>CM062924.1:80691261-85691261 GCA_031878705.1 Tapirus indicus | reverse complement strand
GCGTGTTTGCAAGGATGTGGGGGTACGATTTGAGGGTAACTCTACTCCTGTGACCTTCACTGCTGATCTAGGCCAGGACTGTCAGTCAGGTCAGAGGCAGCAAAACATGCAGTCCGTCAGATATGGGTGGAGTGGAGGTCAGGATGGCTGCTGGGGCTGTGGCCACCCCCAAGACCAACGCAGAGGACAGCAGGGCAGACGAGGGGGACAGCAGCCACCAGAAGCCACAGCAGCCTCTGGTGTCAGCCCTGGGCCTCGTGCTCAGGATGTGCCGTACTTCAGTGCCTGAGCCCTGAAGGGCCGTGCAGGTCATCCCCAGCCAAGCAAACCTGGGGGGCTCCTCCCTGCAGGCAGAGGGCCCTGGACACACCTTGGGGCAGCCCCCATATCCTATGCTAAGGCCCAGAGGCGGAGAAGGGATGGAAGGGAAGCTTTGGGCTCCGAGGACCAATGACTTGCCTTGGATTTCTGAGTCCCCTCCCCAGCACTCATTGACAGGCCCAGGTTCCAGCAGCACGGGAACAAGCCTGGCCGCTGGGCCCTGACCTGAGTGTCTGGGGAACCACAGGAGCAAGGGCTCCCGGGAGAGATGCTGCTGGAGCACCACCCCATATTTTCTTAAGGGAATGAGCTCACCTCCACTCTGTTTCCCAAGGCTGCCCTGGGATGTTCTAAAAACTCCCCCACTCAGAGCCTAAACCCAGGACAGTTCCCCAGGGCTGGCCCTGCTGGCTCTCATGTACTATTTCTTGTACCCTGGCCTGGACATCTTAAAAAAGAAAGAAAAAAACATACACGGAAGAGAGGAAAGGAGAAAGAACATTCCAGATGCTGGCTGATGGCACTGGGCTGAGGCATGAGCGCACAGCCTCACTTCTGCATGGGGCTCTGGCTGCTACGCTGGATACTCACCGTCCCCCAGGTACCCAGTTCTGGGGTGACCCTTGCAGTGCAGAGGGCCAGCTCCCACCCAACTGCAAGGCAGAGCCGGAGGCCGGCTAGGCACAGAGCTGCCCAGCGCTCCCCTGGACGGGACAGAGGAAGGCAAGTCCAGCAGCAAGGACGGAACCAGCCCAGACAGCATGGGTTCAGGGGAGCAAGGCTGGGCTGGCTCCGCAGGGCTCTCAGCCCGCAGCGCAGGGCCTTCTCAGACTCACGCCCTCCAAGGCACAGACGCCACAGGCAGGAACACGGTCGGAACTCAGCGCCAACGGTCACGAGACAAGGCTGTGTCTGACGAGCCACTTTCAATACTGAGCTCGTGTGGGAGGGATGAGAGCCACCTGAGGGGCTGCCCAGTAGCAAGAAGCAGTCCCTCTGAGTCAGTGGGAATGAAGTCACCTTCCCCACCCAGGTCCACAGACCCCGAAATTTATCCACGGGACCCTGGGCGACATGTGGGCCTCAGGCTAAGGACTCTGAGGGGATTCAGGACTCTGCCCACTGTCATCCTGGGGCCGCAGACATTCATGGGGTAAGCAGCAGTGACCGCGGTCTGCTCACCTGGGCGCCAGTGAGAACAGCCACCTGTGTGTCTCTACCATGCCCCGAAGCAAGCATCTGCTCAGGGCAAACCATCGGCTTCAGCGCACCCCCACGGCCCCAGCCCAGGCGCCGTCCCGGCCCGCGGGATCAGGATCCGGGGCTTCCTTACCCTCAGCTGAGTTGCCCCCAGCCCCCGCCACATCTGCACCCTCAGCACGCGTCACTAGGTCAGCACCAAGCCTCAGCACCGCAAAGGCACACACTCAGAACTCAGCTGTGTGTGCAGGCTGCTCACAACTACCAAGGCCACGCGCACACGCTGGAAACACACACGGTCAGCCCAAAAGAAAGCAGCACCCCCCCACCCCCCCAGCAGACGGGGACCACTTTGGTTTTGTTTTCCCATCACGCTAAGGTGACCCACTCTGGCCCTGTGGCCTAAGGTCGGGGATGCGTGCTGCCCTGGGCGCTGCTCAGCAGGGCTGACGTCACCTGGTCCAACCTGCCGGGTGCTCTGGCGCGGGACCAGGTGAGAGTGTCTGCCCAGCGAGATGCCTGGGTCCTGGCAAGGAGCACGGCTCAGGCAGACCAGCGTCCCCACCGCCACCGGCCAACTGTGCGAGCATCAGTGTGCCCAGAGCGCCAGACCCTCCAACCTCTGTCAGGGACATATGTTCCTACAGGGGAAACGACACTGGGGTCCCTGAACTCTGCCGCAGGGCCAGGCCCTGGTGGCCGAGACGGGGCTGGGTGAGAGGAATTCTGCCCCCTGGGGCCAGGGAGGAGCTGCAATCTGCCTTACCCAGTGGCACCAGGCCCAGGTGAGTGTCAGGCACAGCCTCTGGGAGGCCTGGCATGGTGAGGGTGAGGGGATGCAGGGGGGCAGGGCTGCAGGAGCCACGCTTGGTGAGGAGCCCCTCTCAACAGCATGCATACAGAAAGTGACACCCACTGTCCAGCTGACAAACCCTGATCTGAGACTGGGGAAAGAAATGAGAACAGGAGAGTGGGCCAGGTCTTGGAGGCCCCTGGGCAGCCCTGTGCCTGGGATGGGACGGGGTCGCAATGACGCAGCTCAGCAGCAGCCAGGCCACAAAGCTCGCACCTGTCCTGGCCCAAGGCTACAGGGACCCGGACTGAGGACAAGGGGAGAGGTGAGACAGTTGGTCAGCTCGCCCTGGCCCCACCGTGAGCTAACAGGCAGAGCTGGGAGTCACAGGCTTCTCCAAGATGCCAGGACAGTCAAGACCATCAGAAAGATCCTCTGAAGACCCCTTTCTGCCCAACATGCAGATGATCTGGGGCTAAATTCCAGTCACTTCCTCAGAGATCCAGGAAAGAGAATTTCGAAGTCACAGGTGAAGACTAAGAGCAGAATCCCTATCACCCCAGGACCCTCGGCTCACTGTGGGCCAGACACCAAAGGACAGAAGATCAACGCCCCAGACCCACAGAGGCTCCCCAGCGTCCACAAGCACGCTAACCCCTTTGAGACGCTGCGGTGGTGGAGAGCTTACCAAAATCCAAGACCAGCTGAGCATGAGCTGCATACATCCCACGGGGAGCGCAGCACTGAAGGCCTGGGCCACAACTCAGGCCGTGTGCTCATCGGCACCTGGCAGGAGCGGCCATAAGGGCTGCCCACGGGGCACCTAAGTAACCCTGCCGCAGGTTGAACCCGGTCTGCACGCCCTACGGCCGACAGCTCCACCGCTCGGGGCACTGACAGCCTTCGGTGGCCAGCTCCCCGCAGCCCCGGTGCTTTCACTTCAGCAGAGCACGGTCCTGCTCCCTCACAGGCTCATTCAGAGACACCATGCAGGAGGCCATGGGCAGTCCCGAGGCGGGGACCTGGTCCCTCTAGGCGGCACCCGGCTGCTAGTCCTCAGCCTGGTGCTCTGGGCACTGTACTTGTCCAGCTCGGTTGTTAATGACTAATTACTAATGAAAAGGCAAACAAGGGGCCCCACACCAAAGCCCCTTTCCCTCCCACTGCCCATTCAGTGCTGATGGTCTCTGCCTCAAACCTTCCAGACACAGGTTTGAGTCAACCTCTGCAGAGAGGGTTCATACACATAAAATCAAAACAAAGCACCACCGGACACAAGCCTACACACTCGCCCAGCAACCACCAAGGGGTCAAAGGGTCCCTGTGCTCTGCAGTGCCCACCAAGGGCAACTCCTAAACACGCAGGCGGACCTCTCCAGGCCTGGGTGAGCTACACCAGAGGAAGCTGCAATCGCCAAGTTTGGAAATGACCTCAGATGAAGTTGTCGCGATGCTCATAGCTGAGGGCACTGCTGAGAAAGTGTGGCGTGGCGAGGAGGTGGTGGGCGGGGGCTTGCCTGTATCACTTTGGATGACCTTCACTCACGCCTGAGAGAACAAGCCATTCCTACAAGCTCCAGGTCAAGTAATTCTCTGTGTCCAAGACAGGCCAGCTGCGCAGAGAGAAGGTGTCGGTGCTGGAGGCAGACAGGCCAAGGCCCCCAGTCTACCGACCCACAGAGAGCAAGCAATGAGGGGCGCGGGGCCTCCAGGTGACCCTGCCCAGGTCCCAGGAGGGTGGAGAAGCTGGGCCCCCAGGAGACCATGGTCATGGCCCCAGTGGTGTCCTCTGGTGAGGGGAGGCTACTTGGGCCCCAGACAGAGAAGCAGCATCTGCATTTGGTAGGGGCTGGACCATGGAGTGAAGGCCTCAGGCTAGGCATCAGAGACGGAGCTTCTCCAATTCCACGCCAACACTTCTGGAGCATCCTCGGGGAGGGAGGGCCGGGTTAACGCCATCCAAGCAAGCCAGGGGTGCCGGTCCCCAAGCAGGACCCAGAGACGTGAGTGCCCTCACAAAGGCCCACGGTGCCGGTGGGAAGGGCTCTGCGGGGAGGCGGCAGAGGTTCCCCAGGCAGGAGAGGGGGGCCATGGACAAAGCCTGGACACTAAGGACGCTGCAGCCAGACAGTGGAAAAGGCAGCCTGGGGGCCTCGGCACACACCCTGGGCTACGTGGGGTGACTACTTCTTGCTTTTTGTTCATCAGCAGACAAAGGGCCCCATTTGGTGGGTGCGTCTTCAGAGTGGCCAGAATTAGTAAAAATCCATTCCAAAGGTTTGCAACTCACTTGCGACCCTGCTGCCTGGCCCCCAGAGGCTGACCACCACACCTCCAACAGGCCTCTTCACCGGCGCTGGAAACAGGCAGTATGAGGGTCAGAGAACAAAGCACAGAAAATGCCAGACCCGGCACCTGGCAAAGAGGCTCAAGGCCAACAGGTGTCCCACCTCTGCCCAGGCCACTGCCACAACTCATGCCAGAGATGCCACATTCCCATCCAGAAGTCAGACACCTACTCCAAAGAAGGGCACATGGAGAAGCGCCTGTAGCGATGTCCACACAACCTCCTCCAGCAAAACAACTTCGCCTGTTAGAAAAAAGCATTTTCCTACTAAATTAGTTGTCAACTTGTTAGAAGGATGGCTCCAGCCTCGGGGTCGTCCAGGTCGTCACCTGTCCTCCAAAGATGACACATCATGGCCACTCAGCACACGAACAGATGCTCAGCATCACTAATCACCAGGGAGATGCAAACCAAAACCACAATGCAACAGCACTTCACACCCGCTAGGATGGCTGTGATCAAAAAACAGAAAAGAGCAAGCATTGGCAAGGATGGAGGGAAATGGAGTCTCATCCGTTGCTGGTGGGAAGGGAAAACAGTGTGGCCACTGTGGAAAGCAGGACGACGGTTCCTCAAAAAGCTAATCGAGGGCCAGCCCGGTGGCACAGTGGTTAAGTTCGTGCCCTCTGCTTCGGCAGCCTGGGGTTCGCAGGTTTGGATTCCAGTTGAGGATCTATGCACCACTCATCAAGCCGTGCTGTGGTGGCGTCCCACATATAAAGTAGAGGAAGATGGGCATGGATGTTAGCCCAGGGCCAGTCTTCCTCAGCGAAAAGAGGAGGACTGGAAAAGATGTTAGCTAAGGGCTAATCTTCCTCAGCAAAAAAAAGCTAAACATGTAAATACCACACGACCTAGCAATTCCACTCCTTGGTCAACACTAGAAAGTACTGAAAAGAGGGACTCACACTTGTACTGTAATTCTTCAAGATGTTACCATCGGAGACGTCTTGATAAAGTACACAGGAATGACTCTGTGTGATCCTCACAACTGCCTCTGAACCAACAACTATCACAATAAAAAGACGAATTAAAAACACATGACACGCTGCCACTTCACACGCACGAGGATGGCTATAATTTTTTAAAAGATGGACAATACAAAGTGTTGGTGATGACACGGAGAAGTTGGGGGGCCTCGCACATTGCTGGCGGGAAGGTGAAGAGCAGCAGCTGCCATGGAATGGTTTCGTGGTTCCTCAAAAAGTTAAATATAACATTACTGTGTGATCCAGCAATTCCATTCCTGGGTGCACACTCAAGATGACTGAAAACATACGTCCACACAAAAAAGTGTACACGAGTCTTCACAGCAGCACCATTCACGATACCCAGAAAGTGGAAATAACCCAAAAGTCCATCAGTGAATGAAAAGATCAACAAAATGGTCCACCCACACAATGGGATATTTTTCAGCCGTAACAAGGAGTGAGGCACTGCCAGAGCTACAGTGTGGATGAACCTTGAAAACATGATGCTCAGTGAGAACCAGACACAAAAAGTCATACAGTGTGTGATTCCATTTATGTGAAAAGTCCAGAACAGGCAAATCCACAGACAGCAAGTGAGTGAGTGGTTGCTGGGCGCTGGGGGCGGGTGGTGGTGAGAATTACTGGGTATGGGCTTTCTTTTTGGGGTGATGAAAATGTTCTAAAATTAGATCATGGGGATGGCTGCATACACTAAAAACTACTGAGTTGTACTCTCACAAAGGGTGAATTTTATGGTATGTGAACTGTATCTCAACAAACCTGTTACCAAAAAAATCGATTCCAAAAAAAGACATGAAATGAACTGTTGGTTGAAAAACCAAACTGCTGAGGTCAATGGCTTTCCCTGACCCACAGTCCTGCCAGCAGAGGACAGAGCAGGATGCCCAAGGAGCCCACCGGAGCTGCTCAGAGTTGCAACAGGTGCTGCCACAAGGAAAAACGCCTGCAAAGCGAAGCAGCCCGAGGGGCCCACCGCCTCCCGGCCACGCCGCCAGGGCACTGACCAGCTGCCGGCAGGATCACTTGAGGACACAGGTTCTTCCACACCAGCGCCAAAGCACCGGCCGGCTTTCCCTTGGAAGGCCAGGCTTCACAAACAAAACCATCAGGAAAAGAACGCCCTGTCAGAGGTCAGGGAATGTTCCGGTCCTCATAACCAGGGGTATCCCACAGGGCCCCATCCCGCACATGCAGAACATCCTGGTCTATGCGGTGGAGGGAGTGGTGGCAAGGACTCCATGGAGGGCAGGGGCCTGGCCTGGCACAGACCCCTGCTCACTCCCACTGAGCCAGGCCCCGGTGCCAGGAGACTAGCTGGTGGGTGGGGGTCTGGGCCACCCAGAGCGCAGGCGGCTCTCAGAGGAGACGTGGGGACACAGACTCCCAGAGGCCTCTCCATGCCAGGCGGGGGATGGGCACCCTACATCAGCTCTGGGCAAGATGGCAGAGCCACCATCTGCTGAGCACCTAGCCAGGTACATCCAGGATGACAATGTGGCCTGGGCCTGGGTCCCATGGGGGCAGGGGCAGGGCTACAAGGAAACACAGGGGCTCAGGTGAGGAGGGCCCTGGGCTCAAGCCAGGCCCGGAAGGCATCCACTAGGTTCCTGAGCCCCACTCTGGCCCCTGCCTCCCAAAGCCTTGTGGCCCGTTGTCCTGGGCAGCAGGCACCATGGGAGGCCCACCCAAGTTGGCTCTCCCAAACCTGGTGCCAATTCACAGGTGGCGCTGCTTGAGACCACCACTGCACACAGCAACAGGCCAGGGAGAACGGTACCCGAGCCCCCTCACTGGACCTGAGACCGCTCCTCTCAAGTCACCAAGCTGGCATCCACGCCCCACCCTCCCCCACCAAACCACACTCTGACCCTCCCCATCCATCCCCCAGTGAGGGTTGCCTCACTGCCTGAAGGTCCCCTCGAAGTACATGGCCACAAGGCTTCTCTCAACCCTGGATGCCCAGGGCTGGCACCTAGATGCAGCGCTTTCCACGGAATCAACTCTGGCATCACTGTGGTTCCATCGCCATCTTATGAACCACTCAGAAGACAAGGCAGCCCTACTCTCAACCTCAGGGACCCCACACCAGTGAGAACCAGCCTGTGCCCCCCAGGCTGAGGCCTCAGAGCCAGCAGGGCCTTGGAAAGGTGATGACAAACATTATTAAAAATCGGCAAAAACGTGTCTGACTACAATGGAGCATTTTTTGAGAAGTTACAGATGTCATATGAAAACCACATCTAGAAATCTTAATACAATGCGTCTATTTCCTAGCTTTAGAGGCTACACTGAAGAGCAGTTCTTTTTCCGGTGAGCAGACTTGAACACGGAATTCAACTAAGTGACATTTCCAGGTTAGAAAGTTGCTGCAGGTTTCAAACTGAGGTAGGACCAAGCACTTACGTCACCCACAGATTCTAGGGGAGGAATAATGAAACAAACTTGAAATTTCTTATCACATCCACCTCACTGAGATTTCCAAGCCCCCAGGGATGGGAACCAGGTGGGTTTTATCCCCAGAGCAAGGACAGGTGAGTAGCGGCAGGTGCGTGTAAATGACCACAGCCCAGCAGGGCTTGAGGCTGGGGGCAGTGCTGGGGGTATATCCATGACACTTGGACACAGAGCTTGACAGTCCCAGTGTTCACTCTGTAAATATCCTCATTTAGCGGGTTAGCAGAAAAACAGCAAAGACCACAGAGATGAGAACTTCTCACGGAAACATCAAGCCGAATAGCACAGAGCCTACGAAACAACCCTCACGATTCTCTTATTCCACGCGTAGCTGCCACCACGGCCAATCCCATGAAGCTGTTAGGCCGTGACCCCTGGAGAACTAGCCGGGGGGTGCACCCCACCACGCCCACCTCTCAGACCCGTGATGCAGAGCCCTGGAACCGTCCTCCACATACTCCAGATGTTCGAGAAGACGACACAGCACCCCCTGACGTGGAGCTGAGCTCAGGAGGACTCCTCCAAGTCCCTGGGGCCAAAGACCAGGAATTAAAATGATGTCATGTGACCACCAAGCTGGCCCGGGGTAGACCTGCCGTAACCACCAAGGGCCAAGGACCCCGCCACCTGCACCAGCATGGGGAGACCACCAAGTTCCCATCCCACAAGGAAAGCCCCTCGAGAACCTGTAACCCCAAACCTGCACAAGCCCTGAGAGGCCCAGAAGGGGGCAGAGATGAGAGATAGTCCCGGGGGCAGTACCACGCAGACATACTGCAGTGACATGCAAGGAGCGGGCTGGCCGCCAGGCCATATCCAACAGAGCAAGGGTGGAACACTGCAACCGACTCACTCAAAATGAGGGAACACATAAAGAAAAAAAGAAAAGACCAGGCAGATCAGAGAAAAGGAGAACTTTCCAGAATAAAAATAGTTCTCAAGGAAATTACCCAAACGCAGTGCAAAGGAAAACCAGATGAAAACATGAGAGATGGTAACAGACATGAAAGAGGAGATGAGAAAGAATTCCAGGAGAGAACAGGGAGACGGTGGCCGAGAACCTTCCGGGTTTGGTGAGAGGCAGGCCCTCAGGTTTCAGAGATGAGGAGCCTTGCTTGGCTCATCCCTCCTTCAGGAAAAGGGACCAGAATAGCGGTCTGATCTTTCTGGCCGGAGGCCAACATCATGTGTGTCATGAGTGTGCACTGTGGTTCTCAGGCTGCTAAGCCTCAGTTTCAACGTCATATGCAGTAAATTCCTACAAATACAACACACAGCACGAGAGCACCTGGGGGCCCTGAGAAGAAAGTGTCTGGAACAACTGTCCAGAACACACGCCCTGTCACGGATGCCAGCACCCCATCCCCAGGCCCAGGAAAGGCAGAGGACGCATCTCCGGCGGGGGCCCTCTGCTCAGGGCCTGTTCCTTTCTCCCACCCTCGTGCAGGGGTCTGCACACTCGAGCAAAGAGGAGATGTGCACGTGTGGAAGAGCGCTGGCCGATGCGGACCACCCCACCCCGTCCAGAACCCCCCCACCCCACTTTGCTGGAATCGCTCACTGTGGGGCAAGCCGGGTGCCGAGACAGGCAGGAGCAGCTCCCAGGGCGGGAGTCACCCTGGCTCCTGCAGGTGAACCCATCGCCCAAGACCTGGGCAAGCCTGCCCAGCTCACGGTCCAGAATGCATGCCGAGCGCCCCCTCGAGCACAGCAGGGCACTGGTTCCCATGTGGCGGTTCCAGTGAGCAGAGGCCTGCAGAGGAGAAAGCAAGGCCCCTGCGTGGGGGCGGGGCCTCCTGGTCCAAGCTGTCCTCCCTGACTAGGTTGCTGGACATTCTGTGACAAAGTCCTGCTAGAACAATCCACGGTCTCTTACAGGTGAACTCTAGATTCCAACACTTAGGACCACCACTTCTAAATCAGCCCAAGATCTGCGTTACGGATCATTCCTGAAGATTTTATAATTCTAGAAACTGCACAGCTATTTTTATAAGTACCATTAATATTTTCCACATGATAATTCATGTTTCATATTATGCTTAAATTAACCTATTTTCTGATTATTGTGGTATAGAGGAAGCAGATTAAATTTGCAAGACAATCTCAAACCCCAAAATGAAGTGAAAATAGCAATTTTAAAGATTCGCTTTGATTTTTAATTTAAGTAGGTCATCTTTTCCGTTATTTCCAGGCCATTGATGAGAATAAGCTAAGTCCTTTCTAAGGAAACTGAGTCACAGCCTCTCTGGTCCTGCGCCCCTGCCCCAGAGAACGCAACCTTCCTGGAGGCCGGTGCTGCTCCCCTCCTGCCTGCCAGGGCCTCGACCCTCAAGGCACCACTTGGCACTTCCCGCCTCCAAGGACCCTGGACCTCTCCATTTCTGGTGTGCACACCATGCGAGAGGGACACTGTGGGCTCCAGCTCCCAGAAGGAAGCCCCCTGGGGTCGGGTCCTCTGTGAAGTTCCCAGGCATGTGTGGGGACGGCCCACCAGCCCATGTCTGTCAAAGCACAAAGAAACCTGCGAATGCTGAGGAGGAGGGGGGTGGGCAGCGGCCTGCCATGCCATCCCTTCCACAGAGACTCTTAAGGGAGGTGGGGGCAAATACGTGATCCTTTGGCCCAGTCACCTGGGGAGGAAAGGGAGAGGCTCCCCTCCACTCGGGCAGGGGGTCTGGGACCCTGGTCTGAGGCGTCCACTAGAGCCAAGAATGGGTTTCCAGCGGTCATCTGTCCTGATCCCGTGAGGTCTTTGGCACCCTTGTTGCCCCCGTCCCACAGAGTGGCCAGTGTCCTGCAGAATCACAACCAGCCCTCCTGACACCAGGGCCTCCCACACCCATTACCCCACACCCCTATAAAACCTCATTTTTAGAATCAGAAAACAAGTGGCAAGTCCCCAGATGGACAAGGTAGGGTGGAATGGAACCTTTCTTTTCCTTTGCAGTCATTGGAAAGTAACTGTTAAAAGGACTGAAAAAAAAAAACCCACAAAAAAACAGAACCCCAAGAACAATGAAGCTGTTTTGAAAATCCAAGGTTTTTGTTTTTGGGGCTTGTTTTAACCCTCCAACAAAGTTCTTGTGTTTTGAGGGGTGGTGAGCAACAGGATCTTTTTTCCCAGTGCCCTGACTAGGCCGTAGGAGAGGTGGCTGTGGTGGATGTCTGGCCTCCAGCCCCTCACCAAAGATCGATACAGACAGACGTGCCTCTCCATTCAGAATGAGAGGAAACGCTGCAGAAAGGGGAAAATGCGGAACGCAGCACAGGATGCTGTGGTCACCGTTCCTGGAAGGCTGACTGACTCAGAATCAGCCTTAATGAGAAGAGAATATTTAATAGGATGGCAGGAGGGGGTGAGGTTAGGGCTCTGCTGACCTGGGCTTGACACAACCGTGCACCACACCAGCATTCACCCTGCAAGGGCCCCTCAGAAAGGACAGCCTCCCCCCTCTCCCCTCCAACAAGCCTTCGACACAAAGAACCCACCGAGGTACGGTGGGTGCTAACAGACTCGGCCCACGAAGGGGACGCTGGTCTTCAGATAAACGGCCCCCAACAAGAAGGCCCAGCGCACAAGGGAAGGGCAGGCCTCACACCTGACGAGGAACTTCCCAGAGGATGCCAGCAGCTCTGACTAGGAAACTTGGCCGCACTGGGCTGGGGCTTTACTTTCCTAAGGTTGGAATTACAGTTTTTTTAGTTTCTGCTCACCTCACGCAGCCAGAAACACACAAAACATGAAACACCGAGAGAGGCAGCAGGCAGTGGTCACCCGCTCCCCACCTCGTTACTGATGCTTCTTGGAGTTCAAACTGCCCACACTGGGAAATTTCCATTTCTCTCCAGATTGGAATTTTTCCTGTTTAGGACCAACACTTTTCCATCTTCAAAATCTAAATAAAAACATCCCCAAGTGGTGTCCACCCGGAAGAGGACAAGCAGCCTGTCTCTGCACAGAACAAGGCAACTCCGCCAGGCCTCCAGAGCACTTGTAGGGATCTGACCCCCACAGCACCTCTGGAGGCAGGAGGAGGGTGGGAAAAGGAAATCTGAGGATGCCTGCCTCTGGGTGCTCAGGAGCTAGGCCTCTGTTCGTTTACTCTTTAATCTGAAGATAAGCTATTCCCAGGGCTGGCTTTGCAAGCAGGCAACCCACGCGCTGAGTTTAATGCTCTGCTGTCGCCATTTTGGAATTCTGGAAAATTTCACCTTTGATAAAGTGTTATAAGCGAAGTCTGATGCGACAATGAAGTGTGCGTGGAGCCAGCGAGACTCAAGAAAAGTGAGGTAGGGCCACAACTGCGTGACTGGCACTCACAGCCCCAAGAGGCCAGGGCTTCCCTTCAGACAGAGGGAGGGCCATGTGTCTGCAACACACACAGTCAAGGAGGCATCCTGGCCTCTTGTACCCACGCTAAAGGTGGAGACATGCAAGGAAGAGGGGATGGGGCCCCGCGCTGTCTTCCCTTCAGCCCTCCCCATCCTCAGTGAGTGAAGGCAGAGGGTGTTGGGGGAATGTGCGGCAGCGAGAAGTGAACGAGAAACAGCTGAGTTAGCTTTTGTGTGGCGTTTCCACTGTTCTGCTAAGAACGAAATACATATGCATGTTCAAAGCACAAAATATGAATTGTGCAATTTCAGTGATCCTGCATATGCGTGAAAAGCTCTCACATTTGCATTTAAACCTGGCATTGCACAATATAAAGATGGATGGTAAAACTTATACCAATAATTTAAGCTTCTGATTTTCCTTTACTTGAAACAACATTAAATGGCAATAAAAACCACGATCACAAGTTGGGAGACCGCAGGAGAGGCAAGGGGTTTGCATCTTAGCGGCTTTAGCGCTTTCTTCCTGCTTCAGGGAAAGGGCTCTTCTAATTATGCAGCTGGCCCTGGACACACCTAGACTCACAGTGTCAACAAGGTTCCTGCAGGAGGCGCCTGCGAGGGGCCTAAGGGGCTGGGCCAAGGAGCATTGGGTTATAAGGACTCAGCAATGGTCGCACACAGTCCCAAGGAACGCAAGGAAAAGGGCTTCCCACAGAAGCCAGACTCAAGCAGACGGCCGTTCAAGTGTGCTGGCCCTCACGGAGCCTGCAAGCACCTGGGAGCGTCACCCGGGGGGGGCCACCCAACTGAGCGCCTCACAGCTGAACCTCAGCTCACACCAGACGAGGGAACTTGGAAACTATTCTCTAATCTGTTAAAAAACAAAATCTTCCAAAAGAAAAGTTAGAAGTCCACTTGTTAACCCTTCTGAATGTATGCACAAAGCTGGCTGATGTCAGGGAAGACAGAAATTCACTGGCGGGATTCCAGCAGAGCCGTGAAGCACGGGCAGGAGTGGTGACGCCCATCTCCGTCATGTCACGAAGCCAGGTTTCCACGAAAACTGCTGCATGCTGACCTCAAAACCAGAGCTCGACGCCTGGTTTCACACTGCCCACCCACACTCAAGAACACAGGTCCACACACAAAGTAATAAACCTGTATTGCAGTAAGAGTAAACAGGTTTTCTGTACTCCTAATTCAAATTACAAAATGAAATAGTTTCTTCTTTTTATCATCAGAAAGGTCTAGTTTAGGGGTGAGTTTGTACAGAGAAGCATGCACGGTGTCCCTAAACTCCCCTCTCTACCCTGGCCACTGATGAGGACAGTCACAGAACCACAACCAGAGCAATGACCTCACCCTCCGGCCACTGCAGCCACAGCAGAGCCCTAGGGTGGGTGTGGCCAGTCAGGCTGAGGTGCCCCCAGATGAGGGTGGGCCCCCAAAGCCCTGTCCGCTCCCACCCCTCCACCTCCAGGCACACGGCCTCCTAGGGGCAGAAGGGAAGGGAACTCACTGCTGGGACATTTCTCAGCAGCATCAGTTCCAGGTCAGCAGGAGACACTGCCACAGTGCAACGGCCTGGGGAACCTCCCTGCAGGTGGGTCATGCTCTCGAGGGGCTGCCCTTGGCTGGGGAGGTGCTACACTGGGGGCCTGGGTTCCTCTGGAGGGGCTCCCGGGATGTGACACCCATGGACCTGGTAGCCAAAAGGCAGCAATGTGTGACCAGCAGGGGGACGAGGTCTCAGCCCCTCACCTTTGCAGGAGCCGTCACACCCATGCCTGCAAATGGCCCAGAGAGAAAGCAGGGTGATCCAACACGAAGCAAGGAGAACAGAGGAAAGGTGGGCATGGGAAGTGGGATCAGAGAGAAGGTCTGTGCAGAGAGGAAGAAAGACCCACACCCAGTCATTACATAGCGCAGTTGGGCCCAACCTGGTGTGGCCGTCTCCACCTAGCTACTCACTCCTGCCAGCAGGACAGAGGTTCCCAGGTGGCTGCCCTCCACTCTGCAGCTGCCTAAAGGTCCCCCCTGGGGCAGGTCCCCCCATAGGCAGAGGGAGCAGGAGGCGTGGAGGAAAGGCGGCGCGAGCCCTGCATTTGCGGAGACGGTATCTGGCCCAGAAGGTGGGACCAGCCCCACTCTCGCAGACAGTCCTGGCATTAACGGGCAGCTCGAGAGACAGAGCACTTTCACCCGCTTCCCAGCCAGGAAGTGGAAATGTGCGACAGCCCCGCCCACCCCGCCTACATGGCTGGGTCTGTTTGGCCTCCTCACCGCCAGTCGCTGTTTTCTCTCCATAGAAACCGACACAACACTGAGCCCAGCCCGAGCGGAGGGGTGGTGCTGCCCAGCCACAGGGCAGCTCAGAGCTCGAGCAGCGGCCGCCTCAACTTCCGGGCTGTGGCAAGAAGGCCAGCCAGGGATGGCGAAATCACCACTGGTGTGTCCCTGGTGCGTCCCCAGCGCCCGGGCTGGAAAATGGCTCACAGTTCCCCAAAGACGTGCCTGTGTTCTGAACGTGCAGACACAGATAGCCACAGCCCAGAAGCCACTGGCTTGTCACTGGCACCAAACCTTCAATGGCTCCGGCCAACACACAGAAAGGTCAGGCCTCCAGAATGGTTCCGGAACAACGCGCATTCTCCCTGGGAAATGGTAAATGACATACTCCACAAAGTGCAAGTGTCACTTCCATACATTGACAAATAGGCTGAAGGCCTCCAAGGGGATCCATCCTCTCCTGTCTGAGGTTCAGTTACCGCCCTGTGGGGTGGGGAACAAGGAGCCCTGACAGGCCCTGGGCCGGCCCTGCCCGCAGGCAGGGAGGTGGCTGGGTGGGCCACGACGGGCCCAGGTAGAAGCTGGTCCCACAAGGACCCCAAGGAGCCAGAACTGTGTGTGCAACAGGGGCCTGAGGCAGGGGACTCAAGAATTCATACCACAACTGTTTTTTCATCCGAAAAATGGGGCAACACAGGCTCTGCTATCTCAGAGCAGCCAATGGCAGGAGAACACAGCATTCTTAGTATCACTAGCTCCAGACACGGCCTGCCATACAACAGGAACCACAACGTTTAAAATACTCCACCTCCCTAAACTGCACAATTCCTCATGACTCACAAACTGGTCAACTGGCCCTGAGACCCCTAACCCTCCCTTACAGCTGAGCATCCAAGGACAGACTCTAGGCACCCAGCACCAGCAAGAGGCGGGCCAGAGGCAAGCCCACCCAGGATGGCAGGCCTGGCAGGTAGAGGCGGCTTGGGCTCAGGGCACCAAGGTTCTCACCAAGGCTGCCAGGCCAGTGTCCGGGTGGCATCCCCGCACCTGGGGATCTGGCTCAGGACCTGACCCCACCCCCCCCCCCCCCGCCAGTACCAACACCAGCTCCAGCATCTGTTTCCTTGCTGTCGCACGCCACACCCCACTGGGCCCCCTTCCCTCATTGCATGAAGCCAAGGACCACATAGGGGAGGGGTCTCCAGGGAGACCTCTTGGCAGAACAGCAGCCCAGTTGGGGAGCAAGGACAGGAGCCCTCCGATACCTTCTCCTCAGCAGAAAGGAGGGTAACCAGGCCCTAGAATACAGGGGAGATGGCGGGGCAGTATTAGAGGCAGTGGGCTCACAGGAAAACAAAGGTTTCCAAAAGCCCCGCCCACCACCAACAGCAATGTGGTGGGCCCCTCACACAGGGTCTGGGGCTGGCAGCCGACCCCGTCCCACCTCGGCTCTGATCCTCACTCTGAGACCCAGATTCAAATGATCTAATTAGGAGAATCGTGGTCTCCTGTTCTCTTTTCTTTAAACACCTACACTACAGCCTGTCTTCTCAGTTGTTTTTTAGCCTGTTTATCTTTTTAAAATGTGCATATGTGAGGCGTCAGGTAACAAGCCATTTCCAGGAGGAGCCCCTTTCTGCAGATCACCAACAAAGGCCATACCACTAAGAAAGGAGAGGAGACTGGGGCAACGTCCGAGGTTGTTCAGGGGGTTTCATCCCGAGAGTGCACTTACAGGAGGCCAGGCTGCTGCAAGGAAGACTGTGAAGACTGGGGAGACGGTGAGGTGAGGGGCAGCCTCCCAGAGAAGGGACCCCGGTCAGCGCCTAGGTCAGCCCTTATGGGAGTGCGTTCAGGGTGGAAGCAGATTCACGCAGACTGCCGAATGTATCTCCTAAAGGGCTAAAAACAGATGGCTGGGGGGTCACCACTTAATCTTTTAAAAAGACCCCACTTTAGCCAGCTAAAGGAAAACACCTCTCTTCTCTCAGAGGAGACCTGCCTGTAAGCAAGGAGACTGTGAGGGACAGGCCCCCGATTTCCTCTCTCACAGGACATTCACAATGGGCCAAAATTAGGGAGAAAAAGCCCTTCTGTCTGCAGGGCTGCGATGTGCGGGTTTGCCTTGGCGGGGGGACAACTTTCCACTGGCCTGCGCCCCTCCCCCAGCTCCCTCCACTTGCAGCTGGAGCTGTCCTTAGAGGGAAGGAGGCATTTCCTGTGTCCCCCTCCCCCTAATTTCCCGACATTCTTGGCAAGCCTGGAGAAGAGGAGGCAGCAAGAACCATGGAGGGGACCAGGCATCGGACACTGCCCCCCTACCCAGACACACAGGGCTTGAAAATTGTGGGACAACACAGTGCCCAGAGAAAGCCAACAGGGCTACAAGGGGCTCTCTCTCTCCCTCTGGGGTGTCTACCAGGTCCACAACTCCCCACAAAGATGCAGTAGAAGGGAAAGTAGTGGGGGCGGGGGGGAGCAGGAGGTGGGTGCCCTCTAAGGCACACTGGGCCATGGTGGCTTTCCAAACAACCACACTGCGACAGTTAACATGCCAGCAAAGCTTTCGTGCTGTGATGGGGTTTCCGGACAATGGCTGAAAAGCATGGCTCGTCATGTGGGGTGGACAGCCCAGCCCAGTGGAGGCCCCACCAGGACACAGAGGTGCCAGGTGGCAGGACTTCAGGTGACCGTCCAGTCACTGGCCACCAAGAAGCATGGCACAAGGTGGGGGATGCTGGGGGCTCCTCAGGCATCCTCGCTGGGCTGGGAGGAAGCCTCGGGGCAGCCCTGCTGTGTTCCCGGTGCAGCCCTGGGGCCTCTAGGACACAAGGCCCCTGGCAAATGTTCAAGAAACATCTGTAACAGGTGAAGGCGGGAGGCGAGGTCAGGGAGGCTGGGCCCCCAGGAACCACCCACCAGGAGCTCTAGGAGTCAGGAGGCCGAGGCTCCCCCTAGCTGCTTTCTCCCATCTCCTCTCAAAGGCTCTCAAAACACCTTGTCTAAAACACCTTCCCTGCATGCCAGGTGGGACATGGAGAGCCAAATCCTACTGTGAAGTCAAGGGAGGACAAGATTTCTAGCTGGTTCTGAACACTGTCAGGAAACTGACTTAAAATCTCACCGATCTGGCTGCAGGAGGGACCCAGGTGGTGTAGCAATGCCCCCCAGGGGCCAGGTCACAAGAACTTGGGCTACGTCACTCCTGGGGGGTCTACATACACCCATGCAGCTCAGGGGGTACAGCGAAGCCTCAGGGAGGATCTGCAGATGTGTCCGTCTGTCTCACGCCACCTGGCTGTGGCTGTCATGAGGCCCTGGGTGTCTCGGGGGCACTAAGGTTTTCTCTAGGTTCTGGCCCTCAGCCCTGGAGCAGGGGCAGGACTCCGGCCCCAGCTTCCCAGGGCTCAAGGCAATGGCTGCAACTTCGGTGACCATCTGTCCAGGGTCCTCTGCTCCAGGGCACTGGGAACAGAGCACGCCCAGGAAGCTCTCAAGAGTCCAGCTGATGCTGCTCCTCTAGCAGGCACCCGATCACTGGCGAGCCTGGATGGTCTCTTCCCCTGCAACAGTTAGGGACACACCTGGCTACAGGTAACAGGAAGCCCAACGCAGATTGGCTTATACAAATCGGGGTCCCCACCTCAAGGCCAGGGCTGACCTCCACGGATGCCCTGGGGCCCAGCAGGGCTCCTGGCCACTCCCCAGACACACCCATGCTCTGTCACAGAAGAGGGAAATGGACAGAGGGCCATCCCACCCAACTTGCAGGTCTGCGTGGGACCCCAGCTGTGCACTTATCAAAAAACCAGTGGCGGGGAGGGCCTGCCCGGTGGCGCAGCGGTTTAGTCCGCGCTTGGCAGCCTGGGGTTCGCAGGTTCGGATCCTGGGCGCCCGCCGACGCACTGCCTGTCAGCCATGCCGTGGCGGCGTCCCATATAAAGTAGAGGAGGATGGGCACGGATGTTAGCCCAGGGCCGGTCTTCCTCAGCAAAAAGAGGAGGATTGGACGGATGTTAGCTCAGGGCTGGTCTTCCTCACAAAAAAAAAAAAAAAAAAACAAACAGTGGCGGCCAAACAACCTGGGACTTTTGGACACATGGAAAACCTAAAGCTGGTCTCGCACGTGCTGACCTTACAACACGGCCCTTACCCAGAACCCGTTTCTACTCGGTCTCCTCCCAACTCGCCTGGTGCCCTGTGCGGCCCAGCGCCCTCGCAAGGCTGAGACGCCAACACCTCTGCCCTCAGAAGAGGAAGGACAGGCCCATTGCCCCGAGGATGAAGCGCAGGCTGGAGGGAGGAGCTCATGATCCGTTGGGTCTGACGTGCAAAGGGAGAGGTACGCATGAGCGGAACATGTTTTTGTCCTGGTGAGTGACCATGTAGGGATTTCTCCACTGGGAGTTGTCTTCAAATCAGCTTTAGGAATCTGCAGGTTGCACAAATGGCCCCTATAAAGGCCGCTAGTCTGGCCCCAGGGCCCCTGTCTTAACCACTGAACTGTATGACCTCCCAGCAAGGACAGTGAAGGCAAAGCTGGGCCAGACCTGAGCCAGTGTGGCCGGACCTACAGCCAGCACATCACTGCTCCAGCTATCCTTGCCACAGAGTGCAGCCACATGACTCCACCCTGTCCTGTGGGCTGAGAGCAGGGTGCACCAGCCTCAACTGGTATGTGCACATGAAGACTCAGCTCAAGCAGCCACTTTGGGCCATGAGGCAGGAAGCAAGAGTGACATGGAGAGAGAGGTGAGGACAGCACCACTGTCAGCCTGCCCCAGAGCTCCTGCCTCCAGACTTCACTCACCAGAGGAAGAGAGAAGTACCTAGCACATTGAGGCCATTGGTGTGCATGAGGGCAAGTGTGCTTGTGTGCATGCGTGTGCATATTATCGTCACGTGCTGCTAAATCTCATCCTAGCTGGAAGCAATCAGAAAGGAGAACATGCAATCAAGGACAGAGATGCTCACTGACTCGTGTGTACTGAGAAAGCATAAGGTTACAAGTTTCAAGAAGTTTTAAGTTCAGAAGATTTAAAACAGCCTTTCTTTTTAAACAAAATAATTTTCACCACAGGCAACCCAAGACCCTCCCCCCCAGGCCTCTGAATGGGAAACCCCAGTGCCAAGCTCTGCGGTCGTGGGTGCTCCACCCACAGCGCCCCCCCGGTGGACTCCTGCTGTTTCAATTACCCCCGTGCACGGTGGGAGCAGCTGAAGGCCAAAAGGCAGCAGCCCTCATCGACACCTGTTACACATGCATGAGGGGATCCAGGGTCCAAGAATCCTGCAAATTTCAGAATGAAAAAGAAAACCCTCAAAGGCTAGGGGACCAATGACCAGTGCCAACGAGAGTGATTAAAGAGAGCAACCAGGACCTTAAGCCTCACAGGAGGAGAGCGGCCAACCTGCAGAAGCGCTGATGTCTCCTTGCCACAGGCCACCACGCTCAGCATGTTTCCACAGATGAGACCACGGCACCCCCTTGGCAGAGCTTGTGCAGGCCAGGCGGGGGTGCGTCCACGCGCAGGACCGTGAGTACCGACCCTCTCACCACGTTTCTCACCGGCTGCAAAGATGCCTCACGTCCCCAGGGAGCACTTCCAGGGGTCTAAAAACCCCTGGTGGGGGTAGGCCAGGAGGACTCCGGGAGACAGAGTCCCTGCAGGCCCTGGCCCTGACTCTTCCCACTTCGGGGCCGAGGGGCCAGGAGAGGAGCAGGCACCTGTGGTCTGGTGCTGTGACCTCCCTGTGGGTTCCCAGCCACCCAGAGACCGTCCTTTCTTCACCTTTCATCTCAGCCCTTCCGTTGGAGACAGATACTGGGCGCCAAGAAAATGACCTGATGGCAGCAGGTGACCGACCTTCCGAGAGAGCACAGAAGGGGTCCTGGTGCTCCCGGGGGTGTGCCCTGTTCCACCTCAAGAGACCAACCCCCTCCCCCAGGAGAGCAGGCGCGCAGGGGCAGAAGCCTCCCCTCTAGGAAGCTCAGGGCTGTCAATTGGAACGTGGAACCCTGGCCTTGTGCCTGGGCTGTGGGCACAGTGGGTGAGGGGGACTTTCGGGGGCCTGAGCCACATCAGAGCAGACACCAGCTCCTAGAGCCAGGACCAACAGCTCCTCCACACAGAGCAACCTCCCTGGCTCAGAGAAAAGAAAACCTGAAAGAACAAAATGAAATCACTCAACCCCACGTCTCCACAGCCCTGAGAAACACTGGGAGTGCTGAGAGGCTGCCTCCCCCCAGGACCTGGCCCCAATTTCCTCCCAGGCACGTGGGGCCTGCAAAAGTCCCTGTACAGGCCAGGCGGGGAGGCCGGGCCAAAAGGGCATGGCTGGGAGCGAGGGTGTCCCGGGAGGGGCTAGGGGCCAGGAAGGGGTACGTGTAGGACTCTCCCACAGAGCTGGGAGGACCGGCCTGCGGCTACTCCGGCCTGCCCCCTGGGCCAGGACCCCTCTGTGGCTTCCGGCAAATTTAAAGACACAGTAGAATGTTTATGGAAAAAACAATCCCCTCACTCCCTCGTCCTGCCCTGGGGCTCAGGGGGCTGAGACAAAGGGCAGAGCTGCCCACACATCCTGGTCAGACCCCTTTCAGATCAGTCAGAGAAAACGAGCCCCCATCTATGAACACAAACTCAGACACCTCAGCCCAAAGGCAGGCCAGAGGGCCACCAAGGCCCCCCTCGTCCTCCTGTGCCTATCTCGGCACAGCTCCCCTCTCTGCTGCACCCTCAAGGTGACCAAGGTGTCCTCCTCATGAGAAAACCAACGTGGAGCTTTGGGACTTCAGGAAGCACAACCTCACAAGTGGGGAAATCACCAGAGCCGCCTGCCCAAACCAAACCAGCGTCCTTCCTGCTGCTCTGCCTACACGGGCCTGAAGTTCCTCTCAGGACAGGACCCAGCCAGGACACCAACACCGGATGCCCACCTTTTCCCTGGACCGGTCACTGTCTCTCATGGCCCTTCTCACAGGTGGGGCCCCCAAATGAGCCCATCCAGTTGGAGAAGCCCTCAGTGCCCCCAGCATGACTGCTTCTGTCCGGGTGGGTGGGAAGCATCCGGCCAGGCCCAGGAGGGACCTTGAAAGACCAGAGAGCAAACAGCAAAGATCTGACACAACCACGGTGCCGTGCCCCCGGGAAGAGGCCAGAGGTAGCGATGAAAAATGGATGTGGTGAGACAGTCAGAAGCTTCTCAGCCTCTGCTGCCCAGGAATATGGCCATCCCTCCTGCAGTCCCTGTCATCCCCTCTGTTCTCCTGGGGCCTGGCACTGCGGCCCCTTCAAGTCCTGCTGACTGACCACCATGGGGCCAGACGGCAATGTCCATCTCACTGTCCATCACACCATGCAGGCCCCTGACCTGGAATCCTACTTCTAGAAACACATCATAGGGATGCAAGTGGCCAGGCATTGCTGGGGCTGCCTGATGTGGGGACAGGCTGTCCACATACCAGAACAGACATGGCCATGGTATGCACACAGAACCTCGGGCGTCACGGTAGCACACAGAAGGAGATGAGCATGTAGTGCCCATCTGTGCCAAATCACAGGGAAAGTGCACACAGGTTCACTGCAGAAATGCTCTGAAAGTTTACAGAAGGAGCCAGAACAGAGGTATGAGAGAGGTTTCCCCAAATACTTCAGAGTTCTGGCCTGTGAACGATTTATCTATCCCCAGCAAACACAGAAAATGGAAGGACAGAGGGCTGGGAGATGGGCAGAGGGGCTGAGCAGTGGGAAGGAAGGAGGGAAGAAGACCAACTCCCTTCACCCAGGCTGGGGAGGGTGGGAGTGGAGAGCCATGTGTCCACCCTGCCCTTCCAGAATGCTCCTGTTACCTCACAGACCAAAGACCATCCACTGTCTCCAGCCACGTCTACTTCCAGGGAACGACACCAAGACAGTCCAAGAGAGGGGCCGTCTTGGGATGTAGGCACGCCCCTTACCATGGCCACATGATCAATCCCTGCCCCTCAGTCCTGTGGTTCTGTACCCCTAACTCCAGAGCATCGAGCACTCAGGCCCCGCCTTGGGCCACCCCCCCAACTTTGGAGCCCAACCCACCCTGCACACTCACAGCCACCAGGCACCATGCAGTGAGAAGTCACAACAGCCCCTTCCAAAGACAGGGGCCCGGCACAGGAGCTCCGTGGCCACCATCACTCGGGGGCTCACACAGAGCCAGACCCCACTCCAGGTCCTCAGGCCATGCTCAACATCCACTTTACTTCTTTCCCATGGGCAGGGGCCAAGGGTGGGGGGTTGAGGAGCGGGAAACACACTCCTTCCCGGATCCCCCCCTCGGTCCTGCCCTATGGGCCACTCCATCCACCTTTCCACAGAGCAGATAAGGAAGCTGACATCCCGGGTCAAGGAACATGCTGGGAGTCCTGGCACAAGACGAGGCGAGGCCGCAGCCCTTGAGACACCAAGCCTGATGGATCTCAGGCGCAAACCAGCGTGGAATGCTTCCTCAGCCAAAACACAGCCCGGCCACCTTCTCACCTCCGGCCACTTCTCACTACGTCTTTTATGCCTAGATTTGCCGCTCCTTCCCACAGTGCCCAGCCAAATGAAGACCCCTGCCCAGATCAGGCCTGGCAGAAAAACTCTTGCAGTCAAGCCTTCAGCCAGCTCGGCCAGCTGCCCCCAGCCCAGCCCGCCCTGACAGTGCAGACCCACCAGAAACTACGTCTACTCCCACGATGTCAACAGGCCTCCCCAACACACCCACCTGGCCGCAGGAACCATGCCGGGCTTCACGCAGGGAGCAGCCGGGGCCCCAACCCCGCCGCAGAAGCAGGGGAACTAACTGCATGGGTCCCTTCCTGCCTTCCCTGTCCCGGCACTGCCGCACACACAGAGGATCTGTGGAACTGCCACATCTTCACCCACAAAATAAGCACGCAAGAAGGACGCTGGCACCTGCCCTCGATCCCAGCAGGTCCAAGAATCTACCCGGAATGACGAGCACGCAGGAGCAGGGCCAAAAGAGGACTAGCCCCCTCCAGCCTGAGGCCAGAGCCCAGTTGAGCCGAGTGCCAGGCACCCATCAGGGACCCTTCGGCTGTACAGGATCAAGGGCCAGATGGCCTCAGGGTTATCTGAGGAAGAAAGAGCCTGGGACTGACATTTGGGCCTGGGGGCTGCTGGTGACATAACAAATGTCTTCCTGGAGGAGAAGCACTCAGACTGTGTTTTCAGGTGCTCCTTGAGCCAGTGATTATTTTTATTAGGGCCAGGGCAGCCCCTGATTTAAGACCTGGTGCTCCTGCCACCTGGCCCGCCCCCTGGGAAGACGCACATCTAAGTCAGGCAGTGCACCAGACCACCGCGGGGTCATGTGGGGGTCACGTGGGGTCATGGAGGGCACAGCATTTTTTAAAAAGGTACTGGCTGTTTTTAAAAAGGTACTGGCTGTCGTCACGTGAGCAGAAATCGCTTACCTGCTGCAGGGTCCAGAGAAACAGGGCCAGCACATGTGAAAAA
Organism: Tapirus indicus; assembly: GCA_031878705.1. Classification (NCBI taxonomy): domain Eukaryota; kingdom Metazoa; phylum Chordata; class Mammalia; order Perissodactyla; family Tapiridae; genus Tapirus; species Tapirus indicus. The sequence goes on along the minus strand of CM062924.1, from coordinate 85,667,030 downwards.
AGGAGAGGGGAGAGAAATTAGACTCCAACACTGTGGATGAAACACTAAAACAGCAACAGGGAAGTTTCGGTTTTGATAAAACATATAATTACCTCAAAGACAATGTTTACAAGACATGGTCGTGTTTAATTTAAGGGTTTTTAGGCAATCAGTCACAGTGCAAAAACATGAACTAACTCACCCTCCGTTATTTTTAAAAAGTCACAAAGAGCTTCCCCATGCTTGGGGACGCCAGGCCTGCACGCCAGACCCACGGGCCACAGGGGCACCCCATTCCCAGCCTGCACACCCTGGGAGGGTAGCACTCCCGAGGACAGCCTCCTGTTCCATTTCTTTCCACTCCACTTTGATTTAGGAGGTGGTACCCTCCCAGCTAGCTCTGGTTGCTATTTGCCCTAAACCTAGACATGCATGTGTGTGTTTTCTCCATTTTTAACACCATTCCTAAGCTACTGAAGCATTTCACCTTGGTGGCTTGCCATTCAGACCTTTCAGCATGTTTTTCATCCCTGAAAGGCCCCGTCAAAGCCCCAGTCCTGCCCCGTCTGTGTGGAGGGCGAGGGGTCGTGAGAACGCAAGAGCTGGCAATAAAAATCAGGGCAGTGACCTTTCGACCTCGCCTCTGCAGGGCCCAGGCCTGGAGCACCAGCAAGCCCCCTGCCCAGGCCCCTCAGCTCGGCTGGCCCTGCACCTGCCCACGGGGCCCAGTGCCCTGGAGGAAAAGAAACAAGGAAACAGGACAGGCACCAGCCTCCCACGGCCTCGCCATCCTGGGAGCGTCGCCTGTTGCTCTGGGGACCACGTCCCCTTCCAAGAAGCTGCTTTCTGGAAACCTGGCCAGGCGATCCTTCTCCCCCTGCACCAGCCTCTCAAGCGAGCAGCACCATCAGCACCTCCTGGCCTTTCAGCAGCCAGCCCAAGTCCCCATGGGCCCAGCAGCCACCCAGGAGCCCCTCGGGGACAAGGGCCACATCCCTACCCAGATGGGCCTGCGGGGATGGCAAGGGCACTGGTGGGCTCAAAGGAACAAAGGCTTCCATGGGGCAGGAGCCGCTCGGCATAAAGGGAGTACATGGGTCAGTGCAGGGCAGGCAGTGAGCACAGAGCATCCAGGAGCGCTGCAGCAGCCCGTGCTGTCAGTCCCCTAAACTGGCCCTTCATCCCCAAGTGGAACTGAGCAATGGGACACCAACAGGCCCTCCTAAAAGGAACACTCGGAAGAGACAAGCACCAGTCGCATGGCCAACAGCATGGGCCCTTGAGGCCTCCAGGCAGAGACTGCTTGCAGCCCGACTCCCGTCGTCCAGGAAGGAGGCCATCGCGGGGAAGACATCACCCTACAGCTCCCCAAAGCAGGCGATCAGCAGACTTCAGGGGGCCAGGTGCCCTCCACCTGGAGCCATCAGGAAAGGCTGGCAGGGAGGGGGCGGTGGCAGTGTGAGGGGAATGTCCCAGTGGTCCCCATGCTCCCGTCACCCACGGTGGACAGAGTGAACCCGTGCAGGCCCGTCGTCCCCACAGCCCCAGCTTAGGGGCGGCGGGGCGGGAGGGGGGCTCATGTGAAATTGTCTGTCCCAAGGCCGAGCCCATGCTGGCCCAGCCAAGGGAGAGTCCTACACAGTGCACACTGGCCTGCTATGTCTGCTCAGGAATTTCCAATAATCAGACCAGCCCCACTCCGCCACCCCTCGAATCCAGGGACCCGAAGGAAGGAAAGCGGGCATGTCACTGTGCCCCACCCCCAGCTCCCTCTGGAGACGAGACAGCCTGAACTTTCCACCCTCTGCAGACACCAGGAGCAAAGAGCCACAAGGTGTCTGCCTGGGAGGGAGGCGTGGAGGGCAGCCCCTGATGCTGTCTGCAGTTTGCTTCCCCACCCCCACCTCCAAAAATGTGTATTGCCCGTTTTACAATCGCCAGATGGCGGCCCAGGGCCCGCAGGCCTCATCACCCACTGTGACCGCCTGACTTCTCATAAATGGGGACAGAGCCCAGGATTTGTGGTCACACCCCCACACCCGTTAGGGGCCAGCGTAGGTCACCAGACCCACTCATGTGAGAACCAAAAAGAACCCAAACCTGATGGATGGGAACGGGAGGCAGAAGAAGCGTTGAGGGCAGGCAGCCCCAGAGTGACAAGGGCCCCGCTAGCAGAAGCGGCCAGCAGGAACCGCCTGGCATCCGACCCCAACAGGCGCTTCTACTGTGAGACCTCGTCTGCCTCCCTCACCCCTGCTGTCGAGCAGCGACTACTGGCCCATGGCACAGCCACCATGGGAGGGGGACGTCGAGAGGACACGGGTGGGTCTGTGCACAGGGACCGAGAACACTGAATCACACGCCCACCCCGGACATGGATGTTCCCTCGGCCCAGTGCAAGTGCCTCCCCACCAACAGGCGGGGAAGGAAGGAAAGGAGACGTGCCAAGCACCGGCCATCAGGCCACCCCGTCCCCACCCTCTGCTACATTTCATCAGCAAGGCGAACCTGCTCTCTCCTGGTGAAGGCGCCCGCCCGACACCACCTCCTGGGCCTCCCTGCAAAGGCGACACAAACACAAGTGCCGTGCTGTCTGGGACAAGACGAGCAGTGCACCATCACAACCCAAGACCAGACGCTGTCAGAGCCTCATTCTTTCATGAGGACAATCTCAGCTGAGGATGGCAGCTCGCCTGGCACCCTACAGTCACCCGAGCACCTACTGCACATACTTTCTATTCCAAGTCACTATGAAGTCTGCCATCACCCTCAACAGTCACCTGGGTGCTGCGAGCAGAGCCTCGAACCCAAGTGCTCCTTCATAGAGCCGAATGGGAGAAAGAAGTGCTAGGATTTAAGCCCCCTGGGCCCTTGCCATGCCAGTCCCTCCACTTTCCTCCCCAATCTCCTCCCCAGCCTCTGTGGCTTTGTGTGGTCTCCTTAGCACTTACTGGCAGTGGCCTACAGGGGACACGCTGCCCAGAGGTATACGATGGACATCACAGCAGGTCCCGAGCAGGGTTCTTCAAGAAAAAGAACAGCATGGCCATACCAAAGGCCCAGCATGACAGGGACATCTAAGCCAGGACTGAGCAGGTCACTATCACGAGTGGTAGACAAACCGCCAACACCACTGCAAACGCAGGCCGGCTCCCCACACACATCCTATAGCTGGTCCTCAGCTTCAAGAGAGCGGGCTCTGATCAACTCCCAGGCCAGGAGCACCAAGGCCTGCAGTGCCCCGCATCCCCCCCATCTGCCCTCACCCTGGCTGAGGCAGGGCCTCTCCCTCCACGCACACACCCACAGCCCCGTGGCCCTCTGCGCTACAGCTCTCCTGGAGCAAATCAGGCAAACACCCCGCAGGGCCAGGGGAAGAACCGCACTCTAAAACTAGGCAGAAAAACTCACCCCACCCCGAAAAATCTAAACCAAATGTGGTTCAGGATCGTCTTCCCAGAGTAACTCGGGGGCCTGCAGTGCCCATCAGGTGGGTGGGCACAGGCAAGGGTCTCTGCCAGCCCCACCCATCTTTCACGTCTTCCCGCTTCACAGCCCCCTGCCCCAGGGCTGCCCTGCAGTCAGCTGGGCACCGCCCAGAAAGGGTGGACAAGACCCCATGCACCTGGACACACCTTCCCAGGCAGCCGTGAGCTCATGAGGGTCCTGCTGACGCAGCAAAGAGCCGACCTGGGAAGAAACACCCCTCAGCAGCCGAGATGCCGCCAGCGCCCTCCTCCCCACCCCACGTGCTGGTCACTTTATTCCACGCTCAGGTGCAACCCATGGTCAAGGCCGCATGGCTTGGTTCACCTTCGACCCCCAGCAGGAGCTCCTGACCCTCGCTAAATGCCCAGGTACGCTCACTCACAGCATGAACCCCACAGCTGGCCACAGCGCCCAGACACCTGGAAGGAGGAACTGGGGTGGGGGCTGCAGCACAACAGTGACAGCCAGCTGCCAGGAACGACCCAAACCAACAGTAAAAACAACATGGGGATCAGCTCCCCAGGACTGAGGGCCCCGGTTCAGGACCAGGGCTGGTCAGGCACACCTCGGGGAGGGACCGCAGCTCCGTGGAACGTCTTCAGAAGGGTCCTGAGCCATGGCACCCTGGAAAAGGGCTTCTAGGAGTGAGCAACATCCACTGAGGGGCTCCCAGCAGGGCACGGCCTGCAAGACCTCTGTCCAGTGCCCAGGCAGCCACAATAGCCACTATCCCCTTTCTGCCAAAACAGCGACCACAGAGCACAGAACCAAGCACGGAGCTTGGGGCTAGCCCTGGCTGCTTAGAACGACCTCCAGCCTTCTGTCGAAAGCAGCCTCTGATGCATGCTCTGGGTTAAACCAACGCAAGAGCCTTCTCGAAGTCCTCAGGATGCGTGGGCACTTCCACTCACTTGGAGACCTACTCAGAGGCAGTGGCACCACTGACCCGTTAACAGGAACTGTCTGGAAGCACAAAGCCCACAATTCAACCTGGCGCCTGGACGCCCAGGCCCATTGTGTTCCTGAAACATGTTCAGGAGCAGTGGCTGAGATGCCGAGAGTCACAGAGGGCGCTCCCTCCTCACAACAAGCCTTTCTTGGTGCTCTGGCCACTGCCCAGTGCCCACTTCCCATGCCCAGTGCCTTTCAGATGAGAGCAGAGCACAGTGCTGACCGCATGGTCCCTAAAGCCCCCTTCCCCTAGGGTGTCTCATGAGAACATGGCACTAACCTCAGGCCTGGCCAAATCCCTAAGCCTTCAACCGTGCCTTCAGCCCAAAAAGGCGGCTCTGGTGAATGTGGTATTTAAACACGACAATGCTTCACATGAAACAATACAGGCCGTTCTTACTGGTCTGCTCCATCCTGAGCAGCAACACCAGTGTGCCACTTCCTCACTCTGGAAGGGATCACACTGTCTGGAAATTTTTGCAACAAACCAAAAAATTCAATTCTATCTCTGCTCAAGCTGAATTTTCAGTAATCCCTCCCTCTTCCCCAGTAGCTAGCTCCTCAACTGTCAGCACTGTTGGCACTTTCAGGTGTCACCAAGAGGGCGTGGACACTGAGTCCATTCTTGCAGGTGTCACCAAGAGCTCATGGACACCAAGTCTGTCACTAGACTGGTTAAGCGCTGGCTTGATGCAGCTGCTAATCTGAATAGTCAAAATCATGGCACTTTGTTCATAATCAATTCCGACTAAAATTGAAAAGGCAGTAATGAAGATGTTAACAAAATGAATTTAATGCAGCCAAAATTATTGCAAAAAGGAAAATATATCTGCTCACAACAGATATGCCAGTCAGCACAATTCAGCAATTTTTTAAAAACCTTCTACCTCGGAGCTTACTCACCTTCTTCCTAAAAACGAGATCACCCCCGAGGACCTGTCATTCAAAGTCTTGAGTTATTTCTGCTTTTTGCAGTGTTCAGTCCCAGAGCAACCGAACAACTCTCGTGTACAAGAGCCTCCGCCTGCGCAGGGAGGCCTTCCATGCTGCAGACGTCTTGTGTCGAGCGAGATGACAGCAACTCTTTTATTTTTTATCTCATCTCGCTAATGTTGTTTATGAAGAGAGCGCCTGATTAGAGAGGCTGAAAGTCGACTTTGGATGGTACAACAACACTCTGCGATGAGAGGACGACCCGCCTGCAGCCAAGGTGGCATCACAGGGATCAATCACCCCCACCTGGAACAGTCAAAACCCAGGCAAGATCCAGGAGATGTCCTCCCTCAAGGCACTGGACATCAGGAGACGAAGGACAGCGATCCCCAAGAGAAGAAGCAATCACATGAGCCCTCCAACCACCCCAGCTCACCGCCTTGAGAATTTCCAGGCCGCAGTGCAGAGAGGGGACCCAGGCGGGGTCCAGCGGAACCGAGTAGAGGAGATGGCGCTGACAGTCTAGGGAGACCAATGCGGCCAGAGCTCACAGGACGGAGCAGCAGAGGGGAGGGCACAGGGCCTGCAGAGCACAGCTCAGCACGCGCACATGAGGCAACCACACAAGGCCGCAAAAGAACCATGGGGAGGATCAGAGGGAACAGGGCCTGGGCTCACATCGGCTGCGAGTAGCCCTGTTCCCACCAGGCAGACTGCAAAACCTCTGATGTGATGGGGTGCTGGCCACTCAGGAAGATTTTGCCACAGTATGGGGAAAAATCAACCCTAGAAGGAGCACTGCTCTGGACCCACCTGAAAAATCATAAGAACAAGACCTGAAAGGATCAAACTGTCTCCAAGTAACTGAACTGCACCCAGGCCAAAGCTCAAGGAGATATACAGGAACACAGAAACATTCTGCACCCAAACAGGTGAATTTCAAAATTCCTGCAGCCAAAAATGCAGGAAAATATGAACCACAATGAGGAGAATCACCAATCCAGTGAAACTAACCAGAACTGATATGGACATAAGAATTCGCAAAGGACATTACAACTGTTATTAAAGCTATATTATACATGTTCAAAAAGTTAAACAGGGACACAGAAGACATGATACAGTCCCAAGCCAGCCTTCTAGAGATGAAAACTACAATACCCAAGATGAAAAATACACTAGATGAGATGGCAGAGCAGACATGCAAAAGAGAAGACCCGTGAACCCTGAATATATAATAACAGGAACTATCCAAAAGAAACACAGAAAAAAGAATCCAAAAGAACAAGAAGAGCACCTGTGTGCTGGGGGTTGCTACTTCCAATGGCCTAACACATGGGTAACTGGGATGCCCCAAGGAGGTGGGGAAGCAGAAAAAAGGCTTTAGAAATACTAGCCCCAAATTTTCCAAACTTAACAGAAACTATAAACCCAAAAAGTTCAATAAACCCCAAACACATGCAATCTAAAGAAAATGACAGCAAAGTACACCAAAATCAAGATGCTCAAACCAGTAATAACGCAAAAATCTTAAAGATGTCACACAAAGAGGAACAAAGGTTGACAGCAGACAAACATCTTTAAAGCATCAAAAGAAAAAAGGCTGCCAACCTAAAATTCTATACTCCCTGCAAATATCTTTCAAAAACAAAGGGAAAATAAAGACATTTTAGACACACAACAACTCATCACCAGCAGACCCACATAACAAGAAGTGTTAAAGGACATCCTTCAGGCAGAAGAAAAACAATACTAGCTGGAAATCTGCATCTACACAAATGAAGTAGTAGTATCAGAAATGGTAACTACATAGGGTAAATATATCAAAGTTTTTCTTATTAGTTAAATACCTTTCAAAAGTACTCGTTTAATCATGAACAGTAACAATATATTACAGGGCTTATGACATACGTAAAAGCACACTGCACGATAACAAAAAGCCAGGCCGGAAAAGACAGAGAGACTCTACAGTCAAGTTCTTACACTACAGCTGAAGTGCTAGAATATCACCGAAGGAAGACGGTGATAAGTCAAAGGTGGGAAGTGTGAAGCTGTATACTAAAACTCCAGAGAAATCATTAAAATAATGAAAATGAGTACAGTGAATAAGCCAACAAGGAGATATAATGGAATCATAAAAAAGCATTTGATTAACCCAAAAGAAAGCAGAATACCATTAAAAAGAAAACAACAACAACAAAAAAATAGAAGGAATAAACAGAAAACAGACAGCAAGATGAAAGACTCAAACCTATCAATAATCACATTAAATATTAATGGTGTGAACACCCCAATTAAAAGGCAGAGATTATCAGACAGGATAAGAAAACCATATGCAGCCTATAAGAAACCCATTTTAAACATAAAGACACAGATAGGTTAAAGCAAAAAAAATGGAAAGATATATCATATAACAGTCAAAAGAAAGCTGGAATAGCTATATTAATATCCAACAAAGTAGATTTCAGAGCAAAGAATATTAACCAGGGACATGAGGGGGATTTTATAATTGGTAAAAGGGTCAAGCAATCAAAAACAAACAATCATAAACAATGATGACCCTAATAACAAAGCTACAAAACAGATGCAGTGAAACAGACACAACTGCACAGAGACAAACCTACGATAGAAGATTTCAACATTCTTCTGTCAACGACTGACAAAGCAGTAAACAGAAAACATGCTAACATAGTCAATTTGAGCACTGTCAACAACTTGACCTGACCAACACTTACAGAACACGCCACCCAACACAAGTTCCTCTCAAGTGCACAGAGAACATTTACTGAGACAGACTAACCTCTGGGCTGAAAACAAGTCTTCATACATTCAAAAAGATCCACATCATACAAAGAGTGTGCTCTGACCAAGGTGGAATTCAATTAGAAATCAGTAACAAAATGATCTCCAGAGAATTCCCAAATATTGGGAAACTAACATGCTTCTAAAGAACCCATATATCAAAGAAGAAATCAAAAGCTAATCAGAAAATATTCTAAAAAGAATGAAAATGAAAACAACATAGAATTTGTGCGATACCCCTAAAATAGGACATAGGAGAAAATCAAATGTTTGTATCAGAAAAAAAGAAAGGTCTCAAATAAATGACTCAGATTCCAACTTATGAAACTAGAAAAAGGACAAATTCAACCCAAAGTAAGCTAAAGAAAGGAAAAAATAAATCAATGAAATAGAAAGCGGAAAAATAGAGAAAATCAATGAAACCAAAATTGGTTCTTTGAGAAGATCAGTAAAATTGATAAACCTCTAGCCAAACTGATGAGGGGAAAAAAAAGAAAGAAAAATTACCAGCATCAGGAATGTGAGAGGTGGCATCTGAAGTGGAAGGTGGTCTTGTGGGACTGAGCCCTTTCCCTGTGGAATCTGACTGTCCCCGGGTACACAGCATCAGAATTGAGTTGAATTCTTGGACACCCTGCTGATGTCTGAGAACTGCTTGTTGGTGTGGGGAACCCCCTCACCCCCACGCTGGAAACTGGCGATCAGAACACCTTCAATTAGCAACTTATAATCAGGAACTGAAACTTAAAAAACAATACTACTTATAATGACACCAAGAAAGCAAAAGAAAAACTTGGAGGTAAATCAATAATCTGACAAAAGGCCAGCCTGGTGGTGTAATGGTTAAGTTCTCACGCTCCACTCTGGCAGCCCAAGGTTCACGGGTTCAGATCCCGGGCGATCCCGGGCACGGATCTACACACCGTTCATCGAGCCATGCTGTGGCGGTATCCCACATACAAAATACAGGAAGACTGGCAACAGGTGTTGGCTCAGGGCCAATCTTCCTCACCAAAAAAAAAAAAGACCTGTGCTGAGAGAAATGAACAACAACTTAAGTGAATGGAGCAATATACCTTGATCATTGGTTGGAAAATTCAATACTGTTGGGGTATCAGTTTTTCCCAAATTGATCTATAGCTCCAATTCTTTTTTTTTTTTTTTTTTGTGAGGAAGACCAGCCCTGAGCTAACATCCATTGCCAATCCTCCTCTTTTTTTGCTGAGGAAGACTGGCCCTGAGCTAACGTCCGTGCCCATCCTCCTCTAATTTATATGAGACGCCGCCACAGCATGGCTGACAAGCAGTGCATCGGCTGGCGACCAGGATCCGAACCTGCGAACCCCATGCTGCCAAAGCGCGGACTAAACCGCTGTACCACCGGGCTGGCACCTCCAATTCAATTCTAATCAAAATTTCAGCAGGATATTTTCCACAGAAATTGACAAACTGATTCTAACATTCATATGGAAATGCAGAGGACCTAGAATAGCCATAACAACTCTGAAAAAGAGTTGGAGAGTTAATATTACCTGATTTCAAGAATTATAAAGCCATAATAATCACAAACAGCACAGCACTGATATAAAGATAGACAAATAGACCAACTGAATATAACAGAGTCCAGAAATAAACCCACACACACGGGCAACTGATGTTTGACAAAAGTGCAAAAATAATCCAGTGGAGAAAGAACAATCTTTGCAACAAACAGCACTGGAACAGCTGGACATCCACATGCACAAATATGAACTTGGATGCATGTCTTGCACCACATCCAAAACTTAACTCAAAATGGATCACAGCCGTAAATGTAAACCTTAAAGCTATAAAATTTCTAGAAGAAAACACAGGAGATAATCTTTGTGACCTTAGGTTAGGCAAAGATTTCTCAACTAGAACATCAAAGATCCAAAAGAACTGATAAACTGGAGTTGATCGAAATTTTAAAACTCTACTCTTCAAAAGACACTTAAGAAAAAAGAAAGCTACAGACAGAGAGAAAGTTTTTGCAAAGCATAAACGTGAAAAGGGACTTGCATCCAGAATATATACAGAACTCTTAAAACTCAACAATAAAACAACTCAACTTAAAACAGCGGGCAAAAATCAGAACAGACATTTCCCCAGGGAAGATATACGATGGCAAATAAACACGTGAAAAGATGCCCAACACCATTAGTCATTAGGGAAGTGCAGATTCAAACCACAAGGAAACACTACTATACACCTGTTAGAACGACGAGAACTAAAAAGACTTGACCACACCAAGTGCTGGTGAGGATGTGGAAGAACGGGAACTCACACACTGCTGTGGGGATGAAAATGGTACAAGCACTCTGGAAGAAGCTTGACAAGTCTAAAAAGTTCAACATACACAGTTTGTTTATGATCTAGCCATTCCACACCTAGGTATCCATCTAAGGGAGTGAAACTTGTACCTCCCTACAAAAACTTGTAAATGAATGTTCACAGCAGCTTTATTTGTAAAAGCCAAGAACTGGAAATGATCCAAATTACCTCAACAGGTGAATGGAAAAAAAATTGTGAGTATGTGTCTCACATACTATGAGACACTACCCAACAGTAAAAAAAAAAAAAACTATTGACACACAACCATACAGAAGAATCTCAAAATAATACTGAGAGGAAGAAACCAGACTCCCCAAAAAAGATTTTATTTATATAAAGCCCTAAAGAAGGCAAACTAATCTATAGTGACAGGAAGCTGATCAGTGGCTGCCAGGGGGTGGAGGTGGGGAGGGGCAGAGGGACACTGGGTGGTGGCCAGGTTCCTTATCTTGACTGCAGTGAGGGTTTTACATGTGTACACATTCATCAAAGTTACAAACTGTACAACTTATTATGTTAATTATATCTTTTTAAAAATAACTATACAGCAATTATCCCAACTGGACCCTTTCTATCCCAGGGCTCATTTGTTCTACAGCTTTAAACAATCTCCACAGGTCCATGACAAATATAAACTAGCAGCATAAGGTCACCACTTCTATGGCTGATCCCAAACAAATCCTTTTCCATTCCAAAAAGATTCACAAAAATACTGTAGCATCATATTAAAATAATTTCCTTCTCTAGATCAGGATCAGCAAGCTTTTCCTGTCAAGAGCCAAATCGTAAGTCTTTTTGCCTTTGTGGGCCAGGTGTTCTCACTGGCAGCCACTCAAGGCTGCTGCTGTAATGCAAATGCAGCCACAGGTAATGTGAACACAAGTGGGCGTGGCCAAGAGCCAATAAAACTTTATTTACAAAAACAGTTGGAGGCCGGATTTGGCCCAGGGCCACAGCTGGCAGAGCTGCAGATCGGGGGTTGTCCCAGTGGGGTCCCAGGAGCAGCAACAGGCCACCTGAGAACTTGTCAGAAATGCAAATTCTCAGGACCCACCTCATACCTAGGACTCTGAAACTGGGGATGGGACCCAAAAGCTAATCCTTTAAGAATTCTGAAGCTCAAGTTTAGGAACCACTGGTCTAGAGAACCAGCAAGAGTGATGGACTGATCCTGAGCCAAGAATGAACAAACTGAACCAAACATTTAACAGAAGGCTTCAGACCACGCTCCCCAGAAGGCAGCACTGAGTCTCTGGGCGATCTGATAAAACATAAGTCCACTGACTAAGAATACTTATGGGAAAAAACTCAGAAAAAGGAGAAACGAAACGAGACTCCTCCTGACAAACCTCTACTACTAATGGGCTGTTGCTCGTTCTTTTCACTTCTGGACAAAGAGTTTTCAACTGGTTTCAAAAAACAATTCTAAAATGTCTTAGCTCACATTCCTCCTTGACTCCGCATTCCACTCAGCAGAATGTGGAACTTAATCATTCTTCAGAGATGAGTAACCTTAGAATAAGGGGTTGAAGTCATTCTTCCAAACAACCACGACTGTACTAAGCCATGGACACTGGAGGAAGACCCTCAAGGACAGTGAGTCCGCGTGTACGTGCACATGCATGCACACACATACTAGCAATACATAACATTCCAAGAAAATAAATCCTGCTTATTCTGCTTAAAGTCACAAGTAACTGGCATTTCTATATTTTCCTTTTTAAAGCAGTTCTTTACGCCCTTCCTTCCTCAATGCTTAAAATGCCAAAACCTTTTGCAAATCTAGAGAAACATATCAAGAAGATATAATAATTAAAATGCATCATGAGAAAAGAAAGCCAGTTTCAAGATGGAAGAATAAAAATGCTTCAAGCCCATTCTCCTCTCAAAAATCACCAAAACCCCTGCTCTACAATGAAGGAGGAACTGTCTTAACCTTGAGCACATGTGAGGGTGGGAGGCAGCTGGGAGGCGGCGGCTGGGGCCAAGCAGCTGCAGATCCCCAGGAACCACGTGGGAAAGCTCAGGGTGTGAAGATGCCAGCTCCCAGAGAAGGCGGAGAGGAAGTTCACAGGAGCAAGGTGACAGACTCATCTGTAAATCTGTATGAGAAACAGTCCCCTGCAGTCCCAAGTGCCCCCACCGCTCCACTGCTGCCCATCACGCTTCAGCCTTGACATGACCAGACAGGCAAGAATCTCCAATATGGGGAAAGCTGCACCTCGAGAAACCCACAGTCCAGAAGAAAGAGTTTCAGAGGAAATCCTCGTTAACATCCCTGGGGATGGGAGACAAGACACCACATCCATGAAACAAAAACGGGTGAGCCCTTTCACAAAGGAAACAAAGGACAAAAAAGGACGCTCTGGAAACTAAGAATGAAATCACAAAAACTAAAAGCAGACAGGTAAAAAGAAAGCATTTGATGATAAAGCTGAAGAAATCCCCAGAAAGTAACACTAAGAGACAGTGTAGGAGGACCAAGGCAGCCAGAGGGCCAGACATCCAAAAGGACGACATGGAGCCAGGAGGTTCTGCAGAGGAAAAGAGGCAAATGGAAGACGGCCAAGAAACACCACCAGCACACCCCAACCAGGGCATGAGGGCCCGTGGGCACCCGTCGAGGATGGCCCGACCTGCACACCAGGCCCGCTGTGGTCACCTTCCAGACACCAGGCTGGAGAGGTGAGGAAAGGAAAGGAAAGAGGCAAGTCACACCAAGGGCAGCGCCCCGGCCTCCCAGGCAGGGAAAGCCTGCACAGGCTGAGGCCAGAGACAACGACCGCTCCGGGACACAGGACGGAAAGAAAGTGAGGTCAGAACACGGGACCCAGGCGAGCAGAGACAGGAAGTAAGGTCAGAACTTGGACACTGGTCAGGGTGAACACGGCCCCACAGTCATAATAATCTGTACAATAATAAGCACAAAGGATGGATTTATCAAAACGTGAGATGCAACAACATGGGCAGGCCCTGGCAGGTGGTGCTAGCAGCTGAGCCAGGAGTCAGGAGGCAGCAGCGCAGGTGACTGAGAATCATGGGGTGGACAGAAGGATAAGCAGCAAACGCAAGAAGCCCCAGCCTGAGGCCAAGCAGGAAGGACAGGACAGGGATGCCTGGTTTGTGCCATTCACGCCCTTTAGCCATATACCTTGTCCACAGATTCCTTAAGTAACGATAAAAGGTGAAAAGAACACTCGTATCGTGATACGAACAAATATCAAATCCCAAACAGATGGAGAAGTGATGTCAGCTTGCCTGGGGAGCAGGGTTGCCAGCCACATCTTCCATCACAAGACAGAGTGAGCCTTGCTGGGCAGTGCGAGGCCAACAGTCGCCTGTGCCCCAAAGCAGAGAATGGTATCTGGAGGAAGAAGAACCACCGCAGCTGTGCTGAGCCAGGATGTGCTGATCCTACTTGCAAATGCTCAGAGTCACAGTCAGAGTAACTCAGCCTAGACCGTGAGGATGTCAGAAGCAAAGAGAAGATTCCAACTCAGTTCCCACCCCCTGGTCTGCTTAGCCCATCCCCAGAGGCAGTGGTGAGGGCAGGAGTGTACACAACGACAGTCCTACAGCTGGTAGGTGTGTTTTCAGCATGTCCAGACTGAGCATCAAGTAAATTAAAAGAAAAAGCAGCCAAATAAAGATCCAAATAGAATCTTTTGAGTTTTCAGCCTGGCGATTCCTGAGATGAGGCGACACCACTGCAGGGCTGCTCAAGGGAGGTAATGAGATGGACCACGGTGGGGCAAGGGTCCCCCAAGCACCTTGTAGCATGGGAGATGCATGGGGAGGGGCAGTGGTGTGCCCTAGAGTGAAGCACGAGGGCCTGGGGCCAGCTCCTTCCATCAGCACCAACCCTAGTGACAACTCCAGGAGGGCAGAGGGGCCGGGCAGAGGGGCCGGACAGAGGACAGGGCCAGTGTGCTGCAGCAGGAGGGACATGGGCTTGCCCAGAGAGCCTCCAAGTGGGTGCACCCCGCTAGGCTACAGCCTAATCTATATGGCGAACTTTCTAGACTCTTCAGAATCAATGTCTAGAAATGAATAAGCAACTCCCACATGTATCAAAAAAGCTCAAAGAGCTGTCCACCTGGACCCACCCAGAGACCACTTACGAATGTGCCTCGGTCATCTGAAATAAAGAACACACGGGGGGTCAGCCCAGTGGCACAGTGGTTTATTTCGCGCCCTCAGCTGTGGCAGCCCAGGGTTCACAGGTTCAGATCCCGGGCACGGACCTCTGCGCCGCCTGTCAAGCCATGCTGTGGCGGCGTCCCATATAAAGTAGAGGAAGATGGACACAGATGTTAGCCCAGGGCCATCTTCCTCAGCAAAAAGAGGAGGATTGGCAACGGATGTTAGCTCAGGGCTAATCTTCCTCACAAAAAAAAGAAAGCATGAGCCACTGTTGTCTCCTTGTCCTTTCAAAATGACCTACTCCTGCCTCTGCCTCATACCGCTGGGCTGTGGAGCATGCGGCTAGCTTATTAATAAATGTACACATGTTGGGAACATGTCCTCAGGAATAAAAGCAAAGTCCTGGTGGAGGCCACAGCATTCAGGATGAGGTGTGTGCGTGCAGGAGGGTTTGAGAGAATTCGGGTTCACAGTTTCCTCAAAGTGCCCGTCTGAGGACAGACCCAGGCTCACAACATCTTCTCCCCTCACAGAAGACCCAGCCCCTAAATGAACAAAGGTACATCAAAGACAGAAGTACCAACACCGCTTCAGGAGCCTCCTCTAGGGAGGACTCGAGACCCCTGGGGCTGGGGCGTTCCCTGGCACCATGACACCCAGTTCTTGCTGAACATGGAGGCTGGTGCCGGAGACGGTGATCTCAGCCCATGTCCACGTGCTGTGGGTTCAGAGGGGTGGGGCCGTGTGTGGTGAATGGTACCCAACAGAGCAGCCACAGCGACTTGAATCAAATCATGCCATGAGATATTCATCCCAATTAGGCAATCCTCGTTTGCTTCTTGGGAGGTTCAGTATTTATGACCTACTGATAAGCTGGAACCATTGGAAGGCTCTTCTGGAAGAGCTGAGCCCCGGCCTGGTCCTCTGTGCCAGAAAGGCCTAAGAGCAAAGTGGCCATGTCATGGCTGCTTGCTTCTTCAAGGCCCATCTTCTCTTCAGGTACAACTCACTGAGGTGCCTGTTTTTTGCTTAAGACTTTGGCATTACTCTGTGGTCAGCAGCTGAAGTGGATGAAAGCTCGGGAGGTACAAAAGCATTGCAACCCAGACCCCACATAGTGCCAGGTGGGACCTGGGGCCCAGGCTGCTCCTGAGGAAGCCAAGTGTGCCCAGCACAGGGAACACTTTCATCTTTCTTGAGGCAGCTAAAAATGAACCGACCCTTTTTTACCTTACGAGGCTTTCAGAAATTTGAGGTAGGATAAGGTTTGTTTTAAAACTGGAGGAAAAAAGGACAGTTTCCAATCCTCCCCATTCCAACCCAAAGTGGAGTGACAAGCGTCTGAAGGATGCCCGCCCACCTCAGCTCCCTCCCTCTCCCAACCCCACTCGCCACACAGGATGGCCCAGGCCTGGGGGCAGGACAGCCAGGAAGCCCCCCACCACTGGGTGCGACTACGGGAGAATATTCTGGCAAGGAAGAGTGTGCCCATGTGTCACAGCGTGTCTGCACACAGCCAAGGGGAGAGTCGACGGAGGCAGAGGGCACAGACACGGGCTCTGGGCTCAGAGGCTAAGGTCCCACCACTGTCAGAGACAGCGAAGTATCAACAGACACAACCGTGCAGGAGACTCCAGAGACACAAGCCAGAGGAAACCACGGAATGGGAGGAAGCGGCTCAGTTTCTATAAATGAGCTTCGACAATGAGATGTGAAAAACATTCCACATTCACGCGCAGAAACACACTTTGCCATCAGCCACTATCCACGGCTGTCCCCTGTCGGGGCGACCCAAACCGCAGCTCCACACTGAGACTGTGGTCCACTCACCAAGGGCTCCAGCGGGAGAGAAGGATGTGTCCACATCAAGGGGGTGCGTCTTGATTAGTCTAAACCACCCTGGCGACCTGGTTCCCGTACAGTCAGGAATGGACGGGCCACACACCTGCCGTAAGGTGTGAGGGAGTCATGGGGGTCTCAGGGAGAAGACATCAGGAGGGACCAAGTCCCAATACATGGCCAAAAGACGGACAATTTAGGCATCAAAATAATGACAAGAATGGATTGCAACATGGTAATGCATTGAATTAAAAACATGGTCCACAGTGACTGTAAACAGCAGGAAGGAGAGAAGAGCAGAGAAGAAAGCACTCGAGAAGCAGACACATCGACCATCCTAACTATGTCAGGCAGGATCGTGAAGGGACACTGATTCCACTGGGAGAAAGTTCATGGGGACAGGATGCTGACAGGGTCTAAAGTCTCCCCATGGATTACTGATTAACCACAGAGGGAAAAGGCAGACCCCACCCATGAGCGCCATCAAAGTTACCATTCCCCAAGGGGAGGTGGCGACATCCGAGTCTCCCACCATAGCACGCTGGGGAGAACCTGGTGGCTCCCGCCCAAAATGCTGCCCCTGCATCCAACCTGGGGACGAGCCAGGAACCCCTGGAGGCACAATCCATAGGACGGCCCCCGCCCTCCAAATGCACCAGCATCAGGAAGGACCAAAGGCAGCGTGGCACCAGATGAAAAGGGGCTCAGGAAGGAAGACAAGTGGACCTCGAGGCACGTCCTGGTGGGTCCTGAGCAGAAATAAACCGCTGTGAAAAGATCCTATGGGACAACAGGCGAGCAGGACCGGGCTGCAGGCTAGGCCCCAGGCAGTCACCATGCTGTGGCCAGACATCAGAACACCCTTGTTTTTAGGAAATTCACACTGAGGACCACAATGATGGACACAGACTCTCAAATGACAGAGTGCCAACATGGCAAGGGACCAGCAAGAGTGAATCTTGATTAACAAACACCACTCTCGTGACTTCACTGAAAGTCTAAGAATTTCTCAAAATAAAAAGTCCTAAGCCGAGGAGAGGTGGCAGGCTTACAGACAGGCTGATTTCTGCTCCTCTGTCAGCCGGGGACAGCAGCAGCCACCCCACAACATGAGCACGTGTGGGAACACGTGAGAACACGTGCCGAGAACAGACGTCAGGTGCTCTGGGGATGGCCCAGCAAGTGCCAGGTTTGAGCCTCGGGTTGCGTGGGACAACGAACTCCTTCAACATTTAAGCCACGTTTAGCGGCTTTTCTATACCAGGCAGCCAAAAGTATCCGACATGAAACAGCAGCATGACACCTAACTAAAAATTCCGAACTTCCTGAACTGTAACAAACCCTGGCTATAAAAACTGAGCTCAAATTCCAGTTCAAGTCTCTGGTACAACGACCCAGGAATCCAACACACTTGTGGACCTGGACCTACAGGTGGCAGGAGGGCAGAGAGGCCCCACCCCGAGACCCCAATACCCCAGCTCCTGGCTAAGGCTCATGACAATTGGAGAAGTCAGTTCCATGAACCCATTTCACTGGCTTTTCTCTCTCCCAAGCTTCCAGTCAGAGCCCAACAACAGCAGGAAAGGGAATCAAGCCTCTCTAAGCTGGTTCCATTCACAGCACCTGCTGGCGTCCATCCGACTGGCCTGGCTGGCTGTGGGGAGGCCCACACGCGGCCCTGGCTGGGCTCTGGGGACAGCTTGTCGGATGTCCCGGCTTTGGAAGGAGAGAGGATGGGAACAGCTGGAAGCTGAAAAGCTGCTACACGGCGCAGGCACTGTTGCTAGGCCTCCAGGATTACTGACGCAGGGGGCAGGCACTCTCCTCACTCCCTTTTACAGATGGGGAAACCAAGGCCCAGGGAAGGGACGTGACCCAAAATCCAACAGCAAGGAAGTGGCCAAGCCAGGATCTGGGCCCACAGATCGGGTTTTAAGAGTCCATGCCCCTAACCACTAAGCTGTGCTGCCTTTTTAAATTCTAGAAACTTCTACTTGACCAGAAACATGAAACAATTACACTGACTTCTATTTCCACAGAAAAGATGAGGGAAGGAGAAAGAGAAGGTCAAAACTAAATCCCACAACAGCGATTTCTGCTTCACTTACGGGCAGCAGGTGAAGTGAGTGAGTGGCCTCTGAGAGATTTCCAACTCTTTCTTTCTTTAACCCAAACACAAAGAGCCACCCTCGCTGCGGATGGCTGGTCACAGGGGGCCTTGCCCAGGCTCTCACGGCCAGGCCTTCCTTTTGAATCCAACCAGTGGCGTCACCCCACCCGGAGGGCAGAGGGCGGGACCCCAGCACTATTTGCAAAACAGAAAGCAAGGACCCTCCTTTCCAGAGCGACCTGGTGGTGCCTCCCTCACACCCCAGGCCCTCATTAATATTCAACAGCTAAGACAAAGCTGGACAAAAGAGCAGAGGGTCACCTCAGCCAGGAACCCGCCCCTTGGGTCCAAGCCTGCTCCTGACGCAGGAGGCCCAGATGGGGCATTCGGAAACCAAACGACGGAAATGGCTGCCGGCGGCTGAGTCATCAGCTTGGTCAGTGCAGCCCCAGGGATGAGGATGCGGGCAGCATCAGTACTGCCTGTTCTGGCCAAGGTGACCATCCAGGCCCCAGGGGCCACCCCATGACTTCAAGGCCCTGATGTCTGGAGAGGCAGTGGGCCGGGCCTTTTTGGGGCTCCGGGGTAGACTCGGCCACCCCCTCAAGCCTCATGGCCACGGTCACTTCACATACTCGCCTCCCCATGAGGTGCCGGAACTCAACAGCATGTGGCCCGCCTGGGTGAGCAGCATCTCGTGGGGCCATCTGTCACCAACAGCCTCCTGGAACCAACAGAGCCGAGCTAGTGCAAATGGTGGCCAAGAAGGGACCCAGACCTAAAAGCCTGTGTGAGAGAGGCATGAACCGTGTAGACAACTGCCAGCCGCATGCATGGGAAACGGCATCCCAGGGCGGAGGGAGGAAGCAAAGCGGCCCCACGAGCTCCCAGCGTTCCTAGAGCCAAGCTGGACCTGGCTGCAGGCCGCCGCACACGCTCCCCAGCCCACCTCAGAGCCCAGGTGCTCGGCTCCCTTCGTCCTGCCAGTGCCGGCCCTCCTGGGCTTCTCTCCCCCACTCTCCCGGGAAGGTCAGGGTCGAGCCACCAGGCTACGCCTGCCCCAAGCTGTCTGGGGCCGGGGTGGGTGACCCCTTGCTCTGAGTCCAACACACCACCTACATTCGGTGACGAGATTAAAAAGGAAGAAATGTGGGTCTTTGTGTGGTGAGAAGCACCACTGTCAGGGAGTCCATCCTCTCTTTTTAAAAGAACTTTCTCCAGAAACTGCTAGGACACAGACTTGAGAGAAGAAGTGCACGCTGGGCTCGCCGGACCACCCTCAGAGCCTGAAGCCCTCCTGCTGTCCTTCCCCCGTCCCCAGCTTAGGCCCAGCCATCTGTCCAGAGCCTGGCCCTCTCCAGGCGACATACACACGTACACAGACACACATGCGCACATGCCACAGCTCTTGCACAGGCCTCCCCAGCAGGCAAACGCAGCTCTCGGTGCAGCAGGCAAGGTGGGGCCACCAGCCCATGAGAGCAACCCCATAGCCCTCTGCAGGTTCTCCTGGCCGCCACAGGCCAGGCACACAGTAGGTGTGCTCCATAATGCAATGACATCCACATTCATATCCGCCTGCTGCTGCACTCCCACCATAAGACTCACTCCCCCAATGACTCTCACAGCCCCTCACCCCAGCACATCACTGCCACCTCTGTGTCGGGCAGGAACACTGTCAGTGAGGAGCCCCTGCCTGGGTGCACCGGAGTCTCCAAGGCACACGAGGTCTCCTCTCCAGCACAGAGATGCTCCTGCCTCCAACACACTACAGCTGGAAACGAGAGCAGCCTGATTTCTATCAACAGAGAGATGAATAAACCACAATGTATGCAGGAGACAAAACAGTCACTTACCACAATGTGACGGGATTAATATGCAGAATACATAAAGAATTCCTACAACTGAACAAAACAACAGCCCAATTCAAAAAAGGGCAAAGGACTTGAAAAGACATTTCTCCAGAGAAGACATACCATGGCCAATAAACACACGAGGAGATACTCAACATCACTAATCATCAGGGAGACGCAAATCAACACGACGAGATACCACCTCACACCCATGAGGGTGGCTACTGTCAAAAACACAGAAGACAACAGGTGTTGGTGAAGAGGTGGAGAAATCGGAACCCTGGTGTACTGCTGGTGGGAATGTAAAATGCTGCAGCCACTCTAGAAAATGGTATGGAGGTTCCTCAAAAATTAAAAACAATTACCACGTGGCCCAGCAATTCCACTTCTGGGTATATGCCCAAAAGACCTGAAAGCAGAAATCAAACTGAAACTCAGAAAAGAATTGAAATCGGAGAGATATTTGTATACCCATGTTCATAGCAGCATCGTTCACAACAGCTAAAACGTGGAAGCAACCCAAGTGTCCAAAGGGCAGTATACACACACAAAATGGAACACTATTCAGCCTTAAAAAGGAAGGAAATTCTGACACACGCTACAACATGGATGAACCCTGAGTACATTATGCTCAGTGAAATAAGCCAGTCACAAAAGGACAAATATTGTATGATTCCACTTCTCTGAGGTCCCCAGAGTAATCAAATTCATAGAAACAGAAAGTAGAATGGTGGGTACCAGGGGCTGGGGGAGGGGGGCGAGAAGCTGTAGTTTAATGGGGACAGACTTTCAGTTCTGGAAGATGAAAGACTTCTGGAAATGAATGGTGGTGATGGTTGCACAACAAGATGATTATGCTTAATGCCACCAAACTGTACACTTAAAAACGGTTAAAATGGTAAATTTTACATTATGTATATTTACCACAATAAAAAAAAATGCATAAGGCAAATTACTGAAAACAACAAAATGGCCAATCCCACTAGAAAAAATTCAACAATGAGATTGCACCTTTCAAATTAACAGAGATATTCTATGACAACAACCTAAGGTTGTGAGGAGGTAGGAAAATGAGCAGCTTCTTAATTCTGTGAGTATGCAAACTGGCATGCCATATAGAGACAGAATTTTGGTAACATGTAAAATCAAGAGCCCTTACAAAGGCCCTACGCATTTTAGGAACCAGTCTACTAAGGAAATGGTCAGAAACGTGCACAAAGATTCAAGCACAAACACAGTCACCCTATGTGATTTAAGATGCAAAAGAAAGATATATATTTATATATGTGCATGTTATGTGTGAATAAATAAAAGAAACAAAAGGGTTACAAGCAGGCCAGTGAGCATCCCCTTTGACCCACCAAATCTTCTCTGAGAAACTCACCCCACACCCAGCATCCCGCGTCTGAGGAGATGCACTTACTGCAACAACTGGTCTAAGCCACCATGTGACAGGCTCTGCCCTCCCTGCAGGCAGATGGTCAGCCAGTGCAACCACTTCAGAAAACAGCTGAGCGTGATCTGTGTGCCCTCTAACCCAGCCACTTCTCTCCTGACTCGTGCTCCAGACACACGTGTACAGGTGTGCATCAGGAACGCTCTGCACTCTTGCTCAGAGGTGCCTACATGGGAAGTCTAAACGTCAACAGCACAAGTGTCACCTCACACAGCAAGGAGGCCAGCAAACTGGAGTGACAAGAGCAGACAAGCATCACTGACCAGGGCCTTGAAAGCTGCACTGGGACACAGACAGACACAAGGGTGAAGTTCAGGACGGCATCCCCTGGAAGTGCACAGTGAGAGGAACGGGACAGTCTGCGTTTCTTCCTTTCGTGGGAATGAAGCAGGTGGCAGTCACTGTATACTGACTTTCCGTGCTGTTACACGTTGCCATGTTGAGGCTTCTAGAAGCATTTGTGGTAAGATGCTCCCCGAAGCATCACTTGTAATAACAAAAATATAGCACATGCCCTAGGCATTAAATAAATTCCAGAACCCTCAGTACCACAGAATACTTGAAAATGCTATGTGGCTGTACACGTGATTACACAGAGGCACGCATGCACAGAAAGCCCACCACCCACAGGCAATGGTGGCCCTGGATCCTGCAAAGCAACCACAGAAGAGCTGTTTCGGAGACAGGAGGGATCTGAACACATGCTGGGTATGGGCTGGCATGAAGAAATTCTCGTTAATTTTGTTAGGTACATTAATGGCACCGTAGTTATGACTTCTCACAATCCTGTATCAGCTAGATATTGAAACACTTAAATATGAAATAAAATGATGCCTGGGATTTGCTTTAAAAAAAATTACAGCCCCCTCGCAAAAAAAAAGGAGGGAGGAGTTAGATGAAACAAAGTGCGTAATGTGGTAATTGTTGACCTGGGTACACGGGCTGCACTAACTAGTCTCTCCACTTCCGTGTAAGCCTGAAATCTCCCCTAACACTGCATTTTTATAAGTCCACAGACATGTCATGATGACACTAAAAGAAAAGTGCTCTTTGCTGGTCTTGTCAGAGGATGGGTGCGGGGGAATATACGCCATCCATGCTGCTGGGGAGTGACAGGAAGGAATTCAGCATGGCCCTGCCTTCCAGCGACAGCTTCCTGGCTCTCTGCTCCACAAGTCTGTCGAAGTTTCAGCAGCAAGGGCTGAGGCCCAGGCGTGCAGGGCAACCACCAAGCTGCTGCAACCCCCTCGCAGAGCCCCCACTGCTGCCTACACCCCTTCTCCATCCCTCCAGCCCGCTCACACCTGCCCACAGGGCCACGCCTGTCAAGGTCCCAGAAGGCTGGGGCCATGGGGACAGCAGGCCACATTGTGGGGGCACCCTGCTGGGTCTCAGCCGTTGTCCTCAGCCCCCAGGGATCACAGAAGGAACCAAGACACAACAAGCCTTTGTCCCAGAGATTCCTGAGAAACAAGGGATCCACCAAAGAAATCACAACCCAAACATAAACGTTTACGTGAGAAACTAAAACATCTAACTACACAAGTGGCATCAAGCTCCATCTGGTAATTGAATCTGGGGTGGGCACTACAAACCACAAAGGACTCCCCAATAACGCAAGACCACCTCAACAGCAGCAACAGGAAAACGAACGCAAATTCTCCTCTAAACAGCAGGAGATTCCACCACAAATCTAACAGAAAGAGAAGTGTGCGCCAACCTCCCGGCGGGAACGTGCCCTGGGGCAGAGACTGGACACCAGGGCGGCCTGGGCCACGCCGCGCTGCAGAGACCCTGCTCTGCATCGGGGGAGGCAGGAGGGAAGGCTTCCTTCTGCGTGGTCGGGAAGGAACTCCGAAACTTGGAATTCCTCCGGGCCTTCAGCAGGCATTGGGACCACGGCACGTGCCGCAGAGACCCTGGCCCACAGGATGAGACCCCTCACCGCGTGGCTCCCCAGGGCTGGGCTCTGTGGCTGCTGGTCCTCTGCAGTCCCACCAGTCAAGATCTTTCCCAACCTCCATTCTGGTCTCAGCACATTTCCCCAGCGCCACCAGAGGCTGCCTGACCCATGCTGAGAAGAGAGCTGGGACACCCGGAGCTCGAGAGCAACACCAGCCTGCACTCCGGGACACACGGAGAACAGCTGAACTCACGGAGCTGCACTGAGGTGACCCACAGGCTTACCTTGTTTTCACAGTTTAAAGAGCTTTATAAATTGAGACAAAATCGACTAGGGTCAGGCAAGCTGGGCGACACTTATTGCATACAAGGATGTAAAAAAAAAAATCACAGTTTTGATAGTTCTGCAAAAAAAAACTTAACAAATTTACAACAAAACTGTCAAGTAATTAAGGCAAGGCACTTCACACATGAACTTCAACTGCTAATTAAAATCCCCTCGCTTAATTGACTACATTTGCATATCATTCAACTTGGGAGCGTAATTTTTTTAATGGTTTGGGCAACACGTTTGTAAAGCCAGGAAGCGGGGAGGCAGCAGGTGAGGCAGAGCAAGCAGCACACCAGCACTAGCCCAGGCCCCCACCCCCGGTGGGAGGAGGGAAGACACCAGCACGGAGACCCCACCATGGCCCGGGCTGGGGAGGGCACCTCCCTGCTGCTCAGCAGCTCTGCCTTGACCTCCAGCAAGGAACCCCCAGGGTGTTTCAGAACCTAACATGGGACGTGTGCCCTCATCCCTCCTCCAGGGAGAGGGTCCCCAGCTTCCCCAGAAATGCAGCCTGACTGTCCCCCCATCTGTCCTGGCTCCTCCATGCGCTCACGGAGCACCAGCCCTGCCATTCGAGAGACGCACTCACCCCACTGATGGCAATGGGTCAAAATCCAGACAACCGTGCTCATTCTCCACAAACAAGCACAAATCCAGCCAGCACACGCAGCCTCACTCTGGGGCTGGGGACAGGAGGCCACAAGGTGGGAACTAGGAGGCTGGGAGCACCACCCTTGGGAAGGGGAGCTCCCTGTGCTCAGGGGCCCAACTAGTGCTCAGGGACAGGAGAGGGCAGGCGCCAACCTCACTAAGGTAGGCAGGCCACAGTCGACCAGGGCTGCTCTGGGCCAGGCCACGCACTGTGAGGCCCAGGCAGGCAAGAGGGCCACAACGTTGCAGGGTGTGTGATTTTCAGCACAGAGTCTAAAGACTCTGCAACCCATTGTCCACCAAAATGGCATCTTTCCCACAGGTGGACCAGCGGCTCCCTACATGAGACACCCGCAGTCCCACACAAGGCAAGAAGGCTCTGCTCTGCAGAGGCAACAGCCACTTCTTGCTCTAAGGGTTTAAGTCCAGCACTGCACTGATACGAAAGGAGACCGTCAGGCAAGTGAAGTCCACATCCACAGGGACAGGCAGACGGTGCCAAGTGGCACCCCAACAGCTGCAGCTCTGTGGAACCACAAGGGCCAAGGGGAGAACCACAAGCGCCATAAGCAAGAGGGCACAAGAACCACGAGTGCCATGAGAACCACAGGTACCACCACAAGCAGGAGGGCCACAGGAACCACCAGCACCACGGGCATAAGCAGCTCCACAGCAAACTCCAGCTCTGCAGACAGAGAGACAGTGAGAAGATCGGGTCTAAGAAACAAGTACACACAAAGCGAGGAGGGGGAAACACAGTTTGGCACCAGCTCTGCTGTCACTGCCGCTTTCCACGTGGACGCCTCACCCACTGGCCAGGTCTGAGCCACAAACCAGTGCCACAAGGCTGGAATCATGAAAGGAATGCTGAGGTGACAGCAAACAGACATGGAATGTGCATGAGAAGCTGACGCCGCTCCCTAGGCAAATGATGCTGGCCCCGGGAAAACTCAGCCACTCACAGGCCCCCTAACAGGTTCTCGCAGGTCATCCCCAGACGTCACTTGCCTCAGAGCCAGCTGAGCCACCGGCCTCACTGGGGCCTGGGTCTCTGTTGGCTGTTAGTGCTGGGCATGGCTGTGCTCGCCTATGAGATGTGTGGGGTGGTCCGGTATTGGGGGTTGTTTCCTGCACAAGAAGCAGGTCAGACCCTCAGCCCTCCCAGGAATGCACTCCCTCCCCCACAAGCTGTGTGGCCCAGGAGAGGCCTGGGGGAACCCCCCACCAGGCTGAGAAGAGCAGGGTAAAGAGGAGACCATGCTGCCAGGCCCACACTCCAGGCAGGTCCCCAAACACCAAGACACGACCAAACAGCTCGTGTGATGATGGGACCGACAGCTCCTCTGGGACAGAGGGAGGCTGGCACGCGTACACAGCACAACTCAACACCTGGTGGGTGCCCCCGAGACACGCCCACCACCCCCACCCACATTCCTAATGTGCTTCTGGCACGCTCAGCCCAGTTCCTTCGTGCCACCGCACCACAGTGGTTTGGACCTAGGGGTTGGGGCACATGGCTGAGGTGCCATCATGTGGTCATCACCCCCACTCGCCACCACACATGTGGGCTCAGTGGCTGAGTCAGGAGGGTAAGGGCCATGCCAGAGCCCCGTTGGCACCCTGGGGCCTCAGACCACCTGTGCTCCAAGCACCTGCACCTTTGCTAATAACTGTCTGCTAAGGAACCCCTGACTAGGGTGCCAATCAGCGTCAGCTTCCCTCCCCGCAGCAGCCCCAGGAGCCGCCCACCATTGCATTTCTCTGCAGCCAGCAGCACAGTGGGCCCTGCAAGAAGCCTATTTTCAACAAGAGGTATTTCTTTCAAAGTTCCCAGCCAACGTCCTAGCAGAAGCCAAGTCAGGGCGTGGCGAGGCTTGTTCAGTTAGGGCCAGAGCTGGGGGTGCCACCACTCAACAGGCAGCAGCCAAGTGTCCAGCATGGAACGAGGCTCAAAGCACCCCCACACAGATCTGAACGAGCCACCTTCTCCAAGCATACCACAGGATGAGGACGAGTGACACCCCAAGGACGTCTCAACTCCACTCCCAAGACAGTTTCTCGATCTTTCCTTTTCTAGCCATCAACAGCAGAGCTGCCAATAAACCTTGACAGTGATTTCATGCCTCTACGAGTCATTCGATGAGTATTTATTCTGGGCCCGGAAATGCGGACCCAGCCGTGGCCAAGCCCCCCAACCCCCACCTCCACGAGGCCGACAACACAACCACAACCACACAACCCCCAGGGCCAGCTGCAACAAGGGCTCCCCGGAGAACCAAGACCACGGGGTAGGCCCGATGGCTGCAGGCCGTACGGCCCACAGAGAATCATGCCGAGACTTCCTGAATTACTATCTGTAGCTGCCAAATCAAGAAATCATAGCATTCTTTGAATCTTTGTAATTCAAAAAAGTAAAATCAGAGAAGACACAATGCCAAACACCAAAACAGAACTGCGGTTGTCTCCCAGGCTCATGCCAAGACCCCTCTTGAAGCCCCCCATCTGTTTCCACCCACACAAAAGCCACAAGGATTACCCAAAGAGAGAGGAATTTCAAGCGAAGGCCAGAGCAGCACACAGGACACACACTGCAGGTAACAGACACCATGTCACCAGCGAGCCCGTGGATTGCCACTGGGCTCCCTCTGCCCAGCAGGTGGCCTGTCCACTCTGGTCCTTCCTCCAGATGTTACTCTCGTCCCACCATCTTATTTAAAATCCACACCCGAGCCCAGGTCTTTCATTTTAGTAAGTAAATAGATGCTAACAGTTGTGAGCCCCAGAGTTGGAGGACACCCTCAGCTCCCAAGCTTTGGGACCCGCAAAGCCACCCTACCTTGCCTGGCCCACTCCAGCAATGCTGCCTGGAGAAACAGTAAGTTTAGTGTGGCAAAATGGGCTCCCGGGCTTTCCTAAGTGCTCTGAGAACAGACCTCTCCTAGGACCGTCCTCTAGTCACAGAAAAGCTGCCTAAGACCTGTTGTTCACTGCCCTGCCCGCCCTGGGAATGCACTAGGTGCTTCCTGAGCACAACCCGCACCTGGTCTACCTGTGGGGCCCCACCTCGAAGAGCGGGAGAGCAAGCAGAAGGCTGGGGGGCCTGGGCAGTGCCCATACAGGCAGCACAGTGGCCACACAGCCCCTAATGCCCCCGCCGCTCGCTCCACTTCAATCCCACGGACATCGTTTGTGGTTCTAACCCAACGCCAACCAAAACCTGTTTCAGACCACGCATGGCCACGGCAGGGAAGAGCCACACGTGGCCCCACGTTCCCAGAAAATGACCTCCTGTCCCTTCTCTGCAACTCTGATCAGCTCCCCACATCTGAGCCGGTTAATAAACCAAACACACACAGTCCGGAGGCAGGCAAGGAGCACTGGGCATGGTCTCCAGGCCACACGGCTGCTCCCTGCTCCATCCTAACACGCCCCAGTCGGCTCCCCGGTGGCCGCCCAGCAGGAGGGATAGGCCCTTAGGAAGAAGGAAAGCGCTCTCCTTCCGCTCTCACAGATCTTAAGGAAATAATTCAGCCTCTGTATTTTGACTCAAAACAAAGGAACTTTTTAAAAACATTTCAGTTGAAACTTGCCTAATTCTTCCAGTGGAGAAATCCTCCCTTTCGCAATCCTTAGAAAGAGACACACTATTGCTGCTTGTGTAACAGTCTTCGGGCCACGGAGAGTCCGGCCACCGGCCACGGACACCTCCTGCCAGACGGCCAAGGTGCAGGGCCCTGGAAGCGCCGCCTCCCCCAGGCTCGCCCGGCGGCCAAGCCAGGGGTGCGGGGCAGCGCTTGGCTCAGCCAGGGCGGGGCTCGGTCACCCGCCCCCAGACTTCCTCATACTCCTATCCTATCTGCCCTCACCCGACATCTGAGACAGACATTACACAAACCGGCTGCAAGGAAGGTTGAGAAACCGAGATACCTCAAGTCAATGACCCCACTCTCAAAGCCCCATGCTGAGGGACCCTGGAAGGGCAGCAGGGACAGAGGCGAGGACCACTCAATGACCCTGCTGCTGCCCCCAAGTGAGAAGCCAGCACCAAGTGAAACAGGAGAAGGTGAGGGGCCCACCCCAGCTCCAAAAAAGGGTCTTGGAAACTGGCAGGATGGCCAACAGATGGACAGATGGACCACACTTGGAAAACCACCTAAACGTGGCTCCGCTCAAGACAGACAGACCGAGGGTGCCCAGCCGGCCTCCCACACCCTCCCTGCTCTCGCACAGCTGACAACAGGCACAGGGCAGAAACTGAGGCCTCACTCGAGCTGCTGTTTCCCCCATTTGAGAAGAGACCCTCACCCCTGATCTTCGCTCTGGGGCCTGACTGACTGGAGCCCAGACCGACTCGCAGACCCCATCCTTCTGCATGGGGGACTGGGGCCCATCCAGGAGCCTCGCCTCAGAGCATCACCCAAGATGGCACCCCACCTTATCAGCCAAGCCAAGCATGTGGAGCCAGGAGATCACCATGGAACTCCATGAAAACCTACAGCAAAACAAGTGAACAAAGAGACAGTCAACCCTCTAGATCTCTGCCCAGACCTGCAGGCATCAGGGTGAGCGCAGCTGCCCCATTAAAGACGGGATCTTGGTAGAACTGTGCTGGTCACAGTCTGTTCCAGCTTGAAGGAACATTCCTGATGCCGTTCCTTCTTGTGGTTATTTCAGCTTTGAAGAGCAAAACGCACCCCAGAGAGGGTCCTTGGGCCAAGAGCCTCCTCCTGACCTCTACACCTAAAAGCCTAAGTCATTCCCCAAAAGGGACCACAAGACTCAATGCTCCTCAGTGCTGGGGACCTGGCTGGGTTTCTGCTTTAAGAAAACACTGCTTTTTGACCAGGGGAGTCATCAGGTGACGAGGGGAAAACCGTTTCAACCTGAGGAACTCTGACAAACCAGTGGTGGATGCTTACACAGCACACACAGAGGCCATCAGCCTGCTGGCCCCTCATGCACATCGACCCACACAACAAGAGCAATTCCACAGAAAAAACGCCTCCAGGACAGCTGGTGTCTGAAAGACAGAGGTGTAATAAACAGCACAACCAGGCTCTTCGGGCTGGAATCAGAAATGCAGAAGGATGATCAGCAGTTCCCAGGAGCCTGTTTCTCGAACGCAAGAGAGCTAACCCTGCTCGGGCTCCAGGGAGGGAGAGCACCACCCCGTCCTGTCGTGGGCCTGAAAGGGAAGCACCAGGTCACCCAGAGAAGAGGTGTCCTGTGGGGCGAGGACGTGTGCCCCAGGCAGCTGCCAAACCTGCGGCGCCAACACCCCCTCTATGACTGACAACAACCTATGCTGCTAACAAATTAGTCCAATTTAGCCCAAACGTCAATAGACAAGCCCAAGAAAAAGAGACAAGGCCGAGAGAGCAGAAGAAAAGAGGAGGGCGGCAGCGCGGAAGGCTCCATCTCCTCACCACATATCCCCAGCAGCAAGACACGTCCCCACCCCACCTGTGACACCTGACACCTAAACACCCTGGGCAAAATAAAACACCATCAACGGCCACGACTTTCTACAGTTCCCCTCCCGTACACAAGGAAACTGAGGCACAGAGAGATTAAGCAACTTGCTCAAGGTCATGCAGCCTGTGGGGAACAGAGTGAGCACGTGGGAGCAGCCCCGTGGGGTTCCATAGCCGGGCTGGCCCACTGCAGGACACCCCAGGACAGCAGCCAAAGGGACCTAAGAGGTGGCTCCCCAGCACTTCCTATGGGTCCCCATGACATCAGGGGGCATCAGCAAGGAAGGCCACCAGCCTGCCCGCGAGAACACGCCACCTTCACAGGCTTTCCAGGCTGGAAGCTGGAGCCCCAGCCCACACTCAGTTCCACACTGGGGCAACCAGGGGAACCGTGACCACCGTGACCTGGCCACAGGCAGAGCAAGGAAAGCAAAGGCAGTCGGGCATCGGGGCCATCACAACAACCACTGACTCTCCCCACCACTGATATCAGAGAAGTGCTGAGAGTCCGTCCGGCAGAAGACCTAGGGGAGACCTCGGTCCCCCAATGCCCAAACATACTTCAGCTCATTTCATCTCAGCAGAACCCAAGATGCCAGGGAAGCCGTGTCCCCTACAAAGAATAGTTCTAGCATGTTCTTTGTTCCCTCCCATCCTCATCCGCAGTAGATCAAAAATACTAACACAAGCTATAAAGGAAATGAAGAAATCAAGACACATCCCACGAATAAGCTGTCAAGATGTGGGTGGGAGGAGCAAGCGGAGACAGGCCAAGCACAGGGAGCAGCTCCTTCCAGAACTGGTCCCGCCAACCCTGAGGCTGAGACCCTCCCTTTCACGTGGTGCCTCTGGCACGGACACAAACAAGCACGTGGCTGCGCTGGGGAAATTTACAGGGACCACGCACCCCAGAACTCCCAATTGCGCAGTCACAGAGCCAGGCAGCCGGCAGAGCCCTGACTACAGGCCAGGAGAAGGAGGCAGGCAGGAAGGGTGCCCCCGGAGGTGGAGGAGCTGGGCCGGCAGGAGAGCAGATAGGAGCTCACTGAGGCGCGTGCCTGGCGAGGTCTGGGGAGCACGTGAGCAGACGCCCAGGCCACTAAACGCCCAGGCCACTACAGTGAGAACACAGCTGGACTGGCACTTAGGCTTGGAAACCCCAATCACTTACAAGGTGCGTGTCTCCATCATCACTTAGGAAATTTTCCTTTAATCAATACATGAAATTCCTGAGCAGCGCTGGGGAGAGCGTTGAGGGAAAAGGGGCAACAATGACCATCTGTTGTAACGACCAGAGTGAAAGTGTGCTCTGGTGGTCTTCTCCATGACTGTGGTTCAGAAGACCATCCTGCCTTCTCCCCAGGCAGTGCCTTGGCCCGGGGCCGGCAGCTGTGACAAAGAGCCAACCCCAGGAAGACCACAAACACACACATGACCCAGACTCGGATACAAACACAGACAGACACACCCTGACAGACGAGAACCTCCGCTGTCTGCTCTACAGGTAATTGACCTGCTACAGCCTTGCCAGCCAGCTCATCTGCCAGAACCCACCACGATCCTGCCCACGGGTCTCTCCCGAGCCATGCAAGCTGTCAAGGGTGCAGACACCCCACACAGAAAGGCCCCAGCTTGCAGAGAGCACCCATCAAGCCACCCACAGCCAACTCCTTGTCTGAAAAGAAGGGCCCGGCCAACCCGCTGGGAATCTGTCGGCGGCCTTTCCCAGCAGCATCCTCCCCCACTGCACGCTGCCCACTCAGACCATCCCTCCTGCCAACCCCAACCACACAGTCTGCAGACAGCTGCCACCTGGGCGCTAGCCTAGCGGAGGGCAGAAACGCCACAGACACACACACTCGCGTGCACACACACATGCAGCGGCCCCCTCCGAGCACAGACGACAGGCCCCCAATTCTCCAGCCCCTCCTCCGCTCCCCGAGATTCTGACACTCCACTGGAGGAGCGCCCAGAGAAAACTGAGCGGGAGCATCTATTCACAGATTTAGAAAAAAGAAAGTTTGATGCAATAGCTGAATTAATTAGGCCTCCCAAGAATAGCTGAACCAATGCAGCATACTGTGTGTGTGAATCAATGAGCCTGGATATTTAAAAGGAAAATGACAAATAATTGAGGAGAAGAGAATGCTATGAAAAGTTGGTGAGGACCCCAACGAACGGTTTTGGCATTTAGCAGCCCGGAGGCTGCCGGCCGATCACAGATCCTCCACCGGGCAAACAACAGAGCCTCAGCATGGCCCTCCCCGCCGCACCCTTCACCGTTTCAGAGAAGAGAAAGAATCACAGCATCCAAAACAAATCACAAGCTGTTAGCTACTCCAACACTGACCAGTCCCCAAGCCCAGTGCCCAGTGGCCCCCACCCCCGCAGAAGGCACTCTGGGATGCACTCCCTGGCAGGCCCAGGGCGACGCACAGAGCTGGAGTCGCCGAGTCTCGGCCCCCTGCCACCTCGGCCTGGACACCTGGCTTCGTTTTTGAGTCTGTCTCCCGAGACTTCAAGGCACCAACAGGCCCCGCCTCACCAAGTTCTGTCTGCAGGGGACCAAGCGCAGGCACCCCTCTGCAAGCCAAAGAGCTTCAAGGCAAGGGCAATGCCCTTCACCCCACCCAGTCTAGACACCTTCTCGGAGCCTGAGAAAGGCCTGGACCTAAGGCTCTAACCTAGGCCCAGCCAGAACCTAACTTCCCAGGACTCGGGGCAGGAGCATCTGAAGCCTGCCCTTCCTGGCCTATCTGGGCAATGGCTGTGGGCCTCAGGAAGGCTTCTCCACCCACCAGGCCCAACCCCAGACCCCCAGGGCCCCTCACACTGGGCGAGCCAGCTTGTCCTAGGAGTCTGGCAGGTCAACCTTCCTTCCAAGCTATGTGATCATTGATGAAGACATCGACACTACCCTAAATTTCCTTAAAACAAAAGATAAAATTCTGACACATCGAGGGAGGCAGAAGAGCAGGTCTCAGCATGCTGAAACAAAATCCCTAGCCCAGGAGGGCCCCCCACCCTTTCCCAGGGACTCACCCCTCCCTGTGCCGCCTCCCCAGCTTCCAGACCCTGGGGCCCAGCTTGCCTAGTGTCCTCCCATTCCCGCGGCCAAAGCTGACAAGGACACTCACCCGAGGCACCCGCCGCTTGTACTTGTTGCCATAGTCGAACTTCTCCTTCACATCGTCCAGGCAGCGGCCGAGGCGCGCCTGCTCCTCCTTGCCCGTGTAGTCCTGGCTCAGCAGAATGTAGGCCCGCCAGTTGGCGGAGTCGAAACCCCAGTGGCAGGTCCGGTTTTCGAGAGCCTTGTGCGAGTGCACCACAAACTTGTGCGGTGGGTACATGAGTCGGCAGTCGAGGCACTGAATGCAGGCGGCGCTCGGGCTGCTGTAGAGCTCGGGCACCAACAGCCCCTTGCACTTGCCGAAGCACTCGTGGTACACGCGCACGCTGCGCTCGCTGAGCTCTAGGCCCAGCGCCAGGCTGGCGGCCAGCTCCTTCTTACAGGGCGGCGGGTAGGCGCCGCCATACAGCAGCGCATTGCACAGGCGCTCGGCGTCCGTCTTGGTGATGAGCCCGCACGAGGGCGCCGAGAAAGGCAGGATGCCCATGACTTTGAGGATCTCCAGCTGGTCGGCCGTGCAACGCGAGCAGTAGATGTGTAGCTCGTCGCACACCGAGTTGATCTGTTGAAGCGAGAAGTCGCGCAGCACCGAGTTGAGGATCTGCGGCAGGCACAAGCGCTTCTCACCGCCCACCACGAAGCACGAGATGGTTTCTCCTTCCAACACGGTCTCGCAGCGCTCGGTGGAGCGGTCAGACGGCATGAAAAAGGGCCCGGGCAGAACGGGCGGCGGGGGCTGGATGGCGGGCAGGTGCAGCACGGGCG
The DNA here is from genome assembly GCA_031878705.1 of Tapirus indicus. Lineage (NCBI taxonomy): Eukaryota > Metazoa > Chordata > Mammalia > Perissodactyla > Tapiridae > Tapirus > Tapirus indicus. The sequence goes on along the minus strand of CM062924.1, from coordinate 85,632,873 downwards.
GCGGCTCCGCGGCGGCGGGCACCGGCGCTGGCACCGCGGCCGCGCCCGCCTCCTTCGCGCTCTCCTTTTTGTAGGCCTCCTGCGCCCAGCGCGCCGAGAAGGCGGCTGGGCCACCCAGCGAGCTCATGGAGCTCAGGTGGAACTGCTCCAACGTTTTCTGCAGCCCGGGGTGCGGCTGGAAGCCGCCGCGGCCGCCCGCCGCCGCCTCCATGGTGCGCTCCTGCTCCCCGGGCCGCTCCCGCTCCCGCGCACCCGGGACCCCGCGGCCCCCACCGCCGCCCCGCGCGCCCCGGCGGCGGCCCCGGCCCCGGCCCCTGCCGCCCCCCGCCGCCGGCTCCCGACCGATCACGGCCGCGACCTCGGCCTCGCCCGGCGGCGCGAAGGGGAAGGCGGGCGGGGCGAAGGGGTCCCGCCGCTGGAGCCCGCCGCCACCCGGGCCCGGCGCCACATCCACGCGCCCCGCGCCGCGCCCGCCGCCGCCCGGGCCCCCCGCGCGCCCCCCGCGCGCCCCCCGGGCCCTAGGCGCGGGGCATGCCCCGGCGCGCGCCGCCAACGCCAACGCCAACGCTCGCGGGCCCGGGGCTCGCGGGGGGCGCGCGGGCAGGTGCCGGCGCCGCGAGGCGCGAATCGCCGCGGCGGCCGAGGCCGAGGGGCCCGGGAGGAGCGGGGGCGCGGGCGCGGGGCCCGCCGGGCCGTCCTCGCGCGGCGCGCCGCCGCCGCCCCGCTCCTCCCACCGCGCGGCGCCCGCCCGGCTCGTCCCGGCGGCGCTGGCCGGCCGCGTCGCGCCCGCCGCCGGCCGCCCCGGCCCGGCCCGCGCCCACCCCGCCGCCCGCGCCGGCTCCGCGGCCCGCCCGCGCCCTCCCGCCCGTCCGCCCGCCCGCGCGCGCGCGGCTTCCGGGGCGGCGGGAGCGCTGTGGCGGCGGCCCTCAGAGCGCGGCGGCGGCGGCGGCGGCGGCGCGGGGCTCGGCGTACATCCTCCCGGCGGCTCGCTCCGGCTCGGACTGAGCGCCCGGCGCTGAGCTCACGCCGCCGCCCCGCCCCGCGCCCCGCCCCGCGCCGCCGCCCCGCCCCGCGCGCCGTCTGGGGCCGCGCGTCCGCCGCAGCCTAGCGCCGGCCAGGAATGCGACCGCCTCCCGGCGCGGCTCTTCCAGGAACGCGCGCTCCCCCCGCCCGCGCTCGGGCTGCTCGGCTGCGCTCGGGCCTGTCCGGCCGGGACTCGGCTCCGCTCGGATTCGACGCGGCCCCGACTCGGCCCCACTCGGCCCCGCCCACCCGGGTCTCGGCTCCTCTCGGCCCCGCCCACCCGGGACTCGGCCCCCTTGGCCCCGCCCGCCGGAAGGCCGCTCGGCGGGGGTGGGGGCGGCGGCGCCGCCCGGGGGCCCCCTTTCCGGCCGAGGCCGCTTCCTGCGCGGCTGGGAAGGCGCCCGTCCCGCCGCCGCCGCCAGGGCCTGGAAACCCACACGCGGCCCCCGCCACAACCGCAAACCAGCTGAGGGGCGGGCAGGACGGGGCTGCGCAGCCTCCATCGCACCCCTCGCGGCACCCGCACGACGGGGACGCCACACGGCACAACCCGGGTCCCCACGCATGACGGGCCCTCCGTGCAACATGACGCGAGGTCCACATAGGACAGGGACGCCACAACACAATGTGGATTACTACGCCTTAGGGTTGCGACACCTTGGGGATTCCACACAGGAGACACCGCGTGCAACGTGTCCGGGACCCCCACACGACGCAGGCGCGGCACAACCCCACCCCCACCCCGGGATGATTGGCAAGCAGCACCAACCACTCCGCGCCCCTACCCTCTCGTCCCCGCCCCGCGGTCGTCGGGGCCACTAGGCAGCAGCTTAACCTCCGGTCCCCCCCGCTGTCAGTCCCAGAGCAGCACTGCCGGCTCCACGGAGTAGGGCTTTGTGCCTCTGATGGACGCCCCTACGTCCAGGAGCTTTGCCCTGTGCACTCCGGCCAGGTCACTGCCAGGGCCAAGCCCAGGGTAGGTCCTCAGAAGCCTGGCCCCTTCGTGCCTCGGGCAGGACAGCGTGACCCTTAACCTGCAGCCTCCCCGGCGGGTAGAGCCACTTAAACATCTGCAGGGCGCCGAGTGAAACTACACTGTCCATCCTTCCATGCACTGGCTATGTCGTGGGGGAGAGACAAACCAGAAAGTGGCCGGTGAGAGAATACTGGCCAAAGTTGGACAGGCTGGCCGGGTGGCCCGCCCCCCCCAGGAGGCAGCATCCAGCAGAGGCCCCGAGGGTGGGGATTTGAAATCAGGGCACGGTTCTGGCTGTGCTCAACTCGAGGGCAGAAGGACAGTCCAGCTGAGCTGGGCAGTGGCACCTTTTTGTCCACAAGACAAAGGCACCCAAGCTGGCCTGAGCTGTGGGGGATGGCTGCAGTGCTAGCCAGGGGGGAAAGGGCCACAACTGTTGCAGCCCAGGTGATCTTCAGTTTGTCATCTTTTCCTACCTCCTCGGTGGAGGCTGGAACGGGCCCCAAACCAGCACTCCTGAGGGGCAGCACCTGCCCCAGGGAGCCGACCCAGCATCCCTGCAGGCCTCGGTGGCCCCTGAGGCTCAAGCAGGTATCCAGAGGGACAGCTAGGTTGGGCAGGTGACCCCACAACTGCACAGCTGAAGACATAGGCAGGCACCCAGTGTGGGGAGGCTTGAGATTTGGGGTGCAATGCTCCATGTTTACAAACCTGATGGCTCCTCGCTATGGACATGAACCCTCCCCTCCCCTCACCTGTGCCTTGGGGACTGTCCCTACTTGTCATCACGATTCCTGCTGTCCCTCCCACTCTTCACTCCGATGCCCCCAGCAGTCGACAGTCCTCAACACGAGGTTTTTCTATGTGCACAAACGAGAAAACTAGAAAAAGGGTATTTAAAAACCGAAGAAAGTGACTGATTTGTTTTTGGAGATCGTTTTCTTGGCCCACATTTAGATTTAAAAAGTTTATATTGCACCTGAGAAAGTTGGTTCCTTCCACGTGGATTTGAATCGCATGCAGCTCAGGCAACCTGTAATCGAGAAAAGGTGATTGGAGCACCAGAGGGCTGGCCAGCGAGGGTTTCTAGCCAAGTGCAGAATTCCTCCTGCTCTTTTTGGCCAAGCAGGTTCTCCCAGGGGGACCCTGGAGCCCAAGGCCCCCAGAATGGGGCAGTGCCTGGCTCTGGTGCCCCGCTTCCCTCTATACCCTCTGGCTTTGCAGGGCTCTGGGAAGGGGCCAGGTGGGGTATCAATACTTTTCCAGAGCTGCAGGGGGGTTGTGGTGGAGGATAGGTGAGAGTGAAGGATCCTGAGAAGCAGGGAGGGCCTGGAATCGTCTCTAAAACTTGTCCGCCTCAGTGGACTCTGAGGCTTTCTCCCGCAAGATGTTGGAGTTTCTGGAACAGCTGAGCCCACTTCACCCACCAAGGGCCAGGCCCTATCTTCTCTCTGAGCCCAGTGGAGGGCTCCCACCTGCTGCCCTACCTCCCTCCAAGCCATCCCAGCAGCTGCTCTGGCCAGTGGCCCACTCTTTGCACTACCCCTGTGCCATGGGCCAGGCACCACACTGGCAGGTGGAGGGTCCAGGCCACAGGCACAGGGACAAGCAGCACCTGGCCCTTGCTCCCAGCTCACTCCCTGGCCTTTGCCACGCTGATGGGTGTGGGCGTGTGGTCATGCATGTGCACACACACAGTAAGCACACGTCTGGAGCCTGTACCCCTGCAAGCACAGAGCCTGGCCCTGGGACCAGGGGGGAAGGAGACCAAGCGTTGCCCCATGTGGCTTCCATCTCCTACTACAGAGAGTCTGGCAAAGGATCAACAAACCTGTTAGTAAAGGAGCAAGAGCATCCAGGTCCTGAGGAGTTGCAAGTGGGTGGGGGCTGACCTTGGAGCCAGCAGTGCTCCAGGACCAGGGAGATGCTAGTGGTGAGGAGGTACCCCTTCCCTCAGGGGGAGGTCAGAGGCTCAGCTGGGGAAATGGGCTGGGAGGCTCAGCTCACCAGGCCCCAACAGAGATACCATGACGGAGCTTCCCCAGAGGGGACCAGCTCTGCCTACTCTGGCTCCCATCTGCTCCCTACTCCCTGTTCCTTGGGAAGTGGAAGGAAACACTTGGTCACAGCCAGGCACAAACTGCCATTGTCAGGAAAGTGCTAAGATACTGTTTTAAAACTTTAAATTTGAAAAAATATCAACTAACATGAGCTTGATAAAAATTTTAAAAAGGCTTTTGTCTTAGTTTGGGTTCCACCAAAAGCAGACCTTGAGACAGATTTGAGTGCAAATAGTTTGAGAGGAGGTCTCAGGACACACAGGTGGGGGTTGGAGGAAGGGAGGGGGCAAGGAAGGCAGGACACAGGAGTGTGTTATGCAGCCTGTCACCCTCGGGCTCCTGTAGCTGGATCCAGGGGTGCAGAGCCATCCCTGGGGGCAGCCCTGAGCGGGATGTCAGAGCCCAAGGGAGTGAGGGGACATCACTGGAGCAGGGAGTTGATTACATACAGGATTGGCCAAATAAGGAAATGCATTACAGGTAAGGAGTCAGGTTTCTCGCTGCTAGAGATGGGAATTAAAACACAGAAAGGGGTAAATGAACCATGTGGTATTGGCTTGGAATTAGTTATACCTATGTGAACTCACGAATTTCAGTATTTATAAACAAATAGGAAAAACAGATGTAAATGTGTGTACAAACATCTGTACAGTCCCTAGCTCTGTCCAGTGAGAGGCCACAAGAGGAGTGACACCCCGACAGCAGTGAGCACACTGAGAACCCACAGTTTGGCTTCTAAATTGCAGCCTCCCCTAAAAGGAACCAGAGTTCTTTGGAGAAATGGCTGGTCTCAGGGGCTGGGCAGGGAGAGCATAGGACAAGCCTGGAACAGCTTTCTGTGCCTGAAGTACGGAAGGGCACAAATCATAACAGGGACGTGTCAGAAGGACACATAGCCGGCTCGAAGGGGCCCCTACTGGCAAATCAGAGATCATAATGATAACCACGGATTATAACCATGGAATAAAATAGGAAACCGCAAGTCTGTGCATATTTAAATATTTATTAACGGGGCCATCCTGGTGGCATAGCAGTTAAGTTCACACACTCCGCTTCGGCCACCCTGGGTTTGCCAGTTCGGATCCTGGGCGCGGACCAACGCACTGCTCATCAAGCCATGCTGAGGCGGCGTCCCACGTAACGCAACTAGAAGGATGCACAACTATGACTTACAACTATCTACTGGGGCTTTGGGGAGAAAAAAAGCAAAAAAAAGGAGGAAGATTGGCAACATATGTTATCTCAGGGCCAATCTTCCTCAAAAGAAAAGATGATCCTATAAATATTTATTAAAATAAATGTATTGATAAGTTGGAAGTTTGATGAGAAATGGGCTGTTTGCCTAGTCTTAAAGCTCCTCCCCATGAGGTTCCCACTAGTCACAAAGGAAAGAAGCATGAGTGCCCAGGGGACACGCTGGCAGGTAACCAAGGGATCAAACTGGACACCATCGGTCATTGGATCCATCGCCATTTTGCACCACCTGATAGGGTGGGACGGGCAGACCACACACTTCTGTGACTCTCCTGCCAAAGGGGCATAACCTGCAGCTGACCATGACGAAATCTCAGACACCCACACGGAGGGACTTTGTACAGAAGGACGGCCAGGAACCCTCAAAGGGGTCAGGGTCACGGCAGTCAGGGAAGGGCTGAGGAATGTTCCGGACCAGAAGACACTAAACAGACATGACGCTCAGTGCTACGTGTTGTCCTGGGCTGGATCTCATTACTGCCAAGGATGTTACTGGGACAACCAGAAAACCCTGGATGTGGTCTGAGGACCAGAGAGCAGTGACCCTGTCTCAGACGTGGCACCGTGGTTACATTGGGGAACAGCCTGGTTTTTGGGTGCAGTAGAACACCACATCAGCAATTCACTCTCAAATGCTTCGGGTGGGGAAAGGGGTTCCTGTACTGTACTTGCAACTTTTCTGTAAGCTTGAGATTGTCAGACAATACAAAATTTAATTATTTGGGGGGGCGGGTGAGGACGATTGGCCCTGAGCTAACATCCGTGCCCATCCTCCTCTATTTTGTGTGTGGGATCCCGCCACAGCATGGCTCGAGCGGTGCATAGGTCCACGCCTGGGATTGGAACCTGGCAACCTGGGGCCGCCAAAGCGGAGTGCACGAACTTAACCACTACGCCACCAGGCCGGTCCCTACAACATTTATTTTTAAGAATGTTATGGGGAAGAGGCACGAATTCTCTGTTCAGCCCTGCTGAACCTGAGCTGCCCAGAGAAGCGTGCTCCAGCCTGAGTCTGCTGGAAGTCCTGCCACTGGGCACTGTGCAGGGAGGCCTGAGGGGACACAGGACCCTAAGAGTGTCTGCTGCAATCCCAACCAAGATGGCAGGACAGCTGGACCCCCTCCTGGTCCAACACAAATGCACGCCAGAGTGTGTAGGTATACTCTTTACAGGTTCCATGAAAATGCACAGGGAGGGAAGCCGCAGAAACGAGGATGGAACTCGAGCCGCAGTGGTGAGCAGGGTGGAGAACAAGCAGCCTCCATGAGGCCTGGGGCTGGCCTCATGCCCGCTGAAGGCTGGGAGTTGAGGCCAGTGTAGGATGGAGGCCAGGTCACGGGCCCTTTCTGAAGTGAGAGCTGGAACCGGGCTTCTGTCATGACAAGACAAGCTGAGAAGGGGTTGTCCAGTCCATGAAGGGGACGTAGAGACTGCTCAGCCACCTGGAGGTGGAGCCCAGAGAGCAACCAGTCTAGAATAGGACAGGAGGACGGAGGCACACCCAGAAAACGTGCAACCAATGGAATGTAGGATGCATTCGACTAGATCAGAAACTCTATGGAGAGCCTATCGGAAGATGTAGTAGGAATTAGCTATAGGCACAGAGAAAACTCAGCAGGTGAAAAAATAAAGCAAGGCAAATATTAACTCCAGGAAAAACAAAGAGAAATCTAAGCTGAGTTCACTACTTGGCTCAGCAGTGAACAATATTTACATAGTTATACTAGTGTAAACAGCAACCTACCCAAAAATGATGAAATAGCTCATTTGGGAAGATGGAATAAGAGAAGGGAGGTGGGGGTGCTGGGGGAGAGACCCTCTAGGGACAACTCACAGTGTTTGAAACTGGCAAACCAAGAAAAAGCAGCAAGAGCACATCATTTAAAAATATGGAGAAACGGTGGACGACAGGCAGCTGAAAGAATTGAGAGAGGCTGATGCCAGACTCAACCCAGGGTCGGGAGGGGCTCGGTGACTGCGGCAGACTTGTCGAAAGTGTCCCAACCTTTTGGGTTCTTTTTGTTCCCTTATCTATGTGTCTGTCTTTCTTTGGTAAGAATTAAAACAAACAAACCAAAACTCTAAACTAAAAATAAATAACAAAGAGAAACGAACTCATGTTCCCACCACAAAACACCATAGTTTGGGACATTAAAGAACACACTTTAGATAAGAAATTAATTAAAGAGGAATCAAAATGGGAGTCACAGAATGTTAAATTGAATGATACTGAACACCCTGTCAACCAAAATTCCTGGCTGCAGCCAACGTGGTACTCAGACGTTTATAGCCTTCGGTTCCTATATCAGAGGACAAGAAAGTGGTTTTTGCCGAGTGAGGGAACTACAGATATTTTTAATTTCTTCTTTGTGCTGACCTGCATTTTCTAGTTTTCCAAAGAAGCTGCTTTTGGTTTTGTGGACCTTCCCTATTGTTTCTTCTGGACCTTTCTGGCTAGGAGGGACACCCTCCCCCCCGCCATACAACCTTCTGTGGGGTCAACCTCGTGGCCCATACAAGGGCTCCTCATCCCACGTGGCTGGGAGTGTGTGTCTGCCTCCCCTGGGGTGGTCGGGGGCCGGGGCCTATGTGGGCTCACACATGGGTCCCAGCATCCAGCACACGGCCAAGACCTGCTTCACGGAGGTCAACCGAGGTCAACCTGGCTGTAGGCATCCGAGTCCCAGTCTCAGCGTCATTGGGAATGAGAAGACGAGCCCAGCACACCCCTGCAGGGGCTGGTCAGTGGGCTGACTGCCTCCCCCTGTGCCCTCAAGTCCTGCCTTCTCCCACTGTAGGCAGCACCCCCACGGGCCTGTCCCCTGCCCAGGAGCTGCCCTTATCTTCCTGGAGGTGGAAGGAGGGAAAAGCAGGGGACCTTTTCCCATGCCAATGCCCACCCCAGGACTCCAGGGCACCGCCAGCCTGGTGGCCCTCCACCACAGCAGGCCCGGCCTCTGCTGTCAGACAAAGCTGGATGGGGCAACTCCAGGGCCGCCCAGCCTCTCAGGGCCTGAGCAGGGCACTGGGCAGTCCTAGGAGCCAGATGGTTGCTGGGCCCCACTTCTGGGGCTCTGGAGTCCCTTCCCCTGGGGGAGACCCCTGCCTGGCGCCTGCTCGGCACCACAAGGCACCTTGGAGGTTGAGAAGCAGCAGCAGGAGGAACAGGAGTGGGAATGAGAGAGGGATGCATAGGGCTCGGCCTGTCTGGGGCTCAGAGTCCAGGGACTTGCTGGCCTGGCTCTGGGGACATGTCCTCAGCTGGTGGGGCACTCTGACGAGGGCCCAGCCTGGAGGAGTGCAGAGAGAGCCTATGTGGGTGCCCTGCCCTGTGGCCCTGCCCCCACCCGCAGGACCCTGTCCCCTGAAGCATCCTGTGCTGCTCTGGAATGTGCACCTTGCTGGCCATGGCCTGCCTGGGGCTCTGGCCACACCCCGCCGATCACACGGTGGCCGCCTCATGCCTGTGCCCTCTAGCCCTGGGCCGGCCAGGGCCCCAAGGCTGGAGCCCAGGTCCTATGTGTTAAACACAAGGGGTAGAGGGGGAGCTGGGGCCGGGCCAGGGCCTGGGTATTGCCATCATCCTTAAAGGACCCCACTGCTGTCCCTTTGCCCAGGAGACATTGCTGAGTGCCACCAGGTGGGCTCAGGGGACACAATGGGGGCGGAAGTGGCCCACGTGAAGTGTTTCACTGGCACCTTCCAAAGACAGTCCTCCAGGGGCCGCACCGCCACACTGCAGTTACCAACAGTAGGGCCTCGCAGTCGGGAGAACAGCAGAACCCAGTGCGGGGCTGCGCACACTCACACTGAGGGGGGTGGTGTTCTGGTCCCGTGTCATAGCACGGCGTCCCCAGACCTGCTCAGGGCACCGTGTGGGAAGCGAGTGGGAGCCCAGCTGGGCTTTGAGGAGCAGGCAGGGCCCAGGAGGGAGAGCAAGGAGCCTTCCACACAGGCCCCTCCCTCCAGACACACTCAGCAGCCAGGAGCGGCCTGAGACCCACCTTCCCCTTATGCTGAGGGCATCCCGCCTCCTGGCCCCCAGCCCTGCCGTGGACATCTGCTCTCGCCCCTCCCCACAGCACTAGGACATGGCCCATCTGCCCTCTCTTGTGCCCACAGCCCCTCCAGCCGCCTCCTCTCTGTCCTTCCTAGCCACAATTCCTGGGAGCAGGGTCTGCCCCATGCTGGGCTCCCAGCACTGTCCTTGGCCCCTCCCGTGCCCCCCACCTGGCCCTGGGGTCAGCCTCCTCTTGCTTGCTGCTATCATCACTCTGCCTGTCAGCTGCCCCATCCCCGTCAGGGGCCTAAGGACTTTCCTGGTGGTGTGTGGTGAGTAGACTCGTTAAATCTTAGTGAATGACAGAGGTCTAAGGAGATGAGGCACATTGCCCCAGCCTCAGCCACTGGCAGGGGTCAGGTACCCCCAGGCCCAAGAACTGCCCACGCCCCGCTGCAGCCTCTCTTAGCCCCTTTCCCTCTCTGGGCCTGAGGTCATTCCATCAGGAAACAGAGGGTGACTGGGCTGGCCCTAGGGTTTGGGCCTGTTACAGAGGAGGTGGGGGGAATGCCACACATCCCAGAGGAGAGGGGGCATGCAGGGGCAGGGGCCGGGCCTCCAGCAGGGAAGGGACAAATGGGAGGCCTTCCTCAGAGCAGTGTCCACCCTGGCCGAGTGTCCCGTGGTGGGGGGTACAGAAGGGCAGAGGGCAGCTGCCCTCCCAGTCCTCAAAGTCTCCCTGAGCTGCTCCCCAGAGGGTCTTAGGTGACTTTGGAGGGTGCTTGCTCTGAAATCACCGTCCTGCCAGTGCCTGGCTGGTTGAGGGGGCGGGGCAGATCTGAGTCCGCGGCCTGTTCGGCCACACCCTGCACCTCAGGCCTGGCCACAGCACCCAGGCCCCTGATCCCTCCCTGGCCCCTCCTGAGCCCCCTCCCACCCTGGGAGGACCCAGGCCTTCACCGGCCTGCTCTGCACCCCAGGGCCGCCCAGCAGCCCCCTCCTGCTGCACTGGTCCTGGGCCCCTCTCTCCTCGAGGCAGGGCCCACTGGCTCCTCGGTAAATTGTAAATCAGAGCCACACTCGGTTCCCCAGCAGGCCCCTCCCGCCCTCCTGCCGTCATTCCTGGCAGACGCTGCTGTGAGCTCACTCATTACATAAGGCATGTGAGCTATTTCTTGGGGGATGAGCTCCCTACACGGGGCTCCATTTCCCTCTCTCCCTCTCCAACCACCAACCCCCACAAGCTGAGGGGGTCTGGGCAAGAGAGATGAGACCCCTGTGCTCCTGGGCCCCCACCCACCCTGTGAGAGGGGAGGGGCTGCCCTGCCCAGGTCCCAGCACCCCCAGAACAAGGATGTCTGCGAAAGAGAAGAGCCTGCAGCTCCTTTCTGATACCCCAGGGAGTCGGCACCACGGGGGGCAGTGGGCAGAGACCCAGCTCCACCCCAGCCTCAGTCATGGAGGAAGGAAGGAAGTCATTCCCTGGGGCCATGTTGGTTGCTATCCCTGATAGTCACTGTCCCCAGGATGGGGATGGGCTTTCCTCTCTCTTGGGGTTGGGGGTTGCCCCTTTGGCACTCCCACCCTGCTGTCTGGGCTCCTCTGAGGGCACCTGGGTCATTCATGGCCCTGAGCCCAATGACATTTCGCCAGGATTTGCACCCCTGGGAAGAGCAGCGACCAGATTCCACTTTGGTCAGCACAGAGGGCCCCCCGGTGAGTCCCTCCTGGGGGAGAGGAGCCCCAGCAGGCCAGTAGTGTTTCCTGGAGGTGGGCACCACACCAGGGGGTCCTCCAGGACTCAGCTGCTCTGTCTGTCCTCTGCCGTCGAGGAAGAGGGGGCCAGGGACCTTGGACCTCCTGCCTCATTTCTGGGGCCTAGGATTGAGGGTGACCTGTGAGGATACAGTAGACCCCCAGAGGACACAGTTGAAGGGACATCCAGACAGAGTGTACTGGGCATTCTGGGGGCCAAGCCCTGTCTTGGTCTGGAGAGGAGCTGGACAGGTCACCTCCCCACCTGCAAGGAGAGGTCAGAGGGGTGGCTGTGGGGTCGCAGGGGCTGGTGGCATCTCTTCGAGCCCTTCTCCTGGGCTGGCCCCTTCCCTGCTGTGGAAGCAGGGCCGGGGCCAGAGCCGGGCGGGTGGCAGACATGGGCTGTGGGCCCCACCCGTCGGAGGCCACGGAGGCCGGCATTGCGGCCTGGATGGCCGGTGCCTCCCGCTTCCTCCCGCCGCGGAAAGAAGAGTCTGAGGAAGAGTCGCTGCCGCCGGGCGGCCACCCTGAGCCCAAGGCTCAGGCCGCCTAAGGGAAGCCAGAGTACGGCCTGCAGACGGCTCCTGCGGGAGCCCGGCAGGCTCATCACGCCCTGCTTAGGGACAAGGCTCCCAGGGTGGCGGGGACACTGCCCGCGTGCCAGCGAGAGGCGGCGGCAGAGCGGAAAGCCTGAGCCCTCCCGCCGCCTCCCGGCCGGGCCTCGGCCCCTGTCTTCCTTTCTTTTCAGAGCCTCGGTTCTTGGAACTTACACCCTCTTGGGTTTGCTATTTTTACCCACCCTGAGCCTTCCGGTCTCCATGGCGACGCCTCCAAACAGCAGATTCCAGGCGGCAATGACGTCACCTTTCCCTTTCCTGCCGCCCAGGCCTCGAGGCGCTGCCGTGCAGCTGAGAGCGCAGGGCGCCCTGGCCTCCTCCCCGGAGCCCCGGCCCCAGCCAAGCCCCCAGGCCCGGGCCCAGCAGCCTCTCCTGCCACGCCAGCCTGTGGCCGGGGCCCAGCGCCGTCCCTCTCCCTGCCCCTCAGAGCCGCTGTGCTGGAGCCCCATGGAGGGCACAGCCCAGGGGCGGCCTTCCCTCCCTCCCTCCCGGGATCCCTGCCATGCTGGCCGCCCTGTGGGAGCTGCCGCAGGCTCAGTGGCTGGGGAGGCAGCAGCCTGGCTGCCTGGGAAGCCCCGTGGCCCCCACATCAGAAACTGGTGGTCGTGGCAGGGGCCCTCGGAGGCGGCAGGAGTCCTGGGAGGGCCTGTGGCCTGGTCTGCCAACCTCCTGCCTCAATGCCCGTGGGCATCTGGCCCCCTCCGGAGAGGCTGTTGGACAGCCCGGCCAGGGGCTACCGCCCTCCTGCACCGTGGCAGTCTGGTCCAAGCCTGCCGCAGGCCGTGAGCTCCACACCTTAGTCCTGATTAGGAAGCTGGACAAGGGGGCCACAGCCCCTCGTCCTGGGCCCAGGTTGCCTGCAGTTGGTCACCAGGCTGTGTCTCTGTCTGGGCCACTCTTCACCCGGCTGTCCCTGCAACACGCAGCCTGAGGTCTGCCCTCAGCCCAAGCCGAGGATGGGGACACTCAGGGCTGGCTGGCCACCTCTGACCACGATGGGGGATGAGGGTGGGCTACCTGTGCCCTGGGTCCCCCTGCCTGGAGAAGCACTCCACCCTGGGTGCTTGCTTCCCTGTGAACTCAGACGTTTGTTGAAATGCCTGAGAAATCTCGGCAGTGCCTCGAAGGACTGGCATGTGCCGCTTGGAGGGCTCCACGTCCCCGGCAGACCTCAGAAGGAGCTTCTTCATCGCCGAGGAGCCCCGAGCTTGCAGAGGCCTCCACCTGCCACCTTGCCTGCTGGGATGCTGGGGTCTCGTCCCCTAAGCAGGGCTGCCTGTCCGTCACCCCACAGGGCCGGTGACTAAATAACTCCGGCTCCACCCCCACTGGCCTCACCCAAAAGCAGACACTGAGTCTGGGGCCAAAGGGGAGGGGAGCAGGCCGGGCTGTGGGGGCTTTACGGGGGCTAGAGCCCCTGGCGCGGGCCAGGCTGAGGGTCAGGGCCACGGTCCGTCCTGCCAGCCTCCAGAAGGGCGAAGAAGACATGTAGCAGATATTTCATTAGCTCATGTCTCTGCTCCAGAAACCACGTTGAAAGAAGGTGGTTTCAAGGCTCACATTCCTGGCCTCCTGCTGGATTTCAGGTACAAAGTCCCAACTCGCCTCTGTCTGACACGGGCAGGCTCACTCGCAGGTCTGGGCATGAGGCAGGCAGGTGGGCGGCCCCATCTCGAGCCCCACGCAGATGCATTCACAAAAAGGTGCGCAGAGAGTGCAGCCAGGCCAGCGCGGGTCGGCCTCTCCACCGGCCCGTCCCAGGAGCCTCCCTGTCCTGAGGCCGTGTCCTGGGGTGCGGTGCCAGAGGAGGCCCTGAGAGAGGGCCCACGGCCGGAGGTAGGGGTGGAGGCCCTGCGGGTGCCGCGGTCCCAGGGCAGCGGCTCTGCTCCCTGGAGTGGAGGTGGCTCTGGCAGGGACATGGACGTGACTTGTCCAGTTAAGCACCTACTCTGACCAGCTCCATCTGGACAGAAGGCAGGAGTCCCGGGGGCTATCGGTCAGCAAGGGCAGGAGGGCAGGCTTCACAGTGAGGGTGAGAGGTTTGAGGAGGAACAGCTCGTGGCCCTGGAATGAGGAGGGTGGTGGTCAGTGCTCAGACTCTGCGCCTCCGTCCTGCCCTTCTTCCTCGGGGTTTCTGTGTCACAGCTCAGGCTCCTGGGACGGCCACTGCCCCTGCCCTTCCCTCCGGACCCTTTGGGCCCCCACAGGAGGGCCCTGGTCTGAGCTCTGTCAGCCAGATGTGTCTGGCCCAGGCTGGGGTGGATCCAGGTACAGGCCAGGGGCCTGGGCTGAGGGGCAGTGAGTGCCCATGGGGGAGGCCCCACTCCAGGTGTGAATGTGGAATTGATTTCTTCCACCAAGTTTATCAAGGGCCTACCTGTGACGGCACAGAGACGAGCAGAAGAGTCCCTGTTCTCAAGTGCTTCCATGGGAAACAATGAAAAATTAAATTTTATATATTCTGTATTAGACGGGGGTACATGTTCTTAAGAAGAACAGAGCAGAGTGAGGCCAGTGGGGCGCCGAGTTAAGGGGGCTCCCTATGAGGTCCATTTCAGCAGGACCCTGAGATGGGAAAGGGGTGAGCATTCTGGGCAGAGGAATAGCAGGTACAAAGGCCCTGAGGCAGAAACGTGCCTGGTCCCAGCAGGGTGCCTGCAGCGGGTGGAGGGCAGGGTAGTGAGAGAGGAAGCGGGGGTGGGCAGATGACACAGAGTCTGTTGTCCACCCCAGCTTCACTCCCCCTGGGGGAGGTGGGTTAGAAGGGGGCAGTGCTCTGAGTCTGGGAGGCCCCCAAGGCCACAGCCCATCTCTGACAGGCTGGGGTGGAGCAGCTGCCCAGCAGGGCAGGTTGGGGCTTCCCAAGACGGGGAAGGAAGTTCAGTAAACAGCACCCCTACGCCTTCACTTTGCTGCTGGGAAAACTGAGGGCTAGAGGAGAGGAGTCGATTTGAAACAGACAAGGCTATTTTTTTGAACATTTTGCTCCCACAGGGCACAGGGCTGGAGCGACCGGCGGGCAAGGGGAGAGCCCAGCCCAATCCCCTCTGCAGCCCCTGGGCGGCCCCTCCCCGCCCTGCCCAGGGACCCACTGCCCACTGCCCAGCCCGCTCTGGCCATAGTGCAGGGGGATTAAGTAAACAGCCGATTTCAAAGGGTGGGCGAGAGGCTGGCAGCTGCCTGACCTGCCACCCTTGCCCCAACCCAGCGGCCCCACAGACTCTGCAGGGAGGGTTCCTGCGGCCGCGGGCCTGGCATTGGCCTCCACCCAGCACCTTCCGCAGACCGTTCCACCTCCAGGCCAAGCGCTGCCCAGCGGGCTCTCATCTCCATGAGTAATATTTAACTTGGAAGGGCTGGCGGACAACTGCAGGGGAGAAGTTAACAACAAGTTTGGATTGCAATCTGCTTGCCAGGAAGGGGGGAGTAGAGGGAAGGAGGGAGGGTGAGAGGGCAAAGTTGAGAGGAAGAAAGGAGGGCAGGAGGCTGCCTGAGGGACCAGCACTCCAGGGAGAGTCTGGAAGGAAGGACTGCTCACCTGGGACTTCAGTGCCCAAGTCCCAGGGGAGCTGAGGCCCTGAACCCCTGAGAGGCCCGAGACCCGGGACCGCCCACCCCAGGAGTGGAAATTTTGAGGCCAAACGGCTGGAAGACACACACTGGGCACGTGCCCCAGCCCCTCCAGCCTCAGTTTTGCCTCAGGAACCACTCTGGCCAGGAGGAGCTTTGGGGTCCAGGTCTAGGGCAGGGACCACAAGACATGCACACACACACATGTGCACACACACACACACACACACACAGAACACACAGTTGTGAGCAGGACGGCCTGCCTGCAGCCCTGAGGCTTCAACAGAAGGATGGAAAAACCCACGAGGCGGGAGCAGGGATGAGGTCCCAGCCGAGGAGGGAGGGCAGGCCAGCAGCCAGGACAGGGCTATCCCCAAATGGAGGTTGGCCCACAGGACTGACCATCAAGCGCCTGCTGTGCAGCGCCCCGGCCAGTGTGCCCTCGTCTGCTCTGGGAAGTGCTCTGGTGGACGTCAGGAGCACCGAGCTCTCTCCTGCCTCCTCCCCGGCCCCCCGGCCTCAGGCTCCATTTTCTCACCCAAAAAAGAGGAAAGCAGCTTCAGCCATCGTCCAGCCTCTCCCAGCTCTGGGTGTCCACCAGCCCACACCTGAGATGGCTGAGGGGACCCTGGAGGGGGCCTCACTCCAAAGGACTAAGGGGAGAGGTCTTTGGCCCCACCCTGTGCTGGGGACAGGTCACCCTGGGTCTTCATGCCCCCTGGGGTCTACCTGCCTCCTCCACCAGGACCCAGCCCTGTTGGCAGCCCGTGAGCCCAGGGCCCGGCTCCCTCACGCCAGGGAAAAAGCCACACCCACCCCTCACCCACGCGCCTCTGTTCCAGAATGTAGTAAACCTAAGTTGTCAAATAATTTATTTTCCATGAACGTGCATTTTCACAGGGAAAAACACACCCCTGCAACCTGGTCGTTCTCCCTGACTTGACTTCCCCTGGGGGGGCCGGATGTGGCTGGGTGGGCACGGGCACCAGGCGGAGTGGGAGCCTCGCCGAGTCACACCATTCCCAGTTCGGGTGTCTGCACTCCACAGCTGTTCTTTCACGAAAGGCAGACTGTTTCATTTTGAACTTCCTCGCTGAGCATTGCAATCCAGCCGGGACAGGCAGTGTCTCTGTCACAGCTTTTGAATCCGTGACCCGTCTTGTGGGCTTGGCAAAGGGCCTGGACAGAGTAAGGAATCCTTGCGGTGTGGGGGCTGCAGGGCTCGAAGCTACGGGACAGGAGACCTCGCGGGGCCTCTCCCTCCTTCACACTTTCCTTCTCAAGAGGAAAATCACCATCACCCACCTTCCACGACAGGCCGGCGAGGGGGGTCTTGGAAGTGAATTGATGGGGGCCCCAGGCAAGTGAGAGTCTCTGCTCCCCTCCGCCTCACCCCTAGTTGGTGCATGTGATGAAAGCACCCCGGATCTGGGAGCACCCTGCTCCCACCAAGCCGGTGCTATGGTGTGATTGTGTCCCCCAAATTCATATGTTGAAATCCTAACCTTCAGTTAGGGAGGTGGGGCCTTTAGGAGGTGACTGGGTCATGAGGGCAGAGCCATGAATGGGATTAGTACCCTTATAAAAGTGACCCCAGAGAGTGCCCTCACCCCTTCCACCAGGTGAGGACACAGAGACAAGTCGGCCATCTGCATCCGAAAGAGGGCTCTCCCCAGATCCAGACCCTGCTGGCACCCTGATCTCGGACTTCCAGCCTCCAAAACTGTAAGAAATAAATTTCTGTTATTTATAAACTGCCCAGCCTGTGGCATTCTGTTACAGTAGCCCGAACCACTGAGACAGCAGGGTCTCTGTCCCTGCCGGCGGGCATTGGCTCTCAGGCCATGCTGAAAAGAAATGGAGAAACTGAGGCCAGTGGAACTCTCCTCTTGCCTGCAGGAGGGCGTGTGGGGCTCAGGGCCCAGGCCCACCAGCAGGTGCAGAAGGTGGCAGGGCAGCAGTCCCGGGGGGGTGCCTGGTGCCCTTTGCAGTGTCCCCCACACGTTGATGTGGCATTTAGGGACAGTCAGGAGAGCCTCCTTGGAGCCTGCAGCCTCTGTGCGGCAGAAAGTGCCCAGAACGAGCCCCAGGGCTCCAGTGGGCACGTGGCAGGAGCCTTCTCACACTCTAGGCCCCTGCCCCCCAGGTCGTCACCACTGAGCGTGGCTCCTCAGCACTTGAAATGTGGCCATCAGAGCTGTGCTCAACGTGCAAAGCACACACTGGGTTCCAGAGACCCGGTGTGAACTAAAGAATGTGTGAAAACACACTAGTACCTACTACCTGTTGCATACAGATTCCATGTTGAAGCGGAACATTTTAGATATGTTGGGCTAAAATGAAGTATATTATTACAATGAATCTCACCTACCTCCTTTCACCTTTTCGTGGATGGCAACTATAAATTTAAAATGACTGGGAGGAGGGGCAGGCCGATGGACAAAGGCTGGGTGGCTGAGGGCAAGTTAGAGGAGGGGTGGGTCAGGGTGTAGCTCGGGGACAACTGACCAGCAGACAGAGGTGGTGCCTGCAGGTGACAGCCAGGGGATGGCTAGCAGAGGGCCATGCAGCTCGGCATCTGCTTCACAGGACCCCACACTGCCGGGCGTCATCGGCCAGTTTAGCACAAGTCCATCGCCCACTATTTCCAAAAGTGCTGGGCGGTGGGGATGAGGGCAGCTGGAATCCACCCCAGCAATCACCCTGTGGTGCTCCCACCAACTCCTGGCATGCTGGCCAGTCATTGGGCATCAGAGAAGGCCCCTGGGGCTGTGACAGGCATCTGGAGTCCCTCTTTGTCCCCATAGGTCACATGGCTGCAGGGCCCGGCCTGAAGCCCTGGGTAGACCCGGATCTTGGCGGCACCCTTCCTGCCCCATCGGCCGGGCGACTCTTTCCTTGTCCTCCCCGCCTGCAGCCAGAAGCTCTCATTTTGGGGGTACAAGCAGCAGTTACTTGGGGGAAGAGACCATCCCAGGACACATCCCAGCAGGGGACAGCTCCCTCAAAGAGGCGGCCGAGGAGACTCGGGACAGCCTTGATTAGCGCAACTCCTGTCCGGGTCTCCCCGGCCTGGGGACACCAGAGAGACACAGCTACAAGTCAGCGGGCCTTGGGCAGCCGGGTCTCTGGGTGTGGGCCCCAGGCGGCTGATGGTGGGAGATGAGGAGAGGACAGCTGGGTGTGGGCACAGAGTCAGTGGGGGCCAGTCTTTTCCCAAGGGTCTCCAAGGACTGGCAGGAGGCCCTGTGCATCTTGGGAGCAGCTGTGGGGGCATGTGGGGATCTGGGAAGGGAGGAGTTGGCCTCACCATCTACCCAGCCTTGGGCTGGGTCTTCTGGGCCAGAGAAGCTGCCCCTGGTGCTCAGAGCACCTAGCACTTCCTTCACTTGCTGACTCTGGCCTCCCCCTCAAGGCCACTGGGTGCCACCAAGTCAGCAAGGCCACCAGCCCAGGCAACAGCATGGGAGGCCTGGTTCAAGTCTCAGCTCAGCACTCACTGTCATGTGGCCTAGGACAAGGGGACGGACAGCCCTGGGCCTCAGTGGACCCCCCTGTAAATAAGGGGAGCAACAGCACCTCCATCGCAGGGCTGGAAGCGGGTGAACAAGCAGTGCCCTGGAAGTGAGCATGTGGCCTGAGGCCCCTGGCCCGGCACTGGGGCTGCCCAGGGGGCAGGGTGTGTGGGAAGCAGCTCAGAGAGACAGGCCAGCAGCCAGCTCAGCCCAGCAGCTCCCTCCTGCTCAGACCCTGATGCAGCCTCGTGCTCTGCGTGCTGGTGCCGTTCTGCGAACGCAGGGACCTACCCCCAGCTCCACCCCGGGCAGGGCCTTGGGGGCACCAGCCAGCCCCAGAGCTGGGGGTCCAGGGGCTGCTCAGACCCCAGCTGTCGCCCTTCTCTCCCTGAAGGAGTGGACAGTCAGTGCCAGGCTTACCCGAGACAGAATGACCATGCTGGGCCGAGTTGGCCCCAGGAAAGGGGACCCACACGCACCGTGGCTGCCAGGAACGCCCAGCTCAGCTGCGTGCAGCCTGGGTGGGGCGGCCAGTGGCGGGGCCTGACCAGCCCTGTGTTAGGAGAGTTTGGCCACGGAGAAGCCCCGGGCGTTCCCTGTGGGAGAGGAAGGAGGCTGCATGGAGGAGAGGCGCTGTGGGACCAGCTGGTGGGCTCTCCTTGGCAGGGTGCCCCCGTCCTGGCAGGTGGGCAGCTGCAGGCCAGGGAGGTACCCACTGCCCGTGGTGGCCTGTACTCCCGAGGAAGACCAGAAAACCAGCCACGTGTCCTCGACTCCTGGGTCCCTCCCTCCACTCCCCCTCCCCAGCTCCCCCCACCTCCCTTACCTCTAGAGTTTTTTCCCACTTCCTGCACACTCCTCCTCCCCAACCCTTCTCCTCTGGAGCAGCCAGATGGGCCTGAAGGTGCCTCTGGGACTACGGAGGCCAGCCCCCTCCCTGGGCTGCTGCCCCAGCTAGGGCCCTCC
This sequence comes from Tapirus indicus, assembly GCA_031878705.1. NCBI lineage: Eukaryota > Metazoa > Chordata > Mammalia > Perissodactyla > Tapiridae > Tapirus > Tapirus indicus. Next base: position 85,613,137 of record CM062924.1, on the reverse strand, counting down.
CTCCTGCCTGCCAGCATCCCAACCCAAGGCCTACAGAGTGGCTGAGGGGGAGGAAGGGAGACCAGCAGGGGGGTCTTAGTGGCCCGAGGGGGCTTGGAGCAGCTGGCTGCATGGACGACCACCCCGGCCTGTCCTGATTCCAGCCATATCTTGGCCCCACCCTAGGCTGCAGGCAGGCCGAAGGCCAGTTCAGAGAAGTGATTCCGCAGGGCAGCAGGTCACTGTTCCCACTGACCAGACAGCCTCCGCAGGCCTCAAAGGAGACCCTGGGGACCCCGGGCTGAGCTCTGGCCTGGGGGGTTGCCAGGCCATGCAGGGTCATGTGGCAGCAGAGGCAGGATCACAGTGCCCACCTCGAAGGCCCAGGCCCCGGGGCAATGGGAGTGGGGGGGCCTGGGGGTCCCTGATGCTCTTGCACCTCGATGGTGAGGCCAAGGGGTCTCGAGTCAGAGTTGGCCTGGCTCCTTCTTGCTCACCTGGACCAGACAATGGACAGTTACATCCTGACCAGCTGCCTGCCCCATACCTGGCAAATGGAAAGGGGAGACACTGACCATGTGCGTGGTCAGTGGCTGCTGTTCCTCATTGTGTTGCAAGCTGATGAGCCTGTGACCTCTGGTTGCTGCTGGGCCCTCTGGTCGGCCAAAGGCCCGGGTCCCAGTAAGACTTGGAGGCAGGTCAAATAACTCCAGGTGCCTGGCCCCTGGAGGGGGTGGGGAGGAGGCAGCTCTCTCCGCCTGTGGCCACCACCCCTATCCCAGCAGACCCCTGCCCGTTATTACCAAGGAGGTCAAATAACCGTTTGCTGACCCCTGACCCGGCCTCTGTGTCTGCTGAGCAGAGCTGAGGCCTCTGTGTCCTCTGAAGAGAGGAGGGGGCAGAAGGGTGAGAGAAAGGAGGAGGAGGAGGGGAGGAGATGGAGGAGGGAGAGAGAAGGGGGAGGAGGAGGGGAGAAAGGGGAGGAGGAGGAGGGGAGAAGGGGGAGGGCCACAGTCCAGGCTCAGTAGCTCCTCTCATGGACACACCCATGCTGCGGGCCACACCGAGCTCACACCAGGCCAGCTGGAGGATGGCCCCTGTGCAAGGAGGCCCCTGGGGAGGGAGATGAGAACTTCCCACATCAGACCTCCCTCACACCACGAGGTCAGAAATCACTCACCTAGAAGCGGGGGTGACACTCAGCTGGGGCTCACTGTGGCAATGGGGTCAGGGCCTAGAAGCCACAGGAGCCTGCGGGCATCTCAGGAAGTCGAGGCCCCCACCAGCAGATCCGCTGTAAGGAGGCGGTGGAGAGGACAAAGCTGCTCCCACTGGAGTCGAGAAGCCTGGCCTTTCCTGAGGAGGTCCGTGGATGCTCTGCTCACCTCTCCACCTGCACAGGCTCTCCTGGAAAGGTCCCTGGGCTAACACTGCCCATTCTGGGCCCTTCCAGGAAACACGTGGGTTTGTAGCTGAGCTGGCCCTCCTTGGGGCCACATGCTCAGGCAACGGTGGCAGCAGCTTCCTCTGCTTTGGGGGCATGGTTGCCAGGACCCAGGGGTGAGAGAAGTCGATTCAGGATGCCCTGCTGCTCCAACCAAACCCTGCTCAGGGTTTTCAAGCTGCATGTGGTATGGATGGCTTGGAGAGGCCCAAGAGCCCGCATGTCAGTGTCCTGTGGCTGCTGCACAAATGACCACAGACTGGGGGGCTTGAAACAAAGAAACCCATTCTGTCACCGATGGAGGCCAGAAGTCCAAAATCAAGGTGTGGGCAGGGCTGCACTCCCTCCAGGCTCTAGGGGAGGATCCTTCCTGCCTCTTTCAGCTTCTGGGGGCTCCAGGCATCCCTGGGCTTGTGGCCTCATCCCTCCAGTCTCTGCCTGGACGTGCCTCTATTGTCACATGGCTTCTCCTCTTTGTGGCTCTGTCCAAACTTCCCTCTTCCTGTAAGGACACCAGTCATACTGGATTTAGGGCCCACCCTAACCCAGTGTGGCCTCATCTTAACATGATTCTATCTGCAAAAACCCTATTTCCAAGTAAGGTCACTTTCACAGGTTCCCAATGGACATGAATTTTGGGAGGACACTGTTCAACCTCCCCAATATCTCCAAAGCTTGGTCTCTGCTTGGCTTACATTCCCCACAGGAGGGGTGCCCAGATGGTTCCCTCCCTCCTCTGCTCCCCTCAGGATTGGAGGACTGGCCCCTCTGGGCCGGGCACACCTGAGGCTCTGGGGACACTGAGGGGGAGCAGAATGCACAGGCTTCCCTCCTGGGAAGGCAGACTGCATCCCAGCTCTACAATTCCTACTTGTGGGGCAGGAAAACCCAGCAGGGTGATGCGGTGGAGGGAGGGGCTGGCGAGGGGCTTCAGACAGGTCAGGAAGGCCTCCCTGGGAGGGGACACCAGAGCAGAGCCAGAGGGCCAGCAGGAGCTGCCATTTGTAGGGGTGGGGGAGACTGGCAAGGGCAGAAGCCTGAGCTGGAGATGTGGGGACAGAGGAAGGGCCAGTGTGTCTAAGCAGAGGGCAGAGGAGGGAGTCGAGGGGCAGGAGAGGTGGGGACCCCATAGAAGGGACAAGGTTCGTACAAGTTTTGCTAGGAACGCTGGGAGAGGGTGGCTGTCCAGGAGGAGGGAGGTGGTGGCCGGGGCTTGCAAACGGGGCTGCTGTCTCCCCCGCGCCAGCCCCCCCCAGCTGCCCCTTGGGTTTCAGGCTCTTGAGGTGGGAGCTGGAGGCTGTGCTGGCCCTTGGCTCTAGGCTGCTGACTGCTGGCGGGTCAGCCATGCATGCCCACCCACCTCTGTAGCCATGAGTAGGGACCTCGAGGAGGCCGTGGGGGCCCTGCTCCCACACCAGTGAGTGGGCCCAGTGAGTGGGCCCCACATGCCCACTCTGCTGCCCGATGGATCCTGCGATGTTTCCCAGGCAACTGTTTCAATCCAGCCTGTCTGACTGGCACTCCGCACACCCACGAATGCCACTGCCTGGCTCCCAGCAGGCTCGCCTGCTTGGCACACACAGGCCGGCAGGTGTGGCTGAGCACAGCCCGCTGCCGGGCTGCATCAGAAGGCCGGGCTCTGGGGAGCAGGAGGCCCAGCCCTCGAGGCCGTGCTTGCCTGGCGAGCGGGTGCTGGCAAGGCACCCCGAGTGGGTGCCGTGCCGGTCTGCCACATGGTGAGGGACGGCGGCAGCCCCACGCTGTGAGCACGCACCCCACCTGTCGCTGGTTTCACTTGGCAGCTAGAAGGCCATGCTGCTTTCTGGGGCTGGTGGTGCCTGCCAGCCCTGGGCCCTGCTCGGCCTGCCCGCGCCGTCTTGACCCAATTTGCAGGGTGGCCCAGTGGCAGAACTGGCCCCCAAGAAATAAAAGGAGAAATAAAAGGAGAGCATGGGGAAGCCAAGTGGGGCTCGGACCACCCCAGTCTGCTCTGGGCCGGGGTCCGGCCGACAGGTTTTGCCTGGCCCAGGCCCTGCCTCGGAGCAGAGGATGATCGGGAGCTCCAGCTGGCCTCCTGGGAGCATCAGCGCTGGTCAGAGGCAAACCTTGTCCCCCGTGGAGCAAGGAGCCCATCCACACCTGCTGTGAAGACTCCAGGAGCCGAGACACCTGTTCCTTGGTAGTGAAAGGTGCGGGGGAGGGATGGGCCTGACCAGCTGGCTGCAGACGTCACCCTGATTCTGGAATGGGTGCCTTGGCGGGGTGGGGGGGTCTGGTTCATCATCCACAAATGTATCAATGGTGGACGAAGCCAGAGAGAGCACAGAGTGAGGTGGCATCGCAGCTGGGCCATACCTGTGGCTGCAGAATGGGGCTCCAACACCCCTGCCCACTAGAGCATTTTTTGCTTCCCTCCAGGGGTGCCTCCTACAAAACGCTGGAATATTCTCTGTACACATGAATTTTGGCTCATAAAAAACTTGTTTTCACAGTGCCAGCATTAGTCCCAATCAGAAATTATTTTCCAGTAAGGCTCCATTGCCTGTCACCACAGCAGATGGCTCAAAAAACGTGTCTTTTAATCAAGTTCAACTTTTAAACTTCCTTCAGCCCCACCACTGCTACCGAGTCTTGATAATGCTGGGCAGCTGGGACAAGGTGGGCCTGTCGGGGTGCACAGAGCCCCCATCCCACCTCCTGATGCCCCGTGTGGGCCGGGCGCGGGCGGGCGGCTGTCGGGAAGGCCGTGGCGGGGGACCGGGTGCGGGCAGGGCTTCCTGAGGAGGGCCAGCACCTGCCGTGTGCCTGGTGCAGGGTCGCCCCAGCTCTGCCCTCCGTGGAAGCGTCCCAGGCTGTAGGTCCCAGGGGTGATGGAGGGGACTTAATCCCCAGCAGCTGGATGAAACCAGAGAGGAGAAGCTCCCAGGAGGACAACTTTTACATGTTGCTCTGGCTCTGCCGTCCCCAGGGCCAGGCCCCAAGTGCCTCTGTTCCACCAGTAGGCGCAGGCCTGGCCTGGGGTCCGGTTCCCCTCCCCTGGAAGCCAAGGGTAAATGAGGCCCATTGGGGTGGCTAAGGCCAAAGGAGGGTGGGTGCACCCCACCTTCTGTGCCATAGGCTGGAGCCAGGCTCAGCCCAGCCCTGACAGACCCCTGGGGCCTGCACCCCCTCCTCAGGGCACCTGCTCTCAGGCACCCAGTCGTCCTGGGTCCATCTGAGACCCTCCCCCACTCCTGCTTTGCTCTGCCCCTCTTGGGTCAGGGAGCTGAGTCATGCGAGGTCTGTAGAGGAAGGGGCCGGTTTGGCCTGGACGCTGAAGACCCTGGTGCTCAGTTCCTGGGGCCCTGATCAGGAGCAGCAGCTGCTCACACAGAGGTCCCCATGTAGCTTCCCAGCATGGCCCCAGCGCTGGGCACACCCTGGCCATCTGAGGCCTGGCAGGGCCTTCCACTCCTCGGCCTGGCGCCATTCCTCCTGGAAGTCCCCACGACTGGCTTGCAGAAGTGTGGTGACACTTCCAGGGAAGGCTCTGAAGCGGCAGAGGCTGAAGCCAGGGCCAGCCGGGCCCGTGTCTAGGAACCCCAGACACAAGCCATTTGGGAGTCCTCGGTCCGCTGGCATCTGCAGCGTGCCAGACCCAGGAGCCCCTGCGTGGGCTCCTGTCACCTGGGAAGCAAGCCCAGCCACGGGTCACCTCCTCTAGGGGCCCCCGAGCCCCCTGCTACAGCAGCTCCATTTGTTTGTGCAAGTGGAGTCTGTTTTCCAGCAGTTGGCAGGCTCTGGGGGTGAGGACTCTGTCTCCAGCATCTAGAATGGTCCCTGGCACTGGTCGGGTCTCAGGGAATGTCTGGTGAACAAGCCTGCCCTTGCTCTGGGGGTCTGCACTGGCAGCCGGATGAAGGACGACCTCAATGCCACAGGAGGACAGTGGTCACTTGGTTGGCCTTGACTCAGGGATGGGAGGCCAGGCGCTGGAGTGTGCTACAAAAGGGGTACCTACCACCTGGGGCTGGGAGGAGGGCAGGATTGTGACATGAAGAGGGGCTGGGGTGAGGAGACCGGGACAGCGCTGTGGGACCCCCTGTGGAAGGGGGTGCAGAGCAGAGACTCAAAGCTGCTGGGATGGGGAGAGTCAAGGAGTCCCAGCAGCCCAAGTGACATCCGCTGTGGTCCATGGAGAGAGGCTGCCTGCCACCCAGCCCCCTGCACACTCCAGCCCTGGTAAGGGGGGGGTCACCCCAGGGGCCCACCTCAGGGCCCAGAGAGCGCTGGTGCAAGCCGGGTCAGGACTGGCCCAGGGTCAGTAGCGGCCGAGGGTGCCTGGGCATCTGCTGCCACCAAGTGGTGGATCACATGGTCACTCGGTGAGAGCGCCGGGGGCCCGGGATATCAGGGAAGACCCTCACAGGCCTGAGACCTGGGTCCTGGTCCAGGACCCCCAGCCCTGGCTGGCCACCTGGACTTTGTCGTGTCACTTTTCTTCTTAATTAAGAATACCAAGCTCCTCTGTTTTGTAAGTAAACAGTGATCCTCCCGGAGAGGACAGCCCTGTCTTCAGAGCTGGAAACGGAGTCTCAGAGCTGTCCCTGCAGTGGGAGGTGGCTGGGCCAGCTGGGTGGGCTTTAACCGAGGGGGACGTACGAGGCCTTGCAGAGATGGGCAGGGACCCTGGTGTGACTTTGGAGGCCTCTGCAGACCCCAGCTTGCCTGCGGGGTGACAGCGGTGGGCTGGGCACCTCCCCCACCCCCTCCTCAGCTGGAAATGGCTCCCTCAGGGCCAGTCGGCCTCCCCCACCTCCACCTGTGGTGGAGAAAGGACCCCTGGCCTCAGTCTCCCCCAAGGTTGGGGTCAGGACACCTTCCTCTCTGAGATCGTCAAGGAGAGGTCGCTCCATGGCCTGGGGAGCAGGCCGTGAGGTTCCCTGGAGGAGTTGGGGTCCAGCGCGCTGGTCAGGGGGGTGTCAGAGTCAGGCTGGGGTGGGGATCGGGGGTCAGGGGTGGGGGAGGACGGCGGGGGTCGGGGTTTAGGGCGAGGATAGGGAATCCGTGTCCAAGGCGGGGACGGGGTCTGTGTCCAGCGTTGGAGTGCCCCTGCAAGGCGGGAGCGGGCGCGGAAGCAGATGCCCCACGGGTCCGGCTCTTGCGCACAGATCTGGGCGCGGGGAGAGAATCAGGGGTCCAGGGCGCGGTGCAGGGCGGGGTCCGGGCCGGCGGGCCGCTCACTTCCGCCGGACGCGCGCGCTCAGGGCGGATGGAGGCGGCGCGGAGACCGCGGCTGACGCTGAGCCGCCGGAGGCCATCCTCGGGGGATGGGTGAGGCCGAGGTCGGACGGGGAGCGGGGGGGGGGGGGGCGCGGCGGGGGGGGGGGCGCGGCTGGGGGGGGCCCAGTGTCCCCGGGCCGAGCTGTGGCCGGTGTCACGCCCCCATGTGCTTCCTGGAACCCGCCTCGGTCCCCTCCCCCCCGTCATCCCTCCCTCCTCCAGCCCCTTCCCCGCGGGCACCCGGTTGAGTGCCCCCCCACGCCTCCCAGCCCCCCTGCTGAGCACCCCCCCAGGCCGAGCCTCCCCGCTGAGTGCCCCCCCGCCGTGTCCCCCAGGCCCCCCGGCGCCCGACCCGGATCCTTCCAAGGGGGCGGTGCCGAGTGTGCGCAGCTGTGGGCGAAGGTGCTGCGCGCGGCCAGCGAGGATTTGAACCCGGACGGAGAGCCGCCTCCGCTGCCCGCTTTCCGGGGCCAGGTGCGTGCGCCGGGACCGACGGGGTAGTCTGGGGGGTCCCCGGGCCGGGGCGCCGATGACCCCGCTCGACGGCCCCGTTTTGCAGGAGCCCGGGCGCTGCCCTGAGCACACCACGTCCCCCGAGGTCTTCACCGTCGGATCTGAGACCTTTTCCTGGACGCCCTTCCCGCCGGCCCCAGGGCGAGGCCGGGGCCGCCCTTACAGGGTCCTCCGCCATGCCGGGGAGCCCCCTAGGTCCCCTGCCCGGTCCTCGCAAGGACGCCCCGCGCCCGAGCCCCGTGGGACCCCCAGCGCCGGGGAGCAGCCGTCAGTGGAGGGCGCGTTGACTCTGCGCAGCTGCCCCATGTGCCAGGCCGACTTTGGCCCCGGGTGAGTGCGCCTAGCCCTGGGCCTCCCCTCCCTCTGCTGCCACAGCCCAGTGACCCCAGCCCTGCTTAGAAAGCACAGACATTTTTAGGAGGCTAAGAGGGGCCTGAGCTGTTTTGGCCTTTTAAAGTAATATTTCATGGATAAAGTTGCCAAGCAGTGACTATGCCAATTAGTCAGAGGGCGCAGGGTTGGGGGTCCACCTGCTGGCCCACCGTCTGGGGCCCTGCGAACTGGCTGCAGTCTCCCCGCCAGGCTTGCAGACTCCACAGCAGGAGGGCAGGGAGCCTCTTCTCCCGCTCCTCCCCACTCCACCCCTGCCCCCGGGAACCTGGTGGTCCCCCATCCCAAGGCTGAGACACCTCCAGGGCTGAGCCAGGCTGTGGGTCATTGAGCAGTTTCCTGTTTAAATAACCCCACGAGTGCATTCCCAGTGGTGGTTTTAAAAATGAAGACTTTGTTTTTGTGTCTAGAAATGCTTTTTCTCTTTTTAAAAACCCAATGTATATCTTTATATATTTAGGTGTAAGTAAGTAAGTGAGGGGGATGGAATCCAATTTTGCTGAGAAGTTGAATCCAAACCACCCAGCTTTTGGGCCGTGTGTCACACACCAAGGACACAGATGTGGGGGTCGTGGGGGTCATGAGGGTCCGGATGGCAGAAGGAGCTTGGTCAGGTGAAGTGAATGGACATCAGATTTCGGTAACTGGACCTGCTTCAGATTTCGTGTGGCTGGGAGACCATGTGGTTAAGTTACATTCATGTCCCTGGTCTTCCAGAAGCAAAAACAGCCCTGGAGAATGAAGGGAATGGATTCCAGAATTAGCAGCTGATGCCAAAAACAAAAACCCATCAGACCAGTTATCAAAATACACAGCACAAAACCTGCACAGGAAGATCTTTAGATGCTGCTTCTTATTCAGAGACAGGAAATCTCCGTCTAAAGTCAAATATCTAGGCTCCTCCAATCTGTGAAGTTTTATCAGAAACAAGCCTTTGAAAGCCTGGTGTTGGGGGTGAGCCCTAATGGCACCCCACCAGCACCTCCTCCCCGTCTCCATGCAGCACCCAAACAGCTCGGGGTGGGGCGGGGAGATGAAAGTGGGCTGGTTTGGGCGAGGTAGTGGCGGTTCCCAGGTGGGGCCTGTGTGTGTGGGTGAAGCCCCAGTGGGCACAAGTCAGGCTTGGCAGGAGGGGCGGTGAAGCGGCCCACGGCCAGATGGTTTAGCTCTCCTAGTAGCACCAGAGAATTTGCAAAATGTTTCCAGACCCAGCGTCTCACCGTACCCGCCTCTTGCCTATACCGATGTCTCGGGATTGTTGTAAGCTGCAGGTACTGACTCCCTTGCCAATGCTGACGAAGCAGTGAACACTTTTTAAAATAGTTAAGTCTTCTTGATTCATACCCATCAAAAGAAACCCAGGGGCAGAGATACCGTCGGAAGCCCTGGAAGAAAATTCGTTTTCTTGGCAGAAGCCCTTAAGATTCCTGATGCTCTCAGGGCACCCCAGCCCTCCTCCCCATTCCTTTTGTCCTGGGATCGCCTGTATTTCTGCACAGTCTATAAAAAGACTCCCGAAGACAGGGACGTTAGAGAGAAAAAAAGTTACAGTTTTGAGCTTTTGAAGCAGTTAAATTAAGGCTTGGCAGAGTGCCTTGATTTTTCCAAAGTAGGTGTCAGTGCAGTTGGATCCAGGTCTCAGCATGTCTGGAATGCTTCTAGCACGTTCTTCCATTTAACTATAAGGGAGAGAGAGTTCTTGGGCCAGAACGCACCCCCGAGGCTTCAGCAGTGACGAGGGGGCAACAGGAGTTCCCTGTCGTGGGCAGCAGGTCTCACACCGTGTGGGATGCGCTGAGACCCGCACAGCAGGGACGTGGAGCAAAGAGACAGGCTGGTCGTGGAGGGTCCCATTTAGCAGCTGGACACAGTAACTGAACTGTCACATTGTCTCATGACTGTCCCTAGAAAAATGTTTGCTTTTAGTGATTCTTATGAAGTTTTTTAGCAGTGCAGTGCCCTGTGACCGGTGGGAGGGCCAGTGCTGGTCCATGGGAGGCTGTGACAGCCTGCGCAGTTCTGGCGGAGCGTGGGCCTCGGGGAGTGTGTGCGGGAGGACCAGCTCACTGTTTTCCTCAAAGCCGTAGCGGTCTCCGGGTCACTCAGAGTTTCATTATTTGCTGTGACGGACAATTACATACCGGATTCAGTGAGCCCCTTGTGGGACGCTGTCCCTGTAGATCCCCTTGCTGCTGTCTTCCGATGTTGCGTGTTTTCTGGTGCCCATGAGGCAAGTAGTGGTAGGGAAGATTGGCTCCCACGGGCCAGTTGACGTGAAGAAACCAGAACCTGAGTTGTATCCCCGTTTGTACAGCGAGCCCGTCGGTTGCTGGGATCTTACAGCTCCGAGGCCCCTCCAGCTGCTGGGTGCCGAGCCTGCTCTGTGCCCTGTCCGCCTTGCGAAGCCGCTCGAGTGTCTCGGCTGAGGCCCCCTCTCCTGCAGCCGTGCTAGCCACCCACACGTGGAGTTGTGGGTGTGTCTGCAAGGCCGGGCTGCGATGCAAGCTGACGTAGGAGCCCAGTGTGCAACCAGCCGAGACGAAGCTCTTTTTTTTGTGGGGAGGTGTGACGGAGTCCCATGGGGTGCCCCCCCACCTGAGAGACGCTGCCTCGAAACCAGTGGACAAGACGACCTAGGTCCAGATCTTAGAATCCTCTGGCAGCCTTGGAGAAAGCCTATGGAGGGGCTGGTTCCAAGGACAGGCTGAGGCCTGCTAGTCTCAGACCGACTCAGTGGCCCCCAGGGACTTCAGAATGCACTGACCGAAGTCTGCAAATCTAAGAAAGCAGCTAAAGGCCACCAGAACTGGCACTGGCCCCCAGCCCAGCACGGGCTCCTGGGAGGAGCTGGGCATCGGCTGTGGGGTTGAGTCGGCTGTGCGATTAGGTCGGGTGAGAGGCTGGCCTGGTGTGGCTGGGGAACTCAGCCCTTGGCTCACTGTGCCTTGCAGTGAAAGGAGGTCATTCTGGGCTCAGGGCTGTGACTCTGGTTCCAGGGAAGGGCCTTTCCATTCTGGCCAGTGAACTCGGCTGGTTGACCAGGACGGCCCTGGAGGTGGGCGGACAGGCCACATCTTGGGAGGACTCTGAGGGTAGGGAGAGAGGCCATCTGCGCTGGCTGGCAGGGTGTCCAAACCACCTTGGAGGCCATTACCCATGGGGTGTCTCCAGAGGGCCCTACAGGACTTGTGGCATTTTGTAAACCCCTGGGTGGGTCTGAGGTGGCCTCTCTGCCCGGCTGCTGGAAGCGACCCAAGGTGCCCCGATGGGGAAAACTGGTGGGGCAAGACTAGCGAGGTGTGTCCTGCTCTATCAGGTGGAGGTGGGGGCCGCCGTGACACCTGGACGGGCACGGGAGCCACAGGAGGGAGTGGCCTCGGGTTGCTGGAGCAGAGCAGAACATGAGAGTCAGTGGCGCTCCTTGCACTTACCTGGTCTGAGGGCAGAGGCTGTGGGGACACATGAGTCCCAACGGGGAGGGGGTCATCCCCCAGGCTGCTGAGCCTAGGGAGATGTAGGGAGGCTGAGCCTGTCCTGGGCACGAGAAGGGCTGCAGGAGGAGCCTGGACCGGCCCCGGCCAACAGCAGGAGGCCAGGGAGCTGAGGGGAGGCCGGCTGACGGGCGGGCCCCAGATTGCAGGTGGACACAAGGAGCATTACTGCTTGCAACCAACCGGTGGACTCAGCCACTCTGCGAGGGGGTGCGGTCCCCAGCGGTGGTGTGCAAGGCCTGGTTCCTCGGATGTGGACGGTGAGTCACATGGCCTTGGGCAAGATGTGGCCGGAGGGCTGAACCGGCCCGCTCAGCCCCAGGCAGCTCTGCTGATCCCCCCTGCTCTGCCACCCTCTGGGAGTCACAGCCGGGAACCGACTAGCCACGGGCCTCAAGCACATCAGAGATGGCCTTCCCTCCTCGCTGGGTCACGGAGGTCAGGAATGGAGAGGCCTGCTCTGTGACGCGCATCCAGACCCCTCCCCACACCCCGCTGGACGCCGAGGGGCCGCTCCGCAGGCCTCGGAGCCTCCAGAACGTGGGTCGGCAGCCCGAGTTGACTGAACCCTCTCCCCAGAGGGGCTGCGTCCCTCCACATCAAGAAAGTGATTCTCAGACCCAAACTGCACCCCCACCTCCATTCCTTCCGTCTCCTGCCTCTCGCAGACCACGGCGATTGCTCTCCCGGGCGCCACCATCGCGCTGTCTCTTCGGGTTGCCACGTGGGGTGGTGGTTGTAAGAGAGGAGGGGACACCCTGGGCGTTTGTGGGTGCAGACACACCCGATGGATGCCACGGGCAGGCGGGGTGTGAGGAAGGGCCTGCCCTCGACCTTGAGAGTGGGTGGAGAAGCCTCTGCCACTGTCCTTTGTGCTGCCGCTGCCAGGCCGGCCTGCTCTGCCGATTCCCTTTGGCCAGCAGACGGGCTTTCGGGGATGGCTTTCAGGCTCAGCAGTTCACCGGGCACCGCGAGGGTCTCAAGCTGAGCAGGCAGCAGCATCCCCTGGGGGGCTCGTTCAGACACAGGGTGCACCTCCAGCCTCAGATGCAGGAGCCTGGGAACACGCGTCTGACAAGCGCTCGGAGGCCGCGAGTCCAGGGTGCACTGAGGACCCCTTTGACCCAAGGAACAGGATTTGGAAAGGCCTCTGGTTGGTGTGGCCCCTCCTTCCGGACCCTGCCCTTCTTTCTGACCAGCCAGGGGGGCTGTTGCAGGTCTCTCTGCTGGTCTTGGGTGCAGCTGTCAGCACCTGGGAAGGGCGTGAAGGTGCACGACGGATGCTCTGGCCAGGAGTGCCCTTCTGTGTAGTCAGCACTTACCTTTGTGTGAGTAACCACCTCTCCTCTCCCTTGCAGGCTGTCCCAGCTGGACGTTGACAACCACCTCGCTCAGTGCTTGGCGGAAAGCACAGAAGATGTGGTGTGGTGAGCTGCCTGCCCGTGCGGCGTGGCGTGGCATCCTCGTCTTCCCTGCAAGCCCGGCCAGTGCAGGGGCCCTGGTCTCCCTCCACCTGCCAGAATCACTTTCTCTCTACACTACATATTAAAAATGTATCTGTGTGAACTGCTCGTGTATCTTTCTGTGTTGAGACCGAAACACTGGATCCTTTTTCTTCTCTGGCTTATGCTAATCAGAGTGACTTACTGCAGTCAGAAAATTGACAGAGCCGCTCGGCAGAGGGACCCAGTCCCAGGCAGGTAAGCAGAACCCTCGTGTACCTATGTCGCCCCGTCTACGGACACGTGGATGGGCTTGGAGTAGCATATTTTCCTAACTGCACCGCTCAGCTCATGTTTCACAGCTGCGTTTTCATTCCCCAGGTGAACTTGTTCGTTATGCGGCCGCGATTACAGCCAGAGGTGCAGATCCGGTCACTGGTGCCCTGGCGCCGCGTCATTGACAGGCACGAGAGTTAGAGTAGCTTCTCCTCACACAGGGAATTTAAGGGGAGGGAACGGGCCAGCGCCACCGGCAGTGGGCAGGCCACTCCGCCAGAACATTCTGAGTCAGCCACATTTTGATCAGGCTTCCAGTCTGACTGGAAAATGGGGGAAAAGAGCATCTGTAGGCAGCCTTCCTTCCAGTGCTGGTTGGCCCCAGATTCTGGAAGAGCTGGGCTTTGGTGCCGGCTCATACCTGACACCCTGTCTCCCCCGTAGCCGTGGCAGCCGCAGGGCACTGGTGGGGCGGGGGCATAATGTGAGAACCCATGATTAATTTCCAGAGGTCGACGCTTTCCTTTCAAAAAGGGCTTCAGGCGAGCCCTGAGAAGACATGGAAGGACCTTACATGCAAATGACTAAGTGAAACATGCCAGTCGGAAAAGGCTGCATCCTGTGTGGTTCCAACGAGAGATTCTGGAAGAGGCCAAACTACGGAGACAGTGAAAAGACCAGGGGTGAGGGGAGGGAGGGACGAGTAGGGGAGCCCAGAGGAGTTTAGGGCAGTGAAACTAGCCTGTAGGATCTGTAATGGTGGACACGTCACACATTTTGTCCAAACCCACAGGATGTCCAACACCCGATGTAGATGTGGACTCGGGGTGACGACGTGTCTGTGCTGCTTTGTCAGCTATAACAGAAGTTCCCTCTGGGGGTGTGGACAGTGGGGGAGGCGCTGCATGTGGGGGGCAGGGGGTGTGTGGGAACTCGCTGTGCTTTCCTCTCAGTTTTGCCGTGAACCCAAAACTTCTCCAAATAATTAAATCTATTTTTAAAAAATGGCTTCAAAAACCTCTGCTTCCTGGAAACACATACTTTTTTTTTTTTGAGGAAGACCAGCCCGGAGCTAACATCTGTTGCCAATCCTCCTCTTTTTTGCTGAGGAAGACTGGCCCTGGGCTAACATCCGTGTCCATCTTCTACTTTATACGGGACGCCGCCACGGCATGGCTGATGAGTGGTGCGTCTGTCCGCGCCCGGGATCTGAACCCGTGAACCCCGGGCTGCAGAAGTGCAGTGTGTGAACTTAACTGCTACGCCACTGGGCCGGGCCCCTTGGAAACACCTACTTTTAACAAAAATAACAGTCAGCATTTTCATTGACGTCTTTAATACATGTGCAAGAATGCGAACGACCTTGGCCGGTGAGGGTGAAACTCGTCCACAGAAGGAAAACCGGCCGGCGATGGGCTCGCTTGTTCATTGTACAAAACCACACGGACCTGCGGAGCGCTTTAAATCATGATGTCACCAGTTTCCACGAACTACTTCAAAAAGACACACACCAGATCGTGACCGGAGCATCTGCAAATGTTGGGATTTATGTTTCCAAACCCAACTTCAACACACCCTGCACCTTCTTTAATTGACAGGACAAACGACTGGCTGTAAGGGTCGGCCCCTTACCGCACATTCACGTTTTGTACACGAGCAAGCGGGATGCTATTGGCAACACTGAAACAAACGCCTTAAATCTGAACAAACTGTGGACCCCTGTGCTGCCCGGGCAAAGATGTTGATGAGAAGGGGCTCTCAGGGGCTGTCTGCTACTCCTTCCTGGGCACCAGGGGTCTCTCCCTCCCTAGGCGATGTCAGCTCGTCCCAGTGCTCTGCCCACCACACAGCCCTCAGGCCAGGGCTCCGCTACTGGCCATCACCACTGGGCAGTGACACACCTGAGAGACCCAGAAGTCGGCCCTGGACCCTGCTCTGCGGTCTCTAATTTCGGTCTTTGGAGGCAAGTCTTCCTGGTTACAATGGGGTACTGCTTGGGACAAGTCTCCATGTTTTCCATAAAAGCTGCTCTGCCACCCAGGGGCCAAGCTCCGGGTGGGGGCTCCAGAGACCTCGGGCAGCCCGGGGACGGGGTTGGGGCTGGGGTCGGGGCCTAGTGGGCACCAACACGGTGCTGTACCCTGAGAAACCCAGTGTGAGCGCGGAAGCGGGAGGCGTGCTTGTCTGCTGAGTTACAGCGAAGCAGGGCAGGGCTGTGGCGGCTTCGTTTCCACTCCTCTTACCGTCGTCTCCTGCCCCAGACCACCAGCCACATAGGGAAGGAGCGAGCCTGGCCCGCCCCGGAGCCCAGAGGGTGGTCGCAAACTAAATGCACATGCACGAGGGATGCTGGGGGAGCCCCTCCTGCGCTCTACCTGGGCTCCCACCACACCTAACGTGTTAGGGACCTAAAAAGACCCAGGTGATTCTCCTCTTTCTAGAAAACCTTCAGTTTGGCTTTTCAAGCTGTCCCTTCACCTAAGAAGGAGGGTGACCGAGTGACACATGCCACCTACACAGAGTATCAGAAGTAGGAGCCATGCTGTGTCGGGAAGATGCAGGATGTTTGTGGGGGTTCTAGATTTATTAACTTTAAGGCTCAGGCCCATCACACATATATCTCTTTAAATTTTCTAATTCTGAGCATCGTTATTACTGATAAAAATATTTTCCAAAAATCTAATACATAACACAAGACATCATGTAGGCACTGCTCAGTGTTTTCAGAAATATATTTTGTGCAGATTTAGTTTTCAGTTTTCTTTTTTTTTTGTCTACTGGTGCTCTGACGAGCCACATTTTAGACTATACTCCAATTTTCCTCATCACAGTCCAGGGCACAGTCAGGACCAGTGTGCCCATCGGGTCGAGGTGTGGCTTCAGTGTTAGACTATCGCGGCTACTCACATGCTCGGTATGAAAATACTTGTTAAATATTAACAACAGGAACTTACCGGGATTTAGAAAATGTTCCGAATTTGTAAAAATTCTTCGTTGCAGCGTATCCCTGCAGGCACTTCATCTCCCGTCCCCAACCTACACTCTGCACACACAACACCGCTCGCTGCTCCTCCTCGCATGTGGGTCGTGCCTGCGACGTTGGGCAGGTGCCACACACGGAAAAAAGGCATCAAAGGGAAGTTTCAACATCATCGGTACATTTTATTCCTCAGGACATTACAGGCTAACTCCTGGTGGAGCAGGTCAGTTCTGTTTCTGTGGAAAGTGTGCACCTTCGAAATCGTGGGACAGTTTCTCCCTCGAACGCGGTCACCGCGGGTCCTTCGCAACGCAGGCACAAGAAGCAAATTCCTCCAGCACGGAGCCGGCCGCGCGCGCCCAGACGTGAGACCGTTCTGCTCTGAGAAGCGCCCCTGGACGCCTCCCTCCGCGGTCTCGGTGGCAAGCGCCCCTCCCTGGCGGCCCTTGGAGCCCTGTGCCCAGCCTGGCATGCATACGCTGTGGTTAAGGATAGAGTTAGGGGTCATTCACAGACGTGTCCACGACAGAGACGACGGCCTCACACGGACTCCTCAGTGGAGAGCAGTAACGGGTTGATGTACTCGAAACCTTCAAACTCGGTCTGGTCGATCCTCTTTATGACGTCCCTGTGCACATGGGCAGAGAGAGCACGGCTGCTGGGTCGGCCCTTCGCTAAGACTCCCCCCGCCAAGCCCGCCGCTGACGGTGGACAGACACCCCTCTGGCAGCAGGACGGGCATCCTGACTCTTGCGGCCCCCCCAGCAGGTCTTACTCATCGTCGGGGGTCAGCTGCACGGGCTCGCTGGTGAACTGCGTGTCGAAGTTGTCCAGACCGTAGTCATCGGTTATCTGTGGCTGGAATGGCGGGAGAGCCTGCTTCTTCTCCAACTTGGAAGACAACATGAGAAGTCAGGTCAGTACTGGGCATCGTCTCTACCGAACTGAGTAGTCTGCACACACTTAATCACAGAATGGAACGGGGAGAAACTCGGCATTTAAGTGTGCCTCATATTTGATGCCGATTGTTTTCTTTCCTTGAAACACAAAGTCTAGGAGAAACCACCTGAAGTTAGAAAAATCCTACTTGAGCTGGAAAATGCCAGCCCTGCAGGCTGCATGGGCCCCATACCTGGGATGGAGCACGAGGCCCGAGCACCCATGTGGGAGGTCCCACGCCATCCTGGGGTCTGCACCCCAGCCGCCCTGCCACTTCAAGCAAATGAAGCCGGTTTTAAGAGTTTTCTTTCTTACATCTTGGAATCCTGATCATAAAGGAGCTGGGACTTGGCAGAAACATCCCTGCCCCCGCCAGCGCTCAGCGAGTCCCCATCCCACCAGAGCCCCCTCCCGATAAATCCATAATTGACTGTTTCTGACTATTTCTAACCCCAAGGGGATGCCCGGAGGTGAAACGTCAGGCAGGAGACGGGCTTCTCATGACCCAGACTCTGGCTTCCGACTCGCCCTTCCCAGGGCCTGGCCACACGCTCCTGACCTGAGAGGGCAGCGAGTCAAGTGCCTGGGGCAGGCGCCACTCACTGCTCTGTCGCACACAGGTGAGGACAGCGAGGCCCACTCACTTGCTCAGTCACACGCTCACACACTCACAGTTACACTCTCTCCTGCCCTCACCAGGTGTGTGCTGTGCACCTGTGCTAGCCCAGGCACCTTCCCAAGAGCTGAGGTGGACCCGTACACGTGCGACACCAGTCCCTGCCTTGTGGAGCCGTCATGTCTGGTCCGCTCCCTCCCACACGGCCACACACGAGGCCCAGGAGCGAGAGGAAACGCAGACGTGGAGCCAGCCCTCTGGCCTGGGGCCCCCAGCTCTCAGGGCCGGAGCAGCTTTGCTCACACAACAGATCGCCCAGGCTTTTCAGCCCGGGCCATGCCTGGGCAGCGTGGTGGGGACCCAGGTGTTCCCGTCATCCACTACCGTTCATCTGCAGTTATTCATGTTCCTTTGTCAGTATGAAATATTTTCTGACAAAAAGTGGAGAAAGGGGGCATTTCTTAAACCGTTTTCCCAACCTTAGGTCTCGGGCTGCTTTAAAAAGATTTAAATAGCAAGAGTCAGAAGAGGCCTGGAAGCACCTGCAGCTGGGTGCTCGCCCGGGGTCCTCCAAGCCCACCTGCCACCCCTGGGCCCGTCCTCTGCCCTGAGGGCCTGAGGCTGCCCCAGCCTTCCTGGGAGAGTGTCCCTCGCACACGCCACCTCCTCTTTTCTTAATCAGAAGCAGTGAACAGGAACGGCACCGCCCTGGAGTGCTGTTCTCGGCCAGGTCACCACTCAGCCACACTCCGTGTGACTGGAGAAGATGCTGGAAGGGGGCAGGGGAGGAGTCTGCCAGGGGGGGCCCCAGTTCTGAGGTGATGGCCTGAAGGAGGTAAGGGGGTGGAACACAGCCGTGCAAAGGCCCTGAGGCAGGAGCTGACATGTCGGGGACCATCGAGGGGCTCAGTGAAGCCTAAGTGGAGGGAGCAGAAAGTCCCTGGACAGAGGAGGCCACTGCTGGCAGGGGCCAGGCAGGAAGCAGGGGACCGGCCAAGATGTGGGTGGCTCGAACCAAGATGGCAGCAGTAGGCATGGGGAGAAGGCCCAGACCCCGGAGAGTGAGTCCCCAAAGACTGGGTAGGAGAGGCAGAGCAGGGTGAAGGGTAACTGCAGGGTCTGTAGCCTGAGCGAGGGGGGTGGCTGGTGCTGTGTGCTGGGGTGGGAGGGGCCGTGGAGTCAGTGTGACGTGGGGCCCCCAGGTGTCTGGTTTGGTCACACTAGATGGCCAAGTGGACATGTCCGGTGTCACGGCACCGATGGGGAGTGAATCACTGTCCGCAATAGCCTCGGTCACCTCTGCCACCAGAGTGTGGAGGACAGAGGGCAGCCCGGGTGGGGGCCATCAGAAGGGCCACCATGCAGCCAGAGGACAACACTGGCTCTCATGCGGGGAGACGGCCAGTTTCACCATCAGCGGCCATTCCCTGCCACACGCCTCTCGCCCACCTCAGTTGCCAGGAACCCCACCCCACAAACGAGCGGGTCCAGAGGCCTCCAGGCCTCTCAGCTTGGCAGGAACGCTGTGGGTCCGCGAGTGGCTCAGAGGTGCGGGTTATGCGGCTTTCGCTGTGGGGCTCTCCCTGGAGTCACCCGACGCCCGCAGGAGGTGCCGAGCCCAGGGCCATAAATACACACGAGGCATGTTTCAGTGTCCGATCCCGCTGTGATCTGGGTCCCTTCTCCCTCCAAACTGACAACAGACGACCACGCTGCGTTGCCTATCAACCCCGTGGAAGCCTGGTCAGAGGGTCTTGCAGCCCAAACCTCAAGACCCAGAGGCGCCCACGCCCTCCAGGTCTGAGGAGACGCGTGCTCGCCAGCCCCGCCCGCAGGGGGACACCGAGCAACCTCCCCGAGGAGGGCAGTCTGGGTCAGCTGGGGAGGAGCAGGGAGGACGGGGGAGCAGGTCTGGAGCAGTGAGCCCGTCCAGGTCTACCCTCGGAGACGGGGACAGGCGCCGCATCCCCACGCCTCCCACCCCCGCTGGTCTCAGCCACCTTCCTGACCGCTCTGGAAACACCACAGTGAAGGGAGCATCCTGAATGCACACCCACAAACCCCACGGACCAAGGGGCCCCATGCTCCTATGACAGCAGCGCACCCACTGAGGGACAGTTGTGAAGCTGTGTCCCCTGCAAACGGAGGACTGGGGGCTCTGGGCAGTGGAAAGCAGCTGTGGGTCCTCGAAAGGGACTGGGCACAGCCGCTGTGGGAAACGGTCGGGTAGCCCCTCAAGAGGTTAAAGTCACCCCCTGACCTGCAATTCTACTCCTAAGCGTATGCCCAAGAGCAAAGAAAACAGCGTCCACACAGAAACCTGGACATGCGTGTCACTGCTCATGACAGCCAAGGGGGGGGGGGAGAACAACGTGCACCGACGAGGGGTGGATGAGCAAACTGTGGTGGATCCACACAACGGAACATTACTCAGCCATAAAAAGGAATGACGGTCTGACACACTACAACACGGATGAACCTTGGAAACACAATGCTACGTGAAAGAAGCCAGACACAAAAGGCCACAGTGTATGATTCCATTTATATGAAATGTCCAGAACAGGCAAATCCACAGACAGAAGCAGATCAGTGGTGGTCAGGGGCCAGGGGAGGAGGAATGGGGAGTGCCTGCTCATGGGGACGGGGTCTCCTTTAGGGGTCGTGAGAATCTTCTACAATTGATTGTGGTGATGGTTGCACAACTCTGTGAATGCACTAACCACCACTAAGGCTTGTAAATCATGCCTCCATAAAGCTGTTAAAAAATAAATAAAATTTTAAAAACAATTTAAAACAAAAACCAAGAGGAGCCTGAGAGATGTAGAGGAGCAGATAGGTGGGGGAGCCGCCTGGGGCGAAGAGCTGCCATGCATCTTCTGAAGCTGGAAGCAGCTCTGGGCGCCCCTTGACCCCGCATCACCACCTAAGCACCTCGCCGCTCCCCACTGCAGACCTCCCAGCGTGTGCACCGACAGCGGCTCAGCGTTCCAAGAGCAGGGAGGGCGGGGGGCGAGCATCTTCCTGTTTTGTTTTGTCACAGTTCGAGGTGACACCGCTGACTGCTTCTCCTAATGGCAGACGCAGCGGTAATCCAACCAACCGTCCTGCTGAAGACAACTAAAGAAATCTGGACAAAATATGGAAACTTCCTAAACTCCCCCAGAGCTGACAGGGTGCCGAGCAAACACCAGGAGCAGAGCTAGAAGGAGCTGGCAGTCAGTGGGCAGCGAGTCCTGTGCAGGGCCTCGCAGGCCGGGGACAAAAGTCAGACCCTAGACCTGCCAGGGACGGGGCCTCCCCCACCAGGGCCGGGACCCCCTGGGCAGCAGCCAGGAATACAGTGAAGGGGAAGCCAGCCAACCCCCTGCAGCCTGGCCTCGGCTATTCCGGGGCAATTCTGGTGTGCCGGGCCCCAGGACTGTGGAGGAGAACGTGGGCCTCAGATGATCACACGCTGATTTCTCAGCTGCTACATCCAGCAGCCGGTGGAAGGGCGCCAGGCCTGTGAGGAGCTGGGACGCCCCAAGAACAGACCTACATAGACTGTCCAGAGACCGAGGCGGGACCCAGAGACGGGTCTGCCTGGAGCCGCCCGTCAAGTCAGCCTTATTCTCTGCACTTGCTGAGGGAAAGCGGAGCATGCCAGCAAAGAGCCACACGCCATATAAAACGCCATTGCAACCTGGCAAAATGACCACCTAGGAACTCTAAAGCTGAGAAACATACACCTACACCTCTGACGGCTCGGTACAAAAGCTCAGGGAAAGGCCAGCTGGTGTCACATGGCCCACCCGTTTATTCCGCGACATTCCAGACCCAGGAGAACGTTAGAATACCAGGGAAACCACCATCTGGGAGCTGTGCCAGGGCGACGTGGTGCTGCCCGGTGCACGGTGAGCAAGGGACCCGCTGGAGCCTTTGGATGGCCAGCGATGGCGAGCAATGGCCAGCAATGGCTCAGCCGGGAGGTGGGGGCCCGGCTCGTCCGCGCGACAAGGAGAAGCAAGGCGGGAAGAACCAGGGCCAAGGCAAGGGGATTCCGGGAGCCGGCCGGCACGATTTTGCTGCCCCGTGGGGACCCGTGAGGGTGGAGGACCCTGGCCCCCATTTTGTCAGAATGCTTCTTCCCCCTCCTCCGTCTCCACGTCCCCCACACAGAAAACAATGTCCCCTCAAGTCCCGCCCCAGGCACTACGCTCTAATGGCTTCCCTCACCGCTGACCAGGGTCCTGGGAACTGGGGGGCACCTGGCTGCCCCTGCCCCCTCCTCTCAGGGCCCCACAAATGTACAGACGGAAGTCCACAGATGGACAGTGACAGTGACCGGAGGGAGTGACAGAGCCTGCTCTGCTCATGGGTGGGAGTGGCCGCCCAGAACAGTCGGGGTAGGGGGAGGCCCCGGCGCCCGAGTGCGGATTTCTTCTGATCCAGGTCAAGCTAAAGTTCAACATTTACTTAATTAGCTATCTAATCCTTTTTTCCTCAAAAAAGCATATTTTAAAGGTTATATTTCAGTAATTCTGCAACAATTTATATATTTTGAAACAAATTAGTTTCCGTTTTCCTTTCACACCAGGAACTGCAGCACTAAAGTCAAAAGGGCTTGAGCACTGTGCTGTCGGCTGCGTCCCGAGACGGGATCGAAAATGGCAGGTTCTGGAAAACCAACCATGAGACTGAAGAAAATGCCGTTTCTGGGCCGGCCCCCACCGGCGGATTCTGTGCAGAGCCAACCAGGCGGCTGGTCACAGACGGAGGATGTCCCTCCGCCACAGGAGGCCAGCAGCCTGGCTCAGCCAGGGGACGCCCAGCAAGACTTCTCCCAGGAGGGCCAAGAAGCACCACCCCCAGGGCTTATCACGGCCCCTCGCTCTCCTCATTCTCAATCGAATGTGAGTTTCCAAATCACCCCTGGGGGCCCTGGAGGGCAGTGCCCACCACACCCCTCATTTCCATCCCCTCCTGCCCACCGACCACGAGGAGGGGCAGCCGGTTGTGTGATGTTTACCAGGTCCCAGTCTATGCTGCGGAAGAACGCGTGAGACTTGATGTCGGAAAATCCAGTCTGTGGCCGGCAGCCGAGCCTCTCTTTGGGGTCCTAGGGGTCAGAGTTCAAATAAGAACAAGTCAGCGCAGAGGAAAGAAGCCCCCGATTTGCAGCCCATGCTCAACAGGGAACCAGCCTCCCCACCCTCGTGACTTAGGAGGTTGAGCAACCACTGGCTGGTCCTAACCACCAGGTGAAGATCAGACATTCCCTTCACCAAACATCCTTCCCCCCAATGTTAGCTTCTTCGTTAAATTCCTCTTTGGTACAACTTCTCGTCATTATATTTTAAGTAAGAATAACAACTGATGATTCACAGGACAGAGCTCAAATGATGGAACAGAGTCGCACCCACACCCGAGATGTCCCAGAGCAGACACTGAAAATGACCGAACGCCGTGGTCGAGCCTCAGCCCCATGAGAGAGAAGGAGCTCGGGCCCAGGCAGCTGCGGACTGGACGTCGTCACAGTGGCTATGAGCGTACCTTGTTTAAAAATCCTTTCAAGACGTGGGAGGCTTTGACGGAGAGGAATCGGGGGATCCGGATGGGCTTCTCTAGGATCACTGCAACGATGGGCCCGGTGAGAAGCCGCGCTCCCTCACCGTGCTCCCTGCCGCGTTTGCTCTGCCCAGGGCCGTCCACAGGGATCCCGGAAGCCATCCCCAGCAGGAGCACTGGGGGTGTTCTCAGTGCCCTGGAGCCCCCTTCCTACACCCTAGCAGGATCCCTAGCCCACAGAGTGCCTGAGCCCTCCCCATGGCCCAGGCACACGTGGTTTCATGTGTTCAGGATCACGTATGAACCAACAGCAGCCCCATTGGCCCTGCGTCCCCATGTACACAGGCGCCTCTGCACACGGCTGTCAGAGGGCACCACGGGGACAGCCTCGACCCTGGCCCCAGCATCCTGGGGGCAGTTAATTCTGGCCCAGGGCAGGTGTTCCTAGATGGCAAGGAGCTGTTAACGGTGGCTGGAACGGGGGGGCGCTCTGTGAGCATGGCCCCCACCCACCCAGGCCTCCAGGTACACATCTGGCTGGGGCAGGAGGAAGTCTGGGCTAAATCAGGGCAGATTCTCTTTCCTGGTGACATGAAAGAGCAGTCTCCCCACCCCATGGTGTCACCACTTCCATGACCTGGTCTCTGCCTCCTGAGGGTGGGTCTGCGAGAACAGGCTGGCCTGACCTAGTCTGTGGGGGATGAAAGGTCACAGGTGCGCTTTTCATAGCGCTGCGGGGCCCAGCCTGGGGACCCTTCCATCCACACTTTTTTTCTGAGGAAGATTGGCTCTGTGCTAACATCTGTTACCAATCTTCCTCTTTTTCTTTTTTCTCCCCAAAGCTCCAGTACATAGTTGCGTATCATAGTTGTAGAGTTGTAGCTCCTCTATGTGGGACGCCGCCTCAGCATGGCCTGATGAGCGGTGAGTAGGTTCGTGCCCGGGATCCAAACCGGCAAACCGCGGGCCCAAAGTGGAGCACTCGAACTTAACCGCTATGCCACTGGGTCGGCCCCCATCCACACTTTTGAGGGGAAACACCCGTTAGCCCAGGAGGAACTGAACACACAGCCTGGGGGATGGACGGCAGAGGAATCCACGGCTGACACCGTGTGCGCCACGCACCTTGGAAAAGATAGTCCTCGGTGTTCATGTCGGGGTTGTCGGTGATGATGTCGAAGGGGGAGCGGCCGGCCATCATCTCAAACATCAGGACGCCCAGCGCCCACCAGTCCACACTGAACCCTGGGGGGAGAGCATGGGCTGTCACGCCGGCTGGTCGGCCACATGCACTGGCCGCAGGACAAGCCGGTCTCTGGGTCATTATAACACGTCCAGGGAGGCAGCAGAGGCGCGGGTGCGACAGCTTGCATTTCTCTGCCCAGTGCTGAGGCTGGTTGTGCCCAGCTCCCCTCCGTCCAGTCCTGGGGGCGCCTGTCTTCCTCACAACTAGTTGCAAAGCTGTTTTCACGTCAAGGCCATCATTAACCTTCTACCTGGCAGTGCACACATTGTCAAGATTGTCACCTGGCTTTCTAATTCTGCTTGTGGCACCTTTGACCACATGGACATGTAAAATTGCGCAAATCTGTTGGACAACGGTCCTCTCTCATTTCTCCTTTTATTTACCTAAGCATGAAAAATCCCTTTTCTAAGACTGCAAAAATACTTTCCTACATTTTTTTCTACATTCATTGTTTCAGTTTACCGTTGAAATATGGTTAACCTGTCTGCAATGAATTTTCATGCATGGTGGAACGGGAGACTCTGACTCCCGTTCTGCCATGGAGACCAGCTGTCCCTAGAGTCTCCATCGCATCTGGGATCCCGGTCGCGGGCCGGGTTCCAGACTCTCTTCTGGCCCACAGATCTGCGTCTGCCCTCCTCTGCTACGACGTGACCGCAGCAGCAGCCCTCCCTGGTGTCCAGTTATCTGCGAGGGCAGAGTGCCTCCCTCCCCACTTTAACAGCAAAGAAGATGTTTAGAAATGTTTGACAGTGTATTTGTGATATGCTTCACTTGGAACACCAGGACACTAAAGTGCGTGGGGTGTGCACACGCACGCACACACATGCACACACGCCATAATCCCACTTCCATTTCACACCCAGAGAAAGAAGAGGGCAGAACGCACTCCAGTGTCTGCGGGGGCTGCAGGAGGTTCTGGTCGGCACGGTTACGGCCTCGTTTCTCCACTGACTCGGGGCACCCACACCCTGGGTTTGTCTTTGCTGCATATGTCTCTTCCTCTTCCCCCAGCCCTCGGGGATCCTTGATAAGAGGAATCCCATCCAGTGTCCTCCACCAGGGGACACTCGAGGGGACATATGGGACAGCAGACGGGCCGGGGGCTGAGGCCAGATGGTGGCAGGGGGCTGGGAACAAAGTAAGGGGGTGTGTCTTAGGTGTAATTTGGCCAACAACGCTCCCCTCCCTGGCGGCTGGGCCAGGGCCCAGAGCCCTCGGTTAGGACCCCTGGCAGGTCCACTTCCCTCCCTCTCTGCTCCGTGACTGTGTCCCCAAGGCAGAGAGCTTCCAGGGGCCTGGGGTTGTTCTCGTCCACACTGGCCCCTGTGCACCAGACAGCATCCCCAGCCCACCCGGCAGCCGCTGTGCTCACCGTACTCCTCTCCCCGCAGGATTTCCGGGGCGATGTAATTCGGGGTTCCACAGAAAGTGCTTGTCGTGTCACCGGGGCCCAGGCCTTCCTGTGGGGACAAAGTCAGTTACCGGGAGGGAGGAAAGCCTCCAGACACGACCCCAGCAGTAGGACAAGCTGCCTCAGAGAGAACCAGCTCAGAGTGCAAGTGGGAGACACCCAGAGCCACAGCGGCGCGTCGGTCAGCGTCTCTGCCCGCCACCAAGTGGGGTCTCGACCTCCAGAAGGCCGAGGTGCTGTGCTGACTGTGACCCAGGAAGGCGGGCAGCAGCATCGCTCGGGGCCTGGGGCCGCTCACCTTGCACATGCCGTAGTCCGTCAACTTGATGTGGCCGTCGGCGTCCAGGAGAACGTTGTCCAGTTTCAGGTCCCGGTAGATAATCCCTCTCTCGTGTAAGAAGTTGAGAGCGATACAAATCTCAGCAGCATAGAATCTGGGGGGCGGGGGGACATCCTGTCATCAACAGAGGGAACCCAACAAGGAGCCTGGACGAGGGGCCTGTGTGAACCACTGCGGACCCCGACTGCTCCCCAGCCAGGTGACCCCGTGTCCTCTCGCTGACGAGTGCTTGGGGCCAACAGGACCATGAAAGACATCCTAGCTGTTAGGGAATCACAAAACCACAACGAGATCCACCTCACACCCAGCAGGATGGCCGCTATCCAGAACCCAAACAAACAGTAACAAGTGTTGGCAAAGATGTGGAGAACTGGAACCCCGGGCACTGTCGTACATGCGAATGTCAAATGTGCAGCCGCTGGGGAAGACAGTGTGGAGGTTCCTCAAGAAATGAGACATAGAATTACCCTGTGACCCAGCAATTCCACTTCCACTACAGACCCAAAAGAAGTGGAAGCAGGGACTTGAACAGATATTTGTACACCCATGTTCATAGCAGCATTTTTCACAAAAGCCAAAAGGTGGAAATAACCCAGATGTCCATTGTCAGATGAATGGATGAACGAAATATGGTCTATAAGTTCAACGGAACACTATTCAGCCTTAAAAAGGAAGGAAATTCTGACACCTGCTACAACATGGATGGACCTTGAGGACATGCTGAGCGGAATAAGCCAGTCACAAAAGGACAGACGCTGTGTGGTCCCAATCACAGGAGGCCCCTAGAGAACTCAAACGCATAGAGACAGAAAGTAGGGGTAGGGGAAGGGGAGTGAGTGTTGAGTGGGGGCAGAGTTTCAGTCTGGGGGGATGAGAAAGTTCTGGAGACAGATGGTGGTGATGGTTGCACAACAATGTGAATGTGCTTAGTGCCGCTGAGCTGCACACTTAAAAATGGTTCAGATGGTAAATTTTAGGTTATGTGTCTTTGACCACAGCTTAAAAGAAAAAGTGAGTGTGTGAGGAGTACACTACTCTTGATTTATCACCTGCTTTTCCCCAAAAAGGATCTAATGTGACTCACAAAACTGCATGGAATTTTTTAAAGTGAGGAAACAAGGAAAAGGGAAAATGATGGAAAACAGGAAAGATGGACGTGGTGGAAATAAACGCCCGTGGGCCTGAGGCTCCGGAGGGCAGCCGGGCGACAGCCAGCGGAAAGGAAGGGGTGGGTGGCCCTGAGCGTCATTTAAAGAGAAAAGGTGGTTATTTTTCTCCGTGCCGAGCAAACCCCTGCTTTGTGTCTGTGTGAAACAGAACTGGAGGCACTGGCCACGATGTCCCCTCGGGCACATTTATCATTGGAACTTGTCCCCCACTTTGGAAACGGGGAAAAGGCCAGACCAGGACATTGTGCACACACACACTCCTCCCACAAAACACCTGTTTCCCCCGGACGGGGCACAATTCCGCTCCTGGGGGGTCAGGATCCCACGGGCCGTGTCTGAGGCTAACTCTGAAGACCCTCCCAAATTTTAGGACTCCTGAGTGACTTGGGAATTTGTCACACTGCAGGGGAAAGCAGTGACCTCTGCCATCTCCCCAGACTTCACCTCCTTCCTTCTAACTCACGGCTGACCTCCCAAGGAAGGTCCCCATGCCCGCCCCTTCCTCCCGGGGCCGGCACCCACCCTCCTGCGCCCACCTGGCGTGCTCCTCCGGAAGCTTCCTCTGTCTCTGCATGTGGAACATGAGGTCCCCCCCGTTGACGTACTCTATGACCAGGAACAACCTGAACGGGAGAGAGAGGGCGATGGAGGCTGCAGTGACGCGGAGGCCAACGTGGACCTCGCCTGAGACACTCAGTGTGAAGAAGCCCGTGTGGCTGAGAACTTTCCCAGGAACTTTACTCTCACTGGTAAACAGAACCGTTCCCAGCTGATGGCCGCCCGGGGTCGCTTGACCTGCACCCGGGGTCAGTGGGGAAAGTGGCCCAGACTGAGAAGGGAGGCCGAGGCCGAGGTGGAGCTCTGTGCCTGGATCATCAAGATGCCACCGTGGGGGCCGCCCAGAGACCCTGCCTGTTGGCAGATGCAGCCAGTTCTGACCCGAATGTAGTAAATCTCAGAAGAGAAAAAACAGACAACTTGCATTCACTCATTTGCTCTCCTAACAGTGCCAGGCCTGCCTCGGGGTAAAAAAGATAAAAATGAGGCAGGGGTGGCCAGGCACCCCCCGGGGGTGGAGAGGGTGCTGTGGGGCCAGGTGGCCAGGGAGGGCCTCCCCAGGGAGCAGAGACCTGGATGGTGTGTGGGAGCGGGGGAGGACAAAGAGCTGTGGATCACCCCGAGGCTGAGGGGACCAGCTCAGCCTGTCGAAGGAAAGGCCAGAAGAGCAGGTGACAGGTGCACGGGCCAGGTGATGGGGATGAAAACGTCCAGTGAACGATCGTTCTGGCCACGGAGTCTGGATGGACTCCAGGGAGGGGACAGTGGGTGGGCTCGAGGATCAAAGGAGGTGCCCTATTACCAGGTGAGCACAGGTGGCCTGGGCCAGGGGGTGGGGCAGCAAGGAGGGGCTGAGGCAGAGCTGACAAGATTGTGGTGGGCTGGGTGTCAGGGAAGAAAGAAGGAGTAGGTGGGACTCCAGGGGGGAGCCTGGACATTGGGTTCCAGCATGGGGACGGTGGAGGGGGTCAGGAGTGCTGATCTGGGCAGAGTGAGTCCAAGATGCCAGCTGTCCCTCCACAAGGAGAAGTCAAGGGGGCAGCTGGGGTCAGGGCCGGGCTGGCTTGATCCTGGGATTAAAGAGCCAGGATCGCGTGCATGACATCATCTGGATGCGCACAGGGTCCTTCAGGTCTCCAAACAATGTACCGTGTGCTTTCTTTCCTGATAAGATCTTTCTCACATTTAATAAGAGACCATTTTCAAAATTAAATTCACACACAATTTTCCAGAGATACCCTGTTGAGGCAGCTTGTGGATTTTTAGGTCAATGGCTCCTCCGGGGCATTTTCAGCTCAGCAGCACTTTGTGCAGGAGGGAGTCGGGAGTAAAGGAGGAGGGAGAGCAAATCGGATCGTTCTCTGATTCTCATGGGCTCTCTCAGCACGCGGAGTCCGCATCGCCCATTCAGAAATGACGCGCCCGTCCTCCTGCCCTCCCGGAGCACCCAGCATTAGCCCAGGGAGGACAGAACTCAATGTACACAGAGCATGTGAACGAGCTGCAAATCATCTCTGAAGTTCTGATCACGTATTTACACTAGAAACAACTCCTAAATATGTAAATACGCAGAAATGGAAACAAAAGCAAACAGAATACCGAGCGAGCAGCCAGATACCTCCATTCTGCAAGCCAAGAGCAGAGGCTCCGTCCTGAAGAAAAATCCAGCATGTCTGGGGAGGCTGGGGCGGTTCATTATTTTGTGTTTATTCTGTTCCCCTGCCTCCAACGGATATGCTTGGAAAGGCTCCAATAGCCTTGACCTTGCCACGGGAGTCACCTGGTTTTGTAGTTTCCCTGGCACACAGAACCTCAGAGCAAGGCCTGTGCGTAGACTTTCTCTTTAGTGCAAGGGACCTAATCATGCCACTCCCTCACATCGTCCCTTACCCTCCTCCTGGAATAAAATCCCAGCACCCATACACTGGCCCAGAGGGAAACATCGATGGTATGAGATACAGTATGCAGAGATCAGGCGGTACTACCACAAACCAGGAGCTGGCCACATCTGGCCCACCACTTGTGTTTGTAAGTAAAGTTTTATTGGAACATAGCCATGTGTCTATCTTTATGTATTGTCTATGACTGCTTTTCCACTACAATGAGTAGCTGCAACAGAGACTTTGTGGCCCTCCAAGGCGAAAATATTTACTATCTGGCTCTTTGAGGAAATTGCCGATCCCAGTATCGACAATGTCAACAAGAACAACAACTCTCACAGCCCTCGCTGAGAGCCAGGCTACTCTAAGCACATCTATGTGCTAACAGTTAACCCGACAGCCGTGAGGTAAGTTTCAGCATTTTCCCTAGTTTACAAATGGGGAATTTGAGGCACAAGGAGGTTAAATAACTTTCCCAGGATCACATGGTTACTGTCTAGTAAGATCTGACATCAGACGGCCTGGGTGAATCCAGAGCCCACTCTTGGAAACCCCAGTTTCAGTTACCGGCCCCACATCACGGCATGTGGCTGGCCCCAATGGAGCTGTCCAAGAAGGAAGGAGCGGGAGACAAGGAGTCGGCCCAGAGGAAAGGAAAAGAGGAACAAGATAAGCACCCAACCACGAGACAATGGGTGACAAGAAAGGGAGGCCGAGTCCCAAGGGCACAATTTGAGGAGGGAAGCATCATTGTTACTGAGTGAAAACAGAAATCAGAAACAGCCAGTCGCAGGACAGATGTGGTCAAAAACCAAATCCCTGACCCAGAAGGACGCTTAAGATGAGTGAGCGCAGACGGACTGGACCGAGATCAAAGCCCTGAGAAGGATGCTCCTAGAGAAGGAAAGCCGGGCCACTAGCAGGGTTGATATTGCCAAAGAACTCTCCTACCAGAGGGGGAAAAGGAATAGGCTGGCCTCCGGTTCCCTCATAGCAGATAAATGCCAGAACACACCCACACCACAAACTACCTGTGAGCATCGGAGGGCAGGTGCGACCTGGCTAAGAGGGGTTCAAGTGCGAGGTGGATGCAGGTGTTCCCAAATGTGAACAAACGCAGGGAATGAAACCCCATGCCCTTCCTGGACTCGGAGACACTGCCTGATGACAAAACGGAGCAAATCAGGAGAGGCCGAAACAGCAGAGCAGGTACAGGACTAGGCTGAGAGGGTTACCACTGAGAAAATGTGAAAATAACAAGAAACATTGAGAGGCAGAGAGAGAGGCAGCTACCCTGCAAAACAGCCCAGGCCCCGGCAGTCTCAGGGAATCCTGCTGGGAGAGCATCCCAACGCTACTTAGAACGTTGCAGAGAATAAAAAAATAAGGACAATTTAAAAATCCAATAAAGATTGTACAAGGGAAACAACAGATCAATCAAATATCAACATGAATAGTGAGGCCGGCCCAGTGGCGTAGCGGTTAAGTTCGCACACTCCACTTCTGGCGGCCTGGGGTTCGCGGGTTCGGATCCCGGGCAGATCAACATACTGCTTGTCAGCCATGCTGTGGCGGCGTCCCATACAAAGTAGAGGAGGATGGGCACGGATGTTAGCCCAGGGCCAGTCTTCCTCAGCAAAAAGAGGAGGATTGGACGGATGTTAGCTCAGGGCTGGTCTTCCTCACAAAAAAAAAGTTAAAAAAATATAAAATATGAATAGCAATGAAAAAATCCTAAATAAAATATAAGCAAACTGAATTCAAAAGCACATTAACAGAACAATACACTAAGACCAGGTACAGTTTTCCCCAGGAATTGAAGGATAGTTCAACACTAGGAAACACATCATGATGACACACTTCATCATTGTAGGAGGACCTGAGGAGTAAAACTCATAACCATCATCTTCACAAATGGTGAGAAGATCTTTGAAAAAATTCAGAATTCTTTCTTGATAGTAAAATAGAAATAGATGCAAACTTCCTTAAGACAAATGATAGCTCTCTGTGCCAGTCGTCGGCCCGTCCTCTCTCAGCCCGTCTGTAACTTCCGCCCGACGGCTGGGTCTGGGAGCCTGCAAGCTGCATTTCTCAGGCTCCTTTACCAGCGGAAGGCCCTGGAGGAGAAGGGATGACGCAGTCCAGGCATCAGGAGGGCCGCCCCCATTTCCAACAGCTCAGACAGGGCAGCACCTCCTTGGCCTCCAGCCCTGGCAGATGGGGTGCCTCTTCTGCGGACCCAGAACCCAGGGTGAAGACCACAGGTGGTGACCCTGGTCTCTGCCCCCTTCCTCCCCCAACATCCCTCCAGCCCATTGCAGCACATGCCGAGGCCATCTGTCTGAAATGAGTAGAGCGGTTTGGTTCTGCTTTTCCAACGCCTAGATGGCCCACAGCGGCCGGCGTTGCTCTCAAAGCACAAACACCAGAAGCATTCCCACGGGGTCAGGAGGAGGGCAGGTCTGCCCACCACATCATCTCTAATGAAATGAGGTAGTACTGGCCAATGTCAGTAGACAGAGAAAGAAACGAACAGAGGCCTCAGGATTGGGAAGGAGGGGAAGCATTGCTCCTCTTTGTAGATGTCATCACAGCACCTCTGACACCCAAGAAAACCACCTGAAAATTACGAGACACTATAAGAGAGGAAGGGAATTCTTTATATAGAAACAAGAGAGACATATACTCAGGACAAAAATTATGCAAGGAAGTAAAAAGTCTGCATGAAGAAAACTTGAAAATCTCCTGAAAAAGGCTGTGAGCAGACAAAAAGGCAAGCTGTGTGCCTGGGCAGGAAGACTCCTTGTAAGGATGTCCATTTTCCTCAGGTGATTTGTAAACAACAGATCCCAGCGAAAACGCCAGCTTCTTTTTCTTTCCGGAGCAAGACAGGTTGATTCTAAAGTCCATATGGAAAATAAATGGCAAAGAGGAGACACCAGCAGCAGAAATGTGGCGCCCAGAGGACCTGGGACCCGGCCTTCGGGAGTGAGCACAGCAGGTATTTCCTTCTCTGCACTTTCCTGCATTTTAAAATTGCGTCCAGTTCTTTAAAAGAAGCCATTCTTTTATGTGGTTTCTAATGTCATTTAATAGTTGGCAAAAGCACAATTTCAGGTCCGGTCTGGACGGTTACTTTGATAAAAAGAGCCCCCGGGGTTTGTCTGGGTGCCCCCGCCCAGCCCAAGTGAGGCCCCGTCCTGGGGAGGGACACGGCTGGACGGGGCATCCTGGGCTGGACGAGGCGGCAGCACCACGGCCTCATCTCCACGCAGTCATCCACGTGTCGAGCACCGAGGTCACCACGTCCTAATGGGACGGTCCAAGGACGCTGGCCCATGGAGAGCACGGCCGGCCCCCCGCGCATTTCTGTTCCTGAGCACACCGCACTAACACGCCCCGCCCCCACTCGTCCTGCTCCAAGAGCGGCAGGCGCCTCCGGACGAGGAAGAAGAATGAATTCCCTTCGCTCAAGCGTGTGTGCTGTCCACAACGCAGGACTGGGCGCCCCAGGCTCTGTGGGCGGAGCCCGCGTCCCCGAGGGTCCCTCACTGTGCAGGACTTTGGGATGGCTCACCAACGGCTGTCCAGTGTTTCCACAGACAGTACAGTCTGCTCACACCTGACGTGAAATAAACAAAACACCCGAAACCTCTGAC
This sequence comes from Tapirus indicus, assembly GCA_031878705.1. Classification (NCBI taxonomy): domain Eukaryota; kingdom Metazoa; phylum Chordata; class Mammalia; order Perissodactyla; family Tapiridae; genus Tapirus; species Tapirus indicus. The sequence goes on along the minus strand of CM062924.1, from coordinate 85,579,992 downwards.
ATGCCCCGGGTGAGTCCCGATTCCCTTCCAACAGAAGAGTCCTTTCTCCCCACGTAAGCCCTCGCTGCCTGGCAGTCCACTAGCCTGAGTGGTCCTCTTCCAGGAACCCAAGGGGTTGGGATTGCATTTTAACCATTTTAGGCGATCCAGATGAAAAGTGGGCAAAAGCAGGGGTTCTGAGCCGTCACCATTTGTCAGGAGAACAAAGGCAGAAATGACACTACCCCACGCCCTGCTCTGCCACGTGTCACTTAACGTCTGCTCTTTCTATTCTGGGTTTAAATTATGACGGTAACAAATCCACTGCACTTTGAAAGTGCAGTGACTCATGTTCCCTCTCAAGGTCTCGGGAAGATTCCTGCCGAGTTCACGGCCCTTTCACCCCATCCTTGCACTGCAGTCGCGCACTTGTCCCATGAGCGCCTCCCTCTATTCCCTCTGACCCGCCGTGAGGTGGTCTGCAGAGGGTTCGACCCACCCCGCTCTGCTCGCCTTGCTCACCTGCCTGCTTCACACCCCGAGCACACGGGTGCTCAACCGTCACCGCCTGCACGTGGCCCGACCTCTCCTGCTGGCTCTCACTCCCCCAGCCTCCATATCCACAGCTGCCCGCTGGACACGCGTTCACCCTCCAACCCCAGACCTTCACTTCCACCCCAGCTTGGCTGGTCTGTCCTGCCATGCTCTCCCTGGCATCAGGTGACACCTGCTGGCCTCATCTCTGCTCTGAGGCCTCCCTCCAGGCCCCAACCCTAAGCTGCCCACCCTCCTGGGAGCTGGGTGTTGGCCAAGGCTTGAGCCTGCCTTCACCTCCTTGCTGAGAATCCCTTGGCCTCAGTTTCCCAGAAGCCTATATGGCTGTGGACAGCTATAGGACGCTCCCCTCACATCTTCAAGCCCCTTTCTCCTCCTTCCCCACACACACCGCCTCCTTTGGGACACGTCTCCACTGACTGTCCATCCACGAGCTCTCAGGCTGAGGTCCCCCCATCTCTGGCATTCTTAGGGTATTCACAGGCCGCTACACGTGTGCTCTGCGTCCCTCCCCCTGCCAGGGCCCTGTTACTGGTCCAGGCTGAAGTCTTTCCAGAGCTGCAGGCAGGTCTAGGTGCAGTTTATAAAGACCAGCACACACAGACCATGCTAGGCTAAGCGGCATTTACTCTCTAGAAGCCACTTTGAACCAAGAAGAATCTGCTCGGGTGTCTAAGTCGGCACATGTGCAGGAGGCTCCTCCACAAACAAACAAGGGAGAAACGTGTGTCCGTTTGTGAAGAGTAAGAGCACATGCCACACACGAGGTGCAGGGAAAATAATAAATCAGGGTGAACATTTGAAGGTTTTATTTTGGAAAAGCAAGTTAACTGTAAACATTTTAAAGGTAGTTTGCTCATCTATGAGCCGAGATCGTGCTGAAGTGAGAAAAATGTCCCCAAACTACAATTTAATGTGGGGGGGAATAAAAATAGTAATTTCAGCTACAATCTTCAGATCACCCATTTTCCTACAATAGCTTAAACGGAAGCAGTTTCCATGTTTTGGCGATTTTGTAGTTGAAGTTAACTTGGGCTGTCGTCTGGAAAAGATGGGCTGTCTGTGCAGATAGAAGTCTGGTTTTTCCATCACGCAGATGTTTATTTTGTATTAAAAACACCTCGTTCTGTTTCTACCACGTGTATACACGTGGTAGTACGAACGCCAAACCGTAACATCTGGGATCCCCTGTGGCCACCCAGAATGGGCACTCCTGGATTGGGGAAGGGAGGGAAGAAATCCTTAATTTCTCCCCTTTCAGAGACGCCCCTCTAATAACAAAGCTCACGTGCAACCGTTGCCGTTTCATTTACCAGATTTCTGCTCGCGGCCGCCAGTGAGCGCCCAGCACGGCTCCAGAGCTGCACCGATTCCTGTGTGTGGGACACCGGCGCAAGCCGAACACGGTGACGGTCCTCCGGCCCCAGCAACAGCCTGCGGCAAACCCGCGGGGCCGCGCTCGGCGAGAAGCCGGCGAGTGAGGAGAAGCGCTCACAAACCCCACAGTTACTCTTGGTGCCCCGGAAGCGGGGGCGGGCGGCGCGCACCCCACTCCAGGCAGAGCTCTCTGGGGCCAGGCAGAGCCCGGGGGCTCCCCGAGTCTCCTACAGCCGCCCAGACTTCCCACAGCAGGACCGGCTGGTGCCCCGTCGCATTTCACAACTTTAGTCCTCGTGGGTGTCCTCGTGGCTCTGCTCGACAAACACCGGCAAAGAAAGTGAGGATTTCGGGGCACAGTGCTAACACCTGAGTCCAGCTGAGGGAGCTGCTGGTTCTTCTCCCCCTCAGGGGCTCAGACAACGCTACCGGTTTATCTGCTCAAAGACGCAGTGCCAACAGGAAGAAAGGCCTCCGGCTCATGTCGACACTGTGTACCACGAGCGGCCCTGCTGTAACATTGTGACGTCCTCACTTACTAATCTGCATGGCCACCGACGGGGCCAGCATTCCCGCTACTCCCTGTTTCCAGAGGAAGAAACTGGGGCACAGAGAGCTCACCCTGTGCAAGGTTGCACAGCCAATAAGAGGAGGGGCTGGAATTTGAACCCAGCTCTCGGCTCCGAGCCCCTGCAGCAGTGCTGTCACAGAAAATGGGGAAGGACTGGTGTCCTCAGGGGAAACTAGGTGCTGTCTGGCACACACCTTTCCGGTTTTCTGTTTCTAAGGGGGCCTGTCGTTGTCTCGGAGCGACTTTCCAACTCTGTAAGTTACACACAACTGACAGCAATGCAAACAGTGCCTGGACACATGTGCAATGAGGTCTGCCTGGTGGAGGACATCCGACTTCCCGCTCCCAACCTCACAGCAAGTCTGCACCTCGTGTGAACCTCCCTCAGGTTCCTGATCGCCCAAATATGTGCAGGCATTTGAACTCTCTTCTGAGCTGCTTGTAACATCTTCCCAGCCCCTCATTGATTAGTGAGTCACGTAAAATCTGTTCACTCTATATTTGTACCAAAGACATGACTGTATCTTAAAACCCTTTAACACCATGACTGCCTAAGAGGTGCCAGTTATTAACCAAGTGCTCTGAGTCCAAAAACTACCCAGCGCAGCCCGCTCTTAAGGAATTCACACCTAACTGGGGAGATAGGCATGTACAAAATTTGGGGTCAAAGCAGGCACATAAAAACAGCCCGAGAAAGACACCCTATCCTGAGCAACCAAGTTTAGGTGCTTCTAGAGGTCACGGACAGATTCTGTAAAAATAAGAAGCAGAGGAGCTAGACGTGCCCAGTAATTGTTCCTGGGATGCGGCCTTCCAGAATGTTGTAAACAGTCTTCTGAACTTCAGAGTGAAAAAGCAGGACAGTGAGTGGTCACGTCGTGGGGCTCACACAGGATGAGCTGGTTTTCTTTTAAGTTCTAACTTAACGCACCTGGGAACACGTGACTTGGAGAAGGTTCCCAGGGACATGAGTGCAGAAAGTGCTGTGCTCCAGGCAATAGAGACGGAAGTGAAGTTGAAATATATGAGCCTTTTACATCCACGTCCCTACAAGTTTACATAGTAAAATTAACCAAAAAACAAAACAAAACTTTTTTGCAATCCATTTAGGAAGTATGGTGATTGGGGCGGGTTGCCCTCCCTTGGGCATGTTCTGTAATTCTAAGAGACTGTGGTCAGTGCTAAATAGAGGCACAGAGGAAGTGCACCGGGACACAACAAAGGGAACCTTTGACTGCTGGGCCTTTGCAGAGGGCTCTGGGCAGGAGGAGAGGAGGTGAGGAAGGGCAGGACCCATCAGCAGCCCAGCAAAGACAGAGAGAGTGGAGGGACCCAGGGTGCAGCCCGGTCACAGCGATCTCGCCCACATGCCTGGGAGCCTAGACTGTGTCCCAGAAGCAGTTGGGAAAGGAATCAGAGGAGCTTTGAAGAAGGAGAAAGGCACTTCAGACCTGTGCTTTTGAAATATGGCTTAGTTCCAGCAAGCGAGAACTGACAGCCTGGGGACCCCCAGGGGCCGGACACCCTGAAGGGGCTGTGGCCGGGGTTCAGGAGGGAGAGAAAGAGAGGAATCTGAGACATATTTAGGAAGGCAGCTATGCTCACCCCTATACCACCAATGCTGAGACATATTTAGGAGGCGGAATCAGTGAGATTCGGGGAGGGGACAGCTGCAGATGTTCCAGCCTGGATGACGGAGAAGATGGGAACGCCATTCACCAGCTAGATTAGCATCGAGCTAAGCAGGTTTGGGGACAGGCCAGTTAACCCCAGGGACTTTGGAAACACCGGTGGCAGCCAGTACAGGTGGGAACAGGGGCCCGAAGACCAGGAGAGGATTGAGGATGGAGGTAGGGGTGTGGGAGCCGCTGGTCTGATTTACAGCTAAAGCACGAAGCAGAAAGAGTTAATGTAGCAGGACTGAGGCTGCTGTCCTCAGAAAGGCCTGCTTGCGAGGCTGGCCCTTAGCCAGAGGCTGGGCGCTGAATGGGACAGTTCTCTACACTGATATAAAACTTCCCCTAAACGATAAGAGTGGCTCACTGTGCTTATACCATTCATGCATAAACAACGTGGTTTCTGCTGGACACCAGCTTACTTTCTGGGAGTCTGGAATTCTGGTACGTGCCAGGTAGTGGGTGCCGATGTGACCAGCCCCAGTAAAAACCCTGAGTTGTCACAACTCCTTGCTGGAGGAATTAGGTGTGTCCTGTGTGACTCCAGGGGAGAGGGTTCTCGGAAGCTTGCTCCTGCTTTCCTCCCGACTTCGCCCCGAGTCTTTTCCTTCTGCCAATTTCACTTTATATCCCTTCAGAGCAATAACTCTTGGCCTTGAGGATGACTATGTGCTGAGTTCTTAAGTTCTCCTGGTAAATCATCCACCTGGGGCTGATCTTGAGGACCCTGATACAGAACATAGTCAATAATTTTTCAGATAAACAAATTGGGTGGGTCCGAGTCGCTGGCCAAAAGAAATTCTAAACAGTGTTTATTGAATATCCTAGACCAGGAGTTTTCAAACTTTTTTAAAGCAGCAGAATTCCAGTATATAGAAAGCTTAGAAGTGGAGCTGTTAGTATGTATTAATTTATTCCACTAATCAGTAAGATCCATCAGCACAGAAATCCACCTTCCTTCACGGTGGCATCCCAATGCCTGACCCAATGCCTGCACTCAGTGGATGCTTTCCGTAAATACCTTGTAAGTGGAATTAAATAATTTAGGTTCAGATGTATGGAATTTACTTAATATGACACCAGCCAACGAGAGCAACAAAGCTAGCATGATAAACCAAAAAACCCCCATCCTCACAATTGGGAGAACACTACAGACAACAGCAGAAACCTCATGCCAACTCAGCTTCCACGCAGTTCAAATCCAAAACCAACAGAATCTCAGAAACACCCTCTTTTCCTTACCGACTTGTCGTCTGGAAGCAGGAGTGTAAGCCGACCAGGAAGGGGTTGCTGGATGCTTGCTCAAACACATGTTTCTCCGTCTGCACCCAGTCGATGTCCTGAAACAGAAACCAGGGAGTGTTAACGAGGCTCCTGAACACCCTTCACGGGCATCCTGGAGAAGGAGAGGGAAGAGAGGAATGTCTCTCACCTCTGCTTGTGGGAAGACAATGCAGAGAAGACAAACAAAATGCCCTTAAGAAATACATCACCACCACCATCTGCACCACCACCATCTACTATCATCCACCATTATCATCCTCACTAGCGCCACCATCTCCACCATCAGCACCATCACCATCACCACCCTCACCACCACCACCACCATCATTATCATCCACCACCTTCAACATCATCGTCATCTTCATCACCACCATCAGCAGCACCATCTCCACCACCATCAGCACCATTAACCATCATCTACCATCTTCATTATTTATCACCATCTCTACCACCATCATCAAAGCCACCATCACCAGCTGTGTGCTGGCCGCTGGGCTACAGGCTATCCATGCGCTGCCTCATGTGCTCTCCACGGCAGCCTTGGGAGGTTGGTAGTATTATCTCCACTTAAGACATGAGGAAACAGAGGGTGGAGGGCTAAGCAGATTCCCCAATGTCCCACACCCATCTCCTGAGCGCCAGCTCCTCCCACAGGCTGTCTCCCTCCAGGTCATGCAAGAGCTTGGGGAAAAGCTGCAAAGTCAAGTCAACTTTAGGGTCATGATGATTCCACATCTTTGGTTCCATTCTAACCCCTAAAAGTAGAGCTGGATGAGGTTTCCAAAACTTGCAAGGTTAAACCCCTCCATCCTAGGGGTGAGGAAAGTGAGAGGGAAAGGGATATGTCCGAAGTCACACTGCCTTCCCCTGAAGGTTCATGGAAACAGATAACAGACTCTCAGTGAGCTTCCCTTTAGTGGCCGAAGATGTCCAGTTCCTGCTCCTCGGGCTCGGCCCCAAGCCCCGGTCTTCTCTTCCCTCTCTCTCCCAGGAGATCCCTGGGTGGAATGGCTTCAACCCCATCTGTCCCTGCGAAGGACCCCGAGCCCCACTTCTCCTGGAGCTCCAGACCTGCTCATGCCACGGCTGCTCAGCATCTCCACTTGGGCCTCGCACACTGCACAGCAGGCCTCCCCTAGAGCTCTTGCCCAGCCCCGCCATCTGTACTCCAAAGGCACCCGGCACCCAGACGCTTGGTCCAGAAACCCTGGGGGGTCGCCGAGACTCCGCCCACAACCTCCCCATGAGAGCAAGCCACGAGCGCTTCCGCTCGGCTGCCTCCTTCCCTCCTGCTAGACTCTGAGGCTGTTTTAACCAAGTACCACAGACTAGGGGGCTAAAAACATCACAGATTTATTCTCTCATTGTTCTGAGGCCAAAGCGTGAAATCAGGGTGTCGGCAGGGCCACGCTCCCTCCCAAGGCCCTAGGGGAGGAGGCTTCCTGCCTCTTCCGGCTTCTGTATCCCCAGCAGTTCCTCAGCTTGTCTCTCTGCCTCCATCGTCACATCAACTTCTCTGTGTGCTTGTCTTTTCTTCTGTCTGTCTGTCTCAAATCTTTCTCTGCCTTTCTCTAAAAAGACACTTGTCATTGGATTCAGGGACCACCCAGATAATCCAGGATCTCCCCAAGATTCTCAATTACATCCTGCAAAGACCCCATTTCCAAAGGAGTTCCTATTCCCAGGTTCTGGGGGTTAGGATGCGGACGTATCTCTTTGGTGGCCACCAGCTAGCCCATCGCAGTGCCCCTAGAGCCTGCTGTCCATGGCCCAGATGTGTGGCCATGGGACATGGGTGTCTCTCACAAACACACGCACACAGACGTGCACACACACACCTGGCTCCCGCTCACCAACTCCTAGAATCATACTCTTCTCCAGAGTCCACCTAAAAGTCCCCACCTCTGCATCTCGGCCCACAGTGGGCGATTCGAAAAGGCCGAGAGAACAAACCTAAGCCCTGGCTCTCCCCCGAATGCCTTTGCTCTCAGAGTTCTGCAAACTCAACCTCACACGTCCCATTCACTTTCCAGCCAGCCGGTGTGCTGGGAAGGGGGTTTGAATCATGTTGTGGTGCCACTGACCAGCAGTGGAGACACTGGCAGGGCACCGCACCTCTCAGAGCCTCAATTTCCTCAGCCATAAGGCGTGGACACCATCACCCACTTGTGAGCTCAGCACCCAGGGCTGAGGGCCCAGTTGGGCAGTCTGTGCACTGCAGAAATGCACCTTGCCGGGAGGGCAAGTAAAAGCTCAAATTCAGCCCCAGCTCGACCCTCTAAACCATGAGCCTCAGCTGGGGGAGGGTGGGGGAGCTCTTCTGCGGTCTGGGGACTCCATGTGCACCAAGTCACCTTCTGGGCTGGCAGCTGCTTAATGACGGCATCATTGTTATGTATACATCAGTCTTTTCTCTACTTCTAAGAGATATAACCTGCATACAAGTGTGAAAGAAAAAGATCAAAAGTACATAAAGCCAGGAAGCCCATGAAAAGACGCTCAACATCATTAGTCTTTATGGGAACGCAAATCCAAAGCACAGTGAGGTACCACTTCAGACTCATTAGGATGGTGATAATCAAAAACCAGAAAATACCAAGTGCTGGAAAGGACGTGCAGATACTGGAACCCTGTGCATTGCTGGTGGGAGGGTAAAATGGTGCAGCTGCTGGGGAAGACCGCTGTGGGTCCTCAGATAGTTAAACAGAGTATTACTCTACGACCCAGCGACTCCACTCCTAGGAAAAGACCCCAAAGAACTGGAGACAGAGACTCAAACAAACACGCGTACATGAGTGTTCACAACAGCCACGTGCGGTAAACAACCCAGTGTCCGCCACGGATGGATAAACCAGACGCGGCACATTCACAAAAGGGAATGTCATTTGGCCATAAAAAGAACTGAAGTTCTAACACATGCCACAGTGTGGATGAACCTTAAAAACACGCTGAGAGAAGCCAGACACAAAAGGCCACGTACTCTATGATTCCATTTCTAGGAAACGTCCAGAATGGGCAAATCCACCGAGGCAGAAAGCACATTAGTGGTTTCAGGGGCTGGGGCGGGGGGAATGGCAGTGACTGCTTAATGGGAACAGGGTTTCCTTTTGCGGGCTGAACACGTCCTGGAACTAGATAGCGGTGACGCTCGCACAACATCGTGAATGTGCTAAATGCCACTGAACTGGATATTTTAAAATGGCAAATTTTGTTATGTGCATTTTACCTCACTTAAAAGAAAAAAGTCAATGAAGCCAGAATTAAGATTCCAGCAAATACACCGCGACCCAGCACACGTGTGCGACCTCGGCGGGAGGCGGCCCTCACCTCGTCGTCGTGGACCAGCTCCTTCTTCACCACTTTCATGGCGTAAATCTGATCATTCTTCTTCAACCGCACCAGCAGGACCTTGGCGTAGCTCCCTCGCCCAATGACCCTGATGAGGTCGAAGTCCTGCAACCCGAGCCCCTGAGATATTTTGATTCCATCCATCCCATCGATAACTGGCTTGAGGTCCTGAGGGAGGGGAGGATAAAGGGAGAGAAAGTGAAGCGGGGAACCTGTGTGGGATTCGAAGAATTATGCGTCATCTGTGCCAATCTCGGTAGAGACCCCGTGTGTGCCCCAGAGCTCAGAGCTCGAATTCTGCTCATGCGTCTTGATTCCACGTCCTAAGGGCCCCCCACCCCACTTGAGGTAAAAACTGAGAATTAAAGACAGTGCAGCTTCTGATGGAAGGAGCTAGAAATCCAAAAGCTATTCATTTCCACAGGCTGTGGCCCTGTCACCAGCCACAGGTGGCCCTTCTATGAGTGATCTGGGATGCCTGAGGCCAGCCTCACCAGGAAGGGCTGAAGAGGTGACCACAGACTCACATGCCCCAGGGCCACTGGGGCCGGCCCAGAGCCACCTGGCCCTCCCTAGGGGGTTATAAAGCTTAACTAGCTGACACCTGCGAAGATCTGTGAAAGCCCCAGCAGGTATTACTGGAAACACATATGACAGAGAAAGGCTATAGGATTGAGAACACAGACTTCCCCACTGTCAATTACTCCTGGCAAGGATATTTGTGCTGAAGGAAGGAGGTAACTAAGTGCTCCTGACTCATCCCAGACAGAAGGACCAGGTAGAAAAATCTAGAAGTCAGGGGGGTGACATCTACTTTGGGAAAGGTGTGGGCTTCACAAGGTGGAGCTGTTCCTGAGGTTTTATGGACAGAGGTGAGAACACCAGCTGTGTGACCCTTTTCCTCACTCAGGAGCACAATCTGCTATGTCTCATTTATCACCCAGAGCCCACAAAGGACCAAAGACAAATTGTGATATTGTGACTTTTAATAAGAAATACATAGTTGTTCTACAACCCCATTCCTGTCACACAGCTTCCAAAACCCTAGGAATTTCCTAAGTGATGAGCCATAAAGGTGTCTTTTGTTATGTCAATGAGGCGACTTTTGGAAAGCATCTAAGGATGGGGTCAGTTGCCAGGGGAACCAACCTGGGATAGGAGGGTTGGAACTTTCAGTCCCTCCACTCCACCCCTCAGAAGAGAAGAGGGGCTGGAGGTCGACTGTATCACCATAGGCCGATGATTTAATCAACCATACCTATGTAATGGAGCTTCCATGAAAACCCCAAAATTTTTGGATGAGGTTCGGAGAGTTCCCTGGTTGGTGAACTCGGGAAGATTTGGGCAGAATGGGGCATGGAACTCTGTGCCCCTTCCCCACACCCTGCCCTATGCATCTCTTCCATCCGGCGGTTTCTGAGTTGTATCCTTTTATTATAAACTGGTAACCTAGTGAGTGAAATGTTTCTCTGAGTTCTGTGAGCTGCTCTAGCAAATTAAACGAAACTTTAGAGGGAGTTGTGGGAACACCCAATTTATAGCTGGTCGGTCAGAAGCACAGGTGACAACCAGGACTTACAATCAGTGTCTGAAGTGGGGGTGGGGGGGAGTCTTGTGGGGCTGAGCCCTTAACCCGTGGGATCTGATGCCATCGCCAGGTAGACAGTGTCAAAACTGGGTTAAATTGTAGGACACCTGGCCAGTGACCACTGAGAATTGAAGAATTGCTTGGTGGTGTTGGAAAACACAATGGGAAAATAAAGTAAGGCTTTTACGCGAATAAAACTGAGCAAAAATTGCAGCTCAAAAGCCAGCCCTGGACCCACTCTGCTGTCTGGGCAGAGAGGGTGCTGGGGAAACTGCACACACAGCAGAAGACGGTGCCAGGATCTGGACCCCAAAAAGCCTTTGGGGCAGCAGCCTCTGGAGGATTCATGAAGGATGTGCCCCAAGCAAGACCAGCTGAGACGCGGCAGCAGCCCATGTTTCCAGAGCCAGGTCCTGGGCTGGTGTGCTCCCTCTCCTCGCTGCCCCCCTCTCCTCACGGCCCCCTGATGGACTGACTTCACCACACGCCTGTCCCCCAAAGCCACAGAGCCCCGTGCCCTGTGTGAGGGGTGCCTGTGGGTGCCAGTGTCTAGTTGCTTCATGAGGCACCAATTTCCCAGCGACAGGACCCGTCAGGGGACGGAAGATGGTCTAGAAAATGAAAACATGTGAACACTGGGAGGAGACCCAAGCTCCTAGTGAATCTGGTGAGCAACGGTCAGTGCACTCCTGACCCCAGGCCACCCAGCCACAGACACACCTGAAACGGGACAAAGGACAAAACCAACAGAGGGCAATGCGTAGGCACTGGTCCCCGTAGGCAATGCCAGACACCAGGACGACCAAGAAGACACAAAAGGCTAGTGACCCCACCCCCAGGGCCAGCCGTCCCACATTTCTCAAAGCACAGGCACATGGGGCTTCCTCTGTGGAGGTCAGTGCGCTCCTTGTGGCCTGCTGTGATAGCCTGAGCCACCCTGTACTGACGTGGAAAAAGCCACACCAATGGTCAGTGCTGCGGACAGCTTCCTGTACGCGGGGCCTGGTGCTAAGTGTTCATACAGACACTCCCGGTTTACCCTCACAAAAAGGCACGATCAGTGTCCAAACTTGACAGAACAGGATCCTAAGGTCAGAGAAGCCCCCCGAGCCAGGCTCAGACCAGGCCTGCCACTTGGGTTCACACAGACTCAGTCAATGACTCCTTGCCCCCCCCTCTGCATCAGTGTAAGAATCGGACAGTAAGCACAGCCTCACCTCTGAGATCCAGCAACGGCTCACGTTCTGCCATGTTCGCTTACCCTCTGCCCATCTAGACATTCAAGGTCACCTCTGTGCTAAATATCTGAAAGACTTCATGGGACTTCAGCCCTAAATGCTTCAGCGTGCATCATCCTGGATGTCCACAGACCATGCCTTCATTTAAGGTGAGCAACAATTCTCAAACATACCTAGTTCATATTTAAATTTCCATAAATGCCCCCAGAAATGAGCTAATGAACTTCTAAAAAGGATGTTGGAAATACCAATGAGTCATTTTAGATACTCACCTCAGAATCATCTTTAATGTTGTCATGTTTCCGGGTTGAAGAAATATAAGCAACTAGTGCAGGGAGGAGGAGAAACAGATGTTACAGGTATTGTTAGTGGTTATGGCCCAAGACACAGCGACCCCATGGACCCTGGCGCCTCTGCAGACACACAGTGGCCCAGGCCAAGCCAGTGGTGCTTAGGGCACATGCATGGAGCAGCCACATCTGACTCAACTAGAGTCTTAAGAAAATGCAGCTTCCTGGGCCCTACTCAGACCTGCTGACTCTGAACATCTGGGGCGGGGCTTGGGAATCTGCATTTGTGATGCTTCCCCAGTGATTCATCTAAAAGTAACCAGTTGTAAGATTTTGGTGTTTAGTCTTCTAGTCTTTGTTCTTAGAGTATACAGATGGACAGATGGATGGATGGGTGGGTGGATGATTGGATGGGGGGGTGAGTTGGGTGGATGGGTGGATGGATGGATGGATGGATGGATGGATGGATGGATGGATGGATGGATGGATGGATGGATGGGTGGATAGGTGGGTGGATGGATGGATGGATGGATGGGTGGTTGGGTGGATGGTTGGATAGTTGGATGGATGGATGATTGGATGGATGGTTAGATAGTTGGATGGATGGATGATTGGGTGGATAGATGGGTGGATGGTTGGGTGGGGGGCGGTTGTTAGGAGTCTCCTTTGTGTGAGGTGCTGTGCTAACTGCTTTATGTTCCATGGTCTCCTTTCACCCTTCAAGGGCTCCTAGGCGACGGAACTCACATTTATCAAGTGAGGACTAGGGGTCTCACACACCCTTGTAATAGTCTACAGAATTGTGGAAGCTCAGAGCTGGGCCATCAGTCCAATTGGTATTCAAAATTTCTCTCTGAATGCTCCTTAGCATTAAAAAAAGTCTCTTCCCCACCAAGAAAAAAAAATCCCACTAAAACTTGAGAACCACGCAACAGCAAACCATGTGTACAGTGGCCACCCAGCAGGGCTTTCCACAGAGATCAGCTCTGTGCAGCAGCCAATTTGTGGGAGGGGCTCAGCCGTGGTGGCTACCGCAGTAAGTGTCTTCTAGAACTCCTGAAGTTGGCAAGGGAAACCCCCACCCCTGGATTCCCACAGCAGCAACTCATGGAGATGTGGGAGCCCAGGGAAGACTGCCCCACCCTGCCCACCTCTGCCCAGGGATGAGGGGAGGCCCTGGAGAGCACGTCCCCAGCCTGCAGTGAGGCGGCTGTGCTTGCCGATATTGACCCTTGGAGAGTGGCTGGGATCTAGAAGGGATTCCTGGTCAGAAAGGGGAGGCAAGCAGGCATTCTGGGTGAGAGCATTCTGTGCTCCATCAACAGGAAGAAAGCAGCCCCTACTTCCATGTGTCTCCTCAGAAGGAAGGTCCACGTCGTCCTTGTCATCTACTGCAGGTTCTTGGGAAGGCATGACAGAATCCTGCAGAGAGACAGGTGTTAGAAAGTGACCACATAGCTTTGGGAGACACCGAGAGACTTTTTAAATCACCTATTATAAGGTGTACATTGTAACATGTATCAGAATACATTTATACAAGTACAGCTGTTACATTATTGCACTGAAGCTGGGAAGACAAACACTGAAATTACCTGTGATTCCACAGGCAGAGGTGAGCACAGGCAGAGGCACCTTAGGCTGTGACCTTTCCAGCAGATGCTTTATAAAACGGGTGTTTTTATATAATGTTGGTAACCTCCTCCCACCCTCCAACCACCACGTTGTTTGCATCCGTCAGTAGCCAGGCGTTGAGCCCCGTCTCCAGCACGCAGGGTTCCATGGGGCTGATGTCATAATTGAGACAGCTCTCTACTGGGGGACATCTAGGCTCCAGACCTTGGCGTCCCTCAGCCCCTGACTGACTACATCTTCAGGGCTGGCCTCATTCCTTAGGCTAACGTGGACCTAGGGGGTCAAAGGGTATGTGCGCCTTTACGGTTTCTGCAGCCACAGCTGAAAGGACCCCCAGACAGACTGTGCCAATTCACCCCGCACCAGTCTGTGTGGGGACCCCATGTTCTGGTGCTTCACCAACATCGGGGTGAGACCTGGATTCAGACTCTGTCCCCGTCCTGTGAGAGGTGATGGCCCATCAGCCCCCAGAGGAGTCTTTCCTGCTCACGCTGAGACAAGATGCAGATGAGCCCACCCTCCCGACACGTGCCTGCCGCACCCAGGAGGGATTAATCATTTAGTCCAGGCTCCCAATTGCATGCACAGCTGGAATGTGAGTGGAGGCCTGGATGCTCAGTAAGGAAGAGTTGGTCAACAACCGCCGAAGAGCCTGGACGCTTCAAGCCCACGATTGCCGGTTGGTCGTGAGGGGCACACAGCCCGCGGGGCCAGGTCCCCTGACTTCCAGAGCAGCACGGGGCTTTCCCCTCTGCAGCTCCCAAGAACTGCTTCACTGGGGTACTGATGAGCCACAGCCTAACCCCACCCCCAGCCCAGAGCCACAGAGGGCACTGGAGGCCCCCCAAGAGCACCGGGGGCTCTCAGGGCTTGGGAAGAAGGGTTCTGTCCCAGACTGCTGGCCTGGGCCATCACTCTGCAGCCCACAAGTGCCTCTCCTCTTGTCTCATTAGTGGCAGGGACAGCGTCAGGAGCCCACTGGGACAGGAGGACCAAGGGTTACCAGGGTTGGCGTGGACAATGGGCTTAAGGCCACACACCCCCTCCTCCTCTGTGCACTCTGAAGCGCCCCGCGCCCCCCAGGGCCTTACCTGGCCCACACTCACCATATGCCTGTTGCAGGTCAGCGGGACGAGGACGTGGCAGCGTTTATGGACCAGCAGTTTGCAGTTGATGCACCTGTAGCCCTGCCTCGCGAGACCCCATATCCTTTCGCTGCACTGGCCACAGTACGCTCTCTGTGGACGAGAATAGCAGCTGTCAAGCTGGGGGCCCCCTGAAGCTCATGCTACAGTAAGGGGACTCAGCTGAACACTGGGGCATATACTGTACCTTCACCGATTTTCTCAAAGGATGACATGGAGCTGCAGCAAGAGGCAGCCCTGCCACCTTGTCACATCTGGGCACCAGGCCCTGCTCAGGCTCAGCAGCCCCACTTGGGTCCATCCCAAGGTTGGGGGAACCTGCAGCCCCAAGGGGGGTGCTGGGGCCCTGCTCTGGGTGAGGGGCAAAGGGGAGGCCCCACTGGGCAGGGTGACAAGACCCCTCCACGGGCAAGGCCCCCTTTGCTTACAGGGGCTGGAGGGGGCATCACAGCTCCCACCGGGCTGTGTGCACAACAGCCGTGGGGTCCTGTCTGGGTGGCGTGACCCAGGCTGAGAGGCTGGGGAAGCCCCTTGCCTGACCCTCATCCAAACATCCCACCCAAAGCACGACCACGGAGAAAATGACCTGGCCTGGCATTCCCACTGGTCACACTTTTAAACTTCCATAGGGCAGTATGCAATTATCTTGGCATGCTTTTTCCGTATTTTTAAAGATTTTAAACGGTCAATCTTTGTTCTTCATGATTCTAAACAATTTGAAATGAATGACAATTATCAGCCTGTTTGGTGATCATGATTCCAAATGTTTCAAAATGCACAAGGATGGACGTGCTCAGGAGCCTGGTCACACCCGTCTCCCGCGAGACCGCCAGTCACGCGGTGCATTGGCACGCCAGCAGGTACCTGTTGCCCATTTAGAATTCTTCCCAGCCATTACTCATTTATATGATTTAGCCCTCTTTTGCCATTTTTAACAAGTTTCTCTCTTTTGAGAGAGTCTTAAATTACTCCTGAAGAAGAACAAAAAGGAATACAAGTGCACTAGCCATCTGAACTGAGTTCATCAAAGAAAACGGATCCAGTGCTTACAAAGTGTGGGCACGGGGTGTGGCCGAGGGAACAAACTGATGCACCAGCCCTCCTGGGATGTGCCCACTCTCAGGCCAACGGGCACCAAGGAGCCAGTTTCTCATCAGGGAGGGGCTGTGCTTGGACACCAGGGGCTGAGGGAGGCCCCTCCCCACACACAGAGCTCGTATGTCCTGGTCACAGTCATGGGGCCAGCACTTGGGACAGTGCCCAGCACACAGTGGATACTCAATAAATGTTTGCTGCAGACAAGTACACACATACACACACACACAGCTTTTAACTTGGGTAACAAGAAGAAAAAAAAGAATTTATTCCAAGTCCTCCCTGCTGCCTAAACTATCCCTCCTACAAGGAGCCAAACATGGATTGTGGGCTCCATCTGGGAATGGCCTGAAACACAGGGGACAGCATCAAGCATCAAGGGCTGAGCAGGGGCCAGACACAGACCAAGACTTCCAACTCCGGCCAATCTAGTTTAATATCGACATTGGCATCTTCGCCCAAATAGGGCAACTGCTGAATGCACAAATGCAGAATTCAAAGAAGGAGCTTCAACACAAAGGCTGGTTTTCAACATTTATGAAACCATTAAGAAAATTCACGTTTTTAATATAACATGCTAAATTTGTTTAGCTTCCTCTAAGTCACCGTTTAACAACTTAATCTGCAATGTTTGGGTCACATTTGGGGGCAAATTTACAGCCTCCCAGTGCCTTTAAAATTAACAAAGATCCCTTCCCTAAGAGTCACCCTTACCAGGGGCCAGGTTGGGACAATTGCTGACAGACGGCAGCGTGAATTTGCCAGGTGTCAGCACCAATGACATGGAGACCACACGCATGGACTCCTCAGGAGAGGCTGCCATGACGCTACCAAAGGCCCTTTATTCCAAATCTATATCTGAAATATTAACATCTCAGGAAATGTGCCACTAAAAAATAAAAACTAAAATCCCGGTTTGATTCTCAGAAATTCACATGAATTAATAAATTAATAGGGTAAAAAATATTTTTAAGTGTCTCTTATGTGCTGCCAAACTGGTTCCTTGCTCATATTTTCAATCGTTGGTTTCAGTTTTTCGATCATACTAAACACTCACTTCATAGGAGTCAGTCTAAGCCTCCGGCCTGGGTTTCTGCCGGTTCTTGCTCAGGATACCTCATCTCCTACTGCAATTTGTGATTTCTGACTGTGAGCTCACGTGTTCTATTCATTTATCTGTGGGAATCCTTTGAGGCTGGGCTGAAGAGAAACAGTGTTTGCTTCTCCCTGCCTTCTGGGAGTGCTGCCAGGCTGGGCCCATTGAGTGGTGCGGATTTGGGCTACCAGCGTGTGTGAGGACCAGCCCGAGGCTTCGGATTCTCAGGAAGAGTGTTCCCCCCTCCTCTTCTTACAAGGCATAAGGAGCCATTTTGCTGCCCTGGGGAGGCAGCCTCATTTCTCCTCCATCCTCTGCACCCCGCTTCATGCCAAGGTTGGGTGGGGAGGGGGTCTCATACTAGGCCCCAAACCTGCTCCTCTCAGGGCCTTGATCATTTAGCAAGTGATGACTCCAATCTTCTAGTCTAGGGGCAGGCAAACTACAGCTGTGGGCCACATGCGGCCCACCACCTGTTTATATAAATAAAGTTTTATTAGAATACAGCTGGGCTCATCTGTTTACATGCCATCTGTGGCTGCTTTCACCCCATAATGGCGGAGTTGAGTAGCTGCAACAGAGAGCTTATGGTTCACAAAGTCTAAAGTATTTACTCTCTGACCCTTTACAGGAAACCCTTGTCAACTGCTGTTCTACTAGCTGTTCAGACCAAAAAGCTTAGGAGAAATCCTTGACTGGTGTTGCCACTCCTGGGTGACATCTTCAGAACTGGTCTCCCTGCCCCTCCTGTCTCCTAGAGAGTCTTCCTCTCCCAAGGACCCAAGTGAACATGTTGATCCTCTGCTTCTGGCCACTCACATGAAAGGCCAAAGTATTCGGCTGGTCTACCCAGCTGGCCCTGCAACACGAGGGGCCCACATGCCACCAGCAGAGGCTCCTCCAGCAGCTATAGGGCCAAAGGTGGGGAATATAAAGTGCTGTGGTTTAGGCCCCTGAGTGGGGTCGTTTGTTACACAGCAAAGTGATAATAGTAAGTTCAGATACTGTCCCCACTTGTGAAGATAATGCTGAGCTCATCTTCCTTACATGCAAATCTGTGAACGGCCAACTCTTTTGGACAGATCCATTGTAGAGAACTGCAGGATGGGGACACCTCAGAGCCACTGACGCACATTTCCCAACTGGTTTCCAGAACGCAAGGGTCCATGTCTGCACCCCCAAGAGGGAGTGGACCCCGTTACCACACACACAGCAACACTGAGCATGGGTGACTTTTAATGTCTTTGACTCTGATGGGGAAAATGTCTTGTAATTCTCTGATTACCATGAGGTTTAAGTCACATTTATGAACAGTTTCAGTCCTTATTTAATTAACCATTTAGATCCTTGTCCACCTTTAGACTCTCAGCGTTTACCCAAAAGCTGATTTGCAGGAGCTCTTTTGTACAATAAACATATATATTGTTTTGATCTCTTAGAAGTTTTACTTGCTATGAATATTTTTCCTGTATGTTTTGCTCTCATTTATTTGGAAACTACAGAAGCCTGAAATGAACATGTGGCCAAGTCCAAAGACCCATTTCCCCTCTGGTCTTCCCTGCCCAGTTTTTTCTCAGACACCTGCATCACCTCCAGGTTTTTATGACTTATTTTAACATTAATCCACTTGCAACTTATTTTGATGTGAATAAACAATCTGGATGCCTCCCTCCCCAGCACCGTAATTAACCAATTGTCTCATTAGGATTTACTGGACAATCCCTCAACTCCTTCATGAGAGGTGCTCATTCCCCAGGGTTCCTGGGACCAGGCCTTGACCACCACTTCTGTCCCACAGACTGGGCCTCCTTGTCCCCCATCCATGCCACTAGGGTCTCCTCTTCTGGGGCGGAGGCTGCCTTCCTCATCTCCTTCCCAGAAACTCACAGGCTTTCTCCCTTTGCTTCACCAGCTGAACTTTTCTTGTTGTTCTAGAGAAGTCACGTCACGTGTAACTAAAGACCTAGGCAGGAAGTCTCAGGCTGGTGTGACTGACACCCACTCACTTTCCATCCTTGGGTCACCAGTAAAGAACGTGAGAAATGCTCTCCTCTTGTGGGCTTTTCCCCTTACGTCTTGCTGATTCCTGCAGAACCCAATGTGTAGCTCTTGAAACATCACTTCCAAGGGACAAGTGGAGGTGCGCTGCGCAGCCCTGTAATTAACCCAGAATGAGTGGTGCCGAGCCCGCCTCCGGGACTGCATAGGACACGGGACTTAGAACCCAAGGACAGCAGGGGGTTGCAGGCAGTCTGTGAACAACTGAACGATCTAAGAGTCAAGGGCCTTTGGGTCGGCTCTCTTCTCAGCCTCTCCACGTTTGTGAAGACCTGCTCACTGGGGACAGCTGAGCATCTGGCACAGGGTGGGGCCAGGAGCTGTAGTGGGTACCCCCACCAAGCCCCTGCTCCTCCATGGGGAGGAAAAGCCCTTGCTCACTGATTTTGGGGAGGGGGCGGCAGGAGGGGAAGAAGTGTCAGAGTCTGCACCCTGCAATCAGATAAATGGGTTTTCTCCCAAAAACCTGCAGGGTGGGAGAGGCCAGGCCCTTCTGTGCTGCCTGGGCCCTGGCCTGTCTCGCTGGGTGGGTGGACTTCATCTTCGACCAGTGAGTCAGCCAGTAGTGAAGGAAACAAGCGTTTCAGTGAAAGCCAATATGAGGCACAGGGTTTCTAGAACCCTCTCTCTGATATCCTGAAGGGTGGCTTGTCCCCTCTGCCCAAGACCCCCCTCTGGCCAGAAGTGAGCCGGTGCCCAGATGCACAGAAAGAGAAGCCACCTGGCTGCAGAGTTGGCTGGTAAAATAAACACAAGGAAGGGCAGTGGGTGCCTGCCTCCTAGGGGCTGGAAGTTTCCATTTCTCCACATTTTCAGTAGCCAGGTTTCATCCTGTCCATCTGGTTGGCTCACTGCAAAATTCCACGTCCACACCCAGTCAGTCGGCCCAGCGACGTGACGAGGGTGCATCATTCACGTGTCCTTCGCCCTCTGTCCCCAGGCCACGGCAGCACTTGGCACCTGGTGTCCTCCCACAGCTTCTTGCTCCATGACGTCTGGCCTCCCCAGGGCATCCAACATTCTGCAGACCCCGTGCTCTCCTGCCGTCCGCCTCGGTTCCCAGGGTCCTTCTCAGTCTTGATGGACACTCCCCATTCCTTCCTGGTCCCCAGCGTAGCACCCCAGGTCTCCCTCAGCTGACTCTCCTCCAGGGACTAATTACGACAAACAAGTAGTGTGTACCTACTACGTGCCAGGTGTGGGGACGCAGCCTGAACAGGGCACTATACCCCGTGGGGAGATGGACACACTATGAGGAACATCGGGAGCCCACATGAGTGGGGGACAGAGAGAAGGGGCTGCTGGGATGGACATTTGAGCCGAGACAAAGTAAGGGAGACTGTGAGCTCTGAGGATGTGGGAGAAGGAGGGTGGGCCAGGCAGGGTGCTCAGCACATGCAAAGGCCCCCAGGTGAGCATGTGCTTGGCTGCTGTTGTGGGTTGAGTGGTGTCCCCCAAATTCACGTCCACCCAGAGCCTCAGAATGTGACCTTATTTGCAAAAAGTATCTTTGTAGACATAGTTAGCTAAGTTAAATTGAGATCATACTGTATTAGGGTGGGCCCTAATCATGGCGGGCGTCCTTATAAGAACAGAGATGGACACAGAGAGGAGAAGGCCGTGTGAAGACAGAGGCAGAGGTTGGAATGCTGCAGCTACAGGCCAAGGGGCACCGGCACCAGCAGAAGCTGGAAAGAGGCAGGAAGGACCCTCCTGTAGAACCATCAGAAGGAGCACGGCCCTGCCAACACCTTGGCTTTGGACTTCCAGCCTCCAGGCTGTGGGAATGAATTTCTGTTTTCAGCATCCAGTCTGTGGTGCTTTGTTCTGGCAGCCCCTGGACACTAACAGTCCTTGGCCAGAGGCCCCTCCCCTTCCGTCATGAAATGGAACAATCACAAAGCCACACGAATCGCATCATTTCTAGAGAATGTAAAGGCATCATGAAGGGCAACAATGGAAACTACGCTCAAGTGCCCTTTGGAATTGGTGGGCGTTAGGGCCAGCCGGCAGAGACTGGGGGGCTGTCTGGGGGTTCCAGGGTTCACAGGAGACTCTTGTAGTCAACAGGAAACACTGTGTGCAGTACAATATGCAGCCTGGTGTTCTTTGCTACATCCCAGTCCCACTTCTGGACGCCAGCAGGCCAGGACCTCAGAGCCAGGGGCCCTGAGAAAGAATTACACAACCAGGGATGGCCCAGCGATCCCCGAGACGCACAGACTGCACTCATCAAGCAGCCAACATCTGCCAAACAGACGTGAACTGGAACCTACACAGGCCCAGAAAACCTCGTCAGAGGCTCATCCATGAGGGAGAAAATGCGTTTCTGTAACCGGCTCTGGACGGCTTGTCCGCTGTGTGCTGCTCGAGCCCAGCCCGCTCGTGGCAGGAAGCACACACTCCCCCCGCCCCCGCCCCACACAGGCACTGGACAGCCCTCGATGAGCGTGTCCCCAGGCGCGACACTCACCCTGTTAAAGCGCTTGGCTTGGAAGAGATGGCCGTTGGCGCGGTACAGCTTCCTCCATCTTCTGGCTCCACGGCGGTAGATGGATTCTAGAAAGGATATGAGAAAAGCGTAAGAAACAGCATAGTGGCCCGCCAGCCCCACTCCACCACGCAAGGTGCAGCCGGGGACAGGCCGCTCCTGTCCAGGTGGCCAGAGCCGCAGGAAGCCGGAGCTGAAGTGACATCCTCCCTGGCGGCTGCTCCCCCTCTGCCTCTCCTCACATGAGTCTCATGTCACAGCTGTGGCTGCTGGAGATGGCAGCCCAGGTGGGGAGGACAGAGAAGGGAGAGCCCTCGGACAGCAGGATTTGCCACAAGGACGCTGCCCGTGGAAGGTCAGGCTGTAAAATCATCCAAGGCCCCATGTGCCCTCCTGCTTCTTTTCCTTTCCACCCTCCTTCCCTCTGGGCATGAAAACCAGGCCCCTTTTCCACACAGGGACGTGGTTCAGATGGCCATGAGCTTGTGGGATATTTACACCTAACCGTCGTGGAGGGGCAGTGGCTGCTGTGCGGGATCCTCGGCCAGCCTGAAATGCAGCATTCAGCCAGCACCACTCCACCCATCCACTGGACACGAGGGAGCCCCCCCACCCTGAGCCCCCCTCAGCCTAACAAACCTGGGGGCAGAAGGAGAGCAAAGCAAACTGCACACTTATGCTGAACTGCAAGTTACCAAAAACGTTGCTTTCACAACATGCATTCAATAATTCAAACTTCTAAGGAAGAACACCGCTCATTAAAAATGCCAGAGCTAAATGTATAATAAGAACGCTTGGTTTTATTCCTCCTTAAAATGCTTCTAACTCTGCTCCTTCAAAACCCTTTGAAACGAATGTATGTGGAAACAAAATATTCAGGATACAACGGGAAGCTTTGTGCTTTTATAAAGTTCCGTAGTAAAAGCGACTTTCATGAGAGTCATGGAAGTGCCACGAACATACTAATGTGGAAATTGTAACGGAATGTTTTTAAAATAAGCAAATTACCAGCTCTGGCTGGAACCTGCGAAATCAGGTCACGGCGGTTGCAAAGCCTGCTTCTCTCCCTTTCAACGGGAGACTGAGTTAGAGACCCAGGAGTCTGGGTCCCTCTGGGAGCAGAAGCCCCAAAGCTGCGGGGCAGCTGGGTATTTGGTAGAAGCCCAGGTGTCGCCTGGAGACTCCTCGACATTTCCTGCCACAAGCTCTGGGGTGACACCCAGACGAGAACAGGGCCAGGCTGGAGGCAGCACCAGCCTTCACCCCTCCCACCCCACCCACCTTGGAGTTCACACCTTGGGCTTCAGGCCTAGGGTCCACAGGGGGCAAATACCACTGGGAGTGGCAGCGCCCTCAGTCCATCTGCCCCTCGGCTCGAGTCCCTGGTGACCCCTCAGGGCCTCTGCCCAGATGACAGGGTGCGTCCCGCCACACCCAGCCCTTCCACCCACCTGGCTTGGTTTGGGGGAAGCCTGGCCCATGGCAGGTCCCTGCTAATGTCCACAGGACTGACCCTCCCGTGTGTGGCATTCACACCCCCCGGCCGTCCCCACAGAGAGTGAGAAGGTGCCGAGTGACAGAGACAGACACAGAGACACACAGGGAGAGCTGAGCTGGTCAGATGGGGACTCACCAGCACCAATTCTCTGGCTCCTTCTTAAGCCCAGCGCACGCGCCACATTAAAGTCTAAAAATATGCCCAACTGGACGTCCTTTAAATTTGATCAAAGCCACCAGAAACAAGAAACTCAAAGATGTCCTAGCAGTGGCCAAGGGGTATTAGGGAGCCCACAGCAGGCTGGACACACTCACCGAGGGGACAGGACAGAGAGCTCCGCGTGACCCACACCGGTGTGGAGCACGAAGGAGAAAAACCGGAATCCCCGCTGTTATGGACTGAAGTTTGTGTCCCCCCAGATTCCTATGCTGAAGCCTAACCCCCAGGGTGGCTGGACTTGGGGACAGAGTCCCTAAGGAAGAAACCACAATTAGATGAGGTCGTGAGGGTGCGGCCCCCATGATGGGATTAGTGTCTTCATAAGAAGAGGAAGAGACACTGGGGCTCCCTCTCCACCACGTGAGGACACAGCAGGAAGGCAGGGCTGCCAGCCAGGAAGAGAGGCCTCCCCCAGACCCGATCCTGCTGGCACTTGGATCTCAGACCTCCAGCGCAGTGAGAATCTGCCCCCAGTCTAGGGTATGGTTATGGCAGCCGGAGCAGACTAAGGCACCGGCCTCATCTGTACATACATCTGTCCCCTCAAAAATAAGGACTTAAACATGAGAAGCAAAATGACAGCAAAGTTTAGAAGGAAATATAGGAGAAGAGCATAATAATCTGAGTGGGAGAAAGATTCTGAAAGTATAAAAAGCACTAGAAAAAGGAGGAGGGGACACTTCTGAGTACATGGCAGCGAGGACGCACGTCCGTCTGGAGGCCGTCACACGGTCTAAGTCGTCAGCACACACGCAAGTGACGGCCTCATAACTCAGGGTGCGTAAAGAACTTGTACAAATCCACAAGGAAAAAGCAACAGAAACACGAACAAAAGATAAGAACAGGCATTTTGCTGAAGGAAGAAAGATGGCGAATGAGAACAATCAGAAGCTCAGCCTCGTGAGTCATCAGAGAAACTCACAAACCCACCTCGGTATCCTCTACAGCCGAGGGTCAGCCCCCCTCATCTCCCCAAACCCCAAATACTGTCAAGGGTGTAGAGGAAGCAGAATTTGCTTATTCTCCTAGGGAGGGGCTAGATCGGCACCAAAAATGTTTGCAAAGAGGAACACTGGCTTTCCCCATGACCCAGCAATACCACACTCCTAGATCAAAGCCTGAGGAAACTGTCCCACACGGGCTTGGGGACATTCAAGAATGTCTGAAGATGCCCAGGTGCACTGACAGGGAACGGATAAATGACGCGTGGTGCAGGTGTGTCTGTACAATGGAACACCGATCAGCTGTAAAACCCGACCTCAGCCACACTCAGCAGCACAGATGCATCTTCGAAAATCAAATTAAACAAAAAATCAATATGAAATGATACACTGATATATATAAAATGGGCTATATGAAATGACACCATTGTTATAAAACTAAAAAAATAAGCAAAATCGACAACATATTGTTTCAGGATACACAGTCACGAGATGAAATTGTTCTGGTAAGTGAATGACCAATGTCAAGTTCAGGACAGTGGTGGCCTCTGGGGACAGCGCACAGGGCAGGTGGGTGTGGGTGAGCTCTATCCCTGGGTTGGCTGCTCAGGGCATGTGTGTCCACTGCATTGGATGCTTTGTAACACACATGAGTTACATGTCCTTACAGTGCCTCAAGTGCTACACAAACAATACACAATTCAGATTATAACAACACAGAGGGAGGCACCAGAGGCAGTAACAACATGGTTATAAACTAATTTCAAGTATTTCCTTCAGACTCATCTTCAAATAATTCCATCTCATTTTTTTTTAACTTTAGGAAATCATTTTTAACTTTTTTGGGAAGGGGACAGGTGCTGAATTTTATTTCAAATAAAGCCTATAAGATTTTAGAAGAGAAACACAGAGCTCTGCAGAGAAAGGCCCCACCCCCCTCACTGCTGGCTCACACCCTGACAGGACGCGGCGCCCAGGATCATGCGCTTCACACAGAAGCAGGACACAGGTCAGGGCGGTCGGTCAGGAGGCCAAGGGACAGACATGACACTGCTCCCAGGTGACAGAAAAGCGACAAACGTGAAAGGAGGAGGAGACAGAAGTAGGGATTAGAGTGGCGTGCAGACCGAGGAGGAGAGGCCATGTCCCATGCATCTGGCCACAGCCCTGCCAGGCCCACTCTCACGATTACCAGCCCCCCTGGGGGAGGAGTTAGTGCATTTCCGGTGTACGCAGGACTCTCTTGTATGCAGGACTCTCGTGGTGTACGCAGGACTGCTGTACCACGTTAGTCATGAGTATGACGTTGCTGTTGTCTTTAATTAGAAATTGCATGTGGTTTCAGGGAATGAGTATGGGTGCCTCTGGGCAAGGGGTGGAATGTGATGGTTAATTTTGTGTCAACTGTGCTGGGCCACAGTACCCAGATATGCGGTTGAACATTATTCTGGATGTTTCCGTGAGGGTGTTTTTGGATGAGATTAACATTGAAATCAGTGGAATTTGAGTGAAGCAGACTGCCCTCCACAATGTGGTGGGCCTCATCCAATCAGTTGAAGGCTTGAATAGAACAAAAGCCTGACCTCCCCTGAGCAAGAGGGGATTCTGCAGCAGACGCCTTCACATTTGAACTGCAGCATTGGCTCCTCCTGGGTGTCCAGGCTGCTGGTCCATTCTGCAGATTTTGGACTTGCCCACCTCCATAACTGTGTGAGCCAATTCATTACAGTAAATCTCTTTCTCTCTATACACACACATCCTATTGGTTCTGTTTCTTGGGAGAACCCTGACTCACACCGGTACTTTCCATCATCCTCCCACCGCATGCAGAGATGGGAAGGCATTTCAGAGCCCCTGGTGGTGTGGACCCCGGCATCATCTCAGGCAGAGGCGGGGGAGCCCCCAGGGTGTCCAATCCACACCCATGTCACCACTCGGAAAGCAGTGGCCAAGCGAGTTACAAGGAACCGCAAGGACAGCAGGACGTTCTTCACTTTATAAAAAAATATATACTTTTTATTTTGAAGTAATTTCAGATTTACAGAAAGTTGCAAAGACAGAACAGAGTTCCCACGTGACCCACCCGCAGCTGCCCTCACGTTAACATCTGACATCCCCTGACACACTGGTCAAGACCAGGATCAACGCTGGTGCTGTTACCTAGGCTCCAGCTGGAGCTAGAGCCCTCCCAGCTTCCTTTTTAAATAAACTTTATGTTTCAGAACAGTTTTAGATTTATGGCAAAACTGCAGAGAGAGTATGATGTTCCCAGAGTCCCCAGATCCCAGTCTCCCTAACTGTTAACATCTTCTAAGCGTGCGGCACGTTTCTTACAATTAATGAGCCAACACTGGCACGTTACTACTAACTAAGGTACGCGTGTATTCTGATTTCCTTAGCTTTTCCTTGATGTCCTCTTTCTGTCCCTGGATGCCACCCAGGACCCCACACGGCATTTAGTCATCACGTCTCCTCAGGCTGCTCTGGCTGTGGCAGTTTCTCAGACATCCCTGGATTTGATGACCTTGGCGGTTTTGAGGGGCGCGGGTCAGGCGCTGGTTGAACGTCCCTCCCCTGGGGTTCGTCAGGTGTTTCTCTCCTGACTGGACTGGGGTTACCACCTCCTTAGCCTCTGAATCCACTGAGCACCCTCCTTGAAAAACCCACATTCCCTCAATGGCAACCACCAAAAG
Source organism: Tapirus indicus (assembly GCA_031878705.1). Taxonomy (NCBI): domain Eukaryota; kingdom Metazoa; phylum Chordata; class Mammalia; order Perissodactyla; family Tapiridae; genus Tapirus; species Tapirus indicus. The sequence continues at coordinate 85,553,218 of CM062924.1, read as the reverse complement.
CCCCACAACTTTCCAACTTTGGACTCTACTAGAAGGTTCCCCCAGTGCAGAGCTGCCCCAGATACAGCTGAATGGCGCCCGCCCAGCTTTCTGAGGTCCTGAGCTCAGAGGTGACCGTGGAGGCTGTGTGGCCCAGCCGTCCCCTCTCCTTGCAGGTCAGGGACATCAGCCTCCTAGGCCGTTGTCTCAGACAAGTCACATTTTCAGAATTTGAGTTTCTGCCCAAAAAGTCACAGTCCCTACTCCTGACCTGAAGTGACAGCCACAGTGTGGAAAAAAAGGACACGTGTCCCCAGAGAACACGTGTGTGAGGAGCGCTGCCAAGGGGCGGGCACTCTGGGAGTGGCGCGGGCCCACACGCCCGCTGCGCCACCTGCGCGGGCCGTGTGCCTGGCGCTGCGGGGCCACCTTCTGCTTTCAACCGAGCTCAGTGGAGGAGACGCCTGTGGAAAACGATCCCAAAGCCGGGCTGGCTGAGCGGGAAAGGCCTCCGTGGGGACGTCCGGGCCCAGCGCTCCACCTCGGCCCTGGTGGGTCGGATGGTTCCCTCCTGGCCGCTTGTGTCAAGGCCGGGGTCTGGAGTCAGAGCCACTGGGCGCCTCGAGCACATCTGGTCACCTCCCTGGGTGCCTGTGGTCTGCAGGAAGGACGGCGGAATCGTGGCGAAGCCATCGGCCGGCTCCCAGCAGCCCTCAGGGCACCCAGCCTCAACTCCAGCGCCCTCAGAGAAGCTCTGTGCTCGTTCTAGCGAGTCTATAATTAGGACAGCAGCAGGAATTTTAACAAGCTCAGTTTCTATGGCAATCTAGCATCTTGAGGGCTCTGACAAGGCGAAGGAAATACACTTTACTGAGCTGAGAGCAACAGGCTGTGAAACAAAGCGCACGCCCCCCAATTTGGGGATGAGTATGGGGTGTGCCGAATTTCCAGAGCAGGCCAGGGTGGCGTTCAAGGCCTCTTGTTGTTTGCTGGAAACGGACCCACCACAGGGACAGCCGAACACCTTCTGTGGCGGTCCGAGGTCAGCAACCCAGCCCCAAGCAAGGCCCAGGAGCTGGTGAGGTGCCCTCAGGACAAAGGCGTGGGAGGTGGGGTGTGGCCGACACAGGGCTGGGGTGGAGCAGGCGCTGCTGTCTCCAGGCCCAGCTTTCTCCCAGGGAGCAATGTCCACTGGATTCTGCACCCCAGAGGGTAGGGCCGCCTGCCTTCTCCCCAGGATGAGGTCCAACCCCGGCCCATTCTAGGCAAATATGTGACACAAAAGTGGCCACGAGGAGGAACACCACGTCTCCAGGGCTCAGATGTCCCGGTCGTGTGGTCATCCAGGACTGTGTGCAGGGACGTGGGTGTAGGGGGAGAGAGGTGGGTGGGCAGAGGCCTGGCACAGCTGTTCTCGGCATCACATTGCCGCGTGGTGTCCAGTTCATGGTGCACTGACTCCATGGCCCCTGTTCTCGCCAACCTCACGTCCACCAAAAAGGCTCCTACTACAAGCTGCCATGCGACCTTCCAGAAACAGGAGTTTGGGGTTTTGAGTAAGACATTAGCCTGGGTCCAGGGAACGTATCCAGCGCGGCTGGGAAGCCTGGTGGTCACACTGGCTGGGGGTCCAGAGGGACGACGGAGAGTGTGGACAAACACAGGGTCACAGGAAGCCCACTGGGAGCTGCATGGATCGTCCGTGTTTATCCAGTGGCTGCTGCGCCCCAACCATGGGTACGGCCTCACAGCGACTGCTCACTGCGTGCACTCCAGTGCCGGTCACCGCGTTTCAGGGGCCCTGGGCACTCGGTCCCCACAAGAGCCATTCAAACGAGCACTCAATTATTCCTTCAGCTCCACTGGGTCACACTGGCCATGCGGGCACCATTCCAGAGGCTGGGGCAGCGATGAGCAGGATGCAGGGTGGGACGGACACCTCGGCTGGACCTGAGGGCAGGAAGGGACGTGGACCTGAGGTCAGCCGCCATCCTGGACATATGGGGCAGCACAAAGTGCAGACGTCCTCTATCTGTGGGACTGTCCCCGATCACCAGCCAGCGTTCCAACTTCCTGTTTCTCACCACTGATCTGCCTCCCCACCAAAAGTGCGGTTGAAAATAGGCTGAGCTCTGAGAGGTGAGGGACACAGCAGCCCAGGCAAGGTCTCGGAACCGCCGCGCAGGAAGCCAGCTGCTGGGGGACGTGGTGGCTGTCTCGTGGTGGCTGTCTCGGGCTACGTCGGCCGCAGCCCCGGCTCCCACGGAAGCAGCAGCTCTCCCCGCTTCTCCCGGCGCTGCAGGCCCCCCCCCCCCATAGGAAATGGCCTTTTGCAACCACAACACCACAACACGTAGGCGAGAACAGGCAGCAACCCAGGCCCTAGACTGGCTGGGACTGGAGGGAGCTCTGCCCACTGCGTCTGCACGTCACTCTCATCTCTGCAGACGAGTTGGCACCCAGCAGGCACTCAGGACACGACAAGATGGACAGAAGCCTCGTCCCCTTGGAGCTGACAAGTAATGGAGAGAAACATGATGAATATTTACACTGTCGTGCACTAGCGAAAAGGACAAGTCAGGAGGCCGAGGGGCCTCAGAAGGGACAGAAGGGGCAGCGAGGACTGGTGGGGGGTGGGTGGCCTACTCAGTGGTCAAGCCCCCAGGCGGCCCCAGGTGGTAGTGCTGTGGGCGAGGTGTCACCGCCCCCAGGGGCAGGAGTCACTGTCACTCTGAGCCCTGGGTCCCCTCACAGGGAGAAAGTGGGAATAAGGTTACTTCCCGCCTGTGGGGTGCTGTCTCCCAGCATTCGCCTATCCTCCTCACGTGGTCCTGACAAGGCCTCCCCAAGCCATGGCACTGCTGTGGGGGAGCTGACCTCATCTGGGTCCAAAGCCATCAGAGAAGGGGGACCCCCAGTGATGTCATTGGTCCAGGGCAGTCAAGTGACCAAAATGGCCCAGTCAGGCTGCAGAGAGGGACTTCCCTCTCAGGCAGGGGGGTGCCCCCTCCCCCGGGGCAGGGACACAAGGCCCAGTGGCTGCAGGCTGGGTGGACATGGCGGGGGCCAGCTCAGGGCAGTGTCCACACACTGATGACAGCCAACGGAAGACGGCGAGTGAGCCTGGACCCGCCCCAGCACCGCTGCCTCTGGACACGTTCCGTGGGGACATCACTTGGAGCGAGCTGCCCATTAGCTATAGCCATGATGGTCTGCCAGAGCACCTGACAAGGATGCCGCCCAGCAGCAGCACCACAGAGCACCGGGTTCCAGGCTAAACTGCGAGGCCGCACCTGCCACAGACTGTGGTTTTGAAGCTGAAATTGTTTAAAGGCCATAAAACAGAACCTCTCCACGAGGGGAAGCTGAGGACCTGGGGATGGCACTCAGCATCCGTTTTCCAGGACTCGCATGCAGGAGGGCACCGGCACCCCTGCTACTGAGGATCTCCCGAGGACAACACGGGATCCAGACGCCCTGCGAGCTGACCTAACACACACCCTCCCAGTGCCCAAAATGGACATCTAAGACACACTCTGCGAGGTCACAGGAGCAAGATTGGGGAAAACTAAGTTGCCGTCGACAGGAGAGTGGCTCCCAGAATAGCCGGTCAGTGGTCAAGGACAGAGGAACGAGAAGTGCCTCTCGCGGTGAGAAAGGACTTGAAGTTCCCTCCAGAGGGAAAGGCTGTGACGGTGGAGCCTGCGTGGGCCCCCTGCTGGCCTGCTGGAGGCCTGAGCAAACCCGCACGGAGTCTCTCTCAAGGAACACGGTCCGCTCACAAAGAACACAGCTGAGATGAGCAGGAGGCACAAAGGATGCCTCCAGGGGTCAGGCTTCTGAGTTTTAAAATGAGAAATGCTTAAGAAAGGTCTTCCACTTCCTGGGACAGCTGCCAGGGGCATGAAGACCCCATAGCACGCTCCGTGCACAGCCCAGGGCCCCGCGAGCAGCATGCACTGGGGTTCAGGGCCACCGGGGGGGGACGTGCCAGAGCTGGGACCTGCCTCGTCCTCATCAGCTTGGGCTGCTGTAACCACAGACCACAGATGGGCTTAAAGGACAGACCCTTGCAGCCCAGGCTCTCCTTCCACTACCTCGAGGAAGCAGACGGGTGGCGAGACGAGGGTCGGGGCCTCAGGGCTCCCAGGAAGCACAGGCCTTCCAGGGCCCCTCAGAGCCGTCCCTGCGTCACCACACATTGTCAGCAAACATTAGGAAAACCAACCCTAAGAGGTGCTTTGAGAGGGAGGGGTTATAACAGTTCGACTTTCTAATAATTTTTATCACAAAGATACTCATTTGTCACGATACGAATTGTTTTAGTGAAATGGCTGACCAATATTTTCCCAAAGATTCTACAGAAAAATGAATACCAACTTCCATGTAACATATTACAAATAAATTCACACAGGACGCAGCTCATCTCCACGAAGGGATCCTCCCGGATGGACGCATCCGAGCTGCTCGGTCCCAGCTGTGCTGTCACTGGACCAGGCTCCCCTTCCAGACAGACCACGGGCCCTGGCGGAGTCCACAAGTCCCTGTCCAGCACAGAGGGAGGCTGGCGCCTGCGGCACAAGGACAAAACCACACCAACGAGGGTCCCGGAAAGTGCTGCTGAAGGAAGGAACGACTCAGACCTGGAAGATGTGCGCCACAATATGAACTGGCGCTGGGGACCGACAGCAGGGCTCAAGGACGTGGCCAGCCTCCATCAAACCTGCTGCCAAGAGCCATCGACGAAGCTGGAAAAGAGCAACAACAGTGTCGGGGCTCCCAGAGCAGACGTGAGGGTCAGAACATGAGACGAGGCCGGAGAGGAGGGACATGTTACCAAGCCCACCTCGTGTCCTCGGGCATTTGCCGATTCCCCAGAGGCCAAACGGAAAGCCAGGCCCAGAGCTCATGGTTATCAGAAACTGGGGTTCAGGGCAACCAAGGCAATGCAGACCTAAGGAACTGTCTCAGTCAGCTCAGGCTGCCATAGAGAACAGCACAGACCGGGGCGTAAACAACAGAAAGTTATTCCCCAGTCTGGAGGCTGGAGGTGTGGGATCAGGGTGCTGGCAGGCTGGGTCTGGTGAGGGGCTCCTGGCTCACAGACGGCCGCCTTCTCGCTGTGTCCTCACATGGCAGAGAGAGAGTTCCGGTCTCTTCTTATAGGCACAAATCCCACCATGAGGGCTCACGACTTCATCTATTACCTCTCAAAGGCCCCATCCCCAAATACCATCACATTGGGGGTTAGGGCTTCAACATAGGAATGGGGGGCACATATTCAGTCCATAACACTCTGCCCTGCTCCCCCCAAAATTCATGTCCTTCTTACATGCAAAGCACATTCATTCCATTCCATTGGCCCCTAAGCCTTAACTCTCGCCAGCATCAACTCTAAAGTTTCATCTCAACATCATCTAAATCAGAGAGGGGTAAGACTCACGCTGCAATTCATCCTGAGGCAAAATCCCCTCCAGCCTGAACCTGTGAAGCCAGACAAGCTATGTGTTTCCAAAACACAATGTTGGGCCAGGCAGGCCATTCCCAATCTGAAAGGGAGAAATAGGGAGGAAGGAAAAGTGACAGGTCTCAAGCAAGTCCCGAACCCAGCATGGCAAATTCGTTAAATCTTAAAGCTCGAGGCTCATCCTCTCTGCTTTGATGCCCTATCCTCCAGGCCTGCTGGAGGGGCAGTGTCACCCCCGCTCACGAGGCTCTCAAGATCCCAGAGCAAAGGGAACTGTAGAGAAATGAACCTAAAATAAGTGTGTGATCGCCCCTTGAGGCATTTGCTGAGTCCTAAGCTGCACACGTTTGGGGCAACAGGCCAAGAAACCAAGCAGAAAGCAGCCGCCAAAAGCAAAAAAAAAAAAAAGCTAGATAGAGATTGTGGCTGACTCACGGTGCTGGGGAGACAAAAGCTGGAGATTGGGGTGCTGGTAACCCCCAGACTCTCTCTGCTGAGCTTATTGAAAAAGATTAAAGGAAAATGAGAAACAGACCAGCTTTAAATGAATCAAGGTGATTTGTCCACACTCCATCTGCCAGAATAAAATTAAATCCTTTCATGAGGAAAATAACATCATTCAGAGCTCCTACAGTTTTTCAAACATAGTATCTGATATTCAATCAAAAATTACTAGGGAGGCCAACAAACAGAGGCATATGACTGAATAGTCAATAGAAATAGACTCACACGTGATTCAGATATTCAAAAATATTTAAGAAGATAGATGAAATGAGAGAATTTCACCTGCGAATTAGATCTAAGAAGAAAAACCAAATTCTAAAAATCCTAGGATTTTAGAAATCCTAAAAGTGAAAATGATAGTAATTGAAATTAGTAATTCAGAGATAGAATTAAGAGTAGATTAGACAAAACAAGAGATTTCAGAAGAAAAGATCCAGATTGAAGCACAGAGGGGAAAGAAAACCAGGATGGAAAAAATACAGAAAAGAGCAAAAGGACAAATGGGGTGTAGTTAATACATGCGTGTGGGGTCCTAAAAGAAGAATAGAGTGAAGGGGGAAAGATACCAGCTGACATTTTCCAAAAGAGACAAAGGACATTATGCCTCAGATCCAAAGCTCTGCAAACCTCACTTAGGATACATTCAATATTTCTCCCTCTTTTGCAAGGCTGATGCAACAGAAGGACAAAGGCCATTTTTAAAGCAGCGAGAGAAAAAGAGAAGCTTTTCCCTCAAGGGGACAATGACAAGATTGACACTTTCCAACAGGAATGACAAAGAACAGAAGACAATGTACTAAAAGGGCTGGAAGAACTTTACTGCCTACCTAGACTTCTATCCCCAGTGGAAAATATCCCTCAAAATGAAGGCAAAAGAAATACATCTTCACACAAACAAAAACCAATTAGTTGTCAGCAAATTTGTGCTACAAGAAATACTAAAGGGAGTATTTCAGGCAGAAGGAAAATGGTCTCAGATATAAGCACAACAGAAGGGTAAAATAAGTGGGTGAATCTGAATGAATACTATCTAAAACAATACTAATAATGGCTATTGTGGGGTTTAAAATATATGTAGCATTTACACACATGATAACAACAGCATAAAAACTGATAGGGGTATAAATAGGATTGAAGTGTTGTAAGGTTCTTGCCTTATCTAGGAAATCGTAAAAGTATTAATTTAAGGTGCATTCCAAAAACGTGTCTTATAATTTCTAAGGCAGCCAGACTATAAATTTTTTAATATTTAAAAAAACGTATTACTTAACAAAGCTAATAAATAAGGGGGAAATGTAATAATAATGCTTGATTAAACCAGAAGAAGGCAAGAAAGGATGGGGATTGAAAGAAAGAACAGATGGGTCAATTACAGAGCAAACAGTAAGATGGCAGATTTAAACTGTACCATATCAGTATGACACTAAATGTAAATGGACTAAATGCTTCAATGAAAGACATGGATTGTCAATGCAATCCCAATCAGAATCCCCATGACATTCTTCACAGAAATAGAACAAAGAATCCTAAAATTCATATGTGGCAACAAAAGACCCTGAATAGCTAAAGCAATCCTGAGAAAAAAGAACAAAGCTGGAGGGATCACAATCTCTGACTTCAAAATACACTACAAAGCTATAGTAATCAAAACAGCATGGGACTGGTACAAAAACAGACACACAGATCAATGGAACAGAATTGAAAGCCCAGAAATAAAACCACACATCTACAGACAGCTAATCTTCAACAAAAGAGCCAAGAACATACAATGGAGAGAGAAGTATCTTCAATAAACGGTGCTAGGAAAATTGGACAGCCACATGCAAAAGAATGAAAGTAGACATTATCTTATGCCATACACAAAAATTAACTCAAAATGGATTAAAGACTTGAAGGTAAGACGTGAAACCACAAAACTCCTAGAAGAAAACAGATGCAGTACACTCTTTGACACTGGTCTTAGAAGCATCTTGTTGAATACCATGTCTACTCAGGCAAGGGAAACAAAAGAAAAAATAAAGAAATGGGACTACATCAGACTAAAGAGCTTCTGCAAGGCAAAGAAAACCAGGAACAAAACAAAAAGACAACCCACCAGCTGGGAGAAAATACTTGCAAATCATATATCTGACAAGGGGTTAATCTCCAAAATATATAAAGAACTCAAACAACTCAACAACAAAAAAACAAACAACCCGATCAAAAGATGGGTAGAGGATATGAACAGACATTTTCCAAAAGATATACAGATGGCCAACAGGCACACGAAATGTTCAACATCACTAATCATTAGAAAAATGCAAATCAAAACTACAATGAGATATCACCTTACACCTGTTAGAATGGCCATAATTACCAAGACAAAAAAATAACAAATGTTGGGGAGGATGTGGAGAAAAGGGAATCCTCATATACTGCTGGTGGGAATGCAAACTGGTGCAGCCTCTATGGAAAACAGTACGGAGATTTCTCAAAAAATTAAAAATAGAAATACCATACAACCCAGCTATCCACTACTGGGTATTTATCCAAAGAACCTGAAATCAACAATTCAAAGAGATTTATGTATCCCTATGTTCATTGCAGCATTATTCACAATAGCCAAGACATGGAAGCAACCAAGTGCCCATCAACTGATGAACAGTAAAAAAGTGGTATATATATATATACACACACACACAATGGAATACTACTCAGCCATAAAAAAAGACAAAATCATCCCCTTTGCAACAACATGGATGGACCTTGAGGGTATCACATTAAGCAAAATAAGACAGACAGAGAAAGACAAACACTGCATGATTTCACTCCTCTGTGGAAAATAAACAAACACATGGACAAAGAGAACAGATTAGTGGTTACCAGAGGGGAAGGGGGTTGGGGGTGGGCATAAGGAGTAAAGGGGCACACAGACGTTGGTGAATGACAAATAATAATGTACAACTGAAATTTCACAATGTTATAAACTATTATGACCACAATAAAAAAAAAAAAAAGACATGGATTGTCAGACTACATCAAAAGTTAACAACGAGGGGCCGGCCCGGTGGCGCAGTGGTTTAGTCCGCGCTTGGCAGCCCGGGGTTCGCTGGTTCGGATCCCGGGCGCCCGTCGACGCACTGCATGTCAGCCACGCTGTGGCAGCGTCCCATATAAAGTGGAGGAAGATGGGCACGGATGTTAGCCCAGGGCCAGTCTTCCTCAGCAAAAAAAAAGAGGAGGATTAGCAACGGATGTTAGCTCAGGGCTGGTCTTCCTCACCAAAAAAAAACAAAGTTAACAATGAACTTCGGCTTATAAGAGCCATTTCCAAAATATGATACAGAAAAGTTGAAAGTAAAAGGATGGAAAAAAATATATCATATAAACACTAAGTTCCCCTCCCCACCACCACACACACACACACGCACACACACTGGTATAGTTATACTAATATCAGACAAAGGAGACTTAAATGCTAATAACATTTTTTTATCTTAAAGAATATTTCATGATAATAAACGTGCCAATTCGAAAGGAAGATATAACAATCCTAAATTTGTATGCACCTACTATAGCACAAAATACATGGAAAAAAGCAAAATTGAAAGGAGAAAGACAAATCCCTAATGATTTAATATCTATAGATAGTAAAGATACTTAAAAAGATAAAGATATGAACTACGTCAATAAATATAAGTTAGACATCAAAATATCCTTAAAAAACACAATTTACTAAAGGTGACAAAAGAAGAAATACAAATTCTGAATAGTTGATTTGGATTTTAAAAATTAAACTTAGTATTTAAAACATTCCCACAAAGAAAACTCCAGGCTCATAACGCTTTTCTGTTGAATTCTTCCAAATGATTAAGTTACATATAATATCAATATTAGGCAAATCTTCCCAAGAACTTTTTAAAAAGCCGGGGGCCGGCTGGTGGCGTGGTTAAGTTTGCACGCTCTGCTTCAGTGGCCCAGGGTTTGTAGATTCGAATCCTGGGCATGGACAGGTGTGGACCCACACACCACTCATCAAGCCATGCTGTGGCAGCATCCCACATACAAAAAAATAGAGAAAGATGGGCACAGATGTTGGCTCAGGGCCACTCTTCCTCACCACCCAAAAAAATAATAATAATAAATAAAATGGAAATATCTTAGGGAAAAAAAGATGAATTAATTTTATAAGGCCAACATACCTCCATGTTAAACTCTGACAAGAACATTTTAAAGGGAAAATAACAGGTCAATCCCTCTCATAAACACAGTTGCAAAAATACCAAACAAAGTATCAGCAAATTGAATCCAGCAAAATATAGAAGGATAACGCATCACAACCAAATGGTGTGCAGTAAGGGAATGCAGGGTTGGTTTCACCTTTCGAGGCGATCATGTGATTCACCTTATGAATAGAATAAAAGAGAAAAGTTCCAGCAGGTCAACAGATAAAGAAAAAAAGAGCATTTGATAAAATTCTATACCATTCAAGGTAAAAACTCTCAATTAGGAATAAAGTAGAACCTCTTTAATTTGATGGTGGGGATTTATAAAAGAAAGGCCATTCTGCAAACAATATCATCCTTAATGGTGAAATTTTTAAGGCTCTCCCCTGAAATCAGGAATGAGAGGGTGCCGGTTGTCACCACTTCTGGTCCACATTGTTTTGGGAAGATAAACAGTGTCAGTGCTACAAGGCAACAGACGAGGGGTCAGAAAGGTAGAATTGAAACCCATTCATTGGTGAAATTGCAATGTGGACAGGAAATCCAAAGGAACCTACAGATAAAGTGCCAGGACTAATACGTGAATTTAACAAGGTTGCTGGACAAGAGATCAATATAAAACAATTAGTTGCATTTCTCTATACATGTCTATAAACAAAAAATATAAAAGAAAATTATAAAAGTAACACCATTTAAAGTAGCATCAAATATTAAATACCAGTGACGCACTCTAACAAAAAATGTGCCACACAGCTACACAGAAGACTACAAAATGTTATTGAAAGAGTTTAAAGAAGACTTAAATGTATGTTCACGGATCAGAGACTCAATACTGTGAAGATGGAAATTCTCCCATGTCAATCTATAAATTCAAATGCAATCCAAATAAAAAATCTCATTGGGTTTTGGACATTTATAAGCCAATTGTAAGATTTGTACAGAAATGGAAAAGGCAAAGAACCACTGAGAAAATCTTGAAGAAAAACAGACTTGGAGGACTTACAACATAAGATGTTAGCAGTTATGATAAAGCTGAGTTAAACAGTGTGATATTGGTGCAAAAGACCAACGGGACAGAAGAAGTCCAGAAACAGCCCCCACACACGGCCACCCAATCTATGGCAAGGATGCCACTGAAATGCCGTGGGAAAATGATGAGCTTTTCAATAAATGGTCCTGGATCAACTGGCTATAACCATGGGGCAAGTGACCTTGAACTCTACTTCATACCATACACAAGGTTTGTACCCAGGCATTGTGGGGCTAATGAAAGCTTGCAGTTCTGGCATGAGAGAATATGTTTAGGACTTTGAGTTAAGGGGAAATTTCTTAAACAAGATTTGAAAAGCACTAATTGTGAAGTAAGATTTCATGTTCTGTTCATCAAAAGACACCAGCACAAGAGTGAAAAGGCAAGGCGTAGAGCGAGGGAAGGTACTCGTAACACATAATCAAAGAACTCATATCCAAAGCACGTAAAGACTTCCCCCAAATCAATAAAAAAGATGCACAGCCCAATTAAATTGTTTTCAAACAACCTGACTTTGAAACTGGGCAAAAGACTTGGATGGGCACTTCACAAAAGTGGGTCCTAAACAGCCTCACAGGTAATGAGGAAATGCGAACTAAGGCCACAATTTGACACCATTTTATATCTGCTCTGTTGGCACAAATGAAGAGCTTCTGGCAACCCCATGTGCTGGGAGGAACTCCCCACAACCCGGAGGAAGTGTGTGACGACTTCACATGTGGTTCCTGGCACACAGCTCCTAAAACCCCGGGAGTCTCCAGCAGGATAGAGTGTCTTTGGGATGCTAATGAGACGACTGGTGTCTGGGAACCCCTGGATAGCTTCAGGATGGGTCTGGTCACCAGAAGGACCAACACATGATTGGGGAATTAAACTTTGAGCCCCAGGCCCAACCTCTGGAGAGGGGAGAGAGACTGGAGGTTGAGTTAATCACCAATGGCCAGTGATTTCGTCAGTCACACCTTTGAAATGAAAACCCCTAAATGGTGGGGTTTGGAGAGCCTCCGGGTCGGTGACCAGGTGGAGATGCCGGGAGGGCGATGTGCCCGGAGACAGGATGGAAGCCCCACACCCCCAATCCACACCTTGCTCCGTGCATCTTTCCATCCAGCTGTTCCTGAATCATGTCCTTTATCATGAGCCAGTAAATGTAAGTAAAGTGTTTCCCCAAGTTCTGTGAGCCGTTCTAGAAAATTATCGAACCCAAGGAGAGGGTCTAGGGAACCCCCAATTTAGAGCTGGCTGGTCAGAAGTACAGGTGGCAACATGGGACTTGCCATTGGTGTGACGTGGGGGTGGTTGTGTGGGACTGAGCCCTTAATCTGTGGGGTCTGCTAACCCCAGGCAGATGGCGTCAGAATTGAGTTAAATTGTAGGATCCCAGTTGGGGTAAGGAAAAAACCCCACCTGAGTGGTGTCAGAAAACAGTGCATGATTTCACTCATATGTGGAATATAAACGAACACACGGACAGAGAGAACTGGTTGGTGGTTACCAAGGGGAAGGGGGTGGGGGTGGGCACAAGGGGTGAAGGGATCCACCCACATGGTGACAGACAAAAAATAGTGTACAGCTAAAACCCCACAATGTTATAAACTATTAAGACATCAATAAAAAGGAAAATTTAAAAAAAAAGAAAAGAAAACAGTGCAGAATGTAAACTGGAATAACCACTTTAGAAAAATGTTTGGCAGAATCAAATAAAGCTGACCAGGCACATGCCCTGTGACCTAGGTGTGCATCCAAACGAGGCGTGCACCCATGTGTGCGTGCACCAAAAGGCATGTAGGACGCAGGTGTTCGCACAGCTCTTTTCACAGTTGCCAAAACTGGAATCTTCAAAAGGAGAGTGGATGACGTTGCGGTGAATTCACACAATGCAACACCACACAGCAAAGGGAACGGATAAACCAGAACCGCACACAACACTGCAGGAAGATCTCACAAACAGGACGCTGACTGAAGTTCTGTGGGATTCCACAAGAAAAAGTTCAAAACAAGCAAAACTGTCTGTGGTGGCAGAGGCCACAAGAGTGGTTTCCTCGGAGGCAAGGGAAGGGCGGGTGAAGCCTGGGGGGCGAGGGCACTTCTGGGCACAGGTGAGCCCATCAGTCTAGACTGGCTAGAAAGTGGTGCGGAGCCTTTCTCTGTAAAACCCCGAGTCGAATGCTCTAGTTTACACGTTATGGAATGCTCTATTTCAACCAATAAATAAATAAATAAATAAGAAAGGAAAGGGACCAGAGAATGGAGGCAGCCAGGTCGTAACGTCACCTCCACAAAGATGGCTGAAATCCCCAGCACCAGGGCGAGCCCAAGAGGCGTCTGCACACTGAGCTCTTACCTTTCTCTTGGGCTTATTTTCTTTATTTGCTCCATAAGACTAACTTTTGGGGCCCACGCTCAAAAGTTAACCTGCTATTTGATGATCCTTGTAAATTATATCAATAAAACCACGTCCAAAAAGAATTAATGTCCACCATATTCTTTTTTTGTCCAAAGAAACAAGGCAGTTCTTTTGTTCCAAGGGCTTCCTCGCTCACAGACACTGTACTCGTCACCTCTGTTAACAGAGATGTCCGGGAAGCACACACACGCAACCCAGTCACAATAAACCCCAGCCTTTGAGGCGTCCTGTGTCAGGAAGCCTGGGGAGGCCCCGGCTGTATCCTTCCGTATCCTCCCACACCACACCCAGGAGGAACGTCCTCATTGCAAAAGGTTGGGGAGGACAGTTCTCTGCCATTTCCGTCCACCTCTTGACATCTCAAACTCACTCTCCAACAAACATGACTGCATCCTGCAGTGCCCTCGTCCACGTACCTCACTGCACGCCATTTACAAGCTACTTAGGCAACATGGCAACCAGGTCTCTTCCCCCAAAGCCAGCCCCATGGGGCCCGTCACTGGTGGCACCCAACTCCTGGGGCCACGGATGGTCAGTGGGCCGCCCCTCAGCCACTTCCCTCCAGCCACAACACCTCCCTCTCTCCACACTTCAACACCATCATCTCCCTGGCCCTCAAAGATTTGAGCACTGGGTCCCCTTCGCTCTCCATTGCAACACCAGTGAACGTGACCTTCCTCCTTGGCCATACCACAGAACCACCAACCCTCGGGATCGCCCCACCTCCAAGGACTGACTACAACCACCTCCGTGTCCACACTCAATCCTTCCCTCTGACCCCGATGCCAGCCCACCTCCTCCACATTCCTCATCGAATCTAAAAGGTCACTGACTGTTAGAAACACCATTATTTTATGCACCACCAAGAAAGAAAAAAAATGTTGCCAACTAAACTGGGACGCACAGACCTGCAAGATGCACCCCGATTTCAGAGATGTTAGGAAGTGAGAGGTTCATCCTAGAACTGATGGAACACGGGGCGGGGGCGGGGGGCTGTTACTCCCTGGTTCTTCTGAAAGGAAACCATCCTGTCCTTTGCTCTACACTGGTCTTTTCCACCTGGGTGGAAATTTGGGAAGCTCCAGATGGACAGATGGTTGGACAGGAGGCTGGACACACACATGTGCCAAATTTTTATAAATCCTGAGATTGAGGATCAAATCATAAAAACAAGGTTTGGAGAAAAGATCTGGAACCCCTGGGTCAGGAGCTGGAAGAAGGTCTCGCAGAGGGAGGTCCTGGGGGGTGAATTAAGGGGGGGGGCCAGGGCTGAAGGGTGAGTGTCCCCAGAATCCAGGCCGTTGGCAGCCTGCAGTGACAGTAGCAGGGGGCGTGGAGGGCAGTTCTCTGGGATAAGCCAGCTCATGTGAGCAGATCTGAAACCCGATGACAGAGGCGGTGAGGGGAGGGTGGGCTCCCTGTCCACCTCTTCCTGCCTCCCCCCGCCCCTCCTTCCAGCCCTGGACTCAGGTCACACCCCATCTTCCCTAAATCCCAGCCCCACCTCATCACCTCCCTGCCCCCAGAACCCAGATTCTCCACAGACCCCCAGAGGGACCTGTGGCCTCCACAGCCCACCGCTCAGTCTGCAATCACCCACCATCCCCGTCACTTCCCCCAGACCCCCACACTGCCACCCTGCCTCACCTGTCCTCGCTCCCTGGGCTCACACCCACCCTTGGCTTCTTGGCTGACGTGGTTCTCTCCTGGCCCACCCAGGTGGTCCCCAAAATACCTTCTGGAACCTTCTTGACTGATTCGTCTGTGCTAACATGCTGGTTCCCTCACTCACCCACTCAATACATATGTACTGACACCTGGGAGCTGGATTTTTTTGTGTGTGAATGTGAAGAAGACCAGCTCTGAGCTTACATCCATTGCCAATTCTCTTTTTGCTGAGGAAGACTGGCCCTGGGCTAACATCCGTGCCCATCTTCCTCTACTTTATACGGGACGCTGCCACAGCATGGCTTGACAAGCGGTGCGTAGGTCCACGCATGGGATCCGAACCCGTGAACCCCAGGCCGCCAGAAGCGGAGCGTGCGAACTTAATCACTACACCACTGGGCCGGCCCCCAGGCATTGGGATTAAAATAGTCCGTGCCTCACAACTGGGGTGCTGTGAGAACAGGCCAGTCCTGACCTCGGGGGAGTCCAGGGGTAGGTAGAAGCTCGTCATCTCACAAACTGTGCTAGGATGACAGGCATGGCACCCCAAGGGGAGGGCCAGGTGGCCACGTCTGAGCTTGAGCCACCAGCACCCCTGCCAGGTGCTTCAAGACCCTCTCCTTACACCCCCCTGCCCTGCAGGGCTCCGCTCCCCACAAGCCCAGCCCAGTCCCGGTCTCCTGACGGCTGCTCCCCAGTTCCCGTTAGGCCCAGCCTGCCCCACCTCCATGCAGGAGTTTCTGCCCGTGATGGTTTGAGGGTGGGCGAGTGACCATGGGCATCGAGGGGCCGGTGGGACCTGGAGGCCAGGCCAGAGGCTCCATTTGCTTCCTGCAAGTGTGACCCAGCAGCTGCGAAACCCCAAGGAGACGTGACTGAAGTGGAATCCCTCCGAGGAAGCCAGCAGTACAGAGGGAAGCAGGCCCTCCTGGCCCAAGGATGAGCCAGGGTCAGTGCTGGCTGTTCGCTTTCCTGCTTCAGTAGATCTCTGTGCTTGGGCCCACCTGTTTTCGGCTCTGTCCTCTTCAGAATCCTGATGAAACGACCCCGTCCCATCTGGCTCCCCTCTTCTACTGCCAGGCCACTCTGGCAGAAACCCACACACCTTCAACGCCCCAGCCAGTGACCAAGCCCACCAATTCTGCCTCTGGATGTTTTGGGACTCACTCTGCATCCCCAGGGTGCCTGTGCCTCGTCACCTGCTCCCCTCAGCCCAGGCCCCGGGCTGACCATCCTCTTCCCTTGTATGGCTCCCAGCACCAACACCATCAAATCTCAGAGACGCACACGGCCCAGAAGCCCGTGATCTGGACCTGCCCTGCCTCCGCGGGCCAGTCTGTACAATGGGGACGACAGAGCAGGAACTTGTGAACAGGGCTGTTGGGAGGGCAGGCCCAGCACCCACTCCCTGGACACCGCAGCAACCCCGAGCCGATATCAACCGTCAGTTACTGCTGTCACGAGGACCTTCCTCCTGTCCCACACTCACACTCCAGAGCTTCAGCTCCATGTGACTCCTGTCGCTCAGCCCCATCCACTGGCTGTCTGATGAAGCTCAGTCCAGGGGGTGTAATTGGCATGTTTTAATATCTGTTACTGCATTTGATCATCAGAACAATTCAGAGGAGGAAGGGGCAGGCATCATGGACTCCTCTTTACAGATGAGCAAACTGAGGGTCTCCCGGGGAGAAAGGGAGATGGCTCCTGGCCCCCCTGCCCCAGCACCCTTCATCTGGGTCTTGCTCTGACTCCAGGAACCCCACCCGAGGGGTCAGAAACTTCCAAAACCAGTGCCAGGTCAGCTGAATATCAGCCTCCAGAGCAGCCCGACCCTAATCCCCAGAGCCTGTGAAGGTGCCGCCTTAACAGGCCAAAAGGGACTCTGCGGGTGTGACTAAATCAAGGACCTGGAGATGGGGATGGTCCTGAATTATCCGGGAGGCCCAATGTCTTCACTTGTAAGAGGGAGGCGGGGGTCAGAGTCAGAAGAGCAGACGTGACGGGGGAAGCGCACGCGGTGTGCCCTTCACTCACCCCGGCCCTCAGCGTCTTGTATGCGCTAACCACGGATGCTCCTGAGAGCCCAGCACAGGGTCATGCCCAGGGGGCCTCCACTCTGTGGACCCTCCTGTCTTGCCATGGTCATGAAAGCCACCATCAAGTCCCTCACCTCCTCCTGCCTCCTCCCAGCAGAAGTGTCAGCTCCTCCGTTCAAACTGTTACCAACGCCGGTGGCACTGCCAGGCACCCTATCCAGACTGGAGACCCAGAGGTGACGAAAACACGGCCCCAGGACCGAGACCCAGAGGTGACGAGAGGACGGCCCCAGGACCGGGACCCAGAGGTGACGAGAGCACAGGGGCTCTGTGTGGCCACAGGAAGGAAAGAGGCGCTTGTCTGCAAAGGGTCCATGGGACACGCTACAGGGTGGAGAGAAGGGCGTCTGCTGCTCAGCTTGAACCCAAGAAGGGGAGGGAGGGATGTCCCCGCCACCGCATGTCGCTCCGCCAGCGAGCGGCAGAACCTGCGGTGCTGCAGCCACCCCATGGAGTGCTACGCAGTGAGAAAAAGGAACCGATGGGGATGCAAGCACCGCTCCTTGGATGAGTCTCCAGGGCGCTATGCTGAGTGTAAGAAGCTGATCCCAAAAGACCACACACGGTACAACGCCACTTTGTGACACTCAAAATGCCAAAAGGAAGGCGATGGAGGACAGGTCAGCGGTTGGCAGGGGTTGGAGTGGTGAGGGTGGCCGGGGGACCAGAAGGGCAGCATGAGGGAGACGCTCGTGTGGATGGAATATTCTGCATCTTGACGTTCCACGTGTGATAAAGTGACAACCACACACACACAGTGGCCACTCACTGGCTTTGATATTGTTCTGCAACCAAACAAACATAATCCCTGGGGGAAGCTGAGGAAGGGGAATGACACTCTATAATTCCTGCAACTTCCAATCGCAAGGTACATGTCTTATTTTAACAGATTCAAAAGCAAACCTTTTTCTAAAAATTTGAGATAGTCGGGCAAATTGAAATACTGTCTATTTGGTGATATTAAAAAATGACAATAAATGTTTTCTTTTCTTTTTTGTTTTGGTGAGCTAGTGCTATTATGGGATGCTTGTCTTTCAGACATCTTTGCTGAAACATTTATGGATGACCTGATGTCCAGGATTTGGGGTGGGAGAAAGTGGGGGTGGGTATGGGCTGGCCAGAAGTTAGTGATGGAGCTGGGTGAGGGGAGCAAGAGGCTGCATTACATACTTCTCTCTACTTTGATGGATGTTTGCAATTTTTCATAATAAAAAATTTCTTAAAAAAACCAAAAAGCTCATTTCCACCTTTGGGCTTTCACACCCACCCTGCTGGAACCCCGCGCTCTCTCGCCAGCTCTCGGAGGAGTGGGCTCTGCCTTCATGAGCCGTGCGGTTGGTCAGGCACTTGGTCAGCTGGGGGTGGGGGACCCGCACGGCTCTCTAACCTCCGGAACAAGCCAAATGCAAAGGAGACAAAGAAGGAACAGGAGGAGGAAGAGCGATGCCTCCAGGAGAGACGACTAATGAAGAGGCTTGCTTTCTTCATCCTGCGGGGACTATGCTGGCGACCATGGAGGGCCCTCCCCTCAGGACTCGTCCCCGTCCTCGTGGTCAGCCCTGTCCACCCAGGAGGAAGGGTTCTCTTCCCACGGCTCCTAAACATCTCAAAGAGATCCCCCCAGGCAGCACCCAGATGAAGACCGGGGCTGGCCAGCCCGCTCCTCCTCACAGCTCTCAGCCACGTGACGACCAAATCTGTTTTCCTTGGATATTTACTTAAAAAGACAGACCTCGTGTGACAGTAGAACAGTTGCCCACTGCACTTAACTCACGCCCAGACTGATCCAAGGGAAAAAGCCTGGCACGCTCATACTTCTCCCCACATCTTCAGCTCCTTTTGGGGTTCGTGTCTGCAAATACCCTGCAGCCCCCTTGTCCCCGGTCATCTGCTGGCCTGGAGTGCTGGCACAGGACAAGAGCGCCGTCTCCTTTCTGACAGCAGACTTGGTGCCGGAGCCAGCGAGAGGGGCGGCACGGCCTCAACGTGTGACTGCAGGTGCCCTTAAAGCCGTTTGCTAGGAAACTGCCTTCTGGCACAACAGACTGGCACCGTGACGAGAGGTCACCTTTCCCACAAATGTGGTGTATTCAAGCCTCCTCGCCAAAATAGTGTTGTGAAGTATGAACACACACCGAGGCTGCCACAGGTGAACACGGATAAGGCAGAGGCCAACTGAGTGGTTGACGGGGGCGTGGCTGGCCATTCTGGACTGAACGAAATAACTGGATGCCGTCTGACCATGAACAGGGACCGTGTGAACAGTAAATGCTTCTAACCCTGAGGGCTGCTCCCCTCACTTGGAAGACTGCCCCTGTCCACACCCGCCTATCCATGCTCACCTGCCCAGTTTCATCTGCTGGAGGATGGCTCCCGCATGAACAGGTGAATGGGGGAGCCATCCTCCAGCCCTCCCAGGTCCTGCCAATCTTCTCCCTGACCCTCTGCCGCCGTCATCTTTGGCCTGGTGGGCAGCAGTGGGCCCCAGCCCGCCTTGTTGAGCACTGAGTGGCCTCCAGGACCACACGTCCAGTCACATGGCTCCCACCTCTCAGGCCCCAGGATGGGCCCAGCCTCCCTCTCCTCCCCCACCTCCAGGTCCCTCAGCGTCTGAGCTCCTTCCACACCAGGGCCCCAGTCACACCCTGTCCCCTTCCCAGCTGGGACAGTCCTCCCCCTCCCTCTCCCACCTGGGCAAAGCCAGCTTCCTTTCCTCCTCAGTCTCCGTGTAGAGGGCACCTCCCTGTGGAGGAAGCAGCCCTCCTACGGCCCTTCCAACCATGTAGGCGGCTCGAGGCATCCGCAGGCTCACCTGTCTCTTCCTCCTCTCCCCTCCAGAATACAAACTCTGTGTGGACAGGTGGCACCTTCCCAGTCCCTGAACCAGACACGGCCACCACGTGGCCTGCACACAGGTGGCCCTGAGGTGCAGACAATTTACAATCAATAAAGTCCACGTCTTCCCCCACTGCTCTGGGGTAAGCTCCCAGCGTCCAGCAGGCCACTGTCCCCAGCCCAAAGCTCAACAGGGCCGCAAGTCTAGGTTTTAGCCAAAGAGAATGGAACAGGGTCTGACCCCGTTTGTGATGTTCAGCTGCTGCAGCTTTTAAGCCCCACCTTCCCTCCCCTTCCCCTCTCCCCACATCTGGGCAAGCTAAGGAAAAAGCCCAGATGCCACCTCCCTTGTCGCCAGGGGAAGTTCAAACCCCACAAACCCCAGCCCTGCTCACTGGCCTCACCCCCTGACCACCACTAAGACCCTGCACCAGTCTCTTTCCCCACTCTCTCGAGCCATTTTGGGACCAGCTCGGGGGCCCACCTGCTCTCCCCAGAAAGCTTCATTACGTGAACAAGAAACCTCCTGCTGGCACACACTCCAGCTTAAAGCGGGGTTTGCTCTTCTCTCTCTGCCTCTGGCTGCTGCCTGGAACGCACACACCAGGAAACGCAGGTGCGCACAGCCGGCACTCGCCCCAGGACACACACCCCGCGCAGCCCAGAACTTACTGTCATTCCAGTCTTTCCTTCTAGACTGTGAGTTTCTTGAGGGCAGGAATTGTCTCTATTTTCACAGTGGGTCTCACTAAATGTGTATTAAATGGACAAACAGCAGCTGACTTTCAAGTATTTACACT
This sequence comes from Tapirus indicus, assembly GCA_031878705.1. Classification (NCBI taxonomy): domain Eukaryota; kingdom Metazoa; phylum Chordata; class Mammalia; order Perissodactyla; family Tapiridae; genus Tapirus; species Tapirus indicus. The sequence goes on along the minus strand of CM062924.1, from coordinate 85,532,227 downwards.
TTGCCTTGTTCTAAAAGGGACTCAAGAAAGCAAATTGCAGCTCTGTCCACTGGGAAGGCTTCCTAGAGAAAACAGCTTAGACAACTGCCATGATATTAAAGATCTATTTATCACGTTGATGTGATTCATTCAAGAGATGGTTAGACAGAGCGCTGGGGGCAATGGGCCTGCCGCTAGGGAGGCCCCGTGTTCACAAACAGCCCTCACACATGTGGGAGTGAGGGCCCTCAGAAAAGCAATGCTGGGAGGGAGGCCACTCCCATCAGGTCTGAGGAGCATCTCCAAGTTCCTACAGGCACACGTGCTTCTCCTTTACATCCTCTCATCAGCATATGCCCCCCTTCCTTTAAGAGAAGTGCTGCCCCTCCCCTAGAGGGAGAGGCTCCATTACAAGAAGAAAAAAAGTAAAAGAAAAAGTGGGGAATTGTCCCATCGCCCTGGGGTGGGGCCATTTCGGGGCCACTTGCCCCCACCACTGGCTGTGCATGTTTGCTTCTGGACCCTTTAGCAAGGCAAGGAGAGGCACTGCATTTTTAGACTTCTTTTCTGCAAAGTCAAAATAAAGAATAGAAAAAATACGTGAAGTTTCTAGGAATCTATGATGGTCCCAAACAAAAACAGAATAAAAAGCTTGTAGCAGGCCTCAAAAAGCCCACACCAGACCCTGAGGAAAAGACATAAATTCAAAAACATCCTGGGGCCAAGCAAAGGGGTGGGCCAGGGGAAGGAGTCAGGGCCACGGCAAGGACTGGCACCGGGTGCCGCCCCCCCACTCTGGCCTGTCACCCCCCGACATTAGGGACTCACACAGAAGTGATGCTCCTACACCCACCGGACAGGAAAGGGGGAGAGAGGAAAAGGAAATCGGACTGTTTTTCCAAACCCCATCCACTGTCCTCCCTCAGGGAAGGACCCACAGAGAGCGACGTGGTCCCACACAGGACATCCACGGTTCCTCATGAGCACGTGTGGGTCCTGTTACAAATCGGTTACCTGTCTGCTGTGTATCTACTATATATGCATCTTTGCTATGTATCTGTGATATATCTACTACATATCTACTATGTATCTACTATGGATCTGTTATGTATCTATTATCTACTATGTGTTTATTATATAACTACTTTGTATCTATTGTATACCTATTATAGGCACATCTCTGCTATGTATCTATTATCTATCTACTATGGATCTCTGCTGTGCATCCATTATATATCCAGTATGTATCTACTATGTGTCTGCTACCGCGCCAGGTGCTTTTCAGACTGCGGATACATGGAACCATTCATTCTCAGAAGCCCCCTGGGAGGCAGGCACTGCTGTCTCCACTTTATAGGCAGGGCTGCAGGGCTGGGAACAGTAGCAATGTCTGGCCTCCAGGTCAGTTCTGTATTTCCAAAGCCTGGTGAAACTTAACCTCCAAGTGACAGAGCAACAGACAAGAGGGTAACACGGTGGGTAGGAACACCCCCACAGCAGCTCCCGTCGGCCTGGCTGAGGCTCAGACTGCTGCCCCTGCAGTTTTCCCTTCCTCTGGCCCCGTTCCAGCGGGGTGAGGGATGAACAATAGGGCTATTGTGACCACTGCTGGGACAGACAAGAACCGAGCAGGGAAAGGGACTCGCGGGTGCAGGCACTGGACCCTCACACCAGCCCTACAAAGAGGCGCTCCTACCACCTCGTTTTACAAGAAGGGAAACTGATCAACATCACTAATCATCAGGGAAATGCAAATCAAAACTACACTGAGATATCACCTTACACCGGTTAGAATGGCTATAATCACCAACACAAAAAACAACAAATGCTGGAGAGGTTGTGGAGAAACGGGGACCCTCATTCACTGCTGGTGGGAATGCAAACTGGTGCAGCCTCTACGGAAAACAGTATGGAGAGTCCTCAAAAAATTAAAAATAGAAATACCGTATGATCCAGCAATACCACTCTTGGGCATCTACCCAATGGACGTGAAATCAACCATCACAAGAGGCGTATGCACCCCAATGTTCATTGCAGCATTATTCACTATAGCCAAGAAGTGGAAGCAACCCAAGTGTCCCTCGACTGATGATTGGTTAAAGAAGATGTGGTATATATATACAATGGAATACTACTCAGCCATAAGAAAAGACACAATTGTCCCATTTGCAACAACATGGAGGGACCTAGAGGGTATTATGTTAAGTGAAATAAGCCAGAGAGAGAAGGACAGACACTGCATGAACTCACTCATATATGGAATATAAGTGAACACACGGACAGAGAGAACTGATTGGTGGTTACCAAGGGGAAGGGGGGTGGGGTGGGGGGGGCACAAGGGGTGAAGGGTTACATCCACAAGGTGACGGACAAACAAAAATGTACAACTAAAACCCCACAGTGTTATAAACTAAGACATCAATAAAAAAAAAAAAAAAACAAGAAGGGAAACTGAGGCATGGGGAACCTGACCAACCCTCTGCTGAAGCTGCCCGACTCATGATCTCAACAGCTGAGCTAGAATGACTGAAAGAATGAATGAAATACAGAAACTAAAGAGAGAACTAGTAAATTAGCCTCAGAGCCCCCCCACCAGAGGTTTTCCCTGGGGGTTCATGACAAAGTTAGAGGAGAGAAAGGGGGGCAGGGGTCCAGGGTCCATGTGGAAGCAAGAGGAGCGAGGATGCCCACCAGCCTCCCCCCACTTAGAGGACTCAGCTGGTGCCTTTTTTTAGATTTCTTAAATCATGTTTGAGATTCAAAGCAGCTTTAGTCCTTAAGCACACAAAAGGGGCCTGTTTCTCCTTGAAATTAACCCTTTTGAAAAGTTTTGAGAATTTACCGGGGGGAAAGCTCTAAGTTATCACACCTAAATTCAGATGCAGGGATTTCCATGTCTAGAGGGACTCCCAGGTCGGGGAAGAGGGTGCTCCACTCTGCTGGGGGGCAGGGCCAGGCCCAGAAGAACCCCCTCAGGGTCCCTCTACAAAGAAGAATAGTTTCAAGGCCTTTTTACAAAATAAAGTAACTATGTCTTCATTGTCCTGCTCATTTGAAAGAGTCAGACATGAGGAAGAAAGGAGAACTTGCCGGAGCCCTCGGCATCTAAGAGGTGGGACGGCACTGTGTGGGGACAGCCTTTCAGGTCACCCCAGGAAAGCGTGCTGCAAAGATTACATATCAATATTCATAAAATTAAAATGTGATCTTTTATTTAATGGAACTTCTGGCAAGACCAAAACCTCCCTCCATGTAAGTCTTCCCACCCTGGAGGCCTCTGTAGGCCCAATGCCCTCAGAGCTGGGGCAGTCTCGATGGCCCCGAGAGACACCATCCAGCTGCCGTGTGTGGCGCGGTCCTGGGCAGCACGGATGACGTAGAAATGAAGGACAGAGACGGCTCCGCGGTGTGTCCATGCCTCAGCTTGTCCAGACTAAAGAAGTTCTGGCTCGTGCAGGCCACCCACAGAGTGGGAAACCGGGGTGCAGAAAGGCCACATAACACCCGCCAGTCAGTGAGAAATTGAGAAGATTCCCCAAGGAATGCTGTCCACTGCCCACCCCTGCCCACCAGGCCAAGCTATACGACCTCTGACCCCAAGCAAGGCCCAGCTGGGACCCCCCTCCTTAACTGGAAGGAGCTTACTAAGGGCACCCTGCCTCAAGGGTGCAGCCCCAGTTTCCGTTGGGGCGACTAGAGGCGGTGGTCGAGGGATGGGGGCCGGAGAGGAAGTCACCTGCAGCACACCCCAGACACTCGCACTGGTCAGCCGGTCCACAGGTCAGAGGAAAGGGAGGTGCCAAGGACAGAACACCCAGCATGCCCATCCCCCCTCCCTCCCGACCCCATTCCCCCCAAGGCCCCACTTGTCACCCCGAGTGTCTCTCCAGGCTCCTGAGCTGGGAGGCCTGTCCACAGCGCGTCCACCAGGCGACGGGCTCGCTCTCTGCTTACCTCTCCCGGACAGAGCCCAACATGCACACTGCCCGTGAGCTCCCCTGTCACTGACATCCTCTGCATGGGAGCTGACTCGTGAGAGCTGGCACCCGGACGAGGCTGTCCACGGAGAGGACAGGACGCGGCATTTAGATCTATAGGCAGAGCATGTGGGAGTGAAGGGTCAGTCTGGGGGCCAGGGTGTAAAAGAATAATTATTGTTAGGAAGACACTGGGGTATTGAATATTTGGCAGAGACTGGAGGTGCTCTGAGAAGACGAGAAATAACTCATGGCTTTAACAAGCTGGCTCAAAGCTCAGTGCTCGTGTCAGCCCCAGTGGACGCAGCTCATTGCTACCAGGGTGCAGAATCCTCAGTTTTGTCTTTTCCCACAAAAAGGCATCTTTGTCTCCCTTTCATTACTTGTGTAATGAAATCATCTTGAAAATGTGTTTCAAGATTTTTCTGCTCCTTGCAAGTAATCTGATTTAGCTACAAATGGACAAGTGATGTTCAACTTAATTGAAACAGGCATTACCTGTTGGTCATACCCAGGTTTCAGTTTCGGTGAATGAATGCCTGCCTTAAAAGCTCACTAAATGCACAACTAACGGATGACCAGAGATGATCCCCCTTGTGCCCCACCCTCGCCTCCAGTGGGGTTCTCCCCATTCCTCTAACAGGCTCCCACCCCTGACCCCAGGGCCTTTGCATGTGCTGCGCCCCCACAGCTGAAGAACTCCCCAGCTTGCTCCTTCTATGGCTAGGTCATGTCCTCTGAGCTTCACCTCACGGGCCAGGCCTCCTCAGGCCTTCCTGGGCCCATGGTACCGGCCATGTCCACCCCACCCAGTGCTTCAGTCTCAGTTCTGCCATGGTGGCCACTGACATTAATCACAACTTGGAACTTTAAAGCATCTGTCTGTTTTGCATGTCTGCTCATTAATAAGGGGACATTAGGAGCACATCCTCCAGGTCGCTGTTCTCCCAGCACCTGCCCAGCCCCGGCATCCAGGGGCCACTGTTAACGTACATGGAACGAACGAATGAACTAACGAATAAATGAACGACAGGGCTCCAGGACAGCAGCTCGGGGGAGGGGGGAGTGTCACTGCCCATTCCGTGACGGGAGACGAGGAAGCTTCTGGGTCTCACAGAGCTGTGTGGCTCCAGGAGCAGACTTCTCCCACAGAACCCCAAGTCACGACCCAGATCAAGGCTGTGTGTTATTAGGCTCAAAGCAGCAAAGTCTTATCATTTGGTCAGTCAGAGAGCACGGCGCTGTCTGAAGACGGAGTTTTCCTGGAGGCTGGTGGGCGGCTGCACTTCCGTCACCACCATTGGTCATTCCACTTCTGCGGGGATAGTGCAGAGCTGAAAAACCTGACTCAGCAGTCAACGACCAGAGGCTTCAAGGGCAGGAGGGGGGTTGGTTTTGAAGCTGAATCACTGACCACCTCTCGGCCACAGCCCACTCCACCCTCTCAGAAAGGCCTGGACCCGCACGGCTCCTAAAGTCCTGACTGCTGCCTCCAAGAGCCGCACACCTGCCCCGTGGGGCCCGACCCGGCTTGAGGCCAGTCCACCCTCTCACCAGGGACCCCCGCTGCTGGGGGTAGAGAGGGGAACCTGCCACACCCGCCGCATCCTCCACTGGCCCAGTTGTTTCAGGATTCTCCAAAGTCCCCGAGAAAGGCGAGGGAACCCTTGGTCACAGCAGTATGTAAGACGACCCAGGCTTTCCTGGGTGGCCACATGCCCAGCACACAGATTTACACACAGGCTGGCGGTGAGCTCCCACGAAGATGAGAAGCAGAAATCTCAGCCTGTCCCTGAATGAATGGGAGCCAGGGCCAAGGGGCAAGTACTTTCTCCAAGACCACCAGCTCCCAGGAGGACAGGGGGGCAGCCTGTGCCAGCCGGCTCTGCCCCCTCCCCACGATGTCCACCTGACAACATCCTCCCGAGGCCGCAGCAGCACCGGAGGGACTGGGGTGGGTTCGAGTCCACCCCAGGGCCAGGGGCACCATGCCCCATCCACACAAAAGGTCAAGGTGGACCCAAGACCCAGGAAGAGGAAGAGGAGTCAGAGCAGAGCTCGAGGCCTTTGTCAAAATGGAGCAAGAGAAACCTGCTCTCTCCCCTGGACAGGAGCTGGAATCGACAGCAGGAGGGCAGAGCCCATGGCCGGTCAGCCCCTCCGTTAGTTCGGACCCATTCTCTTGGTAGGTTCGCAGCATCCTGACTGACCACCCTGCTGCTCACTGGCCGGGCCCTAAAGCCACCCTTTCCCACCCATGCTGGTGACACAGGGAGTCAGCGTCCCCACTGGTGCCCCACCTGTCAATCAGCATGCCGCTGGGTGATGTCAAAGGACATGCTGGGTGACAAGCACTGTCAGGACCTACCTCTGTGGTGATAAAACCAGCTCTGCACGCATATTAGCTAACCAACCTTTCTGATCGTTCTTTTCCCCCCAAACACTGCAAAATGCAACACAAGTGTGAGTAATGGCTTCCAGTGTCGAAGGCTCCCTGTGCTGCCAGCAAACAAGTCTGTCCATGGGAGCATCCCGGTTCCTAGTGTGAACGTGTGAGTGTGTGTGTGTGATGACACTCAGGCTAGGGAATCAGCAGAGACTGGGGTCAGAGTGGACCCCTTCCCCTGGCAGCCCCTGGGTCTCTGCTAGAGGAAGAGCCGGGAGTCGACTAAGTTCATGAGTCCAGCAGGCAAACCTGACCCTCTGCGTGGGAGACGCTCAGATCCACATTCCCACTCACGACTTGTAGCCCAGAACCATTTCTAATTCTCGCAGTAACCGTCATGGGGGCAGCGGCACCCCACTGTGCGCTTCCTCCAGGAGAATTCTCACCCGCCCTTCCAGAAATGTGTTAACGACATTAACGCTTCTGAGCGCCTCCTGAAGACAAGCTTGCACTGAGTATGTTTACACATTGTTGCACTTAATCCGCACGAAATCCACCTAAGTTCTTTGTGTCCACATCTGCCGTCTGAGGAAACTGAGGCCCAGAGAAGAGAGGGGACTCGCCCAAGATCACAGAGCATGGGGGTCTGGCAGCCACCGACCCCCATGCTCTGAGCCTCCTGGTGGTCAGGCCTCCAGGCAGTGGCTGCTCTGGATGCTGAATCCAGCCTCTGTCGCTGCCCGAACACTCAGTGACCTCAGACCTTGGCATGAGTCCCTCAGTGCACACCTGCCTGCCCTGCTCAGAGGGACGAAGGCAGGTGGCTTGAGAGGAAGACAGGAGCAGCTCCTTCACGAGCATGACCAAAACCCCACAGGGAGGGAGACGCAGGCAGGACCTGCACACGTGAAGCACAGTCCCCCTCAGGGCCGGCCAGTCTCCTCTGTCCACTTGGCCCCCACACGCCTCCCCAGGAGGAAGGCAGATGGCCTGGAAGACTGAGATCGCTCCCGCAGGAGCCCCCAGCCCGGCTGCCCCCGGCCCTACATATCCATTCACTCAGCAGGATGAGAGCCAGGCCCCGCGGCCCATGCTGACCAGGTAATGTTTACTGCGTGGGCCCAGGGAGGGGGGTCAAGTGGGCACAACGTGACATGTGAGCCCGGACTGACAGTGGGGGAGGGCCGGGGTGACGGCCGCGCCTGGGAGACACGGGGCGCCACCACGGATCCTTCTCTCCCTCCTTAGTCTTTCTTGAACAACTTGAAAATGCAGTCATTTCTAGGAGGAGCGTGTTGTTTCTGGTACCTCCTTAAGTGGGTCTCACTCCCCCAGACCCACGATGGACATCAAATACTCGACCACTGGGCCCCGGGCACCACTTCCTGCATCAACATGTAGCTTCCGTGAGCAGCGTGTCCTCCCTGCCCCAAGGCCACCAAACCATGGAAGGGCTGGCCACCCCCAGCGAGCTCACGGCTCACACACGAGGGCTCCTGCCAGGAGCGCGGGCTCCACTTACAGAAGGAGGAGGACAGCCCCCATCGCAGAAACCACAAAGGAGCTGGAAAGCACACAGTGAAGTACCCCCAATCCAAGACGTCACACACTGTGTAAAGCAAGAACATGCAGCGCACAGGCACACCCCAGGAGACGGTGTGGCCGGGGGTCAGGCTGCAGCGACCTGGGACCCAGTGGTGACGTGGCTTGGACCCTGGGTGACCAACAAACCCAGCAGCCCAAGACGACGGGGTCTCAGAGATGGCAAGGAGGAGTCCCTGCCCACCCGGCTCCTGGGCAGCAGTAAAGGTGCTGAAGGCTGGGGCTGATGATGGGTGTCCATGTCACTGCTCGGCAGGGACGAGGGGAGACCATCCTAATAGGTGGGGAGCACCAGGGAATTGAGGGCCACGTTTTTCATAGGCAGGAGCGTGAAAGAGATCACAACTGAGCTTAAGGAAAATGACTGCGGAGTAAGAAATGAATTCAAGGCTGAGAACAGCCAAGACAGGAGATGGGGCCACGGGTGGCAAAGGAAGCCACGGCAGAAAACTGGAAAAGACGACACCCCAAGATTCCACCCGCAGGGACGGCTGTGTCCACCCTCATGGGCCAGCACCTGTACGGTACGTCAGTGCACATCTTCACACATGAGAATGAGGTGACGTGGCGAGGCCACAGGCCACGGGCCCCAGGCCACGCGGCTCAGGCCGGAACCAGGTCCCTTCCAGCTCTCTGCAGAGATGGGGTTCGGGGGGGCTGCTCCTGGGGGTGGGGAGAGGTGATGGTGAAGGAGAACTCCAAGATTGTGCATCAGGATAGAAAGCTCCGGAGGACAAGCAGGTGTGGCTGCACCGGACGTGACAAACTGAGAGGGTCACTGAAGGGGGGTGGGGGACAAAGGGGCATCTGGAAAGAGACATGGCCCCAAACTCAGACTGGGAGATAAACATATGGACCACGGCGGCCCCTTCTCCCGCGCCCTGGACCCAGCTCTGAGCCCCTCTAACTCAGCAGCTTCGCGGGGGCTGGTGCTGCTCGTCCACAGTCTCACCCACAGGGGAACGTTCGTGTCTATGCCATCTGGCACACGCCCCTCCCACCCAGGCAGGCTGGCCTGGTGCTGAGCGCGGGCGGGTCGCGGGGAGTGCTGGCTGGGCCACATGGCCTGTGACAGGCAGGAGTCCTGGTGCTGCCAAAGCTGCACCCAGGGAGTCCCCATACGGAGCAGGTCAGGTCCCACAGCCACACGCACGTGGTCTGACCTGCCCAAGGGCACCAGAGGATCGAGGGGACGCCAGGCTCTGCCATCTAAGAGCAAGGCCGGGTCTGACCGAGCACCTAAGGGGCAGCAAGGAGACCTCGGGAAGGCCAGGAAGTGGCCGTGGTTGGCCCGTCCACGCCTGTCTACACAGCATCCATACCCCCATCCACATGATGTCCACGTCCACTTGTACCTGCCCACCTCTGTCTACACAGCACCCACACTTGTCTGCACCTGTCTACCCTGTCCACACAGCATCCACGCCTGTCCACACCCGCCCACGCCCGTCCACACCCATCTGCACCAGGAGGAAGCACTTTTCAAGGGAACAGGTGCTGCCCTCCTCCTCCCTGGCCAGGGGTCCCAGGACTCGAGCCACAGCCTCTCTCGTGGCAGAGACCCCTCGTAGGTACCGCTCCTCTCACACCTGGGTCTCTGGGTCTGTGATTGGAGCAGCAGGGCGCAGCCTGGTTCTCAGGCTTGGAAGCGGGCGGAGGGCGTTTCCTACATGCACTCCCACTTCAGGGCGGAGGTCTGAGGCCCTTTAGGCTTCAGATATGGGATCTGATTCTCAGCATCTTGGCTGGGATCAAAACTCAGTCACCCGCCCCCCCAACTCCCACCCACCCGGCACCTGCTCTCCGAGCCCCAGGGGCCTGGATGCTCACCCGGCCCTCCCTCCTCCCCGCGGCCCTCACGTCCGCTCACCTTGAAAACTGGGCCTCCACAGGGGCCTCCGCCTTCCTCAGATAAACCATCCTTTAATGCTTAAAAATAATTAAATTTAAAAGCTCCCTTTGTACGAAAACAGAGCAGCTAAAGTCCATGAATAAATTATGCTTGTTTTGTTCGCTTCCAAGAACATCAATGTGAAGCTCAATGAAGTCTACACCCTAAATAAACCCGCAAAGCTTCGAGTCACCTGATCCCACAGTTTCCTTAAAAACTAAGAAAATAAAGGTGGTTTTCGTCTACCTGAGGCCCACGCTTACCCAGAAAGGATGAGGGCAAAGCAAAGAAATGCCTTTCAGAGCACAGACCACTCTGCTGGGGTGTCCAGGGCCCCCCGCCCCCCCAGGCACGCAGGGCACCCTGAGGCGGGGCCCCGGCTGCCTCCTCTTCTGCAAGAACTGGGTCTTCACGCGTGCGAGTTCCCTACGAGGCAGTGGGGGCTGTCTTTGTCACCCTCACACGGAGAGGGGCCAGAATCCTCGGCTCCTTCTGTCTCGTTCTGTTCTCATGGGGACTCACTTCACGTAGGAAAACATGCTGGGGTGGGTGCTGAAGCGACTACGTCTGCTGGGGAGGGTGGATGCGCACACACAGCGAGAAGTCGCCAGGGCAGCGGCTACCGGCCAGACCCTGCAGAAGACAAGTGTCTGAGGGCAGAAATGAAACATCTGCCAATTCCTGCCGGCTCGCCTGCACTGCGGCCACACCGCTGGCAGCAAGGATGAGATTAATCCACTGTCTCCTGGGGATGGGGTAATTCTCACAAGTACCTTCTGATACAACACTTTCTACTCTACACAAGTCCTTTTCCCTCCTAATGAATTTTTATCCTACACAAATATTCTTATTAAAGACTTGGAAAATATCAAAAGAAAGCAAAAGAGAAGGGAAAGCATCATCCACACTCTGTGCCAACATTGTGGACCCCCGTCTGTTCTCTACCCCGAAGTCAGCGCCTTCGGACGCCTTCTGCTTCTTTAACGTGGTAATCAATGGTTCCAATGGAAAAGGCAAAGATCAATACGCATGGTGTGTGGTCTGTCATTAAAAACCAACCAGGACAACTCAACAACAAAAAAGCAAATAACCCAATTCAAAAATGGGCAAAGGACTTGAATAGCCATTTATGAATGGCCAACGTACACAAGAAAAGATGCTCAACGTCACTAATCATCAGGGAAATGCAAATCAAACCTACCATGGGACACCGCCTCACACCCACCAGGGTGGCTCCTGTCAAAACCAAACAAACAAAAGTAGAAAACAACAAGTGGTGTAAGGACATGAAGAAATTGGAACCCTGTGCACTGTTGGTGGGAACATAAAGTGGTGCAGCCACTATGGAAAATAGTGTGAAAATTCCGCAAAAAATTAAACACAGAAATACCATATGATCCAGCAATTCCACTTCTGGGCACATACTCAAAAGAACTGAAATCAGGGACTTGAACTTCCATACGCATGTTCATAGCCTCTTATTCACAGGAGCCAAAACGTCCATTTGGGAAATAACCCGAGTGTCCATCATCAGATGAATGGGTAAACAAAATGTGATCCATCCACACAACAGAACACCATCCAGCCTTAAAAGGAAGGAAATTCTGATACACACTACAACATGGATGGACCCTGAGGACACGATGCTGAGTGGAATAAGCCAGTCACAAAAGACAAACACCGTGCGATCCCAATCACAGGAGGCCCCTAGAGGAGTCACACCCACAGAGACAGAAAGTTAGGACGGTGGGTGCCAGGGGCAGGGGGAGGCAGAGGGGAGCGAGTGTTTAATGGGCACAGAGTTTCAGTTTGGGAGGATGAGAAAGTTCTGGAGATGGATGGTGGTGATGGTTGCATAGCAATGGGAATGTGCTTAATGCTACTGAGTTGCACACTTAAAAATGGTTAGGATGGTAAGTTTTACATGATATGTATTTTACCACAATTAAAAACAAAACAAAACAAAACACCACAGTGGGCTGTACTTGGCCTGTGGGCCATAGTTCTCTGACCCTTTAATTAAAATATATCCACACGCTGGTGCTCTGGCAGTCTTTAAAATGATATTCACAAGGTGTATTCAATCAAATGTCAAGAAAAATGAGGTTCTGCAAATTGTACAGAGAGTTAAATTAATATCATTAAAATATTTGTACGTAAAAAAGTCTGGAAAACAAACTAAATGATAAAGCAAAAACAATCAACTGACCCTGCAGGCACCTGATCCGGAACTCCAGCCTCCACAACTGTGGAAATAAGTTCCTGTTGTTTAAGCCCCAGTCAGTGTGTTTTTGTTACAGCAGCTGAGCTGCCTGACACAGACCCCAAACCCCCAGACCTGGCCTCAGCACCCCGCCTCGGCCTCCCCCAGCCACTCTCCCAACAAGGTTAAAACGAGGGTATTACGTGACGAGCCCGCTAATGTCCAGTCCTCTTCCCACCACCTGCCCACACCCTCCTCCCAACCACACACACTCCTGATTCCCAGGGTCCACACGCAGTTTACACATCGAGAAACCACGTCTTATAAAGATCGAGACCTTCCCCTGGCTGGGGCGGGGCCAGGAGCAGGAGGGGGGCACTGACCTCACTCAGTCAGTCTGCGATCCGAAGGTCCTTCAACAGGACAGTCAAATCGTCAAACAGGGGGTCGAGGCAGACTATGGACTGCCCCATGGAGACACAACCACACAGCCCCAGCCCCCACCCATGGGAGGGGTCTAATGTGATGCTGGCTGGAAAATCCATCCTTCAACATGCCCCCGTGAAAAAGCTCAGATAAGGGAATGAAAAAGATTGAGATAGTGATTTGCAGGGGGAGCACCCAGGGACCACTGTCGGTTCGGGCCATGCTCCCAGGTGGAGTGGTGGGTTCAGGGGTTCGTGTCACATCCTGCGTCCCAGCAGACAAGTACGCCCCACCTACCACAACAGGTTTCACTACTCCACAAACTTTCAAATGATAAAAATGTATTTATGTTCTTTGACACAGTAATCGCTCTTCTGGGATTCTGTACCAAGGAAACAAAATGTGGTCTGGGATTTCCACACCAGAAGGCTGACCATAGCACACCAGTGAGGCCACACGCTGCCCATGGGACCCCCCAGTGTGGAAAGCTCAGTGAATTCTAGGGCTGACCGCCATGACGGAATCTCGAACCATTAGCTAATAAGTGGGAGGAATTCTAACTAAACTGATGTCATTAATATTTCCTTAATGTTAATAAGCATGTAAGACTAGAATAAAATTTAAAATGGTGTGCTCTCCAGGGAGCACCATAAAGGGCAATTTAAATTTTCTTCCTAACATTTTATTGCATGTTTCAAATTTTCTGTAGTCGACGTGCTGCTTTCACAACCAGAAACACCGTTTTAAGCACAAAGTGGAAAGTCCTTTCTTTCTGGTGCGGCTATCACGTCCTCTCGCGGTCACCACTGATCCTCCCGAGAGCCTGAGCGAAGAAGCTGCAGCCGCGATGCCTTCCAGGCGGCCAAGCAGCACACGTGACGGGCCGCGGGCTGGCTCGAGCCTCCGCAGCCTGACCCAGAGAGCAGAGGTGACATCCCAGCCCGGCACTGGGCAGTGCTGCTGCAGCCCGTCCCCGACCAGTCCCGGGACCTGGGGGCCTTCGGAAGCAGCCCTGGCGTAAGGAGGGGCGGCCGAATCCTGAGGTCCGTCACGTGCCAGGAAAGGACATCCTCCCTGAAGGACATCCAGCAAATGCCCAGGGAGGACACACCGGAGATCAGAGCAGATGGGCCCCACCCTCGCAGAGGCCACACTCTTGGGGGGGGGGCACAAACGGCTGCGTGTGGGGCGAGGATAAATGGGGGGTGAGCACTCATGGAGGGGCCGCCTTCGAGCAGAGTCCCGGGGAGGGAGGCAGGAGGCGCGCAGACCTCCGGCCACGAGCTGTCCGGGCAGACGGAGGTGGGCTAGGGCGGTGAGGGGCCCCCTTGACCAGAGAAGTGGGGGAGGCCTGGGGGGTCACGCCGCTTGGGACTGCTGCTTACAGGCTCCTTCAGCGGGGGGACGGGGCCACGCAGGTGAGGGAGGCGAAGCCGGGCCAGGTCGACGAGGAGGGGCTAAGTGACCGTCCTAAGGTCACACTCAGGGAGGAGGCAGAGCCAACAGTTGCACTCAGGTGGCACGTAAGGCAGCCCCGTCTCCACCACGCAGGGCGAGAGAAAGCCGCTATTCAGGGCCGGCTCTGCACTCGTCGGAACAAAGGGCGCCTTCAGACCCCGCGTCCGGGCCGCCACGCGTGCCTGTCACCACGCGGCCTGTCCCTCGCGCCGTCCCCGCGGCCCCAGCTCGAGGCCAGACGGACCGGGGCTCCCCGCAGGTGCCCAGAGTCAGACGTTCCTCCTCAGCAGGTCACTCCTGACAGCCCGCCCCACAGGCAGGAGCAGGGGGGGGTCAGCCCTCCCTCAGCAAAGTGCTGGCCTCGGAGGAAAAACCACCTGAGTCATTCATTTATTCCCTCACAACGCACACACTGCCGGGGATCTCGTCATACTCCTTTGGTAATACGACACCAACATCTTCTGGAAGATGGGATGACGCCAAAATAACCCCTGCGAAAGCAAGGGCATCGCTAGAATGCTCGAGCAAAGGTTTTATCAGAGGCTCAGAAGCCGCCAGAACCGCGTGCACCTCGGGCCCGCCCACGCTGCTGCCGTTCTGGCTCCCTCACAGGCGGGCCTCCCCGCGGTCAACGCCGTCAGCCCGCCACGAAGCCTTAGCCCTGCGAGCAGGGGGCCCACAGCCACGTTTTACTCCCTGCATCTGACGGATCTCTTCTGTTTAAAAGAGATGAGAAGACGAGAGGTTCTAGAGAGCCGCTGCACGACAATGTGAATGCCGACACTCCCGCACTGCACACGAAAGATGGCGAAGACGCACCTGGTGGACCACTGACAACACAACATGCTGGTGAGGGCGCGCAGCAGCAGGACCCCTCGGTCATCGCTGCTGGAGGGAACACAAAGTGGAGCAGCCACTTGGGAAGACAGTCTGGTGGTTCCCTACGAAACCGAACACACTCTGACCCTACGATCCCGCAGTCGTGCTCCTTGGTATTTACCCAAAGGAGCTGAAAACTTTTGTCCGCACAAAACATGGATGTTTAGAGCAGCTTTACTCATAACTGCCAAAACTTGGACGCAACCAAGACGTCCCTCGGTAGGTGAATGGACAAATAGACTGGTCCATCCAGACAATGGAGTTGTTACTTGGCACTAAAAAGAAATGAGCTAGGAAGCCACGAAAAGACATGGAGGAACCTTAAATGCATATGACTAAGTAAAAGAAGCCAATCTGAAAAGGCTACACACTGTATGATTCCAACTACACGACATTCTGGGAAAAGCAAAACTATGGGGACAGTAAAAAGGTCAGTGGTTGCCAGGGGTTAGGGCGAAGGAAGAGATGAATAGGTGGGGCACAGAGGACTTTTAGGGGAGTGGAAATACTCTGTATGATACTATAATGGTGCATACACGTCATTATACACTTATCCAAACCCATAAACTGTACACCACTGAGTGACCCCTAATGTCAACTGTGGACTCTGGCTGATGATGTGTCAGTGCAGGTTCATCATGTTAACAAATGTACCAGCTGGTGGGGGTGTTTATAGTGGGAGAGACGGGGGGAGGCAGGCGATGTATGGGAAACCTCTGTACCTTCCTTTCAATTCACTGTGAACCTAAAACTGCTCTAAAAAAATAAAATCTTAAAACAATCATAAAAAGAGGTTAAGATGGTAAATTTTATATTATGCGGGTTTTTTTTTTACCACAATTAACAAAAGAAGATGTCTTAGGAATGCGGGTGGACATGGGATATTATATATGCTTAGGAGTCTCACTGGTCTGCTAAGATGCTTTGTAGGACAACAATACCAATCACATACCTCCCAGGTTTAAAGCGGAAGTAGTTATTTTGTTTTTGTTTTTGTTTTTTCTTGCTGAGGAAGACTGGCCCTGGGCTAATATCTGTGCCCACCTTCCTCTTCTTTATATGGGACGCCACCACAGCATGGCTGACAAGCAGTGCATCAGCGGGTGCCCGGGATCCGAACCTGCAAACCCCGGGCTGCCAAGCGTGAACTAAACCGCTGCGCCACCGGGCGGCCCCCAGAAGTAGTTATTTTGAATGAAAATTATGGCTAATAAAAAAAAGAATTGCATGATTTAGAATATGTAAGAATCATCGTGTTTGTGGGCACAAATCTTGAGCAGGACTACAGGCAGCTGGTATTTCTGTGTGACAAGTTGTGTTTTAATCATTTTCACAAAAATATTGAATCAAGTCATACATTTCACGCATCTCTATAAAACTACAACATGAATGAAGATAACACAAAATGCATATAATGTGTGCCTGTAACGAGGACCTTGACAACAAAATGGTTAATGCACAACTTTCATCTCAGAGTATTTGAGGTTAGTCACTGCACAAGAAAACTTGAACTGTTCTAAGTCTTACAAATCTTAAATGAAAGAAATGAGATTTTTCTCAAATTTAAAAACAATCCTAAAAATCTGTGTGACATTATCAATAATAATTTGTGAGGCTGAAGAAAAAGACTTTCTAAATGGCCAAAAAAGTAAAATTTTGTGACCTATGTTACAGGAAACACTGAGGAGATTATCTTTGAGAGTTCTCTATAGAAAATACTGTAAACTTTTATTTGAGAAGGCAATCAAAGTGTTTGCAATTAGAAAATATTGGGGAAAAAGCATTATAGAATCACACCAAGCAGATACTTAATGAAGAGTCTAATTAATGTGATTTTTCTGGATTTTGTGATACTGTTGGTATTTAAAAATTTATCATTCATTTTGATTTCTATTCTCATTCTAAATACATACACACATTCATACCTAAAATAAAAAAGAAGATGAGCATGAGAGAATAGACCAGAGAAGGGTATATATACCAGGCTACACTTTACGCAACAGAAAAGAGTAAATAATACACACATATGTTCCTATTTTTACAAAAAGAAACACAGGAGGGATAAGCCAAAAAGTGAACTAAATTGGGTGTACAAGGGAGCAAAGGCACATGAACAGGAATCTTTGCATTTAGTTTTTGTTTTTGAGTCATGTTAATGTTTTACACAACCCATAAACAAAACAAAATAAATAAGGATGGGAAAACACCCTAACACTGGATACAAACAGAAAGAAAGAAATCCACTGACTCCGACATTGACAGTGACCACGAAGATGACAACAAGGGATCCAAGGGAACTCCTGGAAGCCGCACTCCAGCTGGACCAGCACAGAACACGGCCCAAGGACAGGGAACCCAAGGAGGCCTGAGCTGTGGGCACCCAGGTGGCGCTGAACCTCTCGTCCGCGGTCCACCTTACGGCACGGGAGGGACTGGGCCAGCGGTGCCCGGGACCCAGACATTCAGCATGGGGAAAGGAGAGAAGGGAGCGGAGGAGCCCTGTGGTCTCAGGCTGGACCTTGGGCTTGAGCATCAGCATGAATTCCAGAGGGAAAGGGACACGCACACCTGCTTGCGCCCAGGCCAGGCGCACCCAGCCGCAGACCTTGCTTCTGAACACTCGCTCCTCCAGCAGGAAGCCAGGCTCCCTGGAGAGACGGCCCATTCCAGGCTGGAACCCGAGTGTGCCCGCTGACCCTGGAAGCCCCTGTGCCAGGAAACGCTCAAAAACTGCAGGGAAACCGTCAAAAGCCCAAGGGAACTCACTCAAAGAGGCTCCCGCTGGCCAAATGTGGCAAATTTAGTCTCAAAATGAATAATGTCAGAAATGGAGCTTAATAAGCTCAAGTTTTAGAAAATCCCCCAGTCCACATTGGTATCACGTTTTTTTTAAACAAGGAAGGGAGAAGGGACAGCTCCTTCTTACAGCACAAAATGCCAATAATACTGGTAACGGGAACGACAGGAACGGAAAACTGCCCCCAGCACCACAGCGGTGACGCTCACGTCTGCCAAAACCATCTTGTGGGGGGTGGACACCACAGCGCCACCAGCGACCGAGCCCACGTTCCGCAGACCTGCCAGACGCCCCGGGCTGGAGGGGACCACTGGACGGCACGGGCGCAGAGCAGGCGTCTTAGGACAACGAGGGGTTTGGAAAACTACGATAAACAAGAGCACAGGCGCAAAGGGGGAGGCCGTAGGCGCCGCAGCAAAGAGTCTGGGTTTTAGCCCTGTCACTGGCCGGTCGCAGGGCCACAGGGAAGACCCGAGAGGCCACCCCGGCAGCCAAACACGTCGTGCCTCGACTCCTGTGGTGGGGCTTTCTCTGCGTGTTGGGCTCCAGCGTCGGCCAACTGCGCGGAGCGGCTAACAAACACCACGGAGTTGAGACTGCACACAACTCCACGGCCTCGTCTTCCCTCCAGAGAGGTGCAAAATGTTGAAAATGCTACCGATAAATTTTTGTTAGAACAAAACACCATCCGAGGAAGTGCAATTTAATGACACAAACACTAAGCGTGGGGGACTGACACTGGGCAGATCCCAAGGTGCCTCTCCCGAGGTCCTCCTACCCTTTGGGCCACTCTGATGACTCTGAGCTCACCCCTCCCTGTGAGCCTGTTCCTGCTCCCCAGCCACACTGTTCCCCACCGTGCCACAGTGCTCACCCTGAGCTGATGCAGACACACCGAGAAGAACCTACTGTACACTTGACTCCCTCCTCTTACCCCGTGCACAGCTGACAGAAGAACCTCACCCCCCGTGGAATCACAAGGAGGGTGGGAGAGAGCCAGGAGCAGACTCACGTCAGTCACTCTGGGGAGCAAACACCACATGTGAAACTCGTCCTGCCTTCAGTGCCTGGCCCCACATCTGACCCCCACTTGGTGACAGAGTGCAGCCACGTAGGCCCAGCTCTGGGCAGCCTGGGGGGCGTGGTGCCCAGAGACGGCGGACTCAATGTCCTCAGCACCCCATTCGTCCCCATCCACGTCCTCAGCTCAGCAGGGCAGGGGTCACAGATGGGGCTGCAGGCAGATGGCCCCAACACAGGATGGCCCATCCGTGGGCTGGCCAGCCACACACGTGTTCTGCCATACAACACGGTGGAGGAAACTGGCGAAGCCCCGTGAGATCTGGAGACCCTCACAGGGAGCACGAGAGCAAACTATTGCCATGATAACAGGACAGGATTTGCCTTCCTCACTCTGAGGCTCTCAGGAGGGGAGGGACTTCACCGCGCTTGTGGAAGACCTGCATCACTCAGTGATCCAACATCTCCCCGATGACCAGTGTGTGACGCTACAAAAGCAGGCACGAGTAACACACCTGTTCAAGTGCAAGACGGATGGACAGATTTTAATCCAGGAGTAGGAGACCTTCACTGACGTGCGGTCAGATTCCACGCTGCAACCAACCTTGAAGAAACAACCTTGTCAAGTCTTAGAGAAACACCAAAGAAGAACATCCCCATTTACTAAAATACTCCACGCTTTTCCAAAGGCTGCATTTTCCTCGTACGCTTCCACAAAAACACGCGACAACAGACGGACGCAGAGCAGAGAGGAGAGTCCAGTCGTCCTCCCGGAGCCAGACATTCACAAGGTGTGAAAAATGTTGCCATCCTGTCACTCAGTTTTTAAATTTTATTTTGGAGAAGAGTCATTTTTCATTGAAAAGGTGTTATTTATGTCAAGATGTAATGGGTTTATAATTTTTGAATGAATTAATAAATATTTCTCATTTTAAATGTCAAATACAGTAAACATGAGTAGACAAAGCCCACGTTCCCCTCCTCGAGGGCCTCGGTAATCTCCACAAGGGCAGGGGGACAGCTGGCTAAGCCATCAGATGGGCCGACAGGGCTCAGCGGCGGGACTCAGAGATGGGAGAGGACAGAGGTCTGTAGAGCTGGGCATCGAGGGCCCCGGTCTGGTCTGCACCATCGAGGCAGCAACCTCCCCTCGTATCAGCACCTTCTTCCCGGTTTCTCTGTACTTCCAGGGAGCCCGACCTGTGGACCATTCCAGGACCCCAACGCTCTCAGGCGAGCAACAGTGCACGCTGAACCTGGAAGAAGGTATTTAAAACTGGTCTCCACAGCATGACAACCTGAAATGTAACTTCATATCTGGACCCACCAAGACACAAGGAGAAGAAGAGAGGACCTCAAAAGGAGCCGGCGGAGAAAGGGGCCGTCCCGAGGGGTGGATACACTGCCCTTTGCTGCCGTCTTCAAGGTCGGCTGCCTCGAGGCTGCTCGCTTTTGGGCTCACTGCTTACAATCCAACGCGTGGATGCCACTCGGAGGGGGACAGCCCGGAGCCCATCGGGAAGGGTGCCACTTTCTGAGCTGTGGTGACCAAGCAAATGGGACCTGGTGTCCAAGTCACTTTCTTTTCCGACGGAGAGACCCCTCCCAAGGGGACAGCTGGAGGGACAGGTACCAGCTCTCAAGAGCCAACCGTGAGCCTCTCTCCCCAGCGCTGCCTTCAGCGGTGTCAGGCAGCGGCCGGAAATCAGCCCAGGCGGGAGGATTTACACCAGGGAAATTGGCTACAAACCAGGGTTTTCTTTGTCTTTCCCCAGAGAGCAGGATAGTGAACATTTCCAGCACACCACCGTTCACATCACTTGGGACACTTAATTAATGTCATATTCACAAAATGATTGGTGACAGTCTCCATACGAATTCATCTTCTTTACTGGCCAAGGTCGAGGAAGCACCCTCAGACTGCATTCCTGTTGCTTAGGGCACACAGTCAGACGGTACCTTGAAAGAGGCCATTTACCAAACCTGCCCTGAACGCTGTGTGGCAGCCCCAAGCCCCCGTGCATGATCACACCTCGTGACGCACCGCACGGTCCCCTCCCCAGACTCGGCACCAGAGCGGGAAAGAGGCGCCGGGACAGCCGCCACTGAGGGTGCAACACTAAACTGAAGCATTTCCAGCGGTTCTGGGGGTCATGTCCGTCCTGAGCGGTCATGTAGCAAGGCCGTGGGCACCTTCCCGGTGCAGCCACGCCGCATCCGCTTTAGAAATCCAATTGGAACCTGTTTTAATGTCACTGCTTAACAGACTGTGAGACGCAAGAGCACGGAGCACACTCACAAAGAAGACTGCCCCGTCCCGAGGTGGGGACGCCGACCAGAGCGGAGCGCTGCAGAGGCCAATTGTCGCCCCGCTCGTTGCTCCCTCCTGCCTTGGTCATCTCTCCTCAAATCGAGGAAAAAGCTCCGTGTGTTCCAGGGCGCTCCAGGATGAAGGGACAGGAGGGAGAGCCTGTGTCCTGGGGCAGAGCGGCCGGGCACTTCCAGGCCTGTGAGCACTGAGCCGCCAGCCCACCCAACTACTCACCACCCCTGGCCCAGTGAGCCCTTCAGGGTGTTTCTGGGAAGAGGACAAAGTGGGCATCCGCCCTGGACACCCCCATCTGCCACAAAGCCGAGGTCTTCAGAGGAGCCCACTCTGTGGTCCCCTCCCCTCCAGCACCCCCTTGACCCTGCCCTCACCCCTCGGAGCCCTGGCTGCAGCATCAATAATGTCCCAACGCTCCACAACCAGCACCGTCCCCAGACCTGCAGGGCCACCAGGGGCGGGGCCACACACACAGCCCAGATGAGCCCAGGACCTGCCTCACCCGGGACCTGCTCCTCTCCTGCTCAGCTGGAGGGGGACTGGGTCGGGGCAGAGATCCCCTGCCTTCCCCTCCCACAGGCTCCAGGCCCGCCTCCCCCCTCCGGCCCTCCCAGTACCTCCCTTGCTGGCCTGGGGTCTCGCCCTCTTCACTCCCCAGGACCAACCTGAAAGAGCGCCCAGTGGCCAAAGCTGGTAGGACATGAGCAACAAAATAAATACAGTCCCACTGGATTATAACCCAAAGTACAAAATTACCATCCATGAGTCCACACTGATACGAATAAATAAATGATCGAATAAACAAATCAATCCGAGAGAAGAGCCAAACCACCGGGGCAGAGGAATTCCAGATAATTTATGTAGACGCCCCCTCAACAGGGGAGAAAACCGCCCCCCTCCAGTGTGGGCTGTGCGCTGACATCCTTCCCAAGAGCACAGGATGGAGGAGGAGAGAACCTCCCGGGGGAGGCACGTGGCAGACACGCCTCAGCCAGGTGACCACGGTCATATCACAGCGACAGGTCGAGGTCAGAGCAGGCTCGCCTAACGTGATGCAAGGAGAGGGCCCTTCGCCTCTGGGGTCTCCTCCCTGAATCCCCCAACCCCAGTCGAACCAGAGAGCAACGCAAATCGAGGGACCTTCTGCAGAACCACTGACCAGTGCTCCTCAAACGGCAAGGTCCAGAATCACGGGTCCGTCTGAGAGACTGTCACGGCCCAGAGGAGCCAAGAGGTGAAGACTGAACGTCATGTGGGTCCTGGGTGGGACCCTGGGACAGAAAGAGGACCTCAGGAGGAACTGCGAGATCCGAATGAAGTGTGACTTTGGCTCACAGCCACGTACCGAAGTGGGTCCAGTAGTTGTAGCGAATGTACACACCATGTAAGGCATTAACAACAGGGGAAACTACCATATTCTGTACTGTCTTCTCAATTTTCTGTAAATCCAAAACCCTCTAAAAAAATAAACTCTATTAAATGTGCACGCACGTGCACACACGAACCTGTGGGTGCGCCTGGCTCCGCCTTCTCAACACCCCAGTCCAGCGAGGGCACTGAGAACCAACCTCCCCACGAGCATCGCCCACCGGCTGTCAAGGAAGCCACAGCCCGGCCTTTTAAGCCTCTGCCCCTCATCCTCCCGCCCGTGGTGACTCGGGGCTCTCGGGACGACATCCACAGATGCCCGAGAAGGCCTTCCCGGTACTGGTTCTCCTGCATAATTTAGCCTCGGGGAGGAATAGGCAGGGTGGTGTCCAGGCAAACCCAGCAGCAGGAACACATTTTCTACCTACGCTCCCTCCCAAGACCGTGGTCAGAGGAGAAGATCACCAGTAAAGCCCTAACAGCAGAGAAGCAGGAGGGGGCCGCGCCACGTCGGAAGCTGGACGGCAGGCGGCCCGGTAGTCGGCAGGAGACTGGGCAGGGCTGACCCTGAAAGGCAGTGGGGTGCCCACGGCACAGGCTTTAGACCTCTAAGAAGACCCCCATCCTCACCCAAAGCAGCTGGCGGAACGAGGGCTCAGACTGGGGGTGGCGAGGGTCTCCTTCCAAGCAGAGAGACACCTCAGCACCCCCCCAGGCAGGATGCTCCCTGGGGCCCCTGGACCAGCCACCATGGGGGCTCCCAGGACAGGCCCAGCCAGGTTGCCATACCACCACGTCCACCGGCTCCGAGGAGCCCACGAGTCAAGGTGGGCAGACCACCAAGGGTCACCCGGGGGCCGAGGAAAGCCTCCCTGGCCAGACAAACCAAGAAAAAGAACCTCGGTGGAAACAGAGCCATGGAAGGGCCAAAGAAAACATTAAAAGGAAGATTTTACCACGTAACAGTGCCACTGCGTTACCTCGTCACGGGTCTGTCACCGCTCTGAGTTCCGACCACGTGGCGGGTGGGTACTTGCGCTTCATTTACTTACTTGGTCTCCGCAATGACAGGGGAGCCACACCCATGGTCACCATCCCGTTCATGAGGGGACAGTGCTGTGACTGAGGTCACACGGCTGGCAAGTGGCAGAGTGGGGGCCTCGCTCCACGGCAGAGAGCCCCAGCTCCGCCACACATGAGCTGTGTGATGTGGGAAAATTACTTGACCTCTCTGTGCTGCAGATGCCGTTGTCTCCACAGAACGGGACAACAGCAGCACACACCTCATAGTGCACTGTAAGGATTAAACGCATTCACACGCGGGAAGGCTCAGAGCCTTAAAAGTGCTCAATAACTTACATAATTACTTCATATCATGGGGCCTCTCGCCATAATTAATAACCTCAAAGAACCGTGTGATCTTCCTTGGAGACAAGAGCAGGGCACCATTTTAAAAAAGAACCTCCAGGGCTCAAAAAAGAGCTCTGGGAAATTTAAAAATAAAGACAAAACAACAAACTTAATGGATGGTTTGGACAAGAAAAACGGAAGGTATCTTCCAGAAAATAAAAGGGACAGAAGTGGAAAATAGAAAAGAAGATTAGAGGTCCAGTCCAAGAGCCCAACAAATGGTCAGCGCACGCATGGGGCTGCTCCCTCTTGCTGCCGATCGAATCTTTTACAACTGCCCGCAGAAGAGACATTAAAAAAGCAAACTTTAAAAAGACCAGACACGTTCACACCACCAAATTAAACATAATAGAAAGTCAGGGTCCCCCCCACCCACCGGCATCGCTGTACAGTCGCTTGTTCACCCAGCAAACTATCATGGCATAAGGGGAAGGTGGAACGGCCCCCCGCCTGTCAGACGGCAATCACAGCAGCTCCGACACAACGACGGAGGAAGGATTTGTCAGTTATCAACTTGGCGTTCTCGTTTCTCCTGATTTGGAACCTCGCTCAGGGGAAACTGCAGACCCGCCGGCTTGCAGCTTGGCCGCCTGGGCTGGGTCGGCTTGGAGGCCTCAGAGACGGGGAAGGGAAGAGAAGCCAGTCATAAATGAGGTGCCCTACTCTACGTATTTAGGATAATCCTAAAAATAAACTTCCGTATCCAAATACACCGGCAGGGGCTTTGCGGTGCTGTCTCCTGTATGAATGATAACTTTATTACCAAAAACAATCTGAATGTTGGATGAGCAGTTGGCTCAGATGGCATATTTTGGATAAAGCTTTTTCTGCCCCTCCCATAAAGCACAAACACTTATGGAGGGCCTGCTTTGTGCCAGGCTCCTGGGCTGGGGACCCCATGGGAGCATGAAACGCCCATCCAACCCTCCCGGGGTGGTGGCTGTGGGAGTGGTGCTCCTAAGTGCTGTTCACCCTGAAAGAGCAGAGGGGACAGCATGAGCAAAGGCCCAGTGGCAGCAGGCATTAAGCAAGATGGGGCAGACACCCCCCCACCTATAGCCCCCAAACTCGTCTTTCCCCAAGAGTGAGGAGGGGCAAGCACAGAAAGGAAACTCTCTGTTCTTTGGACATCAACACCAAAGAGACACCAAACCTGGAATGAAGGTTCCCCTCAACGGGACTGGGCATCGGCCTGGCTCTGAGAGCAGCCCTTCAGGGGTGTCCCCCCGAGGAGAGCCCCTGGTCAGTGCACCCTCACAACAGCTCTAAGTCAGTAAAGGAAACAAGTGCTGCCCACGCCTGCAGATCCTCAGCGGGGTGTGGAGCCACCGCCCCGAGCTTCAAGGAGAGCGTCCTCCCGACGGTCAGACCCCCATGGGCTCTGTCCGCTCTGCTCTGCGATCAGAAACTCTCAGCCCTTGCCCCTACACAAACATGCAAGGAACAAGACAGAAGGGAATGGGGGAGCTTCTGAAACGGGGACTCTGCTGGGACCACAGACAACCCTGACGGGGTCCCCACCATGTCAATGGCCGACAGAAGGGTGGCCGAGGGTGGCATCCTCTGGGAGTGCCCCATCTGGACTGACTAGGGCTCGCGGCTGCTCCGTGTGACCGACTGATAGTCGGCCTATGAGCCGGGCGGCCCTGGAGGTGACGTCTGGAAGGTTGGTGTAGAGCTCGGAGTTGGGCAGACAGCACACACAACTCCTTACATAACTGGCAGCAGCTCTGAACTTCGTGAGGGCGCCTCGTTGGGGGCTGATGCAGCTAAGACAGGAATGTGGTGAATCCACGTGGGTTTGACCAGGACACAGATACAGGTGAAACACAGCCACAGCCCCAGCTGGCAACATCAACAGAGAAGGGGGTTGTTGTTATCTGGGGGGGCGGGGGGGGGGTCCCTCCTCCAACCTGCCCCTGTTCATGGTTCTGCCTAAACTCCACTGAGGCCCGAGGCTCGGAAGCCATTAGTGAGAGTGGTCTTTGGCCCACGTTCTGGATCTCCCTGGCAGTGTCTCTGCATTTTGAGGGTTCGTATCAGCTACGCGCTGGCCGCGCGTGACCACACGAGAGGAAAGAGGCCGAGATGTCCCAGGCATCCGGAAGAAACATGACACAGCTGATTTCTGCTCACAGGCAGGCACACACGTGAGCCCACACCCTGCTCCACTCCCTGCCCACGCGCCCCATCAACACATCCTAAATTCTATGATTCAAGATCCAAGACACATGAGCAACCCCTGTGACCCGGGCCGGCCGCAGAGAGCGGCCCATATTGCAACAGTCCCTTCTGCTCCGGGGGGAGGGGCGCGCTCTGCTCAGAAGGGCCTCCCGGCCACCCCAGCACCATTCACATGAGGGGGGATCTGCCGCTTAGCAGCCCACCCGCCCAACTCCCCGCCAGCCTGTTGGGGGGCTGTCTGCTGTTGTTTCTGTTTTTTACAAAACACCCTGCAAAATGGACGTCAGAAAAGCACCCACATTCCCACATCACCGCCAACACCGCGCGGCCCCCGGGAGCATCCAGTCTACCTCCAACCATCTCAGAACAGCAAACCAGGAGCCAGGGCCACACTCATCACCGACATCCAACATCCGAGGACCCTGATGGAGCGAGCCGGCACGTCAACACCGGCCGTGCCGCCGACTCCGACACGACCAAAGAGGCACGCAGAAACGGGAGCAGATAGGTGCTGGCCGCCACCGCCAGCCTCGGGCCCGGGTCTCCAGACGTGCCCACCGTGCTCCCTTCAACCCAGCAACGCAGAATGGAAAGCAAGCGAAGCACACACACGCTCATTGTGGCAGTGGCAGCCTCAGATGCCACCGTGAGACCACCAGCCGAGGAAAACTCCCCAACCAGAGCCTGAGCCGGAGGGTCCGAGGAAGATGAGATCATTCCCCGAGCCAGCCGGCCGCGCTAACGGGCCTGGGTCACATACCGTCCGTGTTCAGGGCATACATTTCCTTCCTGCACCCCCCGCGTCAGCCGCATCGCTCGCTGGGCATGTTCCTCTGCAGCTTGTTTTTCTAAAAATCTGTCACCCTCGGAAACAAGAGCCCCTCACAGCCCTTCCCCGGGCAGTGCTCGGAGCTGCGGCAGCCGCATCCCCACCCGGGGCCGGTGGCCGCGGCGCATCTGTGCCGGGAACATCTGTGCGGCACGGGGCTGGGGGCCAGGCAGCCAACGAGCCCCGCGACGCGGACGTGCTGCGAGCACCCGGCCCGCAGGCCACTGCCGGCCCCTCCGGGCGCGGAAACCACGGGGCGATGCGCATTACTCACCGGCTTTCTTCTCCTGCTCCTCAGCACGGAATTCTTTATGCTCTAGGAGCGGTGGGCATGAAAGCAGGCATTTCCTCCCCTCCCGTGCGCCAATGCTGCCCTCTGCGCCCCTGGACCCCCGACAATAGGCAGGGTGGGCTCGGCGCAACGAGCAGATATCTAAAGGAAGGCTGGCCGGCCCGACCCCCGCCTCTCACATCCCTGCCTCCTCATGTCTCCAGGCCCGGGTGGTACCCGGCTCCCCTGGGAAGCTGGAGCCGGCAGCTGAGGCACCGACTAAAACCCGGCCTGGATATCAGGGAGCTGACGTCACGTGAAGACAAACATGTCTGCACGAAGACGGTCCTGAGGGCACGCGGTCCTGAGAGGACGTGGGGCAGCGGCCAAAACGCGGGCGGCTCAGCCTCGGCGGCCGTGGCAGCAGAGCCCCGCCGGGCCCACCGGGAGGGATGTGGGGACGCAGCGGCCACCAGGGCACGAGGGATCTCTGACCTGCATCCACAGAGGCCAAGAACGGGCCCAACACAAATGCTCAAGGGGGTCTGAGCCCCGGTGCCATGGCCAGGAGAGGAGGGGAGGAGAGAAGTCATGAGTCAAAAGCTGGCCAAACCCTAGGTCAGGCGGCCTGTGATGCTGTGGCTGCTCTGGGGGAGGTGGGCGCCGGGGAGGGCAGAAATGGGGAAGGCTCCACACGTGGGAGGTGAGAATCGGGGGCCTGGAATCGCACACCCTCCAGCCAAAGGCGGGAGGTACCCCTGCTGACCCGACTCAGGACCTCACACGCCACTGAGCTGTGCCCAGCTGCAGCCAGAGCAGACCCAGAGCCCCCAGTGGACAGCTTGACCCTCTTACTCCCACCCTCTGCCCCACCAAACCCAGGCACCCCATCTTTGCCAACCCCATTTCCCTCCAATTCCAAAAAATGTGGGGAAAAAGACGGCTCAGCCCAGGCCAGGGAGCTTGGCCAACTTCCCTGGAATCTGCCTGGTGCACTGACCCCACAGGACCAGGCTTCACACTGGGGGCCTGGGAAGTTGCAGGGAACTCTGTCCCCACCCTCCAACAAATGCTCCTGCTGTGATCAATACGTCAGCCAATACACCCAGGGGGCAGAGGTCTGGGAAAGGCTAGTGCCCCCTGGCTCAACCTCCCACCTCTGAATGGTCATAAGCAGGCGTCGGGCCACAAATCCACGCTTATTCGTGTTCATGGCAGACTGGGCCAAAGTTGTGGGTTCGAATTCCAGCTCCTCAGTAGCTTGCCGTGTGGCCTGAAGTCACTTTGGAGCTTCAACCACCCGGCGGCTGACCGGTGTGCGAGAGCATTTCACAAAATGTGAAACTCGTCAGTACGACACTTAGAGGCACCGTTCGAGGAGAGGCCCCCCAATCTCCTTTCCTGGAAACAAAGACGGGTGACCCGAGGGCTCGGTCCTCACGGCCGACAAGCTAAGGACACCTACGCTTCTGATTAGCTCAACAAAATAAAAATCGTAATAGTTCAAGACACGCGGAAAACACGTGAAATGTAAATTTTGGTGTCCATAAATAACGTTTTATCGTAGCTCATTTGTTCACGTACAGTCTGTGGCTGCTTCCACCTACAACGGCAGCTGAGAAGCCGCAACAGAGACCAAACGGCCCACAGAGCCCAAAATACTGACTATCTGGGCCTTTACAGGATAAGTCTGCAGACCGCCGACTAAGACTATAAAATCACAAAATAACTGAACCACCATGTCCACACTGGGCTTCAATGGGGAATGCAAATTTACCCCAAGTCCAACGTAAAAATTCACATACAATTGGCTTTACATCACAACCACTGTCCTTCCGCCAATTTCTCTCTTCCAATCCATTCCAAAACATCCAGTTTTGCAGAACTCTAGAAAACCCAGGTGGAAGTGGCAGATTGCTAATTTTATTGGAAGCTGATTTAAGGTAGAAAACTAGCTTTTCCAGTTTGTGGCAAATAATTTGAGACAAAGCTGAATGAAACTGGATTTTTAATAAAACCATAGATATACTATAGATACTGGGGGAATAAGCAGCTTCTGGATGTTTTGGAAGGATTCCAAGGCACCCCACCCACCATGCCTGGACGATGCTCCTGACGGCCTTGGCCCCCAGGTCCCAGACCCCCTGCTGACCCACCAGTTGACCTGGAGCCCCCACACCCCACGCTGAGCTGGGCTCACTTCCTCTCACTCCCAAGGACGCCGTGCTGGGCGCGAACGCCTGACGGGGCACTTTCCTTCCCACTTGATCTACCAGCTGCGGGGGTGGGACGGCGAGCTGCCCTCACCGTGCACGTGGCAGGTTCCAGGAGCCCCTCCAAACTCTGTCAACTCTCACACGGCCCCCACAAGGTGGCTACTACCACAGACCCCCATCCACAGAGTGGGAAACTGAGGCACGGGGAGCTGCATCCACCACCCGAAGCTGCATGGTGGGTTCATCATTGAGCTGGGGTCCGGACCCAGCAGCACAGCGGCACCCACTTGAACATTACGCCCGCCACCTTCCATGGTCTTACAAACACACGTGTCCCCTGGTGCCACCACCGCCCCACAGAGCCAACACCTGGCTTCTCCATGGGGGTCTTGCCCACTGAGGTACACCCCGGCCGAGGCCCTCTCCCTGCCCAGCTCTGCTTCTGGGCGGTCGTCCAGCGTGCGTCCAGGGAGCACACGAAGCTTCAGAGTCAGAGAACAGGCAGCCCCAGGCCCAGCGGGTGGGGCGTGAGCTAGGTGGGCACCAGGGGCAAGTGGGGCGGGGGCTGAGCCTCCTGCTATGGCCATATGTGCCCCTTTCTCCTCCTGCAGCCCCTGGCAGGGATGCCCCTTCCTCTCCAACCCACTTTGGCCCCTGCAACCCGTGGCTGTCCACCCTTAGCCCCGACCCAACCCCTACTTCAGGGTCACTGCTCCTCTGACTTCTGGACCAATGAGCCCAGGAGAGCCCAGGGGAGCCTAGCTGCCCCTCGGCCCTCCCCCATACCAGGCTGGCACATATCTTGTTACCATTGTGTCCAGGCACCTGCCTGTAACATCCCAGGCTGTGAAAACTTTCTTTCCCCAGAGATGGAGTGGAAATGGTTCGGGGCCTGGCTTCAGGGGTGGGAGCAGACAGGCCTGTTGCCCTTCCACTGGCACCACTTGGTAAGGAAAGGGCTTTAAAAGCCCGCAAAGGCCTGGGGCTCCTGGCAGCTGAGGAATTCCATCCCAGCTCACAGGGGCTCCACAGGTACAGACAAAGGTGGTGGTCAAGACACCCTCCCGACCAACCCCAGGCCCCCCCAGACCCATGGGTGAGGCTGGAGAGGGTCCCACTTCTCGGGTCTTGACCCAGGTGCAATCTCCTCCCCGACCCCAGAGAGTCCTGCCCTGCGGCGGGGCTCGGCCCCAGAACCCCCATTGGCCCCTGGGTGACAAGAAGGGTGATGAGAAGGCAGCCCACAGGTGGACATGGGCCGCCTCTCCCCAGGGAGCAGGCTGGAGTGGAGGCCAGACCCATAGCCTGCCAGCCCACCAGCGAGTCCAGGGACGCCTCTGTCACTCGAGTCTGTGACAGGCCGGGACCAACAACACAAAGCACATGGAGCTGCCAGCATAGGTTCCAATGACCTGGAGGGACACCGCTGGCTTTTAAGGTGGGGTCCACTGCAGCCAAATCCCCTGCGTTTGTATTTTCTCCGTGGACCCTGAGGGCCGAGAGGCCTAGCTGCATCAGGATGGACTCGGCTCTGCCTCCAGCTTGACCCTGGTACAGACACTACAGCCCTCCTTGGGGCACCCCTTTCCCAGGCGGTCACCCTGAGTCTCCACCACAGGCCACAGGGAGACCGATGGGGCTGGGAGCCGGCTGGTAGGGCCACCCTGTCCCATTGAGTTCCCCTGCCCAGGCCTGTGGCCATCCATTGAGGGTCCCTGAAGAGCATGTGGGCTGGAACAGCAGAAACGCCCCCGCCCAAAGAGGGACAGCTGCTGGTGCCCACAGCGTCTGCGTCCAACTCCATGTGACAGGTCCTGCCGTCCAGTGAGACTCCTCCTCCTCCAGGAAGCCCCTTGGGGCCAACAGGGAGGGCAGGGTGTCAAGAGTCCCCTGCTCTCACTGCCAGGGGTGGGGCCGCTCACCACCCACCGGGAGGGACCACCCCGAGTGACAGAAAGGACTTGGTTTATTGCGTTGAAGTCTCCCGCCCTCTAAGTGCCACCAACTGTCCTTGAAGACATATTAAATAACAGCTCGCTCTGCGGGAAGTCTGGTCCTCAGCACCTTGACAAACACATTCTACTTACAATCCCGTTATTCCCGATTTATAGGTAAGGAAAGGCAGTCACTAAACAGGTTCGTCGTTCACTTAAGGATGACGAAAACGCCATTCTCGGGGGCAGAGCCATGACCACTGCCCGGACACTTGCCTGACTTCCACCCACGCACAGGCAGGCACCGGCCACACCTTCCCCACCCACGGCCCCCAGGGCTGGAGGGTTGAGGCCGAAGTCAGGTCCCCAGGAAGGGCCCCCGTGGAGGAGGGCCCTGCGGCAGTGGCTCTCCCCAGCGTGGTCAATGGAGGTGTGGTCACACTGGTGGGAGTGTGGCTGGACGTTAAGGACAAGTGGCCATCAGAGCAGTGGGCGGCAGGAATCGGGCAGCAGGATGCCAGTGTCCTTGAGAGAAAGTGACTGACCTAGGGGTCCATGAGTGGGGCGAAGGTCTCAGCTACGCTCAGCACTGCTGGGCTGCTCACTGCAAGAGGATCCACAGAAGTGCCACACAGACCCGCAACCTATCCCACAAGGCGCTGACCCAGGGGATGCCCCTGACCACCGCACCGGCCACAGCACAAACAACAGCCCACAGGCTGCCTCGCCCCCGGGCCCCAAACCTCTCGTGGGGCCTGGTGTGAATCTACACCGACTGTCCGATCCAGGGCCCCTCCCCTCAGAGCTCCACACGGGATCCCGCCCCGGACACAGCTCTGAGGGGCACCAGCTCCCCAGAGACCTGCACAGCCTCCGGCACACAGCATCACACAGAGGGCCTGCAGGGACCCTGCGCAGGCAGCATCTCCTGGGGACAGACCCACCCAGGGTGCTGGGGCAGTCGGACCACCCCCAGAGACACATCATCATCCCGACCCCCAGAACCTGCAGATGGGACCTTATTTAGAAAAAAGGCATTAGAGATGTGATTAAGTTAAGGGCCTTGAGATCATCCTGGATTACCTCGGTGGCCCTAAATCCAATGACGGGTGTCCTTATAAGAAGAGGAGAGACACACAGACACAGAGGGAAGATGCCACGTGATGATGGAGGCCGAGACTGGAATGAAGCGTCTACAAGCCAGGGATTGCCGTCCAGCACAGCAGCCAGAGAGGGTCAGAACGCACGCTCCCTCAGCCCCTACAAAGGGAATCGACGCCCCCATCTCTGTCTCAGATTTCTGGCCTCCAGGCCGAGAGGTCAGTGTTGTTCTGAGCTTGTGGGACTTTATGGCAGGAGCCCCAGGAACCTGACATACCCATCAACACACCACACTGGGGCATCTGTAGGGGCTGCCCGCTCAGGAGGGGACTGCAGACCCATGCCCAACACCAAGTCCTCGCTGCCCTTCCCCAGTCCTCTGTCCCTTGTCTGGGCTCAGGGGGCTGCGAGGACAAGGTGGCCCCAGCAGAGCCCCAGAATGGACCATGCCGTGGTGCGTGCTTAACACCCCCTGCCCAGAAGGGGCTCAGCTGCCTAATGGCTCTGTGCCTTCCACGGCCTGTCTGGGGTCAGGGACAGTGATGGGGAAGAAGAGGAGAAGGTCCCTGAGAGGGATCTTCCCACAGTGCCCAGGTGGGGCCCATTACTCTTACCACAGTGATTGTGTTGGGGCTGACAGGGTACTGGCCTCAACCCCCTCACGGGGCAGCACCTGAGTTAAAGGGACTGAGCCCTTGTTTGTCACATAATTATCTACTTTCCAGGAACCGTGGCCCAGGCCTGTGTGTGGCACATTATCGATGTCCCCGCTGCTCCCAATTAACATTTGCTGCATCTTACAGGTGAAGCAGCTCAGGCTCCCTGAGTCCCCGGCCTGAGGGGCAGAGCACAGACACCTGGGTTTGCTGCATCTCGTGCCCAAGTGGTTTGTCCACTCAAGACCAAGAGAGGAGACGTGTCCAGCCAGACACCCAGGCCAACACCATCCTGGACACAGATGTACATTCCAGACAGATCAAAGACCAAAATTCAAGAAACTAAATACTTCCACCTTTCAGGGTAGCCAGAAAGGAAAACATTAACAGGTATGAATGGACAAAAATCAAATATTAACATTTCCGTGTGACCAGAGGCACGACAAGGCACGTGACAGAGGAATGGCCTGGGGGAAAATAGCTGCATTGCGCATCGGTGCTGCATGAAGAACCAGTCCAGCGTGAGAACGGGCGCAGCCATGAATGGACAATGCACAGAGGGAGAAACACGAGTGGCAGGAAGACCAAGGCGCTCACCACTGGCGGGGACCCATGAGGTCAGCACGCCGTCACAAAGCCCCTCTGTGCCCGGAGCCCACAGGTGGACCTCCCTCAGACACCAGCCTGCTGCGCTGTTCCTCTGCTTCAACAAACCCCCCAGAGCCACTACAGATTTGGCATACTGTGGGGCCCGCCCTGCCCAGGGACATCACTGGCCAGCCCACCTCTCCCCACGGTGCCCTGGCCCACCAAACCACCAGGATTCTCGATTCCTTATTGTGCCAGACACTCAGCCCCACACCCTCCTCCCTGCCCAGCCCCGGAATGCCCTGGAAATGTGCTTCCACTTGGTGGGAAGGAACTCCCTCTCTCGGCTCCCACTGGGCCCTTGTTGCTAATGGCAGGGAGCACGGTCCCCCACTGAACCCCAATGGCACAGTCACCTCCATCACTGGTACCTGACAGGCAACATGGGGCCAACTGACGTCTGCTCACGCAAGACCCGGAACTCGCCTGAAGTCAGACCCCTTTGAGAGGGGAAGTTCACAGAGCCCTGCTGACAGTTTATTCTGATGATACTTCAACATACACAAGCTGGATTAAGTCTTATGTTGTAGCCAAACAGAGTTACCAATTCAGTATTTTAAGAACCTATAACCTGTACATGAATGATCACAGCAGCACTATTCACAAAGGCCAAAAGGCAGAGCCAGCCCAAGTGTCCATCGGTAGATGAATGGACAGACAAACTGTGGTAAATCCATACAATGGAATATTATTCAACCATAAAAAGGAATGAAGCAATAAACAGACAGAAGATAAGTAACGAAACAGAGGACTTGAACAACACAATGAACCACCAGATCTGATGGACACACACAGAACACGCCACCCAACAGCAACACACACACTCTTCTCAAGTGCACCCGGGACATTCTCCAGAGTAGAGCATGTGTTAGACCACAAATTAAGTCTCAATATATTTTAAAAGACAGGTACTATGCGAAGTATCTTCTCTGACCACAGCCGAATTAAGTTAGAAATCAATAACAGAAGCAAATTGGGAAAATTCATAAATGTGTAGAAATTAAACAACATTCTCTTAAACAACCAATGGATCAAAGAATAAATCACAAGAGAAATTAAAAAATACTTAGAGACAAATGAAAACAAAACCACAACATACCAAAACTTATGGGATGCAGAAAAAGCTGTGCTAAGGGGGAAACTTATAGCTATAAATGCTGACGCTAAGAAACAAGAAAGATCTCAAGTCAACAACCAGACTTTACAACTTAAGGAATTAGAAAAAGAGCAAACCAAACCCAAAGGTAGCAGAAGGAAAGAATTACTACAGATTAGAGCAGAGATAAACAAAATAGAAAAAAAAAAAGAGAGAAAAATCAATGAAACCAAAAATTGGTTCTTTGAAAAGATCAATGAAATTGATAAACTTTTAGCTAGATGGACTAAGAAAAAAAAAGAGACTCAAATGACTAAGATCAGAAATGAAAGTGGGGAGATTACTACCAATCCTACAGAAATAAAAAGGATTATAAGAACATACTATGAACAGTTGTACACCAACAAATTGAATAGCCTAGATGAAATGGACAAACTCCTAGAAACACAAGACCTACCAAGACTAACTAACAAAGAAGTAGACAATCTGACTAGACCTAGAACTAGGAAGGAGATCGAATCAGTGATCAAAAATCTGACAAAGAAAAGCCCTGGACCTGATGGCTTCACTGGTGAATTCCACCAAACATTTAAAGAAGAACTAATACCAATCCTTCTCCAACTTTTCCAAAAAATTGAAGAGGAGGGAAGACTTTCTAACTCATTCCAGGAGGCCAACATCACCCTGATACCAAAGCCAGACAGAGACACTACAAGGAAAGAAAACTACAGACCAATATCCCTTATAAATATTGACGCAAAATCCTCAACAAAATACTAGCAAACCGAATTCTGCAGTGTATTAAAAGGATTATACACAAAAAGTGGGATTTATTCCTGGAATGAAAGGATGGCTCAACATATGAACAATCAATCGATGTAATACATCACATTCACAGAACAAAGGGAAAAAAACTACATGATCATTTCAACTGATGGAGAAAAGGCATTTGATAAAGTTGAAAATCCTTTCATGATTTAAAAAACACTCAACAAACTAGGAATAGAAGGTACCATGTGTGTTTTTCCTCCACACTACCAAGCAATTAACTCAATTCTGACACTATCTACCTAGAGGTAGCATCATATCCCACAGATTAAGGGCTCAGTCCTACAAGACTGCTCCCTCTCCCCAACTTCAGATGCCAATCACCAGTCCAGGTGTCACCTGTGCCACTGACCCATCAGCTATAGGGCAGAGGTTCCCACTACGCCCTCCTCAGGGTGTAGATTAATTTGCTAGAGCTGCTCACAGACCTCAGAGAGACATTTTACTTAGTAGGTTAACTCAGGAAGAGTCAGATGGAGGAGATGCATAGGGCAAGGCATGGGGAAAGGTCATGGAGCTTCCATGCTCTCCCTGAATCTCCATGTGTTCACCAACCCTGGAAGCTCTCCTTTTTCAGTTTGTATGCAGGCCCTGTGACATGGGCATGATTGATTAAATCACTGGCCACTGGAGACTGATTCAACCTCCAGCCCCTCCCCTTCCCCTGAGTCAGAGGGGTGGGACTGAAAGTTTCAACCCTCTAACCACTTGGTCTTCCTGGTGACCATCTTCATCCTGAGGTTATCTAGGGGCCCCACCCTAAGTCACCTCATTAGCAAAAACTCAAGTGTGCTCAAAAGAGACTCCTAAAGAATGACAAAAGACACTCCCATCACTCAGGAAATTCCAAGGATTTGAGGAGCTCTGTGCCAGGAACCAGGAACAAAGACCATATATATTTATGACACCACAGAAGGAAACTACCTCAACATAAAAGCCATATATGAAAAACCCACAGCAAACACCACACTCAACGGTGAAAGACTGAAAGCTTTTCCTTCAAGATCAGGAACAAGACAAGGATGCCCACTGTCACCACTTCTATTCAACCTAGAGCTGGAAGTTCTAGCCAGAGCAATTAGGCAAGAAAAAGAAATAAAATGCATATAAATTGGAAAGGGAAAGTAAAATTATCTCTGCTCACAGATGATATAGAAAACTCTAATAAGTCCACAAAAAAGTTGTTAGAACTAATAAACAAATTCAGCAAAATAGCAGAATACAAAGTCAACACACAAAAATCAGTTGCATTTCTATACACTAGAAATGAACAACCCAAAAGAGGAAATTAAGAAAACAGTTCCATTTCCAACAGCATCAAGAATAAAATACTTAAGAATAAACTTAACAAGGAGGTGAAAGACTTGTACACTGAAAACTACAAAACAGTCCTGAAAGAAATTAAAGAAGACATAAATAAGTGGAGAGACATCCCATGTCTATGGATTAGAAGACTTAATACTGTTAAGATGTCAACATTACCCAAAGTGATCTACAGATTCCTATCTGTAATCTGCAATCCTTATCAAAATCCTAATGGTGTTTTTTGCAGAAAAAGAAAAACCCAATTAAAATTCCTATGGAATCTGAAAGGACCCCAAATGGCCAAAACAATCTTGAAAAAGAACAACAAAGCTGAAGGACTCACATTTCCTGATTTCAAAACCTACTACAAAGCTATAGCAATCAAATCAGTGTGGCACTGGCATAAAGACAGACATACAGACCAATGGAATAGAATAGAGAGCCCAGAAATAAACCCTCACACATGTGGTCAAATGATTTTTGACAAGCGTGCCAAGACCATTCAATGGGGAAAGGACAGTCTTTTCAACAAATGGTGCTGGGAAAACTGGATATCCACATGCAGCAGAACGAAGCTGGACCCTCATCTAACACCACATACAAAAGTTAACTCGATATGGATCAAGGACATAAATGTAAGACCTAAAACAATAAAACTCTTAGAAGAAAACGTAGGATAAAAGCTTCATGACACTGGACTTGGCAATGAGTTCTTGGATAGGACACCAAAGGCACAGGCAACAAAAGAAAAAAATAGACAAATTGGACTTGATAAAAACTGAAAAATTTTGTGCATCAAAAGACACTATCAACAAAGTAAAAAAACAACTCACAGAACTGGAGAAAATATTTGCAAATCATATATCTGATAAGAATATACAGGGAACTCCTAAAACTCAACAATAAAAAAACAAACAACCAGATTCAAAATGTACAAAGGACTTGAATAGACATTTCTCCAAAGAAGATATACGAATGGCCAATAAGCACATGAAAAGATGCTCAATATCACTACTCATTAGGGAAATGCAAACCAAAACTACAGTGAGACATCACCTCATACCCATTAGGATGGCTAGCATCAAAAAAACAGAAAACACCAGGTGTTGCCAAGGAGGTGGAGAAATCGGAACCCTGGTGCACTGTTGGTGGGAATGGAAAATGGTGCAGCCACTGTGGAAGACAGTATGGAGGTTCCCCAAAAAACTAAACATAGAATTACCATATGACCCAGCACCCCCACTTCTGGGTATACACTCAAAAGAATTGAAAGCAGGGTCTCAAAGAGATATTTGTACACCCATGCTCATAGCAGCATTATTCACAATACAGTCATGCTCCTCAAAATGATGTTCTGGTCAACAACAGACCACATATACACCAGTGGTCCCATAAGATCAGTACCACACAGCCTAGGTGTGCAGTAGGCTATACCATCTAGGTTTGTGTAAGTACACTCTATGACGTTTGCACATTGATGACAACACCTAACGACGCACTTCTCAGAAGGTGTCCCCCTCGTTAAGCAATGCATGACTGTAGCTAAAATGTGGAAGCAACCCAGGTGTCCATCAACAGATGAATGGATAAACAAAATGTGGTCCATCCATACAACGGAATATTACTCAGCCTTAAAAAAGGAAATCCTGTCATATGCTACAACATGGATGAACTTGGAAAACATCATGCTAAGTGAAAGAAGCCAGCTACAAAAGACCACATATTGTATGATTCCATTTACTGTATATGAAATGTCCAAAACAGGTAAATCCACAGAGACAGAGCGAAGATTGGTGGTGGCCAGATTTTCTTTCTGAATGTGTTTTAGAAGTAGGTAGAGGTGGTGGTTGCACAACAGTGTGAATGTACAAAATGCCACTGAATTGTTCACTTTAAAGTGGTTAAAACAGTAAATTTTATGGTATGTGTACATTACATCATTTTTTACAACTCCCGTAAAACTGATTAACTTCCTTTCGATGACCAGAACAGAACGCATGGGAAGGTGTTTTGCTAAAAGTGAACACAGGCCCTTCCAGCTGGATGTGCGCAGGTGCCACCGTGCAGCCGCATTCCTGCTGCTTGTCCATGTCTGGCCATGGTCTGTCAGTCCACGCAGCCCTCCGTGGTCCTGCCCCGGCTCATGGGTGCCCTGTACGCCCTCCGGTCTGAGCCTTTTAGCTCACTCCCCGCATCAGGCAGGGCTTCCTGAGGCCAAGGAAACGTTGAACACGAATGCCCACACAGGCACCAGACTCACACAGCGCACCCTGCCCACCGTGGCCACCAGGTGACCAGACAGAGTTGTCCTAACTGTCCAAGACGGGCGTTAAAATTGAGCCACGAGTGAAATATTGGCGAGACGCCAGGGCCTGGAAGAAGCCACGGGAAGCGGTGTCCTGCTCACGCTCCTGACCAGCGGGGTGACCGCTGTCCTGCTCCCTCGTGCGCTGCCCAGCGAAGTGGCCGTCAGGGCATGGAGCGGGCATCCATGAGCAGGGGAGGAACACCGCCCTGTCAACCATCCTCGGCACTCCCCTGGGACCTTGCCACCTCCGAGGCGCTGGTGGAATGTTCTCCAACAAAGCTGAGTGGTCCCCAAAGCCTCAGAGCCGCCCCTGGCAAGCATCTCAAGGACCTGCTCGTGCGCCTGAGACGGTACTTTCTCTAAGGCCACCACATTCTCCGCATTCCCCCATGATGACACTGCCGCTACCCGTGTGTCACTCCCACTTCACCCTCCAGCAGACCCCCGCCCCCACTCCTATGTGCAGAGGCCCAGCCAGGGCCCATCACCACTCCCTACACGAGGCCGGGCCCGAGTGCGAGCCTGGGTCAGCGTCCGCCCAGGAAAAAGCAAGGAGGCGCCGAGGTCATGGACAAAGAATCTGAGACTGTGGGACCACCCTGCCAGGGCCCTGCCACACTGAGGGCTGAGACTGAGATGTGGGAATGCCGTCCCTTGAGCCCTGAGGCAGCACTGGCTGCTGGTGACATCTCTGGGCAGACAGACAGCCTGTCGCCATTGTCAAAAGCCATCCAGGTGACAAACAAATCCGGCTGGAAGAGCTCCTCCTATAGAGCGCGGTGGAGGGGACAACCCTCACCTTCCTAGCGGGAATGTCCACCTTCTTTTATTTTTTTATGTGTCCAAAAAGACACGTAAGCTGTCAAACGTGTAACACTGCCCTTTCAGGGTACATACCCCTCTCCATGGGACATGGGCACCAACAGCGGCAGGCCCACGGGGGACAAGGACCTTGAAGTCCCTGTGCCAGCCACCTGCCTCTGAGGCCCCCACTGAGCAGCTCCTCCCTGGCTGCCTGGGGCCCCTGCGGGTGGGTTTCTACATCCCGGGGTCTGCTCCCGCTCGCCCCCACCCTGCCTCTCCAGCCACCCGTTGCAGGTCCCCATCTCCTAAATCTCCTCCCTTGACCCACAACCTTGCAGCCCCCACGTCCCACTCTCAGCAAAGCCACACACACACACACAAGCCCCTGCCGCTCCTGGTCCAGGTGGTCCCACCCGGCCTCTCCCATCCCGGAAGTTCCTACCCCTGGGCTCCTCCCCACTACCTTCTCAGTGCAACATCCGGGCCTCGGAATCACAGGCTGCACCCCCCCACACACACGCACTTATGCACCTCACTTGTCATCTGCCTCCCGCTAGGATGTCATGGGGCTCCTGCTGACCCCCACCAGCAGGAGAGGCACAACAGGGGCAAGTGGAGGAATGTGCCCCCTGTGCATCCTCACGCTCTCCCCTCACTGCCCAAAACGCCCCTCACATCCATCTCCGTGTCCACCTGCCGTGGCCGCACCTCCAGCTGATGCCTGGGCCGTACCGGCCTCATCAGACCACCCCACCCCACTCCTGCAGGATCCACACTCCAGATGTTTCCGTGGCCCCACTGGCCACTCCTTCAGGGTCCCCTGATCTCTTTGGGGGACCCCAGGGCCAGGCCTCAATCATCAGCCACTCTCTCCTGTAGCTCCAATAGCCTCCTCTACGCTGAGGGCTCCCAGACCTCTACCTTCAGCCCCGACTTACCCAAATCTGAGACTCAAACAGCCACCTGCCTGCTCGACATTCTCACTGGGCCAGCGGGCGACACAAACTCAGCACTGCCCCTGCCTGAATCTGCTCCCACTCCAGGTTCCTGCCCAACACAGGGCCAAGGACCTGACCCAGGAGCAGGAGGCTGACCTGGAGCCCACCCTGGGATGCCCTGCTGGGAAGGGGGCTGAGCCAAGTCCGCCAAACTGAACGAGCAACCACCTTGGTCTGGAGCTCCTCGCTCTCCATG
This sequence comes from Tapirus indicus, assembly GCA_031878705.1. Taxonomy (NCBI): domain Eukaryota; kingdom Metazoa; phylum Chordata; class Mammalia; order Perissodactyla; family Tapiridae; genus Tapirus; species Tapirus indicus. The sequence continues at coordinate 85,491,131 of CM062924.1, read as the reverse complement.
GTGGAGATGGCACATCCAGGCCAGAGGCTGAGCAGGGTGGGGGTGGTTGGTGTGGAATTTCCACGTACCCTGGCCACATGGGTGCTCTACCCTAAAGGATGGCATGGGGCAAAGCTGCTCCAACCTGCTCAGGGTCTGGTGGCCTCTGGAATGTGGTCAGAAGCTCTCCTCTGGACCCACTCTTCCTGGGACTTCATCTCCTACCAACAGATCCACCGTGGAAACGAAAAGGACCCACCTCACCCCTGGGGGCCAGTGTGGACTGGGGAGGGCAGATGACCAGGTTCAAGGGTGGCTGTGATTGAGGCAGACGCATGGGAGCAGCGTCCAACCAGGCCAGCCTGGGCCCTTCCCTCCCGGGAGAGATGAGGGCATTTCCTGGACTTTTCCTTATGGCACCGGCTGACCAGGCTGGGGCCCTCCCCGACGGCCGTTGGCCAGAACACACACACATGAGTCCTTGGGCAAAAGCAAGGACTCCGGCGAAAAGCCCACACGTGGTCACAGCGGCCGCTCACTCCACCTGTAGACTCTTCGTGAGGATAAAGGCTCCTAAGCCGGAGACCACGAGAAGCGCCATCGTCACCTTCCCCCATAACGGACCAAGAGTTCACCCCATAACGCGCGGGACAAGTCGCAGGAAAACTGAGGCACTCACTGTCTTCTCCGGGACAAGGCATGCCGGGCTGCTCGGGGACGCTCGGGAAAACTGGACAGAGAGAGAGAGAGCACGTCAGGGCCACGCGGCCTGCAGTCAACGCACAGTCTTTCATGCATCCTGCTCCACGTCAGCGGGTCCACGTCCCGCCACACAGAGCCCCACTGTCGACGGGAACCTGCTCTCGGGAGACACTCGTCAGGGCAAAGCCCTGCAAACCCAAGTGCGTCTAGGGGTGCCGAGCTCCCTTTGTAAGACCCACAATGCACCGAGAAGGCAATCGCAGGGATCGAGGGAAGAGCCATCCAAGGAGAGCCCCTGATGTGTATCAATAACTTAATATGGGAAGAACTGCAATCACTTGAAAATTGACTTTTGAAAGCACATTAGATTCCATTTCTTTATGCTCAAGATGGAGTTCAAAATTAAATATTTTAAAATATACCCTGGGCTTCCACAATAAATTATTAAAATAACCTTTTTATTAATCTAGAAAATAAAGTGAATTTTTAAAGCACCACAGCCCTCAAGGTTGGAGGAAACATAACTGTGCTCACCACCACAATAAATAAAGTGGACCAGGTTGGGTTTTAAATTTAATACCTCATTTATATAAAGGCTACAAAAATTGGACATTTTAACCACCTAGCCCGGTGCTGGGGAGATTGGCGACTCGACAGAAACCATGGACAGTTTCGGGCGCTGGTCCCAGACTCTCGGGCTCGGCACCCACGCCCACGCACCTGGCAAAGAGTCTACACTGCACGAGAAGAGGACTCAGACGTGGCCGATCGGCCACAGCTGCTGGAACCATGCTCTCCCGGGTCCCACAGAGACCCTGCAGGACCCCAGAAGAGCCGGGGAACAGTCTGAAAACCCCCAATTTAAAGACTCTACTGAAATGAAAACAATCGGTATTTCCCAAGGCTCAATTTTTAACCCAACTTGGAGCTTAACAAGCTGAGGAGAGCTGGAGCCTGGGGAAGCCACAGGGAGGGTCTGGTCCATCCCGGCCAGTGTGGTGGCACGTCCTGCCCCCCCACCGCGGGCCCCGACCCTCTGAGCTCCGGAAGAGGTGGAGGCAGGTGACTGGACCCAGGATTCCGATGCGCCAGAGAGGCCGGCCCCCAGGAAACGAGGGTGATGTGGGTCAACAACCAGAACCCAGGCTGCTGTGCCCAGCGAGAAGACCCTTACTGACACTTTACCAGTAAGAGCAATTTTCACTGGGTTGATAAAATGTAAGAGAGAAAAAACAAACCCAAATTGCATTGTATTCGACATCCTTAAACTCTCTGGCATCCTAAGACTTTAAACCATGATCCTCCATGTGGCTTCCAGTCCCTCAGGCGGTCTGGCAAAGCTGCTCACAGCCAAGGAGCCCCCCACCCACCGGGCTCCCACCTCCCCAGACTGCAGGGGCAGACATGGAGGCCCGTCTCCCCCACACCCTGCCCACCGGCCGCCACTGACCGTGAATGATGAGTCCCTCGTCTCTGCGCTGACAGGCCAGGCGGAAGGCCTCCTCCAGCTCCATCTGGGAGGACACAGTGCAGGGGTCACCTAGGCGGGGCAAGAGACGCAGCTGAGGCCACTGCAGGCCTGAGGCAAGGGGTCCGAGATGATGTGTACTCAGCGCATCAGACCCAAGTTTGAGAGGGCAGTGTCGCTGCTCGTGACCGGCCGCCCAGGGCAGAGTTGAGAGGTCCCAGAACGGCCAGCCTGACCAGCAATCACCCTGCCCAGGGCCCCACCGCAGAACCAGTCAGTCCCCAGAAGGGACGAGTTCACCCACACCCCGAGAAGGCCTCCAGAGAGCTAAGCAGCACTAACTTTCCTGGCTGGGGTGAGATTAAGGACATTCTTCTTAGGTCAGTCCTAGATCGAGGGAAAGGGGCCTTGCCCTCTGTCACTGGACAGGAACATAGAAACGCATAGAACCAGAGCCCCATGTGTGCATTCCAACGGGAAGGGGGCGGTCACGAGTCTCCCTCACACCCCCGCGTCCTCAGCTGACAGTCACAGCCACAGCCATGTCGGAGATGGGGGTCTCTCCTGGACTGTCTCCCAATCCCTCAGCTTTCTCAGATGTGTTTCTGACTATGAGAGAGAAGGAGGGAGGAATAAAGAAGGATGGAGGGAGAGAGAAGGATGGAGGGAGAGAGGGAGGGACGGAGAGAGAAGGATGAGGGAAGGAGAAGGATGGAGGGAGGGAGGGAGGGAGAGAGAAGGAGGGAGGGAGGGAGGGAGGGAAAGAGAAGGAAGGAGGGAGGGAGGAGGGGGGAGAGAGAAGGATGGAGGGAGAGAGAAGGATGGAGGGAGGGAGGGAGAGAGAAGGATGGAGGGAGAGAGGGAGGGAGAGAGAAGGAGGGAGGGAGGGAGGGAAAGAGAAGGAAGGAGGGAGGGAGGAGGGGGGAGAGGGGGAGAGAGAGAGAGAGTAGGGGGGAGGGAGGGAGAGATGGACACTGTGGGGCCCCAGCCGCAGGTACCCTCTCACTTCCCCGAGGAAATGAAGAGCTCCACCTTTCCAATCACCCACCAGAGAAGCCCAGCATGTAGCCAGGAAGGTTAGGTAAGGAGGTAAGGACCCACCCAAGGTGGGGGCCGGGAGACCCCTGCAGCCTCCCCCTGCCCAAGACCAGTGTGCCATGTGGTGGGATGTCCTCCTCCCGAGGGGCACCTCCCCTCCTGGCCCCCAAGCCGAGTTTCCCATCACACGCTTTCAGCCAACCTCTTCCCAGGAAGTGATTTCCCATGTCCCCACGGGGAAGTTGGCTATTAAGTTTAATTCATGGTTTTACGTGTCCCCAAGGAAGGGGTTGAGCAAACCTCACAGGCACAGATTTCGAGATTTATGGTCTGATGGACACGCGCCCAGGCTACCTTCACTGTCCACCCACTTGAGGGTGAGTGGGTGCTCCTGGTGCAGACTGCACATCTCTCTCACTTCCTCACAGAGCTCCTCGAAGGTCATCGCAGCATCCAAGCTGGTGATCAGGATGTCCCTGGGCAAAGAGGATGCAGACATGTTTCACCATGGAGCACGTTTAAATCAAACTAAACACTGATTACTGCGTTAACCACGTTATTCATTAAATAAATGAAATTTTCCCAAAAGAAAATATTGCAGCCCCCCCCCCCCGCCAGTAGAACCACTGACCACAGCCTTTTAAAAATACCACCACGAGGGGCGGCCCGGTGGTGCAGTGGTTTAGTCCACGCTTGGCAGCCCGGGGTTCGCAAGTTCGGATCCCAGGTGCCCGCAGATGCACTGCTCGTCAGCCACGTCGTGGCGGCATCCCATATAAAGTAGAAGAAGATGGGCACGGTTGTTAGCCCAGGGCCAGTCTTCCTCAGCAAAAAGAGGAGGATTGGCAACGGATGTTAGCTCAGGGCTGGACTTCCTCACACACACACACAAAAATAAAATATAAATAAAAATACCACCACGAATGCCCTTGCGCAGAAAGCAGAGACCGTTCCTGGCACCTGGATGCGCCTGAATGGTGGAGAAAGAACGGCGGGGGCGAGGGGACGCGCGTCACATAGCGCCCTCTAGCGGAAGCCAGCAAGCACCTGCTCAGGCGCCAGGTTCAGGTCCTGCCCAGAAGGTCACCCAGGAGGGGTGGGGCGGACACAAGTCTGTTCAGCCAAACCCATCGGCTTCACTAAACCTTTCCCCCAACCTTGACAGTGGCAACAGCAGCACGCCACACCTCATCCAAGGAAGTGGGACCTTCAGGAGGAGGTGCAAGTAGGGGTGAGGGAGGAGCAGAATGACATAACTTAAGAATCCAAGGCTGCTCTTCTAAACCCTGGAGGTACCATCCGACTGTCTTCAGTGCAGCTGTGACGTAATCCAGGCAGTTTTTTTTTTTTTGGTGAAGAAGATTGGCCTTGAATTAACACTGCTGCCAATCTTCCTCTTTTTGCTTGAGGAAGGGTGGCCCTAGGCTAACATCCATGCCCACCTTCCTCTATTTTGTATGTTGGATGCCACCACAGTGTGGCTTGATGAATGGTGTAGGTCCGTGCCCGGGATCTGAACCCATGAACCCCGGGCCGCTGAAGTGGAGTGTGCTGAACTTAACCACTGTGCCACGGGGCCAGCCCCCAGGCTGGGGGCACATTTTTCTTAAAAAGCATGTCACAGAATGTTACTGTCTTTTATCTTTTCATCCAGAAATGGGATGTTGAACCTGGATGGTCACCCTTTGAGGGTTGGCCCTTCAGAGGTGAGGTGAGTCAGCATGGGGGAAACCCGCAATCCCCCCCCAGGGAGAGCGAGGGACAGGCACTGTTCCCCTCCTCCATGCACTGACAACAAGACCCAGCCCGGTCCCCACCACAGAGAGGAGGGATGGCAGGGACAGCACCAACTCGGGTCCAACATCTTCTTACTGAGACTGAGTAGGAACTACCCCTGGCCAGACGTGCTGAAGTTGGGGGGTTGACGTTTGATGCTACTAGTGTGGAGCCTATAAAAGAGGTCTGAGGAGCTCTGAAACATCCCAAACAATAGAAATGTAGGGTCTGCTTGCAGTTAATGCCACTGGCTCCTGAACTCCACCAAACAAGGGTCTATAAAGAAAGTCTCTGTCCATGAGACAATAAATCCAGGGCCACCAGGGTCCAAGATCCGTCCACTGGGCACCCACCTTGGCCAAACACGGCAGCCTGGGCCCAGCCCACAGGTCTCACTCACCCTGGGAGCTGGAGGGAGATGTCCCCAGCTGCTCACCCCTCCCTACTGGAACTGGCCACTGTCTGCTCAAACACCCTCAGCACCTGCCCCCAGTACCCCAAGCTCTCCATGGGGAGTAAGTCAGCCCGTAGCGTCACTAACATAGCCTGTAGGGTCAGACAGGAGACAGATGGGGAAACTGGGGCACAGAGGGGTCACACAGCTCATCGGTGGGGGCTCCAGAGACCAAACTCCCACCCCCACCTATCCCATCACCCTGGGGTCACCCAAAGCTGGTGCCCACACTGCCCAGCACACTTGCCACCTGACCTAGTGCCCACCAGTCCTCCTGTCGCTGGGAACTCTGGAAGTTGGGATCTGACATCCCTTCACCTTTGACCTCTCCCTGCCCCATGACCCTCCCCCTGCAGTCCCAACCCTAGGTGGAAGCAAGGGTTTCCCCCCAGTGCCTCCGGGCCTAGAGGCCAGGTGGGTGGCTCCTGTAAAACCCCAGAACCCCAGTGCTTTGGAAGCACCTGATATTAGGCTGGACCACTGCGGGCTCCTCATCACCCGGTCAGAGCTATTTGGCTCTTCCCCTCCATAGCATGACTTCAGTGTGCGTGGGGAGGGGTCATCCCACCCCTACAGCCACACCCTGACCACTACCCCTAATGTCAGCCCACTCCTGAATCAAGCAGCCCCTCTGAGCAAACAGCGGCTGCTGAGGCTGCCAGCTCAGGGCCCCAAGTCAGAGCCCTGGGCAGCAGCCACCAGGAGTCTGCACCCGACAGCCTGGTGGGCTGCCTGGACTCCTGGGTCTCCCCAGGTCACAGTCCCAGCCCTGGGCTTTGCACACAGCAGGTCCTTGGGAACAGAAGTTCTGGAACATGAGCTGGAGCTGGAGAGAGGGAGGGTCCAGCACAGTTGTTTCTGTGATCTTAGACAAGTGGGCAGAGCAGGGTCTCCAAACCCAGCGCGTCACCTGGAGACCCCTGAAAACACAGGTGCCGCAGGACCCCCTCACACTGCAGGGACTGCACACCCTCCGGAGGCCCAGCTGGGGGCAGGGAGGCCCTGGTCTCAAGCCTTCAGAGGGCCTCAGGGGACAGGCAAGGGTGACCAGGAGAAGCTATCACCGTGGGAGCAGCTGAAGACCCCTCCATTCTCAAGAAGAGTTTTCAGTGTGTCTGACCCTCAGCTCCTGGTACTGCTGCCCCAAAATAACCTCCCTGCTGGTGCAGCAGCAGAGAGAATTTCACTTGGACCCACGGGGTTCAGATAAGTGAGCCTTGATCTTGGTGGGCGGCTTCCGGGACCAGCGTCACTGGTGCGCTGAGGACTAAGTCTCCCAGCTCAGACAGCAGTTTCTAGTCCTCAGGGAGGGGCACTGGTGCAGGAGCACTTTAGGAAAAGCAGGCACCAGAGGGAGTGAGGAGCTGGGAACCAGAAGGAACCTTTGGTTCAGCCTGAGGCAGAAAGGAAGAGGTGTGGGAGGGAGAGGAGAGGTAGGAGAGGGGCTGAAGAGGAGTGGGGAAAGACGAGAGAAGGGGAGGGGAGGAAGATGAAGCAGGGAGAGGAGGGGAAGAGGTGAGGGGAGAGGGAGGAGGGGAGGGATTAGGGGAGGAAGAGGTGGGGGAACGGGGAGGGGGGAGGGAGAAGGGCAAGAGGAGGGGTAAGGGAGGAGGGAGGAAGGAGTAGAGGTGGGAATGGAAAGAAGAGGAAAGAGCGTGGGGGCGTGGCCTCGTCAGCCCAGGAAACCAGACTCAACAGGTCACATTACCCCTGGCAACCAGACCGCTCTCCAGGGGCCAAAGCCAGGGGAGGGGTGGGTGGGTGGGTCAGCCCTGAACTCCCTGGGGCTCCACTGAACTATGCCTGTGACCTCCTCGGTCACTTCCATCCCCTTGCTCAGTGCCTGGAGATGCCTACTTGAACTCGCCCTGGGGGAAGGCTGGGGGGTCCAGTCCCCACCCACCTGGGTGGCTCCGGGTATGGACTTCCTCTCATTGAGAATCAACTGATTTTCACAGAGTGCTTTGTTGCTCCATTCCAGGTTCCCGACAGTAAAGAGGACCGAGTTTGATATAGCGACAGGCATTCCACACAGAGTTCACCACTGCCAAAGCCAAGATGCTCCGGCCCTGGGACGAGTGTGAGAACCAGGAGCAGCTGACATCTCACCAGTTTTAGGGGGCAGCCCACCCTTCCAGGCCGGAAAATAGGACTCCCGCCTCTTCAGGTGGGCTGTCCGGCCTGTCCCCCATAAATCTTTCTTCCCTGTGGCTCTACCACCTACGCCCCTCCCCCAGTGTGCACCCAGGTGACCAGGGTGAGGACGGTAGAGGGGGCGGGAGAGGCCTGACCTGAGACCACAAACCGGGCTCGCTCCCGGGGTCAAAAGCCCGAAGCCCCTCCCTCCTCAGGTCGGAGGATGCGCCGGGCGGTGCACCTCTGGCAAGACCCCATGGAATGCCACTAGAGCCGAGACCGCCGAGTTCACCCGCAGGGCTGGCGTTCCGCTCCCCTCCCGCTGCCCGGGCAGCGGCGATCCTCGGAGCAGGGGCTCCGGAGACCAACACCGGCGGGAAGAAGCAGCATCAAAGGCGCCTGGTTCTCCCTCCAGCGCCGTCTACACTGCAGGGGGCGGCGGCGGGATCCTGGCCTCTGGGCGCAGCCCCCTAAACCCTCACCAGCGCTGTCCGGCGGCAGCCAAGCGTCCAGCGCTCCCCGGGCCGGGCCAGACGCTCCCGGCCATCGACCCCTGTGAGGCGCCCGCTCGCCCCACTTCACAGAGAGGCCGGTCGAGGCCAGGGCGCCGTGCGCGGACACAGGGCTGACTCCGAAAGGTCCGGCCCCGAACGGAACCGCGCCGGAGCTTTCCCGGCGCCCTCCATTCGCGCGACCACGGCGGCTCACCACACCTGGCCTTCACCCAGTCATTAAACTTTTCTTCAACTAAGACCTCTGGCGCGGTATATTGGGGAGAAGTTTAGAAACTCAGATTTTCAAAAGTCTGCCAGCAGTTTTCACAATTTGATAAGAACTTGAGTCCTTACAGGTTTGTGGCCTTAAACGTCCTGGCCAACTTTCCAGGGAAAATGTCAACATTGTGCCCAAGGCTGTGGGGCGCGCGGCGACCTCGGGGCAAGTCCGAGCCCAGGAAAAACCTCGCCGAGGAGGGGAGAGACCCGCGTGGCCACCTGCGCCCGCCGCGCTCCAGGCAAGGCCCGGCGACCCCGAGCCTCGGGCGCCGGGGACCAGGCCGACCCCGCCCTGCGTACGAGATTTCCCGCGGGTGACGTTCAACGGCGCCCGCAGCGCCCGCAGCGCCCGCCTCGCCCGGGGCCGCCTCTCGGCGCTGGCGCGCCAGGTCCTCCCGGGACGCCCCTGGTCCCAGAGGAGCCTCGCTGTCCCCTCGCCCCCGGCCGCCCGCAGCTGCAGAGACACGGTCCCCGACGGCCGCACGGTCCCGGGCTGCTCCCTGCGCCCCGCTCTGCCCTCGGCCCCGCCGGCCTCGGTGCACACGCCCCCGGCCCCGGCAGGGCCCCGCCGTCGGGCGCTGCGCGCTCACCCGTTGTAGTGCGCCTTCAGGCGGACGCGGCCGCCGCTCCCGTCCATCTTGGGGCCCGTCCTGCTGGGCATGGCGCGCTCCGCCGGCCGCCGTCAGCGCTGCGCCCCAGGCGCTCGGGCCATGGCGCGGGGCCCCCAGCGGCCGAGCCGGGGCGCCAGGTGGGGTCGGCGGCGGAACGCGGAAGGGAGCGCACGGCGCGGGGACCGAGGGGCGCCGGTCCGGCCAACTCCGCGGAACTTGGGTGGCGGGCGGGGCGGGGCGGGGCGGGGCGGGGGCGCGACCAGCGGGGGCGCGCGCGGGGGACGCGCACGGAGTCCCGAAGCCGGGCCCCGCTGGGGGCGGGGGCTCCGAACATGGCCGACCCGAGGCCCAGCCGGCGGCCAATCGGCGGGACGGGCGGTCCCGGGACGGGGGCGGTGGCACCTGCGGCCAATGGAGGCGAGGCGGGGCCGCCACCTGGGCCAATCCCCGGGGGATCCCGCGGCCGCGGCCCAATGGCGCGGCGCTGGGCGGACTACCTGTCGGGCGGGGCGCGGCCCACCTGCGGCCAATGGGAGCGCGCGCGGCCTGGCTCTGCCCGGCAACCGCAGGCGGCGCGGGCGGCCCGGGAACGCCGGGACCGGTCGGCGGCCCCCGCCTGCCCTGCGCGCTGGCCCCTCCGTGAGGTGGGCTCCGTGGCCGCGGTTCCTGGGTAGGGCCCCTGCGCTGCCGCGCCCTGGGAACTTGTTGGGAATGCCAGCTCTCGGCCCCAGTCCGACTCGCTGAGTCCAAACTCCAGCAGTCTGCGAACAAGCCCGGCTAACTCTGGGGCGGGCGCGAGTCTGAGAGCCGCTGGTCTAGGGGTCAGCGGGGAGGGGTCGCCGGTGACGTGAGGGCGGGGGGCGCGGCCAGAGGGAGCTCCGCCTCCTAGGGGGTGCGAGGCGGTCAGCAGCTCAGACCCCCTGCCGCGAAGGGCGCTCGCACCGCGTACCCAGCGTCCCGCCAGCTTCCAGATGCGGAGACTGAGGCTGCGAGGAGCGGAGAACCCGGCCAACGTCACAGCCAGGAATGTCCGAGCTCAGCTGGCTTTCCCGACCCACCCGCCCTCCCCGTGCGGAATCCAAGATCTCACTGCAGGAAAGGCTCGTCTACACTCGCTAGCCGGCTCCCTCCGCTCCAGTTCACTCCTCCGCCCGGGACAAGGAGACTGCATTTGCCCAGGCCGCCCATGACTTTCATTTCTGAATCCACGGCCTCTCTGGGTCTTACTAACTCCGCGGTATTTGATCTGCACAGTCGCCTGTAACACTATCCACGCCCCACCCCACCCCCTCAGGTGCCTGCGTCCTGAGCCCCTTCCCCTTAAATGTGGGATTGGGCTTCCCTGAGGAACCCATCCCTTACTGGTTGCATCCACAGGGGCCCAAATCTGCCGTTTGCAGGACCTCAGCTGGGCACCAGTTGGGCACCGCAGACTCAGAGGTCTGCAGCCCCTCATCCCTGCCGCCCCCGCCAAACAGTCCTCCTGTCAGCCTCTCCCCTGCTGCCTCCCTCCCCTTCCCCACCGCACCCAGTTGGCAACCTCTGACCCGGACTCCAGTCCCAGCCAAGCCTTCACCACTCACTCATCACCACTCCACTCCTCCCGTTCACACGCTCTTTCATTCCACAGATGCTTCCTTGTGCCAGGTGCTGGAGTGACCCTGGGGAACCAAATGGACAGAGAAACCTGTAGACAGCCCGCCTCTCACCTACTTACAGTGCTATGAACTCTCCCCCTTAAAAAATCTCTGGAGCCAGCCCGGATGGACTAGTGGTTCAAGTTTGGCCCGGGTTCAGTTCCCGGGCGTGGAACCACATCACCCGTCCATCAGTAGCCTTGCTCTGGTGGTGGCTCACATAGAAGAACCAGAAGGACTTACAACTGTGTGCTGGGGCTTTGGGGAGGAAAAGAAAAACCTCTGCACCCGCCACCCCTCCATCCACCTGCCCATTTCTCTACTCTACAACGAAACTCCTGCCAGGAGCTGTCTGCAGCCCTTAGCAGCCCCGTTCTCCCCTTTGTCTCTCGTGCCACGTAACCCCTCCTCCCCCCACTGTCACAACCAACTCCTGTGTTTTAAATACAATGGCCAATTCAGGCTTTGTCTTAACTGACCCTTGACAGTGGGTCCCCTAGAAACTCTCACCTTAGGATGCTGGTCTCTCCCTTCTCCTCCTCCAGCTCCCTCTGCGGCTTCCTCCTGGTCTCCCAGCCTTTAAATGCACCCCTCCTCCTGTTGTCGTGTTCCCCCCCCTTACCCTGTCCCCCCTCGCTTTTATTCTCAGGACTTTGAGCTTCTCATTTCCTCTCAGGGCTCCAAATACCATCCCAAGCTCTGATCGCTCTGAAGTCCGGAGCCTGGTTCCCCCACCACACGCTCAACCTCTCATGCTAACAACCCCCTCAGCTGTGCCCTTCTCCATCCAGTCAGTGCCGACCCCTCTCCAGGGGCTCAGCTTGAAACCTCGGAGTCACCTTTGCCTCCTCTCCCTCCTACACCCCACACCCCTCCATCTGCAAGTCCTGGTGGCTCCACCTTTGACATATTTCCAGGTTCCAGCCACACCCCACCACCTCCACTGCTACCACCTGGTTCAAGCCATACCCTCTGTGCTGGGATTTTTGCAGCAGCCTCCAATTTTCTTAAAACATAAGCCAGTTTGTGTCCATCTATCTGGTGTTCAAAACCCGCAATGATTCCCATCATTCCCAGGAAAAGCCCACATCTGGGACCCCATGCTTCTCTGCCCCCATCTCCACCATCCTCGTCCTGGCTCACTCTGTTCTAGCCACCTGGCTACTCCTTGCCTCAGGGCCTTTGCACATGCTGTTCCCTCTCCTAGGAGCACCTTCCTCCAGACCCACACTTCCTTTGAATCTCTACTTAACATCCTTGTCACCTGTATTAGCAGTCTGCTCCCCCATCCCCACCTCGTGGCATGACTCCTCCATGCCACCAGCATAGGCATACAGAGCTCCATGGCGGTCAGTTGGGCAGGAAGAGAACAGGACCGAGGGTTTGCCATGGGAGGGGAGCAGCATGGTGCTCACGGGGAAGACCACGAATCTGCCACGAGAGCAGAAACCCTGGGTGGCAGGTGAGTGTGTGGGATACAGCTCCCCCGGTGCCAGGCCCCTCAGTCTGGGGGGTGGGGCCTCTCTCTCCCCCTCTGGGGGAGGGGGAGGGGCCTATTCCAGGAGAGGGGCTTCCACCCAGGGCTCCAACCACATCCAGTCCCAGGCCAGGGTGAGGGCATATGGGTTGCCTGCAGTGCCCAGAAAACTTCCCGAGGCCTCCCCCACAGGGTGGAGCCCCCCCATTTTGCATTCTCCAAGCTCTGCAAAACAATGGCCCCCATCCCGCAGCCCAGGCCGGAGGGTGGGGGCAGATCACTGCAGGCTGAGCCACCCCCATGGAGCAGAGGGCAGAGGGCGCGGTCCTGAGGCACAGGCAGCCACACCCGGCCAGGCGTCGCTGTGTCCGCTGCTCGCCCTGCACCTGGGACCAGAGCAGGGTGTTTATTCCCAGATTTGCCAACCACTTCCCCCTCCAGACATGGCTAGGGTTGGGACCCCACCAGCCTGGGTCACTGCTGTGTCCCCACTGCGTCTCCAGGCGTCTGGCACACCGAGGAGTGAATGAACAAGTGAACAAATAGGTGAAGACCTCGCGGAAGTGGAGGGACCATGTGGGCCCCCCAGGACCTTGGGCCCTGTTCTGGGGTCACTGGGCAGGGTTGCTGCCTCTCTGCCATCTGCAGTCCACAGAGGCATAACGGCCGATGGCAGGACCTGGCGGGCGAAGTGGGGAGGTGACCCTTGGACCCAGGCTCAGGCCGGACCAGACCCACAAAGGGCCCTGGTGGCTGAGGGCGGGTCTTGTTCACCTCTTGGCAGTTTCTGTATTCCCAGATGTTCCCAAAGACCTCCCACACTTTCATAGTCACCGACACCTCTCTTTCCATAATGAAAAATACAACGGTGTGTCATTGTTGTTGTTTTAACTGGTTATACAAGTGACTCGGGGCTTGTTGTAAAATATCAACAACAGGAAACGGTGTAGAGGGAGGAGCTCTCCTGACCTGCGTCCCTCCTCTCCCGACAAACCCAGTCGGGTGGGGGGACACGCATGTTGAAGCCAACGGCCTTCCCGTCCCTCTCTTGTAACCGGGGACCCGAGGGCAGACGGAGGTACAGGGTGGCCGCCTGGCTGGGCTTCCCACCAGGTGTGGGGCGGGTGGGGGGAGGAGGGTGGCCGGCCAGCCGAGGGCAGAGTGGGGCTGCCTGGCCTCGGGCCAAGGTCCCGCCCTCTCCAGGCAGCGCCTGGCTCACCCTCCGATTTGCTTTGATACAAGTTCTTTTATGGCGATACTTTCAAGATCCTTTAGGTGAAAGATGAAAGCCAGGCAGAGTCTATGCTCAGGGAGACTCATCAGACAGAAGCAGAGGCCTCCCCAGGGGTCGGCTGTCCCTCCCCCACCCAGGGGGATGCTGTCCTCTTCAGAGCTCACAGACAGCGTTTGTGCCAGCTCAGCACTGGGGACCGCCTAGAGAGAGGAGCCCGTGTGTCGGGAGCATTGGTCATCCTGCCAGGTGTGAGATTGACCCGGGCGGGGCCGGGCGAGGACTGCAGCGGTCACAGGAAGAGCCCGGGGTGTTTGCAAACAGGCGCTTGGCTCGTGCAGCTGTGGGAGGGGCAGAGCAGCATGTGTTTCCTTTGTCACCGTCACGGGATTTGGAGAAACCACTTCAAGTGACAACGTTCCTTTCACTTGCTCATTCATTCTTTCAGTGGGTGTTGACCAAGGGCCAGCTGGGTGCCAGTTGTGCTGGGATTCAGTGGTGGGTCAACCAGACGAGGCTGCTTCCTCACAGAACCTGCACACTGGTGGGGGCACAGGCCACTGCCACTGGGTCACACAGACATGGCAGCTTTGTCAGAGAAAGCAGGGTCTGACCAGGCCCCCAGAATAGAGGCCAGCTATGGGATCTGAGGATGTGTGGAGTGAAGCGGGAAAGCAGGGTAGGCAGATGGGCTGGCCTGTGCAAAGGCCCTGTGGCCCCAGGGAGCAAGGTTGTCTGGAAGTGTGGAACAGGCCAGGCTGCAGAAGCTGCCAGAGCAGATCCCGAGGGGCCTTGTCGGCCACATTAAGGAGGGTGGGCAAACCAGTGGCATGGCCCCCAAAGCTTCCAGAAAAGTTTGTCCCATCCCACTGTGCAAGGTCCTGCCCAGAGGGAGAGGGACAGGGATGTCTGCATCTCTGAGGCCTTCTGAGCCTGGGTGTGTATCCACGTGTTTCTGTGTGTGTGTCTGCGTCCGTGTGCTGTGTGTCTGTGTACAGACGTGTCTGTACTCGTGTCTGTGTGCATCAGTGTGCATCCACGTGCCAGTTACCAACTGACTGCCTCTGGCTCCAAGTTCACCATTTACCACCCGTGGTTCTGGACGGCGTTCCTTCGAGGTGAGGGTGAGGGTTTCTCACCTCCGCACCGCGGACGTTGGGGCTGGTTCGTTCTTTGCGGCGCGGCCAACCCGTCCGTCGTGCACTGCGGGGGGTGGAGCGGCGCCCCGGCCCCGCCCACCAGAGGCCGCCCGCCGCCAGCGCCTCTCCTTCTCAGTCAGCGCTGCGCTGCGTGTGCCCAGTAGGGGGCGCGGGAGGGCCGTGGCAGGGAGGAAGGGGCTCAGCTTGCCGCGTGGGGGCGGTGCGGGCTGAGGACATCTGGGGAGGCTCTGCCCAGCCACACAGTCAGAACTCGGGGCCCAACTCCAGCCTGGGGAGGGGCCCCTCCAAATTTATGCCCCCCGGCGGCTCCCTCGGCCCCAGGGCACCACTGTGTCTTCTGCCTTGTGGTCACTGTTCACAGCTCAACCATCCTTCATATTAAACGGTCCCTGCTTAAAATCACTGCGGCCCGTGTCTACCGATTGGACCCCAGCGGATACGGTCTGCGTGTGCGTGTGCGTGTGTGTGTGGAGTTCTCCATGTGCCCCTGTGTTGTGGGTGTTTGTGTCTCTGTGCGTTCTGTGCGCGTGCCCTGGAGGAGGTGCTGGGTGAGGCCTCCTCGGGCAGAAGCAGGACAGCAAGGAGGGGCGGGGTTGCTGTGTCCAGGGGCTGGAGAGGGGAGGGGAGGCTGGATGGGGGACAGGGGCTTGAAGGGCTGGACACTGCTGTGCCCAGGGCTCCGCACACACTCCCCTGCTGAGTCGCACAGCAGAGACCTGCAGGTGTCGTTGCCCCACTGCGCAGGTGAGGACTGTCAGGCACAGGCACCCCCCAGGGTCCACACTCTGCACTGAGCACAATTCTCCCCCCCCCCATGTCACCTCCGGGACCCTCAGCACCTCCCTAGGACGTGGGTATCATGGCCCCATTCTCTGGATGAGGACACCGAGGGTCAGGGTGGCCCAGTACTTTTTCCAGGGACACAGGTCTGGCAAGACGCAGGACTGGGCTGCAACATCATGGCCCGCCCGTCCAGGCCAGTGGGGACACACTGCGTATCTCTCTCTTTGGGCTGGACGTACCCACAGAATGGAGTCCCTCTCCTCAGGGTCTAAGACAAGCTGGGTCAGAGAACCTCGGAGGGCGAGGTACTTCCTGTCCTGTGCTGCAGGACGGACAAGGCTGCTGGGAAAAGGAGTCTGTCCCGTTTTCCCATCCCCTCAGCTGCATGGGATTATATTTAAAACCCCAAGCGAGCCTGACATGCCTCTGAGGAGGCAGCACCCAAAACCACGGTCTCCATGGCAATGCCGTAGCCGCTCCGTGGGGGCTGCATGCCAGCGCTATTTTAGCCCCATGAAAATAGGTAGATTCACCGTTAACTCGAGGCATTACAGGGGGACGCAGTGGCAGAGTCAGGCAGGTCTCCAACCATTCCACCGAGCGCCTCGTCCATCCTCACGTGGGAGCTGCCCTCAGTAGGGGGGCCTGCCCACACCTGTGCCCACGTGTCAGGGAACCATGGGGCTGCCACCTTGCTGAGCCCACCCACCCTAGTTTCCTTTGCCTTTTACTCAAAGACTGAGATGGTGGCTCTCAGGTGTGGTGGCCCAAAGCCTGGCACTGCTTATAAACTGCTCCCGGGTCAGGTTTCCAGGCCTCTGAGCGAGGAAGTGCCAAGCCATCGTCCTCAACCCCTGTCCTGGGAGGGTGTGGGAGAAGGCCGTCATGCCACCCACCAGGGGAGGTGCAGCTGGGACTGCCTTCTAGGAGGCAAGGTGACACAACACGTCCAGAGCCTTAAAGATGTTTATGTCCTTGGTCTAATTGTTCCACTTCTGGGAAATGCAATCGGCCGTACGTGCCAGGTGTCTGCCATGGTAACTGCAGGGTCAAAGGTAGGAGGTGACCATGGCTGGCCGCGGAACAGAGGCAAAGTCCACCACAAGCCCTGTATGACCTCTGAGATCTAACATTGCACACGCACGTGCGTACACATGCACACACTCCTGCTCGAGCTCACTCAGGCCAAGTAGGAGTGGCTCTGCCAGCAGCACCCAGAGGCTACACTTGGCCCTCGCTGACCCCGGCCTAGCAGACTCCTGAGCAGGGCAGCTAGAGTTGGAAACTGCTTTCCGGGCGGGATCTCATTTAATTTCTGCAACACCTGCCTAGGGGAGGCGCTGCGGCACCTTCCCGGGGTCCGAGCAGGTGCCCAGAGCAGGCACCTCAGCGTACCTGTCCGCCTCCTCGCCATGGCGCCTCAGGGGAACCAGAGAGCTGTGCCTTCAAGGTTGACCTGAAGGGACCAGCCTCCAGGTAAAGCCACCCAGCCCGGCCTGCAATTCCAGGCCTGCGACTGCTCGAGGGCTGTGCCTGGGAATGTGGTGTCCTTGGTACCCAGGGAAATGGGGTCTGTGGGACACCCCAGGCCGAGGACATACAGCCCATGGCCACCCCGTCCAGGTGCTGTGCACGCAGGCCCCCCAGGGAGGGACCGTTGTGAGGGAGTTGGCCCAGGTGGGCGCAGCACACGCGGTGGGTTATGTTATCAGAGACGAACCCTGAGCTCAGGGAACCCAAATATTTTATCATGGGCAGAAAACAAACCCACCCTCTGCTCCAACGCCAAGCTGTTGGCTCAACAAACCTCCTTGAAGAGACAGTCCAGAAGAAGGGTGGTTAGCATGTTGCTGGTGAGATGTGCAGAAACACAGACCCATGGAGGACACCGTCTCCCAGTGGGAAATTGGGATGCTGCTTCCTGATGTCCCAGAAGGGTGGCTTCCCCTTGGTGTCCTGGTAGGTGACGCCTCCAAGTCCTCTGCCTTGTTGTCCAACAGCTCCATGGTCCAGGTGGAGCCCCAGCCTCTCTCCTGGGGTCATCTCGCTTGGCCTCAGTGGACCCGGGGCAGGCGCCCCAGAGGATGGCTGGACAACCCCCCAAGTCTGACCCCACCGTCCTGCCCTACCGTCCAACACCACTGTCCGGCCCCACCGCTCCACCCTCCTAATTGTGTTGAGTCCAGAATGAGAGCAGATGCTCCCCTGATGTGTGTCCCTTCTTGTGTGGCACAGACCATGGCCGTTCTGGTAGACCAGCTGTCTGAAAACCACAGCCCCCGATTGTCGTGTTTGCCGAATTCCATAGCAGGAAGTCACTGAACTTAGAGTTGGGAAGAGACGCGCATACCCAGCTCCCGTGAGCCAGGAGGAGCCCCCTTCCTCCGCCAGCCCTCTCTGTGCCTCCTCCTCCGCCCTCTGTCTGCCTTCTCCTTCCTGCAGCCCCTGGACCAGGAGAGGTGGGCTTTCCTGTTTCTCAAAGATCAATCCTCCTTCTCTCCAGGGCAGCAAACCCAGGGCCCGCACTACCCCACACTGAAGAGTCAGTCTGTCCCCTAGAATTGCCCTTGCTGTGTTCAATGGGAGCTAAAGGAGTTTGGGGAATTTTCAGACACAGGCTGGCTTGCAAGGCTAGCGTTTTGCTGCAAATCCTATTCCAAATGTCTAAACCCAAGTAGTGACTCTGCTCTTTTCCCCGTTCTTCTTTAACAAGGCTACTCACTCCCTGACCCAGACAGATGGGTGTCCTGGGAGCCAATAAAAGTAAATAGCCCTTACTGAGTGGCACGACGTTCTGCTCTGTTCTAAGTGCTTTGTGTGTGTGTGTGTGAGGAGGATTGTGCCTGGGCTAACACCTGTGCTCATCTTCCTCTACTTCATGTGGGATGCTGCCACAGCATGGCTTGACAAGCAGTGCATGGATCTACCCCAGGCTGCTGAAGCGGAGTGAGTGAACTCAACCACTGTGCCACTGGGCTGGCCCCCGAAGTGCTTTTTATTAATTATGATACCAGTGAGTGCTCGGCAACCCTGTGCCATCGTGACCCCAGTTTACAGATGAGGACGTCGAGGTGCAGGGAGGTCGAGTAAGGTGATGCAGACAGGAAGTGGCAGAGCTGAGACTCACACCGGGTGACTAGCTCTAGAGCCCACCCACACTCCTAGCCACCGTATTCCAGGACTTGCAGCCGGGAAGCCATGCTCGGAAAGGCAAAAAGAGAAAAGCACATTCATTTCCCTCCAAATGGTCACCTTGATTCTACTGGAAACCCTGAACCTCTTGGTCATAGATGCTTTTGGTGCTCTGTGCCACGTCCCTCAGCTCGCCTCTCGTTTCAGAGCAGCGGGGTGGACAGGCCCCAAGCACCCCGTGCAGGCCCCAAGCAGTGTCCAGTCTCAAACACTCCCCTGTCTCTATTGCTGTTCTGCCCCAGGACTTTCTCCAACTTGCTCAGCCCGGGGCAGGGGCAGCCTGGAAGGGTGGAGGTTCATACCCCTGGGGGCAACCCTCCACCAATGGGGTGGGCTCGGCCAATCCGTCCTCAGAAGGACAGTTCGAGGGGCATTCTGTGTGGTTCCTCAGAGAGTCTCCAGGGGCGTGGAGACAGCACGGCTGTCCCCAGAGCAACCAGCTCAGTAACAGAGACTGCACCAGCTTCTCCTCCTTCCTGTCTCCCCGCTGGCTCGCTCCTACCTTGGGACCACTTCCCAAGTCAACCACGTGCACCCAAGTCCTTGCAGCAGACTCTGCCTTTGGGGCCTGGAAGTGACTGTGCAGTGGGGTCACTCACTAGTACTACGATGATGAGAGCACCGCTGGCGGAACACAGGGTGGTGGTGACCGGCTGCAGAGCCCTCACCTTGCTGAGTCTGGAGCCAGCTGGGCCTCAGGGCACCCTGTGAAAGCCGGAAAGTTCTCCAGGCCGAGTACTTTGTCTCCTGCAGCCTGAGGGCAGGTGGTGCTGAAAACCAGGCCCGGGATCTAGTCACAAGGGCAGTGGACCCCAGAGAAGACCTAGCGCTGCCTCGCCGGGTCTCTTGCATTAAGATCGGGGCCCTGATGGGAGGCACAGGACCTGGGGCCTGGTTTGGGGCTGTTGTGAGTGAATTCACCATGTCGTATCCCGCTTGTTCAAGGAGAGCAGGCTTCCCTTGTCAGGAGTCTCTGGAAATACCTCACCTGAGGTGGATTCCTAGCAAAATGATGCTTGTTGTATTAGTCTCCTGTGGCTGCTGTAACAAACGCCCACAAACCAGGTGGCTGAGAACAACAGAAATTGATTCTGTCACAGTTCTGGAGGCTGGAAGTCCGGGACCAAGAGGTTGGCAGGTTGGGTCCTCTGGAGGCTCCGAGGGGGAGTCTGTCTGTTCCGGGCCCCTCTCCACTGCTGGTGTTGCCGGAGTCCTTGGTGCTCCTCGGCTTGCGACACATCACTCCAATCTGTGCCTCTGTCTCCACAGTCTCCACACGGCCTTTTCCCTTCGTCTCTCTGTGTGTCTTTTATATAAACACTCCAATGGTTGGATTTAGGACCCTCCCTAATTTAGTATGACTTCGTCTTAACCTACATCTTAACTACATCTACAAAGACCCTATTTCCAAATAATATCACATTCACAGGTCCCAGGGATGAGGCGTTAACATATCCTTGGGAACACAATTCCACTCATTCCATTGTCCTCTTCAGAATCTGCCCTTGCCTCCCCTCATTGCATCCAGACTAATAACGGGGACCAAGTCTCAGTGTGGCCTGAGCAGGGATGTAGAGTCACTGCTACAGGAGGAAACAGCTTACCCCCAAAGGAACTGCAGCTCCTGGCTAGTCTGTACTGGCGGGACCTGGGGTCATGTGTGGGAGTGCGTCCGGAGGATGTTGGATGGGGGGGTGGAATATAAGGCCAGACAGGGGAGAGTTTGTTGATACAGGAGCACTCACCTATGACAGAGGAGTTAACATCCTAGCAGGGTGGGACCAGCCCTAATGCACTTGGGGTGGCTCTCTGAAGCTGGGACACGATGGTGGCCAACAGACACCAGGTGGAGACACTGGTACATCTTTGGAAGAGTACGAGGAAGGGGGGTCTGAGGCTCAGCAGGGTGCACCTATTGGAATGAATCCATGGAAATCACCAGCTGCCTGGGTCCCCAGGAGGGCCTGGAAGTTGCCTTTCACTAAGGCAAAGGAAGGAGGGGCCAGTCCAGTGGCGCTGTGGTTAAGTTTGCGCATTCCGCTTCAGTGGTCTGGGGTCCACGGGTTCAGATCCTGGGCGCAGACCTATTCATGGCTCATCAAGCCATGCTGAGGTGGTGTCCCACATAGAAGAACTAGAAGAACCTACAACTAGGATATACAGCTATGTACTGGAGGCTTAGGGGAGAAAAAAAGAGGAAAATTGGTAACAGATGTTAGTGCAGGGCCAATCTTCCTAAAAAAAAACAAAAAGGAAGGAGCTGGTGAGAGACGACCAGCGTTGCTGAGAAGCTCAGCAATGCCTGACCTGTGTGGCCAGTGTTGACGGGAGGATATGCCACTGTGGGTCCTGAAATAGGGGAGATGTGGCTGCAAGTAAACATCAGAGGCAAGGCTGGTGCAGCTGTGGTGACAGGAAGAAGGTCCAGAAGGAAACCCGATGCCCTGGCCTGCAGAATCCATGGCACTGGCCCACAGGCCATAGTGTCCCAGGGGTGGGCGGATGAGCAACAGGCGGGGTGTTGCTTGACTTGCCTGACCAAGAATGATCAGGTGCTGGGGTGCAGAGACTGATGTCACCAGCCACAGCAGACATTATGATTCCTGGTCTGGTGTCCAGATCTGAGCCAGGTCTCCAATCCAGACCCCTGAGGTGGAAAAGGCTTGGTCTCCTGGCAGGAAGGCCCTGCAATGCCACACAAGCACGTACAGTGAAGACCCCCCTGGACCTTCTCCACTGCCACTCACCAGGGTGACTCTACTTTGGAGCAGGGACACCTATAATTTTGAAGGACTGTTGGATGCAGGGTCTGAGTTGACAATGATACCAAGGGACCCAAAATGTCAAAACTGGCCCCAGCCAGCATGGTGGCTTATGGATGCCAAGCAATTAATGGAGTCCTGGCCCACGTCCATCTCATAGTCGACTCAGTGGGTTTGTGGACTCATCCGGTGGTCATTCCTTGGTCCCCAAGTTCACCATGGGATGGATTTACTTGGCAACTGCCAGGATCCCCTCATTGTTTCCCTGACCTGTGGAGAAAGAGCCGCTGTGGCAGAAAATGGCAAAGTCATAAACTGCCCTCGTCCCCTGGAAGAGAGTAACGCAGATGTGTGCCTTGTTCTGGGTGGAATCACAGACGTTAATGCCACCCTCGTAGACAAAAGGAATGCAGGAGTGGTGGCTCCATCGTGTTCCCATTCAATTCACCTGTGTGGCCTGAACACACCAGGTCGATGGGTGGTGGGTGGCAGTAGATGGAAGTACGCTGCAATAGCTTAACCAAATGTCAACTCCCATTGCTGCTGAGCTGGGCATGGTATCTCTGCTGGAACCATGCCCACAGCCTTGGATACTAGTATGCAGATCAAGTTGGTGAATGGGTTATTTTCTGTCTCCACTGGGAAGAAGGATGGAACAGAGTGGGCACTGGTATGGGACACACAGCAGCCCACAACCACTGTGCTGGCCTCTGGCCATGCTGCCTCTCCTACACTGTTACAACACAGCCCCCAGGGACTCGGTCACCTGGACATCTGAAGAACATCTCACTGACCCATTTCATTGAGGACTTCCTGTCGACCGGACCTAGTGAACAGGAAGTGGTAAGTACTCTGTATGTCCTAGTGAGAGGCCTGCTTCCCAGAGGATAGATAAATCCTACAAGGATTTCAGGTTCTGCTACACCAGGGAAGTTCTAAGGGGTACAATGGTCTGGATCATGCCGGGACATTCCAACCTGCTGCACGCTGCACAGTTCTTGGCAGGTTTCTTTGAATGGTGGAGGCAACAAACACCATGTGTGGTGCCAGCTGCGAGGGGGGCCCGGGGCAGAGAGCGTGGTGCAGCAGCTCCAGGTTGGGGACAAGCTTCCCTGCCACTTGGGCCTTCTGGTGCTCAGGAGACCTGGGGGGATCCAGAAGCCTCACTAGGAGAGTGTCATGGAAGGGCCCTAGGATTCTGGAGGGAGGCTGTGCTGCCTGCACAGAGAACCATCCACCATTTGAAATGCAGCTCCCAGAATGCACCAAGCCCCAGCAGAGACTGGGCACCTGACCATGGGACATGGAGTGACGATGCACCAACAGCTGCCCACCATGGGCCGGGTATCAATAAGTGGGTGGAGCAGCTGTCCAGCAGACAGCAGAGATGGTTCATCTGGGCTTAGGACCAGGTGAGTCTCAAGGGTCAAGAAGTTACACAAAAGGTGGCCCAGATGCCGAGGTCATCTACCCCGTTGCATGGACACCTCCCCCTCATGTGGGGGTCAGACCCCTATAATCAAGTGACAGAGGAGAAGCCATCTCCAGCCTGGTTCATGGATGTGAAGCTCGATATGTCAGTTGAATGTGACAGTGGACCGTTGGCCACCCAGCCCACTCAAGGGTGACATTAAAGAACAGTGGTGACAGAGGCGAGTGGAAATCCTCCTGAGGCCGACATCTGTGGCACACTTGGTTTTCAGCTTCACAGGATTCACCTCTGGGGGCTTCCACGCCCAGTGGGCACAGAGCGGGCCACTGCAGCCTGGCGAGGACAAGGGGACCGAGGCTTGGCCCACAGGACAAGGGTCTGGTTCACTGCGTCAGGCTGTTACCAAAGGAGCAGAAGTGCTGGCCAGGGACAGGTGGGAGAGGAGGAAGAAGATGACCCTCAATTATGGCCTCAGGGTCGCAGCAGCCATGGGGACGGACTGTGGCCTGCCCCACCAACCCTCAGTTGTCTTTTACGGCTGCTGCTGCTGTGACGGCCACCACTTGAAGACCCAGTGATGCCCTGAGCAGACGTGAGTGCTGCGTGGTGGCTCCCTGCTGCCGGGGTGCTTGTGCCTCCGCCCCTGCACTGCATCTGCTGTAGGCAGCCGCCTCTCTAGCGCCCTCCGTAGCGGAGCAGGCAGGGGGTGGGAATTTGTGATAAAGGATAATTCAGGAGTGCATCCACATGCTCTGTGGGGGCCGCGTGGGATTGGGGTCTGGTTGCCCCAGACCAGTAAAGCATCCTGTCGGCTTTTCCTCCCTCCCACTCTCTCCCTACCCCGTGTTCCTGCTTCTGCACATCACCCCCTGGACTGGGGTGAACAGTGTCCCCCAAAATGCATGTCCACCCAGAACCTCAGAATGTGATCCTATTTGGAAATATGGTCTTGGCAGCTGTAATTAGTTAAGGTGAAGTCATACTGGATTAGAAGGCCCTAAATCTGATGGCAGTTGCCTTGATAAGAAGAGGAGAGGACACACAGAGAAAAACACCACGTGACAACGAGGCAGGGACCAGATGGGTCTACAAGCCAAGGAACGCCAGGGGTCACCGGCAGCACCAGAGCTGGGGGAGAGCCCTGGGCCCGATCCTCCCTCAGAGCTGCTGGAAGGAGCCAGTCCTGCCCACACCTGGATCTTGGACCTCCGGCCTCCAGACTGGGAGTGAATAGGTTTCTGTTGTTTCAAGCCCCCAGTGTGCAGCATCGTTACAGACGCCCCAGGAAACCAACACCCCCCTTAAACGGACTCAAGTCCTTGTCTCAGGCTCTGCTTTTGAGGGAACCCAGACAACGCCCCCAGGTGTGGGCTCCACTCGGCCTGCGTGCCGTCCGCCTCACTGGGAGGAGAGGGTCAGTGCTTGTTCTGCCCCTGCCACAGGCAGGAGAGGGAAGCTGGGGCACTGTCCCCTGCCCCTCCTGCCCTCCAGCTTTGGGAAAGAGCTGTCCCAGCTGTCAGGCAAGCATTTAAGAGTCTATGTAGGCAATACGCATTCTAGTCTCCACCAGGGACCGTGGACAAGGAAGTCACCAGCCCCCAAAGACTGTCCCTGCTGGAACGAGGCGCATACGGAGCCCAGGCCACCTCCCTGCCCATGGAACTGGCCCCAGGTGCTGACTTCCCCTTCCCAAGCCGGCTCCGCTCAGCTGTAGACCTTGATCCGCCCCTGGCCTTCAATCTGCTCATGTCATCACCACCAGAATAGAACTCGGGTTTAAAAAGCATCAGCCCTTCCCATCCCTTCTCCCTGGCCCTGTAAGTACGTGGGCAGAAATAGCAGCCTGCAGGCTGGAGGGAGTGATTGCTGGCTGTGGAAGCAGGCGGAGGCTTCTGCCCGGGTGAGCCTTGCTGCGTGGGTGCCCGAGGCCGTCACAAAGGCCGACTTTAAATAGCTCCTTGTGGGTACGTGCAACAGCAGGAGGGCAGCCTGCAAGTGGCGGGGAAGCAGGAAGAGGTGAGTGTGGGGTGGGACAGGGTCCTGGCAGCAGTGAGGGTTGGCCCCCCAGCCTCTGCATCCAGGTGAGCCCAGCAGCTCTGTGAACCTTGAACCCATCTGTGTAGCCCCCTGGAGGTCCGGGCAGAAGGCTGATCCTTGGGGCAGTATCCTAGGTGCTTCTGGGGTGGGGGTGGTGCAGGCAGCCTTGGGCCCAGCCTGGTAGCTTCAGTGCACCATCTGGGGCTTGGAACCCCACCTTTGGGCGACTCTCTGGGTTCCAGGGAGGAGGACAGCAGTGACCCTGCACGGGGTCACCCAGACTAGAGGGTGCAGAGGTGGGGAAGGGGAGAAAGGAGCCACTGCCCCTGGGCATCACTGTCCTCATTCATGGAGCTGGCCAGGCTTAGCCTGCCATCCCCAGTGTCCGGAGGTGGCCCGGATCCCCGGCTGACCCAGATCCAGGCTCTGCAGCTCCTTGGCCACCTGCTCTCCACTTGCTCCCAGGTCATCTCCATTTGCAGCTCTTGGTCACATTGGAGCCTGGAAGCCCCGCTCCCTGGCCCATCCCACTGCCTGGGATGGACCTGCCAAGTCCTGTACCCTAGTCCGAGAGCAGGGGCCCAAAGGGGCAGCCTGGTGCCAGAGAGGTCTTCAGGAAGTGAGGAGCCTTTGAGCTGGAGGTGGAGGTGGAGGTGGCAAGCCCTGGGCCAATGCCCTCCTCTGCCCTTGGACATGGCATGGTCCTTTGGGAAGCAGCTGGGCCCCGCACCCCTGGGCTGGATGCCTGGACCTCAGTGGTCAATGCCAGCTAAGCCTTGCCCGTGGGTGAGCATCCCCCAGCATCTTGTCCCCGTGGCCTGGGGCCACTGCAGACCCCCAGACAGGTTGTGCCAGCTGAGGGCAGATGGCCCAGCAGGGCACCCTTTCTGATTCACACAGTCACTGTCATGCTCCCCTCAAGGTGGCTGGGAGTGGGGGCACCCTGAGAGGGGCACCACAGGGCCAGTGGGGCCATGGCCTGGCTGCCACCCTGACCACAGCAGGGTACTGGACCTGGCTGACCTTGCCCGTGGGAGCGGCATTCCTGACCCTGAGCAGACAGCAGAGCCCACGCAGCTGCTCCTTTAATTGCAGCTCTGCTTCTTCCAAGCGTAATGACCTGCTCTGCTTTGGTGCCATGGAAAATCTGGACCCCTTATTCAGAGCTGCCTGTCAGCTCTCCAGTGGCGGAGGGTTGTCAAGCTGTGACTTCTCACCCTATGTCTGTGGTGGCAGCAGAGGTGGGAAGGGGCTCGGGGGTGTTTGTGGGGACTTGGTGGCCTCTGTTCTCCCATCACCATGTTCCAGAAGGCATTGTAGTGGCACCCTGGCCATGGGACCAAGAGACCGAGGGGGTGGTGGTGTGACTCCTCAAGCCCCTCCAGGCCCCCTACACCTCTGCCCCTCCCACTGAGGCCCGTGGACGTGGCCACATGGCTCAGCCTCTGGGACATAGCCCCTCAGCCCCTCTGTCCCAAGCCCATGAAGCCCGCAGCCAGAGGAGAGCTCTCCATGTGGCCGGGGTGCAGCTCTAGGCACCAGGACAGGAGGCCACAGCCCAGCTGCAGCGACAGAGAATGGAACCAGTGGCCAAAGGCTTTGTTTTATTTCATGCTGGAACCAAAGGGCCACGAATGTCCTTCTCCACCATTTCACCAAGACAGTGAGCACTGTCCACACCTGGCCTCACCACGCCCCCCTGGTCCAAATCCCACAGAGCAAAGTCCTAGAATCAGGATCATTTCTGAATCAAATGCATAGTCCCCCAAGGGCCCTGACCCCCGCCTGGCTCAGCCTCGAGGTCGGGCCGGCTGTACTGCTAGGAAGGAGAGGCTGGGCTGGGGTGTCTGCAGGAGAGGCTCTCCACCATGTCTGTGGAGAGCCCCAGGTGGTGTCCGGGAGAGTGGGGACACAGCAAGGGGCTTCGGGGGGCCAAGGCTTTCCTCTTGTTTTATATGGTCTGTAGTTGTCCCCACTTTGAGACACGGAACAGGCAGATCCGTCCGAGGGTCCTTCCTCCCAGGAGGTTCTGGGCAGCAGGACAAGCGAAGCCCACCGTCCGGCCTCACATGGTGTACGCCGCCCAGTAGATGACGTTGACAGCAGCGAAGGCCGCAGGGAACACAGCGCGGGCGTAGATGTCGATGGTGTCCGCGTCGATGGGCTTGAAAAGCGCACGGAGGCTCCCCTGACCCCCTGAGCGGGGCCCCCCCTGCTTCTTGGTCTCCCCGGTCTCCACCTCCACAGACCTGTAGGAGCCCATGAGGTTCCGGGGCATGCGGCACTGCTGGCGGGACACAGCCAGCTCCTGGGTGACGCCAGCGGCTGACAGGGAGAAAAGCACGATGGCATTCTTCACATCCATCTGCCCAGGGAGGAGGAGGCAGGGCTGAGCGGTCAGCCTGACCGGACAACGAGGACCCCCCTCCCAGGCCAGCAGCCCCGTCCCTCAGCGAGCACCGCTCTGACCCGCAGCAGGCGGGGGCTGAGGATCTGGGCCTGTTCTCCTGGAGCCCAGGCTGCAAGTGACACCCGCAGGGCAGTCGGCAGAGGGTCCCGGGCTGGACCCAGGAAAGGTGGCTGCCCGTTCCCTGTGCCAGGTGTGTGTAGAGTGTGGAGGCGCTGTCCTTGGCCCTGAATATGAAAGAACCGGCCCTGCCCAGCCTCACCTCTGCCCTCTGCTCTTTGACCTTGACCTTGGCCTTTTGCTTCTTCCGGTAGTCGGCACTGAAGTGGGCGAAGGCGTACTCCACCAGCGCGGCAAACACAAAGACATAGCAGATCCAGAAGTACACGTCCAGCGCCTTGATGGCCGATGCCCGTGGAAGGGAGGAGCGGGCACTGACCATCAGCGTGGTCATGGTCAGCACCGTGGTGATGCCTGGTGGGGAGGGGTGGTGACATCGCTGGAGCCCCTGCCATCTCACCATTCTCACCCTACCCCAGCCCGGGTGTAGGTCAGGCTCCTCTGAACAGGCCTGGCTGGTCACAACCCCAGGACAGCTGGCCTGAGGGTCTGGAGGGCAAGGCCTGGGCTCATGACTAATGGGGTCAGGGTCCTGCTCCCGGGCTCCTGCCCTTCCACCACCCCCCGGGAGGAGAAGCCAGGGCCCCGTACCTAGAGACACCCTGGCGGGCACTGCGGCCTGACTGATCCAGAAGGAGACCCAAGACATGGCGACCAGGAGGATGGAGGGCATGTAGGACTGGATGATGTAGACACCCCGGTTCCTCCGAAGGTGGAAGTGCAGGCTGAGCCGGGGGAACTGGCCAGCTGCAGGGGGGCCGCCCCCTCTTAGGACCCAGCACAGTCCCTGCCCGACCCGCCACACACCACAGCACTCGGGGGGATAGGAGGGCTTGGCGGGCACTGGAGGCCACTGCAAGCCTCAGAAGGAAGGAAGGCCGTTGACCCCTGCCTTCCCCGCCGCTCCCACGCAGCCTGATGGGTCAGGGGTCCCCCCACCCTGGAATTGGCCTTAGGAGAGAGGCTGACCCTGCCTCAGGGCCACCCAGAAGAAACAGAGGAGAAGGATTCCAACATCACTGTGCCAGCCCGGAGGGGCCCTCCCAGCAGTGGGGTCGGCTCACCTCCTCTCCTAGCCCTCCTTGGTGCACAGCCAAGCTCAGGGGAAGAGCCGGGCTGGGCTCACTGGCTCCAATGACTCGGCAGCAGGAGTGGGGAAGGGGCACGAGGGGCTAGGACCCACAGCAGCCCCCGGAGGCTTGGCCCCTGAGTCCCTGCAGTCCTGGGGCTCAGGGAGCCCCCTACACCCTCAGGTCCCCCCAAACCCCGGGAAGCAACAAAGCACTGAGGAATAAGATAAAGGAAGCCCAGCCCACATCCGCACTGTGGCATATCCCGAGTCCCTCGGTCAGGCCTGGCCTGCACCCATCAGCGGTTTTCCAGCTGCATCCCCAGGGTCCTCAGAGCCCGCTAGCGACTCAGTTAAAAGCGCTAGAAAACCACAAGCCGGGCTCAGGAAGAGGCCGTGCGAGGCTGTGTTACCCGACTTGAAGTTCATCAGCTCCGTGGTGAAGCGGTAGCTGGTGATGGTGAACTGCGCCAGCTGCAGCCTGTCCAGCCCGTGGATCTGCTCCTGGTTTTCAGACCAGTAGTAGATGATATCCTCGGACGAGTAGCCATCTGCAGGAGAGCCCACAGATGGGCAGCAGAGCCTGGCCCCCCCAGCCCCCGGCAGGAGTGCCCTGCCCACACGGGGAACCTGACACAGCAGAGAGACGGGACAGTGCAGGAAGACCCAGCCTGGAGCAAGGAGACCTGTGGCCATGGCCGGCACTTCAAGCAGGTGGTCAGCACCAGAAGTGGCGGCAAAAGTGCAGGTCACCATCGCCAAAGGACCTGCAGGGGCAGCCAGGCTGGCCCAATGACGCAGATACACGCCTTGTCTGGACTCCAAGGCCTGGCTGACCCAGGTAGGGCACTGACCCATGGGAGGAGGGCTAGGCTGCTCAGGCCTTCTGGTCCCTTCTCTTCCTGCCCAGGTGTCTCCTTCCATGGATGCCCTGTCCCAGGGGCCTCCCTGCCCCAGAGCCAGGCTTGCCGCACAGGCCCTGACAACCTGAGTCCCCCGCCCTCCCACACCAAAGCCACTGGAGAAGCCAGCGTGGCCTGCCCAGAGTGGAGCCCGCACCCCGTCCTGGGCCTGGGGACAGTGCTCACAGCTCTCCAGGTGCAGCATACACTCCTGCTCGTCCATGGGGTACTTGGCCAGGTCCATGTCACAGGCCACCGTGGAGGTGATTCTGCCCAGAAAACATGCCCATGAGATCCCAGGGCGAGGCCACCCTCCCGGAATCCAGCAGCTCCCTTGCCCCCAACAAATGGAGATGGCCCTGTGCCCACCAGAGGGGCCACCTCACAGGAGCACCAGCCCAGCGGCCCCTCAGGCTTTGTTGGCAAGGTGCCAGCATCTGGATGGAAACTGAAAATTCATCGCTTTTACAGATATTTGTGGGTCTTTCTTCAGGAATCAAGAATTAGATTTCACTCACTTTCTTCATCCTTCAAAATGCTTGACTATTTGGCTTAGGGGCCTAAAAGGCAAGTCCAGCCTGAGCACTCCGGCCTGCCCCTATGGACGGCCTCAAGCGTGCCCACTGACTGTGCAGTGCAGGAAAAGGCCCGAGTTGCCATGTGTTCTGATTTTCCAAGAGAATTTAGATTCTTCTATAAATCTCCTGATGTTTAAAAAGTTGGCAATTAATTCCTTTTTTTTGTTCTGGTGAGGAAGATTAGCCCTGAGCTAACATCCATTGGCAATCCTCCTATTTTTGCTGAGGAAGATGGGCCCTGAGCTAACATCTGTGCCCATCTTCCTCTATTTTCTATATGGGACGCCACTGCGGCATGGCTTGATGAGTGGTTCACATGTCTGCGCCCAGGATCCGAACCCATGAACCCAGGGCCACCGAAGCGGAACGCGCGAACTTAACCACTAGGCCACTAGGCCGGCCCCCTAATTCCAATTTTAAAAGTCACTTGTCGGAAGACACATGTTCAAGCAAATGCACGTACATATATGTTCATAGTGGCATGAATCACAATAGCCAAAAGGTGGAAACAGCCCAAGTGTCCATGGATGGACGAGTGGATAGACAAACTGGGCTATCCATGCAATGGAGGGTTACCCAGCCATAGAAAGGAATGAAGTCGTGATGAAGGTTACAACACGGATGAAGCTCAAAAGCACTGTGCCAAGTGAAAGATGGCAGACACCAAAGGTCATACAGTGTAAGACTCATTTTATACGAAATGTGCAGAAGAGGCAAATCCATAGAGACAGGAAGCAAACTGGTGGTTTCAGGGGCTGGGGAGGGGGGACTGGGGAGTGACTGCTTGATGGGCATGGGGTCTCCTTTTGGGGGATAAAGACGTCCTGGAACTAGATAGAGGTGATGTTCGCACAGCACTGTGAACATGCTAAATGCCACCGAATTGTTCACTTCAAAATGGTTAACTTTCTGCTATGTGAATTTCACCCCAATTTACAAAACAAAAGGCACCATGTTGGCCAAAAAACGACTTGACATTTCACAAGCAGCCACTGGTTTCAGGATATAAACACCCCGCCCCGCTGCATCCTGGGCTTCCCCCGCGGCGGGCGCGCGCGCCCCAGGGCTCACCGGATGCTGTACAGGATCACCCCGTCGGGCTGCAGCCGGATGAGCTTGTTCTCCACCGTCACGTCGTGGAACCAGGCGGACTTGGCGTTCACAATGAAGGTGTCTGGGAGCCAGAGCTTGTCCACGAAGCGGCTGTCCAGGCCCAGGGTCTCGTTGGTGTGGTTGTAGGACAGCCTGCCGTCTCGCCAGCTCTGGTGCAGAAACACTGTCATGGTGTACTCCTGCGGAGGGAGGAGACAGGGAGGTGGGAGGGGCCCTGGCCACCAGCCCGCTCCTCTCCCAGGGGCGCACGGCGGGAGGCCGGGTGGAGGCTGGCCAGCACCTACCATGTTCACCTCCGAGATGTGGTCGATGCTGGCCACCTCAATGGCAAGTGCCACGTTCACAGGGGGGCCTACGAGGAGAGAGCAGGACCCGAGTCCAGTGGAGCTGAGGCCAGGCCCCAGCACCCCCAGTCACTCAGTCAGGCCTGGCTCTCCACCCAGCGAAAGCCCAGGCAGCCAGGAGAGGGAAGACAGCCAGGGGTTTGCGGGGAAGACCGTCTTGGTGCAAGTCTGCAATGAGGCCTGAGAAGATCCACCATCCTAGCTGTCTCTCTGGGGGGCTAGCGCTCAAGGTCTGACACACCCTTCAGGGGAGCCCACCCAGAGCCGAGCAGGGTTCACACCCACAGCAGGATCCAGGGGTCTGCCCCTGCCCCCGACCCCGATGGCCCCTCTTACCTCCAATGCCGGGCCGGAAGTTGCGGGCATAGCCCTCCATCAGGCCATCCAGGTTGGGGAGCCAGGATATCTCCAGGTTGGAGCCAACGTAGTCCCCAATGTCATTCATTGCTCTGGAAATGCAGGCCCAGTGGTCATAGGCAGGACACCAGGGACGGAGTCTGGGGATGGAGCTCTGTCCTGGGCACCCAGGGCTGGGGTCGACAAGGAGGACCACTGCGAGGGCCCCTCCAGGCTGGACCTGGCCAGTCCCAGTAACTCATACCAGAAACAGGGGCCCCAGGGAGGTGCAGGGCCCAGGACTCCTCAGCCTCTTCTAACAGCCTCTCTGCTGAGCTTCCACCCTGCCCACCTGGCCTTGGGGGAGGCTGCCCAGGTCAGGCAGAGTCCCTAGCCTGGGCTGAGCCCTCAGGCTTCCTCCACAGCCAGCCCACGGAGGGTGGCCTGCCCCAGAGTCCCCACCCCTGGGGTACCTCATCAAATAGGCCTAGGAGGACCTCGACAAGGGCACATGGTCTCCCTTTCAGCCTCTGAGGGTGAAGTGTCCTGCAGGAGGTGACTTGGGAGAAAAGATGTGTGACCAGGAGATTGAGGGCGGGGGTGTGGGGGGGGAGCATGTAAGGTCCCAAACCCGGGACCCAGGGCCAGGATGAGGGCCCCTGGGGAGGCTGCGGGTCGGCCTCCTGCTCTCTGTCCCTTCCCAGGCACGGCCCAGAGGCCCCCAAATTGTCATGTGCTTCTGGGGCTTAGCCTGACCCCAGAGCAGCTGTGGCTGAGCCCACTGGTTGAAGGCCAATCCCACTGACAGCCTGTGCTGGTCATGTTCATCCCTGGCAAGGCCACAGGGGGTGTCCCACAGGTGGCAGGCATCCTGTGGCCCCCACACACCAGACTGCCAGAAGCACTGAGCTCCCCAGCAGCTTCACCTGCTCACCCTCCTGCTCACCTGTCCTGGGGTGAACAGCATCCCCTAAAATTCATGTCTACCCAGAACCTCAGAATGGGACCTTATTTGGAAACAGGGTCCTTGCAGCTGTAATTAGTTAAGATGAGGTCATGCTGGAATAGGGTGGTCCCTAAATCCAATGACTGATGTCCTTATAAGAAGGGGAAACAAAGACACAGAGGGAGAAGGCTGCGTGACAACACAGGCAGAGACTAGAGTGATGTGTCTACAAGCCAAGAAACCCCCAGGACTCGGCCGCAGCGGAAGCCGAGAGAGGCCGGGAACAGACTCCCCCTCGGAGCTTCCAGAGGGAACCGGCCCTGCCCACACCTTGATTTCAGACTTCTGGCCTCCAGAATTATGAGAAAATAAATGTCCGTAGTTTTAAACCCCCCAGCTTGTGGTCACTTGCTGCAGGAGCCCCAGGAAACTCAGAACCCTCCCTCCTCCAGTCCCCAGTGGGGGAGGGGCATTTCTCCTAAATCCCAGAGCAGGGAATGAGGAGGGCATTTAAGGATAACCCTCTTGTTATTCCTTGAATCACTTCTATTTCCAGTGGGCAGAGAAGCAACTCGGGACAAGGCCTCCAGGTCACCTTGAGCCCCGAGCCTGGCCAGAGTCCGTGGGGGAGAGATGGGGGCCAGGACCTGGGTACAGGAGCTGCTGGGACCCTGAGGCCACGGCTCACTTTCCCTGGAGACAGATCCCCAAAGCCAGCCGTGGCCACGTGCCCAGGTGCCCCACTCTGGGACCTTCTGGCCACCTTGAGGAGACCGCTGTCCCCCCGAGGATCCCACCACACTTCTGGCCACTGTCCCCACCCAGCAGTTGGAGCCACACCCAGGGCCCCCTTGGCCTCCTGCACCCTCAGGGACTGTCTCCCATCCAACTCCAGTCTGGCACACAGCTCCCGCTGTGCCCGTCACTACAGCCAAGTGGGGGCCCCGTCCAGCCCCTTCACCAGCACCCCCATGGGCCCACCGCAGCCCGTGCCCCCAGTCTCTCCAGCTCCGGCCCCCTTTGGCGCCCTGCTCCTCCAGAGCCAGGCAGTGCTTCCTCTGAGCCTCTATCTCCACCCTTCCCCTTCCAGCTCCCACCTCTGCCTCAGCAAGCCCCCCGCCTGTCCCCAGGCCTGTGGCACCTGTTTCCTGACTCCCCGCCCTCCCCAGTGTCTCCTCTCCTAGATGCCTGTTTGACCCTCCAGACTCCACCGCCTGACCCCCCATTTCCTCATGCTGATTCCCCCCACTGCCACTGAACCCTCCGTCCTCTCTCCTTGTCCTGCCTTGAGACGCAGCCCCAGGCCCCCTCTGGGGTCAGGACACCGTGACCAGGACAGTCACGGCCCAAGCTCACGTGGAGGTCAGAGTCTGTGAGGGGTAACAAAGCAAGTGACTTTAGAGTGATGAGAGTTACAGAAAGGGAAGGTCAGGACCCCCTCTGGCTGGGGGTAGCTGGGGAGGAAGGAGCAGCCTCCCTGAGAAAGTGATGTTGGAGCCCAAGGGCAGAGAATGTGCCGACTGGGGGAGAGGCAAGAGGTGGGAGGCAAGCGAGGGTCTGTTGGTGGGGCCTGGGTGGGGCCGAGAGGGGGAGTGGGAGACGTCGTGGAGAAGAGTGGAGGGGTGGACCTCGGAACTCCTCCAGGGTTGAGGAATAGACGCGGGCCCTGAACAAAGAGCAGCTTTAGACTCCCAGAATGTGACTCTGGTGAATGAACGGGATGTCTCACAGGGAAGCGAGTGAATGAACTGGGGGGGGGGGGGGGGGGGGGCTGTTGCAGGGGTTGGGATGATGCTGGGCTGGACCAGACAGAACAGCTTGGAGGGGGACACACCTGAGCTAGGAAGGGGTCTGGCCCAGATGTGGGCGCCCCGGGACCTCGGGTTTCAGGCTGGAGCAGCAGTGGTGAGAGGGGCGGGAACGAGTTCTGCAGCCGAGTTTGCAGGGCCTGGACGCCTACCCCTTACGCCATCCTGTCCTGTTGGGTGGGTTCCAGAAGCCCTCAAGGGCTGCCTGGGTTTGGAAAGCACCAGCAAGGGAGGGGCCCAGGCCCCTCAAATGTTTCCTACACTTTTGAAGAAGGTTGCGTTTGAACCAGGAGTCCATAGCTAACAGAACCTGCAAACCTGGTCTATCCCGCAGGACCACCTCAGTCCCTCCAGGCGCGGGCCCAGTCCAGGGTGGGGACAGGGCAGGCACTTTGGTAACAACATATAAGAAGGAATTAAATTAAGTCCTAGCCTCAAGTAAAGCACAATTAAAAATGCAAATGGAGGTCACCCTGAAGGTCGGTGTAAAGGGATTCGAATTAGGCTTCATTTTTGGACTGGCCCAGCTGCCATCTTGCTGCAGCCGCTGGCCTGCCTGGAATGAGGCCGTCAGGAGGCACCATCCTACCCGGGCCTCCAGCTGGTGGCATAGGCAGGCACACCTTCCCTCTACCCTGGTCCCACACCCACTCAGGGGGCATGAAGGCAGGGCCCAGGGGAAGCCCCCCGCTGTGAATCTCGCCTTGAAGTGGCAGGAGGCCAGCAGATTCTTAGCCTCTGTCATCACCCGGGGGGTGAGAAGGAAACAGATCCCCCCCTCATATCACCTCTCACCTGGGACAGGGGCTGGTTGTTTTTCTAGCTGTGAAGAGATGTGGAGGCCCAGAGGGTCGGGGAGGATGTGCCACCTGCCAGTCTGAGTTCGGGGGGCCCTACTCTCCTCCTACAGTTCAGGTAGAGTTAAAGGGGTGCGCGGGGTACACTCTCCACATGAGGGGAGCTCAGCATGGGATAAGAATGTGGTGACTGACCAGCATCTTGGGAGAGAGCTTCTGGCCCATCTGACAGCCTTGGAACCCAGCGGTGGCCTAGGTGTGGGGTTCCTTTGGGTAGAAGAACAGAAGCTCAAACTCCTGAGGTGAAGCAGGCACCCTGAAAACACTGGCAGCTTCCACCTGGGGCTGCTCTTGGGTGTCATTGGGCCTCCCTCCCTCTCTTGGCCCCACTGAGAAACAAGCCCACCCCTGTCACTCTCTGTGCCCCTGGGGGCAGAAAGGGAAGGTGGGTGTAGCTGAGTGAGGCGGTGGGGTCCTCCTCCCTCCAAGGAGCCTTCCACCGTGCACACACAAGCCCACGGATCCCTGACAGCTCAGCTTTTAGAGCAACACCAGCGGCGCCGGCACATCAGTTACCAAGGCAAAGAGGAACACCGCGACTATTGCACAGTGAGCTGGCGAGGCAGGAGCTGCGGGCACAGCTTCTCCAGGGAGATGGAGGTGCCAACAACCCGGGGAGGGCCACCCACTCGGGTATGCAGCTGGCAAGCTTGGGTTCCTGCTGTGTGAGCAAATCTTCAGACTCAGAGAATGCATGGCTTTGACCCAACCCACAAATGCTGCACAGTGCACTCACTTCTTACCCCACGGAGCCTTTCCCCCAGGAACCCATGGGATCCGGACTAAGCAGCGGCCGCCAGAACGGGTCCCTCCTGTTAGTCCACTGTCCTCCCACGCCACTACAGGGGGCCGAGGGAAGGGAGGATGCTGTCCTCCCGGCTTCTGGAGTGGAGGGACACGGAAGCTAACGGGGAGGAGGCCCCGAATGGACAGCATTGTGCTGTCTGACTCATCAAGCTCTCCTCTCGGCCGGGGCCAGGGCCTTCTGGCCTTCCTGCACAGGCAAACAGACACGTCCCTTATCCAACACCCCAAGCCAGATGGGGGTTGGAGTTCAGAAGGTTTCAGATTTTAGAAAGGTGATATGGTGCACATACAGGACTGGGAGGGGGATCTGGAGAATTTCCCAGTAGGAAATTTACAAATGTGCCCCCAAAGTAGGAAGAATAAATACAAAATGAGCCTCATGGCAGAGCAGGACAGGCTTTGCTGTCAAATGAGGTTTGGTGTCAAACTTGAGCTAAGACTTCGGGGTTCAGAGCAGCTTGGATCTCAGAATCTCGGCGATGTGGCCGTGGGCCTGGGCCACCAGCGGATCCCAGGCTTCCTGCACGTGTGTCTATGGCCTCGCCTCAGTCCTCTGCCCTTCCTGGTACCGCGAAGTAGGAAGAGGAGAAGGGACAGAGGCCATGGGGCTTGATAAGAGAGCAAAGCCCTCTAGAGGACAGGGACCGCCTCCACACTGCCTGTGATCTCGGGCGGGACGGCCATGTCTACGGCCGGACCCAGGCCTTTCTACTCTGCCCCCCACCCCACCGACAAGA
Source organism: Tapirus indicus (assembly GCA_031878705.1). Classification (NCBI taxonomy): domain Eukaryota; kingdom Metazoa; phylum Chordata; class Mammalia; order Perissodactyla; family Tapiridae; genus Tapirus; species Tapirus indicus. Next base: position 85,454,459 of record CM062924.1, on the reverse strand, counting down.
AATCTCTGACTACAGGCACACACTCATACCCCCGCATGTTGTATGCTGCCTGACTGCCTACAGCAGAAACATAGGCTGATGTTCCACCCTTTCCAGTTTCCAAAGTCTTTACATCAGCTGGTGGACCATGAAGTCCAGAAAGCTGGGGGCCATTTTTGCTCTTGTTTTTCTGCAGCGCTTGCACTGAGCTGATTTTCAAAAAGGCCCCTCACAACTCCCATGGAAGGTGGCCAGGCTCCGTGTTCAGGATGCTGGAGACCCAGAGCCCATTTCAAGTTCCCTTGAGACAATCCAGCTGGGACCGTGCTGGTCCTTGAAAGCCAGAGAGAGGGAAGCTCAGCCCAGGGGGACCCTTCTTCTTAACCTCTCCCTTTTCTGGGCAGATCGGGCTCTCCACCCCCCTGCCCCCCCCAACCCCCGTCTGTAAAAAGAAATTCTCAGTCCTTCCCCTGCCAGGGTCACCTGGCTCCCTCCCACCTGCACACTCGAGTTCAGTCGATGGCACTTGAAATGGCCCCTAAGAGGAGAGCCCACAGCGTCCTGGGCGCGCACTCTCTTACAAGCACACACAGCCATTAGGACGCGCCTTCTCGTCCACCCAGACCCGCGAGCTGCCGCAGAAGCGCGGTGTCGCTCCGCTCCTCCGGGAAAGGGATCAGCCTCCCCGCGGTGTTCTCAGGCCCGCTCCTTCCTGCCTGCCTGCTGCTTGTGCCATGCTGAGCGCCCAGCCCGCGCCTGGAAGGGCACCAGCCAGCCAGGGACCGGCCAAGTGCCGGCTGGGGCCGAGGAACCGGAGCTCACCACGCGAGCCCGGACACCGGGGAGAATCCGGAGCGGCCCCGACGCCCTCGTCCCGCCCCGCGGCGCGGGTTCAGCACCGGGACGGCGGACAGCACCCGGGCGGCGGGAGAGTAGTGCCCGCGGGGGACGGAGTGGGGGAAGCCCTGGGGAGGGTGGGGGAGACACGAGGGGAAACGGGGGTAGACGCGGGGGAATAAAGACCGGGGATCCGCGCCGCGCTCTATCCCCGCAGCCAGGTCTCGGCTGGCGCGGGGCTCCCCACCCAGAGCGAGCCCCGGCGCAGCGCGGACCCCGGCCTCGCTCACCTGGTGCCGCGGTGCTGCTGCGCGCAGAGCAGCAGGAGCGGGGGCAGCAGCCAGGCCGGCGCGTCCATGGCCTCGGCGGGCTCGGCGCGGGACCGGGGGCGGCGCCGGGGTCCGGCCGGCCGGCGCGCTCGCGAAGTTGCTTTGCCGGCGGCCGCGGCGGCGGCACAGGCGGAGCAGGAGCGGGAGGCGCGTGGCGCGGGCGCGGGGGCGGACGGAGCGCGGAGCCCGGAGCCCGCCCCGCCCCGAACCCGCCCGTCCCCCACTCCGGCCGCCCCGCCCGCCCGGCTCCGGAGCCCGGCCTCCCCCTTCCTCCCCGAGCGACGCAGCACTGCCCCTTCTCGGCCACCCCGGTGGCCGCGCTCCCGGGCCGGGGTCTGGCCCTCCCCACCCCACCCCTGCTGCCCCCGCCGGCCGCAAACGGGTCCCTCCGCGCGTCTGCCCGGGTAGTGACCCAGGTTCACGACCCGCGTGGACGCGGCCTCCCGCTGCCCGGCCGGGCGCCTGCGGACCGACGTGCGCGGCAGAACCTCGTCCCTGCGGAGTTTGCCCGGGGCTGTCTCTGGGGGTCACAGGTCCCGGGGAGCTGGTTCGGCCAGCACGGGCAGGGTGGGTGTGGGCAGCGTCCTCGCAGCCTTCGTCTTGTACTGGGAGACCCCCTGCCCAACCTCAAAACTCCTTCCAAAACTCGGGCGCTTGCGGCGGGGCCGGAGCAATGCGCCTGCAGAGCGGTCCTGCCCACCCTCCGCTCGGCTCGTCGCGACTCCGGTCAGGGGGTGCAGTGGCTTCTCTGACCCTCCCGCCAGGCTCCATCAAAACTGTCCACACCCCCTCTGAGGGCACCGCAGACGGCTGGGCTCCAACCACCGTGACATCCACGCCACACCCCCTAAGGAGCTGAGAGGGTCAAGGCCTCGCACATTTTCTAGTTTAATTCTTTTGAACATGAAGTTCTGCAGCAGTTTCCCCCCCAAAACTGATCACAAACTTTAATCATTGTTTGGTCTCATTTATTCACTTCCGGACTCGATATCACCTGACAACAGAAAATGAACTTCTCATGAAAACACTTAGAAATGGGCAAACTGGTCCTGGAGTGGGTGGAGCCCCTGGGGATTACTGAGGTCACTGGCCAGAGCAGGGGCAGGTGGAGGAAAGTGTAGTAAGGGCTTTGCTTCCGGGAATGTCTAGCCCAGTTCTGAGCACCAAGAATGCAAGGATGGGGCTGGCTCCCAGCTTCCTTTCCTAAAGCCTGTGATGGGCTCTTAGAAAGCCAGTCAGGTTTCAGCCACCAATGCCTCCCTTGGAGTGTCCTCCCTGGCCTGCTGCTAAGGTGAGTCCTTCTGATAGGGACGCACTGACCTCAGTGTGTTCACTCGCTGCACGTCTGAGTGTGTGCTCTGGACATGTCTCTGGGCCTCTTGGCCTCGTTCCCGTTTGTCCTTCTGCACAGGCTTGTTTGGAGCGTCGAGGAGTTAATCCATGAAAAGGGGCCAGAGGCCGGCCTGGCGCAGAGTAAGAGCTCTGGGTGTCCACGAGAATTATTTTTATTGTTCCCCCACTAGAACAGGGATCACGTCTGTCTGCTTCTTCACAGTGTCCCTCATGTCTAACAGCCTCTGCTATACGATAGGTGCTCAATAAATGTAGGAAAATACACAGGCTCAGGGTCCCCAAAAGCCAGCACAGTGGGCAAGGTCAGTGCCCCTTTACTGCTCGGGACCGTGCACTGCGCTCCATCTCCGGTCTTCCAGTCTCTGTGCTGGTCCAGGTGTCCGTCCCAGCACTGTAGCTGGGCTCACTGTCCCACTCCTTTCAGTATGAGAAGATTCAGGTGTTAGCCTCTGAGAAATAGCGCTGACCTCGAGTCACTCAACTCAATTAGTTCAGGGTGAAGCAGACTATTGCTATTTTCTTCACTCTCCTCTGTTATCTGAGGCATAAAATTCATCCTGAACTTTCACTGCAGAGCTGTCCAGTACAGGCATCTTGGCATAGCTCTGGCTGTTTGGTGCCATCAAATTGTCTCCTCTTCCTCGAGCCGTGGAGGCGAGCATGTATCAAATCACAAACAGAGAGAGATGAAGCCACCTGTGGACTCCTAGACCCAGGACACAGCCTGTCACCCACAGGCTTCTCTCGCGCAGCTCTCTCCAGAATGCCCGGGACGTTTACTAACTTAACTCAGAAGGCTTACTTTCTTCCCCAGAGTCTGCAAGCTTCTTTTCAGTTCTATACTGTCACTAATTGGTCTGTTGGATCTGAAGAATGGGAATTTTCATTATTTCTCCTTCAAGTTTTTTGAATTAGTTTGTCACACTTGTGAGCCTTGGTTGCATCCCACGATATGTGGAGCCAGTCGGTCTCCCCATCCTCATCTTCAGCTCCACCCACGCGAGCTCCAGCTCCCCCAGAACAGGGAAAGCCAATTCGGGGCATCCCCACCAAAGGTCAGGAAACCAGGGCCTTGGTCCTGTGCAGTCGGCCACCGACTGGGGCAGGCCCCGTGTTACAGCAGTGTCCACACCTCTGAAATGGAAACGGTTCACTTCTCTCCGCCCTCGGAGAATTTGGGAAACGCGCCTGGAGTCAGAGGTGTGTGTCCTGGTCCCAGCTCTGCTCCTAACTGGCTGTGTGGCCTCCGGGAAGTAATTTTTCCTGGGTTTGTTTTATTCATTTGCAAAAGGAGGGTGTGAGAACAGCAACTGGTTTGGTTTCCTGGTTTCCTCCGTGTCAGGAGTCCACACCGGCTGAACTCTGTTAACGAGAGTCTCATTTCCTTACAAATGATGGGTGACGGCTTGTCTTCATTGACAACAAGGGTCTAACTCGCAGGTGGTCAGGCTACCTCCCCTCTCTGGAAAATACTGTAGGTTATTCCCCATGTTTATTCCACTCCCGTTGTTGTGTTTTGGGGGGAGAGCCCCATCCTCCAAGTGTGACTTTGGTGAAACTTTCAGAATCAACAATAAGGAGGGTCTTTGTCTGTGGGAGGCTCTCCGTTTCAGGTGACGTCTGTGCTCTTCACCCACACACGGGCCGCTCCCGCCCCGAGAGCACCACTGAGAGCACAGGACAGGGGACCTTGGTACTGGACCATGGGGACAGTGATGAAAAAGGAGCTGGAACTTCGATCCCTGCATGTCTAGTTACTTTTCCGTGGTCTCCCTTTTTGCTTAGCTGACAGGTAACACCGTGGCTTCTCTGTCAGAGCCCTCTGGGGACGGGTTCAGAGCAGAGGCTGCTGCCTCTTTCTTCTATTTAGTGCAGGGAGGCCTTATGCTCTCCCCATATGGCACTGAGTAGGACAATCACATATCTGGCCCTGGACGGTATGGAGACTCTGCCTCCTAGGTTAGCCCCTGGGAGTCACCACAAAAGTATGGTCTGCTGGTCGGCTGATTCTTGAGATCATCAGCCTGCAGCCCTTTTTGCATTATTTCTTTTGGGGAGTCGATTTGCCATGTGCTTGCAGCGTATGGGGGATGGCACCAAGCCCAAGGCTTGGGCAGAGAGCTGGCCTGCATCCACGGCAGCAGCAGGACGGGCCCTGGGAGGCAGAGGTGAGTCACAGGGATCCGGGAGGGGAGACTGCACCAGCTAAATTTAAAATCCCTGACTGATGTATTTGTGAGGCTGCTTTATTATCTTCCTGGGAAAATGCACCAAATAGAGAAAATGGCAGGACGCAGAGAAGAATTTTCTTGAGCTTAGAGTGTAATTATTAATCCTGTGATTTTCAGATGGAATCCATTTATTTGGAGAAGCAGAGGGAACTTGGCAGAAGGATCAAATGCAAAACACTCCAGCAGCCTGAGATCAGCCTAGACCCAAACAAAGGGTGCACTTCACTAGGAAACGGGCCCCGTTTTGTTGCTGTTTTTAGTAATCAAGGCCCTAAGAACCAATAAACCATCAGGCTTGGCCACTCAGATAATTTTTTCTAGAGGAGCTAAATAGACGTCCAAGTACAATTGCTCATGTTTAACGTGGAGAAGTCAGAATTCTATTCTCGTATTTTATGTTTTTTAAAGAGGCAATTTGAATTATTTCATGTGATAGAAAATGTTCAACACAAATTAACATTCCTGACAAAAGGACTGTCGATCAAGAGAGAAAAACATTCAACTTGAGATGCGAGCAGGACAGAATTGACAACAGAATTCCTGAAAAGGGAGGCTGGGGAGACCAGGCTGCCCCGCCCCTGCCTGCGGCTGCTCCAGACTCTGCACAAGGAAGGCAGACGGGGCCTCGGCCTCTCTCTGGTCCAGACGCTGGCCCTCTGTGCAGGATGTTGGAGGAATAAAGAGGGAGATTTGCTGTAACCTTTTTCTGCTCAATATTTGATTACATTCATTAATTTCCTCAAGAAAGGCCCCTACGCAGATCAATAGTCACTGAACAAACATTTGTAGAATATTCATCCTACTATGTGCCGAGTATTGGTCTACATGTTGGGTGAATAAGATATAAAAGGTCCCTGCCCCACTGAGCTCACCTTCTAGAAAGGAGAAGATGGACAGTCAGTGAGCAAACAAACAAAAATGATCGTTTCAAATATGTGCTGTGGAGGAATTTAAGCACGATAAAAATAATAGAGAATAACTATGTTGAGGGTGAGAGGCACTTTAGACAGGGTGGTCAGGAAGACCTTTCTGTGAGGTAACATTTGAGCTGAGACTTGAATTATATCCTGTCGCTTCTGGAGAAAAAGCCAGCCACATGAAGAGCCAGGTAAGTATTCCCGGCAGAGAATAGAAAGTGCAAAGGCCCTGAGGCAGGAATGAACTGGCAAGTTCAAACACGAGCCGGGCCAGGCCAGAGCAGGCTGTTATGTGTGTGTGGAGGGGGATGGGGGGTAGCAGAGACAGGCAGGCAGGGTCCAGACCATCACAGCCCATTCAGTTGTGGCCTGGAGCCTAGGTGTTATTTTTAATCAGCTTTATTGAGATGTAATTTACATACAATAAAATTCACTAATTTTAAGTGTACAATTTGATGGGCTTTGGGACGTGTGTAGTTTGTACAACCACTACTATAATCATGACATTGCACATTTCCACCACCTCAAAAAGTTTCCTCCTGCCCCTGTGCGGTCAATCTCCCCCGGCCCTGGTCTGGAGTAACCACTGGAGTCTGCTCCCTGCCACTAAGTCCTGCCCTCTCTGAAGCATCATGTGAACGGAATCACACAGCATGAAGTTGGCAGCCTTCTAAAATGGCTCCCAATGACGCCTGCCTCCTGGTATTGTTCAACCCCCTCCCTGGCATGGGGTCTAGACCTTGTGACTTGTTCCAACAAGGCGTCAAAAGCGATGAGATGGGGGCCGGCCGGTGGCGCAGCGATTAAGTTCGCACGTTCCACTTCAGCAGCCCGGGGTTCGCCGGTTCGGATCCTGGGTGCGGACCTACTCATCGCTCATCAGGCCACGCTGAGGCGGCGTCCCATATAGAAGAGCTACAACTCTACAGCTATGATACACAACTGTGTACTGTGGGGGCTTTGGGGAGAAAAAAGAAAAAGAGGAAGATTGGCAATAGATATGAGCGCAGGGCCAATCTTCCTCAAAAAAAATTAAATTTAAAAATTAATGGGGCCATCCGGTGGCGCAGCGGTTTAGTCCGCGCTTGGCAGCCCGGGGTTCACCGGTTCGGATCCCGGGCGCCTGCTGATGCACTGCTTGTCAGCCATGCCGTGGTGGCGTCCCATATAAAGTAGAGGAAAATGGGCACGGATGTCAGCCCAGGGCCAGTCTTCCTCAGCAAAAAGGGGAGGATTGGCAATAGATGTTAGCTCAGGGCTGGTCTTCCCCACAAAAAAAAAAAAAAAAAAAAAAAAATTAGTGAGAGTCAGAGTTTAAAAAAAAAAAAGTGACGAGATGCTGCTTCCGAGGTCAGCGTGTAAAAGACCGTGACTTCCGTCTTGCTGGCACTCCCTCTCGCTTGCTCACTTTGATGAGGCCAGCTGCCATGTTGTAAGCTGATGTGGCAAGAGGCTCAGGGGGCAAGCAACAGGAGACTAGGCCTCGGTCCAATGGACAGCGCGGAGCTGACCCCTGCCACGGCCAGAGTGAGCCGGGAGGTGGGCCCTGCCCCGTTGAACCTCGAGATGCCCGTGCCCTGGCCAGCACCATGACTGCAGCTTTGTGAGAGACACTGAGCCAGGGAGCCACAGAAACCGTGAGACCCCTGTGCTGTCCAAAGCCGGACGTCTCGCCGTGGTTTGTTAGGCCGCCGTGGACGAGTAACGCCGTAGTCTCTTGTGTCTGACTTCTCTCACTCAGCGGAACACGTTTGAGATTCGTCCACGGAGCTGCCTGGATCAGTAGTTCATTTATCACCACCGAGGAGCGTTGCACTGTACGAACACACCTCAGTTTGTTTAACTACCCACCTGCTGATGGACATCTGGGCTGTACCTAGTTTTTGGCTACTAGGAGTAAAGCTGCTTTGAACACTCAAGTGTAAGTCTTTGTGTAGACGCACGTTTTCATTTCTTTTGAATAAATACCTAGGCGTGGGATTATGGGATTGTAAGGGAATGTATGTTTAACTTTATAAGAAACTGCCAATCTGTTTTCCAACACGGCTACACCATTTTGTATTCCCACCAGCGATGTACGAGATTTTAAGTTGGTCTGCCTCCTGATCAACACTTGACCATGTCTTCAATTTTGGCCATTCTTATAGCTATGTAGAGGCATCTCATTGTGGATTTAATGTGCATTTCCTTAATGACTAATGACACCAAGCATCTTTTTATGTGCTTATTTATTTGTTCAAATCTTTTGTCAATATTTACAAATGAGATTGTTGGTCTTCCTATTATTGAGTTGTAAGAGTTCTTTATATATTGCAGATACAAGTCCTTTGTTGGATATATGTTTTGCAAATATTTTCTCCCAGTCTAGGCTTGCCTACTCATTTTCTTAACAATACGTTTTGAAGAGTCAAACTTTTTCATCTTGATGAAATCCTTGTTGTCTATTTTCCTTGATCACTCATGCTCCACCTGGGCTCCCCTTCCCTGCCCGGTGGCCTGGAAGCTCTCTCCAGGCAATAAGCTGGGGCAGTCAGAGGTCTTACCTCGTTTCTTCCCATCTCTCCGGATCACAGTCCTTAGCTCCCTGGTGTCCAGTAACTTGACAGCTGCTGCCCCACACAGTCTGCTCGGCTTTTAGGTGTTTCGGGCAGGAGGGGAATCTGTTCCTGTTGTTCTGTCTCAGTCAGAAGCAGAAACTTCATTTTTCACAAATATTTGTTTAAGTAACAGCTTTGTTGAGATATAATTCACATACCATGAAATCACCCTCATTTCTGAGAGCTGTTTTCTCTGGGGCAGAAGTGTTTTGTGTTTTTCTTTTCCCTCCTTTCCATATTTTCAGGTCATTGCTCCACTGCCTTTGGTTTCTCTCAAGACGTTTGCTGACACTTCTTTGTTTCTCTGTATGAAACCTGTGTCTTTTCTCTGAGTGTTTTAAAGAGTTTTTATTTCTCATTTTCATCAGTTTGATTATTAGGTGTCTCAGTGTGATTTTCTTATATTTATTCTGCTTGAGGTTTGTGGAGCTTCTTGGATCTGTGGGCTTATAGTTTTCATCAAGTTTGGAAGATTTTCACCACTTAGGCAGTGTGTTCCACCATCCTCTGGGGTCCTTGCCAGGGTATGAAACCTCGTATCCCGAGAGAAAGCCCTAAATCAATAAACCCTCCCTTTCAGAGTCTCAGTTTCGACCCCCTTGACCAAGCACAGTCGAAACCCATTCCCACGGACGGGACGTGCTGCGCCCTCTTGCAGCAACTTTGGCTTCTGGCCCTTCTCTCTCATCAGACCCAGTGTGTATTCGATGAGGTTATGCCCAAACTTATCCCTAGTTGCCAGCCTGGCAGCCAGGATGTCACTGACTAGGTGCCTTGAGAAATTCAAAGGTGGGTTAGGAAGCAATTAACTGTCTTTCCAAGTTGTTTCTTTTCCTTTTGTATGTTAAGGAGATGTAACCACCACCATCCTGAAACTGACCAAGTGAGAAACTCAAGGGAGATGTAACCACCAAACATCCTGAAACTGACCAAGTGAGAAACTCAAGGGAGATGTAACCACCAAACATCCTGAAACTGACCAAGCCTCACCACAAGAGCTGCACCCATGACTTTTGCCTTATTTTTAATGCAAAGATCGCTCCAGGAGGAGCTTAGACCTCATTATGTGGAAGCACGTTCTCCAGCTGAGCCTGTGCAGGCAAATACCTGCCTCTCTCTTTTGAATATTCATTTTCCAACCGAAATAAAAGTTCCTGCTTCCCTTCGTTCAGGGACACCAGGGCTTTGGAAATGATTCCTTATGGCCTCCTATTTGCTGCAAATACACTTTACTTTGTGAGACAACTTCCACTGGTGTAGAGTCTTATTTAACTCACCAGGAGGCGAGCCCACTTGGTGGGCTCATCCCGAAAGAGACCCTGTTACCTTGTTTGGGAGACCTCTGCAGTGTCTTCCCACGTGAGGGGGGTGCTAGTTCCTCCTAGGGAGGGGTGAGGTACCTTTGCAGGCTCTGAAGTTTCAGAAGACTTTGGGGAGCCAAAACCTTCTGGGGCATCCACCTGGAAATCCCCATCCTGTGTGTCAAAGTTTTCCCAAGCAGGACCCTGATCTTGCTGCAGCAAATCTACTGTGACTGACATTCAGTCATCTTTGAAGCTCAACATCTCTAACTATTCAGCCCTGGTCTTGGTTCCAGCTTCTCCTTTTCTCCCACTGAAGGAGATGAGGGCCTCTTTATAAACTACCGAGAAGTTCTAGCCTTCACACTTAGTTTCAATTGTCTGTTAACTGTCTCCAACTTGTTATGATCCCTCTGTAGGGTGTCAATGCAACTTAATAAGTCAGATCATTGTACTGTTCTTGTATGCATCTTCTTTGTCCTCCCAAACACACATCCTTCTCAACCACTGTACCAGCCACCATTCTCTCAATTTATTATTGGTGAAAGTTTTACCAGTGGGCTGCCACCTTGTTCAAGGCATCTGAATACTACCCAGGATGGGCTCCTCGTTGCCAGCTCCAGTTACAAATCCCCATTTACCATCTGCCTTCTCAGACCATTCCTGGCACCAACTGTGTCAATTTGGGTCTTCTAGTAAGCAAACCATGAGATGGAATTAGGAATGCAATTTAGGGGGCTCACGCCTGTAAAAGATCAAGGAGGAGGAAGTGGAATTGGGCTGAGAAAGGCTTCAGACCACAATACTGATTTGAAACCTGTGGATGGAATGTGGGAGGAAGCAGGGAGAACCTAACTCTAGTGCATATCTGCCGAAGTTTTGGCCAACCCAAAGGAGGGGAGTGGAGGAACTGGGGCAGAGATTGTCCATTAGAGTGGTCCTGTGCTGGTGGATATGGTCAGGCCTGAGAGCCCCAGCCATGCTCAGTCATTGGCCAGGGGCTACCCAGAAAGAGATAGGACTAGGCTCAGACACTGTTGCCCCGTGGCACTAGCTGCTCTCCTCACGGCTAAATGCAAATCCTTTCTTGAAGGGAGATGGGAGTGATGTCCCTCCATGGCTGTTACAATTGTCAGAACAGTGACTTCGTATTCTAGCATCCTTCAAAGGTGACCAATGAGGATTTTATTTTAAAAATGAACTCATGGATATTAGCATATTTCATGTGCTTCAATTTCAATCCATTGTAGTTACTTTTCTTTTTGATCCTCAAATTGTCCTTACTTTGGTCAGTAGAAGCCCCTCCAAATTGCCTAATGAATCCTCTGATGCACGCTAGAATCCTTGATAGTTTCCTTGCTTTCTGTTGAAAAGATGCTCCAGGATCATCTTGTATGTTTTCTGCCTCAGATCTGAAATCAGTCATTTTCCTAAGAAGCTGTGGTTTCTTTTAGTGGGAAATGGCATGTAGGGACAACAATCGGTGCTACGAGTGCTCGTTGCTACTGGACTGGTGATTGCTTTTAGACCAGGGCAGTCCAAGGGAATGGTGGGCAACTTTTATATCTGTGCCATCTAACATGGCAGCTACTAGCCACTTGGGTACACCGAATACTTGAAATGTGGCTACTGTGCCCAAGGAATGGCATTTTAAATTTTATTTAATTAAAATGTTTTTATTGGGGCCGCCCGGTGGCGCAGCGGTTTAGTCCGCGCTTGGCAGCCCGGGGTTCGCAGGTTCGGATCCCGGGCGCCCGCCGATGCACTGCCTGTCAGCCACGCCGTGGTGGTGTCCCATATAAAGTAGTGGAAGATGGGCACAGATGTTAGCCCAGGGCCAGTCTTCCTCAGCAAAAAGAGGAGGATTGGACGGATGTTAGCTCAGGGCTGGTCTTCCTCACAAAAAAAAAAAAAAAAAAAATGTTTTTATTGTGGTAAAATATACATAACACAAAGTTTACCATTTTAACCATTTTTAAGCATACAGTTCAGCAACATTAAGTACATACACATTGTTGTGCAACCATCACCACCATCCATCTCCACAACTTTTTCTTCTTCCCAAACTGAAACTCTGTCATCATTAAACAATTCCCCCTCCCCCTCCCCCTTCCCTAGCCTCTGGCCACCTCCATTCTACTTTCCCTCTCTGTGAAATCAAACAATATTTGTTCTTTCGTGTCTGGTTTATTTCACTCAGCATAACGTCCTCAAGGTTCATCCATGTTGTAACATGTGTCAGGATTTCCTTCCTTTCTAAAGCTGAATAATACTCCATTATATGCATACATCACATTTTGTTTTTCCATTCATCCATTGATGGACATTTGGGTTGTTTCCACCTTTTGGTTATTGTGAATAATGCTTCTGTGAATATTGGTGTACAAACATTTGTTCACATATTTAATTTTAATTAATTTAAATTTAAAGAGCCATATGTGTCCATATGTGTGCAGTGGCTACCATTCTGGACAATTCTAGACCTTTTCAGTGGACAGAGCTAAGAAATACATTTTAAAAGAATAAAAATCATATTAATTCATACTAGTATTTCCCATTCACACCAAGGGTTACCGATTTTCACTTCTTACTTTATATTTCTATCTCTTCTCTCAAGCTGAAAATACTTGTTCCTAACATTTTCATACTACTTATTTGTTTTATCCCACTTTACACAATTCCAGAATAGCAATATCAACATTATTACTAAGACCAGGATTATTGCAAACAATTTAGGATTTCTCCACAGCTCTTTTTGTCCTTAGGATATAGTCTACTAGGTAGACAAATTGTTGGGTTTAAAGTCACTTGAAATTATCCTTTTCTCTTTGGTTAAGCCACCAACCTGACATACAGTAGGTTCATTTGTTTCATTTTGTTTCCAATTTTTAGGAATTATTTTTTCTATTTTAATTTACTTTTGGTTTTATAAATACACAGTTCCATGGTCAAATGTACAAGCACATTTAGAGAAATCTAATTTTTACTCCTGACCCTTCTGCTTCTGGTTGGTGACCATTTTTATGTTACTTTTTAACGTAAGAAAATACGCATGTATGTATATTCTTATCGCCCCCACCCCTTCTTAGATAAAATACTATACACGCTGTTCTGCATCTTGATTTTTTTTCCCTTAACAATATGTTCTGGAGATCACTCCTTGGCAGAACATAGAAACAGTCCTTGTACCTTTCAGGGCTGTTCTACCGTGCAGCCATACCACAGCCGCCTCCACCAGTTCCTATTGGTGACACTGGGCTGTTTTCAGTCTTCTACTGTCCTTCTCTTCTTTAGTAGAAAGTGCATTAATCATGAATGTGGAAAGGCCCGGAGAAGCACAGCTGATAAGAAAGAAGTCCCATGATTTAGGGGAGTGGGGGAGGAGAAGTATAAATTCTCCTGGAAAAACTATTGTGGGCTGATAGGTGACTCAGTTCTGTTCCTCAAGTCCAGAACTCTGAGCAGGGAGAAGACCTGGGCACCACCGGGGGAGAGGAGGGTGGAGGCGACATGGTGTTACCTAGCTAACTTCCACGGTTCCCACAGCTGCTGCGCTTTTTGCAAGGCTTAACGGCTCTGATGGAACACCATCCCAGGAAAACACTAAAGGATTTCCTGGGCCTCACTGTGGCATCAAGCGCCACCGGTTAATGCCAGTGAGCGGCCAGCAAGGCCAGCCGCCTTGCAGGTCACCTGCAGGCGAGGTGCTGAAAGGCGCCGGCTCTGCAAGGGCAAGGGACACGGCCGATTCACTCGTGTGCCCAGGTCGGGCGCTGGTCGGCCTGGGGAGAGGGACCTTTCCTCACACTCCCACATTTCCGCTGCAAACACACCCCAGGAGCCAGGCAGGTCACACAGAAAGGGGAAGGTGTAACACGGTAGCCGGCGACACCGGGCCCCGGACAGGGTGGCGGGGACGGGAGAATGCGTCAGAGAAGCCCAGTTCAGCTACAGCCCAGTTTGGCATAGCGTGCCAGATCTCTCGTCTTGAAAAGAGAAGGGGAAATCCCGATTTTATGTGAACTCTCCTTTTTAAAGTTGGCAACTAATCCGAGCTTCAAGCGGCGTGGGCCAAACCCGGGGAGGCGGCCTAGCGCAGCGTCCGACCGCCGGACAGCACCGGACCCCTGCGACGGGCTGCGGCAGCCCCGGCCTGGGCGGGGCGCGCGGGGCCAGCGGCGACCACCAGCTCAGCCCGACCCCGCCTCCCACGCTCCCGGGCGCACGTGGAGCCGCCTCGGCCACACTGCGCCTGCGCGGGGACCGAGCCATCGCCCGGCGGGGGAGCGCGGCGCGCGAGCAACTCCCCCACCGGCGGTGGAGCCGTCCGTTGCCATGGAGCTGCCCGATCCAAACCGTGCTACCTTCCGGCGAGGAGCCGCCGTGCGCCGCCGCCGCCGAGGGGCTTCTCCGCCCGACCCCGCGCGGATCAGCCCAGAGGTGGGTCCGTTCGCCCCGGATCCCGGGGCTGGGCTCGGGGGCCTTCCCCGTGGAAGTTCTGCCCGAGAAATGACCGCTAATGCGGGTCTCGCCCGCGTTGGTTGCAGGGATCCCTGGGCGCCGGTGCAGCCAGTTCTGGGTTCTGCGCCTGGCTTCGCGGCGACGTTGCGATGTTGTCACAGCACGTTATGAAAGCATTGAACAAAACTCAGGGGTGAGCCCGGCGGTGAGAAGACCGCACCCTGGGTGTCTGGGCGGGTGAGAGGACGGGCACCATTCGTAATTCCGAAGCCATACCACTTTGGTGTTTAAATGGATACGCTGTTTTTGGAAGTGGATAGGCCTCTATAATTTTGTTTTCCATAAACTAATACTTGTTTTCTCTGCTCACGTTTATGTATCTAGCAAACATTCCTTGAACTTCTATGAGCCAGGTACCGAGTGAGGGAAGGAGCCAATCTGCTCTGGTATCCACAGTTCAAAAGAATTCCCTGGTGGGTATTATCTGCAGACAGACGGCAGGCACATAAATTCACACGGACAGTTTGAAGACTGGCTACAAAGCGAACACCAGTAGCCACCGCCCAAGTCAAGAAATAGAACCTTGCCAGCTCCCCAAGAGTCTCCCCTCAACCTTCCCTTGCCACACACAGCGCCTCTCCAGACCTTAGGCTGACATCTGTGATTCTAAGTTCCTTGCTTCTCTTCGGTTGTAACACCTACATATGCACCCAAACAATATAATTAAGTTTCACCTGTTTTTAAACTTTATATAAATGGAATAATACTGTATATATTCTTTTAAATTTTTGGATCAGTCCCAAATTTACATAAAAATTGCAAGTTCAGCACAAAAACCTTTTCCTGGAGTATTTGAGAGTATGTTGTCTGCATGGTGCCCTATCACCTTCGAATACTTCTGAGTGTGTTTCCTACATGCAAGGACATTCTCCAATATAATCACAGCAGGACCGTTAAAGTCAGGGACTAACTTGGACACGTCACTACATCTAATCCTCAGCCCCAGACAAGCATGTTTTGCCAGTTGATCCCATAAAGTCTGGAAATCAAAATGATCCAGTCTCGGATCATGCATTGTACTGAGGTGTCATCCTGTTTCTTTAGTCTCCTTCAGTCCAAAACATTCCTTAGCCTTTCCTTGGCTTTCCTGACTCTGAACCTTTGAAGGTCACAGGCCAATCACTTTGTAGAAAGCCCCTCCATTTGGGTTTGTCTGATGTTTCCTCATGGTTAGATTCCTCTTATGCATCTTTGGCAGGAAAGTCACAGAAGTGATGCCATGTGCTCACTTTCTGCTCATTCCATCCTGTCAGGTGGCTCCATTTGTCACATTACTGATGATGTTTGCTTTGATCACTTGATTAAGCTGGTGTCTGCCTGCATCTCCACTGGGAAGTTACTTTTTCCTTTTGTAGGTAACAAGTATTTTGTTGGGAGGCACTTTGAGGCTATGCAGCTATGTCATCCCTCCCAAGCTTGAGCTGGGTGGCTCTCATAGTGGACACCAACCCTGCTTGGGCTCTGATACCCTACACTGGACCGCCCCCCATGGGGCTGCCTTCCTCCCACTCAGGCTCTGACATCCAACTCTGGGCCTCAACCCCCACGCACAGGCATCCCCCTCACCGTCAGGCTCTGACACCCTGGTCTGGGCCACTGTGGATCCTGCTTCACCCGCCCACCTGGGGAACCTACTTTCAAAGTGAAAGGAAAGGGAAGAGGAAGAGCAGTTTATGTGCTTTTATGTCTTCTTCCTTCTCAGCTGTGTCTAAAAGATTCATCCACACCATTGCGCATAGCTGCAGTTCATTCAGCTTCATGACCAAGTAGCTTTCCATAGTATGGAGCATGCTGTCCTGCTGATGGCCATGGGGTCGTTCCAGAGCTTCTGTTATGAACACTGCTGCTCCATGAGGTCTTGTTATGTCTCCTGGTATTCGTGTGTGTTATGAGTGGAATTGTATCTCCTCAAAAAAACCCGTATGTTGAAGTCCTAACCCCCAGTACCTCAGAATGTGACCTCATTTGGAAATAGGGTCATTGGAGATGTAATTAGTTAAGATGATGTCGTGCTAGAGTAGGGTGGCCCCTAATCCAGTATGGCAGGTGTCTTTACAAAAAGGAGAATTTTGGACATAGACATGCATATGGAGAGAATGTCATATGAAGATTGGAGTTAGGCTGCCACAAGCCAGGGAACTACCAGAACCTAGGAGAGAGGCCTGGAAGAGATCTTCCCCTAGCACTTTGGAGGGAGCACGGCTCTGCTGGCACCGTGATTTCCAATTTCTGGCCCCCAGAACTGTGAGAGAATACATTTCTGTGGTTCCAAGGCACCCAGTTTTTGGTACTTTGTTATGGCAGCCCTGGGAAACTAATATAACATCTAAATTTCTGTAGAGGACACACCTAGAAGAGGACTTGCTGAGTCAGAGGGTATGGTGGGCAGAATAATGCCCCCCCCCCAGAGATGTCCATGTCCTAATCCTTGGAACCTGTAGATTTGTTAGGTTACATGGCAACAGGGAAGTAAGGTTGCAGATGGAATTAAGGTTGTTAATCAGCTGACTCTGAGACGGGGAGAGTGTCCTGGATTCTCCAGGTGGACCCAGTGCAACCACAGGGTCCTTATAAATGGAAGAAGAGGCAGGAGAGAGAACCGGAGAGACAGCAGCATGGGGAAGACTCTACCTGACATTGCTGGCTTTGAAGATGGTAGATTGGGGCCTTAAGCCAGGGAATGTGGGTGACCCCCAGAAACTGGAAAAGGCAAGAAAATGAATTCTCCCCTCGAGCCTCCAGAAAGGAATGCAGCCCCACTGACACCTTGATCTTAGCTCAGTAGGACTCATTTCAGACTGCCAGCCTCCAGAACTATAAGATAAATCGTGTCGAGTCACTGAGTTTGCGGTAGTTTGTTTCAGCAGCAATAGGAGAGTAATGTAAAGGGTGTATATATATTTTTAACTTTTCTAGATAATGCCAAACTCTTTTCAAAGTATTTGTCCCAGTTTTCGCTCCCACCATTAGTGTGTGAGCATTTCCGCTGCTTCACATCCTTGTGGGCACCCGGTGTTGTCAGACTTGGACCGTCTTCCCAAGTCTGATTACTATGTAAGCATAGTTCATTGTGATTTTAATTTGCATTTCTCTAATTACAAATGAGGTTGAACAACTTTTTCTGGTTTATTACCAAGAAATAGTTTCTCATTCAAACCAAGATTCTGGTACGTATTAAAGGGAGCACCCTCAATGATGCTGGGAAAACAGGCATGAATTAGGACAAGCTGACAAACTGGACAGAGGGCTGCCCCATTTACTGGCCATTCGAATGTCCTTTATTGTGAAGGGCCTGTTAACGTCTTGTGTTTGCTATTGGGCTGTCCCTCTTCTTTGCTGATTCGTGGGTGTTCCTTACAAGTGGTCTGGATGGTAAACCTTTTGGATAATGTGTTGCATTTATCTTCTACTTTGTAGCTTTTCTTTAACTTTCCTCAGTGTGTCATCTGAACAGACATTTTTTTTTTTTCTTTTTTTTCTTTTTGTGGGGAAGACCAGCCCTGAGCTAACATCCGTCGCCAATCTTCCCCTTTTTGCTGAGGAAGACTGGCCCTGGGCTAACATCGTGCCCATCTTCCTCCACTTTATATGGGACGCCGCCACGGCATGGCTGACAGGCAGTGCGTCGGCGGGCGCCCGGGATCCGAACCGGCGAACCCCGGGCTGCCAAGCGCGGACTAAACCGCTGCGCCACCGGGCCGGCCCCTGAACAGACATTTTTAATTTAAATGTATGTGACTCTGCTAGCTTTTCCTCTTGTGGCTAATGCTTTTCATGTCTTATTTAAGACACCATGAGGTCGTGAAGCTACCCCCCCTTCACTGTAGTAGACGTTTGCTCTTCACCTGTGAGTCTTTAACCCACGTGGAACTGATTTCCAGAGTGGATGCCCAGTTTCTTAGCGTGTTGATTCAGATGTCCGTTCCTTGCCCACTGCCCCACTGCCCCACTGCTTGCATGTACGCACGTGCACACACACGCACACACACATACACGCACTCCTATTGGATTTCAGTGGGGGGTTTAGTGAATCTATAGAGTGATTTGGAGAGGGTAGGCATCTTGACAACGTTGAGTCTCCAGTCCTGGAACATGCACCTCTCCATTCATTCGTTTATATTGACTTCATTCTTCTTTTAGACTTTTATTATGGAAAATTTCAAACTCACATAAGTAGGGAAAATGATAATATGAACTCCCAGGTGCCCATCACCCCCTCCAGTAGTTATCAGCATCGTACCATTCCTGTTGAATCTACTTCCCCTCACTTTTCGTTTAGGTTGATGGATTTTAAAGAAAATCCCAGATATAATATTTCACCTGTAAATACTTTAGTATTCAACTTTAACAGATAAAGACTTATTTTTAGCATAACCACAAAATCATTATCAACCCCAATAAAATTAACTTTAATTTCTTAATAAAATCTAATACCAATTTGTGTTCATTTTCCTACATTATCTCAAAAGTGTCTTTTACAGTTGCTTGCTGGAATCAAGATCCACATTGCGTGTGGTTGACTTCTCTCTTGAGGCCCTTTCAATTTCAAACAGTCCCCCCTTCTTTTTTCCCCCATGGTGTCCATTTGTTGAAGAAATGTTCCCTTTATTTTTTGTCTCCTTTAATGTCACCCAATGGGGTCTCATCATTTTCTCTGTAGAGGTCTTGCACATCTTTTGTTTTATTTATTCTTAAGCACTTCATATCTTTAGATGTAATTATAAATGGTAGCTTTTCCAAATCTTATTTTCTCATGATTTGTTCTGATAGATAGGAATATTATTGATTTTTATTGAATTGATATCTAGCAACATTGCTAAATTGTCTGACTTGTTTTCATAATTTATCTGTATATTCGTTTGGATTTTCCACATATACAATCATATTATCTGGAATTTCTTCTACATCTTTTATTTCCTTTACAGCTGACTATTCTGGCCGGGAGGCCTAGTGACTATTGAGTGGAGGGGGTTTTTAATGAGCATCTCCGTCTTATTCTCAGTCTTAGAGGGAATGCTCGTGATGGTCATGGTTAAGTGTGATGTTTCCGTAGATTATTTTTGGCATATATCCTTTATCACTTCAAAGAAGTTCATTTTTTTTTTTTTTTTTTGGTGAGGAAGACCAGCCCTGAGCTAACATCCGTTGCTAATCCTCCTCTTTTTGCTGAGGAAGACTGGCCCTGGGCTAACATCCGTGCCCACCCTCCTCTACTTTATATGGGACGCCGCCACAGCATGGCTGACAGGCAGTGCGTCGGCAGGTGCCCGGGATCCGAACCCGTGAACCCCGGGCTGCCAAGCGCGAACTAAACCCCTGCGCCACCTGGCCGGCCCCAAAGAAGTTCATTTCTAATGCAAGTTTGCTACATTTTTTAAAAAGCATAAATGGAATGTTGAATTTTATCAGTACTTTTACTGAGTTGGTCATATAATTCTCCTCCTTTAGTCTGTTCGTGTGGGTGAATTAAATGAATTTCTAATACTAAATAAACCCACCTTGGTCATGATACATTATCCTGTTTATATATTGGCTGGATTTAGGCTGGTAATACTTCACTTTGGATTTTTGTATCTGTGCTCTTGAGTGAGGCTGGGCTATTGTTTTCCTTTCTCTACTTTCATTATCAGGCTTTGGTAACAAAAGTTAAGTGACCACCACGAAATAAGCCAGGGAATGGACCTCCTGAATCTCTTCCCTGGAAGACTGTGTGTGAAACTGGAACATTTTGTACCTCAAATGTTTTAGAGAACGTGATGGTGAAACCTCTGAGCCTAGAATTTTCTCTGTGGGAACATATTTGACTATTGATTGAATTTCTTTTATGCTTATAGGACTTTTCAAGTTTTCTGTTTTTTTTTTCTTGAAACAACTTTGGTTAGTAATATTTTTTAAAATAATTTGTCCATTGTCTGAATTTCCAAATTTACTGGCATAAAGTTGTTCATGACATTTTTTTGTTTTTTAATGTCTTTTATTCTGGTATGGATTATTTGTTCCTTCTCTTTTTATTTACCAGTTTCATTAGAAATTTGTTAATTTTATAAATCTTTTAAAAGTACAAACTCTTTTTTTTTGCGAGAAAGACCAGCCCTGAGCTAACATCTGTTGCCAATCCTCCTCTCTTTGCTGAGGAAGACTAGCCCTGGGCTAACATCCGTGCCCATCCTCCTCTACTTTATATGGGACGCCGCCACAGCGTGGCTGACAAGCAGTGCATTGGCGGGCGCCCGGGATCCGAACCGGCGAACCCCGGGCTGCCAAGTGCGAACTAAACCGCTGCACCACTGGGCCAGCCCCAAAAGTACAAACTTTTGGCTTTGAGGAATATCTGTACCCCATGTTTGATTTTGTTGCATTCATTTCTACTCTTTTTTATTTTCTTCCTTCTACTTGTTTTGGGTTTATTTTGCAGTTCTTTTTATAACTTTTTGGATCGGATGTTTAGCACATTAATTTTTAAGCTGTCTTCTTTCCTAATCTAGGTATGTAGGATTACAAATTTGCCCTGTACTGCTTTAGCTAAACTCAGTTTGATATATAACGTCTTCATTATATCTCAGTTCAAGATATTTTATAATTTCCATTATGATTTTTTTCTTTGAACCATGGGTTATTTAGAAGTATGTTGCTTATTTTCCATAAATAAGGTGCATTTATATTTCTCTATTTATTCCTGGTTTGGGCTGATTACTTCCGGTCAAAGAACACAATTTGTGTAATTTTAGTCCTTTGACATTTATTGAGACCTTCTTTGGGCCCAGTCAAGTTTTTGCCAACATTCAGTGTATGCTTAACATTCTATAGCTGTTGTTTATGTTCTGTGTGTGTTTATGAGAGTACAGTTGGTTAATGATGTAGTTTAAATGCATGCCATTAATGACTTATTTTACCTGGTTTTGTTGTCAGTTCCTGAGAGAGACGTGTTAAAATTTCCCATTAGAAGGCTAACCTCGGTGACCTAGTGGTTAAGTTCGATGTGCTCTGCCTCAGCGGCCCTGGTTCGGTTCCTGGGCGCAGACCTACACCAGTTGTCTCTCAGTGACCATTCTGTGGTGGTGGCTCACATACAAAAAGAGGAAGATTGGCAACAGATGTTAGCTCAGGGTGAATCTTTCTCAGCAAAAAAAATAAAATAAAATAACAATCCCACTAGAGTTTGTGCTTTTGACTTTTTCTCCTGGTTCTGTCTGCCTTTGCTTTTCTTATTTTGTGGCCCTGTTATTGAGCTCACGTGGAGTTAAAACCGGTCTCTTCCCGGTGAGCTGAGCGTTTGGTCTGACATGACCCTCTCCACGGCTGCAGCTGCTTTTGCCTCAGCATTTTGTCTGTTTCTAGGTAACTCCACCAGCTTCCTGGTCTTAATTTCTACACAGTGCATCTTTTTTCTGACTTTTAAAATGCAGTGCTTCTGTAAGCTTGTGTTTTAGATGTCTCTTTTAAGTTGTAGAAAGTTAGATTGTTGTTGTTGCTGCTATTGATTTTTGAATCCAATTCGATAAGATACTTTTCTTTAGCTTCGTCGTTTCATCTATTTAGTTCTTGCCTTCGCTTAGATTTTGACCTGATAATTTCTTATTTTCTTGGCAGTTCTTCAACGTTCATAAGACAATTAAAATACAATTTTATCCAACGTTTTTGGTTATTTTCAGTGTGATGGCTGGCACCCTGGCCAGCCCCACTAACCAAAAACAGAAGTTCCAATGGTTTCTAAGGCACATTTTAGCAAATCTCTGTTTTTGATCTACTTCACCCCCACTTCGGAGACACCCAGCTCCTGAGCTGTTCACAGGTTGTGCGATGTACACGGGGTTTTGGCGCTCTGGTTTTTCCACCTGAGGGTCAGTTAGCACCTCCATCCGTGGGTCGAGTTACCACTCGTCCTTCCAGTTCCCAGCCTCTGTTTTGTTCAGACTGTTTCTTCTCTCATTTGCCTTGTTCTTGTAGATTCATGTATTGAAAAAACTGAATCCTTCACTGTTGTTTTAATGAGGATTAAGAGGGATCAGAGGCCCCTGTCTGGAACTGTCATCTTTAACTGGACATTCAAAGTGTATGTGGTTTAATGTAATTGTTCCATTTAAAATTTAAAATGTGTGTGTGATGTTCCACCTATTATCAGACCCTCATCTACTGAGGTATCAACTCAACTATGCTGTGATGAGCACATGGGATTCATGAGCACCAAGCAGAACAGGTTTGACCACCTTGTAAATATTCCCTGAAAGCCCAGCCATTCACAGATCAGTGGGTTAATAGATATCTTCACGTGGGAGGAATGTTGTTGGTACAGTATTTTACAAGAAGCCTTAAAATTCTGCCTCTCAGGACTTGAATGTGCAATTGTTTCTTTGTAGCATTATAAAAAAGTTAATTACTGGCATTGATTTATTAATGATTTACCCAGGAAACCTTATTAGGCTTTGAAAATGTTTTTCAGTTAATTATTCTGAAGCAATTGCTAAATTAAGCAATGAAAACCAGACTCCTCTACAATTTTAGCATCTCGTGTGTATTATCAACATGTAATATCAACATTCCATACCAAATTCTACACAGGCAAGGTCCTGACATTCCCAAAATGACAACCAAAGTGTAATGAATGTTCTGAAGTTCCCAAGAGTTGTCTTTGAACTGAGGCTCTTTGCACGTGTGTTACTGAGTCGACATTAACATGCCATAACATGCACGTCTTAAATGTTCATTCGGGTGAGTTTTGAGAATTGTGTGCACCTGTGTCACCACCACCTGAAAGAAGCTCAGAGTGTCTCCGCCCCCACCTGTCCTCACAGCCCTTCCCCTCACCCTCACTCCCTGCCTCCAACAGAGAAACCGCCACTGCATCTGATTTCTATACTGTGCGTTTGTTTTGCCTGTGTTTGGGCTTCATCTGTAGTCTTTTGTGTCTGGCTTCCTTCACTTAACATAATGTGTCTGAGGTCGTCCATGTTGTGTGTCAGATGTAGTTCTTCTGTATTCCTGAGTATCATTCAATTGTATGAAGGTACCTCAATTTGTTACCCAGTCTCACACCAATGGACATTTGGGTTGTTTCCAGTTTGGGGCTGTTATGAGTAAGATTGCTATAAACATTCCTGTACACATGTTTTTTGTGGACATATTTTTGTTTCTCTTAAATACCTTGAAGTAGGATTCCTGGGTCATATGGTGAGTACATAACATTTAGTGTTATGATTTAGTGTTTAGTTTTTTTGATTTTAGGCATTCTAACAGGTGTGTAGTAGTATCTCGTTGTGGTTTTAATTTCTATTTCCCTAATGACTAACGATGTTGCACAAAGCTTCACAAGCTTATTGGCCATTTGTGTATCTTCTCTTGTCATGTCTGTTTTAAAATTCTTGCCCCTTTTCAATTAGGGTTTGAACTTTATATTGTTGATATTTAGGAGCTCTTTATATATTCTGGATATAAGACCTTTGTCAGATATATGTGCTGCAAATATTTTTTCCTAGTCTATGGCTTATCTATTCATTGTCTTAATGTCTTTTTTTAGGAGAAATTGTTAATTTTTATGAAATTCAGTTTTTTAGGTTTTAAAAAAAATCTATGATCTTGTTCATCTATATTTTGTAATTTTTTTTTTTTTTTGTAGCTAATTTCTGCTTCCCAAGATGGAAGAAGATACTAGTTTGTTCCCTGAAGAGGAGCCTTTGGACAATGTCCCACTCGTGGAAGATGGTAACAAAGGTCTTTTCACAAATAACACACGTTTCAGCAGCAATAAAGACAAACAATGTGCTTCCTAGATGCCCTTTGATTCCCTTTTTTCAGAGAGACTACATTTTTTAAACTTATATTTTCTCTTAAAGGGGGAGTTTATGTTATTCTGTCTTTAATTGAAAGAAAGATAAATTATGGCTAACAATTTTGAAGGTGGCAGACCATAGTTTTCTAGTTTCCAGTGTTTATACTGAGAAATCTGATGCCATTTTTATCCCACTCCTTTGAATGTGACCTATTTTTGTTTTGTTTTCCTGGAAGCTTTTAGATTAAAAAAAAAAATCTCTGATGATCTGAAATTTTTCTAAGATATGCCTTAATTTGGTCTAGTGCTGGGCACTGGGCAGGACAGTTCCTTCTGGAAACTAATTTCCTTGGCCCTCCATCCAACCACCCCGGCTCCTTTTTCAGTGCTGTCGTGTTGTAGATCAGATGCCACTTGCCCATGAACTTCCCATCTTCTAAAATTGTGTTGCCTGCTCTCATCCACCATCTTCCCTCTCCTGTTCTCCTTGTGACTGTGGAGTGGTGTGCTTTAGAACTCCTTTTCAGTCATTTTTACTGAGATTTAGTGAAGGAGTGGGATAAACCCGATAGTTCAATTTGCCATGTTTTGCTGGAAGTCTGCAGTGATTCTCTTAAGACGATAATTCTCAAACTTTTTTTGTCAGGGAACCCCTTTATGTTCTTAAAATTTATTGAAAACTCGAAGAGCTTTTGTTTATGTAGGTTATATCTTTCAGTGTTAACTGTATTAAAAACTAAAATTGAAAAAAATGTATATTTATTTATTCACTTAAAATAGCAATAATGAACCTATCGTATGGAACAGAACGAGTCTGGATGGCGGGATTCTCATTTCAGCATCTTGTTAGTCTGTTGAGATATCACCTGTCATGTGCCCTCTGGAAAACTCTGCTGTGCGCTTGTGAAACAAGAGTGAAAAAGACAAATAATGTTTTAGTATTATTACAAAAATAGTTTTGACTTTGCAGACCTCCTGAAAGAGTTTTAGGGAAACCCTGCAGGGTTCCCTGGACCACACTTTGAGAACCTTTGCTCTGAGATGCCATCGCCATGGTTGCCCATCACTGAGTTGTTAAGATTTGCCGTAGAACTTCAGACTTGAATGTCTAGGTCTGCTTTTTGTTTGTTTAACTCTTGCCTCAATTTCTAGAAAGAGATAAACGAAGGGATGCAGAGTTTGAGGTGGAATTTCCTCCTCTGGAGGCCGAGGACCATGCTGACTCGGGATGCTGCTGGTAACTCATCTGGGCAGGCAGCTTGCTTCAGCAGAAGGTGGAGGTGGCATGGGAATAAATCACGTGGGAGGCCCTCGCTGCACGATGGCAGCTGGTGTCCCTTCTGCATTAAGTCCAGAGAAAGAGCAGAACGCTGATGCTGAGAGAAGGAAGAAGAAAGCCACCGTCCAAGAGAGGATTCAGGCATTTCACCTGCGGAAGCACTTGAGCTACCTAGGAAAGCTGCACGAGGAGAAGGATCTTTTCATTCAGAAAACAAGGTGAGGGGCGGCCGAGGTGAGTGGTGGTTGAAGGAGCCACGGTCGAGAGCAGGAGTGGTCGGGGGCACTGGACCTGCCTGCCCAGGCTCAGCCAGCTGTCTGAGCCCACCGTCCTTGAGGCCTGGTGCTGGAGCCTGGGTGGACAGGCCTCCTCCTGCCTTCTGGGCTGTCACTGAAAGTGTGTGGAGGCTGCCCTCCCAGGTCCTGCTGGGCCTCGGCCTCGCTGGTGCCCCGTCTGCATGGGGTGCCACATTGTCTACTCTAGCTCCATCAGCAATAATGTTAATGAAGTGTGTTCCCCAAACATCTGTGAAGAAAAATTCCAAACATACAGAAAAGTTGGAAACAAACAGCAGAGCTGTCGCCCGGGTACCACACCCCGAATCCCTGTTCCCCTTTTCCATCACGTCTGTCTCCGTGTGTGAGTTGATGTGTCATAGCTAGGATTTTTTTGCTAAGTTATTTGAAAGCAAATTGCAGATATCGTGATACTTTACTCCTGAATTCTTCAGTGTCTCCTAAAGGAATAAAAACATTCCCCTCATAACCTCAGCACCGTGCCTCCACCTCAGCAAGCTCACGGCATCTCCCTCGTACCACCGTGGAGCAGCTCCATGCTGCGCCGTCCCCGTGTGTCCCCCAGACGTCTTTTAGAGCCCGTCTCCTGAACCCGGATTCAGTCCAGGCCCACACGCTATGTTTGGTTGTCCTGTCTGGTCTGCGTGTTCTAGAACGTGACGAGGCACCGCGGCCACATGCCCTTTTGTGCTGCCCTCCCAGGCCTGTCACCAGGTGCCCTTGACATGCCTGGGCTCATTCGTTTGTGCTGACTATTGTGAACTCCCCTTCGGGCTGAGGTCACCCAGGTGGCCCCCGGCAGGGTTTTCAGAAAACAGATGGACAAGACCTGCTCACGCACTGATTGTGTTAGAGAAATCCCTGGAAAAGATGAGGGGACCACAGCCCCCGGCCTGGGTGAGGGGAGCTGGAGGAAGTGGCCCCGGTGTCTGTGAGTGCGCCTGGGCCTTGCCCGCCCGGTCCCACTGCCCCTCCTGAGGCTGGGGGAGAGTTGGCGGCACCCTGGGGAGAGGCAGCAGAGGGACTGGACTTCAGGGAGCCATTTGTCCAGATTCTGGCTTGAACTTTCAGAGAGGAGCTGCGTGCTTGCCGCCAGAGGATGGATCTCATCACCAAACAGCAGGAGAGTGTGGCGGCCGAGGTGGCTGCGGAGAGAGCGGTGGACAACACGTAGGTGGTCCGCTCTGGTCGCGAGGTGGGGCAGGAGCCAGACTGTGTTGGGCGGGCGGTGTCCAGCAGACGTGCGGCCATTCACATCCTGAGTGTGAGAAGCACCTGCTGCAGTCAGGTGGGCGAGGGAGTGGACAAGCCGCCCTCTGGTGTGAACAGACACAACCCACAGTGGACACGAAGAGGCAGGTGGTCACAAGGACAAGAAAGCCGATGGCCATGAGGTCAGGGGGGCGGTCCTTTTGAAGCGGTGGCCAGGGGAGGCCTCCCTGAGGAGGTGACCTCCAGGCTGGGACCCGAGTGACAAGAGCGAGCCGAGCCGCTGTGCAGTGATGGGGAGAAAGTGTTCTGGGTGGTGAGAATGTCTCTGTGAGCCCCGGGAGCCGCCCACAGAGAGGGGCTGGTGCTGTGGGGACACTGTGGGGACAGGGGCAGGTTGGGGTTAGGAGAGGAAGCATCAGGACTGGCCTTGCTGTGAGCGACCAGCGAGTGATGCGGGTGGCAAGACAAGGGGCAGGGCCGGGCAGGTGAGGAGGTCACATGCCTGCACATCCACATTCTCCACACAGCCAGGTCCTCTGGTCAGTGTCGCTCTAGGCCGTTCTCACAGAGATGGCCCCGGCCACTCCTGCCCTTAGCGGCGAGGTCTTGGGGAACATGCACCTCTCTGTCTTGCCTGCCTGGTCCCCACCCCACCCACCACCATTCCTCCCAACGTCCCCACGACAGGAGTATATCTCAGAACACAGTGGCTGGGGGGATTGGAGAGCCGCAAATCCGGGAGGGAAGAGGTGGGGGAAGTAAGACTCCAGAGTGGGCTCAGAACCCAGAGGGTCTCTCAGTGGCTTTTTGGCCACCCAGCTGCTTCTAGTCATTCGGGGAGTGTGCTGGGTCCTTCCTGGGCCAAAACCTGGATGGGCCTGCTGCTCCGAGGGGCTGGCAACCAGGGGGGCCGGCTGCCCGATCCTTGGAGGAAGATGAGAGGCCAGCAGAGAGCTGGGGGGCTGAGGGGCGGGCTCTCTGGTGGCAGCCAAGCCTGCGGGTCGCTCCCTCTGATCAGCGAGAATGTGCACACGAGAAGTCCTTCTTGGACACACACTCCTTGCCCTCCCTCTTGGCCGGTTTAGACAGATTTCTCTGAAAATGAAGAAGCCAGGTGACAGCGTCACTGAGCCTCAGCGGAAGATCTGGGCCCTGGGCGGTGGGCACACAGGGGCTCTCGGGGTGGCTGAGGCCCTCACGGCACCCCCTCTTTTTGGCCTGTCTCTGTGGTGCTGCAGCGCAGCTGTGGGCCGCCTCCAGGCGGTGTCCAGACGCCTGTGTGCGGAGCTGGAGAACGAGAGAGCCCTGCAGTGGAAAACCCAGGCCGTGCTGCAGGAGAGCGAGTGAGTCTGGGTGTGCGGGCGGGCGGGACGCTCAGCCTCAGCAGCTTGCTGGTTACGTCCGAGTTTGAAGATGAGGAATAAAATCTTGTACTTGACTTTCAAGCTGCCTGGAAATTGAAAGGGAACGCGTTAAATGAAACCGTTGAAAGGATAGGAGTGGTTTTCACTTTCTCTGTGTTCGCAGCTTGGAAACATGAGGTCAGCTTCTTTTTCCTGTTTGCTTCCCTTCGTGTTTCCATGGAACAGCTGGCACCGTCTGTTTTTGGAGTTTTTTTGGTGAGGAAGATTTGCCCTGAGCTAATATCTGCTGCTCGTCTTCCTCTGTTTTATATGTGGGTGGTCACCACAGCATGGCTGACCAGTGGTGTAGGTCCACGCCCGAGATCCGAACCTGTGAACCCAGGCCACCGAAGCGGAGCGCACCAAACTCAAGCACTACGCCACCGGGCTGAAGTGGCACCATTTTAAAAAAGTGCTTCACAACTTTTCTAGAAGCATCCCCCAGAAAAGAGACTGCTGCATTGTTTTAAATATTTTACTGGTCAGAGTTTGGGTTATAAACATCAGAATTGCTTCTAGCTAGCTTAGGCAAAAATGGGATTTAGTAAGGGGTGTAAACAGCTCCCAGAGTGACTGACAGAACTAGAGAAACCGACTCTGGGCTGATCCCAGGAACGACTCCCAAACAAACGCACAGCCCACGGGGCCCCCAGGGGAGCCGATGCCCTTGCCAGAGAATCAGGGAGCTTGTGGCCAGGCTGCCTCACGCCCTGCTGCCCCACAGGGATCCCCTGGCCTGAGTCTTCCCTTACCTGATGGCACTGGCCACACGCACATCGGGGAAACATGGTTCTGAGCTTTCCAGCCCCAGTCACACAGGAAGGCACATAGAGGGCTGGGAACGGGCAGCCCAGAGTTGCCACAGGCCACCCGTCTGCTGTGAGAGCCTTGCATGGCGGCCAGCAGACACTCCCACCCCCTCCCCTGGGTCGACTCATCAGGCCTGGAATCAGCCTCTGATTCGCTCCTCTTGTAATTCAGGCACATGAACCTGATCGCCTCTGTCCTTCGGGCTAAGTCATAGCACCCCCCCATAAACCAGTGGAAGGGGGAGGATGAGGGTGGTGGCTGCGTCCTGAGCAAGGGAGACCATGGGTGTTTGCAATCCTTGTTTTGACAGCTGGCCTGGAGGCTGGAGCCCACCCACCAGCACCTGAGCTGGGCAGTGGTCATTACTAGAGCCGGAAAATCCCTGTTGGCCCTGCCTTTGTTGGGTTGCTGTGCTCAACTGCTAACTTTTTTTGCTAAGGAAGATTTGCCCTGAGCTATCATCTGTGCTGATCTTCCTCTATTTTGTATGTGGGCTGCTGCCACAGCATGGCTGCTGACGAGTGGTGTAGGTCCACACCCAGGATCCAAACCCGGGCTGCTGAAGCGGAGTGTGCCGAACTTAACCACTAGGCCATGGGGCCAGCCCCTCGTCCACTAACTTTTTAAAAAAACTTTTTAATTTTGAAACAATCAAACTCACAAAAAATTCACAAAACTAGCGCAAAGAACCCCCATGTCCCCTTAGTCCCAGGGTCCCAGTGATGTCCATTACAGCACTAGAGTCCCACCTGGGGGGTTGCCTGATGTTGTCCCAGCTCCTGTCGGGGACCCCTCAGTCCTCCATGACACTTGCAACCTTGACATTTTTGAAGATTAGGGGCCAGAAAAGGTCTCTCAAGTCGTTTGTGTGATGTTTCCGCATGACTGTTGGCTCTGTTGCCCCAAGTGATGCTGTGTCCTCCTGCCGAGGCTCCTGATGGTGACAGGCCCCGTTTCCTGTGGGGACTCTGATCATTGGGCAGAGATGATGTCTGCCAGTCTCTTCAAGGCAGAGTTACACTTTTCCTTTGGAAATTAACGTGATTTGTGGGTAGATACTTTGAGACTCTGGAAAATCCATCCTCATCCCCTTCCAGGCACTGGTGTTTGCATTCATCGATGTTTCTTGCCTGAATCGATTATTTGGTGATGGTTGCAAAGCACGATTTTCTAATTCGTCATTCCTTCTAGACGTACGAGTTAGCTTTCTGCTGTAAAGAACAACTTTCTCCTCTCCACGTCTGTTTATCTTTCAGTGTAGACTCCTCAGTTTCTCTTGTATTCAGGGGTTACGATCTGTCCCAGATGCTCCAGTGCACTGTCCACATGTCCCTCTCGTCCTTTGAGCCCAGCCTCCCCCCTCATTCCCGCCCCAGCCCTGGACCCAGCCAGTGTCCAAGGAGGTGTGGTTTCTTCCAGTGAAGCATGGTATTTGGGAACCTGGAGCTGGGTGCTGGGTGTCCCCATTGCTAGTAGGGTGATGCGGCTCTCAGGCCTCGCAGTAGGCGGAGCTAGGAAACACGTGTGCGTCTGTCTGCACTGAACCCGTGAGTTCACATCTGGGATTCCAGTTCCCACAAACCAAGCTTCATCTCTTCTCCCCATCTGTGTCTGCGCCTCCCTTCTCTGACAGCCAGAAACCTGCCTCTCACTGCCCTTGACATTCTCGCTGATTGCTCCATCTCTACTTGTCGCCAGTCCGCTGACCTGTCCAGCTGCCACCTGCTCAGACACTCTCCTCCCATGACCCTGACGCCCAGCAGCCTACCTGCCGGCTCCTCCTCATATGGGCCTGACTGCTGCTAGACTGTCCGTTTAATTTCTTTTTAGTCAGGTTGAAAATGCATCCCACCCCTCCCTCCTAAATCTTCTCAGTGAGCATCCGCACCCAAGGCAACCCCTGATGTGTTCTCTGTCCCTTTGTATTAAATGTATTCAGTGTGCAGAACCTTACAGTGTTTGCTCCCCTGTGCCGGGGCTGTCTGCTAAGGAAACAGTTCTGAGATGCTCCCATGTCCTTGTGTGTGTGTGTCAGGAGTCTGGGGGCACAAGTGTTCGTGTGTGTGTGTCAGGAGTCTGGACGCACAAGTGTTCGTGTGTGTGTCAGGAGTCTGGATGCACCCATGTCCTTGTGTGTGTCAGGAGTCTGGATGCACCTGTGTTCGTGTGTGTGTCAGGAGTCTGGATGCACCTGTGTTCGTGTGTGTGTCAGGAGTCTGGATGCACCCGTGTCCTTGTGTGTGTGTCAGGAGTCTGGATGCACCTGTGTTTGTGTATGTGTGTCAGGAGTCTGGACGCACAAGTGCTCGTGTGTGTGTCAGGAGTCTGGATGCACCCGTGTCCGTGTGTGTGTGTCAGGAGTCTGGATGCACCCGTGTTCGTGTGTGTGTCAGGAGTCTGGATGCACCCGTGTCCTTGTGTGTGTCAGGAGTCTGGATGCACCCGTGTCCGTGTGTGTGTCAGGAGTCTGGATGCACCCGTGTCCGTGTGTGTGTCAGGAGTCTGGATGCACTCGTGTCCGTGTGTGTGTGTCAGGAGTCTGGATGCACCCGTGTCCTTGTGTGTGTCAGGAGTCTGGATGCACCCGTGTCCGTGTGTGTGTCAGGAGTCTGGGGGCACAAGTGTCCGTGTGTGTGTCAGGAGTCTGGATGCACCCGTGTCCGTGTGTGTGTCAGGAGTCTGGACGCACCCGTGTCCGTGTGTGTGTGTCAGGAGTCTGGACGCACCCGTGTCCGTGTGTGTGTGTCAGGAGTCTGGACGCACCCGTGTCCGTGTGTGTGTGTCAGGAGTCTGGACGCACCCGTGTCCGTGTGTGTGTGTCAGGAGTCTGGACGCACCCGTGTCCATGTGTGTGTCAGGAGTCTGGATGCACCCGTGTCCTTGTGTGTCAGGAGTCACACCCAGAGAGCTGGGTAGTGTGGGCAGGCAGGCTTTACTCTAACCAGAGGCTCCATGTGGCTTCCCCTCAGCCACAGACACCCCGAGGACCGTCCACCCCAGGCGGGGCTGCAATATTACAGTGGACCAGCTCGAGAGCCTTCTAAACTGCGTTCGTTTTCAATCACTGCAGTAACAAATGACCACAAGCTTGGTGCCTCAACGCAACACACATTTATTATCTCACATTCTAGAGGCCACACACCCAACACAGGTCTCACTGGGCTAAAATCAAGGTGTCAGCAGGGCTGCCTTCTTTTCTGGCGGCTTTAAGGGACAATCCATTTCCTGCCTTTTCCAGTGTCTTGAGGCCACCTGCATTCCTTGGCTTCTGGCCCCTTCCTCCATCTTCAAAGCCAGCGGTGTCGTCTCTCTGACCTGCTTCCATTATCATCCCTGTGACTGACCACATTGGTTATTCAGAAAAAGTGGGACTTTAGTGGGATCCCCATCTTTTTCAGGCCTAAGGACCCCCATGATCAATCAGCCGTGCCCAAAATCCCTGCTGCCCATCCATGCCAAGTCACCCTGACCTACTGCCCATTATGGTACCAACCCGCCTCCTGTCCATGCCAAGCACTGCCGCGTGGCCTCTGTCTCCCAGGACTGCACCATCCCAGTGCACCAGGGAGCTGCTTTCAAAGGTGGCATCTCCACCTGTGTCCCTGGCATATTTCAGAGTGCCACAACAGTCCTTAGGGCGGCGGGGAGCAGGTGCAGGTGAGTGCCCCTGGACACTTGGGAAGTGTAAGACCAGGTTTGAGCAGGTTGGACTTGGTGTGATGGTGGCAGGGGGCAGGTGGTGCTGCTGGGGAAGGTGCAGCCTCAATCTCTGGTGCCTGCAGGCCCAGAGGGCTCCTCAGAGGAGGAGCTGACCCGTTGGTGGTGTTCGTCAAAACTCGGTGCCCGGGCCCTCGCCAGATCCCTGGAGTGGATGCTCCACGGAAGGCACAGCCCCAGGTCTCCAGGCCTTGACTGACATAAACAGAAGTGCTTCTTGTTTGCAAGGAGCGCCCTGTGGCGCGTTGAGATCCAGGAGGGGCAGCTTGAGGACGTGCGCAAGTCTGCCCGGGAAGAGGCAGCGGCCGCCAGGAGCTGCCTCCGGGTGCAGGCGGCCGGGCAGCTCCGCGAGGAGAAGGAGGCCTTGCGGACAGCGGAGAAGAACCGGCTGCTGAGGGTCAGGTAGGTGGCCGGGCCTGCGGGCCCCTGGCCTTGCCACCACCTGTGCCCTCCTCACTGCTGCTCCTCCGGAGCCAGCCGGTCTGTGCTCCCACAGGAGCCCCGCGCTGGCCCCACACGGGGGCCGGAGTCACTAATGCCTGCCTTTCTCTCTCCCTCTGACCTTACATCCACTTTTCCTCCCGGATGCCCTCTTCCCAGCTGGGGCTGCTCTTTTGCCGCCCGTCCTCCCCGAGGCTCAGTCCCTGCACATTCCCCAGGGGCAGCCCCTGTCAAGGGGTCTCCTGCTCAGCTGGGCTCCTGGGCAGGGCAGGGCGGGCACCCCCAGGTGTGTCACGGGCCACTGGACCCAGCACTTCCCCCGCTGAAGGGGCACCTACTCCTCTGGCCTCTGCACACATGTCCTTGCCCTGCTCCCAATCCCCACCCTGTCTAACCCACTGCAGAATTTTCTGCTGCTTCTGTGGGATCCGTGTCCCTGGACAGCCTCAGGGTCCTCATGCTGTCCCTCCTCACCTCACCAGGGCGGGCGCTGAGCGAACGAGCACAGCTCTTTGGGGCGCCTGTTCCCTGGGCGGGCGGGCAAGGCGCCTGGCGGGGAGACACTCCACGTGTCCTGTTCCCGCTGCCCTGCGTCACGGCAGGAAGTCCTTGCAGCTCCAGAAGGAGCACGGGCTCAGGCACCAGAAGCTGGTGGAGGACGCCCAGAGGAACCGCAGGACCGCGGTGAAGTTCCTGAAGGCCTCCCTGGGAAGGTAGCGTCTTCTCTCCCAGACTCTTTCTTCCTGTGGAACCCTGGAGGAGAAGCCTCAGGATGTGGATCATTTGCCTTTGCTTTGAAATTGTCTAGTTTTACTATTAAGTCATCACTTTATCTTCAAAAAAGAATAAATCTGGATTTTCAGATTTGAGCTGATTGCCTGCTTATTTTCAGAAGAAGACCGGCCGTGGGTGCGATGAACCTCTAGTTAGAGGAGTGTGTTTCAGTGTTTCCTCATAACTGATGTTCGGCCACGACAGTTTTTCATTTACCTTTAATAGTGTCGTGTTTAATTACCTCGTTGGTGGCCATGACCAGTGCCCAAGGCTCCTTCCACCCTGTAATTGCACATCAACGTGACCCCAGTACCTCCCGCTGAAAGTGCCCCTTCCTCCAGAATCCGCGAGCGAGAGAAGAAGGAGGAGCTGGAGTCCCGCGAGCGCATGAAGAGGCGCATGGACGCTGTGCTGGCCCTGAAGAGCAGCATCACCGCGAACCGGGTAGGCGCCCCAGCTCGCGCCCCCGTCCTCGACCCCTGCTAGTGGGGCGGCCTCACCTCCGACACCTCGCGGCCCTGACGCAAGCCTCTCGGAGCCTGTCCATGCAGGGTGGCCGTCCAGGCAGTGGCCCGCACCGCACACCTGCCCGGCCCGCCCTCCCGAGCCCCTGCTCCTTGGGAAGCGAGCCCCGTGTCCTCAGACTGACCGCTCAGTGGCCCTCTGGGGACTTACTGACCTTCTACCACAGATTTCTTTCCCATGGGTCTGTGCTAGCACCAGCCAGGCGCCAGATTTGGGAAGGAAGAGAGCAGCTCGGCCCCGTCCTCCTGGGGCCTGGTCTTGTGGGAAAGCGATGACGAGGCTCCAGGGGAACCAGGGCTCAGTGAGGCCATGTGCTGGGGTCCGGGGCCTTCCTGGAGGAAACGACATCCCGGCCTGAGGCCTGAGGGTGTGGCAGTTAGGCCAGGAAAGCAGAGAAGGGAAGAGGGGAACAGCGTCTGCAAAGGCTCAGAGGCAAGAGAGAGCGTGCCTCTTGGAGGAAAGCCCAGCGCAGCCAGGAGACGAGAGGGAGCAGAGGGGAGTGGGCCAGTCATGCAGAGCTGCAGACACAGCTGGGGAGGCCCTGAGGATTTTGAGGAGGGGGGGCAGCAGGCGGGTGGGGGCCAGGTGCATGGTAGTGATTTCTGCAAACGTCTATCTTAGGCTTCTCCAGTATTATTTAAAGACATTTAAACAGCAAGCTCCAGTGTGTGTGAGTGTGCACACGCCTGTGTAGGTGTGCACACACGTGCTAATGCCGTAACCTCAGTGTCTCCATTCCCAAGGAAACGCTCCGGAAGTTTCAAGCGCGGGGCCAGGCCAAGGCAGAGCTGGCCGAGCAGAAGGCCCAGGCTGAGAAGGAGGCGATTCTGGCCCAAGGGGGGGACGCTTTCAAGCACCTTTTCCATCAACGCCGGCGCCAGGAGCTGGAGGCCCAGAAACGGTGAGGGCAAGGGAGCCGGGGGGCATCCTGGGGGGTGCCTGCCTGGGTGGTGGGAGCTGTGTCCGTCACAATTAGCAAAGCTGCTTCTCTCCCCAGGCCTCCCCCCAATAGGATGGGCCTGTGGGGTGCGGGGATGGGGGCTCCAGCCCTCCCTGCACACTCTGCTGTCCAGAACCCATCAGGTGGGGCCTCTCCTGGGCCTCAGCACAGGCCCTTCCGCCCCCCCGTGACCCCTGGCATGGCCCCCCAGGTTCCTGGCCTGGTTTTCAGGAGCTGCTCTGAGGCCCCAACACTGCTCAGTCCTGTCTCTGGGCTCTGCTGGTCCCCTCGGGCCACCTCCCCCGCCTGGGGGTTGCGAGCCGCCTGCTCCTCCTCAACACGGGGCTGCACTCTCTGATTTCCCCCAAACCTGTGCTTACCGCTGCCTTCTCAGTGCCCCCGGGACCCCACCATTCACTCTGAGCCCCTTTGGCCCTGCAAGGCCCCTGTACACAGCTCCCCAGCTGCGCCCATCCTGAGAGGTGAGGGTCCCCACTGGGCCTCCTGCCCAGGTGCCCCACAGGCCTGGGCTTCCTGAAATCCGAATGTCATCCTTCTGCCCCTGCCCGCCTCTCCCGCATCATTTCTCTGCTTTTCCAGCTTTGCACGTGGCGTTCTGGTAATTTTCGTGTTCTCTCGGTGCCTCATCCTGGAGGGCCCGTCCCTCCCCCACCCCATCCCTGATTGTGGTCACTGTTAGGATCGGCTCAGGTGTAGCCTCCTGGCCCTCTCACTGGGGACAGTGTCTCTTGTCCAGGGCTTGCGGTGCCCTGAGTGTCACCACAGGGTTTTGTGTCACCCCGCACTGGTGGGGCTCCCAGGGCAGCTCCGCTCACCTCCAAGTCCTTTAGTCTGGTGCAGGCCTGGCACATAGGAGGCACCAGCAAGGAGCAGCTTGAATGAGTGAGTGAATGAATGAGTGAACGAGTGAATGGCCTCAAGCCCTGATGCTGCCCTTGGTTTGGATGTCAGCTGGGGGCACTCCCAGCTGCCAGCCTGGAAACCAGGAGCAGGGGCAGCTCATGAGGGGTCTAGGTTTATTGTGGGGACTGGGCCAGGCCGGGCTGGATGTTCAAGTCCTGGGCTCCATCTGTCTGATAGCACAGGAGCCTGGGCTCACTCCAGGACCAGCTCGCTCCCACCCCTGAGCCCAGCCCAGGAAGGGGTACCAAGGGCTGAGCTGGGGGCCAAGCCTCTGCCCAGCACGCCATCTCTCCTGGGGTCCCCAGGGCAGCTGGCAGCTTGCTCTCAGCCTCTTGAGATGGTGTTTACCCACAGCACCTTTGAGGAGGAGCAGAAGCTCAGAAAGCAGGAGATTGTGAGGCGGATTCTGAAAGAGGAGGCTGAGGAGGAAGACAGGAGGAAGAAACAAGAGTCCCCCAAGCCCAAGGGCCGCCCAACTCTGAGGGACAAGACGTGGGGCTATCTCACCGACTTGTGCGAAGGGAAGAACAGAGCAGTGAGCCCCTGTCACCCTCTGGTAAGCCAGACGCTTTCTAGTCGACAGTCACACCCCTGCAGAGGAGCAGACAGGACCCGCAGGGCCTGACACGGGTGTCCCGACCTTGCTTTGAATTGCTGTGTAAACCTCTCCAACTAAGATCAAAATGAAGAAACTGCCCGTCCCAATCCTAGGCTGTCCCCTATTCCCCACTCCCAGCGCGTTCCTCCGCGAAACCTGGTCACCATGGCGCTCAGCCTCCATGTGGCGCGGCCTCGTGCCCCCATCAGGTGCCTGGTGGTGATGCCCCCATGGTTCCCCCTGAGGGACACGGGGTGGCCTCACGGCTCCTCTCTGCAGCAAGTGGGGCACAGGTCACCCAGCTTCCACCTGGGAGCTGTCCTCTCCCAGGTGATGGCTCAAGTGCAAGGGGCCACCCCCAGGGACACCCACAGCCTTGGGGTCCCTGCAAGATTGGCTCAGGCCACCTTACCTGTCCCCAGAAAACGCCAGGCCAAGACCAAGGGCCAGTTGTGGATGAGGGGGAATTGTGCACCGTTCTCCCCGGCATGTGTGTCATCCCCCTGGTGTCAAACACGGTTGATCACCTGCAGACTGGCAGCTTTCCTCTCGTTCATTCATTCATTCATTCATTTGTCCTGAGGGCCGGCTCTGTGCCAGTCGCCCGTGTAAGTGACCTGTCTACCTGTCCCTAAGGGTGTGGGATAGGGACGTCAGGACCCCTCCTGAGCCCCGTGTAGCTCTTCTGCCCTCGTGCACCCCAAAACCTGAAGGTCAAGGTCACTGCCTCCAACCAACGTAAATCCCCCCGGGCTTCCACGTGTTCAGCCTCTGTGGGGTCTTCACTCTGCTCCATGGTGCATTTTAGGTCTTTCCTGTTTCCCAGCCCCGCCGCCCGTGCCGTGGAGTCTGCCCCTCATCCACATGTCGTCCACTCCACCGTGAACTCCTCGCACCTGCCCTTCCTCCCCTCGCCCTCTCTCCCACAGAACTCTGATCCACTGCCCTCCTTTAAGTTAGCGGCCCTTCTATCTCCTTGCCCACTGTCTGTCTCCCTAGGAGCCTTTCTCACAGTCGCAGCAACGTTACCCTCCACCTATGTCCTCATTTCTTGGCTGGCTCCCACAGTGTCCCCACTCTTGGCACGGAGCCAGCGCTCTGTGGGAAGGAGCAGGCAGTGAAGCCCAGTCCCCAAAGCAGGCGTCCTCCAGGGTCGACCACAGAGGGCTTTTCGGGGGGTGGCTTGTGTCAGGGAAGGGGAGAAAAGATGAGCAGCTAAGGGTCAGGGGAGAGGGTTCCGGCTCGTCCATAAGCTAGAGCATTTTGTGGACTCTTCTGTGGGCATTGGAGAAAAATATTTAATGGCGTATGAAGATACTTCTGTTACGTTTTCAATGGGAAAAGTTACCAAACAGTGGTGCTCTGTTCTCCCAGTAATGAGAAAAAGAATTGAACAGTTCCGGGACGTCGGTGCCTCGTGCCCTGGGGGGTTCCGAGCGAGGATTCTTATTTTCCTCTTGCTGATCTGTATTCTCCCTGTTTTCTAGAATTAGCTGTTGTCTTCTTCTCCCTGACTTCAGGAGAACGACTATTTTTCACACCCCGAAACCTCTCGGTTAGTGCAAGCCATCTCCAGTGAGTCCGTCCAAGGGGACCCCGGGAACGTCAACTGGGATGATGAAACGCTGGCAGAGCCGGAAATCCCCGGGCTGTGGAATGAAGACCATAAGCCGCGCCAGGTAACTGCCTTGGTACTTGTGAATCCCTCGCGGTTGGCCCTGAGCGATGTCTCCTCATCTGTCTCCATCTCCTGTGTGTCCTACCTGTCCCGGTGACCTGCTTGGGGCCTGGCTCACGGCCACTGCTCTGCAGCTTCCTCCTGCTGTGCCTGCGGCCTCCAGCCTCCCACACCCTCCACACTCACCACTGCCCGGCCACCTCCCTCCTCCAAACCTCACGCCTTTCTCCCCTTGCAGAGCCACTGGAGGAACCAGTGTGCGCACCACGATCCCAAACGTCCCCCACCACCCTTGCACGGGCGCTGGGGCCTCGGTGGTCGCATGGACACAGCCAAGGGGCTCACGGGTTGGGGGACAACTCCTAATTGCTCTGCTGACTATTAGGGGAACATTTCTAGAAAAAGGCACATGTTCAAACTTTCTTTGGCAGCCTTTTTCAAGAAACACACACTGTCCGGAGCACTGGTTGTTCTGATTCTGAAAGAGCAGACAGCTCCGTGAGCTGAGCTGTTAGTGAATGTCCACTGTACCCAGCAGGAGTGCTGCCACAGGCCATGGCTCTGTCTGTGCATCGGGCAGCCAAGGCCAGGTAGCCACTTGGGAAGGTATCACCTGCCCTTGGCCTGTGTCCAGATTGGTTCCCATTGCTACAGGGACAAAGTCATTTGGTTCTGCTGGTTCTGGGGAAGCCTGGCTGACCAGGCCCTCCAACAAGAGAGGGGCAGGGCTGGAGCCCATCACTCCCAACTCAGGACCCATCGCCCTCGCTGCTCTGCTCAGGCCCAGTCACTTGCCCATGGGGAGGACGGTGGGCACCTTGACAACAGGTCATCAGGCCGGCCTCCCACCTGGGAGAGTGAGGGCAGGGGGGCACCTGCTGATCCGGAGCCCAGGTCCCAAATAGACTCACAGAACCTTCAGAAAGGAAAACTTCAGGACTGTCATCAGGGGGCACCTTTACTTGTGCTGCTTGAGAAAATACTGCTTCCTGTACAACTTTTAGAAAACTTTCTCTTGGCCTGATTTAAAATGTAGAAAATTCTCTATTTGCCATGATTTCCCAGAAATCTGCCAGAATCCTGGACATTTCCACTCTTCTTCTCACATTTTCTTTCTCTGAGGTAAGGACCACCCATCTTGCTAGTGTCAGGCTTTCTGAGTGGCCCACTGGATGCCACACATTTCCCCCGGCACTGGCCGCTCTGGGCTCTGCGCCGTTAGCTTCTGCCGCTCACAAGCTGCCCTTGGTGACCCTGAGCAGAGAGCGTCTCACACAGCCTGGGCTTGCTCTCGAGCCGGGTCGCTGTCCCTGTGAAACCCCAGGTGCCCAAAGAGGACGTGGACCGGAAGCCCGTGGGTGGGACGAAGATGGACAAGGACATCCTGGCCCACACCATGGAGCGGCTGCGCAGCGGGGTGGTCCACACGCAGGTGGTGTCCGGGCGTGAGTTCAAAGGGCGCCCCTTCAACAGCAAACCTGAGCTCATCCACTTCAAGGTTCGCCTGCTGCGGGTCTGCCCGGGTCCCAGAGGAGGAGGGACACAGCGCCACTGTCCTTGCCTGGTGCTGAGGGCAGGGGCTCGGTCTCTTTGGAGGGTCAGACACCAGCCCCAGGAGGACACTGGTCCTGTGGCGACAGCAAGCCACGGGCCTCCTGGGAAGGGGACACGTTGGGGCACTCACCAGCCAGGCCCCTTCTGATGGGCAGCTTCCAACCCATGTGCGGTGACCCCAGGGAGTCCCGCCCCAAAGGACCAATTTCAGAGGGTACCATGTGGGGTCGAGTGAGAGTGAGGAGGTGGGTGTTTGTCAATCGGATTTGCCAGACTCTGCAGGAGAGAGGAGGCTGGGCTCCTGGGATGTCACACAATCCCTGGTCCCTTAGATGGGGGCGGGCGCCTATGCTGTCGGAGCCTTCCCCTTCCCACTCCGACCTCTGGTCCCCAGGGCGGCGAGGGCTCCTACAAGACAGGCACCCCTGCCCTGCTCTCCACATGCCCCATGGAGGGGCCCTTTGTAATTCGGGCAACCTTGCGAATTCTTCCCGCTTTCCTAGGATGCTCGTCAGCTTGTCACTGTTAGAGACCTTCTCTGCGTCACCCCCGTGCCCTCTTCTGGGCGTGGCACCCAAGTGCTCACAGCTGCAGCTTCCCTGTGACACGCTCTGAAGTGGCCACCAGAAAGCTTTGAGTAATAATTCTCTGATTTTTCTAGGACTTTGATATTGGCAAAGTGTACAAGAAAAAGATCACATTGGTCAATGCCACCTACACAATTAACCGCTGCAAGCTCGTGGGTGTGGAGGAGCACCTCAGGGACTTCGTCCACGTTGAGTAAGAGGACACTCGGCTTGGGCGGGGATGGCGTCCATGACAGGGGTAGTTTCAGGCCCCGCATGCTCAGAATGTGACCAGAGTTTTTGTACTTGAATGACACTTTGCACATAAGTCTTCGTGGGGAGTTGTCGAGGCGGCTCCTCCATCTTCTGGGCCGAAGTTGTCTGAGACCAGCCCAGGGTTCCCTGATACGTGGCTTGGTGGCGCACGTGGACCTTTGTCATTGTGTTTTGGTGTGACGCTCTGGGTGAGATTTCCCAAGCAGCTGGGGAACCTTTTCGGCGGGATGGTGAAGCCCTTCTTCTGTTTCGGGGCCGCCTCTGCGAACTCCGTGTTTCTACTTCTGCTCTGTTCTGACTCCCAGTTTCCTCTTTGAGGCCCCGCTGACACACCAGTCGGACCTTCTTTTACGTCTGTGAGCTTCTTTCTGGTCCCTTTGCTGCTTTCTTCTTTTCCGGTTTCTCACTCCTCCACTCGGGGTGACCTTCACTGTGCTTTTGCAGTGCCTCTGTTCTGCTTTTTACCATTTTGCCTGCGTTTTTAAGAAAGTTTTTTCTCTTCCACCTCCTGATTCCTTCCAGCTTTTTGTTGCCGGGCTTAGAGGCCCACGATGGCTCTGAGGTTCCTGCTTCTGTTAACGTCGTGAGGAGCAGGGCAGGGTCCGCAGGTCCAGCTTCCGAGGGGCCGTCCCCGCTCCCCACGGGTGCCTGCCCTCCTGGGGCTGCTCCTCTCCCAGTGGCCCCTGCTCACTGACTGGGGCGCTGGTCAGTCTTCCCCGTGTAGAACATGCCGTCCTCTTCTGGGGGCTGACTGTAGATCAGACACAGGATCTTTGCTTCCTCTTCTCTGTTCTGCAGAGGCTTGCGTGGAGAGACGTTGCTGGAAATTGGTGTTTATCACCGATTTATTCCATCTTCTAGTCAGGCTGACCGCACGGGGTTTCCTTGTTCTTGCAGATCTGGGCATTTCTGGAGGGCGTCTGCGGGCCCAGGTTCAGGTGGTCATCGTGGCCTCAGCT
This sequence comes from Tapirus indicus, assembly GCA_031878705.1. Taxonomy (NCBI): domain Eukaryota; kingdom Metazoa; phylum Chordata; class Mammalia; order Perissodactyla; family Tapiridae; genus Tapirus; species Tapirus indicus. The sequence continues at coordinate 85,412,676 of CM062924.1, read as the reverse complement.
ACCCTGACAGTCACCCTCTCTGGACCTGTCGAGGATGCTCCTCTGTCTTCCGGGCTCTGTTGTTGCTGTCGGGAAGTTGGCCTTCGTCCTGTTCTTGCAGGTCTTTTAGCCTAACGTCCGTTGTCTTGAGGCGTCTTTGCCTTCCGCGTCCTGCGATCCCACCACGTGTCTGGTGTGGACCGATTGCCTTAGACCTGCTTAGAACCGCTGTGCTTCCCAAATCGGAGGGTTCCCGTCTGTGAGCAGATGTGGACATTCTCAGCCCCTCTCGCCCAGTCCCCCCACTTTGTCCTTCTGTTACTTCTGAAGCCTTTCTGTTCTGTCCTCTGTGTCTCTTGATGCCTGTTTCACATTCCCCGTCTCGCCATCTTTCCTAGCAGTGTTCCAGGTGTTTCTGTGGGTCTGTCACTCAGTCCACCACTTCCTCTTCAGTTGTATCTAATCAGCTGTTGAAACTGCTTGTTAAGTCTCTTATTCTGGTTGCTATATTTCTCATTTCTAAACATTGTAAGTTCTTTTTCACATCAGCGGGTGTTTGTTGACAGTGTCTTGCTCTTTTCTCACATCTGTAATTCTCCATTGATGTCTGTAGTCACTCTGACGTCTAGTTCCACACTTCTGTCTCTGGGGTCATTGGAGCTGGGCCCTGTGCTTTGCTGCGCTGGCTGCTGCAGACACTTTCAGATCTGGGACTCTGATCTCACCGGTGGGACTCTACCCTTGGGGAGTCTGTGTCGTCTGCACCAAAATGCTTCCCTCCCTTCAGAGGGGCTTTGGATTTGCTTCTGCTGGTGCCATGGGGACATTACCAGCCAGCAACAAAGTATTATATTAAATTTTTAGCTTGTGTATTTCTAATCCAAACACCTTACGTAAAATCCAACCTTGTGAAAATAGACCTCATGTTAGAAATTCTTTGGGAAGCTTTTTTCCCTCCCCCGGGATCCAGACTAAGACAGACTAGTTCCCTTCGAGTCTCCCTGTGAAGGTGGGGCTCTTTTTCTGGCTCTTTCACTGAAAGTGGGCTCAGTTCTAGCTGCCTATCTGGCTCACACCCCCTCACATTGGTTTTAAGACCCTAGATCCGTGGTTCCAAGCCTGGCACCTGTCCCCAGGGGAACCGTGACTGCTGCTCACCCCACAGCATCCATTCCCTCTGGAGTTGGCCCCTGGGGACTTGCCTCATTCCTTCCTTCCTTCCTTCCTTCATTCCTCCATTCACTTACTCAATAGATGTTCACATGTTCCTTGAGCGTCTCCTATGGACAGGGCGCTGGGAGGGGCTCGGCACCCAGGATAGGCGGGAGAGAGGATCCACAGGGTCCAGCACAGTGCCTGCTCCAGGAGCAGTCGATTCCAGCCCAACCGTGTCATTTGTGTGGAGCGGGAAGCGCCTGGCTTCCATGTAGACCCAATCACGTGTGTGCTATGGACCATTGTGCCTGCAGCTTTGACCCCCCTGGTCCCATGTCAGCTGGGATGTCCTGCGAAGTGCTGGTCACCTTCAAGCCCATGGTGAGTGTCTCGGTTCCAACACCACACGATGTAAAAAGGGATTTTTCTCATTCTGGGGTGAGAGGGGGGTGGGTGGGATAGGGGTCTCTGCAGAACATCATGATGGAGGAAGGACGCACCGTCATCTAGTAGGGCCCCTGTTTTGCTGTTTTATTTCCAAAACATATTCCTAAATGCTAGGCAGAATTACAAGGCAGCTCTTCTGGTTCATTAGCCCGTGGATGTGATCTACTCGTGCTCTTGGGTCTAAATGGGGTGTGATAGAATATTCTAACAGGCCCTGGCCAGTGAGCGACCCCTTCTAGACAGGCTCTGCAGACCCCCCCCTCTGGTGCCACACCAGCTTGGCGGGTGGCAGGTGGGCCCAGGCCCAGGCTGTAGTTATATAGACACAGCATGTGTCACTGGGTAAGTTAAAACCTTCATGGTGGTTGGGGTGTTTTATGTTTTAGATAAACAAAGATCTGGAAGGAAATGTCTCGTTCCTGGCTCAGACGGGTGGATTTTCTGTTCCACTGAAGTGTTCAACGAAGAAATGTTCTGTGAGTTCAAAGGCACCTGAGCCCATGTTTCTATGGACATCCTGGTTGGGAACCACAGTGCGGGGCGTGTGCGTCCTGGAGTGTGGGTGAGATGGGCTGAGTGTGGGCCCACGTGGGGCATGTGCGTCCTGGCGTGTGGTGAGATGGGCTGAGCGTGGGCCCACGTGGGGCGTGTGCGTCCTGGCGTGTGGTGAGATGGGCTGAGCCTGGGCCCACGTGGGGTGTGTGCATGCTGGAGTGTGGTGAGATGGGCTGAGCATGGGGCCCACATCTCCACTGTGGGCCTCTGTCCCAGTGCTAACTCAGGTCGGGCTCTGACCCAGGCCTTAGATGAGTAACGTGTATGCAGTGTTTTGAGAAGATGAGCACCCACATCAGCGCTGGAAAAATCCAGACAAATCCTGGCCTTTGGGTCAGAGGAGACCTTGAGATTCATCTCAGAAGTCTCCGGTCCTCTCTACAGCTCTGTGGTGTCCACTGATATTATTTTTTAACTATGATCATCATGCTGTACATTCCATCCCCAGAACTTATTTATTTTATAACTGAAAGTTTGTACCTTTTGACCCCCTTCACCCATTTCTCACACTCCCACCCCTGACCCCTGGCAACCACCAATCTGTTCTCTGTATCTATGAGTTTGGTTTTTTTAGATTCCACATATAAGTGAGATCATACAGTATTTGTCTTTCTCTGTCTGACTTATCTCACTTAGCGTAATGTCCTCAAGGTCCATCCATGTTGTTGTGAATGGCAGGATTTCCTTCTTTTTTATGAATGACTAATGTTTCATTATATGTATATGCCACGTTTTCTTTACTCATTCATCTATTGGTGGACACTTAGGTTGTTTTCATATCTTGGCTGCTGGGAATGACTCTGCGATGAACATGGGAATGGAGATATCTCTTCAAGATACTGATTTCATTTCTTTTGGATATATACCCAGAACTGGGATTGTTGGATCATATGGGAGTTCTATTTTTAATTTTTTGAGGAACCTCCATACTGTTTCCCATAGTGGCTGCACCAGTTCACATTCCCACTTACAGTGCACAAGGGTTGCTTTTTCTCCACATCCTCCCCATCACTTGTTATCTTTTTTCTTTTGATGACAGTCATTCTAACCGGTGTGAGGTGATATCTCAGTGTGGTTTTGATTTGCATTTCCCTAATGTTTAGTGATGTTGAGCAACTTTTCATGTATCTGTTGGCCATTTGTACATCTCCTTTGAAAAAATGTCTGTTTAGGTCTTCTGCCATTTTTAAGTTGATTTTTTTTTTTTTTGCTATTGAGTTGTATGAGTTCTTTATATATTTTGGATATTAACTCCCTATCAGATGTATGGTTTGCAAATGTTTTCTCTCATTCAGTAGGTTGCCTTCTCATTTTGTTGATGGTTTCCTTTGCTGTGCAGAATTGATCCTTTTTTTAACTAAGAAAAATTTCAAACATAATGAAAAGCAGAAAGAATAGTATAATGAAGATCCACATGCCACCCTCTGGATCCAATCATTGTCAACATTTGCTATCTTTGCTTCATCTATCTACCTCTCTATTTTTGCTGATCCACTTCAAAGTAAATTAGCAATATTATAACACTCAACACCCACCCTTATCAACCTTCAGCATGCATCTCAAATAAACAAGGAAATGCTCCTACAGAAACCACCATATCATTGCCTGTCCTGACTGAACTAGTCAGTACTTACCACAACAGTGCTGTGTAACAAACCACTCCTAAATTCAGCAGCTTACAACAGCCACAAGCATTTGTCTCATGGTCACAGGTGTGCAGGTCGGCTGTGGTTTGGCTGATCCAGGCTGGGCTCGGCCGAGCAGCTCTCTCCAGGCCGCAGGTGACCTGGGGGGGGCTCCTGGCCCCCCGAGCAGCAGCTTCCCTGGCATGAGCTCCCCATGGAGGATGACGAGCCCAGGAAACCAAGGCCAACCACACGAGCACGTTTCAGGCCTTCCCTCATTTCACATCTCCTCCCGACAATTGGGCAAAGCAAGTCACATGGCAATACCCTCCATCAATGGGGCAGAGAGATGTACCCCCTATGCTGGTGCTACACGGGAGAGCAAGGCAGAAGGAGGGAGCAGGGAGGTGGAGGGCAGTAGTCTGAGAGTCTGCCCTAATAAGATGAACAACATTCCTAATCGTCTCCTGTTACCCAGTCCACATACCCAATTGTCCCCAAACCACCTTTTATAACTTAGTTTTTGAGCTTGGATAAAATTAAGATCACACATTGCATTTGATTATTAGGTTCTTAAGTCTTTCTCTCTTTTCTTCGGGTTTTTATTGTGCTAAATACACATAGCATAGAGTTGCCCATCTAACCATTTTTAAGTGTGCACTTCAGTGGTGTTAAATGCATTCACATTGTTGTGCAGCCACCACCACCATCCGTCACCAGAATTCTTTCCATCTCGCCAAACAGAAACTCTGTCCCCATTAAGCACTAAGTCCCCATCCCCCCCAGCCCCTGGCAACCTCCATCCCACTCTCTGTCCTATGATTTTGATGACTCTAAGTACCTTATATAAGTGGGATCATATGGTATTTGTCTTCTGTGACTGGCTTATTTCACTGAGCACACTGTCCTCAAGCCCCCCCCACCCTCGTCGCGGCGAGTGTCAGGGTTTCCTTCCGTGTCGAGGCTGACTGGTGAGGAGGGCCTGGCCCCTGTCCTGCTGCTCGCTGTGCCCCATGTGCCTTGTAGCTTCTTTGCCCCTCGTTTCCTGCATTCCTGTCTTCTTTTGTGTTTAGTCAATTTTTTTTAGTGAAACATTTTAGTTCCTTCCTTATTTCCTTTTGTGTATGTTCTAAAGCTCTTCTCTTTGTGGTTCCCATGGGGATGACATTTCACATCCTAAAGTTATGATGTTCTCACTTGAATTTATAGCAGCCTGTCTTCAATAACATACAAAAACTCTGCTCCTTTACAGCTCCATCTCCACCCCTTTCTGTTGTTGAGAGCACAGCATTACATCTTTATAAGCTGTTTGTCCAATAACATAAACTAATAATCTTTACAAATGCATTAATCTCTTAAGTTATGTAGAAGACAAAAAGTGCATCTGCAAACCACTGTTACAATGGTACTAGCTTCTCTAATTGCCCACGTGTTTACCTTCACTGAGATCTTTATTTCTCCTTTGGCTTCGAGGTCCTGTTGTGTGTCCTTTCATCCCACCTGCAGGACCCCCGTGAGCATTTCTTCCAGGGCAGGTCCAGGGGTCACGTCTCCCTCAGCTTTTGTTTATCTGGGAATGTCTTAACTTCTCCCTCACTTTTGAAGGACAGTTTTGCCAGATGTAGGATTCTTGGTTGACATTTTTTTCTCTGAGCACTTTGACTATATCAGCCCACTGCCTCTGGCCTCCAAAGTCTCTGGCGAGAAATCTAAGAATCTGCTTGCGGCTCCCTTGTCTGCGATGAGTCACTTCTCTCTCGCTTTCAAGATTCTCTCTTCGTCCCTGTATTTCGACACTTTGATTATGAGCCGTCTCGGTGTGGGTCTCTGAGTCCCTCTTACTTGGAGTTCATCAAACGTCTTAGGTGTTTATATTCATATCTTTCATCACATGTGGGAAGTTTGGGCCGTATTATCTTCAGATACTCTCTCTGCCCCTCTTTCTCTCCTTCTGAGACTCCCACGGTGCGTGTGTTGGCCCAGTTGATGGTGTCCCTTAGGCTCTGTTCTCTTTTCTTCAGACTCAATCATTTCGGTCATCTTCTCTTGAAGCTCACTGATTCTTGCTTCTCCCTGCTCAAATCTGCCTCTGACTCCCTCTAGTGAGCTTCCACTTCAGTTATTACACTTTTCAGGTCCAGAATTTCTTTTTGGTTTCTGTTTAGGTTTTCTCTGTCTTTATTGATTTTTCCATCTTGTTCAGACATCATTTTCTTGACCTTCTCCACATCTTCCTTTGGTTCTCGCAGCGTCTCTGACACAGTTGTCTTGAAGTCTTTATCTAGTAGATTTGCCCTCAGCTTGTTTCAGGAGCAGCGTGTGTTGATTTATTGTTTTCCTTTGAATGAGTCATACTCTCCTGTTTCTTTGTAGGCCTTGTGATTTTTTGTGGAAAACTGGACATTTGATCTAGAAGTATGGTAACTCTGGAAATCAGATTCTCCCCTTCCCCAGGGTTTGCTTTTATTTTGTTATTGTTGATTGTTTTTTGGTTGTTGTTGTCTGTCTCTGTGCCAAGGATCAGCCTGACATGTAAACTTAGTGTCTCTGCAGGTCTTTTCTGAGCCTTTCCCTGGGCTTGCGCAGTCACTTTCTAATTTTCCCTGTATATGTCGTTGTTTTGAATGTCCTAGTCTTTAATGTCTGGGGGAAAAGGGAAAAATGAAGGAGGAGAAGAAAAAAGGACATCAACCTTTTAAATCCCCTGGACGTCCCTGCAGCCGGAGGGGGCGGGGCCTGTGATCATGGGGGAGGGGCAACAACAGCGGCCGCTGCCTCTTTGTTGGTGGGTCTGTGATCAGAGCAGAGAGCCCCAATATTTGGAGGACAGGGTCCTTTTAGGCACCCTGTCCCTGTCAGCTGTGTGCAAGTCACTCCAGGAACACACAGCTGCCTGCCACATGGCTGGGGAGGGGGGTGGGCAGTGCTACTGTGCTAAGAGCTGGAATTGACCAAAGTTGGTTGCGCTTTACCTTCCAAGACTTCCTCTGGAAGTTGCAAGACTTCAGCAGACTCCCGATTTCCCAAATAGCTCGTCAGACGGAGTCTGCCCACGCAGCTGTCCAGGTGGGAGGGATTCCTGGCGCTTCCTGCCCCACCATCATCCCAAATACCCCTTAAGTCTCTTCTGAGCTGGAATACACCCCACCCCACTTTTCGGTCGTGAAATTGACCGGCCAGTTCTCTTGTAGAATGTCCTACATTCTGAATTTGTGTGATTGCATTCCACAGTTCCAGGTAACGTGTCCCTTTGTCCCCCGTTTCCTTTAAACTCGATGTTAATGTTATAAATCGTAAGGGGCTGAAACAGACCCACAACACTCCATAAACTGGACGTTAGAGTCAGTTTGACTCAGGGAGGGCCTTTTTTTTTTTTTTTTTTTTTGCGGGGAAGCCCAGCTCTGAGCTAACATCCGTCGCCAATCCTCCCCTTTTTGCTGAGGAAGACTGGCGCTGGGCTAACATCCATGCCCATCTTCCTCCACTTTATATGGGACGCCGCCACGGCATGGCTGACAGGCAGTGCGTCAGCGGGCACCCGGGATCCGAACTCGCGAACCCTGGGCTGCCAAGCGCGAACTAAACCGCTGCGCCACCGGGCGGCCCCTAGGGAGGGCCTTTTTGACGAGACGATGCCTCGTGTTACGTTGCATCAGGAGATGTGTAATGGCTGCCTGCCCGCCACCCACCCACTGGTACTGGCGCCAAGATCAGTCTCTGGGTGACACGGGACAGCCCTGCCCATCGCGGTGTTCCATTCTTCAGCGCTACACCAACAGCCAGTTCCCCATCGGTCATGGTCGTCTCCTCATGGTTTTAGCAGCTGCTAATGATTCTTCCTGAACCAACCACTCCATTAGGAGGGAGAGCGGTGTTTTCTGTTGTCATTCATCGCGTCTCCTCTGGCCAGCAGAGCTTTCCTCCTCCGGTCAGCGCTCCCAGTTCTCCTGACCTCTGATCCTGTGGAAAAGGCCAGATAATGCTTCTTTCTTTACTAAGTTGTTTCTGTTTCTACGAATTCACTTCTTTACCGATTTTTAGTGAAAGGAGGAGTCCGTACAATCGTCACTTCCAATAGAGGCCAGGCAGCTTCTCTTACTGCCTCTCTCTGTTTCATCTTGGATTCGTGGATTTTCACCTATTCACGTGTTTCAGTCACTTTAGTCTCCATTCTTCTCGGTGCACCTATTACCCAGCATGACAGTGGCAGCCCTGGGCCCTGCTGGGGTTCACACAAAGCCTGTGCACCACGGCCCAGGGTGGCAGCAGCTCTGCTGGTGGCTGCGAAGCCCCACTGAGACTGTGGAGAACCGACGTCTACCACGGCCTCCTGCCTCCAGGACGACCACCTAACCTGGGCTCGCGAGCTGCCCGCCTTGCGCTGTATACACCGCCTTCTCCACAGTGGCCCACAGCACAGGGCCGCGCTGCTTGCTGGGGACGGGCCCCGAGACAGAGTGTGTGCATGGTGGAGCCAAGATTCCAACCCGGGACCAGCCGTGGAAGGCCAGGCACCACTGGGCAGCAAGGCCTCAGGCTCCTTCCCTGATGGGCCTGGAAAGCACCCACCTGCTGGCCTGGCCCATCGCCAAGTGTGTGGAAGGCCAGTGTTCTGTAATCAAACACCCAGCACAAGGTCCCAGCTGTCCTTGGGCCTCTCCGGCACTCTGGTCACTGTATCATCAGGTGAAGCTGCTGTGACAGAGGCACCCAAGACTGTAGCTCAGTAAGAACTTGCTCCTCTTGGAGCCGAGGGTCTGGGCTGGGGGCTGTGCTGCCTTCCTCAAAAATGTCCTCCAAGGCATTGTCCACTCCCAGGCTGAGGGAAGGGAGAAAGGTGGGGTCCTCAGCATGAGCCGGAAGTTTCACAGTCACCTCCAAACTCAGTTGCATGGTGACACCTGGCAAGGTAGGCTGAGAAGTAAAGCCCTTGCAGGGCGGCTCTGCCAGCTGCGTCTCAGGGCCTCTATCGTGGAAAGGAAGAAGGGAGAATGGCTAGAGGGGCATATAGTGGTCCCCACCAGTGCAGCCCACCCGCCACCCAGGTGTGCATGTGTGTTCTCATTCCCATACGCAGAACACACGTGGCCCCTTCCCAGGGCAGCAACCCAGGCCCACCTGGCTGCTGCCTCCAGCTCAGGACCTCTGAGAGGGGTGATCCTCCCCATCCTGTCTAGATGTGGTTCTCGAAGTCTGGGGGCCTATACCTAAGAGACAGGCCGCCTGCCACCTGCCCGCCTGCCCCATACACACACACACACATACACACGCACCCACTTGCACACTGCATTCACACTCGTGCACATATGCATTCACATGCACACATCCCCACGTGCACACACACATGCACACACTCACACCCACATGCATTCATACATAGGCATTCCCACACACACACACACACACACACACACGTGCACTCACACATTCACATGCAACCCCACACATCTTCACACACACGTGCACACGTGCATTTACCCTGGTCTGCTCTCTGGGAAACTCTCCTGCCCGTTTGCCTCGGCAGCCCCTGGACGTGCGTCTGAAGCAGGAGAGAGGTGAGTGAGTGCCTGGGCCTCCAAACTCAGTGCCCAGAAAAGCCTGGAGGGAGCCTGCCCGGGCCCGGAATCCTTGGGAGGTGCCCCGACGGTTCTGTGGCTGGCGGCCTGTGGCGGGCGCAGGAGGTGCTGCCCTGGAGGATGCACTCTTACTCTGGAAGGAAGTCCTGCAGCACAGCTGGTCTCACCCGGGTGGCAGGCACCCTTCCAGGCCCTCTGCACCGGCATGTGTCCTCTCACTCACTCCTCCTGACTCCTCAGTGAGGGCAATGCAGGCCTGACGTTCTAATGAGTTTCTTTTTTAGAATAGTTTTAGATTTACAGGAAAAAATGTTACAAAGACTAGCCATATGCTCCACACCAGGTTCCCCTATGATTAACACCCTGTGTTAGATGGCATATTTACTAGATTGTTAACCAACATTGACGTATTAGTATGTATTAACTCAAGAAGGCACTTTATTCAAACGTCCTTAGTGTTCCCCTAGTGTCCAGTTTCTGGTCTACATCACCTCCAGTGTAGCACGTGGCTTATGAGGGTTGTCTCACCATAGGGTCCTTGTGGCTGTGACGGTTTCTGAGAGTTTCTCCTGTTTTTGGTGAGCTAGGCAGTTCAGAGGAGTGCTGGTCAGTTATTGTGTGGAGCGTTTATCTCATGCGTGGACTGAGGTTGTGGGTTTGGGAGGAAGGTCGCAGGGGTTCAGTGCCCATCACGTCATGTCAAGGGCACAGGATCAACACAACTCGCCACACGACATGGACCTCGACCACCTGGCGGAGGTGTGCTGTCAGGTTTCTTCACTGTGATATTTCTCTTATTCCACCCTCTTGCCAAATATCTGTGTAAATTATTTGGAATTCTTCTGCACCTGAGATTTATCTCTTCTTCCTCATTTATTAATTTATAAAACCGTTTACTTATTTTATTCTTTGAATTGTAATCAGGTGCAACTTTACTTTGTTGCTCACATTTTTCCTGTTTGCACACTGGGAGAGTGTCAGTTCGCTCCTGTGTCCTCCGACAGCCTGTTATCATCGTGTTTTTGGAATTTTTCCCTTGAGCACTTCCTCTCCTTCTGAAACTAGGGAATGCTCCCTAATTTCTGTCTGCATAATGCCTGCTCTTCCTGGAGGGAGCCCCTTCTCCAGCACCCTGTTCCTGTGCTGGAGAACAGCACTGGAAACCAGCGTCTGGGAGGAAGGTGTGCTGGTGGCTCCTGCTGTCCGTTGCTTCTACACCTTTCCACCTGACAGAGCGGGGAGACACACGTGTACACTAACCTGCAGTGGACGCACATCTGTATTTGTCTAGTTGACCATCTGCGTCTGTATTAAGCTAAAAATAGGTTCATACTGATGTCTCCAGTTCTAATCCGTGACCCATGGATTGCTCCTCTTCTTGCTGATTGTGAACTCCCACTCCGGCGGTGAGAAGCCTGGCTCTGCTTCAGCCGCCCACTCCCTCCGTAGTTCCAAGGCCCGCTCTCTGCAGTCCGGCCCCCTAAGCCCTGCCCGGGGGACGCGGCATTCCCGCAGAGCCCAGCGGTCACGTGCAGGGGCCTTTGGCCTACAGGTTCCACTCTTCCAGTCACTCAGGTGAGCCCCTTGCCCCACCTTCTTCAGTCAGGCTGTTTCATAAAACTGTAATAAAGTGAGATTGTTTTGTAACATTCTGCATTTCCGTCCTCAGATTTCCTCAGATGGCTAAATAATATTTTTTTCATAGACTTCATTTTTTTAGAGCAGTTTCAGGTTCACAGCAAAATTGAGCAGGAAGTAGATTTCTCATATATCCCTGCTCCTCTAAACATGTGCAGCCTCCCACATTATCAACATCCCCACCAGAGGGCGCATTTGTTACATCTGACAGACCTGCACTGACATGTGGTTATCACCCAGAGTCCATAATTTTTTTTTAAAATGAACACACGCTTTTTGTGTGTGTGTGTGTGAGGAAGACCAGCCCTGGGCTAACATCCATGCCCATCCTCCTATACTTTATATGGGATGCTGCCACGGCATGGCTGACAAGCAGTGTGTCGGTCCGCGCCTGGGATCCGAACCTGCAAACCCCGGGCCACCTAAGTGGAGCACGCAAACTTAATGGCTATGTCACCGGGCTGGCCCCCAGAGTCCATAATTTACATTTCGGTTCACTCTTGTGTCGTACGTTCCATGGGTTTAGAAGAATGTGTAATCACGCGCAGCCATCATTATGGTATCATACAGAGTAGTTTCACTGTCCCCCAACCTCTGGCCACCACTCATCTTTTTTTCTCTCTCTTTTTTTTTTTATTGTGGCAAAATACACATTAACATAAAATTTATCCCCACCGTCCATCCCCATAACTCTTTTCATCTTGTACCTATTAAACGCTAACTCTCCATTCTCCCCTCCCCCCCAGTCCCTGGCAACCAGCGTCCTAGTTTCTTTCTCTATGAATCTGACTAAGTGCCTCATATAAGTGGAATCAGACAGTATTTGTCCTTTTGTGACTGGCTTATTTCACGTAGCATAATGTGCTCAAGATTCATCCATACTGTAGTGTGTGTCAGAATTTCCTTCCTTTTTAAGGCGGAATAATATTCCATTGTATGTTTATAGTACATTTTGTTTATCCATTCATCTTTCGTTGGACACTTGGGTTGCTTCAATGTTTTAGCTATTGTGAGTAATGCTGCCATGAACATGGGTGTACAAATATCTCTTTGAGAACCTGCTTTCAGTTCTTTGGGGTATATACACAGAAGTGGAATTGCTAAATCATATTGTAATTCCATTTTTAATTTTTTTGAGGAACCTCCATACTGTCTTCCACAGCAGCTGCATCATTTTATGTTTCCACCAACAGTGCACGAGAGCTCCAATTTCTCCACATCCTCCCCAACACTTGTTTTCTGTTCTTTTGCTAGCTGTCATCCTCATGGGTGTGAGAGTGCATCTCACTGTAGTTTTGATGTGCATTTCCCTAATGATTAGTTGTGTTGAGCATCTTGTCATGGGCTTATTGGCCATGTGTATGTCTTCTTCGAAGAAATGTCTGTTCAAGTCCTTTGCCCATTTTTGAGTCCAGTTGTTTGGTTTTTGTTGTTGAGTTTTAGGAGTTATTTACATATTCTGGATATTAATCCCTTATCAGATGTATAATTTGCAACTATTTTCTCTCATTTTGTGAGTTGCCTTTTTACTCTGTAGATAGTGTCTTTTGATGTACAAAATTTTTCAATTTTCATCAAGTCCAATTTGTCTAGTTTATCTTTTATTGCCTGTGACTTTGGTGTTATATCCAAGAAATCATTGCCAAATCCAATCTTGTGAAGCTTTTGTCCTATGTTTCTTCTAAGAGTTTTGTTGTTTTAGGTCTTACATTTAGGTCCTTGATGCATTTTGAGTTAACTTTTGTATGTGGTGTTAGATGAGGGTCCGGCTTCGTTCTGCTGCATGTGGATATCCAGTTTTCCCAGCACCATTTGTTGAAAAGACTGTCCTTTCCGCATCGAATGGTCTTGGCACGCTTGTCAAAAATCATTTGACCACATATGTGAGGGTTTATTTCTGGGCTCTCTATTCTATTCCATTGGTCTGTATGTCTGTCTTTATGTCAACATCATACTGTTTTGGTAACTGTGGCTTTGTAGTAAGTTTTGAAATCAGGAAGTATAAGTCTTCTAGCTTTGTTCTTTTTCAAGATTGTTTTGGTTATTCTCGTCCTTTGAGATTCCATATGAATTTTAGGATGGGTTTTTCTATTTCTGTAAAAAAGTCATTGGAATTTTGATAGGGATTGCATTGAATCTGTAGATCACTTTGGGTAATATTGACTCTTCAACAATAGTAAATCTTCCAATCCATGAACATGGGATGTGTTTCATTTGTCTGTGTCTTCTTTAATTTCTTTCAGCAATGTTTTGTAGTTTTCATCGCACAAGTCTTTCACCTCCTTGGTTAAGTTAATTCCTAAGAATTTTATTATTTTTATGCTATTGTGAATGGGATTGTTTTTATAAGTTCCTTTTCAGATTGTTCATTATTCACATATGAAAATGCAACTGATTTTTGTGTGTTGACTTTGTACTCTGCTGTTTTGCTGAATTTGTTCACTAGATCTGACAGCTTTTTTGTGGAGTCTTTAGGGTTTTCTACATATAAGATCGTGTCCTCTGCAAACAGAAAATTTTACTTCTTCCTTTCCAATTTGGACCCCTTTTATTTCTTTTTCTTGCCTAATTGCTCTGGTTGAATAGAAGTGGTAACAGCGGGCATCCTTGTCTTGTTCCTGATCTTGGAGGAAAAGCTTTCAGTCTTTCACTGTTGAGTGTGGTGTTTGCTGTGGGTTTTCCATACATGGCTTTTATTATGTGGAGGTATTTTCCTTCTATTCCTATTCTGTTGAGTGTTTTATCATGAAAGGATGTTGAATTTTGTCAGATGCTTTTTCTGCGTCAGTTGAGATGATTGTGGTTTTTTCTTCATTTTGTTGATGTGACATATTACATTGATTGATTTTTATATGTTCGACCATCCTTGTGTTCCAGGAAGGAATCTCTCTTGGTCATGTTGTATAATCTTTTTAATATGCTGCTGAGTTCGGTTTTGCTAGTATTTTGTTGAGGCATTTTGCAACAATATTCTTAAGGGATATTGGTCTGTAGTTTTTCTTTTCTTGTGGTGTCTTTGTCTGGCTTTATCAGAGTTATGCTGGCCTCATAAAATGAGTTGGGAAGTGTTCCCTCTGCCTCAAATTTTGGGAAAAGTTTGAGGATTGGTATTAGTTCTTCAAATGTTTGGTAGGATTCAGTGAAGCCATCAGGTCCAGGGCTTTTTTTAGTTGAGAGAGTTTTGATTACTGATTCAATCTTCTTACTAGTTATAGGTCTGTTCAGATTGTCTATTTCTTTGTGATTTAGTCTTGGTAGGTTTTGTTTTTCTAGGGATTTGCCCATTTCATCTAGGTTTTCCAATGTTTTGGTATACAATTGTTCATAGTACTCTCTCACTGTCTTTATTTCTGTAGGATTGGTAGTAGTGTCCCCACTTTCATTTCTGATTTCAGTAATCTGAGTCTTCTCTCTTTTCACTTAGTCCATCTAACTAAAGGTCTGTCAATTTTGTTGATCTTTTCAAAGAACCAACTTTTGGTTTCATTGATTTTTCTCTATTGTTTTTCTGTGCTCTATTTTGTTTACCTTTGCTCTAATCTTTAGTATTTCCTTCCTTCTGCTACCTTTGGTTTTAGTTTGTTCTTCTTCTGGTTCCTTAAGTTGCAAACGTAAGTTGTTGATTTGAGATCTTTCTTGTTTTTTAATGTCAGCATTTATAGCTATAAATTTCCCCTTCAGCACTGCTTTCCCTGCATCCCATAAGTTTTGGTGCATTGTGCTTTTATCTTCATTTGTCTCTAATTTCTCTTTGATTCATTGGCTGTTTAAAAGTGTATTGTTTAATTTCCACAGTTTTGTGAATTTTTCAGTTTTCTTTAAATTATTAGTTCTAATTTTATCCCATTGTGGTCAGAGAAGATACTTTATACGACATCTATCTTTTTAAATCCATTGAGACTTAATTTGTGGCCTAACACATGGTCTGGAAAATGTCCCCTGTGCACTTGAGAAGAATGTGTGCTGCTGTTGGGTGGAGCGTTCTGTTTGATCTGTTTAGTTTATTTTGTTGTTTGTCTTCGATTTCCTTACTTAAGTTCTTTCTGGTTGTTCTGTCCATTATTGTGAGTGGGGTACTGAAGTCTCCAGCTATTATTGTAAACTGTCTGTTTCTCCCTTCAATTCTGTAAGTTTCTGCTTCATATATTTTGATGGTCTGTCAGTAGGTGCATAAATGTTTATAATTGTTACATCTTCTTGCTGCATTGAACCTTTTGTTAACATATAACCGCTGATCTTTTTATTGCCTCCGTAGTTTTACCTTTTCCAGAACAGAGTTGGAATCACAGTGTGGAGCCCTTGCAGATTGGCTTCTTTCACTTGGTAAACGTGTGTAAGGCTCCTCCATGTCTTTTCACGGCTTGATGGCTCATTTCTTTTTAACTGGCTTGACTTTTAAAAAATGAGACTCAGGTGCTCCCAAATTGTCATGGTCAATACAGAACTCTATGATTTCTAGGATGTGGATCGTGTGTCTGGGGTTTACAGAGACCCTGCCTCCCCCGCATGGGGCCAGATGCAGGCCTCGCCCCTGAGCAGGAGGAAGGGGCCAGGGCTCCTTGTGCCCCCTCAGGGCTGGAGGGTGACAGTTCAGAGAGGAGACCTTGCTGCCAAGCCTGGTGCAGCCACCCTGGCTCACTTGGGTTCTTTTGGCAGCTGTCCCTTGACAAGGAGCTCATCGACTTTGGCAGCTACGTGGTGGGTGAGACCGCATCCCGGATCATCACGCTGACCAATGTCGGGGGCTTGGGCACCAGATTCAAGTTTCTTCTGGCATCAGAGTCCTGTGAGATGGACATCTCCCAGTCAGTCCTGAAAATAGTGAGTGTGCTGCTTGCTTCCCGTCGTCGGCTGTGGATGCTCAGCCAGGGGCAGGGCGTTGGTGCCTCCCACCCCTAAGACAGTTCTGTGAATGTAAAATGTGTGATGACACAAAGGAGCCTGTTGACATGGGGCCGGAGGAGAAGGGGTAGGAGGACATCCTCGTCAATCTAAGTAGAAGAGATGGGTCTCCGTAAGGAGGATGCCTGTCCCACATGCACAGTGGCAGGGTACTGTCCCCTCTCGAGCATGTGGTGAAAGGGCAGTGGCCAAGAGCTCCAGGCCTGAGAGCCCCAGGGGGCCCTCCCTTCTCCTGATGCACCTCCAAAGTCCCAGCATGGGGGCAGAGGGCCCAGCCCAGATGAATCAGGCTGAACACCAAGGCAAACGCTGCCCTGCACCTGCACCTTCTCCAAAGACGTGAGGTGGGCCTTGGTCCTTTCACGGGAAGGCTGTGCTGCTAAGTGGATGGAAATAGCCTCAGAGTGTCGGTTGGGACCTCATCCGTGGAGACAAGTTCTGTCACCCAGTGGACCCTGGGGGTCATTTGGGGGTGGGAACGGGTGAGGGAAACTTTCCCCTTTTTAAATACATGTCTAAATTAGTTGAAACTTTTGTAGGGGAGGAAGACAATTCCTCTACCCTCTAGGTCCTTCTGGCTGGTCTAAGAATTAAATTGACATGAGACAGAATAACAGGAGAAAATCAAACAAAGCTTTATAACATTTGTACATGGGAGAGGCTTAGGAAATCTGAGTAACTCACCAGAATCGCTGAAGCGGCCGCCTTAAATACCATTTTCAGTTAAAGACAAAGGAGGATGTGGGGGTGCTGGTTTGGGGGAGGAAGGCAAGTCACATGGAGATGGAAATGCAAGTGTTCGCTGGGCTGTCTGTAGACAATGTGATCTTATGGTATTAGCTCCTTCCTGGAACAGGACTTCTGTCTTAAATTCTTTTAGGCAGTTAGGGGGAAAGTCAAAGTTTCTTTCAGTCTTTTATTCTTAAAGATAATCAAGCCAAAGAGACACATTTTGGGGTGGCCAAATCTGATCCCCTACACTTTCGTACAAGAAGCACTGAGCTCCTACTTTGCGGTTCTGTCCGCTGCATTAGGGATCTCAGCAAAGGCCCCAGCAGGGTCTCCCCCAGAGAGGGATGGGGCTGATGGGGTGGGGGTCTCCGGGCAGCAATGTGGACCAGCAGTTGCAGTAGAGGTCGGGGGAGCCAGGGTGTGAACGCAGGAGGAGGGCCAAGGGAATGGTGGGTGAGGAGAGGGAGGGGGGCGGGCTCCCCGTGTGGCTGGGGGGACAGGTGCCCAGGCCCCTCAGCATACTCCACAGGTGCCAGCCCTGTCTCCTACTGGTGGGTGTCTGTCTTGCTGGACGGCAGCTCCATCTGAGCAGTGCCCAGTCTGTCCATCCACCCTGTGGCCCCTGAGTTGCATGTGGCAGGCACTTCGTCACTCTGTTGTGAGCACAGGAGCGAGGACTGGGTGGCAGTGACCTCTGGGTGAGGAGCAGAAGTGGGGCTGGGCCAGTTCTCTGGCCAGCAGGTATCTGGGCTGAAGCCAGGAGAACACGGAGCTGGAACCGGTCAACCCATTCAGGGAGAGGAACCCAGCGTCCTGGGAGCTCAGGCAGAGAGGAGGGTGGAGGGCCAGTGCAGGAGGGAGACTGTGAGCTCGGCCACATGCCAGAGCCCAGCACACAGTGGCTCCAAGATGAGGCATCCGTGACTGTGGTGGCCAAGGAGGAGCCAGCCTGGGCTACAGCAAGCGAGACGGAGGGGTCGGCCCTAAGCCCCTGGATACGAGCTGCTGTGGTCTGGAGGCCCAGTGCAGGGCAGGGTGAGAGTCAGCAGCGCCCAGCCCAGGTCATGGCCAGGCTTTCCACTTGGTCCTCACAGTGACGGGGGTCTGGGGAGTCGAGTGGGAAAGGCAAATGGAAATTGCTGGTAAAAGTCATGTCCTCTTGTTTAGAGCAGTCTCTTCACGTACGAAGATAAAGGCTCTTATGAGAAAATCGTCACCAGTTTTTCTGAACAGCAGCTTGAGGGCAATGAGTCCCCTCCCATTGAGGAGCCGAGCCAGAAGGAGTCTGGAAAGCTGGACGGCAGGGAGCAGGAGGAGGGGCGCCCTACAGGTAAGCTGGGCAGCTGTGCCCATGCTTGGCATGCAGCTCTGGGGACCTCGGAGCAGGACCCCTGTGTCCCCGCTGTTTGGCAGGCAAGAAGAGGGCAGGTGGGATGGTCGGAGGGCCAGAGGGGCAGCATTCCTAGAGCCACCCTGAGCACCTGCTGGCCTCCAGCAAAGCTCTGATGTGCCAGTGTGGTGCCAGAGGGCTGGACGGTACAGAATCTTTCCAGGGGTCCAACTTTAAGTGATAGTAAATAAGAAAATATTCATGCATTCAAAAAAATACTGGTTATGGAGTGGATCGAAACTTGCATTTATATTTAAGCTAACAGAAGACTTCAAGGGAATCCTGCCTTTGGACCACCAGGCTGACCACAGCAGGGGTTGCCCTCCCCACCGCCCCTGGGGGTCCTTGTTGGGACATTTGAGGAGCCCTGCTCCAGGGGTGCAGCTGCAGACTGGATGGAGTGGGGAGGGGGAAGGGAGGAGGGCCGGGAGGCTCTGCTAATGGGGTCCCTGGAGGCTCTGGGCTGCCAGGGCTGCACTGAACTCGGTACAGAAGTGCAGACAACACATGAGGACAGTTTGAAGAGGAGTCATGACAGTGGCACGTGGAACCCAGCACTGAGCTTGAGAAGGAAGAGATTTCCTGGAGGCCAGCCTCACCTCGACTGCCTCTTCTGCACCAGTGACTACTGTCTGAAATTGTTTCTGTTCCCCCGCCTCCCTTTACGGTTGTCCATCCGCATACACGTATCCCGATGTGCTGGGTTTCTCCCTTTCTGTGAACAGCGTGGCGAGTGCAGTCTTCTGAGAGTTGTTTTGTTGCTCAGCATCAAGCCTTGAGGTCCCTCCACACTTGATGCATGGGCTGTTCTTCCTGTTTCCACCACTGTGTGGCGTCCCCTCGTGAACGCGCCTCGAGTCTCAGACCCGCTTCCCCGCTGGGTCACACTGGGGGGACTTCAAGGCATGTGCTGTCACACCCAGGGCCATGTCTCTCTGTGTGCGTTTGTCTGGGGCGCACATGCGGGCACGTGCTTGCTGCATCGCAGGGTACCCGCAGCTCCACCTTCATTAGCTGATCAAGTTCTTCTTCAGCATGATTGTGCCCATTCACACCCCCACCAGGAGCGTCTGAGACTGGGCTACCCAACACGGCTGCCACTAGCCACACATGGCTATTTAAACTTAAAGTAATCAAAATTAAAGAAGAGTAAAAATTCCACTTCTTCACACGAGCACATTTCAAGTGCTCAATAGCCATCTGGGCTGGTGGCTGCCAGCCTTCCCGTCCTCAGAAAGTCCCGCTGGGCAGCACTCGGCGCTGTCAGTCTGGAGGTCTGTGAAGGCGTGTTGTTGAGCTTTCAATTTGTATTTCCCACATCACCAACGAGGTTGTCTATCTGTTCGTGAGCCTGTCTACTATTTGGATTTTTTTTGTATGAAATATCTGTTAAAGCTTTTCCCCCACTTTTCTATGGGGTTGTCTGTCTTTTCCTTATTTATTCACAGGAGTTCTTTCCATTCCCTGGATACTTGGCTCTCTGTCGGTTAGGAATGCTGCAAATATTGCCTCCACGTCTTTTTACTCCCTTTATGATCCATTTCTTTTTCTTTTTTTTTTAATTGGTGAGAAAGATTAGCCCTGAGTTAACATCTGTTGCCAATCCTCCTCTTTTTGCTGAGGAAGATTGGCCCTGGTCTAACATCCGTGCTCATTTTCCTCTACTTTACATGGGATGCCTGCCACAGCATGGCTTGACAAGTTGTGTGTCCGTCCACGCCAGGATCTGAACCTGCGAACGCCAGGCCCCCACAGCGGAGTGTGGGAACTTAACCACTATACCACTGGGCTGGCAGCTTATGATCTCATTTCTTAAATCAAAGTTCTTAATTTTAATGTTTACAAATCCATCCATCATTTCTTTTGGTTTGTTTTTTATGCATTTTAGCAAATTTTTTCCTATTCCAAGGTCACAAAGACATAAGACAGGGCTCTTATGTTTAGGTCTATGATCTGTCTGGAATTAATTTTTGCGTATGGTGTGAGATAGGGGCCTCGGCTTTTTTTCCCCCCATGTGGACATCTGGTTGTCCCTACAACTTGTGTTGGAAAGTCTTTCCTTTCCCTGTTGAATCGATTTGCTATCTTTGTCAAAAATCAATTTGTTTTCTTTGTCACAAATGTTTCTAGACTCTCTTTTTCTGATCAGTTGATCCATTTACCTATCCAGTACCACACTGTTTTGATTATTGCAGCTTTACAGTAAGTCAGATGGTGTAAGTCACCCAACTTTATTCTCTTTTTTTCAAGATATTTGCTTTGAATATTTTAGGTACTTTGCATTTCCATATAAATTTTAGAAACAGCTTCTTCATTTCTAAAAAAAAGCCTAGTGTGGGTATGATTGGCATAGTGAATCTATAGATCAATTGAATCTGTAGGTCAATTTGGGGAAAATGGACATCTTAACAATATTGAGTCTTTTAATCCTTAAATATGGTACATGTCCCTATTTAGTTAGGTCTTCTTTAATTTTTTTCAGCAATATCTTGTAGTTTACATTATAGAGGTCTTATACATTTTTAGTCTGTTTATCCAGTCTGACAGTCTTAGACTTTTACCAGAGTATTTAATCTATTTATATTTATTGTGATTCTTGATATATTTGGATTTGTTTCTACCATCATATTTTGTGCTTTATATTGGTCTGCTTTTTTTCTTTCTTTCTTTCTTTTTTCCTTATTTTCTGGACTTTTAGCCTCTCTGCTTCTTTTCCCCTCTACTAATTAGACAGTTCCCTGGTCTTTGAAGTGGCCCTAAAACAGAGAGCCACACCCTTCCACAGCCTTCACGGCAGCTTTGCCAGAGGTGGGGCCCCACCCTAGGGACCACCAATCAGGCAGATGGAGCCCCCACCTCACTATATTTCTAACGCTCCAGGAAACCATCTTTCAAAAAAGGAAAGACCATTTTTGTGATCATAAGAGAAGTGAAGAGAAGAGAGACTTTGGTAAGCAAACAGTAGTTTTGTTCGCTGTGGAGAGAGAATGAGCAGGTTCGGCTCCCTCGCCTCCTCTGCCTCCTATGCTGAGTCGGGAGGTCAGGTGGCCTTGACCACAGGACTCGCCCCCCACCCCAGCAGCACTTGCAAAGGTGAACCCCCACCACGTGTCGGCAGGGGCCATCTTCTGAGTGGAGTTTGGGACACAGCTCCCCACTGGAGGTCATGGGGGTCCTCCCATCAGCCCAAGCAGAAGCCCAGCTCCCAACATGGGCTCCCGAGACCTGCTGATCCAGAACTTCCCCATGGCTGCAGCAGGGGTTGTGTTCAGAATGAACTAAGGGGTCCACTCAAGGTGGGTCCACCCAGCAAGGTCCTCAGAGGGCTGCACACTTGGTGATGAGTACATAATAGAAAAATTAACTGCCACCAAGCAGGAAGCAGGGAGGTAGCAGCACAGGTCCCCTCACCCTTGGCTCCAAGGAAAGCGGGGGGACTCTCCTTTGGTGATTTAAAACCATAGCCAGGGAGCTGGCCCGGTGGCGCAGCGGTTTAGTTCGCGCTTGGCAGCCCGGGGTTCGCTGGTTTGGATCCCGGGCACCTGCTGACGCACTGCTTGTCAGCCATGCCGTGGTGGCATCCCATATAAGGTAGAGGAAGATGGGCACGGATGTTAGCCCAGGGCCAGTCTTCCTCAGCAAAAAGAGGAAGATTAGCAACAGATGTAAGCTCAGGGCTGGTCTTCCTCACACAAAAATAAATAAATAAAAATAAAACCATAGCCAGGCCTCGTGTGGGTTTACAGCCTGAACTCATGCCCCTGCACCATGCAAACCATCTCCAGCAGAGCCTTTAGGAGAAAGTCGTCCCAGGTGGGACAATCTTCGGGTGCCTGGCCACACAAAGGCAACCCCCGCTCTGGAAAGGTGCAGCCTCAGCTCAGAACTGAAGGAATTCCACAGATAAACTGCCAAGAAACACGAGCTCACAGTCAAAAGTCACTCGGCATCTTCACCAAGATACCAGCAAATGGATCCCATGGTACATGAAAAGGAAAATACGTCGTGAGCAAGTGGGGTCTGTCCTCGGATACAAGGCTGTGCAACGTTTAAAACTCACCCAACAAAATTCACCACATTGACAGACCAAAGAAGGAAAAACACATAATTGTCTCAACTGATGCAGAAAAAGCATTTGACAAAATTCAATATCATTCGTGATCAAAACTCTCAGCAAACTAGGAATAGAAGAGAATTTCCTGGGGCCGGCCCAGTGGCATAGCAGTTAAGTTCGTCGTCACTTCGGCGGCCCAGGGTTCACAGGTTCAGATCCCGGGTGCCAGCTGACGCACTGCTTGTCAAGCCATGCTGTGGCGGCGTCCCATATAAAGTAGAGGAAGACGGGCATGGATGTTAGCCCAGGGCCAGTCTTCCTCAGCAAAAAAAAAAAAAAAAAAGGATTGGCAATGGATGTTAGCTCAGGGCTAATCTTCCCCCCCCACACACACACACACACACTCAGAAAAGAAAAAACAAGAGAATTTCCTCAACCTGATAGTGGGCATCTTAAAAAAACAAGCCTACAGCTAACATCATACCTAGTGATAAAAGATTGAATGCTTTCCCCTAAAGCCTGGGAATACAGCAAAGATGTCCACTCACTTGCTCCTATTCAGTACAATAAGGCAAGAAAATGAAATAAAAGACAAAGTTTGAAAAGAAAGAAATAAAACTATCTTTATTTACAGATAACATTATTATCTATCTAGAAAATCCCAAAGAATCCAAAAAAAGCTACAGAACTAATAAATGAGTTTAGCAAGGTCACAGGATACAATATACAAAAATTAAGCATATTTCTAGATAGTAGAAATTAACCACTGGAAATTGAATTTTTATAAGTACCATTTATAGTAGCACCAAAAACACTAACTACCGAGTTACAAAGCTAAGAAAAACTGTGCAGGGTCTGTGTGCTGAAAACTACAAAACTGATGAAAGAAATCAAAGCCTCCATAAAAGGGGAGATCCATGGAGATCGTGGACTGGAAGGCTCAATACTGTCAAGATGTCAATTCTCCCAAAACTGACTATAGATGAATGCAGTTCCAATCCAGATCCTAGCAGGATTCTTCATGGAAATTGATGAGCTGATTCTCAAATTTATATGGAAATCCAAAGGATCTAAAATACCCAAAACAATTTTGAAAGAGAAGAGCAGAGTTAGAGGCCTCAGACTCCCTGACTTCAGCCTTACCTAACCTCAGCTGCAGTAAGGACAGTGCAGTGTTGGCCAAGGAGGGACACGGAGACTCAGTGGAACAGAGCAGAGTCCAAAATAGACCCACGCAGTGTGGCCAATTGATCTTCAATAGAGGCTCCTATGAGAAAGAGCAGTCTTTTCAACAAATGAGACCTTAACAATTAGATAAACATATGCCAAAAAAACTCACCTCCATCCATTCCTCACACTGTAAACAAAAATTATTCAAAATAAATCATAGACCTAAATGTAAACCTAAAACTATAAAACTTCTAGAAGAAAACATGGGAGAAAATCTGTGTAACCTTGGGTTAGGCAAAGATTTCTTAGATATGATATCAAAAGTGTGAGCTATTTTTTTTAATTATAGGGGCCCACCCCATGGTGTATTGGTTAAGTTTGGTGCACTCTGCTTCAGTGGCCTGGGTTCACGGGTTCAGATCCCAGGCGTGGACCTACACCACTCATCAGCCATGCTGTGGTGGTGATCCACATACAAAATAGAGGAAGACTGGCACAGATGTTAGCTCAGGGCTAATCTTCCTCAGGAAAAAAAAATTATAAACTGAACTTCATCAAAACTAAAAATATCTGCTCTTCTAAAGATACTGTTAAGAGAATGAAAAGATAAGCCATAGACTAGCAGAAAGTATGAACAAATCGCATATCTGATAAAGAACATATCCAAAATATACAAAGAACTTTCAAAGCTCAATTAGAAAACAAATAACCCCATTTAAAAATGGGAAAAGACTGGAATAGACAGTTCACCAAAGAAGATATGTGGACAGCAAATAAGCTCATGAAGATGCTCCACATCGTTAGACATGAAGTAAATGCAAATTAAACCACAGTGGGGCACCACTGCACACCAGTGGTGAATGGCAAGATTAAGAGCAAAAAGTCAAAAAACTGACAATTCCCAGTGCTGGTGAGGAGCAGCTGGAGCTCTCATCCATGGCTACTGGGAATGCGAGACTGTGCAGCCACTTTGGAAAACAGTTCAGCAGTTTCTTATGAAATTAAGCAAACATCATACAAGCCAGCAACCCCACTCGTAGGTATTTACCAAGAGAAATGAAAATTTACATTCAAGCGGAAACCTGTAGGTGAATGTTTATAGAGCGTTTATTTGTAATTGCCAAAAACTAGCTACCCAAATTCTGTCAACTAGGGCGTGGATAAACTGCGGCACACCCCTGCTGTGGGATGCTACTCAGCACTAAAAAGAAATGAACTAGTGATACATGAAACATGGGTAAATCTCAGATGCATCATGCTGAGTGAAAGAAGCCACACTCAAAAAACCGCAAACCATGATTCCGTTTGTGTGACATTCTAGAAAAGGCAACACTACAGGGGCAGAAAACAGATCTGTGGTTGCCAGGAGCAGGGGAGGGATTGACTACAACGGGGCAGGGGGTTGGGATGATGGGACTGTTCTATCTCTGTGGGGATACACAACGTATGCATTTGTCAGAACTCACAGAAGGTTACACTGAAAAGGGTGCATTTTACTGTCTGTACATTATTCCTTAATAAAAAGAAATGGGAAAGAAATCATTCAACACACGTGAACAACAGAGAGCTCTGCGGTCTTGCACGCTTCAGATATTCATGTTTCACGTTGAACATAGAATAAGCTTAGAAATGCTCAAACATTGAAAGCATCATGGAAGAACCAGATCAGGTAGATCTGAAAATGAACCAAATAAAACTTGTAGAAGTAGGAATAGGATCATTGAAAATGAACCCCCAGTGGGTCAAGTTATAGGTTAGACAATGCTGAAGAGAGAATTGGTGGACTGGAAGATAGACCCAGAGAAATTTTCTAAATGCAGACAGAGACAGAGATGGAAACGCAAAAGGAATGGCGCGAGCCGTGGAGGACAGAGTGAGGAGGTGTCTACTGGAGTCAGGAAAAGGCAATGTTTAAAGAGATACTTGCTGAGAGTTTTCTAATATGTTGAAACACACCTAAACTCACATCCAGAAAGTGAATAAATATGCACTCTATGACTGATAGAAGGGGACAGACCCATGGAGCAGATAACACTGGACACATAATTAATGAAAGCTTTCCTAATCATTAACGAGCCTGATTCTGGAATTTATGAAAGCTCACCACGTTCCCAGCAAATGGATTGACACGGTTCCACACTGGGACACCAAGAGACCCCCAGTCATAGCCACGTAGAATGATATGTTGGAGGATCCTGGAGCTGGGGACCCTCTGCCTTTACAACCCCAGGCCCCAGAAATGGTGTACACTACCCATTGGGGTAATAATCCAGCAACATGTGGTGTCCAGGGTGCAGACCTGCGGTGGACCGCAGCAATGCTCCATGGCAGCGCAGCCTGGCAGCCGGGCAGAGGCCAGAGAAGTACTTGGAAGGGACACTGACCTTCACCTCTCCTATCAAATTGTGTCTATTCCTGTGCAAGGTCAACAGGAAGACCTTCTCAGACGAGAGGAAATAGCATCTGCTTTCAGGGGCCTTCCAGATAAATGGCCTGCTGGTTCTTGGGGTGCTGCCCCAAACCCCAGAGGGCGGGTCAGAATCCACCCCCACAGTGGGGAAGCGATGACCGGAATGTGCCGGCAGCACATACACAGACAAAACTAAATACCTGTGAAAAACTAGACTATGAAATTTGATTAAAAGAAAAGTCCTTGAAAGATGATACTGTCTTAAAACTTCCGGACTTAGCAGCCCCTCCCACTCTGGTAGGTCCCTAGAGCATGGTGGGCATCAGGAGGGGCTTCTACACGTCAGCCGCCCTTGGAGAGTGGGAGCCAGCTGTGCCTCCCTGGCCCCACCACCACCACCACACCCCTGCAGCCTCCTCTCCTCAGCATCAGCATCCTTCTCTCTGCTTGGCCATTCTCAGCAGACCCAGCATTCTCCTTCTCATCTTGATTCAAAACCCCTTCGAGTCCACTGTCCCCTCTGCTTCTGCTTTAAAGGAGAGCCCCAATGGGCTGGCTGGCTTGCTCTCTGCACTCTTCTCCACCGTCCTCTCCCAACACACTGTGCTCAGGCCGCTGCACCGCCGGCTCGCCAGGGCCGGCTCCTCTCAACCCACCTGCCCTCGCTGGGGCTTTGGGCGGCTCCAGGCCCTTGCACCCCAGGCTCCTGCTTCTGAGGACAAGCCCAACGAGCAGCGGTCCAGGACAGGGAGAGGCCAGATCGCACCCTGGCACACCAGCTCCCTGTGGGCCCCGCAGCTCCTGGAGGGGGGATTGGGGGTGACTGTGGCTCGGGTGGGTCTGGGCAGAGCTGCCCCTTCCCTGCCCAGCCAGCCCACACATCTGGAGCCCCTTCTCTTCCAGAATCAGAGGGAGTGACCATGGCTACCATCACGACCATACCTCCCAACGAGGAACAGATGGAGATCTCTCTGGGAGAGGTCAGCGAGACCCACCTGTCCCAAGCCCACCTTCCTCCAGTCGTGTCCTCCTGACCCCTCTCCCAGGGCAGCCCTTCCATTTGACCAGA
This sequence comes from Tapirus indicus, assembly GCA_031878705.1. Taxonomy (NCBI): domain Eukaryota; kingdom Metazoa; phylum Chordata; class Mammalia; order Perissodactyla; family Tapiridae; genus Tapirus; species Tapirus indicus. The sequence continues at coordinate 85,385,974 of CM062924.1, read as the reverse complement.
GCCGGACTAGGCTTGTCTGGCTGCCGGACTCACAGCCTCTGGGCAGTTTGCAGCCTCAGCTGGCATCCAGCCACTCCTGTCCCAAGCTGGGACTGGCCAGGACTGGAGCATGGCGTGTGTGTATGCATGTGCACATGCATGTGCATGGGTTGGGGGTTATCGAGGAGAGTGAGTGCACACACAGTGTGGGGAGCATTTGGGGAGGGGTTCAGGCTGCCCTTCGCCTCCTCCCCTTGACTGGGATCCTGGGCAGTGAGTCCTCCTGGGGCAAGGCCAGGCTTGGGACCAGGTCCGTGTGCCCAAGGGGCTTCCCCAGGGACACAGGTTCTGCCACCACTCACCCTTGCAGTGATGTGGCCCTGGTGAGGGCAGTGGGCAGTGCCTTCATAGAAACAGGAAGCCTGACTGCCCCTGCGGTGTCTTCCCGTGCAGATAACAGAGGGTGAGATTGGCCCCCTCAGCTCCATCAAAGTGCCCGTCGTCTTCACCCCAGTCATCCCAGGAGCCGTCCACGCCAGGTTCAAGGTCGTGTTTAAGAATCAGCAGTGCCCAACGGTGAGCATCCACTGTCGCCTTATGCACATCGTCACCACAGCTCGGACCCTTCCCTGGACACGGGGTCCCTGTCCCCTGCATTCCCTCCCCACAACCAGGTGAAAGCGGCTGCCCATGCTGCCCATACTTGGATGGCTAGCAGGTGGCACAGACGGTTGGCACCATAGCCAACACACACGGGAACACAAGCACACACATGTGTACACACACACTTAGTCCTTGCTCTTAATCACTAGAAATGTCTTTCCTAACTTCCAAGTAGTTAAATTTTTTATTCATTACTTTTTATCATTTATTTATAAGTTTATTAAATTATACTCGGAGAATATGATCTGCAAACTCTTTTTTTTGTATTTTTCCAAGTTTTCTTTGTGACCGAAGGCAAGATTGAGTTGAAAACTGATATGTGCATATGAGGAAAGCGTGATTTGTTAGGGGCTGTAATCAAAGTTATTAACTGGATCGTTGGCATTATCCGCCTTCCCTCCATGCACCTGCCTTCCCCATGTCACATCTGTGGCAGGTGCTCCTCCGTGTCTAACAGCCGCCTCACCAACCCCCCCTTCCTCCCGCTGCCTGTGTTGCCTGTAGACCAGCTGACCTGGTGACGATGACAAGGCCAGGCCTGCCTCCCTCTGGTCCACATTTGCCTCGCATTCCCTTTGCCCCTTCACAGCCATCCTTCTTTGTAACTTTGCGTCTCTTACGGAGCCCGTGTGTCCGGCAACCCAGACTGACACTCTCCGCCCTCGCTGGGAGGATCCGGGTGCTCACATGGCCTGAGAGCTGGCAGACTGTTTGATTCCTTCCATCTTAGTTTATGTTTTTTGTTTTTTTCATGATATTGTTTCCTCTTTTTCAATTTTCTTGTTTTCATCGGTTTGATGAAGCTGCTATTTATTCCATTTTTTCCCTTTATTTGGAAATTCTATTTTCCACTCCCTGCACAGTGCCCTCCCCTTCCCCCGCCTCAAGTCCCACATGACTTTCTGTTTTTCTGTGGAAGTGGGACAGTCCTCCGGGAGGGGCTGCACCCCCAGCAAGACACTCCTGCTCGCTTCCTCACCACCAAACTCAAGTGCAGTTTAGGAATCCCTTTTATTTCCCCCCTTTCCTGGCCTCAACACCTAGGTCTTACTCAACCAGCGTTAGCATCTTGGGGTCCTCGTGCTGTGCACCGCTGTTGGGAGTCCTTGCCCAACACCCGTGGTCCGCGTTGCCCGCAAGCAGCCCTCTCCATCCAGGTGTGACCGTTTGGTGTGTTTGTGCTCACCGGACTCTCCTCACCCTCCTCTCTCCATCAGAATCTCTGCGCTGGTGCATTTCCCGTAGAAATGAGTCGGTCAGGGGTCAGGGATTTGAGATGGGAATATTTATCTGTAACAGGAACCCCAAGGGACAGGCGACACGCTACAACACCCCACAATGGACCACAATATTCATGCTGCTCCAAATGCCCACAGTACCCATGGTCTCCCACAATACCCCCACAGAGCCCTACGCTGCCCCAGAGGACCCCAGTGTACCCCACAATACCCCACAATGCCCCTGCAGTGGTGATGGGAGGGAACAAGGACCAGGAGCGCTTGGAGGGGTCGGCCAACCAGGAACCGGGCACATGCAGTCGCTTTGCGGAGTGCACCCCATCAGACTCCTGGGCTGGAGGGGTTGGATTCCGAGTCCTGCCTGCCCATTTCCCCAGATGGGCCCTGAGGTTCTGAGTTCTGAGTTCTGCCCACCTGCAGACCCTTCCCTCCAGTGGTCTGAGGATGCTGCCCGCCGTCTTCCAGCGAGGAGGCCCCAGTGCAGGCTGGCCTGTCTGCGCGTCTGTGCGGAACTCACCAGGATGCGCCCAGACGCACCTTTCTGACGGAGCCCGGCTGGACTCCTCCTCCTGGCTGATGGCCGCCATCCACTTCGTGGCCACTGGAACTTCCCTCATCTGTCCTCCAGGTCTTGGGTCTTTTTTCAGCCTGGCGTGTCATGTGTCACCTCGTCCACCTGCTTGCCTGGCCACTGACTCAGGTGCTGACAGTGCAGTCAGGACGCCGCTCCTGGGCCTCACAGACCCTCCCTGAGCAGCGGTCCCTGCTACAAATCGGCCGCACTGTTGTCAACCATTCACCAGCGCACCACTGCCTTGGAGTGAAGTTGTTTCTCCTCAGATCCTCTCCTGACTCTCTCAGCAGCTCCATTTCACTGGGCGTGTTTTCTGTTTATTCTGTCCAACCTTCTTGTCTCTGGCCCTGGAAATGGGTTGTATTTTTTGGCAACCCTGTGGCCTAGGATCTGGTGGCGGGGGTGTCCTGAGTGTCACAAGTCCCACGGGTTGTGGGCTGGTGGTCTAGAAGGGCTGAGGAGGAAGGTGTGCAGAGTCCCCTGCCCATGTGGCTTCCTCCCGCCTCCCCAGCCCCGGGGCCTCCTGACCCGGCAGGCCCTGGCCCTGCCTGAGGGGGGCTGCTGTGCATAAGCTCTCCCTGCAGGATGCCCACAAACCCCAAACCTCCCGAGACCCAGGACTCAGAAGTTGACCCGGAGAAGCCGACGCCAGGGTCCGAGGTGGAGCCGGGAGAAGCGCCCCCATCTCTTTCCCGGTCCCTTCGAGACTTCTGAGCTTCCATTTTGTATTAGCTGTGAAAGTTTTATTAAGTGTATACCTTTCTGTGTGATGCATTATTCTGTAATAAAAGATTTTTTTAACAGCTAAAAATGTTGATAATTATGAAGCTGCATGATGGGTACATGACAACGCATTCTACCATTCTATCTTTTTACAGTTGAAAATTTTGACAATAAAAAGGATTTTTTAAACTATACGATATGAAAAGTGCCACAAAACTCTAAAACATGGCTAGTTTATTTATTGACCTCCCAATACTTGTAGGACTTATAAAAACTCAACCACCAAGTTCTGTGTTAACACTCTTTGGCATCTCCTGCTTTGCTGATGGAAATACATGCTGTTGAATTTACATGTTCAAATTTAGTTATATTTCAGAGTTGTTGGCGTTGCTATTGATGTGCCGGTCTGGGTGCCGAAGCCCAACGTGGACCTAAAGATATGCATGTACGACCGGCTGTATCAGGACTCCATCCTCGTCCACACGCGGTGAGTCCCGGGTCCAGGGAGCAGGGCACCCACAGGTATGATTGAGTTAGGGACCTCGAGATGGGGGGGTCACCCTGGTCACCTGGGAGGCCCACTGGAATCCAAGGTCATCACAGGAGGGAGGCAGGAGGGTCAGAGTCAGACCAGAGAGTGGAAGATGCTGTGCTGCTGGCTGTGAAGATGGAGGACGGGGCCACGAGCCAAGGGATGCGGCGCCTCTAGAAACTAGAAAAGCCAGGAAACGACTTCCCCCTGGAGCTTCCGGAAGGAACCAGCCCTGCCCACACCTGGACTTTCCAGAAAACACATGGGCCTCTGAGATCTGACTAGGGCCACGCGTCAGTGGCAGTGTTTTCATCTGTAAGAATTCCTCCTCAGATTTCCTTCCAGGAAAACTGGCCCTTAACAAGCTCAGCTTTGGAGACCCTCGCCCTGACAGCCGGGGCCCACGGCTGGGTGTGGCGTGTGTGTGCACCGAGCACCCGGGGACAGCTGGGTGGTGAGAACCGGCGAATCCCGCAGAGGATTAAACACGCAGCGTCATCTCTTGTGTCCTTGACGCGCTGCAGGTCGAAAGCGGCCCTGCGTCTGAAGTTCGAGGTGTGCAAGGAGCTGAGGGGCCACGTGGAGCTCCTGCCTGAGACGGGCTACATCCAGGCCCTGTCATCCTACTCCGTGCAACTCAAGTTCCTGCCGCGGTGAGCTGCCGGGAGGCCCGGCAGGGGTGGGGGTCACTGCCCAGCTGTCAGGGATCCCCCATGAGAACAGGAGGCTGGCGTAATGCACGTCTCCTCACTTTTATATTTCGTATATTTTGTAGCTCCTGCATGATTTAAGAACACCACTTATAGTTCAGTTTTACTGTTGTTTTGCAAAATATGAAGAAGACAACCACGTTCAGGAGCATCCTGTCTCTTTCAGACACTCTCTCCCGGAAGATGCAAGGCAGTATTTTGACAAGGAAAGCAGAGTTCTGGAGGCCCCGATGACGATATGGGTGGCTGACCAGGTCTGTGTGGGGCCCTTCCCAGGACTGCTGGGTGCTCTTGGGGAACAGAGGGCGGCTCTGGGAGCTGGGCTCTGTGCCTGAGCGAGGCCCCCAAAAAGACAGGGCCCTGGTTCTTGAGTCATCCTCACTCAGCCTCGTTCCGGTGGAAGTTTCCTGTCACCTGACCGGCAGGTTTGTTCCCTGCCCCAGCAGCCCCTGCACAGTGGAGACAAAGGGAGGGTGTTTGTGGGTCAGAGAGAAGCCTCTGAGTGCTGTCCAGGGCCAGGTGAGGCTGTCGCCCAGGCACCCCAACCCGCAAATGCCCGCATGCACACAAGCAGTATGCCACATGCTCACAGACACATGCATTTGTACACCCGTGCACACACAATCTATACACAGTCACAGACCAAGGTGCATGTGTGTGTGAACATCCTCTGTACACATGCACATGTATGCACACACACTGCACCACACATGTAGCCACACGTGTGCACACACGTGCACTCGCACTCCCACACCTCGCCTGCCTGCGGCTCCTCCCCTCCTCTCTGCACCTCTTTGTGACAGCTGCTTTCACGTCCTCCCAAGTCGGGGGACAACAGGGAAGTGGATTTCTTACAAGAGACCATGTGCATGGAAGGGTGTGCTGTCGCCAAGCATTGCACGTGCCTTTCTTACTTGGGAGACATTTGCATGAACTTCCTGCGAGTGACTGGGACATGCTTGCCTTCTGTGTTCAGATCAAACCTGTGGGGTTTACCGTCCATGCCATAGTCACCACCTCAGACCTGGAGCTCAGCCCCTCGGAGGTGGACTTTGGCTACTGCACCATCTACGAGGCCATCAAGACCCAAGTCAGCCTCTGCAACCACTCCCTCCTGCCTCAGGAGTTTGGGTTCGTCGGGCTCCCTAAGGTGCCTCATGCGGTCAGGGAGGGGCGTGGGGGTGTGGGGGCCAAGTCAGCAGGCTCTGGGGACAGGCCAGGGCAGCTGCTGCACCAGGGTCCAGGTGCCCGGCACCAAGCAGCCTCACCCCTCCCCATAGCTCACTCCAACCTCCAGGCACCTCGGTCGGTGTCTCTCTCTGCTTGTCCCTCTCCTTGTCCCCGCTGCCCGCTATTGCTGCCTCACCCTGCCTCTCCCTCTCTCCATCCACCAGACCTACAGGACTCCAGACTCCTCTCCCCTCCCTTCCTTCCAAAACTCTTGCCGCCTGGCCCTGTAGGGCAGCTGAGACAAGGCCCAGGCCTGTCTGCCCCTCACTCCTCCCTGGGCTGCCCTGCCGCTGACCCCATCATCCACTCACGTACACACAGACACACACACACACGTGTTCACATACATGAAGATACACTCACGTTCACTCAGACACCCATATACATACGCTCAGACACATGCACTCACATATACGCAGACACTCTCACATGTGTGCACGCTCATACACACGTACACATAACATGATCACATGTGCACACTCACAAGGCACCCATGCTCACACACATGCGCGCACACATACACAGCTTCACATGCAGACACATGCATATGTGCACACTCATACACATGCACAGGCACACATGCTCACATGTATGCACATATGCTCACATGCACGCACACATACACAGGCTCACACGCAGACATGCTCACTTATGTGCAAACACTCATACACACTCACATACACATGCATACATGCTCACACACATGCAGATAGACACGTCCCCACTGCTCACGCACTCTGCCACAGCCCCGCCACAGACATATCCACACAGCCCCCTGTGACACACCTCAGCAGACCACTGTGTTCCACTTTGGCATCGGTGGCTTTCCGTTTGCCAGTTTGTGGACATCCAGCCCAATGATGGGTTTGGGACAATCCTGCCGCTGGAAACTCTACAACTCGATGTGATCTTTCAGCCCACCAAGGCCAAGGACTACAATTTTGAGCTCATCTGCAAGTCAGAGATCAACCGGTGAGCCTGGCGGGAGAGGGAGCATGGAGGGCCTGTGCAGCCAGCTTGGGGGCAGGGAGTGGCAGCCCCTCCCACCACCTTTGAGCCCCCAGCTGGCCAGGCTGACTGCAGGGCTGTGCTGGGCAACACTGCTGGCCACAGGAACCTCAGACCCAGGTACAGATGCCTAGGGTTCAGGGCCTTGCATGCTGGGCCAGCTCACCCTTGTGTGAGAGCACGTGTGTATGAGTGTGTGAGTTCGTGTAAGCATGTGTGTGAGTGCATGTGAGTGTGAGCGTGCGTAAGTACATGTGTGTGAGAGTTTGAGTGTGTGAATGGTATGTGTGTGCATGCATGTGAGCATGCACATGTGGGCGTGTGTGGGGTGTGCATGTTTATGACCATGTGACTTCATGTGTGAGCGTGCATGTGTGGACATGCATGTGAGGATGCATGTGGTGTGCACGTGTGGACATGGACGCGTGTGAGTGGGGGGGTGTGCGTGTGCATGTGAGTGTGTGTGGTGTATAGAGCGCCCCTCTGCACTCAGGAGGACCTGGGCATGAGCCCCGCTTGCGGAAATGCGCTGTGTGTTGTGGCCACTCTCTGGACCTCCCTGAGCCTCCATTTCCGCCCCTGAGAGATGGGACTGAGAAGGTGGTAGTGAGGGAGACATGAAGCAGGTCACGGAGGTGGTGGTCTGGGATATGGGGCCGGCTCTTGTTGCTGCCTGGGATTATCTGCCTCCAATGGGGAATGTTCTGGAATGTCCTCCAGTAGGAGCATCACACATCCTCCCCATGAAGCCCTGCCGCCTGCCCACCCCCTTCCTTCTCCTCCTCTGTCATCCTGCCCCATCCACATTCCAGCCTGAGCTGCTGTCTGGTCCTGGCTGACGGGCTAGGCAGCCCTGGGTGGGGTCAGGCTGGCCAGAGGCCTAGAAGAGCTGCCCCCTCAGCCCTCAGACTGAGCCCTCGTCCAGCCCGGGCTGTGGGCAGGACTGGTAGGCCACCTGGGGTCTGACTTCAGCACACGTGGGGAAGCAGCAATGAATTGGTGGTGGTGAGGTTTTAGGGAGTGCAGAGTCAGGACCCGTGGAGGAAATCGAGGGACCCGGCTCTGCCCATCTACCAGTCCCACCCCGCACTGCCGCCCTTCCCACCGGCTCTTGTGGCCCGCCAGTGTGCTGTGACACGTCTCTCTCCACCTCCGGAAAACAGGTCCCACGAGACATGGGGTTCTTACTTGCTTACTCACTGAGGCCACCCCAGTGCCCAGTGCAGGCTCTAGCCCCTGCAGAAGCTCCGGTCGTGAGGCCACAGTAATCACAGCAGAGTGTGAGTGGACAGGCGAAGTCTGAAGCCCAGGGAGACCCAACTGCAGACCCTCAGCTGGGACCCGCGTGTTCCCAGCGTGTCCCCTGTGTGGCTCCCTGAGTGTGGCCACCTGCCAGCTCCACTGGATGTCCAAAAGATGTCTCTGATCTGGTGCCTCCAAAGCTGGACGCCCCATCCACTCCCCACCCGCCTCCAAACCTGCTCCACCTGCAGCCCCGGCCTTCCTGTTGCTCAGGCCAGAACATTTGGCCTCATCCTGACTCTTCATTCTCTCACCTCACATCCAAGCTGTCAGTAAATCCCATTGGCTCCACCTTAAAAATATACCTGAATCTCCTCCACACTCCACATCTGGGTAGCACAGCACCTCCTGCCTGGTCTCCCCGCCTCCACCCTGTGGAGCACATCCCTCCCATAGACGACTTGCCCTCGACCCTCCCTCTCCCCCTCCCCAGGACACACCTCCTGTGGGTCCATGAGCATCAGGCTCCACCCAGCCCCCACCCACTGCATGGATGAGCACCCGTTCACCTGCTGAAGGACACTTAGGTTGCTTCCAGGTTTGGGCGTCCATGAACAAAGCCACTCTAAACATTCACATGTAGGTTTCTGTGGGAGCCTGAGTTTTCATTTCCCTTGGGTAAATATCTAGGAATGGGATTGCAGGTAATATGGTAAATTTGTTTTTAATTTTATAAGAAGCCACCGAATTTCTTTCCAAAGTGGCTGTACCATTTTACCTTCTCACCAATAATATATGTGCGTTCGGGTGCTCCACTTCCTGACCAGCGTTTGGGGCTGTCTCATCTATGTGTGTGGGGGACGGAGAGGCATTCTAATAGGTGCACAAGAGCAGATGTGGTGTAACAGTGAATGGCTGGCCCAGCCCTTTCTCGAGGTCCCCGGCTGACCGGCTGCCTCCAAGTCATAGGATGATAGCATCCGGCACGTCTCAGTGATGTGACCACGGGCGGGGGCTTCCAGTTCTTTCCTTGCAACAAAATGGAGGACCTAAGAGAGTTGCCAGATTCAAAATATTGTTGGAAGATGTGTTGCCATGTGAATTTCTGGCGTACGAAGAAAAGGAGTTCAAAGGTTTGAGTGACATTGGGGAGCACAGCTCCCTCCATCCCCACTTCCCACATCAGTGAGACGAAGACCCTGGCGGCTCTGGCCACAGGTCACATTGCTCTGATACTTGAACCAACTGGGAAACAATGGCTCCATCCACCTTCCTAAAATGATTCTGATAAAATTTTACTTTTCATCTGTAATGATTATCACCATACATTTCTTTTGGTTTTCTTTTGTTTTGTTTTGTTCTGAGGAAGATTGGCCCTGCGTTAACATCTATTGCCAATCTTCCTTTTTTTTCCCCCTCCCTAAAGCCCCAGTACATAGTTGTATATCCTAGTTGTAGGTCCTTCTAGTTCTTCTATGTGGGACACCACCTCAGCATGGCTGGATGAGCCGTGAGTAGGTCTGCGCCCAGGATTTGAACCGGTGAACTCCGGACCGCCAAAGCAGAATGCGTGAACTTAACGGCTGCGCCACTGGGCCAGCCCCCATACATTTCTGTTTTCAATTAATTGAGTACTAATAATAACTTCAATGATATCTCCATCCAGAAGGAATTTTTTTTTAACATTTAGAGCCTGTGGTCACAGGACAAAAATATGCACTGAAACATTTCTACGTACCAACACATTTTTGTTGCAGACAAGGATGATGGGGTAATCAACATCATCCTTTAAAGCATTAACATATGTAACTAGGATGAAATTCAATGGGAAGAGTGCAGTGGAAATAGGAGTTCAAAGAAAATATGTAATATAAATTTTCCATGGTTAAAATACCAATTATCTGGGGTCAGTCCCATGACCTAGTGGTTAAGCTTGGCACACTCCGCTTCAGCGGCCCAGGTTTGCTTCCCAGGCGTGAACCTACACCACTCGTTACTCATCAGCTGCCATGCTGTGGCAGCGACCCACATACGAAAAGAGAGGAAGATTGGCACAGATGTTAGTTCAGGGTGACCATTCCTCAGCAAAAAAAACCCTGTTCTTTTCTTTTGATGGATAATGGCAGGAATGAATTCACTATGGTATATAGATTCCATGCTTATATTTAAGGAGCAATTTATCAGTTTTATTTTTTAAATGTCAAATAGAATAAGTCAGAAATTACTTCTTTTGAAACTATTTAAACCTGTGACTAAAATTTTAACTATCCACTTAAAATATGCACAGGGGTCCACAGTATTTTCAATAACTCACGAATGGGGTAGTGAACAAAATCTGTGAGGACTGCCCTCGTCCTGGGCACCCTGTGCACGAGGCTGAGCCCACCCACACTGGTCGCTTCCAGGTGCTTCAAGCTGACGTGCCGGGCCATGGGCATCCACCCGCCCCTGGAGCTGTCCCACTACCAGATCAAGTTTGCAGCTACCTCCCTGTACGACACGTCTGTGGCCACCGTGTACGTCATCAACTCTCACCTGAGCATGAGCTCACTGACCCACTCGGTGCCCCATGTCGGCTTGGAGGACGCCTGCCCTGTGGGGCCCACATCTTTCGAGTTCCTGCTGCCCCCGGACTCACCCATCACCATCTCACCCTCAGTGGGGACTGTGTTGCCTGGAAAGGTGGGTGTGGGCCCCACAGGTGGGCTGGGGGCGGGGCCCCCCGTGGTGCCTGGCTCTGCTCACGCTTGAACACAGCGGATGTGCAGGTCAACTCTGCTCCTCATCAGACCCCAGCAGGGCCAAGGAGGCTTCCATGGCTGATCAGCAGGGGCTGGGGGGAGAGGCACGGAGGCCTCCTTGGCCCTGCTGGGGTCTGATGAGACCTCTGCCCAGCCCAGCCTGAGCCCCAGAGGCAGGGGCACCAACCCGTGGCTGACCCCCAGGCGCCTGGCTAGGGCTCGGGTGGTTTAGACTGAAGGAAGGTGTACAAACCCTTGGATCTCACAGAGGCCGCACAGCACCTGGTCACCAGGAGTGCAGGGTGTCTGTCCACTCCATTGGTCAAGGGTTTCCCCCCTTCTGCTTTCCTGATAAAGCGGAAAGAACCCGGCTTGGAGGCAGAGGCTCAGCTGGTCCCCTGTCCCCCCCACCCCCCCATCACAGCCTCTCTGAGCTTCATTCCTTACTTTCAAAAGTTAGAGGTGACAGTCATTGTGACGTCTGTTGGGAGGACTAGGTAAGAATGGGCGCAGGAGGGTGCTGGGGACGCCTAGATCCCGGCAGGCTTTCACCAAGTATGGTATTTAAAATGCCTTTCATTAAATGTAGCAAATTCTGCTTAAGTGATGGTTCTGTCTTCATGGGGGGTATTCCAGCTGTGCTTGTGCCTTCTCTCTCCCTCTCCCTCCCTCTCTCTTCCTCTCCCTCCTTCCCTGCCTCCCTCTCCCTCTCTCCCCCATCCCTCCCTCTCTCCCTCCTCCTCTCCCTCCCCCTCCCTCTCTCCCTCCCCCTCCCTCTCTCCCTCCTCTCTCCTCCCCTCCCCTCCCTCCCCCTCTCCCTTCCTCTCTTCATCTCTCTCTCCCCGCCACCCCCATGCCTTGTTTGCTGTACTGAGCAATGGGGAGACCATGAGCAGCGAGTCCTCTGTGGGACCTGGGACCTTCCCACGGGACGGACCACAATGAGGAGGTGCTTTCGGAAGGCTGCCATGTGGGTCACAGGGACAGGTTAGGATGCAGGAACTCACCCCCAAACCTCTGTGGCTGAAAATGAAGATTCGTTTCTCAGTCTGGCCTCATGGGCAGTGGGCCGACTCCTGGCCCATCCAGGGCCTCCACCACAGAGTGCCCCACTCTGGATGGTAAGAGTGGGCTTGGTAACCATGCACTACAGCTTCCCCGGGGCAAGAGGCACAGAGGACCTTCCCGGAAGGGGCATGCTAAGCTAAAATCCCAAAGAAGAGATGGAGGTGTCACACCAGGAATGTCAGAGAGCGCGACCTCAAATCCTGGGGAGGTGAGGAGTGGCGTGCTGAGGAGGGCAGGGCACCAGCAGGGACCAGCTCTGACCTCTAGGCTCCTCTCCCCACAGAGGTGCCTGGTCCAGGTGGCCTTCCGGCCAGTGCTGCCCAGCGAGCTGACCCGCCAGGAAGGCTTCCAGGCCCTGACCAAGGAAGTGGAGAGCAAATCGGTGTGTTGGGGGGGGTGGCGCTGAGAGGAGGGGTATGGGGGCACTTGGGAACCCCGCAGCCCCTCGAGGCTCTGGGGCCCAGGCTGGCGTGTCAGGAGCACTGGGCAGACTGTTCTGGAGCACTGTGTGTGTCAAGCTGTTTCATGAGGTTAAGACCTTTTCTTGGGCAAAGCCCCTTCTCCTCTCTTGAGACCAGCACCAGGCGGGTGGACCCCAGAGGGTGGTTTCCAGAGGATGGGCCAGCCCCCCAACCCCCCATCGCCCCACCCCCAGCAATGATGAGCAGGTGGGGCGTTCGAGTTTCACAACAGAGGGAGCAGATCAAATGGCAAAGGGCCTGCGGCTCTCTGAGCAAGGGCAGCTTCCTCCCCAGGAGGGGAAGCAGGCTGGGAAGAAGGGAAGTGTCCGCGGGGTAAACCCCGCAAAGGGTCCAGCCCTGGCGAGGAGGCCACACACAGGCTCCTGCAGGGAGGGAGCTGTGCAGGACAGAGTGACACCTGTCCACTCTGCCCTGGGGGCTGGAGGGACACCACTCTTGTCCATGTCCAGATCTGTATCTTGAGCACGCTTGCTCAAGCACATGCAGGAGGAAGAAGCGTTGACCTTTGCCCTGCTGGTGGGGCAGCAAGGCATGGGGAAAGGGCACCAGGGACAGGGACGAGGGCCCAGGTTCTGGCCACCTCTTCACCCCTCTTTGTGCCTCGGTTTCCCTGTTGGTGAAGGCAGACACTGGTGTCGGTGCACAGATCTGCAGGGGTCTCTGTATGGGGACCACTGCCCAGTCCCTTCCACACTTACCATCAGTCTTTCTGAGGGAGCCTCTTCGTGTTTGGGTCCCCCTCCCCTCCACACCCATGCCCGTGGGGATCCTGCACTGGGCAGCCTACCAGGCCTGGGCTGGGCCCTAGAAGAGCTGCAAGGGGTGGCTGTGGTGCCTGCTGGGCCAAGCAGAGCCCCTGGGTGGCCCCACAGCTAGCCTCTCCCCCTGGAAGTCCCCCAAGGACACAGCCACCCAGAGGAAGGACCTGCAGAGACAGTCCTTCACACTGCGCCCGCAGAACCGAGACCGACTGTTCCGGACCTCCAGCACCCAGCCTCCGGAGCTGCAGAAGCAGGACCTCAAGTCCAGGTGGGCGGAGAGAAGCCTGCCCCACCTATTCCCTCCAGGACCCTCTGATAAGACCCTGCCCTGGCCCCGTGGGGATTTTCCCCCAGAGACTGCCTGGAGCAGAGCTGTTTTGAGCTGGAAGTCCAGTGCTGGGCTAGCTTCAGACACAGCTGGATCCAGGTGCTGCCTTGAGGCCCCTCGGGCTCTGTCTTCTTGGGCATCTGCCCGCCTCACTCCCCTAGGCCCAGTGTCCCTGTGAGCAGCCTCTCTCCATGGGATGCCCATATTCTCAGCTCAGCAATCCCAGCCTCCCCAGGTGCAAAGGGACCCAAGAGAGCTCTGATGGGCTCGAGTCACTTGCCAGCCCTGGACCCTTGCCTGCAGCTCTGGTTGGGTGCCTGACTGGGACCTGGGGTGGGGGGAGGCCCCCACAGGAACCAAGGAAGAATTGAGGAAGCCAGCTGACCAGAGAAACCTGGGACAGCTCCAGCGTGGCCCCAGCCTGCTGCCCCTTATCCTGCTGGCCCAGGGCCCTGGGGAGCAGGTGTGGGTGGCCTCACGGACCCTTCGACGGAGGGTGGGGCAGGGCCTCCAGGCTGCTAGGGGCAGGGGCACAAGTGCACTTTGCCGGCTTCATTCCAGTTCCCATGAGGACCAGGCCACTCAGGTCAGAGCTTTCCCTGGGAAGTTCGACAAGTTTGTGGTCCCTTGTGTCATTGCCAGCGGTGACATCAAAGACAGGAAGGGGACAGAACCCCTGAGCTTCAGGTGCGGCACTCTGGCCACGGTGGGGCGTGGCCGCCAAAGACTTACTGTCCCTTCTCTGCTGCCAAACCAGATCTGGGGCCCAGGGTGGAGCACGGTGGCTGGGGTGAGTGGGGGCCAGGGCTGGGGGTCAAGCCGGCGGGGGGGCCGTCATAGTGCCATCAGCATGCTTGTCCCACCCCCAGTCCCCACAACACCCTGTACCTGGAGCTGTGGTGTCCAGCGGTGGCACCATCCATTGTAGTGACCTCCGACAAAAGCACTACCATCTCCAACTTCGGCGACGTCGCTATAGGTGAGTCTTGACTGAGCCCAGCCCCCCCAACACACCACCCACAGGGACCCAGGCTCCCCAGTCACTGCCCGGGCTCCCATGCCCCATGCTGCCCTGGGGCTGTGACCCGACTCCCCCCGTCCTGTTTCAGGACACCGCAGCATAAAGAAGGTCTCCATTCAGAACATCTCCCCCGAGGATCTTGCCGTATCCTTGTTCACACCCAGCCCAGGCAGCTTGCAGGGATGGGAGACGGGGGCCTGGTGAGGGGCTAGGCCCTGCCCTCGCCACCTCTCCTTGACGCTGGGCCCTCAGGTGGACTTCTCCATGCTGAACCCCTACGGCCCCTTTGTCCTGATGAACCCCATCAGCAAGCTGCCTGCGGGTGAGACCCACGTCCTGGCGCTGTCTTTCTCTCCCTGTGAGAGCGTCCTGGTGAGTCCCAGGCCCACCCTAAGCCACGCTGCTGCCCTGAGGCTCCGTGGACCCCACTCTACACTGCGTGCCCACCGTGTGCTCAGGCCCATAGCTAACCCAGTTGGGAGCAGCCAGTGCCTCTGGGCCCTCGCCTCTGACAAGCGGGAGGTGGCTGGGGAGCTCTGGGTAGTCTCAGTCCAGCGTACTCCAGTGTGAGCAGAGTGACCCAGCTGCCCAGACAGCTCCCGTGTGTGCCTCTGACACGTCTGCTCCATGCTGAGGGACATGGTCTCCATAGGCCCAAGAAGCACTGGAGATCGTCACCAAGAGAGGCACGCTCTCCCTGACCCTTGTGGGCACTGGTGTGGCGTCTGTGATCACGTGCTCCATTGAAGGGGGCGTCCTCAACATGGGCTATGTGACCGCAAGAGAGGCCGTCTCCTCGGGCTTCAAGGTGAAGCACGTCTCAGGGGCCTGGTGCCTGCCCCAGCCTCCTGGGAGGGGTCCGCCCTGGGAGGGGTCAGCGCTGGGAGGGGTCCACCCCACCTTGGTGCGGAGCCACTGGAGTTGCAGGACCCCCTTTGCCCGCCCCCCAGCAGCTGCCACCTCCACTGTCCTCTCCAGCAGGGGAAGGCCCCCTCCCTCCAGCTCTCAGCTGCCCTTGCCTCCTCAGTGCTCCTGTTCTGCGTCGGGGCCTTTGCATGGGCCATCCCACCAGGACGAGGATGAGCTCAGCTCAGGCACTGCTGGGGAGGGGTTGCAGACTTCCCTGGTGGATCCCACCACGCCCGTGCAGGAGGGCAGGCCTGGCTCCCAGTGTCCTTCCAGCATCTGAGGGACACATGGGCCTCAGGATCAAGCAGCCCTCAGAACACCCGCTTCCTTGCCTGGCTTAGGTCGGGTCCTGGCAGCAGAGCCAGGGACTGGGATTCCCCGAAGTGCTTTATTGAGGAGGGGCGCTCTCAGGAGAAGGGAGTGCGGGCAGGGGAGAAACAGTGAGGACACTGGTTCAGCTGAAGGCTAACCTGAGCCTGACGGCAGAGGGAGCTCTGGAGGGCAGAGGGCACCACGAAACTGTCCCACCTCGAGGCAAGGTGGCTCAGGCTGGGTACGTCAGCCTGGAAGAGGGATGACGTGAGGCTGAACGAGATGAACCAACGCTCAATAACCTATCACGAGCACTGGGCGGGAATCGCTGGAGACAAGGGCAGATGGTCACTCAGCAGAGGTGGCCCAGAGGACAAGAGCGAGCTGACACTGGTTGCAGCAGCCTGCTGCCACGGCTGGGGTGCACAGTCCAGTGACAGGTGCCCTCTCCTTGCAGCTGCAGAACAACTCCTCGTTGCCCATCACGTTCTCCATGCAGCTGGACAGCCTCTCGTATGCAAGGAGCCAAGACCAGCAGCAGCTGCCACAGTTCCTCACCTCGCGAGCCCAGAGGACAGACATTGTGGGTGAGCTGGCAGGCAGGGCGTGGGGCCGCGGCCGGGTGGGGAGGCTGGCGGAGGGGGGCAGGGGTGGGCAGGATGAGGTTGGGGGACTGGAGGGGTCAGGGCCGGGGCCGGGAAGGCAGGGTCTGCGGTGGGGCGTGGCACGGGAGGCCAGCAGGAGGGTGGGGTAGGGGGAGCACAGGGCAGCCGTGGGGTAGGTGAGGCACAGGGGGGTGGGGTGGGGGGCTCCTCTGGGCAGTGAGGGGTAAACCAGGCGCAAGGGGACCTGCCCACTGCCACCCGCAGGCACGCAGAACCACAATGGCCAGAGCGTGTTCAGCGTGGTCCCCATCAAGGGTGTCCTGGACCCAGGTGGGGTGCAGGACTTCACCGTGACCTTCAGCCCAGACCATGAGAGTCTGTACTTCTCCGACCGGCTTCAGGTCGTGCTCTTGGGGAAGGTGCGCCCCCCGCCCCCCAGCCTCAACCCCACTCCCTCCCCGACCCTCTCTGCCTGCACACATGTTGGGCCCTGCTGGCCCTTCCCTGCTCTGTCCACTTTGAGGCCCGGCCTGGGCCCGGGGGCTCCCGCTGGGCTGGGGGTCATCAGGTGGAGGGACCAGCCTCCCGGATCCCATTGCCCTGTCCCTCTGGAGCCCCAGCTGCAGGATTATAGGACAAGGCTGCTGTGCTCCTTGTCCCCAGAAAATCTCCCACCAGATCCTCCTGAAGGGCGCTGCCCGCGAGCACATGATGTTCGTGGAGGGCGGAGACCCCCTCGACGTGCCTGTGGAGTCCCTGACTGTGACCCCTGCCTTGGACCCCGAGCGCAGAGAGGGTGAGCCATCTGAGGGGTGGGAGCCCAGCAGTGGTGGCAGTAAGAGCACCCCTCCTGCTCCTTAGTCACACCCTGAACCCTAGGGAGCCTGTGGGGTTGGCCAGTATTCCTGGCCTATCCCCCAAAGCAAGGGGAGACATGCTCAATGGGGATTTCATAAGGACCAGCTCCCCCCACGCTCCTCACCTGATCCCAGGGAGCTCCCTCACTCCTTTGGCTGCACCCCACACCCAGCCAGCCCAGCCAGTCCCTCCTTCTCCAGAAGCTGAGGAACTAAAGCCCATCCTGGTGACCCTGGACTACCTCCAGTTGGACACGGACACACCGGCCCCACCTGCCACACGAGAGCTGCAGGTGGGCTGCATCCGGACCACCCAACTGTCCCCAAAGAAGGTGACCACAGCACTGCCCCAACCTGCCTGGCACCTCTGCAACCGCCCCTGCCTGGGCAGCCCAGGCCTCTCCTGGCCTTGCCTCTCAATAGGTGTGGGGTGGGCAGCCTGCTGGTCAGGGCTGAGAGGGTGGGTGGAGCTGGGCACCCTCACCCCCAGTCTCACTGCCTCCTGGGAGCCCTGCCAGGCCTGCCGGCCCGCCTGCAGCTTCAATCCCCCACAGACTGTCGAGTTCAGCTTGGATAGCATCGCGGCCCTGCAGCACAAGGGCTTCACCATCGAGCCCTCCAGGGGCTTTGTGGAGCGCGGCCAGACCAAAACCATCAGCATCTCCTGGATGCCACCCGCCGACTTTGATGTAGGTGCTGTGGACTGTGGCCAGAGAGCCCTGTGAAATTCAAAGGCTGGGCGACATGAGACCCCTGGGAGGGGGCTGCTGAATGGGCCCTGGGTGGGTGAGGTGGGCAGATCTGCCTGCTATACCAGTTGGCTGAGAGTCTCCCTCCTTTGTCCCCCCTCTCATTCCAGCCGGACCACCCACTCATTGTGTCAGCCCTGCTGCAGCTCAGGGGGGACGTGAAGGAGACCTACAAGGTCCTCTTTGTAGCCCAGGTGGTGACCAGCCCCTGAGGCCACAGGAGTCTCTCCACAGAGCCCCCTCAGACCCTCCTGCCCACCCCTGAAGCCCTGCCCTAGTCCAAGGCCAGGCCGAACCATCAGGGGCCTAGGGCCTGCACATTCTCTGCTGGGCAGGTTCGAATGGGCAGCCCAGGGCACCCCAGCCCCAAAGCACGACCGCTTCCTGCTGCCCTGGACCCCGTGAGCACCCCCTCCCCATCCCCCGCATTCAGAACCAGCAATTAGGCCAATCCTGCCCACAACCTACTCCTAACATGAGCCCCTCGGAGCCCTCAGCCCCACTGGCACCCAACCAGCCGACAGAGGCCTCAGTTGGGGGGAAAACTGCCCCCACAGGTCTACCAATAAACCCTCTGTGAGCCACTGGATACAGGCTTACATTGCCGGCAACAGCAAGTCATTTGCTGGGGTGGGGACAGAGCCCTGGGAGGCAGCCCTTGCCGCCACCCACCCAAGTGCAAATCAGTCCATAAAACAATGAACTCTGCCTGGGAGATTAAGGAGGGGTGGGTGCCTGGAGCACTGGGGGAACAGCTGGCAGGCCAGGGAGCTGGGGGTACAGGGCTGGAGTTGAAACTGGCCCAGACTCAGAGAGGCCCAGCAAGGAGGGAAAAGCAGGCAGAAGGCTCCAGAGGCCAGGGGGGACCTTTAGGCATCCCTGCTCTTCCCAAGTTCCAGGATTCCTGCTGACCCCAAGCAAGGAGCGAGCAAACATCAGGGACACACCATTGCTCATGTCCTCCCTCAGAGCCCAGCCAGGGTCCAGAGTGAGGACCAGCACATGAGTCTGGTTTTCCACTTTTCTGAACTGAGGCCAGGCTCGGCCTTCTGGGCCCCAACCAGCCCTTTAAGGTAGAAGTCCCCCCAGCCCATGAGACACTCCTGGGAGCTCAGAATGGTGTCCACACCCAAGCCCTGCCTTGTGGGTAGTGGCTGGTTGGACACTGTCCCCACAGACCCCACCCGGCCTGACACAGCCCAGCATGCCCACCCCACCCACCCCAGGCCTGTGCCACCCCCCAGGAGAACACATGTAGCCTTTCCTGGCAGGAGTGGAGGGCATGGTGCATCTGGGACCTTTCTAGAGTGAAGACAGTCTAAGGGACTTCTGGGACAACATCAAGCACACTAACATCCGTGTTATAGGGGCCCCAGAAGGAGAAGAGAGACAAAAAGGGGCAGAGAATCTCTTTGAAGAGATAATAGCTGAAAACTTCCCTAACCTAAGGAAAGAAGTAGAAATCCAGGTACAGGAAGCACTGAGAGCACCAAACAAGAGAAACCCAAAGAGGCCCACACCAAGATACATCATAATTAAAATGTCCAGAATTAAAGATAAAGAGAGAATCCTAAAATCCACAAGAGGAAGACGAGTTACATACAAAGGAAACCCCATAAGGCTATCAGCTGACTTCCCTGCAGAAACCTTACAGGCTAGAAGAGAGTGGCATGTCATATTTAAAGTGCTAAAAGAAAAAACCTACAGCCTAGAATACTCTACCCAGCAAGGTTATCATTCAAAATGGAAGGAGAGAGAGAGTTTCCCAGACACGCAAAAATTAAAGGAGTTTATCACCAAGAAACCAGTCCTACAGGAAATGCTGAAGGGACTTAGAAGACCACAAATACGAAAAAATTATCTATTTCCACGATAAGAGGCTAACGGATACAAACGCACAAAAAAAGACAGATATGAATATCAAAAACATCAAATGTGGGAGGAGGGGAGTAAAAGAGTAGAGCTTTCAGATAGAGGTCAAACTAAAGAGACCATTAGGTCAATATAGATCGCTATATACGTAGGTCACTATATATGAACCTCATGGTAATCACAAACTGGAAACCTATAATAAATACACAAAAAACTAAGCAAAAGGAGCCCAAGCCACCAAACCACAGGGGAAGAGAGCAAGAGAAGAAGAAAGGAACAGAGAAGAACTACTAAAACACCAAGAAAAAAAGTAAAAATATGGCAGTAAGTACATACATATCAATAGCTACTTTAAATGTCAATGGACTAAATGCCCCAATCAAAAGGTACAGGGTGGCTGATTGGATAAAAAAACAAGACCCATATCTATGCTGCATACAAGAGACACACCTCAGACCTAAAGACACTCACAAACTGAGAGTGAAGGGACGGAGAAAGATACTCCATGCAAATGGCAATGAAAAGAAAGCTGGGGTAGCAACACTTGTATCAGACAAAATAGACTTTACAACAAAAACTGTAACAAGAGACAAAGAAGGGCATTACATAATGATCAAGGGAACAATCCAACAAGAGGATATAATACTCATAAATATCTATGCACCCAACATAGGAGCACCTAAATATATAAAGCAATTATTAACAGGCATAAAAGGAGAAATAGCAACACAATAATAGTAAGGGATTTTAACTCTCCATTTACACTAATGGATAAATCATGCAAACAGAAGATCAACAAGGAAACATTGGCCTTAAACAACACATTAGACCTGATGGACTTAGTAGATATATACAGAACATTCCATCCAAGAACCGAAGAATACACATTCTTTTCAAATGCACATGGAACACTCTCCAGGATTGATCACATATTAGGCCACAAAACAAGTCTCCATAAATTTAAGAAGATCGAAATAATACCAAGCATCTTTTCTGACCACAAAGGTATGAAACTAGAAATCAACTATTGGAAGAAAATCAGAAAAGCCACAAATATGTGGAGATTAAACAAAATGCTACTGAACAACGATTGGGTCAATCAAGAAATCAAAGGAAAAATTTAAAAATATCTGGAGACAAATGAAAATGAAAATACGACATGCCAGAATTTATGGGATACAGCAAAAGCGGTTCTAAGAGGGAAGTTTATAGCAATACAGGCCTATCTCAACAAACAAGAAAAATCTCAAATAAACTATCTAACAGTGCACCTAAAGGAACTGGAAAAAGAAGAACAAACAAAGCCCAAAATTAGTAGAAGGAGGGAAATAATAAAAATCAGAGCAGAAATAAATGAAATAGAGACTAAAAAAAAGTAGAAAAAAATCAATAAAACCAAGAGCTGGTTCTTTGCAAAGATAAACAAAAGTGACAAACATTTAGCTAGACTCACCAAGAAAAAAAGAGAGAAGACTCAAATCAGAAATGAAAGAGGAGAAATTACAAAGGACACCTCAGAAATACAAAAGATTATAAGAGAATACTACGAAAAGTTATATGCCAACAAATTGGACAATCTAGAAGAAATGGATAAATTGTTAGAATCATACAACCTTCCAAAACTGAATCAAGAAGAAACAGACAATTTGAATAGACCAATCATCAGTAAGGAGATTGAAACAGTAATAAAAAACCTCCCCAAAAATAAAAGTCCAGGACCAGACAGCTTCCCTGGTGAATTCCACCAAACACCCAAACCAGACTTAATACCTATCCTTCTCAAACTCTTCCAAAAAATTGAAGAGGAGGGGAAGCTTCCTAACTCATTCTTTGAAGCCAACGTTACCCTGATACCAAAACCAGACAAGGACAACACACAAAAAAGAAAATTACAGGCACATCTGGGGCCATTCCTGGGCACAGGCCTCAGGACACCAACCTGGAGCCTCCTGCCCTCACCCCAGTTCCTCAGTGCCCTTGGTGCCTGGAAGCCTACCATCTTCCTAACCTTGAGCTGGTGACAGTGACCCTAGAGCAGCATTTTGCAGGACTTCTGTCTGCTGGGCAGAACCAGGTCCCTTTCTACCCCTCACTGGGGCTGACCAGCCATAGCCCAAGCAGCTTCCTCACCAGGTGAGAGGACAAGGCAGGACCCAGCAGACCAGGCCCAGGCCCCAGGAGGTGGTCCTCCCTGCAGGGCATTGTCCCTGCCTCCTCCTCGGCTGGCCAGAAGAAGGGGCAGGCCACTGTCTTCTACACCCTGGCCTGGCTCTCCTGCTAGTGGGCACTGGTACTCACTGGCCAAGGCCCTGCCTGAACTCCTGCACACTGTCTGGACTTCTGCCCATCCTCCTCCTTCCCACTGTCAAGTTGAGCCTCTGGAACAGTCAAGGCAGGAGGGAGGGGGAGGAAAGATGGCTAGGAGCCAAGCTCAGCTGGCCTGGCTGGAACAGAGTGGGCACAGCCCAGAGGTGTGGGACAGCTTTGGGACAGAGACCAGCCAAAATCAGGGAGCAAGTGCCTGGCAGATCCAGGCAGGAGAGAGCCAAGGCACGGAGACTCTGCCCTCAAGGGGGTGGGAACACTTCCCTTCCGGAGGGGGAGATGCATGCAGACTATGTCCTGAGTGCCAGGAAGAAAGACAGGGCAGAGGAGGCTGCTCCACCCACCCTCCCAAGACAAGGCAGACCACCCTGCACCTTGCAGTGCTCACCACCTCCTTTAGCCTAACCACCAGATGGTGGAGCAGAGGCCAGAGGGAACTAACAGGGAGCCTAGCCTCGTGGGAGGAGAGGTGAGGGCCAGAAGCCTCCTGGAAAAAATGGCCCCCAGCTTCCCCGGCAGAATGGACAGAAGGCACTCCAGGCTGAGGAAAGGGCGCTGAGCAATCTGTGCCCTCCAGGCACAGAGGCCACATTCTCCAGGTTGAGCGTGGCTTTCCAGGTGAAGTGCTCCTGGAAAGTGGGGTGCGCACGGAGCGTCCCGAGGGCCCAGAGCCGAGCTCCAAATCTCGCTTCCCGGTGGGCCAGCCCCAGGCGGGGAGCGCCTGCAGCGTGTGTGCGCAGCAAATGTCCTGGAACGACGCGCTTGAACCCCAGCGTCTCCACTCTTGCTGCCCTTTCCCTTGAGCGCCGCGGTGTGTGCGAGGTTTGGTCACGTTTGTCCTGGCTACCACCCTCCGAGGCCACAACCTTCCAGGAGGCGCCGCGGCCCACACCGAGCCCGACTGCACAACAAGCCTGGCCCGGCCGGGCTGGGGGCTCCGCGCTCGCGCCGAGGGTGAAACCGCTCCCGACCCCACGACCCTAGGCTCGGAGACGCGGAGGGGACAGGCCTGGCGGGCGGGGCCGCCAGAGCAGGGTCTGCATTGGGCGTGGCTTCAAGGGGCGGGCCCTCAGGTGGGCGGTGCCTTGGGTCCGGGCCGTGGCCACAGGACAGGGCCTCCTACGGGCGGAGCCCGCGAGGGCGGGGCCGCTAAAGGACTCGTCTATCATTGGGTGTAGGTTTGGGGGCGGGGCATCGTGGGCGCGGCTACAGGGCTCGGGGCGGGGCTAAAGGGGGCGGGGCATCTTAAAGGGACCGGCTATCATAGGGCGGAGACCTAGGGGCGGGGCATATGGGCGGGGCTGCGACCTCTGGAGGGCGGGGCTTTCGTGGGGCGGGGCCTCCATAAAGCGGCGCGGCGCTGGGCTCTTGCTCCTCGTCCGCGCCGAGCATGTTCGCGAGACCTTCAGCCGCCTGCGGGCTCCTCCTGCTGCCGCCGCTCCTGCCCCTACCGCAGGTGGGTCGTGGGCGTTCGGCTCAGACACCGCGGGGCGGGTCTGCGCGCGGCGTGCCCCGGCCCGGGCTCACCCCTGTCCCCACAGGTGGCGCTGGGCTTCGCGGACAGCAGCTGCGACCCCTCCGACCAGTAAGTCGAGGGGAGGGAGCAGGGCCCCGCCCTGCCCTGTGGGGAGGCTTGGGCGGGGCGGCCGGCCGGCCACTGCCCCGCCTGCTTCAGGTACCGCCCTCCCCACAGGTGCCCGCCCCAGGCCCGCTGGAGCAGCCTGTGGCACGTGGGGTAAGTGGACGCCGCGGCGCAGAGGGGGTCCCGACGGTTCTCCCCGGGGTCAGGCCCCCTAGACCCCACCCTGCCTGGCTCCAGGGCTGGAGTCGCCAGCACTGCCCCCTCCCAGGCCGCTGGCGGTCCTCAGCAGACTCCTTCCCCCCTGCCCCAGCCCCACACTGCTCTGGCCACGGGGGCCCTTGGCAGGACCTCCCTTCATAGCTTGCTTGCCCACCCCGCACCCCCTCCCTCTTCACCTGTGCAGGAGGCCCCTGTGAACATGGTCATTGGTCTGGGCACAGGATTGTGCAGTCGGCCCCGGGACACCGTGTCCTGGGAGTGAGCCCAAGGCCACTTGCGGCCAGCCCTGGAGAGGCAGCCAGGGTAGGCCCAGCAACAGGAGGCCCGGGTGGGCCAGCTCCTCAGGCCCAGCTCTGGCCAGGAAGGAGGTCTCTGCCCTAGAAGGACATTCTCTGGTTTTCCTTTGTCTTGTCTTGGGTAATTGAGCCATGACTGCCCACTGGAGCAGGTGTCCAGTGGCCGAAAAGTCAGTCCAGTGGTAGGGTTTTGCTCCTCCCTGCCCAGGCTTATCCTGCTCGCGGTCCTCCTGCTGCTGCTGTGTGGGGTCACGGCCAGCTGTGTCCGGTTCTGCTGCCTCCGGAAGCGGGCACACACCCAGCCACACCTGCCACCAGCACCTCAGCCTTGCGATGTGACAGTCGTTCCTGTGGACAGCGACAGCCCTGTGCACAGCACTGTGACTTGTGAGTGCCTGAAGACACGCCTGGGGGCCTGCCTGCCTGCCTGCCTGCAGGGGGGAGTGGGGGGCTGGTGAGGGACAAACCCATCCCCACAAACTCACTCTGGTCCCTACAGCCTACAGCTCTGTGCAGTACCCGCTGAGCACGCGGCTGCCCCTGCCCTTTGGGGAGCTGGACCTCGACTCCATGACCCCTCCTGCCTATAGCCTGTACGCCCCTGAGCTGCCGCCCTCCTATGATGAGGCCGTCAAAATGGCCAAACCCAAACAGGAAGAGCCGCCCAGCCCTCTCCCCAGGGCTTCAGGCCAAGAGACTCCCCCAGGGACCCAGGAGTCGGGCGCCAATGCCCAACACCCCTGGCTGTAGCCCTGGTGCCCCTCAAAGGAGGGAGACAACTCTCCTGAACGTCCCAGTGCCTCTGGCCACCTTGTGCCAGGGACCCCCCAGCCCACCCCCACCATCCTTCCCCTGGGAAGGCCAGCCATCCAGCACATTGCTGCAGCCCTGGCCTCGTTGCTATGTAACGCCGGGCCGCTGAGCCGGCCAGCCCTGTGTTGGCCACACACATACACACACACAGCAGGCTGCTGCATTCAGCCCCTGCCCAGCCCAGCAGGCCATTGGCCCAGAGGAGGACCCAAGAGCCTAAGCCTCAGGGCTCAGGGCTGGCTGTGATGTCTGCAGCTTTTTGGAGAGAATAAAATTTGTCTCTAAGTGGTCTCTGCCTGTAGGAAAGGGCTCTGGGGGGCCCTCAGGCAGGTGCACCTCAGTGCAGGCAAGCAGGACAAGCACGCGGTCCTCGACCTACACCCAGCGTGGCCTTCAGGCTGCTGTCCAGAGCCCAGAGCTGGGCAGTGGGTGGTGTTAGGTGTCGCAGCAGAAGTGACAGGCCGTGTGCCATGGCTGGCCCAGGAAAACCCTCTCCCTTCTCCAGACCCACATCTTTGCCGGCCCCTCCTTTCCCGGCTGGGGACAGTGAAGCACACACACGTCTGGCTGGAGCATTTATTGTTCACAGAGCTGGGGTGGGGTGGGGTGGGGCGGGTGGCAGTGTGGCCAGCAGCAGGCAGCAGCCTTCCTCAGGCAGGCCTCCCAGGACCACAGCAGCTGCTCCTACTGAACCAGCTTGAAGGACTTTCCGGTCACTATGGCCACAAATCCTGGGAGCAAGGGAAAGGTCAGAAGCCTGGCCTGGCCACCAGGGTGCCAGGGCCCATCCCTTGCTCACCCTTGTAGTCGATGGTCCCGTCCCCATCCCGGTCGGCCTCCTTTATTGTCTGCTCGGCCTCCACCTCATTAAGGGTCTCACTTACATTCGTGAGCACATACCTGTGGGACCCCCCACTGAGCGGTGGCCAGTTGGGTACCGGCCCCTGCCCACCCCACCGCCAGCCCCCGGCCCTACTTGAGCGTGTCCCAGTCGATGTAGTCCTTGCCCTCCTTGCTGAAGACGCGAAAGGCCGTCCTCAGCTTGCTCTCCTGGTTCTGGGCCTTCTCCCAGTAAATTCCTGTCAGAGCCCGGAAGCTGCCGCAGTTGAAGAAGCCTTGGTCTGCGGGGAGGAAGCAGCAGCTGGGTCCCACGTGAGGGTGGGCTGGCCGCAGCCCCTCCCCACTCACACACAGGCGACCTGCCCAGGCCTGCCCCTGCCCGGCCTCGCTGTTCTGTCCATGTCCTTGGCCATGGAGGGCAGCTCGCTCTTGGTGGGGTTGATGCCTAGCAGGCTCATGAGCCACCCCAGCTCGCCCGTCTTTACATCCCCGTTGCCCTCCTCATCAAACATCTCCAAGACCCCCTTATACCCCTCGATCTGCTCGGCCATCAGGCACTCCATCTGCGGGGACATGGTGGCCCAGCTTCACCAGGGCCCCCTCTGCCCCACAGTCCGGGGGAGGTTGGAGGCTCTAGGACATGTGGCACAAGGCACCCTGCCCCATCCGTCCACTTGGCATCCCTTTGGGGCCTGTGGCTGTAGAAGGAGGGCCCCAGCCCAGAGCAGGCTTCCAGACAAGGTGGCACGAGTGATGGGTCTTGAGGGAGAGCAGGACTCTGCCAGGCCTCTTAAAGGGGAAGGGCACGCGAGGCGGGGGCCAGGTGTTGGGGAGCTAGGTGTGCGGGAGCCAGGGCGCAGCCCAGCTACGGGAGGGGGCAGTGGAGGCCACAGAGCAGGTGAGCCAGGCCCAGTCCCTGAGCCCGAGGCAGTGGACACCATGTGAGGCTAGGTGAAGAACACCATGGACCAACGTGGGGAGGAGCCTGACCCAGGCCACGGTGATGGCTCCAGGGCAAGGGGTTTCCAGGCCTACATGACGACAGGGCTTGGGGGACACCCTAGGAGCAGAGTCCTGGGTCCTAGCCTGCTCTGGCATCCCAGGGGGATAGTCCAGCACCTGGCCACCCCTGCCTGCCACCCACTGCCCTTTTTCAGAAAGGACTGCTCTGCCCTGACCCCCAGAGTGAGGGCAGTGTCAGTGGCTGGCAGGGCTCGGCCTTGGCCCCCCCAATTCTGCCCTCCCTGTCCAGCCTCTCTGAACTTCTTCCTCAGGCTCCCAGAAAGACCCTCACACCTTCAGGCATGGCCCCAGCCCATCCCTGTCCCTGGACGTCCTGCCTTTTCTCTCCCTCTGGGCACTGCCCCCAGCTCCCACTTGACCATCCAGCCAGTCTACCAGAGGCTCTGCCGGGTGCCAGGAGCGGCCTTACCTTGTCTCTGGCCAGCTGAGAGGGCACTGCAGGGTGGCACTGGAGCTGCCGTGCACAGCGCACAAGGGGCAGAGGTGGCAGCCCCGTTTGGGTCTGGCTTCCTGGGGTCCCCAGGGTCCAGAAACCACGAGCCTTGTACGGTCAGGAGATTCTGCTGGCCCTATTTCGGGACGGGCTTGGTCCATCCCCACATGCCCCTTTCTGGCCCTCCTCAGCCTGGGCATCCCCTCACCCTGGAGCTCCCCCTCGGACCTTGGGTCCCGGCCAAGGCCTCTGCCCCAGCCTCAGCCGTCGAGGCTGCAGCAAGGATAGAGCCCGTGCGCCCAGGGCAAGAAAGGGGCTGACCAGGGCCTTCATGCATACTGTTACCCCTTCGCTGTTCCTTCATCGTGTCAAGATGAGAGGGGCAGGACAGATGGGATCACGGGGCTGGACTGGCCACTGGGAAGCTAGGCCAGGTTTCCTCTCTATTCTGGGGTTTCTCAGGGAAACCTGACCTGCCTTCCACTCAGAACAGCAAAGCTGGCTTCCAAGGGAGCCGCATGGCCAAGCTGTTTAGTAACAAGATACCACAGCATCACAAACACCTACATACGTGTGCTCAGCCCACAGACACGCGCCCACACCCACCCCGCCTGGGGCAATGATGCCGGCTCCCAACACCTCGGCCACAGTCCTCAGGCTCCCATCCAGGCAATGGGCGCAAGACCTGCTGGCCTGGCCATGGCGCTCGAGGTCAGTGATTGCAAGCTGGTTCTTTGCCTGCCAGAATATATCCAAAGCCACAGGGACATCTCCCTCTTGAAGGCCAGCTGCTGAGGCTGCAAGATTTGTGCTGACTGGGACAGGATAGCTCCAGTGGACACCAGGCCAGCAGGCCAGGGCCGGGGCTGCAGGAATAGCCGGCTCTGGGCTCCCTACCTGTGTCCTGGCTGCTCTCCGGCCTTGGCTTTGAGCTCTGTGATGGTGAGAAACGACTTTCTAACCTCTCCCTCGAAAATCCCAAACAACTAGACCAGGAACTGGAAGTAAAACAGCATTTCAATCAAACTAGTCACGACTATAAGGCCAAACCACGACACATGAAGAAGAAAGTGATGGGGGAGAAGGCAGGACCTGAGGACAGACAGGGCTGAGGGTTAATTTTATGTCACTTTAGCTGGGCTGAGGTCCAGACATTTGTGCAGACACGAGTCTGGGTGTTGCTGTGAAGTTCCTTTTTCATAAATGTATTGATTACAGTGGTGAAATTAGCATAAAGTGTTACTCAGAGAGGGAAACTAACATGACTGAACATCTATGACAGACCGCAGTCTTTTTGTTTGTTCTTTTTTTTAATGTGTGGTAAAAAAACACATCATAAAATTTATCATCTTAACCATTTTTAAGTGTGTACAGTTCAGTACTGTTAACTATATGTACCTTGTTTCACAACAGATCTCTAGAACTCTTTCATCTTGCAAAACAGAAACTCTGTCCCCGTTAAATACCAACTCCCCCTCCCCCACCCCCTCCCCCAGACCCTGGAAACCTCCGTTCCACTTTCTTTTCCTATAAATTTGACAACTCTAGGGGCCTCCTATAAGTGGAATCATACAGTATTTGCCCTTTTGTGACTGGCCTATTCCACTTAGCCTAATATCCTCAGGGTTCATCGGTGTTGTAGTGTGTGTCAGAATTTGCTTCCTTTTTAAGGCTGCATAATATTCCATTGTGTCTATAGACCACATTTTGCTTATCCATTCATCCATCTGTGGACACCTAGGTTGCTTCCACCTCTTGGCTATTGTGAATAATGCTGCCATTAACATGGGAGTGCATGAAGGCGTTTTTTTAGATATGATTAACATTTAAATCAGTAGGCTTTGAGTAAAGCAAATTACCCTCATAATGTGAGTGGGTCTCATCGAACCACTTGAAGGCCTTAAGAGAAAAGACTGAGGTCCTCAGGAAGAAGGAATTCTCCTCTAGACCGCCTCCGGGTTCAAGTCACAACATCAGCTCCTCCCTGTCTCCAGCCCGCTGAACTCACCAGTCACCACAACCGCCTGAGCCAATTCCTTAAAATAAATCAACCTCTCTCTCCGCCCCCTTCTCTCTCCCTCCCCTTCTCTCTCTCCCTCCCTCTCTCCCTCTCTCTTTCACTTTCTCTCCCACTCCTTTCTCTTTCCCCCTCTCTTCCTCTCCTATTAGTCTGCCTCTCTGGAGAGCCCTGACTAATACAGAGGGTCACTGAGGACAGGGACCCAGGAAGGCTACAACAATGTGCTCAGGCACCTGGGCATGGGCCCCCCGGGACTGCCCTCCCCACTGCAGGGCACATGGTGTGTTCTCTGGGCACGTCTGGATGGGGGCATGGGCACCCCGAAGGCAGTAGCCGAACTTGAGACTGAAAACCCAGGTCAGGGTGGGGTGAAAGGCTGCATGTGCTCACACAAGTGCCCCCCCCAAGGCATACGACCGGTGACCCCTTCCTGGAGAAAAGAAAAGACCCACTGGGGCCAGCCAGGTGGCAAAGTGGTTAAGTTCTCACGTTTTAGAACTTAACTTTGGCAGCCTGGGGTTCGCCGGTTCGGATCCTGGGCACGGACCTACTCAACACTCATCAAGCCATGCTGAGGCAGCGTCCACATAGAAGAGCCACAACTCTTACAACTATGATATGCAACTATGTACTGGGCTTTGGGGAGAAAAAAGAAAAACAGGAAGATTGGTCACAGATGTTAGCGCAGGGCCAATCTTCCTCAAAAAAAAAGAGACCCACTGACACTGGGAGTCCCCAGTGAGAAGACTGCGAGGCCCCCCACCCCTCCAGGGCAGCCTCAGCTGCACACCTGGCTCCTGGCCACTGTGGCCCAGGTGGGACCTCTGAAGGGGTACTTGTTCCAGAGTCCCCATGGCTGGCCTGAAGCTTCTTGCAACACAACTGGACTTCTCCCTCTGCCCAATCCTGCCCCCTCCCTGTCTCATGGGATGACCCCTAGCATATACCTCATACCCCAGACTCCCATCTTGGGGTCAGCTCCTAGAGACCCCAACTGCAACAAGATGGGGTGCTGGAGATGAATTCTTTGCTGCCCGGCTGCAACAAGGCACCACTAGGGGTCGGGGACACACACATCCCTGGTGGCTCACCTACTGTGACTGTCACTGTGGTGGATTGCATGGGAGGGGGGACAAGAGACCAGGCGGCTGCTGCCCAGTGCCTGATGCTCTATGGAAAGCTCCCAAGGCAGAGGGAGGGCCAGGGGTGAGTGTGGGTGTGAGCACGAGTGTGAACACAGGGTGCATGTGGGTGTGAGCACGAGTGTGAACACAGGCTGGGTGTGAGCGTGAGCGTGAACACGGTGTGTGGGTGTGTGTGAACACGGTGCGTATGGGTGTGAGCACGAGTGTGAACACAGGCTGAGTGGGTGTGAGCACGAGTGTGAACACAAGGGTGAATGTGGGGATGAGTGCAAGTGTGAACACAGGCTGAGTGTGGGTGTGAGCGTGAGTGAACACAGGGTGAGTGTGGGTGTGAGCGTGTGAACACAGGCTGAGTGTGGGTGTGAGCATGAGTGTGAACAGGCTGAGTGGGTGTGAACACAAGGGTGAATGTGGGGATGAGCGTGAGTGTGAACACAGGGTGAGCGTGGGTGTGAGCGTGAGTGTGAACACAGGGTGAGCGTGAGTGTGAGCGCGAACACAAGGCTGTGTGGGTGTGAGCGCGAGTGAACACGGTGCGTGTGGGTGTGAGCATGAGTGTGAACCGGCTGAGTGTGGGTGTGAACACAAGGGTGAATGTGGGGATGAGTGCAAGTGTGAACACAGGGTGAGTGTGGGTGTGAGTGTGAACACAGGGTGAGTGTGGGTGTGAGCGTGAGTGTGAACACAGAGCTGAGTGTGGGTGTGAGCACGAGTGTGAACACAAGGCTGAGTGTGGGGATGAGTGCAAGTGTGAACACAGGGATGAGGACTGGGGCCTCTAGTTTTCAGCAGGTCTCTGCCCCCATGTGAAGGGCAGAGAATCGGAGGCCCAAGTCCAGGACTTAAGAGTCAGAGTGGCTGACCTTCAAGGGCAGCTGGTGCCCATCAAGGTCAGGGCCGTGGTGGGGAAAGCTGAGACCCTGACAGCTCGGTGGGGATATCCAGGTGGGTGCCCCCTCAGTTTTGAAGCCCAGACTCCTCTGAACCTTCTGTGCCTACAAGTTTTGCTCACCCCTCCCTGTGAAGAGGTGGGGCCCACACGCCCACCCCAGCTGGAATATAATGTGGAGGCCTTGCCCCCAGCCAAGGCAACATCTGTCCCCTTGGGAACCCTCAGTTTACCTCGTAGCCACGAGGCTGATAATCAGGGTTAAGCTGCAGCGTAACCCAGCTGGGGACAAGCTGGGCCTGACACGGAGGGACAAAGGGTCCTGGTAGGCCGTGCTGGCCAGAGTCAGGAGAGCACAAGTGGGCCCGGGGGCTCCACCGAGGGGCTGGAGCATGACCGGGGAGGCAGGGGGCTCTCCACACACCAGGGCTTCTCACAGCCCCTCCTTTCTTCCTGGAGCTTCTGCCTGAGGCTTACTCGGCCAGCACAGGGACAACCCAGGGCAGGCCACAGTCTGGGGCTGACACCCTGGGTGGCACCCAAGTCAGCCCCCCCACCCACGGGCGCCAGTGCTGCACTTATGACACGGTCTCCCCAGGTCCCCTGCGGACTGAGCCCTGTTACCCATGGTGTCACCTGCTCAGCCCTGAGACTGCCCCCCTTCTGGTCCCTTCCTACTTCCTGCACTTCCATGGAAACCTACGTGTCTGGTCTCAGGGTCAGTCCTGTCTCAGCGTCTGCTGTGGGGGGCGGGGAGCCCAGCCTGGACAAGGGGTGTAAAAACGAAGAAACCCAAACCCTGGACCACCAGTCATGGAAGATGGGAGGGGATGCAAGTGTAAGATCCCAGTACTGTTCCGGACATGGCCAGGGTGAGGGACTGAGACTAAAATGTAACATGAACTCTTAGAGTAACCACTAAAATCATAGAAGGAGGTTGTCTGACTTCCACATTTGTGGAGGGAAAAAAGAATAAAGGAAATATAATGAACCTAAGAGATGCCGGAAGGGAGACAGAAGCATAAGAAAAGCAGCATAATTAGAGCAGAAAGTAACATCGTAGAGTTCCCAGGCCAATGCTGGAATAGTGAGAGCAGCAGAAGAAATCAGGGCGTGCTGGGTTACAGCTGAAGACAAAATGAACATCCATGGACATCAAAGCGCACCATCAACAGAGGAAAAGACAGCCCACAGGATGGGAGAGAGTATTTGCAAATCACATGTCTGACAAGGGATTAACATCCAGAATATGTAAAGAACTCCTAAAACTCAACAACAAAACTATTAAACAACCGGATTCAAAAAGACTTGAATAGACATTTCTCCCAAGAAGACCAATAAGCACATGAGGAGATGCTCCACATCACTAGTCATCAGGGAAATGCAAAGCAAAACTACAATGAGATACCACTTTCACACCCATGAGGGTGGCTACTGTCCAAAAACATGGAAAACGACGTGTTGGGAGGATGTGGAGAAATCAGAACCCCGGTGCACTGTTGGTGGGAATGTAAAGTGCACAGCCGCTGTGGAAGACAGTATGGAAGCTCCTCAAAAAAGTAGGCATAGAATTATCATATGATCCAGCAATTTCAATTTTGAGTGTATGCCCAAAAGGATTGAAAGCAGGTACCCCAACAGGTGTTTGTATGCCCATGTTCATAGCAACATTATTCACAATAGATAAGACGTAGAAACAACCCAAATGTCCATCAATGGATAGGTGGATAAACAAAGCAGTGGTCTATACATATGTGATGCCTAATATTACGTGTTACCTTGACTGGGCTAAGGGCGCCCAGATAGCTGGTAAAACACTATTCGTGGGTGTGTCAGAGAGGGTGTCTCTGGAAGAGAATAATGTTTGAATCAGTAGACTGAGGAGAGATCACCCTCTTGGGGCCCGTTCCATGGCCTGATGGTTGAGTTCGGTGTCCTCTGCTTCAGCGACCCGGGTTCACAGGTTCAGATCCTGGGCATGGACCTACACCACTCGTCGGTGGCTGTGCTGTGGCGGCGACCCACATACGAAATAGAGGAAGACTGGCACAGATGTTACCTCAGGGTGAATCTTCCTCAGGAAAAAAAAAGAGGAAGATTGGCAATGGATGTTAGCTCAGGGTGACTCTTCCTCAGCAAAGCAGATCACCCTCACCAATGCAGGAGGGCATCATCCAATCTGTTGAGGGCCCAAATAGAACAAAAAAGCAGAAGAGGGGCGGATTTGCCCTCTGGGACATGCATCCTTTCCTGTCCTCAGACATCAGTGCTCCTGGTTCTCAGGCCTTCAGACTCAGACCAAATTACACCACCAGCTCTCCTGGGTCTCCAGCCTAAAGATGACAGACTGTGGGACTTCTCGGCCTCCGTAACCACATGAGTCAATTCCTATAATAAATCTCCTCATCTCTCTATATTATACATATATATATATATATATATATATTATTGATTCTGTTTCTCTGGAGAATTCTAATACAATATGTAATTGAATTATTATTATCCAGCCTTAAGAGGAAGGAAATTCTGACACTTGCTACAACATGGATGAACCTTGAGGACATTACGCTCAGTGAAGTAAGCCAGTTATAAAAAGACAAATACTGTGTCAATCCACTTATGTAAGGTCCCAGAGCAGTCAAATCCATAGAGACAGAAAGTAGAATGGTGGGTGCCAGGGGCTGGGAAGGGAGGGAGGAAGGAATGGGGAGTTAGTGTTTAATGGGGACAGTTTCTGTTTGGGAGGATAAGAAAGTTCTGGAGATGGATGGTGGTGATGGTTGCCTGACAATGTGAATGTGCTTAATGCTACTGAAACTGTGCACTTAAATTGGTTAAGATGGTAAATTTTATGTTATGTAAATTTTAACATCACAAGAAAAATGAAGAAATATCCATGAGTCTGTATTGATATGAGTGAATAAAGAAATAAATGGAGGTGTAAAGTCAAATCTCCCATACAGAAGAATTCCAAATAATTTATGTAGATATTCTACCCTCAAGGAGGGGGAGCACCCCCCCCAATTGTGGGCTTGAATAGTGACTTCCTTCCAAAGAGTCGGGTGCAGAGAGGGAGAGAGAAGGGCACTGACCCCATCAGGAGACCAAGGTCACCTCACAGAGATGTGTCATGGTGGCTGGGTGTGAGGAGAAGGCTCTGCACTTCTGTGGTCTCCTCCAGAAACCCACAACCCCCGTCTAACCGTGAGGAAACACCAGACAAATCCCAATAGGAGGACATTCTACACAATGTCCTGACCAGCACTCCTCAGAACTGTCAGGTCGTAAAAAACAAGGAAAGTCCGAGGAGCGCAAGGGGCCGTGACAGTTAAATTGACTGCAGGATCCTGGGACAGAAAGAGGACACTCGGTAAAAACTAAGGAAATCTGAATAAAGCAGGGACTTTAGTTAATGACAATGTGTCAACATGGGTCCATTAACTGTGACGAACGTATGGTCCTAATGTAAGACGTTTGCAGTAGAGCAAACCGAGTGTGAGGTGTGTGCCAACTCTGTACGCTCTTAGCAATTTTTCCGTAAATCTAAACCTATTCTAAAGATAAAGTTTATTTTAAAAAATAAATCCAAATACCTCAATAATCAAAATAATGCCATTTAAAACAATCGCCACTTAAACGGCAGATTGTCAGACCGGATTAAAGCAAACTCCAGCTGCTTTCTGCTCACAAGACACAACCCTCAAACGTGAGAATAGGGAAAGGTTGGAAGCAGAATGCGGTGAGACCCGAGGCGGGGACCTCCAGCTCTTCTAAGGGGCATGTCACCGGCACTGTGAGCTCCACGCGCTCGCTGGGTCTGGGGTCGCAGTGTCAGAACGTCCTCTTCAAACACCTCTGGATTGGTCTAAAATTCAATCCTTTATTGATCCACAAAGAAATCTCAACACTAAAGATCAGCATCAAACTGACTACCTTTTCCGACTACCGAGATTTCGATTCACTTCTAAATCAAGACCAGAGGAAACAGCCGAGAGGTGAACAGGGTTGCGACGGGCGTGCGCGGGGAGGGCTGAGGGTTACCAGGCCGGAAAACTGCCGAGAGTTTTAGTCAAGACACAGGCCTGTCTTGGGACACGTGACCGTGGCCATCCGGGGTCTTCCCGGCGAGTGTCAGACCCCCAGCCCACCCGGGAGGGCGGTGACCGGAAGGGGGCTTCTCCCGCCCCTGCCCGTCACCCGCCCCCGCCCCCGCCTTCGGCCCCGCCCCGCCCCGTCGCTCGGCCCCGCCCCGCCCCGTCGCTCGGCTCAGCCCCGCCCCGCCTCGCCACCTGCCCGTCACTCGGCCCAGGCCCCGCCTCGCCCCGCCCCCCCCCGGCGGCCACTCCGCTCGTCTGCACCAGGCGGCGCTCGCGGGCCGCGCGGAGCCGGGAGGCGAGGGGCGTGCCGCCGGGCTGGCGGCCTTCCGGGTCCGCGTGTCTGGGGTCGGCCCCCCGGGACTGGAGCTCCGCGGGGGTCAGCGTCCCAGGCCGCTTGTCCCGGCCGCTCTCCAACCCTCGTTTCCAAACCCTGCCCTGGAAGCCTCACTTCTGGGTTCCCACAATTGCTAGGACGAAAATAGGCATAAATATCCCTTTCATTCACCTGTAGGGCGACGACAGCCCAGGCCAACGCAGGTAGCGGGTAGTGGGGCAGGGTGCCGACTGCGGAAAAGTGGAGCTACCGCTCCCCTGGGCAGATTGTCCCCGAATGTCCAGGCCTCCAGAGAAGCACCCCCGTCCACAGGCAGCCCTTTGCACTGGGTGGACCCCATTCACACCAGGAGACGGGGCAGGCACTGGACCATGGGGGGCTTGCCCCAGGGGTCCCTGTCCTTGACGTCCTGAGATGCTGCCCAGCTATGCTCAGGGGCCTGTCCTGCTGCTCTGCCCACCTGCTGTGTGATTCAGTGCAGCCCTGTTCCGTCCAGGCCCCAGGGGGGCTCACAGCTGACTCCCGGCAGCCCTGTGCCCAAAGGCTCCTGCTCCTCCGCAGAGCTCCAGGGCCTTCATGTTCTGGGGGCTCTTCCTTCCTTGTCCTCTTGAGTCCTGTTTGAATGTGACAACGGTAAGGTCATTTGGTCCAAAAGCTAAAAGAGTTTCCGGGTTCCAGTGGGCCCAGCAGCCGGAGGGGGGCAGGAACCTGGAGGTGTGTCCTGCACAGAGGGGAAACTGAGTCTCAAGGACGTGGAGCCCCTTGCCGAGGGGGACTGCCTGCCCCACCTCTTCACAGTGCCTGGCCTTAGGGGCAGCACCCACGGCCCGTGCTGGGTAGGACCAGACAGCAGGGGTGGAGCACGTGTGGCCCTGGCCTCAGTGGGCCCCAAGGAGCCCCCAGCTGGGGTTGACCCACAGCACCCTCTGTGAGTCTTCTCCCCATGCTCTCTGTCAAAGGTCTGGGCCCCTTAGTGCCCACCCAAGGCCAGATCCCCAGGGCCACTAGGGTCTGCTGGAGGGGCAACAGGACAGGACAGACAGCCCCTTAGAAGTCTGATCCAGCAGGCTCAGCCACCCCCAGGGGACCCCAGGGCAGGCCTGGGCATGAGCCCTGGCAGATGCCCAGGGGAATGTAGCAGGCCCCAGCAGTCCCAGACAGGCGTCACAGCGAGAGCTCCAGGGCCCCTGGCTCTGTACAGCCGCCCCACGTGCCCGGCCATACCTGCTGGTTTCCAAAACACTCCACGCCTACAAGCCCAGCCACCCCAGGAGGAGCAGCCTGGGGGCCTGCGGATGCTCCTGGCTCTGCCCAGCACCCCTGCTGCTTGGGGTCCCAACTCATCACTTCCTCTTCCCCCTCCTAGGGGCCCCATGTCCCCGGGGCTTCTGGGACCACCACCCTCAGATTCCACCCTACTCCAGGGCCTCTGGCCCCAGGGCCCCTCCCCGTCTCTCATTGCCCCTTCCAGGCACACCTTGCATCACCTCCCAGGTGGGAGATGGGCTGGGCTTCAGGGACAGGATTCCTGACAAACAGCCCCAGGCCTGGGGCACTCTCGAGAGATGAGGCGAGCTGCGCCTTCAGGATCCAAGTCTGGCTGCTGCCAAGGACTGCAGGACTGAGACCCTGGAGGCCAGGGGGTTGGGGGTGCTGCAGGGGTACTGGGGCCTAGATGGCCTTGCACAAAGGCACTGCTGTCCCCCCAGCCCCCTGCCTGCCCCAGGGCACGGGCAGTAGTGCCCAGCCTGAGTGTCAGGTGCCCATCAGACTTGGAGCAGAGCCTGGAGGCCAAGGGCAGGTGGTGGGGTCGGGAGAGTGCAGGGACCCAGTGACCCCCCCACCCCTGTCCTCGCTGGCCCAGCCCACACCCAACCACAGACACCCCCACAGCTACGCGGGTGCCCACCTCCACTTCAGAAGGCGGCTGGGGGGCTCTGGGTGCTGGGGCTGCTCCTGGGTCCTAGTCAGGGGTCTCAGGGCAGTTCCATTGGCCTGAGGGGCTGGACTCATGCATGGGACGAGGGGGCAGCTGGCCCCAGGGAGGATGGCTCGGCAGGCAGAAGGGGCCAGCGAGGTGGGGAGGAGAGGAAAAAGGAGACTGACCCAGGGCGAGGGGCTGGTTTCTCCCCCTCCAGGTCGAACAATGTCCCCAGGTGCTGAACAGGTGTAAGGGGGCCCAGCAGGAGCAGGTGCAGAGGGCTCTCCAAGGAGCGAGATCCCCACACGCACCAGTGCAGCCAACAGCTCTCCTGGGCCGCCACTGCTCCAGCTATCACCCCGGGTGACGGGTCTCTGCTCCACAGGCAGCCAAAACCACGAGAACCAGTCAGTAAGAACGAGCCGCCGTGAAGCCGAAGACAGCCGCGGTGTGGGGTTGGGCGGGTGCTGTGCTGGGGGCTCATGGGGGAGGGGCGCTGAAGAGGAGATGGGGTGACCCACCAGCACAGGCCCTCCTGCCCTTCTTCTGAGGTGCCCCCAGGCCTGCATTCAAGGCCTCCATGCAGCTGGCTCCCCCCTTCGCCCCAGCCCTGTCCTGTCTCCTGGCTGTGTTTCTTCACATGTGCCCCCACCCCCCAAGGCCAGCTCTGGGACCCTGCAGCTCCCTGGGTCCCTGCCTGGGACCCCATCCCATGCTGGTCCCTGCTGCCCTGGCCACATGACCCTTTTGTCTGCAAAGTCCCCCCTCTCTCTGGGGTTCTCCTCCTGCTCACCCCTCACCCCTTGAGGGGACATTGGCAGCCCCAGGAGGTCCTTGGCTACACACGCCCCCCCATGGCCCCTCACTGGCCTGTGGCTCTCCACGCCCACCCTACGCCTGCTTCTCCACCCGACATCTATAAACATCTCGGGCTAGAAAGGTCCAAGACACAGCACATTCTCCCCTTGCCCTGCCTGAACTGCCCACCCTGGCTGCCCTTCCCCATCCTCCCAGCTTGCCACCAGCTGCTCAGAAGACAACCTGTGTCGCACCTGCCTCCTCCGTACCCTCATCCCTGAACCACCACAAGCCCTGTCACTCCAGAAAATGTGGCTCTGTCCAGCCCGCCCAGCCCATTGTGCTGCCCTCTGCATGGCTCACCCCACCCTGCAGCAGCCAGAGGGGGTCATGCCCCTGCTCAGACCCCCAGTGGTTCCCATCACAGCCCAGCAGGACCTGCCCTCCTCACTGCCACAGGCCCTAAGTAAGCTGACCACCACTGACCAGCAGAAGGACTAAGACACCTCCCTTGGCCTCCTCCTCTCAGAGTTTATCTTTTTTTAAGAAGTAGCTGATAAATGCCAATGCCCTTTTTTATTGCAGAGAAAGAAAAATCATTCCTCAAATTCTTATGAAATTGGAAGGGACCCCAAATAGCCAAAACAATCTTGAAAAAGAAGAACAGAGTCGGAAGACTCACACTTCCCAATTTAAAACTTACTACAAAGCTACAGTGATCAAAACAGCGTGGTGCTGGCGTAAAGACAGACAGATAGACCAATGGAATAGAATCGAGAGCCCAGAAAGAAAGCCTCACATTTATGGCCAACTGACTTTGAACAAGGACATCAAGAGCACTCCATGGTGAAAGAACAGTGTTTTCAGCAAATGGTGGTGGGAAAACTGGATTTCCATATGCAAAAGAATGAACTCGAGCCCCTGCCTCATACCACATACCAAAATTAACTCAAAATGGATCAGAGACCTAAATTTAAGAGTTAAACCATAAAACTCTTAGAAGAAAACATGGGAGTAAATCTTCATAAACTTAGATTTGGCAATAGCTCCTTACACACACCAAAAACACAAGCAACAAAGAAACAAAAAAGGAAAAAGAGATAAATTGAAAGTCATTAAAATTACGAACTTTTGTGCATCAAAGGACACTATCAACATGGTGAAAAAACAACTGAACAGGAGAAAATGTTTGCAAATCACATATCTCATAAGGGTCTAGGGTCCAGAATATACAAAGAGCTCTTACAACTCAACAACAACCCCAATAAGCACATGAAAAGATGCTCCTGGGCCGGCCTGGTGGCATAGTGGTTAAGTTTGCACACTGAACTTCAGCTCTCCAGGGTTTGCAGGTTTGGATCCTGGGTGTGGATCTATGCACCCTTCATCAAGCTATGCTGTGGAGACATCCCACGTGCAAGATAGAGGAAGATTGGCACAGATGTTAGCTCAGGGCCAATCTTCCTCAGCAAAAAAAAAAAAGAAAGAAAGAAAAGATGCTCCACATCACAAATCACTGGGGAAATGCAAATCAAACCACAATGAGATACCACTTATCCACTAGGATGGCTATGATCAAGGGGTGGACGGACAGTAACAAGTGTTGGTGGGGATGTAGAGCAATTGGAACCTTCGTGCTCTGCTGGTGGGAATGTAAATTAGTTCAGCTGCTGTGGAAAACAGTTTGGCGGTTCCTCAGGTTAAACACAGAGTTACCACATGACCCCACAATTCTACTCCGAGGTAAATACCTGAAAGAATTGAAAACAGATGTTCAAACAAAAACATGTACACTAATGTTCATAGTAGCTCTAATCATAAGAACCAGAAGATGGAAACAGCGCAGAGGCCCATCGATGGATGAATGGATAAAGAGTGTGGTGGATCCAGGCAGTGGATTATTCAGCCATATAAGAAGGAGTGAAGCACTGACACGTGCTACAATATGGATGAACTGGGAGCACGTGATGCTCAGTGAGAGAAGTCAGACACAAAAGGCCACATGTTGTATGATTCCGCTTATATGAAGTACCTGGAACAGGCAAATCCATGGAGACAGAAAGCACACTGGTGGTTGCCAGGGGTTGGGGGGAGGGAATGGGGAGTGACTGCTTAATGGGGACGGGGTTTGCTTTTGAGGTGATGAGAATGTTCTGGAACTAGATACAGGTGATTGTTGCACAATAATGTGAATGTACTAAATGCCACTGAACTACACACTTCAAAAGGGTATGGTAAATTTTACCATAATGGTAGATTTGATGTCACATGTAATTTACCATGATTTAAAAAAAAAGGTAGCTGATGAGGCAGAACCTATGTAGGGAACCACCTCTTCCCCTCCAAGCCACTGTCCTGGCTGTGTCCTGCTTCCCCTGCTTCCCAAGAAGGCTGCTCGATGGCTGCCCGTTGCCAGAAATGGCCCCGTGGGGCATCTTCCCATCAGATGACCTCAGGCCAGCTTCCTGGGGGTGGGAAGGCCATTCCAGGGCACATGGTTCAGGCTCTGCGTCCATCTTTGGGCTGCCCCTTACCTGGACGGGCCGACAGGGCAGTGAACTCAGGAAGGCTTTGTGGCAGCAGCCCTCCTGCGGCCCCTTAGCGGGCACCCCCAGGGCTGGACCACCCACCCTCCTGCCTCCTGGCGCCCCAGGTGCAAGCTGTTTACCTGGCAGGTGCTGGTGGAGCTGAGTCCCGGGGTGCCATCTGTGGGGAGATGAATCCCCAGAAGAGCCGGGGTACAGGGCCCTGGCAGGGGGAGGCAAAGGGAGCTGGAGACCAGGGCAGGTCCAGTGGCCCTGAGAGCAGCCCCCTCCCATTCCCCTGGGCAGGTTACCATGATCCCTCTGGCCACCACCTCATCAGTCCCTGCTCACGTCTGCATCGGGAACTAAGGGGGAGCACAGTATGCAGGCTGCCCCCCCCCTCTGGGGGCCGTGTCAAGCCTGGGCTAGGGCTGGGGTGGGGGTGGAAGCACCAGTCACCCTGCAGGGCCTGTGGCCCACCAAGCCAGTGTGGCCCACCAGGGTATATGTGACACTGGGGCTGTGTCACTGCTTCCTGGCCCCAGGGACCCCTCCCTGAGCATGCCAAGTCCTGTAGGTGGCACCTGAGGACAGGAAGCTTGGCTAGGCCTGGGAGGAGGAGGGTGGGAGGGCCACAGGGGGTCTTCAGGGCTTAGAGCCGCAAGGCCTGGCTGGGGCAGCCAATGCCCCTGGGCCAGCCCTCCTCATGGCCTCCAGGCCCCTACCCAGCAGGCTCCCTCTCCCAGACCCCTCCCGCTCTGGGCACTGAGGCCTCCCTGTCCACTCATCCCTCTGGTGCCTGCCTGGGCTCCCCTCTCCCGTCTGTGTGTGGGTGTTGGGGTTGGGTGTGCCCCTCTCTGACCCTCAGTCCCTCTTGGGGTCTCTTAGTCTCTGCATCACACTTTCTCTTTCTCTCTCCTCTCAGTCTCAGTGTTCCAGCCCCAGCCCAGGATGCACCTAGGGTGCGGCTGCAGCTGCACTCCAAGGCTGGCGGGTGACTGCCCGGCCTTCTGCAGGCAGCTGGGGGAAGTGCTCGTGGAGAACAATTGTGGCCTCCCTGCCAAGGGAGCCGCCCAGGCCGGGACAGGAAATGGGGCTGAGGGCTGGGGTGGGTTGGAGCACTGACTGCCCCTGGGGTACCCTTGATGCCCCCACCCTGGGAGGCCCAGGAGGCTGCTGTGGGGGTGGAGGCAGAGCAGAGCAGGGAGGCCAGAGCCTGCCCAGTCCCATCCCTCCAGGCTCTGCCCCCAGCATCCGGTTTCAGGAAAGAGCAGCCCAGAGGCTGGGGCTGCCTGGCCTCAGCCAGGAGGAGCAGGGAACCTGGGCCTGTGTGGGCCTTGATCCCAATAACCAACAGAGGCTTCATTTCTAAGTAGATCAGCTGTTGCCCAAATCCTGCTTTCAGCCAAGAGGCGGGTGGGGATACCTGTGTTTTTCCTCTGTCCAGCAGCCTTCCTCCTCCTGATGACAGCACTTGCCTTTGCTCTGGGTCTGTGTGTTGTCCCAACAGGGCCACTAACTGTGGCCTCTCCGTTCCCTGCCTCCAGGGCAACACAAAATCTGAGTGGGGCTTTTCAGAGCCTTCCCGGGGTCAACATACAGACATCTCAGAGTCTTTGGAGTACTGTAGCTGCTAAGCTGGGGGTAATAGGAAGGTGGGCCCATCAGCCATTTCCCCACCAGGCAGAGAGAGAGAAAAGGAGGCACCACCTGGGGAAGCAGAGCCAAGCTGACAGCCTCACTAGACACCTGGATCCAGCTATGCCTAAAGCCCACACATCTGCTCATGGGCTCGTTCCCTGAACCAGTCAACTGACTCTTCACATAAGCTGGTTTAAGCTTCTGCCACTTGCTGCCCCAAGTCCTGACTGATCCGACTCACATGTGTGTTATGTGCATGTCTGTGGGTGCGTATGCTTCTGGGGATATGTGTGGGGAATACCACTCTCCCTGCTCATGGTTGCATCTTTCTCCGTTAGAGAGGTTTGTGTTTTCAGCCAAAGATGTCTCATTCCACAAATGATGATGTTGAAAAGCCCCTGGTCTAGGTTTGTCTGCAGCACCCGGAGCCATTGGATGGAGCCAGGCTTTGCACCTCCACAAGTGCAGCCCCAGGCCCTGCGGTGAGAGACCAGATGCATCCACCACGAGGAGCCCCACAGAGGAGGGTGGGCTCTCCAGACAGTGTGGGGGTCTGCTGGAGCTGACGGTCTGAGCTGAGCCCTGCTCCCATGGCCTCAGCTCACCTGGGACAGCTCCCTCCAGTAGTGACAAGGAGGCCACCTGGGCCTCCCCTGAGGTGTCTACTCCAAATCTTAGG
This sequence comes from Tapirus indicus, assembly GCA_031878705.1. Classification (NCBI taxonomy): domain Eukaryota; kingdom Metazoa; phylum Chordata; class Mammalia; order Perissodactyla; family Tapiridae; genus Tapirus; species Tapirus indicus. The sequence continues at coordinate 85,342,790 of CM062924.1, read as the reverse complement.
GCGGGGATGGGGGGACAGGCCCCCTGAAGTGCAGCTGCCCAGCTCTGTGTTTGCCCCTCATCCACCCCTCACGTGGCACTTCCTGATACCCCATTATCCCTCAGGTTTTGGTGCTCCCCGTGAGGAATGTCTGGTTCCTGACCAAAGGTGGGTGGCCAGGAAGGTCACGGGTTTGGACATCAGGTCACAAGAGTCATGGTGGGGGACTTGGGGACAAGGATGAGCCATGTCTTGGGAGAGAGAGGGGAGGGGTCCAGGGATCCTTCAAGGTTCCTGGCAGCCAGGGGGCAATGGCCACACCCTCCCCAACGGCCACACCTTCCCCCAGGCCAACAAGGCTTGCTCTGCCGCGACCTCAGCCTTCTGGGCGGCAATGCTTGTGACGTTGTGGGCCACGCCCACCTGGGGCCTTGACCCTCCCCTGGGCTCTGAGGCCGCCCACCCCCAGACCGGCATCCAGGAGGCTTGCTGGGCCGAGGGATGTGCAGTTAGGGACCCGGGCCTTCCTGGCATCCAGTGGGCACTTGGTAAGTGTCTGCTGAGAAGGAACAAGGAGGGCCTCCTCACCATCCTTACTGTCCTGACCCCGTTTTGTCCCCGAACCCTGCCTCTGGAAGCCTGCGGGGACTAATTAGCACTTCTGGATTACCTACATACTGCACCCCTCCCTCCCTTCCTTGTCCCTGTCCTCTGTCCTCTGGGGCGTGTGGAGGCAGGGTCTGGCTCCTGTCTCACTTACTGGAAGCAAAGACAGGATGGCCACGTGGTGGAGAAACAGACAGTGCTCTGCAGGACAGACCCTCTGGGAGCCGCCCCCTGCCACACGGAGACCCTTCAAAGCCAGGCTTGGAGTACACCCCGGTGGTGGGTCCTGGTCACGTGCACAGATTGTTTGAATAATTCAGATTTAAAAAGACCTACTTTCCCGTCAGACCATTTCCTGCTAAAGAGCAGATGTGGTGGGGGCATCTGAATTATGCATCGCGCTCCCCAGGTTTTTAGTGATGGCCGGGCACTGAGCCAGGCACCAGGGCAGCCGCCTTCCCCCTAGGGCCCTGCTCAGTCCTGCAGCCGCTCAGCTGGCCTGGCCCTGGGCTGGCTACGGCTGACCGGGTGCGGCTATGGACTCAGGACCACAGGCTGATCTCTAAGCCACTTATTTAGAGAAGGAGGGAGTGTCCCTGGGAAATCAAAAGAAGCCTGGGTTCCTGGCCAGCTGGGTGTGAGCTCTCCACAGTTGGGAGTGAGGGGCATTGGGTCCACCACGGGGCCTGGGCAGCAGTGGGAGCCAAAAACTGCAGGAGGCCTGGGCAGAGGGGGTGGGGGTGGGGCAGGGAGGGCAGGGTCCCCAGAGTGGCCTTCAGACCTTTGAAGTCCAAAGGGCCCTTGCTGGAAGCTGGAAGCTCCAGTAGGTTCCTGAGAGCTGATCAAGACCCAGGGCATGTGTCCGCATGGCCAGAAGGCCCTGCTGCCTGGGGACTGGCCTGGGGGTGGGGAGGGGACCCTGTGGCCTGTGCGCATTGGGATGAGGCCCCAGGCTGTGCAGGGGGTTGGGAATAAGGCCCCAGGTCCCCTGCTCTTTCCCTCCTGTCTTCCCCTCAACTTTGCCCCTCACACCCGGTCCATAAACACATAAAGGAGGGTTTCAGGCCTGGCTGCAGGGCAAGTTCCAGGGAAGGCCCTGCAGACCTACAGATTAGCTGGGGTGCCAGGGCTGCACCCCAAAACCTCAGACGGCTGGGGCGGGCACTGGCTCGGTGGTGTCCTCGTGTGTGGCCTTGCCCTGCGGCCCTGGTGTAAGTGGGGACATGCCTTACCAGGCTGATGGTGGCCTGTGGGTTGGGGGACACCTGGGCCAGCCCTGCCAGCACTCCTGCTGCCCAGTCAGGCTTGCAGCGTGGTGCCCCCCACAGCCCTTGGGCGGGCATGCAGGGACCCAGGATGGCAGGATGGGTGTTCTGAGAGTCCCCCAGGCCTCCTGCCATCCCCACAGCAGCACAGAGGTCTCCGCAGAGACCATTCCCCCCACCAACTTTCTTCTCTGCTGTGGCTCTGCATCCCCTCCCCCACCTTTGACATCCTCCCCCTCCCCCTCTCCCTTCCTTCCTCATTTCCACTTTTCTAAGTCCTGGACTTAGGTAGGCACTGAAGGTTGGCACTAGACCCGTTGGATTGGGAGGAATGTCTCTGATCCTGAGTCTGGGGCCTTGGATCCATCATTTCTGGGACCTACCTGCCAATGCTTAGGACACCCATACTTCTGACTTTGCATCATCCACCTCCTTCTTGCCAGCAGTGGGCAGTGCTGCAGAGGCCCCCCCTCCCCACCACCTCCCTCCCAGGCCGCCAGCCCTTGTCCTGGACACAGTAACCATTCTGCTCCCCCAGCCTCTGGTCCTCATGCTGTCATGCCCCCTCACTCGGAACACAGAGAGTGGCCCACACCCCTTTCACCCGCCCCACAAACGTTCCCTGAGGACCCACTGTGGGCCCCATGCCCTTCTCGGCCGGTGGAGCAGTGGGCTAGGGAGTCAGCAAAGCAGCCGTGAATGAACCTTGTGCCATCCAGGGGTGAGCGCTCAGAAGCGAAATGAAGCTGGCAAGGTGCTGGGTGGGACGGGGGTGGGGGGGGCCAAGGGAGACTCTGCGATGATTGGAGGTTTTGGGGGAGACCCCTCCAGGCAGATGGAGCCACAAGGGCAAAAGTTCAGAGCATGGAACGTGGTGGCCTGTGTGTCTAGCAGAGCAGAGAGGAACCAGAGAGCAGGACAGAGAGGAGGGCAGAGTGACCTGGAGGTGGGAACTGCTGATGGTTGCAAACAGAGGAATGATATGGTTGACATTCAGTCTTTGCTCAGCTGAGCAAGGTGGACATCCCCGCAGGGGTGGGGACTGTGGTGGCCCAGTCGGGGTCAGAGCCTAAGCCGGGTGAGGAGGGTGGGGTGGGGGCGATGGTGGAGATTGGTTGCATGGGGTGGTAGTTTGTGTACATATTCACGTATGCTTGTATATACATGTGTTCTCTAGCTCTGTCCAGTGACACGGACCAGAAGCAATGGCATCCCAGTAGCAGTGAGCACATTCAGAGCTTCTGAATACCACTCCACTAAAAGGAATTAGGGCTCCTTGGAGAAATGGCTGAGTTCGGGGCTGGGGTTGGGAGGGTCTGAGATGACCCTGGAGCATCCTGTGCCAGGAATTGAGAGGGCTCCAAGGATGATGGGGACATGTTTGTAGGCTGGTTGGAAGGACCAGTGGAGGGGTGGGGGCAGTGGACAGGGAGCACAGCCCTCAAGTGGGTGGGAAGGTATGGGCCCAATGCTGGAGTGAAGGGCTGCCCTAGACACACACAGAAGAGACATATCAGCTGCAGCTGGGAAACAGGCTGGGGAGGGCGAGAGGGGTGACAGGGCTCTTTGAGGTTGTGGCCCTGGTTTAAGGGGACAGCTGGGCTGTTGGGTGTGTTCTCTAGCCTCCTTTAGCCAAGCTGTGTAGGCCTAGAGAAGGGGCCTTGGATATGGTCTGGAAAGGGCGGCACAGGGAGGATGGGGCAGGAGGCTGAGGAGATTGGAAGGGTGACTAGGGTTGGGGACTGCAAGCTCTCAGTGAAGAAGTCAGTGGGGTGAGACGCTGTTGGAAGTGAGGAGCCAGAAGTCAGCTGGAAGATGGAGGTGGTGGGCCAAGGGCTGTTCCACTGACATTCTGGAGGTTTCTGAGGACACAGAAACTACAGGCTGGGGACTTCTGACCCATCTCCACCCCCTTCCCCTTCCCCACCTGGGGAGTCTTCAGTCCTCAGCTGCCCAGCTGATTTCTCAGCGTCATTTGCAGGGGGCACTGTCTCTCCTTCCTGACGCTCTTTCCTGTGATCACAACTTCCTGCCCAGGTGGCCATTCCCGACAGGAGGACCCTGGACTTGACCACCCGAGGCCACATTGCCTGCACCTGCTCGAGCTTACTCGAGCCTCACCAGTACCTCACCAGTACCGGTTTTGTCCACCTGGCAGTGGGGTGTCCACCCCATGACCTCGTCTAGCGTGGGGCCTGCTGGGCTGCGCGCGGCCTTACACGAGGAATCGGTCAACTCCGCTGCACTTGCAGGCCTGAGGGTTGGCCTGGGCTGGGTGTGTGCGGGTGCGTGTGCGCGGTGCGGGTACCAGGCATGCACGTGTGCAGGGTGCCGGGTTCGTGTGCAGAGTGTGGTGCAGGGTGCACGTGAGAGTATGGGGTGCGGATTCGGTGTAGAGCGCTTGTGCGGGGTGCAGGGCACGAGTGCAGGGTGTGCGGTGCCGAATGCGGGGTGCAGGGTGCACGTAGGGTGCGGGATGCAGTGCGGGGTGCAGGGTTCCTGTGCGGGTAGCGGGTGCGGTATGCGATGCGGAGAGCTTGTGCCGGGCGCGGGATCCTGGGTGCGGGGTGCGTGTACCAGGCGCGTGTGCAGGGTTGAGGGTTAAGGGTTCCGGGTGCCGGGTGTGGGTGTCAGGCGGGGAGGGATCTGGCTCCCACCTTGCGGCTTCCATCTACGTCCGCCTGGCTGAGAACCGAGCGAGTTGGCAGCGGGCCTGCCCCTGGGGGCGCAGGCGAGGGGTGGGCCTGGCCTCGGGCCTGGCCTGGCTTCCGGAGCCGGTCCCCGAGGGTGCGGCGCGGCCCCTTTAAGGGGTTCGGGCGCGCGCGCGCGCGCGCCCGGCTCTGGGGCGGGAAGGAGGAGCGCGTGCGTGCCGGCGCCGGGCCGTGCGCGCGCGCGGCGTGCGCGGTGACGCAGCCGTGGGGTTTCCCGAGGCTGCGGGCAGGGGCCGCCGCGCCCATCCCGATGGCTGGAGGCGTCTGAGGGGCGGACGGAGGCGGCGGCGGCGGCGGGAGCGGGCCCGGGAGTGGAGCGGCCGCCGCGGGACCGGACCGAGCCTCGCCGGCGCACCTGCCCGCAGCGCCCGCGGAGCAGTCCGAGCGCGACCACCTCCCGGAGCGGCGGCCGAGGCGGCCGAGGCGCGGGCGCGGGCGTCAGGGGGACGAGGCGCCGAGGTGAGCGCGGCGGCCCCGGCCCGGCCGCGACCCCGGCCCCTCCCGCCGCCCCGGGTGCTCGCCCGCGCCGCCCCGCCCCCCCCCGCCGCCCGCCGCGTCTTCCTGCCCCGCCCGGGTGGGGTTGGCGGGGCGGGGGCGGGCGGACCCTGCGGGCGGCGGCCGGGCGGGTCGGGGCCGGGGGTCGTGGGTCCGGCTCTGGGGTGCGCGGCCCCGGCCTCCCGGGGGCCGTGCTCGGGGCGGGGCCCGTCGCCGGACGCGGCCTGGGGGGCGCGCGGGGCCGGGGGCTCAGGCCCGGGCCGCGGGAACAAAGGGCGCGGGCGCTGCGGGGGGCGGGGGGCACTCGTCGTCCGCTCGGGAAGGACGTGGTGTTTTAAATGCAGTTTTTCTAGCGACTTTGAAGTTGGGGTTTGGTGATGGCAGGATGGAGAAGGGGGACAATGAAATGGGGAAGCTGGGGCCCGCCCGCCCGCGGAAATTCGGGGGGATTTAGGCAGAAACAAAGGGCTGTGCCGGGAAGACCAAACCTGTAACGCTTCTCGGCTATTTTCGTTTTTACCGAAAAGTGGGAGGCAGCCCCGCGCCGACCCTTGCTTGCTGTTTTCTCCCTCGCCCGGTGCGGAGCGTGCGTGCGGGCCGGTGGACGGGTGGTGCACAGGGTCCCCCGAGGGGCGGGACCGGGGTCCCCGCGCCCCCCGCGCCCGAATGAATGGTTCCGAGTCCGGGCCCCGCGACAAGATGGCGCGTCCGCCCCGCTGCCATTGTCAGCCGCGCGCGCCCCGGCCTCCTCCTGCGCCCCGGTTGTGTTTGGGGCTCCATGGAGCTGTTTGGAAGGACCAGGGTGGGGAGAGGAGGAAACAACGCAGGGTTGGGTGTCTTCCTTCGGCCCCTGGGGCTTTTCGGTGGCAGCGAGGTGGGGGTGGGGGAGGCGTTGTGCTGAAAATTCCACGCGGGTGGTGGCTCAGCCATTGGACTTCTGAAAACCCTCCTCTCTTTGCATTGCGAATTGGTATTTGATTCAAAAGGTACTTGAACATTTTTTAAGTCTTTTAAACTACATAGTTAACATGTAGTAGTAGTATGAGCTTTACGTGATAAATTTCTCTTTATGGAAGCTCTTTAGTTAGGATTTTCAGATTCATCTACCGCAGGAAGACCGATGTATGAATTTTTATTTTGGGACGGGAAGCTGGTGGACATTTACCGTTAAAGAGTGCTGAGTTTATGCGTAAACGATGTAGACATCTCAATCTATATTTTAGTTTAGGGAGTATTAGCGGGGCTTTTTGTATTTTCATTTTGCTATGCATCTAGTAACACAGTGATCTCGGTATTTGATGATTAAGCAGTTGCTTATGAGATTGATTATTAACTAAAAAAATACGTAGATTATTTTTCACGATTAGCAGGTAAAGTATTAGCTTTGTGAGAAGTTTCTTTTAACTCTAGATACTGGATAAGGCCTTTTAGAGCATCATTAGCCATAGATTTCTGCCTGGGTTCTTTGTTTTCTAATTTGAAGCTAGTCTTTTCTGTGGGTGGAGGGGTTCTTTATTTGAAAGTAAGGTTTTAGTTTGCATTCTGTTAAGATAGATAGGGTCTATTCTGGACTCTTCCGGAAGGTCTGTATTGCAAAAAGAAAGTGAACAGGCAGTTCCTTTTTTGCTTCCTTAATAATACTGAGTGTGTGGCTGGGGACAGAGCTGGTGCCATCAGCATGGAAGCAGATCTGAGAACCTCCACAGTGCAAAACTGGGTGGTAGCTTTTGCCTTGATTCAACTTTCTAACCGTTAGAACTGTCCAGAAATGGAGTGTGACTGGAAGGGTCAGAGGCCGATCCTGTCAGGGAGATTTCCGGCTGCCGAGTGAAGCTGGGCTGCAAGGCCTCTGTCCTTCAGACTCACTCCCGCTGCTTCATGCTTTTGCTTTCACAGGCATTGTAAGTGCTACAAGTTTTTCTTCGAAGGTGAGAGTTTAGGAAAGCTGAGCTTTATGATTGTGCCTGTGGCTCACTCCCGGTTCTCCCTGCTCTGGGGGCCACTGTTAGGGCTACGTTTCATCTGCTGGAGTGGTTCAAGAGGAAGCCTAGAGAGGACATTGTTCAACGGTGCAGTTTTGACTCCAAATTGATACTTGAAGTGAACACAACCACCAGACATGTATGATATCTGAGTTTTCAACGAAGCTATGTTTGTCTCATCAGGCAAGTACTAAGCAGAATGTCCTTTAATGATACCTTAATAAAGATTTTTCTGTGTTTGATATCTTTAGTTACTTATGTGTTTTGGGGAGTTGAAGTAAGTCCTCAGATTTAATTTTAATCTCAAGAGATTGAAAAGATGGCCAAAAGGCTGCAGAAGAATGTATTTTTTTTAGAGTAAAACCTTTTCACATGTTTTTTGTGCCTAGTAACTTTGATTTCAAAGCTTGAATTAACGTAGGTAGACTTATATTGACCACTTGAGAAATAGATTGATTTTATGAGGAGTTTATTTATTTCTCAGAGGTTTGTTCTCTTACGTTTACTTTGCTAAAAATTTCCATGTCTGTTATTCAGTGGTTTGATTGGAAGAGTATTTCTACAAATAGCTTTGAGAAAGGTCTTCAGGATATAAGACTTTCTTACCATCAGTTGGCCTTTTAGCTAATACTTACTTTAATAACACTGATTTTATTTTAGACGTGTGGTATTGGCCTTTATTATAATTTTTTTATTGGATTTTTTTTCCCTTGTCCAAAAGATTTGGCTCATGTTGGTCTCTAAATTGGATTAAATTCTTAGTCTACAGACTTTGGCTTTTAGCATTAGTGGATTGGTAATAGATACTCAATTTTATTATCTGGGCTTGACCATATGGCATGCCATATTATTTCGAAACCCCTATTTAGCATAAGTCTAGTAAGGCATTGAACAAAAAGTGTTAGAATTTTTTAACCCTGGAATAAATTCTGATTTCAGGTTTGCATTTGTTGATAAGAGTGGTTAGAGAAATGATGAAGTGGACAGTTCAGTTAAGTAGTTTAGTGAACATAAAATGAGGGGATAAAAACAAATTTAAATAGAACCTGAGATCAGAGGGGTAATTTGCAAAACTGAATGTGTAACATTGGAAGAAAAATAGTCCAAATATATGTGGAGTGTGTGTGTATATATATTGAGTAATGCAGCATCACATTGACTGTTTGGGAAAAGGAATGGAGTACCACTTCTTTTTAAAGTTATGAGTTTTGTTGCAGAACTTTTCGTTTAAAAAATATAGGCAATCTATAGACATTTGAATTGGTCAGTGGATTAGTGGAATGCTAAAAGCTTTTTAAACCTTTTTAAGCCCTCTTGTTCTTGTGGCAGTACCTACCATTAGGTGCCACAATAATCGATGGAAATTACTGCTGGCCTCCAATGATAGAGCAATGTTGCTTTCTTTTTCTTTTTTCTAAAAACTCAAGTGAGGGGCTGGCCCGGTGGTGCAGCGGTTTAGGTCGCGCTTTGGCAGCCCGGGGTTCGCGGGTTCGCATCCCGGGTGCCTGCGGACGCACTGCTTGTTAGCCATGCTGTGGCGGCGTCCCATATAAAGTAGAGGGAGATGGGCATGGATGTTAGCTCAGGGCCAGTCTTCCTCAGCAAAAAAGAGGAGGATTGGCAACGGATGTTAGCTCAGGGCTGGTCTTCCTCACCAAAAAAAAAAAAAGACTTCAGTGAGTATTCCCTTTATTTGACTTACTAAATTAAAATTCTGGGAAAAAGCCATTTCTAAAAACGTCCTGATTTAAAAAAGACCAAGTCAGGATTATCTAAGATTATCTAATTCTTAAGAGATTGTTCAGTTGAACCTGTATTGCCGTTGATGAAAGGTTTTGATTTAATAATTAGCTGCTCCAAGCTTAATGATACATTTTATCAAGGGAGAAAAGACTGTTTATTCTTTAACCTGTCAGGACTGGAATACTAAGGTCATGGGTAACAAATGGTTTACTTGTGGGTAGTTGTGTCTTTGTGCATATCTTTGTGTCTCCTGGCTCAGTCCTGTGGCAATTTTGAAATACATTCCCAATAAGGATTACAGATTCTTTTGACTGCCTGTCCAAGTGTTGTAGTTAATAAAGTTAAAAAAGAGTCTGGACCTTTTCTAATTAGACAAGAGAGTGTTAAAGCCTCTACAGTAGGTTTCCAAAAAATTGTCATAGGAACTGTAAAATAATTCCTGGGGCCTGGCCAGGTGGGGTAGTGGCTAAGTTCACGTGCTCTGCTTTGGTGGCCTGGGGTTCGCAGGTTTGGATCCCGGGCACGGACCGACGCACCGCTTGTCAAGCCATCCTGTGGCGGCGTCCCATATAAAGTAGAGGAAGATGGGCACGGATGTTAGCCCAGGGCCAATCTTCCTCAGCAAAAAAAGAGGAGGATTGGCAGCAGATGTTAGCTCAGGGCTAATCTTCCTTACACACACAAAAAAAATCCCTGAATTCTAGGGAGGGAGAGAAATTCACTCGAAAATTCTGAAATTCGAAATTCTGAAGGGATTGAGACTGCCTGAATTAGAACCCAGTTCTGTAACTGAACTTACTGGTGTGGAAGATTTTTTTCACCCTTCTGTGTCTGTCGACTCATCTGTAAAACGGGCATCCTAGAACTGCTCCCTAAGGTGGTTGTGAGGATGAAGCAAAGTCTCACAGTGAAGCACCTAGGACAGTGCCTGCCCACAGTGCACTGTGCAGGGGCTCGCTGTTTCTACTGCTGCTGGCCTTGCTTTGTAAACATGTCTTTAACCATGATAATGTTATAAGATAACTTACTGAGAGAGTTTTTTTCTTTCTTCCTAATGGTTCCAGAGGAATATTAATTTAGGGTGTGGAACATATATATCAGCTGTCTTTGCAAATCTCTGCCACTTTTTAGTATCTCACTTTCTCCTGAGTCTTCTCTCACATTTTTTTCTTTTCTCGAAAGGCTTCTTTACCTTTATAGGATAATTTTGATCCTGTAATTCAGTGTGAAAACTGGTAAAATTATTGTTTATTTTTGAGAGATCTCACTCCCCGCCCCTCTCTTTATGATGCTGAAGTTTTTTGGATTTCACAAAACTTTTTTTGGTGTCCCTTGATTCACCAACTAGTGACAATAATGATGAAATTTTTCGTATATTTTCATAAATGTATATTAATGTATATGTATCTGTAAATACTATAACTAGGAATTTGTTTAGCAAATGCTTATTCAGCACCTTCTCTGCTAGGTGTTGAAGCTATAAACTCTCACAGAATGGGGGTGGCCCAGGGCCTTACTGAGTTTATAGTTTAATAGGAGCTTGACAAGCAGGTACAAAGGGGAAATGCAAGTGCAGTGGTTCACAGGGGCAGCTGACCTATTTTAGAGCTTAGTGATGGCTTCTTAGGAAAAAACTTTATGTTGGAGCCTGAAGAATCCTACAGTTGGAGCTTGTTTGGCAGGCAGGTGGTGGGTGGAGGGGAAGGAAAGTGTTCCAGGCTGAGGAGATGACATGAGTGTTTTTCATGCAGCAACCATTTAGGCTCCTTCACCTGCTGTATCTCCAGCACCCAGAACAGTGTCTAATGCACGATAGGTAATTATATATCAAATGAATGAGAGCATGGCTCATCCAGGGACAGAAGTTCCAGAGGGCTCGAGAGTGGTGAGAAATGGATGCTGAGAGGTCAGAACCTTCGTAAAGAATTTGCACTTTTACGTTGAGGGCTCTAGGAAGCCTTCAAAGGGTTTTTAAGGAGGAGATTGATCTGATCAGGACCATCACTTGGTGCTTGAGCTTGGAGCATGCCCAGAGGAGGGAGGAAGGCTATGGTCAGAGATTCCAGATGGGATGCTGGTGTAGGGAGGAAGGGGGTCTTGACTAGGGCGGTAAAGCTGGTGACTGAGAAGACTTGATGCTGAATAGAAGGTAAGAAAGGTGTAAATGACCACAGGTGTCTGTCCTCGACATCTGGGTGGCTGTTTTGCCTTTACTGAAATGAGCAGTGGTTTGGTGGGGGAGATAATGAGTTTAGTTTATGCACATTGGGTTTGAGGACTCTAGGAGGCATTCCCACATTCTACATCAAAGGTCTTTCTACTCTACTCCACTTTCTACTCCTCTACTCCATTTTCTACTTCTTCCTATGAAGGTCTTCTCCTACAGGTTCATTTGTACAGTTGACTCCCTTCATTCTGGTCCTTGTTCAGATACCCTGTTCTCAGAGGGCATTCTCTGATCTCATTAATCTCCATCATCTTACCTTAACGTGTCTTCCCAGCCCTTATGTTGATCTCCCCACTAGTTCTGAGCTACTAAGGCACTTCGGTTCACTACAATATTACCAGCCTCTGAAACAGGATGTACAGTATTTGTTGAATTCTTGACTTGTGTACCTGTGAATGGGGAGCTCTGGAGGAGTGGCCTTGATGGAGACAGGGCTTTCGGGGTTATCAGTATTTAGTAATTGAAGTCTTGGGAGTAACAGTCACTTAGAGCAAAGGGTCTCAAATGTGGTCTTGGACTGCTGGGGGTCTCTGAGACTCTTCCGGGGGTCCATTAGGTCAAAGCTACTTTCATAATCAGATTAGGATGTTATTTGACTTTCACTGTGTTGACATTTGCCGTGACGGCACAAAAGTGATGGTGGGTAAAGCTGCCGGTTCTTTAGTACAAATCAAGGATGTGGTACCAAACCAGCTATAGTAGTAATTGTTGTCCTGGTATTCTTTACCACCATGAACTTGTGGTAAAAAAAAAAAAAAAAAAGAAAAAATCCACTTCAATCTAATGTCCTTGATGAAGCAATAAAAATTAATTTTATTAAACTTCAACCCTGAGTACCCATCTTTACTAGTCTGTGATGAAATGGAAAGGAGGGAGGCATGAAGCACTAATACGCCTGAGTACGGTAGCTGCTGGACAAGCGATCGTGCGGTTTGAGCTGACAGGAAATTATGGCTATTTAGACAGGGGTATTTGGCACATATTTTCTTGAAAATGAACGAAGTGAACCAGATACTTCAAGGAAAGTAACTGACAGTATTGTTGGCACTGATAAAATTTAAGCTTTCTTATGGAAATAAGAATTTTGGAAAACTTGGTTCTGCTGCCATGAACTTGACTTAAAGACTTCTTATGAGATAGGTGGTGATGCTAACGCAATGTTTCTTTTTGATATTATATAATGAAATATGTGGACATTTGGAAGATCTGCTTAACACGGTGAACTGATATTTTCCAAATGGCCCGTACATGATGCTACTAACTCACAGATGGGTAAAAGATCCATTCAAAGCCCAAGAATGGAGTAAAATCCATGCAGTTTAATATAATGGTATGCAAGATTAATTGACATAGTTTTACATTCCACATCAGAACTACCCTTTAAGAAACTTACCATCTGTCAAGTTTTGATGTAGTATCAAAGAAGACTATCCACATTTATTTGAAAAGGCTGTTAAAATACTCTTCCCTTTTCCAACTGCATATCTCTTTGAGGTTGAATTTTCCTCATATACTTCAACCAAAACAAGATACTGCAACAGATTGAGTGCAGAAGCAGATGTGAGAATCTAGCTCTCTCCTATTGAGGCAGACATTAAAGAGGTGTGCTAAAATGTAAAATATTGCTGCTCTTCTCACCAAATTATTTTTTTATTTTTTGTAAAAATGTTATTTCTGGTAACATATAATAGGCTTATTAAACACTTCTAAAACTTCTCTGTTTATATTTTTAATATAATAAATATCCATAGATATAACCCATATAAACAAAAGCCTCTGGGATCCTCAGTAATTAAGAATGTAAAGGGAGCCTGAGACCAAACCAGCTGAGCTGCACTGATTTGGAAAGCACATCGAGGACCTTGGCCCAGGGTGCCCACAGGGACTAGAGAGGTCCTCAGCTGGAGACAGACAGCCTGTCCTAATGTGTCTCCCTCGCTCCCTATGTGCGGTATTATAGGTGTAGGATTGTGCCTTTTCCTGGGGAGAAGAACCTAGAGATTCCTTAAAAGTTGAAAACCGTTGGTGTAGCTTGAGAAGAGGCCTTGGGACAGAGCCCGAGGGATAGCTTTAAGGGATGGGTGGTGGAAGAGAAGCTCTGTCAAAGAACAATCAAAAGTTGGAAGAATATCAGAAGACAGTGTCAGAGCCTATGGAAAGAGTCTTCTGAGAGGGGAGGCAATGGTCAAGATTCCCCAAGGTCAATGAGTGACAGTGGGGTGTGGGGAGGCTCTGAAGGAAAGGGGTAGAGAGATATGGGGTTGAGGGAGCTCTCGGTTCTGCCTTGATTTTAGATGGAATAGCTTGAGCATTGTCAGGTGCTGAGAGGAAGGAGCCTGTAAAGGGAAGGAGGGATTGTCAGTAAAATGCTTATTCAAGGCCTGAGCAGTGCCAGGGAGCAGCTGGTGATGGGGCAGTGATGAGAGACACCAGCCCTGCCCTGGTGGGAGGAGCGCCATCTATCATCTAATAGATGGAGATGGTGGACGAGGCTGTGCTGAAAAAGAAGGCAGGGCCAGGGGCTGGCCTGGTGGCATAGTGGTTGGGTTTGCATGCTCTGCTTCGGTCGTCTGGGCTTCGCAGTTTCGGATCCTTGGCGCGTACCTACACACCGCTCATCGGGCCATGCTGTGGTGGCGTCCCACAAACAAAAAATAGTGGAAGATTGGCATAGATGCTGGCTCAGTGGCAGTCTTCCTCACCACACAAAAAAAGGCAGGGCCATAGAGATTGCTGGGGTTTTATTTTAAAAAGGGTGGTTGAAACATTTGAGCAGAGAGCAGGAGGAGGTGAGAAGATGAACCAGGCAGATATATGGGCAAAGGGGGAAGCCCCAAGGCAGGACCGTGCTTGGAATTGAAATAAGAGGTCCTGGGAAATTGATGTTTATCTCCACTTGGCATAGACTTTATATAAATAAACTATGTTGGGAGAGGTACTTTTGGATTTCCCTGTTGAAATAAATTGCTTCAAACCTTGGTCCTCCAGTTCTCCACCTGGCATTTCCTTGGCAGATGAACTTGCATTTTGCCCTGTTGATGATCCTGATGCTCTTAGCTCCTGTTTATTGGGTGCCTACTACTATGCCAGGCACCATGCTCAGAACTTTATGTTATTACTGTGTTGTCTGATCCTTACATCAACTCTGAGGCAGTTACTGTGAATACTCCATTTCACAGATGGCTAAAGCGACAGGGAGATTAGGTAATTGGCCAGGGTCACAGCCGGGAGTTAGCGCAACCCTTGTTTGAACTTGAGTCATTTGCCTCCAAAACCTGTGGTCTTACTTGTTAGACCACGGACCTTCTAGCATGAGCTCTTCTCCCTTCCTCTCATCTCAGAAGACTTCTTTGTCTGTATCTGCCTCCTTCATTTATGTTTAAAGGGAAGATTCTTCCACTTGAAAACATATTTACCAACGATTTTGTCTTTAGTTTCTTCAGGGGCTCCTGTTCTACCTTCAAATATGACTAAGTTTTATATAACTTAACCCCACTGTTAATCTTGGTATCTTGTTCAGCCGCTATTCTTATTTTTCTCTTTCTAAAATTAAACTTCCCGGATATGCGATCTGTTTCCACTGCCTCAGTTTCTCCATCTATCTTGCCCTCATTCTTTGAGGACTGTGTTCCTGTTCCCACTACACCACCAATGTTGTTTCTATAAAGGTGTCCTTTTCAGTAAGTCCATTTTATTGTCTCAATTTTTATCTTTAACTTTTGCATTTTAATAATAAAAATGTTTAATAAGTTTATTGTAGAAAATTAGGAATATGAAAATGAGAGGAAAAAATCTATAATTTCCCTATCAGTAAGTAACCACATAAGATCGTTATATTTCTGTTTAGTCTTGTATTGCTCATGCATATGTGTGCAGAGATTTTTTTCCGCTCAGATTGGGGATCAAACTGTGTATATAGATTTTTCATTCTAGTTTTTCTACTTCATTACATATTATGTGTATTTCTGAATGTCATTCATCTTTGAAAATATGGCTAGTAATGACATAACAATTGTCATTTCTTTCTCCTGTAGTTTAACTGTAATTGTGTGTTGGACATCCTCCTTCTGCCGATTTCTAGCTAGGCCTGGAGCAGGTTATTTAACACCTCTATCCCAGTTTTCTCGTCTCAGGGTAGTTGTGAGGATTAAGTGAGATGTGCAGATAAAATGTTAACGTCATTTAGCATGGCGCAAGAACTGAAATGTTAGCTTCCATCACCACTGCTGCTTACGATGTCTAGCTCCTTTGCCTTCCTCCTTTCCTCACGTGCTTCTACAAGCCGCCCCATGCTCTTTATTCCTCTCTTTGTGGTTGCTGTCTTTAAGGCTTTCAGAGGTCCTTCTGCTTGGCTCTGAAATGTTGCTCTATTAGTTTTCTGTAGCTGCTACAACAAATTACCACAAATTGAGTGGCTTAAAACAACAGAAATTTATTCTTTCACAGTTCTGGAGGCTGGAAGTCTGAATCGAGGTGTTGGCAGGGCAGTTTCCTCTGATGCCTCTTTCTAGCTTCTGGTGGTTGCTGGCAATCCAGTTTCTGCCTCTGTCTTCATATGGTCTTCTCCTCTCTTTGTCTCTCTGTTCTTATAAGCATACCAGTCATTGGATTAGGGCCCACCCTAATATAGTATGACCTCATTTTAAGTTAACTGATTATACCTGCAAAGACCCTTTTTCCAAATAAAGTCATTTACAGGTTCCAGGTGGACAAGAATTTTCGGGAGACCCTGTACAACCCACTAGAGCTTCATCCTTGGCCCTGTTCTCCTTGCGTTCCTGACTTCCTCTCTCCCATGTCTTCACGACCAACCTTGTAAAAAGAAGTGTCAGTTGCAGATTGAAGAAACCAGTAAGAGAGAATTTGAATAGAAAAGGGAAATGTTGATTCTGGATGTTTCAAAGAACCAAAGTTTAGGAATAGAGCTGGGCTTTTCTGGTCAGTCTGGAGTCAGGGAATGGAGAAACCATTTGTGAGTCTCTGTCCATCTCGTTTCCATTCTCCTTACCTGTAAGTGCCTTTCTGCTTTTGCTTGCCAGGTAAGAAAGCTATCTGAAATGGTCATCTTTTTCTGTTTTCAATATGTTCTTCCTCCTGGCATTGAACTCAGCTTGCCACCACCACTTCTTTGAAATACTCTCTTTTAGTTCCTGGTTCTATTTCTACTGTTGTGCTTGTCCTTCTCGGTTTCCTTCCAAGGGTCCTCTTTCGCCTGCCCTACATGCCCTCAGTTGTCTGGCATTTCTCAGTCTTGAGTCCAGGATTCTCTCTGTTCATGGGCTCTCCTTAGGTGATAACGTCTATTATCCTCTGTTCTGGCCTGTTTTTTGGTTTTTTTTTTTTGGTGAGGGAGATTGGCCATGAGCTAACATCTGCCCATCTTCCTCTATTTTGTATATGGGACACCGCTGCAGTATGGCTTGATGAGCGGTGCGTCGGTCCCTGCCTGGGATCTGAACCTGTGAACCCTGGGCCACCGAAGTGGAGTGCGTGAACTTAACCACTACGTCACCAGGTCTGGCCTGTTTTTGGTCTCAATAGTTTATAACATTGTGAAATTTTAGTTGTACATTATTGTTTGTCAGTCACCATGTAAATGCATCCCTTCACCGCTTGTGCCCACTCCCCATCCCCCTTGCCCCGGTAACCACCAAATAGTTCTCTCTGTCTGTGTGTTAGTTTATATTCCATATTCCATATAAGAGTGAAATCATGTGGTTGTTATCTTTCTCTCTCTGGCTTATTTTGCTTAACATAATACCCTCCAGGTTCATCCATGTTGTTGCAAATGGGACGATTTTGTCGTTTTTTATGGCAGAGTAGTATTCCATTGTATATATACCACATCTTCTTTATCCAGTCATCAGTCAAGGGATATTGTGTTGCTTCCACTTCTTGACTATAGTGAATAATGCTTCAATGAGCATAGGGGTGCATAAGCCTCTATGGATTGTTGATTTCAGGTTCGTTGGGTAGATACCCAGTAGTGGGGATAGCTGGGTCATAAGGTATTTCTATTTTTAATTTTTGAGGAATCTCCATACTGTTTTCCATAGAGGCTGCACCATAGAGGCTGCACCAGTTTGCATTCCCACTAGCAGTGAATTAAGGATCCCGTTTCTCCACAACCTTTCCAACATTTGTTTTTTGTCTTGGTGATTATAGCCATTCTAAGAGGTGTAAGGTTATATCTTAGTGTAGTTTTGATTTGCATTTCCCTGATGATTAGTGATGTTGAACATCTTTTCATATGCCTATTGGCTATCTGTTTATCTTCGTTGGAAAAGGGAGATATCCTCTGCCTGTTTTTTGATCAGGTTGTTTGTTTTCTTGTGGTTCAGTTGTGTCAGTTCTTTATCTATTATGGAGATTAACGCCATAACGCCATATCTTGTCAGATATATGATTTGCAAATATTTTCTCCTGGCTGGTGGGTTGACTATTTATTTTGATCCTGGTTTCATTTGCCTTGCAGAAGCTCCTTAATCTGATGAAGTACCAGTTGTTTATTTATTTATTTATTTTTATTTCCCTTGTCTGAGTAGAGATGGAATTCGAAAAGATCCCTTTATGATCGATGTGAAATAGCGTACTGCCTATATTTTCTTCCAGGAGTTTTATAGTTTCAGGTCTCATTTTCAGGTCTTTGATCCCTTTTGAATTAATTTTTGTGTATGGCGAAAGAAGATGGTCTGCTTTCATTCTTTTGCACGTGGCTGTCCACAGTTTTCCCAGCACCATTTATTGAAGAGACTTTCCTTTCTCCATTGTATGTTCTTAGCTTCTTTGGCTAAGATTAGCTGTCTGTAGATGTGTGGTTTTATTTCTGGGCTTTCACTTCTGTTCCATTGATCTGTGTGTCTGTTTTTGTACCAGTACCATGCTGTTTTGATTACTGTAGCTTTGTAGTATATTTTGAAGTCAGGGATTGTGATGCCTCCAGCTTTGTTCTTTTTTCTCAGGATTGCTTTAGCTATTTGTGGTCCTTTGTTACCTCATATGAATTTTAGTATTCTTTGTTCTATTTCCGTGAGGAATGTCATTGGGATTCTAATTGGGATTGCATTGAATCTGTAGATTGCTTTTGGTAGTATGGACATTTTAACTAGGTTTATTCTTCCAATCCATGTGCATGGGATATTTTTCCATTTCTTTATGTCGTCATTGATTTCTTTCAATAATGTCTTTTAGTTTTCATTGTATAGATCTTTCACCTCCTTGGTTAAATTTATTCCTAGATATTTTATTCTTTTTGTTGTGATCATAAATGGGGTTATCTTTTTGAGTTCTCTGTTAGTTTGTTATTAACATATAGAAATGCAACTGATTTTTGTAAGTTGATTTTGTACCCTGCAACTTTGCTGTAGTTGTTGATTATTTCCAATAGTTTTCCAATGGATTCTTTAGGGTTTTCTATATATAAAATCATGTCGTCTGCAAATAATGAGAGTTTCACTGCTTTGTTGCCTGTTTGGAGTCCTTTGACTTCTTTTTCTTGCCGAATTGCTCTGGTCTAAACCTCCAGTACTATGTTAAATAGGAGCGGCGACAGTGGGCACCCTTGTCTTGTTCCTGTTCTCAGAGGAAGAGGCTTTCAGCTTTTCCCCTTTTAGTATGATGTTGGCTGTGGGTTTGTCATATATGGCCTTTATTATGTTGAGGTACTTTTCTTCTATACCCATTTTGTTGAGAGTTTTTATCATAAGTGAATGTTGGATCTTGTCAAATGCCTTCTCTGCATCAATTGAGATGATCATGTGGTTTTTATTGTTTGTTTTGTTAATGTGGTGTATCACATTGATTGATTTGCAGATGTTGAACCATCCCTGTGTCCCTAGTGTAAATTCCACTTAGTGATGGTGTATGATCTTTATAATACATTCCTGTATTCAGTTTGCCAATATTTTGTTGAGGATTTTTGCATCTGTGTTCATCAGTGATAGTGGCCTGTAGTTTTCCTTCTTTGTATTGTCCTTGTCTGGCTTTGGTATCAGGATGATGTTGTCCTCATAGAATGAGTTAGGAAGTGTTCCATCTTCCTCTATTTTTGGAGTAGTTTGAGAAGGATAGGTATTAAATCTTCCTTGAATGTTTGGTAAAATTCTTTGGAGAAGCCATCTGGTCCTGGACTTTTTTTTCTTGGGAGGTTTTTGCTTACTGTTTCAATCTCTTTACTTGTGATTGATCTATTCAGATTCTCTATTTCTTCTTGATTCAGTTTTGGAAGGTTGTATGAGTCTAAGAATTTATCCATTTCTTCTAGGTTGTCCAATTTGTTGGCATATCGTTTTTCATAGTATTCTCTTCTAATCCTTTGTATTTCTGTGGTATCCATTGTAATTTCTCCTCTTTCATTTCTAATTTTATTTATTTGAGCTTTCTCACTTTTTTCTTAGTCTGGCTAAGGGTTTGTTAATTTCGTTTATCTTCTCAAAGATGAGCTCTTTGTTTCATTGATCGTTTCTGCTGTTTTTTTGGTTTCAAATTTTATTTATTTCTGCTCTAATATTATTTCCCTCCTTCTGCTGACTTTGGGCTCCGTTCTTCTTTTTCTAGTTTTGCTAGATGTAGTTTAAGGTCGCTTATTTGGGATTTTTCTTGTTTGTTAAGGTGGGCCTGTATTGCTATGAGTTTCCCTCTTAGGACCGCTTTTGCTGCATCCCATATGAGTTGGTATGGTGTATTTTCATTTATCTCCAGATATTTTTTTATTTCTCCTTTAATTTAATCAACGATCCATTGGTTGTTCAGTAGCATGTTGTTTAGTCTCCACATCTTTGTCACTTTCCCAGTTTTTTTCTTGTAGTTGATTTCTAGTTTTGTAGCATTATGGTTGGAAAAGATGCTTGTTATAATTTCAGTCTTCTTTAAATTTATAGAGGTTTGCCTTGTTTCCCAACATATGGTCTATCTTTGAGAATGTTCCCTGGGCACTTGAGAAGAATGTGCAATCTCCTCTTTTGGGGTCGGGTGCTCTGTATGTAGCTATTAAGTCCATCTCGTATAGTTTTTCGTTTAAGTCCACTATTTCCTTATTGACTTTTTTCCTAGATCTATCCATTGATGTAAGGAGGGGTGTTAAGATCCCCTACTATTATTGTATTGTTGTTAACATCTCCTTTTAGGTTTGTTAATAGTTGCTTTATGTATTTTGGTGCTCCTGTGTTGGGTGCATATATATTTATAAGTGATACATCTTCTTGGTGGAGTGTGCCTTTTATCATTATATAGTGCCCCTCTTTGTCTCTTATTACCCATTTTATCTTGAAGTCTACTTTGTCTGACATAAGTATGGCAACACCTGCTTTCTTTTGTTTGTCATTAGCTTGGAGTATTGTCTTCCATCCTTTCACTCTGAGCCTGTGTTTGTCTTTAGAGCTGAGATGTGTTCCCTGGAGGCAGCGTATTGTTTGGTCTTGTTTTTTAATCCACCCTGTGCCTTTTGATTGGAGAATTCAATCCATTTACATTTAGAGTGATTATTGATACATGAGGGCTTAATGTTGCTATTTTATCACTCATTTTCCAGTTCTTTTGCAGTTCCTTTGTTTCTCCTCTTGTGTCTTTTGGACTTCCAATTCAGTTTTGTGGTTCTGTATGATGATTCTCTTAGTTTTCTCCTTATTTTTCATGTGTGATTCTGTTCTGATTATTTGTTTAGTGGTTACTGTGAGGTTTGTATAAAAAAATCTTGTGGATGAGATAATCCATTTTCTGATGGTCTCTTATTTCCTTAGACTAAGTCGATTCAGTCCTTTCCTCTTCCCCTTCTAAGTTATTATTGTCACAACTTATTCCATCTTGTGTTGAGAGTGTGTGTTCAAAGTGATGAGGTTATATTTATTTTTGGTGTTTTCCTTCCCTTAACCTTGATGTTTATGGTTAAGTGTTTGCTTACCTATTCTGATAGAAAGCTGCGATTTTTCTGGTTTTGCCTACCTATTTTTCTCCTTGCTCAAAGCTTTGTATCCCCCTTCCCTTTTTTTTTTTTTTTTCCAGGCATGAGGGCCTTCTTGAGCATTTCTTGTAGTGGGGGTCTTGTAATGAACTCCCTTAGCTCTTGTTTATCTGAGAAAGTTATTATTTTTCCATCATATCTGAAGGATATTTTCACTGGATAGAGTATTATTGGCTGAAAGTTTTTGTCTTTCAGAATTTTGAATATATTATTCCAGTCTCTCCTAGCCTGTAGAGTTTCTGTCGAGAAATCTGCTGAGAGCCTGATGGAAATTCTTTTGTATGTTATTTTATTTTTTTGTCTAGCTGCCCTTAATATTTTTTCTTGGTCATTGACTTTTGCCAGCTTTACTACTATATGCCTTGGAGAGAGGGTCTTTTCATGTTGATATATTTAGGAGATCTATCGACTTCATTCACTGGTATTTCCAGCTCATTCCTAGGTTTGGGAAGTTCTCAGCTATTATTTCTTTGAACAAGCTCTCTGCTCCTTTTTCCCTCTCTTCTCCCTCTGGAATGCCTATAATCCTTACGTTGCATTTCCTAATTGAGTTGGATATTTTTCAGAGCATTTCTTCATTTCTTTTTAGTCTTAGTTCTCTCTCTTCTATCTGGAGCATTTCTGCATTCCTATCCTCAATATTGCTAATTATCTCTTCCATATTGTCAGCTCTGTTCTTTAAAGATTCCAGATTTTTCTTTATGTCCTCCATCGTGTTTTTTATTTCCAACATTTCTGACTGGTTTTTCTTTATGGTTTCAAACTCTTTTGTGAAGAAATTCCTGATTTCATTGAATTGTCTATCTGTGTTTTCTTATATTTTGTTGAGCTTTTTTATGATAGCTATTGTGAATTCTGTCATTTAGATTATAAATTTCTGTGCCTTCAGGATTGATTTCTGGGGGCTTGTCATTTTCCTTCTGGTCTGGAGATTTAACATGTTTTTGCATAGTACCTGCGGATGTTGGCTTATTTTTTCTCATACCGAAAATATCTGGTCGCAGTTTCCATTTGCTGCCACTGGGTGGGGGTCAAGTGCTGTGTATTCTGAGCCTGCTGCGATCTGCAGGCGCTCTGGCTGACTGGTTGTGCTAAGGCGCTGGGCGTGCGGATGGAGGGGCTTTCTCTTTCCCCTGCCCTATCCCGGGGGCTTCTTGTTCTTACCTGGCTATCTGCTCTCCTGGGGTGCTCGGATGATGGTGGCACCCCCAAAACAGTTCAGTCTCCTCCGTGTGGGAATTCCCCCCAGGCTGTGAGAGAATTTCACGAGCGATGGTTTTCCTGCAGAGGGCCTCCCCTTCCCCCCTCTCTCTGGGAGCTGCGGGGACCTGGAGTCGCAGATTGAATAGGGAGGGGGAGGATTTCTCCTAACCTCTCCCCACTTCTTCCAGGGGTTCCAGCACCTCCACCTTTAGATGTACTGCTGCATGGGTCTCATACATCCTTTGTGTTGTGTGAGTGTCTTCTGTTGGTATGCAAGTGTCTTTTTTGTTGTATGTTAGCAGGGGGGAGAGTTTACAGGGGAAAGCTCACTCTGCCATGATGCTGACTGTCACTGTGTTCTGGCCTGTTTTAAATGCTGTTTCCTGAAGGTCGTGATTTACATCTCCACCCCAGCCTTTCTGACCTCCAGACTCATCTATACACCTGTCCTCCTGACATCTCCATTCCTTTTGCTGTTTTCACAGCTGATTCATTCATCGTTTAGGTCTCAGCCTGAACGTCACCTCATCCAAGACGCTTTTTCTAGTCATGCCTGTTGCTCTTGATCGTATTGATTGACCACAGTTATGCCTTTGTGGCATTCAACTTAAGTTGTGGTTGCAAAGTTGTGAGGCTCTGTCTCTTACTCTCCCTGAACAGCACAGGTTGGCAGCAGAGGGCACTCCATTTGGACTGTTTATGTAGGCAGGGTTAGCTCCCGAACCTGACTGTGAGTTGGACTCCCTAAAAGTGTCCCTTAGTCCATCTGTAAGCCAAGGACTCGGGTTTAGAAAAGGTGTCCCAAGTCAGGTTTGGGGACAGTAGCCTGTGAAGCCACATAACAAGGACCTGGACTTCTATCAATAAGTGACCATTATGCCCTCTTTATATTTTCTTAAAGTATGGGAACTGACCAACACACATTTCCCATAATTTAAAATTGACATATCCAGGAGGATGCCAAGCTACCGAGTAGCATGCTGCACTTCAAGAAAGTTTCCTTCAGCTATGAAAGAAGAGCTTTAAAATAGCAGCTCTTCCAGTCTAAACATTTGTTCACAGATTTAGATAATGCTAACTTAAAAAAAAAATAGAATAACAAGCTTCTAAAATTGTTGAGATTAATGTTATAAGACAGTGAGTAAGTGGTTCTTTTTTTAACAGCAGAGCAGCCTTTTAGGAACTCATCTTCTGTTGTCCTATATTGATTCAAAAATTTTTACATGTAGTTATTTATATAATAAACATCTTTTGGCTCTGTGTTAATTTTTCAGTGATATGGTATTCATTACGGTGCAGCAGTGAGTGCTCTGTAGGTATAAAGAGAGAAACTCCACTCCTGGAAGTGGTAAGTTCCACCATCTTAAGTAAAAAGCAACCTTTTTACTTTGGTTGTAATTTCTGTGTTTTAGGTCAGCCTTGTACAATAGAATTTTTTTTCAGTGATGGAAATGTTTTATAATCTGTGTTGTCAAGTATGGTAGCCACTAGCCACATGTGGCTGTTAAGCACTTGAAATGTGGCTTGTGTGACTGAGAAACTGACTTTTTAGTTTTAATTTTAATGCAATTAAGTTTAAAAAACCCCGTGTGGCTAATAAATACGATATTGAATAGCACAGTCCTAGACTGAGCATCTGGGTTGTCATTAGTACAAATTTGGGAGGTATGAGGAAAAATCTCCATATAAGGGGGATGAGAATTTGGGAAATTAAAATCTATTCAGAACTTATATTTAGCAGCCTTTGCATATCTGAGGTTAGGAACCTATATTGTGTAAATCTTGGGGTGTTTGTCAAACATGATAAATGTATATACATTTTTTTTCTCATTTTAAAAAATTTTTTATTGCAGTAACACTGGTTTATAACATTGTACAAATTTCAGGTGTACATCATTATACTTCTGCGTAGATTACATCATGTCAAACATGATAAATGTATATTTTAAATTTAAAAGAATAGTTTGTGTGTAGAATTGGAATTTTGTTAGTCCAATTTACTTTTAAATATGTTAACTTTTTTTTTTTTAAATATACATGGTTGCTAAACTTGCTTACTTAAAGCATCTTGGGTTTGGCTAGTTTTAGCTAACTCTATCTTACTGTGGTCTTTGGAACCCCCTCAGTAGCTGAGGTTTGAGTGTCTGTGGGTGGCCAGACACTGTGCTGGAAGAGCCCTTAAGGCGCTTTATGTTCTTTGCATCTGTCTTGTTTCTTTTGTGGGGACAGAAGCATGATGTCTTCAAGGGTAATTCTCACAGGAGTAGGTGGAGGCTACCACTAATGTCCATTCCACTAACTGTTCTTTGGGGACCAGTGAGCAGGAAAAGAACATGCGTATCAACCCAGATCAGAAGTTAATGAGAAGAAGGCACAAAGAATGCCTCAAAAAGCAGTGAATCCTTCCTTCCCTTGTGGAAGTCTTAAGGCCCTGGAGGTGCAGGTAGCATTCTGCTCTTGCTTTTTGTCTCCACTCTTACTTGTCGGGAGACATTTGTAGTTGTCACAACTTGGAATGTGCTATAGGGATGCTGGTCAGCAACAGAGGGTTAGCAGCCTAAGATGTCAGCAGTGCCAGGGCTGAGAACTCGGACTTAAACTCACATGCATCCTATAGGTTAAAAAAAATGTCATCATGGCCTTATATCAGTTATCTCTTGCTGCATAACAAACTACCTCAAAACGTAGTGACTTAAAACAATAACCCTGTGTTCACTGTCGTTCGTTAGGGCAGGGCTCAGCCAGGAGCACTCATCTCTGCTGTGTGCTCACTCACACGCATTTGAACTCAGTCCAGGTGGGCTGGGGTCTGCACTTCCTGGATGGCCTCACCTGCGTGGGCTTTTAGCCAGGGTGCCTCTGTTCTTCATATGACCTCTCCAGCAACTAGGAGAGGCTCAGGCCTCTCATGGTGGCTGAGTTCCAAGAGGACAGCAACAGAAGTTGGTAGGCTTCTTGAGGCCATGCTTAGAAGTCACACAACATCACCTTTGCTGCATTCTGTTGGTCAAAATGAGTTACAAAGCCCAGCCCAGACTGGAAGTATAGGGAAATAGGCTCTGGCTGTTGGGGGGAGGAGCTGCAAAGAATTGGGATTTTTTTTTTTTAATCTGTTACAGCCCGTTCTATAGCATGACATTTAGAATTGCATGCTTTAGGATGTCCAGTTAATGTTAAGATTTCTGTGGAATTGATTCCAGAAACGAACTCCTTAAAGGCATTATTTTATTTCAGTTTATTTAACAAATATTTGCCAAATACTTTGAGCAAGGCACTGTGCTTGGTGATGAGTACGTACTGGCAAATAGCTTCTAATCTTTTATTCTCTTGGGGGACACAGTGAACTAGTGAAGAAGCAAATTTCAGGCCTCATGGTGAGTGCTGAGAAGCTGGGTAGAGAGAGGGCACTTGGTTTGGTGTATTGGGGGAGGGTCTTGATGAGCAGATGATGCCTGAAGGATGAGGAGTCAGGCAGGTGGAGAGTCTGGTACTTCAGGTGTAGAGAACAGTGATTGCAGAGGCCCTATGGTGGGAATAAGTACCTGGCTGAGGTTTAGTGCCTAAGGAGCAAGGCGATAGAAGTCAAGGGTGGAGGGGAGGACGGCCTTGATCCCCCAACCCCGTTTGCCCAGGACAGTGTCAGTTTATGCCAGGTGAGCTGGGCTTGTATCTGGCCTTCTTTGACTTTCATAAGTGTCCTGGTGTGGACAATGCATTTTATGGTTACCATACTATGGAAAGAAGTTTGGGTTTTTTGGGGGGACAGTGGGAAGCTGTTGAAGATTTTAAGCAGGAAGCGACAAGATGTGAATCTTAAGAGATTGTTCAGATTGCCAAATGAACGTGGATTGTTGGGAGCAAAACAGAGACAAAGATCGTTTAAAGGAGACTGTTGATGAGAAATGATGTGGCTTGGTTGAGAATGGGGGCAGAGGAAATGGAAAGAAATGGATAGATTCCTGTCTGCTCTGGAGGTAGGGCCAGCATGCTGATGGACTGGACATATGGGATGAGTGAGAGTATGGAATCTAGGACAGTTCCTAAGTGTTTGCTTTGCAAACTTAGGGCGTGGTGGTGGGCACTGAGATGAGGCCAAATGGCCGGGGCAAGTTTGTTGGCCGTCCAGTGGGGATCGAGAGCTATGCTTGGAACATTTGAAGTTCAAAATGGACATAAGACAACCAAGTACAAGTGTTGACTCATAAGTGTGTTGGCCTGGAGTCCAGTCTGGAAGTCATAGATAGTATTTAAATTCTCCTGAGTGGATGCTGTCACCTATGCATGGGACGTAGTGAGAAAAGGGGATGGAATGCCCAGCCATTAGAGGTCTGAAAGAGGAGACATGGAGGGGGCCAGCTCTTCAGTAAGGAGGGAGAGTGGGGTATCAACTACATAGAGTGCTGTTGAGGGGTCAAGTGAAAAGGGGGGGCAGAGTCTCTTAGACTTTAGGACTGTAGGTACTAGGTGTCGAGCCCTCTCGGTGACATGGTGGGGAGTGAAAGCAAGATTGGAGTGAGTTGAAACATGGGTGTTGAACGGGAGACCACCAGTGTTCGATGTGGCTTCGAGAAGTTTCCTATGGAGAGGGCAGGGAAAGGGCTCAGTAGATGGGGGGGTGATGTGGGAACAGTCAAGAGTTCTGTTTTTAAATAGGGAGATTCTAAACCATGTGTTTATTTGGGTGCCTAAGAGTCCCCCGGGATCTTGTTAGATGCAGATCCTGATTCAGTCGGTGGGCGGGGCTGGCTTCTTCAGCTTTTCTAACAAGCTACCAGGTGCCTCTGGTGTTGCTGGTCCCTGGACCACACACTGAGACGCAAGCACAGTTGATGTTGATAGAAACAATCTGGCAGAGGAAATTGATGCAGCAGAGAGGCAGTAACGAGAAGGTTGAAAACCTTAAGAAAGCTAGGAGAGTTCTCATCTGTCTTCGTACCCACAGGCCTGTCTCATCAGTGGTGCCAGCTCTTCAGACTGGCCTTTCATTTCAGCTGGTCTCACATCCTCACAACTTGTCCTGATCGGTATGCTACCCTCTCCAGTTGAGCAAGTTAGCTGTGACATAGAGCACGTGATAGACCTATCTTCATTAACTCTTGTGAGGTTGAACAGCAGTTTGAATTACTATAAAATTTAATTTGTTGTATCTCTGAGAAATGAGCTAAACCTGTTAGCTTTCAGCAAACAATACCTTATTGTAATTTCAGTGTCTCTCCTATGCATAACAGTCTGCATGAAGTGCCTACTAAGCTCAGAATTTTAAGGTTTGGAAGAGACAAGGTAAGATTAAGAAAGATGGCTTTGATTGGGAGGGGAAGGGATTTGATTTCAAACAAAACAAAAGATTGTTTTTTAATCTAAGACATAGAGCAGCATTACAAGTAGGTGCAGGTTAACGTAGATACTCCTTGATAAATTGAATATAAGTAGCTCTGAAATTTTATACATATTGACCTATTATAAAATTGGGGACATTCTTGGGGAGAAAGTTTGAGGGTAATTGGGTCTTCTGAAAGAAAAGTCAGAAAGGAGGAACCAGCTACATGATGAATGACTGTGATGAGACAAACAGGTTTCCTTCACTCCCACCCCCTGTCTTTCATGCTTATTGTTCCTGTGCCTGAGATGGCTGAGATTCAGCGGGGGAGGAAGCAGGAAGCTGGAGAAGGCTCCAGCTCCAGGTGTACCTGTGCTGCTGCTCCTGCCCCTTCCCAAGACCTCCTCCTGCCTTAGAGACCCCAGGGAGGAGGAAGACCCTGTGGGGGCTGGGCCACCATCCATGCCTGAAATTGAGCTCTTTGTCCTGAATGTTGAGCTGAAATAAACTATGGTTGCTTTATAGTGAAATTCTGTTTTTAGTGTTATCACAGAAGTTAGTAATTCGAGTCCCCCATCTTAGATAATGATTGGTCAGAAAAGACAGGAGCAGAGGTTTGTTCATGACAGCAGCCATGAGTCTTTTAAGTTTGCTTTTTTGTAAATAACTTATTCCTTTGCAGAAACTAACTTACAGATAATTTTTTTGAGTTCTTAGGCAAATAGACCAATGCCATTTTCTTATAGTTGTTAGGCCTAAAAGTTTTCTCTTTTTAATAAAGAGAAAAACATGTTTAACTCAGTTATAAGACCTATGTGAAGAAAACTTAGATGCGTTATTGAAGAGAGAAGAGAGAATTGGAATAGACTTGAATACAGAGCGTGAGTGCAGTTTTCCTGTGTGCACGTAATGGAACATTTTAAAGATGTCACTTAACTTGGAGGAATAAATATTTGAGAGGCGTCAGTTCCATAAAAGAAAGATGAAGGGAAAAAGTGTTCTATTAGAAATAAACAAAAAAAATATTATCAAATGGGGCCGGCCCAGTGGTGCGGCGGGTTAGTTCGCGCTTGGCAGCCCAGGGTTCGCGAGTTCTGATCCCAGGCGCCGGCAGCCGCACTGCTTGTCAGCCATGCTGTGGCGGCGTCCCATATAAAGTAGAGGGAGATGGGCACGGATGTTAGCCCAGGGCCAGTCTTCCTCAGCAAAAAGAGGAGGATTCGCAATGGATGTTAGCTCAGGGCTGGTCTTCCTCACACACACACACACACAAAATTATCAAGCATAGGTAGGTGGAACAGAGTAGTCTAGATAATCTATAAATTTATGGAAATTTAGTTCATGATTAGTGTAGCATTTTAAGTCGGTTGGAAATGGATGGTTTGTAATGTAAAAGATGTTGGATCAACTGGCAGTCTGTTGGAAAAAATGAAGTTGAAAACCCTACATTCCACAGCACATATAGATTCTGGATGGATTAAAGATTTAAATGTAAAAATTTAAAACATGGAAATATTAGGAAAATATTGGGGGAAACATTTTAGAACCTTTGAGGTGGCGTGTGTGGGGAAAAAGATTTCTTAGCATGATGCTAAGGCTATAAGCCATAAAAAGATTATCTGTTTAAATACTCGGAAGAACATACCTGTAGCAAAAGACACCTGATAGAGGACCTTTGCTTTCACAGGCAAGCAAATTGGAGAAAAATTAGAGATAAATATGATAAAGGGTTAATATCCTTATTATAAAAGGAGCATTTCTAAAATAAATTGTTCCAGCAATTTTGTTTTTAGGAATTTATTGAAAGGAAAAAAATAAGAGAATACTTATTCCAACATTAGTTATAAAGACATATTTAAAACAGTCTCTGTTTGTCGTTTTTATTTCCTGATGTGTTCTCTGACAGTGCCTGCAGCATAGTCTATCTCAATAAATGTCTGTGGATGAATTAAATGCCTGTCGATAGGGATTGGTTAAATTAACACTCATAGAACACTCTGCAGCTGTTAAAAAAATTTAAGATGGCCCTTCTTTATTGTCATGAGAAGATGACCACAATGCAGCAAATAAGGGGGGCGGGGAGAAGAAATTTCAGAGTATGTGTAGTTTGTGGGAAGATGGTATCATTTGTGAAAAATTAAATGCAGCTATGTATCAAAGTCTGAAAGAAAGAAATACTCCTGTAGAGGGGATATTATCTCTTGGGGGTATATGGGAGCAAGGAACATGTTGTAGTAAGATACCATTTTCTCTGTATTTTTTGTGGAAATTTTACTAAGATAATGATAACTAGAAAAAAGATACTTTCATTTTGAAAGAAATATACAAGCAGATTATTTATATTTGAAAGTATTAGAAGCTCTCTCAAAGTTAGCGTGACTGAAATGAGCATATTACAGAAATTTCATAGTTTTAGTTTATTTGCCTTTTTTTATTGAAGTATAATTGACTAAGTTTGTCTTTGAGGTAAAAGAGTTTTATTGATGCTGTAGTCTGCTCTTTCATAGCATCTTATATTCATGTTTGTTTTCTGCATCCTTTCAGTAATTTTTATATAAGAATGGATGCCATGGATGCTATTATTATTGACATGACTACAATCTGGTGATTTTTAATAACAGTATTTGTCGATAATGTTCGATAGTAACACTCTTCAGTAAATCTGTAGTAGGCAATCTGGCAAAACCAAAGACCAAGTGAAATTTAGTCAAGCTGATTGTAGCTGATGAAGACTTAAGTCATGTGAAAGAGGAGAAACACATCAACACCTGTAAGTGAACACTCTAAGTTTCAGAGAGCAAAAGATATGGGGAGCTGAAATGTATCATCTTGGTTAATGTATAAATTTTCAGAGGTGGAATTCTACTTAAAGTATAAATTTGTAGGGGAAAAATCTTTTATATAATGGATTTTACGAATTGATTGTCAAGATTACATAGTTTGATTTAAAGAATCAAAAGTTCATTTCCCAGAGTACAGGAGTGCTAGGTATGTCTGCAGTGTGCAGTGCTCCTCAGGCCAACAGAAGCCACTGCACATGGAGTGGTGAGGAAAACACCTTGTGGTCACATTGGGGAGATCAGTTATTGGTTCTAAGACTGTTGAGATTTATGGGATGGGGTTACTGTGGCCTGTGAAGCTTTTGAGATAATAATAATTATGGCTGTTTATTGACTACCTACTGTGTGCCAGGCACTAAACTGTAAGCCGGAGGTGGGCAAATTATGGCCTGCTATTTTGTGTGGCCCAATTTTTACATTTTAAAATAGTTGAAAAGCAAGTCAAAAGAATAATATTTTGTGACATTGTGAAGTTATATAAAATTTAAGTTTGTGGCCATAGATAGTTTTATCGGAGCACAGCCTCGCTCATTCCTTTGTGTATCATCTATGGCTGCTTTTGTGACAGCAAAATCAACAGCAGAACTGAGGAGGTGCCTGTAAAGCCTAAAACGTTTGCTGTCTGCGTCTCTACAGAAAAAAAATCACCACCCCTGCTCTGAAGCAGTGCAACCTGTCGATGGAGAAGCAGGCCTAAGGGTTTAAGCAGTTTATCTGAGGTGGCAGAGCTGGGACCCAAACCCGCCTTTCTGATCCCAAACCCTTTGGTTTTAATCACTCTGCAACACGGCCTCCACAGAAAAACTGCTCTGTCTTGTTTTCCTTTAAAATTTTCCTGTTATCAGTTATGTACCAACGTATGCTAAGCTAATGGGGTATTCTCTCTCTCTCTCTTTTTTTTTTTGGTGAGGAAGATTCGCCCTGAGCTAACATCTGTGCCAGTCTTCCTCTATTTTTGTACGTGGGTCACTGCCACAGCATGGCTGCTGATGAGTGGTGTAGTTCTCCACCCAGGATCTGGGAGCATGTTGAACTTAACCACTAGGCCACGGGGCTGGCCCAATGGGGTATTCTGTATATAAGAAGTATAGATAGATTTTCTAAATTTTTCCAGTTTAACTTTCCTTTGGAATCTTACTGTGATGTTTGAAATTTGGATGTTCACGTACTAGAAGTACCTCAGAAGGAGAATTCCTCTGTGATAGTGTGCTGAGGGGGGTCTAAATATTAGCTCTTTGAGGGCAAGGAATAAGTCCTTAGGGTTTATTTTTTTAATTTTCTTGTGGTTAACAGGATAGCAATGTGTGAAAGATGTCTGGACTTAATCACTATGGATTTAGCCATAAGAAGGGCATTTAGGTCTCATAAGTAGGCATTTCAGTAAAGATTTTAGTTAAATCTATGAAGTGTTTGAAGTATGTTTGCTCCATGTGTCCAGTGCCCCCTCACCTCCTTTCTAGTGTAGCAACCACTTGGATGGCGCTGCTTATCTGAATTGGCCAACCTACTTTCACTGTGGGATGAGGTTCTAACATCAGTCAAATAACCTGGAGCATTACTTAAGTCGGTCATAAGTTATTGCACAGTTTATGTGGTTGGACATTTGTCACTCTCTTCGTTTTTGTTTCTCTGTGGCCCTCACCTCTTCCGTTTCTAAGCCAGAACTGCTCCTCAGCCTGCCCATCTGAACAGCTCTCATTTCTTTGATTGGTTGGAAAATCTGCAGCCCATCCATGGACTCCGTTGACAGGCTGCAGAGGAAACAGTGACTGAGTTCTCAGAGGGACATTTGGACGTGTCTGAAGACATTTGGGGTTGTCACAACTTGGGGTGTGCTACTGGCATCTAGTAGGTAGAGGCCAGGGGTGCTGCCCAACATCCTACAGTCCACAGGACTGCCGCAGTATGAGCGGTGCCTCAGGGGACACCCCTGTGTTCTCCCTGGGACCTAGCACCACGCCTTGGCAGGTCGAGGGCTGTGTGAAGTTAGGTCTCTCTTTGGTGTGTGGAGGCTCTGTGTGTGGACTTGGTCCACTGCAGTTCGAGTTCTGCCGCATTCCCTCCCCATGGTGTTTTTCCACTGAGCTCCTTAGTTTCTTATCTTTCTGCTGGGCTTATTAGTTCTGTTTCCATAAGAATGGAGTACTCTACACCTTTGAGTAATAAACTGAGGATATAGCTCACACCATGTGAGAAGTTAATCAGATTGTTGTCACAGTCTCCTGATTGCCTCCCCCCACTCCCCCATCTCCACTCTTAACCAAAGAGCCAGTCCCTCTGGCTGAGGTCATCCTCCTTGCCTGAAGGGGCAGCTCTGGGGGTGCTACTAGACTGGGAGGAGGAGGGGTCCCCGCAGTCACTGAGTGGCAAATGGGGTGGCAGAGGATGTGCTCCTCACTTTCTAGTTCGTCCTACATGTGATTGCCAGGATGCTCTCCTCACGCACATGCCACTTCTATTTTAAAACAAAAGTGAATGTATTATGAAATAGAATGCAAAATTTATATCAATTTTGCCCCTAAACTAATACTGCTAAATACTTGAGTATGTATTATTATTATTTTTTTTTGGTGAGGAAGACTAGCCCTGAGCTAACACCACTGCCAATCCTCCTCTTTTTGTTGAGGAAGATTGGCTAACATCCATGCCCGTCATCCTCTACTTTATATGCAACGCCGCCACAGCATGGCTTGATAAGCTGTGCGTAGGTCCGCGCCCAGGATCCAAACTCACGAACCCTGGGCCACTGAAGCCAAGCGCATGAACTTAACCACTACACCACCGGGCCGGCCTGATAGTGTAGTTTTTGAAAGCATGAACATGTTTTTATATAACCACAGTTCAGTTATCAAAATCAGTAAATTTAACACTGATACCGAGCTATTTTTTTTTAATGGTGTTTTTTTGGTAAGGAAGATTGGCCCTGAGCTAACATCTGTTGCCAGTCTTCCTCTACTTTATATATGGGACCCACTGCGGCATGGCTTGATGAGCAGTGCGTAGGTTCGTGCCCAGGATCCAAACCTGTGAACTCCGGGCTACCAAAGCGGAGTGTGCAAACTTAACCACTACACCGCTGGGCCGGTCCCCCGAGCTCTTTTCTATTGCATATTTTGTTAATTGTCCCCATAATGTCTTTTATAGCTGTTCCTCCCAGTCCAGATCCCGGCAGTCCAGGAACACATGTTGCATTTAGAGTCTTGTCTTTTCTTTAATCTGGAGTAGCCCTTCTTTGTCTTTCTTGCCCTTGACGTTTTAAAGAGTTTAGGCCACCTCTCTTAGAGAACAACCCTCACTTTTGGTCTCTCTGAGCTTCCTCATGGTTAGATTCAGGTTTTGCATTTTGGGCACAGTCACAGAAATGTTGTGTCCTGGGCCTTCTCTGATGAGTGTTCCTGTGCTCTCTACACTGCTTGGAGGGTCTGGTCTAAACCCCTCGAGGCTTGGGCCTCATCAGCTTCAGCCACATTGCTCCCACCCTGCCTGTTGGGAAGCTGGCTTCAGCTCTGCAGCCTCTCCTTTCCTGCCCTTCCCTCCCTCATCTCTGAGATGTGCCTGTCCTCTGGGCTGCATTGCAAATCCTACTTTCCCAGGGAAAGTGCCTCTCCATAAGCAGTTACTGGGTTCCTCTTGGGTTTTCTTTTGGGAGCACAAAGATTAGGAAGTAAGTTCATATTCTTCATGACTTTATAGTAGATTGTCCAGTTTTACAGCCCACACCTAAAGTGGGGGGGGGTGTGCGCGAAGAAGTGGGGGAGGCTCTGGGTGGAGGTGGAGTCGAGTGGGTGGTGGGGGCTGTGCCAGGTGCCACGTCCTGCCTCTCTGCTCCCCCCCCACCCAGGTCCCAGAGTTGAGTCTTAATGCAAAGAGTCTAAAATTCATGGCACCTTTAGTGCCCCTAGGATTTTCACAGTACCCCTAGGCCAAAATAAATACCTAAAATTGCCTTTGTGGAGTCTTTAGGTCCAAACAACTTAAGTATTTATGTCCTAAGAACTTTGTAGCCATTTGAAAAAGTAATACTGATAAATTGAAGGAAACTATTTTATTCTTAAATAAATCACTGTTGTTAACTAATGGACTGTACAGCTTCTCAAACTTGAGAATCTGACTGGACACCACTACCTTCATTTCCTCTTCCATGTTGATTTTTGTGCAGCGCTTGCTTTTTTATCAAAGCAACCCCTGAAAACCCAGCTGTGTAAGGATGTGACGTCATTGGAAAGGGTGTGGCGCCATCTGCTGTGGGAACTGGAAACCATCTCAAGCTAGCCGCTCCCTTGGTGTCTGTCATCTGTTGCATTTCACTGTGCTTGTCCCAACTTTAAAATACCTTGTGGTGTCCTTTGGGTTGGCTGCGGTGTCCTAGGCGTATCACCGTGAAGTTTGGAAGCTGGGGTTTTAATGGCTCACAGTCACCCTGAAGTTGTCACTGCAGCCTGGTGGGTAGTGTATTCCCACGAGAAGGGGCTCACCCACTGGAAGTGCCTGGGTGAGGACCAAAGGAGGGATCTTTCCCTTTGCAGGAATCAAAGTTAAGTCATTTTGGTGCTGTCTCTCACCAGAGGGGAAATTGAAGGACACACAGGAAAAAACAGTGGATATTGACTAAAGGGGCCTCGCCAGCGTTCGTAATGTGGTTCCTATGGAAAAATGGAATTTATCATCTAAGAAACTCTACTTAAAAATGGACTTCTGGATGGTAACCTAGTTTTTCTTGACAGTTGTGACAGATGAACTGAAAACTTGAATGATTTGTCAAAATAGCAAGTGACTATCTTTACTAGATGCTCTCTGATTCTGGCCATGGCTCTTTCTCCTATTTTGACACAGTAAGTGGATAAGACAGTGGGGATAGTCATGAAAGCTTTTAAAGAAAAAAATATTAAAGAGATTTTGCAGTTGTCTTTTTGTATTTTTTAGGGCCACGTGTATCTGTTGACCATAAGTTTTTGGGAACTGAATCATTGTTGGTGTATATATTCAGATTCATGTATGATACTTTATGACTCATCCTTTTAAACTAGTTAAATGGTGCCAGAGTGAGAAGATAAATGCTCATGTAACTTAACTAAGGGGGAAGTTTGTTACATATTAAAGACACCGGTCATTGCTTGGCCCACCCATGTTCCCTGTCCCTGTGGCAGGGGTAGCCATTCTCTCCTGTGCCACAGTTGACTGGCCATCTGGCCTGAGGACAGTCAGCCAATGAGCTGGTGCAGAGGACTCTTTCTAGAAACAAAGAGACATGGCTGACGTTGGATGGTGGTTAGGATGTGGAATTAGAGGTGGTTTTGGACTGTGCACAAGATGACAGTGGTTGGTTAAGAGAGAGGGTGTAGAAGGATAGAGAAAGTGCACCCAGAAAAACAAGAGAAAGGTCACTGAGGGCCAGCCTAGCCTGGGTTCTGGTTCCTGTTTTCCTTTCTCATTTCCAGTTTCGTCTCCCTTTGGCCTACTGCACCTCTCTCCTTGGGGACCCATCAGATCTCTCTTCACTTCCCAGTGGGAGTTTTGTCTTCTTGGCAAACACAAGAGCCTTGTGTAGACCAGTTAAACTTGTGGGAGGATCTAGGGGAATTAGGACTCACTTTAAGTTTTTATTTCTAGAATTAACCATTTCCCAAAAGATGTAGTTAATACCAAATTTCTTTTTTCCTTTAAGTTTTTTCATTGGCAGACAAGAATTTGAGACAGATAATTGGACAATGAATTTATTATCCAGTGAAAATATATGAATTGATTAAAAATCAGAATATGCTGTCCATGTAACCTGGCTTTCTTGAATGTCTTCACTGTGTCCTTGTTTTCTGGGATAGTTCCCTTAGAACGTTCAACAGTACATGTGCCTTTTTCTTGTTCTTTCTGAATTAATGCTGTTTTGGCCTTTAAAAGAAAAATCAATAAATTTATATTCTTGATCGTCCCAATGCATCGCCAAATTGTTAATTACTACATCGCATAGGATTGGGAGGAAGAAAAACTGTTCATTACAGAAAAAAATAAACAAATATTTGGGAGGCCGCTTTACTCCAGATCCTGGGCACTAAGAACAGGATGAGGAATCAGGTGGATGTGGTCCCTATCCTGAGCTCCGTGTGTCCAGGTGTTCTCCTCTCATAATCCCCCCCTAACTGAAGATTCTCGATTCACTCTTGTAGGTTAAGAAGCTCACATCGTCCAGTTCTCTGGAAAGACCTTTGCCCCCACCTGGCATCATAGCCAAGGGAGCAGACACCAGGCTACCTCCGAGGTGTGCTTTCCTCACTGTGTGCTTAGACAGTGAGGCACTGTTTATTATTCTTATTGTGGGGGTCTTGTTTGTTTCATTTGCTTTTTAATCATTCCAAATTAATGAATAACTTGGACGGAATTTTAATTATTATAGCCTGGTTTTCTTATACTTAGTAAACTTCTTCGTGAATGTCTACCACTGATTCTTTAGTCAAGGAATTTTATCTTACTTGAGTATTTATTTGCTTAAAGCTTAATTAGGAAAGAAAGTTTGAGACTAAAGGAAATGTACAGATCCTCCTTAAAATAGATTTTTGGTGATTGTTTCTTTGCTATGTTCTGGCTTCTTTGCTGTGGTTCTTCTCCTCGCCCCTTTTTTTATGACTGAGCTTTTTTGTACCAACAAGGTTTCATTTAAGAGAGGGATAGCAGTTGAAGTAAACATCCAGAAATGGAGAAAATAAAGTTAATTTGTCAACTTCCTATCTCATACCCAGAGAGGAGTGGCAGGGTTTATCAGTGTTTAGTTTAAGTAGGTAAGAAACTTGAGTAACAAGAACAAGTCAGTGTCTCAGGGACTTTGCACCTGCTTATCCCTCTCCTCAGGACTCTGCTTAGCTGTCACTGTGCCTTCTTTAGCCTCCTTTTGTAAAAGACCCCCCATCTCTTCTGTCTAACCTTCTCTCCCAATTGTATTTTTCTTTAACACTGGACAGCACCTGACATATCAAAATTAAGTACTTATGTTATCTACTTAGGCCTTCGCTAACAGCAAGAACTGTGCCTTGTTTCCTGGGGAAGCCCTGCTTCGGTGCCTGGCGCGTAGTAGAGGCTGGGGACATATTTGTTGAGTGAATGAATGAAGAATCACAAATATGAACCCAGCTATCGAGGTCATTTAGTGTTAAATGTTTTATCAACAATTTAAACTTTCACTCTATTTTAGTGCTGTTGTGTAGTATGGCTATATATGTACTCACACTGGAAGTAAATATTCCCGCTTACTTCAGTTTGGCCTAGACTGGTGCCTGGCACAAGAATCGGCTCACTGAATACTTTTCCAACAATGAACACGTAGTAAATATAGACATCAGCTGAGCTTTACAGTAAAGAGCACTGCATAATTCTCAGTAGTCTGAAGACATAGACTCTATCATTCTCGCTTCTTTCCAGTTCTCATTGTAAATTCCAGTGATTTAGGATATGAGTTACAGAAACACTTCCAATTCAGAGGAGCTTCTGTGTTTTGCAGTTTTTACAGGAAATATGATGCTTATGTCTTCAGCTCATAAATTTTGGAAGCATATCCTTTTTCTTGAATGTGGGGAATATTTTACTTTTTAAAATTGTCTCTTAATTCTTCAAAGCAAAAATACATTCATGTTTCTAGGATTTCTGTTTATGAGCCTAGTGGTCAGGATCTTGGTCCCAGTCTGGCAGAGAGCCTCATAGTCATGTGGAGCATTTGTGTACATGTATTTGGCCCTTCTCAGGCTTAGTGAATCAATCCTGGAGGGATACCTGGGAATACGGTGGGTAAGGTACAAGGGCTTTAAATGAGGCTAGGCTAAAAAGTTTGATTTTCTTCTGTAGGTGGAGTATGTGAAGACTTGAATGGAGGAGTCAGATGTCAGAGCTATCTTTCAGAAAGATAAATCAGGCAGTGATGTATAAGATGGATTGAAGAGGAAAAGAGATGGCTGTGGGAGCAAGTTAGTAGGCTAGGCAAAGATGGTGAACTGGAAGGAGGCGGTGGAGGTGGAGTGCAAAGGGTGGAGGGGGAATGGATAGAATTGAGTGGCAGCTTGGTGTGAAGGGGATTTTTGAGTTTGTGCTTGAGGGGTGTGGGGAAGCAACCATGAGTGGGTTTGGAAAGGAAAGGCCTGTAACTATAATAGAGGATTGAGCCCTTAGAGCAGTGCAGGGTTTAGGATTCTAGGAGTTGGGTTATAGTCAGGGAAAGGTAATAACAAGGAGATGGAGAACTACAAAAGAATGGTGTCCCCTCATCCAGTCTGGGATGGGGCACGGGGTTCAAGGAGGAGGAAATGATTTGGTGTGTCACATGTTGCTAATATAAGTCAAGTGAGAGGAGGGCTGAGGCTCTCGTTGCCATTATCCAGGTGGATATGTAGGGTATGTAATTGGAGGCAAAGGATTCAAGCTTGAAAGATAAGGCAGGTGGGAATTTGGGAGTCCTCTTGTAGAGACCATTGGTGAAGGCATAAATGAGGAGCTCATGTACTTATGTTCAAGCACCTAGGAGATAGGTGCTTGGCTAGTGCAGGTATGGTACCCAGATAATTTTATTAGAGTTATTTGATTGCAAGAAACAAACCAGCTCAAGCTCTCGATTAAGAAAGAGGGGCCGGTCTGGTGGTGTAGTGGTTAAGTTCACACGCTTAGGTTCGGATCCCGGGCGCAGACTTAGATACCGCTCATCAAGCCATGCTGTGGAGACATCCCACGTACAAAATAGAGGAAGATTGGCACAGTTGTTAGCTCAGGGCCAATCTTCCTCACACACATACACACACAAAACTCAAAAAAAAGAAAGAACAAGAAGAATTTATTATGAGGACTGGACTATAGAGGGGCCTGGGAAGGGACAGGAACAAGGACAGTAGGGATGTGTTCCCCTCGTGCGTCTGTGTTGCTCTTTCTGATGCTCAGTCCAGGTTTTCAAGTTCATGTCCCACTTCCAGACGTGGAAAGTCTGCCCCACTCACAGTCTCAGTCTCCACATTATTGGGAGATGGATTTATTTGTCTGACTTGAGCTGGATACCTTACCCCTGGTCCGGTCAGCTATGATGGGTGAGTGGTGGGGAGACGAGACAGGGTTATGTAGTGTAAACATACTGCCAGGAGCCAGTGGATCATCCCAAGGTGGGTTTGGAGGAGAAACAATGGGGGCAGCTCTTAGAAGAGGTGGTCTATAAGCTGAACAGACCCCCCCCCCAAAAAAAAAGTGTGCAAAGCAGTGATGAAGGCAAGGCACAGTAGTCCTGGCTGACAGCCTACTAGGACAGGAAAATGGAAGTGGACTGAGAAGACAGGAGGGAGAGCGGTTTGTTGGGGAGTAGGGCAGCCAGGAAGGTTTAATGAAGACTGTTCTTTAAGCTCTGTCTTTAAGGTTGAGTGATAACTTCCTGGCAGAGGGGAGGAGAGTGAAGAAGTGTGAGCAAAGAGGTAAGTCATAATTTTTGTGTCTGATTTTCTTTCATTTTTAAAAACTTATACACGCTCATTGTTTTAAAATGAGAGTAAGTATAGTGTCAGTATGAGTCCCTGGGCTCCAGTCTGATTGCTAACTCTGCCCCTTACTCTCTGTACAACTTTGAACTAGTTACTAACCTGTCTTTGCCTCAGGTATCTTTCCTGTAATTTTACAGAATTAAAATTGCAAGGAGTGATGATAACAGTACATACCTCACTGGGTTACTGAGGGACTAATCAGTGAGGCGTATAAAGTACTTAGCAACGTAGCATCTGGCATATAGTAAGTACTTGATAAATTGTGTTGTTGATTAAAAATAAGTTGAGCTATATCTTTTTCCAGCTATACTTTTGAAATCAAGCTTGGCAGTTTAGGTTATATCAGTTTAGTATCCCTAACATCATGGATCTGTCATAAGGCTCACTCATGAAACTGTCGTGAGACTCTGATGACTAACAGGCGAAGTGCTTAGGGCTGAGTGCTGTGTGGATCAGACCTTCCACCACAGCATGATTACTGTCAGAGTATTATTACTGGGACCAAGTATTATGACCGTATCAGAGTGCATTACCTGCCGAACCCAGAACCATGCAGGAACTAGACAAGGACGGAGAAGGAAGTCATGTCTCCTGGATTCCCTGAGTCCCTGATGTGATGTCTTCCTTATTTTTTTCCCCTTTTAGGGCAAAATATCCTCTAGTTGCTTCCTAGACTTTGTATGTCTTTATTCTGATCTTACACTTGATAATTCTGTTGAGTACAGAATTCTTGTTTGTAATTAGTTCAAGACTTTGCTCTATATTCTTCCAGTTTCCCGTGTTGCTGTGGGAAGTCTGATGCCACTGATTCTTGATCTTTTGTATATCACCAATTTTTTCCATCTGGAAACTTGTAGGATCTTACTTTGTCTCTGGTGTTCTGAAATATGATGCATTCTGATATCAGTCTCTCTTCATTAATTATGCTGGGCCCTTGGTGCATCTTTTCAGTCTGGAAACTTAGGTAGTTCTAGAAGGAAATTATCAAAGCTATAAAGAGGTACTGTTTCAGTTGTGCCTCACTTCTGTATTGAATTTAAAGTGCTCTGAGTATAATACTGTTTCTATACACTTTCCCACATTGATTTATTTCCCTAGTTCTTCCTCCAAAAACATGTTGAATGTTCAGTAGTTAATACTGTGCTTGATGGTAAAGTTACTTTTACTTTTTTATTGTAAAATTTGAACTATTCACCTAGGCAAAACCTAAGTTGGGAGAAAGTTGGAAAGATCTTTTTAGGGCATATTGCGTAGTTACCAGCCTTCTGCATAAAATAAAGAATTTCCAAAGTTACTTTTTCCCAGAAGATTTACTGTGTCCCATGTGGAAACCACAGTGAATTGTTTAAAAAAAAAATCTTTTAATGAACACAAGAAAATACAGGATAATTAGAAAAACAACTGAACATGTTTAGAAATTTATTATTCAGCAATTAGGGTTAGCCAAAACTCTTTCGTGTAGGAGCCATCACGAGTGTTCACATGTGCCTTTCATGTCCCCTGGCATACCTTCATATGTACCTGAATTCATCCCAGGCTTTAATGGCTGAAATGGCAGCCCCAGTATGTGCTTTCATTTTCTCAAGGCCTGAGAAAGAGATGGTACAAACACAAGATTCTTGATGTATCACTGTATGAAGTCATTGTGTGATGTGACGCTGGAAATCTGGCTGGCAGTGTTCTACAGGCAGATAAAAGTTTTTGTGCATAACCTCCATAGCGCTTGAAGATACTCATTAAGGAACCTCTGGATGCATGGTAGAAGTGAGACAGAGCCTGCTGGGAAGATGGGGCTAAAGGAGCCTTTCTGAAGCTCTGGGAGCAAAGGGTGTTCTCTACTCAGAGTGCGCTGAAGACGCGTGTGCACAGTGTGGCACAGAACGTTAACTTCTGGTGAATCCTTCACACATTCTATTGGAATGTGTTGATTGTTTTTTCAGTGCTCTTTTAACAAACATTCACCTTTCTGCCAAAATAAAGTGAGGGCTTGTCTTCAAACTGAGGTAGCCTCAAAGTTGTTTTTATTTTTATGTGAGTCTGAATTTGAGCTGAAGTTGGATGGTTTGCTTTTTCCGCCTTGCTTCCAGCTTACAGCAGGTACGAGGGAAGTACGTTTCTTCTTTGGCCAATAATTTGTGAGAAAAATATTCTGGTGTTGTGAAGGTTAAGGCATCTTACCACTGGAGAAATTTGAAGCCTATGGTGCACTGAGGATTATAAAACCCAAATGCACTCAGCTAAAGACTAGATTGTCTAACCCTCCACACTAAAGGCCCCATGGAGGGAGAGGTGCACCCGCTTCTGGGCGTAGATACTGTTTACTTCGGTTTCTGTTCTTCTCTGGCACTCAGTAAAAAATTATGAGATACACAAAAAGTGATCCATTGTCAAGGGGTAAAGAAATCAATGGAAGCAGACTCGGAGGTGACAGGGGCTTTAAAATAATTATGATTGCAGTGGAATTAAATTAGAAATCAATAACAGAACACTAACAGAAAATCCCCAAATATTTGGAAATTAAGTCAGAGATGACATCATAAGGGAAATATGAAAATATTTTAATTCGAATGAAAGTGAAAACAGAACACTTCAATGTTCGTGGGGCATAGTGAAAGCAGTGCATATAGGGAAATTTATAGAATTAAATACTTACTACAGAAAACAAGAAAAGTCTCATCAATCTAAGTTTCTGCCTTAACTAGAAGAAGAGCACGTTGAATTCAAAGTAAGCAGAAGGAGGAAAATGATGAAGAGCAGAAATTTATGAAATTTAAAACAATAGAGAAAATCAGTGAAACAAAAAGTCCTTCGAAAAGATCAAATTGATAAATGTATAGCCAGCCTGAGAAAAATAACATTTA
This sequence comes from Tapirus indicus, assembly GCA_031878705.1. NCBI lineage: Eukaryota > Metazoa > Chordata > Mammalia > Perissodactyla > Tapiridae > Tapirus > Tapirus indicus. Next base: position 85,300,112 of record CM062924.1, on the reverse strand, counting down.
AACACTGTTAAAGTGAAAAACTTAAATACAGAAATTAAAAATGAAATATTGAGGCCAGCCTGGTGGTGTAGCAGTTGGGTTCATGCATTCTGCTTGAGGGGCCTGGGGTTCGCATCCTGGGTGCGGACCTACTTACCACTCATCAAGCCATGCTGAGGCAGCATCCCACATAGAAGAGCTATGACTCTACAACTATGATACGCAACTATGAACTGGGGTTTGGAGGAGCAAAAGAAAAAAAAAAGAGGAAGATTGGCAACAGATGTTAGCACAGGGCCAATCTTCCTCAAAAAAAAATGTATTAATCTGTTTTTAAAAGTACACTGTTAAAGTGCATTGATCATGTCATTAAATCATGAGCATATTATTGTGCCAAGTTTTCCAGCTATTTAAAGATGCTTTTGTTTACTATATTGGTCAGAGAAAAAGTCAAGAAATAGTCATAAAAGATAGTAATTTTCTCTGACTTTATCTTCAAGTCATCCCATCCTTTGTTTGATAACTTCAAGGGCATATCTTTTTTAAAATTTATATTTGCCCTTTATTGACCTCAGTATTTTCCTCCTCCCAACTTTTAATTTTGAATGACTTCTGAAGCTACAGAAAGTTGAAAGAATAGGTCAGTGAACATTGTGTATCTTTCACCAAGATTCAGTAATTTGTAGTTTTGGGGGGGGGCATTTTCTTTGTATTTCTCTCTATATATGCCTTTTTTTTGGTGACCCATTTGATTGTTGTAGATTTCATTTACTTGATTCCTTATAGCTTTAGCTTCATGTCTCAAGAACAAGGGTATTCTTTTACGTATCCACAATAATATTGTACCCCAAAACTTTGACATTGATTCAGTAATGCCTAATCCAAGTCCACGTTTAATTTTTTCAGTTTTCCCCACGGTGTCTTCATGCCCTTTTTTCAAGTTCAGGGTGTGCTCAGGCTCATGTGTTACGTATCTGGTTATCCTGTCTCCTTGGGTTCACTACATATTGAGCAGTCTTCCCACCTGTTTTGTCTGTCATGACATTCACATTTTTGAGGAGTTCAGGCCAATTACTTATAATATCTCACATTCTGGATTTTTAGAAATGTTTTCTCGTGATCGGATTCAGGCAAAACGTTTTTGACAAACATGCCCAATAGAATGACCTGCACTTCCCATTTTATCATATCATAAGATTCCTAATGTTGGTTTATTCTGTTGTTGGTAACACAAAGTTTAATCGCTTAATTAAGGTGGTGTCCACCAGATCTCTTAATTGTAATGACTTTTCCTTTTTCTAATTAAGAAATAATCTGAGTGATACTTGTAGATCTTGTGAATGTCTTGTAACTTAACATACTGTCACCCACTGACTTTAGCATCCATCTGTTACTTTTCCAGAGGCTTCCAATGGTGGTGTCCTAAATCTGTCATTTTTCCTACATTTGTTTTCATTCCTTTGTAAAAAAGTCTTTACCTTACATGAAACCATAAAACTAGAAGAAAATATAGGCAGTACGCTTTGACATCAGTCTTAGAAGGATCTTTTTTTTTTTTTTATGAGGAAGACCAGCCCTGAGCTAACATTCCTTGCTAATCTCCCTCTTTTTGTTGAGGAAGACTGGCCCTGGGCTAACATCCGTGCCCATCTTCCTCTACTTTATATGGGACGCCGCCACAGCATGGCTGACAGGCAGTGCATCCGCGGGCGCCCAGGATCCTAACCGGCGAACCCCGGGCTGCCAAGTGTGAACCAAACCGCTGCGCCACTGGGCCGGCCCCTAGAAGGATCTTTTTGAATACCATGTCTACTCGGGCAAGGGAAACAAAAGAAAAAATAAACGAGACTTCATCAGACTAAAGAGCTTCTGCAAGGCAAAGGAAACCAGGAACAAAACAAAAAGACAACCTACCAACTGGGAGAAAATATTTACAAATCATATATCTCAGAAGAGGTTAATCTCCAAAATATATAAAGAACTCATATAACTAAACAACAAAAAACCCAATCAAAAAATGGTCAGAGGATATGAACAGACATTTTTCCAAAGAAGACATACAGATGGCCAATAGGCACATGAAAAGATGTTCAACATCACTAATCATCACGGAAATCCAAATTAAAACTACAATGAGAAATCACCTTACACCTGTTAGAATGGCTATAATTACCAAGACAGAAAACAACAAATGTTGGAGAGGATGTGGAGCAAAGGGAACCCTCATACACTGCTGGTGGGAATGCAACTGGTGTAGCCTCTATGGAAAACAGTATGGAGATTTCTCAAAAAATTAAGAATAGAAATACCATACGACCCAGCTATTCCACTACTGGGTGTTTATCCAAAGAACTTGAAATCAACAGTTCGAAGAGACTTATGCACCCCTGTGTTCACTGCAGTATTATTGACAATAGCCAAGACGTGGAAGCAACCCAAGTGCCCAGTGACTGATGAACAGATAAAGACAACATGGTATATATATACAATGGAATACTTCTCAGCTACAAAAAAGACAAAAGCGTCCCATTCGCAACAACATGGATGGAACTTGAGGGTATTGTGTTAAGCAACATAAGCCGGACAGAGAAAGACAAACAGCGTATGATTTCACTCCTATGTGCAAGATAAACAAACACACGGACAAAGAGAACAGATTAGTGGTTACCAGTTGGGGCGGTGGGCATAAGGGGTAAAGGGGCACAGATACATGGTGACTGACAAATAATGTACAACTGAAATTTCACAATGTTATAAGCCATTATGACCTCAATAAATTTAAAAAATGTATATATGGCCACAGACAAGGGATACTCTGATTAGGATAGATTTAGAAAAGAATAAAAAATTGTACAATTACCCTTATAAATTATTTTAAAAAAAGAAAATCTTTACCTTTCCTCTCGTTTCTTTCCGTTCTATTTATTATTTGAGTTTTATTGTATACTTGTGTGTTCATTTTTTTTCCAGTAAGATGTATTCTATTACAATTATTATTCCTTTTTACTCTCAGATAGTCCTAAATTTGGCTAGGGGACCTCCTTCACATTATCATTTCACATTCTACTTATTCAGAACATCTTTGTACTAGAGGATTAATCAGAAGTGAGAAGTTTACTTTGTCTCTTACAAGCCCCCAGGCTTTTATGCAAAAATCTCAGAGCTGAATGTGTTCTGGAAATCAGCCTTTAGAAAGGTAAAGAGGTGCATCTATCACGTATGCACAATACCCCCATTAGGGCTTATAATCAAACATCTTAAAACCTGTGATAAAACATGACTGTTCACACTGAATAGGATAAAGACTAATTAATACCCTTATGTCATTCTGGTCTGGTTTTGGGATCTCAGAATTGCAGATAAGTAATGCTGTACCTGTATGTTCTCTCTGTCTTGGGATTGATATAGAAGAAATCATTCCCAAAAAGTGTACCTTTGCTTGATATGAAATTTTAATGCAGCCAGTAAAGGAATTCTGTAGGTATGTCTCAATTGAGTTTTTAGATTTTGAAAAATACTGAAAATTCTCATACAAATACTAGCATTTGGTACTTAAAACCTCATGATGTACTAGAATATATTTGTACAAAGAAGTTCATCCAGTAATATTTAATATTGCTAAATTAACAACTCTAGACAGTCAAATGTAGGCTCAGTTGATTTTATCAAGAGCCTTAAAAAGGTACCTAGTCTTTGACATCATAATTCCATCTTTGGAAATCTGCTTTAAGGATTTTAACCTAATACAGCTGTGGAAACAGAACCACCTTGGCTATTGGGCACATTGTCTTAGTGCCCCATGGTGCCCGCAGTCACTGAGAACGGCCTGGTGTCCACCAAAGCTTCCTCGCTTTTTTGTCAAGTAGCCTCTTTGCTCTGGACTGGGAGGCGGGGCCAAATGAGACCTGCATTGACACATGCCATTCCCTCTGGCCCCCAGAGCAGGGGTCAGCTACACGCTCTGCTTCCGCTCTTTCCTCCCTGAGCCCTGGAGTCCTGTCCTTGCCGTTTGCCTGTGGTGTGAGGCGTCCTGCTTGTATATTTGCAGGATTTTGCCCGAATCATGCAGGCCCATGTGAAACCAGCCCTTCTTGATTTTTATTAGTTTAGTTTGTATTGGTAGAGTCCCCCTCTCTTTTTTCCCCCTCTGTGCATTGTAGCATAATTTCCATGCTTTCTCCACTGGACTGTAAGACCCATGCAGGCGGCTAACCATGCCTCTTTTGTTGACTTGTGCTTTCAGCATCTAGCACTCTGTCTTACGTTATAGGCATTGAAAGATTATTTGTTGAGGGAGTGGATGTTCAGGGGATTTGACCCATAAATCACTTAAAATAAAGCCAAGGTATCAAGTAGACTTCAAAGACCAGTGTTTGAATTGTAGCCAGAGGCAACCCGAAACAGTGCTGGGAAGGTCGGGTGTGGTGTGGAGCAATCTGGTGTGTCTGTGAGGGAATGATCTGGAAGCTTTGCACTTCACGAGTTTGCATAGGTAGACCTGTCCACGGAAGACCAGTGGGAGGGACAACAGGGCTTATGCCTTCTGGGAGGCTGCTGCTGGCCACAGGAAGATGGTCTAAAAGCAGTGTTGTCAGGGTGGGTGAGGAGTTGTTTGTTGGGAATATTACAAAAAGTTTGCTCATAAAATTGATGTTACATTTGTGTTTACTCTGTTAAATTTGATTTGAATTATATTTTACGTATTTTAAGTTTTGACTAAAAAGGGGTCTATAAACTATTTAACCTTTTCTTGAATTTTATGTCTGTATCTTTCCTTGCCTTCCTCCAGCTTCCCTTATGCATTGCTTTCCGAAAAGGTTAAATAGAGAACAATTCAGCATGTACTCATGCCACCCCTTACCTGCACTTCTAAAGCAGCACCCCTCGTGGCTAGGCTTCAGAGTCACTGTGGCGTGGCCTTCCTTGCCCACCCAAGAACCATCTCTTCTCCTGACTCTGGCCAGGCACTGCCCCCCGCTCCATGGGGACCTGGATGCCCTGTCAGCCAGACTCAGCAGTCTAGTGTTGTCAACCCCTATGAGTCTTAAAGATGCAGCCCACCTTCCCACTGTGCCTTTTGCTCTAGGAGGCCTAGTAGCGTGGTGAAGCTTAAACTTGGGTTTGGTTAAATCCCCAGTTCTCTGGTTTTCTGTAAGGGTGGGGCTCCTGGTTTAGGATCACATTAATGTGTGCTTCTGTCCGGGACAGTGGTCTTATCCTCTGTGCTGGGTTCTGTGGGCTATGTAGACAGAAGAAGACCCCTGCTTGGGTCTTGATTTTAGCCAGAAATGAGTCCAGACAACTCTACATGTGAATCCAGGCTGAGGTGGTTTGATGGCCCCGGTGAGCTGGAGGGTAGAGAAATGCTCTCTGGGGGTTCACTCCCTCTTTCCTTCTTCCAGAGAAACTTTAGGGAACTTTAACTTTGTTTCATGCCTTGAACCATAGGTCAATCTAGGCATTTGAATTAGAGCAAACTAGGATACATTTTTCTATTTTTATTTTTCCTACCTGTCTCTTGATGTGGAAAATATCTGAAAGGATTTATTTATATTTGGTGATTGGGATAATTGTGATCATCACTTTAAAGGAGTAGCTCTCCTCTGTGACCGATATTGCCTCCCAGGGACATCTAGTGGTGTCTGGAGACATTTTTGGTTGTCACAACTACAGAAACGGGTGCTACTGGCGTCCAAATGGTAGAGGCCAGGGATGCTGCTGAATATCCTACAGCAGTTGACACAGCCTCCACCACAGAGAATGAGCCACTCTCAGATGTCAGTTGTGGAGGTTGAGATTCCCTGCTTTTCAACTCGGTAATTTGATGAAGCCTTGAGTGAGCACTCCTAAGAGCTCCCCTTGGAGCTTTCCCCTTGTGAAAGCGAGCCACAGTTTGCACTCGTTCACTGGTGAATTTCCGTGGTCTCTGACTTCTGCTTCCACATCCACTGTTTTTGTTTTTTTTTTAGGTAACTTTAACAGCACTTTTTCCTGGCCCCTCCCTTTTTTGTGGTAAAGTTCATATAAAACTGACCATTTTGAAGTGAACAATTTAGTGTCATTTAGTACATTCACAGTGTTGTGCAACCACCACCTCTGCTTGATTCCATCACCTCAAAAGGAACCTTGTACCCAGTGAGCAAGTTGTTCATCACACGTGTGTGTACACACAGCCCCTGGCAGCCACTGCTTTCTGTCTCTGGATTTGCATATCCTGTATATTTCATGTAAATAGAATCATGCAATAGGTGACTTTTTGTGTCTGGTTTCTTCATGTAGCATCATGTTTTCAGGGATCATCCACATTGTAGCATGTGTCAGTACTTCATTCCTTTTTAAGGCTGAATAATGTTCCATTGTGTGGTATGCATATTTTGTTTATCCATTTACCCATTGATGGACTTTTGGGATGTTGCCACCTTTTGGCTGTTGTGAATAGTGCTGCTGTGGGCATACGTGTGCGGTCTATTGAGTACTTGTCTTTTGAGTGTATACCTAGGAGTAGAACTGCTTGGTTATGTGGTAATTCTCTTCAACTTTTTGAAGAACCACGAAACTCTTTTCCTTCCACATCCACTTTTACTGCCAGAAAAGCATGTGCTTTCTTATAATATAAGCAGCGTAATTCTAAAATAAAACTATTTTGTGAAATAAATGCCTTAGAATTTACAGGTCCACTGGGGGGCGTTCAGGTTGTTGTTACCTCTCGTGACCCCCAGACTGGATGTATGCATGTGAGCTTGTAGACTCAGAAGATAGTGAATTAATCAACAGGCAGTTGGTAACCTGTGAAACATCCGAAAGTTGGTCTTTGACACAAAATTTAATTTGGAAAGATTACAAAAACATATTTAAATGTTTTGAAACTTAGTTTCTGGGAAAGAACAAGCAGACATTTCAGAAAAAATCTAGAATGAAATATACTTTAGTTCTGGCTGCAGTATGGTGAGAGGAGAGTCAAGAGGCTCCGTTGTAATGTCTGCTGCTCTTTCAGACTGCTTCCTGATCACCAGGGCCAAGGCTTCGGGTGGCACCAAGGCAGTAGGAGTGGGACAGAGGAGCGATTGAACTGTGGACTTGCCAGCACTTAGGGGACAGTTAGCCAGCGGCTTCTGTGAGATTCAGATGAGGTCCACTGCATGTCAAACGGGGAAAGTCTGGGTGAGATTACTCTTAGAAGCTTCTTGAATTGCTGTGATTTTTTTTCTTGTTACTGTAATTTTTCTAGTAACAGGATTCTAAACACCCCTTCCCCCCAGTACTTTAATTCAAGGTGTTTTCCCTGAGGCATTTCTTTTTTTTTATTTTTTAAATATTTTTTGCGAGGAAGATCAGCTCTGAGCTAACATCCGTTGCCAATGCTCCTCTTTTTTGCTGAAGAAGACCTGCCCTGGGCTAACATCCGTGCCCATCTTCCTCTATTTTATATGGGACGCCACCATAACATGGCTGACAAGCGGTGCATCGGTCTGTGCCTGGGATCTGAACCTGCAAACCCTGGGCCTCCGAAGCAGAACGCAGGAACTTAACTGCTATGCCACCGGGCTGGCCCCTGAGGCATTTCTAAGGGCTTTTTAAAAAAGAAAGGAGATCAGATTTCTTCTTTTCCACACTGAAAAACTAAATCCTAAATTAATACAAAGTACTAAGTAAAGAAGTTTGGGGCAAGAAATGGTGATAGGGAAGGGGGTGGATTTGTGTGCTCCTTAAAATGTGTGGGATGTTGTTCCTCACAGCCTGAGTGCAGTGCAGGTAGAGCCTTCTCTCTCTCTCTGTTGCAGACAGTTACACGTGTTGGAGACCAGACCAGAGGCACTTCTGAATTAAGGTAATTTTGATGTAATTGATCCTTTCAGTTTTTAAAGTACAATATTTAAATTTCCTCGGGATTTCTTTTTTTTAATAACCTGGTTTTTGTTACAGTTTTGCCCATCTCTCTTCTTTAAGCCTAAAGTTGGTTTTTAGAGCAAGTTGATCCTGAAGAAGGGTATTTTCTTAAGAGGTTCTGTCCAGTGTTCAGCAGGAGGGGCTAAGGTCCCAGAGCACATTCTGGACAAGAGCAGTATTTCTGGAACTTTTTTCATTAGAAAGTAGGAGACCGCTTTTCCCAAATCAAATCTTAATTGAAATACTAGCCAATGATACAGATAAAGGTGAGACCACACGATTCAGAAAAAAAAAAATCCCAGTGTTTGTATAAAGTGGGAATAGTAAAGCAAGTGTTAATGTTAGGGATTGGTGAATCTGGGTGAGAGTATGCAGTTCCGTGTATTATTCCTGCAACTCTTTGTAAGTTGAAATAATTTTAAATTAAAAAGCAAAACTATGGGGCCGCCCAGTGGCGCAACAGTTTAGTTAGCACTTTGGCAGCCCAGGGTTCGCGGGATTGGATCCCGGGCGCCTGCCGATGCACTGCCTGTCAGCCATGCCGTGGCAGCGTCCCATATAAAGTAGAGGAAGATGGGCACAGATGTTAGCCCAGGGCCAGTCTTCCTCAGCAAAAAGAGGAGGATTGGTGATGGATGTTAGCTCAGGGCTGGTCTTCCTACAAAAAAAAAAAAAGGGAAAAAAAAAAGCAAAACTAAATTGAATGAATTAGGTACTTGAACAATTGGCTATCAATATGCAAAAGATGAACTTGACATCATAGATAAAAATTAACTCACATGAATCATAGACCTAAACAGAAAACCTAACACTAGAAAACCTCTAAAAGAAAACATAGAAAATCATTGAGACTTTGGGTTATGCAAAGATTTCTTAATTTTGACATCAAAGACACAATCCATGAAAGAGAACATTTATAAATTGGACTTCATCAAAATTAGAAATTTCCGTTTTTTCAAAGACACTGTTAAGAGAGTGAAAAGACAAGCCAGAGACTGGCAGAAAATATTAGCAGATCACGTGTCTTTTAGATGACTTGTATCCGGAATAAGTAAAGAACATTTAAAATTCAATATTAAGAAAACCAACCCAGTAAAAAAAGCAAGTGAATGGAATAGACACCTCACCACAGAATATTTAGACATAGCAGATAAGCACATGAAAAGATGGTCAAAATTGTTAGCCATCGTGGAAATGTAAATTCAAACCACAATGAGATGCCAGTATCCATCTATTAGAATGACCAAAATGAAAAAGACCAACCCTACCAAGTGCTGACAGGAATGTGCCAGAACTCTCATGGCGCTGCATCCGTTTTGAAAACAGTTTGGCAATTTCTTAAAATGTTAAACATATTCCTACCATCTATGATCCAGCCATTCCACTCCTAGGTGTTTACCCAAGAGAAAGGAAAGCAGGTGTTCACATAAAGACTTGGACATGTTTATTGTGTTACCTACACTTCAATAAAGATATTTTAAAAAGTGAATGAACAATTAGAAAGCAATATGAGCAGGTCTGCCCTCCACCTGGTGAACCCCTGTATACTGCTTGCCACTCTTACCCATATTCTTGATTTCTGCAAAAGGGCCTGCTCCACTGACTCTGGGTAGGATGTGTGGGAGATGAAGGAGGAGGTAGTTTTCTAACTGTTACTTAAATCATCTCAGGTTGAAAGTTCTTTTTGTAACAAGTCCTATTTAATGAGCATTTATTGTGACTCAGTCAGGTTTTAAGGGCCTTATGTGGATTCTCACTGAATCCTCACAGCATGTGAGGTGGCTACTCTTACTGTCTCCATTTTCTGACCAAAAAATGAAGGCAGAGAGAGGTTAGGAACTTAGTGGAGACCACTTGGTGATAAAGGGGAGCGCCAGGACTGGAACCCCAAATGTGTGACCCCCAACCATGTGTGACCACACTGCCTCTAGTAAGCAAGTCCTGCTCAGATGGGCTGGACATGCAAAGGCCAGTAAAAATAAGTTTCAGTAGTGTTCATCGTAGTTTGCAGGAAGTAAGTGTAAAAACAAAGATTTTCTCTGTGTAATAGAGGGCAAATGACATGGTAGGAAGCAGATTCTTACCCCAGACTTGAGGGTTATAGCCCCTCTGAGGTGGGTGCTTGAAGGCCCACCACCTCCATGGTGTGTGTGGTTGATCTCCAGTCCCCACCGCCTTTCCCTGTTAGGCCTGCCTTCTGGGTGTGTGCCATTTGTTCTTAGGTTGCATAAACTACATGTGAAGTTTGGCTCAGAAATAAAGTGGGATTTCCTGTTTGACCTCAACAGGTTTGAAGGGGTTGGGTTTATTGAACAATTTTTGATCACCTAGTATGTGCTAGGTTCTATGGTCGACCCTGGAAGCAAAAAGAGGACATAGGCTGACAAGGTTAGACACCGAGGGAGAACAAGACAGAAGAGCAGATGGGTTTTCATGGGGCACCAGATGTAAGGAGAAAAGGACACTAGCCATTTCCTGAGATCCCAGAGGGAAAGGTGACATGGGGAGCAGCTCACACCTGCTCTCCCACACTGGCTCATCCCTGTCTTTCCATCCCATTCCCTGAGCTGCTGCTTTCCACCTGCTTCATGACCTCACACTGTAATTACTGCTGTTACTCCCTAATTGGAATGTGCAGGTACTGGTATTGCTGCCTACTTGGTCAGGCACATCTCTGGATAGGGAATGTGGGGGTGTCTTAGAAAAATGATGTTTTACCTTTTGTGTCAAAGACAGGCTCTGTGTTCTGTAGTCTGTCCGTGGGGCTGAATGGCTTCCCTGTTGGTACCAGGTGCATGGTTGGTTTTGTCAGACATGAAATCTCTTTTGGTGCACAGAAGCCTATATGATTCCTCCCTTACTTGAGGCTGGCAGAGAGACTTGGGTAGCCAGGGAAGCACATGTTGGAGTGGTACTAGGACCATCACAGGGCAGCAGACACCTGCATAGTACAGTACCATCTTGGGGGCTTTTCCCCTGCAGTGATATCTGGATTTAGCATGGACTTTCTAGAATGACACATTAGGGTCCCACAGATTCAGTTTGAGTGTAAGTGGCATTTGGCTATCAGTGACTTTATGAATTATCTGTGTTGGTTTTGTTGTGATTTGAAAAGTACAAGAACCTTTATTTTTAAACAGTAGTAAACTGCAGTAAGTGAAGCTCCTCCTCATGCATATAGAAGGTCAGCCAGTGGGCCTCAGAGAGTGAGACCATTTATAGGGCTGATAGATGTATTCACTGTGTATAGATTGTTTCTTGTATCTTATTTTTCTGTTTACGGAACTCATATGATTGTTTTATAAATTTACTTCTACTAAGGATGATTAAATTTTCACATTGTCCTAAGACTTTAGGAGATGCACTTTAATTGGGGTTAAACAGTAAGTTAAGAAAATTAGGGGCTGGCCTGGCGGCATAGTGGTTAAATTCACATGTTCCACTTCAGCAGTCCAGGTTTGGTTCCCAGGCATGGACCTACACCACTCATCAAGCCATGCTATGGCGGCGACCCACATTCAAAATAGAGGAAGATTGGCACAGATGTTAGCTCAGGGCTAATCTTCCTCACCGGGGGGAAAAAAAAGAAAAGAAAATTATATTACATTATCCATGAATGTAAAATGTGAAAAGTAAAAGTCTCTTGAGTGTACATTATCTAAAAGTAAACCACTTAACTAAGTTAGGGACTGTGAGGTTTCTTTTAAAATTTGCATCAGAAAATTCAGAAACAGGAAAATCTCATGAGGTATCTTAGATGTTGAGGGAAGACTTATTTAAATATACTGCATCGTAATAAAATGTAATACTCTCATGTCAGTTTTCAAATAACATATGTAAAAATTTGCTGGATACTTTAAACCAGAGCTAAATAAGAATTTAATATATAATTAGATTTCCTATCTTAGTCTTCATTATCATCTGGTTACCTATATAAAAACTATTTATGGTTTACTTTTTATTTCATTGAATATTCTGATATCTGCTACTTCATAGAAGTTGATTTAGTGGTAATGTGTTATCAAAACAATATTAATTTTTATCTTTTTTTTTTTAAATGTCATGTGTTAGGATGAGGATGTTTTATTCTTTTGTTATTTTTTTTGGTGAGGAAGACTGGCCTTGAGCTCACATCCATTGCCAATCCTCCTCTTTTTGCTGAGGAAGATTGTCCCTGACCTAACATCTGTGCCCATCTTCCTCTGTTTTGTGTATGGGACATTGCCACAGCATGGCTTGATGAGTTGTGCGTAGGTCCGTGCCCAGGATCTGAACCTGCAAACCCTGGGCTGCCAAAGTGGAGCACACGAACATAACCACTATGCCACCAGGCTGGCCCCAATTTTTATTATTTTTGGAACTTGGGTATATAAGCCTCCAAGGCTGACCATTCAGTTGTTCAGACAAATTTGGGAATTATTGGGGTTGAATCCTCACAACCAACCAGCTAAAGTTGTGGGACAGTCAATCTCGTTGCAGAAGAAAATGTCAAAACATGACATCTGCTCCTGGGATGCCTGTGCTCCCATACTCTTAAAACCAGGAGATTTATAACAAATTTAATACATGCTTATAATATAGTCAAACAATATCAAGAAACATTGATTTTCTAAAAATTGTATGAAGAGAATATTCATACACATATGAAAACAGAATATTATGTAATCATAATATTGTAAATGCTCCAGCATTTACAGAATTTTGCCAATTTTGTTTAATTTCCTTTCTCCGTCCTTCCTTCCTTCCTGTCTTGGAGTGTTTTAAAGCAAATCCCAAAATCATATCCTTCCACTCATAAGTAATGATGTGATAGACTTTTTTCCTATTACAATACCAAACAAAAGAACAGCAACTCCTTCATGTTATCAGATACCCAGACCATATTCCGATTTTCCTGATTTTCTCTGAAGTCTCTACATTTGGATTTTGAATCAAGATCCAAAGTCTCTAATATATTTCAAAACTGTTTTAATGGAAAATTGAAATATATACAAAAGTTAATGAGCGGTGTAAGGAACTCTATTGCCAAACCAAAACAATTACCAACTCATGACCAATTTTGCTTTTATATGCCCTCATCTGTTTCCCTTCTTCTTGGTTGTTTTCAAGTGAAATTCAGACGTGTCATTTTATTCTTAAATACGTCAGCATATACTTTTAAATGACAGGGGATGCTGTGGATAAGTCATGTTGGATGGAGTATCCACAGTATGCATCGCTCTGCACCTGCTTCAGCAATGATACCCTTTACTGAGCGTGATGTCTTTGTCTTGCTGCCCTGTGTTGCTCATAGTATTGTTAGAATGGTGTGTAATAGAAGGAGGGCTTGAGTACTTCCTATTGCCCTTTGGATTTGCACTGTCTTAACTTTGGAGATTAACTTGGATTTGCGATGGAAGAAAAAGAGAAAAGCTGATGAAATTGGTTTAATTTCCTCATGCAAACTCCTGTCTCAAAATGCTGCTTTGTCTTGGAGGTGAGGTGTGGTACTTATGTGTCTGAACAAGTGAGCCAACTCCTGCCCCACATGACACTGGTTGGTCAGTGGGGCTGGTTTTGACTTAGGAGGAAGTTTCTGAGGGGTACGGGAGGCCCATGGGCATGCCGGCGGCTGATCTCCTGTTGGTGTTGAGACCACGTGTATGCGTTGCAGCTGCTCTGTTAGAAGGTGCACTTCATAGTCTAATCACTGGAAGGCTTCCAGAGCACTTTCTAGTCATCTCCTTTACTTTTTGTTGTAGCCCTGTGATGTAGATAACACCATTCCTATTTTGCAGTAAACAGACCATAGTGAAATATGATTTAGTAAAAGTCATATTCCTTGTATGTGACAGAACCAGAACTTGGAGTTATTTTTGATGCAGTCACCTTATTTTGTCATTAACAGACTTGCAGCCTGAGTGTAGTGGTTAGTGACTGCATACTAACAACAGGGTGCTGGGGACACCATTGAGGCGTCCTTCTTAGACTTTACAAGGGTGTTGATTAGAGGGAGATGGTGCTGCACTTATCAGAAAGTGATGGGGGAGCCAGTGGAGGTACATTATATTGCAAATGGGAAATATTTGAATAAAAAATTATGTTAGCACTTTGACTTACAAAGATGTTGAATATAATCTAAAGTAGGGGCAGATCACTTCACATACTTCCTTTTAAGTTATTTAACTTGCTGTGAAAAGTATTTCCAAAACAGAAGTTCTAAATAAAAGCTAACGGCAGATGTGGATCATAAAGAAGAACAGATGTGAGACTCTCAGCAGGTCCTGTCTTAGTGGATTAGATTGGCCCCTGTGCTGAGTCAGCTCGGCCAGAGCTTAACTATGACTTTGACACTGGAGAAGAGAAGGAACCCAGGCCGTGTAAACTGATGGTGGGGTTTCCAGGAGGCTTTGGGGGACTAAGGAGAAAGAGAAAAGCAAAAGCAATTAAATGTAAGTAAGACTAAAAATGTCCATTCATTTTCTTTTTTAATCAAAGTAGTATAAACTGTATTACCATTATTTGGAAAATGAAGATACAAATATGATGAATAATTCTAACAAAAATGCTATTGATCTTTTCAAATGTCTTTTTTTAACTATATTTTTATTCTTCTAAAGTAGCTAAAATTATTACATGCAAATTTTTCACTTAACATATGATAGCCATTTTCCTCAGATTTTTATACTGTCTTCATTATTGTTCTTAGTGTTATGTAATAATAGTTCATTCACTAAAAAGTTTTTTAAACTGAAAACTATGGGGGAAAAATGTGAATGCTTCTTAGTTCCAGGGCCCAGATAACCTGTTAACTTTTTTGAAAAAAGAAAAAAATATATATAAAAGATAATATGAAAAATAAAAGCTGCCTCACCATTCCTGTGTCTTTCTCCAAAAATAACCAGTTAACATCTTCTCGTGTATATAGGAAAAACATTGCTTATATTAGCATAGATGTTTGTCCTTTTTATATACACAAAAAGAAAACTATCATCATTTATACACTATTCTGTACCTGTGTGTTTCATTTACTGTGTCTTCATGGAGGAGCATTTGGGGTGAACTTTTAGTTTGTGGGAATTAGACAGTTTTTTCTTCCTGTCAGTTCTGCTCTGTGTGTGAGCATGCGTGCTCCTTGCCATCTGTAGATGCTGGTTTCTCTTTGGGGAGCATTGACTGCCTAGTTTTCTGTGATGGTGGTGGTGTCCGGTCTCTCCACATTCATCCTATGGGGCCGCTTCAGTGTCTGTTAGCTTGCGGTGAAGGGGGCCATCCTTCTGTGGATGTGTGTGCACACCACGTCAGGGTGGTCCTGGATGGTGCCCGTCAGAGTGAACCCAGGTCCACAGGGGCCGGCGTGCTGGGGACCTGGGGTGTCCCTTCATCAAAAGTCCATCTACAAAAAGCTTCTTTTCCAGATTTTAGAAAATATACCTTGACAGAGATAGAGAATGTAATTTTTAAAATGTTTAAATGCCTAACAGTAGGGTTTCTCTTTCTCACCAGGCTGTTCGTATAGATTAAATAGGGTCTTATAGGACACTTATTTTTATTGCTAGTAGAAATAGAAATACCCTTAAATTTACAAACTTGAATTTTGAGTCTCTTAGTTGAGATTCACATATGGGCACAAATTATAGAGGGGAGCTATAATCAAAAGGCGATATTAATAATTTATGCTATTTACTGATGGAAGAGAAATAGATCTGGTTTTGTTCTCTTTGCTTGTGACTAAAGATTAAGTCAGCAAATATTGGTATTGCTTCTGAAATTTTGTGAGGTAACTGAGTTAAATGGAGCTTCTCATTTTAAAGATACTTAGGTTTTCAGTGAATCCATTTCTCTAAAGCAATACAGCTCAGTGATTATCACGTATGTATTGTTCTATAATGTGTATAAAAGAACATCTTATTAAAAGAAATATTTAAATTTAGGATCTCAGAAGTTATCTCACCTAATATTGGAATTTAGGTCTTTACCCAAGGACCCCCCCCCAGTGTCTCAGAAAGTACTTCTTGTTTACCTATATCCTAGGAGTTTGTTGTTTTTAGTCTTTACTTTAAAAATTAGCTTAGCTTTTACTTTTCTGCATATAATGTTCATAGTACCTTTTCCTTTTCATCTTCTTTCCTTCGTTATAGCTATGCTGTAATGTTATAATAAAGTTTGTTTAAAAAATTAGCTTTTTAGTGTTTAAATTAGGATCAGAATTTGTGTTTGTTGATTAAAATTAACAGTTTAACTCATTCTGCCTCATGACAACATTAGGTGTACTTTTCTTCCCGTTGATTTTGGAAGGATTGAATAAAGTAGCTTCTTTATAGCCTAAGAATGATTCTCCAACGTTGGGGGTGAGGGTTGTTGCTGGAATTAAACTACTGCCAAGTGTGCCGAATTATCCACATAATGTAATTTGATCATGTATAAAATATATGTGAGTGCTGGTTCGATGCCTGGGCTGGCAGAAGGAAGGCAAGGCAGTCCATGAGTGTAGAGGACATGACATCACAGCTGTATATTTAAAAAATTATTTCATATTCTCTTGGCACTGTTATTATTTCATACATTGATATTCATAAACTGCAGTCCTTAGAGTTTATATGTGAAAACTAGAGAGAGAATTAACCAGTGTTATCCCATAGGATAAAATATCTGTCCAGTGTAGCCTCTCTCACATCTAACTTCACTGATGCTCTGTTTGTCCCGGGAGGCTTGAGGTATTCTGCATTAGCGAAGCTTTCCACATGCTTACTACACCCACTTAAAGTAATGCCTTGGAAACAACTATTTTGGTTGGAAATATTTCTAAAACTGTGTCACCGTGTATCATCTTCCCAGAGAGCTGTAGTAGCAAGCCCTGCCTTTTACTGTGTCCTGGCTGGAGATGCCTTGGCTTCTCAAAATGACCCTGTCCCCGGTAGGCTTTTCCTGGCAGTTCTGTGGACTTTCATTTAGGGTCAGTGCTAGTGACTTGCACTGACTCTGGAGGTCCAGCACTTACTGCACTTGCCCCTTCTGCCTCCTGCCTGGCCTGCCCAGCAGTTAGCAGCATTTTATAGCTGTGAATGGACGTGGACTGGTGAGTGCAGGGAGAGCAAGAACTCACACACATTTTAAAGTTGCTTTTTATTGGGAAAGATTACACATTTTAAAGTTGCTTTTTATTGGGAAAGATTTTTGTTTTTATCAGTAAATATACATCAAGTTTCTATAATATAAACCATTTAACAGTTATTTTGAATGCTTTTGTGCAGGATAGGAAAGTTTGTCTAGACTAGGGACTCTAAGAACTATGCTTTTTGGGTCATCCAGATAATTTCTCCCAGATGTGTTTACATTTTAAGAAAATAAACAACTACTCTTAATTAAATATCTGGTATATATCAACTCTATGACTTTTACACAAAATCTATGATGGAAAAATGTTCCCTTGCATGTTTGCATAGGACATTGAGGCCCTTGCATAAGCCGTGTTTGCATGTGGGAGCTGATTATATTCTTGTGATTAAAAGATGTTGGTAATTATATCTTCAGCTTTGTGATAGTTGGTCATATTTATGATTGACTTAACAGCCGTGGTCTTGGTCAGAAATGAAACTTCCAATTATGACATTCTCTTGGGAAGATAAGTCTCTTGTTTAACGGGATGACTTCATTTTGACTCTGATTTCAAGAATACTATCTAATGAGACTAGGAGTGGGGCAGGGTCAAGAGTGGGCAGCAGAGCTGCTTGTACTGAGTCTAATTTGGTCTGTACCTGTAAGGACTGAGGTGTTGTCCCTGAGTCTGCTGGGATCCCAGGGCCCATTTTGGTGGGAGAGTGAGTTGTCCCTGAACCAGAGGCCTGCTGAACACCACACTGAGTCCTTTTAGAATTGCTGTGTGAACATTCTGACATCTTCTGGGCAGTCATGGGATCAAGATCATTGATGTGGCTTTGAGGTATGGGGTTGCCAGGTTGCCACTGCACCCCGTTTCCTGAACTAACTACCTCTGAGTTTTCTCGTGAGAGCTATTCTAAACATTAGTCTTAGATTCTTGGCTTTGTAGTGAGACCCAGATCCTTCATGAAAAATGCTTAACAGATTTTTCCTTTTTCAACCCACCACTATCTTTTGAGTAGTCTATTAGACATTGTCATTGTACAAATCTAGTGAATAATAGTGATTATATTTTATTAACCCAGCCCTTGGTAGGCATTTTATAAGTTCTGATGAATGCTAAAGAAAAGTGCTCTGATTTATAATGAAACTATAGCTCTTGAAATTTCAATTTCTTTTTCTCATCTGCTTCGTTAAATTGCTCCACCATTGTTGTTAATATTTTGTGCTTGTATTTCCGTTTCAGATCTCAGATTCTTTGAGTGGCGTTGAAGAGCACCAAGATCAGAAGATGAGTGAACTTGACCAGTTACGGCAGGAGGCTGAACAGCTTAAAAACCAAATTAGAGTATGTAGCTACCATATGTGTTTAGTTTTATGAATCATTTGGATTTCAGGTCAAGTGTTATCTGTTTTAGGGAAGGTGGGTTACAGAGTTATTAGTCAATGTTTTGGATTGAAATTGAATCTTAATTGACCCAGGATATACTAATTATTCAGATATTTGGCCTAGTACATTATTTTCAGTATTTTGTTTTCTGGTATATCATTATTTGAATATACATAAAATGTTTCCATAGAATTTATAAACATCTTTCTGTACATTTTTTTCTTAACCTTGGGAATTAGCTTCGTGAAATTCTTTGGGTTACTATAGAGTGTGGTGTCTTCCTCCCTCCTCTGTGACCATTAAGTTGGGAGCAGGAAGCTTGTTTAAAAATAAGAGGTGTAGAGCCAGCCCTGATGGTCTGGTGGTTAAAGTTCGGTATTCTCATCGCTTCAGCAGCCCGGGTTTGTTTCCCAGTTGTAGAACCACACCACTCATCTGTTGGTTGCCATGCTGTG
Source organism: Tapirus indicus (assembly GCA_031878705.1). Taxonomy (NCBI): domain Eukaryota; kingdom Metazoa; phylum Chordata; class Mammalia; order Perissodactyla; family Tapiridae; genus Tapirus; species Tapirus indicus. Next base: position 85,281,320 of record CM062924.1, on the reverse strand, counting down.
GTGGTAGCTCACATAGAACTAGAAGGATTTACAACTAGAATATACAACCATGCACTGGGGCTTTGGGGAGAGAAAAAAAAAGAAGAAGAAGATTGGCAATAGATGTTAGCTCAGGGCAAAAAAATAAGTAAATAAATAAAAACAAGAGTTTCAGCAACAACAGTGAAAAGTATTTTAGGTGTTGCTGATTTGTTCTTAATTTTAAAAAGAGGTGTTCCCTAGGGATAGTTATTGCAGTCTACAACTTTTGATTAGATAGGCTGTTAGAGCAGATACATCTGATTGAAGATAAAAACAACCATGCGTAATTCAACTGCCTGTACAAAAAGTAACATTCTCAGTAACATTCTAAAACGTTGAATTCCAATCTGTCACTGGTGTATAATGTTCCATTACAGAGCCCATGAACTTTTAAAAAGGGAGGAGGAACAGGTCTAAAAGGAATGCATCCTGCTCTCCTCTGATTTTGTGAGGCAGTGCTTTTAGTGAATATTTTCTAGAGAAACATTTAATACAAGTTAGATGTTTCTGTTCGCAGACTGTTTATATGAAGAGTGAGAGAAAAAGAGGAGGATTTATCAGGAAAAACCATATCCTCAATACATTTAGATAGATGTTTGTCACTGTGATGAAGGAGCTTCTCTCTGATGTTTTTGGTTTCATCTACAAGGCTTCAGCGATCCTTCAGAGCATCATTTTTCCATACATGTCTCAACAACAGTTTATTTTTTTGAGATTACTATAAGATAGAGCCTAATTATTTCCTTCTAAATGGCCAGTTATTTATTCAGAAAGCCTAGTGGTAATTGGAGAAAGAATCATCAACATCATTTTAGCCAACTTTTTCTTGAACTTGAGAAAAGATAATGGAATTATCCGAGATCTACAGCCAAAGAGGAAACAAAATATCTTTTTACTGTGAGAATTTCAAATCTTAGCATTTAAAAGATCTGATACAGCTCAATAAAAATGAGGCAGACTTAGTGTGTATCTGTCTACCCTCTGGAGTATAGAAATCAGAATTTTGATTTTCTAACAGCTGTAAATTATTGTTTATAAGTTGTTATTCATAAATATTGGATTCAGATCTGTTCATAGCAGAAAGTTTATATGGCATAGGTGGAAGATGTCCAAATTTGGAAAAAATAAAGGCTGAAAGTCAATGTTGCATCTTTTCCCATTTTTTCGACCCAATTACAATGTAAAGCACAGGCAGTCCTCCTGAGGTACAAGGGCTGTCCTGTGAGCCACACGTGGAATTTAATAAAAATGTAAAGAAACAGGTGGAATTAATATTTAACAAACTGTATCTAAACCATATATCTAAAATTATCATTTCAACATATAATTAATAAATATTTTTATTGTTTTACATTCCTTTTTTTGTACTAAGTCTTGAGAATTCAGTGTGGTTCTTACATTAAGTATCACACCTGAGTTTGCACTTGCTGCCTTTCACGTGGCTTACGGCTCCCACATGGGACCGTCCCCGAGGAGAGCACTGAGCTGCAGAGCGCTCTGCACACCCTCCACACGGGCTTTTTCTTGGAATCTACGTGCTCTGCTAATTTCTGTGCATAATACGGGGATGGCAAAGGCTGTTTGAGTCCATTACACAAATGGGAAGGGAAGACTTTCTTTAACAAAGGAAAGAAAAAACACTTTTTTTTCTGACTGCCGAAGGGATACATGCTTGTTAAAGAGTGCAGGGCAGTGAGTCAACCAAGAAATGGTAGCTGATTCCAAGAGGGGCTGCTTGCTTTCTTAGATTTGTTTTTAAGCTGAAAGACCTCAAAGGACTGTCTCATCCTACTTTTTTTTTTTTTTTTTGGTGGGGAAGAGCAGCCCTGAGCTAACATCTGTTGCCAATCTTCCCCTTTTTGCTGAGGAAGACTGGCCCTGAGCTAACATCCGTGCCCATCTTCCTCCACTTTATATGGGACGCCGCCACAGCATGGCTGACAGGCAGTGCGCGTCCGCGGGCGCCTGGGATCCGAACTCGCGAACCCCGGGCTGCCAAGCGCGGACTAAACCGCTGCGCCACCGGGCGGCCCCTGTCTCATCCTACTTTTGATTGTATTTGTGAGGAAACATCGACTCTTAAAGGGATGCTGATTGAAACGTGGCATGTGTTAAAATATACAGGCTAACTGATAGATTAAGAGAAACTCCAGGAAATGTACAGGGGCAGTTTTTTCACAAAGCAACTGTGCCAGCCCATGCGAGTGAGCAAGACTCACCGTAAGGCGGGGTCCCGAGTGTTGCTGCCCAGTGACTAAGTGGAGCAGTACGCTTTCACTGTGGCCTCAGTAGGATGAAGCCTTGCTGTGTGTTTTTTTGTGTTTGACAGACATCCAAACAGGTTAAGGAACTGACTGATTAATGGTTTGGATGTATTCCTCTGATTTAAGGGGACGAAAGAGGTGAACTGTTACCTTCAGTGACATTTCTCATTATAGACAGTATAGAAGCCTTTGCACTAAATAATACACCACTCATTGTGCACATTTTCACCAGTCCATTAAATTGGAAATATATCTAAGAGAGATTAAAGATTTCTGTCTTTAAGTAGTTATAGAGATGGTTTCCATTAGACTTCTTCCTGCGTTGTTAGAAGATAAAGATGCTCATTCTGAGACGTGCGGCTCCCATCTCCATAAGCACTTGTTGACTGAAATGAAGACTGAATTGAAGTTATCTGTGTTTAGTTTTTAAAATGGTTCTTCCCTCTGTTTATCAATAGTATCACTACAGTCTTGTTACATGGTACATTATGAGATTCAATTTAGTCTTTGGACACTAACCAAGGTGAAGTTGCTCAAGTCCCATGGTTTATTTTTTCCATTAAAAAAATTCTCATTACTCTTTTTTAAAATTAAAAGTCATATATAACGTCAGCAAGAATGGTACTCAGAAACAAGTGTTAAACTAGATACTTGACGGCAGAATTCACTGAACGACTTGCTGCTCTGGATCTGCCCCTCCACTTGCTCCTTACCCAGGTTTAGGTGCTGGCATAGAAATACTTGATCACATAATCTTTTGTGTTTAATTATATAATTAATTAAGCAGAATGACTTCTAATAAGGTAAAGTTGAATTTGGAATCTCGATCTTTGGTACATTTATAACAGCAGTCTCTTTGAATGTATTTCCATGTGCTTGGTTGGTAAATATCCTTACCAGCTTCATGAAATAAAAATGGTTAGCAGGGAGGCAGTTTGCCCTTAGAGAGTGGTCTCCTGGGACAACCCCCGTGTGAGTGCTTGGATGTGTGTAAAGGCTGTCATATGGCCAGTTGCCATTTTGAAAGCAGGTGGTCAGATGACTACATAATGGAACCATTTTTCTCATTAGAAATTGTCATAATTTCCTTTGAAATTATTCCTACACTCATATTTTCACCCTTTTAAAGCTATCATCTCATTCCATAACATACGGCTTTCTATTTGTAAAAATATATATGCTAATTGGAGATTTCAAGATTTATTTTCTAGTAACTTTGATCACTTAGGGGCAATGAAAACATTCTAATTAGCTTTAGTATATCCCTTCCTAGTTCTTGCCTGCTTCACAAGGTCATATTTTAGATAAGAGAACAGATGCAACAGCCAGAAAGTCTTACCTGAATTTGGTTGTCTTGACTCCAGGTCCTTTGTTCTTTTCCATCGAGTTTAGTGTTAGCGAGTGTTTGGCTTGAAGACAAAGTCCTTAGTTAACATGATCTAGAAGAAAAATTCTGTGGACTGGACACCCAGTGCTTTTTTAGACTTTTTTCTCTGGGCCCACGACTCCTGGGCTATTAGGAAGGCAGAGCAAGACGCGTGTGTTGGTCTGTGGAATGTACGGGAGCCTCAGCAGGCAGGAGAGGAGGCAGCACCCGGTTCTGGGGTTCTCTGGTGCCATCCCAGCTTCCAGTGTGGTCCTCCCCATACGGGCCACATTTCTGGGGTCACAAGGGTGTTGTATTGGTTCGATGTGATGATCTGCAGGCCTTGAACATATTTGGGTGTTATTAGTCTTCTGTGTCGAGTGTGATTGCAGACTGAGGTGTTGCCCGGATAGCCCGAAGATGACCCTGGGCTACGGGGTGTTGGAGGAGAGGGAAGGGAGAGTGCTCCGTCCTTGTACGTTCCATCTTTGCAGACTCCTAGCAGCTGATGGAGGCTTTCTGAGGCTTTGAGATGAGGAATGAGGACTCAGTGTGTCTGAAACATGATTAATTTGCCCTTTACCATTCTTATTTCCTAGGATGCCAGGAAAGCATGTGCGGATGCAACTCTCTCTCAGGTAAGAACCGGTTTACGCAGAGCCGCCTGCCTGTGTACAGGTTGGTGCATGGTGTTGCCTACACGTGGAACCTCTAGAGTGAACTCTGCTCAGATTCTCTGTACTTCTGCACAGTGAGCATGTAAAACCACTGCTTGAAGCCCTTTCATTCAGAAGTCATTCTCATGCTTGGCATCGGAAGTAGTGTTTTGTTTAGATGAAAAATAAATCTCTCTCAAGGCTTAAATAATTACTTACTATTACAGAGGTCAGAGTTGTAAAATATTAATACAGTCTTAAAATAAGGTATTTTGAAGCTCCTTTCCTTAACAGAATCTGCCTTAGAACTTCAGTTTGGCAAGTCTTCAAAAAGTTAGACATAAATTATGACCCAGCAATTCCACTCCTAGATACATACCCCAAAGAAGTGAAAACTGGTGCTCAACAAGGACATGTACATGTATGTTCTTAGCAGCACTATTCACAATAGCCAAAAGCTGGAAATGGAGCCAGACCTGATGGCCTAGGGGTTAAAGTTCAGTGCACTCTGCTTCAGTGGCCCAGGCCACTCCACTCATCTGTCAGCAGCCACACTGTGGTGGTGGCTCACATAGAAGAACTAGGAGGACTTACAACCGAAAAATATACAACTATGTACTGGGGCTTTGGGAAGAAAAAAAAAAGGAAGATTGGCAATAGATGTTAGCCCAGAGTGAATCTTTCCCAGAAAAAAAAAAAAAATTCAAGTTGTCTTTGTAATCTCTAAAAAAAAAAAAAGGGGTGGAAACAACCAAAATTTCTGTCAATGGATGAGTGAATAAAAAACTTGTGGTATAGCCATACAATAGAATATTAATCAGCCATAAAAAGAAATGCATTGCCAATACATGCAGCAACATGGATGAACCTCGAAAATGTTATGCTAAGTGAAAGAAGCCAGATGTTTTGAAAGGTCACTTATTGTATGATTCCGTTTGTATGAAATGTCCAGAATAGGCAAATCTATAGAGACAGAAAATGGATTAGTGGTTGCCAGGAGTTGGGGAGTGGGGAGTGACCACTTAATGGACACGGGATTTCCTCTTGGGGGATGAAAATGTTGTGGAACTAGGTAAAGATGATGGTTGCACAACATTGTGAATGTGCTAAATACCACTGATTTGTATACTTTAAAATGGTGAATTTTACCTCATTAAAAAAATATTTTTGTCCAAAGACTTGAACAGAAATGTGAAAGAAAAATTATATTCATAAGTCTATAGAACTACCTGAATTTGAATTCTCAGATACTCTTTGGACTGTACATTTTTTAAAACCCATTATTGTGATACACTTATTCCATTTTTCAGCCCCAAATCATTAATGTCCATTTTTTTATATGTTGGGGTGAATCAGCAGATGTGCATATACATTTTTGTGCCATAAGCCACAGTAGTAGAGAGTAGATGCTAACTATCGTCCAGGTCCGTGCACAGCCGGGTCGCTGTGAGCAGCACTGTAAGCATGGGATCGTGTATGAAGTCGTGATGGAGGCTGATAAGGCTGTAAGGACTGAGAGAAGTAGGAGGAGCTGGGCCTGGATGAACAGTGAGGCGAAAGAGAGAGAAGGGGGAGAAGTGAGGCACCTGTGGGCCAGCACTGTGCATGCGTGCGTGCACATTGGGCGGAGTGAGGGGGAGCAGCAGGTGGTCCTGAAGACCAGGTAGAGCAGTGGACTTAATGAGAATCATGAAAGGAAGGTAGATGCTGTGGTAAACAGGAGAAATCACAGTGGAGAGCTGCCTGGGTGACTGGCAGGAACGGGGCGGCACAGCAGGTGAGCAGCACGGCCCTGACAGGGCTGATGCTGCCAAGGGGGTAGGAGTGAAGGAGAGGAGGCCTCAGGGAGATGTCATCACAGACTGTTAATCTGTAGTAACTTTTATTTTTAAGATCACAAACAACATCGACCCTGTGGGAAGAATCCAGATGCGCACCAGGAGAACGCTGAGGGGACACTTGGCCAAGATTTATGCCATGCACTGGGGCACGGATTCCAGGTGTGTGGGGGCATGAGCAAAACGTAGTGCTTGATACCTTCAAGGGTGGTTATTTTTCTATGGAAAAATAATCTGAACTCATTTGCTGTGATTTGGAAGGAAACAATTTGGAAGTTGTTTCAGATATCTGGGCAGGCCAATATAGCATTCACAGATGCACATTCCCTGTCCATATTTCTGCTCACCCAGGTTGGTCGCACACCATCGTTTCTTCACCACCCTAGTCATATTCATATTAGCTGTGATCTCTGCCCCCTCTTGGTTTTCCCAACTCCACTACGCAGTGCCTGTGACCTTGGGGGAGTTATCTACACTCTGTGTGCTGTGGCTCCTCCTCTCTCCAGCCTGTTCCTCGTGGCTTCTTGGCCAGAACCCTCTCATGATTTCAGTGCCCTGGCTCAGGGATCATAAAATCGGTCCCATGCTGTACTGGGAGGATTGAGCCTTAGAACAGTGACTAGTGTGTCCCCAGGGCTGCATGGGTTTGCTGCTGGTTTTCTTCTTGGAGCCCATGGCAGACAAATGAGAATATGCATCTTAGCTGCTGTCACCCTTCTCTCCCCTGGCCTTTTTGCCCCACCTTCTTTTTATTTACCATCCCAACAAGAAAATTCCCTTCGTGGGCTCATTGTTTCTACTTTAAATTCTGCCCCTTATTCGGACTTCTTTTTATTCCAGGTGGCTGATCTCCGTCATGCTCCGGGTCCTTCCTTCCTTCCCCTTTCTCCACTCTGTTTTCCTTAACCTGCAGCATCGCTAAAAGGAAATCTATTCAACTGTCTTCTCTTTTTCTTTAGAGGCTACTGGAAAGTCTCTCTTCTACCTTTTCCACCCAAATAATTAAATAAAATGCTATGTGACTTTGTGACAATAACATATTCTTTCAAATACCTAACATACAATTCTTCAGATGCCTTTCTTTGAGTAGTAGTTTTTTCGTGTTTGTCAGAGAGGAATTTTCTGCTTGGTTTTCTCTTTGTTCATGAAATGTCTGCTTTAGAGTGTAAACAGCTATGAAAACAAAAGATTCTGTCTTTAGTTTGTTCTGTACAGTATCCCATACAATTCCAGATGCAAATGAGAGCTAACTTTGAGCATTTTAATGATGGGAGTAATCAGAAAGAATAAAAAAGGAAAAAGAAAGAAATAAAAATACCCTTACTAATCAGTTCACCTTACAATTTATTTATCAAAAGTAGATGATAACCGAACAGTATATTTCCTCTGGGGCTTTTCCTCCATCTGTGGGAACATCAATGTCCTGATTAGATAAGACATCTGATAGACAGTGCGGGAGCCAGGCCGTACTTGGAACCTGGTGCTCAGGAGCCAGGTGATCAAAACGTGGTACTCAGGAACCCCGTACTCAGGAGCCTGGTACACAGGAGCTCTGTACTCAGGAGCCCAGTACTCTGGAGCCTGGTAGCTATTTTGGCTCCCTAAGCAGTGTGTTCTCGTGCAACAGCTGGTCTCTAGATTTAGGAGTCTGGAAGGCTTCTTGCAGAGAAGGAAATGTCACTTGTGCCCTGAAGGGTCACTGAGAGCTACAGGCTGAGCTGCAGGCAGCTCTTGTGTTCAAGGAGCTAAGGCAGGTATGTGGCCAGAGCAGTGGAGATGAGGAGATGGGATCAGGGTGAGGCAGGAGGGCAGGTGGGTACCAGGTCATGCAGGCTTCCCAATCACCACGAACAGGGCTTTATGTCCCATTGGTTCAAACATGATTTGTGTTTGGAGAGCCCCAGCGTGGGAAGGAGGAGAAGCCAAGGGCATGAATGAGCGGCACCGACTCCAGGGTCGTGGTTGCCCTGTGGGAGGGTGACATGGGAGACCCTGTAGGAGGCCAGTGGGGGTTGTGTCGTCTTGTGCGCTTTCTTGGACAGGGTGGTGGGTGCATGGGCATTTGTTTTATAGGTGCTCTTTAAACTGGACAGTTTGTTTCGTAATGCCCTTAGATGGGGGCTCTATTTCACAATCATAAACAGAAGGATCTCTGCTATCCAGAGCCTTTCAGAGATTCTTTTTTCTAGATAGATGTGTTTTTTGGATAGGTAAATTTTTGCCTCTTTAAAGTCCACAGTAGGTTTTCTGCCTCTTTAAAGTCCAAAATAGTTTTTTTTTAAATTTGGGGTGTACTTTTTGCTTAAGTCATCTTTGTATTTCCTGCCTTGATAAACAAAGGTTATTGCACAAGATGTTTTTTTCATGACTCAAGGCTACAATTTATGAATACCAGTTATTTTATCATGTTTGTATATTTCATGGATGCTCTCAGACTTATTGCACTGATTTGCAATTTGTCTTCCAAAACTGCAGGAGAGGCCCACAATAAGAGGTTTGTGGGGGCCGCCCAGTGGCGCAGCGGTAAGTTCGGCTTTGGCAGCCCGGGGTTCACGAGTTCGGATCCCGGGCGCCGGCAGACGCACTGCTCGTCAGCCATGCTGTGGCAGCGTCCAATATAATATAGAGGAAGATGGGCACAGATGTTAGTCCAGGGCCAGTCTTCCTCAGCAAAAAAAAAGAGAAAGATTGGCAACGGATGTTAGCTCAGGGCTGGTCTTCCTCACACAAAAAAAAGATTAAAAAAAAAAAGTTTGTGTATGTGCATGTGTTGATGTATATTTTGAATACATTTTTACTATGTTTATCAATATATTATATTCATTTATACTTAAATTCTACTTTTAATAACATCTGAGAATTTCTTTCAGTCACCAGAATTAATCTTAAACTTTTTCTCCCCTTTCCAAAGTCTGCTGAAGTCTTGTTACAATCGAGAGCGAAACACAACTAACCAACTAGGCTTGAGAGCTCTCCCTCCTCCAAGGAAATGAAGAGCCTGAGGTGTTTGGATCTGGACCACTATTTGACCTCTGTTTGCAGGTCCTGGAGCCCATGGCTTCCTTCCTGGCTTTGGCCTCTGTGTTCTGGGTGGGTGGGACCTTAACAGTAACTGATCTGTGGATGGCTGAAAGCTCCCGGAGGCAGCATGGACCCGGTTCTCCAGTGATGATCCTGTCTGGTATTAGGTGTGTCCTCTCACCTTCTGGAGGATCAGTGGATGGCTTAACGTTTCTCTAACCCCTGGGTAAGTCAGCAAATATTAAGCTCTCTGACCAGGAGGCCTTCCTGAAGGTGACCCTTCTGGAGGATGAGCTTCTTTGTACTGGCTCTGATAGTCCATTCAAAGCCTGTGCTTAGAAGGGCCAGACAGAAATAGAGCAGCAGAGTGGACCTTATTCCATTACATGGGAATATTTTTAAGTGCCTAATATGTTTATAACTGAACCTAGATGCAGGAATTTGCTTTAAGAAATTGCATCTGAAAAATAATAGGATTGAGGCCTGCAATTAGTCTAGTTCTGTGATAAATTTTGTGACGCAGCGCTGAAAACGTTTTTATTCCTTGCCATACTCATTGTTAACTCCTGGTAAAGGAAGTTTGTATTCTGTGCATCAGAACATACAGTTTGATGAAAAGTGTCCAGGTTATCAGAGCGACTTGAATTTTATTTTAAGTCCAGGTTTTGGTCAGTTCAAGAAGCCAAATATGCTTGTGGCTGAAATGGTTAAAACCTGTGTGTTTTGATAAAATCTTTAAAATTAAAAAATCTTTCAGTCATTATATACCATACTGATGCATATCTCTGCCTAGAATTGTGAGGAGAGCCTTCTCGCCATTCCTTGAAAACAGCACATTTTATATAGGACCGAGTTCTTTAGGATGTCTTATGAGTAACTGTGTTTCCCAGAAGGTACTCTCACTTGAATTTCCTTTGCCCATTAGTCATGCTTTTCTTTTGCAGTATCCTGTCTTAATTCTATAGTCAGAGTACCTTTTTAACCCACAGACCCCAAACTTAGCACAGTTTCCCAGAACAAGAAAACAGTCATGAAAAAAATTCATAACAGTTACTAGTCTGTTCTGCTGGACCAGGCACAATTCTGCTGTAGTTTGTCATTTCTTTGCAAAGCAGGTGGGAGATAAGTGCCTCCTTAATGTTTCTAGGAGACCTGGATTCCAATTTTAGCTCAGTCTGGGAAGTTTCATGGGGTATTTTTGGGTGAGAAATGTCTCATGAATTTGGAATATCTAAAAGCTTATTATTCCTGTATATTCTAGGCTTTCTATGTGTTGGATGGAACAGAAAATTGTGTACTAAACATTTTCTTTGGTTCTTGAAAGATCTGTATGTCTCACATTTGATTTATAATGAACAGAAAGCAAACAGAAGCAGTTACAAGAAATCAGCCTGGTGTAGCTGACCGAGGCAGTGGCTCTGGTGATCTAGTCTGCGTTTAAAGCCATGCATTCTTGAGTCTGAACTATATTGTCTGTGAGAATGCTTTCAAAGTTGGTCCAACAATTAGTACCTTTTTTAAGTGTGTTTTTTTTTTCAAGCAAATGCAGTTTTGGAGCACGTGTTGGTGTCACTGAGGTGTGGTTCCCATTGGCTGCCTTTGTCTGATCTCTGTGGTGCTGACATGTTTGCTTTTGTCTTTTCCTCCAGGCTTCTAGTTAGTGCTTCGCAGGATGGCAAACTTATCATCTGGGATAGCTACACCACAAACAAGGTAGGGACTGCAAAATCCCTCCCCTGAAAAACCAACTCGGGAAAAGGTGGGTTTTTAAACTCTGGATTCACTTATGTAAAATGTGTAACCCAGGGTGGGAAGGGGGGGGTCACAGTGAGTTTTGTGTTTAGTATAAAGTCGGACAGGTCAGATAAAAGCTGAGTCACATGGCTAGCACGTATTACTCGTCTCTTCTGCTGGACCAGGCACAGTTCTGCTGTAGTTTGTCATCTCTTTACAAAGCAGGTGGGAGGTAGTGCCTCCTTAATGTTTCTAGGAGACCTGGATTCCAATTTTAGCTCAGTCTGGGAAGTTTCATGTTTTATTTAAAAATACAGAAATGTAGCTTTTCATTTAGTTATTAGTTTTTACAAGAGATAATCTGAGAGGTATTATATTTTGAAGTATAAATTAAACTGTTTTAAAAATTTGATCCAGTGGGGCCAGCCTGGAGGCATAGCGGTTGAGTTCATGTGCTCTGCTTTGGTGGCCTGGGGTTCCCAGGTTCGGATCCCAGGCGCGGACTGATGGACCACTTGTCAAGCCATGCTGTGGCGGCGTCCCATATAAAGTAGAGGAAGATGGGCATGGATCTTAGCCCAGGACCAATCTTCCTCATTAAAAAAACAGGAGGATTGGCAACAGATGTTAGCTCAGGGCTGATCTTCCTCATGCGCATGCACAAAAGGTTGTATCATATTGAATGAAAAAGGACTATCATTGGTCCAAACGTGTGAAAGATCTAATTCAGTTGTATTTTACTGGAGAAGACTAAATGTCTATAAAAGATTGCAGTACGTAGAACAAAGCGATCTAAAGCACTGGGAGTCTTCAGTATGTGGTAGGATTAATTACAGTAATGTCTAATTTGGTTACTTCAGTAAAAATATTTTGTTTTGTAAATGAATTTATAGCCATTTTGACAGGTTAGTGAAATGTTTTCCTTTTAATATGTAGTTCTAATTAGGAGCTATACTCCTATTACTTAAGCGCCTACCTAACCATAAGTTATGACTTTTATTAAAGTCTTGTATTAAACTATCTATAAAACTATAGATTAAATTGGTGTGCAGCACTGGATTTCTAATTAAATTATTACTTTTTCTGACCAGCCACACGTATCAATTATTCTCCAAATAATTTTGGCCATTATTTTGCTCTGTCATGTCCTATGCAACGACAGTTGAAGATGAGAAATAGAATCATAATGTCAGGAGTTAATGTTTTTGAACTTGAGCGTGTTTGCATCATCTGTGTTCTATCATTTAGGTCCATGCCATCCCTCTGCGTTCCTCGTGGGTCATGACCTGCGCATATGCCCCTTCTGGGAACTATGTGGCCTGCGGTGGCCTGGATAACATTTGCTCTATTTACAATCTGAAAACTCGTGAAGGGAATGTACGTGTGAGTCGTGAACTGGCCGGACATACAGGTACACGTTCTCATCAGTAACCTCAAAGTTGTATACGCTGTTTACCTGACATATGGTGTATGCTTTGGACACTTACCTCTTCTCAATAATTATTTAATGAGATTGGTTGCAACAATGGCCAGAAATATTCTGAAAATGAAATCAAGACAGGCCTTGATATGCCTCTATCAGTAAGAAACCTTTGGATTTAAGTTGCTGTCGTGTCTCGTATTCAAGGATCTCGGGTACTTAAGTCACTCCCTTAATAGTAGCAGCCTCTTTTTTTTTTTTTATGAGGAAGATTGGTCCTGAGCAAACATCTGTGCCCATCTTCCTCTATTTTGTCTGTGGGACGTCGCCACAGCATGGCTGATGAATGGTGTAGGTCTGCGCCCTGGATCCAAACCCGTGAACCCTGGGCCGCCAAAGCAGTGTGTGTGAACTTAACCACTATGCCACTGAGCAGGCCCCAAGCCTTTCTTTTTTTATATTAGCATAACATAGTTTAGTCTCATTTCCTCTAAATCGTCTTCCATATTGAGCACCTTTCCACAACGATTTCCTAATCTAAACATACATGGATATACACGTCTGCATATATGTACACATATGTACATGTACTTATCCACATACTTCCTTACCAGTTGTCTCAACATACTTCATGCAACTAGCACTCTTGTTGCAAAGGAAACAGAATAGAGTCCTATAGGATAAGTTCTTTTGAACCTGGCCAGCTTTAAGTGCTAGGTGGTTTATGATTTTACTGGGTGTAATTTACCTGTGACAGTTATTCTTCGTAACAAAAGGCATAGTGTTTCTGAAAAAGAAGGTCTCATCCTAATATTTTACTTCTGTGGCTGTATTCTCAGTTCTCAAAATTACACTCCACTAGGCTCACCTACTTCACATGCAACCAAAGCAATCATCATAATTAATAGAGTAAGTAAGATGGCTTTTGATTCCAGTCAAGCAGTCTGTTAAATTATTTTTTGGCCAGTTATGAGTATATCCTTTGTCCTTTTAAAGACATGTTTTCTGTATTTCATTGATTGCTCTCTTGCCTTCTGCTTGCTTTGGGGCTGCTTCCTTCTTAATTTTCTAGCTCCTTAAGGTGGAACCTAGGCCTTTCTTCTTTCTCATATATGAGCACTTAAAGCTATCCATTTCCCTCTAGGCATGGCTTTAATTACACTATCATTCAACATGAAATATTTCTGTGTGTGTGAGGAAGATTAGCCCTGAGCTAACATCCGTTGCCAGTCCTCCTCTTTTTGCTGAGGAAGATTGGCCCTGGGCTAACATCCATGCCCGTCTTCCTCTACTTTATGGGCGAGATGCTGCCACAGTATGGCTTGATAAGCAGTGCATAGGCCCATGCCTGGGATCCGAACCTGTGAACCCCGGGCTGCTGAAGCGGAGCGCACGAACTTAACCACCATGCCACTGGGCCAGCCCCAACGTGAAATATTTTTAATACCTTTTTGATTACTTGTTTGATGCATGGGTTATTTAGAAGTATCTGAAATTTTTTTAGATAACTTATTATTGATTTCTAACTACATGCCATTATGTTCAGAGAACATATTCTGTATCATTTTAATTCTGTAAATTTTTGCTTCATATAATTCTGTAATTTTTGCTTCCTCGAGCTCTGTTAGTAGAAGTATATACGTTTCAGACCGTCATATCTTCCTGATGAATTGACCCTCTCATCATAATGAAATGTCCTTCTTTCTGTCTCGGATTATTCTTTGTTGTGAAGTCTACTTTATCTGATGTTAATAACAGCCACTCCAGCCTTCTTATGCCTGCTGTTTGCATGGTATATTTTGTCCCATCCACTTTCTTTCGACTTAACTGTATCTTTTTAGAGTCCCTTATAGACAGCATATACAGTCATGCACCATATAACATTTTGGCCAACAACTGACTGCGTATACAATGGTGATCCCACAAGATCACTACCATATAGTCTAGGTGTGTAGTAGGCTGTACCATCTAGATTTGTTTAAGTACACTCTGTGATGTTCACACAGAGACAATATCACCCAACAGCACATTTCTCAGAATGTGTCCCCATCTTTAAGTGACACGTGACTGTAGTTGGGCCTTGCCTTTTATCCATCCTAAAGGTTTCTGCCTTTTCCCTAGTGTTGAGTTCGTTTCTGTTCTGTGTGGTGCTGATACAGTCTGAGCTCTGGTGCTTTATTTTACCATCACTCTCCTTTCCTGCCTTCTTTTGGGCTGCTTGATGTTTTTTTAGAATTCTCTTTTGGTTTGTCTGTTGGCTTTTTTGGTTACCTCTTTGCATTATTTTTGAGTGGTTTATCTAGGGATTACAGTGCATGCTCATAATTTTTCACGGTCCACTCAGAGTTAATCCTGTAAAATGCAAAAACCTTGCAGCCGAAGGCCCATTCTCTGACATTTCCACAGGCTTGGCGACTGCATGTGGTCTGAGCCCTACAGTGCCCTGCTGTAGTTTATCCTTTAAATGTCCTTAGCCATTTGAAGAAACGTGAATAGTCTTTTACATTTACTCAGATATTTTCCATTTCTAGTGCCCTTCACTCCTTCCTGAATATGCAGGTTTCTTCTGGTCCCCTTCAGCCTGAGGAACTTGCTTTAGCATTTCTGATAGTCAGTGCAGGTCTGCCAGCAGTGACTCCTCCCCCTGTTCATGTATCTGAAAATGTCTATGTCCTTCATTCTTTTTTTTTTCCTCCTCTTTTTTGCTGAGGAGACTGGCCCTGGGCTAACATCTGTGCCCATCTTTCTCTACTTTATATGGGATGCCACCACAGCATGGCTTGACAAGCGGTGCATCTGTCCACGCCCGGGATCCGAACCCGTGAACTCCAGGCCGCCGAAGCAGAGCGCGTGAATTTAACCACTACACCACCGGGCCAGCCCCTCCTTAATTCTTGAAGAATATTTTTGCTGGATGTATTGAATTCTAGGTTGACATTTTTTTTCTTTTAGCACTTTAAAGATTTTTCTTTGTTTTTTAGCAGTTTGACTTTGATGTGCCTTGTCTTTCACTAAATTTGGGAAATTTTAGGCTGTATCTTCAAATATACTTTCTGTTCTATAGTCTTCTCTCCTTTTGTACTCCAGTGGGTGCACGTTCTTATCGTCCCTTAGGTTCCTACAGCTTTTTTCTTTCTCTTCAATCTCCCACATCTTCAGATTTGGTCATTTCACACCTGTCCTCAGGTGCATGTGACTTGTGTCACCTCTAGTATACTGTTCAGACAGCCCAGCAAACCATTTATGTCAGATGTTCTGTTTTTCAGTTCTAGAATTTCTGTTTGCTTGTTAAAAAATAGTTCATTAACACACACATAGCTGGGGGGGGCTGTTTTCACCTGAGGTAACCGCCCCCCCCCGACACAACCCCCCAGGGTTGCCCATCAACACCTACCTTGAGTGCGACACAACTGAAGTCAGTGACATACAGCTCCGCTCCCTCCGTGCTGACTTGTTTACCATCACTGCTGTCTCATAGAGGACATCTCCACGCCCCCACTTGGCACCCTATTCCTGGCTCTGGCTGTGCCTCTGCAGACTGCCCTCTGCCTGTTCTTTCCCTAACATGTACGCACCTTCTCACGCACTCTTTGTTTTCATTCTCTCCCCACTGAAGTGGGAGCTCCAGGAAGGCTAAGCAGCGCCCCTTTGTTCACGGATGTGTTCCAGGTGCTCCAGGCCCCAGGATCCATTCTTGTGGAATGAGCAAATGAGGAGGAGTGGGGAAGGAACTCCCAGGCTCGATGTGTTGATCAGAAGAGCAGAGGAGGCTGTGTGTGCTTCCTGTGCGGTGCTGCCCGGTACCGCTCATGGTGTTTGCCGGTCTGTGCAGGGCGCTGTGCTCACTGCCATGCCTTTGTCACAGTGTCCACTGCTCCTGGCCTGTGGGCCATGCTCTTTCTCTTGCCCAGCAGAGCACATTGACTATGGGGCTTTGTTAATTCTTTACTGCACACAAGGCAGGGGACAGGGTAGCTGACAAGGCATTTGTCTTAACCTAGACATGGAACTTCAGGTATATTCATTCTGCCAATGTGTTTTTCTGTTGACAAGACTGTAGAATCGGGGGCTTGCAGATTGGGGTCATCGTCTAGGTCTGTTTTCCAGGTTACCTGTCCTGCTGCCGCTTCCTGGATGACAATCAGATCGTCACCAGCTCTGGAGACACCACCTGGTGAGTACCTGAGCTCCATGCCCTTCTCACCCTGCTCACCCCACACTGTAGCTCTAGACACGTAGGAAATAAGATTCTGGACGTTAATGAGGCCATTTTAATTTAAAGTGGCCACGAGACTTCAAAAACAAGTGGCAGTGAGTGATGAGTGAGTTCATTATACTCTGGATTTTGAAGCTCAGAGTTTAATTTTGAACAACTAAGAACTGATTCATAGATCTTGAAACCACGGTGTGGGTGAAGTACCTGCTTTTCTTTTGTCTCTGTGTGTTTTACCTGTTGAGGCGACGTGCAGCAGCCTTTTGTTGGGGGGTGCTTCAGGCCCCTCTTAGGAGAGCGCCGTCTCACTGTGCGCACAGAGCATGGCTTAAAAATAGTCGGTGCCACGATTTTGAGTGGATTTTATCAAACGTCTTAATTTTCAGAGTTTTCACCTTACTTATACATACAAGCCCACTTAAACTCTAGAATGTTTTCATTTGTGACACCACAGCATAGAATTTAAAGGATCAGCTAGTTATTTTATGAGTCATTTTAGACTTAAACTGTCCTTGTGGGTTTTTCTTTTTTTTTTTTTTAATATATATTTTATTTATTTATTTATTTATTTATTTATTTATTATTTTTTTGGTGAGGAAGACCAGCCCTGAGCTAACATCCGTTGCTAATCTTCCCCTTTTTGCTGAGGAAGACTGGCCCTGGGCTAACATCCGTGCCCATCTTCCTCTACTTTATATGGGACGCCGCCACGGCATGGCTGACAGGCAGTGCATCGGCGGGCGCCCGGGATCCGAACTCGTGAACCCCAGGCTGCCAAGCGCGGACTAAACTGCTGCGCCACCGGGCCGGCCCCGTGTTTTTCTGATCTTATGAGCCATGATGTGTGGTGGCCAGGAGCTGGCTGGCTGGGCCCTGGCACAGATGCCCAGTCACATGGGGGGATGCCCTGGGCCAGTCCTGACACCCTTATCCAACTCGTCCTGTTTTACAAGGTGTCCTTTTTGTGTAAATTTCATGGGTTCACAAAAGATTTATAATCTAGACTGTCAATTTGGGGAAGAAGTTCTTTACTAGAAGATACTTTTAAAGCCTTTTCATTTATGAATAATTTTTTTCAGGCTCCTGGAAATGTCTTGCCTCCTTTCTGTAGTCCCTCAGGCCCTAGCAAGGAGACCCCCTGTGCACTTTATGTTGAAACAGTCTGATTGGATTTGTGTTGCCAGGCTGAAGCAGATTTTCTGTGAGGCTGAAATGAAATGAGCAGCGCTCAGGGGTGTTGCTCTCTGTGGGTTGATGCATGGAAACAACATGTGGGCGTGTCCCCTCCAGAGCCGTCCTTGCTCTGCTCATGGTGCTGTCAATGTCTCCCCTCTTCCACCCCTCAAGTAGCCGCACAGCTAACCGCTGTGGGGCACCGAGCTCAGCTCTGCCACCATGGAGCACCTAGCTGCTCTCCGGTCTGTGACTCCAGGAAAGGGCCTTGGGACCTGAGCGTTGCCCTGAGCCATTTGTTCATGTAGTGTTGTCTCCGCATCCCAGCCTGGGGGACCCCAGAAGGCACACTGCTGGCAGCAGCAGATAGAATACGTTCTCTGCCCCATCTGGGGCACTAGCTAGAAGCCTCTTGCTGCCCTTGCGAGCCCACATGGAGCTCAGGTGTGTGGCACAGCCTCTGAGTGTCCCTGCGGTGAAGAGACTCTGGCTCCCTCTCTGCTGGTGTCTGAGCTGATGTGGAGATGAGTTACTCTAGAGTCTGCTGTGTCCTCATCCGCATTTTGTTGGTTGGCTTGCTTTGTTTCCCTTCCAAACAAAGTTGCATTACAAAATTAAGATTTGTCTTAAGTATAAAAGCACAGAGGTTTACTGTGGTCCTGGATGGTTTGACAGTTTGTCACATGATTGGCCATCTGAGAAAGTGCAGTGACTGTGCTTGTTGTGTGCTCCTGCTCCAGTGCTCTGTGGGACATCGAAACTGGCCAGCAGACTACCACGTTCACTGGACACACTGGGGACGTTATGAGCCTTTCTCTTGCTCCTGATGCCAGACTATTTGTCTCCGGTGCTTGTGATGCTTCAGCCAAACTCTGGGATGTGCGAGAAGGGATGTGCCGGCAAACTTTCACCGGCCACGAGTCTGACATCAATGCCATCTGTGTGAGTGGGGTTAAGACGTGGGTCGGGGTCTTTCGCCAGCGGTTAGCAGGTTAGATTACTTCTTGTAGACTGCAGAATACATTGTTAAACTTTAAAATGTTTTCAGGATTAGATGTTCTCTTTTCTATGCACATATGACCTAATTTACCAAAACCTCCGTATAGAAAACTGAGATGTGATGTGATCTGTCCTTGCAGAGCTAGCTAATTCTGTACTGACCATGTGTCTCAGCAGACATTGGTGCTGTGTCTGTTGTGTGTCGGGCCCTGCTCCCATTCCTGGGGTGAGCCAATGATGGGTATCACAGGGCTTCTCTCTAGTTGGGGGGACGGACAAGGCAGTAATTAACCTCGTCAGGACAGCCTCTGCGGGGCCAGGGCTGAACTTGGAGCAGGAAACTTGTCCCGCCACAGTTGAGGCACAGCGCAGTGAAGGAGCCTTCTCCACGTTGCCCTGCCTTGAGGGGCCTGGCCTCGTGTGGAGACAGGGAGGGACGTGTCTAGTTGGGGCAGTTCCTTCTCTGCCTTCCTCCTTGAGCTTAGCCTGACTGCTAGCAGCCTGCAGAGAAGTACAAGCCCATCAGAGATGACCACACTTGTACTGTTCCCTTGGAAAAGTGAACAATAAAATGAAATCTACTCTGGGGAAGACAAGCACAGTGTCTGAGAGTGTGTCCTAGGCCCCAGACTGCCCACTCCCTTTGGTGTGGTCTCATTTCTGCCCGAGCCCAGCCCTTGCTGATTTTTTCTGCTGTGCCAGCAGTAGCCCTGCTGTTGAGCAGTCTGTATTTCCAGTATTTCTTTTTGTGCATTTGCACACTGTCTCAATGATCATCGCTTGCTTTCCAGTTCTTTCCAAATGGCAACGCATTTGCCACTGGCTCGGATGACGCCACCTGCAGGCTGTTTGACCTTCGTGCGGATCAGGAGCTCATGACTTATTCCCATGACAACATCATATGTGGAATCACCTCCGTGTCTTTTTCCAAGAGCGGGCGCCTCCTCCTCGCAGGGTACGACGACTTCAACTGCAACGTCTGGGACGCGCTCAAAGCCGACAGGGCAGGTAGGTGACCATGGGGCCTTTGTCTCCTGGACGCCTAGGTAGGATCTCTCAGGATGGACATGACTCACCTAAGCTGGAATGTTTAGGTTTGTATCAGTTGGGCTAGCAAGAAACGTGTGCTGTGCCTGAGTACGCCGGCTAGGCCCCACAGTGTGGCTCAGCAAAGGGACGTGACAGGCTGGCGGTGTCCGGGCACCAGAAGCTCTTCCCACACACACACTTGAGAGGTGCACGTGGACAGCCATGGTGGGCAGGAAAGGGGCGAGTGCCTGGTCTTCAAGGCCCCTGCCTTGCTTTCTGTCTCCTTGGGTTGTACGTGTTGGAACTCTGCCATCTAAGTGTGGAACACAAATTCCGGCAGGTGTACCCCAGTGAAACATAAAGTGAGGTTCGCACATCAAACGCAGGTGTGTTACTGTCGAGTGTATTAAAACACAAGTTGTACAAAAGATGAGAACTTCCTGTATTGAACATGACCACTGGGGCGACTGAATGGAATTAACACTTGTAGTCTTTCATTTCTGTTCATCTCAGTGCTCGGGAGGGAGGAAGAAGGGAAGCAGACTCTGGGGCTGAGGGTCTTCCCCTGGCTTCCTGCCTTTGGAAGGCTCTCCTTCCTGCCCCTGGGTTGAGCTCCCCCTTGGTCTCCCCTGCTCCCTCTCTCTGCCCTCACAGTCCCCTGTTGCGGTGCCGTTGAGGACTGTGGAAGCCAGCCGGGGCTGTTGGCAGAGAGCGCTGCTCCCTCCAGCTGGAGCTGGTCCCTTTACTCTGCTGTGACACTAATGAGCGCAGGAGGTGGACCAGGGTTCTCTGAAATTAGCCCTCAGGTTCCACTGGAAGGATGTGGAACATTCTGGCTGATGATAATCCAAGCACAGACTGCCGAGTGTCAACAGGAGGCCCCGTCTCGGTGTGTGGGGTCACTGTGTGATGGTCCCAGTGGCCCTCCCTCCAGGTGTCTGTCACCAGCCCTCTGTGTTCTGTGCCCTGTGCTAGGCCCCAGGGATCACAACAAATGAAGAATAGGCCAGAGCCTTACGCTCTCGTGTTGTAACTGCCCTGAGGTTGAGGTGGTTTGGGTTTTTTATCATGATTTTTGTTCCATTTTTATTTAAGCTTCTTAGCGTTGTGCTCAGGAGTTGGTGCAGGAATCTCTGGGTTATTTATCATGTGTGTGTGCCTGCCTTGTCATCATGCTCTTTATAACAGACTGGTTACCAAGTTCTCTCATATGTTTTTGGTTTTTTTGAATACTCGCCCCTGCCACCCCTACTGCTATAGGTATGTCCGCACTGTTTCAAGACAGGAGGACTTTGACTTTCACTTGCCTTGGATGAGGGTGGTGATGTGCTTCAGTTTAATTTCCACCTGTCCACACTTGCTGTCCCTCCTGGGTCCTTTCCTCAGCACTGAGGCATTGCAGGGACTGGACCTTGGGGTTCTGGGTCTGCCTTAGTGAGTGGACCTGCCACGCAGCCCTGCACAGCATCACCACTGGTGGGACACCTCTGGGCCCTGGCATGACTGTGCTGTCATTTGCTCCCAGGTGTCTTGGCCGGGCATGACAACCGCGTTAGCTGCCTGGGGGTGACTGATGATGGGATGGCCGTGGCAACGGGGTCCTGGGACAGCTTCCTCAAGATCTGGAACTAGTGCCAGCAGGTAACAGTGCCCTTCCCTGGGCGCACTACCACGTGTTCTCAGAGCACACAGAAACTTGGGGTTCATGGTTTCTAAATTAGTTTGATGTAGGGTTGACTTGGAATTGTGGTAAGGTAAGCATTTACATCAGCCTGAAGTAATGTGCCCCTCAGCTGCAAACACAGATGGAGCAGTAGAAAGAGCAGTAACACTGATTATAGATCTGAATTTAGATCTTCTGTTTCTTTTTACATTTCTTTAAATTCTTTAAAACAGCAGGTGGACGCCGCGGTGACTGGAAGACCATTCCAACCTTGAAGCGTTACAGTGATAGCATTTCCAATCCACCCCTACTAACGTGGATGCCCTGCACCTCCCCTCAGAACTTCAAAAGGGCAAGATCTTTCTCCTTCACTTATTGCTGAAACCAAGAGCACAATTCCCATTAAGAGAAGAATCTCTGTGCTGTAAACTAAAACAAATTGTGCATTCCTTCCGGGACCATTGTCTTTGTTTTCTTTTTTGTCTTGAATGAATATAAAAGGAAATACTATAATAAAAATGTTAACCAGAAGGTAAACTTGAGTGTAATTGTGAGACAGACATACCTTTTCACTAGTTCATTTGAATTTTAGATCAGTGATCCTGTTTTGTGGTGTTCATGCAAAACAAATTGAGGACTTTACCTTATAATTGATTCTAAATTTCAGGTTGTATGTGTAACGGGATTTTGAACATTCAGATTTCCTTTTTAAAATATATTCCTTTATGTTCAATAGTTAAACAGAAAGAGGGTCAAGTGCAGCCTCTCTGAAATTGTTAATGATGTAAATTTAGTCCCTGGTTTTTTATTTTTTGTCTAGTGTCACATAATTGTTGCATACAAACATGGCATAGATAGAATGATGCTAAGAAGTAAAGTAACCGAGCACATGGCTGTTGGTCTTGAATGTGTGATGGATAGTAAACTCAAAACAGGCACCTTTTTCTTACCCAACCCATCCTCTACCTTCTCAGTTCAGTTTTTAATCTCACCTTGGGTTTCCTTGTGAAGTTGGAGGGAAGTTTATAATAATAGCCTAACACTACCCCGTGCCCCACCCCCCAATATCAGGAACCTCTATTTTCAAGAGAGGTGCCCGTCCTGTGCTTGGATAGTCAGTCAATTATTTGTGTATGAAACAATGTACAAATCAATGTTTTGAAAATAATCTCAAACTTTCTAAGTTAAATTTTAAAAAATTTGATCGTTTGCCATATTGGGTGGGTTTACTCTTAGAATCGCATGCTGTAGAAATGCTCAAATGTGCATATAGGACTCAATCCTTAGATGTTCTTTTTCTTTTAAGAAATAACCTCTTTGAAGTTGTAACCGTCGCGCCTCTATCCACTTACTCTGCGCACACGCGTCGGAAGCAGTACAGTCAGCAGCTCTACACGCTTGAGTAGCAGGATAAGTCACTGTTTTCTTTATTTCTCTAAAAAAACAAGTCCTGTTCCAAACGATCGCTGTTGGATTGGGGGGGTGGAGGGGAGCAGGGATTGGAGACCCGACCTCCTCTTTATAAATTCCTCACGGCCTGTCTCCCGTGGAAAAAGCCTTTTGCATCTGAGGCGATCATTTCTCTAACACGCAGACTTGCCTGGTTTTGTTTCGAGTCCAGTGTTCAGCAGCAGCGTTTGGACACAGTGTGGCGGGCCCTCTCCTGCACCCCGAGCACTCTCCCATGGCAGCAGTAGTGGCTTCTCTCCATCCTGTTTCTCCGCAACATCCTGTACAAAGCTGTGCTGTGACATGCGGGAGGCCTGGGTCTGGCAGAGTAAAGTGAAGCCCCTTCCTTGTCTTTCCATCGCCGCCTCTGTAGAGCTCTCTGCACCTTGCCCCTCCCTTTTGTATTTAATTTTAAGGTCGGTGTACTGCAAGGAAGCTGGATGCAAGATAGATACTATATTAAACTGTGCTGTTATTTAAGATGTAATAAAGCAGTTTGACATGAGGGACTTCGGTGTGGCTGGTCTGTTTTTTGCCGGTCTGTTTCAGTTTGTGGTGGCCGCTGCCACTCCTCATTGAGGTCGGACCCACCTGGTGGGGCGGCCGGTGCCTCGCCAGCCCTCGGCTGCTCGCCTTTCTGCCAGTCTTTGTCCCCACCACAGAATCCATGAAAGGAGCATTGGGTCCTCAGATGGACTCTGCAGAGCAGCAGGGTCCTGGCAGCCCTGCCCACCTGTTACACCCAGACTGCCCCACCCTGTCCCTTCTTAGGCCGCTTCTAAGACACCGTGGGTCTCCTGAGGCAGCTGTCCTGCCCTTCTCGCCTTGTCTGGGCCTGCACCCCAGCTGGTGGCCCTTCCTTCCCCTCCCCTCCCTAAGATATCTGAGGGCGTTACTCCAGAGACATGCTTTTCTTCTGACTGAACGGTTTTCATCAAAGTCTGAATAAAAAGAACTGTCTTGTAAGAAAAGATGAGCATGTGCCACCAAAGCGTGAGAAACCAAGCTTAGTGTGCAAGTGTTGCTCGCACCACCTCCTCCCGCCTGCCCCTTCTCTGCTGAAGGACACCATGTTTATGTTATTTTAAAGGTTCTGTAACGTTATAAAAGGTAACTTGGTAATTTTCATGGGTCAAACCTGGTACTTTTTCATAAATAAGGGAAGACTGCTCTCAGTGGGAAGTACTTCTGCTGGAGGCTCCCTTTTCCACCATCAGGAAGCAAAGCAGCAGGGGCCTCCTGCTTCGCCTAGGGAGGGGCCTCAGCTGCCCCCGAGAGGTCTCCTGTGCGCTTCTGCCAGGACCAGGGGCCCTGTCTCCCGGGCGACTGGCAGCCTGAACCATGGGTTCACCTGGCTTCAACCTCCTCCCCCACTTCTCCCTGAAATAAATGTGTTCTTTGCAAATTTTATCACTGTCATCTGTCTTAGAAAATGCTAGAGAGCATCTGTGGTGCTGCCTGGGCTGGCAGCCTGAGTCTTCGGGAGGGAGGGTCTCCTGGGGTTGAGAAGCAGGGGCACAACCGCCCGTGGTGGCCCACCCTTGGACAGGCACAGGTGGGTACAGGGTCAAATGGAGCCTCAGCAAAGGCTGGCTGGCCCACAGATGGCCACTTGTTCCCCTCGGGAATCCCTGTCTCCAGTGCCCTAGCCTGGCACCAGCATGTCCCCTGCTCCCTGGCCCAGCGGCGACACAGTGTAGTCCCTCTGCTGGCCTCGAGACTGCTGTCCCACTTTCTCAGCAAAGCGGTCACCGAAAACGTGCCAGTTGGGGGCATTTCAGGAGCAGCCGGCTACTGGTGCTGCCCAGTGTGAGCTGCAGTCGTTTTGAAACTTCAGGTACAAACTCAAGCTTGGGAACCTGAGCAGGACCCGCTAGCACTTGGCCTCCACTGGCTGACGCACCTGGGAAATGACATTTTGCTCTGGGCTGCGTCCCCCGCAGGTGCCTGCCCTTCCCTTCCTCCAGCCTCATCTGCAGCCTCCGCCCCCTTGTTTCCAAGTCACCGGCCTGCCGGTGGTGCGGTGTCCACGGAGTTCCGCTCTCCGCCGAGCCCCTCGCGCCCGAGCCTCCGTGACCTCGCTGGCCCTGACCCCGGCCATCCGCGCAGCGTCCGTCCGCTGCTCACCTCGGCCCGGGAGGCCAGGGGCGCCTTCTGCCTTCTCCGGCACCTGGCGCGCACGTCCGCTCGCACAGGGGCCACTGCCCCAGGGCGCGGGTTTCCCTTCGCCCCCAGCACGGAGCACTGCCCGGCCCTCAACGCGGAGCCCGCCGGGGGACCTCCCCCGGCCCGGTCCCACCGGCCCTAGGGGCTGCAGGGGGCGCGTTCTCGGAGCTGGGTCCCTCCTCTCTCACGCCCCGCCTCCCCCTCCCCACGCCCCGCTCCCACCACTCTCCTCTGTCCTCCAAAACCAGCCCAAAGAGGAGACTGCCAAGTGGGCAATTCCAGACACTGGCCCCTGGGGAGGACTGGGTAATGCCAGGCAGAGGGGCCGGACCTGCCCTAGGCGTAGCTGGCCGGGTACCAGAGGCTGGGAGATGGACAAGATCACCTCTGGAAAGCTCCAGACACTCACCTCCTCCCCAGGGGGATGCAGTCCCTCTCAGCTGTCCCTGTCACCCAGGCTCCCGGGCCACTTCCCCTACTGGGTGCTGAGCAGGCTCCGTTCACCCCAGCCAGGCACAGCTGAGGCCAACTTCCCAGAGCTAAGAGCAGGTCCCAGAAGAGGAGTACCCCCACCACCCCCTATGCCTGAGAGCCAGGGGCACCCCCCTGCCTGCACCCTAGAGCCAGGGAGTCCCCCAGACTGCACCCCAAATCCAGGGGTGCCCCCTTGTCAGCTCTAGGTGGGCAGCCCTATCCAGCCCACACTCCATGTCCCAGGCTCCCCCCTTATCCCACCGCCCATTCCACCCACCCCACTGTATCATTCAACCCTCAGAGGAGGGTGGGTCAAGGTTTTGGGGGTCTGAAACTTAATACAGGAGCCATGTTTAAGAAAAAGAATACAAAGAAACAACTACAAAATCACATTAAGGCAGCCCAGGTACTGGGAAATGTTAAGGCATTGGCATGTCCCCCACTGCCTGGCCAGGCCAAGACAGACCCCCTCCATCCTTTGCCCAGCCAAATCAGCCTGACTGGCATCCACCCCCCATCCCCACACTGACCTTTGACCCCACTGCTGGCCCTTCCCTCTCCCCACCACAGTTGGCTCATCCCTGTTCGGCCTTTGGACTCAGCTCAAACAAAACCTCCTGTAGGAACCTTCCTGGCACCCTAAATTGCCCCACCCAGCATTGGCCTTCATTGTTGCCCCGCAGCCCTTGGGGGACTGGATGTGAGCTCAAGGCCCCTGAATCCCCAGGGTGGGCCCTAGGGCCTGCCAGGGGGAAACTGCACAATTAGCATCAGCTGAAGGAAGCCGCAGCCCCTGTGTTCTCATCTCTGAAGCGGGGAAGCGCCCCTTCCCCGAGGTCCAAGGTGGACAGAGGGTGTCCATGATTATACACACCTGCACAAGTTCCCTTTAGAGACGGCTACACAGGAAGGGTGCCTGCTGTGTGACCTTGGCTAGTCACATGGCCAGAGCTCATGCCTCGGTGCCTTCTCTGCAAAGACTGTCCCTGTTCTAGAAGGTTCTTGGGAGGCCTGGCCCAGTGCCAGGCATGTAGTAAGTGCTGGATCAAGCATTAGTATTTTTATTATGTTAACGATCACATCCAAAAACACAGCTGGAAAGGCTTCTCCTTTTGTGGGTGTGGCTGGTGGTCACTTTGGGGAAGCAGCCGGGTTTACAAAATAACCAGATGGGGAAGTTACAGAGCTTGAGAAATCTTCCCAAATTCCGGCCATCCTTGCCCCCCTTTCCACTCACCCTTTGTGACCCCACTGCCCAGTGGTCCCAGGACAGCGGTGAGACGTGTCCTGCTCTGTGTCCTGTCGTGTTCCTGGTCTCTAGATACAGGGCCAGGAATCCTGGCTGGAGAATTCCGACAATAGCAGGTATGGGGTGTGGGGAAGCCTGGGGGCCATGGGCCAGGTGCTCTATGTCGGGGAGCCCCGCGTGTAGAGAAGGAATAAAGGCTGGCACCTGGCGAGCCAGGCAGCTTAGAAAGCACCCCGAAGTGCACCCCCTAGGTTCATCTCCAACGGTAACTCTGCACCAACTTATTCACAGACATGTCCCAGGAGCCTGGCACACCATTGGAACACGACTTCTGAAGGCACTAGTGATGGGTAACCGTCAATTCAGCAAGCCTTGGGAGAACCCACCCATCTGGGGGAGGTGCCTGGACTGGGGAAGGCCCGCAGCTACACCAGAAGCTACAAAGTTGGTACTGTGGCCTTGGCTCCCTTCCTCTCTCCTCTCTGGGTCCTTCAGTCTGGGGACCAGGGCGGGGAAGAACAGTGTTGGCGACCGCCAGGCTGCTTGGGGTGGGCGAAGCCAGGGGGCAGGCTCGCTCCCTCCAGCTGAGCCGGCAGCCGAGGGGTGCGGTTCTGTCACAACTGCTCACACCGAACTTTGGTTCCCCAAACGTGTTTCTCCTAAGCAGAGTCACACCCTGGCAGTGATGGAATCCTCCTATCACCCCTGGCGGGGGCCTGCGGTCAACCCACCTGGCCCGAGGTGGAGGGGAGCGGGGACGGGACAGGAGCAGGTCAGCGGGCCGGGCCGGGAGGGAAGACGTGCTTCCGACGCGACGGAGTGAGTGGAGATCAGCTGTCGTCCTCTCTGGGCCGCCGTCGAGGTGTGGGCAGCCAGGGTCCCACCCCCGCCCCGTGGCCGCCCTTCTACCGTTGCCCGCCCCCCCCCGCCCCCGGCCGCACCCCACCCAGTCCAGGCCCGGCGCCGGTGCCGGCGCCCCACGTGTGCGGGGCGGGGCGCATGCGCGAGGCGGGGCGCATGCGCGGGGCGGGCGGGGTGCGCGTGCGCACTGGCGGTGTGGGGGCTTTGCTGCTCGACGGGCCGGCGCCGCGGTCCCGGTGGCCGTGGGGTGGGGGCGGCCATGGGGCGGGGGTTGGCCGCGGCGCCAGGGGCCGGGTAGCGACGGCGAGCGGCAGCTGGGCGGCGGGGCACGCGGGCTCGGCTCGGCCAGGGGGCGGCCCCGCAGGCGCCCGCGGCAGTGCAGGGTGAGTGCGCGCGGCCGCTCGGCCCGGCCCGCCGCCCTAGGTTGCCGACGCCCGGGGTCGCGGGGGGCCGGGGTCGCCGGGAGTTTGGGTTTTTGCGGTCGGGGTCGCAGGGGCCAGGGTTACTGGAGATCGGGGTCGCGAGGGGTTGGGGAATGTGGCGTCTCAGCGACGTGGGCTGCGGCCTGAGCTGGCCGAACCCTGAGCCTTGACTCCCGGGACGGCTGCTAGGCAGCCCCGAGTCCGCGCTTTGATGGTACCTCCGAGAGCCGGTCCTCAAGAGGGGGACGTAGGGCCAGGGTCCCCCAGGGGCCCTGGTTCTGAAGGTTGGGCCGGACACAGGGACTTGTGTCCTTCCACCCTGACGGCGCCCTCTGGCCCCTTGCCCGAGTCCCCGCGTCTTGTCC
Source organism: Tapirus indicus (assembly GCA_031878705.1). Taxonomy (NCBI): domain Eukaryota; kingdom Metazoa; phylum Chordata; class Mammalia; order Perissodactyla; family Tapiridae; genus Tapirus; species Tapirus indicus. The sequence goes on along the minus strand of CM062924.1, from coordinate 85,252,937 downwards.
TCCAGGCGGCCCAAGCACTGGACAGGTCCCGTTGGACGAGTGACCCAAGGCGGTTCCGGTCTCCTTGTTTGGACTTACAGGCCGCTTACGATGCAGCACAAACCGCGTGCAGTTCATGAGGGCAGCAGAGGGTCCCCGGACGGCACGGGAGTTCCCGGGTGGCTGAGGGTCTTCAGATGGCACAGGGTCCCCAGCAGCAGTTGCTGGGGATGGGGGTGGCCGACCAGTCTGTGCTCTGATAAGGAAATGGGAACAACAGTTGGTTTTATTGCGTTTAGTACTTGAGAAAAGGTGGGATTAACCTGCAGAAGAAGCAGGTGGTGTTTATGGGAGCTGATGGGCCCACTGTCTTTATTACCTCAAATCAGGACTTGTCTATAGGCTTGGATGTTGCGAGATCCAGAGGAACCCCCCGGCAGCCTGCAGGGTCTCCGCCAGGGTTCACCTCTATCCTGCCAAGTGGGCTCAGCTTGTAACTCCAGGATTCCATTTCTGTTTGTGCTGGTGGCTTACGGTTTCCAGTGTCTCCCCACCCACAATTGGCATAGGGGTGAACACATGGGAACAGGAAATTTGTGTCTAGGCGGTCTATGAAAAGTGTCCAGAGGAGCCTGTGAACGTGGCCTGGGAGCTGTGTGAGGGAGGGTGACGCCTGGCTTCATTGAGAGCTGCACAGACCCTCACCTGCCGAGGAAGGAGCACTACCTGTTTGTAAAGCCCCTCAGGTCTCATCCTGTTCGGTTTATGGCTCAGGTTCCTGGTTCATGTTGCTGTCGACCTTTCCAGAAGATCTTTCTTGGTTCTTTTGCTGCCAGCGCGAGTGCCCAGTTTTATCACAGCTTTGCAGCATTGGACATTATTGACTGGGGGAGAACAGAAGGGCGGTTTCATAGGCGCTTTTTCCCCAACTCAGTGTGTATTAGTCAGGTTGAACATTTTCCCATTTTTGTCACCAAATAAACTTCTCTTTTTCATTCAGTGTTTCAACAAATACGTATGGAGAGCTCACACTGGACAGGGTGTGTGTGTTCACAGTTGCGTGTGTGTGTCTGCTGCGTCCTTCATCTGTCTATTTCTTGGCGTCTCAGTGTCTCTCACCGCTCCGTGTGAGTTGTTTGCCCACGAACGCTGTTATTGTGTTCCAACACTTTTTTTCTGAAAAAACTTCCCAATGCAGAAGTTGTCTTTTAAAATTAGATTCTTGCTTTCAGGAACTTGAAGGAACTTTGGTGGAGTTGGAATTTCATCCTTAACAGTTAACATACCAAAGTTGAATTAAATGTGAGATAAATTTTAAAAGCTGGTTTTAATATTTAATATGATTTTATAAACTTGTTTACTACGTAGTCACCGAATTAGTGTTGGCAAATATATTTTAACAGCTTCTAGATATGTGTAATAGACAATTTTTAGAAACATTTGCCTTTTGTGGTTTTGATTGGTTTATCCTTATCTTATTTACTGTTTGTTTTGAAATAATTACAGACTTGCTCACAGGAAGTTGTAAAAAGAGTACAGAGAGACCCCTGCACCCTTCCCCAGATGTTGTCTTACATGTCAATAGTACAATAATAGGAAATTGGCATTGGAAAAATACCATTAACTGCACTACACTCCTTATTCAGATTCCAGCAGTTTTTATGTGTGTGTGATTCTATGCAGCTTACCCCATGTGTGCATTTGTGTAACCACCACCACAGTCGAGGCTCAGAACTGTTCCATCACACCAGGGAGCTTGCTCAAGCCCGATTCAGACTCCCTGGCAACCGCTAATCTGTTCTCCATCTCTGATTTTGTCATTTCGAGAATGTTGTGTAAATGGGATCGTTCATACGTGACCACTGGAGATGGGCACTCAGCTGCTGAGATCCATCCAAACCGTCCTGGGTACCAGTCGTCCTTCCCTCTTATTGCTGAGTCTAGTTTTATTGTCTGGACGGACCCACTGTCTGTAACCCTTCACCAGCTGAAGGACTGTGGGCTGTGTGCAGGTTTTGACTGTTGCAAAGAAAGCTGCTGTGAATATTCAGGTGCTTGTTTTCCTGTGAATGTAAGTTTTTATTTCTCTGGGATAAAGGCCAAGCTGCAGTTGCTGGGTTGTATATTTAGTTTTTATAAGAAACTGCCAAGCTGTTTTCCAGAGTGCTTACCTTTCATGTTCCCACAGCAAGGTGTGTGGTGGTTTCTCTGCACCCTCTCCAGCTTTTAGTCATTTAGCCAGTCTGATGGGTGTGCAGCGGTATCCCATTGTGGTTTTATTTGTGTTTTCCAATGGCTCGTGATGGGGAACGTCTTTTCACGTGGTTTAAGTACCATGCCCACATCCTCTTTGGTCTGTTCATCTCTTTTGGTTTACTCTTGGTTTTGAGAGTTCTTTATATATTCTGTATACAAATTCTCTGTTGGATACCTAGTTTGCAAATATTTTCTCTCAGTCTGCAGCTTGTTTTTTTATCGTCTTAACAAGGTCTTCCACAGAGCAAGCTTCTAATTTTAATGAAGTCCAGTTTATCGATTTTTTTTACCTTTTATGGACTGTGCTTTTTATATCATGTATAAACAATTCTCTTTAGCCTCAGATCCCAAAAAGTTTCTCCTGTGTTTTCTTATGAAAGTCATATAGTTTATGTTTTATACTTAACATAATGCATTTTGATCCATTTTGAGGTAGTTTTTGTTGAAGGTGTGACGTCTGGGCTGAAGCTCGCTGTCCTCGCCTGTGGATGTCTAACTGCTCCATCTCTTCCACTGAATTGCTTGTGCATCTTTGTCAAAATCAGTTGAGTATGTTTTTGTGGTTTTGTTTTTGGGTTCTCTATTCTGTTCCGCTGATCATTCGTCCGTCTTCCACCAAATGCAACACCATCCTGATTATGATAGAGTAAGTCCTCAGTCAGAGAGACTGAGTCTTCTCCCTTGATTATTCTTCCTGAAAATTGTTTCAGCTCTTCTGGTACCTTTGCCTTTCCATATAAACTTTAGAATAAGCTTGTCTATATCTACAAAAAATCTTGCTGGGATTTTTATAGAAATTGAGTTAAAACTATAAGTCAGTTTTGGGAGAACTCACATCTTCACTGTGTTGTCTTCCAGTCCGTGAGCAGGGATATATTTCACCATTTACATAGATCTTCTTTGGTTTCTTTCATCAGTGTTTTTTTATTTTCAGCATACAAGTCCTCTCTACATGTTTTGTTAGATTTATATCTGAGTATTTTTAAGTGATTGTAAGTGGCCTTGTGTTTTTAATTCAGTCTGCCTCTTTTGTGCCTTCCTGCACCGGCTGGGGCCTCCAGCGCTCTGAGGAAGCGTGGTGAGAGCAGATGTCCTCGCCTTGTTGCCAGTCTTAGGGGAAGGCATTCGTTTTCTTACCAGTAAGTATGATGTTAGCTGTAGGTTTTTGTAGATGCTCTTTATCAAGCTGAGAAGGTTCCACTCTGTTCCTAATTGCTGAGAATTTTTATCATGAATGGGTGTTGAGTTTTGGCAAATCCTTTTGTGTGCATCAGTTGATATAATCAGGTGATTTTTTTTCCCTTTACCCTGTTGATATATTGGATTACAGTGATTGAGCCAGGCTTTCATTCCTGGAACCAACCCCACTTGGTGATGGATTTACCCTTTTTAAACATTATATATTGTGTCTGTATTAACAATACTTTGGATAGGACAAAATATGACCCTAAAACTCACTGTAATATAATTCTTAAACCACAAGTAGAAGTCGAGACAGCATCACCTATGTATCTAGCTATGGAATAAATTACTTTCTGGCACCTCTCCTGGGAAGAGCTGTGGAGTTTTGGGAACATGATTTTGGCCTGGTCATTGTGCAGCTCTGAAGGCCTCTGCGGTGCCTGTTGGGTGGGGCTGGTGGGATGGGTGGTTGTCCTTTGTAATGATAGATCCTTCCTTTCTAGAGGACCTCAGTCCATGGGAAGATGCCCTTTGTACTACTTTGTTCAATGCCAGATTTATCTGACTTCTTAACTAATAAACAAAACCTAGAAATTGGACTTGAGCATTGATTGCAGACATAACAAATTCCCCTCAACCATTTAAATAAGAATTACATTGAATGATTTATTCTTTTGAATATGTTACCCATAACATCAAACAAAATACATAAAAAGCCAGTAATTACAAAATTAATTATAAACCTATTGAAAACTTCAGCGTCGTAGGGTTTAGTTCATTTCTTTTCCTTGTCTTCTCAGGGTTATAGTGATCGTACTAGACGGTTGTTTCTGTACCTTCTTGCGGTGGTAGAGTTTTCCACGTCCTCCTGGGATTATCGCATCAGCTGCCCGGCTCTGGCTGCAGGCTCAGTGTGGTGACCACTCAGGACCACAAACATCCCTAAGTGGCTGCCGCCGTGGAGTCCCACGAGGAGCCGTTTTTATTCTTTTGTTAATGTTATTTCTTAAGCTGCTCTGACTTCAGTAGGCCTTCTTAAGGCGTGCCTTCCTTGCACATGGGTCTTAGCTTCTTGCAGCCTGGTGCAGTGCCTCAAGCGTGGTTCTTCCAGGTTTGTTTGGCCAGAGACTTGGAACCATTACCTGTAATTATTATCCATTGATCTCATGTATTCCTGGGAACTGGAGTATGCCCTGATAGAACCTTATTTTAGTGTAGAAGGGGATAAGTGAGAGGCAGTGTTTCCAGAAGATGAGGAGGTGCATCTGCAGGGTCCTGTCTCCTCCCAGGACCCTTGGCTAGCTCATGCCCTGGGACCCTCTTTGGGCCTCCCTGCTGTGTTGGGTCCCATTGTCAATTTTCACTGTGGTTGTGAGCAGGGGCCTAGGAGCGCTGGCCCAGATGCCGGCTCTGCCCCATCCTAGCAGCGTGATCCTGGGCTTCAGTCTCCTGCACACTGCCCTCGCAGCTCGCTTTGACAGGAAGTCAGGTGATGTGAGTTGAGTGCTCGTACAGGGCCTGGCAGGGTGGGCCCTGAGACTTGTGATGGGCTGTGGTTCTGCTGCTCATGGGTCATCCTGGTCTTGGTTGAATGTCCACATTCCTGCAGCTCAGCCTGGTTTCCCTGCCCCTGCCCCTCCTTCCTGCACAGATAGAGGGAAGTCCACGTCCACACGGAGCAGCACGGCCTCGTCTAGTGATATCTTCCTCCTGTCGACTTGGAAATTAAACGTTTCTCATCATCCTCAACCGAGTTTGTATCACAGCTACTTTTTTTTATGATTTGTCAACTCTTCCTTTATGGACTCTCTCTTCTCACCCATCATTTGTTCCAGTGTTTGTAATTATTTTCTTTTTGAAGCTTGCATGCTTATAGCTTGGTTCACAGGGTCCTTTAAGTCCCTCCTTTGCCCTTTTTTGGCAACAGGTTGTGCCAAGTCCAGGATGCGGGGGCAGTGCCATTTGGGGCAGCCGTGCTCTGATCTTGCGCTCCGAGGAGACTGGTTTGTTTTATTTTCAGGGCAGCAGGTGAGGCTGCTGTGAGGTTTCTTAGTGAGAGCTGAAAACTAGTCTTTTAATGATATTTCCTTGTAAAGTTGTGAGTTCCCCTCTGGTCGTTCCAGTTTCACTCTCTGGTGTTTGCGTGGGACCCTTGTGAGGTTTAAGTAGATTACGCCAGAGAAGTGGTCAGGGCGGCGCCAGGCGCAGAGACACTGCTCCATAAGGTTGGCGGTTATTTTTTCTTTTGGACAGTTCTTACTGGAATAAGGAGGTAAATGTATCTGTCTAGTTTTCTTCACATGTTGAGCCAAAATCTGCCTTCTTGTGTCTCTTACCAGTTTGTCCTGGTGCCTTTTTGGGCACTGCACGTGCTCTCTGTTCTCTGCCGTCAGACACTTGAAATCACATGGGCCCCTCCTTGGCCAGTGGTCTCCGTCCTGCCTCGAGTCACCTGGTACAGCCCACTGGTCTCCAGCCTCACACCCTGCTGCTCTTGCACTCTCGACCTCACACTTTCCCATTTCCTCCAGAATCCTTTCCAGATACCTTCTGTTTGGCTCCTGCATGGGGGTGTGCCCCAGCGTCTGGGGAGCCCTCCAGTTCCGTGGTTGTAAGTGCTCACCATGGGCTGACAGAGCTCAGATTTCTGTGCCCAGACCAGCCAGTCCCCTGAGCTCCACCTTGAACATGGGGCTGCCTGCTGGTCATTTCCTCTTGTCCAGTGGTAATCCTTTGAGTTCAGTGAGGCACCTTTCAGGCCCTGAGCGCCCTGACTGAGCAAAACTGAGTTTCTGTCGCTCCTGTTCTAGGACGGGGACAGACCGCCCATGCAAGAGTAACACGGGCAGGTGGTGATGAGGGGGAGGGTGACAGTGGGAGGCGCATGTGTTCTCTTGAGCAGGTGACATTAAGCAAGGGTCTGAGTGAAGGGCTGTTTCCACATGTGGGATGTCACCAATAAAGTTTCACAGACAAGTGTGTGTGCACACGTGCTCTCTTGGGTGAAGGCCTGGGAGTGGAAGCACTAGGGCATGTGGCAGGTGTGTTTGTAACATTTTAAGAAACTGCCGAATTATTTTCCTAACTGGTCCATTTCCATTCCCACCAGTGGTGCGTGAGGGTTCCGGTTCCTTTGTGGCCTCACCAACTCTTGGTATGGTCAGTTTTCTTACATTTTAGCCCTTCTGGTTGGGTGTCAAATCGTATCTCGTTGTGGTTTGAATTTGCATTTCCCTGAAGACTGATGATATTGGGCATCTTTTCACGTGCTTATTTGTAATCCATATGTCTTCTCTGGGGAAGTTGCCCAAAGTTGGGATCTTTTGTTGATGTACTAATTGTGTTGTTTGTTTTCTTACTGAGTTTTGACAGTTCTTTGTATATTCTGGATGCAAGTCCTTTGTCACATGTGTGTTTAACAAAGATTTTCTGTCAGTCTTCAGCTTGTATATTCATTTTCTTAGCAGTGTCTTATGAAGAGTACAAGATTTTAATTGTGATGTTCCATTTGTCAAGTTTTTTTTCTTTTATAGTTTGTGGTTTTTGTGTCCTATTTTAGAAATTTTTGCCAAACCCAAGACCACTGAGAAATTCTCCAGTGCTTTCTTCTAAAAGTTTTATAGTTTTGATTCTTACATTTCAGTCTGTAATCCATTTTGAGTTACTCTTTTGTATGGTGTGAGGGAAGCGTTGAGCTTCATTCATTTAGATGTGGCTGCCAGGTTTTCCAAGAACTGTTTGGAGGAGGTTGTCCTCTCCCCCTTGAACCGCCTCTGCACGTCTGCTGAAAATCCTCCAACCTTGTCTATGTAAGGGTGTTGTCTTGAAATCTGTGCTGTTCCCCATCTGGGTGTCTGTCTGTCTGTCACTGACAGTTCGTCTATAGCTGTACAGGATCGTGACTCAGGAGGTGTTAGTCCTGTGGCATTGCTCTTTTTCAGTTGTTTAGCTCTTCTAGGTCCTTTATATTTCCACGTGAATTTTAGGATCAGCTTGTCATTTCCTGTAAAAAAAGTCTGCTGGGGTTTTGTGTGTTGGATTTGGATAGAATCTGTAAATCAGTTTGGGGAGAACTGAGATCTTAACAACATCAGGTCCTCCAATGCAAGAACAGGGTATGTCTCTCCATTTCTCTGTTTCCTTTAATTTCCGTCAGCAACTTTTTGTAGATTTCAGTGTACAGGTTTTGCACCTCTTTTTTTCTTTTATTGAGGTATAATTGACATATATTAGTTTTAGGTGTACAACATAGTGATTCATTTGGGATTTGTATATATTGCAAAATGATCACCACATTAAGTCTAACATCCATCACCTCACATAGTTACAAGTTTTTTTCCTTGTGATGAGAACTTTTAAGATTTAACCACTTAGCAACTTTTACATATACAGTATTATTAACTAAAGTCACCGTGCTGTATATTACATCCCATGGTATTTATTTTATAACTAGAAGTAGATTTTGCGCTTTTTTTTTCCTTTTTGGTGAGGAAGATTGGCCCTGGGCTAACACGTGTGCCCACCTTCTTCTACTTGATATGTGGGATGCCTGCCACAGCAGGGCTTGATGAGTGGTGTGTAGGTCTGTGCCTGGGATCCATATCTGTGAACCCTGAGCCACCGAAGTGGAGCACACAAACTTAACCACTATGCCACTGGGCCAGCCCCATTTTTGCACTTCTTCTGTCAACTATATCCCTACATATTTTATATTTTAATGCTCTTATAAATGGTGTTTTAAAATTTCAACTTCTTATTCATTGCTAGTACACAAAAATACAGTTAATTTTGTCTGTGTGGAATCTGTCTCCTGCAAACTTGCTGATAAACTTGCTTATTAGATGTAGTCGCTTTTTCATAGATTCCTTGTGATTGTCTACATAGAAGATCATGCTGTGTGCACCTACAGTTTCACCTGTTCCTCTTCTGTCTTTATTTCATTTTCTTGCCTTATTGCACTGGCTGTGGCCTCCAGTACAGTATCGAATAGGAGTGGTTATATTGGACGTGTTTTTGTCGGTTCTGGTTTTCATTGAATTTTTCGTATATTTGAATAAAACATCAATATTTCTCAAGCTAGGAGGATATTGATCCACTAGGGCAGTTGTCAACCCTGGCTAAACATTAGAATCACCTGGAGAGCTTTAAACTGCTGGTGCCTTTGGTCTAGGTTGGGTATGGGAATTGGTAATTCTGAAGCTCCACAGGTGATTGTAAAGTGCAGCCAGGGGGACTCAGGGACCCCATCACTTTTGACCTTAACATAGAGGGCCCAGGCTTGTCTGTAGCTCCTAAACTTCCCTCAGCCCTCCTTGCCCTCACCCACATCTCTTCCTCTGGTGCCAGCATCTGCCTGGTCCTCAAGTTAGGAAGTGTTTCTCTTTGTTGAGAAAGAATGTTTGGCTTGATTGTAGATGTTGTGGCCTCTGCTGGGGTGACCTTGCTTCCTTTCTTGTTCTTGTGGTGACCTGAGTTGTGTGGCAGGTGACCCTGCTGGGTTCCATCCGGGGTGCCCCTTTCGCGGGTCTTCCTAAACGAGAAGCCTGTCCTGTTGTCCCCTTTGGCTTCGTGAGAAGGACAGCCAGGTCAGGGCAGCTGCGGTCATCCGCCCTCTGTTGGGTCTGTTATCTGCACCCCCTGTCAGTCAGTCAGTTGGCAGTTTTCTTAGAAAGTTACCTTTTGATCCAGGTTTTCCAATTAGCCTTCATTTTATCCTTTGATCTAAACTGGTTTCTTCACTGTACTTTTTCTCCAGACTCTGCTCTTCTTCCGTTTCTCAGTGTGCTGGTTTCTGCCTCTGTTTGTCGCCTCTTCTGACTTTCGTGGGCTTGTTTTATTCCTTTTCTAGCCCTACTTGAGTTGAATCTCAGCTCGTTGCCCTTTGTTCTCAGGGCCTCCGCGCAGCCTGGTGGGCTGGTAGACGCTTTGGCTCCACCTCCACGTGGTCCCTGTCTGTGCCGTGGACCATAGGTCGATCAGGAGGAAGTTCAGGCATCCTGAGTGGTTGGAGAGTTTGTTTTGTTTGTTTCTACTGTTGTCTTTTCCTGTTTTATTGTATTGTGGTCGGAAATCAGGTTCTCTACCTTCACTAATTTTTGGAAGTTGAAGTTTTCTTTGAGGCTTAACTAGGTCAGTTTTGGTAAATGTTTCGTTGGTGCTGGATTAAAGATGCAGGCTGTTTGCAGGGATGGAGTTCACTGTTTGCCTGCTGGTCAGTCTTCTTAATTATATTCACCCAGCTTTTCTGGACTAAGAGATGTTTCAAACTGCATGCCTGTGATTCCCCTTGTTAATGTGCTGTGTCCTCTCACAGCTGACCCTTCTTCACCTGGTTTGAGGGAAAGGCCACAACATGAGCTTGGCAGTTTGTTCTTTTTTTGTTTGTTTGTTTTCAGTTATTTTATTGAGGTCATAATGGTTTATAACATTTTGTAATTTCAGGTGTACATTATTATATTTCAGTTTGTGTGTAGACTGCATTGTGCTCACCACCAATAGTCTAGTTTTTATCTGTCACCAACATATATGTGCCCTTTTACCCCTTTCGCCCACCCCCCAGGCCCCTTCCCCTCTGATAACTACTAATCTGTTCTCTTTGTCCAGGTATTTGTTTATCTTCCATATATGAGTGAAATCATGCAATGTTTGTCTTACTCTGTCTAGCTTATTTTGTTTAACATAATACCCTTAAGGTCCATCCGTGTTGTTTGCAAATGGGATGATTTTGTCTTTTTTATGGCTGAGTAGTATTCCATTGTGTATGTATAGCATGTCTTATTATCCATTCATCAGTTGATGGGTACCTGGGCTGCTTCCATGTCTTGGCTATTGTGAGTAATGCTGCAGTGAACATAGGGGTGCATAGATCTCTTTGTATTGTGGATTTCTTGTTCTTTGGACAAATACCCAGTAGTGGGACAGCTGGATTTTATCGTATTTCTATTTTTAATTTTTTGAGAAATCTCCATACTGTTTTCCGTAGTGGCTGCATCGGTTTGCACTCCCACCAGCAGTGTATGAGGGTTCCCTTTTCTCTGCCTCCCCTCCAATACTTATTATTTCTCATCTTGTTAATTATAGTCATTCTGACAGGTACAAGGTGATATCTCATTGTAGTTTTGATTTGTATTTCCCTAATAATTAGTGATGTTGAACATCTTTTCATGTGTCTCTTGGCCATCTGTGTATCTTCTTTGGAAAAATGTCTGTTCATATCCTCTCCCCATTTTTTGATCGGGTTGTTTGTTTTTTTGTTGTTGAGTTGTAGGAGTTCTTTATATATTTTGGAAATTAACACCTTGGTGGATATATGATTTGCAAATATTTTCTCCCAGTTGGTGGGTTGTCTTTTGGTTTTGTTCATGGTTTCCTTTGCCTGTGGAAACTCTTTAGTCTGATGAAGTCCCATTTGTTTATTTTTCTTTTTGGTTACCTTGCCTGAGTAGACATGGTATTCGAAAAGATGCTGCTAAGACTGATGTCAAAGAGTGTACTGCCTATATTTTCCTCTAGGAGTTTTATGGTTTCACGTCTTAGATTCAAGTCTTTAATCCATTTTGAGTTAATTTTTTTGTTTGGTGTAAGATAATGATCTACTTTCATTCTTTTGCATGTGTGTGACTGTCCGGTTTTCCCAACACCATTTACTGAAGAGACTTTCCTTTCTCCATTATATATTCTTGGCTCCTTTGTCAAAGATAAGCTGTCCATAGATGTGTGGTTTTATGTCTGGGCTTTCAATTCTGTTCCATTGATCTGTGTGTCTGTTTTTGTACCAGTACCATGCTGTTTTGATTACTGTAGCTTTGTAGTGTATTTTGAAGTCAGAGATTGTGATGCCTCCAGTTTTGTTCTTTTTTCTCAGGATTGCTTTAGCTATTCGGGGTCTTTTGTTGTTACATATAAATTTTAGGATTCTTTGTTCTATTTCCATAAGGAATGTCACTGGGATTCTGATAGGGATTGCATTGAATCTGGAGACTGGTTTAGGTAATATGGACATTTTAGCTAGGTTTATTCTTCCAATCCATGTGCGTGGAATATCTTTCCATTTCTTTGTCGTCTTTGATTTCTTTCAATAGTGTCTTATAGTTTTCATTGTATAGGTCTTTCACCTCCTTGGTTAAATTTATTCCTAGATATTCCATTTTTGTTGCGATTGTAAATGGGATTGTATTCTTTTGAGTTCTCTTTCTGCTAGTTCATTAATAGTGTATAGAAATGCAACTGATTTTTGTAAGTTGATTTGGTACCCTGCAACTTTGCTGTAGTTATTGATTATTTCTAATAGTTTTCTGGTGGATTCTTTAGGGTTTTCTATATATAGGATCATGTCTTCCAAAGAAGAGTTTTACTTCTTATTTTCCAATTTGGATACCTTTTATTTCTTTTTCCTGTCTAATTGCTGTGGCCAAAACCTGCAGTACTGTGTTGAATAGGAGTGGCGAGAGTGGGCACACTTGTCTCGTTCCTGTTCTCAGAGGGATGGCTTTCAGTTTTTCACTGTTGAGTATGATGTTGACTGTGGGTTTGTCATAAATGACCTTTATTATGTTGAAGTACTTTCCTTCTATACCCATTTTATTGAGAGTTTTTATCATGAATGGTTGTTGGATCTTGTCAAATGCCTTCTCTGCATCTATTGAGATGATGATGTGATTTTTATTCCTCATTTTGTTAATGCGGTTTATCATGTTGATTGATTCGCAGATGTTGAACCATCCCTGTGTCCTAGGTATAAATCCCACCTGATCATGATGTATGATCCTTTTAACATATTGCTGTATTTGGTTTGCCAATATTTTGTTGAGGATTTTTGTGTCTATGTTCATCAGCGATATTGACCTGTAATTTTCCCTCTTTGTGTTGTCCTTGTCTGGCTTTGGTATCAGGGTGGTGTTGGCCTCATAGAATGAGTTAGGAAGCATTCCGTCATCTTCAGTTTTCTGGAATAGTTTGAGAAGGATAGGTAGAATGTTTGCAGAATTCTCCAGAGAAGCCATCTGGTCCTGGACTTTTGTCTTTTGGGAGGTTTTTGCTTACTGTTTCAATCTCTTTACTTGTGATTAGTTTATTCAGATTCTCTATTTCTTCTTGATTCAGTTTTGGGAGGTTGTATGACTCTGAGAATTTGTCCATTTCCTCTAGGTTGTCCAATTTGTTGGCATATAGTTTTTCATAGTATTCTCTTCTAATCCTTTGTATTTCTATTGTATCCGTTATAATGTCTCCTCTTTCATTTCTAATTTTATTTATTTGAGCCTTCTCCCTTTTTTTCTTAGTGAGTCTGGCTAAGGCTTTGTCAATTTTATCTTCTCAGAGAACCAGCTCTTAGTTTTGTTGATCCTTTCTAAAGTGTTTTTTTTGGTCTCTATTTCATTTATTTCTGCTCCAATTTTTATTACTTCCTCCTTCTGCTGACTTTGGGCTTTTGTTTATTCTTCTTTTTCTAGTTCTGTTAGGTATAGATTAAGATTACTTACTTGAGATTTTTCTTGTTTGTTGAGGTGGGCCTGTACTCCTCTGAATTTCCCTCCAAACTGCTTTTGCTGCATCCTGTAAGAGTTGGTATGATGTATTTTCATTTTCATTTGTCTCCAGGTATTTTTTTATTTCTCCTTTGATTTCTTCATGTATCCAATGGTTGTTCAGTAGCATGTTGTTTAGTCTACATATTTGTGACTTTCCCAGCTTTTTTCTTGTAGTTGATTTCTAGTTTCATAGCATTGTGTTCAGAAAAGATGCTTGATATGATTTCAATCGTCTTAAAATTACTGAGCCTTGCCTTGTTTCCCAACATATGATCTATCTTTGAGAATGTTCCATGTGCACTTGAGAAGAATGTGTATTCTGCTGTTTTGGGATGGAATGTTCTATATATATCTATTAAGTCCATCTCATCTAGTTTTTTGTTTACTTCCACTATTTTCTTGTTGACTTTCTGTCTGGATGATCTGTCCATTGTTTACTTCCACTATTTTCTTGTTGACTGTCTGTCTGGATGATCTGTCCATTGATGTAAGTGTGGTGTTGAGGTCCCCTACTATTATGTTGCTGTTAATTTCTCCCTTTAGGTCTATTAATAGTTGTTTTATATACTTTGGTGCTCCTGTGTTAGGTGCATATATATTCATAAGTGTTATGTCCTTTTGGTGGAATGTCCCTTTTATCATTATATATTGCCCCTCTTTGTCTCTCATTGTTTTTTTTTTTATCTTGAAGTCCGCTTTGTCTGATATAAGTATGGCAACACCTGCTTTCTTTTGTTTGCCATTAGCTTGGAGCATTGTCTTCCATCCCTTTCATCTGAGCCTGTGTTTATCTTTAAAGCTGAGATGTGTTTCCTGGAGGCAGCATATCATTGGGTCTTGTTTTTTAATCCATCCCACCACTCTGTGCCTTTTGATTGGGGAATTCAATCCATTTACATTCAGAGTGATTATTGATATATGAGGGCTTAAAGTTGCCATTTTAGCTCATGTTTTTCAGTTGTTCTATATTTCCCTTGTTTCTCTTCCCTTGTTTTTCTGACTGCCATTTCAGTTTGGTGCTTTTCTGTGATGGTTTTCTTTTTTGGGGGGGTGGTGAGGAAGATTTGCCCTGAGCTAACATCTGTGCCAATCTTCCTATATTTTGTTTATGGATCACTGCCACAGCATGGCCACTGACGAGTGGGGTAGGTCTGCACCCGGGAACCAAACCTCTGGAACTGGGCCTCCAAAGCGGAGTGCGCCAAACTTAACCACTAGGCCATGGGGCCTGCCCCTCAGCTCTGTTTTTTTAAGGTTTCTAGATTGTTTTTTATCTCGTTCATTGTGTTCTTCACCTCCAGAATTTCTGTTTGGCTCTTTTTTAGAGTTTCAATCTCTTTTGTGAAGAATTCCTTCTCATGAATTTTATTCCTGAGTTCATTGAACTGTCTTTCTGAGTTTTCTTGTAACTGGTTGAGTTTTTTTTTTTTCAATTTTTAATTTTTATTGATGTTTTAATAGTTTATAACATTGTGGCGTTTTAGTTGTACATTATTATTTGTCCGTCACCATATGGATGCATCCCTTCACCCCTTGTGCCCACCCCTCACCCCCCTTCCCCCTGGTAACCACGAGCCAGTTCTCCCTGTCTGTGTGTTAGTTTATATTCCACATATGAGTGAAATCATGTGGTGTTTGTTAATATTTTTGTGTTTTTTTTGTGAGGAAGACCAGCCCTGAGCTAATGTCTGTTGCCAATCCTCCTCTTTTTTTGCTGAGGAAGACTGGCCCTGGGCTAACATCCGTGCCCATCTTCCTCTCCTTTATATGGGACGCCGTCACAGCATGGCTGACAAGCAGTATGTTGGTCTGCCCGGGATCCGAACCCGTGAACCCCGGGCTGCCAAAGCATGAACTTTGCTACGCCACCAGGCCAGCCCCATCTTTGAGTTTCTTTCTGATGACTGTTTTGAATTATCTTTCATTTAGATTGTAAATTTCTGTGAGTTCATGATTGATTTCTGGAGACTTGTCATTTTCCTTCTGCTCTGGAGTGTTAGTGTTGTTATTCCTGGTGTTCCATGAAGTGATCCTTTGCCAGCACGTTTGTGGTCACCTCAGGTCATAGATTCCACCTGCCACCACTGGGGAGGAGCAGGAGCTGTGTTTTCTGAACCCGCCGCGTCTGCTGGAAGTTGTGCCGATAGGGCTTCTCTGTGTTGGCCTGCTGGCCACAGCTGGTTGCCGGGTCTCACACACGGGCACTCTGGTAGGGAACTGCTGCCTTGGCTGGGGACCAGCTGAGCTGTTGTGCCGGGCAGTGGGGGGGGGCTTTCTTTCACGCACACCGACGGGCCCATTCTGGGCTCATGGGCGGTTCGCCTGGGCTGCTGCACTTGGTGGGGGCGCCCACATGGTGGCTGAGCCACGCCACTCGGTGTGGAGCATTCACGCGGGCCGGGCTGCACTCCCAAAGCATTCACCTGCAGGCCTGCCTGCTCCCCCGCCACCTCTTACAGTTGTGCACAGGCTGCTGTGTGAGGACCCGCGACCTAGCGCACTGCTGCTGGGGAGGGGGAGGGGATCTGCACAGCCCCTTCCACAGCTTCCCGGGGATCCAGTCCCCCCACCTTCTGATGTATGGCTGTGTTGATCTCTCAGATGTCCTGTTATGCTTTGTAGGGAATCCTCTGTTGGTTAATGAATGTCTATTTGGTTGTAACTTAGAGGGGGAGACTAAGGGAACAGCTCACTCCGCCATGATGCTGACGTCTGGCAGTTTGTTCTTATTATTTGACTTTTAGCACTAGATTCATGAAAAGCCACAGGTGGATTCCTGAGTTCTTAAGTATCTTTGGGATAGAAACAGACTATTTTCAAAGTCCTTTGGTAAATTGGACTTCAACCGTTTTTCCCCAATAGAATGGATGTATAAATGTGTATATACATTACTTTGTATATGTATATTTACTTACTTTATTTATTTTATTAAATTAAGGCATCAGTGTTTTTCTGACCGAAGTCCTTGTTCATCGACTATGGAAATGGAACAAGAAAAAGTCAACATGAATAAGGATCTGAGCGCAGACTCGGCCTCGTACCGCTGCTCTGCGTGTCATGGGGACGAGGACTGGGGGCTCAGCCACCCCATCCGGGGGCGGGCCAAGTCCCGCAGCCTGTCTGCCTCGCCCGCCCTGGCGAGCACCAAGGAGTTCAGGTACAAGGCCCTCCCCACCCCTCCCTATTTGATTTCATGATCTGATTTAATAAAACTCTCACAAAAGGTTCTTTTAAGTGATCTGTATTGGTGCATATTAATACTGATTAATGTGGTGTCTGTCCAGAAGGTGGGGTGGGAATGGCCATCTGAGTCGCCAGAGCAGGGGACGAGTGCTCGCCTGGCATGTCTTCCCAGAGGGCACCCCATGGCCGCTTTTCCTTTTCTTTGCTCATCAGCTGTGCCCACATGAACTTTTAACGTGAGGTGTGTGGGTGGTGCCTGAAGGTGCCAGTCACCGCTGGGGCTGGTGGAGGCCTGATCGTGGCTGCGAGGTGTTGGGCAAGTGCCCTCCCCTGCCCACGCCCTCTCCAGTGAAGGGAGGTGCATGTTCTTGCACAATGTGCTTGAGTAACACCCTGGGAGCTTCACGTGAAGCAGCCTGCCAGATAGAGTGCTGCGATGGCGCCTGCGGGTGTCACTCTGGCTTCTGGAATAGTCAGCCAGGTGAGTTTCAGGTGGCAGAGCCACCTCGCCTCCAAAGCAAAGGTCACGTCTGTAAAATGCAAGGGAGTTTTGGTGAAATGCGCGTAGTTGTGTCAGGCGAAGTGCAATAGCCGCAGTGCCCTTCACTTGGCAGACAGCAGAGCGGGGACGAGGTGCTGGCACAGCTTTCTGTCTAGAAAGTTCTAACCCACGTGTGGAAGAGGTGCCGTGGCATCCATCGGGGCCAGCAGCTTCCCTCACCCGTGTCCTCACACTGAGTTTTCAGGTGACCTGCTGCCACTTCAGTGCAGTGACTGCAAGTTCCCAGCAGGCCTGCTTTAGAGTTTTGGTTTTGTGGGGTTTGGCATATACACCTTTTCTGTTTCAGAGGACATTGAACCTGGTGTGGCGCAGCAGGTCAGAGGTGGCCTCTGCATGGGTGTTGGCCAGTGAGACAAGGGAGGAATGTGCCCAGTCACGGCCAGTTCTTGAGGAGCAGAGATTAAATGTAAACACGACTTAGGAAAACCTCCTGTGAACTGCATTTCCAGAAACCTTTTTGCGGCTCTCGAGGGCCGGGGAGGTACAGCCTGTAGCCAGACAGCATGACAGTCTCTCACGGCTGGCTGCCCTGCATGAGATAATAGAAAGTCTGTTTCGTCTGCGCTGGGATTGCAAGGTCTTGTTGAACCACGAGATGGGCAGTTAAAGGTGCAAGCAAGCTTGCTAGCTCTGTCTGGTTGTCTTTGTGACAGTATTTTTATGCAGAAAGGGACCATGGCTGTTGGAGGCTGGCGTTCTGTGTGGGGTGAACACATCCCACTGCCTTGTCTCTGTGGGGGTGTCCTCATTGCTCCCCCAGCCCCTTGCTGGGGCACTCACTGGACCCCTGAGTTGAGGAGAGGGAGGCCAGCCAAGTGGTGGTGCCCCCAGGGCACGTGCCGGCCACAGTGCCCTCTGTGTGGATGAATCAGTTGTAGCTGACCCACTTTTCAATTATTGGAAACGTTGGGTCATTCAAGTATTATTTTTTTATTGACAATGTGACTCAGAATGAGCATTTTTGTTAGAATTTTAATCTAGATCCTTTCAGGATGGTTTCTAAGGTCTTGATTCCCAACTATAGACCCAAGGACTGGTTCTCAAATGGACTTGCCGAGAGATACTGCACAAATTCAGATTCCCAGGCCTGTCCCCAAAGGTTACATTCCCTTGTTCTGGGGGCCCTGGGCACTCGCACTGGTTTGGGGTCTTTGTTCTAAGGAGCATTTCTGGGTGGGCCTCTGTGTCTCTAACAGCTGTTGTTATGTAGACAGCGTGTGGCACTCAAATGCAGCCCTGCAGACCAGGGTGGAATCTTCTGGGACACTGGGCAAATGACAGAGTTAATGTCATTTGGAGTAAAAGTATTTCTTAGAGTCTACACAGTCTGTATGCGTTTCTGTGTACACGTGCGCTCTTCTGGCTGACTGACGGCTCACCTGCTGTGTGTCCTCTCCCCACAGGAGGACCCGCTCTCTGCATGGGCCGTGCCCGGTGACCACTTTTGGACCAAAGGCCTGCGTGCTGCAGAACCCCCAGACCATCATGTGAGTACCAGGGGGCATTTCTTGGGGACTGTGTGTTGTTCTGCGATGGCTGTCGTGAGAAGGTGCTGACCCTCGGAGTGAGGCGTGTGACGTTCCGTCAACAGAAAGCCACAAGGGCACCTTGCCCAACTCCCGCTGGGTGCAGGACCTCCTGTGCCTCCGAGAAAGTGGATGGGGGACGGGCTGGGTTCTGCTCCTCAGGTGCAGCAGGTCAAGTGGGTTTCCACTAAGATATTTAGAGTTACTTTTTTGTTCTTTTACAGTAAAAACTCTAGGAGGGAAACTGATGTATTTCATGCTAACCCATTTGGTGGGTCAATATGTTTTTCCTTTAATGATTCTTAAAATACAGAGATATTAGTTGGCTTTTTTGAAAACCTGGGTCTACTTGTTTGAGAGTGAGCTGCCGTGTGAGTACAGCTTTATAGGCTCTGCCTTTTGGCTGCAGCCCTGTCAGCCTGAGGGGAGCACGGCCTGGGACTCCCAGCACAGTGCCTGGAGGAGAAGCTACTTAAAAACTAAGCAATTAGGATTATTTCACTGGACTCTTGAATAACTCTCCGTCAGTCCAGCTTCTTCCGTCTAGTGTTTGATGGTTCTGAAGGGGTGAAAGCTTTGTTTGTGTGCTCTGTGTGGGGTCTGGCTGTGGTTTATGTCTTAAGTCACACAAATATGACTTATCTGATATTAGTGCTTTATGTAAAGAATCAGAGTTCCATCTCAGTTCTGAGTGTCGTGCCTTGCCCCTGGTGGCCACTCACCACCCCTGCCGGCAGTTTGTGCCTCACCCTTCAGGCCTTTGTGCATAGCCCCCCACAGGGTCCCCTCTTTTGGGGGAGCTGTAGGGAGTTCACGTTCTGCACAGGATAAGGGCCGCAGGCTCAGCTGTGCTCCTGCAGCTGACCTGTCTGAAGGTCTAGTCTCCGTATGAAGCACTCAGTGCAGCCATCCACCCCAAATTGCACAGCGTGCCCCAGTAGTCAGAACACCAGGCCACAGGTCACCACCCTGTGACCCGGTGCCAGGCGGTGGGCCTAGAGGAACGCGACGGGGCCTCCAGGCTGCCCAGGGAGCTGCTGTGCAGACTAGGAAGTGCGTGGTGTGTGAAGCCGTGACTGCCCACTTGCTGCAGATGCTGAGGGCTGGGCTGGGCACTGGGTCCCCCTGGTGCTGGCGCCCCTGCCCGTTTCAGGTGTGTCTGTAGCTGTCTGGTCGCTGCTGCCACATGTGGGGCGGGTCTGATCCCGCCTCTGCCCCCCCCATCCTGTCCTCCTCCAACTCCTACCCATCTGCTGCGGCCCCTCTAGCGCCCCCACGGTCCACTTTCTGCACCGTAGCCACATTGGGAACCTGGCCCACGCCGGCGCCTCAAACCCAGAGACCCTGCTGCCCACTGCCTGCTCTCGCCTCACCCTCTCACCACACCTAGTGCCTTCCTGTTTGCTCTGGTCCCAGACTGGCCTGCCCTGGCCTTTCACCAGCTGCCTGAGGCCCCTCCCTGATTTCCTGGTCTTGGCAGGGCTGCTCTCTCCTCATCACTCACATCTCGTTTTAAGTACCCCCTGAGGGGCTTCTCACCATCCAGCCTTAGTTAGCCATCATCACTCCCAGCCGAGCCCACGATCACCGTCGGAGGTGCATGTGTGTTTCGGCCTCATGAGCCTCAGGTGGAGGCTCAGGGTGGCATCTGAGCTGCTCCCCAAGGTCAGGCGGGTTGTTCAGGGTGGGGTGCCCCACGCAGAGGGCCAGATGCCCCAGGAGTGTCCCCAGGGCTGCGGGTTGAGGTTGAGGAGTAAGCAGCTTTCTCTGCCCCTCCTAGGCCTGTGCCCGGCATTATCTGGTGGGGCTGTCATCTCTGGGGGGACAGGACTCCCATTTCTCTACCTTGTACCTGCCCTCCTTCCCAGCACTGTAGCTGGGTGGGGCAGGGCTTCATATGTACTAACCTAATGTTTCCCTTGATATACAAAAATAAGATATTGTAGAAGGGTTGATTACAAGGGACTTTTACTTCCTACTTTATTGTCTGAAATTTCATCATGAATGTGTGTTTTCCACACATTGAAATGTGTGGAAATGCCAACATCTGATTGCCTTTGGCTTACGAGATGGTGGCTCAGGTGGGTCAGCTGCTAAGCTGTCAGGCACCCTGCTCCCTTGTCCAGCACCCATATCCTGTGGGCCAGGGAAGGGTCAGCATGCCACTTTGTGGGTGACCCAGCAGGAAGTTGAGTGACTGATTGGCGCCGAGGCCCATGTGCTGCAGTGGCTCTGGCTGGGTGCGGCTAAGCTGGAGGGCTGGAGGGGCCGTGGGCGGTGCCTGCCTGGGTCAGCGGGGAGGGGCTTCACCATCTGCCTCAGCCAGCCCATCAGACGCCCACTGACCTGGGTAGAGGACTGCCAGCCACCTGCACTCCTTCTGAGGCCTGTGGCCAAGCAGAGGGACGATGTTTGGGGATTGCGTGCCCCTCCACCTGACTGTGGCCTGAGAATCCCTCCCACGGGGCCGAGCTGGTTCCACAACCCAGCGTGGATTCCTGGGTGGCTGGGACATGTCACTGCACCTAGGGTGCTGGACAGGGCTCGTCCTGATCACCGAGGGCAGCAGAACTCGGTGGCCAGCTTAGTGAAGAACAGAGCGTCTCAGGTCTGGCCTCTTTGTGTTAAAGGTGATCCTGAGGACTTTCTGTTTTAAGTAGGCGACTAGGCAAGAGGATCATGTAAACAGTAAGAAGATTTCGTGCGATTTGTTTGATTTTTAATTTTAGGAGACTCTTGGCTTGGTTGTTTTACACAACTGTTAACAGGTCACTTCAGGGTTCTGTTTTGCCTTCAGTTCTGAGGATCCAGAAATTAGGTTTATGGTGAGGATGCACAACTGGGAGAGTTTGGGGGGCCGGTTTGCATTATCCTCCTGTCGTTAGTAAAGTGTGACTGGGGTGCCATACTCAAACTGGCCATCCCCACTCGGGAGCTGCGCTGTGGCCTGGGCCAGCAATGAAGCTCAGAGGGAACGATGAGTGAGCCCTCCCCTGGCAGAAACACCTGGAAAGGGTGAGTGATGGTCAGGCAAGGGTGGGATGAGTCACTCCTGCTTTCCTTGGTGGTTTGTGTCGTGGTTCTGAAGGTGGGTGGGGCTGTGCAGCTTTCTGGGAAGAGAGCACTGCCCCTCGGGGCAGGATTTGGAGCAGGTGTCTGGACTGGGGAACTTGGACAGGGAAGTCTTCCTGCTGGCTCACACTGCACCTTTAAGAACTGTTGCCCGATGGGCTGAGAGGGCAGTGCCGGCCGAAGTGTGTGCTAACCGTGGTGGCTGCCTGTCCACACGCTGCTCCTTGGAGCTTGTTCACCACGTGAGTCCCGGCTTGTTCCAGGCTGGCTTGAGACGTTTCCCATGACTTACAGTAATCGGGGTCACAGCTGGGGGGCTCTGCCTCTGGGAAACACCCCTGCCCCTCAGCGAGGGCCTGCTGCCCACAAACCATGGTGCCTGTGGCCTCCCCACGCCAGCCCACCAGCACCAGTGACCGAGTCACGGCACCGTGGGGACTTGGGCGGCTGTCATTCCTAGGCAGGATTCCACTGACTTTTAAAAAATAGACATTATTCAGTTTTAGGTTCTCAGCAAAACTGAGGGGAAGGTACAGAGATTCCCGTATGCCCCCTCATGCAGCGCCTCCCCTACTGTCAATACCCCACTGAGGGGCACTTATCACAGCTGACAAACCTGCACAGACAGGTCATCATCACCCACAGTCCACAGTTTGCAGTGGGGTCACTCTTGGCACTGTGCATTCTGTGGTCTGGACAAGTGTGTGATGACATGTATCTGCCGTTATAATCATACAGGTAGTTTCACTGCCCCAAAAATCCTGCCACTGACTTTTAAACAGGCTTTTAACTGTCAAAGTTAAGGGTCAACTGAGTTGTTCACACAGTGGTGTGGACATGGGGCTGTACCCCACCATGTACAGGTCAGCAGGAAGCTGTGTGCTGAGGGCTCTGCTGTGGTCCCCAGGGCCAGCGGCCCCCGTCAGCTGGTTTGGGTGTTTGTGGGAAGCCTGATGGTCTCCACCGGGCGCAGGAAGGGCACCAAGCAAAGAGCAGCCCCAGCTGGGGTTTCTCCTAGAGCAAGTCCATGAGTGAGGTTTGCTCCAAAGGAGCCGTTGGCAAGTGTCGTGGGGACTACAAGAGCCAGCCGATGTGAGGTGGTGCCGCGTGGTGAGTAGTGGGCGCAGTGGGGCAGCAAGGCGCCCGGGACGCGGCTTCTGAGTGAGGACCTTCCTGGTGGGAGAAGCAGCCAGAGGGGTCAGCCGAGCCCTCAGCCCTGCTCCTGGGCTCAGTGCCCACACTGGCCGGACCAGTGTCCGGCCATGGGACGTGAGGTGGGTGTGTGCACGTGGGCCAGCCAGGACAGCTTTGGGTGCAGCACTTGTCCAGGACCTGGGGACAGGCTTCCAAGGGTGCCGTGTGCCCCCTCTCAAGTGTGAATGCTCCCCTCCCCTCCAAGGCACATCCAGGACCCTGCCAGCCAGCGGTTGACATGGAATAAGTCCCCAAAGAGTGTCCTTGTCATCAAGAAGATCCGCGATGCCAGCCTGCTCCAGCCCTTCAAGGAGCTCTGCATGTACCTGATGGAGGTGAGCAGGCCGGGGGGTGACCCCAGAACTCCCCTCTGCGCTCCCACTTCATCTGCGCTGGTGCGGTTCCACCTGGGATGTTGGGAAACTGATGCTTGCCGAGGCTCCGTGCTGTGCTCATCCCGGCTGGCTGGGGGGCTTGGACAGGGGTCCACAGGGAGGGAGGTTCCTGATTCCAGAGCTGGTCAAGTCAGGAGGCTCATTTCAGGAAAGCAGCTTCCATAATAAGTGTTGCAGAGCCTCCAGGAGGGTAGAAATCTGTGAAATGAGCAGATTGGAAGCCATTTGCTGGCCGAGACAAAGGAATCATTTCCCCCATTATGCAATGCTCGGGCCTAAAAGGAGGCTTCATGGAAGAGCAGTGTGATCTGAACTGGGTCTCAGTGGTGGGCTGATGTGCCGGTCTCCCATCTAGGAGAACAACATGATCGTGTATGTGGAGAAGAAAGTTCTAGAAGACCCAGCCATAGTGAGTGATGACAACTTTGGACCAGTGAAGAAGAAGTTCTGCACCTTCAGAGAAGGCGAGTTGTCCTTCGGTTCTGTCGAGTGGTTAATTGGGCGTCACCCCCCTGTACGTGACGGAAGCTTCTAAGCATTCCTGCCCCATCGTGGGCGGCTGTGCCCTGCAGCGTCAAGGGCCGCATGACGGTTTTCCTTGTGTTTGTTGCTGTGTTTTCTAGATTATGACGACATTTCCAATCAGATCGATTTCATCATTTGCCTGGGAGGAGACGGAACCCTGCTCTACGCCTCCTCCCTCTTCCAGGTGAGGCTTCCAGATGTCAGGGTCTCTTGGGCGTGTGGAGGTGCTTTCACAGCCCGGGTCGTTCCCTCTTTCATTTCGTACTTCATGCTGCGGGGTGAGGAGTTTTACAGCCTTCTTACTCTGATTCTGACTGGATTTTTCTTGTAAGTTTGGTTCTTTGGTGATAGAGCCAGTCTGCAGGTGAGGCCAGATGAGGCGTCTGCTCTGGGTGCTTGAGGCTGTGGCCGGCCAGGCGTTCCTGTCCTCGGGAGCGCTGGTGGCAGATGGCGCATG
This sequence comes from Tapirus indicus, assembly GCA_031878705.1. Classification (NCBI taxonomy): domain Eukaryota; kingdom Metazoa; phylum Chordata; class Mammalia; order Perissodactyla; family Tapiridae; genus Tapirus; species Tapirus indicus. The sequence continues at coordinate 85,229,076 of CM062924.1, read as the reverse complement.
GGAGGCGCCGCCTGGCTGGGACAAGGGGGCAGGTGGGAGGAAGAAGGCCGTCGGGGAGCAACTGTCCTGGGGGCGGCTGCAGGTCCACAGACAGATGGCATCCATGAACAGATGGTGCTGCATGGCCGAGTTGGTGGGGCGAGGGTCCGGGGTAGGTGAGGGCAACAGCTATAGGCTGACCCTCCAGGGCATCAGGGGAAACGCTGTGGAGGTGCCAGAGGACGAGGGTCTGCACAGGAGCCCAGTGGGGTCATCTGGAGCCCACCCTCACTGTCCCCAAGGCAAGACCCCTGCAGGGACCCAGCCAAGGTGCATTCGAAGGTCAGGCATGGAGGCCCTTGGAGAGCAGCCTGGGAGTGGGCAGAGCGGCCAGTGGGGCACAAGGGTCAGGTCTGACGGGCAGTGTGGACTGGGGCCTCAGCACCAGGTGGTACGCACCCACCGAGCCTGGGGCGCTGCAGAGTTAGGGCTCAGGAGAGGACAGGAGTGAAGACCCGGGGTGGCCCTCCCACCTACTGCGTCCTGCCACCTCGAAGCTGCCCATTCCTTCTCGCCTCCTGCCTCGGCCCCCCACCTGCCTGCTGCTTCCCACTCTCGCTCCTCAGTGGAAGTGGCTGCAAAGCCCTCTTAGGGGACCATGAGGCCCACCCTCAGCCCCGTTGCCCCGACTGCCCTCCCCTCCCTGGCATCTCTGTCGGGTCTTCCCACCTGGAACCTACCAGGCACGGTCTCTGCGGCTCAGAGCCTCGTGGCACTGGAGCCGCTCTGCTTGCCTCACGTCCAGCCCTCATCAGCTCCCTCCTGTCCTCCATGGTCAGGGGGCTGGCCAGTCCTGTTGCCTTTGTTTCTCATTGGCTCTCCGCACCGCTGCTCCACCCGGCCTCCTTGACTCCTTGCTGACCTCAGCTGTGGTCACTCTGAGTCCAGCCCCTCCACCTGGAACGTGTCAGCCCACTGCCCCCATCTGGCACTGACCCTGCGCTCGTATCCCCTTCTGGGGCATCGGGGGCGGGTCGGTCAGTACTTGGGCGGCTTTGCAGTGGGCTGGCCAGCTGAGTGACCTGCCTCATTGGCTCACAGGGCAGCGTGCCTCCGGTCATGGCTTTTCACCTGGGCTCCCTGGGCTTCCTGACCCCCTTCAACTTTGAGAACTTTCAGTCCCAAGTTACTCAGGTGATACAGGGTGAGTCGGAATGTTCTGGAACCACAGCAGTTCTGAACATGGGATTGTCTTCTCACTTTGTTTCTGGCTTTTTAAATGATGCTTAGACAAACATTTAAGTGTTTCCAGATTTAGAGATTTCTAAGTTTTGAATGGTTCAAACGTGTTTTTTCCTGGAGTTGAGTGAGCAGGTCACGGGGTAAAGCTACCGTACATGTTGAGTCTCAGTGAATTGACTTTCACAGAAGTGTTGCTCTTGATTTGGGAGAAGAATCGGGGGTCGCTGGTCAAGGGGGGTATCTCTGCTTCCCATGGGGTGCTGCCACCCATCCCTGCTGACCTCGCTGGGTGTGATCCCCGCTGGCCCCTAGGGAATGCTGCTGTTGTTCTTCGGAGCCGGCTGAAGGTCAGGGTCGTGAAGGAGCTTAGAGGGAAGATGGCCATCCCCAACGGGATCAGCGAGAACGGGGTGCTGGCCGCAGACCTGGACACGGAGGTCGGGAAGCAGGTCATGCAGTATCAGGTCTGTGGACACGTCCCCCGCCAGCTCCAGGCCTAGCCTTCACTGTCTTATGGCTTCAGGGAGGGGCTCGGGGTAGGAGGCCTTTGGGCTGGACCCCCCCGGGGGAGCCCCCCCATCCTCAGCACTTTCCAGAGAGCCCAGGAGCAGCTCAGGTGCCTGCGGGCAGACCCACTGGGAGGCACTGCCCAGCCCCTCAGTGTGCGGTGGCCTGGCCGTCCCCCAGGTCTTGAACGAGGTGGTGATCGACAGAGGCCCCTCCTCGTACCTGTCCAACGTGGACGTCTACCTGGACGGGCACCTCATCACCACGGTGCAGGGCGACGGTAGGCAGGCGTCGGGCAGCCCTGGGAATTCTGCATGGGCGGGGGGTGGGGGGTGGCGAGCACGGAGAGTGACCATGCGGCCTCTCCACAGGGGTGATCGTCTCCACCCCAACGGGCAGCACAGCGTACGCAGCCGCAGCTGGGGCCTCCATGATCCACCCCAACGTGCCGGCCATCATGATCACACCTATTTGCCCCCACTCACTGTCATTCCGGCCCATCGTGGTCCCCGCAGGAGTCGAGCTGAAGGTCAGAGCCCACCCTCTCCGCCTTTTCCAGTTTGAGCCATTGCCCAGGGCCTGCAGCACTGACCACCTACTCCGGCCTGAGACGGCCTCATCCCCCAGTGCCCCCTGGCTGTGACGCCGGTGCCCCTGCTGTGATCCCAGCGCTAACTGGGCTGTGGGCCCTACCTCACCGGGTGCTGGAAGGGGCTTCACTCCCGTTCTGGTCTCTCTGCTGGGCTCATGCTGCAAAAGGTCTGGTCAGCGGGGGCGGCACTGAGAGCTGGGCCAGGCCCTCAGGCAGGGTTCTCAGCCTGCACAGGGTGGGGATGGTGCACGTTGCATGGGACAGGATGAGTGGCCCTAGGTGAGGAACATGTCCAACATGTCCCCTTGGGACCTCTGTCTTGGTGTCTGGCCAGTCCCTGCTGCTGATCCACCTCCACCTCCATTCTTCCCCTGCCCTGCGCACCCCACTGCAGGCCATTCCAGGCCAGTGTGTCTTTGGCTGCGAGCCCTGGTGGGTGGGGCTGCGTCTCCAAGTTGCGGAGAGCTCAGAGGGCTGAAGCCAGACGCCTGGCCCTGTGTTCCCAGCCTCGGGTGGATGGTTGGCAATTCTGGGCATAGACAGACACCCGTCCTCTGTTCCCCAGGGCTGGTGTCAGCAAGACACAAGTTAATGCCTTCACGGCCTGAAACTGGCCTTGGCACGTAGTGGGCACTTGGGATGCCTGCGAGGTTCCTCCTGGCCAGTGTCGCCCTCCCAGGGTGGGGGTCCAAGGAGCTCAAGTGGCAGGCGTGTGAGCCCATACCTGTCCTGCTTGACCCCTTCAGATCACGCTGTCACCAGAAGCAAGGAACACCGCCTGGGTGTCCTTTGATGGACGAAAGAGACAGGAGATCCGCCACGGAGACAGGTGTGTGGCCTGCAGGGCTGGGGTAGGGCATGAGGAGCAGGTGTGGGCCCCACCTGCTGCCCTCAACCCCTTGCCGAGGTTGGCACATGCAGGTGGCAGAGGCAAAGCTCTGTCACCAAGAGCCTGGAGGGGTCTCCATCCCCTGGGTCTCACGTGATCGCGTCAGGGACCTATGCCTGTCAGGCAGCCAGTCACATGTGCAGGTTCCCCCACATGGCCCAACGTTCTGCTGTACCTGGGGGTGACAGACCCACAGCCCCTCATCCCAGCCCACCCTCCTGCCCCAGCACCCCTGCCGGCTGCACCTGTCTGCTCTATCCCCTTGTCCTCCCCGCCACCCTGCCCCTTGGGGTCCCCGCCATGGGCCTGGATGGACCGAGGGGGTCTGTGGCTCTGTCCCAGGATTCCTTGGTACAACAGCATCCCTGAGTCCTCAGCCCTTGGCTCTTCTTGGGGCGAGACTGAAAGGTACCACGCTGCCTGCCCCTCTGCCCCCTGGGGCATCAGAGGACCTGGGCCCAGGCTGAGCAGCAGGTGATGGGAGCAAAGCTGAGATGGCCCCCAGCCGAGCTGGGGAGCCAGGTCCAAAATGGGTCCTGCCAGTTACGGTGGGCATGGCCCTCGGGGAGGGGTCCTGGCCTGGGACGGGTGGGCCAGTTCTGGAAGGTGCCCCGGGCTCACTGGGGCTGTGTATGTGTCTCCCCTGCCTCAGCATCAGCATCACCACCTCTTGCTACCCACTGCCCTCCATCTGCGTCCGCGACCCCGTGCGTGACTGGTTCGAGAGCCTGGCCCAGTGTCTGCACTGGAACGTGCGGAAGAAGCAGGCCCACTTCCTGGAGGAGGAGGAGGGGGGCGAGGAGGCCTAGGCCTGCGCCCTGTGTCTGCGCTCGGGGACCCCAAGCCCTGAAGCTTCTCTGGTGTCTTCCTTCTCCTTTCCTGCCTCTTTCCTGCTCGCTCTCTGGGGAAAAGCCACCCTGAACACGTGTTGTGAACACGTGTCACGTGCCCCATGGGGGCATCAGACGCCACGTCACTTCTGTCTGTAGCCAGAGGAAGAGCCTGGAATCTGCCTTTTGTTGACCAGATCAGCCATTTTTAACATTTTAAATCTGACTTTTTTGCATTTCTGAATAAGCAAAGTGAGCAATGGCCGGGAGCTCTGAGGTCAACACCACACACACTGTGTTGTGAGGTGGGGACTGCCGAGCTGGACAGGCTCTTTGTAATTCCTTGTTAGGAAACTTTTCCATAAATCAGTCTATTGAAATTCAGAAGGGATCAGATAGGATTGATCTATCTTTTAGTGTTGGAAAATAAATGTTTCATAGCCAAACATCTTCCTTTAGCTGCCACGATTTTCCCCTTAATCCTGCACCCTTTTCCGCTAAAACTTCTTGAGGGGAACACTTTCGCAAAGAGCAGCTCGGTGGTTGATTGGCAGCTGCGGGGTGGATGGGCCTCCCCCAGCCTCCCCATCTGGGCAGCACTGAGTCTACCCAAACACCTGCCGTGGGCACAAGGCCCTCATCTCCTCCCGGTGTTTTGGTGTGACAGGTGCCAGCAGAGTGCCATGTTGTGGCCTGGCGGTAGACTGGCGGTGGCCAGGTGAGAGGTCAGACCCACACACGTTCCTCACAAGCAGGGACGGTACTCCGCACCCTGGAAGGTATTTTAAATCCTGTGTATGCTTTTCAGAAATTGTTTTGAACCTTCTGACGTGCTTATGTACAGATTTTATTGTACACACCTTGAAGACCTCAGCGGGAAGGGGGTTTGTCCTGTTTGAAATGGAGCCTCGTCCCAATGTTTCCACTGTGTTCTGTGACGTTGTGCACTGGGACCATTCTGTCCAGTCCAGCATGATCGCCCTTGGGGTGACGGTCCACAGAAGGAGATGGGTGCTTCTTGGTTAGAAAGCTGTGGGCCTCTGCAGTTGTAACAAGGTCAGGACAAATTGGTTTGTGAGGAAAGTGGTGGTGGCAACATCTCGTGTCAATTCTGTTCTTGCTTCTCCCGTGGGCCCCAGGTGGGCAGGGGACTCTTGTCATTCCAGCAGTCGCTCCTCCGTCGGCCAACTGGGTGGGGCGTGTGCACCTGTGGAGTCTGTGGTGGGCGCCATGGCTCAGTGTGCACGTGGCCATGGTCCCTGGTTCCTGTCACGTAACAGGCGTTCTAAATACAGGCATCTGTTTTTGAGTTAACTTTGAGTTGCATTTTCATCAGTTAAACTGGCGAGAACGAAGAGATGGGTTCCCGCCCTTTCTTGGACTCACTTCTGCAGTGACGGGCGGGGCCACGCTTTGCCCACTGGCAGATCACGTGCTTCAGTCTCTGATAGAGAGCGTCCAGGGCCACATGTGCGGCAGCCCTTGGCCAGGGCTCTCGACAGAGCGGGCTCTGCACCTGAGCGCTGTCCCGACGTCCGTCTGTGCGTGCACACGTGATCAAGTTCAATCCCCCCTCAGCTTGCCCTGTCTGGGCACCTCGGCCTCTGGGCCTCAGTGGTGCTGGCAGGGGGCCTGGTGTTGGAAACGTGTTGGGCTCTCGCCACCATCAGCCTGCGAGCACTGGCCACAGTTAGAGGTGCACCTGGCCTCACGCAGGCTGAGAGGGAGCCGAACCTGAAGTCCCGGCTTCAGGCCCAGAGAGAGTGGCATTCAGAATTTGGGTCACTCGTTTAGACAAAAAAGCAAGTGTTAACCAAGTCCTAAAACGGCGTGATGTTGGAATGATCTAGAGAACTTTGGATTTTTTGAAGTAAATTCTTAATGTTTCATATTGTTGAAATTTTGTTAAATGTTGAAAGCCTTATTGCTATTTTCAGATCCTTTCAATAAACAGACTTGTTTAAAAAGTTGGGTTGAGTGACAACTTTATGTGGGTCTTTGTAACCAACACAAAGATGCTGAGGGAGGTGGGCTGGGGCCTCTGGCGTCCGCAGACACCCTGCGCATCCACGCGGGAGGGACAGGTCCCGCTCAGGCAGCCCCCACCTTGCATCCTGACCCAGGTGCCCCGTCAGCCTTGCTGTCGGCACCCGCAGCCTGACTTCCCCAAGGGGGCGCTGCTCAGGGCTGTGGGCACAGTCGCCTGTCCTGCAGAGAAGAGCAGCAGGCCGGTGGAAAGGACACCACCCCAAGATAAATCAGAGGGTTGGCTGAGGGGGCCCCGGACAGGGCCTCTGCCAGTCCTGCCATCCCCAGGGCCCCAGAGAGTTCAAGGACCTCACCCACAGCTCCGTCCAGGCCTGTCGGGGGTGGGGGTGGTGGCCTGCTCCCCTGCTCCCTTCTCTGGTTCCCGTGGCTGCTCCCCTGACCAGGCCTCAGTGATTGTGGGGCAAGGCTTGGCCAGGAACCAAAGCAGGCGCTGCCGACACGTGTGTGGACACAGCCCCATGGGCAGAGCCCAGGAGAAACCGAATGGCCGCCCCGAGGGGCACTTGCTCCTCAGGCAGCCTGACCCCTGCCTGGGGCTCTGGTGCTGAAAGGATGCCCAGATGTGGCACCCCTGGCCATCCGAGGGACGGATGTAAATGGAGGCCAGGGCTGGGCAGTCGAGCCGTCCCCTGGCCTCCCTGTCCTTCCTCTCAGGCCAGCCCTGGAGCGTCAGCCTCCCGGGGCCGTGTGTGGTCGGCCCGCCCTGCCCCGGCATCTGCTGCTCTGCCTACTGGAAACACAAGTGGGTCTCCACTTCTCTGTGGGATATCCTTTTACATCCTGGCACGCGTGTGGGGGGCATCACCTTCCTGCCCAGGTGTCTCAGCAGCTGTGAAGCATCTACTGCCCCCTCTGCCATGGGGCTCGGCAGCCCTGCCCAGTCTGTGGTCAGTTTGCACAGGCACCACAGATGGCCCGCTGATCGCAGTAGGGCGGGGCAGGTGCTGAGATGCACCCTGGCACCCTGGGCTTCTGGGGCCCAGAGGCTCTCAGGACTCAAGCCGCAGTGTCTGTGGACCCCAGGCTGGACCTTGTCCCCTCTGATGGCAGAGGGCCCACTTTCAGGGCAGGGGCCAGACCCAGCTGGCTGGAGTCTCTGGGTCAGAGGGGTGGGCTCACTGGTGAGCATGGGCACTGCCCACAGGGTCACAGTTCTCTGCAAAGGCTGTTGACCTTTGAGCCTTGACCTCTGGGCCTTGGGGAGCACATCAAAGGGGGCTGGGGCATGAGGGGCATAGAGGCCACAGGCCAGGGGCTCCAGGATGTTTCCCCACCTGACCAGTGGGGCATTTCTGTGGGCTTAGGCCTCAGGCCACCTGAAGCTTCCAGTCTTTAGGGCAGTGGCCTTGGAATGCTTTTCTGGCCTTTCTGGCTGTGTCCCAGCAGTGCCAGGGCCAGACTGCACCTCAGGCCTCTGTGCTGGGTGCCCCACCTGGCCAGCCACGCCTCATGTGCACTGGCTCCATGTCACAGCAGTATCCACCCAAAGAGCAGTGCTTCCCCTCCTGCCCAGAAGTGGCTGGGGCCTGGGCCAGGCCTGTCCTGCCCTGAGGTTCCCACACCTGGAAGCCGCTGGTACCAGGAACCAGGAAGTCTGCCTTGGGGGAGAACAGGTGTGGAGATGGAAGCGGGGGGACCCAGTGTTGGAGGGACCCTGGGTGGAGGGCCAGTTGGAGGAGCCCAGAGAGGATGGGTGTTGGGTGATTGGGACATAGGAGGACACGGGAATTGGAGAGTCACCCCATGGAGGAGGTCGGCCACTTCTGGCACTTTCTAGCCCGGAAAGATCCAGGCCAGAGCTTGGGCCACCTTTAGAATCTGGAAACACAGATTTGGTGGGAAGAGGTGAGGTGGGGGCAGGCGGGATATGTCTGAGCAGCCTGCAGAGAGACCCTCAGAGGCTCCCGGCTCCCAGAAGCTCAGGACCAGCAGCCCCGCCAGCCAGCGCCCTTCCCACACGCAGCCTGGGCTAGTGGTGGGCCTCCTGCCCTGCCCATCCTGTTCAGGCTTCCATTCGAGGATGGCTTTCCTCCTCAGGAGCACAGAGGATAGGCACAACCTGACCTGGCCCATGACTTCCTGAGAGCACAGTGACCAGGCAAGCTCCCCTGCCTCCTCCAGGGTCACCAGGACTGCTCCCCAGGCACTGGCCTGACGCAGCAAGGGGGCCTCTCCCCAACCCTACAGTTTTGCTTCCATGACCCTTGGCCCCAGCCCCAGGGGAAAGGAGCTTTCACAGTGCCCTCCCTGCCATGGCAGTCCCCCCGTGGAATCCGGAGGCTGAGCCCCAGGGAAAGGCTGCAGGTGCCCCTGCCAGGGTCAGGCCAAGGTGGGGGATGAGGTGGAGTCAGCCCAGGGCAGGGGTGACACTGCAGGGAGTGGAGGTGGGCACCAAAGGGCTTCCAGGGAGGGCTTGTGCCCCTGGTTTGGGGACGGGACTGTCCTTCCAAACCAGCTTCCCTGGAGGCCAGCAGGCCGGCTCTTGCTGTCCTCCAGGGCAGGGAGGAGCCCAGGGGTCTAGGGAGACCCAGAAAGGCACCAGAGCAGAACCCGCTGTGGATGCTTTCCTTCCTGCCTTCTGGAAAATCACCCCTTGAACGTCGTCCAAACCCCAAAGGAGAGAGTTGTTAGGAAGGGGGCCCAGCACCCGTTGGTCCTTGGAGGTCAGCAGACCCCAGACTGTCTTGGGGGAGGCGAGCTGCGTGGGGCCTGATGCACCAGCTAGAGCCTCGTGGGCAGGTTCCAGGGCAGCCGTGAGGCAGCCTGGCGCTTTCACTGGTCAGGTTTCCTCCTTCCCAAGGACAGCTTCCTAACTGACTCCTCATGTCTACTCCAGAATGTCCAGGGTGCAAATTAGCAAAGAGGCTTAAATGGCTACATTCAAAGCTGACGAGGGGGTGGAGAATCCTGGCCAGTCTGCGTTCTTTCACCCCAAAATTCTGCTGCTTGGAATCCAGTCTAGAAGTCGAAACTCCAGCAAATGCAGATAAAAACACACAGATCCGCTTGCTGTGGCCTCCCTCATGGCTGAAAATCCATTTTCTAAGAATATTTAGAGATAAGAATTGTTAACAGGACAAAGAGAAAAGGGCAGGATACAAGCTCTGGAAACGTGTCCTTGGAGCAAAGGCTTCCTCGGGCAGTAGCTGGAGGCCTGGGCAGCACTGCCCAGAGGCCAGCTGGAAGCCCAAGGGGAAGGGAAGCACTGTCCTCTGTGCTGGGGGACCCTGCCTGGGACGGGAAGGTGCCCAGGCTCCAATGACATCATTTCAAAATTGTTAAAATGCACCATATCAGATGAAATGTAAGAAAGGTTTTGCTGTAAAATTTTTGAGTTTTTGTAAATTTGCTTTGAAATTATTTGGCTACAAACGACTCACCCCCAACAACCAGGACCACTGGGTAGTCATCAAGCAACTCAGGGTTTTGTGCAAAGTAGAGAAATCTACCCCGTAAACTTCGTTCAGGTTGATGAAGTCCTCGCAAATACTCAATTTAGGGATTGTGGAAATTCATAAACGAACCTCAACTAAACTGGAGTCGGGAGGGCTGTAGGGGGCGCTCTCACGCCCACCACACATCGTCCATTACTCCAAACAGGAAGAGAGGACACTTGCATCTCCCATGGGAAATGAAACCACTTCACTACTAAAGAAAGATTTCTCTCCCCACCTGGCAACAGCCCAGCCAATGAGAGCTCAGCCAATGCAGCTCAGCGAACGAGGAGCCGTGGCCGCCCTGAACTGTGACTTTCCCCCAATAAACTTTCCTTTAGAATAGCCCCTCCCTCTCCCCCTTCTCCAAAGACACAGCTCCCCTGCTTTGTTCTCTGAATTTGCCTGTGGTTTGTCACAGCATGCACATTCCCAATTTTAATTCTTTGGGCTATTCCTGAATAAACTCGTTTTGCAATAAAATAACTGGCGAATTTGCTTTTTAAGTTATCAGGATGATAAAGATGGCATTGTATTATGTTCTGAGGTAACTATGTAAGTAAACACTAACTTTTGCTGCTTTCTTTTTATATTTTGCATTTTCAGGCCCAGGCCCCTAACCAACCCCAGGGCACTCCCTGCCCCTTCTCCGGCCAAGCCCTCTGGACGATCCCGGGGAAAGCCCACGCTGCAGGTCCGCAGCCTCTACCTGTGGTCACCCTGGGGCATGCCCATACCATCGTCCATTAACTGATCCTCTGACCAAGATCTGAAGGAAAACTTTATTAATTGAAAAACAATATAAAGGGGCTGGCCCTGTGGTGTAGTGGTTAAGGTCAGTGCGCTCCGCTTCAGCAGCCTGAAGGTTCGGATTTGCGGGTTCGGATCCCAGGTGCAGACCTACACCACTCATCAGCCATGCTGTGGCAGCGACCCACAAACAAAAAAATTAAAGATTGGCAACAGATGTTAGCTCAGGGCACCAAACCCGCCGCCGGGCTGCGGTGGTGCGGTCCGGACTGTGACAAGGGGCAGCGGCGGAGTGGGGGACGCCGTCGCCCAGCACCACACCCGCGCCTAGGCCGAAGTGGTACAGTCCGGGCTATGACAATGGTCAGCGGCACGGGTTGCGGCGGGGGTGGCATCGCCAGCACCACACTCCCGCCGGGGCCGCGGTGGTGCGGTCCGGACTGTGACAACTGGCGGCGGCGGAGAGGGGGGCGCCGTCGCCCAGCACCACACCCCTGCCGGGGCCGCGGTGGTACGGCCCGGAGGCTGTCAAGGAACGAGCCAGGGGGGCGCCGTCGCCCACGAGCGCGTCCCCGTCCCCAGCTCCGCGAGGACGGCCGGGAATCCCAAGCGACCAGGGCACTGAGCAGCGGGTCCCGCGGGGCGCTGCGGGGCGGCCTGCGGCTTCCGGCGCGTCACTTCCGGGCCGGTTGCAGGCACTTCCGCCTGCAGCTCGCCCCGCCCCCGGCCCGGCCGTCCAGTAGAGCCGGGCGGAGGGCCGGCGGCCGCCCCACGGTGAGGCGCTGCTCTCCTGGCCTTTCCGCCCAGGCCCCGCTGCAGCCACCGCCCTTGGCCCCCGGCCCGGCACGCTCCGTCCGTCCCCCGGAAGCCGCCGTCCCCGCCGACGGTGCGCGGCCCACCTTAAGTCCGCGCGCCCTTAAGGCCCGGATGTGGGCCAGCTCCTCCGGGCCGCGCCCCGCCCTCCCCGCCCGGGAGCTCGCCCCGCGGCCCTCCCCGGAGTCCGGCGGCGGGGCGGAGGGCCCGGCCGGGGCGCGGAGCGGCCGAGCGCCCTGGGGGTGAGCCGGCCGCCGGCGAGAACCCCTCTGTCCGCGCCCGCGAGCGGCCGGCGCCGTCATCGATGCCCGCGGGCGGCGGCCCCCCGCGCCGCCCGGATGCGCGCGGAGACCCCGGCCGTCGTTCCGCGGCCCTGCCCCGACCCGTGGGTGGAGGAGCGGCGGCGGCGGGGCTGCGAGCGAGCGCGGGGCGGGGCCGCGTCCCACCGGAGGGGCCGGCCGCGCTTTCCGTGGGTGATGTCGCTCCGGGGGTGCGGGGAGCGCCCCGCCCCGATGGCTTCCGGGCGCACGTCGGGAGCAGACTCGGTGATGTGCCTGTCCCTCCTCTGAGGGCGGAGGCCGGTCCGCGCGGAAACGCTGAGTAAAACAAACAGCGGGGCCTCCGGGGTCGCCCATCGCACTCGGGGCCAAAGGCCGCCGCGCTGGCCGGTTCGCAGCCACCTCCCCTCCTCCCAGGGCCCCTCGGACCCCGTCCTTTCGCCAGTCGGCCCACCCCAGGGCCTTTGCACTCCCTTGTCCCTCTCGGCCTGAGGCTGTCCGCTCCTCCGAGAGGCCCCTTGGCCCTGCGGCCGGGTAGGACCGCCCCTTCCCCACGCGCCCTCCGCTCCTGGTCGGCCCCAGCGCGTGGAGTGTCTTCCCGCCCTCGCCTCGCAGGCCCCACGGCGCGGCCCGCGGTCACCGGCTCAAGCCAGCCGGCGCGGGGCCCCCGGAGCGCACGGCCCGGTCGCGGGGCGCTCGTCCGCTGGAACGCGAGGCTTCTCGGCTGCGGACGGCGGAGGGCTCCCGGGCGGGCGCCGTGTTCCCACCCGCGCCCAGCCTCTCCTCGCCGCCGCCCGGGGTCTTGCGGGGCCGGGGCTCTGCGTTTTAAGCCCCCGGACCTGGAGCCGCAGGTGCAGCCGTCCCTGAGAGAGCCAGGTAGAGACGCTTCGTCCGCTCTGAAGTCGAAGGGCACGAACACCCACGAGTTCATGGCAATCGGTGTGTTTTCTGCCCAGGATTTTAGACAACTGGACGTTATAGAATGACTTCGTCCCGCCAATGCTGGTTCCAGCGGACTGCTGGTTTGTGAATTGGGTTGGGTAACTGTCAGGCCAGAGCTACTTCATTCCAGTCGTCAGGGGACTGTTCTTTACCTGGTTTCACTGGGCCTCGTGGACGTCAGGTAGTTCGCCCGCAGTCTCACGCGCTGAAGCGTGGAACGCAGTGCTCACTGCTGCTGTGAAAGAAAAAAACTTCTGTTTAGAAATGGAGTTTCTGTTCCAGTAGTTTTTTGAGAGCTGTTTTGTTTTAATAGAGTACAATGTATTTTACCAAGAATATCTAAATTTGCAAGTAACGTTTTAAAGCAGAGTGGAACAGTAGTGAACAGCATGACACGGGTCATCTAGAGAGGGAATGGGAGGTTTTTACATTAAAATAATTCATTTTCAATACAAACACATTAGAAAATAGAGAAATGCCAAAAAACAAGAAACAAAATGTTAATGGAGGGGCCGGCCTGGTGGGGTAGTGAAGTTTACGCACTCCGCTTTCGGGGCTCAGGGTTCACAGGTTCCGATCCTGGGTGCTGACCGATGCACCGCTTGTGAAGCCATGCCGTGGCGGTGTCCCACATATAAAGGAAGATCGGCACGGATGTTAGCCCAGAGCCAATCTTCCTCAGCAAAAAAGAGGAGGATTGGCAACGGATGTTAGCTCAGGGCTGGTCTTGCTCACAAAAAGAAAAAAAAAGTTAATGGATCTGAGAATCCACCTCCTGGAGCTGACCACAGTTGGTACTTGGCACATGTTGTTCTGATTTGTACTTTTAAAATCAAAGCATATTGTACAAAAGTCTTGTAACTCTGCCCTGACTTAGTCTGTGATAAATACATTTTTGTCAAAACTTGTAGGGCCACAGTGGCCGCATTAGTAATGCACACAGTGCCCGTTCCGTGACTGTGCCAGAGTTTATTACAAATTCCTCATTTGACACTTAGATAGTGTCCAGTTGCTCGGTCTTAAAAAGAAGGCTGATTGACCATCTTGTATCTACAACCGTGGACCTTTGTTGGATAGTTTCTTCAGGATAAATTCCCAGAGGTGGATTTTCCAAATTGCAGTGTATAAAATTTGTAGACTTTCATACATTTTATCTAAAATGTCTTGCTAGGGGCCGCCCGGTGGCGCAGCAGTTTAGTCCGCGCTTGGCAGCCCGGGGTTTGCGAGTTCGGATCCTGGGCGCCCGCCGACGCACTGCCTGTGAGCCATGCCGTGGCGGCGTCCCATATAAAGTGGAGGAAGATGGGCACGGATGTTAGCCCAGCGCCAGTCTTCCTCAGCAAAAAGGGGAAGATTGGCAACAGATGTTAGCTCAGGGCTGGTCTTCCCCACAAAAAAAATAAATAAATAAATAAAAAATAAAATAAAATGTCTTGCTGACAATCTGAACCAATCTAGATTTCCTCACCAGGTATTTGAGAACATCTTATATTGTTTGTTCTAGAACAGGAATTCCTAACCTCGAGCAGACAGGCCCTAGAATTTAGGGGTCTGCAAAATTGGATAGGGGGAAGCTGCCATCTCTATTTTCACTAACCTCCCGCTGAACTTTTCTTCAGTGGTGAATGTACTGTGGGGGTCCCAGCGGCACCGTGGCTTTGTCTCTGTTTTAGACCCCAGGCACATTCCCAACTGGTCCTGAGACCCTCCCTGCAGGGGTCAGCGGAGGCTGGACCCCATTTAGGCCATGTCATGTAGTGCAGGGCTTTTATGAAGTAAAGATGTCACAGATTTGTTTCTTGTGATGTGTGACTTACCACATTTCAGTATGCCTGGTTTCCTTTTATTCGTACATGTGCACATTCTTCTGAGGACAGCTCAGGGCAGGAGAAAAGTTAAGAGCCAACCCCTTTCATAGCAAAGACGGCTCAGTAGCCACCTACTCCATGCTGGGCAGAAAAGGCTACAGTTTAGTTCCTGTTAGTTGTGCTATAATCTGAGAGGGAGATGATTCAGATGTTCATCTCCGGTGACCTAGGGGGTAGCCAGTGCTCCACATGCCTCACGTCCAGCCCGGTCCACCCGTTTCCAGGCAGACTCGGGTGAGGTTGGCTGTTGGCTCTTAAAGTCAATATTTCGTTGTTAGATTAGGGTTGCTGACCTTCAGTCTTTTGTAGGACAAGAATTGCTTCTCACTGAAAGCAACTTGAATCATGTGAACTAAGAAAGAAGAAGGGTCCGTGGAAACACATGAGCCCGGGGCTGGGAAGGCAGCTGTGATCCTGGCCAGGACCTTGGTGAGTAGGACCCTCTGAGCTTAGGACCTACTGACCTCCAACTCCTCCCAGCTTTCACGTGTGATGCCTAGGACAGCCTCTAAGTGTCTCTCTTGCCTCCTGGAGTGGGTGATCTGTTCAAGATTTAAACTCCAGGCTAATTCTCGATGATAAATGTTGATTTCATTCCATCAACCATCATCCATGTTGAGAAGACCTGCATGTCATTCAGGTCTGTTTGCGTATTGCTATATGCTATTCATTTTTACTGCTGTCCAATTGCATCCTGTGAAAATCCCACAGTTTGTGTTTTGTGTTCTCCTGCAGATAAACACTTGGGTTTCCCCATTTGTTGTGGTGATGAGCACTTCTGCTCTGGACGTTCTTACATGGGTCTTACAGTACACACGTGTAGGACTTTCTCTAAGGGGAGATTCTCTAGGGTGGAATTGCTGATTTGTAAGGGTATAAGCATGTTTACCTTTCAAAATAATGCCAAAGTATTTTCCAAAGTGCTTGTACCAGTGTGCACTTCCATTAGTGATGTGTGAGTTCCTCTTGATCAAAATCTGTCCAACAACTCTTGGTATTGTCAGACTTGTTAGTTTTCGCCAATGTGGGAGGTGTAAAATGCCATCTCACTGGGGTTTTACTTTTCAGTTCCCTGATTACTTCTGAGGCTGAGTGCCTGTGGTAGGCATCCTCTAGGATGACCCCCGTGGTCTCACCTCCTGTGTTCACACCCTCTGTAATCTCCCCCGCCTTGAGGGTGGGCTGGACTTAGGACTTGCTTGTAATGAATGCCATACAGCAAATATGAAGGGAGGCCATTTCTGAGATGAGGTTACAAAAAGACTTGGGCTTCCTTCTTGGGTGTTCTCCCTCGCCCTGGCTGGCTTACTCTGTGGTGAGAGCCAGGTCTGGGTTGTGAGCAGCCCTATGGAGAGGCCCACGCCAGGCAAGGGGCTGAGGGAGGCTTTCCACTAACAGCCACAAGGAACTAGAAATGAGTGCCACCCACACCACGTGAGTGAGCTTAGAAGCAGATCCTCCAGCCCCGGGGAGCGTTCAGATGGGACTGCAGCCCCTGCCGCCATTGTGATGGCAGCCTCATGAGAGGCCCTGAGCCAGAACCACCAGCAGAGCTGCTCTCAGATTCCTGAACCACAAAAACTGTGAGATCATAAGTATTTTGTTTTAAGCTGCCAAGTGTGGAGTAATTTGTTATAGGGCAGCAGAGAGCAGATACAGCACTGTTTCTTGCGCTGATTGGTCATTTACAAATCCTCTTCTGTGACGTGTGTTTTTGCCCGTATTTCCTATTGCGTTGTAGGAGTTCTTTGTATATCCTGGATGTTAATCCTTTGTCGTGCTGTAGCTGTCTTCTCCCAGGTTGTCACTTGTCGTTTCACTTTATAGTGTATTTTGATGAAACAAAAGTTCTTAGTTTTGCCAATTTAGTCTGTTTTGTCCATGTTTTCTTTTATGGGTAATGTTTTTTGGGTTTGCGAAAGACAGTCTCTTATATTTTTCCCTGAGTATAAAGTTTTACACAGGAGCACGGCCATGAGGCTGTTTCTTCTCCTCTGTGTGGCTCTCACGGGTGACGGCATACTTTCTCAGAGGGTTGTTGTGAAGGTTTGTTAAGGTAATGTATGTAAAATGCTTGCTCAGAGACTGCCTGGTTCCCAGTAAGTGCTCTGTGATGTTACTGATTGTTATTTGCCTTGAATTGTGAGGTAAGGATCCAGTTTCCTTTTTTTCTGGCGTGGATAATGACTATCCTAGTACCACAGACCCATGAGGCCTTCCTTCGCCAGTAGTCCACACCACCACTCTGTTGTGTATCCACATTTGGTTTATGCATAGGCCTGTTTCTGGACCCTGTATTCTTTTTAATTTGTTTGTCTCTCTCTGCACCGATATATCACATGCCCTAAAAGTCCTGGTGTCTTGATAGGCAGGTCCCCCTCTCCCAGTGTCTCCTTCCTTTTCAAGGAAGTGTTCCTTATCTTTCACCCTTTGCACTTCCATAACCTTCCCTTTGTAACTAATGTGCACCTAGCCTTGTGGGATATAACTATCCTGTTACGTCTGAACTTTCCACCCAGTAGTGTAGCATCTGCTGGTGATTCTGAGTTGGTTGTTAGTCTGATTATGGTGATTTTTCTGATTCCATCTTTCCTTTGACGTTGGTCAGCTGACTTTGTACTGTGAGGAAGAGCTTCCTCTTCTTCCCCATTTATTTATCACTGTGGGAGTGTGGGTCCTTATCTTATTCAGTGGGTTCTAACCTTTATTAAGGCTTTATTTACTTTCTCTGTCAAACTGCCCCAGATTTCACTAGAGGGCATTCCCTCGAGGTTGCTCCTGTGTCTTTTTTCCGTGTCCCCATCATTCTTTGAGCAGTTCCTTTCTTTCTAGCCCAGCTAATGCCCCAGCCTGGAATCTGCCATTTCTACCAGGAGGCTGGTTCATTTTGGGGGAGAGTGAGATTTAGAAACCAACCTCAGGGCAGTGGGTGCGCTCATTGCTGTTGAGGTGTCATTGCTGCAAGGCCCCTCAGTGGACAGAGTTGTGACATAGGTATAGAAATAGAGGTATTGTGTGCAAGCACATATATGTCTACCTCGCTCTATCCGTCTGCCCATCTCTCTATCAAAACCATGAGTTCTGAGACCTGATACCTCCATTCAGGCTAGCACCACAGGATTCATTCTCTCCTTCCTCCTTACTGTATTTTACTGTAACAAATCTCGCTCCTGTTATCTACGACATATTTACTTATTTGTTCAATCCAGAATTCCTAACCCATGACTCAGCAAAAAGCCTACCAGTTAGAGGTCAGTATTTGTTGAGAGTTCTTTCTTTTTGACTTTAATCTGAGCACATGTGTCCTAAATGCTGTGTTGGAAGTTTCTTGGGTTGATTCTTTTTTCACTGTGATTTGATTATTCATTTGATTTACGGTTTGGTTCAAACATTTCTGTTTGTATTGCATTTTAGAGATTTTTGTTTCTAGAGATTTTATTGATGTAATTGTTTTTGTTTTCTAAGTGTGTGGGACATTGGCGTGATTCCCTAAGTCATAACTGTTGAAGAAGGTGTTATCTGAGGACTGCTGCCCACGCCCTCCTTCCTGCCCTTTCACGAAGCAGTGCCATTGTCTTGGGCTGATCCTCCCCATGTCTTTTTGCTCAGTGTAATTTTGGTATTGCTGTCTGGTGGGTGATCCAGACTTTCTGTGTGGGTGCATACAGATCTTCTCTTCTTTGAAGTTCTGTAGTTTCATCATCATGTGTCTTCATGTGGATTTCTTTTGATTTATTCTAGTTAGGATATGTTGGGATTCCAAAACTCATATTTTCCATCAGTTCTCAAAATTTTGCCTTCTCTACCTCTTTAAATAGCCCATCTTTTCTATCTTTCCTGCTAGAACTTTTATTCTTACTATTTCCTCCATACTTTGGTTGGAGGAAATAATGGTTCCTCCTACTAGTGCAATAGGATTGTATTGAATCCAAACATCAATGCAAAACTGTTAACTAATCTACAGACCTATTCAACTTTGGCCAATAGCCAACTCGTGTCCCTTTTCTGGGGTTCAATCCCATCTGGGATCCCACGTTGGTCAAGTGGTCGTGTCCCCTTGGTCTCCTCCAATCCTTGACTTTTGTGGCCTGCATACTTGTGGATTTGTCTGACATTTTCTCGCAGTGAGAGTTGTGGTTGTGTTTGTGGCAGGAGAACCACGTGCTCTTCTCAGTGCGTCGGATCCGGGAGAACGTGGTGTGTGTCTGTCTCAGTTCTGTGATTCCAGCCTTGCCCACTTGCTTAGATGGTGTCTGCAGTTTCTCCAGTTTTCCCTCTGTAATGAATAAACGTGGAGACCGCGAAGACCTCATTGAATTTTCTTTCAGCAGTTGTGTGGTTCATCCGTAGATGTTGCATCCTTCCATCCCTGCGGATTTGTTCCTGATAGCTTCTTTGTCTGCACGACCGACCATGTGCTGGCCATCTGAGAGCTCTGGGACCCACGTCGTGGGCTCCGTCTTCCCTCCCTGGAGCTGCCAGGTGGCGGTTCCCCCACTGGCTGCCTCTCGAGGGGTAGGGGTGATCTTTGATCCTCATCTATTGATCTTCATTTGCAAAGGTCCTCCAGAAAGCTTTTCTCTAGTGTGGGTTGCTTCTTCTGGTGGCAGCTCCTGTGGCTCGAAGCAGGACCCCCGCCACCTTAAGCTCCCCATGCTGCTTGTTGGGGGGTCCTTACAGCCCCCCATGTCACTTCTCATCCCAAGTTGGAGCTTCCTGGGAGCCTCTCTGCCCTCAGCATGAAGCCGGGGGCCCCTGGTGAGATTTTTGTGTCTGCTCTCCTGCCCTTGGCTCCCAGGGCCTTTGGGATTAATTTTAAAGTCGCATCTCCTTGTCGGCGGCTTCATCTCTCAGCTCTCCCAGGGTCTCGGCCGAGGTTCTCTCCCCCAAGCTCTCTTCCTGCTGGCTTGTTTCCTCCCTCCTCCTCCTCCTTGCTTCACTCTCAGGTTCCCGTCTCCGCTCCTCTCCCAGTGGGCACAGAACTTGACCAGAGGCTCTCTGCCTGCTCAGCTGCATCCTCTGTCGAGGCCTCTTCCTGGGGCCCCGATTTCCCTACTCAGGGTCTGTCCTTTGCCTGTTGAGTTCCCCAGAGAAGCTTCTTCTGGTCTTCTGCCTGAAGGGTGGCCGCTGGGCTCCTCTCTCGTCCTCAGTCTCTGCTTTTCCTGCTGGCTCTCAGACTCTGTCACAGCCCAGGGGCCTTGTCCGGTGCCCAGATCTCTAGGTGCTTCTCCTGCTGTGTTTCTTCCTTATTTCAGCCCCCCGCGCCCCGCACCGCGCCCCCCCCACGCCCTGGGAGACCCAGGAGGAGTCGAGTGCATTCCCTGCTCTCCAGGCCTCAGCCCCCTCCATCGCCAGCTTTGCATTTTTGCCTCCTCACCTCTCTCCCCCACGGGGTAGGTTTGTGCCTAACAAAACAAAAACAAGCAAACAACCCAGAAACCTGGGTGTGATTCACTGAGTCTTGTAGGGAGGGAGAGAGATGGGACCAATGTGGTCTGCACCTGGAGTCCACTTTCTTTTTTGTGTGAGGAAGACTGGCTCTGAGCTAACATCCATTGCCAATCCTGCTCTTTTTGCTGAGGAAGATTGTCCCTGAACTAATATCTATGCCCATCTTCCTTTATATATGGGACACCACCGCAGCACGACTTGATGAGCCATGCCTGGGTCCGTGCCGGGGTCCAAACCCGCGAACCCCGGGCTGCTGAAGCAGAGTGCACGAACTTAACCCCTGCACCACTGGGCTGGCCCTACTTTCGTTTTTCAGGACATTCAAAGCCCTGTTCTGAGTCCAGAGGCATTTGGACTCGATCCAGAAACCGTGTGCTCGGAGGAAGAGCAGTCGCTGTGGTTGGACGCAGAGGCCAGGTGGAGCCCCCTGTCTGCACCTGGGCTTTCTCAAGTCCTCACAGGGGTTCCTCACCAGGCTGGGGGACTGTTTGTGGAAATTTGATGGTCACAAGATTGTGCAGGGTGAGCATTTCACGGTAGTCCGAGCATCCGTCCTGGGCTTCCTGGGCCCTGCTGTGGACATGAGTGGGCACAGCATTGGTCTGTTGATGGAGCCTCTGTGTGACTGGGCCTCTGGGTCCCCAGTGCCTGCTGTGTTCCACTCTGGAGGCCTGACTGCTGCCTCCCTACATGTGGGAGGAGGGGAAGCACAGCTCCCTCTGACACAGAAAGCTCCCTGGGCACCACGTTAGACTTGATCACCAAGGGGCCAGTGGTCAGGGAGGCAAACCCAGGATACCAGGGAGGCGCTCACTCTGAAGTCGGGTCTGGACAACAGACACCAGGCCTCAGAGGCCCCAGGGAAGGGCAGGCAGACAAATTAGACCTGCTGAAAAGTGCTACCAACACCGCCCTCCCTCCCAGCCTGCTCCTCTCCCTCCGTCCTCCACTAGCAGTTGATCCAGCTTGAAATCTGAATCCATAATAAAAATGAAGGTTTGGCTCCAACTGAGTGGGCTCCAGTCTAAACAAGTGTCATTGGATCCGAGGGCGCACGCCTGTGGCTCAAGAATGCTAGCTGAGGACCTGGGAGAGGCTGTGCTTCTGACGACGGACATTATTCCTGGTAGATGGGATGCTTTGCATGTATTAATCTCGAGCTTGCAGAATGGTGTAGGAATTAACACAGTGCTTGCCCACATACATCCCATGTGCTACGTGACACGTTTTCGCTTTTCCCCTGGGCTCTGTCCCCAGTCCTGTTGACCCCTCATGAGATGACCATGGGCTTGACTTCTCTGTTCTTCACCCTTTTTCAGAACTTTTTATGTTTTTATTTCTAAACAATAAATAGTGTTTTGGTGTATTTAACGGCTTTTTATGGAACCATATTGTGTATCTCCTTCCCTGACTCAGCCTTGTCGTGTCGGTGCTTGGGCAGTTGTAAGATACACCCATCGGCGCATATGGCCAAGGCCCTTCCTCCAACTGCCTGGGCTCCTGTTCTACGAGCAGACGGGTACTTGTTTCTCCTATCAAAAGACATTTAGGTTATGCTTTGCTACTAACAAAAAATGCTGCAGGAAAGACCTCATTGAGCAGATTTTGGTGAGAGTTGAAGGGCACGCACGTCCCCCGGCCACCGGCTCTCTTTCTGCATCAGCCTCAGCCAGGTGCTGTGGTTTTCTCTCTCACTGTTCCCTGTCACTTGCAGTGACTCTCAAAAGGTCACCTTGGCCACCCTTGAGAATCAGCCAAGGAGCTGAAAAATCATTGACGCATTGAGATGCTCAGGCTTTACTGGTGATTCTCTGACCTCTCTGGTCTGGGTGTTTGTTGAAGCTCTGGGTATTCACGTGCAGCCACGCTGAGGACCACTGCCCATTTCAGGCAGGGAGAGATCTTGTGGGGGACGACGACGAGACTCTGCTTCCGTCTGTGGCCTTTGCCTGCCTGAGGACGGGTCATGGCATTAACGTCCTGTGGCTGCAGAGGGGGCAGGAAAGTGGGAACCACGAGGCCGGGGTCCACCAGCACCATAGGTGAGCAGAATGGGGAGAGTACAGACCAGAGTGGTGTCTTCCAGCGTCGTGGGCATTCCTCGCCACGCAGTGCCCTTCTAGATGCAGAGCCAACAGAGATGCACAGAAAGACGTACAGAATGTTCATAGAGCACAGCCCAAGTGTCTGTTAGCAGAGTGGATAATAAGTTCACTGTTGTTTATTTACCCAGTGAAACTTTGGGCAGCAGTGAGATGAAGGAACAATGGCTGTGTGGAGCCACGTGGGTGGGTCTCTGTTTATGTAAAATCAACTTCTTACTGAAGGTCTTGATACAAGGAGAATATGTGCGTCTGTCTGATGGTGACTTCTAGTTCCTTAAACCTCTGACCATGCAAAGGTGAGAGCAGGCATGTTGGGTCCCCCGCCACGGACACCCATGGTCACACAGCTTCTCAGGACTTTGAAGAGGAGGGGACGAGAACCTGCTGTTAGCAGTAGTTTTGCCTGGAACGTGGTGCATTTCTCAGATGAGAACTAAGTGAAGCGGGGAGACGCTTGGCCACGTGGAGCTGGGTGATCCACACAGTTTGAACTCAAGTTTGGTTTTATACCTGGAAGAGGAAAGACAGCGATTGCCTGTCTGGGACTGCAACAAGCACGTTTGCTCTTCATTGTGTTTATTGGTCCCGTGGGTGCTTCTGGAGCATCGACTCCTTGGCCCTACAAACAGATTTGGTTTTGGAAACTCAGTGGTGGCTGTAGGGTACGTGTAACAAACGCCATGACAGAGTCCCCAAAGAGAGGGACCTGATGCTGTTGGGGCCTCAGCATTAGGATTTGGCCCTGACCGGGAGCTTTCCTGGGAAAGTGGAGCCCATGGAGGGGTGAGAAATGTGTCCTGGAAGTGGGAGGGAGCAAGGAGAGAGGGCAGGGCGCGAGGCCCCAAGCAGATGGGGGTGCAGCCAGTCCGGGAGAGGGCCCAGCGGGAAGCCAGGAGGCTGGGCTTCCACAGATGGGATTATTTAGCTCCTGCAGTAAGGGGCCCAGGATGCGCAGTCTGGGGCCCCCAGGGCCCTCGGGTGTGGTGCTGTCTCTCTGCTCTTAGGGACCCTGTGCCATAGCAGTGGATTTTGTTTCTACATTTCACCTCCGCTTGCAGCCAGGCCCCTGTACCTGGCAGGGGAGGAGGAGGGGGTGGAGCACAGACTTCCCACATCCCCAGCTCAGGGTGTGGCCAGTCCAGCTGCAGGGATTCCCGAGCCCACAGAGGTTTAGCTTCCAGCGCATTGTCACCCCAAACAAGGCAGTAGGACTGGGCTGGTGAAGAGCAAGAAGGAAGTGGGCATTTTAACAGAGACCTGGCGCTGTCGGCACCCAAGGGGCTGAAGAGCTCATGGTTATCCCAGGGGCAGTAGGAGCCCCTGGAAGGGCCAGACATGCCCCCGTCGTGGCCTGGGGCGCATTTTGGAGAGGATGCCCTGGTGTGCTGAGGGTCGGGGTGCACGTGGGTGGCCTGGAAGAGCCGAGGGTGCTCACTGGGACCTCATGTCATTGAGCTAGGATGTGACTGGAGATGGGCAGACGTGGGAGGCTGCGGGAGGGCAAGGCGGGGAGGGAGGGTGGCTCTCAGGATGTCTGGGATCAGGGCCAGAGCTGGGTTCTGGTGTGGGGAGCCCCGACTTCAGTCTGGACCATGCTGCGTTTGAGGGGCCTCTGAGTGCCTGCAGGCAGAGGAGCAGGGAGCAGTGGGGCAGGTGGCCTGAGCTCCCAGGAGGGGTCTTGGCCGGGAGGTGACAGTGTGCATCCCTCATTCAGTGCTGGCAGGTGGGAGAGGAGCCACCTCCTGGTCACGTGGTGCAGCCAGCTGAACACCTGAATACCTCCTGCTACACACGCCTGGAAATTAGGGACAAAATATAATGGGGATCCTTTCAGGTGCATAACTGAGCTCCTCAAAATAAAAGGAAACCCCGGGGCCAGTCAGGTGGTGTAGCGGTTGGATTTGTGCACTCTGTTTTGGTGGCCTGGGGTTTGCCGGTTCGGATCCTGGGCGCGGACCAGTGCACTGCTCATCAAGCCATGCAGAGGCGGCGTCCCACGTAGAACAACTAGAAGGATGCACAACTATGACATACAACTATCTGCTGGGGCTTGAGGGAGAAAAAAGAAAAAAAGGAGGAAGATGGGCAACAGATGTTAGCTCAGGGCCAGTTTTCCTCAAAAAAAAAAAAATTAAAAGCAAATAAATAAATAAAAGGAAACCCCAGATGTGAGAAACTGGAAGGGAACAGACAGTCTGAGTGCTCAGCCTGTGTGAAGCTGCCTGGGTGGGGTGGGGGCAGCTGGGGACTCAGGTGTTGTTTTTTGTTTTTGTTTTTGTTTTTGTTTTTTTGAGGAAGATCGGCCCTGCACTAACATCTATTGCCAATCTTCCTCTTTTTTTTTTCTCCCCACAGCCCCAGTACATAGTTGCGTATCATAGTTGTGGAGTTGTAGCTCTTCTATGTGGGACACCGCCTCAGCATGACCTGATGAGCGGTGAGTAGGTCTGCACCCGGGATCTGAACCGGCGAAACCCGGGCCACCAAAGCAGAGCACGCGAACTTAACCGCTACACTACCGGGCTGGCCCCACTGGGACTCAGGTTTGATGTCACTGGGGAAGGAGGTCGGACCCGTCCCTCCTGAGATGGGGCAGGCAGTTGTCACTGAGAACCTTGAAAAACTGGCCTGCCAGCACAGGAGAGAGACCAGTTTTGGCTTCGGAGGGGAAATCATGACCACAGGCCTGAGCACCAAGCAGATGTGGGTTTGATATGCTGAGGGTTTGTCTAGAAAGTAGCATAAAGATGGTCCTGGGCTGGTGACACCCCTGGGGCGCCTGGCAGAGGCAGATCCCAAACCTGTTTAAAGGCACACCATCAACTCGAGCAGGAATTCCCTCGGCCCCGGGTGCAGGGCTCCACATGTGCGGATCTGCTGAGGGTGTTGATGAAGCGCACCAGGAACTGTCCCCCAAGAGCTGGCATCAGCTGACACACAAAACACGATGACATTGCTAAGATCTTTGAATAATGCACCGCCAGAGACCAAAAAATACAAGATGTAAAGAAGGAATTGAAAAGTGAGGGAAAGAACAAGACGCTATGAGAAAAATGGGCCAGTTTGAAATGGAACCAAATAGAACACCCATAAATGAAAAATACCATGATTGAAATTTAAAATCCAATAGATGGATTGAAAACTCAAGGTCTCTGGCAGTGGCAGATCAGTTTTCCCATGGGGCAGGTGGCCTGGGAGAGCCTAGCCTGTAAAGTTTTTATGGGACCAAGAGCCACGAGGGGAGAGGCCCAGGGTGGTGGCCCCTCTCCTCCGTGGCTTGGCTGGTCTCAGGATGGGTGGGAAGGGGCAGAGCACACGTGACAACCTCAGGGAGCAGGCGGCACAGACCTCAGGCCTGGGCTGAGCTGAACCAGCTGGAGGAGGAGCAGCCTCCAGGCCCGGGGTCTTGGGGCGACGAGACCGGGCCTCTGGGTCCTGTCCTGCAGTGAGGGAAGGCAGCCAAGCGGATGGGACACTGCGGCCAGGGCGGGCAGTGGACTAACACAGATAAGGAAGTTTGCATTTTTCGAGGTGTGTTAAATTGGTGATGAGAACTTGGAGGACATTGAAACGTTCACAGTCAGAACTAACGCCTTTGCTTTCCTCACCGTTTCAGCCGGTGCCCCGCGCTTTTCTGGGAGAGGCACACCCAACGGGATCGCCACTTCCTTCCCTCCTGGGGTCCCTGCACCTGGGGAGTCAGCGTGACCCATGCTGGCTGCCGTCCTTGCGATAGAAGCCTTCCGCTTGCTGTGGCAGCAGCATGTCTGTGTCAGCAAAACCCCAAGCAGCGGCCGAGCTCGCCCCTGGCCCTGAGGAGAAGCCAAGGGGAAAGCCACTCTTCACCTGGGGCTCTCTCTTCGGCCACCGAAGTGAGAAGATTGTCTTCACCAAGAGTGACAGTGCCCCCGAGGAGAACGTGCTCACCATCACCATCACAGAGACCACCGTCATTGAATCGGACCTGGGCGTGTGGAGCTCCCGGGCCCTGCTCCACCTCACACTCTGGTTCTTCTTCAGCTTCTGCACCCTCTTTCTCAACAAGTACATCCTGTCCCTCCTGGAAGGGGAGCCCAGCATGCTAGGTAATCCAGACCCTTACTTCCAGAACTGAGAGCCAGGGGGGCCCTCATACTTGGCGGAGGTCAATGTGTTATGTGTGATAAGCGCAAGGAAGAGCCAACGGCCCCCGGGAGCGGGAAGGAGAGCTAGGGGATGGGGGTGCTTGGGAACGTGGAATGGCACGTTCCGTCTGCCTGTGTGCCAGAAAGGGACATAATCCTCTCTTTCAATTTGGCCTTGTCATCTCTCTCCTTCAGGTGCTGTGCAGATGCTGTCAACTACACTTATTGGATGTGTTAAAATATTTGTTCCTTGCTGTTTATATCAGCACAAAACCCGGCTTTCTTATCCACCCAATTTCATCATGATCATGCTATTTGTGGGTCTAATGAGGTAAGGAATCTTACGGGTTTGGTTGAGTGTCTAGATTTTTTTATATATAAAATATCTTTCCCGTCACTAAGATTGTAGTCAGCTGACTGAAATTGTAATTAACTGACCATGTGTTTTCAGTGTAAACTTCATAAAATTTTATAAAATTTTAAGGGCTATGTAGATTTTAGGACAACAAATATATTTGGTTTTGTGGCTTTAATGCCATGTGTATTTGATCACATTCTTTCTGGAATAGCTATGAAACCAATTTCATGATGGTTTAAGGGTAATGTGCCTCCTTCTCCCTGGGGCTGATGCTCTGGTGACGCTGGAGCAACAGAAGTCTTTGCAGGTGCAGTGGCAAAGCCATTTCCTGCAGGGCCCGGCCTCAAGGAAGTGGCGAGGAGGGCCAGTGAGCAGGAGGAGGGAGGAGGGGGTAAGGAGAGGCGAGGGGGGGGTCAGATGTGCCCACGGCCGGGCTAGCTCCTTGGAGAGTCTGTCTATCCTACAAATGGGCTGATCCACCCTAACGTTACTGTTGGCTTTTTGTTAGGTTCGCCACAGTGGTTTTGGGTCTAGTCAGCCTGAAAAATGTGGCGGTTTCATTCGCCGAGACAGTGAAGAGCTCTGCCCCCATTTTCACCGTGATCATGTCCCGCATGATCCTAGGCGAGTACACAGGTGAGTGGCCCCCTCCGGCCCGGCACCCCCCTCCCTGCCCTCCCCCTGACCACCTGCGCCTGGCATGGTGGCTCCATCCAGGCAGGGGTTACCTTCACGCTGGTGAACGCTGTCACTTCTCTTGCGTCTTTTTAGGGGTCACAGGCTGCCTCGTTTACTTCAGGTGTTTTTTCGCCTCTGCTGCGGGGGGGGTCAGAGGCATCACGGTTGGTGGGGGCAGTAGGAGCTGGTAAAGAAGTAATGACCAACGTCAGGGGCCATCCCTCGTCCCAGGAGGATGAGACTGTCTTCCGTGCCATGCGAGGTGGCGCCTGGTGACAGCATGGCTCAGCCTGGCAGGTGCAACTCCCCTGCCGGAGCACCCAGCCACCTCTCCTGAGTCGGCCTCCCTCCTGCATCCTTTTCGGCCCCTCTGACTGCCTCTTCCCTGTGAGTTCCTGCTCCTCACTGCTTTTCAGCTTGGCTTCCCCGTCCACCCAGGGTTCAGCACATGGGATTTATTTACTCATCTCCAACCTTTAACAACAGGGAAACTGTTTCCAGCTAGCTATACGTTACACACACTCCGTTTCTCCTACCAACCTTTATGAAAGGGAGCATAGCCATCATTGTTCCATGAAGACTAGCAAAGTGCAGAATAACGCAGGTAATATGTAATCTTCTTTCTAATACGAGCAGTAATAGATGTCAATATGTATTTGCTTCAATTAAGAAAATGGCAAGATCTTAAAATAAGGCAAGTACCTACAATCGGGAGGAAGAGGAGAATTGCTGAGGGACAAGGACACAGCTGGCCTTCGCACAAATGTGCCTTTGGAGCCACACAGACGTTTTAGCTGACAGTAAAGCAAAATCAATCAAAGTGTAAAAAGCCATTCCTAAAAATCATAATCAATGTGAAACAAATAGCCTGATTGCACGTCAAGCTGGTAGGTTAACCACACAAGAAGGGTTTATTTCAAGTGACTTTAAAACATCATGATTTGTGTTCCAGCTGTGGTGGATAAGCTTGTAGCAAACCAGCTCTCTTGCTCTGAATAATTGGAAAATCTTGATAAAATTTAGCAGAAAGAAATGTGTTGGGGAGGCACTGGTGAGTGACCAAGGTACCGTGACTCAAGGGGCCAAGATTTCGGGGCCGAAGCTCACCCAGAGAAGTGACCCCGACCTGCCCTCCCTGCAGAGGTGTTTGCTAATTCTCAAGCAGCACTGGGAATCTGGGCAGAGCTGCCTCATGGGTCCCTAGGACAAGAGTGAGTGGCGCCTGCCAAGGGGGAATGGCCTGGCAAAGCCCCGGACTTTCATCTGGGACCCAAATCTGCTGACACCTGTGGCTGAAGGCACCTGCCACACCCGGACTGCATCCCAGCAGTGGAAGCAAGTCCCTCCTGGCGGAGGAAACTGCACTCACGGTTTCTAAGTCTCTCTGTACTTTTCATACTTAATGTCTGTCATTCAACAAAAATTTCCAGGCGGACCAGAGGACAAGACCAAATGATGGAGAACCCAGAGGGCGCTCGAGAGGCAGATTTCCCCCACCCACACCCCCAACACACCAGGTTTCCTTTATTACGCTCTCGGCCTCGCAACCACGCGGGGCCTGTGGGTTTGCTGCATTGACTGACTCACAGACTCCTCAGTTCACTCATCCTTCCTGAGGAGTCTGAGTTACTGCTCTGGACAGCGCTGTCCTGTGACGGGGAGAAGACTGCTGTCCTGTGAGGGCGACATAGAATATCTGAGGGCTGTGCTTTTATTCCCTTTTGCTAAACACAAAAGGCTTATACCCTCGTCTACTTTGAATTTCAAAATAAACTAAGTGCTGTATGTGAATTCAAGGCAGACGTAAAGACGATGCCCGATGCCACGTTTCCAGAGTGACTGTGTGGGCCGCATATGTGATTTTCCATTGTACTGAATGGATTTTTTTACCATTCTTGTCCAGGTTGTTTATTAGATTTCAGAATGAAAAAAGGAATAAAGTCTACATGGGCCCTCATAGAAGCCTCCCCGCCCCCGACTTTCCCTTTTTAATAGAATTACCTAGTGACCGTCGACCATCTCGTTCACCCTCCTCACCTTGCAAATGAGAAGTCGTGGAACCTTGGGTGCGTGCAGGGAGGAGGGTTCGGAGCATACACCTCAGGTCTGGCTCATCTTCCCCAGGCCCAGCAGATGCGCCTCACGGAGAAAGAGCCTCCCGAGGTGCCTGGCTTTGGGGAGGGTGACGGGACTTATTGCAGATGTGGACTTCCATTTGCTGTACTTTCCCTCCAACGTAAAGAATCTGATAGAATGTGTATTTGTGTCTGAATTAAAGTGAAAGTCTGTAGCTTTCATAGAGGGGATGGAAGCAGCCTTGGCACCTAGACAAGAGTTTGCAGCCAAGTGGACTGATGGCTGCCGCCTCGTGTGTGTTGTGCCCTTTTCAGGGTTGCTGGTCAACCTCTCCCTTATCCCGGTCATGGCAGGGCTGGCGCTGTGCACAGCGACTGAGATAAGCTTCAACCTCCTGGGGTTTTCAGCCGCATTGTCCACCAACATCATGGACTGGTGAGTCATGAAGAGTGTGGGAACACATGTGGTGTGCTCGAGAAATGGCGCTCGCTTTCCGTCGTCTGGATGATGGATATTTAAATCCAGATTAACTCAGAATTATTTCCCGTAATTCAAAGCTGGGTACATCTGATGCTGCCTTTTCCTAAATAGCAAAACAGTAAGTACCCCAATAAGGTCACTTTTTCTCAAAAAATAAGCCAGAATTGGATGATACATCATCTTGATACTTAAAAACACTCATTGTAGGGATACGGGTAGCTAATAAATGCTGAAATGCACAGAGTAAACGCAGCCCTACCCACATGTGTAAATACGTGTGCATTCAAGCTAAATAAAGCAGAAGAGGCCGTCTGACAGCTGGGACGAGGGGCAGTTCCTGGAGTGGTGGCTGGGAGCCCCCCCAGTTGTTCAGGCACCCCTCTCTTGCCTGGTGGCTCTGCTGTGTCCTGCATTGGCACTGCAAAGAGGGCGATGAGAGGCTGGACTCTGGCGTGAGGACCTGTGTCAGGTGCTGGAGGATACGTGAGGAAAGGCTTCCTTGTCCTGCAGTAGGAGAGAGGACGGAGTCACCTTCCGGGCGGCTGGTTAGATCAGAATGGGTCGTCTTGTGTACGGGCTGTGTTGTTGAAGCCACACTTAGACTTCAGCACAACCTGTTCTTTCAGAATCATGCGTCGCTTCTGGGTTTCTCCTGTTTCCGAGAAGAGAGGAGACAGCAGCACGGTATCCAAGAGTTACCGCTGCTGTTGGCACTAAAGTGAACAGGCCCACCTTGAGGTTTTGGATAGTACCGCCAAGTAGAAAGAAAAATCATGTTTAATTTCATTTCTAATGCTTGATGTATTTCATCCCGGCTTTTTCCCTCTGCGTTTGTAGCTCCTAGAAACAATGCGGGTGAGGTCGCATGTTCAGTTTGCAGCTCGCTTTGTTGACTCCGTGTTATCCTGCGAGCAGTGCTTCCTGGCCTTGGGCTTTCTCCAGAAGCCAGAGTCTGTGACCGCCTCCTCTTTCACCTCACAGATGCTCCATGACTTAAGGATTTAAATCTGCAGGGAACTTTTTTTGACACGAGTCTCCATCTCAGTTTCTGACTGTCCTGTAGTGAAATTCCTAGAGGGGAGATGGAGCTGGTGAACTTCTCCAGACGGCTCCTGATCTGTGCTCAGTGTTTCCACAACAGTTGTTCAGGTTTATGGCTCCGTCAAGAGAGCTTGTGTCTGACTTCGTCCTCAACTAAATTTTTCCTTTAGAAGAAAGTCCTGTTTCTAGAGTCCAGAGGGCAGAGTCGGTAGTTGAAGTGCCAACCCCTGTGTTCTGAGGAAGTTGGACGCTGTTTAGTTTTATCCTTGGCCATGTGTGTGTGCTCTGTGGTATGTCTGTCCCGGTCAGGAGTTTTGTCCGTGTTTTTCTACTGGGGTCTTCGTGTGCTTAGTTTTGTTCACTGGCTCCACATGTTGGGTCCCCGGGTGCTCAGCCCACGGCAGTTGCTGATTTATGAGAGCTCTTGGTTCAGAGTGGGGTTTTATGCAGCACTTCGAGCAGGGACTCTGGGATCCTCTGACTTAAGAGCTGGGCAACCTCAGTCCTGTTGCTCAACCTCTGAGTGCCTCGGTTTACCCATCTGTAAAAGGGGGACAGGCCTGGTACCCCCTCATGGTGGAGTGATGCCTGGGAAGTGCCCAGTGTGAGCTGCTCACAGCAGACATCCAGTGGCCGGCCGAGGTGCTCCCAGCGTTGTTGCTGTTGGGGAGCAATGCAAGCGCTTCATCCATTTGCGGTTCCACACTAACTTCTTGTATCAACGGGTAACCTTTTCTTTTCTTTATTCTAGTTTGCAAAATGTTTTTTCAAAAAAGCTCCTGAGCGGGGACAAATACAGGTTCTCGTAAGTATCATTAACAAGTGAAATCTCAAATTTCACAGGCCCGAGAGGATCCCTGCCCGTGGGAAGATCAGAATGCCCTGTAGACCAGACACCTTTCCCATCTTGGCTTAGGTGGCCTTTAAAAGTACCTTGTTGAGACTTGCGATTCAAAAACCCACCTGTTTTAGGGGTGAAGGGATGCATCTATATGGTGACTGACAATCAATAATGTACAACTAAAATTTCACAATGTTATAAACTATTAAGACATCAATAAAAAAAGAAAAAACCCACCTGTTTTGAGCTGCCCTATTGAGGCCCCTGGCCGACCTGCTCGTTTGTGTCTGCCTTTTAACTTCCAGTAGCCATGTGGCTCCGTCACCCCCGGGCCCTCCTTGTCCCCCCAGGAGAATATAAGCTTCTAGTGCACTCGGGTACTTTAGAGGGTTCTTGTTGTGGAGTATCTGGGTTGGAACCTGGCCTCCCCCCCGGTGTGGAGAGAGGTTCAGGTGCCTCTCTTGCCCTGCAGGGCTGCTGAGCTGCAGTTCTACACCAGCGCTGCGGCCGTGGCAATGCTGATTCCAGCCTGGATCTTCTTCCTGGTGAGTTTCAGGAATGGGACACTCCTTAGTGCCGGGGTTGCCATTTATCTTCAGCGATTCAGGAGCCGAATGATTTAACTCTCCAGGTCATGTGGCTAGCTCGTGGTGGTGTGGCTTTGCTGAATTGTTCACAGAGAGTCAGCGATGTGCCTCCAAGGAGAAGGGAGAGAAAGTGGAAGCCAAACCTTGCTCGGGTCTCTGATGCACTTTCCTGCCCACTAAGGCCAATCTGCAGCTGTGGGAGTTTCCTGAAATTTTTGTGAGAGGGTTTTTAGACTTGCTTATTTTTTATTATTATTATTTAAAAATAACATATGCCTACTGTAGAACAATCAACAGGGCAGGAATATATAAAACTAGAGAGAAGGTCTGTCTCCGGGTGCCTCCCAATCCTACTAGAGGATCCCTTTCCAGAAGCCTCTGTGTGGCTAGAAACATACTCAGGCGTACGGTCACATCAACGCTTAACGTTTCAAGGACAGACCGCATGTACGATGGGGGTCCCACAGTGTGAGTACCATAGAGCCAGGTGTGCAGGAGGCTCTACCATCTAGGTTTGTGCAAGTGCACTCTGTGATGTTTGCACAGCGATTACATCACCAAACAACATGTTTTTCAGAACGTGTCCCTGTCGTTAAGCGACATGGCTGTACGTGGTAGTGGTATGTAGGGATTCCGTTAGTCTTAAAAAAGCATCGTATGTATCTGTGCAGACCTTCGTTTTTTAACACAAAGGGAACTGGGGTACTCTGTCCTATAATCGTGCTCCTGGTGTGGCTGTGCCCTAACCCATCACTGCCCTGTGGACAGACGTTTGGTTGCTTGGCGCTTTTCACTATTATGTACACACAACAGGGAACTTCTTGTGTCACATCTCTAGCAGAGGAGGGTGTTTCTCTAGGACACGTTCTTGGAATTGGAATGGTTGATTGAAAGAATATGCACATCTAAAATTATTTTTATTGTAAAATATACATATAAAATTTACCATTCTAACCATTTTTAAATGTACATCAAGTATGTTCACATTGTGGTGCAATCATCACCACCATCCATCACCAGCACTCATTCATCATCTCAAACTGAAACTGTCCCCGTTTGACACTAACTCCTCATTCCCCCTGCAGGAGAGACACACTTTACCTCTTCCCTCCTAGGGTCTCCAGCTGGGCCTGAGAATTAAACTGACATAAGACAGATTCACAGGAGACAAGGGCACAGATTTATTTAAATTAAACTTTATGTGACACGCGAGCCCTCACAAGGCAGCAAAGACCCAAAGAAGCGGCAAAACCTGAGCGTTTTCCTATTCGGTGGAACAGAGAGACCGTCGTGGAGAAGTAACTGAGCTGTGGGGGGGGGGGGGGGCTGCCGGAAGACGAGAGTCGTTCTAACAAGGTCTGTGCACAGAATTCTCACGGCCTGGCTCCCGTCCTTGAGGATGCGACAGTTTCTTTCCTCCTGTACAGGGAGGGCATCTTCCCTGTGGGGGTTTCCTGTCCTGCTTTCAGGAAGAAAAAGGGAGGTCAGAGCATCCTTCTTGGCCCTGCTGTTTTCTAAGTGCCTTTAGCTGAAAACAATCCTTATACCAAAGAGGTATATTCAGAGGAAGTGTGTTCTGAACTCCTCCACCACCACCCCCAGCCCCTGCATGCACCATTCTCCTTTCTGTCTCTGTGAACGTGACGACTCTAGGGCCTCATGTAGGTGGAATAGCACAGTATTTGTCTTTTTGTGACTGGCTTATTTCACTTAGCATGTGCTCAAGGTTCTTCCGTGTTGTAGCATGGGTCAGAATTTCCTTCCTTTTTAAGGCTAATATTCCATTGTGTGGATGGACCACATTGTGTTTATCCATTTATCCTTTGAGGGACACTGGGTTTTGTCCACCTCTTGGCTACTGTGAATAATGCTGCTATGAACATGAGTGTGCGAGTATTTCTTCGAGACCCTGTTTTCAGTTCTTTTGGGTATAAACCCAGAAGCAGATTTGCTGGATCATATGGTAATTCTATGTTTAATTTTTTGAGGAGTGACTGGACTGTTTTCCATAGTGGCTGCACCATTTTAGATTCCCACCAACAGTGCACAGAGGTTCTAACTTCTCCACATCATCACCGGCACTTGCTATTTTCTGTTTGTTTGTGGGGTTTATTTTTAACAGTAGCCATCCTCATGGATGTGAGGTGGTATCTCATAGTGTTAATTTGCATTTCCCTCATGGTGAGTGATGTTGAGCATCTCTTCATGTGCTTGTTGGCCACGTGTATGTCTTGTCAGCATGTGTATACACATGTTCAAAATTATGATAAATGCTGTTTAGTTGCCACTCTAGAAGGCTATTTTCAGAGTTCTCTTCAACATCAGCTCATTTACCCAGAGGACTGGGTAACACTATCTTTCCGTGGGTGATCGATAAAAAGAAGAGGGGCCCCTACAGAGCGTCACTTTTGTTCTGGCATGTAGGACCTGCCTGTGATTGGGAGGAGTGGGAGGAACTTCAGTTACAACCAGGATGTCATGTTGCTGCTGCTGACGGACGGCGTGCTGTTCCACCTGCAGAGCGTCACAGCCTATGCCCTCATGGGGAAAATTTCCCCTGTGACTTTCAGGTAAGCACAGTAACTTCCCAAGAGACAAAGTGTGTCCAGGTTATCTGCAGAGGAGAAGACTTGAAATATAGATGTTTTTATAAAAGATATTTGTAACTGCAAAATGCTATGGTAATGACTGTGTTCATGTATCATAATTAGTAGGCTCTTTAAAATTGGTGCTCTTTAAAATAAAACAGTAAGTGTGTGAAATAGATGTTTAGGGAAATCCCCACTAGAAATCTTTACATTAGAATAGAAATTGTTTGGAATAGTTTGAGTATTTTTCTGTCTAGATCAGCACCATCAATGGAATTGCCTGCAGTGATGGAAATGTTACATTTCTGCACTGTCCAGGTTGGGAGTCATGGGCCACATGTCGCTACTGAGCACCTGAAATGTGGTGAGCGCAATGAGGATCTGAATTCTTAATTTTATCTAATTTTAACCATTTTAAATTTGAATAGCCACATGTGGTGGCCATTGGCTGCAGTATTGCATGGTGCAGCTCTGGGAACTTAGAGGTGAGCTAAATATCTCATTAGCTTCTTTTCACTTCTGTAACCGGACGAATTTAATGAAAGCTCAATTTAAAGACTGGAGAGGGGCCGGCCCTGTGGCATAGTGGTTAAGTTCGTGTGCTCTGCTTCAGCGGCCCAGGGTTTGCTGTTTTGGATCCCAGGCGTTGACCTGCACACCGCTCATCAAGCCATGCTGTGGCAGGCATCCCACATACAAAATAGAGGAAGATTTGCACAGATGTTAGCTCAGCAACAATCTTCCTCAAGCAAAAAGAAGAGTATTGGCAACAGATGTTAGCTCAGAGCCGATCTTCCTCACCAAAAAAAAAAAAAACACTGGAGAGTTTTTGGTAACAAATAGAAAGGAATGTGCCGATGTCCCCAGTAGGCCTAGAAATCCACGTGCTGATATCAGCGGCTTTGGCCACATCACACTGTTGTGTAAGTCAATGGTCCTTTTTTCTTTAATTCCTGAAGTGTCACCAGAGAGGTGGACTTGTCCCTAAATGTGATTGAATCTTGCTACTCTTAAGCCTCATTGAGCTGCAGCTCAGGTTCCCCAGGCATACACACTGTGGCCACTCTCTGGAACAGCCCTGATCCTCCTCTGCTGGTTTTCATCTGGCCCAGGTCAGAACGGTAAATACTCACGTCCACCTGAGCCCAGCAGCTGTGTGGTGCACGAGCCACATGCTGCAGCTCGGCAGTCAAGGAGCAAACCCCTGTGCGGGCTCTGCAGGCACTGTGCTATGGCTGCACTGCTGCCCGTCCGGCCTCACATTTCCTGGGTCCTGATTGGCAGGTGTCTACAGGAACATTACGAGCAGTCGTGATTTCTAAATGCTTCTGGAGCTCATAGTGGTCACTGTCTCTGTCACACATTCTTGTTTCTGTTTGGGGCCAGGAATTATTTCCAAATATTCGTGAAACTTTGTTTTTCAATGATCATTAGTGATGGTTCAAAAAAAGACAAAGAACAGAAAACCAATTATTTTTTAAGAAAATAGCTTTTTTGTTGTTACATTATAAGAGCAATACTTTCCTTATAGAAAGTTTGGAAAAGGCAGAAAAGTACAAAAAGTAAAGTTTAAATTATCCACAATCCCAACCCCAGGGACAACACTGTTAACATTTTGGTGTATTTTCATATCGCTTGATTTTAACAAGTCCTAGTGTTGTCTATACAGTGCTGTCCTCACCTAACAGACAGTCTCTCAAAGGGACGGTTTGCTCTCGGTGATATAAAGGTATCGCAGGTGTGTGGGAAGTTTTCTTATCTTTAG
Organism: Tapirus indicus; assembly: GCA_031878705.1. Taxonomy (NCBI): domain Eukaryota; kingdom Metazoa; phylum Chordata; class Mammalia; order Perissodactyla; family Tapiridae; genus Tapirus; species Tapirus indicus. Next base: position 85,192,809 of record CM062924.1, on the reverse strand, counting down.
AGAGCAACCGGAAGTATTTAGGGGTAAACTGTCATAATGTCTATAATGTACTTCAAAATATTTCAGTCAAAAAAAAGGATAAAGCAAATAAGGCAAAATGTTAATTAAGTTTAGAAGATGAGAATATGGCTGTTCATTATAACATTTCCCTGCTTCTCTGTTTGACATTTTTTCTAATAAAAAGTCCCCCCAAAAAAGAAAGGAGGAGGGGCAAGAGAGCGAGCCCTTAAAAGCTTCTGCAGCCCCGCCCTGTGCGCTCCGCTGCCCCCAAGCCAGCAGCAGCACTGCCATTCACTTGACATGTGCGGCCATGGGCTGGACACGGGCCTGAGTCCAGGCCTGAGTCCAGGCCATAACCTTCCTCTCTGGCTCTCTTCCTCTGTCCTCTCAGCGTTGCTAGCACCGTGAAGCATGCCTTGTCCATTTGGCTCAGTATTATAGTTTTTGGCAACAGAGTCACCAGCCTGTCAGCCATCGGCACCATCCTGGTGATGGCCGGCGTCCTGCTCTACAACAAGGCAAAGCAGCACCAGCGGGAGGCCATGCGGAGCCTGGCCGCGGCCACCAGCAGGGTGCCAGAGGATGATGTGGAGCCAGTGGTCCCCAAGAACCCCAGACCACACAACTGAGCTCTGGAAGCCTCGGCCAGCACCCAGGGCTGAGGCACTGCCCACTGCTGCTCTCCTCCACACAGACATGGGATCCCTTCTGCCTCTCCTTCTCCTGGAAACCAGGCTGGGGCACACCCAGCCTCCACAGGTCGCAGTTGGAGTGCAGGAGACCTGGAGATGTACAGCCTTTCCTGCTCCTTCTTTGAGTTTTCAGTCAAAACTGGTAGGAACTTGAATTGGGAATCCCAGATGTCAGCTCCCTGGGGCAGAGACCAGAGCCTGCTGCCACTGAGCCATCGCCAAGTAATGTGAAAACCGCCCCCTCTGACCCTGCCCTGAGCACACGGAAGGGGCTGGGACCAGGGACGAGCCTCTGCACATCCCTCGCTGGGCATGTATTTCCAGCTGCAGTGAGGCCAGGCCCACATTTCCAATGTGGGGGACAACTGTGAAGCCAGAGCTGGGTCCCAGTACCAACACGTGCCACTCCCCGCTTGGTGCCAGCAGAGGGAACCCAGCATCCCCACACCAGCCATCAAAGGCCGCCCTCTACTCGGGCACAGAGGTAACAGCAGCCTGACAGACCACAGAGCCAGGCAGAGTGGAGAGGGAACAAATAGGGTGCAGACAAAAGGGTCCCCTGCTGCTGAGGGCAGGGTGTTGGGCCCTTGCCTTCCCACCCTTCCATCTGAGGCATTCTATCCCACCAGAGGTGCCAGCATCTGGTGCCACTTACAGAAAGTCACTCATGGAGGGGAAGGGTGCCCCACCCCTTTTCAGTCTGTGTTGCACTAAGGCCCCTGCCTCCCAAGGGTCTTGTCCCTCACCTGTGGCCAGGGGTCCAGCCAGTGACCCCTGATGTAGTGATTTCCGGCGCTGGAGGTTGAAGAAAGACATCAGCGGTGTTTAACCTGGGGCAGGGAGATGCTGACATTCTCTTTTGTCCTGGGCTCGTGTGTAACGCAGGCTATGCTGAAGGGCTTGCTGTGGGTGCACCTGTCTTCACTCTGAGCTGAGCCTTAACTGTCTCATCGAGGAAGATGTTGAGATTTTCCCTCGTGAATGGATGAGCAGGGGGAGCAGTGGGAAGAATGTTTGCAGTGTTTTCAGTTTGCATTATACTGCATTTAAATGACAGAATAGTTTTTTAAAAAGGAAGCACAGGCACAGATGCTTCTGGGATGCATCATGCATGTCAGGTAAGCCCCACTCCGAACTGCAACCCAGCCGGCTTGGGTCTGCCCTCCCAGAGCCTGTGTGGGGTTGAGGCTCCTAACGTCACTTCACTCCTCATCTTGCCTCCCAGTGGGATTTCTGATCAGGGCAGCCAGTCCTTGAGGCCCTCCCATCGCACTGAGCTGAGTTCTGGGGCTTGTCAGATGCATTCCGACAAGTGGACACGCTCTGGCCACCTGGCTGGCTGCAGCCTGCCTGCTGGGACTGAGTGAATTAACTGAGGAAAGGAATGTAAGGCATTAATTGTTCCCTAAGTCTCATTTCCCTTCCCTGCTGTTTGGGTCCTTCGCTCCCAGAATTGGTTCATTGGTTGTGCAATTGGCTTCTCAACTGGAAAATATAAAAACAGCCGTCCTGGAGACCAAATCTCTTGGTAACAAAGAGCAATAATTATGTCTCATTAAGTTCTGCCTACCTGAAAAAGTCTGCTGTGATGATGGATTAAAATGAGGCCTTTTAAGCTACAGCCTTTTCACGAAGCTGAGCTGCGTCCAGAGGACAGGCAGGTGTGTGCTCACCTGCACTGTGAAGATGCTTCTCATGTGGCTTCCCCAGGTTTCTAGTCCCACTCCTCTTTTTCTGCCTCCCCCAAAACAAAGCTAAGAGGATTCCTTGGAGGTGGCCGGAGCGGTGGGATATTGCATTGAGGACCAGAGTGAAAGCACCACTTCCATGGGGCTCCTGCCTCCACCCTCAAGAAGGTGGCTGCTATGCCAGCTCCAACGGTGGGGTGTGAACAGAGAAGGGGACACGTCTTTGGTTGCCCCACTGCAGGATTTTCACATTGGCCTCGCAGACTTTGTCATCTGAGTGTAACGAGATATGCAAGCGCCTGCTTCCGAGTATTGTTAGGGATTTCCAGTCTGTGTCTCATGTGGAACTACAAAGCTGCACATCATGGCATGCCCCTCCCTCCACCCTCTCAAGTGGTTTCAGCTTGTTTTGATTTTCTAAATTTTGGACCAGAAACAAAACGAAGATTTTCCTAAATTATTAGTAAACGAGGAAATTTCCTGCAGAGCTGCTTTTGAGATTTCACCTTGTCCTGGGTGGGAAGAGCATAGGACATGTGCTGTGGCCGGCACCACCCTCACTCTGGCTTTGTTCCTTCCATTAGTCCCGTCTCCACCCCTAGTTGCCCACTGGGCACCTCCAGGACAGCTCTGTGCTGAAAGTCAAAACCCGCAGCCTGGCTTGGCCATTTGTTAATGACTGTACAGACATGATATGTTTTTTTATTAACTTTGTCTAGTATGTTCTAGTATTTTCCTCTCATTGAACCATCGAAGACATGCTGTACCAGCGTTGACACTGGGTGTTGTTACTTACATCGGGTCAATTCCTCCCGGGTCCGTGGTCGTTGCCCGTACCTCTGTAAACACACACACACACTTGAACCAGGCTTCTGAGTCAGCTCATCTGCTTGCTTACATCGATACTTAAGAGATGTACAGATCTCTGGCTTTCAAGGAAACTTCCAGTACCGAATGGCATAAAAAGCTTTTTTTCTTTAAATTCCAATACTCATAATTTCCTTCATATCAGCATTAAAATAATCTGCCTTGGAAAGCTGAGAATACTCTTGCACAATCCAAAATATGACTTTAATTTGAGAAACATAAACATGCTGAATCAGAGATGGTAAAAAAGTGCTGCACAAGGAATTTCAGCCAAATGGAGCTGGGCTTGTGGCTTGCATTTGAAAGACTCCCCAAACCACTGGGTTTTGCTTTCTGTTGTGGCACTCTCCCAAGTACGGTCACTTAGAGGGGCGACTGAGGATGACAGACACACAGCATGGCTTTTTACATTTGTCCGGGTGATGTGCTTTCTAAGACCTGAAAGTATTTTCACTGTTTCCCTGGGTCGGGAAAATTAAAGGACGATGTTCCTACAGATAGAAATCCTCTTGTCTGCTCTACCTTTGACCAACGTTGTACTAAGGGCTAAAATACGTACATGCCCCGCTTGGGGCCTCTTCATTTTCTTAGTTTATAAATAAGAACATCCCAGCACCCCCAGTGAATCTGCCTGTTTCTGTCCTGGCTGGGGAGCCAAAAGCAGGGTCGTGAGGTTGTGCTGACCATGGGTCAGCTGCTTACCTGCAGCTTGAGGCGTAAAACCTTCAACTTTGCTGTCTCTGAAGTATTTCTTCCAGTTTTCCTGAGGGCTCTGATTCTGAGTTTGATGGCTACTGGATCCATGCCCAGATGTCCAAACTGAGTTAGAAACTATTTTAACTGGCAAAGTCTTTGTCTGTTTTTTTCATTTAGCTGATTTGCTATTTCTAGGCTGTCTGCAGGTGTATGAGTTGGGTCTGAACCTGCCAGGGAGTGTTGTGGGCTCCATGCTGAGGAAGGCCACATTCAGGGTGACTTTCCCACCCTGAAAAACTTGAAAATCGTTATCAATAATCATCGACGTCAGAGCCAAATTGTATTTGCTTTATACCCAATGAAACTGTGGAAAACTAAAAGTACATTGTGCAAAATGTTTATAGTGTTTTGTATTTCACCTATTTGAGTATTCATGTGACTAGATCAGTACTTTCTAGGAAATGGTTCTGTTAAATTAGAGTCACTGTTAATTTTGCTGTGGTAATAAATTGATGCTGTATAATTAATCCTGTGGATGCCTTCTGGGTCTTTTTTGTTTTGTTTTTTTTTTTGTGGGGAAGACTAGCCCTGAGCTAACATCCATTCCCAATCCTCCCCTTTTTGCTGAGGAAGATTGACCCTGGGCTAACATCCGTGCCCATATTCCTCCTTTATATGGGACGCTGCCACGGCATGGCTGACAGGCAGTGCGTCTGCGGGCACCTGGGATCCGAACTCGCGAACCCTGGGCTGCCAAGCGCGGACTAAACCGCTGCGCCACCAGGCGGCCCCGCCTTCTGGTTATTTTTGCCTAAATCAAGGCACCATGGTAGCTACTGTCTGTGACTCTTGTTCTGCAAAAGTAAAATAAATGTTAAATGTGTACTACTTTGTTTTTCTTCGTTGTGAACTCATGTTTATGCTACTGAAATGGTGGTTTCTTATTGCCTTTACCAGTTTTCAGCATGGAGGGAATGAAAGAATGAACGTTTTCCCATCACCGAGACCTCAGGGAGCAAAGTACAGGCTAGGATACAGAAAGTGCACATTCCATTCTGGGAGGAAAATACCCCAGTTCACTCCCCTTTTTGTGCCCTAATTTCATGTCACGTTCTGCATTTCCCATTTCAGGTCCGGGAAATGTGAATGAATGCTTGTCTTCCATTCTCTCCCCTGAGATTCAGGGTGTTGAATTCTCATTTCCTTGTGACCACGTAAAACAACAAGGTCCGCAGAGTAACGAGATGGGGAGAGGACGTGCCATTCTGTCGGCCCCAGCAGGCTTGAGGCGGAACCTGGGGAGTTAAAGTCTCCACAGACCCCCGCAGGTGAGTCTGAGGAAGCCGCTGGGGCACCGCCGCCTTCACGCCACACTGACGGCTCCGCGCGCGTGTGTGAGGCAGAGCCGAGTGCGCGGCTCTAACGACAGGACCCTCTCATCCGAAAATCCAGTCAACGGGACCGGGGTCCGCCCTTAGCGTCACTCTCGCGGCGTTTCCGATCGCCGTGGAGCACAGGCCCGCGGAGCGACGCACCGCGGTCACGGGGGAAACGGGGAGAGCCCCGAGGCGGATCCGGGAGAACAGCGCTCGCCCGAGCGCCGCAGGGAGCCGGCGGCTCAGACAGACGCACACGTCACTCACCGTTCCGCGGGCCGAAGCGGGGGGCGGGGCGGCGCACCCCGCGAGGACGTGTTCCTTCCTGGCGCCGTGGGTTTTCGTCATCAGACTGCATCCGCGCCGGAAGTGACGCACAAGGCCCGCGCCGGGCACTATCTCTTTTCGGATCCGGAATTGGCGGCGGGGCCCGTCCGCTCGCGTCGTCAGTCCGCGCCGACGCAGGAAGTAACGACGCTGCTGGCGCGCGCCGGGACTTGTTTCTCCTCAGGGTCCGGAACCGGCGAGGCTGGCGGCGGCGGCAGCGGCGCAGGGGTGAGTGGCGGCGGAGCGGGCGGGGGGCGCAGCGCGGCCGGCTCACCCAAGCTCTCGGATCCGGGCGGCCTCGGAGTGCGGGCCGGGACGGGCGACACTCCCCGCTGCCTCGTCCGGCCTCGACCCGCGCGGAACTTGGGGAGGGGCGGGGGGACAGACGCTTCCCGAGCCCAGCCCTGCCGGGCCCCCCGCGGGCGCGCCCTCTCGGAGCGACCCCCGGCCCGCGCCTCCCCGTGTCGCGGTGTGGAGGCTGCCCCGTGGGACGGGCCCCGGGCTCCGCGGCGCGGGTGCTTTTCGTAGTCAACTCTCCCGACGGTGAGGACGGCGCGCGGTGACCGCCGGGCGACCAGCCCTGCGGGGTGATCTCATGCGGCCCCGAACGGTGTTCCCGTGCAGGTGGCGTTCGTAGCGTTGGCGGGTGGTAAAGCGACGTGCGGTCACCCGCCTAGGATCGCGCGGAGAGGCAGCCAGGAGGCATCACTCGGAGCCCGGCGCGCCCGCCGCGGCTCTCACGGAAGCGCCCAGAGGCGGCTGGGCAAGAGTGTTCAGAAGCAGCAGCCGTGACTTGCCGTGTCCCGACGTCGCTTGAATTCCTTTTCTTTTTGCAGTGCCTTAACTCAAATGGGTGATGAAAAGGACTCTTGGAAAGTGAAAACGTTAGATGAAATTCTTCAGGAGAAGAAACGACGGAAGGAACAGGAGGAGAAGGCAGAGATAAAACGCTTAAAAAATGTAAGCCATGTTTTTTAAGTAAGTGGTTTTCTTAAAGGAGATTTAATTTTTTTGCCCTCATTTTTCCATTAGAACAACGCTTCTTCGGTGAAGTTCTTTTGTACTTCCAAATGTCGCAGGTGAGCCCAAAATCTATTCTAAAGATTAACAAAAACATTCGAATATTCAGTTTACATTGAAGATAGATTGATAACACACTAAAGCTGTATACCTATGACGCTGTCTACCTGGAGGATAAAGTATTTTGAACCTAAAATCATTAGTGCAACTGGACTAATTTTTCTTATTTCATTAGTATTTTCGTGGTACCATTTCCAAGTATTTTTAGTAGGAAGCTGCCTAGAAATTAATGTTAGTGTTTTATGTCTTTCTTGGTTTGCATAATAACATACTCAAAAAATCTTTTTAGTAATTTGATAAGGTCATTGGCAAAAGTACCTCTTCTGATAAGATTAGTAGCAGACCCTTCTTAAGTATTTATGAATACTGTATGAGATATCACAAAGTATTTGATGTATAAAATAGGCTTTAAGGCTCAGTTTGGCTCATGTAAACAACTAACATACTTGACGTAGAGTCTAATGTTTCTTGTCATATATACTGGTTTCAAATTTTTCATCTCATGTTCTGGGTTACAGGGAGTTGTAATTTTAATGTCATGGGATTTGAATGAAGGTTTTTTTATTATAACATTGGTCTGTTCAAACTGTATACAAAAGTTTGTTTTTGGATGTCGGCAAGGTTTGATTATCATTAAAAATGTACTTACCTATGAGGAAAATGACTAACTTTCTCCTTGCCTCTTAGTCTGATGACCGGGATTCCAAGCGGGATTCCCTTGAGGAGGGGGAGCTGAGGGACCACCGCATGGAGATAACAATAAGGAACTCCCCCTACAGAAGAGAGGACTCCATGGAAGACAGGTGAGAAAAGGTGCAGGCCACGGAATTGCACCCAGGCTGCAGGCACTTCACTAAAAAGCCGGGCTGGGTCACACTACATAGCTGTGGGCCTGACAGGCCTTTCTCAGTGCTAATTTGAAACGGTTCATAGTCATGACTTTAGGTTTACCTCACCGTTGAAATAGACTTGTGTGGTGTCAGCTGTCACCTCACCTTCTTATGAAAAGACTGAATGAGTGTGTTATTCCTTTCTCTGTGATTATTCTTCAGTCAAGTCAGCAACAGTTACATAGTACATTTAAATAATAGTGTTGTATATTTGTAATGATTACTAAATAGTTGTCTAAAATTTTGTATAAATAAACCAAAATAGAATGCTGAAAGATACCTGAGCAAAGCCTTTGAGCAGAAATGGCCCAACTGAGGTCTGTACGTTCTGATGTTTTTTCCTGCACTATGATGTCTCCTCGCTTGTTTCATTCTCATATCCAATTCTTGTATTCGGTCTCGGTCATCAAATAATCAAAGGCAACATAACCAGAAATTAAGGTAGAAAGGTGAAGGGTGTGAGTTTTCCCAAGATTTTAGTCATATAGTCAGTTGAAGACTGTATGTTAAGCTGTTAAATGACCTTTTGAGATCATTAAATTTGATTGAAATTGTGGGACTTTCTTAAAAATAGCTTTATTGCAATATAAATGACAAACTGCACATATTTAAAGTGTGCAATTTGATACATTTCTACATGCCTGTGAAACTGTCACCATGATCAAGATAATGAATGTGTCCATCAGCCCCTAAAGTTTCCTCAGAGGTATTTTTGTTCCAAATACCGTGTTGATTTTCTCACTTATACTTTTCATCTGAATCTGTATTTAGTGTACAGTTTTAGCTTAAGTTTCATAATTAACATAATCTTTTTAATGTGGTTCAGATTCAATTTTATTCATATTCTGAATCCTGCATTTTTCTGGATTGGAAAACTCCATAATACTCTGAAGCTCCTTACCTTACTTTCTCAAGCATGATATGATGTGATTGTATCTTATTTCAGAGGAGAGGAAGATGATTCTTTGGCTATCAAACCACCCCAGCAAATGTCTCGGAAAGAAAAAGCTCATCACAGGAAAGACGAAAAGAGAAAAGAGAAACGTAGGCATCGGAGTCATTCAGCAGAAGGGGGTACAGAAGCATTTTTTTCTTTTTGTGTCATATTCAAGTGTGGCCTCTTTCCTGTTTCATAGTTACTGCCTTTTTCAGAGCACAGGTGAAAGAGAAGAGAAAGTAAAATTTTAGCTAAAAACATAAACTTATTGTAGATGGTTCTGAATAGCTATTTCATTTTCCTTCTGGTGTTTTTTTTTGGTGTAACACCTTCTGGTGTTACATTCTTCTGAGGTAGTTTGTTTACGTATGAAATTGTCTTAATTCAACAAGTGTAGGGGGAAACACACCCTTCAATGCTAAATTGCTTTAACTGAAGAACAGATGCTTGATAAAGTCCAAATAATGGGTTTGATCTCATACCACTATCAAGAGTTTCTTAGGGGTACTGGCAAAACTGGACTTGGGACCTGACTTAAATCTTATTATCATAAGTGCACTTGATTAACATGGTTTTATAACATGATGTAGAAACCCATTAAAAAGAGCTAAGGTTTGCCTGTATTCCTTATAAGGAGTGATTTTTTTTTTTAAATTATGAAACATAGTCTAATAATAGTTTATTCAATACAAAAAAAATTAAAAGAAGACGGAAATCAATTCTATTCAGTGATTTTTTGTGTGTGTGTGTGTGAGGAAGACCGGTCCTTAGCTAACATCCAGCGCCAATCCTCCTCTTTTTGCTGAGGAAGATTGGCCCTGGGCTAACATCTGTGCCCATCTTTCCTCTACTTTATTTGGGACGCCGCCACAGCATGGCTGACAAGCAGTGTGTCGGTAGGTGTCCGGGATCCGAACCCACGAACCCCGGGCTGCCAAGCACAAACTTAACCGCTGCACCACTGGGCCGGCCCTATTCAGTGATTTTGTTGTTGTTGTTGTTCTTAATTGGAGGCTTACTGCACAGAGTTTTATGTCTTTATTTTTCTTTTTAACATAAAATCACGATTGTTTCGGGGCTGGCCTGGTGGCACAGTGGTTAAGTTCACACACTCCACTTCGGTGGCCCAGGGTTCACAAGTTTGGATCCCGGGTGTGGACCTACACACTGCTTATCAAGCCATGCTGTGGCAGGCGTCCCACATATAAAGTTGAGGAAGATGGGAACAGATGTTTGCTCAGGGCCAATCTTCCTCAGCAAAAAAAAAAGAAAAAGAAAAAAATCATGATTATTTTTCCAGGTCATTAATTAAATATTTCTTCTCTTCTTCACTGGGTATTTTCAAATGAAGTGGAAGTTAAGTTTGCTTGCATGACAGTTCTTATTTCTCCTTAGGGAAGCATGCTAGAGTGAAAGAAAAAGAAAGAGAACATGAACGTCGGAAACGACACCGAGAAGAACAGGATAAAGCTCGCCGGGAATGGGAGAGACAAAAGAGGAGGGAGATGGCAAGAGAACATTCCAGGAGAGAGAGGTTAGTTAAGGAGCTTTAATTAAGCACTTGTGATGGTCAGCATCCCATCAAAACAATGAAAGAGATGATCAGTTCACCACTCAAACGAGAAGTTGGCAATGTGAAACAGATTTGGTGCAGAAGTGGTACATGAATGTAGAGGCACAACACAATAAGTATTGGGTGGTGGTAACCAAGAGAATTGTGCTGAAGAAAGTGAGTTTTTACTGTATCCCAAAGACAGAAATGGGTGTGAAATGACTGAGAGGATAATGAAGGGATCAGAAATCTGTATGTCGGCTTCCTCCAGGTGGGGGCTTGTGGCAGGGGGGTGCTCAGGAGCCAGACTGAGCAGGGTCCTAACTCATGCCAGAGACCCTGTGTCAGTGTGTGAAATGGGCCTGGAGGAAGCGACGATACTAGAAGGAGCTAGAGGTCTGAGAGAGGAATTCAGACACGAGGATTGAAGGTTGGGATCAGACATATAACAGTGGGAAGGGAAAGGAAAATAGAATAGGGAGAAAAGATCTTCCTAGACCTGTAAGCTGATGACAGGTAAGGAGGAAGAGGAGCTGTAAATACCTCTGAGCTTAGTGCATCAGGATGGTGAGGGAAGTGCCCTCTGGGAGGAAGGTGAGTGCTTTGCATGTTTTAGGTAGTGTACTGTTTTCAAGTCATAGGGAATACATCTCAGAGACAGCCCAGTCCACATGTATAAGTTCTGATACAGAATTGGTGCTCAGGAGAAGTCTGGAGTGTGAGGTGCTTCTTCATCTATTCACTCAGCAAGTATTTATTGAATGCCTGCTCTGTACCAAGCTCTGTTCTCAGTGGTCTAGGCCAGGAAGACTAAGGAAATATATTGCTTAGGGTTCTCTGGGTGACAGCAGAAATAGACTCTGGTTCTTTCAAACTGAAAAAACGGAAAAGTAACAAATCGTAAAGGCCTTGAAACAGTCTGGGAGCTGGGACTCCAGCCTCTTGGGCATTAGTCTCCAGGTGCCCCTTTGTGGGCTCAGGTGCCCAGGAGGAAGCATCTGTTTAGTCCCAGATCTGTTCTTCATGGCCGAGGAAAAGGGCACATGGGCTAGACATGTACTGAGGTCATTTCCAGAGAAAACTTGGGAGCTGGCCTGCTGCAAGGAAGGAAGAAGTAGAAGGATAGGTTCTGATTCCCAACACTTGGGGCTGGATGGAATGGGAATGTCAAGAAGGTGTGTGAGAAGAGCCTTTGTTCTCGTGGCGCAGGGGGTAGGAGAAGCTGAGGCCGTAAGGGAAAAGCCTGAGACCAATGCGAGGCAAGCCCTGTGCTGACTGTTCGGTGTGGACTGATTGCACAGTTGTGCAGACACAGTGGTGACCCCAGGGAAGCCAAGCTTGAAAATAAAAAGCATACAGAAAAAAACAGCAGTGGCCACACTCTGTAATGGAGATGGTTCCCACATTTAGCCCAGCAGGTTACTAAACAACAGCAACAACTGAGGAAAAATTACAATCCAGAGTTGCTGCAGCATGTTATCTGAAATGTCCAATTTTCAACAAAAAGTTCTGAGATGTATAAGGAAAGAAGAAAGTATGACCCCGTATTAAGAAAGAAGCGTCGATAGAGACTGAGTATTGCAGATTTAGCAAAGACTTGGAAGCAAGGACCTTGAAGATGGAGCCATAGAAAGTACACATTCTGAAGAACAGAGAGAAGGAAGATGGAAGAACAATGAACAGAGCCTCAAAGATGTGTGGGACAACATCCTTGTACCAACACCCAGGTGTTCGCAGTCCCAGGAGAGAAGAGGGAAGGGGCACAAAGATGTTTTTTAAAATAATAGCTGAAAACTTCCCAAACTTGTTGAAATACATTTATGTATGCAAGAAGCTCAACAAACCCCATGTAGGATAAATACAAACTTACATCAAACTGGTAAAAACCAAAGAGAAAATCTTGAAGGACAGCAAGAGAGAAACAGAAAAACAATCTACATCTAAGGGGGAGCTTCAATACTACTGGTGGCTGACTTCATCAGAAATAGTGGAAGCCAGAGGCGGTGGAAGCCATAGTCACCTGCTGAAAGAAAACCTGTCAGCCAGGAATTCCCTATCCAGCAGAACTTTGTTCAACGTGAGGAGGAAATAAAGACATTCCCTGGTACACATAGACTGGTGGGATTCACTGTTAGCAAGACCTGCCTTACAAGAAATACTCAAGAAAGACCTTCAGGCTGAATGGAAGTGATGCCAGAAGAAATCTGGAATCCACAGGAAGAACAGACGAGTACTAGAAGTGGTAAAAATGTAGGTTAACATAAAAGAATCTATAAATATGTTGTTTGTCATGTCTTCTGCAAAAGACACATGACTGTATAAAACAGTAATTATTACAAACGTTGTGTAATACATAACATGCACAGACCGCACAAAGGAGAAGGGAGAGAATGGAGCTGTGTTGGAACAGTTTCTCTCTTTTACCAGAACTAAGTTAGTATTAATCTGAGAAGATGCATACTGCAATCCCTAGAGCAACTGCAAAGAAAATAACTTAAAAAATAGTAAAAAATAACAGAAGAATTAAAATGATATACTAAAAATTCTTATTTAAACCAAAAACAAGGAGAAATGGAGGAACAAAAAAGAAGACATAGGGGCTGGCCTGGTGCCATAGCAGTTAGGTTCGCGCACTCCACTTTGGCGGCCTGGGGTTTGCAGGTTTAGATCCCAGGCATGGACCAATGTGCTGCTTGTCAAGCCGTGTTGTGGCGGCATCCCATGTAAAGTAGAGGAAGATGGGCATGGATCTTAGCCCAGGGCCAATCTTCCTCAGCAAAAAGAGGAGGATTGGCAGCAGATGTTAGCTCAGGGCTGATCTTCCTCACCAAAAAAAAAAAAGACATAGAAAAAACAAAAGGAAATCTAGCCATATCCATAATTAATATTAACTGTGAAATGGTCTCTATACCCCAAAGGAGGGACAGATTGTCAGATAGAAAGTTGATCCAACTACTTGTTGTCTTAAGAGGAACATCTCAGGGTCAAAGGCAGAACTAGGTTGAAAGGGAAAGGATGGCAAAAGATACAGCATGCAGACCATGGCCGCAGAGAGTTTGAGTGGCTACACTAATGTCAGGCAAAATAGACGGTAAGACAAGTATTAGAAACAGGCCTTCCTAACAACAGAAGGTGAATACTGCTGGAAGATATGACGATGCTACATGTGTGCACACCTGACAACAGAGTGCAAAAATACATGAAGCAAAAACTGACAGAATTGAAAGGAGAAATAGACAATTTATCGATTATAGTTGGAAATTTTCAATATAGAGTTGGAAATTTCTCTAGTCCATAGAACCACTGGAGAAAATCAACAAGGGTGTGGAAAATACTATCAATCAACTCAATCTAACTGGCACGTGCCTACAACACTCTGCCCATAGCTGCAGAATACACATTCATTTCAAGAACTCAGAACATTTTCCAACATAGATTAAGGCCATATAATATCAAATTTCAAAGAACTGAAATCATACAAAGTATGTCCTCTTACCACAAAAGAATTAAATTTAAAGAAATCAGCAACAGAAAGAAACTTGGGAAATTCCTCATATGTTTGGAAATCCAACAACCCATTTCAGAGTAACCCGTGGCCCAAAGAACAAATTATAAGGAAAAATAGAAATTATTTTGGACTAAATGAAAATGAAAACTGTGTTAGAACTTGGGGATGCAGCCAGAGCTGTGTTTAAGAGTGAAATGTTTTGGCTTTAAGCACCTATATCAGAAAAGGAAGTTGTCAAATCCATAACCTAGGCTTCTACCCAAAGAAACTACAGAAAAGAAAAGCAGACTCAACCCAAAGCACGCAGGAGAAATGTCCAGAAAATCCAAAGCAGACTCATGGGGTTGGGGGTGGGGACTGACCATAGATGGGCACAAGGGGGCATGTTGGGGTGATGAGACTTTTAAAATTGGCTCATGGTGATGGTTGCACAATTTCATAAATTTATGAGAAATTGAATTCAATGGTTGAATTTTATATATATACTATACCTCAATTTTTATTTTGGAATAGTTTGGACTCAGGCATTTACAAAATAGCACCTAGAATCCTGCAGCCCTTGTCCAGCCTCCAGCCGTGACACCTGATGTAGATCAGCACTGGGCAGTACTGGTGACACCACCACAGACCTTGTTCTGTGTTCACCATTTTTGCTTGTGCTCTTTTCTGTGTGCATCGTGATACTTTTCTTAAAACATGTGTTAGCTTTTCAGGTTGTATTTGGACATAACTCTATAGGGACGTGAAAGTTAACTATGACTGATAAGTTTTTACTCCTTGGCCATCTCATGGTGCAACCAGCCACACATATTTCAGTCACCAATATTTCCTGTATTCCAAATGACACCTGGCTGCCCTCTTGAAAGCAGCTTTCCCCACTGACCCTCACAGATCGCATTCATGCCCACATTATCTCCTTGCCAGACTGGGCTGGGGAATGGCTTGGGTCCACCTGCCATGGGATCCAGTGAGGTGAGTAGGATGGGGCCCCAGACTTGGGTCTGTGGGTCCCCCTCTCCACCTTACCCAGAAGGACTCTCGACCCCTTTGTAGCCCATGAAAACTTATCTCACGAAGGTAGATTTAAACCGTGCTATCATATATGAATGTAAATAAGACTTTAAAACACATAAAAGTCATGTCTATTGAGTACCAACAGCATGTGCCTGTATGTGTATATCCATCCACATTCCCTTAATGTAAATGTCATAAATATAACGTGTGTATGCATATGTACATGTGTGTGCATGCATATGCAATAAAGCTAAATAAGAACAACAAAAATAAACTGCTATCATAGATAATTGGGGAAATTCTTGATGAGTCTTAGTAGAGCTACTTAACAGAAACCTTCTAGAACCAATGGGTTCATTGCTCCTAACAGGCGATTCTGTTGTGGCTCTTCAGGAGCAGTGCTCTCGGGGTGTGTCCACGTATAGTCTGCTTTTAAAAAGTTCTTGTTGAACGACCTGAAAAGGCCATTTATAAATTGGAGCAAAAAGCCCAGGGGTGAAAAAGAAAACTTTCTGTGTGGGGAAACACAAAGCTGGCCTGTGCTGGTCCCAGGGACCGTCTGGAGCAGCTGGAGAGGAAGCGGGAGCGAGAGCGCAAGCTGCGGGAGCAACAGAAGGAGCAGCGGGAGCAGAAGGAGCGGGAGCGGCGTGCGGAGGAGCGGCGCAAGGAGCGCGAGGCCCGGAGGGAAGGTGCGGGTGCAGCGCGGGGTGGGAGCTGTCCCCAAGCTGTTCCGTGGGGTGAGTGGGGGTCCCCATGGTCCAGGACAGCTGGCCCTGCTGGGTACACACGTGTGCGGACACCAACGCCTCTGAGGTGGACGTCTCAGTGCAGGCTTGGGGACTCGGGCAGGTGGTGATGTGAAGATAGGACAGGCCCTGAGGCGCGGGATGTGAGCCCTGACCCCACTCTGCCTTGCTGCAGAAGGCAGTGGGTCGTGTGCAGTGGAGCAGCACCCAAGGGTATGTGGCCAGGGCCAGTCCCAGGCCTGGTGTTTGACAGCTAGGTCGCGTGTCTCACTCATCTGCTGCCCACTGGTTAAGCACAGGCTTGAAGAGGCAGGTTCTTGGCCCCTTCCTTTTTTTTTTTTTTTCTTTGTGAGGAAGATTGGCTCTAAGCTAACATCTGTTGCCAATTGCCAATCCTCCTCTTTTTGCTGAGGAAGATTGGCTCTGAATTAACATCCATGCCCATCTTCCTCTATTTCTGTACATGGGACGGCGCCACACATGGCTTAATTAGTGGTGCGTTGGTCCACACCCAAGATTCGAACCTGTGAACCCTGGGCCGCCAAAGCAGAGCATACGAACCTAACTGTTAGGCCACCGGGCCAGGCCCTTGGCCCCTTTCTTTTTGACCAATAGAGATCAGTCTAGAAGGTCCACCTGGGTCCTCGGAGTTGGCTCACAGCCTCCAGGTTGGAGCTATGTCCCGTCGGCTTCCTGGCCTCTCTCCTGGTACTATTAGCAAGTACCTGTGCTGTGTACACGTGGGCCATCACTATGAGCAGAGGTGTGGGTAAGAGGTGACTGAGGGAGGGCCCGGTTGGAAGACAGTGTGGCCAGCACCTGTCCCATTATGTTCTCCTGTGCTCCAGTTTCTGCACATCACCGAACAATGAGAGAAGACTATGGCGATAAAGTGAAGGCAAGCCACTGGAGTCGCAGCCCACTGCGGCCGCCTCGAGAGAGGTTTGAGCTGGGAGATGGCCGGAAACCAGGTGAGGCCGGGCAGCGCCTGCTCGGGGACCAGCATGGTGTGGGTCTTTGCTGGGGAATTTTTGAGCATAAAAACTTGGTGGTTTTTCACAATAAAATATGTTAAAGTACTTCCATGTTACGTGACAGGGACTGTTACCATTTGTGTGAAATAAGTTTATATACTTATCAGCTGAAACATTTGTTACTGGTCCTTCAAAGAGTTGCCTTCCAGCCAAGTATCTGTGGATAAGCTGTTTTCCTACAATCTGAAGTTAGTCTTTATATGAGAGGCACCATCTGATCTTGTTTTTTTAAAAACATTTCTCCAAATTCACCTTTGATGGTTTGTTTCATAAGTAAAAGAAGAGAAAATGGAAGAGAGAGACTTGCTGTCTGACTTACAAGATATCAGCGATAGCGAGAGAAAAACCAGCTCAGCTGAGTCTTCATCAGGTAGCTGCACCCGCAGGTGGACCCAGGCCTTGGCTGACTGCTCCTTTGAAGGGGGGCCACCAAGCTCACTTGGGCTGTTTTCTCCCTAAAGCGGAATCGGGGTCAGGTTCTGAGGAGGAGGAGGAGGAAGAGGAGGAGGAGGAGGAGGGGAGCAGCAGTGAAGAATCGGAGGAAGAGGAGGAGGAGGAGGAGGAGGAGGAAGAGGAAGAGGAGGAGACGGGGAGCAACTCTGAGGATGCATCTGGACAGTCAGCTGGTGAGAGGGCATGGCCCAGCAATTTAATATGAGAGTTTAGAAATTACAGAAAAACAAGTTGAAGTCTAATTTAAAAACATTTCCAAATTGAAATGCCTTGCTCCCTGGGACTCACTTGAGACCCCAAGATTGATTATTTATAGTACTTCTTGCTTTCTGTTAGCTAAAGTGGACCCTTCTACTTGTGGAGGGTCTGAGAAGCCCTAGAAAGAGGCAGATCCCAGACAAGCACTCCGCTGGGTGCCGGCTTCACAGATCTGAGCAGACGCCTGTTTTCTCTTGCAGAAGAAGTGAGTGAAGAAGAAATGAGTGAAGATGAAGAGAGAGAGAGTGAAAACCACATGTTAGTAGGTAAGAGGCCTCCTTGTTCTGGTGTTTTTCCCTAAGTGTGGTGACACTTTAAAGTTGTAAGCATGACTGCATGGCAACCTATTAAACCATTCTCCAAGGCATGTCACACCCCAAAAGCCATGGACACCTGGTGGTGTCCAAAGACTGAGCTGACTCGCTGAGAGACCTGGTTCCCCGAGTACCACAGAGTTGGCCACTTGTGCCCATGGGGGCCAGCATTCCTTAGAGGGGACATTGCCAACTGAATGCCATCATGAATGCTGCTGTGGCTTGGACACCGAGGGAAGCTGGGAGACTCCAGCCCTGGCCCGGCCTCAGCACAAGGGGAGGTGAACAGCAGCTCGGGTCCCACTGCAGGGCTGTCACGGGCCTGGGGATAGCGTGGCCTCCAGCAAGCAGCAAGGCTGTGCTCTCAGGGCCTGGCAGACAAGTTCTGGGTGGGCGGGCCTCCTTGGAGCTCAGCATCTGGTCAGTGGCTCACAGTGGTCACAGCTGAGCTGGTGAGCCCCAAGACCCAGTGCCCTCTCTCCAGGGTGGTGGGACACGCAGCTCATGTGCAAGTGCCCTAGGGTCGCTCCTATGTGGCTTCTTCCTGCCCTCCGTGTCCCCCACCCCTAGAGCAGGAGGGGTTTTGTGATGCTTGTTCCTGGTTCCATAATCGGGCTTAACTTTTGAAGTTCCAGAATCACGATTTGACCGAGATTCCGGGGAAAGTGAAGAAGGGGAGGACGAAGTGGGTGAGGGCACCCCACAGAGCAGCGCCCTGACCGAAGGAGATTTCGTGCCTGACTCTCCAGCCTTGTCGCCCATTGAGCTCAAACAGGAGCTGCCAAAGTACCTACCCGCCCTGCAGGTCAGGTGACCTCCTCCAGACTGGCTCTGCTTTGCTCATCACGTCTGGGCCGGTGACTGAGAGCAGAAGCCGGGGCCCCGGTGTGGGTGTCCAGCACCTGAGGGGGCCAGGGCTGCCTGTGCAATGAATGTCGCTGGCCAGGCTCAGCCAGCAGTCTCCCACACATCCATGGTCGTGGTCTAGCCTCTCGCCCAACAGCACTAGTGGGAGGATGGCTTCCAAGACCCCAGCCAGGACACCCACAGGGGATCCCACGTGTGGTAGGCAGGCAGCCTTGAGAGGTGGCCAGGTCTGTAGTCACTCCTGTCGCTGCCTGGGCGGACTGCCCTGTCGCTGTGCAGGGTTGTAGGGCGGTGGCGGGAGTCAGCACATTTTCTGTTGGGAACATGTCAGGAAGGGAAGATGCCGCAGGGAGGGATTTGGGCAGGGGCAGGTCTTGGGAGGCGGGTGGCCTAGGTGCTCTGGGTGCCCCATGGCCGGTGGCCCTGTCCCGAGCACCACGAGGACTCCTGACCTTGTCCTGGGTGTCCAGTGGCAGAAGGATTCTCTGGCAAACAGTGCGCCTCAGTCTGCCGCTCCCTGGGCTACCTTAGCAGCCCTGTCAGGTGGGGCTTCTGTGCAGTGTGAACCTGGTCACGCGCCACCGAGAGCTGACAGCAGCCCAGCCCTGAGCACCGGGGCTGGTAGGGTGTGCGTGGAGGCAAGGCTCTGAGGGCTTGGCCGTGCAGTGGGCCGCTCCTGTCCTTGGTGTTATCTTAGGGCAGAGCACGCAGGCCAGGCCGGGCCTGGCTGGAAGGATGTGCCCTGGGGCTGGCTTTTGTCCACATTGGTTTTATTTCATAATAAAGGGGCGTGTGCTCACTGAAGAAAACAAACAGGAGAAGAGAGTTGCTCCTGGCCCCACTACCCAAGCACGCTTCGGGCCCTCCTGAAGTTTCCAGGTGGGGGTTGCTGTGAGGTGTGTGTGACCACGGCTGTCACACCCTCACACTGCTGCCTCCTCCCAGGGCTGTCGGAGTGTGGAGGAGTTCCAGTGCCTGAACAGGATCGAAGAAGGCACTTATGGGGTGGTGTACAGAGCAAAAGACAAGAAAACAGGTGGGTAGAGTCCCGGGGTGGTCCCCCAAAGGGAAGGGGAGACGTAGGGCAGAGACTGGGTGGCCCAGAGAGCCTGGTTGGCAGGACCAGTACAGGCCTGTCCTTGGGCAGGGAGGAATTCCTCCTGAGGAGCACTGTCATCGGGCACACCTGCTGCACCATCACAGGCCCATCTGTGCACAAGCCCCGCTCAGTCCCCACACGGCTCTAGGAGAGTGGTTGGGTGTCCTGCCCGAGTCCCAGCCAGCACATGCAGGACTGAGATCCGAGCCCAGGATATCCTGGCTCCTGGCCCCTTTAGCATGGAGGTCATTGAACACAGTTCCCTATGATCCTGGGAGTCACTTCTTTTCTGGTGCAGGGCCACGGCCTCGCCTTACCTGGCCACCACCAGGTTGTGACACATAGCTGAGCAGTGGACCCTTTGGTGCCTCCAGAGGCCAGAGGTCAGCCTGACCACGAGTCTGCTGCTTGCTTGTGACAGCAGGTGACTCAGCTCCACAGGGGAGCGTGGAGTTGGCCGGGCAAGGCCCTGGGAGCCACTGGGGTGTCAGCCTTCAGTGACAGCACCTGAACAGGTGTGTGAGCTTCGGAGTTGGAAGTCCCTCAACGCCCCAGCTGAGTCTTGGGAAGTCACAGTGGCTGTATGAGACCCTGCGAACCTGGGGAGTGTTTGCGTATTGGGACGCCGAGGTTTGCCATGTCTCCTCGTGGTTACAGTGGGGTACAGGCATAAACGGGAAGATTCTCCTTAGTGATTCTGGACAAAAGCTGATCTGGAAACGCGCCTCATGTTTCTACCGGACCACAAGATTGGCTTTCCTTCCTGGTGTAATATCACATGGGAGCTCCTGACTGAAACGAGACCTCTTCCTGCGAGATGAGAAACGCTTCATACGTCCTGATAGGTCTCATGTGTTTGCGGAAGAACGTTTTCTCAGCATCTGTCTTGAAACCATTTTCTTTTCAGATGAAATTGTGGCTCTGAAGCGGCTGAAAATGGAGAAGGAGAAGGAGGGCTTTCCGATTACATCGCTGAGGGAGATCAACACCATCCTGAAGGCGCAGCACCCCAACATCGTCACCGTCAGAGTAAGGCGGCCGCACCCCCGCCCTGAGGCCACGCTCGCACGCTCCTCTCTTTAGCAAGCTCTTGCACAGCATGCAAGTGAACACTGGCCTCCAAAAGTGCCAGGCCCTTCATAGTCATCTCACTTATAGTCCCTGCTGTCAGCCAGGGTCTGGGCCCCAAGATTTCAGGTTTCTGGGGACAGCCAGCAGCCTGGGGTGCCTGGTGCCAGCAGACCTGCTGTTTCCTAGGAAATAGTTGTGGGCAGCAACATGGACAAGATCTACATCGTGATGAACTACGTGGAGCACGACCTCAAGAGCCTGATGGAGACCATGAAGCAGCCTTTCCTGCCAGGTAGGGCCTGCAAGAGTTAGTCCCAGAGATGTGGTCCTCTGACCCGCATCCCCCTCAAGGGACGTCCGACCCTCAGGCTGCCCAGGCCATGGGCAGCGTCCCTGTGGGTGGAAGGAGCACTGACCTTGTAATTCTGACCCTGTCACACTGTGTGCATGAGGGCCCGTGTGTGCGTGCCGCCCCAGGCTGGGAGCGTTCCCAGGATAAACACACCCTGGGAAGCCTGGTTGCTGCCAAGGCGGGTAGATAACCTGGGGGACCAGCCCTGTGCAGGGCCACGCAGTGACTTGTCGCCATCCAGGGGAGGTGAAGACGCTGATGATCCAGCTGCTGCGTGGTGTGAAGCACCTGCATGACAACTGGATCCTGCACCGCGACCTCAAGACGTCCAACCTGCTGCTGAGCCACGCCGGCATCCTCAAGGTGAGCCCGCAGGGCCTGGCCTGAGGGGCGCCCGCTCCTGGCCACGGGGACTACTGCCCACAGCCTGCCCTCTGCCCTCGCAGGTGGGGGACTTTGGGCTGGCACGCGAGTATGGGTCTCCCCTGAAGGCCTACACTCCGGTTGTCGTGACCCTGTGGTACCGTGCCCCAGAGCTCCTGCTCGGTGCCAAGGTGAGTGCCGGGGTATGGGGGTGCCTGCCCTGCATGTGTGGCCCCGCCAGCCTCTGAGCGTGTGCCTGGCCTGCCAGGAGTACTCCACGGCCGTGGACATGTGGTCGGTGGGCTGCATCTTTGGGGAGCTGCTGACTCAGAAGCCACTGTTCCCTGGGAAGTCAGAAATTGATCAGATCAACAAAGTGTTTAAGGTGGGTCTGGGCCTGTGGGGGTGTGATGTGGGAGTCGGTGGGATCCTTCCCTCCAGGGTGGGGTCAATTTGAGATGTCCCTCTCTTTTAGGACCTAGGGACCCCCAGTGAGAAAATCTGGCCTGGCTACAATGACCTCCCTGCAGTCAAGAAGATGACTTTCACTGAGTACCCCTATAACAACCTCCGTAAACGCTTCGGGGCCCTGCTCTCAGATCAGGGCTTCGACCTCATGAACAAGTGTGTGTGAGGACGGGCAGTCACCCCATTCCCAAACCCCTCCCCTGCCCCCCACCATCGCGGCGGGTGCCACATGCCCTTGTTTTCCCAGGTTCCTGACCTACTTCCCTGGGCGGAGGGTCAACGCAGAGGACGGTCTCAAGCATGAGTATTTCCGCGAGACCCCGCTCCCCATCGATCCCTCGATGTTTCCCACATGGCCCGCCAAGAGCGAGCAGCAAAGGGTGAAGCGTGGCACCAGCCCGCGGCCCCCCGAGGGAGGCCTGGGCTACAGCCAGCTGGTGAGCGGTGGGCTGGCAGCGAAGGGGGGGCAAGGGGGATCCCCAAGGTGGGGTGGCCTGGCAGAGGCCCCATGGTGCCACTTGTTCCCCAGGGCGATGACGACCTGAAGGAGACTGGCTTCCACCTCACCACCACCAACCAGGGGGCCTCAGCTGCAGGCCCAGGCTTCAGCCTCAAGTTCTGAGGTTCAGAGTGGACCCCAGTCAGTCCCCTGGGAGCACTGACTGACAAGGCTCAACTGGGACCAGGGGCAGGTGCTGGAGGTAGTGTTAGGGTCCAGACCCAGGTCTTGCCCTGACTGTGGATTGCAACCTTGAGTCTTGGACTGCTGGTCCTGTTTGGTTTTCCACGTTTTGTTTTTATCTTGGCTTGTAAATTTGTAGAATTAAATTCACTTTTTCCTTGTTGTGGAAGGAAAGGCTGTGTGTGTTTTTTCAGATGTATCAGGCTTGCTCTGCAAGGAAAGGGCCGGTGTCTGCAGGTGGCCACTGTGGATGATCCATCCTCTGAGCACACACTTGGCCATGGTGACCACAGGGGACCATGACGATCAGATGCTGGCCGAGATTTGGAATGGAGCTGTGGGGGGATTTTTCTTTTTAATTTTCAGGCTCCTGTTTCAGCACCTTCCTGCCCCTTCCCTGGGGCATCCACATCCCCAGGCTCCCCGGGTCCCAAAGAGCCGGGCGTATGAGCTCTCGGCCGCAGTGGGGTTTTGTACAAGGTTGTTAACACGTTTCGAGATGTGGTCAGATACTCTTGGAGGAAAGCTCTGGTATGTCCTTTCGGCAGCTGACCTCGAGCTAGTGCTGCCTGGAGGGTGCCTCAGCCGCACTCTGGGAGGACGACCGGCTGAGGAGCAGCGTCTGACCCCATGTGGGCTGGGCTCTTCCTGGCCTGCTGGGCCTCGAGTTCCTGGTCTAGCTGGACATGATATCGCTCAGACAGAAGGGGGTGCTTGCCACCATCTGGGGCCTCCACCTCTGCCAAGCTAGTCCCTTCTGCCGGCACCACCAGCCTTGTCCAACCCGTGCTGAGGTGCTCACTCTTGGGCTTCACCTGCCTCACCCTGGTCCCACTGCCATCACGGACGCCTTGCAGGCACAGTGACCCCACCCTTCCCAGCCCAGCCTTCCTGCCTCCCCATCCCTGAGCAAATGCAGGACAGACCCAGAGACCCTGGGCTCCACCAGCTCGGCCTGCTCCCCCGGGTGATGCTGCTGGCACTTGGGTCTCAGTTTATCCCACTCCACCAGGACTGCCTGGAAAAGCCCCTCTTGGCCTCTCGTCTGCAACCTCACCCCCAAGAGACTCTGTGGGGAAGTTGGGGTGCCCTGGCCCTAGGCTCCCAACATCAAGCTGGGCGTGGGCCGGGTGGGCTCACCCCGTGGGGCCCGAGACTGGCTGCCCTCCCTCCCAAGAAAGGGTGCGGAGACTTCAAGGAGAAAGTGCTTTATCAGCGTCCTCAGTCCACGGGCAGATGCTCAGGTCCGCACACGGACTCGCCAGGAGTAGGTGCTGAGTACACGCTGCCGCCGGCGCACCACACACGTGTACGTGCCCTCGTTGATGGCGTTGGCGATGATGCTCAGGTGCGCCTCGCCCAGCGCCAGGTAGCCAGGGTAGGAGAACTCTAGGGGCTCCTGGTCCTTGTACCAGCTGCGGGGAGGGCGGGAGGGCTGGGCAGGGTCCCGAGACCTGCCGCCCACCCTTGGGGTGTCACGGAGCAGGGGCACTCACTACACTTTGCCTTTCTTGTGGAGGATCTTCTGGCCGCAGCGGAAGGTCACATTCCTGCCCTCGGGCACCAGCCTGGTTTTGGTCCTGGGAGGCGGCGCGGTGGCGGCCACCGTGGGGAAGGGGAATTCTGCTCCGGGTGGGGAGGGCCTGTCAGTGCTCCGCCCTGCCCCAGAGGCCTGCCAGGACTGGGGGACCCCGGCTCACCGTAGCAGAAATCACAGCTGCTGGGGCAGAGCCTCTTCATGAGCCTCCGGCGGGCGTCGCAAAAGCCCCTCCGCGCCCAGGACGCGCACACGAACAGCCGGTCCAGGCAGCCTGCGGGAGGGCGGCCGGGCCTCAGGGTCCACCCAGCACCCCCACCAGCCCACCTGCCTGCCATGGGCACTCACCGTAGAGCCGGTGCAGTCCCCACAGCTCATCCTGCGACAGTGCCTTCCAGCCGCGCAGCGTGGCGTTGAGGTGCATGAGTGCGCGGCTGTGCTGCGAGTGCATCAGGCCCAGCGCGTGGCCAATCTCATGGGCAGCCACGTGCACCAGGTCGGTGAGCCACACGCCTGCAGGCCCCACTGGTCAGCGCCTTGGACCCGGGTCCAGCCCTCTGCCCCCTGCCCTTGCTCCGGTGGCCCACACGTCTGCTGCAGTGCAGTAGTGGAGCCTCCCTCGGCTCGGCCATGGGAAGATAAGAATGTTCCAGGCCAGCCGAGGCAGTGAGCTCGGCCCCCAGGAATGCAGTTCCGGCTCCGGCTCCACTGGCGTGGGGGGTGGGAGGGCTTCAGGGCTCCTGGAACCCAGGCCTATGGCCTCCTCACAGCCTCCCCCTCCCCAGCCTGCTTGACCCCAAATCTCAGGCACCGCCATCCCCAAAGCCCTCCCACTGTGCCCACCGTGGTGCGGAGGGCCCCACAGGAGGCCGGGCCCGACGTCACCTTTCTTCCAGCTGTAGCGGGTGGGGCCCAAGACCCAGTACTCGCTGTCATCAAAGTGGATGCCGCCATGCGGGGGGAAGAAGGCATGGGCCAGCTCACCCGTGGGGCCATCAAAGCAGTGGTGCAGCGCGGAGACCAGGCAGTCGGTGTGGTTGACCGGGTAGAAGCCTGGGGGAGCACAGGGCTGAGAGGGGGCCTCGGGGCCGGGCAGGGGCGGGGGCACGGCGCCCACCTATGCGGAGGTCACTGGGCTGCTCCGGGGCCACCTCGCGGAAGCTGAAGGGGGACACGTCACTCCACATGCGGAAGGCAGCGGCCAGGCCCCGCCGTGTCTCACTGGGGCTCAGCAGGTTCCGCGGGAAAGAGAGGATCCTGGGGTGGGGGTCAATGTCAGGGGTGGCGGCCAGGCTGCGCCGCGCTCCCCCCAGGCCACCTCGCACCTGTAGGTGAGGTTGAAGTGGTCCCAGCGCAGCCTGGCCGGGGTCAGCGTGTAGCGGCGTCTGCGGGGTGCCTGGGGGGGCAGCGGGCCGGGGTCCGAGGTGACGAGGACCCCCGTGGGGTGGGGCGCAGCGACATCGCCCTTCAAGGAAAGCAAGTGCTCATAGGGAGGCAGCAGGGACTGTCCCCAAGTCCAAAACGCGAAGAAAAGGGACTAGAAGGAAGTGGGGTGGGGGGTGCAGGTCTCGGGGGCGCCGACTTTCCCTCTTTTTGTCTTTCTGCGTTTCTGTCCCGAGTGAGCGTTACTTCTACAGCCAGAAAGAAGAAGGCTCCTAAAAACAGGCCAGGTCGGAGTAGGCGGAGCTGGAAGCCAGACGCCGTCCCCCCCGCTGGCGGACACAGGGCTCGCGGACCCTCGGACCGCAGAGCCGGCCCGGGCCCCCCTCGCCGCTCTCACCTGCGCTGCGCTCGCGGCGGGCCTGGCCGCCGGGGCCCCCAGCCGGGCCAGCAGCACTAGCGCGGGCAGGAGGCACAGGGCGCCCAGCACGGCCCCGAGCCGCCGGGCCTGGTCGCGGGCCCCCGACGCCGCCGAGGGGACGCAGGCCCCGCGGCCCATGGCGCCTGCGGACTGGCTGTCGGGGCTGCGGGCCGCGTGGGGCTGCGCGCGGGACCGGCGGAGCCGCGGAGGAGCCGGGCGGCAGGCGCTGGGCAGCTCGGGTTACAGCGCCGCGGGGGGGCCGGCGGCTGGGGGGGCGCGGCCGACCCTGAAGGGAACCAGCTGGCCGCCCGCGGTCGGGTGCACCCCGCCGCCTGCAGCTGGGCGCGGGGACCCGGGACCCGGGGCCTGTGGGTCGGTGGCAGTGGCCTGGGCAGGGCCTGCTGGGCGGGGTCACTTGGGCAGGGGGGGCGAGGAGGGCCCCGGCGGCCAGGGAAGGGACAGGCTTAGGCAACGGTGGTCAGTTGGGGTCCTTAAACCGGCTGTGGGCTGAATGACCCGGCGGCTCTTTCCCCACATGGAATCCCCCCAGCCTCCTGGACACCGAAGGAGCCCGGGGAGCGGAGCCTCCATCCTGGCCGGCTCAGGACTCGTCCCCCCGCCGGCGCTGGCCTGACAGGGTCCCCGCGAGAGGGGAGGGGACGCGGCGGGAGGGACGTGGCAAGTGAGTACCGGCGGCTGAGGAGGAGGAGAGAGGCGGGTAGGCGGCGTGGGGACGGCGCCCCAGAGGGGCAAGGCTGCGGTGCCAGGAGGGAGGCGGCCTGCAGGCGCCCCGCGAGAGCCGGGACAGCCAACGAGGGCTCTCTGTGGGGGGCGTGGGGAAAGCACACGAGGTGCGGGTGGGGGTGTAGGGAGCCGGGAGCGGAGCCAGGCGGAACGGCCGGGGTGGGGGAGGGAACGGAAGACTCGACGGGACGGCCCTCAGGCTGTGCTGGGCGGGGGAGCCGGGCCAGGCGGGATGTTGGCGAGCGATCCCGGGGCTGGAGGCCCGCGAGGGCGGAGCGGGCTGGGGGAAGGGGAAACGGGAGGCGGGGGGCGGCGGAATTGTGCCGAGGGGCGGGAGGCGCCGGGCCAGAGGAGGCCGGGGTCCAGGCCCTCCCCGTTCCCACCCAGGCCGGAGTGACAGTGGCGCGCCGGGCCGGCGGGGCCAGCGCCAAGTGGCTGGCGGGCAGCCGTGAGGCTCCGGGGGAGCATGTCGGGTGGTTCTTGGAAAGCGCCCGGCCGCCGGGCTCAGCCGAGGGTAGCGCCCCCCTCTTCTCCGCTACGTATTTGCTCCAACAGACTGTTCCCGCCCGTGCCCTGCCCCCTCCCCAGGTCCGTCTTCGCGGCCCCCACCCCCCAGCGGTGCTGAGACCTCGCCGGGGCCCTGGCCTGAAACAGACGTCTCACCCGACTCGCTGGTTAGCCAGGACCCCACAGCCCCCGCGAGAACCGGGTCCTGCTCTGATCAGAGCCCATCTCCACAGCCCGCCCCAGGAGAAAAAGGAGGGGAGGGGGCGCTGCCGGGGATCGCGGAAGGTCCCCAGCTGGCCCGACGCTGGGGTTCCGGACCACCCAGTACTTCTGGAGAATGTTTCTGGCTCAGAGGTCGGGGTCTGGGCAGGAATCTTGGACCCGTGAGTCCCGGGGAAGGGCAGGACGCGCGGGTCGGAAGGGCTCGAGCGGGGCATCGGGCCAAAGCGCAGAGCCCAGGGCCGGGCCGGCGCTGGAAGAGAGGACGGTCTGGTCGGCAAGGGGCGGGGGTGGGGGGAGCAGCGCTGGGGAGGCGGGACCCCGGGTATGGACCGCGCCGAAGCTCGTCTGTCGGTCCCCCGAGCGGGAGAAGAGACCCTCCCCCGGCTCCACCCCAGGAAGGCACCAGGCAGCCAAGTTCGAGAATCTTTTTATAAAACATGGAGGGGCTTGCGAAGGCGACCGTGGGACGTGGCTCCGGAGCGAGACGGGGCGCGGCCGGGCTACACGAAGATCTGGATGCGGTCGCGGATGGGCTGGCGGCAGATGGGGCAGGCGCTGAGCGCGGCGCCGCAGGGCGCGCACGCGCCGTGGCCGCACTGGAACACGAGGCGGATGTGACTGTCGATGCAGATGGGGCAGGTGATGCGCTCCTCCATCTGTCGGTAGCGGCTCTGCAGCTCCTCCACCAGCTGCCGCGGCGGGCCGGGCGCGGGGGCCACGCTGACCACCTCTGTGCCGTCTGCGGGCAGGGATCCGGGTCAGCGGCGGGGACCGGCGGAGGACGGAGGGCGATGGGCGGAGCTTGAGCGGCGAGGGGGGGCGTGGCGGTGGGGGCAACCGCGGGCGGAGGCGTGAGATGCGGGGCGGGTGAAGGGCGGGGCACTTACCCGGGCGCAGCTTCTTGCCGATGATCGCCTGGCACCTGATGCACTTCTTCATCCTGCGCGCGCACTCTGTGAGGGGAGCGTGCGGTTGGACGGGGCCGCGCCGACCCGGCCCCCCGGCGCCCCCCACACTCACCCTCGCACACGGTGCGGTGCTGGCACGGCGAGAACAGCACCAGCAGCGCCAGCTCCGAGCACACCAGGCACTCGGCGGCCTCAGGCACCGACGGCGCGGCCACGTGCAGGTTCGTCACGGTGTTGGGGGTGCTGAGCACCAGCCTCGGGCCCGGGGCCTCGCCCCCGCCCGCCTGCCGCTCCCTGCAGTCGAAGGAGGGAGCTTGAAAGGGCCCGCGGACCGGGGGCCCGCCCCCCGACCCCCAACCCGCCGGGCTCACCGGAAGCGCTGAGCACAGCCTTGCAAAGCCTTGAGCACGCGACCCTCGCCGGCTAGGTCCAGCGGGCTCCGGCCGCGGTGGTTGGCGTAGCTCACGTCGGCGCCCTCCAGCGCCAGGAAGCAGGCCACCGCCGCGCCCACCGTCAGCTCCGCGCTGCTCGAGAGGCCTGAGGCCTGCAGCTGGGCGGCAAGCGGACGCCGGTGAAGGTGGGCGCCAGAGCCGGCCTCCTGGGCAAACGCTGGCACCGGGCTGCCCCGAGCCTCGGTGCAGAGGCATGGGCACCCCCTCCCTGTCTGAGGCTGCCCGAACGGGAGGCAGGCGGGAACAGCGCCCCTGCCTGGGGACTCCGGGGAAGGGGCTGAGTTCCCAGACACTACCCTCCAACCCCATCCCGTCCCTACTGGGCCCCACCCCCTTTCCCAGGCTGGTCAGGAGCGCAGAATCTGAGAGGCGCTGGCCACACTGTGGTGACTGGGGTCGCAGAAGATGTCCTCTGCAAACCACACTCACCCAGGCTGCCCACCCCCAAGAGGGCCTGGCTCCCTGGGCCCTCACTGAAGGTGGAAGTGGACAGTTGCTCAGGCCCTGCCCGGAGCCTGCAGCTAGGCACCACCGCCCACCTCTCCAGCACCCAGATCCACACTTCCTCACCCTGGATAGCAGCTGTAAGGGCCCTGAGTCCCCCCCGGCCCCGTCAGCCCCTAGGGGCAGCAGCTGATGACGGTGCAGTGCCACATGCAGGGCTGTGTCCCCCTCCTCGTCCTCAGCATTGACACTGCAGCCAGCATCCACCAGCAGTGGCACCAGTCCCACGTGGGCCTGCTGCACAGCCAGGTGCAGCGGGGACTGCAGCTTGCGGTTTCTAACATTCACGTCACAGCGGCCCTGGGGAGGGGGGTGGGCACAGGCTCAGCCCAGCGACCCCAGTGGGCCCTGCCTCCCCAGTCCCTGGGCTGGACTGGAGCCCTTGTCTGCACCTCTTGGATAAGAATCTGGGCCACCTCCCGGTGGTTGTTGAGGGCAGCCAGGTGCAGTGCTGTAAAGCCGTCCTCCTTCCTGGCATCCACCAGCTGCCGTGCCCGTGCCAGGATCCTCCTGACAGCTCTGCGGGGCAGGGAGACGTATCTGGGGTCATGGGCGTCCCCAGAGTGGCCCAGCAGTGCGGCAGGAGCCTGGCCACCGGCCATGTGCCCACCCCAAACTCACAGCGTGTGGCCCTTGAGAGACGCATGGTGCAGCAGGGTAAAGCCCTGGCTGTTGGTGGCAGTGACGTCGATGGCCGGCACCTCGGTGAGGATCTCCACGATGCCGCTGGCGCCGGTGCCCGCTGAGATGGCGCAGTGCAGGGGTGTGTCGGCGTGCGCATCCTGCCGGTGGTGGATCAATGGTCAGCTGATGGGGAGGTCACTGCCACTGTCTCCTTGACCCCGGGGATAGGGCCAGGGGACCCAGCACTCACAGGCAGGTTGACGTCACAGCCATGCTCACACAAGACTCTCACCACCTCCAGGAAGCCCCTCTGCACGGCCACGTGCAGTGCTGCACTCCGGGTGCCATTAAGAGCGTTGGCCCCGCACCCTGAGCTCAGGAGCACCCGGGCAGCCTCAGGCTGGTTCCTGATGGGAGAGGAAGCAGGAGGGGCGCTGTGCCCGCTGGCTGGACCTGCAGGCCCAGCACCCCCGTGCCCTGCCCAGGCCTCACCCCAGGGCCGCATAGTGCAGCGCCGTGTTGCCCTCGTCGTCAGGCAAGTCCACGTCCGCCCGTGCCTGCAGCAGTAGCCGCACCAGCTCCACCTGACCTAGGTAGGCCGCCACCAGCAGGGCAGTCCTGCCCTGGTTCTTGGTGTCCACCTGCCAGGAGAGCCAACAGGTCAGTCTCTGGCCCTCTGGCCCTCTCCCTGGAGCTGGCCAGGCACGGAGAGGTGGGGTGGGGTCACAGAAGCTTGCCTGCTCTGGGTGCCTCCGAAGCAGGTCCAGAGACCGAGCCACGTTGCCCAGGGCCACCTCCACCACCAGCCTCCCTGGGTGCTCTGGGTCACTCTTCTGGGCTCGAAGCTTGTCCAGTGCAACGCTCAGGGAGCCTGGGGGTCAGGGCTAAGGTTAAGAGGCGGTCGGGAGCAGCCCCACCTCCCGCTGGCCGCCCGAGCTGGGTGCCCGCACTTTTGTTCTCCCTGGCACGCTCAACCACGTCCAGGTTGGCATCCTCCTCAGGCCGATAGGCCACCAGGCAGGAAGGGCTGAAGGTCCACAGCTGACCGCTGACTGCCACACGCAGGTTCCCATCTCTGAAAACCTTCACCACTTTCCCGACGCGGCCCAGGGCCTGCGTGGGGAGAGGCTGGAGTCACAGGGAGGCCTCCCAGCGGTGTGAGGGAGGTGGGGGTGGAGGTAGGGGTGGGGGACTCACAGGGGCCATGTCATCTGTCCACTCCCCGTGCCCGGCCTGCAGCCGCTTCACTGTGTCAAGGTCATCGATGACCCGTACCACATCGCCCACCCAGAAGGAGTTGTGCTGAGTGACAGAGAGGCACGTGAGGGGGGTCCCCAGGCAGGTGTGACTGCCCAGCATTGTGGAGCAGGAGGGCCCCCACCAAGCTCCAAAGGACAGGCAGGCCTGAACTTGACCCCAGCCCCTGCTGGAAAGCACAACCAGAAGGTCTGGCTGGATGAGGGCCACAAGTGACCAGGGCAGCCCTGGGTGGCCCAGCCCCAGAGCCAGGTGGGTGACAGCTGGAGAGGCAGCTGGGCAGCAGCAGCCAGACCAGACAAAAGCCAGCTCTGGGGTGGTGTGAAGGCCAAGGCGGGCCGTCCCTGCACAATGAGCACAGAGCAGGCAGCAATGGCCAAGGCCAGACAGGAGCAGAGTGGGGCGGGGCCTGAACTGCATTGGGGGGAGGGACAGGGGCTGCTCCCTCCCCACCCCCAAACCTTTCCTGGCAACTTCTTGCACACCTGTGCCCTCACCTGCACAAGACACTCTACAAACCACCTGTCTCGTGACCCCCACATCCCCTCCTTGAAGTCCTCCAGGTGTCCCGGACTCCAGGTCCAGAGCTGAGCACTGGCACGTCCTCCCCACCCAGGGCCCTCATCTGTGGATGCCCACCGCCCACTTCCTTCATGCCCAACCGAGCAATCCTGCTTCCCAAACAGCTCTCACCCGCCCACCCCCATCGTCACCGCCCTGGGCCAAGGGCCCACTCTCTGTCCTGAGAGGCCTTCCTACACCCTCTCTCCACACCCACAGGGAGCATTTTAGAAAGTAAGCCCAACTAAGTCACTTCCCACCTATAATGCTGCAGGGGTTTCCTTTGGCCCTCAGGATAAACACTACTGCCTGGCCTGCCTGCCCCAGCCTCCAGGACTCCCGGTGCCTTGCTCTCCTCTATGTCCCTTCACACCTGGATGCCCTCTCCGTGGAACTAATCCCCTCTGGACCCCGCCAGGCCCTCCCCTCTTCCTTCAGGGCTGGAGGAAGGCACTCTCAGGGCTGAGTAAGTACACAGAGCAGGGGTGCAGAAACGAGCAGATGGGGCTCAGCCCAGCCCCCCATGCACCTTGGTGAGAGCCCCAGGGTGGAAGGTCCAGCGGGTCTCGTGGCTGAACTGCACACGCACGTCCCCACGGTCCGTGATGCGGTGCACGGTGCCCGTCTGTCCGATAAACTGTGGCGGGTCATGGAGGCTGTGGCTGGGTGGAGCAGGAGGGCTGGGGGTCCAGAGGATGAGGGAGGGGAGGCACAGGGGGCTCAGCAGGTGGGGCGGCTCACCTCCGCCATCCTGGGGTTCCACCCGCCGTGGCCTTCCTGCATCTCCCTCAGGATGTCTGGGTCCAGCAGACACTTAACCTTGTCCCCGTGCTGGAAGGGCTGGCCGTCCGCACTCACCCTGCGCTGCAGCTCTGCTGGCTTGCCTGGGGACAGGCAGCAGGCCCTGCTCAGGCGGTGTTCCTCCCTCTTCTCCCCTCCCCTCCTCGGTGACTTCACAGGCCAGCCCAGGCCCAGCACTGCCCCGGAGGCTCAGCCAAGGCAGGTGGGCAGCTGTGGTGTCAGTGGGTCAGCCCGTACCGAGCCTCGGGAGGTGCTCCTTGTAGTAGAAGCCACCGGCCGCCTCGCCCACACACTTGAGGTCCACTTTGCCCTTGTGGCCCACGCGGTACACATTGGTGGTGCCATCAGCCCACGTCACACTGGCCACACTCCGGCCCGTCTCCACATCCCAGCCACGGATGTCCACCACTCGGCCTGGTTTCCCTTCCCCTCCTGGGGAGACAGTGGCCCCACTGGCAGTCTAAGCCAGTGCCACGAGGCCAAGCCATTGACAGCCCAGTCCCCACCTTCCCACCCTGGCCCCCCACTCACCATCCTGTGAGCCCCACTCCCAGTCGGGGCCCCGCACCACCTTTGCCCCCTGGAAGATGCCCCTCAATGGGATCCTTGGGAGGCCCTGGCGGGGACTCAGCGTTACCCTGCAAAAGAGCGAGTGCGTCCTGGACCATGTGGGATAGCGGTGTGATGACGCAGGCCCTCGGCTCTGCCCAGCTTTGTTCCTACCCCTACCCCCTACCCCCACGGCTACTGCCACCTGGGACAGCTGGCCCAGCAGGTCAGTGCCCTCCATACTCTGGGCCTGAGTCTGCTGACCACACCCCTCCAGGGGACCTTCCCTGACGCCAGGCTGGGAGGGCACCCCGGGCCCACCCTCACAGCATGGCCTGTGTATGCAGTCACTCCACATCTGCTGCCGGGCGTCCTCTGTTAGGGCTGTCCCCAGAGCTCGGAGCACAGCCAGACCCAGTGGAGGGCTCAGCATGTGCAAAATGGAGGAACGAGGAATGCACGCTTGGCCAGAGGCACGCAGACAGCTGATCCCTGCTCCCACTCTGGCAGGTGGGCAGCTGAGATGTAAAGCACATACCTCCCCTCCACATGTGTGGGGAGTGTCAAGGAGACAAAGGTGACAGCGCAGGAGATGGGGTGGTCCTCTGGGTGCCCACCCCAGCCTGGCAGACTACTGACCCCCCCAACCACAGCAAAGGAGCCTCCCAGCCAGGCCAACAGCACCTCCCCGGCTGTGCTGAGGGGCTGGCTCCCAGTGTGGGCTGCCCACTGCCAGGCCTGAGGCTTCCATGGGGGATGCCACCCTCAGTGCCCAGGCCACGGCTGCACTGGGGAGCCATGCCTGGCTCTAGGGGTGGTCCCAGGAGAGGGGAGCCCTGTCTACAGCACCAACCTTTGCAGACCTGCTCAGTGGACATGGTTGCCTTCTGCTGGGAGAAGGGGCCGGTGTCAATGCCCAGGCCCCTGAAGCGACCATGACTCTGGTCTTGGGAAGGACTTGACCTGTACCCTGGGGAGTGGTTACCAAGAGGTAGCTCCAGTCCTCTGGAGCCAAGGCCTGGTTGGGTGTCGGAAGTGCTTGTCATGAGGCCCCAGATGTCACCAGGTAGGACCCAGTGCGGCCAGGGTCCCCGCCATCCACATCCACACCTTGCGGCCAGCATGGGGCTGCAGGAGTAGTGGCAGAACTCACGGGCGCGAGTGGGCTGTCTCGTAGCGCTCGAAGGCGTGGGCCAGGTCGTGCTTGCTGTGCATGTAGCACTGCGTGCAGAGGTCGTAGTCAAAGCAGACACGGCACTTCCAGCGCATGCCCCGCAGCCCGTGCCTCTTGCAGCAGTCACAGATGATGTTGGGGTGGCGGACACCTGGGGGCAGGGCAGGGTCAGGGAGGGTGGGGCGCACCCCGCTGCCCCACCCCCGGGACCGCCGCCGCACCAATCTGGGCGTTGTCATAGAGCAGCAGGTCGTGTGCGCCCTGGTAGCCTGCGCGGTAGTTGGTTCGGGTGCCATGGTCCCACTGCACGACTACAGTGCGGTCGGGAGTCGAGGGGCTGCCGTGGCGGCCGAGCTCCACCACCGTGCCCACGCCGCCCTCGCCGCCATCCTGCTGGCCCCACTTCCAGTCCACGCCGCGCACCACACGCATGCCCACCTGCACGCCCGCCTGGGGGTCTGGGTCCATGGTGGGCAGGACTGCTCCAGGACCTGCAGGCAGAGGGCGCCCTCAGGCCACATCAAGAAGGCCACAGAGGCTCTTGGCTGCCAGGGAGAGGAATGGGAACAAGTCCGGAGGAGCTAGGCAGGGAGGGGGGGGGGCAAGTGCAAATGCCCTGGAGCTGGCAGGAGCTGGTGAACATGCATGCTAGAGACGGAAGGAGGCCCACTTGGCCACTGGCCAGCAGCAGAAGAAACCAACCAAGAAGATGGAGGTGGCACCTGTCCCGGAGAAAAGGTGGGACACCTCTTTGGAAAGGCACCTCCAGCCTCTATGAGACCCTGCCCCAGAGTGAGCTGGAGCAGAAGTGGGGGCAGTCCTGGTGAGAGGACAGTGGACCGCCAGGTAACCAGAGGGGACAAGACCTGGCCCGGGGGTTCCCTCAGCAAATGCCCGTGGAGGGTCTGCCCGTGCTAGGAGATCGGTTCTGGGTGGTTGGCACACAGTGGGCCAGCAATACATATTTGTTTAAAAATTAGTGAATTTGGGTTGCAGAGATCAATATGAGAGGTAAGACAGTAAACCTTCCAGAAAAAACAGACTGTGCAGCCAGTTGATAAGCCAGACTGCACTACAGTTAAGAACTGCTGTTCATCAAGACACTATTGCACGATGGAAAGGCAGCAACACTGGAGAGAACCAATACGTTCATCCCACAAAGGACTGGTGTCCCAAGGGTGTAGAGAATGCCTACAGATCTACACTGACAAAGCAAAGAACCCAACAGAAGATGGCCAAACACTGGAACGGGGGCCCCCAACGACTCGCATACACACGGGGTTTGGTCACCAGGCCACTGCTCATGGGTGTGACTACACTCACAGCCCCGCAGGTCGGTGGACAGTGCCGTGAGGTCACTCTGGGCCCCACTACTGGGGCCTTCTCTGGAGAACAGTGGCTCGGTGCTCCAGGTATGTACCAGATGGCGGTGGCACACATGCTCACAGCAGCACCCTCCCGTGTCAAGGGTGAACTGGGTCATGAAATGTGGCTCACCCCCAAGGGAGCAAGACCCATCACACACAGGCAGCAGCAGTTGGGAGGTGAAGCTCATGGACAGACGTTGAAGGAAAAGAACCACATGTCCACTAACTGGCTCCATTTATGCAAAGTACACAGACAGGACAAGCAAATCCAGGGCACTGGAATCAGGGAGACAGCAGTGGAGGAGGCCACAGCAGGCTCTGGGGCCCGAGAACGTGCTATTTCCTGATCTGGGTGCCGACTGACATCCATGTTCACTTTGCAAACTTGGATCACTTATGACCTATGCCTCTCTGTATGATGTGATTCTTCAACAAGGTTTTCTAACGACATGAATGGATTTGAAAGACAGTTTAAGAGAGAAAATCAGCAGGACTTGAAGCGGGAGAGAGCCTAGGGACTCCTGGATTTAAGAGAGCGATCAGCACTCCATTTTTGGGAGCTCTGCCTGTGGAGTAAAGCAGGATCTCACGCAGCCTGGACCCTATGGCTGGGGAAGAAGCTGGCCCAGGGCGCTGCCCGAGGCAGGGCCAGGTGTGAAGCCGGCAGCCGAGCTCCAGAGCTCCCGGGAAGCTGGAGGGAGACCCTGAGGCTGGCTGGGGAGCAGCTGAGGCCGGGAGTGGGTGCCGCCCGCTGAGGCCCTGGCGGCTCATTAGGGCCCTGTGGTCCCGTTCAGCTACAGGACACTGAGACCACCCCAGGGCTTGACCAGCAACAAGGAAGGAAAACCGCATGTCACGGCTCCACCTGGGCCTGCCCCACCCCCAGGCCGACACAGCAGTCCAGGCCTGGGCAGCTCAGGAGACACCTTGGCCCAGCTGAGGCTGCAGGTGGGCCACGAGGGGCGGTGGCCAGGATTTACCCCCCCAACTCCTACTCCAGCCAGCAGCAGGGGCCCCACCCCACGGGTCTACTGATGTCTACTCTCTGCCCAGCCGCAATCTGAGGCCTGCGTCCAGCACAGGGTGGGCAGGGGAGGGGCACAGCACAGCCCACAGGGCTGGGCTCTTGGTCCGTGCCCAGCCCAAGTGTCCAAGCAAATGACCCCTTCAGATTCTCAGGGGTATGAACCCCTTGGCCAGTTTGGTCTTCTGCAAATTCTCCTCCCTCCTGGACAGGCTCCCCTAATGGCTCCTTCCTCACCCTGCCTAGGGCCTCCAGGGCTGCCACAGAAACAGGGGCACGTTTTGAAAGGACGAACCTTCCCGGAGCAATGGCTCATTAGGAGCCTGTCCTCAGAGAAACTCCTCATTGCTCATTCATCCAGATGGCTTCACCTCTTGGGCCACACTGCCTCCCTCCACTGTTCCCTCTCACCTGCCCTCCTCTCTGTGGTCTCTGGACCCTGCTAAGATGGGGCACCAAGGCCTGAGGCCACTGCAGGCTCCAGCACCAAGGGCTTCTTTGGCCCCCTTCAGAGCACAGCCCAGACCTGGCACATCAAGAATGCGCATGTGAGAATGCCATGCGAAAATGTCTGTGACTCTGATGCCAGCGATCCCCAGACAAGGGGAGGGGTCCTGTGGGCTGCCACCTTGGCAGTCAGGTATGGCGGGCCATCCACCTGTGGCATCAGCCTCCTGCCTGGTGCCTCCCCATCAGTAGCTGCCACAGGTGTCAGACTCACGCAAAGCAGCACAGCCTGAGCCAGCGGCCTGGTGGCAGAGTGGTAACACTGGCCCTCAGGGCACAGGCCCCACCTCACCAGGCTGACCTCCACCAGATCCGCACACACCCTCCTTCCTGCTGGGAGCCCACCAGAATTGGTTGCAGCAGGTGGGTGGCACTAAGCCACCCCTTGCTCTTCCCAGGTGCTCCTGTTGAACGTCAGTTAGCCAGAGTGGGCCTCGTTCCAAGCAACCACAGACCCTAACAAGTGTGGGCAGACAGGCCCAACCAGACATCCCTGCTAGCAGGAGCACCCCGTCTGCAGAGCCCAGAAACTGGCCCCGTACCAGGATAACAGACTCAAGGCAGAAAGGACCCAAGCCCCATGAGCAGGCAGTGTGGTCATTCTGTGGCCAGGATGGCATGCCCTCTGTCGGTGAGCCCAGCCTCTCAGCCTGCCTGGCCAGCCGCCACACCTGCCCACCTGCTGGCCTATGGATCCACTGGCCACGTGCTGCGGGTCCGCCTCCAGCAAGACATGGGGGGACACCCCAAGCAGGAGAGCAAGCATGGCCTGTGCCCAGCCCAGCCCTCAGGGGAATGGGCAGAGATTGGAGAAAGCAGGGTGGGGGATGCCCGGAAAGGTCTGTGGGAAACTAGGACCGGGCGTCAGCCAGCGACAGCTCCATGCGGGCAGCGGGGTAGTGTCACCAGGGCAGTCCAACCTGCGAAGAGAGGCGCCCCGGACCAGCACCTGTTGCATTCATACCCGATATTTTTAGCACGGCCAGAGAGCTCTCCTCCAGCCTTGGCCAGCAACCTCCACCCTCCCCAAGGCTGTCCCTCACAGGAGCCCACCAGCCCATGTGGACATAGCTGGGTGGGGCACGCTGAGCCCTGGGCCTCCTCCTGCCCCTCACCTCTTGTGCGCAGACCAGCACCTGTTTAGGAGAACACAGGAGCGTCCCAACCTGGCGGCACCAGTGGTCTGGGGAGCCTCCTTGTCACCTCCCCTCCGGCACGCCACCCCCAGAGGTCTTGGGGTCTGCCCTCAGCTTCAGCACCTCTGTCCAGCATGGTGTTACCCCGGCTTGGGCCTGAGCAGGGCCTCCAGCAATGCCTCCCTGCTGCTCCCTCCTACATATCAGCCACGGAGACGGGCACCCGGCTCCCGGGCCTCAGAAGCACCTCAGCACAGCATTCTGGGAACCTCGTGAGGCAGGCTAGGTGGCTTTCCAGGACTCTTGTCACTTCCCTCCACCCACCTGCCTGCCTGGTCTTTGTCATTGTTGTCCCTGGGGCCGAGGACATGGCTGAACGTGCTCCATGTGACATCAGGACTCACTACCTCACCTCAGAAGGTCCCACCAGGGAGTGTGGGGAGGGGCTGGGAAGTGGGGAACAGACCAGGGTCAGGAGCAGGGAGGCAGTGACGAAACCCAGAGGGGCAAGGGAGGAAGGGCACCCCCATTTCAGTAAGAAATTCACTCAGAGAGTTCTTTCTTTGCCAGAAATGCTGTGCTCTGCCACCTTCCTCAGAGTTTACAGACCATCCCCCTGGCTGGCACCCAAACCCCCACAGAGGCTGTCACTATGAATGTTTACAATGACTCTGAGGCAGTCCGGGTGCGAGGACTCGGGCGACAGGTGCTCTTCAGCACAATCGGAACTTACCTTAGAATGCACACCAGCCTCGTGTCAGCATCCCAGACATTTAGCTGCTATTTCCTGGGTCACAAATTTGCTCAGCCACCAAGATTTCCTGTGGGAAACCAGCAGCCATTGCCGAAACAGAACACAGCAAACCCAACAGGTAGCCAGCCAGCAAGTCTGGGGAAAAATGGTTTTTAAAAGGCAGTTTTGTGCTTTTAGCATTTACCATCTCAACCAAACAAGTGGACGTCCATATCTGCTCTGTTACTAGCTTCTCTTTTCACAGGAAACTGCCAGCTCTTGGAGGGCAGAACTGTTTCCAAATCATACATTTGGACAGTGCACAAATAAGGTGTTTTCCCTACTTGTGAATATTTTATCAGAAAAACTTTAAAAAGCCATAAAGATTAAATCACATTTAACTAGAAAGTTGGCAAACTGCCTTTATTCAGAAGATAAAGTTGTGTGAGACCAAGACAGACAGGCAGCTACTCCTTCTCTTGCATCTCTGGCTGTGCCTGATGCTGCTGTCTGAATTGACACCATGTGTGGCATAATCAACCGGCAAAACTTGGTGAGTCACAGGCTCCTGTCATGTGGCAACTCTGACTAGGGCAGAGGTGAACATCCTGGTGCCTGGGGGTTCTGGCCCATTAGGGACTGGGGTGAAGCCCTTTGACTAGGAGCCCAGGAAGCCTGGCTTGGCCCAGCATGAAAACACCTGCTGGGGGAAGGCCCAAAGGAAGTACAGGGCTGTCATCACCTGAATCTTGGCCACCCAGACAGAAACCCTCGGGCACCCTGCAGACTGGGGTGTCACACCATTCACATACTTGTTGCATCTCGGGCAACAGACCAGAGTGCAATCATGAGAGGAGAGGACCGCCAGGAAGGACGGGGTTTGCGGGCTTCCACACTTGGGCTGCCTCATCCCCAGCCCCGCTGGTGCCCACTAGGAGCCTGTCTGACACCTTTGCTTATTTTCTCAACTGGTTCTGAACTCAGACGGGTAGAAACAGGATTATTTACGCCCCCCCCCCCAGGCTCAAAAACAAGCAAAACCCCTCTGACATGGCATCATAGAATCCATAGGCTAAAGCGCCAAATCCAAACCATCGCGCCACAAGCCCGTCCAGAGCTCACCTGTCTGGCCGTCCAGTTGCCCCCCTGCCCGCTTTGAGACTGCTGGGCTGCAGCCCAGATACCCGGAGACTTGGGAACTGGCCTCCAGCCTCGCCAAGCTTCAGCGCCACCCCTGATCTATCCAACCCCGTGGCGGCGGGGAGATGCAGGACGCACAGTGAGCAGCTCCCACAGGATCGCGGCGGGCGGGACTCGCTTCCCTGCCCACTGTCTACACGCCCCTTCCCGGGTCCCGACACCGAGAGCCCCCGGGTGCCGGCCTCCTGCCCCGCAGGTTCCCGGGGTCTGACGGCCCCGCGGCTGCCGCAGTCACTGTCTGCGGCCGCCTGGACTGAGCCGGAGGGCTGGCGGCCTGGCGCTGCAGACGTCAGGGCCCCGCGCTGC
Organism: Tapirus indicus; assembly: GCA_031878705.1. NCBI lineage: Eukaryota > Metazoa > Chordata > Mammalia > Perissodactyla > Tapiridae > Tapirus > Tapirus indicus. The sequence continues at coordinate 85,152,561 of CM062924.1, read as the reverse complement.
GCCCTGGGCACCAGCGGCCGGCGCGCGGGGGGAGCGGGGGCGAGCGGGCGGGCCCGGCTGGACAGCGCACGGCCGGCGCCCGCCCCCCGACCTGACCCCCGCCTCACCGGCTCAGGTCCGCCCCGCCCCCTGCCATTCCACCCCCCTCCTCTGGAGGCCGCCCCGTGCCCCCGGCCGCTGCCAGACCCCTGCCCCGGCCTCGGAGCCCCCGCGACCCTCCACTTGCCCGGAAGTTTGCGTCCCGCCTGCTTGGCGCGGGGGCTCCCGGGCCTGAGGAGCGCCGAGTGTGTCAGCCGGCCGGCCGGGCGGCCTCGGTGCGTGCGGCGGTGACCCGCGGCTCCTCGGCTGCTCAGCGCCGGCTTGCCAGCCAGCCAGCCAGCCAGCCAGGCCACCCTGCGCGCCGCGCCCGCGCCCACCGGCCGAGCGGCCCGAATCCCCCAGCACCCGGGGCACCCGGGGCGCCTAGGGCGGCCGCGGGGCCTGCCGGGAGTTGTAGTCCACAGCCCGCCGGGGCCCCGAGCGGGGAACCGGACCGAACCACAACTCCCAGGAGGCCTCGCGGCGGCGTGACGCAGCCGGCTGCAGGGGGCGCTGCGGGCGCGAGGGAGCCCCGCGCCCCCACTGCGATGGGGGCGCCTCCTGCCCTGCCTCCCCGGGAGGGGCTCGGGCTCGGCTCTGCGCCGCCGCGGATGGGGACGTGTTCGCGTTGCGTGTGATGCACGTCGTCAGAGGGCTGCGGCCTCGGCGGGCCTCTCACCACGCCGGGGCCAGGGGGCGCGGGGCCGAGCAGCGTGCGCCCGGACGGGAGGGGGGCCAGGCTCCTCGTCCAGGTGGGCGCGGGGACCCTGGAGCCCCCGTTCCCGGCCACGGAGGACCGAACACCGGCAGCAGCCTCGGCCAGCGCACTGACACCGCGGCCACGCCCCCGCCGGGGAGGGGTGGTGCCCGCGCCGGAAGTACATCAGTAGGCGGGTCAGGAGCGCGGCGCCCCGCCTTCCCTAGGTGGTGCAGCTGGGGTCGGGGGCGCCTTCCGTTGCCGTGGAGACGGGGGCGGGCGTCCGTAGGCGGCACGATTGGAGGGGCCCCCGGGACGCGGAGGTGGGGCGCCGTACAGCCAACTCTGTGGCTTGGTTTGTTTTAAGATCGAAGTAACGCCAGCACGTGGTTTTAATTCACGCAGAACGGAAGACTTACAGTGAGAAACACGGCCCCCGCGGTTCTCTGCACGGGCGGGTACTGTCAACCCGTCTCGCTTTTCCTCTGCCAGAGACCTCCACGCTTTTTGAAGTCATAGTTTTTTGCTTTCAGCTTCCAGGGCTGCTGTTGAAAAGTCCAAACCAACTGCTGGTTATCGGTGTCTTCATTTTAGACATTTCTGTGGACTTCCGATAAGGTCGATGAGAGCCTGGCTCTCCACACAACCCCCTGGCTGTTGGGTCCAACCAGCTGTCGGTATGTTTATTTCAGGACCGGACTCTGCGCTCTCATGCGCAAAGCCAGGCCTCGTTCCTGTGCAATCTTTTATTTTCTCTTGAGTTAATACTTGCCTAGTATTTTCCTTATGCTTAGATTTTTACTAACCCATAGCTTTTTTTTCCCAAATGCTCTAACATCTTTGCCACATGCTCATCAATAACATTTTCCAAAGGCTCAAGAGCACTACTGCTATTTAATCCCTAGAGATGTCTCTCCCAGAGCTCTCTGTCCTCCTGTTCCGATCTAGACTGATGGCTTTCTAACCCCATTGCGTAGCTCTCACCTTGAGCTTTTCCTTGCTGCCGTCCGTGTGACTCTCCTTGCCTTTCCCGTGTGTTGATTCTGTGTTTCCTGGAATCTGTGCCATCTCCCTTCTTGGTTCACTCTCTAATTGTGCCGAAGTCACTCCTTTGGTAGCTTCCTGGAAAGGTGCACGTTTGAAATGTGTTTATTCTGCTCTCTTCTTTGATTGATAGCTTGGCAGGGTGTAGAATTCTAGGTGGGAAATACTTTTCCTTCAAACTTTTTGAAGTCATAGTTTTTTGCTTTCAGCTTCCAGGGCTGCTGTTGAAAAGTCCAAAGCCATTCTGATTCCTGATCATTTGTGTGTGATCTGTTTGTTCCCTCTGAAAGCTTCTGGGATCTTCTCTTTATCCCTGGTGTTCTCAAGTGGCACAATGATATACCTTGATGGGGGCCTCACTGTACTGTGCACACAGCGGTTCTCTTCATCCTAGAGGCTCATGTCCTTCAGTTTGGGAACTTTTTAAAGAACACCCCCCTTCATTTCCTATGTTCTCTCCGATGGGATTCCCATTAGATTCTGATTGGACTTGGACTATTCCTGTAATTTTCTTTTCTTACCTAGTGTTTACCTCTTTTTCTGGCGGATATCCTTAAATTTATCTTCCAACCCTTCTGTTGATTAAACTCTGTGATATGGTGATTTATAATAAGAAATATATGTTTGCGGGGCCAGCCAGTGGTGTAGCGGTTAAGTTTGTGTGTTCTGCTGTCGCGTCCCGGGGTTCACCGGTTCAGATCCTGGGTGCAGACCTACTCACTGCTCATCAAGCCATGCTGAGGTGGTGTCCCACATAGAAGAGCTACAACTCTAAAACTATGATACACAGTTGCATACTGCTGATTTGGAGAGAAAAAAGAGGAAGATTGGCAACAGATGTTAGCACAGGGCCAATCTTACTCAAAAAAAAATATATATATATATATATATGTTTGCTGTTTGTCCCCAGTTTCTGGCACAGAGCTCCTAAAAATCCTTGCATTTCCTAAGTGAAAAGAGTCATCAAGCTGTATTTTGATATTCATAACAACCCTCTTTCAACCACACCTGAGTTTATGTTAATGAGGTAGTTTTTGGAAAGCTCCCAAAGATGGGGGCGGGTTGTGAGGGGAACCAACTGTGTGATTAGAGGGTTGGAACTCACCCCCAGCCCCTGACCTCCGGGGAGGGGAGAGGAGCTGGAGACTGAGTTGAGTCACCAATGCCCAGTGATTTAATCAATTGTGCCTAAGTAAGGAAGCCTCCTTAAAAAAACAAAAAGGGTGGGGTTTGGAGAGCTTCTGAGTTGGTGAACACGTGGAGATGTGCGGAGGTGTGCTAGGAGAGGGCATGGAAGCTCTGTGCACCATCCCCGTACCTTGCCCTATACATCTCTTCCATGTGGGCATTCCTGAGTTATATCCTTTTAACAATAAACTGGTAATCTACTAAGTAAACTGTTTTGCTGAGTTCTGTGAGCCACTCTAGCAAATTAATCAAACCTGAGGAGGGAGCTGTAGGAACCTCCAATTTATAGCTGGTCAGTCAGAAACACAGGTGACGACGTGGACTTGCCATTGGCATCTAAAGTGTGGGGGGGGGTGTCAGTCTTGTAGGACTGAGCTCTCAACTTGTGGGATCTGATGTTATCTCCGGGTAGATAGTGTCACAATTAAATTGGAATCTTGTCTTGTTCATGAAGTAGAAGCATTGAAAGGGTTGGAGAAGTGTTATAGGAAAGGTGGTGACAGCAGTGTTCCAGAACCAGAGTGGGACATAAGTAATCTTGCTGCTATGCTTCCAAGCTGTAGCCTGAATCAGCCTAAATTTTAAACAGAAGGTGAGCCTCTAAGATAGAAAATCAAATAAATTTAAAAAGTCAAGATGTGGGATCAAGGAGGACAGCTTTGGCAGCAATGGCCCTTGAACCAACAACAATGGATGCAGTCACTCCAGTACCAACAGGATCCAAATTGAGTGGGCTGCATTGGCTCAAGCTTGGATTGACCAAAGAGAAGCTTCAGGACAGCAAAGTATGTTCACCAACAACTAGGAATGATGCCAAATGGACAAGGTACGTCTGTAAGGGGATCTGGTCTAAACAGTCATGGGAAATTTCAAGGGGATTTGAACTTTCACAGAATGTAGCAATCAGAATGGGGAATGCTTCAGCAACCCCCACGCCCCCTCCAGATCAGCCATGGATGCCATCAACACCAGGCCCAGTGGACATTGTTCCTCCTTCTGAAGGTAGCAACAGTCAGGACAGTGGGGAATTTCCCCCTGACATCAGCATGTATTTAACCAGACCCATCCTAGCTTTGATGGACCACCTGATGATTCTGCAGTGGGGCCAGTGAGCCAGTTTGACTATCAGCCTGGGGCTGCTTTTGGTTCAATACAAGGTGGATTTCATCCTCCTTATTAGCAACCAGGACCCCGTGACCTCCCGAGAATCGAAGAGAAAGGCCACCACCATTCAGGGATCAGCAGCATTCACCTATTGCACTTCCTGTGAAGCAGGAGCCTCCACAGATTGATGCAGTAAAATGCAGAACTCTTCCAGCTTGGATTCGAGAAGGTTTTGAAAAAACAGAACATGAAAAGTACAAGTTGGGGAAAGAGAAAATGGAACCACAATGTTCACAATTGTCCAAAAGGAAAAGAAGTCCACAGAAGATGCTGAAGGAGGCGGTAGCCCTCATTTACCTCAGAGAAGCAAATTTGATAGTGACGAGGAAGATGAAGACTCTGAAAAGGTTGGGGCTGCAAGCAGTGGAAAAGCTGTCAGAAGTCTACTCCCAATTCCTCAAGAAGAGCAGAGTGAGCCAGAGATGCTGAAGAGGAGAAAGAGCATCAAATGACGTTGCTGAGAAAATGCTTCAGACTGAAATCCTACTGGGTGTCGCAGACGAAGACAGTTACTACACAGCCACAGATGCACACCGGAAAGCCACGAAAGCGCCTGCAGTGTGGCTGGCACAGTCCAGTGTTCTGCCCCGCCCCCCGGACATGGTGGACTGGTGGTTATGGATCAGGAGACAGTGAAGAGGGGAGAGCAACAGGGGCTCCGAGCTATCTGACACTGGCGAGAAGGAACTATGGCACCAAATATGGCGAAAACAGGAAGCTTTTTGGAGAAAAGGAAAAGAACAGCAGCTGTTACATGATAAACAGATGGAAGAAGAAAAACAACAAACAGAAAAGGTTACAAAAGAGATGGATGAATTTATCCCTAAAGAGCAAAATGGTTTATCACCACCAGAAGCAGGAGAAGCAGACACGATGTGGTTACTGAAAAGAAAAGAACTCCAGGTGAAACTATGTCCATTTCAGAACAAAAAAAGGAGGAGAAAGAGAAACAAGGAAGGAGTGGAGCAGGAAATTCTGGGAGAGGAGGCTGTCCAAGAGCAGAACGAGGAGGACCAGGAGCGCCGTCTCCACTCTTCATACGGCTCTAGCTCGGAGGGTCGCCCTCCCGATCCTCATCTCCTAGAAGGAAAAAGAGACGTAGTAGAGGAGACCCCCCAACAATTAAAGCTAGGCCTAGTAGGAGTAGAAGTTACTCCCACAGACTTAAAATAGAGAGCAGTCAGGCTGCAGGAAAGAAGCGCGCTCGGAGATCCAGTAGAAACAGCATTGAAAGAGAAAGACCGGGAATCGCAGTCCTTCCTGAGAGCAACTAGAAGTAGAAGTCACTCGAGAGAGAGGCAGACCACATGTTCCAGTCGCAGCAGGAGCCCAGGCGGTCAAGTTGACTGCCTCTGTGGAGACCTTGGGGGAGCGGTCAGAGAATGAGGATCAGCAATCCTGGTGCAAACACTGAGGGATGATGCAGCAAGGGTGCCACGATGTCTGAGAAATTCCACGAGTTTTAAGGGCTTGTCTCATTATAGAGGAACGTTGGGGCTGTGGAGGTGAGACCATAGTCTTTTTTTTTTAATCTGTAAATAGGTGTACTCTTTCAAATGTTGCTCTACATTACTTAATAGGATTTCTGTGTATTACTTTTTTTTCAAAAATAGTGCATAATAAGACTATAAGTGTGTCATTATCTTTCAGCTGTAATAGTCTTAAAATTATTCTGGAATGTAGTGTAATGTAAATAAAGCTCTATAGTTCATTTATGTTAAAAGTTTTTTGAGCTAAATTGAAGGATACCAGTCAGTGCCCACCGAGAGTTGGAGAATTGCTTGGTGGTGTTACAAAACACACATCAGAAGCTCTCACGTATTTTGTCTTTCTGAGTTCATGTTTATTTTTTTCTGATTCCTTTTCATAGATAATGTTCTTTCACAAGTGCAATTTTTCTCATTTTCATTTAATTATAGATTTTTAAAAGCCTTTTTCTGCTTCCTGCATTGACTCTCTTTCATGCAGGTTCCTTTTCTCTATTTGCTTTGGTCTGTCCACTCCCTGCTGAAAGCTTTCCCCAAATATCTGGTGAGCCTTCTTTCTCTGTTCAGATTTAATAGTCAACACTGCAGGAGACAGGATCAAGCTCAGCTGAGTCAGAAAACTCCCAAGTAAAAGTGGCTTAAACAAGACAGAGGATGGTTCCTCCCTTTAGTAGAGGTGGTCCAGGGCTGGTGTCATGGGCCCCTAATCCCCAGGGACCCCCATCTTGTTCTCCTTTGCTGCTCCACCTTCCTCGACAGGGGGCTCCCATCTCATGGGCCAAGATGGCTGCCCGAGCTTGTGTGCCCACCAGGAGGAATCAGAGCCAGGCGGGTGAACTCTACTAGCTGACATCGCATTGTCCAGACCTTGGCATACCCAGCTACAAGGAAGGCTGGTTATGTAGTTTTACGGGAGACATGTACCCGGGTGTGCTAGTGGTGCTGGTACTAAGAAATAAAGGAAGAATGCATATTGGGAACAACTGGCAGTCTGCCTTAAAAGCTGGGTGGAAGCTGTATATTCCTGACTGAGCGGGGCTCAGCCATCCCTAGACGTCTTCAGAGTGGTCCTGGGCAAGCTGGTGAAGCTTCCACTGCCTGTGGCTGAATAGCTTTTCTGTTTCTTCTGGGACCATTCCATCTCTCCCACAGAGTGCAAGCCTGGCAGACTTCCCTCTGGAAGCAGAATAGGAAAAGGAGCTTGAGTGTTCCGCCACAGGGGTGCAGATTTCCATTTAACCTTCCTCTTTTCAGTCTCTTCCCTCTGCAATTCTCTCAAGTTAAACCATCCACATCATCATCATCACCATCTTTTCAGTGCTTGCTGTGCACTGGGCACTGTCCTAACGCTTTACGTGTGTCTTCACACGTAATCCCTCCTCAGCCCAATGAGCCAGTGGTGTTATCAGTCCCGTGTTGCCGATAAGGACACTCAGAAACGGGGAGGTTGAGGAACTTGCCCAGGGTCATGCTGCTAGGTAGTGGGGCTGCAAAAGACCCTGAGCAGTCCAGGTCCAGAGCCCAAAGGCATGACCGCTTTACCCCAGGGGAGGGGTAGGTTCAGATTTCCAGCCAGATCTCAGTTCCGGCCGGAGCCTCACTCGCCTTCCCCAGAAACCTGTGTTTCTGGGACGTGAGCTTTCCTGGGCATCTGTCGTGCAGGTGGGCTCAGTTCTTGTCCAGGCGCCCCTCCAGCTGTGCCAACAAGTTCACTCCTTCACCTCCGCCCTGTGAGCCGTCCACCACCCCTGCCGTCCATTTCCAAAAGTTCACTGGAATGTCTCGTTCTCTGTTGTCTTTCCTGTTCTCTTTGTCCTTTTGGATACACCTTTCCAAATCCACTCTCTGGTTCCTGGGGGCTCAGGAACAGAGAGGAAGCAGACGCATTACTCCTGCGATTTCCCAGGCTGCAGGAGTCTGGTGGAGGGTCACCCTGGGACAGCATGCTGGCTGCAGCGAGACTGACAGCTGAGAGCCTGGGGCCAGGAAAACCCCACTTACCAGTGAGGTTCACTCTGCACCCAGGGGTGGGGGAAGCACCAGTCGGCCACACACAGGCCACGTTCCCAGACCTCACCCAGATGAGGGCATTGCCATCTGTTCTGTGAAAAACAATAATGGGAAACCTCAGTTAAAATGGAGTCAGGAGGCCAGAAAGGGAGCTCCCAGCAGTACCAGCACCACACTCCAGGTCAGCTGCAGGAACGAGGGTGAGTAACAGACTCCAACAGACATGTCATCAGGAAAGGATGTCAGTTATAGGAAGAAATGTACGTGGCATCCCAAACAGAAGCTGACGACCCCTGCAACTCAGCCAGTGAGAAACATCACCACCCCGAACTCCTGCTTGTCTCCAGTGGACTGTAGTTCAGAACAACCCCTCCCAAATCCTCCTTTTTCTCTGTAATATTCCTCTCCCTTGTTTGTTGGGTTTGCCTATGATCCACCATAGCATGCACATCCCAAATTGCAATTCTTTGGCTATTCCCAAATAAATTCGTTTTGCTGGTAAAATAACTAGCTGTTTTATTTTTAAGATTGACAGTTCCAAGCCTGTGGGTTTCTCTGGATGATCCCCCACTGTCTCTCTCCTGGATTCTCTCAGGGGCCCCACCCCTGCTCTTCGCCCCCACACAGCCCCAGAGAAATCCACCTCCAGAGATCTCTGCCTCCTCTAATCGCAGTGCCTTTGAGGTGTGCTCCCAGCCTGGAGTGACCAACCTTTAGAGAGCCAACCAGGGACACAGCCCTACCAATTTTTAATACAATATGCATTACATAAAACAGCATATGGAATAAGCACAACATATAATAAACAATTATATAATATAGTATAACACATTTGTTGTTACTTTAACATAAAACTATGACAAAGAGGTTTTTGAAATTACATATTCTTCTGTATTATTTACTTTTACATTACATAAATGCAATTATTTAAACAAAATAACAATGTGACTATTTAACATGGCACTAGTAATAATAGTAGGACTAATTAAACAATATGTGTGTTAAATGTATAATAATATTCTTATGATGTTTCTTTTTGTTCTGTGATACAGCAATTTATCCTGTCTCTTTTTCTTTTTTTTGTGAGGAAGATTAGTCCTGAGCTAACATCCTTTGCCAGTCCTCCTCTTTTTGCTGAGGAAGACTGGCCCTGGGCTAACATCTGTGCCCATCTTCCTTTACTTTATATGGGATGCCGCCACAGCATGGCTTGACAAGCGGTGCATCAGTCCATGCCCGGGATCCAAACCTGCGAACCCTGGGCTGCCAAAGCAGAGCATGTGAACTTAACTGCCACACCACCGGGAGGGCCCCATCCTGTCTCTTATTTTAACTATTGTATATCTAAATTTTGTGGGCTATAATATTGTGTATTGTTAATATACATAAATGTAAGACTTTTATAAAGGAGAATATAAATAAAATAGGACTAATTAAACAGATATTGTATATATTTAATAAAAATCACAGTGACATGTTTCTGTCCCGTGGTACAGTAGGGTATTTTTCCTCTTTCCGTGTCCTTTTCCAATAATTTCCCAACCTTTCTGAACAGCCTGTGGCCTTCAGGGCACCCTCCTTTCCTGTTGCAGTGAAACTGAACACAGTTGAATATGTAAGCTGCACAGTCACCACTTCTGTGCAGCTTTGTAGTGCAGTTGCAGGCAAAGCAATAAGACAAGAAAACGAAATAAACGGGATCCAAATTGGAAAGGCAGGAGTAAAATTGTCCCTATTCACAGGTGACATGAGCTTGTATAGAGAAAACCCTAAATAATCTTCCCCAAACTACTACAGCTAATTTAAAAATTCATCAAAATTGCAGGATACAAGATCAACACAAGAAGAATCAGTTGTATTTCTATACACTGGTAGTGAACAACCTGAAAAGGAAAATTTTTTTAAATTCCATTTACAATAGCATCCAAAAGAATAAAATACCTAGGAACAAATCTAACCAAGGAGGTGAAAGACTTGTACACTGAAAAGTGCAAATCATTGCTGGAAGAAATTAAAGATTTCCTAAACAAGTGGAAAGATGTCCATCCTGTGTTCTTGGATGGAAGACTTAATATTGTTAAGGTAGAAGTACCACTCAAAGTCATCTACAGATTCAATGGAATCCCTATCAAGATTCCAGTGTTCTTTTTTTGCAGAAATGGAAAAGCTGATCCTAAAATTCACACGTAATTGCAAGGGGCTCTGAATAGCCAAAACAATATTGAAGAAGAAAAACGTTGGAAGACACACTTCCTGATCTCAAAACTTACTACAAAGCGACAGTGATCAAAACAGTATGGTAAGGGCCGGGCTGGTGGCGCAGCAGTTTAGTTTGCGCTTTGGCAGCCTGGGGCTCATGGGTTTGGATCCCAGGCGCCTGCCAACGCACTGCTTGTCAGTCATGCCCTGGTGGCGTCCCATATAAAGTGGAGGAAGATGTGTGTGGATGTTAGCCCAGGGCCAGTCTTCCTCAGCAAAAAGAGGAGGATTAGCAACAGATGTTAGCTCAGCGCTGGTCTTCCTCACACACACACAGAAAAATTATTTTAAAAAAACACAACTATATGGTAAATAGCCAAGATTCTATATGATATAAATAATCAAATGAATACTTAAATGGGGTAGAAGGCACAGCTCTTCCTTATGAAAAACTCTAATTAATAAATACAGAAGAAATGAGAGAAATAGAAAACGCCATTAGGCAAACACCCCCAGTAATAACTGTTGTAGGCAGGAACCACAGGTCAATGCTGAAGTGAGTGATGAAGACGTATGATGAGAAACGGGGTATCTGCATAGTCTCTACATATCTCCTATAAGATTTATTAATTACTAAAAGAAAAGCTGACTTTACAGTGGAGAAATCCAGCAGATCTCACCTTATCGTCACCAGCAGTGAGACACATGGATGCCGCATCGTCTCCATTATGATGCACTGAGGACATGTCACTTCTTGCCAAAAACTTACAGCCTCAGCCTAACTGAGAGAAAACATCAGACACTTCCAGGTTAATGGGCATTCAACAAAATAACTGACCAGTACCCTTCAAAGTGTCAAGGTCATGGCAACAGGCAAACACTGAGGATCTATCACTGATTGGAGAAGACAAAGGAGCCGTGGTAACGAAACGCAATGGACGTTGGTAGGAAAGCTGGCAGAACTGAATATGTCCCATAGGTGATAGTACTGTATCAAGGTCAGGGCCGGTTTTGAGAATTGTACTATGTTATATTAGTTGTTACCAATGGGAGAACCTGGGTGAAGGCTATGTGGGAACTCTCTGTACTAATTTTCCAACTTTTCTGAAATTCTAAATTATTTCAAAAGAAAAAGTTACACACACACAATAAGACATCACTACACACCCACTAGTATTAATACAGACTGAAAATACCAGTGTTGGCCAGGATGTGGAGCAACTGAAGTTCCATACATTGCTGGTAGAAATATAAAATGGTACAGCCACTTGGGAAAATAATCTGGCAGACTATTATAATGTTAATCATACACATACCCTAGGTCCCCTAAATTCCATTGCACCTAGGTATTTACCTAAGATAATTGAAAACGTAGCCATACAAAGACTTGTACGTTTGTAGCAGCTTATTCATAATCGCTAATCCCTCCCAAATGTCCACCAACAGGGGAATATATAAACAAATTTTGAAATGGAATACTACATAGCCCTAAAAAAGGAGTGAACTGCTGAACTGTGCAACAACGTGGAAGGATCTCAGAATCACTGTGCTGAGTGAAAGAAGCCAGACACAGAGGAGAACACACTGTGTGATTCCATTTATATGACGCTCTAGAGCAGGCACCACCATAGTGACTAGAGGCAGAGCCACTGTGGGAAGGATGGAGCAAGAAGGGGCTCAAGAGGGCTTTGTGGGAGATGGAAATGTTTGTGTCTGGGTCAAGATGTGGCTACACAGATGTCCACATTTGTCAGAATTCATCAAACTGTACTCTGAAAATGGATGCATTTTATTTTAAAGAAATTACACCTCAGTAAAATTTAATTTTAAAAAAAGATGGTTAAAGTTCAGACATAAAAAAGCATTCAGTCTAAAGAACATTCCTGAAGAATAAAAGTAATGAAAGGGTACTAGCCCTACCAGATGGTAAAGCATATTCAGACCCCAGTAGTTAAGACGGTGTGGAACAGCGAGAGCATGGAACAGAGCAGAGCCCAGAAATGCCGTGCGGAATTCGTGTGGGACGCAGGCGGCTAATAAATCCCTTGGGACGGGGGGGGGGGGGGGGGGCATTTAATAAATGAACCAGAACCAATCCTGAGGTGGTCAAAATTAGACATAGAATAAAACCGTGAAAGTAACAGTGGGAGAATCCCTTTCTAACCTCAGGACTTGGAAGGCTTTTCTAAACATGACCCCAAATCCAGAAGTGACAAAGGGTGCTATGTTTTTCCACGTAAAAATAAAGCATTTTTGCCTGGCAGAACCATTACAAGCAAAGCCAAAAGGCCAAAACCTGGGAGAACTATTTGCAACTAATTATTATACGTTATGTATTATATATTATAATCATCACGTTATAGACAAAGGCTGAGCAACACAAAATGGTAAGAAGGCGAGAAAATGGACCAAGGACACAAAAAGGACAGAAAAAGAAAGGTTTTTTAAAAAGTGAAAGTCGATGTATTTTCTTTAAAGGCATGAACCCCCAGGACATGTCCGAAAGCAGAGAGGGACGAAGGGGCGCCGGCCGCCGACGCGCGCAGTGCAGCGCGTGCCCGGCAGGTGGCGCCGCCGTCGTGCCCGCAGCCGCGGGGCGCCCCCTGCCGGCGGCGAGCTGCAGCTCGTCACGTGCGCCTGTGCACGTGCAGACAGCGTGCGCTCAAGGGCCGCGCTGGCGGGAATGTGCATGCCTCAGAAGACCGAAAGCAAGCCTGTCATCCCAGGTGCTGCTGCCCGACTTCCACGTGCGTCTCCACAGCATATCATTAAGGGAAAAAGGCCAGAGAGGAGAGCATTTAGCATGCTACGACTGTAAACGCGGGGAGATGGGCTATACGTCCTTATCTGCTGATGCGACCACTGCCAGTGGAAGGAAAGGCCTGCTGACGACCGCCGCCCTCTGGGGGCTGGAGGAGGAGAGACAGGACCATCGAACTCCCTTTTATACCGTCGTAATTGTGAGCCAGGTTCTGCCCCTGCAAAAAAATCAGATGAAATGAATCAACGATTAAGAAAGAAGAGTCCCATTTTCAGCAACAAGGTGGATCCGATCCCTTGAAAGACCTTTTCAATGAGTCAATGGAAAATCCTTATAAAATATAGAAGGCATCATTTTAAATGCATGACTGAGCTGAGAGAAAGCAGGGCAGCAGCCACCCCAAAATGCAGTAAAACCTGGACCATGAGAAGCAGGCTGGGCCCCAGAGAAGCCCGGAGAGGAGGCCCCAGGGGAGGGCACAGTGAGTGCAGGTCAGGGAGAGTGGGGCTGAGAACCGACCACTGGCCTTAAGCGTGGAGGAGGCATTCTGCATTCTTTCCCAATTCTCTCTGCCTGGTAGGCCCCAACATTTAAAAATAACTGAATGATGAGTGGATTCTGCTACTTTACCCATCAACACGCATGTATTGCATGCCCACACCATGGCTGAGCGGACTGCAGCTCTGCAGAGGAGCTGGGGACGAGGGTGAACAGGACAGACAGCCATCGGCCATGGCAGAGCTGACCTAGGAGTGTCTCTCAGGGGAGTAATGCTATGATAACTCGTTCAAGAAAAAAACAGACCGCATCAGATGAAAGGAAACAGAGACTTTCAACTCTGTTTAAGTAAGAAAACCAACAAAGTTATGAGATTTAGCACAAAGGGAGAGGAGGGAAATTCCAGAGCCACCTTCTGGCTTCACAAAGAAATCGCACTGGTGTCCTTCAAAAAAGAAAGATGTCAGTTTAGATAGTATTGTCAGGGCAAGACATCACTAATGGCAGACCCATCAGAATGCTGGATTTGGGGGTGACGGGTTCCACTCTCGGAAGGCCAGGTGTCGGAGGAGGCACCTTTGTGCAAACAGCACGTCCAAGAGCAGTTTTATAGCACCAGAAGAACTGGAGAGGTTTCTCCCCATTCTCCCAATGACGGGAGAGAAGAGTCACTGAAGGTTCTCAGTGCACGAATTTCTGAGGATGCAGCAGAGCAGGGGCCGGTGAAGGCACCCTCTCACTGTCCCTTGAGGATCCCTCTCATCTAGCAGCTGTGGGCTAAGCAGGGCCAGAGGCTGGAACTCCCAGGTTAACCTTGTGGAAAGACTGGCCTGTGGAGCCCAAACTCACCAAAGATCAGGGAAGAGCAGAGTAGAACCTTTCTTAACAAGCATGGGCGTGGCGCACCCGATGTTCTTCTACATCACGGGTGAGAAAGAGGACATAATTACGTGTGCAGCGGGAATGAGAACACTGTGCACATTTTTATGCCAATTCATTTGAAGACTTAACAAAATGGAAAATTTTCTAGGGAATCTGAGTAGATTTAAATCAGTAAAGTGGCCTGAGATGAGCTGGGCAGGGGCCCAGCTGCTCAGGGCCAGCAGAACCACTGACGCCCTGACCCCAGCTGACCAGCCAACCCCATGCTGACCAGCAAGGCCCAGCCCTTGTCTTGCCTTCCTGCTGTCCTTGGCTACCACTGGCTCCTTAGGGGTCTTTGGACAAGAGCAGAAATGAGCCAAGGGAACCTGGTGACCTTGTACCCTTGCCTTCTCACTGATCTTTGGAAAAAACACAGTGGATTCTACTCTCTGGTCACCACACTCTTTTTACTGAATTTAATGCATTTTAAGAAAAAGCTGCCATCTTGCCACCTGTCTTAATCCATACTGGGAAGAGGACAGGGAGGTAGAGCCACAAGAGGGACCCACCAGGGAGCCCTGTAGGTCCCTCTACCTCCAGTTTCCTCCACAAGATCTTGGGGCAACAGAAGTCAGCTGGGTGGAAACCGGCTCTATGTCCCAGCCTCATGGGCCCTTGGAGCCTCAGTTTCCCCCTCTGCACTGGGTGGCCTCGGCCTACTCACCCAGCTGGTGGCCAAGTGGTCCTTTCAGCCCAACCGCTATCCCCTCGCACTGCCGGCTCTCGGCTTGTCTGCACTAGAGAGTGAAGGGGAGGAGGGGTCCCAGGCCAGGCTCACAGTCCTGCGAGTTCTGGGAACTTCTGGCTCGGGCTCCTTCCCTAAAGATCCTGGAAGCACTGTGCTCCCACCCACCCAGGTCTCATGGAGCCACTGGGAACCTGGAGAACCCTCCCAAACACTAGAGCTCAGAGCTGGGCAGGCTGGCTCCCTCACCGGGACCCTGGAAGCTGGGACCTCTCCGTCCTTGCTCTGCAGGTGAGAAAACCGAGGCCCGGGTGGTGCGAACAGCAGATGCAGCCTGCTACCCACGCTGCTCTGAAGACACACTTCCGAACACCCAGCACATCTCTGTCCACAGGGAGCACGGAAGCAGGTACATCCAGTCTGGGCAAAGGGCTGGGGTGCCGGCCTGCCCCCCAAGCTGGGACAGTGGCAAGAGCGGCCACCCTCTGTGCATCGGCTTCCTCACCTGCTAAAGCAAAGGAGACGGCTGAGGTGGGCGAAGCCTCCCAGTGCACAACCTCAGCGGCGTCACCGAGCACCAGGGGTGCCTGTCATTGTTTTAACAGGTGGGCCCAGGGCCTGAGGTGGCATGGGCCCCACCCTGAGGCATGGCCAGCATCCAGGGATCTGGGCAGCTGCTTGGACAGTGTCCTCGCTGCTCTCCTTCCCGGCCATCTTGGCCACTGTGCCCTGGGCCTGGGGTCCGTGGAGCGTCTCCCCTCAGGTCCACCCCTCACACCAGCAATCCCTGCTACAGGTGCCCAGAGGCCACCTCCTCCCCGTCCCCAGCCACCAGATGCCCAGGTCACAGTGTATCTGGTCCAGTGGTGGACTGAGGCACCTGCAGGGTCCTGCACGTCGGGGGGAGGCAGAGGACAGCACTTTGAAAAAGGCCACCCCACAGAGAGGAACTGGGACTTGATGTCCACTTGAGGTAAATGCCCTGCCTGCTTCTCAGAGCCCAGGTCTGGTGAGAGTGGAACTCTGCTCCCACAAAGTCACCCCTCCCCCTGATGTCAGGTCCCAGGGCCCCTTGTCAGGGAAGGGCACCATACAGGGCCCACCCCTCACCCCGCCAGGAGCACTGTCCCTCCCTGGTCCTTTGGGGGCACGATCTGAGGCTGGCTCCAGGGACCATGCTTTCCACGAGAGAGGAATCATTGCAGCTGGAGAACTGGGAGATGCACAGGGAGTGGGGTCCCGGAGCCCTGAGAGCGACATGTGGGCCCGACACCAAAACCCCGGCCCGCTGGGCCCTGAGGGCCGTGGACATGCGCAGCTGCTGCCCAGAGGCCTCTCCCTCTTTTCATACAACCTAAAGAGCAGTCACCCCAGGTTCCCTGATCCTGCATGCTTGGGGTCCCAGCAGCCCTCTCCAGGCCCTGGCCCGCGGGACCACCTCGTCTGGAAGCCCCCATTGTCGCTTCGGGCTGGTCTGGCCTTCCCCTCCTGGACAGAAGCGTTTCCGACAGGTCCTGGAGCTCAGGCCTGAGACGGTGAGGCCTGAGCCCCCACGCTGGGCTCAGCAGCGCCACCAGGGGTGTGACCTGGGTGGATTCACCTGGACGCCCCCTCCCCAGGTAGGAGAGGGACTAAAGTGATCCTGTGGGAGGCCCGCTGGGCTCTGGGACAGGCCTGGGTGGCTCTCCAGTTACAGCAAAGGGACGGGCAGCATTCGGGCTGCAGAGGGGACGGAGACCACGGAGGCTTTGGTGACACTGTCTAGAGTCAGTCCGATGCCTCCAATCAGGACAAGAAGCCAAGACCATCTGATATTTATTTTTCTGGCACCTTCTACCTGTGTTCGTGATATGAAGTCTGCTTTTGAAAAACGTCCTTTAAGTGAAAAAGTGGACGGATTTAAAGAAAACGCTTAGTCAATAACAATACAGGTGGCGCCTGTGTATGACGACCATCGGAAAGTGCGCTTCAGATGGGGAGGGGGTGCGTCAAAAGGCAGCCTGTGCCCGAACCACAGGTGCTGCATAGAGGTCCCCCCCTCCCGGCCTCAGGGCCAGCCCCGGCTGGACTCCCGTATTGAGTCCCCATGGACCCAACAGGAGACTGGGAAACCATGCTTTCCTTTCACAGAAGCACTTTCCCAAGCTCTTACTCACAGCCATGGTCTAGGGTCTTCACCTTGCTGGCCCCTTGCCAGACCTGGGGCTAGTCTGTGTCCACAGTCCACAGCTGGAGGGAAGGGACAGAGGGGCCCACTGTCCACCCTGCTGCCTCTGAGGCCCCTCTGGACCCAGCCAGGGTGTGGGAGGAAGCTCAGCTCTGCAGGGAGGGTTTGTCAGGCAGAGGGATTGACCTGGGGGTTCTAGGAAAGGGAAGGGGTCAGGGTGGAGAGGTGGAAGGTGAAGTTGGTGAGGTTGGCAGGGGCTAGCCTATGTAGGGCCCGCAGGCCGCAGATCCGATGGGACTCTGAGTTTCAATAGTCACAAAGCCCGAGTTTCAGTGTTTACACAAAAGGCTTCCCTGGCTCCCATGACTTTGAAGTCCAGAGGGTGATCTCATTTCAGGCAAGGCTGGATCCAGACGCTTGGAGCAAATACCCTGGCTGGGTTTCTTGCCTCTCTCAGGGGTTGGCTTCATTCTCAGACCAGCTCTTCCCATGTGACATTTTTAGGGTGGCAGCAGCTGGAAGTCTGCCCCTGCCAGCAGAGCAATCACCCTTTCCCATAAACTTCAGCAGTCCTCGAGGTCAAGTAGACAGGTCTTACTAGCCAGGCCTGGGTGCCCCACCAACCCCTGGGCAGGGTGGGTGAACCCCACCCAAACCCCCAGAGACTGAGGGCAGAGAAAGGGGGTTCCCAAAGGGAAACGGAGGCACTGGTGCTGGAAGTTGGAATGGGGGGAGGGGGGTGCCACCCACCTATGGAGCTCCCTGTGGTCATTCTCCATCTGGACCTTACGCCTTAGTCTGGCTGTGCCCCAGCAGCCGTCTCCGTGTCTGCACAGCCCAGGCTTCCTCCTCTGGTCTCCAGTGGGACTACCCAGGAAGCTGGCTCCAGCCAGAAGTGGGGGGCTGCCTGTTCTGGGCTGCCTCTGCCTTGCCTCCCGGGCCCCGGAAGAGAGCAGCGAAGGGAAAGCCCCTGGGGGGTTGGGGGGATGAACTCTGAACAGCACGCTGGGCCTTCCTGTGCATGGGAGGGGATCTACGCTGATGGTGGGCAGTGGCTTAAAGGCAGGCCACCTGGGCTCTCGTCTTTGCGGTCCTGGCCTTGGGCCCTTTCTGGTGGGCTGGAGGCCACCAGTGCCACACTCAGCTACCTGGGGAAGGTGGGTGCTGACTCTCGACCTCCTCATCCTCTCCCCTTAATGGGGCAGAAGTGACAGGAGCCCGAAATGCTCATACAAACCCCATTAGCCCTCATACTTCTGGGAAGGCAGCTTTCCAGGGGCTCTCGCTGGGGACTCTCAGGGCTGGTGGATCCAGGATCAGAGATGGATTGTCTCTGTGGGGCCAGGGCAAGGGGCTGGAATCCTTTCGCTTTCATCATAGGCTGTGGCTGGCGGCAGTGGGGTCCCAGCCCCTCTGCAGAGCCAAGCCCTGGGACTGGGCCTCCGTAGGACTAGAGAGGGTGTCCCCACTGGCCGTTGGCAGGGGCAGTGGCAGAGGTGGGTGTGAGGGCCAACGTGGGGTGAAGGGTGGGGTTCCTCATGGTCTCTGGGGACAGTTCCTTCATCGGCCCAGATCCCTCAGGTGGGAAGTAGAGCTCTCTCGTATCCGCCCTCCCCAACCTTGCTGCAGCTCAAGGGATCTTGCACAGAGACATCTGGGGCACAGCCCTCCCCCCACCCGCATCTGCTTTTGGCCCAAAGTAGGCAAGATGCCCTGGACGGACGACATGCCCAGGCGGGGGACAGCAGAGCCCTCAGCCCCATGGTTGGCCCTTCCACCCGGCCAAGAGCTGCCCTAACCAGGTAAAGCTCAGCGATGGTGAGCCCCTAGCCCCAGAACAGGCTCAGGGCAGCCACCAGACTCCCCAGGGAGGCCTCAGGCTGGATCTAACTGGATGTCCACCCTGCCAGCGGCACGAAGCCCTGAAGACTCCTCTCTTCTCTCCGGTGGACTGGGGATCGGTCACCCAGCTGTCCTCAGGCCCAGAGATGCCACGGGGCCCCTTCTCCTGGCACTGTCATCTGGTCTGGTGCCCCTACCCCTCAGGGTAGAGTGGCTGCAGCTGCCTTAGGCTTCCACAGGAACCCGATGACCAAGCTGGCCAATGCCCTGGGGAGCTCGGGGTGGGGACATGGGGGTCCTTAGGTCACCATCGCTTTCTGCTTTCTGGGGGGAGCTCCCGAGTCCCCCACATAGCTGGGACAAGAGCGTGGGCCCAGGGCCCTCCCTGCCTGACAGGAAGGAGAAGCCAACGCACAGCCAGGGAGTGCCCCTCCCAAACCTTCACGCCTAATTCTTCTCCACTAGGGGCAGAGGGCTGGGGAGCCCCTGCTCAGGGTCCCAATCAGTTGGAGAGGCCTGGTGTTGGAGGCAGGGTCCTCCAGACCAGCTAACGAGGCTTGCAGGGCCTGGATGGGGGCGTTTCTGATCCTTGGCTTCAGGCTCTGGTAGAGGCCTCGAGATCCGGCGCTGATCTGGAATTTTGGGGGATGACCAGGAATTAGTGAGGCTGGGGGTGGGAGTGGGCTGCTCCGTGGGTGGTGTGTGGGGAGCAAGGACTCAGGACTGCAGCTCACCTGCTCCCTCCTCTCCCCCAGGTGAGAACAGGACCTGGAAAGTGCCCCAGGAGCCGAGGGTCCACAGCACAGTTGCCAGGAACCCCTTCTCACTTCCCTGCCCAGGGCACCAAGCCGCTCCTCAAACCAAAGGCATGCTCTCTGCAAGTGAGATGCTCCTGTTTCACGTCATCAGGTCAAGCAGGCCTGGCCAAGTGTCCCCTGGCCCTGGAGGGGTGTCCTGAGTGCTCAGTGGTACAGGCGGATGGGATTAAGGGGCTAGGGTCTTGGAGCCTGTCCTGAAGACAAGAGTGGGGGAAGGGGGTCCAGCCTCCTGGCTCGGATTCTGGGTGACCACCTACACAGGCTCATCAAGCCATGCTGTGGCAGCATCACACATAAAATAGAGGAAGATAGGCATGGATGTTAGCTCAGGGCCAGTCTTTCTTCCACACACACGAGTTGGGGAAGGTGTTCGTCCCTCCTTTCCCAGGCGGTGCTGTCCACCCACTGCCTCAGGTGGGCTTGTGGGGGCCTGTTTCCTTTGTCCAGCCCTGATCCCCTTCTCAGGCCATCAGGAAGTCTACCCCAGGCCAATATCTGCAGGAGTAGGAGTAAAGAATGAATCAGAGCAGAGGATGGTCTGCCCTGTGGCTGCCTTTTTTGTGCGTAGAATGAATAGTTTTCGTCGAAGGAAACCTCATCTCTCGGCGCCCGCCCCCCGCCCCAGGTTGGTGCTGTGCAACCGTAAAGGGGCAGAAGCCCTAAGGGCGAAGGAGGTTGCCGTCCTCGCCCCCTCCCCGTCAAGGCAGTCAGGACCCTTACTTTGGGTCCCTACCGCGGGTCTGGGATGGGGCAGAGTGACCCGGGGTCCTGCGCGCTCCAGGCCGCTGCCTCCTCTCCCCATCGGGAGGCACGGCGTCCCAGACTGGCGTGGCCAAGGACAGTCACGGAGCTGCCTTTGGGGGCCACGACTTGGAACCACAGCCCACGGGAAATCCTCCGAAAAACCCGGCGGGGTCGAGGGAGGGGCGGGGATCCGCTCACATGGTGAGAAATGGAGAGATGGGGGGACCGCTTGGTGCCTACTCGCACTCATCCCTCCCCTCCCGCGCGGCCGGGGGCGGGGGCCGCGAGGCCGCCCCCGTCTCCTCGGAGCCCCGCCCCCAACGAGGCCGCGGGCCAGGGAGGGTTAAGGGGGGCGGGGCGCAGGGCGGCCCCGCCTCCGCCGCCGCGCCGGGTCCGAGCGCGCACGGGGCGCGGGGGCGGGTCGGAGCGGGCGCGGCGGAGGGCGCGGCGCGCCGGGCGAGCGCGGGGAGCGGCGGCGGCGCGGCCCGCGTGACCCACCGCCCGCGCCCGTGCGCCCGCGCCCCGCCGCGCCCGGCCCAGCCGCAGGATGCGCGCCCCGCCGCTGCTGCTGCTGCTGTTGGCCGCCTGCGCGCCGCCGCCCTGCGCCGCGGCCGCCCCGACGCCACCGGGCTGGGAGCCGGCGGCCGACGCGCCCTGGTGCCCCTACAAGGTGCTGCCCGAGGGCCCCGAGGCGGGCGGCGGGCGCCTGTGCTTCCGCAGCCCCGCGCGCGGCTTCCGCTGCCAGGCGCCCGGCTGCGCGGCGCACGCCTCGGCCAGCCGCTCGCTGCGCGCCAGCGTCCTGCGCAACCGCAGCGTGCTGCTGCAGTGGCGCCTGGCGCCGGCCGAGGCGCGCCGCGTGCGCGCCTTCGCGCTCAACTGCTCGTGGCGCGGCGCCTACACACGCTTCCCGTGCGAGCGTGTGCTGCTCGGCGCCTCCTGCCGCGACTACCTGCTGCCCGACGTGCACGACGGCGTGCGCTACCGCCTGTGCCTGCAGCCGCTGCCGTTGCGCGCCGAGCCCGCCGCCGCCGCCGCCCCAGAGCCCCCTGGACCCGCCGAGTGCGTGGAGTTCGCCGCCGAGCCAGCCGGCATGCGGGAGATCGTGGTGGCTATGACGGCGGTGGGCGGCTCCATCTGCGTCATGCTCGTGGTCATTTGCCTGCTGGTGGCCTACATCACCGAGAACCTCATGCACCCGGCTTTCGGGCGCCCCGGCCTGCGCAGGCAGCCTTGAAGCGCGAGGCGGCCTGCCCACCTTAGCTCCGCCTGCCTGACAAGTGCACGGGAGGACCCAGGCCCTCCAGCCCCCTCTGCCCTCCGCGTTTCTGCTCCCTCCTAGGATCTCCACGCAGGGCCTGCTGGGGGCGGATAGGGCACCGGCCGGCCGCGCCAGGATCTTGAAGTCATCTCATGATCTTCCCAGCTGGACATCGGCCTCCCAGACTCCAGCTCGGGACTGGCCCTTGGGCCTGGGCAGAGGTGCCAGCCGCGTCTGGGGCTTTCTCTGCTCTCCAGAGGTCTTTATGGAGGCCGCCAGGACATAGAGCCACTTCTAGCAAGAGCCATTGGTACCCCTGGGTCGTCACCCTGCTCCTCCAGCCTGTGCCACGTTGGAAAGACCAGGCTGTCGTCATTGCTTGGTCACTGTGTGCTTTGCCTGCTCGAGGGGCCCCTTTGGAACCTGTGCTCTCCCCGCCCCACCCCAGTGGGCTTAGGTTAGCTTCGTGCCTTAGTATCTCGGGCCCACTACTGGAGCCAACCACCCATCCCATCCCATGCTGTCCAAGGGAGCTGTGGCCCTGAGATTGGCTGGCTTGTGCGTGGTTCTGGCCAGAGCCCCCTGGCGATACCCTCTTTAAGATTTGCAGGAGCGTCCCGTTCGGGTAAGCAGAGTCCTGTGGTGTTTTTCTATGTGGGTGTCTGACAAGCTGGGAGCCATGATGTAGAGCAGCAGGCGGGGCCCAGCGTCCAGCTGCTGTGTCCAGGGGTGAGTGTCCTCTGACCTTGCGGGAAGCTGGCAGTTCTTTAGTGCCAGGCTTCCCCCCTCTTCCTTTTGCCTGTGCTGCCTCTGAGGACTTTCTACGGCAAGTGGGGGCAGGTGGCTGAGAAGAGGGAGCCTGGCCTGAAAGGACAATGTTGGATCCAGAGAGCAGAAGAATAGATGCCAGCTTTGCCCAGCTGGACCTTCCACTGTGGTCTGGATCCCAAGCCTCAACCACAGCATGACGGATAGCACCACCCCACCCCCTCTTCCAGCTGGTGGCTGGGAGCCCAGGATCTGGCCAGAGATGCTGCTGCCCACCCACAGACCCACGGTGGACTGAAGGCTGGCCTTGTTCCTCTCCGGGCAGACTTGAGCATCCTGGCCAGGGTTGCTTCTTGCGCTGACCACCTGGTGATGCTGGGTGCTGGGAGGGGTGCAGCATGCCCAGCTCTCTGTGAGCCTTTGACTGACCATCCTGGACCTGGGACTTCTGGAGTCACTGTGGTTAAGCCGTCCCCACTCTCACCCCAGTGGCCACCAGCGACCCCAGGTCCTGGCTGCTGCCCCTGCAGCACCCACTCCCCATCTTTCTGTCTTTGCTCTGCCTGCCCCTGGTGTGGCGCTGGTCAAGCGTGAGCCTGGCACCATTGTCTGTCTAAATGTCCATCATTCTTGTACCAAAACCACTGTCTTGTGTGCTTATTCAAGAGATGGGAGGGAAGGGCACAGAGTGAGGAGGAAGAGGGGACCCCCTTGCTCCCCAGCTTCTCTAAGCTCCTGGAGCATGAGCCCAGTGGCTGGCCCTGGACCCTTTGCCCGATCAGGTGGGGTCAGTCCCAGGCCAGGTGCACAGGCACCCTGCCCTTGCAGTTTCTGGCAGAGGAACAGGCAGAGTGTCCCACTGCTGGTCTGCCCAACCTCAGACCTTGGGAGAGCATCTCTGCTGGGTTTGCTGTGCTGGGCGGGGGTGGGGGTGGTACCTGCTGTGGCTAGAAATAGCCCAGTCTCACGGGTGACCCACTTGAACTGACAGCAACTAAATGGCTCTAGGAGGGCTCCCTCCGTGGCCTGGGCCTCCCCATGCAGTGCTAGGGCTGGGGAGTGGGGGACAGAGGATAAACCTGGGGCCCCTGTGTGTGGCATTCACTCGAGTGCCACCTGCTCTTCTGACTGGGCCGTCCCCCACCTAGGCTGTCCTTGAGATCCAGGAGCTGTGACCCTGAGGAACCAAACAGCTGGGGGCAGGCCAGGCTCTGAGGAGTGACTCATCCGCTGGAGTTGGGGGTGCAGTGATGTGTCTAGACAGCGGGGGCACGGGTGGGAGGGGTTCCACCTCCAGCAGCCTCCATCCTGGCTCCCTGGGGGCCCCCTGCCTGCTGAGACCCTAGGCCACCTGTGAAGTGTGCTCAGGTGTCTTCCGTGAGGGCAGAAGTGGGAGCTCCCGGCAACCCTGGTCTGAGGTGCCCTGGCGTCCATCCTCTAGCTCCTGGGTATAATCAGTTTCCAGAGCTGGGGCTACGTGGCCCTACTGGAGCCACAGTGAAGTTCCCTGGGGCCTTACCCTCTGCCCCTCCCTCTGGCCTTCCACCTGATTTGGGGTCCCGTTTGTGGGCTGGAGCTCAGGCCAGCTAGAGCCACAGGCCTGTCTTATCAGCTGATTTTCTGTCTCCTGCAGCACTGATCCTCAGCCCTCTGCTCCAGAGACGCCTTTTCAGGGCTCTGTTCCAGGGGCTTCTTAGAGGCCCAGAGTCCAGCTTTGGGTTGCAGAGGGGGAGCTGAGCAGCCCTGCCCCAGCACAGTTGAGCAATGAGCCCTGGCCTAGGAGATGGCCTGGAGCTGGTGTCCAGACAGAGCACTCCTGCTTCTGGTCTCACGGCCACCCCTACAGCTGCTCTTCCCCAGGTGGCCCCATCATCCTCCCAGGGGTGCAGGGGACACCCAGAGTCCTCCCCCACCTCGGCCCACCAGTCCCCCTGAAAGACTGGCAGTGCACCTTGTCCAGGATGTTCCCTTCTCTGTCCTCCTAGAGGGGCCTGTCCCCCCTTCCCTCCCCTCTCTCATCATGGCCTCTGCTCTTCTGGTCACCTCAGCAGCTTCCATGTGCCTCATTCGTCGGTCGAGACTGCTTTTCTCACTGCTGCCTGAAGATACTTAAGCTTACAATTTTCTGTCTTGGAATAGAAGTAACTCTGCTCTGATTCCGCAACACTGAGGGGCTGCCTGGGCTGTCAT
This sequence comes from Tapirus indicus, assembly GCA_031878705.1. NCBI lineage: Eukaryota > Metazoa > Chordata > Mammalia > Perissodactyla > Tapiridae > Tapirus > Tapirus indicus. Next base: position 85,128,039 of record CM062924.1, on the reverse strand, counting down.
CCTAACTCTGCCTTTTAAGAGCTATGCAGCCTTTCAGTGCCTCAGTTCCCCCATCTGTAAAATGGAAACAGGACCTAATCCACAGGCTTGTTGCAAGGCTCACGTGACACCAGCCAGGTAGAGATAAATCGTAGCCATCTTTATTCGTGTCTTTGCCACGACTTCAGATGCCCTCCTCTGGGCCAAGACCCCCAGGGCTATGTCCCCTGCTTGACCACCCTCCTCCAGCTCCAGGCATGTGACCCTTGAAGTTCCCACTATGTTGGTTTCTGTGTGCAAAATAGAACTCCTAACTCCCTGGTCCCCCCCAAAGCTGATCTGCAGCACCTGTTCCTTGTTTAGCCAACGGGAATGATCCCCAATTGTTCCGTGAACACATGCTGAACGCCCCCACGTGGCCGGCTCTGGGGCCCCAGCAGTGACACTAGGATGCGGGATACAGACCTGCCTGCCCAGGCCCCTCATCACACCCCCGGCAGCAGTTCACTCCTCTGGTCTCAGCCCACACTGGAGAAGCCAGTTTCATTAGCGCTGGCCCTGTGAGGCCCTCACTCCCAGGGGCTGCCAAGCTGGGCGGCAGGGTTGGGGACAGACGACACCAAGTGCAGTCGGCAGGATCAAGGGCAGACGGAGGAGGAAAACCTCTCTGGGGGGGTGTGGGGCTGGTGTTTCCCTGGTGGTCGCAGGATGGGGCGGGGCACAACCGGGGAGCTGCTGGGGACCCTGACCTGGGAGGTGAGCAATGTGGCCACTGCAGCCGGAGTCTAGAGAGTCCCGGGTCCCTGACACCCGGAGCCTCCTCCAACCACATCTCTGGGGGACTGGCCACTTGCCCTCAGGGAGCGCTGGCTGAGAGGGAGCGGTGTGGCCCATTCCAGGGAAGGGGACTGGCGCCACCTCTGAAGGCAGCAGCGTCAGAGCCACTCGTGTTAATCTTCCTTTAGAAATCTGTTCTTTTATTTCTAAGTTGTATCAGCAGTCTTTTCAAACTTCCTTTTTTCCAATGATCTCAGTAAAATCTTTTTCCCCATTTCTGATGCAGGGTGTTCTTTCATAACTTTTATCATCTTCTAACTCCATTTGGCTTGTGTGGAAATGCTCGGTTAGTTTTCCTCTCTCTTCTGGCATCGCTTCTTTATCTGCAGGGATGCTGTATGCGTCTCATTCTGTTTTTCCCACGGTACGTGTGTGTGGGACTCAGTGGCTTCAGCTGGTCACACATAACTGAGCTGGGTCTCCCTATTCAGGTGGGGAGTCGGGGACGAGACAGCTCCCCGACACCTGCTCCAGCCCTGCCATCATCTGCGTTAAACAGAGCAGCCTTCCCTTCCCCTCCCCCACTGTCATCTGGACTGTCTCCTTCCAGTTCTCCTGGCAGTGACCACCTCAATTTGCAGTCTGGTCCAACAGGTCCCCCCCCCCCCACCCCTCTCCCTCATCGGCCAGAACTTGGAGGTGTCCTCAGTATGGCCATTTTCTAATTTACCTCAAAGTTGTGGTATGACCTTCTGTTTTTACTTTGACTCAACACCATGTCTCTGAGGTTTATCAGTGGTGCAGGATGCACAAATGTTTCATTGTCTCTGTCCATCACAGGCGGTTTCTAGTGCATGCAGCCACTGTCCTCACTCCCCCTCGCCCCTGGGAAGAACGCAGGGAGCTGCAGTGTTTCCGTGAAAACCCTCACCCCTCCTCAGGGGCCTGTGTGAGAACCTCTCTAGTGAGAGACGGGATCTCAGGGGCACGAAACTGAATTTTGCCAACACTGCCGATTTGTTCCTAATGGCTGAAGCAGTCAACACTCCTGCCAGCAGCACAGGTGGGTTTTTATTTCCCTGATTTCTCACCAACACTGTGTATCATCCAATTTTCTAGCTTCTGCCAATCTGATGGTTGTGTAACCCAATTTTATCTGAATTTGCTTTCTCTTGATTACTGGAGAGGTTGCACATCACTATACTCATTAGCCATTTTAATTTCACCCGTACGCACTGCTCATATTTTTTCCTTTTTTTTTTTGGTGAGGAAGATTGGGCTTGAGCTAATATCTGTACCAATCTTTGCCTATTCTGTATGTGGGACACTGCCACAGCATGGCTTGATGAACAGTATGTAGGTCTGTGCCCGGGATCCGATCCCGCGAACCCCAGGCCACTGAAGTGGAGCGCATGAACTTAACCACAACACCACTGGGCCCGCCCCTGTACGTTTTTCCATTGCTCTTTTTCCTCTTGATTTTCAAGAGTTCCACAAATATTCTAGATCAGCACTGTTCAATAGGACTTTCCAAAATTATGGAAATGTTCTTCACCTGTGCTGTATTAGTTTCCTAGGGCTGCGGTAACATATTCCACAAACTGAGGGCTTAAAGCAACAGAAACTACTCTCGCAGTCTGGAGACCAGGAGTCTGAGATCAAGGTGTCGGCAAGGTTGGTTCCCTGCAAAGACTCTGAGGGGGTCTGTTTCAGGCCTCTCTCCAGCTGCTGGTGCTGCCAGCAATCTTTGCGGTTCCTTGGCTTGTGGATGCTCCAGTCTCCAAAAATGCCTCTGTCACGTGGTCTTCTCCTCTGAGTGTCTCCTCTGTGTCCGAATGTCCTTCTCCTTTCTCTTATAGAGACACCACTCACTGGATTACCGCCACCTCTCATCTGTTATGACCTCATCTTAATTTGATTACATCTGCAAAGACCCTATTTCCAAATAAGGTCACATTCACAGGTACGGAGGGTTAGAGCTCCAACATATTCTTCTGGTGAACTGCAAAAGGATTCCCGGACCCAATTCAAATGTGTGTGTGTGTGTGTGTGTGTGTGTGTGTGTGTGTGTAGCCTTCCCCACACCAACAAGCAGTTCTTGAACATCAGCAGGCTGTCCAAGAATTCAACTCAATTCTGACACTGGACAGTACCCAGGGACAGTCAGATTCCACAGGGAAAGGGCTCAGTTCCACAAGACCACCTTCCACTTCAGATGCCAATTGTAAGCCCAGGTTGTTGCCTGTGCTTCTGAACAACTAGCTATAAATCAAAGGTTCGCAGGATCCACTTCTCAGGTTCAATTAATTTGCTAGAACAGCTCACAAAACTCAAGAAAATGGCTCACAAAACTCACTAGATTACTGATTTATTACAAAGGACATTAAAGGATAGGAATCAACAGCCAGATGAAGAGATACATAGGGCAAGGTCCTGAACAAAGGAGCTTCTGTCATTGACCATTGGCTGTCATTGACCATTGGCGATTGAGTCAACCTCAAGCCCCCTCCTTTCCCTGGAGGTTGGGGGGGGGGTGGCACTGAAAGTTTCAACCCTCTGATCACAAGGCTGGTCCCATGGTAACCAGCCCCCACCCTTGGGTGGGGCCAAAAATAACCTTCATTAACATAAATAAGACACCTTTATCACTCTCGCTCTCGACCCTTAAGAAATTCCAAGGGTTTTGGGAGCTGTGAGCCAGGAACTGTGGATGAAGACCAAATATATACTATTTCTTATAAATCACTTGAACACAATTCAATCCACAGTAGACAATAGTCTACTAGTCAGTGGCTACTAGTCATGTGTGGATACTGAAGACTTGAAATGTTGCTACTGTAACTGAGAAACTGTTTTAAATTTTAATTAAACTTCAGTTTAAATAGCCATATATGTTTAGTGGGTACAGTATTGAACAGCACAGTTCTAGATACTTATCTTTGACCATTTTGGATGTTGCAAATATTTTCTCCTATGCTGTTAACATTGTCAGTAGTGTCCTTTGTTGAAAAGAAATCCTTAATTTTGATATCAGACCCATCATTTTTATCTAGATGTTGTATACATTTTTTTGGTCTTAAGCAATCCTTGCACACCCAAATAATACAAACATATTTCCCTTTTTTTGGATTGGCTTTCTGATTTTACCTTTCATATTTATGTCTTTAATCTATCTGGAGATTACCTTTATATATGGTGTGAGGTAGGGATCCAACTTTTTATATCCATACCCTGAGCCAATTTTCCCAACCCAGCCTACAGAAACAATCCATCCTTTTCCAGTAAGTGGTGCCCCATATCATATACCACATTCCCATATATATATGGGTCTGCTTACAGGCTACTGTATTGCTTATTGTTTGTCTTTTCCTACAGTGGTACTACATGATCTTTATTATTATAACCTTGTTAAATCTTAACATCTGTACGGTGACTTTCCACATTTTACTTTTTAAAATTCACTTAGTAAGACTTCTGGCTCCAGCCAAGATGAAGTAACAGGGACCAGAATTACCCGTCCACCTGAAACAAATAAAAAGCCATACAAAATATGTGAAACAACAGCTCTAAATACATTGGCCATAATGCAATGAAGGGCTGTGACCTGAGAGAAAGGAAACAAATGAGTTGAGTTCTATGACTGCTCCAGCTTACTGCCTGGAGAGTTTTCAGGATGTGGAGCAAGGAGGGGGACTCAGGCAGGGCCCAGCGGTCTCCCTGAATTGAGAGAATGGATCTGGGAGGCCAAGATGGCTAGAGTTCACAGAGTAGAACACTGAAGAAAGAGGACACGGAGATCTGTAGCTTAAGACTGACTAGTGTATGTGTGTGAGGGAAATATGAGGCCAAGGAAAGAGCCAACCAAATGGATTAGAGGGAAAACTCCCCAGAGTTTAAGCAGGGCCAGGAGCAGTGCCTCTACCAACCAGCCAGCAAGCAAACTCACTCTCCAGGGACTCCAATGACACACGTGTCAGTCACCCCACAGTGGTGAAGTTGCCCCACAGCTCACTGATGCTCTGTTCATTTTTTTCATCCTTTTTCTGTTTCATTTATAATTTCTATTTGTATGTCTTCAATTTGACTAACCTTCTCTTCTGCAATGTCTAATTGACCGTTAATCCCATCCAGTGTATTTTTCATACCAGATATTTTAGCACAATCCATAAAAGAACAAATTGATAAATTGTACTTTATCAAACTTGTCCTTCGAAAGACACTGACAAGAGAATAAGACAAGCCACAGACAAGAAGAAAATATTTACAAATCGCATATTTAGTATATGTGTGTATATATATACATCTAGATATTTATACATATATCTAAACATATATCTAAATATATCAGTGAATGCCTCCACAGGGATATCAATTCTAAATACAATGGACACAAGGCAATGAAACCATCTCGGCTGGAAATGGAGGCCCTAGCCCTCTAGAGCTGAGTCTGTGAATGCAGTGAAGCAGAGGAGCACAGAGTGCTAAAATAAATGTTCAGAGCCACAAGAGCGAGTTGAATGTGGTGTCAGGAGCATAAAAAGGCCAAAGAGAGAAGAACAGGGAGGGAGGAAACTCTCTTGAAGTTGGTGGCATCTATCTGAATCCCAATGACTGGACTAAGACTTGAGGTATTGGGGGCGGCACAAGCAGAGGTAAAAAGGCATGGGACAGACAGTTTTCAGTTGCTGGGCCATTAAGTTCTAAACAGGGAGTAGGGAGAGACGAGGCACTCCTCTCCTGAGGGAGGACTGCTTAAGACCAATGTCAGGCCACAATGTCTTTGAGTTCAGGTTAATGTGTTTTGAGCACACTGGGGAAGCCATGGAGAGGTTTTGTTTTCAAAATGTAAATAGCTCTATTATTTGTTGTGAATGTAAAAGAAAATACAAGTTGATCATAAAAAAGCAAAGTAAAAAAATTCATGAAAGTATAAAGAGCATTCAAAGCACCCTTAATCCCACTACCCATAAATACCTGTCATCTCACTTCAGTATTGTGGTGTGTGTCCTCTTGGATTTACATTCTGCATATATTCAAATATACAGAAGGCAGGTGGGGAAGATGCCCTCATTCCTCCTCATTCATCCCTCAAACCCCCAAGTCTTTCCAAGTAAATGCTTCCTTGTTGCAGCCATGCACTGTCCTCTCCACACCCTCACCATGTCCAGGGGTCCTAAAAGATTCTGAGCGCCTGGTTCTCAGTCTTTTTCTCCACGAAGACATCACGAGCTATGACAAAACACCAGTATCAGTGAGAATGCTCCCTCACCACCCTGGCTTCTGAGTTTCTTACCTCCTCTCCAAAAGGGAGACTGAATTCCACCCGTGCCTATGGTCACACCTGCCTACAGGTATTCATTTAGAAAGGAGCCACTTCCACATGCTGTTTCAAGCATCCTACACTGCCACCCCTCACTCTAGTGACATTTTTTTCAGCTCCACTGGGATCTCCAGCTCAGTGCACACCGTGCCTTTCCACTCACGCCATCCCCGCATGTCCTCATTTCTCACCTCACCCACTTCTGAATCCATGGCGGGAAATCACAGTTCCCTTGCCCCCCACCCTTTGTTGCGCTCCCACAGCAAAACACCAATCCCCGGCTCCCACTCCAAGCCTGCATCCAGGCGGCTGGACGTGGCTGGAGAACAAAACCGTGTTGACTAGTTTCACCGTCGTACCATGTCCCCACATCTGAAGCCCGCAGTCTTCCTAACAAACTCCAGGACGCGGTCAGTTTGCTCTCCCACCGCGAGAGGTGTCCACGGGTCCCCTCCTCACATCCGCTCCGCTGCCTCTCATCCTCTCTCCACACGCTCTCCTAACCTCACTTGGAAGTTGAACTTCGCGGTTTGCAGCGGAGAGCGAAGTGCCGACGTCTGTGCAGGCGCGGGGACCGACCGCTGGGAGGCCGTGGCGGGCGTTCTAGGGGCGGCGTGGGGTTCGGACTAGAGGCGGGGGCACGCAAGGAGCGACATGGACGGTCCCGGGGACAGGCTAAGGGTGAGCGCAGAGCGGGTCTAGGGAGGCGGCGCCCGGGTGGCAGGAGAGACAGCTACGGGCCCCACGGGGACGGAAGGAGCGCGCAGAGCCGTCCTGGGAGACGCCAGGTCGCGACTAGCCATACCCGACGCCTGTTAGGGCGGGCGCGGCGCCGGGCGCGTCACTCTCGGCGACGACGCCGGGACGTTGGTGATGTCACAGGCTCCGGCGCGGCGCCTCACGCGGCACTCCCGGCGACGGCGGCGGGGCCTTGTGACGTCAGGACGCCGGCGCGGGGCGCTGGGCTGGCAGGCAGCCCCTGTGGGGAGCGCGAGCCTCGACTGCGCACGCCAGAGCAGCAGCGCGCTCGCCGGCCGGGGCCCGGACGCCGGGTCTCTCCATTCGCGGCCCGGCGCTCCGGGCCGAGGCGGGGAGGCCTCCGGGACGCCGTGCTCACGCCCGCGCCGCGCGTCTCGACGCGCTACGTGGCCGACGGCGCCGCTTTCGCGTCATGACTTCCGGGCGCCGCGACCGCCATCTTGCTCGCGCGGAAGCGCCGCGGCTGGGTGGGAGTCGCGGAGCGGGAGAGGCGCGGACGGTGCGGCCGCCGCCATGCCGTCGTCGCCGCTGCGGGTGGCGGTGGTGTGCTCGAGCAACCAGAACCGGAGCATGGAGGCGCACAACATCCTCAGGTAGTGGGGCATCCGCCCTGGCCCAGCGCGCCCCGTCGGACGCCGGCCGACCGGCCGTCCCTCCGCCCGCTCCCGGCCCGTGCTGGGTGGCGGCGGCCCCGCTTCCGGCCCCGCAGGCCCGAAGCTGGCGGCCGGGCGGCGGCCCCCGAAGGACGCCGCAGGGGCCGCGCCGCGTCCGGCCTCGCTGGCCCCGGGGCCGAGCGCAGCGAGGAGTCGACAAGGCTCGGTCGGCCGCGCGGTGCCCCCACGTGTGTATAGTGTCGCGGGAAAATTGAGGTTCTGAGCCGAGATGTTCCCGCGTCGGTGACACTTCAGAGCTCCCGGTAAACCCGGAAGGCCGTTGCTCGCCGGTCCCCTTTGCACGCACGTCTTGCATCGGTCCTTCCGTAAAACGCTCCTCGGTGAGGCGGGACGTGCCACGGCCAAGGCGAGGGTCTGCGAGATGATAGTGTCCGAGCCCTGCGCCCCAGGGTGTGTCATTTACCGAATCTGCTGGAAAACTCGAACGACATAAGCTCAGGATAGGACGAGTCTTAGATAAACGGAAATGGCCTATTTTGTTAACTTCGAGACTTTGTATTTGCCCTTTTCTACACTTTCCAGCCTCACACAAAAAATCCTCCCTTGCCCCTTGAAAGTCTTCGTTCGGTAATATCTGGAATACACGTGAGTCCGGTTTCGCGCTCCTAGTTGCTATTTCAGTACTAACTCTTGTGATTCTGGTGTTGTATGTTTAATAAAAGTTTATTACGTTTGATATAGTTTTTTCGTTCAAAATCACTTTACAAACTGAAATTGATCGTTTGCATTACAGTTAAAATTTGGCATACATGTCAACTTTGATAGTAAAAGTTGAAAGGGCCTTTTCTCCCGAAGTTTCCATACGTGGACACTGAAGGACAACAATGCCTAGCTCTCTTGCTACCACAATCCAGCTTTGACTCTACTCAGTAACCTGGGAAAATTAGAATTCCCCCACCACTCTCGTTTTTTAACGAAGCTGGCAGTGTCCGGTGTCTATAATCTGCTAATTATGAGTTTAATTCTTCCTGACATCTATCACACTGTCCACAGTATTAGCGTAATGTCTCTTTTTGGTAGAGTATGATGTCCTTTGATCCTAACTAATGTGAAGGTTGTTTTTAAACTAGAATTTTTTTATATTGTAATGTTGCTTTAAAATTAGGAATGTGTTACAATTACATTGTGCTAGGCCTTATCCCCAAACTGCATTTATCTGTTCAGTCATTAAACGTTTACTAAGTTTAGGCAAAAGAATGCAAGGTTCACACTTTCAGAAAGTAAAATTTCATATTTTTGATTAGAATAACAAGAGAGCTGGGGACGGTCTCCTGCTAGGTGTGGCTGGCCATCCTTTGTTTAAGCTCTCCTGCTGTATCTGCATAACAAAGCTGGGATGAAACCTTCCGAGGGGAGCTGTTTTTTAATTACCTGTAGCAACTTTGTTAATGAAATCAGACAACCCTTACCAGAGGGCAAGTCCTTGTTTAGTTCCCAGTGGCTGGAGCCTGCCCAGCATTGGGTCTGGGGGAAGGGGTACAGAAAAGCCTCTCGGGGTAATCACCAAGTAGATGTTAACTGCTTCTGCCTACTTGACTGTCTTTCACATTTACTCAAGAGAATGAGGGCAAAAGGTAAGTTTAGGGTAACATACGTTATTGATATCATGAATGTGAAATTTTTTTGACGTGAATCTTTAATTTCTAAAATGCCTATATTTGGGGGGTGTTTTCCTTTGTTAAAATAGTAGCATTTGCTTGTTGCAAAGAATTCTCATTGTGGAAAATACATAGAAGATGAAGAAGATAAAAGTTAACACTCCAAGCACCAGTTTGGGATAGGTCCTTCTGGATATTTCCCTATGTATGAGCACACACACCAAAGGGAGATCAGAATACCATTCTATAATCTCTCTTGACATAATGTGAACATAAGTCTGATTTCAATATTCATTTCTACTTTCAGTTTGATATATTGAATTTGAATACATTTTACTCACATTGAGTAATGGCAGTTACAAAACCACAGCACAATAATCCAGAGTTATCCTGTGGTGGTTAGTTTTGTAACCAATCCCTCATTAATAGACATTTGGACCTTGTATTTTTCAGTCTTACAATGTTAACATTTTTGTGCCATATAAACTATCTTTGCATGCTTTTGTGGTTATTTCTTTGGCATAAATTCCTAGAGGTAGAATCACTGAGTCAAAAGGTAGGCGTATTTTACATTTTCATATATTTTGCCAGACTGCCTTCCAGAAAAGTACCTATTTATAGAATTCCCAGTTCCTCACAATCTGGGCATTATTTTCATCTTTTCATGCTGCCAGAGCAAAAAAAAAAAAAGGATCTCACCCTCCTTTAGTTTTAAAATTGCTGTTGAGATTGAACAACTTTTCATGTCATTTTCACTTTTGAAAATTATTTATGGCTTTATGTCTATTGGGATTATTTACAGCATTTTAAAAAATTTTTAGGAAATTTATATGATGGTTTTCTGTTACAGTTAGGAGAGCTTATAAAAGTCAGATTTAGAGACTTAGGCCTTAAAGATAATATTTGGGGAAAAGGGGAAAATGGTATGATAAGTGAAAAATGCAGGAAAATTGTGTATGCAGTTTGGTTTCAACTACACAAAATTATGCATAGAAAGCTTCTGAAATGCAATATCAGAGGGAATGCAGTTAATTGAACATGCACGGTAGGTAGTGTTTCAGTGAGCCGCCCCCCCCCCCCTTTTGGATCTATTGAAAATCAGCTTGGACTGTATTTTTCTGACAAGTCGAATACAAGCGGTAATAAATGTTGGCATTTTCTAGAGCTAGTCATAATGTTCCCTGGGGTGATCATTTTTGATCTTCTGAGACTGAATTGTTTCAAATACCAGTCTTGGGAGTCCTTTAGGTGTTTTAGGGGGTGTCGATAGACTTGTACATTTCCACAGGCCCCTGTTCTTTGTACTCTGTAGATTAAGATTTCCCTTTCGAGCCAATTATTTTTTCCAAACTATCTCCTAGATGTTAAAGGGCATGTTGATTTTTTTGGAAGATATTTTTAATTGTAGCAATTCAAAACATTGTAAGGAAAGTCTTCTATAAACTGCTGTACTGAATTTTTAGTCTGTTTTCAATCATAACTTCCTGGGTGGTGTGATTTGGGGAAGATGAACAGACAGGCTGCAAATGTGGAAGAAACAGGAGTGAATCTCGAGCTCCTCTCTGCCAGGGGCTTTCCAAACACCGTCTGATTTCGTTGTCACAGCTCTTAGGATGTCCACACTCATGCAGGTGAGGAGACAGTACCCAGAGCAAGAAGCCCTGCGCGTGAGTGACAACAGCCAGGATTTGAACATAAGAGGCTCTGGTCATGAGTAACAGAACTGAGACTCAAGATGGGAGAAGAGAGGAGCTGAAGAAGGATCCAGGGTGTGGGGAGTGCAGTCAGCTGAGGTCCTGTGATCTGATTGGGTGGGGCTCTCAATAAGTCACCAGACACATGTGCCCAAAGCCACACTGGGATAGAGGTGCTCCGACCTCCTCCAGACGGGACCAGGTCTCGGCTGCCTGAGGTGGTTCCGTCACACACACGCAGGATTTGAACCCAGGTGGTCTGACACAGCACACTTCCAGTCACAGTGCTGAACCCCTGCCTGGTCTTGAACACCTTCCCAGAAGCCTCTTGTATTTTGCCAGTGCACCATTTGGCTGCAACTTTGATATTTTGGTTCTGGGTACACTTGAAGAAAGTGAACTGGAAACCATTTGGGAAGGTGAAAGGATTTGAATCATATCTTTTAGAAAGGCAGAGGTTGTGGAAGAGGCACCTACAGGGGACACGTTTGCCTTCGTAGGATTCAAGGGACTGTGCATTGTGTTTGTTTTGTCTTTAGGAGCAGAGCTGAGACCGGGAGGGTGGTTGGAGGAAGGTAGATTTCTGTTTGTGAACATTGAGACAAAACTGGGCAGACCAAGCGTGGTAACAGCTTTCACAGCTAAAACATTCTTCCCTGCATTAATGATTATCCTCTCCAACCTTCTTTTATAGATGAGAACGGGTGGAGCCCAGCATGGGGAAGATAGTTCCGCAGGTTCACACGTGGCTAGTAGCACATTGTTCCTTAGGACTGCTTAGTGTTGGAGCTGGAAGAAGCGCATTGATTGTTGTGTTGCTGGGCCACCTGAACTACCAGATACGGAGGGCGTAGTCTGTGCTGGTACTGTAGAGGGGGAGACACTGGGGAGGCTGGCAGTGGCCAGCAGAGCAAGGTGGTCCGCAAGAAGTAGGATTGAGGAACAGCAGACCTAGAGGAGGGATGTCTGAGCAGGGGTGCTGATGAGCTAAACTTCATGCTTGGAAGCCTCAGTTTCCTTCTTGACCTTGTGGGAAGATAAGAATGAAATAAATCCTTCAAGATGTGTTTAGGGCCTACATTTTGTCAGTGATGACATAAACTTTATTGAAATGTTATCATTTCAGAAGAGTGGATCTTCCCAGTCTTTCGGCTGTACCACAGTGAGATTACAGGCAAGCATTTAAGTGTGATGGCTTGTGAGCAGGTGATTTGTGTTCTGGAAACGTGGTCATCACATAGCTGAAGTCGGGCTGGTCAGCAGTTCGTGTTTACCTACAATAAAGGCGACTCAGTTTTGTTAAGTGCATCGTGTCCTACTTGTAGACAGGTCATGCTTCCAGAAGATTGGCAGTGGGTCTAGGATTTCAGTCTTAGCCAAAATAATGCTTTAAATTAGGTCAATAACTACATTATAGAAAATAGAAAAAAATATCATAACCCATGCTGTTAATTTGGATGTTTTCTTATGATCCTTTGGTGTCATTTTAACATTTTTTTACATTTAGCCATTGGGATAATAGAAACAATTCTATTTCCCAAAATTTAACATTTTCTATGATAGGTTCTTTATGATACATTTTTGATACTTGTAAAGACACTTGATAAATACTTGTCTGGAAATTAGTTTAACACACAAAATAGTTGGCCCTTGAGACAAAGCCTTTTGGTTGTCAGGACTATTTTTATAGCATTCAGTTCTTTTATGTAAGAAACAAATTGTCACACTGCACTGTTGTCACAGCACAAGATGGGCTGTTATGTCAGTTGCATTAGCTTAGAAGAAACCGCTTCTGTTGCTAATTAGCCTTTTTGCCACTTGGGAACATTTTGTTGGGGGAAGAACAAACTGCGTTTCATTTTATTTTTAAATACGCTTGATGAACATTTCAGAAAGTTGAGGACGCTGAGGAGAGGGCAGCAGGCCCCCCCCCCACCACCACACACCCTGTCTGTTTCTAATAGGGGAGGCTTCCCCCTGTCGGAGACCCAGCAGTCATTCTCCTGGAAGCCTTGTTAAGGATCAGTCAGGTGGAAGGCGGGGACTGGTTCTTTAGGATAGTTAACTTTTAGGGATATGGACAGACTGAAATGGAGAATGTTCCATTTGGACCCCTAGTGCAAACCTCAAACCCGACTATGACATGAGATGAGTGAAGGAGATGGGCCTTGTCAGGTGGCACCTTCTAAGCAATTCAGATCCCAGCAGGATCAGGGGGGTATCAGGCCCTGCACCAGGGCCCTCCTTCTGGAGCCTCCCGGGAACCCTGTGGCAGCTTTTGGGTGGCACGCCTGCCCTACTCCAACCTGAAACACTCTGGGGTCCTGTCCAGGTCTCTGTGTCATGGGTGCAATGTGCACTGAGGTGCCCCCAGGGCTAAGAACCGCTCCGGGGTGTGCGCGCTCACCTCCCACTTCCTCCCTGTCACCTCCACTCCCACCCCATGGCTTTCTCCATCGTCATCACTGTCCTATGGACCGGACGTTGTACTGATTTTGTCACCCCATCCCCTCAGAGTATCTGAGGAGAGGGATTTGGGGCTGTTTTGATCACTGCTGTATCCCCAGCACGTGGTAAACTCCAGGAAATACTGTTGAATCAAAATGGAATGATGAACCTGCCAGCAGTAGAAAGCATCGTGATTTTTAGTTTTTGAAACTTTGGCTGTCGGGGATTTAATAATTCCCTTTGCTGCTGCTTGGCTAAATTAAGGGTTGTTCATTGGATATGTCATTAACAGCCAGCCCTGTGTTCTAATGGTTAAGATTCGGGGCTCTCACCACTGCGGCCCAGGTCCATTTCCTGGTCAGGGAACCACACCACCATCTGTCTGTCACACTGTGGTGGCTGTGTGTTGCTGTGATGCTGAAAGCTGGGCCACTGGTATTTCAGATACCAGCAGGGTCTCCCATGGTGGACAGGTTTCAGCGGAGCTTCCAGACTAAGACCAGGAAGAAGGACCTGGCCACTCACTTCTGAAAAAATTGGCCATGAAAACCCTATGAATAGCAGTGAAGCACCGTCTGGTAGAGCGTAGAAGGGGAGAGGATGGCGCACAGAGATGGGGCAGGGCTCCACTCTTGTTGTGCGCAGGGTCCCTAGGAGTCAGAATCAACTCAACCGAACTAACAACAAATTTCATTAATGTATTTCAAGAGTAGTTGTGCCTGGGCTCATTTTAATAAATTCTTTAATTATGGCTATCTCAAAGGAATGACCAAAAGGAGATGACTGAGTTATATAAAAATGTGTATTTTTTGAAAGAGTGATGAGTGAACCGTATCTAAGTGAATCTTTCACACATGTTTGTTGGAAGCTTTTTGCTTTTCCTGTTCTTGCCCCAAACAATGTTTGGGACCCCTTTTGGAACAGGCTTCTTACGTGGCTGGTGGGTCACATAAGAAAAATGATCTTGACGGTTGTTTCTTACTCTGATCCCAAAAGGTACTCTCTCTCTTGCACATCCAATTTACTCATTATTTGGTTTGAAGTGACTTTTTCTAAAGCATCAGAGCTACCAAAAGATAGATCTTTCACCTCAGAGCCCGTGAAAAGAGCAGGCTTTGGAGCCAGACCACAGAGTAGTGCCAGGTACGTGCACGCTTCAGGTGTCCCTGCTGGCCCCACATTACCTGGCCGGAAGTGTTACCTCCTGGTTAATTCACACCTTCAGCTTACTCGAAGCCCACATGCTTCTCAGTTCTCACCAGGGCCGCCTCATTCTGTCCTCCGGCACCGTCCCCACACCTGGGCCTGGCTGCTCCCTCTGCAGAGACCTCCTTCCCTTCTGCTCAGGCACTGCTGGCCTCTGTCCCACGTCCTGTCCTTGGGGGATCTTGCTGTCTTATGGCACACCTCCCTCCCTGAAGGACTTGTTCTGTTTTATTGTCATCCCTGCAGTTGGACAGAGAGGCAGCTCCTGGTCTTGTTGGCCCTGACCTGGCACCCAGCGTGGTGCCTGGACATGGAGGAGTCATGATTTGGATGTGTGAATGGTCCTGGTGCCCTTGGGGTCAGCCCAGCCCTGGACACAGGTGAAGTGGTCGCTGGAGCCTGGTCACCAGCATAAGGGATACTTGGTGTGAGGCTTTTCCATGAGTCATGCAGTAAAGTCAGAGGGGACTGGAGGGTTGACCGGTCTTCACACTGACGAGGAGGATGCGCCTGCAGAGCCAATGTTGGTCTCAGGAATAACTCCCTTTTTCCCTAATGATGTACATTTTTCGCGTTTCAGCAGCCTTTAAAAACTGCCGGAGCAGTGCTGGCCAGCGGGAGGGCACCTTTAGGGCATTTTCTGGAGGATGCGGCTTGGCTTGGGACTGAAAGGTTAAACTGCTTATTTCAGAGTAGTAACAAATTGTGAAGCCAGCAAGACAAGCATGGCCCACCACTGTGTTCCCCTGGCTCTTTGGCCATGACCTGTTCTCTTATTACCGTGGTAGGAGAACGTGGCCTCCACGGCAGCAGGTGCCCCGGCCAGCCTCCCTTGCATGACCACCTGCGTGGCATCGGGGTCTGGGCGAGAACTCGGCTCCCTTGCCTGTTGTCGAGATGACCTCAGCACAGGCTTGTTGGTGCTTTGGCAGGAAGTACTTTTTTTATTGTATGTTATCTGAATGGGTTAGGAAACAAGTTCAGATTGGGGGTGAAAATGGCCCTTGTGCACCTTCTTGGGAGGGCAGGCCGGTTGAGGTGTGCCGCTGTCCTGCACGGTGGCTTGGGCCATCTCGCCCTCTGGCCACAGCACACGGTTGACGGCCGTACTCCTGGCCTCCCTTTTCATCAGGGTCTGTAGTTGAGTTAAACGTCGGCGTGTCGGTTGTCTCTAAGTCTGTTCTTAAAGCTCAGGTGTGTGTGGGTCTTGGTTTGTTGACCATCAGTCTCTGCTGTTGCGCCATGTTATTTATCATAGGTGGTGTTCTGGGGCCTGGTTGCATAGCTTGGGACTTCTGGGGACAAAGGGACATGACTAGGCTTTTAGCAACCTCAGAGACCTCAGGTGAGGTATTTAACCTAAACCAGATGAGAACTGCTTTTTAAAATCATTTTTTAATATGTGTGCACTTGGTACTTTGTAAGTGCCAGGTGTGGTGGCCTCGCTCCTCTGTGGAGACAGCCCCTCCCAGGCCCCTGTGCTGCCATAGTCTGGGCGTGTCCACTCTGCTTTTCTCACTGAGTGATTCTGGGAGATTTCAGTGTATGTCACACTCCCTCACCCTTTCTGCAGTGGCAAAGAGTATCCTGCTGTGTGGATGGACGTATGGGTTATTTCTCGTCTTTTGGGGTTACAGTCAGGGCTGCAGGGAATGTCCTTCTGCAGATGAGGGTGTGCATCCCGTCTAATGGGTTTCTAGAAAGGAAGCGTCTGGGTTGGAGGTGACAGCGGTTTTCATTGGCTAAATGTTGGCGCGTTCTCCTCCAGAGCGAGCCTTCCCCATCCCTTCCAGCAGCACCATCTGAATGCAGATTTTCTCCCTTATCGTTATTCATTCACCAATCAACAGGTATTTATTGTGCCTGTTGTGTGCCATGTGCTGCTCTGGGTGCTGGGGATACAACAGTGAGCAAAAGGGACCACGTCCTTCCCCGTAGTGCTGACATTGCAGTGAGAGAGAGCTCACTGGTAACCAGACCCTTAGAGCTTTCTTCCTGTGATGTATTTGTCTTACGATGGGTGAGAGTCAGCCGTTTCCTTCCCTGTGACTTTTATGTTCACACCTTTGGCCCTTCTTCTGTGGGGTTTATTCATTTAATTTTGTAGGAGCTCTTATGTATGTCAGGCACTGTTGACATTTTAGGTTGGGTGATTCTGTGTTGGGGGACTGTCCTGTGCCATGTAGGCCTCCCTGGCCTCTAGATGCCATACTTCCCAGTTGTGACAACCAAAATGTCTCCAGACATGGCCCAATATCCCCTGAGTTCCAATAAAAAAATATGGAAAAGCTTGAGACAGTTTTCACGAGCGATTTTAAAGCCGGTCTGGCATGTGAGAAAACACTTTTAACGCTTCAAATACTTAACTTTTATTGACTGTGAGTTTGAAAGAACACAAGTTCTGTATCAGACTAACTTTTGCACATGACCTGTCGCGGGACTCAACAGTGTGGTTGTCAGTGGTGACAGACGCGTCTTGGGACCTTACCACTTTATTGTTTGTTTTGAGATGAAGCTTCTTATAGTGTAAATTGTCACTCATAGGGGCTGCGTTTCATGCACATTCCCAGTTTATTAGGAAGCCCATTTTGTCACTTTCCTTATCTTTGACTTTTAGGTTACAAGAGAGCATCCACAGCTGTGGGTACTGTTTGTTCTTGGCCCTCACAGCCGACATGCTACCGAGGCGCCTCCCCGTGCCTGCTGCTCCTAGTGCTTGGTTCTGGTTTCCTGGTGAGCCCACTTTGCAGGGCATTGGGAAACTGGACAAACGAGTTTCCTGTGGTGGAGCGTGCGGTCAAATCTTTAGAACTTTCTTAGAAATCAGAAAATAGGGATCCTGTGAACCTGAATCCTACACAGAGGCCAGGACAACGGTCAGATGACAAAAATGTCCTAGATGAAATCTTCCCTAATTCCACATGTCAGTCAGTCCTTTGAAGTCCCAGAAATTTTAGAATAACAATTTAAACTGAGCCACAGTGTTCAGACTTAGCCCTGTAACCGTAGGTTAAAGGATCCTTTGTGTTCTGTTGTGATTGGTTTCATCTAGCTTTTGTGTAACATGCTACAGAAGTTTTTTTTAAATTTGTGAATAAAATATTTAAAATTAAGAATTTAAAAAGATGTTCTCTAATATCAACAAAGTTGTTCACTTTGTCCATTTCCCATTTCATATCCCTTATTTTTAGAATTTTGTGTCTTATTTAATCCAACTGTGATTCTTTCTCTCCTTTTGTGTCTTTCAGCAAACGAGGATTCAGTGTCCGGTCCTTTGGAACGGGAACCCATGTGAAGCTTCCAGGACCAGCACCCGACAAGCCAAATGTTTATGATTTCAAAACCACATATGATCAGATGTACAATGATCTCCTTAGGAAAGACAAAGAACTGTATCCCAGTGGGCTGCCCTTTTAAAAACCTCAGCGTGGTTGTGTCTGGCAGTGTTATCTGTGGCACACGCGTCATTCTGACCTCCACTTCAGGGCAGCTGTGTGAGGTGGGCGGATAGTGGCTGCCTCTGTGCAGTGTGCTGAGTCACCATGCATGCGATGCAAACACGCCCTCCTTTATTTAAGAGAACCAGGTTTCTGCTCCTGGTGCTCAGCGAACAGTCGAAGGGTTGGAGCCGTCCGGGGCAGTGGACATGTAGGGCATGCAGACGTAAACGTGACATCCGTACTGACAGAGTCAAGGAAAAGGTTGTGACATAACTAATCAGAGCAGCTTAGATGAGGAAAGCAGAAGCCACAGATTCCGTGGCTTTCCACACTGCAGGGCTGCCCACTGCTTTCCTTTGCAGGTAGGTGTGTGTGTGCGGGTGTGCACTGATACACGTGTTGGCGGGCTGCTTCACACATCCCTGGTGATGTTTCCAGAGGGTCAGGTCAGCGAGGGCCCAGTTTGCTACCAGAGGAAGCATGTTAGCAGCAGATAATTTGGGAGAACTTCATTTCAGGAAGAGACAGAACTAACTGGATCTGCTCCTGAGACTTGGGTGAAAGAAAAGGTGTTTTTTCCATGGGGTTTTGTGACTGTGACGCCAAGCTGTATACGGCTGGGTGATGATTGCCCGGTCGTTGACCGGGACACTTCGTGATAGCCCCACCTACTTAAAAACTGCTGGGCCTCTCTTGTCACAGTGAGTGAGTGGTGGTTTTTAGGATGGAGTCCAAATGTAATCCAAGTGAAAGGACTATAAACACCAAATGGAAACGTTGTCTTCACGTTGGCACACTTGCAATTTTTAATAAACTACAAATGTTTTCTGTATATCTTCAGATTAATTAGTTAGCTGGGCGTGGCCCCGCAGGTCATTCTAGCAAAGTGTAAAACGACCCTGGCAATTGCCCTCTGTGCTCTCTCGTCCCCCAGCTACAATTAAGTTGTCAGTGGGGGCATGGGGCGGAAACACAGGTATCTCCTGTCGGTGCCACAGCCGGGCATGTGGGGGTGCGTGTGGGTTGCTGTGGATGGTGGGGTGCCTGTGATCCAGTGATCCTGGGAGTTCAGGACATGGGGCGGAAACACAGGTATCTCCTGTCGGTGCCACAGCCGGGCATGTGGGGGTGCGTGTGGGTTGCTGTGGATGGTGGGGTGCCTGTGATCCAGTGATCCTGGGAGTTCAGGACTCGAGGTGCCAGAGCCAGTCCTCTAAGCGGCCAACCTGAGGCTCTCCCCTTTCTCAGAAGCCCCAGAACCTGCATTGGGAAAAACTCCCTGAGTATTTCCAGTGAGCCATCACCTATGTCCTGGTGTCCCTGTTGCAGTGACATGCTCTGCTCACATCCTTGGGCCAAGAAGGAAGGCTGGGCTCTGTGAGCATCTCGGAAACGCTCCTCTCCCTGAAATTCTTGATGGTGAGAGCTGCCCTTAGCCTTGCAGAGAAGCGTAAACCACAAGTCCCTTTCCCTGGAAAAAGCTGTGATCTGAACTCAGGTTTGTTATTTGCATTATAAACCCTCCATGTGCCATTAAGCTTATCTTGAGGCCCCATCTATTTTTGAAGATCATTCTTCAATTACTACCATTCTTTTTTTAAATTCTTGTGTTCAACGAGAGAAGGGAAAGCAGCCGATAATGCGCTTGTTCATACTCCCTTAATTATGATAAATTAGCGCATTTCACGTTGGAGCTGACTGTGATCTTCCTGTTGCTGGGAATGGGCAACACTTACCACATTTAAAAAACACCAAATCTAGGGGGACTTGGAGTAGGAGGAATGATGTGCCTGTCCCTGGTAGTCGTAAACGAAGGAGCAGAGACGAGCTTCTCAGAATTCAATCTCCTTTATGGGGTGACTTTGTACAAGTCCGTGGTCTCCCCGGGAAGCATCGGTCCAGAAGACAACTCCGTGTTTGTGCACGTGTGCCCTTGCTGCCTTGTGCGGAAAGAGTGGCGGTTGGAGGGGGCAGATGGGTATGTTCACTGTCACCGACAGACTTGCCTCCCGGGGACCCTGTGTAGGAAAGTCACTTCCCCTTTTGATTGCCCCTCAGGAGGCTCCGGGAGGGACATCTTTGTCCATTTGTTGACTTCACTTGGGTGGGATTTCTGTCTTGTTGGTGGGGGTAGGAAGGGAGCAAGACAGCCTTGTGCTTGGTGCCTGGCTTCCAAGTACAGCCCTTGGCCAGTGGGAGGGACATGTGCTCCAGGGGTTACTGCGGACACTGGCACGACGCTGCGGGGCAGGGGCTCAGGTCTTGTGTGTGTGAAGGGAACAGCAGTGAAAGAGGCCACTGGGGGTGAGGCGCCCAGCTTGGGAGGTGCCCTGCTGACGTGGGAGGGGACACTTGATAAGAAATGGGCGGAAACCCAGGCCTATAACATGGATGCCTGGGATTTTGCAGAAGTGATAGTTATTAGAACCTGCAGTGAAAGCTAGAACATATTTTAAGACGTAACCCAAGGATAAAACACAACAGTCAGTGTTTGAATTTTCAAGGGAGAGAATGACATGACAGAATATGCTACTGGATTGGGCAGAGGGCAGGTGGCCCGGTGGTGAGGGACAGGGCTCAGACCAGCTCTGCCATCTGCTCACTGTGCAACCAGGCCTCAGTTTCCCTGTGTGCACACCTCACGGTATTCCTGAGAACTGAGTCAAACACGCAGGATGCTGACTGTGGGGCCCTGTGATTATTAAGCCCTCAGTAAGTTCTGGCCAGTAGTCCTGTTCATATCGAAACACTATTTCTTAAATATTTGGCTATAAATAGGTGGTTTTGGTTTTCTGTTCTCGACCAGGAGCAGACCTTGAGGGACTGAGACTCCTGCCTTGGGCTCACGGTGACGTTTGTGTGGCTGCGGAGCGCTGGCCTTTGGAGAGCCTGCCCCTGGGAATTCTAGAGGGCAGTGGGGCTGGGGATGCAAAACCTTTTCAGGATAGAAACCTTGTTAAACTAAAACTAAACTAGGTGGTTTTAGTTGGTGAAGCTAGACTGGGTTGGTTAACGGTATGTTGCCATTTCTCTCCTGGGAATTATCTCCTGATAGTACAGGAAGTTCAAGTTCACCTGAGCCTCCACAGACAAAGAAGAAATACCTTTTCTTCAGATTTTTCTTAATGAGGGGAACTGTCCATTTTGTCAAGAGTAGTTTCATTGTGATGGAACCCACAAAGCATACAGTTCGTCCATTTAAAGTGTACAGTTCCGTGGGTTTAGTGATTGTCTCAGTGTTGGTGCAGCCATCACCACAGTAGATTTTTATTATATTTGTGTTTTTGGTGAGGAAGATTGGCCCTGAGCTAACATCTATTGCCAGTCTTCCTCTACTTTTAGTATGTGGGGCGCCGCCGCAGCTTGGCTTGAACAGTGTGTAGGTGCACACCTGGGATCCGAACTTGTGAATCCTGGGCCGCCAAAGTGGGGTCGCCGAAGTGAAGCGTGCGAACTTAATCACTCCACCACTGGGCTGGCCCACAGTAGATTTTAGACCATGTTCATAGCCCCATGAAAACTCGGTAGCAGTCACTGGCCACCCCCCCCCCCCCCGGCAGCCCTGGGTTCACTTTCTGTTTCTATGGATTTGCCTCTTCTGGACATTTAATGTAAATAGAGTCATTCAACATATGGTTTTTTGTAACTGGCTTCTCTTCCCCCTGGAGTGTTTTCCAGGTTCATCTTTGTTGTAGCATGTACTGAACTGCCCATTTTTAAGTGTAAATTTTTCTCCCTTGAGCTAAATTTTTTCTTCCCTTTGCTTTGGAGCCTTTTGAATACGGAGCAGCTTTGAACTTGGTGTTTCCCCATGTGGCTCTAGGTAGCTCCCTGGGTCAAGTGGTGGAAGCTTCCGGATTTTTTTTCCATTCTCCAGAGCCAGTTTCCACCCTTGAGCTTCCTCCCAGGGCCTTCCACCTTCGACTGAGGAATCCGCGGCTGAACCCTCAGCTTCCTTGGAGTACCTTTGGTGAAAAGATAAGTTTTCTTCTTCTAAGTGTGAGAATGGCCAGTCTGTGACCTAACGAGGCGTGTTGCTGGACCCTGTGGAGGAGTTGCAGAGGAGGGAGGGGCCGCGTGAGAGGACAGGGCTGGCAGTATCCTCCCCAGGCTCTAGGAGAGTTGTTCTTGTAAGTTTAAGTTTGATGTCCACTTGAAACCTGTCAGTAGATAATTGCTTTGTGAGTTACAAAACCACTTGTCTTAAAAGGCAAGTAAACGTGTAGCTCTGAATACAGTTCATGTGATTTTCAATACATGCGACCAGTTGATTGATTGGAAATGCAGCAGCTACACTTTTGTGGGTCTTGACTTCATTTGCATAATGGAGCATGAGAGCCTCTATCCAGCACACTAATGTCTCGTGGATCTTTTGTAATTAACTCCCTTCAGATCTTAGCTTATTTTTTAACCATTTATTCATTCTGTCCTCTCAGTCTCATTGTCTTTAGGTTGTCTTGGGTTAATTTATGTGTATACCCACCTCACTGTGTACTTTTTCTTATCTGGGGGTAAAAGATAAAAAGAAAAACGATTTCTAAGATTGTAAATCCCCACCCTCCTGACCTCCACCCTGGGTATGGGGTTGGTTTACACAGCAGCTCGAGAGGAGGTCTGAGGCCTCTGAACCTTCACTGGTTTTGTCACGAGGGCCACTGGGCTTTTCTAGAAACTTGTTCTTTGGGTCTCATTAGACCCTTCTTTCAAGCCCAGCTCACTTACTCATGCTGTTCTCGGTGGGGTTTCCTGGTCCTGCCCTAGGAATGCTTCCTGCAGTCAAGTCCAGCCCTTTTTCTGTTCCTAAGTCCATCAGGCCTGGGTCTGTGTCTTTTAAGAGTGCTCTGTTGTCAGGCATGTCCTGCATGCCCACCTTGCTAATTGTCCCTGGTTGCCATCCCTGGCCCCCTGCCCGCCTGGCACACTGCACCTGAGGCGCTCCGGGGCTCTCTCTTGCCTCTGGTATGTGATCCAGTCTCATTTCACCCTGGGCAGCAGCTGTGTTTTTAAATAGTTTTTGAAAATGGTGTTTGTCTGTTTAACAAATGAATGTGTTCTTAAGACAAACACTGATTCCCAGAGAAATTCTGATCTAATCTTGCTTATATTTAAGCTTGCAGGTTTTAGAAAGCACTCATGCTTAAAATATAAATTAGGGCCTTAAGATGTTTCAGATAAGGCCGGAGCACTAGCTGTCATGTCTGAGAGGTGTTTGCCTGCTTATCTCATCTGCTCAAGTGCCACAAGCTGAACGGAGCGGATTGGCCATGGTCGTTTCCGGGGGCCATTCGGGTCTGGACATAATAGAACCATACTGACCACACCCACAGCTTCCAGTCCTCATCCAAGGCCGGCGGACAGCCTGGTCCTCCCAGCCCGTGGCAGGTGTGTTGAAAGTGGATTACATAAAATGGATCAGGCTGGTGGTTCCACTTTGCATGAAGACAAGGGTAGTGCAAGGCCATTGTAGACCAGGCCAGAGCTCCTGGCTGCTGAGCCTTGTGTTGGGGCGACAGTTAGATTGGCTGCCCAGTGGCTCTTAGAGCCGACTTGAAACTTCCTTCAGGGGTTCCCGAGTTCTCATTTGTGCAGCCTACATGCTTTGCAAAAAGTGCTGCTTTGATTACCAAAATGAACTTATTTCTAAATATGAGGAAATTCTAGCTCAAAAGTGTTTGGTATAGCGGCTTTCGGTGTGGTCTGAGGATCCCAGCTGCCCCCCAGCCCTTTCAGAGGATCCCAAGCGTAAAGCTGTTGCCTCTTTGCCTTTCTCACCCCCCCGGGTGTGCCAGGGGCTCACCCAGAGTCTCCTGCCTGCTGAGGCCAGTCCTCCCTCTGAGGGCCGGGGGCTCTGCTTGTGTTCTTGTGGCGACATGCAGCAGCACAGGACGGCCCTCCCAAATCATCTGCCAGCTTCCCACAGCACTGGCCTTGCCCTGCCTGGCTGTCAGTTCTTTCAGGGTGAGGAGGAAGGGGTAGAGCCGCTGGACACGGCAGTCACTGCAAGGCCTGCAGAGACAGTCCAGGGGGGGCAGTAGTGAGGCTCCCAGGTGCCACCCCTGCCAGCTGCGGGTGCTGTGCCACCATGCAGACAGGGATGGGGCCAGGCCCCTTGGGGGTGTCTCCTGGATCCACAATGGGTGAGGGGTCGTTTGGGTTCCTCTTCCTTGTTCACTCCGTCTTGGGACAATCTGGTGAGCAAGAGGATGATGAGCCTTCCCTCATGGTGGGGAAGGTGGATGGCCTTGGGGTCCTCTCCTGAGTAGCACTTGGTGTGCTTTCGAGTCATGAACATGTGTGGTTCCCTGTGGCCTGTTCCTTCTGAATCTAAACTCCGAGATGGCCATGGCCTGTGGCATGTAACCAGTGTTGGAGGCCGGATGGTGGGACTCCAGGTGAGCTCTGATGGGGCCGGGGCTGGGTGGGTATTCAGGAACGTGGCCCTCCTCCCGGGGCAGGGGAAACCTCCCCAGGCCTTGAGGAGGAAGTGGGGTGGGCCCCCGGGGTGAGAGGGAGGACTCGAGGGTGACACCAGGCTGAGCAGCGGTATGGGTCTGGGGTCCCAGTAGCTCCTGGGTATGACAAACACGGCTTTCCCACTGGCCTTGGTCGGGGCAGAGTGCCCCTGAGGGAGCCCCAAGCACCTGCATCCACCTTGGCATTGACCACTCCTCTTGCGAGTGTGGACCATAGGAGTGAGTCCACAACCCAGGTCTGACACGTGGGCCTTGTGCTACAGTGGGGCTTCCTCCTGCTTGGGCTTGCCGTCCACAAGGGGCTGCCAGTGGGTTCATGACCTCTAAAACCTCCTTGGAGACCGTCCTCTAAAACGAGGGTGTCTTGGAGGACACATCCTGAAAGCTGGAACAGCACCATAGTCAGCACCTTCTTCAGGGAGGCCGGTTCCTGTCTGGCTCCGCTGTGGTGGAGGAAGGGCCTCTCCCTCCGCGGAGACGAGGACTTACCGTCCTGAAGTGCCGGCTCTGCAGACACTAAAGGAGAGTGTCCCCCGGCGTCAATGGCGTCTTCTGTGAGCTTTTGAATTCTGCTGGCGGACTTCCCCGACGCGTGTGTGGGAACGCAGCTGTGCCCTGTCCTAGCCCCGCTCAGGACACGCCAGCCTCACCACACCCCCAGAATAAAGATGGAAGCCTTGGCAAGGAAAAGCCCCACCGAGCCATGTTTGAGGCCATCCCTGGGACACTCGGATGCCTTTCTCGTTCCTCCCGGTGCCGCTCGGCTCAGCCGTCGTGACCGTGAGCCTCACCATCACCTTGGCTTCTCTGCCTCAGCCCGGCTTCTCTTTGCTGCTGTGTTTCTGTCGTGGCCTCTGGACCCTGGCTGCTCACGCTGGTCCCCACGCTGTGGGGGCAGCTGGGTCAGTTTCTAGTGACCACTGGCCTCTTGGATGAGCCTCTCATCCTTCCTCTTCTTAGGCTGACAGTGTGGTTTCTTTTACAAACTTCATTATCACGAGAGTGTCAAAACCCCCTCAGTGATGACTCAACGGGGCATGGGTGGGTCAGCCAGGGACAGGTCCAGTTCAGTGACCACCCTGGGCTTGGTCCACTTTGTCCCATTACTGCTTTTGACTTACCTTTTTTTTAGATTGCCTTAAATTTTGTGGTAAAACAACTTAGATTTTTCTTTAAATCACTAAATAATTGGAATTTCAGTGGAGGGGATCGTTTACCAGTTCTGTTCTTTTGTTCTTTTTTAAACGCCATTTTGGAGGAGTGTTTTCCTTTGAAGAAATGAGATAATTCTCACTCTGTGGTCTCCACAGATCCCTTTGTGCACATCAATGTGAGGTGAGCAGAGACCCGCTCAGACACTGCTGTGCTGCGTCCACTGTGGCGGGGGTGTGAGGTGGCCTGTCCACCCTGGGCAGCTTTCCAGAAGCATCTGTTATAAGGAGCACGACTTGCAAAGTGCCAGGTTAGGCGGATTGGGCGTCTTCCTTGTACGCCCTGAGTTGAGAAGGGGAGGTGCTGATTAATCAGACGAGGTGTGACAGCCCTCTGGGCTCCTGTCAACTGGAAGCTTCCTCGATGAGTTAGGGGCTGACGGTTGCCCTCTGTTGTGGTTTTGTGGGAGTTCTGCATTGTCTGTCTGGTTGTTCAGGATAGGTCATCGGTGTCCGTCACAGACAACTGTGCCCACTCCTGGTCTGTGGCTGACCCAGGTGTGCCGAGCGAGCGCAGCTGGCCAGTGCCTTGTTCTTGGGAATGGGGGCAGCAGGTGGAATTGGGACAGCTGCCCAGCTGCCATTCTTGGGGCAGGTGCCACAGCAGAGCCACCTCCCCATCCGGGGGGGGGGTCTGCTCCCAGCTCACATGTGCTCTGGGAAACCAAGTGTATAAGAAGTGTTGGTGCAGCTGGTTCACACAGAATGTGATGACAAGTGGGATTTATTTTCTACTTCCCAGTACATTTTTTGCTAATTTTAGCCCAACAAAAGCAACTTTGCTGCTACCTTGTGGTTTGGGGAGCTCTTGGCATCTTTGCTCTGGTGTCCCTGCCTCTCCCACGCTGTCCGCGCTGCACTGTGGAGGCTGAGCTGTGAGAAGCCAGGAGTTGCAGGTCAGTCCTCACGGGAAGCCTCTGGTCCCCATGTGCTTCCAGGCCATTTGGCGCACCCTCAGAACGTGCTACCTGGGAGGTTTGTTTTTCTAATTTTCATTCCTTTTACACAGAAGTAATACTTGTCCCTAAAAACGGTGCTGTTCACACCTCCAGGCAGGCTCACAGGTGCTGTGTTCCCTAGGAGGTGACATGCGTGCAGCGCGGCACTTCCTTCTTGTCACGTGTGTGTCTGCAGGATCAGTGTGTTCTTAAGTCTTCTGTTTGGGGACGTGGCCATTTAACTAACATGAAGCTGCCATGAAGGGTCCCTGTGGAGGCAGGAGTGAGCCTGGCTGTCCCAGTGGCCCGTGTGTGTGGTTGTTGGGTTTGTGTTTTTGATGAGGCCTTATAAGGCTGATGGTACTGACACGCAGCGCTGGAGGTTTCGTGACAAGAGGTTATCAAGGGCACAGGGAAGCCGTGCGCCATCTCACGCTGTGGTGCAGAGTGGACCGCCGTGGCTGCCCTGTGTGGTCTGGGTGTGGGGGGAGCAGCGGCTCATGTGCTCGTCGAATCCCAGACCTCGCCAGGCCACGGGCCTCCGTCCAGGCCTCAGTTGGTGCTCATCTGAAGTGAAGGTAGAAATGTTGCCATTATGTGTTAATCCTAAAGTTTGAACTAAATACTTGAATTCTTCCCGAGATGGGGTGGGGAGGAGCTGCCCATCCAGCAGGTGCAGTTTGGGGGAGCAGGTGCCCAAGAGGCTCCAGCTGTGGAGGGGGACTCCCTGGACGCCTCCCCCCTCTCACAGGACAGGCACACCAGAGGGAACCCTGGGGCGGGCAGGGGCCCGAGTGGATTCTTGAGGCCAGCGGAGGATAGAGGAGGGTTACTGATGGGGCTCTAACTCCTGGGCGGACCAGTCGTCCCTTACAGATCTGGGATTGAGAGATTGCCTGGGGGCGTGTGACCCTCTAAATGAGAGCCTTGGGGGGCTTTCAGAAGCCCCATTCCTCACCTGGGTTGTGGATGGCTGGTGGTAGCCAGCTGTCGCCCATCTGGGGGAGCATGCACCTGAGTGCTTTGGGTTGAGGGCCTGTTCCTCTGTATCACCCCACACAGCTGCGACTGGACGTGCGCTGACCTGCAGTGACCCCAGTGCCTGGGCGGGTGCATCTCTGGAGTGGTGGAGGGATGGTGTTTGCACATTTCTGAGCCTCTGTGCCTTTGAGAATCTTCCCCCCAGAGGGACTTGGGTCCCCACAGAAGAAGTCTTGGTTTGATTCTTACGATTCAGTTTGGAAGTAAACTCCGCTTACAGGATTCAAAGAGATGAGCGGGTTCTCTGGCTCAGCCAGTGGGGAGCCAGGACCACGCAGGACTTGGGTTCACATCTGAGGCTAAGGCAGAAAGTGGGAAAACCTGGCTTAGGTGTTGCATTTGAGGACAGAAGAGATGTTGATACTGACCAGGACGACCTTGGGTCTCTTCAGGGAGCATCAGAAGCAACTCTGAGGCATCCTATTAGTGAAGCATGAGCAGTGTCTGATCAAACCAGGACCTGAGCAAGCCACCTGGAGCGTTAACCCCCATGGCTGGTGTGAAGGGAGCCCCAGCCTGCCCCCTGCCTGTTCCGCCCCCAGAGCCCCTGGGTGGGCAGAGCCCACTGGGTCAGATGAGGGTGGGTGGCATCCCCGTACCGGTGACGGTTCTGATCTCCCGTGGTTGCTAGGGGAGAACACGGGGCCCCCGGATGGTGGGGCCACTCTCCTGCCCCCACCCATGGGCGCTGTGAGGCTGCCAGCCCTGAAGTCCCTTTCTGACCAGGCGCCTCCTGACCGTGGTCGGGGGCTGGCACCACCCCTCGCCTCCCTAACCCTTGCCCTCAGGAGTTATGTCTCCATGGGGAGACCCTGCTTCTGTTCTTAGTGTTCTGGATCCATCTTTTCTTACCTGGTTTGTTTTTTGTTTGGTTAGCGACATTTGCGGGGCAATGAGGCCTGAGCTGTGCTCACCTCCAACCCTTGGGAAGCAATTCTGTCCAGCCAGGACAGCAGGGGCCTGGGCACTGGGCCTGGAGGAGGCCCTGGTTAAAGAGGCGGATGGAAGGCCACTGGCTGGGTGCGGTGGCCCAGTGGGGATGTGGGGTATGGGAGCCCCACTGTTAAATCCAGGGCCCTCCCGAGGGAGCATCTGAGCCCTTTTTCAGATCTCTGCCAGCACCTTTCCCCCGTTCTGAAAGCAGCTCATCCATCTCCTCACTCATGTGCTTGTGTTTGGCTGAAACCTCTGTGCTCCCTCTGTCTTCCTTCATGGAAACATCTCTGCCTTGAGCCGAGGCTCCCACAGGTGGGCTCTGTGGACCTTGCTCTGCACCTGCCCCTGACCCCCCGTCCACGGGAACCAGAGCAGCGTTGCTCACCCCGCCAGCTCAGGGTGCACCTGCCGGAGTGATTCCCTCCACACACCTGGCCCCGATTTGCTCGGTGGACTGTCCTGTGGAAGGGCAGGAAGGACACCCCTCATGGGTGGCCATGGGACAGCAAGTTGTACTTCCAGTCGATAGGAATGGGGTGCCACATACTGCCGAGGACTCAAGGGCCCTTCACCGGGTCTGGAAGCAGATGTTCACAAGATGGACTGTTGACGTCAGTTTCTCTCTGGGAAGTCACTTGAGAGATTAAAGTATCAGCTAAGCCTCTGTTTCATGCGCTGAGGGTGCACGCACAGATGACATCATGGTCGAGGTTAAGCCTGATGTCCAAACAGTTGCCTTGAATTAGAACTGGACGGATGTGCCTCAGCTCTTGTTAAAGGGCAGATATTCAGAGTGACAGAACCTGCAGAGTACGCGGGACCCTTGGTGCCGCTGTCCTGCAGCCTGGGCGCAGATGTGGACACAGTGGCCTGCGGGTCCCCGGGCTCGTGGCAGGCCTGGGGGCGTGTTGACTTGTGAACTCTCAATGTTTGCCTTTGCTTTTCAACTTGAAGAGAAGACAAGTCTCCTGTGACTGCTCTGTTTCTTTTCTTGAAGGGACAGTCCCTGAAGAATCCTATCCTGAATCTGAGCATTTCCCCTCGGGTTCCCATTTGGCCGTCTCGCTGGTGTTTATGTACACAGTTTTTAAAGAGCGTGTGCTCTGCACAGACAGGGTCTCAACTGTTTGATGGTTAAGACCCTCAGTATTTCAAAATGATCCTCTGTCCCAGTCCCTCCTGTGGCATGACAGAACATCTGGGTCTTTCCTCGACCTTCCTGCCCTTGAGGTGCCCACCGATCTGAGCTGGCCTCACAGCTGGGGGAGGTGTCATGCTACCCCTCACCTGTTCCGGGTGAAACTCTGAAGACCGGGGTGGCAGGGGGGGCACCAGGAGCATGGCCACACCAGGTGCGAGGTGGGATGTGCTTGGCCGCCACCTGGGTTGGGGCCACGTTTGCTCATCTGCAAACTGGTGGGGGCTGCTGGCCCCTCGGCATCAGACACCCCCCCTCCCCTGCCCCTAGTCGCTCTCAGGGGGTAGGACTCCCGCTCAGGATCTGGACCCAGCCAGTAGAAGCAAACAGCACCCTGTCTCCTTGGCCTTCCAGAAGCACCAGGTTCGCTGGGTGGCAAAGCTCCTTTGGGAATCTCCCCTCTCACCGAGGCTGGGGTCCTTTTGGTCGACCAGTTGCTGAGCAGGGAGCCGGGTGACATGGAAGCTGGGCCGGGGAGGGTGGGAGCCTGCACATTGCACCCTCCGCCCACACCTGCCGGCCTCAGGGCCTCCATCCAAGTTGGGCTCCTGCATCACTTTTCCCAGCCCGGTTGAGGGAATTCGTTTCTTACAAGTGTGTGAACAGCATGGGAGGCTCCAGCTGCTCTCCCATCCCTTGAGGTGGCTTCCTACCTTTGCATGTCGGCCAGCCCTTCACTGAACGTCGTCAGCTGGGCCAGTCGCTGCGTCCAGGCCCGTGGTTGCCGTCGGCCGCAGGAGCACCTGTGTGCGGTGGGGGCAGTTGGTTCTAGAGCCATAACAAGTCCTTCTTGCCTGCCCAGGGGCCCCTGGGAGGGCGGTCCTGTCTGTGGCCGGCTCCCTGTGCAGCTCTGGGCCTTGCGGGCACCCACCAGTCCACTAGGCTCTATCTTTGCTG
Organism: Tapirus indicus; assembly: GCA_031878705.1. Classification (NCBI taxonomy): domain Eukaryota; kingdom Metazoa; phylum Chordata; class Mammalia; order Perissodactyla; family Tapiridae; genus Tapirus; species Tapirus indicus. The sequence continues at coordinate 85,097,450 of CM062924.1, read as the reverse complement.
TTTTTCCCTTCGTGGTCCAGATCCGAGTGCCTTCCTCACCGGAGGGCCTCGTTACGCCCCTCAGCCAGGAGACGTTTTCGTGAAATACTTCATTCTCTTCTGACAAAATGCTTCTGAGCTCTGCAGCTGCTAACACTATGCTTTCTCCCTCCCGTGCTCCCAGGTCTTCTGGGTCTTCCTTCAGAAGCTGGCCTTAGCCTTATGTGTGGCTCCTTCACAAAGGAAGTGATGCCCTCCCTTTGGCCCTTCTTTGATTCTAATAAAGACTTTGTCTTGGTGGCAGATGACTCTGCATCTCGAGCCTCATTCTGATCCTGATCCCCACTTTCCTGTCCCCGCATGGTTTGAGGTGGGGATTCATGGGGGACTCTGGGTCCCTGTGAATTGAGTTGGCAGGTGGGTGTGTGGTTTCCCCTCGAGCTCCTGGCACGTGCACCTCCTGTCCTTGGTCCTGCCTGGCAAGGCATGCACCTTGTGTCTCTGGTATTCACCAGAAAATAGTCCAAAAAGGCCACTGCCACTCCCTCCCTACTACACTAAAGAGAGTTTGGGTTTGATCCCTAAACTAGGCTTTTCTCCTTAATTACATGAATCTTAATTTCATTTGTTCCCTCATCTGCATCCACAGTTGAGGGGTGAGCAGCAGGAGTGGCGTCGCGAGGACTCAGTAGGACTGTCGCCGGCCACGATGTGGAGCTTGCCCCTAGTGCCTCGTGGCCCTCTCTCCTCAGGCCATGGCCTCACCCGAAGCCGACCTCACCTGGGCAGCAGGTCGCAGAGGATGCTGCAGGCTCCGTAGTCTCTGTCCTGCCCCCAGGACTGTGGAGACAGGGCCACAGGCTGCCCCTGAGGCTTGAGCCTTAACTGTCGACCTGCCCCGACACGCAGGGCCTCCATCAGCCCGTTCCTTTCCACTGGACTTTGATGTCAAGCATTTGAGGGACCAAGTTCTGGAAAGACAGACCTAGATGTACAGAGCTGCTCACGAGGCCCATGGAATGCGGACTGTGTGTGGATGGTGGTTTTCATCACACTTAGCTAAAAACATGCCACAGCTAACAGTTAGGTGTCAGTTTTTAAGTTAAGACTCTTAGGTGGACAAGTTAAATATATTCTCAAAGCCGTTTTCACTATCCAGGAAGGTAGGAAATGTATTTTGAGTAATACGAGCTTATTTAAATAAGTTGTCATAACTTAAAGTCTGGAGAAGAAATGTATGACTCAGAATTCCTAAATCAGCTAATCTGTGACTGTAAAATGGAATTAACGAGATGCTTGTCCCCAGCTGTCTGGAATGACCCCCAGAGACCACAGGCCTCGTCTTTGGGGCCTCCCTCTCTGTCTCTCTCGGGGAGGTGAGCCCTCTCCTGGGGCCCCGAGGGTTGGGTGGGGTGTGACCCTATCTGGAGGGTCTCAGAGGAGACGCTTCCACCTCAGGGGTCGCCTACTTGGCACAGACCTAGACTGCGGGGCCAGTGAGTCCCCGAGCTCTAAGGGGCACTGAGCCCTTTCAGGCTCCGGGCCTGGGCCCCTTCCTCGTCCCTTTTCAGCTAATTCGGGTTCTCCCTCCTGGATCCTTTCTTGCTGCTGGAGTTTCCTTCTTTTGGCAAGTTTCTGGGTTTCCTGCTGTAACTGAGCTGGATGTGGGGTGGGTTTCCAGGTGAGCTTTGTCTTTGCTGAAGGGGTCGGGGGTCAGCGTGAGCAGTTGCAAAGATGCTGCAGGACAAGTCAACAAAGGCAGACAGTGGGCTGAAGATACAGAGGAGGTGGCCGACACTAGGTCTGCTTTCTGGGAAGGGTAGGTCTGGAGGCTGCAGGCTGAGGTGGGCACCTGGTCCAGATGCTGCTCAGGGCTGGTCTGCTGGGCTTGGGGCACGCACCTTCCCTGCCCGACGTGCCTTCTGCAGGACCCAGGGACCGTGGCATGGCCTGCTCCCCAGAATGCCCTTCTGTCACCTGGGTCCTGCTGGGGAGGGGGCAGGGCGGCTCTGCCTGTGCAGACCCCCAGCAGGCACTTCTGGGTTTGATAACCAACGCCTCTCTCTGAAGTTCCTTAACTCTGGCGCTTAGCTACACGCAGAACGGCATTTTGCACATGTTGGACAGAAATAAGAGAATCAAGCCCCGGCCAGAAAGGTTCCAGAACTGCAGAGATCTGTTCGATCTGATCCTCACCTGTGAAGAGAGGGTGTATGACCAGGTGGTGGAAGGTAAGTGCGCAGACCTGGGCCCGCCCGCACGCCTGTGCTGGGACGAGACGTGGTGGCCTCCTGGACTTCTGGTCACAGTTGGAGGTGCAGCCGCTGTCCCATTGTACTTCCCAGCCCAGGGCTAGCGAAGGATTCTCGGTGCATCTGTGGGCTCCTCTGGGCCGGGGAAAGTGGGCAGGGCCATAGTGAGGTGGACAGAGGGCCTGGCCTCCGACGTGTGTGGCCCAGCTGTGGAGATTGAAGCCTTCTGGCTGGTCATCTTCCTCAGAGCAAAGCCACCTGTATGCTGGCCGACAGCGCCCTGTGGGTTTCACGGAGGAGCCCGGGCCTGCTTTTTGAGCATGAAAGTGACACTGGATGCTGTACTGCAGGACCGGCTGGGTGTTTGAGGGTGAGGGGGTGGCCTGGTGTTGAGGTTAGTGATCACGTTTCCTTGAGTCCCAGCCGTGTTTGGGACGAGGTTCCCTCAGCAGGGCAGGTACTGGGGTCTGCTCTGATGCTTGGTCTTTAGTTGAAGTCCCCAAAGGCCAGGGGTAGGAAGAGCAGTTCCTTGCTGCGCCCTGGTTCTGAGGCCTCTGCCGTCAGCGTCCTTTTGTCCTGGTTAGATCTGAATTCCAGAGAGCAGGAGACCTGCCAGCCAGTGCACGTGATCAATGTGGACATCCAGGACAACCACGAAGAGGCCACCCTGGGGGCGTTCCTCATCTGTGAGCTCTGCCAGTGCGTGAGTATCCAGCGCCCTGCTCCTGTTTCCCGCTCTGGGCTGGGCCAGGGGAGTGCGAGAAAACCCAGGAGCCTGCATGTGCTCTGGGTCAAGAGTCCAGGTCTGCCTGGCCTGGGGCCCCAAAGAGCAGTCCCTGCCAGAGGGAAGTGACCAGGACCATCTCCTGCCTGCGAGGGTTTCACCGTGAAAGTGATTGTCACACAATTCAATTCTCATGCAGCTCATTTTCAGATGTGAAAACTCAAGTAAATGCAGAGGTGCCCACAAGCTTGAGAACTGACCAGATGGCTTTGGTTAAGAACTCCCGGGGCCAGCCTGGTGGCATAGTGGTTAAGTTCACGTGTCTGCTTTGGTGGCCCAGCGTTCGCTGGTTCGGATCCTGGGCGTGGACCGGCACACCACCCATCAAGCCATGCTGAGACAGCGTCCCACATAGAGCAACTAGAAGGATGCACAACTATGACATGCAACTATCTACTGGGGCTTTGGGGAGAAAAAAAGCAAAAGAGGAGGAAGATTGGCAACAGATGTTAGCTCAGGGCCAATCTTCCTCAGAAAAAAGAACTCCCCTTGTGCTTTTTGTGAAGTTGATGGAAGAGGTACAGGACCTGCTCAACATCTGGCTTCTGTGATGACAGCCACGTGTGTCCACCAGGAGCTTCCCGGACAGGGGCCCCACAGATGGTGTCAGAGGGCTCATGGGCCCTCTGCATCCTCCTCTTCACCTTCAGGACTGGTCGTTTCAGACACCTGGGCATCCTCCCTTGTGAGAAAACCCCAAGGGCTTGTGCAGCCACCATGCAGCTGTGCTTGGAGTAAACGTGTCCTCTTAGATGCTACAAAAGGACTTACCCAAGGAGAAACCCACATGTCTTGTCCTGTCTTCTACCTGTGGGATCTGTGTTTAGGTTAGCTGGCTGTTGAGTCACAGAAAAATGAGGAAAACAAGTGGCTTAACCACGAAGTCTGGAGATGGGCAGGCTTGATCTGATTTGCTGTGTGAGGGACCCAAGCCTCTGCTCTCTTGTTGCTCCACCCAGCGCAGCTTTTGTTCCCAACGTGTCTCATGGTCCATTGTGGCTGCTGAAGCTCTAGGATTTGTGCCCATGATCCAGCCATCATGCAAGAAAAAGGGCTGAAGGGGAAGACATGTCCGGAAAGTTGCACACATGACTTCCACTTGGGTCACGCTGATGAGAGCCAAGTTATGGAGGGGCCACTCTTCACTTCAGAGAGGGACTGCTTGTAGGGGGTAGAGATGGGGGGGCAGTGAGCAGCCTTGGCCACGGTGTAGCCTGTGCCAGGGCAGGTGTGCTCAGGAGCCAACCCTGGGCCGCCCCAGGGCTGTACCCCCTCCTTTTAGGGCAGGGGTTCTCCACCAGGGGATATCTGTCACATCTGCACACATTTGTGGGTCTCACAACTGGGAAGGACACTAGTGGCAGCTCGTGGGTCGAGGCCACGGATGCTGCTTAACACCCTACAGTGCCCAGGACAGCCCCCCTGCAGAGCATGGGCTGGCTTCCTCACTGGGTGACTTGGGGCAAGTGACGGCTTTCTGTTTCCGGGCTGCTCATTTGCAAAGTGGGGACGGTATAATGGTGAGGGTTCATCTGAGGGCAGGCCCTGCGGTAGCCGCTCTGTGCCCCCTTCCCTGTCAGGCTCACCAGGGGAGGGCCTGCGGCTGCCCTGGGAAACCTGTCCTCAGGTTCCCATTGCTAACTGAGTCCCCACATCACTGGTCAGCACCAGGACAGGCCAGAGGTGGCTTGTGTGCAGCCCTCTCTTCTGCAGGGCCCTGGGGCTGGCCGGGGCCTGGTGTCCCCCTGGGTCCCCCCAGTGGTCCAGGCATCCATAAGAAGAGGACGCCGCTGGGGCAGGAAGCTCGTGCACTCACGGGTGCCCCCCGGCTCTGCTCCCGCTCAGGTGGCCCTTCTGCTCTTTCCAGATTCAGCACACAGAGGACATGGAGAACGAGATCGACGAGCTGCTGCAGGAGTTTGAGGAGAAGAGCGGCAGGGCCTTCCTGCACACCGTCTGCTTCTACTGACCTCCCGACGCCGCCTTTCAGAGCCTCCTTCCTTTTGTTAATACGCAATCCTTCCTGATATTGTTTTTACTTGTAGCTATTCTGCTGGGGACGGTGGTAGTGCCCAATGAACTGTACATATGAAATGAGAAGAGATACGTGAATGCCAGATCAAAAACAATCAAGTTTCCTATCCCACTTGTACTTGTGAGTGGGATGTTGATTATAAAGGTTTTTTCTTTAACCAAAAAAGAAAGAGATGGTTTACAGTACATTTCCCTGCTACATCTGTGTCTGGTTGCGTTCCTTTCCTTGCCCCTGCCTGGCTGGAATGTACAGACACCTGAATAAAGCAACGGCTGCATCTTCTTAGGAAAGCCTGCACTTGTCCAATAAATAGATGCTGCTGCTGGACGTCTTTGCTTTGTCCTGAGTCCCCCCAGCCTGCCCCCACTGGCTGGCGCAGATCCCCTGAAGGGGGCAGAGGTGGGTGCCAGACATGCCTCCCTCAGGAGGGGGGGCCTGTCCTCAGCCCCTTCTGAACAGGGGGCCTTGGTGACTGCAGTCCCGGGCCTGTGGGTCCAGCCTAGCTGCCAAGCATGACCTTGAGGACCTCGAACGGGGCCTTCTCCCTGTGGTACCTGTTCCCAGGGCTGGGATCCATTGTCACTGGTGTCCAGTCCCTCAAGTAGCCTTACTTCCTGGTGATGCCCTCCTGGTTTCCAGCCGTGGAAAACCTCAGGTCCTGGTGGGAAAGTTGGGGCGGGGGGCTGGGGGGGCTCCTGTGCAGGCAGTGTGGTCCACATCTGTGTTGCCCATTCTGTCTCCAGGCTATAGATGAGGAGTTGGCTCAGGGACTCCTCTCCAGGACCCCAGCATCATGGGCCAGCCAGAGCAGGGCCACAGACACTGGCCTCTGGGCTTCCAGGCTGCCCAGCCCAGGTGCCTGGGGCTGACCCCTAAGGGAAGTTGGGGCTCAGGCTGGTCCTGTCCCCACTGTGGGGCATCCTGGGGCCTTTGCTGGGCTCTCTCCTTGGGCTATGTGGCCATGGGTTTGGAGTGACCTCCCTAGCAGCTCCCCAGCCGCCCTGCAGGCCCCTCCACTAAAGGCAGTCACTTGCTGGAGGAGGCCAGGCACTGATCAGCCTGCCCACTGCCTCTCACCCTGCGACCCCGGGGGCCCAGGAGAAGGGGCCTTCAGCTGAGACGTGGGAGAAGAGGGGCGGGGAGGAGCCTCAGGGCCCTCTCTAGGACTGCTCAGTCGGATCCGGACCTGGGCCTGGGTCCAGGGTCGCTGGGAAGGCGAGCAGGGTCGAGCCGGCCAGATCGGAGCGAGACCCGGCTCTCCCGTCCCGAGGTTGGGGTCCGGCCGTCGTCGCCGGGGCGGGGCGGCCGCGGGCGGCCAGGTCCCTCCCGGGAGGCGGGAGCGGAGGGTGGAGGCCGGAGCCGGAGCCGGAGCCGGAGCCGGAGCCGGAGCCGCGCGCAGGGAGGAGGGAGGAGGGAAGAGGAGGGAGGAGAAAGGAGGGCCGAGGGCGGAGCGGAGCGCGGCGAGCGCGGCGGCCGGGCGGCCGAGCGACCCCGGGAGCGGCCGCGTCCCCTGCCCGCGCCCCGCCCCGCGCCCCTCCCCGGCCGGCGGCGGTGGGTGCGCGGCGGGCTGACCTCTGCGGAGGCGGCGGGGGCTCAGCATCGGGCCGGGGCCGGGGGGGCGCCGGGGCCGGGGGGCGGCGCTCCGGCCCGGCCCGGCCCCGCCCGATGTCCATGAGCGCGAACACCATGATCTTCATGATTCTGGGGGCGTCGATCGTGATGGTGAGCGGAGGGGCTTCCCGCGCGCCCGCTCCCCCACACGCTCCCGCCTCCCGCGCTCGCGCGCGCCTCCCCCTCCCGGGCCTTGTTTACGGGCCGCGCAGCCTGCGCTCCCCCTGCCCGGCCTGCGCTCCCCCAACCTCCGGGCTGCGCACCCCCAAACCCCGGGCCTGCGCACCCCCTGCCCAGCCTGCGCTCCCCAAACCTCCGGCCTGCGCACCCTCAAGCCCCCGGCCTGTACTCCCCCAAACCTCTGGCCCGCGCTCCCCCGTCCCTGGCTGCTCTGCGCTCGCCCCTCCCCCGGCCTGCACTCCCCCGTCCCCAGCGCGCTGTCCCCCCCGCCTGGTGGCTCCGGCCCGGCCCGCTCCTCGGCGCTGACCGGTCATGGGCTCTTCCAGGCCATCGCGTGCTTGATGGACATGAACGCGCTGCTGGACCGATTCCACAACTACATCCTCCCGCACCTGCGGGGCGAGGACCGAGTCTGCCACTGCAACTGTGGCCGGTGAGTCCGCGCCCAGCGGGGCACACGCGTGATCACACATGTGCAGTGGTGGCAGGGCCCACTGGGGCTGGGCTAGCCGCACGCAGGCCAGGGGCAGGGCTGCACTAGGCCGGTGGGGGCTGCCGAGGCTGGCGCCAGGCTCAGTGGGGGAAGGACTGTCCAGCTTCCCACAGGCACCTGGGGGTTGGCCAATCCGTTCTGGGAGGGGGGAGCTTGCCTGAGTCAGTTAGGATCTCCTCCCAAAATGCCTTTAGAGAAAGGGCCCATCAGGGTGATGGGCAGAATGGGCCCCCGGCCTCCTGGTCCAGGGCCTGGAGGCCAAGAGAGCAGCATCCTAGCCTGGCGTCCCGGGAGGAATCTTGCACACGGCTGTACTCACAGAGTACACCATCCTCCTCCCTGGGTCCTGACAGTGTCCATGAAGTTTCCTGGGATCCAGATACCGGGATGTGCAGAAGGTCAAAGTGGGCCTGGCCTACCTTGTGGGGCATCTGACCCAATCCCCTCCTTGTACAGAGGAGGAACTGAGGCAAGGGGGGTGGAGCTTGTTCAAGGTCACTCAGAGAGTGAGGGGAGAGCCCAGGCCCCTTACACCTGCTGTGCGACCCCCATTCTGTGCACATGCAGTGATGGGGTCCTCCTGGCCATGCATGTTTGTACGTCCATGTATGAAATAAACATCTTCTCATGAGACGCGCATGTGTGTACTGTCTGTGCATATACATGTGCGTACACATAGCGCACACGCACGTTCGCATGCACACCCTCATCCCCACAGGACGCCCTCATGCTGGGACCAATGAGGAAGCAGACAGAGACTTGAGTGGATAGAGACTTGCCCAAGGTCACACAGCTAGTAAGGGACGGACCTGTGTTCTTGTTTTTTTTTTGAGGAAGACCAGCCCTGAGCTAACATCCGTCGCCAGTCCTCCTCTTTTTTTTTTTTTGCTGAGGAAGACTGGCCCTGGGCTGACATCCGTGCCCATCTTCCTCTACTTTATATGGGACGCCGCCATGGCGTGGCTGACGAGCAGTGCGTCGGCGGGCGCCCGGGATCCGAACCCGCGAACCCCGGGCTGCCAAGCGCCGACTAAACCGCTGCGCCACCGGGCGGCCCCGTGGACCTGTGTTCTTTATCCCTGCCTGTACTCCTGCTCCAGGGACATGTGTGCACACGTAGTGGGCGTGAGGTGTGTGTGTGGGTGAGACAGGACAGGTTCATGCCTCACTGAGCATGCCACATGCCTGCAGGTGCAGACCAGTGTGTTGAAGCAGAACACGGGCATTAGTGCAGGTGGAGATGAGAGTGTAAAAAGGATCCTCACGTGTGCTGGCCAAGATCCATCAGGAGGGTTCGCTGGGTGGCCACACTTTGCCAGAGATCCCTGCGTTCCTGCCTGGTGCACATGGCCCGAGGCAAAGGAAGAGCCTGAGGTCAGCTCCACTGCTTCCTGGGCAGCCATGGCCCAGTGGCTATAGAGTGGGGTGATCCTGAGACCCTCCGGGAGAACCGTGGTGTGCACGACGCTGGGTCCAGACTCAGGGCTCCATCAACATTAGTAACGCACATTTTACTTGTGTGCGGGCTGTTGTGTTGTGACCAGCATGTGTGTGGCCGTGACCTGACACCAAGCGCCCATCTGGGCAGAGTGTATTTTCAGAGTGTATTTGCACAGGGTGGGTGTATGCATCACATGTAGTGTCTAGAGTACATGTGAACTCAGGTCAAACAAGTGTCTAGAGAATGCAGGCTGGTGCTAGGCCTGTGTGCACAAGTTAGTGTGTCTGTGGACGCAGAAAACATGGAGAGTCATGCTTGCTATAGACATAGAGTGTTTCTGCGTGTGTGTATGTGTCCACACGTGTGTGCTTTGTACACATCACTACATACAGGATATGTACATTCAGTGTACAAAGTGTCCTTGTATATTGAAACATATATGTGTATGCACAGTACATGTATATGGTACAATATACAGTGAAGACTGTGCTCCATGCAGGTCTAGCAGATGTGTCTGCAGAGTAGTTTTGCACATGAGGTATCCATGTGTAAACTGTGTACATGCATTGCCACAGTGGACTCTACCCATATATGTAAACACCGTGTGCAGAATAAGCATGCACACGTGTATGCCTTCCACATGTCTACAAGGAGAATTTCATACAGACGACATACATGTAAATTAACGCTCCAAAGTATATGTGCCAGCAGGTGTCTGTGCGCACAAACCCATGCGTATGCTGTGGTGCCCACAGAGAGGATGGTGTGTGCAAAGCATCTACATGTGCTATGCACTGTGCCGGTGCCGGGCAAACATGCACATGCACACATGTGCAGCTTGTGGGCCCAAGTCCATGGTATACACACTGTGTCCTGTGCATGTGGCCGGCGTGTATACACGACATGCATCAGACCTCAGGTAGACACAGCATGCGTGGCCCAGGCAGGACACATATATGTGCACATCATAGAAATACGTGTGCACACGGGAGACCTGAGCCCCCACCCCCAGGGGCCTGACTGGGAGGAAGGAAGAGGGCAAAGGACAGGGGAAGAGCTGCAGGTGCCAGGCCAGTGGTGGGGGCACAGGTCATGACCTCTGACTACCTGGAGGTCCGGAGTCACTAGGGTGGTTGGGGTCCTGGGCCTCATCCTACTTGCAGGACGCCAGGGGCATTTCTGGCTTCCTTGGTGACTCAGTCTTCAAGTTTCCTGCCCAGCCCAGCTGTGTGTCCTGGGGTAGGAAGCAGCGGTCCTGAGGAAGACTCTGTCAGAGCTCCTAGGCCCAGAAGGCTGGGGAGGGTGGGAGATGATGGTGATGCTCATGTTATCAACCCCCAAGAGGCCTGACCTGGCATTGTGCGCCTGGGTGACGGGGACTGCTAACAGGTCACGAAGGGCATCTTCCCCTGGGGGGGCTGGCAGCTGCCACACATTCTGGGTGGTGATCAATAGTTTTCCATCACTTATTGATGATTGATAGTGGCTATTGATGAACTGTGATCAGATAAGCGATGGCTGCCAGGTATCAGGCAGTCCTTGCTGACTGAGCCAGGGCTGGTGGCCGCTGCTCCCTGGGGCTGTGGTGACCGAGGCCCCACCCACCATCCATGGGGGCTGGTCACACTCTGGACATGCTGAGCAGGATGGCCTCCAGGATCCCCAGGAGGAGCAGGACAGGGTGTGAGGAGAGGCCAGCCTGCTGCTGTGCCTGGTGGGCTGGGTTTGGGGCTCTAGGACCCTCTGACCCCACTGGGAGGAAGGCGCTGTGTGGCCCCTGCTACCACAGGAACATCAGTGAGGGAGGGGCAGCAGACCTGGGGTCAGGGAGGACTCTTGGGATTTCCATTTTTGAGAAGGTTCCTCGGGGGGGGGGGTTTCCAGCATGGCCAGTGGCAAGGGGGAGAGGGGGGATTGGGCCCTATCTCGTCTGAAGACCAGGCGGAGGTATCAACATCTAACTGAGGGGAAGATGGGGAGAAGCACGTTTGGAGAGGGAGGAGCTATTTTTAGGTGCGAGTTTGAGGTGTCTGTAGATCCCACCTGGAGACGCCATGCAGGCAGCTGGAGCTTGGAGCAGACATGGGGGGGGCAGGGACTTGGGGGTAGGGTGGGGATGGAGAGTTGGAGAATCCAGCAAAGGAGCTTGGAGAGGAGAGGAAACTAGGGGAGGTGGCCCCCTGGGCAGGAGGACCCCAGGGTGGTCTGGGCAAGAGGAGGGGCCGCAGCTGCGAGGATGACTGGGGGCTGAGAGGACATGGACCTCACAGTGCCTTGGGCACTCAGGATCAGCAGCTCCCTCTCCAGGGCTCTCCTGTTGGCAGGGGGCGGGGAGGCCCACAGTCTGTTGTCCTGGGTGCTGGTCTCTCGGGCAGTCACCCCAGCTGGGATCATCAGGCCCAGAGGGCTCCCTGGAGGAGGAGGGCATCCAGGTAGGCCTGAGCCTGGAGGAAATCTTATAGGGAGGGTTCACTGTGGCCCTCAGAGGCAAGCGAGGGCCTGGAGGGTTCAGTGGCCTGAGCCCGGACAGTCAAGGGAGGGGAGGCTGAGGGGCATGGCCCAGGCCTTGGTGGGTGCTGGGATGCAGGGGAGGGGCCACGGTCCAGGGGGCCCTGGAGAGGTGGACATTGTCCATCCCAGGAGCAGCAGAGCAGGTGGTGGACATGTGGATCTGTGAGGGGCATGGTGAGGGGGTGCACCCAGGAAAGGGGTTGAGAGGATGGGGCACTGGGCAGAGCCTCCAGGCCACCAGCACAGAGAGTTAGAGCAGGGGCGTGGGGGTGGTGGGGGCACCTGTAAGGGACAGGAGCAGAAGGAAACCAGAGGCCCAGGCAGGGCTGACCCCACTGGGCTTTCCGTGGTGGGGAAGCTGGGGAAAAGGTGCAGTGAATGTCAGGTGGGAGGATGAGACCAGAGAGCGTCCCCGAGGAAGCCGCAGGTGGGCTGTGACCCTGCCACCGGACCAGGACACCCCGCCCTGGGCCCCCACCCTGGAACGACTCATCCACCTGCACTGTGTTCCTGTGACCCCGTCAGGGTCGCCTCTGAACCCCAAGTCAGGCAGAGAAGGGAGGAGGGTGATGCGTGGGCAGACACAGCTCTGGCCGGCCCCGGACTTCTCTCTGACCGCTGACCTCCCACACTCCCACCCTCTGGGCAGCCTCCCGCCAGGTAACACGGGCCCCAGGCGAGTCCCCACAAGGGCTGCTGCAAGGACCCCAGCGGGCGAGCGGGTGCCCTTACCGCGGGGGACCCGCCCGCCCTGCCGCCCCCAGGCACCACATCCACTACGTGATCCCGTACGACGGGGACCAGTCGGTGGTGGACGCCTCCGAAAACTACTTCGTGACGGACAACGTCACCAAGCAGGAGATCGACCTCATGCTGGGGCTGCTGCTCGGCTTCTGCATCAGCTGGTTCCTGGTGTGGATGGACGGCGTCCTGCACTGCGCCGTGCGCGCCTGGAGGGCCGGCCGCCGCTACGGTGAGTGCGAGGCCAGCGCTGCCCGGAGCCGGGCGGGAGGGCCTGATCTGCTGCGCCCAGGCCCCGCCCCTGACCGCCCATCACGCCTCCGCCTCACCACGCTCCGCCCCCTGCACCGCGCCCACACCCGGCCCCACCCCGCCTCACCGCACCCACCTCCGCCCCCATCCTCACCCCGCCCGCCCTGCCCCCGCCACGCCTTGCCCCGCCCCTTCCGTCACGGCCCAGCCCCAGCCCCGCCCCATCGTGGTCCCCGCCCACGCCCGGCCCCGCCCCTTCACTCGTGGCCCCGCACAAGCCCCACCCCTTCCGCCCCGGCCCCGCCCCTGACCGCGCCCCGCCCCCGCAGACGGCTCGTGGACCTGGCTGCCCAAGCTGTGCAGCCTGCGGGAGCTGGGCCGGCGGCCACACAGGCCCTTCGAGGAGGCGGCGGGGAACATGGTGCACGTGAAGCAGAAACTCTACCACAACGGCCACCCGAGCCCGCGGCACCTCTGAGCCGCGCAGGTCTCGCGGGGCCTCCGGCCACCGCGCCCACCTACACGGGACTGGACGGCCGCCCCGGGCCAGGGCGTCCGCGGACTACGGGCGTGTCCAGCGGAAGGTGCTGTCTCCTCTTCTTTTTATAAAGGGGTCGGGTGGGGCCGGGGGGAGGCCGCCGGTCTCGGGGGGCCAGGGCGGCGTGCCCAGAGTGGGACGGGGGCGCCAGTGACGGTCGGGCCACCCGCGCCCTGCAGTCCTGCCTGCGCTTGGCCTGGGACCACGATTGCTACTTAAAACCGGCTCTCCTCTGTGCGCCCGTCCACGCGTCCGGCTCCAGAGCCAGTTCTGGCGGAGGGGAGCGAGGTCGAGACAGGGTCTCGCGGGGGAAGGGGCCCGAGCCCGTCCGCGCCCACGTCTGCACCGGGGCGACCGCGGGCCGCAGTAGGGGGCGGAGGCAGGAATCTAGGGGAGGCCCCGGCCCAGCAGCAATAAGGCCCCAGAGCCCCGCTGTGGCAAAAGTGCGGCCACCCTGCCCAGGGCATCCCCGGTTGGGCGCCTCACTGTGACCCCCGCCCCCTGCTGGTCAGTAAATTCTCCAGAAAGTTCCAGCCTCCGCCTCTTCTCTTACCTCTGACCCCGCGACCCTTCGCCTCAGCCATGAGACACGGACGCTGTGAGGCACCTTGTCAAGTTTTTATTAGATTCTGGATAAAAAGATCCCAACTCCACTTGAGGGAGAGCTGTGGCTCCTCTGGGCAAGGGCAACACCGGATGTCCCTGTCCAGTGGCCTCAGGCGCGCCTCCCCCCACCCCGTATGGTTTATCACCATTCAGGTGGGCTAGTTCTCTGCCCCCTGGGTTTATCATGGTCACAGATGTGTGCAGGGCACCCCCGTCTCTCCAGTACAGCGGTGGGCAGCTCTCTACCGGGTGGCACAGGGGCCTGCTCTGCTCACCCCTTGCTCAGTTCTGGTCCCGGGTGGGACTGGACAACCAGGCCCCTACCCATGCTGGCCCACCACAGCCTGGGGGGCTTCCCACCACAAAGATGCCACAGCTGCACCTGGTCCTGAGCAGAGACCTTTAATGCTGACAGCAGGAACATTAAAAATGCTGGGGAGGGGGGTGGCCATGCAGCACCCTCAATGGCTGCGGGGAGATGTGGGCGCCTCGGTGCTGGTGCTTCCTCTTGGTGACACCATGAGGCCAGTGTGCCCCAGGTGTCCAGACCCAGCTCACTCAGCCCATGCACTCGGGAGCGGAGGCTGGCTGCCCTTGAGCCCAGCTTTCTCGGCCTTCAGCCACTGCATCTTCTGCTGATGCTGCTGGATGGCGTCCTGCACCCGGGCATCCATCATGGCCTCAGTGAGTACCCCGTCCTCAGAGGCATACGCCATGGCCTGGCAGGGAAAGAGCACTGAGGGAGGGCACCAGAGGGGCTGCCTGCACGGCAAAGGTCTCCCACCCTTGGGCTTTCGGGGCCCCCAAGTCACCAGGAACTGCCCACCCTGCAGGCCAGGACCAGACCCACCCTGGCTGCCGCCTGACCCCAACCTGTGAACCTGTCTCTTGGAGATGCCCTCCAGAACCGAAAGGCCTCCTGTGGGGTGGGTGAAGGTGGGAGCAAAGCCTGGGATGCTGAGTCCACCAGAGGGATGGCTGGCCAGCACCCTCCCCCGGGCCTGTGCTCAGCTTCAAGAGGGGACTGGCCTCTGACATGCCCATGGCACACGCCTCACCTCCCCCATGCAAACACGTGTGGTCACAGGCAAACCCACAGCCCAGCGTGGCTGCCATCCCTGCAATGCCCATAGCCCTGCCTGCCTCTCGCCCACTGAGCTTCTCAAGCACTTGCTAAAAACAGAAAGCCTGAGGCCAGCTGTCAGGAAGCAGCCCAGCGCCCCCCCATGCCCCAACCTGGAGAGCCCCTCCTCCATGGACAGCAGAGCTGCCCTCAAGGTGAGGGCACAGAGAACAGACCCACCATAGGCCATTCGGGGGCAGGTTCATTCTGACACTGTGGGAGGGCAGGGATACAGGCAGAGAGCTCCCCAGGAATACCAGAAATTCCTACTGGGTCAGAGAGTGGCCCCACCAGGCCAAACTGCCCCAGAACACTTAGTAACCGCCATGTACCAGGACCTGCCTCTCACAGGGCCCCCACTATCTACAAACAGTCCTCCCAGAACCGTGGGCTGCTGAAAGCCAGGCCACTGCCCAGGAATCTCACCCCAAACTTGGGTAGGCATATGGGTGGAGGCACCTAAGTTTTGCTGATCAGGTCCCCGCATTGTCCCCATCACCTTGGCTGCCAGGCATGTCACCTGTGGCCAGGCCGCCACGCCTCCCAGATGACCCAGTGCCCCACCTGCTTTCTGTCACTCTGATGGAGGCTGGTGTGAGGACAGCACTCAGTGTCTACCAAGCGGGGGCCTGAGCCAGCCCAGGTGTATCTCTTCAGCGACCTGAGCAGCCTTGGCCTATGTGGGCATCGTGAGCAAGTTCCCACCATCTAAGATAATCAGTTGCTTTGCTCACACAGGTTGGCCCCATCTGCAGGACAAGGCTGTCCTCAGTGCCCGGCTAAGACCGTGGAGAGAAAGGTTGCCCCTGCTGCCTCCTGCGAGGAGCACCTGGGCTCTGAACAGCAGGAGAGGAGAGCGGGGAGGAGACCCACGGGGAGCGCTCTGGCCTAGGGACCCACGTGGGTCAGGGTCTAGGCTTTCCTGGAGGACAGGGGCAGGTAGAGGGAGTGCAGCTCCTCCTTCCGGAATCCCAGAGCATTGAAGCAGACATATCTGCCCAAGGGGGCTGGCCTTAGTGAGCAGATAGGGAGGAAAAAGGGAAAGTAGTGACTTTGCCATGAAGAGACCTGGCAGCCACCACCTTAACCAGGCAATCCAGGCCAACATCCCTGTGATGTTGTGTGGACGTCAGGTACCCCCATATGATATGACCAGAAAGGCACCTCACCTCTGGGATCTCCCCAAACCCACAATCCCAGTCTAATCATGAGAAAAATATTGAACCCAGAGGGACACTCTACACAACAGCTGACCAGCAGTCCTCAAAACTGCCAGGACCATCAGAAACAAGGGGCACGTGAGGGACCACCACAGCCCAGAGGAGCCTGGGGAGACATGACGACTGATGTCACGGGGTCCTGGGTGAGAAGGAGTCAGAGGGGCAGTCAGCAGTGATGTGCAAATGTGCCCTGTGATGAGACATTCACAACACCACAAGGGGCGAGAGGCGCGTGAGAGCTCCTGTGCTAGCCCTGCGCATTTTCTGGGAAGCTGAAATTCCTCAAAAATATTTTAAGTGTTTATTTAAAAAAAAAAAAAAAAAAGGCAAGCCCTGGAACTGATGGCTTCACTGGTGAATTCTACCAAATGCTTTAAGAACTAATACCAATCCTTCTCAAACTCCTCCAAAAAACTGAAGAGGAACACTTCCTAACTCATTCTATGAGCATAAGCCTGATACTAAAATAAGACAAAAACACCACAGGAAAACTACAGACCAATACCTTTCTATGAATATTGACCCAACAAAATATTAGCAAATCAAATTCAATATCATATTGAAAGGATCACACACCACGACCAGGTGGGATTTATTCCTGTAATGCAAGGATGGTTCCACACAGGAAAATCAATCAACGTTAATACCTCACACTAACAGAATGAAGGACAAAACCACACCATCATCTCAATGGATGCAGAAAAAGCATTTGGCAACATTCAACACCCTTTCACATGAAAACACTCAATAAACTAGGTATAGAAGGAAATTTCCTCAACATAATAAAGGCCATATATGAAAAACCCATAGCAAACATCAACGGTGAAAGACTGAAAGCTTTTCCTCTAAGATCAGGAACAAGACAAGGGTGCCCACTCTCACCACTTTTATTCAACAGAGTACTGGAAGTTCGAACCAGAGCAGTTAGGCAAGAAAAAGAAAGAAGAGGTGTCCACACTGGAAAGGGAGAAGTAAAATTATGTGTTTGCAGGTGATAGAATTTTACATGTAGTAAATTCTAAAGATTCCCCCCAAAACTGTTAAAAGTAATAAATTCAGCAAAGTTGCAAATATAAAATTAACACACAAAAATCATTTATGTTTCTGGGGCCGGCCCGGTGGTGTTGTAGTGGTTAAGTTCACACGTTCCACTTCAGCAGCCCAGGGTTCACAGGTTAGGGTCCCAGGCACGGACCTACACACCACTCATCAAGCCACACTGTGGCAGGCGTCCCACATATAGAGAAAGATGGGCATGGATATTACCCCAGGGTCAATCTTCCTCAACAAAAAGAGGAGGATTGGCAATAGATGTTAGCTCAGGGCTAATCTTCCTCCAACACACACAAAAAATCACTTATGTTTCTCTACAGTAACAATGAACAATCCAGAAAGCAAATTAAGAAAACAATTTCATTTCCAGTAGCATCAAAAAGAATAAAATACTTACAAATTAACTAAGGAGGTGAAAGACTTGTACGCTGAAAACTACAAAATATTGCTGAAAGAAATTAAAGGATACCAAAATACAGACAGAGATCTGCTTTCATGCACTAGAAGACTTAATATTGTTATGATGCCAATACTACCCAAAACAATCTACAGATTCAAAATTTCAATGATGTTTTTTGCAGAAATAGAAAAATCCATTCCAAAATTCATATGGAATCTCAAGGGACCCTGAGTAGCCAAAATAATCTTGAAAAAGAACAGAGTTGGAGATCTCACACTTCCTGATTTCAAAACTTACCACAAAGCTACAATAATCAAATCACTGTGGACTGGCATAAAGACAGACAGACAGACCACTGGAATAGAATAGAGAGCCTGGAGATAAACCCTCACATGTGGTCAAATGATTTCCAGCAAGGATGCCAAGACAATTCAGTGGGGTAAAGGGCAGTCTTTTCTTTTTCTTTCTTTCTTTCTCTTTTTTTTTGTGAGGAAGACTAGCCCTGAGCTCACATCCGTTGCCAATCCTCCTCTTTTCCTTGCTGAGGAAGATTGGCCCTGGGCTAACATCCGTGCCCATCTTCCTCTACTTTATATGGGACGCCGCCACAGCATGGCTTGACAAGTGGTGTGTTGGTCCACGTCTGGGATTCGAACCTGTGAACCCCGGGCCACCGAAGCAGAGCGTGTGAACTTAACTGCTATGCCACTGGGCCGTCCCCAAGGACAGTCTTTTCAACAAACGGTGCTGAGAAAACTGGATATTCATGTGCAAATGAATGAAGCTGTACTCTTACTTGACGCTACATACAAAAATGAACTCAAAATGGATCAAGTACCTCAAGTAAGACCCCAAACTATAAAACTCTTTGAAGAAAACACAGGGGAAAAGCTTCCAGACGCTGGATTTGGCAATGATTTCTTGGCGATGACACCAAAAGCACAGGTGACAGAAGAAAAAAAGACAAACTGGAATTCATCAAAATTAAAAACTTTTGTGCGTCAAAGGACACTAAAAAAGGCAATCCACAGAATGGGAGAAAATATGTGCAAATTACATATCTGAAAAAGGATTAATATCCAGAATATATAAGGAACTCATAAAACTCAACAACAAAAAAACAAACAACCCAATTCAAAAATGGGCAAAGGACTTGAATAGACATTTCTCCAAGACGTACACATGGCCAATAAGCCCATGAAAACATGCTCAACATCACTAATCATTAGGGAAATGCACATCAAAACTACAATGAGACACAATCTCACACCCACTATGATGGCTGCTATCCAAAAAATATAAAACAACACATGTTGGGGAGGATGTGAGGAACTGGAACCCTGGTGGGAATGGAAAATGGTGCAGCCACTGTGGAAAACACCATGGCAGTTCCTCAAAAACTAAACATAGAATTACCATATGACCCAGCAGCCCACTTCTGGGTACATACTCAAAGGAACTGAAAGCAGGGTCTTGACGAGATATTTGTACACCCATTTTCACTGCAGCATTATTCACAATCTGCCAAAAGGTGGAAGCAACCCAAGTGTCCACAAATGGATGAATGGATTAACAAAACGTGATATATCCACACAACAGATTATTATTCACCCTTAAAAAGGAAAGAATTCTGACACACACTACATGGACAACAGACCTTGGGGACATTATGCTGAGTGAAATAAGCCCGTCACAAAAGGATAAATACTGTATGATTCCACTCACATGAGGTACCCAGAATTGTCAAATTCATAAAGTAGAATGGAGGTTGCCAGGGGCTGGGGGAGGGGAATGAGGTGTTGGTGTTTAATGGGGACAGTTTCAGTCTGGGAGGCTAAAAAAGATCTGGAGTGGCTGGTCCTGTGGCCTAGTGGTTAAGTTTGGCAGGCTCTGCTTCAGTGGCCCAGGTTTGGATCCCAGGTGTGGACCTACACCACTCGTTGGCAGCCATGCTGTAGCAGTGACCCACACACAAACTAGAGGAAGATTAGCACAGATGTTAGCTCAGGACCAGTCTTCCTCAGGAAAAAACAAAGATCTAGAGATGGATTATGATGATGGTTACATAACAATGTGAACGTGCTTAATGCCACTGAACTGTACAATCAAAAATTTTAAATTTTATGTTAAAGAAAAAACAAAGGCAGTGACCCCATGACAGGTGACCCGGGGTGGTAATAGATATGAACTTGCACCAAGAAAACCACTGCACTTGGGAACGAAAGCCGCAGTGGGTCCACGCTGCGTACCAAGGGGGGCTCCAGCCACAAAGGGAGAGGGGCCAGGGAGACGACCACATTCCTCCCGAGACGGCAGCTCCCCCTCTGCATCTCCTCTCCTCTCCCAGGAGAGGGCAGGACTAACAAACAGGCCTCCTGCCGGGCTGACCAGTCAGTGACTGGACACACCCTGGTGTGAGGACCAGACCCCTAGGGAGAGTGCCCTCAGGCTCCAGGAGTCCACTCACTTCCTCCCGCACGTGTGGGGGTCTGAGAATCCCCACCTCTCCATCCACCAGGCACACAGAGGGCCTGTCACCTGGTTTGGGCAAGGAGACGTGAAGAGAAGGGAGGCGTGCTGGGTCTGGGTGGATTTGTTGAGCCAGGGTGTGACCTGCTGTCAGGGACTGAATGTGCCCCCCGAATTCATACATGGAAGCGGTAACCCCCAGCCTGGCTGTACTTGTAGTTAGGGTCTCTAAGGAGAGAATGAGGGTTAGATGAGGTCACGAGGGTGGGGCCTGATCCTGCAGGACTAGCATCCTTATAAGAAGTTACACCAGAGTGCTCTGTCTCTGCCACGTGAGCACAGGGAGGAGGGCCCTCACCAGGACCCCACCCTGACCTGGGACCGCCAGCCTCCAGAAGCAGGAGAAATAAACGACTGTGTTCAAGCCCCCAGGTTGTGGCATTTCATTACGGCAGCTGAGCTGAGTAAAACACCCTGTTCTCCACTTTGTTGGCTGTGGAAACAGAGCCACCTCATGAGGGTCCTCAGCCAGGATAGCCTGGAGCAGAGCTCCCGGCGGACCCTGTGGGTCGCAGTTTGTGATCTGAGTCTTACAGCAGCATAACCTGGCTCATTCGAACACGGTCCCCGTGAATCTGGGCTCCGACATTCTAACCAAAGTAGATGTCTGTCTGGTTAATAAAATACACATGGACTTTAAAGCACTGCTAACTCGACAGTGGCCGGGTTGTCACAGGGCCTCAGACAGAACGAGCGCAGGCCCTGTGGAGGCAGCGATGCGGGCACAAAGTCAGGGGCTGGCTGCAGACACAAGCCACTCAGTACCCTCCGCCTGGCAAAGCTCCTCTCCTCAGCAGCCAGCAAGGAGCAAAGGCTTTCTGCGCCCGAGGCTCCTGGGGGTCAGCTGGCTCCCCTGCCCCGGGGTGCCCGTGGAACTGCTGCTGGGATGTTTCAGAGAGGAAACACTGGCTGTCAGGGAATGACAAGAGCTACTCTGGCCAGTGTGCCCTGAGCCCCAACACAGGGACGAAGGCAACAGTGAGCTCGTCCTAAAAGCCAGAACACCCGAGTGAGAGTGTCCATGAACAGAGCAGGCAATCCTAAATGCCAGCAGTCTCCAGCTGGTGAGAAACTGGGAAGGAGACCCTGGGCCCCTTGTCAGGTCAGAGCCACTTCCTGGTTCTTCATCTCCTCTGTCCTCTGACAAGCCCACAGACAGCTCTTGGGACACTCCACATCTCACCCAGGCTGTGTCCCCGGCCCTGCCACCCATCTGCAGTCGCCCGAGCTGACCGCCCTGGGCCCCAGCTTGGGACGAAGTCCAGAGATTTCTGAGACACTAAGCGTGGGCCTGTGGGACTCTAACACCCAAATGACACGTGGCTCGTTTCCAGAGAACCCGTCTGAGTTCAGAGCACGCATCTGATCTAGACTAAAACATAGTGAGGTGGGCCACAACATGCAAAGCCACTGATAGCCCTGCCCCATCCTCCCCGCTGTAGGGACGGAGGCAGGTGGTGGCTGGAAAGTAGGACAGCACATCACACCTGGGTGCAGAAAACCCTTCAACAGAGACACCCTGGGGGAGGCAGGTGCCAGCACGGGCTGCCTTCAAATGTCTCTGCGGGACTCTGGATGGGTCCAGCTCCTGCCTGTGGGAAGCACGTCCCCAACTCACCTGCCACGCCACAGCAAGCTGGGAGATCTCCCGGCCCGACATGCCCTCCGTCAGTTGTGCGATCTCCGAGCACTTCTTTCCATAGTCAAACTGGGCCAGCTTCAAGCGCCTGGTAAGGACAAGTTCCCTAGTGATGCCCAGGGCACCCAGAGGACCCAGGGGGAGACCAGAGGCCTGTGAGGGCCCCATGGCTCCCACATAGAGGTAGGGCTGGGACGTCTGCCAGGGTGTGTGTGCTGGGAACCCCCGGGCGGGGTACATGCCACCCTCAGAATGGGCCACATCTGAACGCCTCTCCTTTAATGAAGCAAACTGTGCCCCGATGTCCACTCTTGGCACCAGCTCGCCCGTTCGGCCCTTCCTACCCCTCTGGGCACTTCCCTTCCTCCTGGAGCCAGAGGTGGGGTCCAGGCAGGGGCTGTGCAGGAAGGACAGCAGTGCTTGGGGTGCTTCAGGATAAGTGAGAATGGCAGCGCTCCCTGAGCATGCACAGCCCCACTGCCTGACCCGGGGGGCAGGGACCACGTTCCCGTCCTCTTCACTCCAGACCTCATCCAGAGTCCAGACACGGCAGCTAAAATTCCCTCAGGGATGAGCTGAAATATGGGAGCGGGAAACCAAAGGGAGGAAGACCAGCACTCCCGAATCAGAGCAGTGTCACACCAGCATCCATGCACACTTGGATCCCTCCCCAGCCAGGTGCGGCTGAAGGCCTGAGAGGAAAAGGCCTCAAGAACTCAGACCGCGCAGTGTGTCAGGCTACAGTGGGCCATGGGGAGGCTGGGGGCACTGGGGCCCACCTGGGCCAGAGGAGGAAGAGGCCCAGGTAATGGAGCTCGAGGGCACGGGGCTGGGGGGCAGAAAGGCAGCAGGGGTAGGCAGAGCCAGACGGAGAGGGGGAGAGGGGCAGCTGGCTGTGTCACCAGCGACAGAAGGAATTCAGGTCAGCACTGCTGAGATCTGGCCCCTGGAGGTGGTTAGAAATAGACCAGCCCTCGCTGATCCGGAGCAGGCTGCAGGAAGCGGTGAGCGAGAGGGTGGCCCGGACCAAGTGTAAAGGGCTCCCACCACCTGGTGGGCCTTGCAGAATGGGGAACCCAGGCTCCTGGGTGTCAGGGTTGGCAGTGGAAAATGGTGGGAGTCCACCTCCAAGACCGACACGGTGGTCTGAGTGAAGCTCAGCAAATGTCCGGCCATCGGCCACCACGGCCCTCACTGTCTGGGGCCTGACTGCAGCCTGGGCCGAGTGTTCCCTTAAAGGCCTCACACGGTGAAAGCACTTGTGTAACAAGCAGAAAGGACGGAGACACCAGCCAGTCTGTGACGATGGGCTACTAAGTCAACAAGCTGGTGGGAAGCAGGATGGAGGCATGGGGGCCAAGCAGGTGGACAGGACAGGAGCCAAGGGCCTCCCGAGATGGAGCCCCACGTGAGACCACAGGGTTGGGATTCACTGCATTGGCAGAAGGAGGTGCTGGGGGGGACCCCAACGGGACAGGGCGGACTGCAGCCATGGGCCATCCAGGACACTTACTGCTTTCCTTCTGTGGCTGGTTTAAGAACATACTTGTCAAAATACATCCTCACCAGGCGCTCCCGCTCCTCCAACCGTGGCAGGTCAAAGCTGACCATCTCGTCAATGCGGTCATTGATGGCCCAGTCAAATTGCTCAGGCTGGTTGCTGGCCAGGACCAGCATGAACCTGCAGCCAACAGAGATGGCGCGAGCTGAGTGCCTGCTCCCCTGGGAGAGAGGCCTCTTAAACCACACAAGGCAATTTTCTAACAATCTATCTGGCAACTTTTTAACCCAGAAAACCCAGGAAGACCCAGCGTTGCTCCATGCCGTCCATCCCTCCCTCCGACAGTTGTTCCTGCCCCAATTCATGCTTCTCCTCTGACTGATAGCCCAGTCTGATGGGATAGCCACATAAGCCTCACTGTGCAAAGGGACAGAAACCCGGGGTCTGAGATAGACCTCTGCCCCTCCTCCACCAGGGACTGGAGATCAACTGAGTGGGGCTGCCAACTCAGCAGGACCGTGGACATGCCTCCTGGCGATTGTGGGAGGTGAGGGGTCCCTGCTGGCAGCAGCCACAGTGGGCCAGGGCAACACGTCTGAGATGGCAACCACACAGATGACTGGCAGGGCTGGGTATCCCTCAGTGAACAGCGGGCAGGGAACAGGAGGGGCCTCGCCAATGCAGAAGAGCAACATTAGGGATCTGGAAGGGGCCAGCCCATCCTCCTGGCCTCCTGTGCCCAGGGCACCCGGTGTGGGGTGACCACACAGACAGCCCATCTTGGGGGGGGTGGGTGTGGGCAGCTGGAGATGCCAAGGGCAGTGACTTGTGGACCAGGACTGGCCCCGGCTCTGCCTGAGACACATTAGCACATCTAGTGGTTCCCACAAACACCCCACTGTGCCCCGACTGGCCATTCCCATTGCACGGGTATAGGACACGGGATGTCCCAGAGCGGGGACACTGCCCAGGCACTGTGAACACTTGGTGTGTGCCTGCCTTGTTCCCGGCCCTGAACTGCAGCAGCCGTGTGAGCTCAGGCAGTGCCTCAGTTTCCCTCTGTGGAAGGCTACTGTGAGGACCAAATGGGACAATGCAGGAAAGCGCTCTGCACATGGGACCTCGCGCCAGCAGGCGGCCCTCACTTGCTGCTGTGCTGGCCTGTCCGGTGCAGGAACGCATTCAGGGTGGCCCTCAGGTCCTCGCTTATCTTCTCCTGCAGAGAGAAGACAGCCGGGCTGAGCAGCAGGCTTCTGTAAGCAGCCGAGGAGGTTAAATAAAGGCCTTGGAAAGACACAGCCTCCGCCCCCCACCCAGGAGCAGAAGTGCGACAGCATCTTTACAAATCCAAACTTGAAGACTACTCTGAAAAATGCCGTACGTACAATTTCTGCTTCTGAAACACAATCTACAAAGAGGGCGCAGCTGAGGGGCAGGTTTGGTCAGGCCTCAGTCACGAGCTACCAGTGACCTTCCCAGAAAGCGCAGACATGGCCTGGGCGATGGGCCTGGCCACGCCTTGCTCTGCTCAAACCACTGGACATGCTGCCCTGCCCTCTCGCCTGCGGCCAGCCTGGCCCACCAGACCAGACAAAGGTTTCCAGAATACTCACGGTCGCCCGCTTCCTGAGGAAGGCATCCGCTTCATCCACGAAGAGCAGGAGGCTGTGAAGGGGAGGGGCCGGTGGGGCCTCGTGGGCAGAGCCTGGCAGATGCCGCCAGGACAGGCGCTGCCCTGTTGGGATGCTCATGCACTGACCACACTGAGACACAAACCACACACTGCCCTCAGCAGTCCTGGGGATCCCAGACCTCAGCCTCGGACATACCAAGTGCCAGTGTCTCACAGTGACTAGAACATGCACAAGCGCCTAACCTGGCACTAAATTAAACACCTGGCGGGCAGCTCCTCATCTTAAACGTGTTAAGGTCAGAAAAACTGAGAGGCTCCTGTGATGAGCACAGACCACCAGGAAGCTGCGCTCGGGGTGAATTTCTCCCTCAGACCCCCACCCCCCCGGTGCTGGCAGACAGCAGAGGCTGCCCCGGCCTTCTGCATAACCACAGGGACAGGCTGCAGGGAAGTCACTGACCCCTGCCCAGGAGAAGCCCACTCACCCTCGCCGGCTGGTGCTGGCCCAATCGAAGACCTTGTGCATGGCAGTCACACCGTCCCGCCCCATGGGGGCCACGTCCCCACCTGTCATGATGGCGTAGTCCATGCCCGAATGCAGTGCGAGTTTCTGGGTGAGAGGGCGGGTGGGGAGAAGGCGGCGTGCATTTCATTTCCTCCCCTCACAGTCGCCCACGGCTTGCAGCGTGGGGGAGCTGGCCCGTGTGTGGAGATGCCCCACGCCTGAAGGGCTGGGGAGGGGTTGCCCCTCCCACGTGGTCCTGACGCCCAGCACCCATTCCCCAAGAGCCACGGCTGTAGCCTCTGCTCATGGCACCCCGGCACCCCCACCCCAGGTTGGTGAGACCCCTGAGGGACCCCAGCCCCACCTGCACGCCACGTGCTCTCACCTTGGCAAACAGTGTCTTGCCGGTCCCAGGAGGTCCGTACATCAGAATGTTCCTGTACAGACTCCTGTTCTTCTTGGTGTTCCTCGTCGCGATGGCGATGTCCCGCACACGTGCCTCCAGGCTGGGCTGCCAGAGGACACGGCAGTTCGCAGGACACCCTGCTGCCGAGTCTGACCCTCCAGGACCAGCACAAGAGGCGGCTTGTCCCAGGTTGGGGCTCAGACAGCAAATTCTACCCCAGCTACAGCCCCCGAACAGCAGCGCCACTTACGCTAAGGATGACACCCTCCAACGCGTCCTGAGGCTTACTGAGGAGCCGCCTGCTGACCTGCGGGGGGATGGTCAGGGTCATCAGCAGAGCCCACAGCACAGCCCCCGAGTGCTGGGGGCAGCTGGTCTGCCACGTGGAAACACAGCTGCCATGGAGCTTGCGCTCCAGGATACACGTGACTGGGCCCCACTTCAGAACGCTGGCAGATAAGGCCGTCTGTGTTGCTGGGCTAGGCGACTCACAGGTTCCTAATTGACCTTTTTCTCATTCACCGCGGCACATGAGGAATCAGTAGAGAGATCCAGTCGCAGACAGTGGGGGATATATCAGGAGAGGCACAATGCGAGGAGGGAGGCAGCTGTCCCCGGGCTACTTCAGCGACTTTTACAAGAGCCCAGGAGTTTGTAAAGAACCCAGTCTAACCAGGGGGATGCTCACGTCAACAGACCCAAGAGGTGACTGAGTGGACGGGGGCAAGGGTCCCCCCAATGCTGAGGACAGATCCCCCAGGGACAGCATCAAGGAGGAAAAAGCCAAAAGCAAATCCAACGTGCAGGAGGGAGTGGACAGGACTTGTGTCAACAGGGAAGGAGGACATGTGTTCACAGTCTGGCTGTGATGGCCAGAAGGGACCAGGGGACACAGTCCCAGTGAGGACTGGTCCCTGCAGCCATAGCCGGGCCTGCAATCACCTGCAGTGGGTGCTTCAATGCCTCCAGCACCGTGATACGAGAGGTCTCCCTCACCAGGGACGGCTTCCCCAGCCGGGCCTCGATGTACCGCCCTGCAACAGATGTGGCGTTCTTGGCGGAATAGACCCCGACAGCCAGCAGTGTCAGTCCAGCCACCTAGAGCAGGGCAGAGAGAAGCCGAGTGACACCCACCCCACCACGCCACTCAGCAGTCGACACAGCCCCCACCACCTCATCCTGTCCTGTGCCGAGTGACAGCTGTCTCCAACCCCAAATCCCGCACCAGCTGACGCTCAATTACACGTGACTCCAGAAGACGGTTCCAGACAGGCAAGATATCAAAAAGCTTATCGGAAACACCCTTTCTCAGAGAACTATTAGAGGGTACGTTCCAGCAGGTCCGAGGAAGCATCTGGCGACAAGAGCTCCAACCGTGAAGAGGCAAGTGGGGACAAACCAAACACCACAGCAGGAGCACGGGCACAGGACACTCGACCGGGAGCTGCAGTGAGAGGCTCCCGGAACCTACACCAACGTGTGAAAACAGAAGTAAAAACTATTCCCTACAAAATGAACAGCTGAGCCACCACAGGGGGAGTGATGACTCAGACCATATGAACAAGGCTCTTAGGAGACCAGACGGCGAAATGAGGGCCAGAGAGGGGCACATGCCACAAGGAGGTGGGGCTGGGGCTGGCTGTTGGCACCACCAAGACCACCTGGCTCCTGGCTCTGCTCCAGCAACCTTCAGATGTGGTCTTGCTTCCTCCAGCAACCCCCACGCCCCGGCACATCTATGCAGTTTGCTCGGAAGGTAGACACTTGACTCAGGGACAGCTATCAAACAGGAAAGAGGACAGGCAGGGGCCTTTGTGCACCAATTCTCAGCAGGGTCTGTCAGCGGGCGTCCAGGACGAACTGCCAGCCCACAGGCCGCCCCAGGCAGGCAGGGATTCTGAAGTGAAGACAGACGTAAGGGACTTCACTACCATGTACAACACACAGGTGCTGTCTGGATCCTAACATGAAGGCTGCCAGAGGCGTTTCTGGGACAGCTGGAGAGACCTGGAGCTAATAGGGTGCTTTAAAGTACTCCAGGAAAAAATTGACCCTTGAAATGGATGTCTGGGAACTGCTCCAATTTCAACACGTAACAGCTTTCCTCGTCAATACCCAGGCAGTACCGGTTCCAGACTCCTCCGCAGGAAGCCATAGCCCCTCGGGCAGCAAGATGCACAGCACCTAAGCACCTCAACCCAGAGCCCCAAGGTCTGGACAGGCGAGGAGGAAGGTCAGGCGGGAGGCAATCCTGCAGAAGGGCTGGAAGCCTTGGGGCAGGGCTTAGATCCCGCACAGCCAAGCCCACATCAGCTCTGCCCTCTCAGACCTGGACATGTGCTCCCTCCCAGACCTGCTCAGGGAGCACACAGGAGCCAAACCCATAGCCGTGCACAGCAAGCAGCCTTGACCCGGGCCGGGTCCCCCCCTGCATGAGTTCCAGTCTGAGCAGGGGTGCCTGGGGGAAGCAGGACAGGTCACTCGAGAGGAGGCTGCAGCCTTAGAGCTCACCATGTGAAGCAGGGAGCAAAGGAGGGAGCGGAAGAACACAGCCAGGGTTTAGACCCGCACCCAACTCCAGGCGGCCCAGCTCAGACGCCAGAGAGGAACTGCTGAGTTCACCCCACCCCGCCAGGCCACGGGTTGGATTCCCCTGGACCCACTTTCAGCAGGGCCTCCACTACGACCCGCCGCTCCGAAGGCAGGGGTCCCCTGCATGTTACTCAACACATTTGAGAAGAATGTGATGTGAGCCCTCGTTCACCCCGTCGCTGGCCCCAGCTGGGCAACTCCAATGGGCCATTTTATGAACCAGCAGTCTGACCAGCTGCAAGTTCCCTGGACTGGAGCCCTGGCCCTGCCTGGACCGTCCAGTCCCTGCTTTCCTCAAGACTCAGCCTGACCTCACCCCTCACCGTCCCAAGTGAGGCTGGAACTATATCCAGAGCAGGACGTTTGTGGAAGGAGCTCCAGGAACACAGGGGCCCCGGAATCCGGTGGTGCTTCCTCGGGGCATGGCCGCTGCAAGAAGGATCAGTGCGTTTACTGTCTGACCCTCGTTAGGGTGTCAGTCCCACACGATCAGGCGCCGAGTCACACTCCTCAGCCTAGAACAGCGCAGGACATAGAGCCGACATGCAGGAAGTACTTGTGGAGTCAGCGGCTTTTCAGGAACCAGTTCTAGCCAACGCCCCCTCCACCATGTACTGAGAAGCCCCACGGCACAGGGCGCAGACTACTGGGCTTTTAGAATGCGCACCCAGAGCCCAAGGGCCTTGGTGGGCCGACCTCTGCTTCCCACTGGAGGGTGGGAAACCATCCCAGAAGCTCAGTTGGAAGGGGGCTCCCTGCACATCTCCCTGAATTCCTGAGCCTCAGCTAGGTCCCACTGTCAAAGCTGCCGGGCAGGTCTCCAGTTACACTTTCCAAAGGGTGGGAGCTTCTACGGAAGATGGGAAATGAAGCTCTAGCACCCCCTTCCCACGTCTTCCTTCCAGAGGGAAGATTAGAAACCCTTTTATTAAAAGGGTTTTGATGCCTTTTACTGAACACTGCCAGGGCCAACACTGAATTGTTCCAAGTGCCGGAAACTAGAGGCCCTATCCATCCAGCTGACCAGGAGAGCAGAGCAGCAGGGAGCAGCAGCAGCAATTCTGAAACCACAGGCTTGCGCAGTGCACCACCTGTGAACTCCTGCCACTCAGAAGAAGGATGAGGCCCAGTGGGGGCCACAGCACAGCACGGGGAAGATGTGGCAGCGGTGTTTACCGTGGCTGTCACTTTGTCCCAGTCTGTCACAAAGGCACGGAATCCTTCACCAAACAGGGTGCCAGCCGTCCTGCAGGGGAAGCAGCGACATGACCAGGAGGGCAACGGGCCTGGGCACGTGGCTGGGGAAAGGACAAGGGGTCCAAGAAGCAGTCTTCCCCACCCATCAGGCCACCAAGGGCTCCACTGGGGGCCCACCAGGGACATGGACTCACCTGATGGACTCCAGGATGGTCTGGCGGTGCTCGGCAGCCTTCAGGCGGATCTGCTCGCGGATGATGTCTGCGTTTTCACGCTCAGCCTTGGCCCGAGCGCGTGCCTCGGCCTCCACCCGCAGCATCTCATTCTTGTGCCGCAGCTCCATCTCCCGCTCCACAGTGGCTGTCCGGGACAAGGCAGGGAGAGCCATGCTCAGCTCCCAGCCCCGTGGCCCGGCAGCCTCTCTGCTCACTGTGGACTACCCCCAGGGCCGGGCTCCTCTAGTGGGCTGGCTCTGGACAGAGGAGCCCTGAATTCAGACCCCAGGACCCAGGCAACCCCCCTCACAGGACAGTAACTCACCTGGGACCCTGGGGGTGCCCGGCTGCCGATGAAGAGTGGGTCCCAGAATGCCCAGCCCGCCCCAGTTTCTGCTACGAAGCCCCGGCTGCAGAATGCAGAGCTCCAGCACGGGTCTCAGGAAGCATATGGACTAAATACTGTTGGGGATCCACGTGCCTAAAGCAGCGCCTTCCCATGCCCACAGCCTGCTCGCCCTTCTTGAGCCGTGGCCCCCTAGGCAGGCTCTGAGGACACAAGCCCAGGCAGAGCAGAGAATCCTACCTCGTCGCATGGCCTCCTGCTTCTGCACAGACTCCTCCTGCTTCCGTAAGTTCTCCTCATTGAGAAGTTGCTGAGAAGCCATGGGAAAAAGGGAAAAGCTTTCAAAATTAGGAAATAACCAACATCGGTCTGAGAGGTTGACTGCTCGGCCCACAGGGAAGCTTCTACCACCCAGGGCCTCCGACCTTCTCAGGGACAGGCGCCCCAGGGCCCACACACTCCACAGCCCGATGCACGTGGGGTTGAACACTGCCCGGGATGTGCATGCACCGCAGGGCTGGGTTCAGGGTCCTTGCCCCCAGCACAGCTCGGCCACGAGGCAGACCTCTGGGCGCCACAGCCCCGATGCATAGCTATCCTCACAAAACACTGTTTTTTGCCTGATTGTTAAACTGAAAAGCTATAATGCCCACAACAGTCACAAGCATTTCAAACCCCCCCCATGAATTTGTCACAGCCAGGTTCCCAGTCAGGTCCCAACTGGGAGAGCCCTCAGAGTGGCCAGAGCCTGCCTCTGCTGGGGAGGCCACACAGCATGGCGTGGCAGGAGCCTGGAGGCACGTGCGTCCACGGGTGTCCGAGTAGAGCTCCCCTAGGACCCAGCACTTACCACCTGCCCCTGGACTTGGGCCCACCACCTGCCCCAGGGGAGACCCCTGCTCTCAGGGAGGACAGAGGCAGTACCCCTCATGTGCAGGCGTGCCGAGCTCACCTGCTGCCTCAGCTGGTCCTCGTAGCGCTGCCGGGCGAGCTTGTCCTGGTACTGGGCCCTCTAGGGAGAGAGAGAACAGTGTGAACACAGCTCAGCTGGAGAAGTTGGTGGATGGGCCGAGAACCAACGTCTGGATCCTGACTCCACTAGGCGCTGTGGCCTCAGATGAGCTGCCCACCTCCACCTGCTGAGTTGGCGAGCACACACGGGCTCCCCGTCACACTCAGTGCTGAGGAATCCATGGGTCTTAGATGTTCGCACAAGGGCCTCAGTGGGTCAATAACAGACCCATACTGCATTTGGGGGGATGATGCACCCCAAGAGCTCCCCATCCTGGTCACTCAGGCCTCCCTGTGCCCAAGTGGCCCCATGGCCCTTACAGCCTGGTGCTGCCGCGTCTCCTCACTCAGAGTCTTCCTCCGTTCCTCAGCCTGCACACGGATCTGCTCGCTCTTCATCTGTTCCACCGCGGCCTCGTATTCCTACAGCACAGACCAGCTGCTGCAAGCCCAGAGCCTAGTAAGGCCTCACACTCAAGACTTGGAGCTCAGGGCTCACGCTGCCTCACCAACCCTCTCCCACATCCCATGTGGGCTCTGAAGGGACTGGATAGGTCTATGCAGTGCCTGGGAGGGCAGGAGGTACTTGCAGAAAACACAGCCTAGACGAGCCTGAACCCTCACAGGCCCATCGGGTCCCAGCTGCACCCGCACCAAATCCAGGAGGACCCAGACCCGTGGGCAGAGAGAAGTGCCAGGAAAACAGACGACGCTGGGCCCCAAAGGATGAGACAGTCTCCTGGGGTGTCTGTCACTCTCTTCCCTCACACTGTTTCCACAGTGGCTTATGTCACATGCTCACTCTCTGACTAGATTTTACAACAGCCGAGGATGGAGAGCAGAGTGTGGGCCTTTCCTAGGCTTGCTACGTGAGTACAGAGAAACCACGTGAGAATCTGCCCGGGGATACCAGACCATCCTCACCTACACCTGCCCTTCCAGGTGATTCTGCTGCGGGAACTAAGGTCACACGCCCAGCGCCTGCCTTTGACCTCTCCCTGTTTCCCTCCAAACCATGGGCTAGAAGGCAAATGCAGGAAGGAGGCGTCTGAGTAACCACCACTCGCAGGCACTTCTCTCTGGGACCCTCCCTTGTCCGAGGGGACGCGGTCCACCCTCCACTCACTTTGAGCTTGGACTGCTGCTCCAGCTGCAGTGTCTGCTCCTGCATCTGTGCGAGACTCAGCGCCTCCTTGGCGTGTCCTGCAGTAGAGCGGGCGTTAGGGCAGCGGTGCACCAGGCGAGCGCTCACGTACCCATGCCAAGGGGCTTTCAGGGAGACCACACACCTCGCCCACCCTCATTCCTGGTCAGACCTTGCTTAGTGACCCCTCCCTCTGAAGGCCCCCTTCTCGTCACCTGTGTCTTCTCTAACCCCAACAGAAAGCCCCGTGTGCCAGGTCCTATCCTGGGGGATAGGACCAGCCCCTATCCAGGGGACCATCGCATTCTGGAGGGAGGGCTCCATCAGAAGGGCTGGCCCAGGCCCCTCAAGAGGAGGAAGAGGGCCAACATGGTGGCTGTTTCCCAATTAAACAAAAAGCAAACCCAGGGCCAGAATGTCTTTTTTTTCCAAGGTACATGCACTCTCTTAAGCCTTCAGTACCTGTCATCGTGGATCTGCTATCAAGCACGAGCAGGTAGGAGAATAAATACATGAGAATTAAATCAGAAACAAGCCAAAGCATGCAGGATGACGGCTCTTCACAGACCATGTGTCATAAACATCTTCTACACGTATTTCACTCATAAGCTGGGATTCACATCTATCTATGCTTGGGACTTCTGCTACTCTCCTAGCAGAGAAAACCTATGCATCAGATCTCTCAAATATTTCTGTGATGACGCAGTTCTCTCGTGCACAGTCTTTTACCAGAAAGGTCTTCTAACACACGAGAGTGCGGGAGGAAGGTGGGACCCGTGAACCCACCTCCTGGATGCTACAACGGCCCCAACTGGCTCTCTTTGCTTCCCACATGCCCATCCTTCTATTCCCCAACGATCCATCTTACTTTTTGAAGCCCTCAAAGTAAGCTGCAGACCCTAGAACTGGTCACCCCCAAAGTGCAACAAAGACATCATTAACTACAGCATAACACATTTTTACAGTTCTGGTTTTTTCTGTTTGGAGTGAAACTACTGCCGTAAGCATACCCCACGCATTTAGACAAGTGTGATGGAAGCTTTGGTGTTTGAATGGTCTACTGGGGTGTGCGGTTTGGCGTGAACATAGTGTCAAAGCTTGGGAAGGACCCTCAGAGCTGGTAAGGATAGGGCTGCTGCCGCCTCCTAGAGCCCCACTGCAAGGCTCTCCCCTGGGTCTCTGGTGACTGGAGGCACAGATCACATAAAGAAGGCACCAGAGTCCCATCCCGTTGCACTGGTGAGCTTGGAAAGCCACGAAGCCAAGGGCTGAACAGACTGCAGGAGCCCCTTTAACAGCTGACTCAGACTGGGAGAAAGTGGAGATCACGACAGACAGGAACACAGGTGTCACAGGCCAACAACGCTGGGACCGAATCCCAGCTGTACTGTTTACTCACAACGTGACCTTTGGCAAGCCAGGTTAATCTCTCTGGGCGCCTCACCTGAAAATGGAGCAGAGTTCTCTCCCTCCCTGACTCTTGGAGGAGTGAAATGAGAGAAAGCAGGTAAACTGCTCAGCACAGGGCCTGGCATCACATGCCCCACTGATCACAAGCTACAATTTCAACACTAACGATAGTAACTCATCACCGTGACACCATCCTGTACCAGGAAACGTGCTTCAGGAGTGTTAATTAGCACCTGCCACAGGCAAGGTGCTCTTTTAAGCACCCACCTTCCTGGAGTGCACAGGCAAGTGGACTGGGGCACACTGACCACTCAAGGCCAAGGGTGCTGCTCTGGCCTCCCAGGAGGGCCCCGGAGACCTGGGGAACAAGGCAGCGTCGCGCTGGGCCCCAAGGGACAGAGAAGGCAGTCACACTGTGAGAAGCAGCTGAGGACATCTCTGGTTTGCTTGGAGAGAGCAGTGAGGTCAAACAAGAGCAGGCTAAGGCCAACCCGGGAGGCACTGCTGCCTGCGAACCAGAGCATCTGGAGAAGACGGACTTGCAGAGGGGCATAAGGCACCCTGGGAAGAAGGGTTTGAGAACAGGAAGGGGTGGGTGTGGCATATGAAGGCGAAGCCTCTTCCACGGGCCAGCAGTGAGGCCAGAAAGGACAGCAGGGACAAAAACAAATTAGACTCCACACCTGGGACAGAGTCACCAGATGTGGCGACTGATGGGGGGACTGATGAGGGGACCATAACTCCAGGGGGTGGCCCCTGGGGACTCTGCAGGAAATGCTGCTTGGTGGGGAAATGAGAGCTTGGTCACAGGAGAGCAGAGTCCAAAGCCCTGGGGACCCAGGTGAGAATGCTCTAGGGTAGGAGCTCTGGGCAGCCAGTGCAAAAGACCTGGGAGCAATTCAGAGGCACGAGTCGACAGGAAAGAGGGAGCTGTTCCTCTGACACACCCAAGGCTACTCACACAGGCGCATACAACTGCATGGGGCTGGGGGACCAAGAGTCAGGATTCAGCCTCCAAAAGTGGGGAAACTTTGAAATTTTGTGCATGGTGAGTAGATGAACCCCCCCAAGAGTTGGGGTAGAGAGGTGCCTCCAGTTAAGCCTTTAACAAGAAGTCAGATCATGTGTCAAAAGTCTGTCATCATCTGAGGTGCCTTGAAGCCCACCCATTGTTTCTCAGCCCAACCTGATGACTAAGATTATCTAGAAAACTTAATACAGCGTCTCGGGTTGGGGGTGTTCCAGCTAGGCCTAAGGAAACAGGCTGTCCTGGGCCCAGACCCAAATATCTAAATGCTTTGAATGGCCCCCTGGGGATTGGAGAGCCAGGCAGGCCCAGATACCTGTGCCCAAAATGTTCTTGTAACCACCAGGGGGAAGGGCAGGGATTGAGCAACAAAGTGACAGACCTCTCCCTCCTTAATCAGGAAAACTGTACTTATATCGGCTTACAACAAGGCTTCTCTATAGGATCTCCTTTGAAAAAAAGGCACCTCTATTTAAACAGAAGTTTGAGATCAGTTGTATTCTTTCAACCAGTATTTATTGACCGCCTTCTACATTCCAGGCTCTTAAACATATACTACTTCTTGAGACAAATCGTTAAGGCCACAGGAGAGAGAGAAGTTGGGAGAAAAGATGTGGGCTTTAGTAAAGGTCCAATCGCTGCTGATACCTTGAGGGTCCTGGGTCAGGAAGGTCATCAGGCTCGGCCAGGGTTGTCTGACCTGCTGCTTTACAGACTCGCCTACCTGAACGCCAACGTCTTCCAGTAAAACTTACAAGTCTGCTATATTCTTCTTAAAACCAATAACCCTCAGGTGTGCTTCCCTTCTTCAGCGAAAACTTGCTAGCAACCACCAATAAACGGACCTCCCGCACCCCCAGCCGCGCCGTGGCCGTTCCACGTGGAGGCAGCAAGAGGCAGAAGGAACTCCATCACCCGCAGTGACCGAATACCGGGGTCCAGCTCCATCACTTGCTACCTGTAACCTCCGAAAGTCCCCTCTGCACCGGTTTCCCCACCCGAGAAACGCGTGGCAGCTGGGAAGGTGTGAGACAGTGACAGAAGCCTGAACCTCCCCGCACGCAAGGTGATTCCGGCAAGTTCACTCCTGGAGGCCAGTCTCCTCACCTGACGAGCGAGACTGCCGACAGCCACCAGCCGCCTGACCGCTCGCACGACCGCGGGGCGAGAGGTCCCAAGCGGGCGCAAGCCCGGGCGCCCGGGGCCTGGCTCTCGGCGGAGGAGCCCCCCCCGCCCGCGCCGCCACTCACGCGAGTGCTCCAGCTCGCGCGCCGCCTTGGCCGCGCGCTCCAGGCCCGTCGGGTCGAAGTTGCTCCATTTGTCCTTGGGCGCCGGCCGGTCCCCCGCGCCGCGGTCCCCGCCGCCCTCGGCCCCGGGCTGCGCGGGCGGCAGGGACAGCGGCGGCCCCGCGCCTTCGCCCTTGGGGCCCTTGATGCCGAAGAGCCACGACATGGCCCGCAAGCGCCGTGCGCCGCCGCAGCCACCTGGACCCGAGGCCGAGCAGACTCGCGCGGCTCCGAGTAGCCTCCACGCGCCGCGAGCCGGCGGTCAGAGCCACTGCGCAGGCGCAACACATGCCCCCCCCCCCCCGGGCGACGGAAGCGCGTGAGGGCTGTCCTAAGCGCGGCCCGTGGATTGGCCTCGAGGATCATGACGTCATCGTCCTCGGTGCGGCGATTGCCCGAGCTGGCTCTGGGGGCGGGGCGTGGAGAAGCGCCTGATTCCGGTGGCCGGCCAGGGACAAACTTGACGAGTTGGCGTGTGTGCACCCCGGGTTACGTCAGTTCCGCGTAGCAACGGCACTGCGTCCCGTTGCTATGGGCGACCACAGAGCTCCGGACATGGCGGCGACGCAGAGGGAGGTACCCAGGGAGCCGAGGGGGTCTTGATGGTCTGGGTTCCATCGGCGCGCGGTGAGTCCCGGACGGAGGGAGCGGCCGCGGGAGGAAGAGCCTGCGGAGGCGGCTGATCGCGGGGGAGAATCCCTCCCCGGGCGGGCGCGGGGTCGGACCGAGAGGAGGCCTCTTGGACAGCCGCCTGCGCTCCTTCGAGACCCCGCGCCCGACCCTTTTCCCGAGCACTTGGCCCTGGGCGCCTTCCCCGACCCTGGCGGTGCGCCGGCCGGGGCCCGCGGGGACCAAGCCGCCCGGGGCGGGCGGTGCCCAGCGCAGGCCGGGGCAGCCCCACCGGCCGGGCGGGCGCGGGGCGAGCTGGGGCTCCGGAGCGTGAGGCTGGGCGCGGTGGGTCTCAGTGCTAGCGCACACAGTCGGCACTTAATAAGATGATAGAAGGGCGGAAAGGCGGTTCCTGGCCAGTCTCCCGCAACCGTCTTGAGGATGAAGGGCCGGAATGGAGAACACGCTCTCCCGATCCTCCGAAAGTGCCTCACACGGGAAGGGGACAGAGATCTCCGACCCAGGAGTACGGAAGGGCAGAGCAGCCCCCCGAAGCCCACAGAGGGCGCCCTTGCTGAAGGAGAGCTCCTTACGTAAAGCACGGGGTCCTGGCTCTGGTCACTGACTGGTGAGCACTTCTCTTTGGGAACCTTCCAAGGCCACGTGCCTGCTTCAGGAAGAAAGGGGCAGGCTGGATCTGCCTGGGGCAGAGGGAGACAAGGATGGACAAAGGCCAGCGTCGCTCTAGAACCCAGTGTCCAAAGTTAGCAAAGTTCCCTTCTTGGGCTGTCATCCAAGTTGCCCCTTGGTTCTTTCCTGGATGGAACTGGTTGAGTTCCCAGAATTATACGGAGGTTCCTCCACTAGATTGGGAACAATTTTAAGCCTGAATAAAAATAAGAAAAAAAAATTTCTGTGATTTTTTTTTTTTTCTTCCCCAAATGAAGAGAAAAACCAAATGAGTTTCCCAGCCAGATGCCCCCCAGTGGCCATCATCAAGGTTTTACAGACTAGATACGAACCATACGTCCCACGGCACTTGCAGGGCTTCCATCATTAAGAGGAGGAAATGGGTGAGAAGCATGAAGTCCCACATGCAGCTCAGCCACGTGGCCCTCTCTAGCGCCATCCGCTGACCAGCATTTGGCAAGCTTGTGTACTTTTATACAAAAAGGAATAACTAGGGGCCGCCCGGTGGCGCAGCGGTTTAGTCCGCGCTTGGCAGCCCGGGGTTCGCGGGTTCGGATCCCGGGCCCCCGCAGATGCACTGCTTGTCAGCCATGCCGTGGCGGCGTCCTATATAAAGTAGAGGAAGATGGGCACAGATGTTAGCCCAGGGCCAGTCTTCCTCAGCAAAAAAGAGGAGGATTGGTAACAGATGTTAGCTTAGGGCTGGTCTTCCTCACAAAAAAAAAAAAAAAAAAAGGAATAACTAAAAATAAAGCTCTGCATTTAAAAAGCCAGCTTTGAAAAAAAGTTTCATTTAACTTGGTTTAATTTAAAAGACAGGAAGTGTTGACTGCTGTCTTAATATTTGGGTAATTGCATGCCCTCCCTCTGGAGGGGTTCGCTCCTGTTTCCCTCATCCAAGCAGTGTGGCTCTGCACTTTCCAGTTTCCAATGGGCCACGCCAAATGTCCCATCTACTTGTGTTTGTTGCGTAAACTCTTAGACCAGAAACCACTGGGGAGGACAGACACACCTTTCCTAAAGACACTAGTAAAAGGGAGTTACGACGGTGCTTCCTGCCTGACACACTCTCGTTTAACTGACAAATGTGGGATTCTCTGCTGCTCCTCCTGAGCAGTTTTGCTGAAGGGATTCCCTCGACATCCCCTCCCCACAGCATGATTTTCTTCTCTGAGGGAGTCCTCCAGCATTGAAGACCTGGAGGAGAGACTGCAGAGGCTAAAGATGCAGGTGGACAGCTTGGCCTCCAACCTGACCTTGAGCCCAGGACATCGCTACCCCCAGGAGCCCAGGCCAGCAGGACGAGAGTGGGCCCCCCCGAGGCCAAGTGCAGGGCACTCTGCCCCCAGAACCTGGGCAGAAGGCATGGTTTCTGAGTGCCCCCATCTGGGCAGACCTGCGGGGAGCTGCACAGCACACCAGAGTGTGGCCTTCCTCTGGCCCATAGCCCCCGAGACCCAGCCCCAGGGCTTCCTGGCACC
Source organism: Tapirus indicus (assembly GCA_031878705.1). Lineage (NCBI taxonomy): Eukaryota > Metazoa > Chordata > Mammalia > Perissodactyla > Tapiridae > Tapirus > Tapirus indicus. The sequence goes on along the minus strand of CM062924.1, from coordinate 85,059,010 downwards.
AAGGCAGCAGCAAGTCTGCCCAACCTGCAGGGTGTCTCCCACAGATGACACCTGTGCAGAAGGCTGTCTGCTTAAACTTGGAGCCCCTCACTTGATGGACATGAGGCTGCTGCTGCCCACCCTGTATCATTCTCTGGTCTCGCTCTCTTAGGACAGCCCAGCCTTCAGGAGTAAGGGGCCGGTCCATCTCCCTCAGCCGACTGGGTCCTTCCCACTCCTGTTCTTTCTCTCCAGCTTCCAAAAGGACCCACTGGGTCCTGTGTTATTTGCAGTCACCCCAGCCCATGTGCGCCCCACCCCCACCCCCACTGGGCAAGCCCCAGCCCCGCCCTCCCAGACCAAGCCCCCAGGGTGGAGCCCCAAGGTGCTGGTCCTCACCCTGCCCACCAAAGCAGGGCTCCCAGCTCTCTGTAGGGCCCCTGCAGCTCCTCCCCGTGGCCCCGGAGGTGAAGGAGAGGTCTGAGGAGTAGCAACACTGAGCCCTCAGACATGTGCTGCCTTGGGCCCAGGACTGGAGAGTGACAGGACCGAGGCCAAAGCTCGCTGCCCCTCCAGCCTTGTCCTCCTGCACAGTGTTTGTGTTTAGGTAAGCAGTTGCCTACTCGGATACCTCACCCCACTGCCCTCTTCCCCACAGAGTCCCCCCACCTCCAGCTGGACCCACAGATCCACCCAGCAGAAGGTCAGCACAGCCAGGCCGTCCTCAGAGGCCATGAAGTTAACCCCGAAGACCGGTGCACTTCCAGGGGCACACAGGATGGGGGGCGGCCTTAGCGCAGGCACTCAGCTGCCTGTCCACCTCTGCTGTGCTTGCCCTTCGCTGGGTTGAGCCAGGGCCTCCGCCTTCCCGGGGAAAAGCAGCATCAGCTGCAGTCTGGACAGACCTTAGGAGCACCAGTCACTCAAACCCCATGAGCACTGAGAGCCCTGGTGTTTCTGGGAGGGGCTGTCCTGAGTGGGTGCCCGTGGGAGTGGCTCCGGGAGGAGGAGCCCAGCCCTGCCTGGAGCACCTTTGTGTCCCGTAGGGGCTGGCCCTGGAGCAGGAGTTGAGCAGCTCATGGCTCTCACCCCCTCCCCTGGGCAGCGCTGTGCACCTCACATGCCTCACCAGAGCCGGGTGGGCCGTGGCCTCCATTCCCGTGGATGCTGTGGTCAGGGGCTCAGGCAGACCACTGGCTACCCTCCCTGTGCTTGTCCCCACACCTGCTGGGGACAGGGGTCCTTTTCTTCCTGCACAGCTTTCAACGTCTCTGGCTAAGATGTAATGTGTCATGGATGTGTTCACCTACATTTCTGAAATGTGGGTAATTAGTGGCAGGTGTTTTAATTGCTAGTGAGAATGTGTCAGTGAATAAGGGGCACCCCACCCCCTGCCCAGAAGACCTCAGCCCTCCACCTTTCTGAGAACGGCAGCCGGCTCGAGAGGCCCCTGCCTGGGGCTGGCAGCCAGGAGCGACCCCACCCCTGCCTCTCTGTTGCTGGGGCTGGGTCCACCTCCCACCCAAGGGCTGGGACCCGAGGAGCAGGGGCTTCCCTGTGCCCCCTCACCATCCTCACCTCCGGGGAAGACAGGACTTCCACTGGCATCTTTTGTTGTTGTTTTAATGGATGTTGGAAGAAAACCTTTCATCCCAGAAAAAAGGGGCAGACACACAGCTGTCGCACTTGAGCTTCGATTTTCCTAAACTGTCCCCTCTCCCCAGCAGGAGACCGTGAGGACTCGAGTGTCCTCACATGGGGCTGTGCTTCTGGACTTGACGTTTATTACCGTCACCACGGAAACAGCTCCTGCCTGAGTAATGAGCTGGCTGCACTACCCACTGGTGGAAGCCCCACTTCCCGGAAACCTCAACTCCAGACCCTGCTACCCTCGGACAGCTTTTGTCTGGGAGCTGACAGAGTTGGAGAGCCAGCACCTGGCCCTCGCAGCCCCTGCCGTCAGGCGAGCCCCACGCAGACGAGTATGACGCACAGCCTTGGTGAAAGCCTCGGATTTCTCCTCAACAAATTAGGGACAGCAGCAGCCCTCCCCTAGTGGAGTGTGAGAACCAGTGGATGTGAGAGCAGCTCATGTGGGCGTCTGCCCCCGCCCACCCCCCCATGCTGCAGAGAGGCCTCCCCTTGGGGTCCCCTCCCTTTGGGGTCCCCTCACGGTGGCCAGGCTCCTCCCAGTCCCACCCTGTCCTGCCACGTGGATGCCTGCCTGCCTGCCGCGCAGATCACAACCTCTTGGTTTTCTTGCCACAACCAGACACCACCAGTCACAGCCTTTTCTGATTTCCAGGTGCACCTCGGGAAGCTCCTGGTTGCCTTGTGAAGTGGCGTGTGTCAGTCCTGGCAAGCCTTGGCCCCGGCTCCAGACCTAGAGTGACCGAGGAGTCAAGGCCTGCAGGTCAGGGGAGGTAGAGCAGGGGAGACCAAGACAAAGCTGTTTCCTGGAGAATGTTCCCAGACAGGACGCAGGCTCAAGGACCTTTCAGAATTGCCTGGGACGATGCCAAGGGCAGCACTGCCTCCAAGAGAGGCCTTCCTTGGCGTGGAGATGGACATGGGGGTTCCTCTCACTGGGCCTCAGCATCCAGTCCAGCAGAGATGAGACAAAGCTGGAGCCTCTTCCAGGGGCTGGGGGCATGTCTTTCAGCTGCTCTGCCCTCTCCCAGGATTCAGGGTGTGTTTCTGGGGACAAAGCTCATCACTCCTGTCTCAAGTGTGTGACTGCACCGTCAGGAAACGACCCGCGAGCACGCTTGTGCTTCTTCCACCGCCTGCACAGCGCTCCACAAGCCGGGCCAGGGGGCTCAGTGTGGGAGGGGGACCCATCCAAACGGCTAATGGGCTTGGACCTCTGAGCACCAGAGGGACTGGGGTGGGGGACACGGGCCTGCTTGGGGGCATTCTGCCCCTTGGGGGCAGATCAGGCTCAAATCCCAGGCAGAGAGATCATAGGAGTTTCCGACCCTTGGCAGCTTGCTGACCACTGGTCGGGTGTAAGCAGAAACATGCAGTGGCCACACAGGCCACAGTCCCACTCAGGCTTCCCCGGGCTTGACTCGAGGGGGTTGCAGGGCATGAAGGAGAAACCCAACACCCACCCAGCTGCAGCGCCCCCCAACCAAGTCTGGCTTGGCCAAGCACTGCCATCTGCCTCAGACTGGTCCTCCACCAGAGACCTTTTACAGGCTGGCATGTTTTGACGAGGAGTAAAGCACTCTAAGGAGACTGCAGGACCCAACCCCTGGCCCCTGTTCCCACTCTGCTCACACAGGCAGGGCAGGCCCTTTGTCTCTTTGCCATCGTCACATAGGCAAGCCCTGGGCTCGCGCACAGCCGGCACCCCAGAACGCCCAGCACACTGAGCTAGTGGGAGTGCTGGCCTGGGGTGCCTGGGCAGGGGCCTCGTGACGCTCAGAGTCAGCCTCTTGGGAAATGGCAGCAGGCCAGCTCGCTTGAAGGCTGCCCCCACACACACACCTGCCAGGCCAGAGCAGGTGGACTGAGAACCTGTCAGGGGCCCCAAGACCACCTCTCTCAGCCCTGCAGTTGCTTGGGTTAGGGGGCTCTGTTTTCCATTAGTGGGGGCAGTGGCGAGTCCAACTAGAGGTGAGGGCATCGTCTTGCCAGCAGAGGGCGCCCTGGGGACAAGACTGGGGCAGGGGCAGCCCCACAGAGCCAGGCCTGCTGTCCCCTCATTCCAATAACCGCGGGTCCAAACCGCAGGATGCTGGTGCACAGAAACAGGGCCGGGTTCTCCAGGAGGTGTGCGGGGGGCACAGATGGCACGGTGGTCTGAGTCCCGGCATCGGGAGGAGGACGACATCCCCTCCCCCTCCCCAGCACCCATTAGGCACCATTGGTCCTCCACCGGAGACCTTTTACAGGCTGGCACGTTTCGACAAGGAGTAAGGCACTCTAAGGAGACTGCAGAACTCAGCTTACATCTGATTTACTGTGTTTTAAAGTCTGGGATTAGTGGGGAGGAGGCAAAGTGAGCACTGAGCTGGTGCAGGCAGAGGTGGATGTGCCTGGTGGGGCTGAGGAGCAGCAGTACTGCCTGCCCTTGGGACTTAGCTGGTGGCCCCAGAATACTCAGTAGTGACAGGAGGTGGGATCGGATGCTGCAGAGGATCACTGGGGTGAACCCACCCAGAGGAACCTTGTTTGTCCCCACCCCCCCACATGGAAGTTCCCCACCCAGAAGCAGGGGAGGCCCCCTGCCAGCGCTGGCCTTGGGGCCTGGCAGGGGCAAGGAGCTCTCCCGTCTCCAGGGTCCCGAATGCCAGGCTGTGGTCCCGTTCCTCCCAAAGGGGCTGTCTGCATCCCAGGTGGCTATAGCTGGGCCCAGCAGAATCCTGGGCAGGAAGACTGCCTTTCCACCCATTCAGCCACTGACCACACCATCAACCTCCCAGCACTCTTCTGCGCCCTTTTCCAAATCCTCTCTCCTCCAGGAAGCCTTTGGGACCTGGCCAGAGCCAGCTCCTCCCTTTCCCCCATCTACCTCCTATCAACATCCAGGACTTGAGTGGCCATGGGGACTCAGCGGCCAGCTGGACCATGCTCCCTCGAACCAATGCCAGCCCTTGCCACCAAAGCTGGCCCTTCATACAAGCGGGAGGTCCAGCTATCCAGCCACTCTTCGCTCCTGGGCCCGGGGCCAGTCCTGGGGCTCACGTTCTCAACCCGCCCCCAGACTCCCTGTCCACTTCCCCCTGAATCCTGCCCAAAAAACTCTGCCGAGCGCCCAGCTCTGGGCCGAGCAGGGGAGGGGTCGCGACGGCACGCACTGCTGCCAGGGCTGCAGCGGAGGGTCTGGCCGGGAGTCAGGCGAGGCCCGCCTGGAGGGCAGACGCCAGAGCAGAGAGCCCTCTGGCCGCGGGGGAAGACTGGAGGGGTCAAGCCCGGCCAGCACCCCCACCCCCAGGGCAAGACCCCGGTTTCGGCGGCGGGCGCCTCCCCCGCCGGGCTCGGGAGAAGAGGGCCCTCGGGCGGGCGGGGGCGGCCGGCTCACGGCTCGCGGCCCCCGGATCCCGGCTGCGCGGGGCGCGGGGCGCGGCTGCGCTCGCCGTCGGGCGTGCAGGCCTTGGCCGACAGCGCCCTCTCGCGGCCGGAGCGGAAGGCCGCCGTCACGGTCACCAGGTAGGCGGTGCCGGGCGCCAGGCCCTGCAGCGTGGTGCTGTTGCGGCCCGCGGGCACCTCCACGCGCTGCGCCGCGCCGCCCCGCAGCGGCCCGAACTGCACGTGGTAGCCGAGCGCGGCGGCCGGGCCCAGCGCCGGGGCCCAGCTCACCCGCAGGCTGCGCGGCCGGGCGTGCGAGATGAGGATGCGCTCCGGTCCGGCCTCCTCTGCGGGGGAAGACGCCGTGAGCCGGGGGGCCCAGCCCCGCGGCCCGGAGCCCCACCTGCGCTCCAAACCTGCCTTACCCAGCAGCGTGCGCACCCGCAGGTGCTGCGGCCTCACGAGGCGCACGTTGGACTCTGCCACCAGCGCCACGTCGTAGTCCGTGTCGGGGTCGAGGCCGTCCCAGACCCAGCCTGTGGCGTTCCCGGGTAGCTGCTGGCGGCGTGCGGTCCCCGGCTTGGCGCTGGGCGCCACCTCCAACACATAGTAGCCCGAGTCGGCGGTCAGAAGGGGCGGCCAGGCCAGGCGGAAGCCGCTGGACGTGACCTCAGAGGCATGCAGGTGTTGTGGCCGCATTGCGTCTGCGGGTGGTGCGGGGAGTCAGGGAACGGAGGTCGCCTCCTTGCGCCCCGACCTGGGGCTCTGCTGACTCAGGGAAGACCCTGAAGTTGGAGGCAGGGGTACCAGCTACCTGGCCAGGGAGATGTGGGGGCTAGGAGCTGGGCAGCGACGCCAGCCTCCAGCAGGCCCAGCAGATGCTAACGATATGCAAACTGGTGATGGGGGGGTGGGGGTGGAGTAACAGGACTGAAGTGCAGCCCCCCCACTTCAGGCCCCATCAGGAGCTTCCCTGCCTGCCCAGGCCCCAAATTCAGACCAGTGGGAAGCTATAGTGGCCATCTCCTACCCAGTCCAGTGGCCTGGACAAGGGCCCCTCAAAGGTAGCAGGGCCCAAGATAGTGTCTGAGAACAGAGAACTAGCCCCCTGCCCAGCCCAAGTGGCCAGCACAGGGTCTGGGGTCAGCTCAGCTCTGGATACTCAAGGCAAAGGGGGGGGCCGATGGTGCAGCCAGGAGATAGGAGGCCAGGGGATGCCCTGAGGGGCAGTGGAGTTGTGACAACTCCAGGAGCAGCTGGTCTTGGGGTTCAGCCAGGTGCTGCATGCCTCAGGTCCCCAGGAGAGTGTGGTGGGGGGCACTCCAGAGGGGGACCCCAAACATGTGTTACTCTTGAGCCTGTGACACCAAGCACCACAGAGCCGCCCGAGTGACTGGGCCGGTGGGTGAGGCTGATAAATGTCTGGGGTCCTGGTGCTTCCTTCTTTACTGCCCGGTGCCCCAGCTGCAGCCTGGCAGTCACTCTCCTGCCCATTCCCCACTCAGACCCCACCCCCAATCCCTGGAGCCCCCACCCTACTGCCTGACTGCCCAGCAGCCTGTGTTGTTCTTGTCCAGCTGCTTGCTTTTTCTCCTGCTGTCCCCTCCTGGCTCAGCCACAGTGGTTGACCCAGGGGCCACCAGGGGCCAGGTGTCTCTGGGGGAAATCTTCAGAAGGACCCTCTACTCCCTCCCACCCACAGTCCAACCCCTTCCAGTTTGGGTGAATGATTAACCCAAGGCAGAGACTGGGGAAGAACCCTGGGGTTAGTGGCATTTTTCAGTGGCTAAACCAGGCTGATCCAGTGACCAGGCCCTTCATCTCCAGCCATTCCCCCTGCAAGGTTTGACTGTGGGGGCAAGGGGATCCAGAAGAAAGTCAGTGGCGAGCTACTAGCCCCTCCCTTGTCTGGCCTCCTCTCCAGCAATCCCCACAACCACCTGCAGTGCAAACCCACTTGAACTCCTGGGCTGTCCTCACCCCCAAGGAGTAGAGCCCGAGCTCTGTAAGAGGCAATTCCGGCCCTTCCTGACCCACACTGGCTCTCCCCTCTCCAGGCGTGGTGACCCAGCACATGTCCAGGAGCGAGAGCTGCCCATCTGCAGAGTTCTCAGGCTTGGAACCTCCTTCCTCTTCCTCTACACTTAGCCACATCCCACCAGTGCAACCCCTGGGTCCCTTGACCCACACCAGGCGCCCCCCTCCATGAGCCTCCAGCCCTGGGCTGGGCCCATCAGCAAACCCCACCTGTAGGCATTTACTCAGGCCAGCCCCTCTGTCCCACCACAGCCCAGGTCATGGGGCGCACGGCTGGAGCGTGTCCCTGGAGGATGCACAGAGAAGTTCTGTGTATGTCAGCTTCCCACTGAACCCCCAGGGAGCACCACTGTCCCTGCAGCCCTGGTCCCTGCTCCAATCTCATCCCAGCTCTCTTCCTGGGTTCCCCCTGGGGCCCGCCTCCTCCCACCTACCGAGAATGGAGCCCCTCAGCTCCTGGGTGATGATGTGCAGGTCGTCTATGTCCACAAAGTGCAGGTGCCTCTCAGCAGGGGCTGAGGCAGCGGCCGACAGCTCCAGGAGGTTGCCACGGCCAGTGCTGACGATGAAAATGGTGACACCCAGGTCCTTCAGTTCCTGCATGGGGGGCCCCACGGGGTCGCTGGAGCCGCCGTCTGTCACCCACACCAGCACCTTGGGCACCGCCGGCCGGGCACCTGCCGCCTCGGCAAACAGCTGCTCCTTGGCATATGCCAGTGCCTGGCCAGTGTTGGTGTCGCCCATGCGCTGGGCTGCAGCACGGATGGCATCCTGGACAGCCGCGCCTGAGCTGTGCTGGTTGAAGGGGAACTCGGTGTGCGGCTGACTGCCCACGTGCACCAGGCTGGCACGCAGGGCCTCAGGGCCCAGGGGCAGTGGGGCTGCCAGCTGCCCCAAAAACTCCCGAACTCGGGAGAACTCATAGTGAGACACGCTGGCCGAGCTGTCCAACAGAAACAGCAGGTCCCCCTGGGGGGCCGATGCTTGGGGGCCTGGGGGAAAGGGGGAGGGTTCAGCCTCAAGTGGTGTCCCCCAGACAGCCCACACACAGGGCAGAACTCCCAGGGCCTGAGCTTCCCCTAAGCTGGGACTCGCCCTCGCCCAAGTAGGCCCTGAAAGCCTGCTCAGTCCCACCCCAAAGGTCCTGGGGGTGGCACCCCAGTGTGGGGGAGAAAGTTCCAGCTCTGCACCCTGGCCATGTACCTGGGGTGCTCTCTGGGCTCGTATCTCATCTATAAAGGAGAGTTGACCTCTCCAAGCCCCCACACCCTCCCTTTCCTCGGCAGACACCAAGGGTCCTAGCCCAGTCCCAGGAGCAGTGGGTTGACAGGCCTGGGCCACGGGGGCTGCTCCTTCAGGCTTGGTGTCCAGAGAAGCAGCCTCCAGGCTGGACTTCAGCCAAACAGCTCAGCCTCAGGTGAGGCAGCTGGTGGTGGGTGCAAAGCAGCTGGGGAGACTGGGGGCTGAGGTGGAGGGATAGGGAAGACAGAGCACTGATTGCAGCCCCTCCCACAGCCCAGATGGCCTGGCTGGAGTCGTGACTCCACTTACAGATGATGTCACCCTCCCCTGGCCCCCATCCTCTGCTCCATCTGGACCCAGGAAGCAGGTTACCTGCTGCAACAGCTCCTCCTGGACCTCCCCCTTCCTCCCGGCACCCCAGGGGGCAGATGGGCCCCTTCACCACTGGGCCATGGGCAGACGGGGGCTGGGGTGTCTCGGTTCTGGTCTGGGCCTTGCGGCCTCAGTTTCCCCCGATTCGGTGGGGCGACTCCAACCTTCTTACCATTTCTCTACTAAGGGTCATTCTGAGGGGAGGGAACCTGAGGCAGGGACAGCCTCCCCGACAGACACCACCCCCTCCCCGTCCAGGGCCCACGATCCCGCGCAGATTCCGGCGGGGCAGACGGCGGCCTCCACGCCCCGTCACTCGGTGGAGCCGCCTGGGGCACCTGGGCCCGCCCGCCGCAGGTGGGTGGGGTGCCCTGCCGGCCGCCCCGCCCCGCCCCTGGCCGCGGGAGGAGAGCGACGATCCGCGCGGGCGGCAGGAGTGGAGGGGGCGCCGCAGTGGGAGCCCCGCCCGGCCGCGCCGCACTCACCACGCTCCGCGCCGCTCCGCGCCAACGCCAGCCGCAGGCTCAGGGCCAGGCCGAGCGCCGTCCAGGGCAGCATCGTGCGCGACGGGACGGGCGCACTCGGCCTCCGCTCGCCGCTCGCTCCGGCGCTGCAGGGCGCGCCGCCGCGCGGCCGGACCGGGCCCCGCCTCTGAGTGGCCCCGCCCCGCACGAGGCCCCGCCCCGGTGCGCGCGCTCGCCCCGCGTGCCGAGACGCACAGACCCCGTGGAGGCGCGCACACGGAGAGACCCAGGCGCGCAGTGACGGGCTGCAGTCACAGAGACGCGGGGATGCACGCACACTGCAGTCTCCCTTTCCGGCTTTGGGGCTGTGGGGTCCGCCCTGTCCCCTGCCCGCAGCAGGGAGCCACCAAACTGGGTCTGGGAGTCCCTAAAGCCAGGCTCCAGAGAACCTCAGGGAGTGTGAGGGGGTGGAGATGACACCAAGAACAACGTCCCCCCAAGGCCCGGGCCCTGGGCTTGCCTCAGCCCCAGAACTCGGGGAGGGGTAGGTGTCTAGGGGCCGGGACATGTGTCCCCAAGGTCTGACCAACAGGGATTGGAGAGGCCGAACTTAAAAAGGACAAAGGGTATTGGGAGGGGACAGAAGCCTGAGACACGAGGGGGAGCTTCTTGGGGGACAGAAAGCCCCCCCACTTGGCTTCTTGGAGGAAGAGGCATAGGAGCTGGGGATGGCTGGTTCAGGCCCTGTCCATTGTGACCAGGCTGGGCCTATTGCTGTCCCCCAGGGTCCTGGCTGAGGTCCAACACGGGACTGAGGACAGACCCCCAGCAGCCCACTGGAGACACCCTCTGGAGGGGACGCCCTCTGGAGGGGCCCGCTGGTGAGCCAGGAGCCTCTCATCCTGGGATCTTGGAGAGGCCAGAACAGAGGTGGCTGGCTGCAGGGGGCATCCCGAAGGGCACTCAGTCCCCCAGGGCAGTGTCCCCTGGGCAGGAGCTGAGGTCCAGGAGAGCCCCACCCCCTTACTCCTAAGATGCCTTCCTGTGGGTGACCGCTGCCTCTTCTCTGCAGAGCTGGGGGGCACAGGTCCCCAGGGTGAGGTGGCTAGGCGTCTCTGCCAGGATGTCCTCTCCCTGCCCCCTCCCCAGGAGGATGCTCGGCGGGGAGGACGGATGGGACTCAATGGCTTTCCTTCCTGTCTTTCTGGAAGGTGAGAGCCGTGGGCCATGAGACAGGCTGGAGCTCCGACTTTGCCTAAAAAAGGAAGCGGCTCAGCTGAGCCCGAGGAGCTGGGGCAGGAACAAGCAAGAACTGTGTCCCGCCGCCCCCACCCCCTCGCAGGGAATCTTGGCAGTGGCGGTGCTGGCTCAGCTCCACAGACCTCAGGCCTCGGCAGGGACCAGAAACTGCCTTGTGCTTCCGCCTGGGCCCCGTGGGGGGAGCAATGGGCTTGGGCCCCAAAGTCCAGGGTGTGCCTCCCAGAGGGGCCTCACCTGGCCCCCAGCCCCCAGCCCCCCAGGCTGACCAGGGCTGCTGTGGAGATGGGGACTGTGAGCAGAGGCCATGGGTGAGGCGGCAGCAGCAGCTGGAGGAGGCCCCGGGGTCTAGCTGTGAGCTGACCCAGGGAGCCCTGGGGGAGGCAAGCCCAGGTAGACACGTGCAGACACTTCTTGGTTCACCCTCTGTCTCACTGGGCACCCACCTGCCCTGGGCAGGGAACTGGGCCACGGTGGATCCACCCTGTGGCAAAGCAGCGGCTCCCCCGCTAGTCCCCCAATCCTGCCCAGCGGGCAGGCCCACAGTCACACCACGGCCTGCACTGCTGGGCTGACAGGGAAGTTTCCTACCCTTCTGGAAAAACTGAGCGGGTCTTCTTGGCCGAGACTCAGGGCCCCGAGGAAGCAGCCGCCCTCCTCCCTCCAGCCTCTCCATCAGTGGGGGAAAGCGCGGGAGGCCCAGCTTCGGGAGTGGTCAACCAGGGCCTCTACCCAGCCTTGGCTGACCTCAGCCACCTGCCCTGGCCCAGAGTTCCACCTCAGCTCTACCCGGAGTCACACCCATTGCTCCTGCGGAGCTCTCTCCTGACCCCTGGGAGACCCCCCTGTCCCCCCACCAGCTCTGCTCTCCTGGCCCCCTGCTCTGCCCCACGGCTTGGCCAGCCACACTGCCCCTGCTGCCAACATCATGGCAAGTCTTACTCCTGTGTCCTGCACCCCCAGAGGGGAGACTAGGCAGACAGAGGGTCCAGGGGAGCATGGGGGTCAGCCAGGAGTGTAATGGTCAGGCCCAGGGCTGGGCTTGAGGTAGACGCCAGAGGAAGCTCAAACATAATGGTCCGGAAACCTCTCTGAAGGAAGACAGCCTGAGAGGCGAGGGGCCAGAGAAGGACAGAGGAGGCCAGGACATAGTGGGCCCTGGGGTCCAAACTCTCCCTCCCTGGGCCCAGCCCCTGCGTGGTCCTGGCATCCTGGAGGCCAGAAAGAAGGAGCGGCTGGTGTGCTGAGGTGGCCCTGCCCCCGCGGCATTGGCCCAGTCCAGGAGTCCCCAGGCATCACTTTCCGGAGCTGGCCCACCCCACTGGTCAGTCCACAGGCAGGTGGAGGGAGTTCCGCAAACCCCGGGGGACACTGCTCTCTGCCGGCACCGCCCCTGCCTGACCCGATCTGCAGAAGGCTCCCTCCTCCACACAGTCTAGGCCTCTGCAGAGAAGAAGGGCCTTTTGTCCCCAGCTCGCTGTGGTCATGCTGACCCCAGGGAAAAGGGCAGCTCCCGGAGCCTCTGACCCCACCCCTGACCCCAGCAAGGGCACTCTGCTGGGCCTGAGGGGCAGAGCAGCCTGGGCCCTGCCCCCACCCTGCGGGGTGCGCTGTGCTGCTGTCTTTCACGCATGCACCCACGCACACACCAGGGGACACAGAAACAGCAAGGCAGTGGCTCCTGTGGGCCCCGGGGCGGGGGCGGTGAGCCTGAGGCCCCATGACCCCACCCCAACAGTAAGTGGGGCAGAGGGAGGGTGTGGCCAAGAGCAGCAGGGCCCAAAGGCCCCTTCCACCACCTACCCAGCTGCCCCGCCCACACATTCTTCTAGACTGGACCTGCCTGTTTGTGATACGCCAGGGCCTGAGGACCGGTCCTGGGGGTCTGGAGGTCCTATCATCTCACTGCCCAGGAGCCCAGGCCTGCCCACTGTTGCCCCAGAGCTGAACCCTACTCAGTCCTCCTGCCGGCAACAGCCAGGGTGGCAGGGAAGACAGCTGGTGGGGTGGGCAGCCTGGGCATGGCGTGGTGCCACCCTGTCTGCATTCATCCATCATCTCTGTACTGGGCCCAGCCACAGGCAGATTCTGCACAGGGAACACCGAGGCACCAGGCAGAGCCCTGTCCTCCCAGCACAGGAAGGCTGGAAGGGGGATGGGCAGTGGCTTACAAAGGTGCTTGTCTACTTATTTTCCCTATGGAGGGTAGGGCCATGTCAGACCAGGTGGACAGGAGCTGCAGGAAGTGCCAAGACCCTGTGGTAGGGGCAGGCCGGTGTGTGTGAGGACAGTAAGGAGGCCTGGGGGGCAGAAAGGGCGAGGGCAGGCTGTAGGGCCTTCTCAGGGGAGGCGAGGACAGGAGGCATGTGCATGGGCAGGGTGGGGGCCGATGCCAGGCATTGAAGGAGACACCCAGGTAGCTGTGATCAGAGGAGCAGCCTAATGGGAGGCAAAGAGGAATGCAGGTGTCCAGCACACTCCTGGGTTTGCAGCCTGTGCGGGGCTCTGAATGGGTGCCCTTCCCAAGGTGGGACCCTTAGCTTCGGTTCCCTCTGCTAGAACCTCTGTATCAGGGTGGTGACCACTGCATCTGCCCCAGCCCCAGGCAGGGTTCAAGCAGGCTTCGATGGGGAAGGAGAGAGCAGGGAGGGACAGACCTGTGTCAACACCTTGGTCCAGGGGCTCCCCTTGGTGGGGGTGGGGCCCAGCGGGCAGGGGGAGGGGCCTTAGCCCTCAGAGCTGGCGCTGGGCTCTGCCTGTTCCTACCCAGTGCACCTACCCCAGCTTAGTTCCTGTCCAGCACCCCTTGACGGGCCTGCATGCCTGGATGGGGGTGGGGCTCACACCTGGGGTGCAGGCTCAGGGGAAAGAACTGGCCAGATTCCCTGGACCCCTCTTAGCTACTTACTGCTGTCTGAGGGTGTGCCTGCTGCCACCTGAGCTCCCAGAAAACACTTTGTGAATGAATAAATGACTTTGGACAGGTCAGGAAACCTTGCAGAGCCCAATGTCCACACCTGTGAGGTTGGGACTTGCCCCCGCCCAGGGCACAAGGGGAAACAGAGGGGATGCGCACACGCCCACACACACACACCCCCAGCCGTGCACACGCACCCGCACCCTGGAGTTCCCCCACAGCCAGGTACACTCCCATGGGGCAGGGGCCTGGGCACCTGGGGAAAGGGACTTCCCGCCCAAAAGTGGGAGTCTCCGCCAGGTCCCCTCAGTAGCTTGGCACCTCGCCCTGGCGTTCCCGACTTCCCTGACAGCTGGCCCCCTAGAGCAGATCCCTAGGCCCCTTCTGTGAGCCTCCCACAGCCCCCGCCCCCGCAGGTGTTCCTTCTGTGAGCCGGTGGGGCACAGCTGAGGCTGAGGCAGGTAGTCCCTGGGGCCAGCTGGAGGTCATGCAGGGCGCTGGGGCCAGCCTGGGAAGCTGGGACACACCTTAGGAACCCGGAGCTCGGCAGCTGAGCTCCACGGCGGCCTCCCCACCCCCACCAGGCCCAGCTGTTGTTTTGACGACTCCCGGGCCAGGCGAATCCTCAGGAGAGTCCTCATCCGTAACGCCTGGCCCAAGCCTGCCCAGCTCCGGGCAGGAGGGGAAGGAAGGCGGCCTAGAACCGGGGGAAGCTATCTTTGGGCGCCGGGTGGCCAGCCAGACTCCTGTCTGACTGGGCACAGACAATTGGAAATCCTGAGAACTCCTCCTGGACCTGAGCCAGCCACACACCGGGCCCACACCATGGGACGAACCCGGGGCCCTGACCCTGCCAGTTGCGGGCAGGGCCCTGCTGGCAATATGGTGCACAGGGTCCTCTGAAAAGCCTTTCAGCTATCACTAGATTCTGCACGAATTACAGCAAAACAGTTTAATACACTGCTGGGCTAAAAGGAAGTAAATATCTCCAAGGTCCCCCAAAATTAAACACTAAAAAATAAATAAATAAACAAACAGAAGAATAGTGAGCAGACAACCAGGATGATGAGGGAAACACGGAAAAGCAGAGAATTCCCTGGACACAGGGACGGAGAGCCATACTGGCTACACTGCAGTCAGAGAAAAGTGTGGGCACTCTGCACAGGTGGCTACTACACCAGGGCCCTAACAGGGCCCAGGCAGCCCCAACTCACAAAGGGGGTCCTCTCTGCAGGGAGGCATCCCCAGAATCTTCACAGGTGTGGGTTGACAATTAACAAGGAGCGAACATTCGAAGAAACAATATGCTATTAGTCAGTCACCAGAAACGACACATAACAGGTGTAAACCCTCAAAGACCAAGGGATTGAAATTGTTAGGTACAGAGTACAAAATAACTATATGTGAAATGTTCAAGAAATTGAAGCTTGGGGCCGGCTCGGAGGCATAGTGGTTAAGTTCGCGTGCTCCACTTTGGCAGCCCAGGGTTCGAGGGTTCGGATCCCAGGCATGGACCTACACACCGCTCATCAAGCCACACTGTGGTGGCGTGCCACATACAAAATAGAGGAAGATTGGCACAGATGCTAGCTCAGGGACAATCTTCCTCACCAAAACCCCCCCCCCCAAAATTGAAGCTGGAATTCAAAAAGTGAGCATGCACCAAGAAAGCATCAAAAATGATCAGATTCTGGGGCCTGCTGGTGGCGTAGTGGTTAAGTTTGTGTGCTCTGCTTCAGAGGCCTGGGGTTCACGAGTTTGGATTCGGACCTACACACCGCTCATCAAGCCATGCTGTGGCGGTGTCCCATATATAAAATAGAGGAAGATGGGCACGGATGTTAGCTCATGGCCAATCTCCCTCACCCCCAAAAAAGAAAAAAAATCTAAATATATATATTTTAAAAAGATCAGATTTAAATAAGAAGCAATATAACTTTCAGATATGCTAATAATTTAAAATTAAGTGGATAAGTTAATCGGCAGATTAGACACAGCCAATGAATTAGTGAACTGCAAGAGGGAGATGAAGAAATTGCCCAGAACACAGCAGAGAGAGACAGGAGATGGAAAATACAAGAGAGAGATGAACTGACATGGGAGGTAAAGGGAACAGGTGAAGCTTTCATTTCATCGGTGTCCCCAAGAAAGAATATGTAGAACGATTGAGAGGGAGAATTGAAAAGATAATGGTGGAGAATTCTCCAGAACTGATGAAAGATGTGCATCCGAGGAAACGAAACACAGTGTATACCAAGTGGATAAATAAGAACATATACACAACTAGAAACACGCTTAAAACCACAGAACTCCAAAGACAGAGACGATCTTGAAATTATCCAGAGAGAACATACTGAGCCCTTACTCTGGCGCCTTATCTGAATGCTAACCCTGGTCTCAGGCTGAGCCCCGCCCCGGTGACAGAATGAACTCTAACCTGGTCTCAGGCTGGGTGGCAGAAACAAGGAAGGCCGCCCTTCTCTGAGAGCCATCTCCCCTCCTTGGGGGCTTCGCAGCCTCTCTGCAGCCGGGGGACTGCGGGGTGGGGAAGGGCCGACCCGGCGCAGGGGAGTCCGGCGCCACCTCGCGGCCTCTCGGAACACTGCGCATCAAGCCGCGCGGCAGGCGCGCGATTCCCCGGCCCGGACCTGGACGCAGATCCGGAGCTCGCCGGCCTGGGGCCATCTTATGGGGGTCAAGGGGGAGTTCGGGGACCCCCAGGCTCTGGAGGTCTCGGGGTCCAGATCTCTGGGGGGTCACACCCGGGCGCAGAGCTGCTCCTCGCCGTCGGTGGGGCGTCCTGCCCGCCCCCCGTCGCCGGACCCTGGGTTGCGGCGGGGTCCGGGGCTCCAAGTGGGGGGCGGCAGCAGCGGGCGGAGGCGCCGGACCAGGCGGGCGCGGGCGGCCGAGGCGAGCACGAGCAGCGGAGGCAGCGAGAGGAAGCCCAGCACGATGAGCGCCGCCGAGCCGCGGTCCGAGAGCAGCGCGCGGCACGCGGGGCGGGGCGCCGGGTGGACCTGGGAGCGAGGCGTGCGGTCAGGCGGGGGCGGGGCCGGGCGGGGAGGGAGAGGTGGGCCTGGGGGCGGACCCTCAATTCCGGGGCGGGGCCATGGAGCAGGTGGACCAGGGTGGAACCTGGGGGCGGGGCCATGGAGGTGGGCCGGGGCGGGACCTCGATTTCGGGGCGGGGTCAAAGAGAAGGACCGGGGAGTGGCCTACGGACGGGGCCCGGAAGTAGGTGCTCCAGGGCCTGAATTACGGGGCGGGGCCATGGAGCAGGTGGACAGGGAGAGGCCTGGGGGCGGGGCCATGGAGCAGGTAGACCGGGGTCGGGAGGGTGCTCAGGCAGGGCCAGGCCAGGTGTGAGGGCTGGGGGAGTGGGGTGCCTAGGGCTGGCTGTGGGCCAGTTTCCTAAGGAAATGGGGGACCCCAGCAGTAAATGGCCCTAGTAGGAGCCCCTTGAGGGGAGGCTCAGAGAATTGCTCCCCCGCCCCGCTGCCCAACTCCTGCTTTTGTCCCCACTCTGCTCTCCCATGCCCTTCCCTAGGCTGGCATCTGACTTTGAGCCCCTACCCAAGGCTGTCACCAGCTGGTGCTACCTTCTCTTCTGCCACCCTGTGTTTGGTCCCTCTCCCCCGCCTTATGCCTACAGAAAGGGGACAAGGGGTCCCGTTTGCCTCCATCCTCCCTGCTCCAGACCAAGCCATAGCCGATTCCACACGGGGAAACCCAGCTCCAGGCAGCAGGGGTCTTCGAGAGGCTGTCTGTGTGGGGGTGAGGGATGGGGAAGGGCTGTGGACTGGTGAAATTTGACAATGTCTTCATCTTCTCTTCCTGGAAACCCCATCCTCTCCCTACCCCACCCAGCTGTCCAGGCCCTGGTGACCCCTGGTACAAGGCTGGGAGGCCTCAGGGGAAGGGAGAGAGCTGTCCCCTCGGGTGACAAACAAAAGCCCTTCTTTTTGCTGCAGCCATGTGGGGGGGGGCCTTGGCAGAAGGGCTCTCCAGGGAGGGGCACACGCATCTCTGGGGACAAAGGGGCCGTGCTGGAAGGGGGCAGATTCACTTTCAGCCCCAGGGCCCTGAACTTCCCCAGGACCCCCACTCCCCAGGGACCCCAGCCAGTCCCCCACCCCCACCCACAGAGGGCTCGGCTCACCCTTGAGTGGCACAGGAATCCCAGGTAGACGATGGTGGCTGCCGGGAGCAGGACCAGCAGGAACACGGTCACGGGCAGCAGCAGGTGGAGCAGGAGCCCGGCCAAGGCCCGGCCATGCAGCAGCAGGGTCCCGAGGCCTCGGGCAGCCAGGCCTCCCCACCTTGGGGACATCAGGGGTGAGGCCTGGCACTCAGGAAGCCTTTGAGGAAGCATGGGTGTCGTGTCTGAAGCATCCCCTCCCTCATCTTCCTCTGTCTCCCTCTCCTGCTCACTCATGCTCTCGTGGACAGCAGGCCTGGTGGGCTCACAGTGGTGGTCAGATGGCAGGCCTGAAGCCCCCAAGGGTCAACCTTAGGTCCCCAGGTCAGACCCCCACCCAGACTGCAGCAACCAGATGGTGGAGCTGGTTGGAGGGCAGGACCTTGGCCAGGTCCAGCCCCGAGCATCAGTCTCCAGAGCCACGCTCCTGCCCCAGTTTCCCCCACTGCCAAGCTGGGCCTCTCTCTGCCAGGCGACTACAGCTCCCGCCCTGGCCAGTCTCCCCAGCCAGCTCCTGTGTGCTCCAGTCAGGGCCTGCACGGCTGTCCATGCGGTCTGCAGTAGGGCCCGCCTCCCTCCTTGTCCCGCCCTCTTCCCGCTTCCAGCTCCCGCACACGACGACTTCATTTCATAGTTCCAGACTCTGACAACTGCCCTATCAGTAGCTGCCACGTGAAGGTCGCCACCCACTCCACTTCCCAGTCCTGGCCCCTGCTGGTCCCCTCATCACCAGACGTGGCCCCTCTCAGCCTAGGGTTTTCCTGCATGACACACAGTATTTCAAACACCACTTACACAACCAGCTGACACTTACACTAACAAGTGGGTTGTCTGCGAGCTAAAGGAAGGAGGCTGATGGGAACCACTTCCCGCCCTTTGCTTTACCCCTCCCGACCTTTCTCCTGACATTCTCCTGCCTCTCAAGCTCACCACCTCCCTTCAGACACATACGAAGGGGAGGATGGCAGCGATCATGCACAGGCTCCGTCAGGACAACAGCTGAGGCTCCCCTGCGCTGCATGCAACTTAACTGTCTTCACTGGCACACGCATGCCAAGATCTTACAGTAGC
Organism: Tapirus indicus; assembly: GCA_031878705.1. NCBI lineage: Eukaryota > Metazoa > Chordata > Mammalia > Perissodactyla > Tapiridae > Tapirus > Tapirus indicus. Next base: position 85,040,457 of record CM062924.1, on the reverse strand, counting down.
TGTTCATTTATTCAGATAGTGAATTTGGAGTAAAAAATGTTGCAAATGACGTTTGTATAGAGAGTGCAGATAGAAAGGATCCCTGCCTCATCTCCTTTCTAAGCCCACCCTCTCCTCAGGTCCCTCATTCATTCATTCGCTCATTCGAGAAACACTCACTGAGATCCACTGTGTGCCAGGCACTGCTCTAGCCCCCTGGGTTCAATGGTGAGCCACTGCCCCGTAGGGGGTTGGCTCTGGTGGGTGCCCTGCCAGTCCGGCACGAACCCATAGAGGCCATGTGAGCAAGCTGCCATGCCCTAGGCTGTGGCAGAACATGGGAAGACAGGCCACACGGCTGGTTCTCACTGCCTCCCACCCTCAGGAAGGCTGTCACGAGGCTTCCCTGGCTCTGATGAGCTATGGGACATTCCACCGGGCCCCCAGGGTGCCTCTGCAGCTGGAATTGGCTCCTCAGCAACAGGGTCATCTGGCTCTGTTAGTCTCAGGGCCATGCTGTGGGACAAGGGACGCAGGGAGCTGACACCTTTGCTCTTCCTGCTTTTGCTGGCTACTTAAGCAGTAAACTGACTCTACCCAGAGTGTGTTGCTTCTTTACCCACCAAATCTGCCTGTGTGATGTGCCTTGTGGAGCCTTCATTCTAGAAGAGGAAGGCAGACATTTAAAATAAAATAGATACTTTCATGGAGTGATAAGCACTAAGAAAAAATAAAATGGTCTTGGGCAAGGTTGCTTCAGCTCAGCAGTCAGGCTCAGGGGCCCCTCTGGAGAGGTGACACCTGAGCAGAGTGACTGAGGCTCATGGAGTAGGGCCCATGTGGCATGGGGTCCCTCAACCCCATGCCTGGAGATCTGGCACTCTTTGGACCTGGCACCCAGAAGGGCTGCTCTCTTAAGGAGGTGGGGGAGGGGCCAAGGCTCTGCTGCTCCTCTCTGTGGGGAGCAGCCAGGGCAGGGCCCTCAGGACACCTCATCCCTGGGAGCCTGGGGGGCTAAAGGGGGGCTGGGGTGGGAGCAACCACCCCCAAACTGTGCTACCTCCTGGTAGAAAGTCACAAGAGGCAGCTGCAAAGGCAAGATTGCAGGAGCTGGCCACACCTCCTTCTTTGTCCGGGCTCTGGACAGGTGGCCTTACCCAGGGATTGGGGCACGGGAAAGCATCCTCGGGGCCAGCCCCTGCAGGCTCACCCTGCCCAGGGTCCCAGGATCAAGGAGACCCATTCTAGAGGCCTTACTCAGGCCCTCTTGCAACAGCACTGTTCCACCTCCAGATGTGGTTTCTCTCCTAAACACCCTTCCTTTGCAGATTCTACTGCCCCAGGGTCTGCCCTTTCACAGCCTCTGCTGACTCGCCTCAACCTACTCTCCCAGGGCTTCCTGAAACCGAGCACGAAGAGGTTAAAAATCTTCCCTGGGCTGGAAGAGAGCAAAAGCTTTGAGAGAAGCTTGCTAACTGCAGCTGTACATATTCAGCATAATCAACTGTTGTTTAAAACTAACCAGGTCTTTCTGTCCCTCCTCAGTATATGAGTGAGCTGTCCTCCCCAGGACGTCAAGGTCCAGACATCAGTAGTCAGCCTCACAAGGCCAAACGGAGGCTGAAGATGAAAACTAACCAGAAAAGTCCAGACAGTCAAGGGAAAGAAAGTTAGTCTTCAAGGCCAAACACAGGCCAGTGGGAAGGTGCCAACCAGCAAGGCCACGTGCTCCCCCTCCCTTATCTAAAACCCCAGGGCATGCTCTCCTTCGCAACCTTTAAAATCCCCTGCCTCCTATCTTTCCAGGAGACAGGACAAATTTGAGAACTCTCATCTCCCGGCTGACGTCACCTGAAATAAAAACTCTTTCCTTGCCGTAAGCCTGGCATTCCAGTTTTATTCTGGCCCCTCTTGTGTGGCGGGTAAAGAACCTGGGTATGTGTCCGGTAACACTCCTACTCTTCCCTCCCCTTATCCAGGTCACCTGCCTGGTGTCTGTGGTGAATCTTCTGTCCTTTGCAGCATCTGTATGGGAGGGAAAGGTCCCACCTCATCCTGCCCACCTCTCCAGCCCAGAATCAGGAGAGAGGCCAGGCTCCAGCTCTGAGGTGGTCTTAACCATCAGGGACAGGAGTGGGGGTGAGGGGCATGGCTTGAGGGGGGGACTCCTGGGGAGGCATGTGGGTGTCTCCCTGGGAGGCAAGTCGTGGCACATCAGACCGTGCTCCTTGGAGAAGCTGCCATTCATGGGCGTGTTCCTGCCTGCCTGGCCTTTGTCTCTGGGAGGGAGGCCAAGCCAGAGCCCTGGCAGTTGGCAGGGGAGGAAGGGTGCTGGGGTAGGGTCTGCTGCTGGCAGGCAGGGACTCCCCTTAAGTTGATGGGTAAACAGTGTGGGGAAGTGGCCCTTAGCCTGGCCCAGGAGGCAGCAGGAGGCAGCAGGAGGCAGCTCTGCTCCCCCCACCCACACACAACTGCAGCTCCAGCCTTCCAGCCCTCTGGAAACCCTCATAAGGAGTTTCATAAGAGGGCCACTGGGCTGTGGCTGAGCCAGGACCTGCATGGAGAGGGCCCCCAGTCAGAGGACAGAGCCCTTGGGGGGGACTTCCTAGGGGGGTAACTGGGAGCCAAGCCCCTCAGAAGGCTAAGTGGCAGCCTGGTCCCTGGGGAGATGAGGTGTCCATGTTGGCCTGGGGGGTATGTGGCCTGGGGCCAGCCAGAGGCCTCCAGCATCCACGCAGCATTCCTATTCTTCCCTGAGGGACTCTGGGAGCTCTGAGCTGGGTGAGCAGGACCTGACAGAGGAACTGCGGTGGATAGAGCTGGGCTCCCAAGAGGCACTGGGAGCCAGGACAGAGGGGCCCAGTGCCCCACAGGCCTGGGGGCGCCTCCTGCAGGCGGTGGGGAGGGGTCACGTTGGCCTGGCCACACAGCTGCTGCAACAAGGGGCCAGTGTAGAGGAGAGGTGAGCCCGAGGGCAGGACACGGTCTCTTCACCAGGGTGGTGGTGAGGTGGGGAGGGTCCCTTCGCTGGGCAGTGGGGTGGAAAGGATGGGGGGAGGGGAGCCCATGCAGGAGCAAAGGTAGCAGCTCCCTTCCCTAGACCAGGGTCCTTTCACTGGGCAGGCGCCTCTTCACCGGACGGGCAGAACTGCGGTCCCTGAGGAGGGGTGGAGAGGGTCCCTTTCCCGGGCCCAGGTCTCCTCACTGGAGGGAGGGGGGGTTTCACCGGGCGGGGCAGGACGCGGCCTCCGCCCATGCCGCCCCCGCCTGCCCCGCAGGGACCGCGCCGGCAGGACCCCGCTCCACCTGGCTGTGCTGCGCGGCCACGTTCCCCAGGTGCGTCTCCTGCTGCAGCGCGGGGCGCCGATGGGAGCCGCCGACCGCGCGGGGCGCACGCCACTGCACGAGGCCGCCTGGCACGGGCACTCGCAGGTAGCCGAGCTGCTGCTGCGGCGCGGGGCCCTGGCGCCAGCGCGCTCCCGGGCCGGCCTCACGCCGCTGCACTGGGCCGCCGCGCTCGGCCGCACGCTGCTGGCCGGGCGCCTGCTCAGCGCGCCGGGCCAGGGCTCCGCAGCGGCTGACGCGCGCGGCTGGACGGCGGCGCACTCGGCGGGGGCCGGTGCTCGAGATGCTGGCGGCGGGCGACGGCGCGAGCCTGGACGGCGCTCTGATCGTGGCGGCCGCGGCCAGGCGCGCGGCGGCGCTGCGCCTCCTCTTGGCGCGTGGAGCGCGGGTGGACGCCCGGGACGGCGCGGGGGCCACGGCGCTCGGCGTCGCGGCCAACGTGGGCCGCTGGCAAGTACGTCCCGACCCCCGAAGCGACGGGGCTGCACCAGCCTACCCCACCCAACTGAGGGTAGGGCGCAGACGGGATGGATCCCTCTGGCAGGAGGGGCTGCATTCTCCGTCCAAGGCCGGAGGGCGGGAGGGTGGTAGGGAGGGGCAGGCCGCCAGCGGCCCGGACTGTGGCCTTGACTGTGCTCCCGTTTGCAACCGTCTCATGGAAGCCCGGGGAGGACGCCTGGCCTGGCATTCGGACTTTATTCTGGTGGCCGCAGCAACAAATATTTGAGCACCAGGCCTGCGCTTGAGCACAGGCAGCCCGGAGGAGTGGCAGGGGCTGCAAAGTCTTGGATTTGATGAGGATGATTAGGAGTACAAGTGGAAGTCTCCAAGCAGAGCTCCTCCAGGGTGCCTTAGGCACTGCCTCACTTACTGCATGGGGAAGCAGTGTCAGGGAGGCCAGATGAGGTCTGGGGCAGACACCCCTCACTGGCCTGGGCCAGGGCTGGCCCCTGCCCTCTCCTTACTTCTTCTTCCAGGACATGGAGGTGCTGCTTGACCATGGGGCCGACCCAAGCCTCAAGGACAGGCATAGCCGCTCTGCACTCCACAGGGCTGCTGCTGCTGGACACCTGCCTGCCGTCCAGCTGCTGGCAGCCTGGGGAGCTGAGGTGGATGCTCGGGACTCATTGGGCCTCTCACCCCTGCACCATGCCGCTCGGGGAGGCCACATGGAGGTCACTGGCCACCTCCTTGACAAGGGTACACAGGTCAACGCTGCTGGTTGGCTCCACAAGACCCCTCTGCACCTTGCCACGGAACGTGGCCATGGCGCCACCACGGAGCTTTTGCTGAGCCGAGGGGCCAGCCCCACCCTGAGGACGCAGTGGGGTGAGGTGGCCCAGGACCTGGTTCCCAAGGGGTGCCTGCCCCAGGCGCTGCCTGCCCTTTGCGGAGAGCAGGAGGAGTGCTAGGGGCACAGAGGAGCCCCAGGGGCCCTGAGCTTCTTGCTGCGGGGCTGAGCCCACATGGCCAGAGCAGGACAGATGGCTGCCAGATCCCATAGCCTTCGGAGTGTGCTGGGCTCCTGTCTTCTGGGCTGAGGCCGCCTGCCTGGGCGGAGGGGAGAACAGCCGAGAGGTTCCTGGAACCTCAAGGAGGCAGCGGCCCGAGCCCCTGTAATGGGCCTGTGGCCAGCCTGGGGACTGCCCCAGTGACTCCCACAGGCCCGTCACCCCTGCAGCTCCAGCCTGCTCCACACTCTTGCTGGAGAGCCTGAGTTGTAGCAACAGACCTAACCAAAACCCGATGGTCTGCCGTGTCCTCCATGGGGGTGTCACCCTCAGCTGCTCGCTCTGTACATGGGGGCATTCTTACTGTGTTTTCTTAGATTCGGTATTTGTTTATTGGCATCTATTAATTACAGGGCCAAACTAACGGCCACAGTTGTTTACATCTCCCTTGTGATCCAGAGCCCTTACTCTGAACTGCCGCCTTCTCTCTCACATGTCCAGCTGATGTTACCCCGGCCCTAAATCACCCAGGGCCAGGTACCAGACACCTGGGGACAGCCCTTGTGTACCAAGGCCCACTGGGATTACACAACAAGCCAATCCTAAACTGTTTCCTACCCTGCCTTGCCTTTCCTGTGGGAACCCCAATAAAGGCTCTGGCTTGAGCTTCCTTGATCCTGCTTCCGCCTCCTGACTGACACTGGGGTTTCCCCTGTGGTCCTGCGGGGCATGGCGTGAAACGTGAGTAGTAAGAATCTTCTTTCGATGGCATCACCCTCTTCCTGTCCTCACTCGGCCATCTCATAAATTAAAACCCCGGGGTACAACTGAGACATGGACTGTCATCTCTGACTGCCCACCACTGTATCCTCATAGATGATCACTGCCAGTATTTGATTTTTCTGAATGAACAGCTTTACAGGACAGATTTCATCTTTCAGACGGGAGAGCTGTGTGCCAAACTAGCGCTTCTGCACCCGGGGGCCATGGAAGCACTTGGATTTTACTCCCAGGGCAACACGAAGTCTTTGGGGAGTTTGTGAGAGTGTGACAGGGTCTGCTCGGTTCACAAAGTCAGCCAAGTGCAGAGCAGACTGTACCTGGAAAGGGAAGCACGGGGGACCAGGGAGATGGTGGTGGAGTAGGAGTGGAGGTGGGAGAAGCAGGCAGATCAGGATGACTGTGGGCAGAGCCCTCTGGACTTGCCAATGGGTTGGACACAGGGGGCTAGGGAAGCGGAGAGATAGCAATGGGTCCCAGCGAGGCTCGGGCCCCAGGCGGAGGGGAGGGTGGGAGAGGAGACGCACAGGAGATGAGACTGAGAGAGAGGCGGAGGCTGGGGTGACATCTTTGGAGTTCTCAGAGTCAGGATGGGTTCTTCTTTTTGCTGAGGAAGATTGGCCCTGAGCTAACATCTGTGCTGACCTTCCTCTTTTTTGTATGTGGGTCGCTGTGACAGCATGGCCGCCAACTAGTGGTGTAGGTACACACCCAGGAACCAAACCTGGGCTGTCGAAGTGGAGCATGCCACTAGGCCATGGGGGCGGCCCCAGGATGGTTTTTAAGGCTGCAGGATGGACCTCCACAAAGACAGCCAGCACAGCCTGTGGGCTCTACCTTCAGTGCCCGACTGCCTCCCACTCCTCCACTGTGTCCACTACATCCAGGCCACCACCAGCCTTGCTGGAATGTTGCCATAGCCAAGCCAGCCCCCAGCCTGACTGGTCTGCCTGCTTGAGCCCTTGAGTCCCTGCAGTCTGTTCTCAAAACAGCAGCTGGATAAAGCTCGTCACCTGCTCAAGTGCCCCCAGTGGCTCCTTTCATGGAGAGCGAAAACCAGTGTGATACATCGTGTTGTTCACAGAGGCCCAATGACCTTGCCCATCTCATGTGCCCTTTCTACAACATGATATCCATGTTTCTCCCACCCAGAGCTGGAGGCTGTGTCTCCACCCCGTGACATCGAGTGGACTTCTGTGACTATTCAGGTCGGCAGAGTACTGCCGGAATGATGCTGCGTTTCTTTCCAGGGTGGGCCTTGCTCCTAGGCCACCACATAAGCAGCCTGTCCACCCTGTGGCCGCCATGCTGTGGGGAAGCCCAGATGCAGCACGATAACTGGAACATCAAGTCCTTACACGACCTTCAAGGCCCTACACATTCTCACCAGCATCTGTCTCTGGCCTATGACTTGCTCACTGAGATACAGAGGCCTGACCCTGGGACCCTCACCAGCTCCACTCCCACCACATTGGCATTTTTGCTGTTCATGATCACACCAGGCATGCTGCTGCCTCAGGTCCTTTACACTTGCTGATCCCTCTGCCTGGCATACTCTTCCCTCAGATATCTGCCTGGCTTGATCAGTCATTTCCTCCTTTCCTCAAACATCACCCTCACAGCTCACTCTTCTAACACTATTTAAAACTGCACCCCCCCAAAAGAGAAACTTCTTGTTTTAAGTAGAACGCCAGTAAATATGGAAAGAATGATGGAGTTAGAGAATCAACAATGGATGCTCAAATGAGTGAGTGCACGTTTGATGAGGAGCAGGATATTTACGTTGTCTCCAAGCACCATGGCTGGTGGGGGGCAGTGCTGCTCAGAGAGCCATTCAAGACCACACTTCTCATTTAGCTTCAAGTCCACCGCAGCATTTCAGCCAACGGCATGCTTTTCCTGGCAGTCCCCATGCTGGCTGAGCACAACTAAGGTACTGGGTTCTGGCCATTTCCTTCCAACGCGAGACCTCTAATAGGCAATCTTTGCTTCAGAACTACTGGATTAGCCAAGATGTTGCCCAATCTGCATCCCATCTGAGGCCCTCCCTGCCCAATCCTGCTTCCTCTTTCTTTAACAGGCATTACACAACACACCTATGTACTCATACCTCCATCAGTGTCTGCTTACAGGAAGGCCTGTGATGACTCACAAAGTATTTCTCAACAAACTACTTATCAGTTACAAAGGTAGAGAAACCCAGCAAAGAATACCCTAACCAAGTAGTCAAAGCTGACATCACTCATGTTGGGATAGGCTGCCATCATGGCCTCCTGATACCAGGTACCAAGAAGGACTTGAGATAATTTCTGTAGTATCCTGCCAAAAATGTATAACCTGATTCCAATCTCGAGGAAACACCAGACAAACTCAAAGCGAGAGGCATTCTACAAAATAACTAGCCCGTACCCTTCAAGAATGCCAAGGTCAAGAAAGACAAAGGCTGAGGACCTCTTCCACATTAAGACTGAAAATTAGACACAACAGCTGAATGCAGTGCATGATCCTGGACAGGGAAAAAAAACCATGAGGAATATTTAACAAAATTGGAATATGGACTGTAGGCTGGACAACAGTATTGGATTAATGTTAAATTTCACGATTTCGATCATTGTACTGTGGTTTGTAAGTCAACGTCCTTGTTCTTAGGAAATACACAGTAATTAGCTATCTGCAACTTCTTCTCAAATGGTCCCGAAAAAATCCCCACTAATGTGTTTATGAACATTTATAGACAGAATGATTAAAAAATGGAGCAAAATGTACACAGTTGGTGCATTCGAGTAAAGCATATCGGTAGTTCCTTGAACTGTTCTTGCATCTTTTCTGTAATTTGAAATTAGATACAAATAAAGAGTGACAGGGAAATTACACACCCGCATTGTGCCCCCTTCACCATTTCCCACTGTGGTCAAACACACCGTACACAGTGCACCGTTCTGAAGGGTCCTGCTCGGGGGCGGTCAGTCCTTGCACCGCGCTACGCGGCCATCACCGCCGTCCAGCTGCAGGACATCCCATCACCGCCAGAGGGAACCCGGGCCGTCGGAGGCACGCCGGGCCGCGCACCGTCTCTGGGTCTCCCGTCCCGGGCATGCACACGAGAGGCCGCACCGCGCCCGCCGCCGCGCGGCCCCGCGCTCCCTGCACGGCCCACGCGTGCACCTCCTCCGCTGACGGCTAGTCTGTATTTCCCAGCGCCCCTATCGCGTCCACTGTGCCCCACGCCCCGGTCCAGGAACTCCGGCAGGTCCTCCTGGCCCACCGCGCACGCGCATAACTTTGGGGGTGGGGGGGGGAAAACGCGGTGGGGGCACGCGGCGCACGCGCGGCGCCCCGGAAGTCCCTAGCGGGCCGCTGACCCGGAAGCGCTGGGCGCCCCTCCGCTTCCGCTGGCTGCGCCGAGGAGGCGGCGCGTGCGCGGTTGAGGCGCCGCCGGCCCGCGGGCGCAATGGTCTTCCTCGCCGCGCCGCTCTGGCTGCGGAGCCGCCTCACCGACCGCTACTGGCGGGTCCAGGAGGTGCTGAGGCACGCGCGGCACTTTCGGGGGAGGAAGAATCGGTGCTATCGGCTGGCCGTCCGGGCTGTGACGAGAGCGTTCGTGAAATGCACGCTAGCCCGAAGGCTGAAGAAGAGGAACATGAGGACGGTGAGCGGGGCCGCGGGGACCCGGGGACACAGTGCGGCTGCGGGCGGAGCCGCTGCCCGCATCCGCGCTGACTGTCCGGCGAGGACGCGGCTCCTCCGCCCGAGACGGGCCCCGCAGGACCGCCCTCGTCCCTTCGTGTCTCCGGCGAGCTCGCGCGCCGCACTGCCAGACTCCGCGGGCTCGGCTGCCCCGGACGGGATCCGGGCCCTGCGGGTCCCGCGGCCCTCGCCGCGCTCTCCCCGGGCCTGCCGGAGCCCCCTGCTCGGCCCAGCCGCCCCCGGCTCTGCTGCCCGCACCTCACCTCTGCCTGGAACCTGCGTCACGTGTAGGACGGGCCAGACCCAGACAGCTTGGTCCCTCCGGCCCGTCCCCGGCCGCTCGCCCTCCTCGCTTGCTCCAGGCCGCTCCTGGCTCCCGGCGGCGCCCTCCGAGCTCTTGGACTTGCGGGTTTTCCCAGGCAGCTTGCTCTCACGTGTGCCACCTTCCCGGTTCAGCACTGTGTATTTTACTGGGTTGGTGGTTTATCGCTCGTCCCGCTACCCCCGCTAGAAAGTCAGTTTCAGGAGAGATCTTTCTGTTCTACTGAATGCTGTAATCCAGATCAGTAGCACTTTATAAATATTGCGTGCATGGATAAGCGGGGGTATTTCTGACCCTTTAAAATCAGAAGAGCCTCATTAATCCTAGATTAGGGTCACAGGGTGATGAACTGTCTCTGTGCTCGGTGGTCTGTGTGCGGGAGTGGCCTCTGCATCCCAGCTCAGCTCTGTTTTTTGTGTCTTGTTTTCTCAGAAGGGGATAGAAGTGGTGCTGCCTCCTAGGACCCCACAGGGATCTGGTCACAAATATGTATGTGAAGAGTTGTGACCAATGTCTGGTGGCATGCGCGCACTTGCTGCTACAGAGGAGAACAGAAACTCTCACAGCGCGGTCCCTGTACAGCAGCAGCCTCACACCAGAACTTCTTAGAAATGCATATTTTCAGGCCCCACCCGCACTTACTGCATCAGAAACTGGAGGCGGGGCCCAGCAATCTGTGTTTTGACATACCTCTAGATAATTCTGATGTACGTTCAAACTTGAGAACCACTAAAGGAGAGGAAGAAAGTGGACTTGAGTACTGTAAATGGCTTAAAAGAGTCCCCCTTGGCCTCCCCCTTGTTTAACACACCAGATCCATCAGAAACTTCCACATCACATCACCATTCCAGATCCTCCCCAGCCTCCCTGCTAACCTTGACTTCCCTGCAACGTTCAGACCTTTTGCTGCACCTGGAATGGACCCTGCTACTCCCTGCCAGCCAGGTCCTCTGAGGCCCCTTCCTCCCTCCCTCTCCCAGGCCTGCTCTTTCCTCAAAATTGTTCACCTCCCAGAAGCTTCCACCTCGAATGTTTCATCACTGCCTGGTAGTAACATTCACCTCAGTGGCTGTCGTAATTCATGCACATGGATCCTTTCTACGCTCTGAGCTGTGTCTGCCACAGAATCTCTTGCTCGTCTTTGTATTCTTGGTGCCTAAAACTGTGTGTTGAATCAATGCTTTCCAGCATGTGGCTTTTCTGTTTTCTCATTTAGAAAGCAGCTGGTGCTTGGGTGAGGAGCACCAGCCTTTGCTCAATGTTATCTGTACTGCAGGCCTGTTTGCTAATAGAAAATGTTGGCTTTTCTATTTACTTTTATGAAAAAAACCATTTAGTTCATTCAGAACTTCGTTGGAAGGTGTGGACATGACATAGAGAACTAGTTCTTAAGCATCTCGATTTTTTTTTATTTCAGCTCTGGATTAATCGAATTACAGCTGCCTCCCAGGAACATGGTCTGAAGTACCCAGCATTCATTGGCAATTTAATTAAGGTACAGTTGAAGATATGGTCTTGCCGAGACACTGACCATCTGCGGAAACTGGCCCAGCTGGTGTGGTCCAGCAGCCGGGCAGTGGAGTGTTAGCACCCTGACACTGCTGTTGTCCTCGGGTGGGGGGGAGAGTTCTGGCAGGTTCGGGAACTGATGACACCTGCTTTGCCCTTGCCCTACTGGTAACAGAATTGGAAATGGGGCATGTTGTACCAAGACGTGAGCTCTGGAGTTTCCCCATCAAGGGAGAAAGGTAGAAGAACTTAGCTTTAACTTTAAAGTTTAATTTAAACTGAATGATTTCTGACGAGGTAGCAAGATAAAGCTGAAACTCATACAAGAAAGGAGGAAGAAATGTCCTGGAGGAGACAGATAAGCATGAGTCACAAAATCTTGGTACTTGTTGAACCTGGTGATTATGCTGTTCCTTCTGGTTTTGTGTGCAGTTAAATTTTTTCTAAAAAAGTTAAGGGGAGAGGCCGGCCTGGTGGCACAGTGGTTAAGTTTGCATGTTCCACTTTGGCGGCCCCCGGGTTTGCCAGTTCGGATCCTGGGCGCGGACCTACTCACTGCTCACCAACCATGCTGAGGCAGCGTCCCACATAGAACTAGAAGGACCTGCAGCTAGGGTATACAACTATGTACTGGGGCTTTGGGAAGGAAAACAAAACAGGAAGATTGGCAACAGATGTTAGCTCAGAGCCAACCTTCCTCAAAAGGAAGTTAAGGGGAGTGTATGTTGTACTTCTCCTTGTATCAGGCCGTCTTCAGTGCTTTACAAGATCCTCAGGGTAAGTGTAGAGGGTGTGACATCCCCATTTTACTGATGGGGAACTGAGACTCAGAAAGGGACTTTGGCCAAGGCACACGGGTCCCAGATGGCAGAACAGGATCCGCTCCTGCATAGTTGCATTTAATGTGCAGAGACCATCCCACCTCTCTCCTGCTCCTCAGCCTCACTGACAGTGTTCCTCAGTTTTCTGAAGTCATCTGCCATCAGACTTCATCAGTGATGTGGTCTGGCTCTTGTGGGAATGGGGAAGGCCTGGTTTTGTTCCTGGTTCCTCTGCTTGTGTCTCACATACCTTTTCTGTGTTTCATTTCATGGTTTGTAAAATGGGAATTTTGATTTCCTCTTGTAGGCTGACTTAAGGGGTTACCCCAAGCCAACAGTCATAGTTCTGTCTGGGTGATAACCGTTGACCCTAAACAAGGTCCTTGGTCCTATGGCTGGCGCCAGGACTGGATGCCAGCCTCCTCACCTCTTGCAGGGATGCCCTCCCTTCATCCTTGTCCACATTTATCCTCCAGTGCCCTGCTTGGACAGGATTCAGCACTTGCCCGTCCCGAACAAACTGTGTCCTGAGGGCAGAGACTGCCCTGGAGCCACGTGGACTGGCTCTGCGCAGAGGTGCTGCGGTGGTACGGGCTCAGGGCAATGCTCAGCTGCGTTCAGTCTTCCCGTGTCCCACTGATGCTGACACAGGCTCTGATTTTCTTCCCAGTGCCAAGTGGAGCTCAACAGGAAAGTGCTTGCGGATCTAGCCATCTACGAACCCAAGACTTTCAAATCTTTGGCTGCTTTAGCCAAAAGGAGGCGACAGGAAGGATTTGCTGCTGCCTTGGGGGATGGGAAGGAGCCTCAAGGCATCTTTTCCAGAGTGGTGCAGTACCACTGAGGGGGATGCCAACACCGCCTGCCCTTTGCGGCTGAGTGTCTTAGGAAAAGGTTTTTCCCCTGATGATCATAACAGCTAAAACAGGGATGAAAAATGCTTTGCTGACTGTGAGCTTGATTTGCAATTATGTTAATTTACATTTCATTAACAGGCGTGAGAGAAAAAGGCCCTGTTTTCCCTCACTGGGACAGACTCAGAAACACCTCACCTAGAGTGTGCAAATAAAGCTTGTGTGCTGTTCAGTTTCCAGTTGTGTTCTCTGGCATCAAGCAAACACACCTTGGGTGTGCTCTGCCTGGGGTGCCTGTTTTCGGCCACTTGTTGGCAGCCTTGTGGCCTCTTGATAATGGGAGAGGCTGATGAGGTGAGGGGTCAACTGAGCAAGCACTCCTCTTGGAACCTTAGATCCTTTCCTGCAAGTTGTGGGGTTTGCACCAAGGCTCCCCTCAGGGCTCTGTAGTAGCCCGTCCAGCACCCAAGTCTCCCATCCCCACTCTGGCCCTGCCCATGCTTGACCTCCCCCCAACCCCTCCAGTCCTCCCCTGGTCTCCTCTTGTTTCCAGCAGACCTTCAGCTCTTCTGCCACTCTGAGCACCACCCTCAGTTTCCCTGTCTCCCTCTCTCCCCAGCCCAGCAGGAGCAGCAGGCAGAGTAGCCATAGGATCACCTGGGGAGATCTCAATGTAAAGGTTGTGGTCCCTCCCCCACATACTCTAATCCATTAAGTCCAGAGTCAAGCCCAGGAAGTTCTCAACATGTTCACTCTGCTGACAGCTCTACCCATCCTGTGCCTCCCTCTCACCCCCATCCACCTCCTCTGACTGCTGCCATGTCCCTGTCCACCCTCCTCTTGGACCAAAATGGAAGTTGTGTCCACCCTCCCACTCAGGGCCATGTCTTCCCCTTTGCACTCTCAGGGAGCTGGCTCCACCCTCAGCCTCTCCCATCTGTACTTCGAGTGTCCTCCAGCTCTGGAGTCTACTCCTTTCTCTCTTGGCCACATTCTGGTCTCCACCTCTTACCTTCTGTCACTGGGTCTGCAGTCGGCCTCACTGCTGCAACAGCTCTCACCAAAGCCATCTCCTGGGACCAAAATCCAACATATTGTCTGCCCTTGACTCCAAGGACCATGCACTCCCTTCCCTCCTCCCTCTCACTGCACCATCTCCATTCGCTGCCCTCCAGGGCTCTGACCTGCTCACCCTTCTGCACACCCTCTGCTCAAGGAAAGCTTTTCAGACCCACAGTAGCAGTTGTTGGCTGCTTGCTGATGACTCCTGCATTTATCTGGCAGTGCACACCTGGCCCCCACTCCATGTACTGGGTCATGTGACAACACCATTTTCCATCCTTTGCCAGTAGTCCCCTGGAAGTCATTCCAGATTCCCTCCTCAGATTCAACATCCACCTCCAACTGCATACGGAGCCAATCAAATCCTGGTCATCTCATGAATCTGTCCACTTTGCTCCATCCTTGCTGCAGGCTGTCTCTTCTAGCTCCAGTTACTGCACTGGCCTCCCGTGAGGCTGCTCCTCCTGGCCCTTGTCACCATGTCTAATGATGGCCACTAGACCATAAACATTTGGAGGCACGTGGCTAAACTTGACTTTCTTGCTGCACCTAGTGCAGTGCCTGGCTGTGCGCACAAGGCGCTCGATGCATGTCACTCATCAGTAAATGGCTTGTGACTAGACAACAAGGTGGAGGATACAGAGCTCTCTGGCATGTGGGACCAAGTTCTGTGCAAGGTACATTACCATGGAGGAGATGCACTTTCTTCTCAGTAAGATGGCAGTTGGAGGAGATGCACTTTCTTCTCAGTAAGATGGCAGTGTGGCAAACAACTGTGGGCTGCTCCCAGCACCCACTTCCCCTCCGACACAGGACCCAGGTTTCCTTTCTGCAGGCCTGGGCGCCATGGCCCTGTCCCCAGCTCCAGGGCCTGGCAGTGACTGGCTACAGCCATCAGCTTTTCCCTCTCCTCTGGTCAGTCGCTGTTTGGGGGATGCACAAGCAGTCCAGGCAGGGCCAGTGAGAAACAAGCTGTTTCTGGGGTTTCCAGTCAAGAGGAAATTCCTCCTTTCCTGGACAGTGTGCTGCTGTAGCCAGCAGAGAGCTGCTAGCCCGCGGCAGGGGAGATGGGGAACTAACTATGCAGCCCAGGAGGCCAAGAGGAGAGAAGAGATTGGGCTTTAGTTGGCACTCTCTGAGCTGCAGCATCAAGTCTTGCAAGGAGTGAAAGCTAATGGAGGCCTCTGGGTCTCAGCAGGTTTGAGTTGGGGGGCATTCTTCTGTCCGACCTGCTCCCACCCCACCTGCCCCCCACCCAGGCTCTCCCACCACCCTCACACGTGTTCTCACACTAGTCCTGGTGAAAGTCTGGGGTAACTGCAGCGGCAGACAGTACCGCACTGCTCCTGGTACAGATGCACAGATGCGACGGCAGCACCGCTGTCAGGGGACGCAAAGACCCCTGGAGGAGACGGAGGAGCAGTGGTCAGGAGGGCGCACAGGCGCCTACCTCCCACGATGGCTCTCCGCTGTCTGCGGGATGAGTCCAAGCCCATTCCCTATCCCGGGCATCCCAGCCTGGCTGCCCTCCCCTCAGTCCCCAGAGGAACTCATGCCTGTCCCCGTACTGCCAAAGGCTTCATAGACACATCGAATTCAGCGTTTGAGGCCACCCCTCTCTGGCCTGTGGACTCAGTTCAGACGACAAAAACATCGGGCAGCGAGTGCTAACATCTGCACCCCAAAGCTGGACTCGGTAAGGCCGGAGAGCGACCACCGCGCCAGCTCCACGGGTCACTTGGGCGAAAAGTATCTCGTCCTGGCGCGCTGGGGAGTGCCCACCAGCGCGTGAGCCAATCCTCTCAGCCTCCAACCACCTGCGGGGGCCCCGACACCCACGACCCCGCCCGAGCCTGGACCACCACTAGCAGGACGCCATCCCGGAGCAGGGAGAGGCTCTACCCGCGCCCTCGGGGAGGGTCGCCCCGCGCAGCCCCTTGCCCACCGCCCGCACCCCAAGAAGCCTTGGGGTTCAGTGGAAGCCTCGCGAACTCCCAGGTCTTCGTGCAGAAGATGCGCCCGGAGCCGGCAGCGGCGATAGCGCTTCCGGGTCGGGGTCGCGACGGCGGCCTCGCAGGGGCGCCGCAGGGCCTTCTGGGTAACGAGCCCTGCCGCGCCCGGTTCCGGCGTCGGCGTTGGCCGCGCCGCTGATGGACAGGACTCACAGCCAATCGTGGCAAGGCGGCGCCGGGCCGTCCGCCAGCAGAACCAATAGCACGCGGCGAGGCGGGGCGGGCGCGGCTGTAGCGCGTCGCAAGGAGCCGCCCTGCTGGGAAGGAGCCTGAAGGGGAGTCGGCGGCACAAAATGGCGGCGGTGGCGGCGACGACGGCCGCGGCCGGCGCTCCGGGGCCGGCGGTCCCCGCGGCAGCGGCCGGCACCCCGAGCTCGGGGAACGCAGCCCCCGGGTCTCAGGGCGTGCTGATCGGGGACCGGCTGTATTCCGGGGTGCTCATCACCCTGGAGAACTGCCTCCTGCCCGACGACAAGCTCCGCTTCACGCCGTCCATGTCGAGCGGCCTGGACACCGACACAGAGACCGATCTCCGCGTGGTGGGCTGCGAGCTCATCCAGGCGGCCGGCATCCTGCTCCGCCTGCCGCAGGTGGGGCGCGGCCGCGAGCCTCGGGCCGGGAACCGCCGGGGGGTGGGGGCCCTTTGTAGCGGCGGGGCCGGGCGGGCGCCGACCCCTGACCCCCGCCCCCGGCCCTGGTCCCGTCCGGCCCCGCGCCTCCCTGACCCCGGCCCGCCAGAGGTGTGAAGGAGGGAGGCAGCGGGATGCCGGCAGCCTCTGCGCGCGGAGAACGTGTTGGTTTCTGCTCCCGTGTCGGGGTCCCAGAGACTCGGTGACTGACTACGAAACCGTGCGCTGTGCGTGTAGAAGTGATGGACACCCTCTCTTTCCCAGGTCGCCATGGCTACCGGGCAGGTGTTGTTCCAGCGGTTCTTTTATACCAAGTCGTTTGTGAAGCATTCCATGGAGGTGAGGGCGTCCTCTTCGTTCTCCCCACGGCACTGTTGAGAGGAGACCCGGGTTGTTCGGTAGCGGGGCCGCTCAGAGGAGTGAGCGCCTGCTCTCTGGTCGGGCGCTGTGCTCCACGGGCTGGGAACCCCCGGTGCGGGAGAGTGGCTGCTGCTTAGTAGCCTTCTCCTCGGGGCTCACCTTTTGTGCTCTTAGTTGGCCCTCTTAAGCCATTGGAGACTTTCAGGATTGGAACAAACATCTGTGTGTTGTAATATTTACATTTCAGCATGTGTCAATGGCTTGTGTTCATTTGGCTTCCAAAATAGAGGAGGCTCCAAGACGGATACGGGACGTTATCAACGTGTTTCATCGCCTTCGACATTTGAGAGAGAAAAAGTGAGTCTTCATCAGAGCTGTCAAATGTTTCTGCTGGTTTCTACGGTTAAGTTACACTAACATTTTTGAACCAAAATTTAGGGAGTGAGGTTTTAACCTTGTGCTCAGAAGAGGGTCTGTTGCCCATGGTATCCCTGATAGAAGAGTAAAGGAACCACAGTGAGGAGGACAGGGCACTGTGGCTACAGTTTTGCTGGCATTGGTTTTCTGATGTGCCCTCGTCAGTCTTTGAATGCTCTAGAGCTGGATTCTCAATCTTGGCACTGTCAACATTTTGGGCTGGATGATTCTTTGTTGTGGGGACTGTCCTGTGTGTATTGAAGGATGTTTCGCAGTGTCCTGGCTTCTATACACTAAATGCCAGTAGCTCCTTCCTCAGTTGTGACAGCCAAAAACGTCTCCACATGTGGCCATGTGGCCCTGAAATAGCAAAATTGCTCCTGGTTGAGAGCCACTGCCTAGACCTTAGCCCAACCTTTATGTTCCTAAATAAACAGAAGTCCTTTGGGAAACAGCCTCAGCTGTGTTTAAATGTTGTGCTCCCATTGGTTCTTTGCTTTGCCATCCCATCATCCTCCACATGTACACTTGGGTCTTGAGCCAGATGAAGTGCATTTAGTGCTTGTGCTGTGAGATCTCAGACCCTCCATTGTGTTCACTTGGTGTTTATTATGTATCAGAGAGCTGTTCATCTGTAAGGAAGAAGAGGGAGGGTTATTGAGAAGGGATGAGTAGGTTAGTGGTGGGGTTTGAGGAGGCCTCTGTGGTTTCATTAGTTAAGGGAAGTGAACTTTCTGGCTACGTCTGTATCATGGTGTTTATAGTAGATACTCATCATCTGGAGGTAATCATGGGATTTGAAAGACTTTGTTTTATTTGACCCTTACGCAGACTGTGTGGTCTGTTTTTGTAGGAAACCTGTGCCTCTACTATTGGATCAAGATTATGTTAATTTAAAGAACCAAATTATAAAGGCAGAAAGACGTGTTCTCAAAGAACTGGGTTTCTGTGTCCACGTGAAGCACCCTCACAAGGTATGTGGCCCACCTGCCACATGAGCCCCCCCCATCACTGTTCCGGGCTCACTGAGATGAAAACTGCAGAGGATTAAATGTGTCCTTGCCTTGGTTTTCCAGTTTATATCTATAACATGAAAATAAGTCTATTCGTTAGTCTTCTTGTGTTACTTATTAATCTTAACACGTTTTTAAGAGTTTTGGAAATGGCGTCTTTTAAGTTTGAGCTTTCAAAAGTAGTGATGAACTTGTGGGGCCCCAGTGGTGCAGTGGTTAAGTTCATGCACTCTGCTTCAGCAGCCTGGGGTTTGCGGGTTCGGATTCTGGGTGCAGACCTACGCACCGCTTGTCAAGCCATGCTGTGGCAGGCGTCCCACATATAAAATAGAGGAAGATGGGCACGAATGTTAGCCCAGGGCCAGTCTCCCTCAGTGAAAAAAAAAGATTGGCAACAGATGTTAGCTTAGGGGTAACCTTCCTCACACACACACACAAAAAAAAGTAGTGATGAACTTGTAAAAATGGAATCTGTCAGTTTACGTTTTTCTTTTTTAACAGCTAATTTTCTAAAGTTGCTTTAGTAATAGCCTTATTTCTCCTTGTGGGGGAATTGGAAGAATTCTGAACCCGTTTATTTGGAAATGAGCTGAGGCAGTCTTGCAGCACATGTTAGTTGAGTGTGGCTGCCATGCAACATCACGGGTACTTTCTGTGTTACACTCAAATGCAAAACTGGTTTTTAAAAGAGCTTGCTGTTTGCTTTTTTGCTTTCATCTCCTTGTTATTGGTGGGTTTCTTCTCTCGTTTGTTTGACTTTCTGGCATTAAGTTAAATTCTCAATAAATTACTCACCATAGATTTTAAGAGCTTTTCTTTGATTTCTGAAAGTACATTCACACCATGTTTTGTGTAAGTTGGTGACTGGGATACAGAGATGTTTAGGGCAGGCTCATCTCACTGGTGGAAAATGTGTCAAAGACGAGAATGAAAATCGGCCATGTACTGGCCAGGAAAAACGAGGCCTTCCGTGTTGCAGCGTGCAGCTGGGTCCTCATGCTTTTGTGCTTCCTGGCTGCAAAAGCAAGTAGCAAGGCACGTCAGCAAAACTCGTCTCCAACCAAGCTATGCACCGGGCGTGTGACCAGGAGCCACCCCTGGCATCTTAACATGAGGCTCTTATTTGCTGCATGGATGCCCTCAAGATTTGAATTCTAGGTTCTCTAGATTCTTGGTAATAACTGCTTGACCCATATCTTCCAGATAATCGTTATGTACCTTCAGGTGTTAGAGTGTGAGCGTAACCAACACCTGGTCCAGACCTCATGGTGAGTTGACCTTCTTTGTTTTATGAGACCAGCAAGGGCAATGCAGGAATATATTGGTTTGAGACACTTGGGCAGTGGGTAATCGGTCCCATGACTTGATTATGGGCTGGAGTTGTCTTGAGTGCCCAGTGTTCCTGCCATGTAAATTCGAACCAGCCTCCCAAAATATCAGGCACTGGTTTAACGGTAAGGTGGCCCGGACCCTCAAGGGAGCAGTCATTGGGCTTCCCTTTGGGGGCTGTTGACATGGCACGTTGGGATCTTTCCCACAGGTGCCAGCATGGACTTAGTGACTTTATATCTCCTGTGAAATTGCTCCTAATTGTTACAGAGAATCCTGTGGGAGAAAGAGGGGGTATAAAGTTTTTCTTCAATCCTGGGGACTGGTTTTAACAATGCATATGCTAGAAACGAAGCCTGAAGTAACAGTTCAGTGCTGAGTGCTTTGTGAATTTTTTCCATGGAGTTAAGTCTGTAAGGGTCATTTTTGCTGCCTGAATTGTCTGGTGCTATGCCGTGTCTAATAGAGAACCCATTTTGACTTTTCTTTTCTGTACTCTTTCAATCAAAGGGTAGCCTCTGAGGGTAAGTGACTAAGACTTCTCCTCTACTGTCCAAGCGCTTTGGTGCAGGGACAGCGGCCGTCCTCAGCCAATCCAGTGCAGGCTCTCCACCGAAGGCTGGCTCTAGATGGTGGTATGCGCACGGTAGTATAGTGCTGGCCGACTGCTGCTGTGGTTCTCTGACGATTGTGCTTGTTAATCCTCTGTCGTGCTTTGGTAATTGTATTGATTAGAGTTGATAATTGTCTTGATTTGAATTTTGTCCCTTTAAAACTGCTGTACCTGTGCCATAAAGATGCAGTACCTTTCTCTTTAAAAAAAATTCTATGGAGAGCTGTAAGAATTGGCTGATGGGAATTCAGACTTCAGTATGGGACTATGTCATTATTTGGGGAAGTCCTAAAGTTGCTCTTTTTAAAAGGTGTGCATCTTTAAATTATTCCATGGACACTTTTTATATTGTAACTTAATTCATATATAGCAATAAGTTTAAATATATATTTTGAGGACTTTTGTTTTTAGGCCTTAAAAGTTAATGGATTAATATTTATGACTATTTGAGTACTGAAAATGTTTTTTAGAACCAAAAAAGTTACTAATGGTTATGTTTATAAAATGTTTGAACTCTTCACTTGCAACGCTCTGGGACATACAGCCTTGGCGTGATTACGCTGGCTTTCCCTTGATGACCTCTTGTGGCCTGGAGCAAGAGCTTCAGAGCCAGGTGCCACTAGTCGGCCTATGTAGAATTTCTCGTTGAGAAATCTCTGAGTGGGCTTGTATGTCACCTTCTCCAGGGTTTTGGGCAAAGATATAGGGTGATGGGCGGGGGTGTGTATCAGGCAAATCACAGCATGCTTTGGCTCCCCTGTGGATGCAGCCTGACTCTCAGGCTTGCCATCTTTGGGTATGTTAGGAGCACTAAATACATGACCTGTTCAGCTGTTTTCTCGTTGAATTAATCTTTTGTTTTTGCAATACTGATAAAGTGAATATGAGTTCTGATTTTGGTCTATTAAATCTTGGAGAAATATATCTAAAGGAAAATGTTGAAAATATAGCCAGTTTTAAAACCCTTTAACCTTTTAAAAAATGCAAATGTTTTGTATTTTATATCTTTAAACTATGGTAAAGTTTTTTAAATGTACTGATTGTGATGAAATTTGTAGTAGTTTGTTGCTTTTGTCTGATTATATGAATGTTCATTTTAAGACTCCTTGTTGAAATGGGACAATTTGGAAACTGTTCTTTGATAAGCCTAAGAAGAGGACTTCCCTTTGGGCATTGAACCTTCCCTTTGGGCATTGAACCTTCCTCTGCATGATGTTCCCATGCACCCAAGGGCATTCTCCCCCCTTTCCAAGTAGCCTCCCTCATGGACGAAGAAGGGCCAAGGCTGTGAGCGCCTCTTCAAGGAAAATGAACACAAGAGGACGAGTTGTCTCAGAAAAGCCCTCGCAGGCTCCGTGATCAACCACTCCATTTGAGTTTGCATGTTTCTCTGCACTATGGATTTTGAGCGTTTAGGTTTCTTTAATCAAATACATTTTAACAGTACAGTAGACTTTTTCTTTCTGAGGCATTGTGCTTTGCATGAGAGCAGGCCAAAATTTGAGAGGGAAAAGTAAAGTTAAAGTCGGTTCTCTTTTATAGTAACATGTATTGTCTGACATTCAGCCAGCTTTAAAATTTTTTTTCAATAATTTCCCTGTCTTCCTGTGCTGTATTCAGAAGCAGCAGCTAGAATGTTTCTCCATGAACTCTTGAGATTCACAGGACTGTCTAGCTCTAAGTCTTAGCAGTAGACTACTTAAATGAGTAGTGACTTCATCTAGATGATGCAGATGGGGATCCTAAATTGCCCAGGACGTGTAATTCCTCCTGCTTTTGTTTTTCAGGAATTACATGAATGACAGCCTTCGCACAGACGTTTTCGTGAGGTTCCAGCCTGAGAGCATCGCCTGTGCCTGCATCTATCTCGCTG
Organism: Tapirus indicus; assembly: GCA_031878705.1. NCBI lineage: Eukaryota > Metazoa > Chordata > Mammalia > Perissodactyla > Tapiridae > Tapirus > Tapirus indicus. The sequence continues at coordinate 85,018,401 of CM062924.1, read as the reverse complement.
CCCGGACCCTGGAGGTCAGTGCTGCGCCACCACAGGGGAGTCCAGTCTGAGTCCTTCTCCAGCCTCCAGTAAACTTTCATGTAGCGTTCTTCAAATTATGCTCGTTGGTGCCAATAAAACGCCTAATTCTTGGTAACCAGCAGGCTTGGTTTTCATTGCCCTAAGAAGCTTGTTATCCACGAAGAAAAGTGTTAACAGTGATGGAATTTGTGTTTACAGATCCCTTTGCCCAATCGTCCCCATTGGTTCCTTTTGTTTGGAGCAACTGAAGAAGAAATTCAAGAAATCTGCTTAAAAATTCTGCAGCTTTATACTCGGAAAAAGGTTCTTCTATGGTTTTTTCATGTAACATACGTGTTGTGTTTGACTAGAAGCATCTGGTTCTGAACGGATGGATTTTGGCTTTTCTAGGTTGATCTGACACACTTGGAAAGTGAAGTGGAAAAGAGAAAGCACGCCATTGAAGAGGCAAAGGCACAAGCCAAGGGCCTGCTGCCTGGCGGCACCCAGGTTCTAGACAGCACCTCGGGGTTCTCACCTGCCCCCAAGCTGGGTGAGTGTCAGGGCGCAAGCCTGCTCCCTGCAGGGTGGCCCTCCTTTCCTCCAGATAGCGCGTGCACTGCTGGTCTGAGCACTTTGCAAGCACCAGTCCCAAGTGAACACTTGGTGATCTTTGAAACGAGTTCACTTTCATCCTTTTTATATTTTCAAGGGATGTGGACAGGCCTTCTGAAATGCTTTTGTTTAGCCAGCCTACCCAATTAGCTTGTCATTTGATGAAAATTTTGTAAATCTGAGGCAGTAGATTGTGTGGTCAGATCTCAGAGTTAAGCATGATCCCCATCCCAAGGCCCTGAGGGAAGGCAAGCTAGCTAGGTGGCCTTCTGTGTCTTTGAGATGCCTGCTTAGGTTCTGAGTCCCAGACTGGGAGCAGAGAGTTAGGATGAGCATGTGTCTGTATCAGTCCCATAGAGGTGGCCTTATCTTGCTCTCCTAACTCGTTTTTATCAGAACAGCCTTCTGATGGTTGGGTTTTAACTTCTTGTATTTGATTCTAGCAGAATCCCCCAAAGAAGGTAAAGGAAACAAGCCTTCCCCACTCTCTCTGAAGAACGCCAAGAGGAAAATGGAGGGTGTGAAGAAAGCCAAAGCTGATAGCCCAGTGAATGGGTGAGTACCCAAGTGCTCCTGCAGGCCACTGGGGTTGGCTGCAGAGACTGCGGGTCTGTAACTGCCCCCTCCCCGTTCTCAGCTTGCCAAAGGGGCGAGGGAGTCGAAGTCGGAGCGGGAGTCGTGAGCAGAGCTACTCAAGGTCCCCATCGCGATCTGCTTCTCCTAAGAGGAGGTGTGTGCTGCTTGGGGCTCACTGCAGGGCTTGCACCTGGAGGGGTGGGTATTTTCCCTAGGGTGGCTAGAGGTGATGTGGGTGCCCCTCAGGGAACAGTCACTCCTGACCCTGAGGTGGTTGGGGTGGGTGGTCACCTGCTCAGCAGTGCTGTCCTTCCTCACAGGAAAAGTGACAGCGGCTCAACATCCGGTGGGTCCAAGTCGCAGAGCCGCTCGCGGAGCCGGAGTGACTCCCCACCGAGACAGGCGCACCGAAGCGCTCCCTACAAAGGCTCCAAGGTGAGGAGCTACCGGAAGTCCAAGGACAGCAAGTACCCCACTCAGAAGCCACACACATCTCGCAGCCGGAGCTCTTCCCGCTCTCGAAGCCGCTCACGGGAGCGGGCAGATAATTCTGGAAAGTACAAAAAAAAAAGTCATTACTATAGAGATCAGCGACGAGAGCGTTCGCGGTCTTACGAGCGAACGGGCCATCGCTACGAGCGGGACCACCCTGGGCACAGCAGGCATCGGAGGTGAGGCTCGGGGCCTTGGAGGGCTGCCCTTCAACCTTTAGCGTGCACACCTCGGCATCACTGGCTGTGTGGCGTGACTCTTTGGAAATGGTTTGTTGACTCTGGACCTTATGAGGAATTTGGAGATGGAATCGAGAGGCCGGCAAGGTGCCCTTTAGGCCGGCCTGGGCACGGCGCACACAGCAGCACAGGGCCCACCTCAGCAGCAGCCCTGTGGCAGCTGGATGCAGTAGCAGATGTGCACGTCCAGGTGGTGTGGCTTGGTGCTAAGGACAGGCTGTCTCTTCACTCCTGTATCGATACTCAATTACGTCAAACCAAGAAAGTAACTTTTAAAACCTTTGCCTATATTAGGTTGTACTTATGTACATATCTTGCAGTGTTTCACAATGAGAAAATGGCCTTAATAGCCCCTTATTCTCTATCCACGTTGTAAATAAACATGTGTTTAATACAAGTTAAAGCTGTATATGAAAACTCAGAACTTGAATTGTCAGCTTAAAACTTGTGTAGAGAATTCTGATTTTTAAAATGTGAAGGTATTTAGATCTGTGTTGAAAGTCGTATATTTTTATCTGTGCAATGCTGAGTGCAGGCCACCAGCTCCTAAATAGAGAAGTTTCCTATATATGCATTTTACGTGGTTAAATAAACACAATTCTCTCTACTCAGGACATTTGGAACGTTAAGGAATTTGTAGTTTGTCATTCTGCTTGCTCGTTACCACGCACAGCCCGCGGTACCCGTTCTAGTGGTATGTCTGCGCTGCCGTCTCTGATCTGATTAAAGTGTCGAATTTTTTATTGAGCTCCTCTGTGCCTGCTCTTCTGTCGAAGGCTTGTGACGGGCCTGAGCTGTCTGCATGTTGGGACAAAGGTTGCTTCCTTGGTGACAAAAAAGGGAGGATTTGAAAAAGACAATTTGGTTCTGAAGTCCCCTTGTGCCCGAGGGACGTTGGTTTGTAACCCCCAGCATGTGTGTGTCAGGCAGAACAAGGAGCCTAGAGGTGTTCTCCCTCCAAGTGGTGAGCATGTGCGCAGGGTTGGGGCTTGGGCTGTTTCTTGGTCCTGTGTGGGTTCTGAGGATGGAGGGCTGTTACAGGCCCAGTGTCGGCTCTCCCCAGACAAGCACCTCTGTGTGGTGGGAGGCAACTGGACGTGGCCTTCCTGGTGTGGGTGGGCCTGCAGAAAGGTGCCCAGAAGTACAGTGAAAAGCACATGAAAGCGACAGTCAGCAGCCGGGATCCAGGTCCTGAAAGCCGGGGGAGGTTGTGCAGCCAGAGTGAAGGGCAGGCTCACGGATACGATCCAGACCGTCCCCAGCAGCCACTCTGGAGGGTAGGGGACAGCGTCATCTCGTGACCTCAGCTGTGAGGCTGGGCCTGGAACCTGCAGTGCCTGCCCTCCACCGCTGCTTAGCCAGGCTGGGGCCTGGGATGTCCGGGCCTGGCCACTGCCTGCTGAGGGTGCCGGGAGGCCCTCCTGCAGGGCGAGCCTCTGAGCAGAGATTGCCCCCCGAGGGCGCGCTGAGGTCTGTGCTGGTCCTGTGCGGACAGCGGGCCTTTCCGGCTGGAGAGAGGACATGCCCGGAGCCCCGACCCTGGAGCAGCCCTGCGGCTCGGCCAGACGCAGCCCTCCACGGAGGCTGCTTCTGGTTCTCGGACAAGAACTACAGTTTCTGATTTTCCTTCCCACAGACGCAGGATGGGAGCTTGTTTGCTTTAAAACTGGAAAAATCCACCTACGCAAAAAGCTTCATGTTCCCCGCGTTAGACGCAGAGTGGCGGGAGGCGGCGGCCACCGGAACGGGGCGATGGGCGCAACCCCGCAGGCCCCCCGAGGACACCCGGCTCTCACTCCCGGCCCAGAGGCGGAGGCCAGGGGAAACCGAGCCCCGCCACTTCCGTCGCGCCGAGAACACCACTTCCGTCGCCGGGACAACGTCGCTTCCGCCCGCCGCGGAGGGCCGGGCCGCGCAGGCGCAGAGGGTAGCCCTCGGGATTGGGGGAACCGTCGTCCTCTCGCCTCAGTCAGGGGCGGGTGGGGCCGGCCGCTCCTCGGCCGGAAACCGTTGCTTTCTCGGTCCGGCGGGGCCTGCGCCGCCGCGGAGCCGGTGGGGAACGGACCGGAAGTGCCTGAGCGCAGCGGCAGAATGGTCGGTTCGAGTCTCCAGGTACGGTCGGGCCTGGGGAGGTGCCGGGAGTGTCGACCCCGCCCCGCGCGGTGGGCGCCTCGGGGGAGGCTGAGGCCCGGGGAGAGCGGTGACCTGGCCGGAGGGGCGGGGCCTGGTCTGGTCGTCTGCGGAGGGAGCTGTGTGTGCGGTGCGGTTCCCGCGGTGGGGGCGGGCGGCGGGCGGGAGCAGGGACCCCGCCGCCCCGCGTGACCTCAGCGCCTGTGTTGCAGCTGCTGTGAGCGCCTGGGGCCGCCGCGCTGCGCCCGCCCACGACCATGCTCCTCGGGCGCCTGACCGCTCAGCTGCTCAGGGCCGCTCCCCGGGCAGGTGAGGCCCGCGGGCGGGTGGGTGCACACCTGGGTGAGGAATGCGGGCTGAGCGGCCCACTTGTCCCGGCTGCTGTGCCTCACCAGCGGGAGGCGGGGGCCCGGCCACAGAGTCCCTGTAAACACGCGAGTGTCGCTAAGGGGAGCCTGGGTCCGGAAGGCAGCGGGGTTCAGGCCAGGAGTAAGGTGCGGCCCGTCCCAGTCTGCCTGAAGGCCGTGCTCTCATTCACGTGGCCCTGTGAGTGGTAACCGTGTCGTTTTGTTTCATGCAGGCTGCCCTCGGCCCCCGCCTGTCTCAGGGGTGCTGGGCCGCCATGCCTGCAGGTCCCGCTACAGCACCCAGCCGGCAGGCCCAAGTGGGGTTGCCTCCCTCCCTGGCAAGGGGATCCAGCTAGAGCTTGAGGAGATGCTGGTCCCCAGGATGATGTCTATCAGCCCCCTGGAGAGTTGGCTGACCACTCGCTACTTTCTGCCCAGACTGGATGCTGGGGCCTCAGGGACTGTGGCTCCAGCTCAACTCTATGAGTGTCCGCCTAGCCAAGTGGGGGAAGGGGCCGAGCAGGGGGGCGAGGGGGTTGGGGATGCACCCCAGATGCGGTGCAAAAATATACTGAAGATTCGGCGGCGGAAGATGAATCATCACAAGTACCGCAAGCTGGTCAAGAGGACCCGATTTCTGCGGCGGAAGGTCCGGGAAGGACGCTTGAAGCGGAAGCAGGTAAGTGTGGCCCCTTGGCCCGGAGTGGGGCAGGGTGGCTGAGAATACATGGCTGTGCCACAAACTGGCTCGTGGTCCCTTTTTCTGCCCTTACAGATCAAGTTCGAGAGAGACCTGAGGCGTATCTGGCTGAAGGCGGGTCTGAAGGACGCTCCTCCAGGCTGGCAGACCCCCAAGATCTACCTGAAGGGCAAATGAGTCTCACATCCGTCTTCCTGGCCACTGTTACTACTGATGACCCTTGTAATAAATATCTTGAGAGCTCAGCTGTCTCTTTTGGCCTGGACCTTCTTGTGCTTGGCGTGAGCTATCTTGGGATTGAGGCTGCTGCCAGCCCCTGGTGGGACCAGAGGCACAAGGGCCCCACCGTGGCAGGTTGGCAGTCTCTCTCCCGAGTTGGCCCTCATCCTGGTGGGGGTCCTCCTGCAGAAATGACAGCCTCACTATTCCCACTATGAACAGAGCCCCAGCCCTGCTCTGAGGACATTTGCATTCCCCTGGGGCGGGGGCCAGACTTAGTGGACACCCAGGTCACCAGAGTGGCAAGGAACAGCACCAGGGAGTTAGGAAGTGCCCAGACTGAGGTGGGGGTGTGACTAGGTTGTGTTTTATGAGTGGGGTCAGGAAGGACCTCTCTGGGGAGACTGGGAGAGGCAGGAGGGGAGGCAGGAAAGGCCCTGTGTCCCCAGAGGTGATAGGTGGTGTCCTGCAGGTCTCTCGGACCTCTGAGCAGTCCTGCTCACCTGGGGCTGGGGACCCCTGGCCTGCTGTGGGATCCTTGGCCTTTGCCACTCTCTGGGGCCCTGAGTGGGGTGCTGTGGGGGTCAGCAGGAAAGGATGGCCTGGAGGATGTGCTCTGGCGGGTTCACAGTTGGGGCTGCCCGAGGGGGGTGCTGTTCACGGAACTGAAGCAGCCCTGGAGCTGTAGCGTGAGCCAGGGCCCCGGTGATTCCGGATTCCTCCTGGACAGAGAACACGTCATCCCTAGTCGTGGGGGTCCGGAGGGGCTCATGGGCCTCTGCATCCAGGCTGGGGGTGCTGGGCTGCAGGCAGGGGAGCCTGATCGGAGTGCCACATGCGAGTGAGGCATGTTCTCGACTTCGGCGTCTGCCCTGCCCCCGATGTCTGAGTGAAAGAAGAGGAAGATCCCTGCGTCTTTCCTGAGCCGTCGTGTGGAAGCTCTCGTGTTAGGGTGCTCTCCCCGAGTCCCCCCACCCCACCTGCTTCTCACCAGGGCTGTGAGGGCTTCTCGTCTGTTGTCATGGAAATGCATCTGGGGCTTGCGTTTGAGTTTCCTGTGAATCAGATGGATCCCAGGGAGGGCCTGAGTACGGTGTCCCAGCAGTCTCCCTGGAATGGAGCACACCTCGTCCTGCTGATAACCCCACGTCGCTTCAGTGAGCAGGCCGTCTTCTCACAACTGGCACCATCTAAGTCCCTGTCCATCAGGAGGACGGGCTCATGGAGGGGCTGTGTATGGTGGACTGTGAGGAGGATGAAGCTGGCCGTCGTGACCTGGCAGGGCCTCGAGAACATTGAGGGCACGGGCCTGCTCTTGCTGGTGGCCGCCAGGGGGCAGCAGTCCAGCTCTGGCAGCCCCTGGGGTCTGGGCTGAGGACCAGGACAGCCCACCACCCTGCCACTCAATCGCCTGAGAGGGCTCCCAGCTGGAGTCGCAGGTATCTTTCCTGGGTCTCAGTAGCCGCTGTGGGTGGGGCAGGGATCCCAGGGCCAGGGCCTCAGCGATGGAGTCTCCCTGGGTTGGAGTGGACCATGACCTCTTGGTGCCAGATCTGGCCCCAGCTCTGCTAGGCCTCCCAGCCAGGCTTCTGCTTGCCACGGGAGCCCTTGGCCAGCACCCACGGCAGCTGAGCAGCTGCTCCCGGTATTTCCTCCAGCCCCGCTGCAGTCACTGCCCGTGGCTCACCCCACCCTTCCCTGGCTGCGGGCGAGAAACGGATGCTAGGTCGTCGCCATCTAGAGACAAGGTCTGTTGGGAGCTGGGCTGAGCCGTGAGTTCTAGGGGTGCAACTGGGCAGCCTGTACAGGGGGCCGCAGAGCCAGCCACCTGGAGGCTGCAGCTGGCAGAGTGCCACAGGGCCTGCGCAGCTGCTCCAGCTTCCTCCACCCTTGGGTAGGTGCCAACTGAGGGGCCCCGAGGAGGCAGGCTGCCTGTGGGGTCCAGGCCACTCCAGGGCACTTGGCCTCACAATTTCCCCAGAGCAGTGGTTCTTGACTGGGCACTAGGCCACATCTGGGGACATGTTTGGTTGTCACAGTGGGGGGTGCTACTGACAGCAGTGGGTGGAGGCCAGGGATGCTGCCACGTGCTCTGCGATGTGCAGGGCAGCCCCTGCCTGAGAAGAATAGCCCTTGATGTCAGTGGTGGTACATTCGAGACCCCTGCTCCACATATCGCTGGTCATGTCAGGTCAGCTCCTGAGCCAGCCCAGCCTCCCCCAGTCTTCTCAACCCCTGTCCCCTCTCCTGCCCTGCAGGCTGGACCCTGGCAGCCCTTCTCTCCCTGCCCCTGCCTGCGTGTGTGCAGGGCTCATCCTGAGTGTGGCTTGGATGCCTTTGGGGCCCAACCACGACCTCAGGAGGCAATTTTGGGGTTTTATTTTTATCTCTGCAGCCCCTCCCAGGCCGCAAGAGACTGCCGCTCTTCCCTGTGGGGGCTCTGCCCTGCCCCCTTTCCCTGTTCTGACCTGGGCACCCCTTGAGTGAGAGGGCAAAGGTACGGGGGGGAGGCCTGCAAGCTGCCCTGTGATGTGGTTCTAGCCTGTGATGGGCCCTCACCCGGCCTCCCCTAGCAGTGCCCAGGGCTTGGGTTCTAGTCAACGGAGGCCTCAGCCAGGGCTAGAGCTGATGGGGTGGCCTTGGGTACTTGCTGGGGACCCTGCCTCTTGGGCCCAGTGTGGGGACACCTCAGTGAGCTCAGCCTCCACCCCCAACACCTGTCACTCTGCTGCAAGCCTGGGGCACGCCCGGGGTCTTCTGGCCTGGGTGTTCCCTCCCACATGGCGGGCCAAATAGGAACTGGGCAGGCTCAGGCCATGTGGGAGGATGCTGAGGCTGGGCACTGTGGCCCTGCCCACCTCAGATGCACAGGGCCGGGACACAGCATGTATACATGTGGGGGCCCTGTGCTGCGAATGGCTGTGCTCTCTGCTGTCCAGGGCGGCAGAGAGAGCCTCGAAGGGAGCAGAGACTGGAGAAGAATCCGCTTCCATAGCCTGGCCATGGTCTGCTGAGCTCGCCCAGGAAGGATGCTGGATCCTGGGTGGGCAGAGGCAGAAGGGGACCATCTCAGGCTGACTTGTGGAAAAAGCCAATGAAGGGCTCTTGAGCTGCAGCCCCGGGGTGGGGCCTAGAGGTCCAGACCTGGGTCTGAAGTTAGCCTCAGGGGGTGACAATGCCCCACCACCTGGCTGGGCACCAGAGGCCAGCCCATGCTCCCTGGCAGATTCTGCCCAGTGCTGGCGTCAGCCTCACAGGGCACTACTAGGCCGTTTTCAGGTGAAGAAACTAAGTCCTGCAGCAGTGAGCCCCTCACCTGGGGCCACACAGCAGCCGAGTGGCAGGGTCGGGGCTGGAGTCCAGGGTAGCAGAGACTTTGCCACTGTGGCGGGGGGTGGTCTGAATGGTGTCTGGAGGTTTGGGGTCCTTGATGTAGGTGGCCTGCGTGGGCACATCTGTGGGGTGTGTTTTGAGGCCCACTCCTGGATGAGTAGGAAGGGGAAGTGCTGCAGACTCCCAGGAGACCAGTGGGGCAAGGGATGGCTCTGAGAGCGGAGGCCGCACCAGGCCCGCAGCCCCACTCTCCACAGCTGTGGCAGCGGCAGGGCTGCCAGGGCTCCCCGAGGCCAAGGGGAGGGGAGGCCTCAGTCCTCATGCTGGGCACGAGCTCATGCCAGCTCCTTGGGAGCCTCTGAAATGTGGCCAAGGTGGGGGTCGAGCTGGGTCACCAGGTGGCATTAATAGTGCATGCACCTTGTGCAGTGAAATTGGCCCAGCGAATTTGGGAACCCAGGGGTCAGCTACAACTGGATGGGGGCTCCTGCCCTGTGACCTGGCACCCTACGCCCTGCACCCTCACTGCCTGGGCCAGCCTCGTCCCAGTGTGGACAGTCTGCAGTGTGAGGAGGAGACCAGTCCAGCTCAGGGTCCTGTTGAGCGGAGCTGGCTGACCTCTAGGCTCCACTGTGGTTAGTGGGGGGCCCAGAGGCCACCAAGATGGGGTGTTTGGCCTGGACACCAAAACCCTCACGTGAACAGAGTCTTTTCCTCCTGCCACCGCCTGTCCCAGCCAAGGTGGGTCCTTCACCCACTGGGTCCTCTGGGTCAGACACGGGCCTCCCCTCCAACCCAGGCCAGGGGCCCCTCCCCTCCAAGAGGAGCCCAGTGACTTCGATTGGTCTTGTTGGTTTCATTACTTTGTATTTACAGTTACGTTTTTATTTTTTATTTTTCCAGCCAAGTAGGATGTGCATGAATCAACGTGAAGTTGTTCTACAAGACTGGTGACAAAACAGCTGCTCCTGCCTGCCCGCACCTGCCCTGGGCGGCAGCCTCAGCTCCTCCGCGGAGTCCTGTGCTTGTCACCCTCCTGGCGTAGCCACATCGCAGCGTGAACAGCATTCACACGGGGCCTCACAGCTCAGCACGGTTATCTTTCCTTTCTCCTACTACTATTTGTTTTCCTATTTTATTTTTTCTTTTGCACATTTTTCTGTGTAACACTAATTCAGCCCCAAACTTGCTGATAGAATTTTAAAACTCTCAGTCCAACTCTTCAAGTAGTTCTGGTTTACGTGGAGCCACCGTCCTGGCACCACCTGTCTGGGCTGCCCTGGGCCTTCTCTGGTGCCAGCAGGGTCTTCCTTGGGATGCCCTTTGCTCTATCAGCTGAATCCCCTGTTTCTGGAATGCCATATCCTCCTCTTTTGTGATTTACTCTCTTCTTTCCATGGAGTACATCTGACAGTAGCTTTCTGAGAAAGAGTGCATGGGAGATAGGTCATAGACTAAGAATTATGTTTTTAAAAACTTAATAGTAATAATTGACACATATGAGTAGATTCTCTCCACCACAGGCATTGTGCTAGGTTCTTCAGAGGAGTTAGTTCATTCCACAGCAAATCTGCGATTATCCCTGTTTTGAGTTAGGACCTTCGAGTACAGAGATTCGCTTGTCGCATAGACAAGAAGCCATGATTCAGCTCTAAGTCTGTTTGACTCCAGAACTTAATTTTTTAAAATTTATCTTTATAAAAATTATACCTGTACATGGTTAAATAGTTTAATAGTTCAATAATGCTTAAGAAAGACGGAAGTCTCTCCCCGTTCCCATCACCTTTCCCAGGAGTGCTCTCAGTCTTTTGGTATTTATGGTCATAGCTCTAAATTAGTGGCTTTCAGCCTTTTTTGACCCAAAACTCAAAATAAGAAATACATTTTATATCACGACCTGGTACACACATGTGCACACACACACAACTGAAAAATTTAAAAAACAATCCTTACCCTCCTAAATGCAATAATCTCAGATATTTTCTATTCTAGTCAATTTCATTTAAAAATGCTGTTTCTGATCCCCTAACTCGAGATCACACTCACTAATGGGGCACAACCTGCAGTTTGAAAAACACCTCACTGAGTATAATTCCCCTATTGCCACGTTTTGTTTCCGTTTAGATGTTTCTGTTGGCTTCTTGTGCCACCCCACCTCACCCCTCCCGGTGACACTGGAAGTTGCGATGTGTGCACTGTCCACGTTTATGTGACTGTAACTGTAATAGGACTGATGATGGTTGCTTTTCCTCCCAGTGTGAGCTGTTGCTTTCCCTGGAGTCAGTAATTGTCTTGTTTTTCTTTGTTTTCAATTACTTTAGTTTTCTGTGCCCTCATCACAATTTCAGCACCAAGTTCTCAGCCCAGCTCCCAGACGCCTCTCACTGCAGAAGTCTCTCCCGGGACTCCTGCCGCTCCAGCGGGGCTGCTTGCCCACTGCGTCTGGTGCACAGCCGTCACCCCCGAATCTCCCTTCATACTTTCCAGGGAATTGTCTCGGGCTCTTCCTGCCTCCCTGACCCCTTGTCTTCCATTTTCTTCCCTGACTTTGAAAGAGCGTATCTTCTGTAGTTTCCTGCAGAAAGAAACATGAGAGACCATTTTGAAACCTTGCTTACCTGCCAGTATCCTTTTGTATCCTGTTACTTGGTTGACAGTTTGGATGGATATAGAATTCTCGGTTGGAAATTATTTCTACAAAACTTTGCAGGCATTGCTCCATTGTCTTCTGGCTCCCAGTGTTGCTGTTGAGAAAATTAAACCCGTTTTGAGTCCACAGCCTTTGTAAGTGACCAATTCTTTCTCTCTTGAAGCTTCCCTTTTTCTTTGCTGTTGTAAATGTTCACAGTGACACACTTTAGTGTGGATCTGTGTTCACCCTACAGAAGCCGGTTCAATCTAGAAACTCATAACCTTCCCTTCTGGGAAATTCCCTTGAACTATTTTGTTGTAATTTCCCCCTCTCTATTTCTGAAACTCCTGTTATTTGGATTATTTTTGCTTCTATTTTCCATCTTCAACATTTTCTTCTGATCCACTTAATGATTATTTTTTTCATTTCTGTTCCTTCTTTTTTAATTTCTAAGAGATTTTTTGTTTTTTGAATATTTTTAATAACATCCTGATTATGTTTCATGGATGTGATATCATCTCTTCTGTGAGGATATTATTGATACACATTTTTTTTTAACATACCCTGCCCTGGTCTAGTTTCTACTTCTAAGTTGATTTTTTCTGTTTGTTGGCTTTGGTCTCTGTTTTCCATGTTAGTAGGCTTCCTCTGGTAGTACGTGGTTGTCTGCTTATATTTAAGAGTGTGGTCTACAGACCAGTGGCAAAAAGTGTCTGAGACACCCAGCAGTGATCTCTACCATGCCCACTCTTAGCAGGATCCAGGACTCTTTGGAGACATGGCTGATTCCAGGTACGGCTGCAAACTGCAGCACATAAAAATGCAGGACCCCTAGTTACATTTGAATTTCAGATAAACAAAAAATAATTTTTCAGTATAAGTATGTTCTGTGTTGGGGCCGCCTGGTGGTGGAGCAGTTTAGTTCGTGCTTTGGCAGCCCAGGGTTCGCAGGTTCGGATCCTGGGCACCTGCTGACACACCGCTTGTCAAGCCATGCTGTGGCGGCGTCCCATATAAAGTAGAGGAAGATGGGCACGGATGTTAGCCCAGGGCCAGTCTCCTCAGCAGAAAGAGGAAGATTAGCAATGGATGTTAGCTCAGGGCTGGTCTCCCTCACACACACAAAAAGTATGTTCTGTGCAGTATCTAATCTGGCAGCCTAACGCCAGGTCTGTGGCAGGAAGTGTACGAGAGCTTGGTGTCTTTTCATACCAGATGGGGAGAGAGGTGTCAAAGGCTACTGGAGGTGTGTCAGAAGGACTCAGGAGCCAACTTAAAGGGCTTTCACTGGCCAAAGATGGAGCAATATGAGTATCAAAAAGAAGAACCACACTGAGTTGAAACAAAAGCATGTTGAAATCCATTGGGCAGCTTTGAATGATGATAAAGACCCAAGTCCCAAGGTCTCTAGCTTGCCTGAAAATTTGATTAGATTCTTCAATTGTATGACTGGGAACATTTTCTGAGCATATTAGTATAACTTTCCCTATCTTACTGGAAACAAAAATAATGTACATGATTATAAAGTCTCTTAAGTTTGATGGAGCTCCCATTCTGATTGTCTTAAATAGCCTAACACATGCTTGCATAGATTTAAAATAGAGAAATGAGGGGCCGGCCCTGTGGCCTAGTGGTTAAGTTCACGTGCTCCGCTTCGGCAGCCCAGATTCGCAGGTTTGGATCTCAGGCAAGGACCTATGCCACTCGTTAGCCATGCTGTGGTGGCGACCCACATACAAAATAGAGGAAGATTGGCACAGATGTAAGCTTAGGGCGAATCTTCCTCAGCAAAAAAATAAATAAAAATAAAGCATTAAAAAAATAGAAAATGTGAGAATTCCAGACAGAAAATGGACATTGAACTTCTAATGCCTTAGGAGTGTTCACCCTTTAAGAAAAGTCACTTTCTTACAGAATCCACGTCTGGAAAGAAAAAAAAAAAAAAAACATGACAATGGTTGATTGTTGGATAGGAAGCAGAGATGTAAATTCATGCAGAGAGCAAATATTGCCAAAGAGCCTTTACTTCATGTAAACATCACTTCAATAGTGTTTAAATGTGGAGTTTAACAATTTGTATTAGAAAAAGTTCAGGTAGTATTTTTAAGCAAGATGAATTCTTGGACAAATTAAACTGGTTTCATAATTTTGATTTAAAACAACTGTATATCTGTCCCCTGACTTTATGACAGTGTAGAAGATGATGTAACATTATAGCTTCTGGAAGAATTAGGTTTGTTTACTTATGCAAAGCTTAATTAAACTTTCCTAAATTTCCTAGTCTGGTTTTATGGGTCAGATAAATTTTTTTTTTCCAAAAAATATTTAAGGTCATGCAAATGTAAACATATATGTTTAACTATATTAAATTAAAATAACTAATCTCTTTCATAAAGGATTTGTTTTTACATACCTTAGGCAATGCTCTGTATTATTTGTATTTCATTATGCCACTTATCTCTTGCCTCCTGTGGTGCAGCATCTGTAAAGATGGCACAACCCCCTCCCTGTACACATGCCTCTTGGCAACATGATTTTGCTGCTCCTCCTATTGAAAGCTGGGGTCTATCTCCCTCCGCTTGAATCTGGGCTATGACCTGCTCTGACCAATAGAATGTGGTGGGATGCTGCCGAGCTTAGGCCTTAAGGGACCTGGCAGCTTCTACCAGTGGAAGGAAGCCTGGCTTAGACTACTAAGTGACAAGAGGTCCACGTGGACAGAGAGTGGGGCACGTGAACAGAGAGTGGGCCACGTGGACAGGGTGGGCCATGTGGAAAGAAGGGGCCACGTGGACAGAGTGGGCCATGTGGACAGAGAGTGGGCCATGTGGACAGAGGGTGGGCCATGTGGACAGACAGTGGGCGTGTGGACAGAGTGGACCACGTGGACAGAGAGTGGGCCATGTGGACAGAGAGGGCCACATGGAGAGAGGACCCAGCTGATGGCCACACCAAGGCCCCCGTTGCCAGAGTGAAGCTGTCTGGCTTCTCCAGCCCCAGTTGAGCCATCCCAGGCAGTACCTGTGGAGCGCTGACAAGCTGTCCTGCCGAGTCCTGACCCACAGAATCATGAGCAATGAAAGATAACGGAAACAGCTCTGAGCCTCCTGTGCTGCTGTGCGATGACAGCCTGGGATGCTGCAAGTCACATTCCTTCTTCCTCTACATGAATTATTTGGAATTCTCCTGCATGGAGGAATCCCGTTTACTTAATCATTTATTTACATCAGCATAGACTCATGAAGATTTGGTTTACATTTTGGGTTATAATCCAATACTACTTTATTTTATTGCCCCACTTATTCTAGCTGTGGCCCCTGGGAGCTCAGTCAGGTGGCTCCTGTGCCCCTTGAACACACCCCATCATTCATTTCTTTTTAGCACTTCCTTACTTTTTGGCATTGTGGGTTCTCCAGGCTCATCTTGTAATTTCCTCCCCCAGTCCTAAAATCAGCTGTTTCTCCAAGGAGCCCTAGTTCCTTTTGTTGGGAAATGGTCTTGGAAACCAAGACCTAGGTGCTGGCTGGGCTCGTTGCTTCTGGGATGTTGTCACTTCTAGGCCTTCTCAGACGACAGAGCTAGAAAACAGACGTGTGCATACTGACCACGTATATACACACCTATGACTATCCTACAAGTCCCCATCTGTATCTATATTACACTAAACGTGAGTTCACACTGACGTCTGCAACTGTAACCATGATGGCAGGGACCATTCTAGCCCCCTCCCCTTGCTTGTCTGTAACCTCTCACCCCAAGCAGTGAGAAACCTGGCTCCCACCCTCCGCGCCGCATTTGCTTCCTTGTTCAGTTCCAGTGTATGTGGATGGCGGTGTCAGCACTGATGACTGTCGCCCGTGGGAACAACTTCATCAACCAGAGTCCAGCGCACATGTGGAGTTCCTAGGCCGTCCGTCCCACAGACTTTGCCGTTCCCGAATGCCCAGGCAACGCCCCATGCCCTTCAGTGAGGCGCTTCCATCTGCAGTGCAGTGAGACTTCTCGCACATTCTTATCCCCAACCTCTCAGGGAGGTTTTAAAAATTTAAAAATGTAAAAATACATTAGGTTCACTCTTTGTGCTGTGCAGTTCATTGGATTTTGGTAAACACATAGTGTCATGTATCCACCATTGCGGTATCATTCAGAATAGTCTCGTTGCTCTAAAGAGTCCCCTGTGTTCCACCCGTTCATCCCTCCCCCACGTTGTGGTTTTAAGCCAGTAAGTTTTAAGGTGGTTTGTTAATACAATAAAAGCTACAGGAAATATCTGGACCATTTCTAAAGATATTAAAATTCACAAAGAAAGAGATTAAGGAAAGAGTGGATCACATATAAAAACATTGCTTTGTCCAAGTTATGTCTAACTTGGTCGGCAAAGTTAATGTGATCTATACGTGGTGTTATATACACAGTTGGATATGGGTCAACTAAAGCTGACAGTTTAAATTTGTCATCTAACAATATAAATATTTGTGTACATATAAACACATTCATAGGAAGGAATACTAATATTGTTAAGCTAAGAAAGGGTGTGTATGATAAAGGGAGAAGAAAAACAGCTGTTTCCTCTGCGGAGTCAGGAAGCGCGTTTCTCTCACCCAGACTAGCCTCTTGGAGGCCTCCCTTTGGGCCATGCGCTGATCCCCGCCATGACTCAGTCTGTTTTACCAGATGGTCCTTATTTCTAAGAGGGCAGATGCTCCCAGTAAGCATTTATTGCTGCGCTTGTTTTAACTATTGTCACCCTGATTAAAACTATAGCTGAGACGATCATCATTTCTTGTGTGTGGCCAGCAGTGACTTACCCAGTCCCTCTGACAACTCCTGATGTTGCCTTCCCAAAATTCAGGCCTCAAATCCAGAATCTGAAAAACTGACAGCATGTCTTAAACTTCACCTGCCTTTGGGGTTCCCCCAGACAGCTGCTGGCAAAACAAAGGCCTCCTCCCTTGTCCTATGAAACAAGGAAGAGTATAGATGACCAAACAGACTTGTTATGACCATACTTTAACCACCTCACCACAAGTCCGAAAGCTCCCCTGTTTATGAAGCCCAGACTATAGGCAAGTCAGATGAAGAAACGACCAACCTTCCTAGGCTACTGTATACAGAAGCAGTGCTGTCACCTGGCTGTGATCGAGCCACTTTGCATTTTTATATTAGATGAAAGATACCATGTTTGTGCGTGAGGCTGGCACAGTGACAGTCAACACTCGCTTGTGTTTCTGGGTTTGAATGCACTTGCCAGTCAGTGCCCATCAGAACAGACAGCATGAGAAGAACGGACATCCCCTGGCGGCTTTCAGCGTCCTCCTCTCAGAGTGGCCATTGACCAAATCCTCAGAAAGTATGTTGCACCTTAACAGAGAGTCTGCTCTCTGACTTTGGCAGTTCTGTCGGCCTGGCCAGCAGTGATGGTTTCTGCTTTCCTCACGTTTACGTGCTACAAACCACAGACCAGGATGGACTCTTCTGGAAGAGTCAAAGGTCAAAAGGGCCTCTGTACAAGGGGCTGTTTCAGGTATTCTCGACTTGGATACTACAGGAAACAGCCTCACTGGACAAGCTGGCATGTGACCACACCCTGCCACCTGCCACACTGTCCCCAGGGACCAAGTCAGGGCCCCGGGGCCCTTCCACACCAGAAGCAGACAACCTGGGAACAAGTTCGGCTGATCCACAAAATGAGGCAGAGTACATGGGCTGCTCCAACTGTGGTGGAGTAGGCACGTGAAAAACCCTGTTTTCCTTCAACCCTCAATTTAGCAGGATTCCTCACACAGGCTGTAATGAAGCGTTCTGTAAATGGTATCTCATTTCAGCTGGCCCTCAGAATTCAGAAGAAAATATCGTATGAGACTCAGTATAGATGGAAAGCCAGTGAACCTTCAGGGAAACAAAATTCTGTAGGAAGTTATGAGAGACATTCTCTGGACTTATCCGGCAAACCACTCAGGATGATGGTGTCAGAGGTGAACTATTATGCCCACGGCCTTCACCGAGTTCTCTCACATTTGTTTTGTCTGTGGCCGGCTGGGTCCAGTCAGAAGACAGAAACCACGGGGCGTCTGATGGTGTAGTTCAGCACCACCCCCCATAGCAGAGAAGTCCCTGGTTTGCCCAGGCGGGGGCTGGTCTGCAGCTGCTAGGGTGCAGGTAGGTGCTGGGCAAGCAGAAGAGGTGGGAACCCTCCAGGTGCAGGCGGGCGGAGGGGCTGCAGAGGGAATCGGGTGCTGGTCTATGTTGAGGGGCTGCAGGAAGTTTACTGTGGCCAGGCCAGGGCTTCGGGATGGCCGAGGGACTGTGTGTCGTGGGCATGACACCATCAACCCACCCAGCCACAGCAAGACACCCAGGAGAACTCCTTCATCCTGCAGCATCCCCGGCGCCCTCTCCTGGGAGAGCACAACCTTGTACTCACCGTAAAGCAGAGATGCGTAAAGGAACCCCGCACGGCACCGAAGAGCCCAGAGTGAGGGGTGGCGGGAGCTGAGAAGCAGTACGTTGACAACTGGTGCAACAGGATCCATACAAACCTCTTTTCCATCAGGGTATAACTGGATAAACCAAACCTGTCACCATAACCATGCTGGAATGTCACATTTAAAGGTAAATTTCCCTTGGTTAGGCATGGGAAGCTGCCGCTAGGGAACCGGGTCGCATGTCACATGTGGGAGCAACTCTTGGTCCTCCCGGGAAGCTGGTGCGGTGGCTGCTCTACAGCTTGTCAGCTCTGGCCTTCCGGAAGGAAAGACCTTTCCTTCCCGACTCACCAGGAATGTGGGTGCACATGGGGATCTCATGGTGGAGGTTACTCCCACGGTCAGAAGCATTGCAGTTGAAATCTGGTAGAAGTCAGTTGATGGTTCCCGGTTCATGACTTTAAAATAAACATTTCTGGCATGATTGGAGAGATCAAAATACAGATGCTGACCTGGAGCATGAGGTCAGGGGTCTAGTCTGTGAATGTACAATGAGCAGGTTTCCATGTGTCGGTCAGCTGGCCTTGCTGCACCTCCACAAACAGAGGAGAGCTCTCCCATTAGTGACGCCATGGTGGGAACCCACTGCCTGGGGTCTGACCAGGACTGCTCAGACCTTTGGTCTTGGTTCCTTGACATTTTCTCAGGATATTAGGGTTGGCTGGTCCGTGTTTCCAAATTTTCTCATCTGTATTTTTCGAATCACAGTGTCTTAATGCATCAGTGATCTCTCACCCCGTCTGGACCCGTCATCCAACTCGTGGTTCTCCACCAGGAGGAGACGAGAGCCCTCGTGGTCAACAGCCCTCCTGTGGGACACACCCATGTCTTCGGACACGGGATCTGCAGAGTTCCCTGCCTCGTGGTCTGAGACACGGCAACGGGGCAAACTGTCAAGACTCCAGAAGAGAGACCAACACTCATGCAAGTGACTGCTCCAGGAAAACCGCTCAGAACCAGAGAGAAACATTCTGAGGTGCAATTGCGAGTGCCTGTGGTCTGTGACACAGCTCTAGGCTCTGGCCTCAGCCTCAAGTTGAGGACGGATCGACGCAGTTCCTGAGGAAGCCCCAGCGGACCTTGTGGCTCAGCAGTCCTCCCATACCACGCTCCACTGCCGGCTGCCAGTCCCCAACAGAGAAACCAACCACTTCTCCTCATGGCACTTGTGGCTTTTGCCTTTCTGAGTCGGTCCCTGGTTTTGTTCTGGGAGGCAGTTGTATTCGACTTCGCTGGCTGAATCACAAATCACCACAAACTGAGCAGCTTGCTGCAACACATTCATTCCCGCTGAGCTTCCGTGGGCCTGGGGCCTCCACTCAGGGTCTCCCCAGGTGACATCGGCATCAGCGGGGCTGCGTCCTCACCAGAGGCACAGGTCCACGTCCACGCTCATCCAGGCGGCTGGCGGAATCCAGCTCCTTGCAGTTGTAGGACCGAGGTCTACTTTCCTGGCTGTTGGCAGTTGACTGCCCTCAGCTTCTTGCCACATGGCCCCCTCCATGTGCCCTTGCACAGCACGGCCAGCGGGAGAAGCAGGCTCCAGCCAGCAATGATGGAGACTGCCTCAGCGAGTCACATCCCAGCACCCTTGCTCTGTGGGTGCGGGGGACTGTCCCACCATAGTGCTGCTGCCGCCCACACTCAAGGGGAGGACGCAGGGTGTGGACACAGTGGCCGGGAGCCCTGGGGAGCATCTTAGAATTGTGCCCACCGCCTGGCCCTTGGAGGGCTGCTTTCCTTGTGTGTTCCCATAAATCCTCGCAGCTCTGAACCACCTTGCATTTCCCGCATCACCAGACCACATCCTTCCTGCACTGAAACCCCACCAGGACTCCATCTCGCTCGCATGAAAGCCAGACCATGGCCCCACAGACCTCCACTTTGCGCCCGTGCTGCTCTCCCTCCTGGGAGGCGGCTTCCCTGGGCCCTGGCCTGGCCGTTGACTTGTGGGTGTTGCTTCCTCGGAGACTGTCCTGGTCAGTCTGGAGGAGGGACCCCCTCCCATTCTGTTTTATCCTTTTGACAGCACCTCTCAGTGTTGTACGTGATCGTATTGATCAGCGAGCAGGTCTGCCCTAACAGCACGAGGGGCAGGCATCCTGTTCTGCTCTGAATCTCAGTGCCTGGCACACAGTCGGTGCTCAGCAGATGCTCGCTGAGGGATGGAACGGCCTGTATGAACGTGTGTCTGTGTGTCTGCTTGTGTCTGTGTGTCTGCTTGTGTCTCTGAGTGCCTGCGGTTCTTCCTCCCAATGAGCCAGGCTGCCTGGAATGTCCGAATCCCCAGGAATGGGAGCCAGAGTCTGATTCTCAGTGGGCTGGCTGACTGACCCCCCCTTGTTCAGCCTCCTAGGAGAGGGGAGGTGGGTCTGGGCTCTGGTCTGGCCAGGATTCAGCCAGAGCTCAGGGTGGGACCATGGTGATGTCAGTGGCTTTGTTTTGTCCTGGTCTGGTCTCTTCCTGAGGAACAGAGGTGCCAGGCGAGGCTGGGAAATGAGCAGCACAGGCACTTGGGAAGAGCAGGGGGATCAGGCCCTGGCTGTGGGAGGGGCAGGTGGCCTGGTCGGCAGCCCAGGCCGCCAGCTAGGCCTCTGCTCTCATTTGTGGCTATTTTCTGCCAAGGACTGGGGGAAGCCACAGCCCTTTGGTGCTCATCTTGGCTCCTCTGGCCTCAAGCAGAAAGAACAGGATGGGCAAGGAAAAGAAAGTCGCAGCAGCCCTCCACTGCATCTGTCCATCCTTGTCCAGTGGTGCAAGCGGGTCAGCTTCCCCCAGTGGCACCCCCCTCAGACATCTGCATTTGGGCCCAGGTAAGGGCTGGGTCTGCAGCTCGAGGGTCCCATTGCACCTCAGCATGCAGGGCCTGAGGCCAGGCAACCTGCTGGGAGACGGAGGGCTTTGCAAGGAGTTTAGGGTATGGGCCGGGCACCCCTAGGCTTCTAGCTCAGGACTGGGAGATGACCCTGGCTCCCTTCCAGACCCAGGGGCCAGCCCTGGGCCATCTCTGCCTCCCTCCAACACTGCTTGGACATCTTCCCTCTATGGAGGAGAGACAGCCCAGCAGACAGAGGCAGGAACAGAGGACAGGGATGGAGAGAACAGTAGAGGCCGATGGAGAGAGAGACAGGGGTGGGAGGGGACGCAGAAGACGGAGGAGGGTTTGGAGGGAGGCCACCAGTGCTAATAGAAACCAGTTAGAAAAACAGGAGGAGAGGCCAGGCCTCAAGGCCAGCCAGGCGGGGCTTGTTTTTCCAGAATGAAAGGCCCAGGGAGGAGCTGGGGGAAGGGCGACAAGTTCTGATTTGGAAAAGGGGCTCCCCCACCCAGGGTCTGATCCTGCTGAGGAAGTGGGTCTGTTGGGTCAGGAGTGGGAGCCTCTCTGTGTCCTCACAGTTGGTCCTCCCTGTTGTCTCCCCTCAACCCCTCTTGCTGCAGCGGTGGCCTCCTCCTCGTGCCTGGAGCCCAAGAGTCCGGCTGGGCTGGGCTCCTTAGTCATCTGAGGACCTGTGGACCAGGTCCGGGTTCCAGGGTGAGACCCCGGCCCACCTGGCACTGGGTCCTGTGATCATAATTCCATCCAAATGGGCGGTCTAAAAAATGCACTGTGGTTTTTGTAGTTGTTTGGATTTTTTTTTTTTTTTGAGGTTTGCTTAACTAGAAAGAGTGGGTTTGGTACACAGTGTGTGCTCTGTTATTTCACATTTGTTTATATGACTTTGTAAGTTTTCCCAGAGCTTCAAATTTGTGCTTTCCGCGGGGGAGGCTCCCATACCCCCCCTTTCTCCCTTCCCCTCTGGGTGGAGTGGGGGTGCTCCCGGCAGCACTGGAACCCCAGGTTTGGTTTCAGGGACACTAGGCTCAGCCTTTGATGGTGGGCAGAAGAGGGGGTGGCAGGCCAGAGGGGAGGGGCTGCACACCCAACTGGCCCCCCTTAGCGCTCCCAGGTCTCTATCCCTCATCCCGCTGGCAGGTTCCTCTGGATGGTAAAGATGACTGATAAACAGCCCCTCCAGACCCCCCAGGGCTGGTGCTGCTGTGATCTCCATTTCACAGAGAAGAGATGCAGCCCCTAGAGGAGAAGGGAGTGCCTGGGTCATCACACTGCTAAGGGGAGGAGCTGGTGGTCTGGCAGCCTGGGCTCCTTGGGGGTCTCGGCCCCAGGATGCCTTTCTGCTGGCCCGCAGTGGAGAAATGCAGGCAGAGAGAGGAGGACCCTGCCTAGCGTCGTGGCCAGGCTGCCCATGTGGGGCAATGCCCTGGGCCAGCGTCCCCCAACAGAGGTGGGGTGAGGGGATGCTCACCCCAGAATCCCAGCCCTGCAGCAGTCCCAGAAGGGCCCCATGTGTCCCAGAGGCCCATACAGCATCTGGGGCCGTGCCCTCAGGCCCTCCTGCTCCTCCAGGGGCTGGGCTACTGCCCCCCTCTCCAGGACCCGAGCCAGAGACGGGGCCCAGTCTCTGCCCTCACTCCCTACACCGACTGGGACAAGTGGCTGTGGCTCTACCCCTCCCCAGGCCAGCCAAGGGTGGGGGGAGGCCAAGGGGCCGGGCAAGAGCCAGAGGAGGCGGGCTGCAGACTGTGGACCCAGCCCAGGTCTCCGTGATGTCATGGCGGGTGCTAAGGAGGGGGAGGGGACGAGGCTGTTTTTCTGGAGAGTTAGAGCTGGAGTGAGACAAAGCGAGGCCAGCGGGCCGGGTGGCGCCATGGAGCTGGGGTCTCGAGTCCTGTTCTGGAAACTTGTGCTTCTTCAGAGTGAGTGCAGGGCGGGTGGGGGCAGGAGGTGGAAGCAGCGAGTAGGTCTGAGTGGGTCGTGCTCTGGGCAAAGCTGCCTGTCTGAGCTCAAACCGGAGGGTGGGACACCCTCGGGAAGGGGACAGGTCTGGGGGGCCTCAGAGGGAGCGAGCGGCTCACTATGATAAGGGCCCCCCAGGATCCAGGAAGGAGTGAGGTCTCACTTAGAACTCCCTCCCACCAGAACTTCCCCTCGAAGAGACTGGGGCCAGAGGGCCCAGAGGGCAGGAAGGCCAAGGCGGCCAGTGCCTCCCACCAGGGTCCCTTGTGCACCTCGCTTCCCAGGGAGGCCCCTCCGGCCTGCGCTTCTCCCAGTGGTCAGGAGGGGAGTGGGTTGGGGGATTGAGGGAGGCCTGGGAACCGTGGGGCTTGCAGGGTCTGTTCCAGCCCCCCTCAGCTCCCAGGCCCCTTGAGCCCGCCCCTGGGGCTGGCCTGCTGACCCGGCACATTCCTCCTGTCCTGGGCACTCAGCCACATCTCTGGAGCAGAAACTTGGCTTGTGGGGTGGCGGATGGTGGGGTCACTCTCCATGTCCAGCCTCCTCATACTTCAGACCCCTGCTCTTCAGGAAGGCCGAGGGCCCGTCCCTGAGTACTGGGTGTGGGGACCCCCGAGGGCTTGTGGGCATGGCTCTCGGCAGGTGCACCTGCCGTCCTGGAAACACGTGTGCAGGAGCTCCCAGAACCAGCCTCGGGTGTCAGGCTTTGGTGCTCCGGTGGTCTTGCTGCAGTGATGGTGAGGGTGGTCCTTGGTGACAAGCACACTCCAGAGCCAGCCTGCACGGGGATCTAATCCTGGCCCCACCACTCACCCCCAAAAGGGCAGGCGCTGTCCCTGCAGCCCAGGCGGGTGGCTGTGAGGATTAATTGGGGGCTGTGGGCGCAGTGCCCACCCCTGTGGGGCTAGAGGAGACCCCCCATTTGTGTTCTCCTGGCTTTTCTGCCTTTACCCCCAACTGTGAAATGGGTGTCATAAGCACCCACCTCAGCAAGGGGTATAGAAGGGACCCAGGCAGCCAAGTGGGGGCCCAGACGCAAAGGCTCAGGTCCCCCCCTCCCCAGTGTGACTCGCTCTTCCTCTCCTTCCAGGCTCTGCTGTCCTTCTGTCCTCAGGTTAGTGACCACCCTCCCCCGGAAACCACGACAGTCCCCTCCCTTCTCGCCAGCTCCACCCTGTACCAGTCCCCTCGGTTCTCACCCTTTCCTCACGGACTCCTCCTCCCCACCAGGGCCATCTGGGCCCCAGACGGCAGGCAGCTCCGTGGTGTCCGAGTCCGCGGTGAGCTGGGCGGCCGGCGCCCGGGCCATGCTGCGCTGCCAGAGCCCGCGCATGGTGTGGACCCAGGACCGGCTGCACGACCGCCAGCGTGTGGTCCACTGGGACCTCAGCGGCGGCCCGGCCGGCGGCCCCGCGCGCCGACTCGTGGACATGTACTCGGCGGGCGAGCAGCGCGTGTACGAGACGCGCGACCGCGACCGCCTCCTGCTGCCGCCCTCCGCCTTCCACGACGGCAACTTCTCGCTGCTCATCCGCGGTACGGGGCCTCGGAGCCGCGGCGGGGGCCTCGGGGGCTCCGGGGCGCGGGGGGCTCACGGCTGGGTTTTCTCCCGGGTGCGTAGCGGTGGAGGAGACAGACGAGGGCCTGTACACCTGTAACCTGCATCACCACTACTGCCACCTCTACGAGAGCCTGGCCATCCGCCTCGAGGTCACCGACAACCGTGAGTGTGCCCGCCCCTGCAGGCCCTCCCCCCCCACCGTCCTCACGCCCCACTACCCCCTGGACGCCCCCTCCTGGTCCCTCCCTCTCCTCTCCCCTCCTCGGTCCGGGATCCCTGACCGCCTTGCGCCCCCAGCCCGGGCCGCCGGCGCACACTGGGACGGCGAGAAGGAGGTGCTGGTGGCGGAGCGCGGCGCGCCCGCGTTGCTGACGTGCGTGAACCGCGCGCACGTGTGGACCGACCGGCACCTGGAGGAGGCGCAGCAGGTGGTGCACTGGGACCGGCAGCCGCCGGGGGTGCCGCACGACCGCGCCGACCGCCTGCTCGACCTGTACGCGTCGGGCGAGCGCCGCGCCTACGGGCCGCCCTTCCTGCGCGACCGCGTGGCGGTGGCGGGGGACGCTTTTGCGCGCGGCGACTTCTCGCTGCGCATCGACCCGCTGGAACCGGCCGACGAGGGCACCTACTCCTGCCACCTGCACCACCACTACTGCGGCCTGCACGAGCGTCGCGTCTTCCACCTGAGGGTCACTGAGCCCGCCGCAGAGCCGCCCCCGCGGGTCTCGCCGGGGAACGGCTCCAGCCACAGCGGCGCCCCCAGGCCAGGTGCAGGAGGCTGCCCTGGTCGCCCGGGGAATGTCTCTGGGGCTGGGAACGGCAGGAGACACCCGGGCCCCTCCCTGTCCCACTCCTGTCCTGAATAAGGGACTTAGGTGTTAGCCGAGGAAAGACCCCACGGGCTGCGGCCGCCTGTCCCTTCCCGAGACCCACGCAGCGCAGCCGGGGCAGCCAGGGTCGGGGCTCCCGCACCGCGCGGTCAATCTGCAGCGCGTTCCTTGACTTCGCCCCGCACGACCCCTGCAGATCCCACGCTGGCGCGCGGCCGTAGTGTCATCAACGTCATCGTCCCGGAGAGCCGAGCCCACTTCTTCCAGCAGCTGGGCTACGTGCTGGCCACTCTGCTGCTCTTCATCCTGCTGCTCATCACCGTCATCCTGGCCACCCGTCAGCGCCGCCGCGGAGGTGAGCCGGGCTCGGGGTACTGGGGGAACAGGAACCGGGAAGCCTTTCCCGACCAGAGGCGGGACTTAGGGTGTGGTGGCCTGAGCAGAGGGCGAGCTGGGTGTGGGCGCTGGGAGGGTTCCTCTGGGCTGGGAGGAGGCGAGACTGTCCCCAACACGAGTCTCCCTCCCCAGGCTACGAATACTCGGTCAAGAAGTCGGGGAAGTCAAAGGGGTGAGTGCCCCCTCCTGGCTCTCCTGGGGAACAAGCCCCGCCCCACCCGCCACCCTAACCCTCCCACCACTCTCCCCGCTCCAGGAAGGACGTGAACATGGCTGAGTTTGCTGTGGCCACAGGGGACCAGGCTCTTTACAGGAGTGACGACATCCAACTAGGTGAGGGGGCCTGGACACCAAGGCACAGACTGTGGCTCCCAGGCCTGAGCTGGGGGAGGCACCTCTCAGGGAGGGCCCTCACCCTGCACACTCCCCGCCGTAGATTACAAAAACAACATCCTGAAGGAGAGAGCTGGGCTGGCCCACAGCCCCCTGCCTGCCAAGTACGTGGACTTGGACAAAGGTGAGCGGCTGGGAGGGAGCCCTCCTCTGTCCATCTCACAGCTGGGCCCATACCCCACCCCACCCACTCTCAGAACCCGGAAGACATCAGCCAGCCCCACAAGCAGCAATCCCCCGCCACCTCAGGGCTCCAGAAGCCCCTGGGCAGTTCTGCTGGATGTCTGCCCTGCGTTTCCCCCTGTGGTAGAGGAGCAGAGAGCAGATGCCCACCTGTTCCCTTGGCTTCCAGAGTTCAGGAAGGAGTACTGCAAATAAGGTGATCCTGGGCTCCTGGCTGGGCCAGCAGCTCTGCCAACTCCTGTCTGTCTGTCTTGGAGGACGTCCTCCTGACCCTCATGCGGCTCACCCAGCCCCCCTTCCAGCGGCTGGTCCCGCTGTCCTGGAACTTGGCCTGGACTGGCGCAGAGCGAGCAAGGCTGTCTCCAGACCCCTCCCAGGAGCATCCTAATCCTCACAAGCAGCAGTGGGTTCCTTGGGACTCTGCAGGCTGTGGCTGCGTCCCTTCAGCAGCCCTGGGCAGGTGCCCACTGGCTCCCATGCTGACTGGTGCCCTGGCGCACCCCCCCCCCACCCCGCATAGCAAGACCCAGTGATGTTCACCAAGCCCTCAGGCTCTCCTGGCCTCTGCCTGCTGGGGGCTCGGGGCAGGAAGACACTCGTGGAGGGTGCTCAGCTGGGACTCTTGGAGCTGTGGTCAGCCTCAGGGCTGACACTCCCACCCCTTCCTCCGGGGAGCTGCCTGCTGGCTCCCCATGCACTTCCCAGCCAGGCTGCCATCGGCTCTGCACTGGGACCTAAGGACCGCACACTCCAGGCCCCAGGCTGATGCCCCTCTGCGCTGCGTCGGGCCACCTGGGGCTGCCCTGGGCCCCTTCTCTGCTTCTCCTCTGCTCCAGCCTTGTTTCCAACTAGCTGCCTTGACAGTCACTGGGCTCCATGTGACTTTTGATCCTGACCCCCCTCCCATGGCCCCTCCCTGGCCCGGAGTCTGGGGCTGAGGCCTCATTGGCTTCTATTTTGGCTAAGGACAGGGGAGAGGTTGAGGAGGGTTCTAGAGTGGGCTGCACTGCCACTCCCGGTACCCCACATTTGCTCCTCCTGGGAAATTGCCGCCATTGCAATAAAGACCACATTTGATTTTTAGACCTGGCCCAGGTATGCCTCTGAAGCACCCCCTGCGTCTCTGGGGGGCAGAGTCTGGATCTCAGGAACCCCCAAATGCTTTCCTTCATCTGAAGTCCTCCTGTCATTGCCCATTCCTTTTGAGTGGAAGTTCTGAGTCCAGGTGTCCTGGGAAAGGGACAGCAGAGCCAATTCTATAGCACTTAGTCCTGGTTGTGAAGGAGTTTCAGATTCTCCTCTGAGGGTTTATTTGGATGTGGAGGAGGACAGCATGTTGGAGGACAGAGGGGATCACTGTGTTAGTTCAGTCCTCTGAGAAGCAGAAACTGAGATGGGTTAGCCAGCAGGATGAAGGGAGAGGAGGCGGGAGAGGCAGGAAGCCTTCAGACGGAGTGGGCATGACACTGGTGAAGGGAGGGGGGCTGCAGTAAGAAGAAGCCTGTGTATCTCCCCAACACTGACCCCAACCTTCAGAGCCCTCCCAGGACAGCAGGGGCAGGAAAGAGTATTCAGGTCATGACAGCTGAATGAGGAGCCACAAGCCACCCACACGCCCTCGGCATCCAAGCCCCTACTCTGGGGAAGTGAAACCCCTGGGTCGTTTTGACTGAAGGCACAGCTCCAGTACAGCCACACAAAGGAAGTCAAATTCCAAGATTTATTACTTACAGATCCCAGAAATGGGGGAGCAACAAGCTGGGGAAGCATCCGTCCCAGGTCACGAGCCAGCAGGAGCAGAGAGCAGGACAGCACCTGTTACGTATAAGGTGGTGGGGGCGGAGATCACTAATTTTTCGTGGGCTCAACTCTGGGTGGAAAAGCAGAGGGGAACTTGTGGTGGGAATCCTATGCTCGGATCCTTATCTTAATGTCCAGACTTGCTGTGAGCAGGTTGTCATACTGTGAAATGCTGAGGCAGCGACTCTGAATGGCTGTTTTCTCATCACACACCCACAAGGACCCCACAGTGGCAAAGGCAGGCAGGGAGGCTGGGCTGGGGAGCTGTGACTTGCTTGGGAACATGCCTCCTTCCCAGCCCAGTGACCCCTAGCCCCCAGTGGCCACACTGCCACTGGACAAGGCCCCTCCCATAAGGCTCAGGTGCTGGCCACCCACTCAGCCCTCCTTGCAGGGCCCCAGCTTGACCACGTCAGCATCAGCTGGGACTGTTCTCTGGCCTCTGGCTACTGGTCTCTCTCCTATGACTTGGGCTGAGTGTGAGGTGGGAGAGGGAGGCTGGAGTGCAGCTGGGACTTCAGAACCCCTGCATCTGTGTGATCGGCAGCCATTTGTGCCTGGTGTGGGGGATGCTGGTCCCCTGGTGAGCTCTCAGGGCAGGGACTGTCTCTCTCCTTCCTTGGACACCTAGTGGAAAGCCACGGTCCCTTTCTCTAAGACCATCCTGCCTGCCTTCCTCAGATGATCTCTGGGGAAAGCGAGACCCAAAGGGAGAAAGCCCAGGCTTTGCTGAGTGGGTGCCAACCTCACAGAGCCCTGCCTGCCCTCCCCATCAGAGTCTAGGGGTATGGAGGTCAGGATCCCTGGCCTAGGCTGACCTGGGGGTGGTCCCCAGCCTGGTCTCAGGGACTTAGGTGCAAACTCTGGCTCCTCCAGTCAGTAGTGGACTGATGGGGTCTTTTCCTGTGCTGGCCCACTGCCCACGGATGGTCATGACCAAGCAGATGGCAGAATCCTAGGCTCCAGCCAGCTTCTAGGGGGGTCCTAGGGTCGGGTCACAGGGGCATCAGGTACCCCCCACTCTCATCACTCTCACACCCTTTCCTAGGGCCTCTCCTCTCACTCTCGCCAGCGTGGGACTCCCTCTAGTGGCTTCAGGTCCTGGGGTGGAGGGAGAGAGAGCCTCTCCCCACAGTGGGAGCATCACGTGGCTGGACCCTTCACAGACCGAGGGGGGCTGCTCTGAGTCTCCCTTGCCCCGCAGAGGACTCTAGGCTGGTTCAGTCGACAGCGGCCGGAAAAGAATCTCTTCACCTGCTGCCAGAAGCACCATTCCTGGGCACCTCTGTGCACACATGCGTGCGCACAGCTGCCCGCGCTGACCCTTGCTGTCGTCTGGAGCATCACATACACGTGCTCACACTTGCACTCCCGCGTCCACGCGAGCACCTGCATTCACTTGGCCCGTGTTTTTCGGAACCTTTGTGGGACCCGGCAGAGGGCGCGCGAGCTTGGACCTAGCGCGGGGGCGCAAAGTGACCGAGTATCCTCAGCTTCCCCGGTGCCCCCCCCCGCAGCCCGCCGAGGTGACCAGGGCGCCTCCGGACTGTGAGCACCCACGAACCCGGGAGCACTCGCGAGGCGGCGGAGGACGGGAACCTGGCGGAGCGACTCTCCTGGGGGCTGCAGCCAACCCCCCGGGCTCCCGGCGGCCGCGTGGCGTAGCCTGGGGGGGGTCTCCCTTCTGACAGCTGGGGGCGCGACATGCAGGTGGAGGGCGGAGCTTCCTGGGGGTCCCCACCCACCTTCTGACCCGGAGTCGCGCCCCCGTCAGCCCACCGGCCGAGAGCCCAGGCCCAGCTCGTCTTGCAGGCGCCCCTGCGCGCCCGGCCGGTGGCTCCGGGTCCCGGCGCGAGGCAGAGGGCGCGCGCGGAGCCCCGCGAGAGTGTCGGGGGGCGCGCGCGGGAATGAACACCGCGCTCCGCCGCCCACGCACGCGCCCGGCGCCCGCCCCGCCCCTGCTGGCCCGCGCGTGCGCAGCCCCGCCCGCCCCGCGCCGCGGGGTCCCGGTGACGTCAGGCCCGCCGCGCTCTCGGGCGCCCCCCGGCGGGCCGCGCGCTCAGCCCCCGACCCGGCGGTCCCTTTAACTGCGCGGCCCGAGGGGGCGGCGGCAGGGCGCACGGACGCTGCCGGGCCTCGCGCGCCCTCTCTGCCTGCGTCCCTGGCTGGAGCGGATGGGTGGCCGCGGGCCGCGGGCCAGCAGCCGGGGCGCGAGCGGAGCCGGGGCGGCGGGGCGGGCAGGGCCGGGACGGCCGGGCGGGGGCGCCGGGGGCCTGGTCGCGGCCGGGCCGGGAGCGGCGGGCGGGCGGGGCGCAGGCCGGCGACGGGGAGGCGCCCGCGTCCGAGCCCTGGGCCGGGCCTGAGCGCCGCGCCATGGCGGAGACCAAGATCATCTATCACGTGGACGAGGAGGAGACGCCGTACCTGGTCAAGCTGCCCGTGGCGCCCGAGCGCGTCACGCTGGCCGACTTCAAGAACGTACTCAGCAACCGGCCCGTGCACGCCTACAAATTTTTCTTCAAGTCCATGGACCAGGACTTCGGGTTAGTGGGCCGTGGGGCCTGTGCGCGGGCATGGGTCGGCACCTGTCTGCACCCGGGCAGCGCCCGGTGTGGTGTGTGTCCCGCTTGTCTGTGTCCTGAGCTGCCTGCCCAGGAGCCGTAGAGCCCTTAACGGTGGGCGGGGAGGGCCCTGGCTTCGCCACCTGCCCTGGGCCCAGTCCTGTGCCCCTGAGTGTATGTGACCTGCGGGTCAAGGTCCATGGCCCACGCCAGGGCGACCCCGAAGTCCCACCGTGGCACCTGTCAGACTCAGGGTCCTGCTGCCCCCCTTCTGTAGTGAGCAGGTGCTCATGGCTGGTCTGGAGGGCTTGTGATTCAGGGGGCCTGTGGTCAGAGGAGTGTCCAAGTGTCTGGGGGAAGGGGTGGCAGTGGGGGCAGGGTCCCCTAGGAAGCCTGGAGGAGAAGTGAGGTGACCTGGAGCTGGGGCACAAATCTGTCTGCTGGGGTCGGCAGAGGTTTCCAGAGGCTCAAGAGGGCCTCCCCCTGGCCCCTCCTCCAGAGTCCTGAGGAAAGGGCAGAGGTTAAGGGTCACTGGGGATCTTGGGACATCATTCCGACCACCCCTGCCCTGGGGTTGCTGACCGTTGGGCCTCTGGCCCTGCTGAGCCACACAGCACTGGGGTTCCTGGGAGCAGCCTGGTCCATCTGACTTGGGGCAGCCTCTGGTCCAGTGTCCCCGTGTCCGGCCTTGCTGGTGGCTGTCTCGGCTGAGGGGACTTCCCACTTGCACTGGGCTGGGCCTGTGGGACGGTGAGCAGGAGGCTGGCTGTCTGCTCGAGGACTGACCCGGCACAGCCTCAGGTAACCTGAGTCCTTGGCTCAGCAATGCTGGGGGGGGTACCCAGAGGCCTCGTGGGCCGAGCAGGTGTGCCTGGCTATCCTCAGGCAGCCGTGTCCTTGTGTGTGGCTGTGTCCCAGGACTTTGACATTGAGGCGTTTCTTGGATTCTGTGGTTTGCATGGGTCCTGGGCAGCCCCAGGTCAGGTCAAGCTGGGGCCACTCTGTGGCTCTCAGGGGGGCCTGAGGGACATTTGGACAACTGGACTCTCTTGGGTCCCACCACCACCAGGGAGAGGCAGAGAGAGGGGGATGTGTCGTTGGCAGCCTCAGAAGGCTGGACACCCCCAGCCCTGCCGGCTGGCCTTCCTGCTGGCTCAGCTTAGTAGCCGCCACCAGGCCGGGCTTGTTGGGGTGGGTATTGTGGGAGTCTGGTCAGGCCGCGTCGCCTGCCCTCGCCGGCCGGTCTCAGTCTTGACCCCTCTGGGTCTAGGCTGCTTTGGCTGTGAACATCGGGTACGTGAAGCGGTGTTTTTGTTTTTAACTTCGTTTATTGTTTTTTAAAAAATTACGAAGTCGTGCATGCTGTCTGCCACAAACTCAAGCCAGCAGGGAGTGTGTGGCCAGGCGTGTGCCCAGCCCCGCAGGCTGCTGCCTCCTGACCATGCTGTGGCGTGTGTCCTGAGGGGCCTGCCACCCACTCCTATGTCTGATGGCCACTGCGGGCTGCCAATGAGCTGCAGAAACCCCTACCCCACGTGTACTCCCAACAGAGGCCGGGCCTGTTGGGGGATTTGTAGGACCTGTGGGTGCCTTGGCCTAGGAGGTGAGTGGGCAGGCAAATGTGGGTCTTGAAGCAGGAGTAGGAGTTCTTTAGGTTGTCTGGGCAGGCCTGGGAATGGCTGGGATGAGGGGAGGGAACAAGACTGGGCAGGGGGCAGCTGCAGAGGCTGAGGCTGGGCCAGGACAGGGGGATGGATTGGGGTGATGCTGGAAGGCGCAGCAGGCAGACAGAACGGGGAGGCTCACCTTACTTCCTCCCTGGACTTCTGGCTGGTGGCCTGGTGGCCTCAGGGTCCTGGGAGAGGACCCCCATCAGCTGTCTCTTTTCTCCCTCCCCTGAGATCTACCTGCGGAGGTCCAAACTCTGTTCTATAGAACCACTTATTTGGTGGAATAAATTCTTTCTGGGAGGGCTGACCAGTCACTCACACTTTAGTATGAACGTGAGCTGGAGATTTACCTCGGATACTGAGGAATGTAGGTAGCTGGACATTGGGGGAAGGGAAAGCAGGTCCTGGCTGGGCTGGGGAAGTGGCCTCCCCCATGAGAGGGGTGGCCTCAGATTGGGGGCCTCCTGCTCCAACCCCCCATCCCACTGTGGCCCGGGCCCTGAGTTCCCTGAGCCTCTGTTTCTGGCCACAGCTGGCCACTTAGTAAGAGAAGGGGGAGTCTGAGCTGTGGCCACAGCCCACAGGTGTCTTTGGCTGAGTGTGGGGGTTCCTGCCTCCACCTCCCTCTTTTCCTATGCAGGTCACGGCTGTTCTGACCCCGCAAAATGGGGGAGGTCTCTGAGCTTGTGGTGGTTTGGTGGGAGCAGTGCGGGAGGGCCTGGCCTGACCTCTGGGCTGTGAGGTAGAGGCTGAGGGGGTTTGGCCCGCCATCTTCCTGCTGCCAGGGCCACCGTGCTGCTTCCAGGGCTGGCTGGACTTGGCACTGAGCTCGTCTGCCTGGTGGTGGCACTGGCCCGCCCATCTCTGAGCCAGGAGCTCCAGTCTCTGGGGCCACCTGCCCCTGGGGACTGGGTGGTGTGGTGTGGGGGCTGTGGGGCAGGGGTGGGCACTTGACCTGGCCCAGACTGCCTGGGTGAGCTTCTACTCTGCCCTCCACAGGTGCCGTCTGGGGTCAGTGTCCCCGCGGTGTTGGGAGAGTTCAGACAGGCCACACCCCGGAGTTTGTGGCAGGGCCTGGAGGACGGGCAGCCCCTCGCCCTGGAGCCTGCAGAGCCTGAGCCTGGGGGGGGGGGGGCTCAGTACCGCCTACGGACGGGCTGGGCAAGAAGTGGCCAGCTCTGGGGTCCGGAGGCAGTGAGGGGACAGGTGAAGGCTCCATGGGAGCTGAGGACCCCCGACTCGGGGCCATGCAGGGGGCTCTGAGGGCTCAGGCATGGCCCTTCCTCCCCTGTCATGTGCCAGTTCACTCTGCCAACTTCCTGCTCCGTGGCGGGAGGACAGGTGGGGGGATCCTGTGCCTCTGGGGACACCATAGGGGCTGTCCCACTGGGAAGGGCTGGCCTGTGGGGTGCTGTGGTCTCTGGGAACCACCGGGTCCCCCTGGGCCTGTGGCTGCGCTCACTCCAAGGGTCCCGCTCTGCGCAGATTCCTCGCCTGGGCGAGTCTGCGGGGGCGGCGGGCGGGGCTGGGCAGCCACAAGCTCGAGGTTAACCGGGATCTCGCTAGGAATTCTGAGGTTGGGGGCAAGATACCAATGGGGGTGCTCTGTGTGGCTGCCCCCAAGGCTAGTGGAGACTGCTCTTGAGGTCTGCTCTCCCACCCAGCGAGGCCCAACCCAGGAGGGGGCCCCCAGGGTTGTTTGGAGGCGTTTCCATGCTTGGCGGAGGCCTCCCCCACTCTCTCCCCCACCCCTGACTTTGTCCCTACCCTGGGGCTCCTGGAAGATTGTGCTGACCGCTGGTGGGCAGGATCACACCTGGAGGAGAGCACCCCTGCCCTTTGTCCTGGGAGCCGCGGCACCTGCCCCTCCCTCCCTATTGTCCTGGCTGGGCTGGGGCCTCTGGTGCCCCTGGTGCCCTGACCCCCTGATAGAAGGCAGGATGCTCTGTTGTGCAGGTTGGAGGACTTGGGTTCCTCAGGCCGGGGAGAGCCAAGGAAGCAGGGCCTTTGAGCCCTGGGAGGGGTGTCGGTGCAGGGGTTGGGGGTGCAGAGGCCTTGGGCAGCCCTGGGTGATGGGTCTTCAAGGCCCTGGCCAGGTGGGTAGTGGGGGCTCAAGGTGCTCCTCATCCTCCCTGCCTGGGGTGTCCACCTCTGGGGGAGCCAGGTGGGCCCTGCAGTGTGGGGCCAGGGGTGCTGGTCTGCCTCCCCATGGTGAGTCAGAAAGGGTGGGGCTTGGGTGTGTGGGGGAGGCTGTTGGCCAGGCCACCTGGGCTGTGAGGTGGGAAACACCAGGTCCTTCTCTGGTGTTGGTTGCTGCAGCCACTCAGAGATGGTGCTCTCGGTCCTCTAGGCCCCTGGGAGGGCTCGCTGCAGCCCCCTGTCTGTCGGCTGCAGCTGGCAGAGCCCTAGGTGTCTCCGGGCCACCCCAGGTCTTCCTGTGGTGACAGCCTTTCATGTGGTTTCCTTAGCCGAGTCCTGGGCCAGGTCATGGCCTCCCCTGGCAGCTCAGCTCTGCAGGGCTGTGGTGCATGAATGGGGGCAGCAGACAAGCTGTCTGCTCCTTGCTGGGGAGAGGGGGGTCCTGAGAAATGACCCTTTTTGCCCTTTGGGGGCATTCACCTCATTGGTGTGTGTATGGCTGGTCCTGGGAGGGGTCTGGGGGGCGCCGCAGGATCCTGGCTGGGTGCCCCCTCCCTCCCACGCTGGCCCTGTCTTCTCTCTCCACTCTGCCCCTAGGTCTGGGGTCCCCTCCTGGTGGGTGGGGTGGGCCAGGAACTTGCTCCCTGGGTGGGAGTATGGGGTACCAGCTCTGTGGGGGCCTCCTTCCATCTGCTGCTGCCCAGGACTAGCGGAGTCGAGGCGTCTGAGCCCAGCAGGCTATGAGGCTGCTTCCTGCCTGGTCTCTCGGCTCCCGTTTCTCCACTGGGCCTAAGGCCTGGGTGTGGAAATCCCGCTGTGCTGGGCAGGGCTGGGCTCCAGGGGGGCGGGCTGTCAGGGCTGCTCCCACTGTAGTGCCCGCCCTGCTCCCTGGGCCTCCAGGAGGCCACAGTGTGGGGTGTGTCTGGGCCACAGCCACTGCCTGCCCTGCCCCATGGCCTCTCCCCAGCAAGCTGTGCTGGCTTGCTGCCTTCCTCATCCCTTTTAACCAGACACCTAGACCCCCCCACACCTGTTTCTGACCCTAGGGTCATCATTGCCCTGGCTCTGTGTCCTGCCTTCCCTACCACCCAAGCTGACCTGACTAGGGGCAGCATGAAGACACAGGCCAGGGGGCTGGTTGCTGGGCAGTGGGTGTGGCCAGTGGGGCTTGCTGACCCCGGGGGGCTGAGACTTCTCAGTGGGCCCAGCTGGCTCTGTGCCCTTCTAGGTCTTGAGTTGGGCTGGTGCAGCAAATGGGGATCTCCTTGTCTCCCTGGCTGAGCAGATGGGCCTGGAAGATGGTGGCCTGTCCTTGGAGTGTGTGTGTGTGTGTGTGTGTGTGTGGTTCTGCGTGCCGTGACATCTTGACCTGCCTGTGCCTGTGGGGGTCTGACCGGCTTCACATCTGTGCTGAGGCCTGCTATGAACCAGGCCCTGTTCTAGGCTCAGGGGGATGTAGGGAAGGAGCCAGACAGGGCCCCGCCCTCACGGGCCCATACTCCATGGGGCACACAGACAAGGTAGATGTTATAGGGTGCAACAGACGGTAACCCCCCAGTGCCGGAGGGTCAGGGGTCTGGACCCCCTTGGACCTGGGCCCTGGGAAGGGTCTCCAGGAAGAGAATGTGCTGGGTAGGGGCATCCACACAGACTGACATCTGGGTGTGTGGCATGTACCCTGGGTAAGGTACGTGTGTGTGTGCCCACTGGTGGGAGCCAACTCGGGTGGTCTCACAGTTGCGTCTGCCTGCAGGGTGGTGAAGGAGGAGATCTCTGACGACAATGCTAAGCTGCCCTGCTTCAATGGCCGCGTGGTCTCCTGGGTGAGTTCACGGGGCGTGCGCAGAGGGCCTTCAGCCAGGGGGGGGGTGGTCCCTGTGTTGCAGGGGTGGGAGCTGGGCTTGGGCAAGCGGGTGTGGGTGGGAGGAGGCTGGTCACCTGTGTCCTGGGCACCCTGCTGGAGGTGGCCTGGAGGCCACAGGCGTTCCTGAGGCCTCGCTCTCCTCCACAGCTGGTGTTGGCCGAGGGCACACACTCAGACGCAGGGTCTCAGGGCACTGACGGTCACGCAGACCTGCCCCCGCCTCTTGAGCGGACAGGCGGCATCGGGGACTCCCGGCCCCCCTCCTTCCAGTAAGGACTCTGGGGGCGCTGAGCCCAGTGGTCCTGAGGGTCCTGTTGCCTGCCAGGCCCGTGGTGGGCAGGAGGGGCAGCTGAGCAGGGACCCACAATCAGTAGTAGCTGATCAGCAGAGGAGGGGTGGGCAGAGAGGCCCAGACCTAGCAGGTGGGTGGGCGAGGGCCCCTGCCAGCATTGGGGTCCCACCAGGTGAGGGGAGGTGAGGAGCCACCAGCATCTGAGGCATTGGTGGCCACCTGCCTCAGCCCACCTCATTCTTGTTGGCACAGCCCAAATGTGGCCAGCAGCCGTGACGGGATGGACAACGAGACCAGCACAGAGTCCATGGTCAGCCACCGGCGAGAGCGAGTCCGACGCCGGAACCGTGAGGAGGGTAACAACCCCAGACCTCCCTGGGCCCCCGTGGTGCACCCCAGGTTCCTGCTAACCCCTGGTTATTGCTCCCCACCAGTGGGGTCCCCGGGTAGAGGTCCCTGGCCCGACTGCCTAGGACCCCAGTGTTCCGTCAGCACCCCCGTAGTGACCCTGCCACCTCCCAGGTCAAAAATGCTCGAGGCCACACAGGCTGTCTGTGACCTCCAGGGGACCCCATGGGCAGCTCCCTTCCCTGCTTTCCCCACAGCTGCCCGGGCCAATGGGCACCCAAGGGGGGACCGGCGGCGGGACCTGGGGCTGCCCCCTGACAGCACATCCACTGTGCTGAGCAGCGAACTTGAGTCCAGCAGCTTCATTGACTCGGACGAGGACGACAACACAACCCGGTGCGCGGGCGTGTGTGTGCGTGCATGGGTGTGCGTGTATGCGTATGAGCATGTGTGTGCATGTGTGGGTGTGCATGCATGGGTGTTACAGGTGTGCACATGCATGTGTGTACGTTTGTGTCAGCATGGGTTGTGTGTGCACGCATAGATGTGTGTGCACGGGTGTGTACACACAAGTGTGTGTACATGTGTGTGCATGGATGTGTCGGGTCAAGTGCACCTTGTGCACACAAGCGTGTGCATGTGGCCATACTAGCTTACTAGGTATTTGTATCTCTGTGTTTGCCAGAAAGTAGCCATCCACGTAGGTGTGGGGTTTGTGTGTGCCACGTGTGCACAGTGGGGGTGTGTCTAACTCTGAGCAAACCCCACCCGGGGCCTTCGTCTCCTTGGTTTGGCCCAGCCCAACCCTGCCACCTCCTCTCCTGCCACGGCTCCTCTGGCCCCGGTGTCCTCCACGGGGTGAAGGGGGTGGGAGTGCCCTGTTCTCTGCCCTGCCTCAGCCCTGCAGTCCCCGGCCAGGCACCTCACCCGTCTGCCCCCCAGGCTGAGCAGCTCCACGGAGCAGAGCACCTCCTCCCGGCTCATCCGGAAACACAAGCGCCGGCGGCGGAAGCAGCGCATGCGGCAGATGGACCGTGTAGGTGACGGCTGGGCGCCGGGAGGGGTCTGTCCTCCTCCCGCAGCCACTGCTCACAGCCCCTCCCTTGGTGCCTCCCAGGCCTCCTCCTTCAGCAGCATCACGGACTCCACCATGTCCCTGAACATCATCACTGTCACGCTCAACATGGGTGAGGCCTTGCGGGGGCCACTCAGCAGGGCAGGGGGTCCCCGGGTGGGGGGTGTCACTAGGCGTGGGGGGGTCCCTGAGCGCGGGAGGTCCCTGGGCACGAGGGGTCCCAGGGAACAGGGTCCCTGGGTGCGGGGGGTGCCTGGGCGCAGGTGGTCCCTGTGCGCGGGTCCCTGGGTGGGGTGCCTGCTCACACCCCCCACCGCTGCAGAGAGGCACCATTTCCTGGGCATCAGCATCGTGGGCCAGAGCAACGACCGGGGTGACGGTGGCATCTACATCGGCTCCATCATGAAAGGTGGGGCCGTGGCTGCCGATGGCCGCATCGAGCCGGGTGACATGCTGCTGCAGGTGCGGGGCTGCAGGGAGCTGCTGGGGGGCCCAGAGGTCAGCACCCCACCCCACTGCACTGAACCCCTCACCCCCCAGGTGAACGACGTCAACTTTGAGAACATGAGCAATGACGACGCCGTGCGAGTGCTGCGGGAGATTGTGTCCCAGACGGGGTGAGGCACGGGGGACATGGGCTGGGGGGGCACGGGGGCCTCACCTGTGTGACCCACCACACCCCACCCCGCAGGCCCATCAGCCTCACGGTGGCCAAGTGCTGGGACCCGACCCCCCGGAGCTACTTCACCATCCCGAGGGGTGAGTGAGCCCATGGGGCTGGCGGGGCTGGGGTGGGGGCAGCAGCCTAGCCTGAAGGGTCTCTCCCCTCTGTGCCCCTGTGCTCCTCTTCTCGCCCACCACCCGTCTGTCCATTCGTCCATCCGTCTGCTGCCATGCGGTGGCCACCCAGCTGACCCGGTTCGGCCCATCGACCCAGCCGCCTGGCTGTCCCACACAGCAGCGTTGACTGGAGCCCTGCCCCGCTACGGTACGAGCCCCTGCTCCAGCGCCGTCACGCGCACCAGCTCCTCCTCACTAACCAGCTCTATGCCCGGCGCTGCACGTAAGTGGCAGCTCACGAGATCAGGGAACTGACGCACCGGGCGAGGTCATCCCCTCAGGCCGTCCCACCACCACACCCTCGTGCAGACGCTCCTCCCAGCTTGCTGTCTGTGTGGCAGGAGTGAAAGATGCCTGGAGGGGCTGGGCCAGCCCTGGGGTCCCTGCCTAGGGGTCTGCCTCTGCAAGGGTGGGGAGAGGTGGGTGTATGCGCGTAGTCCCCACCGGCTTTCCTGCTGCTAACACGACTAACAACCCCGAGCGGGTGAAGGAGGGCAGTGCAAGAGGCCTGATCCCCTGTGGGGTCTAGTCCAGGGGTGGGGCGGCCTCGCCCTGGTTTGGGCCCAAGATCCTGATGAAGCATCTGCAGGGGTAGGAGACAATGGTCCAGTTCCCCCCATACCCACCCCCTGACCCTGCAGGGTCCATCGAATGGTGGCGGTGGGCCCCCAGTCGCTCAGCCTCGGCCTGAGCTGCCACACACTGCCCAGAGCCCGGCCTCTGAGACGGGGTGCAGCCGGCGGGGCCTGGGGTCTGTCCTGAGCCCTCCTCCACCGGTCAGCGCTCGCTCAGGGCTGAGGGGGGGCCGTGCCTTGCAGAGCTGGAGGAGGCGCCGCTGACGGTGAAGAGTGACATGGGCGCCATTGTCCGGGTCATGCAGCTGCCGGACTCAGGCCTGGAGATCCGCGACCGCATGTGGCTCAAGATCACCATCGCCAACGCCGTCATCGGTGAGTGGTCAGCGGGGCGGGGTGGGGCGGCTGGCTGGCCCCTATGCTGACGCAGGGTGTGGGCCAGGGGCGGACGTGGTGGACTGGCTGTACACGCATGTGGAGGGCTTCAAGGAGCGGCGGGAGGCGCGCAAATACGCCAGCAGCATGCTGAAGCGCGGCTTCCTGCGGCATACCGTGAACAAGATCACCTTCTCGGAGCAGTGCTACTACGTCTTCGGGGACCTGTGCAGCAGTGAGTGGGGGGCTGCGGGGGGGGGATCGGAGGGCCCGCCCTCCCCGCCCTCCCCGCCTTCACCTGCCCACCCCTCCTGCCAGATCTCGCAGCCCTGAACCTCAACAGTGGCTCCAGCGGGGCCTCGGATCAGGACACGCTGGCCCCGCTTCCCCACCCGGCTGCGCCCTGGCCCCTGGGTCAGAGCTACCCCTACCAGTACCCTGGGCCCCCGCCCTGCTTCCCGCCCGCCTACCAGGACCCCAGCTTCAGCTACGGCAGCGGCAGTGCGGGGAGTCAGCAGAGTGAAGGTGAGAGCCTGCCGAGCACCCAGCCCCCACGTCCCCGCCCCTGGCTCTGGCCAGTGTGCCTGGCCCCCGCATCCCCGCTGCCTGGCTCTGCCCAGTGTACCCACCCCCTGCCCTGTGCACCCCTACCTGCTCTGTGCTCAGGCCCAGGGTGGGCTCCTTCTGGAAAGTGTGGATGTTCAGATGGGGAGAAAGAACTTGGAGGCTTCAGTGGTTGTGGGTGGGGTGATGTTCCCTTTGTGGCCGAGGTCAGAAGCCAGGAAATGGTGTGGGAGAGGGCTGCATGATGGGCGTGGGGGTGGGGCAGAGGGGCCCCAGGACACAGTGGAGGATGAACACCTCCCTCTGGCGTCTGCAGCCCGGCAGGGAGCCAGAGGTGGACAGTTCCACAGACAACTGTCTCCCTACGCTGGGTCGGGGGGCGTCCCTGAGGAAAGGACTTGTTGGAACAGTGGCCCGAGGCTGCGTGGGGGTCAGTGAGGCCATTGGGCGCATGCCCATGGGGTCTGGGGAGAGGTCAGGCAGCTGACCCAGCAACGCAGACAGGGATGGAAGAGATAGGAAAGTGGGTCGGAGAGCAGCAGTGCCCGAGAGGAAGCTGTGTTGGGCGCCTGTGACCCTGGGTGGGCCCCGCTGGCGGCAGTGTGCCCTAGGTAGGCAGGTGTGGTGCTTGAGCCGGGCCTGGTGTGTAACTTGTGCTATCCCTTGCTTTGTGCTGAGCAAGCCTTAGACTGAAGGACTAGCAGAATGGACCCTTGGGGCCGGTAAGCCAGGGTCCTTCCCAGCGTCCTGTCCCTCTCAGCATGTCCCCAGCCAGCCAGGTCCCCGGGTTCCCAGTGCTTCCTGGGAACCCAGGACTGGCTGAGCTGAGTTGCTGGCCAGGGCCCTGGGGTTGGATGGAAGGTGGGTCTTTGGGTGGGGAGTCCAGGATGGTGGATGGGGGTGCTGGGCACACAGGCCGTTCACGGTGCCTCGGTTTCTCAGCTACAAGACCAGGCCCTTGGTTCAGGCGTTGGGGTGACGTGTGGGGGCATCATGCTGGCCCCGGAGCATCCCTGCCTGCCTGCCACTGCCCCCGTCTCGCTTGCTGCAGCTGCTCCTGCTTCTCTGGGCGGGGCCGGCCCTGACCTCGTGTCTGCATGGCTGTCCCCTTTCCACCCCCACCCCCGCTCAGGGCCACCAGGTTCTGGCCCTGGTTGCTCTGGCGATGGCCAGTTGTCCTGAAACAGGCAGAGCTTGGCACTGACCATTCACCCCCCTTCTCAACTCCAGGAAGCAAAAGCAGTGGGTCCACCCGGAGCGCCGGCGGGAGCAGCCGGCGGGCACTGGGCCGTGAGAAGGAGCGCCGTGCGGCTGGAGCCGGGGGCAGCGGCAGCGAGTCGGACCACACAGCGCCAAGTGGGGCGGGCAGCAGTGGCTGGAGGGAGCATCCGGCTAGCCAGCTCAGTCGTGGCAGCAGCCCACAGAGCCAGGCCTCCACCACTGCCCCAGGGCTCCCCCCACTGCACCCCCTGACGAAGGCCTACTCGGTGGTGGGCGGGCCGCCTGGGGGGCCACCTGTGCGGGAGCTGGCTGCTGTCCCCCCAGAGCTGACGGGCAGCCGCCAGTCTTTCCAGAAGGCCATGGGGAACCCCTGTGAGTTCTTCGTCGACATCATGTGACCAAGAAGAGAGTGCCTTCAGCCCGCCCTGCAGGAGTCCGCTGCCCCTGGAGCTTGTGTGGGT
The DNA here is from genome assembly GCA_031878705.1 of Tapirus indicus. Taxonomy (NCBI): domain Eukaryota; kingdom Metazoa; phylum Chordata; class Mammalia; order Perissodactyla; family Tapiridae; genus Tapirus; species Tapirus indicus. The sequence goes on along the minus strand of CM062924.1, from coordinate 84,976,693 downwards.
TTGCCTTCGTGGTGGCTGCCCCAGGTCAGGCCAGCTAGTGCTTCCACGCCCACAAGAGGCTGTGCCATGGGATCTGGGCGTGGATAGAGCATGGGAGCAGGCTGGAGGGGAGGGGCTGAGGGCAGCCTGGACCACCACGATCTGGCCCTGGCAGCCCGTCCACTCCCTGTTGGAGCAGCTTACGTCCGTGCACACCCTGGTGGGGAGCCTCCATTGCCCTGTGCTCAGGCAGGTCTGACCTGCCCCCCTCGACATGCGCCTCAGGGACCCCCACTTGCCCACAGAGCTGCGCATGGGGCCCCAGACCGAGCTGAGAGGTGGCTGCTGGGCCTGGGCCCCCTCCTCACCTAGTTCACAGGCCCCACCCATCTTGCCCAGGCTAGGGGGCCCTCTTGGGGGTGGGATCAGAGCCTCCAGCCCTCTGTGGCTGCCCAGGGTAGGATCTAATTTATTTATTTATTACCTGCCTGTGTGCTCTGGGGTGGGGGCAGCCAAGTTAGCCAACCCCCCTGACCTGGCTGGAGCAGAGTTTGCATGTCCTCCCACGCCGGGTCTCAGAGTAAATGCAGGGACACAGATCATGTCTGAAAGTGTGTGGGAGGGTCGGTGAGGGGAAGATGGGATACGGGCGTGTTTCATCCGGTGGGAGGGGGGGAACGTGACCCTGAGGGTGAGGGGCAGGGATGCACACAGCTGCTGCAGGGGCAGGGTCTGGGGGAGAGGGGGCGGCCAGCCCGCCTTCCTCACTGTCCTCAGGTGACCAACCGCCCCGCGCACGCCACTTCCTTCCCGGCATCTCTGGCCTGCACACGTCTGCGCTGTAGATCCTGTATCGAGTCGGAGCGTCTGTTCGGATAGTTAATAGAGCTGCTTTTGTGTAAATGCTATTTTAAACACTAAAAAGCATTTAATTTTATGGGACTGAGGTGTGACCTGTGTCCTTTCTCTACTGTCGGGCTGCCTTGGGTGACTGGGGTGCGGGGGCTGGTCCAGCCTCCCCAGGCCTGGCCAAAAGCTGATTTAGGACAAGTGCTGTCTTCCGGGTCCCAGCTCAGCCACAAGGCTCTGTCCCCGGTGCTGGCTGCCGGCAGGGTCCTGGCAGGCTGTCTTCTGTCCGTGGTGCTGGCTCCTGGCTCCAGGGGTCCTGGTGGCTGGTGCTGGCCTTGGTGCTGACCCCACCACCACCCTGCCTGGGTTCTGTCGGCAGTGCTGGTGGCAGGCTGACCCCATTCTGCCCACCAGGCCAGGCCAGGGAGAAAGAAGGAAGCTGAGTGCTCCCCGCCATCCCCAGCAGGCCTCTGTCCTGCGCTGGAGCCCACGGTCAGGCACACAGTCCTGCAGAGGGGTCAAGGCAGACCCAGCCCACCCACCAACCTCCCTTTTCTGTGATGCTGGGAGGGGGTACTGGGTGGGAGCCCCAGGCTAGGCCCAGCCAGGCAAGTGACTCCCAGCTCGGCTTTCAGGGGGCTTTCTGAGCTTTCAGAATGGGCTGTGGGGGCCTGAGGAGCCCTCCATGGGCCTCTTTCCACAACAGTGGGGCTGGGTCACCTGGGCAGGCCTTGACCAGCACAGGGACAGACCCTGACTCCGTGGGGTCCCAGGTGGTGAGATCCCATGGGGCTGAGGCCCCTCGTGCAACTGTCAGCAGTCAGCCTGGGGTCGGGATCCAGAGCTGGAGGTCTCAGCAGAGGCAGGGTGCAGTTTGCAGGTTGCTGCAGGGGGACTTGGTTTGGGGGCATCTCGACTAGGTCCAGGTTCACTGGGGTGAGGTCAGCAGGTCAGGGGTCACTTGTTTTTGCCCTGAGTCTCTTCCCCACCCCCACTGCCACCCCGTCCTGTGGCATCACTGGGACCCCTTCCCAGGAAGAACTCGGGGGTGTTGAGCTCCGGCCGCCGTAGCAGCAGGTAGCACTTGGGCAGGTGGTAGGTGGCCAGGATGCCCAGGGCACAGAGGAGGATGGTGCCCATCTGCACAGCGGGCTGGTAGGCAACGTGCACATTGGCAAAGACGGGCACAAAGGAGATCCACGTGATGAAGTAGGCCAGCATGGCAAAGGTAAGGCCACGGGCACCGTTGTAGCAGCCAGGCTGGCTCTGCACCAGGAAGGTGCCCAGGAAGCAGAGGAAGGCCAGCGTGGTGTTGGTGGCGTGCACCAGGCCGAAGCTGACCCAGGAGTGCATGCGGCAATGCACCAGTGCCTCCGTGGGCAGCACCCTCCAGTCTGTCACCACCTCTGGTGGGAAGGCCACCAGGTACCAGGTGCACAGTGCTGCCTCGGCCAGCATGGTGGGCAGCACCGCCAGCCAGGCCCAGGGCCCCCGAAGGCAGCCATGCAGCCAATCCGCCCAGCTCCTCGGCAGCTCTGACCTCGCAAAGATCTCAGCTGCCTGCAGGAAGAGTGTGCTCAGGCAGCCAGTGAGTGGGAGGTGGAACAGCGGCTGCTGGGCCATGCAGCTGGTGGGGCTGGGCCGGCCGGGGAACAGCAGGACGCTGAGGCAGACGAGGCTCAGGCAGGCCAGGCCAAAGCAGGCCCGAGGCCCACCCGAGGCCCAAACCAGCGGGCTGTCCCTGTGCCGGATGAAGAGCCCCAGCACTGCCAGTGCCAAGCCCAGAGCCAGGCCCAGCAGCATGAGCAGCACCAGCACGGCCGGCTCCCCCCACGCCAGGAACTTGGGCCTGCGGGGGAAGCAGCGTGTGCTCCGGTCCGGGGACCACTGGTCCTGGTCACATGGGGTGCAGAGGAGGTCATCTGTGGTGTGGGAAGAGAGAGAGGGCACTGAAGGGCATGGGCTCTCCTCTGGCCTCGCCCCCACCACCAGCTCTGGCCTCAGAGTCGGCTTCAGAGCTGGGACACACTGGGACCGCCTCCGGGCCATGTGCTCCTGACCCTGTGGGGCCCTCTCCCACTTCTGCCTCAACTTGTGCAGGCTGCTGGGAAGGCGGCTCACCTGGGTTGCGCCGGTAGCTGCCCGCCTTGCAGTCAACACAGTCGTAGCAGCAGGAGTGGAAGCCTTTCACGCGGCGCACCTGGCCCTCCCTGCACTGCCGCGAGCACCGGGACACCGGCTCCTGCCAGGGAGCCTCAGGGCTCAGGCGGCTGATGCACCTGCCTGAGACTTGGGGATGGCCCCCTGCTGCCCCCCAGGTGGGGCCAGAGCTTGCTCCTGGCTTTGGGCGAGCTGCTGGGTGATTGGGGACACAGGCTGGTGCTCACCTTGTTTCCCAGCGTGTGCCAGCGTATCCGGGAGTGCTGGAGGTGCAGGCTCCCGTTGAAGGTGCCCACGGTGTGCAGCTTGGGGATCAGGTCCTGCCACACCCACAGCTTCACCTCATAATCCATGTCCACGTTCCCCCTGGCGTCAAACCGCAGCACCGTGCCACGCGCTCGGAAAGTCATGTTGTACATGTTCTCCAGGAGCTGGCAGGCGGGTTGGAGCAGATGGGACAGGCTGGGCCGGAAGATGCCTCCAGCCCAGACCCCCCCACTGGCATTCCTTTTTCTTGGGGAAACCCGATGGCCCAGGGCACGTGCCCTCACCTGCCAGGGCCGCACGGGCTCCCGTGTGGGGCAGCCCGAGGTGTTACAGAGCAGTGTGTTGTGGAGGGCCTGGGCCACGCCGTACACAGCTGCGTAGGCGGCAAAGGTCCGGTGGAGTGGTAGCGTGGCAGACACATTCTCCAGTGTGATGTAGTCGCATTGGGGGCAGCGCGACCCCACCGGATGCCCCTCCAGGGGCGGCTCCTCAGTGTGCAGCGAGGCGCAGAAGGTGGGGTCGGCAGCCAGGGCCAGGCGGGTCTGAACGTACGATGAGAAGTCGGGCATCAGGGCGCCCCGATGCAGGAAGCCGAGCACGGTGCCCACCTGGGCCATGCCGGGCAGCGTCATGACCAGTTCGGAGATTACCCAGGCCTCACTGGCCACCCACACCTTGGGCGAGAGCCCGCAGTGGATGCTGAGGCGGAAGAAGGTGCGGGCGGCGGGGGCGGAGGAGAACAGCACTACCACCTGCACGCTGCTCTGGTTCACCTGCCGCAACAGGCCCTGCACGGAGCCCAGCTTCCGGCCGTCGGCCCCGAGCGGCGGCACCAGGCCCTCATGTGCGATGCAGATGCCCCGCGCGTTGGCCAGGCTAGAGAAGAGGCTCAGGCCCTGCCGGCCGTACTCGTCGTCACTGCCCACGCCGGCCACCCAGTTCCAGCCAAACTCTTGCAGCAGCTCCACCATGCCGGCTGCCTGCACGCGGTCGCTGGGCACCGTGCGGAAGAAGGACGGGAACTCCTCCCGGTTGCTCAGCCGTTCCGTGCTGGCGCCGTAGCTGACCTGCGGTGGCGGGGAGGTGCCTCCTGACTCAGGGCCCCCCGTGGGCAGGGTGGTGGGGGTGGGGAACATGAGGAGAAGCGGGGGCGCACCTGAGGCATGAGGAAGAAGCTGAAGAACTTGCCGGTGACAAGGGCAAGCTCGGATGAGTGCGGCCCGATGACGGCCAGCACGCGGGGTTGGTACTGCGTGTAGTCGCAGTAGGCGGCAATGCTGTGGCTGCCTGCCTTGGCCATGAACAGGAGGCTGGGCTTCATGGCGACCACGGGCTCTGAGCACGAGTCAAAGAAGTCGTAGCCCAGGTGCAGCCCGGGCAGCAGGGTGGACCCGTTGTTGATCTCCTCCACGGCCATCTGTACAGCCAGCGCCCAGAGCAGGCCGAGGGGCGAGAACCTGGGGCCATGTGAGGCTGCAGGTGACCAAAACCTCATCCCCTCAGGAGCACCCCAGACCTGAGCCACCCCCAGCCTGGCCGCCCCCTGCCCCCCACCCCTGGCCTCCCTACCTGGTGCACGCGGTGGTGTTGGGCTGTGTCCTGTTGTTGAGACTTGCACCCTCAGCCAAGCCCACAGGGAAGAGCCCACCCAGCACGTAGTCCCCTGGCTTCCTGAACTGCTGGGTCAGGCACAATGGGGCCCCTGCCCCGAGGCCCAGGAGAGCCATGAGGCCCAGGAGAGCCAGGCCTGGCATGGCAGACAGTAGCTTCTGGCAGGGATGGGAAGTGGGCTATTCAGGCAGGTCCCAGATATGGTGAGTGGGGGCGGGGTGGGGCAGGATTTGTTTAGCAAAACCCTCGCCCGTTCTCACCTGCCAGTCCAGGGGCCCCTGGGGCCATCCTCGCTCCCCTGGGCCCCACAGGTTTGCACACATCGGATGCTGTTATCCTGATCAGGCTTTCTGGCCTCAGCAGCCACTGACCGTGACCTTGTTACCTGCCTGTGCCCAAACCCTCAGCACCCACCCCCTTCCTGGGGGGGAGGAAGAACACCCAGAACTTCTCTGCTAAAGGGTCCTGGGGTCTCCAGCTGCCTGTGGGAGGGGCTCGCAGGTGCCAGTGCCCAAGGGAGTAGGTGCCACAGAAACACCTTCTCTCTCCAGCCCTGGGGAGGCACTGTCAGTAGCTGGGGACATTGCACAGGTGGCTCCATCTGGAAGCCCAGGGGGCAGCCTGAAGGGGAGTATCCCACAGCCTTGCAGACCAGCCAAGAGGCCAGTGGACAGTTGGCCAGCCTAGCCTCCACCCTGCAACTGGAGTGGGGGCTGTGGCCTCTTAACCTACAGGGGAACTGTGTACCTTGAGGATCTGAGGCCTGGAAGCTTCGGGAGCCCTGTGGCTGGTTGTGCCCACACCAGGCCTGGGCACTTGATGCAGCAGGTGCCTCCCCCTGGGGATAGGACGCACAGCTGGGCCTGCAGAGCACATGCAAATGAGAGGAGAGGCTGTAACCAAATGGGCTGCCACAGCTGGGCCAGCACCAGGTGTACAGGGGCCCCAATGGGTGGGTGGCAGTTCTTACTTAGTCTCTGGGGTCTGGGGACCAGCCTCCCCGAGCTTGGGTCTGGGGGCCTCTGACACTCGGCTTGGGGTAGAGAAGCAGATCAGGCCCCATGCACCCAGAGGAGCGGGGGTAGGCTAGCAGCATCCCAGAGGTGGGGTCTCTGGGCTTACAGGTGTTCTAGGGACCTGGTCTTGGCCTGACCCCGCTGCCCTGTGGGGAGGGCCCATGCTTCACGGCACACTGAGGACATGCACATATGTAGGTGCACGTGCGCACACAAGCACACACGTAGCCCTTGCTCTCTGGCTCGTGTGGACCCCAGGCTGTTCTCCCAGGCCAGTCCCTCATAGTCATTGGCCTTTGCTGGCACCACATGGGGCTCTGGTCCCTGCTGGGTGTGGGGTACAGCCGAGCAGGATGCAGCAGCAGACCCTGGAGGTGGGCTGGCATTGGACATTGCTATTTGGGTCTGACATTGGGAGGAAGGCCCTAGAGGACCCCAGCTGATATGTTCTCTTTCTGTCTGGGCCCATCATAGCCCAGAGCAGCCCCCTCCACTGGTTGCAGCCCAGGCAGATGATGCAGGGGTGGCAGGTCTCTCTTCTCCCTACAGGGTATGTGGCTAGCCTCAGACCTGCCCTTTCAACCCAGCCCTGAGGGTGGGGCCGTGTCTGTTTTCTCACCTGTAAGTGGGGGTCATAGCATGGACCTCGGCAGGGGTTGGGGGGATCAAGCTAAAGCTGGCACAGGGCAGGCAGGCAGCATGCCCTGCCCCACCCTGGCTGGGGCGTGCATCACGTCCCGTGGTTGGCACTGCCCTGTGAGCTTCAGTAGGCAGGTGCCTGGCACACCCAGTCCCTGTCCTGGAGCACAGCCCCTGGCTCTGTAAGTGTGATTTATTTACGCTGGAAAACCCATCACCAGTGGTACAACTCCTGAGGATCCCGGCGAGCCTGCATTCACGCACAACTGCTGCACGGTGGGCACCATCCCCGTGGCACCCAAGGTCCTGGGTCACAGTGAAGAGCCGATGGGAGAGGCCAGGCTCCTGAGCACTGGGTGATGGCCAGGCTGGGTGTGGCTGTCCGCCAGCCTGTCAGCTAGGCAAAGGGGTCCAGGCCCTTCCTCAAAGGATGTCACGCTGGGTCTCCTGAGCTCTGTGGGGAGGGGTGGCAAGGGCAGTAAGAGGGAACACAGCACCTAGCTGGATGCTGGGAAGTGAGAGGTTGGTGTTGGCCCAGTGGTGTCAAGGGCTCCCGGGGGCTTCGGGGCTGTGCTGTGCAGACTCACTGGCAGCTGCCTAGGGGAGCTCCAGGCCAAGGTGTAGCTGCAGGAGCAGCTGATATGCGTGCAGGGCTACAGAGACAGGGAGGCCTTTGCTTGGAGCTTCAGCTCCCAGCTGTCACTGCCGAGGACACCTGGGCCCCTGGTAACAAGCAGGTGGGAGGTAGGGAGGGAGCCCACAGTCCCAACTACTGCCCAGGGATTCTCTCCATGCTCTGGGGACAGCCAGCCTGGTGTGGAGGGGCCTGAGGCAGCCCACCTAGGCACAGACACTGCGTCCCAGGCCTGGGAGGGACATGCACCAGCATCATCGGCTGGAGACCAGGACAGAGTCTGTGCACCAGGGACCTGTGACCTCACCCCATTTCACAGACTTGACTTGCAGGTGGTGGGCAGCTTCTCGGGCCTTTGCACACACACACTTATCCTGCTCTCTGCACTTCAGCCGCCGGGGTGAGGCCTGTCTGGACACTCACATCACCTGGCTGAGGGTAAAGCTAAGATGCCCTTGGATAGAGCGAGAGCACAGGTGTGGAGCAGACGGCCAGCGCCTGCCTCCTCTGACCCGAATGGGCCACGCTGGGCCCGTGGTGCCCGACAAGCTCGGCTTGCAGGGAAACAGTGGTTTTCCCGTTCCTGGGGCACCCAGAAAGCTCTATGGTGGGACTGACGGGCGCTGGCTGCCCCAGCCCAGCTCTAGAGGAGGGGAAGCCCACCCCACCCGGCTCCACTGGCCCCTAGGGCAGGTCCAGCAGAGCATGCTCAGCGTAGAGCTTCTGGCAGATGTTGTAGATGTGCTCAATGAAGGGCAGTGCCTCCCCCAGCATCTCCACGGCCTGCTCGGGGGACCCCACGTTCATGGCCTCCAGGAAGACCTTGCGTGTGGGCAGCGTGCAGAAGGCCACAGTGACAGCCCGACGGATGATCCAGGGGTGGTAGGCGGCCAGTGAGGCATTGTAGGAGTCGGTGCAGACTGTGGCAGTGCGCGCATTCTCAGGGCTGGTACGCAGACCTTCCAGGAAGAGCTGCAGCCAGCGCAGGGCGCGGTGCAACCGGAGCACCGTCCGGCAGCCCGAGTCGGGGTGGTGCGAGCGCCGTTCCAGGTCCACCAGCTGGTTGCCCACCTCATAGGCCACCATAGACTGCAGGCTTCTGTAGTGCTCCTGCTGTGGGCTGCTGCGCAGGCGCTCCATGATCTGCAGCTTGGTCACCACATCCTTGGAGATGAATGAGAAAATGGTGCCCAAACTGTTCAGGAACCTGTGAGAAGGGAAGCAGGAGCTCAGCCTGGGGTGTAGGGAAGACCGCCCCCCTGCCTCCTGGGGCACATGTCCACCTGGAGGCAGAGGTGGGAAGGCTCGGTGCTGCCCGCCAGGTGGCAAGTGAGAACAGCTGACTGGCCCTGGGCAGGCAGAAGCCTGGTGCATACACATGCTAGGCAGAATGCAGGTCCCACACACAGGAAAGCCCCACCTTCGGGCTGGTTCCCACCAGGGCAGTGACCCTTTGCACGCACCTGACCAGCCCCCTCCAGCCTGCAAGGTAGTGGTCCAGCAGCACCTCTTCTTTCTCATCGAGACACTGCTTGAAACTGACCAGGACAATTTTCAGATTGAAGTCCGACTCCAAGTCATCCATCTTTCAATACAACCTGAAACACGCGGGGAGCCAGGCTGGTGGGCTTTCCCACTGTAAGCCAGCTCACTCCTCAGGTCGTTATTTTGAGGATAGGGACAGGAGCTGTTGGGAAGAAACAGCGGAGATCCTGCTGCTCCCCACTGGAAGCCCACAGTGAGCCCCCTCCCCGGGTGGGCCTCCGCCACCCCAGGAGCTCATCTTGTTCTGCTTGGGCCACATGGTCTCAGTCACACCATGTGACCCCGCATACCCTTTGCCTGGAACACGTGCCCACAGAGCCTAGCCAGGCCTCTCCTTGTCACTCAGGCTCTGTCACACGGCTTGCAGCATCCCCACTCCTGTTTTCTCACTTATTTGTTTATCATTTGTCTTTCTCACTAGAGTGTGTCTGTTTTCACTAGTTGCAAAATAGTTGCTGGGTCCCTGCCCACAGCCAGGCTCTCTTCCAGGCACTCGAGGGCACTGCGAGTGAGATGAACAGCCCTGTCTTGTCAGGGTGACATTCTGGTGTGGGGGTATCAGACAATAACGAAGACAGGCAATTCCACCAGGGTAGGTAAAAAAAGGTAACTATTATGGAAAAAAAGACAATGGAGTGAGGTGGGAGGGTGGGGAGGGTGGTGGGGCGGGCCGTGACATTCCTTGCTTGCTGCTGCATCCCGAAAGCCAGATCAGAGGCTGCAAGGTCAGCGTTTGCCAGATGGATGGACAGACACCAATATTTTCACTCCTATTGAAACCGTACACGGCCCACACAGAAAGGCGGCAGGGCCAAAGATCTTTCCACACTCTGAAAACATCCACAGGGTCCTCCCCCAGCCCCAGAGAACTTTCTGGAAGTGCCCCAGGCCAGAGTCCTGCTCTGGATTCTGCTGGCATTCAGTCACTCCACAAACATCCAAGCGCCCACGTGTTGACTGGGTGCCAGCGGGCACCCCAGCCCCTGCCTGAGTACCTAGGGCCAGCACGTGATGGGCCCAGGGGACTCAGCGTCCAGGATGAGCTCCCACCCCACTGGGTCTGGGGGCTCCTGTGCCCTCGGTGCTTGGAGCTCTGTGGGGCACCCAGCAAGGGAGGGAGGCTGCCCAAGCTGTGGCGAGAGCCCCAGCCAGGAGCAGGACACCTGGTACCTGGGCAGCTTCTGCCTTCCGCTCTGTGGGCAGCTCACTCACCATCCTAAGACTTGGTCCTTCATCTCTGGGGAAAATGGGCCAGCACACCCTGCCTTGCCCACTGCTCAGGCTGCCAGAAGTGTGACAGGGCGTGGCAGGTGCTGAGGCCCTGCCGGCCCCACAGGTTGGGCTGCATGCCTGGCGTCGGGCGGAGCCCCCAGAGGGAGCTCACCCTGTCTTCAGGTGCATGGGACAGCTGTGCCTGGCCTCAGGAAGATGGTGCTCTGGAAACTTCTGGCACACCTCTCCCCTCACTCATGGCCTTGGTTCTCTGTCCACTGAACAGATGGTCTCTGAGGCCCTCAGGGCTACCTTCCTAGCCACCAGACATCCTGTGGGCCTGGACTTCCTGCCCAGAACCGGAGCCAGCAGCCAACAGGGGCTGCCAGGGGCCTTTCAGAGCTTGGAAACAACACGAAGGGCAGTGATCCGGCGGCTGGGGACGGGCAGCTGGCCAGCTCTGGGAAGGTGATGACGCAGGGCACCTGCCAAGGCTCTTCCAGGGGCAGCCCACGGCCCCAAGGTCAGGGGCTCGGTGGGAGAGTGGCCTGAGCATCCGAACCCTGCGGCTGATAGCAGACGGGAGGCTCCCAAGAGATGGGGGCACCCACCCCGGCACCCCAGAACCAGGGAGTGGGAGCGGGGCCCTGTCCAGGAAGTCGTTCAAGTCTCTTCTGGGAAGGGGGCTCCAGGCGGCACCGGGCTGGGACCTGGGGCTCGGGGAGGGTGGGGCCCCTTCCTGGGCTGGTCCTGCTCCAGCTGGAGGGCCAGGGACGGGGCAGGGGCCCGGAGTCCAGGCCAGCGTGGAATCCAGGTCCTCGGCCGCCCCCTCCCACCCCGGGGTCCCGCGCCCGGCCTGTTGCCGGGCGATTCGGTTGGGCTCGGTTCCCCCGCCGCCGGCCCGAGCCCCCCGCCCCCGACTCACCTGCGCCGCCGCCGCCGCCGCCGCCGCCGGCGCCGGACCCAACGCCCCGCCCCCGGCCGCCCCGCCGCCTGGGATTGGTTGCCCACCGCCCAATCAGGAGGCCCGGAGCGCGGGCCCGCGTTTCCGGCGAGCGCACCGGAAGACGGGGCGTTGGGGCTGCGCCTGCGCGGTGCGGCGCCGCAGGCCGGGCTCGCGCGCGTTGCGGTCCCGGGCTGTCGAGGGGTTGCGGTGGTCCGGCCGCTCCGGGAGCGCAGAGGGAACGGGCCCGGAGTGCGGCCGGCAGGATGCCCGAGATCAGGGTCACCCCCCTGGGTGAGTGGGGCGCGGGGCGGGCGGGGGCCGGCCGGGGGAGGGCCGGGAGAGCGCGCCGGGTGGGCTCGGGGTCGGGCCTGCTCGCTTCCCGGCCGCGAAAGGAGGACGAGGTCGCCCGAGCAGCCCTCCTCGGGCCGGGCCCCTGGACGGCCTGCCGTGGAGGCACAGGGTGTCCGTCGTCGCCGCGCCCGCGCTCGGCTCCCTTCGCGCGCGGCTGGTGCTTCAGGCTCCTTGGCGCCTCTGCTCCTCGCCGCTCGCCCTCCTGCCACCTCCTCCGCCCGTCCCCGCCCGGTTACCTGCAGCCTCCCGTGTGCTCAGTCTGGAGATCCACCCTCAGTTCAGCCCTTGTTTTACTTGATGTCTGCAACGTTAAAAAAAATAGCTTTGCTTTTTATAAAAGGTATAGATGCACATTTTTAAAAGCCCGAGCAGAACAAAACAGTACAAAGGAGGAAAGATCATTCAGGGTCCAGGGTCCCAGAAACAACTGGGGTTGTCATTGTCGGTGGCCAGCCCTCCCGTCATCTCTGGGCTTTCTTGGTGCGCGCATGGCATGTGCTGGTTTGGTTGGGAACCGGCTACCTTCACTGGACCATGTTGTTTTGAGCATCTTCCCATACAGATATCCCCCGCAGCTCTCTTTCCCAGAATAGCCCCCCCCAGCTCCAGGTGTGGACATTGAGCTGTTGACAACCGCAGTGAACGCCCCTGCCCCTGGCCTGCTGGGTCAGAGTGCACGTCCCACGCTGTCATGGGTATCATCACCCCCATGGCCTCCCCTAGCCGTTGGCATGGAGTCCCCTCTGCCCTGCACCCTCTCCTGCCTTTGGCTCTTCTCCAGGGGCCTCTGCGGGACCCTCCTCCAGCTCCTTTCCCCTGTGGCCCTTCTCACCACTCACTGTCCTCAAACAGTCTTATCATTTTATTGCTTCTCTTACCCCAAACCTGCATCTGGGTGTGCCCCCAAAGTCGCTCAGCCACAGCACCATCAAAGCAGAGCTACTTTTGCTCCACTCTCTTCCTTCGCCAGTTTCTGCCTTGAGGGCCCACCAGGGCTAGATTCGGAGAGTCTTTCTGGGTCACTCCCAGGGTCTTTGCACAGCTGTCCCTCCCATCCTCGCTGTCCCTCTCCACCCTGCTCAGAAGTCATCTTCTCAGGGAGGACTTGTCCGTCATGATTCTGGAAGTTTCTGTGTCCCCTTCTCTAATAGCGCTGATCTCCATGTGACGCCCTCAGTGTGTGTCCTACCTACGTGGTCATCGTCCGTCTCCTTGCCCTGGAATGTCAGCTCCACATGGACAGGGTGTCTCTCTTGTCTTCTCCTGAGTCCTGCCCTCTCCTGTGTGCCCTAGATTCCGTCCCCCATGTTTCTTGCCCAGTTCAGGCCATTCTCTTTGCTCCCTGGGATTGTTGTAGGTGCTGTTGGGAGCAGGCAGCCAGTGTCTAAGAGCTGGGCTCTGGAATCCAGAATGCTGTCTCTGGTCCCATGCTTAGGGGCTGTGTGCCCATGGTTCAATCCTACGTCTTCTGTGGCTTCATGTCCTCCTCTGTAAAGAGGGGTGGCCTTTTCCCTCCCACAAATGTTTGGAGGGCCTCTGAGCCAGGAACGACTCCTGGGTTGGAGGTGCAGTACGTGGCAGACGGCTGAGATCCTGCCCTCAGGGAGGCACCTCTTGGTGAGAGCAGCAGCAGGCCTGTCATAGACCTTGAGGCCACTGCCTGTGCTGGGCTGCTTGAGGCGGGCAGGTGAAGCTCTTGGCTGGCATCATCTGCTGTTGCCACAGGTGACTGAAACTTCTCAAGGACCAGCCCGTGTCCCACTCTGGGCTGTGGGCCTGCTCACCCTGGTGTGTGTGGTGCTAACTGAAGGTTCCGGTGGCCAGCAGAGGGAGGATTGTAGGGTTCAAGATAGAGAGTGGATGATTTGCTGTCATCAGGCCTTGCAAGGCTGTGTCCCTTTCCTTCTGGGCCCCCAGACTCTGGAGGAGGTGACACATGGCCAGCCACATGAGGTGGCCGGATGTGCCCTGCCAGGGGAGGGTTTCAGGGCCTGGAGCATCTGGGCAGGGCTTGGAGGTCAGGAAGGTGGATGAGACTTAGGTCACGGTCTGGGCTGGGGGGGGGGTGCCCTGAGGGGCACAGTGGCGAGCCCGTGTTGCCCATGTGCCCCAGAGTGAGGTGTCTGCACTATGGCCATAGTTGGCCATTGCTGGACAGCTGGGGCCAGGTTTCCCCTGGACTGAGGGCTAAAGCCACACAGGTGTCCCTTTGCAGTGGCACCACCAGGAAGTGCCTGATGCCTCTTGGGGGCAGGTCCTGGGGGAGAGGGCCCCACAGCCCAGATGGGACCCCAGCCAAGGTTTTGGGAGGTGTGGTGAGTTTCCACAGAGCACCGGCTTGCCTCTGTTGGTGCTGGGACCACAGTCCAGCACCCATCACTCAGTCCCAAGGTGGTGACCTTGAGAGGTGAGGGGACTCTTCCATCTGAACCTGGGCAGTAGTGGCAGGGCCTGAGGCTGGAGGTGCACGTGGGCTAGAACTCGCTTGGTGGCCTTGACGCTTTGTCCCTTGCCTGCCCACATGTGGGGGTGATGATGCTTTGTGCCTCACATGTCTGCACAGCAGCCACGGGGGTCGTTTCCCCAGCCCACTGAAGGCTCTGCAGGGCCAGGGACCCAGAGTGCCGCGTGGGGGTCTGGGGTGGGTAGCAGCCCCTGGGCCTTGGCCTTGGGGGAGTGGGGGAGGGGCCATGGGGGGAGGGGCAGAGGGCTGTTCGTGCAGCACCTCTTACCCAGCCCTCCTGTGCAGGGGCCGGCCAGGATGTGGGCCGAAGCTGCATCCTGGTCTCCATTGGGGGCAAGAACGTCATGCTGGACTGCGGGATGCACATGGGCTTTAACGATGATGTGAGTCCTGCGGGCGGGCAGCCCAGAGCTCCTTGTTGCCATCTGCAGCAGGACCCTGGGCCTTGGAGCCTCTGGCTCTGACCCATGGAGTTGGGGCAGTGGTAGGAGGCAGGTGGGTCTAAGGTCACAGCATTCCTGCGCAGCCCCCCACCATCACTTGAAAGGTGGGGTGCCCTGCATGGGGGGTTAGTCTGAAACAGAGCGGTGCTCACAGTCTCCTGCAGGGTTGTGTGGGGTGGGTTCTGTGCACCCCAGGCTGGGCTTCTGGCTCGGTTACCAGTTCTGGCAGCTTGACCCCTCCGTGAGGTCTCGGAAGTCGTGAGCAGTCAGTGATCCTGGTGCGCACCAGGGTGGAGGTGCTGGTGTCCGGGCTCAGCCTGTGCCCTGATTCCCTCCTCCAGCGCTGCTACCTGGAGACCCTGGCAGCCTGCTGCCTTCTGACCCTTTCTCTTGGCTTCTCAGAGGCGCTTCCCCGACTTTTCCTACATCACCCGCAATGGCCGCCTGACCGACTTCCTGGACTGCGTGATCATCAGGTGGGCACCTGGCTGGCTTGCGCCGTCCCTGCCTTGAGGACCCTCTGGAGCCTGTGGAGACCGCAGGCCGTGGGATGTCACCAGCCTGGGTTCTGTCCCCGGGTGCCTGCGTGCCTCACCTCTAGGGCTGGCCCTTTCTGCCTCTGGACACGGGTCCCAGAGGTGGTGTCTTTGCATGTGGTCACAGGTGTTCACAGTCAGCCTGGTGGAGCTCTGCATGGGGCCTTCCCAGATGTCCTCGTCCACCCCATCCCTGAGCCCCAGGCCTCCCTGTGATGGCCGACCTCCCTGGCCGGGCTGAATGGGGCTCCCGCGTTCCCTCCTGTCACCTCACACTCTGCCTAGATAGTCCACAGACATTTCTGGGATCCAGCCCCTCTCATGACCCTGACCTTCACCACATGGCTTAGATGACCACTCCAGCCTCACCTGGATGACTACAGCAGCCTCCTACTGCCCCCCCACCGCCAGAGAACCCACTCCCCCGAGACAGCCCCATCCTCAGGTTATGCTGTGAGGCTCCCTTGGTCTCGGTTCCTTCTCGGGCATGGCCTCAGGCCCACGGTCCGCTTCATGCACGGATGGGCATGGCACTGCTGTTCCCCTGCCGTGGTGCCTTCCAGGCCTCATCCTGGTGCTGTCCCCGCTCCTTCCTGCCTCAGTTCGTGGGCCACAGGGGTCTTCCTGACCACCCTCCCAAAGATGGAGACTCTCCTCCTGATACGATCTCCTTAGCTGCTTTCCCTCTTCACAGAGGGTTTACATTTTAACTATTTGCTTATTGCTTTACTAGGTATTTAAACTGTAAGTTCCAGGAACATGGTGACTTTTGTGTCTTTTGCTCATTCCTCATTCTCTTAGTTAGAACAATGAAGCACAGCAGGCACTCAATGAATGAATGAGTGTGTGGAGTGACCGCGAGCCCAGGGCTGGTGTGGAGTGGCTGTGGAGGGATGGGGGCTCGGTTGGGGAGCAGTGGCCCTGGGCTGACTGGTGCTGCACCCCCCAGCCACTTCCACCTGGACCACTGCGGGGCGCTCCCCTACTTCAGTGAGATGGTGGGCTACGACGGGCCCATCTACATGACCCACCCCACCCAGGCCATCTGCCCCATCCTGCTGGAGGACTACCGTAAGATCGCCGTGGACAAGAAGGGCGAGGCCAACTTCTTCACCTCCCAGATGGTCAAGGACTGTATGAAGAAGGTGGTGGCTGTGCACCTCCACCAGACGGTCCAGGTCAGGGCCCCGCACAGAGCCCATCTCACTCACTCACTCTGGCACTGTGGGGCCACCAGGAGGCAGCAGTGGGCAAGCACCCAGGGCCCCAGCCCAGATTCAGCCTTTGGTCGCCGTGAGCCCAGCGCCTGTCTAGTGTGCAGGGCATCTGCCCCTTACCCAGCTCTGTCTGAGCCCATCACAGACGCCAGAGAGGGACACCTGTGCCACCTGAGCACTGTGGGGTCTGGGTGTGCCGGTCAGGTGGGATGGGGCTGAGCCCCGTAGGGTACCTAGTGTGGGCTGTGGAGTTTGGGCCTCATCTTGGTAACTGGTGTGCAGGTTAGGGAGGAAGCAGGCAAGTGACATCGGATTTGGTAAAGCTCATCACAAAGCTTGTGGATTTGTCTTTCTCCTCAGAGTCTGTGGGTTTTGCTGCTTGTTAGGTGCCTCCACATTTTGGGTCATTTTATCCTGGTTGAACCTTTTGTCACCATGCAGTGTATGTGTTGATCTTTAATCATGCTTTTTACCTTGAATTCTATTTTCCTGGTGACATAGTTATACCATTCCCACCCCACCTTCGGTTAGTGTTTCGTGGTATATCTTTTTCCATCTTTTACTCTCAACCTTCTGCATCGTATTTTGAATGTGACTTTTTTAAGGAGCGTGTAGTTTGGGTTTTTAAATCCAACCTGATAACCTGTCATGTAGATGGAGCATTTGGACTCCACATTCAATAAGATGACTTTGGGCTGAGCTGTACCTTGTTCCCATTTGCCTCCTATTTGTCTTGCCTGTTCTGTGTTTTTTTCCTTCCTTTATTGCCTTTTTTGGGTTGATTTTTTTAAAATTCCATTTCTTCTTTTATTTGCTTGGTAATTATATACTTTTTTTTTGCTGAGGAGGATTAGCCCTGAGCTAACATCCGTTGCCAATCCTCTTCTTTTTGCTGAGGAAGACTGGCCCTGGGCTAACATCCGTGCCCATCTTCCTCTACTTTATGTGGGATGCTGCTACAGCGTGGCTTGACGAGTGGTGCGTCGGTCTGCGTCTGGGATCTGAACCTGCGAACCCCGGGCCCTCGAGGCAGAGCACGCAAACTCAACCACTACACCACCAGGCCAGCCCCTTGTATACATTTTAATTCTTTTGGTGGTGGAGATTACAAAATGCATCCATGACAACAAAAGTCTAAGGTAGTATTGGAACTTTGCCTCTTTCCTGGACAATGCAAGGGTCTCAGAACATTTTAAATCTGTGTGCCCCTCCCCTGACTCACAGGCTGTTGTTCCATGTATTTTAATTCCCTTCGTACGTGGGGACCCAGCAGGACATCACCACCAGTGCTGGTAAAGTCATCCCTCTCTACTTCCTGTGTTCTCCACTGTTTATCTGGGATAATTTACCTTCTGCCTGAAGAAGGCCAGTGTGGATCTGCTGGTGTTCTCTCAAATGGGTTTATTTCACCTCTTTTTTTTTTTGGTGAGGAAGACCAGCCCTGAGCTAACATCCGTTGCCAATCCTCCTCTTTTTGCTGAGGAAGATGGCTCTGGGCTAACATCTGTGCCCATCTTCCTCTACTTTTTATGGGACTCCACCACGGCGTGGCTGACAAGCAGTGCGTCGGCAGGCGCCCAGGATCCGAACCCGCGAACCCCAGGCTGCCAAAGCGTGAACTAAACCTCTGCGCCACCAGGCTGGCCCCTCACCTCATTCTTGAAGGGCTTTTTCCATTAGAAATAGAATTCTAGGTTCTCTCAGTACTTTGAATATGTCTTTCCATCTGCTGTTTGGAAGGGAACCGTTTCTCTTGCACTGCTTGTAGGATTATGTCCTTTTCTGTGGGTTTTAGCCTGTGCTACGATGGCCTACGTGGCGTGCTCTCCCTATTTAGCTCAGGGTGTGCGGCCTCTCGGATCTTCCGGTGGGTTCCTCCAACGCTGCTTCCGTCCGTTCTTGCTCCCCCCACGCTGGGCTCTAGGGTGCTGCATGCTCCTCCTCCTCATGCTAGACCCTCCCCCATCCTTGTTTCTCTGTGCTTCTTGCTGGATATTCTCTCCGATATTTTAGTTCATTAATTCTCTCTTTGGTTATATATAATATGCTGGCAAATTCATCCACTGAGTTCTTAGTTTGGGTTAGTACAGTTTCTGGTTTTAGAATTTCCACTTTTTTAAATAGTTTGTCAACATTGTTACTCCTCTTATCTCTGAATATATTAAGCCCAGTCCTTTGAAGGCCCATGTCTGAGCTCCAGGAAACTAGCGTCTGCTTCTCTGGACTGTTGTTGCTCTTGTTTCCTGTCCGTGTTGTGTCATCTCTCGTCTGGTTGCTTTTTATTGAGAACTAGATGTCGTGTGTGAAAAGCAGGAAATAAGGGAAGGCTGAGACCAATGTCAGTGCCCCTCTGCTGTCCTCCCTCACTGACCACCCGCCTAGCACAGCCTGCCGACCCGAGTTCAGCCCTCTCTCTCCTCTGTAGGTGGATGATGAGCTGGAAATCAAGGCCTACTATGCGGGCCACGTGCTGGGGGCAGCCATGTTCCAGATTAAAGTGGGCTCAGAGTCTGTGGTCTACACGGTCAGTGGAGGGACTTGGGGCATGGCGGGGGGTGGGGTGCTGCCTGGCCGGGGAGAGGGAGCACCCTGCTTACTGCCACCTTCTTTGCCAGGGCGATTATAACATGACCCCGGACCGTCATTTGGGGTAAGCAGGCCAATGCATCTGTTTCATCCTTAGGGTCCCCTAGGAGTGCAGGGACCCTCAAGAGTGTGCTGGGCACCTGAGCAAGTGGTCAGCATGTCAGTGTCCCCCATGTATCCTCCCGAGGTGGAGTCTCTTCTCTTGTCTGTCCTCAAGTGCTGCCCATGATGTTTGGCGGCCAGGCCTGTGCAGGAGGCCATGGCTGTGTACAGGGATGGGGTCCAGTTTGTTGGTCCCAACCTTGCAGCCATGTGGACTGTCCCTCTTGGGCCCTGCCCACCTCGGTTATAGAGCTGCGTGGATTGACAAATGCCGCCCCAACCTGCTTATCACGGAATCCACGTACGCCACAACCATCCGGGACTCCAAGCGCTGCCGGGAGCGGGACTTCCTGAAGAAGGTCCACGAGACCGTGGAGCGTGGCGGGAAGGTAGCCAGCGTGGGTGGGGCCCCAGGCAGAGCTCTGGGCTGTGTGCCCACCTGACCACCTGGCACAGGTCTTTCTGGCAGCAGTGGCTGCCCAACACGTCGGGACGGGGCTGCTGTGTATTCTGGGCACGGAGGGAGGAAGATTTGTTCAGCATTGGGAGGAAAAACTTCCTCTGAAGACCCTTGGGTGGGCGCTTGTTTGCCCCTCATATCTCAGATCCCAGTGAAGGGCTGGCCAGAGTGTCCCCCATGGTCACTTCTGCACAAAGTGTGGCTGGGAGCAAGACTGGGGGGCAGAGCGTGGGGGGGCCTGCCTGCAGTCCACACTAGGCCTCAGGATCTCAGGGATGCCTGGCTGTGACCTCTCAGTGGACGCAGCCTCTGGCCATTAGAGGTACCAGCGGGGCCTGTCTCCACAGCAGCTGCTCCCTGCAAAGGTGGCCACTGGGAGCAACTGCCTCCCCACTGTACTCAGATGTGGGCTCGACTAGGGTGAGCAGCATGGTCAGGGGCTCCTGCCCAGTCAGCTGTGGCCTCCTCTGTAGGTGCTGATCCCCGTGTTTGCGCTGGGCCGTGCTCAGGAGCTCTGCATCCTGCTGGAGACCTTCTGGTAGGTGCAGCTGGGACAGCTTCCGGGAGCCCTGGCTTGAGTGGGCAGTAGTAAGGGGATGCCTGTGCCTGTCAGAGCTAGGTTGTCCACACAGCCGTGTCCATGGGGGCCTCAGCCTGGCTCTAGGCAGAGCACAGGGTGCAGAGAAGTCGAGGCAGCACTGGCAGCTGTGGGGTACGGTGCAGCACCCCGAGGTCAGGATGCCCTGTGTCTGGGGGAGCCCGCCTGTGTGCCACTTGACCCCTGGGCCTGAAACCTATGATGACATGCAGGTACCGTCGTCCTGCACAGAGTCCTCCACACACACACAGTGTCCCCTCCATCAGCCCCAGCGTTTCACAGGAGGAAGTGGGGTGAGGGTGCTGCCTGCCCAGGGCATGGTGGGGGGAGACAGCCAGGGGCTTAGTACCTTCCGCTGGACTCAACCCAGGCGGAGGGTGTCGGGGTGGCCCAGGCAGTCCTGCCCTGGCAGCCTCCACCACAGCCCCGCACTGTTCACAGGGAGCGCATGAACCTGAAGGCTCCCATCTACTTCTCCACCGGCCTGACAGAGAAAGCCAACCACTACTACAAGCTCTTCATCACCTGGACCAACCAGAAGATCCGGAAGACCTTCGTCCAGAGGAACATGTTCGAGTTCAAGCACATCAAGGCATTTGACCGCGCATTTGCTGACAACCCGGGTCCAATGGTGAGCCCTGGCCGCGAGGGGCGGGACGTCCGTCCTGTGCTGGGGTGGCTGGGGCCGTTGCTGGGTGTGCACGTGTGCTCTTGTCCTCCATGTCTGGGGAATGTGACAGGTCCCAGTCTGTAGGTCTCCCAGGGGGTGGGGAGAGGACAGGAGGGCAGAGGGTGGGACCTGTGGTGGGGGCAGGGTCAGAGAGCTCTAAGGACAGGAGGGGGTGGGGCCTCTGCTGTCCTGACTGCCCCCACGCCCACCCCACAGGTCGTGTTTGCCACACCAGGGATGCTGCATGCTGGCCAGTCCCTGCAGATCTTCCGGAAGTGGGCGGGCAATGAGAAGAACATGGTGAGGGTTCTTGGCCCCAGGGCCCGCTCCCTGGAGGGCCTGTGAGCTTGGGCAGAGGTTGGGGAGTGGGCTCCCCTGGGCTTGGGGACACTGTGCTGTCAGGAGGGGCTCAGTATGCTGGGATTTGGTGTCTGACCCAGGCAGCTCAGACTCACGCTATGTCTCGGCCTGTCTGTGCCAGGCAGGAAGGCTCCCCAGCCTCCTGAGCAGCTGACTTGGTGGTCAGGCTTGGGCGGGCTTGTGTGAGGACCTCTGAACCTGCCCAGGTCTGCAGCAGGGCCTGGAAGGGGGAGCCGCTGGCCAGAGGAAGGGGCCTCCACCAAGGTTCAGGTTCAGGTGGGCAGGAAGGGTGGGGGGGGGAGACATCCTGGGAGAAAGCCCCAAGGCAGAAGGTGGGAGGCCATTCAGGGTGCAGGCAGCCACCGGCTCCATTCCCCCTCCCCTGTAGGTCATCATGCCCGGCTACTGCGTGCAGGGCACCGTGGGCCACAAGATCCTCAGCGGGCAGCGCAAGCTGGAGATGGAGGGACGGCAGGTGGTGAGTCCCCACCTCTCCCCACTAGCTCTGGACCCCCTCTTGGGTCGGGGGGGCGGTCTCAGTGCCTGCTGCCTGTGATGACCACCCGTGTGTGCTATGACACTGCAGCTGGAGGTGAAGATGCAGGTGGAGTACATGTCCTTCAGTGCCCACGCAGACGCCAAGGGCATCATGCAGCTGGTGGGCCAGGCAGAGCCTGAGAGCGTGCTGCTTGTGCACGGCGAGGCCAAGAAGATGGAGTTCCTGAAACAGAAGATTGAGCAGGAGTTCCGTAGGCAACCTGGGGGTGGGGTGGGCTCTGCCAATGCAGAGGGGAGAGGGGACAAGGGGATGAGGGCAGAGCTCACCCATAGGGTCAGAGCAGGCAGGGCCAGCTGGAGGACTGAAGCTCTCTCTGCCTCCCTGGCCTAGGGGTCAACTGCTACATGCCGGCCAACGGCGAGACAGTGACGTTGCCCACAAGCCCCAGCATCCCTGTGGGCATCTCGCTGGGGCTGCTAAAGCGGGAGATGGCGCAGGGTATGCAGGGTAGGGTACTTGGGGTGGGGGTAGGGCAGTAGCCGAGCCAGGACCCCCTTGACAGCTCCGATCCCTGCGCCCTTCTCCTCAGGGCTGCTCCCTGACGCCAAAAAGCTCCGGCTCCTGCATGGCACCCTGATCATGAAGGACAGCGTGAGTGTGCGCAGATGGTCGCTGGATAGGGGGGCGGGGCGCAGCTCTCCCACACTCCCTGACCTGCCCCTGCCCCACAGAGCTTCCGGCTTGTGTCCTCAGAGCAGGCCCTCAAGGAGCTGGGCCTGGCCGAGCACCAGCTGCGCTTCACCTGCCGTGTGCACTTGCATGACTCACGCAAGGAACAGGAGACAGCCGCACGTGTCTACAGCCACCTGAAGAGGTAGGCACCCTGTCCTGGCCCTGGGGGTGGGGCGCAGAGGGAGGGGCGTGAGAGGCAGGGCCTCACAGTACCTCCCTGCAGCGTCCTCAAGGATCACTGCGTGCAGCACCTTCCTGACGGCTCTGTGACTGTGGAGTCCATCCTCGTCCAGGCTGCTGCCCACTCGGAAGACCCAGGCACCAAGGTGCTGTTGGTCTCCTGGACATATCAGGTAAGAGGCAGGACCCGGGGGTCCTGCACCTGGCAGGTGGGGTCACCCCATCACCCTGGGCTGCCTGGGTGGGATGGAATGGGGAGGATGGGACGACAGCCCCCTCTTGCCTCTGGCTGTAGGATGAAGAGCTAGGGAGCTATCTCACATCACTACTCAAGAAGGGCCTGCCCCAGGCCCCCAGCTGAGGCCCGCTGACCAGCAGCTGGCCACCTCTGCCCTTTGCCCAGCTGGAGGAACCTGGGCTTCCACTCCAAGACCATGTCTGGACCTTGGGTCTTCTCTCTGTGCCCCACATGTGAACCACAGTTCCTGTCCTCGGGGACAAGACCACAGTGTCGTGTGCCTGAGTGGCCATTTTTGGCTGAAGAAATAAGAGAGTCTGGGGGCCTTGTCACCTTTTATTTCTACTCCTGGACTCCCAGAAGATGGTGGGGGGGGGTCCCCGTGGTATTAATTTCCAGTAAAGACAGAAGCGAGGCTGCTTGGATGTCCCCTTGGTGCTTGCACCTGTCTCCGGCAGCCCACCCAGGGCACCCAGGTGGTGGGGACCTCGGGCAGGTATAGGCCAATGAGAGGCAGGTGACCCACTACAGTCCTAGGCAGCAGTGTGTGTGACTATTCAGGGCTGGTCCCTGCTGGGCATGGTGGCAGGCAGAGCTGGCCACGGTCCAGCAGCTGGGCCTAATGTGCCATGGCTGCCCATGGCTAACCTGGGCTGGGCATCCGAGGGTCATCTGTGGCTTCCATGCTGTGGACCCTGCAGGACATGAGACTAGGAGCTTTGGGGCCACAGGAGGCAGGACCTGTGGACAGATGCTAGGTCAGCTTGGGGCTGGGGCGCTCTCCACAGGGGCTGGGCCCTACCTTTGCCACAGGGTTCAAGCCCCCCCCCCCAGCCACCCTCCCCCACTGGGATCTCCCTCAGAAGTACCAGGTCAGGAGTGGGGCTTGAGCTGAGGGCTAGGGGCCACAGAGGAAGTGGGCACCTTACTCCAGGCCGCCTGCCTTTGGGCTGCTGGTCTCTGGCCTAAAGTCATCTGGCTGACCCAGGGCATCCCTGCCCCTTGGGCCCTGGCTTGCCCCCTGGGCCCAGGCTGGATTTCCAGTTGCTAGGACGACAGATGAAGGCTATGACGGCACTGCCACCAAGAGCCCCTCCCCCAGCAAGGACCCAGCTCTAAGAGGGGACCTTCCCAAGCCAGTCTTCTTACCAAGGTCCCCAAGGCCCGCGTAATGCACTGACTTCAGGAACAAGCCGTGGGCTGGGGCCACACGCGTCTGGTGCCTGCCCAGGGGGTCCCGACTCTCCAGAATCATCTTCACCTGAGCAGGCGTCAGAGCCCCCAGCCCCACGGCCACCAGCACAGCTGTCATCCTCCGCACCTGCAACCCAAGGCCAAGACTGCCACAGTGGCCTGAGTCCCCACCCCTGCCCCCAAGAAGCCCCAGGACAGAGCCCACCTGTCTATACAAGAAGGACTGGCTCTCAAACTCCAGGCTCCAGAACCGCAACCTCCTAGAGACACAGGCGCTGGTGACATCTGGGCCACAGGCCAGCACCAGCCCACAGCGTAGCCCCGGACAGGGAGGTGGGCAGGGGAGGATGGGTTCCCATCCCCTCTTCCACCCCAGGGGCCTCCACTGACCACCCCACCCCTAAGTGAAACCAGCAGGAGGAAGATTACAACCAGACAACTAATGCTTTGAGAAGAAAAGACAGCAGGGCCTTCTGGGGCTCTTGGCCATGGAGACCGGGCCCTCAGGTGGAGGTGCTGCAGAGCCTGAGGTCCTAGTCTGGGCTCTGGGGCAGCTGAGGGAAGGGAGTATGGCCAGCTCATCTGCCAGAGACCCAAGCCTCAGGCCGGAGGGTCTTCAGTGTGAGTCTAAGGCTGGCCATGCAGAAGTCTCTCCTCCCTTCAGTGCTGGTCTAAACTGGAAAGGTTCTTGAAGTGAGCAGCTGCCATCTGGCCAGAGGTCCCCCAGACAGTGCTGGGGGCAGTGGAACTGACCCTCTGCCAGGCTGGGCTGAAACCGCTAGCCTGGTGCTTCTCAGTGGGGCCTCTTTAGTGGTTGCCAAGATCCAACTGTCAGGCAGTGCGCACTTGGGAGGGCAGGGCACCCTCGGAGAAAGGCAGCTTTCTGTCCTCCTCTTAGCCTGGCAGGGACCCCACCCCGGGGGAGGACAGCTGCAGGTTCATGGGCGCCACTCAACTGCCTAGCACACCCGCAACAAGGCCTGACGGGTGCCCAGGGATCCCCGAGTCCAGCCGCGTCCTGTCTCTGCACCGCCCTCACCAGGGAAGGTGCTGGAGTTCAATCCAGCCCCACAGCCTCCAGACGAGCATGCAGGCCGCCCTTCCTCACCTGCTCTCCTGGGGGAGGATGAAGGGACTGGCCGGCTCAGGGGACACTGAGGCTCGGCGCAGTGTGCGCACCAAGCTCGTGGCTGGGCTGCCAGCCGACTGGAAGGCGCCGAAGTCATGCGTCCCCAAGAGATGCTGGGCAGCCTCCCGCATGGCAGCCACATCCAAACAGCTACAGGGAGCCAAGTGAGTGGTCAAGAGGGAAGGCCGGCAGGTGGGCCTGGCACCCCTCCTGCTCACCCTGACACCCACACTCACTCTGCCTGCAGTGCCCAGCACCGGTTTTGTTCAAACACAGACAGTTGGTCAGGCCGGGGACAGCCGGTGGCCAGGCGATACAGGTAGATCCTGGAAGTGGCTGCATGGCGGGCATGGAAGTCGCTGGGCACGCGGAAGGCCTGGAGTACCCTGCAGGAGCGAGATCAGGCACGCCGGAATGACGGCGCCAGTCCAAGTGACACCTTGGTATCCCCCCCATCAACCCTGGGAAGCTCTGTCCGGACACAAAGTCCTTCTCGACCTGCGGCCTTCATCCGCAGTGGAGAAGTGGGGGTGGGTGGAGAGCAGAACGGCGCTCACCGGATGGCCGGGTGCCTCAGGTGGGTGTTGAGAGCCTGGGCGAGGACCTCAGGGGAGAAGGGTGGCTGGCCTGAGCGGCGCTGGACGTCCAGGTGCGCCGCGTTGCTCAGGGCGTGGACCCCCGCATCCGTGCGGCTGGAGATGGTGAACTTAACCGGTACGACCGAGTTCAGCCGCTCTGCAGCCTCCTGCGGGGACACAGCCGCGGGGGGCGGGGCGGGCAGCGAGGGGCGAAGAACGGAGCCGCGGGGTCGACTCCCCGAGCCCCCAGGCTCGGGAGCTCCCATGTGCCCCTCCCCGGGGTCGCCCTCCTCCATCCCGGCGGCCGCCGGCGGAGCTCACCTCCAGGTAGTTCTGGACCCCGACGGCACGCTGGGCGCCCCTCACGGCTGCGACCCCGCTGAGGGCAGAGGCGGGTCAGGTGAGCGCACGGAGGTCGCCGCCCCGGGCCCGCCCCGCCCTCTGCGCCCAACGTGGCCGTCCCTTCCCTGTGTCAGTCAGAGGCCGGCCAGGCAGGCCCTGGACTTAGCTCCCGCCCTGCCCCCGGGCGCCGGGCCGCCCCTCTCCGGGTCAAGTTCCGGGGCTTCCCACGGCGCCGGGCTACCCGTGGGGGCGCGGGGACGGTGGGAGGTCCGGGGACGTACTTAAAGTCCGTGCCCAAGTACTGGAAGTACACAAGGTAGCGCGCCCGCACCGAGCCAGCCGCCGCGCCCGAGCCCATGTCGGGACCGACCTCGCGAAGCGAGACCGGACGCAGCGGAGCGAGACCCAGCTCGGGTGCACGTGGACCCCGCGCGTGCGCGCGCACGCAGCTTGCCCACGCCCCGGCCACCCCCGCGCCTGCGCCCTTGCGTCCGCCCCGCCCCGGCAGGCCGCCTAGGGCCAGGGAGCGGAGGCGGGGCCAGACTTAGGGAGCGCGTGCGTTGGGCCGGCCAGCTGCGGAGGGCGTGGGCCGGATCCGGCAGCCGCGCAAGGGGAGACTGTCTCACAACCTCGTGCCAGCCTGCGGGCTCCTGCGTGCACTCAGCCGCTCGTCCACAGCTCACCCCCGTCCTTCCGGAGCGTGTCCGTCCGCCGCGTTCCGGGCAAGCGGTTTTTGCAAACGCCCCGAGTTGCGCAACGGCAGGATCGCTGGGGCAGGAGGGCCTGCGTCTTCCCGGCGCCCCGCGGCCTGCCCGACGGCTCCCAAAGCCCGACTCTTGGGGGCCCGCCAGCTTCCCGACCCGGGGTCTCGGGACGTCGGGGCGGCCGCAGGGAGGGGCGTTTGGCGACACTCCCCGGCAGAGACAGCGGGCGGCGGACTGTGGCGACGCTCCCTGGTGGTGACAGCGGGCGGCGCGCGCGGGCGGCGGACTTTGGCGACGTTCCCCGGCGGTGACAGCGGGCGGCGCGCGCGGGCGGTGGATTTTGGCGACGCTCCCCGGCGGTGACAGGCGGGGCGGGGCGGCGGCGCGGCGGCCTCGTTCCGGAGCTGGCGGGCGCGGAGCGGGCCGGCCGCCGGGGATGCCGCTCGGGGCGCCGCGGTCCTCGTGCCACTGAGCGCCGCGCGCCGCCGCAGCCATGACGGTGGAGTTCGAGGAGTGCATCAAGGACTCGCCGCGCTTCAGGTGCGCCCGCGGCGCCGCGGCCCTTTGTGGTCGGCGGGGTGGCCGCCCCCTCGGGCCGCCGAGGACAGGCGTGGGGCGGGGGCGTCGGGGCCGCTTTTGTGCGGGCGCGGGAGCCGGGGACGGGAGCTGGAGGGCCCGCCCTGACAAAGCCCGCAGCGCCGCAGCCTGGGGCCCGAACAAAAGATGCTCCTGCGCCGGGCACAGCGCAGGGTGCGCGTGGGGGCGGGGCGGCGCGGCCCCCTCTCCGTGGAGCATCCACCCCCGCTTTGTGTCTGCACCTTTGTGCAGGCCACTGCGGGGCTGACACCCTCTTGGGCCCGGAGTCCGGCTCCAGCCGGGGTTGCCCGGGTACGTGGGGCGTCTGTCCCTGAAATCTGTGTTGGTCCGTCTGACAGAGCAACGCTGGGGGGGCAGGCAGCTGGAGCCACGTTTAGGGCCTGGGGCCGGCTGCCTGGCAGGGGTGACCTGGGGGCTTGGAGGGGTGGGGGTACGCTGAGCAGACTGGTGTGAGGTTTCTGGGCTGTGTGGAGTCTGGATCTTTTTCAGTCCTTCCTGGGAGTGCAGGTGTGTTCATCTATATGCGCCATATGTCTCAATGCGTGTGCATCTCCCTTTGTGGAGCACCTCCTGTGTGCCAGGTACACACGTGTGAGCTCTGCCCCTCTGCACCCTCCCTTGAGGTGCCAGACCCTGCGTATTCGAATGTGTGGGTGAGCTGCACCCCTGCACTGGGGTGCTTGATGCACATGTGTAGACTAGTGACGGGTGTGTGCACGCGTGGGCACGCGTCACCTGTCGGTGTGGATAGGTACACATACTGTGTGTTCATCACACACATATGAGTTTGTTCCCGTGCATCCCAGCACTGGTATACATATCTATGCACGTTTGTGCACTGTATCCGTGAGTACCCGTGTCTGCGTGTGCACTGTGCCGCTGCATGTGTGTACACTTGATTGCACATGAGCGTGTCTACAGTGCCTCTGTGCACATGCTCACTTGGTCACGCGTGCTGTGTGCTTATGCTGGGTCTCTGGGGGCATGCCAACAAGAGGGCCTATGTGTGGGTGCTCCGGTGGGCCTTAGCATTGCTGCTCCCATTCCAAAGTCCCTAGGGTCAGCCCCTTACACAACTGCTTCACGAGGGAGTCAGCAACAAAGGCTTGGGGAGGCTGGGGGTGTGGGATCAGGGATCGGCCTAGAGAATGGCCCCAGGCCTTAAGCAGAGGAGCTGAGGGCAGTCCGCTGTGTTCTCCTGTCTTCTTTTGCTGACTGATAGAGGGAGGGAGTGTGGAGCAACTCACACACCACTATCCTGGCCCCCAGCACTGCCCACTGTCCCCCAGGGCCCAGGCTGCAGGGAGGTGTAGCCAGGGCCCCAGCTGGGGGCTTGGTTCTGGCTGAGGCACCCTAGTCTTGCCTTGGACCCTTACGCAGAAGCCTTATGCTCCTCCTCCTGCGTGGAGGGGTCCAGGCCCCCCTTGCCCTGTCAGATTGGGGGTGCCAGCACCGCATTCCTCTTTGGGCTTTTCCTCCCATACCAGCCTGCTCTGCCTGTGACACCCACAGTGGGAGTGGCGGTTGCCTGGGCTTTGCCATGTTTCTTCCGGCAGGGAGGGGCTGCCCAGGAAAGTGCCAGCCAGCCCTGGGGTGGAGGCTGAGGAGATTCACCCAGACCCTGGACCAGAGAAGCCGCACTGGGTGGGTTTTGGGGTTGGGCTCACATTTAACAGGAGTTTGAGGCTGTTCTGGGGTTTCTCTGTCCGCTTACCCTCAGATGCTGCTGAGGATGTAACCTGTACTTCCTGGTAGCCAGCCTGAGGTGGGCCCGGGTAGAGCCAGGCTGGAGGATGTGGTCAGTGATGTGAGGCCAGGTGGCCCCAGCCTTGGGAAGCGGGACTCCGCCTGCGTGCTCTTGGCCTGGGGAGAGCCCAGAGGCCCGGGATGCATGTGGCTGGGGGGGTCCAGACTCTCCCAGACAGAACTGGGGAGCTGCCCGCCCCTTGTTCTTGTACCCCCTCCCCTGGGTGGGGCTTCAGGTGCTGAGTCACGGCTTGGTTGGGGGAGCCGGCCTCTCTCTCCTCCCCATCCTCCAAGCTGCTGAGGAAATCCTGAAGGGAGAACAGGAGAGGAGGCTTTGGGGCTTTGGGGCCTGGGGGCCAAACTGAGGGGCATGGGGCCCCCAGGACAGGGTGCTGGCTCACTGCTGAGCACCCACTTTGCCCCCATGAGTACATTCGTCAGCATCCAGTGCAGCCCCACCCTTGCTGGCTTCTCCGGGACCAGCACCCCCCACTCCCAGGATGGCAGCTCTCCTGCAGGGCAGTTGGGGTGGCTGGGGCTCCAGAGACCGTGTCTCCCTTTGCAGCATCCTCTCCCGGGTGGATGGACCTTCCCCGCCCTGGGAGCCTTGGAGTTGGAGGGGAGAGGCTACAGCATTGGTCAGGGGCCCTGGGGTCCAAGCCTCTTGCAGTTGGCCACACTTCAGGTCACTGCTCCATGCAGTTCAGGCTGGGCAGCTGAAGGACAGTCCTGGGTGGGCTGCGGGGCATCCCGCTGGGGCATGGGCAGATGTCCCCTTCCCCCTCCCTGCTCGGGAACTCAGAGTCCCCTTGGGGGCTGCTTAAAGAGGAGCCGATGTCCCACCAGGGAGGATGGTGGGGATCTTCCACCTGGGGCTCCCCACAGCTCCTAGTTGAGGACACACCGAGCTACACCCCATGTGAGAGACCAGGTTCCTCCCCCCAGGCCTGGGAAACCCTGGAACACGCCCCTCCACCACTGGCCACAGGGGGAGGGAGGGGCCACTAGAACTGGGTGGCCTCCCCTCTGCCGACCCTGCCCAAGACCTGTCCCTGGAGGCCTGCCCCTGCCTGGCCTAAGCCCCATCCCCGTTGTCCCTTGTCCCCAGGAGGCCAGATGGGCCCAGCTCCCAGCCAGCTGAGTGGGTTGGGGGGGGCGCTGGGATCCTGGCCCTATTTTCCTATTTCCTGTTCCTGGAGCACTGGGGGGGTGGGGGGTGGTCACATGCCTGATCCATCTGCCTCTCCTCTTCCGGGGATTCTCTGGCCAGTGGTTTCTCTGGTGATGTCATGCATTAACTCTTCCGTCTCCTAGGCAGCCCTGTTGTCAGGCTGCCCCGGTGGGAGTGGGCTCCTCTGAGGCCTGACCCACCCCTCCCTCCAGGCAGACTGTGCTGTTTGGTGTTTTGAGGTGGGGGGAGTTGGGGGACACCCCTCTGCAGCTGTGGGAGTCTCATGGGCTCTGGCTGAAACAGGTCTACTCTAGGGTCCCCTGGGTCCAGGCCAGGGTGGGCTGCAGCAGGAGCAGAAGGGTCAGGGTGGGGTCCAGATAGAGTCTGGGGGCAACTCTGAGTCCTGGAGAGGGGTGGGGCCTGGGCCAAGGGGGTGGCCAGCAAGACTTGGCCCCGGCCCTGCATGTGTTCCTCCACTGGGACTCTGGCCCCTCCCTCTGTTCTCAGTGGGCTTTTCTAACCTCTTCTCTCCTGGGGTCACAGCAGCCAGACCCCAGATGGGGGGGTCACAGCCGACTGGGCCTCTTCCTGCTTGGGGGGAGGGGTGGGCCAGGGCGGCGCTGTAGTCAGCTGGATCTGGGTCCCAGGCTTGCCCCTCCTGCCAGGGCAGCATCTGTGTCTCCCAGCCTGCACCTCTTGGGCTGTCTGAGGGGTGTGGATGGCAGGTGGGCCGACAGGAGCAAGTATCCATCATCTGAGCAGCCCTCTCCCACGGTGCACCCCTTTGGGGAGGTGCCAGGGGAGACAGAGCCCCAGCCTGACCTGGTTATCTCTAGCCATATCCATTCTTATTACAGGGCGACTATCGACGAGGTGGAAACAGATGTGGTTGAGATCGAGGCCAAGCTGGACAAGGTGAGAGGAAGGGCCTGGTTGTGCACGGAGGGTGCTGCTCTGCCCCCCGATTCGTGCACAATTCATGCAGTCACCCGTGTGTGTGCACGTGAGCATGCCTGCGTTACACGGGCATGCTGCCTGCGTGTGTTTTGCACAGGACGTGGGTCTGTCCCTTGTTCGCCCCAGCTGTGGCCTGCCCTACCTGCCCCAGGGTGCATGTGCTGCATGCACACGTGTCTGCCCTGGGTCTCCTCGCGTCAGTGGGGGTGGGCCTTGGAGAGTTCCCTTGGCTGTCTTTGGGGTGGGGGCAGCTGCTGAGGGGGAGGGGGTTGTGCCTCTGAGTGACTGTGTTGGGGTCTGAGGGTGGGAGCAGGACAGGGGAGGAGAGAACAGGTTTCAAAGCCAGAGGGAGGAAAGAGGGGCAGCGTCCCTGAGCCCCCTCGTGGGCTGCTCCTGCTGACCGTTCGCTAGGACCACACACCCACCCCAGCCATGGGTTCCCTGCTCAGGGCGTCCCTGTCCTGCTCCAATCTCCTGCTCTGGAGCCAAGGCCTGGGTGGCACCACGCTGTCCTCCCAGCACCAGGCAGGTTCGGGAGGGCAGGCGGGCGGTGGCAGCCCCTCCCCAGCCCTGGGCTGCTCAGGGTCAGCTGTATCCTGGGCACTGATGGGCCCTGAGCTGAATTGTGGCCACCCTGGCAGGTCTCCGCCTCTGTGGCCTGGCCTCTCGGCAGTGGTAAGGGCTGGTGCTCACAGGTGACATGGTAATTGTTGCTCCCTCTGTCCCATCTACAGCTGGTCAAGCTGTGTAGTGGCATGATCGAGGCCGGCAAGGCCTACGTCACAACCAACAGGCTCTTTGTGAGTGGCGTCCGCGACCTGTCCCAGCAGTGCCAGGGCGACACCATCATCTCGGTGAGGGGGGCAGCTGACCTCTGATCTCTAGTCAGGGGCAGCATGGGCAGGCAGCCCCTCCAGGGTGCCCAGGCCCTGGGAGCAAGTGGGTGTCTGCACTGGGCTGCAGAGGCAGCTCTGTGGCCTGTGGGCAGGGAGGTGCTGGGCTCTCGGGAGGCATGGCTGTCCCATCTGAGTGAGGGGTCTCCCCCCGCCTCTCCCCAGGAGTGTCTGCAAAGGTTCGGAGACAGCTTGCAGGAGATGGTCAATTACCACATGGTAAGCCCTGGCCGGGGTGGGGGCCTGTCCAAGGGCACGTCCATCCGGCTTCTTCGTCGCTGTTGTCCCATCCCAGGCAGCCCCCCCAGCGGCTCCCCACAGGCCCCGCCCAGCCTGGAACGCTCTCACTGGGCTGGCTCAGAGGGAGCTGAGCTGGCAGGCGGCTGCGGGAGGAGGCCACATCTCTGCTCCTCAGCCTGTGGGGGTGGGGGGCCATCAGTGAGGTGCTCTGCTGTGTCCCAGGTGAGGGCCAGACAGTAGGGAGGTGCTTGGATCCTGGGGGTGGGGGGAGGCAGCAACACAGCCCAGGGCTGCAGGCAGTGGGGTCTTGAGGTCAGGGAGGCCTTAGAGGTTCATCCAGGGCCCCCCAACTAGGCAGGGGTCTCCGGCCAGGTGGCAGAAGTATCTCCCAGGCTGACCCCACAGCCCTGGATGATTCCCAACCTCACTGCTACCTGGGCTGGGGCCGGGTCACCTTGAGCCCTTTGGGGCCCCCAGCACAGACACACGGAACAGAGCCCAAGGCACACGTGGGTGGTTGGATGATGACCTGGGAACCAGAGCCCCAGACTAAACAAGGGGCCCCACCCTGCAGGGTAAGTTCAGAAATAAACCGGCTCAAAACAGCTCGTCCTGCCCTGTCCGTCTGTCTGTCTGCTCCCAGTTAGGGCCCAGCCCTACCCCGACGTGGGAGGATCTGATCC
Source organism: Tapirus indicus (assembly GCA_031878705.1). NCBI lineage: Eukaryota > Metazoa > Chordata > Mammalia > Perissodactyla > Tapiridae > Tapirus > Tapirus indicus. Next base: position 84,944,165 of record CM062924.1, on the reverse strand, counting down.
TGGGCCCAGTCAGTGCTGTGGGGAGGCCCCTCCAGCTCCCAACAACCACTGCACCCGCTCCCCAGGCCAGGTCCCTTGGGACCTCTGGGCTCTGACCCATCTTTCCACTGCAGGGCGGGTCATCGAGGTGACCTCCCAGGGCCAGGAGGCGGTGGGTGTCACTCAGTGCTGTACGGGCCAGTGTGGGGTGAGGCTTTAGGAGAGGCCATCTGAGACACCTGGGCCTCTAGTCTGGCTGAGAGCCAGGTGGGGGAGATGGGCAGGTGGTCACAGCTGTCACCTCTGGGCACCAACCCAGGCCTGCAGACCGCCCCCAACTCCCCTGGACCCTGTGAGCCTGGCTCTGCCTGAGTGACCAGCTGGGGCCCGGGCAGGCTGGGCAGGGCTTTCCCTGGTTCTCAGCTGGGGGATAGGGGCTGGGACCCAACATCCCACCCTCCCTTGGCCCCCAGATCCTGTTTGACCAGGCCCAGAGGTCCGTGCGGCAGCAGCTCCACAATTTCATCAAAGAGTGAGTGGTCACACAACCCTCAGACCCCCGAGGGAGGCCTGGCCTCTCCTGGCCCTGGGAGGGGTCAGCAGTGACACCTGTGCAGGAGTGGGGAGCAGAAGCAGCTATGCTTGATCTGGGGGGATCCTGGAGCTGAGGCCTCAAGGCTCGGGAAGGGGCGGCTCAGCAAGGGTAAAGGTTTGGAGGTGGGACAGGGCTGGGGCTGAGGAAACAGGGTGCCTGGAGGGCAGGGTGGGGTCAGGGAGCAGGAGGGCAGCCAGGAGGGCCTCAGGCCAGGGGTGAGGGCAGGACTGTGGAGGGAGTCAGGGTCATGGTGGGAGGAGGTGGGGCTGGATGGGGGTCTGAGCTGGGCGCCGGCGTGTGCATTTGGGGTGCCTAGGGACTCCCGAGTGGAGATGTCGAGTTGAGTTAGTACGTGAGTCTGGAGTCTGGGGTGAGGCTGGGGGTCGCCCCAGGCTGGACCAACCCTGGGAGTGAGGTAGTGAAGGGTAAGGGGAGGCCTTGAGTCAGGGAAGGGGGCCTGGCTGTGGGGGGAGGGGGAGGAGAGGGATGGTTGCAGGACAGAGAGGGGCTGGTTGCAGAGGGAGTGCGTTGCGTGAAGGTGGGAGACCATGCATGTGCCCCTCCTCGGACCCTGACCTGACACCCGCCGGCCCCAGGGATGTGCGGAAGTTCAAGGAGACCAAGAAGCAGTTTGACAAAGTGCGAGAGGACATGGAGCTGTCCCTGGTGAGGAACGCCCAGGCCCCACGGCACCGGCCCCATGAGGTAGAGGAGGCCACGGGTGCTCTGACCCTCACCCGGAAGTGCTTTCGCCACCTGGCACTGGACTATGTGCTGCAGGTCAGCCACTGGGCGTGGAATGGTTGGGTCCTGGAGTGGGGTGGGAGCTTTTCCTGTGTTCCTACAGACAGAGAGATGTCAGATCTTGGGAAGGGATGTGGGGGAGGTGCCCAGGCAAAGGCCTGGCGGAGATGGGCTGGGACAAGCCCGGAGCTGTGGGCTGCAGGGGGCAGAGGCCTCGAAGACCTTGCTAAGGGAGGACTTGGAGGGACATGGAGGAGGGGTGAGAATTCCTGGCTTTGCCCATGGGAGGGACCTTATATCTTGACGTGGTGAAGGACTCCAGGCCCATGGGAGGGTGGAGCTGGCACAAGTGCAGGGAGCTGAAGATGAGCTGGGAGTCTCAGGGTACCACAAGCAGCCTGAGTGGATGCTGTGACAAGATGCAGGCATGGGCTACCTCGGCCCTGACACCCTTCACCTGTTCGCTCCCTTGGCAGATCAACGTCCTCCAGGCCAAGAAGAAGTTTGAGATCTTGGACTCTGTGAGTGCTTGGTGAGGGCTGGGCCAGGGGCTTGCCCCTGAGTCCAGGCATGTGCAGTGGGTGTGCTGGACCTGGGTGCACATGTGGCCACTGCTGCTAAGGTTGGGGCCTCCTGTGCACCCCCTACAGATGCTGACCTTCATGCATGCCCAGTACAGTTTCTTCCAGCAGGGCTACAGCCTGCTGCACCAGCTGGACCCCTACATGAAGAAGCTGGCCGCAGAGGTGCGCCTGCGGGGAGGGGTGGGGCTGGGCTGGGGTCTGGGGGCGGTCACCTCCCGCCCTGACATACCTCCCCCACAGCTGGACCAGCTGGTGATCGACTCAGCCGTGGAGAAGCGTGAGATGGAACGCAAGCACGCTGCCATCCAGCAGCGGGTGAGGCCCTGTAGCTGCTGACCTCCCTGCATGGAGGGGACCCCAAGAGGCCACTACCCCATCCCCTTTGTGTGCTGCTGACGTGGGAGGCCCACCTGCACACACACGTGCTCCGTCCCTTCCTCTAGGCAGGTCCCCTCTGTAGGGCTGACGCTGCTTCTCTTTGGAATGTGCAGTCAGAGGGAAAGGTCGGTGGAGTGGGAGGGGCGGCCTTGCGGTCATTTAGATGCTGGGGCTGGGTGGGCAGAGGGGCCAGCCCCCTCAGTGCATGGATGCTGGGGCTGCAGCTGGGACCCAGGGTCTCCTTCCTTCAACGCCAGTGGTGGCCTGTGGGGCCCCAGTCGCTGGCTCCTACTGGAGCCTCCTTGCTCGCCTCCCAGACAGCTGCCTCCGCGCTGCCCGGAGCAGAGGTTGGCTGCAGCGGGAGTTGCTATTTCAGGACCCCAGGGAGCCTGGGGGGGGGGTGGGGCGGGGCTGTCACTCACTGGCTCTCTCTCCCGCCCACCCACCCCTGCTCGGCCCCTCAGACACTGCTGCAGGTGAGGAGGCGTCCACCCTGGGGGAAGGGAGTGGGGGAGGGGGAGCACCAGGCGGCTGGGACCTGTGCCCTCCCTTGCCCCGCGGAGCTTCAGCACCAAGGACACCTCCCGCCAGCCTCATAGCCAGCCCCCCCCCCCCCCCCCCCCCCGCACCTGTGCACACTTCCCTGTAAGTGGTGGTTGGCACCAGCAGGACCTGGGCTGAGCCGTGGCTGCGTTCCCCATGGGAGTGGCAGCAGCTGTCCCTTCCTGCCCCCGCTCAGCCAGGGGAGCAGGTGGCTGGGCCTCCTCTCCCGCTGCCCAACACACAGGCCGACACTCAGTGAGTGTCTCAGTGTCTCACCAGCCCTGGTGAATGGAGCCCTGTCAGGCTGCAGAGCAGGCCCAGCTGGCGACACCAGTGGGGACTCAGGGCAGGGGAGACAGTTTCCTTCCTGACCCCAAAGCCTGCTGTCCTACAAGGCGAGAGTGGCCCAGCTGTGATGTGAGGCATCTACCCCACGTGCCTTGCTCGGGTCAGGAAGTGACTGTGAAGGGCACGCCCCACCTCAGCCTTGGCTCAGCCTGGGAGGGCGGCAACATCCTTACAGCCCGGGGTGGGCGCTCACTGGGGCCGGGCTCTGACCACCCCAGGACTTCTCCTATGATGAGCCCAAAGCAGAGTTTGATGTGGACGCACCTAGCGGTGTGGTGATGGAGGGCTACCTCTTCAAGAGGGCCAGCAACGCCTTCAAGACGTGGAACCGGTGAGGGAGGTGCCTTCCTCTGGGGGTTGTGGGGCAGCCATGGGGGCTGGCCCTGCCTGACCCCCTCCTGGCCCATCCACCTGCCCAGGCGCTGGTTCTCCATCCAGAACAGCCAGCTGGTCTACCAGAAGAAGCTCAAGGTGCGCACAGGGATCCTGGGGCCGCGTCAGCGGCAGCTGGGACCCTGTCTACCGGAACCCTGGGGTGGGCTGGTCAGTGGGGGTCGCACAGGGCTGAGGACACTGATGGCCACCAAAGCCTGAGTGGTCAGGGAACAGACCCCTTGGGTTTCAGACAGTCTGTGTCTCTAAGGCAGCACAATAAATGGGTGGTCAGGGCTGGGTGCTGACCACAAGGACCATGGTGTGCCACCCACAGGACGTGCTGACTGTAGTGGTGGATGACCTCCGCCTGTGCTCTGTGAAGCCATGTGAGGACATTGAGCGGAGGTTCTGCTTTGAGGTCGTGTCACCCACCAAGTGAGGAGGCCCAGCCCGGGGCGGGTGGGGGAGGGCGCCTCGGCCGCCTGGCCTGACGGCCCCTCCCCCCAGGAGCTGCATGCTGCAGGCTGACTCGGAGAAGCTGCGGCAGGCCTGGGTTCACGCCGTGCAGGCCAGCATCGCCTCCGCATACCGGGAGAGCCCAGACAGCTGCTACAGCGAGGTGTGGCCCTCCCAGCGCCCTCCACATGCACGCACACGCCTGTGTGCCACAGGAAGACAGCCCCTGCAGGCTGTATGCAAGCATGCATGTGCAGTGCAAGCATGCATGTGTGCATGTGTGTGCATCGTGTGTGTGCGTGAGTGTGCGCACACACATGCGTGCGCCGGCTTGTGCTTCGGGGCCCTAGCCTGTGCTGGCATTCCTGGCTGGGGAGGAAGAGGGGCCCCTGGGGAAACTGAGGCTGGAGCTCCTGTGGGGCTGAGTGGCCCTTCACGCCGTCCCCAGAGGCTGGACCGCACAGCATCCCCGTCCACGAGCAGCATCGACTCAGCCACGGACTCTCGGGAGCGCAGCGTCAAAGGCGAGGGCGTGCTGCAGCGCGTGCAGAGTGTGGCTGGCAACAGCCAGTGCAGCGACTGCGGCCAGCCGGACCCCCGCTGGGCCAGCATCAACCTGGGGGTGCTGCTCTGCATTGAGTGCTCGGGCATCCACAGGTGGCCCACTGGGCAGGCTGGATGGGGCGCTGGGGCGGGGCTGCACCCTGACACCTGCCCTGACTCACCCCTGCCCCCTGCCGTCCAGGAGCCTTGGTGTCCACTGCTCCAAGGTGCGGTCCCTGACTCTGGACTCGTGGGAGCCGGAGCTGCTGAAGGTGCGTGGGGGGTCATCGCAGGCCACCAGACCGCTGTGGGGGAGGTGGGGGCAGGAGCTGGGCCTGCAAGCTGGGGGGCTTGTGAGCTGGGCTGATGCCCACACGCCCCATCCCCTGCTAGCTGATGTGCGAGCTTGGAAACAGCACCATGAACCACATCTATGAGGCCCAGTCTGAGGGGCTAGGCAGCAGGAAGCCCACAGCCAGCAGCCCCAGGTGAGGTTGGGGGCAGCCTGGACAGGGCCCGGGGAGCCCCAGCTCATGAGTGCAGCCTCACGTCCGCCCCTGGTGCAGGCAGGACAAGGAGGCCTGGATCAAGGACAAATATGTTGAAAAGAAGTTTCTGCGGAAGCTGCCCTCGGCACCGGCCCGGGAGGCCCCACGGCGCTGGCGGGCGCGGAAGTGCCAGCGCCACCACGGCTCCCCCCGCGCCCCCGCTACCCGCCGCAAGGTCCGGCTGGAGCCCGTCCTGCCCTCCGTGGCTGCCCTGTCCTCAGGTGAGAGGGCTGCCCACAGGCTGCACCCTCAGCCACATCCCTGGGCAGGGGTGGGCAGAGGGCTCAGCGGGGTGATGAGCCACCAAACCCTGGGGCCCAGGGAGGTCAAGGGGGTGGGACAAGAGGGAGGGAGGTCTGCTCCACTCCCAGCACGACCTGGGGTCCCCTGCCTCAGTTTCCCTGTCCCTTGCAGCAGGCGCTGTGGAGCGCAGGTTCCGCAGGGATTCCCTCTTCTGTCCAGATGAGCTGGACTCTCTCTTCTCCTACTTCGATGCAGGGGCTACGGCGGCCGGTCCACGCAGTAAGTGCGAGGGCCCCAGCCCCCTCTGTCTACCCCCCAGCCCGGCCAGGGCAGCAGAGCAGGGGCCAGGCATGGCTCACCTGGAGGGTCGACGAGTGTGAACAGCTATGGCCACTTGCTCGGGGACTCGGGGGGCAGGCGTTCCTTGCAGGAGGGACTGGGCTAGAGAGGCGGTGTCACAGAGGCTGGTCTGGGGTGGGAGAACTGGGGGGTCCAGCAGGGCTAAGGCTAGGATAGTTTCTTGAGGGGCTGGGGTAACTTGGCCACTCACTTGGAGCCCGAGGCCATGACCGTCAGCAGTGATGTGGGTGAATGTGCTTGTGCTACGTGCACACAGGAGTAGGTGTGTGTGTGACCATGCACATGAGTGTATGAGTGAACATGCGTACAGCTGTATGTGTGTGTGCATGTGTGTGCTAAGGGCCCCGTATGTGTGTGTGTGTGCACTGGGGGCCTGGACAGCCATGTGCTGGAGCCAGCTCCTGAGAGACAATTGTGGGCATCTTGCCCAACCCCTCCTGGAGTTGGGGGGGCAGATGCTGCAAGTCAGGGCTCTGTTCCGAAGGCTGCCTGTTAACAGTTCACACCACTCATCGGCCTGGGGCACGTGCTGAGCCTTTCTGGGCAGTGTGGGCAGAAGGCATGGGCCAGGGCCAAGAACTGGCAGGGGGCTGATGGGGGTGACAAGGGGGTGACCATGGGCAGCAGAGGGCGCTGCCTCACCGTCCCTAAGCCTGGGGCTCTTCTACAAGGTCTGCTGGGTGAGCTGGGCCAGAGTTCGCTCCTGCTGTGTGGGGTGGGTGTCTCCAGGGCTCCATGAAGACCCCATGGCTGCGCAGTGACCTCCCAGCATGCCCTGGCCACAATTGGGGCTGAATGCCTGCAAACTGCCCATCTTGCTAGGGTTGACTGGCCATGGGGTGGGCCTCCATGTAGGGTAGTGCTCCTGGGGGGCTACTGTGGTCCTTTGAGCTGTTACTTGGTTTTCCCCCGGCTTCCTCCCATCCTGGGCAGGGCCCCCTGGGCCCTCTGTAGGGGCTGCTTCTGCCCCAGGGGCATCCCCTGGAGGATGGGTGGGGGTCCAGCCTTTCCCCAGGGCTCTGGGAGGAGTCAGGGACACTCAGGACCCCTTCTGCGCACTGACCCCGCAGGTCTGAGCAGTGACAGCGGCTTAGGGGGCAGTTCCGACGGCAGCTCGGACGTCCTGGCCTTCGGTGCGGGCTCTGTGGTGGACAGCGTCACTGAGGAGGGTGGGTGTGCGCCTCCCCACTTGGCCACAGCCGCGCTGCCCCCTCTCCTACTCCGGCCCGGGTCACGGCCCCTGACCATCCTCCTCCCCGCAGAGGGCGCAGAGTCGGAGGAGTCCAGCAGCGAGGCCGACGGGGAGGCCGAGGCCTGGGGCCTGGCGGATGTGCGCGAGCTGCACCCTGGGCTCCTGGCGCACCGCGCGGCGCGCACCCGAGACCTCCCCGCGCTGGCCGCGGCGCTGGCCCACGGGGCCGAGGTCAACTGGGCTGACGCTGAGGACGAGGGCAAGACGCCGTTGGTGCAGGCCGTGCTGGGGGTGAGCGGGCGCGGGGCTGTGCAGGCGCACTCGGCGCTGCATCTGCAGGGCCCGCTCTTTCGGGGCGCGCACACGAGGGCCCCTTGTCCTCCGCTGGAGACCTGGCTCCGTGCTGGCTGGGAGCACCCAGGGGCCCTACGAGGGGTCATTTCCGGGCTCAGTCTGAACCACCCCGGGTTCCCCAGGGCTCCCTGATCGTCTGTGAATTCCTCCTGCAAAACGGAGCGGACGTGAACCAAAGAGATAGCCGGGGCCGGGCGCCCCTGCACCACGCCACGCTTCTGGGACGCACCGGGTGAGTGGCGGCGGGCCCCCCGCCCCCCGCATAGGCGGGGTCCTCCCTCTCACCCGCCCCCCTGCCTGCCCTGACGTGACCCCTCCGCCCTCAGCCAGGTCTGCCTGTTCCTGAAGCGCGGGGCCGACCAGCACGCCTTGGACCACGAGCAGCAGGACCCACTGAGCATCGCGGTCCAGGAGGCGAACGCCGACATCGTCACGCTGTGAGCACGGGTTGGGGGGGGCGCCGTGGCGGGGGAGGTCTGCCAGGAGGCATGTGTGTTGTCAGGGGGTAGGGGCCGCCTCACACTGCACCTCTCTCAGGCTCCGTCTGGCTCGCATGGCTGAGGAGATGCGGGAGGCTGAGGCGCCCCCAGGCCAACCGGGCCCCTTGGCAGGCAGCAGCCCCACAGAGCTCCAGTACCGCAGGTGCATCCAGGAGTTCATCAGCCTCCACCTGGAGGAGAGCTAGGGCGGGGGGGCCGGGCACCTGCGAGACCCCACCGGGATCCCCGCCCGGCCCCGCTCGCCCTGCCTGGCCGCCATGGCCCTGCCCGGACGACCATGGGCCCATTTCCCAAGAGCCACGATGTGGGGTGCTCCTGGAGCCCCTGCTGCCTGTCTGCCCTCCTCAGAGCTGCCCCAAACCCAGGGCCAGGAGAGGGGCCCCAGCACTGAGTCTTCTCAAGCCCCGTGTTTCCCCTGGGGATGGTGCCCCCACCCCATGTCTTCAGGTGACCCCTTCCTCGGGGGGCCTAGATCACTCATGTTACAAACCACTCTCAAGGCCCCACGGCACCTTGTGCCCCTCTGTCCCCGGGGCCCATGTCACTTTGTGACCCTCCCTGCCCTCAGGGCCTGTGTCACCTTGTGCCCCTGCCTTTACTGCCCCAGAACACAGACCTGCTAGTTGGGTCTCTCCTACACCCCCGGAGCCCCTCCATTAGGCCCTGGGGCTGGTGGCTGGCCACCGGGCAAGGGCCGGAGGGGCTGCCCATCCAGGGAATCAACCCGTGTACCTCACTTAGTGACCAGCATCTGGGCTGGGCTTCCTGGGTGCTGGGGAGGGGCTCTGGCCTGGGGCCTCAGCCCTGGCTGGACGCGGGCGTCTGAGGCCACGTGGCTGGCCACGCAGCTCCCATCTGGGCAGCCCCAGACCCATCCCTGCCGAGGCACTTGGCCCCAGAGCCAGTGCATAAAGGACTGTGGCACTTTCTACTGGCGTCCGACGCTCTTTGTCACCACCTGAGTGGATTCTCTACAGCCAGCTCCTCACTCTGTCCTGCATCCTTTCTCTGTGGACTCTCGAGGACCACCATGACCCCGGCTCTGCCTGCTGCTGGAGGGAGGCCCCTGCAGCCCTGCCCTGCCCCCTCACCAGCCTCGCCCTTGGCGGGGCCCTCAGATGGGTCCAGGGGTCCCTCAGCTCACTCTCCTGGGCCCACCGATGCCTTCTGTGTTCCCTTCTCCTGGAGCCCAAGGGCAGGGCCGGGCCTCTCCCCAGCTTGGGCCCTTGGTCAGGCCAAGGCCAGTCGGCTGGTCACCATGCAAAGGCTGCCCAGCAAGGCTCCATGGGTGGCAGGGTGAGCACTGGCCGGACCCCCGCTCCCTCGCCTGCTGGCTGTAACCCCTAAAGAGCAGAATAACAACTCTTCTCTCCCTGCTTGAGCTCTGCCCCCAGCTCCCACCCCGCTGCCTGCATCAGGGCCTCGCGCCTGGGCCTTGGGTTGGCGGGACCGCCCCTGCTCCAGATCACGTTAATAAACTGCTTGCACCTGCAGCCTGTCATCGGCTCGCCTGCCTCACTCCGCTCTGTTTCAGCTGGGGAGGGGTGTCTCTGGGACCCCCGCCTTCCCCGAGGTGGCCCTGAGTGGGGTAGCACAACTGCCCCAAAAGATGCCATCAGCCAGAACGCAGCTGCCGCCTGCCGGGGGCCTGAGGGGAGGCAGGGGCTTCTCTGAGAAAACTGACACCCCAGCCCCCATTCCCTGGCTCCTCTGCCCTTCTCTGGCCTGGAATGTGGCCTCTGGTGGGAGAGAGGATGGACACCAACTGGTGAGGATGGGCTGGGCTGGGCTTGTCCCCCAGGCAAGTGTCCTCCTGTCCCCCAGCCCCCATGACGTGTCTGTGGCTCCAAGGAGCGTGGAGTGCAGACCAAGGTTGTTGGCTTCCTCAGGGAAGGGTAACTAGGGAGACACAGGCACCAGCTTCCAGGTGGAATTGCCAATTTTATTACAGAGCAGCCCATGGCCACCGAGCACCTCAGCCTGGCCCTCCCACCTGCCCTGAGCCAAGGGAGCCTCTGCCTGATACCCACACACCTGCACACAGGCGTAGACAGATGTCGATACACTCAGAAATACACGTGGACACACGACACTGACATCAAACACAGACACGCTCACAGCCAAGACTCCTCGGCCCAGGCTCCTGCGGGAGACCCTGGGAGCGTCATGGGGGATGAGGCCCCTGGGCCCCTGGACGTTTGACATCAGGCCTGCAGTCACTGGGCAACTGGGTGGCCTCTGGCCTGGGGTGGGATGCCCTCGTGGCTGCCCCCAGCCGGGCTGCACAAACCCCGCGGAGCCGGCGGCAGCCCAGCAGCAGGGAGAGGGCTGTGGCGTCAAGCAGCAGCTCCAGCAGCTCCAGGGCGGAGAGGACAGACGAGCCGAACCACAGGCTCCAGAGGCCGCCCATGGCTGAAAGCAGCTGCGGCACCTGCGGCATCAGTGGGCAGTGACCAGGTGCCCAGTGGGTCTGGCCAGCCGCTGGCACCGCCCCACCCCCGGCCCTCGGTCCCTGGCCGGCTCACCGAGTACACGGGCGTCTCGTCCACCGTGCGGTAGTTGAGCTCCTGATAGAAGATGTTCATCTTGGCGACGTTGCTCCTGGGGTGGGGCAGGGGTGTGAGGGGCCTGGCCCTGGACCCGCGTGGCGGGGACACTGAAGGGCGAGGTTGGCGAGGCGTGGCCAGGGCGGGACCTCTGGAGGAGGGAAGCTGCACCCACCTGGGGCTCTGGCTCGGGCTGCGACGGCCCAGCTTGCCCAGCACAGCCAGGATCCAGTCCTGCGCACAGAAGTCTTGCTGTGATGGCTGTTCGTCCCAGCCCTCAGGGCACTGCGGGCAAGTGTAAGGCAGGGACCACAGGGCAGAGGCTGGTCTAGGGTGGGCTCTGCTTGTCCGCCCCTCACCCCCCACTTCTGGGCACTCACGGCAGACTTGGAGGAAGGCCACCTGGAGGTCCCAGCAGAGAGCTTGTATGAAGACTCCCTGGAGAGACAGACCCCGTCACACCCTACCTTGGTGCCCAGGGCAGTGCCCTGACCCTGACCCCAATACTCCCTACTCACCTGCAGGGCCTGGGGCAGCGGGAGGCACAGGGAAGCCGATGGGTCTCCAGGTCCCTGTAGAGGCGGTAGAAGCAGTGTCCTGGGGAGGGGGTCACAGGTGAGCCCATTAGGAGCGACCCAGGGGTGGCGGGAGGTTTGAGGGTCGACAGGGCCTATGGGTGGCAGTGGGCAGGTCAGGGGCTCACCCCAGGCCGGGTGCCGCGTGTAGCTGCAGTACTCCGTCCCTGCCGGCAGCGGGTAGAGGTAGTAGCCACAGGAGCAGGTCTCCACCATCAGCTGCTGGAAGCAGGAAACCAGGCAGGCCTGGGGGGACAGCAAGGGACCGGAGCTGGGGTGACAGGGGCAGCCATCCCTCCCCGGGGACCTGCCTGCCACCGGTTCACCTCCCTCATGACCCGCCTGCCCTCCTCAGGCCCTCCCCCGTCCCCGTGGCCCCCCACCCCCCGACAGCCCCACACGCACCTGCATGGTGTATGAGGCGTTGTACAGCAGTGGCACGTCCACGCCCTCCCCACTGTCTGAGCAGTGGCTGTAGGGGCTCCCGAGCCTGTGCACTTCATCCTGCCGGGAGGGAGGCTGCTTCAGTTCCTCTGGCCCCGCCCTTGAGGCCCCTCAGTTAGGTTGGGGCCCCTCCTCTGCCCCACCCCCGGGCCAGCCCACCTCTCGGATGCCGATAGTGGTCTCCGTCCCTGGCCGGATGCTGAAGCCGCGGTGCTCCAGGAAGGGCATGTGGTCCCGCGCGTGAATCATGACCTTGATGCCATCCTCCGTGGACAGCAGAGGGAGGTGGTCCTGCTGGTCAGTCCTGAAGACAAGGCTGATTCCTGGGAGAGGCTGGGGTGAGACCAGGCTGGCCCGGACGCCCCTGCCCACACCTGGCCCGAGGCAGGCACTCACCGTGGGTGATGCCCGGGTGCCGTGCGGCCCAGGCACCATTGAAGGTGTAGCAGCTGCCGTAGGTGGGGTGCTGAAACGTCTGGAAGTGCCTGGAACCAGGGGCCACGCTCAGACCAGCACATGCTGCCACCATCACCCGAGGCGTGCAGTCTGAGGGCCCGTGGCCCGCCTCATCTCTGGAGGGAGCTGTGAGCCGGACCCCAGGGCTGGCACCCACCCGCCCCACCCCCACTCACCGGGCCTGGCAGTCCCGGCCATCGTAGCGGCAGGAGAAGACAAAGTGGCTGCCGTGGCTCCAGTGGCTGTCCTCCCGGGCAGGGGGCAGCAGGGCCAGGATGTTGATGTAGTGGAAGCGGTACCACTCCCTGGCAGCCGTCACGGCCGATGAGTAGGCACGGTAGAAGCAGTCGCCGCCAGTGCTGTTACACTGGGGGGGCGTGGGGTCAGACCCGCACAGCCCCTCACCCCCACGCCCGACTCAGCACCCTGCAGGGTGACCCTTCAGGGCTAGGGACACTCACCAGTCTGAAACCCACTTTGTTCTGGCCATCTGGGGGGCTCAGCCGCTGCAGGCGAATCCTGCGGTCCAGCTGGAAGGCGGGCTCGGGACCCAGGTTCTTGGCAAAGGAGGTGTCCTGGCTCTTGCTGAAGTTGAACTTGTAGAGGGAGTAGAGATTCTCCTGGGCAAACTCATCCAGCGCCTGCAGATGGCGGTGGACGGTGCTGGGCCTGGGGGGCCGGCGAAGGAGGGACGAGCTGAGTCAGAGCGACACCCTCACGATCCCCCACGTCAGTGACAGAGCACTGCTGGGGAGAGCCGCACCGGCCCCCACAGTGCTGACCCCAAAGGTCAGTGGACAGCAGCCACACCCCCTCCTCGCACGCCTGGAATTGGGAGCAGGGGCCCCCAAGCCTGGGCTGGCAGCCCTTGGGGACCCCACCATCTTCCTGCTGCCACCCCACCTGGGATGTTGCCCTGCTCCCTTCTCCTGGGCCCCCACAGTGAAGCCCAGCTCCAGGCTGCACTTCTGGAAAGCTCAACCTCCCCTCCCCTCACCCTCCCCAGGTGCCCAGCGCCTGGTGTCCCTCCAGGGCAGCACCGATCACACCAAGCTCCAGCTGGCTCTTCCTGTCCTTTAACACCCACCCCCGGGGTCAGAGGTCTCAGATGTCCTGACTGGGCACAGGGGTGGGGTGAGGTGGGGTCATCAATGACCCCGGCTTCCTGAGCCAGTGGGGCGTCCACTGTGACCACACCTGGGGAGATGCCTGCAGGCCGCAGAGGTGAGGAGTCGGGGACCCTCAGGCTGGCCCTCCACCCTTCTCCCCTGCACCCCACCCCTCATCCTGGTCCTCCACCCCTCATCCTCACACCCCACCCCTCATCCCCACACCCCACTCTTCATCCTGATCCTCCACCCCCCATCCAGGCTGCCAGCCCCTCATCCCAGCCCCCACCCCTCATCCAGGCTCCCAGCCCTCACCGGTGTGGGTTCATGTCACACAGAGTGACCGACGGGAAGAGCTTCCGCTCTGAGTGCACGGACACCGTCATGATGACCGGGTAGCGCCAGTACTGCTCAAAGAGGAGCCCGAACTGCCAGTACAGTGCACCCAGGGCGCCCACGAGCAGCAGCCCCCAGGATGCTGTCTTGAGGCGGTTCTGGCTAGAGCAGACGAGGCGGATGGTGCCGTGGATGGTGGCGTTGGTGCAGAAGAAGGTGAACAGCTCCCTGAAGGAGGCATGCAGCTCCACCAGCCTCTCCCCTTGCCTGTCCTCGGGCGGTGGCGGTGTGTCCTTGGGCGGTGGCAGTGGTTGTGGCTGGGCCTGGGGGTACTTCCAGGTCCCTAATCCCCCACCGGTTGCTTGGACCACAGTTCCAGCCTGCGTCCAAGAAGTAGGCTTCAGCAGGGCCCCAGACCATCAGCCACCTGACTCCCACCCAGGTCTCCCCACCTCAGGCTGGTTGGACCTCCCTTCTCTGTCCCCAGGAACTCCCGGGACAGTTGTGTTCCTCAGCCACCAATGGCTTGTTCCCATCTGCTGGCGCTTGAAAGAGGCCCCATCAGAGACTTGGCCATGCTTGGGACCAACCCTGCGCCATCCCCGCGACGCCTGTCCAGGCACCAGGCAGGCTTCTCTGGCGTGTCCTATCATGGCTGGAGCTGAGCCTGGGTGGTGGGGGTAGGGACAGCAGGGGACGTGGCGTCCCGGCTCCGCCTGGCCCTGTTTGCAGGTACGCTTGAGGCTGGGTGGGTCTCTGCTGCCGTCCCCTGAGTAGGGCAGGGGCCTCTGGGGAGGTGCAGGCCAGGTGACCTGCTCGGGGTGGGAAGTGTGTTGTGTCTGTGTCCCCAGAGCCCAATATTGGGGGTATGGAGGCCCTGGGAAGACTCGACTGCTGGCCTCGATGGCCTCCACCAACCGTCAGCGGCCAGCATGGCCACATTTGATTGGGACTGACAGAGCCAGGCTGGTCTGGCCATGTCTGGGCCAAGAGTCAGGCCCGAGTGTCAGGGGCTCAGCTGAGTGAGGCACTGTCCACCCAGCTGAGCCCCTGGGGAAGCCCCATTCATGGACCTTGGGCTTCAGGAAAAGTCGGTAGGAAACTGGTGTGCCAGCCAGTGTGGGGACCTGAGGGCCTCAGGGAAGTGGAGCCACAGCCTGCTTGGCCCCCAGTCTGGCTCTGGAGGCTCCAGCATCCCAGAACCCAGGGCCCCCAGACCCTCAGCTCCCTCAGCTGGGGGAGGCCCTGACCAGGCCAGGTCTTCTGGCCCTGGACATGCACTGAGTCACTGCACAAGCTTCCCGCGGACTTTCCAAACTGTCCCCATCTTGGTCTGAGTCATTAGGCCTCTTGCAGCTGGGGTCCAGCCTCTTGGGCTCCGGTGACTGGGCCTGGGGCAGCACCTGGCAGGGGCTGAGCCAGGGGAAGCATCTGCGGCATCTCAGCCGCAGGTGCCCGGCCAGGTGTGCCCAAGCAGGCTGCTCCCATGTGCTCTGGGAATACGCGTGTTGGAGCAAGCCAGCCAGCTCGTGGGGCCCCAGGTACGAGGTGGGGGTGGGTCAGCCTCCCCTGCCCCAGCCTGGGGTTTGTGGGTTTTTTACACGCCTGGCGGCAGCCTGGCCAAAAACACGTGCCCACACAGCACAGATCTCTGCCCACACGTGTGTCCCCAGGACCACGCTGACCCCTCACAGGTAGAGCAGGACCCTCAGCTGTGTGTCACAGGTGAGGCAAGTTTCCTTCTGGAAGGTTCTTTCTGACCCCAGTAACCACTTTTACCTCTCCAGATATGTAGCCCAGACCAGCCCCTCCTGCCCCAGCTGGGGTTGCCAGGGCCCGGAGTGGGGGCTCAGAGCCTCCAGGGCTTCCTGAGATGGGGGTCCACACACCTGGGAAAGAGGGCCCGAGACACTCGGGGGTGAACGTGGGCACTTGGACATGGCAGGACCAGGAGTACACGGCCCCTTCAGACATGCACACACAAGCACACACATGTGCATGCACACACACTGCTTTCACACACACCAAGCCCTCAGTTGGTGGGGTCCCCGTGACCAAGGAGGGCTGCGTGACCCTCCTGCCCTCGCCTTGTGTGTGTCCGCTCAAGGTGACATGGGACACAGCGCGTCCACTTCAGGCGAGAGGGACCCCAGGAGATGACCTGCCCGATGGCCCCTGCATGGGAGGAGCGCATCACGCCCCTCAGTACCTCAAGGCTGCAGCCTCTCTGTGCAGGTGCCTCCATTCCCCAGTGACGGCTTCAGCAGGCGACAAGGCGGGATGTGGCCTGACACTGGCCAGGCAGCCTCCTATTTATGACAGGCCAGCTGGGTGTGGGGCGAGGCCGTGGGGAGGGGCCCTGCCAGCGGGGCAGCCACACCTGCTCAGGACCCAGAAGGGGAAACCTTTGGGGGCAGGCACGGGGGCTCTCCCCTCACCCTTGGGTGAGCCCTTCTTGCCCAAGGCCCAGGAGTGAGGCCTGGGCCTCTACCCCGGCTGAGGGTGAGGGGCTCGCGGTTTCTGGAGGGAGAGGAGAGGCTCATGTGGGCAGAGACACCCTTGGATGCCGGATCTGCCCCTCCACGAGCAGACCCTCCCAGCTCCTGACACCTGGATCTCCCTCGGGTCAGACGCCTGCTCTTCCTGCTCCCAGGAGGCCCTGGACCCTCACCTCCCTGCCCGCTGTCCTGCCAGGTCTGGGAGGGAGGCCAGCACGCCACCACCTGCCAGGCCCACACTGCCAGCTCTGACCACAGATTTTTGTGGCCAAGGGACACTGGACTGGGACCTCCACGCCCAGAACCCAGGTGTCCCTAGGGCCAAGCCACCCAGCCACTGGGATGGGCGCTAATTGTGGGAGCCACCTGGGGCCTGGGTGTGGAGACGGCACCTGGGGCCTGTGGCATGCGGCTCAGCCTCCCTGCCAAACGTGAAGGCCACCACTGACCACAGCACACACCAAGATGACACCCCATCCACAAAGATGACACCACATGTCACAGGCACACACACGCTAAGAACACATACCACACTCAGGTGCAAGCCCGATGGTGTGCTGAAGGCAAGCACCCAGCTCCCAGGCCCAGGAAGACCCTCCATCTCGGCCCACTGGGGGACACAACACGTCTCCAGGATGACCCAGGGGCCTCACCATCCCAGATGACCAGACCCTCAGCCTGGTCCCGGGTTTGAGAGGTTGGCTCAGGCCCTGCTGTCCCCTCCTCAGGGCCAGCTCTGGGTTCCTGACACCCCACCCCAAATCAGGGCTGAGGACCTGGACTGGGATGCAGAAGGGAGCCCCCACCCCCACTAGGCCCTGCCAGTGGGGTCTTGGCTCTGAGGAGGGATGAGATCACCAGCCTCATGCCTTTGGAAGGAGGTAGCTGGTCACTGGTGACGTCTGGGAGGGGGAAGTCAGGCTCAGGGAAGAGCTGGCCCTAGACTCACCCGGGCGTGGGTGCGAATCATGACTCTGTTGCTCACTGGCTGTGTGACCTTGCCCGAGTTACTCAACCTCTCCGAATCTGTTTCCTCAAGTGCAAAATGGAGTTTCCTCTTCACGCTTGAGGCTCAGAGGTGGGACCAGCTGATGTCACTGATGCGCAGACCCCCTCCCCGGGCCAGTGGCAGAGCCCCCAGACTCAGCACAGGCCTGGGGGGTCTTGGGCTCTCTGCCCCCAAACAGTTTTCCTTTGGAGGGTGAGGGCCGTGTTATCAAGGGGACAAGGAGCATGCCACCCTGGGGAGGCCCCTCAGAAGAGGAAGGCCCTGGGCACTCTGGGTAGTCAGAACTGGAGCGACCTGTATCCCCAGCATCACAGAGGTTGCAAAAGGAGCCATCTGGAAAGAGGGTACGTGGGAGCCCAGGTCTGGCCAGAGGGTCCCGGCCAGCCAAGGGCAGCTTGCGGTGAGCAGGAGCCCCCGCCTTCTTGTGGGAGACAGAGCCCTGGCTGGGGTGAGGGCTAGCCTGAGAGGACCCCAGTCCTCGAGATTCGAGTGCTGGCTTGTCCTGGCAGGGGCACAAACCCTCCTTCCTTCCTTCTGGAGAAACGTGTGAGGACTGCCAAAGCGCCAACAGAAGGCCCGGGGACCACGGGTCAGCGACAGGCTCCATGCCCGTACCTGGGCCAGCAAGAGGGGAGGAGGCCACTCAGAGCCCGCCTTCAGGAGGGTAGAGGGGGCCTCCGGCTGCCTCGCCAGGACACAGAGACTGCGTCCAGTGGCAGTGAAGCCGGCAGCCCCCTCCGCCCTTCCTGGCCCATCCCCTGGCCTGCCTCTCCAGGCCCCACCGGCCCTGGAGGAGCAGGAGGTGGAGGCTGGGACAGGACAGGGCGACTCCAGCTCCTGGCACAATGTGGGCCCATGTGGCCACTCCTCAGTAGCGGTATGTTGTAAGAATGTGAGAATGCCTGAGAGAAGGCACAAGCAGATGGCCCCCATCCTCCGCCCTCTCCCTGGAAGGACGGCTGGCCCACCCTGCTGAGCACGGCCCCCATCAGGCCTTCGAGTGGTGGCCTTGATGCCGGCCTTAAGGGTACCAAAGTGTTCCCTTCCAGGCCAGGGCTTCCCTGAAGACTGCAGGTGCCTGGTGTCTCGTGGGTCCCCCAAGCTCAGCTTCCTTGGGTGTCCCCACCCTCAGGGGCAGCTCAGAGTTGGCCCTGGTGCAACAGACATGACGTCTGAGCCCACGGAGTCTGCACGCACACTGGATTCCTGGGTGGCGCAGGTGGATTGGGCTCGTCCCCCCTGGGCCTGTAGGTTGGCCCAGCTGGAGTCCGGCTGGCCCAGGCAGGTGAGGGGCCTCCTCAGGGCAACTGCAGAGCCTCCCCCACCCACACAGTGCCCACAGTGTCAGGCGGGTCTCCGGCGGCTGGGGTGGGCAGAGTGTGTGACGCTGCATGTGTGGGGCTCAGGGTCTGGCCGGTGTCTCCCGCTGGAAGGGGTGGGGCATGTGCACACTTCCTCCTCAGTCACCTCCAGGCCAGCTCTGTGGTGCCCTTCCTTGAGCCCTGGCCAGATGGTCCATTCTGGTCAGATGTAGCTAAGGCCTCAGGTCCTACTGGGGAGGGGGTAGCAGCAATCGGTGGGGGTAGTTCTTGGTTCAATCCTTCTCAGTTTCCTGGCAGCTTCTACGACATGGAGGGTGCCTCCCCATCCAAGATGCTGAAGAGTGAATGCCACTGTCCCCTTCCTGCAGCTCGGCCATCAGCAGAGCTTGCTGGCAGGAAGCCAGTCCCAAGGGCCAGTCCCAGCTCCAGAAGGGCGGCTTTTGGGTTTGAGAAGGTCCCAGTCACCACCTACCGCCAGCCTAGCCGCTCCTCCCATCCACACTGCTGAGGCCACCAGTTCTATAGCCAGAGGGCTGGGCAGCCTGGGTCTTGTTGAAGGCAAGCATATGTGGGGCCAATGGGGTGAGGGCCGTGAGGTCTCAGGCACCTTCTCCCTCGGGGTGTGACTCAGGGGTACTTGGTGAGCAGGAGGCTGGAGGCTGATGCTGGAGGG
Organism: Tapirus indicus; assembly: GCA_031878705.1. Lineage (NCBI taxonomy): Eukaryota > Metazoa > Chordata > Mammalia > Perissodactyla > Tapiridae > Tapirus > Tapirus indicus. The sequence continues at coordinate 84,925,455 of CM062924.1, read as the reverse complement.
TTGTGAGCCGAGGCTACCTCTGCAGCCTTCTCGTTGAGAAGCTCCACGTAAGGTGGCACCATTTTACACAGGGACAAACTGAGGCAGAAGAGGGTCTCTATCTGCCCGAGACCCCAGTCCACACTGTCACTGCCCATGTTCTGCAGGTGTACGTGGGTATGCACCAGACACACCTGTGCTTGAACCCCCAGGTGCCCCAGGGTGACCTCCCTTACATAACTTTCCACGGGGTAAAAACAGCTGGGCCCTCCCTGTGTGGGTGGCAGAGCCCTCTGAGGAGGTGGAGGTGTGATGCTGAGATATCTTCTGAGGGCGGCAGTAGGAGGCAGAGCTGGGGGACCACCAGAAGGAAGGAGGCCTCCCCAGGAAGGAGGGCTGGGGCTGGGTGACCAGCGGGAGTGGAAGCAGGCTGGATTCCCATGGGCTGACTCGCCTGGCTGTGGGCTGACGGGATGATGGGCACTCCTTCTGGGTTCTGCCCAGGGTCCAGGGCCAGCCCTGCAGTGGCCTCTCAGACCCTGCCTGTGGTGCCCTGGGTGGGCCAGACTCAGGGGTAAGTGTAGCCACCTGCCTGCCCTCTGCCAGGGGCCACAGCTGGACACCACCAGTGCCTGGTGTCCACTGTCAATTGTGTGGTCAGTCACCTCATTGACCAGTGGTCTACCCTGAGAGGCAGTCAGTGTCGTGGAGAAGGGTGAGGACTCGGGCTTTGGGCCCCCACTGTGGTGCACAGAGCCCGCAGCCACACACAGCGAGGGACCCTCCAGACCTGTCCAGGCTTATGACCACCACCTGCCTCAGTCAATATGCAGCAGACCCCCGGGCACAACCAGTAGGAGGACACCCCAGTCCCCACTCGGCCCTGTCCTGGGTTGCCTCTCAAAGGAGGGTGGTGGTCGGTGCGCTGGCCTGCCCAGTCACCCAGCCCTCCTCTCACTCAGACACCAACCGTCCCACCCCACCTGTCTGCCATCCTCATGCCCCTCCAAATGGTCCCCCAAGGCAGAAGTGAGGAGCTGGAGAGGACCAGCTCCAGGCCCCTGGTCAGGGCTCTCCATGCTGTCCCCAGGCAGCCCCACCTGCCTGCTTCAGCTTCACTCACATGGCCCGGTGGCCAAGCTCTGCCTCCCCGTCCCTGAGGGCCAGGAGGGAACCGTGGGAGCGGAAAGGGAGCCTCAGTGCAGCGTCCACTGGTGCATAATGACCTTATTCATGGGCCGGGTGGAAAATTCGGTCGGGAAACAGTGGAACTATTTTTACGAGGACGGCTTTCCCTATGGGCAGGGGCTGGACAGGCTTGCCTATGGCGGACCCCAACCTGGCACAGGTTCCGCCAGGGCTCCCCGTCCCGAAGCCTCACTGATGGCCAGACAAGGCCGCCCAGGACTGGAGTCTCGGGTGCCCCGGGCCTTGAGGCTTCCTGCGTTCTGTTAAGTGGGCACGAGAACTGGGACCCCAAGCCGGACTGGGCTGGTCCTTTGGAAGGTGGCCGGCAGGAGAGTCGGGGTCCTGGGGAGCTCAGGGCGGGGCTCAGACCGGCACCGCCCGGGTCACCCCTGAACTGGGCCTGTAACCAGGGAACGGCGCCCCGCTCTCCGCCGGACCCCCCTCTGCGCGGGGTCGTGGCGAGGCGAGTGTGCGAGATGGGGGGCCCGGGACCCCTGAGGCCGCTGTCCCCGGGGTCGCCCGCCGGACAGCGCCCTGGCCGAGACACGCCCGGGAGGACTGTGGCGGGGCAACCACTGTCAGAGGAGCTCAAGGTCCAAACCTGCAGAGCTGCCCGCCAGCGCGCACGCGCCGAACGTCCCCGCCTCGGGCCCCGCCCCGCGGAGCTGCCCGCCAGCGCGCACGCGCCGACCGTCCCCGCCTCGGGCCCCACCCCGCGGAGTTGGTCGCCAGTGCGCACGCGCTGACGGTTGCCACCTCGCGGGGCGGGAGGCGGCGACGAGATGCTGGCGACGTCCGCCCGGCCGCCTAGAGCGGCCGCCCCAGTGAGCCGCGCACCGGAATCGGAAACGAGGACGGCTCCGCCCTGCGAGCAGCCATCTTGGAAGCTGAGGCGGCGGCGGCGGTCTGTGGGCTCGGTCCCGGCGCGGTGTGCCTCTCCGGCGCGGGCCCCACTCCCCCGCTCCCTGCTCCGGCCTCGACCACGGCGAGCCCGAGCGCGGCGGCGGCCCACGCGCGGCGACGGGGAGAGGTGAGCGCGCGCCGGGCCTCGCCGCGCGCCCGCCCCGCCGGAGCCGGCCCTAGCGGGGCGCGGGGCACCGGGCGGCCCACGGCGCGGCCCGCAGCCTCCGTGCGCGGAGTCGGGGTCGGTTACGGCGGGGCGCCCGGGCTCTGGGCCGGGCGGGCGCGCGGCGGAGTCCTGCGGAAGGGTCTCGTGGGAGCGGCCCCGCGGGCGCCTCCGGCACGAGCCGGCCGGGACCGGGTGTGTGATGTGCCGGGAGTCCGCGCTGGGCGGGGCGGGGCCGTCTGCCCGCCGCCGCTTCCCCCCGAGCCCCAGCAGGGGTGAGTGCCCGGGACTGCGCCCTGGGGTGATGAGAGAAGTTCGGGCGACGAGAGCGGGGCCGGCGTCGGCCGGCTCCGTGGCCCCGGACCGCTTCCCGGTCCGTGCCGGCCCCGCGCTCCGCGCCTGCTGAGTACCCGCGCCGTCTCGGCTTCCGGCTTGGGGTAAACTTCCAGCCTTTAGCTCGGTTAACACCACTTAGTTAGTCTGTGTTGAATTTAAATGCGGTTCCCATTCACTTGCTGGGCTCAGGCAGAAACGGCTAAAGAGAGGTAAGGCCGCAGCCAGCGGGAGTAGATGTAACGAGTGCGTGAGAATACCCACGCTGTGATGCGGCGTTCCGTTCGTTCCAGGTGAGTGACACTTGGCGTCATCTGGCTTCAACAGAAGGGATCCTGAGGGTCTCACTTAGGTGGTAAGTCCAGTGTGTAGACGTCAGGCATGCTTGCATGGTGGTGCCTAGAGTTTGCAGTCGGTAATCTGCAGGTGTCGCCAGTGCTGACCTCTGTGAAGCTCCATTCTCAGGCAGGTGCGTGAGTGGTGGTGGGACTGTCTCCATCAGCCCTGGGCGTCCATCCAGCCTGTGAAGCAATCCTGGTGGGGAAGGAGAAACTTCCGTGTAAGTCCTGGGCATGGGTGTGTCACGTGCCCATCCAGTCGGTCGGGCCAAGGTCTCATGCCACACGATCACCTGAGTTTGCGTACGCAGAGTGGGACAGATGTTCAGAGAAAAGGGAGCAGGGTAAACAGATGCTGGGCAGGCGACAAATCGGCCTCAGTGTGAGAGTGAAGGACTCGTGCCCTGTGATGTTGGGTCAGCTGCTTCCCTCAGCTCCTGTGTATTAACATTTTCTATCCGTGCCCTTTTTTTATATGCATACATTCTATTTTCTTCAGTGCAGCACACTTATGTGCTTTCTCTGTGGGGACTTGGTGCGAAGAGAACCTGGGAGGTACTTCATGGTCCGTGCAGGTGCTGTGGACTATATTTAGATGGGAAAATTGGGAGGCACTGTCTCTCCTGAAATCTCCTGCAGGGCCTTGAGTGCCTGCTCTGAGGTCGTTAGCGAGCCTTTTCTTTTTGTGAACTGAGTAGTTGAATCATAAATACGACCTTAGAGATTATGCTTTTGAAAGCAACAGTGAGAGAAATTTGTGATGGGCCTGGCAGGGTCTATTTTATTCATTTTGTGGGGCTGTTTTCTGACTTTCATTGAGCATTCAGCCTGGCGATTTCACTGAGTCCAAACACAGTTGTGTTTGAATTATCCAGTGAGCCGTTTTGTGCATGACAGTGTTAACTTTAGAGTGAACATTTAAAAGAAACAGAACAAGTTCTTTGTGGTGGTTCTGCCTTTGGGTTGTTGCTGTGTTTGTTACTGGGTGTTGGCCCAAGGTGAGCCACCTGTCCCATTTGGTTCTTGGGCCAGGAGCTTGGGGGCAGTGCTGGGCGGGAAGCATTCCCTTCCCAGGCTGTCTGTGGCCTACTTCTGCTGCGGTGCACCAGTGGTCTCTGCTGGGGCCCCAGCAGGTGCCTGTGTGGTGTGGAGCTGGGTTGCAGGGAGGCCATTGAAGGACAGAGTGTGGAGGCTTTTGACCAGAGAAATCAGGAAGGCATTTGAGGGACTTGGCTCTTGAGCTAAGCCAGGAAGGGCCTAGGTGAATTTTTTGCCAGTAGAGGCTGGGCTAGGAAACAGCCACATGATTAGTATGAGAAGGGGGTTTGTCACTCCAGCGAATCAGGAGCCTTGGGAGTTGGCAACTAGGAGGGCTGACTGGGGCTGCTTTGTAGAGGGCCAAGGCAGGTAGGGGTAGGTGTTGACATTTTTTTCCTTGGCTATGGGGGAGTTTTAGAGGGCTGTGATCACATCTGTGCATTGAGAAAGTTAATCTGACTGATGTGCAAGATGGGCTGAAGTGGGGAGACTGTTGTGGTAGTTGATGGGGAAATTGATGGGAAAAGTAATGAGACACTGCATTAGGGTGGGTGGGAATTGGAAGGAGGAAGGGAACGAGGATCCCGAGGTTCAGGGACCCCAGAGCAAGAAGCAGGGGTGGGCAGTGGTGTGCACAGGATGGCCCCTGCGGGTGCTCTGGCTGAGCCCAGCTCTGCAGGCCCTGGGGGTCCAGAGTGAGCACCCCAAGCCCAGTCATAGTCTGGTGGGGACGGTGCTCTGAAGAGCATACAACCAGCAAAGGGGCCAAGAGTCTGCAGACCCCACTGATGAGGTGATGTGTAGGCAGAAAATGAAAGGAGGGAAGGAGTGGGTGTGTGGCTGTCCCCAGGGAACCGAAAGGACCCTGAGGCTGAGGGAAGAGAGCAGGCATGGTGGGGGATGGAGTGACTTCAGGTTTGTGCTGGCTACAGGGTCAGAGTGGAGATCCTGGTCACTGGTGTCCAGTGCTGTGGCAAGACAGCCACAGGGTTCTGTGGAACGGATTCCACGACAGTTACGGGAGCATCCTTCTTATGGGGGAACTCCTCCCTGCATGCAAGGGTCCCCAGGTTCCATCACTGAGATGGGACACTGAGTGGCAGAGTGTCAGTGGCGTGGAGTTGAGTGGGATGGCTATGGCTTCTTCTCCCTTGCTGCCCACAGCCAACCTGCCACAACCATAGCCTGGATGCTCTCTTTCCACCCCTGCGTGTCCTCTGTCAAATTTTAGACCAGTGGCTTTCACACTTTATTTTTTTGTGTGGAGGATTGGCTCTGAGCTAACATCTGTTGCCAATCTTCCTCTTTTTGCTTGAGGAAGATTGTCCCTGAGCTAATAGCTGTGCCCGTCTTCCTCTGTTTTGTAATTGGGATAATGCTGCCACAGCATGGCTTGATGAGCGGTGTGTAGGTTCACACCCAGGATCTGAACCTGCGAACCCCAGGCCACTGAAGTGGAGTGCGCGAACCTAACCACTGTGCCACCAGGCCAGCCCCCCACACTTTTTTTTTTGTGTGTGTGTGAGGAAGACCAGCCTTGAGCTAACATCCGTTGCCAATCCTCCTCTTTTTGCTGAGGAAGACTGGCCCTGGGCTAACATCCGTGCCCATCTTCCTCCACTTTATATGGGACGCCGCCACAGCGTGGCTGACAGGCAGTGCATCGGCGGGCGCCTGGGATCCGAACTGGCGAACCCCGGGCTGCCAAGCGCGGACGAAACCGCTACGCCACCCGGCGGCCCCACACTTTATTTTTATTAGCAGAACTTTTTGCTTTCCCATCTTACATTATGAGAAATTCCAGGATATAAAGAAGATCAAGTCAGAGCTGTTCTGGTGTCTGTGAGAGTGGGGGGCCCTGTCTCCCCCGTCACCACCACCTCCTCCACCTCTGGAGCTGAGGTGTCCCAGGGTCCCCTGATCCAGGCCATGTCTCTTCTCTTGAGTGGTGGCCGCTGCCTCACTCCTGGTCCCCAGCCTTCATGCTGTTCCTCCCATGCCATCCTGTGTGTCCCACCTGTTCACGCTGAACCACCAGAGTGACCTGAGATCTGATCTACCTCAAGACTTGGGTCTAAAACCCTTTTGGGGTGCTGCTTGGCCACTTGCCTCCCTAGCCAGTCTTGTCGGCCACCATTCATTATGCTTTGACTCCTGATGCAATGACCGAGTGCTGTCCCCGGGATACACCACACTTTCTTAGGCCTCTGCCTGTCCGCCTGTAGCTCCTTTTGCCTGGAAGGCACTCCTTCCCCTTCTGACCAGCATGTGCATCTGAGTCTTTCAAGGGTCCCCATCTCTCTTTCCAGTTTCAGAGAGAGGCTCTTATTTGCTCCCCTTTTCCTTCCACCCACTTGTGACAAGTGGTGAATGTGCTGGATAGTGTTTAACAGGCTTTCACGGGGGTCTGGTTTGCTGGTTTTGGGTGCATTCTGGCTTCTGTGGTGTAAACACGGTCGGCGTGGCATCACCGAGCACAGAGATGGGGAGATGAGCACAGCCACTCGGGAGCTGCCTGACGCTGGCTCCAGCACATCTCTGCCTATGGCCCTTTGAAATTCGTTATCTTTCTCCCCATTTAGGTTCTTTTGAGGACAGGAGTGAGGCTTCAGGGTTTTTTGTGTCTGACATTGCATAAGTGACGGTTGCGGCAGGGCAAGTGGAGAAGGAGGATCTGCGAGGCCTGCGGGCATCTGAGTGGGTGGGCGAGTCAGGACGACCCCTGGGCCTCGATTCGGGTGCCTGGGGTGAAATGTGCACCGTGATGGGCTGCAGAGGTGCGTGGCTGCTGAAACTGTGTGGGTGAGGAAGGCAGTGGTGGGACGTCCCTTGTCTTTTGTAAGTGTAAATGTGTATTTTTGACAGATGAGCAACAACAGCAATAAGAGAGCTCCGACAACAGCCACCCAGCGACTGAAGCAGGACTACCTGCGAATTAAGAAAGACCCGGTGCCTTACATCTGCGCTGAGCCCCTCCCTTCTAACATTCTTGAATGGTAAGGCCTGCATCACCCACTGTCCCCCGGGTTCTCTGCTGGCTGGGCTGGGTGGGCTTGGCGCTGGGAAGGTGCACCTGCACTCTTCCAGGTGTGACCAGACTGTAAGGCCCACAGACACACTCTGGCTATCTTCCTAACGGGCAGCAGCTGGGGACACAACGGGTCCTTCTTGACTCCTGCATGCTGGGGCTGGATAGAGTCCTTCCTGGAGGTGGACAGGTCTGTGGAGTCTGTAGGGAGGCTTTGGGCTGGGCAGGTCTCACAGCTGTTGGAGGAGAAGCTGTATTTCTAGAGTCTTCTTCTCTGCTCTTTGCTGCTGTAAAGTGGCCCATCCTGCCTTAGAGAGTTCGTGATGAGGAGACAGGGGTCCTGATACTCCAGCTCCCGGCAGTGGCCCGGGCACATGCCTGAGAGGATCTGTGCTTTGTGACTGTTGGTTTCATAGCAGTTCTTTCATTGTGTTGTTACGAGGCTGCATGCCTCTACAGAGATGCTCACCTAACCAGGTTTGCTGGTGATTTTGTGAGAGGGTGAGAGTATTTTTTGAGTCTGCAGATGGCAGGTGTCGTGTGATCCACAGTGTTAAAACAATGTACGTTTGTATCCTGGTGGGGAGAGGATTTGGAGGGATGGTCATCAAGATGTGGACAGTTGTGTCTGGTCTGGCATTTCTGGTTCATTCTACTTTCTCCTTTTCTGCTGTGTTTGAAGATCCGTAACCCCAAATGCCTCTTGGCATAAAGCTGAAGCCTCCTTTATTTGTGTGGGAGAGTACACCCCGTGGGCACCACTGTTCTTGGTCTGAGGCACATGGGCCCACCTGGGCTTGGGCTTTGTGTGATACTTCAGTGACAATTACGGGCTGTCCCTGTTCCTCCTGCTTGAGGACAGCTGCTCTGAGGTCGTGTCTCGTTCTTCCAGGACATCAACGCTGGGGGACACAGAGTCACCTCATGTCACCAGCTGTTCCCTGTTTAGCCGACTGCATGATATTTGGACACACTGAAAAATCTAATTTTCAAGTACATCTCAAGAATATATTATGAAATTAAAATTTTAAAAATTTCCAGTTGATGTTAGTGGTTAGGATTAACTTCTTGTGTATTGTATCGTGGACACAAAAGTACTTGGTGGAGAACTTGGGCAGTTCAGCCTCCAAGATCCTGTTACAAAGTGACTAAAGCATCTACGGCACAAGGGATTGAAGGGCTTTGAAGCTGCCTTGCTGGTTGGAGTTTAATCTTCCGTTGTTCACCCACTGAGTGTCTGTGAACGTCCAGTTTGGCCGAGCCCTACAAACCCCAGCCTTGGAGTGCCTCAGATTTTGGAGAATTTGCCATTCCAAAGCCACCTGATTTTCTTCTCTCCCTCAGGCACTATGTGGTCCGAGGCCCTGAGATGACTCCTTACGAAGGTAAGTCTTTGTTCTGAGTTAGAAGAACAAGAGGCAGTTTTTCTATTGTGAATAGACCTTGCCCATTAAACACCTTTTATTTGTAAATCGTGCTCTTTCTATTTTGGATGTGCGTTAGATTGGACTTACTGGGAACTCATCCTGTTATTTCTCCAAGTCCTAGAGGTGTTTGCTGATGATTTGCTTTTGCTGGTGTGTCTCCGTCTTCAGGGACCATCTGTAGGTGTCCGATGTCAGTGGGCTCAGAGCTGGGACGCAGACTGGGGTAAACAGTAAAACTCGGCCGGATTCTCCTCCCGTTTCTTAAGACTGGGATGAGTATCGTTGAAGGAGAAAAGTGTGTTTATGGGGTGCTCACTCAGTGCCCAGTTCTCTGAGCTAAGTGGTGCCCTTGTGTGGATGGGGCACTGAGGCCTAGGGAGGCCGCAGGACCCACTCTCGGGCAGCTGAGTACCTCCGCTCTCCTTACTGCTGCTGAGACTGATCCAGTGACACCACATAGGGTCCTCTGGTGTCGTTTACAAGGTGGGCCTGGGAGCTGTCAGTCAGCAAGCCTCTGGGGGCCTGTGGGGAGCCTGGTGCCAACCTCGGGCTTTGGGCCAGGTCGAAAGATGAGCTGTGGCAGGCAGGCCCAGGGCAGAGCCAGGCCAGATGGGCAGTACCTTCAGCTCTTTAGCCACTGGGTCCTGACTTCAGATAGCCAAAGCAGCGCCATTTGGTCTGCTTACGTGTGGGGGTTTTGCATAAGATTTCACTAGAAAATAGTTCTGCTGCTAGAGGAGAAAAGTTTGAAAACTACTGCTCTGGACCATCAGAGGGGAACTGGGTAGTTAGAGTGGAAAAGGCCCCGCTCTCTAGAAGGTAGTTCGGCAGATATGTCACTAGCCTTATGGGGACTCTCTTTGGCCCAGGAATCCCCATTCTGGGATGATCTGTCCTGGGGAAACAAGTGTGCAGAAGCGTATCTGTAGGGTGGGTATGTTATTAGAACATTACTTTGGGGACTGCCCAAGTGCCCAGCAACAGGGTATGGGCTTGATGACGCCTTGTGGCAGGTTCCTAGAAAGATGGGCTTCAGAATGATCTGTGTAGATCATATTAAAATGCTTCTTAAATGCGTGTATGTTTTTAACAAACTTGAAGCATAGACAGCAAGAATGAGCAGTGTTCTCTTTTAAGTTTTTTTATTCTTTGTGGTTTTAGTACTTTCCAAATAAATAGTGAACATTTATTAATTTGGTAACCAGACCCCACCCTCCCACCCCTCAAGACCAGCCAGGACTGTTGCTGGCTGAAATGAGCCTGACCCCTAGTCAGGTGGAGGCAGCAGAGAGGAGAGGGCAGGCCCTGAGTGGAGGTGTGCAGGGGCTGGGACTGCAGGAGACCTCATGTCCCCCCAGCCCCTGGGGGCCTGGTGTCGCCTGGGTCTGCAGAAAGAGGTGCTCCCTTTCTAGACCCACTCCTGCTTTCGTCTGTCCTGTTCTCTCTCCTGTGTACTTCTCTGCTGGTCCTGGCCTGCAGGCTGCAAATACATCTACCCTCCTGTGAAGATTCCCTTCAGAGACAAAAACCTTTTCCCGCTGCCCTCCTCCCTGCCTCCCTCCACTGCCCTCCTCCTCCCCCTCTTCAGCTCAGGGCCACCCTCTGCTGACTGCCCTCATCAGGGTGTCCAAGGGACCCCTCTGAATTGCCACATCTGAGGGATGGCTCTCAGGCTTCAGTGTCTGGGCCTGTGCAAACTCTGTGGTGACTCCAGCTTCCTCTTTACTTGCTCCTCCTTTGGCTTCTGGATGTTCTGACCCTTCCCGGTCTCTCCTAGCTCTTCTCCCACGTCCACATCTGTCTGGCTCAGTGTTGGTAGGCCATTGATGCTGTCTTTGCTCTGGGCTCTATGCCTGTGCTGCTCCCTGCGTTCTCCAGGCACAACAGTCCAGACAGTTCAGAATTGGCTTCCTGTCCCTAGGTTGATCTGTAGACTTCATATAATCCCATCAAAACGCTAACAAAGTTTTTGTAGACATACTCAAGCTTATTCTAAAATCTTTATTCAGAAATGTGCATGGAAAGGCAAGGACCTAGAATAGCTAAAACAATTTTTAAAGAGGATAAAATGGGAGGAGTCATTCTGCCTGATTTCGAGGCTTGCGGTGTAGCTCTGTGATCGGATGGTGTGGTGTCCGTGGAGGGAGATATGGGTCCACAGAATGAGTCAAGAGCCCAGGAACAGTCCTGCACAGCTGTGGCCAACAGCTTTTTGATCAGGTTGCAGAAACAGTTCCATCAAGGAAGCACAGCACGGTGCTAGGGCCACAGCGCTCTCTGCGGTTTCTGCCTTCTGGTCTTGGCCAAGGCTGTGCTCATGGCTCGGTCCTCTGGGGACACTTGGAAGGGGGTGGGAGCTGCTGGCACAGGGGTTCATGCACTGACTTATCTGCGCTCCCAGGGGGGCAGGCTCAGCTCTTTGATGTCTGGGCGAGGCTCTGCCCTCCCGTGGCCCCTGCATTGCCTTGCTTAGGATGAGACCTCTAGGGCTGCCCTCAAACATGGCTTCTCCCACAGCTCCTTCCCTGTAGTTTAGAGTGCACGTCTTTGGACATGGAGAATGGCATACTGCTGCGGTTTGAGGGAAGCAGCTTGTTGGTCGTTTGCCCCTGTAGGATTCCTGCTCTGCCGGCTCCTGCACCGACTCTATAGTGCACACACGAATGGTGCATGGACCCTCGGCGTTTGCTGGTTTACACTGGCAGTGAACAACTTTGTGTGGTTCTCTGTGCACTGGTCAGCGTTTCTCGGGTAGATAATGAGATGGAACCGCTGCATCTGCGTGTGTGTTTAGAATTCTGTTTCCTGGTTGGTTCACTCGGGGTCCAGGCAGGTTTATACTTGCACAGCAAGGCAGGGCCTGCTTTCCTACCACCTTCCACAGAGCTAAAAATGGCATGTTTCCTGCTGTTTAAGTCACTTCCTGGTTAGTACTGAGCTAGACATGCATGGTGGCTGTTCCTGCTTCCTCTTGGGAAATCGCCTGTTTATGTCTCTTGTTTATTTTCCAGTTTGGCTATTCTTGGTGATTTTGAGTATGAGTGTGCTCTGAATGCTGTGTCTGGTGTTAGTCTGTCACTGGTGCACTTGTCTGCTTGTCCAGCAGGCCTTGCAGGTGGCATTTGCTCAGGTCATCCCTCCACCCCTCGTGTGAGGCAGCTGGGGCACTGCAGCCCATCCAAGGTGGTGGGGAGGCCTTACCCGAGAGTGGTTGGAGCAGAGACCTGTGGCAGTTTGGGACTAGTGTGTCCCAGTCCTTGAGGTGGGACCAAGCCCAGGGTGCTGGGGGGCAGGGCAGTGTTCCTCGAACCTCACTGCACATGCACACGCGCACACACAAGTACGCACACACAAGTACACACGCACTGCCAGGAATCCTGTCAAATGCACCTTCCATTCAGCTGGTCTGGCGTGGGCCTGAGGCTCTGCATTTCCCACTGGCTCCCAGGTGCGTCCCTCAGAGCAAGGGTGTAAGGCCTTAGTGGAGACTGGCCTGGTGGGACCTTGAGCAGGCAGGGGTGGAGGCAGTGAGGCCAGCAAGCTCATCCAGAGTGTTGGGCTCTGGATCATTTGGAAGGTGGGGCCAACAGGGTTTGCCGATGGAGTAAATGTGATACGGGGTTAGGGAGTCTCCCTGCTTTTAGTCTGAACAACAATTGAGAGGACAGAGTTGCTGTTTGGGGAAAATGGCAGGCATTCTGTCTTGGACTTGTCAGGGGCAGTGTTGCCTGGTCAGTACCTGGGTCTGGAGTTTGGGAGGAGTCCAGAGGTCCAGGTGAAGGTGCTGGTTGGAGTCATTGCGGTACTCCCCATGTCACGTGAGACCCATGTGATCCCAGAGGTGGGAGTGGTGGGGGAGAGCACCAGATGGAGCTGCACGGTCTGTGCAGGGGAGATGAGGACCTGAAGGGGGAGCCAAGCCAGGGTGGGGCTTTGAGGAGGCGGGGTCAGGAGTGGTTGTGAGGCCTGAGATGCAGTCAGACACCCCAGTGGGGATGTCTGGTGACCTCGAGGTCCGATTTGGGGGACCATGGTGGGAGCAAAAGTCCTGTCGGGATGGACTTGAGAGCATGGCAGTCATGGATGTGGTTCTCCAGGGATTTTACCTAAAGGAGAAGGGAACAGCTGGCAGGAATTGGGGGGTGGTCAGAATTGTGTGTTTTTGACCTTTGTTATTTTTGAGATGGGAGGAATGATGGCAGGTTTGCTTGCTGCTGGGTGTAGTTTGGTGGAGAAGGAGAAATGGGTAGTGCAGGAGAGAAGGGGCCTGGAATGGGTGACCTCAGCTGATGTACTTGGGTGTGGATGGGGTGGGGGGAGCCCTGCGGGTTCTCTTCTGATGCTCTTTTCTTGGTGGGTGGGGCACAGGAGGATCAAGGAGGGGTGTGCAATGGCCATGGGGAGCAAGGGCCCGCTCTGATGGTGGGCATGAACCCCCAGTGAGACTACTAGCAAGACGTGTCTATTCCAGGGATGGTCCAGGGATGGGCACGGAGGTGGGGAGACCTAGCTGGGTGGGGGCATGGCGGGAGGTGGGTGACAGGTAGTGACGGTCAGCCTGGCAGCCAGTGTGGGGGTGGGTGCTGGGGGTCAAGACCACTAGGAGTCGCACTGTGGACGATGACAAGGCTCTTTCTCTGTTTTGATATAGGTGGCTATTATCATGGAAAACTAATTTTCCCCAGAGAATTTCCTTTTAAACCTCCTAGTATTTATATGATAACTCCCAATGGAAGATTTAAGTGCAATACAAGGTAAGGCGTTTCTGCGGTGCTTCTGAAGTGTGGTTGTGGTCATGATGAGTGTGTGCTCTGTTGAGTGGGTCCCTTTTTTGCAGGCTGTGTCTTTCCATCACGGATTTCCACCCAGACACGTGGAACCCGGCCTGGTCTGTCTCTACCATCTTGACTGGGCTCCTTAGCTTCATGGTGGAAAAGGGCCCCACCCTGGGCAGTATAGAGACGTCGGACTTCACGGTGAGGGGTGGAGAGCATCGCTCCGCGTGTGTCCTTGCTCCCCAGGCACTACTGGAGAGACCCCTCTCTGGAGTTCCTTGTTATCAGCAGTGGGGAGAGCAGGCTGCATTTCCTCGGGGCCTTGGAGGGGGTGGGCAGCATGCAGCCCCTCCATAGACAGCGAGGGTGTTGCCTGCAGGCATGGTGGCTTCTCCTTCTTGTTAGCTGGTTTTAGTTTTCTGTTGTTTAAGTCAGAATCAAATTGAACGTCATTAACTGATGATACTGGGAAGATAAGTCTTTATAAGACTATAGATTAGTTTGTTGTGAAGAGCCAGTTTATGGAGTGTTTTCAGCTACATGAAGACAGTAGCTCTTGACCATAAAATAATCTGTTTTTAGAATTTGAAAGAACTGAAATTAGCCTTTAGGCTGATATCGCCCTCTCTTTCTTCCTAGAAGAGGCAACTGGCTGCACAGAGTTTAGCATTTAATTTAAAAGACAAAGTCTTCTGTGAACTATTTCCTGAAGTTGTGGAGGTAAGAAAGCAGAAGTTGGCAGTCAGGTTTGCTTTCCCCATGTCAGAATCGCTTTCAGATTCGATTCTCTTCAAAGAGAAAACGAGTGCTCCCCTGTGTCCCTGTACTGCAGACGTGGAGCACCACGGAGGGACGCCTGGCCCCACACGCAGTTTTAGGTGCAAACAGACCTGCCTCTCTCCTCAAGGCCCCTGGGGACCCCGGGGCTTGGGCCACAAGATCAGAGCTGGGGAGAGGTTGGGGAAAGTGGAGACTGGGCCTGTCCCCACCAGGGAGCAAGGGATGGAGAGGTTCTGGGTGGGCCAGGAGTGGTGTTGGGGGGGCCTGCCATGAGGGACTGGAATGCTCTCTGGTCTTGGCACTAGAGCAGAGAACGTGGCTGTGCGCAGGGGAGGCTGGACTGCACGGAGATCAAGGCTGCAGTGATTCAGTGTCTCTGACGCCTGGCTCCATCCAGGGCCTCTGAGGTGCAGGCTTGGTGATTCTGGCAGATCACCTGGCTACTACATCTGTAAAATAGGGTTAACATAAGCAGCACCCACCTCCAAGGGCAGGTGTCAGGATTGAACACTTGCAGCTAGCCTTGACCCTTGACCCTCCCTGGTCCTAAAGGAACTGGTTTGTTTAGACCAGCTGTTATTTCTTGCTGTTTTTCTCTTAGGAAATTAAACAGAAACAGAAAGCACAAGACGAACTCAGTAGCAGACCCCAGGCTCTCCCCCTGCCAGACGTGGTTCCCGACGGGGAGACGCACCACGGCCAGCACGGGCTTCAGCTGCTCAATGGGCATGTGCCGGGGGCTGGGCCTCACCTTGCGGGGCTCCAGCAGGCCAACCGGCACCATGGACTCCTGGGCGGTGCCCTGGCGAACTTGTTTGTTATAGTTGGGTTTGCAGCCTTCGCCTACACGGTCAAGTATGTGCTGAGAAGCATAGCGCAGGAGTGAGCCTCGTGCCATGACCGCACAGGTGGTCGGAAATGAGGGACGCTGGGCCCGAGCTTGACGCGGGCTGGCTGGATGTGCCTCTGAGCGCAGGGTGGACCTGCCTGACTCCTGGGGTTAGTTTTTTAAAAACCTTTAAAAGGAAAACAGAAACTGAAGTGTGTGGTTTGGATTTGGAGGAGATGCGAGATTCCCACGCCCTGTTCTTGCCCTGGATCTGTCGGGGGCTGTGGGGCTCGGGGATCGAGGAGGAGGGGCTCACACTTTGGTTTCATAGCTCATCTCCTATATTGTCTTTGGACCTGTTTTAGTAAACCTGTTTTTCATTTTATTAGATTTGGTCACTTAAAATATAAAACTCGATGCCTATCAATACTCTGCGTGCGTTCTTAGTCCAGCGCAGCTTTGACTCACCAGACAGGAGCCAGTCCTGTGACTGCGCTCGGCCGGCGTGGACGAGGGGCCTGGCAGTGAGGCCCGGGGGCCGCTGGCCAGGGACAACAGTGGACGGGGATCCAGGAGATGTGGGATTTGGCCACAGCATTTTAAAATGTGCGTGTGTTCACTTGGAATGAAGCAGATTCCTCCTGGGAAAAGTGTGTGGTCTTTGTTTTGCTGAAGTTGAAGTTAAGCATCTGCTCACTCTTGACCACTAGAGGTCGTCCTTTACTTCAAGCCATGGCTGAAGATGGAGGTGGCAGAGCTGCCCGCACAGCCTCCTCCAGGCTGCTGCTGCGAAGGATGGTCCTCGGTACCCCTAGAGCCTTTCCTCTGAATTCCTCATGTCCCGGGGCCCAGGAGACCCTCCTGTGCTGGTGGAGGGTGGAGCCTCAGTAGCCCCACAGAGGTCCCCACCCAACAGGCAGGCTCTGCTCCACGTCTGGTTTACCCTAGATAGGCTCACGCTCCTTTTCACAGCTGGTCCGTGTCAGGTGTCGGCTCTTCCCAGGAGATGACACAGTGGGATTGGGCATCACAGAAGGGGACAGGCTGCCCTGGAAAGACACGTCAAGGTTGGGCAGAGTGGGCGGCATCTCAGTTTTGGGGCTGAGGACTCCCCGGATTGCTGACATCTTCCCACTTTACGTCTGTTTCATCATCTCACCTGCACGTGGTGCGGAAAGTGCTGTGTCTGAGCCCCGGATGAGACGCTGTGCCCGCACTCCAGAGGACAGCGGGAAAAGCAAAGTGCAGCCATGTGCTTGTGCATCTCTGACTTTGTTGATCAATTTATTTAAAATTGCTCCTTAATTTACCACTTGTGTGTATTTAATCCACTCTTGTGAAAAAAAAAATCTTGCATTATATCTTTATTCCTACATTCTGTGCTGTTTGAGTCCGTGTTGGTAGAAATTTGAGTCCATCTCGGCCCAGCGCTGGGATAGCGCATGGGTGGGCTGCTGGCTTGGCCTGTGGAGGAGCCGGAGCTGCTGTGTCTGCTGCTCTGCTGGGCCCGGACCCCAGTGTGTGCAGCGGCGGGTAGGGGTGAGCTCTGCCGGGCCTCACTCGCAGCCTGCAGCTGGCTCGAGGTCGGCGTCTATTCCAAACGCTCGATGTTTCCTGAGATTCTGGGAAGCAGAATGTTTAGCAAATAGAGAGTTTACTTGACATGTCTTATTTCTTTTTTGTACAAATCGCAACCTTTAAAAACCCTTAGTCAGCGGTAGGAATTGATCTGTGCTGTACAGAGCCTTCACTGGTGCCCAAGGCGGCATGCTGTCTGAAGTGACCCGAAATAAAAGATGATCTTGTCCTGTTGGGCCATGCGTCTGACCCCGTGTCCGTGTTGCTCTCCCTTGGGGGGATCACAGGCCCCTTGTTCTTGTATGGAGTCCCTGGTGGAGGGCCGTCAGGCATCCTTAGACCACCCCTTGGACGTGCATGTCCCTGGCTGGCACAGCCGGACCCTTTGTGACTCAGATCGCATAGTGAAGTCTGTCCTAATCAAGGCAGAAAGGCCCCGGACAGTTGATACTCCACAGATGTGTGTAAAGCAGTCTTGGCAGTGTGGACGGTGGTCTTGGAGAAGACTACTTCCGGTGCTTCTCCCCTAAGAAGGGTCCCCCAGGCCAGAGTCTGAGGCCTCGGCACCGGCAGATGCAGCCCAGAGGTCTCGGTCCGAGAGGCTGGAGCAGCTTTCTCTGTGAGTGGCGGGAGGACGGCCTGTCCTGGGGAGTCGGGGTGTCCAGCGTCTGGTGTGGGCTGGGTGGGTGAGAACCAGCAGCTGGCCTGAGCCTCCCTCAGGGGGCAGTTGGCAGCGATGGTGGGAAGGTGTGGGCATGTTTTCTGGGTGACTCCGGTGCTCATGGAGCTGGCCCAGAAGGACTCCTGGGATGTGGGGGAGGGGCACTGGAGAGCAGAGAGCAGGCTTGTAGCTGTTGCGTGTCTGCTGCACCCTGGGGAGCCCACTCCTGCCACTGACCTTGTAGGGCCATGCTGGAGGCTGGCTCAGCTGGCAGTGTCCATGCAGCAGCCAGTCACAGACGGCACACTTTCAGGAAGAGGCCACCAGGATGCAGGTGACACAGAAAAGCAGGTGTCCAGCCTGTGAAGAGGGCAGCTTGGCGGGGAGTCTCCTGGGCTGCCTTCCCTGACCCAGTGCTGGGCGCAGGTCACAGCGAGGGTTCCAGCTGGGTGGGACGCAAAGGGGTCTTCACCGTGGCCCTCCTCAGGATGCAGGCATCAAGAGCTTGCTCACCTTCGGACACATGAGGGAGCTGTGGCAGCTTCGCCAGAACCGGCCACTGTTGTCCCTGGCGGTGACCTCTCCCTGAGCTAGGAGGGCAGACAAATGTCTTGGGTGGACTCTCCTCACGTCTTCCGTCCAGGGGCAGCTCTGCCTGTAGACGCTGACCATGGATGTGGCCTGGGGCTGAGGTCTCCTGCTTGGCTGCCTCCATCATTCCCAGTGGACATCTGGAAATTTGGGAGGGTCTGGAGAGCTCTTCCTTGCTTCCCCCAGGACCACTGTGCCCCACCTTCCTTGAGGCTGGACTGCAAGCAGTGGCTCTTTTGGGAGCCAGCCATGGCTCTGACTGTTCTCAGCCTCGGTCCATACCAGCTGAAGAGTGGCTGGCAGCGGGGTCCCCCACCATGCTGCAACTGTGCCTGTAGGGCCTGGCGACTTGACCTGGCCCCAGCCATCCTGCTGCCTGCAGCCTGGAGGGAGTTAAGAAAGGACCCCAAGTCTCCCTGGGGACCCGCCCACTGTTGCTTAGGTCCAGCTGGAAGGAAATCTCATGCTCCTTCTCCTGGGGTGGATGGCTGTGGAGTGAACAGGGTCATCTGGCAGCGCACAGCCACCTGGGGGCTCACCTTTGTCCTGACCTCTGAGGGGATGGGCCTGGGGACTCCCTTTCCCCTGCTGGCTCAGGACTGTGGGAAGCCCAGGGGCCCAGCTGGGGGAGGGCAGCCCCTCAGGCAGTGAGGGTTGGCCCTATGCCCCAGTCAGAGAAGGGGGCAGGACTGTGAGGCAGCCTTGGCCACCTGCCATGCCTTTGCTTGGAAGTCAACCAGTCCGTCTCCTAGCCATGCTCACCTCAGTGGAGGAGCAGAACCCGTGGTCACCAAGGCTGGGGGCCCCCGGGGGTCATCTGTCCGGCAGGACCCTGGAGCAGGGGCACCTGGGGCAGGGCCTGAAGAACCTGGGAGAGCTGAGTGAGGTGGTCCTAGGAAGCGGCTGAGGAGGGCTGTGAGCCCCTGATGGAGCACGTCCCCCGGCCACGGGGGGGGGGCTCCCTGGCCACCACCCTGGAGGGGCTGGGTGCAAGATGCCAGATGGGGTGGGGCGAATCTGCCTAGCGGTTCCCAGGTTCCCTCCAGGGAAAGTGGGCCGGGGGCGTCTCCCAGGACCTGGGGGGCCTTGGGAGGCGCAGCCCTCGGGCAGCCCGGCGCCGGCTCCTCGGCAGAAACGCCGCCGCGCGTGGTCGGTGGGGTCCCGCCCCGTGAACGCCCCCGACGGCCTGGGAGCCCGGCGGACGGTCCCCCGCGTGCGAGCCCTCCCCCTTGGAGCCCGCGGCTCTGGGGAGGGGGAGGGTTTATCTGGCGGCGGCGCGGGCGGCGAGGGCACTGCGCGAGGGGAGCCGGCGAGGCCGCGGGGACAGAGCGCGTCCTGCCCTCCCGTCGTGCCGGCGCCCCGCTTGCCCGCGCGGAGATGCACCGGCCGGGCGCCCCCTGGGGCCGCGTCTCCGCGCCGGGGTCCTGAGTGCCGGCTGCGCCGCCGCCCCCATGAACGCGCCTGGGTGCCCCCGCTCGCAGCGCTGAGCCGCCGAGGTCCCGAGCCGCGGGGTCGCCATGCGCTGGGCCTGGGCTGCGGCCGTGGCCATGGCCCTCCTCTGGCCGCAGCTCGCGCTCTTCGGGGGCGTCGGGGCCCGGCGGGAGCCCAGGAGGCCGCGGCAGCCGGGCCAGCGCACCGAGCCCCGCAACGCCACCGTGTCCAACAGAGAGGTGCTGCCGGGCTCCCCCAAGGTACGCGCGGGCCGGGCGCACGTGGGCGCCGCTTCGGCGCTGCGGGGAGCGGTCCTGCCGCCCGCAGGCTCTGCCTCGCGGGGCTCTCCAGGACCCCGTCCCGTCTGGGTGGGGTGGTGCTTTGCGCAGGATCCGCAGCGGCCGGGTAGGAACCGGCTCGGCACCCCCCAACCCTTCCACCCCCCACCCCCAGCCTGGGATGGGATTGGGGGATGGGAGGGGCTCCCCAGCGGGGCTCTTTTGAACCTTTTGAAACCCACTGTGCCCGGAAAACCTGCAGCCATTAGGTGTAATTGCTAATTCAGGAGGGGTGGGGGGAGCTCAGGCAGCCCGCTCCATGAGAACCTGGTGCCCCACAATTCCGTGGCTAGACTGGACCCTGTGCTTCCTGGAGGTCCTTGCCCTGACCCACCCTCTGTAGCCAGCACTTCCTGTGGCCTCTGGCATGGGACGTGCTCCTGTCCTTGGAGCCCCTCCATCCCCAGCCTGCCCCCAGGGTCCCCTCTGAGACAGGAGACCCCTGCACCCACCTCAGCCCTGGGCCTCCTGAGGGGTCTTGGAGCTGACCCCAGCAGTGCAGGCCTGGTGGCTTCTTGCAACTGCCGACCTCGGGGCCGCAGGACTGGGAGGGGAGCAGCAGTTGCTGGGGCAAGTCGCCTGCCAGCCCTCACGCCTTTGATCCTGGCCTCCCGCCTCCCAAGGGCGTCTCCGTGGCGGCCAGCCCGGCTGCTCCCCGGCCCACGCAGCCCCACTGGGGCCTGAGGCCCCGTTTTCCAGATGGGCAGGCTGAGGAGAGGGAGTCCTTGGGCCCCGCCAGTCAGGGAAGAGTGGGCTGCTGGTAGGTTCCGGGGCCACCCAGAGGGTCTTGAGCAATCCCAGCCAGTTACCCAGGGGCGGGGTCCTTGGTGGCAGTTCTCTGCTCTGCTTGGCCCCCCTGCCTGGGGCTGCCCTTCTGGAGCAAGGGCACAGAGCAGTCTGGGAACAGGCAGGTGGACCTCCATCTTGAGAGGGGACTTGTGACATATGTTCCAGGATGGTCCTCCCCAGACATTGGGACCCCTGCTCTTCCTGCTGGGGGTGGGGTCGTCCTCCTCCAGCTGCCCACTCCCGCAGCCCTTGCCCCCAGATGCCACTGATGCACTTGGCCCTCCAGGACCCCTGAGTTCCTCAAGTGCTGCTAGGGTTGTTGGTGGCCAGGGGAACAGGCAGACAGCAGAAGTGTGAGGCCTCAGGGGATCTGCCCCTCCCAGCCCCCCAGCTAGAGGCCTGTCTGGTCCACTGGGAAGGAACCCCGGCCTTTCCCGGTCAGGAGGCTGCGCCTGCCCTGGGAGCCCAGCTCTCACTCTGTTTGGGGCTGAGGGCTGACCCCTGGAGTGGAGCCTGGGCGAGGACCCCTCAGCCTGCCCTGCCTGGGATGGCTCTCCAGGAGTGGCCAGGGCTCCGCTGGCTTCGTGATGGTGGCTCTCTCCCAGCCAAGCTGCATCTGCTACGCTCCTGCCCGTTTCACGGGCTTCCTATTTGAACCTGGCGCAGACTTTCTCAGAGACTCCGGCTCCCTCCCTGGCCCACACCCCTACTTAGCACCACCTCTCCTTCTCTGACTTTGGAACTGGGGGTGCTCCGGTCTCTCCCACCTGCCAGGTGCAGAACCTGGGCTTTGGAGCGGGTGGCTGGAGGGCTGGGGGGTTCGGTTGAGGCAGCTCTGCCCCACCCCTCCCAGCCCTTGCTCCAACAGCAAGGTGGGCCAGCCACTGTGGCCTGGGTCGAAGCCTGAGGAGCAGGGCCAGCTGGAGCACCGAGGCTGCCAGCTCGCACATCCAGTGCCCAGCACAGAGCAGGGCCTGTGCTTACCCCCTCCCCGCTTAGCACGGCTCTGGAAACGCTCCTGCCCTGTACCGCTGGCCTCTGCCAGGGCCAAGCCCTGTCGAGACACGTGGGGCTGGCTCTGCGTGCACATGGGTGTGCCCGTCCACGTGGGAACAGGGCACCACGGGAGGGGACACGATCGCTCTGACACAGAACCAGCACTCACAAAGGCCCAAGCCCTGGCCCGCCTGTCGTCCTGGTCTGAGTCCCTGGGGGTGGCCTGCGGTACCCTGTTGGCATCTTCCTTGTGTCTGCCCTGAGTCCTGCCTGAGGTGGCGTGGGCCCTGAGGCTCCCCATTCTCCGTAGGGACAGCGGGGCAGGACCCAATGGGCCCAGCAATCAGCCCACTAGCCCTGTCCCCTGGCCCTTCAGCCGCCTGAGGCCTTGGGGCCTGAGTTCTCAGATGCCCACATGACATGGCTGAACTTTGTCCGTCGGCCGGATGATGGGGCCTCGAAGAACCGATGCCGAGGCCAGAGCAAAAAGTCGGTGAGCCCCAGGGTCTGAGCCCAGGGCAGGGGTGGCTGTGGCTCCCCCGGGATCCTCACTTTCTCCTGCCTCCCCCCAGCGAGGCCTCTCTGGCCCCCCAGGGCCTCCTGGGCCCCCCGGCCCCCCAGGCCCCCCTGGTGCAGAAGTCACCCAGGAGGCCCTGCTGAGGGAGTTTCAGGAGATGCTGAGAGGTGAGCCCCCCCACCCTACCCCGCTCCTCCCAGAGGCTCAGGGGGGCCCCACCTAGGCCTCGGGGTGACTCCAAGCTGCTGCCCCACCCATGTCCCCACAGAGGCCACCGAGCGTCGGTTGTCTGGGCTGCTGGGCCCATTGCTGCCCAAGGAGACAGGCGGGCGGCTGGTGGCCGAGGCCTTCCACTGCCGGCTGAAGGGCCCCGTGCTGGTGGACAAGAAGACTCTAGTGGAACTGCACGGCTTCCAGGCCGTGAGTGAGCATGGGGGGCAGGCGTATGGGTTGGCCCGGGGGGGCGGGGCTGAGGGGTCTCCAGGGGCATTCGCTGCAGGCACTTACACACTATTGGGGGCCAGCTGGGGGGCAGGATGCTAGGTTGGCCCCCAAGGGTGAGTGGGGCCCACAGCCACCAGGGGATGGCCACCCAGCATACACATGCAGCGGGGCCTGGGGGAGCGGGCATGGGGGAGCAGCCTGGGTCAGGGTTGGGAGGTCTCGTGTGCACCAAGACTTCGGGTGGGGTCCGAAGTGGCCAGGAGGCAGGGACACCCTCCCCTGTGTGGGCTCTCGGGGCCTCATCCAACCCTTGGGGCCTGGAGACTGTTCCAGAGGCCCAGGGGTGCAGACACACAGGTCATCCGTCTGTGCCCCCCGGGGCCTGCTTGGGGTTGGGGGCTGTTGGTCGCAGCCTCCTCCCGCAGGCTGGGTATGCAAGATGAGAGTCCAGGCCCTGCAGCCTGTGGTTCACCTGCTGTCCCTCCAGCCCACAGCCCAGGGCGACTTCCTGCGGGGGTCTGGCCTGAGCCTGGCCTCAGGCCGGTTCACGGCCCCACTGAATGCCATTTTCCAGTTCTCCGCCAGCCTGCATGTGGGTGAGCAGGGCCGGGCCAGGGTGCGTGTGGTGTGGTGGGAGCCAGCTCTCCTGGGTGGGCACCCATCGCAGGCCCCAGGCCTGGGTCCCGTTGCAGAGGTGCCCCCTGCTCCAACCCTAGCTCCCACTGGGGGCCTGGATGAGACCTCACGCCCACCCTCCCCCAGCCCGCAGCTGCTCTCAGGCCTGAAGTTCCCAGTCCCTGCCCCTGCCCCTCTCTGCTCTGTCCTCCCTGAGGGCCACCGTAGACCTAGCCTGTCTCCGCAGACCACAGGGAGCTGCAGAGCAGGGCTCGGCTGCGTGCCCGGGACACAGTGCGGGCACTCGTCTGCATTGAGTCCCTGTGCCATCGCCACACGTGAGTGGGCCCTCTGGGGCCACCCTTGGTGCCGGGGGTTGCAGGGAGCATCTTGAGGGGCAGGGTTGGGTGCCTGAGTGTGGACTGTCTTGCCCATGGAGGGGGTGGGGCTATTCCAGTGCAGAGGCCTGCAGTGGGCACGGGGGTGGGTCACAGGGTCTCTGGGCACCAGGGTCCTGCCCACGGGCCGGCCGTGCCCTCAACGTGCCCTGCGGCACTGTGTCCAGGTCCCTGGAGGCCATCTCAGGCCTGGAGAGCAATGGCAGGGTCTTCACGGTGCACGTGCAGGGGATGCTGGAGCTGCAGGTGAGGCCGGAGGGGCGGCCGGGCAGGAGGGGTCCTGGGCCTCCGAGCCTCCACCTGGATGCTGCCCAGCCCAGCAAGTGGATGGATGTCGGCCACATGGCCACTCGGGACCCCTGGGCCCTGCATGGCTGGGGGTGCATGCCGCCTGGTGGGGCTGGGGCACTGTTGCTCCGGGAGGTCCCCAGGGGCGGGCAGGCCCTGCAGGGGGTGACATCCACTCTGGGTGTCTGCAGGCTGGACAGTATGCCTCCGTCTTCGTGGACAATGGCTCTGGGGCGGCCCTCACCATCCAGAGCAGCTCCAGCTTCTCCGGCCTGCTCCTGGGCATGTGAGGGCACCGGCCAGGGCTGAGAGGAGCTGCTGTTGAAGAGGACTCTCTGAGGCCATGGAGGGGCTGCCCAGCCCACCCCCCACTGTCCTCTGTTATCTGTGGTCACAGCAATAAAGTGCCCCCAGCCCTCCCTGTCACCTGCTCACTGAGTCATCGTCGTGGAGGTGGAGGTGGGGGTGAGGGCAGGGGCCAGAAGTGTGGCTGTGCAGGGACATGTGGCTTTAGGACTCACTCTTCAGGCTGGGGCAGGTGAGTGGGCTTTGCTTTGGACGTGGAGGTTCCGGCCAAGCATCCTGGCAGCGCCACAGCCCCTGCGCCTGCTAAGAAGGACAGATGTCCATCCAAGTCCCTGCTCAGCCCTGCCCACAGCCTGGGACTGCCCCTCTGCTCACCCCACGCCAGTCCAGCCTTAGAAGGCAGCAGCCTGTGGACCCCGCAGGGCCAGGGGCCCAGACCCGTTCAGTCTGGGGAACAAGAGGCCCTGGGCAGGACAGTGGGCGGATGCCATGTGCTGTGCCTGTCTGGGGTGCAGAGGACGATGTGGGGAGCCCTCAGGAGGGCCTCGCCTGTGGAGCAGGTGTGGGGAGCAGACGTGGGTGAGCCACACACAAGACTGCACATAAGTGCAGGCCACCAGCGCCGTATGGGAACTGGAGGGCGTCCCTGCTGCCCAGGTGCACTGAGGCGCACGTGCTTGTGGGGCTGGGCAGAGGTTGTCCAGGCACCTCACTCTCGCTACCTTCCCCTTGGCGGCTGCCCCACCAGGAGGTGTAAACTCCTCATCCCAAAGATGGGGTCAGAACTGCCCCCGGCGGCAGCCAAGGCCCTGCCTGTAGGTCCTGTGGATTCAGGGCCCCCTTCCCCCCACCCCATGTTGGCTCCTGCAAACCCAGACCAAAGAATGTAAATTGGTCTTGGGCCGTCCCGGCCTCTGCGGAGCTGCTGAGATACCATCTCTGGTTGGCACCTGGGCCCTCGGCAGGCGGCCCCAGCTGGAGCCCCGGCCCCTGACCCCTCCGAGTGGGGTGGGGCTCGGCTCCAGAGCAGCAGGGCTTGGAGACCCTGCTTCCAACGCCGAGCACGGAAGGGTCTCCACCCTGGTGGTGGGGGTCTGCCTGCAGGCTCTGGAGGCAGGGGTGGGAGGGCAGGTGGAGGCTGGTGCCTGAGGGCCGTTACCCAGCCCCTCTCCCAGACCCTGACCCGCTTGAGGGGCCACAGGCGGGACCCTCCCTGCGGCCTGCTGGCTAATGAGGCAGGAGAGCACTGGTGCCGGGTTGGCGCTGGTCCGTGTGGTGGCAGGCTTGGCCGCTGACCTGTCCCCCTCTCTCCCTGGTCCCCCCAGGGTGGCGTCAGGGGCCGGGGGAGGTCTGTGCTTCACAGCAGCTGCAGGCGCTGGCCAGGTCAAGGGGGATGTTCAGGCAGCCTGGGAGGGTGGGGCGCGGGTGCGTACTGGGGTCCCCACGGAGGTTGGGAGAGGAGGGGCGAACAGAAGAGGCAGAAGCTTGGGGAGGGGTCACTGCCCCCCCTTCACTTCACATCACAGAGGTCTCATGTGGGGCCTCCTGGGGCCCTGGTCTGGAGCTCCAGCTTGGCTTGACCGTAGGCATGGGTCAGTGCTCGCCTGTTTACAGAGGGGAAACTGAGGCTGTGCGCTGGCGGGGCTGCCCAGGGCACAGTGCGTAGGGGTGCTGAGCAACGACGGCCAGCACCCAGCCAGACCCTCTCAGCTGTGCCTGGGGCCCCACTGCACCCTGCCCTCCTGATGGTCCTTCAACACCAGATGGTCCCCCTGCCTCGGCCAGCCCAGGACGGGCAGGTCTCACCTCCTTAGGAGCTGCTGCAGGGGGCTGTGATGACAGACATGGAGACCCAGACCCAGAGGTCGGGGCCCAGGGCCCCTCAGAGGGTGACAGATGACAGACGAGGAGACAAGGAGACGAGAGACAAGGAGAGGAAGGATGAGCCAGGCCAGCTCTGTGGAGCTCACGGTGGGCAGATGGGCAGGTGGCCAGGGCCAAGGAGGGCCTGCATCCTGGCGCCCGACTCCTCCTGCCTCCTGGTCTGTCTCGTCTTCCTCTGTTTCTGCCTCCTAATTGTAGGTCATTAGCCACTTAGCTGGAAGTCCCCTGGAAAGTGCCGTCTCCAGCTGAGCTCCCAGGGCTGGGGGTATAGGAGAAAGGGATGGGGGCCAGTGGGTGGTGGAGGCTGCCGTAGGAGGGCCCGGGGGCATGAGCTGGGGTGGTCGAGGGTTTAGGCCCCAGGCCCAGACCGGCCCTCAAGGACACAGTCTGGCCCCTCAGTGCAGACAAGGGGCTAGTGCAGGTGAGGCCCCAAAGGCCCCCCAGGACCCAGCTGCATCTCTCTCAGTCTCACCATCTCGGAGCCTGACCCAACCGACGGTGTTTGGAAAGCTCTGCGGGGCCTTGGGAGGGGTCTGGAGCCCCCAAGGGGCCCTGGGCCCTGTGGTCTAACCTGCCCAGCTTGAGCAGGGGGTCCTGCGGTGGGGTGCACGCCAGGCGGGGCTACTGTTCAGGGCAGGGGCTTCCTGGCGTCCCGGGGTGGGGGAGCGTGGGGGATGGGGCTCTTTTCCTGGCCTGGCCTTTCTGGTTTTGGAGCTGGGCTTTGGGGTGGCCTGAGCGTCTGGCTGGGGCCAGAGCCAGAATGGCCAGCGAGTCACTGGATGGCCTAGGGTTGATCTCCGACCTTGAGCCCTGCCCTGCAGCAGCAGGACGTGTGGGGCTGACCTTGGTGACCGCATCTGGGCTCACTTCCCAGAACCTTCATCTGACCTGCTGCCTGCCTGCTGGGGCTGGGGACCCTGATGTTCTGGGGGCTCCTGGGAGGGGAGATGTTCCTCCACTGCCCCCCTGCCCTGGTCTTGGGGCCTCAGCCTTGCTGCCCCTGACCGGCCCCTCCCGGCCCCCAGGCCGGCCCTGGGACACAGGGAGCAGCGTGTCTGGTGTCTCTGTGTTGGGTCAGAGCCTGCTCCCCCAGCGCCCTCGGCGTGTGTCCGGTTTGAGTGCAGACAGGAATGTGGGCTTTTGGCTCAGGACAGCCGGCAAGTCCTCTCGGGGCAGGAGCCCTGCCAGCTCAGCAGCCGGGCCCCACCCCAGCCGTGGTAGGAGCCGGAGGGTGGGGTGGGCATGGTGAGGGGCTGCCGGGCTTGCCGTGGTCCCCTCTGGGGGGCTGCAGGATGGGACAGGGTAGGGCGAGGCTCGCAGAAGAGACCCGCCCAACTGGCCTGGTCCTGGGGTACCTGGGCGGGGTGTGCACCTTGGGGTGCGGCCGGGACAGGTTGACCCTTGGTGGCCAGGGCCCAGCTTTGGGTCTGACTTTGCCTCGATCAAGTTGGGGCTGGGCTGGGAGGGGGTCTGCTCTAAGGGCCCTTTGGGCAGCCTGTTCCCATCCTGGCCCCTCCCCGCACACCAGAGAGGTTCTCACACCCAGACCAGATGTCCTGACTCCTGTGACCAGGGCCAAGGACCAAAGTGGCATGGGGCGTGGGGGCGGGGGGGATGTTTCTGTGCTCCTCTCTGGGTCTGCGTGTACCTGGGCTCCCTGTGCTGACCCTGTTCTGACTCCGAGTGTCTTTGTGGTAGCTGATGGTGTCTCTGACTCTGGTGCAGTCAAAGTGCAAGCTGTGTGCGCTCCTGGGCGTGATGCGTGTGGGGTCCATGTCTCTTCTGTCTCCGCCCTGAGACCGGGGTCTCTTTGCTGAGCTGGAATCACCAGGCCCCATGGGAGCAAACAGGGCAGGTGGCCGGAGTCCCTGACTGGCCAGTTGCTGAGCTCAGGAATGGCTGTAGTCAGGGTCCTTGGTGTCAGGGAGACCTGCTGGCGTTGGTCCAGTCAGGAAGCCCGTTATGCTGGACGGTTTGGCTGGTTGCCACAAAACCGCTGGACCTTGGGGTGGGGAAGTGCTGCTGCCTTGGGCCTCAAGCTGGATTCTCTGACAGCCAGGGACTATGGGTGATGGAGAGGGTTATCAATACCCTGTCCTGGGGTAGAAGCTCCCTGGGGGGCAGCAGGGAGCCTTGTCTCATCCGAGGCCTCCATCCTGTGCACAGAGCACACCTCAGCCCGGGCTGTGGCCAGGAGGCCCTCACGAGACTGGAGCTGGGGGGCAGGGTGAGGTGCTGCAATCTGGGGCCTTTGCTCACTGACTGCGCTTGGCCAGTGTGCCCTCTGGGCTGAGTTCAGGCTGCTCTGAGCGCCGCATGACCTCAGGGCTCTGCCCCAGGGTCAACGAGGTGCTGGATCTCCAGCCCCAGGCACCTGAGCTGACCTGGGAGCTGAGGAATCCAGCGGCCCAGGGTCACCCACGGCCCAGCCCCTGGAGCTGGGTCGAGGCGGGCTGGGAAGCCTGTCTGGGTGTCGGGAACACATCCGTGACCCGTGCCTGTGCCTGCCGCCACCAACGGCATGTCTGTCCGCCTGCATGTCTGATGGTGTGCACGCTGGGCCTGGCCGCTGGTGGGGGGCGGGGTCTCAGGGACAAAGGGCCTTTGTTTGGGAGGGTTTGGGGTGCAGCCCCCGCTCTGGGGCAGTGACTCACAGGTTCCTCTGCTGTGATAACATCAGCTTTGCAACAGCCAGCGTGTCACACACACCCGGGGCGGTGGCGAGGGCAGGAGGGACCCCCACCTGCACCCACAGCCTCTCCAGGCTGCTCTATCAGAACCTGGGTGTGTACGGGGGTGGCGGTGAGAACAGGAGGAAACAGGAAGGGGTGTCGCAGAGCCAAGCCAGACTCCACCACCGAGGTGAACTCTCCAGAAGCAGCCCCTCAGCCCCCAGCAGCCCTTGGCCCACCTCCTGGCTGCCCCCCCAACCCCCTTCCCACTCCCTGCTGCAGCCCCGCAGCTGCCCCACAGTGGCACCCACCCCAGGCCCTGCGGGAGGCCCTCACAGCAGGCTGCATTATGGCCAGACCTGAGGAGGCGCTTCCAGACAATCACTGTGGATGCTGCCTGATGGCTCCTTGGGGGCTGGAGAGCGGGGGTGGGGGGCGCCTGTCTGGGGACTCAGTCAGAGGCCCAGACACTTGAGCCTGGCTCTGGCCATCCATCTGTCACTCCCTGCACGGGGTCAGGTGGGCAGCTGCGGCAGGGGTGCAGGGGCCCCTTGGGGCTGCTGAGACCCTCAGACGCCACTGGAGGGAGGGGCCGGGCTGGTTTCCTTCTCCTCGGGTCAGCGGGCTGGGTCAGGCCCTGGGTCAACAGGAGGCGGGAGCTGGATGAGGGCCCTCCCTGGGCTCCTGTCCCACTGGCCTGGCCATGGAGTTTCAGTGTTTACTCTGGAGGATAGAGCCGACCACTGTCCAGGCTCCCATGGCAACACTCTGCGGCCCTGGCTCTTCTCCAGCCTCCAGCACCACGGTCAGCTGAGCCCCGCCTGGTGGACCCTGCTGGCTGGCAGCTGGGGCCCTGGGGCCCTGGGGCCATGTGCAGAGAAAGTGCAGGGACCTGGGGCTGGGGGCAACAGGGGCACTTGTGTAGAAGCCACTGTGGACACTACCTGTGCAGGTGGGCCCAGGTGTATGGGGGGAGGGCCCCTGACCATCCTGCCGAGTGGCCAGGCCAGTAACTGCCCCTTGCTGACCCCTCTTCCCTCACTGCCCAGGCCTCCCCGGGTTCCAGGTCTGGCTGCCCACCCGGCTACCAGAGCTCTGGGATAGATAGCTCTGGGTGTGTGCTCTGGGATAGCTTTCATCTCCAGGTTCAAGTGGAGACCCCCCTGTGGAGACCCTCAACCCTCATCACTTCCTGGGCCCTTTCTGCAGGACAGCCCAGAGCAGCTCTCAAGTCGTGTCTGGGGGGCCACTCATCCCACCCTTAGCTTCTGCCGAGGCTGGGTCTCCTGGGAGCAGCTTGGGCAGACCCACCATCCTGAGGCTCAATTCTCCCTCCAGGACCCCACCAGTTGGTGGGCTGGGTCCCTGGGCACCTACTTGTGCCCAGACTCAAGGTCACACCTCTGCCCGGTGTGACCCGGGCAATTGAGGCAGGCATCCAGAGCGGGTCCACCAGCCCGGGTCTGAGGGTCCCTGGGGTGCTGCCCCAGCTTCACAGGAACTCCTCAAGTTTCCTGATTTCCCTGATTTCCCACATCCTGTTCTGGGGCCCCTTGTGGGTCCAGGGGACAGCCAGGAGCTAAGAGGGGCCAGGCGGCATCGATCGAGAGGCCCCTGGCCTCACCCACCTTGGCCATTGGCATTCTCTGAGACTCCCACTAGACCCGTGCCCTGGGCAGAGCAGGGTGCTTGAGCTATAGTCCAGGGGATGCCCACTGAGGCTACACTGTAGGTCTCGCTGGTTGCCACAGCCAGGGCAGGGGCCCGAGGCTGGCCAGGAGGCAGACGGGAGAGGTGGGCTCGGGTAGGCGTGGGCCCTCCCTCCGGGCCCTCTCCTCTTTCTCTCAGCTCCCACTCTCCTCCCCCCGCCAGCCCTCCTCGGGCCCCCCACCCACATGCCACCTCCAATGGGACTGCAGGTGGGGGAAGCTCAGGGTCCTTGGGAGGAAGGGGTGAGGTGGGCTCCAGAGACAGCAGCAGAGGAGGGTCCTGGGGAATGCTGGGGGCAGGGGCGCATGCGGCCCTGGGATGCAGGGCGTGGTGGGTTGTTCTGTTGCTTTGGGTGATCTCTGAAGTGGTCAGTGCAGTGCGGGGGGGTCACCTGGCTACAATGTGGCCATGGGGGTAGTGCTGGGGCTTCTGCATGAGGCTTGAGGGTCTGAAAGGGGGGGATGGGGAGGAGTGGGGAGCCAGCAGCACCATCCACAGGTGGGTGGGGTCAGGAAGGGCTGGGATCAGGGCTGAGTACCCCGAGAAAGGAGGGTCAGAGGAGGGTATGGCGAGGGGAGAGGGAGGAGCTGGGGGGCGGCGGAGAGAAGATGTGCATTTCTACAGGGAGCAGACCAAGGGGGAGGGCTGAGGGGGCCCCAGGCTGGTAGTGAGCCCACCCTGGCTCCGAAGAAAGGGGACCGGGTGCCCACAGAGGCCAGGTGATGGGTGAAGGGATGGTTCCAGCTCCCAAGGCTGTAGGAAGGGTCCTCCAGGTAGGGCTGGGAGGGGACCCCCATGGAGACCTGGGAGTGGAGGGCCACAGGGTCTCAGTACAAGCAGCCCCCCAGGGGTTGGATTGCGACCTCTTGAAAGCCCCACGTTTGCTCCAAGGCCAGGAATGGGGGATGGACAGATGGGCAGCTGTGGCGTCAGGACAGACATGGTGGGGGCTTTCACCTGCTCCCTGGACTCACGGTAAGAGAGAGATGTCAGCTCAACCCAGAGCATGTTCTTTAGGAGGGAAAACAGCCCAAGCCCTGGAACCTGGGTGCAGGCACCAGGCAGCAAATTCGAGATAACTCTTTTCACTGGGCTGCCTGCCACCCCAGCAGGTTCTCCGTGGTTCCTCTGGAGACCCCGAGGGTGCTGGGTGCCTGGCCTGCTTTAGGCCTGTCTGTGGCCAGCTGTCACGTGCTCCCTGGGCCCCTGGACAGCAAAAGTCAGTGGCCTCACCATGTGGACAGGGTGCCTGGGGCAGGTGGGGCCCGAGGGAGGAGCATGGGCTACTCTGGTCAGACCCTGTGGATTCTGGGCTGAGACAGAGCCAGGGAGAGGTTGTTGACCCAGCCGGCGGGGGCCGTGGGCCAGGCAGCATCATGGGCTGTGGGAATGCCTGGGCGTGTGGCCGCTGCAGGGCCTCATTCTCCCAGCCCAGAGGCTGGACAGGTGAAGGCCTGCCCGGGAGGGCAGGGTCTGTGCTGAGGCTTGGGAGGCAGAGAAACTTGGGTGCAGCCAGTGGCTGAGGGGTCTGTGACGCCCAGCAAGTGCCCACAGGGCCCCCAGAGCTGGGAGGGGCCCAGGGCAAGTGGGTGTCGGGACCTGTGCCAGCCTCCTCAGGCTGCTGGAGCAAAGAGCCACAACCAGGGCGTTCAAGGTAACAAAAATTTATTCTCACAGTTTTGGAGACCAGATGCTGAGCTTGAGGCATTGGTGGGGCCGTGCCCCCTGAGACTCTGGGTGGAACATCTCCCACCCCTTCCCAGCCTCTCGTGGCTGCTGGCATTGTGGCGTTCTTGCCTTGTGGCCGCATTGCTCGTCTCTGCCTCCGCCGTCACGTGGCCTTCTCCTCCGTGGGCTCTGTCTCCTCTTCTTATAGGGACGCCAGTAACACTGGAGTAGGGCCCATTCTGATGACCTTATCTTACCTTAATGCCATCTGCAGGGACTCTATTTCCACATAAGGCCACATTCACAGGTACTAGTGGTGAGGACTTGAGCATATCTTTCTGGGGGCACCGTGCAACCCACAGAAGGGCCCTGAGATTGTGACGACAGCATGGGCCTTACCCAGATGGCTGGATGAATGGAGACCTCAACAAAGGTCTGAGGGGATGGGGGACAGGTCCCTAGGAGGACCCAGACACAGACAGCACTTTGCATCCTGAGGCTGCAACCGGAGAGACCAGGGCAGCCACCCAGGCCTGTCCAGAGGGACCCAGGGCTGGCTCAGAGCCTGAGCATGGCTTCAGGGCCTGGCAGCTCCGCCTCCTGGCACGTGTCTTCTGAGTGGACGGGTCCAGCAGGCGGACAGGTGAGGGGCTCCTGGTTCCTGGGTCAGTGTCACTCCTGGTCCCTGGGTGCGCAGGGAGAGTGAGGGTGCAGCACAGGCCCAGGGACAGCTGGTACACAGGTGAAGGCCAAGAAAGGCGAGAGAGCATGGGGCAGTGGTTAGTAGGTGATCTGGGTGGGCTGCCCCGAGGAAGTGACATCAAGTGAATAAAGGGACAGTGGAGGCCTGAGGCAGGGGACAGATGCAAGATGGCCAGCAAGAGTGAGCCTGGTGTGGAGGGTGGAGGAGGCAGCAGCCAGGAGCAGGGGAGAGGGGCCTGAGGGTGGGGAGGCGATGGGGGGACAGGCAGCAGGGCCAAGGGGAGCTGTGAGCACAGCTCAGGTCCCTGGGTGCCCTGCTCACCCCTCCTGCTCCCAGCACCAGGTTGGGCTGGTTCTGTGTCTCCTGCAGCCCCACTGCTCCGTGGTTGGGTTGGGGGTGGTGAAGTGGGGGGCAGGATCCATTGCCCCACCTTGATGATGTCAGCATCTTGGGGACCTCTTGACTGCCCCCTCCCCATGTCCCCCTCACTGGATCCAGCAGGGTAGCCAGACCCTGCCAGGCTATGACTCTTGAAACTGGAGGGGTCTTTGAATCTGAAAGTTTCTATTTTTGGGGGGGGGTGTGTGAGGAAGATTGGCCCTGAGCTAACATCTCTGCCAATCTTCCTCTATTTTGTATATGGGACGTCACCACAGCATGGCTTAATGAGCAGGGTGTAGGTCTGTGCCTGGGATCCAAACCCATGAACCCCGGGCCACACAAGTGGAGTGTGTGAACTTAACCACTACGCCACTGGGCCATCCCTGAACATTTCCATTTTTAACATGTGCACATGGAGGCCCAGAGGAAGGTCCCTGGGGATCTTCCCAAGGCCAGAACTTTCTGGCTAAATCTAGTAAACATAGCAACACTGGGGGGCAGAGGAGCGAGAACCCCACCCCCTCTGGGATGAATCAGGGGCTGGCCCGTGTGCCCAGGGACAAGATGGGCAGCTGGTGGGCTGGCTCCTCCCCAGCTGCGAGCTGCACACCAGCCTGTGCTACAGGGCCCAGAAAGGCCTGGAAGCCTTCCAGTGCCGAGGGTGGGGCAAGCCTCCTCTGGGCTCACTCAAGGAGATGAGGCCTCACCTTTTTCTGTCCCACGGTCTCTGGCAGGTGCGTATTCTGGCAAATCCCCCCAAACCATGGCCCCCAGGCTCCCCCCAGCCCCCACCTTGCCCCTGGTCCTTCTTGGGTCTTGCCAACTCTGCCACACCAGGTGGACCCCAGCTTTGGGGGTGGAGGGGACCAGAGAGGTGGAGGGGAGGACTTGGCTCCGACCTGGGGGACAGGGAGATGGCGGGCTTAGCATCAGCCCCTCCCCTTTGGCATGACTGCATGGTGACCATTCCCCCTCCTGGTGCCAGGCCGTCCTGGGGGGCATTGCCTCCTCCAGGGTCTCGGGTCCCATATTTCTATTTTATTAGAATTGGTGATGTGATATACGTCTATGTTTTTTGTTTTTTTGCTGGGGAAGGTTCTCCCTGGGCTAACATCTGTTGCAAATCTTCCTCTTCTTTTTTCATGTGAGCCACCACCACAGCATGGCCACTGACAGATGAGCGATGTGGTTCTGCGCGCAGGAACCGAACCTGGGCTGCTGAAGTGGAGCGCATTGAACTTTAACCACTAGGCCACCGGGCTGGCCCTGGTGATGTGATATATATTTTTAAATTGAACTTTTAATTTTGAGATGATTGTAAATTCACATGCAGTTGTGAGAAACAGTACAGGGAGATTCGTGTACCCTCTCCCAGGTTCCCCCAATGGTAGAGTCTTGCAAAATCGTAGGACAAAGTCACCACCAGGAAACCCACATTCAGGCTTCAGGGGAGACGGGACATTCCCATACCCTCAAGGACCCACCCCCACTTCCCTCTCCATCCCCCTCCTGGACCCAGCAGCGCTAATCTGCCCTGTCTCTACAGCTGTGTTGTCCGAGGATGTCACAGAAACGGAAGCAGCACGTAACATTTGGGACTGGTTTTCCCACTCTGCGTAATTCTTTGGAGATTCATCCGGGCTGCTAAGGGCATTTCTGAAGTTCCTCGTTTTCCGTCTCTGGGACCTTGGCCAAGGTCCCGTCTCTTGTGCCTCAGTCTCCTCCAGTTGTTGGAAAATGAAGGGGCCGTTGCTAGGGTTGAGTGCAGGCACCTGGCGTGCCATCCTGGTTCTCTGACAGCCCACGTTCTCTCCACACGGCCGTGGGGGAGGGGCAGGACCAGGGCCCCCCGAGGAGAGGGCCCCGCACAGGTGGACTATGCGCCTCTCGGGTGAGGCCTGCTGCCCACTCCCTTGCCAGCCCTGACACCCCGCATGGTGGCTCTGATGGCCACTTAGGAAGAAGGGCTGGTTTGGCTGGAGAAGAGCTGGTACCCTGTCTCCTAAGTTCCCTCGTAAAAGCCAGTTTGCTGGTTCGACTTCCCCATCTGCTGGGGCCTCCTGTCTCCTGGGTCTTGGGCTCCCCGCCTGTCTACAGGGTACACGTCTCCAGAGTGTGTGGACGCCATGGTGAGTGCCTCGGTGGGTGGGAGGTGCAGACCAGGGAGGGCTGCCTGGGGAGGCGGCACCACAGCCCGTCTACAGCCAAGAGGAGCCACAGGGCAGGGGCAGGTGCCAAGAAGCAGGGAGGGCGTGGGCTCGACACTCATATAGGGAGAATCCACTGGACAAGAGAGTGGACAGGAGAGCAGAGGCAGAGGCTGGAGAACAGCAGGCTCCATCCAGGGCCAGTGACTCCCAGGGGTCTGTGAAGTCCGCGTGTGGACCTTCCATGGGCTCCAGGACCATGCACAAGTGGGTGGCTATGGGTCACTCTAGGAAGGGGCCCCAGCCTGTAGCACCAATGTGTTGCCTGCATCCTGACATCGCATGAACCACGGTGTGGGTGTGCATGGTCACCCATAGTATGTTCTGTTCCGAAATTCAGTGTTTTAGGTTGAACAACATGAAATTTCCATTTTTGTAGGTCAACAGTGGTTACCTATTGGCACTTCCGTGTGGTTCAACTGAATGCTCAAGCTCACAGGTCCCCCTGGAGACACAGGCCTGGATTCGTAGACTTTCTGCCAGCGTGTTGTGGATGTTGGTGCCGTGTTTTCTGTGGGTCCACTCTCTGGAGAAACCTGGAAGCCGTGCCAGGGATCTGGAGGCCCAGCCCTCGGCTCTGCCACCAGCCACACGGGCCTCAGCAAGTCGCCTGGTCTCCCCAAGCACCTTTCCCATCTGAATCGCACATGTGCACTCAACGCCAATGACGCCAAGGCTCAGACAGAACGTCCGGGGTAAAAATGATCGGCAGGAATCAACATCCCTCAGGAACCTGTCTCCCCCACTGGCGGGCAGGGCCCTGTTGTGCTCACCCTGGTGTCCCCAAACCAGGGTCATCTCATGAATCCTTGTTCCGTGAACAAGGCCTTTGCAGGGGCAGTCAGGCCTGGTCAAGGCCGCCAGAAAGCTCACACTCACCTCGCAATCAGAACCGTGTTGGATCTGGGGTCCTCTCTGGACCAGCTTCCGCCTTCTAAAGGCTGGTCACCAACCACAAGACCACTCGCTCCCCTTGTTTCCGGCCTGAGACCCCAAATTCTGTTCTTCTACCTTTAAACAAAAATGACCCGGGGGCCACCCGGGGGCGCAGCGGTTTAGTTCGTGCTTGGCAGCTCGGGGTTCGCGAGTTCGGATCCCGGGCGCCCGCGGACACACTGCCTGTCAGCCATGCTGTGGCGGCGTCCCATATAAAGTAGAGGAAGATGGGCATGGATGTTAGCCCAGGGCCAGTCTTCCTCAGCAAAAAGGGGAGGATTGGCAACAGATGTTAGCTCAGGGCTGGTCTTCCCCACAAAAAACAAAACAAAACAAAACAAAAAAACCCAAAAATGACCCAAAGCTGGTGCTGTGAACTGATTGTATCCCCCAAATTCAGATTGAAGTGCTGACCCCCAATGTCATGGTATTCGGAGGTGAGGCTTTGGGAGGGATTAGGTGAGACAACGTCATGAGGGTGGGGCCCGGTGATGGGATCAGTGTCCTTGAAAGAAGACACCAGAGAGCTCTCAGCCATGAGGACACAGTGGGAAGGCAGCGTCTACAAACCAGGAGGGCCCTCACAGAACCCGACACTGCTGGCACTCTGATCTGGAACTGTGAGAAAGAGGTCGGCTCTTTAAGCCACCAGCCTGTGGGATTCCACTGTGGCACCCGAGCCACCTGCTTAACATCCACGGCGTGAGACGTAAGAGAACGGCAATCAGAAGACAAATGAGAGCTATGTACCTGCTCACACTGCCCCCAAGTGGGCTGCAGAGACCAGGGTGGCAGCCCAGTACACAGACAGAAGACCCGCGTCAGACTCCAAAGATGCGCAGCATCCACACTGACCACTGACCGTGAAGGGCTCGCAGTTGTCCTGGAGCCCCTTTATTTTACCTTTGCGATCACCGTGGCTCTCACTTCATAGTCGATGGTGAATACAGGAAACCCTGATTTTCCGAGGAATGCTAAGGCATGTGACAAGCAATCGGTCAGGGGTGTGCAGGAATGTTCTCTGTCTCCAAAAAGACACGCCGGCCAGCAAAGCCTATTTTCTTAAGACAGAACTTGGGAACCCTCATCAACACTTCCAAGGGTTCCGATTCCTGGAACTTGGGCCCAGAGTCTTAAATAACAGACGCGTGTGTGAGAAACACTTGCCCCTGGGTGACCTCGAGG
Organism: Tapirus indicus; assembly: GCA_031878705.1. NCBI lineage: Eukaryota > Metazoa > Chordata > Mammalia > Perissodactyla > Tapiridae > Tapirus > Tapirus indicus. The sequence continues at coordinate 84,888,376 of CM062924.1, read as the reverse complement.
AAGCCTTAAAAGGGAAGTCTTTTCAGAAAGAGACAATGGAACTGACTTATGTGTAAACTAAAAGAGAAATGGAAGTTTTGAAATCCTTCCATGTTTAAACATACATGCAGCAACGGATCTACAACTCAAGCTGTAAAAACAGATTAATCCACAAATTCCAAATTCTGATAGAAAAGTCTTCTTTTAAATAATTTAAAAAGTACTGAGACCCACAAATTTACGTCATTTATAAATAAATCACAGGCAAGTGGTGAATTACATTTACCATGAATTCACTCTAAGGCCACACACAGACCAAAATTCTTTACAGCTAATTAACACAAAACACAGTTAAATCTTAGACTTACATGACAAATAATACCAGCGTGAGACACGAAAGAAGGGAACCTAACCAACTAAAGCAACAGTCATTTTGATAAAAGCCGCTGGATTGCAACACACAGGTAAGTTGCAACACGTCCGGGCCTGCCGGTCAGTTTATAGCAGTCCAGCTCTCAGTGTAAGGTGATTTCCTAGGGGGACTGTCAGTACAGTGGACGTGGGCCATGACACAGTCCCTACCCCAGAACAAGTCAGAATTCTTTCTTTCAGATCAAGCTCTGCAAATACCTGTCAGCTCCAGCCTTTGGCTCCTTGCCTCCACCTTGGGCCAGGACAGCAAGTAGATGGGGGGTGGGGTGGGGGTGGGGTCAGGCACTGCAAACCCCTGTAGACTCGGGGTGGTTCTGCCCGCCGTTACCCCCAAAGCTGGGCATGTTCCCAGTCCAGGCAAATGCTGGCTGAAATTAGCGACAGGACATTTCTATCTGGCCATGGCGCAATGCCCTGGGAAGCCTCAGGGGTTTCCCAGGCCCACAAAAAGATGCTCTTGAACGAGCCCACATGTACAGCCACTGAAGTGAGCATCCCTGGGCACAGACAGGAGCTGGTGCCCAGTTGTCCACTGCTGTGTGGCATCTGCCCTAAAGCTCTTCCAGTCACTGGTTTGGATAAACCACGTCCCTTTGAGAGCTGGATTCATCCCAAATAACTAACCAGAAACTGTCAGCTTCACCAGTGGAAGGCCGGTGGCAGGGCACGTCAGCTGCGGCCTCAGAGACCCCCGAGTGACTCTGGCTGCAGCAGCCACCTCCCAAGGCGTCTGTCGTGGCCTCCCCTCCAGCGCCGAAGTGGGCAGAGCAGCTGCAGTGCGCTCGGAGCCCCGGCGTCGCTCAGGGGATGCCCTCCTTCCTCTGACAGCACTGCGAGGGTGGCGCGGACCAGTCGTAGACGTAGGAGAGGCGCAGCTGCACCTCCTGCTTGCACAGGCGGCCCTCGCGCGTCAGCGTCTGGTGCTTTTCCAGCATGTCCTCCAGGCTCTGCTTGTGCGTCACCAGGTACTGGTTGCTGCAGCCGCGGGACTTGTACTCGGTGTCGAAGCGCGGGTCGTGCTCGCGCTGCACGTCCACGGGCGCCAGCCAGGCACCCAGCGACACGTCCTCGCTGTGCCAGGCGCGCAAGTACTCGCGGCTGAGCCGCAGGTAGTGCACCAGGTCGGCTGAGAGCACGTAGCCGCCGCCCAGCGCGTAGGGCAGGTAGTAGTCGCAGAGCTGCCAGGCGGCCTCGCGCCAGCGGCCCCCGGGCTTGACGCGCCCGCGGCCCGAGAAGAAGCCCCAGTAGAGGCGGCGGCGGCGCGCGGGGTCTCGGGCGCGCAGCTCGGCCAGCAGCGCGTCCAGCCGCGCGAACGAGTCGTCGTCCGCCTTGAGCACGAACTCGAAGGTCACGTGCTCGTCCAGCCACGCCAGCATGGCCAGCACCTTGGCCGTGAGGTTCTCGTAGGCGTCGCGCAACGCGGGCAGCAGCAGCAGGTCCCCGTGCCGCGCCTGCTCACGCTCCAGGGCACGCCGCTCCTCGGCGCCCAGGCCGCCCGTGCCCACGGCGAAGCGCGCCCACACGTCGCCCGGGCTGCCGCGCCGCGCTGCCGCCAGCCACGTGCCGCGGACCACGCTGCGCCGCTCGGCCGCCCGCGGCGCGCTGGCCACCAGCACGGCCAGGAAGGCGGCGGCGCGCGCGGGCCCGGCGGGCGGGGCGCTGCGGCCGGGCGGCGGCCGGGGGCCCTCGGCCGCGCAGCGCGCCAGGTAGAGCAGCGCGGCGCCGCAGAACGCCAGAACTCCCAGGCCCAGCGCCGTCCGGTGCCGCCACGCGCGCCGCAGCAGCTTCATGGCCCGGCCAAGGTGCGCGCGCCCAGGCCTCCGGGGTCGTCGGCGGCGGCGGCGGGTCGGCCTGGGGTCACGTGGACCCGCGCGTGCTTCTCATTGGCCGCCCTGGGCGGCCCCCCCCCCGCGCGGCCGCTTCCGCCCGGAGGAAAGATGGCGGCTCAGGCGTCCTCGCGGTGAGGTCGCGCCTCCCCGCGCCCCGCCCCTTCCCGGAAAAAAGATGGCCGCGGCCTAGCTACCCCATCGGAGGCGTCACGGGCGCTCGGCTGCTCGGCGGATCCTGGGCGAGGGGAGGGCGGCCGGTGAGTGAGGGTCCGGGGGCGGTGTCGCCGGTCCGCCCGCCGTCAGGAAGTGACCGGCCCGTGCTTTGGGAGGGGGTTCGGGGAGGCCTGCCGACCCGCCGCCCGGCCCCGCGCCCTCCGCCCGGACCCACGGACACCGCCGCCAGACAGGCCGAAGGAGAGGCTGTACAGGGTCGGGCGGGTCCGCGGGTTACGGCGCGGTGACCTGGCCCCCCGTCCGTGAAGGGGGGACCGTGACCCCGGTCAGTAGGGTTGGTGGAGATTTGGGATCGTATGTGTAAATCCTTGATAATCGGGGCAGCCGGTGGTAGTTGTCATCGCGCCGTCAGCGTGACTCCTAAACCCGCGACAGAGCTGCCGAGGGAGCGTCTGTAACGACGAGAATCTGGTTTCCCTGGAACGGACGCTGGGACGCCAGGAGCCCTGCGTGTGTCCACCTCCGTCTCCTCCAAGGCTCTGTTGGCTCTTTCCGGGGCTGAGCCTCCGGGCACAGTCCCGTCTACAAGGCGAAGCCTGCTCCTGGGGGCAGAGGGTGCGGGTGAGCAGGGGACCGACGTTTGCCCCGCGGCCTCTCCGTGCTCACGGGATGAATGAACCCTGTGCGCGGCAGGAGGACGTCTCGGGCCGCCTATGTCTCTACGGCTGTTTTGGAGTTACCTTTTGTGCAAAACGTTGTGTAAATAACATTCCGTGTACTTCCTATCGACATAAGTGAATCAGAATTGACTTTGTTCTTTCCAGAGCTAAGTACAGGCTGTTTGGACACGTGTTTTTATGGCCAGGTCAGTGGGATGATGTTAAGAGCAGGAGGGAGTTGCCTCTTGCTTGGTTTGCGCAACACTTTCCTGGCGGGGAGAGCTGGGGCAGCAGGAGTAGAATTACGGTCCAGCGGGGAAGGAGAGCGCCCTCAGCCAGTGGAGGAAGCCAGACGTGAGCACCTGCGTCCTGGGCTCCTGCCTTGGGGACTGCAGGTGACAGCCCTTGGCTGCACTTCTTCCTGGGCCTGCCTCCACGGCAGCCCGGCTGGCATCGCCTCGGTGCCCTCACGCAGCATTTCCACTCGGTGACACCCCCAGCTGCTTGCCGGGGCTGTCGAGTCGTCACTGTCCAGGCATCACTTCCTGGTACCACCCCGAGCTCCAGTTGTAGAATGGTGTGGGTTTTGAGTCCCCTGCCCTTTGTTGTCCCCTAGGCCCCATGGTGTTTAGTGTGTGGGTCTGCAGGACCCTGACGTTTCCTGGTGCACACGCACTGTGGTGTGGCAGAAACGCCCATGTTTGTTCACTCAGCTCTGTTGAGTGCCCACTGTGTGCGGGCAGTATGACACGTGCTGGGACGGTGTGCCCTCAAGAGTGACAAACGGGAGCTCCAGGAAACGTGGTTCAGGAGACAGTTACAGCACAGCACAACGGGGCAGCCAGTGGGCTTTAGTGGGTGTGGGGGACGCAGGCCCCCACACACCTGGAAGGAGGGACAGTTACTCCCTCAGGGGAATGAGGCAGATTAGTTCAGAGAGCAGGAGCTCGTGGATGGCCCAGATAGCGCGTGGGTTCAGGAGTTCAGGAGAACCCGTTAGGGGAATGATGTCAGTCAGGAGCAGGTAGGGTAGAAAGGAGGCATCAAAGAAGCAAGTGGTGGCGTCTGCCAGCGCTGCCAAACCAGTCAGGAAGAGCCCATCCCCTGGCCTCAGCCCCAGGCGCCCTCAGGCTGTGGTGTGGGGGCCGTGCTGCTGGCCAGCACGGGAGTCTGCTCTGCCTGATGGAGGGCTCCATGGTTTCTGAACCTCATGTCCCAGCTTGGGGCACCCTGCAGACGGCACCCTGACGTGGGGCGAGTGTGCTTCCCTCTCCGGCTCCTCCCTGGAAAGACTGCGGGGGCCGGGGGGGTGGTGGTCTCGTGTGCACCTGGAAGGACCTGCAGGTGTTTGCCAGGTGAACAGACTATGGGAGGAACAGGTTAAGGGGCAGGAAGAAGCTCGAGTTCCCTTTGGGATCCTGAAGCGTGCAGGTCCTTGAGCAGCCAAGTTGGGAGCAGAGGAGATCTGGGGAAAGAGCCCGGGGTGTGAGGGAAAGTGGGCAGGGAAGGCTGGGATGGCCGAGTGCCAGGCGTGAGCGCCTGTGGCCCTGGAATCCCTGATGTGGCAATGTGGACAGAAGGGTCGCCTTGTTCCTTCGCTGCCAAGTCCAGGCACGCCCAGAATGACAGACTTTCTGGGTGCTCCGGCCGTCTCACTGTTCCTGCGTGAACATGAGCAAGAACGTGTGTGTGCGGGTATGCATGTATATGTGGGTACACACGTGTAGGTGTGTATATGTGTACACATGCATGCTTGTATACTTGTGTATGTGCACACACGTGTGAGCATGTGTACAGTCATGTGTCACTTAATGAGGGGGACACGTTCTGAGAAATGCATCATTGGGTGACGTTGTCGTTGTGCAAATGTCACAGAGTGTCCTTACACAAATCTGGATGGTACAGCCTAGTACACACTGAGGCTATATGGTACTGATCTTGTGGGACCAGTGTCACGTATGTAGTTTGTCATTGACCGAAATGTTATGCAGCACGTGTGTGTGTGTGTGTGCCTACAGGGGTCATCAAGGTGGGAAGGGGGGAGGGGGCTGGTGCCCTGCTGGGTGGGTTTGGGTGTTTGCCGGCACCAGGCCCAGTCCTCACAAAGCCTTGGGGCTGAGGAGGAGCTTCTTGTTTCATAGAGGGAAACTGAGGCCGGGGAGGTCAGGTGACTTAGCTGAGGTTACAGAGCTGACCAGTGCTGAGCTGGGATCTGGAGAGTGAGTTACCGTGACTCGGGTCAGCCTCAGTGCCAGGAAGGACGGAGACAGACCATGCTGTGGGCATCGAGAAGGGGCAGGTTTTGTGGTACAGGCAGCCCTTGAGATGGGGCCGCTTTACCTGAGTAGGAGAGACAGGAGCTGGAAACCTGCATCTTTGAAAAAGGGAAGAATACCACGCCTCGTATGGATCCTATAAACCGAGGACTTCTACTTCTTGTTACAAAGTGAACAACTCCTTAGTGAAGTGTTTGCTGGGCTCCAGCAAACAATGGCTCTGTGTCCTCTTTGTAGACCATTAAGTGCTTGCTGGGGTCTGGCAGCCGTGGGCTATTGGCCTGCAGCTGCGCTGGGGACAGAGCCTCATACAGGGCCTGGGGTGGTGGGGGTTGTGATTGGATCCTTGGCCTCACTTCCTCACCTGTCCTCCCCCTCTCTCCAGCTCCTGGCCACACTTGCAGACCATTCCGCAGTCCACACCCAGGTGGCCATGGCATCCAGGCAGGCTCTGCTCTGCAGCCTGGCTCCTCGCTGCCTCTGGCTCCTAGGGGTCATTCTTCTGATAGATGTGTCTGCCCGGCCTGCCAACCACTCATCTTCTGTTCGGGAGAGAGCGGGCACCAGGGAGGAGAATGAGATCCTGCCCCCAGACCACCTGAATGGGGTGAAGCTGGAGATGGACGGACATCTCAACAAGGACTTCCACCAGGAGGTCTTTCTGGGCAAGGACGCTGACGGGTTTGAGGAGGACGCGGAGCCACGGAGGAGCAGGAGGAAGCTGATGGTCATCTTCTCCAAGTAGGCACCTGGGCCGGGGGGCTGTGGGGTGTGTGCAGGGTGGCTGGGATCTGCTGCCCTGTTGGTCCAGTCCTGGCTTTGTACGGGGTGGGAGAAGTCGAGGGGCCCACTTGATGTGCTGTGGAGGAGAGGGCTGTGACGCCTGCTCTTGGCCAACCACACTCGGGAAGTTTGCAGTGTTTGAGCTGAGGAGTGTGTAGCCCTGCGCTAGCGCCCTGGGTCATCAGGGGCTCAGAGGGCCAGAGCATGGGCCTGCCAGGCAACCCTAGGACTGTACAGCTGGGAGGACTGCGGGTAGCCTGGAGGAGCCCTGTTGCCCTGCGTGGGCCGTGGTGCGCTTTGGCCTTTAGCTCGTGTTCGCTGTGGTGAAAGGCAGACGGTTGGTCATGGGAGTGGTCACGTTGGGTTGCAAGGCCAGTTAGACGAAGCTGGGCAGGAGGCAGTGACCTGTAAGGTGTGGGGAGGGCCTCAGGTTCTGGTGGGTGCACAGAGCCGATTGGCTGTGTGGATCGCGGGGCTGGTGTTGTCCCAACCTGTTCTCTGCATCTAGGGTCTGCCCCCTCTAAGCATCAGCCCTTGACCCGGGCCTTTCTTGGGCCCTCAACAGGTACCTGGGAAAGGACGAGCCCCTGCAGTGAGGGCGCTGTGACTCGGGGTCCCAGCAGGTCGGCTTGGCCCTGGGAGCCGGGCTGGAGGACCTGCAGATGCTTCCTAACACTCCTCCACGACCAGGCATTCCCAGGGTCGTTGGCACAGACCCCACAGATCCAGACGCAGGTACTGACTGCGTGCAGGCCAGGGCACCACACTGCCAGTCACCCCAGCTCCACCGCTTTGCGATTTGCTCTTCTCTGCATGTCTGGAAATTCCTGCGACACGACATGGAGCACGAGTGTGCACGGATGGGGCACGTACCCTTATGGTTTTACTGGCCTGGAGCCCTGACCTCGCTGTTGTCTGCCCAGAGCAGGGCTGTGGTCACTCCCTGCCTCTGCCCTCCCACCTCGTTCCTCTGGCTGCGTCTGTTCTCAGTGACGAGCTTTTGCTCCACGGTTCTTGGAACCCGGTTTGATGGTCACATGCACTGGGTCATGGGTCATCCTGACTGTCACAGCCCTTGGGGAGGTGGGTCCTGAGATGGCCACCTTGTTGCTTACGGTGGAGCTGGGGTGACTGGCAGTGTGGTGCCCTGGCCTGCACGCAGTCAGTACCTGCGTCTGGATCTGTGGGGTCTGTGCCAACGACCCTGGGAATGCCTGGTCGTGGAGGAGTGTTAGGAAGCATCTGCAGTTCCTCCAGCCTGGCTTCCAGGGCCAAGCCGACCTGCTGGGACCCCGAGTCACAGCGCCCTCACTGCAGGGGCTCGTCCTTTCCCAGGTACCTGTTGAGGGCCCAAGAAAGGCCTGGGTCAAGGGCTGATGCTTAGAGGGGGCAGACCCTAGATGCAGAGAACAGGGTGGGACAAGTCAGGGTGGTGGGGGAGCAGGGCCCATGGGGAGCAGGGATGGGGTCCTCGGGGGACACAGGGCAGCCAGGCTGCCCTGTACAGGGTGGCAGTGGGAAGGGTGAGGATGAGCTGGGGGACCAGACACAGGACAGAGAGCTCAGAGACTCTCGGGGACATGCTTGGCATTTCAAGGATATAGTGGAGTGAGAATGCCAGACCTAGAAGCTGTTAGGATCTAATTAGGTTGCTCACCTGGTGTGTACTGGGGTTGAGCACATGGGGCCCGCACGCTGGGATTGAAGCACATGCAGCCCACGTGCTGGGGCTGGGCGGTCCGCAGGCCTCGGGGTCTCGTGTCTCGGTGAGGCTTCCCGCCCAGCATGGGCCTGGTGAGTTCTGGATTCTTGGGGTCTGGGTGGCCTGGCGGCTGTTGGGTCACGTGCTGTTCCACGAAGGAGACTGAGGGGAACCCCACCGTGGGGCTGACTCTCTAGTGGGAGCTGCTGTGAACACGTGCATAGGTCGCGAGGGCCACGAGCACACGTAACTCACGTGTCCTGGGGCTTTGGAGCCGCCCGAGGGAGGTGAGGGGCCTCAAGGCAAAGGCGCGAGCTCAGGACGAGGCCCTTGGCAGCTGGACTAGGGCTCTCTTCCCCAGCCCGTCGGCCTCAGCCTCCTCATCTGTGGGACGGGGTGCCCAGAGCAGTGCTTCCTGGGCGTGGTGAGAGGATGTCCCAGCACAGCTGTGCTGTCTGCTTGTACGGGGCACTGCAGCAGGCCGGGCCGGGGCTGGGGCCTTGTGGAGGTGGGCTGGCAGGGCCCAAGCAGCCCCAGGTGGAGGGGTGAGGTGGGGGACAGGCTGCCCGTGAGGCACCTGCAGGCACAGCTGAGACTTCGGGACCTGCCAGTCATCGAGTGAGGTTCAGGAGGAGTGTTGGGCAGGCGTACAGACGTCCTCAGGGGAGAGGGTCAGCTATGGGCACCAGCTGAGGCTTCTGGAGAAAGGACCACGACAGACCTGGGGCCGGGCCAGGTTTAGAGGTCAGGAGAAAGGAGAAACCAGACAAGGAGCCACCAGGAGGCCAGGGGGGGCACGAGAGGGGTGCCCAGAGGAGGGACCAGCAGTCACCCTGTCGCACCCCAGCTGGGCTGCCTTCCTGGGCGGCTCCCCTCTGTGTTGGAGGAACTGATGGTTGTTGGCAGGTAGAGTGCACTGAAGTCTTGTCTGGCGCACAGATTGCACTGTCGTTTGAAGTGAAGTTTGCTGTTTCAAGTGAGCAGAGGAAAGAAGCTGTGAACTGAGCCACCAGGTGGCAGGCAACTGCTTGTCTGTGATCCGATGGAGGCAGGCCCACGGCAGGTGGCGAGGTGGGGGCGCCTGTCCCTTCATCTCCAGTGTGCCCCATGGGGCTTCCCTGGGACGGACATTGGCAGGAGAGGTGGACGCAGAAGGCCTGTGCGAGGCGCTGCGTGCATCTGGCCCTGAGGGTGCCTGCGCACCTGGGGGTCCAAGCTCCAGGCCACACCCGCCCCATCCCTGCATTCACTGGCCCTGTGGGATCGGCGGGCCTTCCTAGACACCTGCTGGCTGGTGTGCAGACATGGGCGGGAGCTCCTCACGCACGGAGCCCTCGGGACCTTGGAATACAGAGAGATGGGCACTTGCTCAGAGGGGGGTCGTGATGGGGCTGCTCTTGCGGCCAGCTCTGGGAGGTGGGATTGGGGTTCAGAGGCCCAGATCAAGTCATCTGTAAATGCAGAAAGCTGGACCATCGAGGCTATGACGCCACCAAGGGGAAAGGTGTCCCATTGGCTCACACACCGGCTTCCCTTTAGTCTCTTTCTGTCCCATTGTGCACTTTGGTTACACGTCCCACACTTTCTGTCCATGTTGTGCACTTTGGTTACATGTCCCGCACTTCTGTCCCATTGTGCAGTTTATGGGTTAGTCGAGGAGCGCCCTGCTTGTGTCCATCTTTTCACTCAGCAGTTGTTTCTACACAACCTTCCACCCACAGCCATTCCTGCTTCCTGCTGCTGCCACCACGGACCGCATCGTGTCCCAGCTTTTTCCCACGTGCCAGCTGCTGAGGGCCCCACTTGTCCCCCACCCAGGGCACATGCCACTCAGGACCTAGTTTTGAACAAATGGAACAAATATTGCCACAACATTTCTTTTTTTTTTTTTTGTGAGGAAGACCAGCCCTGAGCTAACATCCGTCGCCAATCCTCCTCTTTTTGCTGAGGAGACTGGCCCTGGGCTAACATCCGTGCCCGTCTTTCCTCTACTTTATATGGGACGCCACCACGGCGTGGCTGACAGGCAGTGCATCAGCGGGCGCCGGGGATCCGAACCTGCGAACCCCGGGCTGCCAAGCGCGGACTAAACCGCTGCGGCACCGGGCGGCCCCACCACAACATTTCTTAAATAAGCTTTTCATTTTGGAATAATATTAGATTTACAGAAAAGTTGCAAAGATAGCCCAGTTTTCTCTAATATCGACATCTCACGTAACCACAGTACATTTGTCAAAACTGAGAAACGACGGTGCTGCGGGGCTGTCACCACCCTCCAGACTTCAGATTTGTGCATTTCCCTGGCGTCCTCTTTCTGCCCCGGATCCCATCCAGGATCCCACGCTGCGTTGAGTGTCACGTCTCCTTTGTCCCCTCTGGGCTGTGACGGTGTGTCAGATGCCCCTGTTTTTCATGACCATGACAGTGTTGAGGACAACTGCTCAGGGCTTTTGCAGAAGGCCCCTCATCTTGGATTTGTCTGCTATGTTTTCTCATGGTCAGACCGGGTTTGTGGGGTGTTGGAAAGGAGACCCTGTGGGAGAGCAGCCCTCTGGTCACATGATGTCAGGGGATGTCGACCTGGGTCACGTGGTTCAGGTGGTGTCCCAGGTGTCTCCTCTGTGAGTTGCTCCCTGTTCTGTCTTCTTTGCAGCGCCTCCCTGAGCAGCCCGCCCTCCAGGGGTGGGAGTGGGTGGGAGTGGAGCTCCGCCTCCTGGGAGGGTCCACCGCCTTATTTGGAATTCTGTGGAGGGTTTCTCTCTCCCCGGCGCTGATGGATGGATCACTTCCTTCTGTCAGGATGGACTCGGGGGTGTGTGTCCTGTCCTTGGGTTGTGGTCCGGCACTGTGCTGTTTACTTTGCTGCTCACGTTGTTTCAGCCTTGACCGTCAGGAGCTCTTTGATTTGGCCCCCGTGTCCCTGAGACGTGCCCCCATCCTGCTGTGTGCCGGGCACACATCGTATTGTGTCCCTGTCTCAGCCCTAGAATCAGCCATTTCTCCAAGGAGCCCTGGTTTCTTTTGTTGGAGAATGGCATTTAGAAACCAGGCTCTGGCCCTGGGCGTGCGCATTGCTGCAGGGCCGTCGTTGCCTGTGGTCCTCTCAGGGGTGGAGCTAGGTGACGTGTGCGTGTGAACTAATCTGTGTGTACATATGTTTGTGTGCCGACTTGTGTGCACCAGCCAGTGTATACACGCAAGCACTGCTGACCCATGTATGCACATGAGTGTGTGCTAGTCTGTGCGTACCATGTGTGCACACACTTGTTGTTGGTCTAGCCGTCTGTGTGTACATAAGTAAACACGACTTCACCCTGGTGTCTCAGTTCTGACTCTGTTACAAGGATTCCTTGGGCCCACGTGCTGAGTGGTCTGTGGAACTGGGTTGATGTTTTGCAGTCATGCAGTGAGGGAAGAGTCCATTCACCTTCCCAGTGGTCCCGAGACTGATGAGGTAGACACTGAGTGGCAGCTGCAGAGCAAACCTGATGTTCCCTGATGCCCCCATGTCCCCAGCATCCCTTGATGTTTCTGGTGTCACCATTGGGTGGAATGTTGCTGTTCATGGTGGTTTCACGGCTGCCCATGAAGCCCCCAGCCATCCTTCTGTCCATCCGTCCGTCTGTCTGTCAGGGTCCTGGGGCCTTGTCTGACATCACTTGTCCGCCCACAGGGTGGATGTGAACACCGACAGGAGGATTAGTGCCAAGGAGATGCAGCACTGGATCATGGAGAAGACAGCCGAGCACTTCCAGGAGGCGATCGCGGAGAGCAAGGTGCACTTCCAGGCCGTGGACCCTGACGGCGATGGTATGACTGACCCTGCCCTGACTCTGACGGGCCCGAGACTGCCAGGAGAAGGGCCATGCACAGAGGGCGGAGGGGGCTTCAGGCTGAGGGATGAGGGATGGAGGAAGTGAGAGTCTGGAGGGGCCCCTCACTGGCAGTGCCCGCGAGACAGACATCCCCACTCGCTTTGCAGGCGAGGACGCAGGGCTGGGCGCTGGCGGCTCTGCCTCTTTTTTTTTTTTTTTAAGATGTGTCTGATTCTTTTTTTTTTTTTTGAGGAAGATTGGCCCTGTGCTAACGTCTGTTGCCAATCTTCCTCTTTGTCTTTTTTCTCTCCAAATTCCCAGTACATAGTTGTGCATCATAGTTGTAGAGTTGTAGCTCTTCTATGTGGGATGCCACCTCAGCATGGCCTGATGAGCGGTGAGTAGGTCCACGCCCAGGATCTGAACTAGTGAACCCCGGGCCGCTGAAGCAGAATGAGCAAACTTAACCACTGTGCCACTGGGCCGGCCCCTGCTCCACCTCTTGGACCTATGGCTCTGGCAGGAAGTTTGGAGCTGGCTGCTCTGGTGCTTCTGCCTCTACAGCTGCCTGTAGCGCAAGGATTTTTGACAAATGTCTTAAAATAATTAAATATCTCTTTTTAAAAATGTTTGTCATTGAACATCCTAACAGGTTGATCTGCTCTTTCAGGCCGCGTGTCATGGGATGAGTATAAGGTGAAGTTCTTGGCGAGCAAAGGCCACAACGAGAGAGAAGTTGTTGAGAAGATAAAGAACAATGAGGAGCTGAAAATCGACGAGGAGAGTGAGTGCCCAGGCTCCCGCAGCCAGCATGGCCGTGTGCGAGCGTGCGTGGCCCTGTGAGAGTGCGTGGCCCTTTGTGAGTGTGTGGCCATGTGTGAGCGTGCGTGCCCTGTGTGAGGGTGTGGCCGTGTGTGAGCATGTGTGGCCACACATGACGATGCTGATGCTAAGCCCTCCTGAGGGTCTGGCAGGCAGAGCCCCGGGCCCCTCCAGACTCTGTGGGTGGGTGGGGGCAGCAAGCAGCCTCGAGGGTGCCCAGGCTCTGGGGAGGAGGCGGCTAAAGGTGCCAGAAGCAGCGGGAGGCGTGTGCTGGCCAGGTGGAGGGTCCTCGGCCCTGGACGTCAGAACCCCGGAGCTGGTGGGGTGGGTGGGGCATCTGCGTGAGAAGCATGGAGGCCGGTGGAAGCTGGGGTGTGCAGGCGCCAGGCCCAGGACAGGTTCTCCCCTCCCCTCGGCTTTCAGGGACAGGCCCGAAAGACCCCTCTCACTGGTGGGAAATCTGACGCACGAGAGTCAGCTAAGTTCTCAAGCGTCTCTGAGGAGTGCCCGTGACCTCCGCTGGTTCTCCCTCGGCCCTGTGCATCCCACCTCCCTGGGGCTTGGTCACGCCTGCTGGCAGGTTAGGCTTGTTGGGGTGCTACCGAAATGTGTGTGGTCTGCCGTCTCCTGTTCTGTCCTCACACAGTTGGTCATCATCCCTGCCGTTGTGGCGTGGCGTCTGCTCTTGACGGTCATGTGCGGGAGTTTGTCTGAGGCGTCTGTGTCCACTGGCTGCTTGCGTTGGGTGTGTCGTGGCCTCTGGTCGGTGTTCCTGCTGCCCTGCCCTCCTCTGCTGCACCATGGTCTTTGGTCCACATATGTTCACTGCTGTTGTGTCCTTGGAGGAGCTGTGGCCGCTCTCCCTCCTGGTGGGTGAGTGTCCTAGGACTGGGCTCCCTTGTCCCACAGCACGATGGAGGGGTAGGTGTTTGTGGGTGCTCTTTATCAAGTGAGGAAGTTCCCTCTCTCCCGAGTTTACTGAGAGTTTTGGTTGTGAATGGATGTTGGATTTTGTCAAATGCTTTGTCTGTTGATGTGGTCACGTGATTTTCTTCTGTAGCCTGTTGATGTGACAGGTTAGATTGATTTTCCAGTGTTGGAGCAGCCCACACCTGGGATCAGTCCTCTGTGGTCGTGGTGTATAATTATTTTTATACATTCTTGGATTTGGTGGCTAGTATTTTGTTGAGGATTTTTCTATCTGTGTTCGTGGGAGGTGCTGGTCTGCAGTTTCTTCCCTTGCCATGCCTGTGTCTGGTTGTGGTTGGGCTGATGCTCCGCCCGTCTTCTGACAGAGCTCATGGAGAGTTAGTGCAGCCTCTTCCTCACATGCTTGGGGGACTCACCAGTGAACTGCCCTTCAGTCCTGGTCTTTCTAAAGCATTTTTTTTAATAGTGTCATAATAGTTTATAACATTGTGAAATTTCAGTTGTACATTATTATTTGTCAGTCACCATATATCTGTGCCCCTTTACCCTTTATGCCCACCGCCCCAACCCCCCTCCCCTCTGGTAACCACTAATCTGTTCTCTTTGTCCGTGTGTTTGTTTATCTTGCACATAGGAGTGAAATCATACGCTGTTTGTCTTTCTCTGTCCGGCTTATTTTGCTTAACACAATACCCTCAAGTTCCATCCATGTTGTTGCGAATGGGACAATTTTGTCTTTTTTGTAGCTGAGAAGTATTCCATTGTATTTATATACCATGTTGTCTTTATCTGTTCATCAGTCAGTGGGCACCTGGGTTGCTTCCACGTCTTGGCTATTGTCAATAATACTGCAGTGAACACAGGGGTGCATAAGTCTCTTCGAACTGTTGATTTCAAGTTCTTTGGATAAACACCCAGTAGTGGAATAGCTGGGTCGTATGGTATTTCTATTCTTAATTTTTTGAGAAATCTCCATACTGTTTTCCATAGAGGCTACACCAGTTGCATTCCCACCAGCAGTGTATGAGGGTTCCCTTCGCTCCACATCCTCTCCAACATTTGTTGTTTTCTGTCTTGGTAATTATAGCCATTCTAACAGGTGTAAGGTGATTTCTCATTGTAGTTTTGATTTGCATTTCCCTCATGATTAGTGATGTTGAACATCTTTTCATGTACCTGTTGGCCATCTGTATGTCTTCTTTGGAAAAACGTCTGTTTATATCCTCTGCCCATATTTTGATCGGGTTGTTTGTTTTCTTGTTGTTCAGTTGTGTGAGATTTTTATATATTATGGAGATTAACCCCTTATTGGGTATATGATTTGCAAATATTTTCTCCCAGCTGGTGGGTTGTCTTTTTGTTTTGTTCCTGGTTTCCTTTGCCTTGCAGAAGCTCTTTAGTCTTAATGAAGTTCCATTTGTTTATTTTTTCTTTTGTTTCTCTTGCCCAAGTAGACATGGTATTCGAAAAAATGCTTCTAAGACTGATGTCAAAGAGTGTATTGCCTATATTCTCTTCTAGGAGTTTTATGGTTTCACATCTTACCTTCAGGTCTGTGATCCATTTTGAGTTAATTTTTATGTATGGAGAAAGAAGATGGTCTGCTTTCATTCTTTTGCATGTGGCTGTCCACAGTTTTCCCAGCACCATTTATTGAAGAGACTTCCCTTTCTCCATTGTATGTTCTTCGCTCCTTTGTCGAAGATTAGCTGTCCATAGGTGTGTGGTTTTATTTCTGGGCTCTCGATTCTGTTCCATTGATCTGTGTGCCTGTTTTTGTGCCAGTACAAGGCTGTTTTGGTTACTGTAGCTTTGTAGTATATTTTGAAGTCAGGGATTGTGATGCCTCCAGCTTTGTTCTTTTTTCTCAGGATTGTAAAGCATTTTGTTTTTTAATGGACTGCAGAGTTCAGTTTTATTTTGTGAGGCAGTCTGAATTTTTTTGGTAATAGGTGAGTTAAGTTCATCTACATTTTTTATTTCTTTTTTTCCCTCTGCTGACGTAGGGTTAGAGACTCAGCTGCCCTTCTCGGAGGCTGTGTGTCCTGTGACCCGCGTGGGGACCTGACAACTGTGTTGGGTGGGGGTGGTTTACACCTGACACCTTCATCTGTCCCTGCTGCTTCTGCGCTGAGCCCTTCCTGGCTGACGTGATGGTGTCCAGCACTGTATTCTGTCCTCTTTACACCCCGTATGTTGGGCGCGATGGTTTTCTTTCCAAAGGGCTGCTTGCCTTTCTCATACGTGGTGTTTGTCCTTGTGGTTCAGGCTGTCCACTGAGGGAGTTCTTTAGAGGCGCCTGGGGTCTTGAGGGGCCTCTGTTCTCTTCGCCAGTGATGGTGATGTGGCACTTGTTTCTGGGGTGGTTGTGGGGACGTGGGCTGCCAGCCGCCTGTCCCTGCCCCCACCTGCTTTCGGAAGCTTGTCTGTCTTGGTGCCCGTTCCCTCTGGGTGGGTCGGGGGTCAGGACCTGTCCTTCCTGGATGGAGAGCTTCATGGCGTCTCCATCTTCCCTTTGGACCCGGAGGGGGCGGGTCCCCTGGGCGTCCTCTTGGCCATGTGGGGTCCACTCCTCAGCCTGTGCATCCAGCTCTCATCCCAGAACTCCTGAGCATCTCACAAATCCCTTTTTCCCTTTTCCCGTCTGGGCGAGTGGGTCTGGGAGGCCTTGGGGAGCCAGTGTGGGCTGGTGGGGCTGGGAGGTGAGCTTGGGGGTCACCGTGTGGTAGCTCTGCCTCCTCAGGGGACACTCAATACACGTGTGTGGGTTCCTGGGGCTGCCGTCACTACACAGCACAGACAGGGATGTCTGCATCTGTGTCTGGGGGTCTCTGTGTCTGGGGGCGTCTGCGTCTGGGGGTGTCTGCGTCTGTGTGTCTGGGGGGTTTGCTTCTGTGTCTGGGAGTCTCTGTGTCTGGGGGCATCTGTGTCTGGGAGGGTCTGCTTCTGGAAAAGGTCTCTGAGATTGCCTGGCTTTAAGGTGTGCCCTGAACCCAATGGCAGGTGTCCTTGTATAAGAGGACACACAGAGACACAGAGATTGGAGTGATGCAGCCACACGCAGGGCCCCAGCAGCACCAGAAGCTGGAGGGAGGCCTGGGATGGACCTCGTCCGAGCCCCCAGAGGGAACCAGCCCCCTGTCTGTGGTGTGTCTGCTTCTGTGTCTGGGGGGCTCTGTGTCTGGGGGCATCTGCATCTGGGGGTGTCTGCGTCTGTGTCTGGGGCCGTTTGCCTCAGTGTCTGGGGGGCTCTGTGTCTTGGGGGGTTCTGCGTTTGTGTCTGGGGGTATCTGCGTGTCTGGGGGTGTCTGCTTCTGTGTCTCGGGCCGTTTGCATTAGTGTCTGTGGGGCTCTTTGTCTGAAGGGGGTCTACTCCTGTGTCGGGGGGGGTCTTTGTGTCTGGGGTGATCTGTGTCTGTGGGGGGGGGGTCTGTGTTGGTGTCTGGGGGCAGGGGGCGCCGTCTGCCTCCCCGGGGCTGAGCTCTCCTCCCCTCGAGGGGCAGGGTTCTTGGCCTTGGACGCTGCCACACCAGAGCAGCGTCTGCACTTTCTGGGTGTGTGCAGGTGTTCCAAGGCTGCGGTCCTCACGGACTTGTCTCTCTCAGCACAGGAAGTCCTGGAGAACCTCAAGGACCGCTGGTACCAGGCGGACAAGCCCCCGTCGGACCTGCTGCTGACAGAGGAGGAGTTCCTGTCGTTCCTGCACCCCGAGCACAGCCGAGGCATGCTCCAGTTCATGGTCAGGGAGATCGTCCGCGACCTGGGTGAGGCCGGGCCCACATGGTCGGGGGGCGTCCCTCACCTCTGGCGGCTGGGCCTGGATGGTGGAGCCTGCTGTCCACATCCAGCCAGTCCTCCCGGCGAGAGGGCAGCATTGGCTGGTACTGGGCTGTGGGGCCTCGAAAGGCTGTGGGGCTGCCTGATGAGGGAAGGTCAGGCGTTGCCGGTGCCGTCTGGCCTCGGCCGGGTTTCCAGGCAGGTCCTGTGAGATGCACCTACTTCGGTGTAGGCTGAAACCTAGCAAACTGAAAATTGGGCAGCAAAACGCATTTCATTGACTTTTCTCGAGTGGCTCTTGGGGGTCCCATGCCCACTTGAGGTCTCAGTGTCCCCTCCCCCTCATCCCGCAGACCAGGACGGTGACAAGCAGCTCTCGCTGCCCGAGTTCATCTCGCTGCCCGTGGGCACTGTGGAGAATCAGCAGGGCCAGGACATGGATGACAGCTGGGTGAGAGACAGGAAGAAGGAATTTGAGGAGCTGATCGACGCCGACCACAATGGCATCGTGACGATGGCAGAGCTGGAGGTGAGTGGGGGGATGTGGGGGATGCCCTGGGGGGTGTGGGGGACATGGGGGTGCCCCCTGAGGGCAGGCCCTGGGGAGGATGTGCAGTGCCCTGTGGATGGGCCCAGGGCCCTGAGGCCCCAGTTGTGCCCATGGCAGGGGAGCCACCTGCAAGATTGTCCTGAGCCAGGAAGGCAGAGTTGGTCTGGCTATGGCTGGTCACTTGGTTGCTTAGTCAGCAGTCCTGGAGCCAGCCGAGCCGTGTGAAT
Source organism: Tapirus indicus (assembly GCA_031878705.1). NCBI lineage: Eukaryota > Metazoa > Chordata > Mammalia > Perissodactyla > Tapiridae > Tapirus > Tapirus indicus. The sequence goes on along the minus strand of CM062924.1, from coordinate 84,870,421 downwards.
GCCCGTGTCTGAGGGCTGCAGGCTCCCAGGAGGGCTCACGTGTCGGCTTTTGCATTCAGACAGATTCGAGGCAGGAAGGCCGGGAGCCAGCGAGGCGCCTGTGTGTGTCCCCCAGGTCGGGGTGCCTGGGGGGACACGGCCACTCCTGGCTCTGAGAAACCACTTCCCAGTGGGCGGTCTGGGCTGGACACTCGGCACAGAGGGAGCGGGTACAGGTTGGAACCCACCACCTTCCTCTGAAGTGTCTTCACTGGATCGAGTAGGTGCTGTGTGGGGTTTGTTTTTTCCTTTGCTCGATGAATCATTTCATTTTACACCAGAATTCTCTGATCCCTGCTGATAGCCAGTAGGCACCTCTGGTTCAGGGATTCCTGTCAGTGCCGCAGTCCTGGCGGCCGATTCAGTCCATGTGCCATGTGACCTGCTGGCAGGCCCTGGGCAGCTGCTCCAGGGCCCCACCTCCTGGGCCACTATCCTGGCTCCCCTGGGCTTTTCACACTCGGGCCGGGCCTCCCTTCTCCCCACGCTGGCCCTTTCCTTCAGTGGCTGGGGCACCCTGATGAGGACCAGGAGGTGGCATGGCTCCCATGCCCACCATGGCAATGCCCACACGGCGAAGGCTGCCTGGCCCCGAACCCCTTCCAGCCTGGCGTCTGCCTTCCAGAACATTCCAGAACATGCCACATCCTTGTCTTGCAGCTTCTGTACTATCAGCTAACGGAGTGTTTTAGACAAGGAGTCACTCCCTGTAGCTGGTTATAGAAAGTCCTGCTGCTTCGTCCCTGAGGCAGAAGGTGCCACCCTCACTGACGGGGGTCCACGCGAGGCAGGGGTGCCCTCCAGGTCAGCGTCCCAAGCATGGACTGGATGTGAGGTCATGAGGGGGATGCCAGTGGTCAACCAGCCCCAGCGCTGCAGGGAGCGGGCGAGCAGGAGGAGCTGCCCGAGGACCAGGGTGGCCGGGTGCGTGGTGGGGCGCTGACTGGGCCCTGCGTTGCTGCAGGACTACATGGACCCCATGAATGAGTACAACGCCCTCAATGAGGCCAAGCAGATGATCGCCATTGCCGACGAGAACCAGAACCACCACCTGGAGCCTGAGGAGGTGCTCAAGTACAGTGAGTTCTTCACGGGCAGCAAGCTGATGGACTACGCCCGCAACGTGCACGAGGAGTTCTGACCGCCTCCTGCTCCACGCACGGCTGGCTGGTGCCTCCTAGAACCTTTCCTCCCTGCTGCCCCCGACCAGCCGCCACTGCAGGGTCCCGGTTCATTAAAGATGTGTTTGGACAGGCCAGGTGTCCCCTCTGCCACCGACATCACAGGCTGGCTTGTGCTTGGACACAGCCCGCTGTCCCCCCAGCGCGCGGAGACCCGCGTAATCGCTGCATCTCCCTTCTGAGAACTGGGAGCCATTCTGCTGAAGGCGTGACCACAGCGGGGCCCCGCGGGCTCACCACACCGTGGGAAATAACGCAACTCCTGCCGTTTCCTTGAAAACTGAAAGATGAAGACAATGTCAGAACTGCTTTGCTGGAAGCCAGTAGCCGGCAGCTGGGGTGGGTGGCTGTGCCTCCGGGGTGTTGGGGAGGGGCTGTCAGAACCGCGGGTCACACATGTTCCGTCTCTGAGAAAACACAAGTCCTCGTGACAAGAATCACATTAATTTACTTTAAAATATAGTTGCCTTTCTCTCCCAGCTTCGTTTTTTGTGAAAAAAGAGCAATAATTTGGCACATTTGTAGTCGGGTGGCTTCCACATGAAGCTCTTGAGGTGGGCGATCTGGTTGAGACACAAGGCTTCCTGGTGCCCGTGAGCATCGTGACAGTCAGGATGCTCCCGTCTGGTCCAGCCGCCTGTGGGGCCAGCGATGGGGGCAGCACATGAGGGGATCCAGGCCGGGAGGGTTCAGAGGAGGGTGTCCAGGCGGGACCAGTGTCCCGGAGGAGTGGCCACATGTGACGGATATGTTTATAGAAGGGGGCCTGGGGGTGTGTGGCGGAGCCTCTGCAGGGCAGAGCAGGGGTTGGGGTCTGGGTGTAGCGCTCACACCGGGAGCCTGGAGCCCAGTCTGAGAGAGACCTGCGAGGGGCCGGGAGAAAGGAGAGTCTTGAGCAGAGGAGGGAAGATCTGAGGAGAGCCCTGGGCCACTGCCTGGGGGGAGTCCAGGCAGGGTGTGGGGGACAGAGGAGGGGCCAGGAGCTTGGGGACAGGAGGGGCCATGCCGGCTGCTGCCAGGGAGACTGGCTGAGGTCCCACCACCCACATCACTGCTGCTCGCTGTTCTGGGCCCTCCCTGGGGGTCAGCTGTGCCCAGTGCTTGGCTGGCGTGTGGGGATGGAGCTGTGAGCGCTTGAGTCCCAACCCCACGCACCCGCCAAGCTGCCCGCCTCCCAGCCCTCTGACGGTCACCCCCTTGGAGCCCTGAGCTGTGGCGCCTCAGTGGACAGCTCACCCAGCCAGCGGGTCCTCTTGGGCCTTTGAAGGCCCCGCTGGGGTTGGGGCTCTGGCCAAGTGGGCAGGGGGGCCGCTCTGAGCTGCCTGTGTGACCAGCCCTTGTCACAGGGACCACTTCCGAGCAGCGTGGGGTGGGGCCGCCGCAGAGGAGGAGCATGTGGTCACACCTGGGCTGGTTTCCAGACAAACAGGAGGAAAGACTATTTTCAGAACAGCCCGGAGCAGAGCGTGTGGCGGGAGGGCTGTCTCCGCAGGGGGCTGGGCCCCATGTGGGTCGGTGGGCGGTGAGCAGGTGTGTGACGCTCTGACAGAGGTGTGGGCTGAGCCCAGACCCGGCTGGATGCTCGGGATGGAGGTTGGGCCTGTGGGTGACGGAGAGTTGTCTGCCCCAGGGTCACCGTGAGCCGTCCCCGATTCGTGGGCCAGGTGTGCGGGGCCTCGGCAGTGGAGACCAGCACCAGAGGGCGGGCGGCCCCCACGTGGCCCCCGGGAAGGAGGGGTCACCCCGGAGTGGAGCGCTGCCCAGCAGACCCCCAGGTGCCTCAGCCTCTGCGGCACTTCCCGTTTGTCTAGTCAGCAGGAAAGAAAGGCTTTCTCACTGTCCGTGGGGGATGGGCACACACACGCACGCCAGAGCGCCTGGATGCCCTGGCTGCTCCCCAAGTGGCCCTGCTCGCACCCTGGAGGCTCCGGGAGGGCTGACCCTGCTGTGGCCGCCCTGCCTGGCAGAGCCGAGGCGGAATTTCCCGCAGGTGGGCTGGGCCGGGCTCTTACCTGTACCCGAGCTCCTGCTGGCGGGGAATTCCCAGCCCTCCCCGCTGGTCCCTGCGGGAGGCCCCCCGCCCAAGACTTTCTGTTTTTCACTTGACTCACTCACTGTGAGCAGTTAGTGTAAAGGATGCCACGCGGGGAGCAGCCGGATGGCGGGACTGGGGGAGGGGCGCAGGCCTTCCATCCCCCTCCGGGCTGCCACCAGCTTGGAGGCCCTCCAAACCCCGGCTGTGTCCGGTTTTCATGGAGGCTTCCTACGCAGGCGCAACGGATTGGATCATCAACTCCATCGCAGTCCCCTCCCTCAGAGGGGCTCTCCAGTCCTGCCCTGGTCTTCCTGGGGACCAGCCCCATCCTCCACAGCCATCCAGGGCCCCAGCCTCCTGTCGCCCCATTACCATCCCAGAGACGCTTCTCACTTCCCAGATCCCAGGAGCTTTAGGAGCTGTGTGCCAGGAACTGGGGACAAAGACTAAATGTTTTTTGGTTTTTGTTTTTTATAAGTATTCGCAATTATTGGATACAAGTTTCTATCTTTATGTAATGCATCATGGTGGGGTTTTTTTTGAGAAAGATTGCCCCTGTGCTAACATCTGTTGCCAATCTTCCTCTTTTTTTCTTTTTTCTCTCCAAAGCCCCCGTACACCGTTGTGTATCACAGTTGTAGAGTTGTGGCTCTTCTGTGTGGGCCGCCGCTACAGCATGGCTTGAGTCCAAACCAGCGAACCCCAGGCTGAAGCGGGGTGTGCGAGCTTAACCGCTACACCACCAGGCCGGCCCCCTACATGTTTTTTATACCACAAAGTGTCCCGGCTCCACCTGACCCTTCCAGGTACACCTGAGACCTTGGACGGCGAGACTCAAGCTGGGGAGCCACGCATGGTTGGGGGCCTCGTCACGGCGCTCCCTCCTGGAGGGTGAGCCTGGGTGCCTGAGTCTTTCAGAGGCTGCAGAGCTGGCTCAGGGCACAGCTGGGACCAGCACCACTTCCCTCCTTATGCCCCCATTTTACAGACAGGGAGGAGATCCTAGAAATGGGGGAGAGCCATCCCCAGAGGGCTTGACAGTTCGGAGCGAAAATGGTGAAGAACTGAGAATGAGGAGGCCGACAGGCCCTGCTGACCAGAAGAGCCTGTGGTCCCCCCGAGGAAGTGGCTCAGAACTGCTGCTCCCAGGCCAGGGTCGTGGTATAGACAAGCCGGGTTCAAAGCCCAGCTCCCCACTGATGCGGGAAGCCGGAAGCAAGAGTTCGTACCCTCCTGTGCCTCGGTTTCCTCCCCATGAAATGGGCAAGCGCAGCCTTCTTCGCCCAGCACCGGGGAGTGAATGGGAACCATGGAGTTTCTGGGGTCCCTGTCATTACTGGGGTCCCTGTGGTTACTGCCACCCACCCGCCGTGCAGACCCCCACACGATGTGCTCCACTTCTCCGACAGGAAATCACTGACGACCCATCAATCGATGGATCGCTGGGACCACCGCAGTCCCGGCCTGGCCCTGCTCACCCACCTGAGCCTTTTTAAGTGAAAGGTTGGACAGATGATCCTGTCCCACAGTTAAGACTTAAAAGGTACAAAAATGACACAGTGTAGCCTCCCCTGCCTCAGGGGCTCCACACACACACGTGTGCACATGCATGTGTGCGTGCACACGTGCGTCTGGTGCATGCACATGTGTGCAGGCATGTATGTGTGTGTGCTCTTTCCCTTTACACACCTTAGTGACCTGGCACACGGGCCCTCCCAGCCTGTCCTGGGACTGCCTGGTTCGAGTCCGAGGACGCACAGTCAAGTGGGTCCTTCCAGCCTTTCCCTCTCCCGCGGGGCTGCGGGAAGTCCCTAGGCCCAGGGTGGGTGTGGGGCGGGGTGGGGAGAGCCTGATACGCCCCCAGAGTTTTCAGGGAGGTGGGGTTGGCCCAGCCACCGGAGGGGACACAGCCCTTCTCCCGGCCCTGCCTGGCCAAGAGGTCAGAGCAGGTGCTGACGGTTTGTCCTCACAGGACCCCCAGACGTGCCCAGGTGCTCAGAGGAACAGCCACACACGCATCCCGCACACGGGGCCGATGACACAGGTGTGCCATGCACCCATGGACACAGGCTCACACATGCTCCCAGCACGTGTCACACCCAGGATACAGGGCAGGCGCCCGCTCAGCAGTGTGTTGAGTCTGCTCGGGTGTCTGCCAACAGGATGCCACGGACGGGACGGCTTCAGGACAGACGTGTTGTCTCGTCCTGGGGCTGGACATCCGAGGTCACGGGGGCAGGGCTGGTTCCTCCTGAGGCCTCTCTCCCGGTGTCCTCATGTGGCCATCGCCCTCTGCTTATAAGGATGCGATCCTATGGGATCAGGGCCACCCTCACGACCTCGTCTAACCTAATCACCTCCAAACACAGCCACACTGGGTCAGGGCTTCCATGGGTAAATCTGAGGACACGTCAGTCCCAACGCTAGCTGTGCTCAGGCACACCCAGCTGCTCACACACCAGCACACACACGCCCACTTACACGCACACACTCACCCTGTGGGCCCTGGTCATGACACCTGGGCCGGTGACCACACTCTGGAGCCTGGGGCACTGCTGCCCCTCCCCTGGCAGCTGATGTTGGGGGGAAGGTCCAGAAGGGGCCTGTCTCCCGACCCCTTGTGCGGCCTCAGTTTACCCATGTGCACTCTGCACCGTTTTGCTGAGGGGTGAGGACTGGCATGAAGGTGGCCTTCTGTGGGGGTTGCAGGAACAGCCCCTTGCTCTTCATCCTTGCTCCCTGTGCAGGGAAAGTGGGTGCCCAGAAGGAGCGAGCCATGTGGAGGGGCCTGAGACCACCCTGCTTCAGGCAGCTAGGCCAGGCTGGGCAGGGTAGGGGGCAGCCAGGGTGCCTGGCCAAAGGGGCTCCACTTCCCCGGTGACATGGGACTGGGAGGGGTCTGGCGTGTGGGGTGGGTGCAGACCAGATGGGCTGGAGGACCTGGCCTGGCCCTGGCGGGGGTCCCCCCTTTGGCCCTGGGTCTGCATGCTGCAGGAGGGGTCTGGGTTGGTGCCCAGTTGCCAGCTGGGCTGATCCTGAGATCAGTGGGCATAATTGAGGGTCTGGGTGCCCTGGGACCCAGGACAGAGGAGAAACCCACAGCCTGGAGGGGGGCTGCCCAGACAAGCTGCCTTCCCGCCACAGCCTGGGTCGGGGGGCACCAGCCCTTCCTGGGGCCTCCTTCCTCCTGGTCCCCTCCTCCTCCCGCCCTCCCCACTCCTCCCCCGCAGCCCTTATAGCCACATCCTGCAAGGAAAAACCCCAGACTCCTGCGCCGCCCGCGGAGATGAGGAAGCGTGTGGGGGCTCAGAGGCCCGGGGCGCCCTGCTCAGCCCTCCTGCTCCTGGGGCTTGTCCTGGGCACTGCGGCCAAGCGAAACTGTAGCGAGAACACCTACCCCAGTGGCAGCAAGTGCTGTTGGGAGTGCAAACCAGGTGAGTGGCCCCGCCACGGAGTGGCACCTGTGGGGACATGGAGACAGGGGATATGGGGATAAGGTGATGGGGACATGGGATGGAGGACATGGGGATGAGGGGATGGGAGGACATGGGGACAGGGGACATGGGGATGAGGGGATGGGGACATGGGGACAAGGGACATGGGGATGAGGGGACAGGGGACATGGGGATGGGGGACATGGGGATAAGGGGATGGGGACATGGAGATGAGGGCACAGGGGACATGGGGATGAAGGGATGGAGACATGGGGATGGGGGACATGGGGACAAGGACATGACACAGGGACATGGGGACATGAGGATGGGACATGGGGATGAGGGGAAGGGGGACACGGGAACAGGGGACATGGGGATGAGGGGATGTGGGACATGGGGATGAGGGGATGGGGGACATGGGGGACATGGGGATGAGACGATAGGGGACATGGGGAATGGGGGACATGGAGATGAGGGGATGGGACATGGGGACAAGGAGACAGGGACGGGACACTTAGACGGGGTGACGGGGTGCAGGTGTTGTGGGGCAAGTGGACTCAGAGTGACAGGGTGGGTGACGGGTTGCTGGGTGACCTGGAGCCAGGCCTGGGACAGTGGGCTGGCCAGAGGCCAGGCAGGGGCTGCCAGGATGGGAGGGCCCGGCTGTGCCGAGTCCCGACCCTGGCCTCCGGCTACAGGTTACGGGATGGAGAGCCGCTGCAACGACCAGCAGGAGACCGTGTGCCGCCCGTGTGAACCTGGCTCCTACAACGAGGACACGAACTATGAGCCCTGCACCCCCTGCACACAGTGCAACCAGAGTGAGCGCCCAGCCTGCTGCGCCCCGCCCCGCCCAGCACTCACGTTCGCACGGGGCCCCCTCAGCCGCAGAGACAAACCCCAGACCACAGGGGGCCTGCTCCGCCCTGGGGGTCCCCTGAACAGCTGAGGCATCCCCTGGGGGCACCTCCCTCCTCCCGGGGGGGCCGAGGCCACGTGGAGTTGGGGTGGAGCATGTGTGAGCCACATGGCCTGTCTTGGGTTATACCTGGGAGCCGAAGGCCACGGAGGGTCCCACTCTAGGCTGGAGGGAGAGTGGGGAGGGAGGCCGGAGATGCCACAGAGCTGTCTCTGGAGCCATGTGGCCAGGAGTGACATGGTGTCCAGGGATCGCAGGCTATGTGGGAGTGGCTGGCCTGGGGAGGCTGCTGCAGACTCTGGGCCCCAGACCTCCAGCCTGCTTGGCACCCTGGCCGCCCCACCGACTGTGCCCGCCCCACCTGACCCCTCAGGAAGTGGGAGCGAAACCAAACGGAGATGCACACCCACGCAGGACACCATCTGCCACTGCAGGCCCGGCACTCAGCCCAAGCACGGCTACAAGCTCGGAGTCGGTGAGCCAGGGTGGGGGGCAGCGTGTGCCTGCAGGGCCTCGGGAACCATGTAAGAGAAGCACATCCCCATGTCACACGCTGTCACCCCCCCACATCACACACTGTCACCCCAGGCCGGACCAAGTACCCCTCCCCCAACAGGTCCACCAAGATGGGAGTGGAGGATCCTGGGTCAGGGCCAATGGGCGGAATGTGGGCAGAGAGGGGCTTCCAGGGGCCATGGGGGTGAGTGCCCACAGGCCCGGCCCCCAGTGGCTGCAGCATCCAGGCCCCCACAGTGGCCGCTGATGGGCTGAGCCTGTCCTGCTGTCTTCGTTGCAGACTGTGCCCCGTGCCCACCAGGACACTTCTCCCCGGGGAGCAACCAGGCCTGCAAGCCCTGGACCAAGTGAGTGTCCTGGGGCTGGAGGGCTTAGGTGGCCTGGGGGCCTGGGAACGGGGGCCAGGTCCAGGAGCGGGAAGCCACTGGCTGGTGGAGCTCTTGGCCCCTGCCCCCACGATGGCCCCTGCCCCCACGATGGCCCCTGCCCCCCATGACCCCTGTCCCCCATGACCCCTGCACCCCCCAATGCCCCTGGCCCTCCTGCTCCTCCCACTGGCCTTCCTGCTGGGCTGGAGTGGAGAGCCTGTGAGATCCCAGCCCAGACCCCGGGAGTGCGTGAGACCGTCACTCATCCACAGCAGGGAGGCCCCTGTCCTTACAGGGCTTATGTGATGGGGGCAGGAAGAGAAGGGCCAGTGTGGAGAAGGGCCAGTGTGGGTCAGGAGTGTAAGGTGCAGGTGGGAGCAGATCAAGAGCAGCCAGTGTGGGGGACAGAGGGAGCAAGAAGGAATGGAGGGACAAGGGCGTGGAAGGCAGGGTGGTGGCCCTGGAGACCCTGCAGGGTGGTGAGGTTCCTTGGGGGGGGTGGGTAGGGGCCTGGGCGGGGTCCTTGGCCCCTCTCCTGGTCGCCTTTGTCTGGAGTCTGATGCTGCGTGAATAACCCAGGGTGGACCCCCCCCCTCGCTCCTCACATCTCCTTAGTCCTGTGCCCGTCCTGGGCCCATCTGATCAATCAGGGAGGACTCGGGGGGGCCTCTGGCCTGATTAACACCCCCTGCCCCCTCAGCTGCACCTTGGTGGGAAAGCGCACACTGCAGCCGGCCAGCAACAGCTCGGATGCTGTCTGTGAGGACAGGAGCCCCCCAGCCACATTGCCCTGGGAGACCCAGGGTCCCCCGGCCCGGCCCCCCACCACCCAGCCCACCACCGCCTGGCCCAGGGCCTCACAGGGGCCCTCTACACCCCCCACAGAGCCCCCCAGAGGTAAGGGGGCCTGGCCTCATCCCAGTAGGGCCCTGTCCAAACCCAAAAGGGGAGACAGGCTGGGGAGGTAGGGGTGGGGGGAGCTGCCCTCTGGCCTCACTGGGGCCCTTCTCTGGTGGACCCCTTCCTGTGGTGGACCCCACCCCAGCAGGCCCTGCCTCCCCACAGGCCCTGAGCTGGCTGCCATCCTGGGCCTGGGCCTGGGCCTGGGCCTACTTGCCCCCATAGCTGCTGTGCTGGCCCTGTTCCTGCACCACAGGGCCTGGAGGCTGCCGCCCAACGTCCCCAAGCCCCCCGGTGAGTGCCCACTGTGGGTCCCAGCCCAGCTGCCTCCTGAAGGGGTGAGACCCCTGCCCACCTCCCACCTATCACTCCTTCCTCCTCCCCAGGGGGAAACAGCTTCCGGACCCCCATCCAAGAGGAGCATGCCGATGCAAACTCCACCCTGGCCAAGATCTGAGCAGCGTCCACTGGAGTGGGAGCCAGTACCCCCTCTCCAGGCTGGGGCCCCAGAGGGTCCGCTGGACCTCGTGCGGCAGTGGGATTGCTCCCGGGTGCAGGCTGCTGCACCCCATCCTCTTTGCCCCATTGCCCCCTTGCCCCGTCACCTTATCACCCATCACCCGATCACTCTATCACCTCATCGCCCCATCGCCCCATCACCTCATCACCCCATTGCCCCATCACCCTGTCACCCCATGACCCCATTGCCCCGTCACCCCATCGCCCCATCACCCTGTCACCCCATGACCCCATTGCTCTGTCACCCCATCTCCCCATCACACCATCGCCCCATCACCCCCTCGCTCCATCACCCCATCTCTCCATCACCCCATCTCCCCATCACCCCATCACCCCATCACCCTGTCACCCCATCACCTTATCAACCCATCACCTCATTACCCCATCGCCTCATCATCCCATTGGCTCATCGCCCTGTCAACATCACCCCAACACTCCATCACCCTGTCGCCCCATCACCCCATTGCCCCATCAACCCACCACTCCAATATCCCATCACCCCATCAACTCATCACCCCAATGCCCCGTCACCTCATTGTCCTGTCAACCTATCACCCCAAACCCCATTGCCCCAACACCCCATTGCCCTATGGCCCCATCACCCCATGACCCCATTGCCTCATCACCCCATTGCACATGACCCCCTGACCTGGTCACCCCATGGCCCCAGTGCCTGTCATCCTGCCCTGCTCCGTTTTAGGTGCTCCTGGGCTGGCCCCCTGGGCTCTGCTATGTATGCTGTGCATACTCCCTGCTCAAGGTGGTGCCCCAATAAATGACGTTGGCAAATGTGGATCTCTGACTGGGCACCAGTGGGCTGGGGGCTACACACCCACAGGGGCTGGGGCCATGACCGCCTCTGGCTGGGGAGGGGTCTCCGGCGGAGGCAGGGGTGTGGGATGGGGGGCTCAAGTGAACCGCTCCAAGATCCCAGGGCTGCTGTCCTTCCCCATTCTCTGGGTCCACCCCAGTCCCTGTGTCGGGCGCTGGGAGGGGGCAGTGCCAGTGGCTTGTTGGGCAAATCCAGGAGCTGCTGATGGGAACAGATCCTAACCCTGGGGGAGTGGGGCCTGCGCTGGGGCCAGTCGGGAGGGCATGGGCAGGGCTCCTGGGCTAGTGTTAAAGGTGGGAGCCTGAGGGCCTCGTCCCCAAGGGGGCATTTGAGGACCACCCTTGGGTCTCTGAGTGTCCCTCTGAGGAGAGAGAATGAGCGTCTGTTTCTTCTTTCTCCCAGCCCGTCAAATCCCATGCCCTGCTAGACCTGAGTGTGTGGAGACCCTCCACCAATGCCTGCAGGGCCCTCAATCCCCCAAGGCCAGCTTGGTGCCCGCCAGGGGCCCAGGGCTGAGCACTGCCCTAGGAGTCCGTGGAAGTGGGTGGTGCTCACACTCGATCCTGCGGGTAGGTGGGAAATGCAGCAGCCACTTTGGGAACTGGAGGTTTCTGGTTGGGCTAACCCTTTGTCCATCCTGGGCATGAACAAAAGTGTGCATAGCAGCTTTATGCAAGAAGGTCCCAGAGTGGAAAAGCCAGAGCGTCCATCGAGAGCAGAGTGGACAGGGATGGTGCAGCAGCTTCAGACGGGTGCTGCTGGCCAGCACCGAGGGTCGGCGCTCCTGCCCCGTGCAGTGCACTCGTGGTGTGGAGGTAGGGGGAACCGGCAGTGAGCCACCCGCCATGCAGGGCCAGGGCCTGCCCTGGGTCACAGGGGTTCCTCAGGCCAGCGTCCTGAGAGCACAGGTGCACATGTGTGAAACGCCGTTCCCTGCAAGGACGTGGTTTAAAAAGCTCACCTGAGCTAGAGGCCAGAAAGTGCACAGGAAGCCCCCATCCAGCCGCGGAAGCTCAACGGGTGTGTGACCAACCAGTGTGAGCGAAACCACAGGCCTCGGCAGAGGTTCTCACCACACTCGGGAGGCAAAGGCCCCCGGCCTGGTGTTGGAAACATATTTAAGAGCTGCCACGAATCAAAAAGAAAGCATCACCGAGGTGCTAAGAGGTTTCGGCTCCACTGATGAGTGGCAGCTGAAGACTCCCGTGCCCTCGGCAAAGATTCGCTGGGTGACGGTGCACGGCCTCCCAGCAGGCGGCCTGGCACACTCCCTTGCAGGTCCTTTCCTCTCCTGCCACCTCCTCCCTCTCCTGCTGGCCGAGGCCATCCAGTCCCACTGACTGGGACTTGCCTTCTGTGCTGGGGAAGCAGAGAAAGGTTCTCGACGCCCACACCACCTGGAGTGTCGCGCCAGACGGCCAATGCCCCTCACGGCTGTTGGCGTCCTGCAGCCGAAGCACCTCGACAGACACTCCGTGAGCAAGGACTCGGGGCTCTGATTTCGGCAAAACCTCAGTGCCCCCCACAGCCCTTGTTTCTCCGACTAGCTTTCTCCCCAAAGTCACCCCAGAGGCCTGTCCAAACTCTCCCTCCTTGAACCCGCCCCTGGGACCTCCTGATGCTCTGGAGGGAAGACCGAGCCATCCTGTCATTCGGTCACCAGTGTCCGCTGAGTTCCCGTCCTCTCACATGGGATTCAGCAGGGAACCAAACCGCATCATCCCTGCCCTCGAGACAGGCAGCAATTGGCACCACGGACCCCAGGGCAGCGCAGAGGCTATGGGACCTGAAGGAGGGGCCATGGAGCTGGGAGGCTAGGGGGGCCAGGTCCTTGGGGCCTGGAAGGTCTAAGGTCGTGGGAAAGGATTTCCTCCCCAAACCTCAGAGCTCTTCCCCCCGCCAGGCCCCCAGCTCCGTCTGGCTGCTCCATCTCTGCCACCATGGAGGTGGGCCACATGCTCCTGGCTTCTATGCTGCCCTGAGCACACTCTCCTCCCAGGCCCCTCCTCCAGGGCCTGCCTGGTGACCCCTCCTGCCCTGTTGGCCGAGCCCCATGGGCTCTCTCCAAGCCCCTACAGCCCCTCTGGTTAACATGGCTCCCTGTGGACCCTCGGCTGCATGAACATGCATTACTCATGTAAACCGAAACAAATGATGCAAACTGCTCACAAAACATTGGAAAATACAGACAAGCAGATAAAAATCTCCTCTCGCCCCATGGCCCAGTCACTGAGACTTGCTCACTCGCAGCAGTGGTGGGGCCGTGAGGGGCTTCCGGAGTCGCCAGGACAGGAAGGCTGACGCCAGCACTGACATTTTGCTGGTGTCACGCTTGCTTTTGAGGGCCCTGCTCACAGCCACCGTCTCTGTGGGCACAGGGCCTGGGCCCTCTGATGTCCGTGCGGTGAGGTGGCTGTCATGAGGGGCCAGCAGTCCTGCGCGCAGACAGCCTGCTCCTCTGGGCCTGGCCAGCCTCTCCCCCCGGACCCTCCAGTGGACATCCTCCTGCCCAGCCCGGCTTCCTCCCCTGCACCTACCCCCCCACACCACTTGCAGAAGGTTCTAACTCTGTCCCTGCCTCCAGAAGGACCAGCTGACACACGACATGGCCTGGCAAGCGTCATTTGTAGGGGATTTATCATTTTCTTGGGCCACAGTGTATTAGGCACTTACCTGAATTGGGGTGACCCTGTGCTGGCACAGACCTGACCTCTCAGGCCTTTAAAATGGGCAGTGGCAGAAGGTCCAGAACTGCCCAGTTCTCCACCTCTACCCAGTGTCCAGGTCTGGCCAGACGGCCTCCCTTCCTGTCTCAGCTCAGACTCACCTCCCCACCTGGGAGCTGAACAGAGACCGGGGCTCCTCAGAGAGGCCTCCCGGCCCCCTAAGCCTCTGGCAGCCCGGAGCCATCGCCACCCTAGGGCCCCCCTTTCTCTGAGGAGGTGCTTGAGAATAAAGTGGGGTCACCAACTGCTCATTCCTGTCCATTCCCTCAGAAGAGGGACACCCGCTGCCCCAGGTGAGGTGGCTGCAGGTCTCAAAGGGGCTCAACCAGGTCTCCTGGGTTTGCCCACGTCACGGCCGTCACCACACTTCCGGCCCATGGGCACAGCCATGGTCATAGTTCCGAGCCCTGCCCCCCACCCCCAGCCTTCCAGCTCCCCCTGTGCCTCAGCTGGAGGGAAATAAGGCCAAGCAATCCAGGCAGGCTTATTGGAGGAGGCAGGGCCCCAGAACCCCTTGGTGCCACATGGGGAAACCGAGGCTCGGAGAGAGAAGGGACAGTCTCATGGTGAGTTCTCTGTGGCTCGAGAGCTCTGTCAGGGGCCCTCCACACCCTCCAGGGTGACCAGATTTGTCTGAGGAGATCTGGGTTGGAACTGGCCCAGCGGTCAAAGCTGGACCTGGGCAGGACTCCTCCGCTCTGACTTCAGGTGCCTCGAGGTTCAATCCCTGCCCTGGTGTCTCCTCGCCAGCCCTTCCCAGCACCTCTCCCAAGACCCAGGAGTTGTCTGGGTTGGGGGTGCAAGAGGGCTCCCCGGGGGTTCTAAGCTCCGGGTGGGTTCCCATGGTGGCGGGTACCGGGCTCTGCCCTGCAGTCCACGGTGCAGCCAGGGCTGGGCAGGGTGGGCCCCAGGGTCTCGAGGCTTCATGGAGGATGAGTGACTTCATTCCACCCCCTTTGGGGGTCACTGTAGACCTTTAAAAGCCCGTGCCCCCCCCACAAGGAAGCTGGAGGTGGGGAGGGGGCTCAGCCAGGAGCCGAGGGAGCACAGCAAGCCGCGCTGGTGGGGGATCCCCAAGAGAGCCCGCTTGTGGGCGCTGCCCACCCGTGATGACTCAGGGCACCGTCTGCCGCCCACATCCGGCACTCACCCCTTCAGCCCTCGCCACACCCCGTCCCTCCAGACCAGACGGCCACAGGTTTCGCATAGAAAACATTTCTGACCAACCCCCCTCGTGCCCCCTGTGATGTGGCTGGGGATGTGGGTTGTGTCACCCCCCAACACACACACATTTGGGGCATATTTAGTTTCTGGATGGGAATTCCTGGGCCAAGGGCCACAACACTTAGGACCCCTGAGATCACCCCACACGTGGGTCCTCTGACGCCCCCTCACTGCCAGGTCACTGGCAGCCTGCGATGGGTCCCTGCCCCCTTGAGGTCCTGCTGGGCTCTGTTGAATTTTTTAAAAATAGACTTTTTTAGAATAGTTTTAGGTTCACCGCAAAACTGAGGGGAAGGTACAGAGATTCGTGTATGCCCCACATTCAGCTCCTCCCCCACCGTCAACACCCCACGGAGGGGCACTTGTTACAGCTGAGGAAGCTGCAGTGACACGTCGCTGTCAGCCAGAGTCCACGGTTTGCGCGGTGTGGCGATTCTGTGTTTTGGACAAACGTGTGGTGACACGTGCCCTGACTGTAACCACACGGCGCAGCTCCTCTGTCCCTCGTGCCCCTGCTCCGCCTGTCCCTTGCGTTTTGAGTTGCGTGTGTTGGAGGTCCTGATGAGAACACTTTCTCGCCCCCTTGGGGTGTGGCCGAGGCTGGCCGAGGGCGGGTCTGGGCGTGTCCAGCTGGGGGCGGGGCCGGGCCGCCTAAATTCCGGAGGCCCGGCCGGCCTCGGGTGCCATGCAGGCGAGGGGCGTGCGGGTGGCCCTCTGCGGCCTGGCGCTGCTCTGCACGCTCATTCGGGCCCAGCGCCTCGCTGGGGGTCCGAGCTGTGGCCCTGGCCACCATCTGCGTGGGGCGGGGACGGACGCACGCTGCTGCCGCTCCTGCGCTCCGGGTAAGGCGCCCAGCCCGAGGGCAGCATTGCCGCGCCCCTCCCAGTGCTCAGACCTGGACCGCGGCGGGGGGCGGTGGGCGAGCTTTCCTGGCCCAGTCCCAGAGCAACTCGTGGGAGGCGGAGGCCAGCTCAGCTCAGGCCCGTGGCCTGAGGGGGTGCCTTCCCCAAGATGGGGCTGGGGTCCCAAGGTGGAGCAGGGCTGTCCGGTTCCTACTGAGTGGGAAGTCACCCAGGCCACTTCCTGCCCAGTTTGGGGTCGCAGCCCCCCTTTCTGCCTCGTCCCCCTGCCCCCAACCTGTGTTGGTGGGTGAGGGGCAGGTGGAATGTGCCAACTGGGGACAAATATCGCAGGGAAACACTCCAGAGCGTCACCCTGCTGGGGCCTGGAGGGTGGGAAGGGGAGGCTCCAGGTGGTGGGAGTGGTGGACAGTGATGCAGGGAGGGACAGGCTGGCTGCCTCCAGGGGCGTGGCAGCGGGGAGCAGTGCGGGGAGCAGTGCAGCGAGGGAGAGGGGGGGACAGGCCCCAGATGACTCCCATGTCCACAGGGTCAGCTCCTGGTCACATGTCGAGTCACAGCCACCCTGGGCTGGAGCAGCTTCAGGGTAGTAGGGGGATGCAGCCAGGCCTTGTGGGCCGAGGAGCTGGGCACCCAGGAGAGAGGGACACAGCTGGACAGGTGCAGGGTCCTGGCTCCCAGACAGTGCCTCTGTCCCCTGGGGCTGCAGAGGCTGGGGGCTCTGGGCTGCCCTGCCTGACACTCAGTTCCCGAAGAGGGCCAGGGAGAGCCCTGAGGAGGGAGGGGCTCGGCCCAGCTGCTGAGAGGGCTGGCACGTCTCCTCCCAGCCGAGAAGGTCTGTCCTGAGCAGAACTGCACGTGCGTCCAGCCCGAGTTCCACTGTGGAGACCCGCAGTGCAAGAGCTGCCAGCACCACCCCTGCCCTCCCGGCCAGGAGGCACGGCCTGAGGGTAAGTCGCTGGCGGCTGCGCCCCGAGCAGGCCAGGGAGCTGACCTGGGGGCCGAGCCGGAGCTCATGTGGACAGCTGTCCAGCAAGTGGTGTACGGGTGTGGAAGGAAACTGGCCTGCGTGAGGACCTGGCACGTACTCCGGGCAGCAGGCACCAGCGTCTCGGGTCCTGCAAAGCCCAGGTGGTGGGGCTGCTCTGTCGCTTAGCGCCACAGCCCGAGTCTAAGTCACAGCGCCCACTGCCTGTGCGGCTCTGGGGAGTCCTTCTCTCTCAGCCTGGGTTTTGCCATCCAGAGTGAGGGTCCCAGTGCCCCCAGGGAGCCTCCACTCAGCCCAGGGTCACAGCTCCAGGACCCCCAGGTCTGCCTCCCCACGACGCCTGCCCTGGAACGGGGCGCCTGCGGGCACTGGTGTATCCCAGGTCCCAGTCCTGCAAGCATCAGACACCTCTGTCGAATGGACGAGGTGTACGGGGGTCCCTCTGCTGTGGGCCTGGACCCCAGATGGACCTCCCTGAGCCACCCCGCAGCCTGAGTGTCTGTATGTCTGTCTTCAGGGAGTTTCCGTTTCGGCTTCAAGTGTGTGGACTGTGCTGCAGGGACCTTCTCCGGGGGCCGTGAGGGCCACTGCAGACCATGGGCAGAGTGAGTCCTGGGGGGGCCTCTGCCGGCTGGACAGTGCAGACCCACTTCAAAGGAGGGGCCTCTCCTGTCCCTCCCGGGCTGACTGAGGGCTCTGTGTCCCAGCTGCTCCCAGGTTGGGTTTCCCACCATGTTCCCGGGGAACAAGACGCACAATGCTGTGTGCAGCCCGTGGCCACTGCCCGCTGAGCCACACAGCCTGGTGACCGTCATCCTGGTCTCAGTGGCCGCCTGCATCCTGGTCCTGACCGTGGCCCAGCTCAGCCTGCAAGTCTGGCAGCTGAGGAGACAGCGAGTGTGCCCCCGAGGTCAGTGGTGCCCTGGGGCGGGGGAGGCAGGCCCCCAGCCTCCCTGCTGACCACAGCCCCTCTGCAGACACCCAGCTGCTCCTGGAGGTGCCACCACCGGCTGAGGACACCTGCAGCTGCCAGTTCCCTGAGGAAGAGCGGGGGGAGCAGCTGTCAGAGGACAAGGGCCGGCTGGGGGACCTGTGGGTGTGAGCCCTGGCCATCCTCTGGGACAGTGGACCCCGAGCCAGACCCTCCCAGGAACTCGCCCAGGGCTGACCCTCGGGAGCAAGGACTCTGCGCCCTGCTGCTGGCCCGGCCCTGCTCCCCTCGACGGTGGAAGTGGGTGGGAGTGGTGACAGTGACCAGTCCTCCAGATCATGCAGAAGAAGCAGCAGCAGTGGCCAGACCCCGTGGGAGACACAGACACAGCTGTGGCCGCCTCCCTCCCTTGCTGGCCCTGCTGGGGTGGGGTCTGTGGGCCCCTGTTCCCAGGACAGGAGGCTATGCCCGGCACAGGACCTGGCTGCAGGCGGTGCTCAATAAACACTGTCCAGCGACCTGAGTGGACGTGTGCTGGAGGAAGAGGGGGCATGGGGAGAAGAGGTGTGGGCCCCAGGACCTCCGCAACCAGTGCCCACAGTCCCCTCCCAGCCTAGGTGGGAGTGGGGCGGGGCAGAATCGGGGCCATTCCAGTCCAGGGCACAGGTGCTCAGCAGAGACTGTGGGGCTTGGAAGGCTTCCTGGAGGAGGGGTGCCATGCTGGACACCCGCCCTCTGTGCCTCTTTGCTGTCCAGCTGTCTGCCTGTCACAAATTAGGACAGCTGGGTCCTGGGCCTGTGTCCGGTCTCTGGCCACCGCTGCTCTGGACTCTGGGTTCTGGGCTAGCCGCACAACCTGCTGGCCCCTGCGGGGTGCCTGCCCTGTGTCATTCAGGCCCGAGTCCAGGGCGAGGTCGGTCTCTACGCCCCACACTTCCTGGTGGGTGGGGCAGCCTCCCTCTCTCCCAGCCCTGCTGCCGGCCCCCACCACCTCACAGGATCCTGGTCCCTCGGGCCATGGTTCAGGGTCCCGCCCAGGGGAGGTGAGCAACACCCTCCCAGTCTCCTGGCCGGGCTGGCATCTCATGGAGGACTGATGAGGGCTCCTTGGCACAGCCATCCAGGGCGTGACCAGCGGGCCGGTGGAGACTGGTCTCAGTAGCAGTGCCCTCGGGTGCCAGTGCACCACACCTGGCCACTTGGCTGCGGCCCCAGTGCTCCAGCCTCCCCCATACCCTCCCCCTCCAGCTGCACGTGGCCCAGCAGAGCCCCCTGACTCACCGGTCCTCACCCCGGCACAGTCTCCGTGGCTGGGGGCTGGGTGAGCCCAACTCACAGCAGGTGCAGGGAGAGGGGATCTGCGTGTGTCCTGCCCGGGGCATCACCCACTGACCGGCACAGTGCAGCCCATTTCTACCCCTGGAAGGAGGGGCGTCGATGACCCATCATGACTTTACCCACAAGGGTAATGCTTGTGCTTAAGCACCTTCCCGTGTCTCCGTGCCTGGGCTCTGGGCACTCGGAGCCCACGTTCTGGGTAAGGACACAGGTGAACTAGCTCGCAAACAGGAAAACGTGTGGCAAGCTGGCTGGCCATCAGGGGGACAGCGGGGGACGCATCCCCAGGTTCTCCTGTCTCCAAACCGGGTCTCCTGTCCTGCCCACCCCTCACCCTCTAGCCTTCGGGAAGCTGGCTCTCTTGGGGCTTGCTCTTGTCACCTGGGTCACTTGACTGCCCGACCCTGCCACAGGTAGGGCACAGGGGTGCTCACAGCTGTTCTGGACCCTCCCCAGGCTCCGGCTCAGGCTGCCCGGGGGAGAGGGGTCCCCAGGCCTGGCTCAGCCACTCTGGCAGGGGCCGGGAGTCAGATCGTCCACGGACTTGCCTGAGAAACCGCCCGTGGACTGCCTGTGCCAGGTCCCGAGGGGCCTCTCAAGTCGATGCACGGTTGGCTGACTCAGCGCGGAAACTCCTCGTGGGCGGTTCCTGTGGGGCCATGGTGCCCGGAATGTCAGCGAGGGGGCGGCAAGGCTGACGTACTGTGGGGTGGGGGATTCCGAGGCCCAGGTCAGGCGAGGGTGGGGACCAGCTTGGATTCAGGTTTGGAGGAGGCTGGGAGGGTCAGGCTGGGCCTGGGGGTGGGCAGGAGAGGTCTGGCCCCAGGGAGCTCAGGGCTTTGGGGGTCTCAGGGGGGCTTTTGCAGCATCTGTCCCCTTCCCGCCACGCACCCCCAGCAGGGATGCCCTCTATCCCACCTGGCCCCGCTTGCCCCCATTCCATGGTCATCCCAGCTCCATCAACCCACTCCCACTCTCCCTCCCTCCTTGGCTCACGTCCCTTCCCCGGGCAGCCTCCTTGGAGCCCCCAGGGCCCCTGGATTGGAAGCTCGGCCTGGCCCTGTGGTGCCCCAGCTCAGACCCCACAGAGCAGAGAGGGGATGCAAGGGCTCAGTCACGGTGATTGATAGGACAACTCTGCCTGAAAATGGCCAGTGCAGGGCCCCGGGGGCCACAGGGGCTGAGGCTGGAGGGTCAGCGGAGTCCTCAGCATGTGGGCGGGCGAGGCTATGCCAGGGGTCCTGGGTAGGGGAGGCCTGAGCACGTCCGATTTTGGAGGAGGGAATCGGAGTACAGTGTGGGGCTGTGTGTAGGGAGGGCTGGGGGCCGGTCTGCTGAGAGCTCCCCACTCCCTCCTCCTCGGCCCAGCCTCCTGGGGTGGGGCAGGTATGTGCCCACCTGCAGAGCCTGGCAGCCGGGCCTGGAGAAAGTCCCCACGGTGAGACTCTGCCCCAGCCACTCCAGGCCCCTCACTGCTCCCCCTGGAAACTCTCACCGCACAGGAGTGGCTCTCCAGCTGTTCCAGAAAACCACAGTCCCTCCCCCTGGGGTTGGGGTCCACATATATGTTCAGCCTCAGATAAGGGCCCAGAGGCCACCCTCTGTTCCCAGAAGTGTTTCCGGCCACAGCAGCTCCCCACCCAGCCCCCATCCCTCACCTTGCTGGAAAAGGCCCCTGCCCAGCCCTTACTGAGAGCTGGACTCAGCCAGTGTGTGGGACCCCCACAGCTGGGCAGAGAGACCCATGGTGGGGGCAGGGAGGGAACCCATCCTAGACAGAACTGGACATCAGCCTCTCCCAGCCCCAGTCCTAGGGCAGATGCAGGGGACTGTCCAGGGGCCGGCGGTCCCAGGCTACCCCCAGGTGCTGGGATGTTTCCCCATTGGTCAGACAGACCCACGATGTCAGGCCTGGCCACTCAGGGACCCTGACCAGGACCTGGGGCCATCACTCCTGTGGCCAACTTGTGGTGTCCTGAACATTCAGCAGCACAGCCACTTCTCCCCCAGCTGGGTCTGCAAATGACTCCCTCCTGGAGGGGCTGCCCCTTCAGCCGGCCCCTGTGGTGGTTTTCAGGGCCCGGGACCCCTCCCAAGAAGTGACTGTGCCTGGGGTGGAGAGGCAGACACCCCACCCCCACATGTCTCATCTTTCCAGGAAGCTCCAGAAGGTCAGGTGATTTCCAAAGATGGTGATTCAGGCCGGGGCTGCTCCAGACCCCTGTTCTCCGACACATTCCAGGGGAAAGCGGCTGAGGTTGTCCTCCGAGTCCTCCGGGCTCTGTGGGCTCTGTCGGGCTGAAATGTGCCCGTGGCTGCTGGAAGGCACCCGGCAGGCCCCGGGCCCTGTGTGTCAGGGGCCGAGGGAGGCCCCAGCGGTGCCAGCGTGAGAGTCTGTGCTGCACAGACCTCAAGACAGAGGCTGCAGGGATGGTGGGGGTCCTCGGGTGGCGCCTCGGTCAGAGCCAAGGGCGGCTGACCCCTCAAACCTTCTGCAGGTGGAAGGCCCTGCTTGAGTGCCCCACCCACTGGCGGACCCCAGGACTCACCCCTGGAGGAAGGGAGAGGGAGAGGGATAGTTGGGGGAGATGGACGCTCACTTTCAGGAGCTGCATTCACCTCAGATTACAAACCGGCCACAGCACAGGGCAGCCCTGTCCTAGTCTCCCGGGAAGCCACCCCTCCCCTGCTGCTGAGGCCACTCCTCAAGCCTCTGCTGGGGTCCCGACCGCCTCTGCTGTGCCTGCTGCCCATCCCGTTGTCTGAATCCTGGGGTGCACCTCGCACCTTCAGATGGCCAGGTGCCCTAGAGGCCACAGCACCCCAGACTCCGCCTCCTGCCCTCCTCTGGCTGGCAGTCAGACCTTATGGTTCTGGGGTTCTGGCAAGGGCACTTTGGAGCCTGAATGTGGGCTGGGTGGGGCAGGGGAGGATCCATATGGGGGCGAGGGTGGCATCACCTCTGGGGGTGAACGGCAGCAGAGCTTCTCGGGAAACCTCATTTATTGACATTCAGGCTCTCGGAGGGCGACACAGACCCAAGAGCAGCAGACAGTCCAGGCCTTCGGGGGAGCCCAGGATGGGGCTCAGTCAGGACAGGGCAGGCCACTCTGCCAACGGGCACTTCTCGCCACACCACGGGTCCCATGGGTCACTGCCCCACTCAGGGCCCAGGGACAACGGAGGCCATAAGGAATGTGGCTTCCTGAGGACTCTGCACATCGACAGGCTGGCTGCCCCCCGGGGCAGCCCCACCGTGGCCAGTAAGGAGAGCTGGAATGTTCTGGGACAGCACTGATGCCACCACGGGCCACGAGACAGTGTGTGGCCAGAGGACCCGTGGGCAGGGACTTGGGGGTGGGTGGGATGTGAGGAAGTGGGGGAGAGGTCTGTGAGCCATGACATGGGGTACAGAGGCCCCTGGGGGTGTCAGGAAGTGACCCAGGTGAGTGGCTGTGCAGCCGCCTGAATGCCAGCAGGACACATGGCCCTGACCCAAAGATCCAGGTGCACTCAGCCCACTCAGGAGACCGCCTGTCCCCTCCCGGCCTTGGGAGCACAGAGCCAGCCACCCGGCTGCAGAGCAGACAGTGGCTGAGCTTGGCCCCTCATGGAGAGACCACCAGACATGCTGGGCGGGGACTCGAGCTCCTGAACCCCGTCACACAGTGACAAGTGTGCTTCTTGTCTCTTGTCTGGGGACCCCACACTCCAGGCCTCAGCAGGACGATGAGGAGGTGCAGTGGAGTGCACTGGGGTGGAGTTCACGGGCTGAGCATGACTGGACAGGTCCATCCTAGCCCCGGGCCTGGGCCCCTCACTGGCTCTGTGACCTGAGGGCACTGACTCTATCTCTCTGAGTTCCGGTTCCCTTCTCCTTCCTCCTCTCCCTGGCTCTCAGGCTGCACCCCACCAGCGCCTGGCAGGAGACACACCGGTGCCCGGCGCCCTCTAGTGGTGCCATGGCTGTCACATCCCTGGGAATGGAGCTGCCCTCTCCCTGGAGCTGTGGGGTGGACAGCTGCAAGGACAGGCCTGCTGCCTTCCAGGTCCCAGCAGCGCTCCAGCGCAGAGAAGAGAAGGGGTCCTGGCGGCCCCTCCCCCTTGTGGTGAGGCCTGCTCATGTCTGGGGCAGATTTTAGGTCAGGAGCGTGGATGGGCCAGGAGGAGGGCATTTGTGACCCGGTGGTGACCATTTGGAGAGGTGAGGGCAGGGCCTGTGAGATGGGTGCAGGAGGAGGGTGTGCAACTGAGTGGGCCGAGGGGCGGGGCTGCCTGGACCCTGGGGTCTGGACTGGGGTTGGTGCTGGGCAGCTGGGGGGCAGGGGTGGAAACGGATGTGGCTGGCCCTGGACACTTGGTGGTAGGGGGCCTGGACACATCAGAATGGTGGTAGGGGGCCCTGAATCTCCCTGCAACCTCGGGGCTGGGCCCACAGAGAGCAGGGATGCCCCAGGCCACACAGGGATTGGCTAGGGTGGGCCAGTGCTGGCTAACACAGGACCCTCACCCACAGCCTCTGCAGCGCTCTGCCTGCGGGAACGTTAGGGGCCGTCTGAGGCAGTGAAGAGCGCAGGGTCTTGGTGCTCTGGAGAACAATCTTGGGTTCGAGGGAGCCCTCCTTTGGGGATCCATAGGGGTTCATGGGGATCCAGACCCTTCCTGAGGGACACTGGACACCTTCCTGGGGATTACAGAGCCAGGACGTAGGGGTTGTGTGGGTTGTGGGGCTGCAGGAGGGTCCTGGGTGATGAGGGACACAGGGCGATGTGCGGGGGCCCAGGAGCTGGTGGGTTTCCCCAGGATGGAGGCAGCCCTGGGAGAGGCAGAGTAGGGGACTGTGGGGGCTCATCGCCCTTCCTGCAGGACAGGCCCCCCCAGACCCGTGTATGCCCCCCAAGGACAGGTCCCAGGAGTGGAGTAGGGGCTGGCGGGGCGGAGGGACAGGTGTCCAGGTCCAGGAAACAGGGGGAGTCTTGGGGACCCACCGCAGAGGCCACATTTGTAACAAAGTAGCCTTTATAGGTCCCGGGAGGGTGCTGGTGGCCACCCACTAGGAGCCCCGGTAGCCCGCATTCTTGCGCTGCTCCTCGGCCAGCCCTGGGGAGGGCTCCCGGGCCTGGGCGCCATCAGGGCCCCGCAGGGGTGCGGGCCTGCGCGTGGCCGGCCTGTCTGCGCGGAGTGGGGGTGGTGAGTGGGGGCCTCCCGGGCGCGGCCCCGGGTCCCCCTCACCGTTGTGTAGGAGCACGAAGCGGCGCTGTGACAGCAGAGGCAGCATCTTCTGGCTGTGCAAGCTCTTCTGGAAGGTCTCAAGTGCCAGGTCTGGGGGGAAGGGGAGAGGGATGGGGGATTAGCAGGGGGATGGGAGGCGCGGGGACCCAGCTTCCCCAGCATCAGTTTTGCCTGCTGGGGTGAGGTTCCGGGGGCAGAGGAGGACATGAAGGAATGGTGAGGGGTGGGACCCAGGTGGGGGTGAGGTGTGGGCCGCCTGCCTTAGAGGGGAGGTGGGGCAGGACACCTCTTTTCTGCTGGACATTAGCAGAGGGTGGGGTTGCCAGGCAGGCCCCTGGGGTGGTGGAGAGCTAGGTTTGTGGGTGTCTGAACTTGGGGAGAGGGTGGGATGGAGCATCCAATACTGGACAGGTAGTGGGAGGGCGGATTGAGGGTTTGGGGGCTGCCCAAGGGCCTCACCCAGGGTCTCCACGACCACGCCTGGAATCACCTTCTTTAGGACTTCACAGTTGGTGTGCAGGGCAGGGTTGGAGTTCATCTCCAGCAGCCACACCTGGGTCCGACACTGGTCAGCCTCCCTCCCCACCCCCCACTTTGTCAGCAGGAGGCTGAGGCCCTGGTCCCATTAAGCCAGGTGACCCTGGGCAGGGTGCTCCTTTTCTGTGGCCTTACTCCCCCTATTTGCCCAAGGGGCTGAGGCTCTGAGGGTCGAGGGTCTGGCTTGGGGGCTGCCCCAGCTGCAGGAGTGCAGCCTTATGGACACACCACCCCCAGGGCTTGGGGTGGGGAGTGGTCTGACTGCAGAGTCCACCCCAGGGGCCTGCATGGGTGGTCAGGTTGTGCACGGACAGCCCTGCCTCTTTGCATCTGCCTACCAGGCCCCACCCGCCCTGGGACGCCTCAGCAGCACCTTGAAGTTCTCATCAATCAAGAAGTCACAGCCAATGAGGTCGAAATAGCCCAGCTTGCACTCGAGCTTGGATCTGACAGCCAGGAAGCAGTGGGCCATGATCTGCTGCATCCGCTTCTGTGGGTGGGGCAGGGAGGGCTGACTGGATGTCACCTGTGGGCCCTGATTGTACCTCCCAGGCCTGAACAGCCACAGCCACATCCCTCACCTGCGCTCCCCCTGGGCCCTCACCTGCACGGCCACACCTGCCCACACTTTTGCACTCTCAGAGTCACAGGCTCACAGCCAGAAATTCACTCACTCTTGTTTTATTCATTCAGCAGACATGTGGAGCTCCTACTGTGTGTCAGGTGCTGGGTTACAAGAGTGAAGAGAACTGAGGAGGAACGGCTGCGCCACTCGTGGCGGGAGAGGGGAAGCAAATGTGACAGCACCTCACGCTATACTCTGCACACACTAAGCAATGGACGCTGATGGAGAAAGTGACGCAGCGCTGGGGTGGGGTTTGGGGTGGCTGCTGTAAAAGGGGGTCTGGTCTGGGTGGGCCTCGCTGAGGAGACTGAGTGAAGACTGAAAGGAGGAGCTGAGGATGCGCACGAGCAACAGCTGTCGTGGGAGCAGCCCGAGCTGTTGGAGGAACAGAAGCCACTGTGGCTGGAGAGAGCCTGGGGGCAGTGGGACGTGAGACCAGAGTGGCGCCAGTCACAGCGTGGGGGCGTGGGACCAGAGTGGCGCCGGTCACAGCGTGGGGGCGTGGGAGCACAGCGGTGCCGGTCACAGCATGGGGGCATGGGACCAGAGTGGCGCCGGTCACACCACGGGGGCGTGGGAGGGACCTGAGAACAGAGCTGCTGGAGGGTGGGGCACAGGAGGGTCACGTCTGACTGGAGCCCCAACAGGACCGTCAGGCTGCTGTGCTGAGAGAGACTGAAGGGGTCGGGAGGGAGTTGTCGCAATACTCCAGGTGAGAAACGGCGTTGGCTTGGGTAGGTAGAGGTGGGGGGAGGGATTCTGGATATATTTTGAGGTAGGGCCAACCTGGTTGGTTGATGAAAGGATTGTGAGCTGTGAAAAGAGGAATGAAGGGTTATCCTTAGGTGTTTGCTTTGAGACTCAGCCACTAAGAAGGGGAGGAGGACCACGGAGTTGGGGTCATCTGTGAGCTTGCAGATGGGGTGCTGGCGGGCCATGGGATATAAGGCTCACGTTCAGGAGAGAGGTCAGGGTGGGTGTGTAAATGCGGAGTCTTAAGCACACAGATGGAATTTAAAGCCAGGAAACTTTCATCACCAATGGGTGCAGATAAAGAGCAGAGCATCAGGCTGAGCCCTGGGCCTCCAGTGAGCAGACGAGGGGCCAGCACGGGGGACCTAGATGGAGTGGGTGAGGTCCAGAGGCCACAGGGAAAGAGCACCAGGAGCAAGCTGCTGTGTCCAAAGTGGCCAACAGGTCAGGGAAGAAGAGGGCTGGGAATTGACCCCTGGGTTTGGCAACATGGAGGTCACTGGTGACCTCAGTGAGTGTTTCCGTGACACAACAGGGAGAAGAAGCCTCATGGAGTGAGTTCGAGAGAGACAAGGAGAACATCAGTGAAAATGGCAGAGGAAGGACATCCAAAGAGAAGCCACTCCATAAAAGCAGCCAAAACACTGGCAAAAGTTGTCAGAATTAACTTTTTCAGAACTCTGGAAATTAGCCAGGGGCTTGAAGCAACCTGAGGAGTGCTTATTCAAGAAGAATCTTGAATCCTGGTAAGAACAGTGAGCTTTGCGGCACTTTAACTTGCCCTAGTCAGTTACCCCCGCTTCCGCTCAGTGCTAGCCTTGGAGACAGCCTGCCTTCTCAGGACTGAGAGAACGGAAGGGCCAACATGCAGACAGTTGTCGTTATTTCTTGTGATCTGTCTGGCGGGTCCCAGGAAGACCTCACTTGAAAAAAGTAAAGAGAAATGTGAGAACGATGTCTCGCGCAACAGAGAATATCAGTGAAGAGATAGAAATGATAAAAGGGAGCCAAATAGAAATTCTGGGGTTGAAAAGTATAATAACTGGAAAAAAAATTCACTAGAGGGGCTCAACAGTAGATCTGATCTGTCGGAAGATGGGTCAACCGAGATTATCCAGTCTGAGGAACAGAAAGAAAAAAATGAAGAAAGATAAACAAAGCTACAGAGACCTGTGGGCTGCCATCAAGCAGACCAACATGTTTAATGTGAGTCCCAGAAGGAAAGGAAAGAAAGAGGTGGGCAGAATATTTGAAGAAATAATGACAGGAAACTTCCCAAATTTGATGTAAAAACAACCTACAAATCTGAGAAGGTCATTGAGCATAAAGTAGGATAAACTTAAAGAGATCCCCCACATCATAAGCAAACTTTCAAAAGATGACGACACAGAGAATGTTGAAATTAGCAGAGAAGTGACTCATCATAAGGGATCCTCAATAAGATTAACAGCAAATTTCTCATCAGAAACCAAGGTGTTCAGAAGGCAGTGGGTGACATATTCAAAATGCTGAAAGAAAAAAACTATCAACCAAGAAGTCTATATCCAGCAAAACCATCCTTCAAAAATGAAGGAGAAATTAAGACATTCCCAGTTTAAAAAACAAAAACCAAAACCAGAGGTTCTCAGTAGTAGCAGTGCCCACAGTCCTTCAGGCTGAAGTGAAAGGACACTAGACATAACTTGAATTCACATGAAGAAATAGTGCCCATAGAGGTAACTACGTAGTCAAATCTAAAAGACAGTATACACTCAGTTTTTGGTAACTGCTTTTTTTATTCTATCTGATTTAAAAGGCAACTGCATAAAACAATTACTATAAATCTATGTGGGTAGACCCACAATATATATTTGTGACAATAACAGCATAAAGAGAGGGACAGAGCTGTATAAAAACAATGTTTTTAAAAATACTATTGAAATTAACTTGGTATTAATCCAAACTAAATTGTTATAAATTAAGATATTAATGATAATTCCTAGGGCAACAATTAAGAAAATAACTGAAAAATATATAGTAAAAGAAATGACACTAGAAATGGTACACTAGAAAATATCCATTTAACAAAAGGAGGTAGTGATGGAGGAACCAAGAAATAAAAAAAGATAAAAGACATCTAGAAAACAAATAGCAAAATAGCAGATGTAAATCCTACATTATCAGTAACAATACTAAATGTAGATGGATTAAACTTTCCAATTAAAAGATAGAGATTGGCAGAATGCATTAAAAAACCCTCAATATACTATGTGTGAGACTCACTTTAGATTCAAAGACACAGATAGGTTGAAAGTAAAAGGATGGGAGAAGACATATCATGCCAACAGTAACCAAAAGAGAGCTGGAATGGCTATAGTAATATCAGAGAAAATAGATTTTAGACAAAAATTGAGGACATTAAGAAAAAAAGGACATTTTAGAATGATAAATCAAGATGTAATAATTATAAACATACATGCACCTAACAACACAGCCTCAAAATACATGAAGCAAAAACTCACAGCATTGAAGGGAGAAATAGACAATTCAATAATAATAGTTGGAGACTTCAATACTCCACTTTCAATGATGGACGGAATAGGATAGGACATCTGGACAGAAGACCAACAAATAAACAGAAGACTTGAACAACCCTGAAAGCCAACAAGACCTAACAGACATCTAGAGAACACTCCACCCAGCAGCAGAACACACATTCTTCTCAAGTGCACATGGACCATTCTCCAGGACAGACATGTATTAGGACATAAAGCAAGTTTCAGTAATTTTCAAAGGGTTGACATTGTACAAAGTATGTTCTCTACCACAATGGAACGAAGCTAGAAATCAATAAGAGAAGGAAAATACACAAATATGTGGAAATTAAGTAACACTCTTAAGCAACAAATGAAAACAAAAACAACACACGAAATCTTAAGCGATCCAGTGAAAGCAGTGCTCAGAGGGAAATTTATGGCTGTAAACATCTACATTAAACAAGAAGAAAGATCTCAAGTCAATAACCTAACCTTCAAACTTAAGAAACTAGAAAAAGAAGAGAAAACTAAACCCTAAGCAAGCAGAAGGAAGGAAATCATAAAGATGAGAGTGGAGATAAATGGAATAGAAATAGAAAACAATACAGAAAATCAACGAAACCAAAGCTGGTTCATTGAAAAGATCAACAAAACTGACAAATTCTTAGCTGGCTTGACCAAGAAAAAAGGAGAGAAGACCCAAATTACTAAAATCAAGAAAGAAAGATCTTACACAGAGATGAAAATGATCATAAAAAGGATTATAGTTGCTCATAGAATACTATGAACAATTGCATTCCAAACAAATTAGATAATTTAGAAAAAAATAGACAAATTCCTGGAAAGACAAACTAATAAGCTTGACCCAAGAAGAAATAGAAAATCTGAATAACCTATAACAAGTAAAGGTTGAGTTAGTAGCAATAATACAAAAAACCTTCCCACAAAGAAAAGTCTGGGACAAGATGGCCTCCCTAGTGAATTCTTCCAAACATTTAAAGAATTAACACTAATCCTTCACAAACTCTCCAAAAATAGAAGAGGAAGGAACACGTCCCAAACCAGACAAACGTACAACAAGGGAATGCTAAAGACCAACATTGCTTATGAGTGTAGACACAAAAATACTCAATGGAGTACTAGCAAACCAAATCCAGCGGTGTATTTAAGGATAATATACCATGTTTGAGTGGGATTTATCCCAGAAATGCAAGAGTGGTTCAACACATGAAAATCAATCAATGTAATAAAGCACATTAATAGAACGAAGCTACAGGATTCAAAACAGTGTGATACTGGCTTAAGGAAAGACATACACACCAGTGGAATAGAACTAGGAGTCCAGAAATAAACCCATGTTTGGTCAATTGATTTTCAACAATGTGCCAAGAACAGTCTCTTTGACAAATGGTGCTGGGACAATTGGACATCCCCATGCAAAAAAAGTGAAGTTGGACCCTTACCTCATGCCATATACAAAAATTAACTCAAAACAGGTCAATGACCTAAATATAAGAACTAAAACTATAAAAGTTTTAGAAGGAAACATAGGCATAAATCTTTACAACCTTGGATTTGGCAATGGATTCTTAGATATGACATCAAAAGCATGAATAACCAAAGAAACAATAGATCAATTGGTCTTCATCAAAATCTAAAACTTTTGTGCAAAAAAGGACATTATCAAGAAAGTGAAAAAGACAACTCACAGAACAGGAGAAAATATTTGCAAATCACATATCTGATAAGGGTCTAGCACCCAGAACATATAGAGCTCTTACAGCCTAACAGGGAAGAAAGGACAAAGGATCTGAATAGACATTTTTCTAAAAGAAGATATACAAATGGCCAATAAACACATGAAAAGATGCTCAATATCATTAGGGAAATGTAAATCAAACTCACAATGAGATACCACTTCACACCCACTGGATGACTATTAAAAAAAATACAGAAAAATAACAAATGTTGGCAAGGATTTGGAGAAACTGGAACCCTCATACATTGCTGGTGGGAATGTGAAATATTGCAGCCACTGTGGAAATAGTTTGGCAGTTCCTCAAACAGTTGAACTTAAGAGTTACCATGTGACCCTGCAACTTCATTCCTAGGTATGTACCCAAGAGACCCGAAAATATATGTTCATGCAAAAACTTGTACATGAATACTCATACAACATTATTTATAATAGACAAAAGGTGGAAACAACCCAAATGTCCATCAACTGATGGACGTTCATCCAAACAAGTTGTGGATCCACATGCTGGAATATTACTCAGCTATAAAAAGGAATGAAGTACTGACACAGACCACAACGTGGATGAGTCTCAAACACATGATGCTTGGCGAAGGAAACCAGGAAAGGCCACATAGTGTATGCTCCCATTTATACGAAATGTCCAGAGTAGGGATTTCCGTAGGGACAGAAAGTAGATCAGTGGTGGCCAGAAGATGGGGGAGCGGGATGGGGAGAGAAGACTAATGGGCACTGGGTTTCCTTTCAAGGAGATGAAAATGTTCTGAATTATTGTACAGCTCTGTGAATCGACTAAAACCCACTGAACTGTACCCTTTAAAATGGTAAAGTTGATGTCGTGTGAATCATCGCAACTGAGAGAGGGAGGGGGAGAGATGAGTAATGGAGACGGCTCAGAGCGGCCAGCTTCCACACCCGCAGACAGACACGCTCTCCAATACAGATGCACCCCCGGGACATCAGACATGCCCCGTGCACAGCCCAGCACATGCGGAACCCCCCCACATATCCTAAGGGGTGCTGACCCTTGCCCCCAGGCTGCGGTGGCTGGGAAGGACACAGACCGTGAAGGTGGTGAGGACCCAGTCTCTGGGGAGCCCCTTGGTCTTCCTGAACTTGTCGTTGATGTACTGGTTGAGGTGGTCCATGCTCCACACGGTGTCCTCCTTGAGCAGCACGTAGAGGGGGCTCTTCTTCTGCATGAACTGGGGGGGCAGTGTGGCGCCTGGAGACCACTGCCCCAGAACACCCAGAGGTCCTGCCCCGCTGAGGGGCCCTAAAGAGAGCCTCATCCTAACCCAGCTACCCAGAGATGCCACCGAGGCCCCACTCCCCCAGGACACCCTGCAGAAGCCTGCCTGCCGAGACCCTCCCATAACCCCTTCTTCACTGAAATCCCTGAGCCGCCAAGTCCCCGCAGATCCTCAAGGGAGGCCCCTGCCTAGACTCTTCCCATTAGGAACCTTCCACCGAGGCCTCTGCCCACAGGATCTCTCCACCTCACAGAGACCCCTTGCCCCCCGGCTCCGACCTCCACCACGCCTCATCCACACCCAGAGAGAACCAAGCTGGGGGTCAGGGTTGCAGGGCTCTGTCATTTCACCAGGAAGCCCTGCTGCGGCCGAAGTTGAGAGACAGTGCTGACTGGAGGCAGGAGCAGCCCAGGCCACCTCCAGACCCGGACCACCTCCAAGACTGGGCCACCTCGGACATGAACCACCTAGGGGCCTGGACCACCTCCAAGCCTGGGCCACCCCCTGTCTGAGCCACCGCTGGGTCTGAGCATGTCTACAGCAGGCCTCTCCTCTGCATTCCTGAGCAGAGATCTTGTCCCAAGGCTGCAGGGAGGGCCCTTTCCTGTGGGGGGCCTTTACCTGGTTGGTCAAGTGGCCACCAAGGTCGCTGGAATGGGGGTCATAAAGGCTGAGGGTGAGGCGAGCGTAGCCGTGGCCAAAGAAGACCATGTACGGCGTGGTGCAGGCGATGAGCAGGTAGGAGCGCACGTCAAACTTCTTCCCATCCAGCAGCAGTGGGTTCTGGATGTACCTGGGGCCACATGGGGGCTGAACACATGGCCAGCCTGGCCTGTGTCCCTTCGCCCCCACCGGGGCCTGGGCCAGTTCCTCAGCATTCCTGCCACCTGTCCCGGGTGTGGCCTGTGGGCTCCCTCCTCTGGCGGAGTGCAGTGTCCATTGGTAAGGGGACATTTCTGAGCTTGAACAGGTCAGGGAATCAGGAGGAAAGGCCTGGCCCCTAGATCTCAGCCTACCGCATGCGTCTGGGGCACCCCAGGGTGCAGCTCTCACCAGGAGCCTGCAGGGTGGAAGATTGGGCAGGAGGAACTGCCTGGAGGAGGAGGGAGGGCTGACACTGGGCCTTAAAGGGTGGGTGGCTTTGGAGAGGCAGGTAGGGGACATCCCAGGTGGAGGAAGCTGTAGGTCTAAAGACCCAGAGGCTGGGAGCAGCAGCTTGGGAGGCCAGCAAGAAGGGAGGGGCAGCAGACAGCAGCTGTGGCAGGGGTGTGGTCCACACTGGGTTGGGGTAGGGGAGAGGCCGGCTGTAGGGAGACCTGCTGAGGCTGGGCTTCCTACAGGACAGAGGAGCAGGGCCCAGGTTGGGGACAAACTGACCAAGCCCTCCCTGTCCTACCCCCGTGTCCAGGAGCCTCTGTGGGGAGGAATCTCCTTTGTGACTCCGACCCCCTATGATACCCCACCTCTGCCAACCACACAGGGGCCTGGCTAGGGGCACCGCAGGCTTCCACAACCAGACTCCTCTGTGAGCCCTGCGACCCTAACAGGCACCAGCGGGGCTCAGGGTCAGCCCCACCTGGACCGACACCCCTCGTGGCGCCCACGCCCACACCTCTGCACAATGCGCGCCTGGGGCGCCCGGAATGGCATCTTGCGGTAGATGGGGTCGTCCTCGATGCTCTGGGTCTTTGCCTGGAGGGCGGTGACTTCCTCCTGGTTCCTGAGCAGAAAGATGCCTTTGCCCTGGTTGGAGGCGGTGGGCTTGCAGATCCACATCTGGCTGTCTGCGGAGAGAGCCCCATGAGCCCCAGGCCGGCCCCACCCTGCCCGACCCTGGCCCTGACCACACCCCAGACGACACCATGCCCAGCCATGGCCCGCCCCTACCAGGCTCCGGCCTCCATTGAGGCCCAGCCCGACCCTCCCACCACCGCCTCATCCCCGACCTCGCCCACCCTGGCTCCACCCTTCCCTTCCCTGACCACGCCACCACCTCGACCTAGCCGGGGCTCTGACCTGGCCTAATCACACCCCCACCTTGAACCAGCCCTGAACCCATCTTCCCGGAGCCGGCCTGGAGTCCAGAGGCCTCTCACCATCAAAGAGGGTGAAGAAAACCTTTCTCTCGTCCCTGATGTCCAGACGGTAGGTCTCTGGGAAAAATTCTTCCATATTCAGGACCCTGAGGGAGCAGCGAGGTGGGGAGGACACAGGAGGGCTGTTCTCCTCCCCGCAGGCTTGGCCAGCCATTCTAGGGGTCTGACTGGGGGTGGCTGCAGGGGGAGTGTTGGGCTCCTGGCACCCGCAGCTTTTGGTCCCCCACCCCCAAGCTGTTCCCTCTGCAGAGCCTTCCCACCTTCTGTTCTCTTGCCAGGAGCACTCTTTTCCAGCTGCTTGCACACCTGGCTCCTCTGCAGGCTGCAGGTGCCTCCCCCACATCCTGGTCCCTCCCCCTGCCCCTTGCACGGTCTCAGGCATTTGTGAGCAGTCAGACAGAGCTGTGTCCCCAGGCCAGGACAGTGCCCGGCATGCACCAAGTGGTTGGCATGGTCAGTGCCCTGGGCTAGTCCAAACCTCTTCCCCTGGCTTGGGATGCCCTTAACCCCTGTCATCTACCACTGGGCCATCCTTCGGCTGAGGGCAGAGCAGCCCCTCCTAGCTAGGCTGAGTGCATCTACCTCTGTGGCCCCAGGCGTCCTGGGCTGGTCCATGTGGGCTCCTCAAGGGTGGGTGCTGTGTCCTTTCCAGATCTGTAGCCCAGGGGGACACAGGGCCTGGCCTGAGTGGCCACTCAGTAATGTGTGGAGAATGGATGGGTGGGGATCTGGAGAGGTGGGGGAAGAGGCAGCTTTGAGGCAGATGGGGGTGTGTGGCTGGGTGGTTGGATAAATGGATTTTGGATGGAAATAGGTGGATGGATGGGAGGTGGTCTGGCAGATAGATGGATGGATGCCTGGGGGGAATAGATCAGAGCTGCTGACAGAAATGGGTAGGGTGGAGGTGGACGGCTGGACATGTAGATGTAAAGATGGTGTCGTGGATGACCAGGTAGTGGGTAGGCTGCCTGCCTGGTGGGGGTGGATGGGGGAGGCAGATGGTGGGCGGTTGGTTGGATGGGTGGGCAGATATGGAAATGGTCGGGCAAATGAATGGATGAGCAGGTGGGCAGGCAGATGAGTAGAGAGGTGAGTTCACCGAGTGGCTCAGCGCGGCTGTGTGGTGGTGGGTGAAGGGCATTAGATGGACGGTGAGTGGAGAAGGAGCTGTGGGAACGGGTATGGGTAGATGGACAGCAGTGGGTGTGGGGGGCAATGAACGACTAAATGAGGAACACCAGCGGGTGGTCCGTGGTGTGTGTGTGTGAGGATCTCTGGGTGGTCCGTCAGGCAGGTGGTTGGAATGGGTGGCAGGTGTTTGGGGGTGGAGACAGATTGGTGAGTGCCTAGATGGGTCAGTGGGAAGATGGGTAGGTGGATGGATGTGAGTGAGTGGACAGAATGGTGAGCAGACAAATTCCACGGAGTGTGGTCAGGACCAGTGACTGACGGACATGTCAGATGGGTGGGTCGGTGGGACGGGGTGGGTGGATGGGGTCTACTGCTCTAAAGGACAGATGGGTGTATGGTGGGTTGATGGCCAGTGCCAGGTGGGCCAGGCCAGGCTTACCTGGCTGGGGCACCCAGTGCTGCCTTGTTGATCTTGCTCACGATGCGCGAATACTCCCTCAGGGCGCTGAGCAGTCCGATCTTGGTGGTGAGGAGTCTGTTGTTGGGCAGCTGGTACAGCAGCTGCTCACCTGGCACGACAGAGCCCTGGGCAGCATGTGGGTGACCGCCGCAGGGCTGCAGCCACCCAGTCCCCCACGGCCCCCACCATGGCCTCCCTCCCCACCACACGGAGGGCTGAGCGCTCCGCCCCACACTCTGGCCCACGAGGCCTTTGCAGGCTGCATGCGGAGCCCCTGGCCTCTCCTGCCGGCTACCTTCCCTGAAGCTGCAGTAGCTCTCCCGGCTCTTGACCTCACACCACTTCAGCTTGTAGTCCTCCCGCCTGCTGTCCTGGATGCGCTGCCAGCCCTTGCTCTTGCAGTAGGAGCTGATTCTGCAGGGCAGGGGGCAGTCGTGACCCCGGGGGGAGGAGGGCATGCCAAGGGAAGGCACATGGGGGCCAAGGCAGCAGAGCCGAGGCTGGGCTGGACCCTGGCGGCAGTGGGGCTGGGCCTGGCCTGAGGGCCCAACTCACATTGAGGCCCCATTGGCGCCCCCGATATAGAAGAAGGGGCCCTGCCCGGGGCTGGGTGGCTGTTTCTCTCCCTCCAGCAGGTGCTTCTCCAGGAGGGTGGCCCAGGGTCCAGCAGCGTCAGTGTTGTCCAGGTCTGGGGGCAGGTGGATGGTCAGAGGCTCTGGCCTGGCCAGAGGCTCTCCCGCCCCCTCTCAGCTTCTGCCTCAGAGCCCACCTGCATCTTGGTCCAGCTGGCTTTGCTGCTGCAGGAGCCCCTCCTCCTGGCCGCTCCCCATCGATCTCTCATGGGCCCAGCCTGAGAACCGGGTGGGATCAGGGGATGGCTGGGGGAGGTGCCCACTCAGAATTTGGCCTGAACCCAGCCCAGCCATTTCCCGCAGCCCCCAAGCAGTTCCCCCAGCCTGTCTCAGCCCATCTCAGCCCAGGCTCAGGCCTGACCAGTGGACCTGGGCTGGTCACACCTCCTAGGAGAGAGGGGATGGTCCCCACCACCCAGGGCCAGCCTTGGAGCAGGCAGGGCCCCTTCTTACCAACAGGGCGGGGGCTCTGTGCAGGGGAGGGGCTAGGATATGCTGCTGGATCTGGGGGTAGACATGGTGCAGGGACATGCTCAGGAGGGTGGGGGTCACAATGTCCATCATGACGTCATGGGTGACCCATGTCATGCAGGGGTAATAGGGCCAGGCCTGCCCTGGGCAGGGGCTGGGTTCTGGGGCAGGCAAGGGCATGTCCACTGTGGCTGCCCATGGAAGTGCTCCCTCCAGACTGTGGAGAGCAGCGGTGTCTCCCCTCTGTGCCTGTTCGGACCCCGACTCTGCTGTCCTCTGCCCTGCTCAGCTGGCCCAGACCCCACAGCCAGTGCACGGCCTCCTGCTGGCCCCTTTCCCAGGGCATGGCTGTGTGTGGTCCCCCATGAGAACACCTTCCCTGGGATGGGGCACCTGTCCCGGAGAGGCTCTGGCCTGGGGGGTGGAGCCAGCCCCAGGGCTGCATTCACCTGGCACCCGGGGATGGCTCTGCTGGACCCCTGTAATCCTTGACCGCTTGCCTCTCCTTGTGCTGACCTGGGTCCAAGTGGGCAGTCCCCGGCGGTGGATGAAGTGGGTGCGGCTTTGGGCCACAGGCGTGGGGGCACTGGAGCAGGGGCACCTCTGGGAAGATGCCACCCCTAATCCCCTGTAAGACCTTCGGGCAGTTCGTGGTCCTAGCCCTTGGACTGGGCACACGGTCAGGCCCACCCTTCCCGGGGAGGGGTGCCTCCCGGGGTCCTGGACTTGGGTTTCCGCTTGTGGCTGGCTGCTGTCTCTGTGGTGACCATGGGGCCTGGTGCCCCGCAGGAGCAGGGCCATCTCTGCATCCTGTCTGTCCTGGGTGAGGCCTCCCCGGCAGGGACCATCTGCCTGAGGTCGCCGTGCTTGGCCTCGGTGCTGGCTGTAAGGAGGGCTGCCGTCAGGCCTGCGGTGGTCGGGAGGGGCACCCTGGCCCCAAACAGGTGCCTCTCCGGAGCTGAGGGCAGCCCTGTGTCTGAGGTGGGGCCGGGCAGCAAGGTGTCCAGCAGTGTCCTCACTGCTGCCCGGGCCCTGCCCACAGGACGATGCCTCCTTTTGAGCACCTTTTCCCATGTGGCCAACTTGGGAACATTCTGGGGAGTTTTAGCCATTCCCCGATGGGTCCTTCCCAGTTTGGGGCTGCTTGGGAGGCAAGGACTTTCTGAAGGATTGAAAACACTCAAGCAGTGGAAAGGCAAGTACCCCGAGGCCCCCCAGGTGTGAGTGAGAAGTTAGCACCCACACAGATACACACAGACCTACATATACACACTTACACAGACACAACAGACGACACACATAGAGGAAGAGGAGGGGAGAAACGGGATGACCCAGAAGTCAGAGGAAACCACCCTAGGAGAGGCTGGGGCAAGTCGGAGAGTCCTCACCCTGGAAGAGGGCTGGACGCCGTTAGAACAAAGAAACAGAATACGAAAGAGCTCCTGGAAGTCACAAATACAACACAAGGGTCAGAGTTCAAGGCCAGGAAATCGCCCAGAAAGGAGAACACAAAGATGGAACCACAAAGGAAATGGGGTTCAAGTTGTGTCCAGGGGACCCAGGACTGGGAGGGTGGAGCTCTGAGAGCCCAAGGAGGTGCCCAGTGGGCAGGAGGAGAGGTCTCCAGACGTCCCTCAGGGGAGTTCCATGGCCCAGGAGCTGAGCTGGTCACAGCGGATCGGCTGTGACCCCTGCAATCTACCTAATCTCTCTGTGCCTCAGTTTCTTCACCTGCAAAGTGGGCTGGGAGTAACAGCAGCCCGACAGATTTCATACCCAGGACGCACTCACTGCGGGCTGCCGTGAGTGGGGAGGGCGCGGCAGGACCGTGAGCGTCACTGTGGTTGTGACGTGAACGTGTGTGGTGTGCGGGGGAGCGAGCCCCCGTCCTCCACGGTCCAGAGTCAGGGGGTGACTTCTGTCAGGGGAACTGGAGAGACAGCAGCTGTGGGCGCTATTGACAGGAGCTGGCGAGGCGGCCTTGGAGTTGTGGGGGACACTGGCCTCCATCATCAGCCTCGCACCTCGATCTGGCTTTTCTAACTCTGTGCACTCACTACTTTCACAAAGAATTAAACAAGCCATGAGTTATCATTTCTCCTCATTCAAATCAACAACAACAAAAAAAGATCCAGGCATGCAGGCGTGTGGTGATCTCGGGTCTGCATGGGGCTGGCTGGAGCCACCAGGCAGGTGGGGCTGCAGGCCAGAGCTCCCGGCTCTACCCTCGTCCAGCAGCTGCTCTGTCCAGTCTCTCAAGGACATAATTCTAAACACAGGAACAGAGCTCCTGCTCACAGATGTCCATGGGGCGTCATTTGCCATTTAGGGTGACGCCTAGCGAGCGCAGCCCGTATGTCCCGTCAGGACTGCAGGAGAGCAGGACGGCACCAGGAAGGTCAAGTGCAAACTCGACTTTACAATACATTTTGAAATCAACTTTTACCTGGTCAGGTGAAAAGACCGGCAGGAAACAGCACCCCGGTGTGCGGAGCGGGAGACCCTCGTGAACCTGAGGAAAACGTCCGAGAAAGTGAGACGGGTCAGTGACCCGCCAGGCATCTCCCCCAGATTCACGTTTGTCAACACGGGGTGCCAAAAGGTGCTGACATTGTTGGGCGGGTGGGCGCCTCCTGGCCAGGGGCGGGCTGTCTGGGGGATGTGGGCCCCGTGGATTTCCAGAGGCCAACCCTCTGGAGTTTGGTTCTGGGAGACAGACCTGGTCCTGGGCAAAGGAGCTCGTCCTGAGGGGCTGCCACCCCAGGAGGCATGCCCTTCCCTGCCCAGCCTGGGATCTGTGCCCCTTGCCTGTGGCCCTGGCCTCTGCAGAGGGAGCTCTGCCTAGCCAGGCCACCCCACCCCCGCCCTCCCTTCCCTGGTCTCCCTCCTTGTCTGCTCCTGGCCAGAGTCCCAAGAGGACCCACAGGGTTCCTGGTGACCGGGGGGAGGGCACTGGACGACAGGCCCCAGCCCTCATGCCCAGCCAGGACCCCAGCTGGTGGCCCCCAGTCTCTCCTACCTGCCCGACAAGGTGGTTCGAGCCCTCTGCCGGGAAACAACAGTGGTGCCCCGGCAACTGTCTCCCGGCAACCAGACCCAGGGGCCCATAGGTGAGCAGGTGGAGGGGTGGCAGGGAGCAGGGGGCAACTGAGGCTGGAGCACAGCCCTCACCGGGCCCTCCGTCCTCCCCAGGATCATCTCTGAGCCTTCCTTCTCAAGACCCCCAAGTCCGTGCCCAGACCCCAGGACCTGTCCCCACCGTGCTTGACGTGCCACATGTCGCCTCAGCACAGCCCCAGCACGTTGTGTCCCCACTTTACAGCACGATCAGTGCCTCCCCCGAAGGGCAGCTGGGGCTCACACCTGGTCTGGGAGACCAGGGTGCCAGGAAGGCTCCTGGCCTCTGTGCCTCCAGCTGCCCCCATGGCCCCCACCCCCACCCTCCCATGAAGCCTCATCACCCTGCAGAGCCTGGCGTGGGTCAGGAGGGGGTCTCTGCTTAGGTGCCTTCACTTGCTTCTTGTGGGCCTGGATGGTGGCCCCCGAATGTGTGTCCACGTCCTAAGCCCTGGGACCTGTGGATGCGGCCTTATTTGGAAAAAGGGTCCTTGAGGATGTGATTAAGTTAAGGATCTCGAGATGAGATTCTCCTGGATTATCTGCCCTAAACTCAGTGACCAGTGTCCTCCTAAGAGGGAGGCAGAGAGAAGGGAGACACGTGAAGACGGGGGCAGAGGCTGGAGGGATGTGGCCACAGGCCCAGGGACGCCTGGAGCCTCCAGAGGCTGGAAGAGGCAGGAAGGAGCCTCCGGAGGGCGCGCCCCCTGACCCTGGCTTCTGACTTCTGGCCTCCTGAGCTGTGAGAAGGTGTCTCTGTTGTCTCAAGCCCCCGGCTTGTGGTCACTTGTTTCAGCAGCCCTTAAACCTCTCCTCACTACGGGGAGGGCTCCCTGACCCCACAGGCTGATGCTCCCCCAGGCTCCCTGCCTGCTGTGCCAGGTGCTGGGGGCCTTCGGGGTCAGTCCTGCTGGATGCTGGCCTGAGACCCATCTGCCCTGTGGTAGCCGTAGGTCAGCCTGGAGGGCCAGAGCTCCTTTGGCCAAGCCCTTGACTGACAGATTGGGGCACCCTGGCCTTAGGAACTGGTGGCCCCCCAGCCTGGGCCTGCCAAGGGCAGCAGCGGGGGGTGGGCAGTGGGGCCCCTGGACCTCCTGGTTACCTGAGCACAGACCCTCAGAACCCCCATGGGTGTCCTCCCTCGGGAGCCCGTGCCTCTCTCCCCACATCACTTCTAGGGCCCAGACCCCTTGGAGGCTCCCAAGCTCCTGGGCCAGCCCACTACCCTGGTCCCCCACAGCTCCCCATGGGTTCTGGGAGGTGGTCCCCTGCCCCTGCTGTGACAGCGAGAACTCAATTTCGAAAACTGCCTCATAACCTGAAAAACCAGATGGAGTGGGTGCTGCCCTTGCGGCAGCTTTTCCCACGATAGCCTGGGGCTGGTGCATGGCTGCATCTGTAGCCTGGAGCCAGGCGGGAGACTCACCAGCCCGCCATCACTGTGGGGCGGACACCTCTCCCTCGGGGCAGGTGGGCAGCTGGGGGGCCTCGTGGGTGTGCTCAGACCGTGTGTGCTGGAGGCAGGAGGGGGTGGTCCAGCCCCTGCTCTGGGGCCAGGAGGAGCAGCGGGGAAAGGCCCAGTGCCCCTCCTGCAGCTGTGGTTGGGGGTCTCCCAGTCAGGTCAGGTCCCGACCCCATGGAGAGTCAGCACCTTGCTGGGGCCAGGCCAAGCCGCCTGGACGCTGGACCAGGAAGCCCTCCTCATCAGCCTCTGGCCTCTGGGTCCCTCTGCTTTGCTCCTGCAGGTGTTTGCATGGTCCCCACTTGGTCACCTGCTCAGAGAGTCCTTCCCGGGCCTACCTTAATGCCAAACACCTTCTTGACTGCTCTGGCTTCTTCAGCACAGGCAGCCCTGGTAGCTGACACATCCTGCTCTCGGGCCTCGTCACTATCTGTTGCTCCATCTTAGGGACATTCCTCCTCCCCCAGTGTCTAGAACTGCACCAACTCACAGAGGGCGCGCAGGAAGGAGGGAGGGACGGAAGGAAGGCGAAGGAGGGAGGGAGGAGGAGGAGCCTCCCCCCGGGACTCTGGCCGCCGAGCACTTAGTGGGGGCACAGGGTCTGGGGCTCTGTCCTCAGAGGGTCCTTTGCAAACTCGTGGGTCAGGACCTGAGGACCTGCTTGGAATTCTCAAAGGAAGGAAGGGACTTTGAGGGGGCAGCCATGAGGCTGGGGGTGGGCTCAGCATCCAGAAGTCTGGTTTTGGGGACAGCTTTTTATTTTTATTTTTATTTTTGTGAGAAAGACCAGCCCTGAGCTAACATCTGCTGCCAATTCTCCTCTTTTTGCTGAGGAAGGCTGGCCCTGGGCTAACATCCATGCCCCTCTTCCTCTACTTTATATGGGACGCCGCCACAGCATGGCTTGACAAGTGGTGCATTGGTCTGTGCCCAGGACCCGAACCTTCGAACCCCGGGCCACAGAAGCGGATTGTGTGAACTTAACAGCTACGCCACCAGGCCAGCCCTGGGGACAGCTTTAGACAGGATATCTCAATGAAACTCAGTGGGTAGAGCAGCTGAGAGCAGGGTGGGGGCTGCAGCGTGGGGGTCTGAGGGCATGATGACCATACTGGGGCTGCACGGCCTTCCACCCCAGCGTGGGTGGTCATCGGCCCCGCACCTGGACAGATGGGCCTGTGGGGACCTGGCGTGGGCCCTGGGCTGAGGTCCATGGAAGGAGAGGTGGCCTGTGCCCCACCCCCGCCCGTCTCACCCTCCCCCGAGCTTCCTGCTCTAGGCTGAGGGTGGGGTCTCCACTCCCAGCACCCTCCAGGCTCCTGGTGCTGCCTGGGACTGGAAAGCGGCCCCAAGGGTCTCTGGGGGCACTGCTGGCCATGGGCGCTCTTCCTTGCCCTGGGAGTTTAGGGGGACTGGGGCTGCTTCTGTCTTGTCCTCCTCAGGCCCCCTGGCCTGGTACAGGTTGGGGGGCCTAGGGACAAGGTCATCTCCCTGGATAGGGTTCCAGGGTGGGGCCCTAGGGTGTGGCTGACTGCAGACCCCTAGGTCTCTCCTGGCCCAGTGGCAGTGCTGACAGCCTGGTGGCTGCACCACCTGCTCGCAGACCCTCAGTGTCGGGCCTGCTGGGCGGTTGTGGGGTGGGCTGTGCCCTGACAGCCCACCTATCTGTGCACCTGAGATGAAGAGTGCCAGCTGCCTTGGAGCCTCACACCCTTTATTGCACTAATGATTCATTAGGTCTGCGACAGAAAGCCTTCCTTGGAGTCAAAGGGCTCCCCCAGTCAGGGTCATGGGGGCTGGGGGATCTCGGCGTGGCCTGTGCCCTGGGGGGACACAAGGGCCCCAGTCCTGTGTAGGTGTGCACCACCTGGTTCAGGGTGACCACTGGGCCCGATGGACCGTGGGCCTTGCCCTTCACCTGGCGTCCGGCAAGGGGCCCCTTCTTGGGTGGTGATCAG
This sequence comes from Tapirus indicus, assembly GCA_031878705.1. Classification (NCBI taxonomy): domain Eukaryota; kingdom Metazoa; phylum Chordata; class Mammalia; order Perissodactyla; family Tapiridae; genus Tapirus; species Tapirus indicus. The sequence continues at coordinate 84,827,612 of CM062924.1, read as the reverse complement.
GCCATGGATGGACGGCATTACCAGACAGTATTAGACAGAAGGACCCAGATCTAACCGTGTCTGGTAAGACGCCCATCAGCAGGCTGCGGTGCAGGCGGCCTGGAGTCCAGTGGCCCTTCCAGGAGGGCCCAGAGGCAGCTTCTCCCACGGCCCGTCCCACGGCACCCCAAGGGAGCAGGAAAGTTCAGCTGAGTGGCGAGACCTGGGACCCTCTTGAGTCTGCAGAGCGGCCCCAGAGGTCCCCTGGCCTGGTGTCTGGCTGGAACCTCCTGGGACCCGCCTTGTGCCTGTGCTGCTCTGAGGAGGGCTTTCCCAAAGACCTTAATCCTGGCGCATGTGTTTGTGGGTACAGCTGGGGAGCCATCTGGTCGCTCTGCACCTGATCCTGAGTAAATGCTCCCTGTGCACCCTCGTCAGTTTCCTAAATGGCTCTCAGTCGGTTAATGAGTAACAGCAAGACCAGGGGCAGACCCCTCTTCCCCCAGGGGAGGCTGGCTGGGGCCCAGTGCAAGTTGGGGTTCCTGGGGCCGAGAAGGGCCGGCCCTGTCTGTGGGGCCAGGCAGGTGTGGGGGCCGGCGTCCTGGCTTCAGATCAAAAAGATAAAGTGAAGGGCCATCCTGGCCTGGCCGATCGCAGACAATGTTCCCATTCTTGCCTGCGACATTGTGGGCGCTGGTGGAGGGAGAGGGAGACTCTGTCCTTGTCAGGAAACAGCACGGAACGTCCACTGCACTCGGCCTGTAGGTTGGGGCTGAGGCACCTGGACACACCCTTGAGCTTCCTGCATCCCCTTTATGGTGTGAGAGAGGCCATAACCCACGGCCGACCCCATCTGAGTGGGGCCTCTAAGGGCAGGGCCAGCTCCCAATGGTGAGTGTGGCTGGGGTGCCCGAGGACAGCCACAGTGGACACCTGACCCTGTGTGGTGGACGGGAGAGGCTGGGCAGAGGAGTCAGGCTGCCTGCTGCCAGCTCTGTACCAGCCGGAAAATGCATTTCTCTGCGAGGCGGCTGACCTGGGCCTGGCGGTCCACTTCTGTTGAAAGCTGTCAGAGCCCAGCCCACTGGAGCCAAGCACGCCGGGCTTGGGGGTGTGCTCAGGGTGTGGACCCCCAGGACGAGGTTGGTGATCAGGACAGGGCTAGTGGCCCTGCTCCAGTCCTGGTGTCCTGGCCCTTATGGTCTCTCCCGGGGTCAGGTCAGCCTGGGAGAGACCAGGGAAGGCTCAGCACAGAGTCCCCTTCCTGGGTCCCCCGAGGAGGTGCCGAGGGCCCCGATGTGGCAGAACCAACCGCATGCGCGCTTAGCCCATCTCTGGAGTCCAGGAGCTCAGGACGACGTGTCCTCGGGCCGCTCCCCCGCAGGCGGCAGTGGGTCACCTTTGAACATCGTTACCAGACAGTGTTAGAGTCGAACCAAGAAATCCAGCACTGTCCGGTAAGATGCCCACAGGGGCCCAGGTGCCTCAGCCCGAGGATGCAGATGGCACATGCTGCCTGCCCCAGGCAGGCAGGCCCAGGTGGAAGCAGGACCCCGAGGTGGGAGGGCCGTGGGCGCCCCCCTGCTCTCTCCAGAGCGAGGAGACCTGGGCTGCAGACCCCACGCCAAGGCTGGAGGTGCTGCTGGTGTGTGAGGTGGCCGCCTACCCTGCATGGGGCCTCCGCCCTCTGCAGCCTTGGTTGGGGTTCTGCTCAGCCCACACCTGCCAGGTGTGGTGGCAGCACCTGCTCAGGCACCGTGGGCAGGGCCGATACCTGAGCGTCCTAATCCCGGATCACTGTCTTGGGGGGTGCTCGGTGCAGCTGCAGGAAGCCTTTCATTCTGGGGGCCAAGAAGGGGCTCTCAGACACATCTGGGCCTTGGGGGGGCCTGCCTAAGGTCAACTTTCTGCCCCATAGCCTCACCCAGAAGCCACAGGCAGGACAGGCGGGGGAGCCACGGGAGGGCCAGCTGACTCTGGGGGTGTCAGGGAACTGTGGCCTGTGTGGGGCTCGTGTGGGGAGACGGAGGGCTGGGGGCCAGGCTGGGGCGGGCGGCCCCGTGGCTGCGCGCAGGGCCCCGCCGTCATCATTACCAGGCAGTATTAGAGACCACACACATCCAATGCTGCCCAGTAAGATGGCGATGGCCACCCCGAGGTGGGTCTGGGGCCGCCCGCTGGGTCAGGAGGGACTCTGGGGGGTGCTCAGCAGCCTGAGGTAGAACCACATCCTCCTAGGGCCCCAAGGTGGCGAGGGGCCCGGGAGGGGCAGGGGCTCAAGAGAAGGCCTGGTGTGCCCGGAGGCCACAGCGCTAGGCAGGCCCGTCTGGGGAGCTCAGCCCCTGAAGCCCTGGAGGCCAGGACCACAGGGTGACCTCCCTGCCTGGTCAGCCCCATTGGCCCAGCGGGGCCACCGGCTCCAGGCCTGGGTGGCGCCTGAGGGGGGCCAGGCCTGCCCACAGGAGGCTGGTGGTCCTACAGGGTGGGAGCAGAGCAGGACCCTCCCTCTGGGTGGATGCAGGGAAAGGCCTGGACATCAGGTCCAGCCCACTCGGGGTCCTGGGTGAGTGTGAGTATGTCCAAGGCTGGCAGGGCTGCTGTGGCTGGACAATAGGCTTCTGTCTCCTGGACACTGCCTCAACGGCTGTCTCCAGCTCAGCCCCCTCCTGACCTTGTCAAGGGCATGGAAGGGTGTCTGGACAGGGATGGAGGGGGCCGTGGCTCTGAGGCAGAGGCCCCCGAGAGCCCTCCTCAGCCCCCACCCCACTGAGCAGGGCAGGTGTTCCCAGGCCCAGGCCCCCCTCTCACTGGCCGCCTTGCTCACCAGCTGGGTCACAGATGGGGCCGTCTGTCCCCCACTTCTCCATGGTCCTGGGTGTTGGCCGCCGCTGGCTGTGAGGTCCGAGGGCGAGATGGCGCTGGGCCTGCAGGAGTAGTGCAAGAGGGGCAGCCCTGCCCAGCTTGTGCCCCGTGGTCACTGTGGCCTGTGCACCCACTGGTCTGGGGTCCAACCCCCCAGCAGCCCCTAAACGCCGAATGCAGGATCACAACCCCAGGTGCCTGTGGTGGCCAAGCCAGTCCTCAAAGGCACCCCCAGGACAGGGGTGTTCAGAGTGAGGAGGGTGAAAGAAGTGGGTGGCTCAGGGCTCCTGTCCTGCTCAGGGTTGACACCTGGGGCCCTACCTGGAGCTGAGGAACCCTGGCACCCTGTCCTGGGGAGACTGAGGGGTCCTGTCCTCCCTCCATCCCTTCTCTGTCCCTGCACAGGTGGCACCAGGGCCTGAAGAGCCGGCCAGAGCAGCTCCTCAGTTTTCCGGGATCTTCCACCCACAGAAGCTGCAGGCAGGGGGCTGGGGCCCATGCTGATTGCCCCCAGGCAGCCTGGCTGACCACAACAAAGACTGTGTCCACGCCGCTTCTGGCCTCAGCCAGGTCCACCCAGTTCTCCAGCTTCCTCCTCGAAACAGCGAACAGTTCTCAGAGGACCTGACGCTCACACGGACCCAGCATTGGGGCACTGGTGGCACACCTGTCCTCCGCACGGGGAGGGGGCTTTGCAGGTGTCTGGACACTTTGGGCGACCATGTCCAGGCTCAGAGGTGGAGCCTATGGCCAGGCTCCTGCCCTGTGTCCCCATCCCCACCTCTGCCCCTCCTGGCTCGACACCTCGCCTTTCAGTGTCCATCCCACGGACCCTATGAGATCAGTCTGCTTCAGGAATGCAAGTCCACTTTCCCTGAGTTGAGGAGGGCCACCTGGACTTTGCTTTCAGAGCTGAGTTACATTTCAGCTCCACTGCCAGCTGCCAGGCCACAGAGGGAGGGCTGGGGGGCTGGGGGGGTGCGGTGAGATGCACGCTGTGCACAGGCCAGCCTCCTACTGCATGCCCTCTGGAGCCAGAGCATGGTGTCCCTAGTGCTCTTGGCCGCTCAGGGCCAGCCCTACCTGGAGCACCGAGGGCCGGGGAGACGCCACAGGCTCAGAGCCGGCCCGGCCGCAAGCCAGATGGACGGACCACCCCTGCTGTCCGATGGCTCATCAGCCATCACATTCTCACACAGGAGGTGGAGCGCTGCACGGACAGATGGTCAGACACACAGACAGGCCCAGGGCAGGCAGGCACCAGAATGCTCCCTCCTAGGTTCCAGGACAGAATGCCCTCTCTTCCTAAACTCAGAACCTGTAAATCCACAAGGAAAGACCGACACTTGGCCTGGGCCTCTGAGCACAGCTCAACATGGGGTCAGGGCCTGGATGTGTGCCTGGTACAGGCTTGAGGAGCAGTGAGTCTTACAGCTGAAATGAAAAGTGAAAATAAGCGTCTGTTTCTGAGTGCCCCACGGCGCTTCCCGGGCCAGTTGTTGGCGGGAGTGAAGCCAGCGTGTGGTCCTCAGACGCGGGGTCTAGTTAATCATCACCAGCACAACCAGGCTGTGCTTGGGAAAATCGAGGAAGGAGTCGAGAGGCCCAAGCATCGCCCTCCGGGCTCCTCTTTGCCGAGCAAACACCCCACCTGGAGGGCGCCCAGCTGCCCGGCCCTGGGCGGGTCCCACCCGCACAGGCACAGGGTGGGGTGGGACACCATCCCAGCGGGAAAAACTAACTCGCTGGTTAACCTGCCTGACGGGCCTTAATCAATGGTGAGGGCCCCAGAGAACAAAGCGCTGAAACCCAACCCGTGCACAGCGCTGGATCCGCCAGCCTGGGCGAGCACCGCTGGGCGGGGGCGGTGGCGAGCTGCCTGTCTACACGCAGGGCATTTCTTCAGCGTCGGTCAGGCTGCGAGGCAAAGCCGCCATTTCCCCCACTCAGCCTCACCCCACGCTCAGCCGCCCCGGAGAACAGACCAGGCTCCTCGGGGGGCAGGTGACTTCCTTAGCCCCTTTTACCTTCTCCTAAATTCACCAAAAACATTCTTACAAACTGATTTTGCAAATAAAGTATTTGCAAATTACCAAAATGTCTGAAAATTAACAGCAGACTGTGTCCATATTCTGTGGTTGTTTTGCATCATGCAAAACTTATTTTGCCTAATTTGAGGTGCTGCCAATTGCTGTAACTTTTAAGCGTTTCACCTGGTTACTAGCAATAAGGAAGCAGAACAAAGCCGACCTCTCTTTCCAGATGCTCAGCCTGAAAAGGCCTAAATGCTGCCGGTGGATCAGTTAAAACATTGTATGGTGATGCCCTCAGAGTTCTGTGCGTCAAGAACGGGAACCGTATATTATGCTGCAGAGACAGGGAGCCTCACGCCCTGTCAGTGTTGTCATCACCTACACTTTAAAACTGCCCAAGAAAGCCAGCGATTTGGCCATGAAAGCCACTCTCAGCAGCCATGCGGCAAGTTCAAAGCCGGCCGTGCCCACAGCGGCTTCACCGGACGAGGTGTGTGGCTGGTCACGGCCGCAGTGCTAGTTTGCATTTAAGTAAAGAATCTGTAGAATAGACTTTGGACCTGACTCGAGTAATGGTGTCGGCCGGTGGCCAGCCTACGCCTCTCCAGGGCGGTTCCGGCTCTGTTGGCGCCTGAGACACGGTGGGTGAGAAAGAGCCGGAATCTGGGCCAGTCCGGCTCCGGCCCCATGCTCCAACCTCCAACCATCACCAGTGTGGCCGCCGGCAAAACCAAGCCCTTCCCGCAAGCAAACCCAGAAACCCACCCCCAGGGCTGAGGCGCCGGGTCCTGCCCCACGCCCGCTCAGAGGGGACAAGGTACCTCAGGGACGTCACAGCGGCGGCCGATTCAGGAAAGAGCTTTCCAGAAGGTCCCGGCCAGGTGGAAGGTGGGAACCCTCACAGTCAGCAACCCTGAGCCGCCCTCCGGGTGGGTGGGTAGACGCCCACCGTCGGCGCCCACGCCGGCCCAGTCCCTGCAAATGCGGCCTGTGGACCCCAGGGGTCCGGGCGGCCCAAGATGGCTCCGTACCCGACACCCAACGCACCCGGCCCGAGGGGCCCACCTTCTCCTTGGACAGGAAGGACCACCCTTTCCCGAGTCCTGGCCCCGAGCTGGACTCAGCTGCTGAACAGGCCCACTGGCCGCCATCGCCCGGTCCTCTGGGGGTGGGCCGTGCCGGGGACGTCGGCGTCCACCTGGAGGCTCTCCCCATGGAGCGGCCTCCCGGGCTCCTCCGTCCCCGCCTCCTGTGCTACCTGCCCCGACAGGTTCGGCACCTGGAGAAGGAGGGTGGGAGGCTGCTCCCCGCCCCCAGCCTGGCGGCTGGACTGGCGTGTCCAGCTCCGTCCCTGTGCCTGAGACTCACCGGGCCTCAGGACGGACATCGGAGAAGCTTTGGCACCAGTCACCCCAAATACCTGTCAGCCCGCAGTCGACAGCCCAGGCGCCCGGGTTGGCTTCGGCCCAACCTGCCCCCAACCAAGATCCGGCCTCGGGCAGTGTGGGGGACGGGAGGACTGCCCGCCTCCTGGGGAGGCCCAGCTTCCTGCCCCTCAGCTGAGGCTCCACACAAAGGAAAACCTGAGGTTCACCAGGTGGACAGCTCGCCTGGCCTTTCGGGAGAGTTTTGAGAGCGACTGGGAACAATGGAGGCGGCGGCCGGGCCCTTCTGTGGCGGCGAAGGGCAGGGCAGGGAAGAGACGGCGTGGCCCGGGTCTCGCCTTACATGTAGGGCCTCACCCCGCCCCATGCAGGTGCCTGCTGCTGGCCGACCAATCTCTGCTCCTGGCCGCCGACAGGTGTGTCCCCCGGGCTCCCATAGGCCGGGAGGGAGGCAGCTACGTGACGCAGCAGTAGGGCGAGCAGCAGGCCCCGCACACATTCCTGCCCCTGCCTTACCTGCCTCGGGCCCAGGTTGAACAAAAACCAGGGCAGAGAGCTTCTGTAGGAGCCACAGCAGAGTGTGCACCAGCAGCTGGGGGGCCAGGGCAGCAGCTCCTGGCCAGGCCCCTGGGCACCACCTCACCAGATGAGGAAGGGGGCAGAGTGGGGTCACACCCTCCACCCTCCACCTTCCCCGGGGGTGGCCCAGCAGCAGTCCCCTGCCCCTTGGGGCTGCGGCCTCCCGTTGACATGGGGCAGAGGCTGGACCTGACTCCTCGGCTCTGGGCCCCTGCCACCCAGTTGTGGCAGCAGTGGGGGGATCTGTTCTGCGTGGACCTCTGAATCCCTCTCCTGTGTGCCCCCAGCCCCAGCCCTGTGGGCAGGCGGCCCCAGAACCAGGTCATGTATCACACAGACCACAGGCTGGGGGAGAGGCTGCTGGAAAGGTGGCCCTCCTTCAGGGTGGGGGGCCTGCCTGGTGGCTGAGGCCACAGCAGCCCCTGGAACACCCCCATTTTGGAACCCTGGGCTAGGGGTGCAAGGTTCTGTGTTGGAGTCTGGAAAGGCCTGGGGCCTATGGCCGCAGGGTTGGGGCCACAGTGCCCCAGTCCAGTTTGTGGAAACGATCAGGACTTCATGTTTGTGCCCCGCTCCCAGCAGAAGGGCCCATAATGAAACAACAAGGATCCCAGTAATTAGCCTGACTCGCAGAGATCCCAAAGGGCCTAACTATCTTCCATAACGAGCTCCCGCAGCCCTGCTGGAACCCTCACGACAGACGGCAGTCCCCCGGGCTGCCGGCTCTCAGACTTGCTCCACCTGGGAGGGGGCTTTGTGGGGCCTCAACTTTTGGTCTGAGGCCTGATCTTTAGACCCAAAGGCTATCGTCCAGGGACGGACGTGGCCAGAGGGGTGAGTCGCCACCACGGAAGGCTCCCTGGGGGCTGCACAACTCCATGGTGTGCTGTCCCTCGCCCCGTTGTCCTCTGTACCCCTGCACAGGGGGGACCCAGAGGAGGGCATGGCGCCCTAGGAACCCCCATGGGCCTGGATCACTGGGATCATGGTGGGGGAACCTCAACACCCCATTGCCCCCTCGGAGCGGGGTTCTGAGTCCACTGACCCCTGGTTGCCCCCAAACCTGTCTACTCCCGGCCAAGCTCAGCCCGGCCTCATGCCCCAAAGGGCTGTGCTGGGGGTGGGGGTGCCTTAGCCAGGCAGGCTCCTCCCCCACCTCAGCCAGGAGCTTGGCGCCTGGAAGCCAGTCCTGGGAGCATCAGTGACCTCTGATCTCCAACCCTCTGACCCTCAGTGCCTAGGGCTGTGAAGGGCACGCCCCTCCTCAGGATTGTCAGGACCCCCACCCACCCTGAAGCCCACTCAGGGTGTCGGTGTTTGTGTGGGGGTGGGGTCAGGACACACCTGGCTGGTGGGCACCCATGTTCTGGGGAGACTGAGGCATTTCTCACTGACCCCAAACCCAGAGGTATTTGCCGTTGGACTGCAGTAGGAGGAGGGGCTGCTTCCCGCTGACCCCCTTCTCAGGCTCAGGTCCTGCCCGCCACACCGCTCATTCACCTGTCATGGAGCTGCCTGGTGCTGCTGCAGGTTGGAACCACAGGGCTCAGCCCAGAAATGTCGGGTTGGGGCTGATGGACGCAGCGTTGCCAGACTCTGGAAGCTCCAGGAGGACGAGGGTGGCCGGAGGAGTGTCTGCTGAGCCCTAAGTGCCGGGACGGATGGGGACAGTCATGTGGAGCACGGTGGGTCCCCCACCCCCGCCCCGCGGAGGAAGGTGGCAGCCGTGGCACATCAGACGCAGTGTGAGACGTGCGGGACGTGACCCCGCTGAGTTAACGGGACCAGGCAGTGGCTTCTTTCTCTTCCGTTACCGCTGGGCCTGTCCTTTCTCCTCTGGCCTGCTGTCAGCCGGTCCAACACTGCGCTGTTTCCACCTATTCTGACGCTCCATGCACAGACAACACACAGTCCACGTCTGAGGCTCAGAGTTAAGACCCCACAGTTTTCTGTGGGGGTTTAATAAGGTGGCTCTCTCCGGTGGCTGCCAAAACAGCAAGGAGGTGCTGTGACGGGCCTGGGACATGGAGGACCCCTCGCCACCTGCTCCTCTCCCACACGGCACGCTTATTTCAGCAAATTCACTGTCCGGCTTGGGGGCCATGCGTCGGCCAAAGCTGCATCGCTGAGGTGCACTCTTAGCCCGGGAGTGGGAAGGCCGAGCAGCAGCTGAGCAAGGCTGTGTGGAGGCCAGGAGGAGTCGAGGTACCACACTGCCTGCTGGCGTGGCCCGGGGTACAAGTGCTCGGGGTAGTGAAACCCTCTTTGACCATGTCCCCTGCCTCGTCAGTTTGAAGAGGGAGATTCTGGTCTGACTGACCACCTGCTGCTTGACCTTGCAGTGACTGCTCCCCATTCTCCTTGCACTGCTCTGCCTAAGTCCCAAGGAGAGTGGAAATGACTCAGAGGCAGACTGTGGGACCCAAGCTGCATCCGCCATCCTGTGCCAGCAAGATGGCCAGGGAGCAGGGCATGGCGGCACAGGCAGGGTTCGCACGTCTCTCATCTCTTGGTTTCAAACAAACAGTCAATTGAGACATTTCCTTTGCCCCTGTCGTTGTCACAGGCAGCCCCTGCCAGCCCCAGCCGGGCCCCACAGACCCTCAGGCACCTCTGAGCTCTGCTGACAGCTTCGAGGCCCTGAGCTGGGGCGGTCACTCCTAACCGAGCAGCTGTGGGCTGTCCCTGGCTCTCAGCTGCGGAGAACCCTGGCTTCTGCCCGTGTGGAGGCTCTGGGAGGGCAGGCCTGGGACTCTTGGGGGCACAGGTCTCTCTGGGGGCAGCACTCCCCCACCCTCCAAGGATTGTGTGGACAAGGGGGTCAGTGGGGTGGGGCCTCCTCCAAGGGGAGAGCCGTGGTGGCCCTGCCAGCTGGTATGAGTCGGGCACCTGAGCCCTGAACGGTCAGCGTGGGGCCACCCCACACAGCACACCAGGCCCATGTCAGCCCGGCCCTCTGAGCAGCAGCTGCACTGGGTGCCAGGACGCCGGAGGAACCGGCAGCCACCAACAAAGGTTCCAGCCGGCCCACCTGCTGGGTGCGGATGTTGCCATGGCAGCAGGAGAGGGCGGGGCAAGTGAGGCTGTCAGGGACTGGAGGCCTGACTTGGGAGGGTGAAAGAAGCCAACCCACACTTGGGGGCACAGGCTGGTGGCAGAGCTGGCCTAGGGGGGCCCAGCCCCCAGCCCCCCAGCCCCCCAGCCCTGGCTGGGGCCGAGGCCTCCCTGGGTGGGGCAGGCGGGACAAAGGGCCCTTGTGCTGTGGCTCCCAGCTACTTCCTGCATGGCAGCCAGCCACAGAGGGCCACAGGGTCTCCTACCCCCATGGCCCAGCCTTGGCCTGGAGGTGATGAGGGGCAGAGGGAGGGCCCTGGAGCCTCCCGAGCCTCGGACTCAGGGCTGAGACCTCTCCCAGCACCAGGCCAGCTCCAGGCTCCAAGGGGACGCAAGCTCAGAGATGCCTACACTGGTCCTTCCACTTCTGGTTGGGTAGGGCCGTTTCTCCTCTGCATAGCAGGTGTCTTCCTGCAGGCCCCGGGCTCCTCTAACTCAGCTCCTGGCCACGGCAGAGCAAACACCTGGGGCAGGTGTGGGTGGACACTGAGAGCCGCCTGCCAGACCCATGTGGGCTCCACTTGGGCAGCTGTCCCTGGGGTCAGCACCCCCCATGGGACGCAAACGCTGTTGCTCACCCCTCTCTGGCCCTCTACCAAGTCAGGGGTGTTGACCAGGATTGGGGAGGGGCCTGTGACTCCCCCTCTTTTGCTGATTTTGCCTTTGGCCACCCTAGTCAGCACTGCCTCGGGACACAGACATGCTTCATGTCAAGAAAACCGGGAGGAAGATCCAGTCAAATGTTCAGCAGAGCTGGACCCTTGTGTTCAGGATTCAAACTTGGAGGTTCTGCCCAGGAAGAGGGCTCCCCTGATGAGACACCAGCTCTGTCTCCTCGGGCCTCCCAGCAGTGTCTTTCTTGGCCCCCTTGCTACCCACTTCCCACTGTGAGCTGCCCGATGCAGCAGACACCCTTCCCACCTGACAAGAAGGCCTCTGTGCTCCAGCGCAGGGGTGGGGCTGCAGTGCCGGCAGTCTGGACCCACCCACCAGCCTCGCTTCCTGCCCTTGATCCGCCAGGCCAGGTGCTTCCGTGCCCAGGCCGCTCCCTCCCGAGTGCTGACAGGTGAGCATGGCCTGCTGGTGCAGGAGGGTGGACCCTGCCCTAGTCAAACACTGCACAGAGAGGGGACCCTCCTTCACCCACTTTCTGAGAGATCTTTCCACCCCTTCAGGCCCTGGCTCCTCCCCTCTGACCCAAGGGCCCAGGGACCCGTTGGCCGCCCCAAGTTCAGGGCACGAGGGTTCAAGCCAGAAAGCTCAGCCGGTTCTCACCTGAGGTCCCTCCCCAGCCCCACAAAGCTGTCCTGGAGGCCTGGTCATCACATGAGGCCTGGGATGTGCCCACAGATGGGGTTAGGGTTAGCCCAGCCCAGGTTAGCCCACACCCTCTCGGTCCTCCTAGACAAGTGCTGGCCATGCCCTGCCCCACCTTTCTGCCCTGGACCCTGCTCTCAGGCCCCAGTGTCCAGGTAGGGCCAGGCAGCGACACCCACAGGCCGTCCCAATGCTACTCCTGCAGCCTGACTCAGTCTTGACCTCGACCCCCTCTGCCTGAGCCCCCAAAGCACCTGTGTCGTCCCGGACCTGTCTCCCTGAGGGCCACACCTGGTCATGGCATCCAGAAAACACTGGGCCAGAAATCCGAACACCTGTGTCCACTGTTCTTCCAGATGGCCTGCTGCTGGGCAGCCGCTTTCCTGACCCTCAGACTGTGCGTCCACTTCCTGAGTATTCATCGAGACCCACCCCAATCCTCCACAGCCACTGTCACTGAGGTCTCCAGTGGCCTCTAGGGTGCCAACTGCAGTAGTCAGCCCACAGGCCTCCTCGGCCTGGCCTGTCTGCGGCTGGTCACTGTGTGCTCTCAGAGCCTCTGCTCTGCTTGGCCACCAGAGCCCAAGGCGCCCAGTGTCACCCATCTCTGGGAGCTAGCGAGTTGAGATGCTGGTGCCGGGGGAATGGGGGCAGATGCAGATGGGGACCAGGAGTCTGAGGGTGGAGCCCTGGGCACCCCAACAGCTAAAGGTCGGGGAGGACCCAGAAAACTCTTCCCCAGTGTCCAGTGGTCCCGGCCCAGACTTCCTGCTGGTTCTAACTGTCAGGTAGAGTTTGAGTGTCTGGGAGTTTTCCGAGTGGAGGCTCCATGCTGGCTGTCGGAGGTGAGTGGAGAGTCTGGCAGGAGCCACAGCAGAGTCTCCTGCTGACGGCAGGAACAGGCCACAATCGGGTCTCCTGTGCTGGGAGGAATTCTGGCTGGGAAGCGGCTGACGGGTCCACAGTGGAGACGGAGGAGCAAGCAGGAGTGAGGTGTCCGGGAGCCAAAGGGAGGAGAGCTCCGAGAGGGAATGTGGCCTCTGTGCCGTGGTGGGCAGAGGCTCTCAGGCCACCCTGCTCACCGAAGACAACGAGGGCTGAGCCACCTTATGGAAGCTTCGAGGAGCCAAGGAACTAGTAAGGATGCATCAGGCTAAAACCAGGGAAAACGTGGCCATGAGAGCAAATGAGCACAAAAGCCACTGTCCCAGTGGTCAGGTATGAGCTGTGTTCGGATGGCCTTGATGAACTGGGGGGCAGAAATGAAAGCTCGGCGTCCCCACTAAGTGAGGATGTGTGTCTAGCAGCACACCCTCCCACAGAAAGCTGGGAGCCCCGAGGGTCCCACCCCCACAGGGAGGATGAAGTGAGACGGAGCCCGTCCTCTCGAGGCCTTGTAGCCCCGTCCAAGCCCCCGGGGTCTCCGTGGACCTCAAGTCAAGGTGGTCCCAGCTGCGTGGGCCCCAGGTGCTCAGCAGAAAAAAAACCAAATTGGAATGTACCTTCACCCCAGGCACCAAGTTATTCCTACAAATGAGTGTTCAAGTGCGATGACTGGCACAAAGTTGAAGGCAAGCAGGCCCACAAGGACGGGGGGCACCGCGAGCAAGAACCGGCAGGACGACAGGAGGACAGAAGGACCTCAGATGCTGGGATTATCAGACACAGACCAGGAAACAGTGGACATTACTCTGGTGAAAGTAAGAAAAATCAAGTTTAATATCTGCAGGGAGCTGGAATTCGTGAAAATGAGATCGTAGATTTGAAAAAAAGCCAGGTGAACTTTTAGAAATGAAAACATACCATAACTACAATTTAAAACTCAATGGAGGGGCCGCCCGGTGGCGCAGCGGTTTAGTCCGCGCTTGGCAGCCTGGGGTTTGCGAGTTCGGATCCCGGGCACCTGGCGATGCACTGCCTGTCAGCCATGCCGTGGCGGCGTCTCATATAAAGTGGAGGAAGATGGGCACGGATGTTAGCCCAGGGCCAGTCTTCCTCAGCAAAAACGGGAGGATTGGCAACAGATGTTAGCTCAGGGCTGGTCTTCCCCACACACACACAAAAAAAACCCAAAAAAACTCAATGGATAGGCTTAATGTCAGAGTGAAAGCAGCAGAAAAGAAAATTGAGGAGGGAGCTGGAAGAGAGATCAGAAGAAATTATCCAGAATGGAGGCCAGAGTGGAAAAAAAAGACATCACAGAAAGCACAGAAGGGAGTGTGCGATCGACTTAAAACAGAGAACTGGAAGAGCAGAGAATGGAGAGATTAATATTTGAAAGGATGCTGTCTGGGAATTTTCCACAACTATCTAAGGACAGATTGAGGGAGCCCAGTGAATCTAAGCACGATAAATAAACAGAATCCACACCTTGTCATCAGAGTGAACCCTCCAGAAAACCAAGGACAAAAACTTAAAAGCAACCAAAGGAAAACAAGAGGAAGGGCAGTCAGATATCTGCTGACATCTCAGCAGCTGGACGCGAACAGAAACCAGCGGGGCGAGCGCTGCACAACTCCCAGCCCAGAGCGCCCCCCGCAGTGCGGGGAATAAAGGCACTTTACCTCGAAAAACAAAGCAAGCCAAAGAAAAACGAGGAGAACTGGGAAAATCTGCCACCAGCAGACCTTCAATAAAGGAATCAATGCGTGCCAGCAGGAGAATGACTCCGGGAGGTGGTCTGGGGTGCAAAGGGTGGGGAAATCTATGTTAATTTTGACTTTACACAAAATAATAAAAACAATGAGCTATGGAGTCCAAAATATACTTGGAATTAAAATGCAAGACAATAAAAAAAGTCCTGCTGGTGGAAAGACCTCAGCCGGGTGATCAAGGTCAACCCCAACAGTGCTGCTCCACACTGGGAGCAGGCTCTGAGACAGGATGGAAGAGAAGGCCCTGCACCTCTGTGGTCTCCCCAAAACCCATCACCCCGGCTGACCATGAGGAAAACATCAGACAAAGCACAGCCGAGGACGTTCCATGGAACACCTGCCCAGCAGTCCTCAGAACTGTCAGGGTCAGAGGAACAGGGGACGTCTGAGGAACTTCACAGCCCACGGAGCCGGGGGCACTGGACAACTAAACGTCACATGGACCCTGGGGCAGAAAGAGGACCTCAGGGAAAAAATAAGGACATCTGAATACAGTGTGACTTCGGCTCACAGAAGTACCGGCACTGGTTCATTGTGACTGACGGTCGCACTGATCTGAGGTGTGAGCGATGGGGCACAGGTGTGGGGTCTGCAGGAATGCTGTGCTATCTTTGTGACTTCTCTGTACGTGTGACACTATCGGAAATCAAGAGCTATTTAAATATATTTTGAAGAGTCCCCCCGTGACCTTGGCAGATGTCCCTTCGGTTGCAGGGGACAGAAGTGGGCGCTGTGGGCAGAGGTTCAGGGAAGCTGAGGAAGTGGAGACAGGAACGTGAATGGCTGCCAAAAATGAGCCGCCTCCAACTGTCGGCTGAGGCCACGCAGGAGGGCTGCGGCCACAGTCCGCCAGCTGCCTGTGGTCGGGCTGGGCTTGGTGCTTGGAGCTCAGGGGTCTCAAGGCCTCTGAACGTTCCTGGGATCCTGACCTGGCACTCAGCACTGCCATAGTCACCTCCATGTGTTGTCTGTTGCGGCCACCGCTGGGCGCCTTGCCGCCTGGACCCTGCTCGGGGCCAGGTGGGTCCCGCCCCTGAGAGACTGAGGGGGCCCGGGTGATGGTCCTCGCCTTGGACAGCCAAAGCCAGCTGTGCAAGAGGGTGAGCCCCAGGAGCCGGCCCTGGAGGGGACAGACTTGGGGAGCCAGGAGGGCATCCAGTGCCCTGCCAGGGGTCCTAGGTGTCAGGCAGGGCACAGGAATCGCCTGTAGACAGCATCAGAATAGAGCAGACGGGCAGGGACCCCACCCAGGGACTGCTGGCCCTGTCCTCAAGTGCACCCTGAGCTATGAGGTCTGGACCAGGGTGCCTCCAGACCAAACCATTGGGACCAAACCAAGGACCCTCCCAAGGGTATGCTGGGGACCTTGGAGCTGTGGGCACTTAGAAGGCACTCCCAGCCAGTGCTCCCAGGGGCTCAGCGGGTTCACGGGGGGCATGCAACAGGCACCTGCTGGAACCACAGCTGCAGGCAGGCAGCCCAGCAGGTAAATCTCAGAGCAGCCGAAGCAGCGAGAGAAATGACTCAGGCAAATCCAGCATCGCAGGGAGGTGCAACCCCAGCAGGTGCTCAGCCTCCACACCGCCTCCCTCCCGATCCTGGCCTCACCCCTCCCGGTCTCCTTGCCTCCTCTTTCCTCCTCTGACCTCCAGGAGGCCCAGAGGGAACTCGGGAGGGTTGGAGCCTGATGAGGGCAGCTGCCCCACAGGGGCTCCCCAAGGAGTCCAACGCTGCCCTGCACCCCCCGTGGTATGAGAAGCTGCCCAGAGGCTCTGAGCAAAGACTGGCCCAGGGTCTGAGTGGCTGGCAGGTGGCCCCTTTTGTCCTGGGGAGGGGCAGCAAAGAGCTGACCACAGAGCTGGGGCCTTGGTGTGGACCCCCTGGAGAGGTGGCAAGGAGTGTCCACACCCCATCTCCCTCGTGGCCCCTCAGCTCGGGACCCCTGGAAGCCCCCGTGCAGGAGAAAGCTGGGGAGGGCCCCAGTGGGAGTGGGGCTCTGATCCCTCCACTGGGAGGGCCAGCTGAGCCATGCCCACTCCCTGACCTCAGCTGACCTGCCTTGCTGACCCCTGGCCTCTTGACCTCTGGACTTTTCCAGCCTCCCTCTCTGCTCGGCCCTGGCTTCTAACTGCCCACTGGCTCGGCCACCAAGCCAAGGCATGGTCAGGCACAGCGGCTCCAGAGGCTCCCTCCCAGACATGGAGAGCGGTCTTTCCTGGTCATAACTGACAGGTGACCCAGGCGGGTTCCTGGCCTCTCGGGTCCATTTTCCTCGTCTGCGAGGCCCAGGACAGTGGGGTGCCTTGTGTGGGTGCAGACCGAATGCTGATGAGTGACCGACCAGTGGATGAACCTGGGCCCAGTCCTCCCCTGCAGGCCATGTGGGGACCCTGCATCCACAGACTGGGATGGGCTAGCTACTTGCTCTTGGTCATGCCCTACCACCTGCAAGGTGCCCCCAGCCTGGCGGGAGTTCTGCCTCTGCCTGGGGTCTCACAGTGGTGAGGCCGGTGCTCCGGGACCCCCAGGCTGTGTCCAGCAGGCCCTGGGCATGGAGGGCCCCAAGGGGAGCCAGCCTGGGGGGCTGGCAGACCCTCTGTGATGCTTCTTCCAGCTCCTCTGGCCCTGACGGTGGAGGTGAGGCCAGGGCCTGTGGGCAGGTAGGGGATGCTCGGCGGGCTCACAGGGGCCCTGGGGACAGGTCGGGCCTGGAGTCCTAGCTCCTCCTCATCAGTGGGCTGCCGTGCTGGCCACGCAGGGCCCTGGGATAGCGCTCATCTTCCTCTCATGGTGGCTCCTGCCTGCCCTGCTGGACTGAGCAGCTCCAGACAGACACAGGGGCTCCCGGCCTTAACCTGCTGGGACTCTGAGCCCCTCCTGCTCCTGGGGCACTGGCAGTGCCAAGGGTAGCCCCCTTCCCTCTCCTTCCCTGCAGGGCCCACACCTGGCCCAGCATGGCCTGGGGACAGGCCCTCTTAGGTGGGGCCAGGCCCAGTGACTCAGCAGCCCCCTAGGAAGAAACAAAGAGCCTGGGGGTGGAGGGTTGGGGGGGCCTTCCACAGGTGCTGGAACAACCACCTGGGCGTCTGTGGTCACCGCACAGGGTGTGGCCAGGGCCTGAGGTCAACCACTTGCCCAGGAAAACAGGAAGCTCGGTCCCGCCTGCCTCGCCCACAGTCACAGCCAAGGTTTGCGAATGTCACTGTTGCCCCCAGAGCCACTTACGTGGGCATCAGTCCCAAACCAAGCAATTGAGGGAGGGGGTGGCCCTGCCCTGGCCATGGGGCCTGGCCTCAAGGGCCCCATCTTCCAGGTGCAAGAGGAGCTCAGATCAGCAGCCGGCCTGGCTGGGGAGCCCCAGGCCTCCACTGACATCCCCAGTCTTGCAGGAACCCTCTGGAAAAGGGCCTGTGGCCCTCACACTCAGGGCAGACCCACTGAGGCCACACAGCTGAGCCTCAGTGCGGCTGGGGGTGGACTCCTGCAGTCACAACTCCATTGCCAGCTGTCCAGAGTGCACTTGGCCACCCGCAGGGTCTTAGACCAGGCCCCCAGGCCTCTACCTCGTCCAGTGGGAGCACCAGAGGCCCTCCTAACCCTCACAGCCTCATAGCTGCTGCACCCCCAAACCAACCTCTTTAGCACAGAACCCTGGACTCCCAGGCCAGCCCCAGCCTGACCCCCATGCGGCAGCCCAACCCCAGCCCCCGAGGCCCTCTCCTGCCTGGGGCTCCCGGCCCTCCCTCCGGCTTCAGGCCCCTCCTGTCATTGCCTCCTCACTCACCCCCCCATCTCTAGATGCTCCTAGCCCTCCTCACCATTAGGCTCCTCAAGGCCATCTTGATTCTTGGATGGTGTAACTGCAGCCCCGTGACCTCAGTTCCAGGCCCCTCTCCACTTCCTGCTTCCAGAACCCCCCGCCGGAGTCCCACCGCCTTCCCCCAGGAGTCATCCTTGGAGCTCTGCAGAGCCCTGCATGTTGGGGACCTTGTTTTGTTTTAAGTCTTTCCTTCATGGCATTTTTTTCTTTTTTCTTTTGAAATAATTTCAAGTACAATACTGTCTGTCAGACCGGGCGGCTTAGACAACAGACACTTGCTGCTCACAGTTTGGGGGGCTGGGGGCCCAGATCAAGGTGCCCGGAAACTCCGTGTCTGGTGAGGGCCCCTTCTTGGCTTGCAGACGGCCATCTCGCTGTGTCCGAGAGGAGAGGGCTCTTTCTCCCTCCTCATAAGGGCAGTAATCCCATCATGGAGTCCCACCCCATGACCTCACCTAACCCTAATCACCTCCCAAAGGACCCATCTCCAAATACTGTCACACTGGGGGTCAGGGCTTCAACCTGTGGATTTGGGGGACAATTCACTCCATAGCAAGTACTAAGTTTCTTTCTTCCAGGTTGTTTGGGTGAGCTGCTGGCTGGATGCCCCTCACCCCTGATACTTGTGTGTTCGTCCCACAAACAAGGACCTCCAGAAGCACCACACCCTCCCCCACATCACCCTCCCCCAGGTCATCCTGTCTGGGCTCAGACCTGCTTGACCAGTCGTCCCAATACCATCCTTTGCCACAAGGATCCACCTGGGACCACGCATCACACTGAGCTCGTGTGTCTTTAGTCTCCCTCGATCCGGAACATTCCTCGGCCTTCCCCCACCTCGGCCTTCCCACCCGGACCCGCTGAAGGTTCTGGGCCATCCTTCTGCACAAAGTCCCTCTGGGGGATCTGACTTTTCCTTGTGCGCTGAGGGCTTGGGGCAGAGGCACAGAGGCGGCGCGGGTTCTGCTCCCCGGGCGCCGTCGAGGCCGGTCTCCTCCCGGGGTTCCCTCCACGCTCGCCCACCACGCTCCGCTGCAGGAAGAGCCTTCCTGTCCCCCACATTCATTCTGTCTGTCTCTGTTTCATGCACCGGCTACAATCCGCTGCCCTCTGTTCCGCGTGGGGCGGTCGGGCCCCCTTGCTTCCGGGTACAGAAGACGCTCCTCGCGCCCCCGCCCCACATGCGTTTCCCCACGGAGCTCCACGGCGCGTGTCTGCGTGCTGTCTGGGGGCGAGAAGTCATGAGCTCACACAGACCCCGACTCCAGCCTACCCCACTGGGGTGTCCTCGTTCTCCCCATACTGGGCATTCAGTCTCCCGCAGTGAGAAGCTGGCTCCCAGGAACTCGGATCCTCACGGAGTCCCAGCTCCCGTGTCCGCCTCCCCGCACGGATGCACCGGCCTGCTCAGGACACGCTTTTAATTAATGAAGAAGAGGGGTTGCTGTCTGTCTGGGGTTCACATCTGTGGTTTTTGTCAGCTTTTAACAGTTGGCTGGCCATACGTTTTGATTTCTCTTCAGAGTCTAAATAAAAATCACACTTCAGGGGCCACCCGGTGGCGTAGCGGTTTAGTCCGCGCTTGGCAGCCCGGGGTTCGCCGGTTCGGATCCTGGGCGCCCGCTGACGCACTGCTTGTCAGCCATGCCGTGGCGGCGTCCCATATAAAGTAGAGGAAGATGGGCACGGATGTTAGCCCAGGGCCAGTCTTCCTCAGCAAAAAGAGGAGGATTAGCAACAGATGTTAGCTCAGGGCTGGTCTTCCTCACAAAAAAAAAAAAAAAAAATCACACTTCATCCCAGTTTTGCATTTCTTATTTTGTATTATTTTTCTTAAACGGGATCCTAAACCACAGGAACCCCGTGCCTCACCAGCCGAGATCGGGGCCTGTCTCCTCTGCTCACCGAGCAAATCCCGGCCCTGGGCGGGGACACCCTCAGGTCCCCTCCCTTCCTTCCATTTGTCAGACCCCTTGGCAAACACAGGGAGGCCTGTCAGGAACCTCGGGGTTGCCCGACCCCCTCGGCCTCCCTCCTCCATCAGCACAGCCCCTCCCCACGCTGGGTCATCTCCAATCCTCCCTGCCCCTGGACCCCGCAGCCTGCCCCTCCCCAGACTGCTGTGTCAAGGTTCACCAGCACTTCCAGGGTTCAGTTCTCAGCCATCATTGGACCTTCTGCAGGGTTGACGCCACCGGTCACTCCCTCCCCCTTGAAGCGTTTTTCTCGTTTGACTTTAACACCCCGTCTCCTGCCCCCGCCTCCCTGCACCACCCTCATGGGCTCCGAG
Source organism: Tapirus indicus (assembly GCA_031878705.1). Lineage (NCBI taxonomy): Eukaryota > Metazoa > Chordata > Mammalia > Perissodactyla > Tapiridae > Tapirus > Tapirus indicus. The sequence continues at coordinate 84,807,579 of CM062924.1, read as the reverse complement.
CACCCTCTCCCACCCCCCCGCCTCCTGGTGGCTCCTTTGCCTGCTCCCCCTTTCTCCTGAGCTCTGAACCCGGCAGGGCCACAAGTCTGTCCGTGGTCTCTGTCCCCCTCCCGCACACTCTCTCGGGTCCCCAGACTCTAACACCTTCTGCACTCCAGCGGCTCCCAAATGCACACTCTTCGCCTACCCCCCTTCCACGCCGTGTCTAATAGACACTGCAAACCGTTGTGTCTGAGCTTGGAAGCCGACCTTCCTGGACCTGCCCCCACAGCCCGCACCCCATGTCCACTAGGAGCCCTCTGTCCCTCCGGTGCCAGCCTTCCTCTGGACTCTGTCCCACCCCCACCCCCAGGAGAGCTGGCTGTGCTTTTAAAGTGCACCAGACCTGGGGGTCCTCCCGGCCTGTGGCACTGCCCAGTATGACCACCGCTGTCTCCCGGGTCAGTGACGTGACCCGACTGGCCCTGGCATCTGCCTGCACTGACTGCTCCACCTGCCACTCACAGACACCTGCAGTCCAGGCACACCATCCCTGCTCCCCCGCAGGCCCCCACTAGGAGCCTGCCATGGCCTGGCCCACACCACCCTGCTCATGCCCCTGCATCCCCCCGGCCTCTGCACAGGGGTCCCTGGGCCCCTCACACCCTGGTGCCTGGGCTCCCCATCACCTCTTGGTGAGGCCGGATGCCCTGCTAACTCAGAGCCTGGCCCACGCTCCACCCGGGACACCCCGTGTTAACTGCTCCCACGACTCATCTGTCAGTCGTGTGTCCGGTTGGATGTGGGTCCCGCCACCGGGCTGGGGTCTTTGTGTTGTTCAGGGCTAACGAGGAGCCCGGGCACGGGTGCACATGGAGGGCACATGGGCGTTTGCTGAATGAATGAAGGAAGGAACAGAGCTCAAGCTCCATCATGCAGTTTTCTCCTCCAGCTCTCGAGAGGCATCTCAGGGACACCTCACAGGGGACTGAGGGGACACATGGACACTTCCACATGGCAGCCCCTGGCTCACAGCCCCAGGAGGACAAGGCAGGGTCAGCAGGTTCGGGGTGTGCCCTCCCTGCTGGCCCGGGTGCCAGTGAAGCTGCATGGGTGGCATTTCCCCAGTGGAGTCGAGGTGACAGCAAAATGGCACAGGTCAACCTGAACCAGCGCTGGTCGGAGCTGACCCAGGTGCCCACCTCCCCCGATTCCAGCAGCGGGGGCTGCCCCCGAGCAGGCGCAGGAGGCCCAGGACTGCGTGGGCCAGTTGGTCAGCTCACAGGAAGGGCCCTTGGAATACACTGACACTTGTCCTCTCCTGGCCCCGATGCTCTAAGGGCATCGCCAATCCGGGTGACTTTGCCTCCTGGGGGAGCCTGGGCAGACCCCACCCCGAGCGCCGCCCTGACCTGGCTCTGACCTGGAAGGGATGGAACCGGCAGCAGCCAGGTGTGTGTAGGTGGTTCCGATTTGCATTCCAAATCTGCAGCTGCGGCCGAATTAGCATCTAATTTGAGTGAAAATTCTCAGATTAGGGAGAGGGTGGGGGCTCCAGAGCCCACGCTGACGATGGACTGACAGACGATGAGGGGCTCCCAGGATGGGGGGACTTGCCCCCCAGCCCCCAGACAGTGCTGGGCTGGTGGGGGCTCCGAGGGGGGTCCTGCCCCCTCCCAGCCTTACTGCTCTGAGTGGGGTCCTGGGCCAGCCCAAAGCCCCCAGCAGGATGGGGCTGTGCCCCCCAAGGTCATCGGCAGCCTCCTCAACCCCCAGCCCCCGCACTCTCAGCCTTGTCTGGCTCAGCCCCAGTGGCTGTGCTGCTTTGCGGACTCTCCCCTCTGACCCCTGACCCGCCCTCTCCAGCCTCAGTCAGTGGTGGTTGTGGGTGGGAAGGGCCCGCCTGCAGCCATGACCCTGCTTGGTCCCCCGATCGATCGATCGATCTAGGTGACGTGGGGATGGTGGCAGCCCGGGGACAGTGAGCGTGGCCAGCTGCCTGCTGCTGGTTCTTGGGGTCCAGATAGGACCCAAACAGGCCTTGCCTCCGCCAGACACCCTCGGCAGCCCCCAGGGCCTGTAGGAGAGGGCATAGGCCACGTGGTTCCATCTGCCCCACCTGACCCTCACCTCCAGCCTTCTGGGGGCTTCCCCAGCAGCTGGACACGCTGCCCTTCTTCTGGAAGGTTCCCCTCCTCTCTCCCTGCTTAATCCCTAAGACTCAGGGCGCCCCCACTCCCAGCAGGCTGCAGGCCCCATAAGCCTCCAGTGTCCCCAGCACTGGCAGGAAGTGAGGCCGTGGGAAATCCTGGTCAGAGGAAGGAGAGGAGGAGGTCAGGCAGGGTCAGCGAGGAGGTCATTCTGGGTCGTATGGCCCTCCTCAACCCCTCCCCTGGGTACGACCTGGGCATGTCCCCTCCCGCTCCTGGGTGGCCCCTTGGCTATTTCCACCCTGTTCTCCCTGCAGGGGCCTGGCCTACAGGGGTCTCCTCGAAGGATCCAACTGGGAGACACTGGACAGATGGGGCCTTGTCCCATGCCCTGAGTTAGATTCAAGTGTGACTTGTGAGTGGTGTGGTGTCGGGGTGGGGGGGTGGCCTCTGGGGAGGAGGGAGGACACGGAGCCTGGGGGTGCTATGGGGCGAGGCCCCTCCTAACTTTCTGAGCACTGTTTGGGGAGCAGCTGCCCCAAGCTGGGGGGAGGGTCCTGGAGACACAGCCATCTCTGCCCATGGATGCCTGTCTGCGGCCGGGCGGGAATAAGGATGTTGTGGCCCTGGGTTTTCTGCCTCAAGGGGGACAGAGAAACAGCTCCTCAGGGCCTTCAGAGCCAGAGCCTGGGAGGTGCTCGGGAGTGAGTGGGCCACAGGGAGCAAGGGGGCCGCGGGGAGCGGGGGAGAAGAGGCCTTGGGCTCCTCCTGCTTCCGTGTAGGGTGGACAGGGGCTCAGGAAAGCCGTGGGCCCTGGCTCTGGCCACGGGAACGTTGAGAGGTGTCTAGGGGATCAGTGGCCTGTTTGGAAAATGGTTCTAAACCAGCCTCTAGTTTGGCCTTGTCCCCAATGGGGTCTGCCTTACAGATGGTGGAGGCAGAACCATCCAGAAACCCCACATTTATCAGGTCCAGAGCAGCAGGGGAGTAGGGGCAGCTGCGGCAGCCCCGAGGGAGGCAGAGCCCAGCCCACAAGGCTGTGGAAGCCGAGGCAGCTCTGGCTGGTGCTGGGAGCCCAGGGAGCGGGGCGGGGCACGGCCTGGGCCTCAGGTGCGCGGGAGCCCTCCTGGGCAGTCTGTCTGATGCAACCCCGGCCCAGGAAGGCAGACACCAGCTGGGCTGTTGCCACGGCAGAGAAGGGGCTCTGTGGTGGCGCCCTGGGCCCTGGGGCGGGCCCGCCCTCTGCTCTGGTGGCAGAGGCAGGAGTCCACCTGGGGGCTGGGCCAGCCAAGCTCCTTCTGCACCTCCAGGCTCGCGGGGCCCGCTGAGCTGCCCGGGCGCCCTGGATCAGCCGCCCTCGCTGGACCCTCCCTCGGCAGCAAGTTAACGAGGCCACTGGGCCTGCTCAGTTTGTCTCCTCCATCTGGTAATTGGTCTCCAAGGGCAGGAAAGTGTCACGGAGATGCCTGGGCCTCCGCTGGGAATGAGGCTTGAGAATTACCCCCACCTTTTTCCACTTGCTAAAGTTAATTGTGCTCTGGGGCTGCCCACCCGACACCAAGCGGGTTTGTTTTTCAGACGCACACGACAGAAGACCGGCTTCCCTGTTTCCAGGGGCAAAGGCAGCCTTCCAGAGCCCGGGGCTCACTCAGACAGTCCCCGAGACAGAGGTGGTGGGGGGCAGCCCCGGGGTGAGAGGGCCAGGAGGGGACGCAGGGAGGGCACTCTGCTCGGTGCCCAGAGCATGGAGGGGCCCAGTGGCCCATGCGGCATATGGATCCTGGTCTGGCAGGACTGGGGGACATGCTTTGCAGGAATTTTTTTTTTAATTGAGGTGAAATTCACACAACATAAAATTAACCACTTTAAAGTGAATAATTCAGTGGCATTCACAATATTGTGCAACCGTCCCCTGTATCTAGTTCCAGAACATTCTCATCACCCTAAAGCAAAACCCACTGGGCAGCCTCCTGGCCCTGGGAACCACGGATGTGCCTCTGTCTCCGTGCACTCGCCGGTCTGGACATTCCCCATGAAGGGACCCCGTGCTGCCCGTGGAGTTTGGTCTGCCCCCACCCCATGCTGCTGAAGCTCCAGGAGGAGACCTCCGCCCACCGCCCTTTGGGTCAGACATGGTCTAGGCCCCAACGCCCACTCTGGGCAGTGGAAGGCTGAGCCAGGAAGGAGTGAGAAGCCAGTGAGGGAGCCGGGAGCCGAGGGCGCCCTGAGAGCGAGGGGTTTGCACCAGGTGGGCCACATCTCCGCATGGACCGGGCCAGCAGAGAGGGGATGACGTGGTGCAGGCCAGCGGTGGGCAGGGTTGAGGTGTGGAGGAAGGCTGAGGGGGGCAGGGCGGGGAGGTCCCAGCGTTGGGCAAGTAAGTGCAATGTGACGCCAGACAATTCTGCTGGGGCTCGGGGAGGAAGTTGGATCCAAGAGTGTGGGGCATCCAGGGGCATCCTCCAAGCCCACCCAGCCCAACTCCAAGGATGTCAGTGACCAGGGAACTGGCTCCCACAGGATTAACGAGTGTCAGGGCTAGTCGGGGAAGAGTCTCCGCCCCTTGACCGGGTGCACCCGTCACCCTCGCTGGGCATGTGTGGGGATACCAGCAGAGCTGGGTCCCCCAAACACAAGAACAGCAGTTGGGAAAGAACCTGTTAGGTAATCTTTTAAAAGAGGCTGAGTTGTCTAATGAGGAGGATCAAGACTCTGCTGAACCTCCCTCCCTGGTAGATGTGACTTTGCTTAGAACAGTGGCCAGGGCCTGGGGGCTGGGGGCCTGGGGTCAAGGGGACAGAGGGCCTGTGCTGTCACAACTCCTGTCGCCAGGCTAGGTCTGGATCTGGCCTGACCAGGCACCCCTACCTGTTCCAAGACATGCAGGAGCTCCACACCAGGATTCTAGCATCACTGGTGGGCCTGGTGTCTGGGGATGTAGCAGCCGAGGAAGGAAGAGCCCTGGGACCAGCCCGGGCCTGCAATGTTGGAGGAGGAGGGGGAGAGGGAGGGGGAGGAGGTGGCGGAGACGGCACGGGCAGAGGGTGGGGGGAGCAGGAGGGGTCCTGGCAGCATCTGAGGGCAGCACTGGGGGGGGGTGGATGCTGAGGCCAGGAGAGTAGGAGGGCTGGAGTGTGGAGGTCACTGTGGCCTTGACAGAGTGTAGACTGAGCAGCAGGAGGGAAGAGCCAGACTATGGGTTCTAGAGGTGCGAGGAGGGAGGCAGTAGCTGGAGGGGTCTCTGGGGTCAAGGAGGGTTTTCTTTACAGATGAGGGCAGTGTGCTTGGGTACCGAGGGGGCTGGCACAGCAGAGATGAAGATGGACATAGTGGGAGAGTGAGGCTCCTCTTGGCCAGGAGCACAGTGTCCACCCCCAGGGATGGCTTGAACCTGACCATGGTTTGAGAGGAGGCCACTGGCTGGGTGTTTCCTGTAGCCTCAGTCAGCTGTGGGAGCTGAGGTGGTGAAGGGAGACAGCCGGCACCGACTAGGCTCTGGGGACCAGGAGCAAACCCCAACACAAAGGCAGGGGAGGGATCCATAAAACCATGCAGCCTCTCACTGGGTCCCACCGAGGGACTGCCAGGGGCCTCTGCTCCCAAAGCTGAGGCAGTGCAGGGAGGAAGAGCACAGCCTGACCCTGGGAGTGGAGAGCAGGCAGGGGTTGGGGCCCCGCAGCCCAGGAGGCCAGGTCTGGCAGACGTTCGTGGGGGCTGTGGTCTGAGGGCCCAGTGGAGGGGACCCTGTGGGTGTGGCGAGTGGCAAGAGGGTGTGGGAAGGCCCAGGGCAGCGAGGTGGGCACTTGGCCCAGGGCAGCGAGGATGGTGGTGGGCTCAGTGCGAGCTGTTTGGCAAGCAGGATTGCTCAGATGAGGATGGAGGAGGCAGGCGGCGGGCATCCACGGATGGGGGCCCTGGGCGAGGAGGACGTGCTAGTGCTCAGCTCTGGACCTGGAGTCCGGGACACCTGGGGGCCTTCAAGGGGAGGGCGTGGGGACAGTCAGAGGGAGAGACCCAGGGCTGCTTTGATGGCAGCAATGGGCTGATGTCCCACTCAGCCTGATGGAGCAGGTGGGCTGGATGGCCCCCCCAAGTCCTCACTGGAAGCGGACCCTGCCCCCACCCCGGGTCTGGGGACAGTCTGGGGGTCAGCACAAGGCCATCCCTGGAGCCCACACTTGTGCCATGGGCGGGGCCGCCTCTCCTGCTCCACGCCGTGGGCTTCTGGTCTGACTGAGGCTCAGGATGTGACCCAGACAGTGCCTCAGGGACCTGTGCATCACATCAGGGTGCACAGGCCTTCACACCCCAAACCAGCAGCTCATTAGGTCCTCTGTGGCCCCACCCCACTTCTGCCAGCACCACGGTGCCCCCAGAGTTGGGTGGGGGCTGGGCCAGGGTCCCAGGGATGTGGGAGCATCTTGAAGACCGTCCTGCCCATTTGATCATTTACTGGCATCAATTGATGGGGTCACGGCCCACCGGGCGCTGCCTCCCCCAACGCCAGGTGCCACTGCAACTAGGCAGACCATCTGCCTGTGCTCCTGTCTGGGTGGGGTGCGGGCTAGATGCTAAACTAACCGTTGTCAGGGGCAACCGGGCAGCAGGGAACAAAGCCACTGGGGCAGGGCCTCCTGTGGCCTGTGCTGGGGGCGGAGTGTGGCCACACTGGCTTCTGGAACTATCCGAGCAAAGTAAAATGCTGCAACAAGTAGGGACAACCGTGAAAGCTGGTGACTGCCTATACAAAAGTCAACCATGAACAGCTTCTAAGTGGTCAACAGGGAAGAGGCTGCCAGGTGGGGTGGACGCTGTGGCGAATGTGTGGCTGACTTAAGAATGGTACTCCTGTGTGGGTCAATGAGTGCCTATAAAATAATAAATAATAATGCAAGGCAGAGAGATAGATGCTCTCAGAGGCCGGAGCATCCACCACTGGCTGGCTGAGCACAGCAGGATGAGGCAGGAGCTGCAAGGACAGCGTTCCATTTTCAGCCAACGAGTTCTATCTGGGCTTTGGGTCTTTCAAAGAAAAAGTCTGTCCAGGGATTTCCCACGCCTCATCCCAAAGTGCCCACAGCAACCACGTCCAGCAGACCTGGGAGCTCAGGGTGAAGCAGAGGCTGCTGTGTAAGAGATGGGGGCTGGGGCGGCCGAGGACCAGACCTGCCCCATGAAGGCGGTTCTGGACCCAACACAGTGACCGCTACCCATTTCACTGCTTCACATTCCACACCCACACCTGGTTCACGTCCTGGAAAGCTCCCCCAGCCCCGGCCCCACTCCCCACCGGCGCAGATCATCTTTGGGGTGTGCCCTTGAGAGGGATTCTGGGAGCAGCACACCTGTCTTGTTAAGTGGGGTCCTTGCCCCCGTGAACCTGCAGGTAACAGTGAGGGAGAAATGGGCCGTATGGCCCTGGCCCAGGAGGGTTCCTGAGTCCCAGCCAAGAGGGGGCCCCTGGATTCACTGGCCCATGCCTCACCCCAGGACACTGCCGCTGTCCCAAGCCCCCCCACCACGTGGCCACACCACCCTGGGCCTCTCCCTTCAGTTCTCACCTACAGACTCCCTGAGCCCCGAGTGCGGCCACTGGGACCCCAGCCCTTGCTCGGCCAGAGCCTGGCCCCTGGCTCTGCCTGGTCAGCAAGAAGCCTGTGAACATGGACAGGGTGCCCAGGTCCTGTCTGCAGGTGCTCAACACTGAGTCTTGTTTCCTGAGACCCTCACTGCCCAGTACAGGGCCAGGGGCCAGGGCAACTCCCAGCCCATCATCACTGTGCTGCCCAGAGCAGGGGTCCTGGCCCAACCCACTCGGCCACCCTCCCTTCTCAGGGCCACATGTGGGATCCTCCCTCCTCAGGGTGACATGGGGGTCCTCCCTCCTCAGGGCCACATGGGGGTCCTCCCTCTCAGGAGGGTCTAGCCCCCGCCACGAGGAGCGAGCCTCAGCAGGAGGGAGGAGGCTGCACCGGTGTCCCCACTCCCCACCAAGCACAGTGCCCCTCAGGCAAGGCCCGCACCCCTGTCATCAAATATCCGTGGAGGGGTCCCCTCCATCCCATCGGGGTCCCGGTCGCCCATCCTGCCCTTTGGGGGGACGGGCTCTCACCCCCGGCTGCTGCCCCCAGACCCCTCTGGGGAAGCAGCTTCTCCCGTGTCTGGGTCCCAGGCCGGCTCTGGTCAGGACCCTGGGGGTCTTTGAGTGCCAGGCGTGAGTGCATGTGAACACACACACGCCCCGTGCCCTGTGCACAGACCTGCGGAGCACCTGTGAGTGGCTGGTCGGGGTCTCAGAGTCCTGATGGGATTCTGTGTGGACTGAGTTCAGGCCTCATGGGGCAGAGCGGCGGGGCCAAAGTTCACACACAGGTGTGCAGCACGAGTGTGTAGAACCGGGCAGGCGAATGTGGGCAGGTAGACACAGGCGTATAAAACAGGTGTATAACACAGGTGTGCACACTCACTGACCCTGGGACTCCCTGCCCTCCTCGGGTGTAGCAGGTGGCAACACGGGTAACAGTGAGGGAGAAGTGGGCCGTGTGGCATTTGGGGATGTGGCTGCGCTTGGCCCATCGGAGGTGCAGGGCAGGGGGGGGTCCACCTGCACCAGCCTGTGTTCTTTTCCTCAGGGGCCCCCAGAAGAGACCAGCTCGGCCCCCCGGGCCTTGGGCAGGGGGTCTGCTGGGGCCAGGAGGGGCAATGGCCACAGCGGCATCAGGAACGCCCTCCGCAGAAGCTGAGAGCAGGGCTGGGGGCGTGCTGCCCAGGGCTCTGAGGTGGGGAGGTCACAAGACGCGTCCTGGAGGAGGGTCTGCAGGGCCAGAGGAGGCCAGGAGGTCGCCCGGTGAGAGCTGAGGGTCAGCGTCTGGTGCAGACCCCAAGGTCAGCTCACACCGGGGCAGCAGGGGGGAAGCCCCACATCATCAAGACACCCGTTCACCCCAAGTCTTTCAGTACAACCTCATCCCAGCTCCGCCGGGGCTTTAGGAACCACACAGGCTTATTGCAACAGCTTCCGGGAAAGGAAGACACAAAACCAGCCGAGACAGACCTGGAAGGGCAGAGCACATCGGGGACATCCGCCTCACAGTGTCCCTTAGGTCGAGAGCGACACACCGAGGCTGGTGCAGGACAGACAGACGAGTGGACCCACAGAGACCGGGAACAGCTTCATGGACGCAGGAGTTCACAAGAGATGGGAGAGCTGGTCAGCAATGGGGGTGGGAAATAAAACCGAGTGGAGCTGCGTCCACCCTCCCGCCTCCATAGACAAGGACTAGAAGACCTTGGTGTGAAGAACAGGGACGAGGTTCTGGAAAACTACGGCGTATTTTGTACCCTCGAGACAAGGACTTCTCCAAACACAGACGAAAACGCACAAAGAGGAAAAGCCTCATGTGAAAAGGACGTTTGAGGAATGACACTGAGGGCAAAATTAAAACCCAGGTGACGGGGCTGGCCCGGTGGTGTAGTGGTTAGTTTCGTGCACTCCGCTTCGGCGGCCCGGGGTTCACAGGTTTGGATCCCAGGCGTGGACCTACACACTGCTTATCAAGCCACACTGTGGCAGGTGTTCCACATATAAAGGAGAGGGAGATGGGCACGGATGTTAGCCCAGGGCCAGTCTTCCTCAGCAAAAAGAGGAGGATTGGCAACAGATATTAGTTCAGAGCTGGTCTTCCTCACCAGAAAAAAAAAAAATCCAGGTTACGATGGATAGAAGAGTGTGGACACTTCTCACAGCTCAGGATTCACACGGAGAACATGTCACTTCCTCTGCCATCCTCTCCCCCAGGGGCCCAGAGCAACCTGGACACCACCCCAAATGCAGACAGATTTGCTGGAGTTGCTGCCTGCTCCACCCTGAACTGGAAAAGCAAAGCGGTTTATACACAGGACCCAGAGCCCTCAGGCAGAGGAGTTGAGTCCACCCCTGTCCTGCCCAGACCCTCCTCTCTGAGCCTCAGGTTCCCCATCTGGGCCAATGGTGAGGGATACCCCTCCCTCCTCCTCTGCCTTTTGTCTTTTCCAAAACAAATCTGAGTTAAGGGCTGGAGGCTGGAAGCCGGAAGCACCCGCAAGTGCCGGCAGCAGCAGGGAGCCAAGGAGAGTTCAGTCTCCAGGGCCGAGAGCTGTGGCTGCAATAAATCCTGCCTTCGTTTCTGGCCAAACACCTGTCACTGTTCACGAGTTGGTGAATAGAAACGAAGCACATCTCCATCTAAACACAAAGCTTCTAAATCCCAACTTTCGGTTCCTGCCACCTTAGACCCCACGTTCTCCAGAGCGCCACCTGTGGGCTGCCCAGGACCTCGCACCCCCGGCCACCACACAGGGCACCCTGCCAAGCTCTAGGACCCGGAGACACAGAAGCCAGAGCCAGCCCTCGGGCGTCTGGCGACCTTCCCATGACCACCCTCACTGATGGTGGCCCACGCTGGGAACAGTGCTGACCCAAAGCCAGCACTCTGAGACCAGCGGGCAGAAATCAGGCTTCCTGACCCACAGACCCCCAGGCAGGGCCGCCCCTCCCTCTCCAGGTGTCCAGAGCTCACCGCATTGCACAGGAGCACGGCTTTTGGCCACTGTTCTGCTCCCCCCCTTAAAATGCAGATCCGGCCCCACTGTCCTGGACTTTGGGGACTAGCATGCAAAAAAGGGCGTTCAAAAATGCTGCCATCTACCAACTGTTTTACAAAGCAAATGTTTTAACACCAATAAGTAGGGAGGACACAATCTCGGGATAAAGGATGCTTCCTTTAAATTACACAAGTTTAAACTCAGCTTTCTGGAAAATTCACTGCATTCCACAGACCAGTAAGCCCTCCCACAGGCGGGGAGGGAGCCGTCTCGGCTCCGAGGGGCCCTCTTGCATGTACAACCGTGGCTGGCCCGCAGGTCAACAGCTTCCTCTCCTCTCTCCCTTCTCTCTCTGACTCCACTGCTCAGTCACCGCCTGCGGGAGCAAACGTGGTTGCTGAATATCCAGAGTGCGATGGGAGCTCAGGGAAGCAGTCTCAGAGAGGGCTTCCCAAAGGAATCGCCCCGGGACTGGGGGAGAGGAAGGGTTAAGCCTTGTTCCCGGGGCAGATGGAAGGCAGGAAAGAGCCGGCGGCTTCTAGCCCGGTGGAGCCTGAGTGGGTGAGAACGGCCTGGTCCAGCCTGCCAGCCGTGAGCAAGGTTGGTGCGGGTCAAAACAGCCCAGTTCTGACGAGACCCAAGAAAGCAGAGTCGAGTTGTAGAGAGCCTTTTCTCTTCGAGGCTGAGATGGGATTGCCTTGCCTTTCCCAGGGCCCCACAGGCGTGCTCATCTGGAGATGGGTCAGACAACTGAATGAGATGGAGGCAGAGAGCACTCTGCAGTGCTGTCACCTCACCACCAGCTCCAGGTGCACACCTGTGTGCGTGTGACTGAGCATGTGTGTGTGCATGCACGAGCGTGTGGAGCCCAGAAGAGGAAGGCAGGTAGGGCCACAAGGGAGGGGATTGAAGGAGGGGCTCCAGAAGAGCAGGGGGTGCAGGTCGTCCAGGCCTGAGAGGCACTCAGGCCTTCACCATCCTGGAGGGCACCACTGAGAGCCTCAGGGGACCCCCTCCATCCTTCCCACTAGTACCCGTGGCCACGTCCCAAAGGCCTCTGTTGGCTCCTGTGACAGGGAGACCCTGAACCCTTCCCCAGGGCCACAGGGATTTAAGCCCAGACCCAGAGGCTGTGCCCACCCCTGAGGTGGGCCAGCTGGGAACTGGAGGAGTCCTCACCGAGGCTCAGGGTGTCCCAGCGCACCTGCGACACTGCAGGTGGCTAAGGACCCAGAGCACTGGACACTGGAGAGTCGGGGGAGCCCAGGACCCAACATGGGGCTGGGATAGGAGAAAGGGGGAGGGAGGGCCTGGACACCACCCCAGCAAAGCCCCTTTAATTTAGAGCAGCTGCCCTTTCCAGAAGCCCTCTCCCAGGACTGATCTGGTGACAGGGACAAAAGGACGGTTCCCGGGGAGCAAGCATTTGCGTGCCCTGCTCCAGGCCCCGCTTCAGTCCACAGGGGCACGGCCTGCGCGGCGGGGAGAGGGCCACACAGGGGGTGCAGGGGGCGTAACCTCGGCCCTCGGACATACGTGGCTCACCTCCTCTCGGCGCCTCACCCGCGCCGAACGCCCCCTTCCCTCCCCTCCTGCCTCCGGCAGCGCGCAGACCCGGGAGCGGAGACCCCGCCCGCCGCTTTTGTCGCCTCCGCACCTGGCAGGGCTCAGGTTTCAGGGGTTTCTGTCCCCTGTCGGCTCCCGCCACACGCCCTCCCTGACAAGCGTGGTCCGAAGCCCCAGAAGCGCCCTGCGCCCTGATGGCTAAAAAACCAAGGGAGGGGGCTGACAGGTGCGCGGACTCAGGCCCAGGTGCGCGCGGTCCTAGTCCCGACTCATCCCCCCTGGCTAGCGGGGTGCGGTCTGGTGTCTCCACAAAGGTGCCAAGTGAGGCCAAGCACCCAGAGTCCATTGACCACCTGGCCGGGGACTGGCCTCTGGGCCTCCTGCCACCACTGGTCTGCAATCCCCAGACTCCGGAGCAGCCCGGAAAGGGTTAAGCCGGCCTGGGGACCGCACCTTTGTTTGCAGATCTGCACCTGCGCTCGCTCGAATTAACCTGGACAATGAGGGCAAGATTGCGCGAGGCCCACCTGAGAAAGGATCCGCCCTCCTGTCTGCCCCAGGGGACCAGAGTCCCCCATACCCCACCTCCAACTGTAGCAGGAGGCGGCATCTGCTCCCGCTGAGAGAAGTTTCCAGTTCTGTACCGGGATTCTGCTGGTGGGCAGGTTTTAGGGGGCCTGCCCAGCAAACATGTGACCTCGGCTCCGCGCCCCACACCCTGGGGGCTGTTGTTCAGGCAGGAGCCCCTGCCGGCCGCACGCTGAGGGCTAAGGCCCCAACCCTGTGCTCTGTGCCCCTTTTGTGGCGGTTAGGGGTGATCAGAGCTGCTTCTGGGGTGACGCCCCTCCCGGGGCCCGCAGGACCTGCTGCGTCCATCAGTGAGGCCTGCGCTGCCCTCAGGGCAGCACCAGAGCCCTTGGGCTCGGACGTTGCTCCTGAGGCTTGAGAGCTGACTGTCCATGCTGGCCCCAGCCTGCCCACCTTGTGTGGGCCCCACCCCCCAGGGCAAGGGTCCTCCACTCACTGCCCCCCAAACACTCGCATCCTTCCTCCAGGGTCACCTCCTCCACCTCCAGTCCCCAGGCCCCCCCTCACCAGCTGCCCCTCCCCACACCACAGGCCAAGGGTTGCAGCAGCCCCGCATCCCGGCAGCTGGGGAACAAATGGCTCCTTTCGGTCTCAGAGGGCATGTGTAGACATGAGGCTACGGATGTGGACACCCCCCTTACTTCCCTCTTCACACACCCACATGCCCCGCCATTCTGCCCAAGCTCAGAGGGGGCTGTGGCAGGCCCCTCAGCCCAGGTTTAGGCACGCACCATCACCTCTGGGGCCGCGGACACAGCAACACGGCCCCAAGGCCCCTGCTTTCAGTCAGGAGACCTGTGCTTCCGATGGTTCCTGCTCCACACAGGGGCATGTGGGGAGGACATGGAAAGCTCTGGAGCCCCTCACCCAGGGTGTTTGGGAAGGGCTCCTACTGGCAAATTATTCACATCTCCTCCCAGTTCAGGGTTCACTGGGTGCACCAGGAGGGCGGCTAGAGAGCCATGGTGGGTGTTTACACTATGGAAATGGGCAAATGTGTAGTCAGGGTCCACCCCTGAGAGCTTGCTGTTAAGCATTTACTAGCCCACCACGGCCTGGAGCCATCCCATTCCAGACCCTCGGAGACCCAGTCCTGGGATGGGAGGTGGCGAGACCCTCCAGTCCCCACCCAGGAAGGGGTGGAGGGGGCTATGGGGGCACCAGTCTCCTGCAGGCCCAAAGGACACAGTGACCTGAATGCCCCTGGGCAGGCTTGGGCCTGGTCAGCAGGGTGGTTGGCGCAGCAGACAGTGGCCTTGGGACCTGGCTTTCTAAGAGCCCTGGGGGATGGTCAGAGGCTGCAGGCAGGACGCCTGCCTTGGGAGGTGGGATCACAAGGTGGGGGGCTCCCAGGTATGGAGGCCCCAGTAACATCCAGTACCATAGAGGTTAAAACCTGTTGAAGCTACAGGGGTAGATGGTCTGGGCCCAGGTGGGAGCAGCTCCCTGGGGACTCCACACATGGTTGCGGTCGAGCGAGGTCATGGCTCAGGAAGGCCCCAACCCCTCCTCACCACCCCATCCTTGGGAAGAAGCCACGCCCCCGTCACTAATGGGACACCAGGTGAGGTGAGAGTGGGGTCCCAGCCAAGGTCAGTGTTGGCCACAGACCTGGCTCCAGCCTCGGGATGTGTTTCCCGGGGGCCGGCTCTGCCAGTGCAAATGTGAGCCCCTGACGTGGATGCCCTCTGGGCACCTGTCCAGCAGGACACTGGACAGAGCTGGTACCCATCCCAGGGGACCCAAGGGGGTCCTACAGTTGTGGCTGCAGGACCGGTGAGGTCTGAGGTGCCCAGCGTGTGATGAGAGCTCTGAGTCGCAGGCCTGTGCCCAGGGTCTACTCCTGGGGGGGCACGCGGGAGACCTTCCCTTCCTCAAAGCCACCTTGCCTGCCGGGGGACCACGCGATGATGTCCTGGGAGACAGGAGCAGCCCCTGGGGAATGTTGTTGGTGTTAACAGGACATGAGAAGCAATGAGATCTGTTCTGGTTTCACAGAGTGGGGCGTAGCAGGGAGGAGAAGGGCCGGCCTGAGAGTGGCCTGTGTGGGGAGAGGGCGAGCATGGCCCCGGAGGGAGGGGACAGGCACCGTGACCCTGGAAGGTGGTGTGGTGGTGATGTTTTCATTGTGCTGTCCACCTCGGGCCTCTGTGTCTTAGGAGGGAGAGAAAACCTCGCCGTCTTCCTGACCACTGACTTTTCACACACGTGAGCTGGCAGCAAAGACATACAAATTAATCAGGAAAACAACACAGAATCCACATTCAGGACATTTCCCCTTTCCAGACGACAACCCACTGGGTGAAACTCCAGAAAGCTCTGCCCTTGTCCAGACAGACCCAGGAACCCCGGACCTGGTCTATGGACAGGCAGACGTGGGGGCGTCCCCAGAGCTCCTGCTGCTGACCTGGCACAGCCAGCAGGTTAGAGGAGAAGGTCATGTTCTCTCCCTGGGAGGCACAAGAGGCAGATTTCTGCAGAAAGAGTTAAAAAGCCATCCAGGGTTAATCACACAGGGGAGGAAGTGAGACATTCACACGTGAGGACAGTTGTCCTGGCTGCCTTCCCACAGCTGCCTGGGAACAGACCCAGTCCATGCAGAACCTCCTCCTCCAGGAGCAAGTGGCCTGACGTCTGGTCTGCTGAGGCCCTGGACTGGAGGGGAGGGCGCCATGCACCGGCCAGCTCCCAGCCTCTTATGGGGGCACCCTCCCTATGCAGCGGAGCAGACGACACCGTCCACATGGGAACATCACCCTCACAGTGACCCCACTTGGGAAGGGCCCACCAGGAGCCAAAGATAGGAGGCCCAGGCCCCTACCAGGGCACCGTGGACAGACCAGGGCCCCCACCAGGGCACCGTGCACAGACCAGGGCCCCCACCAGGACCTGCTCCCTCCTCGGCAGCACCCAGGTAACACTCCAGGTCATTTCCTCTGTGTTTTCTCCTTGTTCCCAACTCTCTGCCTACCTGAAGTCGAGCATGTGATCTGGAGGATATACTTTTGTAACTACACATTTTATGGCAGT
The DNA here is from genome assembly GCA_031878705.1 of Tapirus indicus. Classification (NCBI taxonomy): domain Eukaryota; kingdom Metazoa; phylum Chordata; class Mammalia; order Perissodactyla; family Tapiridae; genus Tapirus; species Tapirus indicus. The sequence goes on along the minus strand of CM062924.1, from coordinate 84,791,683 downwards.
TTTGCAAGAATGACGTGTCATATGAGGTTTCTGCTTCTACCTGTGTCTGTGATCCCACTGAGTCACCTGGACTCATCCCCTCCATGGAGGGCTGCATGTGAAGACGCTGTTATGGCTGAACGGTGTCCCTCCAAAATCCACACGTTGAAGCTCTGACCCCCAGAACCTCAGGATGTGACTGCATTTGAAGGCCGGGTCTTATAGAGTGGTTAAGTGAAATCAAATCCAGTCTGACTGGTGTCCTTATAGGAAGAGGAGACCTGGACACAGACACGCAGAGGAGAGGCCACGGGAGGCCACAGAGAGAGACGGCTCTCAGCACCGAAGGAGAGAGGCCTCAGGAGGAACCAGCCCTGCCGACACCCTGATCTCGGAGTTCGGCCTCCAGGACGGTGAGAAGTACATTTCTGTTGTTTAAGCGCCCGTCTGTGGTGTTTTGTGGTGGCAGTGGAGCCGACACCAGCCAGCCCCATGGAGCGCTCGCTTGGCCTCCCATGGAGCGCCCAGCGGGGTTGGGTCTGCAGATGCTCCTGACATAGCCGAAGTGGCCAGACCAAAGCGCTCTGCATTCCTGCCCCACGTCAGCCCCTCTGGCCTTCGGCACTTTTGCTTTTTCATTTTTGCCGATGTGACACGTCCCAAGTGACACCTCACCTCCAATGAAGCCAGGTGCCCCCTCACCCAGGCCCCCTGCCGGCAGCACACAGCCCCCGCTGCCCAGGGTTTGTCACCCTCATGGTGACAGCCCACGCTCAGGCAGGGTCACTTGGCCTGCCCCCGAGCCAGGAGCTCCCCCTGGCCCAGTCCTCCGCCCACCCCCTGAGGCGTCTCCTGACGTGCCCCCGCCTCCACACAGCCCTTGCCGGGACCCTGCCCCAGAAACCTGCCCCCGCGGCTGTGAGTCTCCCTCCCCGACAGCTCCCTCAAGTCTGACGGCTCGTGGAGTTGCTTGTTGAATCGCCTGGTCATAGCCCTCACCCCCCCCTCCATAGAGTTTCTTGTCTTTTTCTTGGCAATTTATAAGAGTTCTTAGTACAATATTGATTTTAACCATTTGTCATCCGCATTAAAATATTTTCTCAAATCAATGATTTGTGTGCTGCCTTGGCTTGTGGAATATTTTGCTATAATTCAAGTTTTAACACTGATGTAATAAGTGTGACTATAGGGAAGTATGGAAACATATATATAAGAGATTACTGTGTTTCTCCAGACGGAGTCTGTATAAGGAGAAGAAAACAAAAAAAATTATTGTTAATATCCTCAAAGAGATAAGAGAAAGTATTGTGACAATGGAAAAAGATCAGAGTGCTGCAGAAATAAACATTCAGAGAACAAAAACAAACTCTTGGAAATGAATATGACGGCGAAATGAAAGGTTCAATGAAGGAGCTGGAAGACAGAGTTAAAGCATCTCCTTGCAAGTAAAACCAAACATCAAAAAAGGAAATAGAAAAGGTCTTTAGAGGCCAGTCTGAGAGGTCCAAGATCCCAATAATGTTTGCCACAGAAAGAGGGAGCAGAGAAAACAGACGGGAGGAAATAATTTAAAATTAATAATTCAAGAAAATTCCTGGAACTGAAGGACAGGGATTTCCAGATCGAAAGAACCGCTGGACACCAAGCGTCAGGGATGAAAATGAACCCACACAAAGGTCATTTTCATGAACCGTCAGAACACTGAGGACAAAAAAGAAGCCCCTAAAACTTCCAGCAACAAAAACCAAGAGGGTTTCACATCACGGATCAGCAGTGACAATGACATCGCGTTTACCTACAGCAGCATTGGAAGCCGGGAGACACGGGGACAATGTTCTCACAACTTGAGGGCAAACGGTGACTGTGCTGGAGGTCTCTACCCACCCAAACTCTCATCTAGTGAGAACGAACTAAAGGCTTTAAAGCCACGTGTCTGCCATGTGCCCTTTTTCAAGAAGCTACTGAAGGACTGCTCTGCCAAACAAGGAGTACACTGAGAATGAGGAAGATGTGGGATCCAGGAAAATCCAACCCAGGGGAGAAGCAAAGGGAATCTTCAGGATGAAGACCAAGGGAGGTCTCGAGGTGCCAGCCCTGCCACAGACCAGGCAGGACTGACCAGGACTGGGCAGGGCAGAGGGTCCTGCAGGGACCTCCTTGGAAATACCCCATGTGTTAGAATGTAAGCCTGTGGCGAGAGGCTGAGGATGAATTAGTGATGAGTTCAGAGAAAAGTCAGCTAGCATGAGAAAAGAAAGGCGATTATTAACTCCAGGGAAAACAACACGTATGTGGGTTGGAACAGTAACCATGGCATGCCACAGGCCTGGCGTGAATACAAATCTAATTGCTGAATACAGAGCTAACTACAATTATAACCTAACTCCCAGGTGTGTGTGGGGGTGGGAGAAGTGGAAGAAATAATTATCTTCCTTAGAGTGAATGCAACAGAGAGTACCTGAAACTGAAGCGTCAAGAAGCTGTTCTTGAATCGCGCTGTTGCACAGACGCCGGTAAGCGGCACGAGAGCTGTCTGGAGGGCGACGCGGTTGCCTCTGGGCCGGCGCCGGTGGGTGGGCGGCCCAGAGGCTGCATTTGTCGAAGCCTCATGGCAACGTCTGACTGATAAACCGCACACTAGTATAACTTGGATAAAAACGAGATTAAAAATTCAGCTGGTGCCCTCTCCCTCCTCTGAGGCCTGGGAGTCGTTTCAATAATACTGAAATGACCCATAATTAAAGTTTGGCTAAAACTTGTCTGTTACTACATTTTCAGGGAAATGTCTCTAAGCACCTTTCCTGACTCCTGTGCAGCAGACCTCCTCACGTCTCCGCCCCCTTTTGATAGTTGATACTCTGCCAGACAGCGTCCATTTCTCTGGGTATTCCCGTCATGGGGCCACACGTAGTCCAGCACCCCAGCCCGCTGTCCACCCTCCTGGTCAGGCATGGTCTCCACTGCGTCCTGCCCATTTTGCTGGGTGACCACGCGACGCTGAGTGCCACTGTGGGGCCGTCCCGTGCCTCAGGTCCACGTCTCAGTTCTTTCGTGCCCCGTGTTACCATGACACCCTGGGCTCTGAATCTCGGCAGGATTGAATTCCACACCTATAGGTGTGCCTTGTCAAACCGGATAAATATGGTTTCCTTGCAAGAGTGTCCGGCCATTGTCGTGTCCAGGAAACAAAAACTAGGGCATCTGGGTCTTGCTCCCTACCTCCAGTGTCCCCAGGATTCAGGCTGTCTGCAGAGACAGCTGGGTCATAAATATGCCCGTGAACAGTTTAGGCCTTCCCACAGGACGCTCAAACTCATACACAAATGTCACAGAGGTCCAAGACCCCGACTTCTCCTGGGGAGCCTCTTCCCAACAGGCCACGGTGCTGTGGGATCTCGGCCACCCGCCCAGCCAGCACAGGCCCACTGGCAAGCCCCAGCTTTCCCAACTGTTTGCAAACACCCCCAAATGTGTGGGTGGGCACGATCCCCACCCATCCCCCTGACAAATAGCAGAAATGGCTGCTTTCTGTAAGACCATCTTCCAGAGGCCCCCACATTCTCCCACAGGCTCCCTCCTGCCCAGGGCACAGCCCCTGTGCTCATGGCTGGGACCTCTCCAGGGTCCCTGATGCCCCAGTGCCACCAGCAGCACCAGGACACCCCAGAGACCACGGGCTGGACTGCGGCTCAGAAAGAAAAGCTTCGGAATGGGCACCGGTGGGGGTTGGGGGGGGTTTGGAGCCAGCTCTGTTCAGAAGCAGTGAGGTAACCTCGAACCCGGGAGACAAACTTCTCCAGACGCTTCCCCGCGAGCTCAGTCCTACCTGGTCCCCGGAGGACAGCGGCATCACAGGCGCGGCTCCCCAGGGCAACCACGCTGCCTTATCGCGGCCTGGCCGAGCGGAATGCGGTGGAAACCTTTGCCTGGTACAACCGGCCTCTGCAGCACAGCCCAGGAATTTTGCGTTGAATAATTTTTAACTTCTGCTCTGAGAGAAAACCAGGGTTGTGTCAAGTGTCTGTCTACACAGGAATGCCAAGGGGCTTTCATTTGCAAGTAAATACCTCAGTAGTAAAGAGGAAACCTGCCTTGGGGGAAAGAAAAGAAAGTACTCACCGGGCTTCAGGTCCCTGCTGGTCAGGCCGGTCTTACCTCTCCCCCCTAGGGAAGCGAGGGCGTCTCAGGTGGGGACCAGCACAGTGGACGCGCTCCCTGACGCTTTTCTCGGGGCCACACCGGCCTGGCGACAACTCCCACCCCGCGTCCCCCCACCTCCCCTGGCCTCTGACCCCATGCCCTGTCCTGCCATGTCTTCCAACAGCTTCATATTTCAGAAAATGCCGGAGCCAGGCACCACCCTGCAACCTGCCCCATGCCTCCCGCACTCTGGGGGGCTACTCTGCACTCATCCATGGCTCGGCCGTGACCTGCGGCTGGACGTGGCCGAGGCCGCACGCAGCTCCTGTGGGCCCTGTGGCCACGATGGGGGCTGGCCTTGCCCCGATGACCGTCACACGGCGAGCTGGGAAATGCGCAGCCCCAAACTGGAGTTCTCCTTTAAAAAGACCTTGAGTTCCTCCAGCTCTAGGGCAGGCGTGACAGTCGCTCACGGTGGCCAGGCGAGGCCTGCAGACCCCACGTGGGAGGGTGCTGAGCTGCCCCCACGTGGCATCACCACCCATGACAGAGGACGGATCCTGGTGGCCCAGCTCGTCCACCACGTGGGCCACGGTCTCAGTGCCCTGGCAGCCGTCATAGAGAGCCCCGAGTGTTTGAGGGCTGAGCTGGTGAGGGGCTCTTGTCCAGCAGCCCGGGGGCCTGGACAGGTGGGGTCAGAAGGAGCCAGCTCTCCAAACTCTTCACGCAGCGTCATGTGACCCTGCACACCCAGGCTCTGCTCCGGGACAATGGGAAGCTCATTTTGCAGTGACCTAGCTGGGTATACCAGGTGGGTGGACGAGGCAGCTGCAGGCCGTCTGTCCAAGGAGGGGGGACACTATTCCAGGCCCAGGCTGGGAATAAACCTCAGGAACACGCATGGGGGGCAGGGCCCCTCAGGACCCTCCCTCTTCCATGGTGGGCTGAGTGAGGAAACGAGGAGACAGAGCAAACCCAGGCAAGGCCGCAAGGCCAGGACCCCTGACAGCCGAGGGGCAGCCTGTGGGGGTGCAGATGACTGGGGCCCCTTGAACAAGAGGGCCCTGCCCTTCTCACCTGGGCGGGGGTGCAGGTCCTGCCCCTGCCCCGCCCCACCCCATCCCTGTGTCCCTGTGGCTGTGTGCGCGCTGTCAACCCCCAGGCGCCTGGCCAGTGTTCCTTCTGTTCCTCCCCTGTTCGCTCAGCACTGGGGTCAGGATGCCGCCCCTGCACTTCCCCACAGGCTCCTAGCGCTGCGTGGTGCCCACCACGGCTGCAGCCCCACACACAGCCGTGCGGGGACGGCCGCCCCCTGCTCTGCACATCCCCTGCTGGGCTGCCCTGCGCACACCCACCACCCTGTCCACCCTGGCACGGTCCACGCCGGGGGCCACAGCCCGCATGCGCACCAGTGACCCCTGCGTGGGCGGGCTGATGCTGAGTGAGCCTCTCCTTGTGACTCACTTTGCATTTCGGGGGGCTTGACTGTGCCCCCACTCGAGGCCTTCAGGTTCAGGGTCTCCTCTTCTGGAACACGCTCATTCATGGCCTTTGCTCGTTTCCTCACTGTGTCTGTGGGATTTCGATCCTTTTCCTGTTAAAATGCAGAATTCCTTGTATGTCCCAGAAAACAGTCCCTACAGATCTGCACATTTCAACGATCTCTCAGTTCTCTCGTGTCCGTGGGGCAGGAATCCCTGATTCTGATATGATCAGATGTATCCGCTTCTTGCCAATGGTTTGCACGTTTGAGGTTTTGTTTAGGGCCTCCCTCCCTGCCCCTCCCAGGCCGCCAGGCATCACCTATGGGTTCTTCTGGGTGGCCCGCCTCGCACGTGCTGTCAGGGATCCAGTTCTGTTTTGCCCACGTCATGAGCCTCTTTCCCCACGTGCTCCCGGCACTGTCCTCGTGTGTTAAACACGCATGGTGCAAGGTCTGTCCCTGGACTCCCCCGCTCCCGGGCCTGCGTGTCCTTCTTGCCCAGCTCCGCCCGGTTGTGTAACCATCATTGCCACATGCCCCAACACCTGGAAGAGCTAGCTACCCTCTTCCCTCTTTTTTTTAAGGCTTACTTCGTTATTCGTGCCTTTTTCTCCCATAACTTTTAGAGTACGTTTATCTAGTCCAATGGTAATTTTCAGTAGGATCGCGTGGACCTAACAGATTAATCAGGAAAGATATCTGTCCAGGAACATGGATGCCTGTCCCCTGACTCAGATCGGCATCCGTAGCCTGTAGTGGAGTTTCCATCTCTCTGCATGGAGGTTGTGTGAATTCTTGCTTGAGTTAATTCCCAGACACTTTACCATGTTCCTTGCTATTGTGAATTTTTTTTTTCTGATTGGTTATTGCTGGTATACAGCAATGCTATTGATTTTTTTTCCTTTTTAAAAATTGAGGTGAAATTTACATAATATAAAATTAACATTTTAAAGTGTACTCTCCAGTGGCTATTAGTACATTCACAATGTTGTGCACCTGTCACCACCTCTATCCACTTCCAGAACATTTTCATCACTCCAAAGGAAGCCCGTCCCCGTGAGCAGTCACTCCCCTTCCCTGCTCCCAGCCCCTGGCCACTGTCTGTTCCTATGGATTTGCCTATTCTGGATATTTCATATACATGGAATCATACAATATGTGACCTTTTGTATCTGGCTTCTTTACAATACTATTGATTTTTTTATTGTCATAAAATATACATAACATAAAATTTACCATTTTAACCATTTTTAAGTACATAGTTCAGTGAAGGTAAGTACTTTCACACTGTTGTGCAACCCTCACCACCACCCATCTCCAGAACTCTTTCATCTTCCCAAACAGAAATTCTGTCCCCATTAAACACCAACTCCCCACCGCCTCCTGCCGGCCTGGCCACCTCCATTCCACTTTCTGTCTCTGTGAATCTGACGACTCCAGGGACCTCATACAAGTGGAATCATCAGCATTTGTCTTTTTGTGACGGGCTTATTTCACTCAGCACAATGTCTTCAAGATAATACTATTGATTTCTATAGGTTGGTCTTTTATTCAGCAATTTTATTGGACTCTTATTCTAATAGTTTGCCCAACGATTCTATTGGTTTTTCTAGATAAAATTGGTTTTTATCTCTTCTCTTATAATTGATATACTTCTGATTCATTTTTCTTTCTTTATCATGTTGGCCATGACCTCCTGCACTTTATTAGGCAGTAGCCATGATATGAGGGCACCCTTGACCTGATCCCAATCTTGAAGAGAATGCATTGGAAGTTTCTCCATTTAGCCTCATGTTTGCTATGAGGTTTTGGTGTGTGAACTTTATCACGTTAGTGAACTTCCCTCCTATCACTAGTTTGCTAAGAGGTATTTTTAAAATTACAAGTAGGTTTTGAAATTTATTAAAAGCTTTTTCTGTATCAGTTGAGGTAATCACATCATCTCCTTTAATCAATCGAACCATCCTTGCATTCCTACGACAAAGCCCATTGGATCGTGATGTACCTTTTTGACACACTGTTGCATTTGATTGGTTGCAGAGAGGATCTTGATGTCCAGAGCCAAACCCTACATCCCCTTCACCACAGGTCCACACAGCAGGACCCACCTCCCCACTGCCTGCGCTACCTGACCTTCCTCTGCCCTGACCTCCCCTTGGCCTTTCCCCACCTATGTGGAGGTGGGCAATGCATAGCAGTCAGGGGAGGCTCAAGACGCCAGCAACTGAACACCAGACCTCCAAACACATTGGAAGGCCTCCCTCCTGCCTGCCTGCTTCTCCCGTTCCTTGTGCCGGGTGCTGGGGGTTCTGCAGTGAGCAGGTCCCTTCCCTGACATCCTGGGGCATCATGAGGCTCCCTTGGAACTTGAGTGGAGTCCTCGTAGCTACTGCAGATGTTGGTCTGTTGTAAGATGTGAATTCTAACGCATTTTAAATGTTTACATCATTCTCAGGAAAGAGACTCCAGGCACAGGGAACAGAGACGGCATTTCAGAACAAATCATTACATGCAGGGAACGCGGAACACAGCTCATCTTTTCCAGTGGAAAGAGTGGCAGGAAAAGAGCCTACTGTCCGACAGATAAGACATTTAAAGAACCAACACGTTAGAATCCTCAGGCTCTCAAGATAACTCCTTTTCACAAGGGAAGCACCTCCAGGAAGCTGTGCTTGGGAAAACATCCAGGACCAAGAATCAGAGAAGCAGAGCATGAGGCATCCTGAGGAAGTTTATTCAAACAGACGACCTCGCTGAGGAGCTGGGCAGCACTGTGAGGAAGAGGTGCAAAGCGCAAGCCAGAAGGGGTGCACCTGCTGTCAGGGTGTGTGCTTGTTGCTGTCACCCAAACTAGCAAACATTGCACCCCCTTCTCGGGGGGGCTGCCAGTGCCATGGCAGTGAACAAGACCACGCAGGGGAAAGAGGAGCAGAGAGGGACCCTGGGACCCCTGAATGGTGTCTGTGAGCTCCAACCAGGAGCAAGTCGGTCCAGGCACCGAGGCTGCGACAGCAAAGGGCAAAGACCAGGTCTTGGGAGATGGGGGGCTTTAGTGGGGGCAATGTGGGCTGAACAAAGGAAAGGAGGTAGGAGTGGGGTCTTGGGGTCCTGTTCCCAGCAAGGCCACTGCCTGGGAGGGAAAGTAGACAGAGTGGACAGGGGTGAGGGCTGGGGGGCAGGTGCAGGGGGTAGGCAGGTGCAGCAGAGGGGCCGGTATGGTTGGGGGGGAACGGCTATGTCCAGGGGGGCAGGTATGGCTGGGGGTGGGGCAGGATCTTGTTGGCCAGCTGGAGCAAAGGATGGGATCTGTGGGGAAACCACAAATGTACAGGAGTTGGCAAAGGATGAGGTGCCCCCACCCGGCAGGAGTGATGAGAGGGGCAGCCACAAAGGCCAGGAGGAGCCGTGCCGCCCAGGACAGGTCTGAGGATGGGCTGACCAGCAGGGACAGGTCAGAGATGGTCAGAGGCAGGCCACGGTGCTGGAACCACAACCATGTCCCCAGACAGCCGAGGGGTCAGAGGTCTTGTGTGTGCCGTGGAGCAAGCACTGGGTCAGGGGCCAATGATCTGACCATCAGGCAGGGGGCACTGGGCCTGCCCTGGGGCCTGAGAACAGGGCCAGCTGCCCACATCCAGCTTCACGGCCTCGCCTCTGGGACCACCCCCTCTGCCTGCGGGGGCTCCTCAGACGTCCAGAGCAGAGAAGGGCAGCGCGAATGGTGAGGCTCGTTCAGCCACAGGAGGGCCAGGGACATCGGGGGTGGACTTCCCAACATCCACCAGTGGTGTGGTGGTGGGGACGCTGCTGGGCAGCTGGGGGAGGACCGCCTTGGAGTGGGTCTGCGGAGTCTGTGCGTGAGCACGTGTGTATCTGCACATGGGTGTGAGCATACGTGTTTGTGTATGTGTGTGAGGACACAGTCCAGCCCTTGGCTGGGAAGGCTGTGCCTGGAGAAGCCCACCCAGGGCCCAGGCTGTCAGAAAGTCAGGGAGTCTGGGGTCAGCCACAGGGTCAGAATCATTAGACTCCAAAGGCTGGGGCAGCCGCAGGGCCCACACCAGCCAGGCGGGGTGCCCCTTCCACCAGGCACCAGCCCACGGGGGGCCTGAGCCTGGGGCCCTGGGCATGGGGGCACCGGGAGGCCCCGAGCAGAGCAGCCACTGATGCTGCAACGGAGAAGGCCTTTCCCACGAGGCCCCAGTGAGCCGAGTCTCTGCAACCTCAGAAGGCCGTGGGCTCCCGGCTGAGCACTGTCCTTTCTCCCCAGAATGGGAGGCCCCCCATGGTGCCACGTCAGGTCAGCACTGGGAGCTGACAAGGGAGCATTTCCTTCTGGGGTGAGATGCAGCCTCGAGGAGCCCATGCGCTGGGACCCGGGACAATGAGGCTGCAGCTCCACTGGGTCAACAGGAGGGTGCCTTGCACATGCCACCCTGCAGCCGCTGGGAAATGCCCGCGAGAGAGGTGCCCACTGTCCTCAGGCGCTTCAGGGGGCCGTGGGCAGTGAGGTGTCAGGCCGTGGGATGCGGGAAGCAGCCCGTGGGAGCGAGAAGGGAACAAGCTTCTCCCAGCCCTCAGCCGCCTCCAGAACCGGACAAACGACACCGCATGTGGGGTTCAACCTTGTGGGTTCTCCCTGTCGCCGCCTCAGCCCAGACCTGGGCCTCTGCCAGCCCAGTGGGGGCGCTTTGCAGGCCCCGTGTGGGTGGCACCAGCTCTTGAAAGGGGTTAGCAGTTCCCAAGTTTACCAAACAGGGCACTCGGCAGTGAGCCAGGCGGTGGGAGGCGGACCACTGGTCACCCACTGGTTACCCATTCATGCAGAACGAGCTGGGAGCCTCACCTCAGGCAGGTACTGGCCGTGCACACACGTGCGTGCAGGCAGCACACGCACATCACACGGGGCACAGGGGCTAGTGAGCAGTTATTCACAGGGCAAGACACACAGATGTGAGGGGGACGTGAGCCCTGCACTGACCCGCACCGGACGGGCACCACCGGGGACGTCTGGGCGTCTCCTTACCAGCTTCTTCTCACGTTGACAGAAATAAATGTGGGTTAGAAACCAGCCATGCTCTTTCCATTCAAGGCCATGGAGGGTGTTTTCTCACTATCTTGTTGTTACACCCACCCGACAGGGCTCTGTGGCTGCATGTCATGACATCATCTGTCCACAACAGGGTTTGCTCAAGGCGTCAGAGAGCCAGCGCCCTGGGCAGGTGACGGTCACTCCATGTGCCCAGCTCACATCAGCTTTACAGATGAGCCCCAGGGAGGCCGTGTGGCTCATCCCTGGTCTGGCTGGGGGCAGGCACTGAGAACCAGTCCCCCAGACTCTGCAGGCTGGCCTTGCGCTGGGTCCCCACTGAGGGAGCACCACAATCCCCTTGGTGCTGCTCCCTGGGGACCCCGGGACCACCTGCCAGCCAACACTCCAGGGTGGCCGAGGGGACCCTGCTCCAGCGCCCCACCTCCTCCCCGTCCCGCCTCACCTAACTGCAGGGTGTGTGGGTGCCTCTGGTGCTTAAGGAACGGCTCGGGGGGCTGTGATGGGCTTTTGCTCATTTGAAGGTGCCATGTGCTTTGTATTTACGCCCAGGAACTTGGGGGTTTTCTTTCGGCAGGTGAGTGGTCCTCGACTGGGACCAGGCTCGTCACTCCCTGGATGGCTCAGCTCTCCAGAAGAGTGTAGGTCGGGTCAGAGGGACTGTGACCCCCTCCAAGCACCCCAACCAAAGGCCCAGCGCCCAGAGAGCAGAGGGGAACAAGGTCTCGACTGGGTGGACGGCCCTAGGCACTCGGAAACTGTGCCTCCCAGGACATTCCCAGGGGTCAGCAAGAGGACAGAGGCTGGACCGAGGACAAAACCCCTGCCAGGCCTCCTTGCCCTGGGGCAGCCTGCTGGCCGGGGCAGGAAGTATCCTCCATGGAATCCAGGCATAAGTCAAAGATAAGCATTGACCAGCCCAGAGCCATCCCCGGGGCTCCTCCCTGCACAGCCCCGGCCCAGCTCAGCTTGCAACCACCTGCCACTGAGGTCAGGGGAGGGGAGGGTTCAGCTGTGGCTCAGCGATGAGCCCTTTCCTGGCCTCTGAGTCCATGTGGCTGGGGTCCCTGCAGGACACGTCTCAGCCACCACAGCCTCTTCCAAGGTGAGCCCAGCCCGGGGGTGGTGCCGCCAGGAGAGGCCTGCAGGGTCCCCTGGGGCTTCAGGAAGACACCCCCACCCCCTTCCCACCACTGTTCCTGAGCTCTGGGCGAGGGTGGCCGTGGTGTGCCCCCAGCACATGGTCAGTGAGCTGCTGGCGGGCTGGGAGGTCTGCCCAGCGTGGCCGAGAGGCCACCCAGTGTCTCAGGCCTCACTGAGAGCCACCATCAGGCGTCTTTCCAGACCACAACCCTCGTAGGCTGAAGGCGCTCCCGGGGCTGTGAGCCCCTTTCATCAGCTTTGCCCTGTTCTCACAGCATCAGTGCACAGGGACCCGGACATCAGGACACATCCTGTGCCGGCACGGGCCACCAGCCCGGCTCCCAGCTCCAGGGCTGCCCACGCACTGGGGCGGAGGCCCAAAGCCCCTCACCCGCGGCCTCCTGCCAGGACGTCTTTGCTTTGCACCTCCAAGAAGCCCGAAGTCCTCCAGGCTCATCCCAGCTCCGCTCCCACGGCTCAGGGGGCCTCTGGTCCCCACCCTCCCTCTGCCCCACACTGATCACTCTTCCCGGGCCAGTCAGCCACCCCAGTTTGCTCACGTGCTGCCACAGCTGTGAGAAGCCTTTCGTGGCCTTCGTCCTGGTGAGCCCTTAATTGCCAAATAAATATTTGTCTAGGGTGGGGCTTGGTGCTCAGGGTTAAGTATTAAATGGGCCTGAAGTCAGAGGGTCCTTTGGCAGCTACATGGCGGGAGTGTGCCGGATGCTGGACCTGGGGTCACACTGAGCTCCAGGCGCTCCTGTCTGGACTGGAAGGCAGAGCTAAGGCTCAGCCGACCTGGCACAGGGTGAAGACCAGCACAGGGAGGAGGACAGAGGCAGAGGGAAATCCGGGGCAAGTGAGGTGCACAGGAAGCCTTCGTCCACACCAGGGGTCAGCCGGGACGGAGCAGGTCCTGAGCAACGAACGGAGCGCAGGAAAAGGGGCTTCCACGTCGAGTTCACATAGGACCCTGTATTGGTTACCTATTGCTTTGTAACAAGTGACCCCAAATGTAATGGCTGAAAACAACAGGCATGTATCATCAGGCATGTATCGCGGATGTAGCAGGGGGCTGCCATTGCAGGGTGGGGAGGGGCCGCGTCATCTCAAAGCTCAGCCAGGAGGGTCCGCTGGGCTGCCACTAGAGCTGGCTGCCCCCAGGGTGAGCGGTCCTGGAGAGAGCCCCCAGACAAGGCTTTTTATAACTGTCCCTTATGTCCAGTCGTGTCCATTTAGAAGGGAGTTGGCGGGAGGATTGCACAGGGCAGTGGATACCAAGGGGAGGGGTCTCCGAGGCATCTCAGAGGCTGCCCACCACGGGGACCGGGATTTAAGTGGCCACTGGTTAGGATCATTGCTCACTCAGTTTTGTCTTGTTCGTTCCTGGAAGCCGTCACCCCATCCATGGGTTTGTTCTGACGGACCGGCAGTTGTTGGTTAACAGTATAAAGTGAGAGGAGTTTTGAAAAGATTCACATTTTGTTTTAATTCACACAAATGTGTGGCCACACACCAGCCTGGCTTGGGCCTTCTCTCCAGAGACCCGCGTGTTGGCCCCCGGGTGTCGGTCAGAGGACAAACGTGAGCCGTGTGGACCCATGCGGCGGCCCTCACGTCCAGCCCAGAGCTGACTGGGACCCTCCTGTGGGGCGAGGGGCGCCATGGGTTCAGCGGGAAGAGTGGGATTCTGAGACCAGAGAGGATGCGCCAGCAGCAGGGTGGCCTCCGGGGGAGCAGCTCCTGCAGGCTCGTCGACAGGAAAGAAAATGAGGACACAGAGGTGGTGTGGTCGGGAGGTGTGGTGGCCCGGAGTTTGCTGGGCCTCCTCTGAGGTGCTGGTCAGGGTTTTGGGGACCCCAGAAGCCATGATTTGGGACTTTCGGGCACCTGGAACAGGGAGGCACTGGATGTCACAGGTCAAAGGCAGGTCCCTTCCTCCCCTAGGAGCATCCCACATTCTTCAGTGTGGAGGGACCAACGTTCAGATCCTCAGAATACCCATTTCGGTGCCTCCCCGAGACAGGGCCCAGGCCCACCATTCTCCCTCTGGGCCTCAGAATGGACTGGGGCAGCGAAGATGCTAGCAGTGCCCGTGTCCCGCTCCCCCTGCCCGCCCCGTGGTCCGGACCAGCCTCCCGCTGGACAGGGGTGCCACCTGCAGGCCAGCTCGAGAATGCACCATCCCTGAGGGTCAGGTCACCACCACACGATCCGCAACCCAGTGGCCCAAGTGGGAAGCTGCCCTGGCCCAAAGCGAGGGTCGGGTCCCATTTCAGTGCCACAGCAGGCGGTTGGGCAAGGCCCCGCAGAGGATCGGGGTCACCGAGACAGCATCCTGCAACGCACCCAGACCCCAGCCAGGGGGTGGCTGAACCCCAAAGGCAGTTGCGACCATGGTCATCTCAGCCCACTGCAGACACAGGGCCGTCCTGCAGCCTTCAGAGGTTTGCTAAGGACAGACAGGAGACAGGCTTCCCTGCGAGGCTGGGTCCCTGGAGCTCTGAGGAGGTTCCAGCAAAGGCCAAGGTGCTTTTGGGCTTTTGGCTGTGAGCCTTGGGCTTTTTGCACGCGGGGCCCAGGGGCACGTCGTGGAAGACACTGCGTCCATGAGGCCGGCGCCCCCCAGGGTCTGTCCCCACCCAGCCCTGCGGCTGACTCAAGGCCTCCTCCCGAGCTCCACCAGGTGGCCAGTGTTCATACCACATCCCTGCAGCCACAGACACCCCCAGCCCCACCCGCAGAGCCCGGCACATCTGTGGTGTGCTGGAGTCTTGCTGTAGGTGCGAGGCCTGCTGGTGGCCATCGGTGAGTACACATGGGTCCCCACACCGTGAGCACCCCAGCAGGCCGCCCCTGCACCCCAGAAGGCAAGGACAGGGTAGGGCAGATCGGGGCACCCAGCCCAGCTTCCCTCCGGTCTGAGGGTTTCTCCCCGATGAGGACAGGGCACCCGACAGACGCTTGCTCACCACGCAGCCCACAGCCCAGAGAAGGGGGCCCTGCTGGGGAGGACGGAGTGGGGGGCGGGGGCGGGGGTTGTAAACACAGCAATTAAGGCCTCCTAATTGCCAGCGGTTCATTAGCTGATAATTGAGCCTCCCCCAGCAGGGGCCTGTTTGGGAAGGGCTAACGACCTCCACCTGCTCCTCCCTGGCTCCCAGACGCCCCTGCAGGTGGGGGCTCTGAAGGGTTGGGTTACAAAGCCCAGCTCCCCGTGTCCTGGGGGGGACACCAGCCCAGGGCACGTCCTCAGGAAGAGAGAACACGCCCTCCTAACAGGCTGAGGAGGCGGGAGAGCAGCCTGGGGACAAAGTGCAGGTGACTGCCGGGCGTCCCCACCCAGAGGAGCGGGCAGGACGAGCCTGGGCACACCTCCTCCCTCGCCACCCACCCGGGGACCGCCTTCCTGAGGTGACGCAACAGAAAGGCCCAGGGCCGCTCCTGCAGCCGGGGGAGGCGGCTCAGGCTCCTCTGGGGCCATCCTGGCCCTCAAGCGGCTGGTCCTGCCTCTGCTGGCAGCTGCGCGTGGGTCTCCTCTTTCTGCAGCTATGGGTTATCGAGGGTTGTAATCCCTTTGTCCAAGCAGCCATGTTATAGGAAAAAGCTGAGCATGAGAAAGGTCACTGGGTTTCAGGAGACAGGACAGAAACCAAGACCTAGAGCAGTCAGGTCCAGACCTATGCAGACTGGCTGCAGGGGAGAGGGAAGTGCAGATCTCACAGGGTCCTGGGTGTCTGCCACCCAGGTCCCCAGCGGTAACGTCTTCCTAAAGTCGTGGTGCAGAGTGCCACCAGGAAGTGGCAGAGGCACTGTGTTGATTTCTGTCCTCTTCCCCGTGCGACCCCTGTGGCCAACCCGCAATCAGGATGCAGAGGGTTCCACCCACAAGGACCCTGCTGCCCTTGTATGGCCCCCACCATCCCCACCCCTGGCCACACTGCTGTCTGCTCTCCGTCTCCACAATATTTCAGCAATGTGACGTAAGTGGAATCGTATAGGACGTGACCTTTTGAGATTGGATTTTTTTCACCCAGCAAACGCCCTTGAGGCCCATACAGGTTACTGGGCAGTGTCCCGCAGTGTGGCTGTCCCACAACTGGTCCAACCGTTCACCTACTGAGGGACATTTTGGTGGTTTCCAGTTTTTGGCTACGACCAGTAAAGCTGCCATGAACACAGGTTTTTGCTTGGAGTAGTTTTCATTTCTCTGGGATAAACGCCCAGGAGCGCAGCTGTGGGGCCACCTGTAAGTGCAGGTTCCGTTTTCTAAGAAACTGTCAGTGACCCTCGGGAGCAGCCACGCCGTCCACACTCCCCCCAGCGACGCAGTGGATCCGGCCTCTGCGGCCTGGCCAGCACTCCTGTCGCTGTTTGTAATCTGAGCCATTCCCACGGGTGTGTGGTTTTAATTTACATTTCCCTCATGGCTCCTGATGTTGAGCGTCTTTACATCTGCTTGTCTGCCGTCTGCACATCTTCAGTGAAATGTCTCAGGTCTTTTGCCCACCTTCACATATTTTAAACTGTATTTACAAATGTGATTTATTCTATTTCCTTTTAAACTTTATCTGAATTAACAAAATCTTCCCAATTAAACAACTGACAGAAACCGAGATTAAACTTATACATAGGTTACTCCAAAAATTCTCTTAAATTTGCAATATTTATGTAAGTAGGATTTCACTTAAAATACCAAATCTAAATAATTTCCTTGTTTGAATGACAATTCGGTGGCAAAGCTGACCCTCTCATAGGACAAGTTCTCTTCTGCATTACAACATGAAATGCGTATCGATTCCATTTCAACACAAAAAATGTGAGTGCGTGGTTTTTTAGTTCTCCTAGCCCTTACCATACTGAAAAGAAATCTCCCTGGGGTGGAAGCACCCACTCAGAGACACTATCAGCCCAGTGGGCCGAGGTAGTACCCTTGACCCCAGAGATTTCTGCAGGATGCTGGCGGATCTGCTCACCAGTCTCTCTCAGCCACATCTGGGTCACACAGGGCCACCGGCCATCAGAACATTGACCTGACACACTTTTCCTCACATTTGCTGCGTGCCCTCCCCCGACAGCAGCTCACAGTTCTTGCAGGTCCCCCATCTGCTTTACAGAAGAGGGGGTGGCGCTCAGGGAGCTGGTGCCAGGTTTGCACGGGACAGGTTAGGTGCTCTGCTCCCTGGAGACCAGCCTGGGGTGGCCAGCGAGGGGCCTGGCCCAGAAGGGGGTTGCCTGGGTGGGCCCTGCTCAACCTGTAGCCCAGTCCCTGCACTGGGGAGGAGCAGACCAGCCTGACAGCCTGGACAAGGGGGGACAGGGGACACTCGTGCAGCAGGGTCTAGGCCATGGCAGACACGTGGAGGACGAGAAAACAGTCGCCCAGGACCACAGCCAGAGGGCTGTGTGTGTGTATAGATGTGAGGCACTCGCCTGGGGGTTCAGGCTCCCGGGGGGACCCAGGCAGGCTGGGGACGGGGGACTGCTCCAGCAGGAGCTGGGAGGCGGGGTCTGGCAGGGGCTGAACTTAGGAGGGACCCAGGCAGAAAAACGGTCAGAGCCCTAAGCTCCATCCTGTGCCCCTGGAGCACCTGAGCAAAGGGGGTCTCCTGGGGGGACCAGCTGTGATGGGGAGGGACGATGGGTGACAGGGGCTCCTGGGGGTCAGGAAACAGCTGGCTGCCTGAGAGTTGGCCTGGTTCATAGCCTAGCCCCCACCAGGGTCCCTGGGCCCATTTCCCACCATCAGCCTTAGGTTGGGGTCCTGGGCCCCAAGCCACGAAAACAGACACCTGGTGTGGCCCCTGCGTGGGCTCAGGCTCAGGAAGCGAGGTTCCTTTCCCACCCCTCCTCCTGGGCCCCTGCACCTGGGAAAGTCCAGGCTTCTTCTGTGTTTGCCAGGCCCCGAGGGGAGGGGTCTCTGGCCCTCCTAGCCTGACCCCCAACCCTACACTGGCTGGAGACCAATCCAACCAGAATGGATGGGCCTAGCTGGGAATGGCCTGCAGTCACCTCCTCCACGGCCAGTGCTGTCTGCCCTGGGGCTCTCACAGCAAGTCTGTGCCTCACAGGCTCCCTGGAGTGCTGGCCCCCCGACCTGAGAGCCAGGCCCTCGGTGCGCCAGGTGTCAGCCCTGGGGCACCTGATACATGTGCACGGCGGGAAGGGGTGGGGTACGCACGCCGCTCGCTGCAGCCAAGAGCCTGGCCACCAGGCGGCGCTGCCCCACCCCCAGCCACCCGCCCATGAGCTAACTCTAACCCTAACCCCTGACCCTAACCTGCCCCAGCACTAACCCTAACCCTCCCGCTGCGTGGAGAAGACGTGACGATGAGGGCGTGCACTGGCACACTGCTGTGGTCTGGGCAGGGCACCATCCTCCGGGAAACGAGAGCAGCCAGCGCCCAGGCACAACCTCCAACCGGTCACTTCCCGCCAGACCGTGTCTCCAGGGAACCATCCGGGAGCAAAGGGCTGGGCGGCAGCAGGTTCACTCAGCGCTGCTTATAGGAGCGATCAGAGCAGCTTTGCAAATCATGCAGCTCAAACAGCGTTACTGTACTTGTTAATGCTGTGCCTTGTTCCAGAAAGGGCAGAGTGACCGACAAGACACAGGAAGACAGAAGAAAAGTGAGGGCATACAAGTGCTCGAGGATTCTGCGGGGCCCTCTCGCCCAGACCCTGTGAGTCCAGCCCTGCAGCCACCCTGTGTAGGTCCTGGACGAGCTAAGAAGCCCCGTGGTCAGTCTCTCATCTGCACGGTGACACTGTTTGAGGATTTGCTGAGAAATCGCATAAGAGTGGCTACTAGGATAGCTGCAAACAGTGAACGTGCCTTTGGAGAACAAGATGAATTCACTTGTTCTGTGTTACCCACCAGACGCTAATCATGGCAGCAGAAACATTAAAAACTAGGTGTAATGATTAGAAAAAGAGAAAATAAAATGTAGGAAAGTTACAGGTCATTCCAAGAGGTCCAACATCCAGTTGCAGAGGGACCGAGGGGAAGAAGCCATCACTGAAACAGCGTCAGGAACCTGCCCAGCATGGATGGACTCATATCAGAGTGAAAGGGCCAGGTCCAGCAAAGAAAACAGAAAAAAGACCCACGCCAGGGTCGGTGGTCACAGGGACACCGCCTTCCAGGGAAAGGAAGAGATACTGAAAGCTTCAAGAGAGAAAACAAGCCATCCAAGAGTGTGGAGGGGGTGACAGGAACACCACACCTAGGAACGCCTAGAGGGGGCACCTCCAGCGTCAGATTTTACAAGCTGCCAACTGCCCTCCCCCCTTCTAGACATGCAGAGGTCCCGGGTACCTGGCACACCCCATCTCAGGGGGCTCCTGGGGGATGCACTCCATCCAAGCCAGGGAGGAAGACAGATGAAGGCTCCAGGTCACAAGGCAGCACAGGAGACCCAAGGGCATCCCCAGGGTGACGGCAAAGGACCCCAGAATCAGACCAAGGGAAGTGCCCGTCCAGATGGGAGCACAGGACAGAGCAGCCCAGGAGGGGCTCCCAAGAAAAAAGGAGATCTGAGGCCTCTGCTTCCTTAGGGGTGGGCGCTGCTGTTAGACCATTGCCTGGACACTTAGCCTGAGAGCTGTGACAGGTTCATGGACCTTCATTCCCCGCAGGAGTCAAAGCGCAGCCTGAGTGACTCAGATGACGTGCCTGACTCAGCCATGACAGTTCACATTCCTGGTGGTGTGACCCTAGACACCACTTCCCAGAGGCTGGGCTGTACTGGGAGCAGTGGGGAGCAAGAGAGTCCAGCACTGTGTTACCCAGCAGTAAACCAATACTTAATACATAAAATTTGAGATTGAGGCGCTGGCCCAGTGGCGTAGCAGTTAAGTTTGTGTGCTCCGCTTGGGTGGCCTGTGGGTCACAGGTTTAGATCCCGGGTGTGGACCTACACACCGCTCATCAAGCCATGTGTGGCAGCATCCCACATACAAAATAGAGGAAGACGGGCAACAGATGTTAGCTCAGGGCCAGTCTTCCTCACAAAACAAACAAACAAACAAAAAAATTGGAGATTGAAAAAAAAGCCAGTATAACCATATTGTTTAAGGAAATGGAGGTAACCACTCCTCATGTTCAAAGTTTTTTTTCCCCCTGGAGGAGCTGGAATTGAGAGTTTGGAAGGGTGGGATGGGAGATAAAAATAAAAATAGAAATAGACTTCTGCTTCTGGCCAAGGTGCAGTCACAGGGACTGACCACCACCCCCTCCCCCAACCAACTAAAGCCCAGAGGAGATGCAGGAGACGTCCGCCCTCAAGGCACTGGACATCAGGAGACGAAAGACAGTGATCCCCCAGAGATGGAAGCAATCACATGAGCCCTCTGACCACCCCAGCTCACTGCCTCGAGAATTTCCAGGCCACAGTGCAGAGAAGGGAGCCAGGCGGGGTCCAGCGGACCCCTGAGTAGAGGAGATGGCGCTGACAGTCCAGGGAGACCAATGTGGCCGGAGCTCACAGGACGAGCAGCAGAGGGAGAGCACCCGCATGTGCCCTCTGAACTTAGGGGCGTTGGCGCATTCGGAAGGGCCTTGCCGCAGAGTGAGTGAGCACTGCCCCAAAGCCACCTGACACACTCACCAGAAAGACACAAAGGACCAAACTGTTCCCAAGTCCCTTTCATGATTCCCAGAACAAAGCTCAGGAATGTCCACGGAACACAAAAGCGTCCAGCACCAACGAGGTAAAATTCATATCTGGCAACTGATCACAGAACACCAAAGCTGCTCGGAAATAAATAGATCACATCATTGAAGAGATGGAATGTATAGTCTAAAACCTTCTCACAAAGGAAATTCCGGGTCCAGACGGCTTCACTGGTGAATTTGACCAACATTTAAGGAAGGGACACAGATTCTATGCCAACTGGCCCAGAACACTGCAGAGAAGGGAGCACCTTCCAACCCAGCCCACGAAGCTGGCACAACCCTGAAAACAAACCAGACTTGGGCACCACACGAAAACTGCAGACTGACGTCCCTCACCACACAGAAACAAAAGTTCCTAGCAAGTTAGGTCTCAGCTCAGAAAGTTTTAGCAAAGTGTATACAGCAATATATAAAAGGACAAAATATCGTGACCAGACAGGGTTTTTGCAAGAAAGTAAGGTTTGTCTAACATTAGAAAATCCATGGAATTCACCACATTTAAACGAACAAAGAAAAACCATTTTTAGAAGGGTTTGACAAAACCCAATATCCATTTCTGATTAAAAACAAAAACAAACAAAAAAACCTCTTGGCCAAGCGGGCGCAGTGAGAACTTCCTTGGCTGGGTGAGATTGGGGCTCCTGCGGACCCCGGAGCGTAAGGGGAGGAGGAGACCTCCCAGCAGAGGCATCCGGGGGGCAGCTGGTTTCACGAGGCTTCCAGAAACTCCTGAGCAGAAAGACACAAGTTGCAGATAACTTTATTGTTCATTTCAGGAAATTTACGGGAAAAAAAATGGAAACACCAGGCTTTCAATGGATCCCACAAAGATACTGTTTGCTCCCCACTTCTCAGAATGCTTGACCTGCGATGTCCACCACCCTAAACTACCATCCCGGGACCCTTACCTCACTGGACGACCCACCTCGACCTAGACCTCCCAGCCTCCTGGTTAGGGACTCTGCAGAGACTCTGTCAAGGAGACATTCAGCGTCGTCTTAGCAGCAGGTTTCTTTGGTGGCGTTTTCAGGGAGCCCACGTTGCACATCCTGAGAAGTGCTGGAGTGAAAATGTTGCCCTCTGATATTAAATGACGTTACTATGGGCGACCTGACTTCAGAGAGACTAGGAGCTGAAGCAGGCAGCCTTGGCAAGAAATAACACAACCCTGGAGAAACAATGCGTCCACTGGTCTTCAGAAAATAACCAAAAAGTGGAAACACAGCTCAGATCCTAGATGTGCAAAGTAATTCTGTGATGTGCAGGCAGGCGCAGGGCCCCAGATGAGCCGTCAGCAAAGGGAAAGCCAGTGCTGTCATGCGGAGGAGAGTGGAAGCATCTGGGTTCACACAGGCTCCTCTCCATCACAGTGGCCCATGTAAGCTGTCACGGTCCCAGGCACAACTTAGTTCTCACCACTTGTTATCACCGCTGTCAGAGTCACACCATTCTGAACACCGGTGACCTCCCCAGTCCAAGGCGCTTAGGCCCAAGTTTCTGACGAAAGGAAACACGATGCCATTTGGAAGTCATACTTGGAGACGACATCCGGAGGGGGACCCTGGGAGGCACCTCCTACCTCTGATTCCAGAAACTCAGTGAGCACAACTCTCCCTCCTGCCCCCAGCGCTCTTGCCTGGAGAATATCCTCACGCCCCAAGACAGATGCTCTGTTTCTGTTGAAAACTCTGGACATTCACACTTGGGACCAGTGTCCTGAGGCAGCATCCCAACGGGGAAGAGATCCCCCGGAGAACCCCCAGAACTCAGGTTGGATAGCCAGTTGGCACAGAGGCCAGTGGGAAGGAGGCCGTGAGGGCATCCCAGAGCCAGGGAGCCCGGGGGCTGGGTGTGGGCGGACACCAACTGTCCTATGGCACCCATGCCCCCATACACCTGCAAGTCCTAACTCTAACCTGCGCCCAACTCTTAACCAGGGACACTGACAGGGTCAAAACCCTTTTATTAGCACATGCATGATTCTATTTACTGACAAGCTGTGAGGGCTGCAGGACGCACACACGGTTCTTTCAGTCCAGGGCGGCTCGAGGCAGAGCCCGAGACACACATGGAAATTCCACCTGCTGTGGCGTCATCCTGTTGGGACAAAGCCAGCCCAGCGTGCTGTCAGTCCTGTCACCTAGACCCCACGGTCTTTGGAACTGACTGTGGGAAGCATTCAAGCCCCTCCCACCCATGAGTCCTCATGGCCACAGGGTGGAGCTTTAGTGGGAAGAGTAACCAGTCCCACCGGCTTCTCCAGCTCAGAAAAACCCGAGATCACACCGCTTTCGGTCTGCTGTATTCATCCGGAAGTGCAGCAGAGACCTGGAGAGCCTGTGCAAGAGTCCCTGCTGACAGCGGTCTGCCCAGGCGCCCGCGTCCGCCTGTGGGTGCCCTTCCTGGTCCAGGCCAAGGTCTCATCTCTCTGTTCAGACTCATGACCCAGACACTGCCCTCAAAGTAGGGGCTCTTGAGGAAAATAGGCCCCGGCCCCATGGCACAGAAAGCAGCCTCTCTTCATTCACGATGACATCCTCTTGGGACACCCAGTGTCCTTTCCTGCCTGCTGCTGTCTGTGGGGCCCACCCATTGCCAGGGAAGGTATACCCAAGCTGGACATGACAAGGACAGGGGTCAGTCTTACTTTCTTCTCCCAGAAGCTCCTCAGCACATCCCTTCCCCAGGGCCAGCTCTCACTCCCAAGGGGGCATGTGAGAGGGCAGCCTCGGTGCAGGCGATACCCCACTGGATCCTGGCTCCCCGTGGGAAAGGCTCTCCACGCCGGCAGAGCTGGGCTGCAGGGAAGCCCGGGCATCCTCTGCAGGGGACCCAAGAACCCCACAGAGCAAACACTGCAGGGCCTCTTCCTGCTGGCCCTTGGCTGGGACGGCTAGGAGCCCGGGTCTGCAGGCCTGGCGGACACCAGGCCTGGGGAGGGAGACGGACACGAGGCTCACCGGGAGCCGGGTTTAACCTCACAGAGGAGCGCTGTCTGAACCGGTTCGTCTGCTCACTCTCGGTCAAATTAGGAAACGGCCCCGTCCTCCAGACGCTCCACCCGTGACCGCGCGTGGGGCCCGTCACGCCGGTCCCACTTTGTCTTGTGAAAGCGAGGGGCGGCCGCGTCCACCATCGCCTCCGCCCGGGCCCCACGCGTGGACGGACACGAGCGCCCTGGGGCGGACCGGCGGTCCTCACTGCGGCGGCCCCGCCGAGGGATCCGCGGCTCCCTCGGTGGAGGCCGGAGCGGACAGTGCGGGGAGGCCGCACCGACAGCCCCACTCGCGGCCACCGAACACTTCCACCTGCCGGCCCGCCCCGCCCGGCTTCCCGTCTCTTAGCGACGCCGAAGCTGGTCGGCGCGCGGGGAATCCTGGGGAGTGTAGTCCTTCCCTTCCTTCCCTAGCCTGGAGCTAGGACAGAGGCACACTAGACCACACTTCCCAGGTCGCTCCGCGCGCCATACTCGGCCTCGCGAGAACCCTGTGCCGGAACCCACACGGCGACCGCGGGCTCTCGCGGGGACCGCCGGGAGTTGTAGTATGGGACTGGGAGTCGTGCTCCCGGGCACCCGGGCTGGGGCGGCGGAGAGACTACAAGTCCCAGGGGGAGCGGCGCGACCGCCAAGGGCGGGGGGTACGAAAGAGAAACCCGGAGGGCGCCAGGGTGAGTGAGGGGCCGGGGGCTGGCGAGGGCGGTGGGGCAGGGCGCGGATACCCGGGCAGGGCGCGGATACCCGGGCAGGGCGGTCTGGGCGGCGGCGGTGGCGCGGGGCGGGCGCGGAGGCCGTATAGAAGTCGGTCGGGGTCCGGCCCCTCCCGGCGTCGGCCTGCGGCCCCCCGCCCCTCCCCGCACAGCCGGCGTCGTGAGCCCGGAGTCCCCGAAACCGGAGCCGCGCTGACCGCGTCCCCGCGGGCCGGTGATCCGGTTTGTCCTTGTCGTCGCCCGGGCAGTCGGGGCTCAGTCGCGGCGCGGTCTTCCCACGACGACCGTGCTGTCGCTGCTACGGCGTGACCCACGCGCTGCCCCGGTCCGGCGAGACGGGGTGGCGCGGACACTGTCCTACGGGTTTCTGGGAAGAGCGCTTGGCCGAAGGCAGCTCCTGCTCCAAAAGCCATTGTGACCGAGTTCTGGCCGCCGCGTCCCGCTGGGTTCCCACGGTTGGACCGCTCAGCCCTTTGTCTCGCGTTTCCCGACTGTCACTGCCGCGCGCGGAGAGGAACACCTGGGCCTGGGTCCTTCTCGGGGTTTTAGCCTGGCGGAGCCCTGGAGGCCCCCGGGATGGTCGGGCGCCTGGGTCATCCCGGGCCCACCGCGCTGAGAGCGCCACAGTGTAATCTGTGTGCAGCCAGAATCTTAACGGCCACGTTTCCAGAAGCTCGTGGAAGGAAATAAAATCTGGATTATCCAGAAAGTCTCTTTTCCTGGCCCGTGCACCCCCCCGCCCCGCGTATTCCTCCCGAAGACGGAACGCGCCGATGCCCTGGTGGGATCCCCTGAGCCGGCTGGTCCACGGGCAGCGTCCGCCCCAAAGGCACCTCCCTCGCATCAGCCTTGCTCTCCAAGGTAAGCTGGTCTTTTGAAGAACGACCTCCAGTCACCGTAGCCCTGAGAATTCCCATCCCCAAGGCGAAGGAGGCCTTCGAGTGGTTTCCCAGCACGCAAAACCCCACAAGTAGGCTCCAGGGTCCACACCCCTCTCAGGGATGCTAAGTCCGTAGAGCGTGGGCAGCGGGTGCTGGACATGTCAACAGACCGGAATGTTTCCTGACCTTCCAATGAAACCGCTCCCGGCGTTTGTTCTCTGTCCTGACACGAGATGGGGTTTTTAGATAGAGAAGCCTGTTAATAGGTCCGCATTCACGTTGGCTCCCTTTGCTTGCTAAGGAGGTGACTGGCAGTACCTGCACTGAGGGGGGGGGGGGTCCAGCAGGCCCTCCTGTGTTGCCCACAGTGGAGAAGCAGGAAGATGAGCGCGTGTGAAACAGAAGCTGATGAAGACTGAGTTGCAAGGAGTATTTGTGTGGTCCACCTAGCCCTGGCCGGTGGTCACCCAGCAAGGCTTCCTGTTGGAGAGCCTGTTTGTCCTGCCAGCACCTACTCCCTATTGACTGACCAAAATAATTCCACCCAGTTACCTTGATCTGTTACTTGTTTAAAATCACAGCGACCTGGAGGCATTATTTCTTCACTGAAACCAGTTGTTCTAAGGAAAAATAAGAGTTCTGAAAGAACGTGTAGTACAATTTAAATTCTTACCAAAGTTTTCATTACCTTGTAGAAACTTTCTTACCCAGTTATTTAGCTTTTTGGCTTCAATATGATTTTCAAAATAGAAAAGGAATTGCATTTATTGAGTCAGTTATTGAGGTGTAGTTCACATATAGTGAAATACGTGGTCCAGTTTGACCAGTTTTGACAAATGCATCCAGCTGTGTAACCTGCACACCTGTCATGATAGAAAACATTTCTGTCATTCCTGAAGGTTCCATCGTGTTATGGGCTGAATGTCTTTGTTCCCTCAAAATTCATGTTGAAGCCCTGACCCCCAGTGTGACGGTATTTGGAGATGGGTCCTTTGGGAGGTGATTAGGGTTAGGTGAGGTCATGGGGTGGGACTCCATGATGGGATTACTGCCCTTGTGAGGAGGGAGAAAGAGCCCTCTCCTTTCGGACACAGCGAGACGGCCATCTGCAAGCCAAGAAGGGGCCCTCACCAGACACGGAGTCTCCAGGCACCTTGATCTGGGCCCCCCAGCCCCCCAAACTGTGAGAAACAAGTGTCTGTTGTCTAAGGCGCCCGGTCTGTTGTGATTTCTTAGGGCAGCCTCATGAGCCTTTCTAGACTGGCCCGCCAGAAGCAGGCATGGTTCTGATTCCTGCCGCCATTCCTTGGTTTTGCCGTGTTGGACCTCACACTGATGGAGCAGTGCCTGTGTGTGTCGGGCTACCGTTTCTGAGACCCTCGGTGTTGCTGGTCAGCACTCCTGGGGACGCACCGCAGTGCGCTCACCTGGCCTGTGACGGCGCCTGGGTGGGTTTCTCAGGTTTGGCTCTCCAGACTAAAGGGGCTGTGTGCATTCTTGTACACGTTTTCTGCGGCATGCTTTCACTTCTCCTGGGGAGAGCCTGGGAGTGAACCTGCCGCGGTGGCCTGAGGGGCAGAGCTGTGTCTCATTGCGGCTGTGGCTTTAGTTTGCATTTCCTTGAGCTTACTGGTATTGAGCACTTTTCCGTCTGCTTATCACCCATTTGTACCATTTTCTGAAGTGTCTGATCAAGTCCTTTGCTCTTTTTATTATTATTGAATTGTAGAAGTCCTTTATATCTTCTGGATACAAGTCTTGTTAGATATATATGTTGTGAATAATACCTCCCATTCTTTGACTTGTGTATTCATTTTATTAATAGTATAGTTTTTAAATTAACTTTTAAAATTTTGGAGTAGTTTTAGATTTACAGAAAAGTTGCAACGATAGCCCAGTTTTCTCTAATATCGACATCTCACGTAACCACAGTACATTTGTCAAAACTGAGAAACGACGGTGCTGCGGGGCTGTCACCACCCTCCAGACTTCAGATTTGCGCATTTCCCCGGGGTCCTCTTTCTGCCCCGGATCCCATCCAGGATCCCACGCTGCGTTGAGTGTCACGTCTCCTTTGTCCCCTCTGGGCTGTGATGGTGTCTCAGATGCCCCTGTTTTTCATGACCGTGACAGTGTTGAGGACAACTGCTCAGGGCTTTTGCAGAAGGCCCCTCATCTTGGATTTGTCTGCTATGTTTTCTCATGGTCAGACCGGGTTTGTGGGGTGTTGGAAAGGAGACCCTGTGGGAGAGCAGCCCTCTGGTCACATGATGTCAGGGGATGTCGACCTGGGTCACGTGGTTCAGGTGGTGTCCCAGGTGTCTCCTCTGTGAGTTGCTCCCTGTTCTGTCTTCTTTGCAGCGGCTCCCTGAGCAGCCCGCCCTCCAGGGGTGGGAGTGGGTGGGAGTGGAGCTCCGCCTCCTGGGAGGGTCCACCGCCTTATTTGGAATTCTGTGGAGGGTTTCTCTCTCCCCGGGCTGATGGATGGATCACTTCCTTCTGTCAGGATGGACTCGGGGGTGTGTGTCCTGTCCTTGGGTTGTGGTCCGGCACTGACCTTGACCGTCAGGAGCTCTTTGATTTGGCCCCCGTGTCCCTGAGACGTGCCCCCATCCTGCTGTGTGCCGGGCACACATCGTATTGTGTCCCTGTCTCAGCCCTAGAATCAGCCATTTCTCCAAGGAGCCCTGGTTTCTTTTGTTGGAGAATGGCATTTAGAAACCAGGCTCTGGCCCTGGGCGTGCGCATTGCTGCAGGGCCGTCGTTGCCTGTGGTCCTCTCAGGAGCTAGGTGACGTGTATCTGTTCATCTGTGTGTCTGTAACATGCTTATCTGTAACTTTCCCACCATCTGCCATCCATTTTCTGATTTGTCCAAGCCCAGTGTACATATAAAGCAGTTTCAGAATTATTCGCCTATACCCCCCCAACGAGAAACAAATTTACGAACTAGAGTACAATTTTTACGTATGGTTTCTTTTTATCTTTAGCCTTACGGTTTCTAGTCAAAACACCATTTTCCAACGGTGCTGAGGTTGACTGCCTTTCCCATCCCCTCCAGTGTGTCTGCGTCATCTGTGTGTGACACAGTTCTATCAGGAGTCACAGTCTGCATCCCGTCCTGGGGTCCCTGCATTCTGGTTGACATGGATTTTTTTTTTTGCATACATTAGAGTTTATTCTCTGTGATATATAGTTCATGGATTTTGACAAATGCGTAGAATCTTGTATCCACCATGATGGTGTATTTTGATGAGCAAAAGTTTTTAGTATTGATGAAGTTCAGTTTGTCAGGTGTTTTTCCTTTTTGGTTTATGCTTTCTGTGTCCATTCTAAAAGTCTTTGCCCAACCAAAAGCCACGCAGATATTCTCCTGTGTTTTCTTCTAGAAGCTTTATAGATTCATTTTTGCACTTAGCTTTGTGATCCATCTCTAATTAATTTTTCATATGATGTGAGTCTGGGTTCAGTTTTTATTCTATACGAGTAGCTAGTTGTCCAGCACCATTTGTTGGAAAAACTTTCTGTTCTCCATTGAATTGCTTTGGTATCTTGTCAAAAATCATTTGACTGTGTTTGTGAGGGTTTGTTTCTGGATTCTCTATTCTGTTACATTGATCTGTTTATCCTTGTGGCTCATCAATCCACGCTGCCTTGTGACTTTATAATAAGTCTTCAAGTAAGGTAGTGTAAGTCCTCCATCTTTGTTCTTCTTTTTAAAAATTGTTTTGACTGTTCCGGGTTCTTTGTATTTTTATATGCATTTTAGAATCAGCTTGTCAATTCCTCAAAAAAAAAAAGCCTGCTATAATTTTGATTGGGACTGTATTAAATATTAGATTGATTTGGGGAGAATTTATGTCTTAATAATATTGAGTCCTCTGATCCATTGACATGGATTAGTGGATATATCCATTATATATATAATGGTGTGTATATAGAGATATATGTATATATATTATAGACATATATATAGACATATACATATATATATATACCACTATGGTCTGTCTTTCCATTATTTGGATCTTGAATTTCTCTCAGCAGTGTTTTATAGTTTTCAGTATACAGGTCTCACGCATTTTTTATTAAACTTATCCCCACAAACAAATTAAGTTTTCGAATGCCATTGTAAATGATGTTTACTTACGTTTCATTTTCCAGTTATGGGTTGCTAGTACATAGAAATAACAATTGATTTTGTACATTGATTTTACAGTCTTGGAACATTGCTTAGTTCACCTATAAATTACGGTAGGTTTTTGTAGATTTCTAGGAATTTCCACGTAAATGAGCGTGCTGCCTGGAGAGGCCGTTCACTGCCTCCTTTCTAATCTTCATAGTTCTGTTTGTCTTCTCTCCCAGCTGCACTGGCTGAAGCTGCAGGACAGTGTTGAATAGAAGTGATAACATTGGACTTCTTCAGTCTTTAGGGGGAAATGTTCAATATTTCACTGTTAATACGATGTTAGCTGTAGGGTTTTGTTTTCTTTTTGTATATGTCTTTTATCAGGTTGAGGGTGTTTACTTCTGTTTTTTGTTTGCTGAGGGTTTTTATCATGAATGAGCCTGAAATTTTGTCAAGTGCATGTTTTGCACCTGTTGAAATGGTCGTATGATTTTTTTTTCTCCTCCTTTGATCTGTTAAGGTGGTGGATTACAGCAACTGGTTTCTGTGTGTGAAGCCAATCTTGTGTTCCTGGAAAAAACTCATTTGGTCATGTTCTGTCACCTTTTTTGTATTTTACTGTATGCAGTTTGTGAATATTTTGTTAAGAGTGTTTAGGTCTATGTTTATGAGGGATATTAGTCTGTATTTTTTTTTCCTTGTGATGTCCTTGTCTGGATTTCTATCAGGGTTAGACTGGCGTATCTTTGGGTCTTGCTGGCCTTATAAATGAGTTGGGGGGCCCACCTGGTGGCGCAGCGGTTTAGTCCGCGCTTGGCAGCCCAGGGTTCACGAGTTCGGATCCCGGGCGCCTGCGGACGCACTGCCTGTTAGCCATGCCGTGGCGGCGTCCCATATAAAGTGGAGGAAGATGGGCACAGATGTTAGTCCAGGGCCAGTCTTCCTCAGCAAAAAGGGGAGGATTGGCAACAGATGTTAGCTCAGGGCTGGTCTTCCCCACAAAAAAAAAAAAAAAAAAGAGTTGGGACATGTTCCCTCCTCTGTTTTCGGAAAGGCTTTATGTAATATTGGCATTGCTTCTTTCTTAAATGTTTGATAGACTTCACCAGTGAAGCTGTCTGGGTTCGTTGTTTTCTTTGTGAGAAGTTTTTAAATTGTGAATTCAATTTCTTTAACAGATATAAGGCTATTCAGGTTTTCTGCTTTGTTTTGTGTCATTTTTGATAATTTGTATCTTTAAATAAACTTGTACATTTCACCTAAGTTGTTGAATTTGTTGGTATAAAGTTGTTTATAATATTGACTGATTATCCTGCCATGTTGTAGGATTTATGGTCATATCTCTTCTTTCATTTCTGATACAGATAATTTGCATTGACGTTTTTTTCTTGATTATTCTTGCTAGAAGTTTATCAATTTTATTAATCTTTTCAAAGATTCAACTTTTGACTTTGCTTATTTTCTGTAATTTTTGTCCATTTTCTATTTCATTCATTTCCACTCTTATCTTTATTATTTCCTTCCATCTACCTAATTTGAACTTAATTCACTCTTCTTTTTCTTTCTTTTTAAGATGGAAGCATAGATCAATGATTTTATACTTGTCTTCTTTTCTTATATAGGCATTTAAAACTGTAAATTTCCTTCTAAGCATTGCTTTAGCTTCTTAGACAAAATCTGATATATTGCACTTCATTATCTTTCTGTTAAATATATTTTAAAATTTCCTTCGTTTGATCCATGAGTTATTTAGAAGCCTGTTGTTTAATTTCCAAATATTTGGAGATTTTCTAAATAGCATTTGCTATTGATTTCTAGTATAATTCCTTTGTAGCCAGAGAACACACTCTGTATAATTTTGATCCTTTGAAATTCATTGATGTTTGCTTTATGGTCTAGCATATGGTCTATCTTAGTGAATGTTCTGTTTGCACTTAAAAACGTGTATTCCATTTTTGTTGAGTGTCATGTTCTATAATTGTCAAGTCGAGTTGGTCGATAATATTGCACAAATCTTTTATATTCTTATTAATTTTTTTGTGTACTTGTTCAATCAATTGTTGAAAGAGGGATATTAAAGTCTCCAACCATGGTTGTGGATTTGTCTTTTTCCTTTTAGTTCTATCAACTTATTCTTTGTGTATTTGGAAGACTTTTATTAAGTGCATACATATTTAAGATTGATTTAACTTCTTGATGAATTTACTCTTACCATTGTGAAAAGTCCCTCTATTATTAAAGGCAGTACTCTTCTTGAAGTCTACTTTGTCTGATATCAACATACCTGCACAAGTGTGCTCAGACTCAGTATTTGTGTGGACTGTCTTTTCCATCCTGTGCTTTCAGCCTGTCTGTGTCTTTATATTTAAAGCTGGTTTCTTATAAATAGCATATCATTGGATCTTGCCTTTTATTCAATCTGACAATCTCTACTTTTTAAAATAACTATGGTAACTGCCATTTATTGAGGCATTTTATATACATTTTGTAATTTCATTTTTTCCAGATATTTTTTATTGTGGTAAAATATACATAACATAAAATTTACCATTTTAAGTGTATAGTCTGTGGCATTAAGTATATTTACATTGTTGTGCGACCCTCACCACTATCCATCTCCAGATCTTTTTGATCCTCCCAAACTGAAACTCTGTCCTCATTAAACACTTAATTCCCCACCCCCTCCCGCACCCCCTGGCACCCACCATCCTACTTTCTGTCTCTATGAATTTGACTCCTCTAGGGACCTCATGTAAGTGGAATCATAAAATATTTGTTCTTTTGTCACTGACCTATTTCACACGGCATAATGTCCTCAGGGTTCATCCATGTTGTAGCTTGTGTCAGAATTCCCTTCCTTTTTTAGGCTGTGTAATATTCCATTGTATGTGTAGACCACATTTTGTTTATCCATTCGTTGGTTGATGAACACTTGGGTTGCTTCCACCTTTTTGGCTTTTGTGAATGCTGCTGCTATGAATACAGATGTACAGATATCTCTCTGAGACCCTGTTTTCAGTTCTTTTTGGAAATATATGCACAAATGGAATTGCTAGATCATATGATAATTCTGTGTTAAATATTTTGAGAGACCACCATTCTGTTTTCTTCAGTGGCTGCTGCACTTTACATTCCCACTAGCAATAGACAAGGGTTCCAAATTCTCCACATCCTCACTGACACTTGTTATTTCTGTTTTTTTGATAATGGCCATCCTGATGGGTGTGAAGTAGTATATTTGCATTTCCCTAATGATTAGTGATATTGATCTCTACTTTTTTTGTGTGTGTGAGGAAGACCAGCCCTGAGCTAACATCTGCTGCCAATCCTCCTCTTTTTGCTGAGGAAGACTGGCCCTGGGCTAACATCCGTGCCCATCTTCCTCCACTTTATATGGGACACCGCCACGGCATGGCTGACAAGCAGTGCGTCAGCAGGCACCCAGGATCCAAACCTGCGAACCCCGGGCTGCCAGAGCACGAACTAAACCGCTGTGCCACCAGGCGGCCCCCTCATTTCCACGTTTTAATTGGAATGTTTAGTCCATTTACATTTAGTGCAGTTATTGGAGTATTTGGGTTTGAATCTACCATCTTGATGTTAGATTTCTATTTTTTATATCTGTTTCTCTGTTCATCCTTTCTCCTCTTTTTTTAGGCGAATCAAGGTTTTTTAAATTCCATTTTATCTCCTCTACTGACTTTTTAGTTTTGCCTTTTTGTGTTATTTTTTTAGTGCTTCCTCTAGAGATTACATATGCATTTTAACTTTTCGTGGTTTACCTTAAAAAATACTCTTGTACTTCACAGTGTGAGAATCTTACACAGTGGGTCCCAGTGACTGTCTCCTACTCCTAGTGTTCTTGTCAGCATATATTTTACTTCTACATGTGCTAGAAACTTCTCCAACACAGTTATTATTTTTACTTTAGTTAATAGTCTTTTAAAATAGTTAAAGGTGTATTATGTTTATTTTTTAGATCTTGGATGCCATTATTTGTTAAATTGAGAATTTCTGTAGAATTGTACCCTACTTGGCCAGATGTGCTAAACACATTAGTTGAATGTTGTAAAACAAGCAGTTTTCATTGGCTCCGATTGAAAAACCCTCAGACACCAGTTTACTGTGGGGGTCAGGAGAGGCTCTGGAGCCAGAGGCCTGACCCAGGCCTCACCCTGCCGTGTGGTCACTGTGGGATCTTGTGCAAGACTGTTTCCTCCTCTTTCAAATGGGTTGATAATAGGTGTTGCTGGGAGGGTGAGATGAGTTAACGTGTGTAAATCACTCAGCGTGGTGCTTGGCGGATGGTAGGGCTGTGTAAGTGCTGTTCTTGCTGCTGTTCGACAGTGAGCAGGTCCACATCCTTTGGAGAGCCGGGGTCTCAGCAAAAAGACTTCTTGATCTGTCTCAAACCAACATGGGCATGAAAGGCCAGCTCCAGCCTCACATATAGCCTGTAGGATAAACCTCTAAGGCTGTGAAATTACATTTCATAGGAGAATAAACCTCAGAAGATTATTAATTTGATCATTCTTTGGGGAGTGCTTTAAAGATGAAAGGGCCTACTAAAAGAGTGTTAAATGTAACTTATTATCTTAAATTTATCTTTTTGCAACTAGATTCACATTCTTTTTTTTGTGTGTGAGGAAGACTGGCCCTGGGCTAACATCCGTTGCCCATCCTCCTCTACTTTATATGGGACACCGCCACAGCATGGATGACAAATAGTGCGTCGGCTGCACCCAGGATCCGAACCCGCGATCCCGGGCTGCCAAAGCGTGAACTTAACCGCTGCGCCACCAGGCCAGCCCCTAAATTCACGTTCTTAACCGCAAAGAGTGTTTTCGCATGCGTCCTTGGTTTGTTTTTCTGAGGTCTCCACTTGTGAGTTAGGTGTCTGGCTCCTCCCCAAGGACTGAGACTCTGGAGGTGCAGGTCTTCCTCCAGGTGCACGGTGCTGGCCAAGTGCTGCTCTTGGGAGCCTTGTGCTCCCATGAAAGGTGCTCTGGTTTCTGAACACAGAAAGCCATGCAGTGGACTTGCGTTTTCCGTGTGGAAGAATCAGCTTCTAACAACAAGACTTTCCCACAGGGGACAGTTAGACACCCAGATGTGATAGAAAAAGTGCTACCTGAGGGCCCCGGAGAATGAACAAAAAGCAGGCGGATTTAACCTTAGAGGGCGTAGCCAGCACAGAATGCATTCCCTGCTTTGGCCTCTTCACCCTGAGGGCAGCACAGTCACTGCAGTTGTAGTGTGTGGGGACTAAAGCTCTGACGGAAAGTCTCCTCTCTTTCTCGCTGGAGTACCCAGGGGAAGGAGCTGGGCAGCCACAGCTGCTGGGGAGTAAGGAGAGATCCCAAGAGGAGAAATCCTGTGTATAAACTGCTCAGATGTCTGGCTGAGCCTTGAACCAAGCGTGCACGGGGCAGGCGAAGAAGCCATCTGTGTTGAGATCTGAGCCTGCTTATCACTGGTGTGACAAAACGTGCATTTTGAATCTCATCAAATTAATTGCCTGCGAAAGCAAGAATGTTACTGTCTTCAGAGGAATAGAATCAAATCCAGAGCCAATATAACATGTGCAACATGTGGGATACAATTCAAAATTACTCAACATATGAAGAGCCAGGATATGAACCATTCTCAAGGAAAAAGACAATCAAAAGATATAAATCGTGTTATAACCCAAGTGTTGGATGATTAAACAAGCACTTTAAAGCAGACTTAATAACTATGTTCACTGAGATAAAGGAAAATACACTCATAATGAACAAAAATTTAGGAAATCTCAGCAGAGAAATAGAAAATATTTTTAAAAACAAGCCAGATGGAAATTTTAGAACTGATAACATACATCT
Organism: Tapirus indicus; assembly: GCA_031878705.1. NCBI lineage: Eukaryota > Metazoa > Chordata > Mammalia > Perissodactyla > Tapiridae > Tapirus > Tapirus indicus. Next base: position 84,756,633 of record CM062924.1, on the reverse strand, counting down.
GAAATAAAAACTTCACTAAATGGGCATAATAGAATAGAAATGACAGGAAATTGTTGATGACTTCAAAGACAGATCAATAGAAATCATTCTGTCTGAAGGAAAAAAGGGGGAAATGGTTGCGGAAAAAACTTGAATAGAGCCTTAGGGACCTGTCTAACAGTATAAAATGTCTAACACATGGGTAATTATAGAGTCCAGAAGGAGAGGAGAAAGACACACAGTAGGACAGAAGAAATATATCAAGAAACAATGACCAAAACCTTTCCAAATTTGGTGAAAGACATAAATTTATAGATTTAAGAAGCTCAGTGAATCCCAAACGGGATAAATATAAAAATCACACCTAGACACATCATTTTCAAATTACTGAAAACTAAAGATTAATTTTAAAAATCTTGAAAGCAGCCAGAGAAAAACAATAGATTACATACAGCACAGAATTGCAAATCCCGTGAACTTATCATCGGAAATGATGGAGGCCACAGGCAGGTGGAACTGCATCCTTAAAGAACTAGAAGAAAAACTGTCACTGAATTCTCCACCCTCCAAGGGTGAACACTGAATGAAATATCTTCAGAAAAAGGAAAACTGATAGAATTTGTTGCCATCAAATGTGTACGACCAGAAATGCTAAATTAGGACGTTTTTCCAGGCTGAAGGTAAATGATACCAAAGTGAGACTCAGATCTTTGTGAATGAATGATGAACGTCAAAAGTGGTAAATATCTGGGGGAAATGTTTTCTTTAACATATATATTTGAAGGAAAAATTAAAACATTTCTTGGGTTTGTAATGTATGCAGATGTAATACATATGACAGCTGTAGCACAAAGAATAATAGAGGGGTGGGGCTGGCCCTGTGGCATAGTGGTTAAGATCGGCACGTTCCGCTTTGGCAGCCCAGGTTCGCAGGTTCAGATCCCAGATGCGGACATATACCACTCGTCAGCCATGCTGTGGCAGCGACCCACACACAGAAATAGAGGAAGATTGGCACAGATATTAGCTCAGGGCGAATCTTCCTCAGCAAAAAAAAAAAAAAAAGAAGAATAGTAGAGGGGAAGATGGATCTATCCAGTTGCAAGTTTCCTATTTTTACATGAAGTGGTACTGTTGATTCTGTATATGCTGTGAAAATGTAAGGATGTGTATTGCAGTCCCTAGAGCAACAACTGTAAAAATAATGCAAAGAAGTATAACTAAAGAACCAAAAGATAAATTGGAGGGAAATTTTAAAAATACTCAAATAATATAAAAGAAGGCAGGAAAGAGAAAGCAGAGGAACAAAACATGAGAGAGATAAGCAGAAAACAAATAATGAGACAGTAGCCCTAAATCCAACCATATGTCATTATATGCAAAGCCCATAGAATGTATAACATGAAGTGACCCTAATGTAAATATGGACTTAGGGTGACAGTGATGGGGTCAGTGTAGGTTCATTGATTGTAACAAACATACCCTGTGGGGCAGGATGGTGATAGTGGGGGAAGCTCTGCTTGTGTGGGGGTAGGGGAGTATGGGAACTCTCTTACTTCCTGCTCAATTTTGTTGTGAACCTAAAACTCCTCTAAAAGATAAAGTCTTTTATTATTTTCTTTATTAAGGTAACATTGCTTTATAACATTAAAGTCTTTTATATTTTAAAACAAAACAGAGGGACAAGTAGAAAACAATAATAAAATGGTAGAACTAACCCTAACCTTAGTGATAATTACATTAAATGTTAATGGACTAAACCCTCCAGTTAAAAGGTAGAGATTGTCAGAATGGATAAATAAGCCAGACTCTACTACATGCTGTCTGTAGGAGATTCACCGTAATTATAAAAACAGAGGTGAAAATAAGTGGATACAAAATATATATATCTTGTAAACAGTGAGCATAAGAATGGTAGAGTGGCTGTGTTTATATCAGATAAAATAGGTTTCAAGATATGGAGTATTAGCAATGTAAAGGGGAAATTTCTATCCATAAAAGGTTCATGTCATCAAGAAGACATATCAGTTATTAATGTGCCTGATATCAGAACCTCAAAATACGTGAAGCAAAATTGACAATTAAAGGGAGAAATAGGCAATTCCACAATCATAGTAGGAGATTTTTAACATCTCTCTCTCACCAATTGTTGGAACAAAAGACCAAAAAAATCAGGAAAGACAGAGGCACTGAATAATGGTCTCAGGCATCTTTACCTAACTGATATTTGTAGAAAGCTACTCCCATCAAAAGCAGGATGCAAATTCCTGCTAAGTGCATGTCGTACATTCTCTAAGTAGACCTGCCGTGCCCTAAAACAAGTTTCAGGAAAAAGGAAAGAAGTGAAGCTGTACTTGTTCACAGATCGTATGATTATTTATATGGAAGATCCTAAGAAATCTACAAAAAACTGTGAGAACTATTAAGTGAATATAGTAAGATCTCAGAAATCAAAGTTAATGTGCAAATTTTAGTTGTATTTTTATGTACTAGCAGCAAACTATTGGAAAATGAAATTAGAAATTCTATTTACAATAATGCCAAAAGACTAAAATATTTAGTAAAAAGTTTATCAAAAGATGTGCAAGACCACTTCTTCACTGAAAACCACAGAACATTGCTGAGAGAAATGAAAGAATACTTGAAGAAATGGAGGGAGCATGTTCATAGATTGGAAGACTCAATATCATTAAAATGTCAATTATCCCAGTCAAAATTCCAGCAGGCTTTTTTGTAGAAATTGACAAGATGATTCTAAAATATAGAGATGCACATGACCTAGAATTGCCAAAGCAATTAAACAGAGCGAGGCTTCTATTACCTGATTTCAGACTTTCCACAGAGCTTCAGTCATCGAGACGGTGTCGTAGTGGTGAAGGGCAGACACAGACGAGTGGACAGAACAGAGAGCCCAGAAAGAGAGCCACATGTGCACTCAACTGGTTTTCAGCAAAGGTGTCAAGATAATTTAATGTGAAAAGAAAGGTCAGCAACTGGATATACATGTTAAAAAAATGAACCTTGATCTTTATTTCACACCATACACAAAAGTAACTCAAAACATAAAAGCTAAAACTATAAAACTTCTAGAACAAAACACAGGAAATCTTTATGACCCTGAGGTCAAAGCAGAGATTTCTTAGGACACAAAAAACAAGAACCATAACCGAAAAAATGGATGCGTTCATTTTATCAAAATGAAAACATTTGCTGTTCCTGATACCCATAAGAAAATGAAAAGGCAAGCCACAGAATGGGAGAAAATACTTGCAATACATAAATCTGACAGAGAATATATGAAGGACTGTTACAACTCAGTAATACACAACCCAATTAAACAAAATGGCCAAAAGATGTGAGCAGACACTTCACAGAAGATAGATAAGTGGTTATCAGGGAAGTGCAGGTTAAAGCAGCAGTGGGTATCATGGCACACTTGTCAAGACAGTGCCAGTGCTGCAAGGGTGCTGGCAGATGAACCTTCACCCCCTGCTGTTGGGAGTGCACTGGTGCAGCCACTGTCAAAAACAGTTTCTTAGAAAGTTAGGTATATGCTCTTCTTGACCCTGTCCTCCCGGTCCTAGGTGTTTACCCGAGAGAAATGAAAACAGCTGTCCACAGAAAGACATGTACAAGAATGTCCACAGCAGCTTCATTCACAGTCACCAGCATCTGGACACGGCCCACGTGTCCATGAGAGGCACATGGGTAAAGGAAATGTCACATATCCTTGTAATGGAATATCATTCAGCCATAAAAAGGAACAAAGGATGGATGAACCTAAAGATTGTTATGCTGAGTGGAAGGAGCCAGACACAAAGTGTGCAACTGTATGGTCCATTCACATAAAATTCTAGAAAACAAACTAACATGCAGTGACACAGATCAGCCCGCCTGGGGCCAAGGGTTGGGGCTTGGGCGTGTTTTGCAGACAGTGAAGATGCGCCATGCAGGTTGTCCAAACTCACGGAGTTGTATACTCTAAATGGGTGCAGTTCATCGTACGCAAATTAAACTTCAATAACGTTGACTAAATAGCAGGTGAAAGTATTGACTGAAATCTTGGACTTTGATTCCTGAATCAAAATGGTGTTTTGTGACTTCGTGTGACCCTGGGGATGCCTCTTACCAGAGAGTGGGCAGAGGGTCTATGACTTCCGGACTTCTCCATGAGGCAGGAGAAGATGTTCTCTGCTGAGCAAAACTTAAATAGACAAAAAGAAAGGGCGTGACCTGAGCACATCCTGTAGGTGAGTGGCGGTGCTCAGCAGTTGCCACCTACAGGGGTTTCACACTGTGGGAAGGAGAAGGTGCGTCAGGGAGAAGCATGCATTTTTAACGGGATGGCCTGGATTAGGGGTGGGGAGGGACGCTTACCAAGGCCCCCCAACAAGAAGGTGGTTCCTGCCTCTGCAGGGCTTGCTGTCTCCTCCTAGCATCTCTGGATGGGGCCTAGCATAAAGTGAACGACAGGACAGATCCCAGCCCGTGTCCTGACATCACTTGCTCGGGTGTGTCACCCGGCCTTCACCCTCTCCCTGCTCAGCAGCCTGGGATGATGGCATGTGGGGAGGCTGGTCAGGCATCCTGGGCAGTGGGCTCTTCCCCAGGACCCCCAGGCGGGAACTTGCCCACTGCCTGGGGCCTGCTGGTGTTGGTCCCTGGGCCAGTCAAGGGAATGGTTCCTCATCCCCCAGCCCAAAGTGCATTTTCTGCAGACTCTTCTCGAAGGGAAGTAAGGGGGTCAGCGGGCGTGGTCCAGGTTCCACCTCTGGGAGCCTGGAACAGTTCCCTGCACCTACACAGCTTCGACCCTGCAGCTGTCTTTGTCAAGGTAAACGTCTTTTTAGAGGTGACTTATGTGTGTCAAAATAGTTGTCCAACTATGTTTGAGGCAGATTATAATTATGGTTACCACCTTGCAGGTTAACAGAAATTTGTTAAAAACTTGATTAACAGTTGACTTTGGGGGTCGTGCAGGCCAGTTCGTTTTCTCTAGTTACATCAGCAGTGTGACAGTGAGCAGTAAGGCACACGGTGTCAGGCTCCAAGGTCTTAGTGTGAGGAAGGTGATTCCCAGCCCTGCTCCTGTGCGATGTGTGTGAGTTTTCTGCTCTGGCATCCCCTGCACCATGGTTTCAGGTGGCTCCTTCCATCCCCCGAGGGGATGTCTTTCGGGCACTCCGCAGTGATGAAGCAGGGTAAGCAGCAGAAGTCTGCACCAAGGGTCCCTGACTGGCCTGGTTCTGCCCCAGGGGCACCCTCGCCCCCGCAGGTCCGTCTCTGGGTGAAAATGCTCGAAATGCAAGTCAGGGTTTTACTAGGACAGAATGAGAAGACTGATGGACCAGTCCTGTCTGAGCTCACAGACAGAACTAGCTCATCCAGGACCCCCTTCTGCTCAGTCCTTCTGGAGAGCAGTGAACGGCCGAAAGCTGTTGGAGGAAGGAGTGAGTCTGTCCCAAGTCCAGATCCAGATGGGTTGAGCACGGCCCCTCCAGTCCCCTGCTCTGGGGCTCCTTATGGGAAGTCCAGTTGGACCCCAAGCAGCAGAGGCTTAGGGCCCCAAGTGGTGTGGCTGTACAATGACCAGCAGCGGGGCCTCACTGTCCGCTTTGATTTGCAGGCCTCAGACCAGGGATCTGCGGGGCTGTAGGACTGAGACTCCTGGTTGCTTAGCAACCCTGCGCTGACTGCTCATTGCTGGGCAGCGAGGATCTGGATGTCTGCAGCTCGTGTCCCGGAGGGCCAGGGAAGGTCCTCCACCGCGGCCTCCACCCGGTGCCCTGGAAGGCAGTGCCCGTGTCTGGACAGCACCCTCTCTGTTGCAGACCCCGTGCTCCGGAACATGGCGCTCCAGCGCGCCGTCCTCCTGGCCGGCCTCCTGCTGGAAGTTGCCAGCAAGTCCTCAGACAGTGTGGTAGGTGCCCTGTCACGTGGCAGCGTGAGTGCCAGGAAGCAAAGTCAGAGCCCTCTCGTCCCAGCCCCTTGTGGTGGTGGTGGGCCCTTCACCCAGGGGATCTCACCTTTGACCTTCGGGGTCATCCTTGCCTTGGCCCCAGAGACACTGACTGTGCTCACAGTTGAGGTCAGAGGGCCTGTGCCTCGAGGAGGGCAGCAGACACATGGCCCCACCCTACACCTGCTCTGTTCTGTCTGCTAGAACCTTCTTTCTCTCTTCACCAAACTGACCCTGTTGCTGTAATTGAAATAGGGTCTCTACAGAGCTGCCCCTCCTGGCACTGACCAGAGTCCCGAGCTGCCTGCCAAGCTACTGGGGTGGATGGAGACTGCTCATTCCAGGCGAACAGCGGCATTGGGCAGGGTCTGCCATAGGTCTCCATGGCCAGGCGTCCTGGCTCTCTTAAGCCAGTGACATGGGTGTGCTGAGCTGTGTTTTCTGGGGGAGCCCCAGCTGTGCCCGCACATGCCTAGCCACATGTCGTTGAGGCCAGTGGGGCCTTCCAGCCGCTCTGCTACGGTTGGATGGGATGGGACAGCTAGGGCGTCCCTCGAGGCTTGGCCTCAGCTGTGAGCTGGCCTTCGGCCCCTCCTGTGGTGGCATATATGTTACCGCCATTCCTTAGATGCCTCTGACTGTCAAGTGTGTTCCAGTCACGAGAAACAAGAGCCCAGCTGTGATAGACACACACGAACCAAGCTCCCCCTGCAAACCCCCTTGAGGCCCATCCAGCCCGTAAGTGCCAGCCCTGGCGCACCCGCGCCCCATGCCACCTGCTCCTGGGTGTGGACACACAGGTGTAAGTTCATCCACCAGGCACTTCCTCTATGGGGCCAGGCAGGAGACCCCGACGGAGGAGTGTCTGTGGAATTGCAGAGAATGTCAGTGAAGCAGCCGGGACCTGTGGGATAACTGTTTCTTCGGGAGCACAGGGCAGACACGCCTGTGTTGGCCCCCCAGGCCCCTCGCCAGCGAGCCACAGGGGCCTGGGTGTGTCCTCATGTTTTATCATAGTCTAGAAAACGCGCATCTCCTTCCTCATGAAGGAGTCTAGAACTGGCACTGCATACGCTTCGCAGCTTTAGTTTCCAAAGCCACCGTCTGGCAAGTGGCAACTAGTATGAATGATTTCATGGGGTTGGAATGCCCCACTCTGTGCCCGCCTGTGGCCCACGAGGTGAGAGGCATTAGCTCTGCCCTAGACCCGAGAGGCCCACGTGAGGAGAGGGCCGCAGCCCCCACCACCTCCCAGGTGAGGCTCCGAGTGGTTGGCCAGGCGGGCTGCAGGAACAGATGACTGTAAACCACAGGGTGCCCGCAGACCAGGAAGGGTCCCAGGACCACTCCCTATCCCACCAGGCTGCCCCTAGCCCAGGCCCCCGTTAGAACTTCTGAGTGGAGCCCCCGAGGGATTCCCTTTCCTGGCCTTTGGGAGCCTTGGTGCTGGGGAACACACTCTGGTTGTTTATTCAGTCATCGAACTCTTGCCCTCAAACACCAAGTTCTATCCCAAGGAGCATCTATGCGGTGTGGCCGTGAGTCCTCTCTTCACCCCAGGTAATCAGGGGACAGTCACCTGATGCTGAATCAAGAAGAGGCCAGAGCCACAGGCACTGCAACCAGCTTGTGAGGTGCCCCCTCTGTGGATGCCACCCTCGCCTGCCTGTCCTGCATGAGCCGCCTGGCTGCAGGGTTGGAAACTCACCACTGTCTCTCCTCTAGGGCCAGCAGCCCGAGTGTTGTGTGGATGTGGTGGACGTCAATGCCACCTGCCCAGGCACAAGCCTGTGTGGCCCAGGTAAGCCGCTTTGGCCTGGACTGACCTGGACTGCCTCGGTGATGAGGACGGCACTTGTGCATGCCGCAGAGCTGTCAAGCTCACCATGCCCTGTGTGAGCAGGAGGGTGCACAGACCTCTCAGGAAGGAGGCTGCAGCAGGACTGGGAGGTGGGCGAGGGGCTGGAGGAGTGGCAGAGGCAGCGGGATGGTGACAGGCCCCGTCTGAGCCTCCCTCCGGTGGCAGCCTGGCCGCCCCTTCCTGGGTGTGGGGCAGGGCCCTGGAGGAGACTGTGGCTCTGAGCAGTGGGAGGTGTGGGGAGGGCACGCCCTTGCCTGTCCCCTCCTGGGGTGTTTCAGCTGGGCCTGAGAGCTGCTGACATAAGACCCGCCAACGGGAAAGCACAGAAACGTGCACAGGTTTACTTGACACGCGAGCCCTCACAAGGCAGCAAAGACCCAAAGAAGTGGCAAAACCTGAGTGTTTTCCTATTCGGTGGAACAGAGAGACCGTTGTGGAGAAGTAACTGAGCTGTGGGGGGGGGGGGGGGGGGGGGCTGCCGGAAGACGAGAGTCGTTTTAACAAGGTCTGTGCACAGAATTCTCACGGCCTGGCTCCCATCCTTGAGGATGCGACAGTTTCTTTCCTCCTGTACAGGGAGGGCATCTTCCCTGTGGGGGTTTCCTGTCCTGCTTTCAGGAAGAAAAAGGGAGGTCAGAGCATCCTTCTTGCCCCTGCTGTTTTCTAAGTGCCTTTAGCTGAAAACAATCCTTATACCAAAGAGGCATATTGGGGACATGTTCTGGTTTCCTTCCGTCCTCCATGTGAAACTTCACCTTCAGAAAGTTTCACATATTAAAAGCCAAGTTGGTAGCTGTGGGGAGATTTGGGCTCGCAGTTGTGAGATAAGATATCGGCGGGGGGCTGGGTGGGGGGGGGGAGAAACAAGGACGGGACAAGCAGAAGAGCCCATCCACGTGCACCATCCTGTGGCCTACTGAGTCAGCCTCTGAGGCCTGGGGAGAGCTCAGTCCAGTTAGACAGCTGTGTTTCATGTTAGGAGGCCGTGCTGTAGGTGGGTTCTATGTGGTGTGAGCAATCAGGTATTTAATAAGAGGGACTTCTATGAAAACAAAAAATAAGGGGTTTCTATGGAAACAAAAGAAAAACAAAGGTTAATGGTTGGAGCAAATTAAAAACCCAGTTGTTGAGCCAGCCCTGATGGCCTAGTGGTTAAATTTCGGCTCTCTCACTGCTTCAGCGGCCCAGGTTCAGTTCCTGGGCGTGGAACCACACCAACCGTCTGTCAGTAGCCATGCTGTGGTGGTGGCCCACATAGAAAAACTAGAAGGACTTACAACTAGAATATACAACTATGTACTGGGGCTTTGGGGAGGGAAAAAAAAGAGAGGGGAAGAGTGGCAACAGATCTTAGCTCAGAGTGAATCTTTCCCTGCAAAAAAAACAAACTAAACAGTTGTTGAGTCCAGAGGCAGTCAGCTGAAAAAATGTCTGGATGTTGACTCAGAGCACCTTTACGTGAAGTGAGGACGGCAGTGGCTGTCTTTGATGAATTTCCTGGTTTGCAGTTTGAATGTCTCTGCTGATGGGCTGGGGGTTCTTGTGAACTTTCTGGTGGTTCACACAGCAGCAGGCACAAAGTTGTCCCACGTGATCTGTCGAAGTGATTTCTCTGAAGGTCATATCAAGTCGCCCAGACTGAGTTTGCAGGGCTTTGGGAAAAGGGCAGTTTTAGTTCTTAGTGATTCCAAGTCAGAAGGGTGGGGGAAAATTGGAAATGTTAGTTTGGAGAGTTGTAGCCAGATATTGGAGGAGACTGGAAGAATTCAGGATCCAGTCCAGTTTGCAGGTAGATAAACCTCAAAGACAATGAGCAAGACTAGAATCTGATATCCATACAGGTGATTTTAGTTTCTACTGAAACATAATTTTTCTGTCTACAGTCACCCCCATTCCTACCTCAGATAATCACAGTCAGGCTAGTTTGCAGGTAAAAGAAGCCTGGCCTCACTCCCCCCGGCCTGGCTAATTGCGTAAGGTGGCAAACAGTGACAACCTCGCAGGCAGGCTCATTAAGTCTGCCTTGCTGGGCCCTTCACCCGAGTCTGAGATTGGACTGTTAAAAGCCTCTTGAGGCTAGGAAGCCAAGCCAAGGACTCGCCATCAGACTTCGCCTGCAGTACCTATGGATTTGGGTGAATTCCTCGCTTTTCGAGGTCCCCAAAATATCCTGTTTCCTGGGCTTGCCAGGAAGTGACCCTTCCTTACTCACCTGGTAAGGCTGCTGGCAACCCTGTAAGTACGGTACCAGGTGGCTTTTTAAACAGGCTTTATTGGCTGCATAAAGTCAACTTTAGCTCCTTAAATCTGTCTGGCCACTGGTCCTGGCTCTCCAGCTGTACTTTGTCCCTGGATACACCCCAGCCTGGGGCCTCCTTGCAACCAGCAGCCCTGGGCAACTTTGCCAAGGAGCCCAGTTATCTCAGAGCTGGCCTGAGGGGTGCTTCTCGGGAGACTTGCTGCACTGGCACCAGGTCCGTATCCAGGACCCCGTGGTCCTAGGCCTCCTGGAGCAGACTTTTGAGTGGACATCACGTACCTCCCACATGGTCTGCCCCTCCCGGGAAATGCCAAGTGAAGGAAAAGAGCCCAGCTACTTTGGAAGAGAAACCTTGTTTTCACAAGAAACGAAGTCCTGTTTCTAATACTGTTTATGACTCCAGGTTGGATCCAACACGGCCTTGTGGTGTGGTGCTTGGCCTCTCTGCCCACTGCATGGCAGTAGCTGCACTGCCCACAGCTGTGCCCACGTCACTCTTCAGGACCTGCCACCTGCTTGGTGTCACTGCAGAAAGGTCTTCCTCTCACAGTGACCCATTTGTGTGTAGATTAAACGTCGGTAAAATTCATTATGGAGGGCCTGCAGCCTGTGGGTTTTCCCTAGAGACCGCCCCCAGCGCTAGCCTCCAGCACGTGCAGTCCATACCAGTTGACTGTGTGTTAGCTCAGCCTCTGTGCTAAATGTTGGAGATGTTAAGAAAAAATAGAGGTGTAAGTCAATTCCTGCCCTAAAGGGTGCAGCTGGCAACATGGACTGTCCGTAAACTGCTGGGGCAGGTAATTCTCTGGGCCCACAGGCTAGGGGAGGGTGGGTATGCTGGCAGCAGCGTCAGTCTGGGATGGAAATGGATTTTGAGAGTTCAGGGACCCCCCAGGGAGGGGTCAGGGGCAACAGAGGGAGCAAGGGTCTTACCGGGGCTGGGACGCAGTGCCACTGATGGGGGCCTCGTCCCTCGTGGTGGCCGAGTAAGGAGTGCACCGTGGCGAGGTGGGGTGAGGACCGCTGGTCCAGGCTGTGGTGGCGGGAGGCGGAGGCTCACCCTGCTGCTCTCCTGAGTGCAGGGCTGTACACAGCACCTATTTCGGACTCCCATCCCCGGCCTCTCTGAAGCGTTTCCCAGGAAAGGAAAGGACCCCCAGGGATCCCTGCGCACGAGAGGGCTCACCACGGTTCCTGTTGAGTTTGTTTCTTTTTCTGAAATTGGACTGCGTCATTCCACCCAAACAACCAGAATGGATTCATTAGTTGTTGTTTTACAAACTCAAAATATAGAAAAATTTCCAGTAGATGGCGAGCTGACGTGGGTTTCCTTTGTGCTGAGTACCGGTCTCTTGCACAGGCTGCTATGGGCACCGGAACGAGGACGGGAGCGTCAGCTGTGTCCAATGCAGGAATGGAACCCACAACAGCTCCGAGTGCAGAGGCCGTACGTCGGCGCCCAGGCGCCCCTGTTCCCCCACCCCCCATGCCCACCTGGCCCACTGGTCCCCGAGGGGCCGCATCTCCAAGTTCTGGAGGACCGGGTGGGAGTTCTTGTCCCTCAGCAGCAGGTGGCTCACCTCACCCTGAACCACTGTCCATCGGGGGACAAGCCCCAGGACCCCAAGTCCTCTTGTTCAGTCAGGACAGCTGTGAGCTGGGGGCTGCTCCATCTCCACGGGCACCTCCCTTTCTCATTTCCATCCCATGGTTCCCCTTTGGGCTGCATCTCTGGCTCTCTGGGGGTCCTCAGGGGGGTTGCCATGTGTGGCCCAGGACCTTTCCATGGGTCCGGGCTGCCCACGCAGCCGGCAGCACTGACAGCTCTGCTCCTCCACAGTTGCTGGCCGAGGTGCACAGTTCCCGGTGAACAGGAGCACAGGGATGCCTGGGCGGCCAAATTTCAGTAAGTCTCTTGGCTCGCCAGACCAGAGCAGGGCCTCTGCCCAGGTCCTGTGTGGGGAGAGGGGCATCGTCTGAGCTGTTCCCAGTGCAGACCCCAACCGCTAATGCTGGCCACAGCAGGGCCACATCCACAGTCAAGGTCAAATTCCACCCCAGCCAAGAGCTCTGTGTACAGGGACCCAGCTCTGCGCACGAAGCAGGGCCAGTGGAGAGTCCAGCAGCCCCCGGGGCTGGGGTCAGTTGCATGGCTGGGAAGCCTGTGCCACGGCCCTCCAGCGCGCCTCTCAACGGGGCTGGTCCATGGACGCCCTTCCACTGCACATCTCACGCTGGCCTCACTCCTGGTCCACTCGGCCCCGAGGTCCTTGGGGACTCGGGACGTGCAGTTCTCCGGAGATCGGAGGACACCCTGAGGTCACCTTGCCCCCGTCCCCAGTGGCTCCTCTGGGATGTAGGGCTCAGAAGAGACTGCAAATTCTGCCTGCCAGACGGAAGTGCCCGTCACATCACCTGGTGCTCAGGGGCAGACACAGGACCCACCTCCTGGACGCTCTGTCCCAGCCTGCTCCTGTCTGCCGGGCATCCCATCCCACCCAGTTGCCCACCAGCCTCGGGGCGTGGCCGTGCCATGGGGGCCAGTGCAGTTAGGGCACAGGGCCTGCCTCAGGGAGTGTCTGCTACCTCTTCTGAGGTGACTGGGTAGTGTCACCCCTAGACTCTGGTCCTTCAGCAGAGGATACATTTACCTGGGCTGAGGGCTCAGGCTTTCCCTGTGTCTCAGGACCAGAAGCAAGTGGCCTTGTGCTGACCTGGACCACCGAGGCCTGCCACAGAGCAGCAGCGTTGTAGGCGGGGTCGGCTCAGACAGCTGACCGGGCCAGGCCTGGCAGCGGAGTGGCAGATGGAGGAAGGCCCAAGGGGCTGGCTGTTAGCCCGTTTCCCTTGCAGCAAATCTGGGGCAGGACACACCTCCTCACTTCGCTGGAGTTTCTCCCTCTCTGGGCTCCAACGCGCTGCGGCCACACCTCGTGCCTGTGTCTCAGGGTGGGAAAGCCTCCTCCCCACAGGCATCTACGAGCACAGTCCCCCAGCTGATGGGCCACTAAAGACCGATGGGGCTCATGGCACTGGGAAGGCCGCTCCAGGTGACAGCAAGCAAGCTCCCGAGAGGCGAGGGTGTAGGGGAGCCCCTGCTGCCAGGCTGAAGGCTCTGGCCCGCTGTGCCAAGGGGTATGGGGCCCCATGGTCTGTGCTGAGTCTTGAGGAAAAAGCCTGAGGAGCCGGGAGGCTGGAATCCTTAACCCTCTCCACATGTCCCCTTCCCGTGAAGGATGAGGCCTGGAGAGGCCATGTAACTTCCCCAGAGCCCAAAGCCAGGCGTGGCTGAGCCTGCAGGGGGGTCCCAATTCTGAGTGCAGAGCCCTCGGCCCCTGCCTGTGGCCAGCCCCTGTGAGGGCCCAGGTGTGTTCAGGGAACAGAGGTCTGAGGAGGAGCCTGGGGCCGCCCCCTCCTCCAACCCCACCCAGGCTTGCCACTGGCAGCTGCTCACTTTGCTTGCAGGGGGCCCTCAAGTGGCAGCCTCCCTCTTCCTGGGGACGTTCTTCATCAGCTCAGGCCTCATCCTCTTGGTGGCTGGGTTCTTCTACCTCAAGCGTGCCAGTAAACTCCCCAAGATCTTCTATGGAAGAAACGATGGTATCTCCCCATGCTGCCGCAGCAGGACCATGCCCTGCCCGAGGGGCCCTGACCCGTGCACAACCCCACACGAGGCCGTGGGTGCTGCCCAGGGAGCACAGAGAAGTGGGGCTGCGGCTGGGGGTAGCCGAGATGAAGGGTGTCCAGGCATAAAGCCTCCTCGTGAACACAGCAACTCCCCCTTGGGGAGAGGTGGAATCCCTGGTCCCAGGGCCCCACCCGCCCACAGCTCCCCCGGCCAGCTGCGTCCTCTCCCCAACCCGCCCCACTGGGGTTGGAGTGGCCAGGCTGGTGCAGGGACAGTGGGGTTCCATGCCACCCCAGCTTACCCTGGGCCTGGACGCTGGCCCTGCCCCCTCCCGCTGATGGGTCACTCCTGCTGTGCCTTCAGGTGTGCCAGGCGATGGTCCAGCCAAGGGGTCTGACCCCTGGTGGACAGTGCCAGTGGGTGATGAGCCAGAGCCCAGCCCATCAGAGGCCTGGGCTGGGGCCTCCTCACCTGGCCTCTGTGAGGCCTCTGTCCGCCCACTCTCAGCCTGTTCTGAGCACCTCAGTGGGGCTGTTGTAGCTCCCGGGTCCTAAGAGTCAAAGGCTGGGCCCCTCACTGCCAGTCAGGACGGGCGCTCTGGGGTCAGCTCTGGGAGGTTGTGTGCAGTGGTGGGCACAGGGGTCCCCATGTGTCTGCAGCAGCTGGGGTGGGCCCACTCAGTGTCTGTCATCCCCACTGCCCCCAGAGCTGGGCTTGGTCAGCCTAGGTGATCACGGGACCAGGAAGAAGGCGGGGTGGTGGAGGCCCATGGCAGCAAGGGAGGGGGGCGGAGGTGGTCTCCCGGAGGCACACCCACGACCTGGGCATCGCCCAGGGCTGAAGGCAGTCTCATCTGAGGCACCTGCTGGGACCCAGGGAGGGTGGAGCTGCACTGCTCTCTTGGCTGCTCTGGAGGCCTAGAGAAACGTGCTTTCTGAGGACTGGCTTGTCCACTCTGCCGAGAGGGCGGGAAGGTGGGTCTGGGGAGGGATGGCTCACCCTGGGATGCTTGGGGGCCCACCACCCCTGAGTGCAGGTGGGAAATGGGGCAGACGGCCAGGCTGAGAGCACTGCTGGGCAAAGGTGTGGAGGTGGGACTGGGCTGAGCCTGGAGCCGGGGAAGAACCTCTGCAGGCCCTGCGGCCCTCCGCCCCAGGGTGAGGTGCCATGCGGCCTCCCAGTGACACCTGTGCTCTTCCCCCGCAGCCCCCGCCCTGCAGCCTGGAGAAGCCGTAAGTAACCCGGAGGGGTGGGCTGGGCGCCCTCGTGCCGTGTGGTGTGCCGAGGGCCGTCCACACTTCTCATTGTGCCTTTTCTCCTTTTCAAGGCAGCGATGATTCCCCCGCCGCAGTCCTCAGGTACATCAGCTCTTACTGTCCCTCGGCCCTTCAGGGTTCTTTGTCTTGGCGAGAATTTCAAAACACTAGACCCATGGTGCTCTAGGGAGTGTCCTGCTCCGGGATCAGCCACCCTCTCTGCGCCGCTGCAGGGATAGGCTGGGCTCAGCGGGTGCTCAGGACGCCAGCCAAGTCCCCCTTAACCAACCAGAGCTTTCATGCCTTTTCCCTTTTATTCCTGAGACGTTGAGTCTGCTGGGGAGAAGGAGGATCCCCAGTGCGAGGTCAGAGGTCACCTTTGCCACCCTCGCTTGTCGACCTGACCAGCGGGGGAGCAGCAGGCCTGGCACAGGGCCCTTGAGTGGCTGCTCCTGAGCAGCTGGTGCTTTAGTTTTTCTGGGTCAGGCGCATCACGCCCGGACGGGTCCAGGAGTAGGTGCAGGTGTCACAGCCGTGTTCCAGAGACGCCGGGAGCACAGTGGTCACACAGCTACAGGCCACAGAGCAGGAGTCCCGGCCTCCCCAGTCCATGCTCTTGCCACTGTGCAGAGATCTGGAGTGGGGACAGGTGAGGACGTCCCTCTTTGGGGACAGAGAAGTTCCTTGATCGAGGCTAGATCAGCCCTGTTCTGTAAAACACTTCTCTCTGGTTTCTCTAATGAAGCACTGTCGACAGTATCTTGGGTTTCCTAAGATGCCCGCGTTAATCTCCCAGGGCTGCTGAAACAAGTGACCATGAGCCGGGGGCTTGAGACAACAGACACACCTTCTCACAGCTCAGGAGGCCAGAAGTCAGAAGCCAGGGTCGGGGGGCGCGCTCTCCGGAGGCTCCTTCCTGCCTCTTCCAGCTTCTGGGGGCTCCAGGCGTCCCTGGGCCTGTGGCCACATCCCTCCAGCCTCTGCCCCCATCTTCGCGTGTCTCCTTTCTCTCTGCCTCCCTCTTAGGAGGACACTGGTCACTGAGTTTAGGGCAGATAATCCAGGAGGATCTCATCTCGAGATCCTTAACTTAATCACATCCTCAAGGACCCTTTTTCCAAATAAGGCCGCATCCACAGGTCCCAGGGCTTAGGATGTGGACACACATTTGGGGGCCACCATCCAGGCTCCTGCAGTGCATCGTGTGACCTGCGCCTCTGTGATTCGGGAGACCCAGGCCCTCACCCAGGCCAAGGTGCTCAGGCGTCTGGGAGAGTGGGACATTCACTACAGAGCCTCTCCTCAGCTGCCGTAGCCGCTCACAAGCTGGGGCTCGGTGGGGTGTCCTCCCAAAGCCACTCCACACCCCATGCCCGGGAGCTCTGGTGAGGGCTGCACCCAGGGCATCCCTGCCATCCCAGGCCCTGCTCTGACCCTGCCTGTCTCTGACCCTGTTTCAGTGCGGAAGCCGCGCTATGTCAGGCGCGAGCGGCCCTCAGACAAGGACACCGGCCCCACGGCCGTCTCCTCAGTGGAGGCCCGGGTCAGCAACGTCTGACCTAGAGGCCCATCCACAACTCCGCATGCCACCTTGGAGGGAGCCCAGCGCATAGAAGGCAGGCACTGCCCAGTGAGTCCTCGGGACAGGCCTGGACATGGCCCCTGGCTCAGCTCGTCCATCTCCCAGCCACAGACACTGAGCGGGAACCTGCCCGGCTTCCTGAAGGTGATTCCTCCCTGCCCACAGCCACTCGGTGTAACTAACCAGGAGCAGGCATCCCTGAGAAAGGCTCGGGACGAGGCCTTGTGGGCTCTGGGCCCCTCAGGAGAGACTGGGCTCCCAGTGGCCAACATCCTGCAGGGACCACCGGGCTGCTCTGTGCCTGGCAGAGCTGGGGCCCAGCCGCTCTGCCCTCAGGAGCTCACAGTGGGCAGACACCCCTGCATCACCAGGCTGAGTGGCCCCCTAGAACCGTTGCTAAGAGGAGAGAGGGTGAGGCCTTCCGGTGTTCCAACTGGTGTCCGGACAGGGTGGAGTGGGGCCTGGGAACTGGCCCCTCAAGGCTAAGGTTCCTGCAGGGCTGTCCTGTGGCCAAGACCCCCGAGCCCTCAGGCACCCGTTTCCAGGGGCCGGAGAAGCGAGTTTCTTGGTTTCATCCTGACTTCTGTCTGTTTTTAAGCAGAAATGTATTTTGTATAAAAGTCTGAGAGGCACTGCTGTCCTTGTCTGCCCCCGCCCCTGATCTGCTCTGATCTGCTCCGCACGCCTGGGCCCCAGGGACCGCAGGTCCTCATCCACCCAGGGATGGACGCTGGCCTGAAGCTGCTGGAGGTCAACGCTGGGCCCCCACTCAGACATGTCCACCCAGGGTCACGTTTACCTGTGGCTGCTGCCTCGACTGTCAGGTCTCGCTGGACCTCCAGAGGCCATGCTGGCCGATGGTCCCAGCTGCCCCAGGCCTTGAGGCGCTGCCCTGCGCATTTCCAGCCTCAGCTGTTCCTGCACAGAGAGGAACGTTCGCGGCCAGCTCCCGTGCACTGGGCTGTGCAAGCTGTACTTCCTAGGTCCTCAGCTGTGACCAGCGTGTTCTCCTGCAGCGTCTGGTCCACATCCAAGGGGCCCGAGGCGGGGCCTGTGTGGTCAGCCTCCCGCGCTCTCGTGCACCACGATGCTCGTCCCGAGTGTTGCCAGTGTTTCTGTACGAGCACCAGGGACCTGGTTGAGCAGCCAGGAGAGGTGTGCCGACTTAAGATTAGTGTCAGACAAACTCTTGAGGGCGTTCTCTTCCGGTCCTTCTCACTGCTCCAGGGGTCATCTGTTCCCAAGTGAGGGGAAGCCCCTCCCAGGCCCACTGCCCAGGGCAAGGACCAGGACCACCGCCTGTTGCTCCTCCTGGGGCCTGAGCCTGAGCCTCTGCCAGGTGGCTCCGCACACCGCCCCACCTTTCGGGACGGTATTCCTGCGCGAGGCCCCCTGCCTAATGGGCCCCAGTCCCGCGTTAGGACCTGAGAAGGGAAAGAGTGTGGGTGCCTCTTAGGGGGGCTTTTCTGTAAAATGTCCAGGCCTGGTGGGGGGCGTGGAGGTCATGGGTGACCACAGGCCCCTCGCGCAGACAGGACACCCTTGGGGCTTCTCACAGGGTGGCCTGGGCCCAGCTCACAGCCCCCAGGAGGAGGTTACAGCTGGCACAGTGCAGGCTGGAATCACCTGGGGGCAGGGCTCCCTCCTACTCATGGGTGGATGGCTCTTCGGAGGGGCTGGTGAGCAGGGGGACGTTTGCTGAGTGGTGGTGGGACTGCCAAGGAGGGCCCAGGGCTTTATCCCTAGACATCCCTGCCAGAGCCAGCCAGGACCAGGCTGCAGCAGGACAGCCCCACCCCTGGCCGTCCACTTCTGGCCTTGAGGGCCTGTCCCTGGGAATGCCCGGTCTGAGAATTTGGCCGTTGGGGCACCTGGGGCAGCGCCTGCTCTGCCTTGAGCCTGGGCCCCCACCAGGCCAGGGTGGGAGAGGAGCTGTGTCCACACAGTCAGGGGCCACAGGAAGGCTCCCTAGGGCTCCGTCCTGGGTTCTGGGGACAGCCACCTGGGGAACCACCTGCTCTATGGCCACAACCTTGAGAGGCTGTGGGGTTCCCACTTGACCTGCCCAGGGCCCGGCTGTTCCAGGGAGGGATGCTGGCTCCCCAGAGCCGCCTCTTTGATGTTCAGAAACTCCCAAGTGGGCTCGGCTGCCCCAAGTCCAGCTGTCCCTGAGCCTATGTCTGCGGCCAGGGAAGGATGCCTGGCCAGGCTGAATCAGTGACTTCCTGGTGGCCAGTGCAGGGTGGGGGCCCTCAGTATGAGGTCTGATGGAAGATGGGAAGGAAGGGGTGTCAGCTGCAGCACTGAGGTAAAGTCCTGGGGGTCTGAGGAGAGCGAGCGGCCTGGCCCTTCTTGCCCCCCAGGCTGGCGTCACTGGCCAGGCTGATGTGGACTTTACTTCAGCAGGGACAGGGATGGCCAGGGACCTGGGCTGTGCCCCTGTGGGCACCACCATTCTCTCCATCCCCTTTCGTGAGGAGAAGGGGGACCAGGTGGAGGTGGGGAGATCAGGGTCGGGGTCCCCACCAGCTTCAGGAACCACAAAGAAGAAAGAGGACACTCCACTGCCGTCTGTGCAGGAGGCTGGGGCTGGGAGGGGCGTGATGCAGGACCCCCCAGACTCCCTCAACCTCTGTGGTTCCTGTGGGTCCCTGTGGGGAGGGAGCAGATGGGAGGAGACATCCTGTCCCTTGCTCCCATGTTCACAACAGGCCAGGCTTCTCACTTGGGGACGAAACAGGAAACACAGAGCCATGTCCGACCAGGACAGCAAGTCCGGGCAGTCAGGCCCTGGAGGCCCCAGCCAGGCACAGATGGGGGCCCCCCCAGCTCGTCCCTACCTCTGAGGGACCCCTCCCCGGCCCTTCCATCTCCTCCCGCCCTGAGGTGCAAACCAGAAAGCCAGGGTCACTCCAGGCACCTCCACGTCCCTCCCCCAGCCCCTGCCAACTCTTTCTTGGAGTTTGTCCCCCCTCCTTTCCACCCCCTGTCCCCAGCCCCCAGCTTCAGCCCTGCCCCACCCCTGCAGCAAAACTGTACTCTGAATTTGACCCTGCAGCCCCCAGCCCCCACACTTGGCATGCCCCACACCCTTCCCCTGACCTTTGAGGCCTGTGCGGCCTGGCTCCTTGGGTCCTCAGCCATGCCGGGCACCCCTGCGCCTGGGTGCGACTGTCTCAGGCCCCAAATAGTGGGGGTGGGATGGCTGGACTGGCCAGCCTGTGACCCTGATGGACAGAAAGCAGGGACATGGGTGGGGCAGGTGTCTGCAGGGGGGCCCTGCACAGCCCCTCCACAGTCTCCGTGCTGAGCTCCTCACCCAGCCTTACTGGATCCAGGCACTCACGCAAGAGGCCCAAACGAGGCCCATTTTGGGGTCATCAGCTCAGGCCAAGCAGGCAGGTGGGGCATGTCCTCTCCTGACCCCCACTGTCAACTGCCGTGGGGCCCCCCCATGCCCCACGTGAGCATGGAGGGGGTAGGCAGCGGGCACAGTAGGCACGGGTCACGGCTGGCAGCTCATTCATTCTCCCATCGGTTCATTCACTCAGCACCAGGAGCTCCCAGAGCCGATGAGGTCGGAAGTCAGCAAGAGGTGGGCGCACAGACAGGACCGAAGGGCCTGAGGAGGCGATGTGGGCAGACGTCCTGGCCAGGGGCCTGGGCATGGGACCCAGGAGGAGCCAACACAGCGAGGTGGGGAGGGTTGGCCGGGCTGACCTTTGGGACTTGGCTGTCACTGCTGGGTGCGGGAGGGATGGGACTACTTGAGTCCACTCGACATCCTGGCAGGGCCACCTCATACCCAGAGGGCAAGGAGCCCAGCCCCAGAGGGAGGGGCAGAGGCTGAAACCCAAGTGCACAGCCCTCCCTGGAGCTCCTGCTGCAGCCTGGCCTCCGCCTCCCGCACCGGCCTGAGGGGAAACCAGCTTCTACCCGTGTAGGGAGGCCTTGCCTTCGCATGCCTGGTCCAACGGGAAAGAATTGCAGCCCTGGACATGTCCCAGAGCCTCGCCCGTGTCAGTGTCCCTGACTGGCAGGGGGCGGGGCGGCAGAGCAGTGAGCAGATCACCCAGCACAGGGCAGGTGGGGGCGGCGGTGTGGCCCCCAGATGAGCCCCGAAGGGCCCCTCCCCACTGACTATTTCCGCGTGCCCCCAGCAGCACTCAGGGATTTGAAGTCAGTTCTGTCCCCAGTCCTGGGGGCAGGGGCACGATGGGCCTTGGGGGTACAGTCTTCTCCTCTGCTCTTCTGGCTGAGGACAACTTTGTGTCCAGCCCAGGACTCCTAGGTGTTTTGAGGGCTCAGGGCCCCCATATCTAAGAGCCACAACTTGTCCAGCAAGTCCAGGGCTGTGGGTCACATGCTGGCAGCCACGGCTCCCCCTCACACGCCTGCACACACCTGTACACGCAAGGACACACATGCCCTCACATGCAGATACTTGTGCTCAGACACTTAGCCAGCTTAACATGTTGGCGCGCATGCACCCACCCACGCCCATGAAGGACACGAACAGCCCATGTGCCCCCACGGCACCACTGCCCGCTGGCGGGATGGAGGATGAGCAGGTGCCTGAGGACCAGGTGGGCTGGTCAGGCCCTGAACCCAATCCCAGCCCTGGGGCCGGGCCTCACAGCAGCTCCACACTGAACCCCCACTCTCTGCCTCACTTCCCACCCCCTCTCTGGGCCCCCACCCCATTCACTGGGCCCCCATCTTCCTCCTCAGCCCCCACCCCCCCTCTTCCGAGCTCCACTCCCCCCTCCCTGGGCCCCCACCCCCTCACTGAGACTCCTGCCCCCTCACGGAACAGATGGGAGCCCTGGCCCCTTCCTGAGCCCTTTCTTCTGCAGTCACCACCCTATCTCAGCCTCCATGTGGGTCTCAGCCACTCTCCTGTCCCCATCCCGCTGTGGCCGGCTCCTGGGGTTCCTGTGCCCATCCAGCCTACTCTATGCACCCACCTCCTAACGCTGCCGTGCCGTAGGGTCTTCCTTTTGCTGACCTCTGACCTCTGTTGGCTCTCAGTGCTTCTCCAAGTGCTTTTGGGGCTGGGCAGCCTTTGAGGGTCCAGGTCACTTGCTGAGGTGGTCAGTGGGTGCCTGCCTGCCAGGTGGGTGGCGCAGCCTGAGGCCAGCCTATGGGGGTGGGATGGGCCATCCCCCCATCAGGGTGGACCCCCACTCTCAGCCTCACCAGGCCCAACATGCCCTCCCCACAGGCTTCATCTCAGGTTTCCATCTCAGGTTCAGGGCCCCGGCTGAGCAGCAGGGGAACCATGCTAAACCTGGTCAGAGGTGCCCTGAGGTGTGCTGTGCGCCGCCAGGGGGCAGAGAGCCCTCGGGGAGTGGGGGAGAGCCTGCGTGGCCACAGGGGCCGGGACGGGGTGTCAGGTGGGGGACCCTCAGGAACACCTTGGGCATGGGGTGGGTGTAGGGGGCACAGTCCCTGCCTTGGCTAGGCTCTGCGCCCTCCACCCTAGCCCCTAGGTCCTCCATCCCCACCCGCCTCTCCACCCTGGCCCCCCCAGCCTCAGCTCCCAGCCCTCCCCACCGACCCCCCCAACCTCAGCCTCCAGCCCTCCACCCCAGTCCCCCAGCCTCAGCCCCCAGCCCTCCACCCCAGCATCCCCAGCCTCACCCCCCAGCCCCCCCAACCTCAGCCCCCAGCCCTCCACCCCAGCACTCCCAGCCCTCCACCCCGGCCCCCCAACCTCAGCCTCCAGCCCTCCACCCTGGTTCTCCCAGCCTCAGCCACCAGCCCTGGCCGGCCCCCATCCAGGCCTTTGCACAGGCTGCGCTGTGGTCTGCTAGGATCCCACGCTGACTGAACTGCTCCCCCTTTCCCCAGGAAGATTTCCAGACCCTCTGGCTGGGCGGGGGGCTTCCTTGGGCTCCAGGGTCCTTGCCAACTGAAACAAGTTCCTGTGGCCAGCCTGGTCCCTGACTCGTCCTCATCCCTAACCTCTAATCCCACTCCTTGGACCCAGAGCAGGAGGTGGGGCTGGGGCAGCAGAAGCACAAGCTTGGGAGGGCCATGTATGTGTGGGCACGGCGGCGGGGGACAGGAATAGGGCTGCTGGGGGTGGGCTTGGTGAGAGTGCAGGTGGTGGGTAACAGGCTGAGCTGGGATTGTGGGGGCTCCTCGGAGGGGCCCCTCTGGGAGGCCCACCCAGGAGGTCAGGTGCCACCAGGGCCATGAATGGGGTCGGTGAGCGGGTCTGTTTCCAGAAGGGCTGCTCCAGCATCCCAAGGCCATGGGGACAGGTGTTATCCAGGTGTCCAGCTCCCCCAGACCTGTCCAAGCTGTGGAGGCCTACACTGACCCCAGCCCCACTTCAGGCTCTACTTCTCATCTTGAACTCCCTGTCCTCCACTGCCCAGCCTGCTGGGGAGAGGACAGGAGGCCAGCCAATCCCAGAGGCCCCAGGCCACACCCGTGGCTGGCATGCCAGGTATAAATACACCTGCAGGAGCCCAGCCCAGAGAACTCACACCTGCCTGGGACTGCGTTCTGCACCTGGAAGAGCACACACATCCCCTGTACCCCACCTGCCTGGACAGAGCAGAGGGCACACCTGCCAGACCAGTGCCACCGGAACAGCTGCTGGCAGTCAGCCCCACAGAGGGACACCTGCCAGGTGGAGCACAGGCCAGCCGGCCCAGAGGAGAGGGAGTGGACGCTGCTGGAGTAGGAGAGCTCGGAGCTTTGGACCCTGGCTGTGGCCAGCCCAGAGGATCATGCTGAGACCCCGCTGATGCCTGGCCATCAGGTAAGGCCAGCTCAGCTGGCACTCACCTCTCACCTGTACGGGCTCAAGGCGGGGTACCTCCACGGAGGGGCGGGTCCTCAGTGCCAAGGAAATGGCTATGTGAGGTGAACCCCCCTGGGGAGGACAGCCCGTAGACCCTCAGACCCTGCTGAGGCCACCGTGTGGCCTGCAGCCAATGCTGTCACCATGACATGGTGACATCTCAACCAGGATGCCATCATGACATCACAGGGGTGTCACCATGACTCACCACAGTCACAGTCATGATGCAGCAACACCCAAGCCTTTACTGTGAGTCACCAAGAAGTCATCCCCCTGGCCCACCTGGACTGACCAGCAAGTCAGGGTCGGGGTCACTGCTGGGGGACCTCCTGGGTTCCATGGGGTCACGCTGCCAGGGTCTTCCCAAAGGCTTTGACCTTCTCTGTTCACTGTGAAGGTGATGGGTAAGACACCCCCTGACCTGCTCTCGTCTAGGCAGGACCCCAGTGTCTGCCTGGGGTGGAGACCTGGGCCCAGTGGAGGGGCAGGGGCGGCTGGGCAGGCCCTGGTCAGCAGGCAGTCACCCGAGCCTGGCTGGGGAGGCTTCCCGTGGAAATGGGAGTGGGCCAGGAGGAGGACATCCCGCTGCCTCCCAGATGGCAGCTGTGTGCTCGCGTGACCCTCCAGGGCGGAGGGCCGGCCCAGAGAGGAGAATGGCTGGGCGCGTCCACTCCCGTCCTCCTCGCTGCAGGCTGAGATGCGTTTCCAGGCCCTGCAGACTGGCACCAGGCCCTTGTCACCAGCCAGCCAGGCTGGCCCTGCAGGCTGGGGGCCACTGCTGGGAGACAAACCCTCCTCAGGCCACTGGCCACTGCTGCTCATGCCCTCCCCGTCTCCCCGCAGTCCGCCCGGCCCCCCAGACCCAAGGCCCTGACCTTCGCCTGGCCGGCACTGCGCCCCCACACAGCCACCTGCAGACTGGGTGTGTGGCTACCCTGGGATCCGTGCTCAAAGCCTCTCCACCTGACCCAGAGCCACACCCTCTCTTGAGAGCCCGGGTGCGCAGGCCTCTTGGCCAGGTGACCCTGGTTGAGTCACCCCACCCTCGGGCCCAGCCTGGCAGAGCCCAGACGTGAACAGTAGCGATTGTGGGCTATTGGCACTGTCATCTTTATTTCTGCCCAGGTGGCACAGCCAGGTAGGGCAGTGCCAGCAGAAAGTGCCCAGCGAGCGGTCAGCATGATGCTCCCAGGATGCTCACCCCGTCTCAGCATGGGGAGGTGGGGGAGGGCAGGGTGTGAGCAGACAGACCTTGAGTCGGGTACAGGTGGGACTTTCTGGAGGTGCCCACAGATGGGCAGTGTCCTCCTGGGATCTTTGGGGCTGGCACCCAGCAAAAGAGAGAGATGGAGGGAGCAACAGACGGGGCTTCCAGGAAAGGGCAGCCTGTGGTCACTCAGTGGTCACTTTGTTTGTCCCACAGCTCAGAGCCATGGCATCAGGCCAGCAGGTGTGGCACACAGCCATGCCACCCCCCAGCCGGAGCAGCCCCATAGCCACAGTACCCAGGACCCCCAGCTCGGCCAGCGGCCCCAGGTCCCCCAGCTCGGCCAGCGGCCCCAGGTCCCCCAGCACCCCTGGCTCAGAGAAGGTAGCCTCCCCGCTAGAGTGCTCCATTTGCTTCTCGGGCTATGACAACATCTTCAAGACGCCTAAGGAGCTGTCCTGCACCCACGTCTTCTGCCTGGAGTGCCTGGCACGGCTGGCGGCCGCCCAGCCAACAGGCCAGCCTGGTGGCGAGGCTGTGCCCTGCCCGTTCTGCCGGCAGCCCACAGCCGTGCCTGCCGCCGGGGCCCCCGCGCTGCGCACCAGCCGCCAGCTGCAGGCCAGGTTGCCGGCACACCTGCGGCAGGAGGAGCCCGTGTGGCTGGAGGGCACCAGGCTGTGCTGCCGCCCACCATCCTCCGCGCCCGGCCTCGCAGCGCCTGGCTTCGTGTGTGTGGATGTGGGCCTGAGCAAGCCCGCTGAGCCCACCGCACGCCCCCCGACCCCGGGTGCTGCCCGCCCCCGGGGCCGCATGGCCCGCTGCTGGGCCCGCTGCCGGGCCTGGAGACGCATGACACTCATCACGGCCCTGCTTCTCCTGCTCTTCTGTGTGGCGCTCTGGCCCGTGCAGTGCGCGCTCAAGACCGGGAACCTGCGCTGCCTCCCCCGGGCCCCCGCCGCCACCGCCACCGCTGCCGCCTTCTCCCTCGGGTCCCTGGCTGACAACTAGGGCCAGCCACCCTGCCCAGCTCCAGGCGTGGAGCCCATGGCCAGGGTCACAGGGTGCAGCAGCTGTTGGGAGCTGGTCCCCGGGACCCCAGAGGAGCCCCAACATCTTTGAAGACCCCAGACTCCATTCAGCTCCCCTATCCCCTCCAGGGCTGCGTCCTGATGGGGTAGACAAAAGGGTCCCCAAAGCCTCCAAGAATCACAGGCTCCTCTGGGCCCCAGAGACCATTCCCCTGACTCGCATCATGCAGATGGGGAAACTGAGGCCCAGGAGAGACAGCCTGGTGATGCCCCTCCCTATACACACTGAAGTGCCTGCAGGTGCAGCTCCTTGTTAAGAAGGGAAGAGCTCACCATCCTTATTTATTTTCCCTTTTCACCCACGGCTCCTTCCCAGACCCCTTCCCCAGGCAGGGCTGGCCCCTTCTCTTGGGTGGGATGCTGACCCTGCCCTCTTACCAGAGGACAGGGGCAGTGGCAGGGAGCCCAGCCCCCAGTGCCCATCCCACCCTCCTGAATTGTGCATTTTTAAATAAATTATTTTGTATCCATGTTTGGTAAAGTGTCCTCACTCTGTCTGCTCTCCTGCACCGCTGAGCCCCTCCCTCCAGGAGAGCCCATGGTCTGCCCTGCTCCAGGGAGCATCAATCCAGAGGACACCCCCACTGAATGGAACTCCCAGTGGCCCCTCGGGCAGGTGGGCCCCAAGTTCTATGGGTCCAACTCCTGTTCCTCCGGGCTGAGGAGTTGCAGCAATTTGGAACCTGACTGCCCCCCAGGACTGTGAAGCGCCCCAGGGAGACTGGGAGAGGCCAGAGCACTGGGGCGGGCAGGACCAGGGTGGAGCCTTGGCCTGGTCCAGACAGACCCTTCCTCCCCATCCCCCACTGGGATCACACTAGGCTGCACCCCCCAAGAAGTCATGGCCCCACAGCCCTGCTGGGAACCCTGACTGGAAGGCTGCAGAACCCATGTCCCCTCAGAACCGAGGCCCATGGGTGCAAAGAAGCAGAGGTCTCTGGCAAACCACCCCCAGGCCGGGCCTGGCTGGTGAAGTGGCAAAGTGCAGCATCAAAAGGGATGGGTGGGAGTCCTGCCAGCTCCCCACCACCACCAGTTCTGCTCCCAGCCCAAGGAATCCTGCACTACCAGGTTGGCATGGCCAAGAGAGGCCGGGCCGGTTCTGGCTCACACAGGTCTCAGTGTCTGCACCTCTCGTCCCAGAGCCCAGGACTTCCTGCTCCAACTGGCTGGGCCTCTGACTGGGGCTGCAGGGCTCAGGGAGACCCTGGAGAAGCTGGGCCCAGTGGTGGGGACCACACACACTCTCCCCCCAGGCCCCAACAAAGACACAGAACTGAGAACAGCATACTTTACTGAGAACACTGCAAAACCACAGGGCCACCCGTGATGGCAGGGTGCAACCACGGAGCATGTGCTAGTGACGTCACACCCGTCACACACCAGTCATGCACACGTGGAGCCTCACCCTCATCACCGGCAGAGCTGGGCACGTGAGGATGCACATGTGGTCACATAAGCATCTCACACATTCCCTCATTTAACAAGCATTAATCCTCATGTGACCGCAATGAGAAGGCCTGGACACAGCAGGGACTGAGCCACTGCCTGGGCCACATCCCAGGCTACGCATTGTGGGCAGCAGCTTTGAAGGAGGCGGTGTACCGGATGCAGGAGAGCTGGGCACAAACACTGGTGTCTACACTCAGGTCAGACAGACTAGGCACCTGTTTGCTGGTCACTCATGTCACACAGGCTGACAACCTTGTGGCACACACAGGGTCACACGTGGTCACTGCGTTGTGCAGGTGGTCACTGGTGGCCTCCCACACTGAGAGACAGCCACAGCCCTACAGCTCTGCCTCCCCTCCTGCACCCTCACCTGGGGGCCCCAGTAGCGGCAGGGACACCCGGGTCTCCCGACTACCCCCCATCTCGAGGCGTCCAGGCCTAGTCGGCAGAGTCCGAGCGGCGACTCCGGGATGAGCTCCGGTCAGTACTGTCCTAACACAGTCCTTGCGAAGAACGCGAGGGCCGGCCTTGCTGGGCGCCCTCACCGTCCGAGGCAGCGCAGGTTCTCGTACACGCCGCCAGAGGGCTCCGGGGTCCTGCGGGCGGACACGGGGTTCGGCGGCGCCCATGCGCAGTCCCGTTGCCGCGCCCCCCACTCCTGGGCCACGCGCCCCCACCCCGACGCCCCACTCACGCCGCGGGCGCCCGGGGCGGCGCGGGTGCGGGGCTGCGGCGGGGTTCGGCGGGCGCGGCGCCCACGTTCAGGTAATCGGGCTCCTCCTGCGGCTCGCGCTGGGGGGAGGGGCCGCCGGTCACCATGGAGACGCCCGCGCAGGCCCCGCCCCGGCCTGGCCCCGCCCCCACCTGCTCGCGCAGGCGCAGCTGCTCGCCCTGGATGTACCGCTGCAGCGCCAGGTACACGAACTTGTACTGCGCCTCGGTCTGCACCATCCCCGAGCGCTGCCGCCGCACCAGCTGGATCGTCGTGGGGACGTCGATGTCGCAGTCCAGCCCTGGGGACCAGCGTGCTCAGGGAGGGGCGGGGCGGACTAGGAAGGGCAGGCGGAGCTAGACGGGAGGGGCGGGGCCGGGCGGGGAGGGAAGGGCGGAGCTAGGTAGGAGGGGCGGGGCCTGTGGGGCGCGGGTTAGATGGGAGAGGAGGGGCAAGAGAGGTCAGGGTCCGGGGCTAGGTGGGAGAAGCGGGGTCGGCAGGGAGGGGCGGGGCTAGGGCGGCTCACCCTGCCTGCGGATGACGTCCACGAGGATGTCAATCACGATGATGGTGCCAGTGCGTCCGATGCCGGCGCTGTAGGGACGGACCAGGAGGCCTGTGGCTAGTGCACCGGACGCGGCCCAGGCCCGCCCAGAGGCCCACTCTCTCCCAGCACGGCCTTGCGGGGCCCCGCCCCCAGCGCACCTGCAGTGCACGATCATGGGTCCGGCCCCGGGCATGCTGCTCTGGGCCCGATTCACCTCGTCCAGGAAGCCGAGGACGCCGGCGGGCTCGGCCGGGACCCCATGGTCGGGCCAGCTGAAGTACTGGTAGTGCTTCACCACGCGCGGCGGCGCCTCCTGGCAGGGCGGTCTGGTGAGGGGCGCAGGGCCGTCTGGGCAACTCCCAGGTGGGCCGGCGGGGGGTCGGAGCGGGCACTTCTCTGACCCCGGAGTGGGAGGGGCTCAGGGAATGAACCGGAAGGAGGCAGGCCGCAGCTCGGCGCGGTTTGCCAGAAGAAATGACCAGCAGGGCCAAGGCCAAGCAGGAGGAGGTGGGAGGAAAAGATGGGATTCAGGGCTTGGAGGCCCCCAGATGGCCCCAGGTGGCTCAGGAGCCTGGGGAAGGGAAGGGAGAGCATGGGGGGAGGACACAGGTTTCAGGGACAGTGAGTACTATTTGAGAAGGGCCAAATATAAGGGGCCTACGGGACCGTGGTTAGACTTAGGGAGCTGGGGGGAGGGATCTGTGCCTGGGACAGAGACAGACACCACTGGCATACACAGGAGGTGGCCCCCGGGGGGGGGGGACTGCACAGGGAGACGATGTGGGTGTGAGACCACCCTGGAGCCAGGCACCTGGGACCTGGGGCTAAGAATGTGGCCCACCTGTGAACACTGCCCAGCAGAGCCCAGGCCAAGACTGTGCCCACTGGGTTGGGGGACATGGAAGCCACCAAGGCCAGTGGGTTTGGGTTGAGCCAAGTAGGGGGGTTCTCCCAGCATGCGGCCTCCTCACCCCCAGCATGCACTGGGGACGTCCCGACCACTCTGACCCCAGCCCCACATGTCCTCTTCCCTCCAGGCTCACCTGGTCTGGCCGCCACACCTGCAGCTCCCGCACACAGTAGCCCTGGGCCTGGTACTCAGCCACGTTGCGCACACACACACGGCCATACTCTTGGCTGCCATGTAGCTCTGGCCAGTATCGGAAACACTTGTTCTGGGGGGTGGGTACATTGCATCAGCCATGCTGGGAGACCACCAACACCCTGGCCCCTGTGCCCTGCGGGAACACAGGCACACACATGCACACACGGGGCTCTCCAGGGCCCTCCGCACTCCCCCAGGTCCTGAAGACTGAAGAAGCAAGGCTCAGCCAGCCACTGACACAAGTCCAGGTGAGCACACGGGGGGACGAGCCCACGCTCCTACCCGGCCTCGCTCCACCTCACGGGTGGTCATGACGATGACCTGCGTGTTCTCCTGGTGCACCATGGCCCAGAAGGCAGCCACTGTGGTCTGCAGACACCCTTGGGTGGCGATGTACACCTTGCCTGGTCCATGGCCTGGCTTCTCCTCTGGGTCACTCTGAAAGGGGGTGGGGGTCAGCTGCCTGCTGTTTCCAGGAATTAAAGTGCCAGAGGACAGATGCAAGTGGACAGCAATGATATGCAAAGTAATCCCGGGGTGGGGGGGGGGACTCACACACAGTCCCTCCCACCCCAGTCTAGGGGGCGCTTATGACCAATATTTAGTTCAGCCCAGTCTGAGGATCCCTTGGGGACCACCGCACCCCTTTACCCTCCGCAAGTATCTACTGTCCTGCCAGGGTCCACCGATCGCTGGGGGCCCTGGCTCTTCCTAGCCCTGCCAGCAGGAGCTCCAGGCTCAAGACGGGGACGGGGTGACTGGCATGTGGCCAGACATGGCTCAAGATGTCCTGTTGGATCCATGCCAGGCCACGTATGCACCTGCCCGTGCACACGCACCCTGATGTAGTTGGCGTTGATGTAGTCGGCTCCAGGCACGCTGCAGTCCACGTCGTGCAGGGTGACACGGGTGGTGTCAACTGGGAAGGGAAAGATGCTGCTCAGATCTCTAGGGGAAAGGGAACCTCACGGCCCCACCCACCTCCTTGCCCACCGACCCTGTGGTGAGCAGAGACAAGGGAGGGAGGGGCCCTGCCAGTGCAAGAGGGGTCATCACAGCGAGGTGGGACACAACCCCCTGCCTCCACCCCCAAGGTCCCCCTTGCAGATGGGCCCCCAGCATGTGAGGGGTGGAGCCCTCAGACGCCCCGCCCCAGCTCTCACAGGGAAGGATGTTCTTGTAGCGATTCTTCGGCTTGTTCTCCAGCCGCTGTCCCTCCTTCCGGGGAAACAGGAGCCGACATTCCTGCTGCTGTAGCATCTGGGGAAGTGGAGGCTTCAGCCCGTGGCCTCAACCCTCCCCAGAGCCCTCAGCACCCACCCCACCTCCCCTGACTCGCACCCCTCTGCTGGCCCTTGCCGCAGCCCCAGAGGATGGGAGTCTGGGGGCCGGGGTGGGCAGCAGGCAGGTACCTCAAACTCCTCCCAGAAGCCCTGTTTGGCCTTCTCGCTGGCATCCGCAGCCTTGCTGAGCTCCTGCACGCGGCTGTCAATGCTCGCGGCATTGATCCTCGTGGCCTTGAGCGGCTGGTAGGGAGAGGCCCGGTCCAAGCTTAGCAGAACCCCAGAGACCCCACAGTGCCCTCCCCCGGGGGCAGCTGCCCTGCCCCACACCCTTCCCCTGGGCCACCCTGCCTTGGAGCTGCCTGGCGCCCTTTCTCCTGGGTGGGGCTGTGCTGGTGTCCCTTGGGCCCCCCAGGGGGTGAAGCCCCCACAACATACCTGCTTGAGGTGCACCACGGCCCCCGACTTCTCTACCATGGGGTTCTTCCTGTAGCGCTCGACCAGGTCTCCGAGGGTGTGGAACTGCTCCCCACCCCCCACGTCGAACTTCCCGTCTAGCTGTGGGGTGGTGGGGGCGGCAGTGAGGGGCCTGGCCGCTGTTGCCTCCCACGAGTCACACCTCCACCCCACCACAGTCTCACACCTGGAAGCGGATCATGACATGAGTGACCCGTGGCCGGCGGTCTGCCTTGTCCGGCTGCTGTGTGAGCACTGACAGCACGAAGTCCCCAGGTTTGCTCTGACTCTCCCGCACCAGGAAGCTGCCCGGACGCCCCTTCTCCATCAGCAGCTTCTCAGCCTCCTTGCCAGACAGGTGCCCATGGTACCACCTGGCCCGGGGCAGGGGGGCAGGGAGCACAGGTGAGACTAGGGGCCACGGCCTGGCCAGGTGAGGGGCACAGACCTATGTGCAACACGGACACAGAGAGAAACCAACAGACCCACCCCCACCTCCGTCTGCCCTGCCCACCTCTGACCCTCCCCAACCCAGGAGCCTATATGAGGGAAGACAGGTGGGCTCTGTGGGGCCTGGGCCACCAGGTGGCAGCATGGTCCTCGGCAAGGAGGGCAGGGCTGCCTCCCCAGACCGGCCCACCCCATTCCCACAGGTGCAACTGGGAAACTGAGGCTGGAGGAGCCTGTTCACCGCAGGTCACCAGCTGGGAGGGCAGGGGTGAGACTGGCCGCAGGGCTCCTGCCCCACTCACCCCTGCAGTGCTGAGACCTGGAGGAAATTAGGCTCAGAACCCAGGGGAGGGGTGCAGGGACCCCTCAGCTCTGCCCAGGCCCGACCCTGAGACAGAAGCGGAGGACACCCCGTGGACCCCGCCCCACTGACGCGCGCGTGTGCGCAGGCACACAGATGCTGGCCAGCCATGAATGCCAACTGCTCACCGCTCGGTTGTGGGGTCCTGGCAGCCCAGCGGGTGCCGCAGCTCGATGGGGGCCCCACTGCGCTCACGGAGCAGCCCCCCTCGCTGGTCTGTGTAGTGCTGCACCAGCTCGGCCAGTGTGGCGAACTTCTCCCCTCCATACAGGTCGTAGTAGTCACCCGTGTTCTGGATCTTGATGTGGGTCACCTCGTCGTGGCGCCTGGAAGGGCAGTGTGTAAGCCACCGTTGGGGGGCCCTGCTCCCACCATCTCCCCCTTCCCATCACCACCCTCAGCTTCTGGAACAGTCCCTGGGCTTTTCCTGCCCTTAGGTCTTGGCTTCTGCGGATCCCCTGCCAGGAACGGCACCGAAGCCAGGCTGCAGCTCCCGGTCCAGCCAGGGTGTGGGCCCCACCCTGGTGCTGGGCACCCCACCCACGCTGCCCCTTGGGCAGCCAGCACTGGGCTTGCAGACTATGCGCCTGACTCTCCCTTGACCTGGAGGCCGAGGCTGGGGCCGCCCTCCATGACGGGCTCTGCCTCACCCAGACCACCTGCCCAGGGGCTCCCGATGACTGGGACAGAAGAGCCCCCAAGACAGCTTCCCCCAAGCCCCCACACTGTGGCCTGGGAAGCCCCAAGGTGAGGGAAGTCCATTCTGAGGGCTAACCTCAGTCTCGCCTGCTGCCTTGGGTTTAGCAGAGAACCTGGAAAGATCTAGAGCTCTTTAGAAGCCCCCTTCCCCAGACCACCATTCTTCCTCACAGATTGACCCTTCCCCATCCAGGGTGGACATGGATCCAGCTGTCCACTCTGCTGGTCACAGCACCCCCCCTCCTCCCCACACAATGACCCTTTTGTGGGCTATGAGCAGACCCCCACTGGGCAGAATCCCCAGGAGACAGGAGCACAATCACAGCCATTGAGGCCCCCTGCCTGCCCCACTGGACCCCTCAGAGGGCAGGAGAGAGGTCCAGCCAACGCCCCACCTCACGGAGCCCTCCCTGAAGCCCTTCTAAATGGTGCCCTCCTGTCCAGAGGCCACCTGGCCAGGAATGCTTGACT
The DNA here is from genome assembly GCA_031878705.1 of Tapirus indicus. NCBI lineage: Eukaryota > Metazoa > Chordata > Mammalia > Perissodactyla > Tapiridae > Tapirus > Tapirus indicus. Next base: position 84,723,460 of record CM062924.1, on the reverse strand, counting down.
CCCACCCGCCTTCTGACCCCCACCAAACCCAGACTCTGGGCATCCAGCCCCCAGTGCGGTCCTCGCTGCCCAGGATGCTGCCCACCACCCCTTGGGGAGGACTGGGGAGCCTGATCCCCACCTGTGCCCCCAGCTGAAGGTGTCCAGACCTCTCGAGGCCTCTGGGACCGCAGGCCTGTTCACACTGGCCGCGACACCCACCCACCTGATGGACAGCGTGAAGCCCCCGGGGCAGCTCCTGCTGGGTCTGGCCAGGAAGCTCCCGTGCTGGCCCCGGGACAGGAGCAGCTGCTCCGCCTCGACCCCGCCAATGTTGGGGTGAAACCACCTGGAACGGGGACAGCAAATGGGTGACCCCAGAGAGCCGGGGGGATGCTGAGCACTGTGCCCCCACCCTGACCCACACCCAGCCTCCACTGACGTCTCAGTGGCAAACACCCACGATGCCTGTCGTGGGCCGCCCCATGCTCACGACCTTCCACGGGCAGTGACCACAGTGTCTGAGGTTGCAGGGAGGGAGGCAGGGTGGGGGTCCCGGGGACACAGGCGGGGGGGGGGCAGGGGCAGAGCCCTCCAGTGTCCCCCAGATACTCCACTCTCTGTGCCTGGTCCCACCTTCCCCACCAGGGCCTCCCAGCTCGGCCAAAGGCCCTGGGGGTCACCCAGAGTCACGCGGGGTTCCCTTCCTCCCCTCACAGCCCATCAGCAAACCCCAGCCTTTCTGATGAGATGGGGGGACAGCCCGTACCCCCCTCATCAGGGTGGCACAGGAGCCCCTGTCCGAGGTCATAACTGGGCTTTCTGTGCCCTGGTGGCTGCTGTCCTAGTGTGTCCCTGCCCTTAGGGCAGGAATTTCTGGGCCCAGGATTAAATTGCACGTGGTCGCCCCAGAGTCTCTTGGGGTGTTGGCAGGAAGGGACGAGGGAGGAACAAGGGAGGAGAGGCTCCCCGGCCCTCTGCCCCTTCGCCCTCCTCCAGCTGTTACACTGTCTCTCTGCAGCACATCCACTGCGGGCGCTGGGGGTCACCGCAGGAGGGGCCGGGGACACCCCCTGGTCACCACACACATGACATGGGGGCCCGGGGTCCTGCATCCAGTAAGAAACTCCACCCCATCTCTGCTGCCTTGTGGCCCCCAGGCCCCGCCGGTTGTCTGCAGTCATAACCTGGGCACAGACGGGGTGGGGGCTGCTGTGCCCGGGGTGGACCTGCCTCTGCCCCCATGCTGACCCAAGGGATGGGAGGAAGGACGATCCTGCCCCCATAGAGATCTTTCTAGAATGGGAATCAGGTCACATCTCTTGTTGAAAGCTGCCCAGGACCCTTCTCCCTCCAGGTCCTCCTGCTGCTCCTCCTTCATGCCTCCCTCTGCCTTCAGATCTCTTCCTGAACCCGCCAAAGCACCTTCTGTGCTCAGTCTATACCCGCACTGTCCAACACGGCAGCCTATAGCATGTGTGGGATGTGAAAGTAAATGCATTAAAATTCAACAAAATCAGAATTCCAGTTCGTCGGCCACACTGGCCACATTCCACTGTGGAAGCCCACGTGTGACTGTTGATAGTGCTGCAAGGAACCGTTTCCATCATCACAGAAGGTTCTCCTGGCCTGCGCTGGTCCACACTGCCTGCCTTGCCCGGGTCCCCACAGACCTGTTTCCCTCTGTCCTCCAGCCCCACTGAGACCTCGGCTCTGGGTCCTCGTCTGCCCCCCGGGGCCCGTGGTTAGGCCTCAGTCCCCAGCAGTAGGTGACACGTGGTCATGCCTCCTAGAGATGTTCTCCACTCGGCTGTCCTTGGGGGTTCTCCACGCTCCCTGGTTTTCCACCTCACCTGGCTGGGCCCTCCTCCTCCTCCTTTTTCTGACCCCACAGTGTCAGAGACCCCACCTGTGCCCTACATGTCTACACGTCCACATGCTGTCTACACCTCCAGCCCCACCTGGGCTCTGAGCTTCAGACTCAGACACGACTCAGCATCTGTTTGGGACGATAACAGCATCTTTATCTTAACATCTGCAAAATTCAAAACTACTGAAAACGCCCCCAAACCCCTATTCTTCTGCATCGTCCTTACTCAGTGAAGGGAGCCACCACTCACCCAGTGCTCAGGTCCCCGCCCTGCAACCCCCCCCCTTCCCCACACCATCACCCGGTCCAGTGGCACCCTCTGGTTCTACCTTCCAAACATGCCCAGAGCCAACCATTTCTCCCACCACCCGGGGCCCAGTGCCCACCAGCTCTCGCCTGGACTACTAATTCCTGGTCTCCAGGTCTCATCCTTGACCTTATAGCCAAGCCATGGCAGACAGAGTCTCAGGAAATGCACATCAGAGCTGCTTAAAGCCCACCAGTGGCCCTCTGTACCTCTCAGGAGGAGACTGCTCGTCCTGCTCAGCACTCGCATGCCCTGTGGACCCACCACTGGAAATCCTCCTGTTCTCCATCACTCTGTTCTCTGACCTTGCCCCTGTCTGGCCACCTCCGGCTGCCCTCCTGGGGCACAGCTCATGCCTCGCCACAGCTCACATTTCCTGAGAGACCCTCCCGGCCAACACCACAGCTCCACTGCTGCCCCTCCCGTCCATGTGTGGCACTTGCTACCTGCAGGCAGGCGCATACTTCTGTTTGTCTGTCACCTGTGTCTTCACCACTAGATGTGAGTCCCCATGAGGACAGGCTCTGTTCTGACCTCAATGGATCCCCAGGGTCCATGTATTGGTTCAGGGAGGCCCGGACGCTCAGATGACCTGTCTAGGGCCACCAAGAGTGAGCAACACTCCTATCCATGCTCTCCCTGGGGGAAGGGGGATGCTGCCACCAGATGCCTCCTGAGCACGTTTTGGACCTAGTGTCTCAAGTTTCCTCCCACACTGGCTCACAGGGGAGCCAGACCTGGGGGCAATTTTGGTTGAGTGGTCCAGCAGGTGAGGCTGCCAGGGAAGGCTTCCTGGAGGAGGAGCTGCCACATGGTGACCTCCAGAGCCAGTCACGGGAGAGCAGGCAGGGCCACCAGGAAAAGGGCAATGGCCTCCTACCATCCCTGGACCCATGCTGAGACGCTGCAGGGTGTGGGGGCTGGAACCCAGAAGACGGCTTCTGACCCCCCCCCCACTCTGCTGAACCACATCCTGTGCCCAGATGCCCCCTCCCCCCGGCCCCAGCAGCCTCAGACTCCAGTCCAAGACGGCAATGCCCAGAGTGTGGGGTCAGGGGGAGGGTGGAGGCCCGGCATCAAAGCCACAGAGAGGGGTGAAGAGCACCTTGTTTGTCCTTTTGGGGACTCTCAATCATACTTTCCATCCCCTCTCCTCCCCGCAAGCTGCCACTGGGTCTATCAGGTGGAAATCTCCAGGGGTTGGGCGTCCGGAGGGGCTGCAGCAGCTCCCGCCACTGCCCTCCCACGGTCTCAGGCCAAGGTGGGGCCTCACAGCCCCCTACCAGGCCTGGAGGTGGAGCCGGGTGCCCAGCAGGCCAGCGTGGCTTGCTGCCCCTGGCTGAGGCTGGGGGAGGAGGTAGGGAGGCTACAGGTCCCCATCTCCAATCCCCACACCCCCTCTGTGCCAGAGCCCTGGGTCACCTCTGTGCAGAAGGGCTCCCTGCTTCGTGGTAGGTCAGTGACTCAGCTGTGCCCTGGTGACCTCTGCCCTGGCCTATGGCCAGGAAGGCCAGGAACAGGGGGCAGGTGGGGTGGATGGAACATACTGGGCCCCCAATAGATCTAACAGCCTGGGCCCCTCAAGGCCCGCTGAGCCCAGTCAGTGCTCAGGAGCCCAGGATAGCCCAGGTCACCTATGAGATCAGCCTGAACCCAGGCTGGCCACTGGCCAGTCCACTTTCCTGCATGGCCTTGGTGTCCCATCTGTAGATGGCACAGCTCCAACCCTGGGACCTGGAGAGACACACAAATGGCCTGTCAACATGCCTCCACATATGTGATATAGGGGCTGGACACACCTGACAGCAGACACTTTCTTGATGGTGGGAGCCACACAGGCCAATGGAGAAGGGTCCCAGGCTGGAATTCCAGGGCTGAGGGTTGCAGAGCACAGGCAGTGTCCTTCCCCACCTCCCTGCCCCCAGGCCCCAGGCCCTGGCCCCTCCTGGTCCCAGAGGAACCTCAACCAGGGTTCATCCTGACTGTATGGAACGAAATTAACCCGAGATGTACTTTCTTCTCCAACCCTGGGACGGAGGGGGAGTCTGAGGGGGCTCAGCAGGCCCCCATGGGACCCAGCCCTCCCTGGCACCAATATCAACGCACCAAACCAGAGAGCTAGGCAGGACCCATGCCCAGCCTTGCCCCATGGCGCCGAAGCCCTGGGGTGAGTGGTTCCGACGGAGGTGACCGTTGACCCACAAACCACAGGGCCACAGGAAGGGGCCACGGGTTGGGGGCAGGTGCAGGCGGGAAGAGCTTTATTTGGTTGGGCCTGCCCAGGCCTGATAGGGGTGTGGGCAGGGGCCCAGGGGCCGGAGGAGTGACAGTCCAGATGGTCATCCCAGGGTGGGGCGGGGAGGGGTTGGCAAGAGCGGGCAGAGCCCCACCCGGGGCTTTCCCAGGTTGGCCCAGGGTCACATGCACATGACATGGACATGACCTTCTCTGAGCACCAGAACTTGACCAGGGGACAAACAAGAGGAAGGCCAAGGGGAGCCTGAGGGATCATTCCAACCAGACCCCTGCGATCCCGCTGGATGTTAAACTTTGGGACTGACAAGTTCTTAGAGACCCAACTGACCTCCACTACTCCTGAGCCTGAGGGCCTAGGACCCCCCGAGGCCACTGTGCCTGCTGCCTGCTCACCACACCTCACAGGACCTGGGACCCGACTGCTGAGGTGCTGCTGGCAGAGGTGGAGGCCGCAGAGGTCTCGGCAGGGAGAAGCCCTGTGGGCCCCGCAGATCAGACCTAGTTCAGGCCCTCACTGATCCGGGGGGGTCACTTGGGTCATAGGGTGACCCTTCCTGTGACCTCTGGCTTGCCAAGTCCTAGCAGGGGGTGTTCTGGATGTGCTAAGTGCCAGGAAGTGGTGACATGTGTCTCATACGTGTGTGGCTCCTCACTGACATCCACATGCACATTGAAGTCTGAGCTCACACGCGTGTGCACACACCCAGGGAGCCGAACCAGCAGAAAGGGCAGGAAGTGGCCAGTTCCTGTCACACTTCCCACTTCCCTCCCCATGGAGGCAGGAAGCTCTCACAGACGTCCCTGCCAGGGAACTTGCCTCCTAAACCTGGCCCTCAGGAGGGTCTGCAGGGGAGGCGAGCCTGTTGAGGACAGGCTGGTCCTTGCAGGCAGGCAGGGTCAAAGAGCCAGGTCTAGCCAGGGACTAGACCCTTGGGACCCCCTACTGCTGCCCGGGGTTTCAGGCCTAGGGAAGGGAGGGGTGCCCCCACCACACACAACACATCTCTGGTGGCCAAAAGGGAGCCTGGAGCAGAGCAAGGAGTCCATGGGAGGGAGAGAGGGAGGGTCTGCCACTGTCCTGACACCTGCTGCCCACTCTAGGCTCCAGCCACTGCCCACACCACCTGCAGGGCATGGTCCGTTCCCTAGGGGCAGGGTACCTCTGACCTCCACCCAGGCCCGGCCCCCGACCCGAAAGAGTCTTTTCCACCGCCTGAGTGAGACCGTGCCTCGCGGGCCCAGGACTCAGATGTCCGGCCCCATTCTAGCGGGGGCCGGTGTCAGGACGCCACGCCAGGGGTGCGACCGGCCTGAGCGCGGAGACGTCCCGAGCTAAATCTCGCCCGCGCCCCGCGCCCGCGCCCGGCGGACCGAAGAGCATCTCCCGGGACCGCGGCGTCGGCTCACCTGCGCGAGGTCATGTCTGCTCCGCGCCGCGCTCCGGGGGGGTCCAGGCGACCGCGCCCTCGGGCCGCTCCGCGGAGGCCCCGCCCACACGGGCCCCGCCCACAGCTAGCCCCCGCCCGCAGAGAGAGCCCCCGCCCATCTAGAGCCCCGGCCCCGGCTTCCTTAAAGGCGCCGCGCCCACGCCTCGCTGCAGCGCTTGGAAGTTGGGATAAAAGCGAAGTTTTCGAGGGAGCCCAGCTACAGCACGAGGGGATGCACACGGGCGGCCCGGGTCCGAGTGGCCGCCAGCCCGGCCGCCCCGACGCACAGCAGTACGTCAACGTGATTAACACGGGTCGGTGGTCCTGCTCCGCCCGGGCGCCTTCCTTCCAAGAACCTTCAGGCATTTCGGGCGCCGCCTCCGTAATAGGGGGGAGGGGGCTGCGCTCCCTACTGCTGGGGTGGGGAGGGAACGGAACAGGTTCCCCCCCCACCCCGGCCCCCGGAAAATCCGGAGCAGAGGAGGAGGGAGGGTGGACCCCAGGTCTTCCCTCTGACCCTCCCACCGTGGTCTGGTTCTCTCCTCCTCCCCACCTCCACCACCCTCGCCTCGCCTCGCCGAGTCTCCTCACTTCCTAAGAGGCGTGACAGCCGCTTTGACCTCAGGGCCTTTGCTCCTGCGGCAACTGCTCCCCATCGCCGGTTGCTGGCCAGTTCACCTCCATACCAGGTTCGCTTGTCTCCTGGGCTCACAGTCACGATCACTTCTGTCCTGTTTGCCCCACTGGCCAAACCGCCTTTCATGAGTCTGTCCCTGGGGGTCACCACCCTTCCTCACCTGGGCTCTCAACCTTGAGATCCCTGGGCCTCTCCTGCCCAGCCTCCCCCACCGCTTTTTCAGGATGGTACACCGGGACATGGGACCTTCTCCTGCTGCTTCCAACCCCTGATCCCAAATCCCCACCCACCACTGCTGAGAGCAAGTCGTCAATGCTCCCTGCCCACTGCTCTTCCTCTCCCACCCACCCAGGTCACCTGAGGGTTCTGCACCCTCAGCAGCAGTTGCCCAGAGATCTCCCTCCTCTTTCTGGAAGTATCGGCTCCCAGAGCACCCTCTCCTGGTCCTCCCGGCCTCAGTGTCCCACCTTCTCCTTCCTCCCAGAGTGGGGGCCTCTTCTCCCCTCACTTAGCACCCGGTGGAGTCCACCTGCTCCCTAACGTGCAGGTCGTCAGCCCAGCCTCCCCTCCACCGGCTACCCCACTCAGGTGGCTCTCAGCTCCTGGAGCCCAGCCCATCCAGACACATCACACTCCAGGTGCTCCAGCCAGTGCCTCATGTCAGTCAATGGCTCTCCCACCTGAATCCAACCCAGCACAGGCCCATTCGTTCTACCCCAAATCCCTCCCTTCTCTTCATTTGCACCTGGGCCCCAGCACTCTGTTCCACCAGCTCCTGCTGTAGCTCCTCCAGGAGCTTCCTGCAGCTCTTCTAACAGAGCCCCAAGCCCTCTTCCTGGCCTGCAAGGCCCCAAGGGATCTGCCTTCCCCATCTCTGTCTTGCTCCTACCAACAGCCTCTCGGTCCTGCACCCTGGCCCCCAATTGCTCCTGCCAGTCCTGCGCTTCCTCTTTCTGCCCAGGGCACCCTCCGTCCAGCTCAGAGCCCTTGCACTGATGAACAGTCGTCTCCTGCACCCCCTCAGGCCTTCACACCCTGGCTCCAGCAACACCCTTTAGGTCTGGGTTTGAGCATCAGTTTTTCACGGACCTTTCCTGGAGCCCCAGGCTAGTCCTGCTCCAGTCCCGTGCACTCACTGTCACCTGCTTGTCCCTCCAGCACTGGGGGCCTAGGGCCTCTCTCCTCCCCCATCCCGGCACCTGACAGCTGCCTGGCACACAGCAGCCACCCCACATGCAACCTCTGAACAAGCAATTTGACGAATAAGGGATGAGAAAGAGAATGCCAGGGGCTAACGGGCCACCTGAGTGCTGAGCTTATGGCTATTTTTGTTTTATTATTTTCATTTTCTGATTTTTCTATTAACACAAAATCAAAAAAGAACACTTAGGAGTTCCAAAGAGGGGGTCCACACAACACTTCCTTCTTCCCTGCTCCTTGTTAGGGGTTCCCATCTCCACAGGCTGACCCCTCTCAGGGCCTCCCACTTAGAGTCTCCCAGCAGGGCCTGCAGCCACCCTCACACTTGGGCGGGTGAAAAGGGCTGCCTGCCACCCCCTACACTCACCCTGGCTCCCCCACAGGCCCTCTCACCACCCCCCACGTCCCCGTCAGGCCCCCCCAAATCCCCCCAGGCTCTCCCACCCAGGTCCTCCCAGGCCCTCCACACCCCTCAACCCACCCACATCCCCCCTAGACCCTCCCACACCTCTACCCACTCAGGTCCCCCCAGGCCCTCCCACCCCCAGCCCACCCACATCCCCCCCAAGCCCTCCTTGCCCTTAGTGCAGCCAGCCCCCTCTCCTCACAGCTCCCCTTTCCCACCCTATGCTCACAGCTACACAGACACAGGCCGATACATGTGCAAACAGGCATGCATGCACATGCACACATTGGGGGGTTGCTGCCTGTAAGGCCTGCCACTCCCAAGGAGGCCACCTGGACTGCATTCACTGCATAGAGGGGGTCTCCTTGCCAAATGCTGCTCCCGCTCCAGTGCAGGCCCCCTCCTCCATCCAGAGCCGCCTAAGGGAGCTCGAAGCCAGCGCTGCATGCACAGTGAAGCTGAGCAAGAAGCCACCAGAGGAGCCAGACGGGTGGGCAAGACAGGGCTGGTGGGAGTACTGTTGCGTGTGGACAGACGAAATCACCTCTTTTAAAGTGTTCAGACTTTATTTCACGGTGATTGACACAGACACAGACTGGAGTTAGTAACGTGATGTGTGGGGCTGCCTCCAGCCTCTGGGCCCGCAGCCCAGCCCCAGCTGTGGGAGGGGACTGTGGGAGGGTCAGGCTGTCACCCCACCAGGATGAGGGCGGGTGGGGGCGGGATGCAATGGGACGCATAGTTGCAGTTTAAGGCATTTCTGGCTTTGCAGCCATCTCTGCCGCCCCCGCACCCCTCCCTCAGCCTTGATCAGACACCCAGCTGGCCCCTGGTCATTCCTGGACAAGGACAACTACCCTTCACACCAGAACAGGAGAGACGGTTTGCTGTGTGGTGTCCTCAGCTGCTCTCAGGCCAGGACAGAGAAGATGACAGCCCCACTGCCCAGGTGTCAGATAAAACCCATGCATGAAGAACTCTGGTTGGTGGTCAGGCCTGGTCCGTCCGTCCTTGAGAGGGGGACACCGGCTGCCCAGGCAGGCAGGCAGTGGATGTCAACCACGTCACAGAGTGGCCCCACTCCCTCTTGGTGCTCCTCACGGGGCCTGGTGTCAGGAGGGGACACAGCCATGTCCAGGGTGGCTGGGTGGATGGGCAGGGCCAGCTGAGGGTCAGGGTGCCCCAGTCAGGCCTGAGCCTGGCCTCTGCTTCCCAGCACCCTGGGACACCTGGACACAACTGGAGGGAGGGGCGCAGTGTGGCCCCGACAGTAACGTTGTGTCTAAGTCACAGTACTGGCACAGGAGGCCCGGGAGGGCCGGCCAGGGCTCGAGGCTAGCCCATCCACTGCACACGCAGCAGGAGGAGCAGCTCCAGTGGGAAACTAGAAGGGCCCCTCTAAACCCCAGCAGCACCTCTGCTGTGGGGACATAGGGCTCACCAGATGGAAAGTGGGCGATGTTTGTGTGCAGGGTCTGCTGACAGGCCAGACAACACGAGGGCCCAGCACAGGTGGACACACAGGGAGGCACAGCATGAGGGGCCGGGCCACGGAGGCACGAGGCCAAGGGGCGCTTCCTGGGGCTGCCATTCGAGCAAAGCCCTCCACGCTGCCGCCTCCCCCTTGAGTCCCTCGACTCAGAGTCTGTCTCTGCAGCTCGCCTGCCTGGACGGGAGAGAGGCCAGGCCAGCAGTCCCTCTGGCCAACACACAGGCAAGAAAATCATATCAAAAAAAAAACGAGTTCACAAAAATAAAAAATGACAGCAGGGTGGTGGTGGGCTGCGGTACGGCTCACGGGGCCGCGCAGGGCCGGAGCTCTGGCTTGGAGACAGCATCCTCCAGCAGGTGCAGCGGGCGCTGACCCACCACCACGTCCCGCAGGCAGCCCACGAAGCCCGTGCCATAGGCCTTGGGCAGGGCCTGGCCCACGGGCAGCTTCTCCAGGCCACCTGGAGGAAGACAGAGGGAAGGTCACTCGGCTGTGACTTAGTGATGGGCAGGCCGGGATGCTGGCACCAGAATGACCAGGTGAGTCACCCGGGGCCTGTCAGTGCCCAAGGGATGGGGTGACCAGCAGACGTGCTCCAGCCTCCTGGCCTCACCCGCCCTGGGAACTGCAGGGGCTGAGACCAGGCCCTCCCCTGCTGGCCCATCTGTTGTCCTGGATGGGGCCGACTCAGGTGCCACTCTTGGTTGCCGGCCCCAGGGGATAAGAGTCTGTCTGAGACTCTTGGCTGCCCCTCCTGTGGCCTCCCCGCCAGAACACTCACCCAGCCACAGGGCTCCGTCGGTGTCCAGCTGCGTGGCACCCAGGGGGGAGGAGCCAGTCACGGGGGCCTCATTGCCCACCTGAAGGGAACCTTCCCTCTGTTCCCTGGGGGTGTGGGTGGGGTGAGGCCATCAGGTGGTTCCAGAGGGCCCCACCACCACCTCCAGATCCTGAGCCCCAAATGGGACCTCATTTACCCAACTCCTGGCTGGTGCCATGCCCTGGGGACCACCACCAAGTGTCACCCCTGGGGGCCAGGACAGGGTGGCACTGACCCCCAGCAGAGTACCTGGTGGCCAGGGCAGGAGGGCCTCATGTGGGTCAAGCTTTGCTGGAGGGGATGACCAGGCCCAGACCAGAGGAACACATCCCCAACCAGTGTCTAAGCAGAGCAGGGACTCCCTTTTCAGATCAGGAATAACCACTTCTCCTACATCCTCTTGTCCCTCCCCCGTCGCTGGTAGCAACCTTGGGTCAGGCAGCCAGCCCTGCCCCCCAGCCCCCATGAAACCCCGCCCTAGCCACAAGTGACCGGGCATGCCCTGGCCGGGCAAGTCCAGGCACCACCCGCCACTGTCCTCGGTGCGCCCTGGGCTCCCTGCTGACCTGTGCGCCCTGACCCGCAACCAGCGGTTGGTGTTGACCGGCACGGTGGAGCGCAGCACCACGGGCTGGGAGCCCAGGTCATAGGCCAGCTGCAGGCGCCCATCCACGATGGCCAGGGCCACGTAGTCGGCCCTCTCTGTGGCCTTGCCGCTCCACAGCACCAGCCCCTGTGTGGCCTCGGTGCGCAGACTCAGCTCAAAGTGGTTGCTCTGCAGCGCCTTCTCGCTGGTGGGCAGAGGGCTGGTCAGGGCCTCCCGGAGGGTGGCAGGGGACAGGGTGAGGGAGGTGGGAGGGCAAGGGCCATGACTGCAGAGCCTGTAAAGGCTGTTGATGTGACCCAGGGTGGCTGGACAGGCAGACACATGAGCAGAGGAGTGAAGGGAACAGAGGGACAGCTTGGCAGAGAAACAGTCAGAGAGATGGGAAGATGATGGGCAGACAGTGGGGGTCAGGGTGCCACTGCTCACCTGGGAAGGGCTCCGAAATCCGGAGCTTCAGGGCTTAGAAGCAGGAAGAGAGGGAGGCAGGTGAGCAGGGGACAGACGCGCTGTAGTGCAGGGTGGGGAGGGACCTGGCAGCAGCCCTCCCCACATCCCCTTTCAACAGTGGAAGGTGGAGGAACAAGCAGCCACGCAAGACACACAGGACCCAGGGCATCGGCTCCCCCACCACAGAGCCCTGACAATGACACACAGGCAACACGCGTGTGCAGACAGAGCTGCTGGGCACGGCCCAGCCCAGGTGCAGAGCTCAAGGGGTGAAGCGTGAGGGGGCACGGAATGGAGACCAAGCGCTCAGCTGCCCAGGAGAGGCCCCTGGGTGTCCCAGCACACATGGGCATGTGCATACACACACACACACACACACACACGGATGCACATGCGCACATTCGGACACATGTACACACACATGCAATGCACACGTGCATGCACACACACGTGTGCACTCTGCTGGTGCTTTGCGGCGAGGCGAGTGACTCAGGGGGGCAGATGGGGTGACCGGCCTTCAGCACACATCCTGGGAAAGGGTGACTCCCCACTTCCAAGCTGGGAAACAGCCTCATGCAGCACAGAGCCCCCCAACCCATGTCCTCCTCCACCAGGGATGGAAAGTTCCGCCCTCACCCTCGGTGGGGCTCGAAATGTGCTGCCGGGTGGGTGAGGAGTGGAGAAGGGATGAGATGAGTGTGAAGGTGGAGATGGGGCCGTGGTGCTACTTACGCTGGGATCTCATTGGTCAGTTCGCTTGGAAACAAAGAGAGACGGTGAGAAGGAAGGAGGGTGGAGGAGGGTAGAGAAGAACCTGCCCTTCCTGGCCACAGAGCCAAGGGTGGTCGCCCTGCAGGCGCACAGACAGGACCAGACAGACAGCAGAGGATAGAGGGGGCGCCGGCTTCCCGGGGGCGCGTTACCTCTCGGTCACGGCATTGAGGTACTCAACGTATGTCCATCCATCAAAGGCCAGTGCGTCCAGGTCCCCTGCTGACTTCTCAATCAGCCCTGAGAGACAGTCCGGGTGAGGACCAGCCTCGGTGTTTGGGGGGGCCTCCACCCGTCCAGGCTCAGCCTCATGCCAGGCAGCACTCACCCTTCTCGCAGTGCAGCCCTGAGAAGCCCCCAGGACACAGGCACACGTAGGAGGCCTCCCGGGGGAGACAGGAGGCCCCGTTGAGGCAGGGGTGGCCTGAGGCCCGGGTACAAGGGTGGTCTGCAAAGGACGAGACATCCACTGCCCGCACTATGTGCTCCTGGGTCAGCAGCTGGTGGCCTTTCAAGGAGACCTGGGAGGATGGGGGAGTGAGAGCCTCTGTCCTGTCTGCCACCCTCCCTACTGTGACAGCCCCACCCGGGGGCCCTGCTCAGGGCACTCCCCACCCCAGGAGGATGGAGGCGCCCCTGGAATGGGCCTGTCCTTGCAACTCCACCCCCCACCGCAGACAGCCCCACCCCGCCCCACGCACCAGCTGGATGGCACCGTCAAAGCCAGAGGACACCGCAGCTGCCCGGGCCAGGTTACTGAAGTCAGGGGCCCCTCCCACATACAGCGGCTCCTTCAGGTTGAGGACAGTGTGTGGCACCTGGGGGGAGGTGCTGGGTGAGGAGGCTGTGGAGCCCGCCCCTGGGCAGGACAAGGACACTGAGCCCCAGACCAGGGGCCCCAGCCCCAGATGGCCCACCCCCTGACCCCCAGCCCATCTAGGGGGCAGTTAATCACAGGCCGGCTGGCGGGGCTCAGTCAGGAGGAGCTACTCTAGGTGGAGGCGGAGAAGACTGCCGAGCAGGATGAGAGGGAGGCCGTACCTTGCGGGATTTCTGACATCCGAAGAGCGGGGTGGGGGTTGCCGAGCAAGGGCCAGAGAGCAGTGGGAGCAGAGAGGAGACAGACAGACAGAGGCCCAGGACAGACGGAGAGAAAACAGTTCGGTGAGAGCCGGCGGGGGTGGGGCTGCCACACCTCAGAGGGGGGTGGGGGGAGGCCCACGGCCGGACACTTACCGGGGACTCCCCCAGCACGCGGGGCCCATCGCCGACTCGCATGGCGCCCTTGCGGCCACTTCGCTCCAGGGAGACCCTGGTCCAGGTGCCCAGGGCCACCGGCTCCTTGCTCCTGGCAGGGAGGGGGCACCGTGAACAGGCTTGGACTCTGCCAGCCCGCCCACCAGGGGCCCGAGTGACACTGCGGCCTGTCCTAGCCTCGTCCCCATACCCACCCACAGGGGCACACCTGATGACTGCTGCCCCCTTGCCCAGGTCATAGCGGAACTCCAGACGGCGGTCATGCAGTGCCAGTGACACAAAGTCCCCCTTGCCGTCTGCCTTCTGCCCGTTGTACAGGAGCAAGCCACTGGGGCCGCGGGCCAGGAACACCACCTCCAGCGCCATCTTCTCCCTGGGGTTACACAGGGTCAGGTGGGGGCGTCTCGGTGGCCCCTTGCCCCACAGGCGGGAGGGGGTTTGGGGGCTGCTTCCCACATCCACCTCTTCTGTCCCACTGACCCCAGGTCCCGATCAAAGGTGTGAAGGCCTTTCAGCTCCAGGTACGAGAAGCCGTGAAAGTCGGCCAGGAAGGGCCGGGGATCTTCCCGCTCTGAGACTGCAGAAGACAAGACGGTGGTCACACAGGGTGCTGGGCTCTGACCCCTGGGGTCCCCTGCACCCCCACTGCTCTGTGAGCCCCCGGCCTAACTCAAGCCCTAATGCTAGCCTGAACCCTAACCCTATCCCAACCGGAACCCAAACCCGAATGCTTGACCCTAACCCCCCATCCCCTCCCTCCTCCCTGCCCCACCAGCCTGGTGCCCCCACCTGTCTGGCAGAGGGTGCCCCCTCGCCCCAGGGGGCACTCGCACTTGGCCTCGCCCTCGGGCAGCACACGGCATGGGGCTGTGCCATGGCAGGGGTTCGGCTGACAGGGGTTCTTCTCATTGGCACATGTGGGACCTGGAGGGAGACAGGATGGGATCCCAGGAAGCTTGAGCCCCGCCCACAGACACATGAGCGTCCCCAGCAGCCAGCCCAGGCCCCACTCTCACCGAAGCGGCCGGGTGGGCACTGACAGTGGAACATGCCGGCCCCCAGGGCCTGGCATGGGGCCCCGCCGAGGCAGGGGCTGGGCAGGCAGGGGTGGTCCCCGCACTCGCCCACACCAGAGCTTCGGGTGGCAGCCCCCTTCCAGCCACTGAGCTCCAACCGCTGGTTGTTGATGTCCAGCAGGCGAATGCAGCCCCTGAGGCCAATGCTGACAGAGGTCCGCTCGAGCACCCTGCCGCCAAGATGAGGGTCAGGGGTCAGAGACCAAAGGCATCATCTCTCACAGCCAGCTGTAACACTGGCATCCCCCAGTCAGCCAAGGTCAGGGGTCAGGGCGGCTGCTCCCGCTCCCCATCCCCACCCCCCTTTTTGGTGCTCACAAGATAGCCAGTCCCACAAACAGGACAGAATCAGGAGGTGGGTTGAGGATCAGGGTCGGGACTGAGAGTTGGGGCCAGTCCAGCCCCTCCTCCTTGGCGGTCACACAGCAGCCTGGTCCTCAGGGATGCCACCCTCAGATATGGCAGGAGCAGGGTCAAGGGTTGGGGTTGAGATCAGGGTCCCTGCCATTGCCCACACCCATTCTCCCACCCCTTTGTTATGCACAGGGAGCCTGGGTCCCCTGGATGCTGCCCACCGGAGTCAGGGATCAGGACCAAGGTCAGGGGTCTGGGGTCAGAGCACCCCCCGCCATGCTCACATGGAAGCCTGGTCCTCCGGGACACCACCCACAAAGAGGTCCGTGTCCAGGTTGAGGCCGTCGGTACCACTGGGGCTCTGGCCCAAGACGGGGGTCTCACCATCCACCGAGAGTGCACCCTGGCGCCAGTGCCGGGACAGCTCCAGGCGGTGCCACCGGCCTGGCTGCACGGGCACCAAGCTGGTCAGCACTGCGGGCCCCGAACCTGTGTCAAACCTGGGGGCAGGAGCAGGTGGTCGGAGTGGCCAAGGGAGCCAGGACCACGCTTGAGCTGACACCCCCTCCCCAACTGAGGTGTATGCGTCCCCACCTGAGCTGCATGCACCACACACCTGAGCTGCACACACCCCCCACCAACCTGAGCTGCACAGGGCTCCCCAACCTGCGCTGCATGTGTGCCCCAACCTGAGCTGCATGCACCCCCCGACCTGAGCTGCATGTGCGCCCCGACCTGAGCTGCATGCGTCCCTACCTGAGCTGCACGCGGCCCCCCAGCAGCACCAGTGCCAGGAAGTCCTTGCCCTGGGTGTTGCCGTTGTAGAGCAAGAGCCCCTGGGGCTCCAGTGCCCGGAACTCCAGCGCCAAGCGCAGCATGTGGTAGGCGCGCAGAGTGGGGAAGGCCAGGAAGGACCGGCCCCCAAAGGCCGGTGCAGAGTGGGAGGGGCCCAGCGCTGTGGAGACAGGGAGGGATTGCTGGGGGTGGGGGACCAGGCCTGTCCCCCAGCTGAACCCCAGTCCTGGTCCCCCACCCCCAGCCCGCCCCACATTCCCACATGGCCCAGCTCTGCCCCCAGCCCTGGCATCATCCGCCTGCCTGTGCACCTCCAGCACAGATGGCCTGTACCTTTTTCGCAGATGGCGCCCCCCCTGCCCACTGGGCAGCTGCAGGTGAAGCGTCCACCTGAGCGCTGGCCCTGGCAGGTTCCTCCGTGGAGGCAGGGCTGGGAGTCGCAGGGCCTCGGGGGCTGCTGGGAGCCTAGGGGCAGGGGCAGGCGTCCAGGCACACGACTGGGGGCAGTAGTGGGGGACCAGCGTGTGGTGGGGGGAGCGGTGGTCCTGCCGATGGGCCGGCTCGTGTGACTGGGGTAGAGGGCCCGAGGAGTCACACCAAAAGAAGGCAGGCGGGCCACAGTGGTGGCTCTAGCTGTGGCTGCAGCAGGAGTGGCTCCTGTGGTGGCTCCAGTGAAGAATGCAGGAATCCAGTCTGGGGGGGGGGGGGCTGTCAGGACACAGGGCAGGGTACCGCGGGGGCCGCGGGGAGGGGCAGCCTGGGCACTCACCGAAGTCCATGAAGCGCACGTGCTCCTGCAGCGGCCGCCTCACCCCCAGGGCCCGGCGTCTGGACACTTGGATCTGCCGCAGCAGGGCCCGGCCCACGTCTGGTGCCCTGAAGGCTGTGGCTGGGGAGGGGGGGACACTGAGCATGGCGGAGGCCCGTGTCGGCCCCTACCGCCTCCTGGGAGGGACCGGGGTGGGGGCTCACTGGGGTCAAAGTGCACGTCTACAATGGCTCGGACTGAGTTGCCAGGCCCCAAGTCCCGCAGACGGACGCTCCAGAAGTCCTTCTTCACGTCCGAGTTCCGGAAGAGGTCATCCAGCTGTGGGTGGGCAGTGGGTGAGGGATCTGGGGCGGCCAGGCTGGGCCGTCGGGCCCTCCCACCTTGGCACTTGTCTGGGTCTGTCCTGGGAGGAAGGCCTGTGGCTGGGCAGGGGCTGCCCCCGACCCTGTGGGCCCCACAACTACCGCGCTCTCGATGCTCCTCGCAGTCTCCCCAAACAGCTCTGACTTGGGGTCGGCCATCTCCGGCGTGTAGAACAGCTCCTGCCCCTCGACGGACTCGAGCTCCAGCACACCTTGGAACGCTTTGGTGGCTGCGGGGGGAGGTGGCAGTGAGGCCCTGCTTGGCACCTGCCCGGCCTCTGGGCCGGCCATGGGCACAGACCCCAGCAGCAAGCCACATGGGGTGCAGGGCAGGTGGCAGTTAGTCAGATGGCCATGAGGTTAGTGGGGACCCAGGGCAGGGCTGGCACCAGTTACCAGGCAGACTCCTCGGAGCGGTGCCCCAGGCCAGCTTGCGACAGGAGAGACAGGTTAGCCACAGGGTCCTGGGCACCCACATGTGTATGGGGGCCGAGACCACACGTGTGTGTGCATGTGCTGAGTCCCCTAGACCACACACACGCCTGTGCTCAGATCAGAAGACCACAGTCCCCGGTGCCCACCTGCTGGGCAGGCCTGCTATCTGGGAGGAGACAGCATCCCTGGCCATGTCCAGGCTGCTCCTCATGCTCCACCCCAGCCCCGGCCCCACTCACCAGGACAGTTGGAGCCCTCTGTGTCCAGCGAGGGCGTCTTGCCATCTGAACAGCAGCCCAAAGGCGAGTTGTAGCAGGAAGCCCTCTCGACGGGCGGCCCGGGGCTCACAGCACTGCCACCCTCAGGGGGCTCGAGTCCTGGGGAGGTGCGGTCTGAGCCCAGCCCCATGCAGCCCTCCTGGGCCCTGCCCCCCGTCCCCGAGCCTGGGCTCACCCCCTGAGCCGGCCCCACTGGCCTCCAGGTCCCCACTCAGCTCCTCATCGCCACTCCCATCAGCGCTGCCAGATTCGCCGAAGGCAGAGGAGGCGAGGCTGGCTGCTGTGGGGGAAGCTGTGGGGGGCATGGTCAGCACAGGCCTCTCGGTGGTCCTGGGGATGCTGGCAGTGGTCCAAGGTCGTGAAGAGGGTCGAGGGGTGGGCCGGCTATGGGGGGTGCTGCTGGGAGCCAGGGGGAGGGCGCTGGGTGGGGGTGGCAGTGCCCTATTCGGGTCAAGCCCTGCGGTGGTCACAGACACGGATGTGGGGTGGGCACCGGGCGCAATTGCCTCTGCAGGGAGAAAAGAGTCCAGACAGGGGGCCAGGATCAGGTGGTCAGGGCAGGGCCAAGCCTTCCTGGGCAGTTTTGGGGCAATGGGTGGGGCCTCACCACGGCAGGGGCCGAGGCTCTGGATAGAGATGTCCAGGCCCTGGCGGCAGGCAATGGTCCTCAGCTGGCACTCACTGCCATAGGTGACTCCATCTGACCCACAGACCTGGGGCACAGGGCAAGGATGCTGTGGGGAGGCCCTTCCCCACCCCTGCCGCCCGCGCACTCCCCACTCCTCACCTTGGTGGTGTTGGCCCCGAGACAGGTGGGTGTTGGACACACGCAGTGGGCGGAGCCAGCCTCCTCCACACAGGAGGCCCCAAACTCACAGCGCATCTCAGCACAAGTCTTGGGCACCGAGGAGACTAGAATACGGACATGGGGGACCCGGCTGGCTCAGGAGGCCTGGCCCCTACGACAGCCCCACCCCCAGCACAGTAAACCCAGGTGGGAGGCAGGCCTGGCCCTCACCTGTTTCACAGCCAGCAGGGCCCAGGGCACGGCCATCTGGACACTGCCCGCACTTGGGTCCGGCCACCCCAGGCTTACAGGAGCACAGTCCCGTCATCTGCTCACAGTCATCCCGCACAGCCCCCAGGGGGTCACAGCTGCAGGCTGGGGGGCGGGGAGGCGGTGGGGGGGAACTGAGGTCTGCGCCTGGCCTCCCCACCGGCTCCGGAGCCTGGCCCAGCCCCTGCCAGGTGAGGGCCAGGCCGGGGCCTGAGCAGGTGAGACAAGGGGCACAGTGACAGGGTGACAGGCGAGAGCGCTCAGCTGGGGACCAACTGTGGGCCCTGTCACTCACGGGTGCAGCCGCTCCGGCCATCAGTGACGATGCCACGGAAGTTCCAGAAGCCGGGCTCACAGCGGTCACACCTGAGGCCTCCCACACCCGGGCGGCAGGAGCACTGGCCAAGGGCTGGGTCACAGGTGCCGCCGTAGGCACCGTGGGGGTTGCACTGGCACGACCCTGCTAGGCCAGGACAGGACCAGTCACTGTAGCCACACGGCTCTGCCAGGCTGCGGGTCAGGGCTGGGCTTGGGTACTCACTGGGGCAGCCTGCCAGGCCCACGCCGGGGGCAGCAGTGACATTGTCTGGGCAGCAGCCGTAGGGGGTCTGGGCACAGTGTGGGGGAACTGCAGGGAGGAGCAGGGCTTCAGACACCACGCAGTGCTGGACGCCCACCCAGGCCCAGCCACCACCACTCAGCCCTGCTGAAGCCAACTCCCACTGGGGCCTGGCAGCCTGGGGCTTGGGTCACAGGTGAGGACCCCACACCACATACGAGCACACGTCTGTACACATAGGACCAGGAACACATGGAACACACACAGATCATGGACACACGGCCCTGTGCACACACGCACAACCAGAGCCACACACGCTCAGATTAGTGTCTGCAAAGTGGCACACACATATGAAGATGTCTGTATACACACACCTATGTTCCTCCATTCACACCCCCATGCAAACACACGTGTGCATGCACGCATAAGCACACACACACGAGCACCTGTGCACGTACAAAGGTACAATAAACGTGATGTTATTGGATCACCATCAATCTCCCTGCAAGAGAAAGTGCTAGCGTGTGGGCCTCGCTGACTCTGCCACCTCCCTGCACTGAACACAGCCCAGCCTGGCACACAGCTGGTGCACACTTGTTGACTGACAAGCACAAGTGTCCACACACTGCAGCTGCACAGATATGGATATGTGCCCACATGGCATGCTTAAGACACCATGCACGCCCACCACTGCACACACACAACACCCACGAACAGAACAGCACACTCATGCCTCATGCCTGTGTGCACACATACCTTTGATCATGCACACACAGGGAACAGAGGCCACTGTACACATGCACAAGCACATGTGTGCGGCACCTGCACCAGATGTGCCCTACACACTCGCTCACCTTGGCAGGCTCCCTGAGCTGCGACGTACAGTTCTCGCCCCTTCTCACACCTGGCCTTCTTCAGCTCACACTCGGTGCCATAGGTGACCCCATCCGAGCCGCAGACCTGGAGAGGTGGTGTCAGTGTGGGTGGCCCGGCCCCTTCCTTGTTGCCCGCTGGGAGCCAGGGGTCAGGTGGGGGTCTCACTGGGCTCCTCAGCACACTCTGGCAGCTGAAGTCGCAGACGCACGGCCCGTCCTCCGAGTCCTCGTCCCAGACGCCGCCACGCTGCCGGCACACTTCCTGCTCACACTCGCCATCCTCTCCAGAGCCAGAGCCTCCTGAGCCGCACTCGGCTGTGGGGAGGAGGCTGGATCACCCGCGGGGTCCTTGTCGAGGCTGGTGCCCAGCAGACCACACCAGCGGCCCCCGAGCCTACCCTGCTCACAGGGGCCCACCCGGGCCTCCTCGATCTGCGTCTGCTGCTGGCAGGCAGCCTCACGAAGCTCACAGGCACTGCGGTACGTGATGCCATCACTGCCACACACGGGGCCCGGCGGGGGACGCTCACACCGGGGACACACACACTGCCCCGCCAAGCACACTGCCCCAAAGGCGCACACCGTGTCTCCACAGGTCTCTGCAGAGGACAGAGCCAGGGAGGGTCAGTGGACCCCAGCTGGGCGAGGCTCAGGGCCACAGCCCGCCCAGCCCCCACAGCCCTGCTCACGGCAGTGTCCGGCAGAGGCCACGTGCAGGCTGATCTGGTGTGTGCAGGCGTGGACATGCAGCTCACACTCGCTGGCATATGTTCGCCCGTCAGAGCCACACACGGGCTGGGCCGAGGCCACACACTCAGAGGGACACACGCAGCGCCCAGTCTCGGCCTCGCACAGGGCTCCAAAGCGGCACTGCCCACAGCGGTCTGGGGAGGAGGCTCCATCACCACGGCGACAAGGACCCACCCTCCCAACAGGACCCACTGGCCCACCACTGACCACAGGGTCCTCTGCGAGCCACTCGGATCTCCTGCCCAAGGGCGCAGGCAGTGGCCTCCAGCTCGCACGTGCTGCCATAGGTGACACCATCACTGCCACACACGGGATCATAGATGCCCGGACATGCCTGCTGGCATACGCACTCAGCTTCCCCATTCTTCACAGCACATGTCGCCCCAAACGAGCACTGCACCCCAAGGCATGGAGACGGGCGCTGGTCTGGGGGGGACACAGGCATCAGCGGCCCTGCCTGCTCCCCCAAGCTTATGCATAAAGCCCTCAGCCCCACGCAGCAGACCCTCTCCCAGGGTGGGGATGACAACGAAGAGCGGACAAGGAGAAGGGCCGATGCACAGGACACAGCAGAGAAAGGGACAGACACGACAGCTGTGGACAGGGACAGACCCAAGTGGCCCAGTGCCCGGCACAGTGCGGGCAGGCTGCCCCCAGGACACAGGAGCTTTCTGTTGACCCATAGCCGGTTGTGGGAGGGCCGGGCTTACCCAGCACACCCAGGCTACTGACCCCTGACCACCAGCAGCCCAGGATACCCGTGCATGCATGGGGGCTCTCTCTCCATGGGGTGAGGAGCCTGCAACCCAGAGTCACACCCAGGGCCACACGGGGGAGGAGGTGTCTGTCCACTTGCTCTGAGGACCACAAGGCCAGGCAGCAGCGAGCCACCCCCCCCCCCGCTGTGCCAGGGGCAGACCTCGGGCTGTGGGCTCCTGGCGGCAGGCGCGGTACCTCATCCTGCCAGCAGGTCAGGCTGGAAGACACAAGAGGCGGAGCCGAGAGGGAAGGAAAGACAGAGAAGAGGAGACAGACAGACGCAGAGAGAGAAACCAGAAAGATGGACAGACCAACTGACGGAGACAGAGTTGGAGGTGGGCAGAGCCACAGCGGCCCCAGCCCACTCAGGACAGGCCGCCTCCGCCCTCCGATGGCCCCTTAGAGCCCAATGAGACTCTGCCTCTAAGGGGGCTGCGTGTGTCCCAAGAGGGAGGGACCCAGAGGACCTGAGGACTACAGGGGCAGCCTGGCCATGCACATGGACCAGGGAGCCTGCACAAGGGCCCCAGCCTGCGCCCCACCTCACCCCAGGAGCTCCAGGCACCTTCCTGACGCTTCCCCTGCCCCAGAGCCTGGTGGCAGACAACAGCCCTGCCAGGCCTCCCAGAGTGACCAGCCCTCGCCCATGGGCCCAGGAGGAGCATGACTCGGGATGGCGATGGTGTGTGATGACAGGGACTGACGCAGGGCAAGCACTCAGGACATGGATCCCGCCCACGGCGCTCACCACACGGGCCCGGGTGCTTGGCGGGGATGGCATGCTGCTGCCGACACTCGGCCTGCTGGCGCCAGCAGTCACTGTCATACGTGTGCCCATCGTGGGCGCACACGGGTCTGTAGGCCCCGTCACAGGTGACGCGGTCGCAGGAGCAGCGGGGGTGGCCTCGGCGGGATAGGCACACGGCGTTGAACCTGCAGGCATCTGGGCACTGGTCTGGGGGGTGCCAAGAAGATCAGAGAGTCCAGGGTGCCTCACCAGCCCCCACCGTAGGATGTGCAGGGGAGCCATGGGCACAACAGATGGAGAGAGGGGACCCGTGAGGACTAAGGGATGGTGAGGACAGGCATGGCGGGGCTTCCCCCAGGAGCCGCCCACCTTGAGGCTGGCACTGGCCAGAGCGCACTTTCTGGAGGAGGAGGCCGCGGACAGCCCCGGTGCGGCCCATGACACAGTCACTATCGTAGGTGACCCCATCGTCCCCGCACACGGGTGCCCGCCGGGGAGGGCAGCTCTCTGGATGCAGGAGCATCTCAGGGCGCCGTGTGCGTGGGTTCACGCGGCAAACGCGGCTCAGGTCGTCGACGGCGCCCTGGCAGGGATCTGGGGGCAGGAGGGCAGAAGTTAGGGCGCTGCAGCCTGCACCTGCATATACAGGTCACCTCAGCGCGCAGGAGCAGCGCTCACCACACGGGCCGTCGAACTTCTTGAAGATGTTCTCCTGGCGGGCGCAGGCGCGGCGCAGGAGCTGGCACTCGCTGGGGTAGTCGACACCATCGCTGCCGCACACGGGGCCCTCGGGGGCCCCCCCGCAGGAGGTGGGGCACAGGCACGTGGCCATCTGTCCATCGGCCGAGCGCACACAGGTGCTGCCGAAGCTGCAGGTCACGTTGGAGCAGGGGTCCTGGGACCCTGTGGAGGGCGGGGTGGGGTCACGCCGCCCGCCCCTGCCGCGCCCCGCCGCGCCCCCCGCCCCTGCCGCGCCCCGCCGCGCCCCCCGCCCTCACTAACCGCAGGGCCCGCGGCTCAGCAGGCGGATGCGGCGCTGCTGGCTGCACTGCGCCCGCTGCAGCTCGCACTCGTTGCTGTAGGTGGAAGCGTCCGAGCCGCACACGGGCGCCACCACGGAGGGGCAGGCGCTCTTCTTGCACACGCAGGAGGCTCGACCCGGAGCCTCCGCACTGGGCTCGCACACGGCGCCGAAGCCACACAGCATTCCTCGGCAGGCTGGGGGTGGGACGGGAGTGGGGAGGTAAGAGCCCCGCCCCTGCCGCCGCCCGGCCGCAGTCATCTGTGCACGGGGCCCAACGTCCACACACCTGCCGAGACCGTGCAATGCACACGGTTCATTCATTGACCCCCACATGCGTGTCCGCACGTGTTCATGCTCGCACTCACAGGAACACGTGTGTGCCCATCACGGCCATGGACACACGCTCCTGCGCGCTCACGGGGCCTGGCCCCCCCTCAAGCCCCACCCACTGCAGGGCTCCCCCACCAGCCAGGGGCCTTTCTCACAGTAGAACCTTTTCTGCTCTCCCTACACCCAACAACCGTGGAGGGGCACCTCCCAGACCCTGCACCTGTGTGAGGCAGGCCAGGCGCCCTGTCCTGACCCATCTTGGTGGGAACCCCCCACGCAGAGCAGGAAACAAACAGCCCCAGGGCCACTGCTCTCACAGGCCACCTGCTCTCTCCCCACATCAGAACAAAGCCCTCATCTGACTGGGATGACTCCCCACCCTTCAGAGCCCTGGCCCCTTCCTGGGAGTTGCTCCGGTGTCCACCACCCTCCCTGACCCTGGCCACCTCCCTATGGACCAGCTCCCCTGCCTTTCATGGACAGCCTGAGGTCACAGAGCTATGGGAGGGGGGTCAGGTCACATGCTCCACCCTGGGGGGGGGGCCTCAACATGGCCCTGCCCCATGCTCCCTCCAGGTCCCCCTTTCTTCTCAAATCTTCCCTCTCCTGCTTCTCTGGAGGCCACCCCTCCCCTTGGGCCTGTGCCCAAGTGGGCCCTGCTTCTGTGATCCCTTCTCTGCCCACCTCCCCACCTTCCAAGCCCCCCACAGCCAGCCTCCCCAGGCCCACGCTCTGCTGTGGCTCTTAGTGTGGCCTTCTGTGAGGTTCCTGGCCCTCCCTTCTCCCTAGCCACAAGCTGACCGGGGCATCTTTCCATGGGCCCCTCAGGCACCCCCACGCCTCCTCCTCCCCACCTGTCCTCCTGAGCCCCCACCTCAGGAAATGTCCTCAGCCCCCGACGCCTCCTGGTCCTGCTGCCCCACTTTGTACTCAACAGTGGCCTCCTCGGGGAGGCCAGGCACAGGGCTCTGCGGACCTGTCACTGTTTTCTTCAAACACGGGAGTTCTTAACTTGGTGGTGGAGGGCTGCAGCATACACCCTGTCCCCAGACCTCCACGGTAGCCCAGGGAGCGGCCACTCCTGACCATCTGTGTGGGACCACGTCCCCGCGTGCGGGAGTGAAGAAGGCCCAGACATCTAAACCCAGAGCCGGCAGCGGCAGGGGGCAGGCTGACTCCTCAGGACCCCCACCCGGAGCTGCAAGCCCACAGGCAGGGCAGGCCCATTACGGCTGCAGCTGTCTGGATCTAATAAATGTTTAATTGGGTCCAATGATCATGAATAAGTTATGGAGGGCCGAGCAGCTCCACCCCATCACCCCCCAGCAGGCTCACGAAGCACCTTCAACTCCAAGGAGAGAGAAGGGCTGGCTGCCCAGGGAGTAAGAGCTAACCGTTGCCAAGGCGCTCCTGCATGCCCCTCTGGGCGTCTCTGCCCCACCTCACACAGGCTGAGTGGACAGGGGCCTGAGACAAGGGCAGGGCCTTAAGTTCCTAACCTACTGATGCTCCTCCCCACCACGCCCAGACCCTGGAGCCGGGCTGCCCCCAACGCTGCATCTGTCTCCTTCTGTGAGTGCGGACAACAGGGCCCACAAACAGGGTGGTTGTCAGGCTAAATGGGCCCAAATCTGCAAAGGCTTGACTGCAGCACCACCAGCTGTTAGGGGAGAGTCAGCTGCCACAGCGATAAACCGTCAGGACAGCAGCTCAAACCAGACTCAAACTGTGTCCACCCAACTCCTCTCCATGCTTTCCATCTCCCTCAGGGCTTCCCTCTCACAGTTAGCCCTCCCTCATCCAAGGCCCTCGGGACCCCCAGGCCAAATCCACAGCCACTTCCTAATGTCTGGCTGGCTGCTCTGTTTGGCTTCAGCTGGACCTGCTGACCAAGGTCTTTCCTAGGGTCTTGACCCCATGGCCAAGGACCTGATCACCTCATTGCACCTCAGCCAGCTGCTGTGTGTCTGTGCCCTCCGGCTCAGGCCTCTCTCTCCCTCTGGTCACCTTGGTCTAGCCAGACCCCTCCCAAGGTCCCAACCCTTTAGCCAAGGACACCTACTCCTCAATGGCCAGCATGTTCCTCGCCCACTAAGATCTGCACCCTCCCGCCACAGCCCAGGGTTCTGCTTTGTCCCTCGAGACAGAGCCTGTGGAGGAAGGTGATGAGCGAGGCTGGGGCACTGGGTCACGCGCATGAGGATGGACTGGAAGGCAAGGGGCCGGGGCAAGGGACTAGAGATGTCTCGGGGACAGGCTTCCTGGGATCAGCTATTAAACTAGAGGTGGCTGAGGGCAGAGGAGGGGCCAGGGTGCCTTCGGGGGGCCATGGAGCTGAGGCCTCAGCACTGGCCCCCAAGTCAGGCAGGCAGGTCCAGATCCCAACACTTCCACCTCCCATCACTCTGCGGAGCCTGCCCCCCGCTCGCACAGGTGGCAGTTTCCGAGGGGCAGTCTCCTGGCTCCCAGGGCAGTTGTGGCATTTGGTGACGCGACGTGGGCGAGGTGTGGAGCGTACGGTGCTCGACCTGTCCCAGCTGAAACAGCTTCCCCTCCCCAGGCCCACACTCAGGTGCGGGCTGCTCCCGTTTACAAGTCTGCTCCCCCACAGACCAGGGGATCACAGAGGCTCAAGATGAGTTTCTTGATTGGATGTAAGACGTACACAAGCACAGAGACCGTGTGCACAGACGGGTGCGACTGCACACAGACACACGCACACGCATGCGAGCACTGCTCATCATTAACACCACACTCCGTGTGCCAAGCCCCACTCGGGCCTCCCCTGCGTTAGCCCTTGATCCCCATGCAAACCGCCCCTCGCAAACACAGGTGGAGCACCCAAGTACCCATGCGCTGCATGCCCCTCACAGGTCACCTCTGGGGCACTGCCACACCTGCCCCAGTGCGGCCTCCTGCTTCCCTCGGGCAGTCTCGCTCCCTGCAGCCCAAGGCCCCTCGCAATGTGCGAGGCTGGAGGCGGCGGTGGCTTTTTATAGCCGCCGGTTGGAGCGGGGATATTTAACTCCCCTCCTGGTTTCGGTGGGTTGGGGAATGGAGCAGATGCCCCAGCCCTGCCTGTAGCCACAAATAGGCGTTGTGTACAAATGGGAGGGATGACGGCCATGGCGTGTAGCTGTTCCCAAGTATACAATGGGATCGGAGTGCAGGTGTGGGGTCCACGTGTGCCACTGTGGGGAGGGCCAGTGTGTGTGTAAAGAAAAGCAGATGCACAGGCTTCCAGGCTCCAGGAGAGGAGGCTGAGGATGCTGGGAGGAGGAGGGTGTCCTCCCACCTGAGCCTGACCTTTAAATCCAGGCGGCTCCAGGCCTCTTGCGTATAGCCGACGGGGGACTCAGTCCTGGGCCCCAGCCCCCAGCCCACCACAGCCTTCCCTCCTCCCGCAGCCTGTCCCATGTGGGGACACCCTCTGTTTCTGACTTCTGAGAACCTGAGCAGGTACCCAATCCGCAGGGGACCCAGGTGCTGTGAGCACACCCGCCAGAGGACCCTAGGCTGCCCCCAGCCCCTGCCCTCCTGCAGGCATCAGCTTCATTACAGTGGCCCACACACCAGCAGGCCGCCCAGGGAGGCCAGGCCCCAGCCCACAAAGCTGGTCAAGAAGGCCAGCCCCAGCCTGCTTAGCCTCAGGGACAGGTCCTCCAATCCCCCCTCAGACAGCCATCATTGGTCCTGCTGAGGCCCTCCCCCGGTGCCCCCAGCCCCCCAGCCTCTGCACACGCTGTCTAACCCATCTCACAACCTGTGGGCTCCAGGAGCTATTCTCAACTTCTCAGCCAGGGAGGCTGAGGCCCAGAGAAGTTAGAGCCAAACTTGTGTGCAACGACTGGCGGCCAAGACACAGCCAGGCCCAGGGACTCCAGACCCCATGCTCCCTCTGCTGTCCACCACTGTGGACTCTCCAGGAAGAACCCAGGCTCCGTCATCCAGCCTCCTTCCTGCTCCAGACACACCTAACATGCCTGGTGTGCTCACCCTAAAAATGGCCCCTGACCCCCAGGAGTGCACTGCCCCTGCAGGCAGACCCGCAAGCTCATGCTATCACCAGCTGAGCCCCCACTCACCATCCGGAGGCGTCGGGGGCACTGGCGTAAAGTGGGTCCCAGGTTTGTCTGGAAAAAACCAAATCTCCAAGTTAGATCTCTCTGAGCAGGTCCTTCCATAGTCCGTCCCTCTGCCACCCCTACCCATCCCTCTACATCCCTGCCTGCCCACATCCTTTCCCTGGCCCCTCTCTGAGCCCTTACTGGCCGAGGCCTCAGGGGGACAAAGGCAGAGGCCCCTTGCTCTCCTCTGCCCCTCCAGCTGCACTGTCATGGCCTGATACCTGTCCGGGGGGCTCCAGCGGCAGGGAGTGGGTGGCCGCCTATTCCCTATATGAGCCCCAGGCCCCACCAAAGCCCCCACTCTCAGTGTAGCCAACTGTTCCCCTCCTCCCCAACTCCCCAAGAAAGTTGTTTCTGCAGTTCAGGATGAGGGCCAGCCCCTCCCCATGAGCCCAAGGATGGGCTTCGAGGGGCCCAGGGATCCAGAGAATGCCCCATCCTGTCCCCGGAAGATGCTGGTGGCCTCTGTGTCCCTGCCTGTCCCCCAGTCCTTGGGGGCCGAGGCAGGAGGCATTCAGCCAGCAGAAGCAAGGTCACTCAGCCTGGCCCGGGGTGGCCACGCCCGCAGCCACGTACAGTTGTTGAGGAAGAGCAGCACCGCGAAGCCAAGCGTGGACGTGGCCAGGAGGATCAGGCAGACGTTGCAGGGTATCATGAAATATCGCACCAGCAGGGAGACCCCGCGCTGCTGCCGGGGATCCCGCTCCAGTGGCAGGGGAGGCATGGCCCTGGATCCTCGGCCCCCACTCTCCGGGTGTCGGGGGTCCTCACGGGGTGCCCTTAGGCCTCTTCAGGGCTACTCCCCCCATTCTGGGCCCCCTAAGGCAGCTGACAGCAGCTATGTTCTCAAAGTTCAGCTCCGGTCACAGCTCAGGGGACGCCAGGCCCCCTCCACAGCCTTCAGGGCTCATAATGGGAGGTGTGCAGAATTCTCCCAAGTAGGAATCCCCAATTTGGGCTCAGAAGGAGGCGGGGGAGGCACAGAGGTCCAGCGGCCACCCCTGCTGTCCACAACCCGTGCGGGCCTGGGCCGGAGGCACCAGCAAGCTCTCCGCAGGGCTCCGGCCCTGCTCAGTCTTCCTGGAGCCCCTGGGAGCCCCGTAGCCCCGATCCTGCCCGCCCAGCCACCCTGGAGAGGCGGTCCGAGGAGGGGGCTGGTGGCCCGTCGCCCAGACTCGGCGGGGAGGCACGGTGGGCGCAGGGCGCGCAGGGTCCCGGCTTCTCCTGTCCCCGGCAGAGGCGGGAGCGGCGATGGCAGCGAGCAGGAGGAGCGAGCGCGCGTCAGAAGCCAGAGAATAAAGAGCCGGCCGCGCAGGGCCGCGCCTCGGCTCCCGCCTCCAGCGAGCAGCACCGGCTCCCCTCGCCCTCGCCGGGGCTGCAGCGGTGAGTGAGGGGCGAGGGGCGCCGCGGAGAGAGGGCGGGGAGCAGAGACAAAGGAAGACGCCTCCGGGGACCCCGGCGTCCGCAGGGAGTCGCGGCCCCGGCGCAAAGAGGGATCCAGCGGGCTGATGAGGACGGGAGGGCGGCGGCACAAAAGGGAGACGGGGGCAGGGGAGGGGGCAGAAGGTAGGGGCTGGGGAGAAGGGGGCTCGGACAGGGGCGTGGGGGGGAGTAATTGCTGGGGCGGAGTGGGGGTGGGGGGTAGGGGCGCTGGGGCTGGGAGAGGAGCAGGGATCGGGCAGAGCGGGGTGGGTGGAGAAGTGGGGGCGGGGAGAGGGGCGGGGGGGGGCGTGGGAGATGGGGCCTCGCTGGGGTCAGGGCTGGGCGGGGCCCTCCCGGTGCGCTCCCCACGGAGGGCTGGGCTGTGCGCGCAGCGGCCGGGGCGCGGCCCGGCGTGGAAGGCCCGGTTCTGGGCTGCGGGCTGCGTGTGGCCGTGGTGGCTGCAAGTGTCTGCTCCTGCTGGCCCCACCCTGGCACTATGTGTGGGGGGAGGGCCCCAAGGTACTGGGTCCAATACGGAGGGTGGGGGCGGCACGATGGGCTCACCCCTCTTGGGAAGCTGAAGCAACACCTCAGACCACCCGCACACCCCAACTCCCTTCCATGCAAATGAGTTCTATGTAAGTAAGCCGTATGCAAATCGGCGCGGGACGCCCGAGGCGGTCCCGCGAGCCTGGAGCGCCCCCCGGAGGCCGCCCCGGGAACGTCGGGGCCATGGCATCACAGCGGGGCCCGGGGCGCGGCCCACCTGACACAGGTGGGCCTCCCGTCCTAGTTTTGCCTCCGCACACAGCCCCCTGAGGACGTCCCTGCCCCCGCCCCTGCTGGGCCGTCAGGTCTTCAGCTCCCAGCCTGCATGAGGCTGAGGGTCGTACCCGGTCCCCATCATCACACAGTCACGTCCCACCCTCTGCAGCCAGGACCCCATAGGTGACCATCTCTATGACCAACACGTCCACTCCCCTGCACCCCCATCCCTCCACCACCCGCAGTCCCACCCACCACGGCTGGCCCTTTCCAGCCTGAACCCAGCTACAAGCTCCTGTGCCCCCACAAGGACCTCCGCCGCCTGCCCCTCCTGGAGTCCATCAGCACTTCTGGGGGCAGGAGAGGAAGCATGGCCTCCGAGGCACGAGGATCCCTCCTCTCCTTGGGGTCAGGCCGCACCCCACCCCATCCCAGGACTCCTCCGGTCAATTCTCTGAAGGGCTGCTGACCCACTCTCCACCCCAGCTGAAAAGATGTTAACTGCACCACCGTCCCATCCCCCATACACTCAGTCTCACACTCATGTACACTCACGCTTGCACACCTGTCAG
This sequence comes from Tapirus indicus, assembly GCA_031878705.1. Taxonomy (NCBI): domain Eukaryota; kingdom Metazoa; phylum Chordata; class Mammalia; order Perissodactyla; family Tapiridae; genus Tapirus; species Tapirus indicus. The sequence continues at coordinate 84,692,927 of CM062924.1, read as the reverse complement.
CAGGTACCCCTTTCAGCCAAACTGCTGTTGCCACGGCCACTAGTGCCACCCCTGTCACTCTTAGGCCTCATCTCAGTCCATCTTGAGAAAGAAGCACTGACCACACAGCCCCCTGGAGTCCCCGCCCAGGTCCATGGGCCCCTCTGCCCCGCCTGGAACAGGCTGTTCCTGGTGCCACCCCAACCGTCCGCTCACCCGGAATGGCACCACCCCAGGGTGCCGACAGCCATCTCCATGCCTCAGCTCCCACCACGCCTCCAGCTGGACCCTCCCCAAGGTCCCTCCACCTCACCACTATCCAGCTGCCTCACAAACATGTCCCTGGAGCCCCCACCCCACTCACTCCCTCCGGGTCAGGCAGGATCCTCCATGCTCCCCCCCCCAACACCTTCCTCAATGGGGCAGCCACCTGCCAGCCAGCACCCAGTTCTGCCAGGCCCATCTGCTTTGACTCCTTCTGTCTCACTGCCCGGCACACTAGTGCCACGTGCCATAGGGGCCAGCCCACCACGGCAGGGTCCCTTGTCACCCGCAGCAGAGGTCTTCACACCTCTTGGAGCCCTGGACTCTCAGGTTCTAATGAAACTTTGCAGGAAAAGCAAACAAACAAAGCGGTTTCCCCACAGCAGTGATCTCAGAGCAGCAATCCATCAAACCACCCGGAGACCCTGGCCACCGCTGGCCTCATCCTGTCCTCAAGGGAGGCTCCCACCTGCCCTCACCTCACCAGACCTCGGCACTGCCCACACCACGCTGATATTGCTGGCAGCTCCCCAGGGCACCACCCTGAACCCAGGGCACCCAGCGCAGGGTTTGTTTATCTGCTCAGGGCAGGCTTGGCCCAGAGCCTAGGGACTTGGGGTGGGGCTGCCAGACGAGCCACACATTCTCTCATTTGCTTCTCACTGCAGCCCCCCAGGACTGCCATCTGCATCCCTTGGCTCAGAGAGGACCCCAAGGACAGTGCCAGGGGTCAAAGGCCAGGTGACGCCCACTGGGCACCTGCCCGCACATGGGCCTGTCTGCTGCAGCCATTGAAGCTGTGGGACATCCTGGGTGGCTCCGCAGGAGAGGGAGCAAAGGAACTAGGGTGTGAAGGAGTTAGCCTGGGGATCTGTGGGAGACCGGGTGGGGGCTGGCAGGGGAGGCCTCCCCCACACAAAGACCCTGAGATCTGCCAGCAAATGGGCTGGTCTTCAGATGCTCAGTGGTGGAGGGGCCTGGCCCACCTGGCCAACACTGGGGTGGGGCTTACGGCCCACTAGGCCTGGCCTGGGGGAGGGGAACCAGGAGGTAGCCTGGTCCCTCCCTGCCTCAGTCAGAGTCTGAGCCCCCCACAGGGGCTGGACGCCTCAGAGAGACAAAGGGCCATTGAGGCCCCAGACCCAGCCCTAGGAGGGGAGATCAGGCTACCCGAGCTATTTTGGGATCTTCAGACTCAAAATCATTCAGGCCTGACCAGCCCATGCAGGCTCATGCCCTAGGAAGAACAAAGGATACTCTGAGCCAAGAATTAGCCCCACTGGTCTCTGGGCTCACACACAGCAACATGTGACTACACACGTGTGTACACACACTTGGTGTTCCAGGTCTCACACATGCAGACACAAACGTACACTCACTCATTCAAGCGTGCACAGGTACTAGGTGTCACACTCCCTCCACACTCATCTGTGTGCATACATGCTGGGCGTCACACCTTCAGGCAATGCTTGTCCCTCACCCACACAACACACATTGGGTGTGTCCCCATGTACATGCGTGTGCACACACGCAGGCTCTGGTTCAGCACTCCCAGGTCCTTCTCAGGCTCTTGAGCAGGAAGGTGGGGGATGGGGTCTGGAGACGATGAGGAGTCCAGCCCAGGGGCAGCCCACTGGCCCCTTTCTCATGCAGAGGACCCCTCCCTAACTTGGGAGGGACTGTCCGCCCTGTCCGCCTGCCCCCGCACATGTGCACACACACCTCTAGTGCTGGGGCCTCACCAGCGCCACCTCCACACGCTCCGTCCCACCTCGGGGCTGGCCGAGCACAAGGTCCATCTGCCCCCGGACCCTGGGTCTGGAGGTGTGCGCTGCTCACTTGCACGGACCAAGCGGTCGAGTGCTGGCTGCCCGGCAGCCAGAGTCACAGGTGTCTGGCTGGGGGAGGGGAAGGGGACTGGGCAGAGCAGCCCCTCCCCCAGCTCCGGCCTCCCCGCATCCGGTCTCAGGCTCTGTCCCCTCCCCCTCGGCCTCCACAGACAATGGGTGTCTCCCGGCGGGACTTCGCTGCTGGGCCCCGGCCAGCCACTGGGGAAGAGGCAGCGTCGCTCAGCAGCAGATCGCTGCCCCAGGTGAGGCCAGGAGGTGCCCATGTTTGACTCCAGGACTGTATGCGCCCACCCACCTGGCCACCAGGCAAAGCCCGCACTTCTGCCACTTCGTCCACGCTGCAGGTGGTGGGATTAAATGAGAGTTTGGGGACGGGGTTCAGCGGGGCTTGGAAGGCAGCTGCCGGACCACCGCCTCTGCACCCCTCCCCCACTTACACTCAGCAGTGCTCATTGCTCGTCCTGCCCAGGGCCTCTCCCTCCCTCCCTCGCCTGTCTGGGTTCCTCCGTGGGCCGGCTTGGCGCAGGAGGTTGTCCTGAGTCAGATAAGCTCCCCACCCTCAGGGAGGTTACACTGAGGCAGAGCGTGCCCTGGATTGGAGAGTGAGACCTGAATGGTGGGGAGAAGGGTTTGGATGGGTCTGAAGGAGCCTCCTGACACAGGCTACTACAAAGGCCCAGGTGAGCACAGGCTCAGGAGGCTGTAGAAGACCAGGAGGAGCCAGCATGGGGAAGCCTGCGGGTGACAGGGGCCGGGAGTGGGAGATAGGAGCCAGCGGGCAGATCCTCAGGCCTGGCGAGTGCTGGGGGGAGGGAGCCCAGCCCTGCTGCCTGGACACCTGCCAGGACACCAGCTGCAGCCACCAGGGGGCGCCAGCTGAACAGAGGAGGAGGAGAGTGGGCAGGGAGGGAAGGTAGGAAGCGGTGGGGCAGGCTCATGCTCTCTGTCCCTCCCCTCTGGGACAGCCCCAAACCCACCTCTTTCCACCAGGCCCTGCCCATCTTCAGGAGAAAAGAGAAAGCTGGAGGAGCCAGGGTGGTGCCCAGGTGTGGTCAGTGACTGGTGAGTCAGGAGAGCCTGTGCTCCTGTTGAGCAGGGCACCACGGGGAAGCAGTGGGCAGTGCACAGCCCCGCACAAGGTCTGAGAGCGGGGCGCTTCATGGAGGTGGTGGCAGACAGACTCATTGGCCCAGGAGAGGCAGAGGTGCAGGGAACACAGGGGCAGAGACGGAGACCCAGAAAGGAGAGAGCTGCAGAGAGGCAAAGGCAGACACAGGACAGGAAACTAGGGAGGCAGCCAGGGTGCAGGTGGAGCTCCTCCCCTGGGGGAGGGCGGATGGGCTGGCAGGTGGGAAGGCTCCCGCTCTCAGGGGCTAGGTGGGGGGGCCAGGTCGCTCTCCCAGCCATCGCGTTATGGCAGTTGATCCGGGTTTCCTGCCTCTACCCTGCATCACGCCCACAGGAGCTTTCTCCCACATGTCACCCGAGCTCCCCCCACCACCAGACCCCTGAAACCTCGTCACACTGTCTTTCCTGCCCAGAGCACCCTTCCCCCTTCGCTTTCACCCCTCAACGCACAGCTCACACCTAGCCTCCTTGGGAAGTACATCCACACCCCAGCAGAGCCTGGGAGGATCCTGCTGCAAGGGAGGTGGATGGGGAGGGAAGCATGACTGAATTAACAAGCGATGTCATGAGCCACGCTGCCTCCCCCTCCAGGAAGGGAAGTGGGCGCACCCTCCTCTGGTGAGCAGGCGCCATAGTCGCCCCGATGTCTGTGCACCTGTCTCTCAGGATGTGCCCTGGGCCTCACACCTGTGGGCAGAGGAGCAGGTGCCCCCAGCAGCTTCTCCAGGGCCAGCGTGGGGTGACAAAGGGGCAGCTAAGGGGAAGGGCAGGGAAGGCCCAGGCCCACCTCTGGCCAGCAGCCAGACTCCAACTCCCTCACTGCCCTCCATCCCCAGAGCCCTGTCGGACTCAAGGACTGGCAGGCACCTGAGGGGACTCTCCTGTCATCACAGCTCTCATCTCCTGCACTGAGAAACCACTGCAGTCACTCTCAGAGGCAGAGCCTGCAGGAGGTGGTTCTCGGCCCTCTGCCAGGAACAGGGGCACAGCTGGACCCCGGGACAGCAGGCCGGATATGGGACCACCAACAGCAAGCAGAGGCCAGGACCCACATAAGGGCAGAGGGCTGGAGCCCCAGTGCAAGGCCTCTGGGACCACACAAGCAAAGGTTGCCCGCACCTGTGGGCAGAGCACCTGCAGGGCCCCCACCCAGGCCAAGCCCAGGGAACAAGGTGGCAGGAACCACAGGCCACCAGCTGAGGCTCTGACCAGAATTCTGTGTGCACAGATGAGTACAACTGAGGCTGCAGGCACACGTGCACACACAAATGTGTGCAGGCCACACAGCTGGAAACAGCCGGCTGCCCGTGAGGACAGAGCTCCCCCTCTCCCACGCCTCACTCCATGGGGGGAGTGGGGGATGGGGCCAGGAGGGGCCATCTTCCCCTTCCCAGGTCCAGCTGTGCACAGCCCCTGGCAGGGGGCCTTCCTCAGAGGAAGTTCTCAGGATCTGCGCTGGGAGGAGGCCCCTGCGGGGGAGCTTCCCTCTCCACTGGAGCCTCCACCAGAGGCCTAGGTCACCCCCTCCAGATCCTACTACAGCCTGGGGCTCGAGTGTGACCCTTCCTGAGCCCCAGTGCAGACCCACAGGAGCACAGCACCCTCCTCTGCCAAGCTGTGTCCCTGTCATCAGGGTAACTGTCACTGGGGTGCATCTCATTTCTCTGAGCCTCCTTTTTCTCATGGGTGAGAGATGGGCACGTCCTGGGACTCTGGGTGTCAAGTGCCATGTGAGCTGGGACTATATGGTGACTGTCCTGCAGCCTCAGTGGCCTGCAGGGGAGCTGTGGTTCCCTATCCCCATGGTGAGGTGGGTGCTAGGGCTGGAAGGGCAGGGCAGGGAGGGGAGTCCATCCTCTGCCCCGCTAAGTCTCTGTCAACTTGTTGGGGGCAGCTGGCCTGGCTCCCACAGGTGGAGGCAAAGCACTGGGGGGGCGGTAGGGAGACCTGTTTCTGTAGCTGTTTCTATCCTTCTGCAGTGATGGGGTGCAGGCTTTGATTCTCACAGGGTTGCCAGGCTGGGGGAGGCTGTGCTGGCCTGCCTGCAGCAGGGAGATTGTGGGAATGGCCTCTGGCTGGACCCATGGCCCTGAAGTCTGGGCCCGCTCCTCCACTGACCTTCCCTGGGGCAGCCCCATCCCACCCTCTGCAGTCCTGCACCCCCCACCTCAGCCTGTGAGGATGGGTGGGGGCAGGGGTGTGGCCCCCAGACCTGGGCCCCCAGGCCTGACCAGGTGTTCTCCCATTCCTTATCTGTGCAGCGCAGGTCCCAGCACTGCAGACATGCTGAGAGGGCAGAGGCCCCACCGGGATGCGCTTTGTCCAGAGCCCAGAGCCGCTAGGGAGCCCAGTGGAGACAGACAGGGAGAGGGGAGGACAGTTTCAAAACAACTTTTGTTTCCATTTCCAATCTGCTGGGGAGAATGGAGGCTGGGCTCTTCTCTGGGTGGGGGCGAGGGGTCAGGGTGGGGTCTGGAAAAATCCCAGAGCTGTTTCCAGTAGTTCTAGCCCTGCCCAAGGGAAGCGGCAGGATCAAAGCCCACGGGAAGCCCAGCAAAGCCCACCCCCGTGGCTGCCCCAGTGAATGCACGCCAAGGCGCACGCCACAGCAGTGCGGGAGCCCAGGTGAGGTCAAAGCAGGCACATTCATGTACTGACTTCCTGCCAGGGACCCCCAGCCGGGGAGAGGACAGCACAACGGGGGTCACCCCGCACCTGGGCAGACCCCTGATCCAGCTGCAGGAGGGAAGGAGAGAGTGGGGCAGTCTCCAGCCTGGCCTGCCTTCTCTGGCCGACTTGCCTGGGGGAGGGGCTGAGGAGGGCACGGGTGGGGTCTGGAGGGGGGTAAGAACCCACCGTCTAGACGGGAAACAAGAGGGAAACGGGAACAGGGAGAGGCCACCGCCTGCTAGGCAGGGAGGAATGTGGGGGAGTAGGGCAGACTCTGAGGATCCGGGGGTGCAGAAGCTAAGTGCCAGAAGGCAGAGGGAGCCAGCTCCAGAAACCTCCCCCTGGACATCTACCTGCCCCATACTGTGGACAGCCAGTCCCAGTCTGGGGGTGTCCATGGCCTGTAGGGCCTGTACCGAGGCCAAGGGCCCAGAACCCAGCGCCTCTCCAGCCTGAGCTGTAGGACTGCCCTCCTGAAGGCCCGAGACAGCTGGCCTGGCAGGGAGGAATCAGGCCGGCCAGGCTGGGCTTCGGAGAATGGCCGCCAGGACCCCCGGCTTCAGGGCTGGACGGGGCTGGGCTGGGCCAGGGCCAGACTCACTCCGACCCTGTCCCTGTGCCAGGCCCCTGTCCCTGTGCCAGGCCCCGGCAAGGGCAGACAACACTTCCTTTCTCTGCTCCTGGCTCCTAGTGGGGACGGAAGGGCCCCAGGCCGCCCTGCCAGCCTTCAGCCAGGCCTGTGTCCCTCCTGGGGGCTTCAGGGGAGGCCCCAGGAGCAGTCTTCGTGAGGTGGGGGTGGGGAGGGTGGTGGGAGTGTGTGGGCAGTGCCCAGACCAGGACAAGGTGGCCACGGGTTGGAGGAGATGCCCGCTCAGTTGCCAGCCTGGGCAGGCTCACAGCGCGTGGGTGGCTGGCACTGGAGGAGAAGAGGCCACTGCTCTGACAAAGCAGGGGGCAGGGGTCTCCTTCCAGAAGAGGCTGCCCGGAGCAACAGGCCTCCCTCACCCAAAGGTGGCGCAGAGGGAGGGACACATACCTGTCTCAGTTATGCCAGGAATGTGGCTCCCAGGGCAGACGAGGGAGGAGGAGCCTTCCTAGGGCCTGGAGGCTGGGGAAGGGGCCTGACCCAGGTCGGAACCAGGAAGACCCCAGGGGAGAAACTGAGGGAGGCAAGTCCCAGTCGAGCTGGGGGCCAGATGTGCTGCCCAGCAGCAGGTGCTCAGGCAGGGATGTGGAGGGGGCAGGCCAAGGGCGACAGCCCAGGAGGTGGGCCTGGGAGGACGTGCCCCCGACCTTGGCTGCTCTGGGCCTTGTGGAGGCAGAGGTGTGCTAGGGACAGGGATTCCCTGCAGAAGGTGGGACCTGGTGGTCTCAGGGTGACCTCCACAGATTAGTGACTGCCTGGACTTCACCCTGGGCCCTGTAGGGCCCCTGGGAACAGAATGGGGTCAGAGTCAGATGGGGAGGGGTCAACTTAGCTCAAGCCCTGTCCATCTGTCCCCCTCACTATGGTGAGGCTTTGGCTTCCGGAAAGCCTGGGGTGGAGTCCTGGGGTGGGGTCTTAAAGTGGGGTCCAAGGTCCTCATCTACAGAACAGGAGGCCGACCCTCCTCCTACCCCCACCCAGTTTGGGGGAGGTGGGCACAGGATTGTTCCTTCCCCAAGCCTGGCCCCAGCTCCAGGGGACCTTGTCCCTCAGGCTTTGAGGCGTCTCAGGAGGGAAGCACCCCCATCTCACCCCTGGCCCCTGGGATGCATCAACCCTGTCCTAGTGCCCAGCTCTCCCAGCACGCCCCCATGGCACCCTGGTCTGCTTCCAAAGCAGAGACCCATATCCCCCTACTCGAAACTTCTACTGGAGCCCAGGCCCCTCCCCTCCCTGGGGGCTCCCCTCCACCCCAGTGCCATCTTCCAGGCCTCAAATCAGTTGTGGCGACTTCCTTTCCCTTCATCTCCATGAACCCCTTTCCCCAAGACCCTCCTCCCTGGTGGGCCCACCCAGAAGGGCCCACTGGCCTCGGCCCCTCCTGGGTGCTCACCCCATTGCTGCACACTGGCCTGTGGGTCCCAGTGCCCCCCTTATCAGCTGGAGCTTGGGTCTTAGACTGGTCCCTGAGTGCTGGCCGCCAAGGCAGGTGGCACATAGTAGGTCAAGTCTCATCCAGTCCTGGCTGGGGGCTCTCCCTATGGACTCTCCTCTCCTGTCCCTCTGCCCAGCCTGACAGACCCAGAGCCAGGGCCTGGCAGGTAGAGCGGGCTTTGGCAAGATGCCAAACCTTGTTCTATCCAGGGTGGCCCTCCTACCATATGCCCTCTGACCTCTCCAAAGGCCTCAGTTACTGAGTCACGGACCCTCGGCTGGACCCGCCCAGCTGTGGAGTTAATGATTCGCCCTCTCAGTCCAGCAGGGACAGGGGACTTTCTGCACCCTGATCCCTGTTCTTCAGCCTCTCCTTAGCCCTCCACTCATCCCACAGCCTGCCCCATCTCCATGCCACCCTTCCATCTTTCCCCCACATCACAAGCTTCCACAGCAGGGCCCGGGTCTGAGTCCTCACCCAGCAAGACAGCCTGGCTGGGCCCCTCAGCTGAGCCAGTGCTAACAATGGACCAGGGACCCGGCCCTGCTGGCTTCTCTGTGGGGTGCTGTGGCAGGGACCCCAGAGGGCAGGCTGATCGTAGGCTGGGCAAATGCCACGGGGCTCCCCATTCAAGTCCTGCCCTCCCCCTGCAGAGTCCTCCCTAGGCCAGATGAGTCCACCAGCCAGGACCCCACAAAAGGCAGCCCAGCATCACAGCAGTATGTTAGACAGAAGGCGGGATACCCTGCTGGCCAACAGAGCAAATCAGAGAGACAGGGTCGCTTCCCAGGACAGGAAGTCACGGACCCTTCCCACTGCCCTGGGAGGAAGTATCCTCTCGCACTCCCCCCACATCCCTTCCCAGGCAGCCATGAGGGGACAGACAGGATGTGAGGGCGACGAGCAGTTCCTACATTCTCCCTGCCACATTCCCCAGCAAGAATCTCAGCCCCCAACTGGGACTGTCCTGGGCAAAGGGGGGAGCCCCGGTCATGGGATTCTGTTCACCTCCCAGAGGCTGGGGTGGAGGAGGGGCGCTTGGGCCGTTCAGAATGGATACGTGGGGACAGCAGACAAGAAAAAGTCCTTCACTGCAATTAGGGAATCCCACACACACTCAAACACCCAGAAGCACCCCGTCCCACAGAACTGCCCCATCCCGGGGATGACAAGTCTCTTGGAACACACATGGGGGCAGCACCCCCCATCCCTATGCCCCACCCAGAGAGGTTTGCTCAACATCTGGGCTCCGTCTAGACAGATGTTTGGCCTTCTGCAGGCACACAAACAGCTGGTGTTCATTCACCTGGTCCCAGCCTCTTCCCTAGAAAAGAACCCTCCAGGAGATGGTGTGCAGAGACTGGAGGGGGGAGGCAAAGAGGAGGAGCAAAAGACCTATCCCTTTGCAGGGCTGGGACTTGCTTGGCTCCAAGACGAAAGATGGTGGCATCGCAGAGGGTTGGGGGGACACTGCTAACGTCAGAGATTGGAGCTGACCTGGAGGTGGCCAGAGACACGGCCGGGAAGCAGGGAGCTGGGAAACAGAGGGTCGGACCACAGGACACCGTGTGCTCTGGCCTACAACAACCTCTCCTCTGCTCGCCAAGGCATGACGGGCCTCTCAGTCACCTCCCCGCGTCTGCCGGCCTCAGTCGCCCTCCCGCCCCTGCACAAACCCCCACACACCTTCCACGCAGTGCTCCACCTCCTCCAGGTTCCGCAGGGTGATGCGCATAAGGCTGGAGTTGAGCATCAGCTCATTCTTGTGGGCTGGCCACAGGTATGGGGGTGCAGGGTTCACAAAGAAGATCCTGGTATCCCCAGTGGACACCTGGTTGTCACAGATGAGGGGGTCTCCGAAGCCGCCAATCACCACCTTGTTGCCGCCGTCCAGCAGGCTCTCCTGGGTCACCACGTCTCTGCCCTTCAAGTACCGCCAGACCCGAACCTGGGGTGGACGTGGGGGAGCAGGTATCAGTGGTCCTCTTCCCACTGGGGAGAGGGGGCCACAGAGCACAGAGGCAAATACCAGACTGGGTGCCTTCCCACCTCAGTTGCTCACTCCAGATGTCCAGAATAGACTCAAACCCTGGGCAGAGATGTGCAGAGACCTTTGGGTCAGCCCCCCAGGAGAAGGCTGGAGGGAGGCACACACATGATGGATACCACTGCCCATGCCCATCATACACGAGGACACACGGCCTTCAACACACCCCCTCCCCCACCCCCTGGGTCTAACTGACCCCAGTCACCGAGACTGCAATAATGTCCATCTCAGCTCAGGCTGTATATGAGAAGGGGACCCACCTGGCCTGGGATGCCCACCTTCCACGCCCCCACTCTCCCCATCTGCCCGCCCACTACTCTGGGCCCACCCTGGGGCAGAGCCGAGGGCAGCTAACATGGACAATGGAGTTTCAGGGCGATGGGCTCTGAATTCAGGGCTCTGGGCCAGCTTGGCTCCTTGCAGCCCTGTGGGTGGGCTGACACACTCCCCACCAGGAGGTAAAGACCCCTCCTCCTGCCAGGCTCCTATAGCAAGTGAAGTCAAGGCAGCCTACGAACCACAAAATCAAGTTTGGGCAGCACAGGGCGGCCCCACCCTCCACACTCCTGCTCTTGGGGCCCTGAGGGCACCTGCTCTGGCAAACCGTGCCCTGAGAGCCCACAGCCTCCCCAGGGGCCCAGGAGGGTGGAAGAGCTGCAGGCTGAGCGGGCTGTCCTCAAAGGAACAGGTCCACAGGGACTTGCACCCAGAGGACATGAGCCCACACAGTCCCCGAGAAGAAGCCCCTTTCTTCAGGAGCTCTGCGGGGCCAGGACTTCTGGAATCAGGGATGAAAGACAATGGTGGCCCGTCTACCTGCCTGGCCCCTGCTGGGAGCCTCGGGTGCAGCATCTGCAGAGACCACCTCCACCCTCCAATGGCCAGGGTGGAGCCTTGTCCAACCCCTTTCCCCCCACCTCCAGACACAGAGTAGGCTCTAGAAGGCCATAACCAGCAGGGGGAGGGCTGGGAGCTTTTCATGGCCTCCCCCCCCTCCCCAGCCACACCCAGGAGCAGCGGGGAGGAAGTCGGGAAAATCCTGCAGGGACTTGGCAAAGTGCCCTGGTGGCAGTGGAGGGGAGGGGGCCGGGCAGGGATCCCAGCTGTAGCTTGCACAGGCCAACCTGAAAGAAGCTGCCACCCCTCCCCATCTCCATGGAGGAGGAATGATCCGATTTCTGGTCAGGGAGTTGGTTTTAGGGGCCAGAGGAGGGGTGGGCCTTGGATCCCCCTGAGCCAGCCCTAGGAACAGATTCTGGGAAAAAACCCACTATACCTACCCCATGAAGCTCCCAGATCCGAAAGAGAGGACCGGGCAAGCCCCCCAACTCCCTGTAGCCTGGGGAGATCCAGTTCTCCTAGGAGGGGGACGGGGCACCTGCCCCGGCCTCCCCCCCCCACCGCAACTTGAGGCTCAGCAACGACCCCGCCCACTTCTCTGCTCCTGTCCCCACACCCAATCACTGCAGCACCCCAACCAGGATCCCCGGGGTTGCGAGATTAGATGTGCAGCCCACCCTCTCTCCTGACCACCTCCTCTAGCCCTGGTAAAAGCCTCTGGGGAGGGGGCGACAGCACTGACCACAGGCCGAACGCCCACCTCCACCCTAAGCAGAAAGCGTCCCCTTCCCAGGTCCCTATTCCTTTTCTTTGGCTAGTGGGGAGCGGGTGCGGTAGTCATACGTTCTTCCTGGGGGGCCGCGCACTTGTTTCCAATACGGGAGTGGGCTTCGGGTGGAGGGGCAGCCATGATCGGGTCTCCGGGCTGGGCCCCGCGAGGGGGGACTGCAGGGCACCGCAGAACTTTCCCTCGGCGCTCGCGAGTTTTCTGGGACCCGGCGCCCCACCCGGGGGCTCGGCGGTCGCCAAGGAAGCAGGAGCGCGAGCGGCTGAGCGTCTGGGGCTCGTTCCCACGGCCTGGGGCGGGGGTCTCAGCGGGGCGGCCGGCTTTGCGAGGGGAGGGCCTCCAGGCTAGGGGCCCCCAGCCCAGGCTTCCAGGAGGGTTCGGTGGGGGGCTCAGGGTCCCGGGGGTCCCAGCGGGGGCCCACCTTGCAAGAGTACGTGTGCTGCACCGGGTCCACGTTGAGGATCTCCTCCACAGTGCCCGTGAGCACCACGTTCGCTTCCTCCTCCCGCCGCTCCAGCGCGCGCTCCGGGCACGTCCCGTCGGCGCCGGGCAGGGCCCGTGCGGCCACTACCAGGAGCAGCAGCAGGGGCTGCAGCTGAGCCGGGCCGGACGGCCGCAAGCTCGCCATGGCGCGGGTGGAGGACGGCGAAGGTGGCCAGAGCAAGCGCGCGGGCCGGGCCGCGCCGGGAACGGGACTGGACAGGACGGGACGCAGTTCCCGGGAGGCGGCGGGAGCGCGGGCGGCGCGGGGGCGGGCCGGGGGCGGGACCCGGGGCAGCACCGCCCCCTCCCCGCCTCCACCCCGGCCCGCGCCCGCCCCCGGCCCGTCCGGCGCCCTGCGACCCGCGCGGCCCCGAACAAAGCGCCGGGCTGAGGAGAGTGGGGGCCGGGCGGGGTCGGGACAAGGTGGGTGGTGGGACTGGCCCAGGCGGACTGCACGAGGGGGCGGGGAGGGCCCGGGCGCGCTCTCTGCTGCGGCGCTCCTCCACGGACGCCCCTCCCCCGCCCTAGCGGACTCTCCCCCCGGAAATGCGGCTGAAATCGGGTTAATGCATAATCTGGGCGACGTGACGGGACTTCCAAGGGGCTCCAGGCTGCGCCGGGGCCGCAGCGGAGGGGGCTCCCTGGCGGGGGGGAGGGGCTGCCAGATCCCAGGACCCCGCTGCCCCTCGGGCCCTGCAGGGCTGCGCCCCTCCCCCAGCGGGAGGCACTCGATGGGGTACCTCAACCCCTCGCTGGAACTGGGGACTGAAGCGGTGCCAGGACGAGACCCCCAGCGGGTCTGGGCGAGGCCGCGCCCCCGGTTGGCTGGGACCAATGCAGGCCGAGGGCTGCGGTGATTGGTCAGGACGGAGCGCGGACCCGCCCACCTCGCGGTCCCGGGTCGGCTCTGGTCCCACTGCAGGGCGGAGAGCTCCCCCTGCCGTCCTGCGGCTGAAATCTCGGGTGAGCGGTGGACGGCCAGCCACGCCCCCCACTCTCCCAGACTGGCGCTTCTCCAGCCAGCCTGGCAAGGAACACCCGGTAAACCGAGCTCCAGAGGGTCCAGGTTAGAGCCTGGCCTAGCTGAAGATTGAGGAGGAGGAAGAGGAGACCCCTCTGTCCCTCCAGGGCTGGATCTGCCGTGCACCCTCTCACCCAAGCCAGCCACAGGTCTCAGCCAGAAGCAGTGAAGGATGAGCTGTCTCTAGAGAAGGGCCCCACCTCGCCCAGACCCTGGTGCAGGGGTTCAGGAAAGGAGGGTGGCACCGCATGGGCTCACACTTGCTAAGTTACAGTGTGACAAAGAGGTGAGGGTGGGAGCCCGGGGCATGAGGCTGGAGCCAGGAGAGTGACCCCCCCCCCACACACACACCTGCATGTCTACGTGTATCCGTTACAGGCAAGCCAAACCTGGGGGTCCTCCAGCCCAGATACGGACCCCCACAGACCAGAAAGGGGGCTTCTGGGTCTCCAGCCAAATCCCTCTGGAGAGTCTGAAAGCTGAGGTCTGAGTGTCGCCAGAATCATGGACTTTGGCCCAGAGAGGTGTACGTTCTGTGTCCCGTCCCCCCCATCTTGCCTGTGTACAAGGCTGACCCAGCCTGGCTCCCGCAGGGCTCTTTCAGGAAATTGGCATAGAAGGAAGCTTCTGGTGTGGAAATGGGTGCAGATTGTGCCAAATTAGGTACCCCCCACCTGGGACAAGATCTTCTGCATAGGGGAGGAACCCCCCATTCTAGGTGCCCCCTCGCCTGCTGACCGTGGCCTCTCCATCAATTGAAACCCTGAAGGGAGGTCTGTTTGTTGATGAACAGCCTCCATTCGGCAGCTCACCCGGATTGTGATGTGTGTTCAAGGCCCTGTCCCCACCACTCCGCAGACAAGTGCAGGCCGGTGTGTCCTGGAGGGCCGAGGTGCCCGGAGCCTCCAGCTGGTGTGGACGAGCCCCCCTCACAACCCATCGAGGCAGGCCCTAGGGACTCACCCCCTCACCACCTCCAGGGCACTGGTCCCTACGGGGACCTCACCCTGGGGCCTTTGGAACCAGGCATTCCCCTCCCTGTGCTGTCTGCTGACCAATATGTGGGGGTGGGGACCAGTAGCAACCCGGGCCAGGGACAGGCTCCAGCAAATGTGCCCCTTTTTCTTTCTGTAGAAGTTAATTTCCCAACGGTGTGGGGACACATCTTCAATTCCTGGGGGGGGGAGTGTCACTATTTTGATCCCACTAGGTCTTGTCCCTTAACTTGGCAACCCCAGCCTGATGACCACCGAGCGACCCTGGGTCCATTACTCAGCTCCCTCCTCGCCTCTCCCCCAACCTCATCAGCAGGGGTGTGGAATGGAGGGCTGGCCGTGGCGGGGTGTGGGGAAGGGGCTAGGGCAGACAGAGGCAGCCCATTTAGCGTTGCATCAGCTTTTATTACAGGGACTTGGTCAGGGACGTGAGTGGGAGGCCCTCAGCGCAGTGCCCCACCCTGCTGCCCGCCCCCCCGCAGGTACATGTTCATGTGCACGGTGCACCCGGCCGTGAGCTGGTACTCCCCCAGCCGGAGCTGGTCCTCCATGGGCTTCCCCTGGAACAATAGCCAGAACTGGTCGGCCTGCGCGCTCTCCCGCTGGCACACCTGCTGCTTGAGCTCGGCCACCGTCTGCGTCAGCCGGACCTTGTAGGCGCTGCTGCGGCCCTTGTTGTTATTCACCAGGATGCTCAGGGGGTCGTCGCAATTCTGCACGACCAGCAGGACCGTGCTGCCAGGGCCCAGGCCCTGGCTGACGAGGGGGACCCTGTCCTGCAGCACCGTGCCGTCCGGGTGGGTGGCCAGGCGCTGCTGGAAGGGGAGCACTCCGGTTTTCTGGGCGATCTGCTGCTTCAGCTCCGATGGCAGCATGGAGTCCCTCAGGGGCACCACGAACTCCTCGCCCCCCAGCATCTTCACTTTCAGCTCCCAACCCTGCAGGCATCACATGGACTCAGAGACCCAGTTCTGGGGCCACTACATGCATGGCATTACTTGCAGGGCAAACTCCTGGGGCCCCTGGACGCTGCTCTCTCCTCCCCGTCCTGCCCACCCACCAGGAGAGGGAAACACGCAAGAAAGCATTTCTAGAAGAATGGCCAGCCACCCAGGACTGTCACGTTGCCACCCTTCACCTGCTAAGATGCCCCCCGGTGCAGACCCCAAGGGACTTCAGGGTTGGCCACTGGGCAGAACCCACCTTCTAAGAGCCAGACCCTGAGGTCAGAAGGAGCCCGGTCCCTCCCCTCCGGCTTAGGAACCTGGGGCGCTGTGAGCAGCTCTGCTTGCCTGGCACACAGTAGGTGCTCCACCCCCGGGAGACCCCACCAGGGGTAGGAAAATCAGCTAGTGTGGAGCCCACCTGCCCCCACCTGTCAGCCCCCCCTCACCATAGCTGCGGGCTCTGCGCCAGAAGTCCTCCACAGGCACTGATGCGTCCACTGGGCTCAGCTTCCAGCTCCTTCTGCTGCCGGCGGAGGCTCAACCCTTTTATGAACCTGAACATGCACGTCACGGGGCGGTGTCAGCATGAGCCTCGCCAGCGCCAAATTTGGCTCCAGTTTCGGTTTCCTTTTCCCAAGGCTAGCCCCAGAGTGAGTGGAGGAAACAAAACAGAACGATGACCATGAGAGGTGGCCCGGTCTCAGGACAGTATCCCCGCCCTCCAGGTGTGTGTCTTCAGAAACCCCCTAAACATCCACCACTTCAGGCCCTTGACAAGATGCACAAGAGCCGTAATAACACAAACTGAACATTGGAAACTTTCACTTTCCATTTCCCAGTTTGCAAAATTAGCAAACTTAGAAAGTTTTGTTGTCGTCAATTCAGAAATAACATGCAATAGTGACAATCCGAACTACTCAGAGGTAATTCACCATTGCTTTAGGACGATGTTTGTTCAGATGGCTTTCCTGTGAAAGAGATGCATCTCTTATTTTCTACGAAAATGAACTCATGGACACTATCCCTTAACCCAGCAAGGCCATTATAGTCTCTCGTGTGATTTAGTAAACAATCCCATATTATTGAATATTTATGGGGTCCCCAAATTTTTACTATTACAGACAGCACATAACAGGCATAAGTTAGCTAAAAAGAAAAAGTGTCAATACATTTTTAAAAATATTTTTATATATTTTTTATGTTTTTTATTACATTTTTAAATAAAAAAGTAAAAGAGTGGAAAAAACAAAATGTTTTAAATATGAATCTTGACCATTTTACCTCCCTCCCCCCCAAAAAATCTCACAGGGCATCAAAATTGTTAACATGCAAAGAGCACACAGGGGGTTTTATTTTACCTTTTTAATTTTATTTGTTTATTGAGGTAACATTGGTTTATGACATTATATAAATTTCAGGTGTGCATCATTATATTTCCACCTCTGTATAGACTATATTGTGTTCACCACCAAAAGTCTAGTTGCCATCCATCACTGTACAAATGTGCCCCTTTATCCCTTTCGCCGTCCCCCCCTCCAAACAAGGGGTTTTAAATTTCTTTTTTTTAATTATTTTAAGTTTATATCTTGGTTCATTCCTTGCATAAATAATATTGGTATTATAAAAAGAAAACCACAAACATTTACTGAAACAAAGAAAACAGAACATGAAAATCCCCTATCTCCTCCAGGTGACCATATTAAACATGGTATACGTGTCTCTAGATGTCTTGATATTGACATATGGTACTAGGATCTTCATTTTCTTTTAGTTACTTCATCCCATGTTACCAGCTGTCTTCCTGCTTCTGACAGGAGGAACTAAATGCACAGTCCTTAAGGAGGTGAGCCACAGAAACTGGGGAGCACCTGTCAGCCTCCTGCTGCAACAAATTACCACAAACTGGGGGGCTTAAAACAAAAGTTTATTCCCTCGCAGTTCTGCAGGCCAGAGGTTCAAAATCCAGGGGGACTAAATGGCCAGGACTGTCAGCTTGTTAAAAATAACCTGATTTTATGTGGCTTACAGAAAACAAGAATCATCTGAAATGTAAAGATACAAGAGATTTGAAAGTAAAAGGATGGCAAGAAACATACCACACAAATATTGACTAAAAGGAAACAGATGTGGCCATATTAACTATTTTATTCATTTTTTTTTCTGTGTGAGGAAGACCAGCCCTGAGCTAACATCCATGCCCATCTTCCTCTATTTTATATGGGATGCCACCACGGCATGGCTGACAAGCAGTGCTTCAGCAGGTGCCCAGGATCCGGGCCCAGGAACCCCAGGCTGCCAAAGCGCAAGCTAAACCACTGCGCCACTGGGCCAGCCCCCATATTAACAAGTTTATTAACATATTAACAAAGAAATCTTACAGGCAAAGCATTTCCAGAGCTACAGAATAATAAAAGGTTGAGTTCACTATAAAATAAAATAATTTTAAACTTGTAGGCACCTAATAACATGGCCACAAAATATATAAGTTCTAGTCACAAACGTTAATATTCTATTTATGAAATTACAACAGGTACTTATAAAGGGGCTTTTGGTTAATATTTGGTCTAATTTACAAACTAATTTAAACTTTTAAAACAACATCTATAATGTTTAATATACTTGATTTTATTTTTAAGCCCTTCAACTATCTAAGAACAGCAGCAACAAAAAAACTTTCCCAAGAACGTCCACAGTGCTCACCACTTACACCTGTATGCCCTGGTCCAGGGCACCACCCCCTCCCACCTGGGCCACTGCAGATACATCCTAGTGGTCCTGCTTCTATCCTGCCCCACCCCCATAATCTGTTATTGACCAGTAGCCAGAGTGATCTACACAAAGCTTTCCATCCCATGGCTTCCCATCACCCTCAGTGGTAGAAGAAGCTTAGGCTTGCCACAACACAGTGGGCTCTGGCCACTCCACCGGCCCTCTCATCTCCTTTCCCCTCCCCCCCTCCTTCCCCCAAGTGCTTGGCTTCAACACACTGGTGTCCTCGCTGTGCTTAGGGCGTGCCAGGACACTCTTGCCCCAGGGCCCTTGCACTGCTTTCCTTCTTCCTGGACCGCTCCCACACACCCCACATCTGCGTAGCTCACTTCCTTCACCTCCTTCAAGTCTTTGCTTAAGTGTTACCCCCTCATCAGGGCATCTCCTGACCACCTGCTCCCTCGCTGTTTCTCCCCACAGCACTTTTTACCTTCTAATAACCATATAATTTACTTATTTGCTATTGTTGTGGTCTTTCTCCCACACTAAAATGTTCACTGTGGAACCTGCTCATGAAAGGTGCAGAGGACACTTGTATATGAACGAGTGAATCTTTACACATGTAATGAAATCAAATGTAAAAATGTGCTGAATCTTGAGTTTTCAGAATTCTGAGTTCTTAACAAATTCATCTTCCTATCTTTCTGCTTAAATCATAAACCTAAATATTTTATTAAGTATGCATTTGAATTTAGAATCTCAAGACTAATCTGATATAACATTCCAAAGTGTAAAAACTATGAGTCTGATTTTTTTTACAACTTTAGTGAGGTATAATTGACATACAACAAAACATCAGCTATTTTACATGCAATTTAAGGAGTTCCCACATAGGTACCGCCCATGAACCCATTACCACGACCAAAAGTGGACTTGATTTTGCGTCATCTTCTCTCTACTTAAGTCTGACTTTTGGAGGATCACATAAAGCTTCTTGCCTGTTCTAGAAATAGTGCTGCCTTCCCCACAGGCTGGGGTGATTCTCAGCTGGGTGAGCCCTGGTCAGGCCTGAGGATTGGGCCGGATGCAGGACTGACGATTCCCGGGCCCCTTCTTCACAGCGGCTGTGGCAGGGATCCGACTTCACAACCCGGGTTCTTCCATCTGATGAAAGTTGACCAGCCTCTACCTTCTGACAAGACTTGGCTCACCTCTCGGTTCTCCACCTTTCCACTTGGCCAGTCGCCACTCCTGACACCATCATCCTGACACATCTGATTGGCTAAAGGCCCTGGGTCACAGCTCAAAGGTCCCCCTGATGACAGGTGTGGGGCCTCATGGGGTGAGGCCTGGCTGCCCTGCAGGCCTCCTGACAGCGATGTTGGGGCTGCAGCTGCACCACAGCTTCTGAGAAAGTAGCACAGGGTTTGTTATTCACTGTGGCCAGGAAATGTGTCATCAGAGGCCCTGAGTGGGCCACCTTTCCTAAGGAACATGTATTGTGGAAGTCTAATTAGCCTGGGCTCATTAAATAGACAGCCCCTCCTCTCCATATTCTCACAAGAAGTGTCACCGTGTTCTTCCACCTGAGACCAGGAAGGCTGAGCAGGTGGCACCCCCTGACCTGGGCCACAGCCTCACTGTCCTGGACCCCTTTCCTTCTCAGGCCAGAGCCTCACTGCCCAGTTGTTGGGCACATCTCCCTCCCAGCCACAGCCCCTGCAGTGGGTGTCTAGGGATAGCAGGACCTAGTGCAGGGCAGAGGGCGCAAAGGAGGCCAGTGTTCCCACACTGACCTACAGGCCCAGGGGGCCACTCAACAGCCAAAACAGAACCTGGGCTGGGAAACTTGGCCCTCAAAGGAGGAAGGGGGAGTCTGCAGAGGAGAAGGATTCATTCTCCTGCATGGGGGATGGCCTGTAGGGAGGGACGGAGGTGGAGGCAGAGCCGAGATGAGGGAGAGCTGTTCTAACCTGGGGGAGGCAGGGAGCTGGGCTATGGGAGGAGCAGAGTGTGGGGGACTTTGTTCAAACCCACAGGACCTGCTGAGGGTCAGGGAGGAGCCCACGCACCTGGTGGGGGCAAGAAGGGACCCAGCAGGCCCCACGGCCAGCTGGACACAGCTGGACACAGCTGGACTCTGATCTGTGTGGTCCTTGTGCTAGGATTGCAGTGGTGTGAGGGCCAGGCACATCCCACAATCTTATGAGGTCACCTGGATATTAGGGGCAGGTCAACTCACAGCCTGTCTTCTCTGAGTTCAGACCCACCTGAGAATAAGGCCCCGAATCTACAGCGAGGAGACCCAACTGTACTGGAGGCACCAACACGGGCAGCTGGGGCTTGGGCTGTGCCCAAACCAGGCTTCCTAAAGTCCCCTGGCACCAAGCAACACTTCCACCCCCACCCCAGACCCAGCTGGGCAACTACAGGCACCTGACAGACCCAAGCCTGGTTAGGAGGACACAAAACTGAGAAAGCCCAATGGGAGGCATCCTCAGACCCTGTTCCCTAGGAGGTGAGAGGAGGAGGTGGAGAGGGGGAGGAGGAGGAGGGACTAGCTACTCCTCCCTCTGACAGGACTCGCCGGCTCCCCCAGGACACAAGGTGGTAGCCTCTGAACCGGGATCCCTGCCCGATGCCCCATGAGGTCCGGAGCCCCTGCCTGAGCCACACCCCACACTTGTCTTACTTCACCAGGTGGGAATCTGGGCTTTGGGGCTAAAGTGGGGTGGGGGAGGCTCAGATGGGGAGGTGGGGGAGAGGCCTCCACTGCCAGATGGAGGGAGAGAGGCCATCAGTCCCCAGTGTTAAGAAAATTATCCCAAACTTGGAAATCAGGCACAAGGAGCCTTCCTGTCCTTGAAGGTCCCCTGGAGTGTCTTTGCTGACTTTCTTGAAGTTACAAGTCAATGTGGTGTAGACGTCTGTCACACTAGACACAGAGGGCCTCTGTCCTGGGGAAACGTGGTCTTGCTGCCTGTGTGGCACCTGCCAGTTTTGTGCCCAGCCTGCACCCCCTCCCTGCCTGTAAGACTTAGCCCCTTACAGCCGCCTGGAACTGGCTGGTTTCCTTGTCGGGGAGCTACACAGACCCTTGACATGTACTCATCCTGTGTTTGTATGAAAGTCATGTCTTTTTGCCTTGAAAATCATATTTTGACATCAGATATTGGAAGATATGCCCCCACTGCCCAGATGCTGGGATGCTGTTGTGGGGGATCAGAACTGGCCACCTCAAGATGTGTCTCTCTCTACCTTGCTCTGAAGGAGGCTTTGACCTTCACCCCCACCCCCACCCCCAACTCTCTAAAGGGATTCTGGATGGAAGGCCTTTCCCTGGGGTGGGCCTTCACCTTGGATGACTCTGGGTATTGGTAGACTGGGAGGGTCTTTGCTACACCCATTCCTATCAAAGTTCTGTTTACCAAACAGGACATTTGTAAGGGAAAATCTCCATTTGTTGTAAAGGTATTTCCTCCCCTGTACTGGGAAGAGGGGTGGATGACCTCATCTCTAGAAACTTGTCAGTGTGGAAGGTGAGGACTTAAATCTGCATAATAACCTTACTGTGCTTTTCTTGTAATCCTTCGTGGCAGACACTCCCAACTTCCCCAAAATCCTCATTTATCTGTATAAGAGGAGAATCTCCACCATTTTGTCGAGAGACACTCCCTGGTCTCTCCCATGTATACATGTTTTATAAAGCTTTGTTTGATTTTCTCCTGCTATTCGGCCTCATATCAATTTAATTTGTAGTCCAGCCAGAAAGGACCCAGAGTGGGTAGCGAATGCTCTTTCTCCCCATCACTGTCACTACACAGATTTTGGAACAAGATGATGCAATTGCCTGGATGGTGGGCAATGCCATCTCCGTCATTCCTTAGTTCGGTTGGCATGTCTCTACAGAGCGCACACTATGTACCAGGTGCTACTCCTGGACAAAATGGAGCTCAGTTCAGTGCATAGACAGTGTGTGAGATAAACAGGTGCAGAAGGCACATGCTGCAGGGACAAGTGCGGAGAAGAAAGGCAGAGCAGGAAAGGAGCTTGTGAGTCCTGGGCTGTGGTAGGCAGGAGAGGACACACAAAACTGACCTTTAAGTAAAGACCTCGGGGAGGGAAGAGCTTCTCAGGCAGAGGCTCAGGCCATGCAAAGGCCCCGGGGCAGGAGCATGCCTGCACATGGGAGGCAGTGAGGCTGGAGAGTGGACACTGGAGAAGTGCTGGGGTGCAGACAGCCACCAAAAGCTATGCTTTCTCTAGGGAGGGTCCTGACCTGACCCCACTCAGGCTGAACAGGCTCATCAGGACTGTGGTGTGAAGGAGAGACTGCAGGTCAGGAAGGCAGCTGGAGACCAGTCAGGAGCTTCTGAGAAAATCCAGGCCAAGGGTGGTGGCAGCAGGAGAGCAAGTGGCGAGAAGTGGGTGTGTGGACAGTCGGGGAGATCCCGATGGGCCAGTGTCGGGTGTAGGCCAAGTGTCCAGGGTGGCAGCAGAATGTTTGTCTAAGAACTCCGATAAGGGTCAGCTGCAGAGGAGGCAGGGAGAGTCAGTGAGGCCCGGTCACCAGACGGAGATGCCCAGGGTCTGAGCAGGAGGGGCAGTGTGGAGATTTGCTCACCAGGTGTCAGAGGACTGGTAGGCACAAGGGGAATATGGCAGCACTGCTGGGTCAGTGCAGGGGGGATGGGGAGGCGAGGCCGAGGGTCAGGGCTCTGCAGGGAGGAGGCAGGACCCCAGGTGATGCCCAGAGGGAGCTTGACCTTACGCCTCAGCTCCAGCCTTCCCGCCCCGAGCCCCTGTGGGCAGGGCTCCAAGGTGGGTGTGAAACAGAGCAACATCAAAACCCAGCACCAAGGGAGACTGTCAGGAGCTTAGTGATGGACACGTGACATCTCAAAGGCCGGTGAGAAGTGAAATCAGGTAAGAGGCTTGGCTGGGGTTCATGAGAAGTCCAGGCTGGGGATAGCAGTCAAGAGTCCTCAGCAGGAACCGGGTGAGGGGTGCGAGGGAGTTGGTGTAGACGGAGGACTGAGGTCAGAGCCAGAGGGCGAGGAGTCACAGAGTCAGAAAGGCGGAAGGAGTGGGGTGAGCAGGTGAGCAGGAGGGCCATCGGGGGTTGGCGCTGCTGAGAAATCGGTGAGGGATGTGCTTCCGGAGGAGAGAACGGGAGCCTCCACGTTAGACTGTGGAGGGACTGCAGTTAGGAGAAAGGACCTTGACCAGGGGGGCGAGTGGCCAGGGAGGAGGCAACAGGACCACCGAAGGAGAGGAAGTCCAGAAGGCTGGAGAACCATCCGTGTGGATTTTGAGGTCACCAAGGACTATAGTTGGGAAGTGACAGGGAACCAGGGGTGACACCTTCAGGAGACCAGGGAGGCCTCGGGTGCCGCTGACTTCAACAGAGTGAGGTCCAACAATACCAGGTTCAAAGTTGGAGAAGAGACTGGTCTGGAAGCGCCAAGGAGGAAGGACATCTTCTAAGGAGGAAGAAGGATGCTCACCTCTCCCCAGGTGCAGTGGTCCAAGAAGAGTGGAGAGAAAAGTAGCACCCCAGGAGCCAGCGGGGGAGGCGGCACCCCAGGCAGACAGGAGTTGGGCGGAGGGTCTGTCCCTACCCAGAAAGTGGGGGGACGTGACTTCCCAAATGTTGAAAGGTGTCAACACTCAGATTTTGAAGAAAGATGTTGACAACGCCTGGACAATGGGGGAGATGCTCTCGCTGCCCAATATCGGGTGGCTAAGGGAAGGGGTGTCAGTCCCATGGCCTGTAAGAGTGGAAGACGCCCCTTGCCCCGTGGGGGTGGGGCTCGAATTTCACACCCTGGCATCAGCAGCCTGGTGCTCCCGGCCTCTGCCTGGGTCCTGGGCGCTTGGATTCCTTCAGCCCTGGCCTCTGTCACTTTACGATTCCAGCAAACACTGATGGACAACTCAGCACCCAATTCCCACCCTCCAGGAGAGAATCTGCAATGGTTCTAGCCTGGGCATTTGACAGCTCTGGTCCCAGCTGCCTGAGTCCACAGACTGCTGCCCTTTGGTAGGTGAGGAGGGTCAGACTCTAAGGAGGGTGTGACGACCGGATGCAGGCAGTGGTCTACAGCGTCTCTGATGTTCTGGAGTCCACGTGTCAGTGGAATGCTGAGGGGCAGGGCAGAATGCAGTCACCGCCCTCATGTTGGAGGTGAGGAGGGGGCACGCAGACAGCATTTGGCAGGCCCTGAAGGGACATTAGCTGAATGCTGTCATGGTGGCCAGAAGAGAGGAGACCCCCCCCCCCACAAGCCTGGAGCCCTGTGTCTGGCCTGGAAGATACCTCTGTCTTTCCCCACAGACTCCTCCACCAACTTTCCTGCCTCAGCCCCCTGCCCCTCACCCCCCATGGCTAACAGTGGGCCCTGGAGATGCCCCTGGAACCACTAGCCATCTGGGGTTTGGCCCACTTGGGCCTGGGTCCAGGAAGACAGACAGCTGGCCTTTGATGGCTCCCAGACGGAAAGCCAGGGCCCAAAGCCAGTGAGCTTCTGTAAATGCTGCAGAAAGGAAGGGATGGGACAGGGAAGAAGGGGTGGAAGGGGAAGGCTGCTCTCCTTGAGTCCAGGGCTTGGTCCATCCCAGCTATTCCAGTTAGTACTGCTGTGTAATAAAAGACCTCAAAATGTCTTGGTAAACACTGTCCTCAACTGAATCAAGAACTAGGACAGAATGTGCAGGGGCAGCCGGGAAGATGTGAAGGGGTGGCTCAGCAGCTGCAGGTCAGGATCACCTGGAGGTGTCTCACTCACGCATCTGGCAGATCAGACCTCCCTGGGCTGCTGGCTGCAACTCTTACACAAGGCCTCTCCCCGATCCTCTCTTGGGGCCTCTCCCCAATCCTCTCCTCGGGGCCTCTCCTTGGGGCCTCTCCTCGGATCCTCTCCTTGAGGCCTCTCCCCGGATCCTGTCATGGGGCCTCTCCCCGGATCCTGTCATGGGGCCTGTCCCCGATCCTCTCATGGGGCCTCTCCCCGATCCTCTCATGGGGCCTCTCCCCGGATCCTCTCATGGGGCCAGTCTGGGTTTCCTCAGAGTACGGCATCTGGGTTCTGAGAGCACGTGTCCCAAGACAGTAAGGCAGACATGTGTGGCATTTTTAAGATCCAGCCTCAGAAGTCACTGCCCTTATCCTTGCCGGTGGATGTCACAAAGTCTCATCAAGTACACACCATGTGGGGCTGGAGATGTCGTGGCCATCTTTGGAAAGTGTGATCTGCCACATCAAGGTCTCAGCACCATTTCCCCACTGCAGCCCCAGACCCTCCCTCCCTCCTCAGAGCAAGAGAGCCCCATGGGCCCCACCAGAGAGCAAGTCCAGATGTGAAAGGCAGGGAGGAGACAGTCAGAGGGACGAGGGCCCAGAGAGACACAGCCATACAGACAGTGGGGGTGCAACCCGGTGGGAAGGACACGGTGGGTGATGACCCAGTGGAGGCGCACCTTGCTCTGGCCTAGCCAGGGCTCCTTGCTGGGGCGGGGGCTGGGAGGGCCACAACAGGCCCCTGGAGACCCTGGTGGGGGCATCACTCCATCTCTGGCAGGCGTCTGAGCATGAGCCTGGGGGGTGCTCAGAAGGTGGAGAGCCTGGGGGGCACAGGGCAGAGGGGAGCACAGGAGCCCCTCCCTGCCTCAGCCTCCCCTTTGCTCTTCCCCGCCTGCCGGCCCCTGGGGCAGGAACAACTGTAGCTGACACGTGTCCAGTTCTCAGTAAGTGCTGGGTGCTTTCAAAGTTGGATCCCATCTCCTTTCCAATAACCCCGGGATAAGTAAAAAGATGACCCATTTTACAGGTGAGGCAACACGTACAGGAGGACGAGTCCATCGAATAACTACTGGGAAACGAATGGCCAAGAACGTGGCTCCTCAGGCCTCTCCTTCCAGCCTGAACCCTTGTCTGGTCCCCCAGGAGGCTGGAGGACCCAGCTGGAGGAGGAGACGCCAGTGGGCGCCGGGGGCGCTCGCGGGCTGTCTGTCCCTGGCGCAGCCCGCTCGCTGGGGGTGGGGTGGGGGACGCTCCGCGACCCCGGCGACCTCCTGATCAGCAGGACTGGTCCGAGCCGCCCCAGCACCGGACCAATCAGTGCTCCCAAGGCTTTCCGTGCTGACAGGGTCCCCTCCGCGGATTCCTGCCCGAGCCCCACGGCTTTTCAAAGCCTCCCTCCCACACTCCGCCCGTTCCTCTAGGGCCCGAGAGGGAAGCGGGCGGCTCCACCTCGGTGAGTGACAGCCACCTTGCCGCCTGTCCGGAGGCGCGCAGCCGGCGTGGACGCGCGTATGTGGAGCCGGAGGACCTGAGCCGCCCGCCGCCCCAGGGGGACCGCGGAGGGGTCAGTTTGGGCCCACGATTCCGGAGGGCTTCCCGGAGGAGGAGGCGCGGGACTTGGCGTGGCGCGGGATTGGGGCCAGACTAGGGTTGGCCTGGGAAGGGAGAGAAGGCGTCTGGACCGCGGCGCCGGACTGGGACCCGGGAACGGGTGTCGGGGCGGGGCCAGTCGTCGACGCCACCGACTCGGTGGACCCACAGCCGCCGAGGCGGCCCTCCCGAGCTGCCAGTCGGCGCGCTCCCTGGCTCAGAAAAGCCCCTCAAGGCGCTCGCGACCCCTCCCCGGGCAGGAGCCCCCGGCTCCCCGCGACCCTGCCCGCCCTTCCCCTCCTCCCTCGGCCCTGCGGCCCCTTCCGATCCCGGGATGCCACTGCCTCCCGGGCCTTGCAGAACCGCCCGCTTCCCTGAAGACCCCACCGCGAGGACTTCGGGACCACCCAGTCCAGGAAGGGTTCCCGGCCCCCGGACACCGACCTGCCTCTTTGTCTCTTACCACCGAGTCATTATTTTGTCTGTTTGCCGTCGCCTCCCGCGCCGATTGGAAGCCCCAGCGAGGCGTCGCAGCCCCGAGGGCAGGCCGGGCCGCGGGCTCCGGAGACGGCTCGGGGTGGACGCAGCGCTGCCGCCGCCGTGCGCAGTGAGCTGTGGACCCCGAGTACTCCAAAAACCGCAGTGCCCCCAGCACAATTCAAAATGAAACATCAAATACGAAAATACGTTTTTACCACTATGCCGCTTTGAATTAACAAACAGAATTTCAAAAATTGTTCCTCGTTTTTTGTGAGCCCTACCTTGTTGGTGCTTAGACCGTTGTCGGGTAATCTAGAAGTGTGACATCACCAGCCCCATGACATCACCCCACCTGGCTTGTGTCATCACCCACCTTCACCCTGAGACATCGCCTCTGATTATCTCCTGACATCGCCAGCTTGACCAGTGACCTTTACACTCTGTTCCATGACGTCATCCTGCCTGACTGTGACATCAGTCGACCTGCTCACTGGTCCTATGCCATCCTTTAATCGTCCTGTGATGCCACCCTGCCTGCCCCATGACCTTGGCCAGCCGACCTCTCTCCTGCACAGTGGCTGGTGTTTCGCATCCCCTGTGTCATAGGCCTTGCGTGGGTGCCGCGGGCGGTGGGGGTCCCGGAGGCTGAGTGCGCGTCAGGTCAGATTCGGAGGCTGTGCAGAGGCCCTAGGCCCGCGCGGGGACCGCGGATGGCAGAGGAGAAAGGAGAAGTGTGGCCGAGAGTGCCCACTCCTCCGGGGCGCCTGACCCGGCTCCCCTCGCGGATTTTCATTTCAGGTTTCCGGCGCCGCCCGCCGTGACCTCTGCGCCCCTCCTCCGGGGTCCGTGGCCCAGACCAGCCGGGAGAGGCCCCTCCTGGCGCGCCGCTCGGAGCGTGCCGGCGGCGGAGGGAGCGCGGCGATTTTCCCGCCTGGTCCCGGCGGTGCCACAGGCGGGCGCGGGCGGGGTGCCCAGCTCGCCTTTGTCGCCCGCGGGCTGGTGGGCTGGGAGCAGATGCGTGACTGACAGTCGGCGGGGGCGGCGGCCCTGTGCCGGGGGTGGGTGAAGGGGGAGCGCAGCCGCTCATTGGCTGGCGCGAGTGTGGGAAAGAATGCGGAGCCGGGTTCACACACCCCGCGGCGGCGGTGCCTTAAATAGCTGGGCGGCTGGCTACGCGCGCGCGGGCCTGGAACCTGGGGCCCGCCGGAGAGGGGTACGGAGGGCGGCTCGCTCCGCCTGGCACCGGGAGGCGCGGGGGCACAGCATGCCTGCAGACACCCCGGGGAAGCCGAGAGCTTCGCCGCTGGCAGGAGCGCCGGCCAGCGCCAGCCGAACCCCAAACAAGCCCCGGAACGCGGCCGAGCGCCGAAAGGTGGGACCTCGCGCGTGGGGTGGGAGGCGTGGGGTGGGTACGGACAGACTCGGGACTTAGCCACTGCCCGACCCGCAGTCCTCCAAGCCAGTCATGGAGAAGCGGCGCCGAGCGCGCATCAACGAGAGCCTCGCTCAGCTCAAGACCCTCATCCTGGACGCCCTCAGGAAAGATGTGAGTCGGGGGCGGGGGGAGATCGAGGGGCCAAGGCGCGGAGCCCGCAGTCTGGGGCACTACTGGGCTACAAGCCGCCCACACTGGTCCTGTCCCCAGAGCTCGCGCCACTCGAAGCTGGAGAAGGCGGACATCCTGGAGATGACCGTGAGGCACCTGCAGAGCCTGCGGCGCGTGCAGGTGACAGGTGAGGCGCGGGAGGCAGAGAGGGGAGGGGGAAGGCACGGACCACCGCCGCGGCCACCGACCGCCTGTCCCCTGCCGCCCCCGCAGCCGCGCTCAGCGCCGACCCCGCCGTCCTGGGCAAGTACCGCGCCGGCTTCAACGAGTGTCTGGCCGAGGTGAATCGCTTCCTGACCGGCTGCGAGGGCGTCCCGGCCGACGTGCGTTCTCGCCTGCTCGGCCACCTGGCGGCCTGCCTGGGCCAGCTGGGGCCCTCGCGCCGCCCGGCCCCACCGCCTCCCGCTGCTGAGGCTCCGGCGCCCGAGGTCTATGCCGGCCGCCCGCCGCTGCCCGCGTTCGACGGCCCCTTCCCCCTGCTGCGCCCCGGGGCCGCTTTCGCGCTGCCGCTCCTCCCGGGCCTGACCCGGGCGCCCGCCGCCTCCGGAGCGGGGCGGCAGGGCCGGGGCGCGCCCTGGAGGCCGTGGCTGCGGTGAGGCCGTGGCCCGCGGACAGTAGCGGAGGCCGCGCCCCGTTTTAGAGCCGCGGCTTTTGCTGAGACTGTACCAGAGAGTATTTATTTCCTGAGAGTTTTGTTCTGATTTTCGGTTTTTGTCTTTGTGAACAGCCTAGTCTGGTAGCGCCTGCTGCTGAGGCAGCGCTGCGCTTCCTGCGGCCCTCAGCGGTGGGACGGTCAGCTGGTCACTTGGCGCTGGACTCTCGGCCGGGCGGCGGGAGACCCTTTACCAGGCTCCGCCACCTGCGCCTGGCCCCTCTGGTCCCACCAGGCATGCGGGTGCTCAGGAGCCGGCGACCGGCCTTGAAGCCTGGGGTGTGAGAGGTCCCTCAGGAGGCTCAGGCAGGAAGGTGACAGGCCCCACGTTTTCCAGAATTTATCCGTGTTAGGAAGTTATCAGCATCACTGGGCAAAGTTTTTTTTAAGATGCCTTTCCCCACTCCTGCTCCTGGGCACCCTGGAAGGTGGAGACATGTATTTTCACACTGTTGTCCCAGGCCGCGGAGCCGTGGTGGGGGTGACTGGGCCCTGAAGCTTCAGTTTTGGCCTGCTCCACCTCCTGCTTGATTCTGGTTCAGCACACAGCTGCCTGTGCCCACCGCGGACTGAGCCTGCCCAGGCAGTGTCTGCCCAGGAGAGGGCGCCAGCAGGCGAGGGCAGGGGACTGGGGCGAGGCTGGCAGAGGGCACCTAGCACCAGGGCTAAGTCCAGTCTGCTGCATGCCCTGCCCTGCCTGGAAGGGGTGTCCCCCCCACTGTGGGAAGGGACTGGAGGTTCATCCTGCCCATGGATCAGTCCTGATCACCCGCTGTGTGTTGGCCCTCTGACAGCAGGCAGCGACACCACAGCAGGTTGGACATCGTCACTGTCCTGTGGTCCCAGGTCTCCCTGAGCTGCAGCTGGGGGCTGTGCTCCAGGGGTGATGAGGGGTTGATCCAGTCATACAAGCCGACTGGAGTGTCTTATCCTGAGCCTGCCTGAGGCTGAGCCAAGATCCACTTCCCAACAGCAGCCGAGTTCATCAGATGGTTGCCTGCCCCCTGCCTGGCCAGGGGCCCTCATGGAAGAGGAGGGTGAGTCACTGCCAGGGCTGGTCTGCTCCTCCTCCAATGGCTCCCAGGTCTGTGCTGTGGCAAGGTTTCACCTGGGCCCTTTTGGACATGGCCATGCTCACCTGGCAGGGTCCTCCAAGTCCCCACCAAACCAGTCACCCCTGCTCTCCGGCTGCCTTGCCCATCTCCCTAAGCATCCAGAGCCTGGTTCAGTGGTCCTGGACAGGGCGGCCGTGTGGGCCAGGTGCTGCTCCCTTGGACATAGACACCCTCAGCGAGCCTGACCCTGGGGGAACCTCAGAGTGATGCCTGTTCCTTCAGAGCTGGGGCAGTGGCAGGACAGTGAGGGAGGAGGTGTCCATCAGCCCCAGGAGCCCTCTTGAGCAGGAGGGCTGCAGAGGGTCTATTGTGGGAGCTGGAAGCTCAGCTTGATTGGGGGAGGGGAGCTGCTCAGGGAAGGCCTCAGTGCAGGAGGGGAGGGGGTGCTTGGGGGCTTTGAGATGTGAAGCCAGGTGGGTGGGTAGGGCTGGCCAAGGCCTGCTCACAGCTGGGACCCGTGCATCCTGCAGGAAAAGCAAGGAGAAGGGAGGTCTGGGGACATCACCTGGAACTTGGGTCACCACGCTCTCCCTCCTCCCATGGGCAGCGACAGCTGTAGACCAGACCCCAGGCCAGTGTCCTCTCCCCCTGACATGGCCTCCTGACCCCCGTCTTCCTTCCTTCGCTATTGCCAAAGGGGTTTCTGCCTCAAGGACACTGTGAGCCCTGCAGGGACTTCTCAGGTCCCGGAGGAGCCACACTCAGGCAGGCAAGCCCCGCCCTGGAATTCTCTCCCCACTTTCCCCCCTGAGGCAGCCACCCCAGGCTCCATGGGCTCCAGAGGCCACGCCTGTGTCACTCACCTCCGTCCTCAGCACCCGAATGGAACAGCGAAGGAGGTCAATCCGTACTGACCTAATTAATGAACTTGATTGAAAGATCAGGAGGTTTGGGGAGTGGTGTCATCTTTGGTCAGATTGAGGAGGTCGGAGGAAGCACAGCCCAGGCTGGGCCCCCAAGAGGAGGGGCCCAGGCACAGGGCTGCACAGGGGGCTGTCTTGGGCCCCCTCCTCAGGCTGCCCCTTCTCAGCAGCTGAGGGGAGCCAGGTCTCAGGACCAGCATCCTTGAGGATCCACGCCCCTCCCCATGTTCAGCCTGGACACCTGCATGGTCCAGGAGAGAGCTGGGCAGACTCTCCCAAGTGCTTTTTGTGATGAGAGTTGGTCGGAGTTGTGGCCCCAAACGTGGGGTACTCCCCTCACCCTTTTCTTCCCTCCCACCCCACTTCTACCCATTTCCTGCCCTTCCCCCTGCCTCAGACAGGCCCCCTTAGAGGATGGGCTCTGGGTCATTCCCCTGCTCCCTCCCCAGCTGTATTTATCTTGGCTTTCATCTTGCAGACACTTCCTGCTGAATAATAGATGAAGCACCTCTGGGGCAAGGCTGTGGAGGGGGTGGGGGAGGAATCAGGACTTCTTCCTTCTGGGGGGAGGGTGTGGCTAGAAGGCCTGCTGGTCACTTCCCCTCCAGGGCAGGCGGAGTCTCATTCATCTGCCTCCTTCCAGCACAGTTCCTGGCAAAAACCAAGGGTCAATAAATGTTTGCTGAATTCATGTGCACGGTCAGCTGACCTGCCTGCCTCTATGGGAACCCTGTGTGTCTGGCTGGCTGTCTGCCTGTGAGGCCAGGGCTTGGGGACCGAACAATGACAGCAAATCATAGGTGTGTGAAATCTGGAGAAAGTCTCAGTCCCTGTGGTGACAAGTCTGCCCCTCTGGGCCCATGAAACTCCAGTCCCTTGGGAATTTGAGGTGGGGTGGGGCTGCTTGGAGCCCTGGCCTGTGGGAGGTGAGGCCTTAGCCTACCCAGGGAAGCCCCTGTGATCACCTCCAGGCCCCAGTGACCCCTCTCCTGGTATTCAACCTTGTGGACGTGTGGAGGTCTGCCTGTGCGACCAACCGGGTCCTGCAGACGCGATGGAATGTCGCTATGAGATAGGTTCAGGTGCCTCCCTCTGTCTACCTCACGTCATTCACTCGGGGAGGCCAGCTGTCCTTTGCTATGGAGAAGCCAACAGCGTGGACCTGAGGCCTCCTGCCACGAGCAATGAGAGTGAGTTTAGAAGCAGATCCTCCAGCCCCTTGAGCCTTCGGGTGAGACCCCGGCCACTGCCGACATTGTGGCGCAACCTCGTGGGAGACCCGGAGCCAGCTGAGCAGCTCCTGGATTCCTGTCCCTCAGAAACTGTTTGGGATAATAAATGTTTGTGGTTTAAGCTGCTACGTTTTAGGTTAATTTGTTGTGCAGCAATAAATAAGAATAGTAAGTTTTATGTAAAATTTAAAATAAATATAAATAATAGCAACAAATAGCTAACGTTCCAAGGGGTCACCACCACTTGCCCTCATGATGATGGGATTGTGGAAGAGGTTGAGTGGGGACATGGATTGGAATGGTGGGAGTGAACCCAGAAACAGCCCCTGCAGCTGCAGCGACGAGCAGAGTGGGTTGGCCTGACTTTGCTCTGGAAGCAGTTTCCCAGTGAGCCCCTGCCTGGTGGGTGCAGGGACAGCCAGGCCCAGCCCAGCCCCACCAGGCTGGTGCTGACCACCCACAGCCCAGGCCCACCCCTGTGGCATCTGGGCAGGGCTGCGGGGTCATTTGTGTGGTGGTAACTGACCGTGCAGCCTGGATTGGAGCACAGGGTTTGGGGTTCACAGTCCCCAGGCTTCAAACAAGTACAGGTGTGGGAGATGTTCCGTGCTGAGACCCACTGCCCTGGGTGGGCCTGGCATCAGCTGGCCTGCCGGCCACAGCACAGACACCGCCACATGCTGGAGCCACAATGACCTGCCACAGGTAGGGCACATCCACTCTCTCTGCAGCCTGGTAGCCATGGTTACCAAAAGCCCTGGGCTGCTGCTGCCTTAAAAGTGTCTCCTCCTGGTCCCCTTCCCGATCCCACATCCACCTGGTGGCTTTGGGCTCACTTCCTGGGCCCCTGCTGTGAGTGAGGGTGCCGAGGTCTGTAGGGGGAGTAGAAGGTCAGGGGTGGAAGCCTGAAGCCCTGTGCTTGGCCCTCATCAACCCCTGACTCACTCACAGGAAGAGATGTGCACACACCTGAGCCAGCAGCAGCCCTCCTCCGGCTCTCTCATCCTTACCCATTTGGTGGGCAGGGAAGCGGGACCCCCCTGCGGCTGGTTGTCCCAGCCAGAGGCTGGTGGGAGGAGGGCTTCCCAGCTCTGCCCTCTCCTCACCCGCCCACCCCACCCCTTGCCCTGTCTAGCACAGTGAAGGGGAGGGTTCAGCAGCCCCAAATGAGGGGAGGAACCACTGTTTCTTCCGGCTCCCATCCCCACCCCCAAGTTTATGAGCTGACTGTGGCCTGTGCTAAACATCCCCCCCAGAGGGTGAGAGGCTGGCCGGGCTCCAGCCCGAGCACCCCCAACTCCTCGCCCTTTTCATCGTGTCTCATGGTCCCAGGCCCTGGAGGGCTCTGGACCTCGGCTCTCCCTGACAGCCCTGGCCAAGCGTCTTCCACTACGTGGAACAGGAGGAGACCGGCTCTGCATGCAACTCCAGGTGGGCCAGGGTGTCGTCTGGCTGCGCGCACCTGTGAGCTCCTTCTCTTCGGTCAGCTGCAGGAAGAGAGGCAGCTCCGTGAGTGCGTCCCTCAGGATTGGGTTTGCTGAACTGAGAGGCGAGGGCGGCATCACAGGAGCTGAGCTGACTCGGCCGTCCACTCGGAGTTGGCAGTCTTCGGTCAGACTCTTCTGTCGCAGAGACCAGGTGCTGTGCACTGACTGTGTTCCCCTCAAATTCACGCATTGAAACCCTAAGGTGATGGCGTTAGGAGATGGGGCCTCTGGGAGGAGATTAGGTCATGAGGGTGGAGCCCTCAGGAATGGGATTAGTGCCCCTATAAAGGGGACGTGACATGGGAGCTTGTGCTCGATGTCTCTCTGCCACGTGATGACACAGCGGGAAGGTGGCCATCTGCACCCCGAAGAGGGCCTCACCTAAACCCGACCCTGCTGGCACCCTGATCTTGGACTCCCAGCTTCCAGAACTGTGAGAAATACATTTCCGTTGTTGATAAGCCACCCAGCCTGTGGTGTCTTGTAGCAGCCCGAGCAGGCTAGGACACCCTGGCTTAACGTGACCAAGCAGGTTGGAGGCGGGTGGTTGTCACTGACTCTCCAGAGATCTGGGACAAATGCCTCCCCCCCGGGGACAAAAACGAAAGCCTCGGGTGTCTGGGCTGAAGCTACCTTGTGCCTGGGCCCCTCCCTGGCACCAGGGCATGCAGCTGGGAGGGGGCCTGAGGATCTGTGGGCCCCTCGAATGATCCCAGGGAGCCTTATCCTCAGCCTCAAATTTGGCCTCCCGCCCAATTCCAGCGGGGCAGTTCCTTCCTTCCCACTGCACCCAGCGTGAGGCCCAGAACCCTGGGGACGCTGGGCCACCGCAGCTGGGAGCTTGGGAGTGTTGTGTGGTCAATGAAACAGTGCCTGTGATGTCCGGTCCCCAGGAGGGGCTTAGAGCTCGGCAAAACTGTGCTTACAGGGCCCATCGCCGTGACTGTGCATATGTGGCCAGGCTGTGGGTGTCTTGGCTGCCGTCCACATCACAGTCCCCGCAGGTCTGTGATGTGGTGCTGCAGGAAGTTTGGAGGTGGCAAGGGAGGAGAGAAGCAGCTGCCACCTGTTCCTGGATCTGCACCTGCTTCTGGGCTCCCAGGATCGTCCCGCCCAGAACCAGGCTCCGTCTGGACAGTAGCTGTGGAGGACGCACACACAGCGCCAGAGACACACAGTCTCACGGTCAGAGACACATGGTTGTGGAATTGAGAGACGTACACTCTCTCGATGTGACAGAGTGAGACCCCCCCAGGGCCCTGCCCACAGAGACACACAGACTCAGACCTTCTCTCGCACATGCCCCTGAAGCTCCTTCAGTCAGCTCTGAGTCTGGGAAGCCCGCAGACACCATCCTACCCCCACGGTCTTCACGTGGGGTGCCTGTGTCCGGGCAGCCTCAGGGAAGGCTCTAGCACAGCCTGGGACGGAAACCTACCTCTGCTGTCACTCAGTTGTGTGACCTTGGGCAAGTCACAAAATCTCAAATGTAAAGTGGGATTAGGAATAGTACCGACCTAGTAGTGCTCCGTGGCTCAGAGGATTAAATAAGATGAATAATTTGCATTATGACAATTGCTTCCAGCCAAGATGGAGTAGCAGGGACCAGATTTACCCTCTTGCCTAAAACAACTAAAAAACCAGACAAAATGTATGAAATGGCAGATGATGAAAGACAGTGGTCCTTGAGAAGTGGGGAAACAAATGCAGTGAGCCCTGTATCGCCCCCAGATGACTGCTTGGAGAGAGTTTCCAGGCCCTGGTGTGGGGAGAGGGGAGCCGGGGAGAGCTTGGCAGGCTCCCTGAGTTGGGGAGATGTTGCTGACAGTCCAGGGGGTGAATGCAGACAGAGTTCATAGCACAGAGTATCAGAGACAAGAGAGGTCCGGAGAGAGCCCTGCAGAGGGTCCCCCTCAAGCCTGGTTAGAACATGCTTGTGAGGAGAGTCCTTGAGGCCAGGGAAAGCACCACCCACAAAGATTAGAGGGAAACCCTGAGTTCACACAGGGTCAGACACAGTTCCAGTCTCCATCAGCCAGAATGGAAAACCTCCTAATTCACGGGGTGTGGTAGAGCACTTAGAAGGATCTTGTCCCAAGAGTGAGGAGCCTTAGACTAAACGCTGGTCTGGTCTAGCCTAACAGGGTTCATAAACAAGACCCGAAAGGATCAGACTGCTTCCAAGTGACTTGACTGCACCCAGAACAAAGCTCAAGAATATTTATAGGAACACAGAAGTACCCAGAACCCAACACATTAAAGTTCACAATGTCTGGCATCCAGTAAAAAGTTACCAGGCATATAAAGAAGCAGGAAAACGTGACCCATAATGAGGAGAAAAATCAATTATTTGAAAGCAACCTAGAAATGTCACAGATGATAGAATGGGTATACAAGGACATTAAAACAGTTGTTACAGTCGCACTTCATATTTCAAGAAGCTAGAGGAAAGACGTGTCAGAGATGCTGAAGGTATAAAAACCCACTGCACTTCCAGAGATGAAAGTTACAACATCTGAAATGAGAAGCACATCAAGTGGGAGTAATGTCAGAGGAGGCTTCGAAGAGGAAAATATTAGTGAACTGCGACATAACAGTAAAATAAAACAGATTGAAAAACTGAAAAAAAGACAAGAAAAGAGCATGAGTGAGCTGTGGGGCAGCTTCAAGTGCCTAGTATACATGCAGCTGCAGTCCCAGAGGGAGGGGAAGAAATAAAAAGCATCTGAAGAAATAGTGACTGGAACTTTTCCAGTCTTGATGTAAACTATAAACAGACCAAGAAGCTCCATGAGACTCCAGCACAAAAAGTCTGAAGAAAACAACATCAAGGACCGTCGTTCTGACACTGCTGGAACACGGTGATGAAACGGCGATGCCTCTGCGTCCCTTCTCGGCAGTGCTGGCAGGTCTAGCCAAGTATGCAAGACGATGAAATATGAGGCTTCCACATTGGAAAGGGAGAAGTAAAATATCTATGTTCGAATGACGTGATCTTATATCTAGAAAATCCTAAAAAATCCACTAAAAAACTACTAGAACTAATATACGAGTTAACCAAGATTTCAGGGTACAGGATCAATATTTTAAAAATCAATTGCATTTTTGTACACTGGCAACAAACAATCTGAGAATGAAATTAAGAAATCTATTCCATTTATAATAATATCAAAAAGAATAAAATACTTGAGAATGAATTTAATGAAAGAAATGCAAAACTTATACTTTGAACATTATACAACATTGTTGAAAGAAATTAAAGAAGATCTAAATAAATGGAAAGATATTGCGTGTGCATGGATGAGAAGATTTAACATTCTAAGATGACAGTACTTCTCAAGTTGATCTATAGGTTCAACACACTCTCCATCAAAGGTCCAGCTAACATTTTTGCAGAAATTGACAAGCTGCTCCTAAAATTCATATGGAAATTCAAGGGGAGCCAGAGTATCCAAAATGATCTTGAAAAAGAACAAATTTGAAGGGCTCAAACTTCCTGATTTCAAAACTTACTACAAAGCCACAATAATCCAGACAGTGTAGCACTAGTGTGAGGTTAGACATATTGATTGACAGAATAGAATTGAGAGGTCGGAAATAAACCTTTACGTTTATGGTCAATTAATTTCCACAAGGAAGCCAGGACAATCCAATGGAGGAAAGAATAGTCTTTTGAACAAATGATGTTGGACACCTGAATATCCACAAGCAAAAGAACGAAGTTGGACCACTTTTTCACACCACGCACAAAGATTAACTCAAAATGGATGATACACATGAATGTAAGAGCTAAAACTATAAAACTCTTACAGGAAAATATAGGAGTAAGTCTTCATGATCTTAGGTTCAAACTGGATACGAGGGTAACTGTAAATGTTCAGTAAGAACATGGTTACCCTTCGACCTTGTCCCCAGCACAGACACAGATGAAAAGAAGTTAATCCATGCACCATCATAAGCTTATTAGTTTGCTGTTTTCTTGTTTAAACTGAGGGGTGACTCCAGGCTCACAAGGATTTATGAGCATGTTTTGCAGAAGAAAAGGAACACCTTTAAGGAAGTTATGATCACCAGGTAACCAGCCCCCAGCTGCTGCTGATGCCCAGAAGTCTGGTTGTCCAAGGGCTTATCTGGAGTGAAAGAAACACAGACTTCCCCTTTGTTTCTCTGAAACTCCTCCTCCCAAGCCCCTTAGCTCTATAAAGACCCCCTGCTTTCTTCTTTCATTAAGGCAGATTTGAGAGAACCTATCCTTCCATCTTCTCATTTTGGCCAATTCAAATAAAGCTTTCTTTATCTCCAAGCACTGGTGTCTCAGAGATTGGCTTACTGTGCATCGGGCACATGAACTTGAGAACTAGAGGTTCCGTATCAGGGTCATGAAGGACCTTTAGGCAAAACCTTCTTAGATAAGATACCAAAAGCATGAATGACAAAAAAAAAAAAAAAAAAAAAAAAGATAGATTGGCCTTCATAAAAATTAAGAGCTTTTGTGTTTCAAGGACATTATCAAAAAAGTGAAAAGACACACAAAATGGGATAAAATACTTGCAAAACATATATTGACAAGGAACTTGTATTTAGGATATATAACTAACTGTCTCAATTCCATAATACATAACCCAGCTAAAAAATGGGTGAAAAAAGCTGAATAGACATTTCTCCAAAGATATACAAATGGCCAATAAGCACATGAAAAGATGCTCAACATCATTAGCCATCAGGGAAATTTAAATCAAAACCAAAATGATATACCACTTCACACTCACTAGGATAGCTAATTAAAAAGACAGATAGTAACAAGTGTTAGGGAGCTTGTGGAGAAACTGGAACACTTACACATTGTTGATAAGAATATAAAATACTGCAATCACTTTAGAATCAGTCTGGAAGTTCTTCAAAAGGTTGACACGAGATTCTCACATATTGAGGTATAGGGGTAGCTACTCTGTTTCAAAACTGATTTAGCTTGAACTAAAGAAGCCTGACTTATGGCTTATCAAATATATATTGTACATCTGCCTTAAACATTAAAGAATGCAGTAAACATTATCTCAAAGTAAAAGAATGCTCTTTTTTGAGATAAGGATGCATATTTCCCCTCCTACACCTGCCAGTATTGGCAACACCCGTATTAGTGCTCCTGAAGATATGCTCCCTTTCCCTAACAGCAGGGTCGTGTTGACCTGCTAATTTGCAACGGAATACCTTTCTGAAACTTTGATGAATACGTATCCTGGGTGTGTTTAATGTATGTTCTTTGTTCTAGAAAGGTATAAGGCTGTACTGAAAACCATGCTTCTCTGGAGCACTTTCTTCCTCTGTGGGAACTGCCTTCCTGGGTTATAATCCTCAGCTTGGCTCAAATAAAACTCACTTTATCTCTCTTGTCTATAGAGTGGTTATTGGTTATTTTGTGTCAACAAAGTTAACTGTAGAGTTACCATATGACCAAGCAATTCCACTACCTGGTATATACCCAAGAGAAATGAAAACATATGCCCACACAAAATTATTCATAATAGCCAAGAAGTGGAAATAACCCAAATGTCTATCAATTGGTGAATGGATAAATAAAATGTGCTATATCTGTGCAATGGAATATTATTCAGCCATAAAAAGGAATGAAGTACTGATACGTGCTACAACATGGATAAACCTTGAAAATAGTATGCGAAGTGAAAGAAGCCAGTCACAAGAAGCCACATATTGTGTGACCACATTTACATGAAATGTCCACAATAGGCAAATCAATAGAAAGTAGGTTAGTGGTAGCCTAGAGCCAGGGTGGAGGCTGAGGAAAATGGGGAATGACTGCTTATAGGTAGGAGATTTCCTTGTGGGGTGAAGAAAATGTTGTAAACTTGATTATGATAATGGTTGCACAACTCTGTGACTATACTAAGAACTATTTAATTTAAATGAATGAATTGTATGGTGTGTGAATTATGTACCAGTAAAGCTGTAACCCTCTCCCTACAAAAACAGCAGTGAAGAAAGTTTTAAGAGCCACTAGAGAAGCAAAGACACATTGTATATCTTTGAGGTACTAAAAGTAAAAGCTATCAACTTAGAATTCTATAAATAGACCCACCTGTACCTGTGTGGTCAGTTGATTTTCAACAAAGGTGCAAAGACAATTCAGTGGAGAAAGGAGAGTCTTTTCAACAAATGGTACAGAAACAATTGGATATCCATATGCAAATAAAATAACCTGGATCCATACCTCACACCATATGCACAAATTAACTCAAAGAGACCATAGAACTAAATGCAAAACCTAAAACTATAAAAATTTTTGGAGAAAACTTAGAGCATCTTTGTGACCTTTGGTTAGGCAAAGATTTCTTCAATACAACACCGAAAGAACAATCCATGAAAGAAAAATGGATAAATTGGAATTCATCAAAATTAAGAACTTTCTGCTCATCAAGAGACATTGTTAAGAAAATGAAAAGATGAGCCACAGACTAGGAGAAAATATTTCAAGTCGCATGTCTGATAAAAGACCTATATGCAAAATATATAAAGAACTCTCAAGACTCAACAATAAGAAAACAAATAACCCAATTAAGAAAATGGGCAAAAGATTTGATCAGTCATTTCACAGAAGAAGATACGTGGATGGATGGCAGATAAACACATAAAAAGATGCTCAACATAATTAGTCATTAAGGAAATTCAAATTAAGATCGTGAAGTGATACCACTATACATCTATTGGAATGACTTAAGTCAGAAGACGACCCTACCTAGCATTGGCGAGGATGTGGGGCAACTGGAACTCTCGTGCACTCCGGGTGGGAACGAAAACTTGTAACCACACTGGAAAACAGTCTGGCAGTTTCTTAAAAAGTTCAACGTGTGCCTACTGTCTATGATCCAGCCATTCCACTCCTAGGTGTTTCCCCAAGAGAAAGGAAAGCACACGTCCACACAAAGACTGAAATGCAGATGTTCATAGCAGCTTTGTATATAGTAGCCCCAAACCACATACCACCCAAGTGTCCAGCAGGTGAATGGATAAACAAATTGTGGTATGTCCAGCAATGGAACACTCCATATTAATTTAGAAAAAAGAACTATTGGTATACACAATAGTATGGATGAATCTCAAAACAATTACGCTGAGTGACAGAAGCGAAGCACACTGTTCTCTTTTGTACTGTACAAAGGCGTGCATACTGCATGACTCCATTTATATACAGTTCTGGACAGTGCCACCTAACTCTGGGGACAGAGAGCAGATTACCGGTTACCTCGGGAGGAGGGAGGGAGGCATCACAAGGCACAGGAACCTCTAGGGGTGGTGGGCACGTTCACTCTGGATTGTGGTGATGGCTTCCCTGTGCATACCTATGTCAAAACTTTGCAAATTTTATACTTGAAATATGTGCAGTTTGTTGTATGTAAATTATCCGTCAATAAAACTATTAAAAATTAAAACTAAAAAGCCCATACTCTATCTGTGTAAAGTATTTCATACTGCCTGGAATGTGACAGCTTCTTGTTGAAGCTGGCTCTTACTTTTGACTGTTACTGTCTCAGGGTCAAGGGTCAGAGGGGCCTGTGGCCTCAGGACAGCGGGCTGGCACCCAGAAGTGTGCACCCGACCCGGCTGGGAGGTGGCATTGGCAGGGACCTGGTGCCCCCTGGTGGCCTCCTGGGGTACACCAGGCTGCTCTCCCGTGGACCTGCGGCTCCTGCTCCTAGGGGCTGTGTCCACCTGTCTGTCTGTCTGTCCATCTGTCCACTGCTCCTGCTGGCCCAGGTGCGGGTCTCCTCCAAGACGTAACGCCTGCACGGTGGAGCTGGGTTAGGAACGTGGCACGCCCTGGTTTCCTCACCCTACAGAAATAGCCCCCCGTCGTCCCTCTGCCGCCCCCACCGAGGAGGTCCGTGTTGGGCGGGCGTGGACGAAAGGGAAGCCTGGGTTATGCCAGTGACCCTGGTCTTCAAAAGGCCAGCTTGGTCTCCTCATGGCCCAGGTGAGACCCTTCTCTCCACCACCCTGTGCCACTGCTCCCTCCTCACAGCCTGGGAGCCAGCCTCCCTGCCTCTCCTCTGACCCTGTATCCTGTTCTCCCAGGGCAGTCAGGGCAATTGTGGAGAAGGCCCTGCCCCAGACCCTCCAAACCTCCTCATCTCTTGAAAGTCCT
Organism: Tapirus indicus; assembly: GCA_031878705.1. Classification (NCBI taxonomy): domain Eukaryota; kingdom Metazoa; phylum Chordata; class Mammalia; order Perissodactyla; family Tapiridae; genus Tapirus; species Tapirus indicus. The sequence continues at coordinate 84,651,141 of CM062924.1, read as the reverse complement.
TGTGGGTTTGGCCCCTGTAGACAGACAAACCCACACTTTGGGCCAACTGGGTGTCCACCTGGAAACAAAAAAGTGTGAATGATCCCAATCTCCCACCATGCACAAAAATCAGCACCAGGTGGGTTGCAGGTCCAGTGTGAAAGGTGAAACAATGTGGCTTTAAGAAACCATGCAAGGACATCTTCGTGAAATCTTCACGACCTTGGGGCAAGCGGAGTTCTTTAAAAGGACAGAAAACGTGATCGCTGTAAAGGAAATTTTTGATAGCTTAGACCATGTTAAAATTTAAAACTTCTGGTCATCAAAAAGCATTGTTAAGAGAATGAAAAGGTGAGACAGAGGGAGAAGATATTCAATAAAGAATTCTTATCCAGAATCTAAACCACAAATCAATAAGAAAAAGGCATAGAAAGTGGCAAAAGCAGCAAAGAGACAGACTTCTCACAAAAGAAGGTACCGATGGCCAGTAGCTTCATTGTTATTAAGGAAACAGGAATTAAAACTATAGCGTGATGGAGTCACCTGGAGCCTCCAGAATGCATAGAGCGCAGCCACTCAGGGGCGCCGGCGAGGACGTGGGGTGCACAGAAGTCATGTGCGCATGTGTCCTGGGAGTGGAGCGAATGCACAGCCTTCGGGAAGACTGGGACAGAACCCAGAGCTGGGCACACACACCCTGACCCAACGGCTCCAAAACCACGTACATAGGTTTGCGAAAAGAAATGTTCCAGAATGTTCACGGCATTGCTATTTATAATATAGTCGTCCCCCCTTATCCACAGGGGATCCATTCCAAGACCCCCAGTAGATGCCTGAAACCCTGGATAGTACCAAACCCCAAATATACTGTTTTTTCATATATATATATACACACACCTGTGATAAAATTTAATTTATAGATTAGGCACAGTAAGAGATTGACAACAATAACTAATCACAAAGTTGGCTTTGGGGCCATGATTAAGTAAAATAAGGGTGACTTGAACACCAGCACTTCGATACTTGACAGTTGATCTGATAACCCAGATGGCTACTAAGTGACTAACGAGCCAGTGCTGTCTATGGCATGGATCCGCTGGACAAAGGGGTGATTCATGTCCGGGGCGGGACGGAGCGGGATGGTGTGAAATTTCATCACGCTACTCAGAACAGCGCATAATTTGAAATTCCGGTTTCTGCGCCCGGTTGTGGGCACAGATCTCCTAAAACCCTTGTAAATTCCTAAGTGACAGGAGCACTCGGAGCGACTCTGGGTGGGCTCCTGGATGGGGGCCGGTCACCAGAAAGACCGTCCACAATTAGAAGCTCGGAATTTTCAGCCCCGCCCCCCTTTCTCTTGAGAAGTGAGAAAGGCTGAAGATGAAGTTCATGATGCATCATGCCAACGTGATGAAACCTCCATAGAACCCCAGTAGTGTGGGGCTCAGAGAGCTTCCTGGCTGGTGGACATGTGGAGGCGCCGGGAGAGAGGCACCTGGAGAGGGCGTGGAAGCTGCGTGCCTTCCCACATACCTCGCCCTGCACGTCTCTTCCGTTGGACGTCCATCTGGGTCCGTATCATATACTTTTATAATAAAATAGTAAATGTAACTGAATGTTTCCCTGAGTTCTGTGAGCCATTCTAGCAAATTAGCAAATCCAAAGTAGGAGAAGGTCATGGGGGCCTCCGATTTGTAGCCAAGCCGGACGGAAGTTGTGGTCACCTGGGGACCTGCTACTTGTGACTGGCATCTGAATCACAGTGTCAGAACTGAGTTAAATTGTAGCGTTCCCTGCTGGTGTCAGAGAACTGCTTCGTGTGGGAAAACCCCAGACATTTGGTGACCAGAAGTGCAGTGTTCTGTGTAGCGAAGGAGACTCACGGGAGAAAAACCCAGGAGGGAAAGCTGGTTTTTCTTCACATACAGATGCAGAAAGTTTCGTAGGGCACAATTCCATTTGCATAAAGTTCACCCCAGGCCAGGCGGCCAGGGCAGTGGAGGACACAGCAGGCCTTGTCCTTCCCTGGGGTCTGGCAGCGCTATGCGGTGTGCTCCCTCACCGTGTGTCCATTTGTGCCCTCCCTGCATGGGTCACACTGAACAGTTTACCTGGAATTGAAACGCCAAGCCTTGCTCTCCTCCTCCACTGTCACCCTCACAGCCTCGGCCCTCGCTCTTCCCCGCCGAGTCCTGTCCCTTGGATCCTCAGGCCTTTTAGTCCAAGGCCCCTCCTCAGAGAGGTCTCTGGCCCCTCCAGGCAGCCCCTTCTTTCCACTCTCCTTCGTTCTTACAAGGTGATGCTGTTAGAAACAATCTTATTAACCTGTTTGTTTAGATGTTTGCTGTCTGACTCTCTACTCCCTCCTTGTGTCCTCCAACAGGGAGGCCTGAGGTATGTGTGTCACAGTGACCTGCCCAGGGACACCACCCACCCCAAGGTCAGAATGGCCTGGAGCACGGCTAAGAGCAGGGGCTTTGGGACCCAACGCTGCCACTTACTAGCTGTGTGGCCATGCACAAGTCACTTACCCTCTCTGTGCCTCACCAACCTCAACTGTGAAAGGAGGGTCCTTCAGCCGCCCCTCTCAGGATGGGGACATTTTTGGAAAAGTGCTCAGGGGAAACTGGTGTGGGAGGAGCCTGTTGTTCTCAAGGCCGAGTCAGCCCTGTCCCTTCCGGGTGACGGGTTCACCTCTGGTGGCAGCACCAGGCCCTCCTTCCTGGAGGGCCAGACTCTGCGTTGCCACCACCATCTTGGGCCCTGTCCACAGGAGCCTAGCTTGGCGATATGCTGGCGGGGAAATACCCACTGTCCTCTCCTGACCACTCCCAGCCCTCTCCAGAGACCCAGGGCCCAGACCCCTTTGGGGAGCCCTCCACCAAGGGCCCTCGATGCCCCCACTTGTCCCCCAAGCCCCACCGGCAGGCTCAGCAATGCTGCCAGTGAAGGAGCCAGTGAGCCCCTTGAGGTCAGACCAGGGAGGGGCAAGCCCTGCCCCCAAAGTTACCCCTAGGAACATTCTGGAACCGTCATTTCACAGCTTGTCACTCTGTAACTCCCGGTACTCCCCAGAGGCCACAGGGTAAAGCCCTAAGACTCGGAAGGGGCTGGTCTGGTCTCGGGGGTCTGCCAACACCGAGGCAGTGGGAGCGGTGGGTGAGGTTTCACAGCGGGCAGGACTGCTTTAAGAGGAAAGGGCAGCCTGCAGCCAAGAGATGGAGTGCAGAGTGGCCTTCACTGGGGACAGGGAGGCCGTGTGGTCCTGATTGCTGGTCAGCATTCTCTGGCTGGTGTCTGACCTGACCAGGAAGGCGTCCCTCACGTAGCTGGAGGCCCCTCAAATGCCATCTATTTGTGGCCTGGACCCTGATAGCTGGCAGGAGCCATGTGACCACAGGGACGAGGTATTTTTGGCAGTGGGGGTGGGGCCTGCGTGGGAGCCCAGCACCATGCCCCTCTGGGACAGGCAGCTCGGATGCCCAGCTCCACTGCCACGGCTGGCTGCGGGGTCCCAGGTACGACATGGTCAGCCCCTTGTTCCCACCCTAATGGGTCCCAAAGGTGGACAGCCCCCATAGGGCCCTCCCCGAGGGCCAGAGAGGAGGGCAAAGTTCAGTGGGTCAGGAAGCTACGGCACCCTGGTCTCAAGGCGTCTCCATCTTAGGACTGGCCTCGCCAGAGTGATCTCCTGCCTCCCTGGGTCCAGCCGTAGCTGACCAAAGGTTGAAGGGCAACCCCCTATAGGGTCAGCTATGGCCACCTTGGTTCACCGAGACGGGACAGGAGGGGGCTTTGCCAGCTGGGCAGGCCAGGGTCAGGGGCACGACCCTGAGGATGGCCCTAGGGGTCCGCGGGGAGTCAGGAGGCTCACGTCTGTTCTGTAACCTCCTGCCTAAGCAGGGGCAGAGCCAGGCTCTTCCTGATGACCCCAGAGTGGGCTCTGGTCTGCACCGGCATGACCTTGGCTGAGCTCAGAGGAAGCCCAGCAGCCTGTCCCAGCCAAGGCTGGTGGAAGGTCATCACCAAAGGCTGGCCACCTGCTGGATACTGCGGCCCCCGCCCCCATGGCCAGCTGCCACCTGGGGCGTGCTGGGACAGGCCAGGGCTGACCATTGCCCAGGTGAACTGACTCCCAGTGGGGGGCCCTTGAAATGGGCTTTGCTGTCTAAAGTTGGCCTTGGTACAAACAACTCTGGAGGGAAGTTGGAGGAGGTGAGGCTGACTCCAGAGCTGGACAGAAATGCTCCATGTGGGAAGGAAGCTTCTGGGGACTAAATTCAACCACAAGGTGGCCTCTTTTGTAGCGTACTTCACTAATCTAAAACCTTATCTGCTTGTGGGAATGTGACAGCATGTCGTCAAGTTACCACTGGGGTCAGCTGGAAGCAGGGACGGTGAGAGTTGCATTTTTTCACTTGGAGAAGAATCAGGTCTGGAAGCAGCACAGCTTCCCTCTGGATTCCCCGCTCTGTTTTCTTTCAGGACGGAGATGAAGTGCCAGCCCCCGAGCCAGGAAGGTGGGGGCGCCCCAGGGGGCGGGTGGCAGTGTGTGCTGGCCAGTGCCTGGGGCCTGGGTCCGTGAAGACCCCGCACTCTGCCGCTCAAGTGCCTCTGCTGACCTGAAATGGAAAACTTCCAATACAGCGTCCAGCTGAGTGACCAGGACTGGGCTGAGTTCTCGGCCACTGCTGAAGAGTGTGGCCTCCTGCAGGCTGGCCTGGCCTCTGGGGATGAGCTCTTGTCCAGTGACATTGACCAAGGGGACAGCAGTGGCAGCAGTCCCCCTGGGCCCCCACCCCTTCTCCAGGGGCAGCCGGCTTCCAGGGAGAGGGGCTGGCCTGGCCTTGAGGAGGAGGACAGAGCGGCCACTCGGCAGCTGGTCAGCAAGTCTTGGCATGAGCCTGTCTTGGCCCTGGGGGCCAGTCAGCAGATGCCCAGCACGTCCGCACAGTCAGAAGCTCGGCTGTCCCTCAGCTCTGGTGCCGCCCCTCCCGGCCAGAGCTCGCCCCTCCTAGGGCCAGTGTCTTCCAGAGAGGAGATGCAGAAGCTTCTGCAAGGGCCAGCCCCCCGGGGCCCTGCCCCTACTCCCCCTGGTGAGCCTCCTCAGAGCCCAGAGTCGCCTGGCCGCAGCGCTGCCCCCCAGAGGCCTCCTGGCAGCCCTGGAGCCCCACCACGCAGCCCTAGCCGAAAGAAGAGGCGCCCTGCAGGCGCCAAGGGTAGTGGGCGCTCGGCTCCCCCAAGCTGTGCTCCCACTCGGCTGGGCTGCCCGCTGTTCACGGAGGCCAGGCCCCAGGAGGGACTTGGCCCAGCTGGGTCCAGGGAGAAGGGTCTCTCGGCTGAGACAGCAGAGCAGACAGCAGGGGCTGGGCAGGACGAACTGGGGCCAGAGTCTGCAGGAGCCCCTGAGCAGGCGACCAGGCAAGGATCAGGTTTGGATCTGTCTACACCTGTCCCTACAACAGAGCAAGGTACAGATCTGCTCAGAATGACCCCCAGAGCTGAGGTGCACACTGTGTCCACATCTGCCCAGGAGGCTTGTCCAGACATCTCAATGGTTAAGTCAGATGTGCCTCTGTCTACACCTGCCTCCAAGCCTCAACCCGCCACAACTCTGTCTACACCGGCCTCCAAGCCTCAACTCAACACGCCTCTGTCTACACCAGCCTCCAAGCCTCAACCCGACACACCTCTGTCTACACAGGTCTCCAAGCCTCAACCCGACACAACTCTGTCTACACTGGCCTCCAAGCCTCAACCCGACACACCTCTGTCTACACAGGTCTCCAAGCCTCAACCCGACACAACTCTGTCTACACCGGCCTCCAAGCCTCAACCCGACACACCTCTGTCTATACCGGCCTCCAAGCCTAGACTGGATGTGGACCTGCCTACACCAGGTCCAGTGATCAAGCCAGAGGTGGATTCATCTACACCCATCTCAAAGGCTATACCATGCACAGCTCTGCCTCACCTCGTGTCCAAAGCCCAGTCTGATGTGGGTGTGTCTACACCTGCTCCCCTTCCCCAGGCTGAGCCTGACATGGTGGAGGTTGCCCCAGTGGCCAAACTGGGTTTGAGCCCCGTTGTGTCTCCAGCAGGGCAGCAAGAGAAGCCCAGAGGGGAGCCTTCAGAAGGTGCCCCTGGACACCACTCAGGGGAGCCCCCTGTAGGCCCCATCCAAACACCCAAGAAGAAGAAAGTGCGATTCTCTATGGCTGTGCCCAGTCCCTCCGAGGAGCCAGGGTCAGGAGAGGCCTTGGGCCCACCCTCACCAGCCACAGCCTGGCCCTCAGCCTCCAGGATGACCACTGGGGGCCGTGGGGGGCCTGGAGCCTGGGACACCATGGCAGTTGGGCCCCGGCCTCTCCAACCTCGGATCCTTAAGCACCTGCCTCCCCCCGCCCCCTCTGCCTTGGAGCGGCCCGAGCCCAGGAGCTGCTTTGCAGTGACCCTCCCAGAGGCCTATGAATTCTTTTTCTGTGACACAATCAAGGAGGAGGACGAAGATACTGAAGAGATGGCAGAGGCCGGCCAGGCCCCAGCTGAAGTCCAGTGGCCGGATGTGTGCGAGTTCTTCTTCCAGGACTTGCAAGCCCAGAGGTTGGGTCACCGGGAGGGCTGCTCCCCGGCCCCACCCCCTCAAGCTGAGCCTGTGCCAGCCTCTCTACCTGGAGACCCCATTCCCATCTCCATCCCCGAGGCCTATGAACACTTCCTTGGGGAGGACAGGGTAGTGGGCATGCTGGGACCAGCTGCCCTTCTCCAGCCGCAGCCCACGGAGAACCCCAGGCTGGCCCCCCATGGAGTGGGCCCTGGCACCCCACTAGAGCCCTGCCCAGCCACAGCAGAGCAGCTCAACCTGGCGGTCAGGCAAGCAGGTATGTGTGGCATGGGCCCCATGGCCTGTCCAGGTCCTGGGAACACACTGTCCAGGGACTTCAGCCAGGAGAGCTGTTGGGGAGGGGCAGGCCAGGACTCTGGGTCATGAGCTGGTGGCGGGGCCTTGGGGATGCTTTGAGAAGGAAGGACAAGCTTCCAGCCATCCCAGGACACAGCCCAGGTGGAGCAGGCCAGGCATCGCGGCCATTCAGGGGTTTGGCTCTGCACTGACCATCACCTGTGTTTAGGCCCCATGATAGCAACGCCCTGCCCCCAGCCTCTAGCAGGCGGGCGTTGGGGCAGTTCCTGCTCAGGCCTTGCTGCCTGCTGGCTCAAGCAATCAACAGACTTCATCTCACATTCCCTTTGGAAGACATCTTACAAACCAGGAAACAGTGCCCCCGAGACAACTCGGTGGAGTCGCCTGACTCAATTGTGCCACACACCCCCCTGTGTCTCGGGACAGAGGTGTCATGGGGAAGATGTGACTCAGACAGCCTGTGCCGGGGCAGACGTATCCAGGGCAGCCGTGTCCCAGGGCAGCCGTGTCCCGGGGCAGACGTGTCCAGGGCAGCCGTGTCCCAGGGCAGACGTGTCCCGGGGCAGACGTGTCCCAGGGCAGCTGTGTCCCAGGGTAGACGTGTCCCAGGGTAGGTGTGTCCAGGGCAGACATATCCCAGGGTAGGTGTGTTCAGGGCAGCCGTGTCCCAGGGCAGGCGTGTCCCAAGGCAGACATGTCCAGGGCAGCTGTGTCCCGGGGCAGATGTGTCCAGGGCAGATGTGTCCTGGGGCAGGCATGTCTGAGTGGAGCAGCTGGAGCTCAGGGCGTGCTTCTCTTTCCTAGGGGAGCCCTGGGGTCCTTTCACCTCATTCACCTTCAGCCAGAAGGACATGTGCCTAGTGTTTGTGGCCTTTGCCACCTGGGCTGTGAGAACATCGGATCTGCATACCCCAGACGCCTGGAAAACAGGTTTGGGGCTCTGGGGGAGGAGGGACGGTGGTGTCCAGTCTCACCAGCTGGGCCAGCAGGCATGAGGGTGCACGGAGAGGCACAGGTTTCTCTCCAACCCTGCTCCTCCCATTGCTGACCCCCACGCCCCGCTGGCCTCCTCTTGCCCTTTGAGGGCCGGGTGGTGACCAGGCCGGAGCGCACTTGGCATTCAGTGTCCTGTGCTTCTCCTGCAGTCTTGCTGGCCAACATCGGCACCATCTCTGCCATCCGATACTTCCGCAGGCAGGTGGGGCGGGGGCACCGCAGCCGCAGCCGCAGCCCCAGCCCCAGCTCCTAGGACCCAGGCCTGGCCCAGGAAGATGAGGAAACCGCCACAGGTGCTCAGGACAGGCGCTGCCCTCAGGCCTTGCCCTTTGACCTCTGTGTTCTACAGCATCTTGGAAGAAGCCAGTGTCCTTGGTCCTGGCTCCCTTGGACTCCACCCGAGGGTCCAGCCAGTGGTTGAGGTCAAGGCTGTACTCCACACCTGGGAGGGGGGAAGTTCTGGAAGGCTGGGCGGGAATGGGCCGAGCAGGGAGCTGGTTAGTATGGTGGCCAGGTTAGCAAATCAGAACGTAGGGTGTCCAGTGACAGCCGAATTTCAGACGTGCAGTATTTGAGCCACACTCACACTAAGATATTATTTGTGGTTTACCTGAAATAAAATTTAACTGGGCGCCCTGTATTTTACCTGCTTACCTAGTTAGGGGGTGAGGGCAGGACAGGGCACTGGAAATTAGGTGGTCAGAGCAGCAGCAAGACCCCCACTGGAGACCTGGGCAGGGGCAAGGGTGATGAGGCTGGGTGGCCTCGAGGCTAGGGAGCAGGTCCCAGGGACTCTGCCCTGTTTACAAGTAGGCTGGACTAGTGAGGGCCTCCAAGGCCTCTCTGACCCCTGAGCCTCAAGGGCCTGTGGCCAAGGCCTCCTCGGTTCCTGCCTGAGAAAGTGAGCAGGTGCCTACAGGGGCCTGTAGGAAGGGGCCCCAGAGGCCCCTGCAGGGTGGGGTCTGTAGGTCAGAGCCTGGACAAGGTGTAGAGGCAGAATGCAGTGGTGTCAGATGGAGGGACTGGACCTGGGATTGTCCCGGGGCTGAGAGGAGCCAGAGATGGAGTAGGCAGGTGGGTGGGGGACCAGCAGGGGCAGAGCAATGTGGGTGCTGGGTGGGCGTGCACGGAGTCCCCAGGATGACAGGAGACTCCAGGCTGCTGAATGGAGAACGCACGGACACAGCACCAATAAATCTCCTTCTCCTTCTTGTTCAGTCTCTTGTCAGGCCCCCTGAGCAGCCCCATCCCACTTACACACACCCAGGCAACCCTCCTGCCTCTGCCTGTGATGTCTCAGACCTCGCTGACCTCTGACCCTCATGCTCTCTGACCTCACATACTCTGACCCCCGCTAACCTTTCTCAGCCCTCTGACCTCTCACTCTTAGGCGAAGCCCCCATCAAGTCCCCTCCTTTACCCCTTCCCTGGGGGGGCAGGCCGAGGGTCGCCCCCTCCAGGCTTCCTGGCCTAATCTGTGGTCCAGTCACTCAAGCCAGGGCATTCTCAGGATGAGGTCCTCCCCCTGGCCCCTCAGAACCCAGGGAAACTCAGTGTTCTGGAGACCCTCCACTCTGCTGGGGCCAGAGCCTGACTCGGTACTGGATGGGGGGCTGGTCGGCTTGTGGCCCCACAAAGAAAGACCCAGGCCCTGCTTCAGACCGCCCTCCAGGGTCGACACTGGCAGATGGTCCTGAGAAGCAGCCTGCCCAGGGCCATCAGATCCACTGGATGAGCCCCTCCTCAGCCTCAGGCACCCCACGGGGCCACCACTGGTGGGAGGGAGAAGGAGACTTGTCCCAGATGTTGTCGTAGCTCCTGGGGGGACGGCCGTCTGGTGAAGAGGGCAGAGACACATGTGCCTTCAGGAAGCAACACACAGAAGTAGGTACCCCCAGAAAGAAGCGGGAGCCCTCACTCACCTGGGGGAAGTGGCAGGGGGCCGGGTAAAACTTCCCTCGTGGAGGAGGCCTGGGGACACAACCCCAAGTCTGAGAGCCGAACCCCTGGGGGGCCAGTGACCCTGCCAGATCCTACCCCACCTTCCCTCCTGCCCCCGCCACCCCCTCCTGCCCACTGCTCCCTGTTCTTGGTCTCCACCCGCCCTGGCCTCCCATTTCCATCTCACCCTCAGGGTCCTTGGAGGCCCTATGATGTTTCCACTCCCCCAAGAACCCCCTGTCCAGGGTGGGGGCTGCTACTCACAAGCTGAGGGGAGTCTGGGGGTTGGGACCCCTGGCCCTTGATGGAACCTCGGTGCCGCTGGGATGCTCGGGACTGAAGAGTGCCCATCTGGGAGAGTCTGGAGCTGGGCTTGGAGACGGGCACAGACACAGGGGCCAGGGGGAACGAGCCGGAGGGCTCGGGGCCAAGCGAGCTCTGCATCGCGCTGAGGAACTGCGGGGAAAGTGCTGCTGACCCCAGGCCCTGCGCCATAGAGCTGAGGGACCCCCGCCCCAGAAACCTGCTCAGCCTCAGGCACACGCTAAACCTCAGGCTGTGGCTCCTCCAGCCCCTCTGCCACCCAGCAGGGACTGACCTCATCCAGGCCCCGGACATCTGCGATCTTGTGGTGGGAGGTGGCAGGTGGTGTGTAGGGATCGACGTAGAGCGGAGAGTGTGGTGACTCCAGAGAGTGGTCTGGGGCCTCAGGGCCGCCCCCCAGGCCCACCCTGCTCAGCTGCAGGCAAAGCAGAGGAGACAGGTTTCCTGGAGCTTGAAGTGGCCCCAGTCCTCCCTTCTCCATGCAAGAGGCCTCTGGGTGGCCCCAGGACCACCTGGACCCAAGAGACAGACACAAGGAAGTGGAGGACAGGAGAGAGAGCCAGGCCCGGAGCTGTGGTGAGTGCGCTGGGCCCACCTTGGTCAGGTCCAGGTGCAGTGGGGTGGCTGGGCCGGGCTTCTCACCCCGGACCTTGCTCCCGGGTGACCGGTTGCTGCTGCCCCGTCTCAGCTCTGCCCTCTGTCCACCAATGCCGGTGCAGCCAGGATTGGTCTGGTCCTGTGGGGACCAAGGACCTTCCAGAAAGTTCTCTGGGGCCCTCTCCTACACAACACTCTGAGGCTGCACGGAGCTCCCTCCATTCTGACCCTCCTCCCCTGAGAAACTGGGATCCCACTTGGGACAGGGTGCCACAGGGACCAGGCTCCCCAACAGAAACTTGCCTCATGGCCCCCTGTCCCTGTCCTCTGCCCATCCCCCCAGATACTCACTGGTGCAGGCTGGGCAGGGCAGCCTGTGGTGGACGGCACTGAGGACTCAGGGAGGAAGTGGCTGGTGCAGGTGGAGGGGGGCACCAGGCACCCTGAGTCCCAGCTGGTCCGTCCATCTGAGGAGAGAGAGCCTCGGCCACCGCCCACAACCTGGGCAGCCGCGGAAGGGGGTAAGCAGGATGGCATAACCCTTCTCCCCATCCACCAGTGCCCAGACCCACCCTTCTGCCCTTCTGTCTTCACCACTGCCTGGGACCCGAGCTGTGGGGGTGGCATCTCCCCTGCTCAGCCTCACCTGTGTGGGCACCCGCAGCCCCGGGAAGCTCTCAGGGCCAGGCAGTGGGGGGGCCCCCTCCCTGTGGGAAACGGTCTGCAGGCAGAGCAGCCAGTGGCTATAGTCCTCGTAGCTGGCACACACCACGCGGATGGTGTTGATGAGGCGGCCTGCACACAGACACCGTGAGGGGGTTGGTGGGCAGGGGCCCCAGTGAGGACCTGCTGAAGAGCTGGGCACCCTCCAGACTCACGCCCGCCCTCCCAGCCCCACCTCAGTCCACCTTCGATTAGGAAGGAGCGAATCTGCTTCTCTTTCTCCTCCAAGTTGATGTGGATGGCGCTGAGCGGGAGCTCCCCCTGCGAAGAGCGGGCAGCAGGGAGGATGGGGCCTCAGCCTGGGGGCAGCCAAGCACCAGGAAGATGGTCCTTTGGAGGGACAGGCCCCTCTTGGGCACTGGGGGACAGCACGGAAGAGCCTCCCAGGACTGGCTGCGCCCCCTGCCACCTGCTCCTGGGGATGGTCTGGCTGGTGGCTGAGGACCCTCTGGGATGACACAGGGCGCCCAGGCAGGGGCTCCTCTTTGCCCACATCAGAGCTGAGACCAGACTGACCAGGGTAGCAGGCCCAGTGGGTGGGGCCAGCGTGCCTCTGTCCCAACAGGCCCCGAAATACAGGTTCCTCCTGAGCTGCTGCCCACTCCTACCCCCACACAGAGGGTGCCTCCCTGGGGCGGGCCCACAGTGGGGAGGACCTACCTTAAAGGAAAGCCCATCTGCTTCCTCGGAGAAAATGGCCAGGGAAGTCGGGTACAGGACCAGCAGCCGGTCCCATTGCTCCTGTGAGGGGGTCAAAGGCAGAGTGGGGACAGTCAGCCTGGCCCCCACCTGCTGCCTGCACCCCTCCCCCACCTCCTCATCCCCTCCCCTATCTCCTCCCCCCTCCCCATCTCCTCCCCCTTCCCTCCCCCTCCCCCATCCTCCCCTTCCCCATCTCCTCTCCCATCTCCTCCCCCCTCCCCCATCCTCCCCCTTCCCCATCCCCTCTCTCCTCTCCCATCCTGCCCCCCGGTGCCCCCACCTCCTCTTACCCCTGTGTCCCCCCCACCTGTGAGGGCAGATGCTGCAGCTTGACCCTTGAGGCGCAGATGGCCCTGCCCGCCACTTGCCCTGACGCAGTCCGCAGCTGGGTCACCCTGCGCTGCAGAGTCCAGGGAAGCTCATCCTCGGGGGGCCCCTGGTAAAGGGAGGTCAGGGCAGGCCAGGGAGGGTGGGGATCGGAAGGGGGTGGGGGTCCCGGCACTGACCTGTGGGGGTGCTGAGTGGCAGCGCCGCAGCCCTCCCACGAGGGCCGTCTGCTTTTCCAGGTGATAGAGCCAGCGGTCCAGCTCGGCCTGGTTGGGGCACAGCACCAGAAGTGGGGCGGGCAGCGGGCCTGCGGGCAGGCGGCGGCAGAGTGGGCTGGGCCAGCAGCCCACAGCTAAGGCCCCTCCCAGGGGCTCCTCCCGACCCCCAACCTGCGTCACGCACAGTTCTGCAGATCCCCAACCTGCTGCCATCAGCCCAGTCCAGTAAAGGCACAAGTGCCCATTAGAGGAAAAGCCAAGACCCCTCAGTGTGCTCAGGGTCCCGCCAGTGTCCTGGGGCCTGGCCAGTGGCCAAGGTCACTGTGCAGCCCTAGCTCTCTTGCCCTTCCAGGGGCCCAGTCCACTCATGCCCCCCACACACCTGTGATCTGGAAGGCGTGCTCTCTGGACCCCTCGAGCGGGCAGACACTCAGCTCCATCAGTGGTAACAGCCCCTGCCGGAGCACAGCGGGGAGGGTAGGGCGGGGGACCCCCAGTGGGACGTGGCCACTCGCCTCTCCCCCAGCCTCCTCCCTTTGCCCACGTCCCCTCACCTGGAAAGTGAGTCCTTTGGAACCATGGGCCTGGAAGTAGAGGTGTGAGGGGAACAGCTCCAGGTAGCAGTCGCTGGTGTCCTGGAGGAGAGCAGGGTGGCGTCTGAGGGGCTGGGGGCAGGCCCCACGCTGGTCCCTGGGCACACTCTGCCCGGCCCGGCCCCCACCTGGCTGTGCTGAAATCGCAGCTGGACCTTGGCGTAGTGCACCACCTTGCCCAGGTTCCTCACGGGCACCCTCCGACGCCCCTTCTTGAACACACTCAGGAACGGCTGCTCCAGGTTTTCTTGCTGGCTCTCCAGGCTCGGGATGTCCTGCGGGGAACAGAACTCAGAGCAGGGAACCTGATCGGGGCCAGCAGCCCCAGCCCATGGACACAGCCCCCATCACAGGACACACAGATTAAGAACATACACACACCATCACACATATGTACAGAATCTACACATGCGCGCGTGCACAGCCTCCCTACTGGTCAGCTACGTGGTCTGGTGGTGGACACAATGAGGTTTGGACTCAGCAGAGATTCAACCCCTCTCCCCACTGTTCCTTATCTTCAGACCCTTGTTCTGGTTACTCAACCTCCCAGGACCTGAGAGGTTCTCAGGCACCTGCACGAGATGGCACTGAAAACCGCGTGTCGGCTGGTCCTACAGAAAGAAGGTTGTAGATGCTCCTGCCGTGGCCCATTTCAAGCCACTGATGTGATGTCAGTGGATGTGGGGCTGGGAGGAGATGCATTGCGTCGGCCCTCAAGAGCCGGTGTGAGCCACCTCAGCCCCACTGCGTGGGGTTCACTCATGGTGAAGGCCAGGGTCCTGGCAGTGGTCCTCCGTGACCTGTGCCCCTTCCTTCCTCCCCTCACATCAGGCACACGCCTGTCTCCGTGTCTTTGCTCTTGCTGCTCCCTCTGTCTGGAATACTCAGCCGAACTCCCTTCTCACCTTTAGGGGCTTGGCTGAGACATCGCCTCCTCCGTGGGGTCCTGTCTGGGTACCTTCTAACCTTCTGACCTTCCCTGAGCCCTCTGCACACATTTCCTCCTTTGCTTTCTTCTTAGCAATAGCCACATCTGACTTATTCTATCTCCTACTTGTTTTGTCATCTGGCTCTGTCATGGGGATGGGAACACCATGAGAACAGTGTCTTTGTCCATCTTGCCCACTGCTGTAACCCCAGGGCCTAGGTCAGGCCTGGGATGTCTGCCGAAGGGAGGGAGGGTCAGTGCCCACAAACACTTGGCTAATCCTGGCACAGAGAATTCTCTACAAAGAGGGACTTGGTCATCAGATTGGAGTCAGATACGGACAGGTGCTGACGTGGGCCTGAGGTGCTGAGGTCTAGGGGCTCAGGACTGAGTTGGGGAGGGGGCCATGCTCCCTGTGGGAGCTGGCAGGGGCTGCCTCTCTGGCTGCTGCACCCTGGCCAAGCTGAGCCGCCCGTTGGGCAAGCCCAGGAATGTGAACAGACAGACACACAGCTTCCCGGCCTCCCTGCCTCTGGGTGGGGCCTCCTGTACCCACACCCAGCGCGGGGAATGACGCTGGGATGGGACCATGAAAAATAGGCCACAGAGCAGGACAGGCCATGCAGCTGGCCCTGTGGCCCAGGCTCAGCCTTAGGGCCCGGGGAGGAGCCCGCTTAGAGTCAGGGCAGGGCTGGCTTATGTGTGGATACAGAACCCACCACAGGGCAGGGCCAGATGAGACCTGGCTCCTCCCCTAGCCCCGCCCTCCTGAGGTTCAACATGCCTGTCCCCTCTCCAGCCACCATGTCCTGGCAAGAGAGGACCACCAGAGCCACCCCACCTCATGGAACTCCACCAGGGTCACATGGTGTGTCCTGGGCCTGGACAGAGGGAGTTGAGGTCTGAGAAGTGGCCACATGAAAGGATCTCATTCCAGCCTGGCCAGACCAGGCCCTGGATGGAAGTGCCCTGTCCACGTCTCTGAGGCAGCACGGTTTCTGAAGACAGTATTTGCCCCCAGGGAGCCCTAGGACCTCAGAGGGCAGGAGAAGGGACAGGTCCTCCAGTCCTTCCCAGCCTGACAGGAACACCTGGAAAGGTGGGATCTGAAGCCCACCCCAGATGCTAGGCCTTGAGGGGATGGTGTGAAGACCAAGGAGTGCAGGGTGGGAGCCCCAGCACAAAGTCACAGATGTTCCTCCCTCCCCATCCTCCCTCGGACACTCCTGGGGTAAGAAATTGGGGGATCATTTCCCTCACATCCTGGGGCTTCTGCACACGGCAGAGCCTCGCCTCATCCCAGTGCCAATCATGCTGGGCAAAGGGCTGGTTGTCTCTCCCCCTCAGCTAACCCTTAGCCCCACAGGAGTGGGGCAGGGTGGGTGGGGTGGTATTCCGCTCAGAGGTGGCCTAGCATGTGCTCCGGAGCCACATCCTTGCTGTGTGGCCTTGGCAAGGGGACATGGGGTTGCTGTGAGATGAGGCACGGTGGATGCGGAGGAGAAACCTCCTGGGAGAAACTGAGGCCTGGAGTAGGTGAGAGGCTGGCTGAAGCCCCTCATTCTCTCAGAGTGACAATGGGGCTGAGGGTGCACAGCCACACTGCCAACACGGAGAGATATGCGCTTGGTCCAACTTGAATGTGCCTGGTCCCAGGGCAGACACCAGGGCTCCCAGCCCACAGAAATGGCTCCGAATGCATGGCCTGGCCTCAGCAGCCCCTCCGGGGCAGCAGAGACTGCGGGAGGCCCCGCCCGCGGCCCGCCCCTGCCCATTGCTCGCTCACCCCACTGACTCAGTGTTGGGTCTCAGTTTCACCCTCTGCTCAGACTGTCGGCCGGATGAGCTCCCCAGGGCGGGGCAGTGTCTACTTCCTCACCTGGTTCTGGATTTGACCCCCCTGGGCTGCCGGGGGAAGACCCTAAGCTGAACGAAGACAGGACACGCACACGCAGTCACACACAGACCACCACCACTGCACCCCCGCAAGGCCGGCCCTCCAGCTGGGACACGCCCACCGGCCCGCTCACCGTCCCAGGGATGTAGTAGAAGATCTTGTCGGCAGTAGTGTCCCCCTCGGGACCGGCCTCGGTGCCAAACAGACCAGCCAGCTTCCTTGCACCATCCTCTCTGGGGACAAGGGAGGGGGGCTCACAGCCTGGCCCCCAAGGCAGGTTGAGGGCGACCCTGTGACCCAGAGGCCGAGGCCACACCCCTGCCCCCCTCACCTATTTGCCTTCAGCGAGGGCTTTCTGGAGAAGGAGGCCCGGAGCCTCCTAGGTGCTTGAGGGATACAGTGGCTGTTCCCCATGGGCGGTGGTGGCGGCTGGCCCAAGCCAAGCCGGTCGACAGTCTGGGTCCCTGTCCTGAGCCTCCTGCCCCCGCCTCCCGGGGCGGGGCTCTGGGAAGTCTTGTCCTGTATCCAAGAGCTGGGCAAGGGTGGAGTCTTTCTGGGAGAAACCTGGCCCCTACCTGAGCCCAAGCTTTTCAGTTCTTTTCCTGAAAGAGAAGAGTCCTCCACACAGGTAGTCCAGCCTGGGGAGCAGGGGAAGCACTCCCCCCTCCACGGCCTAGTCAAGAGCTTCCAACTCAGCCTCCAGTCTGTACAAGAGACCTCAAAGGCCTGGCCTCGGATTGCATGATCTGCCTGCACTCAAGCTGGGGGTGCCTGGGGCTGGATCTCACTGGGCCCAGGGACCCCCTTCCAGGCCTCCCCCACGTGAACACACATCCTGTTTCCACCTACATGTCAGTCTCTGAGTCACCAGTGACTGTAAGAGGGTGTGTGCTTGCTCTCAGCCTCGGAAGCAGGAGTTTGTAACATCGGGGAAGGGGCCAGGACCCTCTCCCAGCCTCTTCTCCAGCCCCGGGCCAATCCTCACCCTGGGGCCAATGTCAGGCTTCTCAAGGCTTACCCAGAATCAGGAAGGAGACCACAACCCTCCCAGGTGCACCCAGGCCGTCATGGTGAGGTGGGGGAATGCTGTGCATGCCCCCTTCCCCAGAGCCTGGGGCCATAGGAGCCTCTCAGGACCAGGGTGACAGCAAACCACGCTCACAGTGGGTGCTCATAGAGGACATCACCAGCCTCGCCCCACCTGGATGTCATGGTGCTGCCTCAAAGCCCCCAGATGCCAACGCAGTGCATCAGCTCAGCTGCAGACCTGCCCTCCCGGTCAACCCAGACAGCACCCTGAAAGGTGGAGACGGACGCTCAGCCTCCAAAGAGCCCAAGAAACGTGTTTATTGTTCAAGTCGGTTCATATTGCTGTGTGTGGTCTGTGGCACACGTGTGCCCAGCTCAGTGCAGGATCCAGAAAAGACACCACGCCCAAGGGCAGAAAGCCTGATTTGTGCCCTCCCTGGAAGCGTGCCTGGCTGGGCGAGGAAAGGCCGACGTGCAAAGTGCAGGCTGGGGGGGTCTTCATCTGCTTGAAAAGCCCCCCACTAGCCCTGGCTGCTCTGCATCTGCTCCTCAGTCCCTCCAGGCCTGCAGAGTTGGAGTTGGCCGGAATGGCCACCCCATCGCTCCCTGGAGGCCCCAGCGGGGCAGGACGACACCCTGGAGAGCAGCTTGGTCCCAGAGGCACAGGACACTTCAAGTAAACATATAAACTGGTAGCTGCAGCGCTGCTCATTGATCAACAAATAATGAATAAATAAACGAGTAAATAAATAAATGGCACACAAACTAATGCTGTAGAATGAACACAAACGGGTGGCCTCAACAGACACGCGAACAGACGGTACAGGACGCCCCTAGCGGGGCCACCCCGTGGGGCTTAAGGCATGTGGAAGGCTGCGGGGCCGGCCTCTGTGCAGTCCGTGCCGCGGGTCAGAGGCTGGTGGACGACACGGACAGCGTGGGCGAGGAGGGCGGCGGGAAGTTGAGCAGCTCGAGCACCGCCACGCCCACGCTGCTGCGCCGTGTGAACATACAGGCCGCGGCCACCCACTTGTTGGTCCTCGGGTTGTACTTCTCAATGGAGTTGAGGCTGGAGCTGCCATCGTTGCCCCCCACGGCGTAGAGCCAGCCGTCCATGGCCACCAGGTCGTGCGTGCTCCTGGAGCGGGGGTGTGAGCGGTGGAGCAGGGTCACCCGGCCGTGGGCGGAGCCTCGGGGGCGGGGTCACCGGGTCATGAGAGGGGCCTCTGAGGACGGGGCCATGGGGTTATGGGAGCCCTCTAGGAGGGGGCACGGCAGGGAGGGGTGAGGCTATGGGACACATCTGTCAGTGTGTTGGGGAGACGACCACGGGGGATGGTGGATACGGCTGTTAGGCGGGGTGGGGGCTGGTGCACCTTCGGATATTCATGGGCGCCACACTCTCCCAGGCGCCGGCCTTAGGGCTGTATCTCTCCACTGAGTTGAGGCAGCTGGTGCCATCGTTACCGCCGGCCACGTAGAGCGCCCCCTCCAGCACTGCCACACCCGCAGAACTGCGCCGGCTCAGCATGGTGGCCACAGGTGTCCACGCATTCACCTGCAGTCAAGGGGACGGGCTGGGGACAGACTCATCGCGGCCTCCCTCCACCTCCACGGTGCAGACCCCTACTCCAGGGCAGGGCATCTGTGGGACAGGGGCGGGACAGAGGGCTGACCCTCTGCGGGACATGGGTGGCCAGAATGGTGACTTCAGCCTCAAGCGGCTCTTGGGAATAACAGTGACGGGGGTGTTTCGCACCTGGGGCTCATACTTCTCCACGGTGGCCAGGTGTGACGAGCTGTCGTAACCACCCACAGCGTACAGGCTCCCATCTGCAGGGAGTCAACATGTCCGTGGTGCACCTGCTGGCGTGGGGTCGCCGGGGGGCAGGTAGGGGTGGGCACGACACGCGGCAGGCCGTCACCCACCGAGCATGGCCACGCGCACGTATCGTCTCCGGGTACTCATGGCGGCGATGGATGTCCACGTTCCCGTCAAGGGATCATAGCGCTCGGCACTGTGGGCACCAGGACCACCGCTGACCTTGAGCAGTGGCAGAAAGGCTATCCTGGCCCCAGGACCTGCCCTCCCTGTGGAATGACTAGAATCCTGTGCTGGGCAGTCATGGAGACTGATCTGAGTCCCCCTAGGAGCAGGAAGCAAGGCCTGCTAGGTGGTACTGTCCACCTGGGCCCAGCCCTGGGTGGGTGGGAAGGACCCCAGAGAGGAAGAGAAGGCAGCTGGACTGGCACAGATGAAGAAGCCTAGGGACTGTGGTGCCTTGAGTCAGAGAAAATCCCTCTTTGCTCCCCTCAGGCGTGACCTCCACAGTCCCAATGCAGCCATATCTGCTGCTGAGCCAACCCCGAAAGGCCACCTGGCCCTGACCCCAACCACTACCTGTTGAGGCAGGACGCCCCATCATAGCCGCCAGCTGCATACAGGAGCCCGTGCAGGGCAGCCACACCCAGGCAGCTGCGCCTCGTGCCCATGGACACCTCCGGCTGCCAAGTGTTGGTCACAGGGTCGTACGACTCTACGGTAGCCAGATCTGAAGTCCCATCGTAACTAGGGGAAGGGTCCGCTGCCGGTCAGGCCTGGCCCGGAGAGCATATGCAAAACCCCTGCCCCGAGACCATCCTCCATGCTTACCCGCCCACGGCGTACAGCCGGTTCCCGACGGCCGCCACGCCCACTCGGGCCCGGCGCGTGGACATGGAGGCCACCACGTGCCAGCGGTCAGTGCGCGTATCATATGCTTCACAGTCCCCGTGGATGGCGAATAGGCTTCCACCACCTAGGGAGGTGAAGATGACAGGGCAGGAGGAGGGGCCCAGGGAGACAATGGGCTGGGGGGCTCTGGCACAGCTCGAGGTCAAAGGTATGGGGACGGCAAGGATGGGTGGGGACAGGGATTGGTGAGTGGGTCACACTACACGGGATCCTCCACAGGGGAACAGAAAAGCAGGTGTGAGGTGGGTGCACGACGTGACCAGCACAGGGTGGGGTGGGCTTGTGCTGGGCTCACAGAGAGAAGATGCAAGGCAGGGACGTGGGGGGACTGGATGTAAGGGGACGGGATAGGTGGGCATACCCACAGCGAAGAGCACAGGGCCAGCGCCCTCACAACGCCGGGGCCGCGTGCGGCTGGTGCCCAGGACGCCCCTTTGCTCAGGCAGCAGGTGGAACTTGAGGGCCTCGATGAGCAGGTCCTTGCAGTCAGGGTGGTGCCTCACCAGGCTCTCGGCGTCCACGTGGCCCAGCAGGAAGTCGCGGCTCAGGAGGGGCAGGCGCACACACTTCATCAGCTGGGGTGGGGGGCGCCATGGTCAGGCAGCAGGTGGGACCTGTGGGCACACTTGGCCCCGGCACCGAGATCGCCCTCAGACACCCCAGACCCCTCTTGACACACGTGCCTGTATCACTTTGTGCGGGTCTCTGGCAGTGGACGAGCCCAGGCACACCCAGGCCCTCGGCCACTGTATCCCATCCCAGACACCACGGGACCCCCCGGGGCCTGGCCTCACCCGAGGAACATGCTGCCTCCGAGCATCCACATCATGCTTGACCCAGCTCAGGACGGCACGGTAAACGTCCTCCTCTGAAGGCACATTCAGGCTGTCGCTAGAGACCAGTTCCAGCACCTGGGGGTGGGGACTCTCAGACCTGAGATTTGGGGAGGATCTTGGGGGCCCATGGAGCCCTGAAAGTGCCTGGGAGAAAGAATCCAATGAGGGGCCCAGTGTTCCTATGAGGAGCCGTCAAGCAAGCTCAGGAGCCACAGATCTGATTCCTGGGGGTCTAGTCCAGAGCAGTCCTGGGCACACGGAACCAAGGACTGAGAGCTGCAAGCAGGGATGCGGTCAGGACAGAACGAAGTCAGGAATGAAACATGAAGGCTTGGGTGGGGTCAGAAAACAGGGAAAGGACAGAGGGGCCCAGGGGATGGGTGGTGGGGCTGATCGTGGGTCACAGACTGGGAATAAGGACTGAAGTACAAAGGGCCAGGTCTTAAGGGTCCAAGGAGGCAAGGGCTGGGTCAGGGTCCAGACTGTGCCCCAGCTGGCACGTTACCTGTTTCAGCGGCAACAGCATGAACTCCTCGGTCTTGGCCACGTCCACGAAGTGCTGCAGCACGTACCTGTGCGCCGCCTTGAGCAGGTCACTGCATGAATGCGTGTCAGCGAAGCCCCGGATACCCAGACAGTTGGAGGGGTCGAGCTGACTCAGCAGAAATTTACAGCAGGCGTCACGGACACCGTTCAGCTGCAAGAGGCTGGCGGCTGGGAGCAGAGTCTGTCGGTCGACGTGGGAAAGAGGACCAGGGGACCAAGGACAGAGAAAGCGATGTGAGAAAACGAGGAGATGAGGAGAGGCACAGGGGGGCGCTGGGGACACAGGGAGAACGGAGGCACAAGGCCCAGTGGGGAACGGGACTGAGGGATGAGGCAGCTCACTTGCACATTGCCTTCGCCCACCACGATCTCAGCCGTGTACGCAAACTGCACCAGCTGGTCCAAAGCTTGAGGATCGATGTCGTGCAGTGTCACGTGCGTCTGGCGGCTCTCGCTCATCTCATCTGTGGGGACAGCAGGTCAGGCTGGTGCCCGCCCTGGGAGAGCCGCAGAGTGCCCCAAGTGCCCAGGCTGGATGGGGTGATACTTGCTTGTGAACATGGCATGGAAGTAGGGGCTGCAGGAGGCCAGCACCACCTTGTGTGCTCGGATCTCCTTGGCAGCCACGTGCAGGACGATGTCACAAAGGAGGCCTCGCTGCCGCATGCGGCTCATAGCCACGAAGGCATCGTGGTAGTGCCGCTTGGAGTTGTGGGACACCGTGTGGCCCTCTCGGCTCAGAAGCTGCATTGCACCCTCCATGGGGGCCGTGGGCCTGGCTTGCCGCGGACGTGCACGCTCTGCCTCGGGGCTGCAGATGGGCAGTGCCAGGTCAGGGTGCACTGTGCAAGGAGCTGCTCACCCACCCCAGACCTTGAGCAGAGCCAGGGCACCTGGGAGGCCACCCCTACCCCAGCGGCCCAGACCTGGCTTCATCAAGGACCAGCCCCCCCCCCCCCCCCCCGCAGGACCTTCCCTGCCGCCTGGGCTCCACCCCACTCTGCTCTCTCCGCTCCAGGGAGCCTCCCTGGAGTCAACAAGACTTCTGCACCAAGCACCTGCTCCCAGCCTGAAGCGGGAAGACGCACCTGATGCCCACGGTTGAACCTGCACAGCTTCCTCTGCCACGACCCCTCCGCGGCTCCATACACCCTTCTGCCCAGGTGCCTCCGTAAAAACCAGGCCTCCCTCTGCTTGCGACTCTCATAAGAACCAGGCTCCCTCTGCCCATCGCTGGCCACCCTTCCCGTGCCCCCGTCGGAGCCCCATGTCCTCAGCAATGGGCTAGGCACACAGAAGTGCACGAAGTGAACCTGATGCATGCTGTCCCGCGACTCTGTAGCGGATCCCTACGCCCACCAGCAGGGCTGACCTTACTTGACCCTCCGGAGCGGCCCCCCCCCGCCCCCCGCCACTCTGCAGACAAGCCGCCCGAGCCTTGCCCGGCTCAGCTGGGATTCAAAAGCGGCGGGAGGGTACGGAGCCTGCGGGAGTAGCCACCCCTGGACGCCCTGCCCCGGGACCGCTGTGTGTGCGAATAAGCGGAGGAGGTTGGACCCTCCACCGATGCGCCGAGCCTGCGGGGCGCCGAGGCCGCCCACTCCGGGCAGCCTGCCAGGCTCGGCGCGCGCCCTCCCTCCTTCCCCGGCCCACTCGGCCCCGGGCCGGGCTCAGGGTCCCCAGCCCCCCAGCCCACTCACGCCGGCGGCTGCGGCGGCGGCGGCGGCGCCTCGGGCCCCGGCCCCGGGCTGCCCTGCTCCGGGCTCTGCGTCCTGCCGGCCGGGCGCTCGCTGCGCGGCTGCATGGGCTCGGCCGCCGGACCCGCCGCCAATGCGCGGAGGACGCACAGACGACCGGACGGACCGAAAGTTGGGGGGATGCTCAGCGGTGGCACCCCGCTCCGCGTCCCGCGCTCCCGCCGCCTGCCCGCAGCCGCTGTTTCTCGGCGCCGCCCGCCCCGCCTCTCGCGCTTCCCTGCGGCTTCTGGGACGCAACGTAGGACGCGAATCCTCCCCAAGTCCTGGCGCACGGCCCTCCTCCTCCTCCGGGAAGCCCCCCAGGTCCCGCCTGCCGGCTATCTCCAAGGAGCCTCTAGGACCTTCCGCCCCCGCCAACTCATTCAAGAAGTGCCCCCTTGACACCCCAAAGACCCCTGGGCCTCGCTGCTCAAGGAGGCTGAACGACCCCACGTGCTGCCCCTGGGACCTGAGCCAGCCCCGGGGCCGCGTCCTGCCCGCCTGACTGTGGCCCCCAGGCGGGCCACTTTGCCCCTCTGGCTTTTGCTGGGTTTGCTCCACGAACCCTACAGGTATAACACCTACAAGTACCAGCCCTTGAGCTGGGCTCTGGCTGCGAGGCGGTGCAGGGGGCGCACGGCTCGGAGGACCTGCCCAGAGCCTTGCCGGCTTCCTGGGGGCTGTGGGGTCTCCTGTCGTGGGGGTCAGGCCCCCGGACCCTTGCCCTTAGGCAGGTGGGGCAAGGAGGGCATAGATTAGCTTCCCCACCTCCTTCCTGCCCCAAGGCAACCTTCTAGCCTCTGGGTCTTAGCACCTGCTGCTGGCTGTGCCCACAAGAGGGCCGATGAAAGGTGGCCGTCCCTGCCCGGCTCCGTGTTGTGGACCTAGGCAGATGTGCTCGCGGGTGAATTTCCAGGAGAGGTCTCGCTGGACTGAGGACGGGCACAGCACTTTGAGGTAGATTTGGCCAAACTGGCTTCAACAACAGCACTCGGTTCTGTGCGCTGTCTGTCCAACCCCCCCGCCCAAGACAGGTGCTATGGGACTGTCCGGTGACGTGGAAACGGCTCTCGTCGTTCTGATCCTCTGATCGGGCGAGGCCGGCCCGGCCACCAGGGCGTCATTCACTTTTGAGAACTGCCCATGTGGCATCGCAGTTTCTACTTCTCTTGGCGTCTCCTCCTAGACTGGTGGGTCTTTATTACTGATTTGTAAGACCTCTTTGCATAGAAGTCCTATCTGCCGCATGTCTCCCCCGGATGCATTTCGTTCGTTGTCGGTGCTTTGATATCCTCACAGGCACGTGTTTACAAAGCCTAGGGAGGCTGTGGGCCGGGCTGGGCGAGGGCACCCTGGGCCCGGCCCGTCTTCCCCCAGGTCGGTATTGTTAATACTGCTTCTTACGAAGAAGGACACGGATTTGCGAGCGGCCCGTCGTATGCCACCCCATGCAGTCCTGCCGATGCTCGAGCGCTGTAGCCCGGCGCGCCCCGGAGGGGTGTGGGAGCTGGGACTGAGCTGGGCCTGCGCGGGAGCCCGGGTGTGAGGAGGGTGTGAACGCGCCCTGCCGCCTGGATGCCGCCGGGGCCGCGGTGGGAGAACCGTAGAGCCGCCCGCCGGGGCGCGGCGGGGCGGGGCCGGCCCGGAGGAAGTGCGGCTGCCGCACGGCATTCTGGGGCCGGAAGTGGGGCGCACGCTGAGGGTCGGCGGTCATGGCGGCGGCGCGGGGCCGCAAGAGGTGAGCGGGGGTCTGGGCGGCTCTGCCGCCGGCGGGTGCTGGTGTCCGAGGGGCTCCCCGTGCCTCCTGGCGGGGCCGTGACCGCGTCGTGCCCGCAGGCGCCTGGCGGAGCTGACGGTGGACGAGTTCCTGGCCTCAGGCTTTGACTCCGAGTCCGAGTCCGAGTCCGAAGGAGCCCCGGACGCGGAGCCGCGGGCGGCGCGCGGAGCCGAGCGGAGCCGGGACGGGCCCGGCGGGAGCCCCGCGGCCAGGTGAGTGAGGGTTTCCCGCGGGACGTGTGAGCAGAACCCCCCTCGGCGTCGTGCCCGCCCCACGAGGGTGCTGCCCGCCCTCGGGCCTCGGCCCCTCCGCATACCCTTCGCGTATCCGGTCTTCGTCCGAAGGTTGCCGAGCGCCTGCTGTGTGCCGAGCCTCTTGTCTGCGGGGGCGCACGTGGGCGAGTGATACCAAGGCCCTTTTCTGGGCTGGGAGAGCTCGCTCCGGCTCGAGTAAATCGCAGCGTGTGTGTGTTAGAAGGGAGAGGCGCTGCAGGCAGAAAGGGAAAACAAAAGGGGCTCGAGGACTAGGGGGCACAGTTGGGGAGTTTGTTGCTGTGTTCAGTGGAGTGAAGCGGAGAAGGTTGTCTGAGGAGGTGATAACTGAGCAGAGACCTGAGGGAGTCCGCCACGCAGGCGAGAGGAGACGAATGTCTGGTGTTTCAGGTAGTGGGAGTCGGCCTTGTGCCGCGATGAGTGGGGCTGTGGCAGGAGTGGTGGGGAGAGTAGCGGGAGGTGAACCCGGAGAGGTGACGACGGGCCAGGTTTTATAGGTTATCTGGGGGATGTATCAGTAAAACAGGAAGTTATCTAGGTCTTGAACTGTGAAGTAACGTTATGTGGAACATCACATAAAGGAACACTGGGTTGTTGTGTTGAGAATAGGTTGTAGGCGGCAGGGAGGGAGACAGCGAGAGACCACTGTGGTGGCTGAGAGGATTGAGGTGGGGTGCTGGTTTGAGAGGAGGCATGAAGGTTTTAGAAGGTGGTGCTGATGCTATCTCCTGATAGGTTGCGTGCTGGGTGTGAGACAGGTGTACTTTGCATCTGCATATCTGGAGAGGTAGAGTTACCAACAAGAGCAGAGCACAGGTAGAACCAGTTTGGGGAACCACAACTTCAATGTTGTATGGATCCGGGTTCGAATGCACATGTTGGAACGTGTATAGAGAGGTCGTTGGTTGTGTGTAAGTCTGGGGGAGAGAAAAATCTGCTTAAAACTTATTCCCTGCAAATCCCCTTGCCTGAGTTGTTGGTAGTAGTTGTGGAGGGAGCAGACTAAGCCCCATAGCTTTCTGAGGAGGCTGGCAAGCTAGCAGTGTGGGGGACAGGAAGCCTCACACCCCCTCATCCCCTGCTGGCTGTGCCTGCCCAATGGACTTGATGACTCCCACCTTCTCAGCCAGCGTAAAGGCCGTGCGTCTGAGCACAAGGACCAGCTATCTCGACTGAAAGACAAAGACCCCGAGTTCTACAAGTTCTTGCAGGAGAATGACCAGAGCCTGCTGAACTTCAGCGATTCGGACAGCTCTGAAGATGAACAGCTCCACTCCCTCTCAGACGCGCTAGAAGTGAGTCCTGGACAGGGGCGGTGGGCACGCTTGTGGCCTCTCCATCCTGCTCCAGCCTGGCTCTCTGTGTCTGCTGCAGGAAGCAAGCGGGGAAGAAGAGGAGGAGGGTGAGGATGGAGGCCCCAGAAGACCAGAGGGGAAAAAGAGGGATTCTGCTCCTGTGACTCTTGTTATGGTTGAGAGATGGAAGCAAGCGGCAAAGGTGAGAAGTGGCATGGGGTGGGCAGTTGGACACAGCCCTCCTTTAGGGGTCTGCCTTTGCCTCATTCCAGTTGTCTGGGGCTGTGTGAGCACTGGCACCGAGTCGTCTTCAGTACAAACGAATCTCCTGTAGTCTTCCTGCATGCCAGGGGCTCCAGGGCTGTAAGGCCCTTTCAGTGAGAGGCCCCTGGGGCCCTCTGCTCCTCCTCTCTCAGTCTCCCCTGGGGCCCACTGCTCCTCCTCTCTCAGTCTCCCCTGGGGCCCGCTGCTCCTCCTCTCTCAGTCTCCCCTGGGGCCCTCTGCTCCTCCTCTCTCAGTCTCCCCTGGGGCCCTCTGCTCCTCCTCTCTCAGTCTCCCCTGGGGCCCGCTGCTCCTCCTCTCTCAGTCTCCCCTGGGGCTCTCTGCTCCTCCTCTCTCAGTCTCCCCTGGGGCTCTCTGCTCCTCCTCTCTCAGTCTTCCCTGGGGCTCGCTGCTCTCCAAAGTACATTGTTGGTTGGAGGGCAGCATATGCGCCTTTGCTAGTTAGTGGAGTCAGGGCCCTTCTTCTGAGGGTCTTGCAGTGGCTTCTGCAGGGAAAGGACAGAAAAGGAGAACTTCAGATGCTACCTGGAGGTGGCCATTGTTCAGATCCAGGACCCTCAACCCCTCGCCCATGGTCCCTGAGCCAGGCTCTCTGCTCTTCCGGAAGGATTCTGTGTTTTTGTTCCTAGCATGTGGTGCAGTAACACCGTCCCCACCTCTGCGCTGTGTCTGAGAATGTGGGCAAGGGGTGCCTTTTTCTCATACAGCAGGTTCCTGGAGCCCCGGCTGCCTCTTGCTCTGTCCAGCATGGCCGACTGCTCCCCTAACATTCTGGGTTCTCTTACCCCTTTAGCAACACCTTACTCCAAAGTTGTTCCATGAAGTTGTGCAGGCGTTCCGAGCAGCCGTGGCCACCACCCAAGGAGACCAGCACCAAGGTGCTGAGGCCAGCAAATTCCAGGTCACAGACAGTGCTGGTGAGCTGGGGTGAGGGACCCCGGGATACAGGCTCTCTGTTCTGTCTTCTGTCTTTTGAGTCCTGTCTGTGGTCCCGTTACTGCAGTGTTCAACGCCCTGGTTTCCTTCTGCATCAGAGACCTCTTGGGCTGCTTCCAGAAGCTGGTATTGGGAAGAGCCACAAAGGACAGCAGCAGGTGAGAGGAAAGAAGGTGAGGTAGGGAGTGGTCAGGGCCCTGTACTGGGGAAGGCAGAGGCCTTGTGACCTAGCGGCCCCTCTAGACCCAGCCAGGACAGAGCTGGGCTCTTTGTGGGGCTCCTGGGAGAGACTGGGCCCTCAGGGCCGGTTTCTTTCTGAAAAGGGGAATCCCCTGCCCAGAATATGTTCTGGGCCAGAGAACATGTGCTTGGCCTTGCTTCCCCGTTCTCCCAGGTCAGGATTATCTGTCTCCTCTTCCTCGTGGAATGAGTAAATCTTGTCTACTCTCCTCGCCCTTTGTTCTGTGGCTGGCATGTGTCTCTAGGTAGGAGCCTCGTCAGTGCTGGGTTTGAGAACCTTGACTTTTCTGTTAGGGGTAGGTTGAGCAGAGAAGACCGTGGAAGGTCTTCAGAGGGGAGAGGAGGATAGTAGACGTTTGGTAGAAGGTGGGTCACGTTGGGGCTGGGGGGCCATGCAGCCATGTGGCCTGGAAGTGGTAAGGGCCTGGAGGGTCATACTCACCCCAGACACCTTTCAAAGGAACAAAGAAGGCTTCAGGGAGGGATCCTCCTGAAAGGGAGGTTGGGGGAGGTGGCGGACCTGGAGGTGGGAATACCTGGGCCTGGTGGAGGGACAGGGCTGCACTGATGGGTCAGGGCGGTCTGAAGGGGGCAGGGAAGCTGACGGGAGGGGGAGGGGACAGGCTGTGAGTGAGCAGGCAGCGAACGCAGGCAGTATGAGTGGGGCTGGCGTGGGCCAGGCGCATGCCATCATGTGAAGGGGCTGCTGCACTGGGGAGTGCAGTTACGGGCAGGGCTGCGGGCTGTGGAGAAGGAGAGCAGTGCTGCCCCGGGGTTGGGGTAAACTGGCTGTGGCTGCTTGACAGCTGGTGTCAATTGACGAGGACACTTCCAGGGGCCTGCTTTTTGTCCCTTGGTGCACATCGGCAGAGTTTGATGAGCACCTGCTGGCTGCTGAGTTCTGTGAATGCTGGGGGTGGTGCTTTCAAGAAATTTCCAGTTATGCCAGCTGCTGTTGCCAGGTCTTATAATTTTTTAAAAGAGTCCGGAGCTTGAAATACGTGGTGAAACTAAGTTTAAACGTGGATGACTTGGGTTTTTTAAAGCATGTGTGGGCCAGGAAAAGCTAGCTTGCGACGGTGGTTAGCAGTGCCTGGGTTGGACCTCAGAGGCCCTTGAGGGCCAGCAGCAGAGTGGGGTGCCCAACGTGGTGGGACCAGGAAGAGGTTTATGTCTGAGGGAGGGAGCTGGAGGCTGGGAGTTTCTCTGGGGACTCTGGGGGAAGTGGCCAGCCCTGGGCTCAGACAGGGAGGACACTTGCTCTCGGTCCTTTGGCCAGGATGGATGGCCCATGGGAGGGCCTGGTGCTGCTCCTTCTCAGGCCACCCTTGAGTGTCCTGGCACAACTCCTGTGTCGGTACACCTTTAAGGGACCCCTGAGTTTTTTGTGGGGAGAGATGGGAGAGGTTCCCCCCCAGGGCCCATGTGCCCTCGTGTCCTGGACACTGTGCGCAGGCAGGATCTGGCTCAGGGCACATGCCTGCCTCCTGGCAGCCTCGTGTCCAAGCTGCAGGAGTCACTGGATGGGGTGGGTGCGGTCTCTTGGCAGGGTGCTGCAGCCGTCCAGCAGCCCACTGTGGGGGAAGCTCCGGCTGGATGTCAAGGCTTACCTGAGCTCAGTCGTGCAGGTGCGGTTCTGGGGGGAGGGCCTCGTCCAGCAGTCCCGTCCTTCTTTGTATCCCGGATGTTAGTGGGTTTTGAACTCACTGATCTCTTTTGCTTTCCCAGCTGGTGGCCTGCGTGGCAGAGGCCACAGTGGCAGCAGCCGTTCTCCAGCACATCAGCAGCGCCGTGCCATACTACCTGACCTTCCCCAAGCAGTGCCGCATGCTGCTCAAGGTGGGCGCCCCTCCCTGCATCGGCATGATTGGGGTAACCCATCCCAATCCTAGTCAGAGTGGATGGGGAGGAGGAAGCGTCTGTGCCCACCCCACCCCAGCCCTGGCCGGTGCTGTGTGGGCAGCCCCCCACTCTCAGGGCAGCACAGCCGTCATGTGAGAGCAGGCTCCCTGGGGTGGCCGCTTTCTGACATTTTTGACAAGAATCAAGATGAGATGAGAGAGATGCAGGCTTGTTGTTGTCACGTGACGTGCACTTACGCACACACCCGCATACACGTACTCTTGTTGCTCCCTGAGTGAGTTCTAACTTGTGCCCCCCCGCCCCTCCCGAGGTGTTTTGGGAACGACTCCTGGCAGCAGTGACCCAGGGGAGCCTCTGACCGGGCTTGGGGAGGCCGGGGCCGGCAGTGATGGCTCGTTCTCTGCAGAGGATGGTGGTCCTCTGGAGCACAGGTGAGGAGACCGTGCGAGTGCTGGCCTTCCTGGTCCTCGTCAGAGTCTGCCGACACAAGGACACCTTCCTGAGCCCCGTCCTCAAGGTAGTGTGGGCCGGGGGCCCCTGCCTGTGGTGCCCCAGGTCTGCGTCCGTCAGAGTCTGGGTCGAAAGTCTCAGCCTGAGGGCCGGGCAGGCTGCTTGTGTGGTCGGTGCTCCTTACCGGCGCTGCGGCCCTGAGCGGACCCAGGCGCTTGTCATGGTTTCCTCCCTGAGGAGGGGGGCGGTGACAGGGATGGGTGCCCTTGGCACCCCTGGGAGTCCACGGGGACTGCTCCTCACAGCTCTCCCCTCAGTGGCCAAGGACACTGGGCGTGGAGAGGGACAGGGACCCCGCTGCCCAGCCCCAAGCCTGGAGTGGCCTACCCTGCAGAGGGACCCTCTGGAACCCCCTGCGTAGGCCTGGCATGTCGCTGGGGCTTCTCTCTGTCTTTCTCTCTCCCAGTCCCTCCATGGTCTCTTTGACCATTCCCTAAGTTATTCATGCTGCAGCTTGCTGCTACCTTGGTACCTAGTTCTCTCTATAAGACTCTTCTCCTCTGTGTTGTAGACTCTGTGCCTGAGGTTGGTGGGTGCACACGTGGGGGCTGAGCAGCAGCGGGGTCCAAGGTGCAGGTGCTGTGCAGGGGGAGGGGTCTGCAGCAGACAAGGCTGGGCTGTGGTTCTTGCTGAGGCAGCAGCTCCGAGGGGACGGCCCAGGTTTCTGGTGGTGGTCCACAGTCCTGGGAGCTCAAAGGTGTTCTGACTGGGGTCTTCCGGCAGCAAATGTACATCACATATGTGAGGAACTGCAAGTTCACCTCCCCCAGCGCCCTGCCCCTCATCAACTTCATGCAGCGGACCCTGACTGAGCTGCTTGCCCTGGACACCAGCGTCGCCTACCAGCATGCCTTTCTCTATATCCGCCAGCTTGCCATCCACCTGCGCAACGCTATGACCATGCGCAAGAAGGTGTGCAGTTGGGCTTGTGGGGTTGAGCAGCCCAGGAGCCCGACCCAACTGAGGGCCTGGGGCCCTGGAAGCCCGTCTCTTGGGAGAGATGACCCAGCACCTTGGTGGGGTTGGGATCCCTCCTAGTGGGGGCTCTGGGAGTAGGTGGAGGATGGGGGCAGCTCAGAGGGCCTTGAGGGGCTGGCGGGTGGGCGGGCACAGTGCTGCAGCCGGCTGGGACCCTGTGCACACAGTGGGTGAGGAGGGCTGGGCCCTCCTGGGAGCCTGGGCTGACCTGAAGGTGGCCTTCCCTGTGCCCAGGAGACGTACCAGTCAGTGTACAACTGGCAGTTTGTGCACTGCCTCTACCTGTGGTGCCGCGCCCTCAGCACCATCTACCCCAGCGAAGCTCTCCGGCCGTTGATCTATCCCCTCTCCCAGGTCGTCATCGGCTGTATCAAGTGAGTCGGGGATGGGTGGGCCGGCCCTGAGGGCTGAAGGAGGTCAGGGCCAGGGTCACACAGAGCCGTCTTGGAAGTCGGGAGGGCCATGGTTATGCAGGAAGCGTCCTGGAGGACCAGGAGGGTCTGGGCAGTGCCTCTGATGGCTGGGGCCTCCAGGAGTTGGGGTCTGCGATTTGGCAGCACCTGAAGTGAGAAGGAGCCGGGAGTGGGGCTGTCTGTGGCCCACGCCCACCAGGGAGAATGCCCCGTACTCGTGGACAGCGGGCTGCTCCGTTGCCTGTGGTGTGAACTACTCCCCAGCACGTTAGTCCCAGGATACAGCACACGTGCATTCTGGGGGACGCTGGGTAGAGGGACCGTGTGTAATGCGAAGGAGTTGGGGTTCTTGGACAGAGCAGGTCTGGTGTGGTATGTCACGTTTCCGGTGTGAATAGACAGCATTGGTCTCGGGCGGCGGCAGAGAGTGGAAGAGCCGTATGTGGTCAGGTGGCTGCCTCTGTTGGCCAGGAGGGGGCACCCGTGTCCTCCTGAAGGGGGAACCGTGAAAACAGGGAAGCAGGAAAGAAAGAAGGGCTCGGCCGAACGACCCCCCCAACATTAGAATGAAATTGTTAGACGTTGGGAGGGGTGTCCTCTCCGCCCCATAGCTGATGAGGCAGGGTCTCAAGGCTGCGACTTAAGTTGGTGCCTTTTGTCCTGTCCTGTTCTGTCAAAGACTCTGGTGACCCCGACAGAAGTGACAGAGAGGGTCCTGCTGAGGTTGGAGTCCTGCGGGTGAGAAGGGGTCAGGGCCAGCAGGGGTCTCTGAGGCTGGGGCCTCTGCTCACTCCCGCCTTCCTGTACCCCCAGGCTGGTCCCCACTGCCCGCTTCTACCCGCTACGCATGCACTGTGTGCGTGCCCTGACGCTGCTCTCGGAGAGCACGGGCACCTTTATACCGGTGCTCCCCTTCATCCTCGAGGTGAGCGGGGTGCGTGCCGGGGGTGGGGTGTCCTGGAAGCACTGTTCGTGGACCCTCGCCCCTTGACAGGGTGTGACTCCTGAGCACTGGTCCCTCGCCTGTAGAACCTTGCTACCTGCCCAGGCTGGTGGCGTGTGTTGGTAGGTGAGAGAGGCAACATGGCCGAGGACAGCTGGTCTGCGGGGCCAGCCTGAGGTGCTGGTTTTAGAGCACAAACTTGAGTTGATCTGGGCGTTTGCCCAAGATTAGAGTGAGTGGGAGAATGGAGCCAGAAGCCCAGGTGTGATTCCAAAGTTGTGTTCTCTCCTCTGCACCCCACTATGTGTGTGTACACGTGAACGTGTGTGTGTCTGCGTGTCTGCCTGTGCATGTAGCCTAGGTAGGGAGAGGCTGCCGTCCAAAGCCCAGAAATCCACTGGAGTTTCACATCGCCCATTAGAGGGGCCTCAGCACCACCCCCCTGGACAGCCCAGAGTAGTGTCCTGTCTGGCCAGGGCAGAGGTCTGCCCCATTACCAAGTTGTTCAGGGAGGGGAGCCCCAGGGCATTCTGGTCCTGATTTGCTGAGGCAGGGACACTGCAGTTTCATGCTCTGACAAACGTCCTTTGGAAACACATCCACTCCCCGCTCATTACCCCCGACCCAGCCTTGTGGCCCTTGGCTTGGTATCCCCACTCCCACCCTGCAGGCGGCTCTTGGTGTCTGTCCCCTCTGCCCATGGTCTCCCAAGGTACCTTTCTCTTTCTTCCTCCATTTTTTGCACGGCTCTTGTCCCGACCCCTGCCTTGGCCTGTTGCAGTTGCGCCCCGCATGTCCCTCTCACCCTGGGGTACAGGTCTCTCTTCTCCAGAGAAAACAAACCACAGAGATGGAAGCAAAGCTCTCTGCCTCCAGGGAGTCCCTGCCCTCCTCTCCCTGGTTGGGAAAGGTTCCCTGAGAGGGTCCACCCCCACTCAGGCTGAGCTGGGCGAGAGGGGAGCCGTGCCCTTCTGGGAACCACTTCTTGGTTGCCACTGTCATAACTGCTTGTCATCTGGAGCTGGCCGAGCTCAGCTGTGAAGCATCCTCCCCACTCTGCTGGGCCCACCCATCCACCTTAGGGACACACCCTGGCTCACCCCCGTGTGCGAGTGGTGGGGAGGGTTCCCCTGGCTGAGAAGCCAAGCATGGCTCTGGCTCTGCTACCCTGGGCAGCCTGCAGCCTTCGGACCTGGGGGAGGACTTCTCCGAGTGGCCGAGGCTGACGTGCAGCCTGTGGTCTCTGCAGGGGATGCGGCGGGGGGAGCTGTCCAGGACCTCACCTGAGACCCTATGTCCTTTGGTGTGTTAGCCCCAGAGGTGTAGCCCTGGGGCTGGGATCAGGCCTTGGGGACACGATCATGGGTGAGGACATTGCAGTGATGGTGGCCCTGTACAGGAGGGACTCTTTGTGTCCAGACACTGGTCCTTATGGCTTCCTGGCCCAGGTATAGAAGAGGAGGCATTAGTAGCAGTGGGCGTGTGTGTGTTCCTGGTCCTGCCCCCATTGGCTAGGGCCCAACTTTGGGACCAAGGACTCTCCTGGGGGCCAGAGCTCTGGAAAGCGAGCAGACTCTTATGCAGGGCTGGCGCTGCATCTGGCTGCTTGCCCCTGGTCTCAGGATTGGTCTCCAAGGACCCATGGGACGGATGGGGCATGGGGTGCTGCGGGATGTGGGGTACAGCGGGTCATGGGATGCGGTAGGGTACGGGGTGCTGTGGGGCCTGGGGTGCAGTAGGGTGTCATGTACAGCAGGGTGCAGTGGGGAGTGGGGTGTGGGGTGCAGCAGGGTGTGGGCAGGGTGTGGGGGCTGCAGACTGGCTGATACGGCCCTCGGGGCAGGTTTTTCAGCAGGTTGACTTCAACAGGAGGCCAGGGCGCATGAGCTCCAAGCCCATCAACTTCGCTGTGATCCTGAAGCTGTCCAAGGTTAACCTGCAGGAGAAGGCGTACCGGGTGAGGCCGGCCTCCAAGCCTCCTGGGGAAGGACCGAGGGAATGTCCTGAGTGGGGTCATGGCAGGGTCAGAGGACACTGAGGTCAGCATGCGGGATGACTGTGGAAGCAGATGAGTGTGGACAGGAGGGGGCTTGTCGCCCTCCAGAGTTTAAGCATGGACTGGGTCTTCCGGGTTGGAGGGAACAGGCCCTCCTTGGCTCCAGCCTCCGTAAGCCTGAGTGTGGCTTCCGGGGAGGCTGTGGGGGTCACATCTTCCAGGTCCCTGCCCTGGAGAGTGAGCTGACATGTCACTTGTCTGAGCTCCTCTGTCTCTTACCCCGTGCTCTGACACTCCCCACTTGCTGCCTCAGGACGGCCTGGTGGAGCAGCTGTATGATCTCACTCTGGAGTACCTGCACAGCCAGGCCCACAGCATCGCGTTCCCCGAGCTGGCACTGCCCGCCATCCTGCAGGTGTGTGCCCACTGCCCGGCTCCCCTCCCTGCCCAGATTCCTTGATGATGTGCTCTGCAGGAGACTAGACTGTCTTCTGACAGGCTCAGCTCCCCCTTTACACAGGCCAGAGGGAGGTAGCCTTTTCACAGCCACACAGGGCCAGCAGCAGAGCCTGGCCAGCATAGGGGTTCTGTGCTGCCACCACCTGGGAGCTGGATCCCCGGGGTCAAGGTAGAGGGAGTATGCATATAGGAGGGTGGAGCCTGAGGTGCGGGGCTGGCCTGGTAACTCAACAAGGACCCCAGGACCTGCTAGCCCCTCCCCAGGCCTGCCAAGGCCCAGGGACCAGACTGGCCATGAGGTCTTTCCTGGGGGGAGTCGGGACTGAGTGGGCTGGACCCAGGCCCCTAGCCCTGGGTTGGGCTGGTCTGACTGCACGCTTCTCCTGGTGGTCCTGGGTGTGGGTGGGAGGTGAAACAGGCTCCCAGCGGCAGGAAGCCCTGGCCATCTTCCCGCAGACCCCGCCTCAGCTTTCCCTCAGGTGATACAAGGGGTGGTATGGGGGTCCTCCCTCTCAGGAGCCCCTTCTGGGCTCCCACTGGGGGTCCATTTGCTTTCAGCCTAGATGTTTCCCATCTCAGGGAGGCCTGTGTCTCTCATGTGAGGGGCCGCGGGGGTGGGCACTGCCTGTCCCTGTCTGGCCCTAGTGGGTGGATCAGCCACACCAATCAGGTCTGCCTGGTGAATGGGGGTGCTGCTCACACCCGAACTGCACCTGGCTCAGGGGCCCATCCAGACACAGATGCACGTGTGCGCGTGTGCAAGGCTCTATTTCTGGATTTGAAGTCTCAGGGATCATGGTCTGAGACAGGTGTCAGCAAGTTTTTTTGGTAAAGAGCCAAATGGTAAATATTCTAGGCTTTGCAGTCATGTGGTTTCTCACAGCTAGTCTTCTCTCTTGTCGAAATATGAAAGATCCCACAGAAATACATAAATGAGTGAGTGTGGCTGTGTGTCAATATAGCTTTATTTACAGAGACAGGCAGCCGGCAGGGCTTGGCCTGGAGGGTAGATCCCTGCTGCCCCACAGACACTGCCCCGCAGCCACTGCCCGTTCCTCCTCCTGGCCCACAGGACAGGCTCTCCCCAAGTGTGCACCCTGCGTCAGCTCTCCAAGGGCTGGGCCATAGAGGTCATGCAGCCCCCGCCCGCCAGGCATGTGCACTTGGGCTCTGAGCACGTGAAGCCATGACCCCCGCCTGCCTGTGGTCGTGTGGTTTTCACAGGCCCCGGGCTAATCCTGGGGTGCAGAGCAGCCCTGTGCCTGAGCTAGGCTTAGCCTCCCTTCCCTCTGCAGCTGAAGTCCTTTCTCCGGGAGTGCAAGGTGGCCAACTACTGCCGGCAGGTGCGCCAGCTGCTCGACAAGGCGCAGGAGAACGCAGAATTCATCCGTAGCCACCGCCAGAAGGTCTCCTTCGGCGTGTCCGACCAGCAGGCAGCGGTCAGTTGGGAGCTGGCATCTGGGCCCCGGGGGGCAGCACTGCCTGAGGGCACCTGTCAGTGTGTCTGGGGTTTGGGGGTTTGCCCAGGGTGGGACGTGACCCTGAACTTTCCCACAGGATGCCTGGGAGAAGCAGACCCGTGAGCAGGGAACTCCGCTCACCAAGTACTATGGTCAGTGGCGGAAGCTGAGGGACCGAGAGATCCAGCTGGAGATCAGTGGCAAGGAGCGGGTAAGGATGGGGGGAGGTTGGGGGACGTGGGCAATACCGGCTGGCTTGTTCTGAGACTTGGACCTAGCACCCTGGCTCAGCCTTCAAGAGTGGGGCAGGGAAGAGGGTTGTTGGGGAGGGAACAGTCCCAGGGACAGTGGCACAGGGGTGGTTGGGGCTGTCCCAGCTGCAGCCTGTCCTGGTGCTGAGGCTGCTCTGAGGGGCAGATGTGCAGAATTGGATAGAGTCAGGGGCTTCCCCCATAACCCCCAGGAGGAGAGGTCCCAAGGCTGTGCTGGGGTGGAGAGGCTGCTACCCCCACTCAGGCCTGATGGGCTGGGGGCTTTAGAGGAGCGAGTGGCTGGAGTGACCTTGTCACCCAGGCCGGCCTATGGACACCAGGAGGGCAGGTGGGGAGGGGCAGGAAGTCTGGGCCTGGCTTTTGGGTCCAGGATAGCATGACCTGAGGGGACAGCTTCATGCCAAGTAGCATGCTTGTGTCTGTCTGCATCCCTGTTCTGGTGTCTTCGTGGGTCAGCTGTCTGTCCTGGGAGTGATGACCGAAGATTTAGAAACAGAAAGGTGGGGCGTGCAGCCAGTGGCTGTGGCCTTGATGGCACCTAGTGGCTAGTGTGTGGCTGGCAGGGTGGCCATCCAGGAATCCCGCCCAGTGGTGCTGACCAGGAGTTGGCTAGAGAAAGTGGCCAAGCAGGGTCCCTGTGTGGGGGACGGCTGGGAGGCGAGGCCTGAAGAGGGGCGTTGAAGGGAGGGGGGAATGGGACGTCGGGTCTGGGTGAAGCCTGTCTTCAGCAAGGTGAGGGAGACGCAGCTGCAGTCAGGCCATGGCTGTGGGGTGGGCCTTGAGGTGGAGGGTGAGCTCTCAGGGCTACCTGCCCACCTTCACCTGCTGCTTTGGTTTGGGGTTCTTCCAGTTGGAAGACTTGAACTTCCCAGAGATAAAGCGGCGGAAGTTGGGGGACAAGAAGAATGAGGACAGGACAGAATTCAAAGACCTCTTTGACCTGGACAGTGACGAGGATGATGATACCACGGACTTCTTAGAGAGAGGTGGGGGCCTGTGCACCTCAGCTCATGCTCCCAGGGGAAGGGAGCTGGTGGGCCCCTCATGGAGCCAGAGGAGGGGCACCCGTCCCACCTCAGCTCTCCTGTCTACTGGGCCCCTGTCACTGGCCCCCTGTGCCCTACTCCTTCCATTTTGCTTGCTTTGGGGGGGGGGCCTCCTGGAATGGGAGGCTTGTCCCCTCCCCCACTTTGGGGGCAGTTCTTAGTCCTCTCCCCTTGCACAGAGGAGGCCTGAGGGGTGGGTGGGTGCAGGGCTGTGAGCCTGGCCCCCCTTCCTGCCTTAGCTGCACCCACTGTGCATTTGCTGGTGGGCCCACTCCCACGCTCTTCTTCTTCATCCCCAGGGACACCTGGGTCCCCAAGAGCTTGGCAGAGGGTAGAGGAAGAGGAGGAGGAGGGCAGCAGTAGCAGTCCAGAGGAAGAAGTCGGTGACTCAGAGGGTGAGTGGTTCCTGGAGGTGCGGGTGCTTTGAGCCCATGTGTCCCGAGCCTGAGGCTGTCATGGGCTCGGGTTGGGGGGCAGGGCCATCAGGAGGATGGCTCTGAGCTAGGCCCACGCCCCTCCCTGGGGATGCCAGGCCAGCTGCTCCATTCCCACTGGCTTTGGCAGACAGCATCAGCAGCACCGATAAATTAATTAGTGCTGTGATTAATTAGTGATGAGTAACCTCCAAGGCTGGCTTCTTCCTGATAAAGCAGAATTTACATAGCCCGGTCTCTCCTTGCAGATGGAGGCCCAGACGCAGAGGCGGGGCTGGACCCCAGGGGGCTGTGGCAACTGGCCCAGGGGCCGGAGGACGAGTTGCAGGATCTACAGCTCTCTGAGGAGGACTGAGGGCTGCCACCTGGGGCTGCCGTGTCGTGTCCCCACCTCTCAGGCATTTGCCATGCAGCTTCCTGGCTGGCTCTGAGCCCAGAGACCCTCAGGTCACCAACCATGCAGTGGGGAAGGGCAGTCAATGGTGGATGGGGCTTTATTCTTGCAATATAAAAGACCAGAACGTACCAAGCCCTGTGTCAATCTCTGGAGCGGCAGCGAGGGTGTGGACACCAGCACCGAGTAGTGTGCCTACGCTGCACCCCACAGTGGCGGGTGACATACTATCATCAATCCTGTGAGGGGAGCTGGTGACCTCCCACCTGCCGTCAGGATGCGGAAAACCTTGCAGAGTGGTCCCAGTCCCCGAGAGAGCTGCAGCTCGGCCAGTGTGACATGACGTGCCTCTGCTGCCTCCTCTGTCTTTGGTTTGTCTGCAGCTGCCCAGGATGCAGAGACCCTGTGCCCAGGTTCGGCTCCCCAGGCTGTCTGCACCGGGCTCTACAGTCACCCCCAGAAAGTCTTTAGAAACTTGTTCCTTTCCTCTTAAGGCTCAAGTTTTCCTTGTAAAAATTCTTTGTATTTTTGCATCCAAAACCAAAAAGAAAATAAGCTGTGGAGGGAAGGGCCTTTGCATCTGGAGTGGCTGGCACTGAAGAGCGGGGGAATCTGAGTGCCCACCCACAGCTCAGCATAGAGGCTGGGAGGGGTCTGCTGGCCCTGGAAGCAGAGCCATGGTTCCATTCTCTTGCTTGGGGGAGGCTCTGCCAGCAGGGGAGTGCCCACCCCCATAGGGGGAGGGGGGCATTGCTGGGGACAGGGGCTGCTCCCCTGGGGTGAGCTCCCTCTCTGGGGCCCGCAGTGTGGGTGGCTGCAGTGGTAAAGCCACTGGGAAGCTGGCCATGTAGAAGACCCGGCCCAGGCGCTTGGCCACCTGTGGAGAGACAGGCCTGGGTGGGGGCCTGCCAGGCTCCTGGCCTGCAGCTACCAAGAGCCTCGGTGCTGCCCCCTCCATTGTATGGAGACCACCACCCCCAGCTGGTGCTCACCTGGGCCCGGATCTTGAGAGCAGGCCCTAGTTTCAGCCCCATGGTGGTCAGGAGGTGCTCCTCGGTCAGCAGGGGCAAGGTCTCCCCGTCGATCCCCTGTTCTCTGAAGACCTGATGGGGGGTGATATGGCCCTGAGTGCCAGAACAGTGCTTGCCCACCCTGCTGGATCCCTCTAGCCCAGCACAGACTGCATGACTCAAGGGGTGACTTAAGGCTTTCCAGAGAGAACAGAGCCAAGAGGGGCTGTTGGTGCACCTTACCCAGAAAATTTTCAAATGAAAGAAAAATTGCTGTTGGGCACATGCCAGTGTTGAAGGCAGACGCCCTGGCGTGGGCAGGAGGTGGGGTGAGCATACACCAGTGTCCCCCCCTCCCCACACCGTTTTCAAGGAGGCAGGCGCTGGGGAATGGAGAGCTGAGAACCATCCTCACTGCTGCGTATTCTCCACAGCCAGACAGGCCCCCCACAAAGCTGCAGACGTCCTCCACTGTCCACTTGCTGACATCCTCTGGGGCGGTGGCCTCTTCCCCGTCCATGAAGAGTCCCCCCATCGTGCCTGGTGGGGGGCGGGGGGGTGTTACTAGGACTCTGGGCAGTTCTTATGCTCCTCCCTGTCTGCCAACCTTGCCCTGCTTGTTCAGAGATATTGGATCCACGACTGCGGGGGATTTTTCTCCCCATGGATGCCCTCCGTAAGACCTGGGGTGGGGGATGGGGCCTGGATCTCCTTCCACCCATAGAGTGATCTGAAGCATGGAAAGGGGGTGCCCACCTGTGTGGAAGTAGGGGCTGACAGCGTAGGGTAAGCCCAGGGGCAGTGGAGGGGGCAGCATGGACCCTGAGAGAAGCCCCTTCCCCTCAGAGCTGGCCCCTCCAGTTGGGGGGTGGCCTGGGGTGGGGCCTCGGCCCCCAGCAGCCGCCATCTCGGGCTCTTCTCCGTCTGAGTCCTTGGGAGGCTCATCTTCAGAGCCATCTGGTGCCCAGAGCCCAGCCCCAGTGGTCTCCTTAGACTCACTGGGCTGGGCTAAGGCAGGGCTGGGGCCCGCCTTCCGAGGGGCTCGGCGGGCAGGCTCCCGGGGCGGGGTGGGGGGGCCGGGGCCAGGGGGTCCCTGGGGAGGCAGGGCCAGCAGCGGCGCGGAGCTGTGTCTCAGCACCAGCATGGCCCCGCGCCGCTGCAGCTCCTCGGTGCCCTCCGGCGCCAGCAGCTGCGGCCGGTGTGCGCTCTCCAGCTCCTTCTGACGCAGCAGCTCCGCCGACATCTCCAACCTGGTCCGGGGAGAGCAGGCCGCGGAGGGTCAGCTGGCTAGCAGTGCTACCTCCGCCCCATCGTACCCGCGGCACCTACCGGGCCAGGTTCTGCTTGCGCAGGAGCTCCTGCTGCCGGGCGAGCATCTCCGCCTGGGCAGGGGGCAGGAAGCCGTACCCTGGTGGGAAGGGGACAGACCACGAGGCCAGGTGGCCGAGTGGTCCAGGGCCGCCCAAGCCCACCCTTGCTTGTCCTTGGCTTCAACAGGGACGGGGCGGGTCCTCCAGCAGCACTCATGGACACAAACTGGGTCCCGGGCAAACCTGGATGGCCCTGCACGAACGGCCCCCCAGGTCACAAAAGGTTCGCGCACCCGCCTGCTCCTTACCTGGGGTCTGACACAGAGCTGAGGGCACCCCCAAAAAGGGGGGCCTGAGGTGGGGGCCCAAAGCGATGTGCGGGGCATTCTGGGGCGACAGCAGGGGGGGCGGCTGCGAAAGCTCCCTGCGGGCGGACGGCAGCGCGGTGAGCGGCGCCCCCTTCCCGTAACGCCCCGCCCCCACGCCGCCGCCGCCGCCGCTAATTGCCACCCCGCGGGCGGTCGATGCGCCGCTGTCACGGCTCCGGGTCGCCCCCCACGCCCCCGCCGGCGGCGCCAATTAATCTCGGCGGCGGCGCGGAGACGCTGACCCGGCGGGCGGCGGAGACGGCAGCGGTAATTACCGCGCGGCGCCGGGCCCCTCCCGCCCCCGCCCCGCGGACCCCGCGCGCCGGGGGGCGGGCCGCAATTAGCCGCAGGCCGGGGGGAGGGCGGCGGAGGCGGCTGCAAACAACGCTCCGGGGCGGGGGCGCCGCAGCCCTGCTGGCCCCCCGGCTCGCTCACCCCTCGGCCTCTGCAGGTCGACCAGCCCCCGCCCCTCCTCCGGGCCTCCGGCCCCCGACAAGCCCGGGAGGCCGCGTCTGTGTCACCAACGGCTCCGGCGTCTGAGTCGGCGCTGCGGGGGGGCCCTCCCCCCCAGCTCTCCGCCGACTTCGGGTTTCCCGACTTCGCGCTGCTCCCCTCTTCTGCCCTCTCCACGGTCGCCCCCAATCTGCCTCAAGCCCCCTCACCTACCTGGTGGGGGAGCAAAGCCCTCAGCTGCCTCAGGGGCACCTGGATTCAGCGGGTCCCACAATTGCTCAACGGAAACGCGAGTCGCCCTTAACACCCCGCCAAGAGGAGTGGTTACCCCACACATTCTACCCGAGGAATGTTCTCCCGGGCCTCTGCCCAGCTCAGCCGGCGTCAGGACCCTTCTGCACAGCAGGCTGTGGACCCAGCACAGTGCCTGGCACTCTCTAGTGCTGTACCCACACTGATGTGTGGCTGCGAGCGGGGAGGGGAGTGTGCAGGAGTGAAGGTGGCTGACGAGGTGTGGAGGTGCAGGCTGTGCACATGGCCCGCAGAAACCAGGTGATAGGTGCTCACCCCAGCCCTGTACTCCAGAAATGAACCCAGGGAATATGGAGGCCTCTTTGAAATGCAGGCACCCCAGTACCTCTCTGAGAAGGACGGGGCGCCAGCTGGGGTGGTACCCTCTCGGTGCTGAGCCAGGCCCTGCTTCCGACGCTGACCTGTTGTGGATGAGGGCAGATGGACTTCCAGGCCACTAGGGCTCCTCACAGCTGCTGCTGCCACCTCCTGCCGGACCCTTAGAAGATCTGGGGGTGGGGGTGGGGCAACAGCAGTGACCCAAAGGCCAGGCTCCTCCTGGGCTCTCACTCCCTTCACCCTGGTGAGCAGAGGACACAGGCCAAGGAGACCAGGAGCCAGTGAGCACACATCCTCACACCGACCCTGCTAGCTGGTCACCAGGACAAACATGAGCAGACGGCCAAGGGCAGAGGAGGCACAAATCATCGTGTGGCAAGCGTGCTGGAGGATGCTGGGGATGGGGGTGAGGGACCAGGTAAGGGATTGCAAATGCAGGACCATTTGAAAGGGATAACGGGATGTTAGAAAGCAAAATGTGGTGGGAGGGAAGGAAATGCCGGCAGGCAGGGGAGTCTGGTGGGCCATGAGTGTGGACACTGATAGGAGTTCAGAGGGCACGGGAGGGCAGATTGCAGGAGCCTTGAGGGGAGGGGGTTGTGCTAAGATCCAAGAGTGGGGCTCAGGCCTGCTCCTGGAGGCAGTGTGACCAGGGTCCAGGTGATGAAGTGGGTGTGACCTGACCGGCCGCTGCCCAGATGACCCCCTCCTAGGTAGCCCGCGGTGCACTCAGTGGGTCTAAGTCACTCTGCCCTCCATTGCTCCCCATCCCCTTCCCTCCATCCTGCCCAGGACCGGGCCTCCGAGTTCCCCCGCAGGCCCCCACTTGTGCAGGCTCCGCGCAGCGGCCTGTTTATAAATTAATTACCCGAAAAGCGGAGGTGGGTCCTGCCCGGGCCGGGTGCCAGCCCGCAGAGCCCAGCCGGCGCGGCCGCCCGCCTCCATCCCCGCTGGGCCTCACGCCCCCGCCCTCCCGCCCGGCGGCCGCGGTTATTTACAGTCGGCTCCGCGGCGGGGGCGGCGGCGCGGGGCCTGATTGACAGCCCGGCTCCCGCGGCTCCCCGGCGGCCGGCACCCCTCCCCCGCGCAGGCCAGCAAGCCGCCCCAGGCAGGGCAGGGAAAGCAATTAAAAGGAAGATTTTTAAATTATTAACATTTGGTGAATTATTCAGGCTCTGGTGCCTGACTGCCCCGGGGGGAAAGTGCCTGGTGTAAAGAGAGGAAATCCCGCCCCTTTCCCAGCACCCCCTCTCCCTCCTCCAGCCAGAAAGGCCAAGCTCCCCTTGCACCGTGGGCTGGGGTCTGCGAGGCCAGGGTGCAGCTGGGCAGGGTGCCAGAGTGTGCCCCAAGTGTCCGTGAGAAGCGGGATGGACAGATGGACGGAGCCCGTCCACAGGATGGGGCTTCTCCTGAGGGC
Source organism: Tapirus indicus (assembly GCA_031878705.1). Taxonomy (NCBI): domain Eukaryota; kingdom Metazoa; phylum Chordata; class Mammalia; order Perissodactyla; family Tapiridae; genus Tapirus; species Tapirus indicus. The sequence continues at coordinate 84,607,355 of CM062924.1, read as the reverse complement.
CTGGTGGCCAAATCTCACCTCTGCCCATCCTGCCTTCTGGATGCTCACGAGTGGACCTTCCCTAGTGGACATGTGCTGGGGCTGACTGCTGCCCTCCTCGGGGCCCTCCCAGCCGGAGACCCAGGCCTATTCGCTCAGTCACGCACACTGGTGCCCCGGCTGCCGCTGGAGAGGGAGGGACTCCAGTATACCGACCTCACGCACAGACCAGGGGTCCTCGAAGACCGGCGTATCCGGAAAAGGGGCAGGTGGGCTCGATTAGACCCCACCTCCTCCTCTCACTCAGGCTCACCCGACTCAGTTTCCCCACCTGTTCAATGACCCTGCCTGTGGTGGTGAGTGAGGGTGGCCCTGCTGGCAGAGTGTGGGAGACGGTGGGGGTGGGGCTGCAGGGGACCCTCCAGGTCAACCCAAATGAGTGGCCGCCTTGGGAAGAAGGAGGAGAGTCGTGCCTCACCACAAGAGGCCTGCAGGGGCCGAAGGGCCAGCAGACCCGCATCCATCCCGGCCTTGGTGTCAGCAGCCAAAGACCCCAGGGCCTCTTTCCAGGGGGAGCAGAGGCCTCCAGGAACAGGGAGAGCCCAGGACACATGGGTGGACACTTGGTGAGGGGATGGGGGGCACATACCATGGCTGGGGAGGCCCAGGTGGTAGAGACGCTGGGGGTCCTCGAAGTTGCCAGCCTCACTCAGGGCAGACACGAGCCTGCGGTAGTGGTCCTCAGGGGCCATGCTGGGCGCAAGTCCCGGCAGCAACAGAGTCTCTGTGTTGGGGCAGCACACGGTGAGGGGCTTCTTCTCCAGATATTGCCGAGAGGGAGAGGCAGGGCCTCCGCTCTTAGAACCTGCTGCTGGGGCTGACCCTGCCCTAAACTGTCCCCCTCCCTCCACTAGTGACCCGCCCCCCCATCCCCAGGTCGGGCTCCCACCTTGGGGGGACTTGCTTCGGGTCTTCTTCTCCAGAGGGCAGTCACTGCTGATGTGGGGGGAGTGGCCCAGCCTTTTGCCCAACAAGTCACCTGGGGGAGGGAACAGTGAGCCCGACCCTGTGTCTCAGGGCCTAGAGGGGACAGAGGCGGGGGGGAGCACCCAGCCTAAGCCCACCCCAACACTGGCCTCAGTCACTGCCCAGCCCTAGCTCAGCCCAGAACCACATCCACATTGCTCAGCTCGTGCCCATGGGTCCTGGCCAGGTCAAGGCCTTGCCCAGCCCCAGGTCCCAGGCCTTCAGCCAGAGGACGTCATGCCCAGTTTGGGACAGGGCGAGGGCATGGGACAGTCCTGACCCGGGGCTCTGGGTTGTGTGTATGTGTAGGTGTGATGGCAGATTCGTGGTAACAGCCTCAAGCTGCAACTCAGGCCCCACAGGCACCCTGCTGCCCTCCCCACTGTTAAGGAGCCTCCTCAGCATCCTGCGGGAGACTTTTGACTTGACTGGAACCCACCTTCTCTTCCCAGGACAGGGGTGAGGACCAGCGGTGCAGGGTCCCATGCCACAGGACCCAACCTCTTCCTGCTCAGGGAGGTCCCCAGGCTGCAGTGCCCCCAGTGCACCTGCCACATCCACCTCTCCTGGGCCTCTCCACCCAGGCCACACCCCTCGCCGCCCCCAAGAGGCCTGAGCCAGCGCCCCGACCTTGCCTCACACAGCTGCCCACCTGCCCAGGCTCCCGAGGGCACCCCTGAGCAGTGTCACCCACTGTTTACAGCCCCGCACGCAGCCCGCCACAGCAGTGGGGGGCCCAGGCCCCACCCTACCCCTCTCCCCAAGTCCTCTCAGGTCCCACATCCAAATCACACTCATCCGTCTCCCCAGGCCAGCCCCTCTCCATCCCAGCCCCTGACTCCCCAACACCAGGCCCCCTCTTGAGCCCAAGGTCTGGGGGTCCCTGCTGAACAGCTCAGCAGTTGTCCTGATCTCCCAGGCCCACCACAGTGCTGGCCTCCAGAGCCCAGACCGTTGCCTCTGGCCCCCTCTCCATCCTTATGAGGCCGGCTGGGTAGGTGGAGTGAGGGGGCCGCCCCCTCTGTGACCCAGGCCCGCGGTGACACCTTGGCAAGGGGGGCTCCCCAGAAGGCCTGCCATCAGCTCCACAGCCTAATTCCTTTTTCTTATTCCCTTAATCTGTCATTTTTATCAGGCCGGGGAAGTGCGGCAGCAGCGAGCGGGCGATCAATCTCCACTTTACAACTGACAGAATGGTGCTAATAACTTATTGATCTCGGCCACCTCGCTGCCACTGGCCTGGGCCCAGTGGCCCAGCCCCAGACCCTGCCCTGAGAGGGAAGAGGTCCCCACTGCCCGGAGACCTGGCAGGACGGTTAGCGGGGCACAACCAGCACAAGGTCCCTGAGGAAGCCAGAGTCAGCCCCAACCGCCTCGGGGCATCAGGGCCCAACGGCAAGAGGGCTGCAACATCCAGCTGTGCCAGGCCTGGAGGTGGGTCTGGGCTGGGTCCATGCCTGCTGCCCACACCCCTACCCGCACGCCCCTCAGGATTTAGCAGATAACCCAGGGCTCTCGCTGCCCTGTGATCTGTTTCCCATTTTTCGGCGGGGGCGCTCCTTCTTCTCTGGAAGGGGGACCCGTGGGGAGACCCAGCCCTGTGGCTGCAGTGAGGACCTGCTATGGGGTCTGGGGTCACCAGTCCCTGATGAGGCCACACTCACGCACAGACATGCCTGGAGCAGGCAGAAGCAGACACACAGTCACCAGATGTCTGCACAGACCCACAGGGAGTCCCTCAGTCCTCCCTTCCTGCCCGGGGTCGTGGAGAGAGGACTGACTTGTGGCTCCTGGGGAAGAGGTCACCCAGGGCTGAAAGGAACGAGTGGAAGCCCATGGGGGACCCTGATGAAACCCGGACACAGCACACACGTGACACCTCGTGCCGAGCAGGTGTGACCCCTGAAGTGCTCACAGGCCCGCCCTGCATCTCAGTGCAAAGTGAGAGTGAGGACACCCACACACAGTGTGCAAGTGGGTCCCTGGGCCACGTGGACGCCGCGAGCCTGCAGCCTCTGGCTGGGAGCAGGGCGCACGTGTCTGCTTTCACACACGCACACTCATGCCTGTGTGCTGGGACGAGGGCTCTGGGCGCAGGCAGCAGGGGCAGGGCCTGCTGGCTCAGAATATCTCAATCACTGTGGGGCTCCCGCGGCTCCCGATCGATGGGGCAATTAGATTTTATCAGCCGCCTGCTCTGCTGCCTCCAACATGGCTCCAGAAGCAGCACCCCCCACACCCACCCCACAAAGGCCTCCCGGCACAAGCAACCCTGGAGGCACTAATGGGAGTGCTCAGGGCCCCGGGATGGCCGTCCCCTGCGTGGCACTCCTGAGAGCTGCAGCCAGTGCTGGAAACTTCCCTGCCCAGGGTCCACAGGACAGGAGGGACCCTGCCAGCTCCTTTCACCCCCTGCCCCTTCAGCCAAAGCTCAGCTGTGCCCGCTTTCTATAACGGTGCTCCGTGGCCAAGTCCGCATGGGAGGGCCTGAGTCCTAGGCTGCCCCTCCCTCTGAGCTCCTGCTGCCTCCAGGGGCCGCCCCTCCACAGTGACCCCAGGAGCTCCTGGGCCGGGACCCTCCTGCCCCACTCCCGTGGAGGTCCAGGCTCCTGTCCCCTTCTCTCAGGGGATGGACTCCTTCCCTCCTGGAATGCCTTGCTCCATGGGGTCGGTGGGCACTCCCGTGGGCAGTGCCCTCAAGTGAGCCCTGGGTGTGCATTTCTGAGCCTCTGTGAGGCCTCCACATCCCTGACTGTCCTGCCTTCATCTGCCCCTGTGAGGAGGAGGTGGTAGTGGCCTCGGCCTCTTCAAGCCCACCCCAGCAGCAGCCACGGTGGAGCCACCGCCTCCGCCTCCTGTCTGCCTGGCTGGCCAGGATTAACACAATTACCATCACATGGAGCCCCGGGGGACAGCCGGCCTCGCCACCTCCCGCCTCCTCCGCTGGCTGCCTGCCAAGGCTGCTGGGGGTGGCGGCATCCAGGGCCGCTGAGCAGAGACATCAGGAGGGCGGTGGGGCGGGCTGTCCTCAGGCTGAGAGCCATGGCTGTGGTAGCCCTGTCCTTGCTCCCCCACCCCGACTCCCTGGGCTCCTCACCTGCAGCTCCCAGGCCGATCTCCACGCTGCCTCTCTGGAATTCACAGCGGCTCTGATGCTCGGGCATAACGAGGTGGCGGCTGCGATGCACACTGGATATGAGGGTAGAAAGGTCACTGTCCTGGCTGCAGCAAAGCAAGACAGGGGAGGTGAGACCGCACGAGGCCGTGTGCCCAGCCTTGGGCACAGCAAGCACTTGACCAAGCGTGAGCTGTGGGCATGTAGGGCACCAGGGGACAGCATCTAAGTGTGGCAATGCCTCGTGCACACCTCTGCTTGCCAAGTGTCTGTGGGCACAGGGGCCTCACACTCAGACCCCGGGCTGCTCCAGGGAGGGTCTGTGTGGATCCAGGGCCCAGCTCAGTCTTGCCATGCTCTCTCCAGAGTGACCAGTGACTGTGTCCCTGCTCTCTGTCTCAGGGGGCAGCCAGGCACCCGCCAGGGTGGGGAGCCTGCTCCTGGGGGACAGGCGCCCAGAGAGGACACACACTGTCACAGGTACCCCACATTTACTACTGCACCAGCCAGCTGTTTCAGTAAGAACATTGCATACATTATTTCAACTAAAACTTGCAACCACCCATGGACCCCCAATTTCTTCAAATAAGGAAACCAAGGTTTAAAGTCCCACACAAAGAGATGCACACATGCAGGGATACACACTCAGGCACATGCACACTCACATGCAGGGACACCCAGGCGGGCTCACGCAGCACCGTGGATGGGGTGTGCTGCCCTGCTGTGCTCGTGACACTGTGCTCTCCCCAAGGCTTCCAGGCATGTGTGTGCCTGGAATCAACATGCACTTAACTCTTTTGTTCCCTCATTTCTCTTCCTGCTCAGTCACAGAACCCCAGGGAAAGGGAGAGGAGACCCCAGGGCCACTGGGTGTAAACAGACCTCCACCCCTTTGCTCGGGGTTCTGAGAGCCTCTCCCTTAGTTGGCACAGAGAAGGGTCACCTGCCACCTTGCAGACCAGCCCAGAGGGATAGGAAGTCAAAACAGGACAGAGTAGGAGCAGGGAGGGAGCTGGGCGCCCCACCCTCCCTCCCTAGCCCCCTGGCCCACCTGTGAAGGAGCAGCCTCCTGGCTGGGATGCTGCGAGGGGACCTCCACAGAGTGACCTGGGTACCATCCCCGAACCTCATTAAATAGCCCCTGGCCCCCCTGGCCTGGGCGGCTGGAGCAGGCTAATCCAGGGCTGGCCCCTAAGCAGATCAGTTTCAGCACCACAGACTCCAGGGCTGGGCTCTAGAGCCTCCTGGGAGACCCAGATGCAGGTTCCCTCCCCCCGTCCCCAGAGGAGGAAAGGCACCCCCAAGCCAACAGCAGGGCAGGCGGGGTGGCGGTAAGTACTTTACAGGATTAACAGGCAGCAGTTCTCATCTCCATCATCCTCATCAACGCGGGGCTGCCCAAGACAGAACTGCTGTCCTCAGCACCAGGAGGGGCCGGGGGCCTGGATGCAGGGCTGCCCCGTGCCGCAGAGCCTCCCTTGAGGGCACCCCCTCTGGTGTCCCCAGGATTCCTACAGGAGGTGGAGGCGGAGCGACGAGAACAGGCCCCATCAATCGGCTCCCTGTGACCCCTCAGCCCGGTGCTCCCACCATGGCATCAGCTCTGCCACTCCCTGGTTGGTCACTCTGGCCCTTGGGCAGTGCTGCAGCCGTGGAGGTGATGCCTGATGGGAACCGGGATGCTGCACGCCCACCACACCCCACCTCTCTGCCTTGGGGGTTCACCCCACAGGCCCCAAGACACCTTGGCCCCGTCCCGGTCACCTGGTCACTCACTGAACAAATTATGCCAGGTTTTATGTAAAGAACCAAAAGAAACTCTGCACACACCAGACTGAAAAGGCGTGAACCCTGCGCCTGGTGTCCTAGCGTGAAGTTCTTGCAGCTGTGAAAACACCCTCTCTGCCCGCTACACACAAGGGGCGAGCCCACGAGGGTCTCACGAGCTCCCTGCGGCACTGTGGGGTGAGGCCGCGGAACAGGAGGTGAAGGGAGAGCCGGGTGACGAAGGAGGCGCGAAGTGGCGGAAAAGGAGCCACGTGGAAGAGGGTGTGCTGGGAGGCCAGAGGGAGAAGGGCCCGGAACGCTGGGGCTGAGCCCTCAGACCCCAACTCCCCTTGAGGGCCCCTGGCCTCCTCCAGGCTCCCTCAGCGACTGTCATACTGCCCAGTCCTTGCCCACCTCCTGGCCAGCTCAGGGGCCTCCAGAGGGCAGGGACCACGTCTCCTGCCTGCTGGCCGGGGTGCAGGAGGGCCGAAGGGGGAGCTCCAAACAGGCAGGCAATCCACCACAGAGTCAGACAGACAGAGGGATGGGGTTGAACGGACAGATGGATGGACAGACAGATGAAGACCGAGGGATGGAGTCGGTCAAACAGACAAATGGAGAATGACAGATGGGGATGGACAGACGGATGGAGAGTGAGAGATGATGACACAGACAGGCACCAGTGGACAGAGACAGAAGAGACGGAAACAGCAGACAGACAGAGGGACAGAGCCTGAAAGATAGACAAGAGACTAGACACAGAAGGACAGATGGACGGGGCCAAAAGGAGCCAAGAAGAGACAAAGATAGAGCCAGGGTGGGGGCGGCGTGAGGCAGCTGGGCTCTGTGCCCCTGCAGCCCTCCCTGGCCAGACACCAAGGTCCACTCGGCAGGCAGGGCAGATGGGCCGCAATCTCCCCTCTGGTAAAACCCAAAAATCATCCCAGTCCCATGCGGGACCGAAGGAGCCCACCGCACTCAGACCTGGCCTCTCACCACCTGGGACCCTCCCCCACTTCCCATGGCCGGGGTCAGTGAGGAGGGGGTGCAGGCAGGAGGAGTCACTCCTGGAGTGGAGGAGAAGCCTTGGGTTTCCCGACAGGCTTCGCCAGCAAATTTATCCTGTAGCTTCCCAAGTAAAAGGCTCATAAAATGTCATCAATGTTGACGACGGTTCATAAAAATGATCAGTTGAGCGGGCGGCTTCAAAACGAGGTGGAAATAAGTTTAAAGATGTTTTCATTGTAATTCGGCTCCAGGACCCAGACATTCTCAGAGACGTAAGTAATAACACGTCTGGCACAGAGCCAGGCTGGCCCCTAAGCTCTGGCCGCAGAAGCCACTCCTGTGCTGGACGCTGCCTGCCTGCTTGGCAGGACCCTTCCTGTGCCCTCTCCAGAAGCCATGGGGTAAGACTTGACCCCACTGACTAGAAACCACAGCCTGGGCTCCACCCATGGACTGACCACACCCTGCCCCTCTGGAACCGGGAACTTGGGGGACCCCAATGCCCCCAACCTCCTCATCAGGTCCCCTCACTTTTATCTCCTTCCTACGTCTTGGATTCGTGGGCCCCTCGCCCTCCATCCTGTTTCCACAGCCTGAATCATCATGGACTGGGGCAAACCCCCAACCTGCTGGGTGGGGTCTCCAGAGGACCTTTTCAAAACAAGACCTGGTCACTCCCCTGTTCCAGAACTTTTGGTGGCTCCCCTCCGCCTGGAGGACAATGTCCAACAGGCCCAGCATCCAAGACCCTTTAGCACCGAGTTGAGCCAGACCTGCCAGCTTCCCCTCCTCCTCCCTTTCCACATCCCTGTGCCTCATTCCTCCACATCTTTGCAGACATCCCTTTTTCCTAGTGAACTTCTATGCATCCTTCAAGACCTCACTCACACATCACCACTCTCACCTCCTGGTGGATCTCTGGGAGGGTGGGAGGGGGAGGTTACGGCCTCAGCTTTAGACAGATGGGTTCAAATGGCCAGTCCCATGTGAGGGGGTGGTGCTCTGGCTCCAGGGTTGGGCTGCCTAGAACCCCCACCTGTGGTACTGCTAAGGCCTGGGCACTCGACAGACAGACAGACTAAGGAGGGGAGGAAGGAGGGAGGCTGGAGAGAGCAACGAGACCCACCCTGCCTGCAGTGTGTGGGGAGAAGCCTGGCCCAGGCTGGCCCTACCTGCAGGACGTCTCTCGGAAGGAGATGTTCACGTCCCAGTGGGTGTGGACTCTGAAAGGAGAGAAGCAGAGGGTTAGTGTGGTCCCCAGGACCCGGCACCTGGACAGCAGGCTGTGTCTGTGGCATACCCCTCATCTGCCCCCAGGCGCCGGCCCTGAGGGAACTGGGCTGGCTCAGACCTGTCTCCAGCACCATCTGGTACCAGCTCAACCCGCCACAGGCGGGAGCCACCTCCTGGCCCCACCAGACAGAGGAGCCGGGATGGACAGAACGGAGGCTGGTTGCAGTGGACCCAGAGGAGCCCCCACGTTGTGCTGGGGGTGGGGCTGCGGCTTCCTCTGCAGGTCACTCACGTCGACGAAGGCGAGTTCCTAGTCACTAGAGCTGCTCCGGAGCCAGGTCAGGGAGCGAGGCCTACAGCTGCCACCAGCACCAAGGGTCAGGTGTCAGCCGAAGGGGGTGCAGGCCCCTGCATCCCAGCCGCTGCCAACCTGCCTCCTGAGAGTGGCCACTGCACAGCAGAGGGAGGAGGGACGCAAGGATGAGAGGCCAAGCAAGGAAACAGCTCTGCCCTGTGCCTGCATCCTCACCCACAGCAGAGTCCCCGGAAAGACCTGGGGGCTGAGGGAGAACGGTGGGAAGCTGGTGTGGTGCTTCACCCTAGCAAGTGTGGGTGTGGGGGTCTTGAAGGTCCAGGGGGTTACTTTAGAGTAGTAGATATTGGAACATGTTAAAAGACTAAGTGGGAAGAGAAAAAGACTAGGAGCTCTGGGGATGCATAACGTGCTAGATGGGCAGATGGACGGGTGAACAGGTTGATGGATGGATGGACAAAGAGATGAGTGGACAGAGGGAGGTGCCTGTGCTAGAAGGGGAGAGGGTGGGAGGTCAGGAAGGGGGCCCTAAGCCTGGAAGGGACAGTGAGGAGCCAGGAGAGCTGCCGCTGGACAAGAATGAGCAAGTGTCCAGGAGGCTGCCCCCTCGTGGGTCTGCCCAGCCCACCTCCCTCCTGGGGATCCCTGACTGCCCTCTTCCTGGAGCCCCTGGGCCGAGCCCCTTCCTTCCTCACCCCCAGCAGCTCTGCCCCTCCTCAGCAGCGTCCCCGCAGGGAGCCACCTCGACCCCTCCCGGGCCCACTCTGGTCGTAGCAGGGCCACTGGTGGTGCCCGTTCCCCAACAATGGTGATCTGGTCCTGGCTTGGCCCTCAGTCCCTGAGGGGGGCAAGGTGGGTTCTCACTCTGGTCCTGCAACACGGAGGGGGCTGGGCTGTCCCCAGAAGTCCAGTTTGTTTCAGCTGTCAGTGTCCCCTGAGATAGGACAAGCTAAACTCTGGGCCACCCCCCACCTGGCCTTGCTTTCAGCTGCCTGGAGACCCCCGTCTTGACGTCCCCACCCCACGGCCCTCGGTGGAAGTACCTCCTCTTCATGGTATGGATGTGGGGGTTGTCCTCCTGCTTCAGGCCCGGCCGCCGCCCACAGCCCGGGCCACTCCCTCCGACGTCACCATTGCTGGCCGAGAAGCTGGGGGTCACTTCCTTCTTTAGGACCCGCACCGGGGGTGGGGCGACTGTCCTCTTGTCTGCTAGCCGCCCCCGGTTCTGGGCAAGGTGGGAGGAGAGGACGGTTAGGCCAAGCCAGGCCCCTCAACCCCCTGGGTGCTTGCACCCCAGTCCCAACTCCCTGGCAGGACCCAGGTGACAAAAGCCCTTGGAGCAGCCGCTAAGATCCAATGGGCACAGTCACCAGTCATCGTTCCCTATTCGCTGCCCCTGCCTAGAGTGGAGGGGCCTCCAGCCTCCAAGACAGGGCCAAGGTCCGGCAGAGGCCATAGCAGGCCAGAGGCAGGGAAATGAGGTGTTGGTCAGAGGCCCCTCCACAGACTGCCTTCCTTGCTCCACCCAACCCTGGATGGGGCTGAGGTGGGTGTGGGCCCTGGCCAGGTTGCCAAGGGCACTGCTTTCTCCACACTCCACACTCCAGCCCAGTCCCCCTCCACGGGCGCTTGGCCTGAGTGTGGGGATGCCCACCCGGAGGCAGGCCCCGGCTTTCCCAGCTCCAGTGAGTCCTGAGTGGCTGCATGAGCCTGCAGGACACAGCACAACTGTGTGTCCTGTCCCTGGTTCCACAAGCAGTTACCTCTGTGCGCATGTGTCTGCCTGGCTGTCCCTCTCAGGTGGTGTGAACCTGGCCGGTTAGTGCAGTGCAGAGCCCAGCTCAGGGGTGGTCTGAAGCCGGGGGCTTGGGCCTGAGACTGCTGACCCCTTGCAAACTGGTCATCTGGCGAGCGGCCCTGATCAGCCCAAACCCTTTGTCCCATGGGCCTTGGTGGGCTTGCTCTCTGGCTCAGGAACTGAGAGATTCAGTTTTTCCATAAGGCCCACCTCCCCTTCCCTGCGCCCACGGCATGAGTGTGCGGAGCGTGTGCACCGAGGCAGGGCTCGCAGGCGTGCAGCCACAGGTGCCGAGAGCCGGGAGAACAGAGCAGGAAGGTGTGTCCTGTGCACAGATGCGCAGGGCACTGCACACAGAGCTGATGTGTGCTCAGAGCTCGTGCACACACACCAGAGGGCACACACTCAGCACTCGTGTGCACAGGCAAGGTCCCTTCGTGTCTCTAGGTCTCTCTGCCCAGCGGGAGAGGAAAAGTTATTGATTATTTCCTGGTGGGCACAAGGCTTTTTCTTATTCAATAACAGGTTACTGGCTCAGAGAGGTGGCAGGGGCCTCGGGATTATTCAATTCTCTCTCATCTTTTCAGTCCACGGGACCTCCTTGGACCCCTCTCTTCCGGTTGTCAGGACAACGTGCCCCCACCACACCCACAAGGTTGAGAAAGAAGGTGTCAAGGAGGGTCTCGCCTCTCCTGGACTGTGTCATCCTGGACCCAAAGGGCAGCTGTGCAGCCACCACAGCCCTATCTTCCAGAATAAAGTTTCCTCCAGCCTCAGACCACTGTCACCCCCAGACGCACAGCCCACCCCAGGCCCAAAATTGGGCAGTGCCCCCGATGGGGCCGGGGAGCCCTGGTCTTCTCACCCCCAGGTCTGGGAGCCAAAGCTCCTCCCCCCAGACTCCAGGAACCACAGGCCCCCCCATACCTGTCCTCACTAATGCATCCAGGCCACCCTCCATCTTCCTCTCTACAACACGCACGCACTGGGCAGCACTGGGGCAAGGTGGAGTAGGCCGGGGCAGTGGAGTCTGAGGGTAGGCCCGCAGACAAGCAGGCTGGCTCTGTGCCCCTTCTGAGACCCTGATCTTGGCCCTGTGCTACACCAGCTACAGCAGAGCAAGGGTGAGGCTGCAGGTGTGATGGCCTCTCTGGTCTCCGTGCCTCTTTGTGCCAGCCAGTGGGCTCCAGGGGGAGTGTTTCAGCAGCCCCTGGCCCCTCTGGAGTGCACTCTGCTGGGCAGTCCTGCTCAGCTCTGCTCTTCTCTAGCCTGCTGTAGCCCAAAGCACTGGGACCTCCTCTCCTGCCCTTCTGCTTTAATTCAACTATTCTCTTAAGAAGAAAACAAAATGCATCTCCCCCTGTTTCCCCATCTGTGGGCTGGGGAAGAGAAGAGGGAAATGAGGCCGCTTGAGATGAGGCCAGACCAGCTATGTGGCCTGGAGTGACTCCTGGGGGTGCTCCCGTGGGAGGGGGGCTGAGAAAGAGGGACTAAGATGGGCAGCCCTGACCCCGGCCAAGGACAGGGACCACACAGGCCTCCCACGCACACCTGAGACCTCTCTGCTCGGCCCTGGTTGGCAGCACACAGGTCTGGGGGCTGGGGGCCGAACCTCTGCCTGAGCCAAGCTGGTGGTGTGTGGAGGCCAGCTTACATGGCTGCGTGACCCCTGTGCCATGTACACACCCACATGCTGCCCCTGGAGTATCTGTGACCGTGAAGTGTGCACGTACCTGTAGGCCTAGCTGTGGGGGGTTGGGGCTGGAAAGACAAGGTGGTCCATGGGGCTCCTTCCTAAGGGACAGGCTGGAAGGGGCCAGGCTAAGGAGAGGCAGGCCCAGGTCTGAGCTGTCCCTCATGCAGGGCAGGGACTGGGGAGCCCCAGACAAATAGGCAGCCCTGGGCTGTGGCCCCATCCCTGTCTGAGCCCCCTATCCAAGCAATGTCCTGGGGGGATGGATGCTGGTCTCAGACTGCCTGCCTCCCCCTCCTGTGGATGGTCTCTGGAAGGGGGAGGGTTAGGAGAGGCAGGTCTCCTTTCCCCCGAACAGAAACTCCTGGCCAGCCTGGAGGGTGCCCAGAGGACCCCTGTCTGGCACCAGCTGTTTGAGAGGGTGCAGAAGTGGAGAGGGAACTGGGCCTCCTGTCCCAGGCAGGTATGGTGGCAGTGGGCAGGAGATGGCTGCTTATGCACACACACACTGTTTGGGAGCTCTTGTGCACAGGCCTGGCTGTGCCTGAAATGAGCTAGTGTTGGACGGTGTGTGGGGTGCGCACACGGGTGAGGTGTGGCTGGATCCCCTTCCCCTGCCCAGTCTCCTATCTGTCTTCACAGGTGTCTCTGTGGCTTTCCCCAGGACCCAGAGGAACCCAGGACCCCCCCTCCCCGGCCCCCAGTCCAGAGTAAACAAGCCCAAGGCAGGTGCTGCAGGGCCTCTCCCACCCCTTCCTGCCAGAGGGGGCTGCTGAGAGGTGCCAGGAATAGCAGTGCAATCCCAACCACCACCAGGAACCACAGCCCTAATTGGCTCTCCCCCAGGGGCTCAAAATTGGTTCCTCTCAAGATGTAATTTCCTTTTCAGATCAATCCTCCGACCATCCTGCCTGGAAAAGGCAGTGTTTCAAGGCAGGCTCAGCAGCCCATCTCTCCTGCTCCCCTAGGCCAACGAAGGGATGAATAGATGTCTACACTGGGGGCCCCACACCAGCCTCCAATTCCAGTTCTCTTGACACCAAAGGCCCACACTGCATAGATCCTGCCCCTGACTGTGTTGTGTCCCAACACTCCTGGACATCCAAGGCCTTGCCCAGCAGGGCTCCAGCCTGGGCACCCCACAGACACACATCACTGTCATCCAAGCCTGGGATCACTCGAGAATGCACATCCAGGCCAGCCAACACTGTCACACCCCATAACATGCAGTACCCTAGGACTGGCCCCTCTCCCAAGCTGGACCAGATGACATGCTGGCCCCCAGACCTGTGACAGGGCAGAGTCCCCAGGCCCCAGCTGGACGACACTGTCTAAGGAGACGTTCACACCTAGGCTGTTCCCAGGGCTTTGGGAGAAGCAGCTCCAAGGCTCCCAAGCGAGGCTCCAGGATTGGCAAGACCTGGCCCTGCAGCCAAAGGAGTGGGGCTCCGGGTGCCCCAGGATTCCCACCCAAAGCGAAGTCTCCCAAATTTGCCCTTTGCGGGCTCCTTCCTGCACACTGGCAGGGTTGAGGTATGACTCTCTATCCTGTAAGACACAGGCACAAGCTGCACAGGGGAGAAGGGAGACCCCGAAGCCCCAATTTTCTCGCACATCTCACCACCGGGGAGGATATTCGACAGCCCGGACAGTCGCAGATCGGAGGATGCACCTGCAGAATCCCCTTGGACATAAGCGTCTTCAGACTTTTCCCTGTGAGGAGAGCCGAGGCGGGACTGGTGAGGGAGCAGGGCCGAGCACGCTTCCGGGGCGCAGTCAGCAGCAAGGCCGGTCCCCCCTCCTGGCAGATGTATGAACACCCACCTCGTCCAACTTCGGAGCCCGCCACCCGGCCCTGCCACCCACCCCACCCTCGCGGACGCCGCGGGGATCTGCAGAGCTGAGAAACTCAAGGTCCGGGTGAACGCCCTCCCCCGACGACAGGCGGCCTCCTCCCCGCCCCCTGCGCCCCTCCTCCCGCGCTCGACCCTCCCCAGGCCGGTCCGCGGGAACCCGGAGCAGGGCCGAGGAAGGTCGAGGCCGGGCGCAGGTGAGCTGCGCCGTCAGGACCCGGGACTGCGCCTGATGCCGCAGCGGGAAGAGGGCAGCCACCGCGAAGCCGCGAACCCCAAAGTCGAGCGACTGGGTCCCTAACTTTCTGACTACCTCGACCCTCCCGTCTGGCGCTCACCACGACCCCCTCGCGTGCCGGCTGGGGCACCAGCAGGTCGCCCCGTTGGAGCCAGACTCCTGCCGGAGCCCAAGCACGCTGCTTCCAGCCCCGCCGCCGCTCCGGCTCAGAGCGCGCCCCCACTCCGACGCGCGCCCCCGCGGCCCCCACCTGCGTGCGCTTCCCCTTCCCTCCAGCAGCGCGCACCCGCACTCCGGCCGCACGTGTGCCGCCCCTCTACTCCCGCCAGGACCGGTGGCTTCTCGCCCGGGGAGGAGAGTGTCCCGCCCAGCTGGCCTCCCGCCTGCTCTCCCGAGTTCCCGTAAACTTCCCCTCAGTCTCAAGGCCCAGGAATCCCGCAGAGACCTTCCGAGCGGAAGGAGCGGCCGGGAGTCCAGGGCACCGCAGCCCGAGCTAGGGGGACGGTGGAGGTCGAGGGCGCTTTGCCCAAGTCCACCACGGCGACCGTGCTGCGGGGTGGGGGTGGGGGGTTCCCTGCGGCAGCCCCAGAGTCGTAGCGCCCTCTCTGGGCGGAGATGGGGTCTCCCAGATGGCAGAACAAGGGGGGTCCGGACCCACGGGTCCTCTGGGAGCGGAGGGGAGGGACCTCGGCCGCACCTTTGTGGCGGATGCTGCGCTTCCAGTCCTTAGCCGTCTCGCGGCCGCTGACGAACTGGAACTCGTTGGGCGTGAGCCACTCGCCGCGGTGGCGGATGGACGGGCCCTTGCTGCCCTGGCAGAGTTTGCGCACGTAGAGCAGCGCGCGGTTGGCGCCGCACTCCACCTCGATGCACGGCTCGCCGTTGTCCAGCAGAGGCTGGAAATCCGGTGCCGCGGCCGCAGTGGCCGAGAAGCGCTCGAGGGCCAGAGGGTCCCGGGGCAGGTGGAGGTGCGGGGTGGCCTCGTGCAGGCTCAGGTAGGCGCGCGGAGCGCGGAGCGGCGGAGCCAACAGCGCCTCGTAGCCCGCGGTCGCGGCGGGTAGCGAGGCGGCCGGGGGCAGGGCGGCCGCGGCGGGCAGTGGCGTCAGGTAGCCGGGCAGCGGCGGCAGTGGCAGCGCGGCCAGGGTCGGGTGGAAGGTGGCCAGAGCTAAGGCCAGGTCTTCGCGACCTGGGAGCTCCTTCTTGACCGCCGGCATGGCGGGCCAGTGGTCCTGCAGCCTGGCTCTCCGCCCCCGGTGCAACTTGTTCCGGCCCTCTCTAGAGTTGGGTCTCGAGGGCGGGGGGCCCGGGTGGCGCCTGGCCGCGCGCCCGCCCTACCCGCTACTGCGCCCCAGCGTCCGCAGCGGCCGCCGCCGCCGCCGCGCCTCCCGCCGGGCCACCTCGGACCGCTGCCCGGCCGGCTGGCGGGGCCTCGGCTGCCCGAGACATGGTGCTGCCGGAGCTGCTATCGATCCCTATCGACCTGCCAAGCGCCGCAGCTCCAGGGCCCGGGGGCTCCACGGGGCGCCGGGCCACCTGCGCCCGCGCCCCCGGGGCGGCCCCGCGCCCCGCTCGCCTGTCCGCCCGCCGGGCCGAGCTGGGCAGTGAGGAGTCGTGGAGTCTCCGTCCCGGCGCCCCGCCCCGCCCGGGGGTCCCGGGCCCGCCCCGCCCCTCCCCTCCGCCCCGGCCGCGCACCCGCGTAACTGGCGCGCGCCCACCCGGCGGGGACTTGGGAGACTCCCGCCGCCGCCGCCGCCACAACTTGGCCCATTTAAACGGCCCCGGCGCGGCAGGCGGGCGGGCGCGGGCTCCAGCAGGGGGTGCGTGACGGCCGACTGGGCTCACGGAGGTGGCGGGAGAGGGCTGCACTCCCTGCCCTACTGCCGAGTGGGCGAGGATAGGAGGAAAGGAGACGCGGGGGGTGGGGGTGGGGCGGATGCTATCGAGACGCGGCGCTCGGACCACGCCATGGTCGAGGGAGTCACTGAGCGCAGCCGGTCCGGGACTCCACGTGGGCGGGGGCGGGCCTGGGCCCGGGAGTGGGCTCCGCGCCGAGGATGGATCCGGGATCAGATCGGCCCGCTTGCCCGGCGGGTGTGTGTGTGAGCCGGCGGCTCTGAGTGGATGGTGGGCATCAATGTCAGGGAGGGTGTGGGTGGTCTCTGGATCCGCAGGGTGTGAGGCTGTGCATTTGTGGCCTCAGCACATATGTTGGGGGACGGGGTTCGTGTTCTGTGGATAACGCAAACAGTTCTGTCATTTATTGCTGCCTTAGTTCACTTGGTGATCCCACTATGATTTTTCCTTATTATCCCCATTTTATAGATGAAGAAGGCAAGACACAGGTCAAGTAACTCTGGATGTTACACAGGTGTTTCAAATCCAAGTGGTCTGACTCCAGAACAAACAGTATCTGAGCCATGGTGTGGGGCAAGAAGGTGGGCTGGACCCAATTCAGGGGAATCGGGGTGAGGGACTGGGGATATGGGGGGGGGGCAGCTGCATGTGGGGTTGTGCACTTGAGCACACTTCTGCTCCTTAGTGCGAGCAAGTGTGGGGAAGGGTGACCCGCTACATCCATGTCCACCTCCCTGCCTTGGAGGAGAGTTCAGCCTCGGCCTAGGGCTGGAATGAGGGCAGCTTGTTACCTGGTGATCAGCCCACAGCTCCCTGCATGTCAGCATGTCAGTTTTGCTAGGAGTGGAATTAGGAAGAGAAACTGAGAAGCCCGGTGGCTTTGGTAACAACTGGTGAGACAGGCTTGTCTTTCTTTGGTGTGTCATTTTGGACAAGCTAGCAAGTAGCCTCAGATCCCAACCCAGTGCCCAGACCCCCCACCCCTGCTCCTCTGAGATGCACCTGGCAGGGCATCCTTGTGGGCATCTCCCTGACTGGGGGGCAGAGCTGGATCAGAGGAGGGCTTGCCCCTTCTGCAAGGGAGGGGCTGGGAGCGAGGGAACACACCACCACCACCCACCTCCTTCCAGATGTCAGCACCATCTGGGCATGTGGCAGACTGTTGGTGACCACTCTGCTTTCCCTCACTGACTCACACTGCCCACCTCATCCTCAGCTGAGGCACATCTATCTGTTGGGGTTTAAGGAGCCAGGTGGGAATGTGGGTGTGAGTGATCCCTCCTTACTTCGCCACCCTCAGCTCCATTACCCCATGTGCAGCCTGGACACCTGCACATGCCTGACCCAAGGCGTGATAGCTGACGAGGTATGGTGCCTCCACATCTGATGGAGACAGGAGGCTGTCTCTGCCTGAGGGCCAGGGCCCACAGAGGGGCTGTCATGTTGGAGGGGCACGATGTGGAGTGGCTGTCAGGGCTCAGCTGGAGGCCAAGTGGGATGGGCCCATGT
Source organism: Tapirus indicus (assembly GCA_031878705.1). Taxonomy (NCBI): domain Eukaryota; kingdom Metazoa; phylum Chordata; class Mammalia; order Perissodactyla; family Tapiridae; genus Tapirus; species Tapirus indicus. Next base: position 84,589,969 of record CM062924.1, on the reverse strand, counting down.
TGTGCCCACTGTCTGGCCACCACCACTGACCTTGCTGCCGAAAGACATTCCCCTCCGCCCAGCTCCTCTCATGTTTGGGGGCACCTGTCTGCTGAGCCTCAGGTCTCCAAACCCCTGACATTCAGACTGTGGTTTGGGGAGCGAAGGCTGGTGAAGCACATCTCCAGACATAAGAAGGTATCATGGGGCCCACAGGCCAGGCTTCTCATCTGACCTAAGCCTGTGGAGGGGTACCTGCCTTCCCTTCTGCAGGACCACCTGTCACTCACTCCTGGACTCTTTCCTCACTCACAGGCCCACAGCGGTTAAGGAGGGGCATGGGGGACCCCAACTCTGGCTTTCAGGGGAAGGGTCCAGCTGGCAAGGACCTCCATGCCACCATCTGGCTCCACTCCTCTCTGGAGGACCAGAGTCCCTTCCTGAAAAGAGCGTGACTGGGTCCAAAGATCCCTGCAGAATCCCCTCTCCTCAAAGGGCTGCTCCCTGCCTCCCAGGAGACCCCCTTCCAGGGGCTGTCTAGGGCCTTGACGGAGCAGGGCAGTTCAGCCCCACATGTTTCCCCCTCTTCAGGGGAAATAGACCCGTCTGCCCACAGCGGACAGAGCGCCTTCCCATGCGGACCAGAGGGCCTCACCCTCAGCCATCATACGCCTCCCATACGAATCTGCTCACTTCCTCCGTCTGTCCACCTGTGCTCTGGTCTGGCGTCCGGGCCCGCACGTTCCTCTGCACTTCTCAGAGTAAAGCCAGAAACCAGAGAGACAGAGTTTTGGCGCTAGAATCACCCCCTGCCTGACGCTCAGGCCTGGGCGCCGCGGAGAACGCAGCCCCTCCTCCGCCTGCGGAGGCCCCGCCCCCGCCCGCCGGCCTGGGCGGCGCCGTCGCTGCTCTCGGTCCCCCTACTCGGGGCCCTCGCGGCTGGGCCGAGGCCGGAGCCGACGCCGCTGCCGCCGCCGCCAGGGAGGGGGAGGGGGAGGGGAGGGGTCATAAATAACCGCGGGGCGGCGCGCCCGGGTGCAGACGGTGACCCGAGACGTCCCCAGGGAGCGCGGGGGCGGCCCGCAGACCCTGCTGCCCCCAGCCCAGGCTCGCCAGCCTTGACCGCCCCCTCTGGCGCTGCCCGACCCTGTCCACAACTGGCGCTTGTGCTGGAACCCTCCATCCTATCCTGCAGTACCTGCCTACCCCTTCTCCAGACTGCGTGCCTTAGAGCCCCCTTCTCATCCATTCCTTCATCAATCCATCATTAACTGAGCACCAGATGTGGTATAACCCCAGGAAGAGGGATCCAGAGGTGAGGTTGGGAAGGAGAGAGATACAGAGGAGAGCGGTGTATCCCTGAGACCACTGGGGCAGTCTTCCTGCCCTCAGCCAGGATGACTGAGGGGGTGGGAGGTCGGACCCAGATGCCCAGAGGGGAAGGTGTGCAGGGACAGATCCCATGGGCCCCCAGGTGTGGGTACAGTTGACACTGAGCTGTGGGGAAGCACACCCATGTGCACACGTACATGTGCCCACAAGGCACAGACAGCAGCCCACATGTGTGCTCACACACACTCCCACGTGCATGCACAGCAGCTCCCAAAGCTGCGCACACAGGACAGGTGCACATACGGATGCTGGCATCTTCACAAACACACACAGAAGTGTGTGCTAACTTACAGCACAGCCAAGATAGGAGACACCACCAAGACCTGTGCATAAAACACACAGACACACAGGCCTGCAGCATGAGTACCAGATGGACACAGCCGTCATGTCCAAGACAGCATGTCTGATGCAAGAGTCTGATCTGCAGCACTGTTCCACTAGGAAGGGTTAACCTGGGTCAGAGGTTAGTGGTGAATCAGACACCCCTGTGTGGCCAGAGCCTCCAGGAATGTGTCTGCTCCTGGCTCCAGGTCAGACACAGGAGGGGCTGCCCTGCTGGGACCGGCCTTGCCTTTGGCTGGCTGTGTGCTGGCTGCAGGCCACACCGTCTCTCAGGAGAGAAGGTGTTTCTAAGGCCAGTCTCTCCGTGGACCTTAACTTATGCCATTTAAAAGAACAAAGAGATAGGGCCTGGGGTCAACCTCACACCCCCAGCTCAGTTATGTGGGCCGTGATGTTCACTGGCTATGTTACACATATGCTGACACACGCATACCTTCTCAGACACACTCACAATGGCCCAGACACAAGCACAGTGACACAGGTGCCGGACACCCCATAGGGTGCACTGGGGCCACTCTGACGCCGTCACAGAGGAAGCTATTGGTCTGGCAGCATGGGTAGGAGTCCTAACCACCACTGGCTCTGCATGTCTGCCCCCCCAGGAGGAGTGAAGACACCGCTCGCCAGCATCACTGGGGGCAGAGGGCAGCCTCCGCCTCAGGGCAGCCTGCCAGATGCTGGGACCCGCCTTGGCCTGGGTGCTGGAGCAGGCCAAAGCAGGTGGTAGAGAGGGCCGACTCGGCAGTGGCCTGAGACTCAGGTCCTCCTGGCTGGCCACTGCCTGACTCAGTCCTCTCTGTCCTTCTCGGGACTTTCGTTTCCCCATCTGAAAATGAGGGGCTCAAAATCTGTGGAGTCCCTTTGGCCTGGAGCAGAGCAGTCAGGGTGAAATGTGGCTGCAGGTGCCCTGGTCAGCACAGTAAGGCGAGCCTGGCACATCTTACATGCTTCCTCCATAAATGGGCTCAGAGTGCAGGAGCTGGGGGGCTCCCCCATCAAGGTGGGGCCAAGCAAAGGGAAGGAATAGGGTCCTCCAGGGCCCCTGGGAGCAAGAGAATCTGTCCCAATGAATGGGCGTGGGGGCTGGTTCCACGCTTCCTCTCCCTGCAGACACCTGTGGCCTGGACCTGGCCTGGGGCGTGAGGAGGGGGAGTGGGGGACGGGAGGACCCTTGGATGCGACTGCTGCCCTGCTGGGTGGATGTGGGCACCGAGGCCCTGTGCAGTTCTCATCCATCACGGCACAAGCCACGGCAGCACCACGATCACCGTCTCTCACGTCAGGTCAAGGAGCTGATCAGAGCTGAGGAGCAGAGCTGGGGCCCAGCATGCAGCCTCAGTCTTCAGTCCCATTACAGCCCCGTGTCCCAGGAATGTGCCCACGGGGGCTGAGTGTGAGGGAACATCCTGACCTGAGAGTGGAGGGATGTGTGCTCACATGTGTCCATAACGTGTTCAAGGGACACCCGTGTACTCACGCGGGTCTGTACCTTCCTCCTCTTGTGACACAGTCCTGCCGTCTGTGTTGACTCTCGCTCAGCACAGATCTCGCACAAAGGCCTTGGGACCCGTGCTCCTCGTTGTGGGTGTCTGGGCCCTGGAGGGTCAATCCCAGTTGTGCTGGTCGCATGTTCACTCCGCATGTTTACCTCTCATGGCCTGGGCAGACCTGTGAGCACTCAGAACATCATAGTCTCGAGAGGGACACCAGGCTGTGCTGTCCTCAGAGCCTCAGGGCAGTGCTCAGGCCCCCATGGGGGCAGTAGGAATGGGTGTTGGGGGAGGAGTGGGCTCGGGTGTGGGAGGGCCCTGGAGTCAAGCACGATGGGGAGCAGTGGGCTCAGGTGGTCTGTCTGCCAGGACTGCTACGTGGAAGCTGAAGGAGAAGAGGTGACGTCCAGGAGGGGACCCTGGAGGCAGAGGGAAGCTGGAGCTGAGGGGCTTATTAGGTGGGCTGGGAGGGGGCATGCACAGGGAGTCCAGACTGGCCCCGGAAGTGACCATTTATATGTTGGACTTCCTGCCACATGCGAGCTCTTTGCAACCTGGACTTATGTTTGTTCTCTGACATACCTTCCTGTCAGCATTTGAGGGCTACACTCGGGAGGTCATCCCAGCGCGACCTACTCTCAGCCTAGCTTGGCCTCCCTGGCCTGCGGCAGCTCCATCCCTGCTCACCTCTTTTCCCAGCACCTGTCCACTGGGCTTCTGCCCAGGCAGGACTCCAAACTCCCTCCCGTCCCCAGAAGCTTCTTAAGAATTTGGCCATAGGCATCCTCTTCATCAGAGAGAGAGAGAGAGAAAGCTCACAGGCCTGGGAGAGTCTCCCAGCCGGGCTCAGGGTGGGCATCCTGGATTTTGGTAGGCTTTGCCCAGACTGAGAGGTGAGGTCGGAGTCCAAGGACAGGTGTGGTGTTCTACTCTGAGGTCCCTGCTGGAGACACAGGGGTGGCACAGAGGCCCCATGATGGATTCCATGGGGCTGGGAGCAGGCAGGGCTTGCACCCGCTCCTGCATGAAGAAGCAGATGCAGATCCGCGGAGGGGCCTCCAAGACACTGCACCCAGTACAGGCTGTGACTGCCTGAGGCCTCCTGCTGCCTGTCCCATGTTCCCCCCACGAAGTGCCTTCTCTGTTCTACATGGAGGGGTCTTGGGGCATTTTGTTCTCTGGGGCCTTAGAGGGCAGAACTCAGTCACAGGAGGCAGACATGGAGCCTCGAAATAAAGGAAAACAGCCAGAGGTACCTGGAAGCAGCGTCCGCTCTTTCCTGGGTAATGAGCTCCTTGTCCAGAACTGGCCCTGGAGAGCCTGATGCCGTTGGTGAGGGCACAGCAGCCCAGGCTGAGGTGCCAGCACACCTGGAACCCATCACATGTGCACTTGCCCTGCCCCGGGGTGGCCCAGGTGCATGCTGGGTGTGATGGAACAGCAGCATGCACACAACACGGTGGGAACGCGCACATGGGTGGACGACACAGAACACCCCCCTCACACCCACCGCCCACTGCCTCTGGCTGCTCCCCAGGGCACCTTGTGGCCAGTGAGGGGGGCCAGGGCTCTTGAGCCCCACATGAACCCTAGTTGCTCTGGATTCCCATCCATTTTTCCTTATTTAATGTAACTTGTGCCCCAGCAGCATTCACAGGGTTCCACTGTGTGGTGGCTGTGTGTTTTAGGATCTCATCCGGCTGCACCCCAGCAGGACTGCGGCTCTGCACCTGCCTGCACCCAGGGACGGTGGGTGGCCTGAGTCTCCCTCACACACAGTCCCACCCTCAGGGTCACCTTGTCAGCATTGATTTGTCACGTCAGGGATTTTCACAAATAGCCAGCTGCAGTGGACAATGAGTTTTACTGTTTCCTCCACAACTCGGCCAGGCTGGCTTTCTGAGGTCATAGACTTAGCCTGACCCCATCCAAGGCCAAGTCCTGGACTCCCATTGCCAATGGGCCCCTCTCTCTGAGGGCAGGTCGAGTCAGTAATATCCTTGTGGGGTGCCCTGAGGTCTTGTGGGCACTGTCTGGATGTGACGCTTTCTTTATTACTGTGGCTGGCTGAGCCCTCCGTGGGGCCATCTCGTCTCTGTGCTGCTGTCTGCAGCGTCACAACAGGGTGGCCCTGCACGTTGTGCTATGAAAGCAGGGACTCCGTGATGTGTGGTGCCCCAGGTGCAGCCCCAGCAGTGGGTGGGCTGAAGGGCACAGCCTGGTATTGGCCAAGACCCTGAGCAGAGCCCATGTGCAGGGGCTGGATCTGAACCTACCACCAGCAGGAGAAGGGCAGAAATTCCAGGGCTCTGTCCAAGGCCATAACCTGGTGCTTTCCCCAGGACATTTAACAAAGTCCCAGGATGGCGCAGGGGGACTTCCCAACCTGCGGACTGGTGAACTGGGCAGACTGCTTGGAGGCCCCTGAGAAGTGGGAGGAGAAGAGGCAGCTGGTAGGACTGGGGCTGGTCTGAGGGTGTTTTTACCTCTGCATAGAGGAGAGTGGGCATCCCCAAATGTGGCGTCCTTATGCCCTGCCCAGCACAGAGGAGCTGACCTTTGATGCTCTCTGTACATGCAGATGCCAACAGACATCAGCATGCTGCAGACTCTCCTTCCAGGAGCACATACAGACCATCCTCCTGGACAGGGTGACCTTGCCAAAGTCTGAGAGCTTGCCCCATGTCAGCAGTTGAGTAACTGTGTCTGAGGTCCAGGGCGGGGGGGGCGTATATTTGGGCTCCTGAGCCCCAGAGGCCTCCGAGATGTGACAGGTTGATTCATGACTAGTAAAGGGCAAAGCTAGGGCTTGGGCTGGGTCATCCTGTCTTCCAGCCAGGAACACGGCTCTCAGCAAACTTGTCAGCTTCTGCCTGATGCTGATGTTCTGCTTCCTGTTTCTGCCCTATTCAGGCCTCGACACATTGAGATTTTTTAGTACTTTCACTTGGTGCCTTTCTGTGTATTAGATGAGCTGCACTCATGGGTATATGCCCTGAGACCCTCTTCTCAGATCAGCTTCCCATTCCCTCACTTCTCATTCCTTCCTTCAGGATCCTCTTCTGTCTCACCCTCCCTCAAGCTGGCTGGATGGGTGGGAGAATGGGTGGATAAGTGGATGGGTGGGTGGATGGGGGGATGGGTAGGTGGGTGAGTGGATGGGGGTGGGGGGATGGATGGGGGGTTGGATGGGTGGGTTCCACCCTAGGCACTCTTCTCTTTTGTGTGTTCTTCTGTGGTTTCCTTTACAGATTGTGACCCCGAATCTAGCTGCAGTCCAGACACTCAAGAGTCTACAGCCTGCCTTGTGTGTCCACCTCACAGTCCTTGGAGCCATTTTCTTACTGTGTTGTCATCACTCTCTGGCTCTCAGTCACCCAGAGAGCTGGCACTACCCTAGACTCCTCCCCATTAACCAAGCAAGAAGCCTCATCTGTGCTCCTTCTTGGATCCCTCCCACTCCCGTGACCTAACCTGGCCCTTCTCACCCATCATGACTTCCGTGACACCCCCAGACTCTGTCCCCACTCACCCAGAGCCTGATGGGCATGTGTGGCCTCCTTGCTCCCCAGGGGCTCCTTGGGGAACAGTTCAGGCTCCCTGCTCTCCAGGCCCTGTCTCTGCCCCAGGGCCCAACTTTTGTTCTTCCTGTCCTCCCTCAATGTCCCAGCACGGCCAAATGGTTGCCTCTGCCCAGGAGTCCCGCTCCCCACTGTCACCATTCTGTGGCCACTCAGGGCTCCATTACCACTTGTATGTCACCTTTTACTTTTGTGGGCCCTTTCCTCCACTAAAAATTTTGAAATTATATTTTACAACTATGTTGGTATAAGATGAATATAATCTATGCTAGATTCATTATTCCATATTATTATTATATTCTTTTTTCCTTCTGATTTTAAAGGATATTAAAATTAAAACATTTTTGTGGTCCCGAGAAATGCCACGGGGTCTGGTACTATGCCCGCCACACCTGGTCGGCCCTGCTACCCTCTACCTGCCTTCCAGACTCACAGCAGCATCCCCTCCTTTCCTGTTAGGGACCCCCTGGGGCCCCAGAACACCAGCACATACCCTGGCCCCACAGGTTTCCTACTGTGCTGCCCAGGCCCCGGGCAGGCCAGTGTGCTCAGAGACATTCCAACTGAACTGAACTCAAGGTGGGTGAGGAATAGGGCACCAGGGGCTCAGAGGGGCCTGGTGGAGCACCCTCAGAGGTGCTGATTTGGGTGGCTTCACTGAGAGGCGAGGCCAGCACACTGTTCTGGAAGCTGGGCCGGAAGTGTCGGCAGCAGCGGAAGGTGGTCTTGAGAGAGACTGAGTTTTTGAAGGAAGGCCTGACCTCCAGACATCACTCCAGTTCTTGGTGGGTGGCAGGAGCCCAGGCCCATGGTGGCCCACAGCTGCCAAGACTTCCCCATGTCTGCCTCTGGGTCTCTGAAGGGGATGTCTGCACTGGCAAGTAGAGCTAGACCAGGCCACCACATCTCTGGAGCCGGGGGCCTGAGCTCCCTGCCTCTGGACCCTCTCCTCCAGCCCTTTGGCCCCAGAATTCTCAGGCAGGTCCAGCTGTTCCCTCGCAACCTCTGAATCCCACAATCCAGTCTGGCCCTGGCCAGGATCCCAGAGGTCCACCCTGGAGGGAGGGGCACCCATGGATACACATCTGGATGCACGGGGGGGTCTTTGTCTTGACCCTCAAGTGCCCGGCCTGTGGGTCCAGCAGTGGCTGCCTACTTTGGTGCTGTGGGGATGGGTGTCGTCCAGGGGTGCCCAGGTACCTGGGGCCTGCCCATGATGACAGGAGGGACTCAGATCCCTGGGCCCATCAGGCCCCTCTGACCGGCACAGGAGGATTCAGCGTAGAGACCTCCCCACCCCCACTGCCTGCAGCACTGAGGCCAAGACCTAATAAAACACCCACCTCACGGGAGACAGCTTTATCTTGTTGATCGGAAGTCTGCCAGCCCAATTTATGACGGAACATAAGCTCTCCAAATCTGAATTTATGCGTTGCAGTATAATGAGAGGTCAATGAGATTAAAAGTGGGCTCGTGAGAGGACCAGAGCGGCCCACTCCTCATTGCTGCCACGGGAAACCTCACCTCCCGAGTCCCTGGGCCCAAGGGAGGCAACAGCGCAGCCCAGTGGCAGGACAGGAAAAGGGAGGGCAGGGGAGAGAGCAGCTTGGGAGGCAGGCGATGGGAAGGGGCGGGGGCAGGAGGTCAGCAGAAGCAGACGGGTGGGGCAGGAGCTGGGCCTTGGGCAGCGGCTGGCCTGGACCACCAGCTGGAGGAGGTGGGCGCCAGGGGGAAGGATGAGGACAGGGAGGGAGCAGAGGTTTTCCCTCAGGGACAGGGGGCTTTCTCCCACCCCCGCAGCCCTAGGCCAGCCCCTGGCTCTGAGAACAGGACCCGTCGCCTGATGAGGTTGCAGTGCGCACAGACCTAGGTCTTCCAGCTCAGGTCCACCTCCCTGCCCCCTCCCTGCCCCCTCTGTCTTCATCACCCCCTGGAGTCCTGGGTGGGGGGCGGTGTGCTCTGTCCAGGTGGGCGCCTGGGCACCCGCCAGCATGAGGCTGGCTTTCTGAGCTTAGGCTAGACCCTGACTTCAGGATTTATACAAATAAACGAAATGAAAAGTGCTGGCAGCCCTGATCTGATTACAGAGTCATTCATTCTCTGGTCGTTAATAATTTGTGCAATAAGGGATTGCAGCCGCTCAAGTGAGGAGGAGGCTGTGGCCCAGCCTTCCCTCGGCGCCAGAGCCGCGGGAGCTGGAAACATAAATTATTAGTTTCTTATCGCTCAGCCTGCCATCGCTCATGCTGCCAGGGGCTTGGCGGGAGCCGGCGGCGGTCCCACCGCCTGCCTGGGCCTGGCTCTCAGCTGCCGCTTGTTGTGGGGACTCTGGGTGGGGCCCCTCATCCTTCCTACCCCAGCCCTCAGTGGCGGGATGCCCAGAGCCTCGGCCTCAGCTTAGAGGCCACAGCTAGTGCCGAGGCCAGTTCTGGAATTGGGGGCTTTAGGGTCTTAGCTCTTGTGCTCTGAGCCTCTGACCGCCCCTCTCTGTAAGCAAAGCCAAACCGCTGAGGTTAGTAAGGAGCCTCACACGCCTGGCCCGGGGTACCTGCTCAATAAGGGCAGTGGTCATTATCACCAACACAGCAGAGGCCCACAAACCGCTCCAGTCCAACCCCTGACTAGGGGGAAGGAAAGGTGTGTGTCTGGGTTTGTGTCAGCTCCTCCGGGTGTGTCTCTGCCTCCCGGGTGGGACTCAGAGCAGGCACCTGCACCTAAGCATGCACACCTGCAGGCACAGCATCCACTCCCTGGCTCATTCTGTCCTGCGTCCAGCACTGGGCTCCTGGTCTGGGGGGCAGGCATCGAGCAAACAGGCTAGACATGGGGTTGGTGCTGACCGAGGTGCCCGGTGCCCGAGCTGCAGCAGGTGGGGTTGGGTGAGGGTGGCTGGGGGCATGTGCTGTGCCCCCAGGCTGTGCACCTGCACCCCCAGGTGGGGGCTGAACACAAAGGCCCAGAGCCCAGAGCGCTCCAGCCCAAGTGGTGATTAAGGCACTTATGATAATTACAGAAATGGGCCCCCTCAGGCAGGGCCTGCCTGCCCCACCCCCAAACTGGGCAGGGCGAGGCAAGGTTGGGAAATTGGGTTGGGGGGGCTCTAGACTCCAGACGTCCTGCACGGAGGATGCGGAAGGAGTCAGGGTGCCGGCCTCCCGCCAGCTGATGTTATTGGACCTGAACTCTCTGATGTGCCTCCCAATCTCAGCTTGCTTTCTGGGAGACTGGGGTTACCCTCAGCCTACCTTGAACTTCCCCCAAATTGGTGAGAACTTGTGGTCAGGGGCAGCAAAAGTGCTTAAGGCTGCATGCCCAGGGCGCTGCACCCACCACTTCCTGGCTGTGTGGCCTTGGGAAGACCTTTAAACTCTCTGAGCCTCAATCTGTAAAATGGGAATGAGAATTAAATAAGGCAAAATTAATATGTACTGAGCCCCTACTGGGTGCCAGGGAATCCAGGTATGTGTGGGGTGGGATGGAGACGGCTCATCCCGCAGCTGCGTGTGTGCTGGCAGCTTGTGCAGGGCCTGGGTCCAAGCCCGAGCCCCCTGCAGAGATTGCACTCTGTCCACATCCAAGCCTTCTGCCCTCTTCCCATGACTCCTTCTCAGCAGCACTCAGTTTTGCCCCAGAATGCCCCTACCTAACACATTCAATCTGTCCTCTGGTTTCTTGAACTCCCGAACACAGTAGGACCAGATGCTTTCATGTCCCCGTGCACTCACCCTACTTCCCAGTCATTTCCGGGTCAGCGTCAGTTGACTGTTGTGGGTCATATTTTCCACCTTCCTTTCACGCCTGGTGATTTTCGAATGGGCGAACAGGACTGTGAGTCTCACTGGGTGCTGAATATTTTCCTAAACGTTCTCGGCACTTTGCTCTGGAAGCTACTTGGAAGCAGTTTGGTCCCGTCAGGTCTTGGTTTTAGGCTCTGCTGGGAGGCCCAGAGCAGCGTGGAGTCCAGGCTGATCTGTCCACTTCACTGTGGCAGGACCCACTGTGCTCTGCCGCCCGCAGCGAGGCAAGATCTCGCGCCTGGCTGTTGGAACGAGCACTTTTCACAGCCCTGTGTGACCTCTGGACAGGACTCCCTCTGATCCTCTCGGTGGTCCTTCCCTGGCCTCGAGCACGCACGCGCTGACCCATGCTCCGCAGACTCCGGGGCGCTCTCCTCTCTGGTGCTCTGTCCTGCGAACTCTAGCTGCCTGGGCTTCCCGGGATGCCCAGCTCCGTCCCTCCCCTCAGGGGGACCCCTGACCCTGCCTGGGTGCTCCCCCTGCACCACAGCTGGAAACTCTGGAGGCGGTGAGCTGGGTCGGTCAGAGTGCTGTCCAACCACCGCCTGGTGTCCGCTCTCTTGAGGCTGTTGTGTCCTCCATCTTGTCCGGTGTTTGTTTCTGGCAGGAGGGTAAGTCTGGCTGCTCTGTCTTGGAGTGTCTGTCCCATGGCTCGCGATGTGCCCACACCTGGTGCCAGGCATAAAGGAGGCTCCTGGCAAGTGTTTTCTGAGTCTGCCTGGGCCGCTCGTGTGACCTGGGCCCCGTGGGCTGTACAACCTGCTGTGCAACAGACACTTGGCCCCATCACTTGCCAATCCACTGCAGCCTAGTGAAGGCTGGGACATCCTGAGCTTCACTCAGGGAGGGGGCAACAGGGAGGGCTCCACGGCCTGGGGGCCACAGGTCCCTGCAGCACCCCCAGCCTGGCCTACACTGGCCACTTCTACCTCCAGGACCTCAGGCCAATCCCTGCTGCCCAGGGTGGCTGGTGGCTTTACTATGGGGACCAGGAGGACAGGGACGGAGGGAGTGGGCCACAGCATGTTATCTGTGAAGGTGCACCCCATGCCTGGAGCAGCAAGAGCTGGGAGGGGAGGCTGAGTGCACTCTGGGGAGAGCCTGGTGGGCCCCAGACCAGGGGTCCATCCCTCAGTGGGGACAGCTTTGTCACCAGTGCCCCAGTGACAGGATGCTGCCACTGGAAAAGGAAATTTAGTCTTGGAAACCCCCTGGGAGAGGAGCGAAGGCTTAAAGATGCTGGGTGTGTTTTATTACTGGAAATGCACTCCGTAGACTGTATGAGCAGCAACCTTGGTCCTAAACACACACGTGTGTGCCACACAAGGGCAGACACCTGCTAACAGCTGTGCACACAGGCAGGCCTGGCCACATCTGGCTTTGGCTTGGAGTGGACACTGTCTGCAACAGAGGTGGGTTCAGATCTCGGCTTGTCTCTGCCCAGGAGCTCCAAGGATAGAGTGTTGCTGATAGAGTGGGAGCTTGGGGGAACACTCCAGGGCTGGCCCTCTGGCTAAAGGAGCAGCCTGGGTGTGGTACACAGAGGAGGCGGACATTTGACCTGCAGGCAGACCGGGGCCTTGGCTCCCAGCTCTGCAGATGGATGGGCAGATGGTGTCAGGAATGGGGTGTTCCAGCACAGGTGGAGGGGCAGTAGACACAGTGGAGGGGAGTGAGGGATCCGACCACTGGATCTTGGTCTTGAACTGGGCTCTGTGTCTTCTGTTGGGGGACAGGCTGGAGCCAGGCATTCTTTGAGTGGCAGGTAAAACTCTTTCCCAGAGAAAAGGGGACGAGGGCCCAGTTCAAAATGCCACCCACCTTCAGCACAGCCAGCAGCAGGGTAGAGCCTCTGGGAACCCCAAGTTGGAGGCCCACGGTGGGGAGGATGCTGCCTCCCGCTACCCCTAGGGGATTTTGGAGGCCAGTGTTACTCCTGGGAGGTGGCCTCGCTCTCTGCCAGGCACTGGCCTCAAAGGCAGCAACTTTGGGAAGCTCAGTGCCCAAACAGCACAGACGCCACAGACGGTTGGCCTCGGCATTTCCTCGGGGCCCGTGCTGTCCCTCGGGTGAACCCCCACCCCTGTCCATGCATGCCCTGCTGTTAGAGTCTCAGGCTTCCCCTGAGCCTGGCCTGGCTGCAGCCCTCCCTGGCTCCTCCTGTTGTTTCTCCACTGGCCTCTCCTCACTGCCCCGGCGTCCGACTGACTCGTTAGCTCCGTGGCTCCGCTGCCCACAGGGCGAGCACTCATTTATCCTTTCTCCCTGATTCGTTCAGTTGTGCCAGGCACAGTGTGGCACATCCAGGGGCACATGTGAGCAGTTCACACAGCCCTTTCTTCCTGGGTGGGAGTCAGGAAGGGAAGCTCCAACCCTCCGCCTGGAGCAGCAGACCCAGCTTCTGTCACAGCTTCCTGTTGGACACAGCCCAGGAGCAGCTGGCCAGCCCAACATTCCAGAAGAGCACGTTGACACCAGAACGCTCTGTGTAATCCTACTCATCCTTTGGTGACGATTTATTTCAAATGCCACTTCCTCCATGAAGCTGTCCAGTCAGAATGAGTCTGTTGTCCCTTGAGCTTCTGTGCACACATCCCTGAATGTCCACAACCCTGGCTCTGGCTCACACCGGAGTCCAACATTCCTACCTGAACTGTGAGCCCCAGAGGGGTCTCATCTCTGCTCCGAGGCCTTGGAAATATGTCACGATGACTCAGCACTTCATGAGCACAATTTTGGGTGCCCTAGGAGCAACCTGTGAGGTAGGTGCTCTTTTTAACCTCCTTTCACAGGTGACAGCTGGCAGGCGGCAGAGGAGCTTTGAGGCCTGGTCCTGTGGACCTCTGTGCTTTAATCAAATGAGCCCACAGCTGCTCCTGAGCTCCTCACTTTGATTATTAATTAACCCCTTGTTATCAGCTAGGGACTTCTCAGGGATTCTTGGGCTGAAAGCAGAAGAAAGTGGGCGATCCAGTAGAATCCAGGGGAGCCATTGGGTGTCACCCTGCTGCCCTGAGCTGGTGCTAAGTTTCCTGACCTCTGGATACCTCAAGTTTGGAGGCTCCAGTTTGGAGGGGCAGGGGCTTATCTGATCCCTGAAGCTGCTGGAGGCTGCTTTGCTCTATCGCCTGCAGACACAGTCACCTGTCAAGCTGTCAAGCGTGTATACCCACAAGCTGCCTGCTCCCCTCCCTTGGCACATGGCTGGGCTTCCAGACACCCAGCCCCGTCTCCTGTCTGCCCCAGCACCCCACTCTGTGGTTCACTCCACTTTTCTGATTCCTCCAGCTGCTTTCTCTGGAGATGTAGCCTCTCTGCTCTGCGGCCTTGTCCAACACCCACCTGGCTGCCATGCCTGGACTTGGAATCCCGTCTGGCCTGCCTCCAAGTCTCAGCCCCCAGCCCCCACCCCACCCCGTCACTCTGCAGGGGAGACAGGCGGGCTCTGTGCACAAACAGAATCCCACGCATATGTCTTTTTACCAACCAGAGTACATGTTAGGACCCACAAATCCACTAACTTGGTCCTCGCCAGGCTGTGTGTTAACACAGCGACACAATTCACCTGGTTCTCTCACCGGGGCCCAGAAACACTGACTGGGGCGCCCACTCCCACCCCATGTGGTCGCCTCTAGACTGATTTAATTTATCACTGGCCGAGGATGAGTAATTTTATCCTGAAACACAGTTCAGGGTGATAGATGAGGGAGCGGGGCAGGTGAGCGCCTCACTGCCTCCCTCCCCTTGGAGGGGGAGGCTGGAAGGACACTACCGCCCTTTTGTGAAGGGAGAGTGGCCCAGAACCAGGAGGAGGAGGGAAGAGCCCCAGTGAGGGTGATTGGCAAGGCCAGGGTGGGAGTGGGGCAGTGGAGGCAGAGGCACAGACTAGGGTCAGACCCCCGTGAGGAACACGTGGAAGACCCAAGTAGGGGAGCAGACGCGTCCTCCCCCCAAAGCCTGCTCAGGGCTGAGGTCTAGAGAGTCCTGTACGGGGGTGGGGTGGGCAGGTGAGCGGCTCCAGTGTCCAGACAGGAGACTCACAGAGAAACTTCTGAAACCACACTAGTCCTCCAGGAGTCAACCCCGTCTTTTATTTGCAGTGAAGTCCTTCATGAGCTGACGTCTTCTTCACCGGTGCCCATCTCACCAGTGTGAACAGACGGACACTCAGAACCACAGCCAGGCCGTCAAGACTTGTGTAGACATTTGGAGCCGACCGGTGTGGATTTTCTGGAGCCTCTTCAGGTGCTCCAGTTAGGATTCTAGTCCAAAAGGCTGCCAATGGGCATGGGGTCGGGGTACCGGCCTGCCCACCCATCACCAAGGTCCCTGGTCTCAGTGGTGTGGCTGAGAGCTCTGCAGGAGGGAGCTGGCAGGCACAGGGGCCAGAGAACAAGTTCATCCTTCTTGTTATTGTCTGTGAGGTTCCTGGGGTCTGGGAGGGGGGATGAGGGCATCCAGACCCGTGCCTCCCCCAGGTCAGCCGGAGTGATCGCTAAAGAAGGGCCTGCCACCCCAGCTCACGGGACAGGGCTGGTCACCTCATGGCTGAATGTCCATACAGACAGATTCAGCCCCACAGGCGACCTGGGGCCCTCGCCCTGCCCAGGGAGGGCAGAGGTGCCACCAGCTGGTGGGTGCGCGCTGGAGGCGCTGACAGCCGCGCTGTCACTGCGGTTGATGAGCACCGAGAGAGACAATCCCCGCCACCCCCAACCGGGTCAGGAGCCTGGGGGCTGACGCAGGAGCGGAGGAGCTGCCCCCAGGCCGCCGGGCAGTGTGTCCCCGGAGGCCGCCGCCGCCGGCGCAGCGGAGGCGCCAGGCGCGTCCGGGAAGTCTGGGCGGCCGTCCGCCCGCAGCTGCCCCGGGTCCTGTGCCCGAGCCAATCGCGGCGACTGGGCGGCCGCTGCAGCCTCCCCACGGCGCGGCAGTTAACCCTTCCCTCCCTGGCCGCTGTCTGCTGTGGCCTTGGGACCGCGCGGGTCCCAGGGGACGCAGCCTGCAGGCTGGCAGCGAGCCAGGGGGACCTGGGCCTGGGTCTGGCCCGCGGAGCTTGGGCTGTCCCCGTGGCCTGATCACACCGCCCAGAGGGAGATTCTGCCAGGCAGCTCCAGGGGGCTTCAGGTACAAGACCCCTGCTGGGTCCTCTGGCCCCATGCGTGCTCGGTCAGTGCCTTCTCTTGGTCACTGAGGAAACCATCCCTCCTTCCCATGGTCCCACACTCCACCCTGCCCCCTTGCTCCCACCCATCCAGTTCTCTGCAGCCACATCTGCCCTCCTGTCCTTCCAAGATCACAGGGAGAACAGTGACGACATACTAACAACAATGACTGTTTTCACCAGGATTACTAGAGTGCCAGCCACTGTGCTGTTCACACAGATCCTGAGGCTCATGATCCCTGCATTGCCCCAGGTTACAGACGAGGAAACTGAGGCCCAGTGAGGCCAAGGACTTGGCCATAGTCACAGTGAAGGAAGTCGAGCAGGATCCTGCTCCTGCTTCAGGGCTAATGCCCCCTCCTTCCCCCTCCTGCACCTTCCTCTCCCCATCTCTAGACTTTTCTTTCTTTGCAGCTGCCTCCCCTCAGCCCCATGGCCCCACCCCAACTTCACAACAGCGAAACCTGTCTGAAGTCCTGCTTTTCTTTCAGTCACACCTTGCCTCCCACTGTCTCACTTGCTCTGTCACCTTAGCACTACCCTCCCCTCGGCTCCTGCCCTCTCCAGCCAGGAAACCTCTTTGTCAGACGTTGCCAGGGCCCACCCCCACCCCTCCCTGCCTCCCATGTTCTAGCCACTCTTGCCCGCAGTGTTAGGTCCCCTGCTCTCTCCTGCACCTCCATCTGTCCGTCTTTTTGCTCTACACCTGCTGCCATGTCGCTTTAACAGCCTATACTGATGACCAGCTTTTTTTGAGCTCCTACTGTATGCAGGGCTCTGCTAGGTGCTGGGAGGTCCCTGCTGCCTGCAGCTTGTATTGCATTAGGGGGTGGGGCAGATAATGAACAAATCGACTAATCAATAAATTAGAGAAATACTAGACAGTCCTATGTGGAGAATGAAGATAGAATGGTTGTAATGGTAAGTGCCACTGAAGCTGTTTTTGACTGTCTTGAATGTTGACAGTGAGCTGAGACTTGGCCCGAGGGAGCCCCTTTCAGGTGGAAGGAGGGGCCCTGGGAAGTTCTGAGGCAAAGACTGGAGCTTGGTGGGCAGGATGTGCAGGGACTGTGGGTGGTCTCCACACTGAGGAGGGTCTGCACTCCTGTTGCTGGTCAGGACGGAGGGTAAGTGCAGGATTTCTCACCACCTGGGAAAGAGAATAGGTGGGGGGGCTTCTTGGTTCCCTAAGCAGACTGCAAGAGGTGATGTGGCCCATGGGTAGGCAGACCACGAGATTCCCAGGGCTCATGATGAGGGTCTGCAGGCAGTGGATACTAACGGTGGGGGTGGGTGTGTCTGGGGTCCCATGAGAGGAAGTGTCAGCTCCAGACACTCGCTGTGCCCAGAGAATATGGATTCTGGCTGCTGTAATCAGGGGAGACCCTCGATCCTTACCTCTCCTCCTTGACCCTCCAAGGACCGAGGAACTGCACAGTGAATGAAGTCCCTTCTGCCCACTGCAAGAGGCCAGCTTGAATCCTTACAAAGGACTGGGCATTCTAACTGAAGTGAGACTTTTAGGAACAGAAGACTTCAGTTACTGGAGAATGATAGACAAGTCTTGGGACTTACCTTAGATTTCACCTGCGATGGGGAAAATGAGCCGCCACAAAGTGGGGCTCCTCGGAGTTGTTTCTGTGGGCCCGGCCTCTTCACATGCTGGCAAATGTAACCTGTGCTCCCCAAGGCTTCAGGCTGGGTGTCTGGGCACAAAAACTGTAGAATGAGTGTGTTCAAGGGGGAGATGGCTGCAGGCGCAGGAGGCACTGGGCCATCTGTCTGCAGTAAGAGGAGAGATCTGAGTGTAGATGCTGCCTGCAGGTTGTGGCACAGATACCAGCTGACCCCAAGAGTCCTCCTTCCCTCCCAGAGGGAAGAGCGCTGCAGGGAACCACGCTGGCCCCACCGTCTTCCTGGCTGCTGTGCGTTTTAGGTGAGGACTGCCTGGACCTAAGGGTCTCTTCTTCAGTCGTGATCCTGGAGGCCACAGATGGAGCCCAGGGGCAGGAGTGGCTCTCTCAGGTCACAGCTTAGACAGCTGCCCAGGGGGTCCCCATACAACTTGGCTGAACCAGAAAGGACCTCAGTGATGGTGACGTGAGCCTCAGATTCTGGGTTACGTGTCCCCGAAAGACTGCCCACCCTGATCAATATAAGGCAACTATCAGTGGGCTCCCCCCAGGGGTAGACAGCAAACAGGAGTCCAGGACGGCTCTGAGAACACTCCTTTGCATTTAAGGAGTGGGAGAAGGAGGCCTCGGAGGAAGCCAAGAGAGATGTGAAGGGGCAAGAGTGAGGTTAGTGAGGAGGGGAGCTGTCAGTCCTGAGAAGATAGTGCTGGAACATCCTCCTTGGAGTTCCCACTGTGAAGACAGGGGTGGGGCTGGTGAGGTGTGGGGTGTGGTAGGAGGCACAGAGTGAGTGGAGAAGCATCTGTAAACTACTCTTCCTAGAGGTTTGACCAGGACTGTCAGAGAGAAGACCAAGTGGAGAGGAAAGTTAGAGTCGCGGAAAACTGATTCCTCCTGCAGTTTGGGAGAGACTGAGTGTGTTAAAGAGCCAGGGTCTGCTTTAGAGGCAGGGGTGGAAGACCCAGGAGGAGTCCCCAGATGAGCAAGTCAGCCTTAGACAGGAGGAGGGACCCCCAGTGTCAGGCCGAGGGCTGGAGGGTCTGACGGGTGGGGGTCTTCAAGGCCAGGTCAGGGCTAGTGAAGCAGGAGGAAGGGCAGGCCCAGAGGTTGCTGCTAGGTGATTGAAATTGGGGTGTGGGTTTTGGAAGTGGGGTAGTCATGGGTCTCACGTGGGGGTGAACGAAGTGAGGGAGGCAGAAGACATGAAGCTGGTGGAGGGTGGAGCGCCTGGGTGAAGTGGAGGGGAAGGTGCCATCAGGGACATGGAGGGGGCCTGTGGGTGCCAGACCCCAGAGCAGCAGACTGTGGGACTAGTGTCCCAGGGGATGGCTGGGCTCCCACTAGTCCAGGCACAGCTGGACAACCAAGTGCATTGGGCACACGAGGCTGGCTTGGTTTATTTCTTTATTTTATTGAGGTGAAATTCACATGAGGTGAAATTCACATAACGTAAAATTAACTATGTGAAAGGCAACAATTTGGTGACATTTAGTGCTTTCATGATGTGCAAGCACCATTATTGTTTAGTTCCAAAACATCGTAGTCACCCCAAAAGGAAACTGTGGACCCATAATTAGTCATTCTCTGTTACCCTCTCCCCCAACCTCTGCACCCATTCATCTGCTTTCTGTCTCTATGGATTTGCCTTTTCTGGACATTTCATAAATGGACTCTTACAATATGTGACATTTTGTGTCCAGCATCTTTCATGTAGCATATTGTTTTCAAGATTTATTCACGTTGTAGCATGTGTTAGTGCTTCATCCCTTTTATGGCTGAATAATATTCCATCAGCCAGCCTTGGTGGTCTACCGGTTCAGATCATTGCTCTC
The DNA here is from genome assembly GCA_031878705.1 of Tapirus indicus. Taxonomy (NCBI): domain Eukaryota; kingdom Metazoa; phylum Chordata; class Mammalia; order Perissodactyla; family Tapiridae; genus Tapirus; species Tapirus indicus. The sequence continues at coordinate 84,570,761 of CM062924.1, read as the reverse complement.
ACCACTGTGGCCCTGGTTCATTTTCCCAGTCAGGGAACCACACCCCCTGTCTGTCGATTGTCACACTGTTGTGGCTGCATGTGGCTGTGATGCTGAGAGCTCTGCCACCCATATTTCAAATACCAGCAGGGTCAGCCTAGTGGACAGGTTTCAGTGGAGCTTCCAGACTAAGACCAGGAAGAAGGACCTGGCCGCCCACTTCTGAAAAATTGGCCATAAAAATCCTATGAACAACAACAGAGCATTGTCTGATATAGCGCCAGAAGGGGAGAGGATGGTGCAAAAAGACCAGGCAGGGTTCCGCTCTGCTGTACACAGGGTCGCTAGGAGTCAGAATGAACTCAATGGTGCTAACAACAAAACATTCCATTGTGTGGAGGTGCCCAATTTGTTTATCCAATCATCAGTTGATGGATATTTGGGCTGTTTCCACTTTTTGGCTATTGTGTATAGTGCTTCAGTGAACATGCGCGCACATGCACATTGATACCAGTTTTCAGTTCTTTAGGGTACATGCCTAGAAGTGGAAATGCTGGATCATATGGCAATTCTGTTTAACTTTCTGAGGAATGACTACACTGCTTCCTCAGTGGCTGCACCATTTTACATTCCCATCAGCAGTATATGAAGGTTCCAAATTCTGCACATTCTTGCCAACACTTGCTTTTTAAATTTTTTACATATATTTTTCATTATGGCCATTCTAGTGGATGTGAAGTGGTTCCTGGCCTGTATTTGTTTTCTCAGTTGAACTGTGGTTTCAGAAGGCTGCAATTTACCAGTGGGGTGGGGGAGTGAGAGGGTCAAGCTGCCTGGTGATGGGGTGGGGGCTGTACACATTGCTTCTGATGGTTCCAAAACCCTTCTGGGAGGCACTGTTATCCCCAGGACAAAATAGCCTCTGAGAGGCTGGGTGACTTGCTCAGGGACATGCAGCTTCTTATGGGGAGAGAACTTGCTGATTCCAAAGCCCCTTCTGCCGTATTTATTCCCTGCTGTCCCTACAAAACTGAGTCTTGGGAACTAGGCTGGTCCCCCGATGAGCTCAAATGGCCAAACCTGCACCTGTGGCAAGACAGTCCCACGTGTGTTCACCCAGAAGTGGGGGATCTGGGGCAGCTGTCAGAACCAAATTTCTACAGGTAGGCCCTTCCCGGAACACGAGCCTCTTTATGTGAATTTGGGGTCCAGAAGAAGACCAAAACGTTGGGAACCCAGCCCTTGCTCTGATGCTGTATTTTCTGTAAGGGCTTCCTGGTCGCTCATACTTCGGCGTCTATTTTTCCGGAGCCTTTCAGCCACGCGGCAGCAGGTCCAGGGGAGTCCGAGCGGCGTTTCAAGGAGGAGCAGCGCCCCCTGGTGGCAGCGCTGCGAGCCTGCGCGGAAGACCGGCCGGCGCTCCCGCCCGGGAGACGGGTGACAGTCCGTGAGAGCCCACGGCATCTTGGGGCAGGACAGGGATGCAAAGAGGTCGGGAGGGGGCAGCACCTCCGTCATCCAGGTACTGGAGGAGGGAAGACCCAGGTTCAGGCGGCCATATGGGCCCAAGATCCCAAGGCCCAGGGGCTCTCTTAAGGGGGTGAGCAGAAGAGAGACTTGATGTGGGGACATTTCCTCAACACGAGGAGGGTGAAGGGAGGGGTGTCAGGTGGCCCTGGAGCCTCACCAAACTCCTGGGAGCAGGGGCCTCTTTGCACCTCACAGATTTGAGGGTGGGAAGGGACCTCCACACTCCTGGCTCTAGAGAGGAGAATCTGGGTTCAGAGAGGCAGCAACCTAGTGCAGCCCCCACCACCCTCCTGCTGCTCTTCCCAGCGCTTCACTGGGACCTTGAGAAGAGCCTGCTGACACAGCAGATGAGGCTCAGAGGGGTTGAAGGCCTTGCTGCAAATCACAGAACTGTAAGGCTAGAGTTCAGGGACACTGGGACTCACACGGTCCTGTGTGGCTGGCACAGCACTCACCCATGAGCCCCGGTGGCTCTGTGCAGCTCAGTTATTCTCACTGCTTGGGTGACACTGCAGTGACAGAGGGAACTCAGGCTGCAGCGGTCTAACCCAGAGCCACATCTCTTGCTGAGAGACCCCCTTGCTTGGGCTAAATTCTGGGTCCCCCCAGCCCAGATCCAAGCTCTTTCTTGGGCCTGGTCACTGGCGACACTGTCCCCAGCTTGCTGGAGCCCTCCCTGGCACCAGCTCTCACCTCGCCTGCAGAGGAAAACGCTCAGGTCATCCCTCTCCTTGGGCCTCCGGCTCCAGCTCCCTCAAGTCCCCCTGCACAAGCCCAGTATTCAACCTTGTCTTTGATATTTTAGAAATGTTTTTCCAGCTAAAGGCTCAACCTTTATGAATTATTCTCCACAATAGTATACATTTACATAAATTAACATAAAATTAATAAAGGGCCTAGTGAGGAGGCTGAGCCGGTATCCAAAGAGTATCAGCCTTCAGACCCACTTCCAATGCCAGGCCCTGGGGTCTCTGGGATGGGGTGTGATCTCCACCTTGAGGATGAATTGATGAGCTTTATGTGGGGATGGGAGTGGGAAGAACAATCTAGAGGAAGAAGATGAACATATGTTAGCAGAAGTGCACAGATGTGGGGTGTTCATTAATTCTCAACTCCTAAGTGCCCAGTGAGTATAGCTTCTGGGAGCAGCTCAGAGGCAGGGTTTGGAGTAGGGCGTGAAGGAAGATGAGAGCCTGTGAAAGCCTCTAAGATGCCCCAGTGACCCCTCATGGTGCCCATGCTCTGTGTAATGGCAGAAGTAATGCAGCATCACTTCCGAGATTAGAGTGTGAAAAGACTTGGCAAGGGGAATGGATGAACACAGTGAGAACTTCGACAAAGAGACAGAAAGTATAAGAAAGTACCAAACAGAAGTCACAGAGGTGAAGAATCCAATAACTGAACTGAAAACACATGGGAGGGGCTCAACGGCAGATTAGGTGAAGCAGAAGAAAGGATCAGTGAACTCAAAGACAAGGCAGTGGAACTCACCCAGTCAGAGCAGCAGAAAGAAAAGAGAATGAAAAAAAGTGGAGATGGCTTAAGGGACTTATGGGACAACATCAAGCAGACTAACATTTACATTATAGGGCTCCCAGAAGGAGAAGAGAGAGAGAAAGGGGCAGAAAACTTATTTGAAGAAATAATGGCTGAAAACTTCCCTAACCCGGGAAAGGAAACAGACATCCAGATCCAGGAAGCCCTGAGAGTTCCAAAAAGATGAGCCCAAAGAGAATCTCACCAAGACACATTATAATTGAGATGTCAAAAGTTAAAGATGAGGAGAGAATCTTTTTTTTTTTTATTTTTTATTTTTTATTGATGTCTTAGTTTATAACACTGTGGGGTTTTAGTTGTACATTTTTGTTTGTCTGTCACCTTGTGGATGTAACCCTTCACCCCTTGTGCCCCCCCACCCCCCTTCCCCTTGGTAACCACCAATCAGTTCCTGGAGAGAATCTTAAAAGCAGCAAGAGAACAACAACTTGTTATGTACAAGGGAACCCCCATAAGACTATCAGCAGATTTTTCAGCAGGAACTTTACAGGCCAGAAGGGAGTGGCACAATATATTCCAAGTGCTGAAAGAAAAAAACTTCCAACGAAGAATACTTTACCTGACAAAGTTATCATTCAGAACTGAAGGAAAGATAAAGACTTTTCCAGACAAACAAGAGCTAAAGGAGTTCATCACCACTAAACCTGCCTTACAAGAATGTTAAAGGGACTTTAAGTTGAAAAGAAAGAGTGCTAATTAGCAACAAGAACACATATGAAAGAATAAATCTCACTGGTAAAGGTAAATATATAGTAAAGGTAGTGGATTAATCATTTACAAAGCTAGTATGAAGGTTAAAAGACAAATCTAGTAAAAATAACTATGATTACAATAATTAGTTAAGGGACACACAAGATAAAAAGATGTAAAATGTGACATCAAAAACATAAAGTGTGGGGGTAGAGAGTAAAAATGTAGAGCTTTAGAATGCATTCAAACTTAAGTCGTTATCAACTGAAAATAGACTATTACAAATATAAGTTGTTATATGTAAGCTTCATGGTAACCACAAAGCAAAAAACCTATAGTAGATACACAAAACATAAGGAGAAAAGAATATAAGCATACCACTAAAGAAGTCATCAAACCACAAAGGAAGAGAGCGAGAGAAGAAGAAAGGAACTGAGAGGAATTACAAAACAGCTAGAAAAAAAATTAAGAAAATGGAAATAAGAACATACCTATTAATAATTACTTTAAATGTAAATGAATAAATTTTCCAATCAAAAGACATAGAGTGGCTGAATGGATAAAAAAACAAGACTCATCTATATGCTGCCTACAAGAGACTCACTTTAGATGTAAGGATACACACAGACTGAAAATGAAGGAATGGAAAAAGATATTCCAGGCAAATGGAAACCAAAAAAAAAAAAAAAAAAAAAAAAAGCAGGAGTAGCTATGCTTATATCGGACAACTTCACCTTTAAAACAAAGACTATAATAAGAGACAAGGGCATTACATAATGATAAAGGGGTCAATCCAACAAGAGGATATAACATTTGTAAATATTTATAAACCCTAAATATTTAGAAGCACCTAAATATAAGACCACCTAAATATATAAAGTAAATATTAACACACTTAACAGGAGAAATAGACAGCAACGTAATAATAGTAGGGGACTTTAATACCCCACTTACATCAATGGACAGATCATCCAGACAGATATCAATAAGGAAACATCAGCCTTAAATGACATGTTAGACCAGATGGACTTAGCAGATATTTACAGAACATTCTATCCAACAGCAGCAGAATACACATTTTTCTCAAGTGCATGTGGAACATTCTCCAGGATAGATCATATGTTAGGTCACAAAACAAGTGTTAATAAGTTTAAGAAGATTGAAATCATATCAAGCATCTTTTCCGACCACAATGGCATGAAACTAGAAATCAATTATAAGAAGAGAACTGGAAAAATCATAAATATGTGGAGATTAAACAACATGCTACTGAACAATCAATGGGTCATAGAAGAAATAAAAAAATACCTTGAGACAAATGAAAATGGAAATACGACATATCAAAACTTATGGTATGCAGCAAAAGCAGTTCTGGGAGGGGAGTTCATAGTGATAAATGCCTACATCAAGAAACAAGAGGGGCCAGCCCTGTGGCCTAGTGGTTATGTTTGGCATGCTCTGCTTTGGTGGACTGGGTTCAGTTCCCAGGCATGGACCTACATCACTTATTGGTGGCCATGCTGTAGCGGCAACCCACATACAAAGTAGAGGAAGACTGGCACAGATTTAGCTCAGGGTGAATCTTCCTCACAAAAAAAAAAAAAAAAAGAAAAGAAAAGAAAGCAACAAGAAAAATCTCAAATAAATAGCCTAACTTTACACCTCAACAAACTAGAAAAAGCAGAAACAACGAAGCCCAAAGTTAGTAGAAGGAAGGAAATAACAAACATCAGAGTGGAAATAAGTGAAATAGAGGCTAAAAGACAATAGAAAAGATCAGTGAGACTAAGAGCTGTTTCTTTTTTTTTTTTTTTTTGTGGGGAAGACCAGCCCTGAGCTAACATCCGTTGCCAATCCTCCCCTTTTTTGCTGAGGAAGACTGGCCCTGGGCTAACATCCATGCTCATCTTCCTCCACTTTATATGGGACGCCGCCATGGCATGGCTGACAGGCAGTTCGTTGGCAGGCGCCCGGGATCCGAACTCGCGAACTCCAGGCTGCCAAGCGCGAAGTAAACCGCTGCGCCACCGGGCGGCCCCAAGAGCTGTTTCTTTGAAGAGATAAAATTGACAAACCTTTAGTTAGACTCAGCAATGAAAAAAAGAGAGGACTCAAATAAATAAAATCAGAAAAGAGAGCGCAGACGTTACAACTGATACCACAGGAATACAAAGGATCACGAGACTACTATGAACAATTATACGCCAACAAATTGGACAACCTAGAAGTGGATAAATTCCTAGAACATACGACCTACCAAGACTGAATCATGAAGAAATAGAAAAATCTGAACAGAACGATTACTAGCAAGGAGACTGAATCAGTAATCAAAAACCTCCCGACAAACAAAAGTCGAGGACCAGACGGCTTCACTGGTGAATTCTAACAAACATCTAAAGAATTAATGCCAATACTTCTCAAACTCTTCCAAAAAACAGGAGAGGAGGGAACAATTCCAAACTCGTTTTATGACGTCAGCATTACCCTGATCCCAAAACCAGACAAGGATGCCGCAAGAAAAGACAATTATAGGCCTATAACCCTGATGAACATAGATGCAAAAATCCTCAACAAAACATTAGCAAATTGAAACAACAATACATGAAAAGGATCGTACACCATGATCAAGTGGGATTTATTCCATGGATGCAGGGATGGTTCAGCATCCACAAATCAATCAATATGATACATCAAATTAACAAAATGAAGGATAAAAATCATGTGATCCTCTTAATAGATGCAGAAAAAGCACTTGACAAAATTTAACATCTATTTATGATAAAAACTCTCAACAAAGTGAGTACAGAGGGAACATAACTCAACATAATAAAGGCCACATATGACAAACCCACAGCTAACATTATACTAAATGGTGAAAAGCTGAAAGCTTGTCCTCTAAGATCAGAAACAAGACAAGGGTGCCCACTCTTGCCACTTTCATTCGACATAGTACTAGAAGTTCTAGCCAGAGCATTCAGGCAAGAAAAAGAAATAAAATGCATCCAAAGTGGAAAAGAAGAAGTAAAACTGTCACTATGTGAAGATGAAATGATATTATATATAGAAAACCCTAAGACTCCACCAAAAAACTGTTAGAACTAATAAACAAATTCAGAAAAGTTGTAGGATACAAAATCAACGAAGAAAAATCTGATGCACTTCTATACACTAATAATGAACTATCAGAAAGAGAAATTAAGAAAGCAATCCCATTTACAATTGCATCAAAAAGAATAAAATGCCTCGGAATAAATTTAACTTAAGGAGGTGAAAGACCAATACACTGAAAACTATAACACATTAATGAAAGAAGTTAAAGAAGACACACATAAATGGAGAGATATTCTGTGCTCATGGATTGGAAGAATTAATGTTGTTAAAATGTCCATACTACCTAAAGCAATCTACAGATTCAATGCAATCCCCTATCAAAATTCCAATGACATTTTTCACAGAAATAGAAAAAACAATCCTAAAATTTGTATGGAACCACAATAGACCCTGAATAGCCAAAGCAATCCTGAGAAAGAAGAACAAAGCTGGAGGCATCATACTTCCTGATTTCAAACTGTATTACAAAGCTATAGTAATCAAAGCATTATGGTATTGGCATAAAAACAGACACATAGATCAACGGAACAGAATAGAGAGCCCAGAAATAAACCCATACATATATCGTCAATTAATTTATGACAAAGGAGCTAAGAATATACAATGGGGAAAGGACAGTCTCTTCAATGAATGATGTTGGGAAAACTGGGCAGCCACAGGCAAAAGAATGAAACTGGACCCCTGTATTACACCATGCACAAAAATTAACTCAAAATGGGTTAAAGACTTGAGTGTAAGACCTGATACCATAAAACTCCAGAAGAAAACATAGGCAGTAAATTCCTTGACATAGGCCTTGCCAATGATTTTTTGGATTTGACACTGAAAGCAAAGGCAATAAAAACAAAAATAAACGAGTGGGACTACATCCAACTAAAAAGTTTCTGCACATCAACAAAACGAAAAGGCAACCTACCAAATGAGTGAAAATATTTGCAAATCACATATCTGATAAGGGGCTAATATCCAAAAAATATAAAGAATTCATACAAATCACTAGCAAAAAAACCAATCTGATTATAAAATGACTATAGGACCCGAATAGGCATTTTTCCAAAGAAAACATACAAATGGCCAACAGGTACATGAAAAGGTGCTCAACGTCACTAATCATCAGGGAAATGCAAATCAAAATCACAATGAGATGTCACCTCACACCTGTTAGAATGGCTATTATTATCATCATCAAAAAGACAAGAAATAAGTGCTGGCGAGGATGTGGAGAAAATGGAACCCTTGTGCACTGTTGGTGGGAACATAATTGGTTCAGCCACTATGGAAAACAGTATGGAGGTTCCTCAAAAAGTGGAAAATAGAACTACCATATGATCCAGCAATTCCACTTCTGGGTATTTATCCAAATAAAACAAAACACTAATTTGAAAAGATATATGCACCCCCATGTTCACTGCAGCATTATTTACAATAGCCAAGTCATGGAAGCAACCTAAGTGCCCATCAGTGGATGAACGGATAAAGAAGATGTGGTATATATATATACAATGGAAGACTATTCAGCCATAAAAAGGAATTAAATCTTGCCATTTGCGACCTTGAGGGCAGTATGTTATTGAAATAAGTCAGACAGAGAAATACAAATACTGTATGATCTCACTTGTATGTGGAATCTAAAAAATAAAAACAACTGAGCTCATAGATACAGAGAGGAGATGGTGGTCCCAGAGGTGGGGTGGAGGATGGGCAAAATGGGTGAAGGGGGTCAAAAGGTACAAATTTCCAGTTATAAAATAAGTAAGTCAAGAGGATATAATGTACAGCATGGTGACTATAGTTAATAATACTGTATTGCATATTTGAAAGTTGCTAAGAGAGTAGACGTTAAGAGGTCTCATCACAAGAAAAAAAATTTGTTAACTATGTGTGGTGATGAGTGTTAACTAGACTTATTGTGGTGATCATTTTGCAATATATGCAAATATTGAACCACTATGTTGTACACCTGAACTAATATAACGTTATATGTCAATTGTACTTCAAATGAAAAAAACCAAACTATGGCTCCATCTCAGGCCCACCCCAAGTTAGCCAGTTACCATGTTGTGAGGCAGCCCCAGGAAGAAGCCCAAGTGACAAGGGACCAGGCCTGACCACAACCTCACGAATAAGCTTGGAAGTGGAGCTCCTCAGGTCAAGCCTTCAGACGAGACCATAACTCTGGCCAACACCTTGACAGAAATTCAAGACAGACCTTGAACCTGAGGTATCCAGTCAAGTCACACCTAGACTTCTGATCCACAGAAACTGTGAGATAATGAATGTTTGTGGTGTTAAGTTTTGGAGTAATTGGTTACACAGCAAAAGGTAACTAATCTAGACTGGCTGAGAAGTATGGATGTTATCCTGTCTTGGGTGGGTCCTATGAAAAAAGTCTGAGCAGATTTTAATTTAGAAGCATGAAGCTGCTGGTTGCTACGGATGGTTGGGAGAGGAGAGGCTGTACGCAGTAAGATCATCTGTTATTCTTCAGTCGTCCCTCAAGCATTTCCTGGGCCTTTACTATTACCAGGGATATGGAAGCAAGCAAGATACGCACAGGTCTGACCTCACGGAGCTTCTGTTCTAGATGGAAAACAGATAGTAAACCTATAAGAAAGCAAATAAATTAACTAGATAATTCAGATGGTGATAAGTACTGGGAAGGAAAAAAACTGAGGAGATGTGGAAGAGGGCCTGGGGGTGGGGGCTAATGTAGACTGTGTGGTCAGGAAAGGCTTTGCTGAGGGCATGACATTTGCACTGAGACTTAGATGAGGAGAAGGAGCAGCCACGGGGTTGGTGGCAGAGGGAAGAGTGAGTGCAAAGACCCTGAATCAGGACAAGCCTGGTGTTTTCCAGGGGCAGAGAGGTTGGTGTGGCTGGAGCGTAGTGAGTGAAGGGAAACAGACAGGACGGAGATGTGTCAGTGGGCCAGGGAGGGGAAGGCGCGCTGTGAGCAGCCTCACTGGAGAGCGCAGCTCGGGCCCCAAGAGCACTCTCAGGTTCCGTGGTTCCTAGAAGCACTCAGACTCAGAAAAGCCGTGATACTCAACGTGACGGCTTATAACAGTGAGAGGATATGGGCTAAAATCAGCAATGGGACAGCACTCACTCTTCTATTCTGCTTCTGAGGGACACCCAAGTGGCGGTGCTGGGGGCAGTTGAACATGTGCGTCTGGAGTGCAGACGGGGAATCCGGGACACAGATGCTTATTTGGGGGGCGGCAGTGGTCAGCAAATCGAAGCCACAAGTGAGTGAAGATGTGGGCACGTTCTCCAGGCGAGTGTGTGGAGTGAGAGGACAAAGCCTGGAAGGTAGCTGGTATCCGCGGGGCAGCAGAGGAGAGAGTCTGGAAAGGGAAAAGGCAGCCCCTGGGGGAGAGGGGCACACGGAAGAGCATACCACAAGGATGGTGCAGTCAGCAAAACTGCCCAGAAGTCAGGGGGGAGGAGGCTGGAGAGTGTCCTGGACTGGCCACACGGAGGCTGCTGATAACCCTCTCAGAGCTTGACCGCGGGGGTGGCAGATGGAGGAGGCGAAGGAATGAAAGCCACGTGTCCAAGAAAGGGGTGCATGAAGCGGGCTGCTGGAAAGGCACATGACTCCCCCAATTCTGGGGGAGGAGCCATGGGAAGAAGTCTGTTGAATGGAAATGCTTGAAGGTAGACATCAAACAGAATGGCCTTGTGAAGGGGGTTAGCAGGCGGGGACTTTCCGTGGATGAAAGGGCTCCAGCAGCGTGAGCTGCCAGATATTCCCAGAAACTCTCCAGGTCTCCTTTCCAGTTCACATTCTCAATACCTCGGTGGTGCAGCAGGGCACAGCCACCTCTGCTGATGGCCCTCACAGCTGCCCTGGCCAAGGGCAGAGTCATGAGGGGCTTACTGCCCCCCAGACTGAAGCACCCTGCTTGTGCCCAGTGCCTCTCATAGTTTTCATGAAGCAGCTCCCTCGGTTTCTTACCCTCCAGACTGTCACGTGCTGCACAGACACTAGGCCACCCTCCCTTTGTCCCCATGTCCCCTCTCTGCTCTCCTCAGCTCCTCTGCTGCCAAACTCACCTTTCTTCCTTTGGAAAAAATACATTCCCTGCCTTATGCAGTGGGGACCTGGGGGCTCTCAGAAGTGTCTCAGCCCCAATCCTGCCCCTGAGGACATGGTGGGACCCAGTCTGCAGGACCACGCTCACAGCTGAGTCCTCAGCTCCTATACAGAACCGTGAAGGCAGGAATGCCTGGAGTTAGCCAGGTCCCCGGACCCACAGCAGGACAGCCACCATTAGGCCTGGCTGCCTTTGGGAAGTGTCTGTAGTGCACTTGCCTGGGCACCCCCACCCCCCAGAGTGCCCTCCTCATCTGGGCTTTTCCTTATCTGCTGCTTTTCCTCAGCTTGTCTTGCTGGTTGCAGGAGCTTCTGCAGGTATCTGCTTATTTATGGGCAATTAGCATCCTGCTTAATTGGCAGGAGAAGAGCTCTTGAGACCTGTCCTCTTGCCCAGAGCTCAACCTGGTGGGGGGCATTTGCTCTCTTGCCACTTTTCCTGCCCCTCCTCCCTGGGTGACAGACAGCACAGAAGGGGTTAATAACTCTCCCTCCCTTCCCCCACATCTCCAAGTCTCACTTCTGGGAGGGTGTTGAGGGTCCAGGGAAGGGAGGAGAAGGGGCTTGTTGAGAAAGTACCCCTGCGGGGGTCTGGTGGGGCTGGCAGGAGATCAATCTGCCTTCTTGGAGATTGTGGTAATTTAGGAGGAGGAGGCGCAGCCTCACCAGAGCACCCGCACCCCACCCCTCCCCTGTCCTTCACCTCCTCCTTTTTCTCTAACTTACGGCCTCCTTGCTTTTGAACAAGTGTCCAGTGTGCGGATGGCCAAGGGGTCCTGGCACATGCTGGGCAGAAACCAGGCCCTGACACGCAGAGATGGACCTGTGGGCAGGTGCAGCAGGATCTTTGAGGAATGAGCACGTGGAGGGGTGCTCCTTAGGACGCTGTGCTGGACAGCCCACACGTGGCCTCACGCTGACCCTCCCCCACACTGACCTTCCTGAGGCTCCATCTCCAGCCCCACACCCGGAGGCCCAGAGACACCCAGGCTCAGCCTGTCCCAAATGAAGCTACCCCAAACCTGTGCTTCCACAGGCCGCTCTGTAGGGGCCACCCATCCCCCGGCCCTCGCCCCACAGGCAGGACCGCCTTTTAGACCACTTCACCGCCGGAGCCTCCTTGAGAGGGTGGCTTGGGGTCTGACAGCAGGGATGGGAGCCTCCAGTGCTCTGAGGTCCAAGGGTTAGATCGGCCCCCTTGTCTCTCTGCGCCCCGTGTCTTAGTCGGCTCGGGCTGTCATAACACAACACCACAGACTGGTGGCTTGGACACAGAAACGGACTCCCAGCCTCCAGAACTGTGAGAGAATGAGTGAGGACTGGTGTCCTTGTAAGAACAGGAGACTAGCACACAGCCAAGCTGCGGTGGGGAGGCCACGTGAGGACACACGGAGAAGACGGCGTCTACAAGCCGAGGAGAGAGGCCTCAGGACACACCAACTCTCTCGACACTTTGATCTCCGACTTTTAGCCTCCAGAACGTGAGAAAATAAATGTCTGTTGTTTAAGCTGCCCCATCTGTGGTATCTGCGGTGGCAAAGGAATACAGTGAGTGACCCTCTGCAGCCCACAGGCTGGCCCTGGCGTCCACCACGTATGCGCAGCACTTCCTGCAAACTGGCATTGCCCCTCTGAGGAGGCTTGAACCTTTTCTGACGTCCCAGCTCTCAGGTGGGAGGGGACTGCTCTCGGTTGCCCCCACTAGCCCACCCCCTCCTCTGTGGGAGCCCGACCCTGTTCTCCTTACAGGGAGTGTGTGGGTCCCAGGCTAGTGCGGGCTGAGGAGCGGGGTCACCCGGGCCCAGGCTGCACCCTTCAGCTAGGATGAGACCCTGCGGGTGGGCGGAAAGACAGGAAGCCCAGGAGCCTATAGGCTCTGCCCAGCGGCAGCTCAGGACCCTGGGCCAGGAGAGACCCCGAGCTGCCCAGTACTGGAGACGCACCCCGTGTCCCACGGGGCCCCAGACAGGAGGTCATTTTCCTGGGGCTGCTAATTAACCTGGTGTCACAGCAATGTGACACCTGCAATGTTCCTTCTCACACACATTTAAGCAAAGACTGCCTCACACGCATCGCACATGTGTGCTCCCTCAACCCAGGGTCACATGCCTAGACTAACTTCTTCCCCCGGCCACATGAGGATACCTCCACACCGACATTTCTTAGTAAACAGAGTTGCCTGGCTGGCCATTGCCCCACTCAGAGCCACATATGCTGACTCCCTAGAGATCTCACACATACAAACCCTTAAACACGGCTGCACACACACAGACCCCTCCACACACGCATGGATAACCCTTCACCCTCATGGACAACCCTTCACCCTCATGGACATCCCTGCCCCTCAACACTCAGCCCATGTGGACCCCGCCCCACCCATGGGTTACACACACAGGCGATGCCCCCCCCACAGGTGCCCATGCCCCCTTCATCACACCCTACCCACCCTGGTTGCCTGTGCAGATCCCCCTCCACACACCCCTCCCCACCCACACACCCAGAGGGAAGGGAGGGCTTTTCTAACTGGGTCTCTTTTCCCTGGGACCCCTTCCAGAGACTCCAGGCCACGGAGGGTGGACAAAGTGCTCTTTGCGGTGGTATTTCCCTCAGAGAAAATAGTCCTGGCTCCTCCCCACAGTGCCTAGGAGCCTCAGGGACCTTGTTTGTCCTGGGTGCCACGTAGGCAGCAACAGTGATGGGGGAGGCAGCTCAGGGCCCTGCAGTCAGCACTTGCCCCCACCCTCCTTACTGACTTCCAGATGTGGCCTCAAAGGCCCTGGTCACTGAGTCTCACCTGGGGAGGGCACACCTGATGTTGTTTGAGAAGGCATCTTCAGAATTATATTTTATATTTAGAAAATAAAAGACAAACCCTAGTGTTTGTTTTTTGTTAACAGAAATGTGGAACAGAGAAAACCATGATTGGCAGGCCTCACAGAAGACAGAGTGTGGGAGGGAGGGGCATCCTCTTGCCGGTAGCCCCGTCTAGGCCACCTCCTCACCGGGCGTCATCCTTCTCACCCCAGGGACATTAGCAGAAAGAGAGGGCAGTTGAGGCCAGGCCATGGAGACTACAAATCTGGGCTGCCCAAGCACCTGGAGGGGCCATGACACCAGGGGGCTTTTACCCCTTCATTAATACCCGGCTCTCCTAGTCAATGATTCTTTATATTAACATTTCCCTCTTTAAGTTCCTAGTGTGGTTTCCATCTCTGACTGGACTCTGATGGATGCCACTGTAAGTTGCTGAGTTTCTGAGCTTATTTATTACTCAGCACAACCCACAGGAAGCTAAGACAGGTTTTGAATGAGAACAGCTATTAAAACCAATGAACCTGCTCCAGTCAGGTTCCCCTGTCCCAGTCCCTCAGAACTGTTGCTGTGAGGTCATCGGTGACCTCCACGCTGGTAAATGCGACACGCCACAGAGCGGATCTCCTGCAGTCACGGTTTGTCACTGGTTTCTAGGACGCCACAGTCTCCTGGTTTTTCTCCTTCCTCCTTGGTCATGGCTTGTCTGTCTCTTTTCCAGATTCTTCCTCCTCTGGTGGACCTCTAAAAAGTGGGACAGGTCCCAGCGGCTCTGTCCTTGGGCCTCTTCTCTTTTCAAACTGCATTCTTTGTGATGACCCCATGTGTTTTCATGGCTTTACGTGTTACCCTGCCCTCGTTCTCACGTGGACTTGTGCTGTGAGCCCAGCTCTCTGCTCACACCTCTGTGGATGTGGGAGCAGATGTCAGAGCCCGCTCCCCTCTCCTCCACACTCACCTACAGCTTTTTACAAGCTCCTGCACTCTGCCCAGGGCTTTCTCTGGTCACAGGAAGGCACACGCCCAGGCCAAAGTGCTGGAGAATTCATGCCCTGACAGCAGCCTCTAACAGAGATGCATGGGGTCAGTGAACATGCCTCAGCCACCGGTGCCGGGGCGCAAATGTGAAGCGTGTTTCAGTCTCCCCGAGGTCCCTGAAAGGACTGAGTCCAGTGGCCGACAGCGATAGCCTGTTTGTCCACCCCTCTCCTTATGCCTCCTCCTTGGGCCTCCCCCCAAAAGGAAGCACTCGCACCCAAATACTTTTCTCAGGGTCTGATTGTGGAGAAACCCATCCTAAAACGCATTCTCAATCCTAGGTTTCCCAGCCGTGACCTGTTTCTCCTACATCTTCATGTCGTGGACTGAGTGTTGCTCGGGGCAAACTGTCGGCCTTATCACTGACTCCTCTCTCTAGTCACACTCTATACCCCTCTATCTGAATCTGACCCCCGCTTTGTCCACGGTCGCTGCCCTGGGCCACGCGGCCAATGTTTGCGGCATCCCTTCTACCTGCTGTCCCTCTCCTGCTTTCCTCCCATCCGAGGTTGCTCGCAGGTCAGCTCAGCTTTCCACCTCACACCTGCGCGGCCCACCTGCCCTGCTGTGCGCGCAGCTCCTCCGCCAGGCGTGCGCACAGTCCGCCTTCTCACCCCTTCCCGCTCTTCCTTCAAAAGTCCCTATTCAGGGAGGCCGCGCCTGCTCACCCACAACCTGAGACCGGCCCCTGCGCTGTCTTATTTTCTCTTTAGCGTTTGTTCTTCCCTTTGTGCTGCAACGCAAACCACTTCGAGGGCAGGGTTTTCATCTTTTATGACGAACAGCGCCAGGCAAAGAAGGTGCTCGATAAAATTCTCTTGACTGCTCCTCCCGCAGTCCCGGCCCCTCCAGCAATCCGGTGACCAGCGCTGCGCGCCTGAGGGACCCACCCGAGGTGGGGGGACTCGCTGCCTTTGTCCGACGAGCCGCTCAGCCCCGCGGGACTCCGAACTACAAGCCCCAGGATGCCCCGAGCCCTGCTCGTCGTTCTTGCCCTTTCCGAGGCTGCTCTGAGCCTTCTGGGAAGTGTAGTCCACGACGCTCCATCTCCTTTGCGGGGCCGTCGGGAAATCTGGGCCAGCCTCCCTTTTAGGGTCGGTTCGCTTTTGCTAGCGATGTACCCACTCGCGAAACAGACTTTCCTGCCTCTTCGCCTAGTTGCGGGGCAGCCGTTTGACTCCCTCCCTCCCAAGGTGGGCCAAGCGCCCCGCTCTCGTGCCCCGCCATCTCTGCGCCGTCGGGCGTGGAAGCGTTTGCGTGCGGCTTACCCGCCTCCCCGCCGGCAGCGCCTAGCGCAGGCCCGGTGCTCCGAGCGCGGGGCCGCGACGGCTCGAGAACGTCCCCGCCCTCGCGGAAGTGGGAGGAAACTCCCCCTCTCCCTCCACGTCCGGGGGCCCCGACAACACACGCGCAGTCGCGTGCGTCCCACGTGTGATGAGCCCAGGAGGAAACGCACCTGGGCGGGGAGCCGGGGTTGGGGTTTTAGAGGATGCTCCGAGAAGCCCTGCTGAGACCCGGTCGTGAGCGCGAGCCCGTGCAAATCCAGGAGGGCGGTGAGGACAGCGCGGAGGAAGGGGCGGGGGGCAGGGCGGGAAACAGGTCAGGGAGGAGGCGGGGCAGGTCTTGTAGGGCTCTGGCTTTTCCCGGCAGAGATGGGAAGCCATCGGGAAGTTACGAGCAGAGGAGTGAGATACTGGATGCATCGTTTACTGGGTCATTCTGGCTGCTGTATGTAAAATAGACTCTAGAGGGGCGAGGGCTGGAGAGGGGGACCCGTTAAGAGGCTCCTGGCTGTGAGACCTGGGACCAGCCAGTTAACACCTCTATGATTCAGTCTCCTCATTTGTAAACTGAGTATAATAATAGTACTTACCTCGCAAGTTGATATAAAGGTTAGATGAGTTGATGCAGGGGAAGTAAACAGTGCCCAGCACAGAGAGAGATCCATGCAAGTATTAGCAATTCTCATTATTAAAATAAGTGCCACAGCCCGGGTGAGAAGTGATAGCGGTTTTGACCAGGTGGGAGCAATGGAGCTTGTGTGAAGTAGTCACAGTCTGGGCCAGGTTTTAAGGTGGAGCCTACACATTTTGCTGAAAAATTGGATGAAGGGTGTGACACAAAGAATCAAGAGTTGTGTGTGTGAGGAGGACCAGCCCTGAGCTAACATCCGTTGCTAATCCTTCTCTTTTTGCTGAGGACGTCTGTCCCTGGGCTAACATCCGTGCCCATCTTCCTCTACTTTATATGGGACGCCGCCACGGCATGGCTGACAAGCAGTACATTGGCAGGCTCCCGGGATCTGAACCCGCGAACCCCGGGCTGCCAAAGTGTGAACTAAACCGCTGTGCCACTGGGCCAGCCCCCAAGAATCAAGAGTTTTGACCTGAACAACTGAGAGGGTGAAGTTGTCATTTCCTGAGATGGAGAAGACTGTGGGAGAGCTGGTTTTTAGGGAGCATCAGGAATTGAGGTTTGGATATGTGAAGTTTGAGATGCCTGGTAAGCAAACACTCAACACAAATGTTGAGTAGATAGTTGGAAATGAGACTGGAATTTAGGGGAGAAGTCCAGGCTGCAGGTATATATGCAGGAGTCCTTGGCATGTAAATGGCATTTGAAGCCACTAGGCTGAGTGAGGTCACTGCGGGAGTGAGTGAGACAGAGAAGCAGCTGGTCTCTGAGCCAATGGGCAAGTTTGGCAGGTGGGAGTCTGTCTGGAGGCCAGCAGTCTGTCTGGGTGGGGAAACAACAAGGATCGGAGTGCGGCCTGGATAAGAATCCAGCTCTGCCATTTGGGAACTCTGTAACTTCAGGCAAGTCAGCTAACCTGAGACTCAGCTTGCTCACCTGGGGAAGAAATAGGAATGGCCATACTTAGCTTGCAGTATTGTGTGCGGATTAAAGTAAATAATGCAGCAGAAGGCCTGGCTGCAGTAAGTGCTTGGAGCAGCCACGAGCCTGGAGTTGTAGATGCCTCCCTCCTACCTCTTACCCTTTCCCCATGGGTTTCTACCAAGGGGCAGACGCATAAGACCAGTTGCTCGAAGAGAGAGACCTGCAAATGCCGGGCTCCAAGTATGCCTCCTCTGGTCAGCTCATTGCCCAGGGTTTAGGCCAGAGCTCAGAGCTGGCTTGCTGGTTCCACCTCCTCTGGTCAGAATGGACGGGCCTTGGAGCTAACTCCAAGTCTAGAGATGGCTTAGAGCCAACACCTGGGCGGGGAAGAAAGGGGCCCCTTCTACAGTTCTCTTCCTGTCTCAGTCTGTTCGGGCCTCAATAACAAAATATCACAGACTGAAACCCAGCACAAAGGAGTTAAAAATTTCCCTGGATTAGGGTGCAACTGTGCCTGTACCCACAAGGTTAACGTGGGAAACAAAGTAACCAAAGTTTCTTGCTTGAAGAAACAAAGAGCTTGCCTTGCAGAATGGCAGGAAGATGGCTGATAGAGAGCAGCTTGCTGACAGCCACTTGCCTGACTAAGCATCACACACGAGCATTGAGAAGCTAAAATGACCGACTGTAAACTTTAGACATCACAGACTAAAAATCCACCACATGCAACACATAGAACCACCCCACCCCCGAGTTTGCAGATGGGATCCATGAAGAGCTATGAAAGACAGTTGTGCCTGTGCAAAGGACTCGTAAAACTTCAGCTCCCGAGGCCACATGCTCCCCCTCTGTTACCTAAAACCTCAGATAAAAACCCCTGCCTTTTTCCCTTCCAGGAGGTGGATCTGAGTTTTGACTCCCAATCTCCTCATCTGGCTGTCTTTCGATAATAAACCTCTTTCCTTGCCACAAGCCTGGCTTTGCAGTTATTGGCCCCCTGTGTGCCAGGTAAATGAACCTGTTTGTGTTCAGTAACAACTGGGAAGCTTGTGAACAACAGAAGTTTCATTCTTACAGTTCTGGAGGCTGGAAGTCTGAGATCAGGTGCCAGCGTAGTTGGATGAGGGCCCTCTTCCTGGTTCATAGCTGGTGCCTTCTCTCTGTGTCCTCATGCAGTGGAAGGGGCAAGGGAGCTCTGTGGGGTCTCTTTTATAAGAGCACTAATCCCATTCATGGGGGCTCCACCCTCATGACCTAATCACCCCAAAGTCCCCACCTTCTAACATCATCACGTTGGGCATTAGGATTCCAACCTGTGAATTTTGGGGGAAAATCATTTAGACCACAGCACCTCCTGACTAGTAGAACAGGACCGAAGTGTTCTGTGGTGGGAGCCAAGTTCAGTGTTCTGACCTGTGATTGGGCCCTGAGGGCCAGGCCTGTCCACAAGAGGTGGCCCAGGGCTGTGCGTTGTCCAGGGCATGCTGACTGGTGACAGGAGTCAACTCTTGGCTGTGAGGTTCCCTTAGATAAAACTGTTGATTTTGCCCTGTTGCTTACATATTATTTTCCCAGGCAAACAAATTTCTATAGTTTTGATTAAATTGCCATTCTCTTTAAACTGGTTTTGCTCTGTCCTGAGTGTATTTCTGGTCATGTTGACTTGATATATTGTATCCTGGCCTCTCAATTAGATACTTTATTAAATTTGATTTTGATTTTTTATTAAATTTGCTAGACACTTCAGATTTCTGGGTAAAGATGCAGGGACCTCTCGGGATGGATTATTGTATGGTGGCTGCACTTGGCAGGGTTATGTCAACTCTTCCATTCATCAGAGGGATGTCTCATAATTACTTCTGACTGTCATCAGGAAAGGTTAAATTATGTCAGCTATTTTCTTTTTTCTAACCTGGAGGAGTCTTATTTGTACGAGCCTCATTTATGTCGTGTGGGTCTGGGTGTCAGAACAAGGGAGGCCCACGCAGTGATAAGGAGCAGGAAGAAAGCCAAGACAATTTCAGGGTTCATTGTTTTACTTCCCTTCTCTCAGGGTTACAGCCCTGCCCTACCTATTTTCCGATGTCTGTAAGCAGTTGTTTCTATTTTGTCCAGTTTCTAGTTGCTTATGTGGTTCAAAGTCAAACCAATGTGAGTAGATGGGCTCGTAGAAGTCTCGCTTCCATGCCTCTCCCACACTGCTCTCCTGGTCTCCATACACAGCACGTTTTATTGGTTTCTGGTTTGTCCTTATTTTGGAAGCAAACTACGCAAACGTCTACATGTACATTCTTATTTGCTCTCCTCTTTCACAGACAGCAGATACTGTGAGGGCTGCTCAGCACTTTGCTTATATCTTGGGGATCACTCCCCCTTTCCACCGAGGGGCCCTCCTCTTTCTTTCTGTGGTGCATAGTACTGTATTATGTGGGTGTGCCGTAGTTTATTCAACCAGTTCCCCACTGATAGACATCTGGGTTGTTTCTAATGTTTTGCTTTTACAAATATTGCTTCAGGTGAAAACCTTGTGCACATGGTATTTCCACTTGTGCAGGTGTATTTTCAGGACAGATTCCTGGATGGGAGTGCCGGATAAGAGGCCAGTGTGTCTGTGGCTTGGTTAGAAGGAGCCAGACTCCGCTCGTTGGTAACGAACCATCTTGCATTGCCAGTGTACGTAGAGTGCCTGTTCTTCACCTACGGAGCATTTTGTCAAAATTTTGGATTTTTGTCAATTTGATAGATGAGAAATATATCATGATAAGTTGGTGTAATATAATTTGCATTTCTCTTATCATGAGTGAAATTGAGTGTCTTTTTTTATGTTCAAAGGCTCTTTGCACTGTCTTTTCTGTGGAGTCTGTTCACGTATTTTGTGTATATTTTGTGGGGTTTTGTCTTTTCTTTCTTTCTTTTGAAAGCTCTTTATATATCAGGAACATTAGTCCTTTATGTATGATATAATTCGTGTGCTTTTTCTACCAGCCATTTTGATTTTGTCTTTGCTCGTGGGGCCACAGCTCTTTGCTGAAGCATCCTCTGCCCTTGGCCTCGGCTCACTCTGGCTTTCTGCTGCTGCTCCTCTGAGACCTTCCTCCTCTGCCTGTCATGGTGTCATGTGCTCTTGCCCTCTTCTCTCCCTGCCCCCTCTTTCTGGATGACCTTGGTCATAACCGAGGCCTCAATGGATATCTCTGTGCTGGCTCTGTGTAGATCTCCCAGTCTGTACCCCTAGCTCGGACTCCCATTGGAGACCCCGCCCAGCTGCCCCATCATCACTAGACCTTCCACTCAGATGTCTGCCAGGCATCTCAGGCTTCGTGGGTCCCAGCTGGACTCAGACATGCTCTTTTCCTTGTGACCCCTCTCCTGGAGATGGCACCCCTCTCTCAAGCAGAAATCTTGTGGACCCAGATCTCCAAGCTTCTGTACCTCATACTTAGTGTTTGCTGCTCAGATTCTCAGTGGGGAAATGTCTCCTTTTTGTGCAAACTGTCTGATGCTCTGAGAAGTTCATGGTGTCCTGGTCCAGCAAGATCTTGCATGGGAGGTTGAGGGGCCCACTGGACAGATCTACCCCACCCCAGAGTCTTGGTGGCACTGCCCTTCAGTATCTGCTTCCTTGGATGTGCCCTTGACATTTGTGTCCTCCTCCCTATGCCCTGGGAGGGCATCTTGGTTTACACAAATAGGAGCTTCCTCCTAGGCACTTTTCCTCACCCACTTGTGCCACTCTTCACCATGCACTTCACCCTCCAGGCCATGCTGCAGTGAGCAGAGGCTTCTACACTTGGAAGGTTGTGGTGCCCCCAGGAGGCTCTGATCCTGGAAATGCAGGACAATACGGGCTGGTTGGGCAGTGAGTTTTCCATGTGGGTATGGATGTGTCTACGCTGGCTTAACTGGACCGTGATTGCCTCAGGGTACAGCAGGGTTTGGAGGTCCTCAAAGGCTCTCACCACGAAGAGAGTTAAACACCTCTCTCGGCCCCAGAGAAAACACTGTCTAATTGGCTCCTTCTGGAGCAGAGTTCTCAGTGCTGTGAGAGTCCTCACTGGGCACCTAAAACTTCCTGTGACCAAAATGGCACTCAGGCTCTTGGTCTGAAACTTGTCCTGTGTCAGTACCTCTATCTCAGCCAGCAGGATCAGCACCCACCCACGTGATCGAGGCAGAAATCCAGGTCTCAACTCCAGTTTCTCCCTTACCCTCCCTCCCACACCTGTTTAGGCCGCCCTCCACAGCTTTCATATGCACACCTTTTTCTCCACCCCTGCATCCTGACTTGTCAGTGTCCTCTCTTGCCTAGGACTCTACCAGCTCCCACCCAGTCTTGCCCCAGAACAAGCGAGAGCTAGTTGTTCCCTCTGCAGCCAGAATGAACCTGTCCTTCCTGCCATCTGACCACTTTGGTTGGTCCTTTGTGGCATCAAAACTCATGACCTCAAGCAGCAGCCTGTGGGGGCCTGCAGGACTGGACTTGTGGTGTGGAATGAGTGAGGCTGCCTAGGTGGACAGAGCCAGGTGGGAGAGCAGATGTGCCTGTGCAGCACCCCAGCTGTTGCTGTGAGGTGATACGGACCCAGTGTTGCTAGATCTTCTGGCTTTTTCAGGAGAAGCTGGAATTCTGGATTTGAAAATTGTGAAATCTTCTTTTTTGCCCTTTCCTTCACAATCATCCGAGCATGGCTGCCTCCTCCCTGGTTTTTATTTTATTTTCCCTTCCATTTCCTACCCTCTCTGAAGTCCCCCAGCCTCTTATACACACGAGCTAATGTGTCGGGGTATGTCTTTGGTTCTGTATGTATCCTTGTAAGTCACACAGCAACGTTTTGTGTGTAGGTGCTATTGGTTTATGTATGTGTTATGGGCTATACATGTGGTGCTTACACCTCTCGCTCAGTGCTGTGTCCGTGTTGATCTACATACATGACATCTGAGCACTCACTGCAGAGGATTCCACGCAGGCACCAACTCATTTTTGTTTATCTCTTCCCCTATGATGGGCCAGAAGGTGTCTCCAACTCTAAGCAGAATTGAAATGAGTGCCCTCATAGCTGTCCTCTCACAGTCCCAGGGAACGGCCTGGAGTGGGCATGCTGTGTCCTGGGCACACATGTCTTCACAGCACCAAGTGCTGACAGATTGCCTTCCAGAAGACTGCTCCATCAGTGTGTGCCCCTGCCCCCACAGCGCCTTCCACCTGCTGCACACCTGCCAAGCTGTGTATATACACAAGGGGTAAAGTGATATGCAATTTTTGTTTCAATTCACTCAGTCTGAACAGTACTCAAAATACTCTTGTAAACAAACCCTTTTATAAGAAAAATGTTGCACAAGGAAAGGGAAATTTTTTTCTGCATCGTGATTACTGGCATCCATGGCTATCCTGTAAAAAGGCGAGACGTGTAGCCCTTTCCTAACCTCTGTGACAGTAAATGGAGCTGTTACATTTCTCTTACTGCAGGAGAAATCCTGGCATTTGAAAACTTGTTTGCAGTTTTGGAAGCAGAAGAGATACTCAGACAGCTATTCGAGTGAAAGACTGATAATGTAATATAGTGTGGAAGGCTATTTTAACTTCTGCTCTGGTTATTTTATCTTCACCTAAATCTCTCTTAATAAAATATTTGTTATTTTATCACTTTCTTTGGTAGTAGTTGATGAAGTCATCCATTTCTTGTGTTTAGCTGTTATGCTTGTTTATAACTAATTTTCATCATTTTCCATATTGAAAAAACAATTGCATGTGGCACAGAGCTCCAAAAAGATTTTTCCTCATTTAGTAAATTTCCACTGTTTGGAAAACTAATCACAAAATTTACACTTGTGTTTTGGCATTTTGGGGTCCAAATAAATACAAATGAAAATAGGTAATAGAAACCATTGACAGAATGGAAAATAATAAACTGATAATCTCATGACTGCATCAGTGTCTGTCACTAACCACGAACGGGTTTAACTGTTGAAAGGATTGTGAATTTGCAAACCAACAATATGTCAACTTGATATCTGATGCAAAACACGTGGACTCCCTGTTTGTCTGAAGGAACAGCTGTGTGTGCAAGCACAGGGCAGCACTGGATGCTTCAGCTGACCATACACAAGCATTGGGGAGCCTGGCATTCTGGGACTGCTGGACTTTCACTTGTGCTCCTGTGCTCACCATCAGCTGCCTTCAGAAGCTCTGTCACTGCAGGTGGCACTTGCTGATTGGCTGTTGTCTAAAAGCTGGGCTGTCACCAGTTGGCTCGCCTTCAGGAGGCTGGGATGTCATTGATATGGTAACTTTCAGAAGCATCCTTACCGGGGCGAGGCTGCTGCAGGTTGGCTGATTTTCAGAGCACGTGCATTGTTTGGAAGTTATCTCTAACTGTGGGTACATGTTCATGACTTGGGACTTTGGCCAAAGAACAGTCTTTTCCTTTCTTGAATATGAAAAATAAGTACCTTTTTGAGGCATAATTGACAAATAAAATTGTAAGATATTTAACGTGTACATCGTGAGGACTTGACATATGTATATATTGTGAAAGGATACCGCCCATCTAGTTAATTAACACATCCATCACCATATATATATAGATGAACATTTAATTTCTACTCTTTTAGCAAATTTCAATTATACAATACAGTGTTGTCAACTATAACCACCATGTTATATATTAGAGCCTCAGATCTTATTCATCTTGTAGCTGAAGGCTTGTACCTTTTACCAACCTCTCCCTATTTCTCCCAGCCCCCGCCCCTAACAACCACTTTTCTACTCTCTGTTACTATGAATTTGACTGTTTTTTTTAGATTCCACATATAAATGATACCATGCAGTATTTGTCTTTCTCTGTCTGGCTTATTTCACTTAGCATAATGCCTTCAAGTTCCATCTATGTTGTCCTAAATGGCAGGAGGTCCTTCTTTCTCACGGCCAAATAATATTCCATTGTGCATATATACACCACATCTTCTTTATCCATTCATCCATTGCCAGACACTTAGGTTGTTTCTATATTTTGGCTGTTGTGAATAATGCTGCAATGAACATAGGGGTGCATATATCTTTTTGAATTAGTGTTTTCGTGTTCTTTGGATAAATACTCAGAAATGGAATAACTGGATTATATGATAGTTCTATTTTTCATTTTTTAAGGAACCTCCATACTATTTTCCATAGTGGTTGCACCAATTTACATTCCCACCAATAGTGCACAGGGTTCCCTTTTCTACACATCCTCACCAACACTTGTTATCTCTTATCTTTTTGATGATGGCCATTCTAACAGGTATGAGGTGATATCTCATTGTGGTTTTGATTTGCATTTCCCTGATGATTATTGATGTTGAGCACTTTTTCATGTACTTGTTGGCCATCTGTATGTCTTCTTTGGAAAAATGTCTATTCAGGTCCTCTGCCCATTTTTTAATTGGATTTTATTTTTGCTATTGAGTTGTATGAGTTCTTTGTATATTTTAGATATTAATCATTTATCAGATATATGATTTGGAAATATTCTCTTTATGTAGGTTGTCTTTTCATTTTGTTGATTGTTTCCTTTGCTGTGCAGAAGCTTTTTAGTTTGATGTAGTCCCACTTGTTTATTTTTGCTTTTGTTGTCTTTGCTTTTGTTGTCAAATCCAAAAAAATCATTGCCAAGACCCATGTCGAGGAACTTACTTCCTATGTTTTTTTCTGGGAGTTTTATGGTTTCAGGTCTTAACTTTAAGTCTTTAATCCATTTTGAGTTGATTTTTGTTTATGGTGTAAGATAGTAGTTCGGTTTTATTCTTTTGGATGTGGCTGTCCAGTTTTCCCAACACCGTTTATTGGAGACTGTCCTTTCCCCATTGTGTAGTCTTGGCTCCTTTGTCCTAAATTAATTGACCGTATATGTGTGGGTTTATTTCTGGGCTCTTTATTCGGTTCCATTGATCTGTGCCTGTTTTTATGCCCAAACCACAATGTTTTGATTACTATATAGCTTTGTAACACAGTTTGAAATCAGGAAGTGTGATGCCTCCAGCTTTGTTCTTCTTTTTCAAGATTGCTTTAGCTATCTTATGTGGTTCCATACAAATTTTAGGATTGTTTTTTCTATTTCTGTGTCCCCTTTTGGTCTTCTTCAGCCAAACCTGCAGGAATGATGCAGGAGAGATCACAGGGATCATTCAGCTAATTATTTGTGGAGGTGTGATTTTCAGCTAGTGTTTTAAGTGATTTAAGAGCTAATTAATTACCGTGGCGGAAAAATAGCTCTAACTGCTGATTTTTTTCTAACTGCTGAATTTTTGTAATTTACTCAAACAAGGTGAAAAAGGACATTAAGGTCAGGTCGTTCTGACTAACTCAATACAAGATGCAGTACAAAATCACCAAGTAAGGTCATGTCCCGCTCCCACAAATGCAAGCATGCACAGCTGTATTTAGGGCCCTCATTCCACGTACACCCTTTAAACATTCAGAAATCGTCAAGGCGGAGCCCCAAATCCAGCGCGTCCGCCCCGCCTCTCGCCCTTTTAGAACCAACGGACGCGGGAGGCTCTGCAGAGCCAGGCCGCCACCATTACTAGACCTAATGGGGAGTCTTTGCAGACTTCATGACCCTTCCCGGATGTCGCCCCACCCCAGCCAAGGGGCGTGGACACAGCAGATGAGAAGACAGGCCCGAGAGGGAAGGGAACCGCCGTCTCCTGGCAGCCGGCCGCGGCCAAACTACGTTTCCCAGAAGGCTTTGAGAGGCACCCCTTCCACAGTCTGCGGCGCGGACACCGAGGGATTCTGGGGGCTGAAGTCCGGGAGCTGCTGCGCAGCGTAGCGCATTCACGACCCCACTGATTCCCCATTCCTGGGCCCGTCGCGGGCAGCCTCTGGGAGGCTCCTCTCCGCTCTCTTCCCAGAACTGCCTCTGAGGGACGCTGAGTCATGCGGGGGTGTGCTGGCAGCTGCGGTCGGGCGTCCCTAGCCCAGCCCGAGGAGCGCGTGCGCATGCGCGGATGTGAGCGCGAGTCGGTGCGTGCGCATGTGCAAGTGTAACTGCGGGTCGGCGCGTGCGCGTGTGCGGATGTGAGCGCGAGTCGGTGCGTGCGCATGTGCGAGTGTAAGCGCGAGTCGGCGCGTGCGCGTGTGCGAGTGTGAGCGCGGGTCGGCGCGTGGGCGTGTGCGAGTGTGAGCGCGAGTCGGCGCGTGCGTGTGTGCGGATGTGAGCGCGGCTCGGGTGCGCGTGTGCTGGCGTGAGGCTGGTCTTTTTCTTTTCTATTCGTCTGTTTTTTCTATTTTTGTCTTTTTCCTCTGTATTCATTAGAATTATCTTGCGTCTTCTATGTAAGCTCAGTTTTCAGCCATGAATGTACCATTCCTTGATGTATCCAATTGGTTGATAAGCACTGTAATCTACCTTTTAGTTACTTCTGCTGTTTCTTTTTTTTTTTTTTTTTTGTGGGGAAGACCAGCCCTGAGCTAACATCTGTTGCCAATCCTCCTCTTTTTGCTGAGGAAGACTGGCCCTGGGCTAACATCCGTGCCCATCTTTGTCCACTTCATATGGGACGCCACCAAGGCATGGCTGACAGGCAATGCGTCGGCGGGCGACCGGGATCCGAACTCGCAAACCCGGGGCTGCCAAGCGCGGACTAAACTGCTGCGCCACCGGGCGGCCCACTTCTGCTGTTTCTTTTATTATTTGGTATTTGTCTGGCCACACACCCAGTTGGGGGAGCAGTGCGGGACAGGTTGCGGAGAGACCCAGAGACTGCGACGGGACATATAGGTTTATTGGGAGTTACTTCCAGGGAGGTCCAGTGGTGCCTGGCTGGGCAGCAGTGTGCACCCACAACCCGCAGATGGGGAGGGGGTTGCTTATATAGGCAGGGGTTATAAAGGCTATATACTTGCCAAGAGGGGCTGTCTCCGGTAAGACCAGCGTTCCCAGGAACAGTAGCTCACGTGGAGGGACTCTGTGTCCCTTTAAGATGTGATGTTCTTTAAGTGAGATAAGGTAAGATCCGGGCTGACCAGGCCCTGGATTGTTACAAATCCCAGTAGCTGGGCATCCTGCCCAGAAGGGAGCCAGAAGGACAAGTGGGTGCAAAGGGCTTGTGGGCTCTTGCTGAGCAAGCAAGGCCCAGGCCCTACACTCCACCACTCCCCCAGTTATCGGAATGGCCCTCAATCTTATCGCGTCATTCTTCCATGGAGTCCCTTGTGCCAGACACACAGAGGAGCACTGTAACCAGATACCACAACAGCAATAGAGAGCACAGCAGGAGAACAAAATCAATAATAAGAAGGCAAGGCTGCCAAAGAACACCTTTCCCCAGGTTGAGGGGACAGATTGAATCCAAGCAGAGACTGGGTCAGTGGACAGGGCATCAATAGCCAAAGTGTTACCACGTGTCTAGTGTTATTTAGAGCTGTTTCCACCCTTTGTGCTGGGGCAGACACTTGCTGTTCTACATCAATAGCCGCAGCTGGTGGGGAAAACGAGGGGGTAAAACCACCCTGCACTGTGCCACACACGGCGTGCACGGACTGCCTCCCAATTAGAAGGAAGCTGTTGAAAGGAAGACAGGATGCATGTAGGGATGTAGGGGCGCCCCCGTGTACATCTGCCAGTCCAATTATAAGGCAGATAGGGCCATCCGTGAGCACCACAAGCCCACAACCACCCCCGAGGAGAGGCATAGGCTCCTCTGATGGTGGTGTCTTTCCAGCCACATGTCAGCAGTAATGATAATTGTTTGGCCCCACATTGCTTTAGGTGTCCACTCCACATCTTTTGAAATACTTTCACTTGGTGGTGCAGTGTTATTGTGACGTTTAATGCACCAGAGAAGGGAACCTCTTAATTCTACTTGTACAGCAGTTAACCATCCTACATCATCAAACACAGAGCACCCTGCCTTTGGGGTTGTATTAACCTGCTCATGTACAAGCTGGAAGATGTACTTTTGAGAGGCAGCATAAGAGGGCAAGGACAGGTTCCTTGGCAGGAGGGGAGTAGAAATGGGAAAGTGGGCAACGTTCCTCCACTCTTGCAGGGCTCTCCAGTCAGAGGCGTTGGCAGCTTGGAGATGCTATGGTAACCCTGTGGTTGAAGAGAGAGGCAGCTCGCTCCATACCCAGCAGTTGGAGGGATTTTGTATGTCAGCAACGGTGTGTGCTCAAGCAGTGAAAAGGTTGGCAGACATTGTCCCAAGGAAGAAAGTAAGATGTTTAGAGGGGACTGAAACAGGGAGGTCATGACCGTCCCACAGGACACATGTGGTATAGGATGAGGGAGGAACAATGACGCACCAGAGGGAAAGAATGAAAGTACCTTGGGGAATGGAGGCCCTGGATTAGTAAGTTTGGAGGTTTTGGGTGGCCTCCCCACAATGAAGCGTGTTACTGTGATAGCCTGTTCTAAGTCTGTTTCCCAAGGGGCTGAGAGACCACACCAGTGGGGCCCCACCTGCCAGTCCCAGGGCCAAGTGACCACGTGGGTCCCAGTAGGGAGTTCTTGTGGCAGAGGCAAAAACAAATTGTTCTGAGTGCCCTTCTGTGGTTGTAGTGTCTCCTTGATTAGCTCTTGTCTGCAGATGTACTGTCGTGTCAGGTCCTTGTGTCAACACCTGATAGGCACTGGGTTGGGTGCGCCTCTCTGGTTCATTCAGTTGACCTATTTTAGTTGTCAGGTGTCTCATCCAGTGGGCTAGGGTCCTGACTTCTGTCCCCAGTTGTTTCAGCAAGCTGTTCATTTGTTCCACCAGCCCTGCTGGTTGGGGCTTGTATGGCAGGTGAAAATGCCAATGTATGTCCATTTGATCAGTCCACTTCTGTACCTGGTGGCCAGTAAAATGCATATCTTGGTCACTGTCAATGTCTGTGGGAACACCAGATGCAGTGTTCCAGGCCTCTTATGGTGGTCTTTTGTGTGGCTCTTTTGCTGGGGTATGCCTGTAGCAGTCCTGTGTATGTGTCCACATAAGTAAAGGCAGCCATAAGAAAGAGGCAAGGGGCTGATGTAGTCCATCTGCCAGTGCTGAGCAGGGTGGTTGCCTCTGGTGATTTGGCCTGTGTCCCAGGGAATGGCCTGGGATCTCTGCAAGGAACAAAAAGGGCATACCTGACAGACCTGCACCACATCAGCGTAGCGCAGGGGGAAGCCCCAGGCTTTGGCAATAGCCCATAGGGTCCTTTGTCCTTTGTGTCCAATCTTCTTGTGTAGCCACTCTCCCACTCTTTCGGCTGGTACTTCTTCCAGGAGACAGATCTGAGTTAACTTCTCGGCTTGTTGGTTTCCTGGCAGCATTGTCACCTGATGTGCAGACACGTGGTACACTGTTACCATCATCCCCAGGACCCACTGCCAGATATCACCCCAGAGTTCTGCCCCCCACAGCGGGTGACCATCAATAGTCCACTTTTATGTGCCCCTTGTGCCATCCACAGGGTGAGCCCTTTCTAGACTGCACAACTGTCCATGCACAGACATATTGGATCAGGCTCATGAGTCAACACCATCCAGGCAGCCCGTAATTTGGCCCATTGACTAATGTACCCAGAGCCAGAGTCCAACCACATGCTGTCAGTCAAAGGCTGCATGGCCACTGCTTTCCACTAGGGGGGTTGTCCCTTGCGGAGCCATCTGTATACCAGGCCTCCGCTGGGATGGGTCTTTTTCCTTCCCATGCATTTGGCAGGGTTCCAGGCATGGGCACCTCATCTAATGGGGTTGTTTCTTCTGTGGTGTATGTTACTGGTCCCAGGATGACATGCAGTTCTGCACTTAGGGGACTACTGGTGAGGGTCCCTCATTGTGAGTATGCATGCCACTTTTCCAATGTCTGTATTTGGGCTGTTCCTGAGTGCGGCTTTTGGAAAGCATCCTGCAGCCATCCTGCAATGGGCAGATGAGTACAGACTGTGACCTGCAGGGAATGGGTTACGGGCTCCACTTGCTGGAGGGCCAGGTAAGCAACACACAACTGTTGTTGCAGGGCGCTATACTGGTTTTCAGCCCCTTTCCACAATTGAGACCAGAAACCAAGGGGCACTTGTTTATTACCTTGCCTCTGCCAGCGACCCCATCCAAACCCCCCTGGGTAACTGAAAACATCAATTCACATGGTTGTCCTTGTATTAAAACACCCAAGGACGGGATTTGTTTTACTGCTATTTTGTCTTGGGTGAAGGCCTCCTGCTCGGTGGTCCCCCAGCCCCAGATAACACTCTTTTGCACCAACTTATAAAGAGGACAGGTGGCCTGTGTTTTATCTATAACAGTAGCAGGAACCACTTTTGTCTTACCTGACCAGACAGCAC
Source organism: Tapirus indicus (assembly GCA_031878705.1). NCBI lineage: Eukaryota > Metazoa > Chordata > Mammalia > Perissodactyla > Tapiridae > Tapirus > Tapirus indicus. The sequence continues at coordinate 84,539,811 of CM062924.1, read as the reverse complement.
CCAAGTATTTGACAGACAACCCAGACCCTTGTACTTTGTTGTTCACTGTGACAAGGGAGTGGAAGCCTCCCTGGAGGTCTGGAAAAGACTCAGAAGGTAACAAGACATCATCAACTTAACGGAGCAAGGCAACGCCAGGGGGTTTCGTCCACCAGGTGGCGCTATAGAGGCGGCACCCAGGGTGGGAGTAGTGATGGAGGCCATTTTGCTCCTTTCCGCCCCTGACAGCAAAATGCCTTCTGCTCCAGTATCCAGGAGACACAGAAGCCACCCCAGGATGCTTTCTCTCCCCTTCTGCCTGAATTTGTTTCCCAGTCCCACCAGCTCGGCAGCAGCGGAGTCCTGCATAGTAGAGCGCATATGCCGAATTGGTGGGGGCAAGTCTGTTGGAGTGACCCCTGGGGGCCAGAGCTGCTCAGATTTCATTTTCTGCGTCACACTAGATGCACCGCCAGGACGGGGACTTCTATTGAGTCATCCCATCCTGCAGTATCCTCACTTCCTCACTACTAAGTTTGTACGGGTCCCATTGCTTTGGGTTCCATTCTCATCAGGTCACAGGGGCTTGTACCTTTGCCTGTGGTAGCTATTGTCCCTTGATCTTAGCACAACGACAGGCTAGGATCTCTAGTTTCTCATCAAACTCCTGGAGGCATGTTGACAGCATCTGGGTTATCTCAGCTTGGACCAGTCGAGCCTCTCTAACTTCAGTTCCTCCTGTAGCTGCCTCCCTTGGCTCTTGCTTCCATCTCAGCTTCTGTTGTGAGCCTTACCGCAGTGAGGAGGGGCCACCCCACCGCCACAGCTACCCCCTGGGCTTCTGACTTCTTCCTATTATTTATCATGCCTGGGACTTGCCCTGCCTTCATTGCAAGCCATCCCATAATGAGGGTGGGCCACCCCATGGCTGTATCAATGGCTTGGACCTCTGAGTTTTCCTTTTCTACATTTCTCATGGCCAGGGCTTTCCCTAGGTCCTTTGGCATTTTTAGGGTGTCCCCATGCTCATGCAGTGGGCCCCATCCAACAAGGACAATGATGCCTGGCCCCCACAGGGAGGACATCAGCCAAGCCAGGATTTCCCCTTCCCGGCCCCGATAGTCTTGGCACTCATGGGGATTTCTTCCGTCTCCTGGCTGGCTCGCCAATTGTCTGGCTGCATGCCCAGTTGGGTGAGCAGTGCAGGATGGGTTGTGGAGACCAAAGAAAAGACCCGGAGATGGCATATGAGACATATAGGTTTACTGGAATTTACTCACAGGAGGTCCAGTGGCAGCCAGCTGGACAGCAATGTGCACCCACAACCTGTGGGCGGGCAGGAGGTTGCTTATATAGGCAGGCGACACAAAGGCTGTATGCTTGCCAAGAGGGGCTATCCCTGGTATGACCTGTGTCCCTTTAAGATGTGATGTTCTTCAAGTGAGATAATGTAAGATCCGGGCTGACCAGGCCCTGGATTGTTATGAATCCCAGTAGCTGGGCATCCTGCCCAGAAGGGAGCCAGAAGGACACAGTTGCAAGGGGCTTGTGGGCTGTTGATAAGCAAGCAAGGCCCAGCCCCTACAGTATTTGAGCTCTTTTGTTGAACTTTTATTTTAGTTAAGTCTTCTGTAGATTGAAGCAGTTGTGGAAAAATGTCTTCTGTTCCTTGTATTGCTTTATTTCAGACTAGATTCTTCCTTTACTATTTGCCTGGCTCCTCCTTCCTCTTCCTCTTAGCTGTGTGTTATGTGTGTATCCTAGTCATGCTGTTTCTGTCTTGCTCACGTGCAGTGCTGTTCAGATCTTCTCTTTGCTCTGATATCGAGTGCATGAATTGCTCTTTATAAACTTCACTCTTTCTTTGAGATGTCTGCCTTCTGTAAGGTACAGTGTAAGGACTGTGTTCTTAAGCACAGATTGCTGTAGAGGTTTAGCAACTTGGAGTGGTTGCTGCAGACGTTTGTGTCAGAGTTCAGTTGTCACGTATGGTCCCTATATTTATCATTGCCCCTTTATATATTCAATTATCATCCTTTTGCATATTCAGTTTCTCTGTTGCCCCTTTTGGTCATTCTTGTTTGCAACAGGTTGACCAATTCAGGGGAGGTTAGTGATCCAGATCTTCACCACCTGGGGATTGTTCACTTGTCTTCATTGTCAACTGCTTTGCAAAATCTTGACCTTTTTGTTGTTGTATCATTATGGTGATCATCTGATGAGACAGCGACTATGTAGAAGCATTTAAAGGTGGATCTAGGGGACCAGCATCATGACCACTATGACAAAGCAATGGCAGCAACAAAGGATAATTAATGCAGACATACCTCATTTTATTGTGCTTTGTAGATACTGTGTTTTTTACAAGACCCTCTACCAGCAAAAAGATTATGACTTGCTGAAGGCTTAGATTATGGTTAGTATTTTTTAGCAATAAAGTATTTTTAAATTAAGGTATGTACATTGTTTTTTTAGACATAATGCTATTGCACACTTAGTAAACCACAGTATAGTGTAAACATAATTTTTACATTCACTGGGAAACCCAAAAATTCATGTGACTCTCTTTATTGTGATATTCACTTTATTGCAGTGATCTGGAACCGATCTCACAATATCTCCAAGGTAGGCCTGCAGTCCCTCTAAGGTGCTTGGGAACCAGGAATCTCAGTTTCCCAACCCAGACCAAGAGAATAAATCCCATACGCTGTGAAGACCAACCTGACAGAGTTAAGTAACTTTTTCCTTAAGGTGATGAAAACCGTGTTCTACCTCGCTTGTTTCATTAATCCAAATACAACAGGAAGTATTAGCAGTGACACAGACGCCACCCTGCCTAGTGCTATGGGCTGAACTGTGTTCTCCTAAAATTCATATGTTGAATTTCTAATCCCCAGTACCTCAGAATGTGATGTTATTTGACAATAGGATCATTGCAGACATAATTAGGGTGGGGCCCTAGTCCAGTCTGACTTGTGTCCTTATAAAAAGGGGAAATTTGGACTCAGACCACACAGGGAGAGCACCACGTGAAGATGAAGGCAGAGATTGAGGTGATGCTTCTACAAACCAAGGAATGCTCGAGATTCCAGCAAACCACCAGAAGCCAGAGGAGAGGCCTGGTGCAGACTCTTCCTCACAGCCTCAGAAGGAGCCAACACTGCTGACACCTTGATGTCAGACCTGTAGCCTAGAGGACTGTGGGTCAACAAATTTCTGTTGTTTAAGTCGCCCACTTTGTGATACTCTGTTATGGCAGCCATAGCAGATGAATACAGCTTCTTGAGTCTTCTCCGTTTGTGTGATTCGCACTGTTGGGAACACTGATCTGTCTGTCTGCATAAGTGACTCCATAATTCCCCCAGGCTGAGTGCCTGCATGATCAAGGGTGGCCTCATTTCGGGACTCCCATCTGAGTCTAAATTTCCAGTCTCGATGATTTCTAGAATTAGGGTCTCTGTGTACAGGCAAGTCTCAGAATATTCTTCCTAAAGTGCATGAGGTGTTGGTTGAGGCAAACAGGACCAGGTTCCTGGCTGCAAAGGAAGTAGTATCTGGTAGAGGTATGTGGAGATCTAGCAAAAAAGGAGTTGTTCACAGTATGAGGTAAGAACCAAGGCCATGCCTTAGCTGGATTACTATCAGTCTGGTGATTGTTAGTCTCTTACAGGTGGCAAATATTTGGCCCATTGCTCTATGTAGGTCATTGAATTCAAATTTAGAATTACCTAGGTTCTGATCAATAGATTGTAATAATTGGTTCTCTTTCTGGGAGAGAGTCGCACAGTCACAGGTTGATTTGTTTAAGGTCATTTGTCCATCCAAGTGGTAATGGCATCGGCTGTAATTCCCTGTGGTCTTGTTTTGTGAGACCAGAATTGCTCAGAGGTATTTATCATTTATCAGGTGATTGTTGGTAAGTTTGAGGGCAGTGGTTACTGTTTGCGATAATCTAAGAATGGGATTAGAGTGAATATGTTCTGACCTAACAATTATCATAAGGAGGAAAGAAAAGACAAAAAGGGCCATTATGGGTGGATGACAATCATGGGTCTACATAAAATGAGAAGAATGATTATCATTAAGCAGATGGAAAACAAAACAGGTATTATTAGAGTCTTGGCAGGACATCTTGGGCAGAAGCTCTCCACTATCTGAGGTTATTTGCTTCTTCCAAAGGCCCTGGCTGCTTCGTGAGAATTCTCAGTTTGAGGTCCCTTACTTGGACCAGTTGTGAGGAATTCTAGATTGTTTCTTTAGTTGTGAAACGTGAACCTAAGGATTGACTCCCTGGAGTTTCACTGCTGTGTTTGTTAACAGTACCTGACAAAATTTCTTCCTACAAGGTTCAAGAGCTGTTTTCCTTTGATTTACTAAGGAAATGAGTCTACTTTGTTGTTTAAATTTGTAAAATTGCTCATTAGCTTTGGCTAATTTAACAAACCATTTAATTTAACAAACCATTACTCAGAAATAGAACAGAACAGACTAGAATAAAGATAAAAGACAAACTTCCAGTGCACACAATAAAATGTACGAATCTCAAAAAATATTTTTTGAGTGAAAGAAGCCATACACCGGCCCCCACATGGAATTTTTAAATTAGGAAATCTCTACACCACAATTAACACTGGAAAGACCAAAACTCCATTTAGGAAACTATAGTTTATTAAGAATTGAGCCTACACACATATGCATAAACGGATACTCAATACACATCTAGATGTATGCTCTCTCTCTCCCTCTCTCTCTGTGTGTCTGTATTATAAGTACATACGTATTCACATACACACGATCTCTGTCCATACACATACCTGAGAGCACATATGTATACACACATTCTCTCTCTCTCTCTAATCTCTGATAAATAAAATGGCAAGCAATAGGATATATTGGAGTATATGAGGAAGCCGTCTGGTATAAAACTAATTTGGCCTGACCTTGCTTTTCCAAAAGGGCCTGACTGGCCTTTGAACATGCATTGTATATCTGCTTTAAACATTTACCATGTCCCAGAGACAAGAACAAATGCCCTTAAGATAAGGATGCAACTTCCCCCACATTGGCATTTCCTTAAGGATAAGCATTTCTCCCTAGGCTAGGATTTGATTGCTGTGCTCATCCTGTGACCACCCAACTTGAGACAGCAGACCCACTACCTGCTGTGCCCATCAATCGCTGTGCCGACAGGGCAATCTCGTGACTATTGTAAAAAGGACATTGCATTCATATGTGATCTTTGATGGTATATAACCACTCTGTACACCCCACTTCTTTGGTGCCCTTCCTCTCTTGGGGAAGGAAGGCCCTGGGCTATGTGGTCCTCAAATTTAGCTCATAATAAACTCACCCCAATTTTGATTTATAGATTGATTATGGATTACTTGCATCAACATCTCCCATCATCAAAATGCAGGATAGAGTAATTCCCTTCAGACATAACGAAAGGTTTCAGGTGTAGCTCTGAAAGAACAGTTGCTGGAGGCTCCCTGGGCACTGCATTCTTGTGCCCATGGTTGCCCTTCAAGGCTCAGAACTGACCCACTGGGCGAGGGTGGGAAGGCTATTGTTTCAGACACCCTCATGGGGAGTTAGTTCTCTAAACTGGCAAGGCTAAAGCTACTTCCACCAGCTCACCTCGAAAGTATACCAGTATCACTCTCTAGAGAGCAGCAGCAGGCTTAAAATACTGGTAAGCAGGGGCTGGCCGGTGGTGCAGCAGTTTAGTCTGCGCTTTGGCAGCCCAGGGTTGGTGGGTTTGATCCCGGGAGCCGGCCGATGCACTGCTTGTCAGCCTTGCTGTGGTGGCGTCCCATATACAGTGGAGGAAGATGGGCATGGATGTTAGCTCAGGGCCAGTCTTCCTCAGCAAAAAGAGGAGGATTGGCAATGGATGTTAGCTCAGGGCTGGTCTTCCTCACCAAAAAAAAAAAAAAAAAAAAAAAATACTGGTAAGCAAAAGACATAATTTTTAAAAAGCCAAACATTTAGAAAACAAATGCTGGGGCCGCCCGGTGGTGCAGCGGTTTAGTCCGCGCTTGGCAGCCCGGGGTTTGCGAGTTCGGATCCCGGGCGCCCGCCGACGCACTGCCTGTCAGCCATGCCGTGGCGGCGTCCCATATAAAGTAGAGGAAGATGGGCACGGATGTTAGCCCAGGGCCAGTCTTCCTCAGCAAAAAGGGGAGGATTGGCAACAAATGTTAGCTCGGCGCTGGTCTTCCCCACAAAAAAAAAAAAAAAAAGAAAAAAAGAAAACAAATGCTCCACTCAACTTATTCTTTCTAGAGGCAAAAAATGAACAAAGCTATTTCCACCTCATTTATAAAAGGCACTGACAGTTCCCACTTCTCAGAGCTGCTGTGCAGGAAACATCCATCCTGGACCAGTATACAGCAGGTGCTCAATGCATGCACACCTTTCTGTGATAGGATATTAAAGTGGCAGCTGCAGCGTCCCCCGCAATTCCAGCTGAGCTGACAACACTGCAGGGTGTGAGCATAACAAAAGGCGTCTCAAGAACCAGTTTCACAACTCCTGGCCCCATACTCAGGGGGAGGTAAAAGGGCCAGGAAGAGAAATTTCCATGGAGGACGGTTGCACTTTGATCCTCGCCCTCTCACTGCTCCCCCAAATGGAGCTGGAGGGACAAAGGGGCCTGAGGTCTGGGGGGATCAAGCAGGAGAGAGGGCCCTCCAGAGCTGCCCTATGTCCTGCTCAGGAACACTTGGGAAAGGGGAGGACACACCCAGCATTCTTGCGATGAGGAAGAAGCATTCTCCTCCTCTCCTGGGGCCCAGCGTGTTTGTGTGCACATGTGTGCATGCATGTGTACATGTGTGTGCAGCAGGCAGACAGTGTCCACCCCCTCCCACCAGCAAGTAAGTGGTCAGGCCCAAGGGTGAGTGGTGCTTTAGTGAAGGTAAGAGTTTTAATCGCTTTGGGGAAGATGCCTTTCTAATTCCTGAACAAGACTTTGCCACTAAGGACAACCTAGGGTCTATTTATTATCCAAAAGTGAGCAGGAAGCATCTTGGAGCCTGCCCTGTTTTCACCCAGGGACAGAGGGCAATGTCTCCATGAACATTTTGAAAAGCCACTGGGAGACAAGTTGATTACATCACCTAAGGTGGATTAATCCAGTGTGTTGGTGATACATTCTCTCTGTCCCAAGTCCTAGTTACCAGCTATTGTACTTATAATATTCTAAATTCAAAACTTCAATAGTTAAGCTTGCACTTTCAACATTCTGTGTCCTGTCAGGGAGGCAGAAATTCAGAAACATTGATCCTCTTTAGGGAGGCCATGCCAGCTGAAGTTTGCAGGGCAGAGTTCTGGATAAGAAGGAGCTATGTGGAAAGGGTGCCCTGGAAATCAAAGCGAGTCCCCTGAGTGTTTGGTTGTGTACTAAGCTGCACATAACTAGGGTGAGACTCCACGAGGTGAGGCAAATGATAACTGCCTTGGAAAGAACAAATACTGCAGGCTCTAAGGTGAAAAATTCAGAGTTCACCCCGGCCTGGGAGACATTCAAGTTCTTACCAGACAATGTGGAGACAGTGGAGACAGTGGAGTGGTGAAGGCCCAGGACCCTCAGTGGAGACCCTAGAAGGGTGCCACCTTTGTAATAGGGTTAAATTATTCCTAGAGTAAAGCCTACTCCAGAGACTCCATAGAAATGTGTAAAATAAGTTTCAAACATATCCAGTCACTAATCCACAGGTAACTTAACTGCCTGCCTGAAATAGCCCAATGCTCATTAAAAGAAGGTAGAAAATCTAGACACTGTAACATTCCCAGTGTCCACCATCCAATCAAGAAGCACTAGATATGAAAAGAAGCCTGAAAGTGTGAATCACAATGAGAGAAAATCGGTCTGTAGAAACAAACTCAGAAATGAGAGGTATGATGCAACAGAAAAAGACTTTGAAACAACTATTTAACTATGCTCAAGGATTTAAAGCAACACATGAACATAATGAGGAGAGAAATGGAAGTTATAAAAAAAAAAACAACCAAATGGAACTTCTGGAGATGAAAGAACACAATATCATCTGAAATGAAAACCTCATGAGATGGGTTTAATAGATTAGACTCTGTAGAAGGAAACATTAGTGAACTTGAAGACATAGCAATGGAAATCATCCAAATTGAAGCACAGAGAGAAAAAAGGCTGAAAAAATGAGCAGAGCCTCAAAGACCTGTGGATAAGATCAAGTAGTCTAAAACCTTTGCAAGTGAAGTCTCAAGAGGGGTGGGGCAAAAAATATTTGAGGATATAATGCCTGAAAAATCTCCAGATTTGATGAAAACGGCAAACACAGACATCTAAGAAGCTCAACAAAACTCAAGAGGATAAGCGCGCGCGCGCACACACACACACACTCACACACACACCCAGGGACATCATAATCAAGTTGCTGAAAACCAGTGATGGAAAGGAAGATCTTAAAAGCAGCCAGAGAAAAAAGACACATTATAGACAGATGAAGAAAGACAGAATGAATGCTGACTTCTCATCAGAAAGAATGCAAGCCAAAAGACAATGGGATGACATATTTAATGTACTGAAAAGAAGAAACTGTTAACTCAGAATTCCATATCTGGAGAAAAGATTCATCAAAAATGAGGGCAAGAGAAAGATTTTTAGATGAACAACAGTTTAGAGAATGTGTCTCTGGAAGATCTGAGCTACAATGAGTTTTGCAGAAGGCTCTTCAAGCTGAAGGAAAATGACACTAGATAGAAATCTGAATCTACATGAAAGAATGAATAATGCCGCAGATGATAAAAATGAGGATAAATATTAACCAAATTGAATTTTAATTTATTTAGAAGATAACTGACTGCTTAAAGAAAAAAACAACAGTGTTGCATGGTGGGGTTTATAACATATGTAGAAGTAAAACGTATGAAAACAGCAGCACAAAGGACAGGAAGAGAAATGAAAGCATATTGCTGTGAAGTGCTTATGTTATCCATGAAGTAATATGAGACTATTTGAAGGCAGATGGTAATAAGCTAAGATTTATATTGTAAACCATATGGCAACCAGAGAAAAGATAAAACAATGAAGTACAGCTAATAAGCCACAAAAGGAGATACATGAGATACTAAAAATATTCAATCCAAAGGAAGGAAGGAAAAGAGGAAAAATAAAAACAAAGAACAGATGGAATAAATAGAAAACAACTAGCAAGATGGTTGACTTAAGCTCAACCATATTGGTAACTGCAAAAATGTAAACAAGTAGAGAATATCAGACTGGCTGAAAAACCAGAACTGAATATCATGGTGTCTGGAAGAAACAATTGAAGCGTAAAGACACAGGCTAAAAGTAAAAGGATTGAAAAAGACACAACATGTACACATTGATAATAAGAAAGCTGGAGTGGCAATATTATCAGACAGAGAAGACTTACCAGAGATGAAGAGGAATATTTTCATAATATTAAAAAGGTTATAACTATCGAGTTTCAAAATATGTGAAGCAACAACTGACAGAACTGCCAGGGGAAATAGACAAATCCATAATTAGAGCTGGGGACTTCAACACCTTTCTCTCAGTAACTGATGTAACAAATTGTTAGAAAATTATTAAGGATATACAAGACATGAACTACCCTATTCTCCAACTTAATATGATAGACATTGATAGAACATGATACCCAACAACTGCAGAATATAGATTCTTTTCATGCACACATGGAGATTCACCATATGCTGGGCCATAAAAGAAGTCGCAATACATTTAAATGGATTGAAATCATACAGAGTATATTCTCAGACCACAACAATATTTATTTATCTTTTTTTGTGTGTGTGTGTGAGGAAGACCAGCCCTGAGCTAACATCCGTTGCTAATCTTCCTCTTTTTGCTGAGGAAGACTGGCCCTGGGCTAACATCCGTGCCCATCTTCCTCTACTTTATATGGGACGCCGCCACGGCATGGCTGACAAGCAGTGCGTTGGCAGGCGCCCGGGATCCGAACTGGCGAACCCCGGGCTGCCAAGCGCGAACTGAACCCCTGCGCCACTGGGCCGGCCCAGACCACAACAATATTTAGAAATCAATAGCAAAAGGATATCTGAAAAAAAATCCTCAAATATTTGAAAATTAACGCACTTTTATTTTTATTTATTTTTTTTTTTGAGGAAGACCAGCCCTGAGCTAACATCCGTTGCTAATCCTCCTCTTTTTGCTGAGGAAGACTGGCCCTGGGCTAACATCCGTGCCCATCTTCCTCTACTTTATATGGGACGCCGCCACGGTGTGGCTGACAAGCAGTGCATCGGTGGGCGCCCGGGATCCGAACCCGCGAACCCTGGGCTGCCAAGCGCCGACTAAACCGCTGTGCCACCGGGCGGCCCCCAGAATTAACACACTTTTAAATAACTCATGGACCAAAGAAGAAATCGCAAGGCAAATAAGAAAATATCTAAATGGACATGCCAAAATTTGTGGCGTTCAGTTAAAGCAATATGTAGAGGGAAAATTATAGTCTTACCTATATGAGTAAAGGAGAAAATTTTACAATCAATGATCCAAGCTTCCACCTTAAGAAGCTAGAAAACCCAGGGCAAACTAAGCCCAAAGTATGTAGAAGGGAGGAAATAATAAGGATAAAAGCAGAACAGTGAAATAGAAAATGGAGGAAATCAATGAAACCAAAAGCTTGGAAAATATCAATAAACTTGATAATCATCTAGCGAGTAATCAATCCCCCCAAAAGAGAAAATGCAAATTACCAATCAGAAATTAAAGGGGGGAAATAACTATAGAACCTATAGACATTAAAAGGAGAAAATCTTCATGACCTTGCAAAATGCAAAGATATCTTAGATGGGTCATAAAAAGCACTAACTCTAACAGAAAAAGATTGATAAACTGGACTTCAACAAAACTGGGAATCTGAAAAAGCAAGACACAGACTAGGAGAAAATGTCTGCAATATATGTAGCTGAAAAAAGGAATTATATCCAGAATAGATAAAGGACTTTTACTAACCAGTTAGAAATGGGCAAATAACTTGAATAGACACTTCACTAAAGAAGGTATGATAATGGCCAAAAAGCATTTAACATCACAGGCAACATCATAATTCATCAGAGAAATGCAAATTAAAATAATAAGTTACCTGTACACAAACACTAGAATGGCTAAAATTAAAGGACTGACAACATAAGTGTTGGAGGAGATTTGGAGCAGCTGGAACTCTGTTCATGGGAAAACTTATTCACGGTTTCTTAAAATGTTAAACGTGACCTAGCAACTCCACTCCTAGGTACTCATTGGAATGAAATGAAAATACACGTGCACAAAAATTCTCATACAAGAATATTTATAGCATTTTATTCATAATGGTCAAAAACTGGAATCAGCCCAGATGTCCACCTACTGAGGAATGGATTAAAAAAATCCCTAGTATATTAATAAAATTAACTACTTGGCCATGAAAAGGAAAAAACTACTGTTACATGCAGTAACACGGATGACTCTCAATCATGAAGGAAGCCAGACACAAAAAGTAGACACCGTATGATTCCATTTACAGGAAATCCTAGGTCAGGCAAAAACTAACCTCTGGTGGTAGAAATCAGATCACTGGTTGCTTCTGGGCGGCTGTTGGCAGGAAGAACTTTCTGGGGTGATGGAAATGTTCTGTGTATTGATGTCTTTTCATTAAGCTGATTGGTTAACTCAAGATCTGACCATTTCTCTATAGGTAAATCATATCCCAATAAAAATGATAAGTAGGAAAACATTTAAAATTTTCTCACAAAGAATTCCTAGGCTCATATGTTTTAAAGGTGATTCCTATCAACTATCTAAGGAATAAAATTCCAGGTTTACACAAACACAGAGAATAGAAAAGGGTAAGGATCCCCAAATTATTTTTATGAGGCTAGCTTATCCTTGATCCTCAAACTTAACAAGAACAGTTCAAGAAATAAAAAGTACAGGCCAATCTCACTCACAAACGGAGATGTTAAATTATAAATTAAAAAGTAACAAACCAAATGCAGTGATATATAAAAAAATAATGCACTGTGATCAGATTGAGCTTATCTCAGGATGCAGTTTCAGTTCAACATTAGACAATCATTAATGTAATTAAAAGATTAAAGGAAAACTACGATTATCTCAATAGATGAAGGAAAGCATTTGAGTTTAAGGAAGTTGGTGGGACAAGACGCCGGGACTCAACTCGGCACAGATTTGTGGCTTTAGACTGAGGCTGACTTTCAACCACTCACACACACACCGTCACTGCAGGGCCTGAGCATGTTGAACCTCACGTGATCACAAACTCAACCGGCACCACTTCCCCGTGGTGGCTGCTGTAACTGAGGGGATTTGTTAGTTGGCCCGAGATTTCGGAACTCCTGCGAAATTCAGCAGCTGGAATAGAGTGCAGTGCAGCAGCATGGAAGAGAGACGGAGGAGCCTCGGTCCCAGCCCCAGACGCTCACGACGCTTTGTGAGGGAGCTGAGCTGACCAGAGAAGGGGCCCCCGGTCAACGGTGGGCATGGAGGGTGGGCAGGAGCTCAGCGACGTGGGAGTGTCCAGGCTGGGTCCTGGAGAGTGGTGTCCACCACCCTAGAGCCTGATCTCCTCATGGGTTAGTCTGATGGGGGGTCTTCGGGGCACACACAGGCATTTCAGAGCCTGGGCTGGGCTGGGGAGGAGAGACTGAGGCGAGGAGACCAGTGAGGCTGAGAAAGCTGGGATGTGGGGAAAGCAGGGAGCCCTCGGACCTAGGAGGGAGGGAGACCAACTGAGCAAGGCCGTCCCGGCGGGCAGAGGGCACGGGGCGAACAGTAGGAAGCAAAGGTCAGGGGAAGATGTGCACAGGTGGAGCAGGGTCATGTGGCAGGGAGGGGATGGTGGGTCAGGATGAGGAGCAGGAGGGGCTGGAAGAGGTCCACCACCTAAGGAGGCGGCTGGGACCCAGGCTGTGGCTCTGTGCCTGTGGGAAGGCCAGTCCTGTTCCCCCAAAATGTAAGGAAAAAGGGGGCCTCTCTGTGGGTGGCGGAGGCCTTGGGGATCCCCTCACTGAAGAAGGGCTGGGATGTCGCCTCTCAGGAGATGGGTCAGCAGAGGGTGGCCCAGTCGGGAAGAAGAAGGCATGTGGGCTCGCCTTCTGGGAGCCACCGGACAAGGACCCGGGGAAGGGGAAGCTGGAGTCAGGACCAGTTTTCAAGGCCCTGATATTCTCAGGTGCATTGAGGGTGCATTGTGGCAGGTGCACTGCAGAGGCAATGGGCCTTTTACATCAAGGAGTACACCCCAGGCCGCACCCTCCCAGGGAGCCCCACTAACAGGGCTCCTCCTGACCAGACCACGCTCCTCGCTGCCAGTCCCCCCGCCCAGAAGCTGAAGGGAAGATCAGCACCTGTATGCCCCAGTGACACCGAATTAAAATCAGTTTCTCCTGAGCTGAGGCGACCCAGCACTTCTCATGTGAGGGCCATGTGTCGGGGGCGGGTGGGGGTCTGCGTGCTTAGGCCCAGGGTCCAGCAGAACCTCACAGATCTGAATGGCAGACTGAGGAGGAGGTTGCAGTGCTGTCTGCAACACCTCCAGGGTGATAAACCGGGGCAGCAGAGGTCTCCAGAGCATCTTGAAAAGACTCTATTGGGACCAGGTGCTGGCAGCTGCTTCCTGTTCTAGAAACCTCCCCAGGGCTCTGCTTCAAAGCAGTTTATGCAGATTTAACAAATGAATCCACCAAAGTCCTTTGCAGTTAGTTAATCTTCCAGTGCCCTAATTCTTTCAAACATAAAATAAAATCATCCACATTTCTACATAATTCAGTGACGGAACACATGGACTAAAATTGTTGGCAAACCACACAAAGCTGGCACAAGTTTCCACATTGTGATGTCACCATGTAATGGCAGGAAAGCACCAGACATAGGGGAAGGCGGCTTGAGCAGGTGCCACACAGACTCTCCCATCAGCTGTGATCCAGTTTCTGGGGAGGACCAGCCGGCCAAAGGGGTGGAGAGGGAGCTCAGTAGTTCAGCCTCCCCACCAGGTCCTTGAGCTTGCTTGCCAGGCAAGCCTGTCCCAGGAGGCCTGCCTTGGCCTGCCGGCAGGATTCCAGCCTCTTCAGTCAGCCACAGAGATGGGTTGAGAGGAGGGCTGGGTCCAAGTGTGGTGGCCAGCTAAGGTGTGCAGCCCCTCACACTCAGCCTGGATGCCTCAGCTATCAGAGGGCAATGCCAACAGAAATCCCTATGTCCCAGGTCGCCTGAGGATGGAGTACAACAGTACATTTGGAATGATTCTGAAAGTAAGAGGAATGAGAAAGACGTTATTCCACTAGATGACTCAACTCACCAAGAACTGCTTGATTCAGTCCCCCCATCACCCTGTGCCGTCCCACCCTGTGCAAACCCCCAACACCTGAGGTCTGCAGTTTTTGGGCGCTCCCCCAAGCCTGGGGCTTTGCTCCCACCAGGTGAGCTGTGTGCTAATCAGGAATCATTGTCAAAAGTCTCCAGGCTTTTTCTGTCAGCTCTTCTGGTTATAATCATTAGTGAAATGAGGGCACAGTTTCATGCTGGGTGCTTTGGAAAGAGTCAATGAAGTCTGGTTAAAAGAAAAGTAGGTGTTGAATTAGGTGATAGTGCAAAAACATGGGCGAAAACTGTTTCAGATCTACCTTGTGACACAAGCTCTTTGAATTGTAGATGATGCATTGTGGGAGTGACTTATGCAGTAAAACAGAAGAGGACCGCGGCCAGCGTCACAAGATAGGCAAATTGGTATAAGTTGATGTTTTCTTTTAAAATATGTGAGGTATTTGTAACACTCTTAGGGAGCATCCTCCATTTTAAACATTTTTTCCAATTAACCAAGGATTACTGGTTCCACTGCCTGGGAAAAACCTAAACTGATGAGCTTGGTTCTCGGATACTTATGCCCCTACTGAGAAGTTTCATGGTATTTTTAAAATTGTGGTAAAATACACATAACATAAATTTTACCATTTTAGCCATTTTAAGTGTACCATTCAGTGGCACTAAGGACACTCACCATGTTGTGTAACCGTCACCACCATCTGGTTCCAGAACTTTTTTGTCACCAAAAGAAACCCCTCACCCGCTAGCAGTGGCTCCCCACTCCCATCCCTTGACAACCACCAATCTACTTTCGGTCTCTGGATTTACCTATTCTGGACATTTCTTATATACGGAATCATGGGATATTTGCCTTCTGTATCTGGTTTCTTTCTTTGCATTCTATATATTTTAAAATTAAATGAAATTAGAATTGATATTTCGAGATTTTTTTGGAAATTTCTTAGACACAGACCCGCCTTCAGGCGCTGAGAACCTTGCGCCATTGCGGTTTTGCCGTGGGCTCTGCCCCGTCCCGGGGAAGCGCTCTGAAGACTGACCGCGAGAAGACCCGCAGATTTCTGGCCCAAGGACTCGGCCCAAGGAGTGTTCCCTCCACAGACTTCCCATTTATTGTCCTCAGGAACGTCTGCCCAACCCGAAGGGCCACTCTCGCCATCTCCACACAGATCTCTTAGGCCAGACCTGAGGAACCGCGGCGGGGACCCCGGCGCGCCGAGTCCAGGGGCCCGGTAGGGCCTCGGCCTCCCATCCGTAAACGCGTGGGGATCGCCCTTACACGCAGGGCCTCTCCCTTCCCATCCCGGTCGAGACTCGGGACCCCCTGCCCCTGCCAGGATGTGCGCCCCGTAAACCCAGCCCTGGTCCGGGGCGCGGGCGGAGGACGCAGGTCTTAGACCCTGGAGACCCCGGCGCGCCCCTCCCAGAAAACGAGCGTCTTCAGCCCGACCCCAGGCCTGAGGGAGGCTCTGTAGTGTCGCGGTTAAAACCCGACAGCAGGGGTTTCAGGGGTGGGAGGGGGAATCTTTAAAATGAAGTCCTTCCTCCCCAGGCCACCTCTCGGCGTTCGGTACCCGGGCGGGCTCGGGGGCCGCGAGCGGACGCGAGACCCCCCACCCGAAACACCCTGGGCTGGGCCGCGGGACCTCGCCCCGTCCTCCCCGAGTCCGCCCCCGCTCCCGGCCCGTCGCCCCGGTACCTCTTGCGCGCCGGCTTTCTTCTCTTCTTCACCGCGTACCTGCCCCCGGTGGACAGCATGCTGCCCGCGGGCGGCCGCACAGAGGGGCGCGCGCCTGGGGCGTCTCCGCCCGGCGCCGGGGAGGATGGGGCCGGTCCACGCCCCGCGGGTCGCCAGCCGCGAGGTCCCGGCCGTGACGGAGCAGGACCCGCCAGCAGGGGCACCTGGAAGGGTCTGCACTGACCCCCTCTAGAGCGGGAAAGCGCGGGGCCGGGCCCGACCGGACGCGCATTTGCATTTGCCGAGATCCCGGGGTGCTGGCTTCGCCCTCGGTACTGGGACCAGCGGCGCGAGACTGGCAGGTTTTGTGGGGGTAGGGGTGTCGGTCCGGACAGATGCAGGTTTCCTCCTCGGTGGACGTGTGCGACGCTCGCAGGTACCGAGTCAGAGCGACACCAGGCTAATTACGACAGCGCGCGCCTCCGTGGACGACGGACGACCCCCAGCAGGAGTCGGGAGAAGTCCTTGTCCCTACCCGCGGCCCCTTCCCTCCGTGTGTCCTTCCCTCAGTAAAAAGCCAGACACCAAACCGACTCCTTTCTCACGCAACATGCGCGCCCCGAACTTTGCTCCCTGAGAAGGGAGGTCCCCAAAGCGTCCGGGGAGACGCGTCGGCGGGGCGCAAACGCGGGGACGAAGAGCCCCTGGAACGTGGATGGGGCGTCGGCGCGGAGAGAGGCAGCGGGCACAGCAGGGACGCGGTCGGCCGCACTGACACGCGGGCCGCCTCCAGCGCACCTGCCGGGAGACTATTCCGGGTCCCCGCGAATCCTGGTCGAGACCCGACAGAAGAAGCGGACTCGTATCTGCGCCCAGAAAGGAAAGGCCCCGGTGGGTGCGTGTGTCTGTGCCCAGGAGCCTTTCTTAGTACTTATATCTGCTGAGTGCGTGTATGGGCGTGAGATGCTTGCGCGCTTGAGAGGGGAGGTATTACATAAAGAATGGAAATGTCTGCGGTCTTTCCACCCCTAGGGTGACAGATGAGGCGCGGTTACCCCAGGGTGGCGCTTCCTTCTCTGCCCAGGTCCTCTGTTTACGTCATTCCTGACTTAGGACCTGAAACTGCTCACTTTGACATAGGAATGTGGAACAAGAAGTACTTTTATTTTCATTAACGTCCTAGTGTTCACAGAATGGAAAGTAATCAAGGGCACTTAATAAATCCAGTAATAAAATATATTAGTGACCTAGATTCTCCAGAAAGCACAATAAACCTCAGTGTTTTCACATCAGCATCAGACTCCTACTCTAAGTTTCATGAAGTCACTTGGACAAGCGGGGTACAAAAACGTCCGCATGAAAGATACCTCTTGAGAGAACCTTGGAGCCAGACCTCAAAATAGGCAGGACCATGCTTTCCAAAATCTTGTCAGTTAACTCAACTGCAGTGGGATGAGTTTGGGGAGGGGCTGAGGAGATGCAGGTTGACAGGAAAGGGGCCTCGTGCCCCCAGGACCAGAAGTGCAGCCTGTTCGTGGCCACAAAGGGAGACCCCCCCCCAAACGAGGCAAGAAAGTCATGTCGACCCCACAGAGACTGGCACTCCCTCTTCTCAGGTTCTTCTCTCTCTTTGCAATCCTTCTTCCCTCTTTTCCTAGGTGAATGGAAGGGCAAATCTCAACAGAACCTGGAAAGGCATTTCACAGTCTGTCCTTAAACAAGGGACAGTAACTGAGGGTCCAGGGATCAGAAAGCTTCACTGATCAAGTGGACCCCCTTCCCTTGGCCTCAGCTTCCTTATCTCTAAAGTGAGGGGTGCTGACAAAGTCATCTCTCAGTCCTTTACAATCTTTCCTCAAAAAGTACTTTAAAAGTTCTGCTTCCTGATTCAGTGGTGTCTTCATTCATGGAACCGCTGGAGTTCATAAGACGTTTCATGATATCCCTGTGTGCTGTCACCCAGCGTCGTTTCTCCACATATTTCTTGAAAACAGGTAACCAATATCGTGTGAAATTCAAACTGAGTCCCTTTCTTTGGATTTTTTAACCAGGAAAATTCTTAGCAATAATTAATTAGATAAGGGATGTAGATCTAAATGAACCAGGCTGGGTGTTTTATTCTATGACTGGATGAATGTGTCATTGACCCTTCCATTTATCTAAAACTATGCAGTGCTCATCATTTAGCAAGGGCGAGTATCTTGGGGTCTAGCAGTCTTGGTGGACAGCCACGTTGTTAGAGCCTGCTGGCCGTTTATTGAGGCGACGCAAGACGGACGCATTTGGTTTCAGCCCTGCTGATCTGAGGTCACACAGCCATTAACTGGAAAGGTGTCCTGAGAGTTAAAAGATGCACCGGCTGCCTGTGGCCAGGAGACCAGGGCCACTTCCAGTCTGGCAATCGTCTACCTTCTTGAATTGCAAAACCTGAATTCTTTGCTCCATGACAAAGTTAGGGAGCGGACCATCAAACTGTGGGATTCTGGAAATCGGGACACAACAGCCTGGAGGATCCAGGGAATCCTGGACCCTCCCCAACCCCTCTTGCTGTGCCTGTTCCTGAAGAAGTTCTTACCTGCTCCTCTGCCCCTCCACCTCTATCATAAATCTCAATGTGGTTGTAGCTTGGGGCCTGAGCAGGCTTCTGGGGGTGGTTTGGGTCTGGCTACCTCAGTTCTTTGTTTCTGCCGCTGGGAGGCAGAGAGGAGGCTGGGCCAGAAGCCACTGACTAAGGGCCCAGAGGCAGTAGTCATGGCAGAGCTTGGAGGACATAAATCAACAGGCATCAAAACAGCCTTTGAGAGGATGGTGTCAGCAGAGTGCCTGGCTTGCGAGCAAGAGCCTCTGACTGTTCACTCCCCGAGGCCACCTCCAGGAAGGTTGTCCAGGTCATAACCCTTCCCAACACCCCTCTCAGGTGGGGTCACAGAGGATAAAAGAGAACAGAAGCCAAAACCTCCATGCAGGCAGCACCCGGGCCAGCCAAACCGTCCAACCGACCAGGATCCCACTTCCCCCCTACCCAGAGGGATATGATGTGTTATGCAGACTCTGACGACTGTATTTGTACCCCCTTTCCTGAAAAAGAGTTTTTATTCTGATCTGTTCCCTCCTTGATTAGGATAGGTATCTTGGTAACAGTTAAATCTATTGGGAGCCTAGAGGTTGCAAGATCATGAAACCCAACATTTGTACTCCCCAGGATGAGCAGATGGCACCATCAGGTCCCCAACTTGTTGCAGAATGATCTGCTTGGATCTGATTCTGGGCCTCTGGAAGAGGAGGAGCACTTTTATGATTGAAAGGATTGTTGCATTATGATAAGTACAGTAGTTTTCAGAATTATCAGTTAGGGAAGTGGGGTGTGTGTGTGTGTGTGTGTGTGTGTGTGTGTGCGTGTGCATGCATGCGAGCACATGCATACTCAGGGACCCAGGGGTGGACTGCAGTGGAATTTGTCATCTTTTTTGTTTACTCTGCTCTGTTAGTTTTCAGTTGCTGTGGAACAAATTACTACACACTTGGTGACTTAAAACAACACAAATTCATTTTCTTATAGTTCTGTAGGTCAGGAGGTCAGCACAGGTCTCACCAGGCTAAAAATCAAGGTGTCAGCAGGGCTGCATTTCTTTCTGAAGGCTCTTGGGGAGAATCTGTTTCTTGCTCATACAGATTGTTGGCAAGATTCAGTTTCTTGTAGTTGTAGGACTGAGGTCTCCATTTTCTTGCTGGCCGCAAATTGAGGCCATTCCCAGCATCAAGAGGCCACCTACATACCTTGTCTTGTGGCCCCTTCTTCTGTCGTCAAAGCCAGCAATGGTGGGTCAAGTCCCTCTCATAGACTCTTCTGCTTTCCTTTTCTGTGGACTCATCTCATTAGGTTGGGACCGCTTGAATAATCTCAGATAATTTCCGTTTTAAGGTCAGCTGATTAGGTAACCTTAATTTTACCTGTAACCTTAATTCCTTTTTGCCACGTAATGTAACATATTTACAGATTCTGGGATTAGTATGTGGCCATCTTTGGGGCACTGTTATTCCGCCTACCACAGCTACAACCCTAGAGGGAGAGGACCTGCGGGCTGGTAGACTGTGCACATCTTCATTTTTACCTGATTCTGCTGAATAATTTTCCAAAATGGTTGTACTCATTGAACGCTATTCTGTTCCATTGGTCTACTTGTTCATTCTTATGCCCATACCATGCTGTCTGATTTACTTTAGCTTTTTAGTATGTCTTAATATCTGGTAGTCTAAATCTTCTTACTTTGTTATGCTTCTTTAAGATTGTGTTTGCTATTTTAGCCTTTTGCATTTCCATATAAATTTTAGAATAACTTGTCGATTTCCACAAAAATATCTGCTGGGCTTTTAAATGGGGTTGCATAGATTCTGTAAATTATTTTGGGGAAGAATTTACATTTAACAATATAGAGCCTTCCAATCCGTGAACTAGGAATATCTCTTTATTTGGGTCTTTAGCTTCTCTCAATAATGTTTTACAGTTTCTTTCACGTATTTTATTAGACTTATCCCTAAGTATTTGATACTTGTGAAGGAATTGTAAATGGTGTCATTTAAAAATTTATTTCCAATTCTTTGTTGCTGTTATTTAGAAATACACTTGCTTTTTGTATGCTGTCTTGTATCCCATGACTAATTATTAATCATAATAGTTAATTATAGACTTCTCTGGATTTTTAAATGCACACAGTCTGTAATCAATAAGTAATAGCAGTTTCATTTATTCTTTTCCAGGCCTTTTACCCATCTCTTTCTTGCCTTATTTCCCTGATGGCATCTCCAGTACAATGTTGAATGGGGATGGTGGTTGCAAGCATTTGTGTCTCTTCCCAGTCTCAAGGAGAAAGATTTTAAGACTTCACCATCAAGTAGGATATTTGCTATGTTTTGTAGATACTCTGTCAGATTGAGTAAATTGTGTCTATTAATAGTTTGTCAAAGTTTTCCCTTTTCCTCATGAATGGCTGCTTAATTTTATACAATGGTATTCTGCATCCATTGAAATGATCATATGATGTATTTCTGTTTGTCTGTTGATATGGTTAATTACATAAGTTGATTTTTGAGTGCTAAATCAATCCTGCTCTTCAGTAGTAAATCCACTTGCTCAGGATGGACTATCCTTTAATATTGATTTATATTTTGATATTGTTTTACATTGTTAAGTTTAATTTTTAGACTTGACCTTTAATTTCCCTTTCCTTTAATCTCTTTGTCAAGTTTTTGTGTCAAGGTTATGCTGGCCTCATTTACTGAGTTGAGAGTTCCCTTT
Source organism: Tapirus indicus (assembly GCA_031878705.1). Taxonomy (NCBI): domain Eukaryota; kingdom Metazoa; phylum Chordata; class Mammalia; order Perissodactyla; family Tapiridae; genus Tapirus; species Tapirus indicus. Next base: position 84,518,490 of record CM062924.1, on the reverse strand, counting down.
TTTTACTTTCTCTGGAAAAATTTTTGTAAATTTGTGTTATTTCTACCTTAAATGCTCAGTAAAGCCATCCAGCCTGGGAGTTCTCGGGTAGAAGGTGGCCCGCGTGGGAGGGATGCAGAACCCACCTGTAGTGGGACCAAGGAATGAAGACAGAGGAGGGACATCTGAAGGGAACAAACGTGTAGGACTTCTAACTACCTGGTTCTTTCTGCATGAAAAGCGCACAGTGTCTGAGGCAGGAGGCCTGGAGAAATTTCTAAACCTGTGTCCACGAATGGCTGACTCTCCTCCTGTATGAACCAGCATCAACTGTTGAAACTGTATAAACTTCCTCATTTGCCTACTCTAGCTCCTTTTCTGTAACTGTCATGTTAGGAGTCTAAATAAAGCCATTTTAAACTAAAAAACAAATAATTGAGGGACCCAAATCCCAAGGAGACTCACTGATGTGAGCCTGACATTCCTGCTGCTTCTCCCTCAAAGTGGGAAGAGGAGAAGTTGCACAGAAGTCCTACACGATCAGAAGGAGATGAGAAGCAGTGAGCTCGGGGGCTGGAGAGACAGAAACTGGAGCTCTGGGCCACAGTCCTGCAGAGAAAGGAGCCCAGAGACATGAGACCGACCTCTCTGTTCTCTGCCCACAACAGCTTTAGAATAGAAGTCAGTAATAATCAAGTATGTTGTTATATAAGGTGGAATAAGGATTATAATAAGGAACAGAGAAGTAGATGATTGATTGATAGATGATAAATAGACAGATATAGAGCAAGAACCTGTCTATAACACCCTAATAACTGAACCCAGATCTTGGCTTCTAAAAACAACTTTCCACTGGAAGGAACCAGAGCTCCTTGGAGAAATGGCTGATTCCAGGGATGTGTTAGGGAAAGTACAAGGTAAGCCTGGATTATTTTGTGCCAGAAAGCAAGGACGGGCTCAACGAATGATGGAGACATCTCGTAAAGACACAGGAGCCAGCCTGGAGGGGTTCCTATTGGCCAAATCTGGGACAATTTGAGCATCAAAATAAATAATAAGATAACAGACTGTAATTTATTGAATAAAATAGGAAACCATAAACCATACCAATATAAGTAAATAAGTGATTACATTGAAAATTTTATGAGGAGGGGGATATTTACATAGTTTCAAAGTACCTCCCCACAAAATACTTAGTAATCTCAAAAGGGAAAGAGTATCATCATGCTGGATTTCCCACCAGGCAGACCTGGCTTCATGGAGCGACACAGTAAACATCCTCGTCAGTGGCACAGGAGAAGCTGCGTCCCTCCTGAGAGGACGCAGGAGGACACAGCATCACCTCGGGATGTTCTGCCAAAGACACTTGACCTTAATCTACTCACAGGGACACATTAGGCAGATCCAGACTACACTCTACAAACAACTGGCCTGTCCTTGAGGGAACCACCCTCGACAAAATGGGACTAGAGAGACATGACAACCAGGGGAACCATGGGGTCCTGGACGGCTCCTTTCTCTCTACAGGACACTGCTGGGGCGACTGGTGAAACTTGAATAGGGCCAGAGGGTAAGATGACAGCCCTTTATCAATGTCAACTTCCTGATTTTCATGGATCGTTCTGGTCATTTAGGAAAAGTACTTGTTTGCAGAAATACACACTAACGTATTCAGGGAGGATGAGGCATCAGGTTAGCAACTTTCTCACAAATGTAAATTTCTCCAAGTTTGTGATTGTGTCCAAATTACCAAAAAAATTGAATTTGTGACCTTCCCACTGAGAAAACTCCAGGCCTGCCTGGATTCACTTGGTAAATTCTATCAGAAACCTAAGGAATAATTAAAGTCAATATTACACAAACTCTTTTAGAAGGTAGAAGAGGGAATACTTCCCAAGTAATTTTAGGAGCACAGCATAACCCTGAGAACCAAACTAGATAAGGATATTACAAGAAAAGAAAATTAGAGACCAATATCCCTCATGAACATAGACACAAAAATGCTCAACAAAATATTAGCAAATCAGATACAGCAGCACATAAAGAGAATAACACGCCACCACTATCTTGTTGTGTGGCTTTGGGCATCTACTCAACTGCTCTGAACCCCACTCTCCTCGTACACCCTTCCTGAGGATAGTGCCTGGAACGTTGGTTACAATAATTCCCCATTCTTTTCTCAGTGGTAGGAGTAGAGTTTGGGCCAGTAACAGGACCCCATTCCGCTGGGCACAGCCACTGGATTAAGAGTAGGCACACTAGCTAACCTGGACCAGTTTCTCTCCTCCTGGAACTCAGATCTTGAGCAGACACACGCGGGGACCAAAGGCAGTGAGGACAGAACGTGGTGGTTGCGCCTGCAATTCCTGAGGCAGCCTGGTCCCTGTCTTCCCAGGTGTCCAGCTCCCCCTTCAGCACAGTGAGGAGTGGCCCTCCTCCTTTCATAAATCTTCACCTGCTTTGGCAGTCAGATTGCGAGCAGCTCTGTTCGTTGACATCACCGTGCTCGAGACCCCGCCTCAGGAGAGAACACACCTGGAAGTTGGTGAGACGGCAGGATGTGAAGGGTGACGTCCCTGGTGCACACACTCAGCATCTCAGGGAGGTGGCTGGGGAGGGCAGGCCCCAGCATTGAGCTGCTTGCTGCCTTCTGGCCTGTCTCTGCAGCGCGTACATTTCACATGCTGACATCTGGTCACAAACGCTGGGATCCAGTTTGAAGTTCCTGGAGACCAGGAATCAGGGGGCTGGTCTGGCTTGCAGAGGTGCCTTTCCTGTGTTTGGGGGCCTCTGGTGGACCTCACAGGCTCAGGTGGCTGACCAGGCTCACAGGCACCAGAGGTCTGTCCTGGGGCCAAGAGAGTAGAGAGGGTGTGCCCTTTCAGGCTGGACAAAGGGAAGTCCCAAATATTTTCTAGTTCAAAGCCTAAGTGGAAGTTTGTGAAGCCTGTGAGAGCGAGAGGCCCCTCCGTGGCTTGGGCTGAGGGAGGGGGACCCCCAGCAGCGATCTCAGCAGCCTGAATTGACAAGGAGTGGGTCACTGCAACTTTGACAGGAACAGCTTTGGGGACACTGCAGCTTGTTGGGTGTTGACAGAAGGGAATGTCTCCAGTGATGGGCCCAAATCCAAGTCAGGACAGGGCAGGGGACAAGGAAGAGGTGGGCTGCTGGTGTCACCAGGACTGGTGGGGTCAGAAGTGTTGGAATCAAGATGCCAGGGGACTTGGAGTTCCATGATTAAAATGAAATGATGGAGGGGCCGTTACTGGTCAAGGCAAAGTCCAGAGCATGCCTGAGGCTGAGGAGGGCTGGAGGCAAGATCGTTGGGGCTGAGCAAGCCCAAGACTTTCAAGGCCGGGGTGATGGAAGGACCATTTGTGTGGGTACTGAAATAATCAACAATGAGGGAGGAGAGACAGAGGCAGAGAGACAGAGAGAGATTGAAAGAGACAGAGACAGAGATGGTGAGGAGAGAGACAGAGAGACGGAGACAGAGAAAGAGAGACAGAGAGATAGAGACAGAGAGGGGAAGAGAGAGACAGAGAGAAAAAAGAGAGACAGAGACGGAGACACAGAGACATAGAAAGAGACAGAAAGAGTCTGGAAAACCACATTCCCTCTGGGAACTGCTTCTTAGTAGCTCAGTACATTGACATTTTGCGGTCTGGCTGAGTTTTCAAAATTCTATGGTTATGGGGCTAATGCTCTGATATTCCCACGAGTGCTGTTAATTCACTAGAACATGGGGAGAACAGGCACCTGGGAACATCAGAGCAGCAAACCCAGCTCTGCACACACTGAAGCCTCTCTGGATGGTGGCCTTGCCCTGGGCGGTCCTGCCCAGAGGATTCACGTTTAGGAGGCGTTTCAGAACTGCCAGCACTTGATTCTCTGGGCTATGATGCCACCTAGTGCTTTGCTGCTCAACGTGTGTTCTGCAGACCAGCATCATCATCAACCGGGACTGGTCAGAAGTGCAGAGTCATGGGCCCTGCCCCAGCCGCTGACTCACAATCCTGGGGTGGGGGTGGGGTACCCCTGACCCGGCGCTGGGCCGTGGGCACTCCTCTGTCTGGTGACCTTTGTTGAGTTCAGGAGAGCATGAGATGGAAAACAGCAGAGGCCTCCCTCCCCAGGGGAAAAGCAGGGCAGCCCACATTCCATTTGTTACAATTTTCTTTTTCATTTTATCAGACCTGTTGTTTTCAACAGGTAATAACTGTGGAATTTCTTACTTAGTCTTAAGAATGTAGCACAGGGGATCTCATCTTCAGTTTACACGTCGGAATCGCCTGGGGGAACTTTTAATTCACGTGGATGTCGGGACACCCGTGATGCGCAACCAGGGCTGAGACGGCGAAGTAGACCCTCCCACTGGCGAATGATGAGGAAGGAGAGGTGAGGACGTCTCCCCCTTCCCTGCATGCCGACAAAAGTCTGAGCCTTAAGGAGAGAGCAAGGAGCCCCTGCTGACAGCACCTGAGATGCTCCCAGGAAAACTCCTCTTTCTCTTCTCAGTGTAGTTGCTTGCGTGGAAGTTTTTAACTTGTATAGACTCCTCTGTTTTCTGTTCCCACTGAAATATCATGTGAGATAAAGGAATCTTCCAAGATACTCAGATGTAGGGATTATGCTTGATCTTGAGGAGAGTCATTGCTAATTTCTAAAATGTCTTATCTTGCAAAACGAGTTGTCTTGCTCAGAAGTTAGTTGCCCTGGGTAGTAATATTCTGATTGGCATCTTTCTGAATAAGTTTTGTGTGATTTCTTTATCCGAGTGGAGAGTTCCCTTGAAGAATTTTTTTTTTTTTTTTTTTTTGCCAGGGGGAGGTAATTAGCTGTTCTTTTAAATTTGTTTTTTATGGTAGTAACATTGGTTTATAACAGTGTACAGATTTCAGGTGTACATCATTATACTTCTGCTTCTGCACAGATAACATCATGTTCACCATCCAATTACTAATTACAATCCATCACCACACACGTGTGCCTAATCATCACCCTAACCCTAACCCGAACCCTAACCCCAACCCTAACCCCAACCTTAACCCTTGAAGAGTCTTTGTCTCACGATCTGCAGTGAGCACAGTTCCTGGTGAAGCCCCTGGAAGAAACGGGAGGACGAAAGTCCTGGCCTTGTTCTGAGGTTGGGGGAGCAGCACTATGAGAAGTGTGTGCACTGAACAGCCACCATGAACACTGTGACAGCCGCAGGCAGCCGGTGATTGTGCCTGGAGGAGGCAACCGGCCAGAGCCAAGCAGAGAGGTTCTGGGGCTGTCCTTGCCTAGGTTGGAAGGAGCCCCAACTGTGGGCCTTTCCTGCCCCCACAACTGCACAGACCATTGCCTTTGCCCTTCGGTGCCCGGGACAGAGAAGCAGCAGAGCCATCCAGTGCCCATGGGAGGTGGCAATTTCAGAGTGGTCCTAATGCCCACTGAAGGTGACAAATGAAATGGATGGAGTAGGGGGCCCATGTCTCCCTCCCCACTTCACAGACACTAAGGATTCATGGGAAGGAGCAGGGTTCCGGGAGGATTCACAGAGGCCTAGTCTAGGCTGTGCCCAGAGGCACTCTGTACCCTACTGCAGCCCTAACCCCCAATGTGATGGTACTTGGAGACAGGGCCTTTAAGGGGTAATTAGGTTTAGATGAGGCCACGAGAGTGGGGCCCTCATGATGGGATTGGTGCCATTATAAGATGAGACGCCAGAGAGCTTGTTCTCCCCCACCCCATGCCATGTGAGCACACGGCGAGAAGGTGGCCATCTGCAAGCCGTGACGAGACCGCTTACCAGAACCTGACTGTGCTCGTCCCCGACCTCGGACCTCCCAGCCTTCAGAACCGCGAGAAACAAATATCTGTTGTGTAAGCCACCCTATCTGTGGTATTTTGTTATGGCTGCCCAAGGAGAGTAAGACATCCACCAGTGGAGTCATGAGCTACAGCAGCCAAGGTTGCCACTCCCCCAGCAGCTGGGGAGGAAGGTCCTTGAGCACCTGGAGAGAAAACCATCTAAGGAAAGCCCACACAGCCACAGGCAGTCCAGGCTCTAAGTATAATCATACCTGTGAGGAGATCAGGAAGGGTACAGTAACATAAACACAAAAGTTATGAAGAAAAACCAAGTCAAAACAGCAGGTATAAAAATACAATCCTTCAACTAGAAATCTTAAATGGGGAAAACAGCTGGTAAGAAAAGAACAAAGTATCTTGACTAATATGGTCGTATTCAATGACACTCAAGACAAGGAGAAAGTTCTGAGTTTCCAGAGAGAAAAGGAAGATTACCCCACCCCTTAAAAAAGAAAGAAACAGAAAAAAGAGAAGCAGGAAAATCAGAATGACCAAATAATTATCACCACTTTGTTGTAGAAAGGCCTTGCCCAGGGGTGGGGTGTAGACTGTGAGGTAGGAGTCAACCCAGCGGGTCTGGTTGCTCAGTCTTGGCATGTCTCTGTGGGAGCCTGGAGCCATGATTGGCTCAACTCCTGGGAGGGTGGCCCTGGAAAAGCTCTTCCTGTTAACGGCTGATGATTCTCTTTGGTACATCTGGAGCAGTGGGCCACACCACATCAGCTTGTGAGGAATGCTTTGCACAAACATCAAGACTGATGACGTGAACTTGATTTCGCTATTGGGGTCCCGAGTTCTGGTTGTCACGGCTGGTTGTAGCAGATGTGCCTATGAGACCATCCCTCCATATAATCCCTGGACCCTTAGGCTCAAGTGGATTTCCCTGGAGAGAGTCACTTCACATATGTTTCTATAGTTTTTTGTTAGAGAGAAAGTGTGTCTCCAGTGTCCCTGGACAGGGAAGAGCTCAGAGTTTGTGCCTGGTCTCTCTGGACTCCACTGGATGCACCTCTACTTCCCATTGCCTTTGCTCTGCATCCCTTTGCTGTAATAAATCTTACCCCTGAGTATAACCTGCAATTGAGTCTAGTGAGTCCTGGTGAACCAGTGAACTTGAGGTTGGTTGCAGGACCCCTAAATAGGAATGAAGCTCCCTGATGGAACCATAAAGCATGAAAGGCGAGTATTCTCTCCTTAAGAGAGTGAGCCAAGCTTCCAGAATCCAATAGTCACAGCTCAGTAAAATCCCCAATGTTTGTAAGGATCAGCTCTACTCATTAACAAAAGTAAGTTAGATTCAACTTAGAGGAATACTTTCATCACCAAGACAGAGAAGTGTGTATTTTAAAGTTATTTCCATCAAAACACAAAGAGCACAAGGTTATCTGGAAACTTGCCTCTAACCCCCATGCGTAGCCACCTTGCGTACCTGAGGAAGTGCTGTCTACAGTGGCTGGTGTTTTCTTGAGCCAGTTGCATCTTTAGGAGAACAGACGTGTCAGCAGGGCGTTTGGATTAGGCTGCTTGTCCAGACAAGACCCATCTGCTTCCAGAAACACGTTCAGGCACTTTCACCCATGCTTCTCTGTCCAGATGTGAGTGGTGCTCTTGATTTATTCACTCGGGAGTCACCTAGCTGCTCCTTCCCTGCTCCTGCCATCTCACGAGGTGCCAAGTCCCCCAGCCCCACTGCTTCGGGCCTCCATTCTGTTCCCTCAGCTCCAACCCCCCCAGCACTGCCTTCATTTAGGGGCTTCATGACTTTTCACCTGGCACTAGATGGACGTTTGTTTCTTGGGGCATCCCCCAACCTGTGGGTGCCCTTCCTACACTGCGGTCATTTTCCACACTAGGATTCCCCCTTTTCCAAGTTAGAGGTCAGAGAACTCACTTTTCCAGACTCCCTGGGCACTAGCTCAGGTGCATGGGGTGCGGCCCACCAGATGTGTCTACAGGCCTTGGGCTCAGAGGGCATGATGTGAGCAGGTGGCAAACAGCGAGGAAGCTGCTCACTGGCCAGCCGTGGAGGTGGGCTGCCTGGTTCTTGGCACTCGCTGGAGGGGTCCTGGACTGGGCATTGTCAGTGGGAGGCAGCAGGAACTGCAGCGTCACCCTTGAGCTCACCCCCTGGTGTGCTGAGCAGTGTTCCTGGCTGCCTAGTCCCAGAGGCTGGGCCTCCGTCCTCCAGAGATCCTGTGAGCTTCCTGGTGCCTTTTACTCAATTCCCTCTCTGCTTCAACCACCCAGAGTGGATTCTGTTTTCTTCATTCAACAACCCTGCCCTGGACTCCTGGCCAGTTTGTCCATCTTTGGAAGCACTGCCTCTTATTGATTCATTTTTCCATGTCTGAGAGGTCATCTTTCTATAACAAAGTGATCATCGTGCTGCCCTCTTGCTTGAAACCCCTCAGCAGGTCCTCACGATCTGGGTAGAGTCTGCAAGCGACTTCTCGTGGCACTTCTGAGCCTTCGTGATTGTCCACGTCTGTCCCTTCTTATGCTCTGTTGTCCACCTCTCCCTGCTCACACCCTGCCCCTGTGCTTGGACACACAGTTCCCAGATTCCACAGGCCTCCGCATCCCTCTACATGGTCTTCCTTCTCACACAGTGTTCTGTCCTCACCTTTATCTGACCTATGAATTTTTATTCATTCTTCAAAATGCAACTCAGATTTTCTGTGACCTTTCCCTCAAATCTCAGAAGTTAGACAGGCACTCCCTCCACCTCCCTTGGGACTCAGCACATCCTTCCATATAGCTCTTGTTATACTGATTTAAACCTTTTATTTATTGAGGTAACATTGGTTTGTAACACTATATAAGTTTCAGGTGTACAACATTATAATTTGACTTCTGTATATTTTTAAAAAAATCATATTTATTTCCTGAATATGAGTCATACATGTTCATTGTATAACATTTGGAAAATCCAGACACGTATAATAAGAAAGTTAAAATCACCTGAATCTCATCAGTCAGGGATAACTGCTGTTAAAATTTGGGCATATGTCCTGTTGGGTGTTTTCTCCATACACATCTACCCTACAGATATTTATTTACTTGAATGTCTCCATCACCAGCCTGTGATGCTCTTGGGGAGGGATGTGTTATCTTTTATTCGGTTGTGTTCCTGGTGCCTAGAGCAGCATCTGCAGCGTGTGCTCCAGACATAGTGTGTTTGCAGAGGGAAGCATGAGAGAATCCACAACAATCCTGTGTCATTCCCTTTGGTTTTGCACACATGTGCTAATTCTTATTTTGAGTCTTTTATGTCTTCCATCCTGGATGCCCTTCTATCTTCTCCTTCGTCACAGTGAATTCCCTTCCTGAATCCTACATAAATAAAGAACCAAGGCTCCATTTGCATGGGCCATTCACTCGCCCAGTGCTCATTTTGCAGCCCCAGGCTCCATTTCGGTTGCTGCACATGGCCATGCATTCTCTAAGGCTGTTTCACAACTTTTCTTTCCTGCCATATTGTTAGCTTCTTTGGCAAAGTTGCATATTCTCTCTCCAGAAAGGCACAGCCTAGGTCAGGGTCTGATCTATCTTGATCCAGTCTTTGCTCTTTCCAACCCCCAATTCCTCTGTGAGGGGCTTTCCAGAGAGCTGTGCTCAGGCTCCTGATCTTACTGTAGCAACACAAGTACCCACAGCATCAAGAGTTCCCTTCGGGGCCCCCTCCTAACACTCTTCTCCATATATTTCCCTTTTCCTTTCTTAACAGCCAATATTTAGAGCTCAGCACACACTTATCACTGTACTAAACACCCTACATTACTCCATTTAATTTCCCCAACAATCTTATGAGGCAGGAATTATTACCCCACTTTATAGCCAAGGGTCCACCGTGGCCACAGAGCTTGTAGGCGATGCCAGAGCTCCTCTGCTGAGCTCTCATTTTGCAGAACATTATAGGTGTTCTTGAAATTTAAGCAAACCAGCTATGAGGGAGCTGGCAACTGTGTCTGTTTGACAGGTGGGGAACTGAAGCTTAGAAGTGGACTTACCAGCTCACATCTATGGGCGCAGGAGAGCCGGCACAGAAGCCAGGCTCCTTGACTTTGGGATGCTTTCTGTGACACCTCAGTTGAGGCAGTTAACGGCTTTCCCTTTTTTCAATTTAACAATCTGAACGTTTCATTGTTTAATTGTGAAAATGTTTGCTGTAACTTAAATTTGATTTATAGATGGAAATAAAGCACACTTGAGTAGCTAACTTTTAAAAAATTAAGCTTTTCATTTTGAGATGATTATAGATTCCCGTGCACTTATAAGAAATAATGGAGAGATCCATGTATATTTTACCCAGTTTTCACTAACGGTAATATCTTGTAGAACTGCCTCAACTATCACAGCCAGGATACTGACTCTGATTCATCAAGATACAGAACTGTCAACACAAGAATCCTTCGTCTTGCCCTTTTATAGCCACCACACTCCCTTCCTCTCCATTTAACCCCTGACAATCACTAACCTGTTCTCCATGTCTATAACTTTGTGATTTTAAGAACATTGTATAAATGGAATCATTTGCATGTAACTTTTGGGGATTAATGTTTTCACAGGGTGTAATTCTCTGGAGATTTATCCAGGTTGTTCTGTGTATCAGTAGTTTGATCTTCTTTATTCTGGTAGTATTCCTTGGTGTGAATGGACTACAGTTGGGTTAGCCCTTCACCTGTTGAAGGACATCTGGGTTGTTTCCACTTTGGGGCTATTATGAATGGAGCTGCTATGAATATCCACGTACAGGTTTTTGTGTGAACGTAAGTTTTCATTTCTCTGGGATAAGTGCCCAGGAGTGTCATTGCCAGGTCATATGAAGTTTCATGTTTAGTTTTTTAAGAAACAGCTAAACTGTTTTCAGAGTGGCTTTTATGATTTTATATTCCCACTAGTCATGTATGAGTTATCTAGTTTCTCCTCATCCTCACCAGCATTTGGAGTTGTCACTGCTTTTTTTTTTTTTTTTTGGCATTTAAGTTCTACTCTCAGCAAATTTCAGTGGTAGAATACAGTGTTATCAACTACAGCCCCCATGTTACACATTGGAGCCTTAGGCCTCACTCATCTTATAGGTGAAAATTTGTGCCCTTTTACCAACCACTCCCTATGCCCCCCACCCCCGACCTTGGCAACCACTTTTCTACTCTGTTTCTATGAGTCTGACTTTTTCAAAGATTCCACACATAAGTGATGCCATGCAGCATTTGTCTTTCTCTGACTTATTTCATTCCCTTTTAAAAATTTTAGCCATTCTCATGTAGCTATGTAGTGATATCTCACTGTGGTTTTAATTTGTGTTTCCCTAATGTCTAATGATGTTTAGCATCTATTCCTGTGCTGACTTGCCATCTGTATATCTCTTCAGTGAACTGTCTGTTCATATCTTTCTCCTGTTTTCTAAGTGGATCATTTGTTTTACTTACTCTCATGTTTTGAGAGTTCTTTCCATATTCTAGACAGAATTCCTTTGTCAGATGTGTGGCTTGAAAATATTTTCTACTAGTCTGTAGCTTGTCTTTTCATCCCCTTAAGAGAGTCTTGCAGATTGTTTTTTGGTGTCAAGTCTAATAATTCTTTGCTATACCCTAGATCCTGAGGATTTTATCCTATTTTTCTAAAAATTTTATAGTTTTACATTTACATTTTAGTCTGTGATCCATTTGAGTTAATCTTTGTGGAAGGTGTGAGGCTTAAGTTGAGGTTCATTTTTTGCCTATGGATGTCCAATCACTCCAGCACTATTTGTTGAAAAGGCTATCTTTCTTCCATTGAATTGCTTTTTCACCTGTGCCAAAATCAGTGGGGCATATTTGTATGCGTCTATTTCTGGATTCCCTATTCTGTTCCACGGATTACATATCTTTCTCTCTACAATACTGCACAATCATGATTACTGTGGCTATATAACGTCTTGAAATTGGGTAGACTGATTCCTCCCACTTTATTCTTTTTCAAAATTGTTTTGGCTATTGTAGTTTCTTTGAGGATAATCTCATGTACAGCTGCAAAAAAATCTTGCTGGCATTTTGATGGGAATTTCATTAAACTTGTGTATCACTTTGGGGAGATGTGACATCTTTAAATTTTGAGTCTTCCAATACATAACATGACTGTCTGTCCATTTGTTTAGATCTTTCTAGATTTCTTTCATCAGTGCTGTGTAGTTTTCTTCATACAAGTCCTGTACACGTTTTTAAAGATTTACACCTAATTATTTCTTTTTGTTTGTTTTAGCAATTGTAAATGGTATTGTAGTTGTAATTTTGGCATCCAGACCTTCATTGCTAGTACAGAGAAATAAAATTGATTTTTTTGTTAATCTTGTATCATGAGCATTGCTGAACTCACTTATTAGTTCTTACTATAATTAAATTTCTGTAATAGTTATAGGGCTATTCAAACTATGTATTTCATATCAGATGAATTTTGATAATTTATACTTTTTAAAGAATTGGACTATTTCATGGAAGGTGTCAAATTTATATGTGAAGAGTTGTTCACAGTATTCCCTTACTATCCTTTTTAATGTCTTCAGTATCTGTAGTGATATATCTTTCACTTCTGATATTGGAGTCTTTTTTATTTTTGTCAATTTTATTGATTTTTCAAAGAACCAACTCTTTTTGTTTCATTGATTTTCTCTATTGCTCTCTTGTTTTCAATTTCATTGATGTCTGCTCTTATCTTTATTATTCCCATCGTTCTGTTTGCTTTAGGTTTACTTTGCTCTTGTTTTGCTAGGTTCTTGAGGTGGGAGTGTAGATTATTGATTTGACACTTTTCCTCTTTACTAATGTATGCATTTAGTGTTATGAATTTCATTCTTAACTCTGCTTTAGCTGTGTCAGACATATTTTAGTTTTTTATATTTTTGTTTTTATTTAGTTCAAAGTATATTTTATTTCCCTTGAGAACCTCTTTGACCTGTGGATTATTTAGAGATGTGCTCTAAATAGTTTAGAGCTAGTTTCCAACTGTTTGGAGATTTTCCTGTTATTGTTCTGTCAATAATTTCTGTTTTAATTCCATTGTGGTTGGAGAAACCACTCTGTATGATTTCAATTATTTTTAATTGGCTTAGGGTTTGTTTTATGATCCAAAATATGGTTTATCTAATATATGCTCTGTGGCCACTTGAAGACAATGCATAGTCTGTTGGTGGTGGGTGGCGTGTTCTGTCAGTGTCTGTTAAAACTGCTGATTGATGGTGTTGTTTAGTTCCTCCCTGTCCTAGCTGATTGTTCTGTCAGTTGTTAAGAGCAGGCATGGAAGTCTCCAGCTGTCATTGTGTGGACTTGTCTACTTGTCTACTGAAAGGAGTTCAGTTCTACCAGTTTTGCAGCTCTGTTTGGGGTGCACACGTCTTTAGGACTGCTACGTTTCCTTCTTTGATTATCCTTTTATCACCACATAATTTCCCTCTCTGTCCCTGATAATTTTCTTTGCTCTGAAGTCTTTTTATTCTGATATTAAGATAGCTACCCTTGCTTTCCTTTGACTAATGTTTGCATGATGTATCTTTTTCCATTCTTTTACTTTGATCTGTGCTATATATTTGATATAAGATTCTTGTAGACAGCATATCGTTGAGTCATGCTTTTTGTGTGTGTGTGTGAGGAAGATTCTCCCTGAGCTAACATCTGTTGCCAATCTTCCTCTACTTTGTATGTGGGTTGCTGCCACAGCATGGCTGACAAGTGGGGTAGGTCCATGCCTGGGATCTGAACCTGTGAACCCAGGCCACTGAAGGAGAGTGCACTTAACTTAACCACTAGGCCATGGGGCCGGCCCCAAGTTATGCTTTTTAATCCACTATGCCAGTCTGTGTCTTTTAATTGGTGACTATTTACACTTAATATAATTATTAAAATATTAGGGTTTAACATTAGGTTTTCTCTCTGTTGTTTCTGTTTTCTTTTTCCTTATTATATTTTTATAAATTCTATTTTGATTTACCTCTTGTTTATTGAGTGTATTTCTTTGTGTACCTATTAGTTGCTGCTCTGGTGCTACATTATATATACATAACTGATCACACCCTGCCAGTTGGAGTGGCACATACAAACCTTACCCTTTCCTATGTCTCTTTACCCTCCCCCATGTATAGTATAATCATCTTAAATATTCCCTATACATAAATTTATAACCACATCAGACAGTGTTATAATTTTTGCTTCTACCATCAAAGATAATTTAGAAAACTCAAAGGGAGAAGAAAAGTCTGTTGTATTTACCCATGCATTTGCATACCATGTTCTTTCTTCTCTCCTCAAGTTTAACTGGTGACAAGTTCTCTTAGTTTCCTTTTATCAAGGAATATCTTCGTATCTCCTTCACTCTTTCAGGATATTTTTCTGCTGGATATGGGATCCTGAGTTGACAGTTCTTTTATTTCAGCACATGAAAAATAATGTGCCAATTGCTTGTGGCCTCCATGGTTTCTGAGGAGAAATATGCTCTTGTTTAAGTTGCTTTTCCTATATGGGTAGAATGTGTTTATCTCTGTCTTCTTTCTTTTTTTTTTTTTTCCTGTCTTTTATTTTTAGAAGTTTGACTATAATGTATCCTGGTGTAGATTTCTTTGATTTTATCCTGTTTGAGATTCACTCAGCTTCTTGACTCTGTATGTTTATGTCTTGTTTCAAATTAGAGGAGTTTACGGGGGCCACCAGGTGGCGCAGCGGTTTAGTTCGCTCTTGGCAGCCGAGGGTTGGGTTCGCGAGTTCAGATCCCGGGCGCCCGCCAACGCACTGCTTGTCAGCCATGCTGTGGTGGAGTCCCATATAAAGTGGAGGAAAATGGGCACGGATGTTAGCCCAGGGCCAATCTTCCTCAGCAAAAAGGGGAGGATTGGCAACAGATGTTAACTCAGGGCTGGTCTCCCCCCCACCGACAAAAAAATTAGAGGAGTTTACTTTGTATACTTTTCCAGCACCCTCCACTTTCTGGACTCTGGTGAACCTAATGTTACATCTTTTATTATAGTCCCACATGTTCCTTGGGCTCCATTTATGTTTTTTCTTTCAGTCTATTTTCTCTCTGTTGTTTAGACTGGGTAATTTCTATTAATCTGTTATCCAATTCACTGATTCTTTGTCCTTTGTCCTCCCATTCTGCTGTTGAATCCATCCATGGACATTTTATTTGGGTTATTGTATTTTTCAGTTTTAAAATTTCCTTATTGTTCCTTACATCTTCTATTTCGTTGCTGAGACTTTCAGTTTCTTTACTGAAGCTTTCTATTTTTCCAGCTGCTTCAAACCTGTTCATAATTGTTTGTTGAAGCATATTTATGATGACTGTTTTAAAGTCTTTGTCAAGGAATTCTAACCTCTCTTTCATCTTAGTTTTAGCATCTATTGATTTTTTCCCCTTCAGCTTGTCATCTTTTTGGTTCTTGGCAGGATGAGTGATTTTTTTTCAATTGAAATCTGGACATTTTTGTATTGTGAGACTCTGGATCCTATCTGAACTTTCTGTCTGTAGCTGTAACAGTCTTGTTACTGCCACGTGGTGGTAGAAGTATAGCAGGTTCCCCACGTGGTCTTCACTGACACCAAAAGTGAAGTGTGTTGCTCGTTAGCTTGGGATTGGGAGAGGAGTCCCGGATCCCCATGTAGTATTGGTGCTGCTCAGGTGTGACCTGCTATTGGTGTAGCCTCAGTACCACTGGGATAAAGTGAAATTCCTGAGTATCCACTAAGCCTCCTCTCACACCATCCCAGCAGGGAGGAGTCAAGACACCTTGCTACTGATGAGTATGAATAGAAGTCCAGGCTACATAGTGGTCTTCACCGACACTGCAGTGGGTGCTCATTACCAGCTGGCAAGGGTGAAAGTCCAGCCTCCTTACTGACCCTGTCTGGCATCACCCTGGCTGGATTGTTGGAGTGCCTTATTATAACCTTGCAGGGGTAGCAGTCCTGGCTTCCCACTTGGCCTTTGCAGGTTTGGTGGGAGTAAGACCATAATGTTTTCTGTGTAGTTTGGCTGGGGTAAAGTAGTTATTGTCTAAAAGTTGTCTGTTTTGATAGGTTTCCCCTTTACTAGTCCTTTCCCTAGTGAGAACAGGCTTTCTTAGGGCTTTTTAGTCTGAGCCCATTAATGTTTCAGATTTCTGTCTTTTTCAGCTCCAACTCTAGGATACATGAAGCAAAACAAAATAAAATGAGACAAAATAAACAAATAGAAATTCACAACCATGTCATTCCTTGTGTATCATGGTCTCTAGCCAACTCTATCATTTTTTCCTCCACTTTGCATAATCTTCCTATCTTTGTTTTACATATAATTTCAGGGTTTCAGTTGTACTTAGACTGGGGAATAGGGAAACGTATGTCTACTTCATCAGTCAGATTTCTGTTGTAGATAACAGCAACTACTCTAGCTACTTTAAGGGCAAAGGAAATGGAATAGTTTTTAAATTTCAGCTTTATTGAGGTATAATTGACAAATAAAATTGTAAGATATTTGAAGTACACATTGTGTTTATTTGATATACATATAAATTGTGAAATGATTACCCCCACCTAGTAGATTAACACACTCATCATCTCACATGTTTATCTTTTTTGTGTGTGTGACAACATTTATGTTCTACTCTCTTAGCAAATTTCAATTTAACAATATGGTGGTGTAACCTATAGTCATCATGTTTTACATTAGGAAAGATATGTCCTCAGACATTATTCATCTTATAATTGAATGTTTGTACCCTTTTAACAACCTCTCCCTATTTCCCCCACCCTACAGCTGCTGGCAACCAGTTTTCTACTCTCTGTTTCTATGAATTTGGCTTTTTTTTGTAAGATTCTACATGTAAGTGATACTATACAGTATTTATCTTTCTCTGACTGGCTTATTTCACTTAGCAAAATGCCCTCAAGTTCCATCCATGTGGTTGCAAATGGCAAGATTTTCGTCTTTCTTATGGCTGAATAATATTCCATTGTACAGTCATATGCCACATAAAGACATTTTGGTGAGTGACAGACCACATATACAATGGTGGTCCCATAATATTAGTAAGCAAAAACCTCCCAGTAAAGAAAAACTCAGGGCCAGATGGTTTCATTGGTGAATTCTACCAAACATTTAAAGGGGAATTAACACCAATCCTTCTCAAACTCTTCTAAAAATGTGAAAAGGAGAGAATCAGTCTACTCTCAAACTCATTTCATGAGGTCAGCATTACCCTGATACCAAAACCACATAAGGACACTACAAGAAAAGAAATCTATAGACCAATATCTTTGATGAATATCCATGCAAAAATTCTCAACAAAATATTAGCAAACCGAATTCAACAACACACTAAAATGACCGTACACCCTGATCAAGCAGGATTTATCATGGAATGCAACGGTGGTTAAACACACACAAATCAATAAAACTAATACACCACATTAACAGAAGAAAAGATAAAAATCATATGATCATCTCAATAGATGCAGAAAAGGCATTTGACAAAAATACATCCTTTAATGATAAAAGTGTGATAACTGTTTTAATGATTAAAACAGTCAACAAATTGGGTATAGAAGATCATACCTCAACATGATAAAGGCCATATATGAGAAGCCCACAGCCAATATAAAACTTTGTTTTTTAGAAACATCACTCTTATTGACAAGTTACAGCCACAATGGGTGGTGAAATGTTGAAAGCTTTTCCTCTAAGATCAGGAACAAGACAAGGATGCCCACTCTCACCACTTCTATTTAACATAGTACTAGAAGTCCTGGTCAGAGAAGTCAGGCAAGAAAAAAAGGCATCTAATTGGAAAGGAAGAAGTAAAATTGTGTTGTTTGCAGATGATATAATTTTATATATAGAAAATCCTAAAGACACCACCAAAAACTGTTAGAACTAATCAATAAATTCAATAAAGTTGCAGGATAAAAATAATCAACATAATCAGTTGCATTTCCATATACTGAAAGTGAAATATCTGAGAAATAAATAAAGAAAACAATCCTATTCACAATAGTATAAAAAACAATACCTAGGAAGATTTAAAAGGTCTGTACACTGAATACTACAAGACTTCAATAAAAGAAATTGAAGAAGACACAAAGAAATGAAAAGATATCCCATGTTCATGGATCACAAGAATTAATATTGTTAAAATGTCCATACTACCCAAAGCCATCTATAGATTCAATGCAAGCCCTATCAAAATTCCAATAGCATTTTTCACAGAAATAGAAAAGAAAACCCCAAATTCATATGACCCCAAAAAGCCAAAGCAATCCTGAGAATGAGGAACAAAGCTGAAGGCATCTCACTTCCTGATTTCACACGATACTACAAAGCTATAGTAATCAAAACAGTATGGTATTGGCATTAAAAATAGACATAGACCAGTGAAACAGAATAGAGACCCCAGAAATAACCCCCACATATACGATCAACTAATATTTGACAAGATAGCCAAGAATACTCAATGGGGAAAGGAGAGCCTCTTCAAGAAATGGTGTTGGAAAAACTGGACAACCGCAGGTGGAAAAATAAAATTGGACTACTATCTTACACCACTCACAAAAATTAACTCAAAGTGGATTAAAGACTTAAACATAAGACTTGAAACCACAAAACTCTGTAGTGTAAGCCCTGACAGTTGGTTTTCTTTTTTGTAATGCAAGTACCTGACTTAAGCTTTGTTGCCAAGGCATTCACTTCAAAGACGGCTATCTCGAAAAACCACATTGCCGCCCACACAACTAGACAAAGAGCCAGGCTGCCCCCACGGCTGCTGAGGCTCTTTTCTTTCAGGCATCTTGGTTGATTTAATAACTGACCATTTGCTTGATTTTCTCTACTATGCTTTGAATTCCCACCGTTTTGTTTTAAATTCACCAGTAAAGAGTGAACCTGTGAAATCCTAGGCCCTGTCCTTGACCCAATAAAAGTAGAGCCCCAGACCCCCTCTCTCTCTGCACAACCTCATGTGTGGCCCAGGCATGGCAGGCGCCCTCCAAGAGAACCTATGATTAGTAACCCGTGTTCTTTTCTTTCAAACTTCCTGGTGGTTGTTGCTGGGGGCATCTTGCAATTATAATAAGAACCACAAGGGCCAGCCCAGCCACAACATTGGTAACTGAGAGGCTGAGACCAGCACACAGCAAACTCCTAGAAGAAAACATCAAGGAAAAGTTCTGGCATTAGTCTTGGCAATGATATTTTGAGGTTGAGATCAAAGGCACAAGCAACAAAAGCAAAAAACAAGTGAGACTACATCAAACTAAAAAGCTTCAGCATAGCAAAACAAACCATCAACAAAATGAAAAGGCAGCCTATGGAATGGGAGAAAATATTTTCAAATCATAAATCTTATAAGGGGTTGATATCCAAATTATATAAAGAACTCATGCTACTCAATAGCAAAAAACCAAACAATCTGATTTTTAAATGGGCAGAGAAACTAAATACACATTTTTCCAAGGAAGATATACAAATAGCCAACAGGTACATGAAAAGGTGCTCAACATTGCTAATCATCAGGGAAATGCAAATCACAACCACAATGAGATATCACCTCACACGTGTTATAATGGCTATCATCAAGAAGACAAGAGATAAAAAGTGTTGGCAAGGACGTGGAGAAAAGGGACCACTTGTGCATTGTTGGTGCAAAACTAAATTGGTGCAACCACTATGGAAAACATATGGAAGTTCCTCAAAAAATTAAAAACAGAGCTACCATGTGATCCAGCAATCCTACTTTGTATATATCCAAAGGAAATAAAAACAGGATATCAAAATCCTATGATATCACAGGATATCAAATCTGCACCCCCATGTTCACTGCAGCATTATTCCCCATAGCCAAGATGTGGAAACAATCTAAGTGTCCATCAATGGATGAATAGGTAAAGAAGATGTGGTATATGGGCACAGTCATGCATTGCTTAATGACGGGGACACAGTCTGAGAAATGCATCATCAGGCAATTTCATCATTGTGCAAACATCACAGAGTGTACTTACACAAACCTAGATGGTATAGCCTACTACTCACCTAGGCTATATGATACTAATCTTATATATCTTGAGTGCATATATATATATATTTGTGTGTGTGTGTGAGTGTGTGTGTGAGGAAGACTAGCCCTGAGCTAACATCCATTGCCAATCCTCCTCATTATTGCTGAGGAAGACTGGCCCTGGGCTAACATCGTGCCCATCTTCTTTTATGTTATATGGGACGCCGCCACAGCATGGCTTGACAAGCGAGGCATCTGTCCGTGCCTGGGATCCAAACCTGCGAAACCCTGGGTTGCCAAAGTGGAGCGTGTGAACTTAACCGCTATGCCACCGGGCCAGCCCCTACATTTTTTCCCCCCACTGGGTACCCATTAACAAGTTATTGTAGCTATAGCTATTTTTCATAATTTTCCCCTTTAACCTTTATACTAGAGTTAAGTGGTTAACACACCACCATATTACAGTATTAGAGTATTCTGAATCTGACTATATGTATGCCTTTACCAGTGTGTTGTGTATTTTCATATGTTTTCATGTTACTAATTAGTGTCCTTTCATTTCAGCTTGAAAAACTCCCTCCAGCATTTCTTTTAAGGCAGGTCCAGTGCCGATGAACTCCCTCAGCTTTTTGTTGTTGTTTTTCTTAGGGAAAGTCTTTATCTAGCCTTCATTTTTCCTGATATTGTTAAATTGATCATCTGTGTTATCTTGTAGCTCTCTGAGCATCTTTAGAACAGTTATTTTGAATTCTTTGTCAGGCAATTCTTTGATCTCCATTTCTTTGGGGCCAATTACTGGAAGTTTACTGTATTACTTTGATTGAGCAATTTTTGCCTAATTCTTCATGATCCCTGTAGCTTTGTGTAGGTGTCTGCACATTTGAAGAAGCAGTCACTTCTTCCAGACTTTAAGGACTGACTTTGGTAAAGGAAGACTTTCACCTGTGGGTGGGGGCATGCTGGAGTGTGCTCTAACCTCAGTCTAGTGGTGCAGGTCACCAAGTGTGGGGGGCATGTGGCAGCACCTGGTCTGAGGCATTGTGATATCTCTTCAGCTCAAGCCACTGGGGTCCATAGCACTGATAAATGTGTGGTCCTTGGTGAGCACTGTGGGGGGTCCACAGTGGTTGCAAGGGCATATGGAGTCCTCAGCAGCACCTTCATGTCCAGCATCTAGGTATCAGGACAAGAGCTAGTGGTGGCCAGAGGTGGTGGTATGCACATACTCAGTTGCTGAGGCCAGCTGCACGTGCCTGTGTAGAGGAAGGGGCCAGTTGCAGACACACATGTAGTGGTGGAGGCAAGGGCAGGCAGCAAGGGCCAGGGCCAACTACAGGCACACTGGCAGCTGTGGAGGTCCTGGTTGTGGTGTGCACTACTGTGGCTGCTGGGGCTCACCGCAAGTGCATGGCAGTGGAAGCAGTGATGGTTTTTGGGCCAAGAGCATGCAGGTTCACAGATGGAGGGGTTAGTTGTGGGTGAATACAGTGGTGCAGGCCACTGACAGCAGATGGGGCCTGATCTGGGCTCACAAGCAGCTGTGGGGGCCCTGGCTGTCAGTGTGCACTACCGTGGCTGCTGGGTCTTGCTACATGCACACTGCAGTGGAGGCCGGTGATGGACATCTGGCCAGCAACATGCAAGTGCACAGCTGGAGGGGCTAGCCCAGAGCATGCACATGGCAGTGGGGGTCAGCCATGGGGGTCTAGACTGGCATTTTGCACTAGCACAGCTGCAGAGGCCTGCACTGGCTTCTGGTGTGGTTCCTGGGGTCTTTGGGGAGTAAAGGTGGGAGGGAATGGAGAGTGACCGGGGAGAGACTCAGTTACTTAGGTAGCTGGCATCAGTGAATGTGAATACCTGTGGTGCAAAGCTGGTGAAATCTGCAGGGACCCATGATGAGTGTGCTGGTTGTTGGTTTCGTCAGTGGGGGAAGTTGCTGGGTTTTGCTGTAGAGCAGGTCACTCTAGAGCACAGATTGCTCCTGCTGCATGGCTGCTATTGGTAGGCCCTGCCTTTCTCCTGGCTCCTAGACATCTCTATACACCTCAGCTTTGCCAGTCTGGGTGGGGTGAGCCTGAAGCAAGACCTTCATGTGTTGCCCCTAAAGCTGGGGAGGCTGTTGCTCGCCCTGCTCTTTCTTTCCCTTCTCAGTGAGGAGAACTCTTTCTAGCTGGGAAGTTCCTTGCTGGGGCTGAGCACTGTTAGCTTGGGGCATGGGATGATGCAGGCAAGATGAAGCAATCTTTCTTCTCTTTCTTGTGTGGATATTCTCAGGTTTTTTTATTCTACTGTGTTGCTGAAGTTTCTTAAGTGGACTCTAGAGCTCTCCTAGGGCTGTTTTTGTTCATGGATGGCTGTCTAATTATTGATCTTTGTGAGGGGACAGAAGATGGGGTCTCCTAAAGCAACACTTTGTAATAGCATTCAGTGCTGACCTACTTTTGAAGATCAAAGAGAGCCATAAAGGTAATTATTTTATTTATTATTATTTTTTATTTTTTATTTTTTACCATTTTTTTAAATTGATGTCTTAATAGTTTATAACACTGTGGGGTTTTAGTTGTACATTTTTGTTTGTCCGTCACCTTGTGGATGTAACCCTTCACCCCTTGTGCCCCCCCACCCCCCTTCCCCTTGGTAACCACCAATCAGTTCTCTCTGTCCGTGTGTTCACTTATATTCCATATATGAGTGAGTTCATGCAGTGTCTGTCCTTCTCTCTCTGGCTTATTTCACTTAACATAATACCCTCTAGGTCCTTCCATGTTGTTGCAAATGGGACAATTGTGTCTTTTCTTATGGCTGAGTAGTATTCCATTGTATGTATATACCACATCTTCTTTAACCAATCATCAGTCGAGGGACACTTGGGTTGCTTCCACTTCTTGGCTATAGTGAATAATGCTGCAATGAACATAGGGGTGCATACGCCTCTTGTGATGGTTGATTTCATGTCCATTGGGTAGATGCCCAAGAGTGGGATTGCTGGATCATACGGTATTTCTATTTTTAATTTTTTGAGGAATCTCCATACTGTTTTCCATAGAGGTTGCACCAGTTTGCATTCCCACCAGCAGTGAATGAGGGTCCCCATTTCTCCACAACCTCTCCAGCATTTGTTGTTATTTGTCTTTGTGATTATAGCCATTCTAACCGGTGTAAGGTGATATCTTAGTGTAGTTTTGATTTGCATTTCCCTGATGATTAGTGATGTTGAACATCTTTTCATGTGTCTATTGGCCATCTGTATCTCTTCCTTGGAAAAATGTCTGTTCATATCCTCTGCCCATTTTTTGATCGGGTTGTTTGTTTTTTTGTTGCTCAGTTGTATGAGATCTTTATATATTACTGAGATTAATCTCTTGTTGGACAAACGATTTGCAAATATTTTCTCCCAGCTGGTGGGTTGTTTATTCATTTTGATCCTGGTTTCATTTGCCTTGTAGAAGCTCTTTAGTCTGATGAGGTCCCACTTGTTTATTTTTTCTTTTGTTTCCCTTGTCTGGGTAGACATGGAATCTGAAAGGATCCCTTTATGTCCAATCGCAATTAGTGTACTGCCTATATTTTCTTCCAGGAGTTTTATAGTTTCAGGTCTCACTTTCAGGTCTTTGATCCATTTTGAATTGATTTTTGTATATGGCGATAGGAGATGGTCTACTTTCATTCTTTTACATGTTGCTGTCCAATTTTCCCAGCACCATTTATTGAAGAGACTTCCCTCTCTCCATTGTATGTTCTTTGCTCCTTTGTCGAAGATTAGCTGTCCATAGGTGTGTGGTTTTATTTCTGGGCTTTCCATTCTGTTCCATTGATCTGTGTGTCTATTCTTGTACCAGTACCATGCTGTTTTGATTACTGTAGCTTTATAGTATATTTTGAAATCAGGGATTGTGATGCCTCCAGCTTTGTTCTTTTTTTTCAGAATTGCTTTAGCTATTAGGGCTCTTTTGTTGCCCCATACGAATTTCAGTAGTTTTTGTTCTCTTACCGTGAAGAATGACATTGGGATTCTGATTGGGATTGCATTGAATCTGTAGATTGCTTTAGGTAGAATGGACATTTTTAACTATATTTATTCTTCCAATCCATGTGCATGGAATATTTTTCCATTTCTTTATGTCCTCCTCGATTTCTTTCAATAGTGTCTTATAGTTTTCATTGTATAGGTCTTTTCCCTCCTTGGTTAAATTTATTCCCAGATATTTTATTCTCTTTGTTGCAATTGTAAATGGGATTGTCTTTTTGTGTTCTCTTTCTGTTGTTTCATCGTTAGTGTATAGAAAAGCAATTGATTTTTGTAAGTTGATTTTATACCCTGCCACTTTACTGTAGTTGTTGATTGTTTCTAGTAGTTTTCCGATGGAATTTTTTGGGTTTTCTATGTATAGGATCATGTCGTCTGCAAATAGTGAGAGTTTCACTTCTTCTTTGCCTATTTGGAGTCCTTTTATTCCTTTTTCTTGCCTAATTGCTCTGGCCAGAACTTCCAGTACTATGTTGAATAAGAGCGGTGAGAGTGGGTACCCTTGTCTTGTTCCTGTCCTCAAAGGAATGGCTTTCAGTTTTTCCCCGTTGAGTAGGATGTTTGCTGTAGGTTTGTCATATATGGCCCTTATTATGTTGAGGTACTTTCCTTCTATACCCATTTTGTTGAGAGTTTTTATCATAAATGGATGCTGGATCTTGTCGAATGCCTTCTCTGCATCCATTGAGATGATCATGTGGTTTTTATTCTTCATTTTGTTAATGTGGTGTATCACGTTGATTGATTTGCAGATGTTGAACCATCCCTGTGTCCCTGGTATAAATCCCACTTGATCGTGGTGTATGATCTTTTTGATGTATTGCTGTATTCAGTTTGCCAATATTTTGTTGAGGATTTTTGCGTCTATGTTCATCAGTGATATTGGCCTGTAGTTTTCCTTCTTTGTATTGTCCTTGTCTGGCTTTGGTACCAGGATGATGTTGGCCTCATAGTATGTGTTGGGAAGTATTCCATCTTCCTCTATTTTTTGGAATCGTTTGAGAAGGATAGGTGCTAAATCTTCTTTGAACGTTTGATAAAATTCTCCAGGGAAGCCATCTGGTCCTGGGCTTTCATTTTTTGGGAGGTTTTTGATTACTGCTTCAATCTCTTTACTTGTAATTGGTCTGTTCAGATTCTCTATTTCTTCTTGATTCAGTTTTGCGAGGTTGTACGCTTCCAAGAATTTGTCCATTTCCTTTAGGTTGTCCAATTTGTTGCCGTAAAGTTTTTCATAGTATTCCCTAATACTCCCTTGTATTTCTGTGGTGTCTGTTGTAATTTCTCCTCTTTCATTTCTAATTTTATTTATTTGAGTCTTCTCCCTTTTTTTCTTAGTGAGTCTGGCTAAGGGTTTGTCAATTTTATTTATCTTCTCAAAGAACCAGCTCTTTGTTTCATTGATCCTTTCTACTGTTTTTTCGGTTTCAATTTCATTTATTTCTGCTCTGATTTTTATTATTTCCCTCCTTCTGCTGATTCGGGGCTTTGTCTGTTCTTCTTTTTTCCAATTCTGTTAGGTGCAATTTAAGGTTATTTATTTGGGATTTTTCTTGTCTGTTAAGGTGAGCTTGTATTGCTATGAATTTCCCTCTCAGGACTGCTTTTGCTGCATCCCATATGAGTTGGTATGGTGTATTTTCCTTTTCATTTGTCTCCAGATAGCTTTTGATTTCTCCTTTAATTTCATCAATGACCCATTGGTTGTTCAGTAGCATGTTGTTTAGTCTCCACATCTTTGTCCCTTTCCTAGTTTTTTCCTTGCAGTTGATTTCTAGTTTCACAGCATTATGATCAGAAAAGATGCTTGTAATGATTTCAATCTTCTTAAATTTATAGAGGTTTGCCTTGTTTCCTAATATATGGTCTATCCTTGAGAATGTTCCATGTGCACTTGAGAAGAATGTGTACTCTGCTTTTTTTGGGTGGAGTGCTCTGTATATATCTATTAAGTCCATTGCGTCTAGTTTTTCATTTATTTCCTTATTGACTTTTTGTCTGGATGATCTATCTATTGATGTAAGGGGGGTGTTAAGATCCCCTACTATTATTGTGTTATCTCCTTTAAGGTTTTTTAGCAGTTGTTTTATGTACTTTGGTGCTCCTGTGTTGGGTGCATAGATATTTATAAGTGTTATGTCTTCTTGGTGAAGTGTCCCTTTTATCATTATATATTGCCCTTCTTTGTCTCTCATTACCTTTTTTATCTTGAAGTCTACTTTGTCTGATATAAGTATGGCTACTCCTGCTTTCTTTTGTTTGCCATTAGCTTGGAGTATTGTTTTCCATCCTTTTATTTTGAGTCTGTGTTTGTCTTTAGAGCTGAGATGTGTTTCCTGGAGGCAGCAGATTGTTGGATCTTGGTTTTTAATCCATCCTGCCACTCTGTGTCTTTTGATTGGAGAATTTAATCCATTTACATTTAGAGTGATTATTGATATATGAGGGTTTAATGTTGCTATTTTATTGTTCATCTTCTGGTTCTTTTGCATTTCCTTCGTTTCTTGTCCCTTGTGTTTCAGACTGCAAATTCAATTTGGTATTTCTGCATGCTCATTCTCTTGGTTTTCTCTTTATTTGTCATGTGTGGTTCTCTTCTGGTTATTTGTTTAGTGGTTACCATGAGGTTTATAAAAGCGATCTCCTGGATAAGAAAGTACATTTTCAGATGCCTCCTTTTTCCTGAGGCTGGGTTGATTCAATCCCTTACCTCTTCCCCTCCTTATTTGTTATGTCTTTATTCCAGATTGTGTCATGAATGTGTGTTTCCAGTGATGAGCTTGAATTAATTTTTGATGTTATCCAATTGTAGTTTGTTCTGGTTTAGTCTCCTTGCTTTTCTCCTTGCTGAAATCTTTGTATCCCCTTTCTCATTTGTTTTTTTTCAGGCCTAAGGGCCTTCTTGAGCATTTCTTGTAGTGGGGGTCTTGTGGTGACAAACTCTCTTAGCTTTTGTTTATCAGGGAGAGTTATTATTTCTCCATTGTATTTGAAGGATATTTTTGCTGAATAAAGTATTCTCGGCTGAAGGTTTTTGTCTTTCATGATTTTGAATATATCATTCCAGTCTCTCCTAGCCTGTAGAGTTTCTGTCGAGAAATCAGCTGAGAGCCTGATGGGGTTTCCTTTGTATGTTATTTTGTTTTTTTGTTTAGCTGCCTTCAATATTATTTCCTTGTCACGGGTATTTTTCAAGTTTGCTACTATGTGGCAAGATGATTTTTTATTCTTGTTTATATATTTAGGTGATCTATTGATTTCATTCACTGTTATTTCCCTCTCGTTCCCTAGGTTGGGGAAGTTCTCAGCTATTATTTCTTTGAACAAACTCTCTGCTCCTTTTTCTCTTTCTTCTCCTTCTGGGATACATATTATCCTTATGTTGCTTTTCCTCATTGAGTCTGATATTTCTCGAAGAATTTCTTCATTTCTTTTTAGTCTTAGCTCTCTCTCCTCTTCTATCTGGAGCATTTCTGCATGGCTATCCTCAATAGTGCTAATTCATTGCTCCATATTGTCAGTTCTGCTCTTTAAAGACTCCCTTTTTTCCACTATCTCGTTGATTTTGTTTTTCATCTCCAATAATTCTGATTGGTTTTTCTTTATGGTTTCAATCTCTTTTGTGACAAAATCCCTGAATTCATTGATTTGTTTCTGTGTGTTCTCTTGTATTTCATTGAGTTTGTTTATGATAGCTATTTTGAATTCTCTGTCATTCAGGTTATCAAATTCTGTGCCTTCAGGGTTGGTTTCTGGGTGTTTGTCATTTTCCTTTTGGTCTGTAGCCATGACAAATTGTCGCAAGGATCCGACGGGGATGGCTTTATTTTTTCCCCTCATGATAAAGTTGGTCCTGCAGTTTCCCCCTGCTGCCACTGGATGGAGATCACGAGCGGTTTGCTCTGAGGCGGCTGCAGCCCCCGGAGGGATTATGCTGAAACGCCAGGTGTGTGTGTGGGGAGGGGTCCTCTCTTTCTCCTGCTTGACCTGGGGGTTTCCTTTCTGGCTCTCTTAGGGTGTTTGCTACACCCCCTAAACAGTCCGTCATCGCTTCCCAGTGGGGATCTCACGACAGTCTGTGAGAGCACCTGGATAGCGATAGTTTTCCCCGCTGTGGGCCGCCCCTCCCCCCTCTGTCTGCGAACCGTGCTGTCTTTGCCGATCGATTGGGGAGAGGGAGTACAACTTCTTACCTCTTCTCCAGTCCTTTTGGGCTTCCTCCGCCTCCACTGTCCGATGTATGGCAGCAGGGGTTTCTTAGAAGTCCTTTGTAGTATTTGATTGAGCTCTGTTGGAATGTGAGTGATGTTTTTGTTGTGTCATAGGGGGCAGAGATTCAAAGAGGGAATCTCACTCCGCCATGATGCTGACGTCCAAGGCAATGATTTTAAATGACATAATGTGGGTAATTTTTTTCATCTCTCAATTTGGCATTGGGTTCATGGGGAATTCATTGTTATTCATATTTTATATCTATACCTCTTAATCGATCCCAAGAAGAAGTCTGCAGATATGATTCTTGCCCACTTAACTTTGGCTAATGCCCTGACACTTATATTCAGAGGGGTTCCAAATATGTAATCTCTTGGAATTAGGCATGCAATGGATGATATTGGATGTAAAATAGTGCTCCCTGTTCAGAGAGTTATCCAAATTATTTCTCTGTACACAACCTCCCTCCAGAGTGTGTTTCAGGCACTATTACTCCAAGTGATTATAAGTGGGCCTGGCTCAAAAGCAAAATCATTTTCCCCTTCTTATTTTTCTTGTGGATCATCAACGTGCTCATTTATATTGATGTCATCTTAATGATGAAGACTCACTCCTTGGCCAAACTTTAGTCAGGCTCCTCCATGCCCCCTTCTTGATTAGGCCATGACCTTGCCTGCTGCCCTGTCCTTGGTTTGCAGAGCCTAGTTTTAGCAAAGAATCTTGCTATGTCAGGTTAGTGAGAATCCTTTTACTAAACTCACTAATCCTTTTGATATTGATTCTTGTTATAAAAATCTTTGGCCTACCTTTGGCAGGAATCCCATTAATCCAGTTTAGCAAGAATTCCCCCTGTTCTTGATATTTACCTATTAGCAATCTTCCACCACTGATCCCCTCACTCTCCTTATTGGCTTTAAATCCCCACCTGTCTTTGCTGTATTCAGAGCCAAGTTCTATCTCTTTCCTGTATTGTAATAGTCTGAATAAAGTCTTTCTACTTTAACAAGTGTCAGAATAATTACTCTTTAACCTTAAGAAGAGTGGCTAGCAGCATACCACTCATAATGGACCTGGGTATTACAGTCATTACTGCAGAACCTGTAAGTTTGAATACTGTCACGCAGCAGCATTTCTAAGTGCTGTGTTCATTTCAGGTCTGTTGTTTCTGTTCCTCATGGACAGAACATGAGACAGTGTCTATCCAGTGAATTTCCTCCTCAGACACCGCACGATGGTTCAGCAGGTTCTCAGGGCTATCCACTCTCCACAATCCTGAGAACAAAGCCATCACGTCATCCTCACGCTGGTGAGGGACTTTGTTTCCTTTTACTGCATCAACAGCTTTCTTACCATTTATCTAAGTGAGAAAAAGTAGAAATTGGAGAGCATAGCTGATTTTGTTTCATCTTGTTATCCAGCCGTCTGCAGTTTTTGCCGATCAAAAATGAAAATCGAATTTCCAGGCTGATTTGTGTGCTTACAAGAATCAGGATTTTTTTCTCTTAAAAAGTGAGTTCAGTGAGGGTCTAAATCTCTAATGGCATTCTGCTGCATAAGATGTGAATATGGGATCATATATACGAGAAAAAAAAAGAATATATTTTGTAGTAGTTTAAGTTAACTTTGTAACCCCAATACTTAGGAATTTCTTCTAACCATATATTTCAAATTTTAGATTATGATATCTCATATTGAAAATTTTACAAAACAAATACTTATTTGTATACATTAAATACGTATCATGTATTCATGTATTATGTGTTTATAATATAAAACTCTCTCTACACACGTTATATATAAAAATATATTATATTATATATGTAAAAATGAAGAAATACAAACAAGTGTTAAACACAAATCAATTAGGAGAGTTTGTAGTTGTTTGAGGGTGAAAAGGGGATGATCAAAGAAAGATACACAGGATACTTTATGTACACTAATATTTGTATCCAAAGCATTCATGAAAAAAATTGTGGATAATTATCTTTATAGTTTAATACATCGGAAAATTTTCATAGTTAATGTTTAGGGTAAAACAAATTTCTTCAAATTTTCACAATTATTCAGAAATTCCTTCAAAACTTACATTTTATTTACCTAAAATTAATGTAAGCAGGAACTCAGAGTGGCAAGCAATACTCCAGAACACATAGATGAGCTGCAGAATATTTGTTCTGAGGACATTTCCTGATCCAGGTGACCCTGAGCTTCCATTTGGGGAAGTCACAAGCATGGGAGGACAGAGAATCCAACACTGGAGAGCAAACAGAAATATTTGATAAACTGAGGAAATGTGGAAGAGGAATTCATGAAGGAGTGCTGTTTCTCACAGCCTCCCACACTGACTAACAAGGTAAAACTCAGCTGAGTGCAGGAGGGAAGTCACACTTATCCTATGTGTTGAAGGCTCTCGATATCCTTTCATGCAAATGAAAACCCATGAGAAGGGTGGTTATTATTTTCAGACCAGGAAACCGTAACTCAAGGACTTTAGGACATTTATAATTGTCATCCATCTAGGAAGAAGTGGAGCTGGAACCTGTCACAAAGCCAAGGGACTTCTCCGTTCTCTGATTCCACAGAGTTGCCAGCCAAGCTGACTTCTCTCCTGAGGCTCCCAGGTAGGACTCCATACTAGGTGTCAGGGTCTTACCAAATGAAGACGCAAAGAAGTAAGAATGCCAGTTATATTTAATGGAGCAAGTGATTAAACATATTTCTAGGTCAAACCAATCTTGTGTGAGTTGAGAATTCATCGTTAGTTCAAACTAACCCTGAATAAGCTGGATAATGAAGTTTAGCATGGATGGAGCTGAGCTATCAAACCCGAAGGTATAATGACCATAACTATTCAGGGATGTTGCGAGTATCAACTGACCAGAGAACAAAAAATGAGAGAACGGTTTCCATTTGTTTTATTGAACTAATATAAATGCACCAAAAATATACAAGGACATTATGGAAAAGAATAATTATAGGTGAATATCAGCAAGTTAAAATCAGTGATATGTAAAAATAA
Source organism: Tapirus indicus (assembly GCA_031878705.1). Taxonomy (NCBI): domain Eukaryota; kingdom Metazoa; phylum Chordata; class Mammalia; order Perissodactyla; family Tapiridae; genus Tapirus; species Tapirus indicus. The sequence continues at coordinate 84,487,401 of CM062924.1, read as the reverse complement.
AATATCATCAACAGGTGGGCCTGAATCCCCAGATTACAAGACTGAATTAACATCTAAATATCAACCACTCAAATGTAGTGGGGAAATAAATTGACCACATTAGTAGGAAAGGGGTAAAAATCATGCAATCTTTAAAAATGCAAAAGATGATCAAATTCAAAACACATTCATAATAAAAAATTCTTAGCAAAGTAGGAATAGAAGAGAGATTTCTTAACCTGATAAAATTCAGAGGAACCCTACAGAGGACACAATATTTAATTGTGAAAAAATTAAAGCTTTGCTTGTGGTATGAGAAACAAGACAAGGATGCCCAATATCACCATGTCTATTCAAACTGCACTGGAGGTTCTAACCAGTACAATAGGACAAGAAAAGAAAGTAATAAAAATGTTAGCATTAGGAATGGAAAAGTAGAAATGAAACTGGCACTACTGGCAGATGAGTGAATGTTGACATCTAGAGGTAACTAGAAGGAAAGGAATAGAATAATAAGAGAATTAAGCAAGTATACTGAATACAGGATTAACATACAATAATCAGATACATTTGTACACAGTAGCTGCAAACAGATAGAAAATGACTGTAGAAATATACCATTTACAATAACATAAACTCTTTTAGTAGCTAGGGATAATCGAGCAAGAGATTTTAAAGACATATAGATGGAAAACTTACAAACAGCACTGAGAGAAATTAGAAGGCCTAATTAATGGACCAATATACCATGGACATAAATTTGAAGTCATTGTTTTAAAGATGCCAGTTCTACACAAGTTGATCTATATTCATTGTTACCTGAAATTCCAGAAAGCCTTTTCCATGGAAATTCTCTAGCCAGTTATGACAATTATATGGAAATAAAAAGGCTCAAAATAGTCAAATAGCTAAATGCATCTTTATGTAAAGCAATGAACCCTGAGGACTCATATTATGACATATTAGAAGCTAATGTATAGCTATAATGTTTGAAGTAGATTCGTATTGGTGCAATGGTAGAAAAATAGAAAAATGGTGCAAATAGTTCAGAAATATAGCCACATATGCAGTCATCTCTTTTATTGCAGAGATAAAACTTGGCACTCCAATTCAGTGGAGAAAGAGAGGTCCTTCCAATCAATGGTGTTAGTGAATATGATACTATAATAAAAACACATAACTTGACACCTACCTCACACCAAAGACAAAATTAAATTCTGGATGGATGGTAGATGTAAAATGAAAGATAAAACAATGAATCTTTTAGAAGGACATATAGGGATATGTATTCATTACATGGAATCGACTCAGAATGTAGTAACCTTAAAGGGAAATGCCATCCATCATACGATCTTAAAATTAATATCTTCTATTCATCTAAAGACAAATCTAAGAGTAAAAAAAAGGCAAGCCACAACATGGAAGAGGACATTTAAGATACATGTATATGACAAATAGCCATTCTCCAGACTATATAAAGAACTGTTACAAATTAAGAAAAGAGCAGACAACAAAATAGAAAAATAAGCAAAAGCCTTGAAAAGACAGTACACAAATGTATGTATCCAAATGGACAATAATTACAGAAGAAGGCTTCAACCTCATTAGTCCTCAGGGAAATGCAAATTAAAACTACAATGAGACTTTATTATACATCCACCAGAATGGTCAAGTGAAAAAGTCGTATATAGATATGTGTGTGTGTGTGTGTGTGTGTGTGTGTGTGTGTGTTGGCAAGGAACACGTATAACTTGCACACTCTGAGTGAAAGGGGAACTGACTGACTCACTCTGTAAGACCGTACAGTGGTGTCCACTAAGGGGAACGTGTGTATCGCCTCTGACCCATAAATCCTACTCCAAAGCCAAAGATATGCATACACATGTTAGCTAAAATAAACGTGCAAGGACGTTCATAGTAGCATTATTCACAATCGCCAGAAACTTAAAACAATCTATATATCTATCAACAGTAGAAAGGATAGAGAATATGTAGCTTTTTTGTAAAAAAAATCTACACAGAAATGAAAATGAAAAACTGCAGAAGACCCTATGAACCAACCTCACCAATAGTATATTGATTGAAAGATGCCAGACTCACCGGAGTTTATGCTGTGTGATTTATTTATATAATAATTGAAAACTAACCTATGTGGTTAGGGGTGAGGTTTCTTCTTGAGATTTAGTGACAGGAATTGGTGACTATGAGGATTTCCAGGCATGCTGTCATGTTCTGTTTATTGATCTCAGTGCTCTTTAAATCAGTGTGTCATTTTTCTGGGTTGAGAGGAAGAATATTATTGAGGACAAAGATTTTAGATACACAAATTAAAAAATAATCACTATATAAATTCACCAGATAACTTTATCCTAACTTTAATGAATTTGTTCTCAAAACTGTTTATTGAAGAGACTGTCTTTTTCCTGTTATATAGTCTTGGCTCCTTTGCCATAAATTAACTGACCATATATGTGTGGATGTGTTACCGCGCTGTGGGTCCAGGCCGCTTGATGTCGTGTTGTAAAAGAATTTACAGAACAGCAAGGATGGGTACAAAGAGTAAGAAGTTTATTAGAAAGATACACTCCATAGACAGAGCGGGCACACTCCAAGGGAGGAGCTGCGCTGAGCAATTTTGCCATCGCATCTTTCCTATTCCTCTTGTGGGTCAGGGATCCTTCTGCATAGGGCAGAAGTAAAAGTGAAGGCAGCTGTGAGTCAGAGCAGCAGCAGCCAGGGGAAGAGCAGTGGGGCTGCAGCTTCCATAAATCAAGCAGTTTGGTCCCCCTACAAGCAGTCAAAAGAGGTTCAGGAAACTTGCAGTTACTTAAGCTATCTTGAGCTATAACGCAGAACTATGTCTTACTAATGTCCTAGCAATATTCCCCCCACCCCCCTACACGACCCTCCTGTTGCCTTGCAGTGCCAGGTCCCTATGCTAACCTTCCTGTCTCAGGTTTATTTCTGGGGTCTCTATTCTATTCCATTGATCCATGTGTCTGTTTTTATGCCAATATCATACTGTTTTGATTACAGTGGCTTTGAAATACAGTTTGAAATCAGGAAGTGTGATGCCTATGGCTTTGTTTCTCTTTCTCAGGATTGCTTTGGCTATTCAGGGTTTTTTGTGGTTCCACAGAAATTTTAGGGTTTTTTGTTCTATTTCTGTGAAAAATGCCATTGGAATTTTGATAGGTATTGCATTGAATCTGTAGATTGCTTTGGATACTATAGACATTTTAACAATGTTAATTTTTCCAATCCACAAGCATAGAATACCTTTCCATTTCTTTCTGTCTTCTTTGAGTTCTTTCATCAATGTCTTATAGTTTTCAGTGTACAGATCTTTCACCTCCTTCGTTAAATTTATTCCTAGGTGTTTTATTCTTTTTGACGCAATTGCACATTGGATTGTTTTCTTAATTTCTGTTTCTGGTAGTTTGTTATCAGTGTACAGAAATGCAACTGATTTTTGTAGGTTGATATTGTATCCTGCATCTTTACTGAATTTGTTTATTAGTTCTAACAGTCTTTTGTTGGAGTCTTTAGAGTTTTCTGTATGTAATGTTACATCATCTACAAATAGTGACAGTTTTAGTTCTTCCTTTCTGATTTGGATGCCTTTTATTTCTTTTTCTTGCCTAATTGCTCTGGCTAGCACTTCCAACACTATGTTAAATAAAAGTGATGAGAGTGGGCATGCTTGTCTTGCTCCTGATCTTAGAGGAAAAGCTTTCAGCTTTTCACCGTTGAGTATGATGTTAGCTGTGGGCTTGTCAAATATGGCCTTTATTATGTTGAGGTGTGTTCCCTCTATACGCACTGTGTTGAAAGATTTTATCATAAATGGATGTTGAATTTTGTCAAATGCTTTTTATATATCCATTGAGATAATCATATGATTTTTGTCCTTCATTTTGTTAATGTAGTGTATCATTGATTGATTTGCGGATGTTGAACCATCCTTGCATCCCTGGAATAAATCCCATTTGATCATCGTGTATGATCCTTTTAGTGTATTGTTGATTTCAGTTTGCTAATATTTTGTAGAGGATTTTTGCATTATGTTCATCAGGGATATTGGCCTTTTCTTCTAGCGTCCTTGTCTAGTCTTGGTATCAGGGTAATGCTGGACTCATAAAATGAGTTTGGAAGTGTTTCCTCTTCTTCTATTTTTTTGGAAGAGTTCGAGAAGGTTTCCTATTAATTCTTTTTAAATTGTTGGTAGAATTCACCATTGAAACCACCTGGTCATGGACTTTTGTTTGTTGGGATATTTTTGATTACTGATTCAATCTCCTTACTAGTAACTGGTCTGTTCAGATTTTCTATTTCTTCATAATTCAATCTTGGTAGGAATCTAGGACTTTATTCATTTCTTCTAGGTTGTTCAAGTTTCTGGCATATAATTGTTCATAATAGTCTCTCATAACCCTTTATATTTCTATGGTATCAGTTGTAATGTCTCCTTTTTAATTTCTGATATTTTTATTTGAGTCTTCTCTATTTTTTTCTTGGTGAATCTAGCTAAAGGTTTGTCAGTTTTGTTTATCTTTTCAAAAAGCTAGCTTTTAGTTTCATTGACCTTTCCTATTGTCCTTTTAGTCTCTATTTTATGTATTTTTCCTCTGATCTTTGTTATTCCCCTCCTACTAACTTTGGGCTTAGCTTGTTCTGCTTTTTCTAGTTCCTTCAGGTGTATAGTTAGGTTGTTTGTAATCTTATTTCTTAATATATATATTTATCACTATGAACTTCCCTCTTAGAACTGCTTTTGCTGCATCCCATAAATTTTGGTATATTGTATTCTCATTTTTATTAGTTCAAGGTATTTTTGATTTCTCCTTTGACTTATTGGTTATTGAGTAGCATGTTGTTTAATCTCCACATATTTCTGGATTTTCCAATTTTCTCCTTGTAATTGATTTCTAGTTTCATACCATTGTGATGAGAAAAGACACTTGATATAATTTCAATATTATTAAATTTATTGAGACTTCTTTTGTGGCCTAACCTATGATCTATCCTGGTGAATGTTCCATATGCATTTGAGAAGAATGTGTATTCTATTGCTTTTGGATGGAATGTTCTGTAGATGTCTGTTAAGACCATCTGGTCTAATGTGTCACTTAAGGTCAATGTTTCCTTATTGATTTTCTGTCTGGTGATCTAACCATTGATGAAGGTGGACAATCTCTATCTTTTCATTGAAGATCCATTTATTTTAAGGTAATTTCTGATATGGAGGGACTGTTGCCATTTTGTTATTTGTTTTCTATATGCCTTACAGGTTTTCTGTACCTCATTTTCTTCTTTTGTGTTCAGTTAATTTTTTTGTAGTGAAAGATTTTAATTACTTTTCCTATTCTTTTGTGTATATTCTATAGATATTTTCTGTGTGGTTACTATGGAGATTACTTTTAATATCCTAAAGTTATAATACTCTATCCTGAATTTATACCAGCTTAACTTTAATAAAATACTAAAACTCTACTCCTATACTGTGCACCCCCCTTTCAGTTATTGATGTCACAAATTATGTCTTTGTACATCATGTGCCCCCAAACATAGACTAATAATTGTTTTTATGTGTTTGTTTTTTAAGTCATGTAGAAAATAAAAATTAGAGTTGTAATCCAAAATTACCCCAATACTAGCTTTTATAATTGCCCACATATTTACCTTTGCTGGAAATCTTTATTTCTTCATATTGTTTCAAGTTACTGGCTAGTGTTCTTTCATTTCAACATGAAGGACACCCTTTAGAATTTCTTGCAGAGCAGATATAGTGGTAACAAATTCCCTCAGATTTTGTTTATCTGGGAATATCTCAACTTCTCCCTCATTTTTGAAGAGCAGTTTTCCTGGATATAGGATTCTTGGTTGAGAGTTTTTCTTTCAGTGCTTTGACTATATCAACACACTTGGAGGCTTTCTGGCCTCCAAGATTTCTGATGATAAGTATATGAGTAATTTTATTGAAGATTCCCTGTATGTGAGTCAATTTTCTCTTCCTATTTTCAAATTCTGGCTTTGTCTTTCAACACTTTGATAATAATGAGTCTTGGGGTGGATCTTCTTGAGTTTATCCAACTTTAAGTTCATTGAGTGTGTTGGATTTGTAGATTCATATCTTGTATCAAATTTGGAAAGTTTTTGGCCATTATTTCTTCAAATAATGTTTCTGCCCCTTTTGCTGTCTCTACTTCTAAGACTCTCACAATATGTATATTTATATGCTTTGCGTTCCCCAGGTACCTTAGAATCTATTCAGTTTTTTTCAATCTTTTTCCTTTCTGGTACTTAGACTCAATAATTTCAATTGTTCTATCTTCAAGGTCACTGATTCATTCTCCAGATGGGTCAAATCTGCTTTTGAATATCTGTAGTGAATTTTTCATTTCAGATATTGTGCTTTTCACTCTAGAATTTCTGTTTGGTTCCTTTTAATGTGTTTTACCTCTTGACTGATATTTCCATTTTGTTCATACATCTTTTTTTTTTACTTTGTCTCTGTCTTTTTAGCAACTTAAGATTTTTTAAGATAGTTGTTTTAAAGTACTTTTCTAGTAAGTGTGCCATCTATTCTTCCTAAAAAAGAGTTTCTATTTTTTCCTTTGAATGGGCCATATTATCCTATTTCTTTGTATGCATTGTGTTTTTTTTTGTTGAAAATGACTTTTAAATCATAATGAGATTACTTCAAAAATCAGATGCTCCTCCTTCCCAAGATTATGAACTTAAAACAATTTTTATTGTTGTAAGGTTTCTTTGTGCGACAACTCAGCCTGAGGTATAAACTTAGGGGTTTTCTTCAGGTCTTTTTTGAGTCTGCATCTTTCACTGGGCATGTGCAGTGACTTCCAAAATTCTACATTAAACAGTTCATTTTGAATCTCCTAGTCTTTAAGTGTCCAGTTCCCAAAATGAGAAAAGGGACAAACAAAGGGGTTGGAATCAGACTCTGTCTCTTAGTTCCCCTTCAGCCAGTGGGGTTGCAACAATAACACCCTGTCTCTGTACCTCCAAGATCAGAATCAACAATCAGCAATCAGAACATAAATCCCTGATATTTGTAGGACAAGGCCCTTATTGCCTACCTTGGCTGCCACAAGCTACAAGCAAGATACTTCAGGAACTTTGGCTTGGACCCCTGCCATGGGGCTGGGGCTGGGGAATGGGTAGCCACTACCATAGTAAGAGTGGAAAGAAACCACAACTTACCTTCCAATCTTTCCCCTGAATACTGTAAGCCTTTGAAAAGACTCCAGAGTTGCAAAATAGTTTCATAAGATATATTCTGCAAGTACAATTGTTGTCTAGGATGGGAGATGATTTCCTGGAGCTTCCTACTCTGCCATCTTATTTAACATCACTTGAAGACCATCCACATTTAATATAATCATTGATATGCTTGGGTTAAAATCTCCAAGTTGGGTTCAATTGTGCTTGCATTTTAAAAATTTGTTCCATCTGTTCTTTGTTTCACAGCATTTCCAATTTGGAGATTACTGGACACAGGCTCTGAACTGACACTAATTCCAGGAGACCTAAAATGTCACTGTGGTCCACCAGTCAGAGTAGGGTTTCTGGGGTTTTCACTGTGTGTGTGAATCAACAGGAAAAATGGGCTTACTGTAGTGGTTGGGACCATTGATCTGGATTATCAAGGGTAAATTGGGATGTTGCTACACAATGGAAATAAGGAAGAGCATGTCTGAAATACAGGTGATCCCTTAGCATGATTAAAGTCAATGGAAAAGGACCAGTAGGGAAGGAAGGACCCCATAAATAGATCTCCCAAACATATCAGCAAAAAAAGGCCCTCTCCAAGGCATATAGTAGTAAATCTTGCAAAAGTCAATGACAAAGAAAAAACATTAAGGGCAGCAAGAGAAAAAAGGGTAACATACAAGTGAATTCCAATCAGACTCTCAGCAGATTTCTCATCAGAAACTTTACAGGCTAGGAGAGAGTGGAATGATATATTCAAAATTCTGAAAGACAAAAACTTTCAACCAAGAATACTCTATCCAGTGAAAATATCCTTCAGATATGATGGAGAAATAATAACTATCCCAGATAAACAAAAGCTAAAGGAGTTCATTGCCACAAGACCTCCACTGCAAGAAAAGCTCAAGAAGGCCCTCATGCCTGAAAAAAAAGGGAAGGGGATACAAAACTTTGAGCAAGGAGAACACAGGTAGACAAAATCAGATAAATTGCAGCTCTCTTTCAGAATAGGTTAGCAAATACTTAATTATAACATCAAAGATCAAGGGAAGAAAAATACTAAAAATTAGTATAACCTCATCACTTTAAACACAAAATCACAACACAAGATGGAATAAGTTGTGACAATAATAACTTAGAAGGGGAAGAGCAAAGGGACAGAATCGACTTAGTCAAAGGAAATAAGAGGCCATCAGAAAATGGACTATCTCATCTAAGAGATATTTTATACAAACCTCATGGTAATCACTAACTAACATTCAGAACAGAGACACATATGATAAATTAAGAGAAAACTAAGATCACCATCATACAGAACTACCAAACTGAATTGGTAGTCCAAAACACATGGGGCAAGAAACAAAGCAAATGCAAAAGAAATGGAAAATGAATGATAAAATAGCAACACTAAGCCCTCATATATCAATAATTACTCTAAATGTAAATGGATTGAATTCTCTGATCAAAAGACACAGAGTGGCAGGATGGATTAAAAAACAAGATCCAACAATTTGCTGCCTCTAGGAAGCACATCTCAGCTCTGAAGACAAACACAGGCTCAGAGTGAAAGGATGGAAGACAATACTCCAAGCTAACTGCAAACAAAAGAAAGCAAGTGTTGCCATGCTTATATCAGACAAAGTAGACTTCAAGATAAAAAGAGTAATGAGAGATAAAGAGGGGCAGTCTATAATGATAAAAGGAACACTCCACCAAGAAGATATATCACTTATAAATATATATACACCCAACACAGGAGCACCAAAGTACATAAAGCAACTATTAACAAACCTAAAAGGAGATATTAACAACAACACAATAATAGTAGGGGATCTTAACACTCCACTCACATCAATGGATAGATCATCCAGGCAAAAAGTCAATAAGGAAATAGTGGATTTAAGGGAAAAAACTAGATGAGATGGACTTAATAGATATATACAGAGCACTCCACTCAAAACCAGTAGATTACACATTCTTCTCAAGCTCACATGGAATATTCTCAAGGATAAACCATATGTTGGGAAACAAGGCAATCCTCTATAAATTTAAGAAGATTGAAATCATAACAAGCATCTTTTCTGACCATAATGCTATGAAACTAGAAATCAACTACAAGAAAAAAACTGGAAAAGTGACAAAGATTTGGAGACTAAACAACAAGCCACTGAAGAACTAATGGGTCGTTGATGAAATTAAAGGAGAAATCAAAAGACATCTGGAGATAAATGAAAATGAAAATATACCATACCAACTCATATGGCATGTGGCAAAAGCAGTCCTGAGGGAAACTCATAGCAATACAGGCCCACCTTAACAAACAAGAAAAATCCCAAATAAGCAACCTTAAACTATATCTAACAGAACTAGAAAAAGAACAACAAAGCCCAAAGTCAGTAGAAGGAGGGAAATAATAAAAATTAGAGCAGAAATAAGTGAAATTGAACCCAAAAAGCAGTTGAAAGGATCAATGAAGCAAAGAGTTGGTTCTTTGAGAAGATAAACAAAATCGACAAACACTTAGCTAGACTCACTAAGTAAAAAAGAGAGAAGTCTCAGATAAATAAAATTAGAAATGAAAGAGGATAAATAACACCAGATAACACAGAAATACAAAGGATTATAAGAGAATACTATCAAAAACTATATGCCAACAAATTGGACAATCTAGAAGGAATGGATAAATTCTTAGGCTCATACAACCTCCCAAAACTGAATCAAGAAGAAATAGAGAACCTGAATAGACCAATCACAAATAAAGAGATTGAAACAGTAATCAAAAACCTCCCCCCAAATAAAAGTCCAGGACTAGATGCCTTCTCTGGTGAATTTTACCAATATTCAAAGAAGAATTACTACCTATCCTCAAACTTTTCTGAAAAACAGAGGAAGATGGAACACTTCCTAACACATTGTATGAGGCCAACATCACCCTCATACCAAAGCCAGACAAGGACAATACGAAAAAGGAAAACTACAGGCCAATATCGCTAATGAACATAGATGCAAAAATGCTCAACAAAATATTGGCAAACCAAATACAGCAATATGTTAAAAAGATCATCCACCCTGATCAAGTGGGATTTATACCTGGGACACAGGGATGGTTCAACATCCACAAATCAATTGTGATACACCACATTAACAAAATGAAGAATAAAAAGCACATGATCATCTCACTGATGCAGAGAAGGCATTTGACAAGATCCAACATCCATTTGTGACAAAAACTCTCAACAAAATGGGTATAGAAGGAAAGTACCTCAACATAATAAAGGCCATATATGACAAACCCACAGTGAACATCATACTCAATGGGGAGAAACTGAAAGCCATTCCTCTGAGAACAGGAACAAGACAAGGGTGCCCACTCTCACTACTCTTATTCAACATAGTACTGGAGGTTTTGGCCAGAGCAATTAGGCAAGAAAAAGGAATAAAAGGACTGCAAATAGGCAATGAAGAAGTGAAACTCTCACTATTTGCAGATGACATGGTTTTACATATAGAAAACCCTAAAGAATCCATTGGAAAACTATTAGAAATAATCAACAACTACAGCAAAGTTGCAGGGTACAAAGTCAACTTACAAACATCAGTTGCATTTCTATATGCTAATAATGAACTAACAGAATGAGAACTCAGAAAGATAATCCCACTTACAATCGCAACAAAAAGAATAAAATACCTGAGAATAAATTTAACCAAGGAGGTGAAAGACCTATAAAATGAAAACTATAAGACACTATTGAAAGAAATCAATGAGGACATAAAGAAATGGAAAGATTTGAAGAATAAACATAGTTAAAATGTCCATATTACTTAAAGCAATCTACAGATTCAATGCAATCCCAATCAGAATCCTAAGGACATTCTTCACAGAAATAGAACAAAGAATACTAAAATTCATATGGGGCAACAAAAGACCCCGAATAGCTAAAGCAATCCTGAGAAAAAAAGAACAAAGCTGGAGACATCACAATCCCTGACTTCAAAATATACTATAATGCTATAGTGATCAAAACAGCATGGTACTGGCACAAAAACAGACACACAGATCAATGGAACAGAATTGAAAGCCCAGAAATAAAACCACACATCTACAGATAGCTAATCTTCAACAAAGGAGCTAAGAACATACAATGGAGAAAGGAAAGTCTCTTCAGTAAATGGTGCTGGGAAAATTGGACAGCCACATGCAAAAGAATGAAAGTAGACCATCTTTTATCACCATACACGAAAATTAACTCAAAATGAATCAAAGACCTGAAAGTGAGACCTGAAACTATAAAAATCCTGGAAGAAAATACAGGCAGTACACTAACTGACATCAGTCATAAAGGGATCCTTTCAGATTCCATGTCTACTCAGACAAGGGAAACAAAAGAAAAAATAAACAAGTGGGACTTCATCAGATTAGAGAGCTTCCAGAAGGCAAATGAAACCAGGATCACATGAATAGACAACCCACCAGCTGGGAAAAAAAATTCACAAATCATATATCCAGCAAAGGGTTAATCTTCATAATATATAAGAACTCACACAGCTGAACAACAGAAAAAACAAACAACCCGATCAAAAAAATGGGCAGAGGATATGAACAGACATTTTCCCAATGAAGATATATGGATGGCCAACAGGCACATGAAAAGATGTTCAACATCACTAATCATCAGGGAAATGCAAATCAAAAGTACGCTAAGATATCATCTTACACCCTACACCCCTTAGAATGACTATAATCACCAAGACAAAAAACAACAAATGTTGGAGAGGTTGTGGAGAAACGGGAACTCTAATTCACTGCTGGTGGGAATGCAAACTGGTGCAACCTCTATGGAAAACAGTATGGAGATTCCTCAAAAAATTAAAACCAGAAATACCTTATGATTCAGCTCTCCCACTATTGGGTGCCTATCCAATGAACCTGAAATCAACAGTTCCAAGATGCTTATGCACCCCTATGTTTATTGCAGCATTATTCACTATAGCCAAGAAGTGGAAGCAACCCAAGTGTCCCTCGACTGATGATTGGATAAAGAGGATGTGGTATATATATATACAATGGAATACTACTCAGCTATAAAACAGGACAATATTGTCTCATTTGCAACAACATGGATGGACCCGGAGGGTATTATGTTAAGTGAAATAAGCCAGAGAGAGAAAGACAAACACCACATGATTTCACTCATATGTGGAATATAAACTAACACACGGACAGAGAGAATTGTTTGGTGGTTACCAGGGGCAAGGATGATGGGGAGTCGGCACAAGGGGTGAAGGGATGCATTTATATGGTGACTGACAAACAATAATGTACAACTGAAATTTCAAAATATTATAAACTTTTAGGACAAATTTTAAAAAGTTAACTCTAAGTAACAAACACATATTTGAAATGTAAAACTATAAAACTCTCAGAGGATAAAATAGCAGAAATTCATTAGGCCCTAGATCTTGGTAAGGAGTTCTTAAACATGACACCAAAAACATGATCTATAATAGGAAAAAATTCATAAATTGGACTTGAGCAAAATTAAAATAGTTTGTTCCCTGAAAGACTCTGTTAAAAGATGGAAAGGTACATCCTGAGAGAGAATATTTATAAACTATATATATTTGACAAGGGAGTCATATCTAGAATATATGAAGAATGATCAAAACTCAATGTTTAGGGGCTGGCTGGGTGGCGCAGCGGTTTAGTTCGCACTTGGCAGCCTGGGGTTTGCGGGTTCGGATCCCGGGCGCCCGCCGACGCACTGCTTGTCAGCTGTGCCGTGGCGGTGTCCCATATAAAGTAGAGGAAGATGGGCATGGATGTCAGCCCAGGGCCAGTCTTCCTCAGCAAAAAGAGGAGGATTGGCAACAGATGTTAGCTCAGGGCTGGTCTTCCTCACAAAAAACAAAAACAAAAACAACCCCCCCCAAAACTCAATGTTTAAAAACCAAACAATCCAATTATAAAATGGGCAAAGAAACAGACGTGAAGAGGTATTTCACTGAAAGAATGACTAATAAGCACATGAAAAGATGCTCAATGTCACTAGCCATTAGTAAATGCAAATTAAGACCGTGATGAGATATCACTGCACACCTAATTAGAACAGCTCAAATAAAAGATAATGGCATGCAAAAATTAACTCAAAATGGATTAAAGACCTAAACATAAGATCTCCAAACTATAAAACCCCTAGAAGAAAATATAGGGGAAAGCTTCATAACATTGGATTTTGCAATGATTTATAGGACATGACACCAAAAACATAGGTAACAAAAGCAAAAATAGACAAAAGAGATTACATCAAGTTTAAAAACTTTAGTGCATCGAAGGACACAATCAACATAGTGAAGAAACAACCTATAGACTGCCAGAAAATATTTTCAAGTCATATATCTGAGAAGGGGTTAATACATAGAGAACTCCTACAACTCAACAAAAAAAAATCAAATAACTCAATTTAAAAATGGGCAAAGGGCTTGAATAGACATTTCTCCAAAGATGATATACAAATGGTCAAGAACCATATGAAAAGATGCTCCACATCACTAATCATTAGAGAAATGCAAATCAGAACCACAATGAGATATCACCCCACACAGATTAGGAAGACTGCTATCAAAAAATCAGAAAATAACAAATGTTAGTGAGGATGTGAAGAAACTGAAACCCCTGGGCACTGTTGGTGGGATTATAAAATGGTAAAACAACTATGGAAAACAGTATGACAGTTCCTCAAAAAATTAAAAATAGAACTACCTTATGATTCAGCAATTTCACTTCTGAGTTTAATCCAAAAGAATTGAAAGCAGGTCTTAAAGAGATATTTGCACACCCATGTTCATAGCAGAACTATTCACGGTAGTCAAGAAGTAGAAGAAACCCAAGTGTCCATCGATGGATGAATGGGTAAACAAAATGTCATGTATCCATGCTATGGAATATTATTCAGGCTCAAAACTAGAAGAAACCCTATCACATGCTACAGCATGGACATTAAGCTAAGTGAAATAAATCAGTCACAAAAACACAAATACTGCATGATTCCACTTGTATGAGGTATCTAACGTAGTCAAATTCATTGCAACAGAAAGTAGAATGGTGGTTACCAGAGGTTGGGGGAAGGGGAAAAAGGGAAGTATTGTTTAAAGGGTATGGAGTTTCAAATTTGCAAGATGAAAAGTTCTGGCAATCTGTTGCACAACGATGTGAATATACTTAACACCACTGAGCTATATACTTATAAATAGTTAAGACAGTAAATTTTATGTTATGTGTTATTTACTAAAATTATAAAAAAGGTAATTACAACACTAAATATTGGACCTCTCCAATATTGTTGAGAAACTGGATCTCTCATTCAACGCTGGTGGGAATGTAAAATGGCACAGTCACTCTGGAAAACAGTTTTGTAGTTTCTTAAAAAATTGAATATGCACTTATCATACAATCCATCAATTATACTCCTAGGCATTTATCTCAGAGAAATGAAAACTTATGTTTACCCCAAAACCTGTACACAGCTGTTCATATAGCTTTATTTGTAATAGACAAAACCGCAAAATAACTCTAATGTCCCTCAGTAGGTAAATGTTAAACTGTGGTGCATCCATACCTGGAATCTTACTCAACAATAAAAAAAATTGAGCTACCGATACATGTGACAGCTTGAATGGATCCAGAGAATAATGCTCAGTGATAAAAGTCAATCCCAAAAGATTCTATGCTGTATAATTATATGATTATATTCATATAACATTCTGGAAATAAAATTATAGTGATGGAAAATAGATTTGTGGTGGCAGCGTGGATGTGAATATAAAAAGGCAGTGTGAGGGCAATCTTTGTATGGATGGAGTACTTTTGTATCTTGATGGTGGTGGTGGTTACATGAATCTGCACACGTGATAAAATGATGTGACTATACATACACATTGCATTGATATCAAATTTTTAATATTGTACTATAATTACGAAAGACGTAACCATTGGGGGAAACTGGGTGAAGAGTTAACGGGACTTCTCTGTACTACCTTTACAACTTCTTGTGAATCTATAACTATTTCAAATAAAAGGGTTTAAATTTTTTAAAATGTAGAATTTTCATGTATTTAAAGTTGTATAAGTTATATCACTGAGTATGCATTGGGAATTCAAATTAAAATGAAGGTTGTTGTTGAACAAGACACAGCAATGTGCTTGTCTTATATGGAAACTTCAGAAACTTGAATTCAGCTTTGAATGGTCACCACCCCAGCCTCAGGGATGCTGCACTGTGGCCAGACTAACACTAAATATTGGTGTAATTTCTGTCAGCTGGGAGAACTAAACTCCTGATTAGCTTCCTGTCATTGTACTGGAACCCTGAGGAATAGTTTACAATTTAGTTCAACTCAGGACCAATTATCTCAGAAAGTGGTTGCGCACTTGTAATTGATGATCCTGATAACTTTCGCAGGAGACACAGGACATCAGGGAGGGCAACTTAGGCTCCTGTGGACATGCCAGGCTGAGTCACTGTACACAAGGGCATTTCCATTTTGGATAACAAAGTAGCTAGTGCCCAGTGGGAGATGAAGTCACACAACCCTTTCCCCACAACCCTGACATCCTGCTACTGCTCTTCAGCACAGCCTGTGGAAGTTATCCGCCTGCACCGGGGCACAGAGATGACCTGGGTAAGGATGCTGCTGTGACTGGTGTCTCAGGGCTGCACAGGAGATGTTAAGCCTTTTCCAGAATTTCTGCTACTTGTTTTATTCTCTTCTTTCCAAATATAAGCTCATTTTTACATCTCTTACATTTTTTCCTCTATTTCAGATTTCTTCTTTGCATTAACTTTTTACGGTACAGTTACATTTTGGATTTACTATACCTACCTCTAAAATTTCTTCTTCCTTCTTTTTCTATTCTACTAGTTAATTCCCCTAAATTATTCTTTTCTTTTGTGTAATTTCTCCCTTGGTTTTCCTGGTCACTTCCATTTTTCTTTAATTTTCATTGATTTATTTAAAAATCTCTCTATATTCAATTAAGATAATTTTATTAATTTACTGTTGTACTCACATATACTTGATTATAGATTGAAATTTATCACATATTGATTACATACCTGTTCTTTGCCCGTTTTTAATCATTCCTTCTTTAAGAGCTTGTCTCAACACTTGTATTTCTACTCTGCTTCTTTTCTTGGCTGCACTTTCTCTTTAAATGTTGTGCACTTGTTTTTAATGCATCATTTTAATACTTTATAGTCTTTTATTTCTTTCAAGTATACATCTAATTATTCTTCCTACCAATTAATATTTTAAGTTGTTTTCTTCTTCCATTTGTCTGCTTCTGCAACTTATATCACTCTTTTTCTTTCTGCTACTAATCACAGTATTTCTGTTTCCAAGATCTTTTCTACCACACTCTATTTTCAGAAGTATAATTGTTCTTTTGTTTTCCTTCGCCTGTTTGCTTTTGCTTCTTTTATACTCTATTCTACTATCTTTTAGCCTAAATGTATTCTGCACACCCTAATCCATTCTGCTTACCAGAACCTGAAGTTAAGTTTGTGGCAAATAGTTATTACACTCACTTTATATTTTTAATTTTAAAGTGGTCAAGCCTATTAATATTTTTATTTACATTTGTGCTTTTTAAAAATTTCAGGAAAATGTATCTGGCCTAAGGTCTTGAAGATATTCTCTATATTAATTCCAAAATCTTTAATAGATTTATTTTTACAAACAGGTGTTCAATGCATATGAAAATGATATTTTATATAGCATTATATCAGAAATATCTAAGGTCATTTTTAGAAAGGACCCAACACTATTTTTGTAAAAGATTCTTCTTTTCCCACTTCTCTTCTTTACTTTCTCCATAATCTATCAGGACTAGAAAAATGTGTGGGTGATTTCTAGGAACTCTAATTTGTTTCCTAGGTGCCTCCTGGCACCAACTCACTATATTTCAATGATTTAGCTTTGTAGTGATTTACCCTGATACTTCCTGGAACAATTATTGACACATTTTTCTTCTTTTAAAAACTGCTTGGATTATTCTCGACAGTGTGCATATTATAGACATTTTACAGTCGGGAAAATCATTTGGAGAATTAGATTTGGATTCTACAATATCTATGTATCATTTTGGAAAAATTGACATCATTAACATATTATGTCTTTGAGTCTTTGAACGTGGTGTATCTTTACATTTATTTAGAGCTTTAGTGTTTCTTAATAAAGTTATATACTTTTTCTCTTACTGCTCTCACATATCTTTTGTTTTTATTTATACTTACTTGACATTTTTATGCTATTTAGGTAGTATCTCAATCTTCAACTTTATTTTCTAGAAATAGAATTTGTTTCTGATATATAAATACAAATGATTATTGTATATTGATATTTTTATCAGCTTACCTTGTAAAACTCTCTTATTTCTAATGTTTAAACTCTAGATTCTTTGAAGTTTATACACATAAAATATCAACTAATGGGAAAACTGTGTTTCTTCCTTTTGAAAACTTATACTAGTCATTTTCTCACCCTGTTGTGGATCAGCTTCTCTGGTACAAAGATGATGAAGAGAGTCATCCTGTTTTCTTCCCATTCACAAAGAGAGTTCACAGTGTTTAATTATTATGCAAGATTATTATGGCCAAGGGTTATAATTACTTTTACTAGATTAAGCATGTACCATTTTATCCTCAGTTTTCTACAAGTTGCTTTAATTTTGAATGTATTTTGAACTTTATCAAGGAATTTTGATAGAAGTATTGAGATGATCATACTTTATTCTAACCTGTGAATATAGTTAATTTCATTGACTAATTCTTTTCAATATTGAGGTAAATCTGTTTTCTTGAGACAAACCTAACTTATTCATGAAAACTATCATTTTTATATATTGTTGGATTAATTAATTGATTTTGTTCAGGATTACATCTTCGTGAATAATATTGATAAATCTTTTCATTTTTATGTACTTTCATTGCTGGGTTTTATTTCAAAGTTATACTAGTGTAATAAAATGAGTTATGCAATGTTTGCAATTTTAACTGCAGAAATTTGTTTAAGTGTAGAATTAGTTGTATCTTGATTATTTGATAGAATTCACAATGATATTCTCTGGTTCTAGAGTTTACTTGTGGAAAGGTTTTTGACAACCTCATTGTAGGGGTTGCTTCTTAAGAATACAACTTAGGATGTATTCCATCATGAATTACTTTTTCTTCAGCCTGAAAAGCATTCTTTGGAATTTCCTTTTGTAGTGACTGAGGTGGTTTTGGGGTGTGTGTATGTGTGTGCGCACGCACACGTGTGCATGCGCGCATATGCAGGTGTGTCTGAAAATGTCTTCAGTCTGCTTTTACTCCTAAATGACATTGTCATTTGTATTCAATTTCTAGGACAGGAGTTATTTTCCTTTAGCCCATCAAATGTATAATCCTGTTCTCTGTGACTTCCATGATAAGTGTTGAAACATTCTCAGGAATGATAGTCTGTCTGTACTTTGAGCTAAATTCTATTTTTTCCTTAATGTTTTTTACTGTGGTAAAATACAAATAACATAAAATTTACCATTTTGACCCTTTTTTAAAGTCTACAATCCAATGGCATTACATGCATTCACAATGTTAGGTGACCATCACCACTACCTAGTTCCAGAACATTTTCATCATTCCAAACAAAAACCTCATGCCCATTAAGCAGTCACTCCCCATTCCCTCCTTTCCACAGCCTCTGGAAACTACTAATCTGCTCTCCATCGCTGTGGACTTGCCTATTCTGGACATTCCACATAAATAGAAACACACGTTATGGGCTTTTTGTGTCTGGCTTTTTTAAACTTATGTTTGCAAACCTAATGTTTCAAGGTTCGTCTATGTTGCAGCACATATCAGCACTTCATTCCTTTTTACAACTGAATAATATTCCATCATATGAATGTACCACATGTTTCTTACCTACTCTTCTGTTGATGGGCACTAATGTTATTTCCACCTTTTGGCTATTGCAACTAGATATGCTATGGACATTTGTGTACAAGTTTTTGTTTGAACACGTGTTTTCCATTAATTTGAGTATATGCCTAGGAGTACAATTGCTGCATCATATAGTAATTCTATGTTTAACTAATGGAGGAAGCACTAAAGTCTTTTCCACAGGGCCTGAACCACTTTACATTTCCACCAGCGATATTGAGAGTCCCAACTTCTCCACTTGTCATTATTTTTGTTCTTTCTGATTATGACAATACTAGTGGGTGTGAAGTGGTATCTCATTGTGGTTTTGATCTGCATTTCTCTAATGAATAATGGTGTTGAGCATCTTTTTGTGTTCTTCTTGGCCATTTGAAAGTCTTCTTTGGAGAAGTGTCTGTTCAAATTCTTTACCCATATTTTAATTGGGTTGTCTTTTTGTTGTTGAGCTGTAATAGTTTTTTGCATATTCTGGATACTAGACCCTTGTCAGAGATATTATTTGCTAATACTTTCTCCTATTCTGTCCATAGTCTCTTCACTTGCTTGAGTGTCCTTTGATGTACAAAAATTTTTAATTTTGTAAAGTCCAATTTATCTATGTTTTCTTTTGTTGTTTTGTGCTTTTGGTGTCATATTAAAGAAACCATTGCCAAATTCAAGGACATGAAAATTTGCCTTATGTTTCTTCCAAGAGTTTTATATCTTTTAAATTTAGTTCTTTGATTTATTTTGGGTTAATTTTTGTATATGATGTAAAATAAGGGTCTAACATCATTCATTTGCATGCAGATATTCAGTTGTCCAACACTGGACGCTGTTTTTTCCCCCATTGAATTGTCTTGGCAGACTTGTCAAAAATCAATTGGCCAGGGGGCCAGCCTGGTGGTGTGGTGGTTGGGTTTGTGTGCTCCCCTTTGGTGGCCTGAGGTTCGCACATTTGGATCCCAGGTGCAGACCTATGCACTGCTTAGCAAGCCATGCTGTGGCAGGCATCCCACATATGAAATAGAGGAAGATGGGCACAGATGTTAGCTCAGAGCCAATCTTCCTCACACACACACACACACACAAATCATTTGGCTAAAGATGTATGGGTTTATTTCTGGGCTCTCTATTCTGTTTCATTCATCTGTATTTCTATCCTTATACTGTTTTTATTATTGTAGCTTTGTAGAAAGCTTTGAAATCAGGAAGTGTGAGTTTTCCATCTTTGTTCTTTTTAAGATTGCTTTGGTAATTTGAGGTGTTTTGAAATTCCTTAGGAATTTCAGGTTCAGCTTTTCCGTTTCTGCAAAAATGGCCATTGGGATTTTTGTAGAGACTAAGTTGAATCTGTCGATCTCTTGGGGAGTATTGCCATTATAACAATAAGCCTTCCAATCCATGAATGTGG
The DNA here is from genome assembly GCA_031878705.1 of Tapirus indicus. Lineage (NCBI taxonomy): Eukaryota > Metazoa > Chordata > Mammalia > Perissodactyla > Tapiridae > Tapirus > Tapirus indicus. Next base: position 84,466,818 of record CM062924.1, on the reverse strand, counting down.
GACATTTTCCATTCATTTGTGTTTCCTTTAATTTCTTACTACTATGTTTTTTAGTTTTTAGTGTGTAAATCTTTCACCCCTTTTGTTAAATTTATCCCTAAGTGCTGTATTTTGTCTAATGCTACTGCAAATTCAGTTTTCTCAAATTTTTTCAGATTGCTCATTGCCAGTATACAGAAATACAGCTGAACTTTGTATGTTGATCTTGTATACTACAGCTTTTCTAAATTCATGTATTAGTTCTAATGTTTTTTTTTTTTTTTTTTGCGGATTCTTTAGGATTTTCTACATGTAGCATTATGTCATCCGTGGATAGAGATAGTTTTCCTTTTTTCACTCCAATTTTCATGACTTTTATTTCTTTCTCTTGACTAAATGCTAAGGCTAAAAATTCTAGTACAATGTTGAACATAAGTGGAGAAGGCAGGAGTCCTTGTCTCGTGCCTGATCTTAGGAGGGGAGCTTTTAGTCTTTCACCATTTAGCGTGGTGCTACCTTTGGGTTTTTCATATATGCCCTTTCTCACTTTGAGGAAGTTCCCCTCTATTCCTAGATTATTGAATATTTGTTATCATGAAGGGATGCTTAATTTTTCAAACACTTTTAAGCATAATTGATGTGACCATGTGGATTTTTCCCTCATTCATATAATTTGGTGTATTACATTGATTATTTTCATATGTTGAACCACCTTTGAATTCCTCAGATCAATCCCACTTGATCACAGTGTGCCATCCTTTTAATACGGTGTTGGATTCAATTTGCCAGTATTTTATTGGGGAATTTTGAATCAATATTCATAAGGGATATTGGTCTTCTTTTGTGTGATATCATTATCTGGCTTTGGTATCAGAATAATGCAGACTTCATAGAATGAGTTAGGAAATATTCTCTTCTATTCTGTTTTTTGGAAGAGTTTGGGAAGCACTAGTGTTAATTTTTATTTAAATGTTTGGTGGAAATTCACTAGTAAAGCCATCTGGTCCTGGGCTTTTTTTCAGGGTGGGGCAAGGCTCTTGATTACTAATTCTTGTTATAGGTCTATTTAGATTGTCTATCTCTTCTTGAGTAAGTTTTGGTAAATTATGTGTTTCTAGGAATTTGTCAATTTCATCTAGATTATCTATGTTGGTAAAAAATTGTTCATAATATTTTTGTGTCATTCTTTTTGTTTTTGTAAGGTTGGTACTAATGTCCCCATTTATATTTCTGATTTTAGTAATTTGAGTCTTCTTTCTTTTTTCTTAATCAGTCTAGCTAAATGTTCATCAATTTTGTTAATCTTTTCAAGGAAAAAACTTTTTGTTTCATTGACTTTCTCTATCCTCTATTTTGTTTATCTCTCCTCTAATTTTTATCTCCTTCCTTCTGCTACCTAGGGTTACATTTGCTTGTATTTTTCTAGTCCCTTAAGGTGTAAACTTATGTTAATGAATTGAGATCTTTCTTCTTTTTAAATATAGACATTACAGTCATAGATTTCTCTCTGAGCATTGCTTCACTGTTTTGCACAAGTTTTGGCATATTGTATTCTCATTTTTATACTACTCTAAGTATTTTCTTTTTTTTAAATTTTAGTAAAATATACATAACACAAAGTTTACCATCTTAATCATTTTTTTTTTTTGTGAGGAAGACCAGCCCTGAGCTAACATCCGTTGCTAATCCTCCTCTTTTTTGCTGAGGAAGACTGGCCCTGGGCTAACATCCGTGCCCATCTTCCTCCACTTTATATGGGACGCCGCCATGGCGTGGCTGACAGGCAATGCGTCGGCGGGCGCCTGGGATCCGAACCGGCGAACCCTGGGCTGCCAAGCGCGGACGAAACTGCTGCGCCACCGGGTGGCCCCACCATCTTAATCATTTTTAAGTGCACAGTTCAGTGTTACTAAATGCATTCATAATGTTGTACTACCATCACTACCATCCATCTCTTGAACTCTTTATATCTTGTAAAACTGAAACTCTATACCCATTAAACAATAACATTCCATTCCTCTTTCCTCCAAAGCCCTGGAAACAACCATTCTACTTTCTGTCTTTATGATTTTGACTACTTTGGGTATCTCATATAAGTGGGAACATACAGTATTTGTCTTTTTGTGACTGGTTTATTTCATTTAGGATAATGTCCTCACAATTCATCCATATTGTAGTGTATGTCAGAATTTCCTTCCTTTTTAAGGTTGAATAATATTCCATTGTATGGATATACCTCATTTAGCTTATCTATTCATTCATCGATGGACACTTGGATTGCTTCCATGTTTTGGCTATTATGAGTAATGCTGCTATGAATATGGGCATACAAATATCTCTTCAAGACCCTACTGTCATTTCTGTTAGGTATATACCCAAAAGTGAATTTGCTGGATTATATGGTAGTTCTATTTTGAATTTTTTGAAGAATTGCCATATTGTTTTCCACAGTGGCTATACCATTCTACATTCCTACCAACTGCACAGGGTTCCAATTTCTCCACATTCTCACTAACACTTGTAATTTCTGGGTTTTTTAAAATAGTAGCCATTCTCATAGGTGTGATGTGGTTTCTTGGGGTTCTGATTTCCATTTCTCTAATGATTAATGATGTTGAACATTTTTTCATGTGCATATTGGCCATTCGCATATCTTCTTTGGAGAAATATCTATTCAAGTCCTTTGCTCACTTTCCAATTGAGTTGTTTGTTTTCTGTTGTTGAGTTTTCAGAGTTCTCTATATATTCTGGATATTAATCTCTTATCAGATTATGATTTGCAAATATTTTCTTCCATTCTGTGGGTTGCCTTTTGACTGTGTTGATAGTATCTTTTGATGCACAACAGTTTTTAATTTTCATGAAGTCCCATTTGTCTATTTTTTCTTTTGTTGTCTGTGCCTTTGTTGTCACATCCAAGAAATCATTGCCAGATCCAATGTCATGAAATTTTGCCCTGTGTTTTCTTCTAAGGGTTTTATATTTTCAGCTCTTACATTTAGGTCTTTGACCCATTTGAATAAAATTTTGTATATGGTGTTAGGTGAATTTCCTACTTCATTCATTTGCATGTGGATATCCAATTTTCCCAACATCATTTGTTGAAAAGACTTTCTCCCTATTGAATGGTCTTGGCACCTTTGTCAAAAACCATTTGACCATATGTGAGGGTTTCTATCTGGGCTCTCTATATGATTCCATTCATTGATATGTCTATCTTTATGCCAGTACCACACTATTTAGATTACTGTAGCTTTTTAGTAGGCTTTAAAATCAGGAAGTGTGAGACCTCCAGCTTTGTTCTTCTTTTTCAAGATTGTTTTGGCTATCATGGTATTTTAAGATCCCATATGAATTTTAGGGTGGGTTTTTCTATTTCTGAAGAAAATGTCATTGGGATTTTGATGGAAATTGCATTAAATCTGCAGATAGATTTGGGTAGTATTGACATCTTAATGATATTAAGTCTTCCAATTCATGAACATAGTATGCGTCCTCCATTTATTAGTGTTTTCTTTAACTTCTTTCAACAGTGTTTTGTAGTTTTCATTATACGAATCTTTCTCCTTGGTTAAGTTAATTCCTAAATATTTTATTCTTTTTTATGCTATTGTAAATGGGATTGTTTTCTTAACTTTCTTTTGGATTGTTCATTGTTAGTATATCATAATGCAACTGATTTTTGTGTGTTGAGTTTGTATCCTGCTACTTTGCTGAACTCATTTATTAGTTCTAACTCTAAGTATTTTCTAAATCCCATCTTTGAGCCAGTCGTGGTTTTAGAATATGTTGTTTATTTTCCTCATAATTGTGAATTTCTTAACTTTCCTCCTGTTACTGTTCCGTTTCATTACATTTTGGTCAGTGAGGATATTTTGTATGATTTCTCACATCATCAGTGAATAAAGTTAGCTTTAATCTTCCTTTGAAACTTTATAATTCTTATATACTGCCTACTACATGGCTTGTTCCCAACCTTAGGAGGAAAATGCTCAATATGTCTCACTAAATATTATATCAACTAGAGTTTTTTTCTGAGATAATATTTTCTAGTTTGCCAAGAGTTTTTAGCATGAGTGGATATTGGATTTTATTAATTTCCTCATTAATTGTAAGAATCATATGAGTTTTCTCCTTTAGTCTCCTATTTTGGTAAATTACATAGATTAATATTAATATTAATGGACCTCACCAGAAAACTTGCTGCAACTGGACTGGTCACTGATGACTATAGGCCAAAGAAGAGACTTATGCCTGCTAAGGGGCTGAAGGAAGAATGGGAGCCCACACATGCCATGTTTATAGATCTACAGGTACACCCAAACCTGCTCAGGCTTCATCTACACTGGAAAGTGTTGGGCTCCCCTCAAAGATGGTGTGAAAACAGACTAAGTTCTGGCTAGTGGTCTGCACACAGGTAGAGGTGAAAGGTATGAGGATCTTCATGCAGGCCCTGGGCCCTTGTGTTTGTTACTGGGACAGAGAGGATAAAACCACTGTGTGGCTCTGACTCTGCCCAAATTATGATCCACCCTGCACTCCCCACTATAGGGTGGAGCTAGGAATGGACAGACCAGCCTGCCTTATCTCCCGACAGACTATAGCATAATAGGGGCAACTTGGTGTGACCTTAGGTATGGACTGGGTGGGTGCCTGAAGTAGCTAGGCTGAAGGCAGAGGTGGAAATACCTGATAATGGTGACATGGAGGCATTCTTGTATTACTTCATGAAGTTTTCTTCATCCTGCAAGATGTCATGCTAGAAAATAACCAACATTCTCTGTTGCCACACAGCCACAGATGTAAATAGAGATGAAAATTCAGTAGGTTAATGAATTACAGACCCAGGCTATTTAAGAGCCAATAAAGAGCTGCTAGTTTCAGCTTAGAGGTGTAGAAAGTGAGAAAGAACTCACTCCTACCTATACAACAAGAGAATAGCTGGACAAATGTAAAAATTAATGACGTTTATTGACTCTGTCTGAAAACTGAGGTCGTAGAGGAAACAACTAACCTGAAATCTAGAGTGTTAGGAATCTTGAAGGCAGTCAAAGCAAAAAAGCACATTTCATGAAAAGGAGCAAGTTAAAAATTATAGAGACTTCTAATCATGAACAATGGAAGCAAGAAAACAATGAAGTGTCATCTTTAAAGTGCTGGGGGGAAATGTCAACCCAGACTCTATAATCAGTAGAAATATCTTTCAAATTTAAGGAGACAAAGACTTTCCCAGTCCCCTCAAAACAGAATTCAGTGCCAGCAGAAACTTGGATCTATATAAAGACATTAAAAGCATAAGAAATGGAATAAATGGAAATAAGGTGTTTTATTCCTAAGTGTTATAAAGTAATAAACTGTGTAAAGCAGTAATAGCAACAATGCATGTGGTTACAGCACAAATTAAAGTAAAATGTACGACAACAATTGGACATGGAATAGAAGGAGGAGTTGGAAATACACTGCTCTAATTTTCTTACACTGCAAGTAATGTGGTATAATATTTGAGGATGCACCTATGTTATTTTAAAGTGTATTATGAAAATTCTAAGGCAACAAATAAAAAAAGTGCACATGGAACCTCCGTCCAGGTACGCTGTATGGAAATCATACAAATCATGTTCTCGGACTATAATTCAACCAGAAAGTATTAATGCAAAAACAACTTAAAAGAAACAAAATGTTTTAAAATTAAACAACACATTTCTAAACAAGCCATGGGTCAGAAAGTCTCAAAGAAAATTTTAAAATATTTTGAACAAATGAAAATAAAAACACAACAAATCAAAATTTATGGGATGCAGCTAAATCTGTGGGATGTGCTTATTGAGAAATTTAAGGCAGTGAATGCATATATTAGAAAAGAAGAAAGATAAAAACATGGTAGTCTTTGTCAAAGAAAAACAGAGCTGAACACTTGTCAAAGGAGGCAAAATGGATTTTATTCCAACTACTACAGTAAGGGAGAGACTCCTGTACAAGCTGAGCCCAACTCCAACTAAGACAAAGATGACTGAAGTTTTTAAAAGGAGAAAAAGTTGTGAAGAAAGAAGGACTCTGGAGAAGTGAAGAAGAGGGAACAAGAAAGAGACTGGGGCCTCTGTGGAATGGAAAATTCCAGAAAGGAGTAAGTGGAGAATAACTGAAAATGGTTTGGCAAGGTGAGTTGGACAATGCATACTTTGTGGTTTGACAGCATGGCATTTTCTTGAGCAAAGACTCAGCCCAGGGGCTGGGGTGACCTTTAGGGACAGGGCCTGGTGCAGGCAGATGCCAGACTAAAGTTCGGTCAAGTCTCTTAGAGCAGTGTTCGGGCAAGTCCTTTGTGCCATGTTTAGAGTTCACGCTCAAGCTTCCATTATACACAACTAGAGAAAGAAGAGGAAATTAAACATAAACAAGTGTAAGGAAAGAAATAATAAAGATTAGAGCAGAAATCAATGAACTTGAAGACAGGAAAACAGTAGAGAAAATTTAAAATCAATAAAATTGATAAAGCTCTGGACAGGCTGATCAAGAAAAAAGAGAAGTCATAAATTAGAAGTAACAGAAATGAAAGAGAGAACATAACTAATGATCCCAAAGACAGTTAAATACTAAGAAGGGAATGCTGCAAACAACTCTAAGCCTACACACTTGATAACTTAGATGAAATGGACAAATTCTTTTGAAGAAACTACCAAAAATCACCCAAGAAGAACTAGATAACCTGAGTAGCCCTGTACCTATTTAAGAAATTGAAGTTGTGCTTTAAAGGCTTCTGGAAAAGACTCCAGACCCAGATCATTTCATGAGCAAATTCTACCAAACATTAATGGAATAATGTCAATTCTGCACAAGCTTTTCCACAAAATGTAAGAGATGTGAACATTTCCCACTCACTTTTTAAGGCCAGCTTTACTCTAATATCACAAGGAGAAAAGGAAAGAAAACTACAGACCACTATCTCTCACGAGCACAGACTCAAAAATCCCAAGCAAAATATCAGCAAATTGAATCCAGCAACATCTAAAAAGGGGAAAAAAACATCAGGATGAAGTTGCGTTCACTCCAGGATTGAAAGATTGGTCTAAATTTGAAAATCAATCAAGGTAAATCACATACTAGGAGACAAAACAAGGAAAACTAAATGACTATCTCTATAGATGCAGAAAAATATTTGACAATATTCAATGTCCATTCATGATAAAAACTGTCAGTAAACTAAGAATAAAAGAGACCTCCCTTAACTCAATAAAGGGTATCAAAGAAAACACACAGCTAACCTCATACTTCATGCTGAGAGGCTGGATGTTTTCTCCTACCAGGATTTTTAAAATTTTGACTTAAACTTATTTTGAGATAATTGTATATTCCCATGTAGTTGTAAGAAATAATACAGAGAGATCTCGTGTACCTTTACTCAGTTTCCCCAGTGATCACATCTTGCAAAACCATAGTGCAATATTACAGCCAGGATGCTGACAGAGATACAGTCAAGACCAGAATATCCCACCAAAACAAGGATGCCTCATGTTGCCTTTTATAGCCACACCCTCTCCCTTTCTCCCCTTCCCACCTCCTTAACAGCTAGCAACCACTAATCTGATCTCCATTTCTGTATTTGGTCATTGCAAGCATGTTATGTAAATACAATCATAGAGTATGTAACATTTTGGGATTGGCTTTCTTCACTCAGCATAATTCACTGGATTCGTTCAAGGTGTTGTGTGTATCAATAGTTTGTTCCTTTATTTGCTGAAGAGTATTCCATGGTATGGATGTACCACAGTTTGCTTAAACCATTCACCCATTGAAAGACATCCGAGTTGTTTCCAATTTTTGGCTATTATGAATGACACTGATATTAACATTAGAGTATAGGTTTTTGTGGGAAAATGAGTTTTTATTTCTCTGGTATAAGTTCTCAGGAGTGCAATTGCTGTATATGGTAATTTCATGTTAAGTAATTTTTAAAGAAACTGCCAAACTTTTTTCCAGAGTGACCGTGTGATTTTGCATTCTAACTAGCTATATATGAGTGGGAAGTGTCTCTGCATCATTTCAGCATTTGGTGGCATCATTTTTTTTAGCTAGTCTGATGGGTGTGTGGTTGTAATAAACAGTCTGACTATCAGGTTTTAAGCCTCCCCACTTACTCTTCTCCCTGTGCCTCACATCTGGGCAAACTGACCAGAAATCCCAAGTGCTCCCTCCTTTGGCACCAGTAGGAGATTCAAATCATGCAAATCCCTGCAGGCACCTGTGAACCCTCACACTGGCCACACCCTGAACCACAGTAAAAAACCCCATCAACCTCCTTTACATTCACTCTCTAGCCATTTTTGTCCATCCTGCTCTTCCCAGGGCCTCCTTTGTGAGTAATAAGCCTCTTCCTACCCCTCGGTGTGTCTGTGGCGTCATCAGTTTTGACTGATAATTTAAGGAAATAGTCAAGTGGAAAGATAAGGGAGTCTTGAGACATGTAGTTAGTCACTACAAGGGTAAGTGCACTGATTATGGAGTGAGATCATGGTAATTCTAAGTTTTTCAATTTCAGCAGATCAGTGGATCCTACTGCTTGAGGTAAGAGATTTAGAATTTGATGAAGGTAATATATAACTTGGCTGTTGATTTTGATATTTTGAATTTGACCACACTATCTACTTTAATCTTTCTTGTATTGGTCCACCTTGTAACAAACAGCAAAATATAATTAGTGTCAGATATGTTTTGTTTAGCGGATTTTGTGTGACATATTTATATGTGCTACAATAGCTATAATTTGTAAAAATGAGCTATATAATACATAAACTTTTGGGAAGAATATTATTGTACAGATGCTACAGGTATTCAATGTATATAGAAATATAGGAATATTAAAATATATGAGTTGAGAATTAAATTTTTTGAAATAAAACTGTCTTATATAAAAAGTCTTCAGAATCAGCCAAAAATTTCCTTCAAAATTGACTAAAATAAATGGTAAGAATGTATGATACTCTCCATCTTAATAAACATTAAATTCTGCTCTTTAAGAATCTTGATAATCCCTTAGTTGGGTGTAGCTGAACATTTGCCCATCTTACAGGAAGGCTCCCTGAAACTTGATAAATTACTCCTCAGTATTTTTAATCTTTATGTTCATAATCAAATTATTTGTCTATAGGATGTGCTGGACTTGCTTTGAAGATTGAAGAGAGACTGAAAGACAATGATTTCCAGTGACATAGTTTTGGGGATCTTCTTCCTCTTTCAGACTTGTATTGGTTTCATAGGGAATTCCTTGTTATTTATGTTGTATATGTACATCTTCTTTCTTCTCCCCCAGAAGAAGAAGCCTGTAGATATGGTTCTTGCCTATTTAACTTTGGTTAATGCCCTGAAAGTCATATTCACAGGGGTTCCATATGCAATGTCATCCTTTGGAATTAGGCCTGCGATGGACAATATTGGGTGTAAAATAGTGGTCTACATTCAGAGAGTTACCCGAGGTATTTCCTTATACACAACCTCCCTCCAGAGTGCATTTCAAGCGGTGACTATTACTCCAAGTAATTCTAAGTGGGCCTGGCTGAAAAACAAAATCTCTACATTCATTCAACCCTCTTTACTTTTCATCTGCATCATCAACATGATCATCTATACTGAGGTCATCTTAAGAACTGTAGCCAACAGGAATCTCACTGATAACAGTCCTAGGTATCATACTTCTTACTGTAAAATCAGTACACTTAATTACCAGGTAGCAGTAACATTTCTAAGTGCAGTATTCATTCGAGATTTGTTATTAGTCTCCCTAATGACGTGCAATAGTATCTACATGGTGTGTATTCTTTTCAGACACCGTAAAACAGCCCAGCATGTTCGCAGTACCATCCACTCTTCACACAGCTCTCCTGAAAACAAAGCCACCTACATTATTCTGGCACTGGTGAGCTGCTTTGTTTTCTTTTACTGGACCAACACCTTTTTAACTGTTTATTTAACCATGGAAAATAACAAAAATTCACACCTGGACAACTTTAATAACCTTGTTGCATTATGTTATCCGACCATCTGTCCTTTCTTACTGATTAAAAATGAAAATAGAATTTGCAGACTGACTTTCACCAAAAGAAGGATTGGAATTTTCTCTTCCTGAAGAAAATTAAATGATCATGTATATACTCCTTAGCATTCTTCTGCACCACAAGAGTCACTTGTTTGAGTACAGGGGAGCATGTTTAGCAATGATTCCAGTTACAATTTTAGTTCCCGTTGTACTGAGATAACAATCTAAAGAAGCATAATCAATTTATTGTCAATTTATGAAACATTATAGACATGAAATGTAAGGTTTAGATGATGACACCATGTATATAATGTTTAAAACTTTATAAAACATGACACATTTGTAATGTAGAATGTTTTGTAAAATAGAAAATACTATTAAATCATAAAATTACAGAAATTGGTAAGTTTCAAAATGATAGTGGTTACCTCTGGGTGGAAGCTAACCCTAAACATAAGCTCGTGGTGAAATATGTGTCATTATTAAAATGGTACTTTAAATTTTGTACATCAGAAATATCTCATATTCAGTTTTTAAAATAAACAAAGTTCTTCATTTTTGCATATCAGTTCAGATGTCTTCAAATTTTGCAATAATTAGTCACCAACATTTAAGATAAACTTAAGATAAAGCAAGAATATTGAGCTATCAAAAATCACACAACAATTAAGACTTTTTGACCTGAGAACTGTTGAGTATATAGGTGAAATTTGGCTTTCGTTTGAAGATGGAAAGAACAAGGGGGCTATAGTTCCATGCTAAAGATCTAGGTACTTCCCAAGGGTAGGGACAAAGGGAGCACTTCTCAAAATATCTGGGACTCAAAAGGCTACAACCTAAGCATAGGGCAGGCAGGGGTGTTCAAAAAAGATGGTTCAGAATAGGTGTTAGGGTTCAGGTTTGGATTAGGGTTAGGGTTAGGGTTAGGGTCAGGGTCAGTGTTGGGGTAGGGGTCAGGGTGTGGGTGAGTCTTTGGGTTTGGGTTTGGGTTCAGGTTTGGGATCAGATAGGGGTTAGGGTTAGGGCTAGGGTAAGTGTTAGGGTCAGGGTGAGGGCTAGGGCTAGGGCTAGGGCTAGGGTTAGGGCTGGGGTAGGGGTAGGGTTAGGGGTAAGAGTAGGGGTAGGGGTATGGGTCAGGTTAGAGTTAGGTGTAGGGATAGGATTATGGTTAGGGTTAGGGTTTGGATTCAGGTTCAGGTAGGGGTTTGGCTTGAGGTTCGGGTTTGGTTATGAGTGCGGGTTCCTGTTAGGACTAGGGTTATGTTTGGGCAAGGGCTGGGCCTAGGATTAACATTAGAGCTAAGGGTTGGACCAGGGTTAGGGTTAGGGGTTAGGGTTAGGGTTAGGGTTAGGGGTTCGAGTTGGGTTGGGGTTGGGGGTTTTGGTTGGGTAGGGTTAGGGTCTGGTTAGGACAAGGGTTAGGATTAGGGTTCGGTTTAGACTTCAGGGTTTGGGGTTCGGGTTTGTGTTAGGGTTAGTGTTAGGGTTGGGGTTAGGGTTTGGGTTTAGGGCTGGGGTTCAGGTTGGGGTTCGGGTTGGGGTTCAGGTTGGGGCTCAGGTTCGGGTTAGGGTTCGTGTTTGGGTTCGTGTTAGGGTTCGGGTTCGGGTTCGGGTAAGGGCTCGGGTTCAGGTTCAGGTTAGGGTTCAGGTTGGAGTTAGTGTTCAGTTTCAGGTGGGGGTTGGGGTTGGGGTAGGGTTCTGGTTAGGGTTCGTGTTATTGTTGGGTTTGGGTTCAGGTTTGGGTCCGGGTTAGGGTCAGTGTTAGGGTCAGGGTCAGGGGCAGGGTTAGGAGTTGGGTTTAGGGTTAGGGCTAGGGCTAGGGCTAGCACTAGGGCAAGGGCTAGGCCTTAGGGTTAGGGTTTAGGGCTTAGGGTCAGGGTTAGAGTTTAGGGTTAGGTTTAGTGTGAGAGTTAGGGTTAGGGTGAGGATTAGGGTCAGGGGTTAGGGTTAGGGTTTATGGTTAGGGTTTGGGTTAGGGTTAGGTTAGGGTTAGGGGGTAGGGTTAGGGCTAGGGTTAGGGTTAGGGTTAGGGGTAGGGTTAGGGTTGGGTTATGTTAGGGTTAGGGCTAGGGCTAGGGGACGGTTTAGGGGTTAGGGTTAGGTTTAGGGTTCGGGTTCGGGTTAGGGTTAGGGGTTAGGTTCAGGGTTAGGGTTAGGGTTTGGGTTCGGGTTTGGGTTCGGATTCGGTTTTAGGGTTAGGGTTTGGGTTAGGGTTAAGTTTAGGGTTTAGGGTTAGGGTTAGGTTAGGGTTAGGGGTTAGGGGTTAGGGTTAGGGTTAGGGTTAGGGTTAGGGTTCGGGTTCGTGTTCGGGTTAGGGTAGCGTTAGGGTTTGGGTTAGGGGTAGGGCTAGGCTTAGTGCTAGGGCTAGCTTAGGGTTAGGGCTAGGGTTAGGCCTAGGGTTAGGGTTAGGGGTTAGGGATAGGGTTAGGGTTATGGTTAGGGTTAGGGTTAGCATTAGAGTTAGGGTTGGGGTTAGGGTAAGGGTTAGGGTTAGGGTTAGGTTTACAGTTAGGCATAGGGTTAGGGTTAGGGTTAGGGTTAGTGTCAGGGTCAGGGTCAGGGTCAGGTTTTAGGGTCGGGGTCACGGTTAGGGTTAGGGTTAGGGGTAGGGTTCGGGTTCGGGTTAGTTTTCGGGTTAGGGTTCAGGTTAGGGTTCGGGTTCGGGTTCGGGTCGGGTTAGGGTTAGGTTTCGTGTTCGGCTTAGTGTTCGGGTTAGGGTTTGGGTTAGGGTTAGGGTTAGGGTTCGGGTTCGGGTTCGGGTTCCGGTTAGGGTTCGTGTTTGCGTTCACCTTAGGGTTCGGGATCGGGTTCATGTAAGGGCTCGGGTTCAGTTTCAGGTTAGGGTTCGGGTTGGAGTTAGTGTTCAGTTTCAGGTGGGTGTTGGGGTTGGGGTTGGGGTAGGGTTCTGGTTAGGGTTCGTGTTATTGGGGTTTGGTTTCAGGTTTGGGTCCGGGTTAGGGTCAGTGTTAGGGTCAGGGTCAGGGTCAGGGTTAGGGGTTGGGTTTAGGGTTAGGGCTAGGGCTAGGGCTAGCACTAGGGCAAGGGCTAGGGCTTAGGGTTAGGGTTTAGGGCTTAGGGTTAGGGTTAGAGTTTAGTGTTAGGGTTAGGGTGAGGGTTAGGGTGAGAGTGAGGGTTAGGGTTAGGTTAGGGTTAGGGGGTAGGGTTAGGGCTAGTGTTAGGGTTAGGGTTAGGGCTAGGGTTAGGGTTGGGTTAGGTTAGGGTTAGGGCTAGGGTTTGGGTTTCGGTTAGGGTTTGGTTTAGGGTTAGGGTTAGGGTTAGGGCGAGGGTGAGGGTGAGGGTTAGGGTGAGGGTTCGGGTCAGGGTTCTGGTTCTGGTTCGGGTTAGGGTTCGGGTTCGGGTTACAGTTAGGGTTCGGGTTCGGGTTCGGGTTTGGGTTAGGGTTCAGGTTCGGGTTCGGGTTAGGGTTTGAGTTCGGGTTCAGGTTAGGGTTCGGGTTAGGGGTTTGGGTTCGGGTTTGGGTTAGGGTTAGGGTTTGGGTTCGGGTTCGGGTTCGGGTTCGGATTAGGGTTAGGGGTTAGGGTCAGGGTTCGGGTTCGCGTTCGGGTTAGGGTTCGGGTCAGGGTTAGGGTTCAGGTTAGGTGTAGGGTTCGCGTTCGGGTTAGGGTTCAGGTTAGGGTTAGGGTTAGGGTTGGGTTCGGGTTCGCGTTTGGGTTTAGGGTTAGGGTTCGGGTTCGGGTTCGGGTTCGGGTTAGGGTTTATGGTTAGGGTTTGGGTTAGGGTTAGGTTAGGGTTAGGGGGTAGGGTTAGGTGTTAGGGTTAGGGCTAGTGTTGGGTTTAGGGTTAGGGTTAGGGGTTAGGGTTAGGGTTCGGGTTCGGGTTCGGGTTCAGGTTTAGGGTTAGGGTTAGGGTTAGGGTTAGGGTTTAGGCTTAGGGTTAGCGTTAGGGTTCGGGTTAGGGTTATGTTAGGGTTAGCGTTCGGTTTCGGGTTCAGGTTCGTGTTAGGGTAGCGTTAGTTTTTGGGTTAGTGGTAGGGCTAGGCCTAGGGCTAGGGCTAGAGTTAGGGTTAGGGCTAGGGCTAGAGTTAGGGCTAGGGCTAGGGTTAGGGTTAGTGTTAGGTTAGGGTAACGGTTAGGGTTAGAGGGTTAGGGTTGGTGTTAGGGTTAGGGTTAGGGTTAGGGGTTAGGGGTTATGGTTAGGGTTAGGCTTAGGGTTAGGGTTGGGTTATGGTTAGGGTTAGGGTTAGGGGTAGGGGTATGGGTAGGGTTATTGTTAGGGTTAGTGTTAGGGGTAGGGTTAGGGTTAGTGGTAGGGTTCGGGGTAGGGGTAGGGGTAGGTGTAGGTTTAGGGGTAGGGCTAGGGGTAGGGTTAGGGTTAGGGTTAGGTTTACGGTTAGGGGTAGGGTTAGGGGTAGGGTTAGGGTCAGGGTTCAGGTTAGGGTTAGGGTTAGGGTTCAGGTTCGGGTTAGAGTAGCGTTAGGGTTTGTGTTAGGGGTAGGGCTAGGGCTACGGTTAGGGTTAGGGCTAGGGCTAGGGCTAGGGTTAGGGTTAGGGTTAGGGTGAGGGATTAGGGGTTTAGGGATACGGTTAGGGTTAAGGTTAGGGGTTAGGGTTAGCATTAGGGTTAGGGTTGGGGTTAGGGTAAGGGTTAGGGTTAGGGTTAGGGTTTAGGGTTAGGGTTAGGGTTATGGTTAGGGTTTAGGGTTTAGGGTTAGGGTTAGGGTTAGGGTCAGGGTCATGGTTAGGGCTAGGGTTAGGGCTAGGGCTAGGGTTAGGTTTAGTGTTAGGTTAGGGTTAGGGTTAAGGTTAGGTTTAGGGTTAGGGTTAGAGGGTTAGCATTAGGTTTAGGGTTAAGGTTAGGGGTACGGTTAGGTTTAGTGGTAGGGTTAGGGGTAGGGGTAGGGGTAGCTGTAGGGTTTGGGGTAGGGCTAGGGGTAGGTTTAGGGTTAAGGTTTGGTTTATGGTTAGGGTAGGGTTAGGGTTAGGGTCAGGGTCAGGGTCAGGCTTTAGGTTCAGGGTCAGTGTTAGGGTTAGGGTTAGGGTTAGGGGTACGGTTCGGGTTCGGGTTAGTGTTCGGGTTCGGGTTCGGGTTCGGGTTCGGGTTATGGTTAGAGTTCGGGTTCGGGTTAGTGTTAGGGTTTGGCTTCGGGTTCCGGTTCGGGTTCGTGTTCGGGTTAGGGTTCGTGTTTGGGTTTGCGTTAGGGTTCGGGATCGGGTTCGGGTAAGGGCTCGGGTTCAGTTTCAGGTTAGTGTTTGGGTTGGAGTTAGTGTTCAGTTTCAGGTGGGGGTTTGGGTTGGGGTTGACGTAGGGTTCTGGGTAGGGTTCCTGTTATTGTTGGGGTTTGGGTTCAGGTTTGGGTCCGGGTTAGGGTCATTGTTAGGGTCAGGGTCAGGGGCAGGGTTAGGGGTTGGGTTTAGTGTTAGGGCTAGGGCTAGGGCTAGGGCTAGCGCTAGGGCAAGGGCTAGGCCTTAGGGTTAGGGTTTAGGGCTTAGGGTCAGGGTTAGAGTTTAGGGTTAGGTTTAGTGTGAGAGTTAGGGTTAGGGTGAGGATTAGGGTCAGGGGTTAGGGTTAGGGTTTATGGTTAGGGTTTGGGTTAGGGTTAGGTTAGGGTTAGGGGGTAGGGTTAGGGCTAGGGTTAGGGTTAGGGTTAGGGTTGGGTTAGGTTAGGGTTAGGGGTAGGGCTAGGGTAGGGTTTAGGCATTAGGGGTAGGTTTAGGGTTCGGGTTCGGGCTCGGGTTTGGGTTCGGGTTCACGTTTGGGTTTGGGTTAGGGTTCGGGTTTGGGTTAGGGTTTGGGT
This sequence comes from Tapirus indicus, assembly GCA_031878705.1. Taxonomy (NCBI): domain Eukaryota; kingdom Metazoa; phylum Chordata; class Mammalia; order Perissodactyla; family Tapiridae; genus Tapirus; species Tapirus indicus. Next base: position 84,451,054 of record CM062924.1, on the reverse strand, counting down.
TAGGGTTAGGTTTAGGATTAGGGCGAGGGTGTGGGTGAGGGTTAGGGTGAGGTTTCGGGTCAGGGTTCGGGTTCGGGTTAGGGTTCGGGTTGGGTTAGGTTTAGGGTTCTTGTTAGGGTTCGGGTTCGGGTTCGAGTTAGGGTTCAGGTTCAGGTTAGGGTTCGGGTTCGGGTTAGGGTTCGTGTTCAGGTTCGGGTTTGGGTTAGGGTTCAGGTTCGGGTTCGGGTTAGGGTTTGTGTTTGGGTTCCTGTTAGGGTTCGGGTTAGGGGTTTGGGTTCGGGTTATGGTTAGGGTTAGGGTTTGGGTTCGGGTTCGGGTTCGGATTAGGGTTAGGTGTTAGGGTCAGGGTTCGGGTTTGGGTTCGGGTTAGGGTTCGGGTCAGGGTTAGGGTTCGGGGTAGGGTTAGGGTTCTGGTTCTCATTAGGGTTTGGGTTCGGGTTAGGGTTAGGGTTCGGGTTAGGGTTAGGGTGAGGGTTAGGGTGAGGGTTAGGGTTAGAAAGAGGATGAGGGTGAGGGTGAGGTTTAGGGTTAGGGTGAAGGCTGGGGTTAGGGTTAGGGTTAGGGTTAGGGTATGTGTAGGGAGGAAGCCCATTAAAAGCTAGAACTGAGTGTGATTCTGTACACTGTCAGTTCTTCAAAGGGAAGTTCTCCCCCGTCATTCTCAGCTCAAGTGAGAAGCTGTTACTTGCTGTGCAAATAGATTCCTATGCAGGTAATTGCAAGACACTATCACGCAGAGCCTTCTGTCAGGATCCAAGAAAGAGCTTTCGCCGGATGCTCCACTCTGTGTTTCCAGGCAGATCTGAGGTGAAGTAGTAAGTTAAGAGTTAGTAGACAGTGTGTTTCTGGAGATGTCACTTCTGCAAAGGGAAGTTACAGCCAGTGCTTCTCAGCTCTAGGGCAGAGTGTGTGGCTGCTGTAGAAAGAGTTCTCTAAGCCACTATTTCTCTGCCGGGAAGACAAACACCTATCAGACAAGCGGAAATCGAGCAGCTTCCACAGGGCACTCTGCTGCCTGGTTCCCAGCATGTGCGCTCCAGATGAATCTTAACAGCTACAGCTGAGTGGGTTTCTGGCCTAGGTTATTGCTTCAAATGGAACTTATACCGAGTTCATCTAAGCTCTACTCCAAAGTTTCCAGCAGACTCAGAAGTATATACTAGGGAATTTCGTCCCATGCGGGATTTCATATGCCTTCTGCCTTGTTAAGGCAGCGCAGCCTTTTCACTGAACTATTCTGCACACTCGGCAGTAAGTGTGGGGATTAAGCCACTTAAGAGCTAGAATTGAGTGTGCTTCGGCAGACTTTTAGCCCATCAAAGGGAAATTCACCCCCGTCCTTCTCAGATCGAGTGAGAAGCTGGTACATGCTGGGTAAATACATGCCTAAACAGGTAATTGCAAGCCATTCATCTGGAGGTCACATTCTGGGAACCAGGCAGCAGAGTGCCCTGTGGAAGCTGCTCGATTTCCGCTTGCCTGATAGGTGTTTGTCTTCCCGGCAGAGAAACAGTGGCTTAGAGAACTCTTTCTACAGCAGCCACACACTCTGCCCTGGAGCTGAGAAGCACTGGCTCTAACTTACCTTTGCAGAAGTAACATTCTCCAGAAACACACTCTCTCCTAACTCTTCAGTTCCTAGCTCACCTCACATATGCATGGAAACACAGAGTGGAGCAGCCGGTGATAGCTCTTGCTTGGATGCTGGCGGAAGGCTCTGTGTGATAGTGGCTTGCAAGTAGCTGCTTAGGAATCTAGTAGCACGGCAAGTACAAGCTTCTCACTGGAGCTGAGAAGGACTGGGAAAACTTCCCTTTGAAGAACTAAGAGTTTGCAGAAACACACGCAGTTCTAGCTCTTACTGGGGAGTGTGCAGGAGAGTTCAGTGAACAGGCCGCTCTGCCCGAACTTGGCAGTAGGCAGATGCGTTGTTCCCAAGCATATTCTTCTGAGTCTACTAGAAACGTTGGAGTAGAGCTGAGATGAACTCGGTATAAGTTCCATTTGAAGAAATAACCTAGGCCAGAAACCCACTCAGCTGTAGCTGTTAAGATTCATCGGGAGCGCACATGCTGGGAACCAGGCAGCAGAGTGCCCTGTGTAATCTGCTCGATTTCACCTTCTCAGATAGGTGTTTGTCTTCCCGGCAGAGAAACAGTGGCTTAGAGAGCTCTTTCTACAGCAGAAACACACTCTGCCCTAGAGCTGAGAAGCACTGGCTGTCACTTCCCTTTGCAGAAGTAACATTCTCCAGAAACACACTCTCTCCTAACTCTTCAGTTCCTAGCTCACCTCACATATGCATGGAAACAGAGAGTGGAGCAGCCGGTGATAGCTCTTGCTTGGATGCTGCCAGAAGGCTCTGTGTGATAGTGCCTTGCACGTAGTTGCTTAGGAATCTAGTAGCACGGCAAGTACAAGCTTCTCACTGGAGCTGGGAAGGAATGGGAAGAACTTCCCTTTGAAGAACTAAGAGAGTGCAGAAACACACGCAGTTCTAGCTCTTACTGGGGAGTGTGCAGGTTAGTTCAGTGAACAGGCCCCTCTGCCCGAACAAGGCAGAAGGCAGATGCGTCGTTCCCAAGCACATTCTTCTGAGTCTACTAGAAACGTTGGAGTAGAGCTGAGATGAACTCGGTATAAGTTCCATTTGAAGAAATAACCTAGGCCAGAAACACACTCAGCTGTAGCTGTTAAGATTCATCTGGGGCGCACATGCTGGGAACCAGGCAGCATAGTGCCCTGAGGAAGCTGCAAGAATTCCGCTTGTCTGATAGATGTTTGTCTTCCGGGCTGAGAAACAGTGGCTTAGAGAGCTCTTTCTACAGCAGAAAGACACTCTGCCCTAGAGCTCAGAAGCACTGGCTGTAACTTCCCTTTGCAGAAGTAACATTCTCCAGAAACACACTCTCTCCTAACTCTTCACTTTCTACGTCACCTCACATGTGCATGAAAACACAGAATGGAGCAGCCGGTGATAGCTCTTGCTTGGATGCTGCCAGAAGGCTCTGTGTGATAGTGGCTTGCAAGTAGCTGCTTAGGAATCTAGTTGCACGGCAAGTACAAGCTTCTCCCTGGAGCCTTGAAGGACTGGGAAGAACTTCCCTTTGAAGAATAAGAGTGTGCAGAAACACACGTATTTCTAGCTCTCACTAGTTAGTGTGCAGGAGAGTTCAGTGAACAGGCCCCTCTGCCCGAAAAGTGAAGAAGGCAGATGCGTAGTTCCCAAGCATATTATTCCTAGTCTACTAGAAACGTTGGAGTAGAGCTGAGACGAACTCGGTATAAGTTCCATTTGAAGAAATAACCTAACCAGAAACCTACTCAGCTGTAGCTGTTAAGATTCATGTGGAGTGCACATGCTGGGAACCAGGTAGCATAGTGCCCTGTGGAAGCTGCTTCATTTCCGCTTGTCTGATAGGTGTTTGTCTTCCCGGCAGAGAAACAGTGGCTTAGAGAGCTCTTTCTACAGCAGAAACACACTCTGGTCTAGAGCTGAGAAGCACTGGCTGTAACTTACCTTTGCAGAAGTAACATTCTCCAGAAACACACTCTCTCCTAACTCTTCAGTTCCTAGCTCACCTCCCATATGCATGGAAACACAGAGTGGAGCAGCCGGTGATAGCTCTTGCTTGGATGCTGGCAGAAGGCTCTGTGTGATAGTGGCTTGCAAGTAGCTGCTTAGGAATCTAGTTGCACGGCAAGTACAACATTCTCACTGGAGGTGAGAAGGACTGGGAAGAACTTCCCTTTGAAGAACTGAGTGTGCAGATACACACGCAGTTCTGTCTCTTACTGGTTATTGTGCAGGAGAGATCAGTGAACAGGCCGCTCTGCCCGAACAAGGCAGAAGGCAGATGCGTAGTTCCCAAGCATATTCTTCTGAGTCTACTAGAAACGTTGGAGTAGAGCTGAGATGAACTCGGTATAAGTTCCATTTGAAGCAATAACCTAGGCCAGAAACACACTCAGCTGTAGCTGTTAAGATTCATGTGGAGCGCACATGCTGGGAACCAGGCAGCAGAGTGCCCTGAGGAAGCTGCTAGATTGACGCTTGTCTGATAGGTGTTTGTCTTCCCGGCAGAGTAACAGTGGCTTAGAGCACTCTTTCTACAGCAGCCACACAATCTGCCCTTGAGCTGAGAAGCACTGGCTGTCACTTCCCTTTGCAGAAGTAACATTCTCCAGAAACACACTCTCTCCTAACTCTTCAGTTCCTAGCTCACCTCACATATGCATGGAAACACAGAGTGGAGCACCCGGTGATAGCTATGGCTTGGATGCTGGCAGAAGGCTCTGTGTGGTAGTGGCTTGCAAGTAGCTGCTTAGGAATCTAGTTGCACGGCAAGTACAAGCTTCTCACTGGAGCCTTGAAGGACTGGGAAGAACTTCCCCTTGAAGAACTAAGAGTGTGCAGAAACACACGCAGTTCTAGCTTTTACTCATTAGTGTGCAGGAGAGTTCAGTGAACAGGCCGCTCTGCCCGAACATGGCAGAAGGCAGATGCGTAGTTCCCAAGCATATTCTTCTCAGTCTACTAGAAACGTTGGAGTAGAGCTGAGATGAACTCGGTATAAGTTCCATTTGAAGGAATAACCTAGGCCAGAAACCCACTCAGCTGTAGCTGTTAAGATTCATGTGGAGCGCACATGCTTGGAACCAGGCAGCAGAGTGCCCTGTGGAAGCTGCTCGATTTTCGCTTGTCTGATAGGTGTTTGTCTTCCCGGCAGAGAAACAGTGGCTTAGAGAACTCTTTCTACAGCAGCCACACACTCTGCCCTAGAGCTGAGAAGCACTGGCTGTCACTTTCCTTTGCTGAAGTAACATTCTCCAGAAACACACTCTCTCCTAACTCTTCAGTTCCTAGCTCACCTCACATATGCATGTAAACACAGAGTGGAGCACCCGGTGATAGCTATGGCTTGGAAGCTGGCAGAAGGCTCTGTGTGCTAGTGGCTTGCAAGTAGCTGCTTAGGAATCTAGTTGCACGGCAAGTCCAAGCTTCTCACTGGAGCCTTGAAGGACTGGGAAGAACTTCCCTTTGAAGAACTAAGAGTGTGCAGAAACACACGCAGTTATAGCTCTTACTCGTTAGTGTGCAGGAGAGTTCAGTGAAAAGGACGCTCTGCCCTAACAAGGCAGGAGGCAGATGCGTAAATCCCAAGTATATTCTTGTGAGTCTACTAGAAACGTTGGAGTAGAGCTGAGATGAACTCGGTATAAGTTCCCTTTGAAGAAATAACCTAGGCCAGAAACCCACTCAGCTGTAGCTGTTAAGATTCATGTGGAGCGCACATGCTGGGAACCAGGCAGCAGAGTGCCCTGTGGAAGCTGCTCGATTTCCGCTTGTCTGATAGGTGTTTGTCTTCCCGGCAGAGAAGCAGTGGCATAGAGAACTCTTTCTACAGAAGCCACACTCTGCCCTAGAGCTGAGAAGCACTGGCTGTCACTTCCCTTTGCAGAAGTAACATTCTCCAGAAACACACTCTCTCCTAACTCTTCAGTTCCTAGCTCACCTCACATATGCATGGAAACACAGAGTGGAGCAGCCGGTGATAGCTCTTGCTTGGATGCTGCCAGAAGTCTCTGTGTGATGGTGGCTTGCAAGTAGCTGCTTAGGAATCTAGTTGCACGGCAAGTACAAGCTTCTCACTGGAGCTGAGAAGGACTGGGAAGAACTTCCCTTTGAAGATCTAAGAGTGTGCAGAAATACACGCAGTTCTAGCTCTTACTGGTTATTTTGCAGGAGAGTTCAGTGAACAGGCCGCACTGCCCGAACAAGGCTGAAGGCAGATGCGTAGTTCCCAAGCATATTCTTCTGAGCATACTAGAAACGTTGGAGTAGAGGTGAGATGAAGTCGGTATAAGTTCCATTTGAAGAAATAACCTAGGCCAGAAACCCACTCAGATGTACCTGTTCAGATTCATCTGGAGCGCACATGCTGGGAACCAGGCAGCAGAGTGCCCTGAGGAATCTGCCCGATTTCAACTTGTCAGATAGGTGTTTGTCTTCCCGGCAGACAACCAGAGGCTTAGAGAACTCTTTCTACAGCAGCCACACACTCTGCCCTAGAGCTGAGAAGCACTGGCTGTCACATCCCTTTGCAGAAGGAACATTCTCCAGAAACACACTCTCTCCTAACTCTTCAGTACCTAGCTCACCTCACATATGCATGGAAACACAGAGTGGAGCAGCCGGTGATAGCTCTTGCTTGGATGCTGCCAGAAGGCTCTGTGTGATAGTGGCTTGCAAGTAGCTGCTTAGGAATCTAGTTGCACGGCAAGTACATGCTTCTCAATGGAGCCTTGAAGGACTGGGAAGAACTTCCCTTTGAAGAACTAAGAGTGTGCAGAAACACACGCAGTTCAAGCTCTTACTGGGGAGTGTGCAGGAGATTTCAGTGAACTGGCCTCTCTGCCCAAACACGGCAGTAGGCAGATGCGTAGTTCCCAAGCATATTCTTCTGAGTCTTCTAGAAACGTTGGAGTAGAGCTGAGATGAACTCGGTATAAGTTCCATTTGAAGAAATAACCTAGGCCTGGAACCTACACAGCTGTAGCTGTTAAGATTCATGTGGATCGCACCTGCTGGGAACCAGGCAGCAGAGTGCCCTGTGGAAGCTGCACAATTTCCGCTTGTCTGATAGGTGCTTGTCTTCCCGGCAGAGAAACAGTGGCTTAGAGAGCTCTTTCTACAGCAGAAACACACTCTGCCCTAGAGCTGAGAAGCACTGGCTGTCACTTCCCTTTGCAGAAGTAACATTCTCCAGACACACACTCTCTCCTAACTCTTCAGTTCCTAGCTCACCTCACATATGCATGGAAACACAGAGTGGAGCAGCCGGTGATAGCTCTTGCTTGGATGCTGGCAGCAGGCTCTGTGTGATGGTGGCTTGCAAGTAGCTGCTTAGGAATCTAGTTGCACGGCAAGTCCAAGCTTCTCACTTGAGCTGAGAAGGACTGGGAAGAACTTCCCTTTGAAGAACTAAGAGAGTGCAGAAACACACGCAGTTCTAGCTCTTACTGGTTATTGTGCAGGAGAGATCAGTGAACAGGCCGCTCTGCCCGAAGAAAGAAGAAGGCAGATGTGTAGTTCCCAAGCATATTCTTCTGAGTCTACTAGAAACGTTGGAGCAGAGCTGAGATGAACTCGGTATAAGTTCCATTGAAGCAATAACCTAGGCCAGAAACCCACTCAGCTGTAGCTGTTAAGATTCATCTGGAGCGCACATGCTGGGAACCAGGCAGCAGAGTGCCCTGTGGAAGCTGCTCGATTTCACCTTGTCAGATACGTGTTTGTCTTCCTGGCAGAAGAACAGTGGCTTAGAGAACTCTATCTACAGCAGCCACACACTCTGCCCTAGAGCTGAGAAGCACTGGCTGTCACTTCCCTTTGCAGAAGTAACATTCTCCAGAAACACACTCTCTCCTAACTCTTCAGTTCCTAGCTCACCTCACATATGCATGGAAACACACAGTGGAGCAGCCGGTGATAGCTCTTGCTTGGATGCTGCCAGAAGGTTCTGTGTGCTAGTGGCTTGCAAGTAGCTGCTTAGGAATCTAGTTGCACGGCAAGTCCAAGCTTCTCACTGGAGCTGAGAAGGACTGGGAAGAACTTCCCTTTGAAGAACTAAGAGAGTGCAGAAACACACGCAGTTCTAGCTCTTACTGGTTATTGTGCAGGAGAGATCAGTGAACAGGCCGCTCTGCCCGAACAAGGCAGAAGGCAGATGCGTAGTTCCCAAGCATATTCTTCTGAGTCTACTAGAAACGTTGGAGTAGAGCTGAGATGAACTCGGTATAAGTTCCTTTTGAAGCAATAACCTAGGCCAGAAACCCACTCAGTTGTAGCTGTTAAGATTCATCTGGAGCGCACATGGTGGGAACCAGGCAGCAGAGTGCCCTGTGGAAGCTGCTCGATTTCACCTTGTCAGATACGTGTTTGTCTTCCCGGCAGAGAAACAGTGGCTTAGAGAACTCTTTCTACAGCAGCCACAGACTCTGCTCTAGAGCTGAGAAGCACTGGCTGTCACTTCCCTTTGCAGAAGTAACATTCTCCAGAAACACACTCTCTCCTAACTCTTCAGTTCCTAGTTCACCTCACATATGCATGGAAACACAGAGTGGAGCAGCCGGTGATAGCTCTTGCTTGGATGCTGCCAGAAGGCTCTGTGTGATAGTGGCTTGCAAGTAGCTGCTTAGGAATCTAGTTGCACGGCAAGTCCAAGCTTCTCACTGGAGCTGAGAAGGACTGGGTAGAACTTCCCTTTGAAGAACTAAGAGAGTGCAGAAACACACGCAGTTCTAGCTCTTACTGGTTATTGTGCAGGAGAGATCAGTGAACAGGCCGCTCTGCCCGAACAAGGCAGAAGGCAGATGCGTAGTTCCCAAGCATTTGCTTCTGAGTCTACTAGAAACGTTGGAGCAGAGCTGAGATGAACTCGGTATAAGTTCCATTTGAAGCAATTACCTAGGCCAGAAACCCACTCAGCTGTAGCTGTTAAGATTCATGTGGAGCGCACATGCTGGGAACCAGGCAGCACAGTGCCCTGAGGAAGCTGCAAGCCTTCCGCTTGTCAGATAGGTGCTTCTCTTCCTGGCAGAGAAACAGTGGCTTATAGAGCTCTTTCTACAGCAGAAACACACTCTGCCCTAGAGCTGAGAAACACTGGCTGTCACTTCCCTTTGCAGAAGTAACATTCTCCAGAAACACACTCTCTCCTAACTCTTCAGTTCCTAGCTCACCTCACATATGCATGGAAACACAGAGTGGAGCAGCCGGTGATAGCTCCTCCTTTGATGCTGGCAGAAGGCTCTGTGTGATAGTGGCTTGCAAGTAGCTGCTTAGGAATCTAGTTGCTGGGCAAGTACATGTTTCTCGCTGGAGCCTTGAAGGACTGGAAAGAACTTCCCTTTGAAGAAGTAAGAGTGGGCAGAAACACACGCAGTTCTGGCTCTTACTGGGGAGTGTGCAGGAGAGTTCAGTGAACAGGCCACTCTGCCCGAACAAGGCAGTAGGCAGATGCATAGTTCCCAAGCATATTCTTCTGAGTCTACTAGAAACGTTGGAGTAGAGCTGAGATGAACTCGGTATAAGTTCCATTTGAAGAAATAACCTAGGCCTGGAACCTACACAGCTGTAGCTGTTAAGATTCAAGTGGAGATCACATGCTGGGAACCAGGCAGCAGAGTGCCCTGTGGAAGCTGCTCGATTTCACCTTGTCAGATACGTGTTTGTCTTCCCGGCAGAGAAACAGTGGCTTAGAGAACTCTTTCTACAGCAGAAACACACTCTGACCTAGAGCTGAGAAGCACTGGCTGTCACTTCCCTTTGCAGAAGTAACATTCTCCAGAAACACACTCTCTCCTTACTCTTCAGTTCCTAGCTCGCCTCACATATGCATGGAAACACAGAGTGGTGCAGCCGGTGATAGCTCTTGCTTGGATGCTGCCAGAAGGCTCTGTGTGATAGTGGCTTGCAAGTAGCTGCTTAGGAATCTAGTTGCACGGCAAGTCCAAGCTTCTCACTGGAGCTGAGAAGGACTGGGAAGAACTTCTCTTTGAAGAACTAAGAGAGTGCAGAAACACACGCAGTTCTAGCTCTTACTGGTTATTGTGCAGGAGAGATCAGTGAACAGGCAGCTCTCCCCGACAAGGCAGAAGGCAGATGCGTAGTTCCCAAGCATATTCTTCTGAGTCTACCAGAAACGTTGGAGCAGAGCTGAGATGAACTCGGTATAAGTTCCATTTGAAGAAATAACCTAGGCCAGAAACCCACTCAGCTGTAGCTGTTAAGATTCATCTGGAGCGCACATGCTGGGAACCAGGCAGCAGAGTCCCCTGTGGAAGCTACTCGATTTCACCTTGTCAGATAGGTGTTTGTCTTCCCGGCAGAGAAACAGTGGCTTAGAGAACTCTTTCTACAGCAGAAACACACTCTGCCCTAGAGCTGAGAAGCACTGGCTGTCACTTCCCTTTGCAGAGGTAACATTCTCCAGAAACACACAGTCTCCTAACTCTTCAGTTCCAAGCTCACCTCACATATGCATGGAAACACAGAGTGGAGCAGCCGGTGATAGCTCTTTCTTGGATGCTGCCAGAAGGCTCTGTGTGATAGTGGCTTGCAAGTAGCTGCTTAGGAATCTAGTTGCAGGGCAAGTACAAGCTTCTCACTGGAGCTGAGAGGGACTGGGAAGAACTTCCCTTTGAAGAAGTAAGAGGGTGCAGAAACGCACGCAGTTCTAGCTCCTCCTGGGGAGTGTGCAGGTGAGTTCAGTGAACAGGCCGCTCTGCCCGAACAAGGCAGTAGGCAGATGCGTAGTTCCCAAGCATATTCTTCTGAGTCTACTAGAAACGTTGGAGTAGAGCTGAGATGAACTCGGTATAAGTTCCATTAGAAGCAATAACCTAGGCCAGAAACCCACTCAGCTGTAGCTGTTAAGATTCATCTGGAGCACACATGCTGGGAACCAGGCAGCAGAGTGCCCTGCGGAAGCTGCACGATTTCCGCTTGTCTGATAGGTGTTTCTCTTCCCGGCAGAGAAATAGTGGCTTAGAGAACTGTTTCTACAGCAGCCACACACTCTGCCCTAGAGCTGAGAAGCACTGGCTGTCACTTCCCTTTGCAGAAGTAACATTCTCCAGAAACACAGTCTCTCCTAACTCTTCAGTTCCTAGCTCACCTCACATATGCATGGAAACACAGAGTGGAGCAGCCGGTGATAGCTCTTGCTTGGATGCTGCCAGAAGGCTCTGTGTGATAGTGGCTTGCAAGTAGCTGCTTAGGAATCTAGTTGCACGGCAAGTCCAAGCTTTTCACTGGAGCTGAGAAGGACTGGGAAGAACTTCCCTTTGAAGAAGTAAGCAGGTGCAGAAACACACGCAGTTCTAGCTCTTACTGGGGAGTGTGCAGGAGAGTTCAGTGAACAGGCCGCTCTGCCCGAACAAGGCAGTAGGCAGATGCGTAGTTCCCAAGCATATTCTTCTGAGTCTACTAGAAACGTTGGAGTAGATCTGAGATGAAATCTGTATAAGTTCCATTTGAAGAATAACCTAGGTCCGGAACCTACTCAGCTGTAGCTGTTAAGATTCATCTGGAGCGCACATGCTCAGAACCAGGCAACATAGTGCCCTGAGGAAGCTGCAAGAATTCCGCTTGGCTGATAGGTGTTTGTCTTCCCGGCAGAGAAACAGTGGCTTAGAGAGCTCTTTCTACAGCAGCCACACACTCGGCCCTAGAGCTGAGAAGCACTGGCTGTAACTTCCCATTGCAGAAGTAACCTTCTCCAGAAACACACTCTCTCCTAACTCTTCAGTTCCTAGCTCACCTCACATATGCATGGAAACCCAGAGTGGAGCAGCCGGTGATAGCTCTTTCTTGGATGCTGCCAGAAGGCTCTGTGTGATAGTGGCTTGCAAGTAGCTGCTTAGGAATCTAGTTGCTGGGCAAGTACATGTTTCTCGCTGGAGCCTTGAAGGACTGGGAAGAACTTACCTTTGAAGAACTAAGAGTGTGCAGAAACACACGCAGTTCTAGCTCTTACTGGGGAGTGTGCAGGAGAGTTCAGTGAACAGGCCGCTCTGCCCGAACAAGGCAGTAGGCAGATGCATAGTTCCCAAGCATATTCTTCTGAGTCTACTAGAAACGTTGGAGTAGAGCTGAGATGAACTCGGTATAAGTTCCATTTGAAGAAATAACCTAGGCCTGGAACCTACACAGCTGTAGCTGTTAAGATTCATGTGGTGCGCACATGCTGGGAACCAGGCAGCAGAGTGCCCTTTGGAAACTGCTCGATTTCCGCTTGTCTGATAGGTGTTTGTGTTCCCGGCAGAGAAACAGTGGCTTAGAGAGCTCTTTCTACAGCAGAAACACACTCTGCCCTAGAGCTCAGAAGCACTGGCTGTCACTTCCCTTTGCAGAAGTAACATTCTCCAGAAACACACTCTCTCCTAACTCTTCAGTTTCTAGCTCACCTCACATATGCATGGAAACACAGAGTGGAGCAGCCGGTGATAGCTCTTGCTTGGATGCTGCCAGAAGGCTATGTGTGATAGTGGCTTGCAAGTAGCTGCTTAGGAATCTAGTTGCACGGCAAGTCCAAGCTTCTCACTGGAGCTGAGAAGGACTGGGAAGAACTTCCATTTGAAGAAGTAAGAGGGTGCAGAAACACACGCAGTTCTAGCTCTTACTGGCGAGTGTGCAGGAGAGTTCAGTGAACAGGCCGCTCTGCCCGAACAATGCAGTAGGCAGATGCCTAGTTCCCAAGCATATTCTTCGGAGTCTACTAGAAACGTTGGAGCAGAGCTGAGATGAACTCGGTATAAGTTCCATTTGAAGAAATAACCTAGGCCAGAAACCCACTCAGCTGTAGCTGTTAAGATTCATCTGGATCACACATGCTGGGAACCAGGCAGCAGAGTCCCTGTGGAAGCTCTTCGATTTCCACTTGTCTCATAGGTGTTTGTCTTCCTGGCAGAGAAACAGTGGCTTAGAGAACTCTTTCTACAGCAGCCACACACTCTGCCCTAGAGCTGAGAAGCACTGGCTGTCACTTCCCTTTGCAGAAGTAACATTCTCCAGAAACACACTCTCTCCTAACTCTTCAGTTCCTAGCTCAACTCACATATGCATGGAAACACAGAGTGGAGCAGCCGGTGATAGCTCTTGCTTGGATGCTGCCAGAAGGCTCTGTGTGATAGTGGCTTGCAAGTAGCTGCTTAGGAATCTAGTTGCACGGCAAGTCCAAGCTTCTCACTGGAGCTGAGAAGGACTGGGAAGAACTTCCCTTTGAAGATCTAAGAGTGTGCAGAAACACACGCAGTTCTAGCTCTTACTGGGGAGTGTGCAGGAGAGTTCAGTGAACAGGCCGCTCTGCCCGAACAAGGCAGTAGGCAGATGGATAGTTCCCAAGCATATTCTTCTGAGTCTACTAGAAACGTTGGAGTAGAGCTGAGATGAACTCGGTATAAGTTCCATTTGAAGAAATAACCTAGGCCTGGAACCTACACAGCTGTAGCTGTTAAGATTCATGTGGAGCGCACATGCTGGGAACCAAGCAGCAGAGTGCCCTGTGGAAGCTGCTCGATTTCCGCTTGTCTGATAGGTGTTTGTGTTCCCGGCAGAGAAACAGTGGCTTAGAGAGCACTTTCTACAGCAGAAACACACTCTGCCCTAGAGCTGAGAAGCACTGGCTGTCACTTCCCTTTGCAGAAGTAACATTCTCCAGAAACACACTCTCTCCTAACTCTTCAGTTCCTAGCTCACCTCACATATGCATGGAAACACAGAGTGGAGCAGCCGGTGATAGCTCTTGCTTGGATGCTGCCGGAAGGCTCTGTGTGATAGTGGCTTGCAAGTAGCTGCTTAGGAATCTAGTTGCACGGCAAGTCCAAGCTTGTCACTGGACCTGAGAAAGCCTGGGAAAAAATTCCCTTTGAAGAACTAAGAGAGTGCAGAAACACATGCAGTTCTAGCTCTTACTGGTTATTGTGCAGGAGAGATCAGTGAACAGTCAGCTCTCCCCGACAAGGCAGAAGGCAGATGCGTAGTTCCCAAGCATATTCTTCTGAGTCTACCAGAAACGTTGGAGCAGAGCTGAGATGAACTCGGTATAAGTTCCATTTGAAGAAATAACCTAGGCCAGAAACCCACTCAGCTGTAGCTGTTAAGATTCATCTGGAGCGCACATGCTGGGAACCAGGCAGCAGAGTGCCCTGTGGAAGCTACTCGATTTCACCTTGTCAGATAGGTGTTTGTCTTCCCGGCAGAGAAACAGTGGCTTAGAGAACTCTTTCTACAGCAGCCACACACTCTGCCCTAGAGCTGAGAAGCACTGGCTGTCACTTCCCTTTGCAGAAGTAACATTCTCCAGAAACACACTCTCTCCTAACTCTTCAGTTCCTAGTTCACCTCACATATGCATGGAAACACAGAGTGGAGCAGCCGGTGATAGCTCTTGCTTGGATGCTGCCAGAAGGCTCTGTGTGATAGTGGCTTGCAAGTAGCTGCTTAGGAATCTAGTTGGACGGCAAGTCCAAGCTTCTCACTGGAGCTGAGAAGGACTGGGAAGAACTTCCATTTGAAGAAGTAAGAGGGTGCAGAAACACACGCAGTTCTAGCTCTTACTGGCGAGTGTGCAGGAGAGTTCAGTGAACAGGCCGCTCTGCCCGAACAATGCAGTAGGCAGATGCGTAGTTCCCAAGCATATTCTTCTGAGTCTACTAGAAACGTTGGAGCAGAGCTGAGATGAACTCGGTATAAGTTCCATTTGAAGAAATAACCTAGGCCAGAAACCCACTCAGCAGTAGCTGTTAAGATTCATCTGGATCGCACATGCTGGGAACCAGGCAGCAGAGTGCCATGTGGAAGCTGTTCGATTTCCACTTGTCTCATAGGTGTTTGTCTTCCCGGCAGAGAAACAGTGGCTTAGAGAACTCTTCCTACAGCAGCTACACACTCTGCCCTAGAGCTGAGAAGCACTGGCTGTCACTTCCCTTTGCAGAAGTAACATTCTCCAGAAACACACTCTCTCCTAACTCTTCAGTTCCTAGCTCAACTCACATATGCATGGAAACACAGAGTGGAGCATCCGGTGATAGCTCTTGCTTGGATGCTGCCAGAAGGCTCTGTGTGATAGAGGCTTGCAAGTAGCTGCTTAGGAATCTAGTTGCACGGCAAGTCCAAGCTTCTCACTGGAGCTGAGAAGGACTGGGAAGAACTTCCCTTTGAAGAACTAAGAGTGTGCAGAAACACACGCAGTTCTAGCTCTTACTGGGGAGTGTGCAGGAGAGTTCAGTGAACAGGCCGCTCTGCCCGAACAAGGCAGTAGGCAGATGGATAGTTCCCAAGCATATTCTTCTGAGTCTACTAGAAACGTTGGAGTAGAGCTGAGATGAACTCGGTATAAGTTCCATTTGAAGAAATAACCTAGGCCTGGAACCTACACAGCTGTAGCTGTTAAGATTCATGTGGAGCGCACATGCTGGGAACCAAGCAGCATAGTGCCCTGTGGAAGCTGCTGGATTTCCGCTTGTCTGATAGGTGTTTGTGTTCCCGGCAGAGAAACAGTGGCTTAGAGAGCTCTTTCTACAGCAGAAACACACTCTGCCCTAGAGCTGAGAAGCACTGGCTGTCAGTTCCCTTTGCAGAAGTAACATTCTCCAGACACACACTCTCTCCTAACTCTTCAGTTCCTAGCTCACCTCACATATGCATGGAAACACAGAGTGGAGCAGCCGGTGATAGCTCTTGCTTGGATGCTGCCAGAAGGCTCTGTGTGATAGTGGCTTGCAAGTAGCTGCTTAGGAATCTAGTTGGACGGCAAGTCCAAGCTTCTCACTGGAGCTGAGAAGGACTGGGAAGAACTTCCATTTGAAGAAGTAAGAGGGTGCAGAAACACACGCAGTTCTAGCTCTTACTGGCGAGTGTGCAGGAGAGTTCAGTGAACAGGCCGCTCTGCCCGAACAATGCAGTAGGCAGATGCGTAGTTCCGAAGCATATTCTTCTGAGTCTACTAGAAACGTTGGAGCAGAGCTGAGATGAACTCGGTATAAGTTCCATTTGAAGAAATAACCTAGGCCAGAAACCCACTCAGCAGTAGCTGTTAAGATTCATCTGGATCGCACATGCTGGGAACCAGGCAGCAGAGTGCCCTGTGGAAGCTGTTCGATTTCCACTTGTCTCATAGGTGTTTGTCTTCCCGGCAGAGAAAAAGTGGCTTAGAGAACTCTTTCTACAGCAGCTACACACTCTGCCCTAGAGCTGAGAAGCACTGGCTGTCACTTCCCTTTGCAGAAGTAACATTCTCCAGAAACACACTCTCTCCTAACTCTTCAGTTCCTAGCTCAACTCACATATGCATGGAAACACAGAGTGGAGCATCCGGTGATAGCTCTTGCTTGGATGCTGCCAGAAGGCTCTGTGTGATAGAGGCTTGCAAGTAGCTGCTTAGGAATCTAGTTGCACGGCAAGTCCAAGCTTCTCACTGGAGCTGAGAAGGACTGGGAAGAACTTCCCTTTGAAGAACTAAGAGTGTGCAGAAACACACGCAGTTCTAGCTCTTACTGGGGAGTGTGCAGGAGAGTTCAGTGAACAGGCCGCTCTGCCCGAACAATGCAGTAGGCAGATGGATAGTTCCCAAGCATATTCTTCTGAGTCTACTAGAAACGTTGGAGTAGAGCTGAGATGAACTCGGTATAAGTTCCATTTGAAGAAATAACCTAGGCCTGGAACCTACACAGCTGTAGCTGTTAAGATTCAAGTGGAGATCACATGCTGGGAACCAGGCAGCAGAGTGCCCTGTGGAAGCTGCTCGATTTCCGCTTGTCTGATAGGTGTTTGTGTTCCCGGCAGAGAAACAGTGGCTTAGAGAGCTATTTCTACAGCAGAAACACACTCTGCCCTAGAGCTGAGAAGCACTGGCTGTGACTTCCCTTTGCAGAAGTAACATTCTCCAGAAACACACTCTCTCCTAACTCTTCAGTTCCTAGCTCACCTCACATATGCATGGAAACACAGAGTGGAGCAGCCGGTGATAGCTCTTGCTTGGATGCTGCCGGAAGGATCTGTGTGATAGTGGCTTGCAAGTAGCTGCTTAGGAATCTAGTTGCACGGCAAGTCCAAGCTTGTCACTGGAGCTGAGAAAGACTGGGAAGAAATTCCCTTTGAAGAACTAAGAGAGTGCAGAAACACACGCAGTTCTAGCTCTTCCTGGGGAGTGTGCAGGAGAGTTCAGTGAACAGGCCGGTCTGCCCGAACAAGGCAGTAGGCAGATGGTAGTTCCCAAGCATATTCTTCTGAGTCTACTAGAAACGTTGGAGTAGAGCTGAGATGAACTCGGTATAAGTTCCATTTGAAGAAATAACCTAGGCCTGGAACCTACACAGCTGTAGCTGTTAAGATTCATGTGGATCGCACCTGCTGGGAACCAGGCAGCAGAGTGCCCTGTGGAAGCTGCACAATTTCCGCTTGTCTGATAGGTGCTTGTCTTCCCGGCAGAGAAACAGTGGCTTAGAGAGCTCTTTCTACAGCAGAAACACACTCTGCCCTAGAGCTGAGAAGCACTGGCTGTCACTTCCCTTTGCAGAAGTAACATTCTCCAGACACACACTCTCTCCTAACTCTTCAGTTCCTAGCTCACCTCACATATGCATGGAAACACAGAGTGGAGCAGCCGGTGATAGCTCTTGCTTGGATGCTGGCAGCAGGCTCTGTGTGATGGTGGCTTGCAAGTAGCTGCTTAGGAATCTAGTTGCACGGCAAGTCCAAGCTTCTCACTTGAGCTGAGAAGGACTGGGAAGAACTTCCCTTTGAAGAACTAAGAGAGTGCAGAAACACACGCAGTTCTAGCTCTTACTGGTTATTGTGCAGGAGAGATCAGTGAACAGGCCGCTCTGCCCGAAGAAAGAAGAAGGCAGATGTGTAGTTCCCAAGCATATTCTTCTGAGTCTACTAGAAACGTTGGAGCAGAGCTGAGATGAACTCGGTATAAGTTCCATTGAAGCAATAACCTAGGCCAGAAACCCACTCAGCTGTAGCTGTTAAGATTCATCTGGAGCGCACATGCTGGGAACCAGGCAGCAGAGTGCCCTGTGGAAGCTGCTCGATTTCACCTTGTCAGATACGTGTTTGTCTTCCTGGCAGAAGAACAGTGGCTTAGAGAACTCTATCTACAGCAGCCACACACTCTGCCCTAGAGCTGAGAAGCACTGGCTGTCACTTCCCTTTGCAGAAGTAACATTCTCCAGAAACACACTCTCTCCTAACTCTTCAGTTCCTAGCTCACCTCACATATGCATGGAAACACACAGTGGAGCAGCCGGTGATAGCTCTTGCTTGGATGCTGCCAGAAGGCTCTGTGTGCTAGTGGCTTGCAAGTAGCTGCTTAGGAATCTAGTTGCACGGCAAGTCCAAGCTTCTCACTGGAGCTGAGAAGGACTGGGAAGAACTTCCCTTTGAAGAACTAAGAGAGTGCAGAAACACACGCAGTTCTAGCTCTTACTGGTTATTGTGCAGGAGAGATCAGTGAACAGGCCGCTCTGCCCGAACAAGGCAGAAGGCAGATGCGTAGTTCCCAAGCATTTTCCGTTGAGTCTACTAGAAACGTTGGAGCAGAGCTGAGATGAACTCGGTATAAGTTCCATTTGAAGCAATAACCTAGGCCAGAAACACAGTCAGCTGTAGCTGTTAAGATTCATCTGGAGCGCACATGCTGGGAACCAGGCAGCAGAGTGCCCTGTGGAAGCTGCTCGATTTCACCTTGTCAGATACGTGTTTGTCTTCCCGGCAGAGAAACAGTGGCTTAGAGAACTCTTTCTACAGCAGCCACACACTCTGCCCTAGAGCTGAGAAGCACTGACTGTCACTTCCATTTGCAGAAGTAACATTCTCCAGAAACACACTCTCTCCTAACTCTTCAGTTCCTAGCTCACTTCACATATGCATGGAAACACAGAGTGGAGCAGCCGGTGATGGTTCTTGCTTGGATGCTGCCAGAAGGCTCTGTGTGATAGTGGCTTGCATGTAGCTGCTTAGGAATCTAGTTGCAGGCCAAGTACAAGCTTCTCACTGGAGCTGAGAAGGACTGGGAAGAACTTCCCTTTGAAGAAGTAAGAGGGTGCAGAAACACACGCAGTTCTAGCTCTTCCTGGGGAGTGTCCAGGAGAGTTCAGTGAACAGGCCGCTCTTCCCGATCAAGGCAGAAGGCAGATGCGTAGTTCCCAAGCATTTTCTTCTGAGTCTGGTAGAAACGTTGGAGTAGAGCTGAGATGAACTCGGTATAAGTTCCATTTGAAGCAATAACCTAGGCCAGAAACCTACTCAGCGGTAGCCGTTAAGATTCAACTGGAGCGCACATGCTGGGAACCAGGCAGCAGAGTGCCCTGAGGAAGCTGCAAGAATTCCGCTTTTCTGATAGGTGTTTGTCTTCCCGGCAGAGAAACAGTGGCTTAGAGAGCTCTTTCTACAGCAGAAACACACTCTGCCCTAGAGCTGAGATGCACTGGCTGTAAATTCCCTTTGCAGAAGTAACATTCTCCAGAAACACACTCTCTCCTAACTCTTCAGTTCCTAGCTCACCTCACATATGCATGGAAACACAGAGTGGAGCAGCCGGTGATAGCTCCTCCTTTGATGCTGGCAGAAGGCTCTGTGTGATAGTGGCTTGCAAGTAGCTGCTTAGGAATCTAGTTGCACGGCAAGTACAAGCTTCTCACTGGAGCTGAGAAGGACTGGGAAGAACTTCCCTTTGAGGAAGTAAGAGTCTGCAGAAACACACGCAGTTCTAGCTCTTACTGGTTATTGTGCAGGAGAGATCAGTGAACAGGCAGCTCTCCCCGACAAGGCAGAAATCAGATGCGTAGTTCCCAAGCATATTCTTCTGAGTCTACTAGAATCGTTGGAGTAGAGCTGAGATGAACTCGGTATAAGTTCCATTTGAAGCAATAACCTAGGCCAGAAACCCACTCAGTTGTAGCTGTTAAGATTCATCTGGAGCGCACATGGTGGGAACCAGGCAGCAGAGTGCCCTGTGGAAGCTGCTCGATTTCACCTTGTCAGATACGTGTTTGTCTTCCCGGCAGAGAAACAGTGGCTTAGAGAACTCTTTCTACAGCAGCCACAGACTCTGCTCTAGAGCTGAGAAGCACTGGCTGTCACTTCCCTTTGCAGAAGTAACATTCTCCAGAAACACACTCTCTCCTAACTCTTCAGTTCCTAGTTCACCTCACATATGCATGGAAACACAGAGTGGAGCAGCCGGTGATAGCTCTTGCTTGGATGCTGCCAGAAGGCTCTGTGTGATAGTGGCTTGCAAGTAGCTGCTTAGGAATCTAGTTGCACGGCAAGTCCAAGCTTCTCACTGGAGCTGAGAAGGACTGGGTAGAACTTCCCTTTGAAGAACTAAGAGAGTGCAGAAACACACGCAGTTCTAGCTCTTACTGGTTATTGTGCAGGAGAGATCAGTGAACAGGCCGCTCTGCCCGAACAAGGCAGAAGGCAGATGCGTAGTTCCCAAGCATTTGCTTCTGAGTCTACTAGAAACGTTGGAGCAGAGCTGAGATGAACTCGGTATAAGTTCCATTTGAAGCAATTACCTAAGCCAGAAACCCACTCAGCTGTAGCTGTTAAGATTCATGTGGAGCGCACATGCTGGGAACCAGGCAGCACAGTGCCCTGAGGAAGCTGCAAGCCTTCCGCTTGTCAGATAGGTGCTTCTCTTCCTGGCAGAGAAACAGTGGCTTATAGAGCTCTTTCTACAGCAGAAACACACTCTGCCCTAGAGCTGAGAAACACTGGCTGTCACTTCCCTTTGCAGAAGTAACATTCTCCAGAAACACACTCTCTCCTAACTCTTCAGTTCCTAGCTCACCTCACATATGCATGGAAACACAGAGTGGAGCAGCCGGTGATAGCTCCTCCTTTGATGCTGGCAGAAGGCTCTGTGTGATAGTGGCTTGCAAGTAGCTGCTTAGGAATCTAGTTGCACGGCAAGTACAAGCTTCTCACTGGAGCTGGGAAGGACTGGGAAGAACTTCCCTTTGAAGAACTAAGAGTGCGCAGAAACACACGCAGTTCTAGCTCTTACTGGGGAGTGTGCAGGAGAATTCAGGGAACAGGCCGCTCTCCCCGAAGAAGGCAGAAGGCAGATGCGTAGTTCCCAAGCATTTTCTTCTGAGTCTACTAGAAACGTTGGAGCAGAGCTGAGATGAACTCGGTATAAGTTCCATTTGAAGCAATAACCTAGGCCAGAAACTCACTCAGCTGTAGCTGTTAAGATTCATCTGGAGCGCACATGCTGGGAACCAGGCAGCAGAGTGCCCTGTGGAAGCTGCTCGGTTTCACCTTGTCAGATACGTGTTTGTGTTCCCGGCAGAGAAACAGTGGCTTAGAGAACTCTTTCTACAGCAGCCACACACTCTGCCCTAGAGCTGAGAAGCACTGACTGTCACTTCCATTTGCAGAAGTAACATTCTCCAGAAACACACTCTCTCCTAACTCTTCAGTTCCTAGCTCACCTCACATATGCATGGAAACACAGAGTGGAGCAGCCGGTGATAGCTCTTGCTTGGATGCTCCCAGAAGGCTCTGTGTGATAGTGGCTTGCATGTAGCTGCTTAGGAATCTATTTGCAGGCCAAGTACAAGCTTCTCACTGGAGCTGAGAAGGACTGGGAAGCACTTACCTTTGAAGAAGTAAGAGAGTGCAGAAACACACCCAGTTCTAGCTCTTACTGGTTATTGTGCAGGAGAGATCAGTGAACAGGCAGCTCTCCCCGACAAGGCAGAAGGCAGATGCGTAGTTCCCAAGCATATTCTTCTGAGTCTACTAGAAACGTTGGAGTAGAGCTGAGATGAAATCGGTATAAGTTCCATTTGAAGAAATAACCTAGGCCAGAAACCCACTCAGCTGTAGCTGTTAAGATTCATCTGGAGCGCACATGCTGGGAACCAGGCAGCAGAGTTCCCTGTGGAAGCTGCTCGATTTCACCTTGTCAGATACGTGTTTGTCTTCCCGGCAGAGAAACAGTGGCTTAGAGAACTCTTTCTACAGCAGCCACACACTCTGCCCTAGAGCTGAGAAGCACTGACTGTCACTTCTATTTGCAGAAGTAACATTCTCCAGAAACACACTCTCTCCTAACTCTTCAGGTCCTAGATCATCTCACATATGCATGGAAACACAGAGTTGAGCAGCCGGTGATAGCTCTTGCTTGGATGCTGCCGGAAGGCTCTGTGTGATAGTGTCTTGCATGTAGCTGCTTAGGAATCTAGTTGCAGGCCAAGTACAAGCTTCTCACTGGAGCTGAGAAGGACTGGGAAGAACTTCCCTTTGAAGAAGTAAGAGGGTGCAGAAACACACGCAGTTCTAGCTCTTCCTGGGGAGTGTCCAGGAGAGTTCAGTGAACAGGCCGCTCTGCCCGATCAAGGCAGAAGGCAGATGCGTAGTTCCCAAGCATTTTCTTCTGAGTCTAGTAGAAACGTTGGAGTAGAGCTGAGATGAACTTGGTATAAGTTCCATTTGAAGCAATAACCTAGGCCAGAAACCTACTCAGCGGTAGCCGTTAAGATTCATGTGGAGCGCACATGCTGGGAACCAGGCAGCAGAGTGCCCTGAGGAAGCTGCAAGAATTCCACTTTTCTGATAGGTGTTTGTCTTCCCGGCAGAGAAACAGTGGCTTAGAGAGCTCTTTCTACAGCAGAAACACACTCTGCCCTAGAGCTGAGAAGCACTGGCTGTAACTTCCCATTGCAGAAGTAACCTTCTCCAGAAACACACTCTCTCCTTACTCTTCAGTTCCTAGCTCACCTCACATATGCATGGAAACCCAGAGTGGAGCAGCCGGTGATAGCTCTTTCTTGGATGCTGCCAGAAGGCTCTGTGTGATAGTGGCTTGCAAGTAGCTGCTTCGCAATCTAGTTGCTGGGCAAGTACATGTTTCTCGCTGGAGCCTTGAAGGACTGGGAAGAACTTCCCTTTGAAGAACTAAGAGTGTGCAGAAACACACGCAGTTCTAGCTCTTACTGGGGAGTGTGCAGGAGAGTTCAGTGAACAGGCCGCTCTGCCCGAACAAGGCAGTAGGCAGATGCATAGTTCCCAAGCATATTCTTCTGAGTCTACTAGAAACGTTGGAGTAGAGCTGAGATGAACTCGGTATAAGTTCCATTTGAAGAAATAACCTAGGCCTGGAACCTACACAGCTGTAGCTGTTAAGATTCATGTGGTGCGCACATGCTGGGAACCAGGCAGCAGAGTGCCCTGTGGAAGCTGCTCGATTTCCGCTTGTCTGATAGGTGTTTGTGTTCCCGGCAGAGAAACAGTGGCTTAGAGAGCTCTTTCTACAGCAGAAACACACTCTGCCCTAGAGCTGAGAAGCACTGGCTGTCACTTCCCTTTGCAGAAGTAACATTCTCCAGAAACACATTCTCTCCTAACTCTTCAGTTTCTAGCTCACCTCACATATGCATGGAAACACAGAGTGGAGCAGCCGGTGATAGCTCTTGCTTGGATGCTGCCAGAAGGCTATGTGTGATAGTGGCTTGCAAGTAGCTGCTTAGGAATCTAGTTGCACGGCAAGTCCAAGCTTCTCACTGGAGCTGAGAAGGACTGGGAAGAACTTCCATTTGAAGAAGTAAGAGGGTGCAGAAACACACGCA
Organism: Tapirus indicus; assembly: GCA_031878705.1. Lineage (NCBI taxonomy): Eukaryota > Metazoa > Chordata > Mammalia > Perissodactyla > Tapiridae > Tapirus > Tapirus indicus. The sequence goes on along the minus strand of CM062924.1, from coordinate 84,427,903 downwards.
GTTCTAGCTCTTACTGGCGAGTGTGCAGGAGAGTTCAGTGAACAGGCCGCTCTGCCCGAACAATGCAGTAGGCAGATGCGTAGTTCCCAAGCATATTCTTCGGAGTCTACTAGAAACGTTGGAGCAGAGCTGAGATGAACTCGGTATAAGTTCCATTTGAAGAAATAACCTAGGCCAGAAACCCACTCAGCTGTAGCTGTTAAGATTCATCTGGATCACACATGCTGGGAACCAGGCAGCAGAGTCCCTGTGGAAGCTCTTCGATTTCCACTTGTCTCATAGGTGTTTGTCTTCCTGGCAGAGAAACAGTGGCTAGAGAACTCTTTCTACAGCAGAAACACACTCTGCCCTAGAGCTGAGAAGCACTGGCTGTCACTTCCCTTTGCAGAAGTAACATTCTCCAGAAACACACTCTCTCCTAACTCTTCAGTTCCTAGCTCACCTCAAATATGCATGGAAACACAGACTGGAGCAGCCTGTGATAGCTCTTGCTTGGATGCTGCCAGAAGGCTCTGTGTGATAGTGGCTTGCAAGTAGCTGCTTAGGAATCTAGTGCACGGCAAGTACTAGCTTCTCACTGGAGCTGAGAAGGACTGGGAAGAACTTCCCTTTGAAGAACTAAGAGGGTGCAGAAACACACGCAGTTCTAGCTCTTCCTGGGGAGTGTGCAGGAGAGTTCAGTGAACAGGCCGGTCTGCCCGAACAAGGCAGTAGGGAGATGCGTAGTTCCCAAGCATATTCTTCTGAGTCTACTAGAAACGTTGGAGTAGAGCTGAGATGAACTCGGTATAAGTTCCATTTGAAGAAATAACCTAGGCCTGGAACCTACACAGCTGTAGCTGTTAAGATTCAGGTGGATCGCACATGCTGGGAACCAGGCAGCAGAGTACCCTGTGGAAGCTGCTCAATGTCCGCTTGTCTCATAGGTGCTTGTCTTCCCGGCAGAGAAACAGTGGCTTAGAGAGCTCTTTCTACAGCAGAAACACACTCTGCCCTAGAGCTGAGAAGCACTGGCTGTCAGTTCCCTTTGCAGAAGTAACATTCTCCAGACACACACTCTCTCCTAACTCTTCAGTTCCTAGCTCACCTCACATATGCATGGAAACACAGAGTGGAGCAGCCGGTGATAGCTCTTGCTTGGATGCTGGCAGCAGGCTCTGTGTGATAGTGGCTTGCAAGTAGCTGCTTAGGAATCTAGTTGCACGGCAAGTCCAAGCTTCTCACTGGAGCTGAGAAGGACTGGGAAGAACTTCCCTTTGAAGAACTAAGAGAGTGCAGAAACACACGCAGTTCTAGCTCTTACTGGTTATTGTGCAGGAGAGATCAGTGAACAGGTCGCTCTGCCCGAACAAGGGAGAAGGCAGATGTGTGGTTCCTAAGCATATTCTTCTGAGTCTACTAGAAACGTTGGAGCAGAGCTGAGATGAACTCGGTATAAGTTCCATTTGAAGCAATAACCTAGGCCAGAAACCCACTCAGCTGTAGCTGTTAAGATTCATGTGGAGCGCACATGCTGGGAACCAGGCAGCACACTGCCCTGTGGAAGCTGCTCAATATCCGCTTGTCTGATAGGTGTTTGTCTTCCCGGCAGAGAAACAGTGGCTTAGAGAACTCTTTCTACAGAAGCCACACTCTGCCCTAGAGCTGAGAAGCACTGGCTGTCACTTCCCTTTGCAGAAGTAACATTCTCCATAAACACACTCTCTCCTAACTCTTCAGTTCCTAGCTCACCTCACATATGCATGGAAACACAGAGTGGAGCAGCCGATGATAGCTCTTGCTTGGATGCTGCCAGAAGTCTCTGTGTGATGGTGGCTTGCAAGTAGCTGCTTAGGAATCTAGTTGCACGGCAAGTACAAGCTTCTCACTGGAGCTGAGAAGGACTGGGAAGAACTTCCCTTCGAAGATCTAAGAGTGTGCAGAAACACACGCAGTTCTAGCTCTTACTGGGGAGTGTGCAGGAGAGTTCAGTGAACAGGCCGCTCTGCCCGAACAAGGCAGAAGGCAGATGCGTAGTTCCCATGCATATTCTTCTGAGTCTACTAGAAACGTTGGAGTAGAGCTGAGATGAACTCGGTATAAGTTCCATTTGAAGCAATAACCTAGGCCAGAAACACACTCAGTTGTAGCTGTTAAGATTCATCTGGGGCGCACATGCTGGGAACCAGGCCGCATAGTGCCTTGAGGAAGCTGCAAGAATTCCGCTTGTCTGATAGGTGTTTGTCTTCCCGGCAGAGAATGAGAGGCTTAGAGAACTCTTTCTACAGCAGCCACACACTCTGCCCTAGAGCTGAGAAGCACTGGCTGTCACTTCCCTTTGCAGAAGTAACATTCTCCAGAAACACACTCTCTCCTAACTCTTCAGTACCTAGCTCACCTCACATATGCATGGAAACACAGAGTGGAGCAGCCGGTGATAGCTCTTGCTTGGATGCTGCCAGAAGGCTCTGTGTGATAGTGGCTTGCAAGTAGCTGCTTAGGAATCTAGTTGCAGAGCAAGTACAAGCTTCTCACTGTTGCTGAGAAGGACTGGGAAGAACATCCCTTTGAAGAAGTAAGAGGGTGCAGAAACACACGCATTTCTAGCTCTTCCTGGGGAGTGTGCAGGAGAGTTTAGTGAACAGGCCTCTCTGCCCGAACACGGCAGTAGGCAGATGCGTAGTTCCCAAGCATATTCTTCTGAGTCTACTAGAAACGTTGGAGTAGAGCTGAGATGAACTCGGTATAAGTTCCATTGGAAGAAAGAACCTAGGCCAGAAACCCACTCAGCTGTAGCTGTTAAGATTCATCTGGAGCGCACATGCTGGGAACCAGGCAGCAGAGTGCCCTGTGGAAGCTGCTCGATTTCTGCTTGTCTGATAGGTGTTTGTCTTCCCGGCAGAGAAACAGTGGCTTAGAGAACTCTTTCTACAGCAGCCACACACTCTGCCCTAGAGCTGAGAAGCACTGGCTGTCACTTCCCTTTGCAGAAGTAACATTCTCCAGAAACACACTCTCTCCTAACTCTTCACTTTCTACGTCACCTCACATATGCATGGAAACACAGAATGGAGCAGCCGGTGATAGCTCGTGCTTGGATGCTGCCAGAAGGCTCTGTGTGATAGTGGCTTGCAAGTAGCTGCTTAGGAATCTAGTTGCACGGCAAGTCCAAGCTTCTCCCTGGAGCCTTGAAGGACTGGGAAGAACTTCCCTTTGAAGAATAAGAGTGTGCAGAAACACACGTATTTCTAGCTCTCACTAGTTAGTGTGCAGGAGAGTTCAGTGAACATGCCGGTCTGCCCTAACAAGGCAGGAGGCAGATGCGTAGATCCCAATTATATTCTTCTGAGTCTACTAGAAACGTTGGATTAGAGCTGAGATGAACTCGGTATAAGTTCCCTTTGAAGAAATAACCTAGGCCAGAAACCCACTGAGCTGTAGCTGTTAAGATTCATGTGGAGCGCACATGCTGGGAACCAGGCAGCAGACTGCCCTGTGGAAGCTGCTCAATATCCGCTTGTCTGATAGGTGTTTGTCTTCCCGGCAGAGAAACAGTGGCTTAGAGAACTCTTTCTACAGAAGCCACACTCTGCCCTAGAGCTGAGAAGCACTGGCTGTCACTTCCCTTTGCAGAAGTAACATTCTCCAGAAACACACTCTCTCCTAACTCTTCAGTTCCTAGCTCACCTCACATATGCATGGAAACACAGAGTGGAGCAGCCGGTGATAGCTCTTGCTTGGATGCTGCCAGAAGGCTCTGTGTGATAGAGGCTTGCAAGTAGCTGCTTAGGAATCTAGTTGCACGGCAAGTCCAAGCTTCTCACTGGAGTTGAGAAGCACTGGGAAGAACTTCCATTTGAAGAAGTAAGAGGGTGCAGAAACACAGGCAGTTCCAGCTCTTACTGGGGAGTGTGCAGGAGAGTTCAGTGAAGAGGCCGCTCTGCCCGAACAAGGCCGAAGGCAGATGCATAGTTCCCAAGCATATTCTTCTGAGTCTACTAGAAACGTTGGAGTAGAGCTGAGATGAACTCGGTATAAGTTCCATTTGAAGCAATAACCTAGGCCAGAAACCCACTCAGGTGTAGCTGTTCAGATTCATCTGGAGCGCACATGCTGGGAACCAGGCAGCAGAGTGCCCTGTGGAATCTGCTCGATTTCACCTTGTCAGATAGTTGTTTGTCTTCCGGGCAGAGAAACAGAGGCTTAGAGAACTCTTTCTACAGCAGCCACACACTCTGCCCTAGAGCTGAGAAGCACTGTCTGTCAAGTCCCTTTGCAGAAGTAACATTCTCCAGAAACACACTCTCTCCTAACTCTTCAGTACCTAGCTCACCTCACATATGCATGGAAACACACAGTGGAGCAGCCGGTGATAGCTCTTGCTTAGATGCTGCCAGAAGGCTCTGTGTGATAGTGGCTTGCAAGTAGCTGCTTAGGAATCTAGTTGCACGGCAAGTACATGCTTCTGAATGGAGCCTTGAAGGACTGGGAAGAACTTCCCTTTGAAGATCTAAGAGTGTGCAGAAACACACGCAGTTCTAGCTCTTACTGGGGAGTGTGCAGGAGAGTTCAGTGAAGAGGCCGCTCTGCCCGAACAAGGCCGAAGGCAGATGCGTAGTTCCCAAGCATATTCTTCTGAGTCTACTAGAAGCGTTGGAGTAGAGCTGAGATGAACTCGGTATAAGTTCCATTTGAAGCAATAACCTAGGCCAGAAACCCACTCAGCTGTAGCTATTCAGATTCATCTGGAGCGCACATGCTGGGAACCAGGCAGCAGAGTGCCCTGTGGAATCTGCTGGATTTCACCTTGTCAGATACATGTTTGTCTTCCCGGCAGAGAAACAGTGGCTTAGAGAACTCTTTCTACAGCAGCCGCAGCCACACACTCTGCCCTAGAGCTGAGAAGCACTGGCTGTCACTTCCCTTTGCAGAAGTAACATTCTCCAGAAACACACTCTCTCCTAACTCTTCAGTTCCTAGCTCACCTCACATATGCATGGAAACACAGAGTGGAGCAGCCGGTGATAGCTCTTGCTTGGATGCTGCCAGAAGGCTCTGTGTGATAGTGGCTTGCAAGTAGCTGCTTAGGAATCTAGTTGCACGGCAAGTCCAAGCTTCTCACTGGAGCTGAGAAGGACTGGGAAGAACTTCCATTTGAAGAAGTAAGAGGGTGCAGAAACACACGCAGTTCTAGCTCTTACTGGGGAGTGTGCAGGAGAGTTCAGTGAACAGGCCGCTCTGCCCGAACAAGGCAGAAGGCAGATGCGTAGTTCCCAAGCATATTCTTCTGAGTCTACTAGAAACGTTGGAGTAGAGCTGAGATGAACTCGGTATAAGTTCCATTTGAAGCAATAACCTAGGCCAGAAACCCACTCAGGTGTAGCTGTTCAGATTCATCTGGAGCGCACATGCTGGGAACCAGGCAGCAGAGTGCCCTGTGGAATCTGCTCGATTTCACCTTGTCAGATAGTTGTTTGTCTTCCCGGCAGAGAAACAGAGGCTTAGAGAACTCTTTCTACAGCAGCCACACACTCTGCCCTAGAGCTGAGAAGCACTGGCTGTCACATCCCTTTGCAGAAGTAACATTCTCCAGAAACACACTCTCTCCTAACTCTTCAGTACCTAGCTCACCTCACATATGCATGGAAACACAGAGTGGAGCAGCCGGTGATAGCACTTGCTGGGATGCTGCCAGAAGGCTCTGTGTGATAGTGGCTTGCAAGTAGCTGCTCAGGAATCTAGTTGCACGGCAAGTCCAAGCTTCTCACTGGAGCTGAGAAGGACTGGGAAGAACTTCCCTTTGAAGAACTAAGAGTGTGCAGAAACACACGCAGTTCTAGCTCTTACTGGGGAGTGTGCAGGAGAGTTCAGTGAACAGGCCGCTCTGCCCGAACAAGGCAGTAGGCAGATGGATAGTTCCCAAGCATATTCTTCTGAGTCTACTAGAAACGTTGGAGTAGAGCTGAGATGAACTCGGTATAAGTTCCATTTGAAGAAATAACCTAGGCCTGGAACCTACACAGCTGTAGCTGTTAAGATTCATGTGGAGCGCACATGCTGGGAACCAAGCAGCAGAGTGCCCTGTGGAAGCTGCTGGATTTCCGCTTGTCTGATAGGTGTTTGTGTTCCCGGCAGAGAAACAGTGGCTTAGAGAGCTCTTTCTACAGCAGAAACACACTCTGCCCTAGAGCTGAGAAGCACTGGCTGTCAGTTCCTTTTGCAGAAGTAACATTCTCCAGACACACACTCTCTCCTAACTCTTCAGTTCCTAGCTCACCTCACATATGCATGGAAACACAGAGTGTAGCAGCCGGTGATAGCTCTTGCTTGGATGCTGCCAGAAGGCTCTGTGTGATAGTGGCTTGCAAGTAGCTGCTTAGGAATCTAGTTGGACGGCAAGTCCAAGCTTCTCACTGGAGCTGAGAAGGACTGGGAAGAACTTCCATTTGAAGAAGTAAGAGGGTGCAGAAACACACGCAGTTCTAGCTCTTACTGGCGAGTGTGCAGGAGAGTTCAGTGAACAGGCCGCTCTGCCCGAACAATGCAGTAGGCAGATGCGTAGTTCCCAAGCATATTCTTCTGAGTCTACTAGAAACGTTGGAGCAGAGCTGAGATGAACTCGGTATAAGTTCCATTTGAAGAAATAACCTAGGCCAGAAACCCACTCAGCAGTGGCTGTTAAGATTCATCTGGATCGCACATGCTGGGAACCAGGCAGCAGAGTGCCCTGTGGAAGCTGTTCGATTTCTGCTTGTCTCATAGGTGTTTGTCTTCCCGGCAGAGAAACAGTGGCTTAGAGAACTCTTTCTACAGCAGCTACACACTCTGCCCTAGAGCTGAGAAGCACTGGCTGTCACTTCCCTTTGCAGAAGTAACATTCTCCAGAAACACACTCTCTCCTAACTCTTCAGTTCCTAGCTCAACTCACATATGCATGGAAACACAGAGTGGAGCATCCGGTGATAGCTCTTGCTTAGATGCTGCCAGAAGGCTCTGTGTGATAGAGGCTTGCAAGTAGCTGCTTAGGAATCTAGTTGCACGGCAAGTCCAAGCTTCTCACTGGAGCTGAGAAGGACTGGGAAGAACTTCCCTTTGAAGAACTAAGAGTGTGCAGAAACACACGCAGTTCTAGCTCTTCCTGGGGAGTGTGCAGGAGAGTTCAGTGAACAGGCCGCTCTGCCCGAACAAGGCAGTAGGCAGATGGATAGTTCCCAAGCATATTCTTCTGAGTCTACTAGAAACGTTGGAGTAGAGCTGAGATGAACTCGGTATAAGTTCCATTTGAAGAAATAACCTAGGCCTGGAACCTACACAGCTGTAGCTGTTAAGATTCATGTGGAGCGCACATGCTGGGAACCAAGCAGCAGAGTGCCCTGTGGAAGCTGCTGGATTTCCGCTTGTCTGATAGGTGTTTGTGTTCCCGGCAGAGAAACAGTGGCTTAGAGAGCTCTTTCTACAGCAGAAACACACTCTGCCCTAGAGCTGAGAAGCACTGGCTGTCAGTTCCCTTTGCAGAAGTAACATTCTCCAGACACACACTCTCTCCTAACTCTTCAGTTCCTAGCTCACCTCACATATGCATGGAAACACAGAGTGGAGCAGCCGGTGATAGCTCTTGCTTGGATGCTGGCAGCAGGCTCTGTGTGATAGTGGCTTGCAAGTAGCTGCTTAGGAATCTAGTTGCACGGCAAGTCCAAGCTTCTCACTGGAGCTGAGAAGGACTGGGAAGAACATCCCTTTGAAGAAGTAAGAGGGTGCAGAAACACACGCATTTCTAGCTCTTCCTGGGGAGTGTGCAGGACAGTTCAGTGAACAGGCCGCTCTGCCAGAACACGGCAGTAGGCAGATGCGTAGTTCCCAAGCATATTCTTCTGAGTCTACTAGAAACGTTGGAGTAGAGCTGAGATGAACTCGGTATAAGTTCCATTTGAAGCAATAACCTAGGCCAGAAACCTACTCAGCTGTAGCTGTTAAGATTCATCTGGAGCACACATGCGGGGAACCAGGCAGCAGAGTGCCCTGTGGAATCTGCTGGATTTCACCTTGTCAGATAGGTGTTTGTCTTCCCGGCAGAGAAACAGAGGCTTAGAGAACTCTTTCTACAGCAGCCACACACTCTGCCCTAGAGCTGAGAAGCACTGGCTGTCACTTCCCTTTGCAGAAGTAACATTCTCCAGAAACACACTCTCTCCTAACTCTTCAGTTCCTAGCTCACCTCACATATGCATGGAAACACAGAGTGGAGCAGCCGGTGATAGCTGTTGCTTGGATGCTGCCAGAAGGCTCTGTGTGATAGTGGCTTGCAAGTAGCTGCTTAGGAATCTAGTTGCACGGCAAGTCCAAGCTTCTCACTGGAGCTGAGAAGGACTGGGAAGAACTTCCATTTGAAGAAGTAAGAGAGTGCAGAAACACACGCAGTTCTAGCTCTTACTGGGGAGTGTTCAGGAGAGTTCAGTGAACAGGCCGCTCTGCCCGAACAAGGCAGAAGGCAGATGCGTAGTTCCCAAGCATATTCTTCTGAGTCTACTAGAAACGTTGGAGTAGAGCTGAGATGAACTCGGTATAAGTTCCCTTTGAAGAAATAACCTAGGCCAGAAACCCACTGAGCTGTAGCTGTTAAGATTCATGTGGCACGCACATGCTGGGAACCAGGCAGCAGAGTGCCCTGAGGAAGCTGCTAGATTGACGCTTGTCTGATAGGTGTTTGTCTTCCCGGCAGAGAAACAGAGGCTTAGAAAACTCTTTCTACAGCAGCCACACACTCTGCCCTAGAGCTGAGAAGCACTGGCTGTCACTTCCCTTTGCAGAAGTAACATTCTCCAGAAACACACTCTCTCCTAACTCTTCACTTTCTAGGTCACCTCACATATGCATGGAAACACAGAATGGAGCAGCGGGTGATAGCTCTTGCTTGGATGCTGCCAGAAGGCTCTGTGTGATAGTGGCTTGCAAGTAGCTGCTTAGGAATCTAGTTGCACGGCAAGTACAAGCTTCTCCCTGGAGCCTTGAAGGACTGGGAAGAACTTCCCTTTGAAGAATAAGAGTGTGCAGAAACACACGTATTTCTAGCTCTCACTAGTTAGTGTGCAGGAGAGTTCAGTGAACAGGCCGCTCTGCCCTAACAAGGCAGGAGGCAGATGCGTAGATCCCAAGTATATTCTCGCGAGTCTACTAGAAACGTTGGATTAGAGCTGAGATGAACTCGGTATAAGTTCCCTTTGAAGAAATAACCTAGGCCAGAAACCCACTGAGCTGTAGCTGTTAAGATTCATGTGGAGCGCACATGCTGGGAACCAGGCAGCAGACTGCCCTGTGGAAGCTGCTCAATATCCGCTTGTCTGATAGGTGTTTGTCTTCCCGGCAGAGAAACAGTGGCTTAGAGAACTCTTTCTACAGAAGCCACACTCTGCCCTAGAGCTGAGAAGCACTGGCTGTCACTTCCCTTTGCAGAAGTAACATTCTCCAGAAACACACTCTCTCCTAACTCTTCAGTTCCTAGCTCACCTCACATATGCATGGAAACACAGAGTGGAGCAGCCGGTGATAGCTCTTGCTTGGATGCTGCCAGAAGTCTCTGTGTGATGGTGGCTTGCAAGTAGCTGCTTAGGAATCTAGTTGCACGGCAAGTACAAGCTTCTCACTGGAGCTGAGAAGGACTGGGAAGAACTTCCCTTCGAAGATCTAAGAGTGTGCAGAAACACACGCAGTTCTAGCTCTTACTGGGGAGTGAGCAGGAGAGTTCAGTGAACAGGCCGCTCTGCCCGAACAAGGCAGAAGGCAGATGCGTAGTTCCCATGCATATTCTTCTGAGTCTACTAGAAACGTTGGAGTAGAGCTGAGATGAACTCGGTATAAGTTCCATTTGAAGCAATAACCTAGGCCAGAAACACACTCAGTTGTAGCTGTTCAGATTCATCTGGAGCGCACATGCTGGGAACCAGGCAGAAGAGTGTCCTGAGGAAGCTGCTCGATTTCACCTTGTCAGATAGGTGTTTGTCTTCCCGGCAGAGAAACAGAGGCTTAGAGAACTCTTTCTACAGATGCCACACTCTGCCCTAGAGCTGAGAAGCACTGGCTGTCACTTCCCTTTGCAGAAGTAACATTCTCCAGAAACAAACTCTCTCCTAACTCTTCAGTTCCTAGCTCACCTCACATATGCATGGAAACACAGAGTGGAGCAGCCGGTGATAGCTCTTGCTTGGATGCTGCCAGAAGGCTCTGTGTGATAGAGGCTTGCAAGTAGCTGCTTAGGAATCTAGTTGCACGGCAAGTCCAAGCTTCTCACTGGAGCTGAGAAGGACTGGGAAGAACTTCCATTTGAAGAAGTAAGAGGGTGCAGAAACACACGCAGTTCTAGCTCTTACTGGCGAGTGTGCAGGAGAGTTCAGTGAACAGGCCGCTCTGCCCGAACAAGGCAGAAGGCAGATGCGTAGTTCCCAAGCATATTCTTCTGAGTCTACTAGAAACGTTGGAGTAGAGCTGAGATGAACTCAGTATAAGTTCCATTTGAAGCAATAACCTAGGCCAGAAACCCACTCAGGTGTAGCTGTTCAGATTCATCTGGAGCGCAAATGCTGGGAACCAGGCAGCAGAGTGCCCTGTGGAATCTGCTCGATTGCACCTTGTCAGATAGTTGTTTGTCTTCCCGGCAGAGAAACAGAGGCTTAGAGAACACTTTCTACAGCTGCCACACACTCTGCCCTAGAGCTGAGAAGCACTGGCTGTCACTTCCCTTTGCAGAAGTAACATTCTCCAGAAACACACTCTCTCCTAACTCTTCAGTTCCTAGCTCACCTCACATATGCATGGAAACACAGAGTGGAGCAGCCGGTGATAGCTCTTGCTTGGATGCTGCCAGAAGGCTCTGTGTGATAGTGGCTTGCAAGTAGCTGCTTAGGAATCTAGTTGCACGGCAAGTCCAAGCTTCTCACTGGAGCTGAGAAGGACTGGGAAGAACTTCCATTTGAAGAAGTAAGAGGGTGCAGAAACACACGCAGTTCTAGCTCTTACTGGGGAGTGTGCAGGAGAGTTCAGTTAACTGGCCGCTCTGCCCGAACAAGGCAGAAGGCAGATGCGTAGTTCCCAAGCATATTCTTCTGAGTCTACTAGAAACGTTGGAGTAGAGCTGAGATGAACTCGGTATAAGTTCCATTTGAAGCAATAACCGAGGCCAGAAACCCACTCAGGTGTAGCTGTTCAGATTCATCTGGAGCGCACATGCTGGGAACCAGGCAGCAGAGTGCCCTGTGGAATCTGCTCGATTTCACCTTGTCAGATAGTTGTTTGTCTTCCCGGCAGAGAAACAGAGGCTTAGAGAACACTTTCTACAGCTGCCACACACTCTGCCCTAGAGCTGAGAAGCACTGGCTGTCACATCCCTTTGCAGAAGTAACATTCTCCAGAAACACACTCTCTCCTAACTCTTCAGTACCTAGCTCACCTCACATATGCATGGAAACACAGAGTGGAGTAGCCGGTGATAGCTCTTGCTTGGATGCTGCCAGAAGGCTCTGTGTGATAGTGGCTTGCAAGTAGCTGCTTAGGAATCTAGTTGCACGGCAAGTACATGCTTCTGAATGGAGCCTTGAAGGACTGGGAAGAACTTCCCTTTGAAGATCTAAGAGTGTGCAGAAACACACGCAGTTCTAGCTCTTACTGGGGAGTGTGCAGGAGAGTTCAGTGAACAGGCCGCTCTGCCCGAACAAGGCCGAAGGCAGATGCGTAGTTCCCAAGCATATTCTTCTGAGTCTACTAGAAACGTTGGAGTAGAGCTGAGATGAACTCGGTATAAGTTCCATTTGAAGCAATAACCTCGGCCAGAAACCCACTCAGCTGTAGCTATTCAGATTCATCTGGAGCGCACATGCTGGGAACCAGGCAGCAGAGTGCCCTATGGAATCTGCTGGATTTCACCTTGTCAGATACGTGTTTGTCTTCCCGGCAGAAAAACAGTGGCTTAGAGAACTCTTTCTACAGCAGCCACACACTCTGCCCTAGAGCTGAGAAGCACTGGCTGTCAAGTCCCTTTGCAGAAGTAACATTCTCCAGAAACACACTCTCTCCTAACTCTTCAGTACCTAGCTCACCTCACATATGCATGGAAACACACAGTGGAGCAGCCGGTGATAGCTCTTGCTTGGATGCTGCCAGAAGGCTCTGTGTGATAGTGGCTTGCAAGTAGCTGCTTAGGAATCTAGTTGCACGGCAAGTACATGCTTCTGAATGGAGCCTTGAAGGACTGGGAAGAACTTCCCTTTGAAGATCTAAGAGTGTGCAGAAACACACGCAGTTCTAGCTCTTACTGGGGAGTGTGCAGGAGAGTTCAGTGAAGAGACCGCTCTGCCCGAACAAGGCAGTAGGCAGATGCGTAGTTCCCAAGCATATTCTTCTGAGTCTACTAGAAACGTTGGAGTAGAGCTGAGATGAACTCGGTATAAGTTCCATTTGAAGAATAACCTAGGTCTGGAACCTACTCAGCTGTAGCTATTCAGATTCATCTGGAGCGCACATGCTGGGAACCAGGCAGCAGAGTGCCCTGTGGAATCTGCTGGATTTCACCTTGTCAGATACATGTTTGTCTTCCCGGCAGAGAAACAGTGGCTTAGAGAACTCTTTCTACAGCAGCCACACACTCTGCCCTAGAGCTGAGAAGCACTGGCTGTCACTTCCCATTGCAGAAGTAACATTCTCCAGAAACACACTCTCTCCTAACTCTTCAGTTCCTAGCTCACCTCACATATGCATGGAAACACAGAGTGGAGCAGCCTGTGATAGCTTTTGCTTGGATGCTGCCAGAAGGCTCTGTGTGATAGTGGCTTGCAAGTAGCTGCTTAGGAATCTAGTTGCACGGCAAGTCCAAGCTTCTCACTGGAGCTGAGAAGGACTGGGAAGAACTTCCCTTTGAAGATCTAAGAGTGTGCAGAAACACACGCAGTTCTAGCTCTTACTGGGGAGTGTGCAGGAGAGTTCAGTGAACAGGCCGCTCTGCCCGAACAAGGCAGTAGGCAGATGGATAGTTCCCAAGCATATTCTTCTGAGTCTACTAGAAACGATGGAGTAGAGCTGAGATGAACTCGGTATAAGTTCCATTTGAAGAAATTACCTAGGCCTGGAAACTACACAGCTGTAGCTGTTCAGATTCATCTGGAGCGCACATGCTGGGAACCAGGCAGCAGAGTGCCCTGAGGAAGCTGCTAGATTGACGCTTGTCTGATAGGTGTTTGTCTCCCCGGCAGAGAAACAGAGGCTTAGAGAACTCTTTCTACAGCAGCCACACACTCTGCCCTAGAGCTGAGAAGCACTGGCTGTCGCTTCCCTTTGCAGAAGTAACATTCTCCAGAAACACACTCTCTCCTAACTCTTCACTTTCTAGGTCACCTCACATATGCATGGAAACACAGAATGGAGCACCGGTGATAGCTCTTGCTTGGATGCTGCCAGAAGGCTCTGTGTGATAGTGGCTTGCAAGTAGCTGCTTAGGAATCTAGTTGCACGGCAAGTACAAGCTTCTCCCTGGAGCCTTGAAGGACTGGGAAGATCTTCCCTTTGAAGAATAAGAGTGTGCAGAAACACACGTATTTCTAGCTCTCACTAGTTAGTGTGCAGGAGAGTTCAGTGAACAGGCCGCTCTGCCCTAACAAGGCAGGAGGCAGATGCGTAGATCCCAAGTATATTCTTGTGAGTCTACTAGAAACGTTGGATTAGAGCTGAGATGAACTCGGTATAAGTTCCCTTTGAAGAAATAACCTAGGCCAGAAACCCACTGAGCTGTAGCTGTTAAGATTCATGTGGAGCGCACATGCTGGGAACCAGGCAGCAGACTGCCCTGTGGAAGCTGCTCATTATCCGCTTGTCTGATAGGTGTTTGTCTTCCCGGCAGAGAAACAGTGGCTTAGAGAACTCTTTCTACAGCAGCCACACACTCTGCCCTAGAGCTGAGAAGCACTGGCTGTCACTTCCCTTTGCAGAAGTAAAATTCTCCAGAAACACGCTCTCTCCTAACTCTTCAGTTCCTAGCTCACCTCACATATGCATGGAAACACAGAGTGGAGCAGCCGGTGATAGCTCTTGCTTGGATGCTGCCAGAAGGCTCTGTGTGATAGTGGCTTGCATGTAGCTGCTTAGGAATCTAGTTGCAGGGCAAGTACAAGCTTCTCACTGGTGCTGAGAAGGACTGGGAAGAACATCCCTTTGAAGAAGTAAGAGGGTAAGAAACACACGCATTTCTAGCTCTTCCTGGGGAGTGTGCAGGACAGTTCAGTGAACAGGCCGCTCTGCCAGAACACGGCAGTAGGCAGATGCGTAGTTCCCAAGCATATTCTTCTGAGTCTACTAGAAACGTTGGAGTAGAGTTGAGATGAACTCGGTATAAGTTCCATTTGAAGCAATAACCTAGGCCAGAAACCAACTCAGGTGTAGCTGTTCAGATTCATTTGGAGCACACATGCGGGGAACCAGGCAGCAGAGTGCCCTGTGGAATCTGCTGGATTTCACCTTGTCAGATAGGTGTTTGTCTTCCCGGCAGAGAAACAGAGGCTTAGAGAACTCTTTCTACAGCAGCCACACACTCTGCCCTAGAGCTGAGAAGCACTGGCTGTCACTTCCCTTTGCAGAAGTAACATTCTCCAGAAACACACTCTCTCCTAACTCTTCAGTACCTAGCTCACCTCACATATGCATGGAAACACAGAGTGGAGCAGCCGGTGATAGCTCTTGCTTGGATGCTGCCAGAAGGCTCTGTGTGATAGTGGCTTGCAAGTAGCTGCTTAGGAATCTAGTTGCACGGCAAGTACATGCTTCTCAAGGGAGCCTTGAAGGACTGGGAAGAACGTCCCCTTGAAGAACTAAGAGTGTGCAGAAACACACGCAGTTCTAGCTCTTACTGGGGAGTGTGCAGGAGAGTTCAGTGAACTGGCAGCTCGGCCCGAACAAGGCAGAAGGCAGATGCGTAGTTCCCAAGCATATTCTTCTGAGTCTACTAGAAACGTTGGAGTAGAGGTGAGATGAACTCGGTATAAGTTCCATTTGAAGCAATAACCTAGGCCAGAAACCCACTCAGCTGTAGCTGTTAAGATTCATCTGGAGCGCACAAGCTGGGAACCAGGCAGCAGAGTGCCCTGTGGAAGCTGCTCCATTTCCGCTTGTCTGATAGGTGTTTGTCTTCCTGGCAGAGAAACAGTGGCTTAGAGAACTCTTTCTACAGCAGCCACACACTCTGCCCTAGAGCTGAGAAGCACTGGCTGTCACTTCCCTTTGCAGAAGTAACATTCTCCAGAAACACACTCTCTCCTAACTCTTCAGTTCCTAGCTCACCTCACATATGCATGGAAACACAGAGTGGAGCAGCCGGTGATAGCTCTTGCTTGGATGCTGCCAGACGGCTCTGTGTGATAGTGGCTTGCATGTAGCTGGTTAGGAATCTAGTTGCAGGGCAAGTACAAGCTTCTCACTGGAGCTGAGAAGGACTGGAAAGAACATCCCTTTGAAGAAATAAGAGGGTGCAGAAACACACGCAGTTCTAGCTCTTACTGGGGAGTGTGCAGGAGAGTTCAGTGAACAGGCCGCTCTGCCCGAACAAGGCAGAAGGCAGATGCGTAGTTCCCAATCATATCCTTCTAGGTCTACTAGAAAAGTTGGAGTAGAGCTGAGATGAACTCGGTACAAGTTCCATTTGAAGCAATAACCTAGGCCAGAAACCCACTCAGTTGCTGCTGTTCAGATTCATCTGGAGCGCACATGCCGGGAACCTGGCAGCAGAGTGCCCTGTGGAATCTGCTCGATTTCACCTTGTCAGATAGTTGTTTGTCTTCCCGGCAGAGAAACAGAGGCTTAGAGAACTCTTTCTACAGCAGCCACACACTCTGCCCTAGAGCTGAGAAGCACTGGCTGTCACTTCCCTTTGCAGAAGTAACATTCTCCAGAAACACACTCTCTCCTAACTCTTCAGTACCTAGCTCACCTCACATATGCATGGAAACACAGAGTGGAGCAGCCGGTGATAGCTCTTGCTTGGATGCTGCCAGAAGGCTCTGTGTGATAGCGGCTTGCAAGTAGCTGCTTAGGAATCTAGTTGCAGTGCAAGTACAAGCTTCTCACTGGTGGTGAGAAGGACTGGGAAGAACATCCCTTTGAAGAAGTAAGAGGGTGCAGAAACACACGCATTTCTAGCTCTTCCTGGGGAGTGTGCAGGAGAGTTTAGTGAACAGGCCTCTCTGCCCGAACACGGCAGTAGGCAGATGCGTAGTTCCCAAGCATATTCTTCTGAGTCTACTAGAAACGTTGGAGTAGAGCTGAGATGAACTCGGTACAAGTTCCATTTGAAGAAAGAACCTAGGCCAGAAACCCACTCAGCTGTAGCTGTTAAGATTCATCTGGAGCGCACATGCTGGGAACCAGGCAGCAGAGTGCCCTGTGGAAGCTGCTCGATTTCTGCTTGTCTGATAGGTGTTTGTCTTCCCGGCAGAGAAACAGTGGCTTAGAGAACTCTTTCTACAGCAGCCACACTCTGCCCTAGAGCTGAGAAGCACTGGCTGTCACTTCCCTTTGCAGAAGTAACATTCTCCAGAAACACACTCTCTCCTAACTCTTCAGTTCCTAGCTCACCTCACATATGCATGGAAACACAGAGTGGAGCAGCCGGTGATAGCTCTTGCTTGGATGCTGCCAGAAGTCTCTGTGTGATGGTGGCTTGCAAGTAGCTGCTTAGGAATCTAGTTGCACGGCAAGTACAAGCTTCTCACTGGAGCTGAGAAGGACTGGGAAGAACTTCCCTTCGAAGATCTAAGAGTGTGCAGAAACACACGCAGTTCTAGCTCTTACTGGGGAGTGTGCAGGAGAGTTCAGTGAACAGGCCGCTCTGCCCGAAAAAGGCAGAAGGCAGATGCGTAGTTCCCATGCATATTCTTCTGAGTCTACTAGAAACGTTGGAGTAGAGCTGAGATGAACTCGGTATAAGTTCCATTTGAAGCAATAACCTAGGCCAGAAACACACTCAGTTGTAGCTGTTCAGATTCATCTGGAGCGCACATGCTGGGAACCAGGCAGAAGAGTGTCCTGAGGAAGCTGCTCGATTTCACCTTGTCAGATAGGTGTTTGTCTTCCCGGCAGAGAAACCGAGGCTTAGAGAACTCTTTCTACAGCAGCCACACACTCTGCCCTAGAGCTGAGAAGCACTGGCTGTCAAGTCCCTTTGCAGAAGTAACATTCTCCAGAAACACACTCTCTCCTAACTCTTCAGTACCTAGCTCACCTCACATATGCATGGAAATACAGAGTGGAGCAGCCGGTGATAGCTCTTGCTTGGATGCTGGCAGAAGGCTCTGTGTGATAGTGGCTTGCAAGTAGCTGCTTAGGAATCTAGTTGCACGGCAAGTCCAAGCTTCTCACTGGAGCTGAGAAGGACTGGGAAGAACTTCCATTTGAAGAAGTAAGAGAGTGCAGAAACACACGGAGTTCTAGCTCTTACTGGGGAGTGTTCAGGAGAGTTCAGTGAACAGGCCGCTCTGCCCGAACAAGGCAGAAGGCAGATGCGTAGTTCCCAAGCATATTCTTCTGAGTCTACTAGAAACGTTGGAGTAGAGCTGAGATGAACTCGGTATAAGTTCCATTTGAAGCAATAACCTAGGCCAGAAACCCACTCAGGTGTAGCTGTTCAGATTCATCTGGAGCGCACATGCTGGGAACCAGGCAGCAGAGTGCCCTGTGGAATCTGCTCGATTTCACCTTGTCAGATAGTTGTTTGTCTTCCCGGCAGAGAAACAGAGGCTTAGAGAACTCTTTCTACAGCTGCCACACACTCTGCCCTAGAGCTGAGAAGCACTGGCTGTCACATCCCTTTGCAGAAGTAACATTCTCCAGAAACACACTCTCTCCTAACTCTTCAGTACCTAGCTCACCTCACATATGCATGGAAACACAGAGTGGAGCAGCCGGTGATAGCTCTTGCTTGGATGCTGCCAGAAGGCTCTGTGTGATACTGGCTTGCAAGTAGCTGCTCAGGAATCTAGTTGTACGGCAAGTACATGCTTCTCAATGGAGCCTTGAAGGACTGGGAAGAACTTCCCTTTGAAGAACTAAGAGTGTGCAGAAACACACGCAGTTCTAGCTCTTACTGGGAACTGTGCAGGAGAGTTCAGTGAACTGGCCGCTCGGCCCGAACAAGGCAGAAGGCAGATGCGTAGTTCCCAAGCATATTCTTCTGAGTCTACTAGAAACGTTGGAGTAGAGGTGAGATGAACTCGGTATAAGTTCCATTTGAAGAAATAACCTAGGCTAGAAACCCACTCAGCTGTAGCAGTTAAGATTCATCTGGAGCGCACATGCTGGGAACCAGGCAGCAGAGTGCCCTGTGGAATCTGCTCGATTTCACCTTGTCAGATAGTTGTTTGTCTTCCCGGCAGAGAAACAGAGGCTTAGAGAACTCTTTCTACAGCAGCCACACACTCTGCCCTAGAGCTGAGAAGCACTGGCTGTCAAGTCCCTTTGCAGAAGTAACATTCTCCAGAAACACACTCTCTCCTAACTCTTCAGTACCTAGCTCACCTCACATATGCATGGAAACACACAGTGGAGCAGCCGGTGATAGCTCTTGCTTGGATGCTGCCAGAAGGCTCTGTGTGATAGTGGCTTGCAAGTAGCTGCTTAGGAATCTAGTTGCACGGCAAGTACATGCTTCTGAATGGAGCCTTGAAGGACTGGGAAGAACTTCCCTTTGAAGATCTAAGAGTGTGCAGAAACACATGCAGTTCTAGCTCTTACTGGGGAGTGTGCAGGAGAGTTCAGTGAAGAGACCGCTCTGCCCGAACAAGGCCGAAGGCAGATGCGTAGTTCCCAAGCATATTCTTCTGAGTCTACTAGAAACGTTGGAGTAGAGCTGAGATGAACTCGGTATAAGTTCCATTTGAAGCAATAACCTAGGCCAGAAACCCACTCAGCTGTAGCTATTCAGATTCATCTGGAGCGCACATGCTGGGAACCAGGCAGCAGAGTCCCCTGAGGAAGCTGCTAGATTGACGCTTGTCTGATAGGTGTTTGTCTTCCCGGCAGATAAACAGAGGCTTAGAGAACTCTTTCTACAGCAGCCACACACTCTGCCCTAGAGCTGAGAAGCACTGGCTGTCGCTTCCCTTTGCAGAAGTAACATTCTCCAGAAACACACTCTCTCCTAACTCTTCACTTTCTAGGTCACCTCACATATGCATGGAAACACAGAATGGAGCACCGGTGATAGCTCTTGCTTGGATGCTGCCAGAAGGCTCTGTGTGATAGTGGCTTGCAAGTAGCTGCTTAGGAATCTAGTTGCACGGCAAGTACAAGCTTCTCCCTGGAGCCTTGAAGGACTGGGAAGATCTTCCCTTTGAAGAATAAGAGTGTGCAGAAACACACGTATTTCTAGCTCTCACTAGTTAGTGTGCAGGAGAGTTCAGTGAACAGGCCGCTCTGCCCTAACAAGGCAGGAGGCAGATGCGTAGATCCCAAGTATATTCTTGTGAGTCTACTAGAAACGTTGGATTAGAGCTGAGATGAACTCGGTATAAGTTCCCTTTGAAGAAATAACCTAGGCCAGAAACCCACTGAGCTGTAGCTGTTAAGATTCATGTGGAGCGCACATGCTGGGAACCAGGCAGCAGACTGCCCTGTGGAAGCTGCTCAATATCCGCTTGTCTGATAGGTGTTTGTCTTCCCGGCAGAGAAACAGTGGCTTAGAGAACTCTTTCTACAGCAGCCACACACTCTGCCCTAGAGCTGAGAAGCACTGGCTGTCACTTCCCTTTGCAGAAGTAAAATTCTCCAGAAACACGCTCTCTCCTAACTCTTCAGTTCCTAGCTCACCTCACATATGCATGGAAACACAGAGTGGAGCAGCCGGTGATAGCTCTTGCTTGGATGCTGCCAGAAGGCTCTGTGTGATAGTGGCTTGCATGTAGCTGCTTAGGAATCTAGTTGCAGGGCAAGTACAAGCTTCTCACTGGTGCTGAGAAGGACTGGGAAGAACATCCCTTTGAAGAAGTAAGAGGGTGCAGAAACACACGCATTTCTAGCTCTTCCTGGGGAGTGAGCAGGACAGTTCAGTGAACAGGCCGCTCTGCCAGAACACGGCAGTAGGCAGATGCGTAGTTCCCAAGCATATTCTTCTGAGTCTACTAGAAACGTTGGAGTAGAGCTGAGATGAACTCGGTATAAGTTCCATTTGAAGCAATAACCTAGGCCAGAAACCAACTCAGGTGTAGCTGTTCAGATTCATCTGGAGCACACATGCGGGGAACCAGGCAGCAGAGTGCCCTGTGGAATCTGCTGGATTTCACCTTGTCAGATAGGTGTTTGTCTTCCCGGCAGAGAAACAGAGGCTTAGAGAACTCTTTCTACAGCAGCCACACACTCTGCCCTAGAGCTGAGAAGCACTGGCTGTCACTTCCCTTTGCAGAAGTAACATTCTCCAGAAACACACTCTCTCCTAACTCTTCAGTACCTAGCTCCCCTCACATATGCATGGAAACACAGAGTGGAGCAGCCGGTGATAGCTCTTGCTTGGATGCTGCCAGAAGGCTCTGTGTGATAGTGGCTTGCAAGTAGCTGCTTAGGAATCTAGTTGCACGGCAAGTACATGCTTCTCAATGGAGCCTTGAAGGACTGGGAAGAACGACCCTTTGAAGAACTAAGAGTGTGCGGAAACACACGCAGTTCTAGCTCTTACTGGGGAGTGTGCAGGAGAGTTCAGTGAACTGGCAGCTCGGCCCGAACAAGGCAGAAGGCAGATGCGTAGTTCCCAAGCATATTCTTCTGAGTCTACTAGAAACGTTGGAGTAGAGGTGAGATGAACTCGGTATAAGTTCCATTTGAAGCAATAACCTAGGCCAGAAACCCACTCAGCTGTAGCTGTTAAGATTCATCTGGAGCGCACAAGCTGGGAACCAGGCAGCAGAGTGCCCTGTGGAAGCTGCTCCATTTCCGCTTGTCTGATAGGTGTTTGTCTTCCTGGCAGAGAAACAGTGGCTTAGAGAACTCTTTCTACAGCAGCCACACACTCTGCCCTAGAGCTGAGAAGCACTGGCTGTCACTTCCCTTTGCAGAAGTAACATTCTCCAGAAACACACTCTCTCCTAACTCTTCAGTTCCTAGCTCACCTCACATATGCATGGAAACACAGAGTGGAGCAGCCGGTGATAGCTCTTGCTTGGATGCTGCCAGAAGGCTCTGTGTGATACTGGCTTGCAAGTAGCTGCTCAGGAATCTAGTTGTACGGCAAGTACATGCTTCTCAATGGAGCCTTGAAGGACTGGGAAGAACTTCCCTTTGAAGAACTAAGAGTGTGCAGAAACACACGCAGTTCTAGCTCTTACTGGGAACTGTGCAGGAGAGTTCAGTGAACTGGCCGCTCGGCCCGAACAAGGCAGAAGGCAGATGCGTAGTTCCCAAGCATATTCTTCTGAGTCTACTAGAAACGTTGGAGTAGAGGTGAGATGAACTCGGTATAAGTTCCATTTGAAGAAATAACCTAGGCTAGAAACCCACTCAGCTGTAGCAGTTAAGATTCATCTGGAGCGCACATGCTGGGAACCAGGCAGCAGAGTGCCCTGTGGAATCTGCTCGATTTCACCTTGTCAGATAGTTGTTTGTCTTCCCGGCAGAGAAACAGAGGCTTAGAGAACTCTTTCTACAGCAGCCACACACTCTGCCCTAGAGCTGAGAAGCACTGGCTGTCAAGTCCCTTTGCAGAAGTAACATTCTCCAGAAACACACTCTCTCCTAACTCTTCAGTACCTAGCTCACCTCACATATGCATGGAAACACACAGTGGAGCAGCCGGTGATAGCTCTTGCTTGGATGCTGCCAGAAGGCTCTGTGTGATAGTGGCTTGCAAGTAGCTGCTTAGGAATCTAGTTGCACGGCAAGTACATGCTTCTGAATGGAGCCTTGAAGGACTGGGAAGAACTTCCCTTTGAAGATCTAAGAGTGTGCAGAAACACACGCAGTTCTAGCTCTTACTGGGGAGTGTGCAGGAGAGTTCAGTGAAGAGACCGCTCTGCCCGAACAAGGCCGAAGGCAGATGCGTAGTTCCCAAGCATATTCTTCTGAGTCTACTAGAAACGTTGGAGTAGAGCTGAGATGAACTCGGTATAAGTTCCATTTGAAGCAATAACCTAGGCCAGAAACCCACTCAGCTGTAGCTATTCAGATTCATCTGGAGCGCACATGCTGGGAACCAGGCAGCAGAGTCCCCTGAGGAAGCTGCTAGATTGACGCTTGTCTGATAGGTGTTTGTCTTCCCGGCAGATAAACAGAGGCTTAGAGAACTCTTTCTACAGCAGCCACACACTCTGCCCTAGAGCTGAGAAGCACTGGCTGTCGCTTCCCTTTGCAGAAGTAACATTCTCCAGAAACACACTCTCTCCTAACTCTTCACTTTCTAGGTCACCTCACATATGCATGGAAACACAGAATGGAGCACCGGTGATAGCTCTTGCTTGGATGCTGCCAGAAGGCTCTGTGTGATAGTGGCTTGCAAGTAGCTGCTTAGGAATCTAGTTGCACGGCAAGTACAAGCTTCTCCCTGGAGCCTTGAAGGACTGGGAAGATCTTCCCTTTGAAGAATAAGTGTGTGCAGAAACACACGTATTTCTAGCTCTCACTAGTTAGTGTGCAGGAGAGTTCAGTGAACAGGCCGCTCTGCCCTAACAAGGCAGGAGGCAGATGCGTAGATCCCAAGTATATTCTTGTGAGTCTACTAGAAACGTTGGATTAGAGCTGAGATGAACTCGGTATAAGTTCCCTTTGAAGAAATAACCTAGGCCAGAAACCCACTGAGCTGTAGCTGTTAAGATTCATGTGGAGCGCACATGCTGGGAACCAGGCAGCAGACTGCCCTGTGGAAGCTGCTCAATATCCGCTTGTCTGATAGGTGTTTGTCTTCCCGGCAGAGAAACAGTGGCTTAGAGAACTCTTTCTACAGCAGCCACACACTCTGCCCTAGAGCTGAGAAGCACTGGCTGTCACTTCCCTTTGCAGAAGTAAAATTCTCCAGAAACACGCTCTCTCCTAACTCTTCAGTTCCTAGCTCACCTCACATATGCATGGAAACACAGAGTGGAGCAGCCGGTGATAGCTCTTGCTTGGATGCTGCCAGAAGGCTCTGTGTGATAGTGGCTTGCATGTAGCTGCTTAGGAATCTAGTTGCAGGGCAAGTACAAGCTTCTCACTGGTGCTGAGAAGGACTGGGAAGAACATCCCTTTGAAGAAGTAAGAGGGTGCAGAAACACACGCATTTCTAGCTCTTCCTGGGGAGTGAGCAGGACAGTTCAGTGAACAGGCCGCTCTGCCAGAACACGGCAGTAGGCAGATGCGTAGTTCCCAAGCATATTCTTCTGAGTCTACTAGAAACGTTGGAGTAGAGCTGAGATGAACTCGGTATAAGTTCCATTTGAAGCAATAACCTAGGCCAGAAACCAACTCAGGTGTAGCTGTTCAGATTCATCTGGAGCACACATGCGGGGAACCAGGCAGCAGAGTGCCCTGTGGAATCTGCTGGATTTCACCTTGTCAGATAGGTGTTTGTCTTCCCGGCAGAGAAACAGAGGCTTAGAGAACTCTTTCTACAGCAGCCACACACTCTGCCCTAGAGCTGAGAAGCACTGGCTGTCACTTCCCTTTGCAGAAGTAACATTCTCCAGAAACACACTCTCTCCTAACTCTTCAGTACCTAGCTCCCCTCACATATGCATGGAAACACAGAGTGGAGCAGCCGGTGATAGCTCTTGCTTGGATGCTGCCAGAAGGCTCTGTGTGATAGTGGCTTGCAAGTAGCTGCTTAGGAATCTAGTTGCACGGCAAGTACATGCTTCTCAATGGAGCCTTGAAGGACTGGGAAGAACGACCCTTTGAAGAACTAAGAGTGTGCGGAAACACACGCAGTTCTAGCTCTTACTGGGGAGTGTGCAGGAGAGTTCAGTGAACTGGCAGCTCGGCCCGAACAAGGCAGAAGGCAGATGCGTAGTTCCCAAGCATATTCTTCTGAGTCTACTAGAAACGTTGGAGTAGAGGTGAGATGAACTCGGTATAAGTTCCATTTGAAGCAATAACCTAGGCCAGAAACCCACTCAGCTGTAGCTGTTAAGATTCATCTGGAGCGCACATGCTGGGAACCAGGCAGAAGAGTGTCCTGAGGAAGCTGCTCGATTTCACCTTGTCAGATAGGTGTTTGTCTTCCCGGCAGAGAAACAGAGGCTTAGAGAACTCTTTCTACAGCAGCCACACACTCTGCCCTAGAGCTGAGAAGCACTGGCTGTCAAGTCCCTTTGCAGAAGTAACATTCTCCAGAAACACACTCTCTCCTAACTCTTCAGTACCTAGCTCACCTCACATATGCATGGAAACACAGAGTGGAGCAGCCGGTGATAGCTCTTGCTTGGATGCTGGCAGAAGGCTCTGTGTGATAGTGGCTTGCAAGTAGCTGCTTAGGAATCTAGTTGCACGGCAAGTCCAAGCTTCTCACTGGAGCTGAGAAGGACTGGGAAGAACTTCCATTTGAAGAAGTAAGAGAGTGCAGAAACACACGCAGTTCTAGCTCTTACTGGGGAGTGTTCAGGAGAGTTCAGTGAACAGGCCGCTCTGCCCGAACAAGGCAGAAGGCAGATGCGTAGTTCCCAAGCATATTCTTCTGAGTCTACTAGAAACGTTGGAGTAGAGCTGAGATGAACTCGGTATAAGTTCCCTTTGAAGAAATAACCTAGGCCAGAAACCCACTGAGCTGTAGCTGTTAAGATTCATGTGGAGCGCACATGCTGGGAACCAGGCAGCAGACTGCCCTGTGGAAGCTGCTCAATATCCGCTTGTCTGATAGGTGTTTGTCTTCCCGGCAGAGAAACAGTGGCTTAGAGAACTCTTTCTACAGATGCCACACTCTGCCCTAGAGCTGAGAAGCACTGGCTGTCACTTCCCTTTGCAGAAGTAACATTCTCCAGAAACACACTCTCTCCTAACTCTTCAGTTCCTAGCTCACCTCACATATGCATGGAAACACAGAGTGGAGCAGCCGGTGATAGCTCTTGCTTGGATCCTGCCAGAAGGCTCTGTGTGATAGAGGCTTGCAAGTAGCTGCTTAGGAATCTAGTTGCACGGCAAGTCCAAGCTTCTCACTGGAGCTGAGAAGGACTGGGAAGAACTTCCATTTGAAGAAGTAAGAGGGTGCAGAAACACACGCAGTTCTAGCTCTTACTGGGGAGGGTGCTGGAGAGTTCAGTGAACAGGCTGCTCTGCCCGAACAAGGCAGAAGGCAGATGCGTAGTTCCCAAGCATATTCTTCTGAGTCTACTAGAAACGTTGGAGTAGAGCTGAGATGAACTCGGTATAAGTTCCATTTGAAGCAATAACCTAGGCCAGAAACCCACTCAGGTGTAGCTGTTCAGATTCATCTGGAGCGCACATGCTGGGAACCAGGCAGCAGAGTGCCCTGTGGAATCTGCTCGATTTCACCTTGTCAGATAGTTGTTTGTCTTCCGGGCAGAGAAACAGAGGCTTAGAGAACTCTTTCTACAGCAGCCACACACTCTGCCCTAGAGCTGAGAAGCACTGGCTGTCAAGTCCCTTTGCAGAAGTAACATTCTCCAGAAACACACTCTCTCCTAACTCTTCAGTACCTAGCTCACCTCACATATGCATGGAAACACACAGTGGAGCAGCCGGTGATAGCTCTTGCTTGGATGCTGCCAGAAGGCTCTGTGTGATAGTGGCTTGCAAGTAGCTGCTTAGGAATCTAGTGGCACGGCAAGTACATGCTTCTGAATGGAGCCTTGAAGGACTGGGAAGAACTTCCCTTTGAAGATCTAAGAGTGTGCAGAAACACACGCAGTTCTAGCTCTTACTGGGGAGTGTGCAGGAGAGTTCAGTGAAGAGGCCGCTCTGCCCGAACAAGGCCGAAGGCAGATGCGTAGTTCCCAAGCATATTCCTCTGAGTCTACTAGAAACGTTGGAGTAGAGCTGAGATGAACTCGGTATAAGTTCCATTTGAAGCAATAACCTAGGCCAGAAATCCACTCAGCTGTAGCTATTCAGATTCATCTGGAGTGCACATGCTGGGAACCAGGCAGCAGAGTGCCCTGTGGAATCTGCTGGATTTCACCTTGTCAGATACATGTTTGTCTTCCCGGCAGAGAAACAGTGGCTTAGAGAACTCTTTCTACAGCAGCCACACACTCTGCCCTAGAGCTGAGAAGCACTGGCTGTCACTTCCCTTTGCAGAAGTAACATTCTCCAGAAACACACTCTCTCCTAACTCTTCAGTTCCTAGCTCACCTCACATATGCATGGAAACACAGAGTGGAGCAGCCGGTGATAGCTCTTGCTTGGATGCTGCCAGAAGGCTCTGTGTGATAGTGGCTTGCAAGTAGCTGCTTAGGAATCTATTTGCACGGCAAGTCCACGCTTCTCACTGGAGCTGAGAAGGACTGGGAAGAACTTCCATTTGAAGAAGTAAGAGGGTGCAGAAACACACGCAGTTCTAGCTCTTACTGGGGAGTGTGCAGGAGAGTTCAGTGAAGAGGCCGCTCTGCCCGAACAAGGCCGAAGGCAGATGCGTAGTTCCCAAGCAAATTCTTCTGAGTCTACTAGAAACGTTGGAGTAGAGCTGAGATGAACTCGGTATAAGTTCCATTTGAAGCAATAACCTAGGCCAGAAACCCACTCAGGTGTAGCTGTTCAGATTCATCTGGAGCGCACATGCTGGGAACCAGGCAGCAGAGTGCCCTGAGGAAGCTGCTAGATTGACGCTTGTCTGATAGGTGTTTGTCTTCCCGGCAGAGAAACAGAGGCTTAGAGAACTCTTTCTACAGCAGCCACACACTCTGCCCTAGAGCTGAGAAGCACTGGCTGTCACTTCCCTTTGCAGAAGTAACATTCTCCAGAAACACACTCTCTCCTAACTCTTCACTTTCTAGGTCACCTCACATATGCATGGAAACACAGAATGGAGCACCGGTGATAGCTCTTGCTTGGATGCTGCCTGAAGGCTCTGTGTGATAGTGGCTTGCAAGTAGCTGCTTAGGAATCTAGTTGCACGGCAAGTACAAGCTTCTCCCTGGAGCCTTGAAGGACTGGGAAGATCTTCCCTTTGAAGAATAAGAGTGTGCAGAAACACACGTATTTCTAGCTCTCACTAGTTAGTGTGCAGGAGAGTTCAGTGAACTGGCCGCTCGGCCCGAACAAGGCAGAAGGCAGATGCGTAGTTCCCAAGCATATTCTTCTGTGTCTACTAGAAACGTTGGAGTAGAGGTGAGATGAACTGGGTATAAGTTCCATTTGAAGCAATAACCTAGGCCAGAAACCCACTCAGCTGTAGCTGTTAAGATTCATCTGGAGCGCAGAAGCTGGGAACCAGGCAGCAGAGTGCCCTGTGGAAGCTGCTCCATTTCCGCTTGTCTGATAGGTGTTTGTCTTCCTGGCAGAGAAACAGTGGCTTAGAGAACTCTTTCTACAGCAGCCACACACTCTGCCCTAGAGCTGAGAAGCACTGGCTGTCACTTGCCTTTGCAGAAGTAACATTCTCCAGAAACACACTCTCTCCTAACTCTTCAGTTCCTAGCTCACCTCACATATGCATGGAAACACAGAGTGGAGTTGCCGGTGATAGCTCTTGCTTGGATGCTGCCAGACGGCTCTGTGTGATAGTGGCTTGCATGTAGCTGCTTAGGAATCTAGTTGCAGGGCAAGTACAAGCTTCTCACTGGAGCTGAGAAGGACTGGAAAGAACATCCCTTTGAAGAAATAAGAGGGTGCAGAAACACACGCAGTTCTAGCTCTTACTGGGGAGTGTGCAGGAGAGTTCAGTGAACAGGCCGCTCTGCCCGAACAAGGCAGAAGGCAGATGCGTAGTTCCCAATCATATCCTTCTAGGTCTACTAGAAAAGTTGGAGTAGAGCTGAGATGAACTCGGTACAAGTTCCATTTGAAGCAATAACCTAGGCCAGAATCCCACTCAGTTGCTGCTGTTCAGATTCATCTGGAGCGCACATGCCGGGAAACTGGCAGCAGAGTGCCCTGTGGAATCTGCTCGATTTCACCTTGTCAGATACATGTTTGTCTTCCCGGCAGAGAAACAGAGGCTTAGAGAACTCTTTCTACAGCAGCCACACACTCTGCCCTAGAGCTGAGAAGCACTGGCTGTCACTTCCCTTTGCAGAAGTAACATTCTCCAGAAACACACTCTCTGCTAACTCTTCAGTTCCTAGCTCACCTCACATATGCATGGAAACACAGAGTGGAGCAGCCGGTGATAGCTCTTGCTTGGATGCTGCCAGAAGGCTCTCTGTGATAGTGGCTTGCAAGTAGCTGCTTAGGAATCTAGTTGCAGGGCAAGTACAAGCTTCTCACTGGAGCTGAGAAGGACTGGGAAGAACTTCCATTTGAAGAAGTAAGAGGGTGCAGAAACACACGCAGTTCTAGCTCTTACTGGGGAGTGTGCAGGAGAGTTCAGTGAAGAGGCCGCTCTGCCCGAACAAGGCCGAAGGCAGATGCGTAGTTTCCAAGCGTATTCTTCTGAGTCTACTAGAAACGTTGGAGTAGAGCTGAGATGAACTCGGTATAAGTTCCATTTGAAGCAATAACCTAGGCCAGAAACCCACTCAGCTGTAGCTATTCAGATTCATCTGGAGCGCACATGCTGGGAACCAGGCAGCAGAGTGCCCTGTGGAATCTGCTGGATTTCACCTTGTCAGATACGTGTTTGTCTTCCCGGCAGAGAAACAGAGGCTTAGAGAACTCTTTCTACAGCAGCCACACACTCTGCCCTAGAGCTGAGAAGCACTGGCTGTCACTTCCCTTTGCAGAAGTAACATTCTCCAGAAACACACTCTCTCCTAAATCTTCAGTTCCTAGCTCACCTCACATATGCATGGAAACACAGAGTGGAGCAGCCGGTGATAGCTCTTGCTTGGATGCTGCCAGAAGGCTCTGTGTGATAGTGGCTTGCAAGTAGCTGCTTAGGAATCTAGTTGCACCGCAAGTCCAAGCTTCTCACTGGAGCTGAGAAGGACTGGGAAGAACTTCCATTTGAAGAAGTAAGAGGGTGCAGAAACACACGCAGTTCTAGCTCTTACGGGGGAGTGTGCAGGAGAGTTCAGTGAACAGGCCGCTCTGCCCGAACAAGGCAGAAGGCAGATGCGTAGTTCCCAAGCATATTCTTCTGAGTCTACTAGAAACGTTGGAGTAGAGCTGAGATGAACTCGGTATAAGTTCCATTTGAAGCAATAACCTAGGCCAGAAACCCACTCAGGTGTAGCTGTTCAGATTCATCTGGAACGCACATGCTGGGAACCAGGCAGCAGAGTGCCCTGTGGAATCTGCTCGATTTCACCTTGTCAGATAGTTGTTTGTCTTCCCGGCAGAGAAACAGAGGCTTAGAGAACTCTTTCTACAGCAGCCACACACTCTGCCCTAGAGCTGAGAAGCACTGGCTGTCAAGTCCCTTTGCAGAAGTAACATTCTCCAGAAACACACTCTCTCCTAACTCTTCAGTACCTAGCTCACCTCACATATGCATGGAAACACAGAGTGGAGCAGCCGGTGATAGCTCTTGCTTGGATGCTGCCAGAAGGCTCTGTGTGATAGTGGCTTGCAAGTAGCTGCTTAGGAATCTAGTTGCACGGCAAGTACATGCTTCTGAATGGAGCCTTGAAGGACTGGGAAGAACTTCCCTTTGAAGATCTAAGAGTGTGCAGAAACACACGCAGTTCTAGCTCTTACTGGGGAGTGTGCAGGAGAGTTCAGTGAAGAGGCCGCTCTGCCCGAACAAGGCCGAAGGCAGATGCGTAGTTCCCAAGCATATTCTTCTGAGTCTACTAGAAACGTTGGAGTAGAGCTGAGATGAACTCGGTATAAGTTCCATTTGAAGCAATAACCTAGGCCAGAAACCCACTCAGCTGTAGCTATTCAGATTCATCTGGAGCGCACATGCTGGGAACCAGGCAGCAGAGTGCCCTGTGGAATCTGCTGGATTTCACCTTGTCAGATACGTGTTTGTCTTCCCGGCAGAGAAACAGTGGCTTAGAGAACTGTTTCTACAGCAGCCACACACTCTGCCCTAGAGCTGAGAAGCACTGGCTGTCACTTCCCTTTGCAGAAGTAACATTCTCCAGAAACACACTCTCTCCTAACTCTTCAGTTCCTAGCTCACCTCACATATGCATGGAAACACAGAGTGGAGCAGCCGGTGATAGCTCTTGCTTGGATGCTGCCAGAAGGCTCTGTGTGATAGTGGCTTGCAAGTAGCTGCTTAGGAATCTAGTTGCACGGCAAGTACATGCTTCTGAATGGAGCCTTGAAGGACTGGGAAGAACTTCCCTTTGAAGATCTAAGAGTGTGCAGAAACACACGCAGTTCTAGCTCTTACTGGGGAGTGTGCAGGAGAGTTCAGTGAAGAGGCCGCTCTGCCCGAACAAGGCCGAAGGCAGATGCGTAGTTCCCAAGCGTATTCTTCTGAGTCTACTAGAAACGTTGGAGTAGAGCTGAGATGAACTCGGTATAAGTTCCATTTGAAGCAATAACCTAGGCCAGAAACCCACTCAGCTGTAGCTATTCAGATTCATCTGGAGCGCACATGCTGGGAACCAGGCAGCAGAGTGCCCTGTGGAATCTGCTGGATTTCACCTTGTCAGATACGTGTTTGTCTTCCCGGCAGAGAAACAGAGGCTTAGAGAACTCTTTCTACAGCAGCCACACACTCTGCCCTAGAGCTGAGAAGCACTGGCTGTCACTTCCCTTTGCAGAAGTAACATTCTCCAGAAACACACTCTCTCCTAAATCTTCAGTTCCTAGCTCACCTCACATATGCATGGAAACACAGAGTGGAGCAGCCGGTGATAGCTCTTGCTTGGATGCTGCCAGAAGGCTCTGTGTGATAGTGGCTTGCAAGTAGCTGCTTAGGAATCTAGTTGCACCGCAAGTCCAAGCTTCTCACTGGAGCTGAGAAGGACTGGGAAGAACTTCCATTTGAAGAAGTAAGAGGGTGCAGAAACACACGCAGTTCTAGCTCTTACGGGGGAGTGTGCAGGAGAGTTCAGTGAACAGGCCGCTCTGCCCGAACAAGGCAGAAGGCAGATGCGTAGTTCCCAAGCATATTCTTCTGAGTCTACTAGAAACGTTGGAGTAGAGCTGAGATGAACTCGGTATAAGTTCCATTTGAAGCAATAACCTAGGCCAGAAACCCACTCAGGTGTAGCTGTTCAGATTCATCTGGAGCGCACATGCTGGGAACCAGGCAGCAGAGTGCCCTGTGGAATCTGCTCGATTTCACCTTGTCAGATAGTTGTTTGTCTTCCCGGCAGAGAAACAGAGGCTTAGAGAACTCTTTCTACAGCAGCCACACACTCTGCCCTAGAGCTGAGAAGCACTGGCTGTCAAGTCCCTTTGCAGAAGTAACATTCTCCAGAAACACACTCTCTCCTAACTCTTCAGTACCTAGCTCACCTCACATATGCATGGAAACACAGAGTGGAGCAGCCGGTGATAGCTCTTGCTTGGATGCTGCCAGAAGGCTCTGTGTGATAGTGGCTTGCAAGTAGCTGCTTAGGAATCTAGTTGCACGGCAAGTACATGCTTCTGAATGGAGCCTTGAAGGACTGGGAAGAACTTCCCTTTGAAGATCTAAGAGTGTGCAGAAACACACGCAGTTCTAGCTCTTACTGGGGAGTGTGCAGGAGAGTTCAGTGAAGAGGCCGCTCTGCCCGAACAAGGCCGAAGGCAGATGCGTAGTTCCCAAGCATATTCTTCTGAGTCTACTAGAAACGTTGGAGTAGAGCTGAGATGAACTCGGTATAAGTTCCATTTGAAGCAATAACCTAGGCCAGAAACCCACTCAGCTGTAGCTATTCAGATTCATCTGGAGCGCACATGCTGGGAACCAGGCAGCAGAGTGCCCTGTGGAATCTGCTGGATTTCACCTTGTCAGATACGTGTTTGTCTTCCCGGCAGAGAAACAGTGGCTTAGAGAACTCTTTCTACAGCAGCCACACACTCTGCCCTAGAGCTGAGAAGCACTGGCTGTCACTTCCCTTTGCAGAAGTAACATTCTCCAGAAACACACTCTCTCCTAACTCTTCAGTTCCTAGCTCACCTCACATATGCATGGAAACACAGAGTGGAGCAGCCGGTGATAGCTCTTGCTTGGATGCTGCCAGAAGGCTCTGTGTGATAGTGGCTTGCAAGTAGCTGCTTAGGAATCTAGTTGCACCGCAAGTCCAAGCTTCTCACTGGAGCTGAGAAGGACTGGGAAGAACTTCCATTTGAAGAAGTAAGAGGGTGCAGAAACACACGCAGTTCTAGCTCTTACTGGGGAGTGTGCAGGAGAGTTCAGTGAACAGGCCGCTCTGCCCGAACAAGGCAGAAGGCAGATGCGTAGTTCCCAAGCATATTCTTCTGAGTCTACTAGAAACGTTGGAGTAGAGCTGAGATGAACTCGGTATAAGTTCCATTTGAAGCAATAACCTAGGCCAGAAACCCACTCAGGTGTAGCTGTTCAGATTCATCTGGAGCGCACATGCTGGGAACCAGGCAGCAGAGTGCCCTGTGGAATCTGCTCGATTTCACCTTGTCAGATAGTTGTTTGTCTTCCCGGCAGAGAAACAGAGGCTTAGAGAACTCTTTCTACAGCTGCCACACACTCTGCCCTAGAGCTGAGAAGCACTGGCTGTCACATCCCTTTGCAGAAGTAACATTCTCCAGAAACACACTCTCTCCTAACTCTTCAGTACCTAGCTCACCTCACATATGCATGGAAACACAGAGTGTAGCAGCCGGTGATAGCACTTGCTTGGATGCTGCCAGAAGGCTCTGTGTGATAGTGGCTTGCAAGTAGCTGCTCAGGAATCTAGTTGTACGGCAAGTACATGCTTCTCAATGGAGCCTTGAAGGACTGGGAAGAACTTCCCTTTGAAGAACTAAGAGTGTGCAGAAACACACGCAGTTCTAGCTCTTACTGTGAAGTGTGCAGGAGAGTTCAGTGAACTGGCCGCTCGGCCCGAACAAGGCAGAAGGCAGATGCGTAGTTCCCAAGCATATTATTCTGAGTCTACTAGAAACGTTGGAGTAGAGGTGAGATGAACTCGGTATAAGTTCCATTTGAAGAAATAACATAGGCCAGAAACCCACTCAGCTGTAGCTGTTAAGATTCATCTGGAGCGCACATGCTGGGAACCAGGCAGCAGAGTGCCCTGTGGAAGCTGCTCGATTTCCGCTTGTCTGATAGGTGTTTGTCTTCCCGGCAGAGAAACAGTGGCTTAGAGAACTGTTTCTACAGCAGCCACACACTCTGCCCTAGAGCTGAGAAGCACTGGCTGTCACTTCCCTTTGCAGAAGTAACATTCTCCAGAAACACACTCTCTCCTAACTCTTCAGTTCCTAGCTCACCTCACATATGCATGGAAACACAGAGTGGAGCAGCCGGTGATAGCTCTTTCTTGGATGCTGCCAGAAGGCTCTGTGTGATAGTGGCTTGCAAGTAGCTGCTTAGGAAT
Organism: Tapirus indicus; assembly: GCA_031878705.1. Lineage (NCBI taxonomy): Eukaryota > Metazoa > Chordata > Mammalia > Perissodactyla > Tapiridae > Tapirus > Tapirus indicus. The sequence continues at coordinate 84,394,427 of CM062924.1, read as the reverse complement.
CTAGTTGCACGGCAAGTCAACCTTCTCACTGGAGCTGAGAAGGACTGGGGAGAACTTCCCTTTGAAGAACTAAGAGAGTGCAGAAACACACGCAGTTCTAGCTCTTACTGGTTATTGTGCAGGAGAGATCAGTGAACAGGCCGCTCTGCCCGAACAGGGGGAGAAGGCTGATGCGTAGTTCCCAAGCATATTCTTCTCAGTCTACTAGAAACTTTGGAGTAGAGCTGAGATGAACTCGGTATAAGTTCCATTTGAAGCAATAACCTAGGCCAGAATCCCACTCAGCTGCAGCTGTAAAGATTCATGTTGAGCGTACATGCTGGGAACCAGGCAGCAGAGTGCCCTGTGGAAGCTGCTCGATTTCACCTTGTCAGATACGTGTTTGTCTTCCCGGCAGAGAAACAGTGGCTTAGAGAACTCTTTCTACAGAAGCCACACACTCTGCCCTAGAGCTGAGAAGCACTGGCTGTCACTTCCCTTTGCAGAAGTAACATTCTCCAGAAACACACTCTCTCCTAACTCTTCAGTTCCTAGCTCACCTCACATATGCATGGAAACACAGAGTGGAGCAGCCGGTGATAGCTCTTGCTTGGATGCTGCCAGAAGGCTCTGTGTGAGAGTGGCTTGCAAGTAGCTGCTTAGGAATCTAGTTGCACCGCAAGTCCAAGCTTCTCACTGGAGCTGAGAAGGACTGGGAAGAACTTCCATTTGAAGAAGTAAGAGGGTGCAGAAACACACGCAGTTCTAGCTCTTACGGGGGAGTGTGCAGGAGAGTTCAGTGAACAGGCCGCTCTGCCCGAACAAGGCAGAAGGCAGATGCGTAGTTCCCAAGCATATTCTTCTGAGTCTACTAGAAACGTTGGAGTAGAGCTGAGATGAACTCGGTATAAGTTCCATTTGAAGCAATAACCTAGGCCAGAAACCCACTCAGGTGTAGCTGTTCAGATTCATCTGGAGCGCACATGCTGGGAACCAGGCAGCAGAGTGCCCTGTGGAATCTGCTGGATTTCACCTTGTCAGATACGTGTTTGTCTTCCCGGCAGAGAAACAGTGGCTTAGAGAACTCTTTCTACAGCAGCCACACACTCTGCCCTAGAGCTGAGAAGCACTGGCTGTCACTTCCCTTTGCAGAAGTAACATTCTCCAGAAACACACTCTCTCCTAACTCTTCAGTTCCTAGCTCACCTCACATATGCATGGAAACACAGAGTGGAGCAGCCGGTGATAGCTCTTGCTTGGATGCTGCCAGAAGGCTCTGTGTGATAGTGGCTTGCAAGTAGCTGCTTAGGAATCTAGTTGCACCGCAAGTCCAAGCTTCTCACTGGAGCTGAGAAGGACTGGGAAGAACTTCCATTTGAAGAAGTAAGAGGGTGCAGAAACACACGCAGTTCTAGCTCTTACTGGGGAGTGTGCAGGAGAGTTCAGTGAACAGGCCGCTCTGCCCGAACAAGGCAGAAGGCAGATGCGTAGTTCCCAAGCATATTCTTCTGAGTCTACTAGAAACGTTGGAGTAGAGCTGAGATGAACTCGGTATAAGTTCCATTTGAAGCAATAACCGAGGCCAGAAACCCACTCAGTTGCTGCTGTTCAGATTCATCTGGAGCGCACATGCTGGGAACCTGGCAGCAGAGTGCCCTGTGGAAGCTGCTCGATTTCACCTTGTCAGATAGGTGTTTGTCTTCCCGGCAGAGAAACAGAGGCTTAGAGAACTCTTTCTACAGCAGCCACACACTCTGCCCTAGAGCTGAGAAGCACTGGCTGTCACTTCCCTTTGCAGAAGTAACATTCTCCAGAAACACACTCTCTCCTAACTCTTCAGTACCTAGCTCACCTCACATATGCATGGAAACACAGAGTGGAGCAGCCGGTGATAGCTCTTGCTTGGATGCTGCCAGAAGGCTCTGTGTGATAGTGGCTTGCAAGTAGCTGCTTAGGAATCTAGTTGCAGAGCAAGTACAAGCTTCTCACTGGTGCTGAGAAGGACTGGGAAGAACATCCCTTTGATGAAGTAAGAGGGTGCAGAAACACACGCATTTCTAGCTCTTCCTGGGGAGTGTGCAGGAGAGTTTAGTGAACAGGCCTCTCTGCCCGAACACGGCAGTAGGCAGATGCGTAGTTCCCAAGCATATTCTTCTGAGTCTACTAGAAACGTTGGAGTAGAGCTGAGATGAACTCGGTATAAGTTCCATTTGAAGAAATAACCTAGGCCAGAAACCCACTCAGCTGTAGCTGTTCAGATTCATCTGGAGCGCACATGCTGGGAACCAGGCAGCAGAGTGTCCTGAGGAAGCTGCTCGATTTCACCTTGTCAGATAGGTGTTTGTCTTCCCGGCAGAGAAACAGAGGCTTAGAGAACTCTTTCTACAGCAGCCACACACTCTGCCCTAGAGCTGAGAAGCACTGGCTGTCAAGTCCCTTTGCAGAAGTAACATTCTCCAGAAACACACTCTCTCCTAACTCTTCAGTTCCTAGCTCACCTCACATATGCATGGAAACACAGAGTGGAGCAGCCGGTGATAGCTCTTTCTTGGATGCTGCCAGAAGGCTCTGTGTGATAGTGGCTTGCAAGTAGCTGCTTAGGAATCTAGTTGCATGGCAAGTCCAAGCTTCTCACTGGAGCTGAGAAGGACTGGGGAGAACTTCCCTTTGAAGAACTAAGAGAGTGCAGAAACACACGCAGTTCTAGCTCTTACTGGGGAGTGTGCAGGAGAGTTCAGTGAACTGGCCGCTCGGCCCGAACAAGGCAGAAGGCAGATGCGTAGTTCCCAAGCATATTATTCTGAGTCTACTAGAAACGTTGGAGTAGAGGTGAGATGAACTCGGTATAAGTTCCATTTGAAGAAATAACATAGGCCAGAAACCCACTCAGCTGTAGCTGTTAAGATTCATCTGGAGCGCACATGCTGGGAACCAGGCAGCAGAGTGCCCTGTGGAAGCTGCTCGATTTCCGCTTGTCTGATAGGTGTTTGTCTTCCCGGCAGAGAAACAGTGGCTTAGAGAACTGTTTCTACAGCAGCCACACACTCTGCCCTAGAGCTGAGAAGCACTGGCTGTCACTTCCCTTTGCAGAAGTAACATTCTCCAGAAACACACTCTCTCCTAACTCTTCAGTTCCTAGCTCACCTCACATATGCATGGAAACACAGAGTGGAGCAGCCGGTGATAGCTCTTTCTTGGATGCTGCCAGAAGGCTCTGTGTGGTAGTGGCTTGCAAGTAGCTGCTTAGGAATCTAGTTGCATGGCAAGTCCAAGCTTCTCACTGGAGCTGAGAAGGACTGGGGAGAACTTCCCTTTGAAGAACTAAGAGAGTGCAGAAAGACACGCAGTTCTAGCTCTTACTGGTTATTGTGCAGGAGAGATCAGTGAACAGGCCGCTCTGCCCGAACAAGGGAGAAGGCTGATGCGTAGTTCCCAAGCATATTCTTCTCAGTCTACTAGAAACTTTGGAGTAGAGCTGAGATGAACTCGGTATAAGTTCCATTTGAAGCAATAACCTAGGCCAGAAACCCACTCAGCTGTAGCTGTTAAGATTCATGTTGAGCGCACATGGTGGGAACCAGGCAGCAGAGTGCCCTGTGGAAGCTGCTCGATTTCACCTTGTCAGATACGTGTTTGTCTTCCCTGCAGAGAAACAGTGGCTTAGAGAACTCTTTCTACAGCAGCCACACACTCTGCCCTAGAGCTGAGAAGCACTGGCTGTAAGTTCCCTTTGCAGAAGTAACATTCTCCAGAAACACACTCTCTCCTAACTCTTCAGTTCCTAGCTCACCTCACATATGCATGGAAACACAGAGTGGAGCAGCCGGTGATAGCTCTTGCTTGGATGCTGCCAGAAGGCTCTGTGTGATAGTGGCTTGCAAGTAGCTGCTTAGGAATCTAGTTGCAGGGCAAGTACAAGCTTCTCACTGGAGCTGAGAAGGACTGGGAAGAACTTCCATTTGAAGAAGTAAGAGGGTGCAGAAACACACGCAGTTCTAGCTCTTAAGGGGGAGTGTGCAGGAGAGTTCAGTGAACAGGCCGCTCTGCCCGAACAAGGCAGAAGGCAGATGCGTAGTTCCCAAGCATATTCGTCTGAGTCTACTAGAAACGTTGGAGTAGAGCTGAGATGAACTCGGTATAAGTTCCATTTGAAGCAATAACCTAGGCCAGAAACCCACTCACCTGTAGCTGTTCAGATTCATCTGGAGCGCACATGCTGGGAACCAGGCAGAAGAGTGCCCTGAGGAAGCTGCTCGATTTCACCTTGTCAGATAGGTGTTTGTCTTCCCGGCAGAGAAACAGAGGCTTAGAGAACTCTTTCTACAGCAGCCACACAGTCTGCCCTAGAGCTGAGAAGCACTGGCTGTCACATCCCTTTGCAGAAGTAACATTCTCCAGAAACACACTCTCTCCTAACTCTTCAGTACGTAGCTCACCTCACATATGCATGGAAACACAGAGTGGAGCAGCCGGTGATAGCTCTTGCTTGGATGCTGCCAGAAGGCTCAGTGTGATAGTGACTTGCAAGTAGCTGCTTAGGAATCTAGTTGCACCGCAAGTCCAAGCATCTCACTGGAGCTGAGAAGGACTGGGAAGAACTTCCATTTGAAGAAGTAAGAGGGTGCAGAAACAGACGCAGTTCTAGCTCTTACTGGGGAGTGTGCAGGAGAGTTCAGTGAACAGGCCGCTCTGCCCGAACAAGGCAGAAGGCAGATGCGTAGTTCCCAAGCATATTCTTCTGAGTCTACTAGAAACGTTGGAGTAGAGGTAAGATGAACTCGGTATAAGTTCCATTTGAAGAAATAACATAGGCCAGAAACCCACTCAGCTGTAGCTGTTAAGATTCATCTGGAGCGCACATGCTGGGAACCAGGCAGCAGAGTGCCCTGTGGAAGCTGCTCGATTTCCGCTTGTCTGATAGGTGTTTGTCTTCCCGGCAGAGAAACAGTGGCTTAGAGAACTGTTTCTACAGCAGCCACACACTCTGCCCTAGAGCTGAGAAGCACTGGCTGTCACTTCCCTTTGCAGAAGTAACATTCTCCAGAAACACACTCTCTCCTAACTCTTCAGTTCCTGGCTCACCTCACATATGCATGGAAACACAGAGTGGAGCAGCCGGTGATAGCTCTTTCTTGGATGCTGCCAGAAGGCTCTGTGTGATAGTGGCTTGCAAGTAGCTGCTTAGGAATCTAGTTGCATGGCAAGTCCAAGCTTCTCACTGGAGCTGAGAAGGACTGGGGAGAACTTCCCTTTGAAGAACTAAGAGAGTGCAGAAACACACGCAGTTCTAGCTCTTACTGGTTATTGTGCAGGAGAGATCAGTGAACAGGCCGCTCTGCCCGAACAAGGGAGAAGGCTGATGCGTAGTTCCCAAGCATATTCTTCTCAGTCTACTAGAAACTTTGGAGTAGAGCTGAGATGAACTCGGTATAAGTTCCATTTGAAGCAATAACCGAGGCCAGAAACCCACTCAGTTGCTGCTGTTCAGATTCATCTGGAGCGCACATGCTGGGAACCTGGCAGCAGAGTGCCCTGTGGAAGCTGCTCGATTTCACCTTGTCAGATAGGTGTTTGTCTTCCCGGCAGAGAAACAGAGGCTTAGAGAACTCTTTCTACAGCAGCCACACACTCTGCCCTAGAGCTGAGAAGCACTGGCTGTCACTTCCCTTTGCAGAAGTAACATTCTCCAGAAACACACTCTCTCCTAACTCTTCAGTACCTAGCTCACCTCACATATGCATGGAAACACAGAGTGGAGCAGCCGGTGATAGCTCTTGCTTGGATGCTGCCAGAAGGCTCTGTGTGATAGTTGCTTGCAAGTAGCTGCTTAGGAATCTAGTTGCAGAGCAAGTACAAGCTTCTCACTGGTGCTGAGAAGGACTGGGAAGAACATCCCTTTGAAGAAGTAAGAGGGTGCGGAAACACACGCATTTCTAGCTCTTCCTGGGGAGTGTGCAGGAGAGTTTAGTGAACAGGCCTCTCTGCCCGAACACGGCAGTAGGCAGATGCGTAGTTCCCAAGCATATTCTTCTGAGTCTACTAGAAACGTTGGAGTAGAGCTGAGATGAACTCGGTATAAGTTCCATTTGAAGAAATAACCTAGGCCAGAAACCCACTCACCTGTAGCTGTTAAGATTCATCTGGAGCGCACATGCTGGGAACCAGGCAGCAGAGTGCCCTGTGGAAGCTGCTCGATTTCACCTTGTCAGATACGTGTTTGTCTTCCCGGCAGAGAAACAGTGGCTTAGAGAACTCTTTCTACAGCAGCCACACACTCTGCCCTAGAGCTGAGAAGCACTGGCTGTCACATCCCTTTGCAGAAGTAACATTCTCCAGAAACACACTCTCTCCTAACTCTTCAGTACGTAGCTCACCTCACATATGCATGGAAACACAGAGTGGAGCAGCCGGTGATAGCTCTTGCTTGGATGCTGCCAGAAGGCTCAGTGTGATAGTGGCTTGCAAGTAGCTGCTTAGTAATCTAGTTGCACCGCAAGTCCAAGCTTCTCACTGGAGCTGAGTAGGACTCGGAAGAACTTCCATTTGAAGAAGTAAGAGGGTGCAGAAACACACGCAGTTCTAGCTCTTACTGGGGAGTGTGCAGGAGAGTTCAGTGAACAGGCCGCTCTGCCCGAACAAGGCAGAAGGCAGATGCGTAGTTCCCAAGCATATTCTTCTGAGTCTACTAGAAACGTTGGAGTAGAGCTGAGATGAACTCGGTATACGTTCCATTTGAAGAAATAACCTAGGCCAGAAACCCACTCAGTTGTAGCTGTTCAGATGCATCTGGAGCGCACATGCTGGGAACCAGGCAGCAGAGTGTCCTGAGGAAGCTGCTCGATTTCACCTTGTCAGATAGGTGTTTGTCTTCCCGGCAGAGAAACAGAGGCTTAGAGAACTCTTTCTACAGCAGCCACACACTCTGCCCTAGAGCTGAGAAGCACTGGCTGTCAAGTCCCTTTGCAGAAGTAACATTCTCCAGAAACACACTCTCTCCTAACTCTTCAGTTCCTAGCTCACCTCACATATGCATGGAAACACAGAGTGGAGCAGCCGGTGATAGCTCTTTCTTGGATGCTGCCAGAAGGCTCTGTGTGATAGTGGCTTGCAAGTAGCTGCTTAGGAATCTAGTTGCATGGCAAGTCCTAGCTTCTCACGGGAGCTGAGAAGGACTGGGGAGAACTTCCCTTTGAAGAACTAAGAGAGTGCAGAAACACACGCAGTTCTAGCTCTTACTGGGGAGTGTGCAGGAGAGTTCAGTGAACTGGCCGCTCTGCCCGAACAAGGCAGAAGGCAGATGCGTAGTTCCCAAGCATATTATTCTGAGTCTACTAGAAACGTTGGAGTAGAGGTGAGATGAACTCGGTATAAGTTCCATTTGAAGCAATAACCTAGGCTAGAAACCCACTCAGCTGTAGCTGTTAAGGTTCATGTTGAGCGCACATGGTGGGAACCAGGCAGCAGAGTGCCCTGTGGAAGCTGCTCGATTTCACCTTGTCAGATACGTGTTTGTCTTCCCGGCAGAGAAACAGTGGCTTAGAGAACTCTTTCTACAGCAGCCACCCACTCTGCCCTAGAGCTGAGAAGCACTGGCTGTCACTTCCCTTTGCAGAAGTAACATTCTCCAGAAACACACTCTCTCCTAACTCTTCAGTACCTAGCTCACCTCACATATGCATGGAAACACAGAGTGGAGCAGCCGGTGATAGCTCTTGCTTGGATGCTGCCAGAAGGCTCTGTGTGATAGTGGCTTGCAAGTAGCTGCTTAGGAATCTAGTTGCAGAGCAAGTACAAGCTTCTCACTGGTGCTGAGAAGGACTGGGAAGAACATCCCTTTGAAGAAGTAAGAGGGTGCAGAAACAGACGCATTTCTAGCTCTTCCTGGGGAGTGTGCAGGAGAGTTTAGTGAACAGGCCTCTCTGCCCGAACACGGCAGTAGGCAGATGCGTAGTTCCCAAGCATATTCTTCTGAGTCTACTAGAAACGTTGGAGTAGAGCTGAGATGAACTCGGTATAAGTTCCATTTGAAGAAATAACCTAGGCCAGAAACCCACTCAACTGTAGCTGTTAAGATTCATCTGGAGCGCACATGCTGGGAACCAGGCAGCAGAGTGCCCTGTGGAAGCTGCTCGATTTCACCTTGTCAGATACGTGTTTGTCTTCCCGGCAGAGAAACAGTGGCTTAGAGAACTCTTTCTACAGCAGCCACACACTCTGCTCTAGAGCTGAGAAGCACTGGCTGTCACTTCCCTTTGCAGAAGTAACATTCTCCAGAAACACACTCTCTCCTAACTCTTCAGTTCCTAGCTCACCTCACATATGCATGGAAACACAGAGTGGAGCAGCCGGTGATAGCTCTTGCTTGGATGCTGCCAGAAGGCTCAGTGTGATAGTGGCTTGCAAGTAGCTGCTTAGGAATCTAGTTGCATGGCAAGTCCAAGCTTCTCACTGGAGCTGAGAAGGACTGGGGAGAACTTCCCTTTGAAGAACTAAGAGAGTGCAGAAACACACGCAGTTCTAGCTCTTACTGGGGAGTGTGCAGGAGAGTTCAGTGAACTGGCCGCTCGGCCCGAACAAGGCAGAAGGCAGATGCGTAGTTCCCAAGCATATTATTCTGAGTCTACTAGAAACGTTGGAGTAGAGGTGAGATGAACTCGGTATAAGTTCCATTTGAAGAAATAACATAGGCCAGAAACCCACTCAGCTGTAGCTGTTAAGATTCATCTGGAGCGCACATGCTGGGAACCAGGCAGCAGAGTGCCCTGTGGAAGCTGCTCGATTTCACCTTGTCAGATACGTGTTTGTCTTCCCGGCAGAGAAACAGTGGCTTAGAGAACTCTTTCTACAGAAGCCACACACTCTGCCCTAGAGCTGAGAAGCACTGGCTGTCACTTCCCTTTGCAGAAGTAACATTCTCCAGAAACACACTCTCTCCTAACTCTTCAGTTCCTAGCTCACCTCACATATGCATGGAAACACAGAGTGGAGCAGCCGGTGATAGCTCTTGCTTGGATGCTGCCAGAAGGCTCTGTGTGATAGTGGCTTGCAAGTAGCTGCTTAGGAATCTAGTTGCAGGGCAAGTCCAAGCTTCTCACTGGAGCTGAGAAGGACTGGGAAGAACTTCCATTTGAAGAAGTAAGAGGGTGCAGAAACACACGCAGTTCTAGCTCTTACTGGCGAGTGTGCAGGAGAGTTCAGTGAACAGGCCGCTCTGCCCGAACAAGGCAGAAGGCAGATGCGTAGTTCCCAATCATATCCTTCTAGGTCTACTAGAAACGTTGGAGTAGAGCTGAGATGAACTCGGTATACGTTCCATTTGAAGCAATAACCGAGGCCAGAAACCCACTCAGTTGTAGCTGTTCAGATTCATCTGGAGCGCACATGCTGGGAACCTGGCAGCAGAGTGCCCTGTGGAAGCTGCTCGATTTCACCTTGTCAGATAGGTGTTTGTCTTCCCGGCAGAGAAACAGAGGCTTAGAGATCTCTTTCTACAGCAGCCACACACTCTGCCCTAGAGCTGAGAAGCACTGGCTGTCACTTCCCTTTGCAGAAGTAACATTCTCCAGAAACACACTCTCTCCTAACTCTTCAGTACCTAGCTCACCTCACATATGCATGGAAACACAGAGTGGAGCAGCCGGTGATAGCTCTTGCTTGGATGCTGCCAGAAGGCTCTGTGTGATAGTGGCTTGCAAGTAGCTGCTTAGGAATCTAGTTGCAGAGCAAGTACAAGCTTCTCACTGGTGCTGAGAAGGACTGGGAAGAACATCCCTTTGAAGAAGTAAGAGGGTGCAGAAACACACGCATTTCTAGCTCTTCCTGGGGAGTGTGCAGGAGAGTTTAGTGAACAGGCCTCTCTGCCCGAACACGGCAGTAGGCAGATGCGTAGTTCCCAAGCATATTCTTCTGAGTCTACTAGAAACGTTGGAGTAGAGCTGAGATGAACTCGGTATAAGTTCCATTTGAAGAAATAACCTAGGCCAGAAACCCACTCACCTGTAGCTGTTAAGATTCATCTGGAGCGCACATGCTGGGAACCAGGCAGCAGAGTGCCCTGTGGAAGCTGCTCGATTTCACCTTGTCAGATACGTGTTTGTCTTCCCGGCAGAGAAACAGTGGCTTAGAGAACTCTTTCTACAGCAGCCACACACTCTGCCCTAGAGCTGAGAAGCACTGGCTGTCACATCCCTTTGCAGAAGTAACATTCTCCAGAAACACACTCTCTCCTAACTCTTCAGTACGTAGCTCACCTCACATATGCATGGAAACACAGAGTGGAGCAGCCGGTGATAGCTCTTGCTTGGATGCTGCCAGAAGGCTCAGTGTGATAGTGGCTTGCAAGTAGCTGCTTAGGAATCTAGTTGCATGGCAAGTCCAAGCTTCTCACTGAAGCTGAGAAGGACTGGGGAGAACTTCCCTTTGAAGAACTAAGAGAGTGCAGAAACACACGCAGTTCTAGCTCTTACTGGTTATTGTGCAGGAGAGATCAGTGAACAGGCCGCTCTGCCCGAACAAGGGAGAAGGCTGATGCGTAGTTCCCAAGCATATTCTTCTCAGTCTACTAGAAACTTTGGAGTAGAGCTGAGATGAACTCGGTATAAGTTCCATTTGAAGCAATAACCTAGGCCAGAAACCCACTCAGCTGTAGCTGTTAAGATTCATGTTGAGCGCACATGGTGGGAACCAGGCAGCAGAGGGCCCTGTGGAAGCTGCTCGATTTCACCTTGTCAGATACGTGTTTGTCTTCCCGGCAGAGAAACAGTGGCTTAGAGAACTCTTTCTACAGAAGCCACACACTCTGCCCTAGAGCTGAGAAGCACTGGCTGTCACTTCCCTTTGCAGAAGTAACATTCTCCAGAAACACACTCTCTCCTAACTCTTCAGTTCCTAGCTCACCTCACATATGCATGGAAACACAGAGTGGATCAGCCGGTGATAGCTCTTGCTTGGATGCTGCCAGAAGGCTCAGTGTGATAGTGGCTTGCATGTAGCTGCTTAGGAATCTAGTTGCACCGCAAGTCCAAGCATCTCACTGGAGCTGAGAAGGACTGGGAAGAACTTCCATTGGAAGAAGTAAGAGGGTGCAGAAAAAGACGCAGTTCTAGCTCTTACTGGGGAGTGTGCAGGAGAGTTCAGTGAACAGGCTGCTCTGCCCGAACAAGGCAGAAGGCAGATGCGTAGTTCCCAAGCATATTCTTCTGAGTCTACTAGAAACGTTGGAGTAGAGCTGAGATGAACTCGGTATACGTTCCATTTGAAGAAATAACCTAGGCCAGAAACCCACTCAGTTGTAGCTGTTCAGATTCATCTGGAGCGCACATGCTGGGAACCAGGCAGCAGAGTGTCCTGAGGAAGCTGCTCGATTTCACCTTGTCAGATAGGTGTTTGTCTTCCCGGCAGAGAAACAGAGGCTTAGAGAACTCTTTCTACAGCAGCCACACACTCTGCCCTAGAGCTGAGAAGCACTGGCTGTCAAGTCCCTTTGCAGAAGTAACATTCTCCAGAAACACACTCTCTCCTAACTCTTCTGTTCCTAGCTCACCTCACATATGCATGGAAACACAGAGTGGAGCAGCCGGTGATAGCTCTTTCTTGGATGCTGCCAGAAGGCTCTGTGTGATAGTGGCTTGCAAGTAGCTGCTTAGGAATCTAGTTGCAGGGCAAGTCCAAGCTTCTCACTGGAGCTGAGAAGGACTGGGAAGAACTTCCATTTCAAGAAGTAAGAGGGTGCAGAAACAGACGCAGTTCTAGCTCTTACTGGGGAGTGTGCAGGAGAGTTCAGTGAACAGGCCGCTCTGCCCGAACAAGGCAGAAGGCAGATGCGTAGTTCCCAATCATATCCTTCTAGGTCTACTAGAAACGTTGGAGTAGAGCTGAGATGAACTCGGTATAAGTTCCATTTGAAGCAATAACCGAGGCCAGAAACCCACTCAGTTGCTGCTGTTCAGATTCATCTGGAGCGCACATGCTGGGAACCTGGCAGCAGAGTGCCCTGTGGAAGCTGCTCGATTTCACCTTGTCAGATAGGTGTTTGTCTTCCCGGCAGAGAAACAGAGGCTTAGAGAACTCTTTCTACAGCAGCCACACACTCTGCCCTAGAGCTGAGAAGCACTGGCTGTCACTTCCCTTTGCAGAAGTAACATTCTCCAGAAACACACTCTCTCCTAACTCTTCAGTACCTAGCTCACCTCACATATGCATGGAAACACAGAGTGGAGCAGCCGGTGATAGCTCTTGCTTGGATGCTGCCAGAAGGCTCTGTGTGATAGTGGCTTGCATGTAGCTGCTTAGGAATCTAGTTGCAGGGCAAGTACAAGCTTCTCACTGGAGCTGAGAAGGACTGGGAAGAACTTCCCTTTGAAGATCTAAGAGTGTCCAGAAACGCACGCAGTTCTAGCTCTTACAGGGGAGTGTGCAGGAGAGTTCAGTGAACAGGCCGCTCTGCCCGAACAAGGCAGAAGGCAGATGCGTAGTTCCCAAGCATATTCGTCTGAGTCTACTAGAAACGTTGGAGTAGAGCTGAGATGAACTCGGTATAAGTTCCATTTGAAGCTTTTAACCTAGGCCAGAAACCCACTCACCTGTAGCTGTTCAGATTCATCTGGAGCGCACATGCTGGGAACCAGGCAGAAGAGTGCGCTGAGGAAGCTGCTCGATTTCACCTTGTCAGATAGGTGTTTGTCTTCCCGGCAGAGAAACAGAGGCTTAGGGAACTCTTTCTACAGCAGCCACACAGTCTGCCCTAGAGCTGAGAAGCACTGGCTGTCACATCCCTTTGCAGAAGTAACATTCTCCAGAAACACACTCTCTCCTAACTCTTCAGTACGTAGCTCACCTCAAATATGCATGGAAACACAGAGTGGAGCAGCCGGTGATAGCTCTTGCTTGGATGCTGCCAGAAGGCTCAGTGTGATAGTGGCTTGCAAGTAGCTGCTTAGGAATCTAGTTGCACCGCAAGTCCAAGCATCTCACTGGAGCTGAGAAGGACTGGGAAGAACTTCCATTTGAAGAAGTAAGAGGGTGCAGAAACAGACGCAGTTCTAGCTCTTACTGGGGAGTGTGCAGGAGAGTTCAGTGAACAGGCCGCTCTGCCCGAACAAGGCAGAAGGCAGATGCGTAGTTCCCAAGCATATTCTTCTGAGTCTACTAGCAACGTTGGAGTAGAGCTGAGATGAACTCGGTATACGTTCCATTTGAAGAAATAACCTAGGCCAGAAACCCACTCAGTTGTAGCTGTTCAGATTCATCTGGAGCGCACATGCTGGGAACCAGGCAGCAGAGTGTCCTGAGGAAGCTGCTCGATTTCACCTTGTCAGATAGGTGTTTGTCTTCCCGGCAGAGAAACAGAGGCTTAGAGAACTCTTTCTACAGCAGCCACACACTCTGCCCTAGAGCTGAGAAGCACTGGCTGTCAAGTCCCTTTGCAGAAGTAACATTCTCCAGAAACACACTCTCTCCTAACTCTTCAGTTCCTAGCTCACCTCACATATGCATGGAAACACAGAGTGGAGCAGCCGGTGATAGCTCTTTCTTGGATGCTGCCAGAAGGCTCTGTGTGATAGTGGCTTGCAAGTAGCTGCTTAGGAATCTAGTTGCATGGCAAGTCCAAGCTTCTCACTAGAGCTGAGAAGGACTGGGGAGAACTTCCCTTTGAAGAACTAAGAGAGTGCAGAAACACACGCAGTTCTAGCTCTTACTGGTTATTGTGCAGGAGAGATCAGTGAACAGGCCGCTCTGCCCGAACAAGGGAGAAGGCTGATGCGTAGTTCCCAAGCATATTCTTCTCAGTCTACTAGAAAGTTTGGAGTAGAGCTGAGATGAACTCGGTATAAGTTCCATTTGAAGCAATAACCTAGGCCAGAAACCCACTCAGCTGTAGCTGTTAAGATTCATGTTGAGCGCACATGGTGGGAACCAGGCAGCAGAGTGCCCTGTGGAAGCTGCTCGATTTCACCTTGTCAGATACGTGTTTGTCTTCCCGGCAGAGAAACAGTGGCTTAGAGAACTCTTTCTACAGAAGCCACACACTCTGCCCTAGAGCTGAGAAGCACTGGCTGTCACTTCCCTTTGCAGAAGTAACATTCTCCAGAAACACACTCTCTCCTAACTCTTCAGTTCCTAGCTCACCTCACATATGCATGGAAACACAGAGTGGAGCAGCCGGTGATAGCTCTTGCTTGGATGCTGCCAGAAGGCTCTGTGTGATAGTGGCTTGCAAGTAGCTGCTTAGGAATCTAGTTGCAGGGCAAGTCCAAGCTTCTCACTGGAGCTGAGAAGGACTGGGAAGAACTTCCATTTGAAGAAGTAAGAGGGTGCAGAAACACACGCAGTTCTAGCTCTTACTGGCGAGTGTGCAGGAGAGTTCAGTGAACAGGCCGCTCTGCCCGAACAAGGCAGAAGGCAGATGCGTAGTTCCCAATCATATCCTTCTAGGTCTACTAGAAACGTTGGAGTAGAGCTGAGATGAACTCGGTATACGTTCCATTTGAAGCAATAACCGAGGCCAGAAACCCACTCAGTTGTAGCTGTTCAGATTCATCTGGAGCGCACATGCTGGGAACCTGGCAGCAGAGTGCCCTGTGGAAGCTGCTCGATTTCACCTTGTCAGATAGGTGTTTGTCTTCCCGGCAGAGAAACAGAGGCTTAGAGATCTCTTTCTACAGCAGCCACACACTCTGCCCTAGAGCTGAGAAGCACTGGCTGTCACTTCCCTTTGCAGAAGTAACATTCTCCAGAAACACACTCTCTCCTAACTCTTCAGTACCTAGCTCACCTCACATATGCATGGAAACACAGAGTGGAGCAGCCGGTGATAGCTCTTGCTTGGATGCTGCCAGAAGGCTCTGTGTGATAGTGGCTTGCAAGTAGCTGCTTAGGAATCTAGTTGCAGAGCAAGTACAAGCTTCTCACTGGTGCTGAGAAGGACTGGGAAGAACATCCCTTTGAAGAAGTAAGAGGGTGCAGAAACACACGCATTTCTAGCTCTTCCTGGGGAGTGTGCAGGAGAGTTTAGTGAACAGGCCTCTCTGCCCGAACACGGCAGTAGGCAGATGCGTAGTTCCCAAGCATATTCTTCTGAGTCTACTAGAAACGTTGGAGTAGAGCTGAGATGAACTCGGTATAAGTTCCATTTGAAGAAATAACCTAGGCCAGAAACCCACTCAGCTGTAGCTGTTAAGATTCATCTGGAGCGCACATGCTGGGAACCAGGCAGCAGAGTGCCCTGTGGAAGCTGCTCGATTTCACCTTGTCAGATACGTGTTTGTCTTCCCGGCAGAGAAACAGTGGCTTAGAGAACTCTTTCTACAGCAGCCACACACTCTGCCCTAGAGCTGAGAAGCACTGGCTGTCACATCCCTTTGCAGAAGTAACATTCTCCAGAAACACACTCTCTCCTAACTCTTCAGTACGTAGCTCACCTCTCATATGCATGGAAACACAGAGTGGAGCAGCCGGTGATAGCTCTTGCTTGGATGCTGCCAGAAGGCTCAGTGTGATAGTGGCTTGCAAGTAGCTGCTTAGGAATCTAGTTGCATGGCAAGTCCAAGCTTCTCACTGAAGCTGAGAAGGACTGGGGAGAACTTCCCTTTGAAGAACTAAGAGAGTGCAGAAACACACGCAGTTCTAGCTCTTACTGGTTATTGTGCAGGAGAGATCAGTGAACAGGCCGCTCTGCCCGAACAAGGGAGAAGGCTGATGCGTAGTTCCCAAGCATATTCTTCTCAGTCTACTAGAAACTTTGGAGTAGAGCTGAGATGAACTCGGTATAAGTTCCATTTGAAGCAATAACCTAGGCCAGAAACCCACTCAGCTGTAGCTGTTAAGATTCATGTTGAGCGCACATGCTGGGAACCAGGCAGCAGAGTGCCCTGTGGAAGCTGCACGATTTCACCTTGTCAGATACGTGTTTGTCTTCCCGGCAGAGAAACAGTGGCTTAGAGAACTCTTTCTACAGAAGCCACACACTCTGCCCTAGAGCTGAGAAGCACTGGCTGTCACTTCCCTTTGCAGAAGTAACATTCTCCAGAAACACACTCTCTCCTAACTCTTCAGTTCCTAGCTCACCTCACATATGCATGGAAACACAGAGTGGAGCAGCCGGTGATAGCTCTTTCTTGGATGCTGCCAGAAGGCTCTGTGTGATAGTGGCTTGCAAGTAGCTGCTTAGGAATCTAGTTGCAGGGCAAGTACAAGCTTCTCACTGGAGCTGAGAAGGACTGGGAAGAACTTCCATTTGAAGAAGTAAGAGGGTGCAGAAACACACGCAGTGCTAGCTCTTACGGGGGAGTGTGCAGGAGAGTTCAGTGAACAGGCCGCTCTGCCCGAAAAGGCAGAAGGCAGATGCGTAGTTCCCAATCATATCCTTCTAGGTCTACTAGAAACGTTGGAGTAGAGCTGAGATGAACTCGGTATAAGTTCCATTTGAAGCAATAACCGAGGCCAGAAACCCACTCAGTTGCTGCTGTTCAGATTCATCTGGAGCGCACATGCTGGGAACCAGCCAGCAGAGTGCCCTGTGGAAGCTGCTCGATTTCACCTTGTCAGATACGTGTTTGTCTTCCCGGCAGAGAAACAGTGGCTTAGAGAACTCTTTCTACAGCAGCCACACACTCTGCTCTAGAGCTGAGAAGCACTGGCTGTCACTTCCCTTTGCAGAAGTAACATTCTCCAGAAACACACTCTCTCCTAACTCTTCAGTTCCTAGCTCACCTCACATATGCATGGAAACACAGAGTGGAGCAGCCGGTGATAGCTCTTGCTTGCATGCTGCCAGAAGGCTCTGTGTGATAGTGGCTTGCATGTAGCTGCTTAGGAATCTAGTTGCAGGGCAAGTACAAGCTTCTCACTGGAGCTGAGAAGGACTGGGAAGAACTTCCCTTTGAAGATCTAAGAGTGTCCAGAAACGCACGCAGTTCTAGCTCTTACAGGGGAGTGTGCAGGAGAGTTCAGTGAACAGGCCGCTCTGCCCGAACAAGGGAGAAGGCAGATGCGTAGTTCCCAAGCATATTCGTCTGAGTCTACTAGAAATGTTGGAGTAGAGCTGAGATGAACTCGGTATAAGTTCCATTTGAAGCAATAACCTAGGCCAGAAACCCACTCACCTGTAGCTGTTCAGATTCATCTGGAGCGCACATGCTGGGAACCAGGCAGAAGAGTGCCCTGAGGAAGCTGCTCGATTTCACCTTGTCAGATAGGTGTTTGTCTTCCCGGCAGAGAAACAGAGGCTTAGAGAACTCTTTCTATAGCAGCCACACAGTCTGCCCTAGAGCTGAGAAGCACTGGCTGTCACATCCCTTTGCAGAAGTAACATTCTCCAGAAACACACTCTCTCCTAACTCTTCAGTACGTAGCTCACCTCACATATGCATGGAAACACAGAGTGGAGCAGCCGGTGATAGCTCTTGCTTGGATGCTGCCAGAAGGCTCAGTGTGATAGTGGCTTGCAAGTAGCTGCTTAGGAATCTAGTTGCACCGCAAGTCCAAGCATCTCACTGGAGCTGAGAAGGACTGGGAAGAACTTCCATTTGAAGAAGTAAGAGGGTGCAGAAACAGACGCAGTTCTAGCTCTTACTGGGGAGTGTGCAGGAGAGTTCAGTGAACAGGCTGCTCTGCCCGAACAAGGCAGAAGGCAGATGCGTAGTTCCCAAGCATATTCTTCTGAGTTTACTAGAAACGTTGGAGTAGAGCTGAGATGAACTCGGTATAAGTTCCATTTGAAGAAATAACCTAGGCCAGAAACCCACTCAGCTGTAGCTGTTAAGATTCATCTGGAGCGCACATGCTGGGAACCAGGCAGCAGAGTGCCCTGTGGAAGCTGCTCGATTTCACCTTGTCAGATACGTGTTTGTCTTCCTGGCAGAGAAACAGTGGCTTAGAGAACTCTTTCTACAGCAGCCACACACTCTGCTCTAGAGCTGAGAAGCACTGGCTGTCACTTCCCTTTGCAGAAGTAACATTCTCCAGAAACACACTCTCTCCTAACTCTTCAGTTCCTAGCTCACCTCACATATGCATGGAAACACAGAGTGGAGCAGCCGGTGATAGCTCTTGCTTGCATGCTGCCAGAAGGCTCTGTGTGATAGTGGCTTGCATGTACCTGCTTAGGAATCTAGTTGCAGGGCAAGTACAAGCTTCTCACTGGAGCTGAGAAGGACTGGGAAGAACTTCCCGTTGAAGATCTAAGAGTGTCCAGAAACGCACGCAGTTCTAGCTCTTACAGGGGAGTGTGCAGGAGACTTCAGTGAACAGGCCGCTCTGCCCGAACAAGGCAGAAGGCAGATGCGTAGTTCCCAAGCATATTCGTCTGAGTCTACTAGAAACGTTGGAGTAGAGCTGAGATGAACTCGGTATAAGTTCCATTTGAAGCTTTTAACCTAGGCCAGAAACCCACTCACCTGTAGCTGTTCAGATTCATCTGGAGCGCACATGCTGGGAACCAGGCAGAAGAGTGCCCTGAGGAAGCTGCTCGATTTCACCTTGTCAGATAGGTGTTTGTCTTCCCGGCAGAGAAACAGAGGCTTAGAGAACTCTTTCTACAGCAGCCACACAGTCTGCCCTAGAGCTGAGAAGCACTGGCTGTCACATCCCTTTGCAGAAGTAACATTCTCCAGAAACACACTCTCTCCTAACTCTTCAGTACGTAGCTCACCTCACATATGCATGGAAACACAGAGTGGAGCAGCCGGTGATAGCTCTTGCTTGGATGCTGCCAGAAGGCTCAGTGTGATAGTGGCTTGCAAGTAGCTGCTTAGGAATCTAGTTGCACCGCAAGTCCAAGCATCTCACTGGAGCTGAGAAGGACTGGGAAGAACTTCCATTTGAAGAAGTAAGAGGGTGCAGAAACAGACGCAGTTCTAGCTCTTACTGGGGAGTGTGCAGGAGAGTTCAGTGAACAGGCCGCTCTGCCCGAACAAGGCAGAAGGCAGATGCGTAGTTCCCAAGCATATTCTTCTGAGTCTACTAGCAACGTTGGAGTAGAGCTGAGATGAACTCGGTATACGTTCCATTTGAAGAAATAACCTAGGCCAGAAACCCACTCAGTTGTAGCTGTTTAGATTCATCTGGAGCGCACATGCTGGGAACCAGGCAGCAGAGTGTCCTGAGGAAGCTGCTCGATTTCACCTTGTCAGATAGGTGTTTGTCTTCCCGGCAGAGAAACAGAGGCTTAGAGAACTCTTTCTACAGCAGCCACACACTCTGCCCTAGAGCTGAGAAGCACTGGCTGTCAAGTCCCTTTGCAGAAGTAACATTCTCCAGAAACACACTCTCTCCTAACTCTTCAGTTCCTAGCTCACCTCACATATGCATGGAAACACAGAGTGGAGCAGCCGGTGATAGCTCTTTCTTGGATGCTGCCAGAAGGCTCTGTGTGATAGTGGCTTGCAAGTAGCTGCTTAGGAATCTAGTTGCATGGCAAGTCCAAGCTTCTCACTGGAGCTGAGAAGGACTGGGGAGAACTTCCCTTTGAAGAACTAAGAGAGTGCAGAAACACACGCAGTTCTAGCTCTTACTGGTTATTGTGCAGGAGAGATCAGTGAACAGGCCGCTCTGCCCGAACAAGGGAGAAGGCTGATGCGTAGTTCCCAAGCATATTCTTCTCAGTCTACTAGAAAGTTTGGAGTAGAGCTGAGATGAACTCGGTATAAGTTCCATTTGAAGCAATAACCTAGGCCAGAAACCCACTCAGCTGTAGCTGTTAAGATTCATGTTGAGCGCACATGGTGGGAACCAGGCAGCAGAGTGCCCTGTGGAAGCTGCTCGATTTCACCTTGTCAGATACGTGTTTGTCTTCCCGGCAGAGAAACAGTGGCTTAGAGAACTCTTTCTACAGAAGCCACACACTCTGCCCTAGAGCTGAGAAGCACTGGCTGTCACTTCCCTTTGCAGAAGTAACATTCTCCAGAAACACACTCTCTCCTAACTCTTCAGTTCCTGGCTCACCTCACATATGCATGGAAACACAGAGTGGAGCAGCCGGTGATAGCTCTTGCTTGGATGCTGCCAGAAGGCTCTGTGTGATAGTGGCTTGCAAGTAGCTGCTTAGGAATCTAGTTGCAGGGCAAGTACAAGCTTCTCACTGGAGCTGAGAAGGACTGGGAAGAACTTCCATTTGAAGAAGTAAGAGGGTGCAGAAACAGACGCAGTTCTAGCTCTTACTGGGGAGTGTGCAGGAGAGTTCAGTGAACAGGCCGCTCTGCCCGAACAAGGCAGAAGGCAGATGCGTAGTTCCCAATCATATCCTTCTAGGTCTACTAGAAACGTTGGAGTAGAGCTGAGATGAACTCGGTATAAGTTCCATTTGAAGCAATAACCGAGGCCAGAAACCCACTCAGTTGCTGCTGTTCAGATTCATCTGGTGCGCACTTGCTGGGAACCAGGCAGCAGAGTGCCCTGTGGAAGCTGCTCGATTTCACCTTGTCAGATACGTGTTTGTCTTCCCGGCAGATAAACAGTGGCTTAGAGAACTCTTTCTACAGCAGCCACACACTCTGCCCTAGAGCTGAGAAGCACTGGCTGTCACATCCCTTTGCAGAAGTAACATTCTCCAGAAACACACTCTCTCCTAACTCTTCAGTACGTAGCTCACCTCACATATGCATGGAAACACAGAGTGGAGCAGCCGGTGATAGCTCTTGCTTGGATGCTGCCAGAAGGCTCAGTGTGATAGTGGCTTGCAAGTAGCTGCTTAGGAATCTAGTTGCACCGCAAGTCCAAGCATCTCACTGGAGCTGAGAAGGACTGGGAAGAACTTCCATTTGAAGAAGTAAGAGGGTGCAGAAACAGACGCAGTTCTAGCTCTTACTGGGGAGTGTGCAGGAGAGTTCAGTGAACAGGCCGCTCTGCCCGAACAAGGCAGAAGGCAGATGCGTAGTTCCCAAGCATATTCTTCTGAGTCTACCAGAAACGTTGGAGTAGAGGTGAGATGAACTCGGTATAAGTTCCATTTGAATAAATAACATAGGCCAGAAACCCACTCAGCTGTAGCTGTTAAGATTCATCTGGAGCGCACATGCTGGGAACCAGGCAGCAGAGTGCCCTGTGGAAGCTGCTCGATTTTCGCTTGTCTGATAGGTGTTTGTCTTCCCGGCAGAGAAACAGTGGCTTAGAGAACTGTTTCTACAGCAGCCACACACTCTGCCCTAGAGCTGAGAAGCACTGGCTGTCACTTCCCTTTGCAGAAGTAACATTCTCCAGAAACACACTCTCTCCTAACTCTTCAGTTCCTAGCTCACCTCACATATGCATGGAAACACAGAGTGGAGCAGCCGGTGATAGCTCTTTCTTGGATGCTGCCAGAAGGCTCTGTGTGATAGTGGCTTGCAAGTAGCTGCTTAGGAATCTAGTTGCATGGCAAGTCCAAGCTTCTCACTGGAGCTGAGAAGGACTGGGGAGAACTTCCCTTTGAAGAACTAAGAGAGTGCAGAAACACACGCAGTTCTAGCTCTTACTGGTTATTGTGCAGGAGAGATCAGTGAACAGGCCGCTCTGCCCGAACAAGGGAGAAGGCTGATGCGTAGTTCCCAAGCATATTCTTCTCAGTCTACTAGAAACTTTGGAGTAGAGCTGAGATGAACTCGGTATAAGTTCCATTTGAAGCAATAACCTAGGCCAGAAACCCACTCAGCTGTAGCTGTTAAGATTCATGTTGAGCGCACATGGTGGGAACCAGGCAGCAGAGTGCCCTGTGGAAGCTGCTCGATTTCCGCTTGTCTGATAGGTGTTTGTCTTCCCGGCAGAGAAACAGTGGCTTAGAGAACTGTTTCTACAGCAGCCACACACTCTGCCCTAGAGCTGAGAAGCACTGGCTGTCACTTCCCTTTGCAGAAGTAACATTCTCCAGAAACACACTCTCTCCTAACTCTTCAGTTCCTAGCTCACCTCACATATGCATGGAAACACAGAGTGGAGCAGCCGGTGATAGCTCTTGCTTGGATGCTGCCAGAAGGCTCTGTGTGATAGTGGCTTGCAAGTAGCTGCTTAGGAATCTAGTTGCACCGCAAGTACAAGCTTCTCACTGGAGCTGAGAAGGACTGGGAAGAACTTCCCTTTGAAGTTCTAAGAGTGTCCAGAAACGCACGCAGTTCTAGCTCTTACAGGGGAGTGTGCAGGAGAGTTCAGTGAACAGGCCGCTCTGCCCGAACAAGGCAGAAGGCAGATGCGTAGTTCCCAAGCATATTCGTCTGAGTCTACTAGAAACGTTGGAGTAGAGCTGAGATGAACTCGGTATAAGTTCCATTTGAAGCAATAACCTAGGCCAGAAACCCACTCACCTGTAGCTGTTCAGATTCATCTGGAGCGCACATGCTGGGAACCAGGCAGAAGAGTGCCCTGAGGAAGCTGCTCGATTTCACCTTGTCAGATAGGTGTTTGTCTTCCCGGCAGAGAAACAGAGGCTTAGAGAACTCTTTCTACAGCAGCCACACAGTCTGCCCTAGAGCTGAGAAGCACTGGCTGTCACATCCCTTTGCAGAAGTAACATTCTCCAGAAACACACTCTCTCCTAACTCTTCAGTACGTAGCTCACCTCACATATGCATGGAAACACAGAGTGGAGCAGCCGGTGATAGCTCTTGCTTGGATGCTGCCAGAAGGCTCAGTGTGATAGTGGCTTGCAAGTAGCTGCTTAGGAATCTAGTTGCACCGCAAGTCCAAGCATCTCACTGGAGCTGAGAAGGACTGGGAAGAACTTCCATTTGAAGAAGGAAGAGGGTGCAGAAACAGACGCAGTTCTAGCTCTTACTGGGGAGTGTGCAGGAGAGTTCAGTGAACAGGCCGCTCTGCCCGAACAAGGCAGAAGGCAGATGCGTAGTTCCCAAGCATATTCTTCTGAGTCTACTAGAAACGTTGGAGTAGAGCTGAGATGAACTCGGTATACGTTCCATTTGAAGAAATAACCTAGGCCAGAAACCCACTCAGTTGTAGCTGTTCAGATTCATCTGGAGCGCACATGCTGGGAACCAGGCAGCAGAGTGTCCTGAGGAAGCTGCTCGATTTCACCTTGTCAGATAGGTGTTTGTCTTCCCGGCAGAGAAACAGAGGCTTAGAGAACTCTTTCTACAGCAGCCACACACTCTGCCCTAGAGCTGAGAAGCACTGGCTGTCAAGTCCCTTTGCAGAAGTAACATTCTCCAGAAACACACTCTCTCCTAACTCTTCAGTTCCTAGCTCACCTCACATATGCATGGAAACACAGAGTGGAGCAGCCGGTGATAGCTCTTTCTTGGATGCTGCCAGAAGGCTCTGTGTGATAGTGGCTTGCAAGTAGCTGCTTAGGAATCTAGTTGCATGGCAAGTCCAAGCTTCTCACTGGAGCTGAGAAGGACTGGGGAGAACTTCCCTTTGAAGAACTAAGAGAGTGCAGAAACACACGCAGTTCTAGCTCTTACTGGTTATTGTGCAGGAGAGATCAGTGAACAGGCCGCTCTGCCCGAACAAGGGAGAAGGCTGATGCGTAGTTCCCAAGCATATTCTTCTCAGTCTACTAGAAACTTTGGAGTAGAGCTGAGATGAACTCGGTATAAGTTCCATTTGAAGCAATAACCTAGGCCAGAAACCCACTCAGCTGTAGCTGTTAAGATTCATGTTGAGCGCACATGGTGGGAACCAGGCAGCAGAGTGCCCTGTGGAAGCTGCTCGATTTCACCTTGTCAGATACGTGTTTGTCTTCCCGGCAGAGAAACAGTGGCTTAGAGAACTCTTTCTACAGCAGCCACACACTCTGCCCTAGAGCTGAGAAGCACTGGCTGTCAAGTCCCTTTGCAGAAGTAACATTCTCCAGAAACACACTCTCTCCTAACTCTTCAGTTCCTAGCTCACCTCACATATGCATGGAAACACAGAGTGGAGCAGCCGGTGATAGCTCTTTCTTGGATGCTGCCAGAAGGCTCTGTGTGATAGTGGCTTGCAAGTAGCTGCTTAGGAATCTAGTTGCACCGCAAGTACAAGCTTCTCACTGGAGCTGAGAAGGACTGGGAAGAACTTCCCTTTGAAGATCTAAGAGTGTCCAGAAACGCACGCAGTTCTAGCTCTTACAGGGGAGTGTGCAGGAGAGTTCAGTGAACAGGCCGCTCTGCCCGAACAAGGCAGAAGGCAGATGCGCAGTTCCCAAGCATATTCGTCTGAGTCTACTAGAAACGTTGGAGTAGAGCTGAGATGAACTCGGTATAAGTTCCATTTGAAGCAATAACCTAGGCCAGAAACCCACTCACCTGTAGCTGTTCAGATTCATCTGGAGCGCACATGCTGGGAACCAGGCAGAAGAGTGCCCTGAGGAAGCTGCTCGATTTCACCTTGTCAGATAGGTGTTTGTCTTCCCGGCAGAGAAACAGAGGCTTAGAGAACTCTTTCTACAGCAGCCACACAGTCTGCCCTAGAGCTGAGAAGCACTGGCTGTCACATCCCTTTGCAGAAGTAACATTCTCCAGAAACACACTCTCTCCTAACTCTTCAGTTCCTGGCTCACCTCACATATGCATGGAAACACAGAGTGGAGCAGCCGGTGATAGCTCTTGCTTGGATGCTGCCAGAAGGCTCTGTGTGATAGTGGCTTGCAAGTAGCTGCTTAGGAATCTAGTTGCAGGGCAAGTACAAGCTTCTCACTGGAGCTGAGAAGGACTGGGAAGAACTTCCATTTGAAGAAGTAAGAGGGTGCAGAAACAGACGCAGTTCTAGCTCTTACTGGGGAGTGTGCAGGAGAGTTCAGTGAACAGGCCGCTCTGCCCGAACAAGGCAGAAGGCAGATGCGTAGTTCCCAATCATATCCTTCTAGGTCTACTAGAAACGTTGGAGTAGAGCTGAGATGAACTCGGTATAAGTTCCATTTGAAGCAATAACCGAGGCCAGAAACCCACTCAGTTGCTGCTGTTCAGATTCATCTGGAGCGCACATGCTGGGAACCTGGCAGCAGAGTGCCCTGTGGAAGCTGCTCGATTTCACCTTGTCAGATAGGTGTTTGTCTTCCCGGCAGAGAAACAGTGGCTTAGAGAACTCTTTCTACAGAAGCCACACACTCTGCCCTAGAGCTGAGAAGCACTGGCTGTCACTTCCCTTTGCAGAAGTAACATTCTCCAGAAACACACTCTCTCCTAACTCTTCAGTTCCTAGCTCACCTCACATATGCATGGAAACACAGAGTGGAGCAGCCGGTGATAGCTCTTGCTTGGATGCTGCCAGAAGGCTCTGTGTGATAGTGGCTTGCAAGTAGCTGCTTAGGAATCTAGTTGCATGGCAAGTCCAAGCTTCTCACTGGAGCTGAGAAGGACTGGGGAGAACTTCCCTTTGAAGAACTAAGAGAGTGCAGAAACACACGCAGTTCTAGCTCTTACTGGTTATTGTGCAGGAGAGATCAGTGAACAGGCCGCTCTGCCCGAACAAGGGAGAAGGCTGATGCGTAGTTCCCAAGCATATTCTTCTCAGTCTACTAGAAACTTTGGAGTAGAGCTGAGATGAACTCGGTATAAGTTCCATTTGAAGCAATAACCTAGGCCAGAAACCCACTCAGCTGTAGCTGTTAAGATTCATCTGGAGCGCACATGCTGGGAACCAGGCAGCAGAGTGCCCTGTGGAAGCTGCTCGATTTCACCTTGTCAGATACGTGTTTGTCTTCCCGGCAGAGAAACAGTGGCTTAGAGAACTCTTTCTATAGCAGCCACACACTCTGCCCTAGAGCTGAGAAGCACTGGCTGTCACATCCCTTTGCAGAAGTAACATTCTCCAGAAACACACTCTCTCCTAACTCTTCAGTACGTAGCTCACCTCACATATGCATGGAAACACAGAGTGGAGCAGCCGGTGATAGCTCTTTCTTGGATGCTGCCAGAAGGCTCAGTGTGATAGTGGCTTGCAAGTAGCTGCTTAGGAATCTAGTTGCACCGCAAGTCCAAGCTTCTCACTGGAGCTGAGAAGGACTGGGAAGAACTTCCATTTGAAGAAGTAAGAGGGTGCAGAAACAGACGCAGTTCTAGCTCTTACTGGGGAGTGTGCAGGAGAGTTCAGTGAACAGGCCGCTCTGCCCGAACAAGGAAGAAGGCAGATGCGTAGTTCCCAAGCATATTCTTCTGAGTCTACTAGAAACGTTGGAGTAGAGCTGAGATGAACTCGGTATACGTTCCATTTGAAGAAATAACCTAGGCCAGAAACCCACTCAGCTGTAGCTGTTCAGATTCATCTGGAGCGCACATGCTGGGAACCAGGCAGCAGAGTGTCCTGAGGAAGCTGCTCGATTTCACCTTGTCAGATAGGTGTTTGTCTTCCCGGCAGAGAAACAGAGGCTTAGAGAACTCTTTCTACAGCAGCCACACACTCTGCCCTAGAGCTGAGAAGCACTGGCTGTCAAGTCCCTTTGCAGAAGTAACATTCTCCAGAAACACACTCTCTCCTAACTCTTCAGTTCCTAGCTCACCTCACATATGCATGGAAACACAGAGTGGAGCAGCCGGTGATAGCTCTTTCTTCGATGCTGCCAGAAGGCTCTGTGTGATAGTGGCTTGCAAGTAGCTGCTTAGGAATCTAGTTGCATGGCAAGTCCAAGCTTCTCACTGGAGCTGAGAAGGACTGGGGAGAACTTCCCTTTGAAGAACTAAGAGAGTGCAGAAACACACGCAGTTCTAGCTCTTACTGGGGAGTGTGCAGGAGAGTTCAGTGAACATGCCGCTCTGCCCGAACAAGGCAGAAGGCAGATGCGTAGTTCCCAAGCATATTCTTCTGAGTCTACTAGAAACGTTGGAGTAGAGCTGAGATGAACTCGGTATAAGTTCCATTTGAAGAAATAACCTAGGCCAGAAACCCACTCAGTTCTAGCTGTTCAGATTCATCTGGAGCGCACATGCTGGGAACCAGGCAGCAGAGTGTCCTGAGGAAGCTGCTCGATTTCACCTTGTCAGATAGGTGTTTGTCTTCCCGGCAGAGAAACAGAGGCTTAGAGAACTCTTTCTACAGCAGCCACACACTCTGCCCTAGAACTGAGAAGCAATGGCTGTCAAGTCACTTTGCAGAAGTAACATTCTCCAGAAACACACTCTCTCCTAACTCTTCAGTTCCTAGCTCACCTCACATATGCATGGAAACACAGAGTGGAGCAGCCGGTGATAGCTCTTTCTTGGATGCTGCCAGAAGGCTCTGTGTGATAGTGGCTTGCAAGTAGCTGCTTAGGAATCTAGTTGCATGGCAAGTCCAAGCTTCTCACTGGAGCTGAGAAGGACTGGGGAGAACTTCCCTTTGAAGAACTAAGAGAGTGCAGAAACACACGCAGTTCTAGCTCTTACTGGTTATTGTGCAGGAGAGATCAGTGAACAGGCCGCTCTGCCCGAACAAGGGAGAAGGCTGATGCGTCGTTCCCAAGCATATTCTTCTCAGTCTACTAGAAAGTTTGGAGTAGAGCTGAGATGAACTCGGTATAAGTTCCATTTGAAGCAATAACCTAGGCCAGAAACCCACTCAGCTGTAGCTGTTAAGATTCATGTTGAGCGCACATGCTGGGAACCAGGCAGCAGAGTGCCCTGTGGAAGCTGCTCGATTTCACCTTGTCAGATACGTGTTTGTCTTCCCGGCAGAGAAACAGTGGCTTAGAGAACTCTTTCTACAGAAGCCACACACTCTGCCCTAGAGCTGAGAAGCACTGGCTGTCACTTCCCTTTGCAGAAGTAACATTCTCCAGAAACACACTCTCTCCTAACTCTTCAGTTCCTAGCTCACCTCACATATGCATGGAAACACAGAGTGGAGCAGCCGGTGATAGCTCTTGCTTGGATGCTGCCAGAAGGCTCTGTGTGATAGTGGCTTGCAAGTAGCTGCTTAGGAATCTAGTTGCAGGGCAAGTCCAAGCTTCTCACTGGAGCTGAGAAGGACTGGGAAGAACTTCCATTTGAAGAAGTAAGAGGGTGCAGAAACACACGCTGTTCTAGCTCTTACTGGGGAGTGTGCAGGAGAGTTCAGTGAACAGGCCGCTCTGCCCGAACAAGGCAGAAGGCAGATGCGTAGTTCCCAATCATATCCTTCTAGGTCTACTAGAAACGTTGGAGTAGAGCTGAGATGAACTCGGTATAAGTTCCATTTGAAGCAATAACCGAGGCCAGAAACCCACTCAGTTGCTGCTGTTCAGATTCATCTGGAGCGCACATGCTGGGAACCAGGCAGCAGAGTGCCCTGTGGAAGCTGCTCGATTTCACCTTGTCAGATAGGTGTTTGTCTTCCCGGCAGAGAAACAGAGGCTTAGAGAACTCTTTCTACAGCAGCCACACACTCTGCCCTAGAGCTGAGAAGCACTGGCTGTCACTTCCCTTTGCAGAAGTAACATTCTCCAGAAACACACTCTCTCCTAACTCTTCAGTACGTAGCTCACCTCACATATGCATGGAAACACAGAGTGGAGCAGCCGGTGATAGCTCTTTCTTCGATGCTGCCAGAAGGCTCTGTGTGATAGTGGCTTGCAAGTAGCTGCTTAGGAATCTAGTTGCATGGCAAGTCCAAGCTTCTCACTGGAGCTGAGAAGGACTGGGGAGAACTTCCCTTTGAAGAACTAAGAGAGTGCAGAAACACACGCAGTTCTAGCTCTTACTGGGGAGTGTGCAGGAGAGTTCAGTGAACATGCCGCTCTGCCCGAACAAGGCAGAAGGCAGATGCGTAGTTCCCAAGCATATTCTTCTGAGTCTACTAGAAACGTTGGAGTAGAGCTGAGATGAACTCGGTATAAGTTCCATTTGAAGAAATAACCTAGGCCAGAAACCCACTCAGTTCTAGCTGTTCAGATTCATCTGGAGCGCACATGCTGGGAACCAGGCAGCAGAGTGTCCTGAGGAAGCTGCTCGATTTCACCTTGTCAGATAGGTGTTTGTCTTCCCGGCAGAGAAACAGAGGCTTAGAGAACTCTTTCTACAGCAGCCACACACTCTGCCCTAGAACTGAGAAGCAATGGCTGTCAAGTCCCTTTGCAGAAGTAACATTCTCCAGAAACACACTCTCTCCTAACTCTTCAGTTCCTAGCTCACCTCACATATGCATGGAAACACAGAGTGGAGCAGCCGGTGATAGCTCTTTCTTGGATGCTGCCAGAAGGCTCTGTGTGATAGTGGCTTGCAAGTAGCTGCTTAGGAATCTAGTTGCATGGCAAGTCCAAGCTTCTCACTGGAGCTGAGAAGGACTGGGGAGAACTTCCCTTTGAAGAACTAAGAGAGTGCAGAAACACACGCAGTTCTAGCTCTTACTGGTTATTGTGCAGGAGAGATCAGTGAACAGGCCGCTCTGCCCGAACAAGGGAGAAGGCTGATGCGTCGTTCCCAAGCATATTCTTCTCAGTCTACTAGAAAGTTTGGAGTAGAGCTGAGATGAACTCGGTATAAGTTCCATTTGAAGCAATAACCTAGGCCAGAAACCCACTCAGCTGTAGCTGTTAAGATTCATGTTGAGCGCACATGCTGGGAACCAGGCAGCAGAGTGCCCTGTGGAAGCTGCTCGATTTCACCTTGTCAGATACGTGTTTGTCTTCCCGGCAGAGAAACAGTGGCTTAGAGAACTCTTTCTACAGAAGCCACACACTCTGCCCTAGAGCTGAGAAGCACTGGCTGTCACTTCCCTTTGCAGAAGTAACATTCTCCAGAAACACACTCTCTCCTAACTCTTCAGTTCCTAGCTCACCTCACATATGCATGGAAACACAGAGTGGAGCAGCCGGTGATAGCTCTTGCTTGGATGCTGCCAGAAGGCTCTGTGTGATAGTGGCTTGCAAGTAGCTGCTTAGGAATCTAGTTGCAGGGCAAGTCCAAGCTTCTCACTGGAGCTGAGAAGGACTGGGAAGAACTTCCATTTGAAGAAGTAAGAGGGTGCAGAAACACACGCTGTTCTAGCTCTTACTGGGGAGTGTGCAGGAGAGTTCAGTGAACAGGCCGCTCTGCCCGAACAAGGCAGAAGGCAGATGCGTAGTTCCCAATCATATCCTTCTAGGTCTACTAGAAACGTTGGAGTAGAGCTGAGATGAACTCGGTATAAGTTCCATTTGAAGCAATAACCGAGGCCAGAAACCCACTCAGTTGCTGCTGTTCAGATTCATCTGGAGCGCACATGCTGGGAACCAGGCAGCAGAGTGCCCTGTGGAAGCTGCTCGATTTCACCTTGTCAGATAGGTGTTTGTCTTCCCGGCAGAGAAACAGAGGCTTAGAGAACTCTTTCTACAGCAGCCACACACTCTGCCCTAGAGCTGAGAAGCACTGGCTGTCACTTCCCTTTGCAGAAGTAACATTCTCCAGAAACACACTCTCTCCTAACTCTTCAGTACGTAGCTCACCTCACATATGCATGGAAACACAGAGTGGAGCAGCCGGTGATAGCTCTTTCTTGGATGCTGCCAGAAGGCTCTGTGTGATAGTGGCTTGCAAGTAGCTGCTTAGGAATCTAGTTGCAGAGCAAGTACAAGCTTCTCACTGGTGCTGAGAAGGACTGGGAAGAACATCCCTTTAAGAAGTAAGAGGGTGCAGAAACACACGCATTTCTAGCTCTTCCTGGGGAGTGTGCAGGAGAGTTTAGTGAACAGGCCTCTCTGCCCGAACACGGCAGTAGGCAGATGCGTAGTTCCCAAGCATATTCTTCTGAGTCTACTAGAAACGTTGGAGTAGAGCTGAGATGAACTCGGTATAAGTTCCATTTGAAGAAATAACCTAGGCCAGAAACCCACTCAGCTGTAGCTGTTAAGATTCATCTGGAGCGCACATGCTGGGAACCAGGCAGCAGAGTGCCCTGAGGAAGCTGCTCGATTTCACCTTGTCAGATAGGTGTTTGTCTTCCCGGCAGAGAAACAGAGGCTTAGAGAACTCTTTCTACAGAAGCCACACAGTCTGCCCTAGAGCTGAGAAGCACTGGCTGTCACATCCCTTTGCAGAAGTAACATTCTCCAGAAACACACTCTCTCCTAACTCTTCAGTACGTAGCTCACCTCACATATGCATGGAAACACAGAGTGGAGCAGCCGGTGATAGCTCTTGCTTGGATGCTGCCAGAAGGCTCAGTGTGATAGTGGCTTGCAAGTAGCTGCTTAGGAATCTAGTTGCATGGCAAGTCCAAGCTTCTCACTGGAGCTGAGAAGGACTGGGGAGAACTTCCCTTTGAAGAACTACGAGAGTGCAGAAACACACGCAGTTCTAGCTCTTACTGGTTATTGTGCAGGAGAGATCAGTGAACAGGCCGCTCTGCCCGAACAAGGGAGAAGGCTGATGCGTAGTTCCCAAGCATATTCTTCTCAGTCTACTAGAAAGTTTGGAGTAGAGCTGAGATGAACTCGGTATAAGTTCCATTTGAAGCAATAACCTAGGCCAGAAACCCACTCAGCGGTAGCTGTTAAGATTCATGTTGAGCGCACATGGTGGGAACCAGGCAGCAGAGTGCCCTGTGGAAGCTGCTCGATTTCACCTTGTCAGATACGTGTTTGTCTTCCCGGCAGAGAAACAGTGGCTTAGAGAACTCTTTCTACAGAAGCCACACACTCTGCCCTAGAGCTGAGAAGCACTGGCTGTCACTTCCCTTTGCAGAAGTAACATTCTCCAGAAACACACTCTCTCCTAACTCTTCAGTTCCTGGCTCACCTCACATATGCATGGAAACACAGAGTGGAGCAGCCGGTGATAGCTCTTGCTTGGATGCTGCCAGAAGGCTCTGTGTGATAGTGGCTTGCAAGTAGCTGCTTAGGAATCTAGTTGCAGGGCAAGTACAAGCTTCTCACTGGAGCTGAGAAGGACTGGGAAGAACTTCCATTTGAAGAAGTAAGAGGGTGCAGAAACACACGCAGTTCTAGCTCTTACTGGGGAGTGTGCAGGAGAGTTCAGTGAACAGGCCGCTCTGCCCGAACAAGGCAGAAGGCAGATGCGTAGTTCCCAATCATATCCTTCTAGGTCTACTAGAAACGTTGGAGTAGAGCTGAGATGAACTCGGTATAAGTTCCATTTGAAGCAATAACCGAGGCCAGAAACCCACTCAGTTGCTGCTGTTCAGATTCATCTGGAGCGCACATGCTGGGAACCTGGCAGCAGAGTGCCCTGTGGAAGCTGCTCGATTTCACCTTGTCAGATAGGTGTTTGTCTTCCCGGCAGAGAAACAGAGGCTTAGAGAACTCTTTCTACAGCAGCCACACACTCTGCCCTAGAGCTGAGAAGCACTGGCTGTCACTTCCCTTTGCAGAAGTAACATTCTCCAGAAACACACTCTCTCCTAACTCTTCAGTACCTAGCTCACCTCACATATGCATGGAAACACAGAGTGGAGCAGCCGGTGATAGCTCTTGCTTGGATGCTGCCAGAAGGCTCTGTGTGGTAGTGGCTTGCAAGTAGCTGCTTAGGAATCTAGTTGCAGGGCAAGTACAAGCTTCTCACTGGAGCTGAGAAGGACTGGGAAGAACATCCCTTTGAAGAAGTAAGAGGGTGCAGAAACACACGCATTTCTAGCTCTTCCTGGGGAGTGTGCAGGAGAGTTTAGTGAACAGGCCTCTCTGCCCGAACACGGCAGTAGGCAGATGCGTAGTTCCCAAGCATATTCTTCTGAGTCTACTAGAAACGTTGGAGTAGAGCTGAGATGAACTCGGTATAAGTTCCATTTGAAGAAATAACCTAGGCCAGAAACCCACTCAGCTGTAGCTGTTAAGATTCATCTGGAGCGCACATGCTGGGAACCAGGCAGCAGAGTGCCCTGTGGAAGCTGCTCGATTTCACCTTGTCAGATACGTGTTTGTCTTCCCGGCAGAGAAACAGTGGCTTAGAGAACTCTTTCTACAGCAGCCACACACTCTGCTCTAGAGCTGAGAAGCACTGGCTGTCACTTCCCTTTGCAGAAGTAACATTCTCCAGAAGCACACTCTCTCCTAACTCTTCAGTTCCTAGCTCACCTCACATATGCATGGAAACACAGAGTGGAGCAGCCGGTGATAGCTCTTGCTTGCATGCTGCCAGAAGGCTCTGTGTGATAGTGGCTTGCATGTAGCTGCTTAGGAATCTAGTTGCACCGCAAGTACAAGCTTCTCACTGGAGCTGAGAAGGACTGGGAAGAACTTCCCTTTGAAGATCTAAGAGTGTCCAGAAAGGCACGCAGTTCTAGCTCTTACAGGGGAGTGTGCAGGAGAGTTCAGTGAACAGGCCGCTCTGCCCGAACAAGGCAGAAGGCAGATGCGTAGTTCCCAAGCATATTCGTCTGAGTCTACTAGAAACGTTGCAGTAGAGCTGAGATGAACTCGGTATAAGTTCCATTTGAAGCAATAACCTAGGCCAGAAACCCACTCACCTGTAGCTGTTCAGATTCATCTGGAGCGCACATGCTGGGAACCAGGCAGAAGAGTGCCCTGAGGAAGCTGCTCGATTTCACCTTGTCAGATAGGTGTTTGTCTTCCCGGCAGAGAAACAGAGGCTTAGAGAACTCTTTCTACAGCAGCCACACAGTCTGCCCTAGAGCTGAGAAGCACTGGCTGTCACATCCCTTTGCAGAAGTAACATTCTCCAGAAACACACTCTCTCCTAACTCTTCAGTACGTAGCTCACCTCACATATGCATGGAAACACAGAGTGGAGCAGCCGGTGATAGCTCTTGCTTGGATGCTGCCAGAAGGCTCAGTGTGATAGTGGCTTGCAAGTAGCTGCTTAGGAATCTAGTGGCACCGCAAGTCCAAGCATCTCACTGGAGCTGAGAAGGACTGGGAAGAACTTCCATTTGAAGAAGTAAGAGGGTGCAGAAACAGACGCAGTTCTAGCTCTTACTGGGGAGTGTGTAGGAGAGTTCAGTGAACAGGCCGCTCTGCCCGAACAAGGCAGAAGGCAGATGCGTAGTTCCCAAGCATATTCTTCTGAGTCTACTAGAAACGTTGGAGTAGAGCTGAGATGAACTCGGTATAAGTTCCATTTGAAGAAATAACCTAGGCCAGAAACCCACTCAGTTGTAGCTGTTCAGATTCATCTGGAGCGCACATGGTGGGAACCAGGCAGCAGAGTGTCCTGAGGAAGCTGCTCGATTTCACCTTGTCAGATAGGTGTTTGTCTTCCTGGCAGAGAAACAGAGGCTTAGAGAACTCTTTCTACAGCAGCCACACACTCTGCCCTAGAGCTGAGAAGCACTGGCTGTCAAGTCCCTTTGCAGAAGTAACATTCTCCAGAAACACACTCTCTCCTAACTCTTCAGTTCCTAGCTCACCTCACATATGCATGGAAACACAGAGTGGAGCAGCCGGTGATAGCTCTTTCTTGGATGCTGCCAGAAGGCTCTGTGTGATAGTGGCTTGCAAGTAGCTGCTTAGGAATCTAGTTGCATGGCAAGTCCAAGCTTCTCACTGGAGCTGAGAAGGACTGGGGAGAACTTCCCTTTGAAGAACTAAGAGAGTGCAGAAACACACGCAGTTCTAGCTCTTACTGGTTATTGTGCAGGAGAGATCAGTGAACAGGCCGCTCTGCCCGAACAAGGGAGAAGGCTGATGCGTAGTTCCCAAGCATATTCTTCTCAGTCTACTAGAAAGTTTGGAGTAGAGCTGAGATGAACTCGGTATAAGTTCCATTTGAAGCAATAACCTAGGCCAGAAACCCACTCAGCTGTAGCTGTTAAGATTCATGTTGAGCGCACATGGTGGGAACCAGGCAGCAGAGTGCCCTGTGGAAGCTGCTCGATTTCACCTTGTCAGATACGTGTTTGTCTTCCCGGCAGAGAAACAGTGGCTTAGAGAACTCTTTCTACAGAAGCCACACACTCTGCCCTAGAGCTGAGAAGCACTGGCAGTCACTTCCCTTTGCAGAAGTAACATTCTCCAGAAACACACTCTCTCCTAACTCTTCAGTTCCTAGCTCACCTCACATATGCTTGGAAACACAGACTGGGGCAGCCGGTGATAGCTCTTGCTTGGATGCTGCCAGAAGGCTCTGTGTGATAGTGGCTTGCAAGTAGCTGCTTAGGAATCTAGTTGCAGGGCAAGTACAAGCTTCTCACTGGAGCTGAGAAGGACTGGGAAGAACTTCCATTTGAAGAAGTAAGAGGGTGCAGAAACACACGCAGTTCTAGCTCTTACTGGGGAGTGTGCAAGGGAGTTCAGTGAACAGGCCGCTCTGCCCGAACAAGGCAGAAGGCAGATGCGTAGTTTCCAATCATATCCTTCTAGGTCTACTAAAACGTTGGAGTAGAGCTGAGATGAACTCGGTATAAGTTCCATTTGAAGCAATAACCTAGGCCAGAAACCCACTCAGTTGCTGCTGTTCAGATTCATCTGGAGCGCACATGCTGGGAACCTGGCAGCAGAGTGCCCTGTGGAAGCTGCTCGATTTCACCTTGTCAGATAGGTGTTTGTCTTCCCGGCAGAGAAACAGAGGCTTAGAGAACTCTTTCTACAGCAGCCACACACTCTGCCCTAGAGCTGAGAAGCACTGGCTGTCACTTCCCTTTGCAGAAGTAACATTCTCCAGAAACACACTCTCTCCTAACTCTTCAGTACCTAGCTCACCTCACATATGCATGGAAACACAGAGTGGAGCAGCCGGTGATAGCTCTTGCTTGCATGCTGCCAGAAGGCTCTGTGTGATAGTGGCTTGCATGTAGCTGCTTAGGAATCTAGTTGCACCGCAAGTACAAGCTTCTCACTGGAGCTGAGAAGGACTGGGAAGAACTTCCCTTTGAAGATCTAAGAGTGTCCAGAAAGGCACGCAGTTCTAGCTCTTACAGGGGAGTGTGCAGGAGAGTTCAGTGAACAGGCCGCTCTGCCCGAACAAGGCAGAAGGCAGATGCGTAGTTCCCAAGCATATTCGTCTGAGTCTACTAGAAACGTTGCAGTAGAGCTGAGATGAACTCGGTATAAGTTCCATTTGAAGCAATAACCTAGGCCAGAAACCCACTCACCTGTAGCTGTTCAGATTCATCTGGAGCGCACATGCTGGGAACCAGGCAGAAGAGTGCCCTGAGGAAGCTGCTCGATTTCACCTTGTCAGATAGGTGTTTGTCTTCCCGGCAGAGAAACAGAGGCTTAGAGAACTCTTTCTACAGCAGCCACACAGTCTGCCCTAGAGCTGAGAAGCACTGGCTGTCACATCCCTTTGCAGAAGTAACATTCTCCAGAAACACACTCTCTCCTAACTCTTCAGTACGTAGCTCACCTCACATATGCATGGAAACACAGAGTGGAGCAGCCGGTGATAGCTCTTGCTTGGATGCTGCCAGAAGGCTCAGTGTGATAGTGGCTTGCAAGTAGCTGCTTAGGAATCTAGTGGCACCGCAAGTCCAAGCATCTCACTGGAGCTGAGAAGGACTGGGAAGAACTTCCATTTGAAGAAGTAAGAGGGTGCAGAAACAGACGCAGTTCTAGCTCTTACTGGGGAGTGTGTAGGAGAGTTCAGTGAACAGGCCGCTCTGCCCGAACAAGGCAGAAGGCAGATGCGTAGTTCCCAAGCATATTCTTCTGAGTCTACTAGAAACGTTGGAGTAGAGCTGAGATGAACTCGGTATAAGTTCCATTTGAAGAAATAACCTAGGCCAGAAACCCACTCAGTTGTAGCTGTTCAGATTCATCTGGAGCGCACATGGTGGGAACCAGGCAGCAGAGTGTCCTGAGGAAGCTGCTCGATTTCACCTTGTCAGATAGGTGTTTGTCTTCCTGGCAGAGAAACAGAGGCTTAGAGAACTCTTTCTACAGCAGCCACACACTCTGCCCTAGAGCTGAGAAGCACTGGCTGTCAAGTCCCTTTGCAGAAGTAACATTCTCCAGAAACACACTCTCTCCTAACTCTTCAGTTCCTAGCTCACCTCACATATGCATGGAAACACAGAGTGGAGCAGCCGGTGATAGCTCTTTCTTGGATGCTGCCAGAAGGCTCTGTGTGATAGTGGCTTGCAAGTAGCTGCTTAGGAATCTAGTTGCATGGCAAGTCCAAGCTTCTCACTGGAGCTGAGAAGGACTGGGGAGAACTTCCCTTTGAAGAACTAAGAGAGTGCAGAAACACACGCAGTTCTAGCTCTTACTGGTTATTGTGCAGGAGAGATCAGTGAACAGGCCGCTCTGCCCGAACAAGGGAGAAGGCTGATGCGTAGTTCCCAAGCATATTCTTCTCAGTCTACTAGAAAGTTTGGAGTAGAGCTGAGATGAACTCGGTATAAGTTCCATTTGAAGCAATAACCTAGGCCAGAAACCCACTCAGCTGTAGCTGTTAAGATTCATGTTGAGCGCACATGGTGGGAACCAGGCAGCAGAGTGCCCTGTGGAAGCTGCTCGATTTCACCTTGTCAGATACGTGTTTGTCTTCCCGGCAGAGAAACAGTGGCTTAGAGAACTCTTTCTACAGAAGCCACACACTCTGCCCTAGAGCTGAGAAGCACTGGCAGTCACTTCCCTTTGCAGAAGTAACATTCTCCAGAAACACACTCTCTCCTAACTCTTCAGTTCCTAGCTCACCTCACATATGCTTGGAAACACAGACTGGGGCAGCCGGTGATAGCTCTTGCTTGGATGCTGCCAGAAGGCTCTGTGTGATAGTGGCTTGCAAGTAGCTGCTTAGGAATCTAGTTGCAGGGCAAGTACAAGCTTCTCACTGGAGCTGAGAAGGACTGGGAAGAACTTCCATTTGAAGAAGTAAGAGGGTGCAGAAACACACGCAGTTCTAGCTCTTACTGGGGAGTGTGCAAGGGAGTTCAGTGAACAGGCCGCTCTGCCCGAACAAGGCAGAAGGCAGATGCGTAGTTTCCAATCATATCCTTCTAGGTCTACTAAAACGTTGGAGTAGAGCTGAGATGAACTCGGTATAAGTTCCATTTGAAGCAATAACCTAGGCCAGAAACCCACTCAGTTGCTGCTGTTCAGATTCATCTGGAGCGCACATGCTGGGAACCTGGCAGCAGAGTGCCCTGTGGAAGCTGCTCGATTTCACCTTGTCAGATAGGTGTTTGTCTTCCCGGCAGAGAAACAGAGGCTTAGAGAACTCTTTCTACAGCAGCCACACACTCTGCCCTAGAGCTGAGAAGCACTGGCTGTCACTTCCCTTTGCAGAAGTAACATTCTCCAGAAACACACTCTCTCCTAACTCTTCAGTACCTAGCTCACCTCACATATGCATGGAAACACAGAGTGGAGCAGCCGGTGATAGCTCTTGCTTGGATGCTGCCAGAAGGCTCTGTGTGATAGTGGCTTGCAAGTAGCTGCTTAGGAATCTAGTTGCAGAGCAAGTACAAGCTTCTCACTGGTGCTGAGAAGGACTGGGAAGAACATCCCTTTGAAGAAGTAAGAGGGTGCAGAAACACACGCATTTCTAGCTCTTCCTGGGGAGTGTGCAGGAGAGTTTAGTGAACAGGCCTCTCTGCCCGAACACGGCAGTAGGCAGATGCGTAGTTCCCAAGCATATTCTTCTGAGTCTACTAGAAACGTTGGAGTAGAGCTGAGATGAACTCGGTATAAGTTCCATTTGAAGAAATAACCTAGGCCAGAAACCCACTCAGCTGTAGCTGTTAAGATTCATCTGGAGCGCTCATGCTGGGAACCAGGCAGCAGAGTGCCCTGTGGAAGCTGCTCGATTTCACCTTGTCAGATACGTGTTTGTCTTCCCGGCAGAGAAACAGTGGCTTAGAGAACTCTTTCTACAGCAGCCACACACTCTGCTCTAGAGCTGAGAAGCACTGGCTGTCACTTCCCTTTGCAGAAGTAACATTCTCCAGAAACACACTCTCTCCTAACTCTTCAGTTCCTAGCTCACCTCACATATGCATGGAAACACAGAGTGGAGCAGCCGGTGATAGCTCTTGCTTGGATGCTGCCAGAAGGCTCTGTGTGATAGTGGCTTGCATGTAGCTGCTTAGGAATCTAGTTGCAGGGCAAGTACAAGCTTCTCACTGGAGCTGAGAAGGACTGGGAAGAACTTCCCTTTGAAGATCTAAGAGTGTCCAGAAACGCACGCAGTTCTAGCTCTTACAGGGGAGTGTGCAGGAGAGTTCAGTGAACAGGCTGCTCTGCCCGAACAAGGCAGAAGGCAGATGCGTAGTTCCCAAGCATATTCGTCTGAGTCTACTAGAAACGTTGGAGTAGAGCTGAGATGAACTCGGTATAAGTTCCATTTGAAGCAATAACCTAGGCCAGAAACCCACTCACCTGTAGCTGTTCAGATTCATCTGGAGCGCACATGCTGGGAACCTGGCAGCAGAGTGCCCTGTGGAAGCTGCTCGATTTCACCTTGTCAGATACGTGTTTGTCTTCCCGGCAGAGAAACAGAGGCTTAGAGAACTCTTTCTACAGCAGCCACACACTCTGCCCTAGAGCTGAGAAGCACTGGCTGTCACTTCCCTTTGCAGAAGTAACATTCTCCAGAAACACACTCTCTCCTAACTCTTCAGTTCCTAGCTCACCTCACATATGCATGGAAACACAGAGTGGAGCAGCCGGTGATAGCTCTTGCTTGGATGCTGCCAGAAGGCTCTGTGTGATAGTGGCTTGCAAGTAGGTGCTTAGGAATCTAGTTGCAGAGCAAGTACAAGCTTCTCACTGGTGCTGAGAAGGACTGGGAAGAACATCCCTTTGAAGAAGTAAGAGGGTGCAGAAACACACGCATTTCTAGCTCTTCCTGGGGAGTGTGCAGGAGAGTTTAGTGAACAGGCCTCTCTGCCCGAACACGGCAGTAGGCAGATGCGTAGTTCCCAAGCATATTCTTCTGAGTCTACTAGAAACGTTGGAGTAGAGCTGAGATGAACTCGGTATAAGTTCCATTTGAAGAAATAACCTAGGCCAGAAACCCACTCAGCTGTAACTGTTAAGATTCATGTTGAGCGCACATGGTGGGAACCAGGCAGCAGAGTGCCCTGTGGAAGCTGCTCGATTTCACCTTGTCAGATACGTGTTTGTCTTCCCGGCAGAGAAACAGTGGCTTAGAGAACTCTTTCTACAGAAGCCACACACTCTGCCCTAGAGCTGAGAAGCACTGGCTGTCACTTCCCTTTGCAGAAGTAACATTCTCCAGAAACACACTCTCTCCTAACTCTTCAGTTCCTGGCTCACCTCACATATGCATGGAAACACAGAGTGGAGCAGCGGGTGATAGCTCTTGCTTGGATGCTGCCAGAAGGCTCTGTGTGATAGTGGCTTGCAAGTAGCTGCTTAGGAATCTAGTTGCAGGGCAAGTACAAGCTTCTCACTGGAGCTGAGAAGGACTGGGAAGAACTTCCATTTGAAGAAGTAAGAGGGTGCAGAAACAGACGCAGTTCTAGCTCCTACTGGGGAGTGTGCAGGAGAGTTCAGTGAACAGGCCGCTCTGCCCGAACAAGGCAGAAGGCAGATGCGTAGTTCCCAAGCATATTCTTCTGAGTCTACTAGAAACGTTGGAGTAGAGCTGAGATGAACTCGGTATAAGTTCCATTTGAAGCAATAACCTAGGCCAGAAACCCACTCAGTTGTAGCTGTTCAGATTCATCTGGAGCGCACATGCTGGGTACCAGGCAGCAGAGTGCCCTGTGGAAGCTGCTCGATTTCCGCTTGTCTGATAGGTGTTTGTCTTCCCGGCAGAGAAACAGTGGCTTAGAGAACTGTTTCTACAGCAGCCACACACTCTGCCCTAGAGCTGAGAAGCACAGGCTGTCACTTCCCTTTGCAGAAGTAACATTCTCCAGAAACACACTCTCTCCTAACTCTTCAGTTCCTAGCTCACCTCACATATGCATGGAAACACAGAGTGGAGCAGCTGGTGATAGCTCTTTCTTGGATGCTGCCAGAAGGCTCTGTGTGATAGTGGCTTGCAAGTAGCTGCTTAGGAATCTAGTTGCACGGCAAGTCCAAGCTTCTCACTGGAGCTGAGAAGGACTGGGGAGAACTTCCCTTTGAAGAACTAAGAGAGTGCAGAAACACACGCAGTTCTAGCTCTTACTGGTTATTGTGCAGGAGAGATCAGTGAACAGGCCGCTCTGCCCGAACAAGGGAGAAGGCTGATGCGTAGTTCCCAAGCATATTCTTCTCAGTCTACTAGAAACTTTGGAGTAGAGCTGAGATGAACTCGGTATAAGTTCCATTTGAAGCAATAACCT
The DNA here is from genome assembly GCA_031878705.1 of Tapirus indicus. Taxonomy (NCBI): domain Eukaryota; kingdom Metazoa; phylum Chordata; class Mammalia; order Perissodactyla; family Tapiridae; genus Tapirus; species Tapirus indicus. The sequence goes on along the minus strand of CM062924.1, from coordinate 84,353,465 downwards.
AGGCCAGAAACCCACTCAGCTGTAGCTGTTAAGATTCATGTTGAGCGCACATGCTAGGAACCAGGCAGCAGAGTGCCCTGTGGAAGCTGCTCGATTTCACCTTGTCAGATACGTGTTTGTCTTCCCGGCAGAGAAACAGTGGCTTAGAGAACTCTTTCTACAGAAGCCACACACTCTGCCCTAGAGCTGAGAAGCACTGGCTGTCACTTCCCTTTGCAGAAGTAACATTCTCCAGAAACACACTCTCTCCTAACTCTTCAGTTCCTAGCTCACCTCACATATGCTTGGAAACACAGAGTGGAGCAGCCGGTGATAGCTCTTGCTTGGATGCTGCCAGAAGGCTCTGTGTGATAGTGGCTTGCAAGTAGCTGCTTAGGAATCTAGTTGCAGGGCAAGTACAAGCTTCTCACTGGAGCTGAGAAGGACTGGGAAGAACTTCCATTTGAAGAAGTAAGAGGTTGCAGAAACACACGCAGTTCTAGCTCTTACTGGGGAGTGTGCAGGAGAGTTCAGTGAACAGGCCGCTCTGCCCGAACAAGGCAGAAGGCACATGCGTAGTTCCCAATCATATCCTTCTAGGTCTACTAGAAACGTTGGAGCAGAGCTGAGATGAACTCGGTATAAGTTCCATTTGAAGCAATAACCGAGGCCAGAAACCCACTCAGTTGCTGCTGTTCAGATTCATCTGGAGCGCATATGCTGGGAACCTGGCAGCAGAGTGCCCTGTGGAAGCTGCTCGATTTCACCTTGTCAGATACGTGTTTGTCTTCCCGGCAGAGAAACAGAGGCTTAGAGAACTCTTTCTACAGCAGCCACACACTCTGCCCTAGAGCTGAGAAGCACTGGCTGTCACTTCCCTTTGCAGAAGTAACATTCTCCAGAAACACACTCTCTCCTAACTCTTCAGTACCTAGCTCACCTCACATATGCATGGAAACACAGTGTGGAGCAGCCGCTGATAGCTCTTTCTTGGATGCTGCCAGAAGGCTCAGTGTGATAGTGGCTTGCAAGTAGCTGCTTAGGAATCTAGTTGCAGAGCAAGTACAAGCTTCTCACTGGTGCTGAGAAGGACTGGGAAGAACATCCCTTTGAAGAAGTAAGAGGGTGCAGAAACACACGCATTTCTAGCTCTTCCTGGGGAGTGTGCAGGAGAGTTTAGTGAACAGGCCTCTCTGCCCGAACACGGCAGTAGGCAGATGCGTAGTTCCCAAGCATATTCTTCTGAGTCTACTAGAAACGTTGGAGTAGAGCTGAGATGAACTCGGTATAAGTTCCATTTGAAGAAATAACCTAGGCCAGAAACCCACTCAGCTGTAGCTGTTAAGATTCATCTGGAGCGCTCATGCTGGGAACCAGGCAGCAGAGTGCCCTGTGGAAGCTGCTCGATTTCACCTTGTCAGATACGTGTTTGTCTTCCCGGCAGAGAAACAGTGGCTTAGAGAACTCTTTCTACAGCAGCCACACACTCTGCCCTAGAGCTGAGAAGCACTGGCTGTCACTTCCCTTTGCAGAAGTAACATTCTCCAGAAACACACTCTCTCCTAACTCTTCAGTACCTAGCTCACCTCACATATGCATGGAAACACAGAGTGGAGCAGCCGGTGATAGCTCTTGCTTGGATGCTGCCAGAAGGCTCTGTGTGATAGTGGCTTGCAAGTAGCTGCTTAGGAATCTAGTTGCAGAGCAAGTACAAGCTTCTCACTGGTGCTGAGAAGGACTGGGAAGAACATCCCTTTGAAGAAGTAAGAGGGTGCAGAAACACACGCATTTCTAGCTCTTCCTGGGGAGTGTGCAGGAGAGTTTACTGAACAGGCCGCTCTGCCCGAACAAGGCAGAAGGCAGATGAGTAGTTCCCAAGCATATTCGTCTGAGTCTACTAGAAACGTTGGAGTAGAGCTGAGATGAACTCGGTATAAGTTCCATTTGAAGCAATAACCTAGGCCAGAAACCCACTCACCTGTAGCTGTTCAGATTCATCTGGAGCGCACATGCTGGGAACCAGGCAGAAGAGTGCCCTGAGGAAGCTGCTCGATTTCACCTTGTCAGATAGGTGTTTGTCTTCCCGGCAGAGAAACAGAGGCTTAGAGAACTCTTTCTACAGCAGCCACACACTCTGCCCTAGAGCTGAGAAGCACTGGCTGTCACATCCCTTTGCAGAAGTAACATTCTCCAGAAACACACTCTCTCCTAACTCTTCAGTACGTAGCTCACCTCACATATGCATGGAAACACAGAGTGGAGCAGCCGGTGATAGCTCTTGCTTGGATGCTGCCAGAAGGCTCAGTGTGATAGTGGCTTGCAAGTAGCTGCTTAGGAATCTAGTTGCACCGCAAGTCCAAGCATCTCTCTGGAGCTGAGAAGGACTGGGAAGAACTTCCATTTGAAGAAGTAAGAGGGTGCAGAAACAGACGCAGTTCTAGCTCTTACTGGGGAGTGTGCAGGAGAGTTCAGTGAACAGGCCGCTCTGCCCGAACAAGGCAGAAGGCAGATGCGTAGTTCCCAAGCATATTCTTCTGAGTCTACTAGAAACGTTGGAGTAGAGCTGAGATGAACTCGGTATACGTTCCATTTGAAGAAATAACCTAGGCCAGAAACCCACTCAGCTGTAGCTGTTAAGATTCATCTGGAGCGCACATGCTGGGAACCAGGCAGCAGAGTGCCCTGTGGAATCTGCTCGATTTCACCTTGTCAGATAGTTGTTTGTCTTCCTGGCAGAGAAACAGAGGCTTAGAGAACTCTTTCTACAGCAGCCACACACTCTGCCCTAGAGCTGAGAAGCACTGGCTGTCACTTCCCTTTGCAGAAGAAACATTCTCCAGAAACACACTCTCTCCTAACTCTTCAGTACCTAGCTCACCTCACATATGCATGGAAACACAGAGTGGAGCAGCCGGTGATAGCTCTTGCTTGGATGCTGCCAGAAGGCTCTGTGTGATAGTGGCTTGCAAGTAGCTGCTTAGGAATCTAGTTGCAGAGCAAGTACAAGCTTCTCACTGGTGCTGAGAAGGACTGGGAAGAACATCCCTTTGAAGAAGTAAGAGGGTGCAGAAACACACGCATTTCTAGCTCTTCCTGGGGAGTGTGCAGGAGAGTTTAGTGAACAGGCCTCTCTGCCCGAACACGGCAGTAGGCAGATGCGTAGTTCCCAAGCATATTCTTCTGAGTCTACTAGAAACGTTGGAGTAGAGCTGAGATGAACTCGGTATAAGTTCCATTTGAAGAAATAACCTAGGCCAGAAACCCACTCAGCTGTAGCTGTTAAGATTTATCTGGAGCGCACATGCTGGGAACCAGGCAGCAGAGTGCCCTGTGGAAGCTGCTCGATTTCACCTTGTCAGATACGTGATTGTCTTCCCGGCAGAGAAACAGTGGCTTAGAGAACTCTTTCTACAGCAGCCACACACTCTGCTCTAGAGCTGGGAAGCACTGGCTGTCACTTCCCTTTGCAGAAGTAACATTCTCCAGAAACACACTCTCTCCTAACTCTTCAGTTCCTAGCTCACCTCACATATGCATGGAAACACAGAGTGGAGCAGCCCGTGATAGCTCTTGCTTGGATGCTGCCAGAAGGCTCTGTGTGATAGTGGCTTGCATGTAGCTGCTTAGGAATCTAGTTGCAGGGCAAGTACAAACTTCTCACTGGAGCTGAGAAGGACTGGGAAGAACTTCCATTTGAAGATCTAAGAGTGTCCAGAAACGCACGCAGTTCTAGCTCTTACAGGGGAGTGTGCAGGAGGGTTCAGTGAACAGGCCGCTCTGCCCGAACAAAGCAGAAGGCAGATGCGTAGTTCCCAATCATATCCTTCTAGGTCTACTAGAAACGTTGGAGTAGAGCTGAGATGAACTCGGTATAAGTTCCATTTGAAGCAATAACCTAGGCCAGAAACCCACTCAGCTGTAGCTGTTAAGATTCATGTTGAGCGCACATGGTGGGAACCAGGCAGCAGAGTGCCCTGTGGAAGCTGCTCGATTTCACCTTGTCAGATACGTGTTTGTCTTCCCGGCAGAGAAACAGAGGCTTAGAGAACTCTTTCTACAGCAGCCACACACTCTGCCCTAGAGCTGAGAAGCACTGGCTGTCACTTCCCTTTGCAGAAGTAACATTCTCCAGAAACACACTCTCTCCTAACTCTTCAGTTCCTAGCTCACCTCACATATGCATGGAAACACAGAGTGGAGCAGCCGGTGATAGCTCTTGCTTGGATGCTGCCAGAAGGCTCTGTGTGATAGTGGCTTGCAAGTAGCTGCTTAGGAATCTAGTTGCACGGCAAGTCCAAGCTTCTCACTGGAGTTGAGAAGGACTGGGAAGAACTTCCATTTGAAGAAGTAAGAGGGTGCAGAAACACACGCAGTTCTAGCTCTTACTGGGGAGTGTGCAGGAGAGTTCAGTGAACAGGCCGCTCTGCCCGAACAAGGCAGAAGGCAGATGCGTAGTTCCCAAGCATATTCTTCTGAGTCTACTAGAAACGTTGGAGTAGAGCTGAGATGAACTCGGTATAAGTTCCATTTGAAGCAATAACCTAGGCCAGAAACCCACTCAGGTGTAGCTGTTCAGATTCATCTGGAGCGCACATGCTGGGAACCAGGCAGCAGAGTGCCCTGTGGAATCTGCTCGATTTCACCTTGTCAGATAGTTGTTTGTCTTCCCGGCAGAGAAACAGAGGCTTAGAGAACTCTTTCTAAGGCAGCCACACACTCTGCCCTAGAGCTGAGAAGCACTGGCTGTCACTTCCCTTTGCAGAAGTAACATTCTCCAGAAACACACTCTCTCCTAACTCTTCAGTTCCTAGCTCACCTCACATATGCTTGGAAACACAGAGTGGAGCAGCCAGTGATAGCTCTTGCTTGGATGCTGCCAGAAGGCTCTGTGTGATAGTGGCTTGCAAGTAGCTGCTTTGGAATCTAGTTGCAGGGCAAGTACAAGCTTCTCACTGGAGCTGAGAAGGACTGGGAAGAACTTCCATTTGAAGAAGTAAGAGGGTGCAGAAACACACGCAGTTCTAGCTCTTACTGGGGAGTGTGCAGGAGAGTTCAGTGAACAGGCCGCTCTGCCCGAACAAGGCAGAAGGCAGATGCGTAGTTCCCAAGCATATTCGTCTGAGTCTACTAGAAACGTTGGAGTAGAGCTGAGATGAACTCGGTATAAGTTCCATTTGAAGCAATAACCTAGGCCAGAAACACACTCACCTGTAGCTGTTCAGATTCATCTGGAGCGCACATGCTGGGAACCAGGCAGCAGAGTGCCCTGTGGAATCTGCTGGATTTCACCTTGTCAGATACGTGTTTGTCTTCCTGGCAGAGAAACAGTGGCTTAGAGAACTGTTTCTACAGCAGCCACACACTCTGCCCTAGAGCTGAGAAGCACTGGCTGTCACTTCCCTTTGCAGAAGTAACATTCTCCAGAAACACTCTCTCTCCTAACTCTTCAGTTCCTAGCTCACCTCACATATGCATGGAAACACAGAGTGGAGCAGCCGTTAATAGCTCTTTCTTGGATGCTGCCAGAAGGCTCTGTGTGATAGTGGCTTGCAAGTAGCTGCTTAGGAATCTAGTTGCACGGCAAGTCCAAGCTTCTCACTGGAGCTGAGAAGGACTGGGAAGAACTTCCCTTTGAAGAACTAAGAGAGTGCAGAAACACACGCAGTTCTAGCTCTTACTGGTTATTGTGCAGGAGAGATCAGTGAACAGGCCGCTCTGCCGGAACAAGGGAGAAGGCTGATGCGTAGTTCCCAACCATATTCTTCTTAGTCTACTAGAAACTTTGGAGTAGAGCTGAGATGAACTCGGTATAAGTTCCATTTGAAGCAATAACCTAGGCCAGAAACCCACTCAGCTGTAGCTGTTAAGATTCATGTTGAGCGCACATGGTGGGAACCAGGCAGCAGAGTGCCCTGTGGAAGCTGCTCGATTTCACCTTGTCAGATAGGTGTTTGTCTTCCCGGCAGAGAAACAGAGGCTTAGAGAACTCTTTCTACAGCAGCCACACACTCTGCCCTAGAGCTGAGAAGCACTGGCTGTCACTTCCCTTTGCAGAAGAAACATTCTCCAGAAACACACTCTCTCCTAACTCTTCAGTACCTAGCTCACCTCACATATGCATGGAAACACAGAGTGGAGCAGCCGGTGATAGCTCTTGCTTGGATGCTGCCAGAAGGCTCTGTGTGATAGTGGCTTGCAAGTAGCTGCTTAGGAATCTAGTTGCAGAGCAAGTACAAGCTTCTCACTGGTGCTGAGAAGGACTGGGAAGAACATCCCTTTGAAGAAGTAAGAGGGTGCAGAAACACACGCATTTCTAGCTCTTCCTGGGGAGTGTGCAGGAGAGTTTAGTGAACAGGCCTCTCTGCCCGAACACGGCAGTAGGCAGATGCGTAGTTCCCAAGCATATTCTTCTGAGTCTACTAGAAACGTTGGAGTAGAGCTGAGATGAACTCGGTATAAGTTCCATTTGAAGAAATAACCTAGGCCAGAAACCCACTCAGCTGTAGCTGTTAAGATTTATCTGGAGCGCACATGCTGGGAACCAGGCAGCAGAGTGCCCTGTGGAAGCTGCTCGATTTCACCTTGTCAGATACGTGATTGTCTTCCCGGCAGAGAAACAGTGGCTTAGAGAACTCTTTCTACAGCAGCCACACACTCTGCTCTAGAGCTGGGAAGCACTGGCTGTCACTTCCCTTTGCAGAAGTAACATTCTCCAGAAACACACTCTCTCCTAACTCTTCAGTTCCTAGCTCACCTCACATATGCATGGAAACACAGAGTGGAGCAGCCCGTGATAGCTCTTGCTTGGATGCTGCCAGAAGGCTCTGTGTGATAGTGGCTTGCATGTAGCTGCTTAGGAATCTAGTTGCAGGGCAAGTACAAACTTCTCACTGGAGCTGAGAAGGACTGGGAAGAACTTCCATTTGAAGATCTAAGAGTGTCCAGAAACGCACGCAGTTCTAGCTCTTACAGGGGAGTGTGCAGGAGGGTTCAGTGAACAGGCCGCTCTGCCCGAACAAAGCAGAAGGCAGATGCGTAGTTCCCAATCATATCCTTCTAGGTCTACTAGAAACGTTGGAGTAGAGCTGAGATGAACTCGGTATAAGTTCCATTTGAAGCAATAACCTAGGCCAGAAACCCACTCAGCTGTAGCTGTTAAGATTCATGTTGAGCGCACATGGTGGGAACCAGGCAGCAGAGTGCCCTGTGGAAGCTGCTCGATTTCACCTTGTCAGATACGTGTTTGTCTTCCCGGCAGAGAAACAGAGGCTTAGAGAACTCTTTCTACAGCAGCCACACACTCTGCCCTAGAGCTGAGAAGCACTGGCTGTCACTTCCCTTTGCAGAAGTAACATTCTCCAGAAACACACTCTCTCCTAACTCTTCAGTTCCTAGCTCACCTCACATATGCATGGAAACACAGAGTGGAGCAGCCGGTGATAGCTCTTGCTTGGATGCTGCCAGAAGGCTCTGTGTGATAGTGGCTTGCAAGTAGCTGCTTAGGAATCTAGTTGCACGGCAAGTCCAAGCTTCTCACTGGAGTTGAGAAGGACTGGGAAGAACTTCCATTTGAAGAAGTAAGAGGGTGCAGAAACACACGCAGTTCTAGCTCTTACTGGGGAGTGTGCAGGAGAGTTCAGTGAACAGGCCGCTCTGCCCGAACAAGGCAGAAGGCAGATGCGTAGTTCCCAAGCATATTCTTCTGAGTCTACTAGAAACGTTGGAGTAGAGCTGAGATGAACTCGGTATAAGTTCCATTTGAAGCAATAACCTAGGCCAGAAACCCACTCAGGTGTAGCTGTTCAGATTCATCTGGAGCGCACATGCTGGGAACCAGGCAGCAGAGTGCCCTGTGGAATCTGCTCGATTTCACCTTGTCAGATAGTTGTTTGTCTTCCCGGCAGAGAAACAGAGGCTTAGAGAACTCTTTCTAAGGCAGCCACACACTCTGCCCTAGAGCTGAGAAGCACTGGCTGTCACTTCCCTTTGCAGAAGTAACATTCTCCAGAAACACACTCTCTCCTAACTCTTCAGTTCCTAGCTCACCTCACATATGCTTGGAAACACAGAGTGGAGCAGCCAGTGATAGCTCTTGCTTGGATGCTGCCAGAAGGCTCTGTGTGATAGTGGCTTGCAAGTAGCTGCTTAGGAATCTAGTTGCAGGGCAAGTACAAGCTTCTCACTGGAGCTGAGAAGGACTGGGAAGAACTTCCATTTGAAGAAGTAAGAGGGTGCAGAAACACACGCAGTTCTAGCTCTTACTGGGGAGTGTGCAGGAGAGTTCAGTGAACAGGCCGCTCTGCCCGAACAAGGCAGAAGGCAGATGCGTAGTTCCCAAGCATATTCGTCTGAGTCTACTAGAAACGTTGGAGTAGAGCTGAGATGAACTCGGTATAAGTTCCATTTGAAGCAATAACCTAGGCCAGAAACACACTCACCTGTAGCTGTTCAGATTCATCTGGAGCGCACATGCTGGGAACCAGGCAGCAGAGTGCCCTGTGGAATCTGCTGGATTTCACCTTGTCAGATACGTGTTTGTCTTCCTGGCAGAGAAACAGTGGCTTAGAGAACTGTTTCTACAGCAGCCACACACTCTGCCCTAGAGCTGAGAAGCACTGGCTGTCACTTCCCTTTGCAGAAGTAACATTCTCCAGAAACACTCTCTCTCCTAACTCTTCAGTTCCTAGCTCACCTCACATATGCATGGAAACACAGAGTGGAGCAGCCGTTAATAGCTCTTTCTTGGATGCTGCCAGAAGGCTCTGTGTGATAGTGGCTTGCAAGTAGCTGCTTAGGAATCTAGTTGCACGGCAAGTCCAAGCTTCTCACTGGAGCTGAGAAGGACTGGGAAGAACTTCCCTTTGAAGAACTAAGAGAGTGCAGAAACACACGCAGTTCTAGCTCTTACTGGTTATTGTGCAGGAGAGATCAGTGAACAGGCCGCTCTGCCGGAACAAGGGAGAAGGCTGATGCGTAGTTCCCAACCATATTCTTCTTAGTCTACTAGAAACTTTGGAGTAGAGCTGAGATGAACTCGGTATAAGTTCCATTTGAAGCAATAACCTAGGCCAGAAACCCACTCAGCTGTAGCTGTTAAGATTCATGTTGAGCGCACATGGTGGGAACCAGGCAGCAGAGTGCCCTGTGGAAGCTGCTCGATTTCACCTTGTCAGATAGGTGTTTGTCTTCCCGGCAGAGAAACAGAGGCTTAGAGAACTCCTTCTACAGCAGCCACACACTCTGCCCTAGAGCTGAGAAGCACTGGCTGTCACTTCCCTTTGCAGAAGTAACATTCTCCAGAAACACACTCTCTCCTAACTCTTCAGTTCCTAGCTCACCTCACATATGCATGGAAACACAGAGTGGAGCAGCCGGTGATAGCTCTTGCTTGGATGCTGCCAGAAGGCTCTGTGTGATAGTGGCTTGCAAGTAGCTGCTTAGGAATCTAGTTGCAGGGCAAGTACAAGCTTCTCACTGGAGCTGAGAAGGACTGGGAAGAACTTCCATTTGAAGAAGTAAGAGGGTGCAGAAACACACGCAGTTCTAGCTCTTACTGGGGAGTGTGCAGGAGAGTTCAGTGAACAGGCCGCTCAGCCCGAACAAGGCAGAAGGCAGATGCGTAGTTCCCAATCATATCCTTCTAGGTCTACTAGAAACGTTGGAGTAGAGCTGAGATGAACTCGGTATAAGTTCCATTTGAAGCAATAACCGAGGCCAGAAACCCACTCAGTTGCTGCTGTTCAGATTCATCTGGAGCGCACATGCTGGGAACCTGGCAGCAGAGTGCCCTGTGGAAGCTGCACGATTTCACCTTGTCAGATAGGTGTTTGTCTTCCCGGCAGAGAAACAGAGGCTTAGAGAACTCTTTCTACAGCAGCCACACACTCTGCCCTAGAGCTGAGAAGCACTGGCTGTCACATCCCTTTGCAGAAGTAACATTCTCCAGAAACAAACTCTCTCCTAACTCTTCAGTACGTAGCTCACCTCACATATGCATGGAAACACAGAGTGGAGCAGCCGGTGATAGCTCTTGCTTTGATGCTGCCAGAAGGCTCTGTGTGATAGTGGCTTGCAAGTAGCTGCTTAGGAGTCTAGTTGCACGGCAAGTCCAAGCTTCTCACTGGAGCTGAGAAGGACTGGGAAGAACTTCCATTTGAAGAAGTAAGAGGGTGCAGAAACACACGCAGTTCTAGCTCTTACTGGGGAGTGTGCTGGAGAGTTCAGTGAACAGGCCGCTCTGCCCGAACAAGGCAGAAGGCAGATGCGTAGTTCCCAAGCATATTCTTCTGAGTCTACTAGAAACGTTGGAGTAGAGCTGAGATGAACTCGGTATAAGTTCCATTTGAAGAAATAACCTAGGCCAGAAACCCACTCAGCTGTAGCTGTTCAGATTCATCTGGAGCGCACATGCTGGGAACCAGGCAGCAGAGTGCCCTGTGGAAGCTGCTCGATTTCACCTTGTCAGATAAGTGTTTGTCTTCCCAGCAGAGAAACAGTGGCTTAGAGAACTCTTTCTACAGCAGCCACACACTCTGCTCTAGAGCTGGGAAGCACTGGCTGTCACTTCCCTTTGCAGAAGTAACATTCTCCAGAAACACACTCTCTCCTAACTCTTCAGTTCCTAGCTCACCTCACATATGCATGGAAACACAGAGTGGAGCAGCCGGTGATAGCTCTTGCTTGGATGCTGCCAGAAGGCTCTGTGTGATAGTGGCTTGCATGTAGCTGCTTAGGAATCTAGTTGCAGGGCAAGTACAAGCTTCTCACTGGAGCTGAGAAGGACTGGGAAGAACTTCCATTTGAAGATCTAAGAGTGTCCAGAAACGCACGCAGTTCTAGCTCTTACAGGGGAGTGTGCAGGAGAGTTCAGTGAACAGGCCGCTCTGCCCGAACAAGGCAGAAGGCAGATGCGTAGTTCCCAATCATATCCTTCTAGGTCTACTAGAAACGTTGGAGTAGAGGTGAGATGAACTCGGTATAAGTTCCATTAGAAGCAATAACCGAGGCCAGAAACCCACTCAGTTGCTGCTGTTCAGATTCATCTGGAGCGCACATGCTGGGAACCTGGCAGCAGAGTGCCCTGTGGAAGCTGCTCGATTTCACCTTGTCAGATACGTGTTTGTCTTCCCGGCAGAGAAACAGTGGCTTAGAGAACTCTTTCTACAGCAGCCACACACTCTGCCCTAGAGCTGAGAAGCACTGGCTGTCACTTCCCTTTGCAGAAGTAACATTCTCCAGAAACACACTCTCTCCTAACTCTTCAGTACCTAGCTCACCTCACATATGCATGGAAACACAGAGTGGAGCAGCCGGTGATAGCTCTTGCTTGGATGCTGCCAGAAGGCTCTGTGTGATAGTGGCTTGCAAGTAGCTGCTTAGGAATCTAGTTGCAGAGCAAGTACAAGCTTCTCACTGGTGCTGAGAAGGACTGGGAAGAACATCCCTTTGAAGAAGTAAGAGGGTGCAGAAACACACGCATTTCTAGCTCTTCCTGGGGAGTGTGCAGGAGAGTTTACTGAACAGGCCGCTCTGCCCGAACAAGGCAGAAGGCAGATGAGTAGTTCCCAAGCATATTCGTCTGAGTCTACTAGAAACGTTGGAGTAGAGCTGAGATGAACTCGGTATAAGTTCCATTTGAAGCAATAACCTAGGCCAGAAACCCACTCACCTGTAGCTGTTCAGATTCATCTGGAGCGCACATGCTGGGAACCAGGCAGAAGAGTGCCCTGAGGAAGCTGCTCGATTTCACCTTGTCAGATAGGTGTTTGTCTTCCCGGCAGAGAAACAGAGGCTTAGAGAACTCTTTCTACAGCAGCCACACACTCTGCCCTAGAGCTGAGAAGCACTGGCTGTCACATCCCTTTGCAGAAGTAACATTCTCCAGAAACACACTCTCTCCTAACTCTTCAGTACGTAGCTCACCTCACATATGCATGGAAACACAGAGTGGAGCAGCCGGTGATAGCTCTTGCTTGGATGCTGCCAGAAGGCTCAGTGTGATAGTGGCTTGCAAGTAGCTGCTTAGGAATCTAGTTGCACCGCAAGTCCAAGCATCTCTCTGGAGCTGAGAAGGACTGGGAAGAACTTCCATTTGAAGAAGTAAGAGGGTGCAGAAACAGACGCAGTTCTAGCTCTTACTGGGGAGTGTGCAGGAGAGTTCAGTGAACAGGCCGCTCTGCCCGAACAAGGCAGAAGGCAGATGCGTAGTTCCCAAGCATATTCTTCTGAGTCTACTAGAAACGTTGGAGTAGAGCTGAGATGAACTCGGTATACGTTCCATTTGAAGAAATAACCTAGGCCAGAAACCCACTCAGCTGTAGCTGTTAAGATTCATCTGGAGCGCACATGCTGGGAACCAGGCAGCAGAGTGCCCTGTGGAATCTGCTCGATTTCACCTTGTCAGATAGTTGTTTGTCTTCCTGGCAGAGAAACAGAGGCTTAGAGAACTCTTTCTACAGCAGCCACACACTCTGCTCTAGAGCTGGGAAGCACTGGCTGTCACTTCCCTTTGCAGAAGTAACATTCTCCAGAAACACACTCTCTCCTAACTCTTCAGTTCCTAGCTCACCTCACATATGCATGGAAACACAGAGTGGAGCAGCCCGTGATAGCTCTTGCTTGGACGCTGCCAGAAGGCTCTGTGTGATAGTGGCTTGCATGTAGCTGCTTAGGAATCTAGTTGCAGGGCAAGTACAAACTTCTCACTGGAGCTGAGAAGGACTGGGAAGAACTTCCATTTGAAGATCTAAGAGTGTCCAGAAACGCACGCAGTTCTAGCTCTTACAGGGGAGTGTGCAGGAGGGTTCAGTGAACAGGCCGCTCTGCCCGAACAAAGCAGAAGGCAGATGCGTAGTTCCCAATCATATCCTTCTAGGTCTACTAGAAACGTTGGAGTAGAGCTGAGATGAACTCGGTATAAGTTCCATTTGAAGCAATAACCTAGGCCAGAAACCCACTCAGCTGTAGCTGTTAAGATTCATGTTGAGCGCACATGGTGGGAACCAGGCAGCAGAGTGCCCTGTGGAAGCTGCTCGATTTCACCTTGTCAGATACGTGTTTGTCTTCCCGGCAGAGAAACAGAGGCTTAGAGAACTCTTTCTACAGCAGCCACACACTCTGCCCTAGAGCTGAGAAGCACTGGCTGTCACTTCCCTTTGCAGAAGTAACATTCTCCAGAAACACACTCTCTCCTAACTCTTCAGTTCCTAGCTCACCTCACATATGCATGGAAACACAGAGTGGAGCAGCCGGTGATAGCTCTTGCTTGGATGCTGCCAGAAGGCTCTGTGTGATAGTGGCTTGCAAGTAGCTGCTTAGGAATCTAGTTGCACGGCAAGTCCAAGCTTCTCACTGGAGTTGAGAAGGACTGGGAAGAACTTCCATTTGAAGAAGTAAGAGGGTGCAGAAACACACGCAGTTCTAGCTCTTACTGGGGAGTGTGCAGGAGAGTTCAGTGAACAGGCCGCTCTGCCCGAACAAGGCAGAAGGCAGATGCGTAGTTCCCAAGCATATTCTTCTGAGTCTACTAGAAACGTTGGAGTAGAGCTGAGATGAACTCGGTATAAGTTCCATTTGAAGCAATAACCTAGGCCAGAAACCCACTCAGGTGTAGCTGTTCAGATTCATCTGGAGCGCACATGCTGGGAACCAGGCAGCAGAGTGCCCTGTGGAATCTGCTCGATTTCACCTTGTCAGATAGTTGTTTGTCTTCCCGGCAGAGAAACAGAGGCTTAGAGAACTCTTTCTAAGTCAGCCACACACTCTGCCCTAGAGCTGAGAAGCACTGGCTGTCACTTCCCTTTGCAGAAGTAACATTCTCCAGAAACACACTCTCTCCTAACTCTTCAGTTCCTAGCTCACCTCACATATGCTTGGAAACACAGAGTGGAGCAGCCAGTGATAGCTCTTGCTTGGATGCTGCCAGAAGGCTCTGTGTGATAGTGGCTTGCAAGTAGCTGCTTAGGAATCTAGTTGCAGGGCAAGTACAAGCTTCTCACTGGAGCTGAGAAGGACTGGGAAGAACTTCCATTTGAAGAAGTAAGAGGGTGCAGAAACACACGCAGTTCTAGCTCTTACTGGGGAGTGTGCAGGAGAGTTCAGTGAACAGGCCGCTCTGCCCGAACAAGGCAGAAGGCAGATGCGTAGTTCCCAAGCATATTCGTCTGAGTCTACTAGAAACGTTGGAGTAGAGCTGAGATGAACTCGGTATAAGTTCCATTTGAAGCAATAACCTAGGCCAGAAACACACTCACCTGTAGCTGTTCAGATTCATCTGGAGCGCACATGCTGGGAACCAGGCAGCAGAGTGCCCTGTGGAATCTGCTGGATTTCACCTTGTCAGATACGTGTTTGTCTTCCTGGCAGAGAAACAGTGGCTTAGAGAACTGTTTCTACAGCAGCCACACACTCTGCCCTAGAGCTGAGAAGCACTGGCTGTCACTTCCCTTTGCAGAAGTAACATTCTCCAGAAACACTCTCTCTCCTAACTCTTCAGTTCCTAGCTCACCTCACATATGCATGGAAACACAGAGTGGAGCAGCCGTTAATAGCTCTTTCTTGGATGCTGCCAGAAGGCTCTGTGTGATAGTGGCTTGCAAGTAGCTGCTTAGGAATCTAGTTGCACGGCAAGTCCAAGCTTCTCACTGGAGCTGAGAAGGACTGGGAAGAACTTCCCTTTGAAGAACTAAGAGAGTGCAGAAACACACGCAGTTCTAGCTCTTACTGGTTATTGTGCAGGAGAGATCAGTGAACAGGCCGCTCTGCCGGAACAAGGGAGAAGGCTGATGCGTAGTTCCCAACCATATTCTTCTTAGTCTACTAGAAACTTTGGAGTAGAGCTGAGATGAACTCGGTATAAGTTCCATTTGAAGCAATAACCTAGGCCAGAAACCCACTCAGCTGTAGCTGTTAAGATTCATGTTGAGCGCACATGGTGGGAACCAGGCAGCAGAGTGCCCTGTGGAAGCTGCTCGATTTCACCTTGTCAGATAGGTGTTTGTCTTCCCGGCAGAGAAACAGAGGCTTAGAGAACTCTTTCTACAGCAGCCACACACTCTGCCCTAGAGCTGAGAAGCACTGGCTGTCACTTCCCTTTGCAGAAGTAACATTCTCCAGAAACACACTCTCTCCTAACTCTTCAGTTCCTAGCTCACCTCACATATGCATGGAAACACAGAGTGGAGCAGCCGGTGATAGCTCTTGCTTGGATGCTGCCAGAAGGCTCTGTGTGATAGTGGCTTGCAAGTAGCTGCTTAGGAATCTAGTTGCAGGGCAAGTACAAGCTTCTCACTGGAGCTGAGAAGGACTGGGAAGAACTTCCATTTGAAGAAGTAAGAGGGTGCAGAAACACACGCAGTTCTAGCTCTTACTGGGGAGTGTGCAGGAGAGTTCAGTGAACAGGCCGCTCAGCCCGAACAAGGCAGAAGGCAGATGCGTAGTTCCCAATCATATCCTTCTAGGTCTACTAGAAACGTTGGAGTAGAGCTGAGATGAACTCGGTATAAGTTCCATTTGAAGCAATAACCGAGGCCAGAAACCCACTCAGTTGATGCTGTTCAGATTCATCTGGAGCGCACATGCTGGGAACCTGGCAGCAGAGTGCCCTGTGGAAGCTGCACGATTTCACCTTGTCAGATAGGTGTTTGTCTTCCCGGCAGAGAAACAGAGGCTTAGAGAACTCTTTCTACAGCAGCCACACACTCTGCCCTAGAGCTGAGAAGCACTGGCTGTCACATCCCTTTGCAGAAGTAACATTCTCCAGAAACAAACTCTCTCCTAACTCTTCAGTACGTAGCTCACCTCACATATGCATGGAAACACAGAGTGGAGCAGCCGGTGATAGCTCTTGCTTTGATGCTGCCAGAAGGCTCTGTGTGATAGTGGCTTGCAAGTAGCTGCTTAGGAATCTAGTTGCACGGCAAGTCCAAGCTTCTCACTGGAGCTGAGAAGGACTGGGAAGAACTTCCATTTGAAGAAGTAAGAGGGTGCAGAAACACACGCAGTTCTAGCTCTTACTGGGGAGTGTGCAGGAGAGTTCAGTGAACAGGCCGCTCTGCCCGAACAAGGCAGAAGGCAGATGCGTAGTTCCCAAGCATATTCTTCTGAGTCTACTAGAAACGTTGGAGTAGAGCTGAGATGAACTCGGTATAAGTTCCATTTGAAGAAATAACCTAGGCCAGAAACCCACTCAGCTGTAGCTGTTCAGATTCATCTGGAGCGCACATGCTGGGAACCAGGCAGCAGAGTGCCCTGTGGAAGCTGCTCGATTTCACCTTGTCAGATAAGTGTTTGTCTTCCCAGCAGAGAAACAGTGGCTTAGAGAACTCTTTCTACAGCAGCCACACACTCTGCTCTAGAGCTGGGAAGCACTGGCTGTCACTTCCCTTTGCAGAAGTAACATTCTCCAGAAACACACTCTCTCCTAACTCTTCAGTTCCTAGCTCACCTCACATATGCATGGAAACACAGAGTGGAGCAGCCGGTGATAGCTCTTGCTTGGATGCTGCCAGAAGGCTCTGTGTGATAGTGGCTTGCATGTAGCTGCTTAGGAATCTAGTTGCAGGGCAAGTACAAGCTTCTCACTGGAGCTGAGAAGGACTGGGAAGAACTTCCATTTGAAGATCTAAGAGTGTCCAGAAACGCACGCAGTTCTAGCTCTTACAGGGGAGTGTGCAGGAGAGTTCAGTGAACAGGCCGCTCTGCCCGAACAAGGCAGAAGGCAGATGCGTAGTTCCCAATCATATCCTTCTAGGTCTACTAGAAACGTTGGAGTAGAGGTGAGATGAACTCGGTATAAGTTCCATTAGAAGCAATAACCGAGGCCAGAAACCCACTCAGTTGCTGCTGTTCAGATTCATCTGGAGCGCACATGCTGGGAACCTGGCAGCAGAGTGCCCTGTGGAAGCTGCTCGATTTCACCTTGTCAGATAGGTGTTTGTCTTCCCGGCAGAGAAACCGAGGCTTAGAGAACTCTTTCTACAGCAGCCACACACTCTGCCCTAGAGCTGAGAAGCACTGGCTGTCACTTCCCTTTGCAGAAGTAACATTCTCCAGAAACACACTCTCTCCTAACTCTTCAGTACCTAGCTCACCTCACATATGCATGGAAACACAGAGTGGAGCAGCCGGTGATAGCTCTTGCTTGGATGCTGCCAGAAGGCTCTGTGTGATAGTGGCTTGCAAGTAGCTGCTTAGGAATCTAGTTGCAGAGCAAGTACAAGCTTCTCACTGGTGCTGAGAAGGACTGGGAAGAACATCCCTTTGAAGAAGTAAGAGGGTGCAGAAACACACGCATTTCTAGCTCTTCCTGGGGAGTGTGCAGGAGAGTTTAGTGAACAGGCCTCTCTGCCCGAACACGGCAGTAGGCAGATGCGTAGTTCCCAAGCATATTCTTCTGAGTCTACTAGAAACGTTGGAGTAGAGCTGAGATGAACTCGGTATAAGTTCCATTTGAAGAAATAACCTAGGCCAGAAACCCACTCAGCTGTAGCTGTTAAGATTCATCTGGAGCGCACATGCTGGGAACCAGGCAGCAGAGTGCCCTGTGGAAGCTGCTCGATTTCACCTTGTCAGTTACGTGTTTGTCTTCCCGGCAGAGAAACAGTGGCTTAGAGAACTCTTTCTACAGCAGCCACACACTCTGCCCTAGAGCTGAGAAGCACTGGCTGTCAAGGACCTTTGCAGAAGTAACATTCTCCAGAAACACACTCTCTCCTAACTCTTCAGTTCCTAGCTCACCTCACATATGCATGGAAACACAGAGTGGAGCAGCCGTTAATAGCTCTTGCTTGGATGCTGCCAGAAGGCTCTGTGTGATAGTGGCTTGCAAGTAGCTGCTTAGGAATCTAGTTGCACGGCAAGTCCAAGCTTCTCACTGGAGCTGAGAAGGACTGGGAAGAACTTCCATTTGAAGAAGTAAGAGGGTGCAGAAACAGACGCAGTTCTAGCTCTTACAGGGGAGTGTGCAGGAGAGTTCAGTGAACAGGCCGCTCTGCCCGAACAAGGCAGAAGGCAGATGCGTAGTTCCCAAGCATATTCTTCTGAGTCTACTAGAAACGTTGGAGTAGAGCTGAGATGAACTCGGTATAAGTTCCATTTGAAGAAATAACCTAGGCCAGAAACACACTCAGTTGTAGCTGTTCAGATTCATCTGGAGCGCACATGCTGGGAACCAGGCAGCAGAGTGTCCTGAGGAAGCTGCTCGATTTCACCTTGTCAGATAGGTGTTTGTCTTCCCGGCAGAGAAACAGAGGCTTAGAGAACTCTTTCTACAGCAGCCACACACTCTGCCCTAGAGCTGAGAAGCACTGGCTGTCAAGTCCCTTTGCAGAAGTAACATTCTCCAGAAACACACTCTCTCCTAACTCTTCAGTACCTAGCTCACCTCACATATGCATGGAAACACAGAGTGGAGCAGCCGGTGATAGCACTTGTTTGGATGCTGCCAGAAGGCTCTGTGTGATAGTGGCTTGCAAGTAGCTGCTCAGGAATCTAGTTGTACGGCAAGTACATGCTTCTCAATGGAGCCTTGAAGGACTGGGAAGAACTTCCCTTTGAAGAACTAAGAGTGTGCAGAAACACACGCAGTTCTAGCTCTTACTGGGGAGTGTGCAGGAGAGTTCAGTGAACTGGCCGCTCGGCCCGAATAAGGCAGAAGGCAGATGCGTAGTTCCCCAGCATATTATTCTGAGTCTACTAGAAACGTTGGAGTAGAGGTGAGATGAACTCGGTATAAGTTCCATTTGAAGAAATAACATAGGCCAGAAACCCACTCAGCTGTAGCTGTTAAGATTCATCTGGAGCGCACATGCTGGGAACCAGGCAGCAGAGTGCCCTGTGGAAGCTGCTCGATTTCCGCTTGTCTGATAGGTGTTTGTCTTCCCGGCAGAGAAACAGTGGCTTAGAGAACTCTTTCTACAGCAGCCACACACTCTGCCCTAGAGCTGAGAAGCACTGGCTGTCACTTCCCTTTGCAGAAGTAACATTCTCCAGAAACACACTCTCTCCTAACTCTTCAGTTCCTAGCTCACCTCACATATGCTTGGAAACACAGAGTGGAGCAGCCGGTGATAGCTCTTGCTTGGATGCTGCCAGAAGGCTCTGTGTGATAGTGGCTTGCAAGTAGCTGCTTAGGAATCTAGTTGCAGAGCAAGTACAAGCTTCTCACTGGTGCTGAGAAGGACTGGGAAGAACATCCATTTGAAGAAGTAAGAGGGTGCAGAAACACACGCATTTCTAGCTCATCCTGGGGAGTGTGCAGGAGAGTTTAGTGAACAGGCCTCTCTGCCCGAACACGGCAGTAGGCAGATGCGTAGTTCCCAAGCATATTCTTCTGAGTCTACTAGAAACGTTGGAGTAGAGCTGAGATGAACTCGGTATAAGTTCCATTTGAAGAAATAACCTAGGCCAGAAACCCACTCAGCTGTAGCTGTTAAGATTTATCTGGAGCGCACATGCTGGGAACCAGGCAGCAGAGTGCCCTGTGGAAGCTGCTCGATTTCACCTTGTCAGATAGGTGTTTGTCTTCCCGGCAGAGAAACAGAGGCTTAGAGAACTCTTTCTGCAGCAGCCACACACTCTGCCCTAGAGCTGAGAAGCACTGGCTGTCACATCCCTTTGCAGAAGTAACATTCTCCAGAAACACACTCTCTCCTAACTCTTCAGTACGTAGCTCACCTCACATATGCATGGAAACACAGAGTGGAGCAGCCGGTGATAGCTCTTGCTTGGATGCTGCCAGAAGGCTCAGTGTGATAGTGGCTTCCAAGTAGCTGCTTAGGAATCTAGTTGCACCGCAAGTCCAAGCTTCTCACTGGAGCTGAGAAGGACTGGGAAGAACTTCCATTTGAAGAAGTAAGAGGGTGCAGAAACAGACGCAGTTCTAGCTCTTACTGGGGAGTGTGCAGGAGAGTTCAGTGAAAAGGCAGCTCTGCCCGAACAAGGCAGAAGGCAGATGCGTAGTTCCCAAGCATATTCTTCTGAGTCTACTAGAAATGTTGGAGTAGATCTGAGATGAACTCGGTATAAGTTCCATTTGAAGAAATAACCTAGGCCAGAAACCCACTCAGTTGTAGCTGTTCAGATTCATCTGGAGCGCACATGCTGGGAACCAGGCAGCAGAGTGTCCTGAGGAAGCTGCTCGATTTCACCTTGTCAGATAGGTGTTTGTCTTCCCGGCAGAGAAACAGAGGCTTAGAGAACTCTTTCTACAGCAGCCACACACTCTGCCCTAGAGCTGAGAAGCACTGGCTGTCACATCCCTTTGCAGAAGTAACATTCTCCAGAAACACACTCTCTCCTAACTCTTCAGTACGTAGCTCACCTCACATATGCATGGAAACACAGAGTGGAGCAGCCGGTGATAGCTCTTGCTTGGATGCTGCCAGAAGGCTCTGTGTGATAGTGGCTTGCATGTAGCTGCTTAGGAATCTAGTTGCAGGGCAAGTACAAGCTTCTCACTGGAGCTGAGAAGGACTGGGAAGAACTTCCCTTTGAAGATCTAAGAGTGTCCAGAAACGCACGCAGTTCTAGCTCTTACAGGGGAGTGTGCAGGAGAGTTCAGTGAACAGGCCGCTCTGCCCGAACAAGGCAGAAGGCAGATGCGTAGTTCCCAAGCATATTCGTCTGAGTCTACTAGAAACGTTGGAGTAGAGCTGAGATGAACTCGGTATAAGTTCCATTTGAAGAAATAACATAGGCCAGAAACCCACTCAGCTGTAGCTGTTCAGATTCATCTGGAGCGCACATGCTGGGAACCAGGCAGCAGAGTGCCCTGTGGAAGCTGCTCGATTTCCGCTTGTCTGATAGGTGTTTGTCTTCCCGGCAGAGAAACAGTGGCTTAGAGAACTGTTTCTACAGCAGCCACACACTCTGCCCTAGAGCTGAGAAGCACTGGCTGTCACTTCCCTTTGCAGAAGTAACATTCTCCAGAAACACACTCTCTCCTAACTCTTCAGTTCCTAGCTCACCTCACATATGCATGGAAACACAGAGTGGAGCAGCCGGTGATAGCTCTTTCTTGGATGCTGCCAGAAGGCTCTGTGTGATAGTGGCTTGCAAGTAGCTGCTTACGAATCTAGTTGCACGGCAAGTCCAAGCTTCTCACTGGAGCTGAGAAGGACTGGGGAGAACTTCCCTTTGAAGAACGAAGAGAGTGCAGAAACACACGCAGTTCTAGCTCTTACTGGTTATTGTGCAGGAGAGATCAGTGAACAGGCCGCTCTGCCCGAACAAGGGAGAAGGCTGATGCGTAGTTCCCAAGCATATTCTTCTCAGTCTACTAGAAACTTTGGAGTAGACCTGAGATGAACTCGGTATAAGTTCCATTTGAAGCAATAACCTAGGCCAGAAACCAACTCAGGTGTAGCTGTTAAGATTCATGTTGAGCGCACATGGTGGGAACCAGGCAGCAGAGTGCCCTGTGGAAGCTGCTCGATTTCACCTTGTCAGATACGTGTTTGTCTTCCCGGCAGAGAAACAGTGGCTTAGAGAACTCTTTCTACAGCAGCCACACACTCTGCTCTAGAGCTGAGAAGCACTGGCTGTCACTTCCCTTTGCAGAAGTAACATTCTCCAGAAACACACTCTCTCCTAACTCTTCAGTTCCTAGCTCACCTCACATATGCACGGAAACACAGAGTGGAGCAGCCGGTGATAGCTCTTGCTTGGATGCTGCCAGAAGGCTCTGTGTGATAGTGGCTTGCATGTAGCTGCTTAGGAATCTAGTTGCAGGGCAAGTACAAGCTTCTCACTGGAGCTGAGAAGGACTGGGAAGAACTTCCCTTTGAAGATCTAAGAGTGTCCAGAAACGCACGCAGTTCTAGCTCTTACAGGGGAGTGTGCAGGAGAGTTCAGTGAACAGGCCGCTCTGCCCGAACAAGGTAGAAGGCAGATGCGTGGTTCCCAAGCATATTCGTCTGAGTCTACTAGAAACGTTGGAGTAGAGCTGAGATGAACTCGGTATAAGTTCCATTTGAAGCAATAACCTAGGCCAGAAACCCACTCACCTGTAGCTGTTCAGATTCATCTGGAGCGCACATGCTGGGAACCAGGCAGAAGAGTGCCCTGAGGAAGCTGCTCGATTTCACCTTGTCAGATAGGTGTTTGTCTTCCCGGCAGAGAAACAGTGGCTTAGAGAACTGTTTCTACAGCAGCCACACACTCTGCCCTAGAGCTGAGAAGCACTGGCTGTCACATCCCTTTGCAGAAGTAACATTCTCCAGAAACACACTCTCTCCTAACTCTTCAGTACGTAGCTCACCTCACATATGCATGGAAACACAGTGTGGAGTAGCCGCTGATAGCTCTTGCTTGGATGCTGCCAGAAGGCTCAGTGTGATAGTGGCTTGCAAGTAGCTGCTTAGGAATCTAGTTGCACCGCAAGTCCAAGCTTCTCACTGGAGCTGAGAAGGACTGGGAAGAACTTCCATTTGAAGAAGTAAGAGGGTGCAGAAACAGACGCAGTTCTAGCTCTTACTGGGGAGTGTGCAGGAGAGTTCAGTGAACAGGCCGCTCTGCCCGAACAAGGGAGAAGGCTGATGCGTAGTTCCCAAGCATATTCTTCTCAGTCTACTAGAAAGTTTGGAGTAGAGCTGAGATGAACTCGGTATAAGTTCCATTTGAAGCAATAACCTAGGCCAGAAACCCACTCAGCTGTAGCTGTTAAGATTCATGTTGAGCGCACATGGTGGGAACCAGGCAGCAGAGTGCCCTGTGGAAGCTGCTCGATTTCACCTTGTCAGATACGTGTTTGTCTTCCCGGCAGAGAAACAGTGGCTTAGAGAACTCTTTCTACAGAAGCCACACACTCTGCCCTAGAGCTGAGAAGCACTGGCTGTCACTTCCCTTTGCAGAAGTAACATTCTCCAGAAACACACTCTCTCCTAACTCTTCAGTTCCTAGCTCACCTCACATATGCTTGGAAACACAGAGTGGAGCAGCCAGTGATAGCTCTTGCTTGGATGCTGCCAGAAGGCTCTGTGTGATAGTGGCTTGCAAGTAGCTGCTTAGGAATCTAGTTGCAGGGCAAGTACAAGCTTCTCACTGGAGCTGAGAAGGACTGGGAAGAACTACCATTTGAAGAAGTAAGAGGGTGCAGAAACACACGCAGTTCTAGCTCTTACTGGGGAGTGTGCAAGAGAGTTCAGTGAACAGGCCGCTCTGCCCGAACACGGCAGTAGGCAGATGCGTAGTTCCCAAGCATATTCGTCTGAGTCTACTAGAAACGTTGGAGTAGAGCTGAGATGAACTCGGTATAAGTTCCATTTGCAGCAATAACCTAGGCCAGAAACCCACTCACCTGTAGCTGTTCAGATTCATCTGGAGCGCACATGCTGGGAACCAGGCAGAAGAGTGCCCTGAGGAAGCTGCTCGATTTCACCTTGTCAGATAGTTGTTTGTCTTCCCGGCAGAGAAACAGAGGCTTAGAGAACTCTTTCTACAGCAGCCACACACTCTGCCCTAGAGCTGAGAAGCACTGGCTGTCACTTCCCTTTGCAGAAGTAACATTCTTCAGAAACACACTCTCTCCTAACTCTTCAGTTCCTAGCTCACCTCACATATGCATGGAAACACAGAGTGGAGCAGCCGGTGATAGCTCTTGCTTGGATGCTGCCAGAAGGCTCAGTGTGATAGTGGCTTGCAAGTAGCTGCTTAGGAATCTACTTGCACGGCAAGTACATGCTTCTCAATGGAGCCTTGAAGGACTGGGAAGAACTTCCCTTTGAAGAACTAAGAGTGTGCAGAAACACACGCAGTTCTAGCTCTTACTGGGGAGTGTGCAGGAGAGTTCAGTGAACTGGCCGCTCTGCCCGAACAAGGCAGAAGTCAGATGCGTAGTTCCCAAGCATATTCGTCTGAGTCTACTAGAAACGTTGGAGTAGAGCTGAGATGAACTCGGTATAAGTTCCATTTGAAGAAATAACCTAGGCCAGAAACCCACTCAGCTGTTGCTGTTAAGATTTATCTGGAGCGCACATGCTGGGAACCAGGCAGCAGAGTGCCCTGTGGAAGCTGCTCGATTTCACCTTGTCAGATACGTGTTTGTCTTCCCGGCAGAGAAACAGTGGCTTAGAGAACTCTTTCTACAGCAGCCACACACTCTGCTCTAGAGCTGAGAAGCACTGGCTGTCACTTCCCTTTGCAGAAGTAACATTCTCCAGAAACACACTCTCTCCTAACTCTTCAGTTCCTAGCTCACCTCACATATGCATGGAAACACAGAGTGGAGCAGCCGGTGATAGCTCTTGCTTGGATGCTGCCAGAAGGCTCTGTGTGATAGTGGCTTGCATGTAGCTGCTTAGGAATCTAGTTGCAGGGCAAGTCCAAGCTTCTCACTGGAGCTGAGAAGGACTGGGAAGAACTTCCCTTTGAAGATCTAAGAGTGTCCAGAAACGCACGCAGTTCTAGCTGTTACAGGGGAGTGTGCAGGAGAGTTCAGTGAACAGGCCGCTCTGCCCGAACAAGGCAGAAGGCAGATGCGTAGTTCCCAAGCATATTCGTCTGTGTCTACTAGAAACGTTGGAGTAGAGCTGAGATGCACTCGGTATAAGTTCCATTTGAAGCAATAACCTAGGCCAGAAACCCACTCACCTGTGGCTTTTCAGATTCATCTGGAACGCACATACTGGGAACCAGGCAGAAGAGTGCCCTGAGGAAGCTGCTCGATTTCACCTTGTCAGATAGGTGTTTGTCTTCCCGGCAGAGAAACAGAGGCTTAGAGAACTCTTTCTACAGCAGCCACACACTCTGCCCTAGAGCTGAGAAGCACTGGCTGTCACATCCCTTTGCAGAAGTAACATTCTCCAGAAACACACTCTCTCCTAACTCTTCAGTACGTAGCTCACCTCACATATGCATGGAAACACAGAGTGGAGCAGCCGCTGATAGCTCTTGCTTGGATGCTGCCAGAAGGCTCAGTGTGATAGTGGCTTGCATGTAGCTGCTTAGGAATCTAGTTGCAGGGCAAGTGCAAGCTTCTCACTGGAGCTGAGAAGGACTGGGAAGAACTTCCCTTTGAAGATCTAAGAGTGTCCAGAAACGCACGCAGTTCTAGCTCTTACAGGGGAGTGTGCAGGAGAGTTCAGTGAACAGGCCGCTCTGCCCGAACAAGGCAGAAGGCAGATGCGTAGTTCCCAAGCATATTCTTCTGAGTCTACTAGCAACGTTGGAGTAGAGCTGAGATGAACTCGGTATACGTTCCATTTGAAGAAATAACCTAGGCCAGAAACCCACTCAGTTGTAGCTGTTCAGATTCATCTGGAGCGCACATGCTGGGAACCAGGCAGCAGAGTGTCCTGAGGAAGCTGCTCGATTTCACCTTGTCAGATAGGTGTTTGTCTTCCCGGCAGAGAAACAGAGGCTTAGAGAACTCTTTCTACAGCAGCCACACACTCTGCGCTAGAGCTGAGAAGCACTGGCTGTCAAGTCCCTTTGCAGAAGTAACATTCTCCAGAAACACACTCTCTCCTAACTCTTCAGTTCCTAGCTCACCTCACATATGCATGGAAACACAGAGTGGAGCAGCCGGTGATAGCTCTTTCTTGGATGCTGCCAGAAGGCTCTGTGTGATAGTGGCTTGCAAGTAGCTGCTTAGGAATCTAGTTGCACGGCAAGTCCAAGCTTCTCACTGGAGCTGAGAAGGACTGGGGAGAACTTCCCTTTGAAGAACGAAGAGAGTGCAGAAACACACGCAGTTCTAGCTCTTACTGGTTATTGTGCAGGAGAGATCAGTGAACAGGCCGCTCTGCCCGAACAAGGGAGAAGGCTGATGCGTAGTTCCCAAGCATATTCTTCTCAGTCTACTAGAAACTTTGGAGTAGAGCTGAGATGAACTCGGTATAAGTTCCATTTGAAGCAATAACCTAGGCCAGAAACCAACTCAGGTGTAGCTGTTAAGATTCATGTTGAGCGCACATGGTGGGAACCAGGCAGCAGAGTGCCCTGTGGAAGCTGCTCGATTTCACCTTGTCAGATACGTGTTTGTCTTCCCGGCAGAGAAACAGTGGCTTAGAGAACTCTTTCTACAGCAGCCACACACTCTGCTCTAGAGCTGAGAAGCACTGGCTGTCACTTCCCTTTGCAGAAGTAACATTCTCCAGAAACACACTCTCTCCTAACTCTTCAGTTCCTAGCTCACCTCACATATGCACGGAAACACAGAGTGGAGCAGCCGGTGATAGCTCTTGCTTGGATGCTGCCAGAAGGCTCTGTGTGATAGTGGCTTGCATGTAGCTGCTTAGGAATCTAGTTGCAGGGCAAGTACAAGCTTCTCACTGGAGCTGAGAAGGACTGGGAAGAACTTCCCTTTGAAGATCTAAGAGTGTCCAGAAACGCACGCAGTTCTAGCTCTTACAGGGGAGTGTGCAGGAGAGTTCAGTGAACAGGCCGCTCTGCCCGAACAAGGTAGAAGGCAGATGCGTGGTTCCCAAGCATATTCGTCTGAGTCTACTAGAAACGTTGGAGTAGAGCTGAGATGAACTCGGTATAAGTTCCATTTGAAGCAATAACCTAGGCCAGAAACCCACTCACCTGTAGCTGTTCAGATTCATCTGGAGCGCACATGCTGGGAACCAGGCAGAAGAGTGCCCTGAGGAAGCTGCTCGATTTCACCTTGTCAGATAGGTGTTTGTCTTCCCGGCAGAGAAACAGTGGCTTAGAGAACTGTTTCTACAGCAGCCACACACTCTGCCCTAGAGCTGAGAAGCACTGGCTGTCACATCCCTTTGCAGAAGTAACATTCTCCAGAAACACACTCTCTCCTAACTCTTCAGTACGTAGCTCACCTCACATATGCATGGAAACACAGTGTGGAGTAGCCGCTGATAGCTCTTGCTTGGATGCTGCCAGAAGGCTCAGTGTGATAGTGGCTTGCAAGTAGCTGCTTAGGAATCTAGTTGCACCGCAAGTCCAAGCTTCTCACTGGAGCTGAGAAGGACTGGGAAGAACTTCCATTTGAAGAAGTAAGAGGGTGCAGAAACAGACGCAGTTCTAGCTCTTACTGGGGAGTGTGCAGGAGAGTTCAGTGAACAGGCCGCTCTGCCCGAACAAGGGAGAAGGCTGATGCGTAGTTCCCAAGCATATTCTTCTCAGTCTACTAGAAAGTTTGGAGTAGAGCTGAGATGAACTCGGTATAAGTTCCATTTGAAGCAATAACCTAGGCCAGAAACCCACTCAGCTGTAGCTGTTAAGATTCATGTTGAGCGCACATGGTGGGAACCAGGCAGCAGAGTGCCCTGTGGAAGCTGCTCGATTTCACCTTGTCAGATACGTGTTTGTCTTCCCGGCAGAGAAACAGTGGCTTAGAGAACTCTTTCTACAGAAGCCACACACTCTGCCCTAGAGCTGAGAAGCACTGGCTGTCACTTCCCTTTGCAGAAGTAACATTCTCCAGAAACACACTCTCTCCTAACTCTTCAGTTCCTAGCTCACCTCACATATGCTTGGAAACACAGAGTGGAGCAGCCAGTGATAGCTCTTGCTTGGATGCTGCCAGAAGGCTCTGTGTGATAGTGGCTTGCAAGTAGCTGCTTAGGAATCTAGTTGCAGGGCAAGTACAAGCTTCTCACTGGAGCTGAGAAGGACTGGGAAGAACTACCATTTGAAGAAGTAAGAGGGTGCAGAAACACACGCAGTTCTAGCTCTTACTGGGGAGTGTGCAAGAGAGTTCAGTGAACAGGCCGCTCTGCCCGAACACGGCAGTAGGCAGATGCGTAGTTCCCAAGCATATTCGTCTGAGTCTACTAGAAACGTTGGAGTAGAGCTGAGATGAACTCGGTATAAGTTCCATTTGCAGCAATAACCTAGGCCAGAAACCCACTCACCTGTAGCTGTTCAGATTCATCTGGAGCGCACATGCTGGGAACCAGGCAGAAGAGTGCCCTGAGGAAGCTGCTCGATTTCACCTTGTCAGATAGTTGTTTGTCTTCCCGGCAGAGAAACAGAGGCTTAGAGAACTCTTTCTACAGCAGCCACACACTCTGCCCTAGAGCTGAGAAGCACTGGCTGTCACTTCCCTTTGCAGAAGTAACATTCTTCAGAAACACACTCTCTCCTAACTCTTCAGTTCCTAGCTCACCTCACATATGCATGGAAACACAGAGTGGAGCAGCCGGTGATAGCTCTTGCTTGGATGCTGCCAGAAGGCTCAGTGTGATAGTGGCTTGCAAGTAGCTGCTTAGGAATCTACTTGCACGGCAAGTACATGCTTCTCAATGGAGCCTTGAAGGACTGGGAAGAACTTCCCTTTGAAGAACTAAGAGTGTGCAGAAACACACGCAGTTCTAGCTCTTACTGGGGAGTGTGCAGGAGAGTTCAGTGAACTGGCCGCTCTGCCCGAACAAGGCAGAAGTCAGATGCGTAGTTCCCAAGCATATTCGTCTGAGTCTACTAGAAACGTTGGAGTAGAGCTGAGATGAACTCGGTATAAGTTCCATTTGAAGAAATAACCTAGGCCAGAAACCCACTCAGCTGTTGCTGTTAAGATTTATCTGGAGCGCACATGCTGGGAACCAGGCAGCAGAGTGCCCTGTGGAAGCTGCTCGATTTCACCTTGTCAGATACGTGTTTGTCTTCCCGGCAGAGAAACAGTGGCTTAGAGAACTCTTTCTACAGCAGCCACACACTCTGCTCTAGAGCTGAGAAGCACTGGCTGTCACTTCCCTTTGCAGAAGTAACATTCTCCAGAAACACACTCTCTCCTAACTCTTCAGTTCCTAGCTCACCTCACATATGCATGGAAAC
The DNA here is from genome assembly GCA_031878705.1 of Tapirus indicus. Lineage (NCBI taxonomy): Eukaryota > Metazoa > Chordata > Mammalia > Perissodactyla > Tapiridae > Tapirus > Tapirus indicus. Next base: position 84,324,749 of record CM062924.1, on the reverse strand, counting down.
ACAGAGTGGAGCAGCCGGTGATAGCTCTTGCTTGGATGCTGCCAGAAGGCTCTGTGTGATAGTGGCTTGCATGTAGCTGCTTAGGAATCTAGTTGCAGGGCAAGTCCAAGCTTCTCACTGGAGCTGAGAAGGACTGGGAAGAACTTCCCTTTGAAGATCTAAGAGTGTCCAGAAACGCACGCAGTTCTAGCTGTTACAGGGGAGTGTGCAGGAGAGTTCAGTGAACAGGCCGCTCTGCCCGAACAAGGCAGAAGGCAGATGCGTAGTTCCCAAGCATATTCGTCTGTGTCTACTAGAAACGTTGGAGTAGAGCTGAGATGCACTCGGTATAAGTTCCATTTGAAGCAATAACCTAGGCCAGAAACCCACTCACCTGTGGCTTTTCAGATTCATCTGGAACGCACATACTGGGAACCAGGCAGAAGAGTGCCCTGAGGAAGCTGCTCGATTTCACCTTGTCAGATAGGTGTTTGTCTTCCCGGCAGAGAAACAGAGGCTTAGAGAACTCTTTCTACAGCAGCCACACACTCTGCCCTAGAGCTGAGAAGCACTGGCTGTCACATCCCTTTGCAGAAGTAACATTCTCCAGAAACACACTCTCTCCTAACTCTTCAGTACGTAGCTCACCTCACATATGCATGGAAACACAGAGTGGAGCAGCCGCTGATAGCTCTTGCTTGGATGCTGCCAGAAGGCTCAGTGTGATAGTGGCTTGCATGTAGCTGCTTAGGAATCTAGTTGCAGGGCAAGTGCAAGCTTCTCACTGGAGCTGAGAAGGACTGGGAAGAACTTCCCTTTGAAGATCTAAGAGTGTCCAGAAACGCACGCAGTTCTAGCTCTTACAGGGGAGTGTGCAGGAGAGTTCAGTGAACAGGCCGCTCTGCCCGAACAAGGCAGAAGGCAGATGCGTAGTTCCCAAGCATATTCTTCTGAGTCTACTAGCAACGTTGGAGTAGAGCTGAGATGAACTCGGTATACGTTCCATTTGAAGAAATAACCTAGGCCAGAAACCCACTCAGTTGTAGCTGTTCAGATTCATCTGGAGCGCACATGCTGGGAACCAGGCAGCAGAGTGTCCTGAGGAAGCTGCTCGATTTCACCTTGTCAGATAGGTGTTTGTCTTCCCGGCAGAGAAACAGAGGCTTAGAGAACTCTTTCTACAGCAGCCACACACTCTGCGCTAGAGCTGAGAAGCACTGGCTGTCAAGTCCCTTTGCAGAAGTAACATTCTCCAGAAACACACTCTCTCCTAACTCTTCAGTTCCTAGCTCACCTCACATATGCATGGAAACACAGAGTGGAGCAGCCGGTGATAGCTCTTTCTTGGATGCTGCCAGAAGGCTCTGTGTGATAGTGGCTTGCAAGTAGCTGCTTAGGAATCTAGTTGCATGGCAAGTCCAAGCTTCTCACTGGAGCTGAGAAGGACTGGGGAGAACTTCCCTTTGAAGAACTAAGAGAGTGCAGAAACACACGCAGTTCTAGCTCTTACTGGTTATTGTGCAGGAGAGATCAGTGAACAGGCCGCTCTGCCCGAACAAGGGAGAAGGCTGATGCGTAGTTCCCAAGCATATTCTTCTCAGTCTACTAGAAAGTTTGGAGTAGAGCTGAGATGAACTCGGTATAAGTTCCATTTGAAGCAATAACCTAGGCCAGAAACCCACTCAGCTGTAGCTGTTAAGATTCATGTTGAGCGCACATGGTGGGAACCAGGCAGCAGAGTGCCCTGTGGAAGCTGCTCGATTTCACCTTGTCAGATACGTGTTTGTCTTCCCGGCAGAGAAACAGTGGCTTAGAGAACTCTTTCTACAGAAGCCACACACTCTGCCCTAGAGCTGAGAAGCACTGGCTGTCACTTCCCTTTGCAGAAGTAACATTCTCCAGAAACACACTCTCTCCTAACTCTTCAGTTCCTGGCTCACCTCACATATGCATGGAAACACAGAGTGGAGCAGCCGGTGATAGCTCTTGCTTGGATGCTGCCAGAAGGCTCTGTGTGATAGTGGCTTGCAAGTAGCTGCTTAGGAATCTAGTTGCAGGGCAAGTCCAAGCTTCTCACTGGAGCTGAGAAGGACTGGGAAGAACTTCCATTTGAAGAAGTAAGAGGGTGCAGAAACAGACGCAGTTCTAGCTCTTACTGGGGAGTGTGCAGGAGAGTTCAGTGAAAAGGCAGCTCTGCCCGAACAAGGCAGAAGGCAGATGCGTAGTTCCCAAGCATATTCTTCTGAGTCTACTAGAAACGTTGGAGTAGATCTGAGATGAACTCGGTATAAGTTCCATTTGAAGAAATATCCTAGGCCAGAAACCCACTCAGTTGTAGCTGTTCAGATTCATCTGGAGCGCACATGCTGGGAACCAGGCAGCAGAGTGTCCTGGAAGCTGCTCGATTTCACCTTGTCAGATAGGTGTTTGTCTTCCCGGCAGAGAAACAGAGGCTTAGAGAACTCTTTCTACAGCAGCCACACACTCTGCTCTAGAGCTGAGAAGCACTGGCTGTCACTTCCCTTTGCAGAAGTAACATTCTCCAGAAACACACTCTCTCCTAACTCTTCAGTTCCTAGCTCACCTCACATATGCATGGAAACACAGAGTGGAGCAGCCGGTGATAGCTCTTGCTTGGATGCTGCCAGAAGGCTCTGTGTGATAGTGGCTTGCATGTAGCTGCTTAGGAATCTAGTTGCAGGGCAAGTACAAGCTTCTCACTGGAGCTGAGAAGGACTGGGAAGAACTTCCCTTTGAAGATCTAAGAGTGTCCAGAAACGAACGCAGTTCTAGCTCTTACAGGGGAGTGTGCAGGAGAGTTCAGTGAACAGGCCGCTCTGCCCGAACAAGGCAGAAGGCAGATGCGTAGTTCCCAAGCATATTCGTCTGAGTCTACTAGAAACGTTGGAGTAGAGCTGAGATGAACTCGGTATAAGTTCCATTTGAAGCAATAACCTAGGCCAGAAACCCACTCACCTGTAGCTGTTCAGATTCATCTGGAACACACATGCTGGGAACCAGGCAGAAGAGTGCCCTGAGGAAGCTGCTCGATTTCACCTTGTCAGATAGGTGTTTGTCTTCCCGGCAGAGAAACAGAGCCTTAGAGAACTCTTTCTACAGCAGCCACACACTCTGCCCTAGAGCTGAGAAGCACTGGCTGTCACATCCCTTTGCAGAAGTAACATTCTCCAGAAACACACTCTCTCCTAACTCTTCAGTACGTAGCTCACCTCACATATGCATGGAAACACAGTGTGGAGCAGCCGGTGATAGCTCTTGCTTGGATGCTGCCAGAAGGCTCAGTGTGATAGTGGCTTGCAAGTAGCTGCTTAGGAATCTAGTTGCACCGCAAGTCCAAGCTTCTCACTGGAGCTGAGAAGGACTGGGAAGAACTTCCATTTGAAGAAGTAAGAGGGTGCAGAAACAGACGCAGTTCTAGCTCTTACAGGGGAGTGTGCAGGAGAGTTCAGTGAACAGGCCGCTCTGCCCGAACACGGCAGTAGGCAGATGCGTAGTTCCCAAGCATATTCGTCTGAGTCTACTAGAAACGTTGGAGTAGAGCTGAGATGAACTCGGTATAAGTTCCATTTGCAGCAATAACCTAGGCCAGAAACCCACTCACCTGTAGCTGTTCAGATTCATCTGGAGCGCACATGCTGGGAACCAGGCAGAAGAGTGCCCTGAGGAAGCTGCTCGATTTCACCTTGTCAGATAGTTGTTTGTCTTCCCGGCAGAGAAACCGAGGCTTAGAGAACTCTTTCTACAGCAGCCACACACTCTGCCCTAGAGCTGAGAAGCACTGGCTGTCACTTCCCTTTGCAGAAGTAACATTCTTCAGAAACACACTCTCTCCTAACTCTTCAGTTCCTAGCTCACCTCACATATGCATGGAAACACAGAGTGGAGCAGCCGGTGATAGCTCTTGCTTGGATGCTGCCAGAAGGCTCAGTGTGATAGTGGCTTGCAAGTAGCTGCTTAGGAATCTACTTGCACGGCAAGTACATGCTTCTCAATGGAGCCTTGAAGGACTGGGAAGAACTTCCCTTTGAAGAACTAAGAGTGTGCAGAAACACACGCAGTTCTAGCTCTTACTGGGGAGTGTGCAGGAGAGTTCAGTGAACTGGCCGCTCTGCCCGAACAAGGCAGAAGTCAGATGCGTAGTTCCCAAGCATATTCGTCTGAGTCTACTAGAAACGTTGGAGTAGAGCTGAGATGAACTCGGTATAAGTTCCATTTGAAGAAATAACCTAGGCCAGAAACCCACTCAGCTGTTGCTGTTAAGATTTATCTGGAGCGCACATGCTGGGAACCAGGCAGCAGAGTGCCCTGTGGAAGCTGCTCGATTTCACCTTGTCAGATACGTGTTTGTCTTCCCGGCAGAGAAACAGTGGCTTAGAGAACTCTTTCTACAGCAGCCACACACTCTGCTCTAGAGCTGAGAAGCACTGGCTGTCACTTCCCTTTGCAGAAGTAACATTCTCCAGAAACACACTCTCTCCTAACTCTTCAGTTCCTAGCTCACCTCACATATGCATGGAAACACAGAGTGGAGCAGCCGGTGATAGCTCTTGCTTGGATGCTGCCAGAAGGCTCTGTGTGATAGTGGCTTGCATGTAGCTGCTTAGGAATCTAGTTGCAGGGCAAGTCCAAGCTTCTCACTGGAGCTGAGAAGGACTGGGAAGAACTTCCCTTTGAAGATCTAAGAGTGTCCAGAAACGCACGCAGTTCTAGCTGTTACAGGGGAGTGTGCAGGAGAGTTCAGTGAACAGGCCGCTCTGCCCGAACAAGGCAGAAGGCAGATGCGTAGTTCCCAAGCATATTCGTCTGTGTCTACTAGAAACGTTGGAGTAGAGCTGAGATGCACTCGGTATAAGTTCCATTTGAAGCAATAACCTAGGCCAGAAACCCACTCACCTGTGGCTGTTCAGATTCATCTGGAACGCACATACTGGGAACCAGGCAGAAGAGTGCCCTGAGGAAGCTGCTCGATTTCACCTTGTCAGATAGGTGTTTGTCTTCCCGGCAGAGAAACAGAGGCTTAGAGAACTCTTTCTACAGCAGCCACACACTCTGCCCTAGAGCTGAGAAGCACTGGCTGTCACATCCCTTTGCAGAAGTAACATTCTCCAGAAACACACTCTCTCCTAACTCTTCAGTACGTAGCTCACCTCACATATGCATGGAAACACAGAGTGGAGCAGCCGCTGATAGCTCTTGCTTGGATGCTGCCAGAAGGCTCAGTGTGATAGTGGCTTGCATGTAGCTGCTTAGGAATCTAGTTGCAGGGCAAGTACAAGCTTCTCACTGGAGCTGAGAAGGACTGGGAAGAACTTCCCTTTGAAGATCTAAGAGTGTCCAGAAACGCACGCAGTTCTAGCTCTTACAGGGGAGTGTGCAGGAGAGTTCAGTGAACAGGCCGCTCTGCCCGAACAAGGCAGAAGGCAGATGCGTAGTTCCCAAGCATATTCTTCTGAGTCTACTAGCAACGTTGGAGTAGAGCTGAGATGAACTCGGTATACGTTCCATTTGAAGAAATAACCTAGGCCAGAAACCCACTCAGTTGTAGCTGTTCAGATTCATCTGGAGCGCACATGCTGGGAACCAGGCAGCAGAGTGTCCTGAGGAAGCTGCTCGATTTCACCTTGTCAGATAGGTGTTTGTCTTCCCGGCAGAGAAACAGAGGCTTAGAGAACTCTTTCTACAGCAGCCACACACTCTGCCCTAGAGCTGAGAAGCACTGGCTGTCAAGTCCCTTTGCAGAAGTAACATTCTCCAGAAACACACTCTCTCCTAACTCTTCAGTTCCTAGCTCACCTCACATATGCATGGAAACACAGAGTGGAGCAGCCGGTGATAGCTCTTTCTTGGATGCTGCCAGAAGGCTCTGTGTGATAGTGGCTTGCAAGTAGCTGCTTAGGAATCTAGTTGCATGGCAAGTCCAAGCTTCTCACTGGAGCTGAGAAGGACTGGGGAGAACTTCCCTTTGAAGAACTAAGAGAGTGCAGAAACACACGCAGTTCTAGCTCTTACTGGTTATTGTGCAGGAGAGATCAGTGAACAGGCCGCTCTGCCCGAACAAGGGAGAAGGCTGATGCGTAGTTCCCAAGCATATTCTTCTCAGTCTACTAGAAAGTTTGGAGTAGAGCTGAGATGAACTCGGTATAAGTTCCATTTGAAGCAATAACCTAGGCCAGAAACCCACTCAGCTGTAGCTGTTAAGATTCATGTTGAGCGCACATGGTGGGAACCAGGCAGCAGAGTGCCCTGTGGAAGCTGCTCGATTTCACCTTGTCAGATACGTGTTTGTCTTCCCGGCAGAGAAACAGTGGCTTAGAGAACTCTTTCTACAGAAGCCACACACTCTGCCCTAGAGCTGAGAAGCACTGGCTGTCACTTCCCTTTGCAGAAGTAACATTCTCCAGAAACACACTCTCTCCTAACTCTTCAGTTCCTGGCTCACCTCACATATGCATGGAAACACAGAGTGGAGCAGCCGGTGATAGCTCTTGCTTGGATGCTGCCAGAAGGCTCTGTGTGATAGTGGCTTGCAAGTAGCTGCTTAGGAATCTAGTTGCAGGGCAAGTCCAAGCTTCTCACTGGAGCTGAGAAGGACTGGGAAGAACTTCCATTTGAAGAAGTAAGAGGGTGCAGAAACAGACGCAGTTCTAGCTCTTACTGGGGAGTGTGCAGGAGAGTTCAGTGAAAAGGCAGCTCTGCCCGAACAAGGCAGAAGGCAGATGCGTAGTTCCCAAGCATATTCTTCTGAGTCTACTAGAAACGTTGGAGTAGATCTGAGATGAACTCGGTATAAGTTCCATTTGAAGAAATATCCTAGGCCAGAAACCCACTCAGTTGTAGCTGTTCAGATTCATCTGGAGCGCACATGCTGGGAACCAGGCAGCAGAGTGTCCTGGAAGCTGCTTGATTTCACCTTGTCAGATAGGTGTTTGTCTTCCCGGCAGAGAAACAGAGGCTTAGAGAACTCTTTCTACAGCAGCCACACACTCTGCTCTAGAGCTGAGAAGCACTGGCTGTCACTTCCCTTTGCAGAAGTAACATTCTCCAGAAACACACTCTCTCCTAACTCTTCATTTCCTAGCTCACCTCACATATGCATGGAAACACAGAGTGGAGCAGCCGGTGATAGCTCTTGCTTGGATGCTGCCAGAAGGCTCTGTGTGATACTGGCTTGCATGTAGCTGCTTAGGAATCTAGTTGCAGGGCAAGTACAAGCTTCTCACTGGAGCTGAGAAGGACTGGGAAGAACTTCCCTTTGAAGATCTAAGAGTGTCCAGAAACGAACGCAGTTCTAGCTCTTACAGGGGAGTGTGCAGGAGAGTTCAGTGAACAGGCCGCTCTGCCCGAACAAGGCAGAAGGCAGATGCGTAGTTCCCAAGCATATTCGTCTGAGTCTACTAGAAACGTTGGAGTAGAGCTGAGATGAACTCGGTATAAGTTCCATTTGAAGCAATAACCTAGGCCAGAAACCCACTCACCTGTAGCTGTTCAGATTCATCTGGAACACACATGCTGGGAACCAGGCAGAAGAGTGCCCTGAGGAAGCTGCTCGATTTCACCTTGTCAGATAGGTGTTTGTCTTCCCGGCAGAGAAACAGAGGCTTAGAGAACTCTTTCTACAGCAGCCACACACTCTGCCCTAGAGCTGAGAAGCACTGGCTGTCACATCCCTTTGCAGAAGTAACATTCTCCAGAAACACACTCTCTCCTAACTCTTCAGTACGTAGCTCATCTCACATATGCATGGAAACACAGTGTGGAGCAGCCGCTGATAGCTCTTGCTTGGATGCTGCCAGAAGGCTCAGTGTGATAGTGGCTTGCAAGTAGCTGCTTAGGAATCTAGTTGCACCGCAAGTCCAAGCTTCTCACTGGAGCTGAGAAGGACTGGGAAGAACTTCCATTTGAAGAAGTAAGAGGGTGCAGAAACAGACGCAGTTCTAGCTCTTACAGGGGAGTGTGCAGGAGAGTTCAGTGAACAGGCCGCTCTGCCCGAACAAGGCAGAAGGCAGATGCGTAGTTCCCAAGCATATTCTTCTGAGTCTACTAGAAACGTTGGAGTAGAGCTGAGATGAACTCGGTATAAGTTCCATTTGAAGAAATAACCTAGGCCAGAAACACACTCAGTTGTAGCTGTTCAGATTCATCTGGAGCGCACATGCTGGGAACCAGGCAGCAGAGTGTCCTGAGGAAGCTGCTCGATTTCACCTTGTCAGATAGGTGTTTGTCTTCCCGGCAGAGAAACAGAGGCTTAGAGAACTCTTTCTACAGCAGCCACACACTCTGCCCTAGAGCTGAGAAGCACTGGCTGTCAAGTCCCTTTGCAGAAGTAACATTCTCCAGAAACACACTCTCTCCTAACTCTTCAGTACCTAGCTCACCTCACATATGCATGGAAACACAGAGTGGAGCAGCCGGTGATAGCACTTGTTTGGATGCTGCCAGAAGGCTCTGTGTGATAGTGGCTTGCAAGTAGCTGCTCAGGAATCTAGTTGTACGGCAAGTACATGCTTCTCAATGGAGCCTTGAAGGACTGGGAAGAACTTCCCTTTGAAGAACTAAGAGTGTGCAGAAACACACGCAGTTCTAGCTCTTACTGGGGAGTGTGCAGGAGAGTTCAGTGAACTGGCCGCTCGGCCCGAATAAGGCAGAAGGCAGATGCGTAGTTCCCCAGCATATTATTCTGAGTCTACTAGAAACGTTGGAGTAGAGGTGAGATGAACTCGGTATAAGTTCCATTTGAAGAAATAACATAGGCCAGAAACCCACTCAGCTGTAGCTGTTAAGATTCATCTGGAGCGCACATGCTGGGAACCAGGCAGCAGAGTGCCCTGTGGAAGCTGCTCGATTTCCGCTTGTCTGATAGGTGTTTGTCTTCCCGGCAGAGAAACAGTGGCTTAGAGAACTCTTTCTACAGCAGCCACACACTCTGCCCTAGAGCTGAGAAGCACTGGCTGTCACTTCCCTTTGCAGAAGTAACATTCTCCAGAAACACACTCTCTCCTAACTCTTCAGTTCCTAGCTCACCTCACATATGCTTGGAAACACAGAGTGGAGCAGCCGGTGATAGCTCTTGCTTGGATGCTGCCAGAAGGCTCTGTGTGATAGTGGCTTGCAAGTAGCTGCTTAGGAATCTAGTTGCAGAGCAAGTACAAGCTTCTCACTGGTGCTGAGAAGGACTGGGAAGAACATCCCTTTGAAGAAGTAAGAGGGTGCAGAAACACACGCATTTCTAGCTCATCCTGGGGAGTGTGCAGGAGAGTTTAGTGAACAGGCCTCTCTGCCCGAACACGGCAGTAGGCAGATGCGTAGTTCCCAAGCATATTCTTCTGAGTCTACTAGAAACGTTGGAGTAGAGCTGAGATGAACTCGGTATAAGTTCCATTTGAAGAAATAACCTAGGCCAGAAACCCACTCAGCTGTAGCTGTTAAGATTTATCTGGAGCGCACATGCTGGGAACCAGGCAGCAGAGTGCCCTGTGGAAGCTGCTCGATTTCACCTTGTCAGATAGGTGTTTGTCTTCCCGGCAGAGAAACAGAGGCTTAGAGAACTCTTTCTGCAGCAGCCACACACTCTGCCCAAGAGCTGAGAAGCACTGGCTGTCACATCCCTTTGCAGAAGTAACATTCTCCAGAAACACACTCTCTCCTAACTCTTCAGTACGTAGCTCACCTCACATATGCATGGAAACACAGAGTGGAGCAGCCGGTGATAGCTCTTGCTTGGATGCTGCCAGAAGGCTCAGTGTGATAGTGGCTTCCAAGTAGCTGCTTAGGAATCTAGTTGCACCGCAAGTCCAAGCTTCTCACTGGAGCTGAGAAGGACTGGGAAGAACTTCCATTTGAAGAAGTAAGAGGGTGCAGAAACAGACGCAGTTCTAGCTCTTACTGGGGAGTGTGCAGGAGAGTTCAGTGAAAAGGCAGCTCTGCCCGAACAAGGCAGAAGGCAGATGCGTAGTTCCCAAGCATATTCTTCTGAGTCTACTAGAAATGTTGGAGTAGATCTGAGATGAACTCGGTATAAGTTCCATTTGAAGAAATAACCTAGGCCAGAAACCCACTCAGTTGTAGCTGTTCAGATTCATCTGGAGCGCACATGCTGGGAACCAGGCAGCAGAGTGTCCTGAGGAAGCTGCTCGATTTCACCTTGTCAGATAGGTGTTTGTCTTCCCGGCAGAGAAACAGAGGCTTAGAGAACTCTTTCTACAGCAGCCACACACTCTGCTCTAGAGCTGAGAAGCACTGGCTGTCACTTCCCTTTGCAGAAGTAACATTCTCCAGAAACACACTCTCTCCTAACTCTTCAGTTCCTATCTCACCTCACATATGCATGGAAACACAGAGTGGAGCAGCCGGTGATAGCTCTTGCTTGGATGCTGCCAGAAGGCTCTGTGTGATAGTGGCTTGCATGTAGCTGCTTAGGAATCTAGTTGCAGGGCAAGTACAAGCTTCTCACTGGAGCTGAGAAGGACTGGGAAGAACTTCCCTTTGAAGATCTAAGAGTGTCCAGAAACGCACGCAGTTCTAGCTCTTACAGGGGAGTGTGCAGGAGAGTTCAGTGAACAGGCCGCTCTGCCCGAACAAGGCAGAAGGCAGATGCGTAGTTCCCAAGCATATTCGTCTGAGTCTACTAGAAACGTTGGAGTAGAGCTGAGATGAACTCGGTATAAGTTCCATTTGAAGCAATAACCTAGGCCAGAAACCCACTCAGCTGTAGCTGTTCAGATTCATCTGGAGCGCACATGCTGGGAACCAGGCAGAAGAGTGCCCTGAGGAAGCTGCTCGATTTCACCTTGTCAGATAGGTGTTTGTCTTCCCGGCAGAGAAACAGAGGCTTAGAGAACTCTTTCTACAGCAGCCACACACTCTGCCCTAGAGCTGAGAAGCACTGGCTGTCACATCCCTTTGCAGATGTAACATTCTCCAGAAACACACTCTCTCCTAACTCTTCAGTTCCTAGCTCACCTCACATATGCATGGAAACACAGAGTGGAGCAGCCGGTGATAGCTCTTGCTTGGATGCTGCCAGAAGGCTCTGTGTGATAGTGGCTTGCATGTAGCTGCTTAGGAATCTAGTTGCAGGGCAAGTACAAGCTTCTCACTGGAGCTGAGAAGGACTGGGGAGAACTTCCCTTTGAAGAACGAAGAGAGTGCAGAAACACACGCAGTTCTAGCTCTTACTGGTTATTGTGCAGGAGAGATCAGTGAACAGGCCGCTCTGCCCGAACAAGGGAGAAGGCTGATGCGTAGTTCCCAAGCATATTCTTCTCAGTCTACTAGAAACTTTGGAGTAGAGCTGAGATGAACTCGGTATAAGTTCCATTTGAAGCAATAACCTAGGCCAGAAACCAACTCAGGTGTAGCTGTTAAGATTCATGTTGAGCGCACATGGTGGGAACCAGGCAGCAGAGTGCCCTGTGGAAGCTGCTCGATTTCACCTTGTCAGATACGTGTTTGTCTTCCCGGCAGAGAAACAGTGGCTTAGAGAACTCTTTCTACAGCAGCCACACACTCTGCTCTAGAGCTGAGAAGCACTGGCTGTCACTTCCCTTTGCAGAAGTAACATTCTCCAGAAACACACTCTCTCCTAACTCTTCAGTTCCTAGCTCACCTCACATATGCATGGAAACACAGAGTGGAGCAGCCGGTGATAGCTCTTGCTTGGATGCTGCCAGAAGGCTCTGTGTGATAGTGGCTTGCATGTAGCTGCTTAGGAATCTAGTTGCAGGGCAAGTACAAGCTTCTCACTGGAGCTGAGAAGGACTGGGAAGAACTTCCCTTTGAAGATCTAAGAGTGTCCAGAAACGCACGCAGTTCTAGCTCTTACAGGGGAGTGTGCAGGAGAGTTCAGTGAACAGGCCGCTCTGCCCGAACAAGGTAGAAGGCAGATGCGTGGTTCCCAAGCATATTCGTCTGAGTCTACTAGAAACGTTGGAGTAGAGCTGAGATGAACTCGGTATAAGTTCCATTTGAAGCAATAACCTAGGCCAGAAACCCACTCACCTGTAGCTGTTCAGATTCATCTGGAGCGCACATGCTGGGAACCAGGCAGAAGAGTGCCCTGAGGAAGCTGCTCGATTTCACCTTGTCAGATAGGTGTTTGTCTTCCCGGCAGAGAAACAGTGGCTTAGAGAACTCTTTCTACAGCAGCCACACACTCTGCCCTAGAGCTGAGAAGCACTGGCTGTCACATCCCTTTGCAGAAGTAACATTCTCCAGAAACACACTCTCTCCTAACTCTTCAGTACGTAGCTCACCTCACATATGCATGGAAACACAGTGTGGAGTAGCCGCTGATAGCTCTTGCTTGGATGCTGCCAGAAGGCTCAGTGTGATAGTGGCTTGCAAGTAGCTGCTTAGGAATCTAGTTGCACCGCAAGTCCAAGCTTCTCACTGGAGCTGAGAAGGACTGGGAAGAACTTCCATTTGAAGAAGTAAGAGGGTGCAGAAACAGACGCAGTTCTAGCTCTTACTGGGGAGTGTGCAGGAGAGTTCAGTGAACAGGCCGCTCTGCCCGAACAAGGGAGAAGGCTGATGCGTAGTTCCCAAGCATATTCTTCTCAGTCTACTAGAAAGTTTGGAGTAGAGCTGAGATGAACTCGGTATAAGTTCCATTTGAAGAAATAACCTAGGCCAGAAACCCACTCAGCTGTAGCTGTTAAGATTCATGTTGAGCGCACATGGTGGGAACCAGGCAGCAGAGTGCCCTGTGGAAGCTGCTCGATTTCACCTTGTCAGATACGTGTTTGTCTTCCCAGCAGAGAAACAGTGGCTTAGAGAACTCTTTCTACAGAAGCCACACACTCTGCCCTAGAGCTGAGAAGCACTGGCTGTCACTTCCCTTTGCAGAAGTAACATTCTCCAGAAACACACTCTCTCCTAACTCTTCAGTTCCTAGCTCACCTCACATATGCTTGGAAACACAGAGTGGAGCAGCCGGTGATAGCTCTTGCTTGGATGCTGCCAGAAGGCTCTGTGTGATAGTGGCTTGCAAGTAGCTGCTTAGGAATCTAGTTGCAGGGCAAGTACAAGCTTCTCACTGGAGCTGAGAAGGACTGGGAAGAACTACCATTTGAAGAAGTAAGAGGGTGCAGAAACACACGCAGTTCTAGCTCTTACTGGGGAGTGTGCAAGAGAGTTCAGTGAACAGGCCGCTCTGCCCGAACACGGCAGTAGGCAGTTGCGTAGTTCCCAAGCATATTCGTCTGAGTCTACTAGAAACGTTGGAGTAGAGCTGAGATGAACTCGGTATAAGTTCCATTTGCAGCAATAACCTAGGCCAGAAACCCACTCACCTGTAGCTGTTCAGATTCATCTGGAGCGCACATGCTGGGAACCAGGCAGAAGAGTGCCCTGAGGAAGCTGCTCGATTTCACCTTGTCAGATAGTTGTTTGTCTTCCCGGCAGAGAAACCGAGGCTTAGAGAACTCTTTCTACAGCAGCCACACACTCTGCCCTAGAGCTGAGAAGCACTGGCTGTCACTTCCCTTTGCAGAAGTAACATTCTTCAGAAACACACTCTCTCCTAACTCTTCAGTTCCTAGCTCACCTCACATATGCATGGAAACACAGAGTGGAGCAGCCGGTGATAGCTCTTGCTTGGATGCTGCCAGAAGGCTCAGTGTGATAGTGGCTTGCAAGTAGCTGCTTAGGAATCTACTTGCACGGCAAGTACATGCTTCTCAATGGAGCCTTGAAGGACTGGGAAGAACTTCCCTTTGAAGAACTAAGAGTGTGCAGAAACACACGCAGTTCTAGCTCTTACTGGGGAGTGTGCAGGAGAGTTCAGTGAACTGGCCGCTCTGCCCGAACAAGGCAGAAGTCAGATGCGTAGTTCCCAAGCATATTCGTCTGAGTCTACTAGAAACGTTGGAGTAGAGCTGAGATGAACTCGGTATAAGTTCCATTTGAAGAAATAACCTAGGCCAGAAACCCACTCAGCTGTTGCTGTTAAGATTTATCTGGAGCGCACATGCTGGGAACCAGGCAGCAGAGTGCCCTGTGGAAGCTGCTCGATTTCACCTTGTCAGATACGTGTTTGTCTTCCCGGCAGAGAAACAGTGGCTTAGAGAACTCTTTCTACAGCAGCCACACACTCTGCTCTAGAGCTGAGAAGCACTGGCTGTCACTTCCCTTTGCAGAAGTAACATTCTCCAGAAACACACTCTCTCCTAACTCTTCAGTTCCTAGCTCACCTCACATATGCATGGAAACACAGAGTGGAGCAGCCGGTGATAGCTCTTGCTTGGATGCTGCCAGAAGGCTCTGTGTGATAGTGGCTTGCATGTAGCTGCTTAGGAATCTAGTTGCAGGGCAAGTACAAGCTTCTCACTGGAGCTGAGAAGGACTGGGAAGAACTTCCCTTTGAAGATCTAAGAGTGTCCAGAAACGCACGCAGTTCTAGCTCTTACAGGGGAGTGTGCAGGAGAGTTCAGTGAACAGGCCGCTCTGCCCGAACAAGGCAGAAGGCAGATGCGTAGTTCCCAAGCATATTCGTCTGTGTCTACTAGAAACGTTGGAGTAGAGCTGAGATGAACTCGGTATAAGTTCCATTTGAAGCAATAACCTAGGCCAGAAACCCACTCACCTGTGGCTGTTCAGATTCATCTGGAACGCACATACTGGGAACCAGGCAGAAGAGTGCCCTGAGGAAGCTGCTCGATTTCACCTTGTCAGATAGGTGTTTGTCTTCCCGGCAGAGAAACAGAGGCTTAGAGAACTCTTTCTACAGCAGCCACACACTCTGCCCTGGAGCTGAGAAGCACTGGCTGTCACATCCCTTTGCAGAAGTAACATTCTCCAGAAACACACTCTCTCCTAACTCTTCAGTACGTAGCTCACCTCACATATGCATGGAAACACAGAGTGGAGCAGCCGCTGATAGCTCTTGCTTGGATGCTGCCAGAAGGCTCAGTGTGATAGTGGCTTGCATGTAGCTGCTTAGGAATCTAGTTGCAGGGCAAGTACAAGCTTCTCACTGGAGCTGAGAAGGACTGGGAAGAACTTCCCTTTGAAGATCTAAGAGTGTCCAGAAATGCACGCAGTTCTAGCTCTTACAGGGGAGTGTGCAGGAGAGTTCAGTGAACTGGCCGCTCTGCCCGAACAAGGCAGAAGGCAGATGCATAGTTCCCAAGCATATTCTTCTGAGTCTACTAGAAACGTTGGAGTAGAGCTGAGATGAACTCGGTATAAGTTCCATTTGAAGAAATAACATAGGCCAGAAACCCACTCAGCTGTAGCTGTTAAGATTCATCTGGAGCGCACATGCTGGGAACCAGGCAGCAGAGTGCCCTGTGGAAGCTGCTCGATTTCCGCTTGTCTGATAGGTGTTTGTCTTCCCGGCAGAGAAACAGTGGCTTAGAGAACTGTTTCTACAGCAGCCACACACTCTGCCCTAGAGCTGAGAAGCACTGGCTGTCACTTCCCTTTGCAGAAGTAACATTCTCCAGAAACACACTCTCTCCTAACTCTTCAGTTCCTAGCTCACCTCACATATGCATGGAAACACAGAGTGGAGCAGCCGGTGATAGCTCTTTCTTGGATGCTGCCAGAAGGCTCTGTGTGATAGTGGCTTGCAAGTAGCTGCTTAGGAATCTAGTTGCACGGCAAGTCCAAGCTTCTCACTGGAGCTGAGAAGGACTGGGGAGAACTTCCCTTTGAAGAACTAAGAGAGTGCAGAAACACGCGCAGTTCTAGCTCTTACTGGTTATTGTGCAGGAGAGATCAGTGAACAGGCCGCTCTGCCCAAACAAGGGAGAAGGCTGATGCGTAGTTCCCAAGCATATTCTTCTCAGTCTACTAGAAACTTTGGAGTAGAGCTGAGATGAACTCGGTATAAGTTCCATTTGAAGCAATAACCTAGGCCAGAAACCCACTCAGCTGTAGCTGTTAAGATTCATGTTGAGCGCACATGGTGGGAACCAGGCAGCAGAGTGCCCTGTGGAAGCTGCTCGATTTCACCTTGTCAGATACTTGTTTGTCTTCCCGGCAGAGAAACAGTGGCTTAGAGAACTCTTTCTACAGAAGCCACACACTCTGCCCTAGAGCTGAGAAGCACTGGCTGTCACTTCCCTTTGCAGAAGTAACATTCTCCAGAAACACACTCTCTCCTAACTCTTCAGTTCCTAGCTCACCTCACATATGCTTGGAAACACAGAGTGGAGCAGCCGGTGATAGCACTTGCTTGGATGCTGCCAGAAGGCTCTGTGTGATAGTGGCTTGCAAGTAGCTGCTTAGGAATCTAGTTGCAGGGCAAGTACAAGCTTCTCACTGGAGCTGAGAAGGACTGGGAAGAACTTCCATTTGAAGAAGTAAGAGGGTGCAGAAACACACGCAGTTCTAGCTCTTACTGGGGAGTGTGCAGGAGAGTTCAGTGAACAGGCCGCTCTGCCCGAACAAGGCAGAAGGCAGATGCGTAGTTCCCAATCATATCCTTCTAGGTCTACTAGAAGGATGTACAAGCTTCTCACTGGTGCTGAGAAGGACTGGGAAGAACATCCCTTTGAAGAAGTAAGAGGGTGCAGAAACAGACGCATTTCTAGCTCTTCCTGGGGAGTGTGCAGGAGAGTTTAGTGAACAGGCCTCTCTGCCCGAACACGGCAGTAGGCAGATGCGTAGTTCCCAAGCATATTCTTCTGAGTGTACTAGAAACGTTGGAGTAGAGCTGAGATGAACTCGGTATAAGTTCCATTTGAAGAAATAACCTAGGCCAGAAACCCACTCAGCTGTAGCTGTTAAGATTCATCTGGAGCGCACATGCTGGGAACCAGGCAGCAGAGTGCCCTGTGGAAGCTGCTCGATTTCACCTTGTCAGATACGTGTTTGTCTTCCCGGCAGAGAAACAGTGGCTTAGAGAACTCTTTCTACAGCAGCCACACACTCTGCCCTAGAGCTGAGAAGCACTGGCTGTCACTTCCCTTTGCAGAAGTAACATTCTCCAGAAACACACTCTCTCCTAACTCTTCAGTTCCTAGCTCACCTCACATATGCATGGAAACACAGAGTGGAGCAGCCGTTCATAGCTCTTTCTTGGATGCTGCCAGAAGGCTCTGTGTGATAGTGGCTTGCAAGTAGCTGCTTAGGAATCTAGTTGCACGGCAAGTCCAAGCTTCTCACAGGAGCTGAGAAGGACTGGGAAGAACTTCCCTTTGAAGAACTAAGAGAGTGCAGAAACACACGCAGTTCTAGCTCTTACTGGTTATTGTGCAGGAGAGATCAGTGAACAGGCCGCTCTGCCCGAACAAGGGAGAAGGCTGATGCGTAGTTCCCAAGCATATTCTTCTCAGTCTACTAGAAAGTTTGGAGTAGAGCTGAGATGAACTCGGTATAAGTTCCATTTGAAGCAATAACCTAGGCCAGAAACCCACTCAGCTGTAGCTGTTAAGATTCATGTTGAGCGCACATGGTGGGAACCAGGCAGCAGAGTGCCCTGTGGAAGCTGCTCGATTTCACCTTGTCAGATACGTGTTTGTCTTCCCGGCAGAGAAACAGTGGCTTAGAGAACTCTTTCTACAGAAGCCACACACTCTGCCCTAGAGCTGAGAAGCACTGGCTGTCACTTCCCTTTGCAGAAGTAACATTCTCCAGAAACACACTCTCTCCTAACTCTTCAGTTCCTGGCTCACCTCACATATGCATGGAAACACAGAGTGGAGCAGCCGGTGATAGCTCTTGCTTGGATGCTGCCAGAAGGCTCTGTGTGATAGTGGCTTGCAAGTAGCTGCTTAGGAATCTAGTTGCAGGGCAAGTCCAAGCTTCTCACTGGAGCTGAGAAGGACTGGGAAGAACTTCCATTTGAAGAAGTAAGAGGGTGCAGAAACAGACGCAGTTCTAGCTCTTACTGGGGAGTGTGCAGGAGAGTTCAGTGAAAAGGCAGCTCTGCCCGAACAAGGCAGAAGGCAGATGCGTAGTTCCCAAGCATATTCTTCTGAGTCTACTAGAAACGTTGGAGTAGATCTGAGATGAACTCGGTATAAGTTCCATTTGAAGAAATATCCTAGGCCAGAAACCCACTCAGTTGTAGCTGTTCAGATTCATCTGGAGCGCACATGCTGGGAACCAGGCAGCAGAGTGTCCTGGAAGCTGCTCGATTTCACCTTGTCAGATAGGTGTTTGTCTTCCCGGCAGAGAAACAGAGGCTTAGAGAACTCTTTCTACAGCAGCCACACACTCTGCTCTAGAGCTGAGAAGCACTGGCTGTCACTTCCCTTTGCAGAAGTAACATTCTCCAGAAACACACTCTCTCCTAACTCTTCAGTTCCTAGCTCACCTCACATATGCATGGAAACACAGAGTGGAGCAGCCGGTGATAGCTCTTGCTTGGATGCTGCCAGAAGGCTCTGTGTGATAGTGGCTTGCATGTAGCTGCTTAGGAATCTAGTTGCAGGGCAAGTACAAGCTTCTCACTGGAGCTGAGAAGGACTGGGAAGAACTTCCCTTTGAAGATCTAAGAGTGTCCAGAAACGAACGCAGTTCTAGCTCTTACATGGGAGTGTGCAGGAGAGTTCAGTGAACAGGCCGCTCTGCCCGAACAAGGCAGAAGGCAGATGCGTAGTTCCCAAGCATATTCGTCTGAGTCTACTAGAAACGTTGGAGTAGAGCTGAGATGAACTCGGTATAAGTTCCATTTGAAGCAATAACCGAGGCCAGAAACCCACTCACCTGTAGCTGTTCAGATTCATCTGGAACACACATGCTGGGAACCAGGCAGAAGAGTGCCCTGAGGAAGCTGCTCGATTTCACCTTGTCAGATAGGTGTTTGTCTTCCCGGCAGAGAAACAGAGGCTTAGAGAACTCTTTCTACAGCAGCCACACACTCTGCCCTAGAGCTGAGAAGCACTGGCTGTCACATCCCTTTGCAGAAGTAACATTCTCCAGAAACACACTCTCTCCTAACTCTTCAGTACGTAGCTCACCTCACATATGCATGGAAACACAGTGTGGAGCAGCCGCTGATAGCTCTTGCTTGGATGCTGCCAGAAGGCTCAGTGTGATAGTGGCTTGCAAGTAGCTGCTTAGGAATCTAGTTGCACCGCAAGTCCAAGCTTCTCACTGGAGCTGAGAAGGACTGGGAAGAACTTCCATTTGAAGAAGTAAGAGGGTGCAGAAACAGACGCAGTTCTAGCTCTTACAGGGGAGTGTGCAGGAGAGTTCAGTGAACAGGCCGCTCTGCCCGAACAAGGCAGAAGGCAGATGCGTAGTTCCCAAGCATATTCTTCTGAGTCTACTAGAAACGTTGGAGTAGAGCTGAGATGAACTCGGTATAAGTTCCATTTGAAGAAATAACCTAGGCCAGAAACACACTCAGTTGTAGCTGTTCAGATTCATCTGGAGCGCACATGCTGGGAACCAGGCAGCAGAGTGTCCTGAGGAAGCTGCTCGATTTCACCTTGTCAGATAGGTGTTTGTCTTCCCGGCAGAGAAACAGAGGCTTAGAGAACTCTTTCTACAGCAGCCACACACTCTGCCCTAGAGCTGAGAAGCACTGGCTGTCAAGTCCCTTTGCAGAAGTAACATTCTCCAGAAACACACTCTCTCCTAACTCTTCAGTACCTAGCTCACCTCACATATGCATGGAAACACAGAGTGGAGCAGCCGGTGATAGCACTTGTTTGGATGCTGCCAGAAGGCTCTGTGTGATAGTGGCTTGCAAGTAGCTGCTCAGGAATCTAGTTGTACGGCAAGTACATGCTTCTCAATGGAGCCTTGAAGGACTGGGATGAACTTCCCTTTGAAGAACTAAGAGTGTGCAGAAACACACGCAGTTCTAGCTCTTACTGGGGAGTGTGCAGGAGAGTTCAGTGAACTGGCCGCTCGGCCCGAATAAGGCAGAAGGCAGATGCGTAGTTCCCCAGCATATTATTCTGAGTCTACTAGAAACGTTGGAGTAGAGGTGAGATGAACTCGGTATAAGTTCCATTTGAAGAAATAACATAGGCCAGAAACCCACTCAGCTGTAGCTGTTAAGATTCATCTGGAGCGCACATGCTGGGAACCAGGCAGCAGAGTGCCCTGTGGAAGCTGCTCGATTTCCGCTTGTCTGATAGGTGTTTGTCTTCCCGGCAGAGAAACAGTGGCTTAGAGAACTCTTTCTACAGCAGCCACACACTCTGCCCTAGAGCTGAGAAGCACTGGCTGTCACTTCCCTTTGCAGAAGTAACATTCTCCAGAAACACACTCTCTCCTAACTCTTCAGTTCCTAGCTCACCTCACATATGCTTGGAAACACAGAGTGGAGCAGCCGGTGATAGCTCTTGCTTGGATGCTGCCAGAAGGCTCTGTGTGATAGTGGCTTGCAAGTAGCTGCTTAGGAATCTAGTTGCAGAGCAAGTACAAGCTTCTCACTGGTGCTGAGAAGGACTGGGAAGAACATCCATTTGAAGAAGTAAGAGGGTGCAGAAACACACGCATTTCTAGCTCATCCTGGGGAGTGTGCAGGAGAGTTTAGTGAACAGGCCTCTCTGCCCGAACACGGCAGTAGGCAGATGCGTAGTTCCCAAGCATATTCGTCTGAGTCTACTAGAAACGTTGGAGTAGAGCTGAGATGAACTCGGTATAAGTTCCATTTGAAGCAATAACCTATGCCAGAAACCCACTCACCTGTAGCTGTTCAGATTCATCTGGAACGCACATGCTGGGAACCAGGCAGAAGAGTGCCCTGAGGAAGCTGCTCGATTTCACCTTGTCAGATAGGTGTTTGTCTTCCCGGCAGAGAAACAGAGGCTTAGAAAACTCTTCCTACAGCAGCCACACACTCTGCCCTAGAGCTGAGAAGCACTGGCTGTCACATCCCTTTGCAGAAGTAACATTCTCCAGAAACACACTCTCTCCTAACTCTTCAGTACGTAGCTCACCTCACATATGCATGGAAACACAGAGTGGAGCAGCCGGTGATAGCTCTTGCTTGGATGCTGCCAGAAGGCTCAGTGTGATAGTGGCTTGCATGTAGCTGCTTAGGAATCTAGTTGCAGGGCAAGTACAAGCTTCTCACTGGAGCTGAGAAGGACTGGGAAGAACTTCCCTTTGAAGATCTAAGAGTGTCCAGAAACGCACGCAGTTCTAGCTCTTACAGGGGAGTGTGCAGGAGAGTTCAGTGAACAGGCCGCTCTGCCCGAACAAGGCAGAAGGCAGATGCGTAGTTCCCAAGCATATTCGTCTGAGTCTACTAGAAACGTTGGAGTAGAGCTGAGATGAACTCGGTATAAGTTCCATTTGAAGCAATAACCTAGGCCAGAAACCCACTCAGCTGTAGCTGTTCAGATTCATCTGGAGTGCACATGCTGGGAACCAGGCAGAAGAGTGCCCTGAGGAAGCTGCTCGATTTCACCTTGTCAGATAGGTGTTTGTCTTCCCGGCAGAGAAACAGAGGCTTAGAGAACTCTTTCTACAGCAGCCACACACTCTGCCCTAGAGCTGAGAAGCACTGGCTGTCACATCCCTTTGCAGAAGTAACATTCTCCAGAAACACACTCTCTCCTAACTCTTCAGTACGTAGCTCACCTCACATATGCATGGAAACACAGAGTGGAGCAGCCGGTGATAGCTCTTGCTTGGATGCTGCCAGAAGGCTCTGTGTGATAGTGGCTTGCATGTAGCTGCTTAGGAATCTAGTTGCAGGGCAAGTACAAGCTTCTCACTGGAGCTGAGAAGGACTGGGAAGAACTTCCCTTTGAAGATCTAAGAGTGTCCAGAAACGCACGCAGTTCTAGCTCTTACAGGGGAGTGTGCAGGAGAGTTCAGTGAACAGGCCGCTCTGCCCGAACAAGGCAGAAGGCAGATGCGTAGTTCCCAAGCATATTCGTCTGAGTCTACTAGAAACGTTGGAGTAGAGCTGAGATGAACTCGGTATAAGTTCCATTTGAAGAAATAACATAGGCCAGAAACCCACTCAGCTGTAGCTGTTAAGATTCATCTGGAGCGCACATGCTGGGAACCAGGCAGCAGAGTGCCCTGTGGAAGCTGCTCGATTTCCGCTTGTCTGATAGGTGTTTGTCTTCCCGGCAGAGAAACAGTGGCTTAGAGAACTGTTTCTACAGCAGCCACACACTCTGCCCTAGAGCTGAGAAGCACTGGCTGTCACTTCCCTTTGCAGAAGTAACATTCTCCAGAAACACACTCTCTCCTAACTCTTCAGTTCCTAGCTCACCTCACATATGCATGGAAACACAGAGTGGAGCAGCCGGTGATAGCTCTTTCTTGGATGCTGCCAGAAGGCTCTGTGTGATAGTGGCTTGCAAGTAGCTGCTTACGAATCTAGTTGCACGGCAAGTCCAAGCTTCTCACTGGAGCTGAGAAGGACTGGGGAGAACTTCCCTTTGAAGAACGAAGAGAGTGCAGAAACACACGCAGTTCTAGCTCTTACTGGTTATTGTGCAGGAGAGATCAGTGAACAGGCCGCTCTGCCCGAACAAGGGAGAAGGCTGATGCGTAGTTCCCAAGCATATTCTTCTCAGTCTACTAGAAACTTTGGAGTAGAGCTGAGATGAACTCGGTATAAGTTCCATTTGAAGCAATAACCTAGGCCAGAAACCAACTCAGGTGTAGCTGTTAAGATTCATGTTGAGCGCACATGGTGGGAACCAGGCAGCAGAGTGCCCTGTGGAAGCTGCTCGATTTCACCTTGTCAGATACGTGTTTGTCTTCCCGGCAGAGAAACAGTGGCTTAGAGAACTCTTTCTACAGCAGCCACACACTCTGCTCTAGAGCTGAGAAGCACTGGCTGTCACTTCCCTTTGCAGAAGTAACATTCTCCAGAAACACACTCTCTCCTAACTCTTCAGTTCCTAGCTCACCTCACATATGCATGGAAACACAGAGTGGAGCAGCCGGTGATAGCTCTTGCTTGGATGCTGCCAGAAGGCTCTGTGTGATAGTGGCTTGCATGTAGCTGCTTAGGAATCTAGTTGCAGGGCAAGTACAAGCTTCTCACTGGAGCTGAGAAGGACTGGGAAGAACTTCCCTTTGAAGATCTAAGAGTGTCCAGAAACGCACGCAGTTCTAGCTCTTACAGGGAGTGTGCAGGAGAGTTCAGTGAACAGGCCGCTCTGCCCGAACAAGGTAGAAGGCAGATGCGTGGTTCCCAAGCATATTCGTCTGAGTCTACTAGAAACGTTGGAGTAGAGCTGAGATGAACTCGGTATAAGTTCCATTTGAAGCAATAACCTAGGCCAGAAACCCACTCACCTGTAGCTGTTCAGATTCATCTGGAGCGCACATGCTGGGAACCAGGCAGAAGAGTGCCCTGAGGAAGCTGCTCGATTTCACCTTGTCAGATAGGTGTTTGTCTTCCCGGCAGAGAAACAGTGGCTTAGAGAACTCTTTCTACAGCAGCCACACACTCTGCCCTAGAGCTGAGAAGCACTGGCTGTCACATCCCTTTGCAGAAGTAACATTCTCCAGAAACACACTCTCTCCTAACTCTTCAGTACGTAGCTCACCTCACATATGCATGGAAACACAGTGTGGAGTAGCCGCTGATAGCTCTTGCTTGGATGCTGCCAGAAGGCTCAGTGTGATAGTGGCTTGCAAGTAGCTGCTTAGGAATCTAGTTGCACCGCAAGTCCAAGCTTCTCACTGGAGCTGAGAAGGACTGGGAAGAACTTCCATTTGAAGAAGTAAGAGGGTGCAGAAACAGACGCAGTTCTAGCTCTTACTGGGGAGTGTGCAGGAGAGTTCAGTGAACAGGCCGCTCTGCCCGAACAAGGGAGAAGGCTGATGCGTAGTTCCCAAGCATATTCTTCTCAGTCTACTAGAAAGTTTGGAGTAGAGCTGAGATGAACTCGGTATAAGTTCCATTTGAAGCAATAACCTAGGCCAGAAACCCACTCAGCTGTAGCTGTTAAGATTCATGTTGAGCGCACATGGTGGGAACCAGGCAGCAGAGTGCCCTGTGGAAGCTGCTCGATTTCACCTTGTCAGATACGTGTTTGTCTTCCCGGCAGAGAAACAGTGGCTTAGAGAACTCTTTCTACAGAAGCCACACACTCTGCCCTAGAGCTGAGAAGCACTGGCTGTCACTTCCCTTTGCAGAAGTAACATTCTCCAGAAACACACTCTCTCCTAACTCTTCAGTTCCTAGCTCACCTCACATATGCTTGGAAACACAGAGTGGAGCAGCCGGTGATAGCTCTTGCTTGGATGCTGCCAGAAGGCTCTGTGTGATAGTGGCTTGCAAGTAGCTGCTTAGGAATCTAGTTGCAGGGCAAGTACAAGCTTCTCACTGGAGCTGAGAAGGACTGGGAAGAACTACCATTTGAAGAAGTAAGAGGGTGCAGAAACACACGCAGTTCTAGCTCTTACTGGGGAGTGTGCAAGAGAGTTCAGTGAACAGGCCGCTCTGCCCGAACACGGCAGTAGGCAGATGCATAGTTCCCAAGCATATTCGTCTGAGTCTACTAGAAACGTTGGAGTAGAGCTGAGATGAACTCGGTATAAGTTCCATTTGCAGCAATAACCTAGGCCAGAAACCCACTCACCTGTAGCTGTTCAGATTCATCTGGAGCGCACATGCTGGGAACCAGGCAGAAGAGTGCCCTGAGGAAGCTGCTCGATTTCACCTTGTCAGATAGTTGTTTGTCTTCCCGGCAGAGAAACCGAGGCTTAGAGAACTCTTTCTACAGCAGCCACACACTCTGCCCTAGAGCTGAGAAGCACTGGCTGTCACTTCCCTTTGCAGAAGTAACATTCTTCAGAAACACACTCTCTCCTAACTCTTCAGTTCCTAGCTCACCTCACATATGCATGGAAACACAGAGTGGAGCAGCTGGTGATAGCTCTTGCTTGGATGCTGCCAGAAGGCTCAGTGTGATAGTGGCTTGCAAGTAGCTGCTTAGGAATCTACTTGCACGGCAAGTACATGCTTCTCAATGGAGCCTTGAAGGACTGGGAAGAACTTCCCTTTGAAGAACTAAGAGTGTGCAGAAACACACGCAGTTCTAGCTCTTACTGGGGAGTGTGCAGGAGAGTTCAGTGAACTGGCCGCTCTGCCCGAACAAGGCAGAAGTCAGATGCGTAGTTCCCAAGCATATTCGTCTGAGTCTACTAGAAACGTTGGAGTAGAGCTGAGATGAACTCGGTATAAGTTCCATTTGAAGAAATAACCTAGGCCAGAAACCCACTCAGCTGTTGCTGTTAAGATTTATCTGGAGCGCACATGCTGGGAACCAGGCAGCAGAGTGCCCTGTGGAAGCTGCTCGATTTCACCTTGTCAGATACGTGTTTGTCTTCCCGGCAGAGAAACAGTGGCTTAGAGAACTCTTTCTACAGCAGCCACACACTCTGCTCTAGAGCTGAGAAGCACTGGCTGTCACTTCCCTTTGCAGAAGTAACATTCTCCAGAAACACACTCTCTCCTAACTCTTCAGTTCCTAGCTCACCTCACATATGCATGGAAACACAGAGTGGAGCAGCCGGTGATAGCTCTTGCTTGGATGCTGCCAGAAGGCTCTGTGTGATAGTGGCTTGCATGTAGCTGCTTAGGAATCTAGTTGCAGGGCAAGTACAAGCTTCTCACTGGAGCTGAGAAGGACTGGGAAGAACTTCCCTTTGAAGATCTAAGAGTGTCCAGAAACGCACGCAGTTCTAGCTCTTACAGGGGAGTGTGCAGGAGAGTTCAGTGAACAGGCCGCTCTGCCCGAACAAGGCAGAAGGCAGATGCGTAGTTCCCAAGCATATTCGTCTGTGTCTACTAGAAACGTTGGAGTAGAGCTGAGATGAACTCGGTATAAGTTCCATTTGAAGCAATAACCTAGGCCAGAAACCCACTCACCTGTGGCTGTTCAGATTCATCTGGAACGCACATACTGGGAACCAGGCAGAAGAGTGCCCTGAGGAAGCTGCTCGATTTCACCTTGTCAGATAGGTGTTTGTCTTCCCGGCAGAGAAACAGAGGCTTAGAGAACTCTTTCTACAGCAGCCACACACTCTGCCCTGGAGCTGAGAAGCACTGGCTGTCACATCCCTTTGCAGAAGTAACATTCTCCAGAAACACACTCTCTCCTAACTCTTCAGTACGTAGCTCACCTCACATATGCATGGAAACACAGAGTGGAGCAGCCGCTGATAGCTCTTGCTTGGATGCTGCCAGAAGGCTCAGTGTGATAGTGGCTTGCATGTAGCTGCTTAGGAATCTAGTTGCAGGGCAAGTACAAGCTTCTCACTGGAGCTGAGAAGGACTGGGAAGAACTTCCCTTTGAAGATCTAAGAGTGTCCAGAAATGCACGCAGTTCTAGCTCTTACAGGGGAGTGTGCAGGAGAGTTCAGTGAACTGGCCGCTCTGCCCGAACAAGGCAGAAGGCAGATGCATAGTTCCCAAGCATATTCTTCTGAGTCTACTAGAAACGTTGGAGTAGAGCTGAGATGAACTCGGTATAAGTTCCATTTGAAGAAATAACATAGGCCAGAAACCCACTCAGCTGTAGCTGTTAAGATTCATCTGGAGCGCACATGCTGGGAACCAGGCAGCAGAGTGCCCTGTGGAAGCTGCTCGATTTCCGCTTGTCTGATAGGTGTTTGTCTTCCCGGCAGAGAAACAGTGGCTTAGAGAACTGTTTCTACAGCAGCCACACACTCTGCCCTAGAGCTGAGAAGCACTGGCTGTCACTTCCCTTTGCAGAAGTAACATTCTCCAGAAACACACTCTCTCCTAACTCTTCAGTTCCTAGCTCACCTCACATATGCATGGAAACACAGAGTGGAGCAGCCGGTGATAGCTCTTTCTTGGATGCTGGCAGAAGGCTCTGTGTGATAGTGGCTTGCAAGTAGCTGCTTAGGAATCTAGTTGCACGGCAAGTCCAAGCTTCTCACTGGAGCTGAGAAGGACTGGGGAGAACTTCCCTTTGAAGAACTAAGAGAGTGCAGAAACACGCGCAGTTCTAGCTCTTACTGGTTATTGTGCAGGAGAGATCAGTGAACAGGCCGCTCTGCCCAAACAAGGGAGAAGGCTGATGCGTAGTTCCCAAGCATATTCTTCTCAGTCTACTAGAAACTTTGGAGTAGAGCTGAGATGAACTCGGTATAAGTTCCATTTGAAGCAATAACCTAGGCCAGAAACCCACTCAGCTGTAGCTGTTAAGATTCATGTTGAGCGCACATGGTGGGAACCAGGCAGCAGAGTGCCCTGTGGAAGCTGCTCGATTTCACCTTGTCAGATACGTGTTTGTCTTCCCGGCAGAGAAACAGTGGCTTAGAGAACTCTTTCTACAGAAGCCACACACTCTGCCCTAGAGCTGAGAAGCACTGGCTGTCACTTCCCTTTGCAGAAGTAACATTCTCCAGAAACACACTCTCTCCTAACTCTTCAGTTCCTAGCTCACCTCACATATGCTTGGAAACACAGAGTGGAGCAGCCGGTGATAGCACTTGCTTGGATGCTGCCAGAAGGCTCTGTGTGATAGTGGCTTGCAAGTAGCTGCTTAGGAATCTAGTTGCAGGGCAAGTACAAGCTTCTCACTGGAGCTGAGAAGGACTGGGAAGAACTTCCATTTGAAGAAGTAAGAGGGTGCAGAAACACACGCAGTTCTAGCTCTTACTGGGGAGTGTGCAGGAGAGTTCAGTGAACAGGCCGCTCTGCCCGAACAAGGCAGAAGGCAGATGCGTAGTTCCCAATCATATCCTTCTAGGTCTACTAGAAGGATGTACAAGCTTCTCACTGGTGCTGAGAAGGACTGGGAAGAACATCCCTTTGAAGAAGTAAGAGGGTGCAGAAACAGACGCATTTCTAGCTCTTCCTGGGGAGTGTGCAGGAGAGTTTAGTGAACAGGCCTCTCTGCCCGAACACGGCAGTAGGCAGATGCGTAGTTCCCAAGCATATTCTTCTGAGTGTACTAGAAACGTTGGAGTAGAGCTGAGATGAACTCGGTATAAGTTCCATTTGAAGAAATAACCTAGGCCAGAAACCCACTCAGCTGTAGCTGTTAAGATTCATCTGGAGCGCACATGCTGGGAACCAGGCAGCAGAGTGCCCTGTGGAAGCTGCTCGATTTCACCTTGTCAGATACGTGTTTGTCTTCCCGGCAGAGAAACAGTGGCTTAGAGAACTCTTTCTACAGCAGCCACACACTCTGCCCTAGAGCTGAGAAGCACTGGCTGTCACTTCCCTTTGCAGAAGTAACATTCTCCAGAAACACACTCTCTCCTAACTCTTCAGTTCCTAGCTCACCTCACATATGCATGGAAACACAGAGTGGAGCAGCCGTTCATAGCTCTTTCTTGGATGCTGCCAGAAGGCTCTGTGTGATAGTGGCTTGCAAGTAGCTGCTTAGGAATCTAGTTGCACGGCAAGTCCAAGCTTCTCACAGGAGCTGAGAAGGACTGGGAAGAACTTCCCTTTGAAGAACTAAGAGAGTGCAGAAACACACGCAGTTCTAGCTCTTACTGGGGAGTGTGCAAGAGAGTTCAGTGAACAGGCCGCTCTGCCCGAACACGGCAGTAGGCAGATGCGTAGTTCCCAAGCATATTCGTCTGAGTCTACTAGAAACGTTGGAGTAGAGCTGAGATGAACTCGGTATAAGTTCCATTTGCAGCAATAACCTAGGCCAGAAACCCACTCACCTGTAGCTGTTCAGATTCATCTGGAGCGCACATGCTGGGAACCAGGCAGAAGAGTGCCCTGAGGAAGCTGCTCGATTTCACCTTGTCAGATAGTTGTTTGTCTTCCCGGCAGAGAAACCGAGGCTTAGAGAACTGTTTCTACAGCAGCCACACACTCTGCCCTAGAGCTGAGAAGCACTGGCTGTCACTTCCCTTTGCAGAAGTAACATTCTTCAGAAACACACTCTCTCCTAACTCTTCAGTTCCTAGCTCACCTCACATATGCATGGAAACACAGAGTGGAGCAGCCGGTGATAGCTCTTGCTTGGATGCTGCCAGAAGGCTCAGTGTGATAGTGGCTTGCAAGTAGCTGCTTAGGAATCTACTTGCACGGCAAGTACATGCTTCTCAATGGAGCCTTGAAGGACTGGGAAGAACTTCCCTTTGAAGAACTAAGAGTGTGCAGAAACACACGCAGTTCTAGCTCTTACTGGGGAGTGTGCAGGAGAGTTCAGTGAACTGGCCGCTCTGCCCGAACAAGGCAGAAGTCAGATGCGTAGTTCCCAAGCATATTCGTCTGAGTCTACTAGAAACGTTGGAGTAGAGCTGAGATGAACTCGGTATAAGTTCCATTTGAAGAAATAACCTAGGCCAGAAACCCACTCAGCTGTTGCTGTTAAGATTTATCTGGAGCGCACATGCTGGGAACCAGGCAGCAGAGTGCCCTGTGGAAGCTGCTCGATTTCACCTTGTCAGATACGTGTTTGTCTTCCCGGCAGAGAAACAGTGGCTTAGAGAACTCTTTCTACAGCAGCCACACACTCTGCTCTAGAGCTGAGAAGCACTGGCTGTCACTTCCCTTTGCAGAAGTAACATTCTCCAGAAACACACTCTCTCCTAACTCTTCAGTTCCTAGCTCACCTCACATATGCATGGAAACACAGAGTGGAGCAGCCGGTGATAGCTCTTGCTTGGATGCTGCCAGAAGGCTCTGTGTGATAGTGGCTTGCATGTAGCTGCTTAGGAATCTAGTTGCAGGGCAAGTCCAAGCTTCTCACTGGAGCTGAGAAGGACTGGGAAGAACTTCCCTTTGAAGATCTAAGAGTGTCCAGAAACGCACGCAGTTCTAGCTGTTACAGGGGAGTGTGCAGGAGAGTTCAGTGAACAGGCCGCTCTGCCCGAACAAGGCAGAAGGCAGATGCGTAGTTCCCAAGCATATTCGTCTGTGTCTACTAGAAACGTTGGAGTAGAGCTGAGATGCACTCGGTATAAGTTCCATTTGAAGCAATAACCTAGGCCAGAAACCCACTCACCTGTGGCTGTTCAGATTCATCTGGAACGCACATACTGGGAACCAGGCAGAAGAGTGCCCTGAGGAAGCTGCTCGATTTCACCTTGTCAGATAGGTGTTTGTCTTCCCGGCAGAGAAACAGAGGCTTAGAGAACTCTTTCTACAGCAGCCACACACTCTGCCCTAGAGCTGAGAAGCACTGGCTGTCACATCCCTTTGCAGAAGTAACATTCTCCAGAAACACACTCTCTCCTAACTCTTCAGTACGTAGCTCACCTCACATATGCATGGAAACACAGAGTGGAGCAGCCGCTGATAGCTCTTGCTTGGATGCTGCCAGAAGGCTCAGTGTGATAGTGGCTTGCATGTAGCTGCTTAGGAATCTAGTTGCAGGGCAAGTACAAGCTTCTCACTGGAGCTGAGAAGGACTGGGAAGAACTTCCCTTTGAAGATCTAAGAGTGTCCAGAAATGCACGCAGTTCTAGCTCTTACAGGGGAGTGTGCAGGAGAGTTCAGTGAACTGGCCGCTCTGCCCGAACAAGGCAGAAGGCAGATGCATAGTTCCCAAGCATATTCTTCTGAGTCTACTAGAAACGTTGGAGTAGAGCTGAGATGAACTCGGTATAAGTTCCATTTGAAGAAATAACATAGGCCAGAAACCCACTCAGCTGTAGCTGTTAAGATTCATCTGGAGCGCACATGCTGGGAACCAGGCAGCAGAGTGCCCTGTGGAAGCTGCTCGATTTCCGCTTGTCTGATAGGTGTTTGTCTTCCCGGCAGAGAAACAGTGGCTTAGAGAACTGTTTCTACAGCAGCCACACACTCTGCCCTAGAGCTGAGAAGCACTGGCTGTCACTTCCCTTTGCAGAAGTAACATTCTCCAGAAACACACTCTCTCCTAACTCTTCAGTTCCTAGCTCACCTCACATATGCATGGAAACACAGAGTGGAGCAGCCGGTGATAGCTCTTGCTTGGATGCTGCCAGAAGGCTCTGTGTGATAGTGGCTTGCATGTAGCTGCTTAGGAATCTAGTTGCAGGGCAAGTCCAAGCTTCTCACTGGAGCTGAGAAGGACTGGGAAGAACTTCCCTTTGAAGATCTAAGAGTGTCCAGAAACGCACGCAGTTCTAGCTGTTACAGGGGAGTGTGCAGGAGAGTTCAGTGAACAGGCCGCTCTGCCCGAACAAGGCAGAAGGCAGATGCGTAGTTCCCAAGCATATTCGTCTGTGTCTACTAGAAACGTTGGAGTAGAGCTGAGATGCACTCGGTATAAGTTCCATTTGAAGCAATAACCTAGGCCAGAAACCCACTCACCTGTGGCTGTTCAGATTCATCTGGAACGCACATACTGGGAACCAGGCAGAAGAGTGCCCTGAGGAAGCTGCTCGATTTCACCTTGTCAGATAGGTGTTTGTCTTCCCGGCAGAGAAACAGAGGCTTAGAGAACTCTTTCTACAGCAGCCACACACTCTGCCCTAGAGCTGAGAAGCACTGGCTGTCACATCCCTTTGCAGAAGTAACATTCTCCAGAAACACACTCTCTCCTAACTCTTCAGTACGTAGCTCACCTCACATATGCATGGAAACACAGAGTGGAGCAGCCGCTGATAGCTCTTGCTTGGATGCTGCCAGAAGGCTCAGTGTGATAGTGGCTTGCATGTAGCTGCTTAGGAATCTAGTTGCAGGGCAAGTACAAGCTTCTCACTGGAGCTGAGAAGGACTGGGAAGAACTTCCCTTTGAAGATCTAAGAGTGTCCAGAAATGCACGCAGTTCTAGCTCTTACAGGGGAGTGTGCAGGAGAGTTCAGTGAACTGGCCGCTCTGCCCGAACAAGGCAGAAGGCAGATGCATAGTTCCCAAGCATATTCTTCTGAGTCTACTAGAAACGTTGGAGTAGAGCTGAGATGAACTCGGTATAAGTTCCATTTGAAGAAATAACATAGGCCAGAAACCCACTCAGCTGTAGCTGTTAAGATTCATCTGGAGCGCACATGCTGGGAACCAGGCAGCAGAGTGCCCTGTGGAAGCTGCTCGATTTCCGCTTGTCTGATAGGTGTTTGTCTTCCCGGCAGAGAAACAGTGGCTTAGAGAACTGTTTCTACAGCAGCCACACACTCTGCCCTAGAGCTGAGAAGCACTGGCTGTCACTTCCCTTTGCAGAAGTAACATTCTCCAGAAACACACTCTCTCCTAACTCTTCAGTTCCTAGCTCACCTCACATATGCATGGAAACACAGAGTGGAGCAGCCGGTGATAGCT
Organism: Tapirus indicus; assembly: GCA_031878705.1. Classification (NCBI taxonomy): domain Eukaryota; kingdom Metazoa; phylum Chordata; class Mammalia; order Perissodactyla; family Tapiridae; genus Tapirus; species Tapirus indicus. The sequence goes on along the minus strand of CM062924.1, from coordinate 84,292,678 downwards.
CTTTCTTGGATGCTGCCAGAAGGCTCTGTGTGATAGTGGCTTGCAAGTAGCTGCTTAGGAATCTAGTTGCACGGCAAGTCCAAGCTTCTCACTGGAGCTGAGAAGGACTGGGGAGAACTTCCCTTTGAAGAACTAAGAGAGTGCAGAAACACGCGCAGTTCTAGCTCTTACTGGTTATTGTGCAGGAGAGATCAGTGAACAGGCCGCTCTGCCCAAACAAGGGAGAAGGCTGATGCGTAGTTCCCAAGCATATTCTTCTCAGTCTACTAGAAACTTTGGAGTAGAGCTGAGATGAACTCGGTATAAGTTCCATTTGAAGCAATAACCTAGGCCAGAAACCCACTCAGCTGTAGCTGTTAAGATTCATGTTGAGCGCACATGGTGGGAACCAGGCAGCAGAGTGCCCTGTGGAAGCTGCTCGATTTCACCTTGTCAGATACGTGTTTGTCTTCCCGGCAGAGAAACAGTGGCTTAGAGAACTCTTTCTACAGAAGCCACACACTCTGCCCTAGAGCTGAGAAGCACTGGCTGTCACTTCCCTTTGCAGAAGTAACATTCTCCAGAAACACACTCTCTCCTAACTCTTCAGTTCCTAGCTCACCTCACATATGCTTGGAAACACAGAGTGGAGCAGCCGGTGATAGCACTTGCTTGGATGCTGCCAGAAGGCTCTGTGTGATAGTGGCTTGCAAGTAGCTGCTTAGGAATCTAGTTGCAGGGCAAGTACAAGCTTCTCACTGGAGCTGAGAAGGACTGGGAAGAACTTCCATTTGAAGAAGTAAGAGGGTGCAGAAACACACGCAGTTCTAGCTCTTACTGGGGAGTGTGCAGGAGAGTTCAGTGAACAGGCCGCTCTGCCCGAACAAGGCAGAAGGCAGATGCGTAGTTCCCAATCATATCCTTCTAGGTCTACTAGAAGGATGTACAAGCTTCTCACTGGTGCTGAGAAGGACTGGGAAGAACATCCCTTTGAAGAAGTAAGAGGGTGCAGAAACAGACGCATTTCTAGCTCTTCCTGGGGAGTGTGCAGGAGAGTTTAGTGAACAGGCCTCTCTGCCCGAACACGGCAGTAGGCAGATGCGTAGTTCCCAAGCATATTCTTCTGAGTGTACTAGAAACGTTGGAGTAGAGCTGAGATGAACTCGGTATAAGTTCCATTTGAAGAAATAACCTAGGCCAGAAACCCACTCAGCTGTAGCTGTTAAGATTCATCTGGAGCGCACATGCTGGGAACCAGGCAGCAGAGTGCCCTGTGGAAGCTGCTCGATTTCACCTTGTCAGATACGTGTTTGTCTTCCCGGCAGAGAAACAGTGGCTTAGAGAACTCTTTCTACAGCAGCCACACACTCTGCCCTAGAGCTGAGAAGCACTGGCTGTCACTTCCCTTTGCAGAAGTAACATTCTCCAGAAACACACTCTCTCCTAACTCTTCAGTTCCTAGCTCACCTCACATATGCATGGAAACACAGAGTGGAGCAGCCGTTCATAGCTCTTTCTTGGATGCTGCCAGAAGGCTCTGTGTGATAGTGGCTTGCAAGTAGCTGCTTAGGAATCTAGTTGCACGGCAAGTACAAGCTTCTCACAGGAGCTGAGAAGGACTGGGAAGAACTTCCCTTTGAAGAACTAAGAGAGTGCAGAAACACACGCAGTTCTAGCTCTTACTGGTTATTGTGCAGGAGAGATCAGTGAACAGGCCGCTCTGCCCGAACAAGGGAGAAGGCTGATGCGTAGTTCCCAAGCATATTCTTCTCAGTCTACTAGAAAGTTTGGAGTAGAGCTGAGATGAACTCGGTATAAGTTCCATTTGAAGCAATAACCTAGGCCAGAAACCCACTCAGCTGTAGCTGTTAAGATTCATGTTGAGCGCACATGGTGGGAACCAGGCAGCAGAGTGCCCTGTGGAAGCTGCTCGATTTCACCTTGTCAGATACGTGTTTGTCTTCCCGGCAGAGAAACAGTGGCTTAGAGAACTCTTTCTACAGAAGCCACACACTCTGCCCTAGAGCTGAGAAGCACTGGCTGTCACTTCCCTTTGCAGAAGTAACATTCTCCAGAAACACACTCTCTCCTAACTCTTCAGTTCCTGGCTCACCTCACATATGCATGGAAACACAGAGTGGAGCAGCCGGTGATAGCTCTTGCTTGGATGCTGCCAGAAGGCTCTGTGTGATAGTGGCTTGCAAGTAGCTGCTTAGGAATCTAGTTGCAGGGCAAGTCCAAGCTTCTCACTGGAGCTGAGAAGGACTGGGAAGAACTTCCATTTGAAGAAGTAAGAGGGTGCAGAAACAGACGCAGTTCTAGCTCTTACTGGGGAGTGTGCAGGAGAGTTCAGTGAAAAGGCAGCTCTGCCCGAACAAGGCAGAAGGCAGATGCGTAGTTCCCAAGCATATTCTTCTGAGTCTACTAGAAACGTTGGAGTAGATCTGAGATGAACTCGGTATAAGTTCCATTTGAAGAAATATCCTAGGCCAGAAACCCACTCAGTTGTAGCTGTTCAGATTCATCTGGAGCGCACATGCTGGGAACCAGGCAGCAGAGTGTCCTGGAAGCTGCTCGATTTCACCTTGTCAGATAGGTGTTTGTCTTCCCGGCAGAGAAACAGAGGCTTAGAGAACTCTTTCTACAGCAGCCACACACTCTGCTCTAGAGCTGAGAAGCACTGGCTGTCACTTCCCTTTGCAGAAGTAACATTCTCCAGAAACACACTCTCTCCTAACTCTTCAGTTCCTAGCTCACCTCACATATGCATGGAAACACAGAGTGGAGCAGCCGGTGATAGCTCTTGCTTGGATGCTGCCAGAAGGCTCTGTGTGATAGTGGCTTCCATGTAGCTGCTTAGGAATCTAGTTGCAGGGCAAGTACAAGCTTCTCACTGGAGCTGAGAAGGACTGGGAAGAACTTCCCTTTGAAGATCTAAGAGTGTCCAGAAACGAACGCAGTTCTAGCTCTTACAGGGGAGTGTGCAGGAGAGTTCAGTGAACAGGCCGCTCTGCCCGAACAAGGCAGAAGGCAGATGCGTAGTTCCCAAGCATATTCGTCTGAGTCTACTAGAAACGTTGGAGTAGAGCTGAGATGAACTCGGTATAAGTTCCATTTGAAGCAATAACCTAGGCCAGAAACCCACTCACCTGTAGCTGTTCAGATTCATCTGGAACACACATGCTGGGAACCAGGCAGAAGAGTGCCCTGAGGAAGCTGCTCGATTTCACCTTGTCAGATAGGTGTTTGTCTTCCCGGCAGAGAAACAGAGGCTTAGAGAACTCTTTCTACAGCAGCCACACACTCTGCCCTAGAGCTGAGAAGCACTGGCTGTCACATCCCTTTGCAGAAGTAACATTCTCCAGAAACACACTCTCTCCTAACTCTTCAGTACGTAGCTCACCTCACATATGCATGGAAACACAGTGTGGAGCAGCCGCTGATAGCTCTTGCTTGGATGCTGCCAGAAGGCTCAGTGTGATAGTGGCTTGCAAGTAGCTGCTTAGGAATCTAGTTGCACCGCAAGTCCAAGCTTCTCACTGGAGCTGAGAAGGACTGGGAAGAACTTCCATTTGAAGAAGTAAGAGGGTGCAGAAACAGACGCAGTTCTAGCTCTTACAGGGGAGTGTGCAGGAGAGTTCAGTGAACAGGCCGCTCTGCCCGAACAAGGCAGAAGGCAGATGCGTAGTTCCCAAGCATATTCTTCTGAGTCTACTAGAAATGTTGGAGTAGATCTGAGATGAACTCGGTATAAGTTCCATTTGAAGAAATAACCTAGGCCAGAAACCCACTCAGTTGTAGCTGTTCAGATTCATCTGGAGCGCACATGCTGGGAACCAGGCAGCAGAGTGTCCTGAGGAAGCTGCTCGATTTCACCTTGTCAGATAGGTGTTTGTCTTCCCGGCAGAGAAACAGAGGCTTAGAGAACTCTTTCTACAGCAGCCACACACTCTGCTCTAGAGCTGAGAAGCACTGGCTGTCACTTCCCTTTGCAGAAGTAACATTCTCCAGAAACACACTCTCTCCTAACTCTTCAGTTCCTAGCTCACCTCACATATGCATGGAAACACAGAGTGGAGCAGCCGGTGATAGCTCTTGCTTGGATGCTGCCAGAAGGCTCTGTGTGATAGTGGCTTGCATGTAGCTGCTTAGGAATCTAGTTGCAGGGCAAGTACAAGCTTCTCACTGGAGCTGAGAAGGACTGGGAAGAACTTCCCTTTGAAGATCTAAGAGTGTCCAGAAACGCACGCAGTTCTAGCTCTTACAGGGGAGTGTGCAGGAGAGTTCAGTGAACAGGCCGCTCTGCCCGAACAAGGCAGAAGGCAGATGCGTAGTTCCCAAGCATATTCGTCTGAGTCTACTAGAAACGTTGGAGTAGAGCTGAGATGAACTCGGTATAAGTTCCATTTGAAGCAATAACCTAGGCCAGAAACCCACTCAGCTGTAGCTGTTCAGATTCATCTGGAGCGCACATGCTGGGAACCAGGCAGAAGAGTGCCCTGAGGAAGCTGCTCGATTTCACCTTGTCAGATAGGTGTTTGTCTTCCCGGCAGAGAAACAGAGGCTTAGAGAACTCTTTCTACAGCAGCCACACACTCTGCCCTAGAGCTGAGAAGCACTGGCTGTCACATCCCTTTGCAGAAGTAACATTCTCCAGAAACACACTCTCTCCTAACTCTTCAGTACGTAGCTCACCTCACATATGCATGGAAACACAGAGTGGAGCAGCCGGTGATAGCTCTTGCTTGGATGCTGCCAGAAGGCTCTGTGTGATAGTGGCTTGCATGTAGCTGCTTAGGAATCTAGTTGCAGGGCAAGTACAAGCTTCTCACTGGAGCTGAGAAGGACTGGGAAGAACTTCCCTTTGAAGATCTAAGAGTGTCCAGAAACGCACGCAGTTCTAGCTCTTACAGGGGAGTGTGCAGGAGAGTTCAGTGAACAGGCCGCTCTGCCCGAACAAGGCAGAAGGCAGATGCGTAGTTCCCAAGCATATTCGTCTGAGTCTACTAGAAACGTTGGAGTAGAGCTGAGATGAACTCGGTATAAGTTCCATTTGAAGAAATAACATAGGCCAGAAACCCACTCAGCTGTAGCTGTTAAGATTCATCTGGAGCGCACATGCTGGGAACCAGGCAGCAGAGTGCCCTGTGGAAGCTGCTCGATTTCCGCTTGTCTGATAGGTGTTTGTCTTCCCGGCAGAGAAACAGTGGCTTAGAGAACTGTTTCTACAGCAGCCACACACTCTGCCCTAGAGCTGAGAAGCACTGGCTGTCACTTCCCTTTGCAGAAGTAACATTCTCCAGAAACACACTCTCTCCTAACTCTTCAGTTCCTAGCTCACCTCACATATGCATGGAAACACAGAGTGGAGCAGCCGGTGATAGCTCTTTCTTGGATGCTGCCAGAAGGCTCTGTGTGATAGTGGCTTGCAAGTAGCTGCTTACGAATCTAGTTGCACGGCAAGTCCAAGCTTCTCACTGGAGCTGAGAAGGACTGGGGAGAACTTCCCTTTGAAGAACGAAGAGAGTGCAGAAACACACGCAGTTCTAGCTCTTACTGGTTATTGTGCAGGAGAGATCAGTGAACAGGCCGCTCTGCCCGAACAAGGGAGAAGGCTGATGCGTAGTTCCCAAGCATATTCTTCTCAGTCTACTAGAAACTTTGGAGTAGAGCTGAGATGAACTCGGTATAAGTTCCATTTGAAGCAATAACCTAGGCCAGAAACCAACTCAGGTGTAGCTGTTAAGATTCATGTTGAGCGCACATGGTGGGAACCAGGCAGCAGAGTGCCCTGTGGAAGCTGCTCGATTTCACCTTGTCAGATACGTGTTTGTCTTCCCGGCAGAGAAACAGTGGCTTAGAGAACTCTTTCTACAGCAGCCACACACTCTGCTCTAGAGCTGAGAAGCACTGGCTGTCACTTCCCTTTGCAGAAGTAACATTCTCCAGACACACACTCTCTCCTAACTCTTCAGTTCCTAGCTCACCTCACATATGCATGGAAACACAGAGTGGAGCAGCCGGTGATAGCTCTTGCTTGGATGCTGCCAGAAGGCTCTGTGTGATAGTGGCTTGCATGTAGCTGCTTAGGAATCTAGTTGCAGGGCAAGTACAAGCTTCTCACTGGAGCTGAGAAGGACTGGGAAGAACTTCCCTTTGAAGATCTAAGAGTGTCCAGAAACGCACGCAGTTCTAGCTCTTACAGGGGAGTGTGCAGGAGAGTTCAGTGAACAGGCCGCTCTGCCCGAACAAGGTAGAAGGCAGATGCGTGGTTCCCAAGCATATTCGTCTGAGTCTACTAGAAACGTTGGAGTAGAGCTGAGATGAACTCGGTATAAGTTCCATTTGAAGCAATAACCTAGGCCAGAAACCCACTCACCTGTAGCTGTTCAGATTCATCTGGAGCGCACATGCTGGGAACCAGGCAGAAGAGTGCCCTGAGGAAGCTGCTCGATTTCACCTTGTCAGATAGGTGTTTGTCTTCCCGGCAGAGAAACAGTGGCTTAGAGAACTCTTTCTACAGCAGCCACACACTCTGCCCTAGAGCTGAGAAGCACTGGCTGTCACATCCCTTTGCAGAAGTAACATTCTCCAGAAACACACTCTCTCCTAACTCTTCAGTACGTAGCTCACCTCACATATGCATGGAAACACAGTGTGGAGTAGCCGCTGATATCTCTTGCTTGGATGCTGCCAGAAGGCTCAGTGTGATAGTGGCTTGCAAGTAGCTGCTTAGGAATCTAGTTGCACCGCAAGTCCAAGCTTCTCACTGGAGCTGAGAAGGACTGGGAAGAACTTCCATTTGAAGAAGTAAGAGGGTGCAGAAACACACGCAGTTCTAGCTCTTACTGGGGAGTGTGCAGGAGAGTTCAGTGAACAGGCCGCTCTGCCCGAACAAGGCAGAAGGCAGATGCGTAGTTCCCAATCATATCCTTCTAGGTCTACTAGAAGGATGTACAAGCTTCTCACTGGTGCTGAGAAGGACTGGGAAGAACATCCCTTTGAAGAAGTAAGAGGGTGCAGAAACAGACGCATTTCTAGCTCTTCCTGGGGAGTGTGCAGGAGAGTTTAGTGAACAGGCCTCTCTGCCCGAACACGGCAGTAGGCAGATGCGTAGTTCCCAAGCATATTCTTCTGAGTGTACTAGAAACGTTGGAGTAGAGCTGAGATGAACTCGGTATAAGTTCCATTTGAAGAAATAACCTAGGCCAGAAACCCACTCAGCTGTAGCTGTTAAGATTCATCTGGAGCGCACATGCTGGGAACCAGGCAGCAGAGTGCCCTGTGGAAGCTGCTCGATTTCACCTTGTCAGATACGTGTTTGTCTTCCCGGCAGAGAAACAGTGGCTTAGAGAACTCTTTCTACAGCAGCCACACACTCTGCCCTAGAGCTGAGAAGCACTGGCTGTCACTTCCCTTTGCAGAAGTAACATTCTCCAGAAACACACTCTCTCCTAACTCTTCAGTTCCTAGCTCACCTCACATATGCATGGAAACACAGAGTGGAGCAGCCGTTCATAGCTCTTTCTTGGATGCTGCCAGAAGGCTCTGTGTGATAGTGGCTTGCAAGTAGCTGCTTAGGAATCTAGTTGCACGGCAAGTCCAAGCTTCTCACAGGAGCTGAGAAGGACTGGGAAGAACTTCCCTTTGAAGAACTAAGAGAGTGCAGAAACACACGCAGTTCTAGCTCTTACTGGTTATTGTGCAGGAGAGATCAGTGAACAGGCCGCTCTGCCCGAACAAGGGAGAAGGCTGATGCGTAGTTCCCAAGCATATTCTTCTCAGTCTACTAGAAAGTTTGGAGTAGAGCTGAGATGAACTCGGTATAAGTTCCATTTGAAGCAATAACCTAGGCCAGAAACCCACTCAGCTGTAGCTGTTAAGATTCATCTGGAGCGCACATTCTGGGAACCAGGCAGCAGAGTGCCCTGTGGAAGCTGCTCGATTTCACCTTGTCAGATACGTGTTTGTCTTCCCGGCAGAGAAACAGTGGCTTAGAGAACTCTTTCTACAGAAGCCACACACTCTGCCCTAGAGCTGAGAAGCACTGGCTGTCACTTCCCTTTGCAGAAGTAACATTCTCCAGAAACACACTCTCTCCTAACTCTTCAGTTCCTGGCTCACCTCACATATGCATGGAAACACAGAGTGGAGCAGCCGGTGATAGCTCTTGCTTGGATGCTGCCAGAAGGCTCTGTGTGATAGTGGCTTGCAAGTAGCTGCTTAGGAATCTAGTTGCAGGGCAAGTCCAAGCTTCTCACTGGAGCTGAGAAGGACTGGGAAGAACTTCCATTTGAAGAAGTAAGAGGGTGCAGAAACAGACGCAGTTCTAGCTCTTACTGGGGAGTGTGCAGGAGAGTTCAGTGAAAAGGCAGCTCTGCCCGAACAAGGCAGAAGGCAGATGCGTAGTTCCCAAGCATATTCTTCTGAGTCTACTAGAAACGTTGGAGTAGATCTGAGATGAACTCGGTATAAGTTCCATTTGAAGAAATATCCTAGGCCAGAAACCCACTCAGTTGTAGCTGTTCAGATTCATCTGGAGCGCACATGCTGGGAACCAGGCAGCAGAGTCTCCTGGAAGCTGCTCGATTTCACCTTGTCAGATAGGTGTTTGTCTTCCCGGCAGAGAAACAGAGGCTTAGAGAACTCTTTCTACAGCAGCCACACACTCTGCTCTAGAGCTGAGAAGCACTGGCTGTCACTTCCCTTTGCAGAAGTAACATTCTCCAGAAGCACACTCTCTCCTAACTCTTCAGTTCCTAGCTCACCTCACATATGCATGGAAACACAGAGTGGAGCAGCCGGTGATAGCTCTTGCTTGGATGCTGCCAGAAGGCTCTGTGTGATAGTGGCTTCCATGTAGCTGCTTAGGAATCTAGTTGCAGGGCAAGTACAAGCTTCTCACTGGAGCTGAGAAGGACTGGGAAGAACTTCCCTTTGAAGATCTAAGAGTGTCCAGAAACGAACGCAGTTCTAGCTCTTACAGGGGAGTGTGCAGGAGAGTTCAGTGAACAGGCCGCTCTGCCCGAACAAGGCAGAAGGCAGATGCGTAGTTCCCAAGCATATTCGTCTGAGTCTACTAGAAACGTTGGAGTAGAGCTGAGATGAACTCGGTATAAGTTCCATTTGAAGCAATAACCTAGGCCAGAAACCCACTCACCTGTAGCTGTTCAGATTCATCTGGAACACACATGCTGGGAACCAGGCAGAAGAGTGCCCTGAGGAAGCTGCTCGATTTCACCTTGTCAGATAGGTGTTTGTCTTCCCGGCAGAGAAACAGAGGCTTAGAGAACTCTTTCTACAGCAGCCACACACTCTGCCCTAGAGCTGAGAAGCACTGGCTGTCACATCCCTTTGCAGAAGTAACATTCTCCAGAAACACACTCTCTCCTAACTCTTCAGTACGTAGCTCACCTCACATATGCATGGAAACACAGTGTGGAGCAGCCGCTGATAGCTCTTGCTTGGATGCTGCCAGAAGGCTCAGTGTGATAGTGGCTTGCAAGTAGCTGCTTAGGAATCTAGTTGCACCGCAAGTCCAAGCTTCTCACTGGAGCTGAGAAGGACTGGGAAGAACTTCCATTTGAAGAAGTAAGAGGGTGCAGAAACAGACGCAGTTCTAGCTCTTACAGGGGAGTGTGCAGGAGAGTTCAGTGAACAGGCCGCTCTGCCCGAACAAGGCAGAAGGCAGATGCGTAGTTCCCAAGCATATTCTTCTGAGTCTACTAGAAACGTTGGAGTAGAGCTGAGATGAACTCGGTATAAGTTCCATTTGAAGAAATAACCTAGGCCAGAAACACACTCAGTTGTAGCTGTTCAGATTCATCTGGAGCGCACATGCTGGGAACCAGGCAGCAGAGTGTCCTGAGGAAGCTGCTCGATTTCACCTTGTCAGATAGGTGTTTGTCTTCCCGGCAGAGAAACAGAGGCTTAGAGAACTCTTTCTACAGCAGCCACACACTCTGCCCTAGAGCTGAGAAGCACTGGCTGTCAAGTCCCTTTGCAGAAGTAACATTCTCCAGAAACACACTCTCTCCTAACTCTTCAGTACCTAGCTCACCTCACATATGCATGGAAACACAGAGTGGAGCAGCCGGTGATAGCACTTGTTTGGATGCTGCCAGAAGGCTCTCTGTGATAGTGGCTTGCAAGTAGCTGCTCAGGAATCTAGTTGTACGGCAAGTACATGCTTCTCAATGGAGCCTTGAAGGACTGGGAAGAACTTCCCTTTGAAGAACTAAGAGTGTGCAGAAACACACGCAGTTCTAGCTCTTACTGGGGAGTGTGCAGGAGAGTTCAGTGAACTGGCCGCTCGGCCCGAATAAGGCAGAAGGCAGATGCGTAGTTCCCCAGCATATTATTCTGAGTCTACTAGAAACGTTGGAGTAGAGGTGAGATGAACTCGGTATAAGTTCCATTTGAAGAAATAACATAGGCCAGAAACCCACTCAGCTGTAGCTGTTAAGATTCATCTGGAGCGCACATGCTGGGAACCAGGCAGCAGAGTGCCCTGTGGAAGCTGCTCGATTTCCGCTTGTCTGATAGGTGTTTGTCTTCCCGGCAGAGAAACAGTGGCTTAGAGAACTCTTTCTACAGCAGCCACACACTCTGCCCTAGAGCTGAGAAGCACTGGCTGTCACTTCCCTTTGCAGAAGTAACATTCTCCAGAAACACACTCTCTCCTAACTCTTCAGTTCCTAGCTCACCTCACATATGCATGGAAACACAGAGTGGAGCAGCCGGTGATAGCTCTTTCTTGGATGCTGCCAGAAGGCTCTGTGTGATAGTGGCTTGCAAGTAGCTGCTTACGAATCTAGTTGCACGGCAAGTCCAAGCTTCTCACTGGAGCTGAGAAGGACTGGGGAGAACTTCCCTTTGAAGAACGAAGAGAGTGCAGAAACACACGCAGTTCTAGCTCTTACTGGTTATTGTGCAGGAGAGATCAGTGAACAGGCCGCTCTGCCCGAACAAGGGAGAAGGCTGATGCGTAGTTCCCAAGCATATTCTTCTCAGTCTACTAGAAACTTTGGAGTAGAGCTGAGATGAACTCGGTATAAGTTCCATTTGAAGCAATAACCTAGGCCAGAAACCAACTCAGGTGTAGCTGTTAAGATTCATGTTGAGCGCACATGGTGGGAACCAGGCAGCAGAGTGCCCTGTGGAAGCTGCTCGATTTCACCTTGTCAGATACGTGTTTGTCTTCCCGGCAGAGAAACAGTGGCTTAGAGAACTCTTTCTACAGCAGCCACACACTCTGCTCTAGAGCTGAGAAGCACTGGCTGTCACTTCCCTTTGCAGAAGTAACATTCTCCAGAAACACACTCTCTCCTAACTCTTCAGTTCCTAGCTCACCTCACATATGCATGGAAACACAGAGTGGAGCAGCCGGTGATAGCTCTTGCTTGGATGCTGCCAGAAGGCTCTGTGTGATAGTGGCTTGCATGTAGCTGCTTAGGAATCTAGTTGCAGGGCAAGTACAAGCTTCTCACTGGAGCTGAGAAGGACTGGGAAGAACTTCCCTTTGAAGATCTAAGAGTGTCCAGAAATGCACGCAGTTCTAGCTCTTACAGGGGAGTGTGCAGGAGAGTTCAGTGAACAGGCCGCTCTGCCCGAACAAGGTAGAAGGCAGATGCGTGGTTCCCAAGCATATTCGTCTGAGTCTACTAGAAACGTTGGAGTAGAGCTGAGATGAACTCGGTATAAGTTCCATTTGAAGCAATAACCTAGGCCAGAAACCCACTCACCTGTAGCTGTTCAGATTCATCTGGAGCGCACATGCTGGGAAACAGGCAGAAGAGTGCCCTGAGGAAGCTGCTCGATTTCACCTTGTCAGATAGGTGTTTGTCTTCCCGGCAGAGAAACAGTGGCTTAGAGAACTCTTTCTACAGCAGCCACACACTCTGCCCTAGAGCTGAGAAGCACTGGCTGTCACATCCCTTTGCAGAAGTAACATTCTCCAGAAACACACTCTCTCCTAACTCTTCAGTACGTAGCTCACCTCACATATGCATGGAAACACAGTGTGGAGTAGCCGCTGATAGCTCTTGCTTGGATGCTGCCAGAAGGCTCAGTGTGATAGTGGCTTGCAAGTAGCTGCTTAGGAATCTAGTTGCACCGCAAGTCCAAGCTTCTCACTGGAGCTGAGAAGGACTGGGAAGAACTTCCACTTGAAGAAGTAAGAGGGTGCAGAAACACACGCAGTTCTAGCTCTTACTGGGGAGTGTGCAGGAGAGTTCAGTGAACAGGCCGCTCTGCCCGAACAAGGCAGAAGGCAGATGCGTAGTTCCCAATCATATCCTTCTAGGTCTACTAGAAGGATGTACAAGCTTCTCACTGGTGCTGAGAAGGACTGGGAAGAACATCCCTTTGAAGAAGTAAGAGGGTGCAGAAACAGACGCATTTCTAGCTCTTCCTGGGGAGTGTGCAGGAGAGTTTAGTGAACAGGCCTCTCTGCCCGAACACGGCAGTAGGCAGATGCGTAGTTCCCAAGCATATTCTTCTGAGTGTACTAGAAACGTTGGAGTAGAGCTGAGATGAACTCGGTATAAGTTCCATTTGAAGAAATAACCTAGGCCAGAAACCCACTCAGCTGTAGCTGTTAAGATTCATCTGGAGCGCACATGCTGGGAACCAGGCAGCAGAGTGCCCTGTGGAAGCTGCTCGATTTCACCTTGTCAGATACGTGTTTGTCTTCCCGGCAGAGAAACAGTGGCTTAGAGAACTCTTTCTACAGCAGCCACACACTCTGCCCTAGAGCTGAGAAGCACTGGCTGTCACTTCCCTTTGCAGAAGTAACATTCTCCAGAAACACACTCTCTCCTAACTCTTCAGTTCCTAGCTCACCTCACATATGCATGGAAACACAGAGTGGAGCAGCCGTTCATAGCTCTTTCTTGGATGCTGCCAGAAGGCTCTGTGTGATAGTGGCTTGCAAGTAGCTGCTTAGGAATCTAGTTGCACGGCAAGTCCAAGCTTCTCACAGGAGCTGAGAAGGACTGGGAAGAACTTCCCTTTGAAGAACTAAGAGAGTGCAGAAACACACGCAGTTCTAGCTCTTACTGGTTATTGTGCAGGAGAGATCAGTGAACAGGCCGCTCTGCCCGAACAAGGGAGAAGGCTGATGCGTAGTTCCCAAGCATATTCTTCTCAGTCTACTAGAAAGTTTGGAGTAGAGCTGAGATGAACTCGGTATAAGTTCCATTTGAAGCAATAACCTAGGCCAGAAACCCACTCAGCTGTAGCTGTTAAGATTCATGTTGAGCGCACATGGTGGGAACCAGGCAGCAGAGTGCCCTGTGGAAGCTGCTCGATTTCACCTTGTCAGATACGTGTTTGTCTTCCCGGCAGAGAAACAGTGGCTTAGAGAACTCTTTCTACAGAAGCCACACACTCTGCCCTAGAGCTGAGAAGCACTGGCTGTCACTTCCCTTTGCAGAAGTAACATTCTCCAGAAACACACTCTCTCCTAACTCTTCAGTTCCTGGCTCACCTCACATATGCATGGAAACACAGAGTGGAGCAGCCGGTGATAGCTCTTGCTTGGATGCTGCCAGAAGGCTCTGTGTGATAGTGGCTTGCAAGTAGCTGCTTAGGAATCTAGTTGCAGGGCAAGTCCAAGCTTCTCACTGGAGCTGAGAAGGACTGGGAAGAACTTCCATTTGAAGAAGTAAGAGGGTGCAGAAACAGACGCAGTTCTAGCTCTTACTGGGGAGTGTGCAGGAGAGTTCAGTGAAAAGGCAGCTCTGCCCGAACAAGGCAGAAGGCAGATGCGTAGTTCCCAAGCATATTCTTCTGAGTCTACTAGAAACGTTGGAGTAGATCTGAGATGAACTCGGTATAAGTTCCATTTGAAGAAATATCCTAGGCCAGAAACCCACTCAGTTGTAGCTGTTCAGATTCATCTGGAGCGCACATGCTGGGAACCAGGCAGCAGAGTGTCCTGGAAGCTGCTCGATTTCACCTTGTCAGATAGGTGTTTGTCTTCCCGGCAGAGAAACAGAGGCTTAGAGAACTCTTTCTACAGCAGCCACACACTCTGCTCTAGAGCTGAGAAGCACTGGCTGTCACTTCCCTTTGCAGAAGTAACATTCTCCAGAAACACACTCTCTCCTAACTCTTCAGTTCCTAGCTCACCTCACATATGCATGGAAACACAGAGTGGAGCAGCCGGTGATAGCTCTTGCTTGGATGCTGCCAGAAGGCTCTGTGTGATAGTGGCTTCCATGTAGCTGCTTAGGAATCTAGTTGCAGGGCAAGTACAAGCTTCTCACTGGAGCTGAGAAGGACTGGGAAGAACTTCCCTTTGAAGATCTAAGAGTGTCCAGAAACGCACGCAGTTCTAGCTCTTACAGGGGAGTGTGCAGGAGAGTTCAGTGAACAGGCCGCTCTGCCCGAACAAGGCAGAAGGCAGATGCGTAGTTCCCAAGCATATTCGTCTGAGTCTACTAGAAACGTTGGAGTAGAGCTGAGATGAACTCGGTATAAGTTCCATTTGAAGCAATAACCTAGGCCAGAAACCCACTCACCTGTAGCTGTTCAGATTCATCTGGAACACACATGCTGGGAACCAGGCAGAAGAGTGCCCTGAGGAAGCTGCTCGATTTCACCTTGTCAGATAGGTGTTTGTCTTCCCGGCAGAGAAACAGAGGCTTAGAGAACTCTTTCTACAGCAGCCACACACTCTGCCCTAGAGCTGAGAAGCACTGGCTGTCACATCCCTTTGCAGAAGTAACATTCTCCAGAAACACACTCTCTCCTAACTCTTCAGTACGTAGCTCACCTCACATATGCATGGAAACACAGTGTGGAGCAGCCGCTGATAGCTCTTGCTTGGATGCTGCCAGAAGGCTCAGTGTGATAGTGGCTTGCAAGTAGCTGCTTAGGAATCTAGTTGCACCGCAAGTCCAAGCTTCTCACTGGAGCTGAGAAGGACTGGGAAGAACTTCCATTTGAAGAAGTAAGAGGGTGCAGAAACAGACGCAGTTCTAGCTCTTACAGGGGAGTGTGCAGGAGAGTTCAGTGAACAGGCCGCTCTGCCCGAACAAGGCAGAAGGCAGATGCGTAGTTCCCAAGCATATTCTTCTGAGTCTACTAGAAACGTTGGAGTAGAGCTGAGATGAACTCGGTATAAGTTCCATTTGAAGAAATAACCTAGGCCAGAAACACACTCAGTTGTAGCTGTTCAGATTCATCTGGAGCGCACATGCTGGGAACCAGGCAGCAGAGTGTCCTGAGGAAGCTGCTCGATTTCACCTTGTCAGATAGGTGTTTGTCTTCCCGGCAGAGAAACAGAGGCTTAGAGAACTCTTTCTACAGCAGCCACACACTCTGCCCTAGAGCTGAGAAGCACTGGCTGTCAAGTCCCTTTGCAGAAGTAACATTCTCCAGAAACACACTCTCTCCTAACTCTTCAGTACCTAGCTCACCTCACATATGCATGGAAACACAGAGTGGAGCAGCCGGTGATAGCACTTGTTTGGATGCTGCCAGAAGGCTCTGTGTGATAGTGGCTTGCAAGTAGCTGCTCAGGAATCTAGTTGTACGGCAAGTACATGCTTCTCAATGGAGCCTTGAAGGACTGGGAAGAACTTCCCTTTGAAGAACTAAGAGTGTGCAGAAACACACGCAGTTCTAGCTCTTACTGGGGAGTGTGCAGGAGAGTTCAGTGAACTGGCCGCTCGGCCCGAATAAGGCAGAAGGCAGATGCGTAGTTCCCCAGCATATTATTCTGAGTCTACTAGAAACGTTGGAGTAGAGGTGAGATGAACTCGGTATAAGTTCCATTTGAAGAAATAACATAGGCCAGAAACCCACTCAGCTGTAGCTGTTAAGATTCATCTGGAGCGCACATGCTGGGAACCAGGCAGCAGAGTGCCCTGTGGAAGCTGCTCGATTTCCGCTTGTCTGATAGGTGTTTGTCTTCCCGGCAGAGAAACAGTGGCTTAGAGAACTGTTTCTACAGCAGCCACACACTCTGCCCTAGAGCTGAGAAGCACTGGCTGTCATTTCCCTTTGCAGAAGTAACATTCTCCAGAAACACACTCTCTCCTAACTCTTCAGTTCCTAGCTCACCTCACATATGCATGGAAACACAGAGTGGAGCAGCCGGTGATAGCTCTTTCTTGGATGCTGCCAGAAGGCTCTGTGTGATAGTGGCTTGCAAGTAGCTGCTTACGAATCTAGTTGCACGGCAAGTCCAAGCTTCTCACTGGAGCTGAGAAGGACTGGGGAGAACTTCCCTTTGAAGAACGAAGAGAGTGCAGAAACACACGCAGTTCTAGCTCTTACTGGTTATTGTGCAGGAGAGATCAGTGAACAGGCCGCTCTGCCCGAACAAGGGAGAAGGCTGATGCGTAGTTCCCAAGCATATTCTTCTCAGTCTACTAGAAACTTTGGAGTAGAGCTGAGATGAACTCTGTATAAGTTCCATTTGAAGCAATAACCTAGGCCAGAAACCAACTCAGGTGTAGCTGTTAAGATTCATGTTGAGCGCACATGGTGGGAACCAGGCAGCAGAGTGCCCTGTGGAAGCTGCTCGATTTCACCTTGTCAGATACGTGTTTGTCTTCCCGGCAGAGAAACAGTGGCTTAGAGAACTCTTTCTACAGCAGCCACACACTCTGCTCTAGAGCTGAGAAGCACTGGCTGTCACTTCCCTTTGCAGAAGTAACATTCTCCAGAAACACACTCTCTCCTAACTCTTCAGTTCCTAGCTCACCTCACATATGCATGGAAACACAGAGTGGAGCAGCCGGTGATAGCTCTTGCTTGGATGCTGCCAGAAGGCTCTGTGTGATAGTGGCTTGCATGTAGCTGCTTAGGAATCTAGTTGCAGGGCAAGTACAAGCTTCTCACTGGAGCTGAGAAGGACTGGGAAGAACTTCCCTTTGAAGATCTAAGAGTGTCCAGAAACGCACGCAGTTCTAGCTCTTACAGGGGAGTGTGCAGGAGAGTTCAGTGAACAGGCCGCTCTGCCCGAACAAGGTAGAAGGCAGATGCGTGGTTCCCAAGCATATTCGTCTGAGTCTACTAGAAACGTTGGAGTAGAGCTGAGATGAACTCGGTATAAGTTCCATTTGAAGCAATAACCTAGGCCAGAAACCCACTCACCTGTAGCTGTTCAGATTCATCTGGAGCGCACATGCTGGGAACCAGGCAGAAGAGTGCCCTGAGGAAGCTGCTCGATTTCACCTTGTCAGATAGGTGTTTGTCTTCCCGGCAGAGAAACAGTGGCTTAGAGAACTCTTTCTACAGCAGCCACACACTCTGCCCTAGAGCTGAGAAGCACTGGCTGTCACATCCCTTTGCAGAAGTAACATTCTCCAGAAACACACTCTCTCCTAACTCTTCAGTACGTAGCTCACCTCACATATGCATGGAAACACAGTGTGGAGTAGCCGCTGATAGCTCTTGCTTGGATGCTGCCAGAAGGCTCAGTGTGATAGTGGCTTGCAAGTAGCTGCTTAGGAATCTAGTTGCACCGCAAGTCCAAGCTTCTCACTGGAGCTGAGAAGGACTGGGAAGAACTTCCATTTGAAGAAGTAAGAGGGTGCAGAAACACACGCAGTTCTAGCTCTTACTGGGGAGTGTGCAGGAGAGTTCAGTGAACAGGCCGCTCTGCCCGAACAAGGCAGAAGGCAGATGCGTAGTTCCCAATCATATCCTTCTAGGTCTACTAGAAGGATGTACAAGCTTCTCACTGGTGCTGAGAAGGACTGGGAAGAACATCCCTTTGAAGAAGTAAGAGGGTGCAGAAACAGACGCATTTCTAGCTCTTCCTGGGGAGTGTGCAGGAGAGTTTAGTGAACAGGCCTCTCTGCCCGAACACGGCAGTAGGCAGATGCGTAGTTCCCAAGCATATTCTTCTGAGTGTACTAGAAACGTTGGAGTAGAGCTGAGATGAACTCGGTATAAGTTCCATTTGAAGAAATAACCTAGGCCAGAAACCCACTCAGCTGTAGCTGTTAAGATTCATCTGGAGCGCACATGCTGGGAACCAGGCAGCAGAGTGCCCTGTGGAAGCTGCTCGATTTCACCTTGTCAGATACGTGTTTGTCTTCCCGGCAGAGAAACAGTGGCTTAGAGAACTCTTTCTACAGCAGCCACACACTCTGCCCTAGAGCTGAGAAGCACTGGCTGTCACTTCCCTTTGCAGAAGTAACATTCTCCAGAAACACACTCTCTCCTAACTCTTCAGTTCCTAGCTCACCTCACATATGCATGGAAACACAGAGTGGAGCAGCCGTTCATAGCTCTTTCTTGGATGCTGCCAGAAGGCTCTGTGTGATAGTGGCTTGCAAGTAGCTGCTTAGGAATCTAGTTGCACGGCAAGTCCAAGCTTCTCACAGGAGCTGAGAAGGACTGGGAAGAACTTCCCTTTGAAGAACTAAGAGAGTGCAGAAACACACGCAGTTCTAGCTCTTACTGGTTATTGTGCAGGAGAGATCAGTGAACAGGCCGCTCTGCCCGAACAAGGGAGAAGGCTGATGCGTAGTTCCCAAGCATATTCTTCTCAGTCTACTAGAAAGTTTGGAGTAGAGCTGAGATGAACTCGGTATAAGTTCCATTTGAAGCAATAACCTAGGCCAGAAACCCACTCAGCTGTAGCTGTTAAGATTCATGTTGAGCGCACATGGTGGGAACCAGGCAGCAGAGTGCCCTGTGGAAGCTGCTCGATTTCACCTTGTCAGATACGTGTTTGTCTTCCCGGCAGAGAAACAGTGGCTTAGAGAACTCTTTCTACAGAAGCCACACACTCTGCCCTAGAGCTGAGAAGCACTGGCTGTCACTTCCCTTTGCAGAAGTAACATTCTCCAGAAACACACTCTCTCCTAACTCTTCAGTTCCTGGCTCACCTCACATATGCATGGAAACACAGAGTGGAGCAGCCGGTGATAGCTCTTGCTTGGATGCTGCCAGAAGGCTCTGTGTGATAGTGGCTTGCAAGTAGCTGCTTAGGAATCTAGTTGCAGGGCAAGTCCAAGCTTCTCACTGGAGCTGAGAAGGACTGGGAAGAACTTCCATTTGAAGAAGTAAGAGGGTGCAGAAACAGACGCAGTTCTAGCTCTTACTGGGGAGTGTGCAGGAGAGTTCAGTGAAAAGGCAGCTCTGCCCGAACAAGGCAGAAGGCAGATGCGTAGTTCCCAAGCATATTCTTCTGAGTCTACTAGAAACGTTGGAGTAGATCTGAGATGAACTCGGTATAAGTTCCATTTGAAGAAATATCCTAGGCCAGAAACCCACTCAGTTGTAGCTGTTCAGATTCATCTGGAGCGCACATGCTGGGAACCAGGCAGCAGAGTGTCCTGGAAGCTGCTCGATTTCACCTTGTCAGATAGGTGTTTGTCTTCCCGGCAGAGAAACAGAGGCTTAGAGAACTCTTTCTACAGCAGCCACACACTCTGCTCTAGAGCTGAGAAGCACTGGCTGTCACTTCCCTTTGCAGAAGTAACATTCTCCAGAAACACACTCTCTCCTAACTCTTCAGTTCCTAGCTCACCTCACATATGCATGGAAACACAGAGTGGAGCAGCCGGTGATAGCTCTTGCTTGGATGCTGCCAGAAGGCTCTGTGTGATAGTGGCTTGCATGTAGCTGCTTAGGAATCTAGTTGCAGGGCAAGTACAAGCTTCTCACTGGAGCTGAGAAGGACTGGGAAGAACTTCCCTTTGAAGATCTAAGAGTGTCCAGAAACGCACGCAGTTCTAGCTCTTACAGGGGAGTGTGCAGGAGAGTTCAGTGAACAGGCCGCTCTGCCCGAACAAGGCAGAAGGCAGATGCGTAGTTCCCAAGCATATTCGTCTGAGTCTACTAGAAACGTTGGAGTAGAGCTGAGATGAACTCGGTATAAGTTCCATTTGAAGCAATAACCTAGGCCAGAAACCCACTCACCTGTAGCTGTTCAGATTCATCTGGAACACACATGCTGGGAACCAGGCAGAAGAGTGCCCTGAGGAAGCTGCTCGATTTCACCTTGTCAGATAGGTGTTTGTCTTCCCGGCAGAGAAACAGAGGCTTAGAGAACTCTTTCTACAGCAGCCACACACTCTGCCCTAGAGCTGAGAAGCACTGGCTGTCACTTCCCTTTGCAGAAGTAACATTCTCCAGAAACACACTCTCTCCTAACTCTTCAGTTCCTAGCTCACCTCACATATGCATGGAAACACAGAGTGGAGCAGCCGGTGATAGCTCTTTCTTGGATGCTGCCAGAAGGCTCTGTGTGATAGTGGCTTGCAAGTAGCTGCTTACGAATCTAGTTGCACGGCAAGTCCAAGCTTCTCACTGGAGCTGAGAAGGACTGGGGAGAACTTCCCTTTGAAGAACGAAGAGAGTGCAGAAACACACGCAGTTCTAGCTCTTACTGGTTATTGTGCAGGAGAGATCAGTGAACAGGCCGCTCTGCCCGAACAAGGGAGAAGGCTGATGCGTAGTTCCCAAGCATATTCTTCTCAGTCTACTAGAAACTTTGGAGTAGAGCTGAGATGAACTCGGTATAAGTTCCATTTGAAGCAATAACCTAGGCCAGAAACCAACTCAGGTGTAGCTGTTAAGATTCATGTTGAGCGCACATGGTGGGAACCAGGCAGCAGAGTGCCCTGTGGAAGCTGCTCGATTTCACCTTGTCAGATACGTGTTTGTCTTCCCGGCAGAGAAACAGTGGCTTAGAGAACTCTTTCTACAGCAGCCACACACTCTGCTCTAGAGCTGAGAAGCACTGGCTGTCACTTCCCTTTGCAGAAGTAACATTCTCCAGAAACACACTCTCTCCTAACTCTTCAGTTCCTAGCTCACCTCACATATGCATGGAAACACAGAGTGGAGCAGCCGGTGATAGCTCTTGCTTGGATGCTGCCAGAAGGCTCTGTGTGATAGTGGCTTGCATGTAGCTGCTTAGGAATCTAGTTGCAGGGCAAGTACAAGCTTCTCACTGGAGCTGAGAAGGACTGGGAAGAACTTCCCTTTGAAGATCTAAGAGTGTCCAGAAACGCACGCAGTTCTAGCTCTTACAGGGGAGTGTGCAGGAGAGTTCAGTGAACAGGCCGCTCTGCCCGAACAAGGTAGAAGGCAGATGCGTGGTTCCCAAGCATATTCGTCTGAGTCTACTAGAAACGTTGGAGTAGAGCTGAGATGAACTCGGTATAAGTTCCATTTGAAGCAATAACCTAGGCCAGAAACCCACTCACCTGTAGCTGTTCAGATTCATCTGGAGCGCACATGCTGGGAACCAGGCAGAAGAGTGCCCTGAGGAAGCTGCTCGATTTCACCTTGTCAGATAGGTGTTTGTCTTCCCGGCAGAGAAACAGTGGCTTAGAGAACTCTTTCTACAGCAGCCACACACTCTGCCCTAGAGCTGAGAAGCACTGGCTGTCACATCCCTTTGCAGAAGTAACATTCTCCAGAAACACACTCTCTCCTAACTCTTCAGTACGTAGCTCACCTCACATATGCATGGAAACACAGTGTGGAGTAGCCGCTGATAGCTCTTGCTTGGATGCTGCCAGAAGGCTCAGTGTGATAGTGGCTTGCAAGTAGCTGCTTAGGAATCTAGTTGCACCGCAAGTCCAAGCTTCTCACTGGAGCTGAGAAGGACTGGGAAGAACTTCCATTTGAAGAAGTAAGAGGGTGCAGAAACACACGCAGTTCTAGCTCTTACTGGGGAGTGTGCAGGAGAGTTCAGTGAACAGGCCGCTCTGCCCGAACAAGGCAGAAGGCAGATGCGTAGTTCCCAATCATATCCTTCTAGGTCTACTAGAAGGATGTACAAGCTTCTCACTGGTGCTGAGAAGGACTGGGAAGAACATCCCTTTGAAGAAGTAAGAGGGTGCAGAAACAGACGCATTTCTAGCTCTTCCTGGGGAGTGTGCAGGAGAGTTTAGTGAACAGGCCTCTCTGCCCGAACACGGCAGTAGGCAGATGCGTAGTTCCCAAGCATATTCTTCTGAGTGTACTAGAAACGTTGGAGTAGAGCTGAGATGAACTCGGTATAAGTTCCATTTGAAGAAATAACCTAGGCCAGAAACCCACTCAGCTGTAGCTGTTAAGATTCATCTGGAGCGCACATGCTGGGAACCAGGCAGCAGAGTGCCCTGTGGAAGCTGCTCGATTTCACCTTGTCAGATACGTGTTTGTCTTCCCGGCAGAGAAACAGTGGCTTAGAGAACTCTTTCTACAGCAGCCACACACTCTGCCCTAGAGCTGAGAAGCACTGGCTGTCACTTCCCTTTGCAGAAGTAACATTCTCCAGAAACACACTCTCTCCTAACTCTTCAGTTCCTAGCTCACCTCACATATGCATGGAAACACAGAGTGGAGCAGCCGTTCATAGCTCTTTCTTGGATGCTGCCAGAAGGCTCTGTGTGATAGTGGCTTGCAAGTAGCTGCTTAGGAATCTAGTTGCACGGCAAGTCCAAGCTTCTCACAGGAGCTGAGAAGGACTGGGAAGAACTTCCCTTTGAAGAACTAAGAGAGTGCAGAAACACACGCAGTTCTAGCTCTTACTGGTTATTGTGCAGGAGAGATCAGTGAACAGGCCGCTCTGCCCGAACAAGGGAGAAGGCTGATGCGTAGTTCCCAAGCATATTCTTCTCAGTCTACTAGAAAGTTTGGAGTAGAGCTGAGATGAACTCGGTATAAGTTCCATTTGAAGCAATAACCTAGGCCAGAAACCCACTCAGCTGTAGCTGTTAAGATTCATGTTGAGCGCACATGGTGGGAACCAGGCAGCAGAGTGCCCTGTGGAAGCTGCTCGATTTCACCTTGTCAGATACGTGTTTGTCTTCCCGGCAGAGAAACAGTGGCTTAGAGAACTCTTTCTACAGAAGCCACACACTCTGCCCTAGAGCTGAGAAGCACTGGCTGTCACTTCCCTTTGCAGAAGTAACATTCTCCAGAAACACACTCTCTCCTAACTCTTCAGTTCCTGGCTCACCTCACATATGCATGGAAACACAGAGTGGAGCAGCCGGTGATAGCTCTTGCTTGGATGCTGCCAGAAGGCTCTGTGTGATAGTGGCTTGCAAGTAGCTGCTTAGGAATCTAGTTGCAGGGCAAGTCCAAGCTTCTCACTGGAGCTGAGAAGGACTGGGAAGAACTTCCATTTGAAGAAGTAAGAGGGTGCAGAAACAGACGCAGTTCTAGCTCTTACTGGGGAGTGTGCAGGAGAGTTCAGTGAAAAGGCAGCTCTGCCCGAACAAGGCAGAAGGCAGATGCGTAGTTCCCAAGCATATTCTTCTGAGTCTACTAGAAACGTTGGAGTAGATCTGAGATGAACTCGGTATAAGTTCCATTTGAAGAAATATCCTAGGCCAGAAACCCACTCAGTTGTAGCTGTTCAGATTCATCTGGAGCGCACATGCTGGGAACCAGGCAGCAGAGTGTCCTGGAAGCTGCTCGATTTCACCTTGTCAGATAGGTGTTTGTCTTCCCGGCAGAGAAACAGAGGCTTAGAGAACTCTTTCTACAGCAGCCACACACTCTGCTCTAGAGCTGAGAAGCACTGGCTGTCACTTCCCTTTGCAGAAGTAACATTCTCCAGAAACACACTCTCTCCTAACTCTTCAGTTCCTAGCTCACCTCACATATGCATGGAAACACAGAGTGGAGCAGCCGGTGATAGCTCTTGCTTGGATGCTGCCAGAAGGCTCTGTGTGATAGTGGCTTGCATGTAGCTGCTTAGGAATCTAGTTGCAGGGCAAGTACAAGCTTCTCACTGGAGCTGAGAAGGACTGGGAAGAACTTCCCTTTGAAGATCTAAGAGTGTCCAGAAACGCACGCAGTTCTAGCTCTTACAGGGGAGTGTGCAGGAGAGTTCAGTGAACAGGCCGCTCTGCCCGAACAAGGCAGAAGGCAGATGCGTAGTTCCCAAGCATATTCGTCTGAGTCTACTAGAAACGTTGGAGTAGAGCTGAGATGAACTTGGTATAAGTTCCATTTGAAGCAATAACCTAGGCCAGAAACCCACTCACCTGTAGCTGTTCAGATTCATCTGGAACACACATGCTGGGAACCAGGCAGAAGAGTGCCCTGAGGAAGCTGCTCGATTTCACCTTGTCAGATAGGTGTTTGTCTTCCCGGCAGAGAAACAGAGGCTTAGAGAACTCTTTCTACAGCAGCCACACACTCTGCCCTAGAGCTGAGAAGCACTGGCTGTCACATCCCTTTGCAGAAGTAACATTCTCCAGAAACACACTCTCTCCTAACTCTTCAGTACGTAGCTCACCTCACATATGCATGGAAACACAGTGTGGAGCAGCCGCTGATAGCTCTTGCTTGGATGCTGCCAGAAGGCTCAGTGTGATAGTGGCTTGCAAGTAGCTGCTTAGGAATCTAGTTGCACCGCAAGTCCAAGCTTCTCACTGGAGCTGAGAAGGACTGGGAAGAACTTCCATTTGAAGAAGTAAGAGGGTGCAGAAACAGACGCAGTTCTAGCTCTTACAGGGGAGTGTGCAGGAGAGTTCAGTGAACAGGCCGCTCTGCCCGAACAAGGCAGAAGGCAGATGCGTAGTTCCCAAGCATATTCTTCTGAGTCTACTAGAAACGTTGGAGTAGAGCTGAGATGAACTCGGTATAAGTTCCATTTGAAGAAATAACCTAGGCCAGAAACACACTCAGTTGTAGCTGTTCAGATTCATCTGGAGCGCACATGCTGGGAACCAGGCAGCAGAGTGTCCTGAGGAAGCTGCTCGATTTCACCTTGTCAGATAGGTGTTTGTCTTCCCGGCAGAGAAACAGAGGCTTAGAGAACTCTTTCTACAGCAGCCACACACTCTGCCCTAGAGCTGAGAAGCACTGGCTGTCAAGTCCCTTTGCAGAAGTAACATTCTCCAGAAACACACTCTCTCCTAACTCTTCAGTACCTAGCTCACCTCACATATGCATGGAAACACAGAGTGGAGCAGCCGGTGATAGCACTTGTTTGGATGCTGCCAGAAGGCTCTGTGTGATAGTGGCTTGCAAGTAGCTGCTCAGGAATCTAGTTGTACGGCAAGTACATGCTTCTCAATGGAGCCTTGAAGGACTGGGAAGAACTTCCCTTTGAAGAACTAAGAGTGTGCAGAAACACACGCAGTTCTAGCTCTTACTGGGGAGTGTGCAGGAGAGTTCAGTGAACTGGCCGCTCGGCCCGAATAAGGCAGAAGGCAGATGCGTAGTTCCCCAGCATATTATTCTGAGTCTACTAGAAACGTTGGAGTAGAGGTGAGATGAACTCGGTATAAGTTCCATTTGAAGAAATAACATAGGCCAGAAACCCACTCAGCTGTAGCTGTTAAGATTCATCTGGAGCGCACATGCTGGGAACCAGGCAGCAGAGTGCCCTGTGGAAGCTGCTCGATTTCCGCTTGTCTGATAGGTGTTTGTCTTCCCGGCAGAGAAACAGTGGCTTAGAGAACTCTTTCTACAGCAGCCACACACTCTGCCCTAGAGCTGAGAAGCACTGGCTGTCACTTCCCTTTGCAGAAGTAACATTCTCCAGAAACACACTCTCTCCTAACTCTTCAGTTCCTAGCTCACCTCACATATCCTTGGAAACACAGAGTGGAGCAGCCGGTGATAGCTCTTGCTTGGATGCTGCCAGAAGGCTCTGTGTGATAGTGGCTTGCAAGTAGCTGCTTAGGAATCTAGTTGCAGAGCAAGTACAAGCTTCTCACTGGTGCTGAGAAGGACTGGGAAGAACATCCATTTGAAGAAGTAAGAGGGTGCAGAAACACACGCATTTCTAGCTCATCCTGGGGAGTGTGCAGGAGAGTTTAGTGAACAGGCCTCTCTGCCCGAACACGGCAGTAGGCAGATGCGTAGTTCCCAAGCATATTCTTCTGAGTCTACTAGAAACGTTGGAGTAGAGCTGAGATGAACTCGGTATAAGTTCCATTTGAAGAAATAACCTAGGCCAGAAACCCACTCAGCTGTAGCTGTTAAGATTTATCTGGAGCGCACATGCTGGGAACCAGGCAGCAGAGTGCCCTGTGGAAGCTGCTCGATTTCACCTTGTCAGATAGGTGTTTGTCTTCCCGGCAGAGAAACAGAGGCTTAGAGAACTCTTTCTGCAGCAGCCACACACTCTGCCCTAGAGCTGAGAAGCACTGGCTGTCACATCCCTTTGCAGAAGTAACATTCTCCAGAAACACACTCTCTCCTAACTCTTCAGTTCCTAGCTCACCTCACATATGCATGGAAACACAGAGTGGAGCAGCCGGTGATAGCTCTTGCTTGGATGCTGCCAGAAGGCTCTGTGTGATAGTGGCTTGCATGTAGCTGCTTAGGAATCTAGTTGCAGGGCAAGTACAAGCTTCTCACTGGAGCTGAGAAGGACTGGGAAGAACTTCCCTTTGAAGATCTAAGAGTGTCCAGAAACGCACGCAGTTCTAGCTCTTACAGGGGAGTGTGCAGGAGAGTTCAGTGAACAGGCCGCTCTGCCCGAACAAGGCAGAAGGCAGATGCGTAGTTCCCAAGCATATTCGTCTGAGTCTACTAGAAACGTTGGAGTAGAGCTGAGATGAACTCGGTATAAGTTCCATTTGAAGCAATAACCTAGGCCAGAAACCCACTCAGCTGTAGCTGTTCAGATTCATCTGGAGCGCACATGCTGGGAACCAGGCAGAAGAGTGCCCTGAGGAAGCTGCTCGATTTCACCTTGTCAGATAGGTGTTTGTCTTCCCGGCAGAGAAACAGAGGCTTAGAGAACTCTTTCTACAGCAGCCACACACTCTGCCCTAGAGCTGAGAAGCACTGGCTGTCACATCCCTTTGCAGAAGTAACATTCTCCAGAAACACACTCTCTCCTAACTCTTCAGTACGTAGCTCACCTCACATATGCATGGAAACACAGAGTGGAGCAGCCGGTGATAGCTCTTGCTTGGATGCTGCCAGAAGGCTCTGTGTGATAGTGGCTTGCATGTAGCTGCTTAGGAATCTAGTTGCAGGGCAAGTACAAGCTTCTCACTGGAGCTGAGAAGGACTGGGAAGAACTTCCCTTTGAAGATCTAAGAGTGTCCAGAAACGCACGCAGTTCTAGCTCTTACAGGGGAGTGTGCAGGAGAGTTCAGTGAACAGGCCGCTCTGCCCGAACAAGGTAGAAGGCAGATGCGTGGTTCCCAAGCATATTCGTCTGAGTCTACTAGAAACGTTGGAGTAGAGCTGAGATGAACTCGGTATAAGTTCCATTTGAAGCAATAACCTAGGCCAGAAACCCACTCACCTGTAGCTGTTCAGATTCATCTGGAGCGCACATGCTGGGAACCAGGCAGAAGAGTGCCCTGAGGAAGCTGCTCGATTTCACCTTGTCAGGTAGGTGTTTGTCTTCCCGGCAGAGAAACAGTGGCTTAGAGAACTCTTTCTACAGCAGCCACACACTCTGCCCTAGAGCTGAGAAGCACTGGCTGTCACATCCCTTTGCAGAAGTAACATTCTCCAGAAACACACTCTCTCCTAACTCTTCAGTACGTAGCTCACCTCACATATGCATGGAAACACAGTGTGGAGTAGCCGCTGATAGCTCTTGCTTGGATGCTGCCAGAAGGCTCAGTGTGATAGTGGCTTGCAAGTAGCTGCTTAGGAATCTAGTTGCACCGCAAGTCCAAGCTTCTCACTGGAGCTGAGAAGGACTGGGAAGAACTTCCATTTGAAGAAGTAAGAGGGTGCAGAAACAGACGCAGTTCTAGCTCTTACTGGGGAGTGTGCAGGAGAGTTCAGTGAACAGGCCGCTCTGCCCGAACAAGGGAGAAGGCTGATGCGTAGTTCCCAAGCATATTCTTCTCAGTCTACTAGAAAGTTTGGAG
Organism: Tapirus indicus; assembly: GCA_031878705.1. Classification (NCBI taxonomy): domain Eukaryota; kingdom Metazoa; phylum Chordata; class Mammalia; order Perissodactyla; family Tapiridae; genus Tapirus; species Tapirus indicus. The sequence goes on along the minus strand of CM062924.1, from coordinate 84,264,926 downwards.
TAGAGCTGAGATGAACTCGGTATAAGTTCCATTTGAAGCAATAACCTAGGCCAGAAACCCACTCAGCTGTAGCTGTTAAGATTCATGTTGAGCGCACATGGTGGGAACCAGGCAGCAGAGTGCCCTGTGGAAGCTGCTCGATTTCACCTTGTCAGATACGTGTTTGTCTTCCCGGCAGAGAAACAGTGGCTTAGAGAACTCTTTCTACAGAAGCCACACACTCTGCCCTAGAGCTGAGAAGCACTGGCTGTCACTTCCCTTTGCAGAAGTAACATTCTCCAGAAACACACTCTCTCCTAACTCTTCAGTTCCTAGCTCACCTCACATATGCTTGGAAACACAGAGTGGAGCAGCCGGTGATAGCTCTTGCTTGGATGCTGCCAGAAGGCTCTGTGTGATAGTGGCTTGCAAGTAGCTGCTTAGGAATCTAGTTGCAGGGCAAGTACAAGCTTCTCACTGGAGCTGAGAAGGACTGGGAAGAACTACCATTTGAAGAAGTAAGAGGGTGCAGAAACACACGCAGTTCTAGCTCTTACTGGGGAGTGTGCAAGAGAGTTCAGTGAACAGGCCGCTCTGCCCGAACACGGCAGTAGGCAGATGCGTAGTTCCCAAGCATATTCGTCTGAGTCTACTAGAAACGTTGGAGTAGAGCTGAGATGAACTCGGTATAAGTTCCATTTGCAGCAATAACCTAGGCCAGAAACCCACTCACCTGTAGCTGTTCAGATTCATCTGGAGCGCACATGCTGGGAACCAGGCAGAAGAGTGCCCTGAGGAAGCTGCTCGATTTCACCTTGTCAGATAGTTGTTTGTCTTCCCGGCAGAGAAACCGAGGCTTAGAGAACTCTTTCTACAGCAGCCACACACTCTGCCCTAGAGCTGAGAAGCACTGGCTGTCACTTCCCTTTGCAGAAGTAACATTCTTCAGAAACACACTCTCTCCTAACTCTTCAGTTCCTAGCTCACCTCACATATGCATGGAAACACAGAGTGGAGCAGCCGGTGATAGCTCTTGCTTGGATGCTGCCAGAAGGCTCAGTGTGATAGTGGCTTGCAAGTAGCTGCTTAGGAATCTACTTGCACGGCAAGTACATGCTTCTCAATGGAGCCTTGAAGGACTGGGAAGAACTTCCCTTTGAAGAACTAAGAGTGTGCAGAAACACACGCAGTTCTAGCTCTTACTGGGGAGTGTGCAGGAGAGTTCAGTGAACTGGCCGCTCTGCCCGAACAAGGCAGAAGTCAGATGCGTAGTTCCCAAGCATATTCGTCTGAGTCTACTAGAAACGTTGGAGTAGAGCTGAGATGAACTCGGTATAAGTTCCATTTGAAGAAATAACCTAGGCCAGAAACCCACTCAGCTGTTGCTGTTAAGATTTATCTGGAGCGCACATGCTGGGAACCAGGCAGCAGAGTGCCCTGTGGAAGCTGCTCGATTTCACCTTGTCAGATACGTGTTTGTCTTCCCGGCAGAGAAACAGTGGCTTAGAGAACTCTTTCTACAGCAGCCACACACTCTGCTCTAGAGCTGAGAAGCACTGGCTGTCACTTCCCTTTGCAGAAGTAACATTCTCCAGAAACACACTCTCTCCTAACTCTTCAGTTCCTAGCTCACCTCACATATGCATGGAAACACAGAGTGGAGCAGCCGGTGATAGCTCTTGCTTGGATGCTGCCAGAAGGCTCTGTGTGATAGTGGCTTGCATGTAGCTGCTTAGGAATCTAGTTGCAGGGCAAGTACAAGCTTCTCACTGGAGCTGAGAAGGACTGGGAAGAACTTCCCTTTGAAGATCTAAGAGTGTCCAGAAACGCACGCAGTTCTAGCTCTTACAGGGGAGTGTGCAGGAGAGTTCAGTGAACAGGCCGCTCTGCCCGAACAAGGGAGAAGGCTGATGCGTAGTTCCCAAGCATATTCTTCTCAGTCTACTAGAAACTTTGGAGTAGAGCTGAGATGAACTCGGTATAAGTTCCATTTGAAGCAATAACCTAGGCCAGAAACCAACTCAGGTGTAGCTGTTAAGATTCATGTTGAGCGCACATGGTGGGAACCAGGCAGCAGAGTGCCCTGTGGAAGCTGCTCGATTTCACCTTGTCAGATACGTGTTTGTCTTCCCGGCAGAGAAACAGTGGCTTAGAGAACTCTTTCTACAGCAGCCACACACTCTGCTCTAGAGCTGAGAAGCACTGGCTGTCACTTCCCTTTGCAGAAGTAACATTCTCCAGAAACACACTCTCTCCTAACTCTTCAGTTCCTAGCTCACCTCACATATGCATGGAAACACAGAGTGGAGCAGCCGGTGATAGCTCTTGCTTGGATGCTGCCAGAAGGCTCTGTGTGATAGTGGCTTGCATGTAGCTGCTTAGGAATCTAGTTGCAGGGCAAGTACAAGCTTCTCACTGGAGCTGAGAAGGACTGGGAAGAACTTCCCTTTGAAGATCTAAGAGTGTCCAGAAACGCACGCAGTTCTAGCTCTTACAGGGGAGTGTGCAGGAGAGTTCAGTGAACAGGCCGCTCTGCCCGAACAAGGTAGAAGGCAGATGCGTGGTTCCCAAGCATATTCGTCTGAGTCTACTAGAAACGTTGGAGTAGAGCTGAGATGAACTCGGTATAAGTTCCATTTGAAGCAATAACCTAGGCCAGAAACCCACTCACCTGTAGCTGTTCAGATTCATCTGGAGCGCACATGCTGGGAACCAGGCAGAAGAGTGCCCTGAGGAAGCTGCTCGATTTCACCTTGTCAGGTAGGTGTTTGTCTTCCCGGCAGAGAAACAGTGGCTTAGAGAACTCTTTCTACAGCAGCCACACACTCTGCCCTAGAGCTGAGAAGCACTGGCTGTCACATCCCTTTGCAGAAGTAACATTCTCCAGAAACACACTCTCTCCTAACTCTTCAGTACGTAGCTCACCTCACATATGCATGGAAACACAGTGTGGAGTAGCCGCTGATAGCTCTTGCTTGGATGCTGCCAGAAGGCTCAGTGTGATAGTGGCTTGCAAGTAGCTGCTTAGGAATCTAGTTGCACCGCAAGTCCAAGCTTCTCACTGGAGCTGAGAAGGACTGGGAAGAACTTCCATTTGAAGAAGTAAGAGGGTGCAGAAACAGACGCAGTTCTAGCTCTTACTGGGGAGTGTGCAGGAGAGTTCAGTGAACAGGCCGCTCTGCCCGAACAAGGGAGAAGGCTGATGCGTAGTTCCCAAGCATATTCTTCTCAGTCTACTAGAAAGTTTGGAGTAGAGCTGAGATGAACTCGGTATAAGTTCCATTTGAAGCAATAACCTAGGCCAGAAACCCACTCAGCTGTAGCTGTTAAGATTCATGTTGAGCGCACATGGTGGGAACCAGGCAGCAGAGTGCCCTGTGGAAGCTGCTCGATTTCACCTTGTCAGATACGTGTTTGTCTTCCCGGCAGAGAAACAGTGGCTTAGAGAACTCTTTCTACAGAAGCCACACACTCTGCCCTAGAGCTGAGAAGCACTGGCTGTCACTTCCCTTTGCAGAAGTAACATTCTCCAGAAACACACTCTCTCCTAACTCTTCAGTTCCTAGCTCACCTCACATATGCTTGGAAACACAGAGTGGAGCAGCCGGTGATAGCTCTTGCTTGGATGCTGCCAGAAGGCTCTGTGTGATAGTGGCTTGCAAGTAGCTGCTTAGGAATCTAGTTGCAGGGCAAGTACAAGCTTCTCACTGGAGCTGAGAAGGACTGGGAAGAACTACCATTTGAAGAAGTAAGAGGGTGCAGAAACACACGCAGTTCTAGCTCTTACTGGGGAGTGTGCAAGAGAGTTCAGTGAACAGGCCGCTCTGCCCGAACACGGCAGTAGGCAGATGCGTAGTTCCCAAGCATATTCGTCTGAGTCTACTAGAAACGTTGGAGTAGAGCTGAGATGAACTCGGTATAAGTTCCATTTGCAGCAATAACCTAGGCCAGAAACCCACTCACCTGTAGCTGTTCAGATTCATCTGGAGCGCACATGCTGGGAACCAGGCAGAAGAGTGCCCTGAGGAAGCTGCTCGATTTCACCTTGTCAGATAGTTGTTTGTCTTCCCGGCAGAGAAACCGAGGCTTAGAGAACTCTTTCTACAGCAGCCACACACTCTGCCCTAGAGCTGAGAAGCACTGGCTGTCACTTCCCTTTGCAGAAGTAACATTCTTCAGAAACACACTCTCTCCTAACTCTTCAGTTCCTAGCTCACCTCACATATGCATGGAAACACAGAGTGGAGCAGCCGGTGATAGCTCTTGCTTGGATGCTGCCAGAAGGCTCAGTGTGATAGTGGCTTGCATGTAGCTGCTTAGGAATCTACTTGCACGGCAAGTACATGCTTCTCAATGGAGCCTTGAAGGACTGGGAAGAACTTCCCTTTGAAGAACTAAGAGTGTGCAGAAACACACGCAGTTCTAGCTCTTACTGGGGAGTGTGCAGGAGAGTTCAGTGAACTGGCCGCTCTGCCCGAACAAGGCAGAAGTCAGATGCGTAGTTCCCAAGCATATTCGTCTGAGTCTACTAGAAACGTTGGAGTAGAGCTGAGATGAACTCGGTATAAGTTCCATTTGAAGAAATAACCTAGGCCAGAAACCCACTCAGCTGTTGCTGTTAAGATTTATCTGGAGCGCACATGCTGGGAACCAGGCAGCAGAGTGCCCTGTGGAAGCTGCTCGATTTCACCTTGTCAGATACGTGTTTGTCTTCCCGGCAGAGAAACAGTGGCTTAGAGAACTCTTTCTACAGCAGCCACACACTCTGCTCTAGAGCTGAGAAGCACTGGCTGTCACTTCCCTTTGCAGAAGTAACATTCTCCAGAAACACACTCTCTCCTAACTCTTCAGTTCCTAGCTCACCTCACATATGCATGGAAACACAGAGTGGAGCAGCCGGTGATAGCTCTTGCTTGGATGCTGCCAGAAGGCTCTGTGTGATAGTGGCTTGCATGTAGCTGCTTAGGAATCTAGTTGCAGGGCAAGTACAAGCTTCTCACTGGAGCTGAGAAGGACTGGGAAGAACTTCCCTTTGAAGATCTAAGAGTGTCCAGAAACGCACGCAGTTCTAGCTCTTACAGGGGAGTGTGCAGGAGAGTTCAGTGAACAGGCCGCTCTGCCCGAACAAGGGAGAAGGCTGATGCGTAGTTCCCAAGCATATTCTTCTCAGTCTACTAGAAACTTTGGAGTAGAGCTGAGATGAACTCGGTATAAGTTCCATTTGAAGCAATAACCTAGGCCAGAAACCAACTCAGGTGTAGCTGTTAAGATTCATGTTGAGCGCACATGGTGGGAACCAGGCAGCAGAGTGCCCTGTGGAAGCTGCTCGATTTCACCTTGTCAGATACGTGTTTGTCTTCCCGGCAGAGAAACAGTGGCTTAGAGAACTCTTTCTACAGCAGCCACACACTCTGCTCTAGAGCTGAGAAGCACTGGCTGTCACTTCCCTTTGCAGAAGTAACATTCTCCAGAAACACACTCTCTCCTAACTCTTCAGTTCCTAGCTCACCTCACATATGCATGGAAACACAGAGTGGAGCAGCCGGTGATAGCTCTTGCTTGGATGCTGCCAGAAGGCTCTGTGTGATAGTGGCTTGCATGTAGCTGCTTAGGAATCTAGTTGCAGGGCAAGTACAAGCTTCTCACTGGAGCTGAGAAGGACTGGGAAGAACTTCCCTTTGAAGATCTAAGAGTGTCCAGAAACGCACGCAGTTCTAGCTCTTACAGGGGAGTGTGCAGGAGAGTTCAGTGAACAGGCCGCTCTGCCCGAACAAGGTAGAAGGCAGATGCGTGGTTCCCAAGCATATTCGTCTGAGTCTACTAGAAACGTTGGAGTAGAGCTGAGATGAACTCGGTATAAGTTCCATTTGAAGCAATAACCTAGGCCAGAAACCCACTCACCTGTAGCTGTTCAGATTCATCTGGAGCGCACATGCTGGGAACCAGGCAGAAGAGTGCCCTGAGGAAGCTGCTCGATTTCACCTTGTCAGGTAGGTGTTTGTCTTCCCGGCAGAGAAACAGTGGCTTAGAGAACTCTTTCTACAGCAGCCACACACTCTGCCCTAGAGCTGAGAAGCACTGGCTGTCACATCCCTTTGCAGAAGTAACATTCTCCAGAAACACACTCTCTCCTAACTCTTCAGTACGTAGCTCACCTCACATATGCATGGAAACACAGTGTGGAGTAGCCGCTGATAGCTCTTGCTTGGATGCTGCCAGAAGGCTCAGTGTGATAGTGGCTTGCAAGTAGCTGCTTAGGAATCTAGTTGCACCGCAAGTCCAAGCTTCTCACTGGAGCTGAGAAGGACTGGGAAGAACTTCCATTTGAAGAAGTAAGAGGGTGCAGAAACAGACGCAGTTCTAGCTCTTACTGGGGAGTGTGCAGGAGAGTTCAGTGAACAGGCCGCTCTGCCCGAACAAGGGAGAAGGCTGATGCGTAGTTCCCAAGCATATTCTTCTCAGTCTACTAGAAAGTTTGGAGTAGAGCTGAGATGAACTCGGTATAAGTTCCATTTGAAGCAATAACCTAGGCCAGAAACCCACTCAGCTGTAGCTGTTAAGATTCATGTTGAGCGCACATGGTGGGAACCAGGCAGCAGAGTGCCCTGTGGAAGCTGCTCGATTTCACCTTGTCAGATACGTGTTTGTCTTCCCGGCAGAGAAACAGTGGCTTAGAGAACTCTTTCTACAGAAGCCACACACTCTGCCCTAGAGCTGAGAAGCACTGGCTGTCACTTCCCTTTGCAGAAGTAACATTCTCCAGAAACACACTCTCTCCTAACTCTTCAGTTCCTAGCTCACCTCACATATGCTTGGAAACACAGAGTGGAGCAGCCGGTGATAGCTCTTGCTTGGATGCTGCCAGAAGGCTCTGTGTGATAGTGGCTTGCAAGTAGCTGCTTAGGAATCTAGTTGCAGGGCAAGTACAAGCTTCTCACTGGAGCTGAGAAGGACTGGGAAGAACTACCATTTGAAGAAGTAAGAGGGTGCAGAAACACACGCAGTTCTAGCTCTTACTGGGGAGTGTGCAAGAGAGTTCAGTGAACAGGCCGCTCTGCCCGAACACGGCAGTAGGCAGATGCGTAGTTCCCAAGCATATTCGTCTGAGTCTACTAGAAACGTTGGAGTAGAGCTGAGATGAACTCGGTATAAGTTCCATTTGCAGCAATAACCTAGGCCAGAAACCCACTCACCTGTAGCTGTTCAGATTCATCTGGAGCGCACATGCTGGGAACCAGGCAGAAGAGTGCCCTGAGGAAGCTGCTCGATTTCACCTTGTCAGATAGTTGTTTGTCTTCCCGGCAGAGAAACCGAGGCTTAGAGAACTCTTTCTACAGCAGCCACACACTCTGCCCTAGAGCTGAGAAGCACTGGCTGTCACTTCCCTTTGCAGAAGTAACATTCTTCAGAAACACACTCTCTCCTAACTCTTCAGTTCCTAGCTCACCTCACATATGCATGGAAACACAGAGTGGAGCAGCCGGTGATAGCTCTTGCTTGGATGCTGCCAGAAGGCTCAGTGTGATAGTGGCTTGCATGTAGCTGCTTAGGAATCTACTTGCACGGCAAGTACATGCTTCTCAATGGAGCCTTGAAGGACTGGGAAGAACTTCCCTTTGAAGAACTAAGAGTGTGCAGAAACACACGCAGTTCTAGCTCTTACTGGGGAGTGTGCAGGAGAGTTCAGTGAACTGGCCGCTCTGCCCGAACAAGGCAGAAGTCAGATGCGTAGTTCCCAAGCATATTCGTCTGAGTCTACTAGAAACGTTGGAGTAGAGCTGAGATGAACTCGGTATAAGTTCCATTTGAAGAAATAACCTAGGCCAGAAACCCACTCAGCTGTTGCTGTTAAGATTTATCTGGAGCGCACATGCTGGGAACCAGGCAGCAGAGTGCCCTGTGGAAGCTGCTCGATTTCACCTTGTCAGATACGTGTTTGTCTTCCCGGCAGAGAAACAGTGGCTTAGAGAACTCTTTCTACAGCAGCCACACACTCTGCTCTAGAGCTGAGAAGCACTGGCTGTCACTTCCCTTTGCAGAAGTAACATTCTCCAGAAACACACTCTCTCCTAACTCTTCAGTTCCTAGCTCACCTCACATATGCATGGAAACACAGAGTGGAGCAGCCGGTGATAGCTCTTGCTTGGATGCTGCCAGAAGGCTCTGTGTGATAGTGGCTTGCATGTAGCTGCTTAGGAATCTAGTTGCAGGGCAAGTACAAGCTTCTCACTGGAGCTGAGAAGGACTGGGAAGAACTTCCCTTTGAAGATCTAAGAGTGTCCAGAAACGCACGCAGTTCTAGCTCTTACAGGGGAGTGTGCAGGAGAGTTCAGTGAACAGGCCGCTCTGCCCGAACAAGGCAGAAGGCAGATGCGTAGTTCCCAAGCATATTCGTCTGTGTCTACTAGAAACGTTGGAGTAGAGCTGAGATGAACTCGGTATAAGTTCCATTTGAAGCAATAACATAGGCCAGAAACCCACTCAGCTGTAGCTGTTCAGATTCATCTGGAGCGCACATGCTGGGAACCAGGCAGCAGAGTGCCCTGTGGAAGCTGCTCGATTTCCGCTTGTCTGATAGGTGTTTGTCTTCCCGGCAGAGAAACAGTGGCTTAGAGAACTGTTTCTACAGCAGCCACACACTCTGCCCTAGAGCTGAGAAGCACTGGCTGTCACTTCCCTTTGCAGAAGTAACATTCTCCAGAAACACACTCTCTCCTAACTCTTCAGTTCCTAGCTCACCTCACATATGCATGGAAACACAGAGTGGAGCAGCCGGTGATAGCTCTTTCTTGGATGCTGCCAGAAGGCTCTGTGTGATAGTGGCTTGCAAGTAGCTGCTTAGGAATCTAGTTGCACGGCAAGTCCAAGCTTCTCACTGGAGCTGAGAAGGACTGGGGAGAACTTCCCTTTGAAGAACGAAGAGAGTGCAGAAACACACGCAGTTCTAGCTCTTACTGGTTATTGTGCAGGAGAGATCAGTGAACAGGCTGCTCTGCCCGAACAAGGGAGAAGGCTGATGCGTAGTTCCCAAGCATATTCTTCTCAGTCTACTAGAAACTTTGGAGTAGAGCTGAGATGAACTCGGTATAAGTTCCATTTGAAGCAATAACCTAGGCCAGAAACCAACTCAGGTGTAGCTGTTAAGATTCATGTTGAGCGCACATGGTGGGAACCAGGCAGCAGAGTGCCCTGTGGAAGCTGCTCGATTTCACCTTGTCAGATACGTGTTTGTCTTCCCGGCAGAGAAACAGTGGCTTAGAGAACTCTTTCTACAGCAGCCACACACTCTGCTCTAGAGCTGAGAAGCACTGGCTGTCACTTCCCTTTGCAGAAGTAACATTCTCCAGAAACACACTCTCTCCTAACTCTTCAGTTCCTAGCTCACCTCACATATGCATGGAAACACAGAGTGGAGCAGCCGGTGATAGCTCTTGCTTGGATGCTGCCAGAAGGCTCTGTGTGATAGTGGCTTGCATGTAGCTGCTTAGGAATCTAGTTGCAGGGCAAGTACAAGCTTCTCACTGGAGCTGAGAAGGACTGGGAAGAACTTCCCTTTGAAGATCTAAGAGTGTCCAGAAACGCACGCAGTTCTAGCTCTTACAGGGGAGTGTGCAGGAGAGTTCAGTGAACAGGCCGCTCTGCCCGAACAAGGTAGAAGGCAGATGCGTGGTTCCCAAGCATATTCGTCTGAGTCTACTAGAAACGTTGGAGTAGAGCTGAGATGAACTCGGTATAAGTTCCATTTGAAGCAATAACCTAGGCCAGAAACCCACTCACCTGTAGCTGTTCAGATTCATCTGGAGCGCACATGCTGGGAACCAGGCAGAAGAGTGCCCTGAGGAAGCTGCTCGATTTCACCTTGTCAGATAGGTGTTTGTCTTCCCGGCAGAGAAACAGTGGCTTAGAGAACTCTTTCTACAGCAGCCACACACTCTGCCCTAGAGCTGAGAAGCACTGGCTGTCACATCCCTTTGCAGAAGTAACATTCTCCAGAAACACACTCTCTCCTAACTCTTCAGTACGTAGCTCACCTCACATATGCATGGAAACACAGTGTGGAGTAGCCGCTGATAGCTCTTGCTTGGATGCTGCCAGAAGGCTCAGTGTGATAGTGGCTTGCAAGTAGCTGCTTAGGAATCTAGTTGCACCGCAAGTCCAAGCTTCTCACTGGAGCTGAGAAGGACTGGGAAGAACTTCCATTTGAAGAAGTAAGAGGGTGCAGAAACAGACGCAGTTCTAGCTCTTACTGGGGAGTGTGCAGGAGAGTTCAGTGAACAGGCCGCTCTGCCCGAACAAGGGAGAAGGCTGATGCGTAGTTCCCAAGCATATTCTTCTCAGTCTACTAGAAAGTTTGGAGTAGAGCTGAGATGAACTCGGTATAAGTTCCATTTGAAGCAATAACCTAGGCCAGAAACCCACTCAGCTGTAGCTGTTAAGATTCATGTTGAGCGCACATGGTGGGAACCAGGCAGCAGAGTGCCCTGTGGAAGCTGCTCGATTTCACCTTGTCAGATACGTGTTTGTCTTCCCGGCAGAGAAACAGTGGCTTAGAGAACTCTTTCTACAGAAGCCACACACTCTGCCCTAGAGCTGAGAAGCACTGGCTGTCACTTCCCTTTGCAGAAGTAACATTCTCCAGAAACACACTCTCTCCTAACTCTTCAGTTCCTAGCTCACCTCACATATGCTTGGAAACACAGAGTGGAGCAGCCGGTGATAGCTCTTGCTTGGATGCTGCCAGAAGGCTCTGTGTGATAGTGGCTTGCAAGTAGCTGCTTAGGAATCTAGTTGCAGGGCAAGTACAAGCTTCTCACTGGAGCTGAGAAGGACTGGGAAGAACTACCATTTGAAGAAGTAAGAGGGTGCAGAAACACACGCAGTTCTAGCTCTTACTGGGGAGTGTGCAAGAGAGTTCAGTGAACAGGCCGCTCTGCCCGAACACGGCAGTAGGCAGATGCGTAGTTCCCAAGCATATTCGTCTGAGTCTACTAGAAACGTTGGAGTAGAGCTGAGATGAACTCGGTATAAGTTCCATTTGCAGCAATAACCTAGGCCAGAAACCCACTCACCTGTAGCTGTTCAGATTCATCTGGAGCGCACATGCTGGGAACCAGGCAGAAGAGTGCCCTGAGGAAGCTGCTCGATTTCACCTTGTCAGATAGTTGTTTGTCTTCCCGGCAGAGAAACCGAGGCTTAGAGAACTCTTTCTACAGCAGCCACACACTCTGCCCTAGAGCTGAGAAGCACTGGCTGTCACTTCCCTTTGCAGAAGTAACATTCTTCAGAAACACACTCTCTCCTAACTCTTCAGTTCCTAGCTCACCTCACATATGCATGGAAACACAGAGTGGAGCAGCCGGTGATAGCTCTTGCTTGGATGCTGCCAGAAGGCTCAGTGTGATAGTGGCTTGCAAGTAGCTGCTTAGGAATCTACTTGCACGGCAAGTACATGCTTCTCAATGGAGCCTTGAAGGACTGGGAAGAACTTCCCTTTGAAGAACTAAGAGTGTGCAGAAACACACGCAGTTCTAGCTCTTACTGGGGAGTGTGCAGGAGAGTTCAGTGAACTGGCCGCTCTGCCCGAACAAGGCAGAAGTCAGATGCGTAGTTCCCAAGCATATTCGTCTGAGTCTACTAGAAACGTTGGAGTAGAGCTGAGATGAACTCGGTATAAGTTCCATTTGAAGAAATAACCTAGGCCAGAAACCCACTCAGCTGTTGCTGTTAAGATTTATCTGGAGCGCACATGCTGGGAACCAGGCAGCAGAGTGCCCTGTGGAAGCTGCTCGATTTCACCTTGTCAGATACGTGTTTGTCTTCCCGGCAGAGAAACAGTGGCTTAGAGAACTCTTTCTACAGCAGCCACACACTCTGCTCTAGAGCTGAGAAGCACTGGCTGTCACTTCCCTTTGCAGAAGTAACATTCTCCAGAAACACACTCTCTCCTAACTCTTCAGTTCCTAGCTCACCTCACATATGCATGGAAACACAGAGTGGAGCAGCCGGTGATAGCTCTTGCTTGGATGCTGCCAGAAGGCTCTGTGTGATAGTGGCTTGCATGTAGCTGCTTAGGAATCTAGTTGCAGGGCAAGTCCAAGCTTCTCACTGGAGCTGAGAAGGACTGGGAAGAACTTCCCTTTGAAGATCTAAGAGTGTCCAGAAACGCACGCAGTTCTAGCTCTTACAGGGGAGTGTGCAGGAGAGTTCAGTGAACAGGCCGCTCTGCCCGAACAAGGCAGAAGGCAGATGCGTAGTTCCCAAGCATATTCGTCTGTGTCTACTAGAAACGTTGGAGTAGAGCTGAGATGCACTCGGTATAAGTTCCATTTGAAGCAATAACCTAGGCCAGAAACCCACTCACCTGTGGCTGTTCAGATTCATCTGGAACGCACATACTGGGAACCAGGCAGAAGAGTGCCCTGAGGAAGCTGCTCGATTTCACCTTGTCAGATAGGTGTTTGTCTTCCCGGCAGAGAAACAGAGGCTTAGAGAACTCTTTCTACAGCAGCCACACACTCTGCCCTAGAGCTGAGAAGCACTGGCTGTCACATCCCTTTGCAGAAGTAACATTCTCCAGAAACACACTCTCTCCTAACTCTTCAGTACGTAGCTCACCTCACATATGCATGGAAACACAGAGTGGAGCAGCCGCTGATAGCTCTTGCTTGGATGCTGCCAGAAGGCTCAGTGTGATAGTGGCTTGCATGTAGCTGCTTAGGAATCTAGTTGCAGGGCAAGTACAAGCTTCTCACTGGAGCTGAGAAGGACTGGGAAGAACTTCCCTTTGAAGATCTAAGAGTGTCCAGAAATGCACGCAGTTCTAGCTCTTACAGGGGAGTGTGCAGGAGAGTTCAGTGAACTGGCCGCTCTGCCCGAACAAGGCAGAAGGCAGATGCATAGTTCCCAAGCATATTCTTCTGAGTCTACTAGAAACGTTGGAGTAGAGCTGAGATGAACTCGGTATAAGTTCCATTTGAAGAAATAACATAGGCCAGAAACCCACTCAGCTGTAGCTGTTAAGATTCATCTGGAGCGCACATGCTGGGAACCAGGCAGCAGAGTGCCCTGTGGAAGCTGCTCGATTTCCGCTTGTCTGATAGGTGTTTGTCTTCCCGGCAGAGAAACAGTGGCTTAGAGAACTCTTTCTACAGCAGCCACACACTCTGCCCTAGAGCTGAGAAGCACTGGCTGTCACTTCCCTTTGCAGAAGTAACATTCTCCAGAAACACACTCTCTCCTAACTCTTCAGTTCCTAGCTCACCTCACATATGCTTGGAAACACAGAGTGGAGCAGCCGGTGATAGCTCTTGCTTGGATGCTCCCAGAAGGCTCTGTGTGATAGTGGCTTGCAAGTAGCTGCTTAGGAATCTAGTTGCAGAGCAAGTACAAGCTTCTCACTGGTGCTGAGAAGGACTGGGAAGAACATCCATTTGAAGAAGTAAGAGGGTGCAGAAACACACGCATTTCTAGCTCATCCTGGGGAGTGTGCAGGAGAGTTTAGTGAACAGGCCTCTCTGCCCGAACACGGCAGTAGGCAGATGCGTAGTTCCCAAGCATATTCTTCTGAGTCTACTAGAAACGTTGGAGTAGAGCTGAGATGAACTCGGTATAAGTTCCATTTGAAGAAATAACCTAGGCCAGAAACCCACTCAGCTGTAGCTGTTAAGATTTATCTGGAGCGCACATGCTGGGAACCAGGCAGCAGAGTGCCTTGTGGAAGCTGCTCAATTTCACCTTCTCAGATAGGTGTTTGTCTTCCCGGCAGAGAAACAGAGGCTTAGACAACTCTTTCTGCAGCAGCCACACACTCTGCCCTAGAGCTGAGAAGCACTGGCTGTCACTTCCCTTTGCAGAAGTAACATTCTCCAGAAACACACTCTCTCCTAACTCTTCAGTTCCTAGCTCACCTCACATATGCTTGGAAACACAGAGTGGAGCAGCCGGTGATAGCACTTGCTTGGATGCTGCCAGAAGGCTCTGTGTGATAGTGGCTTGCAAGTAGCTGCTTAGGAATCTAGTTGCAGGGCAAGTACAAGCTTCTCACTGGAGCTGAGAAGGACTGGGAAGAACTTCCATTTGAAGAAGTAAGAGGGTGCAGAAACACACGCAGTTCTAGCTCTTACTGGGGAGTGTGTAAGAGAGTTCAGTGAACAGGCCGCTCTGCCCGAACACGGCAGTAGGCAGATGCGTAGTTCCCAAGCATATTCGTCTGAGTCTACTAGAAACGTTGGAGTAGAGCTGAGATGAACTCGGTATAAGTTCCATTTGAAGAAATAACCTAGGCCAGAAACCCACTCAGCTGTAGCTGTTAAGATTCATCTGGAGCGCACATGCTGGGAACCAGGCAGCAGAGTGCCCTGTGGAAGCTGCTCGATTTCACCTTGTCAGATACGTGTTTGTCTTCCCGGCAGAGAAACAGTGGCTTAGAGAACTCTTTCTACAGCAGCCACACACTCTGCTCTAGAGCTGAGAAGCACTGGCTGTCACTTCCCTTTGCAGAAGTAACATTCTCCAGAAACACACTCTCTCCTAACTCTTCAGTTCCTAGCTCACCTCACATATGCATGGAAACACAGAGTGGAGCAGCCGGTGATAGCTCTTGCTTGGATGCTGCCAGAAGGCTCTGTGTGATAGTGGCTTGCATGTAGCTGCTTAGGAATCTAGTTGCAGGGCAAGTACAAGCTTCTCACTGGAGCTGAGAAGGACTGGGAAGAACTTCCATTTGAAGAAGTAAGAGGGTGCAGAAACAGACGCAGTTCTAGCTCTTACTGGGGAGTGTGCAGGAGAGTTCAGTGAACAGGCCGCTCTGCCCGAACAAGGCAGAAGGCAGATGCGTAGTTCCCAAGCATATTCTTCTGAGTCTACTAGCAACGTTGGAGTAGAGCTGAGATGAACTCGGTATACGTTCCATTTGAAGAAATAACCTAGGCCAGAAACCCACTCAGTTGTAGCTGTTCAGATTCATCTGGAGCGCACATGCTGGGAACCAGGCAGCAGAGTGTCCTGAGGAAGCTGCTCGATTTCACCTTGTCAGATAGGTGTTTGTCTTCCCGGCAGAGAAACAGTGGCTTAGAGAACTCTTTCTACAGCAGCCACACACTCTGCCCTAGAGCTGAGAAGCACTGGCTGTCACATCCCTTTGCAGAAGTAACATTCTCCAGAAACACACTCTCTCCTAACTCTTCAGTACGTAGCTCACCTCACATATGCATGGAAACACAGTGTGGAGTAGCCGCTGATAGCTCTTGCTTGGATGCTGCCAGAAGGCTCAGTGTGATAGTGGCTTGCAAGTAGCTGCTTAGGAATCTAGTTGCACCGCAAGTCCAAGCTTCTCACTGGAGCTGAGAAGGACTGGGAAGAACTTCCATTTGAAGAAGTAAGAGGGTGCAGAAACAGACGCAGTTCTAGCTCTTACTGGGGAGTGTGCAGGAGAGTTCAGTGAACAGGCCGCTCTGCCCGAACAAGGGAGAAGGCTGATGCGTAGTTTCCAAGCATATTCTTCTCAGTCTACTAGAAAGTTTGGAGTAGAGCTGAGATGAACTCGGTATAAGTTCCATTTGAAGCAATAACCTAGGCCAGAAACCCACTCAGCTGTAGCTGTTAAGATTCATGTTGAGCGCACATGGTGGGAACCAGGCAGCAGAGTGCCCTGTGGAAGCTGCTCGATTTCACCTTGTCAGATACGTGTTTGTCTTCCCGGCAGAGAAACAGTGGCTTAGAGAACTCTTTCTACAGAAGCCACACACTCTGCCCTAGAGCTGAGAAGCACTGGCTGTCACTTCCCTTTGCAGAAGTAACATTCTCCAGAAACACACTCTCTCCTAACTCTTCAGTTCCTAGCTCACCTCACATATGCTTGGAAACACAGAGTGGAGCAGCCGGTGATAGCTCTTGCTTGGATGCTGCCAGAAGGCTCTGTGTGATAGTGGCTTGCAAGTAGCTGCTTAGGAATCTAGTTGCAGGGCAAGTACAAGCTTCTCACTGGAGCTGAGAAGGACTGGGAAGAACTACCATTTGAAGAAGTAAGAGGGTGCAGAAACACACGCAGTTCTAGCTCTTACTGGGGAGTGTGCAAGAGAGTTCAGTGAACAGGCCGCTCTGCCCGAACACGGCAGTAGGCAGATGCGTAGTTCCCAAGCATATTCGTCTGAGTCTACTAGAAACGTTGGAGTAGAGCTGAGATGAACTCGGTATAAGTTCCATTTGCAGCAATAACCTAGGCCAGAAACCCACTCACCTGTAGCTGTTCAGATTCATCTGGAGCGCACATGCTGGGAACCAGGCAGAAGAGTGCCCTGAGGAAGCTGCTCGATTTCACCTTGTCAGATAGTTGTTTGTCTTCCCGGCAGAGAAACCGAGGCTTAGAGAACTCTTTCTACAGCAGCCACACACTCTGCCCTAGAGCTGAGAAGCACTGGCTGTCACTTCCCTTTGCAGAAGTAACATTCTTCAGAAACACACTCTCTCCTAACTCTTCAGTTCCTAGCTCACCTCACATATGCATGGAAACACAGAGTGGAGCAGCCGGTGATAGCTCTTGCTTGGATGCTGCCAGAAGGCTCAGTGTGATAGTGGCTTGCAAGTAGCTGCTTAGGAATCTACTTGCACGGCAAGTACATGCTTCTCAATGGAGCCTTGAAGGACTGGGAAGAACTTCCCTTTGAAGAACTAAGAGTGTGCAGAAACACACGCAGTTCTAGCTCTTACTGGGGAGTGTGCAGGAGAGTTCAGTGAACTGGCCGCTCTGCCCGAACAAGGCAGAAGTCAGATGCGTAGTTCCCAAGCATATTCGTCTGAGTCTACTAGAAACGTTGGAGTAGAGCTGAGATGAACTCGGTATAAGTTCCATTTGAAGAAATAACCTAGGCCAGAAACCCACTCAGCTGTTGCTGTTAAGATTTATCTGGAGCGCACATGCTGGGAACCAGGCAGCAGAGTGCCCTGTGGAAGCTGCTCGATTTCACCTTGTCAGATACGTGTTTGTCTTCCCGGCAGAGAAACAGTGGCTTAGAGAACTCTTTCTACAGCAGCCACACACTCTGCTCTAGAGCTGAGAAGCACTGGCTGTCACTTCCCTTTGCAGAAGTAACATTCTCCAGAAACACACTCTCTCCTAACTCTTCAGTTCCTAGCTCACCTCACATATGCATGGAAACACAGAGTGGAGCAGCCGGTGATAGCTCTTGCTTGGATGCTGCCAGAAGGCTCTGTGTGATAGTGGCTTGCATGTAGCTGCTTAGGAATCTAGTTGCAGGGCAAGTACAAGCTTCTCACTGGAGCTGAGAAGGACTGGGAAGAACTTCCCTTTGAAGATCTAAGAGTGTCCAGAAACGCACGCAGTTCTAGCTCTTACAGGGGAGTGTGCAGGAGAGTTCAGTGAACAGGCCGCTCTGCCCGAACAAGGCAGAAGGCAGATGCGTAGTTCCCAAGCATATTCGTCTGTGTCTACTAGAAACGTTGGAGTAGAGCTGAGATGAACTCGGTATAAGTTCCATTTGAAGCAATAACATAGGCCAGAAACCCACTCAGCTGTAGCTGTTCAGATTCATCTGGAGCGCACATGCTGGGAACCAGGCAGCAGAGTGCCCTGTGGAAGCTGCTCGATTTCCGCTTGTCTGATAGGTGTTTGTCTTCCCGGCAGAGAAACAGTGGCTTAGAGAACTGTTTCTACAGCAGCCACACACTCTGCCCTAGAGCTGAGAAGCACTGGCTGTCACTTCCCTTTGCAGAAGTAACATTCTCCAGAAACACACTCTCTCCTAACTCTTCAGTTCCTAGCTCACCTCACATATGCATGGAAACACAGAGTGGAGCAGCCGGTGATAGCTCTTTCTTGGATGCTGCCAGAAGGCTCTGTGTGATAGTGGCTTGCAAGTAGCTGCTTAGGAATCTAGTTGCACGGCAAGTCCAAGCTTCTCACTGGAGCTGAGAAGGACTGGGGAGAACTTCCCTTTGAAGAACGAAGAGAGTGCAGAAACACACGCAGTTCTAGCTCTTACTGGTTATTGTGCAGGAGAGATCAGTGAACAGGCTGCTCTGCCCGAACAAGGGAGAAGGCTGATGCGTAGTTCCCAAGCATATTCTTCTCAGTCTACTAGAAACTTTGGAGTAGAGCTGAGATGAACTCGGTATAAGTTCCATTTGAAGCAATAACCTAGGCCAGAAACCAACTCAGGTGTAGCTGTTAAGATTCATGTTGAGCGCACATGGTGGGAACCAGGCAGCAGAGTGCCCTGTGGAAGCTGCTCGATTTCACCTTGTCAGATACGTGTTTGTCTTCCCGGCAGAGAAACAGTGGCTTAGAGAACTCTTTCTACAGCAGCCACACACTCTGCTCTAGAGCTGAGAAGCACTGGCTGTCACTTCCCTTTGCAGAAGTAACATTCTCCAGAAACACACTCTCTCCTAACTCTTCAGTTCCTAGCTCACCTCACATATGCATGGAAACACAGAGTGGAGCAGCCGGTGATAGCTCTTGCTTGGATGCTGCCAGAAGGCTCTGTGTGATAGTGGCTTGCATGTAGCTGCTTAGGAATCTAGTTGCAGGGCAAGTACAAGCTTCTCACTGGAGCTGAGAAGGACTGGGAAGAACTTCCCTTTGAAGATCTAAGAGTGTCCAGAAACGCACGCAGTTCTAGCTCTTACAGGGGAGTGTGCAGGAGAGTTCAGTGAACAGGCCGCTCTGCCCGAACAAGGTAGAAGGCAGATGCGTGGTTCCCAAGCATATTCGTCTGAGTCTACTAGAAACGTTGGAGTAGAGCTGAGATGAACTCGGTATAAGTTCCATTTGAAGCAATAACCTAGGCCAGAAACCCACTCACCTGTAGCTGTTCAGATTCATCTGGAGCGCACATGCTGGGAACCAGGCAGAAGAGTGCCCTGAGGAAGCTGCTCGATTTCACCTTGTCAGATAGGTGTTTGTCTTCCCGGCAGAGAAACAGTGGCTTAGAGAACTCTTTCTACAGCAGCCACACACTCTGCCCTAGAGCTGAGAAGCACTGGCTGTCACATCCCTTTGCAGAAGTAACATTCTCCAGAAACACACTCTCTCCTAACTCTTCAGTACGTAGCTCACCTCACATATGCATGGAAACACAGTGTGGAGTAGCCGCTGATAGCTCTTGCTTGGATGCTGCCAGAAGGCTCAGTGTGATAGTGGCTTGCAAGTAGCTGCTTAGGAATCTAGTTGCACCGCAAGTCCAAGCTTCTCACTGGAGCTGAGAAGGACTGGGAAGAACTTCCATTTGAAGAAGTAAGAGGGTGCAGAAACAGACGCAGTTCTAGCTCTTACTGGGGAGTGTGCAGGAGAGTTCAGTGAACAGGCCGCTCTGCCCGAACAAGGGAGAAGGCTGATGCGTAGTTCCCAAGCATATTCTTCTCAGTCTACTAGAAAGTTTGGAGTAGAGCTGAGATGAACTCGGTATAAGTTCCATTTGAAGCAATAACCTAGGCCAGAAACCCACTCAGCTGTAGCTGTTAAGATTCATGTTGAGCGCACATGGTGGGAACCAGGCAGCAGAGTGCCCTGTGGAAGCTGCTCGATTTCACCTTGTCAGATACGTGTTTGTCTTCCCGGCAGAGAAACAGTGGCTTAGAGAACTCTTTCTACAGAAGCCACACACTCTGCCCTAGAGCTGAGAAGCACTGGCTGTCACTTCCCTTTGCAGAAGTAACATTCTCCAGAAACACACTCTCTCCTAACTCTTCAGTTCCTAGCTCACCTCACATATGCTTGGAAACACAGAGTGGAGCAGCCGGTGATAGCTCTTGCTTGGATGCTGCCAGAAGGCTCTGTGTGATAGTGGCTTGCAAGTAGCTGCTTAGGAATCTAGTTGCAGGGCAAGTACAAGCTTCTCACTGGAGCTGAGAAGGACTGGGAAGAACTACCATTTGAAGAAGTAAGAGGGTGCAGAAACACACGCAGTTCTAGCTCTTACTGGGGAGTGTGCAAGAGAGTTCAGTGAACAGGCCGCTCTGCCCGAACACGGCAGTAGGCAGATGCGTAGTTCCCAAGCATATTCGTCTGAGTCTACTAGAAACGTTGGAGTAGAGCTGAGATGAACTCGGTATAAGTTCCATTTGCAGCAATAACCTAGGCCAGAAACCCACTCACCTGTAGCTGTTCAGATTCATCTGGAGCGCACATGCTGGGAACCAGGCAGAAGAGTGCCCTGAGGAAGCTGCTCGATTTCACCTTGTCAGATAGTTGTTTGTCTTCCCGGCAGAGAAACCGAGGCTTAGAGAACTCTTTCTACAGCAGCCACACACTCTGCCCTAGAGCTGAGAAGCACTGGCTGTCACTTCCCTTTGCAGAAGTAACATTCTTCAGAAACACACTCTCTCCTAACTCTTCAGTTCCTAGCTCACCTCACATATGCATGGAAACACAGAGTGGAGCAGCCGGTGATAGCTCTTGCTTGGATGCTGCCAGAAGGCTCAGTGTGATAGTGGCTTGCAAGTAGCTGCTTAGGAATCTACTTGCACGGCAAGTACATGCTTCTCAATGGAGCCTTGAAGGACTGGGAAGAACTTCCCTTTGAAGAACTAAGAGTGTGCAGAAACACACGCAGTTCTAGCTCTTACTGGGGAGTGTGCAGGAGAGTTCAGTGAACTGGCCGCTCTGCCCGAACAAGGCAGAAGTCAGATGCGTAGTTCCCAAGCATATTCGTCTGAGTCTACTAGAAACGTTGGAGTAGAGCTGAGATGAACTCGGTATAAGTTCCATTTGAAGAAATAACCTAGGCCAGAAACCCACTCAGCTGTTGCTGTTAAGATTTATCTGGAGCGCACATGCTGGGAACCAGGCAGCAGAGTGCCCTGTGGAAGCTGCTCGATTTCACCTTGTCAGATACGTGTTTGTCTTCCCGGCAGAGAAACAGTGGCTTAGAGAACTCTTTCTACAGCAGCCACACACTCTGCTCTAGAGCTGAGAAGCACTGGCTGTCACTTCCCTTTGCAGAAGTAACATTCTCCAGAAACACACTCTCTCCTAACTCTTCAGTTCCTAGCTCACCTCACATATGCATGGAAACACAGAGTGGAGCAGCCGGTGATAGCTCTTGCTTGGATGCTGCCAGAAGGCTCTGTGTGATAGTGGCTTGCATGTAGCTGCTTAGGAATCTAGTTGCAGGGCAAGTCCAAGCTTCTCACTGGAGCTGAGAAGGACTGGGAAGAACTTCCCTTTGAAGATCTAAGAGTGTCCAGAAACGCACGCAGTTCTAGCTCTTACAGGGGAGTGTGCAGGAGAGTTCAGTGAACAGGCCGCTCTGCCCGAACAAGGCAGAAGGCAGATGCGTAGTTCCCAAGCATATTCGTCTGTGTCTACTAGAAACGTTGGAGTAGAGCTGAGATGCACTCGGTATAAGTTCCATTTGAAGCAATAACCTAGGCCAGAAACCCACTCACCTGTGGCTGTTCAGATTCATCTGGAACGCACATACTGGGAACCAGGCAGAAGAGTGCCCTGAGGAAGCTGCTCGATTTCACCTTGTCAGATAGGTGTTTGTCTTCCCGGCAGAGAAACAGAGGCTTAGAGAACTCTTTCTACAGCAGCCACACACTCTGCCCTAGAGCTGAGAAGCACTGGCTGTCACATCCCTTTGCAGAAGTAACATTCTCCAGAAACACACTCTCTCCTAACTCTTCAGTACGTAGCTCACCTCACATATGCATGGAAACACAGAGTGGAGCAGCCGCTGATAGCTCTTGCTTGGATGCTGCCAGAAGGCTCAGTGTGATAGTGGCTTGCATGTAGCTGCTTAGGAATCTAGTTGCAGGGCAAGTACAAGCTTCTCACTGGAGCTGAGAAGGACTGGGAAGAACTTCCCTTTGAAGATCTAAGAGTGTCCAGAAATGCACGCAGTTCTAGCTCTTACAGGGGAGTGTGCAGGAGAGTTCAGTGAACTGGCCGCTCTGCCCGAACAAGGCAGAAGGCAGATGCATAGTTCCCAAGCATATTCTTCTGAGTCTACTAGAAACGTTGGAGTAGAGCTGAGATGAACTCGGTATAAGTTCCATTTGAAGAAATAACATAGGCCAGAAACCCACTCAGCTGTAGCTGTTAAGATTCATCTGGAGCGCACATGCTGGGAACCAGGCAGCAGAGTGCCCTGTGGAAGCTGCTCGATTTCCGCTTGTCTGATAGGTGTTTGTCTTCCCGGCAGAGAAACAGTGGCTTAGAGAACTCTTTCTACAGCAGCCACACACTCTGCCCTAGAGCTGAGAAGCACTGGCTGTCACTTCCCTTTGCAGAAGTAACATTCTCCAGAAACACACTCTCTCCTAACTCTTCAGTTCCTAGCTCACCTCACATATGCTTGGAAACACAGAGTGGAGCAGCCGGTGATAGCTCTTGCTTGGATGCTCCCAGAAGGCTCTGTGTGATAGTGGCTTGCAAGTAGCTGCTTAGGAATCTAGTTGCAGAGCAAGTACAAGCTTCTCACTGGTGCTGAGAAGGACTGGGAAGAACATCCATTTGAAGAAGTAAGAGGGTGCAGAAACACACGCATTTCTAGCTCATCCTGGGGAGTGTGCAGGAGAGTTTAGTGAACAGGCCTCTCTGCCCGAACACGGCAGTAGGCAGATGCGTAGTTCCCAAGCATATTCTTCTGAGTCTACTAGAAACGTTGGAGTAGAGCTGAGATGAACTCGGTATAAGTTCCATTTGAAGAAATAACCTAGGCCAGAAACCCACTCAGCTGTAGCTGTTAAGATTTATCTGGAGCGCACATGCTGGGAACCAGGCAGCAGAGTGCCTTGTGGAAGCTGCTCAATTTCACCTTGTCAGATAGGTGTTTGTCTTCCCGGCAGAGAAACAGAGGCTTAGACAACTCTTTCTGCAGCAGCCACACACTCTGCCCTAGAGCTGAGAAGCACTGGCTGTCTCTTCCCTTTGCAGAAGTAACATTCTCCAGAAACACACTCTCTCCTAACTCTTCAGTTCCTAGCTCACCTCACATATGCTTGGAAACACAGAGTGGAGCAGCCGGTGATAGCACTTGCTTGGATGCTGCCAGAAGGCTCTGTGTGATAGTGGCTTGCAAGTAGCTGCTTAGGAATCTAGTTGCAGGGCAAGTACAAGCTTCTCACTGGAGCTGAGAAGGACTGGGAAGAACTTCCATTTGAAGAAGTAAGAGGGTGCAGAAACACACGCAGTTCTAGCTCTTACTGGGGAGTGTGTAAGAGAGTTCAGTGAACAGGCCGCTCTGCCCGAACACGGCAGTAGGCAGATGCGTAGTTCCCAAGCATATTCGTCTGAGTCTACTAGAAACGTTGGAGTAGAGCTGAGATGAACTCGGTATAAGTTCCATTTGAAGAAATAACCTAGGCCAGAAACCCACTCAGCTGTAGCTGTTAAGATTCATCTGGAGCGCACATGCTGGGAACCAGGCAGCAGAGTGCCCTGTGGAAGCTGCTCGATTTCACCTTGTCAGATACGTGTTTGTCTTCCCGGCAGAGAAACAGTGGCTTAGAGAACTCTTTCTACAGCAGCCACACACTCTGCTCTAGAGCTGAGAAGCACTGGCTGTCACTTCCCTTTGCAGAAGTAACATTCTCCAGAAACACACTCTCTCCTAACTCTTCAGTTCCTAGCTCACCTCACATATGCATGGAAACACAGAGTGGAGCAGCCGGTGATAGCTCTTGCTTGGATGCTGCCAGAAGGCTCTGTGTGATAGTGGCTTGCATGTAGCTGCTTAGGAATCTAGTTGCAGGGCAAGTACAAGCTTCTCACTGGAGCTGAGAAGGACTGGGAAGAACTTCCATTTGAAGAAGTAAGAGGGTGCAGAAACAGACGCAGTTCTAGCTCTTACTGGGGAGTGTGCAGGAGAGTTCAGTGAACAGGCCGCTCTGCCCGAACAAGGCAGAAGGCAGATGCGTAGTTCCCAAGCATATTCTTCTGAGTCTACTAGCAACGTTGGAGTAGAGCTGAGATGAACTCGGTATACGTTCCATTTGAAGAAATAACCTAGGCCAGAAACCCACTCAGTTGTAGCTGTTCAGATTCATCTGGAGCGCACATGCTGGGAACCAGGCAGCAGAGTGTCCTGAGGAAGCTGCTCGATTTCACCTTGTCAGATAGGTGTTTGTCTTCCCGGCAGAGAAACAGAGGCTTAGAGAACTCTTTCTACAGCAGCCACACACTCTGCCCTAGAAATGAGAAGCACTGGCTGTCAAGTCCCTTTGCAGAAGTAACATTCTCCAGAAACACACTCTCTCCTAACTCTTCAGTTCCTAGCTCACCTCACATATGCATGGAAACACAGAGTGGAGCAGCCGGTGATAGCTCTTTCTTGGATGCTGCCAGAAGGCTCTGTGTGATAGTGGCTTGCAAGTAGCTGCTTAGGAATCTAGTTGCATGGCAAGTCCAAGCTTCTCACTGGAGCTGAGAAGGACTGGGGAGAACTTCCCTTTGAAGAACTAAGAGAGTGCAGAAACACACGCAGTTCTAGCTCTTACTGGTTATTGTGCAGGAGAGATCAGTGAACAGGCCGCTCTGCCCGAACAAGGGAGAAGGCTGATGCGTAGTTCCCAAGCATATTCTTCTCAGTCTACTAGAAAGTTTGGAGTAGAGCTGAGATGAACTCGGTATAAGTTCCATTTGAAGCAATAACCTAGGCCAGAAACCCACTCAGCTGTAGCTGTTAAGATTCATGTTGAGCGCACATGGTGGGAACCAGGCAGCAGAGTGCCCTGTGGAAGCTGCTCGATTTCACCTTGTCAGATACGTGTTTGTCTTCCCGGCAGAGAAACAGTGGCTTAGAGAACTCTTTCTACAGAAGCCACACACTCTGCCCTAGAGCTGAGAAGCACTGGCTGTCACTTCCCTTTGCAGAAGTAACATTCTCCAGAAACACACTCTCTCCTAACTCTTCAGTTCCTGGCTCACCTCACATATGCATGGAAACACAGAGTGGAGCAGCCGGTGATAGCTCTTGCTTGGATGCTGCCAGAAGGCTCAGTGTGATAGTGGCTTGCAAGTAGCTGCTTAGGAATCTACTTGCACGGCAAGTACATGCTTCTCAATGGAGCCTTGAAGGACTGGGAAGAACTTCCCTTTGAAGAACTAAGAGTGTGCAGAAACACACGCAGTTCTAGCTCTTACTGGGGAGTGTGCAGGAGAGTTCAGTGAACTGGCCGCTCTGCCCGAACAAGGCAGAAGTCAGATGCGTAGTTCCCAAGCATATTCGTCTGAGTCTACTAGAAACGTTGGAGTAGAGCTGAGATGAACTCGGTATAAGTTCCATTTGAAGAAATAACCTAGGCCAGAAACCCACTCAGCTGTTGCTGTTAAGATTTATCTGGAGCGCACATGCTGGGAACCAGGCAGCAGAGTGCCCTGTGGAAGCTGCTCGATTTCACCTTGTCAGATACGTGTTTGTCTTCCCGGCAGAGAAACAGTGGCTTAGAGAACTCTTTCTACAGCAGCCACACACTCTGCTCTAGAGCTGAGAAGCACTGGCTGTCACTTCCCTTTGCAGAAGTAACATTCTCCAGAAACACACTCTCTCCTAACTCTTCAGTTCCTAGCTCACCTCACATATGCATGGAAACACAGAGTGGAGCAGCCGGTGATAGCTCTTGCTTGGATGCTGCCAGAAGGCTCTGTGTGATAGTGGCTTGCATGTAGCTGCTTAGGAATCTAGTTGCAGGGCAAGTACAAGCTTCTCACTGGAGCTGAGAAGGACTGGGAAGAACTTCCCTTTGAAGATCTAAGAGTGTCCAGAAACGCACGCAGTTCTAGCTCTTACAGGGGAGTGTGCAGGAGAGTTCAGTGAACAGGCCGCTCTGCCCGAACAAGGCAGAAGGCAGATGCGTAGTTCCCAAGCATATTCGTCTGTGTCTACTAGAAACGTTGGAGTAGAGCTGAGATGAACTCGGTATAAGTTCCATTTGAAGCAATAACATAGGCCAGAAACCCACTCAGCTGTAGCTGTTCAGATTCATCTGGAGCGCACATGCTGGGAACCAGGCAGCAGAGTGCCCTGTGGAAGCTGCTCGATTTCCGCTTGTCTGATAGGTGTTTGTCTTCCCGGCAGAGAAACAGTGGCTTAGAGAACTGTTTCTACAGCAGCCACACACTCTGCCCTAGAGCTGAGAAGCACTGGCTGTCACTTCCCTTTGCAGAAGTAACATTCTCCAGAAACACACTCTCTCCTAACTCTTCAGTTCCTAGCTCACCTCACATATGCATGGAAACACAGAGTGGAGCAGCCGGTGATAGCTCTTTCTTGGATGCTGCCAGAAGGCTCTGTGTGATAGTGGCTTGCAAGTAGCTGCTTAGGAATCTAGTTGCACGGCAAGTCCAAGCTTCTCACTGGAGCTGAGAAGGACTGGGGAGAACTTCCCTTTGAAGAACGAAGAGAGTGCAGAAACACACGCAGTTCTAGCTCTTACTGGTTATTGTGCAGGAGAGATCAGTGAACAGGCTGCTCTGCCCGAACAAGGGAGAAGGCTGATGCGTAGTTCCCAAGCATATTCTTCTCAGTCTACTAGAAACTTTGGAGTAGAGCTGAGATGAACTCGGTATAAGTTCCATTTGAAGCAATAACCTAGGCCAGAAACCAACTCAGGTGTAGCTGTTAAGATTCATGTTGAGCGCACATGGTGGGAACCAGGCAGCAGAGTGCCCTGTGGAAGCTGCTCGATTTCACCTTGTCAGATACGTGTTTGTCTTCCCGGCAGAGAAACAGTGGCTTAGAGAACTCTTTCTACAGCAGCCACACACTCTGCTCTAGAGCTGAGAAGCACTGGCTGTCACTTCCCTTTGCAGAAGTAACATTCTCCAGAAACACACTCTCTCCTAACTCTTCAGTTCCTAGCTCACCTCACATATGCATGGAAACACAGAGTGGAGCAGCCGGTGATAGCTCTTGCTTGGATGCTGCCAGAAGGCTCTGTGTGATAGTGGCTTGCATGTAGCTGCTTAGGAATCTAGTTGCAGGGCAAGTACAAGCTTCTCACTGGAGCTGAGAAGGACTGGGAAGAACTTCCCTTTGAAGATCTAAGAGTGTCCAGAAACGCACGCAGTTCTAGCTCTTACAGGGGAGTGTGCAGGAGAGTTCAGTGAACAGGCCGCTCTGCCCGAACAAGGTAGAAGGCAGATGCGTGGTTCCCAAGCATATTCGTCTGAGTCTACTAGAAACGTTGGAGTAGAGCTGAGATGAACTCGGTATAAGTTCCATTTGAAGCAATAACCTAGGCCAGAAACCCACTCACCTGTAGCTGTTCAGATTCATCTGGAGCGCACATGCTGGGAACCAGGCAGAAGAGTGCCCTGAGGAAGCTGCTCGATTTCACCTTGTCAGATAGGTGTTTGTCTTCCCGGCAGAGAAACAGTGGCTTAGAGAACTCTTTCTACAGCAGCCACACACTCTGCCCTAGAGCTGAGAAGCACTGGCTGTCACATCCCTTTGCAGAAGTAACATTCTCCAGAAACACACTCTCTCCTAACTCTTCAGTACGTAGCTCACCTCACATATGCATGGAAACACAGTGTGGAGTAGCCGCTGATAGCTCTTGCTTGGATGCTGCCAGAAGGCTCAGTGTGATAGTGGCTTGCAAGTAGCTGCTTAGGAATCTAGTTGCACCGCAAGTCCAAGCTTCTCACTGGAGCTGAGAAGGACTGGGAAGAACTTCCATTTGAAGAAGTAAGAGGGTGCAGAAACAGACGCAGTTCTAGCTCTTACTGGGGAGTGTGCAGGAGAGTTCAGTGAACAGGCCGCTCTGCCCGAACAAGGGAGAAGGCTGATGCGTAGTTCCCAAGCATATTCTTCTCAGTCTACTAGAAAGTTTGGAGTAGAGCTGAGATGAACTCGGTATAAGTTCCATTTGAAGCAATAACCTAGGCCAGAAACCCACTCAGCTGTAGCTGTTAAGATTCATGTTGAGCGCACATGGTGGGAACCAGGCAGCAGAGTGCCCTGTGGAAGCTGCTCGATTTCACCTTGTCAGATACGTGTTTGTCTTCCCGGCAGAGAAACAGTGGCTTAGAGAACTCTTTCTACAGAAGCCACACACTCTGCCCTAGAGCTGAGAAGCACTGGCTGTCACTTCCCTTTGCAGAAGTAACATTCTCCAGAAACACACTCTCTCCTAACTCTTCAGTTCCTAGCTCACCTCACATATGCTTGGAAACACAGAGTGGAGCAGCCGGTGATAGCTCTTGCTTGGATGCTGCCAGAAGGCTCTGTGTGATAGTGGCTTGCAAGTAGCTGCTTAGGAATCTAGTTGCAGGGCAAGTACAAGCTTCTCACTGGAGCTGAGAAGGACTGGGAAGAACTACCATTTGAAGAAGTAAGAGGGTGCAGAAACACACGCAGTTCTAGCTCTTACTGGGGAGTGTGCAAGAGAGTTCAGTGAACAGGCCGCTCTGCCCGAACACGGCAGTAGGCAGATGCGTAGTTCCCAAGCATATTCGTCTGAGTCTACTAGAAACGTTGGAGTAGAGCTGAGATGAACTCGGTATAAGTTCCATTTGCAGCAATAACCTAGGCCAGAAACCCACTCACCTGTAGCTGTTCAGATTCATCTGGAGCGCACATGCTGGGAACCAGGCAGAAGAGTGCCCTGAGGAAGCTGCTCGATTTCACCTTGTCAGATAGTTGTTTGTCTTCCCGGCAGAGAAACCGAGGCTTAGAGAACTCTTTCTACAGCAGCCACACACTCTGCCCTAGAGCTGAGAAGCACTGGCTGTCACTTCCCTTTGCAGAAGTAACATTCTTCAGAAACACACTCTCTCCTAACTCTTCAGTTCCTAGCTCACCTCACATATGCATGGAAACACAGAGTGGAGCAGCCGGTGATAGCTCTTGCTTGGATGCTGCCAGAAGGCTCAGTGTGATAGTGGCTTGCAAGTAGCTGCTTAGGAATCTACTTGCACGGCAAGTACATGCTTCTCAATGGAGCCTTGAAGGACTGGGAAGAACTTCCCTTTGAAGAACTAAGAGTGTGCAGAAACACACGCAGTTCTAGCTCTTACTGGGGAGTGTGCAGGAGAGTTCAGTGAACTGGCCGCTCTGCCCGAACAAGGCAGAAGTCAGATGCGTAGTTCCCAAGCATATTCGTCTGAGTCTACTAGAAACGTTGGAGTAGAGCTGAGATGAACTCGGTATAAGTTCCATTTGAAGAAATAACCTAGGCCAGAAACCCACTCAGCTGTTGCTGTTAAGATTTATCTGGAGCGCACATGCTGGGAACCAGGCAGCAGAGTGCCCTGTGGAAGCTGCTCGATTTCACCTTGTCAGATACGTGTTTGTCTTCCCGGCAGAGAAACAGTGGCTTAGAGAACTCTTTCTACAGCAGCCACACACTCTGCTCTAGAGCTGAGAAGCACTGGCTGTCACTTCCCTTTGCAGAAGTAACATTCTCCAGAAACACACTCTCTCCTAACTCTTCAGTTCCTAGCTCACCTCACATATGCATGGAAACACAGAGTGGAGCAGCCGGTGATAGCTCTTGCTTGGATGCTGCCAGAAGGCTCTGTGTGATAGTGGCTTGCATGTAGCTGCTTAGGAATCTAGTTGCAGGGCAAGTACAAGCTTCTCACTGGAGCTGAGAAGGACTGGGAAGAACTTCCCTTTGAAGATCTAAGAGTGTCCAGAAACGCACGCAGTTCTAGCTCTTACAGGGGAGTGTGCAGGAGAGTTCAGTGAACAGGCCGCTCTGCCCGAACAAGGCAGAAGGCAGATGCGTAGTTCCCAAGCATATTCGTCTGTGTCTACTAGAAACGTTGGAGTAGAGCTGAGATGAACTCGGTATAAGTTCCATTTGAAGCAATAACATAGGCCAGAAACCCACTCAGCTGTAGCTGTTCAGATTCATCTGGAGCGCACATGCTGGGAACCAGGCAGCAGAGTGCCCTGTGGAAGCTGCTCGATTTCCGCTTGTCTGATAGGTGTTTGTCTTCCCGGCAGAGAAACAGTGGCTTAGAGAACTGTTTCTACAGCAGCCACACACTCTGCCCTAGAGCTGAGAAGCACTGGCTGTCACTTCCCTTTGCAGAAGTAACATTCTCCAGAAACACACTCTCTCCTAACTCTTCAGTTCCTAGCTCACCTCACATATGCATGGAAACACAGAGTGGAGCAGCCGGTGATAGCTCTTTCTTGGATGCTGCCAGAAGGCTCTGTGTGATAGTGGCTTGCAAGTAGCTGCTTAGGAATCTAGTTGCACGGCAAGTCCAAGCTTCTCACTGGAGCTGAGAAGGACTGGGGAGAACTTCCCTTTGAAGAACGAAGAGAGTGCAGAAACACACGCAGTTCTAGCTCTTACTGGTTATTGTGCAGGAGAGATCAGTGAACAGGCCGCTCTGCCCGAACAAGGGAGAAGGCTGATGCGTAGTTCCCAAGCATATTCTTCTCAGTCTACTAGAAACTTTGGAGTAGAGCTGAGATGAACTCGGTATAAGTTCCATTTGAAGCAATAACCTAGGCCAGAAACCAACTCAGGTGTAGCTGTTAAGATTCATGTTGAGCGCACATGGTGGGAACCAGGCAGCAGAGTGCCCTGTGGAAGCTGCTCGATTTCACCTTGTCAGATACGTGTTTGTCTTCCCGGCAGAGAAACAGTGGCTTAGAGAACTCTTTCTACAGCAGCCACACACTCTGCTCTAGAGCTGAGAAGCACTGGCTGTCACTTCCCTTTGCAGAAGTAACATTCTCCAGAAACACACTCTCTCCTAACTCTTCAGTTCCTAGCTCACCTCACATATGCATGGAAACACAGAGTGGAGCAGCCGGTGATAGCTCTTGCTTGGATGCTGCCAGAAGGCTCTGTGTGATAGTGGCTTGCATGTAGCTGCTTAGGAATCTAGTTGCAGGGCAAGTACAAGCTTCTCACTGGAGCTGAGAAGGACTGGGAAGAACTTCCCTTTGAAGATCTAAGAGTGTCCAGAAACGCACGCAGTTCTAGCTCTTACAGGGGAGTGTGCAGGAGAGTTCAGTGAACAGGCCGCTCTGCCCGAACAAGGTAGAAGGCAGATGCGTGGTTCCCAAGCATATTCGTCTGAGTCTACTAGAAACGTTGGAGTAGAGCTGAGATGAACTCGGTATAAGTTCCATTTGAAGCAATAACCTAGGCCAGAAACCCACTCACCTGTAGCTGTTCAGATTCATCTGGAGCGCACATGCTGGGAACCAGGCAGAAGAGTGCCCTGAGGAAGCTGCTCGATTTCACCTTGTCAGATAGGTGTTTGTCTTCCCGGCAGAGAAACAGTGGCTTAGAGAACTCTTTCTACAGCAGCCACACACTCTGCCCTAGAGCTGAGAAGCACTGGCTGTCACATCCCTTTGCAGAAGTAACATTCTCCAGAAACACACTCTCTCCTAACTCTTCAGTACGTAGCTCACCTCACATATGCATGGAAACACAGTGTGGAGTAGCCGCTGATAGCTCTTGCTTGGATGCTGCCAGAAGGCTCAGTGTGATAGTGGCTTGCAAGTAGCTGCTTAGGAATCTAGTTGCACCGCAAGTCCAAGCTTCTCACTGGAGCTGAGAAGGACTGGGAAGAACTTCCATTTGAAGAAGTAAGAGGGTGCAGAAACAGACGCAGTTCTAGCTCTTACTGGGGAGTGTGCAGGAGAGTTCAGTGAACAGGCCGCTCTGCCCGAACAAGGGAGAAGGCTGATGCGTAGTTCCCAAGCATATTCTTCTCAGTCTACTAGAAAGTTTGGAGTAGAGCTGAGATGAACTCGGTATAAGTTCCATTTGAAGCAATAACCTAGGCCAGAAACCCACTCAGCTGTAGCTGTTAAGATTCATGTTGAGCGCACATGGTGGGAACCAGGCAGCAGAGTGCCCTGTGGAAGCTGCTCGATTTCACCTTGTCAGATACGTGTTTGTCTTCCCGGCAGAGAAACAGTGGCTTAGAGAACTCTTTCTACAGAAGCCACACACTCTGCCCTAGAGCTGAGAAGCACTGGCTGTCACTTCCCTTTGCAGAAGTAACATTCTCCAGAAACACACTCTCTCCTAACTCTTCAGTTCCTAGCTCACCTCACATATGCTTGGAAACACAGAGTGGAGCAGCCGGTGATAGCTCTTGCTTGGATGCTGCCAGAAGGCTCTGTGTGATAGTGGCTTGCAAGTAGCTGCTTAGGAATCTAGTTGCAGGGCAAGTACAAGCTTCTCACTGGAGCTGAGAAGGACTGGGAAGAACTACCATTTGAAGAAGTAAGAGGGTGCAGAAACACACGCAGTTCTAGCTCTTACTGGGGAGTGTGCAAGAGAGTTCAGTGAACAGGCCGCTCTGCCCGAACACGGCAGTAGGCAGATGCGTAGTTCCCAAGCATATTCGTCTGAGTCTACTAGAAACGTTGGAGTAGAGCTGAGATGAACTCGGTATAAGTTCCATTTGCAGCAATAACCTAGGCCAGAAACCCACTCACCTGTAGCTGTTCAGATTCATCTGGAGCGCACATGCTGGGAACCAGGCAGAAGAGTGCCCTGAGGAAGCTGCTCGATTTCACCTTGTCAGATAGTTGTTTGTCTTCCCGGCAGAGAAACCGAGGCTTAGAGAACTCTTTCTACAGCAGCCACACACTCTGCCCTAGAGCTGAGAAGCACTGGCTGTCACTTCCCTTTGCAGAAGTAACATTCTTCAGAAACACACTCTCTCCTAACTCTTCAGTTCCTAGCTCACCTCACATATGCATGGAAACACAGAGTGGAGCAGCCGGTGATAGCTCTTGCTTGGATGCTGCCAGAAGGCTCAGTGTGATAGTGGCTTGCAAGTAGCTGCTTAGGAATCTACTTGCACGGCAAGTACATGCTTCTCAATGGAGCCTTGAAGGACTGGGAAGAACTTCCCTTTGAAGAACTAAGAGTGTGCAGAAACACACGCAGTTCTAGCTCTTACTGGGGAGTGTGCAGGAGAGTTCAGTGAACTGGCCGCTCTGCCCGAACAAGGCAGAAGTCAGATGCGTAGTTCCCAAGCATATTCGTCTGAGTCTACTAGAAACGTTGGAGTAGAGCTGAGATGAACTCGGTATAAGTTCCATTTGAAGAAATAACCTAGGCCAGAAACCCACTCAGCTGTTGCTGTTAAGATTTATCTGGAGCGCACATGCTGGGAACCAGGCAGCAGAGTGCCCTGTGGAAGCTGCTCGATTTCACCTTGTCAGATACGTGTTTGTCTTCCCGGCAGAGAAACAGTGGCTTAGAGAACTCTTTCTACAGCAGCCACACACTCTGCTCTAGAGCTGAGAAGCACTGGCTGTCACTTCCCTTTGCAGAAGTAACATTCTCCAGAAACACACTCTCTCCTAACTCTTCAGTTCCTAGCTCACCTCACATATGCATGGAAACACAGAGTGGAGCAGCCGGTGATAGCTCTTGCTTGGATGCTGCCAGAAGGCTCTGTGTGATAGTGGCTTGCATGTAGCTGCTTAGGAATCTAGTTGCAGGGCAAGTACAAGCTTCTCACTGGAGCTGAGAAGGACTGGGAAGAACTTCCCTTTGAAGATCTAAGAGTGTCCAGAAACGCACGCAGTTCTAGCTCTTACAGGGGAGTGTGCAGGAGAGTTCAGTGAACAGGCCGCTCTGCCCGAACAAGGCCGAAGGCAGATGCGTATTTCCCAAGCATATTCGTCTGTGTCTACTAGAAACGTTGGAGTAGAGCTGAGATGAACTCGGTATAAGTTCCATTTGAAGCAATAACCTAGGCCAGAAACCCACTCACCTGTGGCTGTTCAGATTCATCTGGAACGCACATGCTGGGAACCAGGCAGAAGAGTGCCCTGAGGAAGCTGCTCGATTTCACCTTGTCAGATAGGTGTTTGTCTTCCCGGCAGAGAAACAGAGGCTTAGAGAACTCTTTCTACAGCAGCCACACACTCTGCCCTAGAGCTGAGAAGCACTGGCTGTCACATCCCTTTGCAGAAGTAACATTCTCCAGAAACACACTCTCTCCTAACTCTTCAGTACGTAGCTCACCTCACATATGCATGGAAACACAGAGTGGAGCAGCCGCTGATAGCTCTTGCTTGGAT
Source organism: Tapirus indicus (assembly GCA_031878705.1). Lineage (NCBI taxonomy): Eukaryota > Metazoa > Chordata > Mammalia > Perissodactyla > Tapiridae > Tapirus > Tapirus indicus. The sequence continues at coordinate 84,230,958 of CM062924.1, read as the reverse complement.
GCTGCCAGAAGGCTCAGTGTGATAGTGGCTTGCATGTAGCTGCTTAGGAATCTAGTTGCAGGGCAAGTACAAGCTTCTCACTGGAGCTGAGAAGGACTGGGAAGAACTTCCCTTTGAAGATCTAAGAGTGTCCAGAAACGCACGCAGTTCTAGCTCTTACAGGGGAGTGTGCAGGAGAGTTCAGTGAACTGGCCGCTCTGCCCGAACAAGGCAGAAGGCAGATGCGTAGTTCCCAAGCATATTCGTCTGAGTCTACTAGAAACGTTGGAGTAGAGCTGAGATGAACTCGGTATAAGTTCCATTTGAAGAAATAACATAGGCCAGAAACCCACTCAGCTGTAGCTGTTAAGATTCATCTGGAGCGCACATGCTGGGAACCAGGCAGCAGAGTGCCCTGTGGAAGCTGCTCGATTTCCGCTTGCCTGATAGGTGTTTGTCTTCCCGGCAGAGAAACAGTGGCTTAGAGAACTGTTTCTACAGCAGCCACACACTCTGCCCTAGAGCTGAGAAGCACTGGCTGTCACTTCCCTTTGCAGAAGTAACATTCTCCAGAAACACACTCTCTCCTAACTCTTCAGTTCCTAGCTCACCTCACATATGCATGGAAACACAGAGTGGAGCAGCCGGTGATAGCTCTTTCTTGGATGCTGCCAGAAGGCTCTGTGTGATAGTGGCTTGCAAGTAGCTGCTTAGGAATCTAGTTGCACGGCAAGTCCAAGCTTCTCACTGGAGCCGAGAAGGACTGGGGAGAACTTCCCTTTGAAGAACTAAGAGAGTGCAGAAACACACGCAGTTCTAGCTCTTACTGGTTATTGTGCAGGAGAGATCAGTGAACAGGCCGCTCTGCCCGAACAAGGGAGAAGGCTGATGCGTAGTTCCCAAGCATATTCTTCTCAGTCTACTAGAAACTTTGGAGTAGAGCTGAGATGAACTCGGTATAAGTTCCATTTGAAGCAATAACCTAGGCCAGAAACCCACTCAGCTGTAGCTGTTAAGATTCATGTTGAGCGCACATGGTGGGAACCAGGCAGCAGAGTGCCCTGTGGAAGCTGCTCGATTTCACCTTGTCAGATACGTGTTTGTCTTCCCGGCAGAGAAACAGTGGCTTAGAGAACTCTTTCTACAGAAGCCACACACTCTGCCCTAGAGCTGAGAAGCACTGGCTGTCACTTCCCTTTGCAGAAGTAACATTCTCCAGAAACACACTCTCTCCTAACTCTTCAGTTCCTAGCTCACCTCACATATGCTTGGAAACACAGAGTGGAGCAGCCGGTGATAGCTCTTGCTTGGATGCTGCCAGAAGGCTCTGTGTGATAGTGGCTTGCAAGTAGCTGCTTAGGAATCTACTTGCAGGGCAAGTACAAGCTTCTCACTGGAGCTGAGAAGGACTGGGAAGAACATCCATTTGAAGAAGTAAGAGGGTGCAGAAACACACGCAGTTCTAGCTCTTACTGGGGAGTGTGCAAGAGAGTTCAGTGAACAGGCCGCTCTGCCCGAACAAGGCAGAAGGCAGATGCGTAGTTCCCAATCTTATCCTTCTAGGTCTACTAGAAACGTTGGAGTAGAGCTGAGATGAACTCGGTATAAGTTCCATTTGAAGCAATAACCTAGGCCAGAAACCCACTCAGTTGCTGCTGTTCAGATTCATCTGGAGCGCACATGCTGGGAACCTGGCAGTAGAGTGCCTTGTGGAAGCTGCTCGATTTCACCTTGTCAGATAGGTGTTTGTCTTCCCGGCAGAGAAACAGGGGCTTAGAGAACTCTTTCTACAGCAGCCACACACTCTGCCCTAGAGCTGAGAAGCACTGGCTGTCACTTCCCTTTGCAGAAGTAACATTCTGCAGAAACACACTCTCTCCTAACTCTTCAGTACCTAGCTCACCTCACATATGCATGGAAACACAGAGTGGAGCAGCCGGTGATAGCTCTTGCTTGGATGCTGCCAGAAGGCTCTGTGTGATAGTGGCTTGCAAGTAGCTGCTTAGGAATCTAGTTGCAGAGCAAGTACAAGCTTCTCACTGGTGCTGAGAAGGACTGGGAAGAACATCCCTTTGAAGAAGTAAGAGGGTGCAGAAACACACGCATTTCTAGCTCTTCCTGGGGAGTGTGCAGGAGAGTTTAGTGAACAGGCCTCTCTGCCCGAACACGGCAGTAGGCAGATGCGTAGTTCCCAAGCATATTCTTCTGAGTCTACTAGAAACGTTGGAGTAGTGCTGAGATGAACTCGGTATAAGTTCCATTTGAAGAAATAACCTAGGCCAGAAACCCACTCAGCTGTAGCTGTTAAGATTTATCTGGAGCGCACATGCTGGGAACCAGGCAGCAGAGTGCCCTGTGGAAGCTGCTCGATTTCACCTTGTCATATACGTGTTTGTCTTCCCGGCAGAGAAACAGTGGCTTAGAGAACTCTTTCTACAGCAGCCACACACTCTGCTCTAGAGCTGAGAAGCACTGGCTGTCACTTCCCTTTGCAGAAGTAACATTCTCCAGAAACACACTCTCTCCTAACTCTTCAGTTCCTAGCTCACCTCACATATGCATGGAAACACAGAGTGGAGCAGCCGCTGATAGCTCTTGCTTGGATGCTGCCAGAAGGCTCTGTGTGATAGTGGCTTGCATGTAGCTGCTTAGGAATCTAGTTGCAGGGCAAGTACAAGCTTCTCACTGGAGCTGAGAAGGACTGGGAAGAACTTCCCTTTGAAGATCTAAGAGTGTCCAGAAACGCACGCAGTTCTAGCTCTTACAGGGGAGTGTGCAGGAGAGTTCAGTGAACAGGCCGCTCTGCCCGAACAAGGCAGAAGGCAGATGCGTAGTTCCCAAGCATATTCGTCTGAGTCTACTAGAAACGTTGGAGTAGAGCTGAGATGAACTCGGTATAAGTTCCATTTGAAGCAATAACCTAGGCCAGAAACCCACTCACCTGTAGCTGTTCAGATTCATCTGGAACGCACATGCTGGGAACCAGGCAGAAGAGTGCCCTGAGGAAGCTGCTCGATTTCACCTAATCAGATAGGTGTTTGTCTTCCCGGCAGAGAAACAGAGGCTTAGAGAACTCTTTCTACAGCAGCCACACACTCTGCCCTAGAGCTGAGAAGCACTGGCTGTCACATCCCTTTGCAGAAGTAACATTCTCCAGAAACACACTCTCTCCTAACTCTTCAGTACGTAGCTCACCTCACATATGCATGGAAACACAGAGTGGAGCAGCCGCTGATAGCTCTTGCTTGGATGCTGCCAGAAGGCTCAGTGTGATAGTGGCTTGCAAGTAGCTGCTTAGGAATCTAGTTGCACCGCAAGTCCAAGCTTCTCACTGGAGCTGAGAAGGACTGGGAAGAACTTCCATTTGAAGAAGTAAGAGGGTGCAGAAACAGACGCAGTTCTAGCTCTTACTGGTTATTGTGCAGGAGAGATCAGTGAACAGGCCGCTCTGCCCGAACAAGGGAGAAGGCTGATGCGTAGTTCCCAAGCATATTCTTCTCAGTCTACTAGAAACTTTGGAGTAGAGCTGAGATGAACTCGGTATAAGTTCCATTTGAAGCAATAACCTAGGCCAGAAACCCACTCAGCTGTAGCTGTTAAGATTCATGTTGAGCACACATGGTGGGAACCAGGCAGCAGAGTGCCCTGTGGAAGCTGCTCGATTTCACCTTGTCAGATAGGTGTTTGTCTTCCCGGCAGAGAAACAGAGGCTTAGAGAACTCTTTCTACAGCAGCCACACACTCTGCCCTAGAGCTGAGAAGCACTGGCTGTCACATCCCTTTGCAGAAGTAACATTCTCCAGAAACACACTCTCTCCTAACTCTTCAGTACGTAGCTCACCTCACAAATGCATGGAAACACAGAGTGGAGCAGCCACTGATAGCTCTTGCTTGGATGCTGCCAGAAGGCTCAGTGTGATAGTGGCTTGCAAGTAGCTGCTTAGGAATCTAGTTGCCCGGCAAGTCCAAGCTGCTCACTGGAGCTGAGAAGGACTGGGAAGAACTTCCATTTGAAGAAGTAAGAGGGTGCAGAAACACACGCAGTTCTAGCTCTTACTGGGGAGTGTGCAGGAGAGTTCAGTGAAGAGGCCGCTCTGCCCGAACAAGGCCGAAGGCAGATGCGTAGTTCCCAAGCATATTCTTCTGAGTCAACTAGAAACGTTGGAGTAGAGCTGAGATGAACTCGGTATAAGTTCCATTTGAAGCAATAACCTAGGCCAGAAACCCACTCACCTGTAGCTGTTCAGATTCATCTGGAACGCACATGCTGGGAACCAGGCAGAAGAGTGCCCTGAGGAAGCTGCTCGATTTCACCTTGTCAGATAGTTGTTTGTCTTCCCGGCAGAGAAACAGAGGCTTAGAGAACTCTTTCTACAGCAGCCACACACTCTGCCCTAGAGCTGAGAAGCACTGGCTGTCACTTCCCTTTGCAGAAGTAACATTCTTCAGAAACACACTCTCTCCTAACTCTTCAGTTCCTAGCTCACCTCACATATGCATGGAAACACAGAGTGGAGCAGCCGGTGATAGCTCTTGCTTGGATGCTGCCAGAAGGCTCAGTGTGATAGTGGCTTGCAAGTAGCTGCTTAGGAATCTACTTGCACGGCAAGTACATGCTTCTCAATGGAGCCTTGAAGGACTGGGAAGAACTTCCCTTTGAAGAACTAAGAGTGTGCAGAAACACACGCAGTTCTAGCTCTTACTGGGGAGTGTGCAGGAGAGTTCAGTGAACTGGCCGCTCTGCCCGAACAAGGCAGAAGGCAGATGCGTAGTTCCCAAGCATATTATTCTGAGTCTATTAGAAACGTTGGAGTAGAGGTGAGATGAACTCGGTATAAGTTCCATTTGAAGAAATAACCTAGGCCAGAAACCCACTCAGCTGTAGCTGTTAAGATTCATGTGGAGCGCACATGCTGGGAACCAGGCAGCAGAGTGCCCTGTGGAAGCTGCTCGATTTCCGCTTGTCTGATAGGTGTTTGTCTTCCCGGCAGAGAAACAGTGGCTTAGAGAACTGTTTCTACAGCAGCCACACACTCTGCCCTAGAGCTGAGAAGCACTGGCTGTCACTTCCCTTTGCAGAAGTAACATTCTCCAGAAACACACTCTCTCCTAACTCTTCAGTTCCTAGCTCACCTCACATATGCATGGAAACACAGAGTGGAGCAGCCGTTCATAGCTCTTTCTTGGATGCTGCCAGAAGGCTCTGTGTGATAGTGGCTTGCAAGTAGCTGCTTAGGAATCTAGTTGCACGGCAAGTACAAGCTTCTCACTGGAGCTGAGAAGGACTGGGAAGAACTTCCCTTTGAAGAACTAAGAGAGTGCAGAAACACACGCAGTTCTAGCTCTTACTGGTTATTGTGCAGGAGAGATCAGTGAACAGGCCGCTCTGCCCGAACAAGGGAGAAGGTTGATGCGTAGTTCCCAAGCATATTCTTCTCAGTCTACTAGAAACTTTGGAGTAGAGCTGAGATGAACTCGGTATAAGTTCCATTTGAAGCAATAACCTAGGCCAGAAACCCACTCAGCTGTAGCTGTTAAGATTCATGTTGAGCGCACATGGTGGGAACCAGGCAGCAGAGTGCCCTGTGGAAGCTGCTCGATTTCACCTTGTCAGATAGGTGTTTGTCTTCCCGGCAGAGAAACAGAGGCTTAGAGAACTCTTTCTACAGCAGCCACACACTCTGCCCTAGAGCTGAGAAGCACTGGCTGTCACATCCCTTTGCAGAAGTAACATTCTCCAGAAACACACTCTCTCCTAACTCTTCAGTACGTAGCTCACCTCACATATGCATGGAAACACAGAGTGGAGCAGCCGGTGATAGCACTTGCTTGGATGCTGCCAGAAGGCTCTGTGTGATAGTGGCTTGCAAGCAGCTGCTTAGGAATCTAGTTGCACGGCAAGTACATGCTTCTCAATGGAGCCTTGAAGGACTGGGAAGAACTTCCCTTTGAAGAACTAAGAGTGTGCAGAAACACACGCAGTTCTAGCTCTTACTGGTTATTGTGCAGGAGAGATCAGTGAACAGGCCGCTCTGCCCGAACAAGGGAGAAGGCTGATGTGTAGTTCCCAAGCATATTCTTCTCAGTCTACTAGAAACTTTGGAGTAGAGCTGAGATGAACTCGGTATAAGTTCCATTTGAAGCAATAACCTAGGCCAGAAACCCACTCAGCTGTAGCTGTTAAGATTCATGTTGAGCGCACATGGTGGGAACCAGGCAGCAGAGTGCCCTGTGGAAGCTGCTCGATTTCACCTTGTCAGATAGGTGTTTGTCTTCCCGGCAGAGAAACAGAGGCTTAGAGAACTCTTTCTACAGCAGCCACACACTCTGCCCTAGAGCTGAGAAGCACTGGCTGTCACATCCCTTTGCAGAAGTAACATTCTCCAGAAACACACTCTCTCCTGACTCTTCAGTACCTAGCTCACCTCACATATGCATGGAAACACAGAGTGGAGCAGCCGGTGATAGCACTTGCTTGGATGCTGCCAGAAGGCTCTGTGTGATAGTGGCTTGCAAGTAGCTGCTTAGGAATCTAGTTGCACGGCAAGTACATGCTTCTCAATGGAGCCTTGAAGGACTGGGAAGAACTTCCCTTTGAAGAACTAAGAGTGTGCAGAAACACACGCAGTTCTAGCTCTTACTGGGGAGTGTGCATGAGAGTTCAGTGAACTGGCCGCTCTGCCCGAACAAGGCAGAAGGCAGATGCGTAGTTCCCAAGCATATTATTCTGAGTCTATTAGAAACGTTGGAGTAGAGGTGAGATGAACTCGGTATAAGTTCCATTTGAAGAAATAACCTAGGCCAGAAACCCACTCAGCTGTAGCTGTTAAGATTCATGTGGAGCGCACATGCTGGGAACCAGGCAGCAGAGTGCCCTGTGGAAGCTGCTCGATTTCCGCTTGTCTGATAGGTGTTTGTCTTCCCGGCAGAGAAACAGTGGCTTAGAGAACTGTTTCTACAGCAGCCACACACTCTGCCCTAGAGCTGAGAAGCACTGGCTGTCACTTCCCTTTGCAGAAGTAACATTCTCCAGAAACACACTCTCTCCTAACTCTTCAGTTCCTAGCTCACCTCACATATGCATGGAAACACAGAGTGGAGCAGCCGTTCATAGCTCTTTCTTGGATGATGCCAGAAGGCTCTGTGTGATAGTGGCTTGCAAGTAGCTGCTTAGGAATCTAGTTGCACGGCAAGTCCAAGCTTCTCACTGGAGCTGAGAAGGACTGGGAAGAACTTCCCTTTGAAGAACTAAGAGAGTGCAGAAACACACGCAGTTCTAGCTCTTACTGGTTATTGTGCAGGAGAGATCAGTGAACAGGCCGCTCTGCCCGAACAAGGGAGAAGGCTGATGCGTATTTCCCAAGCATATTCTTCTCAGTCTACTAGATACTTTGGAGTAGAGCTGAGATGAACTCGGTATAAGTTCCATTTGAAGCAATAACCTAGGCCAGAAACCCACTCAGCTGTAGCTGTTAAGATTCATGTTGAGCGCACATGGTGGGAACCAGGCAGCAGAGTGCCCTGTGGAAGCTGCTCGATTTCACCTTGTCAGATACGTGTTTGTCTTCCCGGCAGAGAAACAGTGGCTTAGAGAACTCTTTCTACAGAAGCCACACACTCTGCCCTAGAGCTGAGAAGCACTGGCTGTCACTTCCCTTTGCAGAAGTAACATTCTCCAGAAACACACTCTCTCCTAACTCTTCAGTTCCTAGCTCACCTCACATATGCTTGGAAACACAGAGTGCAGCAGCCGGTGATAGCTCTTGCTTGGATGCTGCCAGAAGGCTCTGTGTGATAGTGGCTTGCAAGTAGCTGCTTAGGAATCTAGTTGCAGGGCAAGTACAAGCTTCTCACTGGAGCTGAGAAGGACTGGGAAGAACTTCCATTTGAAGAAGTAAGAGGGTGCAGAAACACACGCAGTTCTATCTCTTACTGGGGAGTGTGCAAGAGAGTTCAGTGAACAGGCCGCTCTGCCCGAACAAGGCAGAAGGCAGATGCTTAGTTCCCAATCATAATCTTCTAGGTCTACTAGAAACGTTGGAGTAGAGCTGAGATGAACTCGGTATAAGTTCCATTTGAAGCAATAACCTAGGCCAGAAACCCACTCAGTTGCTGCTGTTCAGATTCATCTGGAGCGCACATGCTGGGAACCTGGCAGCAGAGTGCCCTGTGGAAGCTGCTCGATTTCACCTTGTCAGATAGGTGTTTGTCTTCCCGGCAGAGAAACAGAGGCTTAGAGAACTCTTTCTACAGCAGCCACACACTCTGCCCTAGAGCTGAGAAGCACTGGCTGTCACTTCCCTTTGCAGAAGTAACATTCTCCAGAAACACACTCTCTCCTAACTCTTCAGTACCTAGCTCACCTCACATATGCATGGAAACACAGAGTGGAGCAGCCGCTGATAGCTCTTGCTTGGATGCTGCCAGAAGGCTCTGTGTGATAGTGGCTTGCAAGTAGATGCTTAGGAATCTAGTTGCAGAGCAAGTACAAGCTTCTCACTGGTGCTGAGAAGGACTGGGAAGAACATCCCTTTGAAGAAGTAAGAGGGTGCAGAAACACACGCATTTCTAGCTCTTCCTGGGCAGTGTGCAGGAGAGTTCAGTGAACAGGCCGCTCTGCCCGAACAAGGCAGAAGGCAGATGCGTAGTTCCCAAGCATATTCGTCTGAGTCTACTAGAAACGTTGGAGTAGAGCTGAGATGAACTCGGTATAAGTTCCATTTGAAGCAATAACCTATGCCAGAAACCCACTCACCTGTAGCTGTTCAGATTCATCTGGAACGCACATGCTGGGAACCAGGCAGAAGAGTGCCCTGAGGAAGCTGCTCGATTTCACCTTGTCAGATAGGTGTTTGTCTTCCCGGCAGAGAAACAGAGGCTTAGAAAACTCTTCCTACAGCAGCCACACACTCTGCCCTAGAGCTGAGAAGCCCTGGCTGTCACATCCCTTTGCAGAAGTAACATTCTCCAGAAACACACTCTCTCCTAACTCTTCAGTACGTAGCTCACCTCACATATGCATGGAAACACAGAGTGGAGCAGCCGGTGATAGCTCTTGCTTGGATGCTGCCAGAAGGCTCAGTGTGATAGTGGCTTGCATGTAGCTGCTTAGGAATCTAGTTGCAGGGCAAGTACAAGCTTCTCACTGGAGCTGAGAAGGACTGGGAAGAACTTCCCTTTGAAGATCTAAGAGTGTCCAGAAACGCACGCAGTTCTAGCTCTTACAGGGGAGTGTGCAGGAGAGTTCAGTGAACAGGCCGCTCTGCCCGAACAAGGCAGAAGGCAGATGCGTAGTTCCCAAGCATATTCGTCTGAGTCTACTAGAAACGTTGGAGTAGAGCTGAGATGAACTCGGTATAAGTTCCATTTGAAGAAATAACATAGGCCAGAAACCCACTCAGCTGTAGCTGTTAAGATTCATCTGGAGCGCACATGCTGGGAACCAGGCAGCAGAGTGCCCTGTGGAAGCTGCTCGATTTCCGCTTGTCTGATAGGTGTTTGTCTTCCCAGCAGAGAAACAGTGGCTTAGAGAACTGTTTCTACAGCAGCCACACACTCTGCCCTAGAGCTGAGAAGCACTGGCTGTCACTTCCCTTTGCAGAAGTAACATTCTCCAGAAACACACTCTCTCCTAACTCTTCAGTTCCTAGCTCACCTCACATATGCATGGAAACACAGAGTGGAGCAGCCGGTGATAGCTCTTTCTTGGATGCTGCCAGAAGGCTCTGTGTGATAGTGGCTTGCAAGTAGCTGCTTAGGAATCTAGTTGCACGGCAAGTCCAAGCTTCTCACTGGAGCTGAGAAGGACTGGGGAGAGCTTCCCTTTGAAGAACTAAGAGAGTGCAGAAACACACGCAGTTCTAGCTCTTACTGGTTATTGTGCAGGAGAGATCAGTGAACAGGCCGCTCTGCCCGAACAAGGGAGAAGGCTGATGCGTAGTTCCCAAGCATATTCTTCTCAGTCTACTAGAAACTTTGGAGTAGAGCTGAGATGAACTCGGTATAAGTTCCATTTGAAGCAATAACCTAGGCCAGAAACCCACTCAGCTGTAGCTGTTAAGATTCATGTTGAGCGCACATGGTGGGAACCAGGCAGCAGAGTGCCCTGTGGAAGCTGCTCGATTTCACCTTGTCAGATACGTGTTTGTCTTCCCGGCAGAGAAACAGTGGCTTAGAGAACTCTTTCTACAGAAGCCACACACTCTGCCCTAGAGCTGAGAAGCACTGGCTGTCACTTCCCTTTGCAGAAGTAACATTCTCCAGAAACACACTCTCTCCTAACTCTTCAGTTCCTAGCTCACCTCACATATGCTTGGAAACACAGAGTGGAGCAGCCGGTGATAGCTCTTGCTTGGATGCTGCCAGAAGGCTCTGTGTGATAGTGGCTTGCAAGTAGCTGCTTAGGAATCTAGTTGCAGGGCAAGTACAAGCTTCTCACTGGAGCTGAGAAGGACTGGGAAGAACTTCCATTTGAAGAAGTAAGAGGGTGCAGAAACACACGCAGGTCTAGCTCTTACTGGGGAGTGTGCAAGAGAGTTCAGGGAACAGGCCGCTCTGCCCGAACAAGGCAGAAGGCAAATGCGTAGTTCCCAATCATATCCTTCTAGGTCTACTAGAAACGTTGGAGTAGAGCTGAGATTAACTCGGTATAAGTTCCATTTGAAGCAATAACCGAGGCCAGAAACCCACTCAGTTGCTGCTGTTCAGATTCATCTGGAGCGCACATGCTGGGAACCTGGCAGCAGAGTGCCCTGTGGAAGCTGCTCGATTTCACCTTGTCAGATACGTGTTTGTCTTCCCGGCAGAGAAACGTTGGCTTAGAGAACTCTTTCGACAGAAGCCACACACTCTGCCCTAGAGCTGAGAAGCACTGGCTGTCACTTCCCTTTGCAGAAGTAACATTCTCCAGAAACACACTCTCTCCTAACTCTTCAGTTCCTAGCTCACCTCACATATGCATGGAAACACAGAGTGGAGCAGCCGGTGATAGCTCTTGCTTGGATGCTGCCAGAAGGCTCTGTGTGATAGTGGCTTGCATGTAGCTGCTTAGGAATCTAGTTGCAGGGAAAGTACAAGCTTCTCACTGGAGCTGAGAAGGACTGGGAAGAACTTCCCTTTGAAGATCTAAGAGTGTCCAGAAACGCACGCAGTTCTAGCTCTTACAGGGGAGTGTGCAGGAGAGTTCAGTGAACAGGCCGCTCTGCCCGAACAAGGCAGAAGGCAGATGCGTAGTTCCCAAGCATATTCGTCTGTGTCTACTAGAAACGTTGGAGTAGAGCTGAGATGAACTCGGTATAAGTTCCATTTGAAGCAATAACCTAGGCCAGAAACCCACTCACCTGTAGCTGTTCAGATTCATCTGGAACGCACATGCTGGGAACCAGGCAGAAGAGTGCCCTGAGGAAGCTGCTCGATTTCACCTTGTCAGATAGGTGTTTGTCTTCCCGGCAGAGAAACAGAGGCTTAGAGAACTCTTTCTACAGCAGCCACACACTCTGCCCTAGAGCTGAGAAGCACTGGCTGTCACATCCCTTTGCAGAAGTAACATTCTCCAGAAACACACTCTCTCCTAACTCTTCAGTACGTAGCTCACCTCACATATGCATGGAAACACAGAGTGGAGCAGCCGCTGATAGCTCTTGCTTGGATGCTGCCAGAAGGCTCAGTGTGATAGTGGCTTGCATGTAGCTGCTTAGGAATCTAGTTGCAGGGCAAGTACAAGCTTCTCACTGGAGCTGAGAAGGACTGGGAAGAACTTCCCTTTGAAGATCTAAGAGTGTCCAGAAACGCACGCAGTTCTAGCTCTTACAGGGGAGTGTGCAGGAGAGTTCAGTGAACTGGCCGCTCTGCCCGAACAAGGCAGAAGGCAGATGCGTAGTTCCCAAGCATATTCGTCTGAGTCTACTAGAAACGTTGGAGTAGAGCTGAGATGAACTCGGTATAAGTTCCATTTGAAGAAATAACATAGGCCAGAAACCCACTCAGCTGTAGCTGTTAAGATTCATCTGGAGCGCACATGCTGGGAACCAGGCAGCAGAGTGCCCTGTGGAAGCTGCTCGATTTCCGCTTGCCTGATAGGTGTTTGTCTTCCCGGCAGAGAAACAGTGGCTTAGAGAACTGTTTCTACAGCAGCCACACACTCTGCCCTAGAGCTGAGAAGCACTGGCTGTCACTTCCCTTTGCAGAAGTAACATTCTCCAGAAACACACTCTCTCCTAACTCTTCAGTTCCTAGCTCACCTCACATATGCATGGAAACACAGAGTGGAGCAGCCGGTGATAGCTCTTTCTTGGATGCTGCCAGAAGGCTCTGTGTGATAGTGGCTTGCAAGTAGCTGCTTAGGAATCTAGTTGCACGGCAAGTCCAAGCTTCTCACTGGAGCCAAGAAGGACTGGGGAGAACTTCCCTTTGAAGAACTAAGAGAGTGCAGAAACACACGCAGTTCTAGCTCTTACTGGTTATTGTGCAGGAGAGATCAGTGAACAGGCCGCTCTGCCCGAACAAGGGAGAAGGCTGATGCGTAGTTCCCAAGCATATTCTTCTCAGTCTACTAGAAACTTTGGAGTAGAGCTGAGATGAACTCGGTATAAGTTCCATTTGAAGCAATAACCTAGGCCAGAAACCCACTCAGCTGTAGCTGTTAAGATTCATCTGGAGCGCACATGGTGGGAACCAGGCAGCAGAGTGCCCTGTGGAAGCTGCTCGATTTCACCTTGTCAGATACGTGTTTGTCTTCCCGGCAGAGAAACAGTGGCTTAGAGAACTCTTTCTACAGAAGCCACACACTCTGCCCTAGAGCTGAGAAGCACTGGCTGTCACTTCCCTTTGCAGAAGTAACATTCTCCAGAAACACACTCTCTCCTAACTCTTCAGTTCCTAGCTCACCTCACATATGCTTGGAAACACAGAGTGGAGCAGCCGGTGATAGCTCTTGCTTGGATGCTGCCAGAAGGCTCTGTGTGATAGTGGCTTGCAAGTAGCTGCTTAGGAATCTACTTGCAGGGCAAGTACAAGCTTCTCACTGGAGCTGAGAAGGACTGAGAAGAACATCCATTTGAAGAAGTAAGAGGGTGCAGAAACACACGCAGTTCTAGCTCTTACTGGGGAGTGTGCAAGAGAGTTCAGTGAACAGGCCGCTCTGCCCGAACAAGGCAGAAGGCAGATGCGTAGTTCCCAATCTTATCCTTCTAGGTCTACTAGAAACGTTGGAGTAGAGCTGAGATGAACTCGGTATAAGTTCCATTTGAAGCAATAACCTAGGCCAGAAACCCACTCAGTTGCTGCTGTTCAGATTCATCTGGAGCGCACATGCTGGGAACCTGGCAGTAGAGTGCCCTGTGGAAGCTGCTCGATTTCACCTTGTCAGATAGGTGTTTGTCTTCCCGGCAGAGAAACAGGGGCTTAGAGAACTCTTTCTACAGCAGCCACACACTCTGCCCTAGAGCTGAGAAGCACTGGCTGTCACTTCCCTTTGCAGAAGTAACATTCTGCAGAAACACACTCTCTCCTAACTCTTCAGTACCTAGCTCACCTCACATATGCATGGAAACACAGAGTGGAGCAGCCGGTGATAGCTCTTGCTTGGATGCTGCCAGAAGGCTCTGTGTGATAGTGGCTTGCAAGTAGCTGCTTAGGAATCTAGTTGCAGAGCAAGTACAAGCTTCTCACTGGTGCTGAGAAGGACTGGGAAGAACATCCCTTTGAAGAAGTAAGAGGGTGCAGAAACACACGCATTTCTAGCTCTTCCTGGGGAGTGTGCAGGAGAGTTTAGTGAACAGGCCTCTCTGCCCGAACACGGCAGTAGGCAGATGCGTAGTTCCCAAGCATATTCTTCTGAGTCTACTAGAAACGTTGGAGTAGTGCTGAGATGAACTCGGTATAAGTTCCATTTGAAGAAATAACCTAGGCCAGAAACCCACTCAGCTGTAGCTGTTAAGATTTATCTGGAGCGCACATGCTGGGAACCAGGCAGCAGAGTGCCCTGTGGAAGCTGCTCGATTTCACCTTGTCATATACGTGTTTGTCTTCCCGGCAGAGAAACAGTGGCTTAGAGAACTCTTTCTACAGCAGCCACACACTCTGCTCTAGAGCTGAGAAACACTGGCTGTCACTTCCCTTTGCAGAAGTAACATTCTCCAGAAACACACTCTCTCCTAACTCTTCAGTTCCTAGCTCACCTCACATATGCATGGAAACACAGAGTGGAGCAGCCGCTGATAGCTCTTGCTTGGATGCTGCCAGAAGGCTCTGTGTGATAGTGGCTTGCATGTAGCTGCTTAGGAATCTAGTTGCAGGGAAAGTACAAGCTTCTCACTGGAGCTGAGAAGGACTGGGAAGAACTTCCCTTTGAAGATCTAAGAGTGTCCAGAAACGCACGCAGTTCTAGCTCTTACAGGGGAGTGTGCAGGAGAGTTCAGTGAACAGGCCGCTCTGCCCGAACAAGGCAGAAGGCAGATGCGTAGTTCCCAAGCATATTCGTCTGAGTCTACTAGAAACGTTGGAGTAGAGCTGAGATGAACTCGGTATAAGTTCCATTTGAAGCAATAACCTAGGCCAGAAACCCACTCACCTGTAGCTGTTCAGATTCATCTGGAACGCACATGCTGGGAACCAGGCAGAAGAGTGCCCTGAGGAAGCTGCTCGATTTCACCTAATCAGATAGGTGTTTGTCTTCCCGGCAGAGAAACAGAGGCTTAGAGAACTCTTTCTACAGCAGCCACACACTCTGCCCTAGAGCTGAGAAGCACTGGCTGTCACATCCCTTTGCAGAAGTAACATTCTCCAGAAACACACTCTCTCCTAACTCTTCAGTACGTAGCTCACCTCACATATGCATGGAAACACAGAGTGGAGCAGCCGCTGATAGCTCTTGCTTGGATGCTGCCAGAAGGCTCAGTGTGATAGTGGCTTGCAAGTAGCTGCTTAGGAATCTAGTTGCACCGCAAGTCCAAGCTTCTCACTGGAGCTGAGAAGGACTGGGAAGAACTTCCATTTGAAGAAGTAAGAGGGTGCAGAAACAGACGCAGTTCTAGCTCTTACTGGTTATTGTGCAGGAGAGATCAGTGAACAGGCCGCTCTGCCCGAACAAGGGAGAAGGCTGATGCGTAGTTCCCAAGCATATTCTTCTCAGTCTACTAGAAACTTTGGAGTAGAGCTGAGATGAACTCGGTATAAGTTCCATTTGAAGCAATAACCTAGGCCAGAAACCCACTCAGCTGTAGCTGTTAAGATTCATCTGGAGCGCACATGGTGGGAACCAGGCAGCAGAGTGCCCTGTGGAAGCTGCTCGATTTCACCTTGTCAGATACGTGTTTGTCTTCCCGGCAGAGAAACAGTGGCTTAGAGAACTCTTTCTACAGAAGCCACACACTCTGCCCTAGAGCTGAGAAGCACTGGCTGTCACTTCCCTTTGCAGAAGTAACATTCTCCAGAAACACACTCTCTCCTAACTCTTCAGTTCCTAGCTCACCTCACATATGCTTGGAAACACAGACTGGAGCAGCCGGTGATAGCTCTTGCTTGGATGCTGCCAGAAGGCTCTGTGTGATAGTGGCTTGCAAGTAGCTGCTTAGGAATGTAGTTGCAGGGCAAGTACAAGCTTCTCACTGGAGCTGAGAAGGACTGGGAAGAACTTCCATTTGAAGAAGTAAGAGGGTGCAGAAACACACGCAGTTCTAGCTCTTACTGGGGAGTGTGCAAGGGAGTTCAGTGAACAGGCCGCTCTGCCCGAACAAGGCAGAAGGCAGATGCGTAGTTTCCAATCATATCCTTCTAGGTCTACTAAAACGTTGGAGTAGAGCTGAGATGAACTCGGTATAAGTTCCATTTGAAGCAATAACCTAGGCCAGAAACCCACTCAGTTGCTGCTGTTCAGATTCATCTGGAGCGCACATGCTGGGAACCTGGCAGCAGAGTGCCCTGTGGAAGCTGCTCGATTTCACCTTGTCAGATAGGTGTTTGTCTTCCCGGCAGAGAAACAGAGGCTTAGAGAACTCTTTCTACAGCAGCCACACACTCTGCCCTAGAGCTGAGAAGCACTGGCTGTCACTTCCCTTTGCAGAAGTAACATTCTCCAGAAACACACTCTCTCCTAACTCTTCAGTACCTAGCTCACCTCACATATGCATGGAAACACAGAGTGGAGCAGCCGGTGATAGCTCTTGCTTGGATGCTGCCAGAAGGCTCTGTGTGATAGTGGCTTGCAAGTAGCTGCTTAGGAATCTAGTTGCAGAGCAAGTACAAGCTTCTCACTGGTGCTGAGAAGGACTGGGAAGAACATCCCTTTGAAGAAGTAAGAGGGTGCAGAAACACACGCATTTCTAGCTCTTCCTGGGGAGTGTGCAGGAGAGTTTAGTGAACAGGCCTCTCTGCCCGAACACGGCAGTAGGCAGATGCGTAGTTCCCAAGCATATTCTTCTGAGTCTACTAGAAACGTTGGAGTAGAGCTGAGATGAACTCGGTATAGGTTCCATTTGAAGAAATAACCTAGGCCAGAAACCCACTCAGCTGTAGCTGTTAAGATTTATCTGGAGCGCACATGCTGGGAACCAGGCAGCAGAGTGCCCTGTGGAAGCTGCTCGATTTCACCTTGTCAGATACGTGTTTGTCTTCCTGGCAGAGAAACAGTGGCTTAGAGAACTCTTTCTACAGCAGCCACACACTCTGCTCTAGAGCTGAGAAGCACTGGCTGTCACATCCCTTTGCAGAAGTAACATTCTCCAGAAACACACTCTCTCCTAACTCTTCAGTACGTAGCTCACCTCACATATGCATGGAAACACAGAGTGGAGCAGCCGGTGATAGCTCTTGCTTGGATGCTGCCAGAAGGCTCAGTGTGATAGTGGCTTGCATGTAGCTGCTTAGGAATCTAGTTGCAGGGCAAGTACAAGCTTCTCACTGGAGCTGAGAAGGACTGGGGAGAGCTTCCCTTTGAAGAACTAAGAGAGTGCAGAAACACACGCAGTTCTAGCTCTTACTGGTTATTGTGCAGGAGAGATCAGTGAACAGGCCGCTCTGCCCGAACAAGGGAGAAGGCTGATGCGTAGTTCCCAAGCATATTCTTCTCAGTCTACTAGAAACTTTGGAGTAGAGCTGAGATGAACTCGGTATAAGTTCCATTTGAAGCAATAACCTAGGCCAGAAACCCACTCAGCTGTAGCTGTTAAGATTCATGTTGAGCGCACATGGTGGGAACCAGGCAGCAGAGTGCCCTGTGGAAGCTGCTCGATTTCACCTTGTCAGATAGGTGTTTGTCTTCCCGGCAGAGAAACAGAGGCTTAGAGAACTCTTTCTACAGCAGCCACACACTCTGCCCTAGAGCTGAGAAGCACTGGCTGTCACATCCCTTTGCAGAAGTAACATTCTCCAGAAACACACTCTCTCCTAACTCTTCAGTACGTAGCTCACCTCACATATGCATGGAAAAACAGAGTGGAGCAGCCGCTGATAGCTCTTGCTTGGATGCTGCCAGAAGGCTCAGTGTGATAGTGGCTTGCAAGTAGCTGCTTAGGAATCTAGTTGCCCGGCAAGTCCAAGCTGCTCACTGGAGCTGAGAAGGACTGGGAAGAACTTCCATTTGAAGAAGTAAGAGGGTGCAGAAACACACGCAGTTCTAGCTCTTACTGGGGAGTGTGCAGGAGAGTTCAGTGAAGAGGCCGCTCTGCCCGAACAAGGCCGAAGGCAGATGCGTAGTTCCCAAGCATATTCTTCTGAGTCTACTAGAAACGTTGGAGTAGAGCTGAGATGAACTCGGTATAAGTTCCATTTGAAGCAATAACCTAGGCCAGAAACCCACTCAGCTGTAGCTGTTCACATTCATCTGGAGCGCACATGCTGGGAACCAGGCAGAAGAGTGCCCTGAGGAAGCTGCTCGATTTCACCTTGTCAGATAGGTGTTTGTCTTCCCGGCAGAGAAACAGAGACTTAGAGAACTCTTTCTACAGCAGCCACACACTCTGCCCTAGAGCTGAGAAGCACTGGCTGTCACATCCCTTTGCAGAAGTAACATTCTCCAGAAACACACTCTCTCCTAACTCTTCAGTACGTAGCTCACCTCACATATGCATGGAAACACAGAGTGGAGCAGCCGGTGATAGCTCTTGCTTGGATGCTGCCAGAAGGCTCAGTGTGATAGTGGCTTGCATGTAGCTGCTTAGGAATCTAGTTGCAGGGCAAGTACAAGCTTCTCACTGGAGCTGAGAAGGACTGGGAAGAACTTCCCTTTGAAGATCTAAGAGTGTCCAGAAACGCACGCAGTTCTAGCTCTTACAGGGGAGTGTGCAGGAGAGTTCAGTGAACAGGCCGCTCTGCCCGAACAAGGCAGAAGGCAGATGCGTAGTTCCCAAGCATATTCGTCTGAGTCTACTAGAAACGTTGGAGTAGAGCTGAGATGAACTCAGTATAAGTTCCATTTGAAGAAATAACATAGGCCAGAAACCCACTCAGCTGTAGCTGTTAAGATTCATCTGGAGTGCACATGCTGGGAACCAGGCAGCAGAGTGCCCTGTGGAAGCTGCTCGATTTCCGCTTGTCTGATAGGTGTTTGTCTTCCCGGCAGAGAAACAGTGGCTTAGAGAACTGTTTCTACAGCAGCCACACACTCTGCCCTAGAGCTGAGAAGCACTGGCTGTCACTTCCCTTTGCAGAAGTAACATTCTCCAGAAACACACTCTCTCCTAACTCTTCAGTTCCTAGCTCACCTCACATATGCATGGAAACACAGAGTGGAGCAGCCGGTGATAGCTCTTGCTTGGATGCTGCCAGAAGGCTCTGTGTGATAGTGGCTTGCAAGTAGCTTCTTAGGAATCTAGTTGCAGAGCAAGTACAAGCTTCTCACTGGTGCTGAGAAGGACTGGGAAGAACATCCCTTTGAAGAAGTAAGAGGGTGCAGAAACACACGCATTTCTAGCTCTTCCTGGGGAGTGTGCAGGAGAGTTTAGTGAACAGGCCTCTCTGCCTGAACACGGCAGTATGCAGATGCGTAGTTCCCAAGCATATTCTTCTGAGTCTACTAGAAACGTTGGAGTAGAGCTGAGATGAACTCGGTATAAGTTCCATTTGAAGAAATAACCTAGGCCAGAAACCCACTCAGCTGTAGCTGTTAAGATTTATCTGGAGCGCACATGCTGGGAACCAGGCAGCAGAGTGCCCTGTGGAAGCTGCTCGATTTCACCTTGTCAGATACGTGTTTGTCTTCCCGGCAGAGAAACAGTGGCTTAGAGAACTCTTTCTACAGCAGCCACACACTCTGCTCTAGAGCTGAGAAGCACTGGCTGTCACTTCCCTTTGCAGAAGTAACATTCTCCAGAAACACACTCTCTCCTAACTCTTCAGTTCCTAGCTCACCTCACATATGCATGGAAACACAGAGTGGAGCAGCCGGTGATAGCTCTTGCTTGGATGCTGCCAGAAGGCTCTGTGTGATAGTGGCTTGCATGTAGCTGCTTAGGAATCTAGTTGCAGGGCAAGTACAAGCTTCTCACTGGAGCTGAGAAGGACTGGGAAGAACTTCCCTTTGAAGATCTAAGAGTGTCCAGAAACGCACGCAGTTCTAGCTCTTACAGGGGAGTGTGCAGGAGAGTTCAGTGAACAGGCCGCTCTGCCCGAACAAGGCAGAAGGCAGATGCGTAGATCCCAAGCATATTCTTCTGAGTCAACTAGAAACGTTGGAGTAGAGCTGAGATGAACTCGGTATAAGTTCCATTTGAAGCAATAACCTAGGCCAGAAACCCACTCACCTGTAGCTGTTCAGATTCATCTGGAACGCACATGCTGGGAACCAGGCAGAAGAGTGCCCTGAGGAAGCTGCTCGATTTCACCTTGTCAGATAGGTGTTTGTCTTCCCGGCAGAGAAACAGAGGCTTAGAGAACTCTTTCTACAGCAGCCACACACTCTGCCCTAGAGCTGAGAAGCACTGGCTGTCACATCCCTTTGCAGAAGTAACATTCTCCAGAAACACACTCTCTCCTAACTCTTCAGTACGTAGCTCACCTCACATATGCATGGAAACACAGAGTGGAGCAGCCGCTGATAGCTCTTGCTTGGATGCTGCCAGAAGGCTCAGTGTGATAGTGGCTTGCATGTAGCTGCTTAGGAATCTAGTTGCAGGGCAAGTACAAGCTTCTCACTGGAGCTGAGAAGGACTGGGAAGAACTTCCATTTGAAGAAGTAAGAGGGTGCAGAAACACACGCAGTTCTAGCTCTTACTGGGGAGTGTGCAAGAGAGTTCAGTGAACAGGCCGCTCTGCCCGAACAAGGCAGAAGGCAGATGCGTAGTTCCCAATCATATCCTTCTATGTCTACTAGAAACGTTGGAGTAGAGCTGAGATGAACTCGGTATAAGTTCCATTTGAAGAAATAACCTAGGCCAGAAACCCACTCAGTTGCTGCTGTTCAGATTCATCTGGAGCGCACATGCTGGGAACCAGGCAGCAGAGTGCCCTGTGGAAGCTGCTCGATTTCACCTTGTCAGATAGGTGTTTGTCTTCCCGGCAGAGAAACAGAGGCTTAGAGAACTCTTTCTACAGCAGCCACACACTCTGCCCTAGAGCTGAGAAGCACTGGCTGTCACATCCCTTTGCAGAAGTAACATTCTCCAGAAACACACTCTCTCCTAACTCTTCAGTACGTAGCTCACCTCACATATGCATGGAAACACAGAGTGGAGCAGCCGCTGATAGCTCTTGCTTGGATGCTGCCAGAAGGCTCAGTGTGATAGTGGCTTGCAAGTAGCTGCTTAGGAATCTAGTTGCACGGCAAGTCCAAGCTGCTCACTGGAGCTGAGAAGGACTGGGAAGAACTTCCATTTGAAGAAGTAAGAGGGTGCAGAAACACACGCAGTTCTAGCTCTTACTGGGGAGTGTGCAGGAGAGTTCAGTGAACAGGCCGCTCTGCCCGAACAAGGCAGAAGGCAGATGCGTAGTTCCCAAGCATATTATTCTGAGTCTATTAGAAACGTTGGAGTAGAGGTGAGATGAACTCGGTATAAGTTCCATTTGAAGAAATAACCTAGGCCAGAAACCCACTCAGCTGTAGCTGTTAAGATTCATGTGGAGCGCACATGCTGGGAACCAGGCAGCAGAGTGCCCTGTGGAAGCTGCTCGATTTCCGCTTGTCTGATAGGTGTTTGTCTTCCCGGCAGAGAAACAGTGGCTTAGAGAACTGTTTCTACAGCAGCCACACACTCTGCCCTAGAGCTGAGAAGCACTGGCTGTCACTTCCCTTTGCAGAAGTAACATTCTCCAGAAACACACTCTCTCCTAACTCTTCAGTTCCTAGCTCACCTCACATATGCATGGAAACACAGAGTGGAGCAGCCGTTCATAGCTCTTTCTTGGATGCTGCCAGAAGGCTCTGTGTGATAGTGGCTTGCAAGTAGCTGCTTAGGAATCTAGTTGCACGGCAAGTCCAAGCTTCTCACTGGAGCTGAGAAGGACTGGGGAGAACTTCCCTTTGAAGAACTAAGAGAGTGCAGAAACACACGCAGTTCTAGCTCTTACTGGTTATTGTGCAGGAGAGATCAGTGAACAGGCCGCTCTGCCCGAACAAGGGAGAAGGCTGATGCGTAGTTCCCAAGCATATTCTTCTCAGTCTACTAGAAACGTTGGAGTAGAGCTGAGATGAACTCGGTATAAGTTCCATTTGAAGCAATAACCTAGGCCAGAAACCCACTCACCTGTAGCTGTTCACATTCATCTGGAGCGCACATGCTGGGAACCAGGCAGAAGAGTGCCCTGAGGAAGCTGCTCGATTTCACCTTGTCAGATAGGTGTTTGTCTTCCCGGCAGAGAAACAGAGACTTAGAGAACTCTTTCTACAGCAGCCACACACTCTGCCCTAGAGCTGAGAAGCACTGGCTGTCACATCCCTTTGCAGAAGTAACATTCTCCAGAAACACACTCTCTCCTAACTCTTCAGTACGTAGCTCACCTCACATATGCATGGAAACACAGAGTGGAGCAGCCGGTGATAGCTCTTGCTTGGATGCTGCCAGAAGGCTCAGTGTGATAGTGGCTTGCATGTAGCTGCTTAGGAATCTAGTTGCAGGGCAAGTACAAGCTTCTCACTGGAGCTGAGAAGGACTGGGAAGAACTTCCCTTTGAAGATCTAAGAGTGTCCAGAAACGCACGCAGTTCTAGCTCTTACAGGGGAGTGTGCAGGAGAGTTCAGTGAACAGGCCGCTCTGCCCGAACAAGGCAGAAGGCAGATGCGTAGTTCCCAAGCATATTCGTCTGAGTCTACTAGAAACGTTGGAGTAGAGCTGAGATGAACTCAGTATAAGTTCCATTTGAAGAAATAACATAGGCCAGAAACCCACTCAGCTGTAGCTGTTAAGATTCATCTGGAGTGCACATGCTGGGAACCAGGCAGCAGAGTGCCCTGTGGAAGCTGCTCGATTTCCGCTTGTCTGATAGGTGTTTGTCTTCCCGGCAGAGAAACAGTGGCTTAGAGAACTGTTTCTACAGCAGCCACACACTCTGCCCTAGAGCTGAGAAGCACTGGCTGTCACTTCCCTTTGCAGAAGTAACATTCTCCAGAAACACACTCTCTCCTAACTCTTCAGTTCCTAGCTCACCTCACATATGCATGGAAACACAGAGTGGAGCAGCCGGTGATAGCTCTTTCTTGGATGCTGCCAGAAGGCTCTGTGTGATAGTGGCTTGCAAGTAGCTTCTTAGGAATCTAGTTGCAGAGCAAGTACAAGCTTCTCACTGGTGCTGAGAAGGACTGGGAAGAACATCCCTTTGAAGAAGTAAGAGGGTGCAGAAACACACGCATTTCTAGCTCTTCCTGGGGAGTGTGCAGGAGAGTTTAGTGAACAGGCCTCTCTGCCTGAACACGGCAGTATGCAGATGCGTAGTTCCCAAGCATATTCTTCTGAGTCTACTAGAAACGTTGGAGTAGAGCTGAGATGAACTCGGTATAAGTTCCATTTGAAGAAATAACCTAGGCCAGAAACCCACTCAGCTGTAGCTGTTAAGATTTATCTGGAGCGCACATGCTGGGAACCAGGCAGCAGAGTGCCCTGTGGAAGCTGCTCGATTTCACCTTGTCAGATACGTGTTTGTCTTCCCGGCAGAGAAACAGTGGCTTAGAGAACTCTTTCTACAGCAGCCACACACTCTGCTCTAGAGCTGAGAAGCACTGGCTGTCACTTCCCTTTGCAGAAGTAACATTCTCCAGAAACACACTCTCTCCTAACTCTTCAGTTCCTAGCTCACCTCACATATGCATGGAAACACAGAGTGGAGCAGCCGGTGATAGCTCTTGCTTGGATGCTGCCAGAAGGCTCTGTGTGATAGTGGCTTGCATGTAGCTGCTTAGGAATCTAGTTGCAGGGCAAGTACAAGCTTCTCACTGGAGCTGAGAAGGACTGGGAAGAACTTCCCTTTGAAGATCTAAGAGTGTCCAGAAACGCACGCAGTTCTAGCTCTTACAGGGGAGTGTGCAGGAGAGTTCAGTGAACAGGCCGCTCTGCCCGAACAAGGCAGAAGGCAGATGCGTAGTTCCCAAGCATATTCGTCTGAGTCTACTAGAAACGTTGGAGTAGAGCTGAGATGAACTCGGTATAAGTTCCATTTGAAGAAATAACATAGGCCAGAAACCCACTCAGCTGTAGCTGTTAAGATTCATCTGGAGCGCACATGCTGGGAACCAGGCAGCAGAGTGCCCTGTGGAAGCTGCTCGATTTCCGCTTGTCTGATAGGTGTTTGTCTTCCCGGCAGAGAAACAGTGGCTTAGAGAACTGTTTCTACAGCAGCCACACACTCTGCCCTAGAGCTGAGAAGCACTGGCTGTCACTTCCCTTTGCAGAAGTAACATTCTCCAGAAACACACTCTCTCCTAACTCTTCAGTTCCTAGCTCACCTCACATATGCATGGAAACACAGAGTGGAGCAGCCGGTGATAGCTCTTTCTTGGATGCTGCCAGAAGGCTCTGTGTGATAGTGGCTTGCAAGTAGCTGCTTACGAATCTAGTTGCACGGCAAGTCCAAGCTTCTCACTGGAGCTGAGAAGGACTGGGGAGAACTTCCCTTTGAAGAACGAAGAGAGTGCAGAAACACACGCAGTTCTAGCTCTTACTGGTTATTGTGCAGGAGAGATCAGTGAACAGGCCGCTCTGCCCGAACAAGGGAGAAGGCTGATGCGTAGTTCCCAAGCATATTCTTCTCAGTCTACTAGAAACTTTGGAGTAGAGCTGAGATGAACTCGGTATAAGTTCCATTTGAAGCAATAACCTAGGCCAGAAACCAACTCAGGTGTAGCTGTTAAGATTCATGTTGAGCGCACATGGTGGGAACCAGGCAGCAGAGTGCCCTGTGGAAGCTGCTCGATTTCACCTTGTCAGATACGTGTTTGTCTTCCCGGCAGAGAAACAGTGGCTTAGAGAACTCTTTCTACAGCAGCCACACACTCTGCTCTAGAGCTGAGAAGCACTGGCTGTCACTTCCCTTTGCAGAAGTAACATTCTCCAGAAACACACTCTCTCCTAACTCTTCAGTTCCTAGCTCACCTCACATATGCATGGAAACACAGAGTGGAGCAGCCGGTGATAGCTCTTGCTTGGATGCTGCCAGAAGGCTCTGTGTGATAGTGGCTTGCATGTAGCTGCTTAGGAATCTAGTTGCAGGGCAAGTACAAGCTTCTCACTGGAGCTGAGAAGGACTGGGAAGAACTTCCCTTTGAAGATCTAAGAGTGTCCAGAAACGCACGCAGTTCTAGCTCTTACAGGGGAGTGTGCAGGAGAGTTCAGTGAACAGGCCGCTCTGCCCGAACAAGGTAGAAGGCAGATGCGTGGTTCCCAAGCATATTCGTCTGAGTCTACTAGAAACGTTGGAGTAGAGCTGAGATGAACTCGGTATAAGTTCCATTTGAAGCAATAACCTAGGCCAGAAACCCACTCACCTGTAGCTGTTCAGATTCATCTGGAGCGCACATGCTGGGAACCAGGCAGAAGAGTGCCCTGAGGAAGCTGCTCGATTTCACCTTGTCAGATAGGTGTTTGTCTTCCCGGCAGAGAAACAGTGGCTTAGAGAACTCTTTCTACAGCAGCCACACACTCTGCCCTAGAGCTGAGAAGCACTGGCTGTCACATCCCTTTGCAGAAGTAACATTCTCCAGAAACACACTCTCTCCTAACTCTTCAGTACGTAGCTCACCTCACATATGCATGGAAACACAGTGTGGAGTAGCCGCTGATAGCTCTTGCTTGGATGCTGCCAGAAGGCTCAGTGTGATAGTGGCTTGCAAGTAGCTGCTTAGGAATCTAGTTGCACCGCAAGTCCAAGCTTCTCACTGGAGCTGAGAAGGACTGGGAAGAACTTCCATTTGAAGAAGTAAGAGGGTGCAGAAACAGACGCAGTTCTAGCTCTTACTGGGGAGTGTGCAGGAGAGTTCAGTGAACAGGCCGCTCTGCCCGAACAAGGGAGAAGGCTGATGCGTAGTTCCCAAGCATATTCTTCTCAGTCTACTAGAAACTTTGGAGTAGAGCTGAGATGAACTCGGTATAAGTTCCATTTGAAGCAATAACCTAGGCCAGAAACCCACTCAGCTGTAGCTGTTAAGATTCATGTTGAGCGCACATGGTGGGAACCAGGCAGCAGAGTGCCCTGTGGAAGCTGCTCGATTTCACCTTGTCAGATACGTGTTTGTCTTCCCGGCAGAGAAACAGTGGCTTAGAGAACTCTTTCTACAGAAGCCACACACTCTGCCCTAGAGCTGAGAAGCACTGGCTGTCACTTCCCTTTGCAGAAGTAACATTCTCCAGAAACACACTCTCTCCTAACTCTTCAGTTCCTAGCTCACCTCACATATGCTTGGAAACACAGAGTGGAGCAGCCGGTGATAGCTCTTGCTTGGATGCTGCCAGAAGGCTCTGTGTGATAGTGGCTTGCAAGTAGCTGCTTAGGAATCTAGTTGCAGGGCAAGTACAAGCTTCTCACTGGAGCTGAGAAGGACTGGGAAGAACTACCATTTGAAGAAGTAAGAGGGTGCAGAAACACACGCAGTTCTAGCTCTTACTGGGGAGTGTGCAAGAGATTTCAGTGAACAGGCCGCTCTGCCCGAACACGGCAGTAGGCAGATGCGTAGTTCCCAAGCATATTCGTCTGAGTCTACTAGAAACGTTGGAGTAGAGCTGAGATGAACTCGGTATAAGTTCCATTTGCAGCAATAACCTAGGCCAGAAACCCACTCACCTGTAGCTGTTCAGATTCATCTGGAGCGCACATGCTGGGAACCAGGCAGAAGAGTGCCCTGAGGAAGCTGCTCGATTTCACCTTGTCAGATAGTTGTTTGTCTTCCCGGCAGAGAAACCGAGGCTTAGAGAACTCTTTCTACAGCAGCCACACACTCTGCCCTAGAGCTGAGAAGCACTGGCTGTCACTTCCCTTTGCAGAAGTAACATTCTTCAGAAACACACTCTCTCCTAACTCTTCAGTTCCTAGCTCACCTCACATATGCATGGAAACACAGAGTGGAGCAGCCGGTGATAGCTCTTGCTTGGATGCTGCCAGAAGGCTCAGTGTGATAGTGGCTTGCAAGTAGCTGCTTAGGAATCTACTTGCACGGCAAGTACATGCTTCTCAATGGAGCCTTGAAGGACTGGGAAGAACTTCCCTTTGAAGAACTAAGAGTGTGCAGAAACACACGCAGTTCTAGCTCTTACTGGGGAGTGTGCAGGAGAGTTCAGTGAACTGGCCGCTCTGCCCGAACAAGGCAGAAGTCAGATGCGTAGTTCCCAAGCATATTCGTCTGAGTCTACTAGAAACGTTGGAGTAGAGCTGAGATGAACTCGGTATAAGTTCCATTTGAAGAAATAACCTAGGCCAGAAACCCACTCAGCTGTTGCTGTTAAGATTTATCTGGAGCGCACATGCTGGGAACCAGGCAGCAGAGTGCCCTGTGGAAGCTGCTCGATTTCACCTTGTCAGATACGTGTTTGTCTTCCCGGCAGAGAAACAGTGGCTTAGAGAACTCTTTCTACAGCAGCCACACACTCTGCTCTAGAGCTGAGAAGCACTGGCTGTCACTTCCCTTTGCAGAAGTAACATTCTCCAGAAACACACTCTCTCCTAACTCTTCAGTACGTAGCTCACCTCACATATGCATGGAAACACAGAGTGGAGCAGCCGCTGATAGCTCTTGCTTGGATGCTGCCAGAAGGCTCAGTGTGATAGTGGCTTGCATGTAGCTGCTTAGGAATCTAGTTGCAGGGCAAGTACAAGCTTCTCACTGGAGCTGAGAAGGACTGGGAAGAACTTCCCTTTGAAGATCTAAGAGTGTCCAGAAATGCACGCAGTTCTAGCTCTTACAGGGGAGTGTGCAGGAGAGTTCAGTGAACTGGCCGCTCTGCCCGAACAAGGCAGAAGGCAGATGCATAGTTCCCAAGCATATTCTTCTGAGTCTACTAGAAACGTTGGAGTAGAGCTGAGATGAACTCGGTATAAGTTCCATTTGAAGAAATAACATAGGCCAGAAACCCACTCAGCTGTAGCTGTTAAGATTCATCTGGAGCGCACATGCTGGGAACCAGGCAGCAGAGTGCCCTGTGGAAGCTGCTCGATTTCCGCTTGTCTGATAGGTGTTTGTCTTCCCGGCAGAGAAACAGTGGCTTAGAGAACTGTTTCTACAGCAGCCACACACTCTGCCCTAGAGCTGAGAAGCACTGGCTGTCACTTCCCTTTGCAGAAGTAACATTCTCCAGAAACACACTCTCTCCTAACTCTTCAGTTCCTAGCTCACCTCACATATGCATGGAAACACAGAGTGGAGCAGCCGGTGATAGCTCTTGCTTGGATGCTGCCAGAAGGCTCTGTGTGATAGTGGCTTGCAAGTAGCTGCTTAGGAATCTAGTTGCACGGCAAGTCCAAGCTTCTCACTGGAGCTGAGAAGGACTGGGGAGAACTTCCCTTTGAAGAACTAAGAGAGTGCAGAAACACGCGCAGTTCTAGCTCTTACTGGTTATTGTGCAGGAGAGATCAGTGAACAGGCCGCTCTGCCCAAACAAGGGAGAAGGCTGATGCGTAGTTCCCAAGCATATTCTTCTCAGTCTACTAGAAACTTTGGAGTAGAGCTGAGATGAACTCGGTATAAGTTCCATTTGAATCAATAACCTAGGCCAGAAACCCACTCAGCTGTAGCTGTTAAGATTCATGTTGAGCGCACATGGTGGGAACCAGGCAGCAGAGTGCCCTGTGGAAGCTGCTCGATTTCACCTTGTCAGATACGTGTTTGTCTTCCCGGCAGAGAAACAGTGGCTTAGAGAACTCTTTCTACAGAAGCCACACACTCTGCCCTAGAGCTGAGAAGCACTGGCTGTCACTTCCCTTTGCAGAAGTAACATTCTCCAGAAACACACTCTCTCCTAACTCTTCAGTTCCTAGCTCACCTCACATATGCTTGGAAACACAGAGTGGAGCAGCCGGTGATAGCACTTGCTTGGATGCTGCCAGAAGGCTCTGTGTGATAGTGGCTTGCAAGTAGCTGCTTAGGAATCTAGTTGCAGGGCAAGTACAAGCTTCTCACTGGAGCTGAGAAGGACTGGGAAGAACTTCCATTTGAAGAAGTAAGAGGGTGCAGAAACACACGCAGTTCTAGCTCTTACTGGGGAGTGTGCAGGAGAGTTCAGTGAACAGGCCGCTCTGCCCGAACAAGGCAGAAGGCAGATGCGTAGTTCCCAATCATATCCTTCTAGGTCTACTAGAAGGATGTACAAGCTTCTCACTGGTGCTGAGAAGGACTGGGAAGAACATCCCTTTGAAGAAGTAAGAGGGTGCAGAAACAGACGCATTTCTAGCTCTTCCTGGGGAGTGTGCAGGAGAGTTCAGTGAACAGGCCGCTCTGCCCGAACACGGCAGTAGGCAGATGCGTAGTTCCCAAGCATATTCGTCTGAGTCTACTAGAAACGTTGGAGTAGAGCTGAGATGAACTCGGTATAAGTTCCATTTGAAGCAATAACCTAGGCCAGAAACCCACTCACCTGTAGCTGTTCAGATTCATCTGGAGCGCACATGCTGGGAACCAGGCAGAAGAGTGCCCTGAGGAAGCTGCTCGATTTCACCTTGTCAGATAGTTGTTTGTCTTCCCGGCAGAGAAACAGAGGCTTAGAGAACTCTTTCTACATCAGCCACACACTCTGCCCTAGAGCTGAGAAGCACTGGCTGTCACTTCCCTTTGCAGAAGTAACATTCTTCAGAAACACACTCTCTCCTAACTCTTCAGTTCCTAGCTCACCTCACATATGCATGGAAACACAGAGTGGAGCAGCCGGTGATAGCTCTTGCTTGGATGCTGCCAGAAGGCTCAGTGTGATAGTGGCTTGCAAGTAGCTGCTTAGGAATCTACTTGCACGGCAAGTACATGCTTCTCAATGGAGCCTTGAAGGACTGGGAAGAACTTCCCTTTGAAGAACTAAGAGTGTGCAGAAACACACGCAGTTCTAGCTCTTACTGGGGAGTGTGCAGGAGAGTTCAGTGAACTGGCCGCTCTGCCCGAACAAGGCAGAAGGCAGATGCGTAGTTCCCAAGCATATTATTCTGAGTCTATTAGAAACGTTGGAGTAGAGGTGAGATGAACTCGGTATAAGTTCCATTTGAAGAAATAACCTAGGCCAGAAACCCACTCAGCTGTAGCTGTTAAGATTCATGTGGAGCGCACATGCTGGGAACCAGGCAGCAGAGTGCCCTGTGGAAGCTGCTCGATTTCCGCTTGTCTGATAGGTGTTTGTCTTCCCGGCAGAGAAACAGTGGCTTAGAGAACTGTTTCTACAGCAGCCACACACTCTGCCCTAGAGCTGAGAAGCACTGGCTGTCACTTCCCTTTGCAGAAGTAACATTCTCCAGAAACACACTCTCTCCTAACTCTTCAGTTCCTAGCTCACCTCACATATGCATGGAAACACAGAGTGGAGCAGCCGTTCATAGCTCTTTCTTGGATGCTGCCAGAAGGCTCTGTGTGATAGTGGCTTGCAAGTAGCTGCTTAGGAATCTAGTTGCACGGCAAGTACAAGCTTCTCACTGGAGCTGAGAAGGACTGGGAAGAACTTCCCTTTGAAGAACTAAGAGAGTGCAGAAACACACGCAGTTCTAGCTCTTACTGGTTATTGTGCAGGAGAGATCAGTGAACAGGCCGCTCTGCCCGAACAAGGGAGAAGGCTGATGCGTAGTTCCCAAGCATATTCTTCTCAGTCTACTAGAAACTTTGGAGTAGAGCTGAGATGAACTCGGTATAAGTTCCATTTGAAGCAATAACCTAGGCCAGAAACCCACTCAGCTGTAGCTGTTAAGATTCATGTTGAGCGCACATGGTGGGAACCAGGCAGCAGAGTGCCCTGTGGAAGCTGCTCGATTTCACCTTGTCAGATAGGTGTTTGTCTTCCCGGCAGAGAAACAGAGGCTTAGAGAACTCTTTCTACAGCAGCCACACACTCTGCCCTAGAGCTGAGAAGCACTGGCTGTCACATCCCTTTGCAGAAGTAACATTCTCCAGAAACACACTCTCTCCTAACTCTTCAGTACGTAGCTCACCTCACATATGCATGGAAACACAGAGTGGAGCAGCCGGTGATAGCACTTGCTTGGATGCTGCCAGAAGGCTCTGTGTGATAGTGGCTTGCAAGCAGCTGCTTAGGAATCTAGTTGCACGGCAAGTACATGCTTCTCAATGGAGCCTTGAAGGACTGGGAAGAACTTCCCTTTGAAGAACTAAGAGTGTGCAGAAACACACGCAGTTCTAGCTCTTACTGGTTATTGTGCAGGAGAGATCAGTGAACAGGCCGCTCTGCCCGAACAAGGCAGAAGGCTGATGTGTAGTTCCCAAGCATATTCTTCTCAGTCTACTAGAAACTTTGGAGTAGAGCTGAGATGAACTCGGTATAAGTTCCATTTGAAGCAATAACCTAGGCCAGAAACCCACTCAGCTGTAGCTGTTAAGATTCATGTTGAGCGCACATGGTGGGAACCAGGCAGCAGAGTGCCCTGTGGAAGCTGCTCGATTTCACCTTGTCAGATAGGTGTTTGTCTTCCCGGCAGAGAAACAGAGGCTTAGAGAACTCTTTCTACAGCAGCCACACACTCTGCCCTAGAGCTGAGAAGCACTGGCTGTCACATCCCTTTGCAGAAGTAACATTCTCCAGAAACACACTCTCTCCTGACTCTTCAGTACCTAGCTCACCTCACATATGCATGGAAACACAGAGTGGAGCAGCCGGTGATAGCACTTGCTTGGATGCTGCCAGAAGGCTCTGTGTGATAGTGGCTTGCAAGTAGCTGCTTAGGAATCTAGTTGCACGGCAAGTACATGCTTCTCAATGGAGCCTTGAAGGACTGGGAAGAACTTCCCTTTGAAGAACTAAGAGTGTGCAGAAACACACGCAGTTCTAGCTCTTACTGGGGAGTGTGCATGAGAGTTCAGTGAACTGGCCGCTCTGCCCGAACAAGGCAGAAGGCAGATGCGTAGTTCCCAAGCATATTATTCTGAGTCTATTAGAAACGTTGGAGTAGAGGTGAGATGAACTCGGTATAAGTTCCATTTGAAGAAATAACCTAGGCCAGAAACCCACTCAGCTGTAGCTGTTAAGATTCATGTGGAGCGCACATGCTGGGAACCAGGCAGCAGAGTGCCCTGTGGAAGCTGCTCGATTTCCGCTTGTCTGATAGGTGTTTGTCTTCCCGGCAGAGAAACAGTGGCTTAGAGAACTGTTTCTACAGCAGCCACACACTCTGCCCTAGAGCTGAGAAGCACTGGCTGTCACTTCCCTTTGCAGAAGTAACATTCTCCAGAAACACACTCTCTCCTAACTCTTCAGTTCCTAGCTCACCTCACATATGCATGGAAACACAGAGTGGAGCAGCCGTTCATAGCTCTTTCTTGGATGATGCCAGAAGGCTCTGTGTGATAGTGGCTTGCAAGTAGCTGCTTAGGAATCTAGTTGCACGGCAAGTCCAAGCTTCTCACTGGAGCTGAGAAGGACTGGGAAGAACTTCCCTTTGAAGAACTAAGAGAGTGCAGAAACACACGCAGTTCTAGCTCTTACTGGTTATTGTGCAGGAGAGATCAGTGAACAGGCCGCTCTGCCCGAACAAGGGAGAAGGCTGATGCGTATTTCCCAAGCATATTCTTCTCAGTCTACTAGATACTTTGGAGTAGAGCTGAGATGAACTCGGTATAAGTTCCATTTGAAGCAATAACCTAGGCCAGAAACCCACTCAGCTGTAGCTGTTAAGATTCATGTTGAGCGCACATGGTGGGAACCAGGCAGCAGAGTGCCCTGTGGAAGCTGCTCGATTTCACCTTGTCAGATACGTGTTTGTCTTCCCGGCAGAGAAACAGTGGCTTAGAGAACTCTTTCTACAGAAGCCACACACTCTGCCCTAGAGCTGAGAAGCACTGGCTGTCACTTCCCTTTGCAGAAGTAACATTCTCCAGAAACACACTCTCTCCTAACTCTTCAGTTCCTAGCTCACCTCACATATGCTTGGAAACACAGAGTGCAGCAGCCGGTGATAGCTCTTGCTTGGATGCTGCCAGAAGGCTCTGTGTGATAGTGGCTTGCAAGTAGCTGCTTAGGAATCTAGTTGCAGGGCAAGTACAAGCTTCTCACTGGAGCTGAGAAGGACTGGGAAGAACTTCCATTTGAAGAAGTAAGAGGGTGCAGAAACACACGCAGTTCTATCTCTTACTGGGGAGTGTGCAAGAGAGTTCAGTGAACAGGCCGCTCTGCCCGAACAAGGCAGAAGGCAGATGCTTAGTTCCCAATCATAATCTTCTAGGTCTACTAGAAACGTTGGAGTAGAGCTGAGATGAACTCGGTATAAGTTCCATTTGAAGCAATAACCTAGGCCAGAAACCCACTCAGTTGCTGCTGTTCAGATTCATCTGGAGCGCACATGCTGGGAACCTGGCAGCAGAGTGCCCTGTGGAAGCTGCTCGATTTCACCTTGTCAGATAGGTGTTTGTCTTCCCGGCAGAGAAACAGAGGCTTAGAGAACTCTTTCTACAGCAGCCACACACTCTGCCCTAGAGCTGAGAAGCACTGGCTGTCACTTCCCTTTGCAGAAGTAACATTCTCCAGAAACACACTCTCTCCTAACTCTTCAGTACCTAGCTCACCTCACATATGCATGGAAACACAGAGTGGAGCAGCCGGTGATAGCTCTTGCTTGGATGCTGCCAGAAGGCTCTGTGTGATAGTGGCTTGCATGTAGCTGCTTAGGAATCTAGTTGCAGGGAAAGTACAAGCTTCTCACTGGAGCTGAGAAGGACTGGGAAGAACTTCCCTTTGAAGATCTAAGAGTGTCCAGAAACGCACGCAGTTCTAGCTCTTACAGGGGAGTGTGCAGGAGAGTTCAGTGAACAGGCCGCTCTGCCCGAACAAGGCAGAAGGCAGATGCGTAGTTCCCAAGCATATTCGTCTGTGTCTACTAGAAACGTTGGAGTAGAGCTGAGATGAACTCGGTATAAGTTCCATTTGAAGCAATAACCTAGGCCAGAAACCCACTCACCTGTAGCTGTTCAGATTCATCTGGAACGCACATGCTGGGAACCAGGCAGAAGAGTGCCCTGAGGAAGCTGCTCGATTTCACCTTGTCAGATAGGTGTTTGTCTTCCCGGCAGAGAAACAGAGGCTTAGAGAACTCTTTCTACAGCAGCCACACACTCTGCCCTAGAGCTGAGAAGCACTGGCTGTCACATCCCTTTGCAGAAGTAACATTCTCCAGAAACACACTCTCTCCTAACTCTTCAGTACGTAGCTCACCTCACATATGCATGGAAACACAGAGTGGAGCAGCCGCTGATAGCTCTTGCTTGGATGCTGCCAGAAGGCTCAGTGTGATAGTGGCTTGCATGTAGCTGCTTAGGAATCTAGTTGCAGGGCAAGTACAAGCTTCTCACTGGAGCTGAGAAGGACTGGGAAGAACTTCCCTTTGAAGATCTAAGAGTGTCCAGAAACGCACGCAGTTCTAGCTCTTACAGGGGAGTGTGCAGGAGAGTTCAGTGAACTGGCCGCTCTGCCCGAACAAGGCAGAAGGCAGATGCGTAGTTCCCAAGCATATTCGTCTGAGTCTACTAGAAACGTTGGAGTAGAGCTGAGATGAACTCGGTATAAGTTCCATTTGAAGAAATAACATAGGCCAGAAACCCACTCAGCTGTAGCTGTTAAGATTCATCTGGAGCGCACATGCTGGGAACCAGGCAGCAGAGTGCCCTGTGGAAGCTGCTCGATTTCCGCTTGCCTGATAGGTGTTTGTCTTCCCGGCAGAGAAACAGTGGCTTAGAGAACTGTTTCTACAGCAGCCACACACTCTGCCCTAGAGCTGAGAAGCACTGGCTGTCACTTCCCTTTGCAGAAGTAACATTCTCCAGAAACACACTCTCTCCTAACTCTTCAGTTCCTAGCTCACCTCACATATGCATGGAAACACAGAGTGGAGCAGCCGGTGATAGCTCTTTCTTGGATGCTGCCAGAAGGCTCTGTGTGATAGTGGCTTGCAAGTAGCTGCTTAGGAATCTAGTTGCACGGCAAGTCCAAGCTTCTCACTGGAGCCAAGAAGGACTGGGGAGAACTTCCCTTTGAAGAACTAAGAGAGTGCAGAAACACACGCAGTTCTAGCTCTTACTGGTTATTGTGCAGGAGAGATCAGTGAACAGGCCGCTCTGCCCGAACAAGGGAGAAGGCTGATGCGTAGTTCCCAAGCATATTCTTCTCAGTCTACTAGAAACTTTGGAGTAGAGCTGAGATGAACTCGGTATAAGTTCCATTTGAAGCAATAACCTAGGCCAGAAACCCACTCATCTGTAGCTGTTAAGATTCATGTTGAGCGCACATGGTGGGAACCAGGCAGCAGAGTGCCCTGTGGAAGCTGCTCGATTTCACCTTGTCAGATACGTGTTTGTCTTCCCGGCAGAGAAACAGTGGCTTAGAGAACTCTTTCTACAGAAGCCACACACTCTGCCCTAGAGCTGAGAAGCACTGGCTGTCACTTCCCTTTGCAGAAGTAACATTCTCCAGAAACACACTCTCTCCTAACTCTTCAGTTCCTAGCTCACCTCACATATGCTTGGAAACACAGAGTGGAGCAGCCGGTGATAGCTCTTGCTTGGATGCTGCCAGAAGGCTCTGTGTGATAGTGGCTTGCAAGTAGCTGCTTAGGAATCTACTTGCAGGGCAAGTACAAGCTTCTCACTGGAGCTGAGAAGGACTGGGAAGAACATCCATTTGAAGAAGTAAGAGGGTGCAGAAACACACGCAGTTCTAGCTCTTACTGGGGAGTGTGCAAGAGAGTTCAGTGAACAGGCCGCTCTGCCCGAACAAGGCAGAAGGCAGATGCGTAGTTCCCAATCTTATCCTTCTAGGTCTACTAGAAACGTTGGAGTAGAGCTGAGATGAACTCGGTATAAGTTCCATTTGAAGCAATAACCTAGGCCAGAAACCCACTCAGTTGCTGCTGTTCAGATTCATCTGGAGCGCACATGCTGGGAACCTGGCAGTAGAGTGCCCTGTGGAAGCTGCTCGATTTCACCTTGTCAGATAGGTGTTTGTCTTCCCGGCAGAGAAACAGGGGCTTAGAGAACTCTTTCTACAGCAGCCACACACTCTGCCCTAGAGCTGAGAAGCACTGGCTGTCACTTCCCTTTGCAGAAGTAACATTCTGCAGAAACACACTCTCTCCTAACTCTTCAGTACCTAGCTCACCTCACATATGCATGGAAACACAGAGTGGAGCAGCCGGTGATAGCTCTTGCTTGGATGCTGCCAGAAGGCTCTGTGTGATAGTGGCTTGCAAGTAGCTGCTTAGGAATCTAGTTGCAGAGCAAGTACAAGCTTCTCACTGGTGCTGAGAAGGACTGGGAAGAACATCCCTTTGAAGAAGTAAGAGGGTGCAGA
This sequence comes from Tapirus indicus, assembly GCA_031878705.1. Taxonomy (NCBI): domain Eukaryota; kingdom Metazoa; phylum Chordata; class Mammalia; order Perissodactyla; family Tapiridae; genus Tapirus; species Tapirus indicus. The sequence goes on along the minus strand of CM062924.1, from coordinate 84,195,094 downwards.
AACACACGCATTTCTAGCTCTTCCTGGGGAGTGTGCAGGAGAGTTTAGTGAACAGGCCTCTCTGCCCGAACACGGCAGTAGGCAGATGCGTAGTTCCCAAGCATATTCTTCTGAGTCTACTAGAAACGTTGGAGTAGTGCTGAGATGAACTCGGTATAAGTTCCATTTGAAGAAATAACCTAGGCCAGAAACCCACTCAGCTGTAGCTGTTAAGATTTATCTGGAGCGCACATGCTGGGAACCAGGCAGCAGAGTGCCCTGTGGAAGCTGCTCGATTTCACCTTGTCATATACGTGTTTGTCTTCCCGGCAGAGAAACAGTGGCTTAGAGAACTCTTTCTACAGCAGCCACACACTCTGCTCTAGAGCTGAGAAGCACTGGCTGTCACTTCCCTTTGCAGAAGTAACATTCTCCAGAAACACACTCTCTCCTAACTCTTCAGTTCCTAGCTCACCTCACATATGCATGGAAACACAGAGTGGAGCAGCCGCTGATAGCTCTTGCTTGGATGCTGCCAGAAGGCTCTGTGTGATAGTGGCTTGCATGTAGCTGCTTAGGAATCTAGTTGCAGGGCAAGTACAAGCTTCTCACTGGAGCTGAGAAGGACTGGGAAGAACTTCCCTTTGAAGATCTAAGAGTGTCCAGAAACGCACGCAGTTCTAGCTCTTACAGGGGAGTGTGCAGGAGAGTTCAGTGAACAGGCCGCTCTGCCCGAACAAGGCAGAAGGCAGATGCGTAGTTCACAAGCATATTCGTCTGAGTCTACTAGAAACGTTGGAGTAGAGCTGAGATGAACTCGGTATAAGTTCCATTTGAAGCAATAACCTAGGCCAGAAACCCACTCACCTGTAGCTGTTCAGATTCATCTGGAACGCACATGCTGGGAACCAGGCAGAAGAGTGCCCTGAGGAAGCTGCTCGATTTCACCTAATCAGATAGGTGTTTGTCTTCCCGGCAGAGAAACAGAGGCTTAGAGAACTCTTTCTACAGCAGCCACACACTCTGCCCTAGAGCTGAGAAGCACTGGCTGTCACATCCCTTTGCAGAAGTAACATTCTCCAGAAACACACTCTCTCCTAACTCTTCAGTACGTAGCTCACCTCACATATGCATGGAAACACAGAGTGGAGCAGCCGCTGATAGCTCTTGCTTGGATGCTGCCAGAAGGCTCAGTGTGATAGTGGCTTGCAAGTAGCTGCTTAGGAATCTAGTTGCACCGCAAGTCCAAGCTTCTCACTGGAGCTGAGAAGGACTGGGAAGAACTTCCATTTGAAGAAGTAAGAGGGTGCAGAAACAGACGCAGTTCTAGCTCTTACTGGTTATTGTGCAGGAGAGATCAGTGAACAGGCCGCTCTGCCCGAACAAGGGAGAAGGCTGATGCGTAGTTCCCAAGCATATTCTTCTCAGTCTACTAGAAACTTTGGAGTAGAGCTGAGATGAACTCGGTATAAGTTCCATTTGAAGCAATAACCTAGGCCAGAAACCCACTCAGCTGTAGCTGTTAAGATTCATCTGGAGCGCACATGGTGGGAACCAGGCAGCAGAGTGCCCTGTGGAAGCTGCTCGATTTCACCTTGTCAGATACGTGTTTGTCTTCCCGGCAGAGAAACAGTGGCTTAGAGAACTCTTTCTACAGAAGCCACACACTCTGCCCTAGAGCTGAGAAGCACTGGCTGTCACTTCCCTTTGCAGAAGTAACATTCTCCAGAAACACACTCTCTCCTAACTCTTCAGTTCCTAGCTCACCTCACATATGCTTGGAAACACAGACTGGAGCAGCCGGTGATAGCTCTTGCTTGGATGCTGCCAGAAGGCTCTGTGTGATAGTGGCTTGCAAGTAGCTGCTTAGGAATGTAGTTGCAGGGCAAGTACAAGCTTCTCACTGGAGCTGAGAAGGACTGGGAAGAACTTCCATTTGAAGAAGTAAGAGGGTGCAGAAACACACGCAGTTCTAGCTCTTACTGGGGAGTGTGCAAGGGAGTTCAGTGAACAGGCCGCTCTGCCCGAACAAGGCAGAAGGCAGATGCGTAGTTTCCAATCATATCCTTCTAGGTCTACTAAAACGTTGGAGTAGAGCTGAGATGAACTCGGTATAAGTTCCATTTGAAGCAATAACCTAGGCCAGAAACCCACTCAGTTGCTGCTGTTCAGATTCATCTGGAGCGCACATGCTGGGAACCTGGCAGCAGAGTGCCCTGTGGAAGCTGCTCGATTTCACCTTGTCAGATAGGTGTTTGTCTTCCCGGCAGAGAAACAGAGGCTTAGAGAACTCTTTCTACAGCAGCCACACACTCTGCCCTAGAGCTGAGAAGCACTGGCTGTCACTTCCCTTTGCAGAAGTAACATTCTCCAGAAACACACTCTCTCCTAACTCTTCAGTACCTAGCTCACCTCACATATGCATGGAAACACAGAGTGGAGCAGCCGGTGATAGCTCTTGCTTGGATGCTGCCAGAAGGCTCTGTGTGATAGTGGCTTGCAAGTAGCTGCTTAGGAATCTAGTTGCAGAGCAAGTACAAGCTTCTCACTGGTGCTGAGAAGGACTGGGAAGAACATCCCTTTGAAGAAGTAAGAGGGTGCAGAAACACACGCATTTCTAGCTCTTCCTGGGGAGTGTGCAGGAGAGTTTAGTGAACAGGCCTCTCTGCCCGAACACGGCAGTAGGCAGATGCGTAGTTCCCAAGCATATTCTTCTGAGTCTACTAGAAACGTTGGAGTAGAGCTGAGATGAACTCGGTATAGGTTCCATTTGAAGAAATAACCTAGGCCAGAAACCCACTCAGCTGTAGCTGTTAAGATTTATCTGGAGCGCACATGCTGGGAACCAGGCAGCAGAGTGCCCTGTGGAAGCTGCTCGATTTCACCTTGTCAGATACGTGTTTGTCTTCCTGGCAGAGAAACAGTGGCTTAGAGAACTCTTTCTACAGCAGCCACACACTCTGCTCTAGAGCTGAGAAGCACTGGCTGTCACATCCCTTTGCAGAAGTAACATTCTCCAGAAACACACTCTCTCCTAACTCTTCAGTACGTAGCTCACCTCACATATGCATGGAAACACAGAGTGGAGCAGCCGGTGATAGCTCTTGCTTGGATGCTGCCAGAAGGCTCAGTGTGATAGTGGCTTGCATGTAGCTGCTTAGGAATCTAGTTGCAGGGCAAGTACAAGCTTCTCACTGGAGCTGAGAAGGACTGGGGAGAGCTTCCCTTTGAAGAACTAAGAGAGTGCAGAAACACACGCAGTTCTAGCTCTTACTGGTTATTGTGCAGGAGAGATCAGTGAACAGGCCGCTCTGCCCGAACAAGGGAGAAGGCTGATGCGTAGTTCCCAAGCATATTCTTCTCAGTCTACTAGAAACTTTGGAGTAGAGCTGAGATGAACTCGGTATAAGTTCCATTTGAAGCAATAACCTAGGCCAGAAACCCACTCAGCTGTAGCTGTTAAGATTCATGTTGAGCGCACATGGTGGGAACCAGGCAGCAGAGTGCCCTGTGGAAGCTGCTCGATTTCACCTTGTCAGATAGGTGTTTGTCTTCCCGGCAGAGAAACAGAGGCTTAGAGAACTCTTTCTACAGCAGCCACACACTCTGCCCTAGAGCTGAGAAGCACTGGCTGTCACATCCCTTTGCAGAAGTAACATTCTCCAGAAACACACTCTCTCCTAACTCTTCAGTACGTAGCTCACCTCACATATGCATGGAAACACAGAGTGGAGCAGCCGCTGATAGCTCTTACTTGGATGCTGCCAGAAGGCTCAGTGTGATAGTGGCTTGCAAGTAGCTGCTTAGGAATCTAGTTGCCCGGCAAGTCCAAGCTGCTCACTGGAGCTGAGAAGGACTGGGAAGAACTTCCATTTGAAGAAGTAAGAGGGTGCAGAAACACACGCAGTTCTAGCTCTTACTGGGGAGTGTGCAGGAGAGTTCAGTGAAGAGGCCGCTCTGCCCGAACAAGGCCGAAGGCAGATGCGTAGTTCCCAAGCATATTCTTCTGAGTCTACTAGAAACGTTGGAGTAGAGCTGAGATGAACTCGGTATAAGTTCCATTTGAAGCAATAACCTAGGCCAGAAACCCACTCACCTGTAGCTGTTCACATTCATCTGGAGCGCACATGCTGGGAACCAGGCAGAAGAGTGCCCTGAGGAAGCTGCTCGATTTCACCTTGTCAGATAGGTGTTTGTCTTCCCGGCAGAGAAACAGAGACTTAGAGAACTCTTTCTACAGCAGCCACACACTCTGCCCTAGAGCTGAGAAGCACTGGCTGTCACATCCCTTTGCAGAAGTAACATTCTCCAGAAACACACTCTCTCCTAACTCTTCAGTACGTAGCTCACCTCACATATGCATGGAAACACAGAGTGGAGCAGCCGGTGATAGCTCTTGCTTGGATGCTGCCAGAAGGCTCAGTGTGATAGTGGCTTGCATGTAGCTGCTTAGGAATCTAGTTGCAGGGCAAGTACAAGCTTCTCACTGGAGCTGAGAAGGACTGGGAAGAACTTCCCTTTGAAGATCTAAGAGTGTCCAGAAACGCACGCAGTTCTAGCTCTTACAGGGGAGTGTGCAGGAGAGTTCAGTGAACAGGCCGCTCTGCCCGAACAAGGCAGAAGGCAGATGCGTAGTTCCCAAGCATATTCGTCTGAGTCTACTAGAAACGTTGGAGTAGAGCTGAGATGAACTCAGTATAAGTTCCATTTGAAGAAATAACATAGGCCAGAAACCCACTCAGCTGTAGCTGTTAAGATTCATCTGGAGTGCACATGCTGGGAACCAGGCAGCAGAGTGCCCTGTGGAAGCTGCTCGATTTCCGCTTGTCTGATAGGTGTTTGTCTTCCCGGCAGAGAAACAGTGGCTTAGAGAACTGTTTCTACAGCAGCCACACACTCTGCCCTAGAGCTGAGAAGCACTGGCTGTCACTTCCCTTTGCAGAAGTAACATTCTCCAGAAACACACTCTCTCCTAACTCTTCAGTTCCTAGCTCACCTCACATATGCATGGAAACACAGAGTGGAGCAGCCGGTGATAGCTCTTTCTTGGATGCTGCCAGAAGGCTCTGTGTGATAGTGGCTTGCAAGTAGCTGCTTAGGAATCTAGTTGCAGAGCAAGTACAAGCTTCTCACTGGTGCTGAGAAGGACTGGGAAGAACATCCCTTTGAAGAAGTAAGAGGGTGCAGAAACACACGCATTTCTAGCTCTTCCTGGGGAGTGTGCAGGAGAGTTTAGTGAACAGGCCTCTCTGCCTGAACACGGCAGTATGCAGATGCGTAGTTCCCAAGCATATTCTTCTGAGTCTACTAGAAACGTTGGAGTAGAGCTGAGATGAACTCGGTATAAGTTCCATTTGAAGAAATAACCTAGGCCAGAAACCCACTCAGCTGTAGCTGTTAAGATTTATCTGGAGCGCACATGCTGGGAACCAGGCAGCAGAGTGCCCTGTGGAAGCTGCTCGATTTCACCTTGTCAGATACGTGTTTGTCTTCCCGGCAGAGAAACAGTGGCTTAGAGAACTCTTTCTACAGCAGCCACACACTCTGCTCTAGAGCTGAGAAGCACTGGCTGTCACTTCCCTTTGCAGAAGTAACATTCTCCAGAAACACACTCTCTCCTAACTCTTCAGTTCCTAGCTCACCTCACATATGCATGGAAACACAGAGTGGAGCAGCCGGTGATAGCTCTTGCTTGGATGCTGCCAGAAGGCTCTGTGTGATAGTGGCTTGCATGTAGCTGCTTAGGAATCTAGTTGCAGGGCAAGTACAAGCTTCTCACTGGAGCTGAGAAGGACTGGGAAGAACTTCCCTTTGAAGATCTAAGAGTGTCCAGAAACGCACGCAGTTCTAGCTCTTACAGGGGAGTGTGCAGGAGAGTTCAGTGAACAGGCCGCTCTGCCCGAACAAGGCACAAGGCAGATGCGTAGATCCCAAGCATATTCTTCTGAGTCAACTAGAAACGTTGGAGTAGAGCTGAGATGAACTCGGTATAAGTTCCATTTGAAGCAATAACCTAGGCCAGAAACCCACTCACCTGTAGCTGTTCAGATTCATCTGGAACGCACATGCTGGGAACCAGGCAGAAGAGTGCCCTGAGGAAGCTGCTCGATTTCACCTTGTCAGATAGGTGTTTGTCTTCCCGGCAGAGAAACAGAGGCTTAGAGAACTCTTTCTACAGCAGCCACACACTCTGCCCTAGAGCTGAGAAGCACTGGCTGTCACATCCCTTTGCAGAAGTAACATTCTCCAGAAACACACTCTCTCCTAACTCTTCAGTACGTAGCTCACCTCACATATGCATGGAAACACAGAGTGGAGCAGCCGCTGAGAGCTCTTGCTTGGATGCTGCCAGAAGGCTCAGTGTGATAGTGGCTTGCATGTAGCTGCTTAGGAATCTAGTTGCAGGGCACGTACAAGCTTCTCACTGGAGCTGAGAAGGACTGGGAAGAACTTCCCTTTGAAGATCTAAGAGTGTCCAGAAACGCACGCAGTTCTAGCTCTTACAGGGGAGTGTGCAGGAGAGTTCAGTGAACAGGCCGCTCTGCCCGAACAAGGCAGAAGGCAGATGCGTAGTTCCCAAGCATATTCGTCTGAGTCTACTAGAAACGTTGGAGTAGAGCTGAGATGAACTCGGTATAAGTTCCATTTGAAGAAATAACATAGGCCAGAAACCCACTCAGCTGTAGCTGTTAAGATTCATCTGGAGCGCACATTCTGGGAACCAGGCAGCAGAGTGCCCTGTGGAAGCTGCTCGATTTCCGCTTGTCTGATAGGTGTTTGTCTTCCCGGCAGAGAAACAGTGGCTTAGAGAACTCTTTCTACAGCAGCCACACACTCTGCCCTAGAGCCGAGAAGCACTGGCTGTCACTTCCCTTTGCAGAAGTAACATTCTCCAGAAACACACTCTCTCCTAACTCTTCAGTTCCTAGCTCACCTCACATATGCTTGGAAACACAGAGTGGAGCAGCCGGTGATAGCTCTTGCTTGGATGCTGCCAGAAGGCTCTGTGTGATAGTGGCTTGCAAGTAGCTGCTTAGGAATCTAGTTGCACGGCAAGTCCAAGCTTCTCACTGGAGCTGAGAAGGACTGGGAAGAACTTCCATTTGAAGAAGTAAGAGGGTGCAGAAACAGACGCAGTTCTAGCTCTTACTGGGGAGTGTGCAGGAGAGTTCAGTGAACAGGCCGCTCTGCCCGAACAAGGCAGAAGGCAGATGCGTAGTTTCCAAGCATATTCTTCTGAGTCTACTAGAAACGTTGGAGTAGAGCTGAGATGAACTCGGTATAAGTTCCATTTGAAGCAATAACCTAGGCCAGAAACCCAACAGGTGTAGCTGTTCAGGTTCATCTGGAGCGCACATGCTGGGAACCAGGCAGCAGAGTGCCCTGTGGAATCTGCTCGATTTCACCTTGTCAGATAGTTGTTTGTCTTCCCGGCAGAGAAACAGAGGCTTAGAGAACTCTTTCTACAGCTGCCACACACTCTGCCCTAGATCTGAGAAGCACTGGTTGTCACATCCCTTTGCAGAAGTAACATTCTCCAGAAACACACTCTCTCCTAACTCTTCAGTTCCTAGCTCACCTCACATATGCTTGGAAACACAGAGTGGAGCAGCCGGTGATAGCTCTTGCTTGGATGCTGCCAGAAGGCTCTGTGTGATAGTGGCTTGCAAGTAGCTGCTTAGGAATCTAGTTGCACGGCAAGTACATGCTTCTCAATGGAGCCTTGAAGGACTGGGAAGAACTTCCCTTTGAAGAACTAAGAGTGTGCAGAAACACACGCAGTTCTAGCTCTTACTGGGGAGTGTGCAGGAGAGTTCAGTGAACTGGCCGCTCTGCCCGAACAAGGCAGAAGGCAGATGCGTAGTTCCCAAGCATATTCTTCTGAGTCTATTAGAAACGTTGGAGTAGAGGTGAGATGAACTCGGTATAAGTTCCATTTGAAGAAATAACCTAGGCCAGAAACCCACTCAGCTGTAGCTGTTAAGATTCATGTTGAGCGCACATGGTGGGAACCAGGCAGCAGAGTGCCCTGTGGAAGCTGCTCGATTTCACCTTGTCAGATAGGTGTTTGTCTTCCCGGCAGAGAAACAGAGGCTTAGAGAACTCTTTCTACAGCAGCCACACACTCTGCCCTAGAGCTGAGAAGCACTGGCTGTCACATCCCTTTGCAGAAGTAACATTCTCCAGAAACACACTCTCTCCTAACTCTTCAGTACGTAGCTCACCTCACATATGCATGGAAACACAGAGTGGAGCAGCCGCTGATAGCTCTTGCTTGGATGCTGCCAGAAGGCTCAGTGTGATAGTGGCTTGCAAGTAGCTGCTTAGGAATCTAGTTGCACGGCAAGTCCAAGCTGCTCACTGGAGCTGAGAAGGACTGGGAAGAACTTCCATTTGAAGAAGTAAGAGGGTGCAGAAACAGACGCAGTTCTAGCTCTTACTGGGGAGTGTGCAGGAGAGTTCAGTGAACAGGCCGCTCTGCCTGAACAAGGCAGAAGGCAGATGCGTAGTTCCCAAGCATATTCTTCTGAGTCTACTAGAAACATTGGAGTAGAGCTGAGATGAACTCGGTATAAGTTCCATTTGAAGCAATAACCTAGGCCAGAAACCCACTCAGGTGTAGCTGTTCAGGTTCATCTGGAGCGCTAATGCTGGGAACCAGGCAGCAGAGTGCCCTGTGGAATCTTCTCGATTTCACCTTGTCAGATAGGTGTTTGTCTTCCCGGCAGAGAAACAGAGGCTTAGAGAACTCTTTCTACAGCTGCCACACACTATGCCCTATATCTGAGAAGCACTGGCTGTCACTTCCCTTTGCAGAAGTAACATTCTCCAGAAACACACTCTCTCCTAACTCTTCAGTACGTAGCTCACCTCACATATGCATGGAAACACAGAGTGGAGCAGCCGGTGATAGCACTTGCTTGGATGCTGCCAGAAGGCTCTGTGTGATAGTGGCTTGCAAGTAGCTGCTTAGGAATCTAGTTGCACGGCAAGTCCAAGCTTCTCACTGGAGCTGAGAAGGACTGGGAAGAACTTCCCTTTGAAGAACTAAGAGAGTGCAGAAACACACGCAGTTCTAGCTCTTACTGGTTATTGTGCAGGAGAGATCAGTGAACAGGCCGCTCTGCCCGAACAAGGGAGAAGGCTGATGCGTAGTTCCCAAGCATATTCTTCTCAGTCTACTAGAAACTTTGGAGTAGAGCTGAGATGAACTCGGTATAAGTTCCATTTGAAGCAATAACCTAGGCCAGAAACCCACTCAGCTGTAGCTGTTAAGATTCATCTGGAGCGCACATGGTGAGCCTCACATATGCTTGGAAACACAGAGTGGAGCAGCCGGTGATAGCTCTTGCTTGGATGCTGCCAGAAGGCTCTGTGTGATAGTGGCTTGCAAGTAGCTGCTTAGGAATCTAGTTGCAGGGCAAGTACAAGCTTCTCACTGGAGCTGAGAAGGACTGGGAAGAACTTCCATTTGAAGAAGTAAGAGGGTGCAGAAACACACGCAGTTCTAGCTCTTACTGGGGAGTGTGCAGGAGAGTTCAGTGAACAGGCCGCTCTGCCCGAACAAGGCAGAAGGCAGATGCGTAGTTCCCAATCATATCCTTCTATGTCTACTAGAAACGTTGGAGTAGAGCTGAGATGAACTCGGTATAAGTTCCATTTGAAGAAATAACCTAGGCCAGAAACCCACTCAGTTGCTGCTGTTCAGATTCATCTGGAGCGCACAGGCTGGGAACCTGGCAGCAGAGTGCCCTGTGGAAGCTGCTCGATTTCACCTTGTCAGATAGGTGTTTGTCTTCCCGGCAGAGAAACAGAGGCTTAGAGAACTCTTTCCACAGCAGCCACACACTCTGCCCTAGAGCTGAGAAGCACTGGCTGTCACTTCCCTTTGCAGAAGTAACATTCTCCAGAAACACACTCTCTCCTAACTCTTCAGTTCCTAGCTCACCTCACATATGCATGGAAACACAGAGTGGAGCAGCCGGTGATAGCTCTTGCTTGGATGCTGCCAGAAGGCTCTGTGTGATAGTGGCTTGCATGTAGCTGCTTAGGAATCTAGTTGCAGGGCAAGTACAAGCTTCTCACTGGAGCTGAGAAGGACTGGGAAGAACTTCCCTTTGAAGATCTAAGAGTGTCCAGAAACGCACGCAGTTCTAGCTCTTACAGGGGAGTGTGCAGGAGAGTTCAGTGAACAGGCCGCTCTGCCCGAACAAGGCAGAAGGCAGATGCGTAGATCCCAAGCATATTCTTCTGAGTCAACTAGAAACGTTGGAGTAGAGCTGAGATGAACTCGGTATAAGTTCCATTTGAAGCAATAACCTAGGCCAGAAACCCACTCACCTGTAGCTGTTCAGATTCATCTGGAACGCACATGCTGGGAACCAGGCAGAAGAGTGCCCTGAGGAAGCTGCTCGATTTCACCTTGTCAGATAGGTGTTTGTCTTCCCGGCAGAGAAACAGAGGCTTAGAGAACTCTTTCTACAGCAGCCACACACTCTGCCCTAGAGCTGAGAAGCACTGGCTGTCACATCCCTTTGCAGAAGTAACATTCTCCAGAAACACACTCTCTCCTAACTCTTCAGTACGTAGCTCACCTCACATATGCATGGAAACACAGAGTGGAGCAGCCGCTGAGAGCTCTTGCTTGGATGCTGCCAGAAGGCTCAGTGTGATAGTGGCTTGCATGTAGCTGCTTAGGAATCTAGTTGCAGGGCACGTACAAGCTTCTCACTGGAGCTGAGAAGGACTGGGAAGAACTTCCCTTTGAAGATCTAAGAGTGTCCAGAAACGCACGCAGTTCTAGCTCTTACAGGGGAGTGTGCAGGAGAGTTCAGTGAACAGGCCGCTCTGCCCGAACAAGGCAGAAGGCAGATGCGTAGTTCCCAAGCATATTCGTCTGAGTCTACTAGAAACGTTGGAGTAGAGCTGAGATGAACTCGGTATAAGTTCCATTTGAAGAAATAACATAGGCCAGAAACCCACTCAGCTGTAGCTGTTAAGATTCATCTGGAGCGCACATTCTGGGAACCAGGCAGCAGAGTGCCCTGTGGAAGCTGCTCGATTTCCGCTTGTCTGATAGGTGTTTGTCTTCCCGGCAGAGAAACAGTGGCTTAGAGAACTGTTTCTACAGCAGCCACACACTCTGCCCTAGAGCCGAGAAGCACTGGCTGTCACTTCCCTTTGCAGAAGTAACATTCTCCAGAAACACACTCTCTCCTAACTCTTCAGTTCCTAGCTCACCTCACATATGCTTGGAAACACAGAGTGGAGCAGCCGGTGATAGCTCTTGCTTGGATGCTGCCAGAAGGCTCTGTGTGATAGTGGCTTGCAAGTAGCTGCTTAGGAATCTAGTTGCACGGCAAGTCCAAGCTTCTCACTGGAGCTGAGAAGGACTGGGAAGAACTTCCATTTGAAGAAGTAAGAGGGTGCAGAAACAGACGCAGTTCTAGCTCTTACTGGGGAGTGTGCAGGAGAGTTCAGTGAACAGGCCGCTCTGCCCGAACAAGGCAGAAGGCAGATGCGTAGTTTCCAAGCATATTCTTCTGAGTCTACTAGAAACGTTGGAGTAGAGCTGAGATGAACTCGGTATAAGTTCCATTTGAAGCAATAACCTAGGCCAGAAACCCAACAGGTGTAGCTGTTCAGGTTCATCTGGAGCGCACATGCTGGGAACCAGGCAGCAGAGTGCCCTGTGGAATCTGCTCGATTTCACCTTGTCAGATAGTTGTTTGTCTTCCCGGCAGAGAAACAGAGGCTTAGAGAACTCTTTCTACAGCTGCCACACACTCTGCCCTAGATCTGAGAAGCACTGGTTGTCACATCCCTTTGCAGAAGTAACATTCTCCAGAAACACACTCTCTCCTAACTCTTCAGTTCCTAGCTCACCTCACATATGCTTGGAAACACAGAGTGGAGCAGCCGGTGATAGCTCTTGCTTGGATGCTGCCAGAAGGCTCTGTGTGATAGTGGCTTGCAAGTAGCTGCTTAGGAATCTAGTTGCACGGCAAGTACATGCTTCTCAATGGAGCCTTGAAGGACTGGGAAGAACTTCCCTTTGAAGAACTAAGAGTGTGCAGAAACACACGCAGTTCTAGCTCTTACTGGGGAGTGTGCAGGAGAGTTCAGTGAACTGGCCGCTCTGCCCGAACAAGGCAGAAGGCAGATGCGTAGTTCCCAAGCATATTCTTCTGAGTCTATTAGAAACGTTGGAGTAGAGGTGAGATGAACTCGGTATAAGTTCCATTTGAAGAAATAACCTAGGCCAGAAACCCACTCAGCTGTAGCTGTTAAGATTCATGTTGAGCGCACATGGTGGGAACCAGGCAGCAGAGTGCCCTGTGGAAGCTGCTCGATTTCACCTTGTCAGATAGGTGTTTGTCTTCCCGGCAGAGAAACAGAGGCTTAGAGAACTCTTTCTACAGCAGCCACACACTCTGCCCTAGAGCTGAGAAGCACTGGCTGTCACATCCCTTTGCAGAAGTAACATTCTCCAGAAACACACTCTCTCCTAACTCTTCAGTACGTAGCTCACCTCACATATGCATGGAAACACAGAGTGGAGCAGCCGCTGATAGCTCTTGCTTGGATGCTGCCAGAAGGCTCAGTGTGATAGTGGCTTGCAAGTAGCTGCTTAGGAATCTAGTTGCACGGCAAGTCCAAGCTGCTCACTGGAGCTGAGAAGGACTGGGAAGAACTTCCATTTGAAGAAGTAAGAGGGTGCAGAAACACACGCAGTTCTAGCTCTTACTGGGGAGTGTGCAGGAGAGTTCAGTGAACAGGCCGCTCTGCCTGAACAAGGCAGAAGGCAGATGCGTAGTTCCCAAGCATATTCTTCTGAGTCTACTAGAAACATTGGAGTAGAGCTGAGATGAACTCGGTATAAGTTCCATTTGAAGCAATAACCTAGGCCAGAAACCCACTCAGGTGTAGCTGTTCAGGTTCATCTGGAGCGCTAATGCTGGGAACCAGGCAGCAGAGTGCCCTGTGGAATCTTCTCGATTTCACCTTGTCAGATAGGTGTTTGTCTTCCCGGCAGAGAAACAGAGGCTTAGAGAACTCTTTCTACAGCTGCCACACACTATGCCCTATATCTGAGAAGCACTGGCTGTCACTTCCCTTTGCAGAAGTAACATTCTCCAGAAACACACTCTCTCCTAACTCTTCAGTACGTAGCTCACCTCACATATGCATGGAAACACAGAGTGGAGCAGCCGGTGATAGCACTTGCTTGGATGCTGCCAGAAGGCTCTGTGTGATAGTGGCTTGCAAGTAGCTGCTTAGGAATCTAGTTGCACGGCAAGTCCAAGCTTCTCACTGGAGCTGAGAAGGACTGGGAAGAACTTCCCTTTGAAGAACTAAGAGAGTGCAGAAACACACGCAGTTCTAGCTCTTACTGGTTATTGTGCAGGAGAGATCAGTGAACAGGCCGCTCTGCCCGAACAAGGGAGAAGGCTGATGCGTAGTTCCCAAGCATATTCTTCTCAGTCTACTAGAAACTTTGGAGTAGAGCTGAGATGAACTCGGTATAAGTTCCATTTGAAGCAATAACCTAGGCCAGAAACCCACTCAGCTGTAGCTGTTAAGATTCATCTGGAGCGCACATGGTGGGAACCAGGCAGCAGAGTGCCCTGTGGAAGCTGCTCGATTTCACCTTGTCAGATACGTGTTTGTCTTCCCGGCAGAGAAACAGTGGCTTAGAGAACTCTTTCTACAGAAGCAACACACTCTGCCCTAGAGCTGAGAAGCACTGGCTGTCACTTCCCTTTGCAGAAGTAACATTCTCCAGAAACACACTCTCTCCTAACTCTTCACTTCCTAGCTCACCTCACATATGCTTGGAAACACAGAGTGGAGCAGCCGGTGATAGCTCTTGCTTGGATGCTGCCAGAAGGCTCTGTGTGATAGTGGCGTGCAAGTAGCTGCTTAGGAATCTAGTTGCAGGGCAAGTACAAGCTTCTCACTGGAGCTGAGAAGGACTGGGAAGAACTTCCATTTGAAGAAGTAAGAGGGTGCAGAAACACACGCAGTTCTAGCTCTTACTGGGGAGTGTGCAAGAGAGTTCAGTGAACAGGCCGCTCTGCCCGAACAAGGCAGAAGGCAGATGCGTAGTTCCCAATCATATCCTTCTATGTCTACTAGAAACGTTGGAGTAGAGCTGAGATGAACTCGGTATAAGTTCCATTTGAAGAAATAACCTAGGCCAGAAACCCACTCAGTTGCTGCTGTTCAGATTCATCTGGAGCGCACAGGCTGGGAACCTGGCAGCAGAGTGCCCTGTGGAAGCTGCTCGATTTCACCTTGTCAGATAGGTGTTTGTCTTCCCGGCAGAGAAACAGAGGCTTAGAGAACTCTTTCTACAGCAGCCACACACTCTGCCCTAGAGCTGAGAAGCACTGGCTGTCACTTCCCTTTGCAGAAGTAACATTCTCCAGAAACACACTCTCTCCTAACTCTTCAGTACCTAGCTCACCTCACATATGCATGGAAACACAGAGTGGAGCAGCCGGTGATAGCTCTTGCTTGGATGCTGCCAGAAGGCTCTGTGTGATAGTGGCTTGCAAGTAGCTGCTTAAGAATCTAGTTGCAGAGCAAGTACAAGCTTCTCACTGGTGCTGAGAAGGACTGGGAAGAACATCCCTTTGAAGAAGTAAGAGGGTGCAGAAACACACGCATTTCTAGCTCTTCCTGGGGAGTGTGCAGGAGAGTTTAGTGAACAGGCCTCTCTGCCCGAACAAGGCAGAAGGCAGATGCGTAGTTCCCAAGCATATTCGTCTGAGTCTACTAGAAACGTTGGAGTAGAGCTGAGATGAACTCGGTATAAGTTCCATTTGAAGAAATAACCTAGGCCAGAAACCCACTCAGCTGTAGCTGTTAAGATTTATCTGGAGCGCACATGCTGGGAACCAGGCAGCAGAGTGCCCTGTGGAAGCTGCTCGATTTCACCTTGTCAGATACGTGTTTGTCTTCCCGGCAGAGAAACAGTGGCTTAGAGAACTCTTTCTACAGCAGCCACACACTCTGCTCTAGAGCTGAGAAGCACTGGCTGTCACTTCCCTTTGCAGAAGTAACATTCTCCAGAAACACACTCTCTCCTAACTCTTCAGTTCCTAGCTCACCTCACATATGCATGGAAACACAGAGTGGAGCAGCCGCTGAGAGCTCTTGCTTGGATGCTGCCAGAAGGCTCTGTGTGATAGTGGCTTGCATGTAGCTGCTTAGGAATCTAGTTGCAGGGCAAGTACAAGCTTCTCACTGGAGCTGAGAAGGACTGGGAAGAACTTCCCTTTGAAGATCTAAGAGTGTCCAGAAACGCACGCAGTTCTAGCTCTTACAGGGGAGTGTGCAGGAGAGTTCAGTGAACAGGCCGCTCTGCCCGTCAAGGCAGAAGGCAGATGCGTAGTTCCCAAGCATATTTGTCTGAGTCTACTAGAAACGTTGGAGTAGAGCTGAGATGAACTCGGTATAAGTTCCATTTGAAGCAATAACCTAGGCCAGAAACCCACTCACCTGTAGCTGTTCAGATTCATCTGGAACGCACATGCTGGGAACCAGGCAGAAGAGTGCCCTGAGGAAGCTGCTCGATTTCACCTTGTCAGATAGGTGTTTGTCTTCCCGGCAGAGAAACAGTGGCTTAGAGAACTGTTTCTACAGCAGCCACACACTCTGCCCTAGAGCTGAGAAGCACTGGCTGTCACTTCCCTTTGCAGAAGTAACATTCTCCAGAAACACACTCTCTCCTAACTCTTCAGTTCCTAGCTCACCTCACATATGCATGGAAACACAGAGTGGAGCAGCCGTTCATAGCTCTTTCTTGGATGCTGCCAGAAGGCTCTGTGTGATAGTGGCTTGCAAGTAGCTGCTTAGGGATCTAGTTGCACGGCAAGTCCAAGCTTCTCACTGGAGCTGAGAAGGACTGGGGAGAACTTCCCTTTGAAGAACTAAGAGAGTGCAGAAACACACGCAGTTCTAGCTCTTACTGGTTATTGTGCAGGAGAGATCAGTGAACAGGCCGCTCTGCCCGAACAAGGGAGAAGGCTGATGCGTAGTTCCCAAGCATATTCTTCTCAGTCTACTAGAAACTTTGGAGTAGAGCTGAGATGAACTCGGTATAAGTTCCATTTGAAGCAATAACCTAGGCCAGAAACCCACTCAGCTGTAGCTGTTAAGATTCATCTGGAGCGCACATGGTGGGAACCAGGCAGCAGAGTGCCCTGTGGAAGCTGCTCGATTTCACCTTGTCAGATACGTGTTTGTCTTCCCGGCAGAGAAACAGTGGCTTAGAGAACTCTTTCTACAGAAGCAACACACTCTGCCCTAGAGCTGAGAAGCACTGGCTGTCACTTCCCTTTGCAGAAGTAACATTCTCCAGAAACACACTCTCTCCTAACTCTTCACTTCCTAGCTCACCTCACATATGCTTGGAAACACAGAGTGGAGCAGCCGGTGATAGCTCTTGCTTGGATGCTGCCAGAAGGCTCTGTGTGATAGTGGCTTGCAAGTAGCTGCTTAGGAATCTAGTTGCAGGGCAAGTACAAGCTTCTCACTGGAGCTGAGAAGGACTGGGAAGAACTTCCATTTGAAGAAGTAAGAGGGTGCAGAAACACACGCAGTTCTAGCTCTTACTGGGGAGTGTGCAAGAGAGTTCAGTGAACAGGCCGCTCTGCCCGAACAAGGCAGAAGGCAGATGCGTAGTTCCCAATCATATCCTTCTATGTCTACTAGAAACGTTGGAGTAGAGCTGAGATGAACTCGGTATAAGTTCCATTTGAAGAAATAACCTAGGCCAGAAACCCACTCAGTTGCTGCTGTTCAGATTCATCTGGAGCGCACAGGCTGGGAACCTGGCAGCAGAGTGCCCTGTGGAAGCTGCTCGATTTCACCTTGTCAGATAGGTGTTTGTCTTCCCGGCAGAGAAACAGAGGCTTAGAGAACTCTTTCTACAGCAGCCACACACTCTGCCCTAGAGCTGAGAAGCACTGGCTGTCACTTCCCTTTGCAGAAGTAACATTCTCCAGAAACACACTCTCTCCTAACTCTTCAGTACCTAGCTCACCTCACATATGCATGGAAACACAGAGTGGAGCAGCCGGTGATAGCTCTTGCTTGGATGCTGCCAGAAGGCTCTGTGTGATAGTGGCTTGCAAGTAGCTGCTTAGGAATCTAGTTGCAGAGCAAGTACAAGCTTCTCACTGGTGCTGAGAAGGACTGGGAAGAACATCCCTTTGAAGAAGTAAGAGGGTGCAGAAACACACGCATTTCTAGCTCTTCCTGGGGAGTGTGCAGGAGAGTTTAGTGAACAGGCCTCTCTGCCCGAACAAGGCAGAAGGCAGATGCGTAGTTCCCAAGCATATTCGTCTGAGTCTACTAGAAACGTTGGAGTAGAGCTGAGATGAACTCGGTATAAGTTCCATTTGAAGAAATAACCTAGGCCAGAAACCCACTCAGCTGTAGCTGTTAAGATTTATCTAGAGCGCACATGCTGGGAACCAGGCAGCAGAGTGCCCTGTGGAAGCTGCTCGATTTCACCTTGTCAGATACGTGTTTGTCTTCCCGGCAGAGAAACAGTGGCTTAGAGAACTCTTTCTACAGCAGCCACACACTCTGCTCTAGAGCTGAGAAGCACTGGCTGTCACTACCCTTTGCAGAAGTAACATTCTCCAGAAACACACTCTCTCCTAACTCTTCAGTTCCTAGCTCACCTCACATATGCATGGAAACACAGAGTGGAGCAGCCGGTGATAGCTCTTGCTTGGATGCTGCCAGAAGGCTCTGTGTGATAGTGGCTTGCATGTAGCTGCTTAGGAATCTAGTTGCAGGGCAAGTACAAGCTTCTCACTGGAGCTGAGAAGGACTGGGAAGAACTTCCCTTTGAAGATCTAAGAGTGTCCAGAAACGCACGCAGTTCTAGCTCTTACAGGGGAGTGTGCAGGA
This sequence comes from Tapirus indicus, assembly GCA_031878705.1. NCBI lineage: Eukaryota > Metazoa > Chordata > Mammalia > Perissodactyla > Tapiridae > Tapirus > Tapirus indicus. Next base: position 84,177,184 of record CM062924.1, on the reverse strand, counting down.
GAGTTCAGTGAACAGGCCGCTCTGCCCGTCAAGGCAGAAGGCAGATGCGTAGTTCCCAAGCATATTCGTCTGAGTCTACTAGAAACGTTGGAGTAGAGCTGAGATGAACTCGGTATAAGTTCCATTTGAAGCAATAACCTAGGCCAGAAACCCACTCACCTGTAGCTGTTCAGATTCATCTGGAACGCACATGCTGGGAACCAGGCAGAAGAGTGCCCTGAGGAAGCTGCTCGATTTCACCTTGTCAGATAGGTGTTTGTCTTCCCGGCAGAGAAACAGAGGCTTAGAGAACTCTTTCTACAGCAGCCACACACTCTGCCCTAGAGCTGAGAAGCACTGGCTGTCACATCCCTTTGCAGAAGTAACATTCTCCAGAAACACACTCTCCCCTAACTCTTCAGTACGTAGCTCACCTCACATATGCATGGAAACACAGAGTGGAGCAGCCGCTGATAGCTCTTGCTTGGATGCTGCCAGAAGGCTCAGTGTGATAGTGGCTTGCATGTAGCTGCTTAGGAATCTAGTTGCAGGGCAAGTACAAGCTTCTCACTGGAGCTGAGAAGGACTGGGAAGAACTTCCATTTGAAGAAGTAAGAGGGTGCAGAAACACACGCAGTTCTAGCTCTTACTGGGGAGTGTGCAAGAGAGTTCAGTGAACAGGCCGCTCTGCCCGAACAAGGCAGAAGGCAGATGCGTAGTTCCCAATCATATCCTTCTATGTCTACTAGAAACGTTGGAGTAGAGCTGAGATGAACTCGGTATAAGTTCCATTTGAAGAAATAACCTAGGCCAGAAACCCACTCAGTTGCTGCTGTTCAGATTCATCTGGAGCGCACATGCTGGGAACCAGGCAGCAGAGTGCCCTGTGGAAGCTGCTCGATTTCACCTTGTCAGATAGGTGTTTGTCTTCCCGGCAGAGAAACAGAGGCTTAGAGAACTCTTTCTACAGCAGCCACACACTCTGCCCTAGAGCTGAGAAGCACTGGCTGTCACATCCCTTTGCAGAAGTAACATTCTCCAGAAACACACTCTCTCCTAACTCTTCAGTACGTAGCTCACCTCACATATGCATGGAAACACAGAGTGGAGCAGCCGCTGATAGCTCTTGCTTGGATGCTGCCAGAAGGCTCAGTGTGATAGTGGCTTGCAAGTAGCTGCTTAGGAATCTAGTTGCACGGCAAGTCCAAGCTGCTCACTGGAGCTGAGAAGGACTGGGAAGAACTTCCATTTGAAGAAGTAAGAGGGTGCAGAAACACACGCAGTTCTAGCTCTTACTGGGGAGTGTGCAGGAGAGTTCAGTGAACAGGCCGCTCTGCCCGAACAAGGCAGAAGGCAGATGCGTAGTTCCCAAGCATATTCTTCTGAGTCTACTAGAAACGTTGGAGTAGAGCTGAGATGAACTCGGTATAAGTTCCATTTGAAGCAATAACCTAGGCCAGAAACCCACTCAGGTGTAGCTGTTCAGGTTCATCTGGAGCGCTAATGCTGGGAACCAGGCAGCAGAGTGCCCTGTGGAATCTTCTCGATTTCACCTTGTCAGATAGTTGTTTGTCTTCCCGGCAGAGAAACAGAGGCTTAGAGAACTCTTTCTACAGCTGCCACACACTATGCCCTATATCTGAGAAGCACTGGCTGTCACATCCCTTTGCAGAAGTAACATTCTCCAGAAACACACTCTCTCCTAACTCTTCAGTACGTAGCTCACCTCACATATGCATGGAAACACAGAGTGGAGCAGCCGGTGATAGCACTTGCTTGGATGCTGCCAGAAGGCTCTGTGTGATAGTGGCTTGCAAGTAGCTGCTTAGGAATCTAGTTGCACGGCAAGTACATGCTTCTCAATGGAGCCTTGAAGGACTGGGAAGAACTTCCCTTTGAAGAACTAAGAGTGTGCAGAAACACACGCAGTTCTAGCTCTTCCTGGGGAGTGTGCAGGAGAGTTCAGTGAACTGGCCGCTCTGCCCGAACAAGGCAGAAGGCAGATGCGTAGTTCCCAAGCATATTATTCTGAGTCTATTAGAAACGTTGGAGTAGAGGTGAGATGAACTCTGTATAAGTTCCATTTGAAGAAATAACCTAGGCCAGAAACCCACTCAGCTGTAGCTGTTAAGATTCATGTGGAGCGCACATGCTGGGAACCAGGCAGCAGAGTGCCCTGTGGAAGCTGCTCGATTTCCGCTTGTCTGATAGGTGTTTGTCTTCCCGGCAGAGAAACAGTGGCTTAGAGAACTGTTTCTACAGCAGCCACACACTCTGCCCTAGAGCTGAGAAGCACTGGCTGTCACTTCCCTTTGCAGAAGTAACATTCTCCAGAAACACACTCTCTCCTAACTCTTCAGTTCCTAGCTCACCTCACATATGCATGGAAACACAGAGTGGAGCAGCCGTTCATAGCTCTTTCTTGGATGCTGCCAGAAGGCTCTGTGTGATAGTGGCTTGCCAGTAGCTGCTTAGGAATCTAGTTGCACGGCAAGTCCAAGCTTCTCACTGGAGCTGAGAAGGACTGGGGAGAACTTCCCTTTGAAGAACTAAGAGAGTGCAGAAACACACGCAGTTCTAGCTCTTACCGGTTATTGTGCAGGAGAGATCAGTGAACAGGCCGCTCTGCCCGAACAAGGGAGAAGGCTGATGCGTAGTTCCCAAGCATATTCTTCTCAGTCTACTAGAAACTTTGGAGTAGAGCTGAGATGAACTCGGTATAAGTTCCATTTGAAGCAATAACCTAGGCCAGAAACCCACTCAGCTGTAGCTGTTAAGATTCATCTGGAGCGCACATGGTGGGAACCAGGCAGCAGAGTGCCCTGTGGAAGCTGCTCGATTTCACCTTGTCAGATACGTGTTTGTCTTCCCGGCAGAGAAACAGTGGCTTAGAGAACTCTTTCTACAGAAGCAACACACTCTGCCCTAGAGCTGAGAAGCACTGGCTGTCACTTCCCTTTGCAGAAGTAACATTCTCCAGAAACACACTCTCTCCTAACTCTTCACTTCCTAGCTCACCTCACATATGCTTGGAAACACAGAGTGGAGCAGCCGGTGATAGCTCTTGCTTGGATGCTGCCAGAAGGCTCTGTGTGATAGTGGCTTGCAAGTAGCTGCTTAGGAATCTAGTTGCAGGGCAAGTACAAGCTTCTCACTGGAGCTGAGAAGGACTGGGAAGAACTTCCATTTGAAGAAGTAAGAGGGTGCAGAAACACACGCAGTTCTAGCTCTTACTGGGGAGTGTGCAAGAGAGTTCAGTGAACAGGCTGCTCTGCCCGAACAAGGCAGAAGGCAGATGCGTAGTTCCCAATCATATCCTTCTATGTCTACTAGAAACGTTGGAGTAGAGCTGAGATGAACTCGGTATAAGTTCCATTTGAAGAAATAACCTAGGCCAGAAACCCACTCAGTTGCTGCTGTTCAGATTCATCTGGAGCGCACAGGCTGGGAACCTGGCAGCAGAGTGCCCTGTGGAAGCTGCTCGATTTCACCTTGTCAGATAGGTGTTTGTCTTCCCGGCAGAGAAACAGAGGCTTAGAGAACTCTTTCTACAGCAGCCACACACTCTGCCCTAGAGCTGAGAAGCACTGGCTGTCACTTCCCTTTGCAGAAGTAACATTCTCCAGAAACACACTCTCTCCTAACTCTTCAGTACCTAGCTCACCTCACATATGCATGGAAACACAGAGTGGAGCAGCCGCTGATAGCTCTTGCTTGGATGCTGCCAGAAGGCTCTGTGTGATAGTGGCTTGCAAGTAGCTGCTTAGGAATCTAGTTGCAGAGCAAGTACAAGCTTCTCACTGGTGCTGAGAAGGACTGGGAAGAACATCCCTTTGAAGAAGTAAGAGGGTGCAGAAACACACGCATTTCTAGCTCTTCCTGGGGAGTGTGCAGGAGAGTTTAGTGAACAGGCCTCTCTGCCCGAACAAGGCAGAAGGCAGATGCGTAGTTCCCAAGCATATTCGTCTGAGTCTACTAGAAACGTTGGAGTAGAGCTGAGATGAACTCGGTATAAGTTCCATTTGAAGAAATAACCTAGGCCAGAAACCCACTCAGCTGTAGCTGTTAAGATTTATCTGGAGCGCACATGCTGGGAACCAGGCAGCAGAGTGCCCTGTGGAAGCTGCTCGATTTCACCTTGTCAGATACGTGTTTGTCTTCCCGGCAGAGAAACAGTGGCTTAGAGAACTCTTTCTACAGGAGCCACACACTCTGCTCTAGAGCTGAGAAGCACTGGCTGTCACTACCCTTTGCAGAAGTAACATTCTCCAGAAACACACTCTCTCCTAACTCTTCAGTTCCTAGCTCACCTCACATATGCATGGAAACACAGAGTGGAGCAGCCGGTGATAGCTCTTGCTTGGATGCTGCCAGAAGGCTCTGTGTGATAGTGGCTTGCATGTAGCTGCTTAGGAATCTAGTTGCAGGGCAAGTACAAGCTTCTCACTGGAGCTGAGAAGGACTGGGAAGAACTTCCCTTTGAAGATCTAAGAGTGTCCAGAAACGCACGCAGTTCTAGCTCTTACAGGGGAGTGTGCAGGAGAGTTCAGTGAACAGGCCGCTCTGCCCGTCAAGGCAGAAGGCAGATGCGTAGTTCCCAAGCATATTCGTCTGAGTCTACTAGAAACGTTGGAGTAGAGCTGAGATGAACTCGGTATAAGTTCCATTTGAAGCAATAACCTAGGCCAGAAACCCACTCACCTGTAGCTGTTCAGATTCATCTGGAACGCACATGCTGGGAACCAGGCAGAAGAGTGCCCTGAGGAAGATGCTCGATTTCACCTTGTCAGATAGGTGTTTGTCTTCCCGGCAGAGAAACAGAGGCTTAGAGAACTCTTTCTACAGCAGCCACACACTCTGCCCTAGAGCTGAGAAGCACTGGCTGTCACATCCCTTTGCAGAAGTAACATTCTCCAGAAACACACTCTCTCCTAACTCTTCAGTACGTAGCTCACCTCACATATGCATGGAAACACAGAGTGGAGCAGCCGCTGATAGCTCTTGCTTGGATGCTGCCAGAAGGCTCAGTGTGATAGTGGCTTGCATGTAGCTGCTTAGGAATCTAGTTGCAGGGCAAGTACAAGCTTCTCACTGGAGCTGAGAAGGACTGGGAAGAACTTCCATTTGAAGAAGTAAGAGGGTGCAGAAACACACGCAGTTCTAGCTCTTACTGGGGAGTGTGCAAGAGAGTTCAGTGAACAGGCCGCTCTGCCCGAACAAGGCAGAAGGCAGATGCGTAGTTCCCAATCATATCCTTCTATGTCTACTAGAAACGTTGGAGTAGAGCTGAGATGAACTCGGTATAAGTTCCATTTGAAGAAATAACCTAGGCCAGAAACCCACTCAGTTGCTGCTGTTCAGATTCATCTGGAGCGCACATGCTGGGAACCAGGCAGCAGAGTGCCCTGTGGAAGCTGCTCGATTTCACCTTGTCAGATAGGTGTTTGTCTTCCCGGCAGAGAAACAGAGGCTTAGAGAACTCTTTCTACAGCAGCCACACACTCTGCCCTAGAGCTGAGAAGCACTGGCTGTCACATCCCTTTGCAGAAGTAACATTCTCCAGAAACACACTCTCTCCTAACTCTTCAGTACGTAGCTCACCTCACATATGCATGGAAACACAGAGTGGAGCAGCCGCTGATAGCTCTTGCTTGGATGCTGCCAGAAGGCTCAGTGTGATAGTGGCTTGCAAGTAGCTGCTTAGGAATCTAGTTGCACGGCAAGTCCAAGCTGCTCACTGGAGCTGAGAAGGACTGGGAAGAACTTCCATTTGAAGAAGTAAGAGGGTGCAGAAACACACGCAGTTCTAGCTCTTACTGGGGAGTGTGCAGGAGAGTTCAGTGAACAGGCCGCTCTGCCCGAACAAGGCAGAAGGCAGATGCGTAGTTCCCAAGCATATTCTTCTGAGTCTACTAGAAACGTTGGAGTAGAGCTGAGATGAACTCGGTATAAGTTCCATTTGAAGCAATAACCTAGGCCAGAAACCCACTCAGGTGTAGCTGTTCAGGTTCATCTGGAGCGCTAATGCTGGGAACCAGGCAGCAGAGTGCCCTGTGGAATCTTCTCGATTTCACCTTGTCAGATAGTTGTTTGTCTTCCCGGCAGAGAAACAGAGGCTTAGAGAACTCTTTCTACAGCTGCCACACACTATGCCCTATATCTGAGAAGCACTGGCTGTCACATCCCTTTGCAGAAGTAACATTCTCCAGAAACACACTCTCTCCTAACTCTTCAGTACGTAGCTCACCTCACATATGCATGGAAACACAGAGTGGAGCAGCCGGTGATAGCACTTGCTTGGATGCTGCCAGAAGGCTCTGTGTGATAGTGGCTTGCAAGTAGCTGCTTAGGAATCTAGTTGCACGGCAAGTACATGCTTCTCAATGGAGCCTTGAAGGACTGGGAAGAACTTCCCTTTGAAGAACTAAGAGTGTGCAGAAACACACGCAGTTCTAGCTCTTCCTGGGGAGTGTGCAGGAGAGTTCAGTGAACTGGCCGCTCTGCCCGAACAAGGCAGAAGGCAGATGCGTAGTTCCCAAGCATATTATTCTGAGTCTATTAGAAACGTTGGAGTAGAGGTGAGATGAACTCGGTATAAGTTCCATTTGAAGAAATAACCTAGGCCAGAAACCCACTCAGCTGTAGCTGTTAAGATTCATGTGGAGCGCACATGCTGGGAACCAGGCAGCAGAGTGCCCTGTGGAAGCTGCTCGATTTCCGCTTGTCTGATAGGTGTTTGTCTTCCCGGCAGAGAAACAGTGGCTTAGAGAACTGTTTCTACAGCAGCCACACACTCTGCCCTAGAGCTGAGAAGCACTGGCTGTCACTTCCCTTTGCAGAAGTAACATTCTCCAGAAACACACTCTCTCCTAACTCTTCAGTTCCTAGCTCACCTCACATATGCATGGAAACACAGAGTGGAGCAGCCGTTCATAGCTCTTTCTTGGATGCTGCCAGAAGGCTCTGTGTGATAGTGGCTTGCAAGTAGCTGCTTAGGAATCTAGTTGCAGGGCAAGTCCAAGCTTCTCACTGGAGCTGAGAAGGACTGGGGAGAACTTCCCTTTGAAGAACTAAGAGAGTGCAGAAACACACGCAGTTCTAGCTCTTACTGGTTATTGTGCAGGAGAGATCAGTGAACAGGCCGCTCTGCCCGAACAAGGGAGAAGGCTGATGCGTAGTTCCCAAGCATATTCTTCTCAGTCTACTAGAAACTTTGGAGTAGAGCTGAGATGAACTCGGTATAAGTTCCATTTGAAGCAATAACCTAGGCCAGAAACCCACTCAGCTGTAGCTGTTAAGATTCATCTGGAGCGCACATGGTGGGAACCAGGCAGCAGAGTGCCCTGTGGAAGCTGCTCGATTTCACCTTGTCAGATACGTGTTTGTCTTCCCGGCAGAGAAACAGTGGCTTAGAGAACTCTTTCTACAGAAGCAACACACTCTGCCCTAGAGCTGAGAAGCACTGGCTGTCACTTCCCTTTGCAGAAGTAACATTCTCCAGAAACACACTCTCTCCTAACTCTTCACTTCCTAGCTCACCTCACATATGCTTGGAAACACAGAGTGGAGCAGCCGGTGATAGCTCTTGCTTGGATGCTGCCAGAAGGCTCTGTGTGATAGTGGCTTGCAAGTAGCTGCTTAGGAATCTAGTTGCAGGGCAAGTACAAGCTTCTCACTGGAGCTGAGAAGGACTGGGAAGAACTTCCATTTGAAGAAGTAAGAGGGTGCAGAAACACACGCAGTTCTAGCTCTTACTGGGGAGTGTGCAAGAGAGTTCAGTGAACAGGCCGCTCTGCCCGAACAAGGCAGAAGGCAGATGCGTAGTTCCCAATCATATCCTTCTATGTCTACTAGAAACGTTGGAGTAGAGCTGAGATGAACTCGGTATAAGTTCCATTTGAAGAAATAACCTAGGCCAGAAACCCACTCAGTTGCTGCTGTTCAGATTCATCTGGAGCGCACATGCTGGGAACCAGGCAGCAGAGTGCCCTGTGGAAGCTGCTCGATTTCACCTTGTCAGATAGGTGTTTGTCTTCCCGGCAGAGAAACAGAGGCTTAGAGAACTCTTTCTACAGCAGCCACACACTCTGCCCTAGAGCTGAGAAGCACTGGCTGTCACATCCCTTTGCAGAAGTAACATTCTCCAGAAACACACTCTCTCCTAACTCTTCAGTACGTAGCTCACCTCACATATGCATGGAAACACAGAGTGGAGCAGCCGCTGATAGCTCTTGCTTGGATGCTGCCAGAAGGCTCAGTGTGATAGTGGCTTGCAAGTAGCTGCTTAGGAATCTAGTTGCACGGCAAGTCCAAGCTGCTCACTGGAGCTGAGAAGGACTGGGAAGAACTTCCATTTGAAGAAGTAAGAGGGTGCAGAAACACACGCAGTTCTAGCTCTTACTGGGGAGTGTGCAGGAGAGTTCAGTGAACAGGCCGCTCTGCCCGAACAAGGCAGAAGGCAGATGCGTAGTTCCCAAGCATATTCTTCTGAGTCTACTAGAAACGTTGGAGTAGAGCTGAGATGAACTCGGTATAAGTTCCATTTGAAGCAATAACCTAGGCCAGAAACCCACTCAGGTGTAGCTGTTCAGGTTCATCTGGAGCGCTAATGCTGGGAACCAGGCAGCAGAGTGCCCTGTGGAATCTTCTCGATTTCACCTTGTCAGATAGTTGTTTGTCTTCCCGGCAGAGAAACAGAGGCTTAGAGAACTCTTTCTACAGCTGCCACACACTATGCCCTATATCTGAGAAGCACTGGCTGTCACATCCCTTTGCAGAAGTAACATTCTCCAGAAACACACTCTCTCCTAACTCTTCAGTACGTAGCTCACCTCACATATGCATGGAAACACAGAGTGGAGCAGCCGGTGATAGCACTTGCTTGGATGCTGCCAGAAGGCTCTGTGTGATAGTGGCTTGCAAGTAGCTGCTTAGGAATCTAGTTGCACGGCAAGTACATGCTTCTCAATGGAGCCTTGAAGGACTGGGAAGAACTTCCCTTTGAAGAACTAAGAGTGTGCAGAAACACACGCAGTTCTAGCTCTTCCTGGGGAGTGTGCAGGAGAGTTCAGTGAACTGGCCGCTCTGCCCGAACAAGGCAGAAGGCAGATGCGTAGTTCCCAAGCATATTATTCTGAGTCTATTAGAAACGTTGGAGTAGAGGTGAGATGAACTCGGTATAAGTTCCATTTGAAGAAATCACCTAGGCCAGAAACCCACTCAGCTGTAGCTGTTAAGATTCATGTGGAGCGCACATGCTGGGAACCAGGCAGCAGAGTGCCCTGTGGAAGCTGCTCGATTTCCGCTTGTCTGATAGGTGTTTGTCTTCCCGGCAGAGAAACAGTGGCTTAGAGAACTGTTTCTACAGCAGCCACACACTCTGCCCTAGAGCTGAGAAGCACTGGCTGTCACTTCCCTTTGCAGAAGTAACATTCTCCAGAAACACACTCTCTCCTAACTCTTCAGTTCCTAGCTCACCTCACATATGCATGGAAACACAGAGTGGAGCAGCCGTTCATAGCTCTTTCTTGGATGCTGCCAGAAGGCTCTGTGTGATAGTGGCTTGCAAGTAGCTGCTTAGGAATCTAGTTGCAGGGCAAGTCCAAGCTTCTCACTGGAGCTGAGAAGGACTGGGGAGAACTTCCCTTTGAAGAACTAAGAGAGTGCAGAAACACACGCAGTTCTAGCTCTTACTGGTTATTGTGCAGGAGAGATCAGTGAACAGGCCGCTCTGCCCGAACAAGGGAGAAGGCTGATGCGTAGTTCCCAAGCATATTCTTCTCAGTCTACTAGAAACTTTGGAGTAGAGCTGAGATGAACTCGGTATAAGTTCCATTTGAAGCAATAACCTAGGCCAGAAACCCACTCAGCTGTAGCTGTTAAGATTCATCTGGAGCGCACATGGTGGGAACCAGGCAGCAGAGTGCCCTGTGGAAGCTGCTCGATTTCACCTTGTCAGATACGTGTTTGTCTTCCCGGCAGAGAAACAGTGGCTTAGAGAACTCTTTCTACAGAAGCAACACACTCTGCCCTAGAGCTGAGAAGCACTGGCTGTCACTTCCCTTTGCAGAAGTAACATTCTCCAGAAACACACTCTCTCCTAACTCTTCAGTACGTAGCTCACCTCACATATGCATGGAAACACAGAGTGGAGCAGCCGCTGAGAGCTCTTGCTTGGATGCTGCCAGAAGGCTCTGTGTGATAGTGGCTTGCAAGTAGCTGCTTAGGAATCTAGTTGCAGGGCAAGTACAAGCTTCTCACTGGAGCTGAGAAGGACTGGGAAGAACTTCCATTTGAAGAAGTAAGAGGGTGCAGAAACACACGCAGTTCTAGCTCTTACTGGGGAGTGTGCAAGAGAGTTCAGTGAACAGGCCGCTCTGCCCGAACAAGGCAGAAGGCAGATGCGTAGTTCCCAATCATATCCTTCTATGTCTACTAGAAACGTTGGAGTAGAGCTGAGATGAACTCGGTATAAGTTCCATTTGAAGAAATAACCTAGGCCAGAAACCCACTCAGTTGCTGCTGTTCAGATTCATCTGGAGCGCACAGGCTGGGAACCTGGCAGCAGAGTGCCCTGTGGAAGCTGCTCGATTTCACCTTGTCAGATAGGTGTTTGTCTTCCCGGCAGAGAAACAGAGGCTTAGAGAACTCTTTCTACAGCAGCCACACACTCTGCCCTAGAGCTGAGAAGCACTGGCTGTCACTTCCCTTTGCAGAAGTAACATTCTCCAGAAACACACTCTCTCCTAACTCTTCAGTACCTAGCTCACCTCACATATGCATGGAAACACAGAGTGGAGCAGCCGCTGATAGCTCTTGCTTGGATGCTGCCAGAAGGCTCTGTGTGATAGTGGCTTGCAAGTAGCTGCTTAGGAATCTAGTTGCAGAGCAAGTACAAGCTTCTCACTGGTGCTGAGAAGGACTGGGAAGAACATCCCTTTGAAGAAGTAAGAGGGTGCAGAAACACACGCATTTCTAGCTCTTCCTGGGGAGTGTGCAGGAGAGTTTAGTGAACAGGCCTCTCTGCCCGAACAAGGCAGAAGGCAGATGCGTAGTTCCCAAGCATATTCGTCTGAGTCTACTAGAAACGTTGGAGTAGAGCTGAGATGAACTCGGTATAAGTTCCATTTGAAGAAATAACCTAGGCCAGAAACCCACTCAGCTGTAGCTGTTAAGATTTATCTGGAGCGCACATGCTGGGAACCAGGCAGCAGAGTGCCCTGTGGAAGCTGCTCGATTTCACCTTGTCAGATACGTGTTTGTCTTCCCGGCAGAGAAACAGTGGCTTAGAGAACTCTTTCTACAGGAGCCACACACTCTGCTCTAGAGCTGAGAAGCACTGGCTGTCACTACCCTTTGCAGAAGTAACATTCTCCAGAAACACACTCTCTCCTAACTCTTCAGTTCCTAGCTCACCTCACATATGCATGGAAACACAGAGTGGAGCAGCCGGTGATAGCTCTTGCTTGGATGCTGCCAGAAGGCTCTGTGTGATAGTGGCTTGCATGTAGCTGCTTAGGAATCTAGTTGCAGGGCAAGTACAAGCTTCTCACTGGAGCTGAGAAGGACTGGGAAGAACTTCCCTTTGAAGATCTAAGAGTGTCCAGAAACGCACGCAGTTCTAGCTCTTACAGGGGAGTGTGCAGGAGAGTTCAGTGAACAGGCCGCTCTGCCCGTCAAGGAAGAAGGCAGATGCGTAGTTCCCAAGCATATTCGTCTGAGTCTACTAGAAACGTTGGAGTAGAGCTGAGATGAACTCGGTATAAGTTCCATTTGAAGCAATAACCTAGGCCAGAAACCCACTCACCTGTAGCTGTTCAGATTCATCTGGAACGCACATGCTGGGAAGCAGGCAGAAGAGTGCCCTGAGGAAGCTGCTCGATTTCACCTTGTCAGATAGGTGTTTGTCTTCCCGGCAGAGAAACAGAGGCTTAGAGAACTCTTTCTACAGCAGCCACACACTCTGCCCTAGAGCTGAGAAGCACTGGCTGTCACATCCCTTTGCAGAAGTAACATTCTCCAGAAACACACTCTCTCCTAACTCTTCAGTACGTAGCTCACCTCACATATGCATGGAAACACAGAGTGGAGCAGCCGCTGATAGCTCTAGCTTGGATGCTGCCAGAAGGCTCAGTGTGATAGTGGCTTGCATGTAGCTGCTTAGGAATCTAGTTGCAGGGCAAGTACAAGCTTCTCACTGGAGCTGAGAAGGACTGGGAAGAACTTCCCTTTGAAGATCTAAGAGTGTCCAGAAACGCACGCAGTTCTAGCTCTTACAGGGGAGTGTGCAGGAGAGTTCAGTGAACAGGCCGCTCTGCCCGAACAAGGCAGAAGGCAGATGCGTAGTTCCCAAGCATATTCGTCTGAGTCTACTAGAAACGTTGGAGTAGAGCTGAGATGAACTCGGTATAAGTTCCATTTGAAGAAATAACATAGGCCAGAAACCCACTCAGCTGTAGCTGTTAAGATTCATCTGGAGCGCACATGCTGGGAACCAGGCAGCAGAGTGCCCTGTGGAAGCTGCTCGATTTCCGCTTGTCTGATAGGTGTTTGTCTTCCCGGCAGAGAAACAGTGGCTTAGAGAACTGTTTCTACAGCAGCCACACACTCTGCCCTAGAGCCGAGAAGCACTGGCTGTCACTTCCCTTTGCAGAAGTAACATTCTCCAGAAACACACTCTCTCCTAACTCTTCAGTTCCTAGCTCACCTCACATATGCTTGGAAACACAGAGTGGAGCAGCCGGTGATAGCTCTTGCTTGGATGCTGCCAGAAGGCTCTGTGTGATAGTGGCTTGCAAGTAGCTGCTTAGGAATCTACTTGCAGGGCAAGTACAAGCTTCTCACTGGAGCTGAGAAGGACTGGGAAGAACTTCCATTTGAAGAAGTAAGAGGGTGCAGAAACACACGCAGTTCTAGCTCTTACTGGGGAGTGTGCAAGAGAGTTCAGTGAACAGGCCGCTCTGCCCGAACACGGCTGTAGGCAGATGCGTAGTTCCCAAGCATATTCGTCTGAGTCTACTAGAAACGTTGGAGTAGAGCTGAGATGAACTCGGTATAAGTTCCATTTGAACCAATAACCTAGGCCAGAAACCCACTCACCTGTAGCTGTTCAGATTCATCTGGAGCGCACATGCTGGGAACGAGGCAGAAGAGTGCCCTGAGGAAGCTGCTCGATTTCACCTTGTCAGATAGGTGTTTGTCTTCCCGGCAGAGAAACAGAGGCTTAGAGAACTCTTTCTACAGCAGCCACACACTCTGCCCTAGAGCTGAGAAGCACTGGCTGTCACATCCCTTTGCAGAAGTAACATTCTCCAGAAACACACTCTCTCCTAACTCTTCAGTACGTAGCTCACCTCACATATGCATGGAAACACAGAGTGGAGCAGCCGCTGAGAGCTCTTGCTTGGATGCTGCCAGAAGGCTCAGTGTGATAGTGGCTTGCAAGTAGCTGCTTAGGAATCTAGTTGCACCGCAAGTCCATGCTTCTCACTGGAGCTGAGAAGGACTGGGAAGAACTTCCATTTGAAGAAGTAAGAGGGTGCAGAAACAGACGCAGTTCTAGCTCTTACTGGGGAGTGTGCAAGAGAGTTCAGTGAACAGGCCGCTCTGCCCGAACAAGGCAGAAGGCAGATGCGTAGTTCCCAAGCATATTCTTCTGAGTCTACTAGAAACGTTGGAGTAGAGCTGAGATGAACTCAGTATAAGTTCCATTTGAAGAAATAACCTAGGCCAGAAACCCACTCAGTTGTAGCTGTTCAGATTCATCTGGAGCGCACATGCTGGGAACCAGGCAGCAGAGTGTCCTGTGGAAGCTGCTCGATTTCACCTTGTCAGATAGGAGTTTGTCTTCCCGGCAGAGAAACAGAGGCTTAGAGAACTCTTTCTACAGCAGCCACACACTCTGCCCTAGAGCTGAGAAGCACTGGCTGTCAAGTCCCTTTGCAGAAGTAACATTCTCCAGAAACACACTCTCTCCTAACTCTTCAGTACCTAGCTCACCTCACATATGCATGGAAACACAGAGTGGAGCAGCCGGTGATAGCACTTGCTTGGATGCTGCCAGAAGGCTCTGTGTGATAGTGGCTTGCAAGTAGCTGCTCAGGAATCTAGTTGTACGGCAAGTACATGCTTCTCAATGGAGCCTTGAAGGACTGGGAAGAACTTCCCTTTGAAGAACTAAGAGTTTGCAGAAACACACGCATTTCTAGCTCTTCCTGGGGAGTGTGCAGGAGAGTTTAGTGAACAGGCCTCTCTGCCCGAACACGGCAGTAGGCAGATGCGTAGTTCCCAAGCATATTCTTCTGAGTCTACTAGAAACGTTGGAGTAGAGCTGAGATGAACTCGGTATAAGTTCCATTTGAAGCAATAACCTAGGCCAGAAACCCACTCACCTGTAGCTGTTCAGATTCATCTGGAACGCACATGCTGGGAACCAGGCAGAAGAGTGCCCTGAGGAAGCTGCTCGATTTCACCTTGTCAGATAGGTGTTTGTCTTCCCGGCAGAGAAACAGAGGCTTAGAGAACTCTTTCTACAGCAGCCACACACTCTGCCCTAGAGCTGAGAAGCACTGGCTGTCACATCCCTTTGCAGAAGTAACATTCTCCAGAAACACACTCTCTCCTAACTCTTCAGTACGTAGCTCACCTCACATATGCATGGAAACACAGAGTGGAGCAGCCGCTGAGAGCTCTTGCTTGGATGCTGCCAGAAGGCTCAGTGTGATAGTGGCTTGCATGTAGCTGCTTAGGAATCTAGTTGCAGGGCAAGTACAAGCTTCTCACTGGAGCTGAGAAGGACTGGGAAGAACTTCCCTTTGAAGATCTAAGAGTGTCCAGAAACGCACGCAGTTCTAGCTCTTACAGGGGAGTGTGCAGGAGAGTTCAGTGAACAGGCCGCTCTGCCCGAACAAGGCAGAAGGCAGATGCGTAGTTCCCAAGCATATTCGTCTGAGTCTACTAGAAACGTTGGAGTAGAGCTGAGATGAACTCGGTATAAGTTCCATTTGAAGAAATAACATAGGCCAGAAACCCACTCAGCTGTAGCTGTTAAGATTCATCTGGAGCGCACATGCTGGGAACCAGGCAGCAGAGTGCCCTGTGGAAGCTGCTCGATTTCCGCTTGTCTGATAGGTGTTTGTCTTCCCGGCAGAGAAACAGTGGCTTAGAGAACTGTTTCTACAGCAGCCACACACTCTGCCCTAGAGCCGAGAAGCACTGGCTGTCACTTCCCTTTGCAGAAGTAACATTCTCCAGAAACACACTCTCTCCTAACTCTTCAGTTCCTAGCTCACCTCACATATGCATGGAAACACAGAGTGGAGCAGCCGGTGATAGCTCTTTCTTGGATGCTGCCAGAAGGCTCTGTGTGATAGTGGCTTGCAAGTAGCTGCTTAGGAATCTAGTTGCACGGCAAGTCCAAGCTTCTCACTGGAGCTGAGAAGGACGGGGGAGAACTTCCCTTTGAAGAACTAAGAGAGTGCAGAAACACACGCAGTTCTAGCTCTTACTGGTTATTGTGCAGGAGAGATCAGTGAACAGGCCGCTCTGCCCGAACAAGGGAGAAGGCTGATGCGTAGTTCCCAAGCATATTCTTCTCAGTCTACTAGAAACTTTGGAGTTAGCTGAGATGAACTCGGTATAAGTTCCATTTGAAGCAATAACCTAGGCCAGAAACCCACTCAGCTGTAGCTGTTAAGATTCATGTTGAGCGCACATGGTGGGAACCAGGCAGCAGAGTGCCCTGTGGAAGCTGCTCGATTTCACCTTGTCAGATACGTGTTTGTCTTCCCGGCAGAGAAACAGTGGCTTAGAGAACTCTTTCTACAGAAGCCACACACTCTGCCCTAGAGCTGAGAAGCACTGGCTGTCACTTCCCTTTGCAGAAGTAACATTCTCCAGAAACACACTCTCTCCTAACTCTTCAGTTCCTAGCTCACCTCACATATGCTTGGAAACACAGAGTGGAGCAGCCGGTGATAGCTCTTGCTTGGATGCTGCCAGAAGGCTCTGTGTGATAGTGGCTTGCAAGTAGCTGCTTAGGAATCTACTTGCAGGGCAAGTACAAGCTTCTCACTGGAGCTGAGAAGGACTGGGAAGAACTTCCATTTGAAGAAGTAAGAGGGTGCAGAAACACACGCAGTTCTAGCTCTTACTAGGGAGTGTGCAAGAGAGTTCAGTGAACAGGCCGCTCTGCCCGAACACGGCTGTAGGCAGATGCGTAGTTCCCAAGCATATTCGTCTGAGTCTACTAGAAACGTTGGAGTAGAGCTGAGATGAACTCGGTATAAGTTCCATTTGAACCAATAACCTAGGCCAGAAACCCACTCACCTGTAGGTGTTCAGATTCATCTGGAGCGCACATGCTGGGAACCAGGCAGCAGAGTGCCCTGTGGAATCTGCTGGATTTCACCTTGTCAGATAGGTGTTTGTCTTCCCGGCAGAGAAACAGTGGCTTAGAGAACTCTTTCTACAGCAGCCACACACTCTGCCCTAGAGCTGAGAAGCACCGGCTGTCACTTCCCTTTGCTGAAGTAACATTCTCCAGAAACACACTCTCTCCTAACTCTTCAGTACGTAGCTCACCTCACATATGCATGGAAACACAGAGTGGAGCAGCCGCTGATAGCTCTTGCTTGGATGCTGCCAGAAGGCTCAGTGTGATAGTGGCTTGCAAGTAGCTGCTTAGGAATCTAGTTGCACCGCAAGTCCAAGCTTCTCACTGGAGCTGAGAAGGACTGGGAAGAACTTCCATTTGAAGAAGAGGGTGCAGAAACACACGCAGTTCTAGCTCTTACTGGGGAGTGTGCAGGAGAGTTCAGTGAACAGGCCGCTCTGCCCGAACAAGGCAGAAGGCAGATGCGTAGTTCCCAAGCATATTCTTCTGAGTCTACTAGAAACGTTGGAGTAGAGCTGAGATGAACTCGGTATAAGTTCCATTTGAAGAAATAACCTAGGCCAGAAACCCACTCAGTTGTAGCTGTTCAGATTCATCTGGAGCGCACATGCTGGGAACCAGACAGCAGAGTGTCCTGTGGAAGCTGCTCGATTTCACCTTGTCAGATAGGAGTTTGTCTTCCCGGCAGAGAAACAGAGGCTTAGAGAACTCTTTCTACAGCAGCCACACACTCTGCCCTAGAGCTGAGAAGCACTGGCTGTCAAGTCCCTTTGCAGAAGTAACATTCTCCAGAAACACACTCTCTCCTAACTCTTCAGTACCTAGCTCACCTCACATATGCATGGAAACACAGAGTGGAGCAGCCGGTGATAGCACTTGCTTGGATGCTGCCAGAAGGCTCTGTGTGATAGTGGCTTGCAAGTAGCTGCTCAGGAATCTAGTTGTACGGCAAGTACATGCTTCTCAATGGAGCCTTGAAGGACTGGGAAGAACTTCCCTTTGAAGAACTAAGAGTTTGCAGAAACACACGCATTTCTAGCTCTTCCTGGGGAGTGTGCAGGAGAGTTTAGTGAACAGGCCTCTCTGCCCGAACACGGCAGTAGGCAGATGCGAAGTTCCCAAGCATATTCTTCTGAGTCTACTAGAAACGTTGGAGTAGAGCTGAGATGAACTCGGTATAAGTTCCATTTGAAGCAATAACCTAGGCCAGAAACCCACTCACCTGTAGCTGTTCAGATTCATCTGGAACGCACATGCTGGGAACCAGGCAGAAGAGTGCCCTGAGGAAGCTGCTCGATTTCACCTTGTCAGATAGGTGTTTGTCTTCCCGGCAGAGAAACAGAGGCTTAGAGAACTCTTTCTACAGCAGCCACACACTCTGCCCTAGAGCTGAGAAGCACTGGCTGTCACATCCCTTTGCAGAAGTAACATTCTCCAGAAACACACTCTCTCCTAACTCTTCAGTACGTAGCTCACCTCACATATGCATGGAAACACAGAGTGGAGCAGCCGCTGAGAGCTCTTGCTTGGATGCTGCCAGAAGGCTCAGTGTGATAGTGGCTTGCATGTAGCTGCTTAGGAATCTAGTTGCAGGGCAAGTACAAGCTTCTCACTGGAGCTGAGAAGGACTGGGAAGAACTTCCCTTTGAAGATCTAAGAGTGTCCAGAAACGCACGCAGTTCTAGCTCTTACAGGGGAGTGTGCAGGAGAGTTCAGTGAACAGGCCGCTCTGCCCGAACAAGGCAGAAGGCAGATGCGTAGTTCCCAAGCATATTCGTCTGAGTCTACTAGAAACGTTGGAGTAGAGCTGAGATGAACTCGGTATAAGTTCCATTTGAAGAAATAACATAGGCCAGAAACCCACTCAGCTGTAGCTGTTAAGATTCATCTGGAGCGCACATGCTGGGAACCAGGCAGCAGAGTGCCCTGTGGAAGCTGCTCGATTTCCGCTTGTCTGATAGGTGTTTGTCTTCCCGGCAGAGAAACAGTGGCTTAGAGAACTGTTTCTACAGCAGCCACACACTCTGCCCTAGAGCCGAGAAGCACTGGCTGTCACTTCCCTTTGCAGAAGTAACATTCTCCAGAAACACACTCTCTCCTAACTCTTCAGTTCCTAGCTCACCTCACATATGCATGGAAACACAGAGTGGAGCAGCCGGTGATAGCTCTTTCTTGGATGCTGCCAGAAGGCTCTGTGTGATAGTGGCTTGCAAGTAGCTGCTTAGGAATCTAGTTGCACGGCAAGTCCAAGCTTCTCACTGGAGCTGAGAAGGACGGGGGAGAACTTCCCTTTGAAGAACTAAGAGAGTGCAGAAACACACGCAGTTCTAGCTCTTACTGGTTATTGTGCAGGAGAGATCAGTGAACAGGCCGCTCTGCCCGAACAAGGGAGAAGGCTGATGCGTAGTTCCCAAGCATATTCTTCTCAGTCTACTAGAAACTTTGGAGTTAGCTGAGATGAACTCGGTATAAGTTCCATTTGAAGCAATAACCTAGGCCAGAAACCCACTCAGCTGTAGCTGTTAAGATTCATGTTGAGCGCACATGGTGGGAACCAGGCAGCAGAGTGCCCTGTGGAAGCTGCTCGATTTCACCTTGTCAGATACGTGTTTGTCTTCCCGGCAGAGAAACAGTGGCTTAGAGAACTCTTTCTACAGAAGCCACACACTCTGCCCTAGAGCTGAGAAGCACCGGCTGTCACTTCCCTTTGCTGAAGTAACATTCTCCAGAAACACACTCTCTCCTAACTCTTCAGTACGTAGCTCACCTCACATATGCATGGAAACACAGAGTGGAGCAGCCGCTGATAGCTCTTGCTTGGATGCTGCCAGAAGGCTCAGTGTGATAGTGGCTTGCAAGTAGCTGCTTAGGAATCTAGTTGCACCGCAAGTCCAAGCTTCTCACTGGAGCTGAGAAGGACTGGGAAGAACTTCCATTTGAAGAAGTAAGAGGGTGCAGAAACACACGCAGTTCTAGCTCTTACTGGGGAGTGTGCAGGAGAGTTCAGTGAACAGGCCGCTCTGCCCGAACAAGGCAGAAGGCAGATGCGTAGTTCCCAAGCATATTCTTCTGAGTCTACTAGAAACGTTGGAGTAGAGCTGAGATGAACTCGGTATAAGTTCCATTTGAAGAAATAACCTAGGCCAGAAACCCACTCAGTTGTAGCTGTTCAGATTCATCTGGAGCGCACATGCTGGGAACCAGGCAGCAGAGTGTCCTGTGGAAGCTGCTCGATTTCACCTTGTCAGATAGGAGTTTGTCTTCCCGGCAGAGAAACAGAGGCTTAGAGAACTCTTTCTACAGCAGCCACACACTCTGCCCTAGAGCTGAGAAGCACTGGCTGTCAAGTCCCTTTGCAGAAGTAACATTCTCCAGAAACACACTCTCTCCTAACTCTTCAGTACCTAGCTCACCTCACATATGCATGGAAACACAGAGTGGAGCAGCCGGTGATAGCACTTGCTTGGATGCTGCCAGAAGGCTCTGTGTGATAGTGGCTTGCAAGTAGCTGCTCAGGAATCTAGTTGTACGGCAAGTACATGCTTCTCAATGGAGCCTTGAAGGACTGGGAAGAACTTCCCTTTGAAGAACTAAGAGTTTGCAGAAACACACGCATTTCTAGCTCTTCCTGGGGAGTGTGCAGGAGAGTTTAGTGAACAGGCCTCTCTGCCCGAACACGGCAGTAGGCAGATGCGTAGTTCCCAAGCATATTCTTCTGAGTCTACTAGAAACGTTGGAGTAGAGCTGAGATGAACTCGGTATAAGTTCCATTTGAAGCAATAACCTAGGCCAGAAACCCACTCACCTGTAGCTGTTCAGATTCATCTGGAACGCACATGCTGGGAACCAGGCAGAAGAGTGCCCTGAGGAAGCTGCTCGATTTCACCTTGTCAGATAGGTGTTTGTCTTCCCGGCAGAGAAACAGAGGCTTAGAGAACTCTTTCTACAGCAGCCACACACTCTGCCCTAGAGCTGAGAAGCACTGGCTGTCACATCCCTTTGCAGAAGTAACATTCTCCAGAAACACACTCTCTCCTAACTCTTCAGTACGTAGCTCACCTCACATATGCATGGAAACACAGAGTGGAGCAGCCGCTGAGAGCTCTTGCTTGGATGCTGCCAGAAGGCTCAGTGTGATAGTGGCTTGCATGTAGCTGCTTAGGAATCTAGTTGCAGGGCAAGTACAAGCTTCTCACTGGAGCTGAGAAGGACTGGGAAGAACTTCCCTTTGAAGATCTAAGAGTGTCCAGAAACGCACGCAGTTCTAGCTCTTACAGGGGAGTGTGCAGGAGAGTTCAGTGAACAGGCCGCTCTGCCCGAACAAGGCAGAAGGCAGATGCGTAGTTCCCAAGCATATTCGTCTGAGTCTACTAGAAACGTTGGAGTAGAGCTGAGATGAACTCGGTATAAGTTCCATTTGAAGAAATAACATAGGCCAGAAACCCACTCAGCTGTAGCTGTTAAGATTCATCTGGAGCGCACATGCTGGGAACCAGGCAGCAGAGTGCCCTGTGGAAGCTGCTCGATTTCCGCTTGTCTGATAGGTGTTTGTCTTCCCGGCAGAGAAACAGTGGCTTAGAGAACTGTTTCTACAGCAGCCACACACTCTGCCCTAGAGCCGAGAAGCACTGGCTGTCACTTCCCTTTGCAGAAGTAACATTCTCCAGAAACACACTCTCTCCTAACTCTTCAGTTCCTAGCTCACCTCACATATGCATGGAAACACAGAGTGGAGCAGCCGGTGATAGCTCTTTCTTGGATGCTGCCAGAAGGCTCTGTGTGATAGTGGCTTGCAAGTAGCTGCTTAGGAATCTAGTTGCACGGCAAGTCCAAGCTTCTCACTGGAGCTGAGAAGGACGGGGGAGAACTTCCCTTTGAAGAACTAAGAGAGTGCAGAAACACACGCAGTTCTAGCTCTTACTGGTTATTGTGCAGGAGAGATCAGTGAACAGGCCGCTCTGCCCGAACAAGGGAGAAGGCTGATGCGTAGTTCCCAAGCATATTCTTCTCAGTCTACTAGAAACTTTGGAGTTAGCTGAGATGAACTCGGTATAAGTTCCATTTGAAGCAATAACCTAGGCCAGAAACCCACTCAGCTGTAGCTGTTAAGATTCATGTTGAGCGCACATGGTGGGAACCAGGCAGCAGAGTGCCCTGTGGAAGCTGCTCGATTTCACCTTGTCAGATACGTGTTTGTCTTCCCGGCAGAGAAACAGTGGCTTAGAGAACTCTTTCTACAGAAGCCACACACTCTGCCCTAGAGCTGAGAAGCACTGGCTGTCACTTCCCTTTGCAGAAGTAACATTCTCCAGAAACACACTCTCTCCTAACTCTTCAGTTCCTAGCTCACCTCACATATGCTTGGAAACACAGAGTGGAGCAGCCGGTGATAGCTCTTGCTTGGATGCTGCCAGAAGGCTCTGTGTGATAGTGGCTTGCAAGTAGCTGCTTAGGAATCTACTTGCAGGGCAAGTACAAGCTTCTCACTGGAGCTGAGAAGGACTGGGAAGAACTTCCATTTGAAGAAGTAAGAGGGTGCAGAAACACACGCAGTTCTAGCTCTTACTGGGGAGTGTGCAAGAGAGTTCAGTGAACAGGCCGCTCTGCCCGAACACGGCTGTAGGCAGATGCGTAGTTCCCAAGCATATTCGTCTGAGTCTACTAGAAACGTTGGAGTAGAGCTGAGATGAACTCGGTATAAGTTCCATTTGAACCAATAACCTAGGCCAGAAACCCACTCACCTGTAGCTGTTCAGATTCATCTGGAGCGCACATGCTGGGAACGAGGCAGAAGAGTGCCCTGAGGAAGCTGCTCGATTTCACCTTGTCAGATAGGTGTTTGTCTTCCCGGCAGAGAAACAGAGGCTTAGAGAACTCTTTCTACAGCAGCCACACACTCTGCCCTAGAGCTGAGAAGCACTGGCTGTCACATCCCTTTGCAGAAGTAACATTCTCCAGAAACACACTCTCTCCTAACTCTTCAGTACGTAGCTCACCTCACATATGCATGGAAACACAGAGTGGAGCAGCCGCTGAGAGCTCTTGCTTGGATGCTGCCAGAAGGCTCAGTGTGATAGTGGCTTGCAAGTAGCTGCTTAGGAATCTAGTTGCACCGCAAGTCCATGCTTCTCACTGGAGCTGAGAAGGACTGGGAAGAACTTCCATTTGAAGAAGTAAGAGGGTGCAGAAACAGACGCAGTTCTAGCTCTTACTGGGGAGTGTGCAAGAGAGTTCAGTGAACAGGCCGCTCTGCCCGAACAAGGCAGAAGGCAGATGCGTAGTTCCCAAGCATATTCTTCTGAGTCTACTAGAAACGTTGGAGTAGAGCTGAGATGAACTCGGTATAAGTTCCATTTGAAGAAATAACCTAGGCCAGAAACCCACTCAGTTGTAGCTGTTCAGATTCATCTGGAGCGCACATGCTGGGAACCAGGCAGCAGAGTGTCCTGTGGAAGCTGCTCGATTTCACCTTGTCAGATAGGAGTTTGTCTTCCCGGCAGAGAAACAGAGGCTTAGAGAACTCTTTCTACAGCAGCCACACACTCTGCCCTAGAGCTGAGAAGCACTGGCTGTCAAGTCCCTTTGCAGAAGTAACATTCTCCAGAAACACACTCTCTCCTAACTCTTCAGTACCTAGCTCACCTCACATATGCATGGAAACACAGAGTGGAGCAGCCGGTGATAGCACTTGCTTGGATGCTGCCAGAAGGCTCTGTGTGATAGTGGCTTGCAAGTAGCTGCTCAGGAATCTAGTTGTACGGCAAGTACATGCTTCTCAATGGAGCCTTGAAGGACTGGGAAGAACTTCCCTTTGAAGAACTAAGAGTTTGCAGAAACACACGCATTTCTAGCTCTTCCTGGGGAGTGTGCAGGAGAGTTTAGTGAACAGGCCTCTCTGCCCGAACACGGCAGTAGGCAGATGCGTAGTTCCCAAGCATATTCTTCTGAGTCTACTAGAAACGTTGGAGTAGAGCTGAGATGAACTCGGTATAAGTTCCATTTGAAGCAATAACCTAGGCCAGAAACCCACTCACCTGTAGCTGTTCAGATTCATCTGGAACGCACATGCTGGGAACCAGGCAGAAGAGTGCCCTGAGGAAGCTGCTCGATTTCACCTTGTCAGATAGGTGTTTGTCTTCCCGGCAGAGAAACAGAGGCTTAGAGAACTCTTTCTACAGCAGCCACACACTCTGCCCTAGAGCTGAGAAGCACTGGCTGTCACATCCCTTTGCAGAAGTAACATTCTCCAGAAACACACTCTCTCCTAACTCTTCAGTACGTAGCTCACCTCACATATGCATGGAAACACAGAGTGGAGCAGCCGCTGAGAGCTCTTGCTTGGATGCTGCCAGAAGGCTCAGTGTGATAGTGGCTTGCATGTAGCTGCTTAGGAATCTAGTTGCAGGGCAAGTACAAGCTTCTCACTGGAGCTGAGAAGGACTGGGAAGAACTTCCCTTTGAAGATCTAAGAGTGTCCAGAAACGCACGCAGTTCTAGCTCTTACAGGGGAGTGTGCAGGAGAGTTCAGTGAACAGGCCGCTCTGCCCGAACAAGGCAGAAGGCAGATGCGTAGTTCCCAAGCATATTCGTCTGAGTCTACTAGAAACGTTGGAGTAGAGCTGAGATGAACTCGGTATAAGTTCCATTTGAAGAAATAACATAGGCCAGAAACCCACTCAGCTGTAGCTGTTAAGATTCATCTGGAGCGCACATGCTGGGAACCAGGCAGCAGAGTGCCCTGTGGAAGCTGCTCGATTTCCGCTTGTCTGATAGGTGTTTGTCTTCCCGGCAGAGAAACAGTGGCTTAGAGAACTGTTTCTACAGCAGCCACACACTCTGCCCTAGAGCCGAGAAGCACTGGCTGTCACTTCCCTTTGCAGAAGTAACATTCTCCAGAAACACACTCTCTCCTAACTCTTCAGTTCCTAGCTCACCTCACATATGCATGGAAACACAGAGTGGAGCAGCCGGTGATAGCTCTTTCTTGGATGCTGCCAGAAGGCTCTGTGTGATAGTGGCTTGCAAGTAGCTGCTTAGGAATCTAGTTGCACGGCAAGTCCAAGCTTCTCACTGGAGCTGAGAAGGACGGGGGAGAACTTCCCTTTGAAGAACTAAGAGAGTGCAGAAACACACGCAGTTCTAGCTCTTACTGGTTATTGTGCAGGAGAGATCAGTGAACAGGCCGCTCTGCCCGAACAAGGGAGAAGGCTGATGCGTAGTTCCCAAGCATATTCTTCTCAGTCTACTAGAAACTTTGGAGTTAGCTGAGATGAACTCGGTATAAGTTCCATTTGAAGCAATAACCTAGGCCAGAAACCCACTCAGCTGTAGCTGTTAAGATTCATGTTGAGCGCACATGGTGGGAACCAGGCAGCAGAGTGCCCTGTGGAAGCTGCTCGATTTCACCTTGTCAGATACGTGTTTGTCTTCCCGGCAGAGAAACAGTGGCTTAGAGAACTCTTTCTACAGAAGCCACACACTCTGCCCTAGAGCTGAGAAGCACCGGCTGTCACTTCCCTTTGCTGAAGTAACATTCTCCAGAAACACACTCTCTCCTAACTCTTCAGTACGTAGCTCACCTCACATATGCATGGAAACACAGAGTGGAGCAGCCGCTGATAGCTCTTGCTTGGATGCTGCCAGAAGGCTCAGTGTGATAGTGGCTTGCAAGTAGCTGCTTAGGAATCTAGTTGCACCGCAAGTCCAAGCTTCTCACTGGAGCTGAGAAGGACTGGGAAGAACTTCCATTTGAAGAAGTAAGAGGGTGCAGAAACACACGCAGTTCTAGCTCTTACTGGGGAGTGTGCAGGAGAGTTCAGTGAACAGGCCGCTCTGCCCGAACAAGGCAGAAGGCAGATGCGTAGTTCCCAAGCATATTCTTCTGAGTCTACTAGAAACGTTGGAGTAGAGCTGAGATGAACTCGGTATAAGTTCCATTTGAAGAAATAACCTAGGCCAGAAACCCACTCAGTTGTAGCTGTTCAGATTCATCTGGAGCGCACATGCTGGGAACCAGGCAGCAGAGTGTCCTGTGGAAGCTGCTCGATTTCACCTTGTCAGATAGGAGTTTGTCTTCCCGGCAGAGAAACAGAGGCTTAGAGAACTCTTTCTACAGCAGCCACACACTCTGCCCTAGAGCTGAGAAGCACTGGCTGTCAAGTCCCTTTGCAGAAGTAACATTCTCCAGAAACACACTCTCTCCTAACTCTTCAGTACCTAGCTCACCTCACATATGCATGGAAACACAGAGTGGAGCAGCCGGTGATAGCACTTGCTTGGATGCTGCCAGAAGGCTCTGTGTGATAGTGGCTTGCAAGTAGCTGCTCAGGAATCTAGTTGTACGGCAAGTACATGCTTCTCAATGGAGCCTTGAAGGACTGGGAAGAACTTCCCTTTGAAGAACTAAGAGTTTGCAGAAACACACGCATTTCTAGCTCTTCCTGGGGAGTGTGCAGGAGAGTTTAGTGAACAGGCCTCTCTGCCCGAACACGGCAGTAGGCAGATGCGTAGTTCCCAAGCATATTCTTCTGAGTCTACTAGAAACGTTGGAGTAGAGCTGAGATGAACTCGGTATAAGTTCCATTTGAAGCAATAACCTAGGCCAGAAACCCACTCACCTGTAGCTGTTCAGATTCATCTGGAACGCACATGCTGGGAACCAGGCAGAAGAGTGCCCTGAGGAAGCTGCTCGATTTCACCTTGTCAGATAGGTGTTTGTCTTCCCGGCAGAGAAACAGAGGCTTAGAGAACTCTTTCTACAGCAGCCACACACTCTGCCCTAGAGCTGAGAAGCACTGGCTGTCACATCCCTTTGCAGAAGTAACATTCTCCAGAAACACACTCTCTCCTAACTCTTCAGTACGTAGCTCACCTCACATATGCATGGAAACACAGAGTGGAGCAGCCGCTGAGAGCTCTTGCTTGGATGCTGCCAGAAGGCTCAGTGTGATAGTGGCTTGCATGTAGCTGCTTAGGAATCTAGTTGCAGGGCAAGTACAAGCTTCTCACTGGAGCTGAGAAGGACTGGGAAGAACTTCCCTTTGAAGATCTAAGAGTGTCCAGAAACGCACGCAGTTCTAGCTCTTACAGGGGAGTGTGCAGGAGAGTTCAGTGAACAGGCCGCTCTGCCCGAACAAGGCAGAAGGCAGATGCGTAGTTCCCAAGCATATTCGTCTGAGTCTACTAGAAACGTTGGAGTAGAGCTGAGATGAACTCGGTATAAGTTCCATTTGAAGAAATAACATAGGCCAGAAACCCACTCAGCTGTAGCTGTTAAGATTCATCTGGAGCGCACATGCTGGGAACCAGGCAGCAGAGTGCCCTGTGGAAGCTGCTCGATTTCCGCTTGTCTGATAGGTGTTTGTCTTCCCGGCAGAGAAACAGTGGCTTAGAGAACTGTTTCTACAGCAGCCACACACTCTGCCCTAGAGCCGAGAAGCACTGGCTGTCACTTCCCTTTGCAGAAGTAACATTCTCCAGAAACACACTCTCTCCTAACTCTTCAGTTCCTAGCTCACCTCACATATGCATGGAAACACAGAGTGGAGCAGCCGGTGATAGCTCTTTCTTGGATGCTGCCAGAAGGCTCTGTGTGATAGTGGCTTGCAAGTAGCTGCTTAGGAATCTAGTTGCACGGCAAGTCCAAGCTTCTCACTGGAGCTGAGAAGGACGGGGGAGAACTTCCCTTTGAAGAACTAAGAGAGTGCAGAAACACACGCAGTTCTAGCTCTTACTGGTTATTGTGCAGGAGAGATCAGTGAACAGGCCGCTCTGCCCGAACAAGGGAGAAGGCTGATGCGTAGTTCCCAAGCATATTCTTCTCAGTCTACTAGAAACTTTGGAGTTAGCTGAGATGAACTCGGTATAAGTTCCATTTGAAGCAATAACCTAGGCCAGAAACCCACTCAGCTGTAGCTGTTAAGATTCATGTTGAGCGCACATGGTGGGAACCAGGCAGCAGAGTGCCCTGTGGAAGCTGCTCGATTTCACCTTGTCAGATACGTGTTTGTCTTCCCGGCAGAGAAACAGTGGCTTAGAGAACTCTTTCTACAGAAGCCACACACTCTGCCCTAGAGCTGAGAAGCACTGGCTGTCACTTCCCTTTGCAGAAGTAACATTCTCAAGAAACACACTCTCTCCTAACTCTTCAGTTCCTAGCTCACCTCACATATGCTTGGAAACACAGAGTGGAGCAGCCGGTGATAGCTCTTGCTTGGATGCTGCCAGAAGGCTCTGTGTGATAGTGGCTTGCAAGTAGCTGCTTAGGAATCTACTTGCAGGGCAAGTACAAGCTTCTCACTGGAGCTGAGAAGGACTGGGAAGAACTTCCATTTGAAGAAGTAAGAGGGTG
Source organism: Tapirus indicus (assembly GCA_031878705.1). Lineage (NCBI taxonomy): Eukaryota > Metazoa > Chordata > Mammalia > Perissodactyla > Tapiridae > Tapirus > Tapirus indicus. The sequence goes on along the minus strand of CM062924.1, from coordinate 84,149,462 downwards.
CAGAAACACACGCAGTTCTAGCTCTTACTGGGGAGTGTGCAAGAGAGTTCAGTGAACAGGCCGCTCTGCCCGAACACGGCTGTAGGCAGATGCGTAGTTCCCAAGCATATTCGTCTGAGTCTACTAGAAACGTTGGAGTAGAGCTGAGATGAACTCGGTATAAGTTCCATTTGAACCAATAACCTAGGCCAGAAACCCACTCACCTGTAGCTGTTCAGATTCATCTGGAGCGCACATGCTGGGAACCAGGCAGAAGAGTGCCCTGAGGAAGCTGCTCGATTTCACCTTGTCAGATAGGTGTTTGTCTTCCCGGCAGAGAAACAGAGGCTTAGAGAACTCTTTCTACAGCAGCCACACACTCTGCCCTAGAGCTGAGAAGCACTGGCTGTCACATCCCTTTGCAGAAGTAACATTCTCCAGAAACACACTCTCTCCTAACTCTTCAGTACGTAGCTCACCTCACATATGCATGGAAACACAGAGTGGAGCAGCCGCTGAGAGCTCTTGCTTGGATGCTGCCAGAAGGCTCAGTGTGATAGTGGCTTGCAAGTAGCTGCTTAGGAATCTAGTTGCACCGCAAGTCCATACTTCTCACTGGAGCTGAGAAGGACTGGGAAGAACTTCCATTTGAAGAAGTAAGAGGGTGCAGAAACAGACGCAGTTCTAGCTCTTACTGGGGAGGGTGCAAGAGAGTTCAGTGAACAGGCCGCTCTGCCCGAACAAGGCAGAAGGCAGATGCGTAGTTCCCAAGCATATTCTTCTGAGTCTACTAGAAACGTTGGAGTAGAGCTGAGATGAACTCGGTATAAGTTCCATTTGAAGAAATAACCTAGGCCAGAAACCCACTCAGTTGTAGCTGTTCAGATTCATCTGGAGCGCACATGCTGGGAACCAGGCAGCAGAGTGTCCTGTGGAAGCTGCTCGATTTCACCTTGTCAGATAGGAGTTTGTCTTCCCGGCAGAGAAACAGAGGCTTAGAGAACTCTTTCTACAGCAGCCACACACTCTGCCCTAGAGCTGAGAAGCACTGGCTGTCAAGTCCCTTTGCAGAAGTAACATTCTCCAGAAACACACTCTCTCCATCTCTTCAGTACCTAGCTCACCTCACATATGCATGGAAACACAGAGTGGAGCAGCCGGTGATAGCACTTGCTTGGATGCTGCCAGAAGGCTCTGTGTGATAGTGGCTTGCAAGTAGCTGCTCAGGAATCTAGTTGTACGGCAAGTACATGCTTCTCAATGGAGCCTTGAAGGACTGGGAAGAACTTCCCTTTGAAGAACTAAGAGTTTGCAGAAACACACGCATTTCTAGCTCTTCCTGGGGAGTGTGCAGGAGAGTTTAGTGAACAGGCCTCTCTGCCCGAACACGGCAGTAGGCAGATGCGTAGTTCCCAAGCATATTCTTCTGAGTCTACTAGAAACGTTGCAGTAGAGCTGAGATGAACTCGGTATAAGTTCCATTTGAAGCAATAACCTAGGCCAGAAACCCACTCACCTGTAGCTGTTCAGATTCATCTGGAACGCACATGCTGGGAACCAGGCAGAAGAGTGCCCTGAGGAAGCTGCTCGATTTCACCTTGTCAGATAGGTGTTTGTCTTCCCGGCAGAGAAACAGAGGCTTAGAGAACTCTTTCTACAGCAGCCACACACTCTGCCCTAGAGCTGAGAAGCACTGGCTGTCACTTCCCTTTGCAGAAGTAACATTCTCCAGAAACACACTCTCTCCTAACTCTTCAGTTCCTAGCTCACCTCACATATGCATGGAAACACAGAGTGGAGCAGCCGGTGATAGCTCTTTCTTGGATGCTGCCAGAAGGCTCTGTGTGATAGTGGCTTGCAAGTAGCTGCTTAGGAATCTAGTTGCACGGCAAGTCCAAGCTTCTCACTGGAGCCTTGAAGGACTGGGAAGAACTTCCCTTTGAAGAACTAAGAGAGTGCAGAAACACACGCAGTTCTAGCTCTTACTGGTTATTGTGCAGGAGAGATCAGTGAACAGGCCGCTCTGCCCGAACAAGGGAGAAGGCTGATGCGTAGTTCCCAAGCATATTCTTCTCAGTCTACTAGAAACTTTGGAGTAGAGCTGAGATGAACTCGGTATAAGTTCCATTTGAAGCAATAACCTAGGCCAGAAACCCACTCAGCTGTAGCTGTTAAGATTCATGTTGAGCGCACATGGTGGGAACCAGGCAGCAGAGTGCCCTGTGGAAGCTGCTCGATTTCACCTTGTCAGATACGTGTTTGTCTTCCCGGCAGAGAAACAGTGGCTTAGAGAACTCTTTCTACAGCAGCCACACACTCTGCCCTAGAGCTGAGAAGCACTGGCTGTCACATCCCTTTGCAGAAGTAACATTCTCCAGAAACACACTCTCTCCTAACTCTTCAGTACGTAGCTCACCTCACATATGCATGGAAACACAGAGTGGAGCAGCCGCTGATAGCTCTTGCTTGGATGCTGCCAGAAGGCTCAGTGTGATAGTGGCTTGCAAGTAGCTACTTAGGAATCGAGTTGCACGGCAAGTCTAAGCTTCTCACTGGAGCTGAGAAGGACTGGGAAGTACTTCCATTTGAAGATCTAAGAGTGTGCAGAAACGCACGCAGTTCTAACTCTTAGTGGGGAGTGTGCAGGAGAGTTCAGTGAACAGGCCGCTCTGCCCGAACAAGGCAGAAGGCAGATGCATAGTTCCCAATCATATCCTTCTAGGTCTACTAGAAACGTTGGAGTAGAGCTGAGATGAACTCGGTATAAGTTCCATTTGAAGCAATAACCGAGGCCAGAAACCCACTCAGTTGCTGCTGTTCAGATTCATCTGGAGCGCACATGCTGGGAACCTGTCAGCAGAGTGCCCTGTGGACGCTACTCGATTTCACCTTGTCAGATAGGTGTTTGTCTTCCCGGCAGAGGAACAGAGGCTTAGAGAACTCTTTCTACAGCTGCCACACACTCTGCCCTAGAGCTGAGAAGCACTGGCTGTCACATCCCTTTGCAGAAGTAACATTCTCCAGAAACACACTCTCTCCTAACTCTTCAGTACCTAGCTCACCTCACATATGCATGGAAACACAGAGTGGAGCAGCCGGTGATAGCACTTGCTTGGATGCTGCCAGAAGGCTCTGTGTGATAGTGGCTTGCAAGTAGCTGCTTAGGAATCTAGTTGCACGGCAAGTACATGCTTCTCAATGGAGCCTTGAAGGACTGGGAAGAACTTCCCTTTGAAGAAGTAAGAGGGTGCAGAAACACACGCAGTTCTAACTCTTACTGGGGAGTGTGCAGGAGAGTTCAGTGAACAGGCCGCTCTGCCCGAACAAGGCAGAAGGCAGATGCGTAGTTCCCAATCATATCCATCTAGGTCTACTAGAAACTTTGGAGTAGAGCTGAGATGAATTCGGTATAAGTACCATTTGAAGCAATAACCTATGCCAGAAACCCACTCACCTGTAGGTGTTCAGATTCATCTGGAGCGCACATGCTGGGAACCAGGCAGCAGAGTGCCCTGTGGAATCTGCTGGATTTCACCTTGTCAGATAGGTGTTTGTCTTCCCGGCAGAGAAACAGTGGCTTAGAGAACTCTTTCTACAGCAGCCACACACTCTGCCCTAGAGCTGAGAAGCACCGGCTGTCACTTCCCTTTGCTGAAGTAACATTCTCCAGAAACACACTCTCTCCTAACTCTTCAGTACGTAGCTCACCTCACATATGCATGGAAACACAGAGTGGAGCAGCCGCTGATAGCTCTTGCTTGGATGCTGCCAGAAGGCTCAGTGTGATAGTGGCTTGCAAGTAGCTGCTTAGGAATCTAGTTGCACCGCAAGTCCAAGCTTCTCACTGGAGCTGAGAAGGACTGGGAAGAACTTCCATTTGAAGAAGTAAGAGGGTGCAGAAACACACGCAGTTCTAGCTCTTACTGGGGAGTGTGCAGGAGAGTTCAGTGAACAGGCCGCTCTGCCCGAACAAGGCAGAAGGCAGATGCGTAGTTCCCAAGCATATTCTTCTGAGTCTACTAGAAACGTTGGAGTAGAGCTGAGATGAACTCGGTATAAGTTCCATTTGAAGCAATAACCTAGGCCAGAAACCCACTCAGGTGTAGCTGTTCAGATTCATCTGGAGCGCACATGCTGGGATCCAGGCAGCAGAGTGCCCTGTGGAATCTGCTCGATTTCACCTTGTCAGATAGTTGTTTGTCTTCCCGGCAGAGAAACAGAGGCTTAGAGAACTCTTTCTACAGCTGCCACACACTCTGCCCTAGATCTGAGAAGCACTGGCTGTCACTTCCCTTTGCAGAAGTAACATTCTCCAGAAACACACTCTCTCCTAACTCTTCAGTACCTAGCTCACCTCACATATGCATGGAAACACAGAGTGGAGCAGCCGGTGATAGCACTTGCTTGGACGCTGCCAGAAGGCTCTGTGTGATAGTGGCTTGCAAGTAGCTGCTTAGGAATCTAGTTGCACCGCAAGTACATGCTTCTCAATGGAGCCTTGAAGGACTGGGAAGAACTTCCCTTTGAAGAACTAAGAGTGTGCAGAAACACACGCAGTTCTAGCTCTTACTGGGGAGTGTGCAGGAGAGTTCAGTGAACTGGCCGCTCTGCCCGAACAAGGCAGAAGGCAGATGCGTAGTTCCCAAGCATATTATTCTGAGTCTATTAGAAACGTTGGAGTAGAGGTGAGATGAACTCGGTATAAGTTCCATTTGAAGAAATAACCTAGGCCAGAAACCCACTCAGCTGTAGCTGTTCAGATTCATGTGGAGCGCACATGCTGGGAACCAGGCAGCAGAGTGTCCTGAGGAAGCTGCTCGATTTCCGCTTGTCTGATAGGTGTTTGTCTTCCCGGCAGAGAAACAGTGGCTTAGAGAACTGTTTCTACAGCAGCCACACACTCTGCCCTAGAGCTGAGAAGCACTGGCTGTCACTTCCCTTTGCAGAAGTAACATTCTCCAGAAACACACTCTCTCCTAACTCTTCAGTTCCTAGCTCACCTCACATATGCATGGAAACACAGAGTGGGGCAGCCAGTGATAGCTCTTTCTTGGATGCTGCCAGAAGGCTCTGTGTGATAGTGGCTTGCAAGTAGCTGCTTAGGAATCTAGTTGCACGGCAAGTCCAAGCTTCTCACTGGAGCCTTGAAGGACTGGGAAGAACTTCCCTTTGAAGAACTAAGAGAGTGCAGAAACACACGCAGTTCTAGCTCTTACTGGTTATTGTGCAGGAGAGATCAGTGAACAGGCCGCTCTGCCCGAACAAGGGAGAAGGCTGATGCGTAGTTCCCAAGCATATTCTTCTCAGTCTACTAGAAACTTTGGAGTAGAGCTGAGATGAACTCGGTATAAGTTCCATTTGAAGCAATAACCTAGGCCAGAAACCCACTCAGCTGTAGCTGTTAAGATTCATGTTGAGCGCACATGGTGGGAACCAGGCAGCACAGTGCCCTGTGGAAGCTGCTCGATTTCACCTTGTCAGATAGGTGTTTGTCTTCCCGGCAGAGAAACAGAGGCTTAGAGAACTCTTTCTACAGCAGCCACACAGTCTGCCCTAGAGCTGAGAAGCACTGGCTGTCACATCCCTTTGCAGAAGTAACATTCTCCAGAAACACACTCTCTCCTAACTCTTCAGTACGTAGCTCACCTCACATATGCATGGAAACACAGAGTGGAGCAGCCGCTGATAGCTCTTGCTTGGATGCTGCCAGAAGGCTCAGTGTGATAGTGGCTTGCAAGTAGCTGCTTAGGAATCTAGTTGCACCGCAAGTCCAAGCTTCTCACTGGAGCTGAGAAGGACTGGGAAGAACTTCCATTTGAAGAAGTAAGAGGGTGCAGAAACACACGCAGTTCTAGCTCTTACTGGGGAGTGTGCAGGAGAGTTCAGTGAACAGGCCGCTCTGCCCGAACAAGGCAGAAGGCAGATGCGTAGTTCCCAAGCATATTCTTCTGAGTCTACTAGAAACGTTGGAGTAGAGCTGAGATGAACTCGGTATAAGTTCCATTTGAAGCAATAACCTAGGCCAGAAACCCACTCAGGTGTAGCTGTTCACATTCATCTGGAGCGCACATGCTGGGAACCAGGTAGCAGAGTGCCCTGTGGAATCTGCTCGATTTCACCTTGTCAGATAGGTGTTTGTCTTCCCGGCAGAGAAACAGTGGCTTAGAGAACTCTTTCTACAGCAGCCACACACTCTGTCCTAGAGCTGAGAAGCACTGCCTTTCACATCCCTTTGCAGAAGTAACATTCTCCAGAAACACACTCTCTCCTAACTCTTCAGTACCTAGCTCACCTCACATATGCAAGGAAACTTAGAGTGGAGCAGCCAGTGATAGCTCTTGCTTGGATGCTGCCAGAAGGCTCTGTGTGATAGTGGCTTGCAAGTAGCTACTTAGGAATCGAGTTGCACGGCAAGTCCAAGCTTCTCACTGGAGCTGAGAAGGACTGGGAAGTACTTCCATTTGAAGATCTAAGAGTGTGCAGAAACGCACGCAGTTCTAACTCTTAGTGGGGAGTGTGCAGGAGAGTTCAGTGAACAGGCCGCTCTGCCCGAACAAGGCAGAAGGCAGATGCATAGTTCCCAATCATATCCTTCTAGGTCTACTAGAAACGTTGGAGTAGAGCTGAGATGAACTCGGTATAAGTTCCATTTGAAGCAATAACCGAGGCCAGAAACCCACTCAGTTGCTGCTGTTCAGATTCATCTGGAGCGCACATGCTGGGAACCTGTCAGCAGAGTGCCCTGTGGACGCTACTCGATTTCACCTTGTCAGATAGGTGTTTGTCTTCCCGGCAGAGGAACAGAGGCTTAGAGAACTCTTTCTACAGCTGCCACACACTCTGCCCTAGAGCTGAGAAGCACTGGCTGTCACATCCCTTTGCAGAAGTAACATTCTCCAGAAACACACTCTCTCCTAACTCTTCAGTACCTAGCTCACCTCACATATGCATGGAAACACAGAGTGGAGCAGCCGGTGATAGCACTTGCTTGGATGCTGCCAGAAGGCTCTGTGTGATAGTGGCTTGCAAGTAGCTGCTTAGGAATCTATTTGCACGGCAAGTACATGCTTCTCAATGGAGCCTTGAAGGACTGGGAAGAACTTCCCTTTGAAGAAGTAAGAGGGTGCAGAAACACACGCAGTTCTAACTCTTACTGGGGAGTGTGCAGGAGAGTTCAGTGAACAGGCCGCTCTGCCCGAACAAGGCAGAAGGCAGATGCGTAGTTCCCAATCATATCCATCTAGGTCTACTAGAAACTTTGGAGTAGAGCTGAGATGAATTCGGTATAAGTACCATTTGAAGCAATAACCTATGCCAGAAACCCACTCACCTGTAGGTGTTCAGATTCATCTGGAGCGCACATGCTGGGAACCAGGCAGCAGAGTGCCCTGTGGAATCTGCTGGATTTCACCTTGTCAGATAGGTGTTTGTCTTCCCGGCAGAGAAACAGGGGCTTAGAGAACTCTTTCTACAGCAGCCACACACTCTGCCCTAGAGCTGAGAAGCACCGGCTGTCACTTCCCTTTGCTGAAGTAACATTCTCCAGAAACACACTCTCTCCTAACTCTTCAGTTCCTAGCTCACCTCACATATGCATGGAAACACAGAGTGGAGCAGCCGGTGATAGCTCTTGCTTGGATGCTGCCAGAAGGCTCAGTGTGACAGTGGCTTGCAAGTAGCTGCTTAGGAATCTAGTTGCACCGCAAGTCCAAGCTTCTCACTGGAGCTGAGAAGGACTGGGAAGAACTTCCATTTGAAGAAGTAAGAGGGTGCAGAAACACACGCAGTTCTAGCTCTTACTGGGGAGTGTGCAGGAGAGTTCAGTGAACAGGCCGCTCTGCCCGAACAAGGCAGAAGGCAGATGCGTAGTTCCCAAGCATATTCTTCTAGGTCTACTAGAAACGTTGGAGTAGAGCTGAGATGAACTCGGTATAAGTTCCATTTGAAGCAATAAGCGAGGCCAGAAACCCACTCAGTTGCTACTGTTCAGATTCATCTGGAGCGCACATGCTGGGAACCTGGCAACAGAGTGCCCGGAGGAATCTGCTCGATTTCACCTTGTCAGATAGGTGTTTGTCTTCCCGGCAGAGAAACAGAGGATTAGAGAACTCTTTCTACAGCAGCCACACACTCTGCCCTAGAGCTGAGAAGCACTGGCTGTCACTTCCCTTTGCAGAAGTAACATTCTCCAGAAACACACTCTCTCCTAACTCTTCAGTACCTAGCTCACCTCACATATGCATGGAAACACAGAGTGGAGCAGCCGGTGATAGCTCTTGCTTGGATGCTGCCAGAAGGCTCTGTGTGATAGTGGCTTGCAAGTAGCTGCTTAGGAATCTAGTTGCAGGGCAAGTACAAGCTTCTCACTGGTGCTGAAAAGGACTGGGATGAACACCCCTTTGAAGAAGTAAGAGGGTGCAGAAACGCACGCAGTTCTAGCTCTTACTGGGGAGTGTGCAGGAGAGTTCAGTGAACGGGCCGCTCTGCCCGAACAAGGCAGAAGGCAGATGTGTAGTTCCCAAGCATATTCTTCTGAGTCTACTAGAAACTTTGGAGTAGAGCTGAGATGAACTCGGTATAAGTTCCATTTGAATCAATAACCTAGGCCAGAAACCCACTCACCTGTAGCTGTTCAGATTCATCTGGAGCGCACATGCTGGGAACCAGGAAGCAGAGTGCCCTGTGGAATCTGCTGGATTTCACCTTGTCAGATAGGTGTTTGTCTTCCTGGCAGAGAAACAGTGGCTTAGAGAACTCTTTCTACAGCAGCCACACACTCTGCCCTAGAGCTGAGAAGCACTGGCTGTCACTTCCCTTTGCAGAAGTAACATTCTCCAGAAACACACTCTCTCCTAACTCTTCAGTTCCTAGCTCACCTCACATATGCATGGAAACACAGAGTGGAGCAGCCGGTGATAGCTCTTGCTTGGATGCTGCCAGAAGGCTCAGTGTGATAGTGGCTTGCAAGTAGCTGCTTAGGAATCTAGTTGCACCGCAAGTCCAAGCTTCTCACTGGAGCTGAGAAGGACTGGGAAGAACTTCCATTTGAAGAAGTAAGAGGGTGCAGAAACACACGCAGTTCTAGCTCTTCCTGGGGAGTGTGCAGGAGAGTTCAGTGAACAAGCCGCTCTGCCCGAACAAGGCAGAAGGCAGATGCGTAGTTCCCAAGCATATTCTTCTGAGTCTACTAGAAACGTTGGAGTAGAGCTGAGATGAACTCGGTATAAGTTCCATTTGAAGCAATAACCTAGGCCAGAAACCCACTCAGGTGTAGCAGTTCAGATTCATCTGGAGCGCACATGCTGGGAACCAGGCAGCAGAGTGCCCTGTGGAAGCTGCTCGATTTCCGCTTGTCTGATAGGTGTTTGTCTTCCTGGCAGAGAAACAGTGGCTTAGAGAACTCTTTCTACAGCAGCCACACAATCCGCCTTAGAGCTGAGAAGCACTGGCTGTCACTTCCCTTTGCAGAAGTAACATTCTCCAGAAACACACTCTCTCCTAACTCTTCAGTTCCTAGCTCACCTCACATATGCATGGAAACACAGAGTGGAGCAGCCGGTGATAGCTCTTGCTTGGATGCTGCCAGAAGGCTCTGTTTGATAGTGGCTTGCAAGTACCTGCTTAGGAATCTTGTTGCAGGGCAAGTCCAAGCTTCTCACTGGAGCTGAGAAGGACTGGGAAGAACTTCCATTGGAAGTAGTAAGAGGGTGCAGAAACACACGCAGTTCTAGCTCTTACTGGGGAGTGTGCAGGAGAGTTCAGTGAACAGGCCGCTCTGCCCGAACAAGGCAGAAGGCAGATGCGTAGTTCCCAAGCATATTCTTCTGAGTCTACTAGAAACGTTGGAGTAGAGCTGAGATGAACTCGGTATAAGTTCCATTTGAAGCAATAACCTAGGCCAGAAACCCACTCAGGTGTAGCTGTTCACATTCATCTGGAGCGCACATGCTGGGAACCAGGTAGCAGAGTGCCCTGTGGAATCTGCTCGATTTCACCTTGTCAGATAGGTGTTTGTCTTCCCGGCAGAGAAACAGTGGCTTAGAGAACTCTTTCTACAGCAGCCACACACTCTGCCCTAGAGCTGAGAAGCACTGCCTTTCACATCCCTTTGCAGAAGTAACATTCTCCAGAAACACACTCTCTCCTAACTCTTCAGTACCTAGCTCACCTCACATATGCAAGGAAACTTAGAGTGGAGCAGCCAGTGATAGCTCTTGCTTGGATGCTGCCAGAAGGCTCTGTGTGATAGTGGCTTGCAAGTAGCTACTTAGGAATCGAGTTGCACGGCAAGTCCAAGCTTCTCACTGGAGCTGAGAAGGACTGGGAAGTACTTCCATTTGAAGATCTAAGAGTGTGCAGAAACGCACGCAGTTCTAACTCTTACTGGGGAGTGTGCAGGAGAGTTCAGTGAACAGGCCGCTCTGCCCGAACAAGGCAGAAGGCAGATGCGTAGTTCCCAATCATATCCTTCTAGGTCTACTAGAAACGTTGGAGTAGAGCTGAGATGAACTCGGTATAAGTTCCATTTGAAGCAATAACCGAGGCCAGAAACCCACTCAGTTGCTGCTGTTCAGATTCATCTGGAGCGCACATGCTGGGAACCTGGCAGCAGAGTGCCCTGTGCAAGCTGCTCGATTTCACCTTGTCAGATAGGTGTTTGTCTTCCCGGCAGAGAAACAGAGGCTTAGAGAACTCTTTCTACAGCAGCCACACACTCTGCCCTAGAGCTGAGAAGCACTGGCTGTCACTTCCCTTTGAAGAAGTAACATTCTCCAGAAACACACTCTCTCCTAACTCTTCAGTACCTAGCTCACCTCACATATGCATGGAAACTCAGAGTGGAGCCTACGGTGATAGCACTTGCTTGGATGCTGCCAGAAGGCTCTGTGTGATAGTGGCTTGCAAGTAGCTGCTTAGGAATCTAGTTGCACGGCAAGTACATGCTTCTCAATGGAGCCTTGAAGGACTGGGAATTACTTCTCTTTGAAGAAGTAAGAGGGTGCAGAAACACACGCAGTTCTAGCTCTTACTGGGGAGTGTGCAGGAGAGTTCAGTGAACAGGCCGCTCTGCCCGAACAAGGCAGAAGGCAGATGCGTAGTTCCCAATCATATCCTTCTAGGTCTACTAGAAACTTTGGAGTAGAGCTGAGATGAACTCGGTATAAGTACCATTTGAAGCAATAACCGAGGCCAGAAACCCACTCACCTGTAGCTGTTCAGATTCATCTGGAGCGCATATGCTGGGAACAAGGCAGCAGAGTGCCCTGTGGAAGCTGCTCGATTTCACCTTGTCAGATACGTGTTTGTCTTCCCGGCAGAGAAACAGTGGCTTAGAGAACTCTTTCTACAGCAGCCACACACTCTGCCCTAGAGCTGAGAAGCACTGGCTGTCACTTCCCTTTGCAGAAGTAACATTCTCCAGAAACACACTCTCTCCTAACTCTTCAGTTCCTAGCTCACCTCACATATGCATGGAAACACAGAGTGGAGCAGCCGGTGAGAGCTCTTGCTTGGATGCTGCCAGATGTCTCAGTGTGATAGTGGCTTGCAAGTAGCTGCTTAGGAATCTAGTTGCACCGCAAGTCCAAGCTTCTCACTGGAGCTGAGAAGGACTGGGAAGAACTTCCATTTGAAGAAGTAAGAGGGTGCAGAAACACACGCAGTTCTAGCTCTTACTGGGGAGTGTGCAGGAGAGTTCAGTGAACAGGCCGCTCTGCCCGAACAAGGCAGAAGGCAGATGCGTAGTTCCCAAGCATATTCTTCTGAGTCTACTAGAAACGTTGGAGTAGAGCTGAGATGAACTCGGTATAAGTTCCATTTGAAGCAATAACCTAGGCCAGAAACCCACTCAGGTGTAGCAGTTCAGATTCATCTGGAGCGCACATGCTGGGAACCAGGCAGCAGAGTGCCCTGTGGAAGCTGCTCGATTTCCGCTTGTCTGACAGGTGTTTGTCTTCCTGGCAGAGAAACAGTGGCTTAGAGAACTCTTTCTACAGCAGCCACACACTCCGCCTTAGAGCTGAGAAGCACTGGCTGTCACTTCCCTTTGCAGAAGTAACATTCTCCAGAAACACACTCTCTCCTAACTCTTCAGTTCCTAGCTCACCTCACATATGCATGGAAACACAGAGTGGAGCAGCCGGTGATAGCTCTTGCTTGGATGCTGCCAGAAGGCTCTGTGTGATAGTGGCTTGCAAGTAGAGGCTTAGGAATCTAGTTGCAGGGCAAGTACAAGCTTCTCACTGGAGCTGAGAAGGACTGGGAAGCACATTCCATTTGAAGAAGTAAGAGGGTGCAGAAACACACGCATTTCTAGCTCTTCCTGGGCAGTGTGCAGGAGAGTTTAGTGAACAGGCCTCTCTGCCGGAACACGGCAGTAGGCAGATGCGTAGTTCCCAAGCATATTCTTCTGAGTCTACTAGAAACGTTGGAGTAGAGCTGAGATGAACTCGGTATAAGTTCCATTTGAAGCAATAACCTAGGCCAGAAACCCACTCAGCTGTAGCTGTTAAGATTCATGTTGAGCGCACATGGTGGGAACCAGGCAGCAAAGTGCCCTGTGGAAGCTGCTCGATTTCACCTTGTCAGATACGTGTTTGTCTTCCCGGCCGAGAAACAGTGGCTTAGAGAACTCTTTCTACAGAAGCCACACACTCTGCCCTAGAGCTGAGAAGCACTGGCTGTCACTTCCCTTTGCAGAAGTAACATTCTCCAGAAACACACTCTCTCCTAACTCTTCAGTTCCTAGCTCACCTCACATATGCATGGAAACACAGAGTGGAGCAGCCGGTGATAGCTCTTGCTTGGATGCTGCCAGAAGGCTCAGTGTGATAGTGGCTTGCAAGTAGCTGCTTAGGAATCTAGTTGCAGGGCAAGTACAAGCTTCTCACTGGAGCTGAGAAGGACTGGGAAGAACTTCCGTTTGAAGAAGTAAGAGGGTGCAGAAACACACGCAGTTCTAGCTCTTACTGGGGAGTGTGCAGGAGAGTTCAGTGAACAGGCCGCTCTGCCCGAACAAGGCAGAAGGCAGATGCGTAGTTCCCAATCATATCCTTCTAGGTCTACTAGAAACGTTGGAGTAGAGCTGAGATGAACTCGGTATAAGTTCCATTTGAAGCAATAACCGAGGCCAGAAACCCACTCAGTTGCTGCTGTTCAGATTCATCTGGAGCGCACATTCTGGGAACCTGGCAGCAGAGTGCCCTGTGGAAGCTGCTCGATTTCACCTTGTCAGATAGGTGTTTGTCTTCCCAGCAGAGGAACAGAGGCTTAGAGAACTCTTTCTACAGCAGCCACACACTCTGCCCTAGAGCTGAGAAGCACTGGCTGTCACTTCCCTTTGAAGAAGTAACATTCTCCAGAAACACACTCTCTCCTAACTCTTCAGTACCTAGCTCACCTCACATATGCATGGAAACACAGAGTGGAGCAGCCGGTGATAGCTCTTGCTTGGATGCTGCCAGAAGGCTCTGTGTGATAGTGGCTTGCAAGTAGCTGCTTAGGAATCTAGTTGCAGAGCAAGTACAAGCTTCTCACTGGTGCTGAGAAGGACTGGGAAGAACTTCCCTTTGAAGAAGTAAGAGTGTGCAGAAACGCACGCAGTTCTAGCTCTTACTGGGGAGTGTGCAGGAGAGTTCAGTGAACAGGCCGCTCTGCCCGAACAAGGCAGAAGGCAGATGCGTAGTTCCCAAGCATATTCTTCTGAGTTTACTAGAAACGTTGGAGTAGAGCTGAGATGAACTCGGTATAAGTTCCATTTGCAGCAATAACCTAGGCCAGAAACCCACTCACCTGTAGCTGTTCAGATTCATTTGGAGCGCGCATGCTGGCAAGCAGGCAGCAGACTGCCCTGTGGAATCTGCTGGATTTCACCTTGTCAGATACGTGTTTGTCTTCCCGGCAGAGAAACAGTGGCTTAGAGAACTCTTTCTACAGCAGCCACACACTCTGCCCTAGAGCTGAGAAGCACTGGCTGTCACTTCCCTTTGCAGAAGTAACATTCTCCAGAAACACACTCTCTCCTAACTCTTCAGTACGTAGCTCACCTCACATATGCATGGAAACTCAGAGTGGAGCAGCCGGTGATAGCTCTTGCTTGGATGCTGCCAGAAGGCTCAGTGTGATAGTGGCTTGCAAGTAGCTGCTTAGGAATCTAGTTGCACGGCAAGTACATGCTTCTCAATGGAGCCTTGAAGGACTGGGAATTACTTCTCTTTGAAGAAGTAAGAGGGTGCAGAAACACACGCAGTTCTAGCTCTTACTGGGGAGTGTGCAGGAGAGTTCAGTGAACAGGCCGCTCTGCCCGAACAAGGCAGAAGGCAGATGCGTAGTTCCCAAGCATATTCTTCTGAGTCTACTAGAAACGTTGGAGTAGAGCTGAGATGAACTCGGTATAAGTTCCATTTGAAGCAATAACCTAGGCCAGAAACCCACTCAGGTGTAGCAGTTCAGATTCATCTGGAGCGCACATGCTGGGAACCAGGCAGCAGAGTGCCCTGTGGAAGCTGCTCGATTTCCGCTTGTCTGACAGGTGTTTGTCTTCCTGGCAGAGAAACAGTGGCTTAGAGAACTCTTTCTACAGCAGCCACACACTCCGCCTTAGAGCTGAGAAGCACTGGCTGTCACTTCCCTTTGCAGAAGTAACATTCTCCAGAAACACACTCTCTCCTAACTCTTCAGTTCCTAGCTCACCTCACATATGCATGGAAACACAGAGTGGAGCAGCCGGTGATAGCTCTTGCTTGGATGCTGCCAGAAGGCTCTGTGTGATAGTGGCTTGCAAGTACCTGCTTAGGAATCTTGTTGCAGGGCAAGTCCAAGCTTCTCACTGGAGCTGAGAAGGACTGGGAAGAACTTCCATTTGAAGAAGTAAGAGTGTGCAGAAACACACGCAGTTCTAGCTCTTACTGGGGAGTGTGCAGGAGAGTTCAGTGAACAGGCCGCTCTGCCCGAACAAGGCAGAAGGCAGATGCGTAGTTCCCAAGCATATTCTTCTGAGTCTACTAGAAACGTTGGAGTAGAGCTGAGATGAACTCGGTATAAGTTCCATTTGAAGCAATAACCTAGGCCAGAAACCCACTCACCTGTAGCTGTTCAGATTCATCTGGAGCGCACATGCTGGGAACCAGGCAGAAGAGTGCCCTGAGGAAGCTGCTCGATTTCACCTTGTCAGATAGGTGTTTGTCTTCCCGGCAGAGAAACAGAGGCTTAGAGAACTCTTTCTACAGCAGCCACACACTCTGCTCTAGAGCTGAGAAGCACTGGCTGTCACTTCCCTTTGCAGAAGTAACATTCTCCAGAAACACACTCTCTCCTAACTCTTCAGTTCCTAGCTCACCTCACATATGCATGGAAACACAGAGTGGAGCAGCCGGTGATAGCTCTTGCTTGGATGCTGCCAGAAGGCTCTGTGTGATAGTGGCTTGCAAGTAGAGGCTTAGGAATCTAGTTGCAGGGCAAGTACAAGCTTCTCACTGGAGCTGAGAAGGACTGGGAAGAACATTCCATTTGAAGAAGTAAGAGGGTGCAGAAACACACGCATTTCTAGCTCTTCCTGGGCAGTGTGCAGGAGAGTTTAGTGAACAGGCCTCTCTGCCGGAACACGGCAGTAGGCAGATGCGTAGTTCCCAAGCATATTCTTCTGAGTCTACTAGAAACGTTGGAGTAGAGCTGAGATGAACTCGGTATAAGTTCCATTTGAAGCAATAACCTAGGCCAGAAACCCACTCAGCTGTAGCTGTTAAGATTCATGTTGAGCGCACATGGTGGGAACCAGGCAGCAAAGTGCCCTGTGGAAGCTGCTCGATTTCACCTTGTCAGATACGTGTTTGTCTTCCCGGCCGAGAAACAGTGGCTTAGAGAACTCTTTCTACAGAAGCCACACACTCTGCCCTAGAGCTGAGAAGCACTGGCTGTCACTTCCCTTTGCAGAAGTAACATTCTCCAGAAACACACTCTCTCCTAACTCTTCAGTTCCTAGCTCACCTCACATATGCATGGAAACACAGAGTGGAGCAGCCGGTGATAGCTCTTGCTTGGATGCTGCCAGAAGGCTCTGTGTGATAGTGGCTTGCAAGTAGCTGCTTAGGAATCTAGTTGCAGGGCAAGTACAAGCTTCTCACTGGAGCTGAGAAGGACTGGGAAGAACTTCCGTTTGAAGAAGTAAGAGGGTGCAGAAACACACGCAGTTCTAGCTCTTACTGGGGAGTGTGCAGGAGAGTTCAGTGAACAGGCCGCTCTGCCCGAACAAGGCAGAAGGCAGATGCGTAGTTCCCAATCATATCCTTCTAGGTCTACTAGAAACGTTGGAGTAGAGCTGAGATGAACTCGGTATAAGTTCCATTTGAAGCAATAACCGAGGCCAGAAACCCACTCAGTTGCTGCTGTTCAGATTCATCTGGAGCGCACATTCTGGGAACCTGGCAGCAGAGTGCCCTGTGGAAGCTGCTCGATTTCACCTTGTCAGATAGGTGTTTGTCTTCCCAGCAGAGGAACAGAGGCTTAGAGAACTCTTTCTACAGCAGCCACACACTCTGCCCTAGAGCTGAGAAGCACTGGCTGTCACTTCCCTTTGAAGAAGTAACATTCTCCAGAAACACACTCTCTCCTAACTCTTCAGTACCTAGCTCACCTCACATATGCATGGAAACACAGAGTGGAGCAGCCGGTGATAGCTCTTGCTTGGATGCTGCCAGAAGGCTCTGTGTGATAGTGGCTTGCAAGTAGCTGCTTAGGAATCTAGTTGCAGAGCAAGTACAAGCTTCTCACTGGTGCTGAGAAGGACTGGGAAGAACTTCCCTTTGAAGATCTAAGAGTGTGCAGAAACGCACGCAGTTCTAGCTCTTACTGGGGAGTGTGCAGGAGAGTTCAGTGAACAGGCCGCTCTGCCCGAACAAGGCAGAAGGCAGATGCGTAGTTCCCAAGCATATTCTTCTGAGTCTACTAGAAACGTTGGAGTAGAGCTGAGATGAACTCGGTATAAGTTCCATTTGAAGCAATAACCTAGGCCAGAAACCCACTCACCTGTAGCTGTTCAGATTCATTTGGAGCGCACATGCTGGCAAGCAGGCAGCAGACTGCCCTGTGGAATCTGCTGGATTTCACCTTGTCAGATACGTGTTTGTCTTCCCGGCAGAGAAACAGTGGCTTAGAGAACTGTTTCTACAGCAGCCACACACTCTGCCCTAGAGCTGAGAAGCACTGGCTGTCACTTCCCTTTGCAGAAGTAACATTCTCCAGAAACACACTCTCTCCTAACTCTTCAGTTCCTAGCTCACCTCACATATGCATGGAAACACAGAGTGGAGCAGCCGGTGAGAGCTCTTGCTTGGATGCTGCCAGATGTCTCAGTGTGATAGTGGCTTGCAAGTAGCTGCTTAGGAATCTAGTTGCACCGCAAGTCCAAGCTTCTCACTGGAGCTGAGAAGGACTGGGAAGAACTTCCATTTGAAGAAGTAAGAGGGTGCAGAAACACACGCAGTTCTAGCTCTTACTGGGGAGTGTGCAGGAGAGTTCAGTGAACAGGCCGCTCTGCCCGAACAAGGCAGAAGGCAGATGCGTAGTTCCCAAGCATATTCTTCTGAGTCTACTAGAAACGTTGGAGTAGAGCTGAGATGAACTCGGTATAAGTTCCATTTGAAGCAATAACCTAGGCCAGAAACCCACTCACCTGTAGCTGTTCAGATTCATTTGGAGCGCACATGCTGGCAACCAGGCAGCAGAGTGCCCTGTGGAAGCTGCTCGATTTCACCTTGTCAGATACGTGTTTGTCTTCCCGGCAGAGAAACAGTGGCTTAGAGAACTCTTTCTACAGCAGCCACACACTCTGCCCTAGAGCTGAGAAGCACTGGCTGTCACTTCCCTTTGCAGAAGTAACATTCTCCAGAAACACACTCTCTCCTAACTCTTCAGTTCCTAGCTCACCTCACATATGCATGGAAACACAGAGTGGAGCAGCCGGTGATAGCTCTTGCTTGGATGCTGCCAGAAGGCTCAGTGTGATAGTGGCTTGCAAGTAGCTGCTTAGGAATCTAGTTGCACCGCAAGTCCAAGCTTCTCACTGGAGCTGAGAAGGACTGGGAAGAACTTCCATTTGAAGAAGTAAGAGGGTGCAGAAACACACGCATTTCTAGCTCTTCCTGGGGAGTGTGCAGGAGAGTTTAGTGAACAGGCCTCTCTGCCCGAACACGGCAGTAGGCAGATGCGTAGTTCCCAAGCATATTCTTCTGAGTCTACTAGAAACGTTGGAGTAGAGCTGAGATGAACTCGGTATAAGTTCCATTTGAAGCAATAACCTAGGCCAGAAACCCACTCAGCTGTAGCTGTTAAGATTCATCTGGAGCGCACATGCTGGGAACCAGGCAGCAGAGTGCCCTGTGGAAGCTGCTCGATTTCACCTTGTCAGATACGTGTTTGTCTTCCCGGCAGAGAAACAGTGGCTTAGAGAACTCTTTCTACAGCAGCCACACACTCTGCCCTAGAGCTGAGAAGCACTGGCTGTCACTTCCCTTTGCAGAAGTAACATTCTCCAGAAACACACTCTCTCCTAACTCTTCAGTTCCTAGCTCACCTCACATATGCATGGAAACACAGAGTGGAGCAGCCGGTGATAGCTCTTGCTTGGATGCTGCCAGAAGGCTCAGTGTGATAGTGGCTTGCAAGTAGCTGCTTAGGAATCTAGTTGCACCGCAAGTCCAAGCTTCTCACTGGAGCTGAGAAGGACTGGGAAGAACTTCCCTTTGAAGATCTAAGAGTGTCCAGAAACGCACGCAGTTCTAGCTCTTACAGGGGAGTGTGCAGGAGAGTTCAGTGAACAGGCCGCTCTGCCCGAACAAGGCAGAAGGCAGATGCGTAGTTCCCAATCATATCCTTCTAGGTCTACTAGAAACGTTGGAGTAGAGCTGAGATGAACCCGGTATAAGTTCCATTTGAAGCAATAACCGAGGCCAGAAACCCACTCAGTTGCTGCTGTTCAGATTCATCTGGAGCGCACATGCTGGGAACCTGGCAGCAGAGTGCCCTGTGCAAGCTGCTCGATTTCACCTTGTCAGATAGGTGTTTGTCTTCCCGGCAGAGAAACAGAGGCTTAGAGAACTCTTTCTACAGCAGCCACACACTCTGCCCTAGAGCTGAGAAGCACTGGCTGTCACTTCCCATTGAAGAAGTAACATTCTCCAGAAACACACTCTCTCCTAACTCTTCAGTACCTAGCTCACCTCACATATGCATGGAAACTCAGAGTGGAGCCTACGGTGGTAGCACTTGCTTGGATGCTGCCAGAAGGCTCTGTGTGATAGTGGCTTGCAAGTAGCTGCTTAGGAATCTAGTTGCACGGCAAGTACATGCTTCTCAATGGAGCCTTGAAGGACTGGGAATTACTTCTCTTTGAAGAAGTAAGAGGGTGCAGAAACACACGCAGTTCTAGCTCTTACTGGGGAGTGTGCAGGAGAGTTCAGTGAACAGGCCGCTCTGCCCGAACAAGGCAGAAGGCAGATGCGTAGTTCCCAAGCATATTCTTCTGAGTCTACTAGAAACGTTGGAGTAGAGCTGAGATGAACTCGGTATAAGTTCCATTTGAAGCAATAACCTAGGCCAGAAACCCACTCAGGTGTAGCAGTTCAGATTCATCTGGAGCGCACATGCTGGGAACCAGGCAGCAGAGTGCCCTGTGGAAGCTGCCCGATTTCCGCTTGTCTGACAGGTGTTTGTCTTCCTGGCAGAGAAACAGTGGCTTAGAGAATTCTTTCTACAGCAGCCACACACTCCGCCTTAGAGCTGAGAAGCACTGGCTGTCACTTCCCTTTGCAGAAGTAACATTCTCCAGAAACACACTCTCTCCTAACTCTTCAGTTCCTAGCTCACCTCACATATGCATGGAAACACAGAGTGGAGCAGCCGGTGATAGCTCTTGCTTGGATGCTGCCAGAAGGCTCTGTGTGATAGTGGCTTGCAAGTACCTGCTTAGGAATCTTGTTGCAGGGCAAGTCCAAGCTTCTCACTGGAGCTGAGAAGGACTGGGAAGAACTTCCATTTGAAGAAGTAAGAGTGAGCAGAAACACACGCAGTTCTAGCTCTTACTGGGGAGTGTGCAGGAGAGTTCAGTGAACAGGCCGCTCTGCCCGAACAAGGCAGAAGGCAGATGCGTAGTTCCCAAGCATATTCTTCTGAGTCTACTAGAAACGTTGGAGTAGAGCTGAGATGAACTCGGTATAAGTTCCATTTGAAGCAATAACCTAGTCCAGAAACCCACTCACCTGTAGCTGTTCAGATTCATCTGGAGCGCACATGCTGGGAACCAGGCAGAAGAGTGCCCTGAGGAAGCTGCTCGATTTCACCTTGTCAGATAGGTGTTTGTCTTCCCGGCAGAGAAACAGAGGCTTAGAGAACTCTTTCTACAGCAGCCACACACTCTGCCCTAGAGCTGAGAAGCACTGGCTGTCACTTCCCTTTGCAGAAGTAACATTCTCCAGAAACACACTCTCTCCTAACTCTTCAGTTCCTAGCTCACCTCACATATGCATGGAAACACAGAGTGGAGCAGCCGGTGATAGCTCTTGCTTGGATGCTGCCAGAAGGCTCTGTGTGATAGTGGCTTGCAAGTAGAGGCTTAGGAATCTAGTTGCAGGGCAAGTACAAGCTTCTCACTGGAGCTGAGAAGGACTGGGAAGAACATTCCATTTGAAGAAGTAAGAGGGTGCAGAAACACACGCATTTCTAGCTCTTCCTGGGCAGTGTGCAGGAGAGTTTAGTGAACAGGCCTCTCTGCCGGAACACGGCAGTAGGCAGATGCGTAGTTCCCAAGCATATTCTTCTGAGTCTACTAGAAACGTTGGAGTAGAGCTGAGATGAACTCGGTATAAGTTCCATTTGAAGCAATAACCTAGGCCAGAAACCCACTCAGCTGTAGCTGTTAAGATTCATGTTGAGCGCACATGGTGGGAACCAGGCAGCAAAGTGCCCTGTGGAAGCTGCTCGATTTCACCTTGTCAGATACGTGTTTGTCTTCCCGGCCGAGAAACAGTGGCTTAGAGAACTCTTTCTACAGAAGCCACACACTCTGCCCTAGAGCTGAGAAGCACTGGCTGTCACTTCCCTTTGCAGAAGTAACATTCTCCAGAAACACACTCTCTCCTAACTCTTCAGTTCCTAGCTCACCTCACATATGCATGGAAACACAGAGTGGAGCAGCCGGTGATAGCTCTTGCTTGGATGCTGCCAGAAGGCTCAGTGTGATAGTGGCTTGCAAGTAGCTGCTTAGGAATCTAGTTGCAGGGCAAGTACAAGCTTCTCACTGGAGCTGAGAAGGACTGGGAAGAACTTCCGTTTGAAGAAGTAAGAGGGTGCAGAAACACACGCAGTTCTATCTCTTACTGGGGAGTGTGCAGGAGAGTTCAGTGAACAGGCCGCTCTGCCCGAACAAGGCAGAAGGCAGATGCGTAGTTCCCAATCATATCCTTCTAGGTCTACTAGAAACGTTGGAGTAGAGCTGAGATGAACTCGGTATAAGTTCCATTTGAAGCAATAACCGAGGCCAGAAACCCACTCAGTTGCTGCTGTTCAGATTCATCTGGAGCGCACATTCTGGGAACCTGGCAGCAGAGTGCCCTGTGGAAGCTGCTCGATTTCACCTTGTCAGATAGGTGTTTGTCTTCCCAGCAGAGGAACAGAGGCTTAGAGAACTCTTTCTACAGCAGCCACACACTCTGCCCTAGAGCTGAGAAGCACTGGCTGTCACTTCCCTTTGAAGAAGTAACATTCTCCAGAAACACACTCTCTCCTAACTCTTCAGGTCCTAGCTCACCTCACATATGCATGGAAACACAGAGTGGAGCAGCCGGTGATAGCTCTTGCTTGGATGCTGCCAGAAGGCTCAGTGTGATAGTGGCTTGCAAGTAGCTGCTTAGGAATCTAGTTGCACCGCAAGTCCAAGCTTCTCACTGGAGCTGAGAAGGACTGGGAAGAACTTCCATTTGAAGAAGTAAGAGGGTGCAGAAACACACGCAGTTCTAGCTCTTACTGGGGAGTGTGCAGGAGAGTTCAGTGAACAGGCCGCTCTGCCCGAACAAGGCAGAAGGCAGATGCGTAGTTCCCAAGCATATTCTTCTAGGTCTACTAGAAACGTTGGAGTAGAGCTGAGATGAACTCGGTATAAGTTCCATTTGAAGCAATAAGCGAGGCCAGAAACCCACTCAGTTGCTACTGTTCAGATTCATCTGGAGCGCACATGCTGGGAACCTGGCAACAGAGTGCCCGGAGGAATCTGCTCGATTTCACCTTGTCAGATAGGTGTTTGTCTTCCCGGCAGAGAAACAGAGGATTAGAGAACTCTTTCTACAGCAGCCACACACTCTGCCCTAGAGCTGAGAAGCACTGGCTGTCACTTCCCTTTGCAGAAGTAACATTCTCCAGAAACACACTCTCTCCTAACTCTTCAGTTCCTAGCTCACCTCACATATGCATGGAAACACAGAGTGGAGCAGCCGGTGATAGCTCTTGCTTGGATGCTGCCAGAAGGCTCAGTGTGATAGTGGCTTGCAAGTAGCTGCTTAGGAATCTAGTTGCACCGCAAGTCCAAGCTTCTCACTGGAGCTGAGAAGGACTGGGAAGAACTTCCATTTGAAGAAGTAAGAGGGTGCAGAAACACACGCAGTTCTAGCTCTTACTGGGGAGTGTGCAGGAGAGTTCAGTGAACAGGCCGCTCTGCCCGAACAAGGCAGAAGGCAGATGCGTAGTTCCCAAGCATATTCTTCTGAGTCTACTAGAAACGTTGGAGTAGAGCTGAGATGAACTCGGTATAAGTTCCATTTGAAGCAATAACCTAGGCCAGAAACCCACTCAGGTGTAGCTGTTCACATTCATCTGGAGCGCACAAGCTGGGAACCAGGTAGCAGAGTGCCCTGTGGAATCTGCTCGATTTCACCTTGTCAGATAGGTGTTTGTCTTCCCGGCAGAGAAACAGTGGCTTAGAGAACTCTTTCTACAGCAGCCACACACTCTGCCCTAGAGCTGAGAAGCACTGCCTTTCACATCCCTTTGCAGAAGTAACATTCTCCAGAAACACACTCTCTCCTAACTCTTCAGTACCTAGCTCACCTCACATATGCAAGGAAACTTAGAGTGGAGCAGCCAGTGATAGCTCTTGCTTGGATGCTGCCAGAAGGCTCTGTGTGATAGTGGCTTGCAAGTAGCTACTTAGGAATCGAGTTGCACGGCAAGTCCAAGCTTCTCACTGGAGCTGAGAAGGACTGGGAAGTACTTCCATTTGAAGATCTAAGAGTGTGCAGAAACGCACGCAGTTCTAACTCTTACTGGGGAGTGTGCAGGAGAGTTCAGTGAACAGGCCGCTCTGCCCGAACAAGGCAGAAGGCAGATGCGTAGTTCCCAAGCATATTCTTCTGAGACTTCTAGAAACGTTTTAGTAGAGCTGTGATGAACTCGGTATAAGTTCCATTTGAAGCAATAACCTAGGCCAGAAACCCACTCAGTTGCTGCTGTTCAGATTCATCTGGAGCGCACATGCTGGGAACCAGGCAGCAGAGTGCCCTGTGGAATCTGCTGGATTTCACCTTGTCAGATAGGTGTTTGTCTTCCCGGCAGAGAAACAGTGGCTTAGAGAACTCTTTCTACAGCAGCCACACACTCTGCCCTAGAGCTGAGAAGCACTGGCTGTCACTTCCCTTTGCAGAAGTAACATTCTCCAGAAACACACTCTCTCCTAACTCTTCAGTTCCTAGCTCACCTCACATATGCATGGAAACACAGAGTGGAGCAGCCGGTGATAGCTCTTGCTTGGATGCTGCCAGAAGGCTCAGTGTGATAGTGGCTTGCAAGTAGCTGCTTAGGAATCTAGTTGCACCGCAAGTCCAAGCTTCTCACTGGAGCTGAGAAGGACTGGGAAGAACTTCCATTTGAAGAAGTAAGAGGGTGCAGAAACACACGCAGTTCTAGCTCTTACTGGGGAGTGTGCAGGAGAGTTCAGTGAACAGGCCGCTCTGCACGAACAAGGCAGAAGGCAGATGCGTAGTTCCCAAGCATATTCTTCTGAGTCTACTAGAAACGTTGGAGTAGAGCTGAGATGAACTCGGTATAAGTTCCATTTGAAGCAATAACCTAGGCCAGAAACCCACTCAGGTGTAGCAGTTCAGATTCATCTGGAGCGCACATGCTGGGAACCAGGCAGAAGAGTGCCCTGAGGAATCTGCTTGATTTCACCTTGTCAGATAGGTGTTTGTCTTCCCGGCAGAGAAACAGAGGCTTAGAGAACTCTTTCTACAGCAGCCACACACTCTGCCCTAGAGCTGAGAAGCACTGGCTGTCACATCCCTTTGCAGAAGTAACATTCTCCAGAAACACACTCTCTCCTAACTCTTCAGTACCTAGCTCACCTCACATATGCATGGAAACTTAGAGTGGAGCAGCCAGTGATAGCTCTTGCTTGGATGCTGCCAGAAGGCTCTGTGTGATAGTGGCTTGCAAGTAGCTACTTAGGAATCAAGTTGCACGGCAAGTCCAAGCTTCTCACTGGAGCTGAGAAGGACTGGGAAGAACTTCCCTTTGAAGATCTAAGAGTGTCCAGAAACGCACGCAGTTCTAGCTCTTACTGGGGAGTGTGCAGGAGAGTTCAGTGAACAGGCCGCTCTGCCCGAACAAGGCAGAAGGCAGATGCGTAGTTCCCAAGCATATTCTTCTGAGACTACTAGAAACGTTTTAGTAGAGCTGTGATGAACTCGGTATAAGTTCCATTTGAAGCAATAACCTAGGCCAGAAACCTACTCAGTTGCTGCTGTTCAGATTCATCTGGAGCCAACATGCTGGGATCCAGGAAGCAGAGTGCCCTGTGGAATCTGATGGATTTCACCTTGTCAGATAGGTGTTTGTCTTCCCGGCAGAGAAACAGTGGCTTAGAGAACTCTTTCTACAGCAGCCACACACTCTGCCCTAGAGCTGAGAAGCACTGGCTGTCACTTCCCTTTGCAGAAGTAACATTCTCCAGAAACACACTCTCTCCTAACTCTTCAGTACCTAGCTCACCTCACATATGCATGGAAACACAGAGTGGAGCAGCCGGTGATAGCTCTTGCTTGGATGCTGCCAGAAGGCTCATTGTGATAGTGGCTTGCAAGTAGCTGCTTAGGAATCTAGTTGCAGGGCAAGTACAAGCTTCTCACTGGTGCTGAAAAGGACTGGGAAGAACATCCCTTTGAAGAAGTAAGAGGGTGCAGAAACACACGCAGTTCTAGCTCTTACTGGGGAGTGTGCAGGAGAGTTCAGTGAACAGGCCGCTCTGCACGAACAAGGCAGAAGGCAGATGCGTAGTTCCCAAGCATATTCTTCTGAGTCTACTAGAAACTTTGGAGTAGAGCTGAGATGAACTCGGTATAAGTTCCATTTGAAGCAATAACCGAGGCCAGAAACCCACTCAGGTGTAGCAGTTCAGATTCATCTGGAGCGCACATGCTGGGAACCAGGAAGCAGAGTGCCCTGTGGAATCTGCTGGATTTCACCTTGTCAGATAGGTGTTTGTCTTCCCGGCAGAGAAACAGTGGCTTAGAGAACTCTTTCTACAGCAGCCACACACTCTGCCCTAGAGCTGAGAAGCACCGGCTGTCACTTCCCTTTGCTGAAGTAACATTCTCCAGATACACTCTCTCCTAACTCTTCAGGTCCTAGCTCAGCTCACATATGCATGGAAACACAGAGTGGAGCAGCCGGTGATAGCTCTTGCTTGGATGCTGCCAGAAGGCTCAGTGTGATAGTGGCTTGCAAGTAGCTGCTTAGGAATCTAGTTGCACCGCAAGTCCAAGCTTCTCACTGGAGCTGAGAAGGACTGGGAAGAACTTCCATT
This sequence comes from Tapirus indicus, assembly GCA_031878705.1. Taxonomy (NCBI): domain Eukaryota; kingdom Metazoa; phylum Chordata; class Mammalia; order Perissodactyla; family Tapiridae; genus Tapirus; species Tapirus indicus. Next base: position 84,123,640 of record CM062924.1, on the reverse strand, counting down.
TGAAGAAGTAAGAGGGTGCAGAAACACACGCAGTTCTAGCTCTTACTGGGGAGTGTGCAGGAGAGTTCAGTGAACAGGCCGCTCTGCCCGAACAAGGCAGAAGGCAGATGCGTAGTTCCCAAGCATATTCTTCTAGGTCTACTAGAAACGTTGGAGTAGAGCTGAGATGAACTCGGTATAAGTTCCATTTGAAGCAATAAGCGAGGCCAGAAACCCACTCAGTTGTTGCTGTTCAGATTCATCTGGAGCGCACATGCTGGGAACCAGGCAGCAGAGTGCCCTGTGGAATCTGCTGGATTTCACCTTGTCAGATAGGTGTTTGTCTTCCCGGCAGAGAAACAGTGGCTTAGAGAACTCTTTCTACAGCAGCCACACACTCTGCCCTAGAGCTGAGAAGCACTGGCTGTCACTTCCCTTTGCAGAAGTAACATTCTCCAGAAACACACTCTCTCCTAACTCTTCAGTTCCTAGCTCACCTCACATATGCATGGAAACACAGAGTGGAGCAGCCGGTGATAGCTCTTGCTTGGATGCTGCCAGAAGGCTCAGTGTGATAGTGGCTTGCAAGTAGCTGCTTAGGAATCTAGTTGCACCGCAAGTCCAAGCTTCTCACTGGAGCTGAGAAGGACTGGGAAGAACTTCCATTTGAAGAAGTAAGAGGGTGCAGAAACACACGCAGTTCTAGCTCTTACTGGGGAGTGTGCAGGAGAGTTCAGTGAACAGGCCGCTCTGCCCGAACAAGGCAGAAGGCAGATGCGTAGTTCCCAAGCATATTCTTCTGAGTCTACTAGAAACGTTGGAGTAGAGCTGAGATGAACTCGGTATAAGTTCCATTTGAAGCAATAACCTAGGCCAGAAACCCACTCAGGTGTAGCAGTTCAGATTCATCTGGAGCGCACATGCTGGGAACCAGGCAGAAGAGTGCCCTGAGGAATCTGCTTGATTTCACCTTGTCAGATAGGTGTTTGTCTTCCCGGCAGAGAAACAGAGGCTTAGAGAACTCTTTCTACAGCAGCCACACACTCTGCCCTAGAGCTGAGAAGCACTGGCTGTCACATCCCTTTGCAGAAGTAACATTCTCCAGAAACACACTCTCTCCTAACTCTTCAGTACCTAGCTCACCTCACATATGCATGGAAACTTAGAGTGGAGCAGCCAGTGATAGCTCTTGCTTGGATGCTGCCAGAAGGCTCTGTGTGATAGTGGCTTGCAAGTAGCTACTTAGGAATCAAGTTGCACGGCAAGTCCAAGCTTCTCACTGGAGCTGAGAAGGACTGGGAAGAACTTCCCTTTGAAGATCTAAGAGTGTCCAGAAACGCACGCAGTTCTAGCTCTTACTGGGGAGTGTGCAGGAGAGTTCAGTGAACAGGCCGCTCTGCCCGAACAAGGCAGAAGGCAGATGCGTAGTTCCCAAGCATATTCTTCTGAGACTACTAGAAACGTTTTAGTAGAGCTGTGATGAACTCGGTATAAGTTCCATTTGAAGCAATAACCTAGGCCAGAAACCTACTCAGTTGCTGCTGTTCAGATTCATCTGGAGCCAACATGCTGGGATCCAGGAAGCAGAGTGCCCTGTGGAATCTGCTGGATTTCACCTTGTCAGATAGGTGTTTGTCTTCCCGGCAGAGAAACAGTGGCTTAGAGAACTCTTTCTACAGCAGCCACACACTCTGCCCTAGAGCTGAGAAGCACTGGCTGTCACTTCCCTTTGCAGAAGTAACATTCTCCAGAAACACACTCTCTCCTAACTCTTCAGTACCTAGCTCACCTCACATATGCATGGAAACACAGAGTGGAGCAGCCGGTGATAGCTCTTGCTTGGATGCTGCCAGAAGGCTCATTGTGATAGTGGCTTGCAAGTAGCTGCTTAGGAATCTAGTTGCAGGGCAAGTACAAGCTTCTCACTGGTGCTGAAAAGGACTGGGAAGAACATCCCTTTGAAGAAGTAAGAGGGTGCAGAAACACACGCAGTTCTAGCTCTTACTGGGGAGTGTGCAGGAGAGTTCAGTGAACAGGCCGCTCTGCACGAACAAGGCAGAAGGCAGATGCGTAGTTCCCAAGCATATTCTTCTGAGTCTACTAGAAACTTTGGAGTAGAGCTGAGATGAACTCGGTATAAGTTCCATTTGAAGCAATAACCTAGGTCAGAAACCCACTCACCTGTAGCTGTTCAGATTCATCTGGAGCGCACATGCTGGGAACCAGGAAGCAGAGTGCCCTGTGGAATCTGCTGGATTTCACCTTGTCAGATAGGTGTTTGTCTTCCCTGCAGAGAAACAGTGGCTTAGAGAACTCTTTCTACAGCAGCCACACACTCTGCCCTAGTGCTGAGAAGCACTGGCTGTCACTTCCCTTTGCAGAAGTAACATTCTCCAGAAACACACTCTCTCCTAACTCTTCAGTTCCTAGCTCACCTCACATATGCATGGAAACACAGAGTGGAGCAGCCGGTGATAGCTCTTGCTTGGATGCTGCCAGAAGGCTCAGTGTGATAGTGGCTTGCAAGTAGCTGCTTAGGAATCTAGTTGCACCGCAAGTCCAAGCTTCTCACTGGAGCTGAGAAGGACTGGGAAGAACTTCCATTTGAAGAAGTAAGAGGGTGCAGAAACACACGCAGTTCTAGCTCTTACTGGGGAGTGTGCAGGAGAGTTCAGTGAACAGGCCGCTCTGCCCGAACAAGGCAGAAGGCAGATGCGTAGTTCCCAAGCATATTCTTCTGAGTCTACTAGAAACGTTGGAGTAGAGCTGAGATGAACTCGGTATAAGTTCCATTTGAAGCAATAACCTAGGCCAGAAACCCACTCAGGTGTAGCAGTTCAGATTCATCTGGAGCGCACATGCTGGGAACCAGGCAGAAGAGTGCCCTGAGGAATCTGCTTGATTTCACCTTGTCAGATAGGTGTTTGTCTTCCCGGCAGAGAAACAGAGGCTTAGAGAACTCTTTCTACAGCAGCCACACACTCTGCCCTAGAGCTGAGAAGCACTGGCTGTCACTTCCCTTTGCAGAAGTAACATTCTCCAGAAACACACTCTCTCCTAACTCTTCAGTACCTAGCTCACCTCACATATGCATGGAAACTTAGAGTGGAGCAGCCAGTGATAGCTCTTGCTTGGATGCTGCCAGAAGGCTCTGTGTGATAGTGGCTTGCAAGTAGCTACTTAGGAATCGAGTTGCCCGGCAAGTCCAAGCTTCTCACTGGAGCTGAGAAGGACTGGGAAGAACTTCCCTTTGAAGATCTAAGAGTGTCCAGAAACGCACGCAGTTCTAGCTCTTACTGGGGAGTGTGCAGGAGAGTTCAGTGAACAGGCCGCTCTGCCCGAACAAGGCAGAAGGCAGATGCGTAGTTCCCAAGCATATTCTTCTGAGACTACTAGAAACGTTTTAGTAGAGCTGTGATGAACTCGGTATAAGTTCCATTTGAAGCAATAACCTAGGCCAGAAACCTACTCAGTTGCTGCTGTTCAGATTCATCTGGAGCCAACATGCTGGGATCCAGGAAGCAGAGTGCCCTGTGGAATCTGCTGGATTTCACCTTGTCAGATAGGTGTTTGTCTTCCCGGCAGAGAAACAGTGGCTTAGAGAACTCTTTCTACAGCAGCCACACACTCTGCCCTAGAGCTGAGAAGCACTGGCTGTCACTTCCCTTTGCAGAAGTAACATTCTCCAGAAACACACTCTCTCCTAACTCTTCAGTACCTAGCTCACCTCACATATGCATGGAAACACAGAGTGGAGCAGCCGGTGATAGCTCTTGCATGGATGCTGCCAGAAGGCTCAGTGTGATAGTGGCTTGCAAGTAGCTGCTTAGGAATCTAGTTGCACCGCAAGTCCAAGCTTCTCACTGGAGCTGAGAAGGACTGGGAAGAACTTCCATTTGAAGAAGTAAGAGGGTGCAGAAACACACGCAGTTCTAGCTCTTACTGGGGAGTGTGCAGGAGAGTTCAGTGAACAGGCCGCTCTGCCCGAACAAGGCAGAAGGCAGATGAGTAGTTCCCAAGCATATTCTTCTAGGTCTACTAGAAACGTTGGAGTAGAGCTGAGATGAACTCGGTATAAGTTCCATTTGAAGCAATAAGCGAGGCCAGAAACCCACTCAGTTGCTACTGTTCAGATTCATCTGGAGCGCACATGCTGGGAACCTGGCAACAGAGTGCCCGGAGGAATCTGCTCGATTTCACCTTGTCAGATAGGTGTTTGTCTTCCCGGCAGAGAAACAGAGGATTAGAGAACTCTTTCTACAGCAGCCACACACTCTGCCCTAGAGCTGAGAAGCACTGGCTGTCACTTCCCTTTGCAGAAGTAACATTCTCCAGAAACACACTCTCTCCTAACTCTTCAGTTCCTAGCTCACCTCACATATGCATGGAAACACAGAGTGGAGCAGCCGGTGATAGCTCTTGCTTGGATGCTGCCAGAAGGCTCAGTGTGATAGTGGCTTGCAAGTAGCTGCTTAGGAATCTAGTTGCACCGCAAGTCCAAGCTTCTCACTGGAGCTGAGAAGGACTGGGAAGAACTTCCATTTGAAGAAGTAAGAGGGTGCAGAAACACACGCAGTTCTAGCTCTTACTGGGGAGTGTGCAGGAGAGTTCAGTGAACAGGCCGCTCTGCCCGAACAAGGCAGAAGGCAGATGCGTAGTTCCCAAGCATATTCTTCTGAGTCTACTAGAAACGTTGGAGTAGAGCTGAGATGAACTCGGTATAAGTTCCATTTGAAGCAATAACCTAGGCCAGAAACCCACTCAGGTGTAGCAGTTCAGATTCATCTGGAGCGCACATGCTGGGAACCAGGCAGAAGAGTGCCCTGAGGAATCTGCTTGATTTCACCTTGTCAGATAGGTGTTTGTCTTCCCGGCAGAGAAACAGAGGCTTAGAGAACTCTTTCTACAGCAGCCACACACTCTGCCCTAGAGCTGAGAAGCACTGGCTGTCACATCCCTTTGCAGAAGTAACATTCTCCAGAAACACACTCTCTCCTAACTCTTCAGTACCTAGCTCACCTCACATATGCATGGAAACTTAGAGTGGAGCAGCCAGTGATAGCTCTTGCTTGGATGCTGCCAGAAGGCTCTGTGTGATAGCGGCTTGCAAGTAGCTACTTAGGAATCAAGTTGCACGGCAAGTCCAAGCTTCTCACTGGAGCTGAGAAGGACTGGGAAGAACTTCCCTTTGAAGATCTAAGAGTGTCCAGAAACGCACGCAGTTCTAGCTCTTACTGGGGAGTGTGCAGGAGAGTTCAGTGAACAGGCCGCTCTGCCCGAACAAGGCAGAAGGCAGATGCGTAGTTCCCAAGCATATTCTTCTGAGACTACTAGAAACGTTTTAGTAGAGCTGTGATGAACTCGGTATAAGTTCCATTTGAAGCAATAACCTAGGCCAGAAACCTACTCAGTTGCTGCTGTTCAGATTCATCTGGAGCCAACATGCTGGGATCCAGGAAGCAGAGTGCCCTGTGGAATCTGCTGGATTTCACCTTGTCAGATAGGTGTTTGTCTTCCCGGCAGAGAAACAGTGGCTTAGAGAACTCTTTCTACAGCAGCCACACACTCTGCCCTAGAGCTGAGAAGCACTGGCTGTCACTTCCCTTTGCAGAAGTAACATTCTCCAGAAACACACTCTCTCCTAACTCTTCAGTACCTAGCTCACCTCACATATGCATGGAAACACAGAGTGGAGCAGCCGGTGATAGCTCTTGCTTGGATGCTGCCAGAAGGCTCATTGTGATAGTGGCTTGCAAGTAGCTGCTTAGGAATCTAGTTGCAGGGCAAGTACAAGCTTCTCACTGGTGCTGAATAGGACTGGGAAGAACATCCCTTTGAAGAAGTAAGAGGGTGCAGAAACACGCAGTTCTAGCTCTTACTGGGGATTGTGCAGGAGAGTTCAGTGAACAGGCCGCTCTGCCCGAACAAGGCAGAAGGCAGATGCGTAGTTCCCAAGCATATTCTTCTGAGTCTACTAGAAACTTTGGAGTAGAGCTGAGATGAACTCGGTATAAGTTCCATTTGAAGCAATAACCTAGGTCAGAAACCCACTCACCTGTAGCTGTTCAGATTCATCTGGAGCGCACATGCTGGGAACCAGGAAGCAGAGTGCCCTGTGGAATCTGCTGGATTTCACCTTGTCAGATAGGTGTTTGTCTTCCCTGCAGAGAAACAGTGGCTTAGAGAACTCTTTCTACAGCAGCCACACACTCTGCCCTAGTGCTGAGAAGCACTGGCTGTCACTTCCCTTTGCAGAAGTAACATTCTCCAGAAACACACTCTCTCCTAACTCTTCAGTTCCTAGCTCACCTCACATATGCATGGAAACACAGAGTGGAGCAGCCGGTGATAGCTCTTGCTTGGATGCTGCCAGAAGGCTCAGTGTGATAGTGGCTTGCAAGTAGCTGCTTAGGAATCTAGTTGCACCGCAAGTCCAAGCTTCTCACTGGAGCTGAGAAGGACTGGGAAGAACTTCCATTTGAAGAAGTAAGAGGGTGCAGAAACACACGCAGTTCTAGCTCTTACTGGGGAGTGTGCAGGAGAGTTCAGTGAACAGGCCGCTCTGCACGAACAAGGCAGAAGGCAGATGCGTAGTTCCCAAGCATATTCTTCTGAGTCTACTAGAAACGTTGGAGTAGAGCTGAGATGAACTCGGTATAAGTTCCATTTGAAGCAATAACCTAGGCCAGAAACCCACTCAGGTGTAGCAGTTCAGATTCATCTGGAGCGCACATGCTGGGAACCAGGCAGAAGAGTGCCCTGAGGAATCTGCTTGATTTCACCTTGTCAGATAGGTGTTTGTCTTCCCGGCAGAGAAACAGAGGCTTAGAGAACTCTTTCTACAGCAGCCACACACTCTGCCCTAGAGCTGAGAAGCACTGGCTGTCACATCCCTTTGCAGAAGTAACATTCTCCAGAAACACACTCTCTCCTAACTCTTCAGTACCTAGCTCACCTCACATATGCATGGAAACTTAGAGTGGAGCAGCCAGTGATAGCTCTTGCTTGGATGCTGCCAGAAGGCTCTGTGTGATAGTGGCTTGCAAGTAGCTACTTAGGAATCAAGTTGCACGGCAAGTCCAAGCTTCTCACTGGAGCTGAGAAGGACTGGGAAGAACTTCCCTTTGAAGATCTAAGAGTGTCCAGAAACGCACGCAGTTCTAGCTCTTACTGGGGAGTGTGCAGGAGAGTTCAGTGAACAGGCCGCTCTGCCCGAACAAGGCAGAAGGCAGATGCGTAGTTCCCAAGCATATTCTTCTGAGACTACTAGAAACGTTTTAGTAGAGCTGTGATGAACTCGGTATAAGTTCCATTTGAAGCAATAACCTAGGCCAGAAACCTACTCAGTTGCTGCTGTTCAGATTCATCTGGAGCCAACATGCTGGGATCCAGGAAGCAGAGTGCCCTGTGGAATCTGATGGATTTCACCTTGTCAGATAGGTGTTTGTCTTCCCGGCAGAGAAACAGTGGCTTAGAGAACTCTTTCTACAGCAGCCACACACTCTGCCCTAGAGCTGAGAAGCACTGGCTGTCACTTCCCTTTGCAGAAGTAACATTCTCCAGAAACACACTCTCTCCTAACTCTTCAGTACCTAGCTCACCTCACATATGCATGGAAACACAGAGTGGAGCAGCCGGTGATAGCTCTTGCTTGGATGCTGCCAGAAGGCTCATTGTGATAGTGGCTTGCAAGTAGCTGCTTAGGAATCTAGTTGCAGGGCAAGTACAAGCTTCTCACTGGTGCTGAAAAGGACTGGGAAGAACATCCCTTTGAAGAAGTAAGAGGGTGCAGAAACACACGCAGTTCTAGCTCTTACTGGGGAGTGTGCAGGAGAGTTCAGTGAACAGGCCGCTCTGCACGAACAAGGCAGAAGGCAGATGCGTAGTTCCCAAGCATATTCTTCTGAGTCTACTAGAAACTTTGGAGTAGAGCTGAGATGAACTCGGTATAAGTTCCATTTGAAGCAATAACCGAGGCCAGAAACCCACTCAGGTGTAGCAGTTCAGATTCATCTGGAGCGCACATGCTGGGAACCAGGAAGCAGAGTGCCCTGTGGAATCTGCTGGATTTCACCTTGTCAGATAGGTGTTTGTCTTCCCGGCAGAGAAACAGTGGCTTAGAGAACTCTTTCTACAGCAGCCACACACTCTGCCCTAGAGCTGAGAAGCACCGGCTGTCACTTCCCTTTGCTGAAGTAACATTCTCCAGATACACTCTCTCCTAACTCTTCAGGTCCTAGCTCAGCTCACATATGCATGGAAACACAGAGTGGAGCAGCCGGTGATAGCTCTTGCTTGGATGCTGCCAGAAGGCTCAGTGTGATAGTGGCTTGCAAGTAGCTGCTTAGGAATCTAGTTGCACCGCAAGTCCAAGCTTCTCACTGGAGCTGAGAAGGACTGGGAAGAACTTCCATTTGAAGAAGTAAGAGGGTGCAGAAACACACGCAGTTCTAGCTCTTACTGGGGAGTGTGCAGGAGAGTTCAGTGAACAGGCCGCTCTGCCCGAACAAGGCAGAAGGCAGATGCGTAGTTCCCAAGCATATTCTTCTAGGTCTACTAGAAACGTTGGAGTAGAGCTGAGATGAACTCGGTATAAGTTCCATTTGAAGCAATAAGCGAGGCCAGAAACCCACTCAGTTGTTGCTGTTCAGATTCATCTGGAGCGCACATGCTGGGAACCAGGCAGCAGAGTGCCCTGTGGAATCTGCTGGATTTCACCTTGTCAGATAGGTGTTTGTCTTCCCGGCAGAGAAACAGTGGCTTAGAGAACTCTTTCTACAGCAGCCACACACTCTGCCCTAGAGCTGAGAAGCACTGGCTGTCACTTCCCTTTGCAGAAGTAACATTCTCCAGAAACACACTCTCTCCTAACTCTTCAGTTCCTAGCTCACCTCACATATGCATGGAAACACAGAGTGGAGCAGCCGGTGATAGCTCTTGCTTGGATGCTGCCAGAAGGCTCAGTGTGATAGTGGCTTGCAAGTAGCTGCTTAGGAATCTAGTTGCACCGCAAGTCCAAGCTTCTCACTGGAGCTGAGAAGGACTGGGAAGAACTTCCATTTGAAGAAGTAAGAGGGTGCAGAAACACACGCAGTTCTAGCTCTTACTGGGGAGTGTGCAGGAGAGTTCAGTGAACAGGCCGCTCTGCCCGAACAAGGCAGAAGGCAGATGCGTAGTTCCCAAGCATATTCTTCTGAGTCTACTAGAAACGTTGGAGTAGAGCTGAGATGAACTCGGTATAAGTTCCATTTGAAGCAATAACCTAGGCCAGAAACCCACTCAGGTGTAGCAGTTCAGATTCATCTGGAGCGCACATGCTGGGAACCAGGCAGAAGAGTGCCCTGAGGAATCTGCTTGATTTCACCTTGTCAGATAGGTGTTTGTCTTCCCGGCAGAGAAACAGAGGCTTAGAGAACTCTTTCTACAGCAGCCACACACTCTGCCCTAGAGCTGAGAAGCACTGGCTGTCACATCCCTTTGCAGAAGTAACATTCTCCAGAAACACACTCTCTCCTAACTCTTCAGTACCTAGCTCACCTCACATATGCATGGAAACTTAGAGTGGAGCAGCCAGTGATAGCTCTTGCTTGGATGCTGCCAGAAGGCTCTGTGTGATAGTGGCTTGCAAGTAGCTACTTAGGAATCAAGTTGCACGGCAAGTCCAAGCTTCTCACTGGAGCTGAGAAGGACTGGGAAGAACTTCCCTTTGAAGATCTAAGAGTGTCCAGAAACGCACGCAGTTCTAGCTCTTACTGGGGAGTGTGCAGGAGAGTTCAGTGAACAGGCCGCTCTGCCCGAACAAGGCAGAAGGCAGATGCGTAGTTCCCAAGCATATTCTTCTGAGACTACTAGAAACGTTTTAGTAGAGCTGTGATGAACTCGGTATAAGTTCCATTTGAAGCAATAACCTAGGCCAGAAACCTACTCAGTTGCTGCTGTTCAGATTCATCTGGAGCCAACATGCTGGGATCCAGGAAGCAGAGTGCCCTGTGGAATCTGCTGGATTTCACCTTGTCAGATAGGTGTTTGTCTTCCCGGCAGAGAAACAGTGGCTTAGAGAACTCTTTCTACAGCAGCCACACACTCTGCCCTAGAGCTGAGAAGCACTGGCTGTCACTTCCCTTTGCAGAAGTAACATTCTCCAGAAACACACTCTCTCCTAACTCTTCAGTACCTAGCTCACCTCACATATGCATGGAAACACAGAGTGGAGCAGCCGGTGATAGCTCTTGCTTGGATGCTGCCAGAAGGCTCATTGTGATAGTGGCTTGCAAGTAGCTGCTTAGGAATCTAGTTGCAGGGCAAGTACAAGCTTCTCACTGGTGCTGAAAAGGACTGGGAAGAACATCCCTTTGAAGAAGTAAGAGGGTGCAGAAACACACGCAGTTCTAGCTCTTACTGGGGAGTGTGCAGGAGAGTTCAGTGAACAGGCCGCTCTGCACGAACAAGGCAGAAGGCAGATGCGTAGTTCCCAAGCATATTCTTCTGAGTCTACTAGAAACTTTGGAGTAGAGCTGAGATGAACTCGGTATAAGTTCCATTTGAAGCAATAACCTAGGTCAGAAACCCACTCACCTGTAGCTGTTCAGATTCATCTGGAGCGCACATGCTGGGAACCAGGAAGCAGAGTGCCCTGTGGAATCTGCTGGATTTCACCTTGTCAGATAGGTGTTTTTCTTCCCTGCAGAGAAACAGTGGCTTAGAGAACTCTTTCTACAGCAGCCACACACTCTGCCCTAGTGCTGAGAAGCACTGGCTGTCACTTCCCTTTGCAGAAGTAACATTCTCCAGAAACACACTCTCTCCTAACTCTTCAGTTCCTAGCTCACCTCACATATGCATGGAAACACAGAGTGGAGCAGCCGGTGATAGCTCTTGCTTGGATGCTGCCAGAAGGCTCAGTGTGATAGTGGCTTGCAAGTAGCTGCTTAGGAATCTAGTTGCACCGCAAGTCCAAGCTTCTCACTGGAGCTGAGAAGGACTGGGAAGAACTTCCATTTGAAGAAGTAAGAGGGTGCAGAAACACACGCAGTTCTAGCTCTTACTGGGGAGTGTGCAGGAGAGTTCAGTGAACAGGCCGCTCTGCCCGAACAAGGCAGAAGGCAGATGCGTAGTTCCCAAGCATATTCTTCTGAGTCTACTAGAAACGTTGGAGTAGAGCTGAGATGAACTCGGTATAAGTTCCATTTGAAGCAATAACCTAGGCCAGAAACCCACTCAGGTGTAGCAGTTCAGATTCATCTGGAGCGCACATGCTGGGAACCAGGCAGAAGAGTGCCCTGAGGAATCTGCTTGATTTCACCTTGTCAGATAGGTGTTTGTCTTCCCGGCAGAGAAACAGAGGCTTAGAGAACTCTTTCTACAGCAGCCACACACTCTGCCCTAGAGCTGAGAAGCACTGGCTGTCACTTCCCTTTGCAGAAGTAACATTCTCCAGAAACACACTCTCTCCTAACTCTTCAGTACCTAGCTCACCTCACATATGCATGGAAACTTAGAGTGGAGCAGCCAGTGATAGCTCTTGCTTGGATGCTGCCAGAAGGCTCTGTGTGATAGTGGCTTGCAAGTAGCTACTTAGGAATCGAGTTGCCCGGCAAGTCCAAGCTTCTCACTGGAGCTGAGAAGGACTGGGAAGAACTTCCCTTTGAAGATCTAAGAGTGTCCAGAAACGCACGCAGTTCTAGCTCTTACTGGGGAGTGTGCAGGAGAGTTCAGTGAACAGGCCGCTCTGCCCGAACAAGGCAGAAGGCAGATGCGTAGTTCCCAAGCATATTCTTCTGAGACTACTAGAAACGTTTTAGTAGAGCTGTGATGAACTCGGTATAAGTTCCATTTGAAGCAATAACCTAGGCCAGAAACCTACTCAGTTGCTGCTGTTCAGATTCATCTGGAGCCAACATGCTGGGATCCAGGAAGCAGAGTGCCCTGTGGAATCTGCTGGATTTCACCTTGTCAGATAGGTGTTTGTCTTCCCGGCAGAGAAACAGTGGCTTAGAGAACTCTTTCTACAGCAGCCACACACTCTGCCCTAGAGCTGAGAAGCACTGGCTGTCACTTCCCTTTGCAGAAGTAACATTCTCCAGAAACACACTCTCTCCTAACTCTTCAGTACCTAGCTCACCTCACATATGCATGGAAACACAGAGTGGAGCAGCCGGTGATAGCTCTTGCTTGGATGCTGCCAGAAGGCTCAGTGTGATAGTGGCTTGCAAGTAGCTGCTTAGGAATCTAGTTGCACCGCAAGTCCAAGCTTCTCACTGGAGCTGAGAAGGACTGGGAAGAACTTCCATTTGAAGAAGTAAGAGGGTGCAGAAACACACGCAGTTCTAGCTCTTACTGGGGAGTGTGCAGGAGAGTTCAGTGAACAGGCCGCTCTGCCCGAACAAGGCAGAAGGCAGATGAGTAGTTCCCAAGCATATTCTTCTAGGTCTACTAGAAACGTTGGAGTAGAGCTGAGATGAACTCGGTATAAGTTCCATTTGAAGCAATAAGCGAGGCCAGAAACCCACTCAGTTGCTACTGTTCAGATTCATCTGGAGCGCACATGCTGGGAACCTGGCAACAGAGTGCCCGGAGGAATCTGCTCGATTTCACCTTGTCAGATAGGTGTTTGTCTTCCCGGCAGAGAAACAGAGGATTAGAGAACTCTTTCTACAGCAGCCACACACTCTGCCCTAGAGCTGAGAAGCACTGGCTGTCACTTCCCTTTGCAGAAGTAACATTCTCCAGAAACACACTCTCTCCTAACTCTTCAGTTCCTAGCTCACCTCACATATGCATGGAAACACAGAGTGGAGCAGCCGGTGATAGCTCTTGCTTGGATGCTGCCAGAAGGCTCAGTGTGATAGTGGCTTGCAAGTAGCTGCTTAGGAATCTAGTTGCACCGCAAGTCCAAGCTTCTCACTGGAGCTGAGAAGGACTGGGAAGAACTTCCATTTGAAGAAGTAAGAGGGTGCAGAAACACACGCAGTTCTAGCTCTTACTGGGGAGTGTGCAGGAGAGTTCAGTGAACAGGCCGCTCTGCCCGAACAAGGCAGAAGGCAGATGCGTAGTTCCCAAGCATATTCTTCTGAGTCTACTAGAAACGTTGGAGTAGAGCTGAGATGAACTCGGTATAAGTTCCATTTGAAGCAATAACCTAGGCCAGAAACCCACTCAGGTGTAGCAGTTCAGATTCATCTGGAGCGCACATGCTGGGAACCAGGCAGAAGAGTGCCCTGAGGAATCTGCTTGATTTCACCTTGTCAGATAGGTGTTTGTCTTCCCGGCAGAGAAACAGAGGCTTAGAGAACTCTTTCTACAGCAGCCACACACTCTGCCCTAGAGCTGAGAAGCACTGGCTGTCACATCCCTTTGCAGAAGTAACATTCTCCAGAAACACACTCTCTCCTAACTCTTCAGTACCTAGCTCACCTCACATATGCATGGAAACTTAGAGTGGAGCAGCCAGTGATAGCTCTTGCTTGGATGCTGCCAGAAGGCTCTGTGTGATAGCGGCTTGCAAGTAGCTACTTAGGAATCAAGTTGCACGGCAAGTCCAAGCTTCTCACTGGAGCTGAGAAGGACTGGGAAGAACTTCCCTTTGAAGATCTAAGAGTGTCCAGAAACGCACGCAGTTCTAGCTCTTACTGGGGAGTGTGCAGGAGAGTTCAGTGAACAGGCCGCTCTGCCCGAACAAGGCAGAAGGCAGATGCGTAGTTCCCAAGCATATTCTTCTGAGACTACTAGAAACGTTTTAGTAGAGCTGTGATGAACTCGGTATAAGTTCCATTTGAAGCAATAACCTAGGCCAGAAACCTACTCAGTTGCTGCTGTTCAGATTCATCTGGAGCCAACATGCTGGGATCCAGGAAGCAGAGTGCCCTGTGGAATCTGCTGGATTTCACCTTGTCAGATAGGTGTTTGTCTTCCCGGCAGAGAAACAGTGGCTTAGAGAACTCTTTCTACAGCAGCCACACACTCTGCCCTAGAGCTGAGAAGCACTGGCTGTCACTTCCCTTTGCAGAAGTAACATTCTCCAGAAACACACTCTCTCCTAACTCTTCAGTACCTAGCTCACCTCACATATGCATGGAAACACAGAGTGGAGCAGCCGGTGATAGCTCTTGCTTGGATGCTGCCAGAAGGCTCATTGTGATAGTGGCTTGCAAGTAGCTGCTTAGGAATCTAGTTGCAGGGCAAGTACAAGCTTCTCACTGGTGCTGAATAGGACTGGGAAGAACATCCCTTTGAAGAAGTAAGAGGGTGCAGAAACACGCAGTTCTAGCTCTTACTGGGGATTGTGCAGGAGAGTTCAGTGAACAGGCCGCTCTGCCCGAACAAGGCAGAAGGCAGATGCGTAGTTCCCAAGCATATTCTTCTGAGTCTACTAGAAACTTTGGAGTAGAGCTGAGATGAACTCGGTATAAGTTCCATTTGAAGCAATAACCTAGGTCAGAAACCCACTCACCTGTAGCTGTTCAGATTCATCTGGAGCGCACATGCTGGGAACCAGGAAGCAGAGTGCCCTGTGGAATCTGCTGGATTTCACCTTGTCAGATAGGTGTTTGTCTTCCCTGCAGAGAAACAGTGGCTTAGAGAACTCTTTCTACAGCAGCCACACACTCTGCCCTAGTGCTGAGAAGCACTGGCTGTCACTTCCCTTTGCAGAAGTAACATTCTCCAGAAACACACTCTCTCCTAACTCTTCAGTTCCTAGCTCACCTCACATATGCATGGAAACACAGAGTGGAGCAGCCGGTGATAGCTCTTGCTTGGATGCTGCCAGAAGGCTCAGTGTGATAGTGGCTTGCAAGTAGCTGCTTAGGAATCTAGTTGCACCGCAAGTCCAAGCTTCTCACTGGAGCTGAGAAGGACTGGGAAGAACTTCCATTTGAAGAAGTAAGAGGGTGCAGAAACACACGCAGTTCTAGCTCTTACTGGGGAGTGTGCAGGAGAGTTCAGTGAACAGGCCGCTCTGCCCGAACAAGGCAGAAGGCAGATGCGTAGTTCCCAAGCATATTCTTCTGAGTCTACTAGAAACGTTGGAGTAGAGCTGAGATGAACTCGGTATAAGTTCCATTTGAAGCAATAACCTAGGCCAGAAACCCACTCAGGTGTAGCAGTTCAGATTCATCTGGAGCGCACATGCTGGGAACCAGGCAGAAGAGTGCCCTGAGGAATCTGCTTGATTTCACCTTGTCAGATAGGTGTTTGTCTTCCCGGCAGAGAAACAGAGGCTTAGAGAACTCTTTCTACAGCAGCCACACACTCTGCCCTAGAGCTGAGAAGCACTGGCTGTCACTTCCCTTTGCAGAAGTAACATTCTCCAGAAACACACTCTCTCCTAACTCTTCAGTACCTAGCTCACCTCACATATGCATGGAAACTTAGAGTGGAGCAGCCAGTGATAGCTCTTGCTTGGATGCTGCCAGAAGGCTCTGTGTGATAGTGGCTTGCAAGTAGCTACTTAGGAATCGAGTTGCACGGCAAGTCCAAGCTTCTCACTGGAGCTGAGAAGGACTGGGAAGAACTTCCCTTTGAAGATCTAAGAGTGTCCAGAAACGCACGCAGTTCTAGCTCTTACTGGGGAGTGTGCAGGAGAGTTCAGTGAACAGGCCGCTCTGCCCGAACAAGGCAGAAGGCAGATGCGTAGTTCCCAAGCATATTCTTCTGAGACTACTAGAAACGTTTTAGTAGAGCTGTGATGAACTCGGTATAAGTTCCATTTGAAGCAATAACCTAGGCCAGAAACCTACTCAGTTGCTGCTGTTCAGATTCATCTGGAGCCAACATGCTGGGATCCAGGAAGCAGAGTGCCCTGTGGAATCTGCTGGATTTCACCTTGTCAGATAGGTGTTTGTCTTCCCGGCAGAGAAACAGTGGCTTAGAGAACTCTTTCTACAGCAGCCACACACTCTGCCCTAGAGCTGAGAAGCACTGGCTGTCACTTCCCTTTGCAGAAGTAACATTCTCCAGAAACACACTCTCTCCTAACTCTTCAGTACCTAGCTCACCTCACATATGCATGGAAACACAGAGTGGAGCAGCCGGTGATAGCTCTTGCTTGGATGCTGCCAGAAGGCTCAGTGTGATAGTGGCTTGCAAGTAGCTGCTTAGGAATCTAGTTGCACCGCAAGTCCAAGCTTCTCACTGGAGCTGAGAAGGACTGGGAAGAACTTCCATTTGAAGAAGTAAGAGGGTGCAGAAACACACGCAGTTCTAGCTCTTACTGGGGAGTGTGCAGGAGAGTTCAGTGAACAGGCCGCTCTGCCCGAACAAGGCAGAAGGCAGATGCGTAGTTCCCAAGCATATTCTTCTGAGACTTCTAGAAACGTTTTAGTAGAGCTGTGATGAACTCGGTATAAGTTCCATTTGAAGCAATAACCTAGGCCAGAAACCCACTCAGTTGCTGCTGTTCAGATTCATCTGGAGCGCACATGCTGGGAACCAGGCAGCAGAGTGCCCTGTGGAATCTGCTGGATTTCACCTTGTCAGATAGGTGTTTGTCTTCCCGGCAGAGAAACAGTGGCTTAGAGAACTGTTTCTACAGCAGCCACACACTCTGCCCTAGAGCTGAGAAGCACTGGCTGTCACTTCCCTTTGCAGAAGTAACATTCTCCAGAAACACACTCTCTCCTAACTCTTCAGTTCCTAGCTCACCTCACATATGCATGGAAACACAGAGTGGAGCAGCCGGTGATAGCTCTTGCTTGGATGCTGCCAGAAGGCTCAGTGTGATAGTGGCTTGCAAGTAGCTGCTTAGGAATCTAGTTGCACCGCAAGTCCAAGCTTCTCACTGGAGCTGAGAAGGACTGGGAAGAACTTCCATTTGAAGAAGTAAGAGGGTGCAGAAACACACGCAGTTCTAGCTCTTACTGGGGAGTGTGCAGGAGAGTTCAGTGAACAGGCCGCTCTGCCCGAACAAGGCAGAAGGCAGATGCGTAGTTCCCAAGCATATTCTTCTGAGTCTACTAGAAACGTTGGAGTAGAGCTGAGATGAACTCGGTATAAGTTCCATTTGAAGCAATAACCTAGGCCAGAAACCCACTCAGGTGTAGCAGTTCAGATTCATCTGGAGCGCACATGCTGGGAACCAGGCAGAAGAGTGCCCTGAGGAATCTGCTTGATTTCACCTTGTCAGATAGGTGTTTGTCTTCCCGGCAGAGAAACAGAGGCTTAGAGAACTCTTTCTACAGCAGCCACACACTCTGCCCTAGAGCTGAGAAGCACTGGCTGTCACATCCCTTTGCAGAAGTAACATTCTCCAGAAACACACTCTCTCCTAACTCTTCAGTACCTAGCTCACCTCACATATGCATGGAAACTTAGAGTGGAGCAGCCAGTGATAGCTCTTGCTTGGATGCTGCCAGAAGGCTCTGTGTGATAGTGGCTTGCAAGTAGCTACTTAGGAATCAAGTTGCACGGCAAGTCCAAGCTTCTCACTGGAGCTGAGAAGGACTGGGAAGAACTTCCCTTTGAAGATCTAAGAGTGTCCAGAAACGCACGCAGTTCTAGCTCTTACTGGGGAGTGTGCAGGAGAGTTCAGTGAACAGGCCGCTCTGCCCGAACAAGGCAGAAGGCAGATGCGTAGTTCCCAAGCATATTCTTCTGAGACTACTAGAAACGTTTTAGTAGAGCTGTGATGAACTCGGTATAAGTTCCATTTGAAGCAATAACCTAGGCCAGAAACCCACTCAGGTGTAGCCGTTCAGATTCATCTGGAGCGCACATGCTGGGAACCAGGCAGCAGAGTGCCCTGTGGAATCTGCTCGATTTCACCTTGTCAGATAGTTGTTTGTCTTCCCGGCAGAGAAACAGAGGCTTAGAGAACTCTTTCTACAGCTGCCACACACTCTGTCCTAGAGCTGAGAAGCACTGGCTGTCACATCCCTTTGCAGAGGTAACATTCTCCAGAAACACACTCTCTCCTAACTCTTCAGTACCTAGCTCACCTCACATATGCATGGAAACACAGAGTGGAGCAGCCGGTGATAGCACTTGCTTGAATGCTGCCAGAAGGCTCTGTGTGATAGTGGCTTGCAAGTAGCTGCTTAGGAATCTAGTTGCACGGCAAGTACATGCTTCTCAATGGAGCCTTGAAGGACTGGGAAGAACTTCCCTTTGAAGAACTAAGAGTGTGCAGAAACACACACAGTTCTAGCTCTTACTGGGGAGTGTGCAGGAGAGTTCAGTGAACTGGCCGCTCTGCCAGAACAAGGCAGAAGGCAGATGCGTAGTTCCCAAGCATATTATTCTGAGTCTACTAGAAACGTTGGAGTAGAGGTAAGATGAACTCGGTATAAGTTCCATTTGAAGAAAGAACCTAGGCCAGAAACCCACTCAGCAGTAGCTGTTAAGATTCATCTGGAGCGCACATGCTGGGAACCAGGCAGCAGAGTGCCCTATGGAAGCTGCTCGATTTCCGCTTGTCTGATAGGTGTTTGTCTTCCCGGCAGAGAAACAGTGGCTTAGAGAACTGTTTCAACAGCAGCCACACACTCTGCCCTAGAGCTGAGAAGCACTGGCTGTCACTTCCCTTTGCAGAAGTAACATTCTCCAGAAACACACTCTCTCCTAACTCTTCAGTTCCTAGCTCACCTCACATATGCATGGAAACACAGAGTGGAGCAGCCGGTGATAGCTCTTGCTTGGATGCTGCCAGAAGGCTCTGTGTGATAGTGGCTTGCAAGTAGCTGCTTAGGAATCTAGTTGCACGGCAAGTCCAAGCTTCTCACTGGAGCTGAGAAGGACTGGGAAGAACTTCCATTTGAAGAAGTAAGAGGGTGCAGAAACACACGCAGTTCTAGCTCTTACTGGGGAGTGTGCAGGAGAGTTCAGTGAACAGGCCGCTCTGCCCGAACAAGGCAGAAGGCAGATGCGTAGTTCCCAAGCATATTCTTCTGAGTCTACTAGAAACGTTGGAGTAGAGCTGAGATGAACTCGGTATAAGTTCCATTTGAAGCAATAACCTAGGCCAGAAACCCACTCAGGTGTAGCTGTTCAGATTCATCTGGAGCGCACATGCTGGGAACCAGGCAGCAGAGTACCCTGTGGAATCTGCTCGATTTCACCTTGTCAGATAGTTGTTTGTCTTCCCGGCAGAGAAACAGAGGCTTAGAGAACTCTTTCTACAGCTGCCACACACTCTGCCCTAGAGCTGAGAAGCACTGGCTGTCACATCCCTTTGCAGAGGTAACATTCTCCAGAAACACACTCTCTCCTAACTCTTCAGTACCTAGCTCACCTCACATATGCATGGAAACACAGAGTGGAGCAGCCGGTGATAGCTCTTGCTTGGATGCTGCCAGAAGGCTCTGTGTGATAGTGGCTTGCAAGTAGCTGCTTAGGAATCTAGTTGCACGGCAAGTACATGCTTCTCAATGGAGCCTTGAAGGACTGGGACGAACTTCCCTTTGAAGAACTAAGAGTGTGCAGAAACACACACAGTTCTAGCTCTTACTGGGGAGTGTGCAGGAGAGTTCAGTGAACTGGCCGCTCTGCCCGAACAAGGCAGAAGGCAGATGCGTAGTTCCCAAGCATATTATTCTGAGTCTACTAGAAACGTTGGAGTAGAGGTGAGAGGAACTCGGTATAAGTTCCATTTGAAGAAAGAACCTAGGCCAGAAACCCACTCAGCTGTAGCTGTTAAGATTCATCTGGAGCGCACATGCTGGGAACCAGGCAGCAGAGTGCCCTATGGAAGCTGCTCGATTTCCGCTTGTCTGATAGGTGTTTGTCTTCCCGGCAGAGAAACAGTGGCTTAGAGATGTTTCTACAGCAGCCACACACTCTGCCCTAGAGCTGAGAAGCACTGGCTGTCACTTCCCTTTGCAGAAGTAACATTCTCCAGAAACACACTCTCTCCTAACTCTTCAGTACCTAGCTCACCTCACATATGCATGGAAACACAGAGTGGAGCAGCCGGTGATAGCTCTTGCTTGGATGCTGCCAGAAGGCTCTGTGTGATAGTGGCTTGCAAGTAGCTGCTTAGGAATCTAGTTGCACGGCAAGTCCAAGCTTCTCACTGGAGCTGAGAAGGACTGGGAAGAACTTCCCTTTGAAGATCTAAGAGTGTGCAGAAACGCACGCAGTTCTAGCTCTTACTGGGGAGTGTGCAGGAGAGTTCAGTGAACAGGCCGCTCTGCCCGAACAAGGCAGAAGGCAGATGCGTAGTTCCCAAGCATATTCTTCTGAGTCTACTAGAAACGTTGGAGTAGAGGTGAGATGAACTCGGTATAAGTTCCATTTGAAGCAATAACCTAGGCCAGAAACCCACTCACCTGTAGCTGTTCAGATTCATCTGGAGCGCACATGCTAGGAACCAGGCAGCAGAGTGCCCTGTGGAATCTGCTGGATTTCACCTTGTCAGATACGTGTTTGTCTTCCCGGCAGAGAAACAGTGGCTTAGAGAACTCTTTCCACAGCAGCCACACACTCTGCCCTAGAGCTGAGAAGCACTGGCTGTCACATCACTTTGCAGAAGTAACATTCTCCAGAAACACACTCTCTCCTAACTCTTCAGTACCTAACTCACCTCACATATGCATGGAAACTTAGAGTGGAGCAGCCAGTGATAGCTCTTGCTTGGATGCTGCCAGAAGGCTCTGTGTGATAGTGGCTTGCAAGTAGCTGCTTAGGAATCTAGTTGCACGGCAAGTCCAAGCTTCTCACTGGAGCTGAGAAGGACTGGGAAGAACTTCCCTTTGAAGATCTAAGAGTGTGCAGAAACGCACGCAGTTCTAGCTCTTACTGGGGAGTGTGCAGGAGAGTTCAGTGAACAGGCCGCTCTGCCCGAACAAGGCAGAAGGCAGATGCGTAGTTCCCAAGCATTTTCGTCTGAGTCTACTAGAAACGTTGGAGTAGAGGTGAGATGAACTCGGGAGAAGTTCCATTTGAAGCAATAACCTAGGCCAGAAACCCACTCACCTGTAGCTGTTCAGATTCATCTGGAGCGCACATGCTAGGAACCAGGCAGCAGAGTGCCCTGTGGAAGCTGCTCGATTTCCGCTTGTCTGATAGGTGTTTGTCTTCCTGGCAGAGAAACAGTGGCTTAGAGAACTCTTTCTACAGCAGCCACACACTCCGCCTTAGAGCTGAGAAGCACTGGCTGTCACTTCCCTTTGCAGAAGTAACATTCTCCAGAAACACACTCTCTCCTAACTCTTCAGTTCCTAGCTCACCTCACATATGCATGGAAACACAGAGTGGAGCACCCGGTGATAGCTCTTGCTTGGATGCTGCCAGAAGGCTCTGTGTGATAGTGGCTTGCATGTAGCTGCTTAGGAATCTAGTTGCAGGGCAAGTACAAGCTTCTCACTGGAGCTGAGAAGGACTGGGAAGAACATCCCTTTGAAGAAGTAAGAGGGTGCAGAAACACACGCAGTTCTAGCTCTTACTGGGGAGTGTGCAGGAGAGTTCAGTGAACAGGCCGCTCTGCCCGAACAAGGCAGAAGGCAGATGCGTAGTTCCCAAGCATATTCTTCTGAGTCTACTAGAAACGTTGGAGTAGAGCTGAGATGAACTCGGTATAAGTTCCATTTGAAGCAATAACCTAGGCCAGAAACCCACTCACCTGTAGTTGTTCATTTTCATTTGGAGCGCACATGCTGGCAACCAGGCAGCAGAGTGCCCTGTGGAATCTGCTGGATTTCACCTTGTCAGATACGTGTTTGTCTTCCCGGCAGAGAAACAGTGGCTTAGAGAACTCTTTCTACAGCAGCCACACACTCTGCCCTAGAGCTGAGAAGCACTGGCTGTCACTTCCCTTTGCAGAAGTAACATTCTCCAGAAGCACACTCTCTCCTAACTCTTCAGTACGTAGCTCACCTCACATATGCATGGAAACACAGAGTGGAGCAGCCGGTGATAGCTCTTGCTTGGATGCTGCCAGAAGGCTCAGTGTGATAGTGGCTTGCAAGTAGCTGCTTAGGAATCTAGTTGCACGGCAAGTCCAAGCTTCTCACTGGAGCTGAGAAGGACTGGGAAGAACTTCCATTTGAAGAAGTAAGAGGGTGCAGAAACACACGCAGTTCTAGCTCTTACTGGGGAGTGTGCAGGAGAGTTCAGTGAACAGGCCGCTCTGCCCGAACAAGGCAGAAGGCAGATGCGTAGTTCCCAAGCATATTCTTCTGAGTCTACTAGAAACGTTGGAGTAGAGGTGAGATGAACTCGGTATAAGTTCCATTTGAAGCAATAACCTAGGCCAGAAACCCACTCAGGTGTAGCAGTTCAGATTCATCTGGAGCGCACATGCTGGGAACCAGGCAGCAGAGTGCCCTGTGGAAGCTGCTCGATTTCACCTTGTCAGATAGGTGTTTGTCTTCCCGGCAGAGAAACAGAGGCTTATAGAACTCTTTCTACAGCAGCAACACACTCTGCCCTAGAGCTGAGAAGCACTGGCTTTCACATCCATTTGCAGAAGTAACATTCTCCAGAAACACACTCTCTCCTAACTCTTCAGTACCTAGCTCACCTCACATATGCATGGAAACACAGAGTGGAGCAGCCGGTGATAGCACTTGCTTGGATGCTGCCAGAAGGCTCTGTGTGATAGTGGCTTGCAAGTAGCTGCTTAGGAATCTAGTCGCACGGCAAGTACATGCTTCTCAATGGAGCCTTGAAGGACTGGGAAGAACTTCCCTTTGAAGAACTAAGAGTGTGCAGAAACACACGCAGTTCTAGCTCTTACTGGGGAGTGTGCAGGAGAGTTCAGTGAACTGGCCGCTCTGCCCGAACAAGGCAGAAGGCAGATGCGTAGTTCCCAAGCATATTCTTCTGAGTCTACTAGAAACGTTGGAGTAGAGGTGAGATGAACTCGGTATAAGTTCCATTTGAAGCAATAACCTAGGCCAGAAACCCACTCACCTGTAGCTGTTCAGATTCATCTGGAGCGCACATGCTGGGAACCAGGCAGCAGAGTGCCCTGTGGAATCTGCTGGATTTCACCTTGTCAGATACGTGTTTGTCTTCCCGGCAGAGAAACAGTGGCTTAGAGAACTCTTTCTACAGCAGCCACACACTCTGCCCTAGAGCTGAGAAGCACTGGCTGTCACTTCCCTTTGCAGAAGTAACATTCTCCAGAAACACACTCTCTCCTAACTCTTCAGTTCCTAGCTCACCTCACATATGCATGGAAACACAGAGTGGAGCAGCCGGTGATAGCTCTTGCTTGGATGCTGCCAGAAGGCTCAGTGTGATAGTGGCTTGCAAGTAGCTGCTTAGGAATCTAGTTGCACCGCAAGTCCAAGCTTCTCACTGGAGCTGAGAAGGACTGGGAAGAACTTCCATTTGAAGAAGTAAGAGGGTGCAGAAACACACGCAGTTCTAGCTCTTACTGGGGAGTGTGCAGGAGAGTTCAGTGAACAGGCCTCTCTGCCCGAACAAGGCAGAAGGCAGATGCGTAGTTCCCAAGCATATTCTTCTGAGTCTACTAGAAACGTTGGAGTAGAGCTGAGATGAACTCGGTATAAGTTCCATTTGAAGCAATAACCTAGGCCAGAAACCCACTCAGGTGTAGCAGTTCAGATTCATCTGGAGCGCACATGCTGGGAACCAGGCAGCAGAGTGCCCTGTGGAAGCTGCTCGATTTCACCTTGTCAGATAGGTGTTTGTCTTCCCGGCAGAGAAACAGAGGCTTATAGAACTCTTTCTACAGCAGCAACACACTCTGCCCTAGAGCTGAGAAGCACTGGCTTTCACATCCCTTTGCAGAAGTAACATTCTCCAGAAACACACTCTCTCCTAACTCTTCAGTACCTAGCTCACCTCACATATGCATGGAAACACAGAGTGGAGCAGCCGGTGATAGCACTTGCTTGGATGCTGCCAGAAGGCTCTGTGTGATAGTGGCTTGCAAGTAGCTGCTTAGGAATCTAGTTGCACGGCAAGTACATGCTTCTCAATGGAGCCTTGAAGGACTGGGAAGAACTTCCCTTTGAAGAACTAAGAGTGTGCAGAAACACACGCAGTTCTAGCTCTTACTGGGGAGTGTGCAGGAGAGTTCAGTGAACTGGCCGCTCTGCCCGAACAAGGCAGAAGGCAGATGCGTAGTTCCCAAGCATATTCTTCTGAGTCTACTAGAAACGTTGGAGTAGAGGTGAGATGAACTCGGTATAAGTTCCATTTGAAGCAATAACCTAGGCCAGAAACCCACTCAGTTGCTGCTGTTCAGACTCATCTGGAGCGCACATGCTGGGAACCAGGCAGCAGAGTGCCCGGAGGAATCTGCTGGATTTCACCTTGTCAGATAGGTGTTTGTCTTCCCGGCAGAGAAACAGAGGCTTAGAGAACTCTTTCTACAGCAGCCACACACTCTGCCCTAGAGCTGAGAAGCACTGGCTTTCACATCCCTTTGCAGAAGTAACATTCTCCAGAAACACACTCTCTCCTAACTCTTCAGTTCCTAGCTCACCTCACATATGCATGGAAACACAGAGTGGAGCAGCCGCTGATAGCTCTTGCTTGGATGCTGCCAGAAGGCTCAGTGTGATAGTGGCTTGCAAGTAGCTGCTTAGGAATCTAGTTGCACCGCAAGTCCAAGCTTCTCACTGGAGCTGAGAAGGACTGGGAAGAACTTCCATTTGAAGAAGTAAGAGGGTGCAGAAACACACGCAGTTCTAGCTCTTACTGGGGAGTGTGCAGGAGAGTTCAGTGAACAGGCCGCTCTGCCCGAACAAGGCAGAAGGCAGATGCGTAGTTCCCAAGCATATTCTTCTGAGTCTACTAGAAACGTTGGAGTAGAGCTGAGATGAACTCGGTATAAGTTCCATTTGAAGCAATAACCTAGGCCAGAAACCCACTCACCTGTAGTTGTTCATTTTCATTTGGAGCGCACATGCTGGCAACCAGGCAGCAGAGTGCCCTGTGGAATCTGCTGGATTTCACCTTGTCAGATACGTGTTTGTCTTCCCGGCAGAGAAACAGTGGCTTAGAGAACTCTTTCTACAGCAGCCACACACTCTGCCCTAGAGCTGAGAAGCACTGGCTGTCACTTCCCTTTGCAGAAGTAACATTCTCCAGAAACACACTCTCTCCTAACTCTTCAGTACGTAGCTCACCTCACATATGCATGGAAACACAGA
Organism: Tapirus indicus; assembly: GCA_031878705.1. Classification (NCBI taxonomy): domain Eukaryota; kingdom Metazoa; phylum Chordata; class Mammalia; order Perissodactyla; family Tapiridae; genus Tapirus; species Tapirus indicus. The sequence continues at coordinate 84,098,600 of CM062924.1, read as the reverse complement.
GTGGAGCAGCCGGTGATAGCTCTTGCTTGGATGCTGCCAGAAGGCTCAGTGTGATAGTGGCTTGCAAGTAGCTGCTTAGGAATCTAGTTGCACGGCAAGTCCAAGCTTCTCACTGGAGCTGAGAAGGACTGGGAAGAACTTCCATTTGAAGAAGTAAGAGGGTGCAGAAACACACGCAGTTCTAGCTCTTACTGGGGAGTGTGCAGGAGAGTTCAGTGAACAGGCCGCTCTGCCCGAACAAGGCAGAAGGCAGATGCGTAGTTCCCAAGCATATTCTTCTGAGTCTACTAGAAACGTTGGAGTAGAGGTGAGATGAACTCGGTATAAGTTCCATTTGAAGCAATAACCTAGGCCAGAAACCCACTCAGGTGTAGCAGTTCAGATTCATCTGGAGCGCACATGCTGGGAACCAGGCAGCAGAGTGCCCTGTGGAAGCTGCTCGATTTCACCTTGTCAGATAGGTGTTTGTCTTCCCGGCAGAGAAACAGAGGCTTATAGAACTCTTTCTACAGCAGCAACACACTCTGCCCTAGAGCTGAGAAGCACTGGCTTTCACATCCATTTGCAGAAGTAACATTCTCCAGAAACACACTCTCTCCTAACTCTTCAGTACCTAGCTCACCTCACATATGCATGGAAACACAGAGTGGAGCAGCCGGTGATAGCACTTGCTTGGATGCTGCCAGAAGGCTCTGTGTGATAGTGGCTTGCAAGTAGCTGCTTAGGAATCTAGTCGCACGGCAAGTACATGCTTCTCAATGGAGCCTTGAAGGACTGGGAAGAACTTCCCTTTGAAGAACTAAGAGTGTGCAGAAACACACGCAGTTCTAGCTCTTACTGGGGAGTGTGCAGGAGAGTTCAGTGAACTGGCCGCTCTGCCCGAACAAGGCAGAAGGCAGATGCGTAGTTCCCAAGCATATTCTTCTGAGTCTACTAGAAACGTTGGAGTAGAGGTGAGATGAACTCGGTATAAGTTCCATTTGAAGCAATAACCTAGGCCAGAAACCCACTCACCTGTAGCTGTTCAGATTCATCTGGAGCGCACATGCTGGGAACCAGGCAGCAGAGTGCCCTGTGGAATCTGCTGGATTTCACCTTGTCAGATACGTGTTTGTCTTCCCGGCAGAGAAACAGTGGCTTAGAGAACTCTTTCTACAGCAGCCACACACTCTGCCCTAGAGCTGAGAAGCACTGGCTGTCACTTCCCTTTGCAGAAGTAACATTCTCCAGAAACACACTCTCTCCTAACTCTTCAGTTCCTAGCTCACCTCACATATGCATGGAAACACAGAGTGGAGCAGCCGGTGATAGCTCTTGCTTGGATGCTGCCAGAAGGCTCAGTGTGATAGTGGCTTGCAAGTAGCTGCTTAGGAATCTAGTTGCACCGCAAGTCCAAGCTTCTCACTGGAGCTGAGAAGGACTGGGAAGAACTTCCATTTGAAGAAGTAAGAGGGTGCAGAAACACACGCAGTTCTAGCTCTTACTGGGGAGTGTGCAGGAGAGTTCAGTGAACAGGCCTCTCTGCCCGAACAAGGCAGAAGGCAGATGCGTAGTTCCCAAGCATATTCTTCTGAGTCTACTAGAAACGTTGGAGTAGAGCTGAGATGAACTCGGTATAAGTTCCATTTGAAGCAATAACCTAGGCCAGAAACCCACTCAGGTGTAGCAGTTCAGATTCATCTGGAGCGCACATGCTGGGAACCAGGCAGCAGAGTGCCCTGTGGAAGCTGCTCGATTTCACCTTGTCAGATAGGTGTTTGTCTTCCCGGCAGAGAAACAGAGGCTTATAGAACTCTTTCTACAGCAGCAACACACTCTGCCCTAGAGCTGAGAAGCACTGGCTTTCACATCCCTTTGCAGAAGTAACATTCTCCAGAAACACACTCTCTCCTAACTCTTCAGTACCTAGCTCACCTCACATATGCATGGAAACACAGAGTGGAGCAGCCGGTGATAGCACTTGCTTGGATGCTGCCAGAAGGCTCTGTGTGATAGTGGCTTGCAAGTAGCTGCTTAGGAATCTAGTTGCACGGCAAGTACATGCTTCTCAATGGAGCCTTGAAGGACTGGGAAGAACTTCCCTTTGAAGAACTAAGAGTGTGCAGAAACACACGCAGTTCTAGCTCTTACTGGGGAGTGTGCAGGAGAGTTCAGTGAACTGGCCGCTCTGCCCGAACAAGGCAGAAGGCAGATGCGTAGTTCCCAAGCATATTCTTCTGAGTCTACTAGAAACGTTGGAGTAGAGGTGAGATGAACTCGGTATAAGTTCCATTTGAAGCAATAACCTAGGCCAGAAACCCACTCAGTTGCTGCTGTTCAGACTCATCTGGAGCGCACATGCTGGGAACCAGGCAGCAGAGTGCCCGGAGGAATCTGCTGGATTTCACCTTGTCAGATAGGTGTTTGTCTTCCCGGCAGAGAAACAGAGGCTTAGAGAACTCTTTCTACAGCAGCCACACACTCTGCCCTAGAGCTGAGAAGCACTGGCTTTCACATCCCTTTGCAGAAGTAACATTCTCCAGAAACACACTCTCTCCTAACTCTTCAGTTCCTAGCTCACCTCACATATGCATGGAAACACAGAGTGGAGCAGCCGCTGATAGCTCTTGCTTGGATGCTGCCAGAAGGCTCAGTGTGATAGTGGCTTGCAAGTAGCTGCTTAGGAATCTAGTTGCACCGCAAGTCCAAGCTTCTCACTGGAGCTGAGAAGGACTGGGAAGAACTTCCATTTGAAGAAGTAAGAGGGTGCAGAAACACACGCAGTTCTAGCTCTTACTGGGGAGTGTGCAGGAGAGTTCAGTGAACAGGCCGCTCTGCCCGAACAAGGCAGAAGGCAGATGCGTAGTTCCCAAGCATATTCTTCTGAGTCTACTAGAAACGTTGGAGTAGAGCTGAGATGAACTCGGTATAAGTTCCATTTGAAGCAATAACCTAGGCCAGAAACCCACTCACCTGTAGTTGTTCATTTTCATTTGGAGCGCACATGCTGGCAACCAGGCAGCAGAGTGCCCTGTGGAATCTGCTGGATTTCACCTTGTCAGATACGTGTTTGTCTTCCCGGCAGAGAAACAGTGGCTTAGAGAACTCTTTCTACAGCAGCCACACACTCTGCCCTAGAGCTGAGAAGCACTGGCTGTCACTTCCCTTTGCAGAAGTAACATTCTCCAGAAACACACTCTCTCCTAACTCTTCAGTACGTAGCTCACCTCACATATGCATGGAAACACAGAGTGGAGCAGCCGGTGATAGCTCTTGCTTGGATGCTGCCAGAAGGCTCAGTGTGATAGTGGCTTGCAAGTAGCTGCTTAGGAATCTAGTTGCACGGCAAGTCCAAGCTTCTCACTGGAGCTGAGAAGGACTGGGAAGAACTTCCATTTGAAGAAGTAAGAGGGTGCAGAAACACACGCAGTTCTAGCTCTTACTGGGGAGTGTGCAGGAGAGTTCAGTGAACAGGCCGCTCTGCCCGAACAAGGCAGAAGGCAGATGCGTAGTTCCCAAGCATATTCTTCTGAGTCTACTAGAAACGTTGGAGTAGAGGTGAGATGAACTCGGTATAAGTTCCATTTGAAGCAATAACCTAGGCCAGAAACCCACTCAGGTGTAGCAGTTCAGATTCATCTGGAGCGCACATGCTGGGAACCAGGCAGCAGAGTGCCCTGTGGAAGCTGCTCGATTTCACCTTGTCAGATAGGTGTTTGTCTTCCCGGCAGAGAAACAGAGGCTTATAGAACTCTTTCTACAGCAGCAACACACTCTGCCCTAGAGCTGAGAAGCACTGGCTTTCACATCCATTTGCAGAAGTAACATTCTCCAGAAACACACTCTCTCCTAACTCTTCAGTACCTAGCTCACCTCACATATGCATGGAAACACAGAGTGGAGCAGCCGGTGATAGCACTTGCTTGGATGCTGCCAGAAGGCTCTGTGTGATAGTGGCTTGCAAGTAGCTGCTTAGGAATCTAGTCGCACGGCAAGTACATGCTTCTCAATGGAGCCTTGAAGGACTGGGAAGAACTTCCCTTTGAAGAACTAAGAGTGTGCAGAAACACACGCAGTTCTAGCTCTTACTGGGGAGTGTGCAGGAGAGTTCAGTGAACTGGCCGCTCTGCCCGAACAAGGCAGAAGGCAGATGCGTAGTTCCCAAGCATATTCTTCTGAGTCTACTAGAAACGTTGGAGTAGAGGTGAGATGAACTCGGTATAAGTTCCATTTGAAGCAATAACCTAGGCCAGAAACCCACTCACCTGTAGCTGTTCAGATTCATCTGGAGCGCACATGCTGGGAACCAGGCAGCAGAGTGCCCTGTGGAATCTGCTGGATTTCACCTTGTCAGATACGTGTTTGTCTTCCCGGCAGAGAAACAGTGGCTTAGAGAACTCTTTCTACAGCAGCCACACACTCTGCCCTAGAGCTGAGAAGCACTGGCTGTCACTTCCCTTTGCAGAAGTAACATTCTCCAGAAACACACTCTCTCCTAACTCTTCAGTTCCTAGCTCACCTCACATATGCATGGAAACACAGAGTGGAGCAGCCGGTGATAGCTCTTGCTTGGATGCTGCCAGAAGGCTCAGTGTGATAGTGGCTTGCAAGTAGCTGCTTAGGAATCTAGTTGCACCGCAAGTCCAAGCTTCTCACTGGAGCTGAGAAGGACTGGGAAGAACTTCCATTTGAAGAAGTAAGAGGGTGCAGAAACACACGCAGTTCTAGCTCTTACTGGGGAGTGTGCAGGAGAGTTCAGTGAACAGGCCTCTCTGCCCGAACAAGGCAGAAGGCAGATGCGTAGTTCCCAAGCATATTCTTCTGAGTCTACTAGAAACGTTGGAGTAGAGGTGAGATGAACTCGGTATAAGTTCCATTTGAAGCAATAACCTAGGCCAGAAACCCACTCAGGTGTAGCAGTTCAGATTCATCTGGAGCGCACATGCTGGGAACCAGGCAGCAGAGTGCCCTGTGGAAGCTGCTCGATTTCACCTTGTCAGATAGGTGTTTGTCTTCCCGGCAGAGAAACAGAGGCTTATAGAACTCTTTCTACAGCAGCAACACACTCTGCCCTAGAGCTGAGAAGCACTGGCTTTCACATCCCTTTGCAGAAGTAACATTCTCCAGAAACACACTCTCTCCTAACTCTTCAGTACCTAGCTCACCTCACATATGCATGGAAACACAGAGTGGAGCAGCCGGTGATAGCACTTGCTTGGATGCTGCCAGAAGGCTCTGTGTGATAGTGGCTTGCAAGTAGCTGCTTAGGAATCTAGTTGCACGGCAAGTACATGCTTCTCAATGGAGCCTTGAAGGACTGGGAAGAACTTCCCTTTGAAGAACTAAGAGTGTGCAGAAACACACGCAGTTCTAGCTCTTACTGGGGAGTGTGCAGGAGAGTTCAGTGAACTGGCCGCTCTGCCCGAACAAGGCAGAAGGCAGATGCGTAGTTCCCAAGCATATTCTTCTGAGTCTACTAGAAACGTTGGAGTAGAGGTGAGATGAACTCGGTATAAGTTCCATTTGAAGCAATAACCTAGGCCAGAAACCCACTCAGTTGCTGCTGTTCAGACTCATCTGGAGCGCACATGCTGGGAACCAGGCAGCAGAGTGCCCGGAGGAATCTGCTGGATTTCACCTTGTCAGATAGGTGTTTGTCTTCCCGGCAGAGAAACAGAGGCTTAGAGAACTCTTTCTACAGCAGCCACACACTCTGCCCTAGAGCTGAGAAGCACTGGCTTTCACATCCCTTTGCAGAAGTAACATTCTCCAGAAACACACTCTCTCCTAACTCTTCAGTTCCTAGCTCACCTCACATATGCATGGAAACACAGAGTGGAGCAGCCGCTGATAGCTCTTGCTTGGATGCTGCCAGAAGGCTCAGTGTGATAGTGGCTTGCAAGTAGCTGCTTAGGAATCTAGTTGCACCGCAAGTCCAAGCTTCTCACTGGAGCTGAGAAGGACTGGGAAGAACTTCCATTTGAAGAAGTAAGAGGGTGCAGAAACACACGCAGTTCTAGCTCTTACTGGCGAGTGTGCAGCAGAGTTCAGTGAACAGGCCGCTCTGCCCGAACAAGGCAGAAGGCAGATGTGTAGTTCCCAAGCATATTCTTCTGAGACTACTAGAAACGCTTTAGTAGAGCTGTGATGAAATCGGTATAAGTTCCATTTGAAGCAATAACCTAGGCCAGAAACCCACTCAGTTGCTGCTGTTCAGACTCATCTGGAGCGCACATGCTGGGAACCAGGCAGCAGAGTGCCCTATGGAATCTGCTCGATTTCACCTTGTCAGATAGGTGTTTGTCTTCCCGGCAGAGAAACAGAGGCTTAGAGAACTCTTTCTACAGCAGCCACACACTCTGCCCTAGAGCTGAGAAGCACTGGCTGTCACATCCCTTTGCAGAAGTAACATTCTCCAGAAACACACTCTCTCCTAACTCTTCAGTACCTAGCTCACCTCACATATGCATGGAAACACAGAGTGGAGCAGCCGGTGATAGCACTTGCTTGGATGCTGTCAGAAGGCTCTGTGTGATAGTGGCTTGCAAGTAGCTGCTTAGGAATCTAGTTGCACGGCAAGTACAGGCTTCTCAATGGAGCCTTGAAGGACTGGGAAGAACTTCCCTTTGAGGAACTAAGAGTGTGCAGAAACACACGCAGTTCTAGCTCTTACTGGGGAGTGTGCAGGAGAGTTCAGTGAACTGGCCGCTCTGCCCGAACAAGGCAGAAGGCAGATGCTTAGTTCCCAAGCATATTCTTCTGAGTCTACTAGAAACGTTGGAGTAGAGGTGAGATGAACTCGGTATAAGTTCCATTTGAAGCAATAACCTAGGCCAGAAACCCACTCACCTGTAGCTGTTCAGATTCATCTGGAGCGCACATGCTGGGAACCAGGCAGGAGAGTGCCCTGTGGAATCTGCTGGGTTTCACCTTGTCAGATACGTGTTTGGCTTCCCGGCAGAGAAACAGTGGCTTAGAGAACTCTTTCTACAGCAGCCACACACTCTGCCCTAGAGCTGAGAAGCACTGGCTGTCAGTTCCCTTTGCAGAAGTAACATTCTCCAGAAACACACTCTCTCCTAACTCTTCAGTTCCTAGCTCACCTCACATATGCATGGAAACACAGAGTGGAGCAGCCGGTGATAGCACTTGCTTGGATGCTGCCAGAAGGCTCAGTGTGATAGTGGCTTGCAAGTAGCTGCTTAGGAATCTAGTTGCACCGCAAGTCCAAGCTTCTCACTGGAGCTGAGAAGGACTGGGAAGAACTTCCATTTGAAGAAGTAAGAGGGTGCAGAAACACACGCAGTTCTAGCTCTTACTGGTGAGTGTGCAGGAGAGTTCAGTGAACAGGCCGCTCTGCCCGAACAAGGCAGTAGGCAGATGCATAGTTCCAAAGCATATTCTTCTGAGTCTACTAGAAACGTTGGAGTAGAGCTGAGATGACCTCGGTATAAATTCCATTGGAAGAAATAATCTATGCCAGAAACCCACTCAGCTGTAGAAGTTAAGATTCATGTGGAGCGCACATGCTGGGAACCAGGCAGCAGAGTGCCCTGTGGAAGCTGCTCGATTTCACCTTGTCAGATAGCTGTTTGCCTTCCCGGCAGAGAAACAGTGGCTTTTAGAACTCTTTCTACATCAGCCACACACTCTGCCCTAGAGCTGAGAAGCACTGGCTGTCACTTCCCTTTGCAGATGTAACATTCTCCAGAAACACACTCTCTCCTAACACTTCAGTTCCTAGCTCACATCACATATGCATGGAAACACAGAGTGGAGCAGCCGGTGATAGCTCTTGCTTGGATGATGGCAGAAGGCTCTGTGTGATAGTGGCTTGCAAGTAGCTGCTTAGGAATCTAGTTGCACCGCAAGTCCAAGCTTCTCACTGGAGCTGAGAAGGACTGGGAAGAACTTCCATTTGAAGAAGTAAGAGGGTGCAGAAACACACGCAGTTCTAGCTCTTACTGGGGAGTGTGCAGGAGAGTTCAGTGAACAGGCCGCTCTGCCCGAACAAGGCAGAAGGCAGATGCGTAGTTCCCAAGCATATTCTTCTGAGTCTACTAGAAACGTTGGAGTAGAGCTGAGATGAACTCGGTATAAGTTCCATTTGAAGCAATAACCTAGGCCAGAAACCCACTCAGGTGTAGCAGTTCAGATTCATCTGGAGCGCACATGCTGGGAACAAGGCAGCAGAGTGCCCTGTGGAAGCTGCTCGATTTCACCTTGTCAGATAGGTGTTTGTCTTCCCGGCAGAGAAACAGAGGCTTAGAGAACTCTTTCTACAGCAGCCACACACTCTGCCCTAGAGCTGAGAAGCACTGGCTTTCACATCCCTTTGCAGAAGTAACATTCTCCAGAAACACACTCTCTCCTAACTCTTCAGTACCTAGCTCACCTCACATATGCATGGAAACACAGAGTGGAGCAGCCGGTGATAGCACTTGCTTGGATGCTGCCAGAAGGCTCAGTGTGATAGTGGCTTGCAAGTAGCTGCTTAGGAATCTAGTTGCACCGCAAGTCCAAGCTTCTCACTGGAGCTGAGAAGGACTGGGAAGAACTTCCATTTGAAGAAGTAAGAGGGTGCAGAAACACACGCAGTTCTAGCTCTTACTGGGGAGTGTGCAGGAGAGTTCAGTGAACTGGCCGCTCTGCCCGAACAAGGCAGAAGGCAGATGCGTAGTTCCCAAGCATATTATTCTGAGTCTACTAGAAACGTTGGAGTAGAGGTGAGATGAACTCGGTATAAGTTCCATTTGAAGAAAGAACCTAGGCCAGAAACCCACTCAGCAGTAGCTGTTAAGATTCATCTGGAGCGCACATGCTGGGAACCAGGCAGCAGAGTGCCCTATGGAAGCTGCTCGATTTCCGCTTGTCTGATAGGTGTTTGTCTTCCCGGCAGAGAAACAGTGGCTTAGAGAACTGTTTCTACAGCAGCCACACACTCTGCCCTAGAGCTGAGAAGCACTGGCTGTCACTTCCCTTTGCAGAAGTAACATTCTCCAGAAACACACTCTCTCCTAACTCTTCAGTTCCTAGCTCACCTCACATATGCATGGAAACACAGAGTGGAGCAGCCGGTGATAGCTCTTGCTTGGATGCTGCCAGAAGGCTCTGTGTGATAGTGGCTTGCAAGTAGCTGCTTAGGAATCTAGTTGCACGGCAAGTCCAAGCTTCTCACTGGAGCTGAGAAGGACTGGGAAGAACTTCCATTTGAAGAAGTAAGAGGGTGCAGAAACACACGCAGTTCTAGCTCTTACTGGGGAGTGTGCAGGAGAGTTCAGTGAACAGGCCGCTCTGCCCGAACAAGGCAGAAGGCAGATGCGTAGTTCCCAAGCATATTCTTCTGAGTCTACTAGAAACGTTGGAGTAGAGGTGAGATGAACTCGGTATAAGTTCCATTTGAAGCAATAACCTAGGCCAGAAACCCACTCAGGTGTAGCTGTTCAGATTCATCTGGAGCGCACATGCTGGGAACCAGGCAGCAGAGTACCCTGTGGAATCTGCTCGATTTCACCTTGTCAGATAGTTGTTTGTCTTCCCGGCAGAGAAACAGAGGCTTAGAGAACTCTTTCTACAGCTGCCACACACTCTGCCCTAGAGCTGAGAAGCACTGGCTGTCACATCCCTTTGCAGAGGTAACATTCTCCAGAAACACACTCTCTCCTAACTCTTCAGTACCTAGCTCACCTCACATATGCATGGAAACACAGAGTGGAGCAGCCGGTGATAGCTCTTGCTTGGATGCTGCCAGAAGGCTCTGTGTGATAGTGGCTTGCAAGTAGCTGCTTAGGAATCTAGTTGCACGGCAAGTACATGCTTCTCAATGGAGCCTTGAAGGACTGGGACGAACTTCCCTTTGAAGAACTAAGAGTGTGCAGAAACACACACAGTTCTAGCTCTTACTGGGGAGTGTGCAGGAGAGTTCAGTGAACTGGCCGCTCTGCCCGAACAAGGCAGAAGGCAGATGCGTAGTTCCCAAGCATATTATTCTGAGTCTACTAGAAACGTTGGAGTAGAGGTGAGAGGAACTCGGTATAAGTTCCATTTGAAGAAAGAACCTAGGCCAGAAACCCACTCAGCTGTAGCTGTTAAGATTCATCTGGAGCGCACATGCTGGGAACCAGGCAGCAGAGTGCCCTATGGAAGCTGCTCGATTTCCGCTTGTCTGATAGGTGTTTGTCTTCCCGGCAGAGAAACAGTGGCTTAGAGATGTTTCTACAGCAGCCACACACTCTGCCCTAGAGCTGAGAAGCACTGGCTGTCACTTCCCTTTGCAGAAGTAACATTCTCCAGAAACACACTCTCTCCTAACTCTTCAGTACCTAGCTCACCTCACATATGCATGGAAACACAGAGTGGAGCAGCCGGTGATAGCTCTTGCTTGGATGCTGCCAGAAGGCTCTGTGTGATAGTGGCTTGCAAGTAGCTGCTTAGGAATCTAGTTGCACGGCAAGTCCAAGCTTCTCACTGGAGCTGAGAAGGACTGGGAAGAACTTCCCTTTGAAGATCTAAGAGTGTGCAGAAACGCACGCAGTTCTAGCTCTTACTGGGGAGTGTGCAGGAGAGTTCAGTGAACAGGCCGCTCTGCCCGAACAAGGCAGAAGGCAGATGCGTAGTTCCCAAGCATATTCTTCTGAGTCTACTAGAAACGTTGGAGTAGAGGTGAGATGAACTCGGTATAAGTTCCATTTGAAGCAATAACCTAGGCCAGAAACCCACTCACCTGTAGCTGTTCAGATTCATCTGGAGCGCACATGCTAGGAACCAGGCAGCAGAGTGCCCTGTGGAATCTGCTGGATTTCACCTTGTCAGATACGTGTTTGTCTTCCCGGCAGAGAAACAGTGGCTTAGAGAACTCTTTCCACAGCAGCCACACACTCTGCCCTAGAGCTGAGAAGCACTGGCTGTCACATCACTTTGCAGAAGTAACATTCTCCAGAAACACACTCTCTCCTAACTCTTCAGTACCTAACTCACCTCACATATGCATGGAAACTTAGAGTGGAGCAGCCAGTGATAGCTCTTGCTTGGATGCTGCCAGAAGGCTCTGTGTGATAGTGGCTTGCAAGTAGCTGCTTAGGAATCTAGTTGCACGGCAAGTCCAAGCTTCTCACTGGAGCTGAGAAGGACTGGGAAGAACTTCCCTTTGAAGATCTAAGAGTGTGCAGAAACGCACGCAGTTCTAGCTCTTACTGGGGAGTGTGCAGGAGAGTTCAGTGAACAGGCCGCTCTGCCCGAACAAGGCAGAAGGCAGATGCGTAGTTCCCAAGCATTTTCGTCTGAGTCTACTAGAAACGTTGGAGTAGAGGTGAGATGAACTCGGGAGAAGTTCCATTTGAAGCAATAACCTAGGCCAGAAACCCACTCACCTGTAGCTGTTCAGATTCATCTGGAGCGCACATGCTAGGAACCAGGCAGCAGAGTGCCCTGTGGAAGCTGCTCGATTTCCGCTTGTCTGATAGGTGTTTGTCTTCCTGGCAGAGAAACAGTGGCTTAGAGAACTCTTTCTACAGCAGCCACACACTCCGCCTTAGAGCTGAGAAGCACTGGCTGTCACTTCCCTTTGCAGAAGTAACATTCTCCAGAAACACACTCTCTCCTAACTCTTCAGTTCCTAGCTCACCTCACATATGCATGGAAACACAGAGTGGAGCAGCCGGTGATAGCTCTTGCTTGGATGCTGCCAGAAGGCTCTGTGTGATAGTGGCTTGCATGTAGCTGCTTAGGAATCTAGTTGCAGGGCAAGTACAAGCTTCTCACTGGAGCTGAGAAGGACTGGGAAGAACATCCCTTTGAAGAAGTAAGAGGGTGCAGAAACACACGCAGTTCTAGCTCTTACTGGGGAGTGTGCAGGAGAGTTCAGTGAACAGGCCGCTCTGCCCGAACAAGGCAGAAGGCAGATGCGTAGTTCCCAAGCATATTCTTCTGAGTCTACTAGAAACGTTGGAGTAGAGCTGAGATGAACTCGGTATAAGTTCCATTTGAAGCAATAACCTAGGCCAGAAACCCACTCACCTGTAGTTGTTCATTTTCATTTGGAGCGCACATGCTGGCAACCAGGCAGCAGAGTGCCCTGTGGAATCTGCTGGATTTCACCTTGTCAGATACGTGTTTGTCTTCCCGGCAGAGAAACAGTGGCTTAGAGAACGCTTTCTACAGCAGCCACACACTCTGCCCTAGAGCTGAGAAGCACTGGCTGTCACTTCCCTTTGCAGAAGTAACATTCTCCAGAAGCACACTCTCTCCTAACTCTTCAGTACGTAGCTCACCTCACATATGCATGGAAACACAGAGTGGAGCAGCCGGTGATAGCTCTTGCTTGGATGCTGCCAGAAGGCTCAGTGTGATAGTGGCTTGCAAGTAGCTGCTTAGGAATCTAGTTGCACGGCAAGTCCAAGCTTCTCACTGGAGCTGAGAAGGACTGGGAAGAACTTCCATTTGAAGAAGTAAGAGGGTGCAGAAACACACGCAGTTCTAGCTCTTACTGGGGAGTGTGCAGGAGAGTTCAGTGAACAGGCCGCTCTGCCCGAACAAGGCAGAAGGCAGATGCGTAGTTCCCAAGCATATTCTTCTGAGTCTACTAGAAACGTTGGAGTAGAGGTGAGATGAACTCGGTATAAGTTCCATTTGAAGCAATAACCTAGGCCAGAAACCCACTCAGGTGTAGCAGTTCAGATTCATCTGGAGCGCACATGCTGGGAACCAGGCAGCAGAGTGCCCTGTGGAAGCTGCTCGATTTCACCTTGTCAGATAGGTGTTTGTCTTCCCGGCAGAGAAACAGAGGCTTATAGAACTCTTTCTACAGCAGCAACACACTCTGCCCTAGAGCTGAGAAGCACTGGCTTTCACATCCATTTGCAGAAGTAACATTCTCCAGAAACACACTCTCTCCTAACTCTTCAGTACCTAGCTCACCTCACATATGCATGGAAACACAGAGTGGAGCAGCCGGTGATAGCACTTGCTTGGATGCTGCCAGAAGGCTCTGTGTGATAGTGGCTTGCAAGTAGCTGCTTAGGAATCTAGTCGCACGGCAAGTACATGCTTCTCAATGGAGCCTTGAAGGACTGGGAAGAACTTCCCTTTGAAGAACTAAGAGTGTGCAGAAACACACGCAGTTCTAGCTCTTACTGGGGAGTGTGCAGGAGAGTTCAGTGAACTGGCCGCTCTGCCCGAACAAGGCAGAAGGCAGATGCGTAGTTCCCAAGCATATTCTTCTGAGTCTACTAGAAACGTTGGAGTAGAGGTGAGATGAACTCGGTATAAGTTCCATTTGAAGCAATAACCTAGGCCAGAAACCCACTCAGTTGCTGCTGTTCAGACTCATCTGGAGCGCACATGCTGGGAACCAGGCAGCAGAGTGCCCGGAGGAATCTGCTGGATTTCACCTTGTCAGATAGGTGTTTGTCTTCCCGGCAGAGAAACAGAGGCTTAGAGAACTCTTTCTACAGCAGCCACACACTCTGCCCTAGAGCTGAGAAGCACTGGCTTTCACATCCCTTTGCAGAAGTAACATTCTCCAGAAACACACTCTCTCCTAACTCTTCAGTTCCTAGCTCACCTCACATATGCATGGAAACACAGAGTGGAGCAGCCGCTGATAGCTCTTGCTTGGATGCTGCCAGAAGGCTCAGTGTGATAGTGGCTTGCAAGTAGCTGCTTAGGAATCTAGTTGCACCGCAAGTCCAAGCTTCTCACTGGAGCTGAGAAGGACTGGGAAGAACTTCCATTTGAAGAAGTAAGAGGGTGCAGAAACACACGCAGTTCTAGCTCTTACTGGGGAGTGTGCAGGAGAGTTCAGTGAACAGGCCGCTCTGCCCGAACAAGGCAGAAGGCAGATGCGTAGTTCCCAAGCATATTCTTCTGAGTCTACTAGAAACGTTGGAGTAGAGCTGAGATGAACTCGGTATAAGTTCCATTTGAAGCAATAACCTAGGCCAGAAACCCACTCACCTGTAGTTGTTCATTTTCATTTGGAGCGCACATGCTGGCAACCAGGCAGCAGAGTGCCCTGTGGAATCTGCTGGATTTCACCTTGTCAGATACGTGTTTGTCTTCCCGGCAGAGAAACAGTGGCTTAGAGAACTCTTTCTACAGCAGCCACACACTCTGCCCTAGAGCTGAGAAGCACTGGCTGTCACTTCCCTTTGCAGAAGTAACATTCTCCAGAAACACACTCTCTCCTAACTCTTCAGTACGTAGCTCACCTCACATATGCATGGAAACACAGAGTGGAGCAGCCGGTGATAGCTCTTGCTTGGATGCTGCCAGAAGGCTCAGTGTGATAGTGGCTTGCAAGTAGCTGCTTAGGAATCTAGTTGCACGGCAAGTCCAAGCTTCTCACTGGAGCTGAGAAGGACTGGGAAGAACTTCCATTTGAAGAAGTAAGAGGGTGCAGAAACACACGCAGTTCTAGCTCTTACTGGGGAGTGTGCAGGAGAGTTCAGTGAACAGGCCGCTCTGCCCGAACAAGGCAGAAGGCAGATGCGTAGTTCCCAAGCATATTCTTCTGAGTCTACTAGAAACGTTGGAGTAGAGGTGAGATGAACTCGGTATAAGTTCCATTTGAAGCAATAACCTAGGCCAGAAACCCACTCAGGTGTAGCAGTTCAGATTCATCTGGAGCGCACATGCTGGGAACCAGGCAGCAGAGTGCCCTGTGGAAGCTGCTCGATTTCACCTTGTCAGATAGGTGTTTGTCTTCCCGGCAGAGAAACAGAGGCTTATAGAACTCTTTCTACAGCAGCAACACACTCTGCCCTAGAGCTGAGAAGCACTGGCTTTCACATCCATTTGCAGAAGTAACATTCTCCAGAAACACACTCTCTCCTAACTCTTCAGTACCTAGCTCACCTCACATATGCATGGAAACACAGAGTGGAGCAGCCGGTGATAGCACTTGCTTGGATGCTGCCAGAAGGCTCTGTGTGATAGTGGCTTGCAAGTAGCTGCTTAGGAATCTAGTCGCACGGCAAGTACATGCTTCTCAATGGAGCCTTGAAGGACTGGGAAGAACTTCCCTTTGAAGAACTAAGAGTGTGCAGAAACACACGCAGTTCTAGCTCTTACTGGGGAGTGTGCAGGAGAGTTCAGTGAACTGGCCGCTCTGCCCGAACAAGGCAGAAGGCAGATGCGTAGTTCCCAAGCATATTCTTCTGAGTCTACTAGAAACGTTGGAGTAGAGGTGAGATGAACTCGGTATAAGTTCCATTTGAAGCAATAACCTAGGCCAGAAACCCACTCACCTGTAGCTGTTCAGATTCATCTGGAGCGCACATGCTGGGAACCAGGCAGCAGAGTGCCCTGTGGAATCTGCTGGATTTCACCTTGTCAGATACGTGTTTGTCTTCCCGGCAGAGAAACAGTGGCTTAGAGAACTCTTTCTACAGCAGCCACACACTCTGCCCTAGAGCTGAGAAGCACTGGCTGTCACTTCCCTTTGCAGAAGTAACATTCTCCAGAAACACACTCTCTCCTAACTCTTCAGTTCCTAGCTCACCTCACATATGCATGGAAACACAGAGTGGAGCAGCCGCTGATAGCTCTTGCTTGGATGCTGCCAGAAGGCTCAGTGTGATAGTGGCTTGCAAGTAGCTGCTTAGGAATCTAGTTGCACCGCAAGTCCAAGCTTCTCACTGGAGCTGAGAAGGACTGGGAAGAACTTCCATTTGAAGAAGTAAGAGGGTGCAGAAACACACGCAGTTCTAGCTCTTACTGGGGAGTGTGCAGGAGAGTTCAGTGAACAGGCCTCTCTGCCCGAACAAGGCAGAAGGCAGATGCGTAGTTCCCAAGCATATTCTTCTGAGTCTACTAGAAACGTTGGAGTAGAGGTGAGATGAACTCGGTATAAGTTCCATTTGAAGCAATAACCTAGGCCAGAAACCCACTCAGGTGTAGCAGTTCAGATTCATCTGGAGCGCACATGCTGGGAACCAGGCAGCAGAGTGCCCTGTGGAAGCTGCTCGATTTCACCTTGTCAGATAGGTGTTTGTCTTCCCGGCAGAGAAACAGAGGCTTATAGAACTCTTTCTACAGCAGCAACACACTCTGCCCTAGAGCTGAGAAGCACTGGCTTTCACATCCCTTTGCAGAAGTAACATTCTCCAGAAACACACTCTCTCCTAACTCTTCAGTACCTAGCTCACCTCACATATGCATGGAAACACAGAGTGGAGCAGCCGGTGATAGCACTTGCTTGGATGCTGCCAGAAGGCTCTGTGTGATAGTGGCTTGCAAGTAGCTGCTTAGGAATCTAGTTGCACGGCAAGTACATGCTTCTCAATGGAGCCTTGAAGGACTGGGAAGAACTTCCCTTTGAAGAACTAAGAGTGTGCAGAAACACACGCAGTTCTAGCTCTTACTGGGGAGTGTGCAGGAGAGTTCAGTGAACTGGCCGCTCTGCCCGAACAAGGCAGAAGGCAGATGCGTAGTTCCCAAGCATATTCTTCTGAGTCTACTAGAAACGTTGGAGTAGAGGTGAGATGAACTCGGTATAAGTTCCATTTGAAGCAATAACCTAGGCCAGAAACCCACTCAGTTGCTGCTGTTCAGACTCATCTGGAGCGCACATGCTGGGAACCAGGCAGCAGAGTGCCCGGAGGAATCTGCTGGATTTCACCTTGACAGATAGGTGTTTGTCTTCCCGGCAGAGAAACAGAGGCTTAGAGAACTCTTTCTACAGCAGCCACACACTCTGCCCTAGAGCTGAGAAGCACTGGCTTTCACATCCCTTTGCAGAAGTAACATTCTCCAGAAACACACTCTCTCCTAACTCTTCAGTTCCTAGCTCACCTCACATATGCATGGAAACACAGAGTGGAGCAGCCGCTGATAGCTCTTGCTTGGATGCTGCCAGAAGGCTCAGTGTGATAGTGGCTTGCAAGTAGCTGCTTAGGAATCTAGTTGCACCGCAAGTCCAAGCTTCTCACTGGAGCTGAGAAGGACTGGGAAGAACTTCCATTTGAAGAAGTAAGAGGGTGCAGAAACACACGCAGTTCTAGCTCTTACTGGGGAGTGTGCAGGAGAGTTCAGTGAACAGGCCGCTCTGCCCGAACAAGGCAGAAGGCAGATGCGTAGTTCCCAAGCATATTCTTCTGAGTCTACTAGAAACGTTGGAGTAGAGCTGAGATGAACTCGGTATAAGTTCCATTTGAAGCAATAACCTAGGCCAGAAACCCACTCAGGTGTAGCAGTTCAGATTCATCTGGAGCGCACATGCTGGGAACCAGGCAGCAGAGTGCCCTGTGGAATCTGCTCGATTTCACCTTGTCAGATAGGTGTTTGTCTTCCCGGCAGAGAAACAGAGGCTTAGAGAACTCTTTCTACAGCAGCCACACACTCTGCCCTAGAGCTGAGAAGCACTGGCTTTCACATCCCTTTGCAGAAGTAACATTCTCCAGAAACACACTCTCTCCTAACTCTTCAGTACCTAGCTCACCTCACATATGCATGGAAACACAGAGTGGAGCAGCCGGTGATAGCACTTGCTTGGATGCTGCCAGAAGGCTCTGTGTGATAGTGGCTTGCAAGTAGCTGCTTAGGAATCTAGTCGCACGGCAAGTACATGCTTCTCAATGGAGCCTTGAAGGACTGGGAAGAACTTCCCTTTGAAGAACTAAGAGTGTGCAGAAACACACGCAGTTCTAGCTCTTACTGGGGAGTGTGCAGGAGAGTTCAGTGAACTGGCCGCTCTGCCCGAACAAGGCAGAAGGCAGATGCGTAGTTCCCAAGCATATTCTTCTGAGTCTACTAGAAACGTTGGAGTAGAGGTGAGATGAACTCGGTATAAGTTCCATTTGAAGCAATAACCTAGGCCAGAAACCCACTCACCTGTAGCTGTTCAGATTCATCTGGAGCGCACATGCTGGGAACCAGGCAGCAGAGTGCCCTGTGGAATCTGCTGGATTTCACCTTGTCAGATACGTGTTTGTCTTCCCGGCAGAGAAACAGTGGCTTAGAGAACTCTTTCTACAGCAGCCACACACTCTGCCCTAGAGCTGAGAAGCACTGGCTGTCACTTCCCTTTGCAGAAGTAACATTCTCCAGAAACACACTCTCTCCTAACTCTTCAGTTCCTAGCTCACCTCACATATGCATGGAAACACAGAGTGGAGCAGCCGGTGATAGCTCTTGCTTGGATGCTGCCAGAAGGCTCAGTGTGATAGTGGCTTGCAAGTAGCTGCTTAGGAATCTAGTTGCACCGCAAGTCCAAGCTTCTCACTGGAGCTGAGAAGGACTGGGAAGAACTTCCATTTGAAGAAGTAAGAGGGTGCAGAAACACACGCAGTTCTAGCTCTTACTGGCGAGTGTGCAGCAGAGTTCAGTGAACAGGCCGCTCTGCCCGAACAAGGCAGAAGGCAGATGTGTAGTTCCCAAGCATATTCTTCTGAGACTACTAGAAACGCTTTAGTAGAGCTGTGATGAAATCGGTATAAGTTCCATTTGAAGCAATAACCTAGGCCAGAAACCCACTCAGTTGCTGCTGTTCAGACTCATCTGGAGCGCACATGCTGGGAACCAGGCAGCAGAGTGCCCTATGGAATCTGCTCGATTTCACCTTGTCAGATAGGTGTTTGTCTTCCCGGCAGAGAAACAGAGGCTTAGAGAACTCTTTCTACAGCAGCCACACACTCTGCCCTAGAGCTGAGAAGCACTGGCTGTCACATCCCTTTGCAGAAGTAACATTCTCCAGAAACACACTCTCTCCTAACTCTTCAGTACCTAGCTCACCTCACATATGCATGGAAACACAGAGTGGAGCAGCCGGTGATAGCACTTGCTTGGATGCTGTCAGAAGGCTCTGTGTGATAGTGGCTTGCAAGTAGCTGCTTAGGAATCTAGTTGCACGGCAAGTACAGGCTTCTCAATGGAGCCTTGAAGGGCTGGGAAGAACTTCCCTTTGAGGAACTAAGAGTGTGCAGAAACACACGCAGTTCTAGCTCTTACTGGGGAGTGTGCAGGAGAGTTCAGTGAACTGGCCGCTCTGCCCGAACAAGGCAGAAGGCAGATGCTTAGTTCCCAAGCATATTCTTCTGAGTCTACTAGAAACGTTGGAGTAGAGGTGAGATGAACTCGGTATAAGTTCCATTTGAAGCAATAACCTAGGCCAGAAACCCACTCACCTGTAGCTGTTCAGATTCATCTGGAGCGCACATGCTGGGAACCAGGCAGGAGAGTGCCCTGTGGAATCTGCTGGGTTTCACCTTGTCAGATACGTGTTTGGCTTCCCGGCAGAGAAACAGTGGCTTAGAGAACTCTTTCTACAGCAGCCACACACTCTGCCCTAGAGCTGAGAAGCACTGGCTGTCAGTTCCCTTTGCAGAAGTAACATTCTCCAGAAACACACTCTCTCCTAACTCTTCAGTTCCTAGCTCACCTCACATATGCATGGAAACACAGAGTGGAGCAGCCGGTGATAGCACTTGCTTGGATGCTGCCAGAAGGCTCAGTGTGATAGTGGCTTGCAAGTAGCTGCTTAGGAATCTAGTTGCACCGCAAGTCCAAGCTTCTCACTGGAGCTGAGAAGGACTGGGAAGAACTTCCATTTGAAGAAGTAAGAGGGTGCAGAAACACACGCAGTTCTAGCTCTTACTGGGGAGTGTGCAGGAGAGTTCAGTGAACAGGCCGCTCTGCCCGAACAAGGCAGAAGGCAGATGCGTAGTTCCCAAGCATATTCTTCTGAGTCTACTAGAAACGTTGGAGTAGAGCTGAGATGAACTCGGTATAAGTTCCATTTGAAGCAGTAACCTAGGCCAGAAACCCACTCAGGTGTAGCAGTTCAGATTCATCTGGAGCGCACATGCTGGGAACCTGGCAGCAGAGTGCCCTGTGGAATCTGCTCGATTTCACCTTGTCAGATAGGTGTTTGTCTTCCTGGCAGAGAAACAGAGGCTTAGAGACTCTTTCTACAGCAGCCACACACTCTGCCCTAGAGCTGAGAAGCACTGGCTTTCACATCCCTTTGCAGAAGTAACATTCTCCAGAAACACACTCTCTCCTAACTCTTCAGTACCTAGCTCACCTCACATATGCATGGAAACACAGAGTGGAGCAGCCGGTGATAGCACTTGCTTGGATGCTGCCAGAAGGCTCTGTGTGATAGTGGCTTGCAAGTAGCTGCTTAGGAATCTAGTTGCACGGCAAGTACATGCTTCTCAATGGAGCCTTGAAGGACTGGGAAGAACTTCCCTTTGAAGAACTAAGAGTGTGCAGAAACACACGCAGTTCTAGCTCTTACTGGGGAGTGTGCAGGAGAGTTCAGTGAACTGGCCGCTCTGCCCGAACAAGGCAGAAGGCAGATGCGTAGTTCCCAAGCATATTCTTCTGAGTCTACTAGAAACGTTGGAGTAGAGGTGAGATGAACTCGGTATAAGTTCCATTTGAAGCAATAACCTAGGCCAGAAACGAACTCACCTGTAGCTGTTCAGATTCATCTGGAGCGCACATGCTAGGAACCAGGCAGCAGAGTGCCCTGTGGAATCTGCTGGATTTCACCTTGTCAGATACGTGCTTGTGTTCCCGGCAGAGATACAGTGGCTTAGAGAACTCTTTCTACAGCAGCCACACACTCTGCCCTAGAGCTGAGAAGCACTGGCTGTCACTTCCCTTTGCAGAAGTAACATTCTCCAGAAACACACTCTCTCCTAACTCTTCAGTACGTAGCTCACCTCACATATGCATGGAAACTTAGAGTGGAGCAGCCAGTGATAGCTCTTGCTTGGATGCTGCCAGAAGGCTCTGTGTGATAGTGGCTTGCAAGTAGCTACTTAGGAATCGAGTTGCACGGCAAGTCCAAGCTTCTCACTGGAGCTGAGAAGGACTGGGAAGAACTTCCCTTTGAAGATCTAAGAGTGTGCAGAAACGCACGCAGTTCTAGCTCTTACTGGGGAGTGTGCAGGAGAGTTCAGTGAACAGGCCGCTCTGCCCGAACAAGGCAGAAGGCAGATGCGTAGTTCCCAAGCATATTCTTCTGAGACTACTAGAAACGCTTTAGTAGAGCTGAGATGAACTCGGTATAAGTTCCATTTGAAGCAATAACCTAGGCCAGAAACCCACTCGGTTGCTGCTGTTCAGATTCATCTGGAGCGCACATGCTGGGAACCTGGCAGCAGAGTGCCCTGTGGAAGCTGCTCGATTTCACCTTGTCAGATAGGTGTTTGTCTTCCCGGCAGAGAAACAGAGGCTTAGAGAACTCTTTCTACAGCAGCCACACACTCTGCCCTAGAGCTGAGAAGCACTGGCTGTCACTTCCCTTTGCAGTAGTAACATTCTCCAGAAACACACTTTCTCCTAACTCTTCAGTACCTAGCTCACCTCACATATGCATGGAAACACAGAGTGGAGCAGCCGGTGATAGCTCTTGCTTGGATGCTGCCAGAAGGCTCTGTGTGATAGTGGCTTGCAAGTAGCTGCTTAGGAATCTAGTTGCAGGGCAAGTACAAGCTTCTCACTGGTACTGAAAAGGACTGGGAAGAACATCCCTTTGAAGAAGTAAGAGGGTGCAGAAACACTCGCATTTCTAGCTCATCCTGGGGAGTGTGCAGGAGAGTTTAGTGAACAGGCCTCTCTGCCCGAACACGGCAGTAGGCAGATGCGTAGTTCCCAAGCATATTCTTCTCAGTCTACTAGAAACGTTGGAGTAGAGCTGAGATGAACTCGGTATAAGTTCCATTTGAAGAAAGAACCTAGGCCAGAAACCCACTCAGCTGTAGCTGTTAAGATTCATCTGGAGAGCACATGCTGGGAACCAGGCAGCAGAGTGCCCTGTGGAAGCTGCTCGATTTCACCTTGTCAGATACGTGTTTGTCTTCCCGGCAGAGAAACAGTGGCTTAGAGAACTCTTTCTACAGCAGCCACACACTCTGCCCTAGAGCTGAGAAGCACTGGCTGTCAATTCCCTTTGCAGAAGTAACATTCTCCAGAAACACACTCTCTCCTAACTCTTCAGTTCCTAGCTCACCTCACATATGCATGGAAACACAGAGTGGAGCAGCCAGTGATAGCTCTTGCTTGGATGCTGCCAGAAGGCTCTGTGTGATAGTGGCTTGCAAGTCGCTGCTTAGGAATCTAGTTGCACGGCAAGTCCAAGCTTCTCACTGGAGCTGAGAAGGACTGGGAAGAACTTCCATTTGAAGAAGTAAGAGGGTGCAGAAACACACGCAGTTCTAGCTCTTACTGGGGAGTGTGTAGGAGAGTTCAGTGAACAGGCCGCTATGCCCGAACAAGGCAGAAGGCAGATGCGTAGTTCCCAAGCATATTCTTCTGAGACTACTAGAAACGTTGGAGTAGAGCTGTGATGAACTCGGTATAAGTTCCATTTGAAGCAATAACCTAGGCCAGAAACCCACTCAGGTGTAGCAGTTCAGATTCATCTGGAGCGCACATGCTGGGAACCAGGCAGATCAGTGCCCTAAGGAAGCTGCTCGATTTCACCTTGTCAGATAGGTGTTTGTCTTCCCGGCAGAGAAACAGAGGCTTAGAGAACTCTTTCTACAGCAGCCACACACTCTGCCTTAGAGCTGAGAAGCACTGGCTGTCACATCCCTTTGCAGAAGTAACATTCTCCAGAAACACACTCTCTCCTAACTCTTCAGTTCCTAGCTCACCTCACATATGCATGGAAACACAGAGTGGAGCAGCCGGTGATAGCTCTTGCTTGGATGCTGCCAGAAGGCTCTGTGTGATAGTGGCTTGCAAGTAGCTGCTTAGGACTCTAGTTGCACGGCAAGTACATGCTTCTCAATGGAGCCTTGAAGGACTGGGAAGAACTTCCCTTTGAAGAAATAAGAGTGTGCAGAAACACACACAGTTCTAGCTCTTACTGGGGAGTGTGCAGGAGAGTTCAGTGAACTGGCCGCTCTGCCCGAACAAGGCAGAAGGCAGATGCGTAGTTCCCAAGCATATTATTCTGAGTCTACTAGAAACGTTGGAGTAGAGGTGAGATGAACTCGGTATAAGTTCCATTTCAAGAAAGAACCTAGGCCAGAAACCCACTCAGCAGTAGCTGTTCAGATTCATCTGGAGCGCACATGCTGGGAACCAGGCAGCAGAGTGCCCTGTGGAAGCTGCTCGATTTCCGCTTGTCTGATAGGTGTTTGTCTTCCCGGCAGAGAAACAGTGGCTTAGAGAACTGTTTCTACAGCAGCCACACACTCTGCCCTAGAGCTGAGAAGCACTGGCTGTCACTTCCCTTTGCAGAAGTAACATTCTCCAGAAACACACTCTCTCCTAACTCTTCAGTTCCTAGCTCACCTCACATATGCATGGAAACACAGAGTGGAGCAGCCGGTGATAGCTCTTGCTTGGATGCTTCCAGAAGGCTCTGTGTGATAGTGGCTTGCAAGTAGCTGCTTAGGAATCTAGTGCAGCGCAAGTCCAAGCTTCTCACTGGAGCTGAGAAGGACTGGGAAGAACTTCCATTTGAAGAAGTAAGAGGGTGCAGAAACACACGCAGTTCTAGCTCTTACTGGGGAGTGTGCAGGAGAGTTCAGTGAACAGGCCGCTCTGCCCGAACAAGGCAGAAGGCAGATGCGTAGTTCCCAAGCATATTCTTCTGAGTCTACTAGAAACGTTGGAGTAGAGCTGAGATGAACTCGGTATAAGTTCCATTTGAAGCAATAACCTAGGCCAGAAACCCACTCAGGTGTAGCAGTTCAGATTCATCTGGAGCGTACATGCTGGGAACCAGACAGCAGAGTGCCCTGTGGAATCTGCTCGATTTCACCTTGTCAGATAGGTGTTTGTCTTCCCGGCAGAGAAACAGAGGCTTAGAGAACTCTTTCTACAGCAGCCACACACTCTGCCCTAGAGCTGAGAAGCACTGGCTTTCACATCCCTTTGCAGAAGTAACATTCTACAGAAACACACTCTCTCCTAACTCTTCAGTACCTAGCTCACCTCACATATGCATGGAAACACAGAGTGGAGCAGCCGGTGATAGCACTTGCTTGGATGCTGCCAGAAGGCTCTGTGTGATAGTGGCTTGCAAGTAGCTGCTTAGGAATCTAGTTGCACGGCAAGTACATGCTTCTCAATGGAGCCTTGAAGGACTGGGAAGAACTTCCCTTTGAAGAACTAAGAGTGTGCAGAAACACACGCAGTTCTAGCTCTTACTGGGGAGTGTGCAGGAGAGTTCAGTGAACTGGCCGCTCTGCCCGAACAAGGCAGAAGGCAGATGCGTAGTTCCCAAGCATATTCTTCTGAGTCTACTAGAAACGTTGGAGTAGAGGTGAGATGAACTCGGTATAAGTTCCATTTGAAGCAATAACCTAGGCCAGAAACCCACTCACCTGTAGCTGTTGAGATTCATCTGGAGCGCACATGCTGGGAACCAGGCAGCAGAGTGCCCTGTGGAAGCTGCTCGATTTCCGCTTGTCTGATAGGTGTTTGTCTTCCCGGCAGAGAAACAGTGGCTTAGAGAACTGTTTCTACAGCAGCCACACACTCGGCCCTAGAGCTGAGAAGCACTGGCTGTCACTTCCCTTTGCAGAAGTAACATTCTCCAGAAACACACTCTCTGCTAACTCTTCAATTCCTAGCTCACCTCACATATGCATGGAAACACAGAGTGGAGCAGCCGGTGATAGCTCTTTCTTGGATGCTGCCAGAAGGCTCTGTGTGATAGTGGCTTGCAAGTAGCTGCTTAGGAATCTAGTTGCACGGCAAGTCCAAGCTTCTCACTGGAGCTGAGAAGGACTGGGAAGAACTTCCCTTTGAAGAACTAAGAGAGTGCAGAAACACACGCAGTTCTAGCTCTTACTGGTTATTGTGCAGGAGAGATCAGTGAACAGGCCGCTCTGCCCGAACAAGGGAGAAGGCTGATGCGTAGTTCCCAAGCATATTCTTCTCAGTCTACTAGAAACTTTGGAGTAGAGCTGAGATGAACTCGGTATAAGTTCCATTTGAAGCAATAACCTAGGCCAGAAACCCACTCAGCTGTAGCTGTTAAGATTCATGTGGAGAGCACATGGTGGGAACCAGGCAGCAGAGTGCCCTGTGGAAGCTGCTCGATTTCACCTTGTCAGATATGTGTTTGTCTTCCCGGCAGAGAAACAGTGGCTTAGAGAACTCTTTCTACAGAAGCCACACACTCTGCCCTAGAGCTGAGAAGCACTGGCTGTCACTTCCCTTTGCAGAAGTAACATTCTCCAGAAACACACTCTCTCCTAACTCTTCAGTTCCTAGCTCACCTCACATATGCATGGAAACACAGAGTGGAGCAGCCGGTGATAGCTCTTGCTTGCATGCTGCCAGAAGGCTCTGTGTGATAGTGGCTTGCAAGTAGCTGCTTAGGAATCTAGTTGCAGGGCAAGTACAAGCTTCTCACTGGTGCTGAGAAGGACTGGGAAGAACGTCCCTTTGAAGACGTAAGAGGGTGCAGAAACACACGCAGTTCTAGCTCTTCCTGGGGAGTGTGCAGGAAATTTCAGTGAACAGGCCGCTCTGCCCGAACAAGGCAGAAGGCAGATGCGTAGTTCCCAAGCATATTCTTCTCAGACTACTAGAAACGTTGGAGTAGAGCTGAGATGAACTCGGTATAAGTTCCATTTGAAGCAATAACCTAGGCCAGAAACACAATCAGTTGTAGCTGTTCAGATGCATCTGGAGCGCACATGCTGGGAACCAGGCAGAAGAGTGCCCTGTGGAAGCTGCTCGATTTCCGCTTGTCTGATAGGTGTTTGTCTTCCCGGCAGAGAAACAGTGGCTTAGAGAACTCTTTCTACAGCAGCCACACACTCTGACCTAGAGCTGAGAAGCACTGGCTGTCAATTCCCTTTGTAGAAGTAACATTCTCCAGAAACACACTCTCTCCTAACTCTTCAGTACCTAGCTCACCTCACATATGCATGGAAACACAGAGTGGAGCAGCCGGTGATAGCTCTTGCTTGGATGCTGCCAGAAGGCTCTGTGTGATAGTGGCTTGCAAGTCGCTGCTTAGGAATCTAGTTGCACGGCAAGTCCAAGCTTCTCACTGGAGCTGAGAAGGACTGGGAAGAACTTCCATTTGAAGAAGTAAGAGGGTGCAGAAACACACGCAGTTCTAGCTCTTACTGGGGAGTGTGTAGGAGAGTTCAGTGAACAGGCCGCTATGCCCGAACAAGGCAGAAGGCAGATGCGTAGTTCCCAAGCATATTCTTCTGAGACTACTAGAAACGTTGGAGTAGAGCTGTGATGAACTCGGTATAAGTTCCATTTGAAGCAATAACCTAGGCCAGAAACCCACTCAGGTGTAGCAGTTCAGATTCATCTGGAGCGCACATGCTGGGAACCAGGCAGATCAGTGCCCTGAGGAAGCTGCTCGATTTCACCTTGTCAGATAGGTGTTTGTCTTCCCGGCAGAGAAACAGAGGCTTAGAGAACTCTTTCTACAGCAGCCACACACTCTGCCTTAGAGCTGAGAAGCACTGGCTGTCACATCCCTTTGCAGAAGTAACATTCTCCAGAAACACACTCTCTCCTAACTCTTCAGTTCCTAGCTCACCTCACATATGCATGGAAACACAGAGTGGAGCAGCCGGTGATAGCTCTTGCTTGGATGCTGCCAGAAGGCTCTGTGTGATAGTGGCTTGCAAGTAGCTGCTTAGGACTCTAGTTGCACGGCAAGTACATGCTTCTCAATGGAGCCTTGAAGGACTGGGAAGAACTTCCCTTTGAAGAAATAAGAGTGTGCAGAAACACACACAGTTGTAGCTCTTACTGGGGAGTGTGCAGGAGAGTTCAGTGAACTGGCCGCTCTGCCCGAACAAGGCAGAAGGCAGATGCGTAGTTCCCAAGCATATTATTCTGAGTCTACTAGAAACGTTGGAGTAGAGGTGAGATGAACTCGGTATAAGTTCCATTTCAAGAAAGAACCTAGGCCAGAAACCCACTCAGCAGTAGCTGTTAAGATTCATCTGGAGCGCACATGCTGGGAACCAGGCAGCAGAGTGCCCTGTGGAAGCTGCTCGATTTCCGCTTGTCTGATAGGTGTTTGTCTTCCCGGCAGAGAAACAGTGGCTTAGAGAACTGTTTCTACAGCAGCCACACACTCTGCCCTAGAGCTGAGAAGCACTGGCTGTCACTTCCCTTTGCAGAAGTAACATTCTCCAGAAACACACTCTCTCCTAACTCTTCAGTTCCTAGCTCACCTCACATATGCATGGAAACACAGAGTGGAGCAGCCGGTGATAGCACTTGCTTGGATGCTGCCAGAAGGCTCAGTGTGATAGTGGCTTGCAAGTAGCTGCTTAGGAATCTAGTTGCACCGCAAGTCCAAGCTTCTCACTGGAGCTGAGAAGGACTGGGAAGAACTTCCATTTGAAGAAGTAAGAGGGTGCAGAAACACACGCAGTTCTAGCTCTTACTGGTGAGTGTGCAGGAGAGTTCAGTGAACAGGCCGCTCTGCCCGAACAAGGCAGTAGGCAGATGCATAGTTCCAAAGCATATTCTTCTGAGTCTACTAGAAACGTTGGAGTAGAGCTGAGATGACCTCGGTATAAATTCCATTGGAAGAAATAATCTATGCCTGAAACCCACTCAGCTGTAGAAGTTAAGATTCATGTGGAGCGCACATGCTGGGAACCAGGCAGCAGAGTGCCCTGTGGAAGCTGCTCGATTTCACCTTGTCA
This sequence comes from Tapirus indicus, assembly GCA_031878705.1. Taxonomy (NCBI): domain Eukaryota; kingdom Metazoa; phylum Chordata; class Mammalia; order Perissodactyla; family Tapiridae; genus Tapirus; species Tapirus indicus. The sequence continues at coordinate 84,071,016 of CM062924.1, read as the reverse complement.
GATAGCTGTTTGCCTTCCCGGCAGAGAAACAGTGGCTTTTAGAACTCTTTCTACATCAGCCACACACTCTGCCCTAGAGCTGAGAAGCACTGGCTGTCACTTCCCTTTGCAGATGTAACATTCTCCAGAAACACACTCTCTCCTAACACTTCAGTTCCTAGCTCACATCACATATGCATGGAAACACAGAGTGGAGCAGCCGGTGATAGCTCTTGCTTGGATGATGGCAGAAGGCTCTGTGTGATAGTGGCTTGCAAGTAGCTGCTTAGGAATCTAGTTGCACCGCAAGTCCAAGCTTCTCACTGGAGCTGAGAAGGACTGGGAAGAACTTCCATTTGAAGAAGTAAGAGGGTGCAGAAACACACGCAGTTCTAGCTCTTACTGGGGAGTGTGCAGGAGAGTTCAGTGAACAGGCCGCTCTGCCCGAACAAGGCAGAAGGCAGATGCGTAGTTCCCAAGCATATTCTTCTGAGTCTACTAGAAACGTTGGAGTAGAGCTGAGATGAACTCGGTATAAGTTCCATTTGAAGCAATAACCTAGGCCAGAAACCCACTCAGGTGTAGCAGTTCAGATTCATCTGGAGCGCACATGCTGGGAACAAGGCAGCAGAGTGCCCTGTGGAAGCTGCTCGATTTCACCTTGTCAGATAGGTGTTTGTCTTCCCGGCAGAGAAACAGAGGCTTAGAGAACTCTTTCTACAGCAGCCACACACTCTGCCCTAGAGCTGAGAAGCACTGGCTTTCACATCCCTTTGCAGAAGTAACATTCTCCAGAAACACACTCTCTCCTAACTCTTCAGTACCTAGCTCACCTCACATATGCATGGAAACACAGAGTGGAGCAGCCGGTGATAGCACTTGCTTGGATGCTGCCAGAAGGCTCAGTGTGATAGTGGCTTGCAAGTAGCTGCTTAGGAATCTAGTTGCACCGCAAGTCCAAGCTTCTCACTGGAGCTGAGAAGGACTGGGAAGAACTTCCATTTGAAGAAGTAAGAGGGTGCAGAAACACACGCAGTTCTAGCTCTTACTGGGGAGTGTGCAGGAGAGTTCAGTGAACAGGCCGCTCTGCCCGAACAAGGCAGAAGGCAGATGCGTAGTTCCCAAGCATATTCTTCTGAGTCTACTAGAAACGTTGGAGTAGAGCTGAGATGAACTCGGTATAAGTTCCATTTGAAGCAGTAACCTAGGCCAGAAACCCACTCAGGTGTAGCAGTTCAGATTCATCTGGAGCGCACATGCTGGGAACCTGGCAGCAGAGTGCCCTGTGGAATCTGCTCGATTTCACCTTGTCAGATAGGTGTTTGTCTTCCTGGCAGAGAAACAGAGGCTTAGAGACTCTTTCTACAGCAGCCACACACTCTGCCCTAGAGCTGAGAAGCACTGGCTTTCACATCCCTTTGCAGAAGTAACATTCTCCAGAAACACACTCTCTCCTAACTCTTCAGTACCTAGCTCACCTCACATATGCATGGAAACACAGAGTGGAGCAGCCGGTGATAGCACTTGCTTGGATGCTGCCAGAAGGCTCTGTGTGATAGTGGCTTGCAAGTAGCTGCTTAGGAATCTAGTTGCACGGCAAGTACATGCTTCTCAATGGAGCCTTGAAGGACTGGGAAGAACTTCCCTTTGAAGAACTAAGAGTGTGCAGAAACACACGCAGTTCTAGCTCTTACTGGGGAGTGTGCAGGAGAGTTCAGTGAACTGGCCGCTCTGCCCGAACAAGGCAGAAGGCAGATGCGTAGTTCCCAAGCATATTCTTCTGAGTCTACTAGAAACGTTGGAGTAGAGGTGAGATGAACTCGGTATAAGTTCCATTTGAAGCAATAACCTAGGCCAGAAACGAACTCACCTGTAGCTGTTCAGATTCATCTGGAGCGCACATGCTAGGAACCAGGCAGCAGAGTGCCCTGTGGAATCTGCTGGATTTCACCTTGTCAGATACGTGCTTGTGTTCCCGGCAGAGATACAGTGGCTTAGAGAACTCTTTCTACAGCAGCCACACACTCGGCCCTAGAGCTGAGAAGCACTGGCTGTCACTTCCCTTTGCAGAAGTAACATTCTCCAGAAACACACTCTCTCCTAACTCTTCAGTACGTAGCTCACCTCACATATGCATGGAAACTTAGAGTGGAGCAGCCAGTGATAGCTCTTGCTTGGATGCTGCCAGAAGGCTCTGTGTGATAGTGGCTTGCAAGTAGCTACTTAGGAATCGAGTTGCACGGCAAGTCCAAGCTTCTCACTGGAGCTGAGAAGGACTGGGAAGAACTTCCCTTTGAAGATCTAAGAGTGTGCAGAAACGCACGCAGTTCTAGCTCTTACTGGGGAGTGTGCAGGAGAGTTCAGTGAACAGGCCGCTCTGCCCGAACAAGGCAGAAGGCAGATGCGTAGTTCCCAAGCATATTCTTCTGAGACTACTAGAAACGCTTTAGTAGAGCTGAGATGAACTCGGTATAAGTTCCATTTGAAGCAATAACCTAGGCCAGAAACCCACTCGGTTGCTGCTGTTCAGATTCATCTGGAGCGCACATGCTGGGAACCTGGCAGCAGAGTGCCCTGTGGAAGCTGCTCGATTTCACCTTGTCAGATAGGTGTTTGTCTTCCCGGCAGAGAAACAGAGGCTTAGAGAACTGTTTCTACAGCAGCCACACACTCTGCCCTAGAGCTGAGAAGCACTGGCTGTCACTTCCCTTTGCAGTAGTAACATTCTCCAGAAACACACTTTCTCCTAACTCTTCAGTACCTAGCTCACCTCACATATGCATGGAAACACAGAGTGGAGCAGCCGGTGATAGCTCTTGCTTGGATGCTGCCAGAAGGCTCTGTGTGATAGTGGCTTGCAAGTAGCTGCTTAGGAATCTAGTTGCAGGGCAAGTACAAGCTTCTCACTGGTACTGAAAAGGACTGGGAAGAACATCCCTTTGAAGAAGTAAGAGGGTGCAGAAACACTCGCATTTCTAGCTCATCCTGGGGAGTGTGCAGGAGAGTTTAGTGAACAGGCCTCTCTGCCCGAACACGGCAGTAGGCAGATGCGTAGTTCCCAAGCATATTCTTCTCAGTCTACTAGAAACGTTGGAGTAGAGCTGAGATGAACTCGGTATAAGTTCCATTTGAAGAAAGAACCTAGGCCAGAAACCCACTCAGCTGTAGCTGTTAAGATTCATCTGGAGAGCACATGCTGGGAACCAGGCAGCAGAGTGCCCTGTGGAAGCTGCTCGATTTCACCTTGTCAGATACGTGTTTGTCTTCCCGGCAGAGAAACAGTGGCTTAGAGAACTCTTTCTACAGCAGCCACACACTCTGCCCTAGAGCTGAGAAGCACTGGCTGTCAATTCCCTTTGCAGAAGTAACATTCTCCAGAAACACACTCTCTCCTAACTCTTCAGTTCCTAGCTCACCTCACATATGCATGGAAACACAGAGTGGAGCAGCCAGTGATAGCTCTTGCTTGGATGCTGCCAGAAGGCTCTGTGTGATAGTGGCTTGCAAGTCGCTGCTTAGGAATCTAGTTGCACGGCAAGTCCAAGCTTCTCACTGGAGCTGAGAAGGACTGGGAAGAACTTCCATTTGAAGAAGTAAGAGGGTGCAGAAACACACGCAGTTCTAGCTCTTACTGGGGAGTGTGTAGGAGAGTTCAGTGAACAGGCCGCTATGCCCGAACAAGGCAGAAGGCAGATGCGTAGTTCCCAAGCATATTCTTCTGAGACTACTAGAAACGTTGGAGTAGAGCTGTGATGAACTCGGTATAAGTTCCATTTGAAGCAATAACCTAGGCCAGAAACCCACTCAGGTGTAGCAGTTCAGATTCATCTGGAGCGCACATGCTGGGAACCAGGCAGATCAGTGCCCTAAGGAAGCTGCTCGATTTCACCTTGTCAGATAGGTGTTTGTCTTCCCGGCAGAGAAACAGAGGCTTAGAGAACTCTTTCTACAGCAGCCACACACTCTGCCTTAGAGCTGAGAAGCACTGGCTTTCACATCCCTTTGCAGAAGTAACATTCTCCAGAAACACACTCTCTCCTAACTCTTCAGTTCCTAGCTCACCTCACATATGCATGGAAACACAGAGTGGAGCAGCCGGTGATAGCTCTTGCTTGGATGCTGCCAGAAGGCTCTGTGTGATAGTGGCTTGCAAGTAGCTGCTTAGGACTCTAGTTGCACGGCAAGTACATGCTTCTCAATGGAGCCTTGAAGGACTGGGAAGAACTTCCCTTTGAAGAAATAAGAGTGTGCAGAAACACACACAGTTCTAGCTCTTACTGGGGAGTGTGCAGGAGAGTTCAGTGAACTGGCCGCTCTGCCCGAACAAGGCAGAAGGCAGATGCGTAGTTCCCAAGCATATTATTCTGAGTCTACTAGAAACGTTGGAGTAGAGGTGAGATGAACTCGGTATAAGTTCCATTTCAAGAAAGAACCTAGGCCAGAAACCCACTCAGCAGTAGCTGTTAAGATTCATCTGGAGCGCACATGCTGGGAACCAGGCAGCAGAGTGCCCTGTGGAAGCTGCTCGATTTCCGCTTGTCTGATAGGTGTTTGTCTTCCCGGCAGAGAAACAGTGGCTTAGAGAACTGTTTCTACAGCAGCCACACACTCTGCCCTAGAGCTGAGAAGCACTGGCTGTCACTTCCCTTTGCAGAAGTAACATTCTCCAGAAACACACTCTCTCCTAACTCTTCAGTTCCTAGCTCACCTCACATATGCATGGAAACACAGAGTGGAGCAGCCGGTGATAGCTCTTGCTTGGATGCTTCCAGAAGGCTCTGTGTGATAGTGGCTTGCAAGTAGCTGCTTAGGAATCTAGTGCAGCGCAAGTCCAAGCTTCTCACTGGAGCTGAGAAGGACTGGGAAGAACTTCCATTTGAAGAAGTAAGAGGGTGCAGAAACACACGCAGTTCTAGCTCTTACTGGGGAGTGTGCAGGAGAGTTCAGTGAACAGGCCGCTCTGCCCGAACAAGGCAGAAGGCAGATGCGTAGTTCCCAAGCATATTCTTCTGAGTCTACTAGAAACGTTGGAGTAGAGCTGAGATGAACTCGGTATAAGTTCCATTTGAAGCAATAACCTAGGCCAGAAACCCACTCAGGTGTAGCAGTTCAGATTCATCTGGAGCGTACATGCTGGGAACCAGGCAGCAGAGTGCCCTGTGGAATCTGCTCGATTTCACCTTGTCAGATAGGTGTTTGTCTTCCCGGCAGAGAAACAGAGGCTTAGAGAACTCTTTCTACAGCAGCCACACACTCTGCCCTAGAGCTGAGAAGCACTGGCTTTCACATCCCTTTGCAGAAGTAACATTCTACAGAAACACACTCTCTCCTAACTCTTCAGTACCTAGCTCACCTCACATATGCATGGAAACACAGAGTGGAGCAGCCGGTGATAGCACTTGCTTGGATGCTGCCAGAAGGCTCTGTGTGATAGTGGCTTGCAAGTAGCTGCTTAGGAATCTAGTTGCACGGCAAGTACATGCTTCTCAATGGAGCCTTGAAGGACTGGGAAGAACTTCCCTTTGAAGAACTAAGAGTGTGCAGAAACACACGCAGTTCTAGCTCTTACTGGGGAGTGTGCAGGAGAGTTCAGTGAACTGGCCGCTCTGCCCGAACAAGGCAGAAGGCAGATGCGTAGTTCCCAAGCATATTCTTCTGAGTCTACTAGAAACGTTGGAGTAGAGGTGAGATGAACTCGGTATAAGTTCCATTTGAAGCAATAACCTAGGCCAGAAACCCACTCACCTGTAGCTGTTGAGATTCATCTGGAGCGCACATGCTGGGAACCAGGCAGCAGAGTGCCCTGTGGAAGCTGCTCGATTTCCGCTTGTCTGATAGGTGTTTGTCTTCCCGGCAGAGAAACAGTGGCTTAGAGAACTGTTTCTACAGCAGCCACACACTCGGCCCTAGAGCTGAGAAGCACTGGCTGTCACTTCCCTTTGCAGAAGTAACATTCTCCAGAAACACACTCTCTGCTAACTCTTCAATTCCTAGCTCACCTCACATATGCATGGAAACACAGAGTGGAGCAGCCGGTGATAGCTCTTTCTTGGATGCTGCCAGAAGGCTCTGTGTGATAGTGGCTTGCAAGTAGCTGCTTAGGAATCTAGTTGCACGGCAAGTCCAAGCTTCTCACTGGAGCTGAGAAGGACTGGGAAGAACTTCCCTTTGAAGAACTAAGAGAGTGCAGAAACACACGCAGTTCTAGCTCTTACTGGTTATTGTGCAGGAGAGATCAGTGAACAGGCCGCTCTGCCCGAACAAGGGAGAAGGCTGATGCGTAGTTCCCAAGCATATTCTTCTCAGTCTACTAGAAACTTTGGAGTAGAGCTGAGATGAACTCGGTATAAGTTCCATTTGAAGCAATAACCTAGGCCAGAAACCCACTCAGCTGTAGCTGTTAAGATTCATGTGGAGAGCACATGGTGGGAACCAGGCAGCAGAGTGCCCTGTGGAAGCTGCTCGATTTCACCTTGTCAGATATGTGTTTGTCTTCCCGGCAGAGAAACAGTGGCTTAGAGAACTCTTTCTACAGAAGCCACACACTCTGCCCTAGAGCTGAGAAGCACTGGCTGTCACTTCCCTTTGCAGAAGTAACATTCTCCAGAAACACACTCTCTCCTAACTCTTCAGTTCCTAGCTCACCTCACATATGCATGGAAACACAGAGTGGAGCAGCCGGTGATAGCTCTTGCTTGCATGCTGCCAGAAGGCTCTGTGTGATAGTGGCTTGCAAGTAGCTGCTTAGGAATCTAGTTGCAGGGCAAGTACAAGCTTCTCACTGGTGCTGAGAAGGACTGGGAAGAACGTCCCTTTGAAGACGTAAGAGGGTGCAGAAACACACGCAGTTCTAGCTCTTCCTGGGGAGTGTGCAGGAAATTTCAGTGAACAGGCCGCTCTGCCCGAACAAGGCAGAAGGCAGATGCGTAGTTCCCAAGCATATTCTTCTCAGACTACTAGAAACGTTGGAGTAGAGCTGAGATGAACTCGGTATAAGTTCCATTTGAAGCAATAACCTAGGCCAGAAACACAATCAGTTGTAGCTGTTCAGATGCATCTGGAGCGCACATGCTGGGAACCAGGCAGAAGAGTGCCCTGTGGAAGCTGCTCGATTTCCGCTTGTCTGATAGGTGTTTGTCTTCCCGGCAGAGAAACAGTGGCTTAGAGAACTCTTTCTACAGCAGCCACACACTCTGACCTAGAGCTGAGAAGCACTGGCTGTCAATTCCCTTTGTAGAAGTAACATTCTCCAGAAACACACTCTCTCCTAACTCTTCAGTACCTAGCTCACCTCACATATGCATGGAAACACAGAGTGGAGCAGCCGGTGATAGCTCTTGCTTGGATGCTGCCAGAAGGCTCTGTGTGATAGTGGCTTGCAAGTCGCTGCTTAGGAATCTAGTTGCACGGCAAGTCCAAGCTTCTCACTGGAGCTGAGAAGGACTGGGAAGAACTTCCATTTGAAGAAGTAAGAGGGTGCAGAAACACACGCAGTTCTAGCTCTTACTGGGGAGTGTGTAGGAGAGTTCAGTGAACAGGCCGCTATGCCCGAACAAGGCAGAAGGCAGATGCGTAGTTCCCAAGCATATTCTTCTGAGACTACTAGAAACGTTGGAGTAGAGCTGTGATGAACTCGGTATAAGTTCCATTTGAAGAAATAACCTAGGCCAGAAACCCACTCAGGTGTAGCAGTTCAGATTCATCTGGAGCGCACATGCTGGGAACCAGGCAGATCAGTGCCCTGAGGAAGCTGCTCGATTTCACCTTGTCAGATAGGTGTTTGTCTTCCCGGCAGAGAAACAGAGGCTTAGAGAACTCTTTCTACAGCAGCCACACACTCTGCCTTAGAGCTGAGAAGCACTGGCTGTCACATCCCTTTGCAGAAGTAACATTCTCCAGAAACACACTCTCTCCTAACTCTTCAGTTCCTAGCTCACCTCACATATGCATGGAAACACAGAGTGGAGCAGCCGGTGATAGCTCTTGCTTGGATGCTGCCAGAAGGCTCTGTGTGATAGTGGCTTGCAAGTAGCTGCTTAGGACTCTAGTTGCACGGCAAGTACATGCTTCTCAATGGAGCCTTGAAGGACTGGGAAGAACTTCCCTTTGAAGAAATAAGAGTGTGCAGAAACACACACAGTTGTAGCTCTTACTGGGGAGTGTGCAGGAGAGTTCAGTGAACTGGCCGCTCTGCCCGAACAAGGCAGAAGGCAGATGCGTAGTTCCCAAGCATATTATTCTGAGTCTACTAGAAACGTTGGAGTAGAGGTGAGATGAACTCGGTATAAGTTCCATTTCAAGAAAGAACCTAGGCCAGAAACCCACTCAGCAGTAGCTGTTAAGATTCATCTGGAGCGCACATGCTGGGAACCAGGCAGCAGAGTGCCCTGTGGAAGCTGCTCGATTTCCGCTTGTCTGATAGGTGTTTGTCTTCCCGGCAGAGAAACAGTGGCTTAGAGAACTGTTTCTACAGCAGCCACACACTCTGCCCTAGAGCTGAGAAGCACTGGCTGTCACTTCCCTTTGCAGAAGTAACATTCTCCAGAAACACACTCTCTCCTAACTCTTCAGTTCCTAGCTCACCTCACATATGCATGGAAACACAGAGTGGAGCAGCCGGTGATAGCTCTTGCTTGGATGCTGCCAGAAGGCTCTGTGTGATAGTGGCTTGCAAGTAGCTGCTTAGGAATCTAGTGCAGCGCAAGTCCAAGCTTCTCACTGGAGCTGAGAAGGACTGGGAAGAACTTCCATTTGAAGAAGTAAGAGGGTGCAGAAACACACGCAGTTCTAGCTCTTACTGGGGAGTGTGCAGGAGAGTTCAGTGAACAGGCCGCTCTGCCCGAACAAGGCAGAAGGCAGATGCGTAGTTCCCAAGCATATTCTTCTGAGTCTACTAGAAACGTTGGAGTAGAGCTGAGATGAACTCGGTATAAGTTCCATTTGAAGCAATAACCTAGGCCAGAAACCCACTCAGGTGTAGCAGTTCAGATTCATCTGGAGCGTACATGCTGGGAACCAGGCAGCAGAGTGCCCTGTGGAATCTGCTCGATTTCACCTTGTCAGATAGGTGTTTGTCTTCCCGGCAGAGAAACAGAGGCTTAGAGAACTCTTTCTACAGCAGCCACACACTCTGCCCTAGAGCTGAGAAGCACTGGCTTTCACATCCCTTTGCAGAAGTAACATTCTACAGAAACACACTCTCTCCTAACTCTTCAGTACCTAGCTCACCTCACATATGCATGGAAACACAGAGTGGAGCAGCCGGTGATAGCACTTGCTTGGATGCTGCCAGAAGGCTCTGTGTGATAGTGGCTTGCAAGTAGCTGCTTAGGAATCTAGTTGCACGGCAAGTACATGCTTCTCAATGGAGCCTTGAAGGACTGGGAAGAACTTCCCTTTGAAGAACTAAGAGTGTGCAGAAACACACGCAGTTCTAGCTCTTACTGGGGAGTGTGCAGGAGAGTTCAGTGAACTGGCCGCTCTGCCCGAACAAGGCAGAAGGCAGATGCGTAGTTCCCAAGCATATTCTTCTGAGTCTACTAGAAACGTTGGAGTAGAGGTGAGATGAACTCGGTATAAGTTCCATTTGAAGCAATAACCTAGGCCAGAAACCCACTCACCTGTAGCTGTTGAGATTCATCTGGAGCGCACATGCTGGGAACCAGGCAGCAGAGTGCCCTGTGGAAGCTGCTCGATTTCCGCTTGTCTGATAGGTGTTTGTCTTCCGGGAGAGAAACAGTGGCTTAGAGAACTGTTTCTACAGCAGCCACACACTCGGCCCTAGAGCTGAGAAGCACTGGCTGTCAATTCCCTTTGCAGAAGTAACATTCTCCAGAAACACACTCTCTCCTAACTCTTCAGTTCCTAGCTCACCTCACATATGCATGGAAACACAGAGTGGAGCAGCCAGTGATAGCTCTTGCTTGGATGCTGCCAGAAGGCTCTGTGTGATAGTGGCTTGCAAGTCGCTGCTTAGGAATCTAGTTGCACGGCAAGTCCAAGCTTCTCACTGGAGCTGAGAAGGACTGGGAAGAACTTCCATTTGAAGAAGTAAGAGGGTGCAGAAACACACGCAGTTCTAGCTCTTACTGGGGAGTGTGTAGGAGAGTTCAGTGAACAGGCCGCTATGCCCGAACAAGGCAGAAGGCAGATGCGTAGTTCCCAAGCATATTATTCTGAGTCTACTAGAAACGTTGGAGTAGAGGTGAGATGAACTCGGTATAAGTTCCATTTCAAGAAAGAACCTAGGCCAGAAACCCACTCAGCAGTAGCTGTTAAGATTCATCTGGAGCGCACATGCTGGGAACCAGGCAGCAGAGTGCCCTGTGGAAGCTGCTCGATTTCCGCTTGTCTGATAGGTGTTTGTCTTCCCGGCAGAGAAACAGTGGCTTAGAGAACTGTTTCTACAGCAGCCACACACTCTGCCCTAGAGCTGAGAAGCACTGGCTTTCACATCCCTTTGCAGAAGTAACATTCTCCAGAAACACACTCTCTGCTAACTCTTCAATTCCTAGCTCACCTCACATATGCATGGAAACACAGAGTGGAGCAGCCGGTGATAGCTCTTGCTTGGATGCTGCCAGAAGGCTCTGTGTGATAGTGGATTGCAAGTAGCTGCTTAGGAATCTAGTTGCACGGCAAGTCCAAGCTTCTCACTGGAGCTGAGAAGGACTGGGAAGAACTTCCCTTTGAAGAACTAAGAGAGTGCAGAAACACACGCAGTTCTAGCTCTTACTGGTTATTGTGCAGGAGAGATCAGTGAACAGGCCGCTCTGCCCGAACAAGGGAGAAGGCTGATGCGTAGTTCCCAAGCATATTCTTCTCAGTCTACTAGAAACTTTGGAGTAGAGCTGAGATGAACTCGGTATAAGTTCCATTTGAAGCAATAACCTAGGCCAGAAACCCACTCAGCTGTAGCTGTTAAGATTCATGTGGAGAGCACATGGTGGGAACCAGGCAGCAGAGTGCCCTGTGGAAGCTGCTCGATTTCACCTTGTCAGATATGTGTTTGTCTTCCCGGCAGAGAAACAGTGGCTTAGAGAACTCTTTCTACAGAAGCCACACACTCTGCCCTAGAGCTGAGAAGCATTGGCTGTCACTTCCCTTTGCAGAAGTAACATTCTCCAGAAACACACTCTCTCCTAACTCTTCAGTTCCTAGCTCACCTCACATATGCATGGAAACACAGAGTGGAGCAGCCGGTGATAGCTCTTGCTTGCATGCTGCCAGAAGGCTCTGTGTGATAGTGGCTTGCAAGTAGCTGCTTAGGAATCTAGTTGCAGGGCAAGTACAAGCTTCTCACTGGTGCTGAGAAGGACTGGGAAGAACGTCCCTTTGAAGACGTAAGAGGGTGCAGAAACACACGCAGTTCTAGCTCTTCCTGGGGAGTGTGCAGGAAAGTTCAGTGAACAGGCCGCTCTGCCCGAACAAGGCAGAAGGCAGATGCGTAGTTCCCAAGCATATTCTTCTCAGACTACTAGAAACGTTGGAGTAGAGCTGAGATGAACTCGGTATAAGTTCCATTTGAAGCAATAACCTAGGCCAGAAACACAATCAGTTGTAGCTGTTCAGATGCATCTGGAGCGCACATGCTGGGAACCAGGCAGAAGAGTGCCCTGTGGAAGCTGCTCGATTTCCGCTTGTCTGATAGGTGTTTGTCTTCCCGGCAGAGAAACAGTGGCTTAGAGAACTCCTTCTACAGCAGCCACACACTCTGACCTAGAGCTGAGAAGCACTGGCTGTCAATTCCCTTTGTAGAAGTAACATTCTCCAGAAACACACTCTCTCCTAACTCTTCAGTTCCTAGCTCACGTCACATATGCATGGAAACACAGAGTGGAGCAGCCGGTGATAGCTCTTGCTTGGATGCTGCCAGAAGGCTCTGTGTGATAGTGGCTTGCAAGTAGCTGCTTAGGACTCTAGTTGCACGGCAAGTACATGCTTCTCAATGGAGCCTTGAAGGACTGGGAAGAACTTCCCTTTGAAGAAATAAGAGTGTGCAGAAACACACACAGTTCTAGCTCTTACTGGGGAGTGTGCAGGAGAGTTCAGTGAACTGGCCGCTCTGCCCGAACAAGGCAGAAGGCAGATGCGTAGTTCCCAAGCATATTATTCTGAGTCTACTAGAAACGTTGGAGTAGAGGTGAGATGAACTCGGTATAAGTTCCATTTCAAGAAAGAACCTAGGCCAGAAACCCACTCAGCAGTAGCTGTTAAGATTCATCTGGAGCGCACATGCTGGGAACCAGGCAGCAGAGTGCCCTGTGGAAGCTGCTCGATTTCCGCTTGTCTGATAGGTGTTTGTCTTCCCGGCAGAGAAACAGTGGCTTAGAGAACTGTTTCTACAGCAGCCACACACTCTGCCCTAGAGCTGAGAAGCACTGGCTGTCACTTCCCTTTGCAGAAGTAACATTCTCCAGAAACACACTCTCTCCTAACTCTTCAGTTCCTAGCTCACCTCACATATGCATGGAAACACAGAGTGGAGCAGCCGGTGATAGCTCTTGCTTGGATGCTGCCAGAAGGCTCTGTGTGATAGTGGCTTGCAAGTAGCTGCTTAGGAATCTAGTGCAGCGCAAGTCCAAGCTTCTCACTGGAGCTGAGAAGGACTGGGAAGAACTTCCATTTGAAGAAGTAAGAGGGTGCAGAAACACACGCAGTTCTAGCTCTTACTGGGGAGTGTGCAGGAGAGTTCAGTGAACAGGCCGCTCTGCCCGAACAAGGCAGAAGGCAGATGCGTAGTTCCCAAGCATATTCTTCTGAGTCTACTAGAAACGTTGGAGTAGAGCTGAGATGAACTTGGTATAAGTTCCATTTGAAGCAATAACCTAGGCCAGAAACCCACTCAGGTGTAGCAGTTCAGATTCATCTGGAGCGTACATGCTGGGAACCAGGCAGCAGAGTGCCCTGTGGAATCTGCTCGATTTCACCTTGTCAGATAGGTGTTTGTCTTCCCAGCAGAGAAACAGAGGCTTAGAGAACTCTTTCTACAGCAGCCACACACTCTGCCCTAGAGCTGAGAAGCACTGGCTTTCACATCCCTTTGCAGAAGTAACATTCTCCAGAAACACACTCTCTCCTAACTCTTCAGTACCTAGCTCACCTCACATATGCATGGAAACACAGAGTGGAGCAGCCGGTGATAGCACTTGCTTGGATGCTGCCAGAAGGCTCTGTGTGATAGTGGCTTGCAAGTAGCTGCTTAGGAATCTAGTTGCACGGCAAGTACATGCTTCTCAATGGAGCCTTGAAGGACTGGGAAGAACTTCCCTTTGAAGAACTAAGAGTGTGCAGAAACACACGCAGTTCTAGCTCTTACTGGGGAGTGTGCAGGAGAGTTCAGTGAACTGGCCGCTCTGCCCGAACAAGGCAGAAGGCAGATGCGTAGTTCCCAAGCATATTCTTCTGAGTCTACTAGAAACGTTGGAGTAGAGGTGAGATGAACTCGGTATAAGTTCCATTTGAAGCAATAACCTAGGCCAGAAACCCACTCACCTGTAGCTGTTGAGATTCATCTGGAGCGCACATGCTGGGAACCAGGCAGCAGAGTGCCCTGTGGAAGCTGCTCGATTTCCGCTTGTCTGATAGGTGTTTGTCTTCCCGGCAGAGAAACAGTGGCTTAGAGAACTGTTTCTACAGCAGCCACACACTCGGCCCTAGAGCTGAGAAGCACTGGCTGTCACTTCCCTTTGCAGAAGTAACATTCTCCAGAAACACACTCTCTGCTAACTCTTCAATTCCTAGCTCACCTCACATATGCATGGAAACACAGAGTGGAGCAGCCGGTGATAGCTCTTGCTTGGATGCTGCCAGAAGGCTCTGTGTGATAGTGGCTTGCAAGTAGCTGCTTAGGAATCTAGTTGCACGGCAAGTCCAAGCTTCTCACTGGAGCTGAGAAGGACTGGGAAGAACTTCCCTTTGAAGAACTAAGAGAGTGCAGAAACACACGCAGTTCTAGCTCTTACTGGTTATTGTGCAGGAGAGATCAGTGAACAGGCCGCTCTGCCCGAACAAGGGAGAAGGCTGATGCGTAGTTCCCAAGCATATTCTTCTCAGTCTACTAGAAACTTTGGAGTAGAGCTGAGATGAACTCGGTATAAGTTCCATTTGAAGCAATAACCTAGGCCAGAAACCCACTCAGCTGTAGCTGTTAAGATTCATGTGGAGAGCACATGGTGGGAACCAGGCAGCAGAGTGCCCTGTGGAAGCTGCTCGATTTCACCTTGTCAGATATGTGTTTGTCTTCCCGGCAGAGAAACAGTGGCTTAGAGAACTCTTTCTACAGAAGCCACACACTCTGCCCTAGAGCTGAGAAGCACTGGCTGTCACTTCCCTTTGCAGAAGTAACATTCTCCAGAAACACACTCTCTCCTAACTCTTCAGTTCCTAGCTCACCTCACATATGCATGGAAACACAGAGTGGAGCAGCCGGTGATAGCTCTTGCTTGCATGCTGCCAGAAGGCTCTGTGTGATAGTGGCTTGCAAGTAGCTGCTTAGGAATCTAGTTGCAGGGCAAGTACAAGCTTCTCACTGGTGCTGAGAAGGACTGGGAAGAACGTCCCTTTGAAGACGTAAGAGGGTGCAGAAACACACGCAGTTCTAGCTCTTCCTGGGGAGTGTGCAGGAAAGTTCAGTGAACAGGCCGCTCTGCCCGAACAAGGCAGAAGGCAGATGCGTAGTTCCCAAGCATATTCTTCTCAGACTACTAGAAACGTTGGAGTAGAGCTGAGATGAACTCGGTATAAGTTCCATTTGAAGCAATAACCTAGGCCAGAAACCCACTCAGGTGTAGCAGTTCAGATTCATCTGGAGCGTACATGCTGGGAACCAGGCAGCAGAGTGCCCTGTGGAATCTGCTCGATTTCACCTTGTCAGATAGGTGTTTGTCTTCCCGGCAGAGAAACAGAGGCTTAGAGAACTCTTTCTACAGCAGCCACACACTCTGCCCTAGAGCTGAGAAGCACTGGCTTTCACATCCCTTTGCAGAAGTAACATTCTACAGAAACACACTCTCTCCTAACTCTTCAGTACCTAGCTCACCTCACATATGCATGGAAACACAGAGTGGAGCAGCCGGTGATAGCACTTGCTTGGATGCTGCCAGAAGGCTCTGTGTGATAGTGGCTTGCAAGTAGCTGCCTAGGAATCTAGTTGCACGGCAAGTACATGCTTCTCAATGGAGCCTTGAAGGACTGGGAAGAACTTCCCTTTGAAGAACTAAGAGTGTGCAGAAACACACGCAGTTCTAGCTCTTACTGGGGAGTGTGCAGGAGAGTTCAGTGAACTGGCCGCTCTGCCCGAACAAGGCAGAAGGCAGATGCGTAGTTCCCAAGCATATTCTTCTGAGTCTACTAGAAACGTTGGAGTAGAGGTGAGATGAACTCGGTATAAGTTCCATTTGAAGCAATAACCTAGGCCAGAAACCCACTCACCTGTAGCTGTTGAGATTCATCTGGAGCGCACATGCTGGGAACCAGGCAGCAGAGTGCCCTGTGGAAGCTGCTCGATTTCCGCTTGTCTGATAGGTGTTTGTCTTCCCGGCAGAGAAACAGTGGCTTAGAGAACTGTTTCTACAGCAGCCACACACTCGGCCCTAGAGCTGAGAAGCACTGGCTGTCACTTCCCTTTGCAGAAGTAACATTCTCCAGAAACACACTCTCTGCTAACTCTTCAATTCCTAGCTCACCTCACATATGCATGGAAACACAGAGTGGAGCAGCCGGTGATAGCTCTTGCTTGGATGCTGCCAGAAGGCTCTGTGTGATAGTGGCTTGCAAGTAGCTGCTTAGGAATCTAGTTGCACGGCAAGTCCAAGCTTCTCACTGGAGCTGAGAAGGACTGGGAAGAACTTCCCTTTGAAGAACTAAGAGAGTGCAGAAACACACGCAGTTCTAGCTCTTACTGGTTATTGTGCAGGAGAGATCAGTGAACAGGCCGCTCTGCCCGAACAAGGGAGAAGGCTGATGCGTAGTTCCCAAGCATATTCTTCTCAGTCTACTAGAAACTTTGGAGTAGAGCTGAGATGAACTCGGTATAAGTTCCATTTGAAGCAATAACCTAGGCCAGAAACCCACTCAGCTGTAGCTGTTAAGATTCATGTGGAGAGCACATGGTGGGAACCAGGCAGCAGAGTGCCCTGTGGAAGCTGCTCGATTTCACCTTGTCAGATATGTGTTTGTCTTCCCGGCAGAGAAACAGTGGCTTAGAGAACTCTTTCTACAGAAGCCACACACTCTGCCCTAGAGCTGAGAAGCACTGGCTGTCACTTCCCTTTGCAGAAGTAACATTCTCCAGAAACACACTCTCTCCTAACTCTTCAGTTCCTAGCTCACCTCACATATGCATGGAAACACAGAGTGGAGCAGCCGGTGATAGCTCTTGCTTGCATGCTGCCAGAAGGCTCTGTGTGATAGTGGCTTGCAAGTAGCTGCTTAGGAATCTAGTTGCAGGGCAAGTACAAGCTTCTCACTGGTGCTGAGAAGGACTGGGAAGAACGTCCCTTTGAAGACGTAAGAGGGTGCAGAAACACACGCAGTTCTAGCTCTTCCTGGGGAGTGTGCAGGAAAGTTCAGTGAACAGGCCGCTCTGCCCGAACAAGGCAGAAGGCAGATGCGTAGTTCCCAAGCATATTCTTCTCAGACTACTAGAAACGTTGGAGTAGAGCTGAGATGAACTCGGTATAAGTTCCATTTGAAGCAATAACCTAGGCCAGAAACACAATCAGTTGTAGCTGTTCAGATGCATCTGGAGCGCACATGCTGGGAACCAGGCAGAAGAGTGCCCTGTGGAAGCTGCTCGATTTCCGCTTGTCTGATAGGTGTTTGTCTTCCCGGCAGAGAAACAGTGGCTTAGAGAACTCCTTCTACAGCAGCCACACACTCTGACCTAGAGCTGAGAAGCACTGGCTGTCAATTCCCTTTGTAGAAGTAACATTCTCCAGAAACACACTCTCTCCTAACTCTTCAGTTCCTAGCTCACCTCACATATGCATGGAAACACAGAGTGGAGCAGCCGGTGATAGCTCTTGCTTGGATGCTGCCAGAAGGCTCTGTGTGATAGTGGCTTGCAAGTAGCAGCTTAGGAATCTAGTTGCAGGGCAAGTACATGTTTCTCACTGGAGCCTTGAAGGACTGGGAAGACTTCCCTTTGAAGAAGTAAGAGTCTGCAGAAACACACGCAGTTCTAGCTCTTACTAGTTAGTGTTCAGGAGAGTTCAGTGAACAGGCCGCTCTGCCCGAACAAGGCAGATGGCAGATGCATAGTTCCCAAGCATATTTCCCTTAGTCTACTGGAAACGTTGGAGTAGAGCTGAGATGAAGTCGGTATAAGTTCCCTTTGAAGAAATAACCTAGGCCAGAAACCAACTCAGCTGTAGCTTTTAAGATTTATGTGGAGCGCACATGCTGGGAACCAGGCAGCAGAGTGCCCTGTGGAATCTGCTCGATTTCACCTTGTCAGATAGGTGTTTGTCTTCCCGGCAGAGAAACAGAGGCTTAGAGAATTCTTTCTACAGCAGCCACACACTGTGCCCTAGAGCTGAGAAGCACTGGTTGTCACATCCCTTTGCAGAAGTAACATTCTCCAGAAACACACTCTCTCCTAACTCTTCAGTACCTAGCTCACCTCACATATGCATGGAAACACAGAGTGGAGCAGCCGGTGATAGCTCTTGCTTGGATGCTGCCAGAAGGCTCTGCGTGATAGTGGCTTGCAAGTAGCTGCTTAGGAATCTAGTTGCACGGCAAGTACATGCTTCTTAATGGAGCCTTGAAGGACTGGGAAGAACTTCCCTTTGAAGATCTAAGAGTGTGCAGAAACACACGCAGTTCTAGCTCTTACTGGTTATTTTGCAGGAGAGTTCAGTGAACAGGCCGCTCTGCCCGAACAAGGCTGAAGGCAGATGCGTAGTTCCCAAGCATATTCTTCTGAGTCTACTAGAAACGTTGGAGTAGAGGTGAGATGAACTCGGTATAAGTTCCATTTGAAGAAATAACCTAGGCCAAAAACCCACTCGGCTGTAGCTATTAAGATTCATCTGGAGCGCACATGCTGGGAACCAGGCAGGAGAGTGCCCTGAGGAAGCTGCTAGATTTACGCTTGTCTGATAGGTGTTTGTCTTCCCGGCAGAGTAACAGTGGCTTAGAGCCCTCTTTCTACAGCATCCACACAATCTGCCCTAGAGCTGAGAAGCACTGGCTGTCACTTCCCTTTGCAGAAGTAACATTCTCCAGAAACACACTCTCTCCTAACTCTTCAGTACCTAGCTCACCTCACATATGCATGGAACCACAGAGTGGAGCAGCCGGTGATAGCTCTTGCTTGGATGCTGCCAGAAGGCTCTGTGTGATAGTGGCTTGCAAGTAGCTGCTTAGGAATCTAGTTGCACGGCAAGTCCAAGCTTCTCACTGGAGCTGAGAAGGACTGGGAAGAACTTCCATTTGAAGAAGTAAGAGGGTGCAGAAACACACGCAGTTCTAGCTCTTCCTGGGGAGTGTGCAGGACAGTTCAGTGAACAGGCCGCTCTGCCCGAACAAGGCAGAAGGCAGATGCGTAGTTCCCAAGCATATTCTTCTCAGACTACTAGAAACGTTGGAGTAGAGCTGAGATGAACTCGGTATAAGTTCCATTTGAAGCAATAACCTAGGCCAGAAACACACTCAGTTGTAGCTGTTCAGATGCATCTGGAGCGCACATGCTGGGAACCAGGCAGAAGAGTGCCCTGTGGAAGCTGCTCGATTTCCGCTTGTCTGATAGGTGTTTGTCTTCCCGGCAGAGAAACAGTGGCTTAGAGAACTCTCTCTACAGCAGCCACACACTCTGACATAGAGCTGAGAAGCACTGGCTGTCAATTCCCTTTGTAGAAGTAACATTATCCAGAAACACACTCTCTCCTAACTCTTCAGTACCTAGCTCACCTCACATATGCATGGAAACACAGAGTGGAGCAGCCGGTGATAGCTCTTGCTTGGATGCTGCCAGAAGGCTCTGTGTGATAGTGGCTTGCATGTAGCTGCTTAGGAATCTAGTTGCAGGGCAAGTACAAGCTTCTCACGGGTGCTGAGAAGGACTGGGAAGAACATCCTTTTGAAGAAGTAAGAGTGTGCAGAAACACACGCAGTTCTAGCTCTTACTGGTGAGTGTGCAGGAGAGTTCAGTGAACAGGCCGCTCTGCCCGAACAAGGCAGTAGGCAGATGCATAGTTCCAAAGCATATTCTTCTGAGTCTACTAGAAACGTTGGAGTAGAGCTGAGATGACCTCGGTATAAATTCCATTGGAAGAAATAATCTATGCCAGAAACCCACTCAGCTGTAGAAGTTAAGATTCATGTGGAGCGCACATGCTGGGAACCAGGCAGCAGAGTGCCCTGTGGAAGCTGCTCGATTTCACCTTGTCAGATAGCTGTTTGCCTTCCCGGCAGAGAAACAGTGGCTTTTAGAACTCTTTCTACATCAGCCACACACTCTGCCCTAGAGCTGAGAAGCACTGGCTGTCACTTCCCTTTGCAGATGTAACATTCTCCAGAAACACACTCTCTCCTAACACTTCAGTTCCTAGCTCACCTCACATATGCATGGAAACACAGAGTGGAGCAGCCGGTGATAGCTCTTGCTTGGATGATGGCAGAAGGCTCTGTGTGATAGTGGCTTGCAAGTAGCTGCTTAGGAATCAGGATGGACGGCAAGTACAAGCTTCTCACTGGAGCCTTGAAGGACTGAGAAGAACTTCCCTTTGAAGAACTAAGAGTGTGCAGAAACACACGCAGATCTAGCTCTTACTGGGGAGTGTGCAGGAGAGTTCAGTGAACAGGCCGCTCTGCCCGATCAAGGCAGAAGGCAGACACGTTGTTCCCAAGAATATTCTTCTGAGTCTACTAGAAACGTTGGAGTAGAGCTGAGATGAACTCCGTATAAGCTCCATTTGAAGCAATAACCTAGGCCAGAAACCCACTCAGCTGTAGCTGGTAAGATTCATCTGGATCGCAGATGCTGGGAACCAGGCAGCAGAGAGCCCTGAGGAAGCTGCTCGATTTCCGCTTGTCTGATAGGTGTTTGTCTTCCCGGCAGAGAAACAGTGGCTTAGAGAACTCTCTCTACAGCAGCCACACACTCTGACATAGAGCTGAGAAGCACTGGCTGTCAATTCCCTTTGTAGAAGTAACATTATCCAGAAACACACTCTCTCCTAACTCTTCAGTACCTAGCTCACCTCACATATGCATGGAAACACAGAGTGGAGCAGCCGGTGATAGCTCTTGCTTGGATGCTGCCAGAAGGCTCTGTGTGATAGTGGCTTGCATGTAGCTGCTTAGGAATCTAGTTGCAGGGCAAGTACAAGCTTCTCACGGGTGCTGAGAAGGACTGGGAAGAACATCCTTTTGAAGAAGTAAGAGTGTGCAGAAACACACGCAGTTCTAGCTCTTACTGGTGAGTGTGCAGGAGAGTTCAGTGAACAGGCCGCTCTGCCCGAACAAGGCAGTAGGCAGATGCATAGTTCCAAAGCATATTCTTCTGAGTCTACTAGAAACGTTGGAGTAGAGCTGAGATGACCTCGGTATAAATTCCATTGGAAGAAATAATCTATGCCAGAAACCCACTCAGCTGTAGAAGTTAAGATTCATGTGGAGCGCACATGCTGGGAACCAGGCAGCAGAGTGCCCTGTGGAAGCTGCTCGATTTCACCTTGTCAGATAGCTGTTTGCCTTCCCGGCAGAGAAACAGTGGCTTTTAGAACTCTTTCTACATCAGCCACACACTCTGCCCTAGAGCTGAGAAGCACTGGCTGTCACTTCCCTTTGCAGATGTAACATTCTCCAGAAACACACTCTCTCCTAACACTTCAGTTCCTAGCTCACCTCACATATGCATGGAAACACAGAGTGGAGCAGCCGGTGATAGCTCTTGCTTGGATGATGGCAGAAGGCTCTGTGTGATAGTGGCTTGCAAGTAGCTGCTTAGGAATCAGGATGGACGGCAAGTACAAGCTTCTCACTGGAGCCTTGAAGGACTGAGAAGAACTTCCCTTTGAAGAACTAAGAGTGTGCAGAAACACACGCAGATCTAGCTCTTACTGGGGAGTGTGCAGGAGAGTTCAGTGAACAGGCCGCTCTGCCCGATCAAGGCAGAAGGCAGACACGTTGTTCCCAAGAATATTCTTCTGAGTCTACTAGAAACGTTGGAGTAGAGCTGAGATGAACTCCGTATAAGCTCCATTTGAAGCAATAACCTAGGCCAGAAACCCACTCAGCTGTAGCTGGTAAGATTCATCTGGATCGCAGATGCTGGGAACCAGGCAGCAGAGAGCCCTGAGGAAGCTGCTCGATTTCCGCTTGTCTGATAGGTGTTTGTCTTCCCGGCATAGAAACAGTGGCTTAGAGAACTCTCTCTACAGCAGCCACACACTCTGACATAGAGCTGAGAAGCACTGGCTGTCAATTCCCTTTGTAGAAGTAACATTATCCAGAAACACACTCTCTCCTAACTCTTCAGTTTCTAGGTCAACTCACATATGCATGGAAACACAGAGTGGAGCAGCCGGTGATAGCTCTTGCTTGGATGCGGGCAGAAGGCTCTGTGTGATATTGGCTTGCAAGTAGCTGCTTAGGAATCTAGTTGCACGGCAAGTATAAGCTTCTCCCTGGAGCGGAGAAGGACTGGGAAGAACTTCCCTTTGAAGAAGTAAGAGTGTGCAGAAACACACGCAGTTTTAGCTCTTACTGGTTATTTTGCAGGAGAGTTCAGTGAACAGGCCGCTCTGCCCGAACAAGGCTGAAGGCAGATGCGTAGTTCCCAAGCATATTCTTCTGAGTATACTAGAAACGTTGGAGTAGAGGTGAGATGAACTCGGTATAAGTTCCATTTCAAGAAATAACCTAGGCCAAAAACCCACTCGGCTGTAGCTATTAAGATTCATCTGGAGCGCACATGCTGGGAACCAGGCAGGAGAGTGCCCTGAGGAAGCTGCTAGATTTACGCTTGTCTGATAGGTGTTTGTCTTCCCGGCAGAGTAACAGTGGCTTAGAGCCCTCTTTCTACAGCATCCACACAATCTGCCCTAGAGCTGAGAAGCACTGGCTGTCACTTCCCTTTGCAGAAGTAACATTCTCCAGAAACACACTCTCTCCTAACTCTTCAGTACCTAGCTCACCTCACATATGCATGGAAACACAGAGTGGAGCAGCCGGTGATAGCTCTTGCTTGGATGCTGCCAGAAGGCTCTGTGTGATAGTGGCTTGCAAGTAGCTGCTTAGGAATCTGGTTGCACGGCAAGTCCAAGCTTCTCACTGGAGCTGAGAAGGACTGGGAAGAACTTCGATTTGAAGAAGTAAGAGGGTGCAGAAACACACGCAGTTCTAGCTCTTCCTGGGGAGTGTGCAGGACAGTTCAGTGAACAGGCCGCTCTGCCCGAACAAGGCAGAAGGCAGATGCGTAGTTCCCAAGCCTATTCTTCTCAGACTACTAGAAACGTTGGAGTAGAGCTGAGATGAACTTGGTATAAGTTCCATTTGAAGCAATAACCTAGGCCAGAAACACACTCAGTTGTAGCTGTTCAGATGCATCTGGAGCGCACATGCTGGGAACCAGGCAGAAGAGTGCCCTGTGGAAGCTGCTCGATTTCAGCTTGTCTGATAGGTGTTTGTCTTCCCGGCAGAGAAACAGTGGCTTAGAGAACTCTCTCTACAGCAGCCACACACTCTGCCCTAGAGCTGAGAAGCACTGGCTGTCACTTCCCTTTGTAGAAGTAACATTCTCCAGAAACACACTCTCTCCTAACTCTTCAGTACCTAGCTCACCTCACATATGCATGGAAACACAGAGTGGAGCAGCCGGTGATAGCTCTTGCTTGGATGCTGGAGAAGGCTCTGTGTGATAGTGGCTTGCATGTAGCTGCTTAGGAATCTAGTTGCAGGGCAAGTACAAGCTTCTCACTGGTGCTGAGAAGGACTGGGAAGAACATCCTTTTGAAGAAGTAAGAGTGTGCAGAAACACACGCAGTTCTAGCTCTTACTGGTGAGTGTGCAGGAGAGTTCAGTGAACAGGCCGCTCTGCCCGAACAAGGCAGTAGGCAGATGCATAGTTCCCAAGCATATTCTTCTGAGTCTACTAGAAACGTTGGAGTAGAGCTGAGATGACCTCGGTATAAATTCCATTGGAAGAAATAATCTATGCCAGAAACCCACTCAGCTGTAGCTGTTAAGATTCATGTGGAGAGCACATGCTGGGAACCAGGCAGCAGAGTGCCCTGTGCAAGCTGCTCGATTTCACCTTGTCAGATAGCTGTTTGCCTTCCCGGCAGAGAAACAGTGGCTTTTAGAACTCTTTCTACATCAGCCACACACTCTGCCCTAGAGCTGAGAAGCACTGACTGTCACTTCCCTTTGTAGATGTAACATTCTCCAGAAACACACTCTCTCCTAACACTTCAGTTCCTAGCTCACCTCACATATGCATGGAAACACAGAGTGGAGCAGCCGGTGATAGCTCTTGCTTGGATGATGGCAGAAGGCTCTGTGTGATAGTGGCTTGCAAGTAGCTGCTTAGGAATCTAGTTGCATGGCAAGTACAAGCTTCTCACTGGAGCCTTGAAGGACTGGGAAGAACTTCCCTTTGAAGAACTAAGAGTGTGCAGAAACACACGCAGATCTAGCTCTTACTGGGGAGTGTGCAGGAGAGTTCAGTGAACAGGCCGCTCTGCCCGATCAAGGCTGAAGGCAGACGCGTAGTTCCCAAGAATATTCTTCTGAGTCTACTAGAAACGTTGGAGTAGAGCTGAGATGAACTCCGTATAAGCTCCATTTGAAGCAATAACCTAGGCCAGAAACCCACTCAGCTGTAGCTGGTAAGATTCATCTGGACCGCAGATGCTGGGAACCAGGCAGCAGAGTGCCCTCTGGAAGCTGCTCGATTTCCGCTTGTCTGATAGGTGTTTGTCTTCCCGGCAGAGAAACAGTGGCTTAGAGAACTCTTTCTACAGTAGCCTCACACTCTGCCCTAGAGCTGAGGAGCACTGGCTGTCACTTCCCTTTGCAGAAGTAACATTCTCCAGAAACACACTCTCTCCTAACTCTTCAGTTTCTAGGTCAACTCACATATGCAATAAAACACAGAGTGGAGCAGCCGGTGATAGCTCTTGCTTGGATGCGGGCAGAAGGCTCTGTGTGATATTGGCTTGCAAGTAGCTGCTTAGGAATCTAGTTGCACGGCAAGTATAAGCTTCTCACTGGAGCGGAGAAGGACTAGGAAGAACTTCCCTTTGAAGAACTAAGTGTGTGCAGAAACACACGCAGTTTTAGCTCTTACTACTTAGTGTTCAGGAGAGTTCAGTGAACAGACCGCTCTGCCCGAACAAGGCAGAAGGCAGATGCGTAGTTCCCAAGCATATCCTTCTGAGTCTACTAGAAACGTTGGAGTAGAGCTGAGATAAACTCGGTATAAGTTCCATTTGAAGCAATAACCTAGGCCAGAAACCCACACAGTTTTAGCTGCTCAGATTGATCTGGAGCGCACATGCTGGGAACCAGGCAGCAGAGTGCCCTGTGGAATCTGCTCGATTTCACCTTGTCAGATAGGTGTTTGTCTTCCCGGCAGAGAAACAGAGGCTTAGAGAACTCTTTCTACAGCAGCCACACACTGTGCCCTAGAGCTGAGAAGCACTGGTTGTCACATCCCTTTGCAGAAGTAACATTCTCCAGAAACACACTCTCTCCTAACTCTTCAGTTCCTAGCTCACCTCACATATGCATGGAAACACAGAGTGGAGCAGCCGGTGATAGCTCTTGCTTGGATGCTGCCAGAAGGCTCTGTGTGATAGTGGCTTGCAAGTAGCTGCTTAGAAATCTAGTTGCACGGCAAGTACATGCTTCTTAATGGAGCCTTGAAGGACTGGGAAGAACTTCCCTTTGAAGATCTAAGAGTGTGCAGAAACACACGCAGTTCTAGCTCTTACTGGTTATTTTGCAGGAGAGTTCAGTGAACAGGCCGCTCTGCCCGAACAAGGCTGAAGGCAGATGCGTAGTTCCCAAGCATATTCTTCTGAGTCTACTAGTAACGTTGGAGTAGAGGTGAGATGAACTCGGTATAAGTTCCATTTGAAGAAATAACCTAGGCCAAAAACCCACTCGGCTGTAGCTATTAAGATTCATCTGGAGCGCACATGCTGGGAACCAGGCAGGAGAGTGCCCTGAGGAAGCTGCTAGATTTACGCTTGTCTGATAGGTGTTTGTCTTCCCGTCAGAGTAACAGTGGCTTAGAGCACTCTTTCTACAGCATCCACACAATCTGCCCTAGAGCTGAGAAGCACTGGCTGTCACTTCCCTTTGCAGAAGTAACATTCTCCAGAAACACACTCTCTCCTAACTCTTCAGTACCTAGCTCACCTCACATATGCATGGAACCACAGAGTGGAGCAGCCGGTGATAGCTCTTGCTTGGATGCTGCCAGAAGGCTCTGTGTGATAGTGGCTTGCAAGTAGCTGCTTAGGAATCTAGTTGCTCGGCAAGTCCAAGCTTCTCACTGGAGCTGAGAAGGACTGGGAAGAACTTCCATTTGAAGAATTAAGAGGGTGCAGAAACACACGCAGTTCTAGCTCTTCCTGGGGAGTGTGCAGGACAGTTCAGTGAACAGGCCGCTCTGCCCGAACAAGGCAGAAGGCAGATGTGTAGTTCCCAAGCATATTCTTCTGAGTCTACTAGAAACATTGGAGTAGAGCTGAGATTAACTCGGTATAAGTTGCATTTGAAGCAATAACCTAGGCCAGAAACGCACTCAGCTGTAGCTGCTAAGATTCATCTGGTGCGCACATGCTGGGAAACAGGCAGCAGAGTGCCCAGTGGAAGCTACTCGATTTCACCTTGTCAGATAGGTGTTTGTCTTCCCGGCAGAGAAACAGTGGCTTAGAGAACTCTTTCTACAGCAGCCACACACTCTGCCCTAGTGCTGAGAAGCACTGGCTGTCACTTCCCTTTGCAGAAGTAACATTCTCCAGAAACACACTCTCTCCTAACTCTTCAGTTCCTAGCTCACCTCACATATGCATGGAAACACAGAGTGGAGCAGCCAGTGATAGCTCTTGCTTGGATGCTGCCAGAAGGCTCTGTGTGATAGTGGCTTGCAAGTCGCTGCTTAGGAATCTAGTTGCACGGCAAGTCCAAGCTTCTCACTGGAGCTGAGAAGGACTGGGAAGAACTTCCCTTTGAAGAAGTAAGAGTGTGCAGAAACACACGCAGTTCTAGCTCTTACTGGGGAGTGTGCAGGAGAGTTCAGTGAACAGGCCGCTCTGCCCGAACAAGGCAGTAGGCAGATGCGTAGTTCCCAAGCATATTCTTCTGAGTCTACTAGAAACGTTGGAGTAGAGCTGAGATGACCTCGGTATAAATTCCATTGGAAGAAATAATCTATGCCAGAAACCCACTCAGCTGTAGCTGTTAAGATTCATGTGGAGCGCACATGCTGGGAACCAGGCAGCAGAGTGCCCTGTGGAAGCTGCTCGATTTCACCTTGTCAGATAGCTGTTTGCCTTCCCGGCAGAGAAACAGTGGCTTTTAGAACTCTTTCTACATCAGCCACACACTCTGCCCTAGAGCTGAGAAGCACTGGCTGTCACTTCCCTTTGCAGATGTAACATTCTCCAGAAACACACTCTCTCCTAACACTTCAGTTCCTAGCTCACCTCCCATATGCATGGAAACACAGATGTGAGCAGCCAGTGATAGCTCTTGCTTGGATGATGGCAGAAGGCTCTGTGTGATAGTGGCTTGCATGTAGCTGCTTAGGAATCTAGTTGCACGGCAAGTACAAGCTTCTCACTGGAGCCTTGAAGGACTGGGAAGAACTTCCCTTTGAAGAACTAAGAGTGTGCAGAAACACACGCAGATCTAGCTCTTACTGGGGAGTGTGCAGGAGAGTTCAGTGAACAGGCCGCTCTGCCCGAACAAGGCAGAAGGCAGATGCGTAGTTCCCAAGCATATCCTTCTGAGTCTACTAGAAACGTTGGAGTAGAGCTGAGATGAACTCGGTATAAGTTCCATTTGAAGCAATAACCTAGGCCAGAAACCCACTCAGTTGTAGCTGTTCAGATTGATCTGGAGCGCACATGCTGGGAACCAGGCAGCAGAGTGCCCTGTGGAAGCTGCTCGATTTTCGCTTGTCTGATAGGTGTTTGTCTTCCCGGCAGAGAAACAGTGGCTTAGAGCACTCTTTCTACAGCAGCCACACACTCTGCCCTAGAGCTGAGAAGCACTGGCTGTCACTTCCCTTTGCAGAAGTAACATTCTCCAGAAACACACTCTCTCCTAACTCTTCAGTTTCTGGGTCAAATCACATATGCATGGAAACACAGAGTGGAGCAGCCGGTGATAGCTCTTGCTTGGATGCTGGCAGAAGGCTCTGTGTGATAGTGGCTTGCAAGGAGCTGCTTAGGAATCTAGCTGCACGGGAAGTACAAGCTTCTCACTGGAGCCGAGAAGGACTGGGAAAAACTTCCCTTTGAAGAACTAAGAGTGTGCAGAAACACACGCAGTTCGAGCTCTTACTGGTCAGTGTGCAAGAGAGATCAGTGAACAGGCCACTCTGCCGGAACAAGGCAGAAGGCAGATGCGTAGTTCAGAAGCATATCCTTCTGAGTCTACTAGAAACGTTGGAGTAGAGCTGAGATGAACTCGGTATAAGTTCCATTTGAAGCAATAACCTAGGCCAGAAACCCACTCAGCTGTAGCTGTTAAGATTCATCTGGAGAGCACATGCTGGGAACCAGGCAGCAGAGTGCCCTGTGGAAGCTGCGCGATTTCAGCTTGTCAGACAGGTGTTTGTCTTCCCGGCAGAGAAACAGTGGCTTAGAGAACTCTTTCTACAGCAGCCACACACTCTGCCCTAGAGCTGAAAAGCACTGGCTGTCACTTCCCTTTGCAGAAGTAACATTCTCCAGAAACACACTCTCTCCTAACTCTTCAGTTCCTAGCTCACCTCACATATGCATGGAAACAGTGTGGAGCAGCCGGTGATAGCTCTTGCTTGGATGCTGCCAGAAGGCTCTGTGTGATAGTGGCTTGCAAGTAGCTGCTTAGGAATCTAGTTACACGGCAAGAACAAGCTTCTCAGTGGAGCTGAGAACGACTGGGAAGCACTTCCCTTTGAAGAACTAAGAGTGTGCAGCAACACATGAATATCTAGCTCTTACTAGTTAGTGTGCAGGAGAGTTCAGTGAACAGGCCGCTCTGCCCGAACAAGGCAGAAGGCAGATGCGTAGTTCACAAGCATATTCTTCTGAGTCTACTAGAAACGTTGGAGTAGAGCTGAGATGAACTCCGTATAAGTTCCATTTGAAGAAATAACCTAGGCCAGAAACACACTCAGCTGTAGCTGTTAAGATTCATCTGGAGCGCACATGCTTGGAACCAGGCAGCAGAGTGCCCTGTGGAAGCTGCTCGGTTTCTGCTTCTCTGATAGGTGTTTGTCTTCCCGGCAGAGAAACAGTGGCTTAGAGAACTCTTTCTACAGCAGCCACACACTCTGCCCTAGAGCTGAGAAGCACTGGCTGTTACTTCCCTTTGCAGAAGTAACATTCTCCAGAAACACACTGTCTCCTAACTGTTCAGTTCCTAGTTCACCTCACACATGCATGGAAACACAGAGTGGAGCAGCCGGAGATAGCAGTTGCTTGGATGCTGCCAGAAGGCTCTGTGTAATAGTGGCTTGCAAGGAGCTGCTTAGGAATCTAGCTGCACGGCAAGTGCAAGCTTCTCACTGGAGCTGAGAAGGACTGGGAAAAACTTCCCTTTGAAGAACTAAGAGTGTGCAGAAACACACGCAGTTCGAGGTCTTACTGGTCAGTGTGCAGGAGAGATCAGTGATCGGGCTGCTCTGCCCGAACAAGGCAGAAGGCAGATGCGTAGTTCCCAAGCATATTCTTTTGAGTCTACTAGAAACGTTGGAGTAGAGGTGAGATGAACTCCGTATAAGTTCCATTTGAAGCAATAACCTAGGCCAGAAACCCACTCAGCTGTAGCTGTTAAGATTCATCTGGAGAGCACATGCTGGGAACCAGGCAGCAGAGTGCCCTGTGGAAGCTGCGCGATTTCAGCTTGTCAGATAGGTGTTTGTCTTCCCGGCAGAGAAACAGTGGCTTCCAGTACTCTTTCTACAGCAGCCACACACTCTGCCCTAGAGCTGAGAAGCACTGGCTGTCACTTCCCTTTGCAGAAGTAACATTCTCCATAAACACACTCTCTCCTAACTCTTCAGTTCCTAGTTCACCTCACATATGCATGGAAACAGAGTGGAGCAGCCGGTGATAGCTCTTGCTTGGATGCTGCCAGAAGGCTCTGTGTGATAGTGGCTTGCAAGTAGCTTCTTAGGAATCTAGTTACACGGCAAGTACAAGCTTCTCAGTGGAGCTGAGAACGACTGGGAAGCACTTCCCTTTGAAGAACTAAGGGTGTGCAGCAACACACGTATATCTAGCTCTTACTAGTTAGTGTGCAGGAGAGTTCAGTGAACAGGCCGCTCTGCCCGAACAAGGCAGAAGGCAGATGCGTAGTTCCCAAGCATATTCTTCTGAGTCTACTAGAAACGTTGGAGCAGAGCTAAGATGAACTCTGTATAAGTTCCATTTGAAGCAATAACCTAGGCCAGAAACCCACTCAGCTGTAGCTGTTAAGATTCATTTGGAGCGCACAAGCTTGGAACCAGGCAGCAGAGTGCCCTGTGGAAGCTGCTCGCTTTCTGCTTCTCTGATAGGTGTTTGTCTTCCCGGCAGAGAAACAGTGGCTTACAGAACTCTTTCTACAGCAGCCACACACTCTGCCCAGAGCTGAGAAGCCATGGCTGTAACTTCCCTTGGCAGAAGTAACATTCTCCAGAAACACACTCTCTCCTAACTCTTCAGTTCCTAGCTCACCTCACATATGTATGGAAACACAGAGTGGAGCAGCCGGCGATAACTCTTGCTTGGATGCTGCCAGAAGGCTCTGTGTGATAGTGGCTTGCAAGTAGATGCTTAGGAACCTAGTTGCACGGCAAGTACAAGATTCTCCCTGGAGCATGGAAGGACTGGGAAGAGCTTCCCTTGGAAGAACTAAGAGTGTGCAAAAACACACGCAGTTCTATCTCTTACTGGGCAGTGTGCAGGAGAGTTCAGTGAACAGGCCGCTCTGCCCGAACAAGGCTGAAGGCAGATGCGTAGTTCCCAAGCTTATTCATCTGAGTCTCCTGGAAACGTTGGAGTAGAGCTGAGATGAACTCGGTATAAGTTCCATTGGAAGCAGCAACTTAGGCCAGAAACACACTCAGCTGTAGCTGCTAAGATTCATCTGGAGCGCACATGCTGGGAACCAGGCAGCAGAGTGCCCTGTGGAAGCTGCTCGATTTCCGCTTGTCTGATAGGTGTTTGTCTTCCCTGCAGAGAAGCAGTGGCTTAGAGAACTCTTTCTACAGCAGCCACACACTCTGCCGTAGAGCTGAGAAGCACTGGCTGTCACTTCCCTTTGCAGAAGTAACATTCTCCAGAAACACACTCTCTCCTAACTCTTCAGTTCCTAGCTCACCTCACATATGCATGGAAACACAGAGTGGAGCAGCCAGCCATAGCTCTTGCTTGGCTGCTGCCAGAAGGCTCTGTGTGATAGTGGCTTGCAAGTAGCTGCTTAGGAATCTAGTTGCACGGCAAGTATAAGCTTCTCACTGGAGCTGAGAAGGACTGGGAAGAACTTCCCTTTGAAGAACTAAGTGTGTGCAGAAACACACGCAGTTCTATCTCTTACTGTGGAGTGTGCAGGAAAATTCAGTGAACAGGTTGCTCTGCCCGAACAATGCAGAAGGCAGATGCATAGTTCCCAATCATATTCTTCTGAGTCTACTAGAAACGTTGGAGGAGAGCTGAGATGAACTCCTTATCAGTTCCATTTGAAGAAATATCCTAGGCCAGAAGCCCACTCAGCTTTCCCATGTTAATAGACATTCACAGTGTTTGGCCAGTCCCCTGTCCTGCTGGGCTATCTGTGCATCCATGGGTCACAGGTGAGGGATACACTGCCCAGAATTATGAGTCGGAACATTATGAACTTCCAGTCCTGGCTGCAAATTCAAGGAATTTTTTTTTTGAAATCAAATATGTTAATCAGAATATTTTTTTGTAACTTCATACTGCATAATGCAAACTCTCTTTTCATGATATAATCTTCTTATGGGTGGGCTCTACAGCCCTCAAGAGCAATAACTGCTATCTACCAGAGGCCCACTATCTTCCAAGCCCTTACCAGATGGTTTAAATATATTATGTTTATTTCTTCCAAACCCTAAATTGAATCTTATCCACACTTTATAGTTTTAACAATTAGCAAGCAAATATATTTGATATGTCTAGGCTCCTGCAGATTAAGGTGATGGGATGGGGGTTCAGCCTTTGTCTCTTCAGCTTCAAATCCCCTGGGCTATGTTTCCCCACTGCAGTTTACTCTCCCTTCCATGGTGCCCTGTTGGTAAAATATAAATGAACATTTTATACAACACTTCTATGAGTCAGATGCTGTTCTTAAGTGTTTTGTATACATTAACTAAGTTAATCTTCATAACAGTCTATTGAGGAACATGCTATTGCTTTTACTCCTCTTTAGTCAATGAGAAAGTTGAGGCATAAATGAGATCATTTGCCCAAAGTCCTGAAGCTCATAAGTGGCAGAGATAGGATTTAAATCAGGCAACCTGACACCAGGGTCCGTCCTCAGAACCTCCCCGCTATGACAACATGTTAAAGACATAAAGAACCTTTGCTAAACTGGTATTTTAGCATCAAAAACAGGTTTATTGGCCTGGAAACTCACCTGGGGCTTTTTAACACACATGATCTACTTCTATTCCTCCATGTTTATAAGCATATCTGCCACACACATTTACATACACATGATTTCTGCAGTAGGCTAGTTTATTTTGGATCCCAGAGTTATAAGTGATTTACCTCTGGGAGGCTCACTGGCTTTCAGGATTAGAGCCTTTTAATTTATATGAGAATCCATTGTTCCTGCTGCTCACTAGGCAGCCTGCTTTAAATGTTATTAAATACTATTGATCTGAGGGTCAGATTCCTCAAAGATTGGAGACCTCTGTTCTTTGCTGGATGTAAGTTCCTTGCTCTAGGGCTGTGAAGAAGAGGGCTGCCTTTTTCTGCTGGCCTTGGTGCTGAAACAGACATCTGGGATCATAACAGCTCACCTGCCATTGTATCTTCACAAGGCTCCATCTTCACTTTCATCTCTGCCTGTGGCATCAGGCAAGGTTTCACAAACCACATGAAGGATTTATATTTTACACAAATGCCATTGAATAGGTATTGCAGGATTTTAAGCAATATGGGTAAACATGATTTCTTTTGAGTTTTGAAAAGATCACTCCTGTTGTGGTAGAAATGTTGGTTATTAGACTAAATAGGTAACTTTTTCAGAAATTCTGGCAAGAGATGAAGGTTATTTGTGCAGGAATTGTGATAGAGACAGACAGTAATATAAATTTAAGGTATGTTCAAGAAGAAAAAACTTAGTAATTGCTTAGATTATGGGGCAAGGAAGGGAGAATGAGGAGTCAAGGGTGGGTGCCAGGATTCTAGTTTGTGTTGCTAGATGAAATAACCTATTTTGCTTCATTAGGGCACAGTACAGGAAAAGGACTAATTTCAGAGACAGAAGATCATACACTCTCCTTGGGATGTATTTTCTTTTAGGTATCTTGAGACATCCAAGAAGAGAAGCCAAGGAGGCAGTTGGACACATGGGTCTGAAGTTCAGAACAGAGGTCTGCACTGGGGATAAACACTTGTGTTCCATCTACATATAGTGGTAATAAGATCCACAAGCTTGGATGAGATACTCCAGGGGAAATGTTGAGTGAGAAGAAAAGTGAGCTTAAGGTCCAGCCTTGAAGGATCCAACATATCATGGTCAGGTAAAGGGGGATAAACCTAAAAAGAAAACTGAGGTGGAGTGACCACTTCCATTTTTAAGGAATCTCTGAGAAAACAGTCAGGGGTCTGAGCCTCTAGAGCTGAAATGAGGCAAGGAGGAGAGCAAACAGATGGTACCAGATAGAATGACCTGACATAGAGGAGAAGGATCTTTGATGGATTTGTGTCTGGAGGTCACTAAACTATCTTACTGACATGTGCTGTTTTGTCTGTCCAGAAAAGTACACTGCACCCTCTCTTCTTCTGAGAAATGGTCTTGTGCCCATCACTCTAACAGGGTGGCTTGAATAAGAATAGTCAAATGATTTTAGATTCTATTTCCCTGGAAAGCCCTTGACCCAATCTAAGCCAGTCTGAGAACTTCTTGGGGTTCTTTTTCTTTAACATGAGCCCTCTGAGAAGTCATCTATGTGCCTGGGCAATGTTTTCTGAGAGACTAAGGCCACCTTACAGGGAGTAGACTGGAAAGGAGAAGAAGGATACCAGTGGAAGTCAAGTCCCTGGATCAAGTCATTCCTGAGGCTCAGCTGTATTCCAAACCTTCCTGGAATTTGATTACTTATGGTAATAAAAGCTTTTTATTGCCTCAGTACTGTCTTGTGTTTGGTTTCAAGTATTTATACTTTGAATATCTGACATAAAATTACATTCTAGGTAAATTATGTTAAAGAAAAATATTAGTTTACTTCTTAAAGTATAGTAAGGCAGACTGTTCAATGGGGACCATTGAGATAGGTGTCAAAATTGACTATAGTGGAGCCATTTTAAAATGGAGTCAGAGCTGCCTTTTCAGAGAAACTGCCTTGCTGTCTTGCACTTTGGACAGGGCTAAATTTTTAGGCTGTTTTACAAGAAATTGTTTGAGAAGTCAGCAGAAGAACAAGCATCCTGATCACAAACACTGACGATTGTGGACTTTCTGAAGATAGGATCAATAGTCAATCAATATTTAACCAAGCCTAGCTCTCTGATTCCAACTCCAATTAAAATTCTTTGTAATACAACCTCTCTTCTTCTTAACTGGTATTTGTTTTTGATGGTTGACATAGGTGTAGGGACCATGGTAATGGGGTTTTGCAAGGGGAGATAGAGATTGGACTCAACTACAAATACAGCAAGGTAAAGAGGGAATTTATATCCAAGGGCAGAGTCGGGGGTAATGGATGGAAAACTACTAAGAGAAACATCAATGTAAGAGGAGATTCTGGCCAATCCAATCTAACAGGATTCTTGCTAAAGGAAGGCCAGGACGGTCACACATCATCTAGGAGATGTTGAAGAATGGTGAACCTGATCAGATATGGAGGGTGAAAAGATATTGAGAATGGCTAAACTGACTTCACTGAATTCTTGCTAAAATTAGACAATGCAGAGATGAACACAGAAGTCCAAAAGTTGAAACCTAGTTGAAAAAGAACTCAGAGGAGCCTGATAAGAATTTGATCAGGGAGAGAATCTTTGTCAACAATCATGCTTTTGGACTGAGAGTGTCACTATGGTTCACAAAGAGGCCTTGATGGTGATTGTAAAGTGGCTGAAGAAGGTGAGAATTTTCTCCCAGGGGGTCCATTACACTGCTGGGCTATGAGATGCTCTCTGAAGGGAGCCCGTTCGGCACTGGATGTGAGTGGCAGAAATCAGCTCAGGGAGGGATAGATGTATGTGGTTTCCTGTGAATGACATAGGCTATAATTTATGAATTTACATCTGGGATCTGGAGGTGCCATTATCTCTTACAAAACATGAAGCATTAAGGATGCCACTTTACTTAATATACTGATTTCTGTTGAATCATTGGAGAAAACTGCCTGAGTCACTCAGGTGAAGAGAGAAAGGAAGATGTCTCCAGCTAGAAGAAGAGGAGCCAGGGCCCTCTCTCTGACCGTGAATTCCCCTTTGGATCCACATAATGTATATGGGGAACAGAGTGTGACTGTGTGGGGTGTGTGTGTGTGTGTGTGTGTGTGTGTGTATGTGTGATATGTAAAAACAGAGTAATCCAGAGCAAAACTTTTTAATAAAATGATTTTTGTCTTGATTATCTGAGCTTATTGCCAATGAGCTTATGTGAATGATTCATCTAATCAATAAGTTCTGTGTCAAAAAGACAATGACAAGAGCTGACATCTATTTTATCACAAACTATAGGCCTGAGGCTTCACTTGACACTGGCCACTCATCACTTTTAATCTTCCCAACAAGCTTACAGAGTAATCATTGTTGTCCTCACTCTGTGGTTGAAAACATAGACTCAGAGCGACTGGTGACAAGGCCAAGGTCCATAATGGAAAGAGGCAGAGGCAGGACTTAAACCTTCATCTTCTGGCTCCAAATTAGAGGGACTTGACCTGTCACTTCTAATAGACATGATTCTGTGATTCTCTCAGTGATTCTTATTTGATAGGTTGAAATATCTCTGTTAGCAAACAATAGAAATACTGTTCTATCTTGTGGCTCTGACCTCCCCACCCATATTCTCTCTGAGATCCACTGTCAGCCTCGGCCCCCAGGGGCCTGGGCTTGATGGCCTTTTGAAGACCGTGGCTGGAAGAACCATAAGATCAGATAGGTCTATGTTGTTTGGCATGCTTGGGTTGCTGGCTTCCTTGGGAAACAGGATGACATGGAGGGAAATACTTGGACCATCAAGCAGGAATGGGATCTTTGATTAAAGGAGGCAGTCAATCTGGCACCCCCTCATTGCCCAAACACAGGACTAGATCAGGCCCCTCTCCACCCTCTGGCCTAGAAGCCTATCTTGTGAGACACCTGGCTCTTCCTGGGCCTTGATCCTGAGAATGGTGAGTTTGTGGCCATCAATATCTATAATTTGGAGCTCTTTACCAGAATAAGAGGCTGAGGGAGAACCAAAGGGAATCTCTGATATGAGAAGGGACTCCTTTCCTCTCCAGGATGTCTGCCATGCCAGCTGTATGGGCTCACATAGGTTGCTCTCATGTCACCATGGAGCTCCCCCAAACCCCTGATTTGGCACAATTAAATTTCTCTGAAGGGGTTGCATTCTTGCCCCTGGGTGATGGCTATGTCAGCACTAAGTTAAAGTAGGAAATCAGCTTCCAGTTTAAGAATCACCCAGCTGCCCAGGAGGAAGCCTATGGATGTGGCAGCCCTGGGATAGGAAAGACAGAAATTCCATTTGTTTCCATTCTGGCCCCCTAACTCAGCCAGTGGTTTCTCTGAGCTGAGAATCATGTGGGGGACATTAGGTGATGGTGCAGAGCCTACCTTCCTCTGAACCAGTCAACTCTGCCCATGGGGCTCAGGCTTGATTCCTTCTCTCTTATTGCATCCTCCTGCCTCTACCTCTTTTGTAGGCTCTTTCATTGGTCTCACTCTTCTCCATCTCCTGTGCAGATATTTCTTCTCCTCTTGCATTTTTCCCCCTTTTCCTATCATTGGAATACTTTTTCATTTTTCTTTGTCCTACCTCTCTCCCTGCTCCCCATCAATAACTTCCACATGCACAACTGTTCAATCTTTTCCTCTTTTTTCTTTCTCACTCTTTTTTTTTTCTTGCTCTTCCTCATTAGAATGCTCTCTCTATTATAACTTTCCTGTACTCTCACATTCCTCTTCCAGCTTTCACTTCCTGTTTAGGTCTGTAATTTTCTCCTTCTCCATGCCCTCATCCCCTGTTTTTATCTTTCCCTGCCTGTCTCACTCTTCTCACATCTGAATACCAGCCTGCAGCTATTGTATCTGGACAGGTATTACCCTGAACACCAGCTCATCCAGCAGATCCTAAAGAGTCCCCGACTGTCCTGGAAGAGGAATTGAGATGAGAGCAAAAGAAGGAGAGATTCATTCAGAGTCAAACAAACTGTTTTACACATCAGAATCCCTCAGTGCTTCTGACCAGACCTGCTTTACTATCCTGAAGAGAAAATGTATACACCTGGGACCCATTTAACTAATGTCCTCCATGGAGGAGATTTGGCACGGTTTTGTGCTCAGGAACTGTTCTGCATGATTCAGCAAAAGTCCCTGCCAGGACGCTTGCAAACAGAAGAAAAGTTGATCTTCTTTGGGGATTCTAGGACTATTTGGCCTCAGATTTATTTGTGTTTATTTGGAACCATTACATGGTCACCTCCTTCTCACTCTTGATAATGAGCCATATGTTTCTATGAAAAGCAAGCCAGCTTTTCTTCTTTGGCTAATTTTGCTGGGACAATCCCCAAAGACTGGGGTGAGAATTGAAGATACTTTTTATTTCAGGAACTAGAGAAATTGTAATATCCTGGCATCTATAGGGAAAGCCCAGCAAGTGTAAAGGGAACTTGAGGGTGGGGAGGTTGTGGGGAAGGACTCCCAAGCTCAGGTCTGGAATGAAAATGAGGCCACATCAGAAGATGAGGCTGCTTTACCTTAGTTCCTTTCCCCAGAGTTCATTGTTTCTTGTCTGGAAGACTCAGCAGCTTTAGCACTTCCCCCACTGTCCCTTATATCTCTCCCAGGATAGACTGTAATTCTCCTGAGACACACTGTTACTGTTCAGGGGATACTGCTGCTCCCTCTGGAATTGGGATGTCAGTAATACATCTGTTTAGATTTATGTTTCACTTCAAAAGCATTATTCTGTCAGAAATATTATTACCAGAGCTAGAATTAATGTAAGAGCTGAACTAATGTCTTCCAGAACATGAAAACCTATTCCTCTGTATCCACAGAAAATGCTCATGAGAGTGTGTCCAGAACTATCAGGACAGACCCCTTTACCCCAGGCACAGAGGGCCAGGCTGTCCCTCCCCACCCCAGACATTCAGGCTCTAGTTATGGATAAGCTTCTTCCCAAGGCCACAGGAAATCACAGTAGATGAAGTCACCCAGAGAATGCAGTGGAGGGCAATGTCAGGCCCCACATGCTCCAACACCAGAGCATGTTACCAAAGAGACAGCTGCAAGGTACAGGAACCTGAAACCAAGACTTTTCACTGTAATGAGAAGTATGGCTCAGAATAGCTTGAAGGAAAATCAACCTATTATTCATTGCATCTTGAAATTGAGTTACTTGTCACATGCCCATGGTCAAGGACTTAATAGTGTTCTTTGAGGCACTTCAGATATAACAGGGGCAAGAATGTTCCTTGACTCTTCATCATAAAATATCAACAGTTCTGGCTCTATTCCCATTGGCCTCACTCTGCACTTACAGGCCCCACAGGCCCTATAAACTAGAGACTATCCTGGAGATGAAGGACTGCCTGAACGGGGAATGGAGCTGTGTGCCCCCTTCACATGATGCTTCTCCCTCCACTGCTCTTTCAAGAAGCAGGATCTGACCCTTATGACCCCTGCAGCTCCCCCACCTCTGCACTTCTCTGGGTCCTCTCTGTCACATCCTGGGTGAGGGCCTCCAGCTGTAGAGGGAACCTAAAGTGGAGAGAGAAGGGATGTCCCACCATGGGAGCAAAGGGAGGCCTGCCCACCATCCCTGCTTGTGGGTACCAGGTCTGTCAGCCCCCAATCCACACATGATGCCATGGACCCTGATCCTGGCTTCATGGGGGAACTTTAGTACTTTTGCTTGTTTCCAGGTTCATTGTAAAGTCAAGGAAGGGAAATAATTCCTACAAACACAAGGGACATTGTTTTTCTCCCACTGTCCCCATTGGTCTGGTTACTTTGAAGACCAACTCACCACTTTCTGTGGCTAGAACAAGAGAACTCCTAAACCAAACATTCTACGTGTTTTAAAATGCTCTTCTGAACTTTGGCGGAGCTGGATCCAGAAAAACTGGGGGCAAGAGCAGGACTGGCAGCTCAAAGTCCAGCCTCCTGTGCTGAGATGGGCCCTGGAGGAGGCCCTGGAGAGGCTTCTATCCCACACAGGCATCTGAACTGTGACTTGGATGCTCAGGCTTCAGCCATGTCAATTAATTCTCTGTGTGACCTTAGCTATATCACAAGATCACTCTGAGTCTATTTCTGTGACTCTGAAAAGTATTTAATAACATCTACCCTGTATCCAAAGTTATGGGAAGCATTAATTGAGTTAATATGCATCAAAAAATAGTCATCATAGTACCTAGAAAGGGACAAACAGATGCTAATGATCTTCATACCTCTCAAGACACACTCCCACACTTGGGGATCTCGCAGATTCCTGGAACTCTAGCAGAAAGGATGAATTGAGCACAGTGGCAAGGTCCCTGGATTTTGCAGTGGGGGGTGATCTAGAGACACCTAGAATGACCTAACTTCCCAAGCTCCTGCCTGTACCGAAGACATCCCCAGGCTCCCACAGACTGAGTATGCAGTGGGTGGGACCCCTTGTAGTCTAGGCTACTTCTCTTCTTCAAACCATTTTCACAAAGCCTGCCATAGCATTTCCAAGGAAACTTTTTCATCAGTGGGGACCTAATCTTACTGATACTTCAGTGAAAACATTTTGTATTGATATTTGGAAAACTTGACACATTACCAAGTGGGAGTGTGTGTAAGGTTATGTGTTCATGTTGCAAGCCCCCCAAAACACACACACACACACCACACATGCAAACACACACAGATATACCATACACACACCACACACATACACACAAATGCAAATATAGCATATACACTCACACCACACACACACACACCACACATATAGCATATACACACACATCACACACACACATGCATGCACACACCTCACATACCACAAACATACACATGTATGCAAAACAAACATGCCACACTCCACACACATACACACACATGCACCACACCCCACACACACATACACCTTTTTATGTCTCTTTCTTCTTAGAGCATTTTACAATGTCCATTGAATGCTGCCTATGAAACCTCACCATCCCTGGCCCTGTAAACAAATGAGATGTTTTTATTTGTATCAAAGTCTTGATTTGCCTGGAGAAAGGTTAACAAGGAAGTGGAGGGGGAGAGGCCAGTGATGGCAAAGCAGTCAGGTGGCAGGTATCCATTATCAAAGGCGAAATCAATGGGACATGGGGTGGGGAGACTGGCAGAGCATGTTTTGAGCCACCATTGCCTGTTGTGAAAGCTCCTGTGAGCCATGAAACACATACCCTGGGTGTTACAAAGCCTCCAACCTGCCTCCTGCTCCTGTTTCCTCCTCAAGTCACACACACCACATCACACACACACCACACCACACACACACACATACTCCCAGTGAGTGTAAACAGTAAAAAAATATCATAGAATATCTGTATGAACCAAGCACTGTGAGAAATACTGTATGGGGAGAAAAGATGAACAAGGTGGTGCCTGTGTTAAAGGAGTTCTAAAAGCAGTGGGGAAGGTAGACAGGCACACAGACAACTGGCATAAAAGGGTATGTATTTATTATGAAAACGACATGTGGTAGTGTTTCAGAGAGTCAGTGTGTCTAAAATAGAAACCAGAACTGCTGGCTCTGCCAATTTCTTATCATGTGGAAAATTCACCCTTGGACAGTTCACTCTTTTCATTGTTACTGTTTTCTCATCTGTAAACTGTGGATAAGGATATTTAACTCAGAGGGTGTCTGAAAGGAGCAAATAAACATTTCTAGGCCCTGCATTTCAACATGCAGAATTTGAGCAAAGTTCTGGTGGCATATTACAGCAAGGGGAATGACTTCAGCAAAGTCAGGAATGACAATGTGCTGCCTGTTTGGAGAATAGAGATCATCATAGGTAGACTGGAGGGTTGTGCACATGGGGGTAAAAAGTTAGGGTTGAATTCAGCTGTGAAGAACCTTGAGTGCCCAGCTTAAAAAGAAGGAGAAATTTAGTTCATCACCAACATGTTTCTTTTGCCTAGGGTGGTGCTTTTATTTCACTTTAAAATTAATTAAAATGCCTGTAGGCAGGGCTTGCTCAGCTACAATTTGCTACAGGCTCATCTCTCTCTGTTGCTTTACCACCACAGAGAATTCTGAATTAAGGAAACTTTGGAGTGATTAATCTGTTGCCAGGGTGAATGATATGGGAGGCTTTCAGGGTCTGTGGCTTCATTCATGCATTCTTTCCACAGTCACTGGTCACTTCCTGTGGGCCAGACTGTGGAAAACCTCAGAATGTATCAGCAGGTAGAGAGGTTTTCCTGGCATGAAGACCCAGCTAGAGTTGTCCTGACAAGGTTAGAGCAAAGAGATAAACATTCATGGGGATTAATTAAGATATAGATATAGATGAAATAGTTGTAGATATATGTAGATATATAGATATGTAGACAATCCAGATGAGAAGATGCATATAAATATACAGAGTTTAAAAAATAAAAACAAGTACCAGCCCAGTGGCATAGTGGTTAAGTTCACACACTCTGCTTTGGAGGCCTGAGGTACACAGGTTTGGATCCTGGGTGTGGACCTACACAACTCATCAAGTCATGCTGTGGCAGCATCCCATATACAAAGTAGAGGAAGATTGGCACAGATGTTAGATCAGGGAAAATCTTCCTCACCAAAAAAATAAATAAACAATAAAAAATAAATAAAATTAAAAAATAAAAACAAACAGTAAGAATTAAACCATGCTAGAAGGAATTTCACAATGTGGCACATAGTTTGATTACCAAGCTTCCCCACAACTAGTCATGTGATCTTGATATGTGGCTTAATTTCTCTGAATCTCTTTTTCCTCAACGGACTAAAATAACAGTTCTTCTAACCTACCACATTATTGTAAGAATCAACTGAACAATAGAATCACAGTACTTTAGGGCTGTAAGAGAATTCAATATCCAATCACTCAATTTTCAGATGGTGAGACTGAGAGTTCTGAGAGATTTACTTTCCCTGGCTATTGAACTAGCAATGATAATTGATAAGATTTTAATGTGTTGTAACTTACATTTATATGATGCTGTATTTATGGAATACTTTTATAGATAGTATCTAACTTAATCATTATTCTTTTATAAATAAGCACTACTCCATGCCAGGCCCTGTGTTAGGGCCTCACCCCCTAGTAAAGTCTACACACACAGTAAACATTCCTGATGTTCACCCAGGAAGGTGGAGCTCAGATTAGGGGGTAACTGTAGGAAGAGCAGTGGTTAGGACACAGATTCTGGGACAAGACTATCTGGGGACACATCCTGGCTGAACCACTTACTGGACAGATGACCTTGGACCAATTATGTCAACTCTCTGTGCCTCTGTTTTCTCATCTGCAAAACAGGGATAAGAGGGTAGTTATAAGAATTGAATGGGTTAGAATCTCTGAAGGGCTTACCCCAGCACCTGCTACATGCAAGCACTGTAAGTGTCTGATAAACCCTTGTTAACACATAGGTGAGATGAGAGACAAGAATGGCTATTTCAGGCCAAACTTGACTTGGGAATTTTCAGGAAAGAAGTGTAATTTAAGTAGAGAATCAAAGGAAAGTGTGGATTTGGATAGAGGCTGGAGAAGGAAAGGAATAATTGTGTTAGGAGGAATAGAATAATGGAAAACATGAATGGTGTTCTGATGGAAGACTTCCAGTGTTGCCATCCACACTGCCAGCTCACCTATGGGGTGTGGGAGTCACAGTGAGGTCCCCCAAATTTCTCACCAAGTTCTTCCCTTCTCAGGAGTAACAGACCCTTCAAAGACAGGGGGAGCTGCCCAGAAATTTATTGTCCATTTCATCACATTTGGCTCTGGGGAGGGTGGTGTGGAGACAAGTCTCATTCATGGATGAGACTTGTCTACAAGCTGGGTTTTCTTGTTTTTATTTCTTTCAAACAAATTTTACTCCCAAATGGAAAGTGATATTTTGCTAAGTGGTGGCAGGCTGGACGTTCTGGAGAAATTCCACTGGGTTGTGGTCAGTTCTGACAATCCTGGCCTGGCCCTCACATTGCTGCTTGTCACTGGCTGATTCTGTCTCCATGTGGTTCACCCAGGATGAGGCAACCTGGATTCCCTGGAAGCGGGGGTTCCCATGTCACAGAGTGACTGGGAGAGGGAGGTGATGCAACTTTGCTGAACCAGACAGTGTCTACAACAGGCTCATGATCTGGAACCTGGGGGAGTGACTGACCAAACCCAGTGGAATTTGTCCATGATGCTCAGCATGCTACCCCTTGGCAACAACTCCCTTGTCATCTGGAGGTGTCCCAACCAGTATTTCCAAGCACCTTCATGAGGAGGCATCAATCTCCCATCAAAGGCAGCACCTTGGGTTCCCCTGTCATGGCACAGGTGTGGGCCCAAGCAAGCTTTGTATGAATGGGCAAATTGATAATGACAAAATTTACCTTTTTATATTTGATTTTTTCAGAATTACTTTCAAATATTTTAAATTTAACTATCATATTTGATTACATAAATTTAGACATAAAAATTATGAGTAAAAAGAAACACCTTACATTTTTCAATCACTTTAAGAAATAAAACTTTACCAAACTACTTACATCCCTGATCATTAATGTGTCTTTGATCCATCCCTGCAGCAACTATCACGGTTTCTGGACATTTAAAAAATATTTTACCATATTTGCTTATGCCTGTGATAATTATATTATATGCATGCATTTTAATATTATGTGAATGGCGTCATGCTGTACATATTTTCATATGTTTTTAATGTAATTTTTTGTTTATGATATCATTTCTATTGACATATAATATTCCATTATATTAATGTACCACAACTTGTTTATCTCATCATGATGGACCATATCAGTCAGTTTTCCCCCTTCACAAATGGTTTTAGAATTTGTGTGGCTTCTAATGACAAACATTCAAAGTCTCAAGTGCCTGCTGGGGACTTTACGGGGGTGATCAAATTTGGATTCCACTAGGCCAGGCTGGATCTGAGCTTATGGTCAGGTTTAGTTCTTCTTCATGGGTCTTCCTTCTGAGGAAGGCTGAAGGGATCATGGGTACTTGGGACATGCTCTTCTCACAGAGGAGCACAAGAGTACAAGAGGCCAAGCCGAACCATACAAGCACATTCCCAGCTTCTGCTTGGGTCATGTCTGCTGATGTCCTCTGGTTCAGATTATCATGAGGCCTAGTCTGCTGACAATATAATGGGGAGATGCACTCAGCCTGCTCCAGGGAGAAGAACTGCAGGTCACATAGCACAGGGTGTGGGGGTTTAGTTCTAATAAACCAGGAAGAATCAGGAGCAGTGATCCAGTCTAACTTGAGCTCATGTACTGCTAGTAAGACTGCAAAGAA
This sequence comes from Tapirus indicus, assembly GCA_031878705.1. NCBI lineage: Eukaryota > Metazoa > Chordata > Mammalia > Perissodactyla > Tapiridae > Tapirus > Tapirus indicus. The sequence goes on along the minus strand of CM062924.1, from coordinate 84,026,939 downwards.
GGGTGTATCCATGTCTGGTGAAGCTGAAGCTCACTCATCCTACAGCCCAGCCATGAACAAGGTATGTGCTCTAGAGAGACTCACACACTACAGCTTTATAAGATATGAGGACCTGAAAGTGCAGTATTCTAACCAATCTTTTCAAAATATTTTTGTGTATGAATTATTATTCTCACTTGATCGATAAGAACATTGGGGATCTGAGTATTTGAGTAATTTGCTAAAAAAGGATGGAGCCAGGGTCTGGAAACCAGGGTTTTGAGTCTCAACCTGGTGCTGTCTCCACTGCTCCATGCTGCCAAGCATCCTTTGTGCCTGTCCCTGGCTTTATGCCCTAGGGCTGAGAGGAAAGCCTCTATGAGTCTGGCTATGTAGGGATGGATAATTTTTTCCTTTTAAGTTCTCTGGTTAGTCTAATAATTAAATTGACATAAGAGAGATTAACAGGAGAAAAATAAATTTAATTTTGTATATATGGGAGACTCATAAAAATTATGAAATTCAAAGAAGTGACCAAAGCAGGAAGTTTTTATACCTTTTAGACAAGGAGACAATACATTTGTGAAGAATTGACAAGACCAAGAAGTTTGGGCTTAGGGTAGTAAATTAGTGAGGAAGTAACAAGACTTATTTATATAGTCTTCTTGACCCCAAATTTCCTATTTCTGGTGGTAAAGATGCCTTTTACCCTCTTGATACAGGGAAGGTACCTTTCACATGGGAGATGTATTTCCTGCTTTCAATGGGAAAAAGAAGGTTAAAGAGTCCTTCTTGTACTAGCTGTTTCTTAAGCAACTTTAAAAAATGAATATACCAAATGGCACACTTCAGGATAGTATATTCTTCTCCCCCTCACTCCCACCTCTGAAACTTTCCCAAGAAGTTTCATAGTCAAGAAGCTTCATTGATAGATTGTTTCATCTCATTGAACCAGTCTCTTAGTCCTGACAATAGGTCAGTTCAGTTAAAGTAATTTTAGGAGGTGGTGAGCCAAAGGGCTGTCAAAGTTAGGCCTATATTGCACAAGCAATCAGGTAGTTATTAAGAAGAATTTCTATGGAAACAAAAGAAAAACAATGATTGGTGCAGCCTCTAATCCCAGTTTCAGAGTTCTGAAGGCAGCCAGTAAAGAAAATTTCTAGACGTCAGGCTCAAAGCATCGTCAGATGGAGTGAGGGCAGAGAGTGGCAATCTGACAGGTTTTCCTGGTTTCTAGTTTAAATGTCTCTGGTGATCTTTTTGAGTGGCCACATAGCAACAGGCACAAAGGTTGTCCATATATAAACAGTTGTAGTGATTTCTCTGAAGTTTATATCAAGTTGTTCCATTTTAGCTTGCATGGCTTTGGAAATAGAACATATTTAGTTCTCAATGTTTCCAAGCCAGAAATGTTGGAGAAAAATGAAAACACTAGTTTGGAGAATTGTAGCCAGATATTGGACAAAAGTAGAAGAATTTGGGATCCAGCCCAGTTTATGGGTATAAAACAAAACCTCAAAGGCAATTAACAGCACTGGAATCTGATATTCACAGAGGTATATCACTGAAATATAAGTTTTTCTACAGTTACCCCCATTTCTACCAGAGATAATCAAAGTAAGATTCATTTGTTTGCAAAATAAATCTAGTCCCAATAAACTTGGCCTGAGTACTTACATACATTCAGCCCTCTATATCAGTGGATTCAGCATCTGTGGGTTCATCCAACTGTGGATTGTGTACTATGTTTATGGTTTGTAGTTGGTTGAATCCACAGATGTGGAACTCACAGATATGGGCCACTAAGGGACTTGAGCATCTATGGAATTTGATATCTGTGGTGGTGGGGTGGGTGGATCCTGGAACCAATACCTTGTGGATACTAAAGGACAACTATGAGTGCAGCAAGAATAGTGATTGATCATATAGACCCATTTAAAGTCTGATTTGCTGAAACTTTTTATAAGAAATCTCAGATTGGACTTTCAAAAGCCCCTCAAGGCTATGAAGTCAAGTTAAAGACATATCACCAGAATATGCCTCCAATTCCTATAGACATAGGTGAATTCCTCACTTCTCAAGGTCCCCAAAATATTCTGAAGTTCCTGTGCCTGCCAGTAAGTGATCTTCCTTACTCACCTGGTAAGGCTGACAAGAACCCTATAAGCAAGGTAGCAAGCTGTTTTTCTAAAGAGCTTTATTGGCTTCATAAATTCAAGCTTAGTTCTTTAAAGCTGCCTGGCAATGTCTGATTTTATGCACATCTCTCTCAAACATGACACTCTAGTCAAAGCCTTGGTAATATAACCAATGTCTCCAGTTGTGTCCTCTTATAAGGAAAACAGATTCTTATTGAACTTATGCAACTAACTGGTCCTGTGATGCTTAATGATGGTGACACCTTGTGAGAAATGTGTTGTTAGGTGATTTTGTCCTTGTGTGAAGATCATAGAGTGTATTTAAGAGAAACAAAATTTGCCACTCCAAAAATTTCTCCTTAACATGAAGATTATTTTAGTCTGATTATTTTTTGAAAACAAAATACTCAGAAAGTTTTTCTTGTTACCTCCCTCTTAGCTGCCTAAAACAACTCATATATATAAAAAAAAAACATGTCTCAGGAAGTGAGCTGTCACCTTAGCATAACATGAACTAGGTGGTAGACAGGGAGGAACATAAAAAAGCCTGTTTTGTTGGACTTCCTTCTGTGTTCTTGTTTTTCTGTGTGGCCAAACAGTTGTTTTCCAAACATTTCCTTCTTTTCACCTACCTGTGAATTGCTCTTTTTCCCTTTGAGGGCCCTGATTCTCCTTATCGCCAACATCTTCTTTTGTCTTTACATGAGGATTGTATTTAAGGTGAGGGTTTTAGGCATTTGGGCAAGTTACTCAGTTTTCCTGGATTTCTCTCATGTATATGTTATTTAATTTTTGTTTGTTTTTCTCTTGTAAATCTGTCTCATGTTAGTTTAACTCTTAGACCAGACAGAAGAACCTAGAGGGTACAGAAAAATTTCTTGCTCCCCTGTAGTTCTTACACAGACCAGATAATATATCCTAGTACACACCTAGGCTATATGGTACTAATCTTATGGGACCACCATTGTATATGCAGTCTGTCTTTGACTGAAATGTCATTATGTGGCACATGACAGTATATTGTCATGAAAATAAGAACATTCACTAAGAGTTTCCAAATACTGGAGGGATCATGTAGGGGAAAAAGGTAATTGTTTTATCTTTGTTCACAAAAGTATATTTTACCAAATTGATGGTAGCTTAAAAGAAAAAAATAAAAGGTTTCCTTATAATTGGAAAAACAAAACATTAAAGAACCAGTATATTTCAAAAATATCATAAAATTTATAATCATCCTCATCAGTTTATTCATTCCCATGTAATTAATTCTTGTTGATCTTAATCTTCTGTTAGCAGTTTTATGAAGCCATTGATTTCTCCTTTCGAGTTCTGTAAATTCTTAGCCAGTTCAGTGCTATGACCCGGAGGTTATCAGAAACTTGTACTTGTTATTCTTTTCCATGATCCTCCTTGAAGATAAAGCACTTTTGCAAAAACACTTTTTTCAAAAACATCAGAGTAAAATAATACTTGTCTATAAATGATGAAAGACTTAAAAATGTCCATGGTTACAGGTCTGATGGAGTTTATTATGATATGATATTATTGAAAAGGAGATTTGGTTATTTCTGACACAACATTTTAAGATGATAGCTGGAATTATGACTAACATTACATATCAGATTTTTAGTAATTGTATACAATTTCTGGAATACTTATGTTAATAACATATAACTGTACATTAGTTAAAGAAGGTTTAGTATCACTCCTTATTTAATAATACTTCCATTGTAATTTAACATATCAAATAATCCTAGTTAGTTTATTATCTCTCTTTTTATATATAGAGAGAACAAATCTTTTGAGATTTTCAGAGGTCCTCTGGAAAATTTCCAAAGTTAGTTTTAGGTCAAAAAGACTTCAACTAGAATTTGATTTTTGGGAAGTTTGTCAATAATCAAAATGTTTTAAAAGATTTGATCAAATAAGATCATAGGTCACTGTGAAACAATACCTACTTAATTGTCTACTTAGCCAAAGTGACAGTTATAGACTTTACAGGTAAATACGGGAAGTTACATAGTCACAAAAAGAAAAACAAAACAAAAAAGAATTAGTTTTTTTTAAGTAATCAAAGACCTGATAAAGACAATATCCTGTGAAGCACAGGAAATTATTTTGATAAAACACAAATCTTTATTTTCTAAGCATATTACTTAAAAAGTAAAGAAAACTTTCCATAATCTTATCAAGAATAGATTAATAGTTCAAGAAAACTTTGTCCTTTTATCAGACAAAAAAAATTGTTTTCATTTACATAAGTACACTATTGATATTAAAACATTTTTAAAAATCCTTATATTAAATTCATTCCAATTTAGCTAGCTTGACTACACAGGTAAAATTCTCTCTCTCTTTTTTTCAACTTTTATATCTATTTAGTTTGTTCTTTATTCTCCTCTTTCCCATTCTGAAACAATCAGTTATTTTATTTTAGGGCAAGATTGCTGGATTTTTTTTCTTTTAAAAAAACATATCACCATAACTCATAATTTTTTCCTAGCCAAAAATATATCCAAATTTCTTTGCATACAGATATATTTTCCCTATTACTTCCAGTAGTTAATTACATATGTTAATTAGAATTCTCAACTCTACAAACATTAATTTCTACTAAAAACTAAGTAAGCAATTGTAAACTGTTATATCAGGATTCTTTAGATTGGCAAATTTATGACTAGATTCCATAACCTCTAGAAGCTTATGCTTTCTCACAGTACAATTTTTCAAATGTGGTACAAGGCATATTTACTCACAGATCTAACTATCTTTAGTTTCTTTGTAATAAGAAGCCAAACATGGATAAACTTCTGTTCATTAATTATTTCTCTATTTTTTTTTGTAAATGATCTAGATATTCAGTGAATTTCCATTATTTAATTTAAATTAATAAAACTCTAATTGTGTAAGTTACTAAAGAGATTTGGGAAACTTTTTAAGAAAACATATCATAAAACATAATTATTATTGAAAAGTTCACTTGAAAACTTTTATTCCACTTACATTTATTTAATTAACTTGTTCTTAACAACTATGTTTATATTACTCAGAAAATTTCATGAGATGTTAGACAAAGTAAGCTGTCATCTCAAGATATTTTTCTTGCTGATAAGTTTTGTAACAGAGAGACCATGAGCTTATATGACTAGTAAATCCAGGTGGAGCAAAAGTTGTATGCCTGCAGTATATTTAATGCTGCTATCTCCGAAGACATGTCTATTTTAATTAAACCAACCAACAAACAAGCTTTTGTTTATTGAATATTATCCCCGATCATGTGAATTTGAAAAGCATTTGTGTTGATTTCTATTATATTTTGAGAGTTTAGAAATATTTAATTTGATAAATGCTTATTTTTTCTTTAAGCCAATTAAATGGAGCTTTTTTTTACAAATTAATTTTGATAATACCATCCAAATGAGGAAAAATATTACATATATACAACATACATATATAGACACACACAAATATACAGACAAAAGCAGAGACCTCACAGCTGTTGTAAAATTTTAACCATGTGTCAAGTACAATAATACAAAACTCACTAGTTACATAACAGTTGGATCCAAATTATGTTTCTGGCAGTTGAAATGTTAAGTTTACCCACTCAGGTGGCTAAAGTGTTTTACTATTTGTGGAGGTAAGTTTAAGATTTATATTTGCCCTTAACAAATAATCATATAAAGGCTGTGGATTAGAGTTTGGGCAAGGGAAATTTTACAGCAGTTTTTTTCTTTCTTTTGCTGAGGAAGGGTCACCATGAGCAAACATCTTTTGCCAATCTTCCTCTTTTTGCTTGAGGAAGATTGTCCCTGAGCTAACATCTGTGCCAATTTTCCTCTGCTTTATACATGATGCCACCACAGCATGGCTTGATGAGCATGTGCAGGCCTGCACCCAGGATCTGAACCCCAATACCCTGGGCCACCAAAGTGGAGCATGCAAACTTACTTATGCCCCTGGGCAGGCCCCAACAGGTTGTATTTTAAAAAGCCTCTTTTTCCATTTTTTAAATTTAGTCTCAGGTAATTGTGAGCAGTGTTTTAGTTATCTCCTGGGGTGTTACCATTTTAAAGACATGGTAAGATTTACATGTTCAAGACATAGAGAAAGAATGTAAGTTTTCCCCAAGAAGTTTTGGGTATATTTGTCTATTATCAGAAATCTAGGGTAATTACTATTTAATTTTTTTCTTCAGTGCAGAACAATTTTACTTCTAATGTCTTCATTTTTTACAATATTTGCAAGATTTTTGAAATAAACAGGGAAGGTTTGGGGCTTGGCCAAAGGATAGGTGAACTTTGAATTGTTTCTGGAGCCACACTTCTGGTCCTGTAAATACTCAACTTTCAAGACAAAGACAGCTGTTTCTAATTTCTCAAAGTATTGGATTGTAGCCTGAATGATGTCAAAAGACTGATCTATCTATCCAATTGCATTTTATTTAATTTGCTTCTTTATATCAGAGAGAAGATTAACAACTAAAATGAAAATGAACAATTTCTATGTTCTAGTCCTTCAGGGTTTAATACAGGATGCCTTTGTAAAATGTATACAAAACATTCAACAAAGTTCTCCAAGTACTCTCCTTTTTGAGTACACAATCCAACCTAGGATCAATTTTCCTTGGGGAGAAAGACTCTAATATTGTTTCTATAAGCCTCTGAACATTGGTCTTCAGCTGATCCATTTCCTGATCATTTATTGAAAGGCCTGGAAGAAAATCTGATCATGGGTTTCTTCTGTGAGTGTTTTTACCCACAGATGTCCATCTGGATTGTCTTATAACTACAGTATAATCATGAGTGGGAGGAACACCCCTTACCAGCAGTTAAAAACAAGACAACAGGCACAAGATGGAGTTGCTTATGCTAAGCTCCATGTCACCAAGTGAAGGCTTAATTACAGTTTTAGCTCTCCCAGAAATGAAATCTTAAACCAGTCAATCAAGAATCACCTGATCAGCAGTAGTTAGGTAATCTGCCTGACAAACCTCTGCCATGTCCTAAAGGAGAGTAATTTTGCAACAACCAACCCACTTTTTTGTCAGTATAACTTTCTTGTTCCTGTTTCCTTCTGCCTATAAAAGTCTTCCATTTTGTACAGCTCTTCAGAGCTCCTTTCTGTCTGCTAGATTGAATGCTATCCAATTTGAAATGATTTTTCTTCAAATAAACTCCTAAAATTTTTAATATACCTCAGTTTATCTTTTAATAGTTCTGGAGTCAGAAGTGAAATTTGAAGGACATCTCTAATGGTCCTCAGGAGCAATGAGCAACCAGGGAAATGTAAGCACTGAGCCCCTTGAAGTCACTGCTTCCTTGCTGCCTCTGGATGTCATGGGTAAGTCCCTCTCAGATCCTAGCTCTGCAGCTTTTGCATTATGAGCTTTCAGACTTTATTTGAGCATTTTTTCTGGACAGGATCCAGAAACCAGCTGAAGTTGGACTGGATCTGACTGAAAAACTAGACTGTGTCTGGAGTTGGATCAGGTCTGACTTGGAAACTGTGATGGGTCTGGGGTCATACTGGGGCCAATTTAAGATGGAATGGGTCTGGTGTGAAGCCTTGGGTGAATAAAGTTTTAAGTCTGAACAAACAGGTTAACCTGACCAAAGATAATCTTGAAATATAGGGGCCACAGTGAAGAACTTTTAACCTAGCCAAGCTTATCCATTCAGGAGATGCCCTAAAGAAAAAGAGATTTAAGCCACAGACTCACTATAAAGGGTAGAGGGAAAATTATTTTTCCTTCTCTACAGTGTCTTGTGACCAGGATGAGACCTGCTGGGACACCCCACTCACTCCAGAGCATGCAGATGTGATCCTGAGAAAACTGGCAAAAGCTGGCAAAAGATGAGAATTATTACCAAAGTTATCTCTTTGAGATCTCTGTCTTTGGTGCCTGGTTGAGAGATGAAGGTAAAATTTCATATTATTCTTTCCTTTCCAAATTCAGATTGACAGACAAAAATTTTGTAAGAGTTATCTTGTGAATTTGCTTTTGGGTACCCTTTTGTTGTTGATCCTTTTTCTCTCAGGGACAGCTATTGCCTTATTTTTTGTATCATTTCATTTGCTGAGAACTTGGCTTGGCAATTGTCAGGTTAAGGGCCCACAAAATATGGCCAGACAGAAATGTGGATTGCACTCCATTTGTGGCTAGACATGGCTGGACAAGAATGTGGATTGTACTGTATTTGTGGCTAGGATCCTACCCACCCCCTCAGGGGAATTGCCCAAGTTTTTCTTTCTTTTGATTTTCTTTGGGAGTGGCTCCGGATTTTGGGAGAGTAGTACTTTTTGCACCCTCTTTGGGAACAGCTCTTGTATCCAAGGGGTTGTTCAATACTGTCAGGAATATTTACTGTTTGTCCTGGCTGAAAGTTGATAAGATTTTTGAAAAGATTTTTTTTAAATAGATCTATGATCAGAAGTTGGCCAAATTGAAAGCTGATATTCAGATTCTGATAGGAACATTTTTTAGGCTCTCTCTCCTAAGCTAAAATGAAACTGTGTACCCAGACAGAAAGAAAAACATTCTGAAGTCATTTGTGGAAGGATTCACTAAAACATTCCAAAGATATGTTAGTGCACAAAGGGCATGATCTGCTTGCCACGAGACAAAAGCCAATCATCAAGAGGCAAGATGGTGGAAAAAAGAAAGGGTTTATTATAGTTTGCTAGCAAAAGGGAAGATGGCTGACTCATGTCCAAAATAACCATCTTAAGGGGCACAAAATCTTACAGCAGTTATATAAGCTGGCGGGTTACAGAGGAGGGGGTTAAGAATGTTGACCTTGGGTGTTACAGACTGGGAATCACCACACCAGATCTTTCAGTTTTAATTGATGATGGCTATCAGCATAGACTGTCTCTTTGGAGGTCATCACATTCCTAAGGAACTCAAAAGAACAAAGTTATCATCTTATCACAGCTGGGAGGTACATTCACAAGCAGGGGTCATAAAATCTACAGAGAAGTTAGATCTCCTGGAGGGTGAAAACCCAGCGGGGTTGGTTAGTCAGAAGTCATTCAAAGTTACAATAGGTTTCTTTCCTACAGTATGGCTTCCCTTATGTCAACCTTCTGTTAAGCAGGTGTCAACACGCAGCTGTAAATTTAAAACATAGGAATATTTTGATTTCCATCTTAGTTAAAGATCTTCTCCTTGATATAAAGAAGCAAGTTGAAGATAATGTAGTTTGCTGAGTGGTTCAGCCAATTGATATAATTAGGCTGCAACCCAGTAATTGCAATAACTGGGAATAAAAGCAATTGTCTTCATCTTACAAATTTTTGCAAAACCAGAAATGCAGCTCTAGAAACAATTCAACATCCACCTATCTTTACCATCCCTCAAACCTCCCCTATTTGTCTAAAAATACTTGCCGATATTGTAAAAGATTATTATTTTGGAAATAGAACTGCCCTGCCTTTAAGAAAATGAAGAAAAAATTTAAATAGTAATTACCTTAGACTTCTGTTAATGCAAAAATATACTCCAAAACTCCCAGAGAAAATTTGCATTCTTTTCTATCCCTTGAAGATGTAAATCTTGCCATGTCATTGAAATGTAAACACCCAAGGAAGTAACCAAAACACTGTCTGCCATCATCTGAGACTGAAAAACAAAAAAAGGAAAAGGCACTTTTAAAAATACAAACTGTTATTAAAAGTTCCCTTGCCCAAAATCTAGTCTGTAGCCTCCTTAAAATTACTTGTCAAGGATAAATACAAATCTCTACTCTTTTATCCAAAAATATTAGTAAAAATGCTCTAGCCTTCTGATCAGTAGACTTATTTCAACTACCAGGAACAATTTGGATCCAACTGTTCTTTTATAAACTAGTGAGTTTTGCATTACCATACCTGTCCCATGGTTAAAATTTTTAAATGAAATAGCTTTACATTAAAGCTAATTAAAATGAAATTTCATTTTTTAAATGAAGTAAGATTTCTGTTTGCATCTGTCTGTATATTTATGTATGTCTATGCATGTGTGTTATAACTGTGTGATAATTTTTCTACCTCTGGATGGTATTGCCAAAATTAATTTGTAAAGAGTTCTATTAAATTGGCTTAAAGATAAACAAGCATTTATATAAATCAAGTATACTCTCAGAAATATAGAAACTAACCAAGTTTACACAATCTAGGATAATCTTTGGTAAATAAAACCTAGCTTAAGTTTTTTGGCTTAATTAAAATAGGCATATCTTTAGAGTTATCACCATTAAATATACTTTTATTCTACCTTGGTTTACTAAAAATCAAATAATCAAATGTAATCTCTATTACAAAATATGTCAGCAAGAAAGATAATTGAAGATGATGGTTAGCTGTTTAATGTCTTGTAAAATTTTTGTGACTAATCTGAACATAATTGTTAAGGACACACAAATTAAATAGATGTAAGTCAGATAAAGTTAATAAATAAACTTTAAATAATAATTATGTTTTATGGTATGTCCACTTTAAAAATAGTTTCCAAAATGTTTTTCGTAACTTGACACCTTAAAATTATACTGGGATAAATTAAATTATAGATATTCATTACCACCTAGGTTATTTCCAAAGAAAATATTAGAACTTTAATAACTGAACACAGATCTATCCACCCTTGGCTTTCTTTTACAGAAGAACTAAAGATATTTGGGTCTATTAGAAAACATGTTTTGTGCCACATTGGAAAGTTTACTATGAGAAAGAATATACTTCTAGAAATTATGAAATTTCTTTATAAATTGTCAGTCTCCCATTTCTTATTTTTTAGATTTCACTAGGAATTAAAGATTCTAAGAGTTAAGAATTCTAATTAAATATATATATTTATATATAATTAAATAATATATATTTATATAACTAAAACTACTGGAAATAATAAGGGTTTAAAAAAAAGCTATTATATCAATAGTGTACTTGTGTAAAACTAAAACTCAATTTTATTTCATCTGACAAAAGAACAAAGTTTTCTTGGACTATTGCTCTGCTCCTGATAAGAGATTGCAAAAGATTTTCTTTATCTTTTAAGTAATCTACCTGGAAATCAAAGATTTTATGTTTTACCAAAATAATTTACTGTGCTTCATATTGTTTTTGTCAAGTCTTTGATTACTTTAAAAAAGATTTTTCCCAATATTAAGAGAGCTAAGTTTTGTTCACAAATATTTAACCTTCTGTATTTTCCTTTAACATCTTCTACTGTCATTTTGGTTAAATAGATACAGTCATGCATTGCATAACAATGCTTTGGTCAACAATGGACTACATATATGATGGTGGTCCCATAAGATAAGTAGCATAAAGCCTAGGTGTGTAGTAAGCTACATCATGTAGGTTTGTGTAAGTACTGCAGGAGAGGAAAAAGTTTTCTCTAGTCTTCTAGGTTCCTCTGGCTGGTCTAAGAATTAAATTGAGATAAAATAGATTAATAGGAGAAAAACAAACAAATTTTAATAACGTGAAGACATGGGAGAAACTTAGGAAAACTAAATAACTCACCAAAATTGCTGAGGCCCTCACCTTAAATATCATCCTCAGCTAAAGACAAAAGAAGATGTTGGGGATAACTAGAGTCAGGGACTTCAAAGGAAAGGAAGGCAAGGCACAGATAGCTGTAAAGGAGCAAACGTTTGGAAAACAACCATTTGTGGGGCCACACAGAAACAAGAACACAAAGGGAAGTCCAATAAGCAGGTTTGTCTAGGTTCCTTCCTGTCTACCACAGAGTTCATATTATGCTAAGGGGAGCTCACTTCCTGAGATCCATTTTTTAATCTGAATTATTTTAAGCAATTGAGAGAGGTAATAAATATTTCTGTCTTTTGTTTCTTAAAAATAATCAGCCTAAAATAATCCTCACGTCAAATAGACATATTTTGCATTGGCAAATTTTGATCTCCTTCAGTACACTCTATGATGTTTGCACAATGACAAAATCATCTGATCATGCATTCCTCAGAACCTATCCTCATTCTTAATTAATGCATGACTATAATTATTACTTCACAATGATCTGTGATCTTATTTAATCAAATGTACAAAACTTTTAACATTTTCTCAAAATCAAATTCTAAATGGAGTCTTTTTTACCTCAAACTAATTTTGAGATTTCCCAGAGCACTGCCGGAAAATCTCAAAGGGTTTTTCTCTCACCTTGTAAAAACAGAGATGTAGTGTTATCTCTTTCTTACAAGTGATGATAAACCTTCTTAAGTTTTTTTTAGAATACAGAAGATTTATTTATTTATTTTTCTTTATTTTTTAAGTTGTTTTATTGAGGTCATAAAGGTTTATAACATTGTGTAATTTTAGGTGTATGTTATTATATATCAATTTCTGTATAGACTACATCATGCTCACCACCAATAGTCCAGTTTTGATCTGTCGCCATACATATGTGCCCCTTTACCCCTTTTGTCCATCCCTCTACCCCATCCCCTCTGGTAACCACTAATTTGTTCTTTTTATCCATGTGTTTATCTTCCACATATGAGTGAAATTATGCAGTATTTGTCTTTCTCTGTCAGGCTTATTTCATGTAACATAATACCCTCAAGGTCCATCCATGTTGTTGCAAATGGAATGATGTTGATTTCATGTTCCTTGCATAAATACCCAGTAGTGGGATAGCTGGATTATATGGTATTTCTATTTTTAGTTTTTTGATAAACCTCCATACTGTTTTCCATAGTGGCTGTGCCAGTCTGCATTCCTACCAACACTGTTTGAGTGTTCCCTTTTCTCCACATCTTCTCCAACATTTGTTATTTTCTGTCTTGTTAATTATAGCCATTCTGACAGGTGTAAGGTGATATCTTAGTGTAGTTTTGATTTGAATTTCCCTAATAATTAGTGATGTTGAACATCTTTTTATGTGCCTGTTGGCCATCTGTGTACCTTCTTTGGAAAATTGTCTATTCATATTCTCTGCCCATTTTTTAATTGGGTTGTTTGTTTTTGGCTGTTGAGTTGTATGAGTTCTTCATATTTTATGTATATTTATATTTATAATTTTATATTTATATTTTGGAAACTAACGCCTTGTCAGATATATGATTTGCAAATATTTTCTCCAAGTATGTATGTTGTCTTTTCATCTTGTTCATGATTTCCTTTGCCCTGCAGAAGTCTTTAGACTGATGTAGTCTCATTTGTTTACTTTTTATTTTGTTTCCCTTGCCTGAGTAGACACGATATTTGAAAAGAGGCTGCTAAGACCAACGTTGAAGAACATACTGCCTATATTTCCTTCTAGGAGTTTTATGGTTTCAGGCTTTACCTTCAAGTCTTTAATCCATTTTGAGTTAATTTTTGTGTATGGTGTAAGATGATGGTTTACTTTCATCCTTTTGGATGTGGCTATCCAGTTTTCCCAACACCATTTATTGAAGAGACTTTCCTTCCTGCATGTATGCTCCTGGCTCCTTTGTAAAAAATTAACTGTCCATAGATGTATGGTTTTATTTCTGGGCTTTCAGTTCTGTTCCACTGATCTGTGTGTCTGTTTTTGTGCCAATACTATGCTCTTTTGATAACTATAGCTTTATAGTATATTTTGAAGTCAGGGGTTGTGATGCCTCCAGCTTTGTTCTTTTTTCTCAGGATTGTTTTAGCTATTCGGGAGTCTTTTGTTGTTCCATATAAATTTTAGCGTTCTTTGTTCTATTTCTGTGAAGAATGTCATTGGGATTCTGATTAGGATTGCATTGAATCTGTAGATTGCTTTAGGTAATATGGACATTTCAACTATGTTTATTCTTCCAATTCATGAGCATGGAATATCTTTCCAATTCTTTATGGCTTCTTTGATTTCTTTCAATAACGTCTTGTAGTTTTCAGTGTATAAGTCTTGCACGTCCTTCTATACAGTGATTTATTTATTCCTAGATATTATTTTATTCTTTTTTTTTTGCGATTGTAAATGGGATTGTATTCTTGACCTCTCTTTTGCTAGTTTGTTATTAGTGGATAGAAATGCAACTGATTTTTGTAAGTTGATTTTGTACCCTGAAACTTTGCGGTAGTTTTCAATTACTTCTATTAGTTTTCTGGTTGATTCTTTAGGGTTTTCGATGTGTAGAATCATGTCATCTGAAAACATGGAGAGTTTTACTTCTTCCTTTCCAATTTGGACCCCTTTTATTGATTTTTCTTGCCTAATTGCTCTGGCCAACACCTCCGGTTTTATGTTGAATAGGAGTGGTGAGAGTGGGCACCTTTGTCTTGTTCCTGTTCTCAGAGGGATGGCTTTCAGTTTTTGACTGTTAAATATGATGTTGGCTGTGGGTTTATCATATATAGCCTTTATTATGTTGAGGTACTTTTCTTCTATACCCATTTTGTTGGGAGTTTTTAATCATAAATGGATTTTGGATCTTGTCAAGTGTTTTCTCTCCATATATTGACATGATCACGTGATTTCTATTCCTTATTTTGCTAATGTGGTGTATCACATTGATTGATTTGTGGATGTTGAATCATCCCTGTGTCCCTGGCATAAAACCCACTTAGTCATGGTATATGATCCTTTTAATGTCTTGCTGTGTTTGATTTGCCAATTTTTTTCAGGATTTTTGCAACTATGTACATCAGTGATATTGGCTTGTAATTTTCCTTCTTTGTGTTGTCCTTGTCTGGTTTTGGTATCAGGGTAATATGGGCCTCACAGAATGAGTTAGGAAGCATTCAGTCTTCTTCAATTTTTTGGAATAGTTTGAGGATAGGTATTAACTCTTTGACTGTTTGGTAGAATTCACCAGAGAAGCCATCTGGCCCTGGACTTATGTTTTTAGGGAGGTTTGTCATGACTGTTTCAATCTCTTGTGATTGGTCTATTCATATTCTCTATTTCCTCTTGATTCAGTTTTGGGAGGTTGTATAAGTCTAAGAATTAATCCATTTCTTTTAGGTTATCCAATTTGTTGGCTTAGTTTTTCATAGTATTCTCTTATAATCCTTTGTATTTCTGTGGTATCTGTTGCAATTTATCCTCCTTCATTTTTAATTTTATTTATTTGCACCTTCTACCTTTTTTTCTTAGTGAGTCTGGCTAAGGACTTGTTAATTTTGTTTATATTTCCAAAGAACCAGCTCTTAGTTTCATTGATCCCCTCTATTGTTTTCTTAGTGTCTATTTCATTTCTTTCTGCTCTAATTTTTATTATTTCCCTCCTTCTGCTGACCTTGGGCTTTGTTCTTCTTTTTCTAATTCTGTTAAGTATAGCTGAAGATTCCTTATTTGAGATTTTTCTTGTTTGTTGAAATAGACCTGTATTGCTATAAATTTCCCTCTTAGTGCCACTTTGCTGCATCCCTTAAGAGTTGGTATGTTGAGTTTTCATTTTCATTTGTCTCCAGGTATTTTTAATTTCTCCTTTGATTTCTTCATTGATTCAATGGTTGTTCAGTAGGATGTTGTTTACTATCCACATATTTGTGCCTTTTCCTGCTTTTTTCTTGTAGTGGATTTCTAGTTTCATGGCATTGTGATCAGAAAAGATGCTTAATATGATTTCAGTCTTCTTAAATATATTGAGGCTTGTTTCACAACGTATGGTCTATCTTTGCAAATGTTTCCTGTACCCCTGAGAAGAATGAGTATTCTGCTATTTTGGGATGGAATGTTCTATATACATCTGTCAAACCATCTGGTCTAGTGTTTCATTTAAGGCCACTGTTTCCTTTTTGACTTTCTTTCTGGATGATCTATCCATTGATGTAAGTGGTGTGTTGAGATCCCGTACTATTATTGTGTTGCTGTCAATTTCTCCATTTAGATCTTTTAGTAGTTTGTTTATATATTTTGGTGCTCCTGCTTTAGGTGCATATATATTCACACGTGTTATGTCCTCTTGGTGGAATGTCCTTTTTACCATTACCATTACATGTCCTTTTTACCATTACATCCTCTTTGTCTCTAATTGTCTTTTTTTCCTGGAAGTCTGCTTTGTCTGATATAAGTTAGGTAACACCTGCTTTCTTTTTCTTGCTATTTCATTGAAATATCATCTTCCATCCCTTCACTCTGAGCCTGTGTTTATCTTTAGAGCTGAGATGTGTTTCCTGGAGGCAACAAGCAGCTGGGTCTTGTTTTTTAATCCATCCAGCCACTAAGTGTCTTTTGATTGGAGTTTTCTCAGTATTTATGAATTGTGCTTCTGCTCTGATTTTTTGTTTAGTGGTTACCATGAGGTTTGTATAAAAGATCTCATAGTCCATTTTCTGATAGCCTCTTTTCTCTTTTAGCCTAAGCAGGTTCCATCCCTTTCCTCTTCCCCTTCTGAGTTATTGTTGTCACAAAATTTTCCATTTTGTGTGGGGAGTTTGTGACTAAATGAAAGTATTTATAATTTTTGATGCTTTCCTTCCCTTTATCTTTTATGCTATAATTAAGTGTTTGCTAACCTATTCTGATGGAAAGCTGCAATTTTCTGATTTTGTCTATTTATCTCCTTGCTAAAAGCCTTGTGGACCTTTGTCTTTTTCTTTCAGGTAGGAGGACTTCCTTCATCATTTATTATAGGGAACTGAAATGGCAATGAACTCCCTCAGCTTTTGTTTATCTGGGAAGGTTTTTTGTTTCTCCATCGTATCTGAAGGATGGTTTCACTATGCTCAGAATACTCTAAAGATAGCCATAGAGTATTCTTGGCTGAAAGTTTCCATGTTTCAGTATTTTGAATATATCATTCCATTCTCTCCTAACCTGTAATATTTCTGCTGAGAAATCCACTTGAAAGCCTGATAGGGATTCCTTTGTAGGTTATTTTCTTCTAGGTTACTGCCCTCCATATTTTTTCTTTGTCATTGACTTTTACCAGTTTTAATATTATATGCCTTGGAGAACATCTTTTTGCATTGATGTAATTAGGAGTTGTATTGGCTTCAAGTATTTGTAAGTCCAATTACTTCCTCAGGTGTGGGAAGTTCTCAGCTATCCTTTCTTTAAATAAACTCTTTGCTCCTTTCTCCCTCTAGAATACTTATAATCCTTGTATTGCTATTCCTAATTGAGTTGGATATTTCTCAAAGAATTTCTTCCCTTTATTTGAATCTTGGTTTTCTCTCCTCCTCTACCTTTCTATATTTATATCCTTTAATTCACTAGTTCTTTCCTCTATAATGTCAGCTCTATTCTTTATGATTTCTAGATTATTTTTATCTCATTAATTGTGTTCTTCATATCCAGAATTTCTTTTTATTTTTTTATTTTAGAGCTTCAATCTCTTCAGTGAAGTATTCCTTCTGCTCATTAATTGTATTCCTGAGCTCATTGAACTGCCTTTCTGAGTTTTCTTGTAACTTGTTGGGTTTCTTTATGACAACTACTTTGAATTCCATCATTTAGATTGTAAAATTCTGTGACTCCAGGATTAGTTTCTGGAGACTTGTAATTTTCCTTCTGCTCTGAAGTGTTACTATAGTTCTTCATGGTGTTTGATGAACTGATCCTTTGCAAAGGCATTTGCAGTAGTATCGGGTCACAGATTCCACCTGCCACTGCTGGGTGGAGGGACAGGAGCTGTGTTTTCTGATGCCAACTCCGTCTGCTGGTTGTTGTGCTGGTAGGACCACTCTGCATTTGCATGGGCTAGCCACAGCCACTCAGCAGGCTGCATCCATGTAAGTAGGACTACTGTACTTGGGAGGGTACCAGCAGAGGTGTTGCCCTTGGTAGGCAGGGCGCCTATGCAGGGACTGAACTGCCACCACTTGGTGGGAAGTGTTCCCATGGCTAGGGCCACTGTGGCATATTGGGCACTCCCACAGGCTGGTCTACAACTCTGAAGGCATTTGCATGGGTTGGGCCACCCCTGCCTCCACTTATATTCATGCTCAGACAGTTGCTGTGTGAGGATCCATGACCTGGCTCACTGCTGCTTTGGAGGAGGAGGGGTGCTCTCACCTACTTCCACTGTTTCCTGGGGATCCAACCCACCCACCTTCAGATGTATGGCAGCATGGATCTCTCAGACATTCTGTTGTGCTGTGTAAGGAATCCTCTGTTGGTTAATGAATGTCCATTTAGTTGTAACTTAGAAGGCAAACAAAAGGAACAACTCACTCTGCCATGACGCTGATGTCACCTCCAAAACTTCTTAGGTTTTATTGTATAGATGAATGTTATTAATGTAAGGCTTCTAGAACTTGAGTGAAATTCCCAGAAATATGATATGTCATGGTACAATTTTATCATTCACAATTCCAGTTATCTTAAAATGCTCTGTGTCACAGAAATAAATTTCTTTGTCAATTCCATTATAATGAATTCTCATCAGATTTTTAATCATGGGAGTTTTTGTCTTTTTATCATTTATAGTGTTATTGTTTGGCTATGATGCTTTTGCAAAAGTGAGATTCATGGAAAGGGCCCTACTAAGTATTCTTGAGCACAGGTACCATTGTCAAATTACAAGGTGACAAAACTTGGGTGCATATTTCACAACTGAAAAATGTTCCACCTGACATCTAGTCATGTGCAAATGCTGAAAAGCTCATAATCAAATTAGCGAGGAACAGAAGTAGCTGACATCAAGGTAGACTGTTTCCTCGTAAGACATCAGATCAAGAACATTCTTTCCATTCCTCTTCCCCTCTTTGACCCTTCTTTTCATAATTCTTACACCCTGAAGTTTTTAATGACTTTTTTGTCCACCTTTTGCCTTGCTCTGGCCTGGAAAAATAATGTCGTTGTCACATATCTCAGACCATTGCAAATAGGACTAATCCAATCTCCATACGTCTGTTGGATTTGCCAGGAAACTGTAGTTCTGCCCATCACTAACTTCTCCTTGATTTCCAATGTCTCAGACTGGCCTGGTGGTGTAGTGGTTAAGTTTGCATGCTCTCCTTCAGTGGCCTGGGCACAGACTGATGCACCACTTGTCAAGCCATGCTGTGGCAGTGTCCCATATAAAGTAGAGGAAGATGTGCATGGATATTAGCCTAGGACCAATCTTCCTCAGCAAAAAGAGGAGGATTGGCAAAGGATGTTAACTCAGGACTAGTATTCCTCACAGAAACAAAAAACAAAACAATCCAATGTCTCAGTTTCTCTGGAACAAACTCAGTTATCTCTGTCGTGCCAGTTTCTCTAGCCCAGATGTCCATTTATCTGCCTCTGGTTAACAACTCCAAACCCAAAGAAGATAGCACCTAGGCATAGTATGAAGAAAGGAACACAATGTAAGGGTAAACAGAATAAAATCATCTATGTGATCTATAGACCCTTAAGTTTTGCAGGCATCCATGGGTGTCACTTTTCCAGCCCCAAGCCACAGACTCAAACAGGAATTACCAGGAGGCATTTATGATTGAAAATTAGCTTCCTTTGGCAGATTGATACTGCCCTGACTAGGTGTAACTGCAAATGAGGCTATGATTAGGAACCATTCCTTAACTCTTGAAGATATTGCAGAATCTGCTATTAAAGCCATGACTGCCCAACAAAAATCCCTAGATTCTCTGGTCAAAGTTGTTCTTGATAATAGGATAGCCCTAGGTTATCTTTTAGCTGAGCAAGGAGGTGTTTGTTCTAGGGCCAACAATATTTGCTGCACTTGTATTGACACTTCTGTAGAAGTTGAGACTCAGCTATATAAGATCACTGATCAAGCCACTTGACTTAAGAAAGTGTCTCCTTGAGTGAGGTCTTTCTTTGACTTATTTGATTCTGATTGGTTTTAGTCTTGGGTACAATGGCTCAGAAGTCACTCTAGGCATTGGGAATTATTCTGCTAATAATAATTATAGTAGTCTCCCTGGTGCACTGTATTTTCTCAAAAGTGTTAAATGCATGTTCAGAATCACTAACCCTGAAGCAAACAATCTCTCAAAGATTAGAATATCAGAAAAGGAATGAAAAGAATGACCAACTTAAAGAATGTGAACATGTCATGAACTGTGAATACCACAAAGAAATTCAGCTAAAAAACAATGTGAGAATTCCAGAGCAGTAGCTAGGAGTAGCATTAATGCCTTAAATTTTGATCACATCTCTCAGTTAGGCTGGGAGTCAGATAAAGGGGAGAGGGGTTGTTAAAACAAGAAAACAGGACCAAATGGAGTCACTTATGCTAAGTCCATCACCAAACCAAGATGTAACTTAATTACAATTTTGGCTTTCCAAGAAATGGAATCTTAAACCAGTTAATCAGGAATCACGTGACCAGCACTAGTTAGGTAATCTGCCTGATAGACCCCTGCCATCCTCTAAAAGAAAGTGACCTTGCAATAACTAACTCACTTTTTTGAAAGTGTAACTTCCTTATTCCCATTCCCTTCTACCTATAAAAGTCTTTCATTTTGTAGAGTTCTTCAGAGATTCTTTCCATCTGCTAGATTGGATGCTGCTTGATTCAAATTAATTTTTGCTCAAATAAACTCTTAAAATTTTTAAAGTGCCTCAGTTCACCTATTAGCACAGCCAGTCTTGGTCCTTGTGGGTAGAGTTGTGAGTGGCCACTAATTTTCCTAATTCCTATTTAAATTTGGTAAGGTCTTCTGAAAGTGGAGGTAAAAGGGCTTTATAATTTAAAAGATTTGTTGCTATCCAGGGGACATGAATTCATTGCAGTGGGGGAGGCCAGGATACATCTGCAAAGGACATTGCATGGAAAGGCCTGAAGTTGGCAGAGCCTGATTATAGAGCCCTGGAAAGTAGGAGAAGCTGTGAGGGACAACAAAGCAAGCCTCACTGGAAATCTAAAGTGATTCTGCTAAATTCAACTCCTGACTTTCAGCATTTATACTAGTAACCTGTATACCCTGGGCCTGGAGGTCAGGCTGGAGTGCTCTTTTTAAATCTTGTAGGGAAAGGAAAGTTAAAACAGGCAGCTAGGTGTTTGGGGGATTTTCTGGGGGAGGTGGAGGAGTTTTGGGTACTAAGGGGATTTGCTGAGGAGATGGGGCCAGATTTTAAGAAAGGGACATTACATTGGATGTTGACTTTAATTTTTGTTCTAATTTCTGTTATTTCACCTTCTTAGTCCCTAAGACTAGCCATTATACTCTTTTGTATCCACTTTTAAATTTAGCATTTCCATTGGTACCAATAATATGATTATTTAGTGTGAGAGCTCTCTAAATATTTTTTCAACTATAGAAGTTTTTCCAATTCAAATTTTCCAATTTGACCATTGATGAGTAGGAGCTTATGTTAATCTCAACAGTGACTCTAACCAATAAGCCTTTTTCTAGCTTAACCATGGATGCAAGAGGTGTTCCCCTAAAAGATACAAAAGATTCAGTCTTTACTCTCAGAGCTAGCCTAAGAAACAAAGACCTTCATTGTCACAGGCAGTAAGAATGGTGTAGTGAAATGATGTATCCTATTTCCCATGAGAATGTGAGACACCTCTAGGCACAGATCCACTAATCTGTGACACTGAGTAGGCACTACTGGAATGGGACTTTTCCAGCACTAACAAAACAATGAAGGTTGAGATGACAAAAGCCCCTTATAGACTGGAACCCATTATGACAAACTCCCCTGAGAGCTGGTGCAGTCAAACACAGTTTATGCTGCTTGTGACTTTGTGTTTCAGAATCCCAGCCTATTTCACTGGCCACCAGATGCATATCACTATATGCACCTTCTGGATGGCAAAGACCGGGGAGAATATTCTTACTGGTCACAAAGCTAAATTCTCAGGACATAGAACAAGACAAAAGGAAAACCTCATCCAGTTTTTACATAAGAAACCCACAGCAAAGACTAAATTGTCTAAACCAGTGCTAGTCTGGTGAGAACTGGGAACTCACCAATTTGTAAGGCTGGCTCCAACAACAGGCTTAGATGACCTATGACTGTGTTGTTTCCTATGGTTTTCCTCCTTACTACAAATGACACAAAATACAGAGACAAAAGGAAAAAAATGACAATCTTAGGGAGGAAAGGGATCAATAGAAAACAAGAGGACTCATAATGAATATTTACCAGAGTTGCTATACCCGGGAAATAACTTCACACAAATACTTTCTCCTGCTAATTTAAATTTAGAAAAAGAAAAGGACTCCCAGTACACTCATTTTCACCAGACCCTGTAGGCAGAGATCCAGGATATTGACTTGATAAGAATTCTTACCTTCTGCTGGCTCCTGTCAGAGGTCTCAGGATCTCTCAGTTACAGCAACTCCAGAGCAAGCAGTGTCCCACCAGTGGAGGACTGCACATTGAGCACCAAAACTGTAGGGGCAGAAAACTCTTGGCTTCTTCCCTTCTAGGTTCTCTGGTGGGTCTAATAATTAAATTGACACAAGACAAATTAACAGGAGAAAAACTAATTTTGTATGTACATGAGCCTCCCCCAAAAAAATGAGTCTCAAAGAAGTAACAAAAGAAGGCAGTTTTATATCTTTTAGACAAGGAGAAAGTACATTTGTGAAGAACTGACAAGACAAAGAAGTTTGGGCTTGGGATAGTGAATTAGTGAGGAAGTAATAAGATTTGTTTATACAGCCTTCTCAGCCCTAAATTCCCTATTTCTGGTGATAAGGGTGCTTTTTACCCTTCTGGTACAGGGAGGATACTTTTACATGGGAGATTTATTTCCTGCTTTCCAGAGGACAAAAGAGGGTCAAAGTGTTCTTCTTGCACCAACTGTTTCTCAAGTAACTTTAATTCAATATAATCAATCTGCCCCAAATGGCATATTTTGGGGTGGCATATTCTGCTACCCATCAGTTACTTAATAGACAGAAGCTGCTGCTTATTATCCTGGTCCTTGCAACTCACTCACAGATGCCAGACTCTGGGAAACAATGCTGAGGAGGCTATATACCCTGATATTATATGTACTCAAGGCAAAGCACCTGGATATTTGGAAATCCCAAATTTACTTGGCTGTCTAAAGTGTCCCTTTCTCATACAGACAATGGGATCTATGTTACTACATCAAACAAACATGTTGCCATGAAAGGTCCAGGCACTACCTTTGAGAGATGCAATTGCATCCCTGCCTCCACCATTTCTAACAAGATAAGAGAGATTTCTTTTGTAGATTGTTAATACCTAAATAATAGTTCAGTAGCTAAGAGAGCCTTGGGGCAGGTGCTGGCTTCCTCAAATACTGACTGACAAAAATCTTGCCTGAGACTGCTCTAGAAGCATCAAGAGGTGACTTTGGAAAAGCAAGATGAAAAGGAAGGGAACTAACAATTACTGATGGCCCCAGTGTGTTGAACAACTGACTTAACACATTAACATGAGTAGCTTGTAGTCACATAACAATGATTTCTGAGCTGAGTTTACAAATGAGAGACTGGTGGTCAGAAAGGCAGAGTCAGTGTGACAATCCAGGTTGCCTAACTCAAACCCTGTGCTGCCCGGGTTGGTGTTTGACTGACATAATAACACCTGAAGTAACACTGATGATTGCCACCCCATCATTCTTTGATCATTTATCACATGTGCCTCACAGAGAGATAATAAAGGGCTTCCCATGAGTCTTGTCCCATTCCCTAGTCTCACTGATTCCAGGGAGGCATCTGTAACCCTCAGGTGCTAAAAGAGGAGTGAACTCAGCTTTCCAGGATGACTGCTTATGGGGAAGAGGTGGGCAAATGACCACAGTCTACGTTGGCTATGGTGAGACAAAAATAGTAGTAAAAAACTCAAGATAAATCAATGATAATTGATAGTGAGTGACTGAAAAACTACTTTTAAATGAGAAGTAACATTTCACAGTGGGATCTCTCAGATTCTTTTCAAATGTAAAGGAGGCTCTGGATGGGAGAGTCTGCTATTAGAGTTGCTGATTGCTTGCTGAAATCCATAAATGTTACTGGGGACAGGTTCTTCTCAATGTGAATTAGGTGTCCAGAGTAGTCATGATCATTTAATTATATGTGCTTATGAGTAGGGAGAGTAAAATTTGAGAAGAACCAGAAAAGCAGTCTTAGGATCCCTGGGATATGTTTAGAAATCTAGGAAGGAAGAAGTATGCCTGTGCCTCAGGATGCTACTATGAAAACCTCACAGTGCAGGGCAACTAATATTTTGCTTCCTAAAGGCAATGACCTTCTGCTGAAAATCAACTATGTACCAAGGTCTGTGCAAGAGGGAACATGAAGGATAGTGGCTACCAAGACAGGCCCTAGAATCAGACAGCTCTGGAATACCAGTCAGTCCCATGGCTGAGGAAGTTACTTGGGAAACATCATATTTTATTGTGAAGAAGTCTGGTAGTGCAGATGGCAGGAGGCCAGGTCTTTCTGGCTGCAGAGTTCTCCTCACTGACTTTTTCCTGAAGTGAAAATTTGAGGAGTGAAGAGAAAGGATAATCTCAGTCCTGCATTTCCACTGCTCCATTCCCCTTTTGTGCAGCCCTCATTATACTCAAAGAGCTTTCCT
The DNA here is from genome assembly GCA_031878705.1 of Tapirus indicus. Classification (NCBI taxonomy): domain Eukaryota; kingdom Metazoa; phylum Chordata; class Mammalia; order Perissodactyla; family Tapiridae; genus Tapirus; species Tapirus indicus. The sequence goes on along the minus strand of CM062924.1, from coordinate 84,002,465 downwards.
AGTTGGGACAGCAGCCCATTCAGCTGAGTGAGAATGGGAGATGGAGCAGAATAAAGAATAATGACTCCATACAAAGCAGAGCACAAGGCATCAGCTGAGCTATTTCTAGGGCACCTGGAGACTGTCAGCCTTCCTTGGGCAGCTTTCAAACTTCTTCTAAGCAGCCTTCCTTCTGCAACTTTTCCTGGAGGGAATTATAACATCTCTGGCTTCTTGATGCAGAACTGAGCTTTATTTCCCTGTTCATTTTAACTTCTTTATAGATAGATTGAAGGCAGAGATTTGATCTTTGCAAATGAGGTTCCAGAATGGTTTTCTGGAGCCTGCTGGGCCAATTCAATATTCTCTGAGATCTAATACAATCTCTGTGTTTCTCTAATGCCACAAGAAATGGGTAAAAGCAGACAGCTGGGTGGCAGTCAGCAGAACCAGCCTGAAACCCACTGATCTTGATCCTGTCTTTACAGTTTCATAGGCACAGTATGAAGCTGGTTATTCTTTAGTGGGGTCGTTAGCAAACACATCAGTCCTTTCCCATAAACTGGCTCCCACAAAGAGAGAGTAGATAGTATAGTCCAAAATCAAGCTCAAGAACTTCATTTAATCTATAGATTAAACACCATACCAATTCAAATTCTATCAGGTTTTATGTTTGTGGGTGTATGTGCAAGTCAAAAAGCTGATTCTAAAATTCTTACAGAAATGAAAAGAAAAGAATAACCTTCTTGAAAGAAAAACATAGCTGAAAGGCTAACAGAGCAAAATATCAAGGCCTTTAAAAAAGATAACTAATTAAGGCATTGTGCTATTGGTACAAGGAGAGATGGACTTAACAACAGGACAGAATAGAGTCCAGAAATGGATCCAGACATATAGGATTCCTGGATCTGCAACAAAAAGTGACACTGCAGTGCCACATCCTAGGAAGGATGATCTTTTTAATAAGTGATACCAGGACATGTGGACCTGCAAATGGAAGAAAATGCACTTGTGTGGGAGTGTAAAGTAAAACAACTGCTTTGTAAAGCTGCTTGTGTAGCTATTGACAAGAGATTCACATATTGAGGTATATGGGGTAATTATTTGGGTTCAAAACTGATTCAGCTTGAACTAAAAAGCCCGACTTATGGCTTATCAAACATACATTGTGTATCTGCTTAACTGCTAAAGTAAAGAGTACACTCTCTTAAGATAAGAATGCATACTTCACCTCCTAGGTCCTATTGGTAACCCCCAAATCAGTCCCTTTCCTGATATCATGGTCATGTTGACCTGCTAATTTGCAACTGAGTACCTCTTTGAAATTTTGATGAAAATGTATCCTGGGTGTGTTTAATGTATGTTCTTTGTTCTAAAAAGCTATAAGACTGTACTGAAAACCATGCTTCCCCAGAATGCTTTCTAAGGCCTTCCTGGGTTATAATCCTCATGTTGACTCAAGTAAACTCACCTTATTTCTCTTATCTATCAAATGGTTATTGGTTATTTTGTGTCAACACTACTAAAGCTGCTCTCATGCAGGCTGTGAGAATAGCAAGTACACTCCTGGGTGTATACTCAATGGAAATGCAAACACATGCTATCCAACAATGCATCCAAGAATGTTCTCAACACCACTGGACTTTTCTGTAGTCATCCTTCCCTTTGGAGCAATTCTAACATCCTTTAAGACCCCTGATGTGTGTGGCTGCCCCTTGAAAGTGAAGGGGAGAAAGAGCATTCTCTACCCACTCTGAGTCCTTTCTGGCTGGGCTACAAATTAAATTGACATGAGGCTGAATAGTGGAAGAAAAATAAAGCTTTATAACATGTATACATGGGAGATACTTGGAGAAACTGAGTATCTCTCACCAGAATGTCAGAGGTTCTCCTCTTATATAGACAAAAGAAGATTTGGGGGGTTTGGGGGTGTAAGCCATGAGGGATTACAAGGAAAAGCACAGTAAAAAAGAGTATGAAGCTTTAAGTCCTCACTTTCCACACTGATAAGTTTCTAGAGATAAAGTCACCCCCCCTTCTTCCTGGTACAGGGAGGGAGATATATTTACAAATGGAGATTTCCCTTACAAATGTAAATGTCTGGCAAACAGAACTTTGCTAAGAATGGGCCCAGCAAAGACCCCCCCAGTCTATCAATACCCAGTGTTATCCACTGTGATGGCCTATCTGGGGGACAGGCTTTCCATCCCAAATCCCTTCAGATGTTAATGGGGGCAGGGAAGGTCAAAGCCTCCTTCAGTGCTTGAGGTGGCCAATTCTGGTCCCTACAAAAGCATTTCAGAATCTTTTAGCTGTAACCTCACCTTACTGTAGAATTCTCACCATAATAAGCTTCTCTGAGGGCCATTACCCTACTCACCTCATGTGGCAATTACTTGAGGTGTGTGGGTGAACCACAGTTCTGCCATGTTGTAATCAATAGGGTTTACATGGCTGGCCTGGCCACCTGGCTGATAGGCAAGTGTTTGTGTTCCTCCTCACCCTCTATGTGCAAAAAATCTTCCCACACAAGCAGGATGCCATGTCTGTACTGGTGTCATCCTCTTACTGTACTACATGCTTTTCAAGGACAGGAGCTGTGGCTGCCCAGCTTCTCTCCACAGGGCTCTAAATCATAGAGTAAGAGCTCACTACATGTTTATTGGGTCTCTATGAAATATGGGGACAGACTTCTCTTCCTCTTTACCTATGAGGCATAGAAATTTGACCCAAAGAACAATTACTAATGATAATTAAATTTATCCCAGGATCAACTAGGTAAGAAATAAAAACATGCCATGGGGCTAAGCAGTTGTGTGTATTCATAAATTTATGAGTGTGTAGCTGAGCAAAATTTGCCGCCCCACAGTATGCTGTTGGGGATCAGAATTGGCCACCTCAAGATGTGTCTCTCTCTACCTTGCTCTGAAGGAGGCTTTGACCTTCATCTCCCCCAACTCTCTAAAGGGATTTGGGATGGAAGGCCTGTCCCTGGGATGGGCCTTCACCTTGGATGACTCCGGGTATGGATAGACTGGGAGGGTCTTTGCTACACCCATTCTTATCAAAGTTATGTTTACCAAATATTTACATTTTGTAAGGGAAATCTCCATTTGTAAAGTTTTCTCCTTCTCTGTACTGGGAAGATGGGTGGATGACCTCATCTCTAGAAATTTGTCAATGTGGAAGGTGAGGCCTTTAATCTGCATAATAACTTTACTGTGCTTTTCTTGTAATCCCTCATGGCTGACACTCCCAACTCCCCCAAAATCCTTGTTTGTCTATATAAGAGGAGACTCTCCACCATTTTCTTGAGACACCCTGTGGTCTCTCCCATGTATACGTGTTTTATAAAGCTTTGTTTGATTTTCTCCTGCTATTCAGCCTCATGTCAATTAAATTTGTAGTCCAGCCAGAAAGGACCCAGAGTGGGTAGAGAATGCTCTTTCTCCCCATCAATGCCTCTTTGGAATAAGGATTATTTTAGGCTGATTATTTTTAAGAAACAGCAGACTCAGGAAGTTTTTCTTTACCCTTCTCTTAGTGGCCTAAAAGGATTTAGATAAGGAGCCTGCATCAGGAAAAGAGCTATTACCAAAGATAACTTCTTTTATATAGGAAAGACTTCTTTGCAAGGCAAGGCAAGGCAAACATTTGTTTACCAAACATTTGCTCTTTTCATCTCCCAGTGAATTGTCTTCTTCCACTTTGAAATCCCTGACCCCTATTCCTTCTCCTTAGCTCAGGACAGGAATGTAAGCCTCAATTGCCTGACTGTCTTTGGATCTCATATGCTTATGGGGCCCTTGTATGTATGTAATTAAATTTGTTTTTCTTCTGTTAATCTGTTTCACATCAATTTAATTCTTAGAGTAAGCAGAAGAACCTAGGAAGGTTGAAGAAAATTTTTTCTTCCCCAACAAGTGGGAAGTGGAAGATACTGGATAACATTTGGCAAAAGACAAAGGAAGAGAATAATTGAATTGGAATTGAAGGAGAACAGAATTTGCCACCCCAAAATATGCATCACTGGCATAAGGATTATTTTAGGCTGATTATTTTTAAGAAATAGCAGACATAGAAAATGCTCTGAAAACTGAGTAGAAGTTACCTTCTTGTAAGAAACATTGACATTTATAAGTGAAATCTCTATTTGCAAGAGTGTCTCCCTCTCTGACCAGGAAGAGGAGGATGACTAAATCACTAGAAACTCTTACCAATGGAGAAGGCAAGGAGCTAAATCTGCATAAGAATCATGCCCTTGTTTCCTATACTTTTCCTGATAGCTTCCCATAACTGATTCCCCCTTCTCTCCAACACCATCTTGTGTCTTTAGCTGGAGATGATATTTAAGGTGATGGCTCAGGCCATCTCAGGGAGTTACTTAGTTTTCCTGGGCATCTTCTATATATACAGGAGGTATGCATGCTATTATACTTCTGTTTGTTTTCCTCCTGTTAATGTCTTTTAATTTTTATTACAGGGCTGTCTCAGCCAAGAACCTGGAAGTGTAGAGGGAAAATTATGTTTTCTCCTTCATGAAATTCTGTAGGAGCTACTATATATCCTAAAGGCAGATGGAGAAAATGGATGATACATTCCTGAAGCACTTTACACACTCAACAGTTGCAGAATTTATGGGAAATTCAACTCAAAAGAAGTGTTCTTCAGCTTAAAACCATGGTCTTAGTAGTTCCCAATTCACCTTCCTGAGATATTTGTATCCCAGAATCTAGTGGAAGAACAAAGAACTTAAATGTGATCAAAAAGGGAAACAAGTTTGGTGACATGAACATGGCAGGAACCAAGAACAAAAGTGTTTTAGCCCATGCAACCCTGACAGGCTAACTCCCTAGTGTCCATATTCATCTCACTAGAATCCCCATCCTTCTTACTTTCTTTGTCCTTGCTGCTCTCTGTGTCTTCTCCAGGTCCAGGACTGTTTTACAACTTGCATTTAAAAAAAGAGCTGGCCTCAGGGAGGAGGGTGCTTTGGGGTTTCACTCTGACCCTCCCCCACTCCCTAGAACAGTCCCCAGTGATCAGCGTCTGGTGTCAGGAAAACCTGGTATGTGTAGTTTGTGTACTTAGCAAAAAACAAACAAACAAACAATTACTTTGACAACAAGGAGATATTGGTCACCTTGATGCTAACATTTAAGTTAAGAAGGCAGAAGCATTTTTGGAATGGATCAAGGATTTGGATGGGATGTGAAACAAAGACAGCATTTATTATTAGTTTTCAAAGAAATTTGCTATGAAAGAGACAAGAGAAATGAGCCTGTAGCTGGAAATGAATGTGGAACCAAATAAAGGATTTGTTGTGTTGTTTTGGTTTTTATTTTAGTATGGGGACAATAGGGAATGTTAGTCAGGTCTTGAACATAATTAGAGACATAGAGAATGGGGGACAGGTAGCTAAAGGGGCAAAGTGCTTGTGAAATGAGAAGGGCTAGAGGGATCAGCATTAAATAGGACTTGGGTCCCTGCCGTGGTTGTGAAAATAAAGAAGGGGAGGACCACCCACTGGTCCATGGTAGAAGTAGAACTAGATACATGCAAACTGGGGAAGACTGACCTTCAATCTTATATAGTAAGTTGTTGACTCTATTTATAGAGCTCCTTCTGGGTCCTAGGTACCAAATGGGGAAATCAATGAACTATTTGTGTCACAGAAATGAGATGAAAGATGTTAAGTGCTCTTAGAAGAGGGGTACAATGTAACAGAGAGGAACTTAGAGCATTAGCTCTATGGGATGGAAACATAATTCTGCTTTTGGCCAGAAGAGGACTCTCTCAAATTGCAAATAAAACAAGAAGTACAAGACAGAATTTGGTCTTGGTGGTTGTTTCAGAGATTTTGGTTGCTGGGTGCCATATATCCTATTTAATCAGTAGTTGGACTCCCACATCTTCTTTGCTGCTCTGATCTTTACCACATAGATGGCAGCTAAGGAGTAAGAGTGACAACAGTGGGTTGACTTGGGCTCCATTCTGAGACAGCAGATGGCCTGTTTTACCCCAAGCCAGTTGTCCCAGAGTGTTCACTCTTCCCTCATAAAGCACCTATTCCTAAGGCACTAGGAGGGCCTGGGTGAGAACAAGATGAATATAGGCAAGTTCTCAAAGGAAGACAGGTGGGGGGGACCTCAGGAGAATGCCTGAATGCTGGTGTGGGGTAAAGCCAGTATGGGGATGTGGAGGGTGTAGCATTGTAAACCCAAATGAGTTTCTTTTTTAAATAACATTGTATAATAAGTAGGCTTTTGGTGCCTGTTTAGTTGATTTTCAATATGCTAATGTGTGTGAAATTATGTAGCTGTAGTGAAAAGAGACTGCTCTCTCTTCCTTGCAGATAATGATAGCACACCATGCACTTTGAAAACCATGTAATTTTATAAAAGCTGTTCCATTTCTTCCATAGTTCCCTCAGTCCTTTACTTCTTTCTGTTTTTTTCTCTCTCCTTCTTCTCTTATGTTTTTCCCATTTTTCTATATCCTTTTAATATAATATTTTCCCTTCTTTTGTCTATTTTTTGTCTGCCTTCCTTTTTTCCTTCTCCCTGTCTCTTTCCAGAGAGAAGGTGAGAGGAGGGTGTTGGAGGGGTAGAACTTTTTCCTTATTCCCTTCAAAGTTCTTTGATTGGTATAATAATTAGATTGACATGAGACAGATTAATAGGAGAACAACAAATTTTGTAAGTATGGGGGCCCAATATAAATATGGGACTCCCCGGCAGTCAGGTAATGGCTTATATCCTGAGCTAAACAATAGAGGGTAGGGTTCTGGAGCTTTAAAGAGGAGTAAAACAATTCACAGGAAGATGAGAAAAGCAAATGTTTGGAAAACAAATATTTGCCAGGCCATGCAGATGAGTCATTCTGATATAAAAAGTTATCTCTGATAATAGTGCTCTTCCTGGTACAAGCTCCTATCTAAATTATTTTAGGCAGTTAAGGGGAGGTAGAAAGCTTTTCCTGAGTCTGCTGGGCCCTGCTTCTTTTCAGATCAAAATAATCCACAAGGCAAAGTGGCACATTCTGGGTTGGCATATTCTGCTCCTCCTCAGTGCCATCACTTTGTCCCCCTTGTTCTCCCAGCCTTTCCTGTCCTCATGTTCTCTCCTCCCCTATCTCTCCTTTGCTGATCTTTCAAATAATTCACACATTCCCAGTCTGATCTCCTCTCCTCTGTGGAGAGATCAGGGCCAGCACAAGTTGCCCCTATGATTCTCTAGGTGTGGGGTGGCCATCTGCTCAGCTTGGATGATGCTGTAAATATGTTAGTTCTAAGAGGCTTTGAGGTCAAGCCATACAGAGCCAGCAAATCACACCTGGTTGCTGATGGTGGCTAATAGGCCCCTGTGTCCCTTGATTCCACACTAAGTTTTGTTTTTGATATGATGTGCATGCCAAGGCTAAATTTGGAGTCTCACAAACATCTTCCAGTCAGTTAAGAATTTGTACCTTCTCCAAGCACTGGGCAGAGACTGTTTTGTTCAAATCTGCTTCATCTCTATTTTGTATTGGAAAAAGCACCAGCGTGGAACTCAGCAAACCTATGTTCTAACCTCAGTTTTACCATTTTTTGGCCTTGTAATCTTGGAGCAGTCACCAAATCTTCTGGAACTCCATTTTCCTAATGTTAAACAAAGGACTTAAACCACCAGATGTTGCAAACTGGTGGCCTGTAGCCAGATCTAAACTCCAAACATGTAATGTTGGTCCACATGGTATTTTATAAAATGTGAATTTAAATGATTTTTTTTAATAAAGCATGTGAGACATAGTTTTCCACTGTCCTCAGACTTTCTATCCTTTAACACTTTGCAAGTTACTTACAATGATGTCTTTACCTACCCAACCCTTGTTGACATTTGACATTTCAGTAGATGAGCTAATGCTAAGATTCCTTCCACTACTACTATCCTTTATTCTATCTTGAGTATATCACAGTGGTTCCCACATGAAATCAAATATTTGCCTGAAGATAAAAAAACTGTCCAAGCAATTCCTAATATCATGTTATTTTTCCAACATGTAACCATTGTCTCCTTTATGTTATACTTCATTACCAAATAATATTTACAAACACTTAATTGTTCCTAGTAAATGCTGGGCACATTAACAAATCCATCCAAGATGACATTGATGCTAAGTGTTTATACATCCATGGAGGTTCAAGAATAAATGTCCCTGGAATTAGTGGCATTTTAAAGAGTTTTACTTCTTCCTGGAACATACACAGAAGCATAATCATATAAGCATCTAATGAAATGCTCTGCTTAGAAATGATGGTGGCTCTAACTTTGCCAGTATAGTGACCAGGTGGCTCCTGCCTGACTCTCCAGTGTACCAACCACAGGCTGTGGTGATTGGATAATGTTTCCTCTGGTGGAGATTTTGGATCAACAGAATTCTGGCTTCCTGTTTCTTAACCAGTGTACATACTCTGATTTTTATAAGAAAATAAATTGTCTTCCAGGTTGAGGATGGGATGGATTCAGAAACAGTGGCTAACAGAGCAGGGCTGGCTGCTGAGTCTAGGGCTCCTGTCCTGGAGGCAGACTCTGGAGAAGCCTCTAACTTGGACACACCTCTGAGTTGAAACTGGAGTGGATAGTCTTCAACCCTCCTTAAATGGGTTGTTTTTAGAGAAAAGAAAAGTTAACCTCCTGGGAAAGAGTGGATGGGGCACTGCTTAAGAGAATCAGTAGGCAGGACCTTGATTCCCCCACAGAGCAGGACTCTGATTTTAAGAGTGGGCTGGATTACTGGTGTGCAGTCCTTTCAGTATTCAGTTGCCTCGCTAGAAAGTGTCCACAACTTTTATATCAGGGACAAGTAGACTCTTGATATTAGGGGCTGGCCTGGTGGCATAGTGATTAAGTTCATGTGCTCCGCTTCTGGCAGCCTGGGGTTTGCAGGTGCGCACCCCAGGCACAGACCAATGCACTGCTTATCAAGCCATGCTGTGGCAGCATCCCGTATAAAGTAGAGGAAGACGGGCACAGTTGTTAGCAAAGGCCAATCTTCTTCAGCAAAAAGAGGAGGATTGGCAATTGATGTTCGCTCAGGGCTAATCTTCCTCACACACACACACAAAAGACTCTTGATATTAACAACCTGCTTTTTCTCATTTCATCGTTGACTAATTTATTAAAATACCAGTTAAGTACAAAATAGTTTGCTAGGCATAGGAGACATAAAGAAGACATATATAAAACAATTCTACATTATCATGTATTATGTAAAACAAATATTTAATTACATGTTTTGAAAAATAAATTACATAAATATTAGTTAAAATCCCTGATCCAACATTACCTGCCTGTGACCTTGGGGGAGTCACTTAATTCCTTTTTGCTCAGTTTCCTTCATTAAATTATTTCAATATTCCACAGATATTTATTAAAATGATGGTATGTTTTGGGCACATCAACTATAACACTGAACATGACAAACTGTAAAAAACAAATCCTGCATACAAATAAAACAAAGCAAAAAGATGAGTTTATTGCAAGGTTTTTGACATTCTAGCCAAGAAACTCAAGGCGATGAGAGCAATGAGTTCCAAGTTTTTCACCGATCATGCAATTTGGGGGGTAAATGTGGATGTTATTTGCCCTTTTCAGATGATTGGTTTTACTGAATTCATTTATTAGCTCTAATGTGTGTGTGTATCATTTGGGATGTTTTATATACAGAATCATGTCATCTGCAAATATATGGATAGTGTTACATCTTCTTTGGTTTTGTGGATGTTTTTATTTCTTTTTCTTGCCCAATTTCTCTGCTTGACATTTCCAGTGTGATGTTGAATAACAATAGTGAAAACAAGTGTCCTTGTCTTGTTCTTGACCTAGGGGGAAAAGTTTAGTCTTTCACTATTAAGTATGTTATTAGCTGTGGGTTTCTCATAATGGCCTTTATCATATTGAGGAAGTTCTCTTCTATTCCTAGTTTTCAAAGTATTTTTATAATGAAAGGTTGTTTGGAAGGCCTATATTTGCATCTATATTCATGTGGAATATTGTTCTGTAGTTTTCTTTTCTTGTATCTTTGTCTGGTTTTGGTATCATGGTAAACCTGGCCTCAGACAATAAGTTAGGTATTCTCTTCCATTCTTGTCAGTCAGGTCAACTAGTGACAAACTCTATGAACTTTTTTCTGAGAATGTCTTAATTTCACTGTCAGTTTTGAAGAATAGTTTTGTCAAGCATAGCATATGAGTTAACAGTTTTCTTTTTCTTTCAGCACTTTCAAAATGCCATTCCTTCTGATCTCCATAGTTTCTGATGAGCAGTCCACTGTTAATCTTATTGAGGAACTTTTGTACACAATGAGTTCCTTCTCTCTAGCTGCTTTGAAAATTCTTTCTTTGTCATTGCTTTCACAATTTGATTATAAAATGTTCCAGGGTGGATATATTTCTTGGGTTTCATTGAGCTTCTTAAATGTGTAGATTTGTGTATTTTGTCAAATTTGGAAAGTTTTCAATGAACCATATTTCTTTGAAAATTCCTTCTACTCCTTTCTCTGTCTTTCCTTCTGGGACAAACATTATGTATATTTTGGTACATTAGATGGTTTCCCACAGGTCTTGTAGACTTCATTTTTCTTATTTTCTTACTTTTTTTCCTTTCTAATCAGATTGGATAATTTCAAGTGAATCCTCTTCAACTTTGCAGACTTTTTTCTTCTAGATGCTCAAGTCTTCTATTGAAAATTTCTAGTGTGTTTTTTATTGTAGGTACTGTACATTTCTGCTCCAGAATTTGGTTGTTCTTTATAATCTCTATCTCTTTATTGACATTTTCTATTTGTTTCTAGATAATTTTCCTGGTTTCCTTTGGCTTTCTGTCTGTGCTTTTTCTTAACTCTTTTTTTTTTATTGATGTCTTAATAGTTTATAACACTGTGGGGTTTTAGTGGTACATTTTTGTTTGTCCGTCACCATGTGGATTTCCCTTCACCCCTTGTGCCCACCCCCCACCCCCCTTCCCCTTGGTAACCACCAATCAGTTCTCTCTGTCCGTGTGTTCATTTATATTCCATATATGAGTGAGCTCATGCAGTGTCTGTCCTTCTCTCTCTGGCTTATTTCACTTAACATAATACCCTCTAGGTCCATCCATGTTGTTGCAAATGGGACAATTGTGTCTTTCCTTATGGCTGGGTAGTATTCCATTGTATGTATATACCACATCTTCTTTAACCAATCATCAGTCGAGGGACACTTGGGTTGCTTCCACTTCTTGGCTATGGTGAATAATGCTGCGATGAACACAGGGGTGCATAAGCCTCTTGTGATGGTTGATTTCATGTCCATTGGGTAGATGCCCAAGAGTGGGATTTCTGGATCATACGGTATTTCTATTTTTAATTTTTTGAGGACTCTCCATACTGTTTTCCATAGAGGCTGCACCAGTTTGCATCCCCACCAGCAGTGAATGAGGGTCCCCGTTTTTCCACAACCTCTCCAGCATTTGTTGTTATTTGTCTTTGTGATTATAGCCATTCTAACGGGTGTAAGGTGATATCTTAGTGTAGTTTTGATTTGCATTTCCCTGATGATTAGTGATGTTGAACATCTCTTCATGTGTCTGTTAGCCATCTGTATCTCTTCCTTGGAAAAATGTCTGCTCATATCCTCTGCCCATTTTTTGATCGGGTTGTTTGTTTTTTTGTTGCTCAGTTGTATGAGATCTTTATATATTACTGAGATTAATCCCTTGTCAGACAAACGATTTGCGAATATTTTCTCCCAGCTGGTGGGTTGTTTATTCATTTTGATCCTGGTTTCATTTGCCTTGTAGAAGCTCTTTAGTCTGATGAGGTCCCACTTGTTTATTTTTTCTTTTGTTTCCCTTGTCCGAGTAGACATGGAATCTGAAAGGATCCCTTTATGTCCAATCTCAATTAGTGTACTGCCTATATTTTCTTCCAGGAGTTTTGTAGTTTCAGGTCTCACTTTCAGGTCCTTGATCCATTTTGAATTGATTTTTGTATATGGTGATAGGAGATGGTCTACTTTCATTCATTTGCATGTTGCTGTCCAATTTTCCCAGCACCATTTATTGAAGAGACTTCCCTCTCTCCATTGTATATTCTTGCTCCTTTGTCGAAGATTAGCTGTCCATAGTTGTGTGGTTTTATTTCTGGGCTTTCAATTCTATTCCATTGATCTGTGTGTCTATTCTTGTACCAGTACCATGCTGTTTTGATTACTATAGCTTTATAGTATATTTTGAAATCAGGGATTGTGATGCCTCCAGCTTTGTTCTTTTTTTTCAGAATTGCTTTAGCTATTCGGGCTTTTTTGTTGCCCCATACGGATTTCAGTAGTTTTTGTTCTATTACCGTGAAGAATGAGATTGGGATTCTGATTGGGATTGTATTGAATTTGTAGATTGCTTTAGGTAGAATGGACATTTTAACTATATTTATTCTTCCAATCCATGTGCATGGAATATTTTTCCATTACTTTATGTCTTCCTTGATTTCTTTCAATAGTGTCTTATAGTTTTCATTGTATAGGTCTTTTACCTCCTTGGTTAAATTCCAAGATATTTTATTCTTTTTGTTGAAGTTGTAAATGGGATTATCTTTTTGAGTTCTCTTTCTGTTGGTTCATCATTAGTGTATAGAAATGCAATTCATTTTTGTAAGTTGATTTTATACCCTGCCACTTTACTGTAGTTGTTGATTATTTCTAGTTGTTTTCCAATGGAATTTTTTGGGTTTTCTATGTATAAGATCATGTCATCTGCAAATAGTGAGAGTTTCACTTCTTCATTGCCTATTTGGAGTTCTTTTATTCCATTTTCGTGCATAACTGCTCTGGCCAGAACTTCCAGTACTATGTTGAATAAGAGGGGTGAGAGTGGGCACCCTTGTCTTGTTACTGTCCTCAAAGGAATGGCTTTCAGTTTTTCCCCATTGAGTAGGATGTTTGCTGTAGGTTTGTCATATATGGCCCTTATTATGTTGAGGTACTTTCCTTCTATACCCATTTTGTTGAGAGTTTTTATCATAAATGGATGCTGGATCTTGTTGAATGCCTTCTCTGCATTGATTGAGATGATCATGTGGTTTTTATTCATTTTCTTAATGTGGTGTATTATGTTGATTGATTTGCAGATGTTGAACCATCCCTGTGTCCCTGGCATAAATCCCACTTGATCGTGGTGTATGATCTTTTTGATGTATTGCTGTATTCGGTTTGCCAATATTTTGTTGAGGATTTTTGCGTCTATGTTCATCAGTGATATTGGCCTGTAGTTTTCCTTCTTTATATTGTCCTTGTCTGGCTTTGGTATCAGGATGATGTTGGCCTCATAGAATGTGTTGGGAAGTATTCCATCTTCCTCTGTTTTTTTTGGAATACTTTGAGAAGGATAGGTGCCAAATCTTCTTTGAATGTTTGGTAAAATTCTCCAGGGAAGCCATATGGTCCTGGACGTTTATTTTTTGGGATTTTTTTGATTACTGTTTCAATCTCTTTACTTTTGATTGCTCTGTTCAGATTCTCTATTTCTTCTTGATTCAGTTTTGGGAGGTTGTATGCGTCCAAGAATTTGTCCATTTCCTTTAGGTTGTCCAATTTGTTGACGTAAAGTTTTTCATAGTAGTCCCTAATAATCCCTTGTATTTCTGTGATATCTGTTGTAATTTCTCCTCTTTCATTTCTAATTTTATTTATTTGAGTCTTCTCCCTTTTTCTCTTAGTGAGCCTGGCTAAGGGTTTGTCAATTTTACTTATCTTCTCAAAAAACCAGCTCTTTGTTTCATTGATCCTTTCTACTGTTTTTTTTTGTTTCAATTTCATTTATTTCTGCTCTGATTTTTATTATTTCCCTCCTTCTGCTAATTTGGGGCTTTGTCTGTTCTTCTTTTTCTAATTCTGTTAGGTACAGTTTAACGTTATTTATTTGAGATTTTTCTTGTTTGTTAAGGTGAGCTTGTATTGCTATGAATTTCCCTCTCAGGACCGCTTTTGCTGCATCCCATATGAGTTGGTATGGTGTATTTTCTTTTTCATTTGTCTCCGGATAGCTTTTAATTTCTCCTTTAATTTCATCAAGGACCCATTTGTTGTTCAGTACCATGTTGTTTAGTCTCCACATCTTTGTCCCTTTCCTAGTTTTTTCCTTGCAGTTGATTTCTAGTTTCACAGCGTTATGATCAGAAAAGATGCTTGTAATGATTTCAATCTTCTTAAATTTATAGAGGTTTGCCTTGTTTCCTAATACATGGTCTATCCTTGAGAATGTTCCATGTACACTTGAGAAGAATGTGCACTCTGCGTTTTTTGGGTGGAGTGCTCTGCATATATCTATTAAGTCCATTGCCTCTAGTTATTCGTTTAAGTCCATTATTTCCTTATTGACTTTTTGTCTGGATGATCTATCCATTGATGTAAGGTGGGTGTTAAGATCCCCTACTATTATTGTGTTATTGTTAATATCTCCCTTTAGGTTTTTTTAGCAGTTGTTTTATGTACTTTGGTGTTCCTGTGTTGGGTGCATTGATATTTATGATTGTTATGTCTTCTTGGTGAAGTGTCCCTTTTATCATTATATATTGCCCTTCTATGTCTCTCATTACCTTTTCTATCTTGAAGTCTACTTTGTCTGATATAAGTATGGCTACTCCTGCTTTCTTTTGTTTGCCATTTGCTTGGAGTATTGTTTTCCATCCTTTTATTTTGAGTCTGTGTTTGTCTTTAGAGCTGAGATGTGTTTCCTGGAGGCAGCAGATTGTTGGATCTTGGTTTTTAATCCATCCTGCCACTCTGTGTCTTTTGATTGGAGAATTCAATCCATTTACATTTACAGTTATTATTTATATATGAGGGTTTAATGTTGCTATTTTATTGTTCATTTTCCGGTTCTTTTGCATTTTCTTCATTTCTTGTCACTTGTGTTTCAGACTGCAAATTCAATTTGGTATTTCTGCATGCTCATTCTCTTGGTTTTCTCTTTATTTGTCATGTGTGGTTCTCTTCTGGTTATTTGTTTAGTGGTTACCATGAGGTTTATGTAAGTGATCTCCTGGATAAGATAGTACATTTTCAGTTGCCTCCTTTTACCTGAGGCTGGGTTGGTTCAATCCCTTTCCTCTTCCCCTCCTTATTTGTTATCTCTATTTATTCCATCTTATGTCATGAGTGTGTGTTTTCAGTGATGAGCTTGAATTAATTTTTGATGTTATCCAACTGTAGTTAGTTCTAGTTTAGTCTCCTTGCTTTTCTCCTTGCTGAAATCTTTGTATCCCCTTTCTCCTTTTTTTTTTTTTTTTTTTCAGGCCTAAGGGCCTTCTTGAGCATTTCTTGTAGTGGGGGTCTTGTGGTGATGAACTAACTCTCTTAGCTTTTATTTATCAGGGAGAGTTATTATTTCTCCATCATATTTGAAGGATATTTGCTGGATAAAGTATTCTTGGCTGAATGTTTTTGTCTTTCATGATTTTGAATATATCATTCCAGTCTCTCCTAGCCTGTAGAGTTTCCGTCGAGAAATCAGCTGAGAGCCTGATGGGGTTTCCTTTGTATGTTATTTTGTTTTTTTGTTTAGCTGCCCTTAATATTATTTCCTTGTCATGGATATTTTTCAATTTTGCTACTATGTGGTGAGATGATATTTTATTCCTGTTTATATATTTAGGTGATCTATTGATTTCATTCGCTATTATTTCCCTCTCATTCCCTAGGTTGGGGATGTTCTCAGCTATTATTTCTTTGAACAAACTCTCTGCTCCTTTTTCTCTTTCTTCACCTTCTGGAATACCTATTATCCTTATGTTTCTTTTCCTCATTGAGTCTGATATTTCTTGAAGAATTTCTTCATTTGTTTTTATTCTTAGCTCTCTCTCCTCCTGTATCTGGAGCATTTCTGTGTGGCTATCCTCGATAATGCTAATTCGTTCCTCCATATTGTCAGTTCTGTTCTTTAAAGACTCCATTTTTTCCACTATCTCATTCTTTTTGTTTTTCATCTTCAATCTTTGTGATTGGTTTTTCTTTATGGTTTCAATCTCTTTTGTGATGAAATCCCTGAATTCGTTGATTTGTTTCTGTGTGTTCTCTTGTATTTCATTGAGTTTGTTTATGATAGCTATTTTGAATTCTCTGTCATTCAGGTTAGCAAATTCTGTGCCTTCAGGGTTGGTTTCTGGGTGTTTGTCACTTTCCTTTGGTCTGTACCCATAACAAACTTTTGCATGGATCTGACCACATTATTTTTTCCTCTCATGTTGAAGTTGGTACTTTCCCCCTGCTGCCACTGGATGGAGATCATGAGCGGTATGCTCTGAGCCCACTGCAGCCCCCGGAGGGATTATTCTGAAACATGGGGTGTTTGGGGGTAGGGGTTCTCTCTTTCTCCTGCTTGACCTGGGGGTTTCCTTTCTCGCTCTCTTAGGGCATTTGCTACACCCCCAAAACAGTCCATCATCACTTCCCAGTGGGGATCTCTTGACAGTCTGTGAGAGCACCTGGAGGGCGATAGTTTTCCCTGCTGTGGGCCGCCCTTACCTGCTCTGTCTGAAAGCTGCACTGTCTTTGCCAATCGACTGGGGAGGGGGAGTACAACTTCTTACCTCTCCTCGCATCCTTTTGGGCTTCCGTGCCTCCACTGTCCATTGTATGGCAGCAGGGGTTTCTTAGAAGTCCTTTGTAGTGTTTCATTGAGCACTGTTGGAATGTGAATGATGTTTTTGTTGTGTCTTAGGGGGCAGAGAATCAAAGAGGGAATCTCACTCCGCCATGATGCTGACGTCATTTCCTTCCTTAACTCTTTGAGCATATTTAAGACACTTGATTTAAAGTCTTTGTTTAGTAAACCAATGTCTGTGCTACCTCAATGACCATTGCTGTTAATTTCTTCTATGATTGGGCCATAATTTCTTGTTTCTTTACATGTGTCACAATTTTTTGTACCAAACTGGAGTTTTGAATATTATAATGTAATAACTGTGTAAATCAGAGTCTTCTGTCTGAAGGTTTTCATTTTTAATTTTTTTTGCTTGGTTGTAGTTGTTTGTTTAGTGACTTTTCTAAACTTTATTTGTAAAGTCTGTATTCTTTCTCATGTGAGGTCTGTGTTCCTTTAGCTTGTGCTTAGCTAGTGTTTTGGCAGAGATATCCTTAAAGGCCAAAAGCCAAGAGGGAGGTTGAGAGAAAGAGACAGAAATCTAAACACCTCTCCAAGGCTTTGCAGATTCACTCTGTGCTGAGGCTCTCTTTCAACACTTAGCCAGACCATTTACAACTGTGCCTTAGCCTTTACGTCCTGTTTGCACTAAGCCTAGAGCCAGGAATTAAAACTTAAAACTTTCTCATGCATTTTCTTATCACGCATCTTGCCTTGGCTGTGCATCTGGCTTTCTAATGTGAGAGCTTTTGAATGCCCTGATTTCCCAAGGAAACTCTCCCCACTTTTCTCCTATGCTTCTGGTGCTCTGCTGTATGCCTCAACCATATTATTTTTTTTAGTTTTATTTTATTGTGATAAAATATACATGATATAAAATTTATCTTTTCAAGCATTTTAAGTATACAGTTCAGTGGCATTAGGTAATTCACCTTGTTGTGCAACCATCATCATCCTCCATCTCCAGAATCTTTTCATCACCCCAAACTGACACTGTGTATCCATGTAGCAATAACTTCCCATTCTTCCTTTCCCTAGCCCCTGGCATCACCATTCTACTTTCTGCCTCTATGAATATGACAAGTATCTTATATAAGTGGAATCACACAGAATTTGTCCTTTTTTCAGTGGCTTATAACCATATTAATTGGTCTGAGATGGTTGCAGATTTGCAGATTGTTCATTCATTTTACAATGTTTTTGAGGAATGCCCACTGTTTTTGTGTCCTGAGTGAGTTCTGATTTAGGCAAAAGAAAGACACACACCTTGGGTCATTCCTTCAATTAACCCCCAGAGAAATTAGAACAGAAAACTGTTTTCAAAAATGGTCTAGTCTGATTCTGCCAGAACCAGGAAACATGGTCCCACACTTGGAATGCAGGCTTCTGGCTTCCAAATTGCTGCTGAACTGAGGATGACATGGGAGAATAGCAAATAAAAAGGCCACAAATCTTTCCTTCCATTTAAATTTGCATTTTTTAAATTCTGTGTTCACTTATTTGCTATAAATTTTTGACTGTTTCCTAGAGTTCTGGGAAATTATTCTGACAGTTTTTGCTTGATTTTTCAATGTTTCTGTTGTTAAGAGATAGGTGATTGGAGCTCTGTATTCCACATTTTCACTGACTTCTACTTGTGCACAGGTTTTGATGTGAACATAATTCTTCTTTTCCCTAGGACAAATCCCCAGGAGTCCAATTTCTGGGTCACAGGGTACTTGCATGTTTATTTCTTTAGGAATTCCAAGCAGGTTTTCAGAGTAGTTGTCCTATTTCACATTCCCAACAGCAGAGCATGAGTGATCCAGGTTCTCAACATTCTTATCAGTGCTGTTGTTATATATTTTTTTAATTTTAGCCATTCTGATATGTATGTAGTTGTGACTCGTTGTGATTATTATTTGTATTTGTCTAAAACTAATTATCTTGAACATCTTTTTATGTGTTTATTTTCCATCTGTATATCCTCTTTAGTAAAATATGTCTTCAAAAATTTCCCCCTAATTAGATTCTTTGTTATTTTTGTTTTGTTGTTGTTTACTGCTGAATATTAAGAGATCTTTATATATCCTAGATACTAGTTCTTTGTGAGCTCTATGGTTTGCAAATATTTTTTCCAACACTGCATTTTGTCTTTTCAGCCTATTAACAGAGTATTCACAAAAAAAACCCCATAAAATTTAAATTTATTTCTTGAACCATTGCTAGGAAACTGAATGACTTTTTTTAGGAACAAATAGAGGCAGAAGATCTTTTGCCTCTCACTTATTCTCCAACTAATCCTGACTTCTGGCCTTTCTGCCCTGGGTCTTTCAAGTGTTTGATTTCCCCATCCTTTCTTCATCTCTGAACTTTCTTGATCCTGTGGAGATCAGAAAGTTTCCCATAATGTTCTCTGGGAAATGTGCATGGAGAAAAATCACCTTCTCCAACCATTCACTCTAGCTTAAAGAGAGTGATGTGTTTAGACTATGTCTTGTTGGCCACCAGTTTGGGATATAAAACGCTGACATCACTTGCTTGTCTGTGGCTTTTGCAGTGTCCCTGTTTCCTCTTCTCCTGCTTCCTTCTAGTAGCCATAAGCAGGGCTTGATACATAATTTGAGGGCCCAGTGCAAAATGAAAATATAACCCCCTTGTTCAAATATTATTCAGAATTTCAAGACAGTGAGAATTTCAAGCATAGCAGGGGCTCTTCTGAGCCAGAGGCCAGTGCAACTGCTCAGGCCACACATCTATGAAGCTGGCCCTGTTAATGGCCCTAATGAGAGCATGCTGTTCCTTCTGCAGTACCTCCCCCTGGCCCACCCACCAAAGCCCTTCACCTGATAAGGCAAGATCTTTTCTGTATTACCTCACAGCTCACAACTCCACTGAAGGAAGGAAGAATCACAATCACTGCCTTCATGTGTCTATGTGCTACATATTATCTCATATTTGTCTAATTGTATTTACTTCCAAAGGCAATTTTACATCAATTCATTTGATAACAAGAACAATGCTGTGATAGATGGGGAAATAATTATTATTGTCATTATCCCTATTTTACAGATGAGGAAATTGAGGTAGAGAAGACAAGTGACTTGCTCAGTGTCACATACCAATTCATAACTGCCCTGGGATCTGAAACCTAGCCTCTCAACTTCCATTTAGTGTAGCACTATTTTCACATGTCAGAACCTCAAGTTTCAAAGGTCTGGGTTGTGTTTTAGGCTTTCTGAATCTTCAGAGCTGAAGATAGTGGTGACTCCCACAGAGAGAGGTGAATGTTGGTCCATGAGTCCACAGCAGGGGCTGAACTTTGCCCTCTTTTAAAGAAAGGAAGCAACAACCCTGTCTTTAAGCACCAAGTGTTTTGCATCCAGGCATCATGATCAGCCTGATATACAAACTCTGTTTTCCTTAACTAAGGAGATCATACATCCTGGTTTGCCTAGAACTGGCCCCAAATACACCTGTTGTATCACAGTAATTATTAATATTGTCCTGTTTCACTGTCACAAGCTTCTCAAGTAAAAGTTTATGATGTCCCATACTTAACCTCAAGTATATAAAGTCTCATGTATGTAAAGTAACCTTAGCATTTTTCTGATCCTCTTCATATTATCTATACCTGGGACCCAAGCTTGCCAACATCTGGAAGAACAATCTCTGCCTGAATCTCTACAGATCCTGGTTCATCAGCCTTGACTCTAGAGTGTTGGTGTTGACTTCCTGGATTCAACCTTGCTGCCAGCTTGTTCCCACAGAACCAGCCTCCATTCTTTGCTGCAAAAAAAGGCATCCTAACATTTATCTCTTTCTGGTCTGACTATATCTTTCAGTGTATCAATCAGTGGTGTGATCTTTTCAGTCATGTAACCTCTCTAAATCTCAGTTTTCTGGGCTATAAAATGTGAATAATAACACCAACTTACTGTGGTGGTTGTAAAAATAAAATTAGATACTTATTCTTTGATAGAAAGCATTAAAAGTCACAGAAGCTCTATTATTTTAGTTGATTTTCTGCCTTTGGTATCTCTGAGTCACCCCCGGGAGGAACTCTATCCTGGTTTCTCCTGTACAACCCTGTCACATTTTCACCCATGCCCATCATAACAATACCCTCCTAATAGGAGGGAGTTACTTTGTGTTGAGCTGATGATGCTTTTTATAGGTTGTTTACCAACATATAGTGAAAAAAATGAGTAACTATTATGTGCCAGGCAGTCACTGCAGCAGCTGTTCTCTTTCAATCAGTCAGTCCCTTGGCACCTGTAAATGCACTGCAAGGGAATTAGTGAATATATGAGATTCAGACAATGGCTATGGAATTTTGCCCAGGTAACTGAAGTCCATGGCCTTGGTTCCATGAATGGTGTTCCAACACATCAGGCACAGGCTAGTTCTCAGACTATATCTGTGATGAAAACACTTGACTTCCACCTGCAGGAAGTATCGACATCTCACTGAGACTCCAAGATCAGCATTGACTGGAGGGAGAATGTAACATCTTGCACCAGCTTCATGCCGGGTGCTCAGCCTGAAGGGCTGATCCAGTCCTTGCTGGTAGTCCACTCCTCATTCAGTGCCGAGAATCGATAACCATGACTTTTTGTTGCTGAACCCACCCTGGGCCCCAATTCTTATGACTACATTTCTATCCTACACTCTGCTCTAGTAAACCTCCTAATATCCCAGAGCCCTCATAGGTTTGAGGCCTTGCTTTGCTCTCACCACTTTTCCCCACCAAAATCAGAGCTCTGATTCCAAGAAGGCAGCTGGAATCCTGCTCCATGTGGACAGGATCCCATGAGGTCATCTTGCCTGGACTTTTGAGTTTCACTTGTGTGTTAGGGCACTCTTTGTTACTTTACCTGGAGCCCCACTTGGCCTAATCATTTGCTTGTTCCTACATTGCCATATACACCTGAATGTCAGCCTAGCCTGGCCATTTGGAATCCTTCATTCATATCAACAGCCAGGTTGATTCCCCTCAGTTTCTGTTCCACCTAGTGGGAGGGGCTAGGTGAAATATTTGATCTGAACCTCTATTTGATCTGCGCCTAGCTTACTAGTTCTCACAGTTGCTAGCTAAAAAGTAACAAATTTAGAAAACTATGCAATGTCTACCTGTCTTATTTAGTGTTGAACAATTTTCTTGAAATTCCATCCATCATACATGACTCCAAGACCTCTGACATGCTCTGGTCCTGCTTTGTTCTTTAAGACAATCTGCCCTTTTCTGCAGAGGGTTGAAATGGATAAGTAACTATAGACAGAGATGGTTACCATGGGCACATTGGGCTTCTGATGTGACACTCTCTCTGCTTCATATCTTTAAAGCTACACAGTTATTCTCAGATATTAGGTATATTGCTCATCCTCATAGGAAAGCAAGCATGGGAAATAAATAAAGGACAATGGACTCAATTTTGTGTCAGAAACAATGTTTGACACACTGTGATGACACATCTGATAACAGGCAAGCCCAGTTAGCACCTTCTCTCCAAATACTACAATTACCCAGCAAGAGGGGAAAGCCTTGGCAGAATAAATCACCTCCTGGAAAACAAATTCAAACTAGAAAAAACAAGGAGAGATGAAATAATAAATGCATTACATTGTCCAGTTTTTAACCTAGAACTTAATATACGAAAAAACAACAAATTAATTCCAGCAATGACTGAAACACATCCCAAAATCAGAAAAAGAGGGCTAGGGATAGAAGACATTCTAAAATGATAACTATCTAATGTCAAGCTCTCACTCAGCCACAGTATTCTGACAGATAACACCAACTTGGTTACATCTGAGTGAGCAATGAAAAGAGGAAAGACACAGAGAAACACTAAAAGAAGGAAATAAATAGCCACTGTAGGTGGTTGTAAAACAAAAGAAGCACAACATACAAATGTACAGATATTTGTCAACAAAAAGATTTATCTGTAGGATTGTTACACTCCTACATGAGCCTCTGGTATGACATCTTGAAAAGGTGTCTGTTTTTCAGTAAGGAATCAAAACAGAAGACAGGAAATCACTCTCATTTTGCAAGACAAAGCTGTGTTGTTTTCCTCATGCTCTCCTGGATGGATGGAATTACTTTACAAATCTGATGCTAATGGACTCAGAGAATCTGTAAGGGAAATAATTTAATCCTTTAAAAATTGGGTATGAATGCCTGTAGACCCAAGTCAAAGGAGAATAAAAAGTTCTTTGACTTTTGAAATTCTGAGACCAAATCTGTATTTGCTAGACCTGCCCCTGGACACTAGGGAGTTTTGACAACAGAACAGGTGACATGTGAAACACCTGTTAAAAAAATTCAACCAAGTAAATTTGAAGATCTAATTGACTTTACTGGGTGATTCATGAATTGGGCAACATTCCTTCTAATAAGCAGAAAGGAGTTCTGGGGAGTTACTCAAAGAGTAATGTTTTTATAGGATGATGGGTGGGACAAAGGAGTTATTAGCAAAAGAAAAGAAAAGATCATT
Organism: Tapirus indicus; assembly: GCA_031878705.1. Classification (NCBI taxonomy): domain Eukaryota; kingdom Metazoa; phylum Chordata; class Mammalia; order Perissodactyla; family Tapiridae; genus Tapirus; species Tapirus indicus. The sequence continues at coordinate 83,979,352 of CM062924.1, read as the reverse complement.
TTAGGCCAGAACATTTTCTTTTGGGGAGAAAGGAACTACCTGAGTTTTAGCATGCAGATTACTTCACTAATGATAATGAGGAAATTTCAGATCGACTGTTTAAAGGTCACTTTCCTGGGATAGGTTGAAAACTGTAATTGTCTCAGTTTGCTTCCATGGGAATAAATGATTTCATTTTGAACCTGTTACTTATTTTTTAACAATTCCCCCTTTGATCAAACTCTCAATCTCACTGAAAGATGTAATCAAATATTAAGAAATAAGCACCGTTTTCAGCTATCACTCTGTAGTTCTCATAGCTTTTATTGACCCTTTGTGTGATACGCATAGGTCATGACACTTTTTGCTGACTCTCTGTGACATTCATAGGCCATGACCTCAGGTTCACAGTTTTTAAGTTGGTCATTTTCTTCATTCCTTCTATAACATTCCAGTCTTAGGGAGATCACCTGCCTGGAAGTTAGTGGCTGTGAACACACATTTAAAGCTTTGAGAGAATATAACACAACAAGGGAATTATAAACAGGATAATTCTCAATGTTTGGAGTGTGCTTTGAAGCCATGGTTCCCAAGACCCAAACCAATCAAAATCAAACAATTCCAAGAAAGACCCAATTGAAGAAATTATTTTTTTAAAGCAATTGGCTTGCTCAGTGATCTTATGTAGTTGTTTCAACTTCCCCAGAAGTATTGGCATAAGTACAGCAGGTGGTGTTGGCCACAGTATAGACAACTTTCTTCTCAGCTAAAATATAATCAAGGACTATTGTATTATCAAGAACAACCTTGGCCAAAGGCTCTAAGGATTTTTTGCTAGGCAGCTAATGTCTTAGGAGTTGAATCTGCAGTGTCTCCAAGGGTTAAGGAGAGATTTGTTGACCTATTCTCATTTGTATTTACTACTATTTGGGGAAGTGGGGATCTGTCAAAGGGAGGTAATTTTGAATTATGAACACCTCCTGGTAGGTCTTTTCTAGAACAGTTAGGAAAAAAGTTAGATAACCTAAGAGGCACTGCCCAGATATGTGCCAGCCACCTATGCACTGATAGACTCAAGGAGAATGATAACCACCAAAGACAAAGATAAATCCTGTCAGAGTACAACCCATTGCCATTAAGGTGGTACTATTAATGTACAGATAGAAGTTTCCATTGACAAATCCAGCAATCTGAAAAATTGCTCCTCTTAGTAACCACCTGGGAGATATTTTATGATGGCATTATCTTTTCAGGCCAATGCCAGAGTAAAGGAAGAGAAGAAGAAAGGGTTTCATGTTTAGTTAAAGTATGGAGTCTTGATCTGTCATCTTGGACAGAAGCAATCTACTTTGATGTCAGCTACTCCTCTTTCTTGTTGATTTGATTTAGAGGTCTCCAGCATTTGTACAGGACCAGGTGTCAGGTGGAACCTTCTTGAGCTGTGAGATGTGTACTCAGATCAATACCTTTTAGTTTCATAGTAGTGTTGGTGGTCAGGGGTACTTGGCAATGTCTCTTCCAACAAGGTTTGATGGCTGTCTTCCTCTGATATGTTTCCAGAATACACAGTCACCAATTTCTAGACTATGACCAATAGGATCCTTTGAATTGGAATTCAGGAAAGCTTTTTGCTCTGTTGATGATAAGCTTGAGCATAAAACATTAAAGCCTTACAGTAGCTGGTCATACTAACATTAGACAACAAGGGATCAACAGAAGGTTTTATACCAATAAACTTGGTCTGCTGGTGATAATCTCATGTGGAGTGAGTTTATGGTTTCCAAAGGAAGCACCATGAACAATTAGTAAGACCAAAGACAATGTCTTAGGCCAGGGGAGATTAGTAGTTTTGGCTATTGTGAGGGCATCACTCTTCTGGCAGTGGAATACTCCAAACCATCTGGAAAACATACATACAATAATGAGAATATATTGACAACCCATACTAAATGGAAGTTTAATGAAGTCTAGTTGCAGGTGTTTAAAGGATCCAGCGGGAGGAGGGCTGGGTCCCTTAGGGACAAAAATAGATTTTCTTAAATGCACTATGGTACGTAAAGGAATGCAAAAATTAAAAAATGGGGTTTACTGGGGAACCAGGAGAACCAAGCAGCCATCTTGGATTTCCCATAGCCCTGACTATTCATTTAATTAACAGCCATTGTCTACCCATCTTAATTTCTCTGATTCAGGAGCAGACTGTTGCCATGTTACAAAGACATCAGGATGACTAAAGTCTGGCAATGAGGGGTCTTTTTTTGTAGAAGTAGAAATAATGGGCTTCATCCACACGTGCTACAATCTTTTTTTATTCTGTTGGTGCTGTCTTTGTATGAAAGTCAGCTAGGGCATCTTCCTGATACTAAGATTTATTCCTTTTAGGGTGAACCTCAATTTTGATGATGGCAATTTCAGAAGGTAAGAGAATATCAGTAAGAAGATTATTTACTTGTCCATTTTTGATTGGGGTCCCAGAGGATTCAAAGAAAACCCTAAACCTCTGTTTCTAGTTGTGTTCCATTACAAGGAAAACAGATTCTCATTGAACTTACACTGATATCTAACTATATTGCCAAGAAAAAAATACTCATGAATTTCTGAATCTGGGAGAGATTAGAAAGAGAGAAAAAGTAAACGTTTTATTTTTGTTTACAAAGATATAATTTACCAAATTGTTGTGAGTCATAGTTTAGCTAACAAGGAGTTTTCCTTACATCTGGAAAAAAAAAGAACCATCAACATTTTAAACTCAAAGTCATAAAAGTTATAATCATATCTATACAAATATAATCAAAGATGGTTTAGCATCACTTATTTAACAATGCTTCCCACATAATTTAACATAACAAATAAACCTAATTAATTTCATATTCATCTTTTTATAAAGAGAAAATAAATCTTTTGAAATCTTTCAAGAGCCCTCTAGAAAATGTCAAAGTTAGTTTCTTGTCAGAAGAGTTCATTTTTAGAATTTGATTTTTGGAAGCTTATCAAAAATATGCAAGAAGTGATTTCAAAACACTTGCCTAAATAGGATCTCAGATCATTATGAAGCTTAATACTTAATTATCTGTTTAACCAAAGTGGCAATAAAAGATTACAAAGGCAAATACAGAATACATAGTTGTGAGCAAAATTTAGTCCTTTTTATATATTAGAAAACTCAGTTTTAGGCAATCAGAGGCCTGATTAAGACAACTCAGAAAATTATTTTGATAAAACCAAAAATCTTTGTTTTCTAGGCAGATTCCTTTGAAAGAAAAATCTTTTACAATCTCTTATCAGAAGCAAATCAATAGTCCAAGAAAACTGCCTTTTAACAGATGAAAGAAAATTAGTTTCATTATACATAAGTACACTATTGGTCTTAAAGCCTATTTCCAAAACCCATAAGATAATAATCCAATTTTAAACCAACTTAATTACACAGAGTAATTAGGATTAACACATTGTAAAATTCTCTCTTTTCCTCTTCCCAATATTTAATTTTTCCTTCATAACCAAAAGTTCTAGTTTACACAAAATTACTTCTTATTTCCCTTAACAAAAATGTATATCCATATTTCATATTTTATCTTAAACAAAAACATATCCTGCTTTCCTTGCATACAGAGTTGTTTCCCTAATTATTTCCAGTAGCTTTAATCACATATATCAATTAGAATTCTTAACTCTTAGAAGTCTTAATTTCTAGTGAAAACTAAGTAAAAAATTTTGAACTGTCTTCTATATTAGCATTCTGTGGCTTAGCAAATTTTATAAACACCTTTTATAATTTTTAGAAATATGCTTTTCAGTGTGGCATAAAACATGTTTACTAACAATCCCAAATGTCTTTAATTTTGTTATAAAATGAAAAAAAGGTGGATAAGCTTATGGTCAGCAATGAATATTTCACTATGTTACCTTATTTGGGCATGACCCAGATATAAAATGAATGTCCCATCTCATTTAATTTAACTTAACAGAACTCTAAAGTTTCAAGTTACCAAAGATATTTGGGAAACTATTTTTAAGTATACACATTATATAATCATTTCCAAAGAGTTCACCTAAAAACTTTTTGTTACTTACATCTATCTAAATAATTTGCTCCCCCAAATTATGCTTAGATTGCCCATAAAAATTTCAAAAGACATTAAACAAAATCAGCAAAGATAACATGAATTTAACTAGAAAATCTGGGCAGAATAAACATTATTTATCTGCATTATTTTCCTAGTTAACTCTAAAGACATGTCAATTTTAATTAAATAAATAAATTTAAACTAGCTGTTACTTACTGAAGATTATTCAACATCATGTTAACTTAAAATCAAAATGAAATGAAACATTTAAGTTAGTTTTTATATTCTGATAGTTTAGATTACCCAATCTTTAATTTATGTAAGTGCTTGATTTTTCCTTAAGCTAATTAAATAGAGCTCTTTTACAAATTAATTTTACAATATCATCTGGAGGTAGAAAATACAACATATTTATGACATGTATATATAGACCCACACAGACAAATGTAATCAGACTTTAAACTTGCTAATATTTCTGGAAAATATGCTTAAGAGTTTTCATTTGTCCAATTTCCAAATATTTCCTCCTTTATTTTTTCTTTCTGATGAGAAATATTTGCATTCCAAAGAATGGCTTGTAGGTCCTATAGAAGATGGTGGTAGAAAATTTACATTACAAAGGCACAGAGAAGGTATCAAAGTCTTCTCCAAGAGGGAGTTTGGGGGCATATTTGCCTATTATTGGACCTCTAGGATAATTTTTTTCCCTTTTATAACTCCATTTCTAGGGTTCCAATATCTACAGGCATTTTGAGATGAATAGAAGAGGTTTGGGGACTGGGAAAAAAGACAAGTGAATTTTGAACCACTTTCTAGAGCTGCACCTTTGGCCCTGCAGAGGTTTGCAAGGCAAAGACAGTTGTTTTTAATTCCTTAAAGAACTGGGTTTCTGTCTAATTGATATCAAAGGACTGATACACCCATCCATCTTTGTTGGAAGATTTTTGTACCCTCTGGGTACATTTAGCCTGAAGAGAAGCCCAAAAAAGTTTCCTAGCAGGCTCTAAACATCAGCTTCCAATTTGGACAAATATCTGATTATAAAGTTATTAAATTCTTTCAAATATATTTTCAAGTTTCAGCCAAGACAAACAGTAAATATTTCCAGTATTTTCTGCCTTCATCTCTACATGGCCTTCTTCCCTCTGTGTGTGTGTTCAAATTTCCCTCTTCATATAAGGACACCATGCATTGGATTTAGGGGCCCCCTATTCCAGTATGACCTCATTTTAACTTGATCACATCTACAAAGACCATATTTTCAAATAAAGTTACATTCACAGATATCCAGATTAGGACTTCAGCGTATCTTTTTGGGAAACACAATTCAACCCACTACACCCCTGAAAAATACTTCATGCCACTTTTCAGCCAATTCCCATCCCCACATCCCAAAGGAAACCAATATTTTGGTTGAGTCACAATTGATTCGTTGTGACTGCTTCTAGAACTTCATATAAATGAAATCATATATTGCATTCTTTTGTGTAAGGATTCTTTCACTCGGATATTTTTTGTGACTCTCAGTCATGTCGCTGTGTACATCAGTGCATCATTCCATTTTTACTGATAAATAATATTCCATTGATAGATATATCACAATTAGCTCATCCATTCTTCTTTGATGGATACCTAGGTCTGCATTGTTTCTATTTTGGAAGCCTTATGAATAAAGCTGCTATAAACCTTGCACAAGTCCCTTTGTAGACATATGTTTTCATTTCTCTTGAATAAAAGAGAAAAACCTAAAACTGTGTTTGCTGAGTCATAAGGTGGGTGTAACTTTATACCGGTTTACATTTCCACCAATAACACATGAGAGTTCCAATTGATCCTCATTCTTGCCAATATTTGGCAAGTCTTTTAAAGTTTTAGCCATTGTAAAGAGTATATCATCATTTATAATAATTTGAATTTTCACTTCTCTGATGACTGATGGTATTGAGCACTTTTTCATATACTTACAGGTCATTTACATATCTTCTTTACTGAAATGTCTTCAAATATCATGTCCAATTTATAATTAGCCTTTTTATAATTTTAGTGTTGAATTTATAGGAGTTCTTTATATGTTTGGATACCAGATGTATAATTTACAACTTTCTTTTATCATTCTGTGGCTTGTCTATTCACTTTCTTAAACCAACATTTTTAATTTTGAGTAAACCTAATTTATGAATATTTCCTTTTATAATTATTTTTCTTCTCAAAGAAAAATATTTTTCTGCCTAGGTCACAACAATATGCTTCTATGTTTATTTCTAAATGATATAGAGTTTTAGTTTTTGTGTCTATGTCTATGATCTATTTTGAATTATATTTCTCTGTGGCATAATATGGCTTAAAGTAACTTTTTTCCATGTGGGTATCAAGTAATTCTAGCACCATTTGTTGAAAAGACTTTCCTTTCAAGCCCTGCTCACCAAGTACAGGCCACACAAGTGCCTGAACACTCTTCAGTCTGGTGCAAATTCCTGCAGTACTCACACAACTTTCAGCAGACAGGGTGGGACCAGAAACTCTGCTTCTGCTCCCCCATCCATAGCAGGTGGAATCTGTGACCTAATACTACCACAAATGCCCCAGCAAAAGACTAGTTCATCAACCACCATGAGAAATCACAGCAACAGTTCAGACCAGAAGGAAAATGATAATTCTCCAGAAACCAATCCTGAAGGTACAGAAATTTACAATCTAAAAGACAGATAATTCAAAATGGCTGTCATAAAGAAGTTCAATGAGATATAAGAGAACACAGAAAAACAGTTCAGTGAGCTCAGGAATAAAATGAACCTCTTCACCCAAAAGATTGAAACTATAAAAAGAAATCAAGCAGAAATTCTGGATATGAAAATGCAATCAATGAAATAAAAAAATAATATAGAATCCTTAAAGAATAGAGCTTATGTTATGAAGGAATGAATTAGTGATTTAGAAGATAAAAATACAGAAGTGCTACAGGTGAAGGAGATGATAGAAATAAGATTTTTTTTTAAAAATGAAGAAATTCTTAAAGAAACATGTGACTCAATTAGGAAAATCAACATAAGGATTATAGGTATTCCAGAGGGAGAAAGGAACAGAGAGCTTGTTCAAAGGAATAATAGCTGAGAAATTCCCAAACCTGGGAAAGGAACCAGATTTACAAATACAAGAAACCAATAGAATGCCTAATTACATCAGTGCTAAAAGACCTTCCCCAAGGCATATAATAGTAAAACTGGCAAGGCAATGACAAACAGAAAATATTAAGGGAAGCTAGACAAAAGATAATAACATACAAAGGGACCCCATCAGGCTTTCAACAGATTTCTCAGCAGAAACTCTACAGTCTAGGAGAGAATGGACTGATATATTCAAAACACTGAAAGACAAAAACTTTCAGTCAAGGATGCTTTACCCAGCAAAACTTTCCTTCAGATACAATGGAGAAATAAAATGCCCCCAGATAAACAAAAGTTGAGGGACTTCATTGCCACTAGACCTCCCCTACAACAAATAATTAAAGATGCACTCACACCGCAAACAAAAAGGCAAAGGCCTACAAAGCATTGAGCAAGGAGATAATTAGACAGACAAAATCAGAAAACTGTAGCTCTCTAACAGAACAGGGAAACAAAAACTCAGTTATAACCTAAAGATAAAGAGAAGGAAAGCATGGAAGGTAACTATAAACACTTCAACTTAGTCACAAACTCACAGCATTAAAAACAATAATTTGTAACAATAGCTCAGAAGGAGAAGAGGTGAGGGATGGAACCTGTTTAGGTTAATGGAGATAAGAGGCTATCAGAAAATGGACTATTTCATCTATGAGATCTTTTGTACAAACCTCATGGTAACCACTAAACAAAAATCAGAGCAGAGCCACAGTTCACAAAAAGAGAGAAAACTGAGAAACTCTCCTCAGAAAACCACCAAAATTAAATGGCAGTCAGAAATACAAAGGAAAAGAAACAACAGAAACATAGATCAACCAGAAAACAAGAGAAAAAATGGCAGTATTAAGCCCTCATATATCAATAATCACTCTGTAAATGGATTGAATTCTCTAATCAAAAGACACACAGAGTAGTTGGATGGATTGAAAAACAAGATCCAACAGTATGCTGTCTCCAGGCAACACATCTCAGCTCTAAAGACAAATATAGGCTCAGAGTGAAGGGATGGAAGATGATTCTTCAAGCTAATGAGAAACAAAAGAAAGCAGGTGTTGCCATACTTAGACAAAACAGATTTCAAGTTAAAAAAGACAATGAGAGACAAAGAAGAACAGTATATAATGATCAAAAGGACATTCCACCAAGAGGACTTAACACTTATTAATATATATGCACCTAACAAAATACATAAAGCAACTATTAACAGACTTAAAGGGAGAAATTAACAGCAACACAATAATAGTAGGGGACCTCAACATCCCACTTACATCAATGGACAGATCATCCAGACAAAAAGTCAAGAAAGAAACAGTAGATTTAAATGAAACACTTGATAAGATGGACTTAATAGATATATACAGAGCATTCCACCCAAAAAGAGCAGAATACACATTCTTCTCAAGTGCACATGGATCATTCTCAAAGACCATACATTGGGAAACAAGGCAAACCTCAATAAATTTAAGAAGATTGAAATCATCCCAAGCAACTTTTCTGATCACGGTGCTATAAAACTAGAAATCAACTACAAGAAAAAAGCTGGGAAAGTCAGAAATATATGAAGACTAAACAACATGCTACTAAACAACCATTGGATCAATGAAGAAATCAAAGGATAAATTTAAAAATACCTGGAAACAAATGAAAATGAAAACACAATATACCAACTCCTATGGGATACCGAAAAAGTAGTCATAAGAGGGAAATTCATAGCAGTACAGGCCTACTTCAACAAACAAGAAAAATCTCAAATAAATAACCTTAAACTGTGCCTAACAGAACTAGAAAAAGAAGACCAAACAAAGCCCAAAGTCAGCAGGAGGGAAATAATAAAAATCAGAGCAGAAATAAACTAAACAGAGGGAAAAAAAACAGTAGAAAAGATTAATGAAACTAAGAGCTTGTTCTTTGAGAAGATAAACAAAATTGACAAACCCTTAGCCAGACTCACCAATAAAAAAAGAGAAAAGGCTCAGATAAATAAAATTAGAAATGAAAGCAGAAAAATTACAACAGATTTTGCAGAAATGCAAAGGACTATAAGAGAATACAATGAAAAACTATATGCCAACAAATTGGATAACCTAGAAGAAATGGATAAATTCCTAGACTCATACAACCTCCCAAAACCAAATCAAGAGGAGATAGAGAATCTGAATAGACCAATCATAAGTAAAGAGATTGAAACAGTCATCACAAACCTCCCTAGAAACATAAGTCCAGGGCCAGATGGCTTCTCTAGTGAATTCTACTAAACAGTCAAAGAAGAGTTAATACCTATCCAAAAAATTGAAGAAGACTGAATGCTTCCTACCTCATTCTGTGAGGCCAACATTACCCCGACACCAAAACCAGACAAGGACAACACAAAGAAGGAAAATTACAGGCCAATATTGCTAATGAACATAGATGCAAAAATCCTTAACAAAATATTGGCAAACCAAATACAACAATTCATTAAAAGGATAATACACCATGACCAAGTGGGATTTATTCCAGGGGCACGGATGGTTCAACATCCACAAATCAATCAATATGATACACCACACTAACAAAATGAAGAATAAGCACCACATGATTATCTCAATAGATACAGAGAAACCATTTGACAAGATCCAACATCCATTTGTGAAAAAACCGCTCAACAAAATGAGTATAGAAGGAAAGTACCTCAACATAATAAAGGCAATATATGACAAACCCACAGCCAACATCATATTTAACCATGAAAAACTGAAAGCCATCTCTCTGAGACCAGGAACAAGACAAGAGTGCCCACTCTTGCCACTCCTGTTCAACATAGTACTGGAAGTTTTGGCTAGAGTAATTAGGCAAAAAACAGAAATAAAAGGAATCCGAATTGGAAAGGAAGAAGTGAAACTCTTGCTGTTTGCAGATGACATGATCTTACACATAGAGAACTCTAAAGAATCCATCAGAAAACTATTATAAACTATCAACAACTACAGGAAAGTTGCAGGGTACAAAATCAACTCACAAAAATCAGTTGCATTTCTATACACTAACAATGAACTAGCAGAAAGAGAAATCAAGAATACAATTCCATTTACAGTTGCAACAAAAAGAATAAAGTATTTAGGAATCAACTTAACCAAAGAGGTGAAAGACCTATACACTGAAAACTATAAGACATATTGAAAGAAACTGAAGAAGATATAAAGAAATGGAAAAACAGTCCATGCTCACGGGTCAGAAGAATCAACATAGTTAAAATGAACATAGTACCCAAAGCAATCTACAGATTCAATGCAATCCCAATTAGAATCCCAATGACATTCTTCACGGAAATTGAACAAAGTATCCTAAAATTTATATGGAACAATGAAAGACCCCAAATAGCCAAAGCAATCCTGAGAAAAAAGAACAAAGCTGGAGGTGTCACAATCCCTGACTTCAAACTATACTACAAAGCTATAGTAATCAAAACAGCATGGTACCAGCACAAAAACAGACACATAGACCAATGGAACAGAATTGAAAGCCCAGAAATAAAATGACACATCTATGAACAGTTAATCTTTGACAGAGGAGCCAAGAACATACAGTGGAGAAAGGAAAGTCTATTCAATAAGTGGTGTAGGGAAAACTGGAAAGCCACGTGCAAAATTATGAAAGTAGACCATTATCTTGCACCATACACAAAAATTATGGGTTAAAGACTTGAACATAAGACCTGAAACTATAAAAGTCCTAGAAGAAAATATAGGCAGCACACTATTTGACATTGATCTTAGCATCATCTTTTCAAATAACATGTCTGACCAGGCAAGGAAAACAAAAGAAAACGTTAGCAAATGAGACCACATAAGACTAAAAAGCTTCTGCAAAGGAAAGGAAACCATGAACCAAACAAAAAGACAACTCACCAACGAGGGGAAAGTATTTGCAAATCATCTATCCGACCAGGGGTTGAACTCCAAAACTCAACAAAGAAAAAGCAAACAACCCAATCAAAAACCGGGCAGAGGATATGAACAGATATTTTTCCAAAGAAGATATACAGGTGGCCAACAGGCATATGAAAAGATGCTCAATATCACTAATTATTAGGGAAATGCAAATCAAAATTACACTAAGATATCACTTTACACCTGTCAGAATGGCTATAATTACCAAGGCAATAGACAACAAATGTTGGAGATGATGTGGAGAAAAGGGACCTGTCACGTACTGCTGGTGGGAATGCAAACTGGTGCAGCCACTATGGAAAACAGTATGGATATTCCTCAAAAAATTAAAAATAGAAATACTATATGATCCAGCTATCCTACTACTGGGCATTTATCCAAAGAACTTGAAATCAATGATCCAAAGAGATCTGTGAACCCCTATGTTCATTGCATCATTTTTCACAATAGCTAAGATGTGGAAGCAACCCAAGTGCCCATCAATTGATGATTGGATAAAGAAGATGTGGTATATATATACAGTGGAATACTACTCAGCCATACAAAAGACAAAACTGCCCCATTTGCAACAATATGGATGGACCTTGAGGGTATGATGTTAAGTGAAATAAGCCAAAGACAAATACTGCATGATTTCACTCGTATGCAGAATATAACAAGTACATGGGTAAAGAGAAGAGATTAGTGGTTACCAGGGGGGTTGGGGGTGAAAGGGACACATATGTGCAGTGATGGACCATAAGTTGACTACTTGAGATGATCATGATGAAGTCTACTCAGAAAATGATAAACAATAATGTACACCTGAATTTTCACAATGTTATAAACCATTATTGTCTCAATAAAGTTACCGGGGGGAAAAAAAGAAGAAAAGACTTTCCTTTCCACATTAGATTGTCTTTAAATGTTCAGCAAAAGTCAAATAATCTTATTGTTATGCATCTATTTTCTGGGCTGCCCATTCTATTTCTTTTATCTGTGTTTTGATCCTGATGCCAATACCACTCTATCATGATTACTGTAGCTTCATGCTTGTTCTTGGAGTCAGGTACGATAAGTCTTCCAACTTTGTACTTATACAAAATTTATTTGGATATTCTAGATCCTTTAATTTCCACATAAATCTTAAAATTATCTTATCAACTGCTACAAAAAAGTCTGAAGAAATTTTCATTGGAATTGTATTAAATTTATAATTGGGGGAGAAGGGGGTAAATGACATCATAACAATAGTGTATCTTCCACCCATGAACTTGGTTCATCTTTTCATTTACTTATTTTGATTTAATTTTCTTGTCCAATTTCTCTCAGTAATATTTTTTAGTTTTTGCTGTAGAGATCTTGTACATTTTTGTTAAATTTGTACCTATTTTACATTTTTTGATGCTATGTAAATGAAATTTTAAAATTTCACTTTGATACTGTTTGCTGCTAGGACATAAAATGTATAATTGAAATTTGTATATTAAATTTATTTTCTGCCACCTTGTTAAATTGACATTATTTCTACTGGTTGTCATGACCCCTTAGTATTTGGCATAGACACCATCTTGTCTTTACTAATAAAAGCAGATCTAATCTTTTCTCTTTTTAACACATATACATTTCCCCTTCCTTACCTTATTGCACTGGCTAAAACCTCCAGTAAAGTGTTGAGAAGAAATGGTGAGAGTAAATATTTTTGTTTTCATTCCAATTTTATAGGGATAATATTGAGATTTAGTATGATGGTTGGTGTGGGTTTTTTGTAGATGCCTTTCATCAGATTAAGGAAGTTCCCTCCTATTTGTGGTTTGCTGCTTTTTAAAAAAATTATGAATGGATATTGCATTTTGTCATGTTTCTCACCATCTATTGAAATTATCATGTGATTTTCCTCCTACATTCTGTTAATATGGTGAATGATAGTGTTTACTTTTTTATTGTTAAACCAACCTTGCATTCCTACTTGCTAAGTGGAATAAACTCTACTTAGTCATAATGTATCGTACTTTCTATTTACTACTAGACTTAATTTTCTAATATTTTGGTAAGGATTTTAAACTTATTTTTATGAGATGTTAGTCAGTAATAACCTTCTTCTTCTTCCTCCTTTCTCTTCCTCCTCCCCACCTTCTTCTTCTTTCTCCTTCTTGTCTTTTGTCAGGTTTTATTACTATGTTTATGATAGCCTCATAAAATGAGTTCAACAGTTTTCTTCATCCTCTATGTTTTTAAGGTATTTGGGTGAAATTGGCATTATCTGTTCCTCCTCTGTGTCAGTCACTATTATATTAATTTAGTCCTCACAGATATTGTGTAAAGTAAATGCTCCATAGGTGAGGGTTCTGAAGCTCTGAAGTGCTGGAAGACTTGTCTAGTGTCATAAGGCACTTGTGTCAGAGTGAACTCAAAGCCCAAGTCACATTTATTTTATGTATCCACAAGAAATTGGTGGGTTATTCAAAGGCTTGTTGACTGACTGAGGCCAAGCCTTGTCAGGCTTTTCCCTCCCTCAACTGAGTGTATAAACAACTAGACTCTTTTCTGAAGGGCCTTGAGTGTCTCTTTATAAGCAGGGAAGTGTCTCTAACTAGAATCAAAAGGATTCCCATGTCAAGGGAGGCTCTTGCAGAAGCGAACAGATTTTTTTTTTTTTTAATTAACAGCAAAGTGCATGAATCCCCTCACACCTGAGGAGTGAAGGGCTGCACTTGCCAATTTGCCTCCCCAGCCTCCAGGTGAGACTCTGTCAGAAGCCCTCTTTGAGGAGTTCTTGAGGGAAGGATACTGTTTCTGTAAGGTCTTGGAAAAGGGACCCAGGGAGACCAGCTGGAAACACCAGTCTCACAGGTCCACTTGAGGACCTGAGAATATATGTTTTCTTACCCCATCAGCTGGACTGGGGACCACTGAGGGGCTATCAGGTGGAACTTCATCACAGAGGAAGAGTAGTAGGCTGAGCTCTTCCAATGGCTCAAAAGTTGCTCTGAGTATCCCACCATCTTCCATCTTCAGCTACTCCACTCTCACCTCAATCTTATGTGAGTAATTTTAAACACAAAAATACAATAGATGTAGAGTCTACTAATTCTCAATTTATGTTCTTACATTTCTAATCTTTACCTTTCCACTATGTAAGGGAAAAATTTTACTTTTCAAATCAAGAGAACAAGATTTTGATAGGAATTTTGCAACTGTTTAGGAGAATAGATATCCCATCCTGTTACCCAGTCACATTTGGGAATACATATGCATATTTCACCCATCCAGCTGTCCCTCAGGGTACAGTAAGGAGGAGAGAAACTGAAGCCAGTTGCTCTATGAAGGCAGAGAGTCCAAGCATTTATATTTACATTTGGAAGGAAGAAGACAACTTCTTCCCAGCAGATTTGCTTCCCTTCAGTGCTTTACTCATTTGAATCTTAGAAGGAACATCTACCACTCTTTCAAAATAGGAAAGAGTGGGACACCTCTAGAGCATTTAAAAATTTCCCTGAAAAAGTGGAAATCCACAGATAATCTATAAGTGGGAGGTGGCTAAGGCTCTTTTGAAGCAAGATCTGGATCTTTCTGTTTTCCATATGATTCTAAAGATACAGAATATGAGCAGAGAAATCCAATCTCTCCTTCTTCTGCCAAAGCCAGAAGGATATGAACTCCTGCTGGAAGACAAGGGAGGTTGGGAATATGTGCTCTGAGGGACAGCCCTTCCTGCTTGGGGAGTGTCAAGTGGGAAACATTTGGACATAACTTCTCTTGGGCTCCATGAAGCTCACCACAGACCCTCATGGATGACCAAGCCCCATTCTAATTTGTTCATACAGCAAGTAAACAGTGGAGACACTATTTGAGGTATGTGTTTGACTCAGGAGGCAAGCTGTCAAGCCACATATTTCTGACTTTTAAGTAAAAAATTACTGTACTTTTGTATCAGGATTGAATAAGGCTTGCATTTGAGAAGAGAGATTTAAAGTATTTCCCTGTTGTTCATATGAATGCCCAACCATAGTCATTGAAGGTATTTTTCCTTTATTTTTAATTTTTTTTGTAAAGAGTCACCATGAGGTGTAATTCAGGATAAACACATAATTACCTGAGAGCATAGCTATAGGAGCTTTGTGGGGTGCTGTGCTCAATATTCATCTTTTTCTAAGCAAATAAATTCTAACTTTTCATCTAAACAAGTCATTATCAGCTCCTTTGGTGCCTCCTAATGCTTGGCTAAGTTAAAACACAGCTTCTCTCAGCCTGCAGTGTCCTGCAGACTCTTGAAGATGGTGGGTGAAGGAGGCCTTTGTTCAGACAAAGCAAGATGCACCTGAGCTGCCTGCACCAGGCCTGCTGGCTGTATCAGCTGAAGTAGACTCTACATAGTATAGTCCTGGTGTGTGTGTGTGTGTGTGTGTGTGTGTGTGTGTGAGAGAGAGAGAGAGAGAGAGAGAATATGAAATTCCTCTCCCTTGATTCTGGGCCAGAGATGGAATAATGTTCAGTTTTCACCAAGGCCTGGTGGCCCTGGTGGAGACTAGGCTCTCATGCTCAGCCAACAGAAGTGCACCCCCATTTCCTGCTTCTCCTTTCTCTACCTATCATCTTCCTGTGAGCTTTTTCTGTCAGCATTTAAGTGTATTTTAACATTTTTATGAGATTGTTATATTCTAAGACTGAAATTTCTCTCTTCACCTCTCCACAAATAGCATATGTCTTATCCTCCTTCTATCTGCACCCAACATGCATTTGGAACATTTTATTCTCCCCGTTTTTACCTTTTGATGCTTTAAAAGTTGTGGGGGATCAGAATTGGCCACCCCAAAATGTGTCTCTTTGGCTTGATTATTTTTAAGGATAAAAGACTCTGAAACAAATTTTGACCTTCCCCCTAACTGCCTAAAATAATTCAAGATAGAAGTCCTGTCCCAGGACAAGCCATCACCATAGATAACTCTGGGTATTGGTAGACTGGGAGGGTCCTTGCTAAGTCCATTCTTATCTAAGTTCTGTCTCTCTGGTCACATTGTTTACAGGTGGGCCAGGAAACACTTTATCAAACATTTGCTTTTCCATCTCATGTAAAATGCCTTCCTCCCCTTTGAAGTCCGAAACCACTGCCCTCAACATCCTCCTTTGTCCTTAGCTGAAGATGGTATTTAAGGTAGTGGTTTCTGCCATTTTGGTGAGTTATACAGTTTTCCTGTGTTTTTCCTGTGTATATATGTTATTAAACTTTGATTTTCTCCTGTTATTCTGTCTCATGTCAATTTAATTCTTAGACCAGTCAGAAGGACCTAGAAGGTAGAGGAATAGCTCTTCATCCTTTACACCCAGAATTTGGAGGCAAGTTGGACAGATGTGTGGGTGACCTGGGGCACCCAATTTGTGGTTGGTGTCTGAAGTGAGGGCAGTCTTGTGGGCTGAGCCCTTAAACCTGTTGAGTCTGATGCTAACTCTGGGTGGTTAGTGTCAGAAGAGGATAGAATTGTTGAACATCCAGCTGGTGTCAGGGAATTGCTTGTCAGTGTGGAAAAACTACACATTTGGTGACAGAAGTTGTGCCAGTAAAAAGCCATCACAGTGGGGCAGAGCTAGTGCTAGAACCAGGTCTCCTGGGGTGCTCTATTCACCACACCCCCCTTCAGAAGCAGTCCTTCTTAGGTGCCTTCAGCTGATGGAATCCTAGAAGAGAGCAGGAGGACCACACTGTCTACTTGTCCAGGATCAGGGCTGACAGGGAGCTTAAGACAGAGAAGAACAGGCTCCCCCTTGCCTAAGTTGCTTAAAGGAGAGAAATGAGCAGAGCTTACACTGGACTCCCACAGAGATATACTCCATTCTTATGCCTCCTCTCACATGCACAGATTTTCACAGGTCTGGGTGATGAAATAAAATCCTTCTCCTCTGACTGTATCTGGGAATAACAGAAAGGGAATTTATCAATGGTCAGCAGATTAGTGATTTATGAGATCCCTTGGAGAATTCATATTTGAAATGTTATGATTTCTATCTTATCTGAGGGCAGCTTTTAATAAATTGCCTGAACTACCTTACACTGAGTGGACTGGGAGGTCACCAGCCAAACTCCCCAGAACCCTGGAGGTTAAGAACACACATTTACCAAATTCAGGGCTTCAAGTGCATCCTCCCAGAACAGCTCTTACCATTCCCAAGGGAAGAGACTTTGGCCAGCCTATTTTTTTTACCCCACTCCACACTCTGGGTTGCACCCAGCATAGTGCAGGGCCAAGTGGTGCACAATGAATGCTCTATACCTGGATGGCTTGTGTGACCATACTCTCTCTCTCTAGTCCCCTCCTGACCTTTATCTGCCTCACACACCCCAGCCATCCACACCTGTCTTGCTCCTGTAGTGTTAACATCTCACAGTGATGCCAGCCTAGTCCAGCTGATAGCTCCATATCAGGAACTCTGCACCTGTGAAAATATCAAGTCACAGCATCAGGCTTTGGAGGCTTTGGCAGACCCAATCCAGGGCTGTATTTATCATGTAGGGAAGAAGAACGGGTGGGCCAGAAGCAGAAGAAAAATGGATACACCAGGGGCAATGGGGAAAGATGTGTTGAGACTCTCAAATCATTTTGATGCAGATCCTTCTCCATCCCTTATGGCCTCTCTCTCAGCCTTCCAAGGATCTGAAAAATGGCATCTGGCATACAACACTGCTGTCCTCAGTTCTCAATTATCCTGGGTTTAATCCCAGAAGTCCCTCAGTTCATAAATACAATCATTTTGCCAGAGCAAGAAGCATTATCACAAAAATCGACATCCCTGATTACACATCTGTCTATTTAATTACTTTTTATAATTGCCTGAAACACATTAATTAATTCCTTCATTATACCCTCGGGCTTCATTGGTCACTAGAGAAGCTTGGGAAGATTGTTGCTAGTTTTTCAATCTGCTCTGGTGTCTCTGACTCTTGGGAACTTGATCTGGAAGAGATCTCCCATCAGTGCCTGGTGTGAGCCTAGCTTCTCTCCAGGTGGCAGGGGAAATGAGGAGAGCATCTGCAGGTCTTCAGTGGAGAGGCAATGACCAGACTCTGTATAAAGAAGCACTGCCAAAGTGCAATTTCCATTAATTGGAATGAAATTGCTTAATTGCCTCAACAAATGCTTCCTGGGTTCAGCAAAGAGGTACTTTAGCATATTGTATTCTTTACCAGAGCTTATGGACATGGTGTACTGAGACCAGAACCAGAGGGGAGGTCTCTGCCAACTTGCATGGGGGCCTCCAGAGAAAGCTGCTGCTTCCCCTTAGGAAACCCATTATTTCTGTAGCTGCTAACACCTACTTTAACCCTGTCAATAATTCAATCTTCACAATGACACAAGAAGGGTTTTCTGTCCTATCTATGAATAACTTGTGCCAATTCAATGCATTCTTTAAGAAGAACTAACCCAAATAGAATAACTAATAAACACCAGGCATGGCACTAGAAACTTTGCATATGTTATCTCATTTAATCCTCACAATAACTTTATGGTGTATACAGCATAAATCATTACTTCACATGCAGAAATGGAGGTTTCTGCAGAAATGTTCAGCGAGGTTAACTAATTTACCTGGGGTCACACAGATAATGGTAGATATTACTAGGATTTGAATTCAGATCTTTCCAACTCTGATAGGTGTTTTTCTTACCACACCTGTGGCTTACCACACCAGCCACTTATCTATGTGGCTGGATGATATATTAAATTTTTGTTATCTTCATACATTTACTTCCCACTCCCACCTCCCATTTCAAGCAGAGTCAAGCCCTTTCACATTTACGATCCGTGGCCAGGGATTTGTCTCAAGGCAGAAATCAAAAGCAGTCTAAGGTTAGTGATAACTTCTATCAGTTATAAAAGCCTGTGTCCATCATAGAATGGATGTTAAATATTCAGGAGGAGGAATGGGTGAAGGGGTTGAGAGAGCAAAGAGGGAAGGGGGAAGATACCCCAGGATTGAGGTTGAGGAGAGAGATATGAAACCCTCTGGTGGTGATGGCCCCAATCCAAGCTTCCTGGCAGTATCCAGCAGTTGGCAAGATGTCCAAGGGAGACATGTGGAGGGTAACGGCATGGGTTACCAAGCAGCCTGACAAAGAGCCCAGGCCTTGACTCTACACACTCATCTTAGACCTGAAGAGGCCACATGTCTGAGATGTCTGATACCTCTGCAGAGACCTATGAACACTGATGACTGGCAAATGAGATATTGAATTTCCCATGAGTCTAGTGGATGGAGCGCATAGTCAAAATTAATATGATCAATGTAAACAAACCAATAAGGAAGCTCTTGTCTAGCTGAGTGCAAAGTTTATCACTACCCTATTACCTTTGACGTCAGTGCTCTGTGCTAGCCCAGCATTACACTGTATTGTTCACAGAACACTTTGACATTATCTCAGCTGATCCTCTTTTATTAGATATCAAAGATTAAAGGGTTTTCCTGGTTTGGGACTCTGATGTTCCTCTTCCACATCTAGTGCTTTTCATAGCATTTTAGATGAATGGGGACACCACTGTCTGTGGGTTCCTCTGATGAGGAAGGAGATGTGCCTGGATCAGAAGAGCAGTGTGGGCTAGTGGTAGGGTATAGGTTGTGGACCTTTCAGGATGTGAGTATATGACTGGTACATAATAGGTATCTGGCTGTATGTCCACTGTTCATCCAAACCCTGCAAAGGGACTTCTGGGAAACCAGAAATCACATTTACCACATCATAAATGGCACTGACACATCAGATAGTCATTTGCCTTGGCAGAAAGATAAGACATTTTAATCCCTATGGACAGATGTATTTTCCAGAAGCTGCATGAAGCATAAGAATGACTGACTCTGTTCCATGGGCATTATGGTATGGCCCTTAGTTTCTTCATCCATATGATAATATTAAATGAGGTAATGTATTGCAGTTCTCAGTACCATATCTGACACATAAACACCAATAAATATTGGCTGTGATCTAATTGCCCTACTCTTCATTCTCTGAGCACTCTCTATGCTTTCTTACATCTGTTCCTGGGCCCATTTGCCTAGAGTATCCTTCTTGTTCTTCTCCAGCTGAGAAAACCTACACATTTTTAAATAAATATAATATCTAACATTTACTGGATGTTTACTATATGCCAGGTACTATACAAGTGCCTTACTAAAATCAACATATTATGTAATCATAACAACCTGATGTTGTTATCATTGAGTCACAGAGAGGTTAAATCACTTTTTGCAGGTCACACAGCAGGGAAACACACCTAGGAGATGTTACTTTCTCTGTGAAGTTTTTGTGGCGCCCCAAATCCAAAATAAGTCTTTCTTCCTTTATATTTCCAAGATATAGTAGTTTGAAAATTTAATTCTTTTATATTTTACATATTTTATCTCATAGCACCCTCTGTTTCTACTATTACAGCATTTAGTAAATAATGTAAATATTTAATTGGCTGTCTTCTCCCCCCAAGGGGTAAGGACCACTGGCTGCCTCACCATTGTCTCCCTTGCACCTGACATAGTGTCTTTTCTTTGAGAACAAATATATAAAATATTTATGGAGTAAGGTGTCTAGATTTTTAGTAAATTCCCCCAGAGGATTTGGATCCACACCAAAAGTTGAGACATTAATAATTTGCCCACAAATGATGCTTCTTTTAAATGGAAGAACTGGGATTTGAACCAGATCTTTCTCTCTCCAAAGCCTTGGAATATTCCCTTTAAAACACAGTGTCTTTCATGGCACCCCCTAAGGAATTTCTAATTGGTTTTGAGACAAATCTAAGTCAACTCTTGACTAGATCTTCAGTCCCAAAGGCTGCATCTGGCTGCCATGTACCCAACAGAGTTTTCATCTGGAAAAGTTATATGGAGAAGAGTACCAGACATTAGTTGCACACTGAGCTGCCTAAAGTGTCAGGAATGAAAAGACATGCTACCATGAGCACCTATGTTCCCAGCCCACAATGTCAGCTTTTCTGCCAAGACTTTATTGAGTGATATTAGCAAGTTATGTGATCTCTTTGGGCTGCAGCTTCCCCACATGCAAAGTAAGATGGTTGACCAGATAATCGTGCAGCTCTGATGGGCCACAATGTTTATTGCAGGGCACTCTGAGCTCTAGGAAACTCAAGAAGGTGATGGTGATGACAATGTAGTCCCCCTACAGAGTCAAGTTTCAGGGAACTTTGGGTACTCTTCTTTGCCAATCTATGGCCCAGGTTACATCATCTTTGTATTATTTAACATCAGTGAAATATTATTTTTTTGGTGGAATCCAGGACAGCTGTCATCAAAAGCATCTTGATCATGAAATATTTGTCATCACTGCTTTTCAAAATAATTGCAACTTAACAATGATAAAAGAAAAATAATAACTCTGAGAAGTGATGAAAATTCAGCAGATTTTACTGTGTGGCAAAGCAGGAAAATTCAATGCAGATGATTAAGTCTTGTGGCATAATATCCTCAGACAAACCATCAAAGACTATCTCAGAGATAAGACATTTAGAGCATTGAAGATGGACTCCTCTATAGATATAACCAAAGGAATAGCATCCCTGTAAAACTATCTCCAAGACCTAAGGCAAGGGTGGGACTTATAAATGAAAAACCCCCCACAAATATCGTAAGAAAAAAAATGGCTGTTGAATTTGGCTTTCTAGTTCTTCACTGACAGGTTGTAGTGGAACTTGTTGCAGGCTCAATCCCAGTCCACTTCTGTTTTTCTAGGAATTGTGTTGACACAACAGGTCCATTAGGATGACTCAAAATAGTATAGATCACAAAAGGCACCAAGTTTTTATTTAAGGTATTCTCCTGCAGTTTTTTTATCATTTTTCTGAAAAGTGTTCTAATTCCTTTGTCTGGAGTCCTAACCATTTGTTGTCTTAAAATATCTCAAACTCTCCAGGTGAGCAAGTATATGTGCATTTACTCAAGGACCAGCAAAAATTGCCTTTACTGACAAGTAAGTCATAGCTAAACTGTAATAATCATCATGATTGGAAGGTAGTTCAGAAATGACCCATTTGTCAGAGAGGGTTCTCCCATGTGATGAAATCAGAGCCCATGCTCTCATTCAGCATGCCAGTTAAACTTTTACCAGCCTCTCCCTTGTTCTTCTCAAGGGCTGCAACTTTCTCCACTCAAAGTGATGGTGACTACCATAGTGCCTGCTTCACAGCTTCATAGATTACCTAAAGGCCAGCAGAACACAGTTGGGAATTTTATAGGATTCCACTGTTTTTTAGTAAGGAAGATAAGACATCTTCCTTCTTGCCCCTCATCCAGGAAGAGAAGAAAAGAAGAATGACTGTCCCATGTAGAATGGGTTGTATACCAAAGATTTCCCATTCTCTGGGTAGGAAAGCAGTCATTGACAGAGGAAAGATCTCTTTCAGGTTGTAATAAGAGTATCATGAGCAGTTAGGGAAGAAAAACATTGCCAAGATTTGGCCCCAGGAGAGCCTAGTGGCTTGAGTCTTCTTGATCACCCTCATAGTCACTGAAACTCTGCCCTTTGTTGCCCCCCCAAATTGATTATTGAACATTCAGAAGACCTGGGCTTTATTCTAGTCTCTGCCATTAACTTGCCATATAATCTGGGTGAGTTCTTACCTCTGAAATGGAGTGAGCATCACTTTTCCTATGTCCCAGATACCCCAGTGAGAGATGAGGCCCTTGTCCCCACCACTTGAATTTAGGCAGGCCTGTGACAGCCTAAAGCAATGAAGTGCAGTGGAAGTGACGCTATATGACTTCTGAGGCTAGATAAGAAAAGATCATGATATTTCTACCTGATTCTGTTGAATTGCAAGCTACCACATAAGAATTTAGACTACTAAAATATCAAAATATTGAATAGGTCACATTCAGATGCTTTGCTTAACAGCTCAAGCTGAGCTCCTAGCCAAGAGCTTCCATCATCTGACAGCTAAATGAGTGATCCATCTTGTACAAGCAGCCTGAGTCCTCAGATGACTGCAGCACCTGATGACATTTAATATCAGCTGCATATGAGACCTACAGCAACTGACAGCACAGCTGAACTCTGTTCGAATTCTTGACACAAAACTGTGAGAAAAGTGAAATGGTTGTTTTTAGCAGATAAATTATGAGGTAAAATGTAATCAGCAATAGTAACTGGAACCAAAGTTGGTATCTGGAGTTGGAAAGCTGCCAAATTAGACATCTAAGAAATGTGACACTGGCTTTGGGCCAGGCAGTAGATGGAAACTAGAAGGGATTTTAGAACACTGTTAACAGAAGTCTGTGGACTTTGAGAAAGATGCTGGTGAAGGCTTCAGGAAAATTAAGAAAAATGTTATTAGAAGGTAGAGGAAAGGGGAATCTTGTTACGTAGTAGTGGAAAGTTTAACAAAAATTTTCCCTGTGGTAATATGGAAAGTAAAAATGTACTTGATAAACTGATGGATCCAGACAATAAAACTTCCAGGAAGAATGCTAAAATTGTAAACTGGTTTATTTTATCTGCATGTGAAAAAGTACAGATAGAGATGAGCTCTGGAATAAAATATGAAGGAATAATTTGGAGGACATATAGGAGCGAGGACTTGCTGTGTTTGAAAATAAAACTATATCTCACTTTCGGCCACTCCCCACAAAATATTTCAAAGTGCCCCTGAAGGGCAAAGATTTAATCCAGACTGCTCTAGGGAAATATTTTTGGGTAAAGATGAAGCTAGGTATGTGACTGTAAAACCCTTTGTTAAGGACTAGCTTTAAGGTATGGCTTTATAAACCCTTTCAGACAGATGAAAGACTTTCTAAGAAAGAATTTTAAGAGTATTATCTCACAGCAGATTCACAGGACATCCAAGATATATAAGGGCTTGTCTTAAATATAGTTGAATATGGATTTTGTTTAATGGAGTGTAATATAAGTTGATACTTAGGAATCCACAAACTTTTAAAAACATTTTATCAGCTTATACTAAAAGGGACAGAGACAAGAGGTTTTGTGCTCAGCTAATACCCATGTATAATGAAGACTAGATGAAAGGAAAACTCTTGATAGTGAGGTGGTGAAGAGAGGACACCCATTAGGGGATCTTGCAGACATTGTCATGTGAGATGGAGAGAGGAAGAGAGAGAGTTGTGGCTTTGTAGTCCAAGAGGGGCCATCTTGGTTGGAGGGGTCACTCCCTGGGCCCATCCAGGAGGCCTCTTTTCTGTAATTACAACTTGTGAACCAACAGGCTCTTTCCTCCTAATCTCAGCAGCATGTCAATTAAGGTTGGGCAGCTACTGATTTTTCATCTGTATGTTCTGTCAATTCTTGAGACAAGAGTGTTCAATCTTCAACTTGAGTGTAGATTTATCAATTTCTATTTTTAATTTCCTCAGTTTTTGATTCAGGTATTTTAAAGCTATGTTATTGGTTTCTAAATATTTATTATTGCTATTTCTGATAAATTAGTATCTTTATCATTCTGAAATAACCCTCTGTATCTCTAGTTAAACCCCTTATCTTGAAATCTACTTTGTCTGATATGAATAGAGTCACAATAATTTACTTATTTTATTATGATTAGTGTCTTATGGTATATTTTTCCATTCTTTTATTTCAGTCTATTCATGTGGTTATATTTAAAGAGTAACTAGTGCACTGTTGCTATTGCTGATGTTGCCATTGGTAGCCCAGTCTCACAATCTCTGCCTTTCAAATGGACTGGTTAGCCTATTTACATTTAACATGATGACAGAAAGACTTGAGCTTAACTCTAATGCTTTGCTGTTTGTTTTATATTAGCACCGTCTCTTTCTTATTCTCTTTTCCTCCTTCTCTATTTTCTTTTGGATTCATCAGTTAATTTTATTTTCTCTATTTACATTTTAACTATAACCCTGGTTGTTTTTAGAAGTTATTATAGATATTTCAATACATATCATTAACTAGTCACATTCTCCTTGAATTAACATTATACCAGTTCACATATATTATAATTACATTGCAGTAATATAATTTCATTTACCTGCCACTGCACCTGATGCTATTGCTGTCACATATTTTATTTCTTCACATACTAAAAATCCCACAATAGTTTATTATATTTTCTTTGAACAGACAAATCTTTTGAATTAATTTATAAAGCTGATGTTACATTTATTTACATATTTATTCTTTCCAATGTTCATTGATGCTCTATAAAGTTTGGGGCTTCCATTTAGGATAATTTCCCTTAAGCCAGAAAGAAATTCTTTTAATATTTATCTTAGTAATGGTCTGCTACTGACAAATTTTCTCCATTTTAGTTATATAAAAATATATTTATTTTACCTTTATTTGTAAATGATTTTTTTGAGTATAGAATTCTAGGTTAATAGATTTATTTTTCTTTCCACATTTTGAAGATATTATTTTGTTTTCATCTGGCATCTAATATTTCTGATAAGAAATCAGCCATCATTCTTATTGTTTCACTTAATTGAATGTCTTTTCCTCCTAGCTATTATGAACATATTTTCAGTAAATTAGCTATGTTGTGTCTAGGTATGAATTTCTTTGGATTTCTCCTGCTTCAAGTTTGCTGAGCTTGTTGGATCTCTTCAGATATTTCTTCTACTTAATTCTGTCTCTCCACTCCTTCTGGAACTCTAATTACACATAATTGGACCATTTGATGTTTTCCCTTGAGGCCTTCTTCTTTTATAATTATTTTTTCCTCTGGGTAATTCTAATTGTCTAAGTTATACAATTTTTATTGACATGTTTTAAGTTTACTGATGTTTTGTTTGTAATTTGCTGTTAAGCTATTTAGGTAATTATTAATTTAGATATTGTGTTTTTAAGTTCTAGAATTTCAGTGGGGAAGAAATAGTGAGTGGCACTTTGAAGATTCAGGGCTCCTTCCACACTCCAATGTAAAGCCCATTTCCTGCCATCAGAAGGATCACAGTTTAGTTTAAGAGAAAGAAAACCTTACAGAACAATCAAATTATATACCACTGTTAGAAACCAATAACTGGTTAAAAACAAAACAGAAAAATCCCAGCAGCTTATTTGAACCAGCTGATTCAAAATCATTTAATTTAGCATCCACTTCACAGAAGGATTTACTGCTGTACTGCAGTGAGTGCTTTCAGCTGCAAGTAACAGCAAACCAAACCATCTGTGACTCAAACAACAAGGGCACCTGTTATCTCAAACAATAATCAGAATTCTGCATGCACAGTAGTTCTAGGGTTTCTTCAGTATCTAAATGTTGACACTGAGGGCTGCCTGCAGTGAGTTAAGTAGTAGATAGCTCCCATCTGTCAGGTCCTTCAGTGTATCCCTCATGTTCAGATAGACAGTTTATCTGATGGCAGGATCTTCACACTCAACTTGCATCTGGTGATTGACTAAGGTGAGGTTATAAAAGTTTGGTCATTTTAGCCTAATACAGAAAGCTCTGATGAGCAATACCTACTCCAGAGATCTCTGTAAGGTTGGTCAAGGGCTTGTGGAGTCTTCATTACAGTTCATCCTCTTCCTTTTCTCTTTTTCTGCTTCATGTCCCTTTATTTCATGCCCATTTCCCTGACATTGATCCCAAATAAGCATCTGATCATAAGCCCTCAATAAGCATTGATCCTCAAACTTCATCTCAGCATCTGTGTCTGCAGAATAAACTAAGTTTTAGATCTGGATCCCTCATCTGGTTAGCAATGGAGACCTCATAGAGTAGATTAACACAGTTTCAGGCACATTTGATTAATGTTTTATTTTCCAATATAATCAGAAAACAAGATAAGAAACACTTTTTATTCACATGAGATAGACACCAATATACACTTATAGTTTTGTGCCAGGGCTCTGCTAACTCTCCTACCACTTGTGTGAAGAAATCTGGACATCTGAACATTCTTCAGATTATCATATTGATCCATTACAGTAATGACATTATGCTGATTGGGCATTATAAAGGCATATACTCCATAGGGTGGAAGATAAGCCCTACAAAAATTTGAGGACCAGCCACATCTGCTGTATCTGTAGGGATCAAGAAGTCAGGAGCATTCTTGGATATTCTCTCCAAAATAAAAGACAACTTATTACATTGTGCATATTCTACCAAGAAGAAGGAAGCACAATAGTCAGTGTGCCTCTTGGGTTCTGGAAGCAAGATATTCTGTATCTAACTATATTTCTCTGGCTCATATATAGGTGACATAAAAAGCTGACAGCTTTGAGTGCAGCCAAGGGCAGAAATCAATATTGTTCCAGGTCCAAGTTTTATTGCAAGCTGCCTAACCATTTGGGTAGATACAACCTGGTGGACCCCATGGTATTAAAGATAGCAGTGGTGAGAAAGTATGCTGTGTGGAGTCTATGGTAAGCTCCAGTGGGATTATGACAATGAAGACCGTGGGGCTCTGTGGCAAGGCTGTGTCATCTGTAGTAGAAAATTATATGCTTTGAAGAACAACTCTTGCATGTTACTAGACTCTGGTCAAAATGGAAGACCTAGCATGGAACACCAGGTGAACACGTGTCTGGAACTGGCCACCATAAGCTGTGTTCTGTCAGAACCACCCAATTATAGGGTCAGGAGGATCCAGGAAAAATCCATCATAAGACAAAAGTATGATATCTGGGACTGAGCATAATCAGAGCCAACCTGCCTCCACCACCTTATCCTTATGGCTATATGAAGATCCCATAGACCAGTTGAATGAGGAAGAAAAATCCCAACCTGGGCTTATAGATGAATCATCTTGGTATGTGGGTAGAAGACAAAAACAGACAGCAGCTGCACTGCAGCTTCATTCTGGGGTAGCTTTGGTAGAGAGTGGTGAGGAAAAGTTCTCCTAAAGGGAGAGCTTCTGCTGATGAACCTGGTCTTTTGTCTTATATGAAAAAAGTGAGTGTCCTTAAATCAGAATATATACAAGGTTAAGCTGCACCAAATGACCTAACCAGCCAGTCAGGAGACTGAAAGAGAAAAGACTGAAAGTCATGGATTAGGAGGTCTGGGGTAGAGGCATGTGAATGAGCATATGACAGTCACTAAACAAAGAGGTAGACAAAATGACCAGTCAGTTGACATCAGTTGGTATGTGTCTTTGGCCCTTCTATTGCTGGAAAGATGGCACATGAATGGAGCAGCCATATTATCATAGATGGAGACTATGCATGGGGTAAATTTCATGGAATCCCACCCAGCAATGGTGATCTAGCTACTGTTGTTGCTAAATGTTCAAGCTTCCAGCAACAAAGACCAACACTAGGATCTCAATATGGCACCGTTTCAAAGAGCCTCACAGGCCATTTGCTGACTACATTGAACCATATTCCATCATGGAAGTACCAACAGTTTGTTTTCACAAAAATAGACATGCATTCTGGGTATGAGTTTGCTTTTTTTGCCCTTAGGGCTTCTTCTAGTATTATTATTTGAAGGTTTACAGAATCTTTGGCCCACCAGCATGGCATCCCACAGAATACAATGACAAAGGAAGTAAGTAAAGAAAATGTGGGAGTGGACCAATGACCATGTGATCCACTGGTGATATCACATTCAGAGCCACATAGAAGCAGCTGGTCTTATAGAACACTGCAATGACATGCTGAAAGCACCAGCTCAAAGGCAAGGTCCTGCAAAGATGTGGCACCATCCTCCAGGATGCATGGTATGCACTGAATCAAAGACCGTTATATAACATTATGATTCCCAATAGAAAACTTGGGTTCAGAAATCAAGGGTTGAATTCAGGAGCAGCCTTACCACCCACTATGGGACTTTTAGTGCCCTTTACATGCAACTCTGGTCCTTCTATAGTTAGAGGTTCTGTTCCCCCAAAACTCAGTTTTGCCAGGTGACACAAAAAAGAGTCCCATTCAATTATAAACTATGGCTGCTGGCTGGGCAGTCTGGGCACTTTGTATCCAGGGACCTGCAGGCAATAGAAGAAGTCACCATTTTGGCAGAAATAATTGACCCTGATCTTCAGGAGGAGCTGGGCTATTATTATACAGTGGAGGCGGGAGGAAATACATATGGAGCCCAGGATCCACTTAGGCCCTTCCCAGTACTCCTTTGCTCAATTTACCTGTAAATGGAAAGGTATAGAAACTCAGGTCTGAGAAGAGGCCATGTCACAGGCTAGTTGGGAATAAGGGTGTGGGTCACACCAACAGGTAAATCACAGAGGCTAGCAGAGATGGTAGCTGAAAGTGAGGGGAATATAAAATATGTAGTGAAGGAGGCAGGTAGATGAGGCAAATCAATGCAGCCTTAATACCAACTTCGGGGGCAGGAGCCATCCCACAAACCTCCCTCTTCTAAGTTTTTCTGCAGGAAGAAAGGCCCATCAGAATTCTAGAGGAGCATCTCTCAAAATAAGTATGGATATGTGTACAAGAGCATGCACTGGGTGGGCTGTAGTAAATACAGCTTTCTGCTGCCCAGATTTCCATTCAAGGCTTATTGCCTGGTTGTGGAGAATAAGGACAGCAGACAACCTCCCTTGTAGGCTCTTTTAGGGTCAGCCTCAGGTGCAGACACTGACTTTGTCCTAGATCACGCTGTTCCTGGGCAGCCTGCACCTGGGACTAAAAGAGGTGACAGAAGAAAGGCCCAGTGTTCTTGGCTTGATGCAGGAAACTGTTGGGCACTTCTCACTCTTTGCTGGGCTGGCCATGGCTTTGGGGGCCTAAATCTCAGTGCCACTGTTTCCTCTGCTCAATTCTGCCTATTCTCTTCCCCTTTAAGTGTTGTTATCTTGTAAGCATCTTATGCCTCCAATACCAACTCAGCATCTGTTTCTGAAGAATCCAACCCATCCCAAATCCAGTGTCAAAATAGAATATCCCTAGATTCTTAGGAATTGTAAAATCTGCAATCTCTTCATGTGTTTATATCTGTATAATACCTAGATATAGAATATAAGTTCCTTGGTTGTCTAGTGGCTAGGATCAGAATATAAAATATCTATATCTATAATATCTAGATATAATATATATAATACCTATATCTATCCATCTACCTAGGGGTCATCTAAAGCCTACCTTTTATTGACCCCTCCTCCTGCTACCTCCTCCTAGGGACTCAGGAAGGAAGGGCAGGAGGGCAGCTTCAGAGACAAGAGGGGCTCTCATGTGTGTCAAAGATATCCTTCTGCCATCTTACGATGCTGCCAAGGGCAAGTTTAGGCTTTCAGAGACTTGCCTCTGGGGCTGACCAGGTCTTATCCTGCTTTCTTCCTTCTTGCATCTCTGTACACTCCCAAGCTTGTAGCTCCAAGTGCCTATGGGAACTGCTTAAAAGCAGTATGTGCTGAGGATTGTAGATATCATGAATAGCCTCAACACTGCCTTGTAGCTCTTCCACATGTGGCCCTGGGGAAGAACACCAGCTGGCTCTTTGGGGACATACCTGTGAAGTTACATAATTCCTGGGTGCCCCCTCCCACCTGCTCTTTCATAGCTGCTCCCAGATAGCTTCTGATACTCTGCCTAGGATTTAGCTCCTGCCACCTCTCTCTCTTTCTGGGAAGTCTGGGGTCCCTCAGGGCTGCTGTCATTTCCTCCCCATGGCCATGTCTTCTCTGTCACTGTTACTGCACCCGTGATAGAAGCTTCCTGATGAGGCACACTTGCTCCCTGCAAACATGTCAGCAATGAGCACTGTGTCAGGGAGGGCAGGGAGCTTACCCGAAGAGGCCCAGAGTGCCACCTGCTTCAGTCTGCTTCTCTGAGCAGGAGTGGTGCTCCAGCAAGGAAGAGTGGTCACCTAAGTCACAGCTTTCTGGCTGCCTAGAGGCCTGTGGCAAGTGGAGGTATGTTTACTATATCAGCAGACAGGCAAACCAGAAAAAAGCTGTCTAGCATTTTCAGGATCATGTGGTCCACTGTAATCATGGATATAATTTATTGAAAACTTGCTCTCTTCCAGGCCCTTTGCAGACATTATCTCAGTATTCCTCTAGAAAAGCTTCCAGGACCCTCAAATCCTGCTAAAGGCCCCTTTTCTGATTCCCAAGCTTGCTGGGCTTCCACTGCCCCACGCACTATTGTATTCAATTGCCTATTTACTTGTCTGTGTCTTTCCACTGGACTCAAAGCTCTGTGAGGGCAGGAGCAGGGCCTGTTTTATGCTTTGTTATGTTCCCCAGCATCCAGCACAATGCCTGTTACATAGCATTACCAATTAAGATTTGTTTTGTGTTGAATCCTCACAATAATCTTACATCATAGATATCACTTAGACCAGGAACATACATGCATTTGTTTTTATTGAGGTGAAATTCATAAAATTAATCATTTTAAAGTGAACATTTCAGAAGCATTTAGTATATTCACAATGTTGTGTTGGCATCACCTTTATCTAGTTCCAAAATATTTCTCACCCCAAAGGAAACTCCATACTCCTTAACCAGTTTCTTCCCATTCCTCACTCCCCATTGCTCTTGACAATCACCAATCTGCAATCTGTCTTATGGATTTGTGTGTTCTGGGCTTTCCATATAACTGGAATCATACAACACATGTCTGTCTTTTTTCATTCAGCATAATGTTTTTGATTTTTATCCACATCGTAACATGTAATATTACTCGATTTTTATGACTTCTTATTGAGTCAGTTTTGGTAATTTGTATATGACTAGGAATTTAACCATTTCATCTAGGTTGTCTAAATTTAGTATATAATTGTAGAATTCTTTAATAATCCTTTTCATCTCCCTAGGTCAGTAGTAAACTCTCTACTTTCATTACTAATTTTAGCTATTCTCAGTGTCTGTTTTCTTTAACAGTCAAGCTATAGTTTTGTTAATTTTGTTAATCTTTTCAAAGAATCAACTTTTGCTTTCATTAATTCCCTATATTAATTTTTGTTCTCTATTTTGTCTATTTCTGCTGTAACCTTTATTATTTCCTACTTCTAGCTTTGGGTTTAGTTTGTTATCTTTTTTCTAGTTCTATAAGGTATAAAGTTAAGTTATTGATTAGAGTTCTTTCTTCTTTTTAACATTTACAGCTATAAATTTCCCTCTGAACTGTTCCTTGGCAGCATCTCACAAATTTTAGTATGTTGTGTGTGTATTTTGTTTGGTTTTATTTATCTTTATTTTATAATTTCCCTTCTGATTTCTATTTGATCATTTGGTTGTGTAAAAGTGTGCTGATTGGGGGCTGGCCCAGTGGCATAGTGGTCAGTTCATGCACTCCACTTCAGCGGCCCAGGGTTTGCAGATTTGGATCCCAGGTGTGGACCAATGCACCACTCATTAGGCCATGTGCAGTGACCATATACAAAATGGAGGAAGATGGGTATAGATGTTAGCTCATGAGCCAATTTTCCTCAGCAAAAAGAGGAGGATTGGCAACAGATGTTAGCTCAGGGCCAGTTTTCCTCACACACACACACACACACACACAATGTGATTGTCACATAATTGTAAAATTTTGAATTTTTCTTCTGTTTCAATTTCCAGGAGAATTTCTCCTGTTTTATTCCATTGTGTTCAGATTATATATCTTGTATAGTTTCAGTCTTTTAAACTTTATTGAGATCTGTTTTGTGGTTAGCACATAGTGAAGAATGTTTCACATGCATTTGCAGTGTACTGCTGTTGGATGTAGAGTCCTCAAATAGAACTGAAATTGTCTCTCAATTTAAATTAGTTTATAGAGTTGTTCAAGTCCTCTATTTCCTTATTCATCTCCTGTCTAAATGGACTATTCATTATTGAAAGTGGTGTATTGAAGTCTCCAATTATTATTGTAGAACCATCTATCTCTCCCTTCAATTCTGTCAATGTTTACTTCATATATTTAGGGGTTTTGTTGTTAGGTACATACATGTTTATTGATGAAATGATGAAATGATCATTTTATTAATATATATATATATAATATCCTTGTCTATTTTTTTACTTAAAATTAATTTAAGTAAATTTTTGTTTTGTTTTGTTTTTCTATTTACATGGAATATCTTTTATATATTTTTCTACTCTTTTACTTTCACCTTACTTATGCCTTTGGATCTAACGTGAGCCTATTGTAGGCAGCACACAGTTTGATCATGATTTCTTTCTAATCCATTATGTCAATCTCTCCCATTAGATTGGAGAGTTTAATCCATTTACATTTAAAGTAACTACCGATAAGGAAGTCTGCCATTTTTATTTTTATTTCCCATATGTCTTATACATGTCCTCCTTCATTTTCTGCATTATTGCCTTATTTTGTGTTTGAGTTTTTGTAGTGTATGATTTTCATTCCCTTCTCACTTCTATTTGTATATATTTTTTTAGGTATTTACTTAATGGTTCCATGGAGATTGCAATTAACATCCTAAACTTACAACAATTTAGTTTAAAATGATACCATTTAGCTTTAATGCCCTGTAAAACTCTGCTTATATACAGCTCCATCTCACACTCTTATGTTGTTATTGTCACATATTACATTTTTATATGTTCTTCATCCATTAACATAGATTTTATAAGTATTTTTATGCATTTGTCTTTTAAATCAAGTAGGAAATAAAAACAGGAGTTGCATACCCAAAACACAATACTAGCTTTTATATTTGCCTATGTGGTTACCTTTATTGGAGTTCTTTATTTCCTTATATGGCTATGAGTTACTGTCTAATGTCCTTTCAATTCAGTTTTAAGGACTTTCTTTAGCATTTATTTTAGATTAGGAGTGGTGTAACTTACTTTCTCAGATTTTGTTTGTCTAGGTTTTTGTTAATTTCTGTTTCATTTTTGAAGGAGTTTTTCTGTATATAGAATTCTTGATTAATGATTTTTTTTTCAACACTGTAAAAGTGTCATCCCATTTGGCCTCCAAGATTTCTTTTGTTTTTTCCTGGTGAGGAAGATTTGCCCTGAGCTAACATCTGTGCCAGTCTTCCTCTACTTTGTGAGTTGCCACCACAGCATGACTGACTAGAGGTGTAGGTCCATGCCCAGGATCCAAACCTGCAAACCCTGGGCCGCCAAATTGGAGTGCACAGAACTTAACCACTATGCCACAGGGCTGGCTCCTGGCCTCCAAGATTTCTGCTGAGAAATTTTCCTTTAATCTTTCTGAGGATTCCTTGTACATGATGAGTTGCTTTTCTCATGCTGCTTTCAAGATTCCCTGTCTTTGTCTTTCAATAATGTTACAGTTGGTCATATTGTGAATTTTTGTGTTTATCCTTTTTGGGATTCTTTTGAGATTCATGAATCTGTAGATTCATTTCTTTTATCAAATTTGGGAAATTTTCTTCCATTATTCTGCAAATATTCTTACTGCCTCTTTCTCCTCTCTTTCTGGGATTCCCAATAGGACTCTGTTGGTATGCTTGATGGTATCCCACTGATCCGTTAGGCTCTGTTACTTTTTCTTTATTATTTTTCCTCTCTGCTCTTTAGACTGGATATTTTAATTGACATACCTTTAAGTTTGATGATTCTTTCTTCTGCCTGCTCATATCTGCTACTGAAACCCTCTAGTGAATTTTGATTTCAGTTATTGTGCTTTGAAGCTCCAGAAGTTTTGCTTGGTTCCCTTCTATAATTTCTGTCTCACTATTGATAATCTTTATTTTTTCATACATCATTTTCTTTGTTTCCTTTAGCCCTTTGTCCATGTTTTCCTTTAGCTCTTTGAGCATTTTTAAGATAGTTGATTTAGTCTTTGTGTAGTAAGTCTAAATCTGTGCTTCTTCAGAGACAGTTTCTATTAATTTCTCCTTTGTTGGGCCATACTTTTTGTTTATATTGTGGGGGATCAGAATTGGCCACCTTAAGATTTGTCTCTTTACCTTGCTCTCAAAGAGCCTTTGGCCTTCACCCCCTCCCACCTGCAACTGTCTAAAGGGGTTTGGGATGGAAAGCCTGTCCCTGGGATGGGTCTTTACCTTGGATGACTCTGGGTATTGATAGACTGGGAAGGTCTTTGCTATGCCCATTCCTATCAAAGTTCTGTTTACCAAACAGAATATTTGTAAGGGAAATCTCCATTTGTAAAGGTATCTCCTTTTCTGTATCTTCCTTTCTGGGAAGAGGGGTGGATGACCTCATCTCTAGAAACTTGTCAGTGAGTGTGGAAGGTGAGGCCTTAAATCTGCATAATAACCTTATTATGCTTTTCTTGTAATCCCTCGTGGCTGACACTCCCAACTCCCCCCAAAAATCCTCATTTGTCTATATAAGAGGAGAATCTCTGCCATTTTGTTGAGAGAAACTCCCTGGTCTCTCCCATGTATACATGTTTTATAAAGCTTTGTTTGATTTTCTCCTGCTATTTGGCCTCATGTCAATTTAATTTGTAGCCCAGCCAGAAAGGACCCAGAGTGGATAGAGAATGCTCTTTCTCCCCATCAATATGCATATTTTGCAATTTTTTGATGTAAACTGGACATTTTGAATATTATAATGTGGTAAATCTGGAGGTCAGATTCTTCCTCCTCCTCAGGGTTTGTATTTTGGTAGTCAGGGGGCAGGAACTTCATATAGTCTGTACATATATGTTTATTGATTATTTTCTAAACTATTTTCATAAATTCTATATTCTTTGTAATGTGCAATCTCTGAAATCTCTGTTTCTTTAGCTTGTATTCAGCCAGTGTTGGGGACTAAGATTTCTTTGACTGCCAAGATAAGGCAGAGAGAGAGAAGGCAGCAGACAAGCAGAAGCAGAAGAAGGAGAGAGAAGGAAGAGGAGAAAGAGAAAATAGAAAGAAAGGAAAAAAGAAAGAAAGATAGAGAGAGAGAGGAAGGAAAGAAAAAAGGAAGGAAGGAAGGAAAAGAAAAACAACTCAAAACCTCTCTTAGTCTTTGCAGAATGGCTCTGTGCTGGGGGACTCCATCAACACTTTGTCAGGCCATTTTTCAACTCTGCCTTACCCTTCAATTCCTACTTGCACTAATACTAGAGATCAGACAGAAGCAAAAGATGAAAGTTTTCTCATGTATTTTCTGAACATGTGTCCTGCTCTGGTCATGTGTGTGGCTTTCTAAATTCCTCAATACACATGAGCACTTTTTAATATCCTAATTTCCGAAAGAGAGTCTTTCCTCAGCTTTTCTTCCCAGACATTTGGTGCTTTATTGTATGTTTCAACTATAATCTTTTCTTCATGTAGTTGTGAGTTGTTCATTCACCTTACAAGGTTCTTGATGAATGCCCACTGCTTTTCCACCCTGAGTGAGTTATGATTTAGGCAAAATAAAGATAATCACTTTGGATAAGTCCTTCAGGTATCCCACAGGCAAGTCAGAACAGATAGACACAATTCTTTTTGAATGAAGTCTGCTCTAATTACCCCAAAACCAGGAATAGGGGTCCCACACTGAGAATGCAGGCCTGTCATCCTCAAGACAGGAAGGAAGGGCAATTGGAGCAAGGGCAATTAAAAACAACACAGGGCTTTTCTATTCTTTTAAAATTGCCTTTTCTTTGATTCAGCATTCACTTGGTTGCTGTAACTTTTTTACTCTTTTCCAGAGTTCTGACAAAGTTGGTTCTGACAGTGTGATGGTTAACTTTATATGTCAACTTGACTGGGTTATGAGGTGCCCAGATATTTGGTTAAACATGATTTCTCAGTGTGTCTGTAAGAGTGTTTCTGAATGCGATTAGCATTTGGATTGTAGACTGAATAAACTGGATTGCCCTTCCCAATGTGGGTGGGACTCATCCAATCCTCTTGAGGTCTGAACAGAACAAAAAGGTGGAAAAAGAGAGAATTTGCTCTCTCTGCCTGACTAATTGAGCTGGGACATTGGTCTCCTGCTTTTGGACTGGGCTTACACTATCAGCTCTTCTGTTTCTCAGGCCTTCAGATTCAGACTGCATTACACCACTGACTTTCTTGGGCCTCCATCTTGCAGATGACAGATTGTAGAACTTCTCAGCCTCCATAATTATGTAAGAATATTTCTTGTAATAAATCTCTTCCTATTGGTTCTGCCTCTCTGGAGAACCCTGACAAATATAGTTCATTTTTAAAAGATTTCTCAATATTTCTGTGGAGGGATGGGTGCTTGAGCTGTTTATTCCTCTATTTTTCTGACATAACTACAGATGTCTTTTTTGGGCAGAGTTAAAGTTGGAACCCAGATGTGTTTGATTCTACAGCTCAGGCTTTTTGACCAGCTCCATGGCACTGATTCAAAGAGGACACCACTTAAAACTATGTTGTCCCCACACCTCCTTTATCATAGCCTGTCAGCTCAATTAAGCAAACAGATACTTGGCACAAGATTCATAGAAGCTGGCAATGGAAGTAAGATAATAGTCACAAGCCATACTTGGTAGCATTCCTAAATAGACTAACAAATAGAAAGTTTTGAGTGGTTTGGTTTCACAGGCTGAATCTCTCAGATACATGTAAGTTGTGCTCCTGTTCCCAAATTTCTATCTGTGTAGAGAGATAGAGTGGGCTGGCCACATTACCTTGTGGTAATAACTGGGGTGGAGTGTGGTCTGCAGGGTCCCTTGTTTAAAATGGTGGTTACTGGTGAGTCTATTATTGTCAACAAGAAATAAGAAGACTGACAGAAAAAACCACCACAATAACAGCAGTTTCTATTTATGGCACTCTGCTACCTCCTACAGTAGCATTTTTCAATCTTGGCACTATTAACATTTGGGGATGGATAATTCTTTTTTGTGGAAGGCTGTCTTGTGCATTACAGTGTGTTTAGCACCATCCCTGGCCTCTACCCACTAGATGCCAGTGCACTTTCCCCACCCCCAGTTGTGACAACAAAAATCATCTCCAGACATCACCACATATCCCCTAGGGAGTGCACCATTGCCCCCTAGAACTGTTATTCTACAACCTGTGTTGGTGTCCTCTGTCCAGATGATTGCCTCAGTCCTGTCTTCTCATCCTTAAGCACTCAGGTTGCAGCATTTCAATTTGTAGGTGTTTGTATGTTGCTTTGTGCAGTGAAGTATCAGTTGCTGAAGTAACTTTTTTCTCCCTGAGACTGTGTGCAATCTTAGGGTGGGAACTTGAGTGTTCACCTTTTTCACTGATATCTGCTTAGCTTCTGAGACTGAGAGGCATTCTTGACTACTCTCTCTTATTGCCCTATATCTCATCCATCACCCATTCCTCTCAGCCGCCTTCTACTTCTCCTCTTAGTTCTAAGCCTAAAGACCACTTGTAAAGCAAGGCTTTACCTAAATTTAAACTAGATTATCCTTTACCCTGGTTATGTCATCACGCTTGATCCTCACCTGCACTCACATCTGGACTTCGTTAGCTCCGTGAGGGCAGAGCCTCTGCAGGCTACACACTGTGATAACCCTGTGCTCACCAAAGTGTCTGCCACATGCAGCCTCAGCAACTAGAGAAGGACAGAGGACATGAGCCACTGATGGGCACAAGCTCAGTGTCTAGTCCTCATAGGTGAGCTTGGACAGTCTCTTGCCCAGGGATGAGAAGAGTCATGGAGCTACTTCAGGGTGAGTGTTGGTCAAAGGGAAATGATCTCCCACCCCTCTGGTAGGAGATCATCCCTGACAGGGCTGCATTTGTTTATGGTCCTAGTTCTTGCCCAGTTCAGCTGAGGCTCTTTGGCCAATTATGCTTCATCTGTCTTGTCTATATTTTATGCCTCAAGATAAGTCTAATCAGTGAAATAGAGCCTGCCATAAAAGGGATGATAATGCAATCCTATTTTTCATGCATTTTATACCATTTGAGACATGATGTGTGGGGCAGAGCAGGATTGGAGGGTTTTCCATGGAGATCTTGTGTGTCTCATCTGAGGCTGCCCCACTAAACCCAGATAGTTGCTGACCAAAACCTTTCCTCTAAGAAAGCCAGAGTCAAGACTTCCCTCTCCACACAGTCACTTGTCCCTCAATTCTGAGCCATGGAGGTCTGGCACGGGCCCAGCTCTCTCCTTTGTCCCCTTCCCTGCCACTTGGCAAGGTTGGCTCTTGGCAAGCAGTGGGAGATGGGGAGGGGTATTCTTTTCAGTCTTGACCTCCTAGAGGTTCTCAAAATAATAGAAATTTAATTTGAAATAAGTGATATTTGGGGTGTGCTGAAGAAGAGATTGCCCATTTTCTCCAGTCTTTCAAAAGCATTTTTCTCATTACCCTCTGGGCACTTTTGGAAATAATATTTGGATGTTGTCCAACTAGTAGAGACCCTCCAGTGGTGAACACGTTAGAAGAGAGAAGAAGCGAGAGAAGCACCATGAGAGGCCACTGAGGGCTGTGTGAAGATGGGGGATAATTTGAGATAGGTGGGTTATGAAAGTTCCCTAAGGTCAGCTCTGTGTTGTATTCTCTGTTTGACC
Source organism: Tapirus indicus (assembly GCA_031878705.1). Classification (NCBI taxonomy): domain Eukaryota; kingdom Metazoa; phylum Chordata; class Mammalia; order Perissodactyla; family Tapiridae; genus Tapirus; species Tapirus indicus. The sequence goes on along the minus strand of CM062924.1, from coordinate 83,939,968 downwards.
AATATTTTGCACAAGCTCAGAGGAACAGAATGAGGCCCCATGCCTAACACACAGTAGCTTCCTAATACGTGTACACTGTATGTTTGTTGAGTGATCAACAAGGGAGGAGTACCCAGTCCAGATACTCTGAGATGCTACTAGCACAGCAAGCACCAGGTTGTCTTCTCTGAAGGGCTGCTGCTAAGGGGTGTCATTGGTCCTCTTGGACTCAGTTGTGTTGATCATATTAGGCAGCAGGATTAGAAGGAGCCGACTGTACTGTTACTGGTGCAGAACAAACAAATGGTCTGTAGCTAGGCACTTTCCAGGCACAGCCCAGCCTGTATTTGTTGCCAGGAAGCTTTTATTTGAGTTTGAATCCTGTATTCTCCCTCTGCATTCAGTGCAAGTGGAAAACCACTGGTGCTGCTTTGTCAGCATCATAAAATCCCACATATTCATTCCACCAACACTATTTCTTAAGCACCTGCTGGGCTCTGAGGCTACAGAGCTCATCAGTCATGGTCTTTGCCCTCCAGAGATTCATCTAGAGAAGATGAAAGACATGTAAGACACAGTCACAGCTGGTAGAGGTTATTATGGGAAGGCCATAACCTGTATTTGAAGACTAATATATGAAGGAGTATACTCTCTGACTTTTCTCTCCTTTAGAAATAAGCTAGTAAAGCCATTCTCCAGGGAAAAATATGTAAAATTTTAGATAAAATTTCAGGAAATTTAAAAACAAGGAAAAAACCTAGCCACATAAGCAAACTACACTTCTCACCTCATGCCTATCACAGCATCAAAGTAGCAAAATAAACTTGCTTGCCTCCACCAGGAAATCATTACAAACTTCAACTTAAATTGGCCAGATTACAAATCCATTGAAGAGGCTAAAACTAAAAAGTCAGAGAGGACGGGGGGACTGAACTCACGTTAGGTAAGTGTGTTGCTTGGATATAGAATGTAGACAACTGTCAAGGAGGAAAGGGACTCCTCAGCACAGACCAGGGCACCATTTTGGAATGCCTCTGTTGACCCTTTATTCTGAGTGTTCTTTCTGTTCTGGCATTGCCAACTAGGAGCAGGAAGCCTTTGGGGAGGTGTCTGCAACAGATCATCTCCTCCAAGGCTTATCTTCCCTCCCTCCTGTCCCCACTTCTATTACAGATGCTCTGAAAATGGCCTGAACCAAGATGTATACACACTGCTGCTGTAGGTCTACAGCACTGGTGGAATGCACCTGCTTTTTACCATGAGCAAGTCACATCTCCTCTCTGGGTCTCATTTTGAGATTTATAAAATGAAGAACACTGTCATTTATTCACCAAAATTTGCTGGGTGCTTATGATGTATTGGTGAGCCAAAGTTATTGCCCTTCTCCAGACACATAAGAAGTGACATTAGGGAGGAGAGATTGACAGTTATGCCTTCAGGAAACTCAGTGTCTGTGTTAGGGTGGGATCTTCCTCTATACTCAGCATACCCGGAGGCCAGGTCTCTGGAAGTCAGAGTCTCCCTTGCTCCCTTTGATACTCTAAGGTTAATGGAGGATTGGCCAAATTGCCCTAGGCAATGGAGAGAATTCCACATACTAGAGTGCAATAAGTTACTTAACCTCTGCCACAGTTTTCTCATCTTTAAAATAATATAAATTTGATAGGGTTGTTTTTAGCATTTACTAGATACCATCTGAGAAGGGCACAGTATTGTGCTCATCTTGTAGCTAGCACTCATACATGTCAGCACTTCTTATTATTACATAATATTATTACACATAATATAATATTATGATGTTATTACACAATTCCCATGTACTTTCTGTTTCTTGGAAGCTTCCACACATCCTTCAGAAGATGGCCGTTTTAACTCTTCAATTCATATTCTATGGCATATTAACCTTGCTTCCTGGTTAGGTTAGGTTAGGTTAGGTTAGTTTGTTCTAATGTCTAACCCAAACCCTTCTCCATGATTTTAGCATCTGTCCTCTGTCTACCTCTGATGATATCTAGATGGGATATAGAATTTCAGATCATCTTTTTCTGCATTGAAGTTCAAAGATTCTTTGAATTGATAACTGTGTTAACTCCTACTTCATCCCCTAAGGTCCTGGTTCATGGTATCTTCTGATCATATTAATTTGTACATCAAAAGTGTATCTGTCAGAGTTTTCTTTGTTCTTTTCTCCTCCAATCTCAATCATCACACCAAAGACCCTCTGGAGACAAGTCTGTGTCTTTACCATGACCCTTGATTACAACTTTATACTCTCTCAGAGTGTTTTCAAATACATGATCTTATAACACACATATGTACACACACACACATATGTACACACATGAGCTATTGAGGCATGCCAACCTGCCTATCTGCTCCTTTTGTGGCCACGTCAAAGGTCTCTAATAGGTGGAGAAACAGAGCAGAGACCTTTGAGCAGGCAGGGCTCTATGTGAAGCTTCAGCCCCTGGATTTGTAGGCATAGGGTCTTCTCTTTCAATCAGGAAGCCTCCTCAGGCTCTTACTCTGACTCCCCACATTCACTGGATGCACCTACACAGGCAGCTCCCTGGTGAGCAGGCTGACCTGGTGTTGCCCATGTCTGCAGCTAGGGACTTGGTTCCCTCTGGTAATATGGTGTTGTCTACAGTCAAAGACTCTTTCTGAGGGATCCACCCCAGCCTTGATGGGGGCTGACTGGTGGACCTAGGCATGCTTCCACATTTGTGTGTAAACTCTACCTTTGAGCTTTGTAATGTGTGTGTGTATGCACATGCACATGCACACATACTCCCATGCTGGGCTATAAGGGCATCCTTGAGATAGAAGGAAGACCATCCCTGTTTTCTGAGGCATCTAGATGAATGGCTAAGTCCTCCTCCTGGATATCACAGACCCAAATTTCCCTAGTGACAGCTTATTTTATAACCCAAACACCCCCCAGAACCTCAGGGTGGAAAATGTCACTAGGGGAGATTAACAGGAGAAAAACAGACAGAAGTTTAATAACATGTATACTTCCTATATACATGGGAGAGACCCAGGAAAACTGAGTAACTCCCTGAAATGGCCCAAGCCACTGCCTTAAATACCATCTCCAGCTGAAGACAAAAGATGTTGGAAGGAAGAGCCAGTTATGAAAGATTACCAGGCAAAATACAGTAAACAAGGGTCAGGTTGTTATGCATATTTAAGTCCTTGCCTTCTCCATTGATAAGAGTTTCTAGGAATTTAGTTATCCTCCTCTTCCTGATACAGAGAGGGAGACAACCTTACAAACAGAGATTTCCCTTAAAAATGGAAATGTCTCTTACAAAAGGGTAATGTCTACTGAGTTTTTAGAGCTTCTCCTGTGTCTGCTGTGTCTTTAAAATAACCAGCCCAACACAATCCTTATACAAGAGAGGCATATTTTGGTGTAGTAAATTCTGCTTCCTTTCAATTGTATCAAACATTTGTATCAATCTCACACAAATTCTTTAAAAAAATAGAGGAGGAGAGAACACTGGCCAATATTACCTTGAGACCAATGCTAGATAAAGACATATCAAGAAAAGAAAATCAACACACTTCAAGAAGTGAAAAGTTAAATTAGAAATTATTTTGAACTGAATAAAAATGATATCATATCAAATTTGCGGGATGCATCTAGAGCAGTACTTAGAAATTTATAGCATTGAACAACCACATCTCAAAAGGAGAAAAGACTGAAATCAATGACCTTAATTTCTGATTTCGTGAGACTAAAAAAAGAGGAAATTAAACACAAACAGAAAAAATAACTTTCAATGCTTTTTGATACTTCACAAAAGATTCAAATTATTTTAAATCATAATAACCTTATAATAATGAGAGATCATCCTTAAAGTAGTGTGGGGGATCAGAATTGGCAACCTCAAAATATGTCTCTTTACTTTGATTATTTTCTCTGACAGAAACTTTGACTTCCCTCCCCACACCACTAACTGCCTAAAAGAATTTAAGATAGGAGGCCTGTCCCCAGGACAGGCCATCACCATAGATAACTCTGGGTATTGATAGACTAGGAGTGTCCTTGCTAAACCCATTCCTATCAAAGTTCTGTTTACCAAACATTTACATATGTAAGGGAAATCTCCATTTGTAAATGTATCTCCCTCTCTGTACTGGGAAGAGGGGGAGATGGCTTTATCTCTAGAAACTCTTAACAATGTAGAAGGCAAGGACTTAAATCTGCATACTCTTGTTTACTGTGCTTTTCTGGTAATCTCCCATGGCTGACTCCCTCCACCCCCGACATCCTCCTTTGTCTGTACCTGAATATGTTATTTAAGGGGAATACCTCTGCCGTTTTGTTGAGTTACCCAGTTTTCCCAGGATTCTCCCATGTATATATGATATAAAGCTTTGTTTGATTTTCTCCTGCTATTCGGTCTCATGTCAATTTAATTTGTAGCCCAGCCAGAAAGGACCCAGAGTGGGTAGAGGATAATCTTCTTCCCCTGCAGTAGACATAGAAAAATTTGGAAAGCTAAACATTTTTCAAATTACTTGTGTTCTTTGGTGCAAATTCACATGGGTGATATTTATTGCCTTATATATGGCAGCATTTTACCTTTTTACTTGAAAAGATAAGAGATATTTGTAAGCCCAATACATACATTAAATTATTTTAGAAATAATAAGTGGATAATCTGTGATAATCCTAACTGGTTGAATTCACAAGAAGAAAAGAGATACAAGCAAATTTTGGATGGGATTTCACATAAAGACAGCATTGGTCCAACATTTACACTTTCCTAATCAGTTAACCATCTTTATAGTCATTCATTTGAGGACTGTCCTCTAGAAAATGGTTTATACATGGAAAATTTGGGTGTCCTCATTGTTGGTGTGGAAATTGGTGGAAAGGCATATTTTCCTTCTAGGGATTTCTCTTACATACACTTGATAAGTATGCACAGATGTATGTACATGTTTGTAATAATGTATGTATTGTTTGTAATAACAAAATACTGGCAATAACAGTACACATAAATGTTGAGGTAGGTTGAATTAAAGTTCATTTATACAGTGGGATACAAATGTTAAAAATAAAGAGATATGTATTAAGATGGGAAGTTATCTCTAAGCTATTTTTCCAAGTGTAGAAAGAAAGTTACAAAACAGTGTCTGTAAGGTGTTCCTATTTCAAAACAAGGGACATATGCATGTACATGTGTCCCTGAAAGATCATATGAGAAATTGCTTGTAGTTTGTCAATTTTTTATTTTGCTTCTTCTCTATTTTTTCTACCAGGATGGATTTTTATTACAATGAAAAGTAGTTAATTAGAAAATATGTATATCTGTATACATATGCATGAAGGGACTATACTTACAGGAAGGGAAATGTAAGATGCTGACAATTGAGGGATTTTGTTAAAGGCACAAATTACCTTGTATAATTCTTGCAAATTTTCACTAAATTTGAAATTACTTCAAAGTGCAAAGATAAAAAAGCACTAATTCCCTAAATAACTCTTATAAGTTCTGAACTCAGGGCCCACCCAATTCTCTACACCTGGTCTAGGACATGTGCCTATGCACTAGCTGTGCAAATGCCACCATCTCTCTGAGCCTCAGTTTCCTCATCCCAAAAATCAGAATGATGACATCAACTTTGTAGGGTTGTATCCTGCACATACTGAGCATTTGGTAAATATCACTGTGCCACCTCTTCCAATGTGCCCTTATTCAGACAAACCACAGACAGTTCTAGGAGGTAAGGAAGCCAAGGCACTTTGTAATTCTGTAAAGAGGGAGCAAAAAATATGGATGAGGCAGAGCTTGTCATTGTTGGTGTCACAACCACAGAGGCCATCTCTGAATTCAGTCACTTCCTCCTTCCTGTGCTTCAAGACATTAAAAATTTACCTTTTGCTGTGCAGAAGCAGTTCTACATAAACTCAAAAGTTCCTGTCTCTGGGGCCGCCCGGTGGCGCAGCGGTTTAGTCCGTGCTTGGCAGCCCGGGGTTCGCGAGTTTGGATCCCAGGCGCCCGTGGACGCACTGCCTGTTAGCTGTACTGTGGCGGGGTCCCATATAAAGTGGAGGGAGATGGGCACAGATGTTAGCACAGGGCCAGTCTTTCTTAGCAAAAAGGGGAGGATTGGCAACAGATGTTAGCTCAGGGCTGGTCTTCCCCACAAAAAAAAAAAAAAAAGTTCCTGTCTCTGAAAATTTTAAACCTTGGCCTAGATATAAAAATTCTGAACTAATTTAATATCTTTCTCGAATGTATGGCAAATTTTGATTCCAAGAGTTTTTTACCTGTGTGCAGTTCCAGTGAGAAATGAACCAAATGATAAGCATCTGATCTGCTGTAGATTCAGGTTCAACCAAAAGTGTGAAATTTAGGAGCTCAGTAGAAATTAAGTTTAGACTTAAGAACAGGTCACAGTGTTTGATGTTTAATTTTGTGTGTCAACTTGACTGGGTCATAGGGTGCCCAGATATTTGCTTAAACACTGTTTCTGGGTGTGTCTATGAGGGTGTTTCCAGATGAGATTAGCATTAGAATCCATAGACTGAGTAAGGCAGATTGCCTTCCCCAATATCAGTGGGTATCATCCAATCCATTGAGGGCCTGAACAGAAGAAAAAGGTGGAGGAAGAGGGAATTCACTCTCTGCCTGATGGCATGAGCTGGAACATCAATTTTCTCATGCCTTGGGACTGGAAGGCATGTGCTCTCCACTGGCTCTCTTGGTCTTTAGGCCTTAGGATTCAGACTGGAACTACATCATCAGCTCTCTTCGGTCTCTACATTGCAGATGGCAGATAGTGGGACTTCTCAGCCTCCCTAATTGCATGAATCAATTGCTTATAATAAGTCTCTTTACATCTATCTATCTATCTATCTATCTATCTATCTATCTATCTATCTATCTATCAATATATCATCTCTCTACCTCTCTCTCTATATATATATTTATCACGCTATCTCCCTATCTCTCCAGACTATTCTTTCTGTTTCTCGGGTGAACCCTGACTAATACACCATATTTGGTCAAATTTTACTGATGAATTATTAACCCTGTCCAATTCACTCTATTCACACACTCTTTGCCAATTTGGCCATTCATCACTTCTCACCTGAACTATTGCAATTTCCTCTTAGATGTCTTTTGCCTTTGGTCTCACCTCCTTCAACTCCATCCTTCACATAGCTACCACCATAATCTTTCTAAAATAAAATTATATCCTCTGATTAAAGAAAACTCAATAAGAAATTACAAAAGTAATTTAATCTATGTATTGGGATCTTCCTTGGGTGCTCAGTGCCTTCAGAATCACTTTGAATATCTTAAGAGAATACAGAGCTGTCTAAACTCAGCCCAGGCCACTTCTGTCCCTTTATCTCCCAGTTTTCTACCCAACATTGCTTTCACCTTTATTGATCTGTTCCTTATTTTTCAGTTAAATCATGTACCTTCAAATCTGTACACCCATCACTGTTTCTTCCTCTTCCATCTGGTGAATTCAAACTCACCCTTGAAGATGAGCTCAACTATGCCTCTTGCATAAAGCTTTCCCTGATACCCCTGCAGATATCCCACCCACATTCCCACAGAGTAGGAATCCTTCTGTGGAATCACTTGTCACACGAGTGGACAGTCTATTGTTTATGGAAGTGTCTTCCCCACGGGACTTCAAAAGCCTCAATGACAGACTGAATTCATCTTTGTGCTCCTGGCCTACACTAGACCTTTGGTTTATTCTTGTTACTCTTTATGGAGGACCTGCAATGTACCTCATTCTGGGTTCTGGGGAAAACAGGATTGACTATGACAGACAAAGTTCCTGTCCTCATGGAATTTGCCAACTGGGGGTGGATAACACCACCACCACCACCACTATATGTATGTGTGTGTGCATGAGAGAGAGAGAGAGTGAGGGGATTTCAGATAGTGGTAAGTGTAACGAACAAACTAAAGCACGGTGGTGCTGTAAACACATTAGCGACTGGGGCCATGATCAAAGACAGATCTCTGAGGAGGTGACATTGAACTCAAAAGTGAATGAGGAAAAGGAACCAGCCAGGTGAAGACCCAGGGAAGCAGAATTTTAGACAGAGCAAATATCAAGTAAAAAAACCCTGTGTAAAAGAATGACTTACCTCACCAGTAAAGAGGGACAGATCAAGTGAGGCTATGTCAGCTCTGTTACAGAGTTGTTATTGTTGTTTTTAATCCTAAGAAAAATGTATCAATTGCCTTAAAAGGGTTCCGAGCAAAGAGTTATATTTGTTATAATAAAAATTTTATAATATAATATAAAAATATTTATAATATTATATAAAATGATTATGTTTGTCATTTGAAAAAGATCCTTTTGCCTCAGGTGAAAAGAGTGAGTTGAAAGGAGGAACTAGGACATCACACCCGCTAGTCTCCATCCCAGGCTTTCCAAGCACCAAAGTGAGGCCAGCACCGAACTCCCACCTTATGACATTTAATGAGTCACAACTAGGTGAGCACAAAATTATCAAAGCAGTCAAAGCAAATGTTATTTTACAATGAGCTTCTACCTGGATATTTGTGAAGAGAGCAGAGTGACCAGGACACTGTGCTGAGGAAGAAGCTCTTTAGTGGCTAGAACTGATAGTGCATGTTGCTGGGTGGCAGCAGGCTGGGGCAGGACTGGGGTTTGTAAAACTAGGTTCTTGAAAGGGGTCCCTAGTTTCTCATCTCTATTATGAAGAACCTGGGCTGGATCAGTGGTTCTCAAATATAGGTCCATGGATAGATACTGAGCTGTGGGTGTCAGAATCACCTGGGGAGTTGTTAGCAAATACAGACTTGCCAGCCTTACTCTGGAAAATGATGGTTTAGCACAGTGCATTTATATCAGCATTGCTGGAGATTCCTTGATTTTCTGTAAGGCCAATTTTGGGGAGCACTTCACTAGGAGCCCCTGAGGTCCTTTCCTGCCCTAATAACCTGACTTTCAACTGTCTTCAGGGATGGGAAGATGTTATTCAGAGTGTGTGTCATCCAAAATGGCAGCTCAGCATTGACTTTTAGGAATGGAGGGGCTCTTGGAGGTGTTCTAGGTCTCAGATAAGGCAATCACATCCCAGAGGGGAAACATGACTTGCCCAAGGTCACACACCAGGAAGTAACAATTCTGGAACTAGCACCAGTTTTCTGATTTCCTAGTGATTTAGAAGATGCTGCACACAAAATGTCCATTCCTGTTCCGGGCATCTAACAAACTCTTACTTCTTGGTCTTCTGCCCCCTGTCCCCACTCAAGTCTCATCTTTCATTCACACAGAAACCCATTAAGCTTTGGATGCTATGCTCTGTTTTAAGAAAACCTTATCCTGTACTGACTGTGGCTCCATTAGTGTGAAGTTGAGCCACCTTTCCCAGAGCACACAGAGAGGAGGGTAGGGTGGTTGCTGTGGGTCAGCAGAGACTATAGGAAGGGTCTCAGAGCTTTTTGAGTGTTGAGATACAATAAATGGCAGGACATGAGTAATGTGGTGTGCTGACCCATGACACTCACAGCACACACAGTGCCCTGATGGGGAGCAGAACCCCTTTATGATAGCTCAGAATTCCTGATTCCATACTCTCCCACCCCTCCCCTTTCCAAATCCTCAACTTTATTACAAGGATGGACTCATACTGTCAGAGAAGATTATGGCCTGAAATCATTTTTTTTTGGAGGGTGGGGGTAGTGGGTAGTGGCATTATTTATCTTAAGACTTCAAGGGAGTCCCTGTGTCCCAGGCTGCTTTCCCCCACACCCACCTACCCACCTTAGACACACACACATTTCTCTGCTCTTGCAGGGGCTCCTGAGATCGTCTAGTGCACATTTTCCTCAGGACAGAACTCACTGATGCAGTCCAGGCCCTGGTCACAGATCTCTGTTGGCCTCAGTCTCTTGGGCCATGTGTCCTACTCCAGATCCGGGGTGGGCTTATGAGGTCTAGTCCAAGTTCCTAGTCCACTTTCACCGTAAGTCCTGTTCCTCAGTCCTGGAGCCTCTCCCAGGTTCTCCCTCTTTGGACCCCCAGAAGGCCTCGGGTTTCTCTCTTAAATTCACCGCAATTTCAGCTCCTCCCTGGACAGCTCAGAGGACAGATTGCTTCATAAATTCTTAAGAACATATTGAAAACTAACAACTTAATCATTATAATGTATTATTCAGTTAGTTAGAAATATTTTTAAAGCAAAAAAACCATGAAGCATATCTTCATTTTAAGTACATCTGTTGTTTCTTGGAAGATATTATTGTCAGTGAAACATTAATTTTATTTTGTTGTATGACTAAGACTATTTGTTCTAATCAAGGACCATGCATGGAGCTAAACAATCATGGCTTATCTATTAAAATGAGACTCTCAGTTCTAGCATGTGTAACAATCTTAAATGTGCTGGATGAGTAATCCCTCCAGTGTTACAAGACACATCTGGGGGGAGGGGAATGTGAGGCTGTGGGGTCAAAGCTGTCCTTGCAGGACCCTTGCAGCCCTCCAGGATGCTGAGGCACTGCAGGAGTGAGCCTGCCTGAGTCCTCTCCTCCTGCCTCGTGCAGCTAGATCCACCAGAGAGGACTGTCTGCAGAGAGAGTTCCCTGGGAACTCACTGTCCTGCCACTGCAGGCCCAGAGCAGACACAGGGCCACTGGGACAGGTCCGGATTCTGGGCAGGTGGGAAGCTGGGACCCCAGGAGACAAGGGCTGGGAAAGAGGTGGCTCCTGAACCTGAGATTCCTCCCAGAGCCCTGTTTCCCTGAGAAAGCCATCCTCAACCTGCGGCCTCAGGTCCTGGGTTCCAGGGTGCAGACAGGAGGGGGCCAGTGCTGAGAGAGACAGTGTGGGGTGAGGGGAGGGTTGAGGGTCAGGAGGGAGGGGGAACTAGGAATCAGCACTGTGTGTGAGGAGAGTTATTTAGAGAGAATCAGAGGAGGTCAACTGAGACAGGAAGTGATTTGAGAACTGAGAGTTTTATGGCTGCATCAAGTGCAAATGGTGGGAAGTAAAAACAGATGTGGATTTGTCCTTTACACAGAGTTACTCTGAAATTTAATTTTTCCCATAAATGGATTGGCCTGGACCTGTCTCCTCTCAAACTCCAGGTTCCTTCCTACCATTTATAGTTTCTTTTCCCTATATGACTTCTCAGGTCCCTGAGCTGACACTCCTATCCCCATCACACACCCTCCAGCCATTTCTTTCTCCTCTTCAGAATTCATCCTAGGGCCCTCCCTCCTCTGACCCCAGTCTAAGCAGCCATATTAATTAGATAGGCTTCTACTTGCTAATTTCTAATGCTTCGCTGACAATGCAGGACATTCCTGGGCACAAGGGCTCAGTATATGAAGGAGCCTATTCAAGCAAAATGCAGGTTCTTGAAATTTTAGGTGGTTTATCAATGATTTATATTTTAGTTCAAAAGAATTTCTAGCACTTGCAAAGACATATGTGTGTGTGTGTGTGTGTGAGAGAGAGAGAGAGAGACAGAGACAGATATATAGAGAGATTCTGTCCTTGGGGACAGAAAGTCCAAGTGATGTAACCTTGGGCAAGTAGCTCCTTCATACAATTGGAATAATGATACCACCCCACCTCCTAGGGTTGTTATGAAGATTAAAATAGACAGTGTGTACACAATTTCTAACTCAGCCCCTTGCACTTAATTTCCTGTCCTTTGCTTGGTGCTGGGAGTTGGAGGAACATGTTAGGGACACAAAATATGTCTGAGAGAAGGTTCTGCAATTCTAGTTGCTTATCTCCTAGTCTAGTTGCAAACAAGATGCAGAAGAGATAGCCTGCTCAGCTTGGTGCCCACCTTCCAGGTCCAACCTTTCCCTGGTGCCTGACCAGGGCCCCCTAGCAATGCCTTGTGCTTTCCTGAAATCCTAGAGCCAGGCTGCTGCCAGTCCCACAGACAAGGAGCCTGTACACAGCAAAACTGGCAAGTTGGGCTGGCTTCAGGGGGTCTGGTTTTCTCTTTTGTGGCCTAGAACAGAACGGCAGAGCGATGCACTCAGTGCAGGCAGCTAATGCCCCCTGAGGTGAGTGTTGACCAGCGGGAGGCAGGAAACAGGAGGAGGTCAGCAGTTGGGTTCTTCTCCTTTCCCACTCAACTGTCCTGAAATGTAGAAATTCACATCAATGAAACTTGCTACCAAGCAGTAGCTGGCTAACTACTGCACCCAAGCCTGCTCACCCCCTTCCTTGTTTCACTGAACTTTTGTCCATTATTCCTGTTTCCCTGAGGTTTCAATCATTAATAAATTGGTAGCACATGAGATTTTCCCTCAGGCACCATTTTTCAAGGAGTCTAGATGAAGACGCAACCTAAAGCAGTGAGTGGTCCAATGCCAGGAGTAAGCAGAGATCCATTGGAGACGGAGGTGGGAGGAGCTGGTGTTGGTGTGGGGCTAGGCCAGCTGAGGGCTGTGTGAGGGTGGGGTGGCATGGACTCTGAGGCCTGAATGTTGGGGAAAGAGGGATAGCAAGAACATGCTTAGCACCAGGACAAGCCAGTGCTGCTGAAACAAAGGTATCTGAGAGCAGGGATGGGGACTGAGGTTGGAGAGCTAGCTTTTGGTTTTTAGTGGAGGCCTTGAAAGCTATGCTGGGGACTCCAGGCATGGGCAAGTCTGTGGGTAATGGGAGGCAAGTGCAGCCCGGGCATCCTCTCCATTAGACACAATTATCTAGTGGGCAGTGCAGACTCCCCTCACCCCCAGAACCCCTCACCACACACAACTTGTGTTGACCCAATCTCCTCAGAGGAAGGCTTTAAAAGAAAATAATACATTACTAGCATGGTTTCCCTCAATTTATATTGAATATTTCTGAGCAAAACTCAAGATTAACAAAGCAAACACCTTTGTCGTCTTGGCATCTTTGGGTGGTAATTCACTTCATTTGGCTGCTATTCTAAGTTATTATTGTATTTTAGGTTTCCTAGATCCCCAACCACAGAAATGACTCCAGTCTGGGCAGAACAGCCCCCTCCTCACTGGCTGCCAGGTGGCCTCTGTGACTAGAATTCCAATGAATCCATAGCTGGAGCTGCAGGAGACAGGGTCTACTGTTCCTGGGGCTGCCACAAGAGCCAAGCATGGCCCTCCTTGCCTTCCTGCCAGGCCTGTGCTGCCCTGTGTTACCCCTGCCATCCTGCCCCCAGCCCAGCATGTGGGCTTCTACTGTCCTCATACTCTCCTGTCCTGGGTGGATCCCCACATCTATGCTGAGAGGAGTCTCACATAGAGTTTTGGGGAATCTGAAAACACAATTTTGTGTACCTAGAACAGAAGTGAGTGGATGATTCACCTTCTCTGGTCCTTCAAGGGTCTGGTATGAGTATGTGCATGTGTGAATGTGTGCACATGTGTGTCTCTCCATGCACATCTCTAGGTATGTGTACATGTCTGTGTATGCATGTGTGAATGCATCTGTATGTGCATATGGGTATGCAAATGTGAATGTGTCTGTGTGTGTGTGTGCATGCACCACTTCTCCTAGCCCTCTTTAAATGTCACTGTAATTTGATTCTAGCTGGTCCACCCTCCTTCCATCCCAGCTCCCCACCCTGAAGTGACACCATGAGGCCACTGGACCTAAGTGCACATTCTCACACACTCTCCAGTGCAGACACTCTTGCATTCCATCCAGTTCTTACTCTTGCCTGTGGACTCTACCCAGAGTTAGCCAAACTGTAAGTTCTGAATGCATGGTACCAGCAAGACTACCTCTACTTCTGGCATGAATTGCAAGTTTGGGACATTCCCAAAACCACCTTCAGTTTTAATAATTTTCTAGAAGGATTCACAGAACTCACTGAAAACTGTTATCCTCACAGAGATAATTTATTGCAGAGTAAGGATATTATGTTAGAACCAGCCAAGGGAAGAGACACATGGGACATTGTTCAGGAGCAGTTCCAATGTAGGTCCATGTTTTTCTCTCCCTTTGGAGTCTTGGATGGCATTATTTCCTCCTGTCCTTGATGTGTGACTATATGCACAGCATGTTGCTGACCAGGGAAGCTCAACAAGTCTTTGTGTTCAGAGTTTTTTTGGGGCTCAATCACATGCTGCCTGTGTGACTGACCTTTGTCTCCAGTTCCTCTGGAAGTTGGCACTGATACCATGTGCCCAAATCATATTCATGCTTTAAGAATGGCCCCATCACATATCACATTGCTAGCCTGTCAGTGACCAAAGCCCCCAGGTAAACAAAATGTCCTATCAGGCAGTACATTCTAGGGGCCTGGAGATCAACTCCCATTAGTTGAGAATAAAGGCCAGACTTCTCTTTGACTAAGGTTAATTCTCCTCTGCACAGACCCCCACCAGCAGCCCCTGTCCTTGCTTGAAGTTTGAGGATTGGGAGGAGTTAGATCATCTTTTCAGGTGCCCAGTCACTAAGTGTTGCCCCTGAGGGCTGGGTGCCCCTTTCCAGCTGAGCAGGAGGCTGGTCCTCTCTGCAGGGCACCTCTGATGTGAAAGAACCATCCTGGTTAAAAAGAGAACACTGGCCACCTTTAGTACCTGCTTGTTTGGGGACCACAGAATTATCAAGAACAAAGCAGATTATTCTACTGAGAAACTTCTGCTGTCTCCAAGAAATAGATACGGGGAAAAGGAGGGAGAGAGAAAGGATGGGAGAGAGACAAAAGAGGAAAGAGGGTGTTGACATTGACATTGCCTCTAGCTTGTATAAGAACCTCATTGAAAAATGGTACAGGTGCCACATTTAGGTATTTCTGTTAGATAAGGCTTTTCAGGCCATAAAGACAGAAAGCACAAGCTGTATGCCCAGTCTGCAACCAGCTCTAGTGCTTTGACAAACCTTCTCATGTGTTAGATGTAGCAAGGCTGTATGGGATGGCCAGATGTCAGATGAGACTCTGTTGAACTGATCAGTAACTGCTCCTCTTCAGCTCCCAGGCATAGAAGAGGGCATGGTGACATCTGAGCAGAGTGGCTTGCATCGAAGGTGAGTAGACATTCTTCATGTCAGCCCTGCAGGAAAGGAAGAGATGGTCTTACACTGGACAGTGCTTTTTGAATTGATATTCCACATTTATTGAGTATCTACTGCGGAAAAAGCACTAATCTGGTCCCAGGAGGAAAATTGCAAGAATGCACAATGAAACTTTCAGCCCCTCAGGGTTTCACAGTCTGTAATCACAATGATAGGTGAGGCCTTCAGTTTGAGGCAGATGGGGATGCTGTGTTATGGCAGAGGGTGAAGAATATTCTTTGGCACTTAGGTGAGGGACAGTCAGGGACACCTTTTCGAGGAGATTAAATAACCTGATAGATCAAGGAAGGGTTACATTTTGACAGGTGAAAAGGGTAGGGGTCTGGGGGAAGGCAATCCAGAGACAGTGAAACTTCAGGCTGGAGGCCTGATGGTGAAGAGGGCAGAGCAAGGGTTGCGATTTTGAATACATTGGTAAGCATATCTAAAGATGCAAGATGTAAGACAAAACTGGAATGAGGTATCGGGACAAGTTCTGTGGATATATTTGGGGAAAGACTATTCCAGGCTGAAGAATCAGTGAGTGCAAAGGCCCCAAGACAGGAATTTTCTGGAATGTGCCAGGAATCACAAGGAGGACAGTGAGACAGGAGCCCAGTGCATGATGGCAAAGGTGGGGAGAGGGAGGAAAGATGAGGTGGGAGATGGAGCTGTCCAGAGGCTGCAGGGCTTCGCAGTGCACTCAGGACTTTGGCTTTTGCCTGAGTAAGATATGGAGCCTCTGGAGTCACAGAGCAGGAGTGACATGGTCTGACTTGTGTTTTCACAGCAGCTCTGTCTGCTCTGTGGGGACTGCTTGTAGAGAGGCAAAGGTAGAAGCAAGGAGACCACTGAGGTGGAGATAAGTGGAGGAAGAACTGTAGGAGGAAGGGACATGGAGGATGTGCCTTCTCCTCTCCCACACCCTTCACGTCTCCAGTCCTGGGCATTAGGCCTGGGAGAGGAGAACGGGGACCCCTGCAAGTCCCAGGTAGTGAGACTGGAAGATGTAGATAAAGAGCTGAGGAAAGGGGAGTCCTGAGCCTGTGCCTGCTGGTGACAACATCCGAGCTGTGAACTCATGTACTGTGGATGACTCTGTCAGTCACCAGCTGTGTGACATTGTGCAAAGAACTGGGGTTCCTCAACGATGAAAGTTGAGTAATATACCTGCCTCCTTCACCACCTCTGTGGTGAGGATCAAATGAGACAATAAATGCAAAAATGTTTTAGATAATTTAAGAAATTATTAAAAATCTAGACTATTCTCCTCTTCCTCTACACAAATATATTCACAACAAAATAAGGAAAAGATACTCATAACGATTACATACCTCATTTCTGTAACTGGTCACATGGTCATAGCTGGGATTCATAATTACCCTCTTCCACTACCCATTCCATATTCCCTTTGCCTCAGCAAGCACCTCAGCTTGTCATAGTTCTCTACCTGGTGGGGTGACCCAAACTTTCGTTCCTCAATGGTCTGGGACTTTACTAGTCCTTGCTGGATTCTGTTGTTGTAGTTTTCCATTGACCTTTAATCACAGAGTGTGGTGATACTGATAATACACAGGCCTTAGGAAATTTCCTCTTGAACCTCCCTAACCAGATTAAAAACAAAAAAAAATTAAAGTGTTCTGTTGGACATGAGGAATCAGACTGAGGGGTACCTATGAGGAGCAAGCACATCAAAGATGATTGTAAGTGCTCCAGGGTGGAAGAGGACACTCACCTCCTGCTGTTAGTCTTGGATGCATATGGGACTAGACAAAGCAGTTGTAGATTGAAGCCAGATAAACTTGAGTTAGAAATAAAAAAGAATATATTAAATAAGAGCAGATTGAGGTCCTGCAGGAAATTATCAAAGTGGCTTGCAAAGTTTTTTCCTGGGAGATCTATAATAGGGGAAAAAGTAATTCCTCTAGAGGCAGGAGAGATAAACAATCACAGGCTGCCCTCATCTGGGACAAGGGTGCCAGAAGCAATGGAAACAGGGAAACAGGAGGAGCAGAGTTTCTTTGAATTAATTTTACTTAAGATCTGCGTGGTGACTATTCAAAAGAAATTGTGTTGAGCTCAAATTGTAAGGAAAGACACAGATTGGATCTGCACTTTGCTGAAATAGATCCTAGCTCTGTTTTTTTTTCAGATGTAGAAGAATGAGGGGCTCACCCATGGGCCTCATCCTAACAGGCTTGTCTTAGCACAATAGGGGCAGAGAGAGCTCACCCCATTAAACTTCTCTTCCCAGGCTAATTGATCCCTTCTTGGGAGCTGAGCAGCAGGATGAGAGCTCATGATAAACTTTTCCATAATGTTTCAAGGGGACATGTTAGCTCTCTGGCAGACCCCCAGTGGCTCAGGAACCAGGAGAACTTCCTTGTAATGGTTTTACACACCTAAAGTCCCTGTCTCTGGGTATGGGGGATTCCCATGTATAACTTGGTGGGTGACTGGGATTTCCTTATTATAAACTAGGACAGTTATGGCACCTGCCTGCCTCTACTCACTCAGCTGTACTGGAATTCTGAGAGAGAGGATGCAGGGCACACTCCTAACCCAACCTAGGAGAGAAATAGAGCAGACCAAATCAATTCCTGAAGGCAATGTGTTCCCAGAATTGATGGCCAGCAGGACTTCCAGGATGGAGGCAGAAAGTCTATACCTTAAAGGGCAGACTTCAGTTCATAGGGCTTACATTCCACTGGGAAGCCACCATTGGAGTCACAAAATTGTCAGTGATCAAAATGCCAATGATCAAGTCATTCATTTTAAGCAATTCAAAGAAAGGTAAATGGAAGTAAGTTTGAAGATGTAACTGCGGATGGTATTCAGGCATTGCATGTGGCAGGGACTATATCCCGTGCATCTGGTATATATTACAACTTATGACATGTTATGATCACTTGATTTTTATCTGAAATGGTACATGGTAAAATGATTAATTAACATTTTAGGTATCTTGGGCCCTGTTCTGATCTCCAAACAAATATGTAAGTGCTAAGAAAGTTCTGAACAAAAAAGCCACTGAGTGTCACTGTTCATTGCCTACATATAGGAAAAACCAGAATCACAACTCTCTGCCTTTTTCTTCAAAATGGCTCAGCGACTTGGCACCATGACATGGCCTCTTCCCCTTGACTAGTATCTTCTGAATTGTCCCTATGATCCACCAGTGCTTTTCAATTTTAGCAGAATCACTTAAGGATTTCTTTCCTTTTCTCTCTCTCTTTTTTTTGATATTAGTAATTGTGTCTCATCTCACCCTAGGTGAGGCCCATGGATCTAACATTATAAAGCTCACAGTTGGTCCCAAATCCCAGCCAAGGTTAAGGACTAGGGATCTCATCTAAGTCTCGTGATGCAAAGCCACATCATGACTTCTGTTCTTTCCTTGGTGAAAATGGAGATCACTTCAAGATTCCTGACATATTTCTCCTTGAGAACATTTTATTAGTCTTATAGGGCTGCCATAACAAGGTACCACAGACTGGGTGGCTTAAACAACAGAAATTTATTTTCTCACAGTTCTGGAGGCTGGAAGCCCAATGAGGTGTCACAGTTTTGGTTTCTCCTGAGGCCTTTCTCCTTGGCTTGCAGACTACCTTCTCACTGTGTCCTCACATCGTCTTGCCTCTGTGTGCGCACATCTTTGGAGTTTATTGTGTCCAAATTTCCTCTCCTTACAAGGACATCAATCAGATTGGATTGGGGGTCATCCTAAGGGCCTCATTTTTAACTTAATTACCACTTTAAAGGCCCTGATTCTAATGCCGTTGCATTCTGAGGTACCGAGGGTTAGGACCTCAACATAGCATACCCCTCTCCACCTGGTAACTGGCCCTTAGCCTACAGATCTGACATCTATGAGGATATCCAAAAGCTTCTGCACACTGCTTCACCAGACCTGGGAAGTGGCAGCAAGTCTCCTATGTCTCCTGTGTGGCAGCGCATTATGAGGTTCATGCTGTCCCCCTCCTCACGGCATGCCATTCTGCAATTTCCCATCCTGGAGGACTTTTTCCCTAGGGTTGTGGTGGGGTGGGGTGGGGGTAGGGTTCATGGAATAACTGGCTTTGAAGAGGGGGCTTTAAGGCTTTCAATTCTGAGGATCATCTGTATCTATAGAAAGAGGGGCTCCTGGGAGCAGAAATCTTGATAAAACCTCCCAGGGCAGGTTTGTAATTGAGGAGACTAGAAGCAGCAGCCATGGGCAGTATCTCTTCTCCTACGGGTCTGTCTCCCTCACTCGGGTCAGCAGCCAGGTCAGGATCTGTTACCAGGAAGGTGGGCACAGGGGAGTCCTGGCCAGAGGGCTGGGCCCAGGTCCAGAGCAGCCTTCCAGAAGTCCCTTCAGGGAGGTGGAGAGGAGGGAGAGGGACAGGTCAGTAGCCCAGGGCAGGGAAATGGGGTCAGGGCCTCATTTCAGAGATTGAGAAACCAAGGTCCAGGGAGGCTGGGGTTGCTCTGGTCACAGATGGGCCCTGGAATCCAGACTCTGGGTCCTCCCACAACTCTGTCCCCAACGCCAGAGGCAGCTTATAGACCACAGCCTGCTGCCCTCTGGGACAAACACCTCACCCTTCCCCCTTGCATGGTTTGCATATTTCATCATATTTTAAGTGGGTGGGCAAGTCCTGCCTTCCTGCCCCTCCCTCACTTGTGGGCTCTCTTTCACTCAGCTCCAAATGGCTGGCACAGAGCTCTGAATGGCCATGGACTATGGAAGACTGAAGTCTGGTCTCCCTAACTTGAATAGAGTCTTGGCAACATCAGAAATGCTCAGAGCCTAGATTTCTTTGTTATTTAAATTAAATCATAATCCCCTGGCTACCTTGGAGATCTGAGGGTCAAATAAACTAAGAAAAATGGTTCATACCTTTAAAACCACTATTGAATTTACATTTTCATCTTTGCTCTTCTTAGGGGAAGTGTTCTGAGCACCAGACTAGGAGTCAGAGATTCTGGATTTGAGCCCAGATCTGTTACTTCCCAGCTGATTTTGACTTTAAGATTTCTTATCTTAAAAATGAGTAGGTCAAAAATAGCACTGCACTGCCCATTCAGTCATTATTTCGCTCATTCAAACAAGCATTTGCTGAGCATCAGCTCTGTACCAGTACCATTCTAGACACTGGGATTCAGCATTGAGTGCTCAGATGGAGCCCCTGACCTAGTGTTGTTTATGTTCCAGTGGTGAGGAAACAGACAGTAAATACATAAGTGTAGTGATCTGCTTGGGCTGCCATAACAGAAGACCATAGACTGGGGCTTAAACAATAGACTTTTACTTCTCATAGTTCTGGAGGCTAGAAGTCCACAATAAAGTTTCTAGCCAGTTAGTTTCCTGGTGAGAGCCCTCTTCCTGGCTTAAAGCCAATTTCTCAATATGTCCTCACAGGGCCTTTCCTATGTGGGGAAAGAAAAAGATCTCTCTCTCTTCCTCTTTTTACAAGGCCACCAATCCAATCAGATTAGGACCCCACCCTTATGACCTCATTTAACCTTAACTGCCACTTAAAAGTCCTGTCTTCAAATGTGGAGGATTAGGGCTTCAACCTATGAATTTTGAGGGGACACAATTGAGTTATGGCAGTAAGCAATTCAACAAATAAGATAATTTGAGATAATGACAAGTGCAATAAAAATTAACCACCACCACCAACAAAAAATATAGAAAGCAAATGGGAAGGTGAAATATACCTTCTAACTGGCATTATATAGGAGGGCATATCTCAGCTGAAGTCCAAGCGATGGAATGGGTAAGCCTTGAGACAATGGGGAGAGGACTCGAGGCAGAGGAACAGCAAGTATAAGTTCCTGAGACCAGATGCAGTTTGAAAAGTCCAAAAACATCAAGAAGGCCAGAGTGGCTGCAACAGAGTGATGGGTTAGGAGATGAGTTGAAGCAGGCCATAGAGAATTTTACACTGTGTCCTGTGGGGAGCGCCTTTGAAGCTTGTAAGCAGTGAAGTGCTATGATCTGACTGACACATTAAAAAGATCACTCTACCACCGAGTGATAATGGATTTATTGGGGGGGGGGTGGAGCAAGGGTGTTAGCGGCAGGTCTCATCCAGGCCAGAGACAATGGTGGATCGACTTGACTGGTAGTAATAAAGATGGGGAAATGGGTGCATTTAGGATGGATTTTAGAGAAAGAATGAAGAGAATCTGTGATGAACCAAATGTGGGATATGAAGGAAAATGAGGCCTCAAAGCTGACGCCTAGAATTTTGGTCTTAGATACTTTCAGCTTTTTCTGACTCTTACTTTTCTTACAGAGATGAGGAAGACCTGGGGAAGGACAGATTTCAGGGGAGTGACCAACATTTCCATTCGCATATGTTCAGTTTTATATGCCTGTGCACACCCACATGGAGATAAGGTGGAGGCATATGCATATAAGAATCTCAAGTTCAGGGGAGAAGTCAGGACTGAGGACATAGACATGGCAGTCTCCCAGTTTACAGTCTTTAAAGTCATGTACCTGACATGCACACCCAGATAAGAGGGGGGAATGGAAGGGAGGAGGCAGGAAGATAAAGCCTGGGGGTGACCCAACACAAAGGGGCCTAGCAGGGGACAGGAAGTCAACATAAGAGAAAGAGAAGGAGCTGGATTTGGGGTAGAAGGGGCCAGGGCTAAATGACACATGGTGCTGATTGCTGTTAGGATGCAGTGAGATAAGAAATGGAAGAGTTTTTCATAAAGTCTAAAGCACTATTCAACTGCTAGTCATAGTGGGTCCTCAGCCATGGGCTGAGGGAAAGGGTGGCCACAGCAATGAAGCAGAGGTGGCAAGAAACCGTGTGGGCCACCAGTTCATCAGTTCTCTGTTCCAGGAGGAAGCTCAGGGAGAATCTGAGTCAGGGACAGGGCAGATGTCTCCTAGAGTGGCTAGGACCACTATCGCCCCATTCTCCTTGCTTGCTGAGGACTTCCTCCTGTCCTGCCATCCCTCACCTCTGAAGGGTATTTGTTCACTCACTCTTTCGTTCCCATGTTCAGATACTGAGATGGACATAGATTTATCGAGAAAGGCAGAGTCAGATGCCTTTGTTTACAAACCCTTCCAAACATGTCATATGTGTAGCCACGGAACTCTTGGAGAGGAGTCAAGGACCTTTTGCAGCCACACTCCAGCAAGTACACATGGACACAGGGTTCATGCACATGGACACAGGGCCTGAGTGAATGTTTCAGAGCTAAAGGAATACCACAAAAAGGCCACATCATGGGGGGAGTTCATCCATGACTTGTATTTCTGTCATTTCATTTATGCCATTGGATATTGATTTTGCTAGGAGTTTCTCAAGTGGTTTATTCTGATGTGAGTTACAAACACATTCAGGCAGATACACACTTGCTAAGCCAGTGATGTTTTTGAAAATAAGGGAGATTTTTTAAAAATTATATTTTTACTGACTTCAATCACTTGGGACAAGAAATGAGATGTGGGAATTGTGTGGAGGTTAGAGGTGGCAGGACAGGAGGGCATTTCAGGGGAAGCACGGAGGTTGTCTCCTCATTTTCTTCTGGGCTATTTCCTGAATGGGACAGAGCACCTGACCATGCTTGGATGGTTTGCCAGGATGTGACAGGGGCCCCTGCTCAATAAGTTGAAAATGTGAGAGGGCTGGGCTCAGAGTGAACTTGGCTAAGTCGCCCCACAATCATATGGAAGCCCTCTGAGAGCCCAGTTCCTTTTCTTCCTGATTATTTTCCTTATCAAGGGTTGGGAAAGGAGGATTCATCTGCCTCAGCTGTGAATGAGCATTTTCAGGCAAGTGTTTACTACTAGGATCTGCATGTGACACTGCCAAGGGCAGCTCAGCTTTCTCCTGCAGTTTGACTTCTCATGCAGCTCCCTGAGATCTCAGGAGAAAACCCTCTCTCCCTTCACTCTCAGGAGAAAAGTGTACCCTATAAGGGGGCTGTTCTTCTTCAGTAAATTGGAAAAGGGTTGGGAAAATTATGATTTTCTTGGGAAAATCATTGAAATATTTCTGCTGAAAGAGGAGAATAGAATGCCAAGGTGGGAGTGAGTGGGAGATGTTTGCACATGTTGACCATCTCCAGATACCTTGCTCAGGAAGATGCATGATGATGGCTATAGCCTCATATGCCTCCCTTTGTTTGATGCTATTGTGGTCATATGTGTCCCAGCTCCAAGTGTCAGAGGGGTTGGGGACTGAATGAGCCTCTCCAGTACAATTTCAGTCTTTTATCCCTGGGATCAGTCACATACCTGGAGCTCAGAAGACCAGGAATGATCACTCCCAAACACTTCAGATTTTTTACCAAAATCCAGGGAGAGACCACAATTCCAAGGATGAAGTTTAGGGACAAGAAGAAAACTGATTTTATTGGACACCTTCTCTCTAGCAGGCATTTAAAACTTCTTTACCCTCCAACAATTGTAGTGCCCATTTTTGCAGAGGAGAAAACTAAGGTCTAGAGCAGTGCTGTCCAATAGAACTTGCTGGGATGCTGGAAATTGTCTATATACATTGTCCAATGTGGTAGCCACTAGCCACATGTGACTATTGAGCAATTGAAATGAGGTTAGTGCAACTGAGGAGTGCAAATTTTAATTTAATTTGATTTAAATTAAATTAAATGTAAATATAAGCAGCCACCTGGGGTTAGTGGCTACCACATTGGACAGTGCAGATCTAGAGAATAAATTAACGTACCCAAGATGACACAGCTAATAAGTAGCAATGCTAGAGGTCAAACTCTATTTCCTTCCCTGAGATGATGTTCCTTACACTTCCATGTGACCAAAGACAACAGAAAGTTAGAGAGCAAGAGAGAATTGAGGATCCTACTGATTGGAGCTATTTCCTCCAAGGTGTCTGCCTAGTCAACCACCAGGTTTGAGGATCTCACTTCAAGTCCTCTCCTACCCCCAAGGATTTTCACTGCAAGAAACTCTTCACCATGGAAGAAGGTTGGAAAATGGCTGGACTGAGACATTTTAGTGATTAAAGTCTGTATGAAATTCTAAACCGTGGGGAGGGAGAGTGTCCAGGGGGTGGGATAGAAAGGCAAGAAAGGAAAAGGATTGTTGAAAATCTAAGGCCTTATTAGAGAATTTCAATTCAGCTCAGATCTTTGCTAAGATCACCCTTTTCCCACTGGATATCATTCCTGTGTTCTTTGTCTCCAGATTTTTAGCCACAGAAGTTTGATACCCACTCAGTATTTTTGTCTTTTCCTAATGTGATTGTGGAAGCGAGGTTTCACAAAGGGCCTTGGACACCAGCTGATTCCATTTCCAAGTGGGTTAGAGGGTTCATTGTGGCCCCTGAGACCTCCCTTCTGCTGACAGTTGCAGAGCACTGAGTGTTCTTATAATGCAGAGAAAGTGCCTTGACTCAGGAGAGATGGTTTCAGTCCTGGATCAGCTGTCGCCCGGCTGAGTCAAGTTTATTCACGTATAATGAAAGGATAATACTACACCAGCAACCATCATTTTTGAGAGTTTATACAAAGCAGGCACTGTGCTTTACATCCATTATCTTGTGTAATGAATATATCATTACAATTCCCACAAAGAGACACAGCAACTAATCCAAGATCACCAGCTAGTAGATGGAAGAGCTGAATTCAAACCAGGTCTGTTCAGCTCCCTATCTGTTTTCTTATTAAATACAACTGTTGCCTCAGAGGCAATGATGGTACCACCCACACTGAGGGTGTCAGTGAATGAGGGTGACCACTCTAGCTGGACCAAAGAAGGGGCTTGTAGTTGCGTATCCAGAAGAAGGAGACAAATTCTGAGCCATATACTGTACTTTCCCCCAGCACCATTCTTTCCTGGATTTCATCCCCCTCCCCTCCCAGGTGGTCATTCTGGGTGTTGCTGATGGGGAAACCGACCTGCCAATTTGTCTGCTGGGTTAGTCCCTTGCCCAGACAGATCACATGACCTGCTGGACCGCATTAGAATCTGCCCAGCCTAACTACATTTTAATTTAACTGTTTCAGACTACATTAGCATTGTTTTTTTCTTCTTCTTTTTCTTTACATCTTTTAAATGATCATATTACCAGGAGTCAAAGGATTAAAATCAGAGGATTTTAAACTAAAAAGCAGGAAATTCTCTGATCCAATACCACTGCCCAAATGGGAAATAGAAGTCTTCTGATGCAAGCAGAATGCTCTCTATTGTGATTGCCATGACAACTGATATTTATTCAAGGCTTAATTTGAATCTCAAGCCTAACACTGGCCTTACAGTACCTGGCTGGTTTAGGAGAACCAGGAGTTATTGTCAGAGCCCCCCATTATTTGGACAATGTTGCACTGTCCAGGCTAGACAAGTGGAAATGTGTGTGTCTGCAAGATGAGACTGGGGTGGATGGGGCTGGATAAGGACAGCTTTGTGCCCCAGCTCTGCTACCATTTTATGGTGGGGAAGATAAACCATGTGACTCATTCTAGTCCAGTCAATATTTGTGATGATTGGTCCTTTGTTTAATCTATTTATTTAAGATATGACTCTAATGCCATATTAATCTTTTCCCTTCTCCTGGAGCTCTTGTGGCACATCCCACAAGTGGCTGTACTGTAGTTAAGGGCTTTCAAGTTGTATTTGCCACCACTGAACTATGAACCTATTGAAGACAGGGACCTTTGTATCCCCAGTTCTTAGCATAAGAAGTCGCTTAAGAAATAAGTCCCTCCATACATATTGGCTAATTGAACTACATTCTTTCTGGAACTAGTCAAGAGTGTAAATATAAATTTATATTTATATAATTATATATATTTATAAGAATATATGAATCCTTAAATAATAGACTATTATACCCACCTTACAAGTTTGCCACAAATGCTGCTTGTCTCCTGGTTTAATCTCTATAGCTGAGGGGAAAGGAGCAACACCATCAACATGCAATAACCTATGTTTAGTGCTTTTCTTATGTTATCTCATTTATTTGCCACAGAAACTCCATGAAGTTATTCTCTTTAAATTACAGATTAGAGAACTGGGACTAAGGGAAGTTAAGCTGAAGTAGTGTGGTCTTGTTGAGAAACTTTGATATCAAACAAAGAATCAGAATATGGCTTTGCTAGTTATCAGCTTGGTGACTTTATGTGAGTACTTTAACCTCTGTAATCCTCAGTTTCCTTACATGTAAAATTGGATGAAAATATCTATTTCAGACAGTTGTTACACATGTTAAGTTTCATGAATATATGAGAGTTACATTGGTGCCTGAAATATAAATGAGAATTCATGAATGTCAAGGCCCACTCTCCCCCGATTACACAAGATCTGTGACTCCTAAGTGATGTAGTCAGGACCTGAATCCACTCAGTCTCATGCAAAACATGCTCTCTATCCCTTATACCACCTCGCCTTTCCAAAAGGGTACTGGCAGCCTGGCAGACAGAAATGTACACATGCATGCCACGTTGAAGAATCTGTATATTTTGGACACAGCTGGGGGTCCTGAGTAGCAGGAGATAGAAATTTTTTCTTGAGCCCAAATTTGAAGAGGTAGAATGCACTGTTTAGATTTTCAATTTTAGTCCACCAATTATGTGCCAGAGGTGGTCTCAGATGTGAAAAGAAAACAAGAAGCATTTTGCTTCTTCCAGGTCAGTGTCCCAACTTCAAATGGAAATGACCATACTGAAGTCACAAGGGTCAGAGTGGATCCAGGTGTCTTCAGGTCCCTAATGTGGTTGGCAAGTTTGCAGCTGAAAAGGCAGCTTTTTCGTTGGAGGTAGAACCAGTGGGTGCAGCTGAGGCCTCTGCCCTGAGCAGCCTAGAGACAAGATATTAAAAAAAAGCCTTCAAGCTTTCTCCTTCAGGGGAGAAATCTTCCAGGAGAACAAAGTGTTGAAGGCCAGGAAGTTCAGACGCTTGTCTGCAAAGCTAAGGAACACAATTTCAGGGTAAATTTCCTCCCATGATTGTATTTTATTTCAGAACCGTTAGGATAATATCATTATTCTTTCCCAGTCAGTAACATCTCTGCCTTTTTTTTTTTTTTTTTTTTTGTGGGGAAGACCAGCCCTGAGCTAACATCTGTTCCAGTCCTCCCCTTTTTTGCTGAGGAAGACTGGCCCTGAGCTAACATCCGTGCCCATCTTCCTCTACTTTATATGGGACTCCGCCACAGCATGGCTGACAAGCAGTGCGTCGGCGGGCGCCCGGGATCCGAACTCGTGAACCCCGGGCTGCCAAGCGCAGACTAAACCGCTGCGCCACCGGGCGGCCCCCTACATCTCTGCCTTTTTTGAATGTTCTGCTGGCTCCTTTGCTCTTGTGCTGAGGAATAGTTATGTTTGTAAGGCAGAGGTTAAAAGGACTGGCACAAAGCGATTTGCCAATGTCAGGCTGAAAGCACCTGGCTCTTCCTCCCTGTTCATTGGGGCCCTCTCTCCAGATAGGAGACTCCTGGGGAGGCAGACACATCCTCTCCACCTCTGAAACACCACTGGGACTGACATCCACACACTACTTCTGTGTGATGGAGAAGCTCCTACACCCACGTGCCCTTAAGATTAAAGCAGTGTACAGGTATGACCTGTCTTGTGAGTACACGGTCCATCTTGGTCAGTCCGTAGGTTCTACAGAGGTCCATTGCTGGTGAGCTGAGCCTTCTAAGAGGCCCAAGGGAGTCAGTGTGGCTTCATCTATGAAAGAAGCATGGCTTCAGTGAAAGGGGTTAGAACTTGGTTCAGATCCCATCTCTACCACTTACCAGTTAAGTCATATTGGAGAAGTGACTTTAAGCTCTCTGACCCTTGGTTTCCTATCCAAAAAGTAGCATTGATACTATTTTGGAAAGCCATGGTGATGTAGGGGTGAGAGCACATGTTTTGCTTCAGACTGATTGGGTTCAGGTCCTGACTACATCACTTAGGAGTGACAGATCTTATGTAAGCAGGAGTAGGTGGGAGTTGGCATTCATGGATTCTTATTTATAGTTCAGGCACCTATATAACTTTCATATATTCATGAAACTTAGCACTTACAATGACTCTCTGAAGTCAGTATTTTTATGCCTACTGCTTTTTCTGCTTTTAGGGTTGTTTTAAGAATAAAATGAGGGGCCCAACCAGTGGCACAGCGGTTTAGTTTGCGCTTTGGCAGCCTGGGGTTCCCGGGTTCAGATCTCAGGCGCCTGCCAATGCACTGCTTGTCAGTCATGTGGCGGCATCCCATATAAAGTAGAGGACGATGGGCATGGATGTTAGCCCAGGGCCAGTCTTCCTCAGCAAAAAGAGGAGGATTGGCAAGGGATGTTAGCTCAGGGCTGGTCTTCCTTACAGGAAAAAAAAAAAGAATAAAATGACATATTGTTGGTGAATATAAGTGATAGTCACCACATAGACATAGGTGATATACTCATGAAACTTAACATTTATAATAACTCTCTGAAGTAGATATATATATACTTGCTGCTTTGTTTCCTTTTAGGGTTGTTGTAAGAATAAAATGAGGTATTGTAGGTGACAGTCCTTTACAAATTCTAAAGTACAGTGCAGGTGCCCATGGTGAAGCACCGTGGCCAAAAGAGTAGATTTTGGAGTTTGTCTGTCCAGATTTGAATCCCAGCTCTGCCACTGTTTAGCTGTGTGATATTGGGTGTTTAGATTAATACTATGACTCAGTTTCCTCAAATGTAACCTTAGGCAAACATAGTATTATTTCAAAAATTTGTTATAAGGTTTAAATGAGTTAATATATATAATGTACTTATCTTAGTGTCTGGAACATAATAAATAATATCTAAGTGTTTGTTGCAATTGTTGTTATGTTATTATTATTGTTGTTGCTGCTATTATTACTCTTGTTATTTGTTGCTATTGTTTATATCACAATAGATCTGAGTAGAGCAATTCACAGATGGCCCCATCTCCAGTAACTTGTAACTCCAAGAAGCCACTATAAGTGTAGAATTTTATTTTGATTCTTTCTGTTATATTAACAAAATCATAACATGTTGGAACTGGTTGGAATCCACTCTGTGACAATCTGTATGTTAACTTGCAGTGCTGCACCATTTACATTCCAACCAGCAATGAAGTGTTTCAATTTCTCGACATCCTTGCCAATATTTATTTTTCATGTTTTTAATTGGATTCTAATGGGTATGATGGGGTATGTCAATGTGGCCTTGATTTACATTCCCTTAATGAAAAATGTTGTGAACCATCTTTTCAATATGCTTATTGCTATTAGTATACTTCTAGGAGAAACGTCTGTTCAAAGCCCTTGTTCATTTTTTAAGTTGGGTTGTCTTTTTATTGTTGAAAGAGTTCTTTATATATTCTGGACACTAGATCCTTATCAGATATATGATTTGCAAATATTTTTCCCATTCTGTAGGGCTGATTTTTAGTATCCCAGCCCCATTTGTTGAAAAAACTATTTTTTCCTTATTGAATGGGGTTGGCACTCTTGGCATATATGGATATTTTTCTGGACTGTCAATTCCATTCCATTGGTCTATATGTCCACCTATATGCCAGTACCACACTGCTGAAATGTGTCCACTAACTGTTTTTCTTTTTGAAGATTGTTCTGGCTGTTTGGGTTCCTTTGAATGTCCATATAAATTTTCAAATCAACTTGTTCAATTTTGTAGAAAAGAAAGAAAAAAGACAGTAAAATTTCGTTAGAGATGATAGGTCTGCAGAGTCATTTAAGAAAACTTGCCATCTTAACAATATTAGGTTTTTCAATCCATGAAGATGGGACATAGTTCCATTTAATTAGGACTTTAATGTCTTTCAACATTTTATGCTTTTCAGTGCACAAGTCTTGTACTTTTAGGTTAAATTTATTTCTAAGTTTTTTTCTTTTTAATGCTATTGTAAATGAAATTTTATGTCATTTTCAGAAAGTTCATTGCTACTGTATAGAAATGCAAGTGATTTTTGTATATTTATCTCATATACTGCATCTTTGCTGAATGTTTATTGTCTAAAATAGTTTTTTTTTTGTGTGTGTGTGTGTATTCTTTAGGGTTTTTTATATATTAGATCATCCCTCCTACATTTAAACATAGTTTTATTTCTTCCTTTCCAATCTAGATATATTTTCTTGCCTAATTATCCCCCTAGAACTTCCAGCATAATATTGAATAAAAGTGATGAGAACAGAAATCCTTGTCTCATTCCTGATCTTTGACCATTAAATATGACGTTAATTGTGAATTTCTTGTAGGTACCATATAACAAGTTGAGGAAATCCCCTTTTGTTCTTAGTTTATTAAGTGTTTGTATCATGAAAGTGTGTTGGATTTTGTCACACAGTCCTTTTTTGTTCCTGATTTCCTCCATTACTACCTTTTTTGTGTGTCAAATAGACATTTCTAGTGTACCATTTTAACTCCCTTGTCATTTCTTTCACTATATAATTTTGAGTTATTTTCTTAGTGGTTACCCTGAGGATTACCATTAGCATCTTAATTTATAAAAATTTTGTTCAGATTGATACCAACTTAATTTCAATAGTATACAAAAACTTTGGTATAACTCCATCCTCCCATTTATTGTATTACTGTCAAAAATTACATTTTTATACATTGTGTGCTCTTCAACATGTATTTATAATATTTTGTGTAATTTCCTTTTTTATATCATGAAGAAAAATACACTTATCCTGTCTTTCATATTTACCTATATAGTTACCTTGTTATATAATAAATATAGTTTTATATTTATTACATAATTATATAATATAAAATTAATTATAAAATTTTATATTAATCATATAATTAATTTTATATTCATTATAAATTATATATAAAATGTAAATTATAATTATATATTATAAATTATATGATAAATATAATAAACATAGTTATATTTACCTATCAAGTTATCTTGTTATAGTCGTATGAATTTGAGTCACTGTCTCGTGTCCTTTTATTTCAGCCTGAATGTTTCCTTGTCATATGTATATTTTCTTTAGTCATATATTTCAGGCTTTTTGCATACTTGATCTTATTCTGCTTTATTACACTCAGCTTTAATCAAATTATCTTCATTTATTGTTGATTTGGACAGTTGGGGAAGGGAGCAGGTCCATGCAGGAATGAGCTCTCCTCTCAGACCAGCACAGTTAGTGGAGTCTTGCGACCTTTGGTTCATATTTATGCAGCTTAGAGACACATCTAAAGCTCAGTCACAGGAATTATGTCAACCCCAACTGTAGTGGTAATTAATATTTCTCTTTTTGTCAGTATTGATTTCATTACTTATTTTATTGTATCAGTCTTATTGTAAATGTTTGTGTTATTATTTTAAGACAGATATAATACTCTTTTTGGGGAGTGGTGGGGAAAATGAAACATCACGATACATGATAAATCTCATACAATATTTAATAATATGTCATCAACTCAGCGTCAGTCCCATTTCCAAATCCTCTAAATGCCATAGTGTTTGTTGTTGTATGGGTACAGAAATGGCATAAGTCTAGACAGTGATTAGCATGGAGTCTGCCCATGTCTTTTGCAAAGTGGAGACAATGAACATTGTAAGACAGTTACAATAACATTGACTTATACATGAAAACAATTTGACAGCAGATTAAATACACTTAAAGAAAGAAGCCTAGTGAAAAGACAACATCAGCACTAAATCTGAGTCAGGGAATCAGCTCACAGACAACCTGGAGACAATGACCAGATGCTGTGCAGCCCTCTACCTGCCCTTGCTGGGTCAGTGTCTTTAGGTGAGTGGGAGCTCTTCTCCACTTTGGTGAGATTCTCTGCCTGAGATCAGCACTCAGACTACAAAGAGGAAGAAGATGGAGGGAAAATATTTTCTCTGACTGCCTAAAACATGAACCATGGAAAGAGTGGGCATGAACTCTCTACACATCTTGGGAAGTTAATGTCAATCAAATAGAAAAGGGCAAAGTTGAAGAAAATAGCAGAGGATTGCTCTTGTTATGCAGAAGTGAAAATAATGTTATGACAGAGCTAAAAATAATGCACTAATGAGATGAGAAAAATTCTGTTGAATTAGTAAAAAAAGAAAAAGGAAGAAGAAGAAAATACGAGATTCATTAAATATTGGAAATAACCATTCTTGGTTTGATATTGATTAACTCTTCCTCTGGTGAGGATCGTTTATTTGCATCATTTCTATCAGGCTGAACTCAGTCCTCTCCTTTTTACCTCATCAGTTTTTTTCTTTTCACAGGCCCTGGAGACTTAGCCCAGTGTGAAAGTTGTACCAATCAACTCTCATAAATAAGCCCCACTTTCATGAGTAGCTTTGGAAAATCAGTTGAATCCTAGATCTCAGCTTCACAGTTGTGTGTGTGTGTGTGTATTTAATTCTACAAAAAGATGAGGAAATCTGAATACTTAAAAATAATAACAAAAAAATGGAAAGAGACAAGACCATCAACTTTATTAAAATCCATTTTGTGTTAAATAGTCCACTGCAAAAAAGAGTCTTAGAAAAAAAGGTGATTATTTTCAGCCTAAGATTCTGATCAAATCAGGTCCTTGGAAAATGCAGAATAAACACCTCTCTTTACTTTATTCACCTCAAATTATTGTTGTACAAAATATCTCATACTCTATCTTAGAATTAAAATCTATACATTAAGCTTATTCCTTTGCTTCCTAAAAATTTTTCTATAAAATAAAGTGAACAGGTTCTGAAAACAGATGTTACCAGTTTGTCTCAAGGTCTAGATTTTTTTTTAAATTTATATCCTCCACCCTAGATTCAAGTCTCAAATTGGAATCTTTCCAGGTAAAAGTTGATGCTAAATATAGCATAAATAGAAGATCACAGGCAGTATTGGCAGTGTTGATGTGTTGGCTGTGGTGGAGAGAATGTGGAAGGCAGTGTTTATACATTAGAAGTGGTAGAGGGGAGGAGATAGGAGGCAAGGTTCCTCTCCTCCACTGCCACCATCACACCAAAACTGTCTTCCCTCCCCACCTTCACCACACTAACATTGCTCCCCTCATTCTCCCCTCCATAACCTCCACACATCAATCCTGTCTCCCACCTCTGCATCCACCACCTCCTCACCAACTCCCTTCCCACCACTCTCCTCCACCAACACCATCACACCAATTGTGACTCTGCCTTTCCTATCCATGACCACCATCACAACCCAGAATTCTACCTCCTCCCCTCCCCAACACTCATCACATCAACACTGCCTCCCATTTCCTCTTTACCACGACTTTCATCAACCAACCCACTTCCTATCACCTCCCCTCCATCAGTGCCATGACCCCAAACATGACTCCTTTCCTCCACCACCTTCATCTGACCAATCCTGACTCCCACTTGCACCCCTCCATCATTTCCCTCCATACCAACCTGCCTCCTGCCTCCTCCCCTCTGCAATGCCAACATGTCAAATTGGATCCCTACACCTTTATCTCACCAAAACTGAAGGCCACTTTCTCCCCTAAATAACCTTCATCACACATATTCCACATTCCAACTCTCATCACTACATCACATCAACCCTGACTCCCACCTCCCCTACTCCACTACTTCCGTCACATCAATACTCAACCCTATCTTCTCCTCTGGTCCACCTCCATCACACCCACTCTGATTCACACCCCCTAAGTCAGGTTTAGAGTGATAGCAATGGTGAAATGGAGGAGGAGGGAGATGGTTTTTGTGTGATGGAGGGAGGAGAGGAAATGAGAGACAGTGTTGGTATAATGGTGTTGGTGAAGGAGAGGAGGTAGAAGGTGAGTTGGTGATGTGTGGAAGAGAGCAGATGGAAGCCAGTGTTGGTGTGGTGGAAGTGGTGGGAAGGTGAAGTCAGGGTCAGTGTGATAGATGTGGTGTAAGGAAGGAGGAGGGAGGTGGTTTGGTGTGATAGAGGTGGTGGAGGACAAAAGATGAAAGTCTGGTTTGGTGTGATGGATGTGGTAGAAGTTAGGAGGTGATATGCAGGATTGGTATGACAAAGGCCTTTTAGGAGAGGAGGTTGGTGTCAGTGTTGGTATGATAATGGTGGTGGGGGAAAGGAGGTGGGAATCTGGTTAAGCATGGTGTCCATGGTAGAAGAGAGGAAGTAGGAAGCAGGTTAGTATGATGTAGGTTGAGGAGGGAAGGAGGTGATAGTCAGGTTTTTGTCTAGTAGAGGGGAGGAAATGGAAATCTGTCTGGTGGAATGGAGATGATGGAATGGAGGAGGTAGAAGGTAGTTTTGGAATGTTGCAGGTGGTGGAAGGGAGGATGTAGAGATGGGGTTAGAGTGATGCTAGTCATTTAGAAGAGGTGGTGGAAGTCAGTCTTTGTATGATGGAGGTGATGGAGGAAAGATTATGAAATTGAGAGTTGGGGTGCTGCCAGTAGTGAAGGTATGGAAGTGAGAATTGGGTTGGTGTGAAGTGGTGGAGAGGAGGAGAGAGGAATTGTTTGTGAATGCTGCTGGTCATGGGAAGGAGATGGGAGTCTGAGATGGTGTGATGACAGTGCTAGGAGGTGAAGGTGGGAAGCTGTGGTGGTGTGATGGTGGCGATGAAGGGGAAGACATGAATTCAGGGTTGTTGTGATGGATATAGTGGGAGGTAGAGCTGGCTTGTTGGAGGTGGTAAAGTGGAGGAGGTGGGGGAGGGGTTGGTATGATGGAGGTAATGGGAAGGAAGAGGTGGGAGTCATGGTTGTGTAGATGGAGATGTTGGAAGGGAGAAAGTGTTTGTCAGGGTTGGTGAAAGAAGGTGGTTGAGGGGAAGAAGTGAGAGATGTGTTTGATGTGATGGCTTGTGGAGCAGATATGGGAGGCAGGTTAGTGGTGATGTTGATGATGGAGGGTAGTATGTGGGAATAGGGTTTGGTATGATGGTTTTCATGGAAGGTAGTATGTGGGAGGTGGGGTTGGGTTGATGGGGATTTTGGAAGAGAGGTAGTGTTTGTCGGGGTTGGGGTTATGAAGGTGGTTGAGGAGTAGAGACAGGAGGCAGGTGGTGTTTGGAGGTGGTGAAGAGAGGGGCGGGAGGCAGTGTTAGTGTGATGGAGGTGATGAAGGAGGAAGTTTGAGTCTTCGGGTGACAAATTCTGTTCTCCACTTAAAATTTCATTTTGAGTTACTGGATTGTTTTCAAAGCTATGCATGTTATTCTTTAGAAGTGTATTCTCTCATAGATGACTTTGTATTTTATATTTTCCTGTTGCAAACTTACCATCTAATTTTTTTTCTCCAGGAATACTACACAACATAGAGAGTTAATAGATGTAGGTCCAGCACTGACTTGATTACAGATATCCAGATTGCCTTGTTCATACTTAGGTTATGCTGCACAATTGGAAGAATTATACCTATCTCTTCCTACCACACTGAACATCATGTGACATCCTCAGTGTGATTTAGAATGAAATCATACCAATGATATCATGAACCGTCTTACCTCACACTTCCCACTGCATCATAGTTTAAAAATCATTCTCACATACATTATCATATTGGAATCATATAACAACCATGGTCAGGCTGTCATCTCAGAATTGAAGTTTCATGTTATTAAGCCAAATTTCCACAAATTTTGTTCACAGATTTGTAGCTGCAACTGCAACATTTTATCTGCTTTTAAAGCAGGAAGAAGAGCAGATAGGAGCAAAAGTGTCAACTGTTTTAGTAAGAAAAACAAAATCATCCCCAGAAGCCTTCATAAAAGCCCATTTGCATTTCAGAACTGCATCATAGGTCCATGCCTGGGGGCCAGGGAAGTAGAATTCCAAGAGACATAAGGAAATATTTGAGTTGGTAGTTTTATACACATCTTTTTTTTCTTTAACAGCAAACTTTCTCTCACCCGTGTTCCATATATACTCAGATTGTGTGTTCTCTCTGTTACCTTAGTGATAATTCCCATGGTGATAATTATCTTCCTACTTCTTCCCACTCACCTTCCTCCCACTCGTGAAGTGAATGGAGAGGAAGGAGTCTGCAGGCTGAGGGGATAAAAGTCAGCGAGAAAAGAGACCTGGCTCCCTCCTGGCAGGTGCTGGAATCTGAGTTCGTGTGAGCAATTCTAATAATGGGTGCTGATCAAAGGACTGCTCTCCTGGCAGTGGGAGAGGAGTGCTCTACTCCCACAAACTAGGCCCAGCCAGACTCTGCTTTGGTCAACAAGCCCAGCCTAACCTCGCACACCTGAAGGAGGCTTGGCAAGGTCCCTGATGCTTCTCAAGGAAAACAGTCTTTGTTTCATTTGTAGAAGATGCTTTATCAAGGAGAGTGGACAGACTTTAAATGATTCTGAAAGGTGAAATTCTTAAGCCTGGTGCAGGCTGGATGGGGTGAGGATGTCAAGGAGAGGGGAGAATGGTGAATCCCTCATCTTTTCAGGTTTCCTGCTGGTCTTGGTTAGGTAACAGGTGGGGCTGGATGAGACTGGAGAGTTCTGTGGGACTGGATCTGCACTTCCTGATGATGGGTTGCCCTGCTGGGTGGGTGGATGTGCAGTAACTCACTTCCATCTGGTTTCATTAAGGGACCACTTCAGGACCCATAGGCTTCTATGAAACTGCTCCAGAGATAACTGTGAGATAACCTCTGCCATTCCTTCTCTTTCTGGGGAGGTGAGAAGTGGGCAAGTGAACTAGAAAAGGAGGGAACAAAAGTAGTCATCCAAAGCTCTGGACAGTGCTTTGTGGCACAACAACTGGGAACAATTTAGTTGCTAGAAAGATGACCCCACTCTGGTTACAGCTAGCATGGTTTCAAGTTGACAACCTGTTTTCCTATATTCAATCTTCACTGCCATCAACTCATCCTAAACATGGCTCCAAAGGCTTCTCAGAAACCCCTCTGACTGCCCAGCCCAGTGGTTCCTCCACTCAGGGACAAAATTAGCTTTTTCTGAGCTCTTGTGGAGACATGATTACTCTGCTAGGGACCCCAGGTTCTCAGTGGATAATTGAAGAGAAGTTATTCCCAGGGATTTGGTTAACTTTTGATATAAATTGAGGGAGGGGGAGTAACAGAAGGTTCTGAAGCTCAGACTCTTCCTATCAGAAGATGAAGGTTGGGTACAAAGACTACATCTTCTGCTCCCTGGCCACACAGGGCCCCAGGACACATTGGTGCAGCTAAGGTGGGAGAGTCAATTGTGCATTGGGAGACTTCCTAGTGTTCGGTTCTGGGGCCTTCTCCATTTCCTGATGAACAGATTATTCTGACTCAGGTATAATTAGAGAACCAGGTGCCAGAAATGAATGACATTTCCATAAATGTGGCCAGAGCAGAGGGTGGAACACTACAGGTGGAAATGGGTGATCACGCCTCCTGAAACTGACTTTCTCCCATGACCCTCCTCACTCATTTCATACCTGGGGCCTTTTCCTCTTGTTTTCAGTCTTCTAGAGCTTCTTAGTCTATCGCTGCTTAAATTCATATGGAGGTGAGTAGGATTGAGACCAGGTGAACCTTAACTTGGCCAGGTTTTCTCACGGTCTCTCAGAATACCCTCCACCTGGGGATGAGGGCTAAGAATGTAAAATGAGTCACTAAGGGGTGATGCAGGTTTGTGAATCTTCTAGGCACTGTGGTTGTGTGAGGGACAACCACTCACAGGCATATGAGAGATCACATGATGTTATTAAGCATTTTGATAAATTCAGTCATAAAACGATTTAAACACCCTCTGTGAATCACATCATTTATAAATCAACTTCATGAGGCTAACTTAGGTATAAAAGGTGAGACTGCCTGTTCTTAGAGTGACTCCCTTGTGGAAAAAAACTCCAAATCAATAACAGGGAGCAGAAGCTCCCTTCATGTGGGATGATGTCCTTTTGTGAGAATTAATGTGGTTCAGTCCCAAGGACTCTTGAGTAACACAGCAAGTGTGCCTCATACAAGGCCCCTGGTGATGGGCCTCAGGGGAATGCAGTCAGAGACAAATGCCAGCTGGGAGAGATGGTGCTGCTGTACAACAAGGGCCTGGTCTGGGAACACGGGAATCTGTACCATGCTTACACATGGAACAATTGGGAAGTCTCATTTGTTAGAATGCCGTGACACAGCTGAATAGAGAAACAGTGACCTGGTTCACATTGAAAATACAAATGAGCATCAAGGATGAAATCCTTTCATCAGAAGAAAATAACTTGCTTTGGTCTGCTGGAGATCTAGGGGGAGGAGAAGACTTAGAATTCTCTTTTCTCCCTGGTCT
The DNA here is from genome assembly GCA_031878705.1 of Tapirus indicus. Classification (NCBI taxonomy): domain Eukaryota; kingdom Metazoa; phylum Chordata; class Mammalia; order Perissodactyla; family Tapiridae; genus Tapirus; species Tapirus indicus. The sequence goes on along the minus strand of CM062924.1, from coordinate 83,901,818 downwards.
TGGCCTTCTCTGTGTATTTCTAGATTGTTAATGCTTTATTAAGCCATTTCTGAGTGTGTCTATAGCTTATGAATGCTTTAACCTTAAATATCACTAAAATCGATTTTATCTGCTTCAAGCCAGTTTTTTGAGGATATGCAAATTGTCCTTCATGAAAACTTTCTCTCCTATCTCTTCCCTTCTCCCTGTCCTCCTCTCTCCATCAGTGTCTCCTCTTTCTCCTCTTCACTCCCATCTCTCCCCTCACCCTCCCCTATTTCCTCCTTCTTATTTCTCCTGCCTTCAGTCTCTGGCTTTCCTACTTTCTTTCCATCCCCTCTCTACCCTCTTCTCTAAACATAGAAAAGAGGGTTGTGCTCCTTGTGTTTCTTTCCCATGCTGCATCTCTGTGTTTGAGTCAAGTGAGGAAAGCTAAAGGTGTTCAAATCACCTCAAGGAGAAGAGAAGGTTAGGGAAGAACCTCAATAGGTTTATTCTATCAAGATCACCTCTATGCTGGCAAATTTATTTCTCTGTGAAATGATAACTGATTGTATCTGAAGGACCAAAAGAGAGACTGCCTTAGATCACATCCACTACTGTGAGTACTGTCAGGCAGTGTCAGGGAACAAAACCACATGGCTGTACCACTACGCTTTCCAGTTTGTCATTTCATCCTTGTCACTTCTATGCTCATTTGGGGACCGGAAAGGAATAAAAGGCTTATATAAAATTATTTTCTTCATGCCTTATAACAATACCTGCTGCTATTGCAGCTACTTTGACCTTCCATACCCTTTGCTCTGGCCACATTTATGGAAATGTCATTCATTTCTGACACCTGGTTCTCTAATTATACCTGAGTCAGAATAATCTGTTCATCAGGAAATGGAGAGTCCCCCAGAACTGAACACTAGGAAGACTCCCTCAAGCCAGGAGATCCAGCATGAGTTGCCTGCTTGTTCAGTTCATCCACTCACTGCGGTCTCAAGACCCAAAGGTCACACCCAGCAGTTCAGCATCCACTCTTCTCCCACTCAGTTCACCCCAGACCACATTTCACATCCACATAGAGTCAAGTTCAGGTGGTCTTTGGTCCCCTGAAGGGATACATAGGCACAGAGAGGTCATGCTGACAGTTTTAACCCACAGAAGCCTCCCAAGCTGATGAGGATGAGGATGTTATGGAGTTGGAAGGTCTATCAAACAAAATGGTTCAAACACAGGTTATTACTAGATCCAAGAATTGTAACTTTATACACCATAGGATCTCCAGCAAGTAAGCACAAAAACTCTCCAAGTTTTAAGCCAAAGGAGAGAAAATGAGTAAATGAACTCACCATGAGGTTCTCCCACATATATAAAGGGTCAATCTTAAGATCCCAGGAAGTGGAGCCATTTTATGTTTATAGAATTCAAGGCTATAGTAAAGCCATATTCAAACCCTCCTACATACAGCTGAGGAAGTTGGGCTGAGAGAGGTACAGTGATTTTCCCAAAGTCACACAGTGAATTAAGGCCTGTGATAGGATTAGAGATGAAATCTGTCAAACATTGGCCCATGGCTCCCTCTGCCACACTATGTATGGGGGTTTCTCTACTGTCAAGATGATATTATTCTTTCACTCAACAACTCTTTGTTGAGCATCTTTTGTATACCAGAAACTTGTGAATTATGGGAGGTCCTCTGGAGAACAGGACAAGTTGCTGTACTGGGGATACTTGGAGATCATCTCATATTGCATGGTCTGTGGTGAGAAGGAGATGGCCAGGGGGAGACAGGGATAATGAGCATGCCTGGCAGAGGGAGAGGCAAGTATGAAAACCACGAGTGAGAATGGGCTTGAAGCAGTCAAGTATGAAAGGGGGTCACTGTGTCTGGACTGGGCAGTGGAGAGAGTGGTACAAGAGGTGGCTGAGAGATGGGCAGGGGCCACAGCCCTTGGGGGCTTCTAGAACAGGAGAGGAAGTTTGCATTAAATACAGAATGCCACAGGACACTACTGATGGGTGTTCAGCAGAAATAACATTATCTAAATGTATTCTGTGTGTATGGTGCATGTGTGTGTGAGTGTATGTAGAATAGACTGGAGGAAAGCAAGAGCACAAGCAAGGGGATAGTTGACAGACTGACTGATACTGGCTATTATCATATCTCAGTGAGAGATGACTGTGGCCTAGATTCAGATGGTGGCAGTACAGAGAAAGAGATAAGGATAGATTCAAGATAGTTTTAAATGTAAAATGGTTAAGGCCTGGAGACATATTTAAAGGGAGTGATAAGACAAAGGGAGGTGTGAACAATATATACTACGTTTCTGGCTCAAGGAACTAGTTGGATAAAGATGCCATTTATGGAATAACAGACTACATAGGCACAGGTTGATGAGAGAGGAGGGCATTTGGCATGTCTTCATTGTGGGATGTCAGTGAGCCATTGACGTGAAGATGTCAGGTGGACAGTCTGCTGCTCAGAAGAGAGGTCTGGGCAGGAGGTGTGGCTCTGGGTGGTGTTGGCACATGGATGGTCTAGATCCAATGGGGGGGTGAGCTCACCTAGGGAGAGGTGTGGTGTGGTATATGGCTACTGTGGCTGTCCTCCTGGGAATGTTCTACAGGGACCAAGCTGTTTCTTAGAAAACCTAGTGTCCCCCCAACCCTCAAAAACAATTGTGTGTTGTTTTAGCATCATTTCCACTTCACCTCTTCAGGGCTCCTGTGAGTAAGGAAGGCTGCCCTGTTTCAAACTCCTGATTTGGGGGGAGGGATAAAGTGGAAAGTTTATGTAAGGGAACAATTTGTTTTTAAAGCTAATGGCCCGCTCCTGGCTACAGTATCATTTTATTAAAAAAAAAAATCACATTCTAGGGTAGTTTAAAGCTTGGATATAATCACATCTGTTTCAGATCATGTGACCTGGGTAACTCAGAGCAATCCATATTTAGTATATGAAAATTGCTGACTGAATTGCAAAGTTAAATTGTCTGCTTTCTTGTTTATAAAAACATTTTTTATATTATTACTTCTAAATAGCAGTGGGAATAATAAAATTATTAATAATGGATAGAGTTAGATTGGGTATTTGTATTGAGCATTCCATCATCAAAGCACTTTGCTGCTTGGTCACTCACACACTGTCATTAGCAGGGACAAACACAATCTCTCACTTGCTTTGTCCAGGACATTCCTGGTGACAGGCAGCCTCCATGCCTCCTTCCACTCCCACCTCTCCCTCCCTGTGTTCTCTTCCCTTATAGAGTCCAAATCTCACTTCTTTGGGTTTGTTCAAAACTAACTAGCAAGGATCCACTCCAACTGTCTCCCCACCTAATACAGTATTCCATTTTCATGTACAGTTTTATATGTCATTAAAGAAAAAGATTTCTAATTCTACAATGAAACCATACACTATAAATCCGAGGTTTTACATCCTGTAATGTAGTTATTCGCTGTAATGACCTTGTTTTTGTTACTCTTGTCATAGACTAACATGGCTGCATCAGCTGTCTAAATGGAAATATTTGCATCTCCAGCCCCACTCCTTCACATCCTCCAGAGTCAAAGAGAAAAAGCTATTAAAACACAAAATCTATTACCATATTAATTCAGGTCAACAAGCAAAACCAGTGAGCATCCAGGCCACCAAAGAACCCAAATGTGACTGACCAAATCTTACAGCTTCCACTGTCCTCTCAGAAATCATCTTGTCCTGTGGTCTCTTCCTTCAAGCTCAGGAGGCTCTGAGAATGCAGTTCAAAAGCATATAAAATAGGAAAACTTGGAACCTCTGGCTCCCTCACACAGAACTAGGTCTGTTTGATGGGGTAAGTTCTTTCATCTCCCTGAGCCTCAATTTCTTCATCAATAATGACCTGTGGAGTTGGCACCAGGGTCCTGGCCCTACCAATGGAAGCTCTGTTTGGTGGGTCTAGAGTGGGCTTGAGCAGCTGTATGTGTAAAAGCTCCACAATGACTGTGAGCCACCCAGGTTGATAAGCATTAGTCTAGTTCAGTGTTTCTCAAACGTTAATGTGCAGACTACAATTCAATATTTCTAATGTAGAGCCTAAGATTTTATATTTCTAACAATCTCCAAGAGGTGCTGATGCTGCTGGTGCATGGATCACATTTGATTGTTCTAAACCTTGACTTCACATCAGAATCATCCAATTCCCTCCCCTATTTTATAAGATCGATGGTACTATCAGTCAAGGATCCCTATCATAGCCAAGCTACAGGAGTGTGACCCAAGCTGACTCATTATTCAGATATTCCTTCTATGGAATTTGATTCCGGGGCTCAGTGACCCAAAGACTGTAGAAGGTCAGAGTTCATTAATCCTAATTGCAATGACACTGGTGAGACTGTTATTGGTTCCTGGGACTCAATTCCCCAGAGCCGCTATTATTCTTTCCCTTGATGAGCCTCATTTTTCAACTTTCCTTTTATGAGATGCTCCATATTATTCCAAATAAATTCCTTTTTTATTTGTTAGACAAATTATCTTTCTGTTACCTACAACTAAAGAAACTTAACTGATATTTTTTATATATAATATATAACTTCCCATAATTTTGCTCAACCTACATGTTAGTATTGTTTTCCTTATAGGGGATATAGAGACAACAACCCCCTAACTTATTCCACATCTTCATCCCAACCTGGAACTCCAAGGCTTAGAGGACACCTGTCACCTACTCTTGCCTTATATTTGCATCTGACTTTTCATAAAGAAGCTTTCTAAGACAGGACGTTGATTAACTGGCTATGCAGAAGAGATCAAAACTCCTGCCCAAGCTGACTCTCACTTCTTGGAAGGACTGGCTAAGGTTAAATCGTGAAGCAAGGAGTTTGTGACCAGTACCTTGTTTCTTCCTCTTCAATGTTTTTGTTCACTTTTTTCATCTCCAGCCTCCTCTGCATTTTCCTCCTAGGGACATACAGATCAAGTGAATCCCAAAGCCTTTCACCAAAGAACAATTCACCTATCTTGATTCTCAGCTCTTCTGTATGCTTCCTAATATAAAAAATAGACAAGCTAAGTAAATAGTTCAAGATTGATGTCAATAACCAATAACAGCTCAATAACTTACTGCCTTTGAGGCTGCATGTTCTAACCCAGAGATGGAAACTAACAGTGGATTTCGGGCACATGTGCCAGTATCAGTTAAAATCTAGGAAACTTAAGACTTGCTTCTCTCTTCCCTCCTCCCATCCTGCTCCAATATCCCCTTCCACCCCCCACATACTCTATTACTCCCCAAGGATGAATCAGTGTGGCAGACAGTATTTTCCCACAATGGCTGCCAGAACATCTCCCATCTCACATGCTCTTCTTCCAAGGTGATCTTGGTACCACAGCTGTAGAATGGTGTCCTTGTCCCTCCCCTCAAGACTGACTGGGTCTTTGTGACCACCTTGACCAATGGGGTGTAGCAAAGGTGACATGATTTGACATGATTAGCACTTAAAGGTGATACAGCTTCAGCCTGGTTCTCCTAGAATGTTTGTTCTTAGAACCCAGCCACCATGAAGTGAAGAAGCTAAAGCAGCCACATAGAGGTGTCCTGGCCAACAGTACCAGCTGAGGTCCCAGCCAACAACCAGCATCACTGCACATGAGTGAGGGAGCCTTCAGATGATTTCAGACCCCATCTGTTGAGTCACCTCTAGCCTTCAAGTCTTCCAAGCTGAGGTGGAAGACATTGTGGAGCAGAGAGAAGCCACCCACCAGTGTTCTTCCCAAACACTGACTCACAGAATCCAGGAGCATAAGAAAATAGGTGCTATTTTACATGAGCAAATTCGGGGCAACAATAACAACCTGACAGTCAGAATCAAGGACAGGAAATTCCAAGTTCTAGGTCAATGCTTAGCCCTACTGTCCAGGGTTAGATTTCAGAGGAAGCACATAAGGGTATGGCCCTTTTTTGTTCTTATCTATCCATGTGGCTGCAGTGGTAAGTACCCAGGGGCCAGACAGTTTTTCTCTCTGAATGTTCTCACTTCCTCTTGTTAAGAAAACAAAATTCAACTGAGCAAACTTTAAAGATCTTATTGGTTTTATTCAATGATCCATGAAGCAGGCAGCATCCAATCTAGCAGATAGAAAGGTGCTCCAAGGAGTTGTACAAAATGAAAGACTTTTATAGGCAGAAGGGAGCTGGAACAAGGAAGTTATTCTGGCAAACAAAAAGCAGGTTGGTTATTGCAAAGCTACTTTCCTTTAGGGATGGGAGGGGTCTATCAGGCAGATGACTTCACTCATGCTGATTAGGCTATTCCTGATTGACTGGTTTAAGATTCCATTTCTGGGGCAGCCAAAACTGTTAATTCTTGGTTTGGTGATGTGGGGCTTAGCATAAGCAACTCCGCTTTGTGCCTGTTATCTTGTCTTTAACACTAACACAACAACCAGGCTTGGCCTGTTTTGTATTGGGCGGTGCAGACAAGCATGGACTATTATTCTGTGACTCTATTTCCTCTGGCTGTCATGGAAATTCTCTGGACTGGATGGTAGTGGTAAGCTCTGATGACTAGTTGTGAGTGCATTAAAGAGAGTATGCTGCCCAGCATTTGGTTCTAAGCTCTAAGCTGCATCTATGCAACTTATTCATAAAGAATTCCTCTTCGTGTCCAACCTAGTTTATCAGACTTCTGTTTTGAGGTTTAGAAACGAAGTCCCAATTAATAATAAAATATTAATTTGCTTTCCTTTGCCAGTTTAACCTATGCATATATTTTCTTTAGACATCTCACATGGAGGAGAGATGGGGGATAAAACAAGAAGAGATTTGTGTATGACTGCATCTCCTGGCCAAAATATCATTTGTAGGGATCAGAATTGGCCACCTCAAGCACTGAAGTAGGCTTTGACCTTCCCCGCTCCCACTAACTGTCTGAAGGGATTTGGGATGGAAGGCCTGTCCCTGGGACAGGCTGTCACCATGGATAACTCTGGGTATGGATAGACTGGGAGGGACTTTGCTGGGCCCAGTCTTATCAAAGTTCTGTTTACCAAACATTTACTTTTGTAGAGAAAATCTCCATTTGTAAAGGTATCTCCTTTTCTGTACTGGGAAGAGGAGTGGATGACTTTATCTCTATGAACTTGTCAATGTGGAAGGCAGGCCTTAAATCTGCATAATAACCTGACTGTGCTTTTCTGGCAATCTCCTATAATTGACCCAACCCCCAATATCCTCCTTTGTCTACCTAAGAGGAGAACCTCTGCCATTTTGTCAAGAGATACTCAGCTTCCCCGAGTGTCTCCCATGTATACACGTTATAAAGCTTTGTTTGATTTTCTCCTGCTAATCAGCCTCATGTCCATTTAATTTATAGCCCAGCCAGAAAGGATCCAGAGTGTGTAGAGAATGCTCTTTCTCCCCTTCACATTATAATAGCATATCATTAGAACTCCCTAAGAGCATCAGTAGAAGAGATGTTTTTGAGACAGTCCCAATATTTCTTAAACCATACACCAGAGTTCCACATGGGGACTTCCTACAAGTGAACCCTGTCCCATGTTATAAAGACCTGAACATTTTCCCTAAGAAGATAGCAGGCAGACTCAGAGTCATCCAGTTGGAAGCCATTAGGTGACTTGATAAATGAGTAGGCCAGAGCTCCAATGTGTCTCTTTTGGGTATATATCTCAGGTTTGTAAGATAATTTAAACAAGATTCAGACAGTCTCCATTTCACATTGGTTGCACATCACACTCAAAAGGTGATAATTCTCTTCTAATAAAACTGTGCCCAGAACATTAATGTCATGAAGATAAGAAGTAATTGCAAAATAAAGAGGCAATAATCAAGAGACAGACCCCAAAACCAGGCAGGGCAGCCACAGCAGTGCAGTCCCTTCAGGACAAATGTGTTCTCCATATCCACAGGACGTTGAGGTCACCAACCTGACAGGGACAGCATTTAGGGGCAGCTGCCAGCAATAAGCAGGGCCTGCACTAAAACTTCTCAATGTGTATCTCACAGAATAAAAGTTTTATTACAAGTTGCAAAAAAATAAAAATAAAAGGTTCTATAGTCAAGTGAGTTTTGGAATGAGGAAAATCAGGTTTCTTTACCACAGGGATCTTCAACCAGTTTAACATGTTGATTTCCCAAACTTATTTGACCACATGATGTTTATTCTCAGGGAAACTAAGAAATGCTGATTATCTCAAGGTGTTAAAAATGGTTTTCTCTGAATGGTGGGATTATGGTTGACTCAAATTTCATTCTGTGTGCTTGCCTGTATATTGCATTGTGGGGGATCAGAATTGGCCACCTCAAGATGTGTCTCTCTCTACCTTGATCTGAAGGACATTTGACCTCCCCCCCTCCCAACTGTCTAAAGGAATTTGGGATGGGCCCAAGGACAGGCCTGACCTTGGAAGACTCTGGGTATTGATAAACTGGGAGGGTCTTTGCTACACCCATTCTTATCAAAGTTCTGTGTACCAAATATTTACATTTGTAAAGATATCTCCTTCTCTGTAGGGGGAAGAGAGGTGGATGAACTTATCTCTAGAAACTGATCAGTGTGGAAGGAGATGTCTTAAATCTACATAATAACTGTGCTTTTCTTGTAATCCCTTGTGGCTGACACTCCCAAGTCCAACCCCCCCAAAATCATTTGTGTATATAAGAGGAGAATCTCCACCATTTTGTCAAGAGACACTCCCTGGTCTTTCCCATGTACATGTTTTATAAAGCTTTGTTTGATTTTCTCCTGCTATTTGGCCTCATGTCAATTTAATTAGTAGCCCAGCCAGAAAGGACCCAGAGTGGGTAGAGAATACTCTTTCTCCCCATCAGCATATTTTGTATCACAACTATATACTGCCTTTGTAAGGAAGGAACATATTTTAGTACAATGAAGACTATGTTCTGCCTCAGGTCAGGCTAGATCATGAGGACAGTGGACTGAGTCCAATGGTGGGAATAGAGTGGTTCATCCCTGAAGAGGGATGCTGAGGCTAGAACCAGACAGGCCTTGTCCTGGTCCTCTGCTTGAAGAGTTAGGGTCTAGGGTTGGAGCACAACACAGTGTAGGGACTGTTTGGCTCCCCTTACTCACCCCCCCATACATTCCAATTCATTTCAAGCCAAGGAGACCTGAGAAAATGTGGCCAAAGAATTGCTCCGGACCTCTGTCTCCCAGCATCCCTCTCAGACAAGAGGCTTTTCCTAAGCTCAGGGGCCAAGCTTCTCAGACTGATGCCTGCAGCTGGTGGTACACTGGGAGTTTTTAATCCACTGCTAAAGGCAACTAATCCCTAACTGAATTTAGATAAACAAACAAGAATAGACACTTTTTTTTTTGCAGGATTACTAATAATAATTTTTCTTCTCCAACTTTGAAAAACATAATAACAAAACTCTTGGGATCATGCAGCAAAGACACTTTACAGGAACACTTATTATGCAAATAATCAAATTAATTAAATACATTTGCATCTTATTAAGTATTGAGAAGAAAAACAGCTTTAATAGAATGGGACCTTTTCTACCAAAACAATCTTAGCCTGAGAGGAAGCGTCAAGACAAGGTTAACTTTGTTAACCTAAAAATAAAAAGCCAAACTGAGAGGCAGAGAGGCATTTATTTTGGCCTCAAAAAGTTGCAACTCAGTTCACAGATTCAGGTAGCAACCCAAATGGTGTCCTGCTAGGAAGTAAGAGGCAGTGGCTTTTAAAGGCAAAAGAGGGAGGTTTGCATTACTAAGAATGTTAATTGGGTTGGCAGCAGAAAGCTGATCTTGGCTAAATATAATTGATTGCTGAAGCTGGCTAGGGGGAGGCAAAGGTCCCTCACTGTGAGGAGCTGCAGGTTACTTGCAGCTTACTCAGTTCAAAAGTTTCCATTCTGCCCAATGAGGGTGTGCATAAGACCCATTTCCCTACTGGCTTCCCAGCTCCATTTTAAAGCCCTTAGACACAAGAGACCACATTTTGTTTCCCATTTCAAATTGATACCAGCTCAACAGAAAGTTAGTGTAGGGAAAGCCATGTTATAGAGGAAAGCCATGTTCGAAATATGAATAACCCTGACTCACCAGCCCCTTTGAATCTTTGCTTTAGTTTGACCCTAAATAAGGGTCTGTCTCCAGGGGATTTGCAGGCTCTGCAGAATTTGTGGCCCCTCCCAGCTGTGATAAGATGATAACTTTGTTCTTTTGAGTTCTCCAGGAATGTGGTGGCTTCTGAACAGAGATTCTATGCTGATATCTAAGACAATGGAAAGATCTGATGTGGCAACTCCCAGTCTGCAACATCAGGAGGTTCAACATTTCCTAACCCCCTCCCCTATAACCCACTGGCTTATATAACTGATTCAAGATTCTGTGCCCCCCTTAAGATGGTTCTTTTGGACACTAGTAAGCCAACTTCCCCTGGCTAGTAAGCTGTGATAAAAAGTCCTTTCTCTCCTGCCACCTTGCCTCTTGACTATTGTTGATGCAAATAATCCTTAATCAATCTATAAATCAAAATTGGGGTGAGTTTATTATCAGCCAAATTTGAGGACCATGTAGCCTGGGGTCTTCCTTCCTTGGGGAAGGAAGGGCACCAAAGAAGTGGAGTGTGCAGAGTAATTATGTTCCATCTAAAGGAGAGAAAGAGCTTTCTCTACCCACTCTGGGTAGTTTCTGGCTGGGCTACAAATTAAACTAACATAAGGCTGAATAGCAGGAGAAAAATCAAACAAAGCTTTGTAACATGTATACATGGGGAAGACCCAGGGAAACTGAGCATCTCTCAATGAAATGGCAGAGATACTCCTCTTATACAGACAAACAAGGATTTTTTTTGGGGGGGGGTTGAGTGTTACCATGAGGGATTACAAGAAAAGCACAGTAAACAAGAGTATGCAGATTTAAATTTTCACCTGCACTGACACGATCCCTGGAGATAAAGTCATCCCCCCTTCTTCCTGATACAGAGGAGGAGATACCTTTAGAAATAGAGATTTCCCTTACAAATGTCAATGTCTGGTAAACATTTGATAAGAATGGGCCCAGTAAAGGCCCTTCCAGCCTACTGATACCCAGAGTTCTCCAAGGTGATGATGGCCTGTCCCAGGGACAGACTTTCCATCCCAAATCCCTTTAGACATTTGAGGAGGGTGAAGGTTAAAGCCTCCTTCAGAGCAAGGTGAAGACACACATCTTGAGGTGGCCAATTCTTATCCCCCACACATCAAAGAGCACGTATCACATATGATTGGAATGTCACTTTTACAGCAGTCATGAGATTGCCAAGCCTGCCTAGCTGGCACAGCAATTCACACAGCAACTGTTACACAGCAGGTAACAGGTCTGTGGTCTCCAACTGGGTGGTCACAGCAGGTTAGCAATCAATCCCTAGCCTAGAGAGAGAGAGATGCTTATCCTTAAGGAAATCATGATGTGGGGGAAGTTACTTTATCTTAAGGGCATTTGTTCTTGTCTTTGTGACATAGTAAATGCTTAAAGCAGATATACAATGCATGCTCAAAGGCCATGTCTGGCCCTTTTGGGAAAACAGGGTCAGGCTGAATTAGTTTTGCACCAAATGGCTTCCTCATATACTCCAATATATCCTATTGCTGACATTTATTTATCACTACTGGCATGTCTTGCAGTGGGCAGATGACACCCCCTTGGGCGGTAACAAAAACTTGGATTGGGGTTTTAAATCCTGATTAGGAATTCTAAGGTTGTACAGAATAAAATTTTTCTTACTTTGGCAATAATTTTTTAAATTATAAAAATGAAAGAAATGTTACTAGAAACCCCACAATCTCCACCCCCAACATTAGAGTATTGGAATACTCTAATGCAATCATACTCTTATTTCCAATACCGTCCAAATACCAGCTATGAATTTACATAGATTTTGCTTTAGTACACTGTCTTATAGACATTGTTAAAATAGTATTGCTTCCTCAAGATTTGTAGATTAAGATTAAAGTCTCAAGATTTTCTAAAGTTGGAAAGACAACCCTGCTCCAAAGTTACCCTACAGGCTCAAGGCAGTGGTGGTGTCCACTGACAGAGTCCCAGCTCACTGGGTCCCCAGAGCTCCTGCCTCAGTGAAATCCTAGGACAGGAATGGAGTGGGACTCAGTCCCCTCTCTTTTCAGGTGTCCCTGGGTCCCTTTGAGCTACTAGGAATCATCTGTGGCCATCCCAGAGTACAGGTGATGTCCTCTCCTGAGCATACTCTCAGAAGCCTCCCCACCCCACCCCCACTGCCCACATCTCCTCTCAAGTCACTTTTTTTCCCTGCTGGGAATGGGGCAGGTACACACATGTGTGCACACGCACACACACACACACACACCCCCACAGCTTTCTCTTCTGCCTAGCCCAGCCTCTGATCCCTCCCACTCTTTTATTGTACATATTGATACTGGCTCAACACAAGGTTGACATGAGGGAAGCCATATTGTAGAAAAGAAACCATATTGTAACTTTGAATGACCTCTGATTAACTAGCCCAGGCATCACTGTGGATTTTATGGCCCCTCCCAGCTGCTATAAGTTGATAACTTTGTTCTCCTGAGTGCCTTAGGAATGTGACAACCACCCCCCCAGCAGAGAGTCTATGCTAATAGATATCATCAATGACAACTAAAAGATCAGTGTATAGGGCTTTGCTACAGTCTCTGATGTGCATCCAGTAAAACCAAAGACTATCAGGAACTAAGACCAGATGTCTGCCCCACCAGATGTCTGCCCCCACCCTGAGACCAGATGTTTGCCCCCACCTGGAGGTCAGACACATGCCTCCCCTATGTGGAGACCAGCCCCTTATATAACCAGCCTGTAATCTTTGCTCTGTAAGATGGTTCTTTTGGACATGAGTTGGCCATCTTCCCTCTTGCTAGCAAGCTGTAATAAGTCTTTTCTTTCCTATCTCCTTGCCTCTTGACTATTGCCATGTCTTGCTGTGGGCAGATGAACCTCCTTTTCAGGCGGGAACAATATCAATGGAAATTCTCATCCCTTTCTCCTCAAAGAGTTCCTAATGGCCCTTTGTAAAGAAACTCCTCAGCATTTTAAATTTGAAATCTGACTCCAAGTTATCTGCCACAGAAAGAAAAATATTTCTAATCCATCCTTTCAAATATATGTATTTTTTAAATTCAAATTTACTGGGTTTGGAGGAAAAAAACCCAGGTTTGAATTGTGACTCTACTTCTCACTGCTCATTTGCCTTGGCCAAGGTAGTTCAGCTCTCTCAGCTCTCAAATCTTCATTGGTGAAAAGAATGACCACTTCAAGTCAGAATCAGCCCAGCATCGTTCCATGAGCCAAATCTACCCAAGCAAAGAGGGTTTTCTAAATTAAAATAGTTTGTCTTTGGGCCTGCCCAGTGGTGTAGTGGTTAAGTCTGCATGCTCTGCATTGGTGGCCCAGAATTTGAAGGTTTGGATCCTGGGCAGAGACCTATGTACTGCTTATCAAGCCATGCTGTGACAGGCATCCCACATATAAAGTAGAGAAAGATGGGCACAGATGTTAGCTCAGGGCCAATCTTCCTCAGCAAAAAGAGGAGGATTGGCAATAGAGGTTAGCTCAGGGCTAATCTTCCTCATAAAAAAAAAGTTTGTCTTACACAAAAAAATGTTAAAAAAATCACAAGTACAGACAAGCAAAAAGATTAGAAAGTCGATATATGGAAAGAGCATAGCACATAACAAATATCTAATAAATATTAGATATCCCTATTTAATTTGGGTTTTTTTATGACATTCTTTTGAAAGGCAGTAAGTAGAGTGGTTACAACAAAAAGCAATATATAAGAGTTTCTTACATCTCCAGAGATCCAAGGGTTGTGGTCTTATAACTGTGGGCCCTCCAGGACCAGTTCAACTGACCCCATCTTATCAACAGAGTAATTAAGAAATTGTCTTTCAGAGAATTTGCAAAGTCATGTAGCCAGAGCATGTGCAGAAGAAGAAATCTTTACCTGAAATGATCATGGAACCAAAGATTCTCTTCCCCATGGAACCACAGGACTAGGACACAACCAGAACTTAAAGGGTGGACTCTTATCAGAAGTGAAGGGTCTGTCATTCAGGAAGACACAGTGTTAAAATTCCTTCCCCACCTTACCATAAATGCTTAGAACCTCATAATAAATGCTTAGAACCTCATCATAAATACTTAGAACCTTATTATAAATGCTTGAAGCCCACCAATCAAAGCCAGTGCTTCCATGCGCCAGCTTGTTCTCTATAACCTCTTAAATTTCACCTCAAATCCTGAATTGGGGAGACAGATCTGAGGGCATATGCCCCCTATCTCCCTGCAGCTCAATCTCACAGCATATAGCTGATCTCTTTTCCCAAAAGCTGATGCTGTAATTAATTGGATTTTTTATGTTCATTGTTTAGGAGAACCCCATTTTGTGTGGTAACAGTCTGAAACCAGGCCAGTCTGAGCAAAGGTTTAGGAGCCAAGGCTTTGGACAAGGCCCAGCCATGCCATGGAGTCAGTGGTTATCTGAGGACAAGTACACATGTAAGTGGCAAGTGGACATTCATTTTGTCCAGAATGAGTGAGGGAGCACCAGTGTTCCATCCAGTAATGAAGAAGCTCATGGCTCTGTTCAGCAGGAGAGCCACACAGTAAGACCACTTCCTCATGCATTTAGCTGTATCACTTTGGGAATTTGCCTGTAGAAGCAGGGACTGCTCAGCTCTGAGGTGAAGAATCTCAGAGCCAGGCCCAAAACAGGGTGAGGGTTTGAGGTGTGAGATGAGCAGATGTCTGAGTTGTGAGTGACCAAGAACTGGATGCTCTTCTCTTTCAACAATGAGGGCAGGGTAAGATGGGGTGGACTGTGCCCAGAGCAAGGATGAAGGCATTGCAGTAACTGGACCATGGCCAGGATCCATCCCACACATTCTCTCTCTTTGGTTTCTGTGTGATTCTGTGTTTCTGTGTGATAAGATTGGGGTTCTCCGCATGATGCACGTAAAAAGCTGATTATTACAGCATCAGATTTTGAGAAAAGAAAAAGCTTTATTGTGAGCCTGACCAGCAAGGAGATGGGAGGCAAAGCTCTCAAATCTGTCTCCCAATTCAGGTTTGGGGTGAAATTTAAGAGATTAGGGAGAACAGGCTGGTACATGGAAATGTTGGCAGGGCAGGTTTCCCCACCAGATTGGAGGGCTTTTCATTTATAGTAAGGTTTTAAACAAAAATGGTAAGGTGTAGAAGGGGATTTAACACCAGATCTTCCTGGACAACAGACCCCTGGCTTCTGATAAGAGCCTGACTGTCAATTCTGGTCATGTCCTGGTCCTTTGGTTCTATGGGGGTAGGTAGGAAGTCTTTGGTTCTGGTGTCATTTCAGGTCAGAATTTTCATCTCTGTGAATGCTCCGGCTGTGTGACTCACAATTTGTTTTTCTTCACTGCCCCTGAAAAACAACTCATAACCAGTCTGTTGATAAGATGAGTCAGTTTGGACTAGTCCTAGAAGGCCTGTGGTTACAATTCTTGCCCAGTTTATGATAAGCCCTGAAAATCAGCTGAAAATGCTCACTCCTTCCCAATCCTACAGTCACTGATCCCTTCAGCTCCTTCCCTTGACCTCTTGCTCCTTGTTTTTTCCCCATTCCTCCTCTTCTTTTTTCTTTACTGCTTTCTCTCTATCATGTTCCCCTTTCTATCTTTCCTTTTTGCTTTTATTTTCCCACTTGCTCTACTTTGAGAATGTTTGCTGTTTGCATGCTCAGCCTTTATCCCCCTTTCCTCATTTGAAGAACCAGGTGTCTCCAACTCCCAGCCCCATAATGGGAGTGTAGCTGACACCTCCCCACCCCAGCTCATGATGCCTGCACTTGAGGGCCTGGTTGTTGGCTGAGCCCTGATGTTTCAGGTGTTTGAGTCAATAAATGCCCATTATTTTTCTTGAGTTACTTGCACTCTGGTTTCTGTCACTTACCACCAAAGAGACTTACATCATACCTCAGCTTGGCTGCTGCCTAGATCTCCAAACTGTGGTTTCACTCTCATCCTCCTAAAGTCCAAATCTCAGCCAGACTGAAGTGCTCTTGGGTTGCTTACCAAGCCAAGTTCATTGATTCCCAGCTGTCCCTGGGCTGCCCTTCAGCCGGTCACTTGCCCTCCTAGGTGTCCCTTGCCTCCTTTGTTTCCTCAGGCACAAAGTTTTTCCCCTTACAAGGTCCTTGCAAGCTTGTCTGGTTTCCTCTCCTGCCCCAGCCCTGCACAACACACTCTGCTGTGAACTCGTGATGGTGGGAACCACTGTCTATTCACAGTGCTTTCCCCAACTCCTGGCACAGAGTCTTTTCTTTCCTCCTCCTTTCTCCCCAGTTGCCTGTCTCCCCTTATGTTCCCCTCCCCAACAATTTAATCTTCTCCCCTTCAGCCAGCTCCTCCCCAAGTTCTCTCAGGGATGAGAAGGCTGCTGGAAACTTCTGTGAGCCATGCTGGGGGCAGGGTTGCATAGGGAGGCCTGTGGGGGAAGAAAGGCCAAGATGAGCTGCAGTTGCCCTAGTGCCAAGGAACCCTGAAGGCCAAGGTCCAGAGAGACACTCTACTGCCTCCTGAGCCTCCCTTCACCTCAGTCCTCAAGACTCCCTGGGAAATTGGATCCTTTCTGAATCAGGACAGGTACCAAAACTCAGAGTGGTATTTCCCAAAGACATTTCTGATCTCTTCATTGACTTCAAGGAGCTTCAAGCTCAGGTAGAAAAAATGAGACACCATGAAAAATGGCACATTTAATTAAACAGTGAGCAATATAGTGCCAACCAAATATCCTGGGGCGCTCAGAGAAGGAAGGACAGCTGTGGGAATGGGTGAGGGAGCTGGAAGAGGGAAGACCTGGAAATGGTCAGGATTTGGACATGGGTTCTAGTTTCAACAGTTACTTGCTGGGTAATCTTGGGGAGTTATTGAACCTTTCTGAGCCTTACTTTCTTCACCTGTGCATGGAAATACTGAATACTATAATAGCATCACCTCTTGGGATTGCTGTGAGGATTGGATGATCACACTTTGTACACCTCTGAGAGAATGATCCCCTCCCCTCTTCTCATCCTTCTTTCCCCTCCACCTCCTTTTCCTCTTCCCCTCCTCTTCCTGGATCTTTGCAAGGACAGAGGAAAGCAGGGCATGGCTGGCTGGGGAATCTGAGGAGTCTTTCCCCTAGTACCACCTGTCCTGTGGCTTGTCCACAGTGACTCTGGCTATCATCTTGGGGAAGGCACATGCGATGGACGGGCATGCAAATGATCATCATCACAAGCTTCTATGGCCTTGGCCCTGGGACCTTCTAGGTACAGGAAGCATGAAGATTGTTCAAATCCAGGTGTGTCTGGGTCAAGCCTGAGCTTTCCCACCACTTTGTGCTGCCTCCCCCAATCCCCATGATCCTGGTTCGGAGTTAGTGTCCAGCTAGCACCCTTTGTTTGGCTGGATCGGGCCCTTCTCCCAGCCCTGTCCTCTACCACCAGCTAACTAACTAGCTAACTAAAGTGTTGTTTATAAAGCTGCACTCACAGTGATGTTGATGGCCATTATAATTGGCCTGATGGTGATGGCCTGATGGTTTCACTTATTCAGCCATCTTCTGACAGGTCTTTTTAAGATTGCTTTATGGGGGCTGGCCTGGTGGCGTAGCAGTTAAGTTCATGTGCTCTGCTTCTGGTGGCCTGGGGTTTGCAGGCCCAGATCCCAGGCACAGACCAATGTACAGCTTATCAAGCCATGCTGTGGTGGTGCCCCTTATAAAGGAGAGGAAGATGACCACGATGTTAGCCCAGGGCCAATCTTCCTCAGCAAAAAGAGGAGGATTGGCAGCAGATGTTAGCTCAGGTCTAATCTTCCTCACAAAAAAAGACTCTTATGGATTCTTATAGCTCTGGGTAGCTATGTAAATGAGGCCTCCATGTGCTGGGTGCTCTTGACTAAAATGTGTTTTATAAGATAAGATGTTACTTTTTTTCACAAACCAGAATAAATCAGTGTAAGTGGACAATAGAAGTAAAATGTTACTCTTTAAACAAGGGGATAGCGAGATTCTTAGTGACGGGATACTGGGAAGAGCCTGTATTCGATGACTCTGCATGAGGAGATGTCATTCTTTTAACTTTCAAGTGAAGGTTTTCTTCTCTGATGAGTCTTTTGTGAATATGGGGTGGTGAAGCCAGCCTGAGAACTGAGAAAGGGAAGACCTAGACCTCACAGTCTTCCCAGTTCAAGGAGGTGACAGCAATGAAGTCATTCACTTGAGTCTATCTTGACATGAACAATCTGCATTTTGTGCAAATAAAACATTTTCAAAACATTTGCTTGGTCTTAATCACACAGAGGTCTCTATAAAAGCATTTGTAATTGTGTCTAAAAGCCTGGGATAATTTAGAAAAAAACTTTAAATACATATTTTTTCAAATAACTCAATTAAATAAAACCATTTGTTTTCCTACCATAGCATTTGAAATCTTTTCTCTCTACTCATTTAAGGCAAATATTTTGTTTTCGAGGTGAAGCTAAAAAAATGTTTGCTAAAACAATTACAAAATAGTTGTCTGTAAACACAAGATCCCCACTGGCACACTGAGAGAAGATTCTGAGCAATTGCCCAGGAATTTCACCAAAAATATCCAGATAACTAAAGCACATTAGGGTTTTTAGTGCTAAATGGGCCAGAAATCCTGACCCACCCACTTTGGAAAAGATCAATTCATGGGTTTACGTGGTCCAAACCAGCTCCTCATTTGGGGCAGCCCTTTCCCTCACCTTTGTCAAATTGAACCAGGATCCCATACGGATCATAGATATTTTCCTAATTACACAGTTGCCCGGATGGAGAAGGAATAGGTTCAGGAATGTTCACCTTTAAATAGGCTCATGACAGAGGTCCAGGCTGAAGATATCCTCTGAGGAGTTACCTGGAACTAAACTTGAAATTATCAGAATTCCCCAAACCGAGTTGGTCTTTTGATGCAGCTCTGGTCTTTGAGAGGCAAATGGCCTGGGTCCAGGCAGGCAGAGGTGAAGCTGGCATTCAAGCCTTCTCCTCATGCCTAAAGCCTCTAAGACCACTCTCTCTGCTCCTCATTTTTACACAGGGAAGTTCTCTCAAATGATGTGCAGGGTGAGGGCAGGAGCATTACAACCTGGATGCCTTCAGATCAACTGTCCAGCTTTCAGGATGGAGGTGAGGATGAGCATAGGCAGAATAATATTCTCAGTGCACTTAGTATTGGATGGATTTGACTTATGAAAGCTGAATGTGACCAGAGCAGCAGTGGAAAGAGTCCGAGTGGGAGAACTCACCAGCAGCATCAGATGTCCTGGCCAAGACCTTCCACTGTCCGGTGAAGAAGAAGCCCAACTCTTAGGTGAGGTAGTCAACAGGATTGCATAACAGAGAAGAGCAGGCAGGGGGAGTAGGGGCCAGTGAAGACCATTTAAAGGCTGCACTAGGACAGATGGAACACTTTTTCCCAAGCCAGATGTCTGGGATCATCTCAGAGTCATTGACCCCCACAAATTCTTATCCCATAGGTGGTGGGGAGCAGCAGGTAGGGAGAATGACTGGTTATTTTCTCTTTTGCTTTAACACTCTCCTCTGTTTTGGTACCTCAGAGAATACCCCTATTTTCCATAATAAAGGACTGCTTGGCAGTCTAGGATTCCCTCCCTACCCAGCTGTCTGCCAGATACCCTGCTGAAATGAGACTCCAGCTCATTCTGGCTCATGATCATCTGTGCACTGAGTTCCTGGGTCCTAGTCCTTCTCTCACACTGGAGGCATCTCCTCATTTGCATTTCCATCCTTTCATCAATGTTAGTCAAAGTGGCTTCCCCGGTTAGGTGATTTGAAGATGTCAAACAGGACCTGACCCAGGGCCACAGGGGAGAAGGCTGAGAGGAGGAATCAGCAGAGTTTACTTACTGGACAATTCAGTTCTCTGCAGCTTCCCTCCCTACCCTGTGTGAAGAGCTCAGGCAGGCTTCCCTGAGGATGTTATGGGAGAAGGTAGGGTTGGGGCTGGGGTCTGGAGAGGGAATAATTAGAAGAAAGAGAGACAAAGAGTTTTAGAATGAGCTCTCAAAAGTCCCTTAATGATTGATTGTATTAAAAAATTCCTGCCTTTTGGGGCTGGCCCAGTGGTGCAGTGGTTAAGTTTGTGAGCTCTGCTTCTGCGGCCTGGGGTTCGTGCCCGGATCCCGGGTGGGGACCTATGCACTGCTCATCAGGCCATGCTGTGGTGGCATCTCATATACAAAATAGAGGAAGATGGGCACAGAAGTTATCTCAGGGCTAATCTTTCTCAGCAAAAAGAGGAGGATTGGCAATGAATGTTAGCTCAGAGCCAGTCTTCCTCACACATACACAAAAAATTCCTACCTTTTAACTAGGTGGAAACCTTCCCAAAAGAAGTAAAAATGTCAAGGATTATCTGCTGCCTCTAGAGAGCACAGCAGAAGGTTAATGGCTTTTGGAGTCAGGCAGAGGAGCATTCAGACACATCTCCACTCACTGGATGCTGCCTGGTCAAATGTAGGCCCTAGACTTCTTGTTTTTTAAATGGGAATGATAAAAATATTGCTTAATGCTGTTTGAGCAAGAAATTAAATTATGCATGTAAATATCTTAAGCTCCATTAGTTATTTTTAAACAAATGGAAGGTGTTAATTTTATTATTTCCCCTTTTATTAATCTCCAAATCATTAATCAAGCACCTAGAGTGATTATTGGCAAATAGTAGTCACACAATACATATTTGTAGATCTCTGAATGAATGAATACATGATGAAGTGAATAAATGAATGAATGAATACCAAATTATTGTGAAAAATGTTTAGACCAAAGAAAGAATTGCCGAGAAGGGCCCAATTCTCCTCTCATACCCCTTCACCCCTGCCCATGCAGGCAGCCAACAAGGGGGCTTCCTGATCATTTTAAAAGTTGAGTGGAACCTGTTAGGAAAGGTCTGAACATATCCACATGCATCACCTGCTTTCCTAGGGGCATTCAGGGAACAAAGGCATCAGAATGGGAAAGTTCACCAAAGCTGTTCACCAACCTCAGAGAGAGCCAGAGAGAGAGCAAGCAAGTGAGCTGGGACAGAAAGGGCGCCCCAAGGACACCCTACAACCACTTGCCAGGGAGAAACAGAGCAGAAAGCTGCTTCCTTGAACAAATGGCGCTTCTTAATTCCAAAGACATCCTGGACATAAAGTACTATGCATTAATGATAGTAATTTTTTTTCTTCTTGAGCCATGAAACAACTGGAATCAAGTAATCAGAGTGATCCCAGGATTTGCCAGGGCAAATTAAAACCTTGTCTTCAAAACAATAGTGAGTTTCTCACTGGGTGCTGAATAATAAGAGTAGTATATTAGATCTTTACTACTGTGGACTTGTTTCTTGTAGGATATTAATAGATGATAAAATGGTGACTCGATTCAAATTTACTTTTGATTATTTGTTTTGGCAGATAGCATTTCTCCAATATTCAAAATGTGGATAATCCACACTAAAACTATGACTAATTTGTATTAAATTTATTAATATGATAATTAAATTAAAATTATGTATTAAATTTTATTTATTGCTTTATTAAATTTTTATAAAAGGTTATTAAATTTTATTAATCATTAAAACACATATATATATACACGACTCATTTGCTAGCATGTTTTCAGAAAAGTTAAGTGATTCATGGTTCATACTTGAAGAAAGGAATTGCTAGAAACTTGATAAATTAGTTTGAAAACAGAAATTTTGACCCACACCACTCTCTCCAGAAATAGTAGCTATTCTTCGTCCTCCTCAGAAATCTGAAGTCAGTGACCTCAATCATTAATGTTGCTGTGGCTGCTGTTATTATTATTATCACCATTAGTACTATTATCAATTATTAGTACAAACCCAAAGTGTGCTGTACTGGACATGTGGACAAGACCCAGTGCTAGAGCACAGAGGGTTTGCAACAGTTAAGGAATCAATGCACAGGTGGCAAGAGGGGTTCCCTTTGCTTACCCCCCCATGACTACTTCAGATGCATACTGGGGTTTTGCCAGACACAGCATTCTCTTTGCACTAGGAGTTTCATTCTTCCCCTTCTTTGCATTGTTTCTTTTTGTGTGTAAGGGAGACCAGTGGTGTGGGGTTGTTGATAGGGTGTGAAATGGTCTAAAGAAAAGACACAGACAGAAACCAGGGGATGGGTCACACTGTTTTCTCAAGTTTTAATTATGTTTAGAAATTTCACATAATAAGAAGTTTAAAAATATGTAAGCTATGCACTTAGAATAGCTCCTGGCACAGAGAAAGCCTCCAAAAGCTGACACTATCCTTATTATTATAAGTATCTGATAATTAAGGAGTTCTGCCCTTGACAAGGCCCCCAAATGAGTCCAGATTGGGGGCCCTGACTGTGAAACACCTCCACCTCCCCTCCCACAGCTTCTGCCCACTGCCCACAGCTCCTTGTTCCAGCATCCCACTGGGAAAGAGGTAAATGCAGAGGAAGGTATCTGCTCTCCATTCTAAGAGTCCCCAGGATCTGGGGACTGTGGCACAATGCTACATTTGGGTTACTGTGAGTTCCTATAGTTGCCTACATTGGGGATTTTAGGGCAGGTTAGCCTAGAAAATAAATTAATAGCAAAAAGAACTATCTTGTTGAAGGCCTATTCATCCCATGCTTTACCCCAGGCAGAATGCTTGTGGAGGGGCTGCCCCCTTCGGAGGTGTAACCTGGCTGTTGATTGAAAGGTCTTACTAATTAATGCCCCAGGTTTCCACGGGCAGCCGGTGTCCCCAAGCCCATGATTTCAGATGAGAACTCAGTTGTTCCACTCTCCCCTTCCTCTCCCTTATCACTCTTGTGGACATCACTGTGCTGGGCAGGCAGCCCAGCCCCAGGAGCCTGGAGATGGACATAATTATTGACAGATCAACTTCAGTTGTCCCAAGTAGGGCCTGTCAGAGGCTGATCTAGTTCTAATGGCTGGTGGCCTGGACTTTTCCATTTCATCTTGAATGTGATGCCTGACAGTCAGCACAGCCCTGAGGGAAGGTGGGTTGGTCTGGTTCTGACACTGTTTCTTGCCTGGGCCGACAATCTCCAACGATGTGGACACAGTTTGTCCTCTTGGATCAGGGAAGGACTGTCCCTGGGAAAACTACAATAATTCCACAGCCATTCTACAGCCTAGACCTGCCGCTGAGGCTCTGCCCTGCTCCTAGAGAGCTAGCCTGGTGCTGTCAGTGGAGCCAGGGGGTTATGTCCCCTATCTTTGCTGTTGTGTCTCCTTTATTTTTAAGACTGGGTGTGAGACCTCGTCATCTCAGAGAGCTGCCCAGACCTGAGGGTCTGTGCATCTGTGAAAGGAGAGCCTGGAGATATCTCTGAAAAAGGCCACATTGGATTGCTGTACTAGAATTCCTCTTTTTGTGGAAGGGTTGCTGTGGTCTTTCTACTTGGAAAGAACAAAGTTCTCTCACACTTGGTGATGAACAGCTGAGGAATTTTTCTTATTGATGCTTCTCATTGTCACCCTCAGCTTGAACTCCAAGCCCATCTTTGTTTAAGTTTCTTTTTTTAAAAAAGTTGTAAGAGATCAGACTAAATAACCCCTGTGTACACACAGCTTCAATAATTATCAATTAATGCAAATTTTGTTTAAATTATACTCCAACGCAATCTCAAAGAGATCATTTTAAAGCAAAATCTGGACATCATATTATTTTATTCATAAACATATAAATATGCACTTAAAAATATAAATGCTCTTTTTTCCTGAAATTTTAATTTGAAAAATGTCAAACACAGAAAAATAAAACAAAAATCTGTGTAATTTCAGTAGATTCACCAACTATACTTTATTCACATTTGTTCTGTCTTCTATCCACCTATAACTATGTATAATATAGTATATATATGTGTATATGTGTGAAACTATACTGCACATTATAACATGTTGCCATTAAATACTTCAGCAGCTATTTCCTAAAAGTAATATTTTTGTACATAATCACAACATAATGATCACACCACATGCAAGATATTTAAGATTGTCATTATTTCGTACATTCAATAGCCTCTTATTGAATTTCCATTTTCAAGTAGCCTCAATTATTTCAATAATATCAGTAAGGACTTAAAAACACGACTCAAAATCATAACAATACTTACATGCTAATAATAACTCTATAATATTGTTAATATACAGTTAGTGTTCAGATTTCCCTTATTGACTCATAGCTTTTTAAGTTTGCTTGATTCAAGATCTTTGTAAACAAGGTTCATGTAGTGAAACTGGTTGATATGTCTCCTAAGTTTCTTTTAACCTATAGATTCTCTTCCATTTCCCCTCTCCTCTTGCCACCTTTGAACATAGTTGTGGAAGAAACAAGATCATTTTATCCTTAAAATTAACCCCAGTATACTTTGCTGATTGAATTTTCATGATGTCATTTAATATGTCTCCCTCTCCTTTAGGTTTTCTAAAAATTGGTACCTTGACCATATTTGTGCTTAATTTTTTTTTTTTTGCAATAATACTTGGTAGGTGGTATTTTAAATTCTATCAGGAAGGATAGTGTCTGCTTGCTTTTCTTACTATTATTATATTGTATCTTATACCAGTAGTCATTAGGGGCTGCAAAGTGATGACACAAATTATATCATTTTTTTTTCTGAAATATCTCCATAAAGAAGACCTTCTCATCATTTATTTGGTTAATCTAAGGTGCAATTCCTATAGAAAAGTAGAGTAAGTGTTTGAATTTTTTCCCTTATATTTACCAGTTTTCAAAATTTTTACTTGGTTTGATGTCATCGTTAAATGATCACTATGTAGTTTTTTGTTTGTTCATAGTATTATTAAAACTGCATGGCTCTTGGGGCCAGCCCAGTGGCATAGCAGTTTAGTTTGCGCTTTGGCAGCCTGGGGTTCGTGGGCTGGATCCTGGGCACTGGCCGACGCACTGCTTGTCAGCCACGCTGTGGCGGCATCTCATATAAAGTAGAGGAAGATGGGCATGGATGTTAGCCCAGGGCCAGTCTTCCTCAGCAAAAAAAGAGGAAGATTGGCAACAGATGTTAGCTCAGGGCTGGTCTTCCTCACAAAAAACCTCATGGATCTAACCATAGCTCATGTGTTTCAGTTCACTGGTTATTAGTGCTCGAATTTTCTCATCTTTGTCTAGAGGGAAACTTCTGCAAGTTGGTTCCAGAGTCCTGTTGATTAAATGTTAGTAGTCATTGATAGCTTCCTTGTTCTCTGTTTTGACAAGGTGTTTCAGGCTATTTTGGAAGATTTCCAGACCTGGAATCAACCATTTATCCAAGAAACACTGGTTGTTTTAACGGTGGTCACTGTGTCTGTTCTCTAGGTCTTTCCAGTGGTTAAAGCTAGGCATTATGTAAATTTTAACTCTCAAATACATCAGGAGTTCATGCCAATAATTCCCACCTAAATTTTACTTAACCTCATCAATCTTACATCTATATCTCCTTTCTCCTGTGCCAAAAAGTCCCAATTCTCAATGATATCAATGGAGTTAATTTGCTTTTTCCCAGAATACAACAAAATAATTTGACATGAATAATATTACCATCAACAAAATATAACTGAGTAAGGTTTAATACTTGCTCCAATCTTGCTTCTTATACTTAACCATTATGTTGTGGAACTCACCGCAGACTTGGATGTAAAGATATTCCTTATTCTTTTTAAAATTTTAGGACTTGAAGTTTTAATAGTAGTTTCCATTTATTGAGCATCACCTATGAATCAGACACTATGCTTGGCCCTCTTCATTTCTTATCTTATTTAATCCTCACAACCTTACAAATTAGCATTTACTGGTCCTTTTTTTCTAATCAAACTTAGTGAGGCATGATTGACATGCCATATACTGCATCCATTTAAAAGTATGCAATCAGATGAATTTGACAATTGTGTATATCCGTGAAACCACTAGCACCCAAGACCCAGAACATTTCCATCACTACAAAGTGTGCCCCTGTGCCCCTCTGCAGTCCATCCTTTCCTCTATGGCCAGCCCCAGGCAACCACTGATTTGGTTCTGTTGTTTCATATCACATAAATGGAATCATACAGTTTGTATGTGTATCTTTTTGTGTCTAGCTTCCTTCACTCAGCATAATAATATTAAGCTTCATCCTTGTTGCAAAGTCATGAGTCTGTTCCTCTTTAAGGCTGAGCAGCGTTGGGGCCCAGGGCAGGCCACCCCAAAATATCCCCCGATAGCATATTGATTATTCTGAATTAAAGTTACTTGAGAAGAAAAGGGGCATTCTGAACCTCCTTTCTCTAGTCCCCCTGAAAGCAGGAAATAAATTTCCCAAGTGAAAGATGTTCTCCCTGCAACCTTATTACCAGAGCTAGGGAATTCAGGGCAGAGAAGTCTATATAAACAAACCTGGCTAATTTACTACTTCAAGCCTCCACTCGGCTTAAATTCCTCACTTATGTATCTCAAACCTAAGATTCTTTGTCCTGTCTTTCCTCACATATTTATTGTTTCTTTGTGTAAAAGATACACATATATATTTACTGCCTGCTTTGTTCACTCTCCAAGCATCATTCTCCAATCCGTGGAGGATCCGTGGCTTCCATCCGTGATCTCTAATACGCACTTATTAACTTGGTTTTTCTCCTGCTAATCTGGTCTTGTGTCAATTTTATTATTAGTCCTGCCATAAGAACACAGTAAAGGTAGACAGAGGGCATTTTGCCCTCCTGGACAGTAGTATTACATTTTAGAATATTCTTTGTTTTGTTCATCCATTTACTTGTTGAATGGATATTGGGTTGTTTCCACTTTGAGGTTATTGTGAATAAAGATGCTGTAGACATTCATTTATAAGTTTCTATTTGACAATTGTCTTAACTCCTTTTGAATAAATACCTAGGAATGGAATGGTGGTTTGTATGGTAGGTAATGTCTAACATTTAAGGAAATGTTTTCCAAAGTCATTATTCCATTCTACGTTCCCGCCATATGTGTCTGAGAGTCCCGTTGTTCCATATCCTCACCAATACTTAGTGTTGACAGTCTTTTTAATTTTAGCCATTCTTGTGGTGGTGTAAGAATGTCTTTACATGGTTTCAATTTACATTTCCTTGGTTATTAATAGTGTTGAACATTTTTTCATGTTCTTATTTGGTATTTGTGTATCTTCCTTTGTGGAGTGTCTTTGAAATCTGTTGTCCATGTTGTTTTAGATTATCTTATTATTGAGTTGTAAGAGTTTTTTATATATTCTGGACATGTCCTTTGTCAGACTTATGTATTATAAGAAACTTTTAATCATTTTGTGATTTGGCTTTTTGATTTCTTAACAGTCTTTTTAAAAGAGCAAACATTTTTATTTTTAATAAAAACCATGTTATCAAAGGTATATTTTATGGTGTCCATATACAAAAGCCTCAAAGATTTTCTTCTTTATTGTCCTCTAGGAGTTTTATAGTTTTAACTTTTCCATTTAGTTCTAGGACCCATTTCAAGTTAATTATTCATATGGTATAAGTTAAGGGTAAATACATGTAGACCTATTTCTGGCCTCTCTTTTCTGCTTAAATTATATATATCCCTTTTCCAATACTATGCTGTCACAGCTAATTGTACCTCTATAGTTATTCTTGAAATCACATAGTCTAAGTCCTCAACTTTGTTTTCCCTTTTAAAAATTGCTTTGACTGTTGTGGGTTTTTAAAATTTCCATAGACATTTTAGAATCAGCTTGTCAATTTCTATAACAGTGTGCTTCAATTTTGATTGCAGTTATATTGAATACTTGGATCAATTTGAGGAAAGTTGACATCTTAACAATACTGATCTTCTAAACCATGAATATTGTATATCTCTCCATTCATTTAGGTCTCCTTCTGCTTCCATCAGCCACAGTCTATAATTTTATTTATTTATTATTTTTTATCGTTATATAAGTTTCAGCTGTGCAGCATTACAATTTGATATCTGGATACACTACAAATTTCTCACCACCACAAGTCCAGTTACCATCCATCATTACACAACTGGCCATCTTCACCCATTTTGCCCACCCTCCAACCTCCTTCCCCTCTGGTAACCACTAATCTGGTCTCTGTATCTATGAGTTTGTTTTTGTTTTATTTTGTTTGTTTCTTTTAGTTATTTTTGGATTCCACATATAAGTGAAATCATACGGTATTTGTCTTTCTCCGTCTGACTAATTTCACTTAGCATAATACCCTCAAGTTTCATCAGTGTTGTTGCAAATGGCAAGGTTTTATTTTTTTTAATGGCTGGGTAGTATTCCATTGTGTATATATATATATCTTCTTTATCCATTCATCCATCGAACAACACTTAGACACAGTCTGTAATTTTAAATGTTTGTGTTATACATGTCATTTTATATATATATATATTTTATTTTTTAGCACTAAGTGAATTTTTAACTCTAATGAATTTTCAACTTTTAATGAATTTTGAACTTTTAAGTCTAAGTGAATTTTTAAAATTTAACTTTCCAATGTTTCGCTATAAAAGTCCAATTGAGTTTTGTAAATTAACCTTGTGTGTTATGATCTTCCTAAATTCATTTATTACTCTTACTAAGACATTACCCCCTCCCTCACCCTTTACAGCAATCCCAAAACAGATCACAGAATGTCTTTAAGGAGAGTTTCTGACTTGTTTCCTGATGACAATCACAAGTTGAAAAACAGACCTCTGTTGTTTCTTGGAATATCAACACCCAGCTGGTGAGATAAGAATTGCCATTTGACAAATTTTCATTAAACTTGTTTTATGTCTTCAATTTTCCAAATTTTGCTGCTTAGAACCAGCAAGGAACTGTCCTTGGAACTTCCTGGAGCTGACAGTCTTGCATATAATACCTTGCAGAGTTTTCTAAAAATACCTCCCACAATTATAATACATGAAGACAATGGAGAAAGGAGAAGAGAGGGGGACAGATTCATCTTCATCCCCAGACTCTTCCTGCCCTCCTTCTTCCACAGAGGCCATAGGAGTCGAGGGTGGAATTCTTGCAAGAAGAGTGTCTACTTTGCTTTGCAGGCCATCCCCCCTACTGCTGTTACAATTGTTACCACTTTAAGAAATCTATAGGAAAACAAAACTGCAGCTTTAGCCTTACTGAGGCTTAGTTTTAGTCACCCAGATGAAGCGGTACACTCTAGGAGTCTGTCTTTCCTGGCACATGGCCATTCCTGTCCTCAAAGTTAATTCCCTAGGGGGAGCCCCATAACCTGCCCTTCTTTCCGAGAACCATTTAGTCAGTTCTCACTCTATTTCCAGGTGCCTATTGCCTTGTGCCCTCAAACTGCATCCTGCTGTATATGGATCTCCCTATGCTGTTCCTACTTCCAAACTACTTCCCTCTCCAAACAATACTATGGACTCCAGACCTGTCTCCCGTGTCTGCAGCAAATATATCTGATCTGTTCATCTTGCAAGTAACTAAGGTAACAGAGAAGCTACTTTAAAAAAAAATATTTCAGAATGTGTAATGTTTCAATATCATCCTGATAACTCTGCAGTTCAATTGTTATGTAAATGTCAGGACAATAATCTTTGTAAGAGGCTAAAAGGGAAGATTTATGAACTGTATAGTTCTAAGACTCCCTCCTCCCATACTCCTTCCAACATTTTTCTTCTCTCAGTAAATGGCACCCCTGCCTCCTATTTGCTGAGGTTTGTGCTCAAACACATCCTAGGTTTTGTTTTCTTCTTCTGCATTAAAGCATTCAATCCACATTGAATCCATAAATCTTAGTTTCTTCTCCAAAGAGGATCTCAGTCTCTACTTTTCCCTATTTTCTTTGCTACACCCTACCCGAGCAGTCACCTCTCTCCTGAATTACTGCAGCATCACCCCCACTTGTCTCCCTGATTCTGTCTTTCTTGCCAAGAATCCATTCTTCGTGAAGCAGCCAGAGAGATACCATTGAAACACAGATCAAACTACATTGCATCACCACTCGAAGCCGTCAGTGCCTTCCCACTGAAAACATTCATTGTCCTATTGTAATCTGTAAGGACCTAAATGATCTGGCCCCATTTTCTCTCTAGTCTGACCTCTGACCTTTCTCTCCTCCCTCACCAGATGGCAGCCTTTCTAGGTGTCCTGTGACTCCTCAGACACACCAACACTTTCATATCTCAGGGCCTTTGCACTTGCTGTTGTTCTGCCAGATCCCGACACTGTTGGGCCATTCTCATCCTTTAATTTAGGCTCAAATGTAACCTCAGACATGCATTTCCTGAGCATGCTCTGCAAAGGAACAGCCCTCTGCCTAGTAACTATATCTTATAATTATTATCCATGTCATTTATTCCAAGCTAATATTATCACTTTTATTTGTTTACTTCTTTTTCAATTATCTCCACCTGTCAGAATATGACCTTAGTGAATGCAGGGGCTGAGTCACTTTGGTTCCTTGCTGGGTTCCCTCCCACCAGAGTCCGGAACAGTGCCAGGCACATAGGAGACTCACAGTACTTATTTACTGAATAAATGAATGAAGAAATGGAAGGTCTTGTAGAGAAGATGGGATGTGAGTCATGTTTGGAAGGACAGATAAAATCTGAATGGGACAAGGGGAGAGAAGAATAGTTATTAACCAGGGTTATAGCTACAGCAAAGGCACAGGATCATGTACATAAGAGCTGTGAAGGTAGAGACAGAGGAGGGAGCACAGGTGACTGGGCAGAGAGTTTGTGGAAGTGTGTTTGGAGGGAAGGTGGCAGAAATGTGTCAAGGAAAAGATAAAAGTCCACCGGAGAATCAATAATATTTCTGTCCTTAGAACTTGTTATGGGTTGAATTATGTTCCCCTAAAATTTATATTTCAAAACCTTAACCTCCAGTAGTGCAGAATGTGGCTGTATTTGGAGATAGGGCCTTTAAAAAGTTGATTAAGTTAAAATTGTTACTGAACCAAGT
Organism: Tapirus indicus; assembly: GCA_031878705.1. Lineage (NCBI taxonomy): Eukaryota > Metazoa > Chordata > Mammalia > Perissodactyla > Tapiridae > Tapirus > Tapirus indicus. Next base: position 83,870,868 of record CM062924.1, on the reverse strand, counting down.
GGGGTCACCTCCTGGTGAATTAAATAAGAATCTACACTAGTGGAAGTTGTCTCACAAAGTAAAGTGTATTTGCAGCAAATAGGAGGCCATGAGGCTCTTTTCCAAAGTCATGGCATCCCCGAACAAAGGGAAGCAGGCACTTTTATTTTGGTTGAGAAATGAACATTCAAATGGGAGGGGTGGGTATTTGCCTGGACAAGCTTTGTTGGAGAACGTGTTTCCACATGGTAAGGACTAAGCTCCTCCTGCAGAGATCTTTGCATTAAAAATAAAGCAAAGATCATGGGCATAGCTCTTGTGGTGAGGCTTGTTCAGTTTCAGGATGGTTAGTGGTTACATCTCCTTAACATACAAAAGGAAAAGAAACAACTTGGAAAAACAGTTAATTGCTTCCAAACCCTCCTTTGAGTTTCTCAAAGCACCTAGCTGGCAAAAAATGAAGCTGTTAGGGTGGGCCCTAATCCAGTCTGACTGGTGTCATCATAAGGAGAGAAAATTTGAACACATGGAGAGACACCAGGGGCATGCATGCACAGAAGGAAGACCATGTGAAGATGCAGCAAAAGAGTAGCCACCTGTAAGCCAAGGAGAGAGGCCTCAGGAGAGACCAACCCTGCCGGCACCTGGATCTTGGACTTCCAGCTTCCAGAACTGTGAGAAAACACATTTCTGTTGTTTGAGGCACTCCATTTGTGGTATTTTGCTATGGCAGCCTGAGCAAATTGATACCGTATCCCTTCCATTGAGATATCCTGTATCCCCTTTACATGTGGTTAAGAGGTGAACACCCAGCCCTGCCGGTACCCAGGAATTATTATGTGGCTGATGTTTGACCAGTGAAAGTACTCCCCCCACTGGATACAGTGAAGGGTTCAGTATGAGCATGTGAGCCAAGCAAGGAAGTCCCCTGTGAGAAATACTATAACACACAGGGAAACACAGGTGTCTCTTCCACTGACTGGACTCTGAGCCTTAAAGGCCAGGTGAGCCTGGCACTGCTGGCTTCTCTGCTCCAGGAAGATTGAAGTCAACATGGATCACAGCAGAGCAAGAAACGTAGGGGAGTAAGGGGGATGGTTTTGATTATTCTTCAACTGAAGTGAGTGTGGTTAAAATCAATTTTATCCCCCATATTTTCAGTTTCTCAATCCAATAAATTCATATTTTTGACTACTTTAAGTAAAGTGGAGCCCTGACTAATGATCTGGGCTCATCATGTCTTTGAAAGTACCATTTTCCAGCATTACCTAGTGCTATCTCTGTTCATGTTTGGCGTTTGTCCTTCCAAACTTCTATAAATATACAAATATAGGTGTAGATATAGATATAAAAACAAATGCATTTTTTTAAACAGTCACCATCATGGGACTCATCTGCACCATCTAGCAGTATCTACACTACTACGTGTAGATACACATACCACGCGGCCATGTAGAGTTGTGATTAACAGGGCAGACTCTGCCAGACTGTCCAGATTCATATTCCAGTCTACCATCATGTATGATCTTAAGTAAGACATTTACCTTTCTAAGTCTCAGTTTCCTCATCTTTAAATGGAAATCATAGTAGCACCTACCTCATAGGATTGTATGAGCGTCAAATGAGATTATGCAAGAAAAAATAAATTTATTTTCTAGCAATAATTGACTGTATTTCTTAGTTATTGTTATGAAAGGTTTTTACTCACAGAGCAGCATCAAAGATTAGAAAGATCTCTTTGGCAGAGGCATTGCTGGTGGATTGGAAGTGGCAAGAAGTGGAGGCCATTGCTGTCCTCCAGTGGGTGAAGATCTGTCCCCAGGAGTTCCATTTCCCCAGAAGCTGTCCTGGAGAGGAGCAGAGAGATCACAGAGAGGAGGCCAGAGGAATGCAAGTGTTTCATGTTCAGACTGGTGCCACTGGCGAAAGAGACATGCAACTACCCTTCAGGAATATGGGGGTGTTCTGATGGTGAAGAGAGAAGAAGAAATTTGCAAATGTTGTCTGGAAGGGAGAGGGCTGGGTTCCACAGACCAGAGAAAGGGGTCAAGCCAAAACACAATAGAGATAAAGGGGGGAAGAAAGGATAGGGTCCTGAAAGACCCCTTCCATTGAGGACTTCCTTGCAATGTGGGATTCACTCAGATTTGGGGAGAGGTTGCTTCAGTTATCATAGAAAGAGGTGCCCGTGTCCTCGGGGGAACCCGTTAATCCCCAGCTCTAAGCTGAGGCCAGACCTCTCATGAAATTCAGGGCTGATTCACAGATGGTGTTCTCAGCCAAACACAGCTCTTTTTATTGTCTCAGAAAGGGCAAGAGTGAGGATATTGATGAAAGTAGGGCCCCAAGAGATCCTTTCCATATTGGAAGGACCAGCTAGAGTGCAATGGATTCGTTCTTTGAGGCAACACAGGGTAGAAAGTCTGAGAAGTAACAAGCTGACTAGAACTAAATGGGCTCACTGCCAAGAGACACAGACCCACATCCTCTCTGAAGCAGAAAACTGAGCCAGAGGCCTCAGGAAGCTGCCTTCTGCCTGCAACCAGGTATGTCCCTAAGCAGACAGCTGGGAAAAGGGTGTAGCAGGGGTCACTATGTCCTTATTTTTCTTAAGATCTTTTGCAAATATTCAGTTGATTTTTGACCACCCTTAAAGGTAGAATAGAAAGAGTATCGGTTTTCAGGCCTGTTGGGCTGAAGTCAGACAAATTCATGGAAATCCCGGTGCTGCCACTTTGACTGGCTCTGTCTGCGAGCAGGTTGGTCAACCTCAGCTTACCTCAATACAGTATCTGCATTTCTAAAGTAGGGACAACTGTAATACCTACCAAAGAAGACTGTGCTGTAGATTAAATATGAGTACATGTTAAATCCTAACAATGTCCTTTACTTAACAAATAGTCTATTAATTGTATCTACTATTATAATTACTATACCATATACACCTGAAATGCAAAGATTAAAAGTAGCCACTTTTCCATCTCTTCTGGGAGCTTGCAGGTAAGTGCCATGTAAAAGCAGGGTATGGCACTCAGGCTGGGGCCCTTACCAAATGTGGTCCCTTATTTTCAGACTAAATATAATAGACCATGGTCAGGGGCTAGCCCCCAACTTTGGTCTAGTGAGACATTGTTCTCCTAAGGTGGCAGTAAAATAGTGGTCATGAGGCTCGGACTCTGGGTTTCTGGGAACCTTCCTAGTGGGAAAATACTTCCTTTGGCTGATTTTACAAACCTCACACTGGAACTCATGTATTATAAAGAACACAAGGGTCTTTCAAATACACCATCATCCTTTCTACTCTAAAAGGATTTTGAGCTACAAAAATTCTGATCCTTTGCTAATTAAAAGTTTGCTTCTTTCTAAACAATAAAAGTCATAAAGTTCAAATCTATTCAGCAAATTAATTGGTGAATACTTAGAAAAATTACAAAGGAATATTTGAGAGAGTAAGTTTTTAACTTTGCAAAAAATATAACAACGAAGTAAACATCAATGGGACATTTATTTGTAAATGAGACACCAAGATGTATACATTTGCATTTTATTAGTGGAAATTGTTGCCTGAAATTACTATGAAACTTGAATATTAAGTGCAATAATCATGTAGTCAAAACAGCAGCTGTGTGAGAAAGGCAGTGGCCAGGGGAAAGGGGACAGTGGCAGTTGCCTTTAAGGGGATAATTATTTCCCTTCTACCCAGTCATAATGAATTTCAGTCTGCATGCGAGCCAACTGAGTTGGCCTGTTCTGGGTTAGGCTTGAAATCAGTGAAAGGAGAGAACTGGTTAAGTAGAAATAAAGAACTCTACCCGCTTCACAGGCTGATTTTATTCCAAGTCTGTGTTTGAGTGTGTGCATATGTGTATGTGTGCTTAATTCATTCATTGTTTCTTCAGTATCTAAAGTGTCCGCTCCATCTCCTGTCATCATTCTTGGGGGGCTCACCCTCCATCTGACCTCTCAACACCTGGATTCACAGTGTCTTAACCTCCACACTGTCAGTTATGTCTTCTTCTCCCTGACAGTGGTCGGTATTCATCCACTGCCAGGCTCATAGCCAGGGCCTTGTCATCACCAACAACTCACTGCCAGAATGAATGCTGATAGCCCACTCTCATCACAAACTCTTATGCTTCCAGCCCACTTATTCTAGTAGTCTCATCAGCCTCATGAAGACCTCCTGTCATTGATCTTATGACTTTCTAGTTATCTATGTCTATGTTACAGATACATAACTTGTTATAAGACAGATAATCAATTTCCTTCATGATCTGTCTTAAATCAATGGTCTATAATTACTTAGTTAAAATTAAGCTAACATTTCTGGTCCAACTTTCACTTCATTGTAGTTTCTAACCCTTTGCTCTAGAAAATCTGAGCAAGATTTCTTCATTTTGACACTGGGGCCACTGAGCACTACTGAAGCAAAAGCCACACAAAGGGACAGACAGATTCCACTATAATTTCGTGACCACCCACCTCAACACTAGTTGGCAACCTTGCATCTTTCTCAAATAAGTTCACCCATCTGTTTTCTTTAAATAATTATGTTTTGTCTTCTCCATTTTATTCAAGCCTCCAACATCCACTCTCCCCTTCTTATTTCAAGCATTAACTAATGCCTTATCCTTACTAACGTAATTAAAGTCCTGAAATAGGAATTCCTTCTGTGTCCAAGAGGAGGGGAAGGATTCACTTTTCTGCATTTTATCTGTTTTTATTTCCTTCTAATAAAATAAAGGAAGTAGTGTTTCTTCTATTAAAATGGCAAATATATGAATATTGGAATTGAACAATTAAGTAAATGGATAGTGGATGCTGGAAGCCAGTTGTCTCACTGTTGGAGTATGAGATACAGACAAGAAAGGCAAGGAGGATGCACTGATTTGTGTGATATTGGATTAGAGTTGGAGGCATCAGTATGAGCTCATGTTTAGCTTAATATAGATAGAGATGGTTGCATGTAGAAATATTTACAGATATGTGTATATACACAAGTTACTATACATCTATGTATTTCCTTGCTCTGTCAGCTGAGAAAGATTAGAAGCAGTGAGTCCAAGTAGCAAGGAATACACCTAGAACCCAGATCTTGGCTTCTAATACCATTCTGCAGTAAAAGGAACCAGGACTTCCTGTAGAAATGCTAATTGTAAGACTAAGACAAAAAATATAAAAGAAGAACCTGGAGCATCTTATAGTGCCAGAAAGCAAGAAAGTGCTACACAGACACACACACAATATGGTATTGGTGTATGTCAAAAGGACATAAGAGCCAACTGAAAGATCTTCCAATGGCCATAACTGGGATAATTTGAGCAAGAAAATGGATAATAGTATTGGATTACATCACAAAGTATAAAACAAATGCCCGTGAGTCCATACTGATATAAATAAATGAATAAATAAATAAATAAATGAGTGAGAAGAGCCAGATATCCTGTGCAGAATTCCAAATAATTTATGTAGATAATGAGGTGGAACATAATTTCCCACTCTTTAAATGTGAGCTGCTCACAGTGAATTTTTTCCAAAGACTGTAGTGTAGAAGGGGGAACAACTTACAGTGGAGATACCCCACAGACACTACTTCAGCCAGGTGATCAAGGTCAACATCAATGGTGATAAGTCATGTTGATAGTATGTACCCTTGATAGGGTGTGATGAGCATGGTACTTTACCTCTGTGGTCTTCCTCACCAAACCAATAACCCCAGTCTAATCATGAGAAAAACATCAGAAATATTCCAATAAAAGAACATTCTAAAAAATACCTGATTAGTACTCCTCAAAACTGTCAAGATCATCAAAAACAAAGAAAGTCTGAGAAACTGACATGCTCAAGAGGAGCCTAAGGAGACATGATTCCTACATGCAATGTGGTATGCTGGATGGAATTCTGGAGCAGAAAAAGGGCATTAGGTAAAAACTAAGGAAATATGAATAAAGCATGGATTTGATGTATCAATATTGGCCCATTAATTGTAACAAATATACCATACTAATGTAAGGTATTAATAATAGAGGAGACTGGGTGATGAATATACAAGAACTCTCTGTATTATTTTCATAATTATTTTGCAAATCTAAAACTGTTCTAAAAAAGTAAAATTTATTTTAAAATAGCAAACACATCTTGACCCTTTACTATGTGCTTATCACTAGTCTAAGCTATTACATCTTCTACAACAACTTTATTAAGTCAGTATTACTGTTACTCTTATTTTTTCTTTTGAAGAAAATTTGTCACAGAGAGGTTAAATCATTTCCCAAGATTATACAGTTATTTAGCATTGGAGCTGTGATTTAAAACCAGGATGTCTTATCCCAGAGTCTATTCTCCTAATCACTATGCTATATTGCCAGCCCTACTCATTTGTTCTGGATTCAATCCCTTCTACTTTTCTTATTAATTTTGTTTCTTGAGCAATTATCCCTCATCCTATATCTTTCCTCCTTCTTTCCCTCATGGGTCATTTCTATGGGCACTTTTTAATTTAAAGAAATTTTAAATTTATTTTAATGGCTTAATGTATATCTCCCCTACTGGACTGAAATCTCCATGAGGGCAGTACTGTAGTCTGTTTGGGCTGTTATAAAAAAATACCCAAAACTGGATGGCTTATAAACAACAACAAAAAAATCGTAGTTTTGAGGGCTGGGAGTCTGAGATCAGGGAGCCAGCCTGGTCAGGTAAGGGTGCAGATTTCTCCTTATATCCTCATGTGGTGAGAGAGGCAAGGGAGCCTTCTCAGGCTTCCTTTGTAAGGGCATTAATCTCATCCAGGAGGGCTCCACCTTTGTGACCTAATCACCTCCTAAAGACCCCACCTCCGAATGTCATTGTGTTGGGCATTAGGATTTAACACATGGATTTTGGGGGGAGACACAAACATTCAGACCATAGCAGGCAGAATCCAAATGTGTTTTGTGTGTGTTTTAAATTTTCCACTGCATATCTAGCACTTGGCATGGTGCAAAGCTCAATGAATATCTGTGGAACAAAATAAGGTGGAAATGAGAGATGAAAGAGAGAAGAATGTGAGAAAATTCTCTGGAGAAGAAAAGACAGAACTCCCCCCTTATCCATGACCAGTGACTCCACATACTGTTTAAATATGGCCTGATCAGTAATCTTGTCAGACCAGACGGCAGGATGGAGACTTGGCCAGAATAAAGTTCAGTCACAACAGCATAAAAACAAGAAGCCAGTCCCAGGAAGAGATAGCATTCTGGCATTAGCATCAAGGTATACACTCAGGTGAACAGAGAACAGGACAGGGAAATAAGGTGAGAACTAACACCAAGAATATGCAGCATTAACATTAGTAATGTTAACAAGCATTAACATGTATTTCTTTACTTATTCATCCAATATATCTTTTATTAAGAACCCTAATTTTTTTTTGTACTAGGCAAGTACTGGGAATAGAATGATGAACAAGTCATCAAGAACAAATTTATGTTGAGTTGAAGCAACTGACCTAGGGCAGAATGTAACTTTTAGGTGGAGGTACCCTGGTACTTATGCCTCTCCATGTTTTTTTTGCCTGAATTATCCAGCCATGACATTGTCCTGCTATTGCCCCAAGGCTTGGCATCATCAGCTTTGCACAGTGTCAGGAGAGACTCATCCTGTAGGCTGGATTTTCTGACCCCTGCTTGCTCTAGACATCACTGCTGTACCTGCATGTCTACCTGATTTCTAACTTGATATTTCCCCTTGACCTGTCAATACAATGCATGCCCAACTTACTGCTGACCTATCAGGATGCCAAACTGCCACCTCACCTAAAACTCCTCACTATAGCTTTCAGGAGCCCAGTTGTCTCATGTTTTCTTATATTCCATCAGGAACAGACCAAACTCTAGTATGTTCTTGGCAGAAGGAAAGGAAGACTCAGCACTGCTTCCCCCAACTTTCAGTGAATATTATTAAATTTTCAACTAAAAGTAATATAGGAAAGCCCTTTCTATTTAATAGCTCCAAAAAATGTGTCTCCCTGTCCCATCCAGCTCCCTCATTTTGTCACAAAGACAACTGAGGAGGAAGGTGCTGAGTACAGCACAGATCCATCTTTAGTTCAGAAAACCAAGATTAAAAAGTACTGCTCAGGGGAAAAGCTCCCTGTGGGCACCCAGTCTCCCTCTGAATACTGGGACATAGAAACAAGGCAAGTAAGAAAGAAATATTCCATTTCACCATATATGTCCAGTGAAAATAACAATTGTTTCCTTGTTCACAGGGGTTTCTGAAAACTCTCAAAGCCTAGAAGAGACGAGGGTTAGCTTTGAAACTGTCTATGATAGATAAAGGGATTAGAATAATGGACATTCCCTGAAAATCCCAAGTCTACTTATCATCCACACAGGCCCAGCCTCCTCTCTAACTGAGCCTGAGGTCTTAGCTGCTTCAGGAGCCAAGAGAGGAGTTAAATGTCCCTCCTTGTCTTGCTTCTTCCACCTTCTTATACAGCTACTGATCAAAGAGACAGTCAGAGGAGTTCAGAAGACATTAAAGGAAGAGAAATGAGGAGCTGCAGTGACTGATGGACTAAAATCACAAGCATCCATGGAGGTCAGACACTCCATCCCTTAATTTCAACATCAGGGAAACCAGCCCTGTGAGGTTGCAGGTTAGCCCAAGTTTCCACGGCGATCTTTGTTAGCCTGCATCTGGCTCCCTGACTCACCTTCTCTTCAAGTTTCTGTTAAATGAGCTTCACTTCCTATATATAGTATGAAGGGAGATGCAGACTTTTGTGAGCTCACTTTTTTGTTTTTGTTGCTGTACCCTGAAAAATTAATCACTGAGTAAAAAAAACCAATCTGAATAAAGGTTTATAACCTGCTTCAAGGATTTGGGAACATTTTCTTCCATCTACTGTGAATATAATCTACATTTGCTGATGGAGACATCGAGACACTGACAAGGATCATTAGGATCCATTCTTCAAGGAGTCAGGGATTTTCTTTCCTCAGAATCTTCACTGAGATGGAAAACCTGGATCAATTTCCATCCCTACCAGGAAAGCTCAGGTGTTGAAGGCAAAGGTATAAATTCAACAAATCCTGGAAGTCATTTTGTATCTGGTATCTCAACTTGCTAAAGGTTCTGAAGGGGAAGTCAGTGAGCAGAGCTAGAGGGCCTGCTATAGGAACACAGTGGTGTGTGGGCATTTCCCTCAGCAGCTCCGCACTACCTCTCCCCTTTCCTCTGATCTCCACCTCCAGCCCCTGCCAATCATCCTGACATCACCAAACAGTGGTTGATTACAAAGCAGCGGTAGATTTGCAATGAGAGGTTTATAGTTTAGTTTAACCAGCTGCCCCCATGGCCATGTGCATTATTTCTTCCTGTCCTTGACAGGGGCATCTAACTTTTTCATCTTTCTCTCTCCGCCCTGGTGTCAGGCCACAAATCTGGGCAGGCTTATTAAAGAGTATCTTGTTAGGAGGATTAATTGGCAGTCAGGCCTCGCTGCCCTCTCCACTGGAGAGGTGACTGACGTGGCAGGGGAGGCACTTGTTCTTAGTCTGCTTAGTTGCCATCCTTAGAAAACTCTGGGAACAGAGCATGCCAGGGACTTGATCTGGCTCTGACAGCTTGGGTAGGAGGAAGAGGAGAAAGAGAGGTAGGAATTTAAGGAGAATGAACATGCCACACCAAGGTCCTGCAGTCTGTACTTTCTCTTTCCACACTCACTACACCCAGGCTGCCTTTTTAAGCCCAAATCCAGCTCTTGGAAACATCCCAGTGGCTAAGAACATTCTACTGTTGACTGCACAGGGATTTCAATGTGATTTTCCTGGATTGGAGAGACATTGTTTCCCTGCTAAGAATCTGGATGCTCAGAGGGGGGAAATTAGGATGTGACGAAGGTTAGATTTTTTACCATTACCTCTAACCTCTCTGAGCTTTGGTTTCTTCATTAGGAAAATGGTAATAAATACATTAATTTACCTGCTTTTCAAGCCTGTTGTGATGTGAAGTAAAAAAATGCACATGGAAGGTTTTGAAAATCTCCCTAAATTCTTCATTTCTGCATAGGAATCATTGCAGAAAAGAAAAGGTGTCCACATTAATCCCTGGGAATGTTTAGTGTTGTCATTCTCATATTTTATTTGTTTTGACAGTGTGGGGGTTGGATGAATCAGTGCAGAGAAGGCAACTGACAAAAGAAGTCAGAACCCTCACCACTCCAGAGATGGTTTATCTTGTGGTATCCCTTCAGGAGTACCCATCACTTCCGACTCATAGGAAAAGCCCCAGGAAAACTCATGGAGGGTAGAGTGATGAAGAAGGAGGAGAGAGGATTCTTCCTACTTCTTAAGTCCTACCTCAGCAGTTCTCAAGTTTTCATAATACTACTGTTCTGACATTGGCACTGATGGTGCAAAAGCAAAGATGGAGACCACTGCTGGTACCTTACTAGGAATCAAGGCAGTGGTACCAAATGTAGCCATGGTATTCTTCAGTACTGCATATGCAGAGTGAAAAAAAAGTTTGCCTAAAAAAAAGTCTTTGATGAAGCAGTCAAAATTATGAATTTTATTAAATTTTATCCCTTGCGTGAATATCCTTTCAATATTCTGTGAAATATTAAAGTGAAATAGGAAATATGCCTCAGGTGCTTCTGATGCATGTTGAAGTGTGATGGCTATCCTCAGGAAAACCTTGTGTGTGGTTGTTTGAGTTGCAAGCTGACCAAGCAGTTTTTTTTCACAGAATGAATATTTTCTCAAAAATTAATGAAACTTCAAGAGAAACAGCTAATGTTATGTGTTGCCAATGAGAAATCTGAATTTTCAAGTGAAAATTTAAAATTTAGAAAACTTGGATCTGCCACCAAATCTTGACAGGTTTTTTAATACTTAAAGAGAAAGCTTTCTTCTCATTCTTCATATTTCTAGCTCCTATTCATTCTTCAAGATTCATCTCCTTCCTTTTGTGTTCCCTCAGAGGCTCTCCCCAACCTCCTTTCCTTTCCCTCAGGATGGGTGGTGTGTGTTTGTATATATGTGTGTTTTTGTTTATGTCTATATACCTATGTGTCTATATGTGTGTCTGTGCCTGTGCCTGTGCCTGTATCTTTATCTATCTACCTATCTATCTATCATCTATTTGTATTTAAATGTTCATTCTACTTAGAGGGTTCTTTTAGTTCACTATTTAATATCGATACCAAACCTCTTAATCTCAAGTTTGTGTGCCCGATGTGCAATAAGCTAATCACTGAGACACCGGTGCTTGGAAGTAGAGAAAGTTTCATTCAAATTGGCCAAAATGAAAAGTTGGGACGATAGGTTCTCTCAAATCTGCCTTAATCAAAGAAGAAATCAGGGGTTTTTATAGAGCTAAGGGGATTGGCAGGAGGAGTTTTGGAGAAACAAAGAGGAAACCCATGTTTCTTTCACTCCAGATAAGCCCTTGGGCAATCACACTTCTGCGCATCAACTGCAGCTGGGGATTGGTTATCTAGTGATGGTAACTTCCTTGAAGACATTCTTTTTCTTTTGCAAAACAAGCTTATAAATCTTTGTGACCCTTGAGACACCCCTCAGATTAAACAAGAAAACAGCAAATTAAAGAGATTAATGTCTTTTCATCTGTGTCAGTTGGGATAAGGTCAAAGGGTAATCTTATTGCATATTTACAGTAATCCTCAGGTACCTGGCTTCATACTTTCCCATTTAAATTCATTTTGTGAACAAAAATAGTTAAGGAATGTTAGATTTTAACTACTTCTTGGACAATATTTCCTATTTTACACTGTAAATTGAGGGCCAGAATGAGAGTTTTTGATTTTATTTTATAGAAAATATGGGAATGCTGAAAGTAAGAAATGTTGACACAAAACTACCAGAAACTATTCTACAGATAAGAGAGATAAGGGGAATTTTACTTGAGCCAGGGTGAGGATTATAATCTGGGAAGGCAGTTTCCACAAAGGAAAAAAGTGTTCCAGAGAAGCACGGTTTTCACTACAGTCTTACACCATTTTAGAGCAAATACCATACATTAAACATGTCCAGGATACATATTCATCAAAGTTTCAAAGAGGTATTCAGTTGCAGACTAGCAGGTCAATGTGACCCTGATGTCCAGAAAGAGACTAATATGGGAGTTACCCACAGGGTGATACCAATAGGGCCTTACAGATAGGATGTAGGAAGGGAAGTATGCTTTCTTATCTTAAGAGAGTGCATTCTTTACTTTAATGATTAAAACAGATGTACAATGTATGTTTGATAGGCCATAAGTCAGGCTTCTTTAGTTCAAGCTGAATGAGCTTTGAACTGGAATAGTTACCGCATGCACCTTAAAAAGTGAAAATCTCTTGTCAGAAGGAAAACACCACTAAGCACGTAATATATTCTGAATACTTAATAAGAATTCTTGATCATTCTATCTATGGCCATCTCCTATTAATTGGCTTTTGCCACCTTTATACCTTATCAAATGAACCTCCACCTTACCACCAGGTTAAAATTTGTGAAATGATCTTTTTATCACATTATCTCCATAATGCCAAAATTCCTATGATTTTTGATGATCTAGATTAGAAAATAAAATTTGTGCTTCTGGTAACAACAGACAAATATCAGCGGAACTAACCACCTATTAAAGACTAGAAAAGGTTGTGAAAATAGAGAAAATTAAAAAAAATTGAAAGCATCAGAGAGCTACAACTCAGGAGAGAATTGAAGGGTCAAAATCCTAGAGAGAGAAAAAACATACAGAGATTCAGAGACAACATTTAGAACTAATTTCCCCCAATATTTGCCATTTCCCAAATTGTGACTGAATGCCTACAAAACTGAGCAGAGCTGTGGTGAATGAGAAGCTTAGAAGACCAACAGAGCTTCTGGAAGTCTTACAAAGATAAGGAAACAAAATGGGGGTCCACAGCTTACCAAGGAAGAAATGCCTTGTTGCACACCCATACACTACCATGGGACCCACAAAGGGCTGTGCACAAGAGTAGATGTGAACTGGAAATAAAAGACCCTCAGAGAGTCTGAAGACTTGTTTCAAATTATCTTAATGTCTGATTAAATTAAGGTTATTTCTCCTAGCCTAATTATCTGCCAAAAGTAAATATAATTTCACTCTGGAGAAAGACAACATCATCCAGACATTTAAATTATTTCCATAATTTTTTATATGTATGTTTGTTAGTCAATGAATACTTACCAGGCATACCAGGAGACTAGATCATATGACTGAAAAACAAACAAGCAAGCAAACCAGCCGCTCATTGACACAGGAAATAGACCTGCTGATCGATAGAGCTGATGTGTATCAGACATGGAGTTCAAAATAAATATGTCGAAAATATTTAAGAAATTAGATAACAAGGTATAGAATTTTATCTGAGAAGTAGAATTTATAAAAAAATAGAAATCATAAAAGTAAAAATAACTGAAATTAAGAAATTCAAAACTGAAATTGGTATCACAGCAGAGTAGCAAAATTGAAGAAGGAATTAACAATTATGGAATTTAGACATATCCAGATTCAAACATAGAGAAAAAGAATGTAAATATAGGAGCCTAGGAAATATATGAGAAATGGTGAATGTACACACATACACATACATGTATATGTGTGTGCATGTGTATGTATGTGTATGTTGTATATATGTGTGTGTGTACATATGTGTTTGTGTCTATAAAAAAAGAAACAGAGACAGAGAGATAATGGAGTGCAAGTATTGTATGAGAAGATCACCAGAAAATTTTCTAAAATCATTAAAAGGCATTTGTATATGGATTCAACATGCATAAAAATTTTTAAGAAGAATTAAAAAAGAGACATCTATTTATGTCAACCCTAAACTGCTAAAATCTAAAGATAAGGAAATCATTCTTAAAAGCAGGAAGAGAAAAAGGAAATTTTCCTTAAGAAGGAGCAACAATAACACCATTAGCTAATACTTCAACAAAAACAATAGAAACTGGAAGACAATAGGATGGTAACTTTGAAGTGTTAAAAGAAAATTACTGCCAATTCTTCAGATATGAAGGTGAAAGAAAGCATATTTAGATATAGATAAATGGAGAGAATTTATTACTGGAAGCTCCACAGAAGTGAAATATTTAACGAGATTTTTCAGCAGAAGGAAAATAACTCCCAGTGGAAACATAATGTTTCCAGAAGGAATGAAGAGCAATGGAAGAACAAATAACAATTAAATATAAATAAATATTAATTCTATATAATAACAAAAATAGTTTGTATGGTTTCAAATATATGTGGGCTTAAATACATATGATAATAGTAAAGGTTTGGATGGGGCCAAATGAATTTAAAGTTTTCTGAGGTCTCGTTGCCCAGGAAGTGGTAAAAGTTCTAGTTTTTAATAAACTTTGGTAACACACACCCTGAGTTGAGTCTCTAATAATGTTCTTTACATTAACAATACTAACATTGATCGAGTGGTTACTAAATGTACCTAGCTCTGTGCTAAGCGCTCAAATGCAAAAAAGTAGAAGGAAATAATAAATGTAAAAGCAGAAATTAGTGTAATACAGGCAAACGGTTAGTAGAGATAGTCAACGAAGTCAAAAGTTAATTTTAATTTTTATTTATTTATCTTCCTGAGGAAGATTTGCCCTGATGTTAATCTGTGCCAATCTTCCTCTGTTTTGTGTGTGGGTCACTGCCACAGCATGGGCAACAAGTGGTATAGGTCCACACCCAGGGTCCAAACCTGTGAACCCGTGCCGCCAAAGCTCAGCACATGAAGTTAATTACCATGCCATGGGCCTGGCCCCCAAAAGTTAGTTTTTAAAACATGAATAAAATAGATTAACCCTATAGAGATTGATTTTAAACAAATAAAAAGAAAAAAAGTAAAAAGACAATTTTCTGCTCCCGGAATTGGAAAAGATGACATCAATACAGATCATACAGATCATAAAAACTAATAAAACAATATTTGAACAATGTTATGTCAGTCAATTTGAATAATTAGATGATATGAATAGATTTGTAGCAAAGCACAATTTATCAAAGCTGACAAAAAGTAATGAAAAAATCAGATTACTTCTAACAAGCAGTAAAGAAATTAAACACATAATTTAAAACCTTCACATACACAGACACACATACACCCACAAACTCAGTCCTATATGGCTTCACCAGTGAATCGTTTCAATTATTGTAGAAAGAGGTAACACAAAACTTACATAAATGTTTCCAAAAATGGACAAGAGAAAAATGCAAATGCTGTCGTGAATATCAAGGCAAAAATCATGGTCCTGCTCTCAAAGGCCTTAAATTTAGGTACAACTATCACACATATGCTCACCTCAGTTATTTAACATTGAAATGCAGTTTATAGTTAAGTCCCAAAGCAATTGTTATCGACAGAAATTCTGCGTTACGGTGTTGGGATTTTAGTAGGCTAACTATTATGAACAGCAGACTCGAAATTGCAATGGCTCAGAAACAACAGAAGTTTAATTCTACCTTAGATAGGAGTGAAGAGCAGGAGTTCCAGGTGGGGGGAAGCGCCCCCATGCCTTAGAGAGCTGCCCATTGCTCAGCCACATTATCCACTGTAAACCCAAAGGAGCAGCGACAGGAATCAGGTTTGGGGGGACAGAAGCCTCTAATGTTCTAAATTGTCCCAGCCATTTTGATCAGGCCAACACAGTTGAATAAATATATTTAACCTGTTCAGTATGCAACACTGTCCAGAGAAGGCATTTGCTCCATAGGGAAATCTTTCTCAAATCTAGTTGAGGACAATCTTTGTGAATTTCTTTAGGCCTCATCTGCCCTGAGAAAGTGACTGCACTACAATTAGTGTACTTTCGTATTATAGAATCCTGATATAATGCTGCATTACTTATTGGTGCAAAATCTCTCATCAGCATGTGCTCAAAGTGTTTTCCAGTGAAAGGTGAAATGAGAATCGGAATAACTATGGTGCTCATGTATTTCCGTAACTCTTCCATAAGTTTGCCTTGCATTGTGGTAGCAAGCACAGACATTCAGGTCTGTTTGGTCTTAATTCTGGAGAGTGAAAAGTGTATTTTCTTCTTCCTTACACTTACAGTGGCATATATTTTGGCTACCAGTGCAGCACTCTTTTCATTTATCCACTCAATCATTTAGCCAGCAAACATTCACCAAGTCCCTACCCCTTGCCAGGCTCTGTGCTGAGAGTGCAAAGACAGACAACAAGACAGTCCTGCCCTTCAGAAGCTCATGGTGGAGCAGGGAGACAGCAGTTTGAAATAATGCAAGGAGATAAATGCTGTAGCAGCAGAAGAAACCAGGAGCAGGAACTCAGGGAAAAGAGCGAATGATTCCTCATAGGATGGGAAGAAGGGATAAGGAAAGCTTCACGGAAGGTATGGAAAACTAATTCTAGCCTTGAAGGATTGTGAGTAGGAAAAGAACTTGTCAAAAGCAGAAAGTGAGGAAGAAAAGAGCTTTTGAGCTGGAGAAAGGCATTCTTCTCTTCTGCAAACATTTCCTGAGTATCCACTATGGTTTTCAATCGTGCTAGGCACTGGGGATGAAATGTCAGTAAGACATGGTCCCTGACGTAGGGATGTCACATTTCCTGGGCAAACAGACACATAAATGATGACTGTAAACTATGGGGTGTATTAGGGTGGAAGGAAACAAAGGTGCATAGACTGAACAACCAGGCTGGCAGTCAGGGAAGGCTTCCATGAGGAAGGGGCATCTGGGTGGAGCTCAGGTGGCTGAGAAGCTGGTCAGGTGAACATGGGAACATGTTAGTTTGCAGACTAAGGGGCACAAAGTTAAGGCAGGGGAGTGAGGAACTGTGGCACGATGGTGAAGTGCAGTAGTTCAGCCTGACAAAAGCAGAGGGAGGTGGGAAGGTGGGAGAGGCCAGAAATGCATTTCTCATGAATGGGAGTAGAAAGTAATAGAAGAGGTTTAAGGAATAATAAGTCATGGTCTGATTTGCACTCTTATTTAAAATAATAACAGCTAGTGGTTACGGAGCTTTTGCCCTGTGTCAGGCTGGAGGCCAAGTGCTTTAATATCTCTCTGTGTCCAGTGTAGAGAACTTATGGGAGGGGCAGGTGAGAGTCAGAGAGACCATGAAGAGGCCAGTAGGGAAACGGCATGCACAAGCCTCACCATCAGTCCTATAGGACTGGCTTCTCCCTTCCCACAAGTGTCATTCATCTCCCTTCCCCTTACAAGTCCCAAAAGACTTTGTTCCTGTGTGACAGTCTTTACCTTACTTTATTACCATGGAGCAAAATGGAGAATAAGACATGAGGTGGGGTTTACCCTTTATTATATTCATTTATATGCTGTCTTATCCCACACTGTCTCAGTTGTGGCTCTAGCAGGCTATGTAGCATCTCTGAGCTTCAGCTTCCTCATCCATAAAATTGGCAATAATAATACTGATTTATAGTTGTGCATATTAAATAAAATATTTATGAAGTGCTGGCCTAGAGCTTGGTGCACGTCAGAAACCTAGCAAGTATTTTTTTCTCCCTCTTCTTCACAAGATCATAACAGACGGGCTTCCCGGATCATCTCCTTTTTCCCTGTTGTTCCCAGCCCTGTTCTTGACCTGCAGGAGACTAACACATGTTTGATGTGCTGTTTGAGTTCAGAGGCAGGGTCTTTACCCAAGAAGAAGACAACCATCCTGCAAAAGTAGAAGGAATCATCCCTGACCCTCAGGCATCAGCCCAGAAAACAGAAAAGGTCTCAGTCGGAGCCCAAAATTGAGCTGAAATAGGCAAAACCATCATGTAGTTGGGGAGAGATGTCAGGCTAGCATGGCCAGGAAGTCACCTGTTTCAGATGAAGGAAACACTCAGTGCTCAGCTGAACACCTGGTAGCTCCCTGGCAGGACACACAGTCCTTGACTGACACACACTGATTCCTCCTTTCCCCAAGTAAGTGCACACACAATGGTTCATACAGTTATTGGACATTCACTGGTCATGCCATCATGTTTCAGTCTCTATGTGTTTACACATGATTTTCTTTCCACGTAAAATGCCCTCTCTCTCTTGACTGCCTGGAAAACCATAATTTACTCATCAAGACTCAGCTCCAAGGTGGCCTCCACCTAACTTCCCTCTGACACTCTCATCCACCTTTGTGCCCTCACCAGTTCCTGAACACCCTTCTCCTATGACATCAACCACATTGAACTGCTTGTGCTTCACCCTGAATGACTGAAGGGATATAACTATTACCACAAGGAAAGGCAGGACAGTTCATTGCTGCTGGTTATCCAGCTATCCAGGACAGAGGGTATCCAAGAATAGCTTTGGGGTATTGCTTTGCAGGAGACTGAAGACCTGTTCCAGGGTGTGCAGTCTCTTATACTCTTGTCTATGTAGGCAAAAATCTATTTGTCATCATCGTCATCATCATCATAATGCCTATTTCATAGATTAGAATCTAAGGCTCAAAGAGGATTAATGACAAGATTAAAAATATACTACTGGGGCCGGCCCAGCGGCATAGTGGTTAAGTCGCACACTCCACTTCAGTGGCCCAGAGTTGGCAGATTAGGATCCCGGGCACAAACCTATCCACCGCCTATCAAGCCATGCTGTGGCAGGCATCCCACATATCAAATAGAGGGAGGAAGATGGGCATGGATGTTAGCCCAGGGTCACTCTTCCTCAGCAAAAACAGGAGGATTGGCGACAGATGTTAGCTCGGGGCTAATCTTCCTCACCAAAAAAAAAAAAAAATACTACTGACAAGTATTAGAGCATTTATTCAAATCTATGCCTTTTAATTTTAAGTCTAGAACTCTCTAGAAAGTCTGCCTCAGTCTGTTTGTCTTGTGTACCTCTCTTTTCCCTAACTAAGGCCTCTATGTGTGGCCACACCAACCAACACCCTGGATTCTCTGACATATGGGCAGGAAACTGTTTCCATAACTGAAGCAAAGCACCAAATAATCCAGGGGGTGATTACACTATGGCGTAACCTAGATCTCTTTATCCCTGGAGTTCTTCCATGCTGCTTCCCGCAGCCACCACTGTGCCAGCCCCGAGAGTATGCAATCACCTTTGTAGGTCTGGATTGTCTAGGTGTGAGCAAACATTCCTGTCCTCATTTTCCTTTAACACAGCCAAGATGGAGACCTTCAAAAAGATCTTCTCTAAATACTAACACAGAACACAAGATGAAATGCTTGCCCAGTTGTTTTCAAAGTGTATTCCCAGACCACAGCATCACTATCACTTGGAAACTTTTTAGATACCCAAATTCTCAGGCTTTACCTCAAACTACCAAATCAGAAACCCTGAGAGTGGGGCTCAGGGATCTGTTTAGTGGCCCTCCAGTTTGAGAACCACCATGCTCTAGGTTCAAAGACAAGCAGATGGACTGGTTGAAGGCTTGTGGGCCCATAATAGCTCATCATTTACTCAGATCTAGTCTAGTCTGTCCCATGCCCTTTCTGAGGGCCTTGTCTAGTAACATCGCTGGTTCACACTTCAGCTCTTCTCTACTTTCACTTACCCAAGGGGAGAGGGGGGTTGGTATTAATGAACCCCAAAGTCCTTCAGAGGAAGACTACGAGCAGGAAGTGGAGCCAATATTCCATCCATGTCTGAACAAATACTCTCATCTCTTCAGATTCCCATCAGCACAGAGAAAGCCTTCAAGTCACTGCCCTACTTTCTATTGTTACCACCACAGGTGGGCTTGAGGGTTAGTTCTTCACTTACATTTTATATGTCCAACTTTGGTGGATTTACTCATGTGGGCTGCCACATCAAGGATGCCCCTCCATTTGTTTAGGCCTAAACCCTGTTCCCCCACCAGCACAAGTCTCAGCTCCCCCATGAAGCCCTCTTTCATGACCTAATATTTGGCTTGTATCTCTTTACTATTTGTATTTAGAACAGCTCTTAGCATTTGGCATCTGCTATGCTGTGAAGCTAATAATCTTTATGTGCATAAGTTCTGTCTCCTTCATTTGGATGGTGAATTCTTTGTGAGCAGGAATAATGGCTTATAACTCTCTGCATCCATAGAAGAGTCTAGCACAATATTTCTTAGCCCTGGATGCATTCACTAGGAAGTACTTTAAATAATACTAATGCCCAAACCTCAGCCAAAGCTATTCTGGGTCAAATGGCCTAGGGTGGGGCATAGGCATTTGTAGGTAGAGGCTCCCCAGTGATTAGAAGGTACAGGTCATGTAGAGAACTGTTGACTGACTTCTTCTTTTTTTCCAATGATGAGCTATAAATTTTTAAAATTTATTTTAGGCACAAAGTAAACATTCAGAAGTATTTGCAGCAGCTGCTTCTAATGAAGTTGAAGCCATCCAATATCAAACTCGAAACAGTTCATTAATAGACTGCTCTTACTGGGGGTGCCTTTGGTAACTGATCTCCATGGGATGAGACACTTGGTGCTCTCCAGCCTCAGAATCAGCCATTGGTGCAATAGCTAAGGTCCTTGGTGGGGAAAAAAAATACTGCAGCAGAAAGATCAGCACCCTGGGATTATTTAGCTTGTGGAGAGAAAAATCAAAGGAGTTCCCATGTGAGCCTTTTAGGTGCAGTGACAACAGCAAAAATGGCAACAATACTAACATTTGTATGGGTGCTCTACAGTTTACAAACACTTCCATAGCCAATCTTTCATTTGGTCTTCCAATAATACAAGGCAAATAATTTTACCTATTTTAGACATGGGGAAACTGAGGCTCAGAAACCTTTAAGTGAATTTAAATGGCTCTCACAACTTGTAAATCCAAGTATGATCTCTTTCCACTGCCTTTCCAATAGTCGATACATTGTACCTCAAAGAAGCTAAGCTGTACTGAGAAAACAGATGTTTGACTGCTTTGATTGTAGGGTTGACTGTAGGGTTATGATTCTAAAGAGAGAAGTTTGTTCTTTATGTAGACTTGAGTAAAAGAGTAAATACTCCTCTACCTGAAAAAAAAAATTCTTAAAAAAAACTAGACTGGACAACATGTCCTCTCAAACTTTCTCTGTCTTGGACTACTATGGCTATCGTGATTTCAACTATGGATAAGCCTGCTACTGGCCTTGTCTAAAGTAGCCAGGGGCAGAGATGGGAGGGATGCTGAAGTAAATTTTCTTTTTTTTTTTTTTTGTGAAGAAGACCAGCCCTGAGCTAACATCTGCTGCCAATCCTCCTCTTTTTTGCTGAGGAAGACTGGCCCTGGGCTAACGTCCATGCCCATCTTCCTCTACTTTATATGGGACACCGCCGCAGCATAGCTGACAAGCAGTGCATTGGCAGGTGTCCAGGATCTGGGCCCGCAAACCCGGGCTGCCAAAGCATGAACTAAACTGCTGCACCACCCGGCTGGCCCCTGAAATGAACCGTCTTAAAGTGTCCTGATACCCTGACATCCTGTAATCTGTGCAGAAAACCATTGCCAATCTTATAAGGTTCTTTTTCTCTCTGATTATTTAATTCCTTATGGTTATGTGCATAAAGCGAATGCAAACATATTTATATTCTGTAGAAGGCACTGCAGATAAATTCCATGGCTGAGACTTCTTTACCTTCCCTTCTCTGACGTGGCATTACTCAATGTAGAAACTATTAAAGCAACCAACGCAGCACCACATTGGGCTTCTATAGCTACACAAATTGGTTTTCCCAGTGTTAAGTTCAAAATTGGCCTGATAATTTTCTAAAGTGATTCCCACATTTCCAACTAAGCAGCTTAGGCACCTCTTCCAACCCTAATATCACCGCCCTCTCTCAACCTCTCCTTCTTGTCTCTTCATCCCTTTCCTTCACTAGGAGTCCTCCTCCTGGTTGTTCTCTCCTTCTTGTGGTCCACTGACTCTATCCATGCACTGACGCCAGAACAGTCTTTCTGAAGCACAGCTCTGACATGATCACATCCTATTCAAAAATCTTTTATAAGTACCCATTGCCCGTAGACTAGGGCCTGCCATTTAAGACATTCAACAATCTAACCCAGGCCTGTTCCCAGGGTAGGGCAGGGGCTAAGGGAGCAGCTCTGGAGCAAGTCTGCCCAGACTTGAATCTCAGATCTACTAAATCTACTGCTTAACAGGCACGCACCCTTACACATGATACTTATTGCTCCACAGCTTAGTTTCCCTATCCGTGTTACAGAAATAATTATAGTACATACCTCATAGAGTTGTAAGCCCTAAGTGAAGCGTCTAGTGCCTATTATACAATAAACACAAAATGAATGCTATTTATCTGTTATTATTACTATCATCAGTATTATTATTACTTGCTCAACACAACTTTCCACTACAATCTTAGCTTACCCCTAATTCCATCTCATGTCTCCCCTTCTCGAGGTCCTTAGTCATAATCACATTGGTAAAGTCCCTTTTTCCATAAGGTAACATATTCATGGATTCCGAGGATTAGGACATGGAATGTCCTTTAAGAGGAATTCTGCCTTTCATATCCTTATAGAGTAATATAGGCAATATTAAAATTTTATATAGTGCTTATTATGTACCAGGTACTGTTTTAAGTGCTGTTTGTACATAATTTAATTAATAATCTCAATAGCTCTAATGAGGTGGGTACTATTATTATTATCATCCCTCTCATAATTGAGGTAGATTAAGTAGTTTGCCCAAGGTACAGCAGTGAATGGTAGCAGAACCAGAATTTGAGCTGGGTACTCTGGCTCATGAGTCCATGTGCTTAACCACTATGCTAAATGACTTGTTAAAAAAATAATATTTGCTGATCTGAGACTTTAACAGCAAAATTATTTCTAGGGGGCTTGAAATTCACATGAGCTTCTTATCATCTTTGAATATCCCTCCTCAATATTTACATGTGTATACATGACCTCCATATGTATAGATATATATTGTGTCATGGCCCAGTTTATTATAGGTCCTTGAGTTATGTTTTGTTTACCTCTGGGAGTTTCATTGATTTCTGTGATTAGAGTCTTCTCATTTATGTTAGTTTTTGAAGATCCATTGCTCTTACGATTAACCAAGAACTGTGCTTTAGATATTTTATGTAGTATTGACTGGACCATCAGATGCCCAAAGATCAAAGACCTCTGATATTCCCAGAGTACAAGCCAAGTAAGACAAATATCCTATGTCCCAAGTGTTTTCTGCTGTTCTTGGTGCTAAAATTGTCATTGAGGGTTATGCAAGACTCGTTGCAGTTGAATGTATATGGGACTCCCTCCTCACTTCTACCTGCTTCTCAGGCAACATGAGACATTTTTATCTTCATCTTCAGAGTAATGGGGAGCCATTGAAGGGTTTTTAATAATGTGGGTAAAATAATTATATTTAAATTTTGAACACATCAGTTTTACTGCAGGTGGGAATGTTGGACGTTAGACTAAATAGCTGGCCATTTCAGCAGTTCAGGCAGAACATAATAATATCTTGGACTAAAATTGTGTTTGAGACATAGAGGAGTGCATATCTTTAAGAAATGTTTAATTAGTAAATGTCTTGGTATTGAACTGGATATGGGAGCTAAAGGAGAGGTCAAAGGTAACTGCCATGCTTCAGGTCTGTGTTGTTGGATGAAAAATAATTACATTCATAGTGAAGAACGACAAGGATGAGGGGGTGGTTGGTGAAGGGTCATTAATCTAGCTTTTGATGTGATGAGTTTTATGTGCTTTAGAAACATCTAAGAAGAGAAATCAGGAAGGCACTTGAATATATATGTCTTGAGCTCAGAAGAAAAGTGTGTACTGAAGACATATATGTATGTGTCATTTACATATATTTATAATAACATATAATGACTTGAATTAAATTGTCAATAAAAGGTTTAGACAAGTGAGAAAAAAAGAGGGCCTAGAGCTCAACTTTGAAGAATCTCTATCATTTAAGTTTAAGTAGAAGAGGATGAACTTGCAAAGACAGAGTGGTCATGTCTTCAGCTGGTGAGTTACTTTAGTGTCCTATTTCTTCTAAATCACCCAACATCAACACTCAGTGAACACATAGGGACTAAGCTTCCATAATTGCAATGGAGAAATAAAGAGGGCAGAGAAAGCAGAAAATTCCATTTAGAGTGGCCTGACATAAAGGGCAACTATCTTCATTAGGTTTGCTTCTGAAAATCACTGCACTGTCATTGTAGGTATCTTTTGCTTTGTCTTTGTCTATCCAGGAGACTACACCTTACTTCCTCCCCTCCTACTGGGATTAGACCCTTCCCTCATCACTCCAACACTGTGATTTGCAAAAAAGGCTGCCATCTTTTTATTGATCTAGCTTCTCTAAAGATAGTCATTGGGTCTAAAAGCAGGCCCTTGATCTAAGCTGGAGAGATTGGAGAACTTTTTTTTCTTTTTCAACTTGGGACATAAGAGAGCTGGTCTCAGTCCCTCACTGGTGATAGTTTTTGTTGTGGTCCTCATAGCTAGTGGCACATATTCTGGGGCATGGTGGAATTCAGCCATGTGGAAGATGTCTGTCTGAGGGACAGAAGCCAATCTGTAAGGAGCATAAATGAAAGGTGGAAATAGTCCTTGTGGCTGGCAATATCCTGGACTAAGTCATTTGTGAAGCACAGCTACATCCCAGCCCTTATTGTAGTTTGCATTCTTAAGACAATAACATTTTTTTTGCAAAGGTAATATCTCATTTTGGGTTCAGGCACTTGATCTGCAGCTATGCACTAATTGAGTCTTCATGCTCTATGGCTGAGAGAGCAGCTGTGCCTGATGATGATTAACAAGTGTCTGAGAAGGGGAGTTCGCTGCACTCCTGGGCTGGAAGCACTTTCTGAATGGACTCTATTATGCACCGAGAGAAGGTGCTAGAGAATCAGCTCAGGAAGGGGGTGGATGTGTGTGGTTTGCTCATGAATGATTTGGTAATTGCCCTCTGGGATCTGGAGTTGCTATTATCTCTTACAAGGTGATGAAGCTGTGGGATGATGCCACTTTTCTTAATCTGCTGAATTCTGTTGATTCAGTTGTAGTCACTCAAGTAGAGAGGGAGTGGGAGAATGAACTCTCCTGCTGTTGCTAGTGCCAGAGACCAGAGGCTGCAGGAGCAAGCAGCAATAACAACCTCTCTCTGCTTATCCCCTGTTCCCACCCTGCCCCCCTCAGAAGTGGCAGGTGAAACCTGCAGATCAGAAATTTCAGTAACCAGAGCAGAACCGGTGACCTAGCCCCCAGTGGCAGCACCCTCAAACCAGCTCTACCAGCAGTGGGGAAGCATACAAATCCCTGGGTCCCTGGGTTCCCAGTAGCAACAGCGACATTCGGGAACCCAGCACACTTGGCAGCCGGCACCTCCAGACAACCCGAGAGCAGCAACACAGATGATGCCCAAGGCAGCGGCATCCAAGCCCATGGAGAGCCCACAGAGAGCAGTGGAGGAATATTCAAACAAGATTTAATACCTATCTTTCTCAAACTCTGCCAACAAATTGAAGATGGGACACTTCCTAACTCATTTTATGAGGCCATTACCCTGACACCAAAACCAGACAAGGACAACACAAAAAATGTAAATTACAGGCCAATATCACTGAGGAAGTTACATGCAAAAATCTTCAACAAAATATTAGCAAATCAAATACAACAATACATTAAAAGGATCATATACCACAATCAAGTGGAATTTATTCCAGGGAAGCATGTATGGTTCAACATCTGTAAATCAATCAATGTGATACACCACATTAACAAAATGAAGAACAAAAATCACATGATCACCTCAATAGATGCAGAGAAAGCATTTGACAAGAATTAAGATCCATTTATGGTAAAATCTCTCAATAAAATGGGTATAGATGGAAAGTACCTCAGCATAACAAAGCCATAAATGACAAACCCACAGCTAACATCATACTCAACGGTGAAAACTGAAAGCTATTCTTCTTAGAACAGGAACAAGATAATGCTCACTCTTGCCACTGTTATTCAACATAATACTGGAAGTTTTAGCCAGAGCAATTAGGCAAGAGAAAGAAATGAAAGGTATATAAATTGGAAAGGAAGAATTAAAACTGCCACAATTTGCAGATGACATAATTCTATAAATAGAAAACTCTAAAGAATCCACCAAAAAAATATTAGAAATTAATGAATACAGTAAAGTTTCAGGGTACAAAATCAATTGCATTTCTATACACTCATAATGAACTAGGAGAAAGAGATATCAAGAATACAATCTTGTTTACAATCTTAACGAAAATAATAAAATACCTAGGAATAAATTTAAGGAGGTGAAAGACCTATACACTGAAAACTATAAGATATTTTTGAAAGAAATAAAAAAAATGACATAAAGAAATGGAAAGATATTCTGTGTTCATGGATTGGGAGAATAGACATAGTTAAAATGTTCATATTACCTAAAGCAATACACAAATTCAATGCAATCGGAATCAGAATCCAAATGATATTCTTCACTGAAATAGAACAAAGAATCCTAAAATTTATGTGGAATAACAAAAGACCCTGAATAGCCAAAGCAATCCAGAAAAAAAAAGAACAAAGTTGGAGGTATCACGCTGCCTGAATTCAAAATACACTATGAAGCTATAGTAATCAAAACAGCATAGTACCGGCATAAAAACAGATACACAGATTAATGGAACAGAATTTAGAACCCAGAAATAAAACCACATACCTATGGACAGGTCTTCTTTGACAAAGGAGCCAAGAACATGCAAGGGAGAGAGGAAAGTCTCTTCAATAAATGGTGTTGGGAAAACTGGAGAGCCACATGCAAAAGAATAAAAGTAGACCATTACCTTAAACCACACACAAAAATTAACTCAAAATGGATTAATGACTTGGATGTAAGACCTGAAACCAGAAAACTAAAAGAAAACATAGGCAGTACACTCTTTGACATTGGTCTTAGCAGTATCTTTTTGAATACCATGTCTACTCAGGCAAGGGAAACAAAAGAAAAATTTTAAAAATGGGACCATATCAGACTAAAATGCTTTTGCACAGCAAAAGAAACCATCAACAAAATGAAAAGACAACCCATCAACTGAGAGAAAATATTTGCAAATCATATATTTGACGAGCGGTTAATATCCAAAATATATAAAGAACTCATACAATTCAACAAGAAAAAAATGAACAAGCCAATCAAAAAATGGGCAGAGGATATGAACAGATATTTTTCTAAAGAAGATTTACAGATGGTCAACAGGCACATGAAAAGATGTTCAATATCACTAGCTGTTAAGGAAATATAAATCAAAACTACAAAGAGATAGCACCTCACACCTATCAGGATGGCTATAATTTACAAGACAAGAAGTAACAATTGTTGGAGAAGATGTGGAGAAAGGGGAACCCTTGTACACTGCTGGAGGGAATGCAAACTGGTGCAGTCACTAAGGAAAGCAGTATGAATATTTCTCATAAAATTAAAAATAAAAATACCATATGATGCAGCTATACCACTATTGGATATTTATCCAAAGAATATGAAGTCACTAATTCAAAAAGATATATGTACCCCTATGTTCATCACAGCATTGTTCACAATTGTCAAGACATGGAAGCAACCCAAGTGCCCATCAATGGATGAATGGGTGAAGAAGTTGTGGTATACATATGCAGTGGAATAGTACTCAGCCATAAAAAAAACCCAGCAAAATCTAGCTATTTGTGACAACATGGATGGACCTTGAGAGTGTTATGCTAAGCAAAATAAGTCAGGCAGAGAAAGACAAATATCACATGATTTCACTCATATGTGGAAGATAAACAAATGAAGACATGGATGAGAATAGATTAGTGGTTGCCAAAGGGGAAGTGAGTGGGGTGAGGGCAAGAGGGGTAAAAGGGGCACATGTGTATGGTGATGGATAAAATCTACATTGGTGGTGAACACGATGCAGTCTATACAGAAGGTTAAATATAGTAATATACACCTGAAATTTACATGTTATAAGCCAATATGACCCCAATAAAATAAATTTTAAAAAAAGAGTACCCTTGCTCATTTGGGTGCACTTGTAAGTCAGGATGCCCAGGCTCAGAGCCTAAGGAGGGCATTCTTTCTTATCTCAAGAAGGTAGCCACAATTCAGTTTCATAAAGGGATTCCTTCTTGTCCCTGGATGAACTCTATGCCAGAAACACATCAAAGTTGGAAAATCAGTCTCTGGGTTTGTTAACCACATGACAGTCCGGCCAGGCAGCATGAACCCTAGGGCTGGGGCTGAAACTGGACCAGGAGTAGGCAGAATTTTCACTTATTTCACCTGCCATCTAATTCAGCCCCGGAGTTTCTGAGATGAGATAAATGTGGGGAAATCATAGGAAGGGAAGAGTCCAGTTCTCTCTGGCCCAGCCAATGTTCCTCCATCCTTGCCAACTGAGATCTCTTTCACATGCTAGCTGCTTTTCCTCTACTCGGCTCTCAGATGTGGCTCCCTTCCCTCTTTTTATACTCATTTCCCTTTCCCGTTTGCAGGCTCTCTCATTAATTCTTTTCAGGTTTGTCTCTTGAGCAGAGCTGTTTTACTGCATTCTGTTTTTCTCTCCCCTCTCTCATTGGGAGACTCCTTTGTCCCCTTTCTCTCCCTAATTCCCCTCCTCTCACAGATATGCTTTCTTTTTTTGGTGAGGAAGATTGGCCCTGAGCTAACATCTATTGCCAATCCTCCTTTTTGCTGAGGAAGATTAGCCCTGAGCTAACATCTGTGCCCATCTTCCTCTATTTTATTCGGGATGCCTGCCACAGCATGGCTTGATGAGCGATGTGTAGGTCTGCTCCAAGGATCCAAACCCACAAACCCTGGGCCTCCAAAGTGGAGCATATGAAATTAACCACTATGCTAGGGGGCCAGCCCCCAGCATAGACTTTTTAATCCTTTCTTTCTTTCCCTTTTCCCTTTTGTGTTCTTCCACTTATTATCTTCCCTGTTCTCATCTTTATTTTTTCTTTCACCTTTCTTATCACCCAGTATTCTGTCTTTGTCTTACATTCTCTTGATTTATCTTTGTCTGTCTGCCTCTCTCTTTCCTCTGCTCTGAACATCTGCCTATGCCAGTCACTTCCATTCAGATTTCTGTCTCGAATACTGGGTTTTCCCAAAATTCTTAAAGACAAGCAAGCAAACAAAAAAGCGAAAAAACAAAACAAACCCCAAACTCTCCTGGGATGTGGATTCATTCACATTCCAAATGTGCACTGTTTCATTCACCTGAATCCTTGCCCTCACCCATTCCACTCAGTACCTTAGAGGAGACCTGATTTCCTGCCATGAAATAAAAATCAACATAGCTGGAACCCATTGAACAAATGTTCCTTGGGTCAGAAATTTAGCAGTGTTGGGAAATGCTCAAGACCTGTCCCTCATGATGTAGCAAAGGTCACTATCAGGACCTTTGTAAACAGGTATTTTTCCTCTATAGGGATTGCTGCTACAGGCCTTGTGGGCTGACAGATTTATTTAATGTTTGTCGAAAGCCATCACAAGATCATCTTCTCCCCACTCTTAGTAATGAGCATGTGTCCTAACTCCTATAGGAAGCATGTCCAGCTTTTCCTCATTGGCTTATTTTGCTGGGTTGATCCCTAAGGATTAGTGTGAAAATTGAAGACCACTTTCATTTCAAGACCTAGTGATTCACAGATACCCTGGCACTTAAAAAATATCTCAACACTTAAGAAGATTTGGGGCAAAGAAAAAGGCCATAGGAAATGACTCATTTCCCCAGATATGGCCTAAGAATGTAGCCATAATTGGAAGGTGGTGCTGGTTCTACCTCAGCCTCCTTCCCCAGACCTCATTTAGGACCTGGGAACTTCAGTGCTCTGTTCTTCACCACTGTTCTCAGTGCTGCTCCAAGAGAGAATGCTACTCCCTGACACAGTCGGCAAGTTGTTCAGAGTCCAACTCCCAACTCTGTTTCCCATTAGAAATAAAATAAAGTGTCTCAAGTAGAGAACTGTTTCATTCCAAAGGCACAGTTCTTTGTCAGAATGTCATCGTTAGATCTATAATTAATGTAGGAAATAATATCTTACAAGAATGAAGGTTTTGCCCACCCTGCTTCTGCAGAAAACTACCCCTTTTTCTATGTGGACATGGTGAGCTGTGATATTTCAGCCCCCTCATCCTACACCATCATCACTATCAGGGGACACAGAGGCCCAAAGCCATGGCCATACTCAGTCCAGATGTACAAGTTTCTAGGAGTGTGTCTCTCTCAGCCTTGGGAGGTAGCACTTGACCAGGCACAGAGAGAATGTGGTCAGTGGGAATATCCAGCCCCATTGTGTGGAGTTGGCAGGGCTAAAGGACAGGTGAGGAGGCTGTGAAAGATTTTATTACTAGAGTATACTAAGAAGAGCAGGATGGGATATAAATAATGCTGGCGTGCTGGTGAATGTCCTTGGATTCTATGGATAAGCTTCCTTGTGGTCCAGGAAAACTAGAGGTGGGCCACATATAAAAACTAAATATTTTTTAAGGAAGAATAAATAGGTTGACTTGTACTGAAATAAGTTCTTCAAGCTATTCTGAAGCCATATCTTTATTTCAAGAAATTTTATTTTATTTTAGAACTCCTGTGTTCCAAATTCCTATATGTCCATCTACCAAGCAGTTTGTAAGACTCTTTAGGGCAGAGACTTGATAAAAAGAATCTCACAGAACTTTGCACATAGCACAGGTGAGAAATGTTCCCTGATTTTTACACTGTAAAGTGTCAGAAGTGATGGTTCTATTCCTCTCTCCACAAAGACCCATTAACCAGCAGCTTTCCCAAAGAGCCAAGCTGTGTGCCCCCTTCATCCTGCCTCTTTCTCTACTACTCTCTCAAGAAGCAGGAACTGGCCCTTCTGGGCCCTGTAGCTGCCCCTGCCTGCAGCTGCTCTCAATCCTCACTGTCATATCCTTGGTGAGGACTAGTGGTTGTGGGTGAGGAGTCTAGGATGGAATGTAATGATAGGAGTCATGGTGAGGAGCTGGAGGGAGGCCCATCCAGTGCTCCGACAGGTGGCACCAGGTCTTTCCCCCTGTTTAACACCTTCAGTGACTGGGGCTCTGGCCCTGGTTCTATGAGGAACACAAATCTTACCTCTTGT
Organism: Tapirus indicus; assembly: GCA_031878705.1. Lineage (NCBI taxonomy): Eukaryota > Metazoa > Chordata > Mammalia > Perissodactyla > Tapiridae > Tapirus > Tapirus indicus. The sequence goes on along the minus strand of CM062924.1, from coordinate 83,839,840 downwards.
GGCTGAAGGAGAGACACAGTCAGAGAGCCCTGTACATCTGAATCCAGCAAGACTGTGTCCAGTCTGGGTGGTGGGTCTCTTTGACGTCCTTGGGCACAGTAGTTCCATTGAAAGATCACGGAGGAAAAAATAAATTCTTACTAACATCTAGACAAAGAAAAGAGGATTTTTTAAAAAATCTTCATCTCCCAGGAAGATACCACAGTTGCTGAAAATTTCTCTACCCACTAGTCCATGTAGTGTGGTATTTGAAGACGCACTCACCACTTCTATTATCTAGAAGCTAACAGCTCCTAAACCATCCTACAAGTTCAGAAACATTTTCCATCTGGCTGGGGCCGAGCTGGAGAGAGAAAAGGTGGCTGATTTAGATGAGGACCATTGGCTGAGAATCCAGGGCTTGTATGTTGAGCTTATGGGGTAAAAAATCTATCTCTAGGTGCACTTTTGAATTGAGGTTGAGTGGTTCAGCTTCAACTGACCTAAGTGGATTGTTCTCCCAGGGGCCGTCAACCAATGTCCTAGGAAGGTGCTGGAGAGATTTGCTTAAGCAGTTTAGTTAGCAAGACCACACACCTCTTTGTACCAGCATGAGTGTCTGAGAGCTCGATAGTGTGAGCCTCACAACCACCCCCCAAGCCTTGAGTAGAGACTTGACAATTAACAAGCCTGTCCTTTCCTCAATATCTTCTTATCCTCATTCATCTCTGGATCCACTCATTCATCTGAACATCTACCAGGAGCCATGCATTGTGCAAGGCCAAAAGTCAATAAAGTATGGTTTATTGACTTGGGTTCTACTCCCAACCACAGTGTTTATTGTGAGAGAACTTGGCTAAATCACACAATCAATATGATCCTACGCTTCTTTAACTATAGAAAGGACTTAATAACCTACCTCAGACTTAAGGTTGCTGTGAGAATTAGATGAGTGTTAGCATATTTAAAGCAGTTATGCAGTGCCTAGTAAGTACTGAAAAATGATAACAATCATCATGACTCACCAGGTGCAGTGTCCAGCTCCAGAGCTCAGAACTTCCAGGGTCTCTGGCAAAAAGGAACAAATAAATGACAGGAGCCAAGTCCCAGGTATGCAGATTTCTTGGCTCTCACAGAACATGTTTGGAATAGACTCTTGTTTCCTAAACTCCCACTCCTACTGAAGCCAGGTCCCAGATGCTCATGGGCTAAATTTGCAGTGGAGAGAGATCACATGGGATTCAAGCTACTATTTCACTTTTTCTCAGGTGCAGAATAGGCTATTTTTGTAAAGCATGCTAAATTGTTTCCATGGAAACCACGTCATTAGCTGAGACTCATCTCAATGATGCTGCAGTGGAATTTTGTTTTTGATGTGCTTTGAAAGAAACTGACTAGTGGGTGTGCCTGGGCACTTGTGTGTATTTTTTTTCAGGCATGCACACACACACACACACACACACACACACACACACAATCCTCCTAATGCCTTTTTTCTTGAGAGTGTTTACAAAGCAGATTGATTGTTGCTCAGGAAACCATGACTTCACTGTCGTCATGTGCACCAGCAAAGCCTCTATTGTATTGAAGGCTGGTTAACGAGAAGAGGCATTCAAGCAGGTTAACAAGAAGAGTGGAGTGGATCCAGTGATGAGTTAAAGATAAAAGTGGGCCAATGAGTGGCAGGTAGTCACCACGAATGAGGAAATTAAAGATAAAAGGGGACGAATTTGGGAGAAACCAGTCCTGGATGCCAGTTTCAACTACCAATGCCTAATGTGGAGGAATAATGGCATTGTGTTACCTGAAACATATTCCCCATGTTTAAAAGCCCTCTTTCTTCTTGTCCCCCCACAGCTTGCTCTGGACACTGTTCCTTGCTCACACCACACACACACATGCACACACACACATACATCTATTTAGCATAAACACCATTCAAATCTCAAACATTCATTGATCATCTCTCCAGGCACTGTAAGAAGTGCTGTGGATTGTATAAAAATTGGAACATTAAGGCACATGTTCTATTAAAACTAATAGGAAAGATAGAAAAGTATACAAATACTGGGTATGCAGGTCCAGGTAAAATTTCACAAAGAGACCTTTTCCCAAGATGATAACCATACAGCTTTAGTCAATGCACTTAGCTTTCAATGTTTTCATTTCCCCATCTGTAAATTGGTGGTAAAGATACACAAAATGGTTTCAACGGGTGGATAAAATTTCCTCTAAAGGGCTGTGCAGATAGGAGGGGCAGGTGTACATACACTCTTCAGGATTCATTAGAAAATGCCTAATTGTAGAGGGTGTAGCTGAGACAGGTCCTGGATTCCAGCAGTCACATTCCAGTAGACAAAGTGTTGAGAACATAGTATGGTCAATGTGGATGACATGAACAGAATCATATGACAAGGTACTGTCTGCTAGAAGGAACAGTCAATAGCAGAGTTATACAGGAATGTGGGAGGATATATAGGGGAGCAAAGGGGAGAAGAAACTGGGAAGGTAGCCTGGGACCTTGTGTGCACAGATTCCAGAGAAATCTGGATATTTCCATATAGCTAGGTAGAAGACATTGAGGATATTTCAGCAAAGGCATGATATAATCCACAGCAGATGTTGTGGATAATATCACAGACCTCATGCTAAGGTCAATGTACAGGTGTTTTATTTGCACAGAAAAGTGTTTTCTTATAATTTAAAAATTAATTTATGCTCTGTAGGTAGACCTGCTCAGCTCCAGTTTGCTACAGGAATCACCTATTCCACTGTTTTATAACCACAGATTTACTCATTTTTGTTACTTGTCCATCTATAGAAAGCACATGGGATTTTAACATATGATTAAGTAAAGCTTTGAACAAAATTTATCTGGTGCCAGAATAGAGGATGCAATAAAGACTGGAAGAGCAGAGACAAGTTAAAAGGCGTGAATGCCACTCAGCTATACCCAGACCGTCCTTCTGGATATAACCTGGGCTGTGGTGCTGCAGCCTTGAGGCTGGAGGACTGGAACTCTGCTATATCAATTATTCATTTGTCTAACAACAAGCTTTGATGACTCATTCCAGGATAAGTCCTAGATGGCACATAAGGTACAGAGACATTTAAAGAGGAATGTTTCTAGGTGTGCAGCCCAAGGTCAAGTTTCTTATAGAGAACCAAAACAAAGGAATAAACATTTCCTGTCCACTACTCTGTAGAGGCCACATGTAGGGTATTGGGGGAAGTCACAAAGATATATAATACACAGTCTGACCTTCAAGAAACTCACAATCTAGGTGAGAAAGCAGGACATAAATACATAGAAAAAACTGTAATGGAGGGATTAAGTTACAGTAGAAGGGGTGCCTCAAAATAGAGTATGATTAATTGCCCAATGAATTTGAGTCCCAGTTTCTCTCCTAACTAATTAGGTATGTAATCTTAGACACGTAGGTTAATCTCCTTGAAAATGTTTTCTCAGTTATAATCTGAGAATTAAAATGATTATGTTTTCTTCCTTACCAGATAGTTGTGAGAATCACATAAAATCAAAGAAACAGAATTTTAGAGTGTATGGGACATTGATAGTACCCAATCATCTCTTAAATTTTCAGATAAGGGAAACTGAAGTTCAGAGGTTCTATGAGATATTTTCCAAGGCTACTGAGCTAATAATAATAATTGATACTATAAACTAATTTTTAAAATGTACATATATTTATTCCATCAATATTTTTTAAAATGCTATGCTCAAAGTCCTATTGTAGGCTCTGCAGAGTAGTGAACAAGACAGATGTCACATCTTCTGCCCTCTAAGATCTTACAGTATCTCAGAGAAGATACACGTTAAACACATAATTACAATTGGAATAGAGATGCCAAAGAAGAAATCCTTAGTACAAGAAAAGCATATGACAGAGGTACCAGGCCAATCCAGTAAGGTCAGGGAGAGCCTCTCGAGAGGGGACATCTGCCTCAAAGAAATAGTAACACATCTGTGATTGTAAACAAATTGAGACTAGAACACATGTTTGAATTGAAGGTCACTCTTCTTTCTTTAAAAGTATCTTACAGATTCTGGACTTAAATTCCACCATAAACAACTACAAAACTACAAGAAATATATAAAAAACAATTAGTTTCATGCAATGGAGAACAAGCAATGGATGACTGATTCCTGAGGTTAAAAAAAACACATGAGATGAGCTGGACAATCACCTTGGCTTTTTATCTAGGGGCAATTTCAGCACCAAGCACAAGCCAATGGAACAAAACAGAGCCTGAAAGACTCACTGTCCTGAGGAAACAGAGACTGGAGTTTGGGAAGACCAGGGTAACTAGAATTTGCAGAGCAGAGTACCAAAAAGGAAGAAGTTATGCAGCGAAACAACCTCAGAAATCTGCATAGGGTTCCCCTTGAGTATTTGGCTAGATACCAATCTCCATGTCTATAGGGTGAAATATCATGAGTCTAGGCAAAAAACAACTTCTGAGGAAAACAAAATTATAAGCTGTAAAATTCCCAGAGTTTACCCAGAACTGAGAATGGTTCAGATCCCAACTAGCCATAGTGAAGAGACCTCATTAAATGCATGGGACATTCAGTAGAAGAGAGCTTACCTGATATTTCTTCTAGAAATTTCAAAAAACAAGCCATGAGAAGATCAGACTGATATGCAAGTAATCTAGCTGCCTGTCAGAAAAAAGTCCACCATGCTTTGAAGGAATACAACAAAATGCAGTACTCAAAAATGTAAAATTTCTGGCAACCAATCAAAAATTATTATACAGGCAAAAATCAGGAAAATGTGACCAAAACTAGATGAAAAGTCAATAATGGAAAGATCCAAAAATGAGACAGGCGTGATGGAATTAGCAGATAAGTATATTAAAATGGCTAATATAAACATGCTATATATATATATATATATATAATTTAAAGGCAAACATGAGTACAGTGAGAAGAATGGAAGATAAAAAAATGAGCCACATGGACTATCTGAGGATAAAAACTATAATAGAAGAAATAAAAATTTCACTGGATAGGATTAACTGCAGATTGGACTGTACAGAAAAAGATTATATTTTTGAAGCTATAGCAGAAGAACTTGTCCAAAATAAAGCACAGAGAAAATAAAAAGACTGGGAAAACTAACAGTGACAGGAATCTATGAAACAGCATCAAAAGTCTACTATACATGCAAGTGGAGTCCTAGAATAAGAGGAAGGAGGCAGAAGAAATAATTTCAGAGAGTATTTAAAATTGGATGAAAATTATAGAACTATGCAACCAAGAAGTGCAAGCAGAAAAAAAAGAAAAGAAAATCAAAGAAAAACACATCATAATCAAACAACTAAAAAACAGTGATAAGGAAAAAACCTTTAAAAACATAAAGAAAAAAGTATATTACATATAATTGGATAAAGATAGAACAGCTAGATATGTGGTCAGAAACTAGGCAAGCCAAAAACAATGGAACAACGTATTTAAAAAGTTAAGAAGAAAAAAACCCTAGAATTCTCTACCCAGCAATATCTCAAAAAAGCTGAAAAAATGAATTTTTCAAACAAAATAAAACTGCTGAAATTTGTTGCCAGCAGCTATATCCTATAATAAATATTAAAGAAAGGCCTTTAAGAAGAAAGACTATGGCAGCTATGAAAAAAAAAAAAAGAAAGAAAAGAAAAGTGCAAGAAATAATGTGTGCTCACATTACACAAGATATTTTTCTCATTAAATTCTTTAAAAATATATATTAGAATGTTTAAGGCTGAAACAATACAATGCATTGTGGAGTAAATATAAAATGTATACATTCAATATAAATGGACTACACATTCCAATAAAATTGCAGAAATTATTAGAATGGATTTAAAAAAATCTAACTATCATGTGTCTACAACTTAAACACTAGATTCAAAAACATCCAAAGATTGGAAGTAAATGAATGGAAAAAGGTATACCAAGCAAACGATCGAGAGCTGGAGTGGTTACACTAAAATCAGATAAAAGAGATTTTAACACAAAAGTTGTTAGTAAACACTAAGAAGGATATTTTATAACGTTAAAAGGGTTAATTAATCAGTAAGACATAACAATTTTATATATACACACACATATATGTAAATATATATATTAGATATATAATATATACATATGTATAATATACATTAGTATAATATATATATTAGTATATATCTGTTAATGTAAAAATACATGAAGCAAAAACTGGCAAAATAAAAGAAATAGACAATTCAATAATAATAGTTGAAGACTTCAGTGCACCACTTTCAATAATGGGTAGAATAACTACACGATATCAACAAGAAAATAAAAGATTTGAAAAATGTCATAAATCAGTTAGACCTACAGATATATATGAAATACTCCACCCAATAGCAGAATATAGATTTTTTTTCAAATGCAGATGGGATATCTTGTAGGCTAGACCACGTGTTAGGACATAAATCAAGTCTCAGTAAATTTAAAAAGACTGAAATCATACTAAATATTTTCTCTGGCAATAATGAAATAAAACTATAAATCAATAACAGAAGAAAAACTGAAAAATTTAAAAACATGTTAAAATTAAACAACACACTCTTAAAGAACCAATAGATCAAAGAAGAAATCATGAGGGAAATTAGAAATTACTTTGAGATAAAAAAATGAGTACACAACATAAAAAAAAACCCCATGAGATTCAGCTAGAGCAATATTTAGAAGGAAATTAATAGATGCAAATGACTATTAAAAAAAGAAAAATGATTTCAAATCACTAATCTAACTATACACCTAGAGATATTAGTAAAAGAAGAGCAAACAAAATCCCAATTAACTAGAAAAAAAGAAGTAGTAAAAATTAGAAGGGAAATAAATTATTGAATGGAAAAACAATATAGAAAAATCAATGAAACCAGAGTTGATTCTTGGAAAAGATTAATAAAATTGACAAACTTTTAGCTAGACTGATTAAGAAAATAAGAGAGAAGACTCAAATTACTAAAATCAAGAATGAAATAGAGGACTCCACTACCAATCTTACAGAAATAAAAATGATTTTAAGGGAATATCATGAAAAACTGTATGCAACAAATGAGATGTTAGATGAAATGGACAAATTCTTAGGAAACAACAAACTTCTAAAATAACACCAAAAGATACAGAAACATAGATTATACCTATAGAAAGAAAAGAGTAATTTAATAATCAAAAGACTTCCCACTAACAAAAGCCCAGGACTAAATGGCTTCAATGGTAAATTCCACCAAATGTTTAAAGAAAAGTTAACACCAGTCTTTCACAAACTCTTCCAAAAATAGATGAGAAGGGAACAATTTCCAAGTCATTTTATGAGATCAATATTACCCTGGTATCAAAACCAGTCAAAGGCATCACAAGGAAATAAAATTATAGACTGATATCCCTTATAAATACAGACAAAAAATTCTTGAAAAAAATTATTAGCAAATAAAATCCAGCAATGTATTTGGATTAAAGGATTTTGGAAAAAAAGATTATTCATCATGACTAAGTGGGATTTATCCCAGGAATGTAACGGTAATTCAATCTAAGAAAATCAATCAGTGTAATACATCACATTAATAGAACAACAACAACAAAGACACACAATCATCTCAACTGATGTAGAAAGACATTTGACAGAATCCAACACCCTTTCATGATAAAAACTCTTAGAAACTAGGAATAGAGGGAAAATTCTTCATCATGATAAGGATATTTATGAAAACCCCACACTAATATCATAGTCAATGGTGAAAGAATTAAACTTCCCCTCTGAGATCAGGAAGAAGACAAGCATGCCTGCTTTCACTGCTGCTGTTAAACATTATACTGGAAGTTTTAGCCAGAGCTATTAGATAAGAAAAAGACATAAAAGGTATCCACACTGGAAAAGAAGAAGTAAAACTCTTTCTATTTGTAGATTATATTATCCTATACATAGAAAATCCAAAGAATTCAAAGAAAGCTACTAGAGCAAATAAACAAATTAAGCAAAGTTTCAGTGTATAAGATCTATACACAAAAATCAACTTTGCTTTTCTACATCAGCAATGAACAATCTGAAAAGGAAATTAAGGAAGGAATTCCATTTACAATAGCATTAAAAAGAACTAAATAGGAATAAATTTAACCAAGAAAGTCAGACACTTGTATGGTGAAAACTGGAAAATAGTTCTGAAAAAAATTAAAGAATAAATAGAAAGACATATTGCATTCATTAATAGGAAGACAACATTTCTAAGATGTAAATATTATCCAAAGTAATCTAAGATTCAATGCAACTTTATCAAAATTCCAACAGCCTTTTTCACAGAGACAGAAACACAGATTCTCAAAATTATACAGAACCCCAAGGGGCCCCCAAAAAGCCAAAACAATCTCCAAAAAAACCCAATAAAGTCAGTGGATTCACATTCCCAACTTGGAAATTTGCTACAAAGCTACAATAATTAAACCAGTACAGTACTGGCATAAGGATAAACATCTAAACCAATGGAATAGGAAAGAAACCCACAAATAATTCCTTACATATATGGTTAAATGATTTTTGAAAAGAGAGCAAGACCATTTGATGGGGGAAAGAACAGTTTTATCAACAAATGATTGTGGGAAAACTGGATATCCATATGCAAAAGGACGCAGTTGGATTCTTATCTGACATCATATACAAAAATCAACTCAAAAGGGACCCAAGAGCTAAATGTAAGAGTTAAACTATAAAATTCTTAGAAGAAAACAGGGGAAAATCTTCATAACATTGTATTTGGTAACAACTTTGTGGATATGACACCAAAAGCACAGGCAAAAAATAATTAAAATAAATCGACATCACCAAATTAAGAATTTGGGAGCATCAAAGGACACTATCAAAACAGTGAAAAGACGACCTACAGAATGGGAGAAAATATTTACAAATCATATGTCCAATGAGGGACTAATATTCAGAATATATAAAGAACTCCTACAACTTAACAACAAGAAAACCAAGCAACCCAACTCAAAAATGGGCAAAAGATCTGAGTAGACATTTCTCTAAAGAAGTTATACAATTGCCAATAAGCACATGAAAAGATACACAACATCATTAGTCATTAGGGAAATGCTAATCAAAGCAACAATGAGATACCACTCCACATCTACTAGGTTGGCTATCCAGTCATACATTGCTTAACAACAGGGATTTGTTCTGAGAAATTTGTTGTTAGGCAATTTCCTTATTGTGTGAACATCATAGAATGTACTTAAACAAACTTAGATGGTATAGCCTACTATGAACCTAGGCTACATGGTACTAATCTCATGGGACCACAGTTGAATATACAGTCTGTCATTGACCAAAACGTCATTACGCAGGACATGACCGTAATTAAAAAAATGCAAAATAAGTGTTGGCTAGGATGAGGAGAAATGGGAACCCTCATACATTGCTAGTGGGAATGTAAAATGGTGCAGTTTGGAAAGCAGTTTGGCAGTTCCTCAAAAAGTGAGACATGAAACTACCGTATTATCCAGGATTCCAATTATAGGTATATCCAAAAGAACTGAAAACAGATATACCAATACACATACCCACATGTTCATAGAAGTGCTATTTGTAATAACCAAAAGATGGAAACAGCCCAAATGTCCAACAGTGGATGAATGGATAAACAAGTCTATTGTAAACATACAATGAATATTATTCAGCAATAAAAAGGAATGGAGTACTGATACATGCTACAATGTAAATGAACTTCAAAATCATTATGCTAAGTGAAGAAAGGCAGACACAAAGGATCAGATTGCATGATCTCATTCATATTAAGTGCACAGAAGAGGCAAATCCACAGGGACAGAATGCAGATCGGTGTTGCCAGACTTGAGGGGAATGGGGAACGAAGAGAAACTGCTTAATGTGTATGGGGTTTTATTTTGAATTGATGGAAATATTTTGAAACTAGATAGGGGTGGTAGTGACAAAATATGGTGAAATACTTAATGCCACTGAAATGTTTATTTTAAAATGGTTAATTTTACGTTGTGTGAATTCCACCCCAATAAATAAAAAATAATGAACTACTGATGCATGTTACAATATGGGTGAATCCTGAATGCTCAATAAAACAAGCCAGTCACAAAAGGACATATATTGTATGATTCCATTTACATGAAATGTCCAGAATAGATAAATCCATAAAGGCAGAAAATAGATTAGCAATTTCCAGGGATGAACGCAAGAGGGAATGGACAGTGACTTCTAATGGGTAGGAAGCATCTTTTTAGGGTAATAAAATTGTTCTAAAATTAGATAGTGGTGATGGTTGCACAACTCTGTGAATATACTAGAAACCACTGAATTGCACACTTTAAAAGGGTAAACTTTATGGTATGTCAAGTATATCTCCATCAATATATTATAAATAAATACATGCAGAAGTAAAATATATGACAATAATAACACAAAGGACAAAGGCGATAAATAGAAGTATACTGTTACAAGATTCTTACATTTTACATCAATGTTCTAATATTATTTGAAAGTACAGCTGTGTATTGTAATTTCTAAAAAACTCTTAAATAGCTAAAACAAAGTACTATAGCTAATAAGCTAACAATGATAATAAAGTAGAATTACAAAAACAATTCAAATAAATTTTAATAGAGAAAAAATAAAACAAAGCACATAGTGCATGAAAAGAAGTAGAGCAAGACAATAATTTTACTCTGAAAAATACTGGTAACATTAAATCCAAATGGTCTAAAGAGTTCAATAAAAAAAAAGACTTTGTCAGAATTGATTACAAAGAAAAAACAAGACACAATATATGCTGTCTATAGGAAAATTACTTTAAATATAAACACACAAAAATGTTAGAAGCCAATGGGTAGAAAATGATATTTTATGGGAACATTACATATAAGAAAGCTGCAGTGGCTATGATAATACCAGACAAAGTAGACAGAAAAAAAAAGACTACTAAGGGTTAAAAAAAGTATTTCCTAATGATAAAGAAGTAAATAAATCAAGAAGACATAACAATTCTAAATGTGTATGCACCCAAATACACAGATTCAAAATACATGAAGCAAAACCTGACAAAGTGAAAGAAGAAATAGACAAAGTCACATTTATATTTGGAAATTGAAATACTCTTTTCCCAGTAAGTGATAGGAACAAGCAGACATAAAATCAATGGGGATATAGAAGACTTAAACAAGTCTATCAACCAATGTGACCTAATTGACGTTTATAGACTGCTCTATCCAACAGCTACAGAATATATATTATTTTCAAGTGTACATATAACCTTCACCATGAAAGACAGTATGTTGGGTTATAAAACAAATATTAATGAATTTAACAGTACCAAAGTCTTACAGAGTTAGTCCTCTTAGCACAATGCGGTTAGATTAAAAATCAATATCAACAATATATTTCAAAAATCACCAAATTTTTGGAAAATTAAATAACACCCTTGTAAGTAACCTGTGAGTCAAAGGAGAAATCAAGAGGAAAATTAGAGAACATTTTGAACTATATGAAAATAACAGCATGACACATTACAATTTGTGGTATGCACCTAAGGAATTGCTAAAATAGAAGTTAATAGTCTATACGCTAAATTTAAAATAGGATGGTATAAAATAACTTATCTAAGCTTCTACCTTAAGAACCTAGAAAAAAAGCAGATTAAACCTAAAACAAGTAAAATGAGGGCCAAGAAGTATAAATTTTAATTCTTTTAATCCCCAGAGCACACAGATAACAGAATAAAAAATTTGAGAGATCTCAGCCAATCTAAGATAAGTACAATCTCAATTTTGACATCCCTTATTAGTTGATTGCAGGGAGTCCAGTAGCATCGTAAGGAAGGCACACATTTCACCTCTCTTGGTTTATAACTCAATTTCTGTTTTTTTTTTTTTTAACAGGAATTATCAGCCACAAGCTTATGAAAAGTAGAGAACATAATGATTCTACACATAACAGCACCATATGCACCTTCAGGTGGTGCGGGGAAGAAAGAAAACCTAGAAAATAAAGCTAATCCTCCAGAGAAGATCCAGCAGGATTCTCAGGTTCTTCTCATGGTATGGAATCAAGGTCCTGGTTGAATTTTCCAGTCTAGGACCCTGTCCATTGGTGCTCCAAGGACAGTCACAGGTGGGGACCTAAATAGGATCGAGGCAGATTAATAAACATGTACCTCATCCTACCAATGCAGGTCTCAGTGATCAAGACTCAAAAATAACATTTATGATTAACATTGGAATATCACTTTCAAAGATGTAGAAATTATTTCAAAAATTAAAAATTTTTTATATTTAGAAATTCAGTATGTAATATTGAGGAATATACCTATGAACCTGTCACCCAGGTTAGGAACAAAACACTGTCAACACAGTTAAATCCCTGATCACCAACCCCTATATGATTCATCTCCCTAAGGTAACTACCACCATTCCCAGCCATTTTATAAGATTTTTTTTACCACACATATGTATTCTTTGCATTTTTAAAGTTTATATAAATGTTAGTATATTATAAATATTTTTTGAAACTTGCTTTTTATACTTAATGTTATGTGTACAGTATTCATCAATGTAGACACATGCAACTTTTTTATTCATTTTTCATGGATTTATAGTGTTCCATTTTATGACATGACAGTTTATTTCTCTAATGTTGATGCAATGTATTTGTTAGTTTTTGTTGTATAACAAAGTATCTCAAAATCTCAATTACTTTCGACAATATTTGTATTCACTCTCAAAAGTTTGCAAGTCATGGTTAAACCAATCTAGGCTGGGCCAGCCTGGATTTCAGGCTTTCCTTAAGGTTCAGGTCTGCCCTCAGGCTGAAGGGGCACTTGGTACTTGGGCATGCTCTTCTCAGGGATGATCACTGGAGTGTGAGAGGCTGAATCAAACTATGAAAGCAGAGTTAAAACCTCTATTCACAATACATCTGCTAACAGTCCGTTGTCCAAACTCAACATCAATTGGTTAGGGAAATCCAGACACTTTGTCTGCTCTAGTGGGAGAAATTACAGAGTCACATACCAAATATTATGGATGTGTAATTCTAACACAAGGAGTGAGTGAAGAATCAAGAGCAATGGTCTCATCTATGCAGAACACTTACATGTTGCTAATGGGAGTGCAACTTTCAGGACTACTTTAGAGAACAATTGGCACTATCTAGTAATGATAAAGATGACAACCTATAACCAAGCTGTTGTGCTCTGAAGTATATAACCTTAAGAAATTATTACATACACATTAACATTTGATAATAGAAAAGCATGTGTATATTCATTATTTCAACTAGTCCTCTGAAAAATACTTCAGAGTGGACATTTTTCTTCCCAATTTACAGATAAGAAAACTGCAGCTCAGGGTCCCATATCTAAGGAGTGATGGACCAGGAGCTGGGGGCACGTTTTTTGACTTTAAGGCTAATAATTTCTGTGTACTACACTGCCCACTACCACCAAATAGACCTCCCCTTCTGTGTATGCTCATTACCACATCACCTTGGAAGGGCTGTAAGCAAACTCTCCATCAACTTATTTGAAAGATATAAATCTAGTGACTTCTGGTCCTCTTGGCTTCCTTAAAATAAATGTCAAACACCATTATGCAAAGCTGAGAGAAATATCTAGATATTTTGACTACTGAAGGCAAAACATTAAGATATTTGGAAATATCCAGGTAGTTGTTGGAAGTCTTACTTTTTCAGCCAGACTGTTGGCACTCTATCACTCTTCAGTCAGCTTCCCTAGAGCCTGGGATGGGAATTCTTGAGCAAGTGATTCATTGAGGGAGTGCCCTGAGGAAATACCTGTAAGGGGGTAAGCGAAGCAGGGTAGGAGAGAGGAAAAGGTAAGGTAAATATGTAATTTCAAAAGTCTAACCTAATGAGATATCACTATACACCTATTAGAATGGCCAAAATCTGGAACACTGGCAACGCCAAATGCTGGTGAGGACGTGGAGCAACAGGGACTCTCATTCATTGCTGGTGGGAATGCAAAATGGCACAGATACTTTGGGAGACAGTTTCTGACAAAACTAAACAGACTCTTATCATATGATCCAGTAATCGTGCTCCTTGGTGCTTACCCAAAAGAACTGAAAATTTATATCCCCAAAAAATCCTGAACACAGGTGCAGTTTTATTTTATAGCAGCTTTATTCATAATTGCCAAAAACTTGGAAGCAACCAAGATGTCCTTCAATAGGTGAATGGATAAACAAACTGTGATACATCCAGACAATGAAATATTACTCAGCAGTAAAACAAAATGAGCTGTCAAGAAATGAGCTATTACTAAATGAAAGAAGCCAGTCTGAAAAGCCTACATAGTGTATGATTTCAACTATATGACATTCTGGAAAAGGCAAAACTATGGAGACAATGAAAAGATTTAGTGGTTGGACAGGGGGGTGGAGGAATAAGTGGAACACAGAGGATTTTTAGGACAGTGAAAATATTCTGTATGATACCATAAGGATGAATACATGTCATTATACATTTGTCCAAACTCACAAATGTACAACACCAAGAATGAACCCTAAGGTAAACTATGGACTTTGGGTGATTATGACATGTCGGTGTAGGTTTATCTAGATGTACCATTCTGGTGAGTGATATTGATGATGAAGGGGGCTTTGCACATGTGGGAGCAGGGGGTATATGGGAAATATTTGTACCTTTCCCTCAATTTTGTTGTTAAACTAAAACTGCTCTAAGAAAAAAATATTTTTTTAAAAAGTCTAACCTCAGTCCAGTCCCATGGGGAGTTCTGGAGCATCAATTGCATCACAAGGGCTTCCCCATCTGAAGAGAGGTGGCGGAAGTTTATGCTTCGGCACCAGTCAGTTAGTGGCCTCAGACAACCCCCAGCAGCACGTGCTGGCATTTGTTAAAGTCATTTCACCTGCTATTTTGGCTCCTTCAGGAACCCACACATACTGTCATAAAAAGCATGGCCTCTGCCTTTGAGGAGGTATTAATGCATCCCTCTAATCATTGCTTTCAGAATCAAAGGTATATTTCAGGAGCTAGGAGAGTCTTGGTACAAGACACTGGTTTCCCCTGACGCTGATGACTGTTTGGTATATACTATACTGGCATTGCTATAGAAGAAAAATGAATGGTTTTCTCCCAAGGGGACTTTTGAAAGCTGACATATATTAACTGACCACAATGTGTCAGAGACCTTGTTAGTCACTTTAAGATAAGTTATTTTGTTAAGTCACATGCTAATTTGGAGAAGCAATTATTTCTGAAGCCAGTTCATAGAGGCAAAATCAGGATTGCAACCAGGCTGCTTAACTTCAAGCCCTGATTGGCATGGGTTATGTGTGGGCAATAACAATACGTTTATCATCATCATCATAGACACCCTTATTGAGCACTGTTATGTGCTTTCCTGTCAAGCAATAATGGGCCCCTTTGTGGGTCATGCTGACTCCCTGGCCCACATCCCTGGCCTCATCAGTCCCACAGAAGCCTCCAATAACCCTAAAAGTGGTGGAGTCTGACAGAGGAGCCTTCCTACTTTTTCATGCTGGCTGGAGCAGGAGTGGCCGAATGACCACCGTCACAGTGTCACCATAATAAGACAAAAACAATAAAGAAAACCTGAAGAGGAATCAGTAATATATTGTTGTGGAGTGTCCAAAGGATGTAAATTGCTTTCAAAGGGAAACAAACATATCACTTTCGTGTGAGACTGACTGGAACATGATAGAGTCTGCTTTAATAAGAGAGTCTCTGAAGAAGAGAATCAGCTATTAAAATTATCAGTTACTGGCTACAATCTTCAAATGTTCCTAGTGATTAGTCATCTACATGTATATTAGGTGTCCACCATAGTACTTATAGTCACTCAGTTAAATATGCCCATGAGTGAAGAGAGAAGAATTTAAGACAGAATCAGCAAGGCCATCTCAGAGAACCTGGAATGTGTTTGGGAAACAGAAAAGAAGAAAGAAGCCCGTGACTCAAGATGATTACATGAAAACCACACGTGACCACACATAAAAGACATGACCTTTCCACTTCCACTGTGGACCAGGTACTGTGTAGAAACTGATTTGCAGCATGTTGGTGAAGAATGTAGGCTCTGAAATGCAAAGTTATATCAGAGTGAGATACCACTAAACATGCACTGACAACACCAAATATTGGTGAGGATGTGAAACAACTGGAACTCTCATCCATTGTTGGTGGAGGTATAAAAAGCTACTTTGAAAAAGGTTCTACCAATTTCTTATAAAACTAAAACATGCACCTGCCTTATGACCTAAAAGAACATATTGACAAAAAAAAAAAAGTCTTATTAAAGAATCTTCATAACAGCTTTATTCAAAATAAATAGACAAAAACTGGAAAAATCCCAGGTTTCTATCACTAGGAGAGTAGATAAACAAAGAGTAGTAAATTCATATAATGGAATGCTACTCTACAATGAAAAGGAATGAACTGTTGATGCAAACATCATGAATGAATCTCCAAAACATTACAGTAAGTAAAAGATACCTTGTAGAAATGAGTATACACTATGTGACTCCATCATATGAAGTTCTAGAATATACTAACATGTAAATCTAGTTCTAGCAAAACCAATCTATGATGAAAAAAAAAATCAAAAGAGTGGTTGCCTAATTGTGACAGGTGGAGGCATTGGGGGACTAATGTAGGAGGGATTGAATGGGAAAGTATATGAGGAACTATCACAAGTGATGGTAATATTTCAAATCTTAATAGAGATTAGGGTTATGTGTTTGCATTTGTCAAAACCCATCAAATGTTCATTTAAGGATTTTAATACTTCATTGTATGTAACTTTTATCTGAAAACAAAAGAAGAACATAGTAAATATTGAACTCTGGTAAATGATAAGCATGCTGAAGTATTTAGAGAGAAGTGTACTGATGTTTGCAATATTTCTACCAGATTTATTGAGGTATATTTTACATACAATAAAGTTCACGTTTAAAGTGTAGAACTTAATAAATTTTGACAAAAGTATACACTTACAAAATATCACTTAATCCTGCCCTTCCTTACACTGCCTACTCCTCCCCCAACAAATATCAATTTGTTTTCTGTTATTGTGCATAGTTTTGAATTTTATATAACTATTTTTTTACAAAATAACTTTACTATTTTTAGAGCATTTTAGGTTTATAGAAAAAATATGTGCAGAAATTAGAAAGAGTTTCTTTTCCCATACACAATTTCCCCTGTTAGTAACATTCTGCATTGGCGTGCTGTACATATTAGTTACAATGGACAGACCAGATTCAACACAATGTTTTTAACTAAAGCTCATAGTTTAAATTAGGGTTTGCTCCTTGTGTTGTACACTCCATAACTTTGATAACTGTGTGATGTCAAGTATCTACCGTTACCATTTTACACAGAATTGTTCCATCTCCTGCCCTGTGTCCCACCTCTTCATTTCATCCCCCTCTCACCCTGGGTCCCTGCAAATCACTGGTTGAGTATTTTACTGTTTCTATAGTTTGCCTTTTCCAGAATGTCATGTAGTTGGAATTATACAGTACGCAGCCTATCCACCTGGCTTTTTTTTGGTTATCAACATGCTTTTAAGTTTCCTCCATATCTTTTCAAGGCTTGATTGATTGTTTTTCTTCATATCACTATTACTGGTAATATTCCATGGTGTGGATGCACCACATTTTGTTTATCCATTTACCTATTGAAGGATATCTAGGTTGCTTGCAACTTTTGGCAATTAAAAATAAAGCTGTTATAAACATTTGTGTGCAGGATATTGTATGGATGTAAGTTTTCAGCTCATTTGGGTAAATACCTAAGAGCATGCTTGCTGGATCAAACAGTAAGACTGTTTAGCTGTGTAAGAAACTGTCTTCCATACAATTTTGCTTTCCCACCAGCCAATGTATGAGTCTCCATTGTTCCACATCCTCATCAGCATCTCATGTAGTCAGCGTTTTGAATTTTGGCCATTCTAATAAGGATACTCATTGCTGTTTTAATTTGAAATTCCCTACTGATATATTATGATGATCACTTTTCATATATTTATTCACCATCTGTATATCTTGTTTGGTGAGGTGTCTGTTCTGATCTTTTGCGCATTTTTAATGGGGTTGTTTGTTATCTTATTTTTGAATTTTAAGAGTTATTTGTATATTTTGATGCTAGTCCTTTATCAGACATGTGTTTTGCAAAGATTTTCTCCCAGTCTGTGGCTTGTCTTTTCATTCTCTTAACAGTGTCTTTAGGAGAACATATCTTTTTAAAATTTTAATAAAGTCAATCTTTTCTTTCATGGGCCATGCTTTTGGTGTTATATCTAAAATTTTATCACCAAACCCAAGGTCACCTGGATATTCTCCTATGTTATCTCTAGAAACTATATAGTTTTGCATTTTACATTTAGATCTATGAGCCATCCTGGGTTAGTTTTTGTAAAAGGTGTAAGGTCTCTGTCTAGATTCTTTTTCTTTTTTGCCTGTGGATATCCAGTTGTTCCAGCACCATTTGTTGAAAAGACTGCCCCCCCCTTTTTTTATTGAATTGCCTCTTCTCTTTTGTCAAAGATTAGTGGAGTATATTTATGTGAGTCTCTTTCTGGGACACTATTGATCTATTCATCTATTTCACCAATCCTAAACTGCCCTGATCACTGTAGCTTTATAGTACGTCTTAAATTGGGTAGAACTTTGTTCTTTTCCAGTGTTTTGTCAGCTATTCTGGGTCTTTTGCCTTTCCATTTAAACTTTAAAGTCAATTTGTTGATATCCACAAAATGACTTGCTGGGATTTTGATTGATGTTATTTATGAGTTGAATTTTGTCCCTACTATATATATAGCGAAGTACTAACCCCTGGTAACTGTGAATGTGACCTTATTTGGAAATAGAGTTTTTGACAATGTTATCAAGTTAAGATGGTTTTATTAGGGTGGGCCATAATTCAATACGATTGATATTCTTATTAAAATGGGAAGTTGGGACACAGGGAAAGACATATGAGAGGGAAGACAGTGCCGAGGTCACAGGGAGAAGATGGCCCTGTGACAATGTAAACATGGGGCCAGATTAAACTGACCCTATCTTATCAATAGAATGTTAAAGTTGCCTTGCAGGGGCAGAGAGCCCAAACTGCAAGTTATGTAGCTGGAGCATGTGCAGAGGAGAAAATTTTGACCTGAAATAACATCTGGAATCAAAGATTCTCCCCCTAGAGAACCAAAGAACTGAGACATGACCAGAACTCTCTTCAGAAGAGAGGGGCCCATTGTCTAGGACGATCTGGTGTTAAAGCCCCTTTCTACACCTTACCATAAATGTTTGAAGCCCACCAATCAAAACTTGCCCCACTGGAGCTTCCATATACCAGCCTGTTCCCCTTAACCTCCTAAATTTCACCCCAAACTCTGGATCAAGGAGACAGATGAGAGCCTTGCTTCCTATCTCCTTGCTAGTTGACCTTGCAATAAAGCCTTTTCTTTTCTCAAAAGCTAGTGCCAAGATAGTGGCTTCTGTGCACATTGAGCCATGGACCTTTACTCAGTAACAACAATGGAAGCAGAGATTGTCCTTATGCTGCCACAAGCCAAGGAATGCCCAGGGCTACAAGAAGCTGGAAGATGCAAGGAAGGATACACTCCCTAGACTAGACTTTGGAGGGAGGAAAGTACTGCCAACACTTTGATTTGACACTTTTAGCCTCCAGAATTATGAGAGAATAGATTTGTGTTGTTTTAAGGCATATAACTTGTGGTACTTTGTTACAGCACACCTATGAAACTAATACAGCAAGTATTGCTTTGATGCTATACATTAAGTTAAGAATTGATATTTTAACAATTTGAATCTTCCTATCAACAAATATTCACTATCTTCTCATTTATTTAGATCTTCTTTGATTTTTTTCATGAGTATTTTTTAGTTTTCCTCGTATAAATATTGTACATATATTGAAATATTTTAACTTAAGTATTTAATTTTTTGGTTAATGTAAATGTTGTTGTGTTTTTAATTTCAAATCCCAGTTGCTCATTCCTAGTATATAGGAAAACAATTGACGTTTGCATATTAACCTTGTATGCTAAAACCTTGCTATAACTGTTTATTGCTTCTAGAAGTTTTTTGTTAAGTCTTTAAGATTTTCTATATAGATGATCATGTCATCTGTGAACAAAGACAGTTTTATTTCTTTCTTCCCAATCCATGTACTTTGTATTTCTTTTTTTTTAATCTTATTGCATTAGGGAGGCTTCCAGTATTATGTTGAATAAGAGTGGTGGGAGGGGACATCCATGCCTCGTTCCTGATGAAGGGGAGCAGAATTTGCCAGCCCCAAATGTGCCTCTTTGGCATAAGGATTATCTTGAGCTGATTATTTTTAAGAAACAGTAGACATAGAAGAAGCTCTGGAAACTGAGTTTCCAGAGTAAAAGTTACTTTTTTGTCAAGACATTTACATTTATAAGGGAGATCTCCATTTGAAAGGATGTCACCCTCTACATGCCAGGAAGAGGAGGATGACTAAATTTCTAGAAACTCTTATCAATGGAGAAGACAAGGGCTTAAATATGCATAACAACCTGAACCTTGCTTACTGTGATTTTTCTGGTAACCTTTCATAACTGGCTCCTCCTTCCAACATCTTTTGTCTTCAGCTGGAGATGGTATTTAAGGTGGTGGCTTGGGCCATTTAAGGGAGTTACTCAATTTTCCCGGGTCTCTCCCATGTATACAAGAGGTATACATGTTATTAAACTTCTGTTTATTATTTTTTTTCCACTAAACTGATCTTAGAAGAAAACATCTAGTTTCTTGCCATTAGTGTCATATTAGCTGTAGGTTTGTTTTAGATGTTTTTATCAAACTGAGGAAGTCCTCTTTCTATTCCTAGTTTGCTGAGAGTTTTTATCATGAATGGATGTTGAATTTTTTAAGTGCTTTTTCTGCATCTACTGATATATTCATATGATTTTTATTCCTTACCCTGTTGATGTGATGAATTACATTAATTGATTTGTTTTCATTTCTCTTGAAAATTTTCTTGATCCATGTGTTATTTAGAAGTATATGTTTCCATTTCCAAATATTTTGGGATTTTCCAGGTGTCTTTCTGTTGATATCTAATGCCGTTCCATTGTGATCTGAGTACATACTTTGTTTGATTTCTACTTTTAAAATTTGCAAAAGTGTGTTTTTTTGGCTCAGAATGTGGTCTATCTTAGGTGAAAGTTTTATGTGAGATTGAGAGTAAAGTGTATTCTGCTGTTGTTGCGTGAAGTTATGTATAAATGTCAATTAGATCCTGTTCATTGGTGGTGCTGTTCAGTTCAACTATATCCTTACTGTTTTTCAATTTGCTAGATCTATTACTGATAGTGTTATGTCTCCAAATATGATAGTGGATTTGCCTATTTCTCCTTGCAGTTCTGTCAGATTTTGCCTCAACAATTTTGACAGTGTTGTTAGGCACATACACATTAAGAATTATAATGCCTTCTTGGAGAAATGATTCCTTTATCCTCTCGTAATACCCCTTTTTTATCCCACTCTGATAATTTCCTTCTTCTGAAGTCTGCTTTGTCTGAAATTAATATAGTTACTCTAGTTTTCTTTTGATTAATATTAGCCTGATATATCTTTCTCCATTGCTTTACTTTTGATTCATCTGTGTATTTATATTTATAACCAATTTCTTGTAAGCAACATACAGTTTGATCATTTTTTGGTATCCACTCTGATAGTCTCTGTCTTTTAATTGTTATGTTTAGGCCACCTGAATTTAAAGTAATTGCTTATATAGTTGGATTAATATCTACCATATTTGTACCTCTTTTCTATTTGTTACCCTCATCATTTGTTTATTTCTTGTCTGCCACTCTCTCCCTGCCTTCTCTATTTTAACTGAGCTTTTATGTGATTCCATTTTCTCTCCTTGCTTACTATATCAATTATACTTTAAAAAAAATTAGTGGCTGGCCTGAGTTTGAAATATACATTTTCAACTAATCTAAGCCCACTTTTACATAACCATATACCACTTCACAACTAGAGCAGACACCTTATAAAAGACTTATATTTGTTCTTTCAATCATTGTGTTTTGGTGTTCTATCTAAGAAATCTGCCTAACTGAAGGTCATAAAAGTTTTCTCCATTATCATCCAGAAGTTTTTAGTTTTAGGTTTTACCTTTAGGGTCCAGTTTATTTGCTTTGAGCTAATTCTTTATATGTTAAGAGATCTGGATTGAAGTTCTTTATATGGATTTAGATATAGAGATGAATATCCAACTGTCCAGTACCATTTTTTTAAAAGACTATGCTTTCTTCTTTGTGCCTTTGTCAAAAATTATTTGTCCATATACCTGTAGATCTATTTTGTGTCTATATTCTATTCCATTAATATTAGTTTGTATTGATTACAATACAAAACTGCCTCAATTACTGTAGTTTTTGATGAGTCTTAAAAAACAGATAGTGTTAAATTGTTAATCCCTCAGCTTTGTTCTATTTCAAAGTTGTTTTGCCAGTTCCAGGTTCTTTTCATTTCCATAAAACTTCAGAATCAGCTTGATGATTTTCACAAAGAGGCCTGCAGGGACTTTTGATTGGGATGGTTTTGAATCCAGATCAATTTGGGGAGAATTAACATCTTAACAATTCAAGATATATAACATGGTAAGTCTCTCATTTACTTAGTTTTCTTTAATTTCCCTCAACAATTTCTACAGTGTTTAGTGTACAGGTCTTAAAAATCTTTTATTTTTAGATTTATCCCTAAGTTTCATATTTTTAATGGTATTTTATAAGGTATCAAATTTTCTAATTTTTGATTGTGCATTGCTAGCATACAGAAATATAACTGATTTTGATATGTTGACACTGTATTTTGTAACCTTGCTCAACTTTTTTATTCTATTCTATTTCTTCTTCTTTTTTTTAGGTAGACTTTACTGGAGCTTCTACATTGATTATTAAGATATCTAAACATAAAAATAGTTTGGCTTCTTCTTTTTCAACCTGGATGCCTTTTATTTCCTTTTCTAGCATTATTGAACCAATATGATCCTGAACAGAAGTGGTGAGAGCAGATACCCTTGCCTCATTTCCAATCTTATGGGGAAATTATTCATTGTTTCACCTTTAAATGTGTTGTTAACTGTACATTTTGTTGTAGACGCCCTTTGTTAGTTTGGGAAGTTCCCTTCTATTATTGTACTGACAATTTTTGTTAGAAATAGGTGTTGGATTTTTGTCAAATGCTTTTACTGAATCAATGGAAATAATCACATGATTTTTTTTTTCACTTTGTTAACATGGTGGATTACACTGATTGATTTCCTAATGTTAAGCCAGATTTATGTTCCTGGGTAAACCCACTTATCTTGCTTGGGTCATTACCTACAATTCTTTGTTTTGTTATGTTTGTGGTTGCTTTAGGATTGATAGCATAAATTTGTAACTTATCATAATCTACTTTCCAGTGACATTATCCCATTTCTCCTGTAGTATTACAACCTTACAATACAGTAGAGTACATTACAAGAATCTTTCTGCCCTATATGTCCACATTTTTCCACGACTAACAGTTGTGCCATTGTGGCCAGATGTTTTACTTTAACATATGTTAAGAACCTCAACTTTAGAAAATCTGAAAAAGCCTTTATTTCATTTTTTTCCTTTTAAAAATATTTTCTGTGAATATACAATTCTGGGTTGACTGGCTCTTTCTCTCAGTGCTTTAAAGATGTTGCACACTGTCTTCTCACTTGCATTCTTTCCAGTGAGAAATTTGCTGTCATTCTTATCTTTCTTCCTTGTACGTAATGTGTCTTATTTTCCTCTGGCTGCTTTGAAGATTTTCTCTTTGCCATTGTTTTGAGCAATTTTATTATGATGTATTTTTGTGTAGGTTTCTTTATGTTTCTTTTGCTTGGGGTTAATTGAGATTCTTGAATCTGTAAGTTTATAATTTTCATCAAATTGGAAAAATTGGAGGCATTATTTCTTGCGAATATATTTCTTGTCTCCTTCTTCCTCTTTTTGGGACTTCAAGCATGCATATATTAGGCTGCTTGAAGTTGTTTCACAGACCACTGATGCTTTGTTCATATTGTTGTCATTATTACTATTATCTGTCTTCTCTTTGTCCTTTATTTTGGATACTTTCTATTACTACACTTTAAACTCACTAATCTTTTCTTCTGCAATATCTAACTTGTTATCAATTCTATTCAGTGTATTTTTTAATCTCACACTATGGTTTTTCACTCTAAAGGTTTGTTTGGCTTTTTTATATCTTGCAAGTCTCTATTTAACTTTTCAATATTTATAACTTTGTGAAATACCATTATAATATCTGTCCTTCTCTGCTAATTTTAAAATCTAAGTCACTTCTGGGTTAGTCTTCATTTATTGATTTTTTTCCTTATTGTGGATAATATGTACTGCTTTTTTAAAATGTGTGGTAGTATTTTACTGGATTGCAGACATTGTGAATTTTATATTTTAGAGTGCTAGATAGTTTATATTCTAATCACATTCTTGAGCTTTGTTCTGGATCACAATTAAGTTACTTGAAAACATTTTGTTCCCTTTGGGCCTTGTCTTTAAGATTTGTTGGTGGGACCAGACAATTGCTGAGTCTAATGTCTGAGTATTCCTGACTACTGAAGGCGAGACACTTCTGTGTGCCCGATGCACTGTGAATAGTGAAGTTTCTAGCCTGACTGGTAGGACTAGGTAATATTCCTGGTTCTGTGTGAGTTCTGGGCACTGTTATCTCTAATTGAGGAGGGGATTCTTTCTGTGGCCTTGAATACTTTCCTCACATGCATACATTGAGTAGTGCTCAGCCAAGGCCTCAAGAGGGACCCTCTGCAGATCTCTGGGGGTTTTATCTCTGTCTCTGTGTCAGCACTCAGTGCTGTGAACTTGTCTGTCTTGATCTCCCCAGACTCTCAGCTTCATCTCTGCAACTCAGGGGATCAGGCTGGCTCTGCCTGGGTTCTGTCACTTTGCATTAAAGCCTGGAAGTCCTCTCAAGGTGGTAAGCTAGGCCAACTGTCAAGCTCACCTCTTTGTTTCACATATGTCATTATTCATATCTAACGTCATTATTCTGTGCTGCCTTCTATATAGTGCCTTAAAAACCTTTATTTTATATATTTTTCCATTTTTTGGTTGTCTCAGTCAGAAAGGAAAGCCAATTCCTGTTACTCTATCTTGCGAGAAGGGTAAGTATTCAATGTCCACAATTAGTTTTAAAATGCAACAACAGGCTGTTAGATGGATGGATAGAATGAAGTTAGATGGATAGGTATGTGGTAGGTCATGTATAGTAAAATGTTAATTATAGAATCTGAGTTTGGGTATATGATGGTTCACTATAAAGTTCTTTTAACTCCTAATGCCTCAAAATTTCAAAAAAATGAAAGTTGTTACAGGTTATGCCCTAGATTTAGATAGCTCTGGGCCACCCACTGTATGCCCTTGGGAAGTCACTTGTGCAACTTCTTTTTCATTGTGAGGAAGTTCTGTGGGCAAGTTCTGGTGGTGGGCAAATCTGACTGGCTGGAAGATTTTGCTGCCTCTCTTCTGAGGATGAAGACCTTAGAGATCAAGGTGTGTGACTGCTTTTTCTTCCTCCATCTCCATTCCTATCAGCTTTTGTTTATATGACCTGCATGATACTCCAAATGCACCTCATCTCAGTGACCAGACAATTGGCCAGTCTAGCAAGGAAGTGAAAGGAAGGGGAGAAATGAGGAAAGGTAACAATCTCAAAAAGCAAAGAATGTGACTCAGAAGGTCATTTGTAAGGAAGAGTATGGGGCTGTTAAGTTTTTTTCTGCCACTCTTCTTATAGAAAATTATAATATGTCTGGCTCCTTGATACTTGGGGCTGAGCTTTTTTTCTGTTTTATCATAAATTGCCTGTGAATGGCTTGAAGGCAACAATTAAATATTTCCAATGAAAGTTCTGAAATGGTTTTGGAGGGCCTGCTGGGTCAAATTCAGTGCTATTATTGAAACAATACAATCTCTGAGTCCCCCTGATGGTTTGGGAAATGAAGGAAATAAAAGGACAAGAGCAAGGAGCCAGCAGTGCCTTGGGCATTCATGTGGCAGTTGGCACGAGCTGGTCTAAAGCTGCAATAATCTTATGTCTGTTTATCTTAATGGGCTCGTAGCCTCGTGTACTAATGGACCTGGCAAACAAACATAACAGCTCCCTTGCTTTAAACTGGCTTTCCTGAAGGGATATGAGACAAAACAGCACAAAACCAAGGCCATCATTCACTATTAATCGACAGATTCAGACAATCCCAATCAAACTCTTAGCAGTGTGTGCGTGTGTGTGTGTGTGTAAAATTAATAAGAAATGTCTAAAATTCATAGGGAAATAAAAGGAACAAAAATAATCAAGGTAATTTTGAAGAAGAACAAAGCTGAATAACTTACCCGTGCAGATATCAAGGTCTATTATAAAGCAAAACTGATTTAGGCAGCAAATTAGTGGTGCGAGGATAGACAATATGACCAATGAAACACAATAGGATTGAGAATGAGAGGAGTATATGATCATCTGATTTATGATATAATCATCATCATTATAGTGGGGAAAACAATAATCTTTTTCATACATGTTGCTCAGACAATTGGACATCTATATAGAGATTTTGGACCTGTAAGCCAAAGACACATCTATATTGTCAGGCAAATCTGATCCCTACCTCTCACCATAAACAACAACACAATGTCAATTCTGGATGGACTGAAGATCTAAATGTGAAATGTCAAGCAATACATCACCTAGAGACAAACATAGGAGAACATCTTCATGAACTTAAAATAGAGAAAGATTTCCCAAAGATTACACAAAATTTTTAAAAAGCAAAAAAATGCCAATTTTAATTATATTGTAATTAAATACTTCTGTTTACCAAAGAATACTCCATTAAGAGTGTTAAAAGAGAACCCAGATGTGTGATACACATTTCTGAAAAAGAGTTTGTATCTAGAATATCAATCAGAGGAAACAGATGACCCTTAAAAAACGGGCAAAACTCATGGAAAAGCTCTTCATAAGAGGATATTCAGTTGTTAATAGGCAGGAAGAAAGTATTCATATTTTTTACTCATCAGAGGAATGCAATTTAAAACCATATTGAAATACCACTACATACCTACCAGAATGGCTAAAGTGAAAAAAATATATATCAAGAATAGGAAGCAACCTTGTCTGGGACAGACTTGAGAATCAAAACAAAACAAAACCAAAAACAAAACTGGAGCAGTAAGCCTTACAATGGAAGCCAGGTCCTTTTCTAAATATTCTAGGGACACCCTGGCCTTGCAAGGATAGGCCCTGCATTCCAAAGACACCTCCCCACTGTCAGGCAAATCATCTCAATAGGCCTTTGCAGGCCACACATCAGGACTCTGATAGTCTATTGGGAAATCCAATTGTTCTAGCACTGTGTATTCAAAAGACTATCCCTTCCCCCACTATGTTGAGTGATGCTTTTATCATAAGTCGGATAGCCATATATACTCACACATCTCATTCTTGACTCTATTTTGTTCCATTGGTCAGACTGTCTGTGCTTGCACAATAATATATTGCCTAAACCATTATTGCTTTATCACAGATCTTTAAATCTGCAAGAGTAAGTCATTCAGCTCCTGGGGAGAGGGTTCCCCATATTTCCCTAATGGTTAGGCAGGGGGCTTTCAGCAAGCAGTCAGACAGGAGAGATACTGAAGCCAATGTGGCATGCTGGAGACCAGATCCCCTGATATCAAAGATCAGCGGTGTCTTTGCCAAGTGGTCAAGTGTAGGGGCCACAGCACCTCCACTGAGATGTGTTCCAGTGCTTGACTGTTTTTCCCAGGAAGATGTCCTCTCTCTGCCCTCTCAGTGGTCACATTAATCAATCAATCATCCAACTTAATATAACTTAATATCAACTTAATATGTACCAAATACGTTTAAACCAAACACTGCCTAATCACGATCACTTTGCTAAGAGGTACGTGTGGGAAGGGGATGCTGCTGAAGAAGGATAGCATGTGTTACCTGCCCTGGGTAGTCAGTGGTCTAGAGAGTGAATTAGATTAATGCCTCAGGCATCTAAATAATCCAAGTCAGACTACGGTTTATAGAAAAACAATATAGAATTTCAAAGAAGGATGTAATCAATGGGTAGTTATAACCAAATTCCTGAGCTCAACCTTGAAGCGTGGGTAAGATTTCAACAGTGAAAACCTGGCAGTGTTGTGGTCACAGCATCTTGTCTCTGAAGAAGCTCACGTATTCCTTCTCAGGAGTAACTGTACTTCTCTCCTAACAGAGGAAGGTGCTAAGTGAGAAGACTTGTCTGGAGTCACACAGCAATGCATGTTAAGTAATGGACCACAGCATAGTCCTACTGGAATCCATCTGCTCTTCCCATTAGGATGTTGTATCCAACCGCACTCTGACCCAGTTCCCACTCTACAACCTTCTACTGGCTCTGTGCTGGATTGCAGTGGTTAAGTCTTTGCCCAGCACTTGCTGGCAGCACAGCAGACTAAACAGACTCATCAATCCTAATCCATCTGCTCTGGGGTCCTGTCTGGTTTAGTGTGAATAGCTGGTTCAGTGAAGAATGAGGACCAGCACTGACTCTTCCAGTATTCCCATGACCCATGACTTTGCCCTGAGCCTGAGTTCTTGGGAGAGAGGATCTGGAATGAGGATCACAAGGAATGTCATGTCGATAGGAAGGTCTCACAGTGGAAGCAGATATTGGTACCTATGAGGTTTTCACGCCCATTTTAAAGACAGTCAGGATCACATTCCAAAGCGATATTTGAGCTAGAACTAGGATTCAGAACTCCGAATTCTTATCAGACAGACTTAATTCCTAAAGTGCAATTAAATTCTTCCCAGGTGAAAAGAAAGAACAAATTTGGGATCAGCCTGGATTTGTGGCCAAAAATGATGTTCGCTAACTGAATTACCCAGACACTAGACATGCATCTCTAGGAACTTAGAATTCAAGGTAAATACACTTCCCTGGGCATACAGAAAATGACGAGACGACCTTGAGAATATGCCCAGAGATGGGTTGGGTGTGTTTTAGTTGTAAAGTAGGAGAGGGAGAAGATATAAAAATATGTTTGTGGGAATCAAGGCCTTGGGAAAATGGGTGTGGAACAATGCTTATACCTCAAGTGCTCCTTTGTCAGAGACTTGCAGAGATTCCATGGCTTGACTTAGAGGTAAAGTTAGAAATTGAGATGATCTGCATGGTAGCAGGCCCATTAGAGATACTGAGCAATGGTTTATTGCAAGAAGCATCAAGGAGTTCTGGAATCAAGTACTAGTCTGCTTACCCTTCCAACTGTGGCTTTAAAACAATCATTTTCTGGAAGTGACTAATACCTAAGAACTGGGGCCAGGGGGAGGCAGCAGGGAGTGAAGTGAAGGATGGTTGTTAGGATAACTGCAGTTAGCCCCTCTGATTGCTGAGATCTTTATTTCCACTTATCACCTAGGAGTACAGGATGAGTTAATAGGTACTGGCTACTGAGAAAGGTACTTGCAATAAACCAACCTGCAATAAGCCAGGGCATAGGCAAGTGAGGAAACTGTATAGAGATTCAGAGAGGCAGCATTGACATTTTTTGGTAAATAATTGAATTGATATTTGAGTAATTAGAAGAAGAAAAATACACCAGTACTTTTCAACTTCACAATCACCAAACAGCCTCTGTTAAACTCCTAGTTGTATGTGGTCCCCTCAGAAGAACTGATAAACGCCAGTTTCTCATGTAGTTTACAATGTCCCACTGTCTCATGCAGTTGGAGGGAAGCAGCTTAGACCTCTTCGGAGACAATGTGGAAGTGGGGGCAAGATTGCCAGGGTTAGATTCTTCATAGAATCTTAATCTCAATGCCATAGATGTAGAAATGCAAACGATACTTCTCAATTTGGAGAAAATGGAGGGTTTGTGAAGGACAGTACATAGTAACCTAGATGTCTCCATGAGGTCACCAAGTACTTTTAAATCATCAAGTAAAATTCCTTCCACTCTCTATCTCAATTACTGTGCAAAGTCCAATGCCCAGCTCTCAACACTTTGGTGAATTCCCAAGGACCATGTTCCCATGATATCTTCCCTGTCTGGCTTCCCCTATCTTCAGAATGCTTCCTCCCCACAGGTTTCTATGTTTCAAATTTCTTTGCTTCTTTCTGTCCTCTTACATACTGAGCATGGCATATAATATCCTAAATGTGGAAATTAACTTGTTTTCTCAAAACAGCAGTGCACAAACCAATTATGTGTAGAGAATTTTACTGAGGATTTGGGAGTCTCAGAGGAGGGTTAGAACACAGCTGAACTAACAGACAAACTAACTAAATTGTTTATGTAATAATGCTGTGTATTAGACATCCCAGTACTTAACAATCCTGTACTCATTTCTTCCAAGAATTTACTAGCTATCTCATTTCAGATCCCAGTCTTCTCCCACATTCTTGAACCTTCTCAAATTCTTCATTTTAAGCAAAAGAGTAAACATGAATGAATTATATTTCCAACTTACAAAGCTAGAAAAATAGCAAAAATGTAATTCACACATAAGTTAAAAGGAAGGGGATACTGAACACAAAATCAGAACCTAATGATACAAAAAAACCAGAAAAAAGTAATAGACCTAAGTTATAAATCAACAGACAAACCACTGACCAACTAATCAAGACAAAAGGCAGAAACACAAATATAAAAAGCATAACAGGTGACTAGGAGAAAATAATCGTTAAAACAGATGAAATCTTAAAATTGACTATTCGTACCTAATTATAAAAGAAACTATGTGAAATGAATAACTTCCTAGGAAAATACAGGTTCTCAAAATTGATCCCAGTAGAGACAGAAATTTTAAACAGACTAATTCTCATGAAAGAAATAAAGTTATCAAGGTTCTATCCCATAAGAAAGGCACCAGGTCCCGATGTTTCACAGATGAATTCCATAAACCTTCAAAGGTCTGATAGTCCCAGTGCTGCGTTGATTGTTGTAAACCAATGAACATGAAGTAAATACTTAAAATATATTTATGAAGCAAGTATAACATTGATATAAATCTGATAAAGATTGCAAAGAAAGAAATTTATAGACTAATATCATTTACTAATATTGATTTGAAAATCCTAAATAAAATGTTAGTGAACAGAATCCAAAACCAGCACTTGCTTCAAAATCTAAACTAAAAGACTCATTTTATATAAGAACAGATTAAGTAAGTGAATTGTATTCATTATTTTATTAAATATATTTCATTAATGTATGCATCCATGGATAATCTTCACAGTGATAAGTTTAAAGATGGTATGATTTAAAGACAGATTTAAATATAAGAAATCTAACACATCCTCTCCCTTTTTTGCTGTCTCTCTCTGTTTAGGTTTTTGTCCCAGAAGACAATCTATCATGGGAGTTAGTAAGAACTCAGTAAGTGTTTGTTTTCCTCTACTAGTTACCACTTAGTACAGTCCAAAGCTTCAAGCCCAGGCTTTGGCTACAGTGATTCTCTGTCCAACCCACCCCACCCCCTGCCTTTTTTTGTTTTAACTTGCGGTAAAGTCCATCAAGGTACTGAATACCTCCTGCAACTTCAGTTCTACGGCTTCAGAACAGCTTGGTATCAAGATCCTCAAGGTTCCTGGATGTGAGCACCATAGTTTAAGGGATTTCTTGTTATTGCTGTGACTGTGACAGTCTCTCAGACCCTGATCTCTCCAAGTTTTAGTTCTTACAGATTCTTCTAACTTTCCTTCCACATGGAGAAGGAGAAAAAAAATCTATGTAGGACACATTTATACTGATAATTAAAACTCCACAATTAAAGAAGAAAGAAATTGATGCCCTTAAAAAGAGTGTATTGAATATTTAATTAAATGCAACGGATCTCTCCCCTCAGCAATGGCTGAAAACTTTACAACTTGTCTCTGTCTAAATAATTCCTGTTAAAAAAAAATCCAAGCTTTAATGAAACAGGGCATTTTGAACATATTTAACATGATATTCTAATGTAAGTTTTAGTTTGTTTCATGACTTATTATTAGGAATCCAAATGCCTTTATTTTTAGAACTAAAACGATAGGGGATTTCCCGGACTCTCATTTTTCCATCATTGAACATTGTTTTCTGACCCTATCCTCTCTGACCTTTGAAGTTGTCTGGCTTTTCTGCATGCTGCAAAGTTTTCTGGCCCTGGTGCAGATCAGAGCTTTCCCCCTCACTGCTCTCTGATGTGTTGTAAAACCTGAAAGGAAGGAATGTTCCCTCCCCCAGACATCTCTCTATCCCAGGGAGAAAGGTATTTCTGTCATATATGTTTGTTTGCCACTGGGCTAGGATACAAAATTCTGGCACCCACAGGGCATCTGTCTGCCTGTGTGTGGCTCCTCAGTGCTTCCTCTTTCTCAGTGTCCGCGCAGTAGCCATGAGTCCTAGGGAAGCACCCGCCTCATTTCCTTGATCCTCCTCCCCTCCTCAATGCCTCTCCCACCCAGTGCTCTCAACCTGAAGTGCTTGATTCTTTTCTGTGATGTCCACAGAGCTCACAGCTACACAAAAGGAAAAAAAAAAAATACTTTCACTCCTTTCATCTGCTTCTACTACTAAGAATGAATGATGTCTCATAAATGGGGAACAGTATTCACTTCATGGGGAACTTTGTTTCATTTGACTCAGAGAAAACATTGAGTGGGTAGACAGGGAAGGTGTTACTATTCCCATTTAACAGATGAGCAAAGTGACACTTAGGAAGGATAATGCGGATGGCCTAAAGTTACAAGCCCAACCACTGACAGAACTGGAACCAAGAAATTAGGTCTTCTAACTTGAAAAAAAAATGTAAATGATGTCATTCTGATCCTTCATACCCAAAGGTCTGAGGTGTCTTTTAGACCTCCCGAACTTGCACAAATAGTGGGAGTGATTCCTGCACACAGAATGTGCAGGAGCCTACAGGAGGGACTGGATATTGTGCTCTTCTGGGAATGGAGGAGTAGTTTTGTCATGAGGTGCTGGATGCTCTTCCTCTGATATCTTAGGTTCATGCCCAGCACAACATATGTAGGTTTGGCTGGGACTGTTTATACCTGTTATCTCAGGTAAAAATTTCATAGGTCCCCCTCTGACTCTCAAAATTGCCTGGTTTGAACATGGATACCCTACCTATAACCAACATCATACACAAGTTTCTTAATCCACGAGATCTCACAGCTAAACCTACCTTTGGACCAAGTACAACTGGAAATAGTCCTAGAATTCCTCTTCATGCCTCAAACAGGCTAGCTTTTAACCCACTTCTTGATGGAATCTGTACTTGGGGACCCAGGCTTACCTATGTTCTACCAAACAGCCTCTGCCCCAGGGTCATATTCAGAAGCTGGTTATAGAGTCACTGGTGCTGACTCCTTGGACGTCACCTTGATGCCAGTTTGTTCCACAGAACGGATCTCCACATCCTACACTGAGAAAACATCCTAACCATCACCTGTGTCCACACTCACTGCAAGTGAATTAGCAAATATCAGGTATGTAGTCTATGGCTATGGCATGATGCTAGTTTAAGGGCCCCACAGAGACTGAGACTGATGACCCTGCTTTCATGAACAGTGATGCAAACTTGCAGGCCCCATCTTGTAGCCAACCTCAACATGCAGCCACTTGTTCCACAAATGAGGCCTCTGGATTCCCTCACCTGGTCTTGACCAATCTTGAGTGCAGCACAAAGTCTAGGACTCTGCCAATTGCAGCAGCATGCATAGGGGTTCAGCAGTAAGGGGCCCACCATGTGTTCCTATGCCTGAACTAGATGGAATGACTATTATTCAGTTTCTGAGCCTGAGTCCCCACCATGGTCCCAATCATCATGGGTGTATTTTTGCCCTGGACCCTGCTTAGTGAATGTCCTAATGTCCCAGAGTTCTCCTGGTCTTGAGTCTCCTCCTAAGGACTTAGCCCTCCATTCCAGGCTAGTGTCTGAGGCCCTGCCCCATGTGGAGAGAACCCCTCGATGCCAACCACCTGTGCCTCCAATTCCCATCCACAATGTGTGCTAGATCTTCCTTTGCTAATTCTGCTTGAGCTCCACTTGACCTGACTCCTACCTGGCCCAACATTGCCATATCCACTTGGATATTATCTTGCTCAGCCAGGTGGACTACTCCATCTACATCAGCAACTGACCACTTTTCACTTGAGTAGGAGAGTCTATATCTTACAGAGTTAAAATAAGAGTTACAATATCATACAGTATCTTAAGGGTTACAACATCTTACTAGACCCTCCCTTAAGTCCTGCTCTCAATGTTAATCTTGATGAATCCCAAGATAAGATCTAATCAAATGAGATAGCCAGATAAAGTACACCTGCCTCACTAGATGTTGGACAGTTACCTGAAGTTTCCATGGAATTACACATGACCCCAGAGCCCCTAACATGCCCCAGTCCTGCGCTGACCTTTAAGACATGCTGCCTTTTTTTTTTTTCTATGAAGAATTGATATGGAGAAACTGCTTGGGACATTGTGGTGGTCTGGTTTGTCTCTTCTGTACTCAAGACCTTGCATTTTCCCCTTGTTTTATGCCTTCAAAGTCAGACATTTAATCTCAGAGAAGTTGTTAGGTTCATTGACCATCCCCACAGGAAAAGTATCCATGAAGAATGAATAATGGAGCATAGGCTTGCATGAATGACAGAAGACAGTATAGGAATTGAAGTCTGACAAAACTCTAATGACAACTCTGATAACAGATCAGCAAAATTAGCACCTTCTTTACAAATATTGCAAATTACCCAACAAGGGGAGGAAGTCCTGGCTGAATTGATCACTACCTGGAAAACAATTTCACACTAGAATAAACAAGGAGAGACAAAAATGGTAAATGCATTATGCCATCCAGTTCTTTGCCTGGGTCATGACATGGAAGGAAGGAAGGAAGGAAGAAAGAAAGGAAGAAAAGAAGGAAGGAAGGAAGGGAGACAATGAATGCAGATTGCTCCCTCTTTGGCAAAATGAGAAGAGGACATCTGGTGGTGGAAATCCAGTTCTGATGAACAATGTCCTGAGATGACAAATATCTAATGAGAAGCTTTTGATCAGCTGCAGACTTCCAACCGACAGATATCAGCCAGTTTGGTTCTACTTAGCGAGCAGAGGAAAGAGAGAACATTAGAAGGAAAGATATATTAGCCACTAGGGGGTGATTATAAAACTGTAGAAAGAAAATATAAAAACACAGTTATTTTCAATGAAAGCATCCTGTGTTGATTTCTTGCTTTAGCATTCTGTGAAGAATCTTGAAAAGGCATTTGACTTTCAGGATCAGAGAAAGAGGCAGGAGGGTGTCTGTGTTTTTCAAAAATAAGGCTGGGTGTCTTCTCATTTCTCTCTGCTGGATAGTTGTACCCTCTGCATTCATGCTAAATTACTCAAAGCCAAAAAAATAATTTTTTATTTTAAGATGATTTATTTTTTATCACTTTAAACCCATAGTGGGGAAAAATAAAAACCTCTTGACCGTTGAAAATTGAAATTATGTTGGCCTCACAGAACACTGGATATTCTAAAGTTGTGACATTTAACCGGTAACAGTGGGAGATAGTATATCAAATGGTATTTTGGGCACTGAAGGATTTTGTAATAAACCAGGATGGCCTCATTGTTAAGTGCCCGACAGAAATGGTGATACAGAGCAGAAGCACAATGGATACAATGCTTCCTGGAGTATAGCGTATTCCTTAGAAAGTGCTCAGGATTCCTTGACATGCTTAGAGCCTGCAGTCCTCTGATGTTCTGTAATCTAATGCTCTATTTATTTCTGGGGATATGGCAGAGATGTGCTTTAAGAATCAATGATGTGTTTAGTCACTATTAAGAGTCTAATTGAGCATACATTACCAAGATATTTCAGGTAATTTTGAGGATTACAAATTCACAACAAGAACATTTCTAAAGAGGGAAACGACATTTACTAATCCAAACAAAGTAAATTTTTATTGACAAATGATATTAAAGTGGCTTTTGTTTGTTTGAACTAGATTCTAGATTCTAAACTTGACAGGGTCAGAGACCTCATTGGTCTAATATACATACCAGTGTATACAAGCACCATCCCTGTGCCTGCCTCATGGAAGACCCTCAATAAATACCTATTATCACCTCAATCTTCCCAAAGTATAAGCCATCTGCTTTTCTTGCCATCTCTTTCATTCATGTTAAACCTGAGTGCCAACCACCTTGGCAAAAGATGACAGAAATTAGACTGAAGTTTCTACTGAAGGGCTTTGGGTCAGTAGATGCAAGGGCCAACATAAGGTCTTTCTGAGTGGTATGGGTTTGGGTGGGGAATTTATGTTCCCACCAAAACTCAGGAAAGACCTGTTCCTTTCCAGGGGAGGGGTCCTGCTGAGCAAAAATGGTCCCAAGTGGAGAGCACGTGGAGTGACAGTGAGAGGGGTACACCCAATCTGTGAGCAACTCAAAGTTACAAGATACTAGGCAGATAATATGAAAAACACAGTCAGGAAATTCAAGGGCATGACAAGAGCTGCAATTTAATTTAAAATCAGTCTCTTAAACATTAGACTTCGTTTGCTTTATGTACACATTATGAGTTTATAGTCATACAGAGAAAAGAGACTTGTAAATGTGCACATGTGGCTAACTAATGAATGTTTAAATAAGAGTGACTCAAGAAGCCTCTGGCTTCAGCCCTAACAGAGTAACTGGTACCAGACTTGACCTCCTGTGTACACACAGGAAAATTGAACAACATGTGTAAAACAACAGTTTTTCCCAAGTTAAACAACACTCAGCACAGCACTACAATGCCTGAGAGGAGGCATTTTCTCTGGAGCCCTTTCCTGCCTGTGGCACAAGGAGAGGAACACCAAGCAGAGCACAGCTGTCTCACTGAAGTGAGGGGACAGAGACTGGAGGTCAGGGAGACTGAGGCTGCTGGAATTTGCAGGTCAACAACATGTGGGACAATATCAACAAACTTGACAAAATGCAAATATATACAACCAAGGGAAACCACACTATGTTGTGTTGCAGTCAAGCTGCTGAAAAACAAGGATGAAGACAAAATCTTGGAAAAAGCAAGAAAAAACCCCCACCTCATTCTATAGAGGGGGAAATATTAGAATGTTTGCAGATTGTCATCAGAAACATTGCAAACTAAAAGATAACGGAAGTGCATATTTAAAGTACTAAAAGGGGAAAGAAAGTCAACCTAAAATTCTATATCTAGCAAAAATATCCTTCAAAATTGAAGCCAAAAGAAAGACATTTAAGATAAAAAGTGCTGAGGAAGTGTGTTGCTACATACTCGTTGAAGTTCTTTGGGCTAAAGGATATTATGTCAGATGCTACTTGTATTTACAGAAAGTAAAAAAAGAATTGGGGAAATAGTAAAAAAGAAGGTATATATTAAAGGATTATTTTTAATTTAAAAAATTAATAACAAACTGCTTAAACCCAAAATAGCAACGAGTTTGGGGTTTATAACATGTGTACAAAAATCTTGAAAAACAATAGTACAAAGGACATGAGGAGGAAATGGAAACAAAATGTTATAAGGTTCCAACATTATCAATGTAGTAGTTTATTAGAAGGTCAACTATTTAGTTTAAAAAATAAATTTTAGGGAGCTGGCCTGGTGGTGTAGTGGTTAAGTTTGCGTGCTCTGCTTTGGCGGCCTGGGGTTCGCGGGTTTGGATCCTGGGTGGAGACCTACGCACTGCTTATCAAGCCTTGCTGTGGCAGGCATCCCACATATAAAGTAGAGGAAGATGGGCATGGATATTAGCCCAGGGCCAATTCCTCAGCAAAAAAAGGAGGATTGGCAACAGATGTTAGCTCAGGGCTAATCTTCCTCACCAAAAAATGAAAATTAACAAATTTTATATATGAAAGCAACCACTGAAGAAATAAAAAGAGTATAGATAATAATATGATTTAGGAACAGAAAAGGATACTGAAAAATACTCCAAAAGAATGCAGAGACTTTCCAGTTTCTGAATGTATATTTGGAGAGTTGGAAAACATTGCTATCAAACTTACAATAAAAAAAAAATAAAGTCAAACAAACAGCAAGGTCCTACATTTCTTGACTATATTGCAATGCTGAGCTTGCAAGA
The DNA here is from genome assembly GCA_031878705.1 of Tapirus indicus. NCBI lineage: Eukaryota > Metazoa > Chordata > Mammalia > Perissodactyla > Tapiridae > Tapirus > Tapirus indicus. Next base: position 83,801,626 of record CM062924.1, on the reverse strand, counting down.
TAACCAAATTGCCCAGGAGTTAGAGAGAAAGAGGCTCCTGCAGTTAGAAACAAGACATGGAACTGACTTAACTTGGGCAAGGTGTAGTGGGGCACTAGTAAGAAGAGTTAATCTAGGGTAGTTGATGAATTGCTGCTGGCTGCATATTCTCTGGCAAGAGAGGGTGAAGCCCCAAGGACAGCAAATATAGGGTAAAAAGACAAATTTATTTGCAGATTCTTTCTCCATGATGCCCACTGGACACTAACAGGACAGGAAAGATTAGAAGAATCTTCATATAGTCTCCCTTAGGGACACAACTGAGGGCAGGGAACAGCTGCCCGGCTGCTATATGAAGAGTAAGAAACTCCACCTAAACACTTCTACACATTCTCCTTTATGGAAAAAAAGTCTTAATATACAAGGGGGAGTCTGTTATGATCCTTTGTATTTCTGTAGTATCAGTTGTAATATCTCTTCTTTCATTTTTTATTTTATGTATTTTAGTCTTCTCTCGTTTTTCTTAGTCTAGATAAAGGTGTGTCAATTTTGTTTATCTTTAAAAAAATGCCATATCTTAGTTTTGTTGATCTTTTCTATTGTTTTTCTGATTACTATTTTATTATTTCTGCTTCCTTCCTTTTGCTAGTTTTGGAATTAGTTTGTTATTTTTTTAGTTTTTAGAGCTATAAAGTTAGACTGCTTGAGTTCTTTCTTTTTTCTCAATGTAGGCATTTATCACTATAAACTTTCCTCTTAGAAATGTTTTTGGTGCATCTCATAGGTTTTGGTATGTTGTGTTTCCATTTTTGTTTGTTTAAAGATATTTTTTATTTCTCTTTTGATTTCTTCTTTTACTCATTGATTGTTCAGGAGTGTGTTGTTTAATTTCCACATATTTGTAAATTTTCCAGCATTATTCCTGTTATACCTATGGAATGAAAGAAAATATTTACAAATCATGTATCTGATGAGGGATTAATATCCAAAAATTCTAAGAAATTCAAACAACTCCATAGTAAAAAACCAAAATAATCTGATTTAAAAGCATGGACAGAGGAATTGAATAGACACTTTTCCAAAGAAGACACACAAATGGCCAACTCATACATGGAAAAAAGTCCAACATCACTAATCATTAGAGAAATATGAATCAAAACCAAAATAAGCTACCACCTCACATCTGTTAGAATGTCTATCATCAAGAAGAGATAACAAGTAGTTGGTGAGGATGTGGAGAAAAGGGAACACTTGTGCATTGTTCATGGGAATGTAAATTGGTATAATCACTGTGGAAAACAGTACGGAGCTTCCTCAAAAAATTAAAAATAGAACTACTCTATGATCCAGCAATCTCACTTCTGAGTATATATCCAAAGGAAGTGAAATCAGGATCTTAAAGAGACACCTGCACTCCCATGTTCATTGCAGCATTATTCACAACAGCCAAGTGTCCATCTATGAATGAATGGATAAAGAAGATGTGAGATATATATATATATATATATATATATGTATGTATATATATATATATTATTCAACATGAGAAAGAAGGAAATCTTGCATATGTTACAACACGGATGGACCGTGAGGACATTAAGCTGAGTGAAATAAGTCAGACAGGGAGAGACAAATACTGTACAATATCAATTATATGTGTAATCTGAAAATGCCAAACTCACAGTAACACAGAATAAAGTGGTAGTTGTTAAGGGCCAGAGAGTGGGAAAATGGGAGATGTTCATAAAAAAGTCACAAACTTCCAGTTATAAGATGAATATGTTCTGGGGATCTAATGTACAGCATAGTGATTATAGTTAACAATATTCTATTATATAACTAAAAGATGCTGAGACAGTAAATCTTAAATGTTCTCACCCCAAAAAAGAAATGGTAATTATGTGAGATGATGGAGGTGTTAACTATCCCTACTGTGGTAATCATTTCAAAATATATATGTGCATCAAATCAGTACACACCTTAAAAAATGTTATATGTTAATTTTATCTCAACAAAGCTGGAAAAAAAATATATAAGGGAAAGGGCAACAAACACTGTCAGCCTAGGGCACTGGTGAAATCTCACTGCAGCTGAGGGAAAGGAATAGGGAACAAAAACCAACTCTGGGGAAGACACAAAAGTATATACCAGGTTCAGAACTACACCAGGGGAGAAGCAGTATCACCTCACATGTAGAAGTCCTCCCTCTCAAGACCTAGGGACACAGTATCTATCCATGGCTGAGATATGGCTTAATCCAATCTACAGAATTTGTTTCCATTCCCCAGACCCCATCAGGATAAGAAGCATGGAGTACAAGTTGGTAGCAAGAGACAGAACCTCTTTGTGGCTGAGTGCAAAGGGAATACTTAAGGATGAGGATGCAGCAGTCATTAGGAAAAAATACCCAAACAAACCTTCCTCCTAAATACCAGGTATAGATAGAGGAATTTAAAGTGTTGTAGTGTTCTGAGGGTAACCATAGCAATAAGAAACTTCAAATCTAGTCCAGCACATAATTAGATTTACTCAAACACTTGCCTAGCAGACAAAAAGATGTGCTGAATTTCAGGTCTAAAAGTTATTTACTATCAATATCTACTGTGTTACACACTTGTCCACTTTTCACCAGAATACCATAAGGTGTATGAAACAGCAAGAAAAAACACACTTTTAATAATCAAAGCAATTGTTAGAACCAGGATCAGATATGAAACTGGTGCTAATACTATCAGACAGGGAATTAGAATAACTATGATTAATATGTCAAAAACTCTGATGGAAAAGATGGCCAACATGCAAGATCAGATGGGTAATTTCAGTAAAGAGAAAAAAAACTAAAGAAATAATCAAATGAAAATGCTAGAAGTAAAATATAAATAACAGAGATGAGGAATACTTTTAACAAGATCATCAGAAGAAAAAAGTCAAGAGATATGAAGATAGATCAATAGAAATTATTCAAACTGAAATGAAAAGAGAAAAACAAGTATGTGTGGAAGAAGAACCAAATATCCATTATCTGTGAAATGATATCAAGGAACCTAACGTTTGGCAATTGGAATCCCATATGGAAAAGACTGAATAGGGCAGAAGAAATATTTAAAGGAATAATCGTTGAGGACTTTCCCAAATTAATGACAGACACCAGAAAACACATTTAAGAATCTCAGAGTCATCAAGCAAGACGAAATCAAAAGCAAAACAAACAAACAAAAAAATAGAACACATACCTAAGTATATCACATTTAAACTTCTGAAAACGAAAGACAAAGAGAAAATCTTAGAGGAAACCAGGGTAGGGGTAGGGGAATACATTACCTATAGAGGAGCAAATATGATAATTACAGTGACTTCTCTTTAGAAATAATACACACCAGAAGACAAAAGAGTGATGTCTTCAAAGGGCTAAAAGAAAAAATGCTGCCAGTCCACAAATCCAGTGAAAATATCTTTCAGAAATGAAGGCTAAATAAGGACTTTTGCAGACAAAAGTAAAAAACTGACAGTGAAAATTTATTTCCAGTAGATTTAGTATACAAAAAAGTTAAAGGCAATTCCTTGGGCATAAATAGTATGATATCAAACATAAACTTAGACCTACACAAAGAAATAAAGAGCACAGGAAATAGACTAGATGAAAGTAAATTAAAATTTATTTTTCTATTTTAGTTCTTCTGACAACAACTGACTGTCTAAAGCAAAATTATTAGCAATGTATTATGTTTTTATAGATTATGTAAAAGCAATATTTGTGACAACAATGTGAAAAAGGATGCGGGTGAGGAATTGGGAATAAATGCTTGTAGGTCCTTATAATACATGTGCAGTGACATATTATTTGAATGAGTAAATAAAGATGTATACTATAAACTCTAAGGCAACCAGTAAAAATATATATGTATAAATATGGATATATGCATAATATTTATACTATATATGTGTATATAAATAATATATATATATACTTATATATAATACATATATATAAAAATATAGTATAAATATAAATCAATAGAGAAACTAAAATGGTAAAAAGAAATGCTAGAATAATCTCAGGAAAAGCAGAAAAGGAGAAAAAGAACAAACAGAAAACAGCTAGCAAGATGATAGATTTTAATCTAAACATATCAATAATCATATTAAATGTGAATGGTCTAAACACACCAGTTAAAAGTCAGAGGTTGATAGAATTAAAAAATAAGTTAATGTAAGACTTAACTAAATACTGTCTATTAGAAACCAACTTTAAATATAAAGATATAGATGAAAATTGAACATATCTATGAAAAAAAGATACATCAACCTTAATCAAAAGAAAGCTGAGTAGCTTCTTGCACGTCAGACAATGTAGTCTTCAGAAAAAGAAAAATCATCAGGGAGAAAGAGGGACATTAAACAATGATGAAGGGGTCAAATCTCCAAGGAGGCAAGAATACTAAATGTATATACACCTAACAACAGAGCTTTAAAGTACATGAAGTAAAAGCTGATAAAATAGAAGGAAATATAGATACTTCCACAATTACATTTGGAGATTTCATTCATCTCTCAACAACTGATAGAATAAGTAGGGAAAATATCAGTAAGGATATGTATAGATCTCGTGAATAACATTATCAAACAATATGGCCTACTTAACTTTTACAGAATCCTCCATCCAACAACAGCAAAACACACATTCTTCTTATGTACACATGGAATATTCACCAAGATAGATCATGTTTTTTAGCATAAAACAAGATATATTAAAAAAATAGAATTATAAAAAAATTATGTTTTGAGAACACAAGAGAATTAAACTACAAATCAATAACAGGAAGACATCTGGAAAATTCCCAAGTAAATAAATGTTGGAGAGGGAGAAATCTTCCTTAGAAAATAATTACAATCAATGAATGCAAAAAGGAATGAGAGAAATAGAAATTATTAAAACATCACAGGAATAATTGCTGAAGGCAAGATCAACCAATGAATGTTCAAACTGCTTGGTAAAAGATTATGGAGAAACAGATATCTGCGTAACAGTGAAGCTCCTCTCCCCAAATACTGCTTGTTTATAAAGGGAAAAATAGTAATTTTACAGTGGAAAACCTGGAAGACATTGCCATAATCAGGTTTAATATCATCATTGAAGGGACATATTGATGTTGAGTACTCCTGATGTATTGCACAAGGAGCACACATCATCTCTGTGGTGTTCTTCTCAAAAAAAAAAAAAAAAATCATTACCTCAATCTAACCACAAGAAAAAATCAGACAAATCCAAAGTGAGAGATATTCTACAAGTTTCCTGACCATCACTCTTCAAAAGTGTCAAGGTCATGAAAGACAAGCAAATATGAAGGAACTGTCACAAACTGGAGGTAACTCAAGGCAAATGACAACCAAATGCAAAGTGAGATCCTGGATTGAGTCCTGGAACAGAGAAAGGACACTGGTGGATACAGTCAAATCTGAACAAAATATGTAGTTTAGTTAGAGGTATTGAAGAAATGTTAAGTTTTTAAGTTTGATAAACTTGCCATGTGAGATGTTAGCATGGTCAAAAGCTAAACGAGGTGTGTTTAGAATCTGTCTATATTAGCTTTGCAAAGGCTCTGTAAGTCTAAAGTAATTTCAAAATGAAAAGTTTAAGAAAAGAAGTCAGAAAAAAGAGAAAAGGGAAAAAAACTCAGATGTGATACATAGTGGACAAATAGCAATATGAGATATGTAAGCCTAAATAAACTAATACTTGTATTAAGTATTAGTGATTAACTACCAATTAAAAGACAGCAATTATCACACTGAATGAAAAAGCAAGACCTAACTATATGCTGTCTAGAGAAAATGCATATTAAATATAAAGACACAGATAGATTAAAAAATATGAGTGGGAAAGTATATACCATGCAAACATTAATCCTAAAAAAATCAGTGGAAACATTAATATCAGGCAGAGTAGACTTGAGGACAAGGAATATTACCAGGGAAATAGAGAAACATTTCATAAAGATAAAATGTATAGTAAATTCATCAAGAAGACATAATGATTTTAAATATGTATGCATCTAAAATAGATTTTGAAAATACATGAAGCAAAAAGAGTCAGAACAGAATGGTTATATAGCCAAATATGTAATTGTTATTAGAAATTTCAATATTCCTCTCTCAGTAATAGAACAAGTAGGCAGAAAATCAATAAGCATATAGATTAATTGAAAATGCCATTAACTAATGTGATCTAATTGAAATTTATAAAATGCTGCAATTAACAATGACAAAAATGAATTCTGTTCAAGTGCATGGGGAATATTCAATTTGATAGACCATTTGTCAGGCTCTAAATCTAAAAAGAAAATAAGTCACACTGAGAATCTTTGTTGACCACAGGGACTTAAGTTAGAAATGAATAACAAAAATATATCTCAAAATATACAAATACATGGAAATTAAACAACAGAATTCTAAGTAACCCATGGGTCAAAGAAAAAAAAACACAAATTTGACTAGAAAATTTATTGAATTGAATGAAAGTGAGAAGACAACATGTGAAAATCTGTGCTATGCAGTTTAAACAATGTTACACAGAATTTTATGCTTTTACATGCTTATATTAGGAAAGAAGAAAGACATACAATTCAATTAGTTAAGCTTCTAAGGTGGTAAAAGAAAGTCAAAGTAAACCCAAAGTAAGTAAAAGGAAGGAGGAAAAAAAATAAGAGTGGAAATCCTCCCGATCTTGTAAACATTAAAATAATAATGATTTATTATGAACAACTTCATGCCAAAAAGTTTGACAATTTAAGGGAAATAGATAAATTTTGAAAGGATATAAATTACCAAGAATGAATCAAGACAAAATACAAAATTTGAGTAGTCATATGTCTATTAAAAGAATTTAATTTGTGATAAAATTTTTTTCCCACAAATAAAACTTCAGACCCAGATAGCTTCACTGATTAATGTTATCAACATATAGGTATGAAATAATACCAATACTATTTAAATTCTTTCTTAAAATAGAGGAGGGGAATATATTCCCAATTCCTTATGTGAAGCCAGCATTACAATATCACAACCAAATAAAATTATGTAAAAAAGGAAAACTATAGAAAGATATTCTTCATTAAATGGACACAAAAGTCTTTAATAAAATATTAGCAAATGGAATACAGCAAACACATACACACAAATGTACAAATAAATATAATTCATTATGTCAAGTTTGGATTTATCTAAGCAACGCAAGTGTGGTTTCACATTCCTCAATCAATAAATACAATTTAGCACATTAACCAAGTAAAGGAGAAAATGAACTTGTTTCAGTAGAAGAAAAAGAGAAGTATTTCACAAATTTCCACATCTATTCATGATAAAACTCTCATATAACTGTGAATTGAAGGGATCTTTCTCAAATTGCTAAAAAATAGAACAAGCAAGCAAACAAATAAACAAACATACAAATATCTGTATCTAATATCCAACTTAATTGTGAAAAACTATGATTGGAAATAAGACAAGAATGTACACTCTCACCTCTTCTATTTAATGTTGTACTGAAAGTCTTAGCCTGCGCATGAAGCCAAGAAAGATAAATACAAGCTATGCAGATTAGGAATTAAGAAGTCAACTGTCTTTATTCAAGGAATATCTTATTGCTTTTGTAGAGAAGGGAATCTACCAAAAAAAAGTACTAGAATCTAGAATTAATAAGCCCCAAGAGACCCTTCTCCTGGGAAAACTCATCCCTGCCTAGGACCAGCTCAGCATACAGAGGCCCAGTCACATACCTTAGCCAGAACAAGTCCCAGAGGTGATGTTGGGATCTAAGACTTCTGTCCTCCTGTCCAGTCATCTATGGAAGGAAAGATATGTCCCATTCACACACCCCACCAGTTTTATGGGGAAAAAGGAATAAGGGCTTAGGGACTCCAAGAGTGGAGAATTGACCCATTTGCACTTGACTTTGGAAAGAGCAAGTAAAATTCCTCCCAGGTTTGTTTTATACAGTGTAGTATGAAAAATAAAATCTAGGTGATTGAGAGCTAATCAGTGCATGGGTGTAAGAAAGTCATCCAAGGTCAGGAAAAAGTAACCATCTGAAAGGATTAGAGGTACCAGTGTTCCATACTTACATGGAATAGGAATAGTACCTGCTTCCACTAGACAGATTGGAAAATCTCATAATACGTAGGCCATTGGTTACAGTACAGTACAGAACGGTCTTGTCTCAGTTGCAGAAAATAATCACCCTTAGACTGAACAAAGCTCCAGTCCAGCCTAAGAAAAATTAAAAGGAAGACCCAAAGGACCAAACTGATTCTACATAACATAACAGCATCACAGAACAAAGCCCAGTAATATTTACAGAAACATAAAAATTGTTATTTTTTACTTAAGAAGGTAAAATTAACAATGACTGGCATCAAGTAAAAATTTATCTGGCATGCAAAGAAGCAGGAATATATGATCCATGATGACAAAAATCAATTGAAATTAATCCCAAACTGGCATAGATATTAGAATTAGTAATCATGGACACTGAAACAATTATTACATCTGTATTCTAATTTTTAAAAAATGTAAGTAGAAACATGAAAGATATAAGAAAGACCCAAATCAAACTTTTAGAGATAAAAATTAAATTGTGTGAAATGCAAAATATTTTGGATTGTGAGTAATAGCAGACAGGTATCACAGAAGAAAAGATTAGTGAACATAAAGAAACTATTCAAAATAAAACACAGAGAGTAACAGAAAAATAATATACATATTTAAAATATACATAATATTTTAAAATAAAATATTGTGAACTTTGGGATGACTTCAACTATTCCAATATATGTGTAATTGGAGTCCTTGAAGAATAGGAGAGGTAGGCAGGGGACAGAAAAAATATTTGAAGAAATAATGACATTTTTTTTTCAAATTTGATGAAAACTATAAAGTCATATATCCAAGATCAACAAAACCCAAGCACAAGAACATGAATAAAACTGAACCAAGGTGCATCACGATCATACTGCTCAAGAGCAGTGATAAAGAGCAAATGTTAAAGCAGCTAAAGAAAAGACACTTTATATACAATGGAACAAAGATAGAATAAGAGAAGATTTCCAGTCAAAAAGAAACAAGTGAGAAAAGAGTGGATCAACATCTTGAAAGTACTGAAAAGTCAACTCTGAATACTATATCCAGCGAAAATATCTTCCCCAAATGAAGACAAAACAAACTTCTTTTTTTAACCATACAAAAGCTGAAATAATTCAGTTGAATAACTGACTTATTACAAGAATGATTAAAGAAAATCTTCCAGACAGAATAGAAATGACACTTGTTTGGCATGTGGACCTAAACAAACAAACAAACAAATAAATAAATGAAGAGCTTTGGCAGAGATTGACAAATTGGATAAGAATATCAAGACCTGCTTATATACTGCCTACCAGAAACCCATTTTAAAAATAAAGACACAAGTATGTTAAAAGATATACTGCACTAGTACTTGTCAAAAGAAAGCTAGAGTGATTATATTCATATCAGACAAACTAGATTTCAGGACAAAGAACATTACCAGAAAAGAAGGTTATTCCATAATAATAATGATCAGGAGCACATAACCATTCTAAACCGTTTTACACCTAACAACATGTTTTAAAATATCAAAGCTAAAATTAGAACTGCAAGGAGAAATTTTTTTAAAAATCCACAAGTTTAATCATAGTTTTTAATATCCTTCTCCCAATAATTCATAGAACCAGTAAAGAGAAAATCAGTGAAGACATAGAAGGTTTAAAAAACATTATTGCAACATTATGATTTATGAGAAATATATATATTTATTATTCAGATGACCAAAATATATTTCTCAGATATATTTGGTCTTCATACACAGTTCCTGGCTCACAGTTCGCAAACCCTTTGGAATTTCCGAACTGGTAAGACCAATGGGAGCATTTTTCATATAATATTTGATCTCTTGTCCTCAGTTCCTGAAATGCTTCAGGTCCATATAGGTGAAGTAGGTGTCTTTATGCTAATGAAGGTGACTTTTGGACCCCACTGAAGGATGGGGGCTGGTTGCCAAGAGAACCAGCCATGTGATCAGAGGATTGGAACTTTCAGTCCCACCCTCTGATTTCCAGGGAGCGGGATGGGACTTGAGGTTGAATTAATTGCCAATGGCTAATGACTTAGACAATCATGACTACATAATGAAGCCTCCATAAAAACTCAAAAGGACAGCTTGGTGGTTCTTCATCAAAAAGCTTCCATGTTGGGGAACTAGAATGCTTCCAAGTGACACCGTGCTGGACCCCAAGCTCCACGAGGACAGAAGCTCCTTTGTTCGGGGCCTCACCCTATGTATCTCTTCATCTGGCTGTTGATTCATCTCCTTCAATGTCTCTTGTAATAAATCAGTAATCTAGTGAGCAAACAGGTTTTCTTGAGTTCTGTGAGCCATTCTAGAAAATTAATTGAACATGAGGAGGGGGTCATGGGAACACTAGATTTATAGCCAGTCTGTCAGAAGCACAGGTAACAACCTGGGCTTGCAATTGGTATCTGAAGTAGAGGGCAGTCTTTGGGGTTGAACCCTTTACCTGTGGAATCTGACGCTATCTCTGGATGGATAGTGTCAGAAGTGAGTTGAAATTTCGGACACCCTGCTGGTGTCCGAGCAGTGCTTGCTGGTGTGGGGAAGCCTACACACACACACACACACACACACAAGTTGGAATTGGGTCTGGGAACAACTATCTGGTTGGGTATGGTTGCAACTATCAGCAAACTTGACCTAACTGCCATTTATGGAATATTACACCCATAACAGCAAAATAAGCATTTCTTTTCAACTATATCCCAAATATTTTCCAAGATTAGACTATATTATGGGCCCTAAAATAAATCTCATTCAATTTGAAAGAATTAAGGTAACATACAAAATATATGCTCTGACTACAATGGAATTATATTAGAAATCAATAACAGAAATATCTATTGAAAATTCCCAATTATCTGGAAACTAGGTAACATACTTATAAACAACCCTTCAGATCAAAGAAGAAATCAAAATTAAAATTAGGAAATACTTTGAACTGGATGAAAATAAAAATTTAACACCAAACCCCAAATAAATTGAAGATAGGAAATAATGTCTTGATTCTACAGGGAGAGAACATGAAAGCTCTGTATCCAGGACCTTCCAAGACCTCACTCTATGTGTCTCTTCTTTGGGCTGGTCCTGATTTATATCTTTTATAATACGATTGTAATCATAGTAACAATGCTTCCGTGAGTTTTAGGAGTCCTTCTAATGAATTATTGAACTTGAGGAAGGTTGTGAGAACCCTCTGGATTTGTAGCCAGTTGATCAGAAGTGCAGGTGGCCTAGAGACCCAAAAGTGTGGCTGTCATCTGAAGTGAGGACAGTCTTGTAGAGGACCCAGCCTTTAACTTATAGGTGGTTAGTGTCAGATACATTAGAAAATCAATGTAATTCACCATATTAACAAGCTAAAAAAGAGAAACTGTGTGATTATCTCAACTGATGCAGAAAAAGAAGTTGACAAAATCCAACATCTATTCACAATAAAGACTCTCAGCTTTCAACCTGATAAAAGGAATCTATGAAAACAGTTAATTTTGTACGTAATAGTGAAGATTCACTACTTCCTCCCAAAATTAGTAACGAGAAAGGGACATATAGTCCTTATCTTCAACATTATTTTAGAGCTTCTAAACTGTTAAATAAGCAAGAAAATTAAAGACATCCAGATTGAACAGATAGAAACAAAACTGTCTTTCTTCACAGATGACATGCTTATCTAATTTTTAAAAAGATAGAAACTACGAACAAAAAACAAAACCGCACAGTGGAAATAATGACTGTGTTTGGCATGTTTGCAGGACAAATACATTTATACATAAGTCAACTGTACCTAGCACTCAGATCTTGGTTTTTAATTTCATTCTCCAATAAATGGAACCAGGGCTCCCTGGAGAAATGGTTGACTCTAAGACTAGGCAGGAAATAGACAAGAGAAGCCTGGAGCATTTTGTAGTGCCAGGAAGTAAGAAAGTGCTAACAACCACCACCACAACAAACCCACACTGATGGGGGCATGACAAAGGGATACAGGAGCCAACTGAAAGTGCACTCAATGGCCAAAACTAAAACAAACTTTAGCAACAAAATATTTATTTTTATTTTATTTAAAACAGTATTGAATTATAACCCAAAATATAAAATAAATATCCATGAGTCCATACCGATATAAATAAATGATTGAATACATAGATACACTGGGAAGATAAAACAAATCCCCAGGCAGCAGAATTCCAAATACTTTACATAGATACTCCACCCTCAAGGAGGGGTAGCATAACTAACCAGTCCTTAAGTGTGGGCTGCACATAGTGACTTCCTTCTAAAGACTGCATGTAGAAAGGGAGAAAAAAGAGTAACTTTACAGTGGAGAAACCCAATAAACACTACCTCGGCCAGGTGATCAAGGTCAACAACAGTGATGACTCATATGGATAGGACGGATGGTTGACAATGGTGTGATGAGAATGGCACTTTACTTCTGTGATCATTCATCCACCAGAAAATCTATAGGCACAGTCTAATCATGAGGAAAACATCAAACGAATACAGCTGAAGGGTGTTCTACAAAACACTTGACTAGTACTCCTCAAAACTGTCAAATTCATCCCAAACACAAGGAAAGTCGAAGACTGTCACAGCCAGGAAGAGGCCAAGAAGACATGAGGACTAAATGTAATGTGTTTTTCTGTATGGGATCCTGGAACAGAGAAAGGACATTAAGGAACAAGTAAGAAAATTTGAATAAACTACAGGCTTTAGTCAATAACAATGTACCAATATAGGCCCATCAATTTTGACAAATGTACCATAGTCATGTAAGATATTTACAATAGGGGAAAATGGGTGCAGGTATATGGGGACTGTCTGTACTATCTTCTCAATTTTTTTTGTAAATCTAAAACTGTTCTAAAAAATAAAGTCTATTTGAAAACATATATTGATGCCAAAAAAATGAATTGTATTTTATAATACTAACAAAGAATATTTGAACTTAAGGATTTTAAAATCCTATTTAGAATAAGGTAAAAAGTATAAAATATTTAGCAAAAAGTCAAGCAAATGATGTGTAAGATCTACACTGAAAGCTGTAAAACACTGCTGAGAGAAAAGGGCCTAAATAAAGCGGGAAATCAACCTGTCTAGGGGTCACAAGACTCAATATTTTTACCGATTCTCCTCAAATTGATCTATAAGTTTAATGCAACCCCAAAGTCTCAGCAATATTGTTTTAGAAACTGATGAAATAATTTTAAAATTCATAAGGAAATGCAAAGGCCAAACTTGAAAGCCTAACACCACCTGACAACACTGACTGTAAAACTGCAGTAATCACAACAGCCTGGCGTTGTCATAAATACAGACGGACAGATCCATGGGAAGAGAACAGAGCCCGGAGATTGACCCAGATGTATATGGACAACTGCTTTTTGAAAAAAGTGCAAAGTCAATTCAAATGGCACTGTAACAATTGATTATCTACATTTTAAAAAATAAACTTTGCCATGTCATATACAAAACTTGACTCAAAATGGATCATAGAAATAAACGCAATACTGAAAATTATATAACTTTGAGAAGAAAACTAGGAGAAAATCTTTTGGATCTTGGACTAGGCAAGACTCCTAACTCTTGAGCAAAACCTTCTGTTCCTTTTGTGTAGGACTTAATAGGGCCTGACTGAGAGCTAAGCCATCGTTTTCCTGCTCTCCATGACGGTGTCTACCCACAGCGTGGAGCCAGTTCGTGTCTTCTCACTCTGCTTTAAACAGTCTCCAAGGGATTTTACTCAGGGCGAATGCATGATTAGCAGGGAGCACAGCTGCAGAATCTTTCTGATGTGTTTATGCTTCAGGCTTTTCCTTTCTAAGCAAAAATAATTTCTAATTTCTCATCTAACCCAGTCCAATATCAGTTCCTCTGGTGTTTCCTAACCCTCAGCCAAAGTATAAAATGCAGCTTTCCTCATCTCTCAGGGTCCTGCAGACTCAGAAGAGGGGCAAGGAGACCTAGGTCCAGACAAGCACTCACGTCCTTTCAGACATTCCTCCTCACTGGTGTCAGCTTATGATGTGCACACCACATGGTGTATGTGCACAGATGTGTGCATGTGTGTGTGAGAGAGAGAGAGACAGAAAGAGAAAGAAGGGATGCGACAACAGTCCTCTCTTTTGAATGGTATAGTCCAGAAAGCTACAGGAATATAAACACCTGGCAGCTCCAGAATAGAAGAGGTGACCATTTGTTTGTGCTCTGTGGAGTGGACCCTGCCTCTCCTTTCTCCACACCTACTCACCCACTGAGCTTTTTCTCCTGGATGTTTTCCTTCTGATCTTCTTGGTTCTCAGAGCTGACTTTCTGGCTCATCCACAGGCCTACAAACTGAACATTTCCAATGTGAATCTAACATCTATTTTTCTCAATATTTTATTCACCTAAAATATTTTTTAACCTTGAAACTTCAGCACCTATCAAAACAAAGCAGAATCTCAGTGCTGTGACTGGCATAGTTTAACCATAAAATGTTAAAAATTGAAGGGACCTTATGATCATGATACAACCCCCACCCCAAACCGTTTGTGCCAATCAAAAGAAAACAAAGACAGGAGGCATTAAGAGAATTCTCAAGACCACATAGATGATGGAGCAAAGGTGAAATGAGAATCCAGGTTTACTGGTTCCGTAATTGAAGGTATCACCACTATAGCCATCCTGCAGACTCAGGTGCTGTCAATGACGGATCACAGGTGAAAGTGCAACAACCACACTGCTTGTTTATCAACATCAGCACTGACAGGGAGCTGAGGTAGAAGGTGGAAGAATCAGCACCGCCCCTGCTGCATTGCCAAAGCTTGGAAGCAACAAGAAGGGAGGAAACCACATTACTCTCTTCCTTTCACACATATACATGCATGCGTTGCTACAGGTACACACGCTCATATCTTCACAGAGCCAGGTGATAGGATAAAAACCATTTGTTCTGAGTACATCTACGGTATACACTGAAAATATCAAAATCTTTTTAAAGAGTATTTAACATCAGATAGACAGTTGGTGATTCAAAAGTTCCCTACCTACAGTAAGATTATGGAATGCTGTGATTCTCACCTTGGCTGAGTAATTTAGGACATGTAATACATACCCTATCTGAGTGGACAGTGCAGTCAGTCAGCCAAGGGAACCAGCACCCAGAACACAAATTTGCTGGACCCTGGGACTCACACTTGGCCTCTGCTTGAATCTCAGATTCACTGATTTTCCAGAATAGGTCTTATTCTCCCCAAGTGCAGAGACTTTCCCTGCATCTCCTTTACTTTACTCCATACTCCAGGTTGCTCCCATCACAGTGAAATGTCAAGTGGTGCACAATAAATGCTCTCTGTCTGCTGGCTCTTGGGTCTGACAATGCACTCTCTCCAGTCCCCTCCTGACCTTCCTCTCCTCCCACGCTTTAGTCCACCTCAGCCCATCACTGCCTGTGTTGCTTCTGTGGGGTTAGCGTCTCACAGTGATGCCAGCTGGTGGCCCTCATGGGAGCTTTGCCCTGCATCCATATAAGCTGACAGCACTGGCCTTTGGAGGCTTTGGAGACATAATTCTGTGGTATTCGTCTTTCAGGATGGGGCAGAGGAGAAGGGACAGCCCAGAAGGGATGGGGCCAGTGTGCTGAGGCCCTCGTGCCATTTCTTTTTTTTTTTTTTTGTGGGGAAGACTAGCCCTGAGCTAACATCCATTGCCAATCCTCCCCTTTTTGCTGAGGAAGACTGGCCCTGGGCTAACATCCGTGCCCATCTTCCTCCACTTTATATGGGACGCCACCACGGCATGGCTGACAGGCAGTGCGTCTGCGGGTGCCCAGGATCCGAACTCGCGAACCCTGGGCTGCCAAGCACGGACTAAACCGCTGCGCCACAAGGCGGCCCCCCTCGTGCCATTTCTGACACAGATCCTTCTCCATCTCTCATGGCCTCTCTCTCTCTCAGCTTCCCTGGGATCTGGAAACTTGGCATCAGAGGGAAAAGGCTGCTCTCCTCAGCCTTCAGTTATTCCCTGAGGTTCATTTCCAAAAGAGTCAGCTCTGAGTCACACGTTTACAAATCCAGTCATTCTGCAGGAATACCAAGCAATATCACACAAAATCAACATTCCTTATTACATTTCCATCTATTAATTTTTGGAACAAATTACACAGCACATTTATTAATTCCCCCTCTCCCCCATCAGGCTACACTTAATGACAATACCATAGAAGATGGAGAAGATGGTGTTCACCACTGGGTGATTTTCTGATCTGCTCTGGCACCAGCTCTGGCTCTCAGCTCATCTGACCTGGAAGAAGATTCCAGGGCCTCCATCAATGCCTAGAATGAGCACAACACCCCTTCCAAAGAAGCAGGGGGCACCTGAAGGCTCCAGTGGTGAAGCAGTGTCCGGACTCATTCCCCAGAATTGTTACCAAAATGGAATTTCCATGAATAAAATGTAATTGTATGATTGCTTTAAGAAATGCCCCCTGGATCTCTAGATCTATTTGGCACAGAGCTGCCTGGAGCTCATAGGCACAGGAGTGTGAGGTGAGAGTGGGAAGCTGGGTGCTTGCATCCGTGGCCTGTAGTGGGCTGCAGAGAAATCTATCCTTAGTGCAGGTGCCAAGAATGACAATGGACTCAGCCATAATTCAACCTTGCAAATAAACACCAAGAGCTTTCAGGCTTATTTGCACTGACCTTCCACTAGGATGATCTGTAGCAAAAGGATGACTAACAAAGACTGAACAGCTAACATGTGCCTGAACCCACCCTAGGTATCTCAAGGATCACATCTCACTCAATCCTCACAACAGTCCTAAGCATATAGAAAGTCATTTCTGTTTATATAAAAAATGAGGGCTCAGTGGGGTTCAATAACTGACCCAAGGTCACACCATGTCAGGGTATAAATTCAGATTTCTCTAAATCTAACAATTAGGCATTTCCCTTTCTCACTTCTATCATGCATGATACTCAATAAAGAAAAGGGATAATTTATATAAATATTAATGACTTTGTGTTTGTTATTCTGATATTTTCTCTTTCTCAATCCTCATTTCAGGCAGGGAATTAATTTGACCCTTTTATGCTTCCATTTCCTTGACTTGGGTGGGCAGTTCTCAAGAAAAAAGGGGGGCAGCCAGAATTCAACAGCCTTTCCTATGCATTATAAAATTTTGGACCCATTAAGAAATGATACCAAGTGTCTGTCCAGATTGGCAAAGGAGTGAAGGTTTTAGAGAACAGGGAGGAGAGAGAGAATCCCACAGAGGCAACCTCCACAGAGAGAAAGCAGAGATGAGCAATCACAGTCATCAGCACAATGACATGTGCCTCTCAGGTCCCATGTTTGCCTTGCCAGAACTATAAAAATTATAATGGAAAATTAGGAGACACATATGCTAGGAAAGTGGGTGGTTGTTCTCTGTGTGCTGGGGTGAGAAGAAGGAGGGATTCACAGTAACTCTGGGCCACACTCAGGTCAGTCCTACAAATCTCCAGGAGTGACAATCTCACAGTCCCATCAAGGGTCCTTTCTAGTATATACAATCCTGCTGTCTGGATCCTGTCTCAAGTTTAACTTCAATAACTCCTTTGAGTCCCTAAGAGGACATATGTGGGGATATCAAATGAAGTGTTGATTCTGATGGCCAGCAGCAACCAAGGAGCCCACCAGGGAGTAACAGGTAAGATAAAGGTGATGCATGTTAGGGAATGTCATGCAGAAGTCAAAGTAATGTGCACACACAGTGACCTACATGGTGTTGAGTAAGAGGAAAGAAAGTGAGAGAGAAAATATAATCCAGAGCAAAGTGGCATTTTACTTGGTTACATGCATATCTAAACAATTGTCGTATTCAAATCCATATATCAAACCCTTTGGGCAGAGTTCCTATGAGAAGGTTGTTGAAATAGGAGGAAAAAATAAAATACAGTGTGACAAGGGGGAGTTTGCACACCCCATGGATGCAGTGAGGAGTGATTAACCCAAGTCTGAACCTGAGTTCCATGGGGTAGGGGGAGAGCAGACTCTTGTCCCCAGGAGTGGGGATCAGTGGTACCGGACTGGACCCCTCGCTGTAGACAAATATAAAACTGGACACAACAGATGTATTTCAGATGTTGGAAAACAGGCCAGGCAGAAAAGCAAGCCTTAAGAAAAGGAAATGCATGAGGACATAGAAGGGGCTTCATGTTCACCTTGGTCCTTTGTTGGTGGCGTTTTCCTAACTGAGATCCAGTCTCAGCAAATTCATTCCCTCTTTGCTGAGTTGAGGAGGCAGAAATCAGAGTTCAGGGCTGCAGGCTTGCTGAAGTGACAGAAACTTACAGTACAATTTACAGAGGACAGCAGAGACCCTAGACCTCTGTATAAGGTCCTGGGCTGAAAGCTGCAGATATAAAGGCAAGATTCCTAAGAGGTCAAGCAGTGTAGTCCCCCTCCCCCACTACAGCCCTTCCACCAGGGTCTCAGGGTGACTCTGGCCAGTCACATGACCTCCCTAGGCCTCAACTTCCCCAGGGGTAAAATGGGAGAGTTGGCAAGATGAAATGTCATTTCTGCTATTCCATGATGCTGACTGAAAGGTGATTTGAGCTCCTGGAAGTTCTAGGAGATGATGACAAAGCCATGAGCATCAAGTATCCAGGAGTTGGCAGCCTCTCAGCCAACATATGGCCTGTAACATGATCTTTGTTTTCTCTTCTGGTGTCTGATACTGGCTGTGTCCAGAATAGCCATCCTCCATTGCCAGCCATGTCCCACTTTCTCAACGAAGATGTGATTGTTATTACAGTTTGTCAATAATTGCAATGTGACAAATGACATAGAATGATTTTGTAATGAACGTTACCATTGGAGATGGAAATGACCCAGCTCAGAGGGGTTGTCATGGAGATGAAAGGGACCAGGATTTTCATTCAGACTCAGGCCAAGCTTGCCCCAGACTCTCTTTGCTCTTTGCAGGGACAACTGCCTTCTCCCCCAATAGTGGTGTCCACAGCCATGACCTCTGCCTCACCAACTGCCTGCCAGGCCCTCACTCCACAGCTAGGAACTGCCGGTAAGTGATGTGTTAGCTTTTAGTAAAGAAGGGAAAACCCCTAATGACTAATCCAGGGAGGGGTTGTGGGAAGATTGGGGACCACCCTCTCTGGGGAAAGGGTCTCACAGAGGGCAGCCTGTGCAGGTCCCTTCCATAATGGCACCAAGTATGATGGGTTCCCAAGGGGAGGAGCCCATCCTCCCCTGCAGCTTGGTCCCAGGACCCTGGGAGCCTGGTGGCCTGAGCCTTCAGGGCCAGTGTAGGACAGTCCCTGAGATTCCTGACGTCAGTCATATTCCAGGTGGAGCAGTGAGTGTCAGGGGGCTCTGCCTTTCTCTGGTCCAGTGATCTGGGCTCACACCTGTGAAGTATGGCTTGTGGTCAGATGAGCTGCTCTCGAAGGATGCCCTCTCCACACTCAGCTTCAGTGGGTCCCACTCCTTGGACCTGATGAAGGAGTTCATGCCTTATTCCATGGCTCTACAGCTCCAACCCCTTTCCCCGGGCCCTAAACCCCTTCTCCTGGAGCCCACAGGCTGAGCCTTGACTGGTTAGACTGGCTTGGGGAGTCTGCACTGACACCCAAGCCTGTGCCTCCTTGGACCCTGTGTGAGACCAGCAGCTCTTACTTGTTCCAATTTGAGTCATTCACCTTCTCTACTCAGAACCTTCCCAGTTGGTCAAAGCTGGGAGAGCATTAGGCTGGGCTCAGAGTAACAAGATCTTCTCCAGAAGCTTCCACAGCAGGACCAACATGAATGGCTTTGGTTCCATTTCTGCTGAGGAAGTTGCTTCTCTGTGCTCAGTGGCCTCCATCAGCATGTGGGTGTCTCTTTTTAATCACTCTGTTTCCTGTGGTGTTCTCAGATGCCTGAGTGACAGGACAGCTTCTGCCTACCTGCAAGGACATTCTGAAGACTCTCAATACTCACAGACAGAAAGGGCAGCCAGTTGATACTCACCAGGTTGCTGATTTTAACCCTCCTGTGACAGACAAGAATGAAGCATGGAGACCATAGGGTGGGCTCAGAACAGTCTAAGCTTTGGAGACCAGGTATGGAGATCATACTCCCTGACCAGTGCATAGTCATGAGTTGCTTTAACAATGAGGATACATTCTGAAAAATGTGTCATTAGGCAATTTCATTGTTGTGTGAACATCATAGAGTGTACTTACACAAACTTAGATGGTAGATCCCACTACACAACTTATGGAACCACTGTCATATATGTGGTTCATTGTTGATGGAAATGTCATTTTGTGGCACATGTCTGTATGTGGAGTGCGAGTAGACAGCCAGTAGCCCAACTGCCCATTTCAACCTGGGTCCCCTGGGCTCACCTGGGCAAGTCAAAGCCCTAGCTCACCTTAACAGGCCCCTCTGCCCTTAGGTTCCTCTTTCTTGGGTGGGTTCTGTCTGAACCTGTCCCAGGGCAGGGATACAGACCACATAATCTCTTAAAGGTGAGCCATTCTTCCAGACCCTTTTCTTCCCTCTTCTAAGTGCCCTTGGCCCATTTCTCAGGCCCAGCCACTCTAGGAGTATGCCTACTACTGGCCTCTGATTGTTAGAGAAGCTTAGAGAAGGAGGTTGTATCAAAGAGAAACAGCCAGGCATCTATTAAAGACAGCAAGACAGATTTTATTTAGGCTACTGCAGTAGGGGAGAGAGACTTCAGAGTAAATTCAGCTCAACTCTGCTAAACAAAAAGAGGGATATATTTAAGTGCTGCAGTGTGCTACAAGAAATGTACTGAAGGACATGGGGGAGGTTGGTCAATGTGATTAGGCCATTGACATAGTTAGGGCCCTACCCTCCCACAGAGACTAGGAGATAGGGACCCTATCCTTCTTGATGATTATGTTTTAAAAGGGTGGCTCCCAGATCCTTGAGGAAAACAGTCCTGGGTTGTAGAAAATTTACATCTCAAAGGGGTAGAGAAAGGATTTGTGATTTCAGGTTTTCCAAAGTAAATGCTCTAAGGAAAGGGAGGTAAAGGGCCTATAGTCAGGTTTGGCTGGAACACACAGTAAATTCTTTTGGCAGGTTGAGCTTTCCCAGGCAGAACTTTACGAGGGGCTGTGTCATCCCAGGGACACAGCCTTGAGCTGTTGGAAACTATGCTAGTGTTTGTGCACATCTCTTAGTGTGTGTTTGTAGGGGTGACTGAGATTATTAGTGCCGAGAGTCTGCAGTCCTCACAGGCCAAGTTAGAGGCCTAGTAAAAAGACAGCTAAGAGAAGCCTGGCTAGGGCTCACTCAAAGAGAGAGATTTGTCAGCAGTTAGACTGGGTAAGGGGCATGAAGCTGGGGTTCAGGGAGTTAGGAAGACTCCCACAAGCAAACACAGGCCCTAAGAAGCTAGTGGAAGAAAAGTTCTGCTGTTTCCTATAAAGTTCAACATAAATGCACCTAATTACGAAGCACTTGCACTCCTAAGTATGTCACCAAGAGGAGATGAAAATATGTATCTGCAAAAAGACTTGCGTGAGAATGTTTACAGCAGCTTTATTTATGATGGCCCTGTACAGGACTGAGTAGTGTCCCCAAATCTGTGTCCACCCAGAACCTCAGAAGTGACCCTATTTGGAAGTAGAGTCTTTGCAGATGTAATCAGTTAAATTAAAATGATTACATTTTAATGGCCTACACACACAGGGATAGTGCCACATGACAACAGAGGAAGAGATTGGAGTGAAACTTCTACAAACCAAGGGATACTAGGGATTGCCGGCCAGCCTCAAAAGTGGAAAGAGACAGGGAAGAATCCTTTCCTAGACCCTTCAGAGGAAGCAAGGCCTGCTGACACCTTGATTTCAGACTCTGGCCTCCAGAATTCTGAGACGGTAAATTCCTGTTGTTTTAAGCTACCAAGTTTGTGGTAATTTGTTACACCAGCCCTAAGAAAATAATACAATCCCCAAATTGGAAACAACACAAATAGCTACCCACAGATCAATAAACAAATTGTGGTATAGGCATACAATGGAAAACTATGTAGCTATAAAACATAACAAACTACTGATACACATTGACACAGATGAATCACACAGAGGGCATGCTGAGAGAAAGGAACCAGCCAACAAATGCATACCGCATGGCCCCATGTATACAAAGATGTGAACTACACAGGATTAATATGTGGGATTAAACAGTTAGGAAAATTGTTGCCTGGGAAGGGGCACAAGGTAACTATTGCAGTAAAGAAAGTGTTTTGTATCTTAGCATGGGTGTGGGTTTCATAGTGTTTGCATTTATCCACAATCGTTCAATCACACAGTTAAGATTTGTGTATTTTGCTGCATGTACATTTTTCCCTAAAGAAGTACACAATGTATGATTTCACTTATATGAAGTCTGAAAACTGCCAATGCCAATCCACCATTAGACATCGGAAGTGGTGTTGTGATTAGGGCACCAGGGGATCTTCTGGGGCCGTGGTGATGTTCCCCTTGATCTGGGCTCTGTTTGTGAAAATTCTGTGCACTTATGATTTGTGCACTTTTTCTGTCTATGATACTTCAATAAAAAAAATATATATAAAAGCATATCCATTATGTTATTTTGCTCCTCCTCCATCTTGTGTAACTCTGGGGAGTAGCCACATCCACATTTGGGACAATGTAATGGTGGGTTGTTATGAAACACTGAGGCCATTTTGGGTTCCCCGTGAGCAACGGGGCTGGAGTTGCTTGCTGGGTGTTGCAGCATGGCCAAAGTGAAAGGTCCCCTGCCCCTTGCTTGAGAGGACAGCATGCCTGGGAACGGCCTGGGCCTGCTCTGCTTTCAGCCTGGCTGGGCTGGGGACCTCAGAGGACTGCAGCCAGTGTGTGCGTCGGGGAGCTTTCTGCTGTGCTGTGAGCTTCTGGTCACACTCAACTGAGTAAGGCTCTGAGAGCCGCACGAAACAAAAGCTCTTGACTGGGATGTGAGATGATAGAAAACAAATGCACTCCTCTCTGCCCTGGTTCCTGGCACAGACCTCCTAAATCCGTTGGAATTTCCTGGGTGATGGAGGTGTCTTTTGTTCTAATGAGGTGACTCTGGATGGGCTCCTGGATGGAGGCTGGTCACTAAAAAGATCAAGTCATGATTAGAAGCTTGGAGTTTTCAACCCCACTACCCATTCTCTTGAGAAGGGAGAAGAGCTGAAAATGGACTTAATGATCAATCATGCCTATGTGATGAAACCTCCATAAAAAATCCCAGAAGTATAGTGTTCAGAAAACTTCCATAGTGGTGAACACATCCACAAAGAGGGTGATGCACCCAAACTCCAGGGGACAGAAGCTCTTGTGCTTGGGAACTTCCCAGACCTCACACTCTGTATCTGTTCACCTGGCTGTCTTCTGTATCCTTTACCATATCCTTTTATAAAAAACTGATAAACAGTAAGTAAACTGTTTCCCTGAGTTCTGTGAGCCACTCTAGCAAGTTAATCAAACCCAAGTAGTGTGTTGTGGGCACCTCTGATTTAAAGCTGACCAGTCAGAAGCGAAGATGGTAATCTGGACTTGCAACTGGCATCTGAAGTGGGGTGGGGGCAGTCTTGTAGGACCTGACACTATCTCAAGGGAGATAGAGTCAGAATTGAGTTAAATGGTGGGACACCCAGATGGTGTCAGAGAATTGCTTGGTATGGGAACCCCCTATGTCTGGTGTCAGAACTGTGGGTATGATAGTAGTGTGAGAGTAAAGGAGACACACAGGAGGAAGGGTGAGGTTTCCTACTCAGATAATGTGCTGGCTCAGGGCTGGATCACATCCTCAATGTCATTCTCTTTATTCTGGGGCTTTGGTGACAAAGCGGAGATTTTTGGGTGAGAGATGCCTAGTGCCCAGGCTCTAGAATCCACCTTTCCTGGCAGGTGACCATGTCAGAAGACAGGGTCCTTTTCCCATTCACTGAGACCTGGGGTATACCTGGACTAAAAGCCCACTTAACTTGGCTTGAGTATGGTCATACCTCATGGACATGAACTATTTGACCTTCAAAACAAGTTAGGTGCGAAATCTTAAAGCACTTTACAGACTAGGAACCAAGAGTCAGAAAGGTCACCCTGTCTGAAGCCACAATCTTTGACCCTTGACTCAAGATTGGGGCTTTTTCTCTGCATCCCCTCTGTTGATCCTAGACTACGTTTTTTGTTGCATGCCTGGAGAGATGGGGGCATTGGGCACCCTCATCTCACCTTCCCCTGCTTCTCTCCTGGGCCCAGGATGATCTCCTGTGTGAGCTACTGCACAGAGAACCCATCCCTGATGCTGTCATTGTCTTCCCACTGGTCACTTTGGTCCAATTCCATCCTCCTTCCTAGATAGAGAGCCTAGTCCAGGTCCAATTCCTCCTGAGCTTGAGTGATAGGTGAGAAGTATTCACCTTGGTTGGTAAATGAGGAATGTGGCAGTATGTTAGGCTGGTGAGAGAAGCTCCCAGCAGTCCTGCACTCTGTCCCACTTCCCTAAACCCCAAGAGCTCCAGCACCACTGGAGGTATCAGATTCCCCTCTTTTTTCCTCAAGAAAAATGAGGAAAGGGAAAGTAAACAATACCACTAAACAAATAACAAAATAACTCCTCCCCAACTTTATTTTCTTTGGTCTATAGGGCACTTTACCAATAAAAATAAAAGACTAACCTATTGGCCAATCACAGTTCAGCCGCTCTGCAACAAACAAACCTGCAATCCTACAATGCATAGTTATGTCTCATTAACAAAAGTCAAATGCATCAAAGCATTAAAATTCAGATATTTGGTCCAATTAGCCTATCAACAGCAGTGGGTGGAAATTGTCAAGGGTTTGATTTATTCATTAGCTTAGAGAGAATTTCAGTGGCTCCCTAATTATACATTGCTATATATATATATTTTTTACTTCCTCCTCCACTTGTGTATTAAAAAAGAATTCGTTCTGGGTTTTCATTTCTCTTCAGTGCAGCAACCTGTGAGAGTTGGCGAGGCTGGGTCCAGAGAAGGCCTGGGAAGGGGTCATCTCTTCTATGGACTCCATGTCACCAGGACCCAAGCTAGGCTCTGGCCGAGTCACATGTGACCAGGAGGTCAGGAAGGCCTGGCATCTGCTTTGTACCGTGTCCCCACAGATGCCCTCTGGATCCCTGGGGAGGGCTTTTGACTAGCCTGGCACACCTCCCCCAGACTCACTGTCTTCACTGCCAGGGGCAGTTTAAAATTTCGATGAAGTCCAAATGATCATTTATTTTTCTTTTATTAGTAATCCATTGTTTTGTTGTTCTTGGGTAGGAAATACTTGCTTATCCAAAGGCCTCAGAGATATTTCATTAGGTTTTATTCAATAAGTTCTGTGGAATTATTGTTCATATTTAGCTATGTGGCCAATCTCAGATTACTTGTCAGTGTTGGCATGAGATAGAGAGAGGTCTACTTTTTCCTACATAGATCTTCATTTGATCCAGTACCATTTCTTGGAAAGGCTATTTGTTCCCCATCAAATTACCTTGGCATCCATGTGTGGATCTGTTTCTGGACGCACTATGCTGTTCCAGTGAGCCATTCATCTATCCAAATTCCATTTATTGATTATTGTAGTGTCTTAAATTCAAGTAGCATAATTCAGCTAACTTGATCCTTCTTTTCAGCTTTGGCTTTCTTAGATCTTTTGCATTCCTCTATAAATTTAAGTATAGCTTTTCTACTTCTGTAACAAAAAAAAGGGTGCTTCTATTTTTATTGAAATGCCATCCAAATTCTCATTGAAGAGACTTGACATCTTAACATTGATTCTTCCAACTCATGGACATGTTATATCTCCCCATTTTATTTAAGTCTTTAGTTTCTTTCAGCAAAGTTTTGTAGATTTTAGTATAAAGATCTTTTATATTTGAATGAAATTTATTTCTAAGTATTTTATGTTTTATATTATTATAAACATTTAAAATATAATTTTTAATTTTCATAGTGTTTAGAAATACAATATATTTTTGTGTCCTGAAACTTTGCTAAACTTACTAATTAGTTATAGCAGTTTTTAATGGATACCTAAGGATTTTCTACATTAACAATTATGATGTTTATGGATAAAGAATGTTTTACTCTTCATTTTCAATCTTTAACATTTTATTCCTTTTCTTGTGTATTGTAATGCATAAATCTGGCAGAAGAAGAAAAAGAGCATGGATCCTCATTCATGGGGGGTTTACATGACTCAGGCCAAGCAATGGTACATGTCACTCCTGCTCATAAGCGTCTGTTCTGTGAGCACACCTGGACTGTGCAGGAGGCTGGAGCGTGTCATTCAGGTTTGTGCCTGGAATGAAAAGACCAGTGACTTGGGGAGTAACCAGCCAGTCTATGCTAAAGGGAGACTGAGACCATAAAAAACAGTAAATTTACAAGATAATTTGAGTTTAATGATGAGTTCTGTGAAGAAAAGAAACAGTGTCTGTGCATGTGTCTGATTATGTGTCTATATATGTGGTTTTTGTGTGCTTGTGTAATTCTGAGTCCATAATCATGTCTCTGGGTTAGGATTTTCTGGACGCCTGGTCAGGGGTCTTTCCAGAACTCTATGCCTGCAGGGTCCAACAAATTCCATGGAAGTGTTTCTGTTTTTGATGGACCAGGATGTGAAGGTTCTTTGAGACCTGGTCTCTTTACTGAGAGGAGTGAGATTCAATCAGGAATTCAGTCTTTACTACTTCTTTCTCGAACACATTCCATGGTGGAAATTTCCCAATTTCTCACTGCCCACTCATTCTTTCACCTAGAATATTCCCATGACAGTTCATGGACCCATCAACATAGAGTGTAGGAGCTGGTCTAAACAGCAAGTTCTGGGAGACACAAACATTCAGTCCATAGCATTAAGTTTGAGGGCTTAAATGTTGTTTCTTTCCTTTTCAGTTCATTTTATTTTACTTAGGTTTTCAAAAATAATTTGCTTTTATTCCAAGTGTCTTCTTTCTTGTACATATTCAAGGTATACAACTTGATGTTTGATATATGTATATATTGTGAAATAATCCCTACAATCAAACTAATTAGCATACAATTAGCATGGATGTTTGTGTCCCCCCAAAATTCATTTGCTGATACCCTAGTCCCCAGTGTGATGGTATTTGGAAGTGGGACCTTTGAGAGGTAATTAGGTCATGAGGGTGGGGTCTTCTTGATAGTTTTTAGTGTCCATGTAAGAAGAGAAAGAAAGGGCTTTCTTCCTCTTTCTCTACCCTATGAGGATACAGCAAGAAGGCATCCATCTGCAAACCAGGAAGAGGGCCCTTGCCAGGAACTGAATCAACCAGCACACTGATCCTGGACTTCCCAGCCTCCAGAACTGTCAGAAATAAATGCTTGTAGTTTACATAAAAACAAAATTCTAAAATGAAGAAGTGATAATGAGGTTAGCTGCTTCCCTTTCAGCCCCTCCCCTTCCAGACTTTCTCCTTAATCTGTTCCCAAATGCCATCAAAACACTGGATTCCAAAGCAAATCACCACAAAAACTAGGAGAAGTAGATAATCCTGACAGGCCAGGGGTGACAATCTCACCCCCCAAAATCTATTCTCTTTTAATCTTCACAAAATTGGAGGAAATTTCTGTCAGAATGCAAGCATAATGGAAAAGAAAAAAGAAAAAAAAACCCACTTTCCCGATGTTAACTCATAAAACACTGCATTTAGACCCTTAATAATGATAAATTAGTAAATAGTTAAATATAAAATCCAATATGTTCCCTAATAACAAGATTACTGCACACTTCTCTGAAGACATCAGAATTTAAGTGCTTAAAATTAAAATTTTTTTTTTTTTTGGTGAGGAAGACCAGCCCTGAGCTAAAATCCGTTGCTGATCCTCCTCTTTTCTGCTGGGGAAGACTGGCCCTGGGCTAACATCCATGCCCATCTTCCTCTACTTTATATGGGACGCCGCCACAGCGTGGCTGACAAGCTCGTGAACCCCGGGCTGCCAAAGGGCGACCTAGACCACTGCGCCACTGGGGTGGCCCCTTAAAATTTTAAATTTTTTTACATTCAGTTTCATTAATTATTAGTAATTAGGTTGAAACATGGCGCGCGCGCACACACACACACACACACACACACACACACACACAGAGCAATGCCTGCCACAGAGGTGCAGCACAAATGCCTCCATCTCACTGGAGACAAGTTTCCCCTGAGCACAGACAGAGAGGCTCGGGGCACAGTGAAGCTGAACACTGAAATTGAATTAGTGCCTTTGTGTAGAGGATCACAGAGCAGCAAACGCTGATGCCATCTTTCCAGCCACTGCTCAAGCCTGCAGAGACTCCCTTGCCGGTTTTCTGGTGGGGAGTGGTTCTATAGAACATGCACACTGCCAGGAGGGGCTGGGGATCCCACAGTCTCTGCTCTTCACATGAAGTGCATCCTCAGGTGAGTCTCTTTCCTTCATCCCGTGCATGTCTGTCTACTTTCTCAGTCTCTGGGGAGAAACTATGTGGACACTTTCTTTAAGCTTCAATAATGGCACCTGTTGGCAGGAAAAACTTTCCTGAAGCACATGACTTTGTGTCCGAGGCTGTTACCAGACACAATTGTCACTTGGTCAGGTGTGTGCTATGAGGTCAGTTTCTTAACTTAAGCATCAGATCCCAATCTCTAAAATAGAGGCCTAATGAGTTTCTACCTTCCTGTCTCAAATAAGATCATGGAAGTAAAAATCCTGTCAGTGAAAAGTTTGAGAACATCAGGTGATATGTTTACAAACATAGGCAGGACCCCTTATGTCACACTATATTAAGTATGGCCCAGATGCTGGAAAGCAGCAGCCAGGCTGCATCACTTCCTTCTCCTGAACAGAGACAATGGACAAACCAATGAGTCACAGTGGGGAAGGAGAGAGGATGGAGGAGAGAATACAGTGATAAAGACTTGAATCCAGAAGTTCATAATATAGTGAATTATTTGTAAACTAACAAAATATATCGTGATAGGTTCTACCTAATAGAGCAACTTGCTATAACTGAGGAGTGGAGGAAGTTGACAGGCGAAGTGAATGAACTTTCTAGACTGAGGACCAGAAGTTTGCCAAGGAAAGAAAGGGAGGAGGGGATAATCATACTTTGCAAGATTTTTGTGTGCACTGCATGAGATATTGAAAGGTAATTCATTGTAACTTGCAGATTTTGATATTAATGTTTTATGTTATTAATGTTGTGGAGAAAGAAGAAAAAGAAAAACACCCTCAAGTGTCTCAATAAGTGAAAAAAAAAAAGTCAAATGTGCCTCCAATAATTCCCATTCATATAAACAACAAGTTTGAAAATTGAATTGTGGGTCTGTTAATTGAGAACTAGAAGCTGAAAACTTTGAAATATATCCCTAAGGTGATAATGTCCTTTCTACTTCCTTCCTTTCCTCTAATAATGTCCTTTTCTCTTTATCTTCATATTTCTTTCAACAGCAATCAGCAATAATGGTAATCCATCTATTATGAGAGGTAGGAAAAGCCTTCATTAACTGAAATAAGCCAGAAAGTGGTATTTGAGTGAAAAATAAAATTTACTGTCCATGAAAAGTGAGAATTGCAGTGGGGGAACGTGGGGCTAAAAGAGTAGAGTATTAGCCCTCCCTGGTTAAAGCTACAGGGATTGACTTGGCCATGTCTTTTAGACAAAATATTCTCTTCAAAATTTGTGATTTCATTTTTAAGCCTAAGGTAAATTAAGATGGAAATCATCTGGAGGTGGGAGAGACTAAATTGAAAACATATCTTCAAAGTTATCTGCAGACAAAAAGAACCAGCTAGTAAAACTTGTAACCTGGGGTTTGCCTTCAAAGTCCTGGCCCTTCTGTTCTGAATTCCACCCTCCTAGCATGAACGGCACTAAATCTTCACCACAGATTGTGAAACCAGAAGAAACTGCACTCAGCTGACTGCACACTGTCTGTGGTATGCTAGTGCAGAGCTGCAGTCATTGCAGATGGCAGCACCAAATGATCATTGTCAATTTTTCTTCTTGGTTGTTGGGTCAGATAACTTTTAAATACAAGACTCCAGGAAAGTCATTACCAACTGATCAATGTTGACACTCCAAGTGCAACTTACTTGCTATAGCTGCTTTATTCTAATCTCTACTTAAATTCTCCCAAGCATCCTTCTTAAATTTCTTTCATATTGAATAAAGTGAGGTCACACAATCAGAGGAGCTTGGATTCCTGAATGACCATTTTGAGAAAGCACACTTGGCCAGGAACTCACAATAGAATGATGTATAGAAAACAAATTAACTGTTAAGAAAAAGGAAAAAAAAAACTAAACTAAATAATTCAGGTGGAGAGATATCTGCTTAACCCACTGAGATGTTTTAAAACCCTGAGAGGAGGCAAGAAGGTGAAATCTTTTCAGGATCAGCTTCTCATGAGTGTCAGGGTTGCAAGTGTGGCCCTGAGGGCCTTGAGTGATGGTCTTTGAACTGGAACCCCAGGCAAAATCACGGGGAGGCAGCCTCCAAAGCTAAGAAGGAAATTACTGTGAACTTCCAAGGCCAGAACCTGTAGATTCCAGGCCAGCAGTGCTTTGTTTTCCCCCGAGAATGGAGGTAGATGTGACATCAAGAAAAGCACTTTCAGTACTGACTTTGTCTCTGGGTTCCATTTGGAGAAGCAATCTGGCTGATTGGTGGGGTCGAAAGGGTGGCTGCCTGAGAGACAGCAAAACGGAGGGAGCATTTTGAAGGTGGCTCTCCTTGCTCCCTTGTGGGTGGTCTGAGTCTGGTCTCAGGGAGGAATAGAGGCTGAGGGGAAAATGGGTCATACCTCAATGAATGGCATATGCTTCACTCAGATTAATTGAATGAGTCCATATGGACAAACAAGTGAGTATAAACAAGTGAATGGGCTATGTGCTTGAATCGTCCAATAAGATCATCCCTTTGTAGAGAGTGACTGACGTTACTAGAGCAGGTAGTTAAGTAGTCCAAGGCTAGCACGTCACATCAAAGATTCTCTAAACAATTTAAAAGCGGGAAACAATCTTAAAGCTGGTCTCATTTTATGCAGGGACGTAAGGCGGCTTTCTAAAAATTACTCCACCAGTTCATGAAAGAACCGAGAGCAAATCCCAGGTCTCTGGACTTCCACTCTAGTGCTGTTTCCAGTACATCAACTTTTAAGGATCCCCTAGCACAGAGCCAACAGCTATAGTCTCAGGGAGGAACAAAGGACTGGAGTTTAATTATCTCATGGACTAAGGATATAATCCATCCTATTTAAAGCTGTCACTGTCCCATCAGAAAAATCCCTCTTCTCACCTTCTCCCCATCCCTAAAGAGGTCTTTTTGTTAGAGAGAGCTCAATGGGAGTCCTTTCTATTTTTTCATGAGCCTCCTCCCAGCACCTCTCTTCATCCCTACTACTGTATTATAGATTCATGATCCCCTGTTGCCTTTGAACAAGAAAAATGAAAGCCTTCGCAGTCAAAGCCCCATCCTCCCAGCACCCACAGCTCCCACACCCATGGGCGGCACCATCCTAATCTATGGCCCAATATGTCCCACAATTTGAGAGATACTACACTGCAAAGTGAATGAGTCTGTATGGGAAACACGTTTTTTTCTCACTCAGGAGACTGGACAACCATAATTTAATGCTGTGCCAACTGTTTTTTCTTAGAGGTATCCTGACTCCCATTTTGATCTATCATTGCCAAATAAAGAGCACTGAACCAGATGGTCAGGTCTGAAATGCAACATTCAGATTTTATGAAAGAGTCAAATTCCAGATTTCCCACTGTCATATAGGTTCTTAAGGCTGAATGAGTCTCATTTGGTCATGAGCACAGGGCCTGGATTGTTCAAATACTTTGTTACCATCTTAGGTGAGAGTCAGAAATCACTGGGAAATGCTTGGCCAAGTGTTTTCTTCTTCACTCCTTAAAACTCATGGGTGAGAGTCCTGGCAGGCTTCTGGAAATTGGAACACCAGGAAAGGGGGGAGGGAATTTCTTTAACGATGAGTTTCCTGTAGTGTAAATATCCTACTAATCGTCAAGAGATCAGCCTTTCTTATCAACTAACACCTTAGCTATCAGTTAACAATTGAGGATGAGAGGAATTAGGACAAAGAAGAACAGAGATGAGGGTGGTAGGAATGAGGCTGAGTGGGGATGCTGTATGTAAGACTGGGGGAAAAAAGATATATTTATAGATGTAAAAGAAGAACATGAAAATAAGCGCTCATGAGGCTTTCCTTCTTGGGATTTATACCTTTGTTTAGAGCCAATCCTGGGCCCATGACTTTCTCTTGAGGTGACTGTGTTTGTGCCTCTCAGAATCATTGGGTTTTCCATTTATAAATGATAGACATCTGTCATAGACATAATGATCTCTTGTCTATGCTTTAAAATTGTAATACAAGAATTTAGATTTCCCCAGAGAATCCCATTCTATGATCTAGTATTCTCTCTCTAAAATGTTTCTGTTTTTTGTATTTTTCAATTTGACCTGAATTCTTTAATGCTGACTTGCTTCATTTCCTCTGAATACGGATATAAGCACAGTGCTGGAAATAATACTTAGCTTTTCTGTGCTGATGATTTAGATGTTAGAGTCAGAAGTTTATGACTCAAGATCTGGCTTTACCATTTATATCTATCAACCATAAATAAAAATAATACCTATTTGTGTGGTTGTTGGAGCCACAAATAAGATAATACATATGAAAGCACTTTGTCATCTGGAAATCATAGATCAAATGGGGAGTATTTTCATTATTACTGTGACTTTGACCTTTTCTAAGAGTTTTTTTAAGACTATCGGGTCTCTCAAGGATGGAGAATGTTTCACTACAGCTGAAATCTTTTTGGGAGTTCCCTGCTACCCTGTCATTTGTTTACCCCTTCTGAAACAGGATCATTGGCACACTTGTGCTGCAGCTATTTTCAAGCCTAGTAGATCCAGAAAGAAGTCAAACTTTCACAATTTATTCATTTTGTGTTGGCTACACTGCAACCAATAGGGTACAATAAAATTCAGAGTTTTACTGGACTCTGTACCAAGGAATATTGAAAATAAATAATAAAGACATAGGAGAGTAGAACATTCTTGTGTAATATAGGAAAATATAGCCAATTTTCTCTTAATGCCATGTGACTTTAGGGGGCATAAATTTCCAGCAGTGGGACAACTGTTTGACTGTGAAATGACTGGGCTCTCCTATTCTCAGGCTTTAGTAACCAGTCCATTTTCCTTTCTGCTAGGAATTGCTTCAGTGTAGGATGCCTTTCCATCTGCCCCTCCAGATCCAATATTCACTCTTCTTCACCTTCCCCTATACCCCAGGGCTGACCTGTGTGGACTGCACCTATGGGAGCCCTCACCCTCTGGTTTCAGACTGGATTCCACAAATGGGGATCACTAGCTGAAGATTAGAGGATAGGAGGAGAGTAAGGCCAGAACACTTGCTCCTCAGGCCCCTCCCAGAAGTGTTTCTTTCCTGGGCTGACTGTTTCTGTCTCTTAAAGGGGGCATCTCCTATTGGGCAGCCCTCTCCACATGCCTCCTTTCTCCCTTACTTGGCTACCTCTCCTTGGCCCTTCAGGCCAAGATACAGAAATTAGATATTAAAGTCCAGTTGTTCCTAATCCCCAGTGTACTACACTATACTGCACCATTTCCTGTGGGTTCTAGAATCTACACTGCCAACACCATTGTACATAATCCCTTTATTAAACTCTCCTCAAACTCCTAGTTAGGATGTGACAGATCTTTCCTGCCTGAACCCTAATTAATCCCTAAAGATGACCTCTTTTGGAGGTTGCATAGTAGAGGCACTGTGACTCTGTGGACTGAAGGCAGGGTAACTCTCGGAGAGGGGAAAGAGGTAATTACATGGTATGTGGTCCCTGCTATTCCCTTCCTCCTAATGTGTGATCCAAGTGAAATGTCAAATCAGTAAAGCCAAGGATGGATGGGGAGAGCTAGAAAGATCCCCACCAGCTGAATGAGTTTGTAGAGATTGGGAAGTGGGATAGCAGTTTGGCTCTTTGCCTTGATTGCAGTCGATTTCTTGTGTGTGCTCTCTGTATGATTCTTTCTTTCAAGCCTCCACTTACTTGCTGTGTGAACTTGACACAAGTTACTTGACTTATTCATGCCTCCATTTTGTCAAGTGTAAAAATGCATAACACTGTGTCTGTCTCCTAAGATTTGGAATTAAAAGTGGTTCAATACATGGTGAAGTGCTTGCAACAAGGCTTCAGAGCTCAGTAAATCTTAGGTGTTGTTATTTCATCTTCTTCTCCTGTCTCCTCTTCTGTTACCCCCTCATCTTATTGGATTATCTTATTATCATAAGTGTTTTTTTTCTACCAACCTGGGGTTTTCAGTCCGCACTGGCCATCCCAGGGAAGCTAGGAATTCTAGTCACAGAATTCAATTAGATGGGTTCCCAAGCATTTTGAGTTCCAGTCCTAACTTTCTCTCCATCTTCTCTGATGCTTCTCCAACTTCAAGAGAGGATTTTCATCTTTTCCAGGCTCTGGTTTTCTTAATTGCTCCCAAATCATGAGGCAAAACTCATTTCCACTGTAATAAAATTAGTTGGAGGTCAAAACATATGCATGGCTATCCTAAACAATCTCAGATATTAAGAAAAAAAGAAAAGAAAAGCAAGTCTATTATTGTTAACTGAATTCTTCCTGCTGCAGTTTATCTATTTTCTGATGATTTATCCTTAGTTGAGATTGAGATATGTAATTTGTTTTCCTCTTGTTTATTTGTGGGTGGCAACAATTACTGGAAAACCTCGAGGCTGGCTCAGTGACAAGCTGGAGAATATTGACATCCCTGAAGGGCCTTGAGATGCCAAGTGTTTTCCATCCTGGTTTGCTTTCAGCCCAGGTGTGGGCACTGCTCACTTCCTTACCTCATTCAGATGCTTCTCTCAAGAATACCTTTTACAGACCTCCAATCAGGAACCCCTTGTCACTATCTACCCCTCCCTTTACCTGGTTTTAGCTTAGCTTTATGATATTTACCTATATGTTGTGCCTTTATATGTTATGCTTATTTGTTTAGTGTCTATTTTCTGCACTGGAATATAAGTCCTTTGAGAGACGTAATTTTGATAATTTTATTCACTCCTACATCCCTGGCACCTGGATGTGCTGGAAACCTTAAATTGTACCTCCAGATCTACTCCTCTATTTGATGTATATACCAGAAGTTTACTCATACAAATGGAAAAATGGGTTCTCTTAGGATAGGTTTGACCTATGAGTAGCTCTGGCAGGAGGTTGGCAGGTGGATAGAGGAGAGTGTAACTACCTATGTGTACCTCTATTTTCTGGTAACATTGCCTCCCCTTACCCCTTACTCTCTAGGAGGGATTACAGCCCTCCTGCCCCAGGAGACTGCACCAACGGTTATTGATATCCATAAGTTATACCCATACTTTTGTAAAACGATCCTTTTGTTAATATTGCCTCAACAAACCCACTTCTTTTCTGCGTAGACCTTGACTGATAGATTCTGTGTTTGACAGTTAAGAAATATGTCTTGAATATTTTTCAATAGCTAAAAGCTAAGTATGAGAAAGGAAGATTTGTTTTATTACTCCCATGAGGCTAATAGGAGGAAGAACTTGAAGGGTGAAAGATCATCTTTCATAATAGAAACGGTTGTCTGTAATAAGCTCCAAAGTCTTTCAAAAGTTTAGAAATAAGTGAGTTTTAAGCCCACAAAAATTTTTGTAGTATAATCTGGATGGAAAATAAAATTATAGATAAGATTTATTAAGAATCTCTGAAATTTAATCCTCTTTCTGGTGTTTTATCTGTTATGATTATCATTGGTTTTGTTCTTATTCCATGAACTATACCCTCTGAAACACAAATGTGTCATCCAGGTTCTCGGGAGCTGAGATAACACCTTGTTTCACTACTAACTTAAACTTTATATAATCAGAGAATCCACAGCAAGAAAAGTCATTACACATCCTGAGATTCCCTGATGCTAACTTATGCTTGGTGGACAGGCAGTCACATTCTGTAGGCTAATGTGCTTGTTCTTTCACTAAAATGGGTTGTCATTTACAGGGCACTGCCTCTTGGGCTGGGATATTAGCAGATAACCTGGTAAGTTGTCATTTCCATGTCCCTTGTGGGGGTAGAGATGGTTTAGAATTTTCAGTGGGTAAGGGGAGCATAATAGTCTGAAAGCATCTTCCTCCTGTTCATCTTGGGGATCTCACAGTAAATTTCAGTAAAATTATGACTTTGAGAAGTACAAATTAGAACCTCTTAGGAGAATTGTGGGAAGATATTGATCTCTATAGTGTAACTTGGAATCTCATTGAATCTACCCAATTGTTTTTTAAAAAAGGATGGGAAAACCAAAAGCTATAAACATCTCCAAAAGTCAAGTGGCAATGTCTGCCCAAGAATGTCAAAGTGTGAGCAGGTGGAGCCCAACTTCTGACACCTAGAAGATCTACATAATACCAGCATCTCTATAAGAGGAAGCAGAAGGGATAAGGGGTCTTTGATAGAACTGAGTCAAAGAGAATCCCCAAAGAGCCAACAGGGACTTGCTGGAAATCACTGTGGGTCATTTGAGAACAGTAATTGAAACTGGGAGGTGCTGGATCTTTGCCTGTACCAGTTTTTGGATTATTGTGAAGAGTCTGTTGAAAGGTCTGAAGGGTATGGAGCAGTTTGAGTTGTGTGAACTCTTACAATGCAACAACTGAATATATATTCCAGGAACAAAACAAACTGAGCTGGAGCTAGACACTAAATTGAACAGGACATAGGAAATAAGGGCAAAGAAAATTAAAGGTTTGCAGAAAAGTGAGAAGTGGGAACAGAGCCAGGAGATCACAGAAAGTATGGTTTTATATTTTTCAAAAACAATAACAGCAAAGAGTGAAGGCTTCTGATTTTGGCCATGATGGAGTCAATGGCATGGGACTTGCCTTCCTTTCATAAGTTGGACATGATATAGGAGGCAAATGTTTTTAGACGTTGAATAACAGGCAGCTGGTGTGCTGTCCTTGAGAGAGGAGAAACACATGAAGTAATCCCTAACTATCCTCCTAATTTTCCTTCTGATGGCATTTTCCTAACTTGGCAAAGGGAGATAAATCTCAAGAGGAAAACTGAGTGGTCTCTGGCTGAGCTCAAGAAGCAGAGATGAGAATTACAGGCCGCTGGAGTGACTGGAAATTGTGAGGCAGAGCATTCAAAAAGAGGGAGCCATACATGGGTTGGGAATTCAGACATCTACACAGGGATTGGCAATTAAGCTATCCGAGAAGTTCAGGTAACCGCAAGTGGCATATATACAAAAAACACAGCACCTAGGCATATCATAGTCAAATTGTCAAAAACCAAGAGTAAAGAGAAAATACTACAAGAAACCTAAGGGAAAAAAAAACATATTATATGCAGTGGAACAAAAATGGGTGACTTATCAGAAATGATGGAGGTGGATGAGAATAAAACAACATCTTTAAAGTGTTGATCAGTCAGCTGCATCAGACAAGGGGGAGGGAATAAGTGTGTGTGTTGGGCAGGGGGAGTAAGGGCAAAGTAAATGACTATCCTCCAGTCCCACAGAGCACGTAATAATATGTGAAACAAAAGTTGAGTTAGTTGGTAATGTATTTTCCTTATCATGATCAGAACGTTACCTCCTTCTCCCATCCCAAAGGGGCCAAGAACAATACTTAGAACCAAAAAGACAGCTAAATAACTTCTGGGTCAAATCAGATCCTCTTTCTTGGAAGATCATTGTTGGAGGAGGCTGGGCAAGTATTTGCTTGGATCTGCACGTGCTTACATGGCTAGAGTTTGTTTTTGTTTTGTTTGAAATATAACATAAAAGTGCACAAATCTTAAGTATACATCTAGATTGATTTTGACAAAATGCACACACCCCTGTAAGCACTACTCAGATCAAGACCCAGGACTACGAACAATCCAAGTCATCTTGTGCTCTTTTCAGCCATTATGGCTCTGCCCAGGATAGCAACTATCCTGAATTCAAAAATCAACTGTCTGTCTGTTTCTACTTGTCTGTTTCTGAATTTTATATAACACAGTGTTTGTCATTTTGTGCCTGGCTTTCTTTTTCCTCACACTGATGTTTGACAGAATACTTCATGTTGATATATTTGTATTTCATTCATTCTCACTGATATAGAGTATTCTGTTTATGAATATGTCACAAGTTATCAATTCTTCTGTTGATGGATATTTAGATTGTTTCCATTTTGAGACTATTACAGAAAATGCTGCTGGGAGCATTCTTGCACGTGTCTTTCAGTACACATATCTAAGCATTTCTGTTCATGTAAGTACATGTAGAATTGCAGGTCATGATACTATGTTCAGCATTAATAGATAATGTTAACATTTTAAAAAATGGTTTTACAAATTTATCCCTCCATGAGGAGTATACGAAAGTTTCAATTATGCGATTTCATAATAAAAACACATAGTAGTAAATGTTGTTAATTTAGCTGTTGTTTCATCTTAGCCATTTTGATTGGTGTGTAGTGGTACCTTACTGTGGTTTTAAATTAATATTTCCTCCATGACTAAGAAAGTGGAACATCTTTTCATGACAGTTATTAGCCATTTGCATGATTCTTTTGTGAAGTGTCCATTCAAGCTTTAGTTGCTTTTTTTCTATTGTATTGACTGCCTTTTTCTTTCTGATTTATTAAAGTTCTTTGTATATTCTCAGTGAGTCGTTTGCTGTATATCTGTATGCAATATTTTGTCCCTCTCTGTTGAAAATGCACTTGCATTTTCACTCACTTAAAGGCATCTTTGAACGGCAGCAATTCTTAATCTCAGTGCAGCCCAGTTTATCATGTGTATCTTTCTTCTTATGTATAAGGAGTAGTGCTTTTGGGGTCCAATCTGAGAAAGATCTTTTTACACCAAGGTCATGAATATAATCTTCTATGTGTAATTTTGAAGAGCTTTATTGTTTTTGTTTTTACATATAGATCTACAATCCAGGTGGAATTTACTTTTTTTTGGTTTGAGATGGGACTCAAAATTCATCATTTTTCAAATGGATATTTAAATGTTCCAGAAATATTTACTGAAGGAACATTGTACTGTCACCTTTGTCATAATTTAGCTGACCATATATGTTTGTGGGTCTGTTTCTGGACTCCATTATGCTCGATTGACATATTTATTTACTGTTGATCTTTATATGTTCTCCAATGAATATATAGATAAATATATATTTATTCTTGATATTATAGTTTTATAATAGGTCTTAATATCTGGCAGTAAAAGTCTGCTATCTTTGCTCTTATCCATCAATATTGTATTGCTATTCTTGGCCCTTGCATTTTTATGTCAGTTGCAGAATCAACATGCCAATGTACACACACACACAAACACACAGCAGCTGGGATTTTGATTGGATTGCATTAAATTGAGATCAATTCTATATAGGGAGAATTGATATATTAGCAACACAAAAAGTTTCAATACATGAATAGTATAGAATATCTTGCCATTTTTTTAGGTCTTTAATTTTTGTCGATAATATTTATAGTTCTCTGAATAGAGATCTCACACATATTTTTTAGCTTTATTCTTAAGAATTTGATGTTTTTCTGCTATTGTCAAATAATTTAATTTAATTTTCATTTTCTACTTGTTTTATGATAGTATATAAAAATATCTTGTATACTGTATACTTCCATATACTGACTTTGGATACAAAATATTTGCTAAATTTACTTATTTATTCTCAAAGTTTTTCCATAGAGTCTTCTGGATTTCCTATGGTTGCCTTCAAATAATAACATTTGATTTCTTCCTTTCCAATTCCCAGGTGTTTTATTTTTTACTTGCCTCTTTTGTAATGATTAGGCTGACCAGTACAATGTTAAATGAAAGTGGTGATAGCAGACCTCTTTTCTAGTTCCTAGTCTTAGTTGGTAGTTTTTCATCACTAAGTATAATGTTTACTTATGTTTTTGGATTGGGATGAGCTATATGAAATTGCTAAGTGATATTACATTGTATGGATATATTGCAAATTGTGTATCCACTCACCAGTTGATGGGCAATTGGGTTGTGATCAGTTTTTTACTATTATAAATACTCCAAGGTCATGAATGTATTTTCTTATGTTTAGTTCTAAAAAGCTTTGCTATTTTTTTCTTTTACATTTAGATGTAAGTCTTTTTGTGGACAAGTGTTTCAATTTTCTTGGGTAAATAAGTATGAGAGGATTGTGGTATCAGAATGTAAGTGTATGTTCAACTTTATTAAAAAACATCAAACTCTTATGAAAGCAACTATACCTATTTGTGTTTCCACAAGCAATACATGTGATTTCGTGTTGTTTTACATCCTCACTGACACTTGGTATTTTCATATATATATGTGTGTGTGTGTATTGTATATATATATTTATATATATAATTTTAACCCTCCTGGAAGCTATGTAGTAGAGGGGAAAAGCCAGATACAGGATATTGCATATTTATGATTCATATTTTATGAATTTCTAGATAAAGCAAAACTATTGACAAAAAAGCAGATCAGTGTTTGCCAGGAGTTGGGGCCGTGGGGAAGGGATATAGTGCAAAGGACTTTGCAGGAAATTTTTAGAGTGAAGGAAATATTCTATGTTGTGAATGTGGTAGTGATTACATGACTATCTCCATTTGTCAAAATGCATTAAATTGTACATTGTATCTAATATTATTTACATAATATCCTAAGCATTTAACATCAATTAACTCATTTTATGCCTACTACATCCCTATGAAGTAGGTACTATTACTACCACCATTTCATATGTGAGTAAACCGAGACAGGAGATTTTAGATGATTTGCCCCCCAAAGCTGGCAAAGCAGTATAATCTCCTCCCGATAACAGGGTAGGGCTGGGAATAATTTAAGGCAGGGGCTTGGGGCAGGGCCCCAGCACACAGGACACTGCATGTTTGTCAAATGGTCATTTGGGGAAAAGACATGGGCACTAGTTGATGATAAGAGCAGAGGCCGCCTGCAGGATCTCTACCCTGAAGGGCTGCTCTTCTGGAGTGGTGAATGGCCTGGCTGCACTCAGGCTGCACTGATTGCACTAGTCAGCAGGAAAATGGAGGCATTAAGTTCACCAGTTACTGGCTTAGAAGGTGCAGGCTTTTCAGGCCTGTCACCAGCCACTTTGCAGGCACAGACCCAGCCTCAACCTGCCACCAGGAAGCCTCTCCTTGATTCTAAACTCCCTGTGCCTTTGGTGGCTATGGAGAACCCTTGATGCCCTTCCCTCTCTACTATATATCTCATCGACTTGCTCATTCAGTGGTTTATTGAAAACCTTCTTGGCTTTGTGCATACAGAGTTTAATAGCCCGGGTCTTTTCTTTCCAGGGTTTGTTACCTAGAGATGAAGAAAACCAAATAAATGCACAGTCACAATTCATGGTAAGAAGTCATGAGAGGTGTTAGCCTTTGATTTTTTTTTCTCTCTCAGAAATAACCTTGTGAGTGGGATTGATGGGAAGGGTAGATTCAGGAGAGTTTCCTTTCAATTGCCTTTATACAGTGGATTTTATCCATTTTGAGGTTACAAATCTAAAATTTAATACAAGAGGTAGATCCTTTCTCCAGAAAAATGAAAACAAAACCAAATTTCATATTCATGAAAATATTTTCTATACAATATAAAGGCCTCTTTAGCCATGTTCCTGAAAGGAGGGTTGAGAGTAGAAAATGCCTACATGGAAAGCTCACAATCCACTCCCGCCGTGATCACCACCACCATCAAAGAAGCGGTCTTAGACCTGCTCACCCCATCTGCCATATCACACACGCTCTGAGTGGAAATTGCCAGGGGGACAAATCCACCTCAGAGGGCTGAAACTAAAATGTCAAAGAAGGCTGGGAACTTAGATGGTAGTAGTTTGTAGTAGTGTTTGAAAACTGCCCAGTGCAATGGACCCTGGCTCTTACAAGGACATCATTTTGGATGCCCAGCTGTAAAATGAGCCTCATATCCCAAGGCTTTCCTGCTCCTGGCAGCACCAGGTGAAAATCAGGAAGGCAAGCTATTTGCAAAGGCTTTGGGGAGGGGCTTCCACAGACCACCTCCTCCAGAACTGTCTCCTCTCCCTCCTACCCAGGACAGCTCCATGCTCTTCAAGGAAAGTGACAGCTGCTCAGAGAATGGTCTGAAAGATTGCACTGTCTCTTCCTTCCAGGGCATTTATATTTTTATTTCTCGGTAGTGGGCCTCCTGCTGCTCTGCAAAGGAGAGAAAGAAGACCTTGTAATGTTCTCTATATTTATAAGGGCTTCACTTTTGCACCACCATGAGTTGGGGCAATTCACCTGCCTCACCAGCACTCACCGTATGTCTCCATTGAAACGCCTCCTCAACTTGTGCAGTTTCATACCTGCTACATTTCCACCTAGGAACAAAGATGAGAAGAAACAGGCTGAAGACCAAGGTAAGTTAAAAGGAAATGAGGAAGGTGGAGACTCAACTTGACTTTGGAAAACCTGAGTCTAATGGAGGAGAAGTATATACACCCCAAATAGCCACAGATGGCTGAGAATAATTATGGTTTAATCAGGAGCACCTCGAAGTGCTTGTAACCTCTCTGAAACTCAGCTCCTTTTAATAATAACACCTCCCTAGTGTTGTCAGAGAGTCACATAAATTAAAGGAGGGAATGTCTGTGACTCCACCTTGTACGGCACCTCCTTGGCCACTCAGTGCCATCGACGGCAGTGGGTGGTCACTCTGGCACACTGTGACATAGGCAAGCATTGTGAAGAAATGAATTGATGCATAAACCAGAGCTGGCAGGTGAAAGAGTGAGTAGAAGTGGCCCCGCTATTCAGGGGGAGGAGGAAGGTGGATGGGCGCTGGCCCTGCTGAGCACCCGGGAAGCCCCTCTGCCACGAAAGCCCATTATCTCAGCATGTGTTGGGAAGGAAAATGGGCTAAATGGGCCCCCGTGTCCAGGCAGCATGGGTGTCAGTCTCATAAGGGAAGCGAAGCCCTTGCGCTCGGACTTTGAGTTCACAAGTGAAATGCACAGCCCTCTCCATTCTTTATGCCTCAGGGAGAGCCCTGC
Organism: Tapirus indicus; assembly: GCA_031878705.1. Classification (NCBI taxonomy): domain Eukaryota; kingdom Metazoa; phylum Chordata; class Mammalia; order Perissodactyla; family Tapiridae; genus Tapirus; species Tapirus indicus. Next base: position 83,758,384 of record CM062924.1, on the reverse strand, counting down.
AGAGGAGAGCCCTCTCCTTCACTTCTGTCTTTCTTCTCTCTAATGTTTCATCCAGTGCACTATCATTTACCTGCTTTTTGATTCAGAGATCAGGGCCTGCTTTGGTGCTTTCCATCTGGAACCAAACATTAGAGTTTCTGTGTCTGGGGCGTTTGGTGGATCTGTGTCCTGTATACCGTTTCCATGGAAGTGAGGTCGCAGCCTGTTTGGCTCTGCTGAGTGGTCTGAGACACAGCCTCTCTCATCCTCAGCCAAGACAGGTCCCTGGAGCAGAACGACAACCTGCAACCTGGCAGAGATAGTGTGCCCCCAGGGACAGATGCTCTTAAATGTGCAGAAAGTGAATCAGATTCAGAGTTTGCAAATTCTTGTAGCTTTTCCTCCTGGTTCCCATAATCCAAAAAGAACTTGTTTCCAAGTCAAAAAGTTTCTGCTCTTCCACTTACTATGCCTTTGAGTAGATCATTTAGTCCTCATGTTTGAATCTCAGTTTCTTTGTGTCTAAAAGGAATTTATGTGGTCTTTGTCAGGCTCAGCTGAGATGATAAAAGTGAAAGCAATTTGAAACTTTGTAAAAGCCTATTTATGTATTAGTAATAATACTAATAGTGTTAATAGCCTTCTTATGATAATACCCAAATGCCTATTATTCTTCCTAAAACCCCTAAAAGAAGGAGGCCCTCACAGAAACATCACCCCCACTAGGCAGCTCTGCAGCTCCTGCGGTCAATCAAGTAGCTTCAGAGAAGATGCTTACTTCTGGGAAGGAAGGGATGAGATATTTCTGAAACGTGCCTAGCAGTGCCCTGAAGTGAAGGCCCACAGACACTCTCATGACCAGGCAGATTCCGGGAGTCACCAGCCAAGCTGCTAGATGGAGGACCTTTTTCCTGAGGGCTCCTCCCAGCTGCTAAGGCCCCTGATTTCCTGAGAAACCCAGGAGTCAATAGTCTTTCCTTTGCACCACCAGGAACTCTAGGGCAGTGCTGGCAATGCCAGGGAAATAATTCACATCTGGACATGTAATTGCACGCACAGTCTAAGCACCTTCTAGCTTGCCACATGTGAACACAATCCTTGGATTTTTCACAGATGATTTTCCATGGTTTCATGCCAGGCAAGCTGGCCCATTTATGTGGTCTTATCCCTTGCACAACAAAAGGTTCCCTTCACTACAAATCCCCTTTCCCCGGTTGAAATTCTTAACCTTCGGGGGTCAATTCAAATGCTGTCTCCTCAGTGATTTTCCCTGACACATGTTTTCCCATTTTGAAGAATATTCCTTCCTCTTGGCTCCACTGTATTTTGACTTGAACTCTTTCATGGAACTTTTCTTTCTGGCCATGTATCATTGACTCCATGTACCTGTATTATCTCCCATAAGACTATAAACTGTCGAGTGTAGGGTTACACTTCACTCATCTTTGCCCCTTCCATAGTATCTCTAAAAAACCTACTTACCCCCAGGGCCCAGAGCAGTGTCTGGCACATAGTAGATGCCCAATAAGTGTTTGTTGAATGACTAAAATATGGAAGGGAGGAAAATGAGGTTTCCTTACAGAAAAGTAGTAAATGTTAGAGGACATACTCAAATTAGGCTTTCTGACTCTCAGTCCAGGCCTTTTTTTTAATCAGAAAATAATCCACTTAAAATGATCATCTTCATTTTAAAGTCAGAACTATTTTCCTGAGATTCTCTTGATCACTAACAAACATGATTTCTTTTCTTTGTTGTGGCTCCTAGTCTGCTCTCCATCCCAAGGCATAGCTGCGCACCCATGGAGAGTTTTACCAAAGCCGAACATGGGACAGTCCAACTGGGTGTTCTGAGTGCCTGGTTTTCTGAGGACAGGTCACAAGCAATCCAGTTGTTGACCCCCACCCTTCCAAGGGTTTGGGTGAAGCTAGGGCAGCTGGGACCCTGAGGATACTCACTCCTAAGTATCTGGGCTCAATCGTAATGCTGCTTTTTTGTGCCTCACATGGTTATGTACATGAAAACGGTTGAGAGGCACAGCAACAAACTATCAAATAAAACAAATCTAAATGGGGGAATAGATGGACAGATGATACAAGGTTAGTCACGGATCAATACTTCTTGGAGCTGGCTAATGGTATGTGTGGGGATTAGATGGGCTATTACCTCTCCTTTTGAGTGTGCTTGAAATTTTCCAGAAAGAATATTTTAAAGATAAAAGTTAATAAAATTTTTTATCAACATAACTTTATCAAAGTTTCCCCAAGTTGCAACACAATTATATACATTTCAAAGAAGAGATTTTCATCTATGGGAGTCAGGCCCACTGAGGGGTATGGGTGGTGGGCTCATGCCCTTTTCATGGCCAGCTGACTCTACATCAGGCTTTGAAACTCTGTGATGCACGCCTGCCTGTTCTCCACTGCCAGCCCTGGCTCATCCCCATTGTGTACTAGTTGTGCAGTCCTGAGATGGCTGCCCAATCTCCTCAATCTCCAATTTCATCACCTCCAAAATGAGAAATGCCTACCTGCCTCAGACTATGCCAGCACCGAGCATGTACTGCACACCCAAGACATGTCACAGCCTCTCCAGCCAAAACACTCCTTTGTAGATAATCCCCAAGGCACTGGAAGGGGAGCCAGCCTATACAGTATGACTATAAATGGAGAGCTAGGGTCGAGGATGCAGTCCACCTGGTGGTCTTTGGTATTAGAATCACAGGGTCCAGCTTAGGGTCCAGCCACATCCTCCTTCCTGTGGTTCAAGGTATTAGACATTTATCTTTCCAAGGAGCAATTCCACATAAATTCAAGGATTTTTGCTTCTGAAAGTTCATCTTGGCCTAAAGATAAGAAATTTGGGCCAATTCAATATCTTTCTATAAACATATGCCAATTTTGGTTCCAAGAGTGTCTCGCCAGCTCTCTGTCTCTGAGGAGAAATGAACCAATGGAACTACATCTGAACTGCTCCAAGCTCAGGTTCAACCAGCATGTGTGGACCCCAGGAGGCAGGCACAAAGGTGTTTTGACAGTTAAAGATCTTGGAGATTCAGTTATTATCTTAGAGTTAGTGGTGAAAGAGGTCATTATCTTCTATCAAATTTCCCTGTTAAGTTTTTAAAGTCTGTCCCCTTCTCTCTATACCCACTGCCTCTATAAATTCAAGGCCTCTATCATTTCTCACCTGGACTTCAGTAGTCAGTCTCAAGGGAGTCTCCTTGCCTCTGGCCTTATCCCGTTCACACCATCCTTTACACAACTGCCAACTTGACCTCCCTAAAATGCAAATCATGTTCTGATAAAAGCCTTTGATGACTGCATTGCCTGCAGAATCCGGTCCAATTTCTAACCAGAGAACAAAGAGTTTTATTAGTTCAGCTCAACCCATGCTTCTTGCCTCTTCTTAAGCTCATCTCTTATCACTGTGTTCATCTTCATCAATCTGTTCCCTGCTCCTCAGATAAATCAGCCTGAATTGCCTGCCTTCATCATCCACCCAGTGAATTCCAACTCATTTTTTAAGACCAACACAACTGTCACCTCTGGTTTGAAGCCTTCCCTGACACCCCTCCCACATACCTCCAAGTTCTATAAATCCCATCCTCCACATTCCCATTGTGTTTTTTCCATCCCTCCACTGCAGTCCTTATCACAGGCAGGGAGACCCTATAGGGGAGGCACTTTCATCTTTGTGCTTCTATCCCATACAAGTCCCTTCATAAATTCTTCTGCTATTACATGAGGTATAACATTGTTTTATATACTCTGAACTGCAAAAGAACTTAGAGGTGAATTATGTCAGGTCCTTCATTTCTCAGATTAAAAAATTGTGACACATTTATTTGTTCACACATTTATTCATTAATTGAACTCTCACATGCTAAATATTCATTGAGAACTTATTATGTGATTGCTTCTCAGTGTTGGGGATGCAGTCATGAATAAGACAGGAAAAGCCCCTGCCCTCACAGCACTAACAGTCTGGGAGCAGTGATGAGTAATGGGAGATAAGTGGTAAAGAGTTAAATATGATAATTTCCCATAATGATAAGTGCCATGAACAAATGACACAGCAATGGCGTAGGTAGTGCCTGGGTTGGGGGTGACTTGAATTCCAGGCAGTCAAGAAAGGGCTCTTTAGTGCTATGGTATTTGAGCTGAGATCCAACAGTGAGAAGGTTCTGGCCAAATAAAGTGAGAGAATAGCATTCCAGAAAGAGAACTACAAGTATATAGGTCCTGAGGGTGGGAGGGGCTTGGCATGTTATAAGAAGAGTCCAAAGCTACTGTGACAGGAGCGTAATGAGTGAAGGGAACAGTGCAGGGGGAGGGGTGGTGGTGAGGCTAGAGAGACCAAGGCCAGATTACAGAGGGCCTTGTAGACTATCAAAAGGATTTTGATTTTATGATATCGAAATGCAAAGCCATTGAAAAGTTCTCTACGGGAGAGTGAAGGAATCTGAGAATTAAAAAAAAAGTTCCCACAAATTTAGGAAAAGATTGTTCCCTAACTACAGTTATAAGGAGCCCTCAGAACCAGTTTTAAACATTTTCAATCTATCAAACTTGAAATGACTTCAGTAAAAATGCCTCCAATTGCCAGCCAGTCACAACAGTCTCACTCATGTACCATATTCCTATGGATGATGGCAACCCACTTTTATAACCACCAGAAAACCTTTATAATGTCATTACTTTCTCTGCTCAAAGAGTCTGTGCCTGACTAGCACAGCTCTCCCTTACTATATAGGCAGTAAATTCAACTTTGTCTTTTTATTTGAGGTAACAGATGTTGGACTCTGCATTTTTTGACAGTTCTGGAAGTTTCTTTCAGACTATTTTGAAGATCTAGAATTTGTAACAAAGTAGGTCTTCATCTAAGGTCATCAGACTTAGGTCTTTGTATAAGATACTTAGGCCTATGTTCTTTGTATTAAGTAATTAGATCTTTTGATTTAGGAACAAGTTGTTAAGTCATTAGACCTAAGTCTTTGAATAATACAGGGTTTCTCAACTTTGGCACTACTGACATTTTGGACGGATAATTCTTTGTTGTGGGAGCTATCCTGTGCACTGCAGAATGTTTAAAAGCATCCTGGGCCTCTGCCCACTAGATCCCAGTAGCAACTCCACACCCAGGTGTGACAAACAAAAATGTCTCTGGACACTGCCAAATGTCCCCTGGGGAGTAAAATTGCTCCTGGTGTGAGCTGCTAGTGTAGGTTATTAGACCTTCTGTTTTGGAGATAGAATATTTGGTAAATATATTTTAATTAACCTGATTCTTTTCCTGCCACTTCTATATGATAAATTCTTGTTTCATATGTTGTTGTTTTGTCTTGGGTTGTACTTTTTCTGCTGAATGTTTAAGAGTGTTCCATGGGGAATAGATGGAGGCATAGATCTAAGTCTCCATCCCTTACAAGCAGGTCCTGAGGGTCAAGGGCTAGAAATTAGACCTGAAACATATTTATAAATAAGCAACTGTTCAAACATTGCTTTGGGCCCCCCATAAGATCTTGATGGGGCACTCCCTGTCTTGTTAATCTTTGAAAGAAATTACTAAAAGTCCATATTCAGGGTCAACAGTTGTCAAGGTGTTGATTGTGCAGCCTCTGCTAGCCTCTGGTTAGTTGAGGAACCCAAGGCACTGTTCACAAGCACACACTGTTGACTGACTGCAGTGGTGTCTCCTGGTTTGTCAGGGTTTGTTGACATCAGGGGTTAGTAAACACTTTCTGTAAAGGGCCAGGTAGTAAACAGGTTAGTCTTTGTGAGCCATCTCTGGGGCAGCTATTCAACTCTGCCTTTACAGCATGAAAACAGCTATAGACCATACATAAACTAGTGATCTGGCTGTGTTTTAACAAAACTTCATTCATCATCACAGGGGCAGGTGGGATGTAGCCCAGGGGCAGTAGTTTGCTGAGTTCTGGTCTATTTCAAAGTCTTAACCCCTTCTTGGGAAAATTTCTGATTCCTTTATGAAGTTGCACCATAATCTTTACTCTTATACTTTTTTGGTAAATGGAAAACAAAACAAATCAAACAAAACCAAAACATAGACAGTGTAATAAGAATGTTTTGGGAAAGTTTTAAGATGTCAAAATCAATAAATCTATATGTTTACCAGGAGTTCCAAAGAGTTAGGAGTCAAAACACAAATATTCAATAGGTAGCTTTTTATTTATTTATTTAATTTATTTATTTGTGAGGAAGACCAGCCCTGAGCTAACATCCATTGCCATTCTCCTCTTTTTGCTGAGGAAGACCAGCCCTGGGCTAACATCCGTGCCCATATTGCTCTACTTTATATGGGACACTGCCACGGCCTGGCTGACAAGCAGTGTGTCGGCTGGCACCCGGGATCCGAGCTCGCGAACCCTGGGCTGCCAAGGAGTGAACTAAACCGATGCACCACGGGGCCAGCCCCAATAGGTAGCTTTTTAATTGGTATGTTGGGGTCTCAAAGTTCTAATTTGAGGAAAATCTATCGCAAAGATGTTATGACCTTGCTTAACCTGCCTTCACCACATCTCTCTTTCTATAGAATTTCATTAGATTCTTTTTGTTCTAGACTACAGTTCAATTAATTGTTAGTCCCTCAAATGGGGAAGATAGAAGAGACAAGATTTAAATAAGCCTTATGTGTAAAATTTCATTTTTGGCCCAGTAAGACACATTTTAACTTCTGAACTACAGAACTATAAGTTCATCTTGTTTTCAGTCATTACATTTATCGTAATTTGTTATAGCAGATGTAGAAACTAACACAATCACAAAAGACTATTTTAGAAAACTTTCTTTTAAGCGTGAACTAAACAAAGATCCAAAAGTGTAAACTAAATAAAGATAAAATTTATTCTTTAGAAAACTTTTAAAATGTATTATGGGATAGGCCTTACAGATGAAGTAAAGAAAGCCTTGTTCTCTTTTTATAAATCTGCTAAAATCTGAAATAGATTACTTAATTATAAAATAAATTCAAACATGAAATTTCCAATTCAGAAAATATTCAATATTTCCAGGAAGTCTTAAAAAGCAAATAACTGATGGATCTCTCAATATAACAGCCAGAAAGACTTGTGTTCTCTAAAATATAGGAGCTGATATATAAGGACAATTGTAGATACTATAAGCAGAAAGCCATTGAAAGAAAAAAAAGTTGTCTTACTTTGTCTAATAAACAAACAACTACCTAAAATGTGTCCAGTGATGTTGCCCCAAGGAGGTATTCATACGCTACAATTCTTCCTCTAAACTGCAAACAGAATTGTCTGTGGTTATAGGTAGACATTAATACAGCTTTCCTCCTTATGCAGCTCCATTATATCTATCTTTAGTTCCATGACTATAGAACATCAAATCCTATTGATTAAGGTTGGAAATGCAAATTGACTTTTAAAAAGTTAAAAAAATATGAAAAGAGAAAATTAACATCACCAACATGGTGGACAAGGGAGCTCCAAGCCCTGTTTCTCTTCCCCCTCCCCTGGAATATCAAAAAACAACCAGAAATGGGCTGAACTAACCTTACAAGAGCTCTGGAGAGCAAAGATCTTCAGCAACCAAGAAAACACCCAATCAAAGATAAAAAAAAACACATTCAAAATGGTAGGAAATACTGCGGCGTTTTCCCTGGAACGTGCCGCTGCTTTGGCTGATGGTCTTGCTCTGGAGGAGCCAGCAGCCCAGATCCCAGTTCCTCCCTCAGACTGGAGGGAACAGAGAAGACGTTATTTGCGATGTTCTAACCTATCTGGAGGCTGCTTAAAGGACGGGTCTCTGTCTTGTCCAAAGACAGGATAAACAGTAGGCACCGCTCATGAAAGCTGTAGGGAGACGTCAGCCCTGCAGATGCCTGGAGCAAGAGAACACAGGTGGAGACATACAATAGACCATCTAAGGTCCTGACGAGTTGGCATGAGACTCTCTGGGAAATTAAGACATTTAAAAGCAGTCATCTATATGAGAGAACTGGGAAAGCCACATGCAGTCCTGTGCACACAACATGCTCAGAAAAGACCTGAGAAGAAGTTCAGCTTCCTCCTTGTGCTGATCCCTAGGCTCTGAGCACATCTAACTAATCAGTAAAGGACTGCCCCAGCACAGAGCCACTCTGTAAAGACAGGGAGAAGTGGTGTTTTTTTCAAATGCCCAATTTTAACAAAAGATAACAAGGCATCACAATAGTACCCCAAAATAATAAAGTACTTCAGAATAAATTTGGCAATGAAATAAAAGACTTGAACACTGGAAACTACAAAATATTACTAAAATAAATTAAAGAAGACCTAAATTAATGAAAAGACCTGCTGTGTTTGTGAATTGGAAGATGTTAAGATGTTAATACTACCCAAGTAGTCTATAGGTTTCAATGAAATCCCTATCAAAATTCCAATATAGTTTTCCCAGAAATAGAAAAACCTATCCTAAAATTCTTATGGACTGTCATGGGACCCAAAAAAGCCAAAATAATCTAAAAAAAAAAAACAAAAAACACACCAAATTTGGAGCACTCACACTTCCTGATTTCAAAATTTACTACAAAATTACAGTAACCAAAGCACTGCTGTACTAGCCTAAAGACAGACATAGACCAGTGGAATAGAATAGTGAGCCCAGAAATAAACCCTCGCATATATGTCAAATCATTTTCAACAAGAGTGCCATGACCATTCAACCAGGATAGGAGTCTTTTCAACAAATGGCACTGTGATAACTGGATATTCACATATAAAATAATGAAGCTGGACTCTTACCTTACATCATATACATAAATTAACTCAAAATGGATAAAAAACCTAAACATAAGAGCTAAAACTATAAAACTCTTAGAAGAAAACAGGAGAAAAGTGTCATGATATTGGATTTGGCAATGATTTCTTGGATATGACACCACAAGCAAAGGCAACAAAAGAAAAACAGATAAATTGGACTTTATCACAACTAAAAGCTTTTGTGCATCAAGACACTATCAAAAGAGTAAAAACATAATCTACAGAATCGGATAAAATATTTGCAAATCATATATCTGATAAGTGATTAATATCCAGAATGTACAAAGAACTCCTACAACTCAACAACAGCAACAAAAATAAAGCAACAACAACCTCAAAAAAATTCAAAAATGGGCAAAGGATAAGTCTGGAGAAAACCAGCTGGAAGTCAGTAGTGTACCATGAATAATCCACAGCCTGGTTTACGGGGCTCAGCTGCCTTCTTCAGAAGGGCTTGTGTTTCTGATCCTGCATCCTTCCACTTCTTTCCCCGCTAGCTGAGGTTTGTTTACAGTATTGATTCCCATATGCAAAGAGGACCCACACCCGAAAGACCTTTGGGGCCCAGTGCCTCAGTTTACATCCCATGCCTTCTATGTCCCAGGGACCCACACAAACATGCACACACACACACACACACACACTCACAAGTGTTTGTTCACACATGTAGCACACACCTGCATATATGCACAAGCACACATGTACACAGACACACATGCACATACACACACACACATACACATCCTTACGGAGGCTGCTGTGGGATCACCTGGGCTTTACCCCTGGGTGGTCCTTCACTGACATCCCCCAGCCCTGGTCAGGGACCTCCCTGGCTGCCTGGACCAACCCTCCTCTTCATGCCCCAGGGAGACTCATCCTAGTGGTTGTATCCATGTCTCTGAAGCCCCTGTCAGAGGCCTCTTATCCTGGCCTCATGGGAGGAGGTGAGTGCTTGGTCTCCCACCCCCATGCCAGCCACCTGTCACTGACCTGACAGATATTTAGTCACCATTCAGAGGTTGCCTCTGTGGTGCGAGTCCATCCTCCTTACTCCTCCTCCCCAAATCCCCCAAATCCGAAGACTTCTCCATTTGACCCACCTGAAGCCATGGAGGGTACGAGCCTCTGCTCACTTCTCTTTTAACTCTAACCTTCAAGCACTTCCCTGGACACCTCGGAAGACACATTGCTTTATAAATTCTTAAAAGCACATGTAGAAATTTCAGAGTGATCATTACAACATTATTCAGTCAGTCAAAGTGCTTGGGGAAAAAATAACATGAAATAAATCTTCATTGTAAGGGCATCTTTCATTTCTAGCAAGCAATTAGCTGTCACTGAATCATCAATTTTGCTTTGTTGTGTGGCCAAGACTACTTTTTCTAATTAGAGACCAGGCATGAAGTGAAGCACGCTTGCCCCATTCTGCAGAAACGAGGCTTTTGGTCCTGCTCTAACAACCCTAGATGTGCTGGAAGAGCAACCCCAGGAGTGACAGCTCAGGACTGTGGACAGGGATGTGAGGGTCCTGTGAACTTAGTCCCAGCCTTGCAGGACCCCTGCAGCCCTCCAGGAGGCTGAGGCACCACAGGGATGAGTCCACCTGAGTCCTCCCCTCCGGCCTGGTGCAGCTTGGATCCACCAGAGAGGACTATCTGCAGAGAGAGAGCCCTGGGAGCTCACTGCCCTGCCACTGCAGGTCCAGGGCAGATGCAGGGCTACTGGGATGGGTCCCTCAGATTCTGGGCAGGTGGGAAGCTGGGACCCCAAGAAACAAGGGCTGGGAAAGAGGTGGCTCCTGAACCTGGGATTCCTCCCTGAGGCCTGGTTCCCTGAGAGACTCATCCTTAACCTGCGGGCCACAGGTCCTAGGTTCCAGGGTACAGACAGGAGGAGGGGTAGTGCTGAGAGAGACAGTGTGGTGAGGGGAGGCTTGAGGGTCAGGAGGGAGGAGGAACTAGGAATCAGCACTATGTGTGAGGAGAGGTATATAGAGAGAATCAGAGGAGGCCAACTGAGAGACAAGGTGATAATGAGCTGAGACAAGACAGCTTTATGGCTTTACCCTGTGGCCACATCAGGTCCACAAGTCACCAAGCACAAAAGACAGGAATAAAAGGAGAAATGACTTTGCTCTTTGCCCAGGACTGATCTGTAGCTAAGTCTTCACAGAAATGGTTGGTCTCACTCCTGTGTCCCCTCTCCTCTCAGATAAATGTGGCCACAGCAAAGGCAGCCTGGCAATTCATGGAGAGGATGCAGCCGAGGCCTTGGGTGCCAAGCCAGAGCTTCTGCAGGGGCAGGCCTGTGCACAGTGAGGACCATCGGCATTGAGGGACACGGTGTATGCCCCACCTGACACATGTGGACAATTGACCAGCAGTTGGTGTGGGCTCCACAGGTGGGCTGGTGGCCTACCTAGACCTCTTCAAAGGCCCCTCACCAGCCAGAATTGCACCCAGGGACCCTGGACTTTCCTGGGACCAGGTGCTCTGATTTATTTATACACATACAGCTGTATTTTCCCTAACTTTTATTAAATGCCTCTAGGCAAACCCCAGGGCTTAGCAAAATGAATGCTCTTTTCCTTCTCAATGGCTTTGGGTGAAAATCCAGTCCATTCTGGTGGCTGTGTAAGTTGCTGCTGCGCCTTCAGGCCCCCCGACCATAGAAGCAACTCCAGTCTGGGCAGAACAGCCCTCTCCTTGCTGGCTGCCAGGAGGCCTCTGTGGCTGCAATTCCAGCGAGAGCTAGGCTGGGGTTGCAGGAGAGAGGGACGCCTTTTCCTGGTGCTGAGACAAGAGCCAAGCACAGCCCTCAGCCTCCCTGCCAGGTTTGCCCCCAACACCAGCCATAGGTTCCCCATTTCCTCCTCCTGACCTCAGACCTCCTCTACTTCTATGCTGGGAGTCTGAGACATAAAACATGGGGAACTTGAAAAGATAGACAGTAGTACACCAAGGATAGGGACGGGCAAGTATCTTGACTTTCTGCAGCCCTCCTGGGCATGTGTGGGGCCTGCATGTGCACCATACATTTAATGGTCCCTTTCCCTGACTTCCTTAAAGGTCACTTTTACTGGATTCTGCCTGTCACTCCCTGTCCATTCCCTCTTCCCACAAAAGCATGACTTAGACTCTAAATTCTAAACGCAGGCGCAGGTCTAAATTTTGACATGGACTTCGCTGCAGATTCTCTTCCTAAAAGGTATATCCAGTCAGTGCCTATGTGGATATGATCCTGTGGACCCCTTAAGCCACCCCTGCCCTAGCTGGAAGTTGGAGGAGCAGGTAGGAGCTCAAAACATCTCCTTCATATTGGGCTGTGGACACAGCCCCTAAGAGCTGGGGAGCCCGCACCAGCTGGGCAGGAGGAGATGTGTCCACCCCCATAGGCTTCCTCTGGGATGGAAGAACAATCCTAATTTTAAAGGGAGTGCTGGTCACCCTGGAGATTTTCTTGTTCAGGGACTAGAAAGCATTTGGGTACATAGCAGTTCCTCTCACAGAGGAAAACTTTCTGCTGCCTCTAAGGAGAAATGGGAGAACTGGGGGGGTGGCAAGTAGGAAGGAATGGGGAGAGAAATGAGGGGGAGAATTGCACAGAAAACACCTCTGGCTGGCACAAGAGCCTCGGTGGAAAGTGTCAGGGGATCCAAATGCAAGAGTTTGTACCAGACGATAAAGGCTCTCTGGCAAGAAATAGAAGTGCTAGCTGCTTGCTCAGGCCATAACCAGGACCACTTGGTGCTCCAGCCGGGAGATCTCAGGCCCTTTAACAGACATTCTAAACTGAGGATGGAGATGCTGCTGGGGCCTGCTGGGCAGAGGCAGAGAATACAACTCCTCATGTGCTTCCCTTAGGGATGCCTATTCTAAAGTTACACCTCGGATTTAACTTCTAGAGTTATGATTGAGTGATGACATGTGCAGGTAATGTCATTGAAAGATGAATTTATTACTTACATTTCCAGGGAGAAAGAGGAATGCCACGCCATGCAGCACCACATAGGAAGCAGCAGGTTTTGGTCAGGAAGTAGAAGCAGAAGGGTAGGGAAAGCCTAGGCCAGAGCTTTTGTTGGGATTTCTGAAAGAAAAACAAGGCAAGGCAGAGTAAGTGGTTAAAGATTGGCTGGTTTGAATAATTCCAGTGGGCCATCTCTAGCTGTTCAGTAGCTGGCCCTGGGGTGATTTAGGGCAGAGGGAATTTTGGCTTGCCAAGTGAGAGTTAGATAAAGGAGACTGTTGGCGGTATAGCCTCTGGATTGATTGGTTTGTATATGAAAGGCATGCTCCCAGCCACGCCCTTTGCTATCTCTAAGAATTGGCCAGCTCTGGGAGGGGCAGTCTCTCCCCAGGTCTGTAAGGCTCCCAAATGTCAGAGCATCAAGAATACAGCAAAAAGAGAATATAGTTAATATAATTGGCTGTGGTGAATGGATGCCAAATAGACAAATACAGAATCGAAGAAAGCATAGTTAGAACACTGCCTGGCTGGAGAGGCAAGGGCGGAGCAGGACGGGTTGGGAGTCTGGAGCAAGCAGAGCTATTTCGTCATATGGTCCTGTGGGAAAACACTAGGATTGCTAGATTAACAAATAACGATATAGGGCACCCAATTAAATTTGAATGTCAGGTAAACAACAAATACTTTTTTACTATAAATGTGTCCCAGGCAATATTTGGGACTTACTTATACAAAAAATTGCTCATTGCTTATCAGGTATGCAAATTTCACTGGGCATGCTATATTTTATCTGGCAACCCTAGAAAAAGCAGGTAACGACTCTTAGTATTGAGCCATTGTTGTTGATTTGGAGTCAACCAGCATTTATGGAGCATCTAGTATGTGGTAGGTGCTGAGCTGAGCACAGTGAGAAAATGCAAAGAAAACAATGGAAGTCCGGCTCTCTCAGCATCTCAGTCCAGCTCACAGACACATGTTAACAACTTTCATTTGACCCCAGGGACATTAAATATTAAGGCAGAAGATGAAACACTGTGTGTGGAAATTTGGGGGTAAGGTGAGATTATTCTAACAAAAGCAATGAGGAGTGCTGATTAGGAGAGGTGGGACTTGACCTGAGTCTTAGAGAGGCAGGAAGGTGGTGAGGTTGTGCAGGGAGAGGACATTGAACATTCAGGGAGATGGTGAGTAAGAGCCAGAGACAGAGGAGCACGAAGCCTGCTGAGGCAACAATGTGACATCACCATGATAGGAGCCTGGTCTTAAAAGAACAGCCCTGCTTCGGAACAGGGAAAGGTGTCACAGAAAGCTTTGCCAAGACCACGTAATCGTTGGAGCGAGGCTGCCTGAACGACTGTGGTTCCTGGACCTCTGACTCCTCCACGACTCAGACACGGAGCTTTGATTCTGATTGCCCTCTGCTTGCATGCTATTCATAACTGGGTTGACTTGGGGAAGGGAAAGCACTGGGCATTCTTTGGCAGCCAATAAAGAGGCTGCCTGCCCACCTTTTGCCAAAGAGGAGGGTTCCTGAGGGCCAGCAATCCTGAAATCAGGTGAGAAAAGTTTGTGTTGTTGTTGTGTTAAATCAGCACTTGGAAACCTCAGAAGCACATTCTGACCCGCAGTGAGTGGCTGGCCTTCCCAAGTCCTGTGAGATCTGGCAGGGCCAGGCCCAGCTCAGAGCACCAGCCCACAGGAGCTGTGCCATGGAGTCTCACAGGGGCAGCCACCGTTCTCTCTTCTGGTCACATTCCTTTCTTCTTGCAGTGGTGTATGTGTGTCTGTGAGTGTGTACGACTGGGTGTGAGTGTGACTATGTGTGTATGTGCACACATGCTCACACAGGCCTTGCCTTCTGTAATGTCAGCCTAGCTTTCTATATTTCAATTGCACCCAGAGACTGTCTCAAGGATGCTGTCTTGTGTGACATTAAGAGAATAGCCCTGAGAAATTTAATGTGAGAGCATCATCCACCCCCTCCCACTGCAGACACACACATTCACAGTCTTTTATCTAAAAATTGGTGTTTGAGGAATGAGCCTTTTAAATAAAGCCAGACTTGGCAAAAGGAGGGGTGATCGTCCTTTGTCCTGGCTGTGGCAGCTGGAAATGGAAACCGATGGACACAAAGAGCCTGAAAGGAAGGGGCACGTGGTGGAGCCTGTTCTGAAATTAGAATGTGGAGAGGCAGGGAACACTGAGAGGCAGTGTTCTCGCAGAAAAGCAGTGAGGAAAAAGTCACACATCATCTTTAAAGGATTTCCTCTGTCCAGGTCATATCACCAGCTTATGGCCTTGACAGCTAAGAATTCCCTCAGGCCTTTGAATAGTCAACACTGGTGTGTGTGGGGCGGGGGGGGGGGGCATAGACACACACCAGCACCAGGTGCTAACTTTCTAGAAAAAAAAAATACTGTCTGAAACATGATAAAGTACGTAATATCAGCTATACATTTTCTCTCTGTGTGTTATTCTTTTCTCCCTTCTTCCTTTTCCCACATTTATTGAACATCTATAATCATCTATACACTGGACTGGGCAGTGGGGATATAGTGGAGAAAAAGACACATTTCCTGCTCTCAAAGAGTGCACCATCTAGTGTGGGATATGGCTATGAAACACACACACACACACATATACATACAATTAAATATTGTGGCATCCATTTTGGTGCAAAAGAATAGGCACTATGAGAGAGAATCATAGGGCAGAGCTAGTTTAGTTTTATTTGTGGGGTGGGGGGTAACTGTTAAGGTTGACCTCTCCAAGGAGGTCGCATTCATTCACTCTTAAATCAATATTTAGCAAATATGTTTTAGCATCTACTATGTTTGGTGCTGAGATACAGCTGTGAACTAAACCTGGGAAAACCCTTGTCCTCAAGGAGCTAACATTTCTTTGAGGAGAGACAAAAAATAAATAAAACAAATAAGTAAATGTTTTCATATACTAGAAGATGACAATTGCCCTGGAGAGAAGTTAGTAGGGAAAGGGATAGGGATTGATAGAGAGAGGGATACAGTTTTATATAAGGTGAAGGCTCTGATTGGTGGGTGGGTGCTGTGATGCCCCCCCACCCCCAGATCCCACTTCAGGAATGAAGGACTTACTCATCCAGATCCTGGGTATGTTGCTGGCAGACAGCCGTTAGTTCTCAGCCCCTCTGGGGAATGCCTCAGCCGCAGCTCCACTACAGCTATGCTCAGGGGCGACCTTGAAAGGGTGGTGAGGGAAAACCCTCCCAATGAGCAGAGCTTCAAACGGTGCAGCTGGTTATCAACTTTGTGTGGAAAGAGGTGACCTCAGGATAGAATATATATGAAATTATGAGCTGTGGCAAATGCTTTGGCCAGCTGTTCAGGGACATGGAAGGAGAAAGAGTGTTTGACTGAGGATAAGCGGATCTTGGGAAAAGGCATGTGGGTGGGCATATGGGATCAAGTGTAAAACGGAAGACCTTCTTATCACATGTTAATGCTCATCAGAGGGCATCCAGCACAAAAGAGGCACTAAACAACCAGGTTGACACAATGACCAGGTCCGTTGATGTCCGTCAGCCTCCACCATTGGCCATCTGGAATAGAGTAGTCATTATGGCAGGGTTGTAGGCAATTCAGGGCTCAACATCATGGATTCCTCTATCCCAAGGATGATCTAGCTAGTGACACTGCCCAATGCCTATCCTGCTAGCAGCTGAGACCAACTCTGAGTGTGACCAATTGACCAACTGGTAGAATAGGAACCCCTTCCATCCTAGGTGGTCAACAACTCATTCTGGTAGAATAGACACATATTTCAGGTATAAGTTTGCCTTTTCTGTTTGCAGGAACTCAGAGAGCATTTCCCAAAGACATGAAATGCTTGATTCATTGCACAGGATAATGCATACATTGAATCACACCAATAAGGAGATGTGGGAGTGGACTCATGACCATGGGATTCATTGCACATATCACATACCACAGACCCAGAAGCCACCAGGTGAATAGAGCTAAAATGGCCTATTCAAGGCACAGCTGAAACACCAACTCAGAGTCAGTATTTTTAAGAGGATAGGGCATCATTCTCTGGGATGCATTGTGCACTTGAAATCAAAGACTTTTATATGGCACTGTGTCCCCAATAGGCAGAGTAAATTAGTCTAGGGACCAAGATGCAAGAGTAGACCTGCTTATGCTCCCAGTGACCCACTTTGGGAGTTTCTGCTTCCTGTTCCTGAAGCTATAGGATTTATGAGGTTAGCAATCCAGGTCCCCCAAAGGGGAAGGCTTTTCCCGGTGAATACAGCAAGAATCCTATTGAACTATAACCTAAAACTGCCACCTAGCACTTTGGGTTCCTTATTTTAAGGGACCAGCAGGCAAGAAGAGCAGCCTCCATCTTGGCAGGATAACTGATGCTCACCATCAGGAGTAGGCAAAGCTGCATTGTACAACGAGGGAGGAAGAAATACGTTTGTCACACAGGTGATCTACTGGGACAGCTCTTGGTATTCCTTTGCCCAATATACATGATAAATGGGAAAATGCAGTGAACTCAGCCTGAAAAGTGCATGGAGAACAGATGCTCAAATCCCTCATGGATGCGGGCCTATGCCAAGCCACCAGGTAAGCTACTGAGACCAGCAAAGTGCCAGCTGAGAGTTAGGAGAATCTAGAATGGAGTGTAGAAGTGGGAGATGACATATTTATGCTTTAACCTCAATGGTAGCTTTGGTGGTGGGGGCCACAGTTCTTCCCATTTGTCTTTCTGTTATACGTTCCCTCCAGTAAGACAGACTCACTGGGATCCTGAAGGAAGTTCTCCCAGAACTTATATGAAGAAGTGGATCTTAGGAAGATAAATGTTGTGACATATTTTAATAGTATTTTTCTGGTGTCTGTGTGAAGAGTACACTGAAGGAAGGCAAAAGTAGAGGCAGAAAGACCCGAGATTAGCCGAAGTTAAGGAGGGATAGGGGAGAGAATTATAAGGGGAAGTGACACAGAAACTTGTCTCATTCTTCCTTGACATCCTTCATACCCTCTCTCTAAGTCTTCAGAATCTGGGAGAGGAGAAAGAGAACTCCTGCTTCATCCACATTGTGAGTCTGAGGGGCACATATAGCTGAAGACTACCCCAGTACAGAGTGGTAGCTGCTAATGACAAACTTGAGTCTTAAATTCACAGATGGAGATGGCCTTTGTATAGCAG
Organism: Tapirus indicus; assembly: GCA_031878705.1. Taxonomy (NCBI): domain Eukaryota; kingdom Metazoa; phylum Chordata; class Mammalia; order Perissodactyla; family Tapiridae; genus Tapirus; species Tapirus indicus. Next base: position 83,740,460 of record CM062924.1, on the reverse strand, counting down.
AGGAGAGGTGGCTTTAGAACAAGAACACATGGATCCAAGACCCCAAATCTACTGATCACCACCATCTATGTGACTTTGGGATTCAGCCTCTCTGAGAACTAGATTTCTTGGCAGTGAAATATGAAAAATAAAACCTGACTTCTTCAGGGCCAGCCCAGTGGCATAGTGGTTAAGTTTGTGCACTCTGCTTCAGAGGTGTGGGGTTTGCAAGTTTGGATCCCAGGCACAGACTGATGCACCGCTTGTCAAGCCATGCTGTGGTGGTATCCCATATCAAGAGAAGGAAGATGGGCATGATGTTAGCCCAGGGCCAATCTTCCTCAGCAAAAAGAGGAAGATTGGCAACAGATGTTAGCTCAGGGCTAATCTTCCTCACACAAAAACAAAAACAAAAAACCTGCCTTCTTCAATCCCTTTGTAATGAGGATCAGATGAAAAAAAAAAAGTAAAAGTATTTAAGACACTACGAAGAGTTTTGGCATTCCAGAATCTTCTTCTCTTCCTAATCCCAGACCCCAGAGACTCCAAATTTGAAAATCCTTGGGAGTTTCCTATGTAAACCTCCCTTTTTTGGAGGGCAAAAAAAAAAATGTCTAGAAATATATCGAGTCTGGGGGCGAGAGATTGAGAATGACTGAAGAGGTTTAAGCAAATGGAAGATGATTACAAGTGCTCAACAGGGAATAAGGATGTTCAAGCCTGTGATTTTGTCTGTGTGCTTGATTTTTAATTTTACTTGGCACATAACTAGAGAAAACAAGTTTAAATTACAACAAGAAAAACGTAGGTTAAACACAAAACAAGAATCACCTCACATTAAGTGCAGAGTGAGGCCCGAGACAAGATTATTGAAACTGCTTGCAAAGTTTCCTCCTGGAGAACATCCATAAAAGTAGTACTGAAGGTAAGAAGAGGGATAAATGAGCCTACACTGTCCACACCTAGGCTGAGGATTGCCAAAGGAATGGAAGAAAACAAACAGAAGAAGCAGAATGAGTTTGCTGTTCACATAGTTTATTTTAATTTGCTTATATAAGTTTTCAACTTCACCTCTGCAAAAGTACTTGAAGTAATTTGTAGATTAAAGACAACTTCTAAATTGGACTTATACTGGAGGGGAAGATGCAAGTTAGACCATGATTCTGACCAAATTGATCCAAGACTTGGACTTCTCAGAATGGAGAGGGCCAGTCTGCTCAACTGTGGGCCTCATCCTGGCAGGCTTGGTCCCCCCAGCACAATAGGGGTGGCAGGACCCTCACCCCCATTAATTATCTCCCTGCTGCTGATTTTCCCTTTCTGAGGATCAGTGTGGCCAGATGGGAACTCATGCTAAACTTTTCCATAGAGTTTCTATGGAAACCATGGGCTCTTTGGCAGATTTCCCAATGGCTCAGGAGGCAATGAGGCTCTTCAGAATTGTTTTTGCACACCTTTGAACCCTGTCTCTAGGTGCAGAGGGATCCCTATAATGTTTTCCTGGATGAATGTAACTTTTGCTCTATAAACTGTCGTGTCCCGCACAACAGTCATTCCAGGAACATGAGGGCAAGGAGATGAGAAGAAAAGTAGATAGAGCAAGAAATGGGGGCAGGAGGGACACAAGGAGGGTTTGTTCCAAGTGACACTTTGTTTAGCAGCTTCAGGCACTTATATAGCTCAAGCAATTACATAATAGGTTGATCAATATTTAGGACAAGTTCCTCATCCACGTCTGCACATCCCCACCAGTTTCTGGTTAGTTCCGCACTTCTTGTTGATAGAATAAATTTCTCTTCCTCATAGACTCGGGGTCCGTTCCCTCTGGCATTGAGACTTTACCCAGTTACAACCTTTCAACCAATCAGAAAAATCCAGCAAGTACAGCAAATGCAGCGACATAAAATAACAGGTTATTTTTATTCAGGTCAAGGTGTGGTTCTTTGCTCGCATGGTTCCCCATGTCCCCCTGCCCATCAACAACAGAGGTGTGTCTGGCCAGCCGGGGTTGCAAGGGCCCAAGAGCTGTTGCTCCATTGGTTAACCCCTTCCTGGCGCCCGGCTCCCAACAATAAACCAAGGCAAGACTGGCTTGGCTTGCTCTCTTTGTTGTACCAGTTGTGAGAGAGGAAGTGCAGGACACCCTTTTCCCAAATTGGGCAGACGTAGGTCAACTTTAAGTATCTTCTGAAGACATTGTGTTCACAGGGACACCACCCTACAAGACATAAAGGATGGAGACTGGAAAAATGTACTATGAATGGAAGATTCTGGTTCACATGACCAAGGATGGGAGCTTCAAATTCTCCTAAAGAGTCTATGCTTGGTTCACAAGAGAGCTACAAGATACTGGTAAACAAACACTTCAGTTTAGGCAATTAAAAATGCCAAGTGGGAAACAAATTCAGGGAGATATTGTGGGTAGCATTCCAGCAGTAACTGGGAGGAGGCTAACAAAAGTGATTTTAGAATTTCCTACACTCTTGAGATTCTATGATTACATGATTTTTTTAGCTGAAAGGGCACATATTGAAGCCAGTTATTCCCCTTCTGCATGTGTGGCTTCAGCACTCATACATATAATACTGACATAACACAAGGGAAATTCTGAACAGTAAAAAGCCTTCAGGTAACAGCCAGTCCATTCCTCTCTTACAGGAAGAACTAGAAATATACCTCAATATCCTGTTTTTAAAATGGCCAATGAGGCAACTCCAAATCCTGGTCCACTCTCAGCTGACACACAATCTTAATTTCAATAAAATTTTCCAATGATCTAGTCCAGTGTTTTTCATGCTTGCATGCAGCAAAATCAACTATAGGTTTTTAAAATGGGCATTTGATTTACTCCTCATACCTTCTGAGTCAGAATTTTCTAGGATGAGACCTAACAATACAAATATATAAATCTCCACAGATGACCCTGAAGCACAGCTAAGATGGAGAGTCACTGATCTTATCTAAGTCCATCCTGATGTAATGTCACCCCTTGACTTGTGTCTGTCCTTGGTGTAAATAGAGCTTAACTCAAGATGCCTCACATAATGTCTCTTTGTGCCAAGAGTCCACCGCCTTCAGCCTGCCCAGCTCTGGTGCTGTGGGGGGGGGGATCTCACAGGAATGGCTGGGGTCTCTCTACCCAATAGGTGTGGGGACTGAGGTCAGGGGGGTGGAGGGCAGTACAGCAGATGTGTCTCTAAAGTGGCTCAGTGGTCCAGGAACAGAAGGGCTGAGGAGCATTAAGATGGAGTATAAACTGAGAAATGTACAGGATGTTGCTCTCTTTGTGGACTATATGTTGTATTGTTTAACTCACTTCTTATTTCTTCTTTGAAACATACCATTTCAAAGCAGGCTTTGATTGAATTAATTCAGTAAATTTAGTCAAAAATCCCATATGAGTTCACGTTAATGTTATACATTTGATAGGCAAGAGAAGTCCTGGTACTTGGAGAGGAGACAGTCTCCCACCTGCAGAGCACTGTCAGAGGGGAATCATTGCATTCTACCTGAGTTCAAACCCAGAACATGGGTAGGGGGAAGGAGGGAAGCAATCTCTTTCTCTTCCAGCTTGAAGCCTACAAAACAGGAAACCAGGGCTCCACAAATGCACATGCAAGGAAAACGGCTGGAAGGAGTGGAGGGTGTGCAAGGTTAATCAGACTTGCTGAAAAAGAAGCTCCATGCAGCATCTCTGGCAAGCTGGAAGCTAGTAGTCAAAGGTGTCTTCTGAAAGGGAACCTGAGCTGTGAGGGAGCATCTATCATCAAGTGCTTGTTGCTGGGAGCTGCAGGGACCCTGCCAAGGTCAACTCGGCTTTCCCCTGTGATTTTGACTTTCAAAGCTGCTCCCATACTGCTCCAGGGGAAACCTTCTCTCCTTCAGCCCCAGAGGAAGGAAAGCATGCTCCTTGGGTGGGGCATACTGAACAACATGTAGGATGCAGTTGGGGACCTCATGACGAGTCTCTGGGCAATGGCGATCTTGGAATAGGAATATGATTTGACATAACTGAAGGGGAGGAAGACTATCCTCCGCCCACTCTGGGTCCTTTCTGGCTGGGCTACAAATTAAATTGACATGAGACCGAATAGCAGGAGAAAATCAAACAAAGCTTTATAACATGCGTACATGGGAGATATCCAGGTAAAGCTGGGTAACTCACCAAAATGGTGGAGGTTCGCCTTTTAAATAGCATAATCAGGTAAAGGCAAAGGACAATGTTGGGGGTGGGGATCATCAGCTATGGGAGATTACCAGAAAAGCACAGTAAACAACAGTAAGCTTATTATGCAGATTTAAGGCCTTGCCTTCTGCATTGATAAGAGTTTCTAGATGAGGTCATCCACCTCTCTTCCTAGTACAGACAGGGAGATACTTTAAAAATGGAGATTTCCCTTACAAATGTAAATGTTTGGTAAACAGAACTTTGATAAGAATGGGCAGAGCAAGGACCCTCCCAGTCTATCAATACCCAGAGTTATCTATGGTGATGGCCTGTCCTGGGGACAGGGCTTCTATCTTAATTTCTTTTAGGCAGTTTGCAGGGGAGGTCAAAGTTTCTTTCAGAGTCTTTTGTTCTTGAAAAGAATTGAGGTAAAGAGACATATTTTGAGGTGGCCAATTCTGATCCCTCATATAATGAAGAGAGAGGACAAAGAGAGTAATGAGAACTGCCCCTAAGTGCTCACACCAGGAACCAGGTGCAAGCAGGTGCAGCCCCAGACTCTGACTGCATGTGGTTGTTTCAGGGATGCAAACATCCATTCTGCAGGGCTCAGAGGAGGAGGGGCTGAAAGGGCTTCTCCTTCTCTCCCTCACACTAACTGGGGGTTTATGCCTCTGGGGTGAAGCTCCCACATATTTTAGAGCCACAGAAAATCCAAACTAACCCCCACCACTACCTACATCTCACCAGCTCAGGTTTCTTCCCTATAGCCAGAGAAGACCAACCCTGTAAGGTGATGTCATTGGGGGTGGAGGAAGAGAGGGAAAGATGATATGAGAAGCTGATGTTATTGAACACTTACAAACGAGCAGGTACTTTAACCACCACCCCCCTGATCTGCACCACAACTGTAGCACCCACTTTATAGAAGAGGAAATTGAGGCCTGGAGAAGTAAATTGCCCATGATCACACAGTAGTAAATAACAGCACTGTAGTTGAAAGTTACACTTCTCATCTCTAAGTCACACAGTCTTTCCACTTCCCACTGGTGGCAGAGAATCAGCAGGACATAGGCCCTTCTGTGTGGAGCTATTTCCTCCTGATGTGTCTGCACTGAGCCCAACCTCCAGGCCTCAATGCTGTCACTGCAGACCCTCCCTTGTCACAAGGACTCTTACTATGGAAAACACTTTGCAGTGAAAAATTGCCATTTCCCCCAGAAGGTCTGAAGAGGTCTGGGCAGAGCTGCTTTAGTAAATAGCCTTATATCAGATTCTGAAGGAGTGAAAGCATAAGAGAGAAGGGTAGGGTAGAGAGAAATGGATCAAGGGATTTGCTGAGAATCTGAGGCTATTCCTGAATATATCATGTCTGCTGAGAATTCCCCTTGAGTTGCCTTTTGCCACTGGGGTTAATTTTTGTATTCTTTGGCTCCTGGGTTCCAGTTGCAGTTAGAAACACACTATTTATGGCTTTTCTTAATGTGATTGTTGAGAACAGAGACTCCTCATCGGGTCTCTGACTCTGCCTCACCCCATATCCAAACATTTGTTTGAGAAATTCAATGTGACCCCAAGACTGCCCTGGAGTCCTGTTGGTCACACAGAGCATCTTCTAATGCAGAGAAAGTGGCTGTCTTGGGACCACCCTGCAGGGCAAGTCACTCTGTCAGCCAGTTTCCTCATTTGTGACAATGACAACAACAGCAGCAACTACAGCAACCATGAGGTGAGATGGCTCTGCTTTGTATCCATTTAATCACTACCCCAGGGTTCTTCCCAAAAGGAAGAGGGTTTAGTGCATTCCTAGAATGTGCCAAGGTCACCCAGCTAGGGGAGGAGGGGGGGCCAAACCCAGGCCTGCCCAGCTGCCTGTCACCCATCCCAGGTCCCCAGGTCACTGAAGATGCCCCCCCCGCCACAAAGGGTTAGTGTAAGGCCGAGGAAACAGGAGGCTGCATGTGCTGGATAGACCCAGCCAAAAGGCCTCACAGTGCTTACAGATCAGGAAGAAGGACAGGAGTCTGAGTGAACCTACTTTTCTTTCTACCAACACAAACCTCTCCCAGCTTTAACTGGGTTTTCAATTGGAAATGTTCACACTGAGAGTTGCTGATGAGGAAACTATCTTCTCTGATGGGCTGGTCACTTGATCAGAAGACCACAAGGGTTCCATTTCCCCAACTCAAACTTCCCAGCTCTTAAGCACCATTAAATTTTAATTTAATCGTCACCACTTTGTGCTGGAATTGTGTTTTATGAGCACATTACTAGAAGTTGAAGTCTTGTAAAACAGAGACTTTTGAAATAAAAATACAAAAATACTCAGATCTGATACCATTACACAAATGCAAAATAGAGGTCACTTGGTAGTGATGTACTGATGTGGTACTGATGACACTGGTGTTTATTCAGGTCTTAATTTGCATCTCAAGGCTGAGATGGGGCCTGTGGGGAGAAATCAGCTGGTCTGGTCCAGCCATGTGGGACTGTTGGAGTGATTTTGGAAATCCACCTTGACAGACGCAACTGAGTATGTGTGACCTTTCTGAAGTGGGCTGAGCATTTTCTAAGCAGTCAAATGGAGGCCCCAGCATTGAAAGCTTTGGTCTTCCATCTCCTGCCCACTTCCCACACCTCATTCCTACAAAAGGGGAAAAAAAAATCAGCGGCCATCTTGTATGAGCCAATGGGGACTTTTGTTATCTTGGTGTCTTTATCAGGAATGGCTACCTCACATGTTAGCATAATTTGATAGATTGTTTCATAAGTACCTACTAAGAGCAAAGCCAAGATACAAAGACATAAAAAAAATGATTGAGATGCCTCAAGAAAAGCATCTAGAGTTTAGAAAGGATGATAGACAAGAGTCCAAACAATACACAGGAGGGAAGGGAGGAGGGATGGGCAGAAAAAGGACTGAGCATGGGTGGGGTGTGGAAGAAACAAGGTCAGTGCCTGGGACACAGGCAATCAGGAGACACTGTGGACAGGGGGACAAGTCCCAGCTCTCCCACTAATTAGCTAAATGGCCTCTGATGGGGAGAAAGAGCCTTCTCTACCCACTCTGGGTCCTTTCTGGCTGGGCCACAAATTAAATTGACATGAGGCTGAATAGCAGGAGAAAATCAAACAAAGCTTTATAAAACAAGTATACATGGGAGAGACCAGGGAGTTTCTCTCAACAAAATGGTAGAGATTCTCTTATATAGACAGGCGAGGATTTTTGGGGGGAGTTGGGAGTGTCAGCCACAAGGGATTACAAGAAAAACACAGTAAGGTTATTACACAGATTTAAGGCCTCACATTGACAAGTTGCTAGAGATGTGGTCATCCACCCCTCTTCCCAGTACAGAAAGGGTGATACCTTTACAAATGGAGATTTCCTTTACAAATGTTCTGTTTGGTAAACAGAACTTTGATAGGAATGGGCGTAGCAAAGACCCTCCCAGTCTATCGATACCCAGAGTCATCCAAGGTGAAGGCCCATCCCGGGGACAGGCCTTCCATCCCAAATCCCCTTGGACAGTTGGGGCAGGGGGTGGGTGTGGGTGAAGGTTAAAGGCTCCTTCAGAGCAAGGTAAAGAGACACATCTTGAGGTGGCCAATTCTGATCCCCCACAGCTCCCACTAACGAGCCAATTTGGCCAATAATAGAGAGCTATCTCATCTGGGGTCAACAGCTTAATTTGGTGTTTGTTTCATTGGGTGTGCCTGTGACTGTTTCTCTGAATGAGTGGCATGCACCATATCTGTGTTCTGTAGCACAGGGTTATGCCTGTGTGGGCCACAGTGCCATGTCTGTGTGTGACCAAGTTACCACCCATTTCTGCACATGAGCCTGGCCTGTCAGAACCACCATGACTAGGGAGCTACGTTGGAGATGTGGCTGTGCTTCCACACATGGGCTGCTGTGGGTCACTGTGATGCTCTGGGTGTGGCTGTGCTTGCAGATATTACTGAATGTGTCACTCATCTGCATGACACAGTGTTTGGTGGTACTCAACCCCACTATGTCTTGACTTGGAAGTTGCTAGACAGGAAGAAACACCCTGGCAAAGGGAGGATGCTGTGCTGTGATGCCAGAGTTTTAGGCCTAGAATGGATATAAGGTCTTAGCTGGACGTCTGACATGTGGTGTCCTCATGCTCTGCAGGCATGGGGGGCTGGTGACAGTGGGACTGGGCTCCCTGCCCAGACTGAGCCTGCTGTGATGGTATCTCTTCCCAGTAATGACAGTCTCCCTGACCCAGGCGCAGGAAATTTCTTTTCTGTACTGATACCCCGGTGCCCAGAAATAAGAGTCCAGCCAAGGCCCTGTGGAGGAAGGGGTCTGAGGGCAGATAGTCCTTCTCATAGCCAGCCTGGGGCTGTTTCTGCTTCTATTATGGTGGAGGTGGGAGGAGAGGATATCAGGATGCCTGCTGGGAGAAGAGAGTGTAGGACATTGTTAAGAGGACTGCCCTCAAGCTGGGGAGAGAAGCATAGGTTTATGCCAAACTCTTCCCACTTGGAGATTTAAAAGTCTCAGCTTCAAACCACTGAAACCTCCTCCTGTGATTTGTAATTTACTGTTAATAAATATATGTGCAGGGGAGGGCGATTCTCACTAATGACAAATTCTCATTAATCTGCATATATTTTTCCCCATGGAGAGCCTACAGCAACTGGGGAAAAAAAATCCTTGGAATGTTCCTAAGTGTAAGTGAAAGACAGGTGTGCATAGGGTGGTGATGGCAGAAGTGAGGGTCAGAGCTGCCAAAACTACCAGGCCTCACCAGCAAGTCCTCTCTGAACAGACCCACAGGTATGAACAGAGCAGATGGTGTTCCCTGCCTCTTCTCTTATCCTCATGTCTGCAGATGGTGAGTCAAGACTGGTGGGTTGAGCCTGAGCTTCTCAAACCACCTGCTGACGTGCTTGGGGACCTCATTAGCTGGTTCGGAAGGAATACACTGACTTCTGTGAACAGAAGATCCTCGGGGTGCCCACAGGGAGGGAGCACAACCTGCCTCCTCCCAGCTTGTGGGAGAGCATCAAGTTTTCATCTTGCCCAGATTGTTTTGCAACTGTTCCAAAAACCCACTAAAGTGAGTCTGTGTAGGGGGATATGGGACAGTATTGATCACCTGCTGCTGGCACTCAGGACCTGATAACAGCTAATCCTTGACCACACTTCCTGGAGCACTGGTGGATCCATTAAGCAACTGCTTCAATGGATGAGACCGTGTGGAATTGGGGAAGGGATAGACCTGGCTTTCACAAATCCACTCAAACCTGGTGCTTTGGAAATGGTGAGGCAGTTGAACTCGGGAAAATGTGACATGTTGGGACTAGAGAAGCATATGGAGCCTCTTAGAAAAGGATATTGTTACTTAGTTGCTGGGATTTGGGTGTTCACCAGATTGTGAGGTTCTTGAGCACAAGAGCCCTGTCAGAAGGGAACTTAGATTATGCAGACTGCTCTCTTTACAGTATAGTGAAGGCTTGAAAACCCAGAAAAGTGGAGTAGCTTAACAAACAGACAAATTGATGTTACTCACAGCTTTGGAGCTGGGATCTGGGCTCTAGCCTTCTATCCAGGATCTTAAATAGTATTCTTTTTGTGCCTGTCAACTTACAGAATGCTGGGCCTTTGCAGATACTTTCTTTGCAGGTAAGATAAAATGTTAATTAATGGATAAATAAGGGTTTGTAACCAGATACTGAAATCCCAGTGACTCTTGCTTTAACAAACGTAGGCCATTAAGGTACAGTTTCTCAGTATAGTCAGAGGGTACCTGGTCTGGGGGAAATGAACTCAAGTCCCAGGCTAGATTTACTGAAGGTCACTGACTTGGATATATCAATCTGAATACATCATCACCTGTAAACAACAGCCTGAGGTGTTTGCCAAAAACTATGCTACTCCTTCTAGAAAACCTCTCATCCCCTCTTCTTCCCTTTATGCCTTCTGACTGCAGACCTGCTGTGCCTGGAAACCACAGCTCCACCCAGGGCCACCTCTGCCCTTGTCTCCCTCCAGGGAAGGCCTGTGATGACCTGAGAGTGAGCCGGTCCACTTGGCTGGAGCAAGGGGATGAAGACAAGGCCACTGTCAAGGAAATGGGGAGGAGGCGGTGGGGGATTCATGAACAAGATCGTAGGGCAGAGTTTGGGGGAGATACCAACAAAGCAAAGTTTCACTCACGGGCAACAAACATGAGAGACAACATTTTCTGTGAAGCGTTCATATCCCTCCTTCCTTGTCTTCTCTGCATTGCTGAGAGTGGTAAACATCCCAAAACCTCAGAGAAGCCCTGCTTACTTTGGAATGAGGAAGGGGATTCAGGGAGGGCTGGAGGAGGGGGGAGGGGGAACTGCAGTTGGTAGCAGCAGAAAGGGAAGGCATGGGAGGCTGGGCCTGGCAGTGTGGAGTCAAAAGGCAAACGCCAGGACACTGAGGGCCCAGGACCAAGAACTGTCCATGGAGTAGGGCTGTGGGGCAGCCCCAGTTCCCCACAAATCCCCATGCTCCTTTCTGCTGACAGCCATCCTCTCCCTGCCCACCTGTGTGCCCTGGGGAAGGGTAATGGCTGTGAGCTGGAAGGAGAATGGGCCTGGCTCCCTCTTTCTTGCACAGAAGACCACAGGGCACAGTGGAGTCACAGAGTGCCCAGGAATGAAATTTAAGCTGATCCAGGCTGTGTTTCTTTTCTAGGCTTTAGCTCTCTTGTCAATAAACTGGGCATTATAATCTCTATAATTCCTTCAAATACCAAAATAAAAGCAAAACAAAAAACACACACTGTACAAAATACAATGCATCTATTGTCATCTTTTAATTCTCAATTCTCATGTTATCTGCATGAGATGAAGCTGAGACCCAGAAAAGTTACGAGACCTATCCAAGACTATGCAGGAACCCTGAATCTAGACCAAGCACATCTCAGTAGATGACAATCATAAGTCCTAACAGTTGTTGAATGCTCGTTATATAAATGAGAAAACTGAGCACAGACAGGTTAAGTGACTTGAGTAAGGTTGCCCAGCTAGCAAGAGGTAGAACAGGATTCTAATCCAGGCAGTCTGGCTCCAGAGTCTCTGCTCTTAGTCAGATTAAGCATAGCCAACTAGACCATGGGCAGGGATGAGAATGCTCCAGTGAGAAGGGAAAAGAAGACTTCCACAAATTGTCAACAAAAATTCTTTTTTGTTTTTCTGTTTATGGGTATTTAGAGACCACTTACTTGGATCTGTATTATAGTACCAGGAAATATTGTTTCTGATAGATAACAACCAACTTTGAAAAATTACTTTGCTTTAACTTTAAAGACCTTATTTTTTATTTTTTTTTTTTGTGAGGAAGACCAGCCCTGAGCTAACATCCATTGCCAATCCTCCTCTTTTTGCTGAGGAAGACCGGCCCTGAGCTAACATCCGTTGCCAATCCTCCCCTTTTTGCTGAGGAAGACTGGCCCTGGGCTAACATCCGTGCCCATCTTCCTCTACTTTATATGGGACGCCGCCACGGCGTGGCTGACAGACAGTGCGTCGGCGGGCGACCGGGATCCGAACCCGCGAACCCCGGGCTGCCAAGCGCGGACTAAACCGCTGTGCCACCGGACGGGCCCAAGACCTTATTTTTTTAAACAACTTCATTGGGATAAAATTCACATACCATAAAATTCACCCATTTAAAGTGTACAATTTAATGTTTTTGTGTATTCATAGATATGTCAACCATCATCACAGTCCATTTTAGAACATTGTCATCACCTCAAAAAGAAAACCCAGACATTTAGCTACCATCCCCTACTCCCCGGTGCCCTTGCATCCCAAACAGTCCTAGGCAACTGCTCATCTACTTTGTCTCTATAGATTTCCCTATGGTGGACATTCCATATGACTGGAATCATATCATATGTGGTCTTTTTTGAGTAGTTTCTTTTACTTAGCATAATATGTTCAAGGTTCATCCATGTTGTAATATGTATCAGTACTCCATTCCTTTTGTGCCCACATAATATTCCATTGTAATGAGGTACCAAAATTTGATTGATGAACATTTGGGTCCTTTCCATCTTTTAACTATTCTGAAAAATGCTGCCATAAACATTTGTGTGCAAGTTTTATGTGAACATATGTTTTCATTTCTCTTGGGTATATACTTAGGAGTAAAATTTCTGGGTCATATGGTAACTCTACATTTCATCATTTGGGGAACTGCAAGACTGTTTTCCAAAGCAGATGTTCATTTTACATTCCCACCAGCACTGTATGAAGGCTCCAATATCTCCTTATCCTCCCCAGTACCTGGTATTATCTAACATTTTGATTCTAGCCATCCTATAGGTGTGAAGTGGTATCAAATTGTGGTTTTGATTAGCATTTCTCTCATGACTAAAGATGTTGGGCATCTTTTCACGTGCTTATTGCCCATTTGTATATGTTCCTTGGAGAAATGTCTATTCAGACACTTTTCTCATTTTTAAATGGATTATCTTTCTATTATTGAGTTGTAAGAACTCTTCATAAATTCTGGATACAAGTCACATATATAATTTGCAAATATTTCTCTCTACTCTCTCGGTTTGTCTTCACTTTCTTGATGGTGCCCTTTGAAACCATGAAAGTTTTTAATCTTGATAAAACCCTATTTATCTATTTTTTTCTTGTTACTCATGATTTTGATGTCATATGTAAGAATCCTTTTCCAAATCCAAGGTTATGAAGGTTTGCCCCTGTGTTTTCTTCTAAGGGTTTGACCGTTATAGCTCTTACATTTATATCTGTTATCCATTTTGAGTTAATTTTTGTAAACAGTGAGAAGGGTCCAACTTCATTCTTCTGCATGTGTCTCTCTAGTTTTTTGCACAATTTGTTAAAAAAGACAATTCTTTCCCTGTTGGATGGAATTGACTTGAATGCTAAGTTCTTTCTCCTTTCCACAAGATCATATCACTAAGGGATGTTGTTGGGTTGTTGATCCACTTTGTGTGCCCACTCACCATTCCAAAATGGCACTGGATTCCAGAACCTCAGGGATTACACCCAGGACCAGTAAATTATAAGTGCTCGCCCTACTGAATTGTTGATTCACTTATCAGACAAACATTTTTCAAATACATACTATGTACCAAGCAGGCCTGTAGAGAGCAAGTGTAAGGGATTTAACCTAAATACAGAAGCCTTTTTGGGTTACTTCTCTCTTCACAACACAGGAATGTATGATTTCACAGGAAGAGTTTAGGGGTGAGCAGAGACCTGGAGGCACCCGAGGTTATTTTTCACTCCTTCTGGGCTATTCTCTTCTCATCATTAACTTCTCTAGGTCATTGCTTCCTGTCTCACTCCAAGCTTTCTGCTTATTACCTCACTTCTGGGAGGTGTGTGTTCCTATCTCTATCTACCTCAGGATCAGCTCTAAGAATCACTCATTGTCTCATTTAATGTGGTTAACTGATGAAAATGATGATGCCTCTCAGTTACTGAGAGTCTGGCAGACCTAAAGCATCAGAGGGGAGGGGAAGGGAGCACCACACATTCCAATAAAATGTCTTGGCCAGAGGGCATATCCTGGCAGAGGCTGGCCTACAGGGACACCTGCACCCACACTGGAGTCCATGATAATGAGGAGGCAGCCTAGACTCTTGGGAATGTCTGAGATGGGAGCAGAGGACATCCTGGCCTTGGGGTGAAATCTACGGTCAAGTTGTTACTGCCTTCTAGTTACTGGAATGGCTGTTGCCAACTAGGGAGAGGGTGAAGATGAGAATATGTAATTTAGTTATGAAATGTCATTAGAATATTTCTTTCATATGCCATCCACTCAGCAGTTGCTCTATGCATCTCCCACTCCTTACTCTACATCTGCACTGTCTGTCTCTGGGAACCTCAGCCTTGCAAAAGTCTCATTGCATTGAATAGAATGCAAAGAGGAATATCCAAAGATGACAATTTCTTTAACCACAAAAGGCCCGAAGTGCACATAATTCAACCAAAGATTGATCAAGAATGGGAGGGAATGGACTCTGTGTTTGTGTGTGTACGTGTGCGTGTGCATGTTGGAGGAGGAGAGGGGCTTGGGGGAGGGTCACTCAGCTCAGAACCCTGTGGAAATTGGTTGAGTTTTTTACATAAGTGGTCCTGGAAACAGCCCATTGCCTGTCACTGGGGGTGAGCATTAGCTCTCTGCCAAGCACTGGACCTTGCATGACTCAATGCCCAGAGCTCAGAGTATATCAGGATGGCCAGGAAACAAGATGAATCCACAGAGCAGGGCCAGGCACAACTTCAGAGAGTGCGTGTTGCCCGTCACTGTGTGAGGACCTGGGACTATGGAAGTAAAATCCAGTCCCTGTTCAAGGGAGCCCTCTGTTCAAGGAGAGGAGACAGACCAGTAAACTATTTCCAGTCATGCCATGTAGGGAGTCCCATGGTCATGAAGCAAGTGTGAGAAGAGGACTGTTAAATACAGGGTGGGGAGAAATCCAGGAAGGTGCCGAGAGGAGAGGGTGGGTAATCTGAGTCCCTGGGCTGAAAAGAGAAGGAAAGGGCGGTCTGGACAGAGGCACAGGCAAGTCAGTGCCATGATCTGGGGCCAGCTGGGGGTCCTGAGAGGTTCAAGGCAAAACTAGACACATTTGTTGGGCTCCAAACATGAGGAGAGTAAATGCCTTATTCAAAAGTTTTCAATTTTAGTGTCCAGGCTGTGAGATTCACCTGAAGTGGCCTCAGCTCTGAAATGCAGGTATTCGCTTCTCAGCATGAGTAGCCCTTGAGCATTTTCCAGATCCCTGAGGGCTCAACCCCAAAGGGAAAAGCTCACAGCTGATGTCATGTGGGCCAAGGTGGGACACCGTGCCCCAAAGTGTCTAATATAGTCGGGAAGTCTGCAGATGACAAGGTGGCTTTCCCTGTGCAGAGGGACTCTCACAGGATGGAGTCTGTCACTGCAGGGTGATGGCAAGATCTGTGGGTCTCTGCCCTGGGGTGGGGCATTAAGAAAAGCCTCTGCACCCCGAATCTCCTGGGGAGAAGGTGTGCCCGGGCTGGGCATGGCTGGGTAGGGGAGAGACTTCTCCGCAAAGCCAATGAACATGATTTCAGGGTAAACTTCCCCCCATGATTATACATTATTTCAGAGCCAGTAGGATAATGTTGCTATTCTTTCCATATCAGTGCCATCTCTGCCTCATTTGCATTGTTCCATGAGCACCTCCACTTTTGTGCTGAGAAATTGCTCTGTCAGTAAAAGGAGTTTTGGAAGGAATCAGCGCAAACCCATTTGCCAAAGTCAGAGGTGGAACTGCCTGGTTCCTCCTTCCCATTCATCATGGCCCTCCCCTCAGGCAGGGGGCTCTTGGGAAGCAGATCTGCCACCGCTCATCCCAGCTAACCTCAAATTGATGTATTATGGGTGGTCATTTTCAAATAAAACAAACACAGTTATCTCAGTCAGGCAAAGAGATACAAAGAGGCTCATGGCTGGGGGGCTGTGTATTCAGGGGGCCCCTAGAAGGCCACTGACTTAGAAGAAAGAGCTCAGGTTTGGTGTCAGGTGTCAGAAAAAATTAGTTCAAATATCACTTCTGTTACGTACTGGAGATTTGAAACTCTAATCTCCAGTTTCCACATCTATAGCGTGGGGATGATAATTTCTGTCCCCTTTGCATTTCAGAATTGTTGTAAGTGTCAACTCAGAGAATGTACAGCAGAATAAATTGCAAATTCTCAAACAAATACTGATTATCAAGTGGCAGAATAGTGCACTGATTTTGAGCATAAACTTGGTTTATGTTTGGTCACCTGGGTTTGCAGGTCTACCACAGGTGAGCTGTATCATCCTGGATAAGCTGCTTAACTTCTCTGTGCCTTGGTTTCTAACTTGTAAAATGCAGATAATAAACAGTACTAGAATAAAAGGTTTTATAAGGATAAATGCATAATGTGTGTAATGCCTGACTCATGCTAAGTGATTTGTATGTGTGTGCTTTGCTGTTGTTGTCCTATTGCTTTTATCATCATGGTCCAGAAGAGAGCAATTCCCACATGGCCCCATCCTTTGGTAGTTTATAGTCCCAAAGCCACCATAGGTATAAGATCCTACCACTTTTCTTCCTAGGATATTGGTGGCATCCTAAGATGTTGGAATTGGAAGGGACAGTAGCTAGCACCTGTGCCAGGCTCTGTACTAGGTCTTATATATGATTGTTAGTCCTCGTAGCATACCTTTGAGGTCGGGTATCATCAACTCTATTTTATATATTAAGAAAATGTGCTCACAGGATTAAAGTGACTTTACCATAGATAAACTGCTAGTAGATGGCAAAACTGGCTCTGATTTATCCAGGGTCCAGTCAGGTGAACAAAACCCACACAAGTTATTTTACCAAAGAGAATTTAAAATGAGAAACTGGCTAAAGAGATGATGCCTGACTTGAAAATGCAAAAAGCAAACCCCCCCCAAAACCCCAGAACAGTGACATAGCACAGAGATAAGAATTGCAGGAAGCAGACTCTATCTCTAGGGCTGGTATAAAGACAAGAAATTCAGGTGATTAAAACTTAGAAGCTTCCATCAGAACTACATCAGGCGGGCCCTCAAAATTGCATGCATTGTCTGCAACACTCTTGCACTACAGTTCAAGTGTTAATTTCCCCCCAAATCTCCCTGGCCCCAATGTACACTATGGGGCACATGCTTAGGCAGAGGGGCATCACCAACCTTCTTATATTGACCTTATCTGAGTCCTTGCTCTAGTCCAGGACCCTCCAGATATGTGAGCTCCTCAAGCTCAGAGTTATTTCTTAAACTTAACAGATGTGAAACTAATGTTGATTAATTTAAAGAAGTTTTAAGGGAAGAATCACAGGAATTATTTGCTGAAAGACTCTACATGTTGAGCAAAGATCCTGAAAGGCTTTGGGAGTTCCTCAAGAAGACCTGGGCAGCATGGAAGTCTGGGTGCTGAAGGCAGAGGATTCTGAGACATCAAACAATGTTGTAACTTGTGGAACTGAAGGTTGGGAGGGAGGGAAGAGGAGGAGAGAGAAAGAGGGGAGAGGGAGAGAGGGGGAGAGCGGCGGTGGTAGGGGGGAGAGAGAAAGAGAGAGAGAGAGAAAACAAGGAGATACACCAACCAAGAGTCAATTTCTAACTGTCCTGAAAGACTGAAACCCAGCAGTAGATACTAATAAAGTGGGAGTTCTCCAGGATGCTAACCAGCTATTGGTAGCACCCCAACTGGAAAGCAGAAGAAGCTGCCAGACAGGTGCGCTCATTGAGGTAAAAGGTTGGCAGCTTCCTTTTATCAGTTCCTTGCAGAGGTAGGTAATGGAGTGTGTATAACTAGCTACTCCCAGCCCTGCACCCCCTTTTTGGCCTGTAGAAATACTAGGGACCTTTTTCACCAAGAGCTCAGGGCAATAGGAAGACTTTCCATTTTTTCTTGTTGTAGGTGGTGGAGGCCAGGGAGAGAAGACTTCAGAAGTGCTCTGGGTTGGTTTCAGCCTTGAGCAAAGGTTTCAGTCCTAGCACTTACCAACCATCAGATACTGTACTTAAGGGCTGCTTCTTCCTGATTCTTTCTGGCAAGATGTAGCATAGTTAGTCTCACTGCCTACATTGGTCCTCTTCTTGCCCATGAGTGATACCCTTTCAACTGTCCAAATTTCACTTCCATGGTCTAGCCTCCACTGTATAGGACTGAATCATTTCTTCAAATATTGTTGTCTTACTGTCTTTTGGCAGTGATCCTGTGTCTTCTTTCCCAACTGTCTATGCATGTACTTGACCCTCCTGAGCTCACTGTAGAATGGAAGCTCTGGGTCCAGATGGTTGTTCCTTATCATCCGTGGAGCAGAAAAGGCCATGTACTACTGGATCTCAATATATGAAATGCTGGAGAGACAGGCAACCAGATCAGGCTGTCTCTGTCTAGGTTGAGACTCTTTATTATGACATTCTCACCATTCCTCCTTCCTGCTCCACTCTTCCCCTATAATGCAGCACCAAACATACACCCTCAGAAACATACACTCTCAGAAAACCCCAGCAGAACAAAGAATGTGTGAAAAGTATCAGGAGATTAAAAGATAAGGAGGGAAGGGATTCTTGAGTATGTGCATTGAAGATACTATGTTTGGATTTCTACAAGAAACTTACAAGTTCAAAGAAATTGTCATCAGCTCTGTATATTCCATGGGGGTAATAATATGGGGTATTAATGGTTGAACACAGAGGGGTAAGTTTTGTCAGGTCCAAGAAACTGTTGCCACTAATAGGATATTTCCCACTTCAGGAAATCAGCTTTCATAGGGTCAACTTAGCTTGGCAGCACAGGAAATATCACTGGGGGAGAACACAGGTCAGGAAAGTCAGGTGAAAATAATTATTATAATTATTATCAAAATTTAGGTCAGAACTTCCTATCAGTCCAGGTCCTAAAATCTAGACAAAATGAACACTGAACACTTACAATGAGAGCTATATAACAAAGGAAGCCAATCCTTGGCTAAAAAAAAATTAATACTTAATATCAGAGACAGTCCTTTGAGACAAGTACCCATGGCTATTGGTAAGAGTATCAATAAATTTCTGTAACCTTGTCAAGAAACAATTAGGCACATACATCAAGAACCATGAAAATATTTATATTTTGACCCACAATTATTGTATTCTTGCCTTCAGAAATTATTAGAGATGCTCTTCATGATATAAAACAGCCTAAAGAAAAAGCCTAAAAGGAAATGGTTACATAAATTACAGCAAAATCACAATAATTTAAAATAATGATTTGTACAAATGTTTAATGACATAAAAAATCATTGTATAATTAATATTAAGTCAAAATAAAAGGATACTAAACTATAGAGCAGAGTGATCACAACCAAAACATATGTCACACATGAAGAAAAGACTTCACTCATATACACCCAGATATTAATCATAGTTCTCTCCTGGGGATGGGATTTATTTCCTTCATTATCCTTCTGGTAATTATCATATTTTCTAAAGTATTCATGCATTACTAAAAGAAAACTTACCGTTTAGTCTACAGAAACAATTTTCCTGACACTGACCTCCACGAGCACCCTAAGATGGATGTGATTAACAGCATATTAAACACTACAAAAGAAAAATATTAGTGAACTTGAAGACAAAGCAATGGAAATTAACTAAAACAAAATACAGAAAAGGAAGAAGATTGAAATAAATAAACATGAGTTAGGACATTAAGTGGCCTGATATATGTATACTTAGAGTCCAAAAGGAGAGGCATGAGATGGAGGAGGAAGAACAGAAAAATATTTTTAAAATAATGTCAAAACATTTTCCAAATTTGTTAAAAACTAAACTAACTCACAGATTTAAGAAATTCAATAAATTTCAAACACACACACACACACACACAACCATGAAGAAATCTAAATCCAGGGTATAGGTAAACCAGGGTGAAGAAAAAAATCTTAAAAGCAGCCAGAGAGGGGAGAAAAAGGCATATTACATACAAAGACTAAAGATAATAAATACATAAGACTTATTCTCAGAAACACTGCAAGCCAGAAGATAGTAGGATGATGTTTTTAAAGTACCGAAAGAAAAAAAAAATCTGGCAACTAAGGATTTCATACTCTTGAAAAACATATTTCAAAAATGAAGGTAAAGACATTTTTAGACATACAAAAGCTTGAAGAATTCAATATCAAGAGAACTTTACTACAATAAATATTTATCTTATTTTTTAATTGAGGTAACATTGGCTTATAACATTATATAAATTTCAGGTGTACATTATTATATTTTGACTTCTGTATAGACTACAACACTGCAATAAATATTAAGGGAAGTTCTGTCAGAAGGAAAATGATAGCAGATGGAAATCTGGGCCAATACAAGGAATTGAAGATTAAAGATGGATGTGGTAAAAATAAAACATTTATTTTCTTACATCTCACTTAAAAACCTAAGATAGTTAAAATAGAAGTATATGGTCATAGGTTCTTATACCGTTACTGAACTAATATAATATTAACCGACACTGGACTGTGATATGTTAAAAATGTATATTATAAAATCTAAAGGAACCAATAAGTTAACAAAAAAGTACATCTAGCCAAGGGTTCAATGGGAAAGAAGGAGGGATGAATAGGTGGAGTACAGGGGACTTTTAGGACAGTGAAGCTATTCTGTATGATACTATGATGGTGGATACATGTCATTATATGTTTGACAAAACCTATAGGGGTCAGCCCAGTGGTGCAGCAGTTAAGTTCACGCGTTCCGCTTCAGCAGCCTGGGGTTCGCCGGTTCAGATCCTGGGCGGGGACTTACTCATCACTCATCAAGCCATGCTGAAGTGGCATCCCACATAGAGCAACTAGGACCTACAACTAGGATATACAACTATGTACAGAGGGCTTTGGGGAGAAAAGAGAAAAAAAAGAGGAAGATTGGCAATAGATGTTAGCTCAGAGCTAACAGAAGATTGCTTCCTCAAAACAAACAAACAAAGAAAAAACCGGGGCTGCCCAGTGGCGCAGCGGTTTAGTTCGCGCTTGGCAGCCTGGGGTTCATGAGTTCGGGTCCCGGGCGTACTGCCTGTCAGCCATGCCATGGTGGCGTCCCATATAAAGTAGAGGAAGATGGGCATGGATGTTAGCCCAGGGCCGGTCTTCCTCAGCAAAAAGGGGAGGATTGGCAACAGATGT
Source organism: Tapirus indicus (assembly GCA_031878705.1). Classification (NCBI taxonomy): domain Eukaryota; kingdom Metazoa; phylum Chordata; class Mammalia; order Perissodactyla; family Tapiridae; genus Tapirus; species Tapirus indicus. The sequence continues at coordinate 83,719,618 of CM062924.1, read as the reverse complement.
TAGCTCAGGGCTGGTCTCCCCCCCCCCAAAAAAAACAACCCAAACCTAAAGAATGTACAACACAAAGAGTGAATCCTACTGTAAACTATAGACTCTAGTTAATAATAATACATCAATATTGGCTCATCACTTGTAACAAAGGTACCACATTAATGCAAGATGTTAATAATAAGGGAAACTGCTTGGGGGGGATACTGAGAAGGTAAATGGAAATTCTTTGTACTTTCCATTTGATTTTTCTGCAAACCTAAAACTGCTCTAAAAAGTAATGCACCCCTATGTTCATTGCAGCGTTATTCACCATAGCCAAGCAGTGGAAGCAACTTAAGTGTCCCTCAACTGATTGGATAAAGAAGATGTGGTATATATATATATATATATATATATATATATATATATATATATATATATACACAATGGAATACTACTCAGCCATAAAAAAGACAGAATTGTCCTATTTGCAACAACATGGATGGACCTAGAGGGTATTATGTTAAGTGAAATAAGCCAGAGAGAGAAGGACAAACACTGCATGATTTCACTCATATGTGGAATATAAACTAACACACAGACAGAGAGAACTGGTTGGTGGTTACCAGGGGGAAGGGGGTGGGGCGTGGGCACAAGGGGTGAAAGGATGCATTCATACGGTGATGGACAAATAATAGTATACAACTAAAGCCCCACAATGTTATAAACTATTAAGACATCAATAAAAAATAAAAAATTTAAAAAAATAAAATAAAAAATAAAAACTATTAATATAAAAAAAATCTTGCACTTTGCCATGATTTCAGGGGGAGTGCTCCATAAAGGATCATTTCCTCCTTATCATCCAGCCCAATGAGTCATTGATTGCTAATTTGAAGCAATTGTCAGGGTTAATGATCTCTAAAGTTTTTGTCTCAGGAGTTCTCTAGCCTGATATGTTTTGGGTTCCTTATGATCTTGATTTGATTCTGCTTTTATAGGGGCTATTATAACCAAGCTCTTTTTTTATTCATAACTTAATTAGTCAGTGGATAAGGAGAACAGGTGTTCCATCTTGAAATGCTCAAAGCTGCTCTATTCCATTGGCTGTAACTTCCCACAGAAGGGCGTCCTTATGGATCCTTGCTACACTCAGTTCTAACTGGGAAATTTTGAGACCTAGTTGACATTCAGTCACAGCAATGATGTGCTCATCAATTGATGTTGTTAGTAACAATTGCCTCTTCTTTATTTCTGATCCTATTGTATAAAATGCATTGTAATTGCTTATTTTTTGTTTTGTTTTTATTTCCATAAAATGCTGCTAATCATTTGGGTCAGTGGGAAAAAACATATTAAATATTCCAATTAAATATCATGAGTAGTTCATACAAAACCCTAGGCTCAATTCCTCTAAATGTTGTGACATGTACAAAAATACAGAAGCTCATCCAAGCTTCCTCTTATTGCTTTCCCTAAAACTCTGCTTAATGGCATCAGACAAGGCACTGATTTGTAGAGATTGCCAAGGCCCTTTAGGAAGCAAAGATAACGCATCTTGTAAACAGTTACAAGAACTTTAACTGGAGTCATGAAAACAATTTTATATCATGTTAAACACACTTAGAGAAAGAATTCCAAAGTAAAACGAAAAAATCTAAGAAATAAATTCAGGGTTAGTCAGCTTCTAGCAGAGATCACTGGAGAAAATTGACAGAGTCGGAATGGCCTCCCTGGGCCATTCCCTCTACCTGAGTAGGTGGGCTTCTCTGCTTTGATGAGATTCTCTGGCAGAGATTAGTGCTCTGATTATGGCTACATTTCATAGCTGGAGGAAAATAAAAGGCGTGGAATCAGTACAGACCATAGAAAATCCTAATGTCAGACAAGCAGGAAAGTGTGTTAAAACTGAAAACAGAGGAGCTCTCTCATAATGTGGTGGTGACAAGGCTGAAAATAATGGAATCAACTTAGGTCTCAATTAGTAAGGAAAGAGAGAAGAATGTCCAAGGATTGGAAATAACCATTCCTGGGATAATCTTGTTTCACCTAGTGACATTCATCCATTCCTATCTGGGTTAAGGCTATCTTCCTCGTTGGACTTCTTCAGTTGCCCTTTTCCCCTCCAAGCCCTGGATATTTAATTCCATTAGCCACTGTCCAGTGCTGAAAGTTTCTCTAGCCCAGAGCAAACCCCAACTATATGATTATTCTGGAAATACAGGAAATGAGATTTGGCACTTAGCTTCACACATTCTTTTTTCTATTCCAAATAGGAAATTGGACATATATCCATTATCGAGAGAAAAAAATTAATATATTGTCATCAACATCATTTAAAACTTGCTTGTTCTGGGTTTACATGTACTCAGTGCAGCTGGACCAGAAAAAAAATATATGCCCTGGGAACAGAACTGAGGTTTGAACTGTGGTGAAGATTCATCACCATAAGAAAAAGTCAGGACTGGGTATTTTTAGCCTGAGTGATGTCTCTGATTATTTCAGGTCCTTGGCAAAAGTAGAATAAGATGACCCCACAAGAAAAAGCTATTATTCAAGATATCTCATTCACCATAGGTCACAGTGCCTGAAATTCATTGATTAAACATTCCTTCCTACTATGGTTTCAAACTATTCCTTTTCTAAGGCAAGTATCCTTGAGAAAGGGGTCATTTTAAGGACTATCTAAAACTTAGATACATAGGGGATGATGGACTGTAGAGCACATTGTGACAACTAGCTGAGAACAAGTTACTTTGAGAATAAAGTTCAGAAGAAAAGAATTTAAGTAGGAGTTCCAGAGTAATTAATAAAGGAGAAGAAACTAGAGGCCAGTGTGGATTTGTCCCAAAGAACAAATGCCACACTTTCACCATTTTGTTATAGACCTACAAAGTTATTTCTTTTTCATTCATCCATATAGCCTATCATCATGTTATTATGTTTTCTTTTTGGGGGGAGTATTCTCAGGAAAGCAGTGGTACTGGATTTAAGTGTCAGAAAAGGAGCAGTAGGATCAGGAGGGATGGGGGAGGATGGGGTGTGTCAGAGGAGTTACTAGTAAGGAGAATGACAGAAGTGCATTCAATATTCGCTGTATGTTAGCCTATCTTATGCCTAATGAAAAATGAGCAAAAGATTTGAACAGACGCTTCACAAATCATGATATAGGAGTATACAATATGAACCTGAAGGAAACTCAACATTGTCATCAAGAAAATGTGAATTAAGACTACAAAGAGATAGTGCTTCACATGCTCACTAGAATGGCAAAACTTAAAAGACTGGCACTATCAAGTGTTGGTATGAATTTGAAGTTACTGGATTTCTCAGACATTGCTGGTGGAGTGTAAAATGGTACAACCACTGGGAAAACAATTTGGCAGATTCTTATAAAGTTAAATAAGTGTTTACCATATCACTCAGCCATTCAACTCCTAGGTATTTATCCAAAAGAAATGAAAACATATACCAACACAAAGACTTGAACATGGTTGGTTTTAGAAGCTGTATTAGTTTCTGATGACTGCTATCGCAAATTCTACAAACAATTTAAGATAATACAAATGTATTTTCTTTTAATTCTGGAGGTAGGAAGTCTAAAGTCAGTTACACTGGAGTAAAGTCAAGGTGTCAGCAGAGTTGGTTCCTGGATGCTCTGAGGGGAGAATCTGTTTTCTTGCCTTTATTAGCTTCTACTGGCCTCCTGTATTCCTTGGCTTATGGTCCCTTCCTCCATCTTCAAAACATATCAATCCAGTCTCTGCTTCTGTCATCACATCACCTTCTCCTCTCCATCTCTGACTCTTCCCACCTCCCTCTTATAAAGACCATTGTGATTGTGTAGGCCCACCTGGCTAATCAAGGATAATCTCTCCATCTAAAAAATCCTTAAATTAATCACGCCTGTAATGACCCTTTTGCCATATAAGGTAGCATTCACAGATTCCAGGGATTAAGACATGGACAGCTCTGAGTAGAAGGGGAGCATTATTCAGCTTACCACAAAAGCTTTATTTATAATGGCTCAAATGTAAATCAACAACAAATGGATAAACAAAATGTATATTCATACAATGGAATACTATTCAGCAACAAAATTAATTAAGATCTAATACATACAAACCATGGATGAACCCACAAACATTATATTGAGTGACAGAAACCAAATCCTGAAAAATTCATACAGGATGATTTAATTTATATAAAATTATAATAGGCAAAATTAATTTGCAGTGAGAAAAGTCAGATAATTGATTATTTAGAGTGGAAGGTGTCAGATGTTTTTCCACAGGGGTGCACAAGAGAATTTTCTGGAAAAGTGGAATTTGATTTTTTACTCGACAGGGTTGTATACATTTGCCAAAGTAATTGAACTGTATACAGATCCTCCTTGACTTACAATGGGGTTATGTCCAGATAAGCCCATCTTAAATTGAAAATATCATAAGTCGAAAATGCATTTAATGCACCTAACATACCAAACATGATAGCCTAGCTTAGTCTACCCTACACATACTCAGAACACTTACATTAGCCTAGAGTTGTGCAAAATCATCTCACACAGAGCTTATTTTACAGTAAAGTGTTGACTTTTTCCTGTAATTTATTGAATACTATACTAAAGTGGAAAATTGAATGATTGTACGCATACAGAATAGTTGTAAGTGTATCAGTTGTTCACCCTCGTGATCACAGGGCTGTCTGGGAGCTGTAGCTACTGCTGATGCCCAGCATCATGAAAAAGGATCATACCACATATCGCTAGCCCAGGAAAAGAGCAAAATTCAAAATTGAAAGTATGGTTTCTACTGAATGCATATCGTTTTTGCACCATCGTGAAGTTGAAAAATCGAACCAATGTAAGTCGGGGACAGTCTGCATATAAAAAACATAAATTGAATTGTATGTAAATTATACCTCAATTACATTGAATAAAAAATTAAAATGCCTGGCTTCTTCAACTTTTCCCCACCGCTTTTGTGCCTCTCACTGTGGACTGATTGGAGGAAAAAAGTGTTCTAGCTGAGTGGATGAGTCAGGGAGCCAAAAAGATCTGTGCTTCTTGGAGGATTGCCTTATTCTGAATTCTGGTGCACATCAAAAAGTAGTTCTAATTATCTGGTTCTGATCAAGGGCTACTTCTTTCCCAGAGAATGTCTGAGAATGATTCAAACAGACAGGGGACCTTGTAGAGTATTCTGTGGTAAACAGGCCAACCCTAACCTCACACATGAGAATGAGGTGCCACAAAACTCCTCTTTATTCCATTGAAGCCTTTTTCTTTTATTTGTAGGAGATGAACTACAAATTACGGTGGACAGACTTTGAGCATCTCTCAGAAGGTGAATGCCCTCAGCCCTCAAAGCAGATTGAGAAGGGTGATAGGAAAAAGGGAGAAAGATTCTCTTCACTCTCTCTGATCTCCTTCGCCATCCCTATGTCCAGACCGCTCTTCTTCCTGAGTTAGAAGGCGGTGTTGGTTGAGACTGGACAACTCTGAAACTCCGTTCTCACCACCATGATGATGGTCACTGCCTTCTGCATTGTTTGGTATGTAGGAACTCACTGGCCTACTTCCATTAATATACAATTTGGGGGAATAACAGCTTTTACTCTACTGCCCAAGTGCAGTCGAGTGTTTCAAGTTTGGTTTCACTGAAGAATTCTACCAAATGTTTAAAGAAGAATTATTACCACTTCTACATAATCTCTTCTAGAAAATGGAAAAGTAGGAACACTTCCTAATTCCTTTTATGAGGCCAATATTACCCAGTCAAGTCATTGTGGTGAGATAACCTAAGACCTTAATTACTCTTCCTAGATGGAGTGAGAAAGACTTTTATGAACTCCAGTGATTTGAGTAGCTGGGAAATGTGATTCATGGCTTGACAATTAAAGGTGACCCACTCTGCTTTCAGCCAAGATGATTTTGAACTCAATATTTTCTCTTCCTAATTTTATTTCTCACAGTCAGTCAACACTCATCTAATTATAAACATTGCACCTGAGATTCAGAACCATCTTTCAAGAGACTAGCTGACTTGTCCTTCTCAGTCCGGGAAAACACGTCCTTATTCTGAGCACCTGCTGACAGGAGATCATTATCCTGAGGGTTCCAGATTCTCAGGAAGAGGATAGAGTGGATAGATCTGGGGAATGAGGCACATATAAGGATTCAAAGAAGGAAAACTATAAGAAGTTCCTAAAGCTATTTTATCCACTCAGAGATCCTCTTAATGAGTTGGGAGTTGAGAAAAGAGGAGTGAAGCAATTGTTTCTCCATTTACAGCATCTTCTCCTCCTTGCCCAGACACAAAGTTCTCCAAGGCACATCTATGTGGCCAGGCTGGGAAGAAGGCTCCCTGGACGTTAGTCATGCCTTAGTAGCCAACATCACTGCAGGTCACCTACCACAGCTCTGCACTCCTTCCCTTTCTTCTCTCTTATCTGTCCATGACCTGGTCTTTTGCTTCCTCTCCTTAAGCTCTTTGAACTGCTGCACCTCTAGCTGCTTTAATACATATGGGATAATATAGGGCTGAGATTCACTGAACCATAACCAATTCCAAGTTTCTCTGGCTCTATCAGAAGAGACACATCCAGGTCGGGGAGTCTGGAAGCTAAATTGAGTTACTATGGGGATATTCAGCTCCATGCAGCTGCCATCAACCATGTATGCCTCCCCTGGGCTCTTGAGGATGTGGAAAAAGGGCAATATAATAAATGGCTGTGACAATATGTAAGAGAGACACGTGACAAATTATTTTTTATTATTAAATAATTTGAAAAATTCAGTAATAAAAATGTTTTAAAATAATTCTCTTTGGGAGTATCCTTGTAGAATATGCAACCACCAAAAGTATAATAAAGGAATACAACAAACAACTTTAGACACAGATATTGAAAAATTAGATGAAATGGATCAGCTTCTCACAAAGCCCAAACTTACCTAATATGAAATAAATAATTTGAAAAAGCCATATAATTGCTTAGGAAATTGAATTCATAATTTAAAATTCGTGAAAAAGAAATCTCCAGGCCCAAATGGTTTCATTGAAGAATTCCACAAAATATTTAAAGAAGAATCAGTGCTACTTCTACATAATCTCTTACAGAAAACAGAAAAGTGGGAACACTTCCTAATTTCCTTTACAAGGGCAATATTACCCAGAATCTAAAATCAGGCAAAGATAGTACTAAAATACGCTAGCAAGGTGAAAGAATAAGAATCAAATGATAATATCAAACATTTGAACAAATTCAGCACTAATTCAATTCATGAAAAAACTTCTCAGAAAGCTAGGAATAAAGAGAAACTTTCTCAACTAAATAAAGATCATCTACAAAATACCTCAAGATACCTACAGCTAACATTTACTTAACGATGCAAGGCTGTGTGCATTCCCCTATTATCAGAAACAAGACAAGGATATCTGACCTCATCTCTCTTATTTAACACAGTACTGGAATTTCTAGCCTTTATAATAAGTCAAGGAAAGGAAATTAAAGTCATACAGATCAGAAAGGAAAAATAAAACTGTTTTTGTTGAAACAAAAATTTAAAACATAATACCATTTATAATCACCAAAAATCATGAAATGGATGTAAATCTAACAAAACACGTGCATGAATTGCATGCCGAAAGTGACAAAATGCTGATGAAAGAAATAAAAAAAGACCTAACGGAATGGAGACATAGTGTGTTCCTGGATTGGAAGACTCATCATAGTAAAGATGTCCTTTCTCCCCAAACTGATATACAGGTTTAACGCCATTTCTATCAAAATATCGGCGATTTTTTTGTGGATTTAGACAAAATTATTCTAAAATTTACATGGAAATGAAAAGATACTAGAATAGCTGAAACACTTTGGAAATATAAAAATAAAGTAAGAGGAGTCACTCTATCTTATAGTAAGACCTACTGTATATCTATGGTAATGGAGACAGTGTCACATTAGCAGAGGGATAGACACATAGATCAATGAAACAGAAAAAAGAACCCAGAAATAGAGCCACACAAATATAGCCAATTTATTTTTAATAAAGTTGTAAAAGCAATTCAATGAAGGAAGTCTTTTCAACAATTATGCTTGAACAGTTGAATATCATTAGGCAAAAAACGAACCTCAGTCTAAACTTCACATTTTGTATAAAAACTAATGGAAAATGGATCATAGACTTACTTGTAAAATGAAAAACTGTAAACGTTTTAGAAGAAAATGTAGAAAATTTTCAGGACCTAGATCTTGGTAAAGAATTCTTAAATATGGTGTCAAAATTGCTATCTATGAAATTAAAAAATCAATAAATTGGTCTTTCTCAATATTTAAAACTTTTGCTTTGCAAAGACCATACCAGGAGAAATAAAACATAATCTATAGACTGGGAGAAAACATTTGTAAACCATATATATAACTAAGGACTAATATCTAAAATATATAAAGAACCCACAAAACTCAACAGTAAAAGTAGAAACAATTCAATTAGATAGTGGACAAAAGACATGAAGAGAAATTTCACTAAAGAAGAATACAGATGGAAAATGAGAACATAAAGAGATGTTCAGCATAACTAGCCATCAGAGAAATACAAATTAAGACCACAATGAGATATCACTACACACCTGTTGGAAGAGTTAAAATTAAAGATAGCGACAATACCAAATGCTGGTGAGGATGTGGAGAAACCAAATCTCTCATATACTGCTGATGGGAATGTAACATGGTACAGTCACTCTGGAAAACAGTTTGCAAATTTCTTTTAAAAACTAACACATACTTACCATATAACACAACAATTGCTCTCCTGGGCATTTACCCCAGAGAACTGAAAACAGATGTCCACACAAAAACCTGTGCATAATCGTTTATGTCAGACTTATTTGTAATAACTGAGAGTTGAAAACAACCAAACTACCCTGCAATAAGTGAGTGGTTTAACAAACTGTGGTACATCCATACCATGGAATAAAAAGGACCAAACTATTGTTATACACAACCACTTGGATGGCTCTCAGTGGCACTATTTTAAGTGAATAAAAGCCAATCTCTAAAGGTTATGTACTATGATTCCATTTATATAATAACACTCTGGAAGTGACACCATTATGGATCTAGAAAACAAATTAGTGGTTGACAAGGATTGGGATTTGGGGGCAGAGGCTGGATGTCACTATCAAGGAACAACACAGAGAGGTCATTGTGAGGATGGAACAGTTTTGCATCTTGACTGCTATGGTGATTACACAAGTCTGCTCATGTGATAAATTGATAGAGAACTATACACACATTCCAACTCGAATTTCCTGGTTTTGATATTGTGTATAGTTGTATAAAATGTAATCTTTGGGGAAACTGAGTGAAGGGTACATGGAACCTCTTTGTACTATCTTTGTTACTTCCTGTGAATCTGTAATTATTTCAAACTTAAAAAAGAAAACTAAAAATAGTCCTCTCTGAATTACATTAATCCATGATTCAATTGGAGACTAAGATTGGCACAAAGAGCAAGTCTCTCTAGTTTTAATATAGCTGAATATACCTTAATACCTTAATAAAGTCTAATAGAATGGTATATCAAGCAGGTAATAGATCCCCAGGCACCAATGCCATTAAAACATCCTGTAGTGAGGAACAATATATTCTAGACACAAAAGAAGCAAGTAGAATATACATTGGTCATGGACCTTTGGTGGAATGTGATATAGCACAGCTGCCAAACCTGGAAGAGGCTGTACTGTATAACCACCAGCAGGCTGGGGCTTGTGGGATTGAGAAGCTGTCCAATGAGCTTATGCTCAGCATGATTGATAGATCTTATTTGTAGGGTATTTTATAACCTGCTGCTGTACAGAAAAGGAGACTTTGTTCAAACTGAAAATACAAATGAGCAGGAGGGTCTGAGAAAATATTTTCATTGGAAGGAAATGACTTTCTTTGGCCTATGGGAGCCAAGAGGGAAGGGGTCAAGGAAAGATAAAGTAAGTTTTCCCCAGATCTGGATTTAACTGTGTATTTATATATTGCTAATAAATTCATTAAGTTGTTGTTGCATATGTATACAGATTGTAAATTTTACAATCTCATATGTGCTGTGATGGATTTTACCTGCTTCAATGCACATTTTTGAAGGCATACAAATCATGTACCCTTGCTACTTGCTTCACCTCTGACATATCCCCCACGACTTCTACCTCCTCTTTCTTTTCCTTTTCTTCCTGGTCCTCCTTTCTCTCTTCTTTCTACCTCATTCCTTTTCTCCTGCTGCATCCTCTTTCCTTTCTCTCTCCTCTTCCTCCTCCTTCTTCCCCTCCTCCTTCTCCTCCTCCTCCTCTTTTTCTGTCCTTACTTTCTGGTTTGCTCATATTCTTGTGCTCTCACTTTCTTGGCTTTCTTCTGCCTGTCATGTAGGAAAGATGGCCTTGCTGTTCTTGTATCTCTCTCATTACAACACTGTAACTGAGGCCAATGAAAACCAGGAAACTGAAATGTTTCAAGGGTATGAGAAGGTTAGAGGAAAAATATAAAGCAAGAGGCTGCTTCTAACAAGACCTTCTGAGATTCTCCAGTCTGGCAGATTCATTACTTTAAGAAACGATAACCGATTGGTATCTGAAGTGGCAAAGAGAGTGATCTAGATCATGTCCATTACCTGTCAGCAGACGATATATCAGGCAGCGCTGGGGATGAGGCAGTGCTGCTGGTGCCACTGCTAGTTTTCCATTTGTCACTTCAGTGTATATCCTCACTTAGGAACCAGAAAGTGTTTAAAGGCTAACATCTAATTTTTCTATTTTTCTTATTAGTGCTGCCATTTTGACTGTCTGTGCCCACAGACACTGCTCCGATGCACGGAACTGCCATGGATAAAGGGCAGGCTGCCTTCACATCTCCAGCTGCTCACATCTACAGGTAGGAGTCTGTGGCCCTGTGGCCCCAAAATAATGGTGGTCTGGCTTCTCAACTGCTGAAACTAGTACAACCCATTCTCATGAGAATCACGAAGATGATTTCCCTCAGGCCGTGAGTTTAAGCCCATGCTGCCCATGTGCTGACCATTCTCCAGCTCCAGATCTAAGAGTCACAACCAGCACAAACTACTCTCTCTTCTCCCACTCACTGCTCTGTGGTCCAAATGTTCAAAAACACAGAGGGGCAATTTCAGATGGCCCTTCAGACCCTGAAATTAGTCTCTGAAATTAGTCTTGGATAGATGTTATGATTAAAATTTAATCCATGAAGTTCTTAGGCTGATAAAGATAACCAAAGGGGCACCACAATGAGCTGTTGTATACTGTATAATGTGCCTTTTATAAATAAGAATGTGCCAGGAGTCAAAATGTTTTTTAATTATTACGAAATTCAGAGCCATACAGACAGTGCATTTCAATCCTCTCATATACAGGCCAGGAAGTCTGGGTCCAGAGAGGCACAAAGATTTGCCCAAAGACATAGAGTGAGGCTCTGTTCGGAGTGACCCAGGTCTCCTAAATTTGGGTTATAGCTTTTTCCCTTCAGACTTCAGTAGAAGTGATGGTGCTTATTCATTCACTTAAGAAACTGAAAACCAGTGAAAAATATATGATTATAATTTGTAGCAGGTGATATGAAGACAAGATCTGGGTGCTATAGGATAAAACAAAGGAGATATCTACTTGGTCTGGGTGGCTAGGAATGTCCTCCTTGAGGAGGGGTCCTGCCATCTGAGTTCTGAAAAATTAGAAGGAATAGTGAGAGGAAGAGAGGGATAAGAAGCACATCTGTCAGAAGGAATCCCATGTTTCAAGTCCCTGAGCCAGGAAAGCACTGTCTCTTCAAGAAACCAAGAGAATGTCACTGTGGGCAGGAGTACACCTAACAGAGGAGAGAGGGACATATGACATGGTGGCAGGGGTGGGAGGTGACCATACCATGCGAGAATGATCTACTGGGTCAGAGATCTTGGACTTTATGTGAAATGCAGCAGGAAGCTACTGACAAGTCTTAAGCAGAAAATTAAACTGCATCTGATACATATTTTTAAAGGTCACTCTGGATTTCATGTAGAGAATGAATTAGAGTGAGGCAAGAGTGAAATCAAGGAGAGCAGTTAAGATGCTGTGGATTACCCAGGTGAGAGATGAGTGTGATTCTCACAGTGGCTGTGAAGGTAGAGGTATGGAAAGATCAGAGACGTATTTTGGAGGTAGAAATGACAGGAATCGCTTATGGATTGGAAGTGAGGAGTAAGGGGAAGGAGATGTCAAAATGACTCTTACTTTTATGGCTTAGCAATTTCTGGCTTGAGAGCTTACTTTTCTGGCTTGGTATTATTTTCTGAGATAATCAAAACCAAAGTAAGACTGGTGAAAGAAGAAGGATGTCGATTGAGGTTTATATTTGCATAATTTAAGTTTGGGATCCAGACAGCTTTCAAATGAAGCTGTCAGAAGTCTACAGAGCAGAAGAGAGGTCTGGGGTGAAGGTGTGGATCTGGGCACCACTTGCACACAGATGGTCTAGATGCCACGGTGGGGTGAGCTCACCTAGGGAGAGGCATGGTGTGGGATGTGATTGTCCTCCTGGGAATGTTCTGCAGACCCCAAGCTGTTCTCTTGTCCAACTGATTTCCCCTCTGGCCCTCAGACAGAATACTGAGTTTTTATAGTATTAGCGTTGGTGTCAGGTCTTAAGGGCTCATCTAGTAGGAACCTGCTGACCTATCTCAACATTTCAAGAGAGTAAAGAATCAGGAAACAGGGAAGGAGACCATTACTTAGCAATGCCAATGGTCCACACCTGGCTGCAACAATCATTTTATTAAAAAAAAAAAAAACTCACTTCAGAGCTGCTTGGTGCATGGATATGTTAATCACATTTGCATACGGTACTCTATTTCAGATGACTTGAACGTGATAACTCAGAGCAATCCATATTTATGATCAGAAAATTGCTGACTGAATAATTACACATTAAATAACTTCTGTTTCTTTGTATATTACTGTTTTTAATTAGCAATGGGGAAAATAAAGTCATCATTATTTGTGGATACAGTTTAGGCATGGCATTTATATTTGGCTTGCTATCATCACATCAGTTTACTGCCACTGCTCAGTTTCTCCCTGTAGCATCATCAAGCTGGTCAGCTTGAGGGACAGGAAGGTTCCATCCTCCTCCTTCTCCTAGCGCTCCTCCTCTACTATCTTCCCCCATGTGTTTCTTCAGACTCTCGCATAAGTCTCCACCACACTGACACCTGACCCAGCACTGTCTTCATATCCTTCAAGTATAGTCTCATGTGCCATAAAGGGAAAAAGAATTCTTAATTATGAAATAATTAATATGTTAAAACTTTGTTACATGAAATTCTTGCTTTTTATATTGGATTATTCATATTTGGACCTTCTTTGTGTTTGTGATTTATGTTATGGACAAACATTACTGGGACATTTTTCTAAATAGACCTAATTGCTTTTTCAGCTTCTGCCCTTCAGGTCCATAAATTGTAAGCAATGAGGATTTATTAACACATAAAAATCTATTCATTTAATTGCAAACAGAATTACCAGAGGGGAATCAGTTCTAATACTGCCGAAACATAACTGAAAAAATCCTGTGCTAGAGCAACACACCCTGTCACTTCCACTTTCCTGTCTAGGATTGTCTCTGTTTGGATGGCTCTCCCTCCAAGCTAACCAAACTCTGAGACATATGGCTGAAAAATTAAGTGAAAAATTTTAAAATCCTCTGCCTTTCTCACATAATAACCAGTATATTCACAAAATAACTGAGTATACTGGTTATTGTGCAATACATTTTGTGTAATGCATTTTACCTCTCTGAGTCTCAGTTTTCACTCCAATAAAATAATGACTTTGGCCTGAATCAATGGGTTTTAACCTGGGAATTACATCAGATTCACCTGTCAAATTTTAAATAAAAAAGAAGTTTCTGGCCCCACCGTCAGAAATTGGGATTTTGTGGACCTGAAGTGGGTCCTAGACAGCAGGATAGTTAAACAGTTTATGGGTGATTCTGATGCCTGATAAAGTTGAGAAAGAAGATTCTCAAGCTTGGAAAATAAAATCAAGAGGGTCAAGGCTGTGCCTCAGACAAGTTAAACAGAATTTCTGAATATGGAATCAGGCATCACTGGTTTGCTTTTTTTTTTTTAAGCTCCCCAGGTGCTTCTATGTGCAGCCTATGTTTAGAACTACTGATCCACTCTAGAAGATCTCCAAAATCCCTTATAATTCTCTCATTCTGAGAGCACAATCAAGACTAATTTAACACAAGAAAAAAAAAACCCAAACCACAAGTACATAAGAGATGAGTCTGTCTGGAGGTAAGATCTGAGGTTCTGGTATTGAAATGGAGAACAGAAGGCTGCACAGCCTTTGTCTAATCTAAATGCCCCAGCCTTGAAAATAAGAATCCCTTTTGAATTCCATCCCATGCTTCTGAGTTGGGGCTTGCAAGCAAAGCTCCAGCTAATAATGAAATGTTACTTTAATTTCTTCTGCCACTGTTAACTTTACATCTATTTCCTTTAGAGAACTCATACAGAGGAGTGCTGGCTAAAACAAGAGGGATTTGTATATTCCTACATCTCCTGGCCAAAATACCATCATATAGCACGAGTCGAGAAAAAATTCAATAGAGAAGATATGTAGGGCTGAAGAGCTTCCTGGTGGTTACTGGGTCCTATCCCATAGTCCCATGTGTGGGCTTCCCACTGAGCTTGTACGTCTCCTGATGGAGGCAGGGAGAGAGAGACTCAGAGCCATCCAGTTAGAAGCCCTCATCTAACCTGATGAACCAGCAGACCAGAGCCTCCAAGGTGTAGCTATTGGGCATTTATATAGGATTTAGGAGAAAAAAAACACAAATAATATTCCAAGAAACAGGCTGTGCTTTTCATATTCTATTCATAGGATAATAATTCTCACTAAAATGTGCCCAGACACTGGGAGGGATATTAGTGTCATGAAGACAAGAGGCATCTGTGAATTGTAAGAAGTGATAAGCATATGACCAAGCTGGGGACCAGGCAGGGCAGGAAGGTAATGAAAAGCCTGTCTCTCCTTCTAGGATCATGAGGAAATGCAGTTGCAGAGACAAGGACAGATGGGCCAACAGTCAGTGTACTCCCTCCAACCCCCGGGTCTGTTGAGTCCAGCATTTGGAGGGGCTGAGAGTAACAACCGTGTCCCTTTGGGAGCGGCTGCAGGCTTCTGTGATGGGGTCTCCTGCAGAAGCCAAGTGCCCTTCACACTAGTCTGTGTCCTCTGTCAACTCCCTGGACACATGGAACAGTCAGAGGAGAAGGGAGGATGAATAGTAATGTCTGGATCTGGGCTTCTGGAGGCACAGGTGGCATGTGTAGACAAGGATTTGTGGGAGGGAGTGAGTTCCCCTATCCCTGACACCTAGCTTGACCCAGGGTGTGAGTTCTCTCCTGTCAATGGTATAGTTCCAAAAAGCAAGCCAATTTTACTATTTACTTAAGTAAAACCCAGTGACAAATCAATTTCTGAAAAAAAAATATATATCACCAACACACAGTTAAAATAATTTTTGCAATGAAAGTATCATATTGTTTTATCTTCTATATTAGGGGAAAATGTACAAGAGACCTGAATGTTACACACAAGCAAGAGCAAACTAGTTCCTCAGAAAGATATCCACAGTTGAGATTAGGGAGTCTTCTTATTGCTGAAAGTGTGAATGGCTGGGATTCCTGTTTATTCAAGCAGGGATCTGGAATTACATCTGCCTTGGTTAGGAGTTTTCTCCTTTGTCTTCAGATTAAGTTTACTTATCAAACCTCCTTCATGTTATGTTTCCTTATTGAAAACTCAACAGCTATCCCTGATGGCATGTTGGGCATTCAATAGCAGCACTGGCCAGATAAGCCTTGGAGAGAGGGGCCTGTGGCCTGGGCCTTGGCCAAGACTTCCTGGGCCATTGCACAAACACCTGCTGAAAATAGGCCAAGTAGCATCCACCGGATAATCTTGAAGACTGGTAGTCAGGTGGCTCATTTACAGTGGAGGCTCTGCTGGGCAGCAGAACAGCAATGCTCTGCCCATCCCCTAGGTCCAGGCACCTGCTGCTTCTCCAAACCTCCTTGTCTCCCATCTTCAATGAGTTATTGTGTGACCTAATTGTTGAAATATTTTTCTATTAAAATAATCTCTCATTCTGATGAATTGGCTGCAGGCAGCCCATCATGCTAATGCCCCATGAAAGATTTGAGGGAGGGCTGAAGGGAGATACAGAGTGTACCAGCGTGCCCTCTATGAGATAAGAAGAGCTTCTCCCATCTGTTGAAGCTACAGGTCTCACATGGCAGGAAAGACAATTGACTTGCACCCTGAAGAAATGAACTAACTTGTCCCTCTAAAAAGTTCAATGACAAAGAGACAACTTCAGGCCAGATTTATGACATTCTAAGTTGTGATGATCTACCCTGAATTGAAACTCAGAAACACCAAGATGAGCAGAGGGCAATTCAGGGAGTGATGAACCTAATTACCAGTTATTATTACCAGCAGGTGAGGAGGGCGGGCCTGGATTCTGGAAGCCAAGAATTCTGAAGAACCCAGCTTTCCATGTTTATGATAGAAATGAAACAACTTTGAGGGTAAGAAAGCTTGGCTGGAGACTGTCAACACAGAGGGCTGTCTCAGTTTAGGGCTGGATAAGAGACTCAGAGCTCAGACCTGCTCTTCCCTAGCAGAGAAGGCTGTGCAACTTCTCCTTTAGAGTCTGAACAGTGCAACCTCTCATCCCTGCCCGCTACCCCCCTGATGTTTCAAGTCCCGATCTGGCCAGGCCTAGCACAGGGTGCAGATCATCCTGGCACTCAAGAAGTGTCCATAGCATTGAATTGAATTTTCTGAAAGGGAAAGATTATAAGCTGTGCTGTAAGTTACTTATATGCAGTTTAAATATACCTGTCTGAGATGGAATGTGAAGCAGACACCAGCTCATGAATAAGACTTCTCATCAGGAAGGATTGGACAGCTGTTGAGTATTTGTACAGAGACCAATCCTCAAACTGCACCCCACTCTGTCACGTGCACACACAGGGAGAACTCTCTAGTAAGTTCCATTAGAACGGAATCCAATTGTATACCAGGAAGCAGCCTTAGAGATCTCCAGTCCAACCTCCTCATGTGATGAATGAGTAAAGCTATAACCCAGAGAAGGTAAGTGACTTTTCTAAGACCATGTGGTCAAAGCAAGGGTGGAAATCAGACACTGAGTGCTCTGTTCTACACAACCCCCACTAGGAGTGGAAGTGACCTTAAAAATCATCTAATCCAAGCCCATTACTTTATGTATGATCAGAATGTTCAGTGCTGTCTTAGCTGTGAACATCTGAGAAGAATAAAAAGAGAAGGAGCAGAGTAGGTAATAGAAATTATTAAGAAAACCAAGAAGGAAAAGTTACCAGAAGAAAAGTAGATGGTGAGAGAGTGACGTCAGCATCATGGCGGAGTGAGATTCCCTCTTTGAATCTCTGCCCCCTATGAGACACAACGAAAACATCATTCACATTCCGACAGAGCTCAATCAAACACTACGAAGGACTTCTGAGAAACTCCTGCTGCCATACATCGGAGGGTGGAGGCGCGGGAAGCCCAGGAGAATGGGAGGAGAGGTAGGAGGTTGTACTCCCCCTCCCCAATGGATCGGCAAAAACAGCGCGGTTCGAGGACAGAGGGGGGAGGGGTGGCCCACAGCGGGGAAAACTAGCGCCATCCAGGTGCTCTCACAGACTGTCGCGAGATCCCCACTGGGAAGCGACGACGGACTATTTAGGGGGTGTAGCAAACACCCTAAGAGAGCCAGAAAGGAAACCCCCAGGTCAAGCAGGAGAAAGAGAGGATCCCTCCCCCCACACACCCGGCGTTTCAGCATAATCCCTCCAGGGGCTGCAGCCGCCTCAGAGCAAACCACTCACGATCTCCATCTAGTGGCAGCAGGGGGAAACTGCAGGACTAACTTTAATCATGAGGGGTAAAAACAAAGCCATCCCCGTCGGATCCTTGCAAAAATATGTCAGGGCTACAGACCAAAAGGAAAATGACAAACACCCAGAAACCAACCCTGAAGGCACAGAATTTGATAACCTGAATGAGAGAGAATTCAAAAT
Organism: Tapirus indicus; assembly: GCA_031878705.1. Lineage (NCBI taxonomy): Eukaryota > Metazoa > Chordata > Mammalia > Perissodactyla > Tapiridae > Tapirus > Tapirus indicus. The sequence goes on along the minus strand of CM062924.1, from coordinate 83,701,500 downwards.
AGCTATCATAAACAAGCTCAACGAAATACAAGAGAACACACAGAAACAAATCAACGAATTCAGGGATTATGTCACAAAAGAGATTGAGACCCTAAAGAAAAACCAATCAGAATTATTAGAGATGAAAAACAAAATCAACGAGATAGTGGAAAAAATGGAGTCTTTAAAGAGCAGAACTGACAATATGGAGGAACGAATTAGCACTATTGAGGATAGCCACGCAGAAATGCTCCTGGTAGAGGAGGAGAGAGAGCTAAGACTAAAAAGAAATGAAGAAATTCTTCAAGAAATATCAGACTCAATGAGCAAAAGCAACATAAGGATAATAGGTATTCCAGAAGGAGAAGAAAGAGAAAAAGGAGCAGAGAGTTTGTTCAAAGAAATAATAGCTGAGAACTTCCCCAACCTAGGGAATGAGAGGGAAATAACAGTGAATGAAATCAATACATCACCTAAATATATAAACAGGAATAAAAAATCATCTCGCCACATAGTAGCAAACTTGAAGAATACCTGTGACAAGGAAATAATATTGAAGGCAGCTAAACAAAAAAACAAAATAACATACAAAGGGAACCCCATCAGGCTATCAGCTGATTTCTCGACAGAAACTCTACAGGCTAGGAGAGACTGGAATGATATATTCAAAATCATGAAAGACAAAAACCTTCAGCCGAGAATACTTTATCCAGCAAAAATATCCTTCAAATACGATGGAGAAACAATAACTCTCCCTGATAAACAAAAGCTAAGAGAGTTCGTCACCACAAGACCCCCACTACAAGAAATGCTCAAGAAGGCCCTTAGGCCTGAAAAAAATAAATGAGAAAGGGGATACAAAGATTTCAGCAAGGAGAAAAGCAAGGAGACTAAACCAGAACAAAATACAGTTGGAAAACATCAAAAATTAATTCAAGCTCATCACTGGAAACACACATTCATGACACAATCTGGAATAAAGAGATAACAAATAAGGAGGGGAAGAGGTAAGGGATTGAACTGACCCAGCCTCAGGAAAAAGGAGGCATCTGAAAATGTACTTTCTTATCCAGGAGATCGCTTATATAAACTGCACGGTAACCACTAAACAAACAACCAGAAGAGAACCACACATGACAAATAAAGAGAAAACCAAGAGAATGAGCATGCAGAAATACCAAATTGAATTTGCAGTCCGAAACACAAGGGACAAGAAATGAAGGAAATGCAAAAGAACCAGAAGATGAACAATAAAATAGCAACATTAAACCCTCATATATCAATAATCACTCTAAACGTAAATGGATTGAATTCTCCAATCAAAAGACACAGAGTGGCAGGATGGATTAAAAACCAAGATCCAACAATATGCTGCCTCCAGGAAACACATCTCAGCTCTAAAGACAAACACAGACTCAAAATAAAAGGATGGAAAACAATACTCCAAGCTAATGGCAAACAAAAGAAAGCAGGAGTAGCCATACTTATATCAGACAAAGTAGACTTCAAGATAAAAAAGGTAATGAGAGACAAAGAAGGGCAATATATAATGATAAAAGGGATACTTCACCAAGAAGACATAACACTTATAAATATCTATGCACCCAACACAGGAGCACCAAAGTACATAAAACAACTGCTAAAAAACATTAAAGGAGATATTAACAATAACACAATAATAGTAGGGGATCTTAATACCCCCCTTACATCAATAGATAGATCATCCAGACAAAAAGTCAATAAGGAAATAATGGACTTAAATGAAAAACTAGACGCAATGGATTTAATAGATATATACAGAGCACTCCACCCAAAAAAAGCAGAGTACACATTCTTCTCAAGTGCACATGGAACATTCTCAAGGATAGACCATGTATTAGGAAACAAGGCAAACCTCTATAAATTTAAGAAGATTGAAATCATTACAAGCATCTTCTCTGATCATAATGCTGTGAAACTAGAAATCAACTGCAAGGAAAAAACTAGGAAAGGGACAAAGATGTGGAGACTAAACAACATGCTACTGAACAACCAGTGGGTCGTTGATGAAATTAAAGGAGAAATCAAAAGCTATCTGGAGACAAATGAAAAGGAAAATACACCATACCAACTCATATGGGATGCAGCAAAAGCAGTCCTGAGAGGGAAATTCATAGCAATACAAGCTCACCTTAACAAACAAGAAAAATCCCAAATAAATAACCTTAAATTGCACCTAACAGAGTTGGAAAAAGAAGAACAGACAAAGCCCCGAATCAGCAGAAGGAGGGAAATAATAAAAATCAGAGCAGAAATAAATGAAATTGAAACCAAAAAAACAGTAGAAAGGATCAACAAAACAAAGAGCTGGTTCTTTGAGAAGATAAATAAAATTGACAAACCCTTAGCCAGACTCACTAAGAAAAAAAGGGAGAAGACTCAAATAAAGAAAATTAGAAATGAAAGAGAAGAAATTACAACAGACACCACAGAAATACAAGGGATTATTAGGGAATACTATGAAAAACTTTACGCCAACAAATTGGACAACCTAGAGAAAATGGACAAATTCTTGGACGCGTACAACCTCCCAAAACTGAATCAAGAAGAAATAGAGAATCTGAACAGACCAATCACAAGTAAAGAGATTGAAACAGTAATCAAAAACCTCCCAAAAAATAAAAGCCCAGGACCAGATGGCTTCCCTGGAGAATTTTATCAAACGTTCAAAGAAGATTTAGCACCTATCCTTCTCAAACTATTCCAAAAAATAGAGGAAGATGGACTACTTCCCAACACATTCTATGAGGCCGACATCATGCTGATACCAAAGCCAGACAAGGACAATACAAAGAAGGAAAACTATAGGCCAATATCTCTGATGAACATAGACGCAAAAATCCTCAACAAAATATTGGCAAACCGAATACAGCAATACATCAAAAAGATCATACACCACGATCAAGTGGGATTTATACCAGGGACACAGGGATGGTTCAACATCCGCAAATCAATCAACGTGATACACCACATTAACAAAATGAAGAATAAAAACCACATGATCATCTCAATCGATGCAGAGAAGGCATTCGACAAGATCCAGCATCCATTTATGATAAAAACTCTCAACAAAATGGGCATAGAAGGAAAGTACCTCAACATAATAAGGGCCATATATGACAAACCTATAGCAAACATCCTACTCAACGGGGAAAAACTGAAAGCCATTCCTTTGAGGACAGGAACAAGACAAGGGTGCCCACTCTCACCGCTCTTATTCAACGTAGTACTGGAAGTTCTGGCCAGAGCAATTAGGCAAGAAAAAGGAATAAAAGGACTCCAAATAGGCAATGAAGAAGTGAAACTCTCACTATTTGCAGACGACATGATCCTATACATAGAAAACCCCAAAAATTCCATCGGAAAGCTACTAGAAACAATCAACAACTACAGTAAAGTGGCAGGGTATAAAATCAACTTACAAAAATCAATTGCATTTCTATACACTAACGATGAAACAACAGAAAGAGAACTCAAAAAGACAATCCCATTTACAATTGCAACAAAGAGAATAAAATATCTGGGAATAAATTTAACCAAGGAGGTCAAAGACCTATACAATGAAAACTATAAGACACTATTGAAAGAAATCGAGGAGGACATAAAGAAATGGAAAAATATTCCATGCACATGGATTGGAAGAATAAATATAGTTAAAATGTCCATTCTACCTAAAGCAATCTACAGATTCAATGCAATCCCAATCAGAATCCCAATGTCATTCTTCACGGTAATAGAACAAAAACTACTGAAATTCGTATGGGGCAACAAAAGAGCCCGAATAGCTAAAGCAATTCTGAAAAAAAAGAACAAAGCTGGAGGCATCACAATCCCTGATTTCAAAATATACTATAAAGCTACAGTAATCAAAACAGCATGGTACTGGTACAAGAATAGACACACAGATCAATGGAACAGAATTGAAAGCCCAGAAATAAAACCACACACCTATGGACAGCTAATCTTCGACAAAGGAGCAAAGAACATACAATGGAGAGAGGGAAGTCTCTTCAATAAATGGTGCTGGGAAAATTGGACAGCAACATGCAAAAGAATGAAAGTAGACCATCTCCTATTGCCACATACAAAAATCAATTCAAAATGGATCAAAGACCTGAAAGTGAGACCTGAAACTATAAAACTCCTGGAAGAAAATATAGGCAGTACACTAATTGCGATTGGACATAAAGGGATCCTTTCAGATTCCATGTCTACTTGGACAAGGGAAGCAAAAGAAAAAATAAACAAGTGGGACCTCATCAGACTAAAGAGCTTCTACAAGGCAAATGAAACCAGGATCAAAATGAATAAACAAGCCACCAGCTGGGAGAAAATATTCGCAAATCGTTTGTCTGACAAGGGATTAATCTCAGTAATATACAAAGATCTCATACAACTGAGCAACAAAAAAACAAACAACCCGATCAAAAAATGGGCAGAGGATATGAACAGACATTTTTCCAAGGAAGAGATACAGATGGCCAATAGACACATGAAAAGATGTTCAACATCACTAATCATCAGGGAAATGCAAATCAAAACTACACTGAGATATCACCTTACACCGGTTAGAATGGCTATAATCACAAAGACAAATAACAACAAATGCTGGAGAGGTTGTGGAAAAACGGGGACCCTCATTCACTGCTGGTGGGAATGCAAACTGGTGCAGCCTCTATGGAAAACGGTATGGAGAGTCCTCAAAAAATTAAAAATAGAAATACTGTATGATCCAGCAATCCCACTCTTGGGCATCTACCCAATGGATGTGAAATCAACCATCACAAGAGGCGTATGCACCCCTATGTTCATTGCAGCATTATTCACTATAGCCAAGAAGTGGAAGCAACCCAAGTGTCCCTCAACTGAAGATTGGTTAAAGAAGATGTGGTATATACATACAATGGAATACTACTCAGCCATAAGAAAAGACACAATTGTCCCATTTGCAACAACATGGAAGGACCTAGAGGGTATTATGTTAAGTGAAATAAGCCAGAGAGAGAAGGACAGACACTGCATGAACTCACTCATATATGGAATATAAGTGAACACACGGACAGAGAGAACTGATTGGTGGTTACCAAGGGGAAGGGGGATGGGGGGGCACAAGGGGTGAAGGGTTACATCCACAAGGTGACGGACAAACAAAAATGTACAACTAAAACCCCACAGTGTTATAAACTAAGACATCAATAAAAAATAAAAATAAATAAATAAATTAATTAATTAATTAAATAAAATAAAATACACCAAAAAAAAAAAAAAAAAGAAAAGTAGATGGTGTGTGTTGGGTTGGAAAGTGTGCTGTACAGAGTCTGTGTGAGGGGAGAAGGCCTCATCTCTGCTCCTGGCAGCTGGAAAAGTGGGGTCAAGGGATTTCAGGGATTCTCAGTGGAAAGACTTCCCTGAATGCAGAGGCAGGATGTCCCTAGACACAGCTGAGCAACCAGCCAGGAAACTGAGATGTGCAACCATTGAAGAAAGCAACTCAGAGGGGAAAATGTCAAATTTACTTACACGTACCTCAAACTTCACAGATTGCCATTTAGCCATCCACTTCCTGCTGCGAAGATCATTTCTCAGCAGCACATTTATTGCCACAGGAGACTGTGGGTGACCCCCCTGCACCTGGCCCATCTGCATGAATCTTAGTAGATCCCGGGCCCTGAGGGGGATGGACATTTCCAGGCATTAGCATGGAGAATACAAGTCCCCTGAGAGGAAACTGCCGGGCATTGAGAGAAAGACCTGTGTCCTGGGCTTGGTTCTTTTGCACCTATACTGTGGTGAGTTCAGGCTTGCTTGAAGATATGCCCAGAGTTGTTGGCCTTCAACAGTTTCTTTCTCATCTAGCCAGGAGGACCTCAAGGGAAGACAAGTGAATCCTGTCTGTGAGACACATCACTTCCTGGTCTTGACTCACTGTGTTCATTTCTTTTTATTTTCTCTGTGCCTTTTGTTAAGTCTTTATTTAAAATGTCCCAACAGATTCTCATTGGTCTGGGTTTAACCAATGGAGAGTAATATTCCCTAAATCCAGGATCAGGCAATGGCAACCATTTGTGGGAAATCTTTAAAATAAAGCGAAGGAGGAGAGAAGAGGGAGAATCTTCCTCCATGGCCCAACCTGGTGCACTTGGGTTGTGATCTTATTGAGGTATATTCCAGCACTTCCCAAGGAGCATCACACGGAACAAGAGGTCTAATAAACAGTCTTAACATGGGAATAATGACCTCAATAGTCAAATGAGTTGGGGAAATAGGTAAAATAGCTTTTTTTTTCACTGCTGGGCTCCTCAAAATCCCTATCATGTAGGCTTTGGTAAATTTATTTGATTGCAAGCCTTTTGTTTCGAGGGCATCATGATAAAAGTTTGAAAACAGATGTTGAGAATTATGATCTCTGGGGTGCAGAGGGTCATGGATGACTTTTATTTTCTTCTGTGTGCTTATCTGTATCTCATTCATTTTCAACAAAGAATATATATTGCTTGTGTACTGAAAAGCAAAAAAAAAAAAAAAAAAGTATTTTAACAAAATTAAAACTCCCCCTTGCCAATGGGAAGGACTATCTTGAAGGGAAGGATTGGCATCACCACGCAAATCCTGGGAATGAGAGAGGATGTAGAGGCGGGAACCAGGCAAGTCCTGACACTGGGACCCAGGGTTTGGGGTTCTGGATTGGGTAAGTCCAGTATGTTAGAGCTGCCTGGCCTCTGTTCCTCATCCTGGACTATTCCAATGTCCCTCAGGCCATGAGCAGTGGTGGCCAAGGAAGAAACCAGGGACTCTTTTGCCCACCATCCCTTTTCTCCAGGAGTCTTTGCTGAGCTTAGGAAGTAAGCTTCTCAGACCAGCCAGCGAGTTGATAGTGACTCTAAGAATTTAAACCCATCTTGATAACTTGCTACTTGCCTAGTTTCCTCAACCTCTCCCCCTCTGACATGGTATTCACATCCCACATCATGGTCACTCTCAGCCAAATATTTTGTGGTTTTGAAACATTTCTCTTAAAATATGGTACCCATCTGAAGTGGTGAATATTTGGGTAAAACAATATATTACATTTTCCCTTAATTTCTTTAAAACACATGACTGCTTACAGCAAAAATTACAACATTGTACTGTAGAGTTTACAAGTATTTAGATATAATACATAAAACAGTTATAGCAGAAGGGGAAAGTGTCCCTATCACAATGGTTTATGGCACTTGGCCGGGGAGGAACAGCTGAGAGTTGTTCCCCCAAACAAGTAATATTGACTAATTCCAAAAAATAGTTCAAAAAAAATAACACATGCATAGGGTTATGCTTTAAAAAAATCATAAAAAATTATGAGTTAAAAAATCATAGTAACCACAGGATTCAGCAGGGTGAATTGAAGCCATGCCATCCAAGTCACAGTGAGGTCCCTGTGAGTGGCTGGTAGTGAGTGCAGGGTGATGGACCACAGATATGCATAAACTTGTTACCCCAAGAACATTCATAGGAAATAAAATTGCAAGTCAATTCAAAGTTAGCTTTAATTATTTATCTAGGCAGAATGCACCTCTCAAATATTCATAATGCAGATATTTTATATTAAAAACACAATAATAATTTTTTTCAGGTGTCATTAAAACATGTTTAAATACCTCTTCCCACTTGAGAGTGCTCTTTCAGAAGACTTAGGCCATTCGTTAATGTCACCTGTGAAGATAGGCATAAAAGAGAACCTGATACATGAGTCTGAAAATATGAATCTGGTCCAACACTTCCCCATACTGCTATCTCCAGAAAGAGCAGCTGCTGTATAGAATGGGAGGAACCAACAGCATCAGTCATTGTTATGGGCTTTGTTATCAATGGTACTGTTATTAATTATTACACACTACAGCTTTGTGCTAGGCATGTTAGGTATATGGGAAAGGCTCAGTGACAAATCACAGGAGATTTGCCATGGCTAATAATAAAACAAGCAGGTTCAGCTCAGAAGTGCAGGGAACTTGACACTTCCAGGGGCAGCTCTCAACAGAGGGGAGGCAGCCACCAGTGGATAAATATCCCTGCCTCCCTTCTTTCAGATGAATAGTGCTGGGAGGCACTCTCTTTTTCTCTCCAAGGTCCCTGCAGAGATGACTCCTATTGTCTATAGTAGCCATCTTCATGAAAATCAAGTTTATTAGGTTACAACTTACATGCACCCATTTTAAGTGTACAATGTGACATGGTTTGATACATGTACAGTACATGCCTGTGTAGGTGTCACCAGGTATATCACTCTAAAAAGTTTCCCCACGCCCTTTGCCATCCATTTCTCTCCACCTTCTGCCCTTGGTCCAGGTAATCGCTGATTTTTTTTCTCTTGTTATAGATTAGCTCTTCGAGTTCTAGATTTTCACATAAATAAATCACACAAATTTGAACTATGTAGTCTCCCCTTAACCACAGTTTCAGTTACCTGTGATCAACTGAGGTTTCAAAACATTAAATGAAAAATTCCAGAAATAAACAATTTGCAAGTTTTAAATTGCCGTGCCATTCTGAGTAGCATGACGAAATCCCCCGCTGACCTGCTCCATCTCACCTGGGATGTGAATCATCCCTTTGTCCGGCAGATCCACACTGTACATGCTACCTGCCCACTAGTCACTTAGTAGCTGTCTGGGTTATCAGGCCGACTGTTGAGGTATAGTAGTGCTTGTGTTCAAGAAACCCTTATTTTACTTAACAATGGCCCCAAAGCACAAGAATAGCGATGCTGGCAATTCAGATATGCCAAGAGAAATGCTAAAGTGCTTCCTATAAGTGAAAAGATGAAAGTTCTCAACTTAATAAAGAAAAAAAAATTCTATGCTGAGGTTGTAAGATCTATGATAACTTTTATTACAGTATATTATTATAATTGTTCTATTTTATTATTAGTTGTTGTTAAAGTCTTACTCTTGCATATAGGAGTTCAGTACTATCCGTGGTTTCAGGCATCCACTGAGGGTCTTGGAACATGTCCCCTGCAGATAAGGAGGGATCACTGTATTTAGCCCAATATAATGTTTTTGAGATTCATCCATGTTATTTTGTATATAAATTTGTTCTTTTCATTGTATTGCACAAATATATCATTTTTTAATCCATTTGCCTGTTAATTTGAGTTTACCTATTCCAAGTTTCCCAGTTTGGCTGTTATGAGTAAAGCTGCTGTGAATATTCAGGTATCTATGTGGACACCTGTTTTCTTTTCTTTAGGTGAAATACCTGGGTGTGGAATCCTTCCCTGCCTTACTTTCTCTGCTCCCTCACTCTTGCTTCCTAGGGTCACACCCAAAATCAACCACCTGAACCCAAGTCCTCATCTCTGGCTCTGATTTTAGAAACATTCAAAATAATGTATCAGGGCCTCACTAGATATTGCTCACTCCATCTCACTGATGAGGAACAAGCTCTCCATAAGGCCTCCCTACCTTGTTCTTTATGCCAAGAACCAACTTCCTATTATCACAAGATCCCAGTGCCTGTAATTCTGTTCACTTCAAGATGTCCTTGAATTGTTTCTCACATGTGGATCTCCTCAATCTGATTATAAACTCTTAGGGAACAAAAATATTCATCCTAGTTATATTATCTTCCATCACAGCAAGTAGAATACTCCTGAGACCTTAATTATCTAGCTATGACATTAACTAAATTTGTTGACCTCTCCAAATTCCAGATTTTTCATCTACTAAAAATATTAGATAATTATAGTAACTATATTTCAAGATCATTGTAAAGATTAAATAAAATCAAGTATTCCACACATCTAGATTCTGGTCTACAAATGCAATTTCCCACAAAAAGAATCCAGGAACCCTTTGAGAAATGTCTGATTCCAGTTCTGGGGTGGGAACTGTACAAGATAAGTCTAGAAACTGTTACTGTGCCAGAAAGATAAACAATACTGCAGGGTCATGTCAAAAAGACAGGCACATGTTTAACATTTTTCAAAATAAAATGTTTGAAAACAAAAAGATACAGCCATTTGCTGAAGAATCTACCACTGGCCTATGATGCAACCATTTGGGCATAAAATAAATAATGTTTGGAACAGATTAAAACACATCAAATTATCAAATATATACAACTTCATGCATTCTAAATGACTTTTTTAAAAAGTTACTAGAACAGATTGTTATAAAATCAACACATTAACATAAAATTTGAAAACTAAATGAAAATAATTTTCTTATGCCTTAACTATACAAATTTAAATTTCATAGTAGTCAGAGTTGATGAGGAAAATTTTTTTGAAGCATACCAGCTTGTGAATACAGAAGGAAAGGCAGAATTTAAAAATCAACATTTTGAAAGTTCAAATAAAATAATCGATCTAGGCAATGGTCATTGAAGGATGTGAAAACCATTAGTGGAGAAAATTGATGCGGAATTTTATAACGGAGGGATGAGACAGACACCAAACAAGCACACTAATAAGTCTTTTCTTTTTCTTTAACTGATAATCTTTGGGTCACTGAAAGTGGGGAAAGCAGACATTTTGTGCCTCGTGGTGAGATGAGATAGGAAGTTTCCAGCACTACCATCATGGCATTCTTTCCCTTTAAAAATGAAACCTGTGTCTAATCAATCTAGCTCTAATTATCCGTTTAAAATAACTTGAGGGGCTGGGGAAACAGAAGGCTGCCGAAGAAAGCAAAGCAGAATGTGTAACTTTCTACACAGAGAATGACAGTTTTTTCCAAGAAAACAATGGCACAGAAAAAAAAGAGAGAGGGGGCAGGGGACTCAGCAAAGGAGAGAGACTTGAGAGGCATAACTATCAAATGCACCTGTGGGCTTTGGATCCTGACTCCTATAAACCAATGGCAGAAAGACATTTCTGAGACAATCAGGGAAATTTGAATATGGACCAGGCATTAGATGTTGCGTATAAATTATTATTAAATGTTTTAGGTGTTATAATGGAGTAGAATTAAGGGGAAATATTCTTATTAGAGATAAATGATATATTTTCAGAATGAGCGATATGATGTTGGGGGGTTTGCTTTCAAATACTCTGGAGAAAGAACAGTGGAGGTATCAAATACACAGGATTAGCAAATATATTGATAATTGTTTAACCTAGGTGATAGGTACGGGGGGTTCATTATTCTGTTCTCTCCCTTTTTGTGTACTTTTGAAATGTTACATGATACAAAGTTTAAGATAAATTCCTATAATAAATGCATCTGAAAGATCGTGGCCCACTATTTATGTCATTAGATGGCTGAGCATCAGGGACATCCGCCCTTGACTATTCGTCCTATACAGAACCAGGTTAGCAGGCCTGACTCTAGAAGAATTTCAGTACTCTTTCAGCATCCTGTCCCAGCACTCCACAGTGTCCTGTTCTGGCTGGAAGTAAAGGACTCAGTGGGTCAATCCCTGCTCCTATGTAACTGCCCAGACATGAAGGTCTGTGGGAACCTGATGTGCAACATGAGCGGAGGTGAGGGATGTGCTCTGCTGGAACTCTCTGGAGATGAAAGCTTTGGAGCAGGTTGCAGTAGAAGCTGTCTATCTAAAGGAAGGCCAGCTGTGGCCCTTCTGCTCTGAAATGGAACCTGCCTCTCCCAGGACCCAGAGCCCAACTCTTATCCCTGGTGATGCACTGGGCACCTGGGGCCCCCTGTGCACCCTATTAATGGTTTCTGTATCACTTTCACATCATCAAGCCCATTAAGCCCTTGTGTGTGTGCAAGGGGAGGGGGATGCTAGCAGGCACTCATAAAGTCTTTATTGTTTTAATGTTTTATTATGGAAAATTCTACACATATGCACAAGTAGAGAGTAGTGTAACACACTCCAATATTCCATAAACTCAGCTTGAGTAATAATCAGTTCGTGGCTCATCTTGTTTCAAGTATATACTTACACATTCCTGGGTTATTTTGAAGCAAATCACATCACTTTATTGAAAAGTATTTTATTATGTATCTCTAAAAGATATGAATATTCCTCTCAATTATTATTAAAAATTAAAACATTTACATACATATAATTATTTTTCTGAACCACATAAAAGTCACTTATACACATCAAGACAATTCATCCCCAAATACTTAAGCATCTATCTTCTAAAACAATGGCATTCTCCTACATAACGATACTTCAGTGGTCCCCATTAAGAAATTCAACATTGGTAGTTACATATTATCCATATTAGGTTTACCCCAATTACCAAAAATGTCTACAAGGACTCATGAACATAATTACAATACCTAAATCAAACACAATCACACAATACACAATTCCATCTAAAATAGTTGACAATAATTACTTAAAATCATCAAATATCTAGTCAGTTTTTTATTTTCCATCACCTACTCTCTTTTCTCAAACTTTCTCTCTCTCTCTGTGTGTGGGTGTCTGTCTGTATCTCTCTTTGTAACAGAAACCCAGAAATGTATCCTATAGAGTGTCCCATAGTGTAGATTTTATTGAGTGTATCCTTGTGGTCTGCTTTTGAACATATATTTCTCCATCTCTGTATTTTCAATAGATTGTTAGATAAACCTGGAGACTTGACAGAAATCAGATGTGATTTTCTTAGTAACTCACTTCACAGGCAATGCTAAGTGTTTCAGTCAGGTGGCATGTACTGTCTGATTGTCCTTCATTTGGGATCTTACCAGCTACTACTTAGATCCACTAATTTATTAGAAGTTGCAAAATAGTAGTATTTTACATATGTCATTTCTTCTTAATCTATTACCTGTAGAAGTTTTAGAAAGTTTACAAAACTTCTCACCTCTCATGTTACACTGTAATATAACTATCATGTACTATGTGTAACTATCATATATTATGGTTTATATCGGAAAGGTGGCATAAATGGTTGATTCTTACCAGTATTCAAAATAATGGTTTTGTTCACAAACATTCCCCACTAGTGACCAATTCGTTTTCCTAATATTTTTTAACATTTTGTTATGGAATCATAGATTTAAATATTTGATGAGTTTTATTTTTTACTATTATTAAACTTATTGAAGCCTAAGTTGTCCCAACCTCAGTTAGTGGGAGTCTCTCAATGTAGCCAGCTGAGTATTTTTGACATGATCTTGTTATTCCATGATTACTCTCTTGGTTTCTAGTAGAACAAAATGTTCCAGGCTCAAACTGTACATTTCCAGTACAGTTTAGAAGTGACAGACCTATAATCAGCCATTTTTCCAGGAAGCCTTGGCTCCTTTAAGTGATAAATGATATTTAATGATGACAATTTGAGTGCTTCAGATTTTCATTGCTACTGAATTGTCCATTGTTTCTAAGACTTTCAGTACAAAGAGATAGATAATACATATTTGTAAATTATAGGCTTTTTACCTAACCTCATCAGTCTGACATCTGTTTCTTCTTTATTTTATGCTGAAAATCCTGGGTCAATGGCCTTACTTTAATTAATCATTTTCTTTTTATGACAATCAGTCACAAAATACACAGCAGTCTAAATTAACATTACTAACATTAGGAAAAAATATGATTACTGACTCTGGGTGAGAATTTGTTTCCAGTTCTTTTCTTCCTATGTGACATCCCATAAGAGATACATGGTAGAAATGTTGGATCTTAGGGTCACATGGAGTAGTCCCTGTCTCGTTGATTCTGCTGTTTCATTATGTACATGCACACTCACCTTCCCACCCACACACCCAAGGCTGATAAAGGGACTGAATAGAGGAGAGCATCTGTATATTTTACCAGTTAACATTATAATGGAAAAAGTGGCCTTCTGTTCACAGCAATGCTGAGCTCATGCGACCAGGATTTGCTGGTCAGCTGCAAACCTTCAGAGGTCCCAGTTCCAGGTGGGTGGCAGCCCCACAGGTTCAGAACTCCTGACCTTCAGTGGCCCTGTCTCTGAGCTACATTGAATATAGTAGGTTCTCCATATATTTCTTGGTTAATAGAATTGAAAATTTTTGTTCAGAGAAATGACATGAAAATAGGAACATTGTTTTGGAGGAGGTGAGTGGTAGATTCAGGAGGCAACAAATGGGGATATTAGCTTCTCCCCAGGGGATGAGGACCAGGTTTGTGTTTGTGGCCAGGGTGCAGTCCACTCCTTTATTTCAGGGAGAGGTGACCTTTTCCTCATGGCACCCACGGATCCCTAGCACTGAGTTGAGGCTGAGCCAAACAGCTCCTCATTTATTGCCTCAGAAAATGCTGGAATGACACCTTTAATCAAGCCCTATTCTCAAAGAGCCCGTTTCAATCTTGAGGAATCCAAGCTGACTAGCAATGATCCTGGAGGTGGATTAGTAAGCTGGCTGGCCCTGCCACAGGCTTGCTGTCAAGAGTCCTGGTCCTCACTCCTCACTCTGAATCAAACCACCAGAGCCACTGGCCTAAGGAGGCTGCCCTCCCTGCAGGCAGGACTCACCCAGGAAGGAAAAAGATGTGGGGGGTGGTCAAAGTGTTCCATCTTTCTCAAATTTTCTCCCAGCCTGTCAGTTTTATAATTGATCACCCCCAGAAATATAATGAAACAACAACAACAGTAACACAAACCACCCGTTTGAGGTCTGAAGGCCCAGGTCCAAGGGCTGGTTTCTCCTTTCTGTAGTCTGACTTGCTCAATTCCTGAGTCTGCCACTTCTACAGCTATGGTCCTGAGCAGTGAGTTAATCTCTTTAGGCCTCACTGCCTGCATTTCTAAAATGAGTGTAACTATAATACCACCTTAGTGGGTCATGTTAGTGTTCATGTGAATAGCCATAAAGTGCTCACTCAACCTCCTACACAACAAGTGCACAAGGAATCGTAGCCGTTGTTATAGTTACTAGGTTCTAGATACCAGACTTGCAAAGGGTAAGAAACAACACCATTCCCTCCCCTTGGGAGCCTTCAGCTATTGCTCTGTAAGAGGCTCGAGATGGCACTCAGGCCAGACCTCTGACAACTGTGATCCTCATTCATAGCCTGAAGAGAATAGACCATGACTAGGGTGCAGGGTCCCAACCCTCATGAGACAGTGTCCTACCACAGTGGAGATAGAGACTGTGAGAGAGAGACCTGTGAGAATTGGTCTCCGGGTTCCTACAAACCTTCCCATTGGAAATGCTCCTTTCACTTGACTCAATAAATCTCACAATGGATTTCAAATCCCATTTCAGTTTTAAGGGATAGAATCCTTTAAAAAGTACACTCAGCCTCTTCTACTCGAAGATGAATTTTGAGCTTGGAAAACTCTGATCCCTTGGAAATAGAAAATTTACTTCCAAATTATCAATAAAAAATATCATAAAGTTTTATTCTATTTAGGGAATTCATTGGAGTTACTTAGATGAAATTAAAATGAATGTCCAAGAGATTTTTTTAGACTTGCAAGAATATTAAAACAGCGTAAACATGAATGGGAAAATCAGAGAGAGAGCATGTTGAATACATTTGCATTTTATGAATGGAAAATGTTTCCTGAAATTACCATACAACTTGAAATGCTAAACAAAGTAAACATGTAGTCAAACAGAGGTTTGTGCAGAAGGTAGAGAGGAGGGAAGCATTGGGAGAGAGGAGTCATTGCTCTTTAGTAGCACATTTTTTCTCTCTTATCTAGTAGTCCTGGAAGCCAGATGGGGTGTCAGCAATCTGGCTGAGCTGGGTGAGGTTGGGCTAGGTTGGTAATATGTGAGAAAGTGAGCTAATAAAATCGAAATAAAGAACTCTCCCTTGCTCCCTAAGGCTTGGTTTTAACTTACAGTTGTGTGGAAACAGAGGAAAGATGTGTATCTGAGGTTCTCATATTTGTTCATTAGCTGTAAATGTCTAAAGCCTATATCAACTGCCATCCCTCTCTCTCTTTATCTTGCAAAGACCCTTCCCTCTTGAAGCTCCTGCCCTCTGACTACCCAGCAGCCCCTGCCTTCTCTGCTCATTATTGCCATCCACTGTCATCCTGACCTGTCTTGCTGGAGCTCTGAAGCCCTCAGCACCTGCTTACTGCCTCTTCTCCACCCCAAATCCAGTCATCATTCTCTGGACTCCACCTTCCACAGGATTCCTTATAATTTAACTTCCCATTTTCAGGGATATTTTCTTCCACTCTACAGTGTCCATCCAATCTCATTGCCATTGCCTGGATATTCTGTCAGCAAAGACTGCTCTGATCACATAGTCTACTTGGACCACAACAACTTATCCCCTAGCCCACTGGCTCCTGTAACCTGACTGCAGTAATTCTTCAACCTCATCAAAATTTCCAATCCATTGATCCCACAACTTTTCCTCTATCTATTCAGGTCCTCTAGTGTTCCTTTTCTTCATTATCTTTCTTTAATCCATTATCAGCATTACAATTGCTTCCTTATAGTTAAGTTCAACCTCCTCATTGTAGTGATTTTGCTAAACTGTGATTCCTAGAAGAGCCCAGCCTTCTATCTTCATCCTTCTTGGTGCAACTGACTACTGTTACAGAGAAATAAATCCCCGATGGAACAAACTCAAATCACAGTAAATTCACGATCACCTATCTCAAAATGGCCTGGGATCCTACTATGTGTCTTGTATCAGCGTATCCTGCCACTACCCTCAAGAGCTAGACCATACATTCTCCATTTTTCTCAAATCTCCCATTTCCTCGCCAGTTCCCCTCTCCCAGTATTAGCTGAAGTTGTTGCCTCAAAACTCTCGGGAAAATAAAATCTATCTGTTAAGAATTCCCTCAGTGTCCCAAAGGGGAAAAAAATGTATAAACTTTAAAAAAATTTGCTCCTAATAAAATAGATAAAGCACAATTCCTCCTATTAAAAGTGGCTACTATTCCTTGTGCCTCTGCTATATGCCAGGCTTGATCTCAGTGTTTGAATTATTTCATCTCATTAAATCAAGAAAACAATAGGCAAATACTTTTTTTATTTTTTTTTAACCCTGGAGGAAACTATGGCACAGAGAGTTTCAATAGTTTTCCCAAATCAAACATTAGAAGTTCTCATGGCTAGAAGAGCAAAGACACGGCATTGACCCAATTTCAGGGTCTCTTATTTACATCCTGAACCAGACTGGGAGAAAATATACACATCTTCTATTTATTACGTCTAGAAAATAAATTTTACTCAAGGAAGCTGCTTCACTTTGTCACAAAGAGGACTAAGGAAAAAGATATGGATGGTGCAGCCCAAAGCCACCCTCACTGCAATAGACAATTCTCAAAGAGCATGTCCCACTCAGGGGCAAAGCTGCCTCTGAGCATATGAGTTCTCCCTGAACCCTGGGGCATGGATGTGAAGAAAGTAAGAAGCAAATATTTTGTTGCATCATATTTTCTATTTTTAATTAATTAATTAATTTTATTGAAGTTACATTAGTTTATAACATTATATAAATTTCAGATGTACATCATTATAGTTTGACTTCTGTATGGACTACATCATGTCTACATGGACTACAACATCAAAAGTCTAGTTGTCATCCGTCACCATATGCATGTGCCCCTTATACCTTTTGCCCTCCCCCTGCCTGCTTCCCTCTGGTAACTACCAGCCTGTTCTCCATACCTATGTGTTTCCTTTTTTACTTATCTTTCACATATGAGTGAAGTCATACAGTAATTGTCTTTCACTGGCTGACTTATTTTTCTTAGCATAATACCCTCAAGGTCCATCCATGTTGTCACAGATGGCAAGATTTCATATTTTTTATGGCTGAGTAGTATTCCATTATGTGTATATATGTATGTATGTATATGTACGTTTGTGTATATATATACATATATATGTGTACATATATATGTATACATACACACACACACACATTACATATTCTTTATCCATTTATCTGTTGATGGCAGTTAGCTTGCTTTCAAGTCTTGGCTATTGTGAATATGCTTCAGTAAACATAGGGGTGTGCATATCTTTTTGAATTAAAGTTTTTGTGTCCTTTGGATAATTACCCAGAAGTGGAATAGCTGGATCATATGGTATTTCTATTTTTAATTTTTTGAGAAGTCTCCACACTATTTTCCATAGTGGCTGCACCAATTTGCATTCCCACCAGTGGTGTTTCCTTTTTCTCCACATCTTCTCCAACACTTATTTCTTGTCTTTCCAATAATAGCCATTCTGATGGGTGTAAAGTGATATCTCATTGTAGTTCCAATTAGCATTTCCCTAATAGTTAGTGATATTGAACATCTTTTCATGTGCTTGTTAGCCATTTGTATGTCATCTTTAGAAAAATATCTGTTCATATCCTCTGACCATTTTTAATTGCATTGTTCTTTTTTGTTGTTGTTGAATTATATGATTTCTTTATGTATTTTGGATGTTAACCCCTTATCAGATATGTGATTTGCAAATATTTTCTCCTGGTTGGTGGGTTGTCTTTTCATTTTGTTGATGGTTTCCTTTGCCATGCAGAAGATTTTTAGTTTGATGTAGTCCCATTTATTTAGTTTTTCTCATTTCCTTGGTCTGAGGAGACATGATATTCAAAAAGGTACTGCTAAGACCAATCACAAAAAGCACATTGCCTATACATTCTTCTAGGAGTTTTATGGTTTCAGGCCTTACATTCAAGTCTTTAATCCATTTTGAGTTAATTTTTGTGTTTGGTGTAAGATAGTTATCTACTTTAATTCTTTTGCATATGGCCGTCCAGTTTTCCCAATATCATTTATTAAAGAGACTCTCCTTTCTCTGTTATATGTTCTTGACTCCTTTGTCGAAAATGAACTGTCCATAGATGTGTGGGTTTATTTCTGGGCTCTCGATTCTGTTCCATTGATCTGTGTGTCTGTTTTTCTACCAGTACCATGCTGTTTTGATTACTATAGCTTTATAGTATATTTTAAAATCAGAGACTGTGATACTTCCAGTTTTGTTGTTCTGTCTTGGGATTGCTTTGGCTATTCAGGGTCTTATGTTGTTCCATATAAATTTTAGGATTCTTTGTTCTATTTTTGTGAACAATGTCATTGGGAGTCTGATTGGGATTGCATTCAATCTGTAGATTGTTTTAGGTAATATGGACATTTTAACTATGGTAACTATTCCTATCCATAAGCACAGGATGTCTTTCCATTTCTTTCTATGTTCTTTAATTTCTTTCAATAATGTTGTATAGTTTCCAGTGTATAGATCTTTCACTTCCTTGGTTAAATTTATTCCTAGATATTTTACTCTTTTTCTTGCAATTATAAATGGGATTGTGTTCTTTATTTCTCTTTCTGCTAATTCATTGTTAGTGTATAGAAATGCAACTTTTTTTTTTTTTCTGGTGAGGCAGATTAGCCCTGAACTAACATCTGATGGCAATCTTCCTCTTTTTTTTGCTGGAGGAAGATTAGCCCTGAGCTAATATATGTGCCAGTCTTCCTCTATTTTGTATGTGGGAAGCCTCCAGAACATGACTCATGAATGGAGTAGGTCCATGCCCAGGATCAGAACCAGTGAACTCGGGCCACTAGAGTGGAGTGTGCAGAACTTTCACCACTTGGCCACTAAAATGCAACTATTTTTAATGTTGATTTTGTACTCTACAGTTTTACAGTATTTGTTAATTATTTCTGATAGTTTTTTTGGTGGATTCCTTAGGGTTTTCCATATGTAGAATCATGTCATGTGCAAATAGTGACAATTTTACTCCTTCCTTGCCAATTTGGATCCCCTTTCTTTCTTCTTTTTTTTTTTCCTAATTGCTCTGGCTAGGACTTCCAATACTATGTTGAATAAGAGTGGCAAGAGTGGGCATCCTTGTTCTGTTCCAGTTCTTAGAGGAATAGCTTTCAGTTTTTCACCATTGAGTATGATGTTGGCTGTGGGTTAGTCATATATGGCCTTTATTATGTTAAAGTCCATTCCTTCTATACCCATTTTATTGACAGTTTTTAACATAAAGTGATGTTAGTTCTCATCAAATGCTTCCTCTCCATCCATTGAGATGATCCCATGATTTTTATTCTTCATTTTATTAATGTGGTGTATGACATTCATTAATTTGTGGATGTTGATTCTTGTCAAATGCTTTCTCTGTGTCTATTGAGATGATCATGTGATTTTTTGTGTGCGTGTGTGGGGAAGACCAGCCCTGAGCTAACATCTGTTGCCAATCCTCCCCTTTTTGCTGAGGAAGACTGGCCATGGGCTAACATCTGTGCCTCCACTTTATATGGGACACCACCATGGCATGGCTGACAGGCAGTGCGTCGGCGGGTGCCCGGGATTCGAACTTGCGAACCCGGGGCTGCCAAGCACGAACTAAACCGCTGCGCCACTGGGTGGCCCCCATGATCATGTGATTTTTATTCTTCATTTTGTTAATGTGGTGTATCACATTGATTTTTGGATGCTGAACTATCCCAGCATCCCTGGAATAAATCCCAATTGATTATGGTGTATGATCCTTTTAATGTATTGTATTCAATTTGCTCATATTTTTTGAGGATTTATGCATCTACGTTCATCAGAGATATTGGCTTGTGGTTTTCCTTTTTTGTGTTGTCCTTGTCTGGTTTTAGTATCAGGGTAATGTTGGCCTCATATAATGAGTTAGAAGGCATCTCATTCTCTTTAATTATTTGGAAGAGTTTGAGAAGAATAGGAATGAAATCTTCTCTGAATGTTTGTTAGAACTCACCAGAGAAGCCATCTGGTCCTGGACTTTTGACTTTGGGGAGTTTTTTGATTACTGTTTCAATCTCTTGTGATTGCTCTATTCAGATTCTCTATTTCTTCTTGATTCAATTTTGGGAGGTAGTATGATTCCAATAATTTGTCCATTTCTTCTAGGTTATCCAGTTTGTTGACATAGCTTTTCATAGGATTCTCATAAGCCTTCATATTTCTGTGGAATCCATTGTAATTTCTCCTCTTTCATTTCAGATTTTATGTATTTGAGCCGTCTCTCTGTTTTTCTTAGTGAGTCTTGCTAAAGGTATGTCAATTTTATCTTTTCAAAGAACCGGCTTTTAGTTCCTTTGATCCTTTCTATTGTCTATTTAGTCTCTATTTCATTTATTTCTTCTCTGATTTTTATTATTCCTTTCCTTCTACTGACTTTGGGATTCACTTGTTCTTCTTTTTCTAGTCCTTTTAGGTATGGTGTTAGATTGTTTATTTGAGATTTTTCTTGTTTCTTGAGGTAGGCCTGTATTACTATATACTTCCCTCTTAGTACTGCTCTTGCTGCATCCTGTAAGTTTTGGTATGTTGTGTTTTCATTTTCATTTGTCTCCAGGTACTTTTTGATTTCTCCTTTGATTTCTTCATTGATCCAATAGTTGTTCAGTAGCATATTGTTTAGTTTTCACATATTTGTGACTTTTCCACCTTTCTTCTTGTAGTTGATTTCTAGTTTCATATCATTGTGGTTGGAAAACATGCTTGATATGATTTCAATCTTCTTAAATTTATTGAAGTTTGTTTTGTTTCCCAATATATGGTCTGTCATTGAGAATAATCCATGTGTACTTGAGAAGAATGTGTATTCTTCTGCTTTTGGATGGAATATTCTCTCTATATATATCTATTAAGTACATCTGGTCTAGTGTTTCATTTTAGGCCAATATTTCCTTGTTGATTCTTTGTCTGGATGACCTATCCATTGATGTAAGTGGGGTGTTAAACTCCCTACTATTATTGTGCTGCTGTCAATTTCTCCCTTTAGGTCTATTAATAGTTGCTTTACATACTTCAGTGCTCCTATGTTAGGTGCATATATATTAATAAATGTTATGTCTTCTTGGTGAAATGTCCTTTTTATCATTATATAATGTACATCTTTGATCATGTTATCCTTTTTGACTTGAAGTATATTTTGTCTTATGTAAGTGTAGCTACACCACTTTCTTTTGGTTGCCATTTCCTTGGAGCATCATCTTCCATCCCTTCACTGTGAGCCTACTTTGGCTTTAGAGCTGAGATGTGTTTCCCGAAGGCAGCATATTGTTGAGTCTTGTTTTTTAATCCATCCAGTCACTCTGTGTCTTTTGGTTGGTGAATCCAATCCATTTACATTTAGAGTGATTATTGATATATTAGGGCTTAATACTCCCATTTTATGTTTTGTTTTCTGGTTATTCTATATTTCCATTGTTTCTTTTTCCTTGTATTTCTGTCTGCCATTTCAGTTTAGTGGTTTTCTATAATGGTGTTCTCTTTATTTATGTTTTCTGACTCTTCTCTGATTTTTCATTTTGTGGTTACTGTGAAGTTTGTATAAAAAAATCTCATGGATAAGATAGTCTTTTTTCTGATAGCCTCTTATCTCCATCAGCCTATGCAGGTTTTGTCCTTTTCTTCTCCCCCTTCTATTTTTTTGTTGTCACAAATCATCCTTTTCTGTGTTGTGAGTTTGTGACCAAATTGAAGTGGTTATGGTTATTTTTGATGCTTTCTTTATCTTTATCCTTTATGTTATAAATAAGTGTTTACTAACCTACTTTGATATAAAATTGCCATTTTCCAATTCTGTTTGTCTTTTTTATCACCTTAATCTAAGCTTTTTAAACTTTTGCCTTTTTGTTTCAGGTAGGAGGTCTCCTTTCAACGTTTCTTCTTAGGTAGTCCTAGTGGCAATTAACTCCATCCACTTTTGTATGTCTGGGAAAGCTTTTATTTCTCCTTCATACCTGAAGGATGACTTTGCTAGATAAAGTACTCTTGGCTCATAGATTTTTGTCTTTCAATGTTTTGAATATATCATTCCACTCTCTCCTAGCCTGTAGTTTCTGCAGAGAAATCCACTGATGACTTGATGGAGGTTACTTTGTAAGTTATTTTCTTCTCTCTGGCCACCCTTAATATTCTTTGTCATTGACATTTGACAATTTCTTTACAAAGTGTCTTGGAGAAGGTCTTTTTGTGTTGAGACAATTAGGAGTTATATTAGCTTCATGTTCTTTTATATCCGTTTATTTTTCCAGGTTTGGGAAGTTCTTAGCTATTACTCCTTTGAATATGCTGCCCCTTTCTCCCTCTCCACTCCTTCTAGGATACCCATTATCCTTATGTTGCTTTTCCTAATTGAGTTGGATATTTCTTATAAAATGTCTCCATTTTTAATAGTCTTAATTTTCTCTCCTCTTCCATCTGAATCTTTTCTAGATTTTTAACTTCAAGCTTGCTAATTCTCTCTTTCATATGATCTGCTCTATTTCCAATGCTTTCTACTTTATTTTTTATTTTATTAATTGTGTTGTTCATCTCCAGAATTTCTGTTATTTTTGTTAGGGGTTGGTTTAAATCTCTTTGGTAAAGTACTCCTTCTGTTTATTGATTGTATTCCTGAGCTCATTGAACTTTCTTTCTGAATTTTCTTGTAACTCATTGAGTTTCTTCATGAGAGCTATTTTGAATTCTCTGTCAGTTAGATTGCAGTCCTCTGTGACTTCAAGTTTGGTTTGGAGAGTTGTCATTCTCCTTCTGTTCTGCTGTGTTACTGTAGTTCTTCATGGTTCTTGTTGAGTTGTTTCTCTGCTGGTGAATTTGTGGTAGTAACCACCTTCCTTATTTGGGTAAGGCTTGGTTACTTTTGATTCTGAGCTGCTTCTGGTTGTATCTGAGAGCCTGTACTTTCCATCCTCCACTGCCTCTGCCAGAGGCATCATCAGTGCCCTCCTTGTGACTCTGAGGTTGCTGGTTCCTTGCTGCTTATGGTGTTGCAGTCTTAGGTGTCACTGCCAGGGCCACCAGGCTGTGAGCACTTCTGCTGCTTCCAGGGTCACCTGGGTCTTGTGTCCCCCAACTGGCTCTCCATGGGCTTGGGTGCTGCTGCCACATGCACCACTTGTGCTGTTGCTCCTGGTTGTCTAGGGGTGCTGGCAGTGCCACTGCTGGAGGCACTGGATTCACAGGTGTCATTGCCATGGCCAGGGGTCCAAGAGCCTTGTATGCAGCCCCTGATCCTTGTAGGGCTGGTGTTGGATGTTCCACCACTGGGGGCTGGGTCATGGGTTCTGCTGTCACTCCTGAAGCCTCAGGTCCCAGGTGTCATCCACCACTGCTGGGAGAGGGGTCGGGGCTGATCCATGAGTGCTGTTGTTGCTCCTGCACCCTCTCATGCACTTTTTGAAACCTCAGGTCACAGGCACCACTGCCACTGCCAGGAGTATCCTAATTTTGGATGCAAACCTCATTACTGGAAGGACTGGGGTCAGAGTCCCCACTGCCTGGGGAGGGGAAGGGTGCTGATACCCTGGGTCCATTGCCTCCCAGAGGTCCGTTTCACTCACCTTCAGATGGATAGATGTATGGATCCCTCCATATGTATGTCTGGTGTGCTGTACAGAGTCCTTTTTTAGTCTATGGATGTCCTACTATTTGTAACTTAGAGGGGAGAGACAAAGGGAACAACTCACTCTGCCATGATGCTGATGTCACAAGTTGTATCATATTTATCCAGAGAAAATTGTTAAATGTTTCTTTAATTATAAGGATCTTGGCAAACTCTCAAAGCCTAAAAGAATTCAGAGAGTTCTAGATTGGAAACTGTCTCTGAGGGAGAGGAGTGAGAACTATAAACTTTCACTGATAAACATAGGCCTGATTGCAAGCCTTAGGTTCAGCCCCTTTACTCACTAAGCTTGGGGCCAGAAATTCTCACAGGACCCTAAATGGGAGAAATTGAGCCCCCTTTTTTGTGTCCAATACACTTCTTGATCTTTATACTGATAAAAAATGTAGACTAAAGGAGGATAGGAGACATTGAAAATTAGAAGCTGGGAAGATCAGCAAAGTAAAATTATGGTCTGGTAGAGCGGAGGAATCTCGGGAGGTTATCCAGTTCACATTTGCCATTTTATCAGCAAGGAAACTGGAGTCCAGAGAGGTTGTATGCCTGTCCAAGTTTGCACAGTGCTAGTGCTAGGCCTATCCCAGGAGGCCAGACTCACTAGCCCAGTTCTTATTACTGCCACCCCACTGTCTTATTCTCTTGTAGTGTATGGAAACTGGACTCTTTACATGTAAAGGAAGATGCTAATGGAAGCAATTGAGTACATTTACTCTTGACTTCGTTGTCAATGGCTATTTTTGTTCTCTGGAAAAATTATCCCTGAGAAACAGAAGTGGCTGTCTATAAAGGTGTACAATACCAAGGATTGGGGCAATAATCTTTCACCCACCCTGAATACAATATATATTTTTAATGAGAGGAGATACTACAAGAATATCTGTCCTTTAATGCTCCTTAGAATAGTTTATCCAGGAAGGCAAGGGAATTTCCTTCTGAGATTCAGTCTTGAGAATGAGATTCCATCCTCTATTCTCATCCCTACAAGGACAGGTCAGGGTATTGGAGGTAGAGTGATCAATCTCATAAATTCTGGAGGCTAAAGCCACCCTCTTGACAGGCAGGATTGATCAGCAAAGCCTTCCCAAAGAGGGTGCTGTGAGCACAGCTGGACCTGCTGTAGAGCCCAGCAGTGTGTGCATGTCCCCTCTCTGCAGCTCCATACAACCTCTCCCTCCCTCCTCTCTGCTCTCCACCCCACCCCCTGCCAAATCACTCTGCCACTGCCAAGGAGTGGTTGATCCCCAATGAGAGCTTTATATTATGATTGAACCAGCTGCCCCTGGGGTCACATGTTATTTCTCTGTCCCTTTGGCAAGGGCCTCTAATCATTCTCTCTTTTGCTTTCTTCCCTGGAGTCAGGCCACAAATCTCTCCATGCCCGCTAAAATGTCAGCACATTGAGGAGCACCTTCGTAAGTGGGATTAATTGTCAGACATCTCCCTGCTGTCTGACAGGGAGACAGCTTGCATGGTCATGTCTCCTAGTGGAGAGCAATTTCTCTGAGCCTACTGAGTCCCATCCTCAGGAAACTTTGGCAGTCAGATTGATTGGGATCTTGGCTGGCTAGGCAAACTGAGAAGAAAGAGGAAAGAGGAGGATCAAAAGCTGAGTGAAGACTGCCCCAGGTGTCTGGAGTCCCTGTGATCTCTGCACTGACCTGGTGCACCAGCCCTGGTGTTGAGGATACCCTGGTGCAATAGGAAGAGTTTTCTCTGTATAGAATTCTTGCCCATATTTCCTGTTGTACACACATTGATTTTAAGATGATTTCTCTGGGCAAAGGAGAAAAGTTTCTCTGCCCTGAAACTTTGTATTCACAGAGAGACAGCAATTCTGCCTAGATGGGTTACATCCTTACCATGACCTCCAGCACGTTTGGTCTTCAGGTTACTCCACAGTCATGGGGACCATAAGCTTCCTTTACTCACTTTGTAAGCTTGATGTGAGGAGTAAGTGAAACATAAAAGAAAAGATTTGGAAAATTCACTAATTTCTTTCCATTCTGAACATAAGAGACATTAATGAAAAAAAGTCTTTCCTGGAGCAATTTTAATCATTGTCATTTCCATTTTTCTTGATTTGTCTGAGTGTGGCAGTGGAATGAATCAGTATGAAGCAGAAGATTAATGAAACTAGAATGATAGGCCAGAGCAGTCAGCCAGAAACCCTCAGCACTGCAGCGCTCCTCAACTGTGCTGTGTTTAAAGCATCTAGGGATGTTGTTAAAAGGTCTGATTCAGCAGTTCTCAGACAGAACCTAATTTTCAGAATTTCCAGCAAGTTCATAGATATTACTGATGCTGCTGATCCAGGAATCTCACAATGATCAGTAAGGACACAGAAGTCTGGTTTGGGAATATCCTAAACTTATCTCCTATGAACAGGAAATTCCCCAAAGAAGGAAGAGGAGAATGGGGAGAAGAAGAAGAGGAGTTACCACATATTAACTGCTTACTGTGCCCCAGGAAATGTCTAAATGCTTTCTTTGTAATATCTCATTTAATATCTGTCAACCTACAAAAACAGAAACCAGTTTAAGAGACAAATGTTTATTTGGGATCAAAGAATTGTAATTTGGGGAGCACAGATTCAGGTAGAAACTCAAATAGTGTCCTGCTAGGGAGTAAAAGTAAAGGGCTTGTAAAGGCAAAGAAGGGAGGTTGCATTACAAGGAATTTTAATTGGAGTTGGAGGCAGAGAGCTAATCTTTGCTAAACATTGATTGACTATTGATTATATCTTCAGAAAGCCCATAATCCTCAATCTTTGTGACCAGGATGTCTGTTCTGCTGATTTCTCAAAGAATTGCTTGAAAAAAATTGCTGTTTTGGCCCGGTCCAAGGTTCAAGACAGCAAGGCAGTTTCTCTGGAAAGGCAGCACTGACTCCATTTAAAATGGCTCTACTATAGTCAATTTTGACATATCAAACAAACTCCTGAGGTTGAACTATTATTATTCTCATTTTTCAAATGAGGTCATAGAAGCTTGAAAAAGAAAACAGACCAACTTTTATTAGCTAATGAAGAGAAGAATGAGGGTGTGTCCTCAGGCAGTCTAGACTCAGAGCCTGGGCTGTTGTTCATTTCATTATATTTGTTAAGAGGAAACATTTGAAAATAAAATAAGAAAAGTAGAAAAGAGCACTTTGTGATTTGCTTCAAATATGAAAAAAATATATTTTCTAAAGAAAATACTACTAGCTAATTTTCTGGCCTGCTACTTTTCAGCTGTGAATAAGTGGACATCAGATCATAAACTTGGTTGTTTCAAATCCAGCACTGCCCAAAGATTGTCTAGTCATGCATTGCCTCATACATTGTCATCCACAAATTGTCCTCATCCTCCATCTGCTGCCATCCCTTCCACCTACAGTTTGCTCTGGGAACCTGTCTACCATTCAAAAATGAAACCAAACAAACAAACTGCAAACTTCCTCTATTCTCATATGCTCTTCACCAAGTGCTTCACTCAACTACTTTCCTTTACTGAAATCCTTTTATCTTCTGTGGACATGGACACTGCTTCCTTCACATCTTTCTCCTACAGGAAAGTGTCCATTCTCCTATCTCAATTTCCTACTCACCACATCAGCATTGCCAGCCACAATACTTACTCCCTTTGAAATATTAGTCTTTGTTCATTGTCTCTGCTCCAATCTGGCTACTATAACTATGTGACCTGTCAACATCATGAATTTATCCACATTTACAAATATTTCTGTATTTTACTCAAAATATCTCAAGCACTTGAGACAGTTGACTATACTCTCTTTGAAAGTTTGCTTCCTTTTTCCTCTTAGCTTCCATGGCATTACCCTCTTCTAGATTTCCTCAGCTTTTGTGAATTTTTCTCAGTATATATTTTTATCGTGGTAAAATTTACATAACATAAAATTTACCATCCTAACAATTTTAAGGGTACAATTCAGTGGCATTATGTATATTAACAATGTTTTCAACCATCACCACTAGCCATTTCCAGAACTTTTGCATCATCTCAAACAGAAACTCTATACCCGTTAAACAAAAACTCTCTCTTCTCCCATTTCCCCTTCCTCTGGTAACCTCTACTCTACTTTCTATCTCTATGAATTTGATTATTCTAAGTCACTCATATAAGTGGAATCATACAATATTTGTCCTTTTGAGTCTGGCTCATTGTACTTAGTATAATGTTTTCAAATTTCATCCATGTTGTAGCATGTGTCAGAATTTCATTTCTTTTTAAGGCTGAATCACATTTCATTGGATGTATATACAACATTTTGTTTATCCATTAATCCATCAATGGGCATTTGGGTTGCTTCCACCTTTTGGCTATTAGGAATAGTGCTACGAACATTGATGCACAAGTATCTATTTGAGACCTTTCTTCCAATTCTCTTGGGTGTATACATAAGATTGGAATTTCTGGATCATACGGTACTTCTATCTCTAATTTTTTGAAGAATTGGCAGACTTTTCCACAGTAGCTGCATCATTCTAAATTTCTACCAGAAGTACAAAATGGTTCCAATTTCTCCACATCCTCACCAACACTTATTTCTCCTCTCTTCTTCTTCTTTTTGAATAATAGCTATTCTATTAAATGTGAAGTGGTATCTGATTGTAATTTTGGTTTGAATTTCCCTAATGATTAGTAATGCTGAGAATCTTTTCTTGAGCTTATTGGCCCTTTGTATGTCTTCTTCATTTGCCCATTTTTTATATTGGGGTATTTTGCTTTTATTGTTGAGTTGTAGAAGTTCTTTATATGTTCTGAATATTAATCCTTTATTAGATACATGATTTGCAAACGTTTTCTACCATACTGTGGGTTGTCTTTTCACTCATTGATAGTGTCCTTTGGCGAACAAAAGTTTTTAATTTTGATGAAGTCCAATTTATCTATTTTTCTTTATTTCCTGAGCTTTTAGTATCACATCCAATAAATCATTGCCAAACCCAATGTCATGAAGATATCCCTCTATATTTTCTTCTAAGAATTTTAACTTTTATGTTTAGGTCTTCACTCCATTTTGAGTTAGTTTTTATATATTGTGTAAGGTAAGGGTTCAAATTCATTCTTTTCCATGTGGATATCCAATTTGCTCAGTACTATTTATTTGAGAAAGGCAGCTTTTCCCCTATTGAATGGCCTCACACCCTAGTCAAAAATCAATTGACTGTATATGTAAGGGTTTATTTCTGGGCTTTCTATTTTATTTCATTGGTCTATATGTCTGTTTATGCCATTTCCACACTGCTTTGAATATTGTAGCTTTGTAGTAAGTTTTCAAATCAGGAAATGTGATGCCTCCAACTTTGTTTTTCTTTTTCAAGATTGTTTTGGTTATTCAGAATTCCTTGAGATTCCATATGAATTTTAGGATTTTTCTTACAATTTTTCAAAAAAATGCCATTGAGATTTAACAGAGATTGCATTGAATCTATAAATTACTTTGGGTAGCATGATCATCTTAATAATATTAAATCATTCAATCCATGAATGTGAAATGTCTTTCCATTTATGTACATCTCTTTAATTTATTTTAGCAGAGTTTTCTAGGTTTAAGTGTACAAGTCTTTCACCTCCTTGGTTAAATTTATTCCTAAGTATTTTATCTTTTCACTGCTATTGTAAATAGAATTGTTTTCTTAATTTCCTTTTCAGATTATTCATTGCTGATGTATAGAAACACCACTGATTTTTGCATGTTGATTTTGTATCCTACAACTTTGTTAAACTGTCATTAGCTCTAACAGTTTTTTTGTGTGGAATCATTACGGTTTTTTAAATATATGATTATATTATCTGCTAACAAAGATAATCTTATTTATTTATTTCCAATTTGGGTGTCTTTTATTTATTTTTTCTTGCTCTGATTAGAACTTCTGATATTAGTTGAACATAGAGGTTAAAGTGAGCAAACTTTTCTCATTCCTTATCTTAGAGGGAAAGCTTTCAATCTCTCACTATTAAATATGATATTAGCTGTGCAGTGTTCATATATTTTGAGAACTTTTTTCCTATTCCTATTTTGCTGAGTGTTTTTTATTATGCAAGAATGTGGAATTTTGTTAAATGCTTTTTCTGCAATAATTGAGAAGTTCATGTGGTTTTTCCTACATTCTATTAATGTGATGTTATACATTGATTGATTTTCATAAGTTGAATCAAACTTGCATTCCTTGGATAAATCTCACTTGGTCATCATGTATAATCCTTTTAAGATGCTAATGGAATCAGTTTGCTAGTATTTTGTTGAGAATTTTTACATCCTTAGTCATAAGGGATTTTGAGCTGTATTTTCTTTTCTTGTGATGTCCTTGTCTAACTGTGCTATCAAAGTAATGCGAGAATGAATTAGGAAGTGTTTTATCCTCTTCTATTTATTTAAAGAACTTGAAGAGAACTGGCATTAATTACTTATATGTTTGGCAGAATTCACCAGTGAGGCCATCTGATCCTGGACTTCTCCTTCTTGTTACCACTATTTTGGAGATCACAATGTATTGGGCAACAAAACGGCATAGAAACAGTTGCAGTAATCTATTGGGAGTGGCTTGATGGAGGAAAATGTGAGTTACCAAAGAATCCCAGATTAACAATGCAGACTGGGAGGGGCAGGGAAGCCCACTGTGGGGAGGACACCTCCAGAGTGAGTCCTGGTAGAGAAGACATTGGCAGGAAAGGGAATAAGGGAGAGATTGGATGACAGTGTTGATGGCATGGAGGGGTGAAGAAGTATGGCATATGTATGGAACTGCAAGCAGTCCAGAGTGACAGGAGGGAAGGACATGAGATGAAGAGTGGAAGAAGGATGACTAGAAAGATGTTGAGAGGAAGAGGAAAGTGAATTTCATCATAAATATGTTAGAAAACTATGGAAGAAATGTAAGAAAGGTCATGTCATGGCCAAGTTTGTATTTTTAATAATAATAATAACATCTACCTTAAGATCTTCCTTTCCATAGTGTAGAGAATGTTTTGGAGGAGGTAAGCTAGTATTAGATTGACCAGTAAAGGCTGAGAGGAGAGGGAGGTATGAGCAAGTTGTTTAAGATAACACATGAGACAGGTCTGGACTAACTAAAGGGATTGGTTTCAGGAAAAAGAATCTGGGACATAAAATAGGGCCTTTCCTCCATGTGGATTTCTTTCTACCATTACCCCCACTTCATCTCCTCCACCACAGCCTAGCCTTCAAAATACACCCCTTGACTTGTGCCCTCATACATGATTGCTCCTCAGTTCTTTCAAATCTTATGCAATCTTCTCTCACATTAAATACCTAAAACATTATGTTCATCTTGTTCCACTTATTTATTCAACAAACACTTACTTAACATCTTAAATATTTTAGTTTTCATTCTGGACATTGTAACACACAGAAAATAAAACATAAATAAGAATTTACCTTGCAGTATGCTCATTTATATACTTGGGCTATTCCATACTCTACCATTTTCCATGTGATGTGGGCAAGTTATGCTGCATTTTCAAGCCTTTACTTCATTGTCTAGAAAAGTGGAGATTGTAATAACTACATAAAAGTTTGTCAGATTAACTGAAATGCCATTTGTTAATCACTTAGCACAGAGGTTGATGTGTAGTCGTATAGTTGTTGCCTAGTGTAATTTAGCGATATAGGCATGTGGTTCTCTATGTCCTCTGGATTATAAATTGAAGACTGTATTGGTCATCTTCTCTTTTTACTGTTGCACCGAGCCTGGTGCTCAATCCACAGGATTTAACATATGTTGGCTGCAATGATTTATTTGAGAGATAAAAACACCATCCCCATCAAAAGACCATCCTATCTTTCGAGACCAGGAGTGTATACATCCGAGCTTCAGATACCAACTCAAGTGTCTAATTCTGACATCAGGGGAACGCATTTCCTGATGTCTGGTCCAGATCATTCTTACAGAAGTTTCCATGTGTAATTGCCTCAAAAATCATGACCTAGCCCCACCTCAGTTAATCTGTATGTGATGGTATCTCTGTGCTGGAAAGAGTCTCATTCCAGATCTTTTCAGGTGAGATGTGAATGAAGTGGATGGATATCTAAAGCCTTCTTCAGAGGTTGCAGTGTTAAACTGCTTCCCACATGGTGGCTCATGAGAACTACCCAGGGAAGGGCAGAAACTGTAGTTCACTGGGACTGTTTCATTACATGACTTCACCAAGCACACAAGTCCTAACCTTTTCATGTTTTCTTTCTCCATCCCTTCCTCTTCACTCCCTTGTTTCTACCTTTCTTCTCCTTCCCATATGTATTAGTTTCCTACTAATGCTGAAACAAATTACCACAATTTTAGTAGTTTAAAACAACTAAAATTTACTATCTTACAGTTCAGGAGGTAAAAAGTCTAAAATGGATCGCAGAGCTGTGTTCCTTCTCAAGGCTCTAAAGAAGAATCCCTTTTCTTGACTTTTCCAGTTTTTAGAGGCCTTTCAGATTGGCTTCTTTCACCTGGGAATATGCTTTTAAGGTTCCTCCATGTCTTTTTATGGCTTGATAGCTCATTTCTTTTTATTGCTGAATAATTTTCAGTTGTATGGATTACCACAGCTGGTTTATCTATTCTCTATTTCTCTGTATCTCTATATCTCTATTATCTATTTGAGAAGGTGGAACCTCAGGAAGAATTATTGGTTGCTTCCAAGTTTTGGCAATTATAAATAAAGTTGCTGTACACATTTGTGTCAGATCTCCGTGTAGACATAAGTTTTCAAACATCTGAGTACATACCAAAGAGTGCAATTGCTGGATCATATAGTAAGAGTATGTTTAATTTTGTAAGAAACTGCCTTCCAAAGTGGCTGTACCATTTTGTATTCCCACCAGCAATGAGTGAATTCTCTTGTTGCTCCACATCCTTGTCAGCATTTGATATGGTCAGTACTTTGGCTTTTAGCCATTCTAATAGGTGTGTAATGGTATCTCATTGTTATTTTAATTTGAAATTCTCTAGTAACATATGATGCTGAGAATTTTTCCATATGCTTATAGGCTGTCTGCACATCTTCTTTGGTAAAGTCTGCTCAAGTTTTTTCCTCATTGAAATATTGGGTTGTTTGTTTTCTTATTGTTCAATTTTAAAAGTTATTTGTATATTTTGAATACCAGTCCTATGTCAGATATGTGTTTTGCAAAGCTTTTTCTCTCAGTCTATGGCTTGTTTCATGTGCTTTTTGATCATTAATATATTGTTTGTGAAGTGTCTGTTTAAATATTTTGCCCACTTTTTCCTGAGTTGTTTGTCTCTTGATTATTGACTTTCAGAAGTTTCTTTAAATATCCTGGCTATTCATCCTTTATTAGACATATATTTTGTGAATGTTTTCTCCTTTTCTACAGTTTGTCTATACATTTTCTTAATAGTTTCTCCTGATAGGCAAAAAGTTTAAATTTAATAAAATCAGGTTTATTATTTTAATGTATATTACTTTCTTTAACCTCTCAAAAAATCTTTACTATCGAGTCTTAAAAATATGTGTCTGTGTTTTCTCTAATGGCTTTATGATTTAGCTTTAAAGTTTAGGTCAGTGATCTACCTTGAATTAATTTTTGTGGATGATGTATAGTATAGTAAGAGAGCAGAAGAATAAAATTGTAAAATATTCAGAGTGACTGGGATTGTAATCAAGGCATGTGCATTATCCAGTGAGGGCACAAAGGAGGCAGGGTTGGGGGATGACTTCATGAAGGTGACTCCAGAGCCGAGTCTTCAAGAACGAAAAAGATGTGTTGGGCAGATCAAATGGAAAGGGCATTGTAGGAGGAGGAGACCCCAGGTGAAAATGCATGGAGGAATAAAATATCACGGCCCGGTCAAGGAACTTCCAATAGCTTATGGATGAAAAAGTACATATTTGGTGGGGGCAGGGGAGGAAAGACAGTGTTGGAAGCAGTAGTGGAAGAGTGTTTGAGAAGGTGGAATCTAAGGGCTTGTCATCATTCCTTTATCTAAGCAACCACATCCCTAGCATGCTAATTGTTTACCTCCAGCTCCATCCATCTGTGAAGCATTTGCCAATTTCCACTCAGTTTTAACCATAATAGGCCCAGATCAGGTCAATTTCCTCTTTTACTCACAATTTCACTTCAGTCTCCTCCCTGCCTCCCCTGAGACTCCCAGCAAATGATGAAGCTCAGTTATTCTTAGAAAGGTTCTAGGCTCTAGGCAAAAAAGTCTCTGCCTGTCTCCCAAGACCAGTGAAACAAAAATCTCACCCCTCTCTAATTTCAGAATCATTGTGAACTGGTAGTGAAATAAAGTAGATACATTTAGAGTTAATGTAACGTCCTCACATACCAATTGGTTGTATAAACAAAATGAAGTGTGTTCTTTTGTTTCTGGCTGGACACAGGGGAGATGGAGAAAACTGTTCTCTGTGTATGCAAAAAGATCACGAAGTATTCCAGTGTCCCTTAATTTGCAAAGCTTAAAAAAATATGCACAAGGATAGAAAGACTCCATGCTACATACTGCCTCAGATTTAGTATTAGTTTTGAAAGATTTATATGAAATTCAAGATCTGGCTGCAAAAATTTCATAACTTATTTAATTAAATAGCTTTTTACTTACATTAAATGTGTTTATGTCAAATGTAATGAGATTAGCAGAGAACTGGTTCTTTTAACACATGAGGAAGATTTCTTTTATAGAACTCTAATGACATTTCATGAGACAGAGCAGCGAGAGTTAGAGAAAGAGACCGAAAGCAGAAAGGAGCATAAGGGAAGTGGGAGATTATGGGAGAGCAGGGAGGCTGGTACTGACTGGGTCCAAAGGGAAAGAAGGTGCAGAAATTTGTCGGAAGATTGTTAGCTTTCCAATACCAGGGCAAACTTGTTTTTCGCATTTGTTCTGCAGAGTACTTAGCACTGTATAAGGCACAATGTTTGTATGAAATAAATATTTGGTGGATTTACTTGAGTCCAACAGTTGGGGCAGAGGGAGAGGGAGGGAGATGCAGAGATGGAGCCTGAGCCAGGAAGGAGAAGGGGAACCACAGTGGAGGGTGAAATGGAAGCGAGAACAAAGAGGGCACAGAAATAAAGTAGGATGGCAAGCAAGAGATGGAGGAGGACAGGAAAGAAGGGACCTGAAGAAGGAAGGAGAAAGTGAACAGAGGACAAACAGGGGAAAATGGAGGAAAAAACAGGTCAGGGGTTTGGTGATATTCCCACAGATTGGAGGGTCCTCACAGGCCACCTCACAATTACATGCTAACCTCACCTCCGTCCCCACCACTGAAGCCCAGACTCCCACCCATTCAATTAGCTTAAGCTACTCTGCTCATGCCAGCCAGCCCCATCCTGTGCAGCTCTGAGTGCATCTGGAGACACTGCTTTCCAAGAGGAGCACAGACCACACTGTGGGGGTGGGGAGGGTCCTCTGAGCTGGTGCCTGAGGCCAGGTGCGGTCACTCCTGCTCTGGGAAGGTAAGACAGTCAACTCCTGGGGATGGCATCCCCACCTCTAACTCAACTTAGTTCAGTAAACAAGTGCAAGTCAAGGACTGTGCTGGGTGAAACAGGGAAGCAAGAAGAGCATCAGGGCAGACCTTCTTTTTTTATAATCTAGTATGTAGAGGGAGAAGAATAAAAATTGTTAGACATCTATCGTATACCAAACACTGTGCTAGGTGCTTTGTAAAATCATTTAACCTGCAAAACTATGTAAAACCAGTAATATTACCCTAATTTTTATAGATAAGTAAACTAAGCTTCAAGATTCACAACCTGTCCAAACCACAAGTGATAGAGTGTGGGTTAAGACAAGTACGTAAATGAAGATAATATAAGATAAAGCCCTACTCATCCTTTTCTTTTGACCCAATGTAAAGTACAGTGCCTGCAAAATTGCAAGATTCTCAATAAGTATTTATTGAATGAATGAGTAAAGTAAGGTAAGTGGCTAAAGAACTCCAAGATGAAGGGATATTGCATTTGGTTCTGGAGAACTAAGGAGATGTCATGGAACTGGTGACATCCAGGGTGTCCTCTTAAGGATATATAGACTGTGATGAGCAGGGATGATGTGGGGGCAGAGGGGAAAAAAAGTCTAGGTACCAGAAGGACCCAAATTTATCTTTAATATAAGTTCCTGCTGCCTACCCTCTGTTTTGGTCAGGTCAATTCCTTTTGTTTTCCCAAAGTACATGACAGATGACATTTATCAGCCCTTCTCTGTGTGACATGTTTTAGACAGATATAAACAGGATGGAATCAGAGAGTGCTCTCTGATTTAATTGTGGATGACATAGTCTGCTATGGGTCACTAATAGATTGGATCACAAAATAAGGATTCAAAAATAATTCAGAAAAGATGGACTGAAGCCAATAAAGTTGACATTTACAGAGATAAATGTGGAGTCATTTATTCAATGAGCAATGTAGAGGGCACCTGGGTTTCAGGACCCATGTAGCTCCTTGGGGTCAAGAGGAGCTGATATTTGATCTGAGTTGCTAAGGTACAAGTAGGAGCTCTTTGGACAGAGAAGATATCTGAAGATGAAGATGTAAAGCCCTCCAGGAAGAAAAAATGACACCAGCAAAGTCATTGAGGCACAGAAAGCATGATGTTTGGGGGAGTGCTGAGTGGTTTTTTATCTGTGTATAAATGTGTATCCAATGTGCCACCCGTGGGCCAGGCAAGGGCTAGATGCTGCATGCACAGTGCTGAGACACAGACCTTATGTTCTTGCACAGACCTGTGCTAACTGGTGTAAAGAAAAGTGACAGAGTAACAAGGTGATTTCAGAGAGATTAACATGTGGACAGCACTTACAGTAGACAAAGATGGGGGTTCAAAGAGCATGACCAACATATCCTGGGCTACCCAGGGCTGTTCCTTTTTTATCCTGAAAGCCCAGCATCCTGGGAATGATTTTAGTCTGGGCCAACTAGGACAGTTGGTCACGCTAGGAGGGAAGGCTTCTCAGAGGTGGTGACAACTAAACCAAGACTTCTTGGATGCCAGCAGTTCATCTTTTCAAAGATCTGGGGACAGTTCTACAGGAGGTGGGGTCAGCATGTGCAAAGGCCTTCAGGAGCATTTTCCACAGGAATCTTTGCAAAGTTTTATCTCTCTCCCAGCGCCCAGCTTCACCCTGTAGGCACCTGGACATCAGCAGATGGTCTGGCTGACCTCCGAGGGGCTGTTGTAGATCTCAGGGAGCTGAAGTGTGTGGAGGAGACCAAGGTGCACTGAGTGTTGCTATCTGCAGGCCCACAGCCCCTCAAAAGGAGCACATCCAAAATTTATTCTCCTCCCCACACTTTTTTCTTTCTCTCGGGTTCCCAGTCTCCATGACTCACACCACTGTCTGACCTGCAGCTCTGGCACCTGCCTCTGCTTTCCCTATAGCCAGGGTGGGTTCTGTGGATGGCTAACAGGTCCTGTTCATCTACCCAACTACACAGTTGCCCCCATGGCAGCTTCTCACTATCTCCCTCTGATAGATTCTCTGCACTGCAGACAGCAGGATCCTAAAAGGCTGACCTAGAGCCTGACAGAAACCAATAACTTTTACTTGTTATGATCGTCATCATTGAAAGGAAAACCAGGCCATAACGCATCCTTGCTTAAGCTCCTTCAAAATCTCTCTTCTGTTTCCATGATAAAACCCATGATTCTAGCCCCTGCCTGTATTTCCAGCCCCAATTTTACCACTCTCCATCTGACACCTTCCCTTTCTGTCTGAAGTCTGTGGCTGCACTCACCTTGAATACGCTACACCCTCAATATCTTGATGCTTGTGCAGGAAATTCCTCTTCCTCTCCTTCCTAGCCAACTCCTTCTCCTCTACCAGGACTCAACCCAGATGCCCTGCCTCTGGGAGGCTCTCCCTGACCCTTGCTCCATTTATACACAGCCCTGGAGTTTCCTCCATCACAGCACTTCCCACAGGTTATGGGGCCCTGTCCTCCCAGTGGAGGGTGCTCTCTGGGTCTTATTGACACTTGCGACCCCAGTGTCAGGCACAACTCAAAGCACATGGTAGATGCTCAGGAAACATTTGCCAAATTAATGAGGAATTTCTTCCCCGGCTGAGAGGATCCTGTCCTCCTCATTGTCTTCCTTTAGCAAGTTTTTCTCCTATATTCCTAGTTCAAGTTCTTGCAGAATCTTTAACCACTCCTTCCCCTCGCCTCCCAGCCCCTGACTCCTCTGCTGCTGCAGTGCTCATCCCCTCAGATATCTGCACACTGCTTGCATTTCTGCCTCCATGCTGCATGGTGAGCTCCTCCGGGGAAGAGATGGTCTTGTTCCTCTTTGCACGCTCAGCAATTTGCATAGTGCCTGGCAAGGAGCACTCAGTAAGAATTCACTGAATGATCGAGTGAATGGAAAGAATTCTGTGCAGGTAGCCAAATGCTGCCCACTTCAAGAGTAAGAAAGAACAATCTTTCCTTTTGTTCAGGATGAAGACAACACACCCGCATGTCTGTCTGCACAACTTTTGGAACTAGATATAGATAGTCTTAAAAAATTAAGGAAATTCACTAATCATCTCGATTCTTAGATTTTCTTTCACTACAAAAGCACAATCAAGACATGATAAACATGAAACAGAGTTTTCCAAAAACACAGCACTCATCCAGGATGCTGAGGGGGGAAATAAACCACATTGCCATGCAGGCACCTCCAGGCTTCAGGTAAGGAGGAAAGGAAAGCAGAAGCATGACTCTAATTAGACTTGAGATTTTCTATGAAAAATACTGCATGCACTAGAAGAAATGGCCATATTTGTCACTGCTTGGGCTTGTTCAAGTCACATGGAGATGGCAAGGACCCTGTCTCTGGAGTCTGAGCACTTCATTCTTCTCCTTGCCCCTTGGTGCTCACAGTGATGAATGTGGCTCAGCCTAGCAGTAGCTGAGTGAACATTTTCACAGTATATCAGGGCTTGGTTTCTGCATTTCCAGAGGGAAGGATATTTCAGGAAAGATGACACCCCAACCTCCATTTCCTTTCGTTAGGTTAATTCCAAAAGCCCTAATTTGTGGCTACTGGGAGTGGTTATCCCTTCTTTAGACTCAGTGTCATGGTCTAAGCCAGTGCAGTCTAGAATCCTGGAGAGGACACAGGGGCAGTCTCAGCGTGAGTGCCCCTCCGGCCCCTTACTGTCCAAGCTGTGCCCCTGTGGGAGGAGCTGGCACCTGGACCAGATGCAGAAAACAGCATCCTCCCAGTAAGGAAAGAAAAGTGAGGCACAGGAGACAGACCCCTGCCTGGGGCAGGGGAGCCAGGCTCTACCTCATGCATTAGCTCCCTGCAGGGCCCTGGCAAGGTCACCACCACTCCTGGATCTCAGTCTCCTCAACTACATACACCACAGGAGCACCCTCTGTGCTTGTTACGGTCCCTCCCAGCACTCAGTTCCTGTGCTCAAGGACATCTGGAGGGAGAAACGGAGCCATGATGAAGGGAATGCACTGGCCAGACAACGTGAGTGAAGAGGTATTGAGACGTTACTGAGTGCCACATACCATGCTAAGCAATTTAATGTGATTTAAACCTCAGAACAAACCAGTGAAGTAGACACTGTTATTATCCTGTTTTATGTATGAAGAAACTGGAGCTTGGACAAATTATGCAAATTCAGTTATGCATCTCGTCAGTGATGGCCTGAGTGGGATTTGGGTTTCTGGTCTGTCTGGCTCCAAAGCCCATGCCACTATCTCCATTCACATGTCACCTGCAGAGGACAGTGACTCCTGAGAGTAACTGGCCTCATTGGGTCTCTTCTACTCAATGCTTAGGAAGGGATAAGACCTGTAGAGGGCACATGCTGAGGCTTCCAGCAACTCTAACATGTCCATTGTGATGCATAGAATATCCAGGCTGCTTTTGAATTCCTTTTTACAAAACTTCCCAGGCACGTTAAGCTAGTACCCCGGTGTACTGGGAGCTCCTGTGGCCTCCTCTGGCTCTCCAAGGGAGAAGATTCTTCAGATTCTGAGTATGGCTTGAACCAAGTGAAATCTGGCTCTTCCAGATTCTCAGGTTCCCCACTCAGGTTCCATTCAATCAACAAGTATTTATTGATCATCAACTAGGTCTGGGGCAGAGGTTTTCAGGAATGATCTCTAAGTGACATAAACACATTAATCGAGAGTGGAGGAGAGGAGGACCCTTTAATTAACACATTGCACTGCCACAGCACAGGCTGTCTTGTCAGGTCAGCTTGACTGCATGTCTGGCAGAAGCTGGGGACTTCTAAATGAATTGTCTAGAATAAGCACCAATTAAAGCATTAG
This sequence comes from Tapirus indicus, assembly GCA_031878705.1. Classification (NCBI taxonomy): domain Eukaryota; kingdom Metazoa; phylum Chordata; class Mammalia; order Perissodactyla; family Tapiridae; genus Tapirus; species Tapirus indicus. The sequence goes on along the minus strand of CM062924.1, from coordinate 83,660,967 downwards.
GCAAACTCAGCTTTGGCAGCTTCTAGCTTGCTTGCTCCCAGGGTGAGTATTAAGTGAGACATTGCTGCTGAAATGCCACACCAACAGCCTGCTGGGTTGTGTGAGCACCCCGGAGCAGAAAACAGGGACCAGTCACTCAGAGCAAGGCTGGTCTAGAAGAGAGGCTGGTCTCAAGAGGAGAAAATGACTTTAATACTTTTCAATCTCACTAACCAAAAGTGAGAACTTTATTTCTTAGGCCCTAAGTGTTTTATTTAGGTTAGGTTAACTGCTTAATCAAACAACTCCAACATTTCAATGGTTTAAGTGTATCAATCACACACTGTTAATTTCCTATTGTTGTAACAAAATGCCACAAACTTATACGCTTAAAACACAAATTTATTACTTACTACAGTTATGAAGGACAGAAGTCTGATATGGGTCTCAATGGACTTAAATCTAGGTGTTCACATGGCTGCATTCCTTCTGGAAGACCTAGGGAGAATCCATTCCCTTGCCTGTTCCAGCTTCTAGATGCCACCTGCATTCTTTGGCTTGTGTCCCCTTCCTCCACTTTCAAAGTCAGTAATCACCTCACTCCACCTCTGCTTCTGCTCTTGCATCTCTTCTTCTGACTCTGACTTTCCTGCCTCCTTCTTTTCCTTGAAGCATCCTTGCAATTACAGTGGGCCTATCTGAATAACCCAGAATATTCTCCCCATGTCAAGATCTTTAACTTAATTGCACAGGCAAAGTCCCTTTCGCTGTATAGGTAACATATTCACAGGTGCTGGTGACTAGGATGTGGATATCTCTAGGGGGATATTTTTGGGGGGCTGTTTCTGGATAGAGGGATGTCTTCTTTGTGGTCATTTCTGGACTCAGGCTTCTTCCTTCTGTGATGCCACTGAGGCCTCATGGTCTTCTTTCAGCTAGCAGAAGAGAAAAAAGGAAAAGAAGGGGGAAAAAAACCCTGTAAGTGCCCATTTTTTTATGTTTTAAGACCAGGAATCAGAGGGTAAAAGTGGGAGTGGCACCACTCACTATTACCTCTAGTGACCCACTAGCAATACTTTTGCTTCCTGTCCCCACAACCTTATTTTCTGTTGGTCTAGAGTTCTTTGTTCCAGAGGGAGGAATGCTCCCACCAGGAGACACAACAATGATCCCACTGAACTGGAAGTTAAGACTGTTGTCTGTCCACTTTGGTCTCCTCATGCCTCTGAATCAACAGACAAGGAAGGGAGTTATGGTGTTGGCTGATGTGATTGATCCTGACTACCAGGGGTGAATTGGACTACTACTCCACAATGGAGGTAAGGAAGAGTATGTCTGGATCACAGGAGATCCCTCAGGGCTTCTCTTAGTATTACCATGCTCTGTGATTAAGGCCAGTGGAAGAATACAGCCACTCGATCCAGGCAGGACTACTAATGGCCCAGACCCTTCAGGAATGAAGGATTGGGTCATCCCATCAGGTAAAGAACCACCCAGCTGAGGTGCTTGGTGAAGACAAAGGAAATTAGAATGGGTAGTGGAAGAAGGTAGTTATAAATACCAGCTACAACCAGGTGACCAGAAACAGAAGCCAAGACTGTAATTGTCATAAATATTTCTTCCTTAATTTGTTATAAACCTGTGTGGGTGTGTGTATGTGTATAATATCTTTGTCTTCCTTCCTCTCTAATCCCTTTACCATGTAAGATAAGATGTACTGACTTATATCATAATATTTAAGTATTGTTAATTTTACTTCATGGTATTTAAGTTATGGAACAGCAAGGAGAAGAGTAAACACCACTCAAAGACTGTATTCTCTTACGGGGAAAGGGCTAGTACATCTTCAGTTTTGTGAGGGTACTTGTATCACATTAGGCAGAATTATGACCTTGTTATTGTCTTTATTTGGAGATTAAGTGTGGTTTAAGGATATGCATATGGCCAAATTAATAAGCATAATGCCAATTAATAAGCATAATTAATATGCATAATGCCAAATTAATAAGCAATGGACTTGTGATAGTTACTTTTATGTGTTAACTTGGCTGAGCCACAGTGCCCAATATTTGATCAAACATTATCCTGTATATTTCTGTGAAGGTGTTTTTTGGGTGAGATTAACATCCATCAGTGGACTTTGAGTAAAATAGATTATCCTCCATAATGTGGGTGGGCCTCATCCAACCAGTTAAAGACCTGAATAGAACATAGACCTCCCCCAACCAAGAGGGAATTCTGCAGCGGAGGCTTTTGGACTTGAACTGTGTCAGCTCTTTCCTGAGTCTCTAGCCTGCCAGCCTCCCCCATCAGATTTTGGACTCACCAAACCTCCACAACTGCACAAGCCAGTTCCTTTTCTGCTCATATTCTATTGGTCAAGACTCAGTCACATGTCCATAGTTAATTGTGAGGGAAGATGAAAATACAGTTTTGCTGTGTGTCTGAAAGGTTGAGGAATCAGTTTGATGAATAGCTAGTCAATCTGTGCCACACCAAGAACTTGAAGGTACATTTACAAGACAACTGGTCCACCCTCCTATGATCCTGGGTTCTCGAAGTGCTTAGAGGGACATTGCTCTGTACTATGTTCACCTTGGAGAAAGATCTGTTTGTGTCTAACCTGAACCAGGATATGAGCCTCACTGACAAATATTTAGTCTTACATAGTTCCAGACACCTCCTCAGAATCAATTTAGATCGATGAGATCCACATTGATGGTGTGCTTATTAGGTGCTAAGAACCAGGCTAGGTTCTGAGAACAGAAAAGCGAATGAGACATGATCATTGTCCCTAAGGAATTCAAGGTCTAATTGGAGAGAGAGAAATATACACAAGTAACTTTAATAAAGTTAGACTATCCTGAGGCTATAAAGGAGACCACAGGAAATCCCACGGGGAAGCCATGAGGGGTCAGTGAGAACTGGCCAGGGGTCCTGGCAACACAGGAGAAGTAAAGGAGAGAAACTGGAGGTGAAAAGGCACCCGGACAGGCCTAATCCAGCTGCACAGTCCTGCCTCTGCCCTGCCCAGGGGAAGACAGTCCATGCCTTACTGGGTGAGTCCAGGAGTTTGAGGCCTGAGGTTTATACAACAGGGGAGGGGATTCTTTAAGAAAAAGAGAAAACAGTGTTATAAATACAAAACCAGTTTTATAACAGTATTATTAGAATGATAAATCACAACAAATGACCAATTTAAAAAAATCGACAAAGAAACCCCACAAAATCTGGAGAAATAATGTATTACTTAACTTTGTCCAATGTCTGACACACTTCTGTAACTCCTTTATTGCTACATTTTTTTTAGTTTGGCTGAATATCCTTTGATTAGTTATCATATGACATTGTCATGTCACAATGATTTTGTGACATAATTTTCTATAACAAGGACAGAAAGATAATCCAGTCCTTGCTCTAGCAAGGTTGATTTATTTATTTGTTTTTGGAGTTTAATAATCTCATTATTACTAACATTATGTACGTTTTTAGAATTGTCAGGTTAGGAAAAGGCCGTCTCCCTTTTCTGCTGCATGTGAGCCCCAGTTCTCCTCACACTGACTGGTGTTCAATGACACTGGAGGTCATGGCCCCCACTTGCCAGTTTGTCAAGGCTGTCTTCGTTTAGCAATGCAGTTTTATATTATCTTTGTTGATAGTGGTATTTCTAGTCAAGTCAGAAAGGTATTTACACATTTTCCCCAATGTGTTCATATGTTTCACTCTTCTTTGTTAACTAAATTATCACACAACCCAAGGTTTTATTTACCATTTGTATTAGACACTTATCTCTTAACTGTACACTTAAATGGCTGCAAACCATATAAATATATACCACTAAACCAAAACGAAAGGAGCCCAATTCAGATTCCCATAGGTTAGTCCCCAAATGCCCTGCAGCCACACCACTCCCTCAGGACATGAGGGAAGTAGGAGAAGGGACAGAGGGGAAGTCAGGCTTGGATGTGCCCTGATGCTCATGTTAATACATCTCACCATAAATTCTCTCCTGCCTCCACTACCAACTGTGCAATCCTGGACAAGTTACTTATAGTCACTGAGCCCCAGTGTTCTTTTCTCTAACATGAGTATAACATTCAAAATTACAGTGTGCTGTGAGAGTCAAATGAGATCAACACATGTAAAAGGTCCTAGACTGTTTTTTGGCACACAGTAGCTGTTCAATAAATACTACCTAGCTCTCTGCTCAACTAGCTCTTCCAGTGACTTAATCAGAGCTTCCAAACAAGCTGATTATGATTCTTGGGGTAGCTACCCTGAGGGAAACACTCTGCAAACAGGGATTGGTTCTGCTGCTGTGGAGTGATGCCAGGCTTTATGTTCTTGTAAGGACCCTGTTGACCCAGCTGTCTCAGAGCTTGGCCAAAGAGCTCTCTGGATGTCACAACCTTAATATGACACACTCTGTGTTATATTAAGTGATACAGTGATGCCCTAAGGGGACCTGCTGGGGCTAGGTTTGGGAGAGGAGCTCCTGCTGCATCTAAAGAGCATGAGACTGCCCAAGACTGCACTCAAGATGCAGCTTGGCAGCCTCTGGACACAAGAGAGAGACTGGTGCTCCCTGAGCAGAAGATCTGCATCCTGTGCACCACTCCAGTCTCCAGAAAGGGAAGAGGGTAGGGGCAGAGAGCAGAGTGCAATGAAAATTTGGAGTGATTGAACAGCAGCTCTTTGCTTTTGCATGGCCTCTTACAGCTTAAGGAAGTTTCCACGATGTCATCTCACAACAATTCACAAAAACTCTGTAATTGGCTGGGAAGGTGTTATTATTTCTATCTCACAGAAGTAGGAGGATGAGGCTTGGGTAGGTAAAGGAGCAGATGGATGGCACAGAGCTGGGCAGGGCTGGGATTCAAATCCCCATTAGCTCACCTCCCCCATCTCACCTTTCCCACCTCTCTCACCAGAACCCCTCCCTCTACCATACTGACCAACTCTCTGGACACTGATACAGGGAAACACAGTGGTTTCTGCAATTCTCCAGGTGGTCCCCAAATTAGCAGTGCCAGAACCACCCAGGAACACTGATAAAAATACAAATTTTCAGTCCCCACCTCAGACCCACTAAATCAGAAACATTTGCATGGGACCCAGCAATGTGTGTTTGAACAAGCCCTCCAAGTGATTCCGATGCGTGCTAAAGTTTGAGAAGTACTGCTAGAATTCAAGCAAAATCTCATATCCTCTGAGGTGTGACATGAAGAGTTCCAAAAAGACACTGGGCTAAGTTGGAACACTCAGTGTCTACCCCTCTTCAGGTCCCTTCATCCCGGAATTCTGTCTTGCTGATTCCTGCAGCACCAGCCTGCTAACCCCTAAGAATATGCTACTCATTGTTTATGTCTGAGCCACCCAGGTGTAAACAAACCTCCTGTCTTTGGTTTCCTCTAGCACAGCTGCAATACACTGACAGTTTTAAAAAGATCCTTCCTTAAAGGCTAACAAAGAATTACAGAGAAATTGCTAGAGAAACCGTGAAGGACACAAAGACAAGTGGAAGAAACCTAGTTCAACATCTACTTAGCTCTGGCCTGATCAGTTCCACAACCTCCTGAGGGTCCTAGTCAGAGAATTTGAGCTCTCCCCTTTCCCTATCCTTTCTCTGCTCTCCTCCTTCTGGAAGTGGGAGGGTAGAACATTGATCTGGAAGAGACCTTGGGCAAAATTGGGCCAATGAATGCCCCACCATGAGTGAACAATGAAACCCTTGCATCTCTTCAGAGCAGAGAAAGAGCACTCCAGTCACTGAATGCCTTGCCCCCTCACCCCACAGAGGGAACCCAGGTCATTTCTTCATTTCTTGTGTTTCTGCCTCACATATTCATGTGGATCCCTTACCAACGGTGTCCCTGCCTTTTAGCTAAGTCCAACCCCTGCTCCCGCCATCAGCTCAATCACGCCTTCTCCATGAAGCCTCCTGCTCACCTCATTGGCCACGAAGACCATACTATTGGTATTAGTGGTCAGCATTTGATATTTGTCATCTGCTGCCATGTGTGCCTAATTATCCTGTGTGCACAAGCTCTAGCTTCCTCAGTTGGGTAGCAAATTCATTGTGATCAGCAATTGTCTCTTATTTCTGTTTGTAGTCCTTGAAGAGTCTAGCAGAGTAGTTTTCAGCTATGGATGCAAATTGGGATCACCAGGGGAGCTTTTAAGAAATACCATTGCCTGTAACTTAGCCACAGATATTCTGAGTCAATTGGTCAAGTGTGTGACATAGAGAATTATACTTTTACGGGCAGCATAGAGAATCACTGGCTGATACCTTAGACAGATAACAAAGTATTGACAAATATTTGAAGCAGATGCTGCTAATGATAATGGTGACTACCACCACATATCAGAACTTTGGTATGGGAATCCACATGAGCAAATATTGCAAAGGTGAAAACCTAAGGCTGGATGATGAAGAAATTACCCTTGGTCCCACCTTTCATGAGGGAGGGTACTCAATGCTCTTTCTGTAATAAAGGAGTCAGAAGAGACCAGGGTGCCCCTTTGCTCAGTCAGATCTCTGACACGCTCCCTTCACTGAGGTTGCCCTTGGCAACCATGTTACCTGCATGCATGCACTAGGGAGGCCACATGGTCCAGGATCACTTTATGATTCTGAAGTGAGGATTCCTAGTTTGCAGAGTCTGTAGTAGAAAGCTCCATGCCCTGAGGCAACTTAGCTTGGTAAAGAGAAAACTGAGGGAACATTTTCTATGTGAACTTCAGAAAATGAAGGACTATTCCTTTCAAAAATGCATAGTGTCTTCTGGAGGCAACAGCACCAACACCAACAACAATCACTTTTGTGCAGTAATCTATGATTCTGAAACTCTTTCTCAGCCAAGAGCTAGAATTTGATCTTTAAATACTGAAAGACAAGTTCTTTGCCCCACTTTTACAGATGAGAAGGCTGAATTTTAACTGAATTTAAGAACATCACAACTAGCAAATCCTTTGGCTCAGCCTAATCTTCTCTTTTTTCTGTACCACATTGTTACTAGACTATAGCAGAAGATAGGCAAGCTAGACATGAGGAATGTGTTACTACAAGAAAAAAAATGTGGTTTATGCTTTGTATTCACTTTTACAAAAGAAGAAATCTCTTCCTCTGGGAAGCATATGTTGAAATTCTTCTCCCCATAAAATGAAGGTTGTACATGTGACCTCCAGTCTTTCTCTACCTTGTGACACTGACTGACATGGTCTTGATGAAGCGACCTCCCAAAACTCTGGTTTTGTCTGGAGTGACCATCAGTAGAGAGGAATTGATGCTGGGGAGTGGATCATCCTGAAGCTCATGGATACCCTGAGAATTCTGTGCTACCTAGACCACTTCTGTCTCCCCTCCCCTGTGTTTACCTAGTTTTCCTGTGATATTTTTTGCATAAAGCTGATAAAAATGTATGTATACATGAAAGAAGACACTGCAGATAAATTCCATATCTGTACTCCATTCTTTCTCCTTTCTTGACAAGGTGTTACTCCATGGACTGACTCTATGAGAGTAGCCAATTTAGCCACCCATATTGAGCACTTCTGGCTCCAGAAATTGATTATCCCAATGCTTTATCCAAACCTTGGCCTGGCAATTCGCTAGTGGGACACTTAGCTTGAAGCTCACCCACAGCTGTCAAATATTATCCCCCCATACACACACAAACACACACACACAGCCTACCCCTCTGTCCCTTCCCTCTCCTGAGCATCATTCTCCTACCTAGACAGGTCTCCCTGTCTCCAGATCCATCTGATCCATCCATGCACCAATGTCTGGAGCACAGTTCTGACCAGATCACCTCTCTTCAAAATTCTTTTATGATTCCCTATTGCCTATAGAATAAATTCCATTATTCAAGGCCTTCCATGATCTGCCTCAGTATAGATGTGGCATGGGGCAAGGACTGAGGGTGCAGGCTCGGGAGCAAGGCCACCAGGGTTGAATCTCAGATCTACATTTACTAGCCATCAACCCTGAGCAGACTACTTCACTTCTCTGAGTCCTAGGTTCCCCTTGTGTGTGTGGGGCATGTGCAGTCCCATCTACAGAACAGGAACTATCATAGAATCCATCTCATTACAGTTGTTAGAAATGCAAGGAGCACTACACATGAAGCACTTAGGTTAGTGCTATTGTGTAGTAAATAAAAAGTAAACATTATCTATAATTATAATTGTTATTATACCCCTCCTCCCAACTAACCTCCTGCTACAATCTTCTCATGCTGCTCATTCCAGGCCAATAACATCACTGGGTATCCCCACAGCAGACCTGTTGCACCCAGGCCTGCAACTTTGCCCACATTGCGTCTCCACCTGGAATGCTTCTTGGATCCACTCTCACATCCAACTCAAAGAAAAAAAAAATTTAGTTTAATTTTTGGCTCCAACCCCAAATTATTAGTGGATGCTGTCTGGAAGGAAGGAGTGGGGTGAGATTCAGTGGCTTTGTCATGAGTCCGAAAAGAAGGCTATGAGGAGTGCTGATGGCTGCTGGGGTCCCTGGATGGGACATGACAACACAGGTGCCGGAGCAAGCCTGACCATGCACTCACCATCCACAAGGGGAAATTCAATCACCCTCGCTCAGAGTGTCTGTTCACACCTCCCAGGGGCCTCTGATCCTCTCTACTGAAACAGCCTGCAACTGAAGTTTTCTTGCCCACTCGTGGGACACTTGACACTTCTGCTTTGAAGTTAGCTTTTGTAGGGCCTTCCCTTCTAGGCTGGGGCTCTTTAGGGGCAGAATTTATGGCTTTTAACAATAAGAGTTTCTTTTTATGGAGTGTCTAGTGTGGGCCATGTACTATATATACTAAATATTTTTAATGTATTATGTCTAAGCATCTGATAATTATCCACATTTTACAGGTGCAATTACTCAGAAAAAAAAAGTAATTTTCCCATGCTCCCATGGGTGGCAAATTTTGAGGCTGATATCTAAATCCAGCTCTGTCATTTCTGTCACCATTCACTGCCTCCACTGTGGCTCTTTCTTTTTTCCACCATATCATGTAGGTAGTAGCAATCTAGATTTACATAGTGCTTACTTTTACTTGCTCTCCTCAGCCATTTACACACATTAAATTCATTGCTCTCACACTGATTCTTCTATAGATGAGGGAATTGAGGGTTCCCACAGACAAGTTAAGTCATTTGCCCAAAGCCCTCAGCCAGAGAGTGGCAGACTCAGGATTTGATCCAGGCAATCTCCGTTTAGAGAACACACAATAAGCCACCTGCCATGGTGGCTTGCTAAAGACTCAAGTAGTATCTCCTCAATGAAGACTTTAACATCACCAAAGACAGTTTGATGGGGCTGGGGTTTCACACAGGGTTCCTTAGCATCCCTGAACCTGCACCATGCCCCACATACAGCCCCATGCACAAATGAGTGTGTCATGCACATCCAGTCTGGGCCCCTCACTTACTTGTGTCCCTGAAAATCCACTATTTTTGCTCCACACTGGGCAGCCTAAATTAAAAGTCACAGTTTTCTTGAGCAGAGGGTCAGATACCCTCAGTGATAAGGGCTCTGCCACCCCCTGAGAACAGGTCCTGAATCCCAACCCAGAGGAAGACAGGCCAGGCCTTTCCTGCTGGTCCTAGTGCTCAAACTCACAGAGGGCACAATTGTAGTGAACCTCTTGGGGCCCCTCAAGCCACTTAAAAGATGTACTTCTTTGTCCTAGAAACAAAGACAAGCCAGTGAAGGGTTTCAAGTAAGGTGGGTGTAGTAGGCAGAACAATGGACCCCAAAGATATTCACTCTCTAGTCCCCAGACTTTGTGAATATGCTGCTATAGATAGCAAAGGGACTTTGCAGATACACTTATTGCTAAGGACCTTGAGACAGGGAATTATCCTAGATGATCCAGGTGAGTGGGCCCAACATACTCACATGAAAGTGGAAAATGAAGGCAGAAGAGTGGGTCAGAGAGATGCAACAACAGAAGAAGGGGCAGGAAGGATTTGAAGCATGAGAGGGACTCAAACTGCCATTACTGCCTTTGAAGAAGGAGGAAGGGCCCACAATCCAAGGCATGCTGGTGGCCTCTAGGATGTGGAATGACCCTCAGCTGACAGCCAGTAAGGAAATGGGGTCCTTTGTCCTATTACAACAAGGAACTGACTTCTGCTGACAACTAGAATGACCAAGGAATCAGGTTCACCCCCAGAGCTTCCAGAAAGGAACATAGCCCTGCTGAAATCTTGACTGTAGCCCAGGAGACCAATGTCAGACTTCTGACTACAGAATTGTGAGATAATCTATGTTGTTTCAAGCCACTGCATTTGTGGTAACGTGTTAACAGCAGCTACAGGAAACTGGTACACTGGTAAACACAGCCAGAGATGTTAGATGGTCACTGTCCCGCAAGTAGAGATGCTGGTCATTAGACCATAGAGCAGCTTCACCAGGTCAACAAGGAGACTGTCGAAACTTAGACTATAACTGTAGTGGAGATGTTGAAAAATAGATAGGTTCAGAGAAGTTTAAGAAGTAAGGGAGTTGGAGTTGAGGGTGAGCCCTATACTTCAGGCAGCTGGTACTGGATGGAGCTAATATTGATCCTGCTGGAGCACAGTGGAAAAGGCCAGCTTTGGGGAGAGGGCATCAGAACTCAGCTTATTACATGCTAAGTGTGAGGCCCTTTTGAGTCATCCTCCCCACACTCCCAAACGTGTGGCTTGAGTAGAGCTTCCATCAAGGGCAGGCCCACGGCTCCACCCAAGCCTACTGAGAACTTTCCCTAGATATTTCCTAGATGTTTTTGAGACACAAGATAGCCAGTCTCATTACCTCTCTAATGAAAAAGTGGCCCAGTGAGCCTGAGAGATGCTGTGTGGAAAGTGTCTATCTGAGAGCACAACATGAAATTTCAGGAGATCCTGAAAGGTCTGGAAGGTCCAGGTGATGTTCAATTCCTGGATCTAGTTATCCCTTAAGGTCAGCTGCACCCCAACCCTCACTGATGCTTGGCTAATTAAGATAAGAAACAGATACTTTTGCCTAAGCTGTCATGTTGATGGGTTCTAGGCACTTACAACCAAAATTGTCCTAAAACAGCTCTGAGCTAAGTGAGCCCCCATTCTCCAGGAAGGAGGTGAGTTGTGGCTCAAAGGGCCCTCACTGAGGATGGAGTGGTGACTGAGGAGGGGAGAACCAGCCCCGGGAGGGGCTCCTTGTGCTCCTAGCTGAGGACCTCTCTGAAGAAACCCTATTCTGCACAGGAATAGGTGGCAGGAATCAGCTCAGGGAGAGGAAGATGTGTGTGGTTTCCCCAAGAACGATGTGAGTTCTTTTGGGAATCACCCTCTGGGATCTGGAGGTGCCACCTACAAAGTATTGAAGCTATGAGGCTGACATCACTTTTCTTAATTCACTCATTTCTGCTAATTCCGTTGGGTAAGTTATCTGAGTCTCTCAGTGGAGGGGAGAGGAGAGCCTTCCAGCTGGAGGAACCACTCTTCATCCCTGCAGGAGGAGCCTTCCTGGAAGACTGGCTTCATGGCCAAGGGTCCCTCTCCACCAGTGGGGTCTCCTTTAGGACCAAACAGTGTTCACTGGGGCTCAGACCATGAGCAGTGGTGTGCTTGTGTTGGCTGCATATAAAACAGGTAATCTAGAATAATACTTCTTGATGGAGTTGTTCCCTCCTGACTATCCGAGCTGACTGAGACCTCCTTCATAGGAATCCTATGATCACATGACCATTAGGTTGTGCACAGACAGCAGTGAGCAAGGTTTCCATGCATCAGAAGTCTCAGCTGACTAGGAAGTACACCAGCTCTAATGCTCATGACGAGCCTACAGGAGGAGCACCTCACCCCCACTTTCTGGGTGAAGACACTGAGGCTCAGAGAGGCCTGTGACATGACCAGAGTTGTCCCACTGGAGAGGAAGAAATTACATTTGAACATGGATCTTCTGACCCCAAGTCCAGAGGGAGTCAACCACAAGGGTTCCTTTCACTTCTGATATCCATGATTCCGTGATTCTAACAGTAATTCTTACTTGTTGAGAATGAAGTGGCCTTGTCAGCAACAGTGTCCCCACCCACGTTCTCTCTGAGCTCCCATCCTCCCAGCCAGGGGTCTGCCTGGAGGGAGGGCCTGGATCTTTGGAGGTTCCTCAGCTGAAAGTTCTGTCACTCCACATTCCCAGACTGTGGACCTCCTCAGGAAGCAAGGAGGCAGCAAGAGGGAACACCGTGACAGATAGGCAGGGATACAGGAGCCTGAAGGAGACCTGCCATCTGTTCTGTGCCCCTCACTGCTGGCGAGCCTTTTCCCTGGTCCACCTGTGATTAGTGCTGAGACCCTGCTGTCTTTTGGTGTGCACTGGATCAGCCTGCCACCCTCTCTGGTCGGGCAGCCTCGCTCCAGGGTCTCCCTCCCCCCTCCTGGACTCTGGCCCTGAGGACAGCAGGAGTGAGAGCCTGAGAGTGCTAAGCATGTCATCCTGGAAGCCTGGGGTTGGAGCTGACCCAGGGGCAGCAAGGAGGGAAAATTCCTCCTGTTTTCACCTTGGCAGTATAACTCAACCATGGTGCCTCTGAGCCAATAGAAATGTGGTGACATCAGGGACAGAAGCACCAAGGTCCCTCTGGCCCAGCCAGCCCTCCTGCCCCGCACAGCAGATGCAGTCTACCTTTCCTCTCCAGCCTTCAGATCTTTGCATCGCTCTGCTCTCACCCTCCTTCCTTCCCGTTTGCAGACTTGCATTTGTCTTCATCTCCAAATCCTGGAATGATTTTCTTCTCACCTTCTGTTTGGCTCCTGTTACTGAGTCACTTCCCTTGATCTCTTCCTCCTCCTGCTCCCTGCACACACCTTTTATCCTCCCTTCTCCTTCCTCTCTCACACTCTCTGTCTCTTGCCTCTCCCCACTTAGTGTGCTGTCTCTTGGCCATGTTTTCCCTCCCTCTCAGCTCTACTCATCCTTCCCTTCCTTCCTTATTCCCTCCACCACCTCGTCTCTTTCTCTGCATCCTCATCCCCCTGCCTCTCTCATCTGAATGGAAGCCCTCCCAAAGACATCACCTAGGCAACTGTCTTGACCCTTCTCTCCTAGGATGTCCTAAAGGAATCAGATCATTCTTGAATGAGAGGTAACATAGGATGGAAAGAGCAGAGAGATCTGTTCACCTTGCAAACATGGATTCTTTCATTTGCCTAAACCTCTCAGTCCTCACACAGCCATCCTACACATCACCTGCATGAAGCCTGGTTGACTGCCTTGAAAAGGAAAAACTCAGCACACTTGGTGCCACTGAACTAAAACTGCCCTGGGCAGAAATTTGCCCACATTTGGATGTGTTCAAGGCCTCTGCTCATGATGCCACCCAGCCACTGCTGGGACACTGTAGACAGAGCCTGTGCTCTGTGGGGTTCTGCTGCCTCATGCCTGTCCCCTGTTTTTGCGCTAAACATCTTTGCTGCTAACATTTTCACCACATAATCAATTGACTGTAAGGCAGTTTTGCCATGAAAGATAAATAAATGACTGGTTGACAGTTTTGTGAGGCTTTTGTCAGTTTGGTTCCATTTCGCCATTGACAAAGTTCTCATAGTTACTCTCATTTTTATGAGATATAAGTAAGTCTTATCTTGCTCTCATGATGGTCTGTACAGAAATGAGTAGAGCTGGTGGTGGTCTTAAAATAGTTAGCAGCATTTTATTGATGGCTTTATGGAGCTGACAGGATGGTGATTTGCCCCAGGTGTTGGTTCCTTATTTTGAAACACTACATTGGAGGAGAAAAAGAGGGCTGAGGGCCTCTTCCTTCAGGGTGCAGAGTTGAACCCACTTTTCCCATAGAATGAAGACAAGTGCTTAGTTAGGTACAATCCACAAAAAAAAAGAAATAAAATCAGTTATTTGTGCAGTATTTCCATGAATCTACATACACACATTTGAAATATACTCAAAATTTTGTATTGTGCAGTAAAGCCTTTTAAATTTTATTATTCATTTCTTCATGTTTCATTATATATTTTTAAATTAATGTCCCTCTTTTATGTTTTCATGATTTTACCTCTTACTGCAAAATTGTCTTACAGCCAATTAATTATGTGAAGAAAATGTTTGCTTTGAAAATGCTTGGGGCAAAGACATCCATGACAAACAAACTTGCAGCGAGACGACCCAGAGCTGCCTATGGCCACTGGGGCACGCAAGCTTATTTGATGTTTATTTGGAACCATCACAAGACCATCTTCTCTCCACACTTGGTAATAAGCTGTATGTTCTACAGGAGGCATGGCCAGCTTTGCATCCTTGGATTTCTTTGGGGAGTGGTAGGTGGGAAGGGGGTGGGCACATCTCCAAGAAGAGGAATGAAAATTGAAGACTATTTTTATTTTGGGAACTAGAAAATTGCAGATGTCCTGGCACTTTAAAAATTTTTATCAACTAAGGAGGAAGCTTCTAGACAAAGGAGACTTTAAAGAAAGGCTCTGTCCAGTTCTGGCCTGAAAATGGAGCCACAGTGAGCCCATGATGCTGACTTTACCTGGTTACTCTCCCTAGATGTCATTGCCACTCCTCTGCCGAGCACAGCACCTCTGCTGTCCTTCGCCATCTGTTCCTCCTATAGGGTGCATCGTTTGCCCCTGGGGTACATGTCTCTTGTAGAAGTCCAGTAGCAGTAATGTCTTCATTTACAATTCTATTTCTTCCCCAGGGCATGCTTCTTTGAAAAAAAATCATCATTACTAGAGCTACAGTAATAAAAAGGATGCAGTAATGTCAACTAGGATATGCAAATCCTTCTTATTTGGTCCCCACAGTGAAGTAATCATTTTCCCTCTGGACACTGGGTATGCCCAAGGTGTCAGGATGGAACACACCATCCAGGGATACAGAAGCCCAGGATGGATGTGGCCTTCCTTACCCCCCCCCCACTTCCTCATCCATGCTCTGGGGATAGATATTTCCTCTGTCACAGGCATTGACCAGGCACTCACAGGGGACAGTTGAGTCCACAGCGGCCCTGTTGCTGTGTGCTGAGTGTTGCAGAGTGCTGTCCAATAAGGAGGCAAAGGGAGGACAGAGGGCGAAGCCATGAGGGGTATCATATTGGACATATGGAGGAACAGGCAGGGCTTTGGCACAGGGCAGTCACTCTGAGTGTTGGAGAATGGCTGATGGAAGGGCTTTCTGAAGAATCTGTCCTTGAAGATACTATATAGGCCAAAGATAGGAATTTGGAACCCAAAATCTCTAGTTGCAGTTAAGATTATGGCCTTAGGATAACTAGAAAAACATGGTTTGAATCCACACCAACCTATTTTCCAGTCCATCCTGAAGTTTATTCAGTTTTCACATGCCCCTCCCTCACTAGAGTGTCAGGGTCTCTAGGACAAGGACTCGATGGTATGCCTCAAGTGTTTCACATGGTGCCTAGCAGACACCCAAAACTGTTCCTTGAATGTTTCGATATGAAATATTAGTAAAGCTGGCTCTTTCCTCTTTGGCCCTTTCAGGATTGAAACAGCACTGGGTTCTAGAGAAAAAGGAGCAGCCAAGGGATCAGAGTCTAACTGCGCATCACCGTCATTGTTGTGCCTTTTTTTCTACTACTCTCTCAAAACAGCAGGTGTGGTGAATTTAAAGATAGCTGCAAATTATTGCACAATTTCACCTCTGCCCAGACTTTAAGAAACTATTAGCTTCTGCTTCCTGTCTGCTACAGTGCTTGCTCTCAGAATGCTCCCTCTGGGGACACTCTCTCTGGGGATACAAACACCGGGCTGTGAGAAGCATGAGCGACATGAGAGGCCACATGCAGGTTCTCAGACTGAGTCCATGGAGCCTTCCATCCTCAGCAAGGAGCCAGTCACGTCAGCGAAACCACCTGGGACCCTCCAGGCCAGGCTGTCCTCCAGGTGACTACCTCCAGTTGACCTCTGTCAAGGCCATGTGGATAAGAACAATCACCTGGTGAAGTTCTATTGAAATGTCTGATTGTCAAAATCATGACATATGATAAAGAGGTGTTGTGTTAAGTCACTAAGTTTTGAGGTAATTTGTTACAGAGCTCCATTTAACTGTAACAACAGGTAACTTGTTCACCTGCCCATGGGCCCTGTACTTTCATCTGCTTTGCTATTGCTCTCAAACTCCTTCCTCACATTCAGGGAGAAAGTGCAAGCCATGGGTGAGGGGTCCAAAGAGGACACAAGAGAAAAGCCACAGTGGGAATCAGAAGGATCCTTGTCCAGTGCTCTCTTTGGTGGGCCCCAAGTCCTTCAGCCCCTCTTCAGACAGAGAAACTGGCTGTGGTTCCATGAGGAGTATAGAGTTTCTTTTCATCCCCATTACCAGGTCAGGGGGAAAAAGGAAATTCCTGTCAACAATCCTGCACGTTTTCTTCACACTCCTGCCATTCTCTTCCCTAGGAACAGCTGATGGTCTCAGAGAGCTTCAGAAGATGTCTCTCTATGCTGATCCCACTTGTCTGGGCACTTTAAAGGCCAACTCACCTCTTCAAGAACCAGATAGCTCCTAAACCATTCAGAAATGCCCTCATTCTGGACTGGGGCCAAGGCCAGAGGCAGGGATGGCAGCTGGGCTAGAATGAATTGCCGAGTCCTGTGCTGAATGGGGCCTCCAGAGAAGCTTCTAGGAAAAAAAAAACACCCCTGGAAGCTCCTGTAGATGGGGACTTGAGCAGTCAGAATTCAGCCACCCAAAGAGGGTTGTTTTCCAGGCAAGAGCATCAAGAGAGGAGTGAGGGCTTGGGTGAAGGGGTCGGGGGTCAAGACGCTGTACCCTTGTTGTCAATTAATCAGCATTGAGCTTTCTCCAGACTGGGATGGCCACACTCCTGCCTCAGGACTGAATAAATAGCATGCCCCATTTCCAAAATCTTCCTCCCTTCCTTCCTTCTTTCCTTTCTTCATTTGAACATCTAGGACCAAATGCTCTTCAAGGCTCCGGGGTCTCAAACATGGCCATTGACATAATGTACACTTGGGTTTGACTGCTGCCTGTTCAACTTATTATCTAGGAGACCTTGGCCAAGTCACTTAGTTACTTTCAGTGTGCTTGACTTTAGAAGAGACTCAGTAAAACCTACTTCATACCTGTGGTCCTCATGAGAACACAGGCACTTATAGTGCCTGGAAATACTCAGCAAATGGAACAAATAGTAGCAGAGCTTGAGAAACCATGCTTGATCACAGAGAGCTCAGAGGCCCCCTGGCTGTGCCATCTAGGAGGAAATGACTATGGCCACAATCTGGGGCCTGTGGGTCTCCCAGACCCTGCCACAGGGAGCAGTGTGAGGTCAGAGCCCTGGATCCCAAACTCCCTGGCCTGTATATACTAAGGAGTATACGTGATAAGCAGTGAATTCAGAGATGGGTCAGACCACTTGTAATTTTGGCTATTTCTCATCTTTCTCTTGTACAAAACAGGCTGTTTTTGCCAAGCATGCCACAGCATTTCCATTGAAACTGCTTCATCAGCTGGGTCCCATCTCACTGATGCTGTGATAGAATTTTGTTATTCTTTGTAATATTGGACTAGATTACCAAGTCGGCGGGCACGGGCATTTGTAAGAAGGTATGTTTGCAAGCACATGCATACCTTCCTTTGCACATTTGTTTCTTCCTAGAGTTTTTAACTAAGTTGCTTTATTGCTGCTTAAGAAACCATGGTGCTATGATGCTTTGAAAAAACAAAAAAAGAGATGCTTTTAGTCTGTCAAGGGCTTGGTTCTCATTCAAACAAGTCAACAAAGAGGCAGAAGGGAGGGACCAATGGTGAGGAAGAGATAAGGAGAGACCTGAGGGTGCAGGTAGTTATTAAGAAATCAAAGGTGGAGGGTAGAAAGGAGAAAGAGCAGCTCAGGAAGGTGCCCACTACCAACCACTCAGTGCACACAGAGGTGGCACAGGCTCCCTGATCTCTGACAGGCCTGGGGCTTGGCACAGCCCTACCCTGCCTCCCGGCCCTGCTCCCTGTCCACACACCACACATCCCACAGCACACAAGTCACACACACACATCACATACACCACATATGTGTCACACACACAGGCACACACCCACACACACCACACATGCACACACACATATCACACACCACACATACATACACACCACACACATATACACACAACACACCACATACACCATATATACACCACATATCACACACCACACACACCACACACCACACACACCCCCCAAGTGCATAGGCTTTATACAGTCAATCAACATACACTGAGCATCCCTATGAACCAAACTTTGTAAGAAGTGCTGTGAGGGATACAGTGATGAACAAGATGTGGTCCCTACCCAGGAAACATCTTTAAATAATGGAGAATGTCAACAGGTACATAGAAAACTGACATATAAGGTGGTGTGTGCTGAGTATTAAAGCTGCAGCAGGTAGAGTTTTGAGAGACCTTATATCTGAAATAAGAACCGGAAGCTCTGGCCCTGCCAGTTACTCACCACATGGTCTTAGGCCATCACTTGGCTCTCAGTTTCAGTTTTCTCCTGTAAAATGGAGATAAGGTGACTTACCTCACAGGATGCCCACCAGGAACAAATAAAAATTGCCTGTAAATTGCCATACAAATCTAAGGAATTGTCATTACCAAATCTGACAGGGGTTTTCATACAAGGCCTAATACAAAAAGATGTATCTAAGATAGTCTCTGAATTTCAACAGGCAGATTCAAGTAGACAAAGCTGTGAGAACAATTATTGAAAAGGAAATAATGTCAGGTGGGAATCTGCTGCCCATCCCAGGAAAAGCCTGCAGTACAGAGTGGCTGGAGTGTTGAACGGCATGCGAGGAAATAGGGGAGATGAAGCTGGTCATAGACTGTAGATGACCTTCAGTGTCCAGGGAGCTCTGTTCCAGGTGTTCAGGATCAGCTTAAGTTGTCCCCCAAGAAAACAAAGCAAATGAATATATATCCACTAAGTACCATTATTTGCAGGGAACATGCTGGTCATTGGAGGAAACACAAGAAACATGATGCACAGACCTGGCCATTGAGATGTTGACAATCTGGGGAGGAGACAGAACTCAACATACACATCCTCATGGCTTTTCTTTCTGATGCCAAAGCTAGGAAGCAAAGCTGAGTCACCTAAGTGCCCAGATATTTTGGCTACATAACGCAAAGTAAATGAGTATTTGAAATCAATCAAGTATTTGTCTAAAGTTTTACTGTTTCATCCAAACATTTGACACAGAAGTCATTGACAGTCTTTCTTTAACATCATCAGAAATCCAATCAAATGTGCCACAATGAAAGGCCCATCTCTCTTCCACATAATTGGAATTGCTCTTCTCAAACTGCTGCTATCAAATCAGAGCCATGTATTGCTGAATGTTAAAAACATTTTGATAATATTTCAATAGCTTAGAGAATCTTGGGAGAAGGGGTTGGTTTCCCCTGATACTGACTGGTAGGGTCTATCTGATATCCTTGGAGAATAAGAAGGAATTGCTTACTCACAAGGGGACTTTGGAAAAGCAGCTCGTAAAGTACCACACACCACACTGAACAGTTAACATAAGCTACCTTGTTAATTTTTGTGATAAACTTGAGAAGCACTTATTCTTAACCCAGGTACAGAAGAAACTAAAGGTGTGAGAGGCAAATTCAGGATTGGAACCCAAGATTCCAATTCCACATGGCCTGGAATCATTGCAGGATGACAACACAACAACAACACAATAACAACAACCACAGCAACCATACCACCACCAACAAAAACAATGACTATCTTTTGAGCACTTACATGTGCTTCCCCTGGAGGCAGTAATGGGCCTTTTGAGGACCATATTGACCCTTTGGTCCTCCAGTTTCATGGAGAGTTCCTGTAACTCCAGGGGCAGTGGAGCCTTCACACCCCTCCAGGCTGAATGCTTCTGGGTCACAGGGGATCAGATGACCAGCCAGGTAAGTATCACATTGTCAGCCAGGTAAATCAAAAATATTAAAGGAAAAACTCTACAGTGAAGAATAAAATATGAGTGCTGAGTGCCCTGGTAGATGCAATCTGCCTCTAAGAGAAAGGTGCAAACCTCTTCCACAGAGATTGATTCTGATCCGTCAGTCTCCTTTAACTACACAAAGGTTCCTAAGGGCAAGAGCCAGCTATTAAAATGGCTAATTACTTGTTAAAATGTACCAATGATCTTGGGGACAAGTTCCTCTGCATGTGAATTAGGTGTCCAGAGTAGGTATAATCCAATTACGTGCTCATGAAGTGGGGTGGGGTAGAATTTAAGATAGATGCAGGAAGACTGTCTCAGGTTGCAGGGATGTCTAGAAAACTAGGAGGGTGGTGGGCTTCAGAGCCTCAGGAAGCAGATCCCAACACCGTGCAGTATAGAACAGTTAATCTTCTGCCCACTAAGGGAAAAAACTGCTGACTGTCCAGGATGGACCAGGAAGTGTTGAGGGATTGACAGCATGACTCTGAGAAGTCATTGGGAAAATCACAGTTGTTTAGGAACTCATGAGGGGAGGCAAGGGCAGAGTGAGCCTTCTGCTACTCTTTCCAGAAGGAAAAGCCCATGAGGGAGGAGAAGGGACCAGATCTCTCCTCCTCCATCTTCACCCTCTCCAGCTACCATCTGCGCAACTTCCTTGGTGGTCCAGGAGCTTGTGGGATTCATGACCGTCTGACCAACTAACCCAGCAGGGAAGTTAAGACAGAGAAACAGGAAAACAGCAAACCCATGAAGCAGGCTGCAGAGCCCTACCACACCATTTATAGGGAGGGAAGGGGCAGTTAAACATCCTTTTGCTGTCCTTCCTGGAGAAAATAACAACTCACTTGGCTCCTCAATTCTGGGCCTAGTTTAATTTTCTGCTCATCTAAAAGTTTTATATATAGGAATAGAAAATGACTGTAGTACACTTCCAAAGAATGCTTCAGAATGGCTTCGGGAAGCCTGCTGTGATTTAAGACAGTGATTCAACATCTGTTTCTCCATGTAGTGGCAAATGAGAGGGGAAAAGGCACAGGAATGAGGAAGAGTGTTAAGTCTTATAAGAGTATGTGGCAGTCAGCAAAAGGCAGCCCAAAGTCCCATAGATCTTGGTCTGCTCATTCTAATAAGTTCATAGCACTAAAATATAGCCCTCTCTTCTCCTTATAAATATACAAATATTTGTATATTTGTATCATATAAATTATATAAAGTAGGTATATTTCATATAATTATGAAATAAATATATAAGTAAATGAATATATCAGCCCCTTTTTCATAAGCTGGGTTATAGGAGAGGAGAGAGGCCCAGATAGTGCCAAGTCAAGTTTTTTAACCAAAATTAATTCATAGATTCAGTACAACATCAACAAAAATGCCAGCATTATTTGTGTAAATTAGTGAACTGATTCTGAAATTCTTATAGGAAAGTAAAGGATTAAGACTAGCCAAAATGATCCTGAAGAACACAAACAAAACTAAAAGACTTAGGCTACCAGTTATCAAGCCATATTATAAGGCTGTATTAATTCAGATAGCATGCTATTGAATCAAGAGTGAGTAAACTAATCAATAGAATAGAACGCAAAATTCAGAAACAAGCACATGCATACAGGATCACCTGATTTATGGCAGAAATAGCACTGCAGTGCAGTGGAGGCAGGAGAGTCTTTTCGATGAATTGTGCTCAGATGGTACATATTTGTGAGTGTGTGTGTGTCATGTGACTTACATCATACCATACACAGGAATCAATACCAGATGGATTGCATAAGCAATATCTTCATGACCTTGAAATAGATAAGTTTCTTCAATAGGACACAAAAGCGACTAACCATAAAAGAAGGAAGATTGAAAATGAGTCAATTAGACACTTAAAATAAACCTTCAGGCAATGGCAGACTAACCTACATCAGACTAAGCATCCTGCCAAGATATTCAAAAGCTCTGGAGCACATGTGTGCACACACACACATACATACACACACACATACGTCCTAAGGCACTGAAGAGTGTTGCAAAGCAGGCAGAAGCTGGAGGAGGATGACCACTGGAGGAAGGAATTATACTGGGTGAGAGCCCCATTGATCCAGCTTCACCCCCAGGGCATGCTCATACTTTGCAAAGAACATGGAGGTATATCTCAAGCAGAAATCAGAAGTCTTCTTGAGATGAATGGTTGGAGGTCTGCGTGGAGGTGTTTCTCCATGGATCTCTAGCATTCCTGCACATTTATGAGCAAAGGACTGACCAATATTTGTTCCAGACATTTTTTTCAAGGTGTTAGTATAGCAAACAGCCTTGAATGATAAATATGTGTCACCCTCCAGAGAAAAGGGAATGTATACTTATTGTCCAATAGAATGGAGATACTGTCTCCTTCTAGAACAAAAGACAAACATGCTTAATCCCATTATAGAAGACTCAGATTCTCTGAGCTCAGGGCTCCTTCTCTATGACCCAATCTACTGCATGTGCAGATGTCATCTGGCCCTTTTCACATCACCCTGAAGGGAACTGGGGCTCATGAAACTGGCACAAAAATGTTGATAATTTGGCTATTGCTATTGCTGTTAGTAATAAACTGTCCTTAGTCTCTGATCCAGGAGTCTTGTGCCTTCTAACACCGTCCTTGAAGCTGGAGCAAGCTACTTTGTTAGCTTGCAAGTAGAATAAAATCTCAGACTCTCCACCATTCTTGGCAGTTGTTAAGAGAATGAGATGTTGACCAACACATGGTTTTCTGAAAGAAGTATGAAGACCTCAAGGGTCTATTGACAGAATTTAAGGGAAGTCCATAGGAACTGGTAGCAAAAATCTTCACTAAATTGTTTGGTTAACTAAGCAATCAAAGGTCCTTCATATGATTGCCTGATAATGAGACGATTTGGGGAGTTGGATGCAGGGTGAACAATGGGAAGTAGGTTCAAAAGATTCAAAGACAGCTGCCTGAACGGTGTGTCAGTCCTCTCAAATTATTTCCCTGAGACACACAAACTCCCATTGGAAAGAACAGGTGAAACACTGGCTAGTCCTACTTTTTTTTTTCCAATTATTCTATTGAGGTCCTAAGGGTTTATAACATTGTGTACTTTAAGGTGTACATTGTTATTCATCAGTTTCTGTGTAGACTGCATTGTGCTCACCACCAATGGTCTAATTTTTATCTGTCACCTTATATATGTGCCCCTTTACCTGTTTCACCCACCCACCAACCCCCTTCCCCTCTGTAACCACTAATTTGTTTCTTTATCCATGTGTTTATCTTTCATGAGTGAAATCATGTGGTGTTATAAGCTAGACAGAGAAAGGCAAACACCACCACTTAGTTTCATTGATCCTTTCTACTGTTTATCCTGTTATCCTTTCTCTGTCTAGCTTATTTTACTTAACATAATACCCTCAAAGTCCATGTGTGTTGTTGAAAATGGGACAGTGTTTTTCTATTTTTATGGCTGAGTACTATTCCACTGTATATATATACCATGTCTTCTTTACCCATTCATCAGTTGATGGGCACTTGGGTTGCTTCCACATCTTGTCTATTGTGAATAATGCTGCAATGAACATAAGGGTGTATAAATCTCTTTGAACTGTTGATTTCAAGTTCTTTGGATAAATATCCAGTAGTGGGGTAGCTGGATCACATGGTATTTCTATTTTTAATTTTTTGAGTAATCTGCATACTGTTTTCCATAGTGGCTGCATCAGTTTGCATTCCTACCAGCAGTGTATGTGGGTTTCCTTTTCTCCACATCTTGTCCATTTGTTATTTTTTTTGTCTTGCTAATTACAGCCATTCTGACAGATGTAAGGAGATATCTCATTGTAGTTTTGATTTGCTTTCCCCTAATGATTAGTCATGCTGAATATCTTTTCATGTGCTTATTGGCCATCTGTATATCTTCTTTGGAAAAATGTCTGTTCACGTCCTCTGCCCTGTTTCTTGACTGAGTTATTTTTGTTGTTGCTGACTTGTATAAGATCTTTATATAATTTGGAAATTAACCCCTTGTTGGATATACGATTTGCAAATATTTTCTCCCAGTTGGTGGGTTGTCTTTTTGTTTTATTCATGGTTTCCTTTGCCTTGCAGAAGATTTTTAGTCTGATGTAATCCCATTTCTTTATTTTTCCTTTTGTTTCCCTTGCCTGAGAAGAAATCATATTCAAAAAGATACTGCTAAGACCAGTGTCAAAGAGTGTACTGCCTATGACTTCTTCTAGAAATTTTATGGTTTCAGGTCTTACATTAAAGCTGTTAATCCATTTTGAGTTAATTTTTGTATATGGTGTAAGATAATGGTCTACTTTCATTCTTTTGCATGTGGCTGTCCAGTTTTCCCAACACCATTTATTGAAGAGACTTTCTTTTCTCCATTGTAAGTTTTTGGCTACTTTGTTGAAGATTAACTGTCCATAGATGTGTGGTTTTATTTCTGGGCTTTCATTTCTGTTCCATTTATCTGTGTGTCTGTTTTTGTGCCAATACCATACTGTTTTGATTACTATAACTTTGTAGTATATTTTGAAGTCAAGGATTGTGATTTCTCCAGCTTTGTTCTTTTTTGTTAGGATTGCTTTGGCTATTCTGGGTCTTTTGTGGTTCCATATAAATTTTAGGATTCTTTGTTCTATTTCCATGAAGAATGTCACTGGGATTCTGCTTGGGATTGCACTGAATCTATAGATTGCTTTGGGTAATATGGACATTTTAACTATGTTTATTCTTCCAATCCATGAGCATGGAATGTCTTTCCATTTCTTTATGTTATCTTTGATTTCTTTCAACACTGTCTTATACTTTTCAGTGTATAGGTCTTTCTCCTCATTGGTTAAATTTATTCCTAATTATTTTATTATTTTTGTTGTTATTGTAAACAGGATTGTACTCTTGACTTCTCTTTCTGCTAGTTTGTTATTAGTGTGTAGAAATACAACTGATTTTTTTGTGTGTATGTGAGGAAGACTAGCCCTGAGCTAACATCCATTGCCAATCTTCCTTTACTTTATATGAGATGCTGCCACAGCATGACTTGACAAGCAGTGCATCTGCCCATGCCAGGGATCCAAATCTGTGAAGCCCCGGGCCACCAAAGTGGAGTGCATGAACTTAACCACTATGCCACTGGGCCAGCCCCAAATACAACAGATTTTTGTAAGTTTATTTTGTACCCTGCAACTTTGCTGTATTTGTTGATTATTTCTAACAGTTTTCTGGATTGGATTCTTTTGGATTTTCTATATATAGAATCATGTTGTCTGCAGACAGCAAGAGTTTTTCTTCTTCCTTTCCAACTTGGATATGTTTTATTTCTTTTTCTTACCTAATTGCTCTGGCGAAAACCTCCAGTACTATGTTCAATAAGAGTGGTGAGAGTGGGCACACTTGTCTTGTTTCTTTTCTCAGAGGAATAGCTTTCAGTTTTTCCCCATTGAGTATGATGTTGGTTGTGGGTTTGTCATATAGGACTTTTATTATGTTGAGATACTTTCCTTCTATACCCATTTTATTGATCATTTTTATCATAAAGGATGTTGGATCATGTCAAATGCTTTCTCTGCATCTATTGAGATGATCACGTGGTTTTTATTCCTTGTTATGGTAATGTGGTGTATCACATTGATTAATTTGTAGATGTTGAACCATCTCTGTGTCTCTGGTACAAATCCCACTTGATCATGGTGTATAATCCTTTTAATATATTGTTGTATTCGATTTGCCAATATTTCATTGAGGATTTTTGCGTCTACATTCATCAGCAATATTGGCCTCTAATTTTCCTTCTATGTATTGTCCAAGTCTGGCTTTGGTATCAGGGTGATTTGGCCTCACAGAATGTGTTACGAAGTGTTCCATCTTCTTCAACTTCTTGGAATAGTTTGAGGATGACAGGTATTAAATCTTTGAATGTTTGTAGAATTCCCCTGAGAAGCCATCTGGTCCTGGACTTTTGTTTTGGGGGAGCTTTTTGACTACTCCTTCAATTTACTTTACTTGTGATTGATCTATTCTGATTCTCTATTTCTTCTTGATTCAGTTTTGGGAGGTTATATGAGTCTAAGAATTTATCCATTTCTTTTAGGTTACCCAATTTGTTGGCATACAGTTTTTCATAGTATTCTCTTATAATCCATTGTATTTCTGTGATATCCATGTAATTTTTCCTGTTTCATTTCTAATTTTGTTTATTTGAGGCTTCTTTCTTTTGTTCTTAGTGAGTCTGGCTAAGGGTTTGTCAATTTTGTTTATCTTCTCAAAGAAGCAACTCTTAGTTTCATTGATCCTTTCTAGTGTTTTTTTTTTTTTTTGTCTCTATGTCATTTATTTCTGCTCTAGTTTTTATTATTTCCCTCCTTCTGCTAACTTTGGACTTTGTTCCTCTTTTTCTAGTTCTTTTAGGTGTACTTTAAGATTACTTATGTGAGATTTTTCTTGTTTGTTGAGGTAGGCCTGTATTGCTATGAATTTCCCTCTTTGAACCACTTTTGCTGCATCCCATAAGAGTTGGTAAGTTGTGTTTTCATTTGTCTCCAGGTATTTTTTGATTTCTCCATTGATCCAATTGTTGTTCAGTAGCATGTTGTTTAGTCTCCACATATTTGTGACTTTCCCAGCTTTTTGTTTGTAGTTGATTTCTAGTTTCGTAGCATTGTGGTTGGGAAATATACTTGATATGATTTCAATCTTAAATTTATTGAGGCTTGTCTTGTTTCCCAACATATGGTTTGAGAATGTTCCATGTGCACTTGAGAAGAATGTGTATTCTGCTGTTTTTGGATGGAATGTTCTATACATATATATTAAGTCCATCTGGTCTAGTTTTTCATTAAGTCCACTATTTCCTTGTGGACTTTCTGTCTGGATGACCTATCCATTGATATGGGTGGGGTGTTGATGTCCCCTACTATTATTGTGTTGCTGCTAATCTCTCCCTTTAGGGAGAAACAGTTAATAGTTGCTTTATATACCTTGGCACTCTGTTGTTAGGTGCATATGTATTCATAAATGTTTTTTATCCTGAAGCCTGCTTTGTCTGATATAAATATGGCAACACACTGCTTTCTTTTGCTTGCTGTTTTCTAGGATTGTCGTCTTCCATCCCTTCCCTCTGAGCCTGTGCTTGTCTTTAGAGCTGAGATGTGTTTCCTGGAGGCAGCACATTCTTGGGTCTTGTTTTTTAATCCATCCAGTCACTCTGTGTCTTTTGATGGGAGAATTCAATCCACTAACAATTAGAGTGATTAATGATATATGAGGGGTTAAAAATGCCATTTTATCTCTTGTTTTCCAACTGGTCTATATTTCCATTGCTTTTTTTTTTTCCTTTTATCTCTGACTGCCATTTCAGTTTGGTGTTTTTCTGTGATGATTTTCTCTTTGTTTATGATTTGTGACTCTTCTGTGATTTTTGTTTAGTTGTCACCATAAAGTTTGTATAAAAGATCTCATAGATGAGATAGTCCATTTTCTGTTAGCCTCTTATCTCCATTAGTCTAAGTAGTTTCCATCTCTTTTCCCTTCCCCTTCTGAGTTATTGTTTCACAAATTATTCTGTTTTGTATTGTGAGTTTGTGCTTAAATTCAAATATTTATAATTTTTTTATGCTTTCCTTCTCTTTATCTTTTATAATTAAATGTTTGCTGATCTGTTCTGAAAGAGAGCTGCAGTTTTCTGATTTTGTCTATATATTGATCTCCTTGCTCAAGAATTTTTAAACCTTTGCTTTTTTGTTTCCGGTATGAATGCGTCCTTGATCATTTCTTGTAAGGTAGGTCTAGTGGTGATGAACTCCCTCAGCTTCTGTTTATCTGGGAAAGATTTTATTTCTCCATCACATCTGAAGGGTAGTTTTACTGGATAGAGTATTCTTGGCTGAAAGTTTTTGTCTTTCAGTAATTTGAATATGTCATTCCATTCTCTCCTAGCCTCTAGGCTTTCTGCTGAGAAATCCATGGAGATCCTGATGGGGGTTCCTTTGTAGATTATTCTCTTCTTCCTTGCTGCACTTAATATTTTTTCTTTGTCATTGACTTTTGCCGGTTTTACTATTATATGCCTTGGAGAAGGTCTTTTTGCATTGATGTAATTGGGAGTTTTTTGGCTTCATGTACTTGTAAGACCAGTTTCTTCCC
Source organism: Tapirus indicus (assembly GCA_031878705.1). Taxonomy (NCBI): domain Eukaryota; kingdom Metazoa; phylum Chordata; class Mammalia; order Perissodactyla; family Tapiridae; genus Tapirus; species Tapirus indicus. The sequence goes on along the minus strand of CM062924.1, from coordinate 83,632,860 downwards.
CAGGTTTGGGAGGGTCTCATCTATTACTTCTTTGAACAAGCTCTCTGCTCCTTTCTCCCTCTCTTCTCTCTCTGGAATATCTATAATCCTTATGTTGCATTTCCTAATTGAGTATGATATTTCTTGAAGAATTTCTTCATTTTTTTAAAGTTTTAGTTCTCTCTCTTTCTCTGCCTGACGCACTTCTATATTTCTGTCCTCTAAACCACTAATTCTGTTCTTCCTAATATCAGCTTAGTGTTTTAAGGATTCTAGATAGTTTTTATCTCATTCATTGTGTTCATCTCCGAAATTTCTGTTTGTTTGGTTTTCTTTTTAGAGTTTCAATCTCTTTGGTGAAGTATTCCTTCTGCTCACTAATTTTATTCCTGAGCTCATTGAACTGTCTTTTTGAGTGTTCTTATAACTCATTGAGTTTCTTTATGGAAACTATTTTGAATTCTCTATCATTTAGATTGTAAATTTCTGTGACTTCAGGATTGGTTTCTGGAAACTTGTCATTTTTTTTCTGCTCTGAAGTGTTACTGTAGTTCTTCGTGTTGTTTGATGAACTGATCTTTTGCTGAGGTATTTGTAGTAGTATCAGGTCACAGATTCCACCTGCCACATCTGAAGAGGGCAGGAGCTGTGTTTTCCACACGTGCCATGTCTACTGGTAGTTGTACCTATAGGGCTCCTCTACATTTGCCCACTGGTTGTAGCTGCTTGGCAGCTTACACATGTACATGCAGGCACTATGTTCAGGACTGCTGCCTGGGCAGGGGACCAGCCAAGCTGGTGCACTAGGTGGGAGGGGAGGGGTGCTTTTTTTCATGCACAGGGGCCACACAGGCTCCTTCATGGATGCTAACCTCCTCCACTTAATGTGGTGTGTTCAGATGGGCAGGGCCACCATGTGGTGGTTGTTCCCATGGGGTGGGCTGCAACTCTGAAAGTGAAAGCATTCATGCACAGGCCTGTGGGCCCCCCCAACCTCCTCTTACAGTCACATGCTGGCTGCTGTGTGAGGGCCTGCAAACTAGATGACTGTCACTGGAGAGGGAGAGGGATCCACTCAATGCCTCCACTGCTTCCTGGGGATCCAGTATCCCCACCTTTGGATGTATGGCTGCATGGATCTCTCAGACGTCCTATTGTGCTTTGTAGGGAATCCTCTCCTGGTTAATGAATGTCTGTTTAGTTGTAACTTAGGGAGGAGAAACTAATGGAACAACTCACTCCACCATAATGCTGACATCACCTAGTCCTACTTCTGAAGCATGATTTTAGGTAAGTTTTCTTTTTCTTCCTCAATCTCTTTAGATCTCAGTTATCCTAGTTAGTAAGTTATCAATATAAATTGAGTTCCTGCTGTGCATCAGGTGCCAAATTGGAAAAGCAATTCATATCTTGATTGACAAAACTATCATAACACAGAAACGAGATAACAGGTGCAAAAGTGCTCTAAAGAAGAGTGCCTGAGGAGAAAGAAATTCTAGCATTAAGGCTCTGGGATGGTAATATAAAAGTGTGTTGGACCAGTAAGTGATGTCTACAGTGGGTTAGGGAAGCAGGAAGAGCTACCAGGTTAAGCTTGTTCCTAGTGGTTGTCACACAGATTTTGGTTGCAAGAGTTTATATCCTAAGTGATTGGCAGTTGCATCCTTACCACTTTTTTTCTTCTCCTCTTCCACCTCACAGATGTCTGCTAAGTAATTAATGGACAGCAGGAAGTGACCTGTCCTATCCAAAAAACTTCTGTGCCAGAGTTCCCACTCTTTTCTTCATCAGGCACTTCCTGAGATAAGCTTGGGAGGATTGAGTAAATAAAAATAAACTTCTCAAGTAAATAAATAAATTAATTAAAAGAACAGAAAAAGAAGAAGGAAATAGAAAACAAAAACCTCCTAAAGTCAGATCTCTTGAGGAATCTCATAGGAAGAAAGAGCACAGGCGATGTGGAAGTAGTATGGTCATGGCAAATGAATTCCATTACTGATTTATTTATTTTTAAATAATTCAGTGGAAAAAAGTGAGTGTTTGGGCCTGTTGAGTTGATTTTCAATGTCTTACCATGTTTGAAATTATCTAGTCATGAGAAAATAATGCTCTGGTTTTCTTGCTAATAATAACAGCCCACTATGCATTTTGAAAAAAACACAGTCATTTGATAAGAACTGTCACATTTCACTCCGTGGTTACTTCTTTCCATACTTCTGTGTGTGTGTTCCTCTGATTCTCCTCCTAGAGAGGACACCAGCATCTTGTCTGTATGCTTCTCCAGGTAACTCCTTTTCTCTGTTGTGCTCACCTCTTGATTGCTTTCTTCCATTTTTCTTCCCTCACTCTCACTGCCTTTGCTGATCTGTCACAGGCTAAATCACATGTTCCAGTGTAATCTCTTTCCTGTGGAGAGAAGACCAGCAGGAAGCATTAGCCTCTCCTAAGTCTCACTGGAATTCACACAGACATGCTGGAATCAGCACTGAGTTGTGGAGACAGAGTTGGCTCTGAGAGGAGGTGCTGTGGTCAGAGAGACAGTTGAAGGCAGCAAATGGTACCTTGGAGCCAGGGATGGCAGAAAGGCCCTCACGCTCGTGAATTTCACAGTAATTTCACTCCTGAGGAGAGATATTAACCTAAAGCTAAATTTAAAGAAAGAGAAACATCTTCTATTCAAAAAGAGAAACTTCTTCCATTTAAAAAGAGCTTATACCTTTCTCAAGCACCACATATATATTCTATCACATCCTGAGGAAAGGTAAACACCAGCCATATGTTCTAGTATCAGCGTTGCCACTTAATGCCTCAGGAATTCCATATTTTTAGTGTAGAACCAAGGAACTTATTAACTAGGTACTGCAAAATGGTGGCCTCCACCTACATCTGGACTTCAAACATTGAATGTGATATTACATATGTAACGAATTTGAATGCCTTTTTGTAAGGCATGTGGTGTCCAGTTTGCATAGCCTCTCTGATGTCTTATTATTTAATCCTTAGCAATTCAATACACATATATAGTAGGCTGTGCCCATGGAAGACTGGAACTCCTGGAAGAGGGAGATTAGTCTACACTCTGGGCTGGGGAGGGGAAAGGAGAAATGGGAAGGAGCAGAGAAGGGAAGGAAAAACAGGGATAGAGGAATGTTTGGTGCAGATCTGGCTACTTGGGGAGCCTGTGAGGGAGTGGGTTTGCTGCCACAGCACAGAGCCATAGCCTGACACCAAGCCTCCTTCTCCAAACTTTCTTAATTAGATCCCAGGGGAATAGAAAAGGAAATAAACATATCAGAATTTATAGTTTTGCTGTGTCAAGCATATTTTTGTTTATCTAAGAAGTCTGAATGTGGAAAATGAGAAGAGAGAATAATTCACACAAAGCAGAGTGAGTGGTGTGGTGTGAAGGGGAGACAGCTTCTCAGCAGCACAAATGGCGAGACTAGAAGGAGGAATAGGGGCAGGAGTGATAAGGAGAGGGCAGAGGCTAATCTTCTTCACAGACATGCAAATGTCACCAGCTTCACCCAGAATGCAGCCTCCAGAGAATGTAGGCTCCACAACGCAGTGACTTCACTTTTGTTACTGAACCAGGTTCATTTTGCCTGCTGCACAGTTATGCCAATCTCTGAGACAAGTTTTTACAGAGAAAGGGTTTTTATTCATAAGGCAGCAAGCAAAGAGATGGGAGAATGAATCTCAAATCCACGTCTTTGAAAACAGGGATTAGGGATATTTATGGGGTAGGGGGCAAGGTGGTCTAAAGTGGGAGGATAGATCATTGGAGGCAAGGAGAAATGAGGTAATTGATGATCTGTGCAACCATAGTCAAGCTTCACGGCTCTTTGTAGGACACATGTTCACAAAATGGAGGCATTACTATGATCTGAGGGTGGAGTTTTCTGCTCCTTGACATCAAAGGGTACCCTGTTGGTCATCCATGCAGGCCCACTTGATGAGTTGGTGGTCTTAACCAGCCTGAACTAGACAAGGAGTTAACTCTCAGTTCCTGAAAAACTCAAGCACCCATTATCATGGTGATCCAAGTGTCAGAGATGTTATCTGTAGGGTGGGTTTTAGTAATGCATTATCTAACTAGTTTTGCAGACAACTAACTGAGTCTAGTTAAAGCAAGTCGGTCCCCAGTTTCACTTTGTGCCCAATGACATCCCAACATTATTATGCAGTGCCTGGCACACAGCACTCTCTTGATAAATATTTGTATTGACCAAATGATGTCATATATATGTTTCCCTGGGACCTGTAATGTGAAAATAATTTAATGTATTTTTGTGTGGACATGCCTGAATATTTAAAAAAAAAAAGTCAATGCAATAGACCTTTGGAACCCAATAATTCCCAGTGCCTTTAAGATAAAACTGATATGGGTGAGGCCCAAAGGCACACAGTCTGGGAAGCACTTGACAGAATGAAAAGAGCATCCTCCACCTCTAGCACAGCCTCCCCCTGAGGAAGCCCTCACTGTGCTCACAGCACTGCTGATAGCCCTTCAGCCTTTCATACTTTCTCATTCACTTTGTCATTTTTCTCTTGGGTAGAGACCAAGAAAGGGTTCCATATACCTGCCAAGAGGAAATCAAGTGCTTTAGAGAGAGTATTGTATACTCGGATAAACATAAAGCATGGTCCACAGGAGGAGATTCAAGTTGGTACTACCATTTACTACCTGCAAGTGTGAGCAAGTTTGCTATTTTCTCTAAACTTCAGTTTCCACATCTTTAAATGGAGATAATAATACCTGCCTCATGAGGTTATTGTGAGAGCTAAATCAGTTATCAGGAACAGAGTGCAGCCTAAATTTCAGGCACACATTCAGGGCTTCATGAAATTTGGTGGTTCCAGGTGTCAAAAATCTTATTCCTGGAACAAGGAGCTTCTAAATGATAGTGTTCCCTGTGACAACCACAATGATGATGAGAATCTGAAGAAGGTTAAAGGCTCAGAGAAGTTAAAATCATTGTCCTAGATTACACAGTAGTTAATAGTGAACTTGGGCATCAAGCCCAGCACTTTCTGAGTCTAAAGCCCATGACATTAGCTCCTGCCCTCAGGGGACATGGCATTCTGAAGGATCCTTTATCATGTATTCTGAGTAAAGATTATCTCTTCAGATGTGAAATGAGTGGATATCCTCACTCTGGTATTTCAAGGCCTGGAGATAGTAGAACAAGCCACTGTGGAATTGCACTCTGGCTGAGCAATCAACTACCCCTTTAAATGCTGATCTGAACTGAAGAGATGGTTTTTGCATTGAATTTAGAAGAGGAATCTCAGTCTTTGGGGTTAGAGGTGACATTGGATCCAGCACTAGCCCAGCCTGAACTCTCTCTCCCTTGAACAATGGAAGTGTTTGGTGTGGCCAAGGAGAGTGGTGCTTTGTTAAACTGGCAGTAAGGATTTCTTTGAAAGCTTCTAAGGATGTTCATTTTAGAAAGAATCTGAATCGTGATCACCAGCAAGTTGGAAAGGAGTTACTATGGAAATTAAAATGTATAAAACACAGGGAAGAAAGGCTCTGTAGAGAAAATGATACCCCCACCTTAGGATGGCAGAATTTACACTCCTCACATCATTTCATCTTCAGGACCACCCTGTGAGGCATGTCTGACTTTTATCACCATTTTATTGATGCCATAGAGGCACATGTGGTCAAGGAATTTGCCCAAGGTAGGAGTGACATCGCCTAGTCCCAGTTACCTGCACCAGGTACTCTGATATGACCCCAGTGCACACTTTGAACATGTGCTCAGGCACACACACACACATGCACACAAGCACACATCATCTGTGTGTAGTGCTTTAAAAATAGAGAAACTATGAGAAAATAAGACACACTGTGCTGCAGAATTTAATAAAAGGGACTCTGGCTTCTCTCACACAGGACCCTCCACTCAGTCTCTCTGGAGGTGAGGGGTGAGGGTCAATTAGTCAACAGAATGAATTTGCTTTGTGGCTCAGCTGCACTGGTTTATGATGCCTTTCAGTTTCTTCTTGCCTCACTGCTTCTGCTTATTTCTGGACCAGCTTTTCTCAGCTCAACTCACTCAGCATCAACCAAAACACACATAGACAGAACCACACATAGACACACACACACACCAGTGCTCAAGGAATACAAACCCATTTTAATATCCATGTAGGCACAATTTCATTAGGCCAGCAAATCAGGACAAAAATAAATCTAGAATAAAGTCAAATCAAAATGTCTTCTGGATGATAAATTTTTTTGTTTTGTTTTGTTTTCACATCAGCTTACACATCCTTCTAGTGAATGTGTCATGTTGCCCAGGGACCAAGTTCACACCTCTAGAAGAAATTAAATGTAGTGATTAACAGTGTGAGATTTGCATTCAGATTTCAAGATGTATGACCTTGGGCAATTCACTTTACCATTTGTTGGGCATCAACAAATGGGAGTAAAAATCACCTCTACTTCACAGGGCTGTTCTCACAATTAAACAATGTAATACATGTAAAGAGTGTAGAAAAGTACCTTGATGTAAAGTGCCACTAAGTACATTCTTAGTACAAGTTACATTCTTCCCCTGCTTGAAAGTCTGGTGAAGAAACCTTGGCTATCATTTCTTAATATTTTTTCCAAATCACCAGGAACTGCAAATTGGGCAGGAAAGCCACAGACAGCACAGCTCAGGGCTGGGGCATTGAGGTGGAACAGAGCAAACCCCACACATTGGACTGAGGCCTGGCCAGAGGCTGTTTCTTCTTCCTTTTATTGGCTTGAGGTGGGAAAACCTCTCCCAGCTTAAGACCTGCAGGGTCCTGCCCCATCTCAAAGTCCCACATGTTGCCACCAACAGCACCAGGAAGTTCAGAAACCTACCATCCCTCAAAGTGGAGTATAAACCAAGATAAAAGGAAGTTACTGGGCAGGAGAATTAGCGCAAAGGGATGCCAGACACTTCCCTGGGGATCTGAGGAAGAGATAAGAGGTGGATCCAGCCCTCGGATGCCCACCTCACAGGGACTCAGAGGCCTGATCTGCCTGAGCCTCCTGCAAGGAGGTACTAGGTCTGCATGAGAGGCCAGAGGCATGGAGGTGCTCACAAGGTCATCGTGGGAAGAACTTTTCACCCAAGTGCAAACTGGTGCAGAGAACTCAGGGAGAGTCCTGACCGCATTGTACTTACCTGCAGGGCCTTGGGTCAGTGGCTTCACCTCTGCATCTCCATTTCCTCCTAGAGAAAGCAAGATCAGTCATGTAGATGTATTAAAGATTATGTGGGTAACAGATAAAGGGAAAGGCATGCTGGAAGCCTACAGCAGAGTACACCTGTGCTATGGAGGCGGGGGAAAACAGCATTTTTTGAAATCTCGGCCAAGGCCAAAGAAGCTCCTCATGCTGCTGTGAAGAGGTTCACAGGGAAGCAAAGAAGGTCCAGGAGAATCTGGAAGAAAGCTGAGAGGAACAGCCTCCAGTGACAGCAAAGGGAGAGCAGACCCAGATGGTCAGGACAGGATGAAATGTGCCCTGCAGGGGAAGAGAGACAGACAGAGCAGGGCAGCTCCTGATGATGTCAATTCTGTAGAGAAGTGAGGCCAGAGCCAAAAGGAGTGACAATGCTGATGACCGTCAGCCCCAGACACAGGAGGGATGAGCTCATGACAAAACTCAGAATACAAAGCACACCTGCAAGGCAAACCCACACCACATCCACCCCAGTACTGAGGAGGGAGGGAGGCATCCTCTGGAATCTCCCACTGGAGTTGACTTAAGGCAGGGTGAGGTGAGCGTGTTCTTCATCTTGTTTTTCCTACCCTGCCCTAGCTCATTGGCTTTTTCAGAACCACTGCACTCTCCAGAAAACTGTGACTCAGTTAAGTGATTTTTTTCTAAGGTCACAGAGCTAACAACTGAGCCAGGGTTCAGGTTCAGGTCTCCTACTCCAAGATCCCACACTCTTTCTTCCGTGCCATAAAGCCACCCAAACCATGGGAATACCCTTCAAGGGGAGGTGCTTATGGTTGTCTTCATTTAGTTACAGCAGTGGTTTTCAAGGAGAAGGGGCCTCTCCCTTGGGGGACATTTCATGACATCTGGAGGCAATTCTGACTGTCACAACTTGGGGAGAGGTGCAGGTGCTCCTGGCATCTAGTAGTCTTGTGTATAGAAGTCCAGAATGTTGCTAAGCACCCTGTAATGCACAGAACAGCCACAACAAAGACTATTCTGCCCACAATGTTAGCAGTGCTGAGGTTGAGAGGCTCTGACTTACTGGATGCAAAGCCCTTCTCTGATAAGTTTGTCATGAGCCCTCTTCAGCTCAGCTTTCCTTCTTCCCCAAGGGTTCCCATTCCCACAGTCCCTCCAGGAACCATTCTAAGGGGCCAGTCTGTTATCGACTTTCACCTGAAGGGGAGGGGCAGGTATGAGGGAAGACTGCTTAATCCATGATTGAGCTCCTGGTTCCTAGCATGCTCCTTCTGTGGCCCAGGGAGTCAGAATCCACAACCATAGAACCTACTATCAACATGTCTTTGAAGATCAGCTGATCGTCACTCTGCACTTTCCAGAACCCAGTAGTGGGACAGCTGACTGCACAGCAACACTCTGCATACTGAATCCCAACTTCCCATCACCGGTGAGAGCGCTTAACACCACTTCTGGGGAGATCTCCCCACCTAGCCAGCAGCCTCCTCACTTGTTTTCTTTCTGAGAAGATCAGGCATCAATCATTCTCACAGAAAAATCAGACTTGGCAATGAATACAGGACACTGGGCTTGGTTGGGTGACAGAAGACAATAGCAATGCTGATGTTTGACAAAACTCTGATAGCAGCCCATGCAGTTGGCATCTTCTTCCTAAATAAAACAAATTACTTAGTGAGGGCAGAAATCTTGGCAGAATTAATCACTGCCTGGAAAACAATTTCAACCTACAATAAACAGAAGAGAGAAAGAATAATAAATGCATTGCATTGTCCAGTTCTTAACCTGGACCTTGATATATATTAAAAAGCAAGTCAATTATTTTCAGCAATGACAGAAACTCATCTTGTTTAGCAAAATAAGATAGAGAGGTCTGGAGGTGGAAGCCAGCTATCTGAGAGAAGACATCCTGAGATGGTAAATATCTAATGTCAGGCCTTTGCTCAGCTGCAGACTTCTAAGGGACAGATGCAGCCAACTTGGTTACATCTGAGAGAGCAGAGGAAAGAGAAGCAGCATAGAATATTAGGAGAGGAAAGAATATCAGTTACTAGGGAGTTGTTATAAAATATAGAAGTAAAACATAAAAAATGTAGCTATTTTTCAATAAAAGCATCCCATATCTCTGCCGGGTTTAGCTCCTGCTGCCACATTCTATGCAGTGTCTTGGAAGGTGTCTAGCTTTCTGTGGGAAATCAGCACATGAGACAGGAAGAGGTGCTTGTTTCCCAAGACAAAGCTGGGTTGCTTTTCTTCCTCATCTGCTGGACAGATGGACTTTCTGCAGTGATGTTAAACAACTCAAGAGACATTTGAAAGAAAACATTTAATCCTAAAGTAAGTGGGTTTTCATACCTACAGATCCATTATGCAAATTTTACTTTTGATTCATGAGTTTTAAGTGGTACATGCTGACAGACTCCCAGGTTTTCTGGAGTGAGACACCAGAGCATGTGGCATGGGAAGTGGTCAAGTTATATTCTAGACAGTGGAGGTTTTTGTAATAAACAAATTGCTTTTTCTGTCCAAGATGATGGTTGCAGTGCTCCCTGGAGTATAGAGGGTGTCCTTGAAAGTCGCTTAAGATGCCCTTACAAACTATAGGCCTATAAATCTCTCATACACTGTAATCCATGACCCTATCTAGCCACAATCTATTTGCTATGGGAAGAGTGTGATGGTGCATTAAGTCACCATTAAGCATCCAGTTGGGCCTGGATGGGCACCATTGACACAACTACCAAGACATTTCAGATGCTCTTGAGCATCATTGATGTGGGTGATCTAATTCACACGTGAATATGTACAAAGAAAAAATACATTATGAGCTTATCAAAAGTAAACATGTATATAGACAAAGGTTATTTGTTAAACTACATGTTAAGTTCTGCAAGGAGCAAACCCCAGCAGCACCGTAGGGCTTTGCTTGTAGCAGCCACATAATCAGTAGTTAGTAAAGAAATGAATAAATCTGCTTTATTAATTACAAGAAAAGTCTTCTCTTCTCCTCATTGTGGCTCCCCTCATCCATCTCTCTAGCCCTTTCCTAGCCCCCAGAGTTGATCAGTCCAGCAGAAGAAGAAAGAATACAGAGTTGACCCTTTGCCTGAAGGTTCTGGATCATGGAGAAGGGCCATCGGGATCAGGTCCTCCTGAAGGACATAGATTTGGGTCTAATCAAGCCCTTCCAGGGACAGGATGAAGCTGAGAGGGAAGGCTGAGGCTGGGAGTGTGACCCTACAGGATGTGGAAAGTGCCCTGTCTGATGGAAGCCTGTAAGCAGTTCAGAGATGAGAGAGGAGCCAGACACCACGGAGAAACTCAGCCAAGAGGCTCAGAACAAGAATCTTTCTGAATGATAAGAGCTACAATGTTCTTTAATTTCCAAAGCTGTTTGTTAAACATTTAAAAATCTCCTTAGCCTTGTACATCAGGAGCCTGTAGCTATGCTGATACAAGAGACTTCTAGATATGTCTGTGGATGGCTGATCCACAAACCTTAAATCAGAATGGTTAAAGAATCTGCTAATAGGTAGTTTACCACAGACCCAGGCAGGGGCAGCCTCCTAGGATCCCTTGGGAGACACGGCAAGTAAGACCTGCCTCTTCTGCAGTTGAGTGGGCAGAACTCTGTGCTGTGGATAGAGTGAGCTGGGAAGACTTTTTCTCCAAAATATTTCCTTTCCCAGCCTGCCACAATGCCTGAAATTCTTCATTAGAGGTCAAAGTTTTACTTCATATCTTCCCTTCCCAAGTATTTGCTACTCGCAGTGCTGGATGACCCAGAAGCCGCCAGATGCTTTGAACTTGCCTTATGAATTAATGCACTCATTTTTCACACCATGGGACAGCAAGCTCAGAGTGCCATCCTGCTGGAATGTGCAGAAGAAATGTACTTCACTGTGGGAAGAGAGCAGCCGGAGAAAAAGCAATAATGGTTGCAACTCAGAAATCCAGGCTCTGGAAAAGCAGAAGCTCTAAGTCATCCAGGATGTGGAAGTACCAAGGCAGAAGGCAGGAAAGGGAGCTTCAGGCCCTGAGAGCCCCACCCACCACAGCCCCCTTGCACCTTCTTACCCCCAGGCTCCTCCTCTCTCCTGCTCACGGGGGTCTTGAGGCCCATGGCCTTATCCCAGGAGCACCAGGCCTACTGCAGTCCTCACTTGGCCTCATTTCCTTGGGCCCAAGGCCTTGTCTGAATCATGTCCTATAGCATGACAGGGCTCCCAGGTCCACAAAAATCTCCATTTACCTGCTGTGGTGAGTAAAGATGAGCCAACCTTAATTGGTAGTTAATAAAGACACTTGTGAAAATTGGCTGTGCATGGGCTGGTAAAAACCTTGGGAGCCACAAATCTAACTCCTGATTTTTTACCAACTAGAAACATTCTGTGTTTGCACAAGCAATGTGGAAAAGGACAAAGAGCACTGCTTGTGGTCCAAGGGGTTTGTAGGGGAGGAATTCTTTGTTTCCCATGGGAATTCTGACTGTGAAACAATGTTCAAGGATCAGCCAGCTACTGCTACTCTCTGAAGGGAAGCATGGCACAGATGAACACACCAGGGCTCAGGGGAGTATCTCCTTCAAAGTGGAAGAACAAATGTTGGAGGCAGAGCCAGGCCCCAAGGCTCTTAGCCAGTGATCTCCAGTTGCTGATAGAGAAGGTCAGAGGTGGGGTCAGAGCCCTCTCCAAAACCAAGGCCCTGTCCTCCTGCAGAGTCCTGGCCCATTCCATGCCAGGCCTTGCTTGAGCCTCAGCATCCAAAAGTTCAACCCTCACTGGATATCAGTCTTGGCATGTTTGCCTGGCCCTGAGATTTGCCTTTGCTGACACAGCCTGACCTCTCCTCCATCTGCCTATATGTTGCCAAGAGTAGAGAAGCCATTAACCATTTTAATGGGATTCTCACATTCAGATATTAGAAACCTCTAATTTGTTGGCACTCTAGGATGAGAGATCAGGAAATCATTAACTGACTGGTTCTGTGAGGCCTTTTAGTATAACCCCCAGAGACAGCCTCAGCTAATCCATCTGGTTTTTGAGAGGCTTCCCCTCTCCTCCCTTCCCCCTCCTGGTCTGAGGGGCCCCTTGACCTGGCCTGTCTCTTCTGCATACACCAGGCACTCACCCAGGGCTTTCCCTCCTGTCACCACAGTCTGCTTCTCATCTTCAACTTGCACAAACTCCATGGTCGAATATGGCTAATCTCCTGGAGGTGCTGCAGGGTCACAGTGGCTCTCCCACTGTGCACAGCCATTTTCCCTGAGCTCCCCCTTCCCCACCAGATTCCTCTACTGGACAAAGGCAGTCCTGATGCACCAGGTGATCTGAGACCTCACCCAGCACTTCCTGACACCTGTTCCTAGCCAGTCTATGAACAAGTGGGGAAGTCTTCTGAGGCTGCTACAGGGACAGGTGATGTTCCCCATGGTTTCTGGGGCCTAGGGTTGGGCACTGAGATAGTAAACCTTAGCAGTTGCCTCTGGTTCCCCTGGCTTGAGTGGAGCAGGAGCAGCAGGTTGGGCATAGACTCCTGGATGCTTACTGCTGGTAGCCTCAGTTTCCTCTGCTGAGATATCCCTACATGCTCAGTTACTACATAGAGTGTTCATGAGAGTTAAATTAAATATTATCACTTATACAGGTCTGTGTAAATGTCATCTGAGTATTGCTCAGGTGGCCCCCACTCGTGGGGACAAACAAGGTCATGTGCAGTTACCTGGATGTTCCCTGACTCAGCAGGTCTACCTGCTGTGATACTTCTGGCCCTAGAAGGACAATCCCTGCACCTCCAGAACCTGCCAGCTCCACCACGCTCTACTGGGAGCCACAGTAACAACTGGAGAGAGTTCTTGGCAACTACCACCCTCAGGACACTCCACAGACAGCAGAATGAAACACATCCCAGTCTTTCTGTGAAAGAGGCTGATTTGCTTGTACAGGATCTTCAGCCTGAGGGGCAGGCTTCCGGTTTGGCACACATCTAGAGGCCTATGGAGACACTCTCAGGGAACATAGGTCAGGGATAGCCATGTTTACACTCTCCCTCTGTCTCACTACAGCACACTGGTATCTCCCAGAGAGGAGCTTATACACTTGTCTGGAAACCCAATATTTGTGACTGTTGCCTAGGGAACACCTCCAGAATACCTGGTGTGGTGGCCAGCAGGACTTATGCTTGTGGTCCCATAAGACTGTATATATTTGTGTACTTTAAAAGCTACTGCCTGAAAGTCTGTCTTCCAATCAACCTGAATGTAGGTGCTGACCAAGAACCCTCCCTTTGGGACACTGAGAAGTCTTGGCACACCTTCAATACAGGGAACAGTTTAAAATAAAATAAGCTGCTTGGACAATCACAATAGTTCAAGAAACAACCAAGAGCTAGAGCAAGGTTGAATGATAAAGTTCATCTCCTACACAAGACCACTCTTTAAAGTGTGGGAGAGGTGGCTTTTACATGTTATACATAGAAACTAACACAGGGAGTCTAGCAAAATGAGGAAACAGAGTCACATGCTCCAAACAAACAAAAAACCAAGACAAAATCTCAGGAAAGATCCTTAATGAAACAGAGATAAGTAATTTACATGATAAAGAGTTCAAAGTAATTATCATAAAGATACTCATTGAACTTGGGAAAAGGATGGATGAACATAGTGAGGACTAACAATGAGATAGAATATATAAGAAAGTACCAAAAAGAAGTCACAGACCTGAAAAATACTAGAGGGGTTCAATAGCAGACTAGATGAAGCAGAAGAAAGGATTAGTGAACTCCAAGACAGGGCAGTGGAATTCACCCAATCAGGGCAGCAAAAAGAAAAAATAATTTTAAAAAGTGAAGATAGTTTAATGGAATTTTAGGACAGTATCAAACAGACTAACATTTGCATTTTGGGGTCTCAGAAGGAGAAGAGAAAGGGGCAGAAAACTTATTTGAAAAAAGAATGGCTGAAAATTTTCCTAACTTTATTAAGGAAACAGACATCCAGATACAGGAAGCCCAGAGAGTTCCAAATAAGATGAACCCAAAGAGGCCCATACCAAGATACATTGCAATTAAAATATCAATAGTTAAAGACAAAGAGAGAATCTTGAAAGCAGAAAGAGAGAAATAACTTAAGTACAAAGGAAGCCCCATAAGACTGTCAGATTTTTCAGCAGAAATATTGTAGGCCAGAAGGGAGTGACTGGTATATTCAAAGTGCTGAAAGAGAAAAATTTCCAACCAAGAATATTCTACCCAGCAAAGTTATCAATCAGATTGAAGGAGAGAGAAAAAGTTTTCCAGACAAGCAAGCAAAACCTTAAAAAGTTGACCACCACTAACCCAGCCTTACAAGAAATGTTAAAGGGACTTATTTAAGCTAAAAAGAAAGGGCATTAATTAGTAACAAGAAAACATATGAAAGTATAAATCTCCTTGGTAAAGGTAAACATATAATGAAGGTAGTGAGTTAATCACTTATAAAACTACTATGAAAGTTAAAAGACAAAAGTAGTAAAAATAACTATAACTACAATAATTAGTTAAGGGATATGTATGACAAAAATATGACATCAAAAACACTAAATGTGGGATGAGAGTAAAAAATGTAGTTTTAGAATGCATTCAAACTTAAGTTGTTATCAACTTAAAATATACTTTTATAAACATAGATTGCTATATGATACCCACAAAGCAAAACCTATAGTAGATTCACAAAAGATAATGAGAAAGGAATCTAAGCACTCCATTAAAGAAAGTCATCAAACCACAAAGGAAGAGAAAAAGAGAAGAAGGAACAGAGGAATTATAAAACAACCAGACAACAATGAACAAAATGAGAATAAGTACAGAACTATCAATAATTACTTTAAATGTAAATAGACTAAATTATCCAATTAAAAGACATAGTGTAGCTGAATGGGTTGAAAAAAATAAGATCCATCTATATGTTGCCTACAAGAGACTCACTTCAGATCTAAGGACACACACAGACTGAAAGTGAAGGGAGTGGAAAAACATGTTCCATGCAAATGGAAACCAAAAGAAAGCTGAGATAGCTGTGGTTCTATCAGACAAAATAGACTTTAAAACAAAGACTGTAATAAGAGACAAAGATGTGCATCACATAGTAATAAAGGAGTCAATCCAATGAAAGGATGTAATATTTGTAAATGTTTATTCATCCAACATAGGGGCACCTAAATATATAAAGCAAATATTAATAGATCTAAGGGGAGGAATAGACAGCAATACAATAATATTAGGGGACTTTACTACTCCACTTACATCAATGGGTAGGTCATCCAGACAGAAAATCAATAAGAAAATATCAGCTTTAAACAATGCATTAAACCAGATGAACTTAACAGATATACACAGAACATTCCATCTAATAGCAGCAGAATACACATTCTTCTCAAGTACACATTGAACATTCTCCAGGATAGATCACATTAGGACACAAAACAGGATCAAAAAATAAATTTAAGAAGAAAAAATTTGTTTTAAAGATGTTCAAAGAACACAACTAAGACTTGCACAAGATAAGAATATGATGTATGAAAAAATGAGACTATCAATAAAGAGATAGAAAGTATAAAAGAGTCCCAAAATATCTAGAGATGAAAAGTACAAAAATTGAAATGATAATTCACTAGAGGGGTTCAAAAGGAAATTTGAGCTGTAAGAAGAAAGAATCAGTAAACTTTAAGATAGGATAATTGAAATTTTTGAGTCTGAGGAACATAAAGAAAAAATAATGAAGAGAAGTAAACAGAGCTTATAGGACTTGTGGGACACCATTAGGCAGACAACATATGCATTGTGAGAGTTCCAGAAGAAGAGAGAAAAAGAGGTGGAAAGACTATTTGAAGAAATAATGTTAGAAAATGCCCTGACCATGATGAAATGTATGAATATACAAATCCAAGAAACTCAACAAACTTCATTTATGATAGTGTTAATGAGACCCACACTGAGGCACATTACAATCAAACTGTAAAAAGATAAAGACAAAAAGACTCTTAAAATCAACAAGAGAGAAGTGACTTGCCACATACGAGGGATCATCATTAAAATTATCAGTTGATTTCTCATTGGAAACCTTGGAAGCCAGAAGGCAGCAGGCTGATATAGTGAATGTTCTGGGGGGAAAAACTGTCCATTGAGAATTTTATAGTGGGTAAAACAATTATTCAAAAAATGAGGGTGCAATTAAGACATTCTCAGATACAAAAGCTGAGGAAGTTAATTACCATTAGACCCGCCATAAAAGAAATGCTGAAGGGATTTCTTTATGTGAAAATGAAAGACATGAGGCAGCAACATGAATTCATACAAAGAAAAAAAGATCTCTATTAAAGGTAAATAAATGGGCAATTGTAAAAACTAGCATTATTGTAATTTTGTTTTGTAATTTCACTTTTTATTTTCTACACGATTTCAAAGACAAATGTATGCAAAAATCATTAATCTATGTTATTGGGCACACAATGTATAGAGATGTAATTTTTGACATCAGTAACAGAAATGAAGGTGATGGAGCTGTATAGGGGCAGAGTTTTTGTATGATAATGAAGTTAAGTTGGTATAAATTCAAGTTAGGTTGCTGTAGCTATAGAATGTTAAATACAATATCCATGGTAATCACAAAGAAAATATCTATAGAACATATACAAAAGGAAATAAAATGTTTCATTATAAAAAAAAATCAACTAAACACCAGAGAAGAAGGTAATGGAGGAAACGAGTGCCAAAAAAGCTATAAGGCATATAGGAAACAAATAGTAAAATGGCTATTATCCTCTTTATCAATAATTACTTGAAATGTAAATTGATTAAATCTCTGATCAAAACATAGTGATTGGAAGAATAGATAAAAACAACATGATATAACCATATGCTGTCAACAAGAGACTTACTTTACATTCAAAGACACAAGTATGTTGAAAATGAAAGGGTGGGAAAAGATATTTTGTGTAAATAGTAACCAAAAGAGAGCTAGGTGGTTATACTAATATCAGACAAAATAGGCTTTATGTCAACAAAGGTTATAAGAGGTAAGGGTATTATAAATTAATAAATGGTTCAATACAGCTAGAAGATATAACAATTGCAAATAATTACACACCTATTAACAGAACCTTAAAATATATGAAGGAAACATTGATAGAATTGAAGGGTCTAATAGACAATTCTACAACAGTGGTTAGAAATTTTATTATCCCACTTTCAATGATGGATAGAACAAATAGACAGATGATAAATAGGGAAATAGAGGACTTGATAACACAGTAAACTAACTAGACCAAAGAAACATATTGAGAACACTCTATCCAAAAGCAGCAGAATGCACATTTTCCTTAAATGCAATATGGTAAATTCTTCAGGATAGACAATATGTTAGGCAACAAAAAAGTCTCAATGCATTTAAAATTATAAATATCATACTATATATCTTCTCTGACCAGAATGGTATGAAGTTAGAAGTTATTAATAGAGGAAAGCTAGAAGATTCACAAATACGTGGAAATTAAACTACACATACTGAAAGAGTGGGTCAAAGAAGAAATCACAAGGGAAATTGGATAATACCTTGAGGCCTTTGAAAATAAAAACACATTACACCAAAACTTATGGAAAGCAGCAAAAGCAATATAAGAAGAAAACTTATAGCTGTAAATGCTTATGTTAAAAATGAAGTCTCAACAGTGGCACCAGCATGTGAGTTGTTCCCTTTGTCTCTCCCCTCTAAGTTACAAAAAATTGGGCCTCCAATGATCAACAAAGGACTCCCTAAACAGCACACAAGAACACCAAAAAGACCTATGCATCTATACTTCTGAAGTGGTGCTGGTCTTTCCAGTAGTGGGGACAGTTTCCAAAATGCAAATTTTCCTGCCTGGGGAGGGGCACCCTGAGAGGGGGCTTCAGGGTGCACTGATGCATGCCAGAGACATGAGAAACAATGACATTCACTCTCAGCTTAGCCATTGCTTCCCCCAGAGGTGGCAGGTGGCACCTGACTTCAGGAACTGCAACAGAAACTGTGACCAACCCCCAGTGGCAACACATCCATCAGCAGCTTTACCAGCAGCAGGGGCTGCATATGAGACCCCAGGCCCCTGGCAGTGATAGTGACACTCAATAGCCCAGTGTCTTTGGCAGAGGTGCTGGCAGCACCCCTAGACCACCCTAGAGCAGTAGCACAGGTAGTGCATGGGGCAGAAGCACTTGAGCCCATGGAGAGCCTGCAGAGAGCTGGTGGAGGAAGATGAGATGCAGGTGACCCCAGAAGTAGCAGAAGTACAGCCTGGTGACCCCAGTGGTGACACCTGAGACAGCAGTGACATCATGAGTAGCAAGGCACTAGCAACCTTAGAGGCACAAGCAGCACAAGGAGGACACTAACAATATCTCTGGTAGGGGCAGTGGAAAAGTTCAGGCTCTCAAATACAATCAGAAGCAGCTAAGAACCAAAGTAACCAAAACTGTACCCTAATAAAGATAGTGTTTACTACCACAAATGCACCAGCAGAGAATCAACTCATCAAGCACCATGAAGAACTACAGTAACACAAGAGAAAAGAAAGAAAATGACAACTCTCCAGAAACCAAACTTGAAGTCACTGAAGAATATAATCTAACTGACAGAGAATTCAAAATAGCTATTATAAAGAAACTCAGAAAAATAATTCAATGAGCTCAGGAATAAAATTAATGAACAGAAGGAGTACTTCACCAAAAGGATTGATACTCTTAAAAACAAAAGAGAGAAATTCTGGAGAAGAAAAATACAATTAGAAATGAAAAATATAGTAGAAAGCATTGAAAGTACAGTCAACCATGTGGAAGAGAAAATTAGTGAGTTCAAAGATAGAAATATAGAAATGGTTCAGGTAGAAAGGAGGTAGCAGAGATTTTTAAAAAATGAAGAAATTTTACTGGAAATATCTGACTTAATTTGAAAAAGCAACATAAGCATAATAGCTATCCCAGAAGGAGAAGAGAGGTAGAAAGGAGCAGAGAGCTTATTTAAAGAAATAATAGCTGAGAAATTCCCAAACCTGGGGAAGGAATTGGATATAGAAGTACATGAAGATAATAGAACTCCTAATTATCTCAATGCAAAAAGACCTTCTCCAAGGCATATTACATTAAAACTGTCAAAAGTCAATGACAAAGAAAGAATATTAAGGGTGGCCAGAGAGAAGAAAATAACTTACAAAAGAGCTCCTTTCGGGTGGCTGGCCCAGTGGTGTAGTGGTTAAGGTCACATGCTCTGCTTCAGCGGCCCGGGGTTCAGAGGTTCGGATCCCGGGGGTAGACTGACACGCTGCTTGTCAAGCCATGCTGTGGCAGCATCCCATATAAAGTAGAGGAAGATGGGCACAGATGTTAGCCCAGGGCCAATCTTCCTCAGCCAAAAGAGGAGGATTGGCAACAGATGTTAGCTAAAGGCTAATCTTCCTTAAAAAAAATCTCTCTTCAGTTTATCAGCAATTTCTCAGCAGAAACTCTAAAGGCTAGGAGAGACGGAGTGATATATTCAAAATATTGAAAGACAAAAATTATCAGTCAAGAATACTCTATCCAGCAAAGTTATCCTTCAGATATGAAGGAGAAATAAAGGCTTCCCCAGACAAACAAAAGCTGAGGGAGTTCATTGCCACTAGATCACCCTTACAAGAAATTTTGAAAGGAGCCATTCTACCTGATACAAAAAGGCAAAGATATACAAAACTTTGAGCAAGGTAATAAATAGACAGAAGAATCAGAAAAATGCAACTTATATCAGAATAGGTTAGTAAACACTTAATTATAACATAAAGACCAAAGGGAAAGAGCATCAAAAATAACCATAACCACTTCAATTTGGTAAAAAACTCACAAAACAAAAAAAAAAAGGATAATTTGTGACAAAAACACAGAAGGGGAAGAGGAAGAGGATGAAACCTGCATAGGCTAATGGAAATAAGATGCTATCAACTGGAAAACGATGACTTCACCTGTGAACTTTTATGGTAACCAGAAAACAAAACTGAGCAGAGTCACAAATCATAAATAAAGAGAAAACTGAGAAAAGATAACAGAAAACCACCAAACTGAAATGGCAGACAAAAATATAATGAAAAAGAAACAATGGAAATATAGAACAACCAGAAAACAAAAGACAAAATTTTAGTATTAAGCCTTCATATATGAATAATCACTCTAAATGTAAATAGATTGAATTCAGCAATCAAAAGATGCAGAATGGCTGGATGGATTAAAAAACAAGACCCAAAAATACACTGCCTCCAAGGACACCCATTTCAGCTCTAAAGAAAAACCTAGACTCAGAGTGAAGGGATGGAAGATGATACTCCAAGCAAATGGCAAACAAAAGAAAGCAGATGTAGTCATACTTATATCACACAAAACAGACTGCAAGCCAAAAAAGATACCAAGAGACAAAGATGGACATTATAAAATGATAAAAGGGACATTCTATCAAGAATACATAACACTTATTAATATATATGCACCTAACATAGGAGCCCCAAATTGTATAAAGCAACTATTAACAGACCTAAAGGGAGAAATTGACAGCAACACAATAATAGTAGGGGACTTTAACACCTCACTTACCTCAATGGATAGACCCTCCAGACAGAATGTCTAGAAGGAAACATTGGCCTTAAATGAAACACTAGACCAGATGGAATTAATAGACATATAAAGAACATTCCATCCAAAAACAACAGAATGCACATTTTTCTCAAGTGCCCTTAGAACATTCTCAAATATAGACCAGATTTTGGGAAACAAAACAAGCATCACTAAATTTAAGAAGAATGAAATCATATCAAGCATTTTTTCCAATCACAATCATATGAAACTAGAATTCAACTGCAAGAAGAAAGCTGGAATAGTCACAAATATATGGAAACTAAACAACATGGTACTGAACAATTATTAGAACAATAAAGAAATCAAAGGAAGAATAAAAAATACCTGGAGACAAATGAAAATGAAAATACAACATATCAAAACTCATGGGATGCAGCAAAAGCATTAGTAAGAAGGAAGTTTATAGCAATACAGGCCTTACCTTAAGAAATAGGAAAAATCTCAAAATGGTAATCTTAAAGTACACCTGAAAGAACTAGAAAAGGAAGAAAGTAAAATCCCAAAGGTAGTATAAGGAAGAAAATAATAAAAATCAGAGCAGAAATAAACAAAATATAGACTAAAAAAAAAAAAAAAACAATAGAAAGGGTCAATAAAACTAAGAGCTAATTCTTTGAAAATGTAAACAAAATTGACAAGCCCTTAGCCAAACTCACGAAGAAAAAAAAATAAGGCTCAAATAAATTAAATCAGAAATGAAAAAAGAGAAATTAATATACATACCACAGAAATACAAAGGATTATAAGAGAATACTATGAAAAACCTATGTACCAACAAATTGGATAATCTGGAACAAATGGATAAATTCTTAGAATCATACAACCTCTCAAATGGAACCAAAAAGAAATAGAAAATCTGAATAGACCAATCACAAGTAAAGAGATTGAAATAGATACTAAAAACATCCCAAAAAACAAAAGTCCAGGACAAGATGGCTTCTCTGGTGAATTCAAAATACATTCAAAGAAGATTGAACACCTATCCTTCTCAAACTCTTCAAAACTTGAAAGAGGAGGGGATGCTTCCTACCTCATTCTTTGAAGCCAACACTACCCTGATACTGAAACCAGAAAAAGACAACACAGAAAAAGGAAAATTACAGGCCAGTATCACTGATGAATATAGATGCAAAAATCCTCAAGAAAATATGGACAAATAGAATACAACAATACATTAAAAGGATTATTCGCCATGACCAAGTGGGTATATTCCAGGGATGCAAGGATCTTTCAACATCTACAAATCAATCAGTGTGATAAACCACATGAACAAAATGAAGCATAAAAATCACATGATCATCTCAATAGATGAAGACAAAGCATTTGACAAGATCCAATGTCCATTTATGGTAAAAACTCTTAATAAGATGGGTATAGAAGGAAAGTCTCATCATAATTATATATAAATATATATAATTATAAATATAAAGGAATAAATATATTCCTCATCATAATAAAGGCCATTTATGACAAACCCACAGCCAACATCATACTCAATGGTAAAAAACTAAAAGTTATTCCTCTAAGAACAGGAATAAGACAAAGATGCCCATGCTCACCACTTTTATTCAGCATAATATTGGAAGTCCTAGCCAGATCAATTAGGCAAAAAAAGGGGAAAAAATGAAATAAAAGTTATCCAAATTGGAAAGGAAGAAGTAAAACTGTGACTATTTGCATGACATAATTCTATATATAGAACACCCTAAGGATGACATCAAAATCTGTTAGAAATAATTTAAAAATACTGATTTTGCAGGGTACAAAATCAACATACAAAAATCAGTTGCATTTCTATACACTAACAACAACTAGCAGAAAGAGAAATCAAGAACACAATCTCATTTACAATTGCAACAAAAAGAATAAAATACCTAGGAATAAATTTAACCAAGGAGGTGAAAGACCTATACACTGAAAACTATAAGATATTATTGACAGAAAGTGAAGAAGACATAAAGATATAAACAAAAACAAACACATAGAGACAGAGATTGGATTGGTGGTTAACAGAAGGGTGGGCAAGGGAGGAGGGTGAAACAGCTGATTAGCCACATGTATATCATGATGGATTATAATTAGTTTTTGGTTGGTGAAAATGATGTAATCTACACAGAAATAGAAATATAATGATGTACACCTGAAATTTATATAATATTATAAGCCAATGTTACCACAATAAAAAAATTTAAAAAGAAGTTATAAAGAAATGGAAAGATATTCCATGCTCATAGATTGTAATAATTAACATAGTTAAAATGTTCATATTATCTAAAACAATATACAGATTCAATGTAATCAAAATAGGAATCCCAATGACATTTTTCACAGAAATAGAGCAAAGAATCCTAAAAGTTATATGCAACAACAAAAGACTCCAAAGACCCCACATAGCCAAAGCAATCCTGAGAAAAAAGAACAAAGTTGGAGGCATCACAATCCGTGATTTCAAAATATACTGAAAAGCTATAGTAATCAAAAAAGACTGGTACTGGCAGAAAAACAGACACATACAGAATTGAGAGCCCAGAAATAAAACTACACATCTATGGGCAGCTAATCTTTGACAGAGGAGCCAAGAACATACAATGGAGAAAGGAATGTCTCTTCAATAAATGATGTTGGGAAAACTGGATAGCCACATGCTAAAGAATGAGAGTAGACCAATATCTCACACCATACACAAAAATTAACTCAAAATGGATTAAAGACTTGAGTGTAAGACCTGAAACCATAAAACTCCTAGAAGAAGATATAGGCAGTACGCTCTTTGACATTGGTCTTAGCAGTATCTTTTTGAATACTATGACTCGCCAGGCAAGGGAAAGAAAAGAAAAATTAAACAAATGGGACTATGTAAAACTAAAAAAGTTCTGCATGGCAAAGTATATCATCAACAAAATGTAAAGACAACATATCAGTTGGGAGAAAATATTTGCAAATCATATATCTGATAAGGGTTTAATGTTCAAAATGTATAAAGAACTCATACAACTCAACAACAACAGAAAAAGAACCCAATCAAAAAATGGGCAGAGAACATGAATAGACATTTTTCCAAAGAAGACATATAGATGGCCAGAAGACACATGAAAAGATGTTCAACGTCACTAATTATTAGGGAAATGCAAATCAAAATGACAATATCACCTCACACTCATCAGAATGGCTATTATTAAAATGACAAGATATAATATGTACTGGAAAAGGTGTGGTGAAAAAGGAACCCACAGACAATGCTGGTGGAATGAAATTTCCATGGTGTAGACACGACAGAAAACAGTATGGAGGTTTCTCTAAAAATTAAAAATAATAATACATATGATCCAGCTATTCCAACAAGAAAACACTAATTCAAAAAGATATATGCATATCTTCATTCATTTCAGCATTATTCACAATAACCAGGACATGGAAACAACCCAAGTGCCCATCAATGCATGAATTGGTAAAGAAAACATTATATATACATATTATATATATATATATAATGGAATACTACTCAGCCATAAAAAAGATGAAATCATGCCATTTGTGACAACATAGATGGTCCTTGAGGATATTATGCTAAGCAAAATAAGTCAGAGAGAGAAAGATTAACACCATATGAACTCACCTTTATGTGTAAGATAAACAAACGAACAAACACATAGATAAAAATAGATTGGTGATTAGCAGAGGGGAAAGCGGGGGAGGGAGGGCAAAGAGGGTGAAGGGGCACATATGTATGGTGACAGATGGGAACTAGACTTTTGGTGGTGAATAGGAGGCAGCCTATACAGAAGCTGAAATATAATGATGTACACCTGAAATTTGCATGATATTATAAACCAATGTGCCCTCAATAAAATAATTTAAAGAAAAAGGTGTCTCAAATCAAAACATAACTTTATATCTTAAAGAACGAGAAAAGAAAAAGTAAACTCAAAGCTAGCAGAAGGAAGGAAATAATAAAAGAGCAGAGATAAATACAACACAGAATTAAAAAACAAGAAAGAAAATGAAACAAAGAGTTGATTCTTTAAAAAGATCAACAAAATGGACAAATCTTTAGCTTGATTGACAAAGAGAAAGGAGAAAAGACTCAAAAAGATAAATTAAGAAGTGAAAGAAGGAACTTTATAATCAATTTTACAGAAATGTAAAAAATATGAGAGTACTATGAACAATTGTACAGCAATGAATGAAGAATCTATATGATATCATCAAAATAAACAAAATACCAAGGATTCATGAATAAACACAAAATCTGAGTAGACCTATAACTAGTAAGGGAATTGAATCAGTTATCAAAAACTTCCCAATAAAAATTTCTGGAACAGATGGCTTCACCTGTGAAGTCTATCAAATATTTAAAGGATAATTAACAATAATCTTTCTCAAACTCTTCCAAAAAGTTGAATAGGAGTTAACATTTCCTAACTTGTTTTATGAGGCCAGCATTACCTCGATAGTTAAGTCAGATAAAAATATCACAAGAAGAGAAAATTGCATACCAATAGCCCTTATAAATATAGATGCAAAAATCCTTAACAAAATTTTAACAACTTGAATGTAAAAGCATGTTAAAAAAATATTTCACTGTCACTAAATGGGCTTTGTCTCAGAATGCAAGGCTGTTTCACCATAAGAAAATCAACCAATGTAATACATCACATTAATAGAAAAAAGGGGAAAAAAAGCACACAGTTACCTCAACTGATGCAGAAAAGGCATTTGAAAGCATCCAACACAGTTTAATGATTAAAACTCTCACAAAACTATAAACAGAGGGAAACTTTTTCAACATAGGAAAGCATAATTTTTTTAAAAACACAATGAACTCAGGGGGCCGCCTGGTGGCGCAGCGGTTTAGTCCGCGCTTGGCAGCCTGGGGTTCGCAGGTTCGGATCCCGGGCGCCCGCCGATGCACTGCCTGTCAGCCACGCCGTGGTGGTGTCCCATATAAAGTAGAGGAAGATGGGCACGATGTTAGCCCAGGGCCAGTCTTCCTCAGCAAAAAGAGGAGGATTGGACGGATGTTAGCTCAGGGCTGGTCTTCCTCATGAAAGAAAAAAAAAAGAAGAAAAAACACAATGAACTCAACAGTGAAAGACTGAAAGCTTTTTCTCTAAGATTAGGACCAAGAAAGAATGCTCACTTTCACTTCTGCTATTTACCACTGTCTTGGAAGTTCTAGCCAGGGCTATTTGCCAACAAAAACAAAAAAACAAAAAACAAAAAAAAAAGAAAAGAAACAAACAAACAACATCATATTACAAAGGAAGATGTAAAACTATCTCTATTCACAGATGACATTTTTCCATGGAATACAACATTCCAAGAATCCACAGGAAAGTTACTAGAGCTAATAAAAAAAATTCATCAAAATTACAGAGTGAAAGATCAACACACAAAAATAAGTTATATCTCTCTGCATCAGTATTGAACAATCCAATAGCATCCAAAATAATCAAGTACTTAGTAATAAATCTAACCAAGGAGGTAAAAGACTTGCACACTGAAAGCCACAAAACATTGCTAAAAGATATTAAAGAAGATACAAATAAATGGAAAGACATCCCATGTTCATGGATAGGAAGAATCATGTTAATATTGTTAACATGTCAGTATTACCCAAAACGATCTCCACATACATTACAATCCTTATCAAAATTGCAATAGCTTTTTTCACAGAAATGGAAATGCCAATCTTCAAATTTATATATATTTTAAGGGATCTTGAATAACCAAAACTATCTTCCAAAAGAAGAATAAAGTTGAACTCACACTTTCCTACTTCAGACCTTACTACAAAGCTACAGTAATTAAAATAGCATAGTAATCATAAAAAGACATATATATCAATAAAGTAGACTAGAGAGCTCAGAAATAAATCCTTGCACATATGGTCCATTGATTTTTGATAAGGATGCCAAGACTATTCAATGGAAAAGGACAGTCTTTTCAAAAATGGTGCTGGGAAAACTCTGTCTATGCACACAAAAGCATGAAGTTGTCCTTTTTCCTTATACCATATACAAAAGTTAACTCTAAATAGATTAAAGAACCAAACTGAAGAGCTAACACTGTAATAAAACTCTTAGAAGAATTCACTGGGAAAACTCTTTATGACATTATATTTGGCAACAATTTCATGTATATGACACCAAAAGCTCAGGAAACAAAAGAAAAATAGATAAATTAGACTTCATCAAAATTAAGAAATTTTGTGCATTAAATGACTATCAAAAAAGCAAGAAGACAACCTACAAAATGGAGGTCATTTGCTGATAATATACCTGATAATGAACTAATACCTAGAATATATAAAACACTTCCACAACTTGACAAAAAATAAAATCAACACAATTCAGAAATATGAAAAGGACTTAAATAGACATTTCTTTAAAGAAGTGGAGAAAATAAAATACTCAAGCATTGCTGGTGACAATATAAAATTGTATAGCCACTGTGGAAAACAGCTTGGCAGTTTCTCACACAGGTAAGCATAAAACTACTGTTTGACTCAGCAATTTTGCTCCTTAGCAAAAAAACTGAAAGTATAGACTCAAAAAGCTATTTGTACACCAATGTCCATTGTAGCGTTATTCATGATAGCAAAAGTGTAGAAACGACACATGCCCATTAACAGATTAATAAATAAACAAAATGTGGTATACACATACAATGGAATATTCAGCTACAAAATAGGAATGAAATTTTGACATATGTTACAACATGGACAAACCTTGAAAACCTTACATAAAAAACCTTACAATAGGCCAGACACAGAAGAAAAAATATTGCATGACTCCATTTGTATGAGGTAGCTAGAATTGGCAAATTCGTTGAGACAGAAAGTAGAATAGAGGTAAACAAGGGCTATGGGAAGAGAGAAATGGAGAGTTACTGTTTAATGGGTACAGTTTATGTTGGGGATAAGGAAGAAGTTTTGGGTATAGTTAGTGGTAATGGTTACACACATTGTGAATGTATTTAGTGCCACCGAATTATACACTTACAAATGGTTAAAATAATAAATGTTATATTATTGGTATTTTACTGTAGTAAAAAAATTTTAAAGAAAAAATTAAATACACATTCTGTACATCCCAAATGGCAGAGAAAGTACTTCAAAAACTTGCTTCTCTATAAAAGCACTGAATATATTGACAAAGAAATTGCCAAAGTCAGCTTCATCTGATCTCTGGAAAGTAACCAAAGGCTTGAAACAATCTGAGAAATGTTTCTTCAAGAAAAATACCTGAATATTAGTAAGAACTTCCAGCATTGCAGCATTTTAAATTGTCCTATTTCCACCCTCCTCTACCCAGCTCTGTGGTAAGCTTGAATACAAGCATCTTTGTGGACATGATAGCTATGACACACAGCAATCTACTAGCAACTGAAGGAGGCAGTCTGAGTTTGAAGCTCCAGGAAAATTTTCATGGTGAGAATTGTCAATGTTTGGCCTATCTAGCATTGCTTTGGAAAAGTCCTGTGTATAAACCTTGTCATTATTTGATCTAACTGAGAGCTTGCTCAATGGGAAAATTCCTATCACCCAAGCATTTGTTAAAAGCTATCAGTATTAACAACGATACAAGTTAGGGCAAAAAGAAGGTGCCCACCCCACAAAAGAAAAACTTATAAGGAAGATCTGGGGAGTAATATCTCTATACAAGGCTTTGAAATGCTTCAACCTATTCTTGGAGATCCAGAAGTCCATGCTTACATGCAGGGATGTGCACATGCACCACAAACCTAGAGACAGCCCTAATCTCTTACTTCTTGTGTATCTTGAGGCCCTGTGCAAGCAGGAAGTGAAGATCAAGTCAGAGTTTTGAATCACCAGAGTGTTAAGGCATGCTCAAACATACATACACAATCTCTAAGCAAAGGATGGAAGACATATTTGTTCTAGCATTTAAGGAAATCTATGTCCAGTAATTAGCTGACTACTAAGCTAACCAACCAGACTTTAATGGCTGCACAGAACAAGGAATGTAGAGTTGACAGAATTAGTCCAGGAAAGTCACTAAACAAAAAGTGATAATGATGCCAACAAACAGCAGCAACAAATTCTGGGGAGAAGAGTTCTGATTTCCAGAGTCACCATATTATATGATTTAAAACATAGGGTTTTCAACAAAAAATTATAAGATACACAAAGAAACAGGAAACCATGGCCCAGACACAGGAGAAGGAGCAGTCAGTGGAGACTGTACCTGAGGAAGTCCAGATGTTGGATTTACTACATAAAGACTTTAAATCAGTTATTATAAATATGTTCAAAAGCTAAAGGAAATCATGTCTAAAAAAATTAAAGGAATTTATTAGAACAATGTCTCACCAAATAGAGACTATCAATAAAGAGGTAGAGATTATTAAAATAAAAAAACAACCAAATAGTATTTCTAGAGTTGAAAGTATTACAGCAGAAATGAAAAATTCACTAGAGGGACTCAAAAGCAGACTTCAGTTGACAGGAGAAAGAACTTGAGGATAGATCAATTGAGATTATTTGGTCTGAGTAACAAAAAGAAAAAAGAGTGAAGAAAAATAAAGAGACCTTCAGAGATCTATATATCAAGCATATCAATATAATGTGAGTTCCAGAAGGAGAGAAGAGAGATAAGGGCACAGCAAGAATATTTGAAGAAATAATGGTGAAAACCTCTCCAAATTTTATGAAGAACACTAATCTACACATTCTAGCAACTCAATGACCTCCAAGTAGAATAAACAAATATATCCGTACTTAGAAGCATCATAATCAAACTGCTGAAAGACAAAGACAACAAGAGAATCTTGAAAGCTGCAAGAGAAGTGATCATCATGTATAAGAGAGCCTAAATAAGACTAACAGCTGACTTCTCAGCAAATATCAAGGAGGCCAGAAGACAGTGGGAGAACAAATTCAAATATCTGAAAGAAAAGACTGTTAATCAAGAATTCTATGTCCAGTAAAATTGTCCTTCAAGAATGAGAGATAATAAATTCAACAAAAATGACAAAGAAAGCACTCTGAAAATTCTGTCCTCCCTAAAAGTAATGAAAAATTACTTTTTCAGAACTTTTCAGAATAAATTTTTTTCAGAGCTCTGGAAATATCCAAAGGCTTGAAATAATCTAGGGAGTGTTTTTATTAGAAAAACAGCTGAATCTTGGTAAGAACAGCAGGCTCTGTTGTGTTTTAACTTTCCCTATTCCCTTCCCCCTCTTTCCAGCTTTGTGGTCACTTGACTTCCAAAAGTCCATAGAAAACCAGTGAAAATTAGCAGCCTGGCAGCCACATGGGGGAAGAACAAGGTTAGAGCTCCTTCAAAGCCTCACTCCCAGAAAATTCTCATTATTTGATTTGTCTGCTGGTTCCCCCTGAAAATTCCATTTGTAGGGCTGTCTGTTTGACATGACTTGGAGCTTACTTAGTATGAAATGCCTTTTCCATAGGGGCATTTGTTGAAAACATTTGGAGACAATTATTCAACTTAGGGCTTCCTGAGGTGATAAATAACTGTTGGAGCAAACCATAGGCTAACCAAAAAGATTAAAAAGAAAAGCTGGGGAATTAGATATTGACAGTACCACTGAAAAGCTATGGCATATTCCTGAGAATCTGGAAGGCTATAGGCATGTATAGGGCATTGCTCATGTCAGGGCTGTGTGCATGTTCAGGAAAGACATGACAAGACTGTAAGCACTCATGTCTACCTAATGTTGAGGTTCTGAATAAGTAGGAAGCAAAGGCTAATGCAGTCATCAACTTCCTGACTGAATGTTGACAAGCACACAGAGTATCTTGGCAAAGACTAGGAGATTTACCAGTTCAGGTATTTAAGGAAATTTCTGTCCAGTTATTAGCTGACTGATAAGCTAAATGAGTAGATTTTTCAGTGACCACACACTACAAGGAATGCAGACTTCAAATAATTATTTTGGGAAAGTCCCTAAAAAAACTGCAGAACAACAACAAACAGCAACAGAAACAAACTCTGGAGGGGAATAGAATCTGATCTCCAGAGTTGCAACACTATATTATTTAAAATATACAATTTTCACCAAAAAATATGAGTATATGCAAAGAAACAATACAAATGTCATTCATATACAGGAAAATAAGCAGTCAATAGAAACTGTTCCTGAGGAAGCACAACAATTGGACTTATACAGATTTTAAATCAGCTATTTTAAGTGTTCAAAGAAGTAAAGGAAATGATGTTCTAAAAAATGTAAGGAACATTTGGAGACAATATCTCATCAAATATAGCTTATCAATATGGTGATAAAAATTAGTTTAAATAAATGAAAATACTAGAGTTGAAAAGTAAAATAACTGAAATAAAAAATTCACTGGAGTTGCTCAACAACAGATGGGAGTAGGCAGTATAAAGAATCAGCAAATGTGAAGATAGGTCAATTCAGATTATCTAATTTTAGAAACAGAAAGAAGAAAAAACTGAAATGAAGAAAAATAACAAAGCCTCTGTATCCAGCAAAACTATCCTTCAGAAAAAAAAATGTCATCCCAGATGAACAAAAACTGAGATAATTTTCCCTAGCAAACCTGTTTTATTAGAAATACTAAAGAAAGTTCTCCATGCTTAAATAAAAAGACAATATACAGTAACTTGGATCCATATCAAGAAATCAAAAGCACTGGTAAAAGTAACTACATACATAGTATGAATTTATTTTTTGTGAGTAATATTTTTTCTCCTATTTGATTTGAAAGAAAACTGCACAAAACAATAGTGATAAATATGAGTTGAAGGGCATACAATGTAAGAACATGTAATCTGTATGACAGTAACAGCATAAAGGAGGGGGTAAGGAACAGACCTCTTAGGAAGGAAAATTTTGTATACTGCTGATATTAAGTTGTTAGTAATCCAAAGTGATTGTAATATGTTATGGCATTAATTGTAATCCCTGTGATATCCATTAAGAAAACAACTAAAAAGAAAAAAATCATAGTAAGAGAAATGAAAAGGGAATTAAAATGGCACACTAGAAAATATCTATTTAACACAAAGAAAGTAATAGAGGAGTAGAAGAATACAAATAGTATAAGACATAGAGAAAACAAATAGCAAAATATCAGACACAAACTTTGCCTCATTAAGTAAACACATTAAATATAAATGGATTAAATACTCCAGTCAAAAGGCAGAGACTGACAGAATGCATTAAATGATTCAATTATCTGCTGTGTACAAGAGAGTTTAGATTCAGAGACAGCTGAATCTAGCTAAGTAGCTACAATAGATAAAAAGTAAAAGGATGGAAAAAGATATACCATGCAAACAGTAACCAAAAGAGAGCTGGAGTGGCTATACTAATACCAGACAAAATAGACTTTAAGACAAAAATTGTAAATAGAGACAAAGAACATTTTATAATGATTAAAGGGTCAATCTGTCAAGAAGTTATGACAGTTATAAACACATACATACCTGTTAATAAAGGAAATGGAGAAAGAAAACCTTTCAGAATTTGAGGTAGAAAAAGGCAATTCATCAAGTTAGTTGGAGACTTCTATAGCCTGCTTTCAAAAATGAACAGAAAATCTAGACAGCATATCATAAAGGAAATAGAAACTTTTATTTTTCAATTAATTTATTTTTTTTCTGAGGAAGACCAGCCCTGAGCTAACATCCATTGTTAATCCTCCTCTTTTTGCTGAGGAAGATTTGCCCTGGGCTAACATCCGTGCCCATCTTTCTCTACTCTACATGGGATGCCACCACAGCATGGCTGACAAGCAGTGCGTCGGCAGGCACCGGGATCTGAACCCGTGAATCCCGGGCTCCCAAACACGAAATAACTGCTGTGCCACTTGGCCTGCCCCAGACATAGAAACTTTTAACAACACTATTTACCAGATAGACCTAACAGACATCTAGATATAAAACCTCCACTCAGAAACAGAAGAATACACATTCTTCTCAAGTGCATATGGAACATTGTCCAGGATATATCATATGTCAGGCCATAGAACAAGATGTATTAAAGTTAAAAGTTTTGAAATCATGCAAAGTATGTTTTTCCAAAAAAAAAAGGAATGAAATTTTTAATCAATAACTGAAGAAAATCTAGAAAATTCACAAATATATGGAAATTAAATAACATACTCTTAAGTAACCAATGGGTCAAATAATAAATCACTAAGGATATTAGAAAATAGCTTGGAATGAATGAAAAGAAAAGCCTAATATGCTAAAACTTCTGGTACACCACAAACAAAGGGATTAGAAGGAAAGTTATAGCTGTAAACATGTACATTTTTTTTAAAAAAGAAATATCTCAGATCAATAACCTAACCCTCCACCTTAAGAAACTAGAAATTAAGAACAAACTAAATCCAAAGTAAGGAAAGGAAATAATAAAGAATAAATAAAGGGAGGAAATAATAAAGATTGGAACAGAAATAAATGAAATAGAAAATTAGAAAAAATAGAGAAAATCAATGAAACCAAAGACTGACTCCTTGAAAATATTAGTAAAACTGACAAATGTTTAACTAGCCTGATCACGAAATAAAAAGAACATTCAAATTACTAAAATCAAAAATAAAAGAGATGGAGTGACATCACCAAAAATGGCGGAGAAGGAAACAAAAATCCTCAATAGAATTCTAGAAAGCCAAATCTAGCAATGTAAAAAAGAATTATACACCATTACCAAGTGCAATTTATTCCAGAATTGGTTCAATATACAAAAATCAATCAATCTAATACATCATCATGATACGTGACACTACATCAACATAACGAAGGACAAAAACTGCAACATCATCTGAATAGATGCAAGGGTAAAAATTTGGCAAAATGCAACACTTTCATGATGAAAACATTAAGAAAAAATAATACAATTAGGCATAGAAGGGAAAATCCTGAACCATATGAAAGGCATGTATGAAAAAAACTATGGCTAATGTCATATTAATGGCAAAAGAAGGAAAACTTTTCCCCTAATATCAAGACAGGAACAAGACAAAGATGTACAGTCTCAAGACTTTATCCAACATTGTGCTGGAGTTTCCAGCTATGGCAGTTAGGCAACAAAAAAGAAATAAAAGACATCTAGTTTAGAAAGGAAGAAGCTAAACTGTTTCTATTCGTGGATGACATGATATTACATATATAGAAAACCCTAAAGAATCCACAGGAAAAAATACCAGAATTAATACTGAACTCAGCAAAATTGCAGGATGCAATCTTAATATAAAAAATCAACTGAATTTCTGTACCATCCTAGAAAGATATTAAGAAAGTAATTCCATTTAAAATATCATGGAAAAGAACAAAATACTTAAGAATACACGTAAAAAGAGAAGTGCAAGACTTGTACACTGAAAAAATGCAGAAGATATTTGAAAGAATGAAAGAAGTCCTAAATAAATGGAAAGACCTCTATATTCATGGATTGAGACGCTTAATATTTTTAAGCTGTCAGTTCTCCCCAAACTGATCTAGAAATTCAATGCAATCCTTATCAAAATCCCAGCTCTCTTCTTTCTTGAAATTGATAAACTCATCCCAAAATCCTTATGAAATTGCCAAGTTGCTAGAAAGGACAAAAGAATCTCGGAAAAGAACAAATAAGATTCACTCATACTTCTCAATTTCAAAGCTTATTTCAAAGATACAGTTATCAGAACCATGTGGTACTGGGATAAGGATCATGACTATATTAACGCAATATAATTTAGACACCAGAAATACATCCTTACATTTATGATCCACTGATTTTCACCAAGCCTGCCAAGAGAATTCCATGGGGGAAATAATAGTCTTATCAACAAAGAAGGCTGGAACAACTAGAATGATGTTGGACTCTTACTTCTCACACCATATACAAAAATTTACTCTAAATTGACCAAAGATCTCTGCAAGAGCAAAACTTATAAAATTTTTGAAAGAAGACATGGATGTAAATTTCTGTGTTTTTGTTTCTTGGATATGACACCAAAAGCACAGCAATAAAAAATAGATACATTGAACTTCATTAAAATTATAACTTTTTTTACTTCAAAGGGTTATCAAGAAGGGAAAAAGACAACCCATAGAATGGGGAAATATTTTCAAATCATATATATATATATATGATAAGGGAATAATATCTAGAATTATAACTCAATAATAGAAAGGAAACTAATTAAAAATGGTCAAAAGATCTGAAGAGAAATTTCTTCAAAAATATTTACAAATGTCTAACAGGCACATGAAAAAATGCTCAACATTATTAGCCATCAGGAAAAACAAATTAAAACCATGATGACATACCACTTCATGCACACTGGGATGGCTATAATCAAAAAGGGAGATAGCATGTGTTGGAGAGGTTGTGGAGAAATTAGAACCCTCATACACTGCAGGTGGCATTGTAAAATGGTGCAGCTGCTTTGGAAATAGTCTGGCAATTCCTCAAAAGTTTACACTTAGAGTTACCATATGACTCAACAATTCCACTCCTATGTATATACCCAAAAGAAATGAAAATATGTATTTACACAGAAACTTGTACATGAATGTTCATCCCAGAATTGTTCCATAATAGCCCTGAAGTGGAAACAACTCAAATGTCCAGTAAGTAATGAATAGATACATAAAATGTGGTATATCCATACAATGGAATATTATTCAGCAATAATGTTAATGAAGTACAAATACATGCTACAACCTGAATGAATGAAATAAGTTCACAAGACCAGATTATAGGATTTCATTTATATGAAATTTGTAGAATAGGCAAATCCACATAGACAGAAAGTTGATTGTAATTGCTAGAGTTAGGAGGAGGAAGAAATGTGAGTGACTGCTGAAGGGTATGAAGTTTCTTTTTGTTGTGATGAAAATATTCTAAAATTAGATGGTAATGGTGGCACAATTGTGAATATACTACAAACCACAAACTTGCATATTTTAAAAGCATCAACTTTTGGTACATGAATTATCTCTCAATAAGGTGGCAATAAAAGTGTTATTTTAAATACACAGATGCAATGCATTCTAAGTGAAATTAAAAATTAGGAGAAAATAGGGGCCCACCCAGTGGCATAGTGGTTCAATTTGGCACACTCTGCTTTGGCAGCCCAGGTTCACAGGTTTGGATCACAGGCATGGACCTATACTACTCATCAAGCCATGCTGTGGCAGTGACCCATATACAAAGTAGAGGAAGCATGGCACAGATGTTAACTTAGGGCCAATCTTCCTCACCAAAATAAATTTTAAAAAAATTAGGAGAAAATAAACATACTAATTTAAACAACTAATGGAGATACTGGGATTGACTAATAAACCTAATACCAACATTGTAGGCAGCACAGAAAAAAGGGAAAAACACTGAAATTCATGTGTCTCTGTATTTTTCAGAAGAAAATATACCATCTCTTCATGTGGGAGAAAGTTTCCTGATACGACATTTTCATAATTATGCTCATCCATGTTCTTAGAACAACTGAAAAATATTTTTTCTTTAAATAAATTACTATCGGACTTTTCTCTAAACTTGTATTCCCACAAATAATCCAAATTAGTCAAGTTGTTTTCTTTTCTCATCCTTACCTACTTAATTTATCATAATCATCATCATCATTATTTTACAAATATTTATTTGATTATTTAAAAATTGTCTTTGAACACTTTTAATAATGTAGCAATAATCTAAGTTAGTACTTCTCATACTATCTGTGGTGAAACAGAGGTTTTCTTTTTCCAATCTGTTGTAGACTGATACATTTGTAAAATAGAATAAAAATAAATTACCAGAAAACAGTATATACAAAATGCAAACCTTTTTTATTATAATTAGATTCAACAGGAATAAAATTAATCTCTCAAATTGCTACAAAATCTCTGAGCACTTATTCTTAATTTCTATACTTATTTTTTTACAGGTTACTAACAAACAATTCATGGACCAGTGTTAGTCCATAGACTGTGCTTTGAGGGGCACTGCTCTAAGTATTCAATAATTAATCAATGTGTCATCAGTAAATTATTTATTGTGTGCCTACTATGCACCAGGCAGTAAAGCAAACAAACAAACTTGTACTTACTTTTGTGAAGCCACTAGTCCAGTGAGGAAGAACATTAAACAAATCAATGGCCATACATTAATATATAACCAAAATAGTCATAAAAATTAGGTGACAGTTAATTTTTTGTACGAACCTGACTAGGTCAGGGGTGCCCAGATATTTGGCTAATGTTATCTTGGGGTGTGTCTGAGAGGATGTTTCCAGATGAGATTAGCATCTGATTCTGTTGACTTAGTAGATCGCCCTCTCCAGTGTGGGTGGGCCTCATTCAATCCATCGAGGGCTTGAATAGAACAAAATGGTGGAAGAAAGGGGAATTCACCTCTTTTCTTCTGCTTCATTGTTGAGCTGGCACATGTCATCTCGTCTTCTCTTGTCCTGGGACTGGAATTTACATCATCACTTCCCTGGTCTAAGGTCTTTGGACACAGGTTTTCCTGGGTCTCCTGTTTTGTAGACAGTGGATCATAGGACTTGTCAGCCTCCATAACTTCATGAGCTAATTCCTGATAATAAATACCCTTTTATATCCTATTGGTTCTGTATCTCTGGAGAAGCCTGGCTAATACAACTGTGAAGGAATAGTATAGTTAAATTCAAAAGCACTGTGTGACCCAGACTTAGGGGACTTGGAGTGGTGATCATCAAAAGCTTTCCAGAGGAATCAACGTTTCTCTGAGAGCTGATGAAGAAGTAGGATCAGAATAACCAAGGAAAAGGGGAAGAGGAAAAGGTTTTTAGGCAGAGGGAACAGCACATGCAAAAGTCTAGGACCATTGAGAACACCATTTGTGGCATGCCATGAGGGAAGGAAAATGAAGCATGAGATGAGGTTAGAAAGGCCGACAGGTCAGATTACTCAGAGGCTTTCAGGGCATATTAACAACTTTGGGTTAACTCTAAGCATGTTGGAAAGCCTCTAAGGAATTTTGAACTGCAGGCGTAAGATACTTTTAATTATCTTTTGAAAATAATACTCTGGATGGAGCAAGAGTTGATAGGAGAAAATGAATCTGGAGTTTGCATCTAGGATAGCCAATGGTGGCTTGGACTAGGCAGATGGCAGTGGAGATAGAGAGACGGGGATAAGAAGATAAGAGACAGGCCGGGTGGTAGGTCTGGTGTGGGAATGAGCAGGTGAAATGAGGGAAGTGCCAAGAATGATTCCAGTTCTACGAGTGCACAGCCAGGTAAGTGGGGGGATATTATCAAATACTCTGGAGGCAACAGAGTTGTGTAGCCAGGAGGCAGCCTGGACATAGAACCAAAGAAAAATATTCCAAAATGAAGAAGAGAAGTTCTGGAACAGACAATTGGAGAGCACAGTGTACCGAAGCCCCAGAATCCTCTGGTCACTGGCCACAAGGACTGTTTTTCATTCAGGGTGACTTGTGAATGGTCAATACCATTGGCCCTTCAGGTCTTTCAGGGGACATTTTAGAAGCCTGAGAGCAAATTGGGAACTATGGTCTGGGGTAGCTTGCAGGAGACCAACTCATTTAGAGTAAGGTGATTTTTTAGGTTGTGTTCCCCAGAAAGCAGAGCCTGAAGCAGGGTTTTACATACTATTACTTTATTAGCAGAAACAATAGCAAGGATAGGAGAGTGAAGCAGGGAAGGAGGCAGAGTCAAACACATGTACATGTACTTGAGCTGATGGTTGCAGTTTTACTAAAGTGTGATCTTGGGAACCAACCCTGACAAGCCATACAAACCTTATCTCAAGACCACGTGTCAGTGGGGAAAAGGGGCAGACTTTATTCCCGCCTCTGTCTCCCACATATTAATGTCTTACCAGGATGCACACTCCTCTCACACTTCCAGCTGGCCCTGTATGGGCATTTCCAGCTCACTGTAACCAAGAAACCTCAGGGCCTGGCCAGAAGGAGGGGCAGGCAGTGAGGTGAGGCACTGCCCAGTCACGTCTTCTTGAAGGTAATCTGAGTGCCTACAGCCACGTGGCCCCCACAGCCATGACTGGGGCTGTGACAAATGATAAAAGGGCCAGGAAACAAGGAAGGAAGGAGAATCTAGTGTGGTGCCTAAGAAGAGTCCCAGCTGGCCATCCGTGTGCTGAGGAGACTGAGCCCCCTGGGGCTGAATCTGTTCTGACCATGGCCCAGCAAGGCCCAGGGAGGGTGCCAAGCACAGAGGCTTTGCTCCTGCTGCCCCTGGCTGCCACGGGAGGAGGGGTGTTTACCTTTCACGTGAAGCCATCCCTCAGTCACTTTGTAAGACAGGGAGGTGAGGATCAAGGTCCTGGAGACTCCAAGAAGGCAGAAACTCTGCTCATTTAAGTACAGCTTTGGAAGAAGTGAGGCCACTCCCTGCCAGCAGATCTGCCTCCTTCTGATGTTTACATTATTTGAATATTAAAAGGATCATTGGCGCTTTAATATTCAATAACGGCCAGTGTCAGCAGAAGATTAAGAATTAGCTCTGGGTAAACCACAAAGCCTGCAGATGTGTGGACAAACAGGCTATAAAATTGGAGGCAGCCAAGTCTCCTTGGAAGCAGGCCTTGGGACTCACTGTTTTCCATCTGCTCCTGCAAGAGCAGAGCATGAGTGGCTCAGAGAGGCTAACTGCCCCTCTGCTGCCGGAGCTGGAAGATGTGAACTCAGCAGGCTGGGAAGACGTGTCTGAGGAACTTCCCTTCCTAATGGCCCTGTGTGGAGTAGAAGACATTTGGGCAGCTTTCTCTAGGCTCCAGCAGGCCCACAATAGCCCCAATTCTGATTTAGTTACTATCCATATTGGGCAAATTTTAACTTCTTTTTTGCGGTAAAGAGGCTCACTGATTTCTCGAGAGTACTGGCTCTCCTCTGAAACCCCATTTCCAATGTCCTTGGTTTACTCACTGCTCAGAGATAAGAGGAAGTTGTCTTGTCTGGGGCTTCCTCTTGCAGGAAGCTTGAATGACCCGCAGTGTCATTACCATTCCAGTCAACTTTAGGACCACTTTCCACACATAATGTATGTGTTTGCTTTAACCCTCACTACCATGCTGTAAGGAAGGAATTATTGTCTACAATTTACAAACAAGGAAGTCAAGTCTCAGAAGTGTTAAATGCCTAGCCAGTAGCCAAAGAGCCAAAGGGTGATGGAGACAAGATGTGAGGCCAATGCTCGACTCCAGAAGCAGAATTCACATATTCTTGGGTCTTTAACAACGACAACAAGAGAAAATACTACACCACTGGGTTGGATTTAATAAGACTTGCATTTGAAAAGAGAGAGTCAAGTTATTTTTCTGTTCTTCATGTAAATGTCCACTCACAGTTAGAGGTAAGAGGGTTTCTTGCTCTTTCTTTTTATTCAGCTTCAAAGAATCACTAAAGGATTTAACTTAGGGAAACTCAGAGCAAATGCATCATTAGCAGGGTGCACAACTACAGGAGATTTTTGGTGTGTTTGAGGTAATTTTATTTAGTCTTTCTTTTCTACACCAAGATAATTTCTAATTTTTCATCTAAGCACATCCTCAGCTCATCCTTCATCAGCTCCTCTGGTGCCTGCTAATTCTCAGCTAAGTCAAACACACAGCTTCCCTCAGTCCTCAGGGCTGCTGCAGACTCTCAAAGAAAATGGGCGAGGGAGTCCTAAGTCCACACCATGGCAGTAACTCCTTTTCAGATGCTCTTGCACTGCCTGTTTGAAACCTCCATGGTGTCAGCTGTTATAGACATTTTACATTGTGTGGTCCTGGTGTGTGTGTGTGTG
Source organism: Tapirus indicus (assembly GCA_031878705.1). Classification (NCBI taxonomy): domain Eukaryota; kingdom Metazoa; phylum Chordata; class Mammalia; order Perissodactyla; family Tapiridae; genus Tapirus; species Tapirus indicus. Next base: position 83,592,274 of record CM062924.1, on the reverse strand, counting down.
TGTGTGTGAGAGAGAGAGATACAGACAGAGACAGAGATAGAGATAGAGATAGATAGAGATAGAGATAGAGATAGATAGAGATAGAGAAAGGAAGAACTTTCTCTCCTTTGAATGATCCAGTCCAGGGCTCTATAAGAATATACTGGTGACCTCAGATGAAATCAGAGGATGATATGCTTGTCTTCTTTCCTTCAGAGTCTTTTGGCATTTTAGCAATCCCATCATTTTTCGTAATCACAAATGAAATGCCCACATCTCTACCACATGTCAAACTACAGTTTGAACCTAAAATATATCTCTCCCAAGATTGTTTGTACCCCATCCCCTTAGCCTTTGACCTTTAGTCTCTATGGATACAGTGTAGTAGATTACATGATCCAACCACAAAATGTCAGAACCAGCCCTGAACCCTCTTTGATGATGAAAAAACTAAGGCAAGAAGCCTTAAGCATCTACAACCCAGCTCTGCTGGTGTTTAAACTAATGCATTGCCCCCTATTTCACCCTGCAGAGACCCTCCTTCTCAGGAGCCTACAGATGACAGAGTCAGAGCTGATAAGGTGAGGACCATGCTTCTGGGCTCTCCAGGATCAGGGCCCACAGGGAGGCTAGGAACAGACAGGAAAGACCCTGCAGCTCTTGATGGCTGCCAAAGCCTAGACACAGAAAGAAGGATAGAACCCATGTCATACCCCTACCCTCACAAAGACATACTTATATATGTTCCCATAGCTGCACAGACATGGGTTCACAGAGCTGGGTGATGAAATAAAAGCTATTTGTTTGGAATATGTCCAGGGTTTATATTGACAATGCAAAAATCCTTAGAGACTTTAGCCTCAGATAGGGGGAGGTGATTTGTAAAATTCTGTCCATCATAAGATACCATGTTCCTATCTCAGGGGAGCCTCTACCAAGTTCCACCCTGACCCAACTGCTCCAAGCAGACTGTGCAGTCAGCTGGCCAAGCTCCTCAGCATCCTGTGAGGCCAAAATGCACATTTACTGAAATCAGGGCCTCATACTTATTCTCAGATCCTGCCTCTGTGCTCATCTTATCTCCCACAACAGCTGTTACCCTCCCCAAGTGCAGGGATTTTTCCTCCATCTCCTTTTCTTTATCCCACTCCACACTCCAGGTTGCAGCTGGCATACGCAGAGCCAAATGGTGCCCAATAAATTCTCCCTGCCCAGCTGGATCCAGTGCCCTCCTCACCTCCATCTCCCACAGGCATCTCAGCCCATTTGTACTTGTCTTGCTTCTGAGGCCTCAGCCTCTCAAGGTGACACCAGCCTAGTCTAGCTGTGGGACTCGTGGGAGCTCTGTAGCTGTGACAATACCAGCCTCAGCTTTGGCTTCTGGAAATTTTGGCAGCCTTAATGGGAGGGAGGGTCATTATCATGTGGGAAGGAAGAATGGATGGACATGAGGCAGAGGAGAAAGGATGCACCAGGGGGATAGGAGAAGGATGTATTGAACCTCTCAAATCATATGAGGCACAAATTTTTCTATCTCTCATGGCCTCTGTCTGCCTTCCTATGATCTGAAAACCTGGTATCAGACAGAAAACACTGGTCTCCCAGGCTCTCAGTTCCTCTGGGTTCAGTTCTAGAAGACTCAGCTCTGAATATCCATTTACAATATAATCATTCCACTAAAGCACTAAGCAAAGCAGTATCACATTAAGTCGACACCCCCACTACATTTCCATTTGCTTATTTACCTTCAAGTAATGCATGAAGCACACATTAATTCCCCTCTCTCCCCTCAGGCTATGCTTAGTAATGATTCCACAGAACTGGAGAGACAGCCTCAGCCACAGTGATTTTCCTATCTCTTCCAGCATCAGCTCTGCCTCTCAACTAATCTGATCTGGAAGAGGATTCCAGGGCCCCCAACAATGCCTGGTGTGAGCACGACATCCCCCTCAGAGAAGCAGGGATCAAAAGGCGGCTTCTGGAGGGCCCCAGTGGAGAAGTGGTGTCCAGATTCTGAAGTGCTGACAAGTGCAGTTCCCACTAATTCAAAAGAAATTATGTAATGGCTTAAAAAAGTAATGCCTCCTAGACTCAGCCCAGATAGCTTTAATTGCATTGTGTTCTCTGCCTGGGATCATCAGCCCAATAGTGAGAAGTCAGAGACTACTGACAGGTAACAGCTCTGTCCACCATCATGAGGTCTGACAGAGAGCTGCTGTCTCCCACCAGGAAACCTATCCTTTGTGTAGCTACTAAGGTTGACTTTGCTCCCAGCCATGTTGCAAACTTGCAAATCAACATCAAGGGTCTGATGACCTGCTCACATTTAACTTACTCCAGGACAGTGCATTCCAAGAAAACTAATACAGCTAGAAGAAATGATCAGTGCCTGTTACCACACCAGACACTATATAAGCTGTCTCATGGAATCCTCACAATCACCTTGGGATGTAAATAACATAACCCTTATGTTATATAAATAAATGCAAGCTCACAGGGATTGTGTGACTCACTCAAAGCCCCATGGAGGCAATGCTATGATCTGAACTCAGGTCTATCAAAAGGTCAGACAATTTTCTTTCCATGCTTTTGGCTTCTGGTGACTTATCAATGTGACATGATGATATGCTGAAATATTAATTTGTACCATGTTCTTAACATTTTTTGTCCCCATCCCACCTACCTATTCAGGCAGGGTCTGGCCCTTTTATAGTTATTCCATCACTAAGATTTTTCTCAAGACAAAAAGCTAAAGCAGATTGTCCTTAAGCACCATTCCTGTCCATTGTAAAAGCCCACACCCATCAAAAAAGTGATGCTGAATATTTAAATTCGAGATAAAGAGTCATATTTAAGAGATCAAGGAGTAGAGGGAGAGAAGATTGAGGTCAAGAAGAGAGACATGGAGCCCTGTGGCAGTGACTGCACATTTGAGCTTCCTGCAGTGTCCCACAAGTAACACAATGTCCAAGGGAGAGGGATGAGGTACAAGAGACACAACCTTGGCATCAGAGTCTCCAGCCTTATAAATACCCCAGGCTCTGGCACAGACACCCCAGAGCCCCCAGACCTGAAGGGATAATATGTACTGAGACATCCGATATCTTGGAGGGACCAGGGAAAACTGATGATCAACAGCCAGAAGGTCCTGCCCAGTGTTTTGGCACAACATATACCATGGGAACTTCACCCAATTTGGAGGAGCCATGAAAAGGAATGATGTTGTAGTTCCCACTAGCCCAGTGAAGGGGATTGAGAGCAAAAATTAAAGTGCTTTAAAGAAACAAAAATTGCTAAGTTTCTTGTCACCTTAGTGCAAGTTTCATATCCACTAATTTAATCTTCATGGAAGCACCTTATATGTTTTAGCACAGCCTCACACTGTACCATTTAGAGCACTTTGAAATTATTTTAGTTGATTTTCCTTTACTAGATTCTAAATGAATGGAAGAATTTGCCTGTTTTAGATCCAGGTGTTCTAACTCCACGTCTTGCGTTCTTTGTGCTAAAGCTAGGTGGATGGGAAAGGCACTGTGTGGGTTTCAATGATGAGAGTAGAGTTGTGCCTGAGCTTGTAGAAGGATGGGTGAGGTGGTACAGTGTGGACCAGGGATAACAGTGTGTGTATAAATCAGGATTCTACAGAGGAAGAGAACCTATAGGATATGTGGCTATATCTATCTGTCTATGTACCTATCTATCTATCTATCCTATATATATATATATATGTATATATTTATATATACATATATATACAAAGAGAGAAAGAGGTATACACCAGCAATGAATCTGGAGGAAAATCGTGTGTTTTTCTTTCTTGGGGAGCTATACACACATACATACATACACACATACATACATACATATATATATCACCCTTGTCTGACCTCCCTATTGGGCACTTCTGTGGTTTGAGAGAAGCAGTGGCCTAGTGCCTAGTTCTTTTCTGTGAACTGGGGAGGGCAAAGAATACATAATTCGCAATTATCTAACCTGTCTGGAGGCTGCCAGAGGGATTGGTTTCCATGTCATCTAATTTGGAGCTTATACAACTAAAGGTGGCACAGTTTAGATCTCAGGTGAGACAAAGCTGCAGGAAAAAGAGGGCACAGCTCAGGAAAGCTACAAGGGGACTGCCAGCCTGATGATGACTGGCACAAAATGTTACAGATTGAGTAACACAGCTGAACAGCTAAGGCCCCAAGAAGAAGCAGAAATGAGGTTCTGAGGGAAATTAAAACATTTAAAAATAGTCATGTATATGGAAGAGTTAGAAAAAAGCACACACAGGTCTAGGGGAGACACATGTCCAGGGAACACCTGTGAAGACAAGTCTTCACTAGGGCTGAGCCCAAAGCAGAGAACAAGCCCTGATAATTAGTGAAGCTCTTCCCCTGCATGGAGCCAGTCTACTAATTTTCAACAAAAGGCCACAGGCATATAAAGAAACAGGAAAACATGACTCACTCAAAGGAACAAAATAAATCTTCAGTAACCATCCCTGATGAAACACAGGCATCAGACTTACTAAACAAAGACTAAAATAACTACCTTTAATGTGCTCAAAGAGCTAAAGAAAAACACAAAAAACAAACTAAAGAAAATCAGGAAAATGATATATAAACAATATGAAGATATCAGTAAAGAGATATAGGTTATTAAAAGAACCAATCAGAAATTCTGGAGCCAAAAAATAAAATAACTGAATGAAAATTCACTAGAGTGGTTTGAAATCAAACTTGAACAGGCAGAACAAAGAATCAGTAAACTTGAAGACAGATCATTTGAAATTATCAAGTCTGAGGAGAAAACAAAGAGTGAAGAAAAGTAAAGAGAGTCTAAGAGATTTGTGGGACACAATCAAGTGGACCACATACAGATTATGGGAGTCCCAGAAGGAGAAGACAGACAGAAAGGGGAAGAGAGGTCCTTTGAAGAAATAATGACCAAAAACTTCCCAAATTTGAGGAAAGTTATGAACCTACAAATTCAAGAAATTTTATGAACTCTATGTGTTATCAACACAAAGAGACCCACCCTGAGACACATTATAATTAAACTGTCAAATGCAAGAGACAAAGAAAGAATCTTGAAAGCAACAAAAGTGATTAATTATGTATGAGGAAGCCTCTATAAAATTGTCAGCAGATTTCTTAGCAGAAACTGTGCAGGCCAGAAGACAGTGGGATGATACATTTAAAGTGCTGAAGGAAAAAACTGTCAACTGAGAATTCTATATTCAGTAAAACCATCTTTCAAAAAGTGAGTGAGAAATGAATACATTCACAGCTGAAGAAGTTCATTGCCACTAGACCTGTCCTACAAGAAATACTAAAAGGAGTTATTGAAATTGAAATGCGAGAATGGTGGACAGTAACTCAAAGCCATAGAAAAATATAAATTTCTCCAGTAAAGGTAAATACATGGACAAGTATAAAAAACAGTGTAATTTTAGTTTATAACTCCCTTTTTTATTCTTCTATAGGATTTAAAAGATAGAGTATAAAAATAATCATAAATGTAAAATAATTGGTACACAATATATAAAAATGGAATTGTGACATCAATAACATAATATAGGGGAGGAAGTTGTAAAAAGGGTTTTGTATGTGATTTAAGTTAAATTGGTATAGGTTTAAAACAGATTGTCATAGCTTTAGGATGTTTTATGGAATTCCCATAATAATCACAAAGAAAATATTTATGGTGTATACACAAAAGGAAATGAGAAGGTAATCAAAATGTTTCACTATAAAAAAATCAACTAAACACAAAGGAAGGCAGTAATGGAGGGAGATGAGGAACACAAAGGCTATAAGAAACAGAGAAAATAAATAGCAGTAGTAAGTCCTTTCCTACCAGTAATTGCTTTAAATTGTAAATGATTAAAATTTCCACTTGAAACACATAGATTGGCAGAATGGATTTTTAAGAAAACACACACACAATCCAAGTAAATGCTATCTACAAAAGACTCACTTTAAATCCAAAGACATAAATAGGTTGAAAGTAAACTGATATTCCATGCAAATAGTAACCAAGAGCATGGATGGCTAACCTAATATCAATCAAAATAGACTTTAAGTCAAAAACTATTAAAAGAGACAAAGAAGGACATTATATAATAATAAAAGAGTCAATTCACCAAGAAGATGTAAGACTTATAAATATACAGGTGCCAAACATCAGAGTTCCTACATATATAAAGCAAACATTGATGGAATCGAAGAGGTAAATACACAGCTCTATAATACTGGTAGGAGACGTCAGTACCCCAATTCAGTAATGTATAGAACAACCAGACAGATCAGTAAGGAAATAGAGGACTTGAACAACACTACAGATGTGTACAGAATACTTCACCTAACAAAAGCATAATATACATTTTCTCAAGCACATATGGAACATACTCCAAGATAGACTATATGTTAAGCCATGAAACAAGTTTCAATGAATTTAAAAGATTGAAATCATACAAAGTCTCTTTTCCAACCAGAATGGAATATGACTAGATATCAGCAAGAGAAAGAAACCTGGAAAATTCACAAGTATACAACAATTAAATAGCATACTCTTAAACAATAAATAAGTCAGAGAAGTCACAAGGGCAGTTAGAAAATATTTTGCAACACCTGAAAATGAAAATACAATATACCAAAACCTGTGAGATACAACAAAAGTGGTGTTAAGAGGGAAACTCAATGCTGTAAATGCTTACATTGAAAAAGAAGAAAGATCTCAAATCAACAACCTAACTTTACATCTTATGGAACTAGAAAAAAAGAACAAACTATACCCAATGCTAGCAAAATAATAAAGATTAGAGCAGAGACAGATAAAACAATGATAGAAAAACAATGGAGAAAATCAAGGAATTAATTTTTCACAAAATTGACAAAAATTCAATAAAATTGACAAAGCTTTAGCTAGACTGACTAAGAAACAAAGAGAGAAGATTCAAATAACTAAAATCATAAGTGAAAGAGGGAACATTGTTATTGAGTTTATAGAAATAAAAGAGATTTTAAGAAATTACTATGAAAAATTGTATGCCAACAAATGGTTAGCTTAGATCAAATGGACAAATTCCTAGGAACATAATTTGCCAAGACTTAATCATGAAGAAACTGAAAATCTGAATAGGCCTATAATTAGTAAAGAGATTGAGTCAGTAATCAAAAATTTCCTGACAAAGAAAAGCTCGGGATCGTTATTACTTCACTGATGAATTCTACCAAACATTTAAAGAAGAATTAAAATCAATCCTCTAACTCTTCCAAAAGATTGAATAGGAGGGGATACATCAAACTTATTGTATGAGGCCAGTATTACCCTGATACTGAAGAGAAACTTTACTTTTAAAAGCTATTTAAATGGTAAATAAATAAAAAATATATTAAATATTAGTTATCAGGAAATGAAAATTAATATATTAACGACTAAAATTAAAAGATTAACAATACCAAGTATTGGTGAGGATGTAGGAGAACAAATAGTACTCTCACACACTGTCGGTAAGCCTGTAAATTGGTATAAACCTTTGGAAAACTGGCATTCTCTACTGGAAGTGGCATAGGCTCAACAACTCTACTCCTCAGTATACACAATGGAACTGTGTACATGCGGAGTCCTGACACATGCACACAATGTACAACACTATCCACAATGGCCCCCAACTGGAAACAATGCAAATGTCTGTCAGCAGTATAAACAAATTGTGATGTATTATTACAGAATTCTTTATTATGTTTAGTATTTACACATAGGAAATAGTATTATTTCTATGTTTCTGACAATATTGATATCTTTTTAAACTCCTGGATTTTTAAAAATCCCTCCAGAAAAAGAAATCAAAAAGAACATGTGCAAGAGATACATGAAAAATACAGGTATGTGGATAACCCTATCACCGTCAAGATTCTGGTGCTTGTAATATATAAAACAATGACGCTACTAAATCCTCCCACTCCATGCTGTTTACCAAGGTGTAGCAGATTAAAGATGACTAAAAATCCTTTTCTGTGGCTCCTTTTGAGAGGTAAATTCTAATCCTTCCCTCCTTGAATCTTTGATAGCTTTAATGATTTGTTTGACCTGTCAATGTGTTCAAATGACATTTGGAGACGTTCAAGGCTAGGACATAAGACAGCCTGCAGCTTCCATGTGGGTCTCTCAGAACACATATTCTAAGTAAATACAGACAGCATGAAAAAGCTAGATGACTCTGAGATAACCAGGCTGAGAGGCTATGTGTAGGTTCTCTAGTCAATGATCCCAGCTGAGTATAGCCTTCCAGCCATCCCGGCAAAAGTTCCAGGACATGTAAGTGAAGCTATTAAGGTTCTCCACATCGACCCATCCACCAACCAAGTATCACTGACTGACCTCAATCTATGCCATGAGGAGCAGAAGAATCATCAGATGAACATTGCCTAAATTCTTGACTCATAAACTATGAGATACAGTAAAATGGCTGTTATTTTACATCACTAAGTCTTACAGTGATTTTATATATATATGTATGTATATATGTGTGTGTGTGTATATATATATATGTGTATATATATATATATATATGTATATTTGGTGCCTGAGATAGGCAAAAATCTAAAACATATGGCATTTGATTTGGGATGGGTGGCAAGCAGAAGCTAGAAGATGCTCAAGGAGACTATTAGTGAAAGATGAAAGAACAGGGAGAAAATTTCATTGATGGCAGAATGAAAGGAAACCCTTGCTACATAGTGGTAAAATTTGAAAATATTTTTGCCTGCAATAATATGGAACAAAGAATATGAACCTAATGAAATGGTAGATTTAGCTAAGGAGATTTCCAGGCAGAATATCCAAAGTGCCAGCTGGGGCACCAGCCTGGTAGCCTAGAGGTTAAGTTGGCGTGCTCTGCTTCAGGGGCCTGGGGTTCGCGGATTTGGATCCTGGGCATGGACTGATGCACTGCTTGTCAGGCCATGCTGTGGTGGTGTCCCATATAAAGTAGAGGAAGATGGGCACGGATGTTAGACTAGGGCCAGTCTTCCTCAGCAAAAAAAAAAAAAAAAAAGGAGGAGAATTGGCAATGGATATTAGCTCATGGCTAGTCGTCCTCAGGAAAAATAATAAAGTGCCAGCTGGTTCTCATAGCAGCACATAACAAAATATGGATAAAGAAAAACATGGTAAAAAGTTTTCAAGTAAAATTTAGAGGGAAATATAAAGGATACAATATTTGCTAGATTCTACAATAGAACTGTTTCTTACCCCCAGCTACCTAGAGTCAAAAGGCTCAAAGACTAAACAACAGCCACAAGGTAAGGTGCATCTCAGAGGATTGCCCACAAGCCCTTTTGCTGCGACTTCAGAAATATTTAGGGGCAACTTGAGAAAAATGTCTCTCTGGCTGCTAGCCTACAGAAACTGTCTCTCAGTTCAGGCCAGAAAGAGATTGTTTCGAAGAGATTTGTGAGTGTAACTTTTGCTTGTGGACAACAATATACTTATATGAAGTAAGATCATGGAAGCCCAAGTTTTTCAGAGGATTGTACTCATAAATGCACCATCAACTTGGACTAAAAGGAACAGAGATTATTCAAAATGAAGAGTCTTCTGAGTCCAACGACTTTCTACAGGCAAGAAGCAAGCTGAGAATGTTGTCCAGCTATAAATACAGACTATTTCCTAAAAGGGGAAGGATGACTCAGAGGGTAGAAACAAGATCCAAGAGGGCAGAGCCAAGAGCCACAGACAATCATTCCTGGGGAGCAGAACTAGGCCCTAATTAAGGAATTAGCAGCATGCCCCTAACTGGATTTCAGAATCACTATGACCCTTACATTCTCTCTCTTTCTGAATTGGAGTATCTTTGGTGATCCTGTATCTGCCCGCCATTGTCTATTGGGTGTGAGGGGGACAGACAACTTGTCTCTTTGGTACTTAGGTATTTAGATGGAGGGAACTATTCTTCAGGAAGTGCATCCAGGAGACTCATCTGCTCCTGGTCCTAATTTAGATGATAATATCTGGATTTGGGTAATGATGTCCTCAATCTTAAATAGTGATATCCAGGCACATATCAAGGTTCCAGGGGTAAGTGGAGCCATCTTGACCCTCCAGACTTGTCCATCTCCCAGCCAAGAACCACTAAATAACTTCAGTCAATACCACCAGAAATAGAAGAACCCTCCAGCTTAACCCTGCATAAACTCCTAACCCACAAAATGACATTATAATAAAGTGATTGTTTTAAACTACTAAGTTTTGGGGTGTTTTGTTACACAGTGATGGAAAGCCAGAACACAAGGCTTATGTGTGTTCTACACATCATAAAATGTTTTTCATCCTGCCTCATAATTTACCTGTTTCCTATCTGTATACCTTATTAGAATGCCATTTCTTCAACAGGAGAAATACTGCTTTAATTGTGATTATATCCTTCATGGTACTTAGTGCAGTCTCTGGTATATGTAGGCATCTAATATGGCAAAATTAGGACCAGAACCCAGGTGTTTCTTTCTTCATTTCTTCCACAAACACTTTTTAGTTGCACTCTATTAGAGCCTGCACATAAAGGTGCAAGACTGAACCCTTGTCACGATCTGTAGAAAAAAAGGGAGGGGAGTGGAAAATTACAAGGCAGTGACAAATGTTGGTTTTCAGACACTTAATCCAGTTAGGGGAAGTTGGGAAATGTTTCCAAGAGAGAACAAAATGATCTGAGCCTTGAATAATAGGCGATTAAAGGACAAAGGACAGGAGACAGACATTTTATAAAGAGGGAAGAACATACGTAGTGACAAAGAAGTGCACAAGAGAATCATCTATTCTGGAAACAGCAGGTGGAACACCATCACTCACTGGAGCATGTGTCACTTGTGGAAAATTGGCAGGAGATAGTGCTGGAGAAGTCAGCAGGACATTGTGTTCCATACTGAGGACTTTTCTGTCCTAAGGTTTTGAGCAAGAGATGGAGAAGAGCCAATTAATGTTTAACAAATTTTGCCCCAGTAGCAGAAGCCATGATAGCAATCCAGGCAGGACACTATGAGGGTATGACATCAGGCAGTGATGGTGGGGATGGAGAGGAGGGGGCAGATTTGAGAGGCGTTTATAAAGCAGAGTCAACAGGACTTGGTGTGGCAGTAATAAGAAGAGAGGCCTCCAGAAAAACACCAGGTTACAAATTTGGGTAAAAGAGAAGGAATAGAGAGAGAAAATGAGATGGGAGATTGGAGGTGAGACACAGAGTCAGAGTTGAGGTACATGTTGGAGAGAGGTCATATGATTAGAGTTGGAAACTGAGAGAACTTCTAAGTCCAGCTCATACATGTTGCATTCGAGTTTCCTGTGGACCGTCCATCTGAAGATGTACAACAGGTTGCTGGATTTCACAAAAGGCCTTGGGGTTGAAGATTCATAGTCAGAAGATATCAGGAGGTGACCACACCGATGGTTTTGGATGAGAACACTCATGGAGAATGCAAAATGGACCAAAAGAGATGTGTGGATGAAAGGAGGCATGTTGGAAAAGGCATTGAGAAGCTGCAGCTCCAGCTAAAAGGAAACTATAGAAAGAGCAATGCCATACAGGACAAGGGGGAGGAGCATCAGAGTTTCAAAAGCAGGACACAGTCACATGCTTCAAATGTCATAGGGAAGTTGAGTATGTTCAAGTGGATTTGGCAGTAAAAACAAATTTGTGCAGTGACAAGGGTAATGGCAATTGCATGGTGTGGGGGGATAAAAGGTTGGAACAGAGACAATCAGCAAAGATTTTTCTCTCTTTTAAGGAGAGTGCATTATTGGAAATGGCCATGGGACCTAGGTGAGTACTGCGGCTGAGTGCATGGGCTGGAGAAGGATGGACCATCCTCCTGAGATGTGCTGTGAGGGAGCCACATCCTCAGGGGGCAGGCGGGTGAGGCAGGCAGAGAGGAGAGGGGACCACTCCGTGAGGAGAAGGAGAGGAGGAGGTTACTGCTTGTTTGCTTTCTGTTTATTTTTCTAAATGTCAGAACAACTTTCCAGAGCAAACAGTTGAAACATTCCAGAGGGATTGTAGCAGATGAGGTATGGGGGAAGAATTCAAGTGACATTTGACTGAAAGTGCAGCACAGGCCTGGGATGTTTGACACCTGGGGCTTAGAAGACAGAGGCTCCTTCATTCACTCCTGGGAAGCATCAGGCTGAAAGATGACTGGGAGCACTTTCTTTAGAAATTAACTTTCCTCCATTTAAAGCAGTGAAATCTCCATGAATTTTCCATTTTTCATTAGAGTCTCTGACTTTTGGACAATACAATATAATGAAATTTAATAGAACAAGTTCTAGAATAAGACTGTTCACAATCAAATCCTAGGTCTGCCATTTATTAGCAATTTGAACTTTAGAAACTTTTTTTATTTTCTGTATATTTAATGGTTTATAAAATAAATAATGTTCTTACCTGAAAATGTTGGTTAGATAATTCACAAAAATCACATAGAACAATACCTGATTCAGAGTAAGCATTTCATAACTATGGCTGCATATAGTTGTTAGTAGTAACTATTTTCCACTGGGCTCTCCAGGAGCTTCTTTGGGATTTGCCTATGAACAGGAAGCTGTTGAGCACACAACACAAGCCAGAACATCTCTGTTATGGCGGGGCTCCCAGCTGGCTTCTCTGCCCACAATGCTACTTCCAGCAGCCTTCTCTGTTTTGCTGATCTAACTCTTAAGCTGTCAAAGTAAATAAATGGGAGAATGAAATAATCATTTCTTCAGGAGCTAAAGGAGCCTTTTCTTTCGTTAATGTTTCCTGTAGTCAGAATAAATAATTTTAGGAGACTTTCAATCACTCTAAGATATTATTTTATTTTATCCTTACAACAAACTTGTCAAAGAGGTAAGATGAATACACTACCCCATTTTACTGATGAGGTTCTGAAGTGCTGGAGAACATGGTAAGGATCTCGTTTTAGTTGCCCTCCATGGCTGCCCCTATGACCATCCAAGGTCCCAAATTGAGAAAATGTCTTTCTAGTGCAGGAAAATAACCATGAAGTCACTCAGGAATTTGGTACACAGTAATTTCTTTCGATAAGGCAAAGGAGCCTTTCCTCAATAGTGTCAAGGGTAGACCACCAAGGCCTTCCTAAGAGCTGGTCTGGGCTTGGAAAGAGAAGCTTGAGAAGATAGAAGGAAACTGCTGTTTTCTCTTCCCCTTCCCTCTCTTTCCTCTCCTTCTCTGGGTCTTTCAGGGCAGAGATGAAAGACCGAGAGGCCTGCTTCTGAGATGATGACCAAGTGGGCTCAAGACAAGTTATTTCTCCAGCGGAGACAGCAGAGATGTCTGACTGCCAATGAACCCTCCTAACAAGGGGCTCCTTGACACAGGACACTAATGAGCCTGCCCAGATCTGTAGCCTGACAACAGGGCAGAGGGAGAGAGAGAATGATGAGATGGCCCTGTCACAGGGACAAGGAGAAATAATGCACATGGCCAGAAGGCAGCTGGTTCAACTAGGATATAAACCTCTCATCAGGAATCAACAGCTCCTTGGTGATGGCAGGGAGATTGGTAGGGGCTGGTGGTGGAGAACAGAGGAGAAAGAGGGAGAGGTTGTGTAGAGGTGCAGAGAGGGACACCCACACACAGCTGTGTTCCTGCAGCAGGTCCGCATTTGCTTGGCATGTACTTGACCTCCTCTGCCTCCAATACCTTATCTGTCCTGGTGAAAGTGGGGATAGATGATGTATTCTTCATCTCAACAATGACTCTCCAGGAAATAAATTCATCTGCCTCCCTGGAGAATTTATTCTAGTTACTATTAAATAGCAGAAATCCTCACCAAGTGAATAAATCCAAGAATACAGATTGCATTCAGAGTAGGTAAAATATTACACTGACTCTTGGTGTCATGCACCTTTATGTAATCCAGATTTGTCACTTGTAGTTTATCTTCTGGAGAAGGGATATATTGACAAAACTTGCTTTTATTAGCATCTCTCTGCACATGTGTCAAGTTTCGTTTCAGTCCTGTATTGGGAAAATATGACAGGTACGCACAGCAGAGCATGTAAGAAAAACTTTAATTTGGAGGTAGGAGAGGCAGCCTGGTGGGATGCAGTGAGCACTGGGCTAGAGTCCATTTGAACAGCCTTTGCTGAGTACCTCTTACTGTGCAACTTCAGACAGCCATGCAACCTGCTGGACTCCAGTTTCATTAGAGGTAAAATGATGAGATACTCATCAACAGTAGAATGCAAAAAAAAAAGTGGCATTTTCACCAAAAGGGTACTAAACAGCAATGGATCAGGAACAAGCCACAACTACACACAATAATATGAATGAATTTCACAAATACAGTGTTGAAGGAAAGAAGCCAGACGTAAACAAGCACATACTGTATCACTCAATTTATATAAAGTAGAAAATTGACAAAGCTAATATACGTTGGCTGTATTAGTAGTTACCCTTGAGATGGTATGACGTAGAGCTCAGTGGTGTTTCTAGGGTGCTGGACATTTTGGTTTCTTGATCTGAGTGCTGATTACATGGGTGTGTTCTGTCTATGAAAACTGACGATGCTGTACATTTGATATAAACACTTTTCTGTACTTACAGTAAACTTCAAAAAAAGTTGGAAAATGAGAAATGGGGGTGGGAAGAGAAGAATAAATTGAATTACTTCCGGGGTTTCTAGCTCTAACAAGCTGACAAACTAATTTATTAATGTTTACAACTTTTGTTTCTCTTCCTTTGAATGCTTCGTTTTCTCCCTTTGGCTGCTTTTTTCACCAGTAGATAACAATGTGAGGGTGGATTGGGCAGAATAAAGGAAGGGACTTAGTACCTTTACTTGGCTTCCTATAAGCAGCTCTGACATCAGGCTCAGTGGGAAAGGGGACTGGGCTGCGGGTTTCAGTCAAGCTTGGTTCCATCAGTAAATGTCAATGATTGTCATTTCTCTATGCCTAGAAGACAATTCTCAACCTAATCCGTGTCTCTGGGCAGAAAAATTGAAACTGTTCTGGGATTTTGGAGTTTGTGAAGATCATTATAAGTGAAAAGCAATTTTTATATTCTGTGAAGAGATATGATAAACTATACATTTTCTCATTACCATCTTTATTTTGATACCTAACATTCATGGAGAGCACAGGGCGCTTTGCCCTTGATTAAGACGTGCTATTTTAAGATGTTTGCTGCATAGGGTATGGATTTATGCAGCTCTTGACACCTTCTTCCCCAGCTCTCTTTGTGAAATAGTGAGGCAGCTCTCTCAGTGAAAATCTAGGGTCTGGGCCTAACGAATAGAGGTGTGTTTTGCACTAAAAGTTGAGGAGAGCAGTGCTGATTCTTCTTCACCATCTCATCTAAATCCCATAGCATTTGGTCTGTATCTGATGGAGAGTAAAAGGCAACTGAACTCCTGAGTTGAGTATACCTCAAAGTTAGGGGTTTTAAGCTAGGTGGTGGGTCACCCACCTGGCAGGTAGGCAATAAACCAGGTTTGCATATGACTTTGAGGTCAAGATGAAATTTCCAGTTTAAAATCAGGCAAAATGAATGGAATAAACACCTGGCTGGCAGATGAACCTAGCACTCGATACTTAGGCAAAGTAGATGGTTCAAAGCCTGGGGTGGCATTTGGGAACTGGAAGGGCAAGTTCATTGTAGGGCAAGTAGGACAGGCAGGAGTATTGAAGAAAATGAAGAGCAAAAGGGAACAACTACCACCCCAGTTAGAGACAGGAATCTACCTTAGGCAGGGAACCCTCTGCCTGACGTGAGGCGCCAGAGGAGAGGGGCAAAGGTGGAGTGCAGAGAGCAAAATCCTACCACACAGGAACACTGTCAATATATCCTTTTCAAAAGGGGCAGTCTGTCACTGGCTGCCTGTCCATTCATATCTAATTTAGTACTTACTTGTTGAGCATCTACTACCTGTTGATGCCAGGCATGGTTTTGAGGCACTAAGAATACAAATGTGAAACTGCTTCATAGGCTCTGCCAACACAGCAGCATACAGATGGCAGGGCATGCAAGGATAGATGACCAACAGTGCATGGGAGTCAAGGAGTGTCTGTGGGTTAACACTGCAATGACATAGGGCAGGGAGGAGCAGGAGGACATTGCAGTAGCATGCCGTGTTTGGGAAACTTTGATGAAATCCATTCACTCAACAAATACTTATTGAGCACCGTGCTTAGCCTTACAACACAGGACAGTCGTGATCCCCACTCTGCTGGAGCTTACATCCTGGCTGGGAAACAGCTTTTTATACATAGAGTGTATTCCAGAAACCCCAAGAGAAGAGGCATTCAGTGTAGGCAATGATGGTGGTGATCTACAGCATGAGAAGAAATTTGGAATTTATCCTGGAAGCACTGGGGAGTCACTGAATTACTTTAAGTAGAGAAATAATAACCTGGGTAATAAATTTTGAGATTCTGGAAAGAAGAGAGGAAGTGAAGGACTCCAGAGATATTTACACCTTATTCATTTTCACATGCACCATATCCAGCGTCTTTTCTCCTCTCTACCCATTGGTTACAGCCTCACCACATCCAAACTGGAACCAGACAGTGGAGAGACCAAGGCTACCTTCCTGTCTCATCCAAGTGCTCCACCACCTCATTATGAATAAATGAAACAAAGTGAGCCGGCTTCATGGGGCTCAGACCTGGGTCCTCTGCCCCCTTAGGAACGTCTGATGTTACCTGCAGAGCTACCTGCAGGCAGATCGAGACTCAAGGAGCAGTCTTTTAGCCCAGCCTGGCAAGGCCTCCTCTGTCCTTGTCACCACATAAAATGGATGAGGTCTTGCTTCATCACATTATGTTGAACTCCAGGTTTCCCAACCATCATCAGAAAGAAAATAACACAGTGAATATCAGTTTGTGGTTGAAGCCATGAGTGATATGCTCTAGAACATTTCTTAAGAGGGTATATGAATCAGGATAATTACCAGCACAGGCAAACCACAAAATTCCGGTGGATTAACACAAAAATGGCATATTTTTCACCCATGCAAATTGTGATGTCAATTGGGACACTTTCTTCTTCTCCAGGGAAACTCTTTTCTTCTCCTTAACATTACTTAGGGATCCAGGCTATTCTAACTTGTGGCCCACTCTCCTCATTATGCCGCCTTCACAGTTACAAAAGAAAAGAGAATGGAGGTGGCATGCCAGCTTTTAACTGCCTCAGCCTCAATGTGAGACTTACATTGGCTAAAGTGAGTCACATGACCCCAGTCCAACTATAAGGTAGACTAGAACAAGTAGAGGAACATGGGCTCTTCTATGAAACTGAGCTGTCTCTGCCATGAGGTGATCTAAAATTCCAGTGCTGAAAAGTAGACAAAGTAAAGAACTGTCTGACCCACTCTGAGAGACTACTAAAATACTTCATCACCTCCTGGTATTTCAATCCTGTCCTGGACTTTGGGATCATTGTTTTCCCCACCAGAAAATTTAAAAAGCTTCAGTCTATGAGCTAATTAATAACTGCATAAATTAGCTCTTGATTTTTTTTATTACATACTTGATTGCAAAAAAATATGTATAAACTAGATAATTGATCAAATTAATGTTATTGCTGGTTTATCTTTTTCCTTGACCCTTGTTCAGGTTTGTAGATCTTACCTTACCTTACCTTACCTTGTCCTTGGTCACCTTAGTGTCTATCTTGGTGTCAGGACACTAGCTCCTCCTAGCTCCTCTGAAGTCTTTTCATATTCCCTGTAATAAAACCAAGCTTCTCTGACTATGTCTCCATCACCTTCTAACTGATTTCTTTGATACTAACACCCAGAATGTGGAGTAAACCTCTCTGCCCCCCAATCCTTGCACTTTCCCAATAGAAAGGATGTTAATCTGATGGAACATAATCAAGATCACTGATCAGGCCGTGATTAATAGTATGTGGGAATCAGTGCGCATAAAAAGGATTCTCTGTCTCTCTATCTCTGTCTCCTCTCCTTCTCTCTTCCCTAGAGAACACTCTCCCAATCCTCTCTTTTCTAATCTTACCTCTGGTTATGTATTCAGGCACCATTCTAGGTGCCAGGATTAAAGTGGAGAAATAAAACAGACATGGCTCTGCTTTCCTGAACGCTTCAATCTAGTGGAGGAGATAGTCAATAAACAACTAAGTTAAAAAATTGGTTATGTACTGTGATAAGTATTGCAAAAGATATAAACAGCAGTGATCAGAGAAACAATTTAGGTAGAGAAGATCAAGATCACCTCTCTAGAAAAAGATCTTTAAGCTGATTTCTGAAGGATGGTTAGTGAGAAGTTAGGAAGAAATGAAGAGAAGAGTTTCCAGGCATAAGCAACAACATGATCTAAAGCTCTGAGTCAGAAACTGAGAGAAAGTCAGCAGGGTTGGAGCTAGAAGTTTAGATTCTTGAGTGACAATTAGCTGCTCTAATTTTATCCACATACTTAGTACAATTATTTAGAAAATAGTCTCCCGACAATTTTGCCTAACAAGAAAGGCATGCTAACTACAAGGGGAAGGGGTAAATGGTGGAGGTCAACTGCTCAGGATGCACATTTTCATATAAGCCTTCTATTTTCTCCTTGGTTCACATCACCTGCCATTCCTGTTGACTCCAAGTATGGAGCCTCTCCAGGGTTCTATCAGGCTGACTGGCCTCTCCTATCCCACTTCTCTCTGTGCTTGCTCTACACTGTGACTTCTGAATATTGCTATTCCATGAATATGCTTCCAAATATTTTCTGTCTTCCAGAAATCTGTTAAAATATCACATTGCTTATGGCCATGTATTCTCTCCTTTTATTGTCTTATATTTCTTTAAATTTGTTGCCTAATACTTTAATGTGGGCTTAAAATTGTGGCAAAGTACATGAAGCTGATTGGCCAGCTATACAGAGCAGCTCAATTATAGAAGAGAGGTCAAGGGATTTTGATTTTGTTGTTGGTTTGTTTGCTTTTAGATGGGAGCTACTTGATGAAGTTTGAACACTGATGGGAATGACCCCGTAGAGAAGGAAGAATAACATATGAGAAGTGGAGATTGTTAGAAAAGCAAAATCCTTGGAAAAGTGAAACAAGACGAGAAGAACACCTGGGCAGGGACTGATCACTTAGTTTGATGTTAACATTATGGGCTCTGGCACCAGATTTTCTAGCTTCCAAACCCATCTCTACTATTTAATATTTGTATAACCTTGAGCGAATTTAGCCTTTTGTGTCTCAGTTTCCTCAGCTGGAAATAAAAGAGGAAAAATAACAATGCCTTCCTCAGAGGTTTGTTGTGATGATTATATTACATAGTAGGTATACAGTGGCTGATGCATAGAAAAGGCTTCATAAATATTAGCTATTTTTTATAAGAGGAGCTAAGTTCTTTCCTCTGTTTTATGAGGAGGAAGAAGATGACGACAAATGAAATGCAAAAAAAAATTCATTTTTTTGGTGGGGGCGAGTGACTTTGAGAGTTTCTGTTTCATGTTTTTTTTATTTTCTAAATAGGATGTGAAGAAAGGCAATAACCTAACTTTGGGAGTGAGAGGCATTCTAAGGATCTGAATAAAATGTAAAATATATAAAAAGTCAGCAAAGGGAGTAGTAGAGTGAGTTTATTTGAGAAACACAGCAGTTGTCCTGCCCATACTGAGGCACGTGGTCATGAATATAAAGTGATATAGGTCACTTGTTCGTTACTTTTCTTCAGTAAAGCTTTGTTATGCCTGTGTTAGACAGGAAGAAAGCAGATGATTGTATTCTTCCAGGGTTAGAGTTTAGGAAAATGCCTACAGACAAGTGAGAGGAATGAACTTATGTTTAAGGATATAATTAATAATGTCCCATGGATTTAAGATAGGAAATAAGAGGTCCTGGATAGATAGAGTAGTGGAGTAGATTAGAGATCTTAATGAGGGTGCAGAATGGACTCAGTCAGGGAACTTGAGCAAATAGGCTGGTAGGATAACAGCCTGAGGTCAGAGTGAGCTATTTGAATTCACTTTCATATGGTTCTCGAAGATGATAAGTTTCAGGGTAAGACTGCACAGATAGTGTCTGCCACGGAGAGAAGGAAAAGCACTAGAGATAGGAGGTGACAGTCTGAGAGGCTTGAGTGGCGATAACATGTGGGTACTAGAGCCTTCAAGGACAATGGCAGGGTTTAGGATGGAGATAGGGAATGTTAGGAGGTGTGAACGTCTTTCATGGATGGGGAGGAGAGATCAGATGTCAGTGGATGAGAGCAAGGAGAAGGCAGAGTGTAGGAACAACTGAATAGCCAGTAGGGTGAGCCTCAGAGGGTCAGCAGTGTGTGCCTGTTTGTGTGTGTGTGTGTGTGTGTGTGTGTGTGTGTGTGTGTGTGTGTGTGTGGAGAAGGGGAGGCAGATACCTCACCACAGGCAGCTACAATAGATTCCTCCTCTCCTACTGCTCCGTCGCCTCTGCCTTTCCCAAATAGCCTCGTTTGTGCTTTGTGTTTATTGAACTTAATATGCAAGTTTCACAATCTTCAGGAAACATTCTCAATTAACAAAGTGTAAATGTATTCCTCTTGCTCTCTCATTTTGCAGATATAATTTTCCCATTGATGTTTAATTGCCTTAAAATTCTTGCAAGGGTAAAAGCAAACTATCTCCTCAACATTAGTCATTAAAATATGTATCACCAATTAATTTGCTGAATTGATTTGAGCTTTATGACACCTTCTTATTGACTGTTTGCAAGCTTCCAATTATCAAAGGATCAGATATTCTCAGCTCAAAATTCCTCTGGGAGTGGCAGAAAGCTAGTCTGATATTTTGAAGATTCTGGGTCCCTTGTGACCAAATAGCGACTTGAGCCCCAGTGTGGGATCAACCAAAGGAAGCATTTTCTTAAGTGGAAGATTTTGAGAAACCCAGAAGCTAGTTTTTAAGGCCACTGGGGCATTGCTACTTTGGCAGAAAAGCATATCATTTGCTTGCATTTTGGACACCACTGCACTGAATGTGCTCCATTATATTTAGATTGGAAATAATAATAATAAAAAAAAACACTTAGACATTCCTGCCCAGATCCTTCCTTTCACAAAGGCATTAAAGTACAGGCTCCCAGAGGTGAAGAAATAGCAGCTTGGTGTTTATCCTTCTTATCTCAAGTGTCTAGGGCATAGGAATACTAACATTTACAGGGGTTTTTTTGAGTATTTTATGTGCAGGGCACTGTGTATGTTACATAAATATCTGTATATCTTTCTATGATTATCTTCACAGACATATAAAAATATACATATGTTTTCCCTTATTACCATTTTATATCTAGAAGGTCATATAGTGATACCTCTGCTTTTATGTATTTATCTGTATTCTCCTTTTTTTTCTTAATCAGTCTTACCCAGGGTTTATCAAATGTACTATTCTTTTCAAAGAATTGACTTCTTTAATGAGGTACAATTCACATAACATAAATTAATCATTTTAAAGTATAAAATCCAGTGACATTTGGTGCATTCACAATGTTATGGAACCACACCTCTTTATGGTTTCAAAACTTTTTCACAACCCCAGAAGAACATCCCATACCCATTAAGTAACCACCCTTTCTTCCTCCCTCCCCTCATTCCCGGGCAACTACTAATCTACTTTCTCTCTCTAAGGGTTTTTTTTTTTTTCTGGATATTTCATAGAGGTCATACACTATGTGACCTTCTGTGTCTGGCTTCTTGCATTGAGTATGTTGCTTTCAAGGTTTGTATTACTCTGCTAAGGCTGTCATAACAAAATGCCACAGATGAAGTGGCTTAAACAATAGAAATTTATTTTCCCATAGTTCTGGAAGCGGGAAGTCCAAGAGCAAAGTGCCACCATAGTTTCTGGTGGAGATTCTCTTCCTGGCTTTCAGACAGACACCTTCTCACCGTGTCCTCACATGATCTTTCTCCAGTGTGTGCTCATGGAGAAAGAGAGAGGGGGACAGGGAGTGAGCTCTCTGGTGTCTCTTCTTATAAGGACACTAATCCTATCAGATCAAAGCCTCACCCATCATAAGGTTAAATGACCTCATTTAACCTTAATTACTTTCTTAGTGGCCCCTTCTCCAAATACAGGTGCATTGAGGGTTTGGGCTTCAACAGTGAATTTGGGGAGGACACAGACATTCAACCATGACAAAGTCCTTCCATGTAGTAGAATGTATCAGTCCTTCATCCTCATGCATTTGGTGTCAAATCTATGAATCCATTGCCACATCGGAGGTCATGAAGACTTATTCCTGTGTTTTCTTCTAATAGTTTTAGAGTTTTAGCTCTTTTATGTATGTCATTGATCCATTATGAGTTAGTTTTTGTATATGGAGTGAAGTAGAGGTCCGGTTTCCTTCTTTTGTATGTGGCTACCCAGTTGTCCATGAAACATTTCTTGAAGAGACTGTTCTTTCCTCACTTGATGGTCTTGGCACCCTCGTCAAAAGTCAATTAGCCATAGATGTTTAGATTTTTGGACTCTCAATTATATTCCATTGGTCTGTATATCGATCCTTATGCCATCACCACAATGTTTTGATGACTGTAGCTTTGTAGTAGTAAGTTTTGAAATTGGGAAGTCTAAGTCTTCTAAATTTGTTTATCTTTTTCACTATTTTTTTTTGTCTATTCAGGGGTCCTTGCACTTTCATACCAATTTGAATATTGTATTTTTCATTTTCAAAAAATTAACTTCTGACTTTGTAAGTTTTCTATTTTGTTGTTCTGTATTTCATTGATTTCTAATTGTCACTGTTTCTTTGCTACTGTAGATTTAACTTGCTTTTATTTCTCTGTCTTCTTATGGTGAAATGTAGTTCATTAATGTTAAGCCTTTCTTCTTTCCTAAGATAAGATTTTAAAGTTATAAATCTTCTTCTATATATGTTTAGGAATATCCCATAAATTTTTATATGCTGTATATTCAAATATCATTTGGATCAAAAATATCTTCCCTTGTGATTGTGATTAACTATATTATCCAACGTTTCTATCAAAGTAGACTATATAATTTCCACATATTTGGGAATTTTCTGGATATCTTATTGTTATTTATATCTAAATTCAATTATACTCAGAGAACATATTCTACAATATTTTAATTTTTTAAGTTTATTGATACTTATTTTATGGCCCAGCATAGGGCCAATATATGTAATCTCCCAATGTGACCTTTAAAACAATGTTTATTCTTAGTTGTGGGATGTAGTGTTCTGTAAATATCAATTATGTCAAATTGATTGATAATGTTCGATGGCCTATATCCTTATTTACTTTTGATTGTTTTATTAATTATTAAGAGGTTGCTAAAACCTCCAGCTATGATTATGGATTTTCTAACTCTCTTTTAAGATCTGTCAGTTTTCCCTTCATTTATTTGGAAGCTACAAAGAAAGCCTTAGGCAAAAAAAGAAAAGATTCTGTTTCAAAGTGGGACTCTGTTAGTGTGTGGGAGACTGTCTGCCACAGAAGTTGGTCAAAGGGATGTGTCACTACATTTGAATAGTCTTGAATCCAAATACTATGACCTTTCTTATTTTTATTCCTGATGGGCCTTTTTTTGGACAAGAAGATGTGGGTGAGTCCATAAAGTGAGGCTTTGTAGCAGTCCTGCATGTGTGGTGAGCAGCTTGTGTACTGTCTGTCACCCCTCTGATCAGAGTCAGGGTCTTGGGTTGGGGGGAGGTAACTGCATTAACCTGGTTTTCATTGGAGGGCTTAAGGAGTGAAGAGGATGTATGCTTCCCCATTAAGCAGCATTCTGCCCCTGGGTTTTCTGGATGCCAGTGATATGCTGCTTATATCCTCTTGAACTCAAGTCTCTTGTGGGGGCAGGGGAGAACACACAACTTCCTCATGCTAAATGCATCCCCAATCCTCAGAATAAAGAAGGTAGGAGAATAAGAGAGGAGAGATGGGTAGTGGAATGGTGAAGAAACGGGAATATAATTCACCATGATATTTGGAAAAATCTGTTTCCATTCATCCCTAATCTCCACCCCCTCAGCAATGGCTGTTCCTAAAAGTACTTCTGAATTCCCAGCCTAGGTGGAATCCCCATGTAGTCCAGCATTTCCCCAGATTAGCCTTCTTCAGACGATCTCCTTCCCACAGCCTATCGTCAAACCCTCAACACTTTCCTGCACACACACACACACACACACACACACACACACACAAGAAAAAAGGTGAAGTAAGAAGGAAGGAAAGAAAGAAAGAAAAAAGGAGAAACACAAAGTCCTCTACACAAAGAGAAGTTTGTTTCTGGCACGTGCCCTTATATGTCTATTGGCTTATGCCACATTTTGTGTGTGAGTGTGTGTGAAACCTTCTTGCTATATCTGCCATCATCTATTATTTACTGTAAACTTTCTATAATCTAGCACTGGACATTTTCCATATGTTTGTTGCAGCACAGAGTTGGGATATAAAAAATAATAATTATAACAATAGCAATAATAATGATTGATGCTGCTGTCTTCTCCAGATTTCTGCATCTACTATTTCTAGAGAGAACAGAGGTGAAAAACTGTGAGGGAAAAAATGCATTTTCAAACCAATTTACCAGACTTCCATTTATGATTTTCCACACTGTGACACACGTAAATTACTTAACAATTATGAAAAAATACTAGTCAATGAGGAAGCTTACTTATACATTTTTAGTGATGCTCAGTAAAAATTTCTGTTTTGTTTTTAACAAAAGACACATAATGTCTTGACAAATAATAAAGGGTAACTTTGCATTGACTCATTATTTCACCTTCCATTACAGTTCTTCAAGGAATAAGTATATTAATGTCTAGACCTATTAACCTGAACTTGTTTCCAGTAGGATCCTCACTATGACTTGGATAGTTTAGCTTTAATTTGTCCTGGTGTATCTTTTGATCACTGTGATTACTTAAGTCATTTAAAGGATCTGGCAAAACAAATTATTAATCTTAAGCTGCAGAAATTTATTTCTAGGAAACCTTGGGGTTATAAGCCCTGTTTGTTCAGGGAAGTGTGTTCTCCCTGGCCGCATGTTGTAGAACATCATGATAAGGGCTTTTTTCTTTCCATATATTCTTCCTCTCTGAGACTGGGAACAGCTGCCTATCTTCTTTCCCATGTTGACACCTGTTCCTCCAGTCACCCCCAGCTGGGGAGGCAGACCCCTGATGCATTCAGTCCTTGCCTAACAGGCTCTTCTCAGCTCCCAAAGGAGAGGAGAGGCTCCTATTCACAGTGGTGTGTTTGTTGCTGACACTGGGCAGGGACCTCAGGGGCGGGTCCCATGCATCAAATTTACTTTTGATCTGAAAAGTTCTTACCAGAACTTGTTACTTCTTTGCTCGTTCATTCATTTGGTCATATAATCATGCTCTGCTACCCCTTTCTTTGCTACTCCCTGGGGAGAGGGTGAGTCACCTCTCTCTTGTTTTTCCTACTGTCCCTGACATGGAACTGGGTGAGAAGTTTCAGACATGATATATGTGCAGATTTTCCCCATCTGACTTGCATGCTACTGGTTGGAAGGGTTGGAAGCCCTAGAGTTATCCCAGAGGGAGGAATTAATTTCTGGACCCCACCTAGGTCTTCAACCTAAAACACATGTTTGGACATAACCTTCACCAAGTCCTGCACTGAGAGTTATTTGGACACTTTAATCATTAATAGTGTTACTTTGAGTTTACAGGTGATTCGCCAGACAGGATTTATGCATTTCTGAGTGTCATAACATAGCCCACTACACAAGGAAGAGTGCCATCCTTCCATCGTCATCCCTGCCACACCCTAATAGGAGAGTTTCTAGGTAAAACACAAGGTGCCCAGTTAAATTTGAACTTCAGATAAACAAAAAAATTTTTAGTATAATTGCATCTCAAATATTTCATGGGACATCTATGTACTAAAAAAGCATTCATTGTTTATCTGAAATTCAAGTTTAGCTGAGAATTCTGTGTTTTTTGCTAGATCTCACAACCCTATGAATCTGGCGTGGCGGTTTTGAGCATACACTCCAGTGCCAGATTGCCTGCATTCACACCCTGCTGTAACTCACCAGATCAATAGTGATCTCAGGTGATTTTATGTTAATTAATTGTACCTCAGTTTCCACAGCTGTAAAGGGTCATGATAATATTACCTGTCTCATGTGGTTAGTGTGATGATTATGTGAATCAACATACATGAAGTGCTCAGAACAGTGCCTGGTATATGGTAAATAGAACATAAGAACTAGCTATCCTTAACATGTGTTCAGTTGAAATTCCCAGATCTTTTCAGAAATTCTTTGGTATACAAAGTTTTTCCACTTTTCACGTTGTGTATCTGATTTTTTTCTACACAAATGAAGAATTTTCTATTTTTAAGTTCATTGCATATGAACTTACACAATTGCATATGAACGTGTGTATATGTGTGAGTATGTATGTATGTTATCCATCCCTTTTCTCTCCTCTCCTTCCTTGCTTGTCTCACTTGTATCCTTCCTTAGCAGGCAAGTGGAGTACTGACCCCGGGGACAAATTTTAAGATGAGTTAAAGAGGCCTGGGGATGAGAGTGGAGAGTCCTCTGCAGACAGCAAGCAGCAGATGCCAAGGATGGAGGATGGATTATACCAAAACAGCACAGAACAGAAACAGAGAATCAAACACCAACAAGCCCCAAGAGGGGTGGGAGAACAGTGAGTCTCTGGGGACTAAGGGTGCAGGGTTAAGTCAGGGTTCTCAGACCAGGGGTTTGGTTCCAGAGACAAAAGAACCAGAAATTAAAACTAGAAATGGTCAAGTAGGGTTGGGTGCTTCAAACTTGAGCTGGTCTGTGCTCTCCTGGACCAACCAGTCAGAGTCAGGGGCATGGGTGGCCAACACAGGACAAAGAGTCAGGCTGTGCTGGACAAAGTGCCTTCTAAGCCATCATTCAAGTTCTGATTGAAATGTTGAACCAGGTGTTCCAGAAGGCAGGGCACCAGCAGCCTCGTCTAGGTGAAACTGCCCAAATGGATATGAATCCACCTCCTATATGATCATCCTGCCTGCCTCCCTCCATCTCCTTTACCAGGAACTCAAGAAACTCATTGTCAAAGTCCCTGATGAAATACAGATCTGTGTCTAACTGGGGCCCTGACATATCCAGAAACCCCACCACAGTGCATGAAAACTCCCAAGGGCCATGAGGCCTCACAACCATGTGAAAATGAACCAGCCTCTAAAACTAACATTGCTTCTCTTCGTCCCGCCCATTCTTTCTCCCTCCTCTACCCTCACACCCTCCTCTTACATCAGCCGTGAGACCGGCTTGAGCTCTTCACAAGGGGCAGTGTGAGCAGCTACAGAGCCCACAAAATAGTAAAGTCTGTGATCTCCCACTCAGCCTCAGCCTCCCTACCCAGGTGTTCAACCTCCTTCCTCAACATCCTGTGGCTGGGGAGTCTCTTTGCTGACACTGACAAGAGAAAGAGCTACAGGTTCAGGGCATGTGTGGTATTCCACGGAGAAGACTACTCACCTTGAGAACAATTTTCCCTCACACACTCACAGAGGTTGACTATTCTCTAACCTGGCTCTGTCAGTTCTGAAGGCAGGGCTGTGCCTTCCTGAGCTTGGTATGGCAAGTATTGTTTAGAAACATTTAGTATTTAGTGTTAGCATTTAGCAGTATGGATATTGTTTAGTGGCTGAAAAATTAGAGACTTAAAGAAATGTAACATATCACCCAAGAACACAGTGCATTTTGGTCCTCACCAACCAAAGGAAGCAGAGATCATGGGCAACAACCTACAAAATCAGTGCTTAAAACTCTTTGCCTCAAATTATCTGGATATTTTAGATCAATTACCTGGTTAATTGCCTATACTATTCATTCATTGTATCAGTAAAGAACCCATGGCAACTTTTTCAAAATTTGCTTAGCAAATGTTTGTTTATTATCATTATTGTATCATTGTACTAATTAGTATCGTTGTTAATACCCTTAAGTTGATTCCAACTCCTAGTGACCCTGTATACAGCAGAGCAGAATCCAGTCCGGTCCTGTGCTCCATCCTCTCACCTTCCAGCTCTGTATCAGACAACACTCTGCTGCTATTCATAGGGTTTTCGTGGCCCGTTTTTTTCTGAAGTGGGTGGCCAGGTCCTTCTTCCTAGTCTGTCTTAGTCTGGAAGCTCTGCTGAAACCTGAAATACCATGGGTGACCCTGCTGATATTTGAAATATCAGTGGCACAGCTTTCAGCATCACAGCAACATGCAGCCGCCACAGTGTGACAGCAAACAGAAAGGTGGTATGGGTCCCTGAGAGGAAAAGGAACCTGGGCTGTGGCAGTGAGATTGCCAAATCTTAACCACTAGACCACCAGGGCTGGCAGTAATTAGTATACATTATATTAATATATTATAAACAATAAATATTATTATTATTATAATTTTATGTCAATATTATCATTATTACTGTTACTATTAATAAGTTTTATCTCAAAAATATTTGAAAGAGGGGCTGGCCCGGTGGCGCAGCGGTTTCGTCTGCGCTTGGCAGCCCGGGGTTCGCGGGTTCGGATCCCGGGCGCCCTCCAACGCACTGCCTGTCAGCCATGCCGTGGCGGCGTCCCATATAAAGTAGAGGAAGATGGGCACGATGTTAGCCCAGGGCCAGTCTTCCTCAGCAAAAAAAAGAGGAGGATTAGCAACGGATGTTAGCTCAGGGCTGGTCTTCCTCACAAAAAAAAAAAAAAAATATTTGAAAGAAAAAAGAAACACAAACTTGAAAATGTTTTCATTTAAAGATACTAAAAGAATAAGAACTATTAAAAGGCTTTTTTTCTAAATCCTGCCAATCTTTTTGGAAACAATCACAAGCCTTTCTCTTAAAATTCTTTAGGTGATTAAGAAAAAACCCACACATTTGAAAATGAATTTATTTGCACAAAGAGCAGGTTTGGTCAAATTAAGAGACATTCTAGCAAATGGAAGGGAAATGTCCTAGAGTGGAAATTTGTGGGCCAGAGGAAGAATCTGTGTTCCTTGCCTGTGTCTAGCCTGGGATCCCTGCCCCAATTCATGATTCATGAACAACTCCATCAGAAGAAAAACCCCTGCATGAACGGTGAAAGACTACCTTCTCTTCAACCAGGGTCACTGAATACACATTCCTCTTAGCATCATGTAATGAAGAATTTTTGTGAATGGTAGCACTTCTAGTTCAATTGTCCATTTATGCTGATTTATTCTGGCATGTGCAATATTACAAATCTCATAAGTGTTGGCACCATAATTAAAATTAAGCCTGAGCTTTCCCATCATCCCCTGCTGCTTCACCTTTCCACATGTGATCTTGGCTTGGGGTCAGTGTCCCCCAAGCACCCTTTGTCTGGTTGGTGCAGGTCCTTCTCCCCAGCCCTGCCTTCCACCTTGGAGCCCACCAGGACTCTCGAAGAGGCTCTTGAGTGAGTAGAGGAGTGAGTCAGAGTTTTCCCTATGATGCCTCCATGCTCTGTAATCAGATATGGGCTGCCCCAGGAATAGCGTGACCTTGAAGGAGATGGGGTAACCTTGCAGTAGCCAAGAAGGCATTTGCAGTCTGCACTCTCCAACCTACTGTTGAAATAAATATCTAGGCCCAAGATGGAGCTGCTCCTGCCCAGGGTGCCACATCAGCAAACTGAAACTTAGGTAACTTCTGCGTCGCTGTAAATGCTCCGCCTGACCAGAAACACAGTATATCCAGTCAGCCAATCCCCAAACAACAAGCCAACCCCAGGCTCTGTGCTTCCTTCCTTCTTCCTTCTTCTTTATTCTATAAAAGTTTCCTGCCTTCTGCCCCATTTTGCAGTTCTCTCACCCCTTGGGAGCAGAGACTCCCTGCTTCATGAAGTGTTAAACGAAGTTTGTTTGTATCATCTAAGTTGTCTTCTTTAATAATTTTTAACATTAAACAGCAAGCGCTTACTGAAGGAGGATTTGGGCAGCTCATCTTCATTTCTACCACAATCCACACCCTTGCACTATTCAGACCCATTCACATATATATGGGGAGCGGCTCCTCCAGGATTCTGGTAGGCTTCTCTTCCTGAGAGAAACTTAAAAGAGAAGGCTAGTGGGGTGAGCTAGGACTCCAGAGCCCCTTCCAAAGGGCCTGAGCCTGTGCCTCACCTTCTCTTCTCAGGTCAAGGCTATCTTCCATATCCAACAATAGTCACAACCTGTCAAGAGATTACCATGAGGCACCCAAGTTGATCACCTGAGATCCAAAAGTGTTTCTCTCTGTCCACATGTCAGACCTTCCTCCTCCTGATGATCAGGGCCCATTACCCCTGCTGGCGCAGTGACTCCCTTCTTGCCTGCTGGTCTCTGGACACAGAAGCCCAGTATGCCCTGGAGGCAGCTGTAGCTCATAGTTCAGTGGGAGTCCCTGGAGAAAACAGCCCTTGTTGGAGACCAGGACCTCAAAACCTATAAAGCCCAGTGGGAAAGGGAAGGACAAAATCCTCCAGTGGGTCACTGGAAATGAGGAGAAGTGGGGCCACTCTTGTTCCTACCCATTGTTCCCATACCTGTGTTTTCTTCATCTTGGGAACATGGTGTCATATAAAGGTCTTGATTCAATGCCTATGGTGCAACCTGGAGGGTAGAATCTGGTCACCTCAGCCTTGGCTCTAAGCTGGCACTTCAGATATGCCTTTAGAAGGCTGTTTTGGTGGTCTCTCAAGCCAGTAGTTTCTGAGTGATGTGGTGTGTGGCACAATCAGTGGGCCTTGTGCTGTAAAGTGGTCACCCTAACCTGACATGATATTATGTGAGGCCTCCTACCTGTGGATCAAACCCTTCACGAGTCCTCAGACAGTGGTGCTACCTGCTGGCAGGAAATGTGATCTCGTACTTGGAACATTGTCTATTCCTGTGAGAACAAACCACTGCCCTTTTTGATGAGAAAGAACCACAAGTTTGATATCTGGGTGACAACTGCTTGACATAAGTCTCCTTTGACTCAGGGATGCCTCAGAAAGTTCCTCCCACTTGTCTCTCCCCAGTTCCCTCCCTCCTTAACTGAAACCCAGATACCCCATGCATTTAGTTGATAAGTGATACTTATGGCACGCTGTGATAAATTTAGAAAAACAAGGTCCTTTTTGGTGGCATCTGTGAAGACCCATTAGAATTCAAATTCAACCAACTAGGTAAGGACTCAAAGGAAAAGTAGCCCCTCCTTACTTAACACATAGATACTTTTATTTCTACAATCCTGCTACTTCTCCAATTATTCTGCCACCAACAACCTCTGGCTAGTGAAGCCTCTTTTCCTCTGGGAGTCCCCACTGGTATAAGTATTAATAAACTCTGATCTCTTATCCTTGATTTTGCCCATGTCATTAGTGTAGCCATCTGGTAAATTCCCAGGTGGGGGATTATTGTGGGAATAAGCTTTGGGGTGGTCCATCTAGGGTCATTTTGAACACCCCTCTAAAGTTAAAGGGACATAATGCAGTCAATTTGCCACCAAGTGATTGTTGATTTCCTTAAGAAATGTTGCCACATTGTGGGTGCACCATTGGTCTCTGTTATAGGCCACAAGGACATCCAGCAATGACCGTAGCTAGATCAGCTTCAGTAAGTGGAGTTCATGCAATTGGACACTTGCATAGCTTCTATTTCTGCCACTGTGGCCCTTTTGCTTATGTACCCATTGCCATTGGGTGGCTGATGACAGAGCCTGGCTGATATCAATGGGCTAAGTCACTTGTCTAGTTGCTGGTTTAGTGTCTCTTCTATGGCAGCTGCTGTCTAATAGGCCTTAACATATGATGGGAAAATCTCCACACTTCTTGTACACTCCCCTATGTGTATTCGTATGCCTCTATCACCTCTAACCCAGATATGCTTGCCCCTGACTTTCCAAACTGAAGTTCTTTTCATTGTCATTTCTTCCAAGGCCACCCTTAAGTGAAGCCATCATGTAGCTGCCATCCATTTTTGGCTTAGAATCATATACCAAGCCAATCCTTTTTTAAGCCAAAAGTTTGGACTTCTTCACCTATCTATACAAGATTCCATCACACAGCCAGAAGAATGAACTGAGGGAGGGGCACTGAAGCAACAGTAGTTGCTCCCATGGAGGTCTGGGCTATCTACTGTACAGCTTGCTTATATTCTACGGTTCTGTTCCTGCTTAATTCTGAATGTTCTACTTCTATCTTACAATGGACTGATGCTGGGCCTGCTCAGTCTTACAACATAGTAGATTTGATGGTACTCAACTCTTATTGGAAGTTCTGGATGCATGGTCACTTGCATGGGGTCACTTTCATGGTCACCTGACCATGGATTCAGGTCCTCTATCTCTCCTAGAGCCAAGTACCATGCCAGAAGTCCATTTTCAAAATGTGTAAAATTGAATGGTGTATAACAGCATTTCTGCTTCCATACCTCCAACATCATAGGTTTTATTGAATCATATGTCCTAAGAGCAGGGTTGCTTCAACTACACCATGAACCTATTGCAGAGGGCTTTCCTGCTCTCGGTCCCACTGAAAGCTGGCAGTCCTTTTTATATCTGGTTTGTGAGCCAGAGCAGTATCCCTTAGTGTTAAATACAGTACTTTCTGAACCCAAAGAAGCCCATCACGTGCTATGCTTCCTTCTTTATGACAGTAGGTGCAAGATTTGATAATGTGTATTTACATGGAGGGGATGGCCATGGGGCCCCTGAATTTTATGTATGTAGAAGACCCCTGAATCTTTGCAGTATTTATACCCAACTCTCTGAAGTGTAGGTATCTTACCAAGGCACCCAGTATGCTAGCCACTTCTTTCCCATGTGGCCGAATGGATATGATATCACATTAATGTAATGGATCAGTAGGATGCTCTGGAGGATGCCCAGATGGTTCATATCTTCTTGCACTATATTAGGACAAAGGAAAGGAGAGTTAACATAGCTCTGGTGGAAAACTATAGATGTATTTTTATCCATTACATGTGACTATGAACTGTTTCTGATCCTCTTTTCTGCTGGAAATAGAAAAAAACCTAAAACAAAAAAAGCATTTGTCAAATCAATGATGACATACCATGTACCTGAAGCCACATTAATATGCTCTAGCAGATAGCACATCTGACCCAGAGGCTGCAAATGAGGCAACTACTGTTTGAGTTTGTGATAATAACAATCACGCTTCTGGATCCATCCTGTTTCTAACAAGTACTGGAGAATTATATGGAAATATTATAAAGCTCACCACCCTGCATCCTTTAGATCATTAAAAGTGACACTAATCTCTGCCATCCCCACACCAGGATGTGACATTGATTTATTTTTTTGCTCTCTTTCCAAGGGGAGAAGAATTTCAGAGGTTTTCACTTGGCTCATCAGTACAATGGTTCTCACTGTACAAAACAAGGATCCGATGTGGAGATTGCACTAATGCCAAGTATGTCCATACCAATTGTACATTTGGGGATTATAGAAATGGTCACCACATGGGTTTGTAGGTATAGTAGACCCACTCTAAGCCATATCTTGACCAGGACTCCATTATTACCTGGCCTCAATATATTCTTACTCTAAAAGGGGTCCATTATTATGTTTCAAGTCTCCTGGTATCAATCACAACTAGTTTCTATGTCCAACGGTCCTCAAAGTGTTTGGGTCCATTTCCTTCAGTGCACCATTACCTAAGCAAGTGAATATATTTCCATTTGGGGAAGGACTGGAGTAGTCAGTATTTTTCAGTCTTTCAGAGTCCTTCCTTCTGCAAACAAGCCACCTCTTTAGTCAATGGGTTCAGGTCTGAAAACTGGTTCAGATCAGGAAACTGGGCAAAGAATATTTTATTGAGTCAACCGTCCTCCACCTCCTGATCATCCACCCTTGACTTATTCCACTAGTATGAGTTGAGTATTACTGTTGTCAGCTGCCCATCTACTTGACCCCTAGGGCTGCCAGGGTCTATCAGTCATCTGCACAACTCTATTATGGATCAGGTCCCTTTGGCCACCACTCTCACTTTGCCAATCATTAAAATTGCAATACCCTGGCTTCCCATCACCTGGCCTCCATTATTTTGGGGTCATGTTCTCCCACTCCTATTAAAAAACCATGTTTTTACATAGGAGAACTACCTCTGAAATTTCAATGATGCTAATGTTCCTATCAGCAGTGCACCTTGATAAATGGTGGGTCACTTTGCAGAAGATGACAGCTTTTTTGTTTGCAATCAAAGAGGCCCTCTGGGTTTCACTCCTGGTTTTCATTGTTTGCTACCCCTAGTTGTTCATAATCTCTCTTCAGTGCAATGGCGGCACTTAGAAATGGCATAAGATCTCTTTATGCAAAGAAGTACTATTTGCTCCATTTGTCCTACACCTGAAACAAAATACTCTTTCACCAGTACACCACCTAGATTTTACCATCTGTGAAAAACTTAACATCTGGACCACCACCTGGTGCCAAGGGCCAAGTGTGATCCACCTACCATGAGTGATGGGATCCTTATTGCCAACAGGGCAGTGAGTGATTCAACTCCGAAGTCCTATCTCCTGTCTTCTCAAAACACTCCAAGTACCAACTGTCACTGTTTAAGTGCTCTAACAGCAGAATCTGAGACAGGCTTGGATGTTTATCAGGGATTAGAACCTGTGAAAGGAGAGAGGAGAAAGCAGGATTGGGCAGTAGGAGAAGCTGAACTGTGATGTGGCTCAGCAGAGTCTTGCACCATTCAGCTGGGAGCTCTGGAGTGAACATTGCTGATCAGTGTCTTATGTTGTGCCAAAATTATTGGACCTTTATATTTCCATGTTGCTTGGTCACTGGATGTGGACTGTCCCAGGAAAGGATATGACCTGGAGCCTGGCGGCCTTCTGCTTGAGGCAGAGCCTGAAGGAGCTGAAAGCTGAAGGTTGTCTGTTGACCTCACTGACTGTGTGGGTGGAACATTATTTTCCTATTTACAAACGAAGACTCTAAAGTTTAGGGTGACAAAGTGACTTGCCCAAAGACACATGTGGGAAAGTGGTAGAATTCAAATTTGAACTCAGGTTTTCCGTCTCCAAAGATATCAGGCTTTGTTCTCTGCCGCCATTTAAACAAAAGGCCTATGCAAATGTTCATTTTGATGTGTGCTGAAGCATGTTTTTTTAGCAATATGAACTTCACCTTTTCTCTACAGAAGTCATTAGTCCCATTTTCCAGGAAATTCAGCCATCCCCAGGATAGACTAAAAGTACCATGCTCTTTTTTTTTTTCCTTTGCTGAGGAAGTACCATGCTGTTTTACTGCTAATGCTTTCACTCCAGAGTTGAAGGACAAGACAGATGTTTTCCAATGGGCCATCAATGACTTTTTGAGGAAAGAAGAGAGAATTGTCAGTGATAGAATAAACGAAGAGTTTGGAGCTGGGGAGATAGAAAAGAAAGGAAATGAGGGGATATGCCAATTACCAGTCCCTCCCCCAGGAGAAAAAAATTTGACCTGAGTGGGAAGGCCAGGCTGGGAGGGGCCAGCAGTGAAGGGCATGGGGTGGGTTGAGGGCTAGAGTTGAGGAGAAACCTTAGAGGGCTTGGAGCACAGTGTCTTAAGAAAGAGGGAACCTTATATCCCCAGCACCCCAGGATGATGCTAGTTGGCAAGCTGTGACTCAGGTGAGTCAAAATGTGACCCATGGACACCTGTCACAGATGTGAAGCTGAGAACAGCCTCTGCATTTGAGCAGGACTAAATCAAGGGACGGGTTCCAGTGGACATCAGTATTGCCTTTGAATCAGTGCACTTTAGAACAGGGGTTTTTCAAAAAGGCATGAAATAAACTTAATTATATATTAATCATAACCTTAATTAAAAGCCACCAAATCTTAAGCAAAAACTAGCAAATAGCATATTCAATTTATATTAAAATTAAATTTATATTTAAATTATGGAAATTTATATTTTAAAAAATACCCTTTACAACAGCATCCAGAATCATTAAATTAATAGATAAAATGTAATAAAATGTGTTTAAAGCCAGTACACTAAAAACTACACAACATTGCTGAGAAATTAAAGAAGAACTAAATTGAGCTGTGAAGTCAATACAATGCCAATCAAGTTCTAGTCGTGATTATGGTTTTTATATTAAAATGGTTTCACAAGATACATTTATCCTGTAAAGCTGTAGGTTTCCAGAACATGGTTTAAATTCTCCAGCCTAATTAATTCAGCCCTTGACTCCTCCTCCAGCCCACCTTATTAATTTTTCCCTCTCCACTCAAATATCTAGACTTCACTTCTAGTTTTACTAAAATTGCCTTGCTACAGAATACTTAATGGGATGCAAAAGATGTGACTCATTTATTATTGTATAACAAGTGTGCCTAGAAGTTTTCTTTGTCATGCAATCCCATGTGTTTTATTACTATATTTTGCAAAACTGAGGAGAGAAAATGAATGCTAGCAACTCTCCAAGAAAAATGCATACAATATCTACTGCTTGTTTATTTAAGCTAATATGGGGATTTTAGCCTTTAGTAGGGGGTTAAAATTATTAATGTCAACATCAACTCCAAAGGAGGATCTGAGAAGTTTGATTCCACAGTCAGAAAGTCTCTTGGTTAGTAGGGATGGTGAGTGACAGATTCTTGGCTTTGTCTTGGGAAAAGGAATTCCTTAGAAAAAGGAGAAAGGACAGAGATTCTTGACTTTTCCTTGCCCAGAACAGCTTGGCCTGAGGGACACTAGAATACATGGGTGGCAGGGAGAGGTTGCCAAGGCAGCCCTAATACAACTGCCTCCACTCCAGTACCCCAGTCCTGCACTTCACTTGGGGCGTCAGGCCTACCTAGTTTCCAGCCTCTGTATCCCTCCCTCCTCCTCAGGGATGAAGGACTCTCTTCTCCAAGGTCAGCTTTGGAGGGAGAGTCTCTCCATGGACCTCACAGGCCTCCTCTCCTCTTCTGTGATTTATTATTATCTGAGGATTTCTCACTAATTGTTGCTTCTGGCCCTATTCTGGCTTTAGGGGATGCTGCATTCCATTTAATGGTCTTAACCTAATTTAGACCTCTGAAATCTGGCTGGAACACTTAAACAAGACTTTACTAACAGGCCAGAGAAAACAAAAGGAAGAAAACAAAACACAGTGGGTAATGACAATCAGGTGATGGAAATCACAAGACAGAGTTGTTCTTCTCCCCCTCGGTGCCCTCCTGATCTGTCTCCCTCCATGGCTCTCAGGCCATTTCCAGGATAACAGAGAACCTTTACCACTCAGAGGTGTCCCCAGGCAATCCAAGGTTCTTCAAAGACCAGGCCCAAGAAGAACACAGCCTTGCTTGCAGGGATGGAGGATGTGCGCAGAGGTCCAAGGGCTACTGTTGACTGCCTGATGTCCCAGCATGAACCACTGCTGAACTCAACATAAGGAAAAGGCAGATGCACAAACAATGATCTGCAGGTCTAATCCTGCAGAATACTGGAGGGAGAAATGCTAACAGAGACATATCTAATTCCAAGTCCCTGCTTGCATAAACAGCAATCCCAGTAAACTCCTCCCTTGCTTTCCTCCTGAGCAATTTCCCCATCCCCTGACCTCAACTGTGGACATCCCTTTCTAGGCCCAATAGTTGGCATGTGCATACATTCAGCTCTTTCATATCCTTCTTCAACAGAGAAGATAAAGCAAAACAAAAAGTAAAGCACTTGATGCAAAAATAATTACAATTGTGCCTTTGGAATAAACTTTTTTAAATTAATAGACTTTATTTTTTAGAACAGTTTTAGGTTCATAGAAAACTGAGCAAAGAGTACCAAGTTCCCATATACTCCTTCCTTCCCCATCACAGTTTTCCCTGTTATTAACATCTTGCATTAGTGTGGTACATATGTTACAACTGATGAGCAATTACGGATACGCTATTATTAACTAATGTTTATAGTTTATATTAGGATGCACAGTTTGCCTTTTATGTTGTACGAGTTTTGACAAATGCATTACACCATGTGTCCACCAATTACAGTTTTCACATAAAATAGATTCACTGCCCTAAAACTCCCCTGTAATACACCTTCCCCATCCCCCAAACCAGTGGAAAGCACTTACCTAAAACCTGTCACCATAGTTTTGATTTCTCCAGAATGTCATATAGTTGGAATTGTACTGTAAGTAGCCTTTTCAGACTAGTTTCTTTCACTAAGAATTATGCATTTAATATCCTTCCTTGTCTTTATTATTATTATTGTTGAATAATAATCCATTATATGAATGAACAACAGTGTGTCTATCCA
The DNA here is from genome assembly GCA_031878705.1 of Tapirus indicus. NCBI lineage: Eukaryota > Metazoa > Chordata > Mammalia > Perissodactyla > Tapiridae > Tapirus > Tapirus indicus. The sequence continues at coordinate 83,554,079 of CM062924.1, read as the reverse complement.
TTCACCTATTGAAGGACATTCTGTATGCTTCCAATTTTGGCAATTATGAATAAACCTGCTGTAAAAATTCATGTGCAGGTTTTTTTTTGACATTAGTTTTCAACTCATTTGGGGGCAATAGCTGAGTATGATATTGCTGTATTGTGTGCTAAAACTATGTTTACCTTTGCAAGAAACTGCCAAACTATCTTCCAAAGTGACTGTACCATTTTGTTTTTCCTCCAGCAATGAAGGAGAGTTCCTGTTGCTACACATCCTCACCAGCATTTGGTGATGTTGCTTTTTTTTCAGTTTAACCATTCTAGTAGGTTTGTAGTGCTGTCTCGTTGTTTTAAATTGTGATTCCCTAGTGACAAATGATGTTGAACATTTTTCATATGCTTGTTTGCCATCTGTATGTCTTCTGTGATGAGGTATTTGTTCAATTTTTCCCCATTTTTTAACTGGATTTTTTGTTTTCCTATTGTTAAGTTTGAAGAGTTCTTTACATATTTTGAATATAAGTATTTTACCAGTTATGTATTTTTCAAAGATTTTTTCACAATCTGTGGCTTATCTTTTCATTTTCTTAAAAGTGTCTTCCACAGAGCAGAAGTTTTTAATTTTAATGAAGTTCAACTTGTCAGTTTATTCTTTCATGGCTTGTTCTTTTAGTGTTCTATCTAAAAAGTTGTTGCCAAACCCAAGGTCACTTAGATTTTCTCTTATGTTATCTTCCAGAAGTCTTATAGCTTTGCGTTTTACATTTAGGTCTATGATCAGTTTTGAGTTAACTTTTGTCAAAGGTCAGTGTCTAAATTTATTTTTTTGCATGTGGATATCCACTTATTCCAGCAACATTTGTTGAAAAGACTATCCTTTCTCTATTGAATTACCTTTACTTTTTCATCAAGATCAGTTGGCTATATTTGTGTGGGTCTGTTTCTGGGCTGTCTATTCTGCTCCATCAATCTGTCTTCTTTCACCAGTAATGCTATATTTATTGCCATAGCTTTGCTGTAACTCTTGAAGTAAGGTAGTGCTAGTCCTCCAATTTTGTTCTTTTTCTTCAGTATGGTGTTGGCTCTTCTGGGCCTTTTGACTTTCCATGTAAACTTGAGAATTGGTTTGTCAAAACCCACAAAATAGCTGGCTGAGTTTTGGGATTGCACTGAATCTATAAATCAAGTGAGGAAGAACTGACATCATAATAATATTGAGTCTCCCTATCCATGAACATGGAATCTATCTCCATTTATTTGGATCTTCTTTGATTTCTTCCATCAAATCTTCATAGTTTGCCTCATATAGATATTGCACATATTTTCTTAGATTTATTCATATGTACTTAATTTCAGGTGGTGCTAATGTAAATGGTATTGTGTTTTTAATTCAAATTCCAATAGGTCATTTCTGGCATAGGGGAAAAGATTTTGTATATTAAACTTGCATCCTGCAACCTTGCTATAATCACTTGTTAGTTCCAGGAGTTTGTTCATATTTTCATTTTTATCGATTCCTTGGGATTTTCTACGTGTATAATCATGTCATCTGTGAACAAACACAGTTTTATTTCTTCCTTCCCATTCTGTACACCTTTTCTATTCTTCTCCTTTCTTATTACATTAGGTAGAACATACTGTGCCACGTTGAATAAGAGTAATGAGAGAGGCAACATCTTTGCCCCGTTTCTTATCTTAGGCAAAAAGCATTTACTTTCTCACCACTAGGCATAATGTTACCTGCAGGTTTTTGTAGTACGTTCTTTATTAAGTTCAGGAATTTCCCTTCCATTCCTAGTTTTCCGACTGTTTTTTATCACAAATGAGTGCTCAATTTTGTCAAATACTTTTCCTGCATCTATTGGTATGATTGTATGATTTTTCCTCTTTAGCTGGTTGATGTGATGGGTTACATTAATTGATTTTCAAATGTACAACCAGCCTCACATACCTAGGATAAATCCTATTGGGTCATGGAGTATAATTTTTTAATACATTGTTGGATTCAATTTGCTAATACTTTGTTGAGTATTTTTGCACGTATATGCATGAGAGATATTGGTCTGTAGTTTTCCTTCCTTGTAATGTCTTTTTCAAACTTTGGTATTAGGGAAATACTGGCCTCATAGAATGAATTAGGAGGCATTCCCTCTACTTCTGTTTTGTGGAAGAGATTGTAGAGAATTGCTAAAAATTTTTTTCTTTATATATTTGGTAGAATTCACCAGTGAACCCATCTGGGTCTAATGCTTTCTGTGTTGGAAGGTTATTAATTATTGATTCAATTTTTTATAGATACAGGCCTATTCAGATTATCTATTTTTCCTTTGTGAGTTTTGATAGATTGTGTTTTTCAAGAAACTGGTCCATTTTTTCTGGGATATCAAATTTGTGGGCATAGAGTTGTTCCTTTATCATCTTTTTAATGTCCATGGCACCAATAGTGATGTCACCTCTTCAATTTCTAATATTAGTAATTTGTGTCCTCACTCTTTTTTTCTTAGTTAGCCTGGTTAGAGATTTATCAATTTTATTGATTCCTCAAAGAACCATCTTTTGGTTTTGTTGATTTTCCCTATTATTTTTCTGTTTTCAGTTTTAGTGATTTCTGCTCTACTTTTTATTATTTATTTTTTAATGTTTGCTTTAGGTTTATGTTATTCTTCTTTTTCTAAATTCCTAAGGGGGAAGCTTAGATTATTGATTGTAGATCTTTCTTTTTTTCTAATATACTCAAATATTTTATAAATTTCTGTCTATGCACTGCTTTCATTACGTCTCACAAATTTTAATTTTTTTCATTCAGTTCAAAGTATTTTTAAATTTATCTTCAGACATCTTCTTTGACCCATGTGTTATTTTTAACTGTGCTGTTTAATCTCCAAATATTATGGGGGTTTTCAGTTATCTTTCTGATATTAATCTCTATTTTAATTCCATTGTGTTCTCACAACATATTTTGTATGATTTCTACTCTTTAAATTTGTTGAGGTGTATTTTATAGCCAAGTTATGGTCTATCTTGGTGAATGTTCTGTATGAGCTTATGAAGAATGTGTATTCTGTTGTAGTTGAATCAAGTATCCTACAAATATCAATTAGATCCATTTGTTGATAGTGCTGTTCAGTTCAACTATATTCTTATTGATTTTCTGCCTCTTTGATATGCCAATTATTGATAGAATGATTTTGAAGTCTCCAACTATAATAGTTAATGTGTCTCTATTTCCTTGCAGTTCTACCAATTTTTGCCTCACTTATTTTGATGCTCTGTTCTTAGGCACATACACGTAAGGATTGTTATGTCTTCTTGAAGAATTGACCCCTTTGTCATTATGTAAGGCTCTCTTTATCTCTGATAATGTTTCCTGTTCTAAAGTTGGCTTTGTCTGAAATTAACATAGGTATTCCATTTTTCTTTAGATTTGTGTCAGCCTGGTATATCTTCCTCCATTCTTTAACTTTTAACTGATCTGTGTCTTAATATTGAAATTTGGTTTCTTGTAGATAACATATAGTTGGGTCTTGTTTTTTCATGCACTCTGTTAGCCTCTGTCTTTTAATTGTTGTATTTAGATAATTCACGTTTAAATTGATTATTGCTATAGTTGAATTAATATCTAACATATTGTAACATTTTTCTCCTTGTTGCCTTTTTTCTTTGTTTCTTTGTAATCTTTCCCTCTTTTTCTGGCTTCTCTTATTTTAATTGAGCATATTATGATTCCATTTTCTCTCCTCTTCTAGCATATCAATTATACTTCTTTATATATATATATATACATATAAGTGGTTTTTTAATATATATTTATTATATATATTATTTGTTTATATTTATTATATATTTTATATATATTTTAGTGTATATACGTTTATATATATATATATATATATATAAGTGGCTTTCCTTAGGTTTGCATTGGACACTTTCAACTAATTTAAGTCCACTTTCAAATAACATTACCACTTCATAGGTAGAGCAGGTACTTATGACATTTCTTCCTCCTATTCCTATGTGTTACTGTCATCCATTTCACTTATTCATAAGCTATAATTGTCCAATACATTGCTGCTATTATTATTTTGAACAGTTTTCTATCAATTAAGAAAAATGAAAGACTTTTTATCTTCTTTTGCCTTCCTTAACATTTATTTTCTTTATAAAGTTCCAAGTTTCTGACCTATGTCATTTTTCTTCTGTCTGAAGAATTTCTTTTAACATTTTTTTCAAGGCAGGTCTGTGGGTGAAAAATTCCTTCAGTTTTTGTCTGAGGAAGTGTTTCTCTTTCACTTTTGAAAGATAATTTTTCTGGATACAAATTTGTAGGTTGGTGGGTTTTCTTCAATCAACATTTAAGTATTTTACTTCATTCTCCTCTTGTTTGCATGGAGAAATCTGACATAATTCTTATCTTCATTTCTCTATAGGTAAGTTGCTCTCCCCCCTAATCCTCATACTGACTTCTTTCAAGATTTTTTCTTTGTCTTTGGTTTTCTGGAGTTTGAATATGATACGCCTAGATGTGGATTTTGGGGCATTTATCCTGTTTGGTGTTCTCTAACCTTTCTGAATATGGATCTGTGGTGTGGTGTCTGAAATTACTTTTGGAAAAATGTCAGCAATTATTACTTTAAATATTTCTTCTGCTCCTTTTTCTCTTTCTTTTCCTGGTATTTCCATTACATGTATATTACATCTTTTGTAATTGTCCCACTGTTCTTGGATATTCTATTCCTTTTTAAATTTTTTTCTGCCTGTACTTTAGTTTGGGAAGTTTCTATTGATACAACTTCAACCTCACTGACTCTAATGTGAACCAGGTCCAGTCTACTGGCTTTCACTTTTAGCATTTCCTTTTGATTTTTCCTTATAGTTTCAATCTCTTTGTCTACATTCCTCACCTGTTCTTGAATATTGTCCACTTTTCCCATTGGCATCCTTGGCATATGAATCACGTTTATGGTAAATTCCTAGTCTGGCAATTACAATGTCTCTGTCATATCTGAGGCTGGTTCTGATGTTTTGTCTCCTCACACTTTGATTTTTTTCTTGAATTTACCATGGGTTAGAAAGAAACAACAGGCCCAAAATGGAGACACCGAGTCCTGCTGTACGTACTGCTTCCTGTAGCTACAGATGTCTGAAGCTTCAGTTTCTTCTAGCATCCTTATTCTTGTCTTCCCTGCTGTCTTGGGTTTCCTAGAAATTTCTAGGGAACAGAGTCTGATCATTGCAGTTCTTTCAGCTGTAATCCTGTTATTATGCAGGGGTCTTGTGTCTGTGCTAGTAAGGTGTGTGGGGAGCAGAGATGTTCCATAATCTTATGATCAGGTCTCAGTCTTTATGAGCCTGTGCCTCTGGATGATGACTTTCACAGTTGCTTCTCAGCTTTTTTTCCTGCCTTAGGTGAAACAGGAAGGCTATATGGGACTGGTGTTAGCCAATGGCCCTTTCCCAGGTCAGGTAAGGTTTTGGTAAAGTATTTTACCTTGAGAGTTTGGCTTTCATTACAGAAAATAGAACAAGTAACAGAATATTCTGGGTGTATTTCAAAATGGTTGCTTTTCCTCTGCCCCTGCTGGAAGCACAAGTGGATTTTCCTCCAATCTTCATTCACAATGAGAACCAGGGAGGGCTCCTGGACATAAATTCACAAAAATGTGGATCTCCCCAAGACTGGTGCTCTCAGAGCTTTTAGCTCTCAAGCTGGTCCACACTGAGCCTGCAGCAGTTCATGAAGTACAGTTCCAGTGTTCCTACGGGTACTGTTTCCAGCTGCCTTCTACTTCTGGGCTGCTGCTTCTGGTCAGCTGTGATTCTCTGTACCCACTCTCTTATCAGTTTCCAGGCAGTAGTTTGCCTGTGATATTAATTCTCAGATGAATCTAAAAGGAGTTGGTTTTTTTTAGTTTGTTCAGCTTTTTACTTGTTAGGATGGTGAAGCTGGGTACTTGAGGGTTAATCCAAGTATTCAATAAGAACAGGATTACCTTTCAACTTTGTTCCCAACACAGACATAGATGAAAAGAAGTTAATCTTGTTAATTTGCTGCTATCTTATTCAAGCTGAAGGGTGATTCAAGTGTCACAGGATTTATGAGCTTGTTTTGCAAGAGAAAAAGAATGCTTTCAAGGAAGTTCTGATCCCCAGATAACCAGCCCCCAGCTGCCACTGACACCAGAAGCCTGATTGCCCAAGGGCTTACTTGGAGTGAAAGAAGCACGGGTTTCCCCTCTGTTGCTCTGACTCCTCCTCCCAAGCCCCTTAGCTCTATAAATCCTCCCTGCTTTCTTCTTTTGTTAAGGCAGATTTTAGAGAACCTATCCTTCTGCCTTCTCCTTTTGGCCAATTCAAATAAAACTTTCTCTATCTCCAAGCACTGATGTCTCGGTGATTGGTTTTTTGCACATTGGCCACAGGAATTTGAGATTAAGAGGCTTGGTATCAATGGGAGTGGCAACTTCCAAGCTCTTTACATGTTGGAGTGAAGACTAAAAGTCTACTTTTACTTCCTTTATAATTTGACCATCATAGTTGTGTTTTATTTAGCTAAATGATAAAGTTGGATGGTTTTCTTTAGAAATATTTTCTTGACAGTTTCAAAGTCATATCCTGGAGAACGGTGAGGGTTAGGAATAAATCTGTTTTCATATTTTTAATCTCCTACATTCACCCATTCATCCCAATACATCCATTTTGTATGCTTTCTGATACTTCAGAAACAGGCAGTATCCTCTGCAGTGTTCCATTCTTTTCTTCTAACTGCACAGTGTTCCCCAAGAGGCTGGACTCAGGGTACCAGGCTAGTGTGGAATATGCTTGGGTTCTGGAGAAAAATTCATCCTGGGTATCTGCTCCATGAAGTGTGCAGCACCTTCCAGAGGACAGCAGGAGCCAGCTTGTTACTGTCAGCCTCCACAAACACTGTACCAAACAGACACCAGATGGCGGAGGAGGCATACTGGCATGTTTGTCTGCCAATCCTGTAAAGGCAGAGAAATGTGTGGAAGAGGACTTGTACCTCCTTAGTAGCCAATTCATCAAGCCCGCAGGGGAATTAGCTAGACCTTTCAATTCATTCCTGCACTGTCTACTTCATGCTATCTTCATGATTATCAACTCTTGAATTTCAAAGCTGCCTCTTATCTTCATAACATTAATTTCTATTCCAGGAACATTTCTATCCATTGAATGGTATATTAAAATCCAAGCTCATATAAACAACAAGGAGACTGAATCTTATTTATTTTTCCTTAAAATTTTGAGGAAAAATTTCACCTTTCTTGCCCTGGCAACGTCATTTATTAGGTACCTTCCAGCTGCACTTCTCTGATTCTATCTGTCCCAGTGTCTACCAGGAAAAACACAAGCTCAGAATAGCACAGCATATTGTGTAAAAACTGCCAACTAGAAATAATGGTGTATAATTAGGATAATTCATGAAGACTCTTATCCCATAATGCATCATCTACTGATATTTTTTGGTTTGGGTGAAATAGAAAAGCTTTTAAGATGGTATTTTAAAATTTCAAAATGCAATAATATATAAACTATTTTTTATTTACCCATCTCTTCTCCCCATGAGATGTCCAGATGTTCAAGGGAATACATATATACACACACACAATAAATGGAAGCATAGAAACTGTTTCTTACTAGCTAATGCTTTGTTTCCAAGCTTTAGTTCAGACAACGTTGGACCCCATGGGGAATTTTTTTTTTTAATTGGTCCATTGGAAGCTTAAAGAATAGAATCTAAGGCTGAATAGTCTACTTTTTCCAGAAACTCAGATCTTACTACCAGAGAGATTCTGATTCTCACTAGCTGGGCTTATTATCAGTCTACAACACTGTCAAAGGATCAGAGTACTAGTAACTGAGAAGGCAAACCAATAATTGTCTACACTGGCTGGGCTTCACATGCACCCAGGAAGATCTGAAAAATACTGATGCCTGCCCTTCTTCTGAGGGCATATGCTAATTGTTCTGGAGTGTGATGTAGTTATTAGGATTTTTTTGAAGCTCAGTAGATGATTCTAAGTTCTACTAAGCTTGAAAGACTCTGATCTAGAGCAGTAGTTCTCAATGTATGGTCCTCAGACCAGCAGCATTAAGCACCACCCAGAAACTTCCTGAACCCTCTCCAGATCTAGTGAATCAGGAACTCTAAGAGTGAGGCCTAGCAATGTGTGTCTTAACAAGTCCTCCACGGGATTTTCATGCACACTAAAGTTTGAGAACCTCTAATCTAGACCATTTACTCAATCCTAATGAGCATCAGAGCATAAGGGCTAAGAGTCATTATGATTATACATCACTCCAGACCCACCACATCTGAATGGTTGGTGGTGATGCCAGGGCACTTGTGTGTTTTACAAAATGCTATGGTGATTCTGATGCAAACCCCTGGCTAACAGCTGTGTATTGCAGCAAACTCTTTATTTTATTGAGGAAGAAACTGGGAGAGGTAAAATGACTTACCTGAGATTGTAAACAGTCCAAGTCATTGTGTGAAAGAGACAGAAATCTTTCAATTTCACTGTGTTATATCATTTCTTAAATGATGTATCTTTGAGCTTGAAGGGAGAAGCCACAAGACCAGGAACAATTACAGAATGAAGTGGAGACACAGGTCAGCCTCAGCCTTAGGATTTCATCAGTTATATCTGGTGGGCAATTGTGTGGCTGAGTGCCACAGGTTTTACCTGGTGAGTTGAGTTAAACTGATAGATTCTTTGTATTAATAAGCATTTGTCACTGACTCTGTGGTGATCCAAAACTGAATCAAAAAGAAATATAGAATTTGAATAGAGCAATCCACTGTAAGGAGATTGAAACATGGATCAAAAAACCTCCCAAAAAACAAAAATCAGGACCAGACAGGTTCCCCAGTGAATTCTACCAAACATTCAAGGAAGAATTAGGAGAATTACCTATCCTTCTCAAATTCTTTCAAAAAAATTGAAGAGGAGGAGAAGCTTCCTAACTCATTCTATGAGGCCAACATCACCCTAATACCAAAACCAGACAAAGTCAACACAAAAAAGGAAAATTACAGGTCAATATTGCTGATGAACATAGATGCAAAAATCCTCAACAAAATACTAGCAAATCAAATACAACAATACATTAAAAGATCATACACCATGATCAAGTGAGATTTATTCCAGGCATGCAGGGATGGTTTAACATCCACAAGTCAATCAACGTAATTAACACATTAACAAAATGAAGAATAAAAATCACATGATAATCTCAACAGATGCAGAGGAAGCATTCAACAAGATACAGCATTCATTTATGATAAAAACTCTGAACAAACGGGTATAAAAGGAAAGTACCTCAACATAACAAAGACCCTATATGACAAACCCACAGTTAATATCATGCTTAATGGTGAAAAACTGAAAACTATCCCTTTAAGAACAGGAACCAGACAAGGATTCCCACTTTTGCCACTCTTATTTAACGTAGTATTGTAAGTCCTAGCCAGAGCAATTAGACAATAAAAAGAAATGAAAGGGATCCAAATTGGAAAGGAAGAAGTAAAACTGTCACTATTTGCAGGTGACATGATTTTATATATAAAAAACCCTAAAGAATCCACCAATAAACTATAAGGAAAAATAAATGCTTACAGTAAAGTTGCAGGATACAAAAATCAATATACAAAAATCACTCACATTTCTATACACTAACAATGAGCTAGCAGAAAGAGAAATTAATAATACAATCCCATTTACAATAATAACAAAATGAATAAAATACCTAGGAAAAAATTTAACCAAAGAGGTGAAAGATTTGAACACTAAAAACTATAAAACATTGTTGAAAGAAATTGAAGAAGACATAAAGAAATGGAAGATATTCTGTGCTCATGGATTGGAAGAATTAATATAATTAAAATGGCCATTCTTCCTAAAGCAATCTACTGATTCAATCCAATCACTATCAAAGTCCCAACAATATTTTTCACAGAAATAGAATTAAGAATCTTAACATGTATATGGAACAACAAAAGACTCTGAATAGCCAAAGGAATCCTGAGAAAAAAGAATAAAGCTGGAGATATCACACTTCCTGATTTTAAAACATACCATAAAGCTGTAGTAATCAGAACAGCATGGTACTGGCACAAAAATGGACACACAGGTCAAAGAAACAGAAGTTAGAGCCCATAAATAAAGCCACACATCTACGGACATCTAATTTTTGACAAGAGAGCCAAGAATATACAATAGAGAAAGAAAAATCTCTTCAATAAATGATGTTGGGAAAACTGGACAGCGACATTCAAAAGAATCCAAGTAGACCATTATCTTACACCATACACAAAAATTAACTCAAAATGGATTAAAGACTTGAATGTAAGACGTGAAACCATAACACTTCTAGAAGAAAACATAAGAAATACACTCTTTGACATCAGTCTTAGCAGCATATTTTCAAATACCATGTCTAACCAGGCAAGGGAAACAAAAGAAAAAATAAACAAATGGGACTACATCATACTAAAAATCTTCTACACAGCAAAGGAAACCAACAACAAAATGAAAATACAACCTAACAATTGGGAGAAGATATTTGCAAACCATATATCTGGTAAGGGGTTAATATCCAAAATATATAAAGAACTCAGACAACTCAACAACAAAGAAACAAACAACCCAACTAAAAAATGGGCAAAAGATTTGAAGATGTTTCCAAAGAAGATATACAGGTGGCCAACAGGCTCATGAAAAGATGTTCAACATCACTAATTATTAGGGAAATGCAAACCAAAACTACAACGAGATACCACCTCACACCTGTCAAAATGGCCATAATTAACAAGACAAGAAATAACAAGTGTTGGAGAGGATGTGGAGAAAAGGGAACTCTCATACTCTGCTGATGGGAATGTAAACTGGTGCAGCCACTGTGGAAAAAAGTATGGAGGGTCCTCAAAAAATTAATAATAGAACTACCATATGATCCAGCTATTTCACTGCTGGGTATATATACAAAGAAAAAACACGAATGCGTAAAGATATTGGCATCTCTATGTTCATTGCACATTATTCACAATAGCCAAGACTTAGAAACAACCTAACTACTCATCAATACATGAATGGATAAAGAAGATGTGGTATATATATACAATGGAATACTACTCAGCTATAAAAAATGATGAAATCTTGCCATTTGTAACAACATGGATGGACCTTTGGGGTATTATGCTAAATGAAATATGTCTGAAGGAGAAAGTCAAATACCATATTATTTCACTCATAAGTAGAAGATAAAAACAACAACAAACAAACACATAGACACAGAGATTGGATTGGTGGTTATCAGAGGAGAAATGGGGAGAGGAGGGTAAAAGGGATGACTGGGCACATGTATATGGTGATGGAGATGGTAATTAGTCTTTGGGAGGTGAACATGATGTAGTCTATACAGAAATAAAATTATAACAATGTAGACTTGAAATTTATATAATGTTATAAACCAATGTTACCTCAATAAAAAAAACAGTTGATAATGGGCAAAAAATTCAAACAGGTACTTCACAAAAGAACACATATGAATACCAATAAGCACACGAAATTGTGCTTAGCATCATTATTTATCAGAGTAATGCAAATCAAAACCACAATGAGATACCATCTCCAACCAATAGAATCACTAAATTAAAAAAAAGTTCTGACAATATCAAACATTGCCAAGGATATAAAGTAACTAGAACTCTCATACATAGCTGACAGAATATATAAGGAAATATTCACTTTGGCAAATTCTCTGACAGGTTTTTTTTTTTTTTTTTATAAAAGCAAATACACATCTGACCAAACAATTCCACTCCCAGCTATTTACCAAAGAAAGTTTAAAACAAGTGTTTATAGGGGGCCGCCCGGTGGCGTAGCGGTTTCGTCCGCGCTTGGCAGCCCGGGGTTCGCCGGTTCGGATCCCAGGCACCCGCCGACGTACTGCTTGTCAGCCAGGCTGTGGCGGCGTCCCATATAAAGTAGAGGAAGATGGGCACAGATGTTAGCCCAGGGCCAGTCTTCCTCAGCAAAAAGAGGAGGATTAGCAAAAAAAGAGGATGTTACCTCAGGGCTGGTCTTCCTCACACACACACCAAAAAAGTGTTTATAAAATGAATTATGCAAGGACATTTGCAGCAGACTTGTTTATAACAACTGAACACAACTCAAATATTCATCAACTGAAGAATGAATAACCAAATGGTGAAATATTCATGTAACGGAATACAACTTAGCAATAAAAAATTAACCAACTGATAAATGGAAGCACATGGGTGAATCCCAGAAATATTATTCTGAGTGAAATAAGCCAGACATAAAAGAGCATATTCTGTTTGATTCCACTCCTGTGAAGTTGAACAATCAAGTCTAATCTATGGTGATAAAATGGAGAATGGTGGTTTCTTGTTGGGAGGGGAAGGGTTATATAAAGGAGCACAAACAAACTTTCTGCAGTGATGAAAATATTCTGTATTGTGTTTTTATAGTCATTTTATGGGTATATGTAATCATCAAAATTCATCTAACTAAATGGTTAAGATAAATTATGACCTTAATAAATAAACAATATGGTGTTAAATAAGAAACATTATCTAAGGTTGGCTAAGTTTTTTCCAGGATGAAACTGCAAGCTGGATAATTACCAGTGGCACAGCTACATTGTTTTATTTTACAGTATTACCTGAGATACTTCTTGTTGACAGGTAATGGACATGATCTAAATCACTCTCTCATGCTCCTTCAGACACAATCAGTTATGGTCTCACATAATAATGAATCTGCCAGAATCCCAGAAGGTCTCGATAGAATCAACCTCTTGAGTTTTATTTCTAACCTTTCTTACTCTTGAAGTATTTCCAAATCTAGCGGCTCTCCTCATTAGCTTCCAATCCAGAACTGTAGCATGAGAGAAAAACACCAGCATCATGAACAGCTCTGTTATACAGCCAGAAATGAGAAGTTGAAGAGTGTGAGCACAGGAGAGAGGAGGAGGATTGAGAGGATGCCAGAGGAAGGAAGCTAAAGTACAAGAACAAGCAGAGAAGAGGAGGAGGGAGAGAGAAGGATAGAGGAAAACAGAGAGAAAAGCTAATTATTTACTTCTGATAATAAAGAAAGTCTCAGACTATGATGAACATCTGTATTTTCAAACTAGGTTTCTGTACCAGGCTGTGTCATGAATTAGGTAATAAAAGAGATGTCTCAGTATCCCCAAGGTAAGCACGTTGGACAGCTCCCCCACTATCAGAACACCAGGCCCTTGTTTTACAATAAAGCTCTCAGGATTAGCCGTTTTCTGAGACCTGTTGTCAAAGCTTTTATTTGAGGCACATTCTGTACATATTTAATGATCCTGGAATCTATAATATATTTTTCCTCACAAACACTTTGTTACGGCATCAGGGATCATCTGTTTTCTTGCCACCTCCTTAGAATTTCATTTCTTATAGATACATTTATTAAGAATAGAGAAACTCTTTTTGCCCATTTTAGTTTTCAATTGATTTGTGGAATGGTATGTTTCATAGAGGACCCACTTATCCAAAACATTTTTGTTACTGACTTTTTTCAAATCATTTAATTATGCAAAATAATCTATGGCATAGCACTGTTTGAAGCTTCCTCCCTCCCCCATCTCTAAGTGCCTGAGAAAGTGAAACTTGACTGATGGCAGCTGCATGTAGCTGGGCCACAATATAGTGTCTCCATTTGTATTCTAGACCCTACTCCCAGTTGTAGCACTTCTGGAAAAGCCAGGGAAAACTGGTCTCGAATAAGAAAGAGCTCTTCTTGGCCTTATACAGTTTTTCATGGATTCAGGTATTGTCAGTCCAGCTCTTGAAAGTTTCAGAAGAGGAAGCAAAAGGTCAAGACACAGAATGAATTTGGAGAAAAAATGGAGACAGTTCAGATTCCAGGGAGGGTTACCTTCTCAGTTCCCACCACCTCTGATTTCAGGATCCCAGTGAACAGCTATCCTCAAGGAACCTTTACTCTCTTTCATAGCCAGCAAACTAGAGATGATCTAGGGCATCCTGGGTGCATGGACAGTGAGTACAGTGAGCTGTAATTGTAGGTCCAGCCTATTCCCTCTCTCCTCACCTGCTTACTGAAAGGGAATACCTAAGTGGGGATAAACAGCCTCAGGGCCTCCACGTAGCTCCCCCTATACAAATTCTTACACCTAGATTACTCAGTTCCCCATATTTACTCCCTGCCCATTTCTACCTCTGAGATATTAAGGTCTTCATCAGAATGCTCTTTCCTAATGGGTGCACAATATAAGGTGATCCTGTTCCTACAGGGCAGAACTGCTTGGAAGAAGGTTCTTGGAAGGCAGTTCTTAGAGGTGTCATTTGCAATATTTAGAATTGGTTCTTGGGGTGGCTGAGAAGACCTAAGATAGAAAGACAGTTGGTCAATTTCAGAGCCATGTTGGCAGTAACTAAAATGGGACCATCTTTCCAAAGCAACTAAATGAGTCTTTGGGTGCAATGACACAAAGCATAGAGTTCCTCAGTTTCATAAACATCACCTTCTAACTAAGGATGAGCATCACTCTGGGCATAGTGAAGTTGGAAAAGGAATCTGAGCAGATGAGAAGTTTCTGTTTCCCCTTCCCTCAGCACCCCCACCCTTCCCAGACTCCCCCTACAATTTGGTAAGCTTATCTTCCCAGAGGCACTCTAAGCACTTCAACCATTCTTTGTGGTTCATCACTTTCCACAAATGGCCTTTAAACAAAAGAAAGCTCTGCCTAGGACCCCTGACTTCTGAATTCAGATATATATTACCAAAATTCAGGTACAATAATAGCCCCTGATAGGAAATACTGACATGCTCATGAACTCATCCTTCAACTCAGACTGCCATTCCCAGGAAGAAGCACAAGGTCACTTTGGCTCATGCATTTTATCATGTCAACTTGAAGACATGTTCTTCTGAATTTAGTCCACTGGTTGGAGTCAGATAAGGAGCAGGGAAGGGAGTATCAAACCAATTACTACCCTAAGAATTGTGGCTAGAAGAGGAAGGAGAATCATAGGAAGAGAAAGGATATGAATAGACTTGGAAACTTTATATGAGTGTAATATATGAGATATAGGCTGCTATAAAAAAAGGATGTGGATGAAAAACAGCTTTAGGATATTTGAATATCCCTACTGGAATTTTTGAGATAATATAAGGGTGGGAGAAATTTGGTTATATGTGCAACTTTTATTCTAAGATGACTTCTCATACTGTGCATTTGATAGTGGCTCTTATGAGGCTCAAGTGAGATAATGTACATTTTGAAAGTAATTTTAAGCTATAAAACACTTTGCAAATATTGAAAATGGTTCTGTGTGACATTATCAATATTAACCCAATCAAAAACTCACATGGAACTTCCCAAATTATTTTTCAAGTACATCACAAAACTATGTGGGATGAAAGATGTTAGGCTTGTTTCCATTTTACTCCAAGGCATAGAGGGAAAATACTTGGAAATTTATGACAAAATTGGGACTAGAGTCCAGGTCAATTGTCTCCTCAGATAATATAGTTCGTATTATACCATATTATTTCTATGCAGACAAATTAGATCAGAATACTATAGCAGCCTAGCATGAAAGATGTAGCTTTATTCAAGGAATTTGGTCCTACAGAACATAAGTTACACCTGTAGAAAACAAGCTGGAAGTCTCATCATAAGAAGGTTTTGTGGAAGAAAGAATATAACATTTGTAGCCTGGAGACTCAGGTTCATGTTCTCACTCTGCCACTCTGGCACACACTATTTTTTGGCTAACCCTGAAGATATCACCAACAATACTTTCTCCTATTCTTCCACTGTACAGGTTGTAAAACTCAATCTTTGTTTTCCCACCACACTGACCACTAGCTGTTGCTATGTGATACAATTCAGGTCAACAAAATATATGTTATTTTAGAGGCTTCTGGGACAGATTTCTCTTTCCTAACCAAAGAAATAGTTAAAATTGATGGTATCTTTCCATCTACCTTAATTCCAGATGTAAGGTCTGGAGCTACAGTTGCCATATCATGACCATGAGGCCTCAAGCATGAAGAAAACTCCAGTAGAATAACAGGAATATCAGTCTTGATACTATCTAAGTGCTGAATCATTGTCAACATCTTTCTACCTCCAGATTTTTTATGTTTGGAGAAAATTTAAAATTCGTTTGTTTTAAGCTACTGAGGCAAGTTGTTTTGGGTAATTTCTAAAATTTTAGCTTGTAGATAACCCTATTAATTTGCAATTGAGCATGATATCCACCTGCCTTGGCTGATGAAATAGATAAGTAATTGCCTAACACATACAGTACTGAAAGCATTAGCTGAGAAAGTATGTGGAAAGGAATAACAGAGGCTGACACACAGAAGACATTGAAGGTACTTCTTCATCCTCATCCTCCTCTACTACTGCCTCTTGCTCTATCTCAATCACCACTGCCCCCATTGATTCCTCCTCACTCCTCCTCTTCCTCTCCTCCTCTTCTATGAAAATTTTCTACCACTTTTAACACAAAATTAGGAACATTTTCTCCCCTGAACAGATCCCAATATGAGATTTGCCCTAGGGCTTAGGCTGGGTGTAAGAATGACTGAGAAATAGACTTTCTAAATCTAGAGGCAAAATAATAAATTAAACAACATTTGAATGTAGACCCACCTATGGAATATTCTAGAACCCCCTGTGTTAGTTTGCTAAGGTTGCTGTAACAAAGTACCACAAACCAGGAGGCTTAAAACAACACAAGTTTACTGTCTCAGAGTTCTGGAGTTTAGAAGTCTGACATCAAGGTGTTAGCAGGGCCATGCTCCCTCTGAAGACACTAGGGAAGGAACTGTTCCATGCCCCTCTCCAAGCTTCTGGTAGCCTCAAGTGGTCTTTGGCTTGTAGACATATCACTTGTTTCCTCTATCTTCACATGGAGCTCACTCTGCATGCCTTCACATTGTCTTACTTCTATGCATTTCTGTGTCCAAATTTCCATGTTTTATAAGGACACAGTCATATTGCATTAGGGCCCACCCTAATGACTTCATCTTAATTTGGTTAAATCTGAAAAGACTCTATTTCCAAATAAGGTCACATTATGAGGTCTTGAGACTTAGGACTTCATCACATCTTCTTTTGGAGGACATAACTCAACTCATAACACCCTTTATAAGTTATTCTATAGCGCTTGCCTCATTATTTCTGCCTTATACCTTAATCAGGAAGAAACTTGTTTTCAGCTAGATGTCACAGTTTTGTCTTATTTCCTGTTTTTTGTGTGTTTTGGGGTTTAAGATGAATATGATTATAATTTTCTTTCACCCAAAAGTATGTACCTGTGAATGGAAGATTATTTAATCCAAAAGACTCCAGGTGTTCTAGACAGATGATGAATAAAATACGAGACATAAAGGGGGCATGTGCTCCGTAATTCCCAAAGGCCTGTCCTGATCTGAGGAATCATCACTCAAGCAAAAATCATGCTTATCCATTTGATGCTCATGGTGATAAATTCCCAACAGAATCCACTTATTTGTCTCTTTTTCAAGAATCACTTCTCTAGTCCAGGTCCAGTGATAACTTGTCAACACACAATAGGGAGATTTTAAATGATTTTGACAGCCTTGCTTCTTTCCAGTGTAATTTATTTTTATTATTTATAAGTGCCCAAATGTCCCTGGCTTTTGCTACAAAGAAAATCAAGTGTGAAGTTAAGAGCAAGATTCATTGGCTGAGATTTCCTCAAGCAACACACATAAAAAGAGTTTGATAATTAGTGTTAGGTAGACAGCCATTTTCAGCACGGGACAGCAACTACCAGGACCAAGAGTTCAGTGCCACTGGGCAAGGAGAGGCCTGATATAGAGGAGGAAAGCTCTCCAGTAGGAAGGAGGTGGACAAAATAAACCTGGCTGGAGAAAGAGAGGAATCAGAGTAAAACTGGGAATTTTTTATAGGCAATTTTGATTATTTTCTCCTTTTTCCCTTGATATCTGAGCAGAGTTTTTCACGTCTAATTGTGAATCCATTATTTTCAGACCTATTATCACCACATAATAAGAGTTATTCTTTTCTATTCTATTCATGCCTGTTTTTTTCTCCTTGTGTGACACCAAGTTTCCCATAGTACAGATTTCATATCATATATTTTTCCTCCAATTCCCTCTCTGATTTAGCTACCCCTCCCTTCCTCTCCCTCATTGTAGTTTGATCACTCATCTCAGGCAGGAAATATTACCAAGCTAAAGAGCTCCCACTCACCTGAAGAAAATGACCTGGCAAGGGCAGATGGGATGCTGTATCTTGCCATTGTCTCAAGAGTTCTCTGCTAGCTGTTGACTAAACTCTAGTGTTGAGATTGCTTTTGCACTGTGCTCTTCCACTAAGTGTGTTTAATCTGCTGTAAAATTTTTTCATGGTTGCTGTCAATGTTATTGTAGCTGCTTAACAGTGTGCATTTCTTTGCTTTGCAAAGGGCCTTGGCAGTCTCTACGCAAATTGGTGCCTTGTCTAATGCCATTAAGCATGGTTCCTGGAAAAGCAACAACTGGGATCATGGATAAATTTGTGCACTCAGTCTAGGGGATAAAGAGAGTAGAATACGGAAGCAGAGACTCCATCTGTGATGCATGGAACAGATATTGACTGGAGATATGTGGCCTTCACCTTAATCTGTAGCTTTGTGTTTGGGATAGGAATAAGCAAATTTCATTAAACCAGTGGAACTCGTGTCTCTCTTGTCATCTGAGGCTAACTGTCAAACTCTACTTTGAACTAGAACACAATTGAGACTGGTGTAAGAAAGCAGTTTTTGATTTGGGTTAGTCAAGGAAGCCATATCTCAGGTAGAAGGCACAGAGTGTGTTTGGGGGTCCCAAAAAAGATTTAGCTTGTGATGTTGTAATAAAGGGGGTAAAGAAACGTATTGTCCAGCAATAGTGCTAAATACTGTATATTTTACTTCTTTTAATCCTGGCAACAACTTTGTAAAGTTAGGTGTCACAGATTGGGTTCCTATGGAAGCTAATTCAGAGACAGACTTTGGAAGGCAGAATGCTTATTAAGAAGTGTTTTGGGGGGGCCGGGCCCAGTGAGCTACTGGTTAAGTTCAGCACACTCCGCTTTGGTGGCCTGGGTTTGGCTCCCGGATGTGAACCTGCACCACCCGTCTGTCAGTGGCCATGCTGTGGTGGCAGCTCACATCCAAAAAACAACAACAACAACAACAAAATACAGAGGGAAACTAGCAGCAAATATTAGCTCAGGGAGAATCTTCCTCAGCAAAAAGAGGAAAATTGGCAGCAGATATTGGCTCAGGGCAAATCTTCCTCAGAAAAAGAAAAAGCGTCTTTTGGATCAAGATCTGTAGAAAGAAGAGAAAGGAAGAAAGAGTGGGCAGAGGGAGCATTTGAGCTGTGATGTAGGCCCAACAGCAGCCTCAAGCTGATCCATGGGGGAATGATGGTTCTTCAGAGTTGTCCGAAGTTGGGCCAAGATGGCCAGGCCTTCATACTTCCACATCCATCACTCATTGGATGTGGGCCAATGAGACAGGACATGACCATGGAAGAACCATTTCTCTACAGCTGACAAAATCCCTGAAGGCACTAGTAGCTAAAGGCTGTTGCCAAAACCACTTCCAATAATTGGAGCAGCAATTCTTCACTGAAGGGTATTCTGGGTGGTGTATCACAGTGTCCACCATGTAAGGTGTTTATCATCATCTTAGAGACAAAAAAAGAGAAATTAAGAGAGTTTAGTGATTGTCCAAGGTCACCTAATAATAATAATAGTAACAATAGTTACTATTTTTCAGGATCCCTTTGAAGCACTTCACATGTACCCTTGTTTAAGCGTCACAAAAGCCCCGTGGGATAGGTATTATTATAATCTCCATTTTAACAGATGAATAAACTGAGGCACAGAAAATATAAGTTGCCCAAGGTAACACAGGTAAACCTAGGGTTTGACCCCAGTCAGTATGATTCCAGAGGCCATCCTTTTAATCCTACACAGCAATGCATCTGTCTGAATTTGAACCCAGAACTTTTGGACAATGAAGCCCACACTATTCTCTTTATACTCAACTGAATTCTCCAAGATTGTGATTTTGGGCAGGTTCTAAGACTGGGGAAAGAATGAGCTAAAACTTTTTCACAACGCTGAAACCCAAAAGGAACATGCCTGAAGCCACATTTTCCTGGTTCCACCACTCAGGAACCAGAAAAAGAATATGAGTGTCATGAATCAGAGACTCCCTCATTTTCCTTGGCTCTGAACCAATGCAACTGTGTTTCCAGCCTCCCCAGGAGTGTGGAGAAGGGGACACATCTGGACGATTTATTTGTATACCTCTACCTCCCTTCCCCCCGGAAGACAGTGATGAGGAGGCTGCCAGCCTTTTACCTTAATGTCAATCATGCTGTGTGGAGCCTACATATTTCTGAATCCAACACCTATCTGGAAGCTCCTCTTGCTTCTTTGAATAGGATCCTATCAGCAGCTAGTCAGCATTCTAGAGGCCTCTATCCTCTTCTCCTCTGGCAAATTCTGCATTTTTTGGTTTTTCAGACCTTTTGTATGAGTCTTTTTTATGGGTCTTCTCTCTCTCTTCTCCATAAACCAATCTCTTGCACCAGAAATTACAGTCCCTAGGTTCTCCAGGCCTTGCTGAAAGCGTTTGCCCTCACCATTCAGCCTTCCTGTCTTTTCTGGAATGTGTAGAAGTGCTTTAATCAATATCTAAAAGCTACCATGTTTCTTCTTCCTTTGTTTTATTCAACCAATATATATTAAAAATCTGATAAGGGATCTGATGGATCCATGAGATCCAGAAGCTCACAGACTACAAGGGGAGACAGACACATAAGCAGATAACCACAAGCGAAATGTCCTGGATAGACAAGAGTTGAGATTTATATAAGTCCAGATCATAAACATCAGGGATGCCTTGAGTAATCATGCCCATCCTTTGATGTACAAGGACATGAGTTGATTCTTGGGAAAGTTAGTACTTTATCCATGTCACAAGAGAAACTCAGATTAATTCAGACATACATGAGAATCTGAGAATACTATGATGTAAGAAAGGTGAAATGTTAGATGTTAGAGGTAGAATGCCTCATAGGCAAGGAGGGAGCTTGGCTAGTTTAAGAACATGGCCTGAAGGTTGAAGAGGAGTGATCATTTCCAGTGGAGGATTCCATTTAATTACCTCTTATGACACATATGCTTTTACAGGGTTTGTGCACTCTCAGAAAAATGACTGTGGGTGAACTGGAAGAGCGGTGCAACTAAACTTTATGACATTTCAGTTCACAAGCATCTGTATCCTGGGATCCTCCCCTTCAAATTAGCACACACAAATTCTGATTTGTTCTGCAAAATCCTTGGCCCCAGAGACCTGGAAGGAGTCTGCCCTTGGTAATAAACATACAGAAACCATCAGGCAAGGTAAGTCAAGGCTAGCAGCAAAGGCAGCCGCAGCCACAACCACAGTGTATCTCCACCCACAGAACAGCAGCAATGGCACTAGTGATGAAGAAGGTGCATGTTTCTGTTAGGAATGCTTTCAGCAGAAAACAATAGAACACTTGGCCAAGGGGGACTTAAACAAATATGGGATTGTTTTTTTCATAAAATTAGAAGTCTGAGGGTAGTTGGTTCCTAGCATTGGTTGAGTTAATTAATCCAGTCAGAAAGAAGTAGATTGTTGCCATTCTCTTGGCCTCTCCCTCTTGACTTTAAGTTTTCTACTGTAGCCCCAGTTATAAAATAAAGCATCAAATGCTGGTGGAAATAAATGTGTCTACATGTGTGGAGGGAGGGGGTTAGCAGCAGCTGCATAAGTCCCTTCTTATCAAGAAATAAAATTTTCCCCTGAAGTTAGCCCCTTACATTTCATTGGCCATAACTGGATCATATGGTCACCCCTGGCTACAGAGAAGGCTGGGAAAGTAAGTTTCTAGCTTTCCAATCTCTTTGTGTGAAGAGGCAAAGCATATGAGAGTGATCAGTGAAATAGTGATCAGTCAATCAAGTTGGGTGAAGGCTTGACATCAAAAAGTGTGTCAAGAAATAAAATTTTGCAAGAGACTGAACTACTAGAGAAGGATGGGAAGGCAGAGCTGGCCCATCTTAATTTGGACATGAATGTGACCTTACTTATCTACCAGCTGGTGCTTCCAAAATATTTGAAGGAAAGTCTTCCCTACCTGCCTACCCCTTGCTCCTCTCCAATCCCACTGCCTCCGCCTCAATTATCTGGCACCTGGATTATGTGGCTTTTCCATACCCAGTCTTATTCTTCTCCAGTATACCTTATGCACTTCCTCCATGTGGATCTAACTTAAAACACAAATTTTACCAATTATCCCATTGTTTATACTATTAGGTCCATATCCCCAGAGGATAAAGTCCAGGCTCATTATAATTACATAGAGAACATCAATACTTACTATGAAGTTACAATAATCATAACAGCATGGTATTGGCAAAAGAACAGACACATAGAGCAACGGAATAGAATAGAGAGCCAGAAATAGACCTTTACATATAGTTAACTGATTTTTGGCAAAGGCACAGAGGCAATCCAATGGAGAAAGGATAGTCTTTTCAACAGATGGTACTAGAAAAAATGGACACACATAGGGAAAAGAATGAACCTACTGAATTGTACATTTAGAAATGGTTCAATGGTAAATTTTACGTTATGCATTTTTTTACCACAATGAAACTTTTTTTTGATTTAAAAGAATAAACCTAGATACAGACCTTACATCTCACACAAAAATTCTTTCAAAGCGTGTCATAGAACTCAACGTAAAATGCAAAACGCTAAAATTTCTAGAGGAAATAGAGGGAAAAATCTACATGACTTTGGATTTGGTAATGAAGGTTTAGATCCAACACCCAAAGTATGATCCATGAAAGTAAAAAAGGATAAGCTGGACTTTATTAAAATTAAAAACTTTTACTACATGAAAGATACTGTTAAGAGAATGAAAGGACAAGCCTCAAGCTGGGAGGAAATATTTTCAGAATTCATATCTGATAAAGGGTTGTAATCAAAATACAAAAAAAACTCTTAAAACTCAATTATAAGAAAACAAACAACCCAATTTTAAAATGAGCCAAATATCTAAACAGACACCTCATCAAAAAAAAGTACATATGGCAAAAAGTATACAGAAAGATGCTCAACATCACTTATCACCAGTGAATTACAAATCAAATAACAATGTGATAGTACTACAAACTATTGTAAATGGCTTTTAAAAATCTGAAATACTAATTCCTGTCAAGGATATGGAGCAATAGGAACTCTTATTCATTGCTGATGAGAATGGAAAATGGTATAGCCACTTTAGAAGACAGTTTGAGTTTCTTACAAAGCTAAACATAGTCTTACCATAAGATCCAATAATCATACTCTTAGGTATTTAGCAAACTAATTTTTAAAATTATGTCTACACAAAAACCTGTGCATGAATAATTATAGCAGATTTATTCATTATTGCCAAAAACTGAAAGTAAATACAACGCTCTTTAACTGGTGAATGAATTTTAAAAATGTTGGTACATTTATACAGTGGAATAGTATTCAGTGATAAATAGGAATGAGCTATCAAGACATGCATAGACATGAATGAATCTAAAATGCTTATTGCTAAGTAAAAGAAGCCAATCTGAAAAGGTTACATACTGTGTTTTCCAATTATATGCCATTCTGGAAAAGGTAAAACTAGAGAGTAGAGTCAGTAACCAGATCAGCGATTGCCAGGGGTTCAGGGAGGGAAACAGGAAGCATTGAGAATCTTTGGGGCAGTGACTTTATTATGATACTGAAATGGTGGATACATAACATTATGCATTTGTCAAAACCCAAAGAACATTGTAGCACTTTAATGTATGCAAATTTAAAAGATTATTTGGGAGGTTGGGCAGTCACATGATTTGCAGACTGTGGCAAAAGAATCTAGCTATATTACAAATGCTTGAAATAATCTAAAGGAAGGAGGTTGGGGGGGGGGTTGGAGGTGCCAAAGTAAGTAACTTTGGAAATGGATGGGGTCTATAAAACTAAAGTACATAAGTACTGTACCCTAACTGATAAAGTTGTTTCCCTTGAGGGTATGAGTTAACATCTCATAATACATATGATGGTATGAAACTACTATACATACATACTGAAATTGAACAATTAAGTAAATAGATGGTGGCTGGTAGGAGCTAGGTTTCTCCCTGATAGAGTGAAAGGTTACAGACAAGCATGCGGAGAAGACTGAAATGACATGTCTGGTACTGGATTAGAGTTAGAGACATCAGTGTGAAGTTATGTTTAGTTTAACATAGATGGAGATGACTATGTGCATGTGTGTGTACCTGGGTTAATATACATACATATATTTTTTGTTCTGATCATTGAGAGGGCCTAGAAGCAAAGACATTCCAGTGTCATGCCTACTACCCAAATTTTGGTTTCTAATACTAATGTCCAATAAAAAGAATCAGGCCTTCTTAGAGAAATGATTGATGTTCAAAACACACACACACACACATACACCCACACATACAAGTGGTCTGTGAAATCAACTCCAGAGCCAACAGAAAGAGCGCCTTATGGACAAAGTTACAATAATTTGAGTAACAAAATAAACTAAACTGTTGGATTATAATCCAAAATAAAAAATAAGTATCAATGAGTCCTTGAACAATAGGTGAAGCATTAGGGACATTTTGGGGCAGTGAAACTATTTGTACAACACGGAAATGGTGGAACCATAATACTATGCATTTGTCAAAACCCCTAGAACTTTCACAGCACTTTAATGTATACAAATTTTAAAGTAAATAATTAGAGGAGGAGACAAATCTCCCATGCAGAAGAATTCCACATAATCTATGTAGATATTCTGCCCTCAAGAAAGGTATATCTCCCAATCCTTAAATGTGAGATGTGTATAATAAATTGTTATATCAATATTGGTTCATCAGTTGTGACAAATGTACCATACTAATGTAAGATGTCAATAAAAGGAGAAACCGAGGGTATGGTATATAGAAAGTCTCTGTAATAGCTTATCAATTTTATATAAATCTAAAACATTCCAAAACTAAAAATTTCTTTAGAAAATAGAAAAAACATGCAATTAACCCTAGGAATACTATTTGGCAATAAAGAGGTTCAAAGTACCAATACATGCCACAACATGATTTAACCTCAAAAAGATGCTAAATAAAAGGAGCAGAAATAACAGTCCACATTGTGTGATTCCATTTATATTAAATATCCAGATAAGGCAAGTTGATAGAGGCCAAAAACAGATTCATGATTAATGTTATCTGGACCAAAAGAAATCAATTTTCCAAGGTGAGTATCCAGTGTGCTCAATATTTCCCTTCAAAACAGAACCTGGAGGGGCTACCAGTCTTGGCATGATTAAGATTTTCATTCTATCTAGAAGACCAGGAACTGAAATGTTGAATCACCAGCAGTCTTACTTTTCCAGTATTTCCAATGTTCTTCCCCAAGAGCCCAAATGTTCAAGACTTTGGAGAGGCCTCCAGCCTCAGGTGGGCCATCAGCTCTGCAGACTGATGCCTCCTCCTCAGGAGGAGCCTGAGCTTCCTCCTGTCTCTCCACTGAACTCTGCAAAAACACCTCCCCATGCCAAGCCAGGTATTGATCAGCTTCCCCTTGAACAACCAAGGGCGTTTGAGAGGTGATGATGATGCATCGTAAACACAGCCAAGAAAACCACAGAAGAGCAAGGAAGAAACCATAATGAAAAGAGAAACTGGTTATCGACTTTACTTTTTCTTCCACATAGGCATTTAGATAACACGGAGCATGAGGAGCAGCATGGAACAGTGCAGAGCCTGCTGAACCGGTGGGAGTCAGGAACACCAGCTTCTAATCT
Organism: Tapirus indicus; assembly: GCA_031878705.1. Classification (NCBI taxonomy): domain Eukaryota; kingdom Metazoa; phylum Chordata; class Mammalia; order Perissodactyla; family Tapiridae; genus Tapirus; species Tapirus indicus. The sequence continues at coordinate 83,528,143 of CM062924.1, read as the reverse complement.
CTGGATAACCTACTCCACCCCCTGGGGATCAGCTCCCATGTCTGCACAGGGGAAGGTTGCATGGCATGTGGCAGAGACTTTGGGGTCCCAGCTTTGCCATCTACTAGAATTTGGAAATGGGAGAGTCACTTAACCTCTCTGAGCCCCTAGTTCCTCATTTGTAAAGTGGGGACAACATCACTTACTTTGTGTGGTCACTGTGAGATTAGAAATGGTGTCGAGGGCCTGGTACAGCACAGCCTGGCATGGAGTGGGCACTCAACCCACAGTAGCTCCACACAAAGAGGATGAATCTGCAGTTCTGCCAGGTTCCAACAGCAACATCTGATGGTTCCAATGATACACTGGGAAGGACAGACATGGAATCCCACACCTGTGATTACTGTAGGAACTGGAGATACCAGAGCACAGGACCAGTGAGAATCACTCAACTCAGAACTCTGATGATAAAAATGAATAGCAGTAATTAATAATAACAATAATAGCACCATGTGCCAGACACTGCTCAAAATCCTTAGGATCTCCTAACTCATCTCACTACCACAATACTCTTCTGCATTGGTGTTATGTTTATTTGCTCATAACCTGTAGAGTTCACTGGAAGCAGAGGCTGAGATGGAGTTTAGGGTGCAAGATGTTTATCGGGGACTGGCACCCTAATGAAAGTGAAAGTAGGGGAGTAGGACTGGGCGGAGGAAGATCTCTGGCTGAAAGCAGCCCCAACAAGGCCTTGCCAACCCAATAGGGAGCTCAGGGGTGAGAATTGCCCTCCAGAGCTGTCCCACACAGTCTGAGGTGGGCAGACCTCATACCCCTCATGGTTCAGACTTTCCCTGGGCTGCCCAGGCAAAGCTGTGACCCCAGGAGAGGGAGCTCTCTGTAGGTCAGGCCAACACTGAGGGCTGGAGGCTGTATGTTGACTGCAATCCCTGGGTTGGGGGAGGGAGGGACGGGCAGCAAATTCTTTCCCGGGCAGAAGTGGGCAGCACACATTTTACAAGCATGGTAATGGAAACACAAAACAACCAAAGAGCACATGGATAATCAGTGGCTGTGCTTGGAACCACTAAACTACACTGTTTCTTTACTACTGACGTTTGTACTGTGCTTATAATATATAAAGTACAGATCTTCAGTTCCACCCAGATAAACCCATTGTAAGTTGAAAATATCGTTAAGTTGAAAATGCATTTAGTACGCTAACCTACCAAACATCATAGCTCAGCCTAGCCTACCCTAAACAAGCTCAGAACACTGGCATCAGCCTGCAGTTGGGCAAAATCATCTCACACAGAGCCTATTTTATATAAAGTGTTGACTATCTCAAGTAATTTGTTGAATACTGTACTGAAAGTGAAAAACAAAATGGTTGTCTAGGTATAGAATGATTGTAAGAGATGAGTACTGTATCACATATGGCCAGGAAAAGATCAAAATTCAAAATTTGAAGTACAGTTTCTACAGAGTGTGTATTGCTTTTGTATCATCATAAAGTCGAATAATCATAAGTCAAACCATCATAAGTCGGGGACCGTCTGTACTGTCACCTCCATAATATCACTCGATCCTCTCCACAACACTGTCAAAACTGTCAACTCCACATTTCAGATGAGGAAATTGAAGATCTGAGAGTTAATACTGTCTCGTCCAGTGTCAAAGAGAAAGTGGCAGAGGCAGGATTTGAACCCAATTCTGTCTGTACCTGGCTCCAAAGTTGAGCTCTCTCCTCTGAGCTGTACTGCCTTCCACAGATGCTCTGAGGTCCTAGCTCTGGAAGCCTGTGCCTGACCAAGCCGGCTGTGGATGTTCTGCAGGACTGAGCACCCCAGTGCACTCAGAGGTGAGTGTGGGAGTCAGTTCCAAAGGTGTCTGGGATGGAGGAGGACACATCTGCCCCCCAAGAAGGCCCTCCTGCTTGGAGGAAGGGCCTCGATAAATGGGGAGGAGGGAACGGGAGGTTGATTGCTTGACTTTGGCAGTTAACTTTGTGCCTGTCTCTTTCAAGACACCATTTACAGACCCAAACATTTCAGCTCAAGAGCAGAGACACTCACAGAACAATGCAAATAAAGCAGTGATATCACTGACATGGAAAGAATAGCAACATTATCTTAATGGTTCTGAAATAAAATACGACCACCAGAGGAAATTTACCCTGAAATTGTGTTCATTGGCTTTGAAGGGAAGCCTCTCACCTTCCTGGCCATCACCCTGGTTCACCTTCTCCCCAAGGGATGAGGCTGCAGATCCTTTCTTCTTTTTTTTTGCGAGGAAGACCAGCCCTGAGCTCACATCCACTGCCGATCCTCCTCTTTTTTGCCGAGGAAGACTGGCCCTGGGCTAACATCCGTGCCCATCTTCCTCCACTTTATATGGGACGCCGCCACGGCACGGCTGACAGGCAGTGCATCGGCGGGCGCCCGGGATCCAAACCTGCAAACCCTGGGCTGCCAAGCGCAGACTAAACCGCTGCGCCACCAGGCGGCCCCTGCAGAGCCTTTCTTAATGCCCTGTCTCTGGGCTGCCTAGGGCTGAGGCTTCTGGCCCATAGCCAACTGCTCCTGGAATATCGGGCTCCTCCCTGAAATGTGGTCAACCACAGTAGGTGCCACTAGACACATGGCACCCCCTGGCCCCTTGGGCTGTCAGCTGTGGCCATTTTCCTCTGTAGCTGAGCCCTCAGTGACCTGGCAGACACACAGGGGCTGCTCAAGGCTGCATTACAATTGCCTACTTTCCACAGCTGGGGCCACCTCTGGGGACTTCTCATTTCCTAAGAACTAAAATTAAAAATCCTACACAAGGCTTTTGGCGTCTTCACAATCTGGGCCCAAAAAACAGCCTTAGCTTCATCTCCAGCCACTCAGCACCCCCACCTGTACTGAAAGGCTTACTGCTCCCCAAACACAAGATGGATTTTCAAATTCTGTTTCTCTGTCTTTGGTATATGTCATCAAAGAAAACGTACATATGGCAAAAAGTGTACGAAAGGATGCTCAACATCATTTATCACTAGCGAATTACAAATTAAACAACAGTATAATAACACTACAAACTACTACAATGGCTTAAAAAAATCTGAAATACCAATTGCTGGAAGGCCTCTTCTCAGCCCAGTGAGCCAAGTCAATGTCTCCTCCTCCGTGTGCTGCCCTGGCCTCCTCCTTGCCCCCCAAGTTAAAATTGCCCCTTGTCTGTGCTCAGTTCCTGGCAGCAGTTCTCCCTACAGGGCATGACTGTAACCATTTACTGTCCTTCTTCCCTGACTGATGTGTGGGCCTCCTGAGGGAAGGGGCTGCCCTGTGTCCCCAGACCCTCTCAAAGACCCTCACACACACCCTCACACACCCTCACATATTTGTTGAATAACTGTTGGCCTGCCCCAGGCACCTGACCCTCCTTACTTCTAAAGCCTGCCATCTCTGCTCTGACCTTCTGAGGCTCAGAAAGTGACATGCAGGACCCACGTGCAGGGCAGTAGGTGATGCTGATATCTGAGGACGGCAAAGAGGCCACCATACGCAGGTTCACTAGTGCAGAGAATGGAGCCTAATAGCCACAAGTTCCTGAGTGTTTGGCCTGCCCCTGCCTCACACCTGCAACAATCACACACATACTCACATGCACACACACATACAATCACACACTAGTATGCACACACTCACCTGCACACTCATATACGTGTGTACCCACACATACTCTCACATGCACATGGACACATGCATGCACGCACACACACTTGCACGCACACACACTCATTCCCTCTTTTCCTTGGTCATCTTTCAGACAAATTATAAACGCTTCAACCTTTTTGCAGTTCAAAAAATTGTCATTTCTGAATCTCCTCCTACATTTTTGGGGACAAATAAAATTACATATTTAAAGTGAACATGATGATTTGATATACATTTACACTGTGAAATGATCACCACAATCAGGTTAATTAACACATCCATCACTTCACATAGTTAACTCTGTTTGCTTGTTTGTTTGTGGTGAGGACACTTAAAATCTACTCTCTTAGCAAATTTCAAGTATATAATACAGTATTATAAACTATAGTCATCATGCTGTGTATTAATTCCTCAGAACTTACTCATCTTGTAACTGAAAGTTTGTACTCTTTGACCTGCATCTCCCCATTTTCCCCTCCCCCAGCTCCTGCTAAGCACCATTCCACTCTGCGTTTCTGTCAGATCAGCTTTTTTGTTTTTTACTTTTCACATATCAGTGAAATCATACAGTATTTGTCTTTCTCTGTCTGCCTTATCTCACTTAGCCTAATGACCTCCAGGTTCACCCATGTTGACACAAATGGCAGGACTAATCTCCTCCTTTAAATTCTGTTCAGTTCAGGAGGTCTTTCCCCAAGTTGAGACTCTCAGAGATGAGGGCAGCTGGCCCAGGAGGTAACTGGAGAAAAAGTACCAGTGCCACCTCAAAAGTAAGTTTGGTTTTCTCTTCTCTACTTCCCAGATGGTTAAAGCCTTTCCCAATAAAATAGGGAAAAATCAAAGAGAGAGAAATGGAGTCCACCCTCCCATGTCAGACATGAACCAGGGCCCAGGCCCTCTGCTGCAGTCTCACAGCCCCCCAAGCACTGTCTGCTTCCTCATCATCCCTGCCTCCAGCATAGAGAGCAGGCGTTCCTGCAGGCTGCGACTCCAGCAGAAAGTCTGGAGAGCTCTCAGGGCTGAGGTGGCAGTGCTAGCAGAATGTTTTCCCTGAAGTTGATTCAGGAGAGAGGGGACAATAGATGAGAGGAGAGTGCTCATGATTACCTGAAAGTGAGGTGCAGTTTCTGTACTTTTTGCACCACCCTCCCTCCCCCCTTTGGCTTGGGACATCACATTGGAGTGTGTGTGGGGGTGTTCCCTGCCTGTCTCCCTATGAAGAAATGAGTGTCCCCTGGAATGCCCAAGAAGGTGACCTGGATTAATGGCAAAGACCTGCCACCTGCCATCCTTGGTCTCAGTTTCCCCATCTGTAAAATGGGGCAGAGAGAAATGGGAAACCACATGTAAAAATAGAGAGTGCAAATTCCTGTTGAAAGAGGCTCAGCTCCGTTCTGAGCTCTGGACCCAGTGCCTCCTTGAACAACCCTGAACCCTGATGAGCCTGCTCTGGATGTCAGAATCCAGGCCCAGGAGGAATGGAGAATATAGACAACACAATCATTCATGGCCAGTGAGGATCTATTCAAAGACACTCAGGGACCTTGGTCACACCTGAGAGATCTTGGTCACACATGGGGTGATAGGGTTAGGTGGGTGCCCAAAATGCCCAAAGGAAAATTGATACTTGCGAGGCTCAAACTGAGTTGGAAATTGGGTACCCTCTCCATCAGGAAACATTATTGAGTTTTCTCCACCCGTTCTCAAAATGGCCAGAACAATTCCCAGCCCAGCAGGAGTCCCCCCCACCATGCATTGATATTTCTGTAATTATAGAGAATCCAGCTATCCCTAACAGTTCAAATGTGACCAAGTTCTGTCATTGTTATATTGAGTTAATCTATCTCTCTCTCTGTATGCCTGATGGAGGAAAAGGGCATGATATCCAGTGGGATCTGCTAACTGGAGTCACTTTAATTCTTTTTTATACAATGTTTGACAAGCAATAAAAAAATGACCAGACATATGAAGAGGAAAATGGGATTGTTAATCAAAAGACAAACAATATAAGCAGACAATGATTTTTCAGATATTGAAATTAACAAATAAAACTTTAAATAATTGTTATAAATATGCTAAAGTAATAAAGAAAAACATAAAATGATGAAGAGATGCAAAACCAACAAAGAAATTGAATCTAAAGAATAAAGCCAGAAATATACTCTCTCTATATATATATGTATAGTGAAAAATATACCATCTGAAATAAAGAACTTATCTAATGGACTTATATTTGATAAAGAAGACAGGATTAGTTAACTCTCAGACAAATCAATAAAATTTTTCCAACCAAAGCACACAAACTAAATTTAAAAATAAGAGTGAGTAAAAACAGAGATGAGATATAGTGAAAAGATCTAATATGTGAGGAACTGGAGTTCCAAAAGGAGAGAGAATAAAGAATGGGAAAGAAGCAATGTTGGAAACATCAATGGTCAAGAACCCATTACAAAACTGATGAAATACATCAACCTACATAGGGAAGTTCAGCAAAACATAAGCAGAAAAAATAAAAAGAAAACAACCCCTACACAAATAATTGGCAAGTGAGTAAAATATAAATATCTCAAGGAAAATCAGAGGAAAGTATGCATTACTTTCAGAGGAAAAACAATAAAAGTAAAATAAAGATATTCTCAAACAAAAGTAGAGAGAATTGTTGTCACTCGCAGACACTTACTATATAAGATATTGTATAAAATGCTTCAGGATGAAGTAAAAGATCTCAGATAGAGGCATATAATTGCAGAGAGGAATAAAGAGCTCAAGAAAGGGCAAATATATGGGTAAATATGAAATAATATTGACTATTTAAAGCAACGATAATAACAATACTAAAGAGTTTGTTACATATGAACAAATAAAATATATGATAAAACAGTAAATATAAGTGATGAGATGATAAGTGTAGTAAAATTATCAGGAATCCTCTAATTATTTATAAGGGGAGAGGTTACTAAGTTAAGTCTTATTGGAACGTTGAAAAATAACCACTAAAAGTGATACCAAGATATAACTAAAATTTTAATAGGGAAACCAAAATGAACTCATAATCTTAATTTAAAAAAAATGTAAGAAAGGAGGAAAAAAAGAAATAAAAATGATTGTGACAAATAAAAAAATACTAAGATGGTAGAATTAAGCCCAAGTATATTAGTAATTAGCTTAATGGTAGTTGGAATAATCTCTCCAACTAACAATGTCAGATTAATTAAAAAGCACAAGATCCAACTATGAGATGTTTATAATAGACACACTTTAACTATAAGGATAAAGATATATTGAAAATAAGAGGATGAATACATATCATGTGAACACACACACGAGAAAAGAAAAAGAAAATATCTGAAAAGCAAGTATTATTAAAGTGTTATTTTTTAACAGCTATATTGACATATAATTCACATACCATTCAATTCACTGATTTAAGATATACAATTTAATGTTTTTTAGTATACTCAGAGATATGTGCAGCCATCACCACAATCAATTTTAGAATATTTTCATTGCCTCAAAAAGAAACCCCACATATTTAGCTATTACCCCTACCCATTCATATTTTCACCATTAAGTATGTTAGCTGTGGGGGTTTTGTATATGCCCTTTATCAGATTGAAGAAGTTTCCTTCTATTCTGAGTTTATTGAGTGTTTTTATCATGAAAGGGTGTGTTGAATTTTTTTTGATATGATTTTTGCACATCTGTTGAAATGACCTTCTGATTTTTTTTATTCTATTGATACAATGCGTTGCATTATTTGACTTTTGGATGTTAAGCCAACCTTGCGTTCCTGGGATAAATCCCTCTTAGTCATGGTGTAAAATGCTTTGTATATATTGGTGGATTTGGTTTGCCAGTATTTTCTTGAGGATATTTGCCTCTATATTTATAAGAGATATTGGCCTCTAGTTTTCTTTTCTTGTGTTGTCTTTGGTTTTGATATCATCATAACACTGGCCTCATAAAATGAATTGGGAAGTGTTCCATCCTCTTCTATTTTATGGAAGAGATTGTGTGAAGTTGGTAAAAATTCTTTAAATATTTGGTAGAATTCATCAGTGAAGTTGTCTGGGATTGGCCTTTTCTTTGTGGATTTTTTGGTTATTATTGTTACTTCAATCTATTCACTTTTATAGCTCTCTTTAGACTGTCTATTTCTTGTGGAGTCAGTTTCAGTAGTTTGTGTCTTTCTAGGAATTTGTCCATTTCGTCTAAGTTATCTAATTTGTTGGCATACAATTGTTCATAGTATTCCTTTATAATTCTTTTATTTCTGTAGAGTCAGTAGTAATGTCCCCTCTTTCATTTCTGATTCTAGTAATTTGAGTCTTCTCTCTTCATATCTTCTAGACAGAGATTTGTCACTTTTGCTGATCTTTTAAAAGAAACGGCTTTTGGTTTTATTAATTTTCTCTATTGTTTTTCAATTTTCTATTTTTTAGTTTCCACTCTAATCTATATTCTGCTGGCTTTAGGTTTGGTTTCCTCTTCTTTTTCCATTGATTTAATGTTAAAGCGTAGGTTGTTGATCTGAGATCTTCCTTCTTTCTTGATGAAGACATTTACAGCTACAAATGCCATTCTAAGCACAACTTTAGTTACATCTCAGAAGTTTGGGAGATGTCTTTATTTTAATTCATCTCAAAGGATTTTCTTATTGCCCTTTTGATTCTTCTTTGACCTATTGGTTATTTTGTAGTGTGTTAATTTCCATGTATTTGTGAGATTCCCAAATTTGTCCTTCTGTTGATTTCTAAATTTAATCCATTTTGGTTGTAGAACATACTTTGTGTTTTTTCTACTTTTTAAAATTTATTGAGATTTTTTATGACCTAGCATATGGTTTATAATGGAGAATGCTCTGTGTACACATGAGAAGAATAAATTGTTTTGTTGTTGGGTATACATATCTGTTAACTCTAATTATTTTATAGTGTTCAAGTTTTCTGTTTCCTTGTTGATTTCTGTCTAGTTGTACTAACCATTATTGAAAGTGGGGTATTGAAGTCTCCAACTATTACTGTTGAATTGTCTATTTCTCTTTCAGTTAGTTTTGCTTCATGCATTTTGGTATTGACCCTTTCGTTATTATCAACTGTCTTTATCTCCAGTAATTTTTTGTTTTAAAGTCTATTTTCCTGACATAAGTGTAGGCAGTCCAGTTTATTTGTGTCTATTCAGATCCTTTACTAACTTCTTCTTTGTTATTTGATTTTTTGCTATTGAGTTTATGTGAGTTCCTTATATATTTTGGTTACTAAACCCTTATAAGATATAGTTTGCAAATATTTTCTCCCATTCCATTGGCTGCCTTTTCACTCTGCTGATTGTTTCCTTTGCTGTGCACAAACTTTTTTAATTTGATGCAGTCCCACCTGTCTATTTTTGCTTTTGTTGTCTACACTTTTGGTGTCATATTTAAAATATCATTGCTCATATCAATATCAATAACTCTTTCCCTATGTTTTCCTCTAATAGTTTTAGAGTTTCAGGTATTACATTTAAGCCCTTATTCATTTTGAGTTGATTCTTGTATATGATGTGAAATAATGGTAAAATTGCATTCTTTTGCATGTGGATATCTAGTTTTCCCAACACCATTTATTGAAGAGACTTTTCTTTTCACATTGTGTGCTCTTGATATGCTTGATGAAGATCAGTTGATCATATGTGTGTGGATTTATTTCTGGACTCTTTATTTTTCCATTAACCTGCATGTGTGCTTTGATGCCAGTACTGTACTGTTTTGATTTATGTAGCTTTGTAATATACTTTGAAATCAGAAAAGTGTGATGCCTCCAACTTTGTGCTTCTTTCTCAAGATTGTTTTGACTATTCAGAGTTTTTTGTTGTTCCATATGAATTTTATAATTTTTTTCTATTTCTGTAAATAGTGTCATTGGATTTTAATAGGGATTGCATTGAATCCATAGATAACTTTTGGTAGTATATACATTTTAACTATATTAATTCTTCCAATCCATAAACATGGGATGAATTTCCATTCATCTGTCATCTTTAATTTTTTTCATCAGTGTTTTATAATTTTTTGTGTACAAGTCTTTCACTTTTTTTTAAGTTTATCCCTAAGAATTTTATTCTTTTTGTTGCTATTGTGAATGAGATTATTTTCTTAATTTCCTTTTCAGACAGTTCCTTGTTTGTGTATAGAAATGAGATTGATTTATATATGTTGATTTTTTTATCCTGCAACTTTATTGAAATTTGTTTATTAGTTCTAAGAGATTTTTTTGCATCTTTAGGGTTTTCTGCCTATATGATCATGTATTCTGCAAATGGAAATAATTTTACTTTTTTCTTTCTGATTTAGATAGCTTCTATTTCTTTTTCTTGTCTAATTGCTCTGGCCAAGACTCCCAGTACTATGCTGAGAAGTGGCAAGAGTGGGCATCCTTGCCTTTTACTAGATCTTAGAGAGAAAGCTTTCAGGTTTCCCCCATTGATCATGACGTTAGCTGTGGGCTTTTCACGTATGGACTTGATTGTCTTGAGCTAAGTTCCTTCTATACCTATTTTGTTGAGAGTTTTACATGAATGGATGCTGAATTTTGTCAAATGCTTTTTCTGTACCTAGTGCAGAAATTTTCTAGTTTCCTAGTGAGACAATTTTCTTCATGTGGTATTTCATGTTACTGATTAATTTGCATATGTTGAACCATCCTTGCATACCTGGGATAAATCCCACTTGGTCATGATGTACGATCCTTTTAATGTGTTGTTGAATTTGATTTGCTAGTATTTAACTGAGGATTTTTGCATCTATATTTATTTAAGATAGTGGTGTATAGTTCTCTTCTCTTACGGTGTCTGGTTTTGATATCAGCGTGATGCTGGCCTTATAAAATGTGTTTGGAAGTATTCCTTCTTCTTCTAAATTTTTTGGAAGAGTTTAAGAAGGATTGGTATAACTCTTTGAATGTTTGGCGGGAATTACTCATAAAGCCATCCGGCCCTAGGCTTTTCATTTGTTTGTTGGAAGGTTTTTGATTACTAAATCAATCTTCTTATTTGTTATTGGTTTTCAGTCTTTTAATTTTTTTGTGATTCAGTTTTGGTAAGTTGCATGTTTCTAGAAATTTATTCATTTTTCCTATGTTGTCCAATTTTTGACATGTAAATGTTCATAATAGTCCTTTAACATCCTTTGTATTTTTGAGGCATCCATTGAAATATCTCCTCTTTCATTTCTGATTTTTTAAAATTGACATTTCTCTTTTTTCTTTGTTAGTCTGCCTAAGGGTTTGTCAATGTTTTCTTTTCAAAAAACCAACTCTTAGTTTTGAATTTTTTCTACTGTTTTTCTATTCTCTATTTGATTCATTTCTGCTCTAATCTTTATTATTTCCTTCTTTCTGCTAAATTTGTGCTTAGTTCTTCTTTTTCTAGTTTCTTGAGCTATTAAATTAGCTGGTATATTTAAGATCTTCCTTCTTTTTTAATGTAGGTGTTTATTGTTATAAACTTCATTCTTAGTACTTCTTTTGCTGCATTCCATAAGTTTTGATATGTTGAGCATTTGTTTTCATTTGTCTCAAGACACTTTTAAAATTCCCCTTTGATTTTTTTCTTTGACTCAATGGTTACTCAAGGGTTTATCATTTAGTTTCCATGTATTTATAAATTTAACCATTTTTCTTGCTGTTGTTGATTTCTAGTTTCATTCCATTATGGTCAGAAAATATACTTGAAGTGATTTTGATCTTCTTAAATTTGTTAAGACTTGTTTTGTAACCCAATATGTGATTTATTGTGGAGAATGTTCCATGTGCATTTGAGAAGAATGCTTATTCTTCTGCTGTTGGGTGGAAAGTTCTGTATATGTCTGTTAGTTCAATTTGGTTTATAGTGCTATTCAAGTCAGCTTTTTCTTTATTGGTTTTCTGTTTGAATGTTCTATTATTTCAAGTGGAGTATCGAGGCCCTCTGCTATTATTGTGTTGCTGTCAATTTCTCCCTAATATCTATCAATAACTGCTTTGTATATTTAGGTGTTCTGAGGTTGGGTGGGTATATATTTATAATTGTTATACCTTTCTGCTGAATTAAGCATTTTATCATTATGTAACAACTTTTTTTTTCTAGAGACAGTTTTTGACATAAAGTCTATCTTTCAAAGTCTGTTTACTACCATGAAGTCTGTCTACTAAAAGTATAACCACTCATGCTTTCTTTTAGCTACAATTAACATTGAATATCTTTTCCCATCTCTTCAGTTTCAGCCTATGTGTATCCAAAGTGAGTCTCTTATAGGTAGAATATTACTGGATCTTGTTTTTTTCTTTTTTAATCCATTTGGATACTTCCACCCATTTTGATTGGGAAGTTTAATCCATTTACATTTAAAGTAATTATTGAGAGATAGGCACTTACTATTGCCATTTAAAAATTATTTTCTGTTTTGAAGTTGTTTTATCCCTCTCTTCCTCTCTTAATGTCTTCCTTTGTTATCTGATAATTTTTGTAGTGATTCATTTTGATTCTTTTTTATTTATATTTTGTATATCTATTATAGGTTTTTCTTCTGTGGCTAGCTCATGATTTTCATGAAATATCTTATAGTTATAACCATTTATTTTAAGTTAATAATGACTAACTTAGTTGATAATATTTGTGGTTCTTTGAGCTTCATGAATTTGGATATCCATTTCCCGCTCCAGATTTGGAAAGTTTTCAGCCATTATTTTTTTCTTCCCCTTTCTCTCTCTCTTTTCCTTCATTATCCCATGAATCCCATAAGCTATCTTTACTCTTTTTCACTCTTTTTTCTTATTTCTCCTGCTACTGTGGATAACTTCAAATAACCTATTTTTGAGTCTTTCTTCTGCTTGATTGAGTCTGCTATTGCAGCCTTCTATTGCATTTTTTTTTAGTTCAGTTATTGTATTCTTCAGCTCCAGAATTTCTGTTTGGTTCTTTCTTTATGAATTCCACCTCTTTGTTGAATTTCTCATTTTTGAACTTCATGCATTGTTTACCTGATTTAGTTGAGTTCTCTCTCTCTCTGTTCTCTTGTAGCTTGCTGAGCTTCCTTAAAATAATTATTTGGACTCTTGGTCAGGCACTTTATAGATCTTCATTCCTTTGGAGTCAGTTACTGGAAATGCATGTTTTTCTTTGGTGATGTTGTGCTTCATTGGTTTCATGTTCCTTGTAGCCTTGCATTGACGCCTGCACATTTGAAGGAGCAGTCACCTCTTCCGGAGTTTACAGACTAGCTTCAGTGGGGAAAGATCTTCAGCTCCATGTAGCTGCAAAGGCAACAGTTGTGGCTGGGGCTCTGGGTGGGCAAAGTGGTATGTACTCCAGGCAGCTTCATCAGCTGAGGTCAACATCAGCAAAGACTGTGGGGGTCCTCAGTGTCAAGGGTTGTGGGTATCTGTGGCAGCAGGTGGCAAAGGCTTCTGGTTTCTTCTTGCTCTCCTTTTGCCCCATGGGAGGAAGTCACAGCTGAGGGTATCCCTCTTGATTTCAGGGCATGGGTGTGTGGAGAGTGGCAACAGCACTGGCGTCTGGGTTACAGTCACATATTCAGTGACACTAGCTCTGGGGAGCAGGGCATGACCATGTATGTGGTAATACACCACCTTTAATGGCTTGTCAAACAAGCAAAGACCAAAAAGGATGTGGATCTGACCAATATAATTAACAATCTTAGCCTAATTTTGATATGAACAACAATATACTCAACAATTACAGAATTCATTTTTCTCCAAAATGCATATAAAGATTTACTATACCAGGGGCTGCCCTGGTGGTGTAGTGGTTAGGTTCTTATGCTCCACTTCAGTGGCCTGGGGTTCACGGATTTGGATCCTCAGTGCGGACCTACACACTACTCATCAAGCCATGTTGTGGTGGCATCCCACATACAAAATAGACGAAGATTGCCACAGATGTTAGCTCAGGGACAATCTTCCTCACCAAAAAGAAAAAAAAAGATATACTATATCAGCCATATACTGGGTTTATAGAGTAACCTACCAAATTATTTTTAGAGATAGAAATAATTCTTAGTATATTCTCTGCCTCTAATGCACAAAAGCTAGAATTCTATAACAAAAAGATAACTAGTAAATCTCCATTTGCCTAAATATTTTTAAAATATACTTCTAAATAACAGATGGATCAAGAAAAAATCAAAACAGAAATTAGAACATATTTTGAACTGAATGGAAATGAAGATATGGCATATTAAATTTATGAGATATAGCTAAATCTGTATTTAGAGGGAAAATTATCACTATAAATGCCCATATTTAAAAGAAAGCCTGAAAATCAATTATTTAATCCTCCATCTCTAGAAAAAATAGAAAAAAAGATAGTAAGTCAAGCTTAGGAAAGTAAAGATAAAAATTAATAGAGATGATAAGAGTAAAAATTAGGTATATGAAACCAGAAAATCAAGACTATAAACAAATTTTCAATAACAGGAATGAAGAAGGGGATATACAGGTTTTATAGACATCATAAAGAAAATAAGAAGATACTATGAACTATTTTACATTATGAAATGAAAATTTGCATGAAATACAAAAATCCTTAAAAACAAACATGTTCTACCAAGGTGACAGATGGAAAATAGCATATCTGAATGGCATGATGCGAATAAAAGTAATACAAATAAAAATAATTAAATCAATTATAAACATTCCCATGGGAAAAAGGCCCTCATTCTAATGGCTTCACTAGTGAATTTTTTCAAAGTTATAGGAACTAAGTAACACCAATTTTATAGACTCTTTCAGAAAATTAAGAAGTCACTTTCCAGTTAGTTTTACATGGCCAATAAATACTTGATAGTAAAACCTGACAAGGAAATTACAACATACACTCACAAGAGTAAACTTACAGATAAATCTCTCTTATAAACAAAAAATAAAAATTCCTAAACAAAATTTTACTAAAATCTAAGCCCAGTCATGTTTAAAAAAACTCTTAGTAATATAGAAATAGAAGGTAACATCCTTAATGTGATGCATGACATGCACAACTTATAGCAAATAGCATACTTATTTGTGAATTATTGAAAGCATTCCCTCTGAGATTGTGACTAAGACAAGATATCCACTATGATCTTTTTTCTTCAATACATTATTTAAGTTTTTAGCCAGTGTAATTAGGAAATAAACAAGTAAAACAAAGTTTAGAATGGAAAAATATAATACTGATTTTTGCAAATTTCTTGACTGTGTATGTAGAACATTCAAAAGAATCTATATACTACTAGAATTAATAAATTAATTTAGCAAGGTCATTGGATACAGCATCAATACATAAAAAGAAGTTGCATTTCTATATAGCAACAATAAATAAACAGAAAACAAAATTTACCTTACCATATATATTTGTATGCAAAAATTTCAAAAGCATAGGAATTAATATAAATAACACACAAAAGCTCAACACTGGAAATGATGAATAATCATTGAAGGAAATTCCAAAGATCTAAATAAGAGGTGAGATATCTCATACCCCATGACACAGAAAACTGAAATTTTTGATGGTTGTCAATTCTACCTGAAGGTTGTATGACTCAATACAACACAATTAAGTCAAATCCCAGTAAAGTGTGTATACTTGTATGTATGTGTATAAATTCATGTCTGATTCAAATATGTTGAAATTGCACAAAGGTCCAATTATATCCAAGGCATACCTGGAGGAGATGGAGAAGGAGGAGATCAAGAAAACTGAAGGACTTACACTACTAGATACTGAGACCTAAATAACTCTGCAGTTAATTAGACAATGTGGTATTAACACAGGGATAAACTAACTGATGAATGAAAGAGAATAGAAGCCAATAACGATCAACACATATATATATTCATCTTTACAAAGTTGGTACTGTAGATCCATGGGTAGGGGGGATGGGAGAGATGGAATTGTCAATAATGGGTTGCAGATCTAACTGGCAAAGGTAAAACAATGAGATATTTACACGGAAATTAGAAGAATATTTGTGACCTTGAAGTAGAAAAACATTTCTTAGAAAAAACACAAAAGTCATAATTATAAAAGAGATAATAGGTAAATTAGACTATTTTAAAATTAACTTCTGTTCATCAAAATAGACTAATAAGTGAGTGAAAAAGTAACCAACAGAATAAAGATATTTGCAACATATATATATCTGACAAAGAACTTGTACCCAGAATTCCTGAAAATCCGTAAGAAAACTACAGAAAATCAAGTGAAAGACATAAACATAAGATTTTAACAGACGTAAAAATGAAGATAACTGACAACCAAACAGCCACTAAAATATGAAAGGATGCTCAATTTCATTAGTATCTTAGTCCATTCAGGCTCCTATAACAAAATACTGCAGACTGGGTAGCTTATACCCAGAAATCTACTACAGTTTTGGAGACTGGGAATCTGAAATTAGGGTGTCTGCATGGTCGGGTCAGGGCCCCCTTCTAAACCACAAATTTCTCTTTGTTTCCTCACATGGCAGAAAGGGGTGAGGGATCTTTCTGGAGCCTCTTTTAGAAGGGCACTAATCCCATCACTGGGGCTCTGCCCTTATGACCTAATCATTTCCCAAAGGCCCTACCTCCTATATCATCACATTGGGCATTAGGATTTAACATATGGATTTGGGGGTGACACAAACATTCAGATCATAGCAATAAGTCATTGGATGGCTAATTTTGTGTGTCAACTTGGCTAGGCCATGATATCCAAATATTTGGTCAAATACTAGTCTAAGCATCACTGTGAAAATATTTTTTAGATGAGATCAACATTTAAATCAGTAGACTTTGAGTAAAGCAGATGACCCCCCATAATATGGGTGGGCCTCATCTAATCAGTCAAAGGCCTTAAGAGAAAAAGACCCAGATCTTCTGAGGAAGAGAGAATTCTGCCTCCAGGCTGCCTTTGGACTCAAGCTGCAACATCAGCTTTTCCCTGGGTTTCTAGCATGCTGACCTACCCTGTAGGTTTCGGGCTCACCAGCCTCTGCAATCATATGAGTCAATTCCTCCTAATGCAGTCATCATGGATACATGAGGTCACAAAATTGCAACAACAATATATTAAATCTACACATGCTGCTGAATGACTAAAATCAAAACTATGAAAAATACTGAGTGTTGTGAAGTAGAATAATCAGAAGCCTCGTGCACTACTGATGAGTATATAAACTGGTACAGCCACTTAGTAAACTATTTGGTAGTGTCTACTGAAGAAGAACATATACACAGCTCCCACATGCATGTTCATGGAACTGAGGGAAATTTCTGAGACATGTGCGTTATTTTCTTGCAATCACCTTTCTCCTAACTCCTCCCTTCTCAAGATATTCTTGTCCTGAGAGCAGTTCCTGCTAAGCATATAACCAACATACATTCTCCAAAGACAGGTAAGGTTTATGGAAGCATCATCCATAATAACTCCCAACTGAAAACTTCCCAAATTCTCATCAACAAAGACAAATAAAATGTAATGTACTCACAGAAACAGCAATAAGAATTAGCAAACTACAACAACACATAACAGTTTAGATTAATCTCACAAACATAATGTTGAACAAAATAAGCCAGGTCCAAGAGGATACATACTATATGATTCATTTATATTAAATTCAAACACAGGAAAAACTGACAGTTTCTATTGGAAGTCAGGTGGAGTTGATCCTTAGGTGAAAGCTGTAATAGTGAGTAAGAGGGGAGCTTCCAGGATCCTGGTCATGCTCTGTTCTCTTGAGCTGAGTGCTGGTTACACAGCTGTGTTCAGACTTTCATGTATATTTATCAAGGTAGGCAGGGCCAAAAGGCACTCCCTGGTGTACTGGGAGAGAAACTGAGGCACCAAGAGGTTAAGCAACCTTCTCAAGATAGCACAAATGTTCAGCAGCTGGGCTGGGCTAAAGACCTGGTCTGCTGACTCCTGGCTCAGTGCTCTGGACTCTGCATCCTCATTCTTCTCAAGAAAGAGTCCAGAGCTTTGCTATCCAATATGGTAGCCAATAACCACACATTGCTATTAAAATTTAAATTAATTAAAATTAAATAAAATTAAAAATTCAGGGTCCGCCCGGTGGCGCAGCGGTTTAGTCCGCGCTTGGCAGCCCGGGGTTCGCGGGTTCGGATCCCGGGCGCCCGCCGACGCACTGCTTGTCAGCCATGCCGTGGCGGTGTCCCATATAAAGTAGAGGAAGATGGGCACAGATGTTAGCTCAGGGCTGGTCTTCCCCACACACACAAAAAAATTAAAAATTCAGTTCCTCAGGTACTTAAGCCACTTTTTAAGTGCTCAACACCCACATGTGGCCAGTGGCTGCTGTATGGTGGGCAGCACTAGTCTAGAAGGACCAATGAGAACATCAAGACCAATAGAGTCCTCAAGGCACTAAAACTTATCTTAAGCATCTCCCTGGCCATTTAGCCACTTATCTGGTGGAGGAGAAAAGAGCCTGAAGAGTGGATATTTCCCAGGGCTGGTTCTTAGCAAGCAGGTATAGTGTGTCACCGGTGTCTCAGCCCACCTTTCTCAGTCCCTCCTCCCTTCTTGGGCTCAGTGCCCACCCCATCCTCAGATCACTCACTATATTTCTGATCCAAGAGCACTCATGTTCAAACTTTAGCACTTCGTGAAGCTTTCTCTCCATTAAAGGACTTTCCAGTACCAGAGGAATGAGAAGAGACAGTTTTGGGAGACAGCACCTTCTAGAACCTTTGAACCCACCCATCCTAATCTCAGATTGAAGAAGACACTTGAGGGTGGGTCAGGCCTCATGCAGCCAGACTGAGACCTCAAGTACCTGGGCTGTAGACCATTCTGGTTCACAAGAAGCCCTGGGAAAACAAAGGTTCCCCCAATCCCTTCCCCATGCCACACAACCCTTCTTGTGGTGTGCTGAGGTCTCAGAGCAGGAACATTCTATGATCCCAGAGTGACGGAGCTGCCAGGATTACACCTCTATTAGCCTCTCACTCAGCAAGGGAGATTTACTCAACTCTCCAGTTGTAATAAACATCTCTGAGCTCTTTGCACATGTGTCACTTCCCATAACAGCCCAGGAAGAGCTGTGATCTCTCCTGAAGGAGTGGTTGGGCACAGAGCTGAGTATCTCCCAGGAAAAAAGTGGCCCATGCACCTCAGAGAAAAGGTGTCCAGGGGGCGCCCAGAGCTCTGCCCAGCATGCTGAGTGAAATCCTAAATGGGAAGCATACTAATCTAACTCAGAGCAACCACTCTCTGCCCCTAAGCCCAGGGGGACATGATGTGGAAAGCCCCTCCTGGACTGAAGATTCCCATGAGATTTCTCTTGGGCTAAGGCTCTCTAGCTCTGCTTTGACCATTGATTGTTTTTTTTTACTCCTCATGGAGCCATCTGGAATAAAGCATTCTTAGGAAAAAAAAAATCCTACAGCCAGGCTGGCAGAGGCCTTCAATTTTTAGTCATCTTAGCACCTGATCCCCAATTCCCACTGCTGAAAAAGGTCAAACTGAAAGAACACTTGAAATAACCATTGAAGTAAAAATTGGGAGATATATATATATATATATATATATATATATATATATATATATATATATTCCTGTATGTCCTTTACAACCTACACCCTAAGTCCTGAGGTCACTCTCTCCTACAACTCGGTCATAGGAGTCACTCACTGTTGCTGGGCTGATGATGTCTCCCTGACTCACATGGGAGAGTGTTCACAGGTTTCTTCTTGAATGTGCCCTGACTGCTCATTCAGCCTTCATCAGAAGCCCATGCCTGGTGAACATCAGTGAACTTGCACTTCTTGTTCAGCTTCTCCTCCCTCCATGAACACAGGGGGAAAGTAAGTGGGAACCCAATGAATTTCTCAGTCTCTGCTCCATCACTCCATCAGAGAAGCTTCCAACATCAGCATCTGAAATCACACTCCCTGGACAACTGCCTACTATTGACTTCACTGCTGAGTGGAGGGTGGGGAGAGGTAAGGTTAAGGAAGAACAGGTGGTAGGGTGTGGAGAGCAGGGAGGAGGCCTGTTCTACAAGGCAGGTAGATGATTGCATGGCTCTTCCAGGCCAGAGAGAGGACAGGTGTGGGGATGACTTGCATTTGCAGAGACAAAAACTTCAAAACTCTGGAATTCTGTGTGTGGTGATTTGCTCAAGAACCTCTCCCTCCCTCCCAGCTAAGGTCTTGGTTGCCACTGTTGGGCTCAAAAATCTTCTACTTTACTGTATCCTGTGTCATGTAATCTTGTCCTACCAAGAGGATCAGTGTGGAGATGAAGTTTCCCCTTTGAATAATGGGAGTGCAGGATGTACTGAAGGCCACAGAGCGAATCTGGGCAGAATCCAGCATCACCCTTCTGTTCTCCTACCCACATCAACACCCCTCCCCTGCCTCATCTCCTAGTCCTGTAATCTAAACCAGAAACCTGATATGAAAGAGCCCAAGTTACATGGAGTTGGAGCACTTCTCTAAACCCATTTCCATCCTATTCTAAGTCAGGACACAGTTGACAGTGTTCTCTTCTCCCCATTACTTGAGGGTAGGGGGTGGGCAGGGGGCCCTGGGGCTGAGGGCCAGCTTGGTCAATAGTCTTGTGTCTCAGGTACATTTCCATGGGTGTGCGCTCCCACAGGAGATGCAAGGGCCCACTTCAGTGGGTTATAGGCATTCATTGAGATAATCTGCACATCATTAAAACTCAGAAGTGTCAGGGACTCTTCTTGTTGTTACCTTCTTGTCCTCTCAGGCTCCAGTCTTCTCTCTGCACTGCCCTGGGCCCTGGACCTTGATGTCTCCCAGAGTGAAGAGGGGGACAGGCTGTGTATAACAGGTGGTCTGCTCACCTGCCCAGCCTCAGGCCAGAGACAGCAGAGCAGGCCCTTCTGACCCCACATGTCTCAATGACCATCTCTTTCAATGCTTCTCAGCCCTTCTCCAGACCCCAGAGCTGGCCTGCGCCTTCCCCAGACCCCACCTCCAAGCTGCTTAACTTTCAGCTTGGGCCAAGGCCATACTCACAGAAGAAGTAGTTTAGTTCATGTTAAGACATCCAAGAGGAAATCTACAGTGTGTGAATTATTTTGTAAGTGAGGACTGAATTGGATCCTAACCACCTATAAATGTGGGAAGCAAAGAAGCAACCCCAAGCCATCTTTGGAAATTCTCTCTACCAAGCACAATAGAGATATCTTTTGCCACTTTCAAGAGAAAAACCAAAAACCACTCAAGAAAAAAAATAGTTTCTATGTCCTATCTTATTCTAGTTCAAACATCTTACTCTCTTATCCTTTCCTTCCTTCATGAGAATTGGGGGTAGCAGTGACAATAATAGATCTGCAGTATTTTTGTAGACTGTGATATTCTGGTTACTCTGGATATTTGAAGCAATGGTGGAGATTATAACACCCATTTTACAGAAGAGCAAGCTGAAGTCAGGAGAGGAGGCAGACCTGTGTGGGCCTGGCCTCAGTGCTCAGCACTTTATTACACCATGTTTCCAAGGGCGGGTCTGTGGCTCATTCTCCTCGCAGCCTCACTGACTGTCCATCTACCAGATTCACAGGTGGCAGGGGTGAGGACTGAATGCTATCATCAGAGAGGTTGTGGGAGCATGGGTGTCTGCAGGAGGTCAGACCTGCCAACCACCGCCCCCCATCCTCTGACCTGCCCACCGCCCCGTCCTCTGGGCCTGCACCCCCTTCCACTGCTTTACTCCCATCTGCTTCCCTTCTGGCTGCTACTACCTGCAACTTCTCACCCTGGGCCACTGGGAAACAACCTCATTCTCTTCTTCCTTCCTGTTTGTGAAGCAAGTACACTCTCTCTGGGGTTTTCTAATGTTTTAATACTTTCAATACCGATGACAAGAAAAAGTGTGCAAAAAAAACCAGAGGAGAATCTAAAGGCCTCACAGTAAAGCTGTCTCTGGTGGCCTTGGCCTGGTTTCCTCACCACCTTCTTCCATGATCATTCCCCTGGAGAGCTACCTCCCATCTGACTCCACTCTGTGCAGAACCCCTCCTAGTCCACCGACATGGGCCTGAGACAAAGTGGAAGCAGAAATGCAGGTAGGGAGGTGAGTTCCCAGGCACGGGCAGGGTCTGCTCCAGCAAGGTGTGGTGACACAAGGGGGGCCACACGGTATCCAGAGGAAGAGCTGGGTTGTCCAGGAAGAGTTGAGATCCTTCTTGGCAAACACTGTTTGCAGGGAAGTGACTGAAGCATGTTGGAGAATCCCAAGTCCATCAGTCATGGGGAATCTACCCTGGGCATAGCAGCCCATGGCCTGCACACCAGGCACCCTCCAACCGCACTGAGAAACTGTCACCAAAGTCTCTGTGTCTGTTTAAAAGAGAGTTACGAGGCCTCTGGTTTTACAATATCTAATTTTAACTCCTTGTCTCTCCATCAGCTGAATATTTTTTTCTGAAAACCTGCTGAGAGCCCAGCACTTTGGGGGTTGCAAACCACAAGTAAAATAAAGAGAAAAAAGTGGGAAAAGCACTGGGCAGGCATCTAGGAGACCTGGACACTAACCCCAGCATTCACCAACCTGCTCTGTGGTCTTGGGTAAGTCCCCTCCCATCTCTGGGTTCCATATCCTCACCTATAAAACCAGGGAGTGGCCTGGAGATTCTGCAACTCTGCAGTACTCAGTGGTGTTCCTTTATTCATGGAGCTGACAATCTGGCCATACCCAAAGCCCAACACTCAAGGGTTCAACTACTCTTTTGGGGTGACTTGCATTTCTAAAGCCTGCTACTACTTTTAGCCCTAAAATGTTCTTCTCTATTCTAGTCAACTGAATGGCTGTCCCCAGAGCACCAGGCCCAGGAGATTCGGGAGAGGCTGCTGTGTGCCTTTCCTGGTTCCCTGCAATCTCAGACTGAAATAGCAGGGTGCCAGCCTGTTGGTGCCCTGCAATGTGTGCTCATGGCTCCTGTCAGCATAGGATGAACACAACCATAAAAAAGCAGATGGTCCCCACTGGCCTACCTCTCATTTGGTGTTTTGGAGGAGCTGCAGGTCCATCTGGACAAAATGAAAGATTGATGCCCTTCCCACACGGTGGGAGGAGGCAACTGTGCTCCCTCCTGTGCCTAGCTGTGAGCACCTGCTGTTCGCAGAGTTCAGTGTGTTCTGGAAACACCAGCTAATGAGGTCCCTAAGAAGCCTAGCCAGGCTCAGCCTGGATCCATTCCTCCGACTGACCACCTGCAGTTTGATGGGGATGGGAACACGAGGTTTTAACCCCACCCCGACCCCAGGTATGGAGGCTCTTGTCTACTTTATGGACACCCATCTGAGTGTGTCTGGAGATGAGAAGGGTCCCTGGCCTGGTGACCACTGAGGTGCCTGCCCTTGACACTGTCTATCCTCCCCAGCCAGCCTGCAACCGAGGCAGTTACCAACCACTGCAGCAAAGATCTCCAGATCTCAGGGGCAGATGAGGATGCTTCAGAGTCATGATCATCACTGTGAGAGTGAGTATGTGTGTGTGCGTGTGAATGTGTGAGTGAATGGGCAGGAGTGTGAGTGGAGTGGGTTCAGCATGAGCTAAGAGTCTCATCTGTTGTAGTTACAGTGTATCCTTGGCTTCTGGAAAAGAGAAGGCACTAACAAACGTGTTGAGTAACTAAATGAATAGATGGGCAGTACAGTAGGTATTATTGGGACACCCATTTTTCAGATGAGCACACTGAGGCCCAGAGAGGTTGGTAAGCGGCAGAGCTATCACTCAGACTCGGAATTCTGATTCCCAGTTGAGTGCTGTTATGTTTCAAATAACAGAAATGATCATGTCTAGCAAGCACCAGACCCCATCTTCTCACTCCCTGTGGCCTTTCCGGCCTCTGCCCCACACTTTCAGAGGGTGGGCAGGTGCAGGTGGGGAGGTGGACATACATCTCAGGCAGGGAGATAAAGGGCTCCTAGGACTTCCTTCCCCAGTTAGACTATGACACAACCCCAAGGCAGTGCAAGGGGGAGGGTGAAGTGTTTGTCCTGGAGGACAGCAGGCCATGGTCTATAAGCTGCCCCTGGCGCTGGGGACAGAGATGTGGGAGGACCAGGAGTCTGGATTCCAGGGCCCGTCTGTGACCAGAGCAAACCCCAGCCTCGCTGGACCTTGGTTTCTCAATCTCTGAAATGAGGCCCTGACCCCATTTCTCTGCCCTGGGCTACTGACCTGTCCCTCTCCCTCCTCCCCACCTCCCTGCAGGGACATCTGGAAGGCTGCTCTGGACCTGGGCCCAGCCCCCTGGCCAGGACTCCCCTGTGCCCATCTTCCTGGACCTGCCCTGGGTGCTGACCTAGGTGAGGGAGACAGACCTGTAGGAGAAGAGATACTGCCCATGGCTGCTGCTTCTATTCTCCTCAATTACAAACCTGCCCTGGGAGGTTTTATCAGGCCTTCTGCTCCCCAGAGCCCCTCTTTCTATAGACACCCTGTATCCCCAGGATTTAAAGTCAGCTCCTCACTGCCCTCTTCTCAGACAGTACTCTCTCTCCCTGAGACAGCCCTTGGGTTCTCCCTGGCTCCCGGCTCTCCCACCCAAGAGGGTCCCAGCACCGCCGCACAAGCCTACAGTTGTGTGTACTGTGCAGTGCGCAAACTTAGGGGATGTAGTGTCCTCATGATGCAGGGAACAGCACCCCTGGGGCTGGGCACTGAAAACCCTCACCGCTCTGCACTGTGATGCTGGAGCCCTGAGATACTCTCAGGGGCTGGGGTTGGTGAACAGCACCCTCGGCCCTGGATACCTTCACAGGTGGACAGGGAGCAAATTTCTGGAGGTGGTCTCAATGCCGGCTTTCAGGGTGTTAAAAATAGATCATAAAGGTGTGAAGCACACCCTCTCTACAATGAATATTAATAAAACATGGATTAGCATCTTTTCTCTACATAAAACTTGCAAGAAAAATGAGGTATCATAAACTGAAAAGAAACTCAAAATTCTAGGTTCAGTAAGATAATTTCTCATCTTATGAATTTAAAATCAGAATTTAGCTTCTCTATTAGAGAAAAATGAAAAATCATATGCAATCCCTTCTCAGAGTTAGAAGCCTCCGGGAGCATATCTAGAATCTATATTTGAATAATTTGACACACAGACAGGCTTCATAGACAGTTTTTCTTTGATATTTCTGATGAAGCCTTTAACTGTGGGCTCACAACTTGCCAGAATTGATGTATCAGGCCATTTTCTCAGCTTCTCCAGATAACTTTTGCAACCTTCTCTCCTGTCATTTGTGTGAGGTAAAGCTGGCTTTCTGCTCCATGAAGTTTGAAGCCCAAAATAGGACATTTGCCTCTACCCATCCCCAAACGCCACTTCACATCTCAGGAGAGGGTTTCCTTCTCAAAAGAGAGGCCATTGCTTGTCCACCAATTTAAAAAAGTAACATGGTATCAGATAGGCTAAATTTGCAAGTTCAAGTTCAACTCAAACCTGCTTTGAAGTGGTGCACACATTTTTTCCAAATATAAGTTAAACAAAGGACAGAGACACAAAGCAGAACTAACCCTGCATGTTTCCCCATCTGTGCTCTCACCTGCTGTCCTCTGGCAAACTGTGTCTCTGACACATGAAGCCATACTTAGCTTCACTGACCACCTCTCCTTCGACTAAATCTCTTTTGGGTGCCAAGAACTTGACCATGTGTGAGGCAGCTCCAGAGCATTTGAGGTGAGAAGGCTGTGGGAGGCAGAGATGTAGGACCCCTGCAGGGACAGGACAGCGGAGGCCTGGAGGGAGTTTCCAGTGTGGCACTGCAGCAGGAGGAATTGAGATGACGGAAGTGGTCCCCAGTCCTGGTGCACTGGGGTCTTCTGTAGAGGTTTATAAAATTAGATCCTGACCCCCAACCTGAGAGATGCTGATACAGTAGCTCTAGGGCTGAGAAATGGTATCTGTAGTTAACAAAACATTCATAAGTGATTCTACAGCATAGCAAAGAGTGAAAATCACTGGATGAGGCCATGGGGACAATTAATTGCCTCTAAGGATGTGAGTCAATGAGCTATTTTTCTGCAGAGGGATGGACTGGGTGACACCAGGAGTTGCAATAGTACAAATTTTCCTACTTCGTGCCCAGTGTTATTTGGAACAGGCCTGACCCGGGTTACCCAGAGTGTGAATCACCAACTTCAGCTCATGTCATTTCAGATAAAAACCATATAGTCATAGAATCTTAGGGTTATAAGATATCTTAGAGATCATCTGGACAGCTTCTCTCCATTCTATTCATGAATGTCATCTCTAATATCTCCCTCAATTCATCTTCCACTCTTTACTGGAATTGCTTAAATGAAATATTTGATCATCGGTAAATTGTGCCTCTGTGAAAAAGATGTAGACTCCACAGTAGAATCAACAGCCTTGTCCTTGCCATGTAAACCATAATCTGCCACTCTGAGCACATTCTTCCAGCCTCCATCCTTGATGTCAAAGTAGGTTGTTGTTCCTGTTGAGCACAGTGCCTTCCAGAACAGACTTCACTTTGACCCTATTCCCTACTCCTCTGTTTGAGGGGTGTGACCTGCAGCTTCTCTCCCCACATTGATGGGTGCAAGACCTGTCCCATTTCAGTAAGGAAATCACCTCAGGAAGCCATGTGTCAGGACCCAGCTGGGTCCTGGGACGAGGTTTCAAGGTACAGACATATGACTATTCTGAGGAGGATCCCCTACACCTTTGAGAAATCTGTGAGAGAGCTAACAGTTTCCACAAAAACACTTTGGAAAAGTTGGTCATGGGCTTCCATCCTGAGGCTCAGCTCCCAAGAAAAGATTATTCAGCAGTGGGGAGAGGATTAACATTGGTGACTGGGCCCGTATCTGTCAGGATGAGGCCCCCAGGTGAGCAGACTGGCCCTTCTCCACCCCAAAAGGAACCATAGGTCAGGGATCTATTCATGCAGAGCCCAGTTTCAACCTGAATTTCTCTCACCATTAGAGCCCAAACAGGCAGTGTACAGACCTTCCTTACCAAAGACAAACTGAAATGTTTGTAAGCTGCTAAATAATTCTGGATATCCTGTTCACCTGCTTCCATTGCTTCTGGAACCCATGGTCCAGATATTGTCAGCAGTGGTCATTTGTCCTTCCTCCTGCCTCCAAAGGAGGAAACTTCACAAGCTGCCTTGATAATCCCCCCCCATGGCCTTGGTCAGCCTTTATTTAAGAGTTGAGCATCTGTTCTACCTGAAACCCTTGCAATCATCTTCAACATGCCTAACCTCATCAATCAGTCCCCAGCCTATCTCCCTGAGACCCCACCTGCCACTGTCAAGTCACATGTTCTAAATGCAGTGTGATATCCTGGATGGGATCTTGGAACCAGAAAAGGACATTAGTGGAAAAACTGATGAAATTCAAATAAAGTCTAGTTTAGTTCATAGTAATGTGCCAAAGTTAATCTCTTAGTTTTGACAAAAGTAGCCGTGTAAAATATTAACATTAGGGGAAATTGGGTAAAAGGAACATGGAAATTCTCTGTACTATCTTTGCAACTTTTTGTAAATCTAAAATTATCCCAAGAAAAAAAATTAATCACATTAAGGAAAAAAATACTTTCCTTTGGTTCAGAAATATCCCAGGGGAAAGTTTCCAATCTTATCAAATCTGGAAGCTTGAGAGAGCGGGACTAAAATGAGAATGAGAATGTAGATTTCCTCTTACTTTGAGATTTGCACTGCTCTAAGTGTTGGAAGCACTTTTGCATTCTTGTCTTTTGCTCAACAAATCTATTGAATGAGGCATGTACTAGGACCCACGTTTTACCACGGAGAAATCCAGGACTCAGAGAGGACAGGCCATTTGCCCAGTGGTGCCCAGTTGAGTGGGGACATCAGCCCGGGCATCCGGCTCTAGTTGGTCAGTTTCCTCCACCCCACAAAAGCCATTTCAGGCCACTGACTCAGGACTCTGAGCTTGTCACCAGCCGGCATGGCTCAGGGCTCTTTATCTGTGTCCTCCAGTCTCACAGTGTAGGACCCAGAGGGGATCCCACTTCTCCTCTCCCAGGCCTGAAGCCCAGCCCTTGGGGTGTGAAGGGTGTGAGAGAGGAGAAGGCACATCCTCGTGTCTCTTCCACTTCCACTTCTCCCTCCAACCTCTGCTAATCTCAGACTCAGTGGTCTCCTCTCATCCACATTTGCCTCCCTACAGGGTGTCCCCATGTAGTGTCCAGAGGACCTATGAAAACAGGTCAGATCATGTCACTGCCTTGCTCTGTACCTCCAGGGGCTCCATGTCTCACTCGGGGCAAAAGCCAATGTCCTCACAGTGCACTTTGAGGCCCTGAGCCCTCTGGGCAGTTCCATTTGCTGTCTTGTCCTTCTTTACTTTCCTCTTCGCTTGCTCAGCCCCAGCCACACTGAAACAACCAGAATGTTCCTGCCTCAGGGCCTTTGTACTTGCCCTTCCCTCAGCCTGGAGGGCTCTTTCCCTGGACACCCACAGGGCTTGCTACCATGCTCATTCTTGTCTTGCTTCACATGGTGCCTGTGCAGTGATGCCTGCCCTGATGGCCCAGTGTAAACAAGCAGGCCTTGCCCACTGCTCCCATCCCCACATCCTGTTCAAATTCTCTCCATAATGCTCGTCACTTGTGAATACATGCTAACATTTATTTACATATTTTGCCTCTTGTACATCACTTCTCACTGGAATTTAAGCTCGCTGAGGACACAGAGTTCTCTGTTTAGTCCACTGTGTGCTGCCAAACACCAAGAGCAGCACAAGAGTGGGCACTCAGGAGATACTTGTTAACTGTTGATTAAGTGAATGAATGAAATTCATGCTCAGAAACGCCATTTTCCTGTCACTTGCCCACAGCATGGAAACCAGATCTGCCCCACGATTCTCTCTCACAGCATTCTTGTTTCCTTCAAGGTGCTATGATTTCTAATCATATGTTTGTTTTTGCTTCTTTCATGTCTTTCTCCCTGAGGAGACTAAAGTTTCTTGAGGCAGGCACTGTGTCTGTTGCATTTTTACCCCAAACACCATGCACAGTGTTGGTCAGATTAGAGGTGCTCAGTTATTACTATGCAGCAGATTGGACAGGCTTTTCAGATTTTAGAGTTATAAAAATTATATATTTTTCTGGAAAGTTGGTCTTGGGTGTGGTTGGTGAACATGCACATGTGCACACACACACAGACACACACGCATACACACACATGCACCAGCATTGACTGTCCAAGGGCCTGGGGGTATTCTTTGCTCCCAACGTCCAGGTTGTGAGAAGCAAGTTGGGAAAATAAAAGGAAGTACATTAGTGATTTGTGTGATTCTTTCCCTGGTTGATTTTAATGTGAGACCTTCAGCCCTCAGCACATGAATCCTCTCACATGAATCCCAGAACCCCTCAGTGTCTGGGGCTCCATGGACTATCTAGTTCCAGGAATCTTCAGCTACCACATCCAGGAGAAAGAGGAATCTACCACCTCCCTTTCTGAGTCTCACTTTTAAAGATTGGGTTTATATTTCAAAGGCTCTTCCATCAAATACTAGTTTTGAGATACAAGAGAGTGGATGTGAGAGGAGTGAGGAGGGGAGAAGGGATCCTGTCAGAGTAAATTTCACAGGACTGCTCTCCCTGGTGTAAAACAGGCAACCAGAGGAGAGAAGTCAAGATGGTGGCATAGGTGGACTCTGAACTCACCTCTTCCCATGGACACAGTAGATTTACAACTAATCTTGGAAGAATTACCCCTCAGAGAGAACTGAAAACTGGATAAGAGAAAACCCTGCAACAAATAATACTCATAACTGAGGTGGAAGAGGCAGAAATTCCCTTCTGGAGAGAAAAAATGCCACCTTCACAAGCCACAACACTTCACAGCTGCCTGGAAGCAACTCAAAGGTACACAGCCTTCCCTGGAGGAGGGGAGGACCTGAGCTGGGGAGCGTTGCCACTATAGGTATATTTTGGGCCCAGCACAACCCAGATAAGTGTCATAATATCCGGCTTTGCTGGCTACTAACAACAACGGGGAATAACCCCAGAAAAGCTGGGACACAAACAAATTAAAGCTGACTCTTAAAAGGCCCATGCACAAATTCACCCATTGTGGAAAGCAACCTAAAATCACCAGAAAGAAAGGCACACAGTCCTTTGGTGGAAAGAGACTCAGCTGATACACTCTAGGTGCATCTCAGTGAGAGGTGAGACCTCTCAAGGGACTGGGACATTGGTGGCAGCCATTGTTGTGACTTGGTGTGGGTGTGCTGACACAGAAGCTGGCAGACACCACTGGAGTTCTCTCTGTGGCCTGCTAGCCCAGGGTCGGCTCCACCCTCTAGAGCATTGATTTAATCCAGCTCAGCCAAGGAAAGCAGCCTACCCTAGGGACTGGCTCCACCCAAAAACCAGCCCTCCGGCAACTTGTAGGCCTGCTTGAGGGAGCTGCCTGGATTCTCTGCAGCCTGGCAAGTGGGTCCATCTCTGTGGGATGGGGCAAGCCTGAGAAGCAGGTGGAGAGTGTGGGGCCCCTGCCTTGGAGAGACTGGGTCCACTTTAGAGGGTCAGGGCATGCACTTGGGGCAGGATTGTGTTGACTGTGTGTGGCCCCATGGGTGGTGGGGCTTCTCAACTGAAGAAGACTTGTGCTTCTCAAACAGGCACATAGGGAATTGGCCTCATGCTCCAAAGCCTGAAACAATTGGGTACTCCTGTGCCTGGGGCCAACCCCAACCAGCTGCAACCTTTAGAGAGCTAACAAGAGCCTAATAGGGCAGAGCTTTATAAGCAACTGTAAGCCCCTGAGCCTAACAACTGGCCACACTGGGCCCTATTCATTTAATAGAAAAACTGCAACAGGAATATGCTATTAGACCTTGCAGCCAACTGTGCTGGGACTCCCCACACCAGATAAAGACACTGAA
Organism: Tapirus indicus; assembly: GCA_031878705.1. NCBI lineage: Eukaryota > Metazoa > Chordata > Mammalia > Perissodactyla > Tapiridae > Tapirus > Tapirus indicus. The sequence continues at coordinate 83,497,589 of CM062924.1, read as the reverse complement.
GGGCCTATAACAACCACACACAGCTGAGCATTACAACAAGCCAGCCAGGGGGCAGCTCAGCCTCCCTGGGCACCTACAGCAAGAGCAACACTGCCACTAAAGAAGGACACATGTAGCCCACACGGGGGTCACTGCTGGAATATTTGGAACTGGTGATGAAAGGGAAGCACACTGCTGGGCCCCATAAGTCATCTCTTACATAAGGTCATCTCTCCAAGATCAGGAGACATAGCTGACCTACCTAATACATAGATACAAGCACAGAGAAAGAGGCAAAACGAGGAGGCAAAGGAATACGTTCCAAGTAAGGGAACAGGACAAAACTCCAGAAAAGGAACTAAATGAAACAGAAATAAACAATCTACCTGACAGAAAGTTCAAAAAAAGAGTCATAAATATGCTCACTGATCTTGGGAGAAGAATGGATGAACTCAGTGAGAAAATCAACAAAGAAATGGAAGATATAAAAAAAGAACCAATCAGAAATGAAGAATACGATACTGGAAATGAGAAATTCACTAGAGGGACTTAAAAGCAGAGTAGAGGATACAGAAGAACAGATCACCAAGATGAACAAAAGACTAGAGGAAATTACCCAAGCTGAACAGATAAAAGAAAAAAGATTTAAAAAGAGTGAGGACAGTCTAAGGGACCTCTGGGACAACATCAAGTGAGCTAATATATGTGTCATAGGCGTCCCAGAAGAAGAAGAAGAAGAGAGAGAATCTATTTGAAGAGATAATAGCTGAAAACTTTCCTAACCTAAGGAAGGAAGCAGACATCCAGGCACAGGAAGCATGGAGAGCACCAAACAAGATAAACCCAAAGAGGCCCACACCAAGACACATCATAATTAAAATGTCCAGAATTAAAGATAAACAGAGAATCTTAAAAGCTGCAAGAGAAAGACAAGTTACATACAAAGGAAACCCCATAAGACTATGAGCTGACTTCTCTGAGGAAAACTTACAGGCTAGAAGAGTGGCACAATAAGTGCTAAAAGGAAAAAATTCTACAACCAAGACTACTTTATCTGGTGAGGTCATCATTCAGAATAGGACAGATAAACAGTTTCCCAGACAAGCAAAAATTAAAGAAGTTTATCACCAAGAAACCAGTCCTACAGGAAATGCTAAAAGGACTTATTTAAAGTGGAAAGAGAAGACCACAAATAGGAAAAGTTATCTATTTCCATGATAAGAGGGTAATGAATGCAAATGCACAAAAAAGAGGACAGATATGATATCAAAAATATAAAATGTGGGAGGAGGAGAGTAAAAGAGTAGAGCTTTCAGATTGAGGTCAAACTAGAGAGACCATCAACTCAATATAGATTGCTATATATGTAGGTTATTATATATGAACCTCATGGTAATCACAAACCAGAAACCTATAATAAATACACAAAAAACTAAGCAAAAGGAACCCAAAGATAATATCAAAGAAAGCCATCAAACCACAGGGGAAGAGAGCAAGAGAAGAAGAAAGGAACAGAGAACTACTAAAACACCATGAAAAAAAAGTTAAAAACACAGCAGTAGGTACATACACATCCATAGCTACTTTAAATGTCAATGGACTAAATGCTCCAATCAAAAGGCATAGGGTGGCCTATTGGATAAAAAAAAAACCAAGACTGATATATATGCTGCATACAAGAGACACACTTCAGACCTAAAGACATTCACAAACTGAAAGTGAAGGGATGGAAAAAGATACTCCATGAAAATGGCAATGGAAAGAAAGCTGGGGTAGCAATAATCATATCAGACACAATAGACTTTAAAACAAAAACTGTAACAAAGGACAAAGAAGGGCACTACATAATGATCCAGGGAACAATCCAACAAGAGGATATAACACTCATAAATATCTATGCATCCAAAATAGAAGCACCTAAATATATAAAGCAATTATTAAGAGACATAAAAGGAGAAATAGACAGTAACACAACAATAGTAGGGGACTTTAACACTCCACTTACACCCATAGATAGAACATCCAAACAGAAGATCAACAAGGAAACATTGGCCTTAAACAACACATTAGACCAGATGGACTTAGTAGATACATACAGAACATTCCATCCAAAACTGCAGAATATACATTCTTTTCAAAGGCACATGGAACTTTCTCCAGGACTGATCACATATTATGCCACAAAACAAGTCTCCATAAATTTAACAAGATTGAAATAATACCAAGCATCTTTTCTGAACACAAAGGTATGAAACTAGAAATCAACTATAGGAAGAAAATCAGAAAAGCCACAAAGATGTGGAGATTAAACAAAATGCTACTGAACAAGGATTGGGACAATGAAGAAATCAAAGGAGAAATCAAAAAATACCTGGAGAAAAATGAAAATGAAAGCATGACATGCCAAAATTTATGGGACACAGCAAAAGCAGTTCTAAGAGGGAAGTTTATAGCAATACAAGCCTATCTCAACAAACAAGAAAAATCTCAAATAATCTAACAGTACACCTAAAGGAACTCAAAAAAGAAGAACAAACAAAGCCCAAAATCACTAGAAGGAGGGAAATAATAAAAATCAGAGCAGAAATAAATGAAATAGAGACTGAAAAAACAATAGAAGAAATTAATAAAACCAAGAGCTGGTTCTTTGAAAAGATAAACAAAATTGACAAAGCTTTAGCTAGACTCACCAACAACAAAAAAAGAGAGAAGGCTCAAATAAGCAAAATCAGAAATGGAAGGGGAGAAAATACAATGGACACCTCAGAAATACAAAAGATTATAAGAGAATGCTACAAAAAGCTATACGCCAACAAATTGGACGATCTAGAAGAAAGGGATAAATTCGTAGGATCATATAACCTACCAAAACTGAATCAAGAAGAAATAGAGAATTTGAATAGACCAATCACCAGTAGGGAGATCAAAACAGTCATCAGAAACCTCCCAAAAAATAGAAGTCCAGGACCAGACAGCTTCCCTGGTGAATTCTACCAAACATTGAAAGAATACTTAATACCTATCCTCAAACTCGTCCCAAAAACTGAAGAGGAGGGGAAGCTTACTAATTCATTCTACAAAGCCAACATTACCCTCATACCAAAACAAGACAAGGACAATACAAAAAGAGAAAATTACAGGCCAATATCACTGATAAACATTGATGCAAAAATCCTCAAGAAAATACTAGCAAATCGAATACAACAATACATTAAAAAGATCATACACCATGATCAAGTGGGATTCATTTCAGGGATGCAGGGATGGTTCAACATCTGCAAATCAATCAACGTGATACACCACATTAATAAAATGAAGAATAAAAATCATATGATCATCTCAATAGATGCAGAGAAAGCATTTGACAAGATAAAGCATTCGACAAGATAAAGCATTCATTTATGAGAAAAACTCTGAATAAAATGGGTATAGAAGGAAAGTACCTCAATATAATAAGGTCCATATATGATGAACCCACAGCTAATATCATCCTCAATGGTGAAAAACTGAAAGCTATCCCTCTAAGGACAGGAACCAGACAAGGATGCCCACTTTCACCACTCCTATTTAACATAATATTGGAAGTCCTGGCTAGATCAATCAGGCAAGAAAAAGAAATAAAAGAGATCCAGATTTGGAAGGGGAGAAGTGAAACTGTCACTGTTTGCAGATGACATGATTTTATATATAGAAAACCCTAAAGAATCCACCAAAAAACTTCTAGAAATAATAAATGAATATGGTAATGTTGCAGGATACAAAATCAACATACAAAAATCATTTGTGTTTCTATAGACTAATAATGAAGTAGCAGAAAAAGAAATTAAGAATACAATCCCATTTACAATTGCAACAAAAAGAATAAAATACCTAGGAATAAACTTGACCAAAGAGATGAAAGATCTGTACACTGAAAACTATAAGACATTGTTGAAAGACATAGAATAAGACACAAAGAAATGGAAAGATATTCCGTGCTCTTGGATTGGAAGATTTAACATAGATAAAATGTCCATACTTCCTAAAGCAATCTGTATGTTCAATGCAATCCCTGTCAAAGTTACAACAACACTTTTCACAGACATAGAACAAAGAATCCTAAAATTTATATGGAACAACAAAAGACCCCGAATAGCTAAAGGAATACGGAGAAAAAAGAACAAAGCTGGAGGAATCACACTCCCTGATTTCAAAATATACTACAAAGCTATAGTAACCAAAACAGCATGGTACTGGTGCAAAAACAGACGTGCAGATCAATGGAATACACTCAAGAGCTCAGAAATAAACCCAAACATCTATGGACAGCTAATTTTCGACAAGGGAGACAAGAACATGCAATGGAGAAAGGAAAGTCTCTTCAACAAATGGTGTTGGGAAAACTGAACAGCTACATGCAAAAAAATGAAAAGTAGACCATTATCTTACACCATACACAAAAATTAACTCAAAATGGATTAAAGACTTGAATGTAAGACCTGAAACCATGAAACTTCTAGAAAACATAGGGAGTATGCTTTTCGACATCAGTCTTAGCAACATATTTTCAAGTACCATGTCTGACCTGGCAAGGGAAACAATAGAAAAAATAAACAAATGGGACTACATCAAACTAAAAAGCTTCTGCACAGCAAAGGAAACCATCAATAAAATGAAAACAATTGGGAGAAGATATTTGCAAACCATATGTCTGATAAGGGGTTAATCTCCAAAATATAAAAAGAACTAATACATCTCAAAAACAAAAAAACTAACAACCCAATTAAAAAATGGCCCAAAGACCTGAACAGACATTTCTCTGAAGAAGATATACAGATGGCCAACAGGCACATGAAAAGATGTTCAACATCATTAAAATGCAAACATTAAACATCAGGGAAATGCAAATCAAAACTACAATGAGATATCACCTCACACCCGTCAGAATGGCTATAATTAACAAGACAGGAAACAAGTGTTGGAAAGGATGTGGAGAGATGGCAACTCTTTTATACAGCTGGTGGGAGTGCAAACTGGTGCAGCCACTATGGAAAACAGTATGGAGATTCCTCAAAAAATTAAGAATAGAACTACCATATGATCCAGCTATTCCACTGCTGGGTATTCATCCAAAGAACATGAAAACACCAATACGTAAAGACACATGCACCCCTGTGTTCATTGCAGCATTGTTCACAATAGTGAAGACTTGGAAGCAACCTAGGTGCCCATTAAGGGACTAATGGATAGAGAAGATGTGTTAATATACACAATGGAATACTACTCAGCCTTAAGAAACGATGAAATCCAGCCATTTGTGACAACATGGATGGACATTGAGGGCATTATGCTAAGCGAAATAAGTCAGAGGGAGAATGTCACTGTATGATCTCACTCATAAGTAGAAGATAAAAACAATAACAAGCAAACACAGAGAGACAAAGATTGGATTGGTGGTTACCAGAGAGGAAGCAGTGAAGGAGGAGGGTGAAAGGGATGATTAGGCACATGTGTGTGGTGATGGATTGTAATTAGTATTTGGGTGGTGAACATGATGGAATCTATGCAGAAATAGAAGTATAATGATGTACACTTGAAATTTACACCATGTTATAAACCAATGTTACTGCAATAAAAAAATAACAACAACAACAAAAAAAAAACAGGCAACCACCCAGTGATGGCCTGTCTGTGAATACAGTCAACACGCATACACATGCACAAGCACACACACCTTTGTACACACACATATCACTGCAAGAAGAAAAGGATGTGACCAGAATTGAGGACAGAAATTACACCTGTCAGACCTTGTGGCATTTCTCCTGTGGGCTTGTCTCCAAGCTCGGTGCAGACCCACAGGATCTCAAAGGCCTTTGGAAGGCTGACCTTCCATGGGGAGTCTGTATGTGCAAATTCTGTTCAGGTTTCTGGTTGGAAGAAACTTCCTTGCCTGGTCTCAGGATTGCTGCTCCTCAGAGACCAGGAAAGGAGTGGTCAGTGGCAACCTTTACTGGCCACCTAAGAATGCCCAGAACTTTCCATGGTGCAGGCTAATACAGTTATGAAAAAGGATCCAAAAAAGGGACAATGAAAATGAAAGCTCGATGTCAAAATTGGGAAGGAAATGTCATCAGCACCATAAGAGATATGGCTGGTCTTGGTTTCACACTCCACACTCAGGGCACAGGTGAGTGATTATGATTTTAACTCTTCCATCCATGAGTTCTCTTTTTCCATGGCATCTTCCCCCATCCAAGAGCAAGTCTCTTCCATTAGAACTGGGTTTATTGCAACAAGGATGCTCCCATCCCCTAGAACGCTTCCCACCACTTGCTACTGCTTTAGCATGACTTATACCCCTGAAGGGCCTCCCCAAACCTTCCCTGAATCTGAATACCCACACCCCACACCCCACCCATCCCACCTTTTCCTTCAGATCAAGTCTCACCTCCTCTAAGAATTGTCCCTGACTGTCCCTCACTCAGATTCCAAAGTTCACCCTCTGGTGCAACATGCCTCAAATCCAAGTCCTCAACTGTGTCATGAGTGTGGGATATGAAACCTTGAGGGATAGGGTTCCTTCTGAGCCCAACTTAGAGCCTTACACACAGTGGGAACTCGTAAATGTGAGCGGACCTTGATGCCAACCCTGATGTGTCTGTAAGGCTGCATCTGTCCTCCTCTGCAGGACAGACAGGATAGAGCAGCTGCCCTTACCCCAGAACACCAGTGCATCCCGTACAGCTGCTGCCCATTCCCTGCCAGGCCAGTGCATAGAAAGTTATTCCAGCAAGTCTCCTCTCCCCCAGGGCTCTCCAGCAAGTCTCCATGCTTCAGCCTTGACAGGAAGTGCTTTGTAGAAAGCAACTCAGAGCTCAGCTGGCTTGAACACTAAGCATTCCAGGTTACAACCTGAGCAGGCAGCCTGTGCCTCCTCTCTTTCTTGCCAGGGAAGCATTATCACCTGACAGAAATGCCCAGATGAGGCTCCTATGGCCCTGTTAATGAGGTTCTTATAGAAGCTAGAGGCCACTTGCACACCACCTGCTTCTCCTCACTTCTCTTCTCCCTTCCCTTCCCTCTCTCCTTCCCCTTCTTCCTCCCTCTCCCTCATTTCCCCCTACCCCTTCTCTTCTCCCTCTCCCTCCCTTTTTACTCCCCCTTCCACTCCCTCTCCCTCTTTTCCACTTGCCCCCCCCTCTCTATCTCTCACCCCTTTCCCAACATTTCTCCATATTCCTCCCTCAGAGGCAGTTCCCTGTGGGGCCTGAACTGCATTATCTTCAGTGCTTTCTGGTCCTTGGGCAAGAAGGTACTGAGGTTAAGACTTGGGGTTCTCTCAGAAATCATCTCTCAACCCGGGATGGTTCTTTCATCTCAGAGGAGATGGACCAGTCTCCTCCTCCTCTGCTGGGGAGGGGCTACTGGCCCTGAGGGGCCAGTTCAGAGCACTGCATGTGAGAGATGCCCTCAGCACTGGCCTGCTCCTCTGACTTCCAGGGAAGGCAGGGGTTACTTGTGGAGGTACAGGAAGCCAGACTCAAAAGGAGGGTCCAGATAGCATCTGAAGTAAAGGCACTGTGTGAGAATGTGCACTTAGGTTCCAAGGCCTGTTGGAGGGGTGAAGCAATGCAGTGGGTGTGTCATGGACAGGCTAGGATCAAAGGACCAAGGCCTTTTAAAGTGCCAGGAGACTCATCATATTTATAAAACTACATCCCACATAACTAGGAGAATCACAGAAGATCAAGTAATCCCTTCTTCATATTCTGGGTGAACTCTGTATACACAGGTCCCCCTGAGTTTTTTGAGACTCTATTTACAACAGAGAAGTAGAGGATATCTCCCAGGCTAGGATAGAGTGAAGATGTTGGGTGCCCACAAACAGGTCTGTGAGGCCAAAGGGCCCAGGAGTCTGGGTGAAGCCCAGGGGAGGAGCCATGCTGGGCACTTGTCACAGCATCGGGGCCAGGTGATGGGGCCCCCCCGAATCTCCAACCCTGGCTGGAACTCTTACCATGGGGATATCTTAGCATCCAGAGAGAAATTGGGTTATTCTTCCAAACTGAACTTTACTCTCTCATCAAGGATGTTGAGAAGCCATAAAACAACACAGTAACTTCGGTAACTTAGAGCAGCAAACAGAATGAACAAAATTACTCCTAAAGATGCAGAGAGAAAGAAGTATGTTCTCTTAGTTGAATCCTGGAGTTTGCCAAGAGATATTTGATTTAAAAGGATGGAAGAGAGGAAGGGAGGGATGGAGGAAAAAAAGAAAGGAAAGAAGGAAAGGAAGAAGGGAGGGAAGGAGGAAAGAAAACCACCAAAGTTATCTCTTTTTTTTACAACCTCTAAGACACTCCTGTGAGCAGACCAGGTTACAGAAAGCCCAGGGACCCATATCTGCAGTCCTGTCTTGTGTGGGGAGCAAAGGAGGAGTGTAGCCTGTGTCCATCACCTGCAGGAATCCATATTTTACTGCTGGGTGTACAGTTTGTGTAAAACAGACCTCAAAGGGAGTTCACACTGCAATGGGCCCCCACTGTCCACATGTGTGCCCATGTGGGAAGTCTCAGCCTGGCATCATCATTGTATAAACCAAGCAATATCCCAGCTTCTGTCTCTATATTTTGTCTCTAGACACATGGTAGTCTGCTAGCCAGGGCCATGAATCCCTGTGAGTCAAAACATACTTATCAACACTTCACCTTTCTGTGCATCATGGTAATTATATCCACTTTTCTTCTAACACTTAAGATCTGTCTTCTCCCGTCCCATTCCATAATCCCACAATCCCCATTGATGTTAAAGAACACAATATCATTGCAACATCCCTCACTATAAACACTGGTCTTCAGAGTTTCTCCTTCATCCATCTCCTCAAATGTTCCAATGACCCTCTCACCATTGCATTCCTTCTTGCCTTAGTGAAGATAGGTTCCTCCTGCCCCTTCAAGGAAACATAGTCATAAGATGCATGGCCAGGTCTTACATAATAAATCTATTCTAACATATTTGAATTCATGTGCCTTCTAAGCTCCTAAGCTTCTAAGTTTCTTCAATGCTGTACCAAGAAAGCTCCAAAATCTCCACTGCATTTTCTGTTCACCATTGTCATATCCAGGCTTCAAGGATTTTCTGAAACATCCTCTCAGAGCACTTCCACAATTGTTCCCCAACTTCCTACTGGTTCATAATAGCCAGATGCTGCAATTCACTTGGCAATTAGGCTGATTGCTTCTCATGGAAAGAACTATACCTTCTCACATTGAAGATAAATATTGAGGAGAAATAATTTCATTTTTATAGGCACTTAGATGCCATGTACCTATTATTTTCCTTTTGCAAGGCTTCAAATGCCATAATAAATTTCAGAAAATACCACATTTTTATATTTATATTGCATACATATAAATCAAGCACCATCACTATTCATATCTCAGACTCTCAACTTCTAACTTCACCTCATCCCAAATACAAAAGCCTTATAATTTTTAATGCCAACATATATCAGGGATTATCACCACCCACTCACTAACAGCAGTGTGGTTTCTAAAATTGCATGCTGAGGATTTGATTATAAGCGCCACTCCTGGTAACCATTATCAAATGTGGGCACTTTAGATTATGTGGCAGCAGATTATGTGGTACTGCGGATGTTGGCCTCTGGGAAGATGGAGTAGAAGTACTCTTGCCTATTATTCCTGCTAAGTGTGACTAAAAACCCTGGGCAATCTGTTTTAAAAAAACATGAGAAAACACTCAAAGGTGGAGAGAAGAAGGCAGGCCAATTAGGGAGCTTGGAGTCTGAGGAACAACAATACAATGAGTTCTCTGGATTCTCCTTTTGCCACATAGCTCATATTTGGAGACAAAGCAGACAGCAAACCAGAAACACAAATAGGTATAAACAACAACAACAAAAAGCCTCAACAAAAGCCTACTCTAGTCAAATGACAAGGAAAGGGACAACATAGGAAGACAGAAAAAGTGTAGACAATAACCACTATAATCTGGCCAAACACCATAGAAAAAACTGTGATCCCACCTTACCCATGCCAGCAAAGGCTAAGCGGGGAGACTTGGCTTCCACCCTTATGACATTGTAATGAGGCACCCACCTGACCCACCTACCCTACCAGGGCTGTAGGGAATTTCCCCCTGCCCATGGTAATGAGGCCCCTCCCATGGTGCCAGTGAAGGACAAGTGGGAGCAGTAATGAGGACCTCCTGCCCCTCACAACAAGGCTGATATCAGCAGAAGAACATGGAGATCCAGAACGCCCACTCCTACCCAGCAGTAACAGGAGCACCTTCCACCTTGGGTATTAACCAAGACCAAGCAAGGAACCAGAATTTCTACCACCACATGGTAGCAATGAGCCAGTGAAGACAGAGGTTTAAATAAGGTCCAGAGTCTCATTCCATAACATCCAAAATGTCTGAATTCCAACTGAAAGCCACTTGTTATATCAAGAAACAAGAACATGTCAACTTGCATGAGAAAAGACAATTGATAGATGCCAACACTGAGATAACAGAGATGTTAGAATTACCTGACAAAGATTTTAAAGCAGCCATCCTTATAATGCTTCAATGACCAATAATAAACACACTGGAAAAAAATGAAAAATTAGAAAATCTCAGCAAAGAATAGAAGATGAGAAAAAAAAAACAACAAATAGAAAGTTTAGAACTGAAAAACACAGTACAGGAAATTTAAAAACTCAATGAATAGGGTCAACATCAGAATGGAGGAGACAAAGAAAAGAATTGGTTAACTTGAGATTTAACAATAGAAATCACCCAATCTGAACAACAGGAAAAAATATGTTGAGGGGAAACAACGAACAGAGATTCTGGAAATCATGGGAATATACAAAATATCTAAATGTTGTTTCATTGGAGTCCTGGAAGGAGATGAGTAAATCGTTGGGGCTGAAAAAATATTCAAAGAAATAATGGCTGAAATTTTCCCAAATTTGTCAAAAGACATAAACTTACAGTTTTAAGAAGCCAAATTAATCCCAAAGAAGATAAGCTCAAAGGCACCCATGCTAGACACATCATAGTCACCTTTCTGAAAACTAAAGACATCTTACCTATATGGAAAAACAATGTGAATGGCAGCATAGTTCTCATCAGAAACCATGAAGGCAAGAAGGCCCTGGTCTGGCACTTTCAAGTGCTGAGGAAAAGAGCTGTCAGTCCAGACACAAATCCAGCAAGAACGTCTTGCAGGGATGAAACAGAAACTAGAACAGTGGTCAAAGAAGGGAAATTAAGACAATTTGTTGCCAGCAGACATACTTTAAAAGCATGAACAAGGAAGTTCTCTAAACAGAAAGAAAGTGATAAAATAGGAAATCTTAGAGCATATGGAAAGGAAAAAGACATGGTAACAGCAAAAATATGGGTAAATACAACAGCCTTTAGAACTCTTCTTGAGTTTGCCAAAGTATATTGGAAACTTTAAGCAAAACTTATAACACTATGTGATGTATTTCTAAATGTATGAGAGGAAATTCTTAAGACAATTCCATTACAAATGGGGGAGGGTAAAGGGATATAAAATGTGGTAAGTGTTGTACACTTCACTAAAGGTAGAGCAAAGTTCTTATGTACTATTGAGTTCAGTTAGTATTAATACAAATTACATAGTTATGAGTTAAAATGTTAATTGTAATCTCCAGAGTAAGCACTAAGAAAATAACTTAAAAAATGTAAAATTAATGGCAAGGAAATCAAAATGTTACACTAGAAGATATTTTTAACACAAAAATATTAATGCAGTATTGGAGAGATGAAAGAGAAAAGAATGACATAAAACATATGAAAAACAAATAGCAAAATAAAGGTGTAAGTCTTTTTTTTGAAAGGCATGGTTGGTGGGGGTTTTTTTGTTTGTTTGTTTTTCTCCCCAAGGCCCCAGCACATAGTTTAATATCCTAGTTGTAGGTCCTTCTAGTTCTTCTATGTGGGATGCTGCCTCAGCATGGCTTGATGAGCAGTGTGTAGGTCCGCACCCAGGATCCAAACTGGTGAACCCCGGGCTGCAGAAGTGGAGCAGGTGAACTTAACTGCTGTGCCACCGAGCTAGCCCCCAAAGAAGTAAGTTTTAACTTAATAGTAATTACACTAAAGGGAAATGGATCAAATACTCTATTAAAAGAAAGAGATTGACAGAATGTATTTTAAAAAACGTGATCACCTGTATGCTGTATCCAAGAGACACACTTAAGATTCAAAGGCAAAAATAAATTGAAAGTAAATGGATAGAAAGAATATACCACAGAAAGAGTAATGAAAAAGAGCTGGGGTAGCTATACTAACAGACAAAATACACTTTAATGCAAAAATTGTTATTTCAGACAAAAAAGAGCATTTTATAATGATGAAAGGGTAGTCTATAAAGAAGATATGACAGTTATGAATAGAAACACACTAAATTAGAAAGCTCCAAAATGCATAAAGCAAAAACTGACAGAATTGAAAGGAGAAATAGAAAATTTAACAATAATAAAGTTGGATATTTCATTATCCTACTTTCAATAACTAGCCAAACAGCAAGATAGAAGATCAGCAAAAAGACTTGAAAAAACTATAAACCAACTAGACCTGGTATACCTCTACAGAACACTTCATCCAACAGCAGCAGAATACATATTCTTCTCAAGTGCACATGGGACATGTAGACCAAATGTTAGGCCACAAAACAAGTGTCAATACAATTAAAAGGATTTAAGTCTTGCAAATAATGTTCTCTATCCACAATAGAATGAAATTAGAAATCAATAACAAAATAAAATTAAGGAATTCACAAATAAGTGGAAATTTTTAAAAATTCCTAAATAATCAATGGATCAAAGAATATATTGCATGAAAATTTAGAAAATATTGTGAGGTAAAAACAAAAATACAACATACCAAAATGTATGGGATGTAGCACTAATAGTGCTTAAAAGGAAATTGATAGCTGCAATATCTATATTAAAAAATAAGAAAGATCTGAAATCAATTACCTAACTTTCCACCTTAAGAAACGAGAAGAAGAGCAAACTGAACCCAAGTAGAAGGAAGAAAATAATCATGATTATGGTAGGAAAAAAGTGAAATAAGGAATAAAAAGCAATAGAAAAAATCAATAAAAGCAAAAGTGGTTGAAAAGAGCAATAAAATTGACAAAACTTTAGCTAGACTGACAAAGAAATAAAACAAAGAAAAGTCAAATTATTAAAATCAGGAATGAAAGTGGGGCCATTACTAACAAATTTACAGAAATAAAAAGGATTATAAGGGAATACTATGAACAACTGTATACCAACAAATTAGATAACCTTGGAGGAAATAGACAAATTCTTAGAAAAACACAAACTGCCAAAACTGACTCAAGAAGAAACAGAAAATCTGAATAGACCTATAACAACTAAACAGATTGAATTAGTAATAAAATAAATAAATAAAAAACCTTCCCATGAAGGAAATTCAAGGCCAGATGACTTCACTGGTAAATTCTACCAAGCATTTAAAGAATAATTAACACCAACCCTTCACAAACTCTTCCAAAATATAGAGGAGGAGGGAACGCAATCCAGCTCATTTTATAAGCCAGTACTTCCTGATACCAAAACTAGATATGGATTCCAGCAACATGATCTAGTTTGATTTATGCCAGGAATGCAAGGTTAGCTTAACATATAAATATCAATCAATATAATACTATATGTCATAAAACAAAGAAAACAATACATAATTATCTCAATAGACACAGAAAAATCATTTGACAAAATCCAATGCTCTTTCTGATAAAAACATTCACTGAACTAGGGATAGAAGAGAACTTCCTTGACCTAATAAAGGACATCTATGAAAAGCTCAACTTTGACATGCTTAATGGTGAAAGACTAAGACCCTTATCCCTGTAGTTAGGAACAGGACAACCGTGTCTGCACTTTCCACTTTCTCTCAACATCGTATCAGAGGTTCTAGCCAAGGCTATTCAACAAGAAAAAGGAATAAAAGACATCCAAATTGGAAAGGAGAATTAAAACTATGTCTATTCACAAATGACATTATCTTGTATATAGAAAATCCTAAGGAATCCTCTGAAAAAAGTATTACAACCAATAAATGAGTTCAGCAAAGTTGCAGGATATGAGATTAACATACAAAAACGTGTTGCATTTCTATACCCTAGCATGAACAATGAACTATGTGAGAATAAAATTCAGAAAACAATTCAATATATGAAGCATTAAAAAGAATAAAATACTTAGGGACAGGAGGCAAGTGGATGCCTCTATAAAAGGGGAACATAAGGTATTCTTGGGGTGATGGAATTGCTGTGACTTGACTGTATCAGAGTCAATATTTGGTTGTGATGTTGCACTATCATTTTGCATGATGTTATCATTGGGGAAAACTGAGTTAAGGGTACAAGGATCTCTCTGCATTATTTCTTTTAACTGCATGTTAATCTAAAAGTCAAATTAAAAACAAAAAAGATTGTGTGGTACCACCTCATTGGGGTGGCATTCCTGGGAAGCGGGGGTGATGGAAATAGGGAAGGAGGGAGAGCAAATATGAGGGGCTGTGTTACCATGCCAGACGTCCCATGAACTACCACCTCTCAGGACCAAGAGTGTGGTGAGCTAGTGTGCCCACACTGTGCCTTCTCTCTCTCTCATTGTCCCTTAACCACATAGGTATTTAACTTTTCAGCACTTCTGGATTATGTCACATCCTAGAGAAACCAAAGGTGTGTTTGCCTTATGTCCCCAGCTAGACTAGAACATAACATCTTAAGTGTATGTGTTCCCAATCACCTAGAAGATAAACAACAAGAAGTTGGGCAACCACTTGTGTTATTCTGTGTCCCCACACCCAGCACCAAATGTAAAACTGGAGTGGGAATTTTATGCTAGGTGCCTGTGCTTCATCACTGCACACATGATTCCATTTCATACAGAACTGATGTGGTTTCTTCGCATTTTGTAGAAGGCAACATGCCCAGGATCACACTCCTTGGAGTACCACATCCCTGAGTACACAGATCCTGCAATATACAACAGGTCTTCTTCCTCCTCTCCCCCTGCCCCCGACACACACACTGTTCAACAGCGTGATGAGTTGTGAATGCTAACCCTTTGACCAAGTTACCTAAACATTTTATGACTGGCCTCTGCTCCAACAGGTTGTTTAGGTTTCTGAGCCTTTTAGCCAGGGAATGTCCTGGATCACCCTCAAAGAGTGAAAAATCCCTAGAGAAAGGATGGCCTGTCAGAGTTGGGCAGTGAGTAGGATCTTGGGGAGAATCTGGAAGATAGGAAAGAAATGGTCTCCTGGGGGGTGGGGTGGGGTGGTGGTGGGATGTCACTGAAGGACCTGTGCAGGGGCAGGGTAGGTGGAGGTCACTTAGTGAAAGGGGTAGGAATGAGTCTGTAGTATGAGGCCAAGACCAAACCCATCTATGTGACGTGCTGGCTTTAGAATAGTCCTTTGAAAAGGACAACTCCATTTCTGTTTTTATTTCCATCTTTTATGATTGGTAGACTTGATGCAGCAGAGGGAATATCATAAAACTCTCTTATATCAGCTCACTCTCCTCTTCACTCTTAGTTTTGCCATATTCTCTCTAAATGCCTCTCATCACACGGAGGCCTCTTAATAAACATTCATTCTCCTCCCCTCCCTCCTGACCCTCAAGCCTCCCCTCACCACACTGTCTCTCTCAGCACTACCCCTCCTCCTGTCTGCACCCTGGAACCCAGGACCTGAGGCCCGCAGGTTAAGGATGGAGTCTCTCAGGGAAACAGGCCTCAGGGAGGAATCCCACGTTCAGGAACCACCTCTTTCCCAGCCCTTGTCTCCTGCAGTCCCAGCTTCCCACCTGCCCAGAATCTGAGGGACCCATCCCAGTGGCCCTGCATCTGCCCTGGGCCTGCAGCGGCAGGACAGTGAGCTCCCGGCGCTCTCTCTCTGCAGATAGTCCTCTCTGGTGGATCCAAGCTGCACCAGCTGGGAGGGGAGGGCTCAGGCAGACTCACCCCTGCAGTGCCTCAGCATCATGGAGGGCTGCAAGGGTCCTGCAAGGGTGGGACTGAGTTCACAGGACCCTCACATCCCTGTCCACAATCCTGTGTCTGTCACTCCTGGGCTTGCTCTTCCAGCACATCTAGGATTGTCAGAGCAGGACCAAATGCCTCATTTCTGCAGAATGGGGAAAGTGTGCTTTGCTTCATTCATTGTCTTTAATTAGAACAGATAGCCTTAGACACACAATAAAATTTAAAAATTGATGACTCAGTGATGGCTAATCATTTGTAAAAACAACAGATGCCGTTACAATGAAGATTTATTTCATGGTGCTTTTTTAAAAGCACATTTAATTAACTGAATAATGCATTATAATTATCATGCTGATTTCTAAATATGTTTGTAAGAATTTATAATAAGATTTTTCCTCTGAGGATGCCAAAGAGGTTTAGTTCATTGGTGATGAAGTTAAAATAGGAGTGGGCTCAGGCTTTTTACACACTCACCACCTGTGGCCCCAGACAGTTCAGAGAGACGAAAATGCTTTCTGGGTTTGGAAGACTGAGGGGAGGGCCCACAGTGAGATGGACACAGGCCACAGAAACAAACTGTGGGTGGTGACAAGATGCACAAGGTGGATAATGAATGATCTGGGCATGGGAAAGGACTGGCTCTTCCCCAATCCTTGGAGGACAGAACAGAAGGCTGTTGGCAAGGAGCTGGCCCAGCCAGCCATGGACATCTCTAACCAGGACCTGTCTGATAAAGGGGAGGGGGAGAAGGAGAGGGAGTCCAAGGAGGTCTGCTTCAGACCTTGGTGGAGTAATTGGGCTTGCCCACCTGTCACGAACAAGTAGAAAACTGGACAACATGAACACAATGACCCTTTGCAGATGTTGGGAAGGAGGATGAGGTGATGACTGACCAGTGTCTGGTCTGCTAAGCCAGGGTCTGCTGGGGTGATCAGAAGAGGCCTGCATCCTCCAGCCAGGGTGGTCAATGGGAACTCCTCCCTCCATGAGTGGCAGGGCTGTGTGAGCACAACCTGTCCCAGTTAGTCTGCTGATCTCTGCTGTCTTAACAAATCTTCCAGGGGCAAGCTCATTACAGAACATCACTTGATCTAAAAGTCTTATGAATTCAGCTAATTTTGTGATGACCTAATTGTAACTAATTAAAAATTGGAGTTCAATTCTGGTCATTTTATAGTGAAAATCAGATTCCACCACTCTTCAAATTCTCCCCATTCCTTTCAACGTGAATCAAAATCCTTACCGTTGCCTACAAGGCCATCTGCCACCTGGCCTGGGCCCTCTGACTGCTTGTCCTCCATCTGAAGCCACTCTGCTGAGACAGGGGCTGGCAGTGGGCCCAGCCCCTTGCCTGTGCTGTCTCTGGAGTCCCACACCTCTGGTGGAATCTGAATTCTCCGCAGGTCAAATGCAGCTGCTTTGGGCTCCTTGGGTTCATTTCTCTCTGGAGCAGGTGAAACACTCTTGGCATCAAAATCTGCAGATTATTGAAGGAAGATATTAAGTTGTCTCAGATTTCCCATTTCTAAGCTAAGATATCAAACTTGCATAGCCAAGAACTCTTGAATGTATGTGGAACTGCTTCTTGACAGTGAAAGATGCATTTTATTTTAATGTCTTGAAGCTATGATTGCACAGAGATGCACAGGAAGGAGGCACTGTGGTCCTGAGCTGGACTCCATACACCAGAGACTGCCTGCCCCTGCTTCATTTATACTGTCAGCACTCCCTTTCCAGGCTCACAAGTGCTTGGCTCTCTCAGCCACCTGATGTTTATCCAAACCAGGGGAGACTGAAGAGTGGGAGAGGAGGAAAGAGTAACAGGTTCTGAGGGCTCAGACTACAAGGTTGATATTACCTTCCCGGTTTTGAGACCAGACTCTGAGGCCCACAAGAGTTACTTCACTGGACAGAGATCACGCATGTGTAGTACATGGCTGGGATGGTCAAGGACTGGGAAAGGGGTGGTGCAGATGCCTGGACAGCAAGCATCAGATACTGGGGGGTTGATGGGTTGTGAACATACAGGAGCCAGGCTCTTCTGATTCCTGGTCTGGAAACGGGTCCCCTCCTCAGAGTGTGTGTGGCTGTGTTACAGCTGGGGACACTGGTAGAATCATGTCAGAGGGACCGTGTGTTTACTTTTTTTCTTAAATTGATGTCTTAATAGCTTATAACATTGTGAAGTTTTAGTTGTACATTATTGTTCATCAATCACATATAAATACTTCCCTTCACCCATTGTGCCCAACCCCGCTCCCCCTTGCCCCTGGCAACCACCAAACAGTTCTCTCTGACCATGTGTTAGTTTATATTCCACATATGAGTGAAATAATGCAGTGTTTGTCTTTCTCTCTCTGGCTTATTTCACTTAACATAATACTCTCCAGGTCCATCCACGTTGTTGTGAATGGGAGAATTTTATCCTTTTTTTTATGGCTGAATTTTTCCCTTGTATATATATGCCACATCTTTATTCACTCTTCTGTCATGGGACACTTGGGTTGCTTCCACTTCTTGGCTATAGTGAATAATGCTACAATAAACATAGGGGTGCATAAGCCTCTTTGGATTGTTGATTTCATGTCCATTGGATAGATGCCCAATAGTGGGATTGCTGGATCATAAGGTATTTCTATTTTTAATTTTTTGAGGAATCTCCATACAGTTTTCCATAGAGGTTGCACCAGATTGCATTCCTACCAGCAGTGTATTAGGGATCCCATTTCTCCACAACCTCTCCAACATTTATTGTATTTTGTCTTGGTGATTATGGCCAATCTAACGAGTATAAGATGAAATCTTAGTGTAGTTTTGATTTGCACTTCCCTGATGATTAGTGATGTTGAACATCTTTTCATGTGCCTGTTGCCCTTCTGTATATCTTCCTTGGAAAAATGTCTGTTCATATCCTCTGCCCATTTTTTGATTGGGTTGCTTGGTTTTTTGTTGTTCCATTGTGTGAGTTCTTTATATGTTATGGAGATTAACCCCTTGTTGGATATATGATTTGCAAATATTTTCTCCCAGCTGGTGGGTTGTCTATTCATTTTGATCCTGGATTCATTTGCCTTATAGAAGCTCTGTAGTCTGATGAAGTTCCACTTGTTTATTTTTTCTTTTGTTTCCCTTGTCTGAGTAGACATGGAATCTGAAAAGATTCCTTTATGACCAATGTCAAATAGTGTACTGCCTATATTCTCTTTCTGGAGTTTTATAGTTTCAGGTCTCACTTTCAAATCTTTGATCCATTTTGAGTTAATTTTTTTGTATGACGATAGAAAATCATCTACATTCATTCTTTTGCACGTGGCTGTCCAATTTTCCCGCATCATTTATTGAAGAGACTTTATTTCTCCATTGTATGTACTTAGCTCCTTTGTCAAAGATTAGTTGTCTGTAGATATGTGGTTTTATTTCTGGGCTTTCAATTCTGTTCCATAGATCTGTGTGTCCATTTTTGTACCAGTACCATGCTTTTTTGATTACTATGGCTTTGTGGTATATTTTGAAGTCAGGGATTGTGATGCCTCCAGCTTTGTTCCTTTTTTTTTCAGGATTGCTTTAGCTATTCAGGGTCTTTTGTTGCCCCATATGAATTTTAGGATTCTTCATTTTATTTCCGTGAAGAATGTCATTGGGATTCTGATTGGAATTGCATTGAATCTGCAGATTGCTTTAGGTAATATGGACATTTTAACTATGTTTATTCTTCCAATCCATGTGCATGGGATATTTTTCCATTTCTTTATGTCTTCATTGATTTCTTTCAATAGTGTCTTATAGTTTTCATCATATAGGACTTTCAACTCCTTGGTTAAATTTACTGTCAGATATTTTACAATTTTTCTTGCGATTGTAAATGGTCAATCATCTTTTTGAGTTCTCTTTCTGTTAGTTCGTTCTTGGCATATAGAAATACAACTGATTTTTGTAAGTTGATTTTATACCCTGTGACTTTGCTGTAGTTTTTGATTATTTCTAGTAGTTTTCCAATGAATTCTTTAGGATTTTATATATCTATATCTATATATCTATATCTATTATATATATATATAAGATCATGTCATCTGCAAATAGTGAGAGTTTCACTTCTTTGTTGCCTATTTGGAGTTCTTTTATTCCTTTTTCTTGCCTAATTGCTCTGGCCAGAACTTCCAGTACTATGTTGAATAAGAGCAGTGAGAGTGGGCACCCTTGTCTCAGAGGAATGGCTTTCAGTTTTTCCCCACTGAGAATGACGTTGGCTGTAGGTTTGTCATATATGGCCTTTATTATGTTGAGGTACTTTCCTTCTATACCCATTTTGTTGAGAGTTTTTATCATAAATGGATGTTGGATTTTGTCAAATGCCTTCTCTGCATCAATTAAGATGATTATGTAGTTTTTATTCTTTGTTTTGTTAATGTGGTGTATCAGGTTGATTGATTTGCAGATGTTGAACCATCCCTGTTCCCTGGTATAAATCCCACTTGGTCATGATGTATGATATTTTTGATGTATTGCTGTATTCAGTTTGCCAATGTTTTATTGAGAATTTTTGCATCTACGTTCATCAGCGATATTGGCCTGTAGTTTTCCTTTATTGTGTTGTCCTTGTCTGGCTTTGGTATCAGGGTGATGTTGGCCTCATAGAATGTGTTAGGAAGTGTTCCATCTTCCTCTATTTTTTGGAAAAGTTTGAGAAGGATAGATACTAAGTCCTTTTGAATGTTTGTTAAAATTCTCTGGAGAAGCCATCTGGTCCTGGACTTTTATTTTTTAGGAGGTTTTTGATTACTGTTTCAATCTCTTTGCTTGTTATTGTTCTCTTCAGGTTCTCTATTTCTTCTTGATTCAGTTTTGGTAGGTTGTATGAGTCTAGGAATTTATCCATTTCTTCTAGATTGTCCAATTTGTTGGCATATAGTTTTTCATAGTATTCTCTTAAAATCCTTTGTATTTCTGTGGTGTCTGTTGTAATTTCTCCTCTTTCATTTCTAATTTTATTTATCTGAGACTTCTCTCTTTTTTTGTGAGTCTAGCAAAGGGTTTGTCAATTTTGTTTATCTTCTCAAAGAATCAACTCTTTGTTTCATTGATCCCTTCTACTGCATATTTGCTTGAATATCATTTATTTCTGCTCTAATTTTTATTATTTCCCTCCTTCCACTGACTTTGGGCTTTGTTTGTTGTTCTTTTTCTAGTTCTGTTAGGTGTAGTTTAAGGTTGCTTATTTGGGATTTTTTGTTTGTTGAGGTGGGCCTGTATTGCTGTGAGTTTCCCTCTCAGGACTGCTTTTGCTGCATCCCGTATGAGTGGGTATGGTGTATTTTCATTTTCTTTTGTTTTCAGACATTTTTAAATTTCTCCTTTAATCTCATCAATGATCCATTTGTTGTTCAGTAGCTTGTTATTTAGTCTCCAGATCTTTGTCACCTCCCCAGTTTTTTCCTTGTGGTTGATTTCTAGTTTCATAGCCTTATGGTTGGAAAAGATGCCTGTTATGATTTCAATCTTCTTAAATTTATAGAGGCTTGCCTAGTTTCCAACATATGGTCTATCCTTGAGAATGTTCCATGTGTACTTGAGAAGAATGTGCAATCTGCTGTTTTGGGGTGGAGTGCTCTGTATATATCTATTAAGTCCATCTTGTCTAGTTTTTCATTTAAGTCTGTTATTTCCTTATTGACTTTTTGTCTGGATGATCTATCCATTGATGTAAGTGGGGTGTTAAGATCCCCTACTATTATTGTTTTATTGTTAATATGTCCTTTTTGGTTTGTTAATAGTTGCTTTATGTACTTTGGCACTCCTGTGTTGGGTGCATATATATTTATAAGTGATATGTCTTCTTGATGGAGTGTCCCTTTTAACATTATATATTGCCCCTCTTTGCCTCTCATTACCCCTTTTATCTTGAAGTCTACTTTCTCCAATATAAGTATGGCCACACCTGCTATATTTTGTTTGCCATTAGCTTGGAGTATTGTCTTCCATCCTTTCACTCTGAGCCTGTGTTTGTCTTTAGAGCTGAGGTGTGTTTCCTGGAGGCAGCATATTGTTGGACCTTGTTTTTTAATCCATCCCACTACTCTGTGTCTTTTGATTGAAGAATTCAGTCCATTTACATTTAGAGTGATTATTGATATATGTGGGTGGGCTTAGTGTTGCTACTTTATTGCTCATTTTCCAGATCTTTTGCATTTGCTTTGTTTCTTGTCTCATGTGATTCAGACTACCAATTCAGTTTGGTAGTTCTGTATGATGGGTTTCTTAGTTTTCCCTTTATCATATGTGTTTCTGCTCTGAATATTAATTTAGTGGTTACCATGGGGTTTGTATAAAAATTCCCGTAGATGAGATCGTCCATTTTCTGGTGTCCTCTTATTTCCTTTCTCTAAGTCAAGTCCATCCCTTTCCTCTTCCCCTTTGAAGTTTTCGTTGTGACAACTTATTCCATCTTGTGTTGTGATTTCATGTTTAAAGTGATGAGATTGTGTTTATTTTTGGTGTTTTCCTTCCCTTGATCTTTGATGTCATAATTAAGTGTTTGCTACCCTATTCTGGTAGAGAGCTGCAATTTATCTGATTTTTCTCTACCTATTTTCTCCTTGCTCAAAGCTTTGTATCCCCTTTCTCTTTTTTTTTTTTTTTTCAGGTATGAGGACCTTCTTGAGTATTTCTTGCAGTGGGGGTCTTGTGGCAATGAACTCTCTTAACTTCTGTTTATCTGGGATAGTTATTATTTCTCCATCATATCTGAAGGATATTTTCACTGGATAGAGTATTCTTGGCTGGAAGTTTTTTTTTTTTTTTTTTTGTGGGGAAGACCAGCCCTGAGCTAACATCTGTTGCCAATCCTCCCCTTTTTGCTGAGGAAGACTGGCCCTGGGCTAACATCCGTGCCCATCTTCCTCTACTTTATATGGGACGCCGTCACGGCATGGCTGACAGGCAGTGCGTCGGGGGGGGCCCGGGATCCGAACTCGCGAACCCCGGGCTGCCAAGCGTGGACTAAACCGCTGCGCCACTGGGCGGCCCCCTGGAAGTTTTTATCTTTCAGAATTTTGAATATATCATTCCACTCTCTCCTGGCCTATAGAGTTTCTGATGAAAAATATGCTGAGAACCTGATTGAAATTCCTTTGTATGTTATCTTTCTTTTCTCTTGGTGCACTTAGTATTCTCTTTGTCATTAACTTTTTACCAGCTTTACTACTATGTGCCTTGGGGATAGCCTTTTTTTGTTGATATATTTAGAAGATCTATTGATTTCATTCACTTGCATTTCCAGCTCCTTCCCCAGGTTTGGGAAGTTCTCAGCTATCATTTCTTTGAACAAGCTCTCTGCTCCCTTTTCATTCTCTTCTCCCTCCCTATAATTCATAAGTTGCGTTTCTTAATTGAGTTGGATATTTCTCAGAGATTTTCTTCATTTCTTTTTAGTCTCAGCTCTGTCTCCTCCTCCACCTGAAGCCTTTCTACATCACTAACCTCAATACAACTAATTCTTTCCTCCATATTGTCAGCTCTGTTCCTAAAAGATTCCAGATTTTCCTTTATCTCCTCCATTGTGTTTTTAATCCCTAACCATTCTGATTGGTTTCTCTTTATGGTTTCAATCTCCTTTGTGAAGAAGCTCCTAATTTCCTTGAATTGTCTAACTGTACTTTCTTGTAATTCACTAAGCTTTTGTATGATAGCTATTTTGAATTCTCTGTCATTTAGGTTATAAACTTCTGTGTCTTCTGGGATGATTTCTGGATGCTTATCATTTTCCTTCTGGGCTGGAGATTTAATGTATTTTTGCATAGTGCTTGAGGTTTTGTTTTCATTTTTCCTCATCTAGAAGATGTCTGGACATAGATTCCACTTGCTGCCACTAGGTGGGGGTCAACAACTGTATGCTCTGAAACTGCTAAGATGCCCAGGTGTTCTGGTCAGACTGAAGTGTGGCTGGGCAGATACACGGCTGGGCTGGAGCTCCATGGGGGCAGGGTATCACGTGCTGGCTGCTGGGCTCAATCCCTGCTTGGTTGGATCCCTGTCCACCTCCACCAGGCTACAGAACCACTGGGCTTGGGCACCTGGGTGTCCCACACTGGTGGGGCTTTAACTCCACAGGGGTGGGTGTCACACGCTGGCTGCCAGGCTGAATCCCTGTGGGGGCCAGTGCTGCACACTGCTGGGCTTGGGTGCACAGGTGTTGCACACTGGCAGCAGGGCTTTAACTCCATGGGGGTGGGTGTTACAGAGTGTGTGTTTACTTTTATACTTATTTCATTGTAGAATTTTCAAACATACATGAAAGTAGAAAGAACAGCAAGAAATAGTCAGTTTAACCCTTATGTACCCATCTCCCAGCTTCAAAGTATCTGGTTAGGCCCATCTTATTTCATCTACCCACCCTCAGTTCCCCCCCTCCCCCAGGAGATTTTAAAGCAAATCCTAGGCACCATAATAATATTACCTGAAAGTACTTCAGCATGTATTTATAACAAGAAAAGATTTTTAGCCCATCACTTCAATTCTACAACTATACCTAACAAAACTTCTAACAATTCTTTAATATCAGGTAGTATTTGGCTTATGTTCAAATTCCTTGATTTTCTAAAAAAGAAAAAAAGCATCCTTACAGTTGGCATATTAAATCAGGATCCACACAAGGTTTTCACATAGTGGTTGTTTTCTTTAAATCTGTCACACTTTCCCTGCATTCTCCTTTTCTCATGCCATTTATTTTGTTGAAGAAACTGGGTCATCTGTTCCTGCAGAATCTCCCATATTCTATATTTAGTTAAGGAGAATATTTAACTTAAATGCAAGCTGGATACAATAGAGGCTTGATTAGATTCTAATCTGTTGTTGTTTTGCAGGAATATTTCATAGATGGTTCTTCATTCTTGTTGCATTGTGCCCAACTTTGTCAAACTGACACATCTAAATGGGGGCTTTCAGATTATAGCAAAATCTGGGTAATTACAATAATTGCAGTAATTGTATACTGAAAGGTTACGTGTGCCAGGCACTTTGCCAAATGCTCCCCATTTTACAGAGGAGGAAGTGGATGAGCAGAGGGACTGAATAGATGACTTGCCCAGGGAACACAGCTGGTATATAACAAAGCTGGAATTTGAGCCCAGGTCAGTCTACTCCAAAGCCTGGGTTCTCTAATACTCTGTGGGGTTTGGTGACTCTGACACAAGAAGGCATCCCACACATTGACTCAGGGGAACAGAAAGGAGAGAAGTAGAGGAAGGTTTTATAAGTGAGCTAGAGAGGGTACCCACAGGCTGGGCCCTGAACGAGACAACCAGGAGAGCTGTCTGTGACCTCACTAGGAAAGGCTTTATGCAAGCAGGAGCTATTTAAGGGAGTGAGTGTTTGTTGGGTAGAGATGATGGTTACCTTGTCCCTGTTCTCTTTCACTATAGGCATACATTGTGTATGCTAGTATTGCTAAGGCACACTAGGATCAATTGATGGGATGGGTCCTGGCTGCCTGGGGAATCTGGGGGGATGAGGACTCCACATCTCAGCCCATATGTGAACTGGGTCTTAGAACAAGATGCCATGGCTCACCTGTCAGGAAGTTTCAGCTTTGGCTTTGGGATTAGTGTCAAATATAAGCAATGTTTGAGCTCGAATGGAGAGACAGAAACAGGTAGCCACAGTGGGAAATATCCTGCTTCCTAGTGACCAACAGGGCTCAGAAACATAATCCTAGCCTCAGAATGATTATAGCTCTTACTTAATTCTCTTCTGCTGGAAAAAGTGTCGCCATTGGACTCAGAAAATCTGGATTTGTGTCTGGTCTTTAGCATTCTCTACACCTTAACATGGTCATTTAAGTTCAACGAGCTTCAATTTTCTCACTTCAGTAATAAGGACAGCCCCTTTAGAATTCACTCAATAAACAATCATGAAACATCTCTTATGTACCAGCTCTGTGACGGGAAGTGGGGGTGAAAAGTTGTGATGGTTGGTCATGGTCCCTATGCTCAAGGGACATAGAATAGGGGATTGCAGAGCAGCTTAAATAAGATAATATATATGAAACTCGTTTATAACTTATTGCTCAATACCAAACAGGACAACACAATCTTACTAGTGGCATGGAGGGATTGTGTCTCTCATTGGATGCAGTGCAGAGTTCACTGTGGAAGTTGCAAGGAAGAGCAAGATGATTCCTATCCTCATGGGAACTAGAATGTCGTGAGGGAGATTAGCCACCTACATAGATGGCAACAGCACATGGCCAGAAAATAAAAGCACCACAATGAAGTTATAAACAAAGCATCATGATTCCAAGAGGATGGAGTTCTCTGTTCAAAATGGAAGCAGTGGTCTATCAGGAAGTCTTCACTTTCAAATCTGGACTGGGCATCTGAGGAGATTTCAACACAGGGCAACTGGAAAGGTGGATTCTTAGAAGAAAGAGCCTTCTGTCATTCAAGGATTGAGACCAAGAAATGGGCCAGCTTCCCTAGAAAGAACACTGAAGAAACCATCTCTTAGGGACCCACCAGCTAGGTTACCTGCACTAAGCAAAAAGGTGCTCCTTAGGCTGAACTGTTACCTATGTCTCCAGATGGAAGTGCTCTCTGACATCAACAACCCTGCCCTTGGATTGACAGATGGTGCTAAAGGAGACTAAAGGGGATTCTGGGTGACAGGGGTTCTCAGGGCACCACAGCCAAAGATGTACTTTGTAGGGGAAAAAAGGCACCAATGCCTTAGGGGTGGTGCTTCCAGAAAATTGCTTGGCCATGGAAATGCCTGGAGAACGTCCTTTTAGGGAACATCCTGGGAGCATTTTTCATTCTCCTGCCCAGGCCCGTGGATCTGCTCTGATGCCATGAGATGGACCCAGGCAGCCTCAGACTGCTACCTCATGGTGATGATGCCCAGAGGAGAGATTACAGGCTTTTAGGGATTATAATAATGAAGCTTACATTATTATTACCTTAATAATAATATTTATATAAGCCTTTCAAAGTTGTAAAATGCTTTCATCCTCATCACTTCATCAAGTCTCATAATTAACTTTTCAGTCCATTTTATAGATTTAGAAACTGAGATTCAGAGCACAATCATTATGGTATTTGTTCAAGATCACAGAAGTTGTTCAAGGTCATAGAAGAACAGAACTGGAAGTGCTTCTGATTTTAAGCCCTGACTCCTGTGGGCTATAGG
This sequence comes from Tapirus indicus, assembly GCA_031878705.1. NCBI lineage: Eukaryota > Metazoa > Chordata > Mammalia > Perissodactyla > Tapiridae > Tapirus > Tapirus indicus. The sequence goes on along the minus strand of CM062924.1, from coordinate 83,470,383 downwards.
AACCCAGGAGAAGAGCGGGAACATAGGCTGGACAGGTTTCCAAACCCAGACTCTGTTTGCCCTTCCCCACACTGAACCCAGCATGCTGACGGAAAGGTTTCCTCTCTCTGTGTCAGGTCATAAATTGTCACTGCGCTCCAACAACATGTCACAGAGCCCAGGGACTCACCCTGGGTCACAACAATGCTTGGGGCCCTGCCCAGGACCACTCAGGCTACCCAAAAGCCTCACTGAAGCTAAGTGTTAGAAAGGGTAAGAGACTTACCCCAGGACATGTGGCTGGTAGGTGGTGGGCCCAGCGCTCCTGATTTCAGAGTTTAGTGCTTTCTTTTCTCAAAGTCCCAGCAGTCTCCTGAGCAATCACGTTAGTTCTCCACTGTCTATGTAGTATTTGTGGTGTGAATAACATCTCTTCTTCCTCCTTGGTCTAGAGTTGTCCAAGAGCAGGAGCAAGCTCTCCTCCTTCCTCTGCAGTTTCTCACAGCTGCCCTTGGTCTCCTCCCCTACATCAAAAAAACCTTTCCTCATTGCTTCCTAATGGAAATATAGAACAGTCTCATGTATCTATGTCCCAACCACAACCTGTGGGCATTGGGGAAGCATTTCCCATGGGATCACACTCTGGGGGCCCAGTGAATTGTCTCAGGCACAGGGAGCTGGGAGCCAAGCTCTGATGCACAAACTTTCCAACCTGAGGCACCCTCTCCTCTCCATGGTGGTGCCCTCTCTCCGCCTGCTCCCCTTGCAGGCACACAAACATCATGCTGCCTGGAGCACCGTGATAGAGGCCCATCATAAGCATTGACTCTGGAGGGTTCCATGGAGTGTTCCTCCTTCCTGCCTGTACCACCTGTAACCCCTCTCACCCTGTGAGCTGCCTGTGTCCATGTTGCTTAGAGCCCCAGATACTCTCATGATGTCAGAGATTAATGACCCACTTTATAAATGAGGAGAGTGAGACCCAGAGAGAACAAAGTAAGAGGCACAAATAAAGTGCCTAGTAAATTAGCAGCAGGACAGGGTGGGATCTTGGGCTGCCTGACCTCATGCTGATGCTGTTCGCACTTCTACATGCTGTCCCCATGGGGAGAAGGAAAAGGAAGGGAGCAGGTTCTGAGCCCTGGGGGTGATGCTTCCCCTCCAGGGTCTCTGGCCTCACCTTTCCCTTGAACTATAAAATGGTGGTTCATGTTTACTGAACACTCACTCTGTGTTGGGCACCTGGCTAAATCTTTAATATGCTTTATATTATTTTACTCCTCACCAATAGTCCTATGAAACAGGTATAGTCATTACCCCCATTTTACAGATTAGGAAGCTAAGGCTTAAGGAGTTTAAGTCATTTGCTGCAGGTCACACTGGCAATGACAGTGGGTCAGGACTGTCAGCCTGCAGAGCCTGAGCCCTGATCCGCAGCATTAAGCTGCCTCTCTTCTCAGCCATGTGGCCCACGCTGTGCCAAGAGAAGTGTCGCTATTCTGTCGAACAAAAATAACATTCCAGGTCGGGGTGCTAGTCTTAGAAAGTAGCATCACTCTGCTGTCAATAGGCCCTATTGTTTAAGCTCTCTTGACTCTTGCTACCACCCAACATTCTCTCTGTGTAATTTAATCCTTCTCAGTGCCCCTGCCACCTTTTCACCTGCTCCAGATCATGCTGATTTCTCCATGTGGCTTTTTTCAATAGTTGCTTTTCATCCCCAGTTCCTCTCGTGTGACGCATCCCTCCCTCACTACTGACACACGTTGCAATACCAGCTACAGTCAATTAGGGAGAAAGAATCTCCTCCCCAGCAATGGCTCCTCTCTCTTGAAGCTCAGAAGGTGGAAAGAGTTGGTCCTCCTTATAGCAGCCTATGGGTACAGGGCCGAAACTGCCCAAAAAGCTGGGCTGCAGGGAAGTTTATCCCAGGTCTGGTCCACAGGGTTTAGAGGGGAAGGGGGCTCATGAATCATACAAGCTCAAGATTGGAAGGACTTGACAGTGATTTGACCTAAGTGTTCATAAAATTCTTGTTTAAGTCAGATATAATCTGAATTGCTCTGCCTCTGGGCATCCAGATGAGATTGACTTGAACCTGTGGGAGACCTAATGCTCTGCTGCCTTCCTGAAGCTAGGAATCCCCAGAGTCTTAGGTTTTTCCTGTCAGCCCCGGAGACAATTTCTATTTCACACCAAATCCTCATCCCCTTCTACATGTTGTAGCAGTTTCTGTATTATTAGCCACAGTGTCAGGCTCAACATGGGGCCCACACTACTTCTCTGGTTTCTACTCTCACACACATAAGCACTCACATAAGCAGCTGGGCATTCTATCTGGGACACCCTCCTGTCCAACGAGGGCCTTGGTGAAGTCAGGCACCCAACACTGAGTTCCAGAGGTAGCCCACATGGTTGGGGTTGCACTTCATATAGAGTCCACTGGCCTTGACAGGATGTGGGACTGGGGCTGGAGCTGGAGTGGAGAGTTTTTACTGTAGGTATTGAAGGTGCTGAGATCCAAAGGCACAGCCAAGCAATGTCTTCTGGGGAAAGCTAAGATCCAACCCAGAGACCAGGTTCAACACCTGATCAGAGGGCAGGTCACAGAGCTGGCAGTCAGGAATCCTGAAAAAGAGAAACAGGGCAAGAGCAGGGCAGGAAGAACAAGGTGCTGGGGCATTTCCGGGGCAACTGTTACAAATCACAGCAGGAATTACTGGTTGTCAGTGAAGTATTTCCAAATACAGTGAATAGAGCCCTAAAAATGCAAAGAGGCAGACAAGACTCTTTTTAGTTGTAGAAAGTGTGAGATATAGCAATTTATCCTTTATTTTAGAGGGATGTACTATCATGCCATACACTCTTAGATCCCTAAAATTTCATCAAGGTTAATGAATCATTATGATTTTTATCTCCTAATTTCTGGCATCCCTGCATCTTACTAGAGTATTTGTATACTTGCCACTTCTTGCTCTCCAATTCCAAACATTAGGAGGTCCTCTAGTTAATCAGCATGATGATCCACAGAATGTCAAGGTAATCCAGATCCCTGGACCATATTATGGTAAGAGATCAAGAAAGTTAACATAGCTGAGATGCAGAAGAGTAAAAGTACATTGCTGTCCTTACAATGTGAAGACAAACTGCCTTGGGTTCTTCCTCACTGTGAGAGCTGGCAAAAAAGCATTCACCAAATAAGTAGGTATATATTAGAGACCGTGTAATGGTAAGGGTCCAGTCAAGAGACAGAAACCATTTTAATAAACTGAACAGGGAAATTTAACATAAAGAATTATTAACCAATAAATCAACTACTAAAAGAGGTAAGAAAAAAAGAACTCTAAAGAATACAGACATAACAAATGGAGGGAGTAGTTATTACCTCTAGAACTGAAGTGGAATAGCCAGGAAGGAAGAGGGCTTACCCCCAGAGTTGAGAGTTGGCCTCATGGCTGTGGTCTGCTGGGTGGATGAGAAGTCTCTGGGGTACTGGTGGGCCAGAACTGGTCTACAGGAAGCCATCCTCCACAGTGCCAGTGAAACTCACTGGAGCACCACTGGAGCTCCTCCATGCCTCCAGCATCCAGCCACTCTGTAGTAGAAAAAAAAAATCAAACACTGGAATCAGGATTAGAGGTCCCAACCTCTACTATGTCTTGTAGCTTCCCTCCAGGATCCACTGTGGATAAAGCATAACAGTGCCCCTGCTGGCAAATAAGAAATGTTTATAGGGTCCAGCTCTAGTACCACAAAGCAGGGCAAAGAAAGATGGATTTAGAGCTGAGAAGCAATAAAATGATAGTTGGTACACTGTGTTAATCTACTCCACTGATGATAGCACATCAGAATAGTAGCAGTGACTGGAGCTTCCATTTAGTTAAGTTCCACCTAGTTACCCCATCAACTGCTATGGTCCAATTTGTGTTTTCCAAGGCCAGGAAGGTGGATTTAAATGGGGATCTACTCTAAGGCACGGCTCGTCTGATTGATGCGAGGACACACTACAGCAGCTGCCTTTGGTTTCCCACAGCATTCCTTCAGCCCACTTCTGATTTCAGCCATGTATGCAATAGACAATCCATGCAAGTTCAGATTCACCTCATGGTAGAAATGTCCCACTTCAAGCACCGTGTGTCATCATCCCGTGTTCTGCCTCAGGTTCTTTGTCCCCACTCCCATAGCCTCTCACTACCACAGCCAATCTATCATACCTAGGCCTTGAGAGTCTGTTACGTGATGCTGACCAATCCCTTGCCCTGGATTAGTGGCCCAAGTGCAATAGTGTAGAAGTGAGCTCTGGGAGTTAACATCTCTGGAAACAATTTTCAAACAATGTGAGACAGGACTAAATGCTCCATCCTTCCACATTCAGGTGGAAGATTCTGGAGGCATTCTGTATCAAGGGTCTCAGCAAAATTTAGTCCCTTTTTTCTCATAGGAGTTATCTCAATAACACATAACTATATTGTCTTTTCTTTGCTATCTTTCTTAATCTCCCTTCTTCTTCACTTCTGCTTTCTGAGATTACCTCCCAAAGAAATGACCTGCACTCAACAACTTGTCTTAGGCTCTGCTTTCAAAGGAAACCAAATAAGATACCCTGTGTTCTAGCAGTTCTTACTATACCACCTACCATCATCGACATCATCTGATTGTTCTCAAATAAGTTGTCAGGAGTTTAGCTAATCTACTCCATGGTATTGCTGCCTTGGCATCCATTTTGTTTGGTCAAGCTGTCTGCAGGGACCTTAAACTGATACTAGGCCCCTCATGCAAGCACATGCCCTAGATAACAGCCCACAGTCACAGGCAAATGTGAGTTCCTGATATGACCTCCCCACAGTCCTTGTCATCAACAGTCTCCTCCACCTCCCAGGGCCTTTCCCTTGTGCACTCCTCAGATAAAACCCCCTTAGAGCTTACCAAAACCTTGCTCTTTTGGTTTAAATTGACCAATCTGACCTTAGTCTGGGAACCCCACATCACTCCACCTATGGATCCTAATACAGGCATGTGCCCCAGGTCTTATCACTCTGTCGCTTTCTCTGCACTCTGCTTTGGCCTCCCAGTGTGGTCCCTCAAGGCATGCTGTGTACCTTTTCCAGGATCTGGAAATAAACTTCTCTATTTCAGTTGCTCTTGTGGTCTGTTATTGAACCATGACTCATCATTTGGTACCCTGTGCTCCACTTAACAAATGTTAATTTAACAAAGTCATAACATAACTCAATCCCCAAATTCCACCCTGATGGCTGACTTTCTAGAACCACATCTGGTACAATTCATTTAGCCCAATTTCCCCAGGAAAAAAAAAAAACTTGATATAGGGATTTAAACTTATGCTTTATTCAGAAGATGAAATCCTAGTATAAGAGTGAAAGAAATGGTAGATGGAGAAGTGAAGAATGAAAAGTAATTCAAGATTATGTAATACTGTGCTGGCCTTTGCTTCATGATAAGCCACAGAGAAACACAATCAGTTATTATACATATTCACAGAATTATTTACATGTGATTTCTTCCTATAGGCCACAGGAAAAAGCATACTGTGAAGTAGTCCGTGGGAGAGTAGGGTGAGAAGGATTTAACTTCCTGTGTCCATCCATATCCTTGTTTCCACTTGTCGAGTTGACCTGATGGGGAGTTAATTCCCCCTCTAGGGAGTATTGCCTTCCAGGTTTGGCAGCTGCTTGGACAGCCAGATCCTAATTATGACATGGAAACTCACCTAAACCTGAACATAATCAGAGGAACTGTAGACATAGCATGGCTTCATGGTAACAGCCAGTGGGAGGGCCAGCAATCCAGGACGTCTGTCAGGACCACATCACAGAATCTCAACGCCCCAAGTGTAATAGATTGGCTGTGGTAGCAGCTGAGACGTAGAAAGAGTCTATGGGACTGGGAGGCAGGAAAGGGTGGGGAAATGTGAGGAGATACATGAGATGTGTCTAACACTCTATAGGCTGGAGTGAATCAGGGAGGTGAAACAGTAGTAGTGAAACATCCAGGGCCTTGACTGGGGAGGAAGGTAGGAGTGGGGTGAAGAAGTAATTCAGGGGGACTGGCCCAGTGGTGCAGCAGTTTAGTTCATGCTTTGGCAGACTGGGGTTCGTGGGTTGGGATCCTGGGCACCGGCTGACACACTGCTTGTTAGCCATACTGTGGCAGCGTCCCATATAAAGTAGAGGAAGATGGGCATAGATGTTAGCCCAGGGCCAGTCTTCCTCAGCAAGAAAGATGAGGATTGGCAATGGATGTTAGCTCAGGGCTGGTCTTCCTCACACACACACAAAAAGAAGTAATTCAAATCATTGGGACAGTTGAGTCCTAGGAGATTGTGAGGAGGAAATGCAGAGTGTTCTCACCCAGAGATGTATCCAGATCACCCTAGTGTGGCAGTGCCCAAGATGAGAAATCACCTGGACTCCCTCTACTAGGGTTCTGGCTACTCTAGCATGCTTGTGCCAGTAGGAAGCTAACATGATGAGTATATAATGGGACCTGTGCCTGCCTTTTAGCACTCATAGATTTACTCAAACATATTTATTTACTCAAACATATTTCTTACATTCAGAGTTCAGACTCAAGAAAGATTGAATTTGCAAACAATTATGCATCTGAAGTGTCTTCTAAATGCCTGAGCATGAAGACTCAATTTAAGTAATCAGCATGTTTGTGGAGAAGAGTCACAAATCAGTTACACTAAACGGAACTGTGAATAGAGACTGAGCCCATCCCTGTCGCTCAATCAGAGGACTCTATTCTGTGTGAAGCAGAAAAAATGGAAATGATTTCTCTGACTTTCCAGGGGCAAGTACATTGGGCCCAGTTTGCTGCCATTTCTGATCAGGTGAATGAGGAGATGGCAAGAGGGCACTCAGAGAAGCCAAAGTGAAGGATTCTTCATGTTGAATGCTAGAGGTATCACAAGCAACTCATCTCATCCTCAACAGAGTAAGAAATGCTCCCCAACCAATGAGCAGGGGAGCATCATGTCAACCTCCAGGACACCAACTTCATGTCACCAGGTCAAAAGCATGGCCACAATCACATCAGGTTCCCCTGATGCAGAGCATGATGACATAAACCTGAAGTGCATATCCACTTTGCGTTTGCCTGTCCACACACAGGTATACCCAGGTTTGCTCTAGGAATCAGACTTCTTTTCACTCAATTTTGCCACTACATCTCCTTAGTCATTAACCCCTATTGATGCTACTCTCAAAATGGCTGTCGATGCATCAATTTATTTCCCTTCAGTCTGCTCTTGTGTGAATGCAGGCTTAACTGTCAGATGTTTATCACACACATCTATCCATGTGCACTAGTTCTGGAGAGGAGCATGGCCCTAACTGCAGGGTTGGGGAAAAAGGAGGGAGGCTCAAGATAGAGATGATCTCCTGCCTTGCCTCCTCTGTAAACCCTTTCCTAAAGTGGCCTCTCCAGGTAGGACTGGCCTCTGTATTCTACACACATCTGTGCATTCCTGTACATTCCTTCAGGGGATCCTTATATTGCACTCCTTTACTTCCTTGCCTGTATTTGTGGATTGGTCTTAGAGGTGACAGCTTCTTTGTCTCTCTATCTCCAGCTCCATGTTTGGTATCTGGTGAGAAGCTTTGTAAGTGTTGACTGAATTAATGAACAAATGAGGCTATGACTCAACCTGAATCAATAACTCTGACTGAAGTAGCAATAAATAGTTATGAACTAATAGGTCAATTATATTTTAAAAATAAGTTAGAATATGATCTTTTTTTCAGTTAAATGCAAGTGAAAGAAGCCAATCTGACAAGGCTACAAACTGTATGATTCCAACCACATGATAATTTGGAAAAGGCAAAAAAGATCAGTGGTTAGGGGAGAAGGAGGGATGAATAGGTGGAGAACAGAGGATTTTTAGGGCCGTGAAACTACTCTGTATGATAACGTAATGGTGGATACTTGTCATTATAAATATGTTCAACTCCATGGAATGTACAACACCAATAGTGAACCCAAATGTAAACTTCAAAAAAAGCAGCATGTTATTAGAACTGTTCACTTTCTATGAATATTAATAACAATGAAGGTAGTAACATTTATTGAGTACTGACTACATTCAGAGGCTTTGCAAAGAGCTTTACATATATTGCGAAGTTAGGTGTCATCATCTCTGTTTTGCCGGTAAGGAAAATGAGGCTTGGAAAGGCTAAGTAACTTACCCAAGGTTACACAATGAGTATGCAGAGACACCCAATTTCCTGCTCTGAATGATCCCATCTTTCTGTCTTTCAGAGAACACTTGTCTCTAGCAGACCTTGCAGAGGGTCACTCAAATACCAGACATCCTGCCAGCAGCACTGCATTAGCTAAAAAGACCCACACAAGGGACGAACTGCGGAGTTCTCAGAGCCTTCATCCTAGGCCCTATGTGCTGGACTTGTTAAGCATCAGAGTGTTCAGCATAGTTTCATGATTGGCAAACAGCTTTCTCCAGCACAATACACTATATCTTCACCCACACACAGACTACTCCCTACCGCATGTATTTGTTTATTTTATGGGTTCCCTACTAGAATGTGAACACCACAGTTGTCTATTTTGTTCATAATTGTATCATCAATGTGTCGATCTAACATATAGTAGCCTACCAATGAACAAATGAATGCATTAATGAATGACATGAACCAATGAAGAGAAAAATACATGGACATATTGTCTTACCACTTACATTATTAAATTCAGTCAAATATTATTATCCTCATTTGTAGACAAGAAAAAGGAAGCCCACAGAGGTTATGTGACCTGCCAAGATCACGGTCTATGTTGCCCTGCTCTTTCAAAAGGACCCTGTCCACTGGGCACCAGGCCCATCAGACCCCTGCACAGCCTCTCCCAGAAAGCAAAGTAGAGAGCCACAGCGGAGTCAGAATTTCTCCAAGATCTTGTGACTCCAGCTCCAGAGCAGAGTGTAGAAAGTCAAGTTCCACTAGACTCACTGGGAATAAAAATCAATAATAAAATGGAAAAGAAAAGAAACATAAGTAAAAAGAAGCACAAGAGAGAAAAATAAAAGTCATTCCTACAAATTATGAAACGAATGTCTCTACAGCTCAATCTAGGGAGTTCTGGTGTTTTGTAGAGCAGAAATACAATGGCTTTACAGAAAATTGGTAGCTCAGAGACAACTTTCACTCTGGCCCCAGGAGGCTGGGGAAGGCCCCAGCAGCCTGCCACATCTGTGAGCACATGAGCAGCCAGAGGAGAGACAGAGTTGCAGACTGACCTGCCCAGGCTTCTGCTTCTTGCCCTGTGGCCCCTACCTGATGCCTTTATGGAAACTTACATATTTACAGTCTCCTCTCTTCTACCTCTGAAGAATGAAACCCTGGGGGCCATGATTGTATTTTCACCCTGTGTCAGGACCCAGGAATTTACCGCTAGTTCCCTGATGATTCTGGGTTTGTCTGTATGACAGAAAGGTGGCTGAGAAAGCTGAGGGCAGAGATGGTGCCAGCAATGGAGGTCCTGGCCAGGACTCCTCTGCTGCTGTCCTGGGAAGGCAGACCCACCTGATATGATCTTCCCCCAAGGGGCTCCCAGTTAACTGTCATAGGATGCTTGGGTGTGTTCTGTGCATGAGGATGGGGTTTTGAGCCCTCCAGAGGCCCCTGGGGAAGCCAGATAGCTTTCTTGTCTACCCCAGAGATGCTATTTCAACCCACTAAGAAGGATGTTTGCACACATGTGTGCACACTCACCCAGACACACTCCCCCATGCATGCCTTACAAGCAGAAAACACATGCAGGAGGAAGCATATTGATGTCCACCATTTGGCAGCCATCAGGGATAAGTCACCTGAAAGAGCCCCTTTGGCTGTGGACATTCATAAGCTGAGGGAGCTGAGTCCCGTTACAGAATTGTGAGGCACAGCCCAGAAAGTAAACAGCAAAATTAGCCTGAATGTGAGTGAATCAAAGCTGCCTAGATAGAGAGAAGACTCCCTCTTTCTGGGAATGCAGGGGCCTAGGCTATAAACCCCATACTTCCATCTCCTTCCCCATGACCACTTGAAAATTCCCTGATCTCAGTTTCTCGGTCTGTTGAGTGGGAGAGACAAAATTCTCACTGCATAGATAAATGGTTTTGTATGTGAAGATCAAATAAGATAGTAAATCAGAAAACATTTTGAGAAAGCATAAAGCAATAAATTAGAAACATCATGAGGGAGACACAGACCTTGGTCAGAGGGCTTCTAGTCTGAGGGTGAGTTTGGAAGAAAAATTAAACACACAGGAAAGGGTGATGGATAACACTTTGGATGTGCAAATGAGCATGGCTGTAGAGATCCAGGACAGAACCCTTGGGGAGTGAGGCTGAGTTGTGTTAACAACTCAAAGAACCTTGAGCTGCTATGCAAGAAAGGGATTGGCAGTTCTACATTATTTCTGGAAGTGGTGGTGTTACCAAACCAAGTAGACTCGCCTCCTGGTAAGTTAAACAAGACTCTACACCAGTGGAAGCTGTCTCACAAATTAAAGTGTATTTGCAGCAAATAGGAGGCCATGAGGAATCATTTCCAAAGTCATAGCGTCCCTGAACAAAGGGAAGCAGGAAGTTTTATTTCTGTTGGAAAATGAATATTCAAAAGGGAGAGGCAGGTATTCACCTACACAGGCTCAGTTGGAGAACCTGCTTTCACATGAGGCCTAAGCCCCTCCTGGAGAGATCTTTGCATTAAAAGTAAGGCAAAGGTCATGGGCATAACTCTTGTGGTGAGGCTTGGTCAGTTTCATGATGGTTGGTGGTTATGTCTCCCTAACATACAAAAGGAAAAGAAACATGTTGGAAAAACAGTTAATTGCTTCCGAACCTACCTTTGGCACCTAGTCGGTGACAGTAGGAGGGAAGCAAGAGGAAAAATAACTAAAATATCTATGAATAGGGTTTGGCTTGAAATAGAGAAAACTTCCAGGAAGCAATGATAGCAGAGGTCATGCTGCAGAAGATGAATAGTCATCTTCTGCGAGTGATGCTGGGGCCTCTGAGAAAAGAACAGAATGTGGAGGACCCTGGGAGTCATAGATTTATGAGATGTAATAAAAATAAAAGCTAATATTCACTGAGTACTTAGCAGGTGACAGGCACCATACATAGCCCTTACAGGCACCACCTCATTAAATCCTAACACAGCTGTTACTATCATTACTTCATTTTACAGATGTGGCTTCAAGAGCCTGAGTAACCCATTCAGAGTCAGGTGTGCAGACTGCTTTCCCAGCTCTCAGCCTGATGGGACACTTGGGAGCAATGTAGCCAAAACTCCAGTATCTGTGGGAGAGCAAGGGAGAGCAGGAAACTCAGCCAATCATTGGCATCAGAGACCAAGATCCCCAGATGACACTGAGCTTCCTGAATGCACAGTTGTCAATCTCTCCTCCCCAGTGTAAATGCTTAACACATAGTAGCACTCAGCAAAACTTGATGAGAATGGCAGAGGTCTCTCATTTTATTTATTTATTTACTTATTGTAGTAAGAACACTTAATACGAGATCTACCTGGGATATACAATACAATATTTTTAACTACAGGCACTATGTTGTACAGCAGATTTCTAGAATTTATTCATCTCACATAACTGTAACTGCATACCCACTGAATAGTAACTCCTATTTCCCTCTCCACCCAGCCCCTGGCAATCACCCTTCTACTCTCTGTTTATATGAGTTTGACTATTTTAGATACCTCATATAAGTGGAATCATGCATTATTTGTCTTTCTTTGGCTGGCTTATTTCACTAACGTAATATGTTCCAGGTTTATTCATGTTGTTGCAAATGGCAGAATTTCTTTCCTTTTTAAGGCAAAATAATATTCCATTGTACATATATACCACATTTTCTTTATCCATCTGTCCATTGACGGGCACTTAAATTGTTTCCACATCTTGGCTACTGTGAATAGTGCTGCAATGAACAGGAGAGTGCAAACATCTTTTCAAGATCTTAATTTCAATTCTTTTAGATAAATACCCAAAAATGGGATTGCTGGATTACATGGTAGTTTTATTTTTATCTTTTTGAGGAACCTCTACTGTTTCCATAATGGTTGCACCATTTTACATTCCCATCAACAGTGCACGAGTTCCAATTTCTCCACATCCTCACCAACACTTGTTATATTTTGGGGTTTTTGCTAATAGCCATCCTAACAGTTGTGAAATAATATCTTGTGGTTTTATTTGCATTTCCCTGATGATTAGTGGCATTGAGCTAATTTTATGTGCTTATTGACCATTTGTATCTTCCTTGGAGAAATATCTATTCAAGTCTTTCACCAATTTTTTAATTGAGTTTTTCATTTTCTGCTATAAGATTTGAAAATGAGAACCAGAGAGGTTAAATGACTTGCTCAGGGTCATACATCTTTGTGGCCAGAGCAGGGAAAAACCTGAACATACACCCATTCTCACCATGCTGACTCCAGTCTATGCTGGTTTGCCAGGCACAGCCAGTCTACCAGCCTCTGATGATTAGAAAGAAAAAATGAAACTATTCTAAGTCCTTTTCTCCCTCAGTGGCAGAGCGGCAGGAAGCCACTCTTGCAAAATAAAATGAAATAAAATAAATATGCTGGAGGGCAAAGATATTTCAATACAAACATGTTTACTTTGCAACACCTCCTGCAACCCAAATGCTGGCAACACTTTGCTGAGCAGCTGTAAGTCAGCAGCACTCAGATTTAGTTACAGGCCTTTTCTCCGGTATCTGTCACTGTCCTATCAGGGTAGGGACTTCCAGGGGCATGAAGGAAAGGAGATGGTGTAGATTGGGGGGATTTACTTGGGTGACCAACCACTCTGGTTGCTCCAGGGCTATCCTGGTTTTAGCACTGAAAATTCTGCTTCTTGGGAAACCCTTCCCCAGGATGCAAAAGTTTTAGGGAATGAATACAGAAGTTTATGGAAAAACATTTTAAAAACCCATACAGTGCCCCACTCAAAACAGAAGCTAGGAACAACACTGTTTTTAGAGTCAAATGGATATGTCACAGATTAGCTGTCTTCCACGGTCACGTTGTTTTCCTCTTGATGTTAACAACCAGGCAGTTCACATAATGTTGGATGCATTGTTGTATCCCTTGGAGTGATGTGACTTAAGTGATGTGCAGTTGTGGCATAATGATGAGCAGTTACAGTCCACTTGTGATGTTACCTGTGGATTAATTATTATGCTTTGTGTCAAAAATGTGCTAGTTTAATTTTTAACATGGTGAATATTGTCACCATGTTTCCCAAGAGTTCAGATAATGAAAATGAGAACTATTACAATACCAACACCGGTGTGACCCAAAGATCACCAAAAAATAAAGCTAAAGGACAGTGTGACTTTAATGACAGATGGATGGACAAATACTAGATTCAGGTAAATAGCCAGAGCAGAGCACCCTGCACACTGTAGAAAATGACTGGGGGTTGTGTATGATGAGGGGTGAGAAAGCACATTGGAGACTGATTCTTACAAGTCCAGGCTGAGGCAGGCAAGTACTCCTGATCAATGAAAAGTTTTCATCTCCCCAAAAGATACCAGAGGTCATTCCTGAATAGTGATGGCTGAATTAGCTTGGACCTACAGTGTGAACGAACATGCATCATCATTCTCTTGTATTGTTCTCTGGATTGCTCTATGAGACTGAGTAAAGTTCTATTTCCTCATCTAGAAGCTGCAACTAGAATGCCCTGTGGGAGAACACAAAGGAAATGTTGATGACAGATGTGTCGGTTCTTACAGTTTAGAGTTGTTTCTATCAGATCTTACCAACAATCACACTTTGTACAATATTTTAAGTGATGTGTTGTATCATGTCAACAAAAAAAGCAGTCCACAAACTTAGGTATTTTGATTTGGAAAAAAAGAGAGTTTCAAATCACCTTGATTTCTATGAAGATTTTAATGAAACCAAAGAAGATGTTTTAAAAATTGTTGATACCTTGTTCAAACATAAACTAGACTTTGCTCATATACCTGCATGTTCAGCAGACAGTGCAAATGTGAATTCTGGCAAATTCAATTCAGTCTGTAAACTTCTTACCAAAGAAAATGGAAAGGGCTTACCTGCTGACTGCCCTGCACACTCTGGTGATGTTCACGGTGCTCCCCTGGGAGACTGCATCACTTCTCAGTTTCTCATTCAACTGCAGAGGCACTCAGTGACTTCTGACTTGACAGAAATGGAAGAGATCTCTTCCTTAGACGTCGGCCTCCTGGATGTCTGACATTGTGAAAGTGTCGGCCTGCCATCAACTCACATTTTCCAAGTGTGGGACCAGAAGAATGTCCTCATCTAATTTGGAAATACATTGGGGATGAATATGGAGAAAAGGATTACAGTAAAATAAAAACTTTTATGCTCTTTCTCCAAAACTGATGATCTTCAAAGAGGCCATAAGGAACCAAGAAAAAGTTGAATAGATTTCACCCAAGTTGTTGGACATCATGTGTGGATTTCAACAAAAATTCACAGAATGACAAATGGCTCACTTTTTTATTATAAGACTGCTTTCTTACTCAAAACAATTCCACCAGAAAAGGAAAGCCAAGTAAAACAGAACTTTCTCAACTTCTTTACTAAAACTGTAACTTGTTTTTAATCCAACTTTGATTTCACAAGCTTTAGTCTGTGCTTTAAAATCGTTTCCCCTGAGAAAGAAAGATTTAACTTTTAACAGCATCCAATGTGCCTCAGAGTGTTTTAAACAGACACTACAGATATGGAGAAATGATAAATTTAGGATGTAGAGGCTAATCAACAAAAACAAGCACTTAGGTCCAAAGTGGGTAGACATTGTTGGAGAGCTAGAAACTAATTCCTACAAGTGCAATACCTGCTGCTGGTGGTGAGTAAAATCCTAAGGCCATGCTGATAGGCCTCTGTTGAGAGGATGTGTGGCTTGACGTCATCATAACAGACTGGGCCCTGGTGAGAGCAGACCTGCAGGCTGCAGGGAATCATATGTCTGCCTGGGTTCAGGCTTTCCACTTCAAAAGAGAAATGTCCTGAAGGCTGCAGGCAGTTCAGAAAAGTACTGGAAAAGGAAATAAAAGGAGTAAAAATATCCTACTGTATCATGGGAAGATAAGAAAGAAACATATCATTGTTTTAAATATTGTTTTTTAAATATTTAATATGACCTCTGTTTAATATCTGCTTAATTAGTCCTATTGTATTTATATTCTCCTTTTAAAAGCCCTCACACTTATGTGTCTTAAGAATACATAATAATATAGCCTGTAAAATGTGAATATCCAATAAACAATTATAAAAACTTTATCT
This sequence comes from Tapirus indicus, assembly GCA_031878705.1. Classification (NCBI taxonomy): domain Eukaryota; kingdom Metazoa; phylum Chordata; class Mammalia; order Perissodactyla; family Tapiridae; genus Tapirus; species Tapirus indicus. The sequence continues at coordinate 83,455,081 of CM062924.1, read as the reverse complement.
CAGAAAAAGAAATACAAAAAAGTTATTACTCTTATTGTTATTTTGTTTAAATAATAGCATTTATTGGAACAGAAAATCAAATTGCACAGAATATATAATTTCAAATAAACACATTTTTCATAATGTTTATGACAAAAGTAACAATACATGGATATAATTATTACTTATACTATTTTGGGTTATTCTTGTCTGGTTCTGGCTGTGCTCCAGGTTGGCTCTCTAAACACTGATCCCTCTCCTTTGCTCGAGGAAGGAGGGAGCCCTGTAATCACAGGGATGTCCAGCTACCTGCTCCACCCGGGCCTGGAGTTCCTCGTGTTGAGTTCCTGCAGCCCAAGCCCACATCTCCTCTCTGGGATCAGACTAATGCCTGGCGTGTGCTCTTGACCTCCAGTTTTCCTGTTAACTGGAGAGACCACTCTGGTTTGAACAGGGCCTGGGCTCTGCTCAGAGGCTGACACTAACTTAGCTTTTTCAGAGAACTTGACTAACTTTTTCCTTTGCTTCTGGAAAGAACCTACTGAAATAAACAACTCCTTTTTTTCTGACTGTCCTGAGACCTGAAGCTCAGGGGCTCCACTGGCCCACCTCTGGATATAAAGAACTTGGGAATCTGGTAAGCAGCCAGATCTCCTGTGCACACACTCAGGGGATGGGGATGGGCTGTGAGGCCTCAGAGGGAAAACTATGGGAATCAGGGGCACTTTCATGACAGCCGTGACCATGGTTCTGAGGCTCCATCTCCAGCTCATTGTCATGACAGACTTCAGGAGCAGCTTCCCTAGATCTTGGACTATCAGCATTCTTGATGGTGGCTGAAGAAGGCATTCTGCAGTTACTGGAGCTCCCAGACTGCTCAGATTTCCACTTAATTTGGGGGAGCTTCCCAGCTCACTGGTTCTCAAGAGAGCTCTTGATTTTGGTTGGGGACCAATGAACTCTTCAGCCTTAGCTATCTCCCTAGAACCATCTACCCTTGAAGGAATTCCTGCCTTCAACTCCCACAACTGTATCCTCTGACACATGGCTGTTCTCTGGCTGGAGTCTCCAGGGCCATAATTCCTACCTCCATTGTCATTGTTGGACTTATAGTCAGCTCTGGGCTGGCCCTGTGGGCCCTCATGTAGTCACACTCTACTAGGCTTTGTCATTGGTGCAGGGTATGAAAAGCTGAACAATGTGACTGTTTTCCTTCCCAGTCTGAGGGCCCCCAGCAAGGCCATGACCAGTATCAGGGGGAGATCATGTGGCCTTCCTTACCCATAGGCCAGGGAGGGGTCAAGGAGAGGAGCATCCAGGAGGGGCACTGAATGTCTCACCTTTCCTCCCTGACCCATTTGATAATTTCCTCCAAGGAGCTGGGAAACCTTAGCTAGGGAGTTTGCCCCTCGGGGTGGCTGAGGAGTGACAGATGCCCAGGATTAGGTCTTCCTCAAATGACACTGTTTTACAGATTCAAGGACCTTGAGAGGTAAGCCCCACCTCTGCCATGCAAGAAACCATGTAAAATGAGCTTCCAGGACCTGTCAGAAAGAAAGCACCAGAGAGGTGTTCAACTGATGTTTATGACCCCCTGAAGCAGCCAAATTTCTCTTTTCCAGGGATTATTGGACTTCCCAGGAGACATTAAGGGAAAATGGGCAGTAGGCCATGAAGGACACATGGACATATGGAGCCTACTGACAGATTGCCCCAACTTCTTTCCCAGTTGTCTGTTCAGGTGTGTATCGGTTGCTTCTACTCTAGGTTCTCCCTTGGACCCCTTTGTAGTCCTCCCTTGAGTGAATCACCAAGCCACCTTTATCCTCCTTCTCAGAATCAACCTCTAGCCCCTCATTGAGAAGCTTTCTGAGCCCCTTGATATACCTCCTTTGGGACCTTTCCCCAGCAATACTATAGACCCTTCCCCACATAATTCCCTAGATGGAAATTTCTGGGGTTCCTCACATAGACTCTTCCTCATTGCCTCAATCCAATCTTTGCTAGATTCTTGCTGCTTTGGCTTTTAAATACAGAGGACCATGAAAGTCTATGTTTGCCACCTGCTAAGTTGTCCCTGGTAATTTGAGGGTGCATAGATGATAGTATCTTGAGTCACACACCTGTCCCTCTATTTTGTGATGAGCCTATTTTGAAGGTGGTGCTCAAGTTGCTTCCATATCTCCTTGCTGACAGCAAATTCTTCAGGAAGGATGGAGACCAGCACATAGGACCAGCAGTCCAGGCTGTCCTGGAGAAGGTGGAGATCTGGAAAACCAAAGGCTTCCTGAGGTCTTTTGACCTCAGAAGATAAACTCCACAAACTTTCCAGCTACTTCTGCCACATGGTCCATTTAAGGCTTAGAAATTAAGTTGGAGTGAAAGACCATACCTAATTTTGGGTTCTATGGAGTGATGCTCCACAGTCTCAAATCTGGCTTGGAGAAGTTGTTAAGCAGGGGAGAATGGAATGAGGTGGGCTTTGGGCTGGACCTGACACCCTTCTGGTTGGCCTCTTCTGTCCCAACATTCCCAGATATAGGGATGGTCATGAGGGCAGCACTGCAGGGAAGAGGTGGTCTGGGCCTTGTGTTGGGGCGAGGCTGGGGCTGGGGAATGAATAGATGTTCTTTAGACTGCATTGGTTTGGGGGACATTAGAAATTACTTTGAATAAGACAAAGGGACCCCCTAGGGAGAAAAACCTACCAGAGCCCATGTAGTCATATGAACTTGCTATGCCTAGCAAGGAGACCCAGAAGAGCTGGCTCCATTTCTGCAGCATGTAGGATTAAATCTTAGGATTGAGGATCTAGTGATTGCTTAGGTGATGGCCCTTGTCTGCCTTCAGTGCTCCAAAAGGACTAGCGGAGCCTGGTGTTTAGTTCCTAAGGTATTCAGAGAATTTGGTTTATAGCCTGGCCTCTGTTGTTTTGAAAATGACTCCTTCTTCTATTCTTTCTCTAAGCACATCTGGAAATACATTCTCTTCATGATTCATATCTGCAGATGCTCTTGGACATCAAGGCTAAAGATGGAAATGCTGCCAGCCTCTATATGCCTGGTTGCAGGGGTTTCCTACAGAATGGGCTATGTCGTATACAGAGAAAGAAACTCTTGGTGGAGAACACAGTGTGAGGATATGGGGAGGGGCAGTGCTTGCTAGATGCCTACCTCCAGGAGAATGCTGAGCGGTCCATGCCTGGGAATGCTGGCACAGAAAGATTCCAACCAACAAGGGCTTCTTGGAGATAAACTCTGGGAAAGTGTTCAGGAGGATAGTAATCGTGTCAGGTGATCAGAGTGAAGGTGGAGTAGAGAGTGCTGGTGGTAAAGATGACAGAGCACTGAATCAGTGGGGTCCGTAGGTGGTTGAACTTGGGGAAAGATTGCTATCCTGAGAGTGTGTGGCATCAGGTGAGGGCATCCTCCCTTTGCTTCTGCACTGATGCTGAAAAGCAAGAAAAAAATTAGAGGCTGGGGCCCAACTGTGTCTCTCTTCTCTCTGGGCAATCTGCAAAGAGTCATTATTCATGAATACTATTTTCCACTTTGAAATCATGGAACTCTATGTTCCTTCCTTGTATTTATTTTTAAAAGGGATAAAACATACTTTATTCTGAAAAAGTCAAATAAATAAATACTTTCTATTTGTGATCCTCAGTAGACCTCTGCTTAAGGCAGTTGCAAAAATCTCAGACCTACTGGCACACGTGTGCTTTATCAGATGGGATTCCACTGCCTAAGGCCAGCGTTGGTCTCCAGATCAGCCAAAGGACTCCAGATATAGGAAAGCAAGGCAACTGATGAAAGAGTGTTTGGGGACTCTACTTCCTTAATAGTCCCCTCCAGGACCACTGGACCACAATGTTTGGGGCATTAGCCTAGAACCCTCAACCACACCCAGAGAGGTCTGTCTGTGAGCTTTGGGTAGAATCTCTAGTCCCTACTCTAACTTGTGTCCTGCCCAGCATGTTTCCTTAGAAGTGGGGTGACCAACCATCCCAGTTTGCCCAGAACTGAGGGGTTTTCCATGATGTGAGTATTTCAGTGCCAAAAACAGGAAAGTCCTGGGCCAACCAGGACAAGTTGGTCACTCTACTAAGAATTATGCTTTAATTTTTTCTGAGAGATCCTAGTACAGGTGTCTCCCTGTGCAAACAGCGTTGGTTTAGTAAACTGGAAAGAGGAGCAGGGAAAAGAGAAGTCAATGTATGGCGGGAACCTTGTTCTACGGTTTTCTTGCTTAGTTCCCATCTCTGTTTTGAAGAAAAGAAGAGAAAAATAGACCTTTTTAAAGGGAGTAAATGAACAGAAGAGAGACTCCCATCACAGAATTTAAAAAATAGGTAAAATAACACGTGAATTGAGCTTGCACTCAGCCATGGAGCACAGAGGATTCTCACCAAAAAGAGCTATTTCTTCATTATCTGAAGCTCATTCCTGCCTCAGGCAACTAGGTGCTGAGAATGAGTGCTCTAGCCTAGAGCCATCACAGAGCTACAGGAAGGACACAAAGGCTTCTCATGGAACAGAAAGAGGAAGGTGAACCCATGGCCCTCCTCATTCAACCTGACACATCTCACCACCAGCCTGGGCCAATTTTATCCCTCCAGATTTCTTTGGGCCTTCCTCTTTTCTAGCTCCAACTTTTCAGCATTTCATATATCTACTCTATACAATTACTCCACACATAACCAGATATTAGCTGGGTCCATCTTTGACATTCTGGCTTTGACTGCATCAATTTCACAGCCAAGAAAGTCTGGACTTCTGGAACTTTTGCTAATTCCCAGTGCTTTCAGGATTTCCTCTGTCCTCTCACTCCAGCCTCCTTTGCACCAATCCAGACATAGAACTCAATACCCTCTCAAGTTTTCCCCAAAGAATCCACTTTCACAAAAAATCATTAGGTAGCAATATGTCCTTTATTAACGGTACTATAAGGATAACAGTGAGGAGATGTTAGTCCACCCTGTGGAAAATAGCTTAAAAAATACCTCTGTGTAGGGGGCCGCCTGGTGGCACAGCGGTTAAGTTCACACTTGACAGCCCAGGGTTCATGGGTTCGGATCCCGGGCGCCTGCTGATGCACTGCTTGTCAGCCCTGCCGTGGCGGCGTCCCATATAAAGTAGAGGAAGATGGGCACGGATGTTAGCCCAGGGCCTGTCTTCCTCAGCAAAAAGAGGAGGATTGGCAGTGGATGTTAGCTCAGGGCTGGTCTTCCTTGCAAAAAAAAAAAAAAACCTCTCTGTAAATGTTTTCCTTCCGAAGTCCTTAAGGGCTGTTCTGCTCCTGAGGTCTCTCAAATCTCCCCCTTCCATGCACTCGGTGCCCAGCCTGAGGGTCCATTTCTCCTCTCATCCAGGTCCCTGGCCAACCTAACATTTTAAATTCTTCTCACATATTTCTTCAGAAAAATTTGGTCTTCCCACTCCCTGCCCAGTTGCACACTTAAACCATCTCAGTCTGAAGAATGGATGAGATCTCTTTAGCATAATCCAAGCTATTGGAGTTATATCCAGCAATATCTTTATTTTTTTTAAATTACACCTATGGTGAAGGGCTTCCTGTTTTTCCATTCTACTTTCTAGATTTTCACCAAATACCTGTTGGACTCTCAAGACTTTTAAAAAATGCAATTGTTTAGTCAGTGGAAGACAGATAGATGAGAGACAGAAATGTTGACATAGATATATAGATTTACTTTTTCTATCCTGGGTTTTCACCAAAATCCCTATTGGTCTGTCAATAATTCTTAAAAATAATTAGATAGATGGATGAGAGGGATAGAGAGAGAGAGAGAGAGAGAGAGAGAGAGAGAGAGAGATTTATATTTATCTCCCTGTGTTAGGCAGGCACATAATAGAGTTGAAATACTTACAACTTCATAATTAAAATTATAAACTGCTGAAATTCACCACTGCATCCTTTCCTTTCTTTTACATCCTCAACGTTCTGGTTACTTCTAACGAAGCAGCCTCTACCCAGGACATTTTCCCACCAATTTGGTGAGACTACCAGAGTCCACAGCTCTTCTCTGTGTGTGTTTCCTTTGCAAAAGGATCTTGCCCATGCCCTCACCTTCACTCCTGCTGCACTCCTCCTCCCACTCTCCCTTCACTGAGTCTTTCTGCTCAGAAAAGTCCTCTGCGCAGCCTGCTTCTTCTGGCATTGTCATTCTGACCTGATTCTGCCTCTGAGTAGCTCTGAAGGCTACAAGAATACCTTGTGTAAAAATCACCCTTCAGAGCTTGAGCAAAGAGAAGCTCCAGAATGAGAATTTCCAGGTAGAAGAAGGGTGTGTACAAATGGCCGATCAACTGTATTCTTCAAAAATTTCAGTCATAATAGATTAAAAAAAGACTGAAGAACTTTTACACATTGAAGAAGGCAAAGAGATATGATACCACAATCAATATGTGATCAGTCTTTTACTGGAAGAAAAACAAGGCTATAAAAAAGACATTATAAATTGACAATATTGAAATACAGCCAGTGAATTAATTTAAATCTTGTATTAATCATCAGTTTACTGAAATTGATAAGACTGTTAGTATAAAAGAGAATATCTTTTTCCTTAGAAATACACACTGAAATATTTTAGGGATAAAACGTCATGATGTAAGTGATTTACTATCTAATAAATGTTCAGTTAAAAGGAAAATGTGTTTATATCTAGAGTGGCAGCAAATGAGAAAAAGTCTTTAAAATAGGTGAATCTGAGTAAAGGGCACAGGTATGATTCTTTCCTATTGCAACTCATTTCCAAATAGAATTTTAAAAATGGGCTGTTGACTCTGCTCCCCATTTTGAGCTTCTCTGATTTTACTTCTCACAGATGCCACTGTCACAGGCAGCCCCTAGGAGCACCCTGCAGATGTGCTAATGAGTCTGGATGAGGAGAGGACAGGACAGGCACTTAAGGAATGAAGGGATGAGGCTGGAGCTGAGGTATCAACAACTTGAGTCTTTGGGCTGCTGTTTAAGGAGGGTGATTGAGAGTCCTCATCACTTCTGGAAGTGGTAGGAGAGAAACAAGAGGAAAAAAATAGCTAAAATGTCCATAAGAAGGGATTCAGTTAGAACTAGATTTAGCATGCACTGTTCTGCTGTTTTTTGAAGAAAGAATCCACAGCTCTCTTTTGTATGTGTGTGTTCTTTTTTTTTAACTGAGGTATGATTGACATGCAAAAAAGCTGTACATATTTAATGCATACATCTTGATGAGTTTTAAGATAAGTATAACCCATAAAACCCTCACAATATACAATGCCACAAACTTAATCATCACTTCTAAAAATTTCCTCTCTCCCTCTATTTTGTTGATGAGAACATTGAACACATAAGATTTACCCCTTTGACAAATTTTTAACTTTATAATACAGTATTGTTAACTATATACACTATGTTTCCAGTAAATCTCAAGGACATATTCATCTTGCATAAGTGAAACCATGTACCCTTTGACCAGCTCCATCCTATAGCTTCTGGGAACCACCATTCTCTGCTTCTATGAGTTTGCCTGTTTTAAATTCCTGGTATAACTGGGATCATCTAGTATTTGCTCTGTGTCTGACTTATTTACTTAGCATAATGTCTTCCAAGTTCATTCATGTCGTAGCAAATGGCAGAATTCCCTTCTTTGTTAAGGCTGAATAATATTCCTTTGTATGTAGATATACCACATTTTCTTTATCCATTCACCAGCCAATGGACATTTAGATTGTTTCCATACTTGCCTATTGTGAATAATGCTCCAATGAATATCAGAGTACAGGTATCTCTTGGAGCTTTCAACACCATTTAAGAGAAGTGTGCAAACCCAGAATAGTTCTACTCAAGCAACAGCATGGGGAAATTAAAGTGGAGCCACATGTTTCTGCAGGCCCCCACCAGTCCACTCTGCAGGTGAAGACAGGGCACCTCACTCTTCTCTCTCCCTGAACCATATGCACTTGACTTTCTTCCTCTGCAGATGGCAAACTCCTAGAGGGAAGGGACATGATTTATTATTCATCTCTGTGCTCCTAGGTCCAAGTAGGTGCTCTATAAAAGTCTGTTGACTGAATGAATGGATGAGATGTTATGACACACATGTGGATGGTGTCCACTGTTCCCCAGCCCTGCTGAGGATGGAGGAGATAGATACCTGCTTATCCTGAGCCATCAACAGCAAGTCCAGTGCCTCTCTAATCCTGATGCTCACTACACTTAATTGAGCCCAATGATACCCCTTCTCTCCCTCCAGGTAGCAGCCTTTCAGAAATGACAACTCAATGTTTGTTTCTGCTTTTAGTGTCTCTGAGCACCCACATCTGGCCACTGCTTCCGGGAGGATCACTTAACAAATACTGTTGAGACTTTTCTATGTGATAGTGCTCTGAGCTCATGCTGAATGCCAGTCCCATGGAGAGCTGCCCATACCAAGGTGTGTCAGGGAGACTTCCAGAACCTGCTTGCCCCACATCATCCCCCACAACCACCACCCACCCCACAGTGGATTGTCATGATACCGCCCATCTTCCTATCGAGCCTAAAGTGTTCACCATTTGCATGACTCCTCTGGTTGGGCAACATGCAAACAGTATCTCCAGAAAGTCCCATGAGGGGAAGATGGGAGCTGGTTGAAGAGACTTGGAAATGTAAAACCCTATTCCTCCATCCAATTCCCAAGACCACATCACAGCTCAGATTAGCAGAGAGTCTCTCTACAAGACCTCAGGAGTTCATGTCTGAGGGATGAGGTAAAGACTGGAGGATCCCACCTTCACTCCCTGTTTCTGCTTAGGGCCAACCTCGCCAAAGAGCAGAGGGAGAAACAGGCTCTTAGAGAAGAGCTGAGCACAGGGACTCCTGTGGCAGTGAAAGGAAGAGAACACAAATCTCCACTGCACCAAACAGGAGGAGAAAGGGCAGTGAGAAAAGGCTAGTGTTGACTCCAGCCTCCTTAGAAAAGAAGGTTCAATCAGGGTCTCCCTGGAAAGAGTAGACACCCTCAGACAGGACCCACAAGATCCTCTCTGGGAATCCTCCCACCCATACACACACAACACCTCCAAGTGTAGACTTGGGCATAAAATACAAGTGCATTGTGGCAGACTATCGCTCCTAACTAGATTTATCTCCTGGCTCAAGATGTAAAACACAAGACATGTGGAGCATGACAAGGGGAAGAAGCCCTCAGTTAGAGTTGAGAGAGCTAGGCTCTTATGCACATGCAGCCCTGTCAGCTGGCAGTCTTAGGGTGAAGGTAGAACCCTCAACTCCTTCTGACCAAGACTCTCCATGAGGCAGCCACACAGCAGTTGCAACCCTGGGCAAGAAGGTCATCAGACTTACTCTGTGGTGAGGAGCTGAACATCTATGCAGCCGAAAGTGTGTGTCTTCTACACATGCATCCAGTTATTCACACATATTGATTGACATACCTCTCTGTACCAAGCACTGTGATAAACACTGGGTATACAGCAGTGAGCCAGCCTGACTCGAGTGGGAATCAAGAATGCCGCCCTGTCCTGGGAGGTGAGGGATTTACCAAAGAAACTGAAGGGAGTTCCTGTCCTCAGATGCACACAACCTCATGAAAGAGAAAAGCCGCACCAGCCAACGAGACGTAAAAGGGAAAAAGCTACTTGCAAACCCCTGCAAACTTAAGAAGCTGTAAATTGAATACACAGGGATGAGAATATGGCTCTGTCAATGGATGGGGCATCCCCTCACAACCCCACAGGGTAGCAGAAGCCCTAAATGTTTGCTACCTTTATTGGTTTTGATCAGTCAGCCTTTTTTTCTCTGCTGTAAATCTCTAATACATCAGTAGCCACCATTTTGAACATTTAAGGCCATCTCACACCCTATCCCCACAAGACAATCGGTCCAGCCCATTCCCTGCTACAATAACAGAAATTTGGGAATTGAAGCAAGACTCATTTAGCTTCTGAAAACAAAGCACTCAAACACCTGCCTGTGCCATTCCATCTAAGAACTCTGTCTAGTGTGGCTGATGGTGGCTTTTACTCCCAGTACTGCCACTTTCCTGCAGAGGTCTCATCCAGTTCACAATCTGTCTGTAGAATTCAGTTGACTGTGGCTGATAAAGGAGGTGTCATAGGTTGAGTTCTCCAAGAAAATAAGACTCTGAAATAAAACTCTCCTATTTGGGAGATTTATCAGGAACAGCATCTGAGAGGTGCCAAGGAGCAAGACTGGGCAGAACGAAAAACTGGACTGTGCTGCAGTCACAGCAGAGGCATCGGCAGGTCCTATGGGGAGCTCTAATGCCAGTAAGATGACCAACTCATCCCAGTGTATCTGCAGCTCTCCTAGTTTTTGCACTCAAAGTGCCACACCCCAGGAAAATCCTCAATCCCCAGAAAACGGAGATGGCTTGTTACTCTAAGAGCTAGGTTGATCCTTCACAGTTCTTCCCATTAAGGCCAAGGGGCCATGTCCTTGTATCCTATGTTGACCAATCATCAGGTGCAAGCTGCACCTGGAGAGAGAGTCTGATTTGGGCAAGGCAGCTTCCTTCAGCCATGGGCCATTCCTGGATAGGGACTCAGCTGTGAGGCACCAGCTAGGGGAATGATTGCCTGGCCCTTAATGGGATCTTGGCATCACACCACAACATCCACTCAATTCACCTCTTTTACTCCTGGGTTTACTTGCTCCATATAGTGAGTATGTCCCCTCTGGATATAGCTGTTCAGGGTTCTGGCTGGTATGTTTCCTGGGGATACTTATAAGGAGAAGATTAGTAGGATTACTCCAGCCCCTCTCTAATACTACAGCTGGTCTTGAGACTGCAAGTGATACTCATCATCTCCCTCTACTCCCCTCATCTTGGGCTAGCACCCCTGCTGGTCTTAGAGGCTTGCTCAGTGAGGTGATCCAGGCTCACATTCCTGAGGGACCTCAACCTCTAATCACCCTTCTTAGTGCAGGGCTGTGCATTTGTCCATTTACTGTTGAGATAGTTGGGGGTATATCAAGAGATAGCCCAATTGGTCACCTAGGTATCAAATGTGCTCTCACTGCCCTTATTGTGTAACACCCGCTTCCTGATAATGAGGAATCGTTACTCCTGCCAGGACGGTGTTCCTGTTTCTTGCTTCTTGACACAATGAGGCCCAAGCAGTTCTCTTGGTCCAGTGTGATGTAATGCAGGATCCAGTGTTGGTGGATCAAACACTATGTCAGCCTCAAACAGTCATGCTGGCTGAGACACTATAAGTGAAAGAGAAAAACGCTTAATCAGAATGTGTCAATTCCACCCAAGATGAATTTCTGCCTTTTTTCTTTTTGTTTGGTTGTTTGATTGATTGAGTTTTTAAATTGAGGTCACATTGGTTTTTAGCATCATATAAATTTCAGGTGTATATTATGATATTTTGACTTCTGTGTAGACTGCATCGTGCTCACAACCAAAAGTCTACTTGCCATCCATCAACATTATTCACAGTAGCCAAGACTTGGAAACAACACAAGTGCCCATCAATGGCTGAATGGATAAAAAAGGTGTGGTATATATATATACAATGGAGTACTACTCAGCCACAAAAAACATGAAATCTTGCCATTTGCATGGATGGACCTTGAGGGTATTATGCTAAGTGAAATAAGTCAGACAAAGAAAGACAATTACCATATGATTTCACTCACATGTGGAAGATAAACAAAAAAACAAACACGTAAATACAGAGAACAGATTGGTAGTTTCCAGAGGGGAAGAGGGGTGGGAGAGGGTGAAAGGGATAAAGGGGCACATGTGTACAGTGATGAATGGCAACCAGACTTTTGGTGGTGAGCACGGTGTAGTATTTTCTAAGTTGAAGGGGTGCAATGTAATCCACCTGCCACTGAGTGACTGCTGGCCTCTTCAAGTGATAGCGCAGTACTGGACTCTCTTGCTCTCTGCTGCTATCAGGTTGGACATATGGCAGTGGTGGTAGCTAAATCTTCTTTGGTGAGTGGAAGCCCATGGTCCTGGTCCTTGCATAACCTCCATCCCTGCCATCCCCACCACCCTCAGGCACCAGCTGTCCTAGCCTCATGGTGACGAATAATAGAGGCTGGCTGATGTCAACTGGAGAGATCACTCTATTTGTAGTTTTGTCCTCTTCTGTGGTGGATGCTTCTTGAGGATGTCAACATGTTAATTCCATGCCATCCACTGTAGGTCCATCCACATGATTCTTTGCCAGACTTCCTTGTTCTAATATTACAGCATTTCCTCTTCCTGGCCCCTGAGCAACCAGCCAAGCTACTCACCACTGACCATGAGACTATATATATTCTCAGACCTCTCTCCTTTCCACACGAGGTGTATGACCAGGTGTACCATTTAACTTCTTCCTAGTGGGATGCTCTCCCATCATCACTGTCTTTCAAGGACACGCTGAGTGGTCTTGTATATTTTAGTTCTTTTTGGTCTTGCTCCCACCCAAGCTTCTGTGAACCAAGTGTGGCCTCTTTCAGACTCTATTAACCAGTCATATGCGACTGTCCACAGGGCTATAGGTGCAACCTGAAGGTGAGATACTGGTGTTCACCTGCTCATGTAGCTCCCCTTCACTCTCTGGCCCTGCTCTAACTGATCCTAGAGGTACCATGTTTGTGCTATGTTGTAATCCATGTTACAGTGGATTGCTGCTCGTCCTGCATGACCATATGTGACTGTATGACTTAGTGGGTCTGATGAAATCCCACTCATGTTGGGTGGTCCTGGCCATGTGCTCATTGGATATCCCACAGTTAGGCACCCTACCTCTCTCAGGCCACAGTAGCAGCCAAGAGCTCTTTTCAAATGTGTGTAAGATTCTCTGCTTCAGATGGCTTGTCCTTGGTCCCAAACTCTCAAGGTCTCATCGCGATGCTCCTGTGGTGGCTTGCCATAGGCCATACACGTTTCTTCTGACCACACCCAGTATTGGATAGGAACAGGACTGCAAAGTATGGAATGTGCTCCCTGAAGAGCCTGAGGAAGCCAAACAGGTGCTGTGTTTCTTCTTGGTGGGGGAAGTACAGTCACAATAAATTGTTCTTAATTTTGGACAGGATACTCAGGCATGTCCCACCCCCTAAATATCCCACAGTGATATGCAGTCCCCTTCTGACCAGTGCATTCTTATTGTTTAAATAAATGACCATCCTCTGAGCAATCCTCATACACAGCCTGCTGGTGGAGTTTCAGCCTTTTTGGTGTACCCACTTTAACATGCTCACTTCTCTGAACCATGCATCTCTTCCTCCACCACATGCTTGGATGTCCTGGCACTTCTACGTCTCTCACTGTGGATCATCACTTTTTCCAAGCCGCTAGCCAGTCTAACAGCAAATTAGCACCATTTCCTGGGGTCCATGCCCTGAAGTTAAATTCTGTATCAGGGGAGTTTACAATACACTGTATGCAATTCAACTTGACCCAGTACACTCTGATTCAGTTCCATTACTCCCAGAACCTGCCATATACTTTGGATACAGCTATTTCAGCATTTAATCCTTTTCTTTCTTTCTTTAGCAGGCCTGACATTTCCACATTGTGACTCGACTCCAGTTATTGGTATGATGACTAGGAGGAGAGGTGGGAATAGATTATGGGGGCATGTGTTACCTTGCAAGGCAGCAGCCTCTACAATATCTTCAAGTACCAGCCTTCCACCAGGAGGAGTGGGCAACTTCTTCTGGCCCAGAGTATTCAGAGAAATCTGGAATTCAATATTTAGGAGCATTGATCTAAATATCCCCACTCACAGTTTCAGAGCCCCACACCTTTCTAATCAGGGGAAAGAAGTCCTGCCAGGGTTGAGAATTCCAACTTCCCTGGAGCTCTGTTACTCAGACAGAGTCTGAGTCTGATCTTCACCTTTTCCTGCCCCCTGGCTGCAAGGAGGAGGCTTTCTGTATGTGGTGCCGAAGAGGCTCTCTGGCTCTCACACTTTGCCTTTTATTGGTGATTAATCACCATCTGCCTTTTATTATCTTTCTCTGATGTACTATATGCTCACAAGAGCTATCTAATTCCATAGTCCCTAATAATTATTTTCTCCCAAATGTCTCAAATATCTAAGAAAGCTGTTTCTACTAGGTACAAATGCACCCACTAATGCGTTCTCTTCCACCAGTATCCCAGCCCACATCCTCGCCAGTGAAAGTTTTCACTGTTTCACTGCAACTGTATGCCAAGGACTATCAGTACTTCATCTCCCACCAGTGATGGAGCCCTCATTGCCAGCCCCCAGCAGATGATGTATATCCAAAATCCCATTTTAGAGTCTGCATCCTAAGACCATGCCCTGTACCAACTGATGTGGGTTGAGTTTCCAGGGAAACAGACTTCAAGACTGAGATTTGCATGCAGGAAGTTTTTTGAAAAGTGCTATTGGAACAACACCCATGCAGGCGGAGGGAAGCTATATTGGGCAGAAGCAGAAGTTAAACTGTGATGCAACTGCAAAGGAGATTTCAGCTTATCCTACAAGGTGCTCTGGAGCTGGGATGGCCCTTTGGAGTTGTCCGCATTAAGACCAGGAAGTTGGCTTTTGAAATGGTGAATTCTCCAGTCATTGTATGCACCTGTTCCCAAGGAGGGGGATAACCTTAGGTGGGGCAGCTTCCTTCAGGGGAGGGTCATTGCTGGAGAGGGTCACTGTGACTGTCAACAGCCAACACTTCTGAAAGCTGAGGGTTGAGTGTGTCAGTTCTGAAGGGGGACCAGGCAGTGCAACACAGCATCCCCTCCTGGAAGTACAATGACCAGAATGCTTTATGCCCTCCCCTCATGAGAGGGCACCACAGAGTAGTTGAAAAACCCTGAGCTTTTGAGTCAGATGCATAAGAGTCTCATCCCTGGGTCTTCCAAAAAAAAAAAAAAATAGAAATCTCAAAATAGGGCTAATCACACCTATGACTCAGAGATGTTGTAAAGACTCAATATCTACAAAGATTTACCTGTTCTAGGTCAGGCAGAGACCCACTTCTTGCCCTCATGGAGATTTCAGTACAGTAGGAGGATACAGACGAGAAGATGGAGAATTCTCATGGAGTGTGGTGATTGAAGGGAAAAAGCCTTGAGCTGGACTTGAAGGCCTAGGGAAGTTTTTTCCAAATGAATATGAGAAAATGCCTGCAAGGGCCTGGGACTCATGAATGAAATGAAACCCATGGGTCATATGATCCAAAAAATGCTGGGCTGATTTTCCTGTAGGTTTGCCTGTCTTCTGGGATGTTAAACATGCTTAACCTATACTCAGTTAGTTGTCTGTTTGCAAAAGTAGTTAGATAATGGATTACTAAAACCCACCCTATAGATAACATCCCTGACTCTTGGGTCACCATGGTAATGAGTGCTTGAGTTTTTCAGGAACTGAGAGTCAACCCCTTGCCCAGTTCAGGCCAGTTAACACCACCAACTCATCAACTGGGTCTGTGTGAATGCCCGATAAGTAACCGTTTGTTGTCAGGCGGCCGAAAACTCCACCCTCAGATTATGCTAATGATTATTCACATTTTGTGAACATGTGTCCCATGAAGAGCCATGAACCTTGATTATGGTTGCACAGATCATCAATTACCTCACTTCTTACTTCCAATCATCTATTCCCACACTTCAGACCACCCTGCCCCTCTATCCCATCAATATCCCTAATCCCCATTTTAGGGGAGGTGGATTTGAGATTTGTTCTTCCATCTCCTCTCTTGGCTGCCTTGTGAACAAACCCTTTCTCTGCTGCACACTTGTCATCTCATTGATTGGCATATCATGCAGCTGGCAAAACAAGCCTGGTTCAGTAACAGGTCTCCAGGCAGTCAGCAAGACACACCACGGGTGACTGGTCTTGCTCTCTAAAATATCTCATCTTCCTAGAGACGCAGTCTGAGACAGATGACACTCAGGGGCTACTCAGGTGGCTCATGAATGTGTGTTTGCCGAAAGCACATCAGTGCTGCTGCTCTGGGCCTCCAGGGTCTAGAGTGAGCCTGAGCCCCCTTCCTTACCTGCCACAGCTGCCAGGGACAGAGTGAGCAAGCGTGGCCATCGGGAGGAAGCCACAGCAGCCCTGAGGGACACTATGCTCCCCGGGAAGGGAAGGATGACAGGAGCTAGATCCCTGTGGAGAACTGGTGGGCTGACAGCGTGTTTGCACTCAGATGGCAAAACGTTAGGAAGAGAGAGGTGGGGAACCTGAGAGACAATCAGCCCCTCCAGCTCCTCAGGGGCTGAACCCTCCACTGCTGGATCTCCTCTGAACTGAGAGAGCTGCCTGAGGGATCCAGGAAGGCTGCTGGCAGCCAGCTGGGAGCAGCTGTGGGAGACGAGCAGGAGGGCACCCAGGAGACGGTGCTGTGTAACTTCACAGGCATGTTCCCAAGGAACCAGCCTGGTGCTCTTTTCCAGGGCCACCTGAGCAGGAGACACAGGGCAGTGCTGAGGCTGCAGCTCCTGACACCACCTCTCAGCACATACTCCTTCTACACGGTTCTCAGAGAGCCCCTTGCTCAGCTGCTGAATTTGGAGAAGGGCATAGAAGCTAAGAAAGAGGGGAGGAAGTACAAACCAGTCTGCCCCAGAGGCAAATATCTTGTCAGAAGCGGTGCCCTGGGCAGCATGGTAAAATGGGGACATTTGCCTTTGGCACACAATCCCTGAGGCTGCCCTCCTGCTCCTCCCACCTGCCCTAGGCCGTGCTGAGTTCCTACAGGACAGGACAGGCAGGCCTGGGGCTTGCCAGGCAATGACCATTATGAAGACTTGACCTTGCAGACATTTCACTGCTTGTGTCTCCAAGAACTGCCCAATATTAAATCAGCAACCTTCTCAGTAACTCCTATCTCTGCCACGTTGGCCCTCACTCTCTCCTAGACACACCCTGCGCCTTCTTACCTCTGCGCTCATCTCTGTGCCGAGAAAGTCCACCCCTCCTCTCCTTTGTGTCTCCAAGTGTGGCTTGTTTTTCAAAGCTCCTCAGCACCCCAACCTCTGGTCAGGCTTCCCAATTAGCAGTTCAAAAAACTCTGCCCTACTCTGACATTCCAATGTGCAATAACTACCACCTTCACTCTCGTTTCCCACTCCAGGCCTGGGATTGTGATTTTCCACAGGTATCTTACCTCTCCAGCTAACACACAGACTTTTCAGTGACAGTCACCTCACCCTCCATTTATGTCCCCACTACCTGAGCTTAGTGGGTGTTTATGAAAAGGATGGGCATGGTTTCTGCTTCCTAAAGATCTCTTAAAGACCTACAAGAAAAACTTTTATACTTAGATGAATTTATCTCTTGATAGTCAATGTTTCTATTAATTATATGAATGAACAACCAAAGTAAATTTTACTGAGTGGAGTCGTCAAGCTGGCATGCCAACGAAAGCCACAGAATTAAGAAAGTCCTAGATGTATAAAAATTAACAAAACTGATTTTACTTATGGCAAAGTTCTTCACTTATCTCTAAGGCATCAACTATAGAAGCATGAGCTGGTTAACCCACTTGAAGTGTGGATGATGGCTTGTACCTGGGAGTAAGTGGGAAATGGCTAGCATGGTGATGTAGTTTCCAGAAATGAACCCCAGTCTGTGTGGATAGAAAGCTCAGTTGTTACATCTGGGGAGGGTAACCCCAGGGTAACCACCCCACTCAGTCCAGGGCAAACATCCAGGAATGGGCCTGTTGTTCCAAGCACCACACAGCATGGAGGAGTTGGCAAATGCATCATTGCCACAAGCAGTGTGCAGGGTAACAGAGGCTTTGGGAGCTACGAATGAGGCCCACAGCATGTGAGGAAACACAGCATAAAAGGAGGGAACCAGGAACTTAGCCCAGGAAAGAAATGTCACAGAGGCAGCACCAGCTTCCTTGGTGTGCAACCGATGCTAGGTCTAATGCTCTGCTCTCACCAGTTTGAAATTCTTAATCACTTATGAGCAATCACTTATTGTCCCCCCATTTTCATTTTGAACTAAGCCCCACATGGTGCAGCCTCCTGTCCTGATCAGAGGGCTATAGTGTGGAAGGTTGCTTTTCATTGCTCTAAAGTGAGGAGATAGGAGCATTTATTCATTCATCACCTCACTGAGGATTTACTGAGAGCTTCTGTATTGAGCAGGTATGCTAGAGACTGTCCTCAAGGCTGGTCAAACACCAGTAAACTAGGCAGATCGGGTCTCTACCATGGTGGAAGTTACATTCCAGAGTGGAGAGAAAGTAATAAATAAGTAAACTAGAATATGGGATAAGATAATTTCAGATAGTGATAATTGCTATAAAGAAAAAAAAAAGTCAGGCTAAGGTAACAGAGAGTGAGAGGTGCTGGTGGGATAAGAGATCTTCTTTAGAAAAGGGATCTAAGAGTGAATAATGAGAAGGAGTCAGATATGCAGGTATCAGGAAAGAAATTCTGCACAGAAGGACAGGAACTGCAATGAGAAAGAGTGTTGTACAATTACAGTACAGAGAGAATGCCTGTGTGCATGAAATGTGGTGGAAGGAGAGATGGAGATGAGGTGGCAGAGGTAGGTGGGGTCCAGGCCATGTAGGGCTCCAGGGTTATGGTAGAGAATTTGGGTTTTAGTTTAAGTGAAGGAGGAAGATATCAAAGGAGTTAAGCAAGGAAGAAGTAGAATGAGTGAGAATGTCAAGTAGGAAGATCTGATGAAGAAATTAACAATATGAGGGCTACTGAATGGACTGTTATCCTGCATGTGGTCAAAATGGGAAATCCATTCCAGAAAGTGGAGGAAAGGAGAGTGTACGTGAGATGGGAGGTAACCTGGGTGCCTCTGAGGTCTCCTCTAGGACGTAGATCTCAGGGGTCAAGGCAGGAATCCTCCTGAGTCAGACCAGTGAATGCCTGGCCTGTCACTTTTATACTCAGGCTCTGTCACTTATGCCTGTGTAACATGGGGCAAGTTACTTAACATCTCCAAACTTCAGGTTTGTTTGTTGTTGTTGCTATTATTGTCATTGTTTTAATATATAAATTACAGCTTATAGTACCTATAACATAAGGGTGTTGTGATGATTTAACAGATGAAGTACATAAATTGCTTGGAACAGTGCCTGGCACTTAGCAAGGGTGAAGAAATGAAGTGATGTTATTATTAGTGATGCACAACCAGGTGAGATTTTGGAGCATCATACTGCTCAACATGGGCATTAACCTTATCTAACAGGAATGCACTCTTTGCATAGGCATGATATGTGTCCATTTTCATAACTGACAGACTGGATTAAGTCAATGCCACACCAGGGGTTCAGTGGTAACCCCAGAACAGACAGTTTGGCTGATGCCTGTTGACCAGTAGGAAAGTGGTTAAACTCCAGAAGGATCAGGCAAGACTGGTAGCCCAAGACAGGCGGAGGTTGAGTCACAAAGTGGAAGCACTGGATCCCAGGTGCTAAGGCAGGAAACTTTTAAGGTCATGGCACGAGGGGCATGCCTTGCTCTCTTTTGTTCTCCCCTCTAGGTATGCTGGGCTGCTGTTGTGCTCATAGCTAAGGCTTACAAGGACTGCTTTTAGTTTGAGCTTAACCTAGCATTCTCAGCATGTGAACCCAAATCTCCAACTGCCAGGGCGGGTGAGGGGTGAGGGACCGGTCTCTGAAATGTCCTTAAATTGAATGGTTGAGTGTGCATTTGGGTGAGAGGAAAGAACAAGAAGAGATTTAGTAGAAAAACTGTAAGTGTTCCTGTGGATTGAAAGACAACAAGGTAGGTTTGCTAAATACATTAGAAGAATTCTGTACAAATGTAGGAAAGACATGAGAGAAGAGGAAAACCTGCCTACAGCCCTCCACACACTCCGAAGAACCACACACACTTTGAAAGCATGAAAGGCCATTGCCAAGCAATAAAAAGGAAGTTGAAATGTGATTGTACTCCTGCTTTATGACAGTTTCTATCTCCTCCAAAAAAACCCATCACTTTCTACAGGCTAAGGGAAATTTGGAACAGGGACACATTTGGAAAAACTTAGAAAAGACAGATTCAAAATTCCATTGCCAGGCCAACAGTAAAGAGCTTGGAAACCAACACAACTATCCTCAAAACTAGAAAAAAGCTGAACAAACTGAAAACAACAACTTTCCTTAGATGTATCAGAGAATTGAGGTCACAGGCAAAAGGTTGATCTAATACAGTCACGTGCCCCTTAACAATGGGAACAGGTTCTGAGAAATGCGTTGTTAGGTGGTTTTGTTGTTGTGCAAACATCATAGAGTGTATTTACACAAACCTAGATGGTATAGCCTACCACACACCTAGGCTATAAGGTATTAGTCTTATGGGACCACCATAAGTTGCAGATGCAGTCTGTTGTTGAGCAAAATATTGTTATGTGGTGCATGACTGTGACTGGAGGAAGAGGCGGATGCAGAGAATCACAGTTTACCAGGCACAGAAGCCCAGGAGTGGGAACTAGCACTGGAGCCAGCACCTAGAGGAATGTTTAAACTGTACATAATTGAGGAATTGCTGGAGGATCAGTAATGACTAATTTGAGATTTAAAATATAGCCAAGTGATCTTTAACACAGGAGCAAAGACAATTCAATGAAGACAGGATAGTCTTTTCAACAAATGGACATCCACATGCAAAAATGTGGAACAACTGGACAACCACATGCAAAAAAGGAATCTAGGCACAGAACTAACACCTCTCACAAAAATTAACTGAAAATGGATCAAAGACCTAAATGTAAAATACAAAGCTATCTAGAAGGTAACGTAGCAGAAAATCTAGGTGAGCCTGGTTTTGGTAATAACTTATTAGATGCAATACCAAAAGCACAATCCATGGAAGGAAAAATTGATAAGTTGGACACCATGAAAATTATTAAAATTAAAAGCTCTGCTCTAGGAAAGACACTGTTAAAAGAATGAAAAGAGAAGTCCACAGACTGGAAGAAAATATTTGCACATATTTCACAAAAGACAGGTATCCAAAATATGCAAGGGACTCTTAAAATTGAGCAGTAAGAATACAAACACCCAAACTGAAAAATGAGCAAAAGATCTGAACAGACATTTCACCAACAAAGATATACAGATGGCAAATAAGCAAGTGAAAAGATGCTAAACATTATATGTCATTAGGGAAATGCAAATTGAAACAATGATGAAATACTACTACACACCTATTAGAATGGCTAAAATCCAAAACACTGACAACACCAAATGCTGGTGAGGATGTGGAGCCACAGGAACTCTCACACATTGCTGGTGGGAATGAAAAATGGTCCAGCCATTTTGGAAGACCGTTTGGCCATTTATTA
Source organism: Tapirus indicus (assembly GCA_031878705.1). Classification (NCBI taxonomy): domain Eukaryota; kingdom Metazoa; phylum Chordata; class Mammalia; order Perissodactyla; family Tapiridae; genus Tapirus; species Tapirus indicus. Next base: position 83,433,830 of record CM062924.1, on the reverse strand, counting down.
CAAAACTAAACTTTTATCATATGATCCAAGTGAGTTGAAAACTTATGTCCACACAAAGGCCTGCACACGGATATGCATAGCAAGTCTATTCATAATTGCAACCACCATGTCATTCAATAGATGAATGGATAAATTGTTGCATATTGCAGGGGAGGAAGAACATTTCCTCTACCCATTCTAGATCCTTCTGGCTGGTCTATGAATTAAATTGACATGAGACAGAATAACAGGAAAAATCAAACAAAGCTTTATAACATGAATACATGGCAGAGACCCAGGGAAACTGAGTAACACAGCCAGAATGGCTGAAGTTGTCATCCTAAATAGCATCTTCAGCTAAAGACAAAGAAGGGTGTTGGGGCTAGTGGTTTGGGATTTCAACGGGGAAGGAGGCAATTCACATGGGAATTGAAAAGCAGATGTTCGGTGAACAGAACTTTGATAAGAATGGGCTTAGCAAGGACCCTCACAGTCTACCTATACCCAGAGTTATCTATGGTGATGACCTTTCCTGGAGACAGGCCTTTTATCTTGGGAAAGGTCAAAGTTTCTTTCAGTTTTTTGTTCCATCAAGGCAAAGAGACACATTTTGGGGTGTCCAATTTTGATCCCCCACAATATCAATACAAAGGAATGCTATTCAGTAAAACAATGAAGTCAGCTATCAATTCACAAAAAAAAGAGAGGAAAGCTAAATGCATATTGCTAAATGAAAGATGCCAACTTGAAAATGCTACATACTGTATGATTCCAATTATACGACATTCTGGAAAAGGCAAAACTATAGAGACATTGAAAAGATCAGTGGTTGCCAGGGGTTCAGGGTGCGGGAGGGAGGGATAAATAAGTGGAGCATAGGGGATTTTTAGGGCAGTGAAACTACTCTGTATGATACTATAATGTTGGATACATGACATTAAGTGTTTATCAAAACTCATAGAACTGTACAACAAAAGAGGGAACCCTAATGTAAACTATGGACGTTAGTTAACAACAATGTATCAATATTGGTTTATCAATTATAACAAATGTATCACACTGATGCAAGAGGTTAGTAAAGGGGATACTGGAGGGGGAGTGTGAGGATGTATATGGGACCTCTCTGTAATTTCTGCTCAATTTTTGTGTAATCCTAAAACTGCTCTAAAAAAATTGTCTATTAATGAAATAAAACAAAATTTAAAAGCCTCCATAGCCAGACCTCACTTCTAGGTAGAATTGTGTTAGTGCAATCTAAGACATTAACTAAAAAGGAAGAAAAATTACATGACTTCTTAATAAATTTTTTAAAAAGCATTTGATGAATTTCTCATGATGAGAAGGAATCTTAACTGGTGAGGAATAGAAGGAAACATTATTAATCTTATAAGTTATATCTACTGATACAATTTATGAATCATATGAAAAGTCATATGATTGAGTCATATGAAATCGACATTCTTGTAGATCTAACCCCCAAAACAAACATTAGACTTACAGTGAATTATTGAAAGAACAAGAAATGGGTGCCTACTTTGATTGTTGCTATTCAATATTGTACTGGAAATTCTACCCAATGCATGAGACAAGAAAAAGAAATAAAATACATGAATACTGGAAAGAAGAAAATACACTTTACCTATAAACAACATGATTGTGAACATAGGACCAGAAGAATTCATGTAAAAGTTTTTAGACCTAATAAGCAGTTTTGTTGTAAAAATTTACACACAAACACACCCCCACACCCTTATCTAACATTGATCTGGCACAATAAACACTCAATAGAAGTTAGATTATTTTTAGTAGCATGCCACTTGTGTCAGCTCTGAGAAGACAGTATATGGTCCATGATTCAAGTTGGCAAATTTCCAAGCTGCCAGGGATGTAGCCAAGGGTTTCTAGTGGCACAGCCAGCTCTCGTCCATCCCCATCCTAGTGAGAGGTGGGAAGTATTGTGTTGCCGATGTGTCGAGTGATGTCGAGAAGTCAGCGACTGAATTGTACACAGCTCACTGGTGACTTCACTTCATGAACCTCCATTGAAAGTCTACTTGTCTGTCTTCCCTGCAGGAGTATGAATTCATTTTGTGGACAAGATCTGTTCCTTTTGGTATCCCCAGCACTTGGCAAAGATTTGGCTTATAAAAAGGCATTGCAAGTATTTGTGATTATTGAATATGTGTATGTGGGGTATCAGAATTGGCCACCCTCAAATGTGTCTGTTTGCCTTGATTATTTTAAGAACAAAAGAATCTAAAAGAAACTTTGGTCTTTCCCCTAACTGCCTAAAAAAATTTAAGCCATAGATAACTCTGAGTATTGGTAAACTGGGAGGGTCCTTGCTAAGCCCATTTTTGTCAAAAGATCTCTTTCGGGTCCCATTTTCTATAGAGGGCCCAGCAAACACTTGTTTAACAAACATTTCCATTTACATTTCCATGTGAATTGCTTTCCTCCCCTTTGAAGTCCCAAACCACTACCCCCAACATCCTCCTTTGTCTTCAGCTGAAGATATTTAAGGGAGTGACTTCAACCATTCTGGTGAGTTACTCAGTTTTCCTGGGTTTCTCCTGTGTGTACATGTTATAGTGTTAGACCAGCCAGAAAGACCTAGAGGGTAGAGGAATTGTCTTCCTCCCCTACATTTAACTTATTCATCTTACTTCTGAGATGAGAATATAGTATTAACTCCCTTTTAGGCATTATATTCACAGGACCTTGGAAGGTTAATTGTGACAATTACCCAGCTTTGGAGCCCACATCACTTTAGATACCCCCAAAATGTGATGTCAGCACTGGAGAGAGTTCTCCTACCTCCAGCCTGAGGTTGTGCACTATTCAATTACAAAAATATAAGAAGTCTGTGGTGGAGTGCCAGAATCCAAGGTCCCTTAAAGCTTCTACTATTGTCTGGTCCAGTGGCCATCTCTAAAATAGAATGTACCCAGCAGACCTGAGGAAATATTCCACAGGGTAAAGGAAACTTACAAATCTTAGAAAGAAGGAAACTCTATGAAGTTCATGAAACACAGGTGAATCTCATTGTGAGCATATCACTAAGATCTTTTATGCCCTCACACAACTAGTTCAGGGACTTGACTTACATCAATGGCTGCCTCTTTGTTGAAGCCAATCAAAGCTTCAAAGAAACTACAAAAGGAAACGAACTTCAAATGCCCCTGAAGGATCAATTAACACCTTGAAATTTTCATCTAAAAGCCTTCTTAATGGATAACTGACTAATGCATGCTTAAATTCTAATGAGGACAGATAAGAGAATCTTGATAGAGTTGTTTGGGTTTGTTTTTCAAATGGCAGTACGCATTTGCTAGTATACACTGAGCAGTAGATAATGAGAGTATGAGGAAGAATCTAATTTTAAATAAATAAGTGCAGTTGTGCATAGAAAAGAAAAGAAAAGAAATCAACAGTAAAAACGTTTTTCATGATACTCTTCTAGCTAGTGTATTCCACTACAAACCTCGTCCATAATATGACATATGATTATAAGTTTCATACAGATATAAATATATTTTAATATTCATGATTTTTATATAAACTTTCAAATTGATGAATAACATATCTACATAAAAGTATGCAAGTAAGTGTATACTCCTATGAGTTTCACAAAGTGAACACTCGTGTAACCACCACCACCACCAAGATCAATGAATAGAATCCCCCATCCTGTTGAATAGAATGACTAGAATCCTCACACCCTGGATGTGATCTGGGAGTCACTGCTCACATCCTCTGCAAAGGGAACACTGTCCTGACTTCTAGCATCAGAATTTAGTTTTGGCTGTTGAAGTAGTTTGGGCTTGAAGTAGAGCAGTATATGCACCTTTGTGTCTGCTTTTTTGCTCAGCATTTTGTTTGTACTACACATCCTGTGGTTGGGTGTAGCAGTAATTTATTTTTACTGCTGTATACTATTCCATTATGTGAATATAATATAATTTTTTTCTACTGTTGATCGATATTTGGGGTGTTTATCATTTGGCACTATTAATAATAATGCTGCCACATTCAGTCATGTAGATAGTTGGTTTCTGATGCATTGTGTTTTTCTGATGGGCATACACCAAGATGTGAAATTTCTGGATCACCATAGTGTTGCATAATTACCCTTTGGTAGATATTAACAGCCAGTTTTCCAAATGGCTTTACTAATCCTTACGCCATCCCTCAGGAATGAAGATTCCTTCTGGTCCATGTGCTCTCCAACACTTGACAGTGCCAGTGTTTTCTATTTCAACCTTTCCGGTGGGCACATAGGGTCATCTAATTGTGACTTTAATCTGCATTTCCCTGATGATTAGTTTGAGTGCCTTTTTCACATATTTATTGTCTATTTGGATATCCTGTTTTATGAAATGAAATACACATTCTGGATAAAGGCCCTTTGTTTACTATAAGTGGTGTAAATACTTCTCCTGCACCTCAGCCGGCCTTTTCTCTCTCATACTGGTCTCTTTAGATGCACAGAAAGTCTCTGTTTTAACATAGCCCAATTGGCCAGTTTTTTGCTCCGTGTTTCATGCCTTCCCACCCAAGTTCATGAAGATATTCTCCTATGTTACACACTAGAAGCCTTATTATTTTACTTTTCACATCTAAATCTACAATCTTGGAAATTATTTTTTGTTTGTTGAGTGAATTAAAGGTTAAGATTAATTTTCTCTTCTTTTCACCCTCTCTGTTTCCTAAGGCATAATCTGTTGGGTTTGTTTGCTCTTGGATTCCTTCCAGTTTATTCTTCATTTTTAAATGTATCTACTTCTATCTTCAGTTACATTGTCTCCTTTCTGAGCTTTTGTAATTCTTTTTATGCTGATTATTCATATCTTATATTATTTTCTTAAGTGTTTGGAACTTGTTTTGAAATATTAGGTTATAGTTTTTATCTGTTTTGTGAGCATATCTTTCTGACATTCTTTCTTTGACTGTAAGGATGTTATTCTGTTTCTTACTCTCATTTGTCTTATAAAAACATTGTATGAGATTCAACTATCATCCTTTTCTGTTGCTCATATTCAAATTGATTTTCCTACACTTTTAGAAGGGAGAGAGATCAGAAGAGCTTTTCTAGCTTCACAACTACAGTTTCTTCTTCTTTTGTTTTAGCAAAATGGGCAAGATCGTGGCTCAGTTTTTTCTGTGGTCACTAGCTCTGCCCCCCCAACTTTTGTCTGGACCTCCCATTTCTTTGCCCCATTGGCCCTGTCCTGCTCAGTTTGGCTTCTCTTCCCAGCAGGTGTGGAGCTTTATCTTGGAAGGGATCTTCAGGGGTAGTTGTCTCAGTTTATGAGGCCCAGATTGCCCAAGCCCTGAAAACATCACGGAGGTCCCCTTGCATTCACTGTGAGTTGGAGCAGGCCAAGCCCTTCCCAGTTTCAGCTGCCTGGCTCAAGTTGTCCCACCGTGTTTCCCAGTGCTTCTCTTTGGGCTGCTTGCAGGTTCTGCTATTAGGTCCATCAGACACCCTCTTGCTTCCTCTGTTTCATCCCAAACAATACTGACCCAACGCAGGACTTAGAACAGTTGAGGCTTTCCCTCCCCACTCACATTTTGAGGTTCTAAGGGATGATTTGTCAGTTAGTTTTGTTCTATATATTGCCTTACATTTCTGTATGTTTTCCTATCCTATGTGTTTTTATGAGTGGCTTCAGGGAGATTCAAATTCTCAGTGTAGCTGCTGTCATTTTCACAGAATTCTTTCAGGAGGGTCTATTTTCATTTCCTCAAAGTTTTAGAATTTGGTACATCCCAAGTGAGGTGGAGAAAAAAATGCTTTCTGTCTACTGTGCTCTCTCCTCCATTAAAATTTCCAGCCTACCTCACCCCCTCCGGGTTTGGGGAAGCTAGCTTGGGAAGTTCCTTACTGGAGATTCTAGAGACTATGCCTTTGTAAATCCAAACTCATTCTAGCGCAAAAACTAGCACATTACCCTGAACCTTGGTTAGCCGTCAATCAAGAGCAAGTCCACATCAGAGAAACTCAGGACGTGGAAGGATGCTTCACCCTGTGGCCTCCCAGATAATGTAAGGCTTGAGTCAATGGTGAAAACCAGGAATTAACTCAGCTCCTTGAGGACTTGGATGAGGACATCTGTGTTTGTGGCTTTTAGGGGTTAGAGAAGATAGAATAAGAATAAGAAAAAAAGTAAACATAGCAGCAAAATCACCAAAAAGGGCTCAGAGTTCAGAGATTTAAGTAAGCCTCATCTATAATGTATTATCTGTCTGACTGATTAGGAACACAAGAAACATAATGAGTTAGAAAGCACTTTTCTTCTAAATTCTGAAATACTTTGGAGACATATTTCCCATCTGTGTATTAGTAGACACTACGATAATCTTTCTCCACTTAAAAAAGTGTTCCTTTTAGCATCACAGAACCGGTATATTTGTTCTCCCTCACTTCCAATCATTTGAAAACATTCAGTCAATATTTCTGACACCTGATATATGCCAAGTACAGTTGTCATGATCAGTCAGGTTTCAGGCATGACAATGGGCAGTTTGAGCAGGAATATAAGGAGAGATCAATAAAGGAGATACTTACCAATGTGTGGGCAGAGTTGGGGGATCAACAAGGATAATGCAGTCTCCAAGGGCCAGCAACATTGTGGGGCTCTAGACTACTAGGCCCAATGGGGCACTGCCAGGACAAAGGAGAACCAAGACCCTCTAATCTTCATCCAGAGCCCCCCTTGGAACTGACTGAAGCCTGAGGCCAGGAGCCCCATGGTTGCCTTACAATGGTTCAGCATCTTGCTGCACTGAGCAGAGGAGAGTGGAGTGGAGAGAGGATGCAGAGGGGCAGGGGACAATCTCCAACACCTCAGACACACGGTGGACAAAGAGGAGAAGTCCCTGTCCCAGAGAAGCTCATACCCTAGTGGGGAAGGAAGACAATAAACAAACATACAATTAAAGTTCAGTAGGAAGAAAAGTCAGGTGAGGGTAAAGAGAGTGACAGGGAGGCCAGTGCTGAAGCCGTCTGGGTACAGACTCTTTGAGAAAGTGCCACATGAGCAGAGTCTTGTGATGTGAATTCTTGGGCAGAGAGAATAAGTGCAAAGCATGTTTGCTTCAGAAGCTCAAGGCACATCAGGATCAAAAGGTCATTTCTCTCCTATTTGGCCACTGAATGAAGGACTTTCCAGTAAATACTAGTACCTATAAGCAAGAATTCCTATGAATACCTGTAAGGAAAGCAAGAGACATAGTACAAAACCAGAAGTGTTTTTTAACACCAAAACAGATCTTTTCTTCTGTGTCTCAAATGTTCAGGGAAGTCGCATCTCCTTTCCATCACTGCATCAAGTTTTGCCCTTTTGAGGAGAGGGCACGCAGTAAGATGGAAGCCTGGGAAAGATGAAACGCCTCTCCCAGAGAGGTGGAGAAAAATTCAGAATTGAAACTTGTAACCTTGGGTACTATCATCTGTCCACAGGTAGAGCCCTCACCAAACCCTAGGGTCTTAGATAGGCCAGTGTCTCCTGGAGACACCTGGTTGGGTGAAGGAAGAAGGAAGACGAGGAGGAGGAGGAGGAAGAAGAGGAGGAGGAGGAGGAGGAGTCACTAGCATTTACTGAGCCCTTGACTATATGTTAAGATTGTTCTCAGCACTACAAACTCATTTAATCCTCATTCTTATGAAGTAGATACTAGAATTATGCCTATTTTATAGACGAGGAAACTGACGCACAGAGAAGTAACTTGTTCCAAGGACTCAAAACATAAGTAGAGGAGCTGGAATTGGAGCCAGGGGATCGCTCTAGAGTGTGCTCTTCACCATCACAACTTTTTCAGTTGGAGCCTCAAAGAATGAACGACTTCCACCATGGCCACAAAACCTCCATCTGAACCAAGCAAAGGAGAGAGCCTTCCTTCCCCGCTAAATATTCTCAGACAGACCTGGAGGACCAGCTTTTCTTTCTAAGGCTGCCCCTGATTATAATTTCTCCAAATTTCACTTGGGGTGGTTGGGAAGAGGGAAAGGAAAGGGGGCCATATACAAAGTGTTTCCCTGTTTGGGGTCTTATACTGCAAACTCCCCTCTCTTTCCTAGCCCAGCAATAGCCCAGAGGCCCACAGAGTCACAGTGGGCTTCTGCTATGCCATCCACCCACCAGCTTTCAGGAAGACTTTTGTGAGGCACCAATTGCATCAGACAGAAAGTAGATCCAGGCACTCACATTGGTCATTTGAGTGACTATTGATACAAAGGAGGACAGAGTGTAGAGAAAACACTAAAAATAATCAAGTTCCCCAAGACTAATAACAGCAGGACTCCCCTCCCCCATCCCCAGCCCCAGGCCTGAAGGGTTGAGAAGATGACACAGGACTGGAACCTGGATAGAGAAGCTATTTGGAAAGAGCCACCTAACAAGAGCTGTGCCTCCAGAGAGGAAGGCAGCCAGCCAGCCCAGGGTGACACCACAGGGAGGGAGACAGAGGGAATCAACACTCTGGCCTTACTCTCCTCCTTCCCCATCTGTTGTCAGTTCTCCCCATTGGTGGAGCCCAACTGGCAGCCAGAGCACAGGGGCAGAGCTTATAGGCAAAGCTCCCAGGCCTGGATCTGGAGGTCAGATGGACATGGCCAGCATAGTACATAGTACAGCAGGGAAGTACTAGCACACAGGGCAATGGACTGAGTGCTGGAGACTAAGTGTGGAGTGTCCAGACGTTTGACAGGCAAACTGCAGCCCCGCTCCTGCCCATCTCACGTGAGGAAAACACCAATTACATTGTGTTAAGTTGTACAATGGTGCTTTGCTACCCTGTGTCTCTTCTGGCATTCCTTGCTATGGAGTGCAGTAAATCTACTCTATACTTTATTGTCCCTTGCTAGTTGCACTACAAGTAACAGATAGATGTGGTGTATAAACAGCAAGCCAGAATCTGAACCCCACCATGCTGACTTTAAAACCCAGCATGAGGGGCCAGCCTGGTGGCTTAGTGGTTAATTTCTCACCCTCTGTTTCGGCGGCCCAGAGTTACCAGGTTCGGATCCCTGGCGTGGACTGTCACACCACTTGTCAAGCCATGCTGTGTTGGTGTCCCGTATAAAACAGAGGAAGATGGGCACAGATGTTAGCCCAGGGCCAGTCTTCCTCAGCAAAAAGAGAGGGATTGGCAACAGATGTTAGTTCAGGGCTAATCTTCCTCACACACACACACACAAATTACGTATATTAAAAAAAACCATCATGAGCACAGAGAGGTTAAGCATTATTCCCAGAGTGGTGCCTATGGCCACTTGCAGCAAAGCTAGCTTTAGGGAGATTTGGGTCATTAAATAAATACATACAGACATATGCATATACATACAAGCTTTCAGAGAGGAGAGCATATTAAATTGGATATCCTGGGGAATCTGAATTCTTCCAAAAGGGCTTTAAAAAGTGGACAAGAGATTGTCTAGGACAAGGCTCTATTAGGCACAGGCATTGAATCCAACAATAGTCAGAGGTACAAATTAGGTTGCCTAGAAAAACATTTGAGGGGCAGGGCAGGGTCTAGGCCAAATGATAAATGATGAGAAAGCAAGCCGTGTCTAGGGGTCTTCTCTGCCATGATTTTTTCCCTCTTGCCCAGTCCTCCTATATGATAGTCCCATTTGATCACATTCAATCCATCCTTCTTCCCATCCCTGGTTCCTATTCCCTCTAATCCTAAAGTGTTAAGTGACAGCAGAGCAATGGCTAACTTGTTAGCTGATAATAAGGAAGAATCCTAAGGCAAGTACTAAGGATGTCTACATTTTAGGGAGCTCTTTCAGAGAGCCTCCTCCCCCTACTGGTGGTCAGTTCTAGACTGCCTGTCTGGACTCCCCACCCCTGAACCTAAGCTTAAAGAAATGAGCACTTGGCCCACCACTTCCTCAAATTTGCTAACCTGGTCTAAGATGGCTCAGGGTCATTCTAGAAGAGGCAAGGCCCGGACTGGTTACCTAAAAAGCCCCATTCCAGCTCTAGGAGGTCATAGGACAGTAGGAAATCAGGGATTAGAATCTTACTTATACATTTTTACTTTTAATTTCAGACCTAGATTTCTAGTTAAATGTTTCTTACTAAGAGATGCTGAATGAAAGCAGGAGTCAAGATACCACTAAGAGAAAAAAATGTTAGCATGGGCAATAAATTTTGGTTGCCCAACCTCCTGAGTAAGATAGATTCTGTCTCCTGTACAGACCCTTTTAGTGCACAATTTATCACACACACACCCACAGTGGGATATATTGTACTGCAGATCGGGGCTTTACTGCCCTTGAATGTAGGGTTCAAGGGAGCGGGAGAAGAGGGGGATTTGGCAGCAATGACCCTCATTTTTCCTGTGCAAAGGCTATAGAAGGTCATAAATCCACATTGCAGAAGTAGAAACAAAGACAGAGGGACTGACAAAGGGCTCATATGAAAAATAGAAAGGGCCATCACCAATGACCTCTCTCTACAGGATGATCTGACTTCCTGAGGGGTGAGGAGTGACAAAAAGGGGCACACTCCTCACAGAGCAGTGACAGCACCTTCACCAGGGCAGATCAGACCCTGGGTCTACGACATACTGACCTCCAGCCTGTGCTCTCCCCAAGGCTCTAAGTGTTGGCTGTGATCTAGGAGACCTTGAAAAGGTGATGAACTGAGCATCAATTTGAGACTCAAATGACCATGAGAAGACTGGAGGTAGAGCCTGATCTTTCACTAATTAGCACACAGCCTTGGGCAAGTCCCTTAACCTTCCTGTATATAAGATGATAGGAATGGACAAAATCAATTATTTAGAGTATCATTAATAGCGAAGTTATAATTCTAAACCACCTGTTATTGTAGGGTCTGTAACTTTCTAAAGTTATTGTAAGGTTCAAGCTCATAACGCATTTATTCATTCAATCATTTGCTTGTTGATCTACACATTCAGTTAATATTAATGGAACCTGCTACCAATAAGGGAGGAAGGAAGCCCATCTTCAATATGCTTTGAGACAATATTTAAGCTTCTCTCTTTGTTGCTCTCTTCTGCTGCATTCATCTCTTAAGTAATCTAATCAGTTATTATTTTCCCAAGGAAAAAAACAGAGGCAAATTCAGTATTGGAATTAATTGTTTGGCTATCAAATCCACCCCCATTCTTAGTAACAACACTGAAGATCTGTAATAGAGATGTTCCCTCTCCTAGCGTGCTCAGAAATTTCCTTTTCACCTTCCAAGGCTGACTCTTCATTATTTTTGACAAGGTCTGCAGTTAAGATACATCATCAAACTCTGGTTTTGGCAATGGTGGAGTAATAGGAACTGATTTAACCTCCTGCCATAAACAACTAGACAAAATATAGGAAACAACTGTTTTGAGACACTGGATGACAGTTATTATAGATTCCGTGAAAGCTGAGAAGACAGAACCTGTGTGATGGGCCCTGATTGTGCTGCAATTCTATCTGGAAAGAATTTCAAGACTAGGTGGGGGAGGAGAAATCCAAACAGACCCTGTTGAGAGGAAAGAGATCAGAGTTTGGAGAGGTAGATTCATCTAGAACTACACAGATAAAGAGCTCCAGAAATCAGCAGAGCATCCCCTTGAAACTTTGTCGAGTACTAGGTTGTGCATGTTTAGAATGAATCTCCACAAAGCTGGCTGAGAATGACCATGGGGTTACACGCTGAAAATTCCCAGAGCTCATCTATGGTGGGAAGATGTTCAATTCTGTCTTGGTGAGCTTGGGCTGCTATAACAAATTACCATAGACTAGGGGGATTAAATGACAAGCATTTATTTCTCACACTTCTAGAGGTCAAGATATACAAGATCAAGGCATCAGAAGATCCACTATTTGTGAGGGCCCACTTCCTGGTTGGCACAGCCATTGTCGCATTGTGTCTTCACAAAGTGGAGAGGCGAGAGAGAGGAAGCAAACTCTCTCCTGTCTCTTCTTGTAAGGGCACCAATCCCATCATGAGAGCTCCACGCTCATTACCTCATCACTTCCCAAAGGCCCCACTTCCAAATTCTGTCACAATGGGGGTTACAGTTTCAACATATAATATGCAATCCACAATAAATTCCAACCAGCCACAGAGAAGAATCTTCAGTAAACTTTCAACATTCAGTGGAACGTTGACATTCGGTGGAGATGCCAGGGGAGACATACCTTGAAAGTGGGACTGAACTTTCCCTAGAGTGAAGGGTACGGTATACTCATCCAAGGGAATATTAGTGACAGGCCTCAGAGACATCAAACTAACCCACAAGTGACTTGACTGCCTGTAAAACAAATTCTACTACTCCTTAAAGGAAGATAATAAAATCCAGGCATTTACAATGCAAAGTATAATATAACCACCATCCAATCAAAAATTATTAAACATGCATAGAAGCAGGTAAGTGTGACCCAGGAAGAAGAAAAAAAGAAAACTATAGGCTAATATAACTTTTAAAGAGGGATGCAAAATTTTTCAACAAAATAGTAGTAGACCAAATCCAGCAATATATAAAAAGGATTATTAACCACGATCAAGTGAGATTAATCCCAGTTATGCAAGGTTGGTTTAACATCTGAAAATTAATCAATGTGAATAAAATTCACCATGTGAATAAAATAAAGGATAAAACCACATTATCATCTCAATAGATGCAGGAAAGCATGTGACAAAATCCAATACTCTTTCATGACAAAAACAATGAACAAACTAGAAACAGAATGGAACTTCCTGAACCTGATGAAGGCATCTGTAAAAACCCCACAGATGGCATATACTAAATGGTCAACGACTGAATGCTTTCTTCTTCAAATCAGGAATGTCTGCTTTTCCCACTACTATTCAATATTGTATTGGAAGTTCTAGCCATTGTAATTAGTGGGGAAAAAGAAATAAAAGGCATAAAGATTGGAAAGGAAGAAGTAAAACTATCTCTATTGGCAGTTGACATGATCTTGTATATAGAAAATCCTAAGGAATCCACTAAAAACCTACTATAACTAATAAATGAATTCACTGAGGTTGCAAGATAAAAGATCAATATACAAAAATCAGTTGTATTTCTACACACTCAGCAGTGAGAAATCCAAAAATAAAAATTAAGAAAACAATTTTATTTGCAATAGCATCAAAAAGAATAAAATACTTAGGAATATATTTAATGTAAACTAAATAATGTAAAATAAAATACTTAGGAATATATTTAATTTAAAGAAGTGCAAGACTTGTACCCTGAAAATTGTTGAAAGAAACTAAAGACCTAAGTAAATGGAAAGGCATCCCGTGTTCATGGATCTGAGAACTTAATACTGTTAAGATGGCAATAAGCCCCAAATTGATCTACAGATTTGATGTTATTCCTACTAAAATCTCAGCTAGATTATTTGCAGAAATTGAGAAGCTGATCTTAAAATTCATACAGAGATGCAGGGAACCCAGAATAGCCATAACAATCTGAAAAAAGAAGAGCAAAGTTAGAAAACTCACATTTCCTGTACTGTCAGACCTAAAAATTCAAGTGCTCCTCTGACATCTCTGAGCTGCACAGGGCCCCATGATCTCTCCTGCTCTCACCAGATATGCTCTCTCACCCAGCATCAAAGGATCTGTACTCTGCTAGTTCCCCTATGAGCTGGACAAGTTGCACCCTATCCGCTTCTCAACCTTACAGGTTTCAGTTCCCTGCCAGCCTGTGAAATTATTCAAACAAGCCAATTACATCTTCTGATGGGAAAAAGAGAGACCCCACTCTCTGGTTACTACAAAGCGTGCCTCCCACAGCCTCTGCTGGTGGCTCACAAGTGCAACATCCATGTGGCCCTGCATGGTGTGTGGTGTCCTCCTCCCCCAGGCTGGGAGTATATGTGACAATAAACTGTCCCCAATCTCAGCTGTCCAGTATCAGATGTCTCATGTTTAGTCATCTCATACTTTAAGGTGGGAGATCCCCCTTTACCAACAGAGTGAATAGGACACTCCCAATTCAGAGCTTACTTCAGAGGTAATCAGAACTCCTGCCAACTACAGAACTTATTACAAAGCAATCAAGACTGTGTGGCACCAGAAGAAAGATATAATGTAATAAAACTGAGTCTAGAAATAAACCATTACATTCATGGTCAGTTGATTTTCAACAATGGTGTCAACACAATTCAACGTGGAGAAAATAATCTTTTCAACAAATCATGCTGGGGCAACTGGGTAACTACATGCAAAAGAATGATGTTGGACCCCTATCTCAAAACATATACAAAAATGAATGAAAGACCTAAATGTAAGAGCTAAAACTATAAAACTCTTAGAAGAAAACATTGGTGTTAATCTTCATGACCTTGCATTAGGCAATAATTTCTTAGATATGACACCAAAAGCATAAGTAACCAAAAAAATAGTAAATTGAACTTGATAAAAATTTAAAATTTTTGTACTTCAAAGGACACTTTAAAGAAAGTGAAAAGACAACCCATAAAAGGGGAAATAATATTTGCAAGTTATATATCTGATAAGGGACTTGTATCCAGACTATATAAAGAATGTTTACAACTCAATAATAAAAAGACCAAAAAAATTTTTTTTAATGAGCAAAGCATTTGAATAGACATTTCTCCAAAGAAGATATGCAAAAGGCCAGTATCACATGTAAAGATGCTCAGTATCATTAGTCTTTAAGGAAATGCAAATCTAAACCACAATTAGATACCACTTCACACCCACTCAGATGGCTATAGTTAAACAGACAGATAATTTAAGTGTTGACGAGTAGAAATTGGAAAAATTGAAACCCTCATACATTGCTGGTGGGAATGTAAAATGATGCAGTGGTATAGAAAACAATTTGGCAGTTCCTCACAATGTTAAACATATAATTACCATGTGATCCAGCAATTCCACTCTTAGGTATATATATATCCAAGAAAAATAAAAACAGACCTCCACACAAAAATGTTTACAGAAGCATTAATCATAACAGCCAAAAAATAGAAACAATGTAAATGTCCATCAACTGATGAATGGATAAACACAAAGTGATGTGAGCATGCACTGCAATATTATTTAACAATATAAATGCATGAAGTACTCATACATGCTACAGAATAGATAAACCTTGAAAACGTATGCTGAGTGAAAGAAGCCAGTCACAAACGACCACACATTGCATGATCTCATTTATATGAAATATTCAGAAAAGTAGAGCAGTGGTTGCCAGGGGATGGAAGGAGGGAGAACGAGGAGTAAGTGCTAATGGGCATGGGGTTTCTTTTGGTGTGGTGAAGATATTCTGGAATTAGAACGCACTAACACAATTCTGAATATACTAAAAACCACTGAATTGCGCACTTCAGATGGATGAATTTCATGGTAATAAATTACATCCCAATAATGCTGTAAAAAAAAAATATATGGCAATGCAAAGATCTAATGTAGCCAAAACAACCTTGAAAAAGAAAAACAAAGATGGAGACCTTTTATTACCTGATTTCAAGACTCATTATAAACTTACAGTGATTGAGGCAGAGTCAGATATTGATCGATGAAACAGAACAGAGTCTAGAATGGACACATACTTACAGTATCAGTTGATTTTATAAAGGTGCTTAGGCAATTCAATGGGTATAGTCATTTCCACAAATGGTGCTATAAAATTGGATATCTACATGCAAAAACAAACAAACAAAATTTACCTTTATCCCACACTATATACAAAAAGTAAATAACAATGGGTCACAGACCTAAATGTAAGGGCTAAATTTATAAAACTTGTAGTAGAAAATAGAGAAAATGTCTATGAGTTTTGATCAGGCAAAGATTTCTCGAATATGACATAAAAGTATGAACTATAAATGAAAATTTTAATAAAATGAAGTTCATGAAAATTAAAATTTTTGTTCCTCAAAAGACATTGTTAAGAGAAGAAACAGCAAGATACAGACCTGGAAAAAATATTTGCAAAATACATACTTAACTTCAGAATATATAAAACATTCTCACAACTCAATAATAAGAATACAAATAACACAATAAAATGAGCAAAATATTTGAAACTAATCAATTAAGACATAAAAATGATAAAGATCATTTATCTCAACTTCATCACTCATTAGGGAAATGCACATTAAAACCATAATGAGAAACTCCTAGACATTCACTAGAATGGCCAAAATTTAAAAAATGACAATACCAAGTTTTAGTGAGAGAGTGGAGCAACTGGAACTTGCAAACATTATTGGTGAAAACGCAAAATGGTACAGACACTTTGGAAACCATTTGGCAACTTTCTATATTAAGTATATACTTGCTATATGATCCAGCAATCCCACTTCAACATATTTATCCAAGAAAAATTAAAATGGATATCCACACAAATACTTCTACTAGAATGTTCATAGTAGCTTCATTTATAATAGCCCAAAATTGTGAAAAAAGAGAATAAATAAATTGCCATATATCTATACAATGAAATACTACTCAACAGTTAAAAGGAAGGACCAAATGATGCATACAACAGCGTGAAGGCATCTCAAAAGCCTGTGCTCAGTGAAGGAAGACAGACACAAAACGCTACACACTGCATGGTTCAATTCACATGAGTTCTAGAAAAGAAAAAAATACAGTGATAGACAGAAAAGGCTCTATGACTGCCAATGCCCAAGGTCAGGGCAGGGGATGGACTGAAACACAGCATAAGGAAAATCTTCTGTATTTTGATTATGCTGATAGATACACTTCTATGCACGTTTGTCAAAATTCATCAAATTATACACTTAAAATTGGTAACTCTTATGAATGCAAATTATACCTGGGTAAAGCTGATTAACAACAATATCTGAACTATGGCAGTAATTGGCAAGGAGGCCGTTGGGAGGGAAGTGTGGCCATGTATTGGGATAACATAAAACAACGTGACCCCTTATTCACAGAGATCTGCATGAAGAAAAGTGGGTTTAAATAGTCACAGAAGGAAGTATAGTTAAATTTAACAAAATGCACAACCATCCTCTTTTTGAAACTGAAATAGGAAATGTAAGAGCGGTACTCTTTCTGAGAGTGGCTTCTTCCTTCTGCCTGGGGGAATTTGGGTAGAACTGGTGTAGAGTCTTTTCATTAGAGCACCAACCTTAACCTTCAAGTCCCAGAGGCAACGCCCAGCAGGGGAAGTGTGCTGTGACCCCAGGTGCCCACCTCAGGGCTGTGGGCTCCGGCTGGGGCCCGGTATTCATGCCCCTGAGTGAGGGTCAGGGGCTGGTTCTGACCACTAGATGTAGACACTCGATTCTCTTTTTTAAACTCATGATTCAATTTCCAGGCTTAAGGTAAATCAAGGTAGAAACAACACAGGTTTAGGAGATACCGAATTTTTTAAATTACTTTAATTCATCTGCAGAAAAACATGATTTGCAAGGCAAAACCTTGTGTTCCACTTCTGGCTTCAAAGATCTGGCTTCTCTGTTCTCAGTTCTACCCGCCTGTCATTGAGGACGCTACGTTATCATTACAGATTCTAAAACCTAAGTTCTGGACTAGCAGACAGGTAACCTGTGTACACACCTGAGTATTATGTTGGATTTTTGTTTTGTTTTTTCCTGGAGAAAATGGAACAACCCATCTATTCTCACTTCTTTTGTAAAGTATATTTCATCTTTCACATAAATACCACTATCTGGCTTATTCCGGCTGGTGAAGACTTGCTTCCTACCATTATAAATATGGAGGACCGTTACTGCTCTTTGCAGATGCTAGACAACAAGAAATACTTTCACTGGTTGAAAGAAATATGAAATGAAGAGAAGAGGACACATTTAGAAGGCGTAAAGAGAAGTAGGAAGTGCTTCCTCACCTCCTGGGTACATTTTAAAGCTTCAGCTCCTAGCTCTCATTTAACAGATCCACAGCTCAATTCCCAAGTCAAATTTTCTCTGGTCAGGTCAAGCAGAATTATTAGAAGCGTCGAAAGAAGTTGTTTTAAAGAGTGTCTCAACCGGGGAATAATCCTCCTGCCGAAGCAAGCAGGTGAGAAGGCACTGGGGACACACTGCTCCATGTTCAAAAAAGGTGTGTTTATGGGCCCCACAATGCTCCAGGGGGAGTGTATTTATTTAGTGAGGATCTTCGTCTAGAGATGAAATGAAGCACCATCAAGGCCAGGCATATTTTGGGTAAAAACCCTAGGCTGCTGCAAATCCAAGGACTCCAGGTCCAAAATCAGGGAAAGCTATTTGAGAAATGCTTTAAAAAACTAAATATAGCTCTTTTTCTTTCTTCCCTTATTGAATGAGCACACACGACTGTGTCGAGACACATGAACACACACAGCACAATCCTCACAGCCTTTTTGACAAGCACCAGCAGGTTGTCACCTCATTGTGACTCGGTTTCTGCATATGTAAAACTACGACAGAATCTGTCTCACAGTGCAGTTGGGAGGAATAAAGGAGACAAGGCACATTCAGCACATGGAATAGAACCTGGCCATGCTAAGTAATTGTTAACTTGTATATATAATTATGATGTGTATGTGAGAACACACCAAAACCTATGCGTGCACCCCTGCACATCCACATCACGGGTGTGTGAGTGCAGGCACACACACACATACACACAGCGTGGGTGCAATCTCTGACCCATCTGGACATATGTAGATGCACGTCTCCCCAGCCTCGAGTGTGCGTGCTCAGATGCGCACAGTGGCACACTCCTGGCCAGGATCAGTAGTGGTCCCCTAATAGCTCACAGAGCACCTAGTTCCTGAGGCCTGACCTGTCCTGTCCTGTCGTTCTCTGAGGTGCACACGCTGAAGGACACCAGCTCTCCCAAAGCCTGCGTCCCACCCCAAGGTGCAGTGGCCCTGCCTGTGGGAGGAGCCCGCATGTCTCTCCCCTCCACAGCTTTCTGTCCTGAGTCACAGCAGCTCCTCATGGAAGTGAGAGCCTGCACAGGGCACCTGCTGGTTTAGGGGAGCCCAGCCAAGGAGAAACCTTCCAGCGCACTCCGTTGGTTCCAGTGTCAAGGGCAGACTCCTTTAAACCTTGCGTGAGGTCAGGTGCCGCTGCCCTCAGCCTGCCTCAGCCCTCTGCACTGGCCCGAGAACCGAGCTGCTGCCCTCCAGGACCACTTGCTCTCACAGGCTTCAGGGCCCTTTTCACGCCCTTCTCCACCCAGCAGGCTCTGCCTTGGTCTCCTAAACCCAGCTCAAGCATCAAAGCTTATCCGAATGGACCCCGGCATGCCTTGTTTCCTTCTCTGTGCCCCTGCCCAGTCCTTTGCCACCCAGGGTGGTGCTGCGTGTGCTGCACAGAGACGATTCACAGGGATAAGTCCACCTTCTCCCACCAGCCTTCTCTGTCCTAGACCATCGGGCCCTCAGCATCTCCCAACCTCACTCTCCACACTCTTTCCTTTACTCATGGCTCCGTTCACCTCAGCCTCCATCCTGGGCCTCAAATATGTCAAACATTTCCCTGCCTCAGGACCTTTGCACAGGCTGTGCCCTCTGCCCCCGCTCCTGCACCCACAAAACACCCACACACACGCGATCCCTGACTATTTACATGACCTTTGCCTTCTTCTTAGCCTTCCAGTCTCAGTTCAAACGTTCCCCCTTCAGAGCAGCCTTCCAGACTCCCCATCCCAAAGATCCCCTCTCTCCCTGGTACACTCCAGGTTCTGACCCTCTTGACCTCCTTCACACCCTGTAATTACTCTATCCAATTATCTGTTTCATGTTTATTGTCTGTCCCCCAGTTGGAATGTCAGCTCACATGTTCTTAACCATGTCTGCCTCACCGTGTTTCCCCAGCACCCCATGGCACCTGCCACACAGGAGGCGCTCCGTGAATCGTGGGTCCATTCCCCTCCAGGCACTGAGTTTCTGAAGGACAAGGACTGTGGTTAATATTCACAACTTTCTCTTCTCGGTGTTTGACTATCCAGGGGTGACAGGAGCACTTTATACCAGAAGGTAAAACTCTACCCCCTTATTAAAATGGAGCTGCTCTGTTTGAAGCAGGGATGCGTGGAGTGTGTACAGGCACACACACATGCACACTCACACACACACTCACACATAATTTCTGTCTGATTGGTTTGTGGTCCCTCCCTGGAATCACCATGTCTCTAATAAGCTGAGTGTGAAAAACACACTAGTGAGTTCTGTGAAGGATGTTGCTCTGGTCCAAATAATTGTGTCACCCAAAATCTGTATGTTAAATCCTAATTCCCAGTGTGATGGTATTAGGAGGTGGGGCCTTCGGGAGGTGATGTGGTCATGAGGGTGGAGCCCCCATGGATGGGATTAGTGCCCTTATGACAGGGACCCCAGAGAGCTCCTCGCCCCTTCTGCTGAGTGAGGATACAGTGAGACGTTTGCAGTCTGTGACCGGGAAGACGGCCCTCACCGCCATGAGGCTGTGATGGCACCGTGATCTCGGACTTCCAGCCTCCAGAAGTGTGAGGAATGGATTTCTGTTGTTTATAAGCTACCCAGTCTGTGGTGTTTCTCTGAACGGACCAAGACGTAAGTGTTCCCTCCCCTAAGTTCTGGACTTCCTAGGTGAGGAAGAGGCAAGCAACTAGGGTTATTGCTGCCTGGAAGAGAAAGAGTCAACCAGCCACAGGGAGAATAGAGCCAGAGACCTTCCCACTTGTCTGCTGAGTGCTAACAGACCTCTGGAGAGGTTAGGTTGTTGGGAGGCAGGGAGCTGGAAGGTCTCAAGAAGAATGGAGAGACCTCATTAGAGGGCGTTCAGGGCATCACACCTCACTGTGGTCAGTGAGATCCGACAGGGGTGCTGTCATCTGTCTTTGCTGGGATCCCCTGAGACAGACAGATGGTACCCTCTGGTGAGCCCAAGCCACCTCCTCATTAGAAACATGGACTTGCAGACAGGGAAGGGAGTCTGGGGTTACTCACTGTATTAGTCAGGGTTCTCCAGAGAAACAGAACCAAGAGGGTGTGCACATAGAGAGATAGACTTGCTTTAAGGAATTGTCTCATGTGATTATGGAGGCTGGCAGTTCCAACATCTGCAGGGTGGTCCGGCAGGAAAGAGCTGAATTTGCAGTTCACGTCTGAAGGCTGTCTGCTGCAGAATTCCCTCTTATTCAGGGGAGGTCCGCCTTTTGTTCTACCCGGGTCTTCAACTGATTGAATGAGGCCCATCCACGTTGGGGAGGGCAATCTGCTTAACTCCAAGTCCACCAATTTAAATGTTAATCTCATCCAAAAACACCCTCCCAGAAACACCCAGAACAACATTTGACCAAATCTCTGGCCACCACGGCCCAGCCAAGTTGACACATGAATTAACCACCACATTCACCCAAGAGCTTCATTTGTCACAACAGAAATCTGAGCCGCAGACAGCAAGCTGGTCAGTGCCCCAGGCCACAAATTGGGCAAATGCAAGATGAGGCCACAGGGCTCCTGCTTCTTTGTCTGGGGCACCCTCTGTTCTCAGGCTGCCTTTCAGAGGAAGCATGAGTCTGGCCCACAGACACACAGCTCACCTGACTCCTGGACCTGAAGAACCTCCAAACTAGGCTTCTTTGTCCCTCCTACCAGTCAAGCTATTATCCCCAAACCCCAGAATGTCAGAGCCCTTCTTCAGAATTTCCCCTGAAGCTATAGTGCACGGGTGGACAGAGAGCCAACTGCCCCTGGAACATCAGCCTTGACTCTCCCTGCAGCTCTCACGCCCCTGCTGGTCCATGTGGCACCTCTCCCTGTCCTGTCTCCTGCTTTCTCTGAGTATCTGCCTGCTCTGTCTGCCCCAGGATCCTTCCCCATCACACCACATCCCTCTCCCCATCCCTGCCCTTTTCCACCCAGCCCCCTCCTCCTCCTCTTCCTCCCTTCCCCATCACTGTCCCTGCCCCTCTTCTCTTCCCTTCCAGCCCCCTCCTTCTCCTCCTCCTCTCCCTGTCTTACCCAGCACTGTCCTTGCCTCTTCCCATCCAGCCGCTCATCCTCTATTTTAACCACCTTCCTCTCCCACCACCGTCAGCCCTCTGCTCCTCACACCCTGCTCCTCCTCTGGCCTGTGACTCTGCCCCCTATGTCTCTGCAGGATTGGGAGCTGGAAGCCAACAGGTCTGGCAGGTGTGAAGCAGGTGGGGTGGTATCTGAAGGCAGAGCCTGAGAGGTTGGGAACCAGGAGCCCAGCTTGTAGATTCATTTGTCTTGTTCTTGTCAGTTCTCTTAATAGTCATTGAACCAGCCTCTTCCAGTACCTAACCTCTTCATTGACAGAAAGTGATGACAGCTATATGCCCCTTGGGTTTCGAGTGCCAGTGGGTCCTCCGAGATGACACATCAGTGGAGGACAGCTAGCATAGAGGCAGTGTCCCGCATGGTGAAAGGTACTTTCTGGAGTAGACTGCCTGGACTCATGTCCCAGACCTCCTGGTTGCTAACTGTGTGACACTAGATGGGAAGCATCACATCTCTGCCTGTTTCCTCATCTGCAAAATGGAGATGATGACCGCATATGACCCACAGGCTACCAGGAGGATTAAATATATCAATACTTGTGACGCAATTGCATCAGGGCCTGCACAGAGCAGCTTCTTCCATCTTTGCTCTTTGGGACTGACTCTGTCTTGCTTCATGTGGCAGGATGCCATGGGAGTGGTGGAGGAGTCCTGATCACCAGAAATGGAACCTGCTCACACAGGGATCATCTTCCAGACCAGGCATGGTGACCGTCTTTACGTGGATGGGGGCTGGGCTGGCTTCCTTTCCTCCCCAGAACTGCGAGGAGCTCCGTTCTTCCTGCTCTTCCTGTCCCAGTATAAAGCCAAACATTTGCATTGTGTTCTACATGTTATAGGACATTCCCGAACCTTATCTTACTCAATCCACACAAACACCCTGTGACAGATTTTCCCTATGAGAGAACTAAGGCCAAATCTAAAGCATGAACTAAGAACCACGAAGTTCTTTGTCAAGGGCACGGAGCTAAAGAATGTCAAAGACTCCAGGAAGGCAGAGAAACAGACATCTCCTGGGCTTACCGAGGCCTAACCACCAGCAGGGCTGTGAACTGGCAGGAGTACCGGAGAGCTAACCAGTGCTAACCAACCACCACCAGACCCGGGGCCTGGGACACAAAGAGGAACGTTCTGTTCCACAAGGAAGGAAAGGTAGAGAAAAATATCCAAGAAAAAAAGAAAGAAAAATTGATGGCAATAGAAAAAGAATTCTGGAGGCTTAGAGGAGAGAGTTGCTTTATGTAACGGGTGATCTTGGTGGGGTACAGGAGCCTTGTTCGTGGGATATTGCAGTCTCCCCTGGTTTACATCAGGATCCTGTTAAGAAACAAAGTGGGAAATTGGGAAGGAAGGATCTCAGGCCCAGAAACATTCCTACCTTACAGTCCTGGCTGTGGGCCGAGAGTGCAGGCAATGCGGGATGAGGGGACACTCACCTCCACCCTGCCCCTCCACCAGGCTGAGGTCACCTCAGGCCTTGCCCTGCTTGCCCATGCAGCCTCACCTGGTAGGACATACCCCTCCTGAGGATGCTTCACCTAGCAAGCCACAAGGAGGGCTGGGGTTCAGAAAATGCAGTCCTGGTTGGCCTTTGCACATTGACCCAGTGTTAAAATTGCTTTGGGAAAGCTTCAGACTTTGCAAAAACCAAATTTCAAGTCATATTTTGCTCTGATTCTTATTTATTTCAGAGAACCAAGCACACAATTATGAGGGTAGCTAATCCCCTAAAAGTGTGCATGCAGGTATGTGTGTGTGTGTGTGTGTGCTTGCTTAGGTAATTCTTCTCCAGCTCTTAAGCAGATGGTAGGAACGTGTCCATGCCACTCGAGCCTTCAGCAACGGCCAGCTCTTGGCCAGTCTGACCTGGTGTGAGGGGCAGCAGTGAGTGGTCCATGGCAGAGTCAGCTCTTATTTCAGGTGCAAACACCACACCCAGGACTGTAAACGAGATCTACCATCCAAAATAGGCCATGACAAAAGGCCTTCAGAGGGGTGAGGAACTTTAGCTCCTGATATGTCCCCCACCACAAACACCTCCCAAACATGGAATGCCTGCATGCAAATCTAGTGTGCACACCGTGGCATTAGGCTCCCCATCAGCCCTCTCCTGCTGTCAAATCTTTCTACCCCCTGCTCCAGTTAGCATATTTTCAGCTGCAAGTAACAGGAAAATCCCCTAGCAGTGACATAACCGTGAGGACAGTCACTCTCTCAGATTCTAACCTCAAGTCTGGACGCAGAGCAGTGCCCGCCCACGCTGGCAAAGTACCTAAATGATGACATCAGGGACCGCCACATTCCATCTTCCCTCTCCGCATCCTCAGGGACTGCAGACGGCTCCCTTATGTTTGCAGAATGGCTGAAGCAGTTCCCAGCTGGAAATGTAGGCACGACCACGTCCAGAAACAAAGAAGAGGGACATTTTCTTCCCTTCGACTGTTTTATCAAGGAGGAAAACCTCCAAAACTCCCCATCTGACTTTCCCTTAAGCTCCCTTTGGCTAGAAATAGGTAATAGTCCTATGAACTAGTCAGAAAAGAAACTGGGAAAGCAAAAATATGACATCTTCAGGCCATCGTGGGCTGATGGAGGAATAATTTGGGAAAGCAGACACCAGTGTATGGGGGGTTGGCTGTACACCAAAGGGCTCATGTTCCCCAACACAACAGCCTTTGCACATGCTGTTCCCTCTGCCCTTACTTCCTTCCCCTCCCCAACCCTTTTTTTACTTGCAAACTCCTCTCAGTCTAGAAAGTTCTCTCACTTCCCCTGAGAGCTTCCTTGATTCCCCCAGAGAGCTGCTTTGTTAGATCCAAGTCTGCATGACATATTTACTTAGCTTCCACATCTGTTACTCAGATGTGAACTCCTTGATTTCAGAGACCATGTCCCTGCTCGTGCCTGCTCCAAATCTCACCTTCCATGCTCCCAGCAAGCCCCACACTGGGCACAGTACTATTCAGCTGACAGTCTATGCTCTGCACATTTTGACGAATGAACAGATGAGTGAATGAGCAAGTAAATGATTGAGTAGGTTAAAATATAATTTACATAGTGATTATGCCACTTAAGAGCTTTGGAGTGTCTAAGGAAAGTCACAGTTGGATGTAGCCCTCTCTAAATTAACAGGACTGTGACTGCTCATCGATTTGGATGCTGTTCCTGTTCTGGGAAGAAAGAGATGGAGACTGCTATCCCCCAGAGACATGGGGCTGTTCTCAGTGTGTCCAGGCCTCAGGTGAGGCTCCTTATGTTAGTACAACCAGAAAGTGTGGTTCTCAAAATCCAGTATGTGTGTTTGCTTCCTATTGCTGCTGTAACAGATTATATCACATGTATAGTAGCACAAAACAGTGCAAATTTATTGCCTTACAGTTCTGAAGTTCAGAAATCCAACACAGGTCTTGCTGGATTAAAATCAAGATGTGAGTGAGCTGCTGTCCTTTCTGGAGGTGCGAGGGGAGAGTCCACTTCTTGCCTTTTCCAACTTCTAGAGGACACCTGCATTCCTTGGTCCATGGACCCTTTCCCCAACTTCAAAGCCAGCCACGTGGACCAGGTCCTTCTCCCACCTCATCTCTCTAACCTTTCTTCCTTTGTCCCATCTAACTGTCTAACTCTCTAACCATAGCTGGGAAAAGGTCTCTGATTTTAAGGACTTTTGTGATTAGATTGGGTACACCAGATAATCCATGATACTATCCCTATCCATAACCTTGAGAACATCTGCAAAGTCCCTTTTGCTATGAAAGGTAGCTTATACAGAGTTTCCGGGGGTTAGGATGTGGACATCCCCAGAGGCCTTTATTCTGCCCACCATATGTGTGGAAGACTCACTGACGAACTTGGTAGGGGGACTCTCAGACCACACCTACAGAGATTCTGATTCAGTGTCTGAGGGGTGTCCATGGGTCAGCATTTATAACACCCCCTGACAATTCGAATGAAAGTGGCTCAAGGAGCTCTCTCCGAGAACCACTAATGGGGCACTTACAAGGCATTTCCACTTTCATGATTTGGAGTGATTTGCACAAGAGCCTTTGGAGACAGGAAGGTAGGGATACTCGTGCCCATTTCAGAGATGGGTGCCTGGAACTTAGGCTGAAAGAAGGGTATCGTATTGAGTGTAACAGACCCAGGGCTGTGGCTTAAATCTTCAGGCACCAAGTCAGGAGCTCCTGGCACCTCTCTGCCAATAAGTGTCACCACAGAAAATGACAGTGTCCTCATGTCCCTTCCCAGAGGCTGGAGATGGCAAGCAGCACCACAAGATGAAGGACACAGATCGCCCTGGGTGCTGCTCTGCAGGGAAAGGATGGCAATCACACAAGCTCTCTGGTGTGAAACGGGCCACCTTCCCCAAGGTCCCCACAGGCCTGAGCAGTGATGGGGAGATCTGCCTACCTCTGCCCCACTGGGCCCTACACAAAGACACCTCTCCACACTGGCTCTGAGCCTGGCTGCACCCCACGAGGTCCTCCTGCCACCCTGCACCCCGCAGTCTCTGCATCAGGAGAGAGTCCATCTGCAGGCAGGGCCCTGGGTCTCTGCAAGATCCACTTCTGTTGCAGGCTTGTGGGTTTGTGAGCTGTGTTCCAACCTAATTATTCATGATTAGATGAATAGTGGGATGTGAAATATTAATTGAAAAATGTTGGTGCTTACCTTCTGCAGTCTGGAGAGTGTGTGTGCCTGTCTGGTTCACAGGAAGGGATTGTATTTTCTAGATCATTGATTTATCATCATCAAGGCTCCAAACGCAGTGCTGTGTGAGTCAGCGTCAGGAATCTGCTCCTCCCGTCGTGTACCTCAGACTGAAGTTGCGTCCAGCTCTCTGAATGTCAAAGCAGACTGGACTCAGTTTGGTGTGACAGCCACCCCATCCCGTCAAGGTTTATTTATCTCATTTGCATTCGGAATGGATGATTTCAGTGAGACTCGCACAATTATCTCTGCACAATATTGGCTATAAAGAGAACATCCTGTAGTTTGGCCCCTGGTATTGTGCCCGCTGTGGAGCAGGGGCGGGGAAGCCAACCTCGCCGTGGCCTCTCCTCTCACCAGGCATGCCCAGACAGCTCCCTGGATGAGGCAGCATCCTGGCCATCACAGGAATTCCCAGGAGAAGGGTGGGAGGGTGTGAGAAATGGGCAGTCTTCATGTGGCACAGGTTTGGAGTGGGGAGGTGGAGACCAGATTCCTGGCTGAGGCAGATGCCCATCAGAATCAGTAAAGAATCCACACTTCCCCAAACCTCGCATGCTGGTCCTATGCTGCTGGGCAGTTGCACCTCGGGGTACAGTTTCCCTCCACCTGTGTGCCTGGCCCTGCAGGCACAGAGCTTTGCTCCTGACTCATCCAGAAGTGGGTGGCAGCAGCATCCTAAGTCACTCACAGAGACACAATCCCATGGCCACAACCCATGGCCCCGTGGTCCCACACAAAGACACACACAGAGATGACAGTCACACAGATGCACACATTCACTTCCTGTCACCTCACTCTTTTTCTCTTAGCAGTTGTTACTAAGCTGAAATTATGTTAATTGTCTTCATTTTTATCTCTGTCCCTAAGACAGAGATGTTCACCAAATCTCTTCTGTTTTCCTTCTGGACCCACGGTGAGACTACTCACCCAGCCCCATTGTAGGTGGGTGTACTCAGCTCCTGTGCCCAGCAGAAGTGATGGGGGCCACTTCCCAGCACCATCCTCCGTGCTCTCTTTCCCTTCCTGCCCTCCTCGTGTGGGTGAACTCAGTGCACACACCTTGAACTTTACATGAATAAGAAATGAATTTATACAGCATGAAGGCACTGAGATTTTCGAGTTTATCTGTAGAGCACCTGGCATTACCTGAACTCATACCCTCCTCCAACCAGGAAGCCGGCTCTGTGAGGGCAAAGACAGTTTCTGCCTTACACCACCCACACCTCTAGCACCCACACACAGCAAGCTGTCAATCAGTAGTTGTTGAATGAACGAGTGAACGAATAAACAGGTAGATGAAGGAAGGTGCCCTGCCTCTGCCTACCCTCCACTTCTCCAGCTTGGAAACCACTCTCTCTGGGAGGCTCTCCCTGGCCCGGCTCTGGACTTCCTTCCCTGGGTGCAGACAGAGGCTGGATTTGTTCTCTGGGGTCAGGGATCCCCTGCCAGCCCTTGAGCTCCCCATGCAGAACCACGTGGATCTGTTCACTGTTGTGTCCAGCTTCTGCCACCATGCTCCCCGTCCAGCAGGAGCTCGTAAACATGAGTTACAGGACTGAGTGGATAAACCAGAATTTTTTAGCACTTTGAGTCTACAAAGCACTTCTGCAGACAAATGTCCCTCGCCATCCAGATGTGTTCAATTCCTGGGTTCAGACAGTGAGAGCTGTGATGATGTTATTGAGCAATGGGCTCGCTCACCACAATCAGAGCCAATTAATCACAACGAGCTAGGGATCGAGAAATGAAGTTTTAATTTGATTAGCCAGCATAACTCGGAAGATGGTAGACTAATGTCTCAAAAAACCATCTTCAAGGACTACAGAGTTTTGAGGCAGTTATACAGGGAAAATGGGCAGTTAGGAGGGAGGTCCAGGGATGTTGGTGTCCAGCTGTGACGGGCTCCAGGCATCACATTGTTCCATTCTTCTGTCAGCTGTGATGGATACCTTGGACGAGTGTTTCCCACCTGTGGTCAGCCTGTTCCTGGAGAGAAATTCATCAAACAAAGTTTTAATTTAGCAAGCTATTGAGGAGTACATATGTAAGTAGAGGCCATAAATCAGGAGAACATGTGAATTTTTTGGAGTACGTACAGAGCAGCAAATAGTCACACAGAGGAGGGGCTGGGGCCATTTAGTGTCACAAGATGGCCTCACTTATGTTCATTTACAGTGACAATAAGGACAGTGTGATCTGAATCTGCTGCTGAATTCGTGAGTGAAAGACAGCAAGTCCTGAGAGTGCTGATTTTAAAATGGATCACAATTATCTTTTTAGTTAATCTTTCTAGTTCCTAGGTTCCCACA
Organism: Tapirus indicus; assembly: GCA_031878705.1. Taxonomy (NCBI): domain Eukaryota; kingdom Metazoa; phylum Chordata; class Mammalia; order Perissodactyla; family Tapiridae; genus Tapirus; species Tapirus indicus. The sequence continues at coordinate 83,404,855 of CM062924.1, read as the reverse complement.
GTAAGGGTTATCTGCACTTTAGTTCATTTGATCTTCACAATAATCCTCTGAGGTATAAGCATCCCCATGATAAATGACAAGCCAGGTTCAGAAAGGTTGACTATTTTCCAAAAGATCCACAGCATGTTAATGGCAGAACCCAGCCTGGAACTCGGCCACAGAATTCTCTCTCCCTTTGTGTTCTCTACAGAAACCCAAGAGACTGTCTAAGAATAGCAGCAGCATGGCCTGAATTTCCTGAGGAAGCCCTGATTTTAAATCATTTTCCCATTTTGCCTGGAAGTGCACTAGAATTTGTCATGCCCTTGTACAATTCCCACTTGGAGAATGTGGTCTCCATTTGTACAAGGTACAGCCCAAGGTGATGTGGCCTGCTGTGCATCAGGTCCCTTCAGATCTGACCCATCATGCATCTAGTCACTGGAACCACCCCTACAGTGCCCTTCCTCCACCACCCACCCCTGCCTGCCAGTTGCCCCCTTGTCCCCTACCACTCATCCCCTGGACACAAGGGGCCTTGTAGGAAAAGCCTTTCTTCTTTTCCTGGCCTCCCAGATTTCTAGGGTCCCAGCAGACAAGGAGTGGGGAAAATTCAGGGCTGGGAGAGCTGCCAAATCGGGGCCAGGCGTCAGACCACAGCTGAGCCATCTCACTAAACAACGCTTGAAATGTCGGCAGCATAATTGACTTCCACGCCTGTGAAAATGTAGGTCAGCGCTTCAATGCAATGAGAAAAAAGCATGACCACCGGACTAAAAGACAGAAGGGAAGTAATTACGAAATATAGATTAAATAACCATCAGATAACAAGCCGAATAATAAGCATAAACACATGGAGATAAAGGAAAACAATTAAGTCAGTAGGTTGTAACTGGTTCCCAAACTTGTCAGGAGCTCCCCCTCCTTCCTGTTTATGGCAAATGTAATTCTGTCCCATTCCTGCAGAATCTGCTTTCTCTTCTCTCTGCCTGGGGCCTGGAGCTGCCTTGACAGGGGCTGTTCTTTGTCCTGGAGGAATCGGGTCTTGTCCCTGCTGCCGGCTTTGTAGGCTTGGAAGCAGTTGTGGATCCTACAAGCAAGGGGTACCTGGGGTGCTCTGAGAGCATCCAGAGCCCCAGGCCTTGCACTGAAGTTGTTGGCCTTGGACAATGTCACCATGAAATTCTCCAAAACTCCACACCAAAAACCTCTGCTTAAGTGGAGCTATCCCAATGCTTTTATAGCTTCATTCCTTCCATTGGCAATTTAGCTGCCAGGAGAAGGGAGAGCCAGAGAGGGCTCCAGAAGGTTGGGTAATAGAGACACTTTTTGACCGGGTGTCAGGACACCTAGGTATAGATTTGATTCTTTCGGTCTACTATGAACCCACTGTGTGACCTTGGGAAAGTGAAATAACTTCTCTGGGCCTCCATTTCCTTGTCAGTAAGACAACGGTTTCACAAGCTGGTCTGCAAAGCCATTATCTTTCTAACAGCAGGAGTCAGGCAACTTGGGAAGGTCTCTTGTCTGCTCAGTGGATGAGGCTCCACGGAACTAAATCCAGTGGAGGGAGGCTGCCCTTCTCCTCAAAGGACCTGAGGGCCGAGTGTCACCTACGTTCCCCACAAAGCTGGCCCTCACACCTGCCGTGCTCACTGGCGTCCCTCCAGCCTGACACAGAAGGTGGCCTGCCCTTTGTGGTCACCTCCTTCAGCTTCCTCTCAGGGAACAAGAGGCAGGCAGCATGAGGGACAGAGCTGCAAGGCCCTGGGCTCCGAGCACATCCAGGCCTCACGCAGACAAGGACACAGGCCCAGAGAGGGCGTGACTCACCCAGCTCTTACTCTGCAAGTCTGGGGCTACAAGTAAACCACTTTCTGTTCAGAGACAGTTTCCTTACCTGCAGACTGGGCTTTGGACCACCTATTCACAGTGTTCTGTGAGGAAAAATTAAGAAGCTGTAACACCTAACACATGGCAGGTAGTCAAAAGTGATTGGTACTTTTCACACCACATTCTCTTAATAACGCTTGGCAGGCCTCAAACGAGACTCCTGGTTTCCTGATTACGAGACCCACATTCATCCTATTGCAGCTGTTGCTTCTGAAAAGAAATAACACCCCTCCTCCTGCTCCTTAGACACTTCTAAACAGAGGACTCGGCAGGAGTCCACATTTGACAACGGACAGTAACGTGAATTTGAGTAAAGCAGAGGGGCAACTCTGAACCAGGTGGCTGAAGACCTGGGTTCTGGGGTCAATTCCACAGGGGAGTGACTTAGCTGGGTGAGTCTGCAGACCTTTAACCTTTCTGTACCTCCTCTTCTCATCTGTCAAACAACGGTAAGAGTCCCTGTCTCACTAACCTCACAGACACTCTGTAAGGAACCATCTGGAGCACAGTTATAAAAAAAACCTTAAAAACATAGACATCTGGGTCCAATGAAAAGATTTGTTACTCTAAGGGGGTTCCCAAAGTTTGTGTTATGGGGATCAGAAAAGATTATGGATGTGAAGGCTTTTTGTAAACCTTACAATGCTCAGCAAAAGGAAGCACCATTCTTATGAAGCTGTGTGGGCTGATGGAGGCAAGGAGGGCCGTGCTCGAGATCACATAGCCTGGTCTGACGGACACAGGACACAGAGGCCTGGTTTCCTCCCGGGCATTCTCCCAGAGTCTGTGCCTGCGACACATCATACAGAGAAGAGAGCCGTGGACAGGCTCCCAGCTGGGTTTGTTTGCCTGCTGAAACCCCTTCTGTTACAATCCCACTTATCAAAGTAGCTTCCATCTGTCAGAAAGGGCAACTTTGTATAATAAATTACGTTGGTTTAATCAAATATTTCCATGGATTGAATTAGGTTTAATTGGTTGTCCTCAAGACACTCCCATCCTTCCCAGCAGAGCTGGCCAACATCCCAACTGCCCCCTCCTATCCTCTGTGCCAGGAGTAGCCCCTGAACTGGCCCCTAAGCCAGGCCCAAGCAGTGCCCCAGCCTAAGACCCCAGCACTGACTGGGTGCACTGGGGAATCTGGTCGGAGTGTGGGCATCAGTCCTCTAGACACTATGTTCCCTCAGCACTCTTAGAGATTCTTCCATATCAGTGCCTACAGAGACTTGACTCACTTCTTTTTAATAGCTGCAAAGTATGTTATTGATGGAAGTAACATAATTGATTTATCTCTATAGATGGAACAGATTCAGGTAGAATCTCAGCTACACGTTCATTTGGACAAGTCACTTTATTCTTGAGTCTCAACGTACTCTTCTGTAACAAGGAGGTGAAACCTGCTTTATGTACCTCACAGGACAGTTGTCGGCTGAAATAACAATAACCATGCACTGAGGGTCGCACCGGGCCATGGAAGCACTCCACAGCATCATTCCACTCAATCCTCAGAGCAACCTATTGAGCAGGAGTTGTCACCCCTGGACAAGGATGAGGAAACCAAGCACAGAGAGCTTGTCACATCATTAGTAAGTGAGGTAGCTGGGCCAGGCTCAACAGAACAAGGTGTGTGGAAGCAATCAGGCGTGGAAAAGCCCTGTCAGATGAGATTCGCTGTCGCCTGAGGCGGGGACAACGCAGGTGGGTGTCCCCGTGGGAGTCCTGGCTGCCCACTGATCCACCTGCAGACACCTCACTCTGCTCTGGGTGGAGCAGAAGCCAGTGTAGCTTGAGGCTTAACGGGAGGGGGGCTCGGACCACCCCGTGTCTGCCTACCCAGGGTCCTCTGTCTGTGCTCTCTGCCTTCAGCAGTGCTCTCATGACTGTCCCCACCTCACTGCTATTGCTCCGCTTTGGGTTCATGACTGCACCCCAATGAGCAGCTCAGTGCATCACACAAGGTAGATGTTTAATCGGTGTATGTTGTATTGAGTAAATTTCCTCTGCACAATTAAACCAGAAACAAATGTATAGAAGCCAACCTCTGGATGTGAACAGAGCAGGGGTTCATGGGAGGAAGGCAGGTAGAGAGCAGAAGAAAGAGCTGGTGAAACTCTTCCCACCATGGGTCCTCCCACTTCTGGGCCGTCATCCTGGAGAGGGGGCCATGCAGGGTCTCAGAGAGTCTCCTGTTCCAGGTGTGTCTGGATCACAAGCCGGGATGCAGAAAAGCAGGTCCTCACCCCTCAGAGAACAGTGTCCTCTTTGCAGTGGATCCCTCCTGAGGGTGGTTTGAGTGGCCAAGGCCTGAGCCATGTCTCTGCACTTGCAGCATGGGGTGGTCACCGCCTCTGCATCTCTGCAACATGCACCGCAAGGGGGCTGGCGAGGTCAGAGCAGGGCTCCGCATGTGGCCTCAGACCAAATCCGGCCACAGCCTGTTTTCGTAAAGAAGGCGTGTGGGAGCACAGCCTGCCCATGCATTTACAGGCTGCCTACGGATGATTTCTCTACAAAGGCTGCATTTAATAGTTGTGAGAGAGACCATATGGCATGCAAAGTCTAAAATAGTTACTATCTGGCCCTTAATTTGCCAAGCCTGGCCTAGAGAGACACAGGAGCCCCGGTCTCTACTGTGAGCAGCTCCAGCCTCCACTACCCCTTCCTCTCTCACCATAAGTCTTAGAACAAGGACAGCCCCAGGCAGAGGTGACATTCAGATCATGAACAGCTGGTGTGATATAGCACCACCATGCAGAGTGGAGGCCTTCGACCCCTATGAAACCCTCTGCTGTTACTCCTGGTCCCAGAGACCCAGGCAGCATGGGCTGCAGTGGGGAGGCTCCCTAAGGAGCCTGGCTCCGGGCCATTCACCAGTACAGCCACACTGGGGATGTGGACCGGTTAGTAAATGGGGGACAAGATAGAAGAAGACAGGGAGAAGCGTCGTGCAGGTGCACCTGCCGAGTCTCTGCCTTCCTGACCTCAGTGTCTGAAGCCAGAGATGGGCATCGCGGCTCCAGCCCTGTCAGCAGTCAGCAGGTCAGACTCCGAGCCTGAGCCAGGCACAAGATGTCTGGCAAGGCCCCACCCGGCTGGCTGAGACCTGCTCAGCCCCTAGAAGCCGCCCTGGGCCTCCTCATGGGGCCGGACCTCCTCCGGCTGTGGAGGGTGAATAAGCACCGGCCAGACAGGCAAGTGCCCAGGATGCCTTCCAGCACATTCCAGCCATGACCTGCAGAATAATCTTTTAAAAAATAGATCCAGCTGGAGATTCAGCTGAAAACAGCTTCCTAAAAATCGCAGGAGAAATTGGACACTTTATTTCAGTGACAAAATAACTGGTCTGCTGAATCACTAGGGAAAGGGCCCATTTCACCAGTCTCAGTCCAGGCTAGACTTCAGAGGCTTCCCTGGGGGTGGGCTGCAGGGCCCTCTCCCTCTGCTCCTCCTCAGGGAGGGCTAGGGAAATGCTCCGCAGGAACATAGCCCATCATGGCAGACCCCCAGGTGGTCAAATCAACCCTAGAAGGAACTTCACTTCTCAGACTTCCCCCCAGTGATCTCAGTTCCATGAAACATTGCCTCCTGTCTGTCCCGAGGCGGCATTAGCCCCTGTCTGTTTTCTTGAAGATTTTTAAGTCTGAAAGACCTGGCCTGTGAATGCTGTTTTGATCCAAGAGGAAAACTCATGAATCAAATAAATGAATAGTGAAATTCATTCCTGATTTAGAGTGAAAAAGAATGATACCATCGTCTTCCTGGAAGGAGTCTTCTCTGGTCATTAGCCTAAGTAATAGCGATGAATAGAACATCCATTTGCCCAGGGCTGCACTTGACAAACACCTTCTCCAAACTCTGTTAGTTTAATCCTCACAATAACCCTGAGAGATATATAATTCTATTCTCCCTATTTCACAGTTGGCAAAACTGAGGATACTAAAGCTTACATACCCTTTCCCAAACTATGTCTTAGTAAATGGCAGAGCTGCAAATTGAACCCAAGTCCTCTAATTCAGAATCCCATGTTGGCTATGTGTGTTCCACCAACCAGAAAGAACCTTTTCTCTCCAGTAGTATAAATCTTTTCTAGGAACTCATCCAAGAGGCAGGCAGCACGGCACTGAGGATAGAACATGAACTTTAGAAATTAGAATCTCGATTACGAACCTATGCTTGCCCTGGAAGGCTCTGGAAGGACTCTACGGCGTGGAGTGGATATATGTCCACCTCACCTTGTGCTTGTAGGTGAAGGTCTTTAGCCCATGTCCTGATCCGTGCTTCTCCAGCTCCCTCAACCCTCGATATCATGGTGCACACCAGAGGAGACATTTGTTAGAAGCACCCCACATTCTGGTCTGCTTGGCCAGCTGATGCAGTAGGTCATGACAGGAAAACACTTCTGCAATAAGTGAAGCAAGCCAGATAACTAGAAAAAAGAACAGGATAAATTCAAAATATCATATTTTTAATGGCACTAAAGTTCCAGAGAGATAAGAACTTTACCAGATGATAATCTCCTTTTCCCAATGGGCATATTTGCTGATTCTGGGCTTGGATCCATGGCAGGGCTTTGCCCAGCTCCACTAGAGGAAAGAATAACTAGCAAAGCTTTCAGCAGTTGTGCAGGGCTGCAGCAAGTGGGATGTTTCAGATACCGCAAACACACAACTCAACATTTGCTGAGGTCAGGGAGCAAGACTGTGGGAGCAGCTCAGAGCTAGGCCTAAAGCTTCTCAAAATCAGAAGGAAGTCTTCTGAAGAAGTCTTGCTGTACTCAGGAAAAAGGCCTGCTGGAGGGAAGAGAGCCTGCCTCAAAAACGTTGCCAGGCTCCCCCTCAAGACATGCGGAAGCTCTGAGTCTTCTTGGGTTCCTGGGATGGAGTCAGAGGCTCTGGAACGCTGAAGGAAGGCACGGGAGGCCCCACAGTCTTTAGGGCTGAGCAGATGAACAGGGCAAGCCAGAGAGAGGCTGAGCATGCATTTCCTTCCTTTTGCTTTCTGCCTAACTATTGGTATTGAAAATTCATGTCCTCTGCATGGTGTAAGCATGGTTTTGCCTTTTATCCAGTCTGGCAATCTCTGCTTTCCGACTGGAATGGCCAGTCCCTGGACATTGAATGTGTGTGTGGTCAGGTCTAAACCTGCCAGCTTGCCTCTTGTTTTCCATTTGTCCCTTCAGGTTTTGCTCCCCTGTTCCTCCCTTTCTGCCTGATTTGGGGTCAGCTGAAAATCTTTCAGCATTCTAGCATTCCCTTTATTATTATTTTCTTAATGGTTACTCTAGGGATTGCAATGTCCATCCTTATCTTTTCACAGTCGGATTAGGATTTATATTGCACCACTTCTCTCCTGGCTCTCCACCCTTCCTACTCGTACTTCACACATGTAAGACCTTGAAAAGAGCATAATTTCGTATGTCTGGCTCCATTATTTGTGCTACTGTTCTCATATCTTTTATTTCCACATGGTAAATCCCTTCTTAAAGTGATCTTTTAGTTTTGAATAAGTCATCTGTCTATTAAGAAAACAGATGGTTTTTATATTGACCCACACATTTAACATGTCTATTGCTCTTCATTTCTTCCTGTAGATCCCAATTTTATCTGGTATAATTTCCCTTCAGCCTGAAGAATGTCTTTTAGTATTTCTTCCAATGGAGTCTGCTGGCAACAAATTCTCACAATTTTTGTTTATCAGAAAATGCCTTTATTTTTACAGCCATATTTGGAGGACGCTTTCATTAGATATAAAATTCTGGGTAGACCTCCTTTTTGTTTTTCCTTTCAGTTCTTTAAAATGTTGCTCTATTATCTTTTGGCCTCCACTATTTCTGATTAGAAGTCAACTGCCATGTGTATCATTGTCCCCTGTATGTGACAGGTCTGTTTTCTCAAGCTGTTTTCAAGATTTGATCTTCACTTTTGATTTTCAGGAGTTTGGCTAGGATTTGCCTGGGTATGATTTTCTTTGTATTTATCATTCTGAGGGATTTCTAAGCTTCTTAGTTCTGTACCCTGGTGTTTTCCTTCAAATTTAGGGTATATTTGGCCATTGTTTCTCAAAGAAATTTTGCTTCCATTTTCTTATTATCCACTTTTTCTAGGACTCCAATTACATTGGGTGATATTGTCTCACAGGTTAGTAGCATTTTGCTCTTTTTTTTTCCATTTCTTTTTCCTCTCTGTTCTTCAGATTGCATAATTTTTATTGAACTGTCTCCTAATTCATTATTTTTTATTCAACTTTCAAGCTGTTGTTTAACCCATTCAGTGAATTTTTCATATAAGTTATTCTATTTTTAGTCCTGAATTTCTTTGTGATTATTGCCTATAATTTCCACTTCTTTACCAGCAGTTCTTATCTGTTCATTAATTAAAATTAATTTTTTATAGTCCTTTAACATATTTACAATAACTGCTTTTAATTTTTTGTCCACTAAACCCAGCATCTAGGCTATCTGAAAGTAGGTTTTTATTCATTGATTTTACTTTTTGCCAATGGATCAGATTTTCCCGTTCCTTTGTTTCTCTGGTAGTATTTTATTATACAACACTAGACATTATGATCACACATTGTAGAAATTCTGGATTCTATTAAGTTCCTCTGAAGACTGTGGATATTTGTTCTAGTAATTAACTCAGTTACAGTGAACTGCTTTAAACATAGTCTTGGTTTTATGTGTTGTTGTGATGTGATTTCTATGGAAAATCAAGCCCGTCTAACTGGCAGGACTCAACCTCCAAATCCAAAATTACTTTTAAAGTGTTTAATTAGTTTCAGGCTTTGTTGAGTTTACTGTACTCTAGAGAGTGGTCCTTACTCCAAAGCTGTGGCCTTTCCCATGTTTCCACTAGATGCCCAGGGTACACGAGTTATTCCTACTCTGGCTGGGCTAAAACCCTAATGTCTCTCGGCACTAGTCAACCTCTAACACTTTCACTCTATGCTCAAACCCATAGCAACTGCTCCATGGTCGACTTCATATGGCCTCACTCTGCCCATAAGTATCCTGGCCTCTGGAAAAGAGCTTGGAGAAAGTCCCTACACAGATGTCTGCCTCCTCCCAATGTAGGTCTCTCTGTTCCAGTCCTTTATGAACTGAGTCTTATTAAAATTACAATCTAGCCCAAATTCAGCTAATTTCATTGTTGAGGAGATAAGCCCTTCCTCCTTCTGCCTAACAGAGGAAAGTGAAAACTCTAACTTGAGGAGTAAAACATTATCTAGAGTCTTTAAAGCTCTTTTATACACAATATATGGCACACAATAAAACAAAAAATTACTAGGAAGGCAAAGAAGCTAAAAAAAAGCCTGTTAATGAAGAGAAAAAGTAGACCAATGATTCAGATATCAGAGTTAGCAGCAAACCTTTTAAAACTCTGAAAGGTCAACAATATAGACGAAAAGATGGAAATTTTGATGTGTAGTTGGAACTATAAATAAGCTAAAAATGCAATATCTGATTAATCCATTATTAAGTATTGATTAATTATTAATATTTAATTGATAGATTTAAAGTCAGATTGGATATAGCTAAACACAAGGTTAGTGAACTGTAAGAGAAGTCAAAGGAAAGTACACAGAGAAAAAAGAATGGAGAATGTATCCAGAGGTCAAGAGACACGCAGGACTCACTCAACAGGTCTAAAATGAGTATAATTGGGGTAGCAGAATGATAGGAGGGATGAAATGGGGCAGAAGCAACATCCAAAGAAATAATGACTGAAAACTGATAGAAGATAACAGCACACAGATTTAAGAAACCCAGTAAACCTCAAGCAGAATAAATACCCCAAAAAATACACTGTGTGTTATAGTCAAATTGCAAAGCAAAAGAATAAAGAAAGAATGAAAGAAAGAAAGGGAGGGAGGAAGGAAGGAAAAACAACCAGGGGTTAAAAAAATTACCTTCAAAGAAACCATAATAAGAGCTGACTTCTCAAGAGAAAGCACTGAAACCAAAAGATAATGGAATATTATTTTTAAAGCACTGAAGGAAAAAAACATGAATCCTGAAAAAATGAAGATGAATTTTTTATATAAGTCTTTGGATAAACAAAATGTAAGCAAAATAATAGCCAGCAAATCTTAACTATTATAAATACTACAGAAAAGTAATCAATCTGAAAGGAAATATCCTAGATGGAAATACAGAATTGCATGAATAAATGAAAATAACTGGAAAGTAAAAACATATGGGTCAATTAAAATAAATATCAGCTGTAGAAAACAATATTAATGGCTTGTAGAGTTTCAAATATATGTAGAATTAAAATGAATAATAATAGTAATAAAGCAAAAGCCATCAGAAGTAAATGGAGTTGAAACATTCTAAAGTTCTAGCAACATCAGAGAAGCGGTAAAAATAACATTTTTATTAGATGGTAAGAAGTCAAAGATGCATGCTGTACTATCTACAGTGACTATGAAAAATGTAATAAAAGAAAATATACATAACAAGTTAATAGAAAAAATGGAATAATAAAAAATATCAGATTAATTTAAAGAAACTCAAGTAGGAAGGGAGAAAATGAACACAAAGCTGTTCACCTGGGAAATTAATAGCAAAATGGTAGCTACAGGCCCATTCACATCAGTGATAACATGAGCTGTACGTGGAGGGCTGGCTATATTCTGTCTCTTGACTTGGGGACTCATCACCTAGGTGTGTTCAGATCTTGAACATGTAAACTTATGATTTCTACACTTTTTGTACTTGTAATTCATATGTCATTTGAAGAGTAATTTTAAGCAATCTGGAAATGCCTGCATTCTGGAAAACTATATACCAAAATGCCAAAAGTAATGAGAAAAGGGCTTATGAAAGATATTTTCACCTTTTATTTATGTATATTTTCTAATATTTTAACAGTTTAAACCTATGTACTTTGCATAATTACCAAAAATTTAAATAGACTTTAAAAGCTAATGACAACTAAACAAATACAAAGATGGTAGTGCCAAAGTCTGTCTCTGGCTCCTCTCCTAAGCTTACCATTCCGGATGTTTAATGCTGGGTGCACACAGCACATTCTCCTCTTCCCTGCTTCTGCCAACTGACCTGGCTTCCAAGTCCAGAGCAGGAACTGAAAGCAGACTGGAAATGTAAGGTTCCTAGTTACTGGGGAGCCCGACATGTTCTTGGAAGCCTGTCGTTTCTCTTGTCTTCCCTTCTCCACTGTGTCTCCCAGAAATCCAGCAGGATGCCTGAGCAGGACTGGGTGTTTGGGGGACCACCCTCTATGTGGGGCCAAATGGAATGGGTGCAGCCATGGGGGCTGGACTCCTTGGGCTGTGAATGCTCCAAATGGGGCCACAACGTCAGGGCTGTGTGGGCAACGGGAAAGGAGAAAGATGGTTCTCTGCCCTCTAGCATTGGCTAGAAAATGTCAGAAATTCTTTACAATGTCTTGTAGAAAAAGGACTCAATCTCAGTGCCAGTGGCTGGGGTGTCTGCAGTTTTCTCAGCATAGGGAAGGGCTTTAGCCGCAGAGAGCTATGTGTCTCTCTTGGTCCAACTCCAGGGCCAAAACGTCAATGTCAACAAACTCCAGGGATCAAAGCGCAGCTACAGGGACAGGTGTGAGGCTCCAAGCCTGGCTCCTTGGTGGTCAAAGTCAAATACATACCCCTGCCACCTCCTTCTACTCTCCCACCCCAATAATGTTTGCTAGCAACATCGTGTGCAGCTGAACACCTGGCTGAAGGAAGAATGTGAAGGGGAGGAGTTTGAAGTCTCCACTTATGCATCTATGGGTGCCCCAGACCCAACACATCCAGGATTAGACTCATCACCTACCCCAAAACCTACTTCTCCTTCAGTGTTCTTTTTCACACCATTTACCCAAATTATAAACCTGCAGTCAACCCCCATGGGGGGGTTGTTTCTGCACCCCCATGGGCCTTTGTTTCTGCAGATCTCACCTGGGAGTCACGTAAATCTGTGTCTTCTGCTTCCCCATGGCCTTCATCATCAACCTGTCACATTGTCACATTGACCTTCCCCCTCCCCACTCCCACACACCCACCTGTCATGCCAGCCCTGAGACGTCTCATCATGTCAACTCCATTCCAAAGCCCTGAAGTTTCCGCAAGCCAGCAGGGTGAAGATCAACCCTCCCAAGCCCTGGCAGCCAGGGCTTTCCACTGTAGGGTCCCTGCCAACATCACAGCCTCCCTTCAGCTTCCCTTCCCTGTGCACAGCCACACAGAATTCCTTTCTAACACTTGAAGGTGGCGTACTATTCAGCACATCTAAGCTTTGGTATGCACTCCTTCCTTTCCCTGGATTCTGCCCCTCCATCTCCTCCTTCAAGACCTGGCAGAGATGTCCCGTCTTCTGAGAAATCTTCCCTTTCCCAGGTCACTGCTCTTTCTATGCTTCCCCAAGGCTTTGCACACATGTCTCTCTTTTTTTAATCATCAATTTTTAAGCATTTACTGCATATGATATATCATGTTAAGTGCCTTAAATAGCTCATCTAATTTAATACCCACAACAATGCTGCAAGGCAGGTACCATAATCATCCCCATTCTACTGATGGAGAAAATGAGTAATAAGTTAAATAACATATCCAAAATCTCATATCCACACATGGCAGATTTTAAGGCAGCTGCCAAAGCATCAAGCCATCTAGGTCCACAGGCGTGAGCTTCTTGAAGAGCAGGAGGAGCTCACGGAGGGAGGCTCAGTCATCACATAGGAAGACAGGGGCGATCCCACTTTGTTTCCTGTGGGCTGGTGAGTAGGCTGCAGCCATACATGAGGAGTCTCCAGTCTTCTCTTTTTAAATGACCCCTGAGACAATTCATTGCAAATCATAAAACTTATCGAGTCCTCACTGTGGGCTGGAGACATAGAAATGAGCAAACCTAGTCCCTGTCCTTGAGGAACGCATGTCACTTAACGATCTGGCTGGAGAGCCGCTGGAGAAGTGGCCGAGCTGCAACATTCTGGGTGGGCACACTGCATAGCGGGATGGAGAGCAGGCATGTGCCCACGGCCACTGTCAGGGTCAGAAACTACCCTCACCTCACCCTGCCCCTCTAACTCCTTCAGAAAAGGCCTTTTCTCCTCTGCAGAAGACTCACCACCCTTGAGCACATACCCAAGGGACCGTGTGGCCATGGCAAGTCGACAAGAACTGCTCTGTGTGCAGCAGTCTGAAGCAGGGAGCCAGGCACGTGCGAAGGGTGTGTGCTCTGGAGCCAGACAGCCCGGGTGTGAACCCCGGCCCCATAGCTTCCTTACTCTGTGACCCTGGGCAAGTTAATTAGCCTCTCTGGGCCTTCATTACACCTTTTCTAAAATGAATATTATAATAATGTACCTTCCTCCTAGGGATTTTGGAAGACTAAATAGTTGTTATGTGTTAATTCAGTAGACTACTGTCCGTAAGGTATCAAGCGCTGCCCTAGTGCTCAGCACTTTTATGCTTGACATGGGGCCTATGCAATGGGGCGGTTTAGCTGCAGTGAAGGCGATTAGAAAGAGGGCTTTCACAGTGTAATTGTTGTGCCTTTAATGCACAGAATGAGGTCAGCTTCCTCTTCCCTGCTTTTGCCTTCACATTATGTTAAACTCCAGGAATCCCTGTGGCCCCCGGTTCCCAGCCCCGTTCCCCAGGACAGAGCAGGAAGCAGCTACTCAACCCTAGAAACAAAACAACCAGAACAAAAGCTGCCGGGCACAGCTGTGTGGCCTGCAGGTTCCTGGAGGATGGAGGGGGCGGGTCTCAGCTCAGACTGCCCCTTCCTCTGGATGTCCTCCGTGACCCACCAGAAGGGTGAGGGATCTGTCCTCTGTGCTCTTCCAGCAGCAACATGCAGACTTAACCCAGCTTCAGCACTTCCCACACTGTGTTGTCATCTCGGCGTCTGCCACTGGACAGCGAGGCCTTCAAATACAGGGACCGCGAGGACTCTGATGAGCCTTAGCCGTGACCACGGTACCAGGAAAACAGGGATGCTCAATAAATGTTAGAGAAGTGGATAAATGAACGAATGAGTGAATTTTCAGGATTAGATTAGAAAGATCAGAAGTGGAGCTACGCAGACAAATGAGAGTGGTGAGAGCTCCTTAGGCACTAGTCGTTCAAAATGGCTGCACATCTCAGCACGGGGCGCGACAGCTTGCAGTTCCTGTAACTGTCACTAAAGAAATGCCATATTTCGTGTTTTACTGATTAATGTCTTAATATAATTCATTTCCAGTTGTGTTTGAAATATGTGTTTGCAAGTACTGATTTAACACAAATGTTAAATAAAGTAAAAAATTTACAAAATCCTTTTTCTGGACCCTTTGGGCCAGAATTCTGAGAAGACTCTGGGAAACCCCCCTGGACAGTCACTTGGAAGCCTGTGAAGTGTCTCTGTTTATGCAGGGAAAGGCAGAGATCACTGGTAGACATTGGGCAGCGCTGGCCCTGTGCTTAGGGTCTCGCCTTGGAGAGCACAGTCCTGGACAACAGTAACACAGGCCCGAGCATTTGTGAAGCACCTCACAGTTCAACTCTGAGGAAGGGGGATATGTATCACCAGTGCCATTTGCCAACTAAGAAAAATGAGTCCCCATGACATTTAAGTGCCAGCTGCCACAAGACCAGAACCCGGTCTCCTGACTCCAGGCCTAGGGCCCTTTCCACGACCCCCGATCGGGACCACAGCTGCAGAGACCAGCAAGGCTGCTGCATGTTTTCCAAAAAGTACGTCAGGGCCCGACTGGAAAGAGAAACCACAGCAAGCCTTTCCTCCTTTCTCTGTGCTCCTTCTATGCCATCAATCAGCAGAACCTTACAGGCCGAAGCTGACAAAGGAGCCCCAGTGCCCACAAACGGCAGAGGGCAGCAGGCCCCTGAGAAGCAGGCTCTGTACCCCATAACCAGCACAGCAGGTAGAGGGGCCTGGGGTGGGGGGCAGCAATAGCTCTCCAAGGCCCACAGGAGGGTGGGGCCTCCCTGGTGGTTGAAGAGACCAGGCAAAGCTCCTCTTGGACAGTGCAGACTCTCCAGGAGGAGGGAGGAAGCCAACAGGGTCCCCAGAAGGCAAGGAGAAAGGGTCTAGTGAGGGGCAGGGCAGGAGCTTCCAGAAAGGAGGGCGCTCCAGGCAAAGCCTCTCTCTGAAGCTGGCCAGGGCCCTGCACCCACCCTCGGAGCCCAAGATCACCAACCTGGTGTAGCCTGGGGCCCAGTGAAGGGCTTTGTCAAGAAGATTTCCAGTCATTCACCCAACAAACATTCATGAAATGCCCACTCTGGCCACGCAGAGCCGGGCCTAAGAGCTGTGGTCAGTGACAGCTGCCTGCACAGGGGAGAGGGAGTGCCCTGAACCCCAGGGGACCCTAGCCCCATGGGGCTGACAGTGAAGACAGTGAGCCCTGGGGAGGTGTGCTGGGCCCTAGAAAGCCCTCCCCAGGGATCCAGAGGGCATCTGCAGGGACACAGCACAGAGCAGGTGCCCGGCCTTCCTGACCTCCTGGTCATCTGCAGCTCGGCCAGAGCCTGGCTGGGGTCCTGGTGACACAGAATCCAGAGAGGAGATGAGCCCTCCTGCCTTCCCTCACAGGTTGCTGCCCTGAGGAGAAATTAAAGCGTTAAATGATTGTTTTTTGAGCAAGAGGAGGAGGTAAAAAACAGCAGCACACAGTTTGGGAGCCACTGAACTTCTGTGCAAACTAATGAATAACCAGTCCTTGACAACTTCCCCCAACTGCTGCCGACAGGATAATTGTGTCTAATTTCTTAATTTTAATGCCGTTGTTGCATTTGGCTTCTGCTAATGAGATGTAAATACGTGTTGCGAGTTTGTAGATTTGTTTAATTGCAGGGTAGCCGAACTGCGATTGGCCGGAAGGTTAGTCTCTTATTTTCTTATTCTTACTTTCACGTGTCCCCGGATGGCAGAGTGAGCTGGGGAGGGTGGTGTAGTGGCGTTTGCCTCCTTCCCCACCCCCTCTGCTCTGGGAGAGAGAAAAGGGGACCTAGTGCCTCCTGAGGGCTGGTGGTTTGGGGTGCAGGAGGGGATGACAGGGGCTCCCTCCCCAGGCCACCACACCCTCATTGGCACACTGCTCTGAACAAGGCCTGTCCTGCCACCGAGGAAGGAGGAGGAATGGGGCTGGCCCAGGGTGTGCTCAGGAGTGGCGGGTGGGATTCAGACTGGAGCCACTTGCAAAGTGGCAAGGACTCCAGCAGGGGTGGGAGGGCAGGGGGCTGCGAGCAAGGTTGGGGCCTGGCCCCGGAAGGATCCGTGTAAGGCCATGCGATGAGGGGGAGGCAGGTGAACAAGGGTGCCCAGGCCTGTCCCCTTCTCTCAGGGGCCCAGTGAAGAGCATCTCAATGGCTACAACCCCTGCAGGGGCTCATGACAGGGCCAGGCCAGGGATCAGAGGAGCCAGGGGAGGGCGGAAGGGTCTGGATGGGAGTCAGGAGTCCAGAGAGGAGTGGGCATCATGAATGCTGTGGGAACGTCCAGGCCTAATAGTAGTGGTGCTGTGGTGGCTGAGAGCCAGGAGCATTCCAGGTGGCACCAGGGCCTACAAGGGAGGCGCCGTCCTTACCCCCATCTGACAGGTGGGGAAATACTCTCAGAGACGTCTGTATCTTACTCAAAGTCACAGAGCAAAGTAGTAGCCTCGCATAGTCTGACTGTAAGGTGAATGCTCTCTGCTCCAGGTCATTTCCTCCCAACTGTCAGCTCCCTGTGCTGATCCCCACAGAAACACAGTCCCTCTTCCTGGACCACTTGCCACTGGAGCAGCCATGGCCAGAATCTCAGGGGCCAGAAGGTGTCATGGACTACTGGCTCCCTGGGCTTGGAGCCCATCTAGTCCACTTGCCTAGTTCCTCCATGGCAGGGAGGTGGCTGGTCATCTGACATAGCTGAGGCCTCTCCCTGCATCCACCAGGTCCCAGCAGGGGCAGGTCTCTTGTAGCCACCATGCCAGTGGTCACAGCCCTGGGAGGAGGGAAGTTCTCCATTATGTCTGACTTAAATCTTTGATGCACAGTTAAAAATGGAATCTCTTCGCCATCCTCTCTCCAGAGCAATCCTTCAAATACTTAAAGGAAGACACATGGTGCCTCCTCAGCCTTCTCTTCCTGGGGGTGAACAATCTTGAGTGCCTCCAGGCTTCTTTCTCACCCAGGTTTCTCTGAAACCCTCTGATGATGGCCCTTGAGTCTCGTCAAAGCCACGGACTGCGGACTGACCAGAGGACACACTTTAGTCAGAGTCAGAGCAGAAAAATATTCTCCTACTTGGTCTTAACAGGGAGCAATGCTTAGAAATTGGCAAAGTGCCTCTTCAGAGCTCCCTCCCTGCGTTATCTCTACACCTGTCCCACCCCACACCTCTGGTCCGCCTTCCACTTTCAGATCACTTGGCTCTCTTTTGAGGGAAGGAGCCGATAAACCAGTTCCTCCAGATTACACCTTGTGTATTATTTCTCCCAGAGATATCTACGTTTAGACTGAAAACCTTTACAATCCAAAGAAACGAATATCTAAAGGTAGAATTTCTTGGTCAAGGAAGAATAACAAAATTAATTTTACAAAAAGGATATTCAAAATATTTTAATAGCAAGGAGGCACACAAACACACCCCACCCATGACGATGGCCCTGTCCACATGCCCAGCATCTCCCTTGTGTTTGCTCTGTTTGGGCACCTTTTTCTACTTCTGTGTTTTCCTTCATGTGAGCCTCTCACCATTTGCTTTCTTCTTCATCTTCATGAAAGCATCCAGGTGAAGCAGCAGGTCAGGAGACCCAAGCTCTAGTCCCAGCTCAGACAGCTAACAGAGGTCTGGAGAAAAGCATACCACGATGCTCCTCAAAGGCAAAGCGCCCTGCACTGGAGGTGAAGTCACCTGCTCACCCTCCGTCTGAAGTTTCAACACTTCACTACACATTCCAGGCTAGTGCTTGCCAGCCTGTGCTTGAATCCTAAGAACCCACTTCTCCATGCAATCCCTTCCATCCATGAGAAGCTCTGAGGGTAGAGACTTCTTGTATTAGGTTGGTTGAAAATGGGCCTGCCAGTGGCTTGGAGTGATGGGTTCTGGCCCTTCCACCAGAGGAGGCTGCGTGGGAAGAGCAGGAGTCAGGGACCCATCGTCCCCAGCAGCCATGTGCTCTTGGGCACTCACTGTTGCTTCTTCTGGCTTCCTTTCCTCATCTGCACAACAGGAATAATAATCTCTATCTCAAAGTGGTTATTGTAAGGATAAAATGAGGTTACATTTATAAAGTGCTGGCACATAGCAGGAGGATGATTAGTGTTAAATATCATCTTTTTCTACATAAGGCCCCTTGAATTCTGTAGACAGCCATAATGCCCTCACCTCCATTCCACAGAGTCAAGTGTCCTGTAAAATGGTTCCACATCCTGTCACAGTTCCAGTGTCCCCTGAGAATAACATGGAACAGCTTTATCTGCCCCTTCCACCATAAGGGGCCCTACAGTGTTAAATACAGTCATAAACTCACTCAGCAAGATTGCAGACTGCTATACCAAAGTTAGGTATTATTATTATTATTATTTTTTTTTTAGTTTTCTTGTACATCTTTTTTCCTCTGGTTCTCTTTATATCTTGCTGTTTCCCCTTTCTTTCTCTTCTTTCTTCAGCTACCCGTCCATCCCTATTAGTCCTTTCTCTTTCCTCTTCCCTCCCCATTGCCCTCTACAACAGCTCCACTGGGCTCCCCACACTCCTGCTTCCTGGGGAGGGGAGCAGGATCTGGAGACAGATTTGGGGGCTCCTCTACAGCCTCTGATGGAATAAATAGCTGTGCAGTCCCAAGCACATTTGGTGGAAAAAATATATCTGCATTCATTTAATAATGATCATAGGAAACAATATGTATGCTAATAAGAAAGCCAGTTAAACACTTTGCAAACAAAATGATCTTCCTTAACCAGCCAGGCAGCTGCTGGGACAGTTCCACTATAATTAACGATTTCATCCATCTCACCAAATGCCTGTATCCCCTTGGTTAACTCTCTGGGCAACGTAGCCCCATCATCCCAGCCTTCAGCAAGAGAACTCGGCTGGAAGTCTACCGCATTCATAAGTGCTCCTGACAGGCATAAGGAGTAAGATGGGAGGGTGCATTATAGACTTAGCAGCGTGCCCCATTTTTTTCTATTCTCTCAGAGCAATGATCTACAACCTGAGATGCTCATTAAAATTATAAGGAAATCTTTTCATGACAATACCTGGGTCCAGTGCTAGACCAATTATGTCCATCTTTAGGCCTCATGTCTGGGGGTTGTTGTTGTTGTTTTCTGTGTTTGAGAATTTACCAGACTGCTAGGACGGCTCTGAGAAGAGGGGGCTGTGGTTCTGGGTCCATGAGGCAGCAGATACCACACAAGTTCTGCCCTTGACCTCCTGGAGCCATATGGTGTCCCGAAAGAGGCCGTGTGCCCCAGGATCCTGTGCCTGAAGTTGCAGAGCCTGGTAGAGAGCTCCTTGCCAGGCCCAGCCCAGAGGATGACTCGTCCTCCCTGGAAAATTGTCCTGTCAGGTGCGGGTATTTAGGCCACGCCGGCCCGCAGCAAAACCGCACCAGCAGCAACCCTCAGGCAGAAAACAACACAGAACCAGTGTCCAACAGCGACACCACGTGGCAGGGAGACGCAGGACATCAGAGACCGCTCCTCCCTTCTCACAGCTGTGCGTGGAAGCAGAACTGATTTCCTCATGAGCGTCAAATGCCCTAGAGAACTCTCAGAGAATTCATAAAGAAAGCCTCAAAAAAGAAAATAATATACTGACTTCCCTACCAATAATAATTCAAGTGTCAATTTTTGATTGAAAAAATGAATTAGCTGTATCTGTATTTGCACCTCGAGTTTGCAGAGCATCTCATACAAACTACAAAAAAAGCCAGCACATCCCAGCTTCACATAATTTAGTATTTCACCTTGGTCATGGCCTCAACAAGATCAGCTACGTTTCAGGACAATAAATCTCAAAGTTCTTTGACCATAGTTTGTGTCATCCCTAAAGCCTCAGTTTCTGCCCTCTATTGCCACTCGGTTAGTCCTTATGTAATAGAGGCCATTGGCAGAACATGTATCTTCATAGAGCCCTACACCTGGGCCTGGGGACTACTGATTGCCCTGCATCCCAGCCTGCAGCCCTGAGGTGAGTGCTGCTCCTTCCCCTCCCCAGAGCCCACGGTGCTTTGAGAAACAAGGACATGCTGGAGGAATACTGGTGAGGGTCAGAAGACCTCAGCTCGAGCCCTGGATTCTCAACTTGCTGTGCTTCCTTGAGGTGAGGCCCCTCGATTCTCTGGGCTTCAGTTTCTTCATCTGTAAAAGGAGAAGGAGAAGCGAGAAGATCTCAGAGGTTTCATTAGCTTGACTCTCTGTGGTTGGTAGTGGGGAGTGCTGGTAACGGGGTTGGAAAGAACCTTGTTAGGGGTCAATTTCTACACCTCTTGTTTACACCAAACCATCCCGAATATTTGTTCACCTCACCTGGTTTCTAAAATGTTCATGCACATGGGCTTTTAAAAAATCTCACACATTTATTCCTACAAAATGTCAGTCTCTGATCCAGTCTCTACACAGATCTACAATACTGAGAAAAACAATGGCAATTATAATCCACTGATTCAACCTCCCACCAGCACAGTAACCTAAAGCTTGCTAAAATCTCTATGTCAGCCCTAGGCATCAAGCTCCTGTGTGTTGAGCTTTGCTACAAGCTCTCCCTGGATAATGGGAGCTTGAGAAGAACTGAAATGGGTGAGTCCTGTGGTCAGGGCAAGGACATGGCACCATGGACCACACAATAGAGGGTGTGCAGCAGAAGGACAGAAGTTGCTGGCCAGGTCCAGGTGGGCAGTTCCAAATCCAGTAGCCAATGGTAAGAAATTGGGGATGCTAGGTAAAAAGGGCTGTGCAAGTAGCAAATAAGTAAGTAAGTAAGAGTTGAGGAAGAAGATGAAAAAACAGATTCCAAGTGAACAATGGGTTATCTGGCCTGGATCTTTTCTTGGATTGCAGTCCAAGTGGCTATGGAGGCTTTTTCTCCCATCCCTGAGGCATTTAAAGGGGAAATGCCAGAGTAGACTCTGGGTACAGTGGGCATATATTTACTTTTTATTTCTTTCTTTTAATTTTCAGAGAAGAAGCCTCTGTCCTGGATTACAAACCTTACTCTGCCTAGACATCCTGAATCTCAGTCCCTGGGTCAACACAGAAGAACCTCCCTTCCCAGGAACACCATGTGTTTGCCTCACCAAGTACCCACAACCTCAAGCCAGTGTCAGATACGAAAACACACTATTCACCCTTAGATCAAAAGTGCTGGGGCTTCAGAGCCTTAAAGTGATGCAGGAGCCCTGAACATCCATCCCTGGAGCCATTAGCTGAGTCCATGGAAACCCTCCTTGTCACTCATACCCTGGTCCTTGAGGGGGAGGGGGGTTTGCTCAAGGAGTGGGAGAGAGTCTGCGCTGTGGCAGCAGGGAGAGGGGAGAGGCAGAGGGGGAGATTTTTCTGTTTGTTTTTTTTAATAAATATTTTTGTTTTGTGTATTATTTTTAATTAATAGACTTTTTTGAGCAACTTTTAGGTTTATAGAAGAATTGAGGAGAAATATAGACAGTTCCCATATACACCCTCACCCTCCTCACCACTTTGTCCTACTACTAACATCTTACCTTAAAATGGCATGTGTGTTACAATTGGTGGGCCAACATTGAGGCATTATTATTAAGTGAAAGTCTGAAGTTTACATTAGGGGTCACTCTGTGTTGTACATTCTATGGGTTTTGACAAATGTGTAATGACAAGTATCCACAATTACAGTGTCACACAGAGTAGTTTCACTGCCCTAAAACCTGTGTTCCACCTGTTCATCCCTTCCTCCCTCCCCTCAAGCCTCACGCAGCCACTGAACTCTTCACTGTCTCCATGGTTTTATCTTTTCCATAATGTCATATAGTTGGAATCGCACAGATATAGCCTTTTCAGATTGACTTCTTTCACTCAGTAATATGCATTTACATTTCTTCCATGTCTTTTCATGAATTGATAGCTCATTTTTTAAAATCACTGAATAATATTTCATTGTATGGATATACAAGAGTTTATTTATCTATTCACCTAATTGAAGGACAAATTGGTTCCTTCCAAATTTTGGCAATAATGAATAAAGCTTCTATAAACGTTCATATGCAGGTTTTTGTATGAACATAAGTTTTTAACACACGGGTACGCACCAAGGAACACGATTGTTCGATGATATGGTTAGAGTATGTTTAGTTTTGAAAGAAACTGCCAAACTGTCTTATAAAGTGGCTGTACCATTTTTTCATTCCCACCAGCAATGATTGAGAGTTCCTGTTACTCCACATCCTCACCAGCATTTGGTGAGAAAGATAAATCTATGTCTATCTATCTCTATCTCCATCTCTATCTATCTATCTATCTGTCTATCTATCTATCTATCTATCTATGTATCTATCTCTATGAAGAGATTTATTATGAGGAATCAGCTCATGAAATTGTGGTGACTGACAAACTGGAGTAGACACGCTGGAGATCCAGGAGAGCCAGTGATGTGGCTCCCGTCTGAGTCTAGAGGCCTGAGATCCAGAAGAGCTGTGGATGTACTTCCACATCTGAAGGCCAGTAGGCTCGAGACGCGGGAAGAGCTGATGTGTCCATTCAAGTCCAAAGGCAAGAAAAAGCCGATGTCCCAGATTGAAGGCAGCCAGGCAAAGGAATTCTCTTACCCAAGGGAGAGTCAGCCTTTTTAGCTCTGTTCAGGCCTGCAGCTGATTGGATGAGACTCACTTATATTATAGAAGACAGTCTGCTTTAGTCAGTCTACTGGCATAAATGTTAATATCACCCAAAAACACACTCACAGAAACACACTGAATAATATTTGATTAAATAGCTGAGTACCCAGTAATGGCCCAGTCAAGTTGACATACAAAATTAATTACCACAGTTATCAAATTTGTGGGCATAGATCTGTTCATAATATTCTTTTATTACCTTTTTAATGTCCATCTGTAGTGATGTCCCGTCTTTCATTTCTAATATTAGTAATTTGTATCCTCTCTATTTTTCTTAGTTATCTGGATAGAGGTGTACAATTTTATTGACATTTTCATAGAAACAGCTTTTGGTTTTGTGGATTTTCTCTATTGATTTGCTGATTTCAATTTCATTGATTTCTGCTCTAATTTTTATTATTTCTTTTTTTCTGCTTACTTTGAATTTAATTTTCCCTTCTTATTCTAGTTTCCTAAGGTGAAGACCTTGAGTATTGATTTATATCTTTCTTCTTTTCTCATATATGCATTCAATGATAGGCATTGATTTTGCTGCATCCCACATATTTTAGTAAGCTGTATTGTAATTTTTATTTTGTTTGAAATGTTTTAAAATTTTTCTTGAGACTTCTTCATTGTCCCATGTGTCACTTAGAAGTGTCTTGTTTAATTTCCAAGTATTTGGGGGTTTTCCAACTATCTTTCTGTTACTGATTTCTAGTTTAATTTTATTGTGGTCTGAGAGCATATTTTGCACCATTTCTATTCTTTTTAAATGTGTTAAACTGTGTTTTATGGCCCACAGTATGGTCAATCTTGGTGATTGTTCCACGTGAGTTTGAGAAGAATGTATGTTCTGCTCTTGTTGGATGAAGTACTCTATAAATGTCAATTAAATCCAGTTGATTGATAGTGCTGCTCAGTTCAAAATATCCTTAATGATTTTTTGCCTGCTGGATCCACCAATTACTCATAGAGGGGTGCTGAAGTCTCCAACTGCAAGAGTGGATTCATCTGTCTCTTCTCGTAATTTTATCAGTTTTTGTCTCATGTATTTTGATGCTCTATTGTTATGCACATACACATTAAGGACTGTTATGTCTTCTTGGACAGTTGACTTCCTTATCATATGTAATACCTCTCTTAATCTCTGATCATTTTCCTTGCTTTGGTGTTGGCTATGTCTGAAATCTAAAAAGCTACTTCTGCTTTCTTTTGATTAGGGTTAGCATGGTCTGTCTTTCTCCATCTCTTTACTTTTAGTCTATCTATATCTTTATATTTAAAGTGGGCTTCTTGTAGACAACATATACTTGGGTTTTGTTTTTTTATCCACTCCGACAATCTTTGTCTTTTAATTGGTGGATTTAGATCATTGATGTTTAAAATGATTATTGATATAGTTGTATTAATATCTACCATATTGTTCCTCTTTTCTACTTGTTGCCTTTGTTCTTTTTTTGGCTTCCACTCTTTTTCTGCCTTCTCTCATTTTAATTGAATATTTTGTATGAATGCATTTTTTCTCCTCTCTTAGCATATCAATTATACTTTGTTTTTCACTATTTTTAGTGGTTGCCCTTCAGTTTGCAATATACATTTTCAACTAATCCAAGCCCTGTTTCAACTATCACTGTACTACTTTACAGGTAGTGCAAGTACCTTATAACAGAGTGTTCCCAATTCCTCCCCCCACATCCTGTATAACATTGTTGTCATTCATTTCACTCATCTGTTATCTATAATCATCTAATACACTGTTGTTATTATTATTTTGAACAAACTGTTATCTGTGATATTAAGAATAGAAAATTAAAAGATTTTCTTTTACCTTCATTTATTTCTTCTCTAGTGCTCTTTAATTACATAAATCTGATTTGCTGACCTATATCATTTTCCTTCTTTCTTAAGAATATCATTTAACACTTCTTGCCAGTCAGTCTACTGATGACAAATCCCCTCAATTTTTTCTGAGAAAATACTTCTCCTTCAGTTTTGAAGGTTAATTTCATTGGATGCAGAATTCTGTGTTGGTTGTTCTTCTCTTCCACCACTTTAGATATTTCATGCCACTCTGCTTGCTTGTGCAGGTTCCAAAGAGAAGTCTACCATTATCCTTGTCCTTGCTCCTCTATAAGCAAAGTGTTTTTTCTTCTGGCTTCATTCAAGACTTTTTCTTCATCTTTGATTTTTGAAGTTTGAATATGATTTACCTAGGTGTAGATTTATATATATATATATGTATATATTTAGCCTGCTTGGTGTTCTCTGAGCTTTCTGGCTCTGTGGTTTGGTGTCTTTCCTTAATTTGGGGAAATTATGTCATTATTTCTGTGAATATTTCTTCTGCTCTTTTCTCTCTTTCTTCTCCCTCTGGTGTTACAATTACATGTATGTTATACCCCTTATAATTGTCTCACAGTTCTTGGATATTCTGTTCTATATTCTTCATTCATTTTTCTCTTTTCATTTCAGTTTTGTAAGTTTCTATTCTTTTCTCAGCTATGTCCTATTGATGAGCCCATCAAAGACATTCTTCATTTCTTGTGTTTTTGATCTCTAGCATTTCCTTTGGATTCTTTCTTAGATTTTCCATCTCTCTGCTTACATGACCTAACTGTTCTTGCTGTTGTCCAAGGTTTTTTATTAGAGCTCTTTAGCATATTAATCACAGTTGTTTACATTCCTGGTCTGATAATTCCAGTATCTCTGCCATAACTGAGTCTTGTTCTGATGCCTCTTCCATCTCTAAACTGTGTTTTTTGTCTTTAGTATGCCTTGTAATTCTTTCTTCAAAGCTAGATGTGATGTACTGGGGA
This sequence comes from Tapirus indicus, assembly GCA_031878705.1. Classification (NCBI taxonomy): domain Eukaryota; kingdom Metazoa; phylum Chordata; class Mammalia; order Perissodactyla; family Tapiridae; genus Tapirus; species Tapirus indicus. The sequence continues at coordinate 83,379,360 of CM062924.1, read as the reverse complement.
AAAAGAACTGAGGCACATAGGCCTTTAGTGTGAGGTTTTATGTTCCTCTGGCCAGGGGTTAAATAGTGTTCACTGTTTGCTGTAGCTGTAGCCATCAGAAGCTAAGATTTCCTCCGCTGTCTTTGTTTTAATCCCCCTATTTTCTCTGGATTTCCCTAGAAACTACTTCTTAAGTAGAATCTGAATCTTATTCTTTTAGCTGCACTCCCTGTTATTCTACAGGAGCCCTGTTGATGTGGTGGTAAGATATGGGGAGAGGGAAAGCATTCTATAGTCCTATGATTAGGTTTCAATCTTTTAGTGAGCTTTTGTCTCTGGGCTGTGATCTTCATAAGTGCTTCCTGGTTTTGTTTTGTTTATTCCCCTCAGATGAGACAGGAAGGCTGAGGGCCTGGAGTTGGGTGTGTTTCTACCCCAGGTAGAAGGCTGGACAGAGCTGGAACTGGATCTTTCCCTTCTCTTAGGCCAATTAAACTTTGGTAAAATCCCAGTTGGTTAGGCTCTGATAAAATAGTTTCTGTTGAGGGAAGAACAAAATGCTCTGGGTGTGTTTCAAAATGGCTACTTTTCCCCTTTCCCTGCCAGTAATGTGACAGGATTGTCCCCCTGTCATCACTGTGAGAGTCTGGTGGGGCTCCTGGAGGTAAAACTCACAAAAGTGTGTGTGCTCCCCTAAGACTGGGACCCCTGGAGTTTTTAACTTTCAGTGGCCACACTGAGCCCCTAACAATTTCTCGATTACAGTTGAGGTTCTCCTACTCTGGTGCTGGTTCCTGCAGAGGCTTCTGCCTGTTGATGTCTGCTCCAGTAAGACATAATTCTCTGTATAAGCCTCTCTGTCTCTCTAATTTTTAGGGCAGTAATTTGCTCTGTGACCTCAATTTTTTGATAAATCTTCAAAGAGTTGTTGATTTTCAGTTTGTTCAACTTTTTTCTTGTTTTAAGGACAGAAGTTATCATTTCCAAGCTTCTTACATGCTGGACCAGAAACCAGGAGTCCTTTGGTAATTTTTTAAATTTTAGTATAGTTTTAGATGTACAGAAAACTTGTGAAGAGAGTACACAGTTCCCATATCTCCCACACCCAGTTTTTCCTACTGTTAATATCTTATATCACATATTTGTCAATAATATTCCTATTGTAACATCTTACCTTGTGTATGATGTTTGTCACAGCTAATGATCCAATATTGGTGCATTATTATTATTAACTAAAGTCCATAGTTTATTCATTTTCCCTCAATGTCCTCTTTCTGTTCCATTATTCTATCTATACCACCTCATTACGTTTTGTCAATACATCTCCTTAAGCATCTCTTGGCCATGATGGTTTCCCAGACTTTCCTTGTTTTTTATTATCTTGACAGTTTTGAAGAGTATCATTCAAGTGTTTTGTAAAATGACCCTCAATTGGGGTTTGTCTGATGTTTTTCTCAGCATTAGACTGGGGTAATGGGTCTTGGAAGGAAGACCACGGAGGAAAAGTGCCACGTTCATCACATTATGGCTAGTATGCATACTATCAACATGACTCATCATTGTTGATGTTAATTTGAGCAGCTGGCTGAGGCAGTGTTGGTCAAGTTTCTCCACTGTCAAGTTACTTTTATCCCTCTTTCCCTCCTTGGAAAGAAGTTGGTATTTGGAAAGACTTTTTCAACTTGGGATTCTCAGACAGGACTTCCCTTCTCATTTCCCTATAGGAGAAGGCACACTAGCAGTCCACATGCTCTCATTCACTCTATCATTCATTCATTCAATAAACACTTATCTGGTGTCCACTATGTGCCTGACCTCATGATAAGCCCTGGCTATCAAGTGCAGAACAAAGCAGACCAGGTCCTTGTCCTCGGGAAACTTACATTCTGTTAGGAAGACAGACACTAAACGAGCAAACACAAAATAAACTCAAATCACAGCGGTCATGAGAGCAGGAGAGTGTGGAAGAAACCAAGGGACCAAAATTAGATGAAGCTGGGCAGGAAACCTGTCTGTGTCCAGAGTGCCAGGGATGTCAGCACGTGAGGGGCAGAGAGGCTGAGAGCTGTGCTCAGACGGGGACTGGCACATGCAAAGGCCTGAGGTTGGGAGATGAGAGTGGCTAATCCAGTGTCGCTTTCACTGACTTTTTTCATCAGACTTTGCTTTAGTCCATGTCAGACACCATGTCTTCTCCGCTGTGTCTTACTCACTACAGGCTGATGGACAGAGTCAGGGTCGTTCGTGGAGGTTTGTGAAGTTGGTTTGGGGGCCAACAAACCATCCTTTGGGCCTGTTTATGCATTTCTGGAAAGGTCATGTTTAGGAAGAGGAGAAGTGGAAGGCCTCACAGACAGAGAGGAAAGGTGCCAGCAGTCAGCAAGGACACAGGCACTGCCAATGAGGCAGAGAAACAAGGCCTAGGAGCCAGGATGACAAAGCCTATGAGAAGCTATTATGAGGGGAGTAGGTCAGATTTCAGACTGCTGAGCTCACCATTCAGCCTTCTAGAGCTTGATAGAGTGGCAGTCTTCCAGCACAAGCGACAAGCAGATGTTCTCTGGATACGCTTACCTTCCAGGCACACGGTCCTTGAGCACAGTGATGCAGACACCCCTGGCTGGCTGCTCCTATACCTACAGGCCTGACCCTGGTGTGTGGCACCTGGAAACCAGAGCAGCCCTAGGTGGGCGAGGAGAGATGGAGAGATGGGAAAGGAGTGCAGACTTTCCAATGGCTGAGCCTTCTGCAATTAAAGCCAAGCTCCCTCCAGCTGGGACCAAATGATTTGTGTGGGCTTCTGCTTTGGTTCACAGTGCAGTTAGTAGGGGGAGGGAGTCAGAAAGAGGCCTTTTTGCACCCAGGCCCTTTGTAACCAGGCCTCAGGCTCCTCTCCCACCCCATTCCCCTAGGCACCAAGCCCAATGATGCTCTTTTTGCACTTCCTTACTCTCCTGACCACCACAGCCTCTTTGCAGTGCTCCATTCTGCACGTGCATACACACACATGTGCCCACACACATGCACACACTCACATATACATGCACATCAAACCTCCCCTCAGCCCAGACGGAGCCTGCCTTCTTCAGATCCATGGCCAGCAGTTGCCATCTATTGCCTGCCTCCTGTGTGTCAGCCCTGGCAATCCTGAGACTGGTGTCACTGTCCCCTTTTCACAGATGAGGACACACTCAGAGTGGCCAAGTGATTTAGGCAAGAGAATGGAAGGACTGCAATGGACTGTCTGCTTCCTAAAACCTGTGTTCTTGGGCTGGCCCTGGTGGCCTAGTGGTTAAGTTTCACACACTCCACTTCAGTGGCCCGGGTTAGGTTCCTGGGCTCAGGCCTATACCACTCGTCTGTCAGTGGCCATGCTGTGGTGGCATACAAAAAGAGGAAGACTGGCAGTAGATGTTAGCTCAGAGCAAATCTTCCTCAGCAAGAATAAACAAATAAATAAAACCCATGTTCTTTCTATTACACTCATGTGGTCCCTTGATGCAGTAAGAGAACAACTAGGAAAAGGACACTTTTTTTAGAGAAGAGAGGGTTGGGATGGAGGAAAAGATTGCCCCCACTGCACCAGGTCACAATGTGACGGCAGCACCATGTACGACCCAGAGCAAGATGGGTGTCCCGTGGACCGTGGGGTCAGAGTTCAGCACAACCTTGGTAAGTCCTCGGGCTGGGACTGCCTGCACCCGGGTCCCAGCTTTACCACATATCTGCTGTGTGGCTGGGTAAACTGCTTCATGTCTCTGTGCTTGGAGATGGGGGTGCCTACCCCACAGGGTGCTCATGAGAATTGGAAGAATTTGTGCTCCTAAAGCTCTGATGCAGTGCCGGGCACAGGAAAAGTGCTGGGTAAGTATTGGCTGTCAGTTATGATCACATGTCCCCAGTCACCCCCACCCAGGGAGCTCCCTGAGCAGCTCTGCAGGCCCAGAGGGTGCCACCTAAGGGGCCCTCCCAGCCGAGGTGGGCAGCCAACTCTGCACTCCCTCATCTCTGAGCTGTTGGCACATCCTAGCTGCCAGCACAGCCTGTCCTCAGCACCAGTGCTGGAACGCACTCCTGGGCAGGCTTTCTGGTTTTTATGAAGGACACACAGGAATGAAGGAACGAGTGCAAAGTTCATGCCCACCCAGATTCTCTCAGCCTCACTGTGAGCAGAAAGACCTTCTCATCAGCTCTTCTTTATAGAGAAGGAAGCTGGGGCTTGGAGAGTTGACCAAGTAATTAGATCAGAATTATGTAGCGAGAAAGAGTCCAAGTGTAGACAGCAGCCTCTGAGGCTGAGGGGGATGTGAGGCAGTCACACGTTGGCTCTGGAGGCAGACGGACTTGACCAGCTGTGTTGCCTTAAGCAAACCCATGAACCTCAGTTTCCTATTTGTGAACTGGGGCTAATGATGCCCCACAGGCTATTTTGAAGATGAAACGAGGCCCTGAGTATGAAGTGCTAGCTCCTAGCGGGGCTGGGGCAGCAGAAACACTACCGGAGCAAACACACAGGCTGACTGTGAGGGTCCTTGCCATCCGGACCTCAACAGAGAGGATCCTTTGAACCACACGTGCTTGGCTCTTCTGTAAGATGACAGCTCCTTTACCCTCCCCTGCTCCCTCCTCCTCCCTCCAGCAGTTGATTATATATAAAGTTTCCCTCCAGCAGAAGGGTTGTAATTAATTTATGTTGGGACCACAGTGGATTCCAACACCAACCCTGTCTGGTTGCTCCAGCTGCTCTCTGACTGCCATCCGCTGCAGGCATAGCTCCGCAGTGGATGTGGGTGTGGCCTCCTGCAGCAGGCCCTTCCCCAGCTCCCAGGAGGAAAAGCCGACAGAAGGGAGTTGGAGACACGGGCTCTCTGTCCCTGGAGATGATGGATGACCTCCATGCCCTAGCTCTCCTCCTGGCCACTGGGCCCAGAAAGAAAGGCACACACACCTGGTCACCAGACCTGGCTTGGAATCTCAGCTCCTCCTTGTAATTGCTGTGTGACCTATGACAGTCACTCAACCACTATAAGCTCAGCTTTCTCATTTATAAAAGTGGGACGATACAGTAATATATATCCCTTTAAGGTATTTGTGAGGATTAAATCAGACAAACGTTTATAAAACATTCACAACAATATCAGGCACTCACCATGTACTTAATAATAACAACAATAGCAGCTAGTAAGTCATGAGCATTTACTGTGTGCAGGCACTGTGCTGGCTCATTCCAGCTTCATGACAACCTGTGAAGTTGGTCCCATGAGGCTCACTGGGTATTGTGGGGAGAGGCTATCCTAACAGTGTGGTCCTTCTTTAGGAAGGCGCTGTGCAGTGGGGCGGCTGGATGGTGGGCCTAGTGCCATACCCAGGAAGGAGGCCCTGCCTGAGTTCACAGACCAGGGAAGTGTCTGGCTGCTGCTACCCAAGGTCTTTTCAGGGAGCAGAGGGGAAAGAGGAAAGATCATTCACTTCCCAGGGGATTCCTGTCACTCCCAGATTGCAAGGATCTGAGGAGTAAGCAACTCAAAAGTGGAGATGGCAAATAGAGGTTATAAACTCAGGAGATGGAGGAAAGGGGAGCTGTGGCTGCCTGCTAGGAGGGAGCTGAGCAGAGCAAGGGTCCTGGAATGAAGAGACTGAAAGGGTTTGCTGGCCGGTGGAGACAAATCAGAGAAACAAGTTCCCTGAGACACTGAGAGGGCCACATCCTTTCTGATCAACTCCTACGACCACCCTAGGGCTCCAATCAGGAGTCCTCCTCACCTCCCAGGAGTCTTCCACAATACCTCATTACATTCATTTTCTCTGAGCATTTTGTGCTTGTTACCCATTCCTCAAACAGCACGCCCAACTGCTGAGCCATTTGTTCGTGATGGCACTAGGCATTAATATACAAGTATCCTTGAGCACCCAATGCCTTCTGTGCCTGTCAGTGCCCTCAGCCCTGGTCCCCAAGTCCCATATCCTCTGGTCTGTCTCCTTTGGGGACCTCATGCTTCTGAACCCCTTTCCCCCTTAACCTTGATTTAGGTGTCTTCACAGTGCCTACACACATCCCTGATAGTTTTAAACATACTTTTTTTGTAATTTGGCTATTGCACATGTCCCCCAATAAAATGTCAGATTTAGAGTTATGGGCTTTTAAAAATCTTTTTAAACTACTGTATCTTCAAAGTCTATAACAGTATGTGAAACACAGCAGGTTTTCTATAAGTAAGTGTTGAATGAAGGAATGAGCAAAATAAAATGTGCTGTCCTTCTCTTCTACTTTGTCTACAATAAAACCAGGTAAAAAACAACCCAGGAATGTATAGATATATACACAGATATGCACACATGTACCTAAACATATGCACACATATCTGTGGTGTATGGGGAGGAGGAAGCCCCAGCAAGAAGAAACCTACCTGAATTTACTGCTGAACCTTGGGCAAAGTACACCAACATCTCTGAGCCCCAGTTTTCCCGTGGGTGACCTCATGACTCAGTTTGCACAGGACCATCATGGTGGATGTCTGGTGGCCCAACATACTGATTAGTCACACCAGAAGAGCCTCAGTTTGGACAATAAATTATACTGTCACTCTAATAAGAAATTCCTGCTCAAGTTTTTATAAGGATTAAGTGAGTTGACACACGTGATAGTGGCCGGCACAGTGTCTGGCGCACGAATCCCAGTGAATATTCATGGAAACCATTAAATACCAATCACGCTGCGTGCTACCTGGCCTGAGCCCCTAGGGCCCTGTCCCGCTGCTACCTCTGACCACTCTCTCCCTCTGCCCATCCCCTCTGGGATCTGGGGCTTTAACCTCCTCCCACTCCCCCACATCTTCCTATCCCCAGCTGAGTGATTCATGGGCCACTGATGGCTCTGCAGAGAGGCTGTTGCCCTGCCCAGGGGGCCACAACTCCCCGTGACGGATGCTCTCCTGTCCTGGCCACACAGGTAATGGACGAGCGAGACCATTTAGGGCAGCATTCCCTTATCTCACCCTGGCAAATTTTCCCTCTTCCTCTTCTTGAAAAATAAGCAGTTGGCAAATGTGGGAGCCGTGACACTCTTCAGAGCCTTCACCAGGATTGATAGATGGAATTTCTGCTCTTTGCAAAGAGAAATTTTGCAGCAAGAGCCTCTGCCTGGGGCTTTGCTTGCCTCCCTGCGAGGAAGTACGAACTGTAGAGACTGGAAGAAAGCTTTTGTACAAACGTCTGCTTCTACAGACGAGGAGAGAGGCTTTCAGAGAGGGAGAGGCTGGCAAGGTCACACAGCTCCAGGTCGAGGGCCCAGGCAGCCATCCCACATCCTCCCATGCTATGAGCTTGCTGGGTAAGAACGTGAGCAGTTTGTGGGGCAGCAGGAGGAGCAGAGTCGAGAGTCCCGAGTAGAGACTAGACCTGCAGGAAGGGAGTATTCTGCAAGGCCTTGCTCTGTGAGGGCTCACCAGCAGTCTGCAAGCCTTTACCCTATCCAGGTAGGACCTCTGCTCACAGACCCTGGTGCTGGGAGCTGGACCATGCACCCCACCAGATTCTGTCCTGACTCTGCCCTTTGTGACCACTCATGGGGGCTACCAGATTAGAAGGAAACAGAACACCAGGATGCCTTGCAGTGTTAAGGATACACTTATACTAAAAAAGTGTATTGTTACCTGAAATGCACATTTAACTGGGGGTCCTGTGTTTTATCTGGCAGCCCTGCATGCACAAAGCCTTCTCTGCTCAGTGCTTGGAGTACAAGCAGGTGTTGCCAGGGAGGTCTGCTGTGGGGAGCAGGGCCCAGGGTCATGGCCTTGAAGCCTGGAAGAGGCCTTGACAGATAAGAGCAGGCAAGGCCCCGTGAAGCTTGAGGAAGGGGTCCCCCAAAGCTCTGGGCTGGCCGTGTGTGTAGCTCAGAGCCAGGCATCTGCTAGAAACAGGAGGGACCTCAGGAAGAGGGAAGGATGTCCCTTGGGAGCCCGTACTGGAGCGCAGGGTGCACCCTCACCCCTGAGACTGGCTCTGTGCTCCAGGACTCTCTGGGAGGCGATGGCAAAGCAGACCAGGGGGCAGACCAACCTGGCCCCGAACTCAGCCACGCAGCTCACCCTCCACAGGACCCTTGGCAAATCATGGAACCCCTTTCCAGATTATACCTAGGCGCAATGTCCATGCACAGATTACTTGAGATGTTCAGTGCCCTTGCTAAATGACTGAATGGACTCAGCCGCAGTGTAGGATTTCTTTGATTTCCTCAATCTAAACATTCGTATCATCAGTTCTGTTAATTTCTCATCTGTGGTCTCACTGAATGCTGCCCTGCCCTGCTCTCTCCACTCTCTCCTATTAGCTGCTATGAGACTCTCTCTTTTTGTCCTGCACATGTCTCACCTTCTCTGTGAGGGTTGTTACCTTCATTTCCAGGGCCTGCGGTTGGGGTGATGTCCTCTAACCTGTCGTCCACGTCACTCATTATTTCCTTCACTGTGTTTGCCAGCTGTTTAGCTTGCCCATTAAATTTTATTTTTAACACAATCCTTGTTAATTTTGAGAAGTTTATTTTTTCATACCTTCTTGTTATTTTATCATAATGTCCTGTTCCTCATTTATGTTTTGTATGCCTTCTATCTCTAATAATTTTTATAGACTCTTTCATATTGTTATATTAGGCTCCATGCTTAGGGGTTCCAGTACTCCTGGTTCTTGGATTGCTGAGTCTAGCTCGTAAAAGAATGCACCCAATATGTTTGACATTTTTATTGTGAGCTTATAATCAGCAAGGACTTTTTTCTCGATGAAAATCCTCTATGACCTGAGTTTTTTGTTAGTTTCTTCCTGGCACCTTGGGGTATCATAGACCTGGGATCAATTTTATATGCATTGCTCAGCTTGGGAATCCTGGCCCACGTGAGAACTGTCAACACCAAGTCCAAACCAACACACAACAGAGGCTCAGGAACCAGTGGTGCACAAGACACTTCACCTGAATCACAGGTAGAGCTGTTTTCCCCGCTGCTCCCTGGGCTGCGGCAGGCTTCCTACCTCCCCTTCAGTGACAGCGCTTGCCTGTGAGGGTGCCTTGCCTGTGTAGGCTCAAGTCCCCATCTCCTATCCATGTGTGGTTAGAGCTCAAAGCCTTCTACACAAGTGCACATATGCACATGCACGCACACACCCTACAAGTGCACACACATGCACCCACTTACACTAACGCATGTGTGCACATGAGCACATGCATACACGTACACCTGCACACATGCACGCATGCATATGCGCGCACACACGGTCACTGCAGTGTTACCTCACATCCTACAGTGCTGACTTTTAGTGCCTTCACACTGCTGGCATCTGGGGGTTCTCATTTCTTTCCTTTTAAAGCATATGTGCATATAGTCAGCTTTGATTCAACAGTTCTGCAGATTTGTATGGGAGGACCTGGCTATTGCCCCACCTGCCATGGTGTTGGCACCAGGAGCCATACTGTGTCCTGTGGGTGTGAGGGCTCGTTGTCTCTTTCAGAGAGTCACTGGAGCAGGGCTCTGGTTCACCATGGTCCCAGGGCACTAGGATGGACCCTGATGGACACTGAAATCTGATTCCAATCTGATGGACACTGGCAAGACACTTGGGCCCAGCTCCCCACCTTGCTGGAAGAGGGGGGAAACAGGGTCCAGGGGGCTGCCTTGGCCCTGGCACCCCTGGCACTCCAGCTGTGGCCTGAGCCCTGGATCCCTGCATCAGGCCTGGCAGATCCAGGATTCACAGCCAAGATGGAAGGACACGGTAGTCACAGCCCAGGCCCCCAGGCCCCTGAGGGTGCAAGCTCTCCTAGGCCAGGGGTTCTGCCTAGGGACACCATGGCCTTAAAGTAGGGGCTTCCAGTGTTCCTTCCAGCTCCCTGATGACTCTACCCGAGACGTGTGGGGCAGGTTGCTCACTGGAGGCTGGCCTTACTGTGCTCCCACTACGTTCTTCTGCCCGGCCCTCATTGTGGGAAGGACATGGCTACAGGAGCTTGAGGCTGCCTGCACCCTCCTCCAGGCAGCATGCACCCCTGCCCCGCTGGCCCTAGAGTGCCCCAATATGGAAACTTCTTCACCACAAGCAGAGCTGGCACAAGGGATCTGGCCATCAGACAAAGCCCTATGATATATAAACCCGGCAATGCCCCCATTGAGACACCCTTGCAGCCCAGAGCCTAGGGATCAAACCCCATCCCCTCCCAGGTGGCAGGGAGGGTCAGGCTGAGAGGAGGGTAGAGTCCCCAAGAGAAGGCCACCCTGAAGGTCATCATCTCACTGTCTTGCTCCTTAGTCCACCCAATTAGCCCCAGTGTCAGCCCAGCTGTGCGCAGGGGACAGCAACTCCTCAGCCCTGACCACACAGGAGCCAGCAGGTGGCCTCCGACTTTCTGCCCCTTGACCCATGGTGAAGATATCCTGAAAGATGTGAGGGCAGCATCGGCTCCCTCCTACGCCCACCTGGGGCTCTTTCCACTGCCCTCTTGGGAGTCGGGCTGGGAGAGCTTGAGGGGTGAGAGAGAAAGTCTCCTTTACCTGGCCTGGACCGATCTCTGGGGCTGCCCGGGCTGACCATGCTCAGCATTGCCCACCACTACTCACTGACACTCCTTTCAGTCTGCTCAGCACAAACCTGGTCTGTCATTCATTCAAAGGAGAGGAGAAAGCCTGCCTGCCTGCCATCCTCCTCCCTCCTCCTTCCCTCCATTCCTATGTTCATTCATCCACGGTCACTCATTGTTTACCCACAAGTTCATCAGACTCTTTGAAGACCTCTCAGCACCAGGCACTGCACTGGGCACTAGGGACACAGTGACACGTCACAGTCCCAGCTATGAAAGGCTGCAGTGGGAAAGCCGGGTATGTGAACAGACAATCCACACAAAGTTGTCATAAACACCTGCGAAAGGGGCACGAGGCAGGAGAGGGCAGCCACCCAGCATCTGGGATGGGACAACTTGAGGAAGCCATGGGGGTCAGTAGGACTCAGCAGAGGGGGCAGGAGAGAGGGGCTCACAGCACCGAGGAGGCTTTAATGGGCACTGCCTGTTTCCCAGAGGTGGGCTGGGAGGGAAGGGTCTTACACATCAGCCAAGTAGGAGATCTTGATCCTGAGAGCAGTGGGGCCCCAAGGGGCTTCAAGCAGGGCCGTTGCAGGATCAGATTTGGGTCTCTGCAGGGTCACTCTGGTGCAAGTGTGGGGGTTGAGGTGTTGGAGGGGAAAACTGTTGGAGGTTGTGGGATTAGTCCTGGGAGGTGTAGTGAGGACCCAAGCCGAGGCAGTGGCCATGGAGAAGGAAACAAGCAGGCAAACCTGAGGCCACAGGCAGCAGAATCTGTAGGCCCTGTCTACTCTCGGGCGTGAGTGAGGGAGAGGCAGGAGGCAAGGATATCCCTTGGGCTCTGGCCTGTCACTTGGAGGTGGATGGGGAGGAGAGGCCCAGAGCCAGCTTCTTCTAGGCAGCAGCCTGAACCACACCAGCAAGCCAGGTGGAGGAGGGCCACCCACTGGGCTCCCTCCCAATGCTGGGCACTTCCTCACCCCACTCCCCCAGCCCTGGGTGTAATTCCAGGACAGGACAGAACAGGCTCTCTCTCTGCAGAGCCCGCTCCTCTGCAGCCCCTGGGAAGGGAGAAGGGTTGCAAGAGGCAAGGCTCATCCATTATGAATTCTCCTTGGGGACTCCAGCACCTCCAAAGCCAATTACATTATTTTAAACTGGCTTAAAGTCGGCCCAGAATAGAGAGATGGCTCTCTTCTTGATCATCATCCCCTTCTCCTGTGGCATCTTCCCTGTTTCCTTAGAAGAGGCACAGTACTTCAAGCAGAGAATTGGTGTCATGCACCACCCCACACAAATGACATCACTTCCCCTCAGCCTAGCAACCAAATGGAGCCCAATCACCAAATGGAGCCCAGCGACCAAATGGAGCTAACCATTCATCCCCCTCTCAATCTCCCCAGAGAGCATAGTACATTCATTTTTGATGGCATTTTGTGGAGAAATCCAAGTTATTTGGTCTTTTTGGCTGAACCATTCCAAGTTACACAATGCTGCAGTTCTCAGGGAGGCCACTGGGCAGAGGGGCTGACCTGTCCCCTAGAAGCAAGCAGTATCTCATGTGGATGGATACTGAGGGACCTGAGCTCCTATCCTGGGAGAAGAAGGAAGGGAGGCCCGAGCTGAAGCCTGGTTGCTATGGAGATGTTTCTCCAGCAAATAGAGTAGTTGGGACTATCAGTGGAAGCTACCTTGAAGGATTTCACCGTGAGAGAGAACAGAAAAACAGGCACAGATATAGATATAGGATGTGAAGTCTGGGAGGCTGGGGAGGGTGGATGGCCCAGAAAAGAAACCAGACCCCAAAGGGAAAGAGGAGGGGGAGGAAGGGAGGGGGAGGGGGAGGGGAGGGGTAAGGGGAAAAGACGGAGGAGAGGGAAGGGGAAGGAGGCAGGGAGGGGACAGGCAGGCAACATTTCCTGAGTGCCTGTTATGTGCCACACTCTGAGATCAGAGCACATTTTCTCTCATCTGGCCCTCCCCAAACCCCAGTGTAGAAGGTGGCAATAGTCCCCTTTTACAGATGAGGACACTGAGGTTTGAAGACTTGAAAGACTCATCCAAAGTCTCAGATCAGTAAATGATGGGGCTGGGGTTGGAATTCAGGTTTTTCTGACCCTTAAATCCACACTCTCTCCCACTGCATGATCCTGCTGAATCACCCCAGTGACCCAGCTCTCTGGAAGATGGAGGTACTGGGCTCCAAGACCAGTCAAGCAGAAAAGGCCACTTTCCCCAATTGTGCTCCTGTCCAATCACCCAACCATCTCCCACGTGGTTCTCCCTGGCATGGGGGTCCTCAAGGTCTGCTCCCTACTACCTTCTGAGACCGCTGCCATTACTATTCCCCCACCACCCAACCCAGGCGTCTCTGCCTCTCTCATTCACCTTCTGCCTTGGTCTTTCTTCTCCTGGCCTTGCTGCTCTTCTGCAGACCTGAATCTCACCTTCTCTAAAGGGCCCCCACATCTGCCTCTAGGAACCCTCCCTGAACACCATGCCCACAGTACTCTGGCTCTTGGAGAAGAGCTCCAGGTGCTCAACTCTTTTTTCCCAGAGCTCCTGCTAGGGACATGCAGAGTGAGGAGAGCAAGTGCTCACATGTAAAGGACCCAGAGAAACCAGCCAGCAGGGGCAGGGCTCCGCACAGCAACAGCCACTGGTGTGCTGCTCTGCACAGAGGTCTCTTCCCACTCCATGGGGAGGAGCTCAGGCTCATCCAGGACCACCCTCCCTGAGTCTGGAGCTACAGGTTCTAGGGCTCATGGACCTCCTCTTGCCTTACTTCTGTGTCCTGGTTGAAACTTTTAAGGCAATCAGTGACCACGGAGTATCAGGACAAGGATAAATAAGTAATTAGTACTGTTTTTCCTAGATGTAAGAAAGGCTGCACTGGGATCCCCAAGAACTAGAGATGAGAAGGTGCTGGAGCAGCCCCAGAGTCAGATAAGGATAAAACTCCTTTTATATGCATTGTTGCTCCTGTCAAAGCATTTGTCTCACGTATGGAGTTCAACTTCTGATCTGGACTCAGAACCTGAGATTGGGCAACTCTAGTTTCAAAGGACAGAAACTTAAGCTACAGAGTGGCCATAAATTCTGGAAGCATAGATGATTGTAGGTAATAAATGATTTTCTGGTATTACATTACAATGATGCAATGTAATTACCACATGATTTAGTTGATGATGTTGGGGAGGAAGATGTATCCTCTACCCACTCTGGATCCTTCTGTCTGGGATATGAATTAAATTGACATGAGACAAATTAACAGAAGAAAATCAAACAAGCTTTATAACATGTATACATGGGAGAGACCCAGGAAAAATGGGGTGACTCGACAAAATGGCAGAGGTTCTCATCTTAAATACTATCTTCAGCTAAAGACAAAGGAGGATGTTGGGGGTGGGGGAGCCAATTATGGGAGATTACCAGAAAAGCACAGTAAACAAGAGTAAGGTTAATATGCAGATTTAAGTCCTTGCCTTCTGCACTGATAAAAGTTTCTAGAGAAAAGGGCATCCCCCTTCTTCCCAGTACAGATAGAGAGATATCTTTACAAATGGAGATTTTGCTTATAAACATAATGTCTCTTACAAAGGATAACTTCTGCTTTTACTTGGTTTTCAGAGCTTTGATAAGCATGGGCTTAGCAAGGACTCTCCCAGTCTATCCATACCCAGTTTTCTATGGTGATGGCCTGTCCCGGGGACAGGCCTTCTATCTTAAATTCTTTTAGGCAGTTAATGGGTGGGGAGAGGTCAAAGTTCCTTTCTGTATCTTCTAAGCCTTTATTGTCTTCAGCTCAAAATAATCCACACGCCAGAGTGGCACATCTTGGGGCAGCCTTCCCTGAACCCCATCAATGACATTACATGACATGTTCTATGTGTTTTTCATTAGCAAGGTAGAGTTCAATATGCAGTGCAAAATCACATGAGCACAGTACACTGATGCAACATCTCCACCAACTTCTGCACTTTCATCTGTGAGGAATTGCCTCACAGGATTTGTGTCTCTGATTTTCAAAAGTAAACCTCTACCTTTACCAGACCCCAGAAGAAATCATCAAGGGGCTTCAGATCTAGTGGACATCCAGCCTTCCCTCACAGCTACCCTGTCCAATACAGGAAATTATCATCCATCAGCCCTTTACCACTCTGTCATAATGGATGGCACTCCATCCTGTTGGAAACATTTCAGGTGACCTCTCCCTAGCCTGCCAAGTGGGTAGGAGTTAATCACATAACATGGTCTAATACAGCAAGTAGATATCTATGTTTCCAGAATTTATGGCCAGCATATGTCTTAGGCTGCTCAGGCTGTTATAAAAAAAATATTGTAGACTGGGTGGCTTAAACAACAGACATTTATCTCATACAGTTTTGGAGGCTGGAAGTCTGAGATCAGGGTTCCTGGCATGGTCAGGTTCTGGTGAGAGCTCTCTTCCTGTCTCGAAGACAGCTATCTTCTTGCTGTGTCCTCACATGGTAGGGAGAAAGCCAGTAAGCTCTCTGGTCTCTTCTTATAAGGGTACTTCTCCCATCAGGAGGACCCCACCCTCATGACCTCATCTAAACCTAATTACCTCCCAAAGGCCCCAATTCCAAATACCATCACATTGTGGCTTTAGGGCTTTGACATGATTTTGGTGGGATACACAATTCAGTCCACAGTATTCCATCCCTGTCCCCCCTAAATTCATGTACTTCTCACGTGCAAAATACATACATTTCATCCTGACATCTCCAAAAGTCCTGACTCATTTCAGCATCAAGTCTAAGGTCTAAAGTCTAAAGTCTCATCTAAATCAGTAATGGGTGAGGCTCAAGGTATGATTCACTCTGAAGCAAGATTCCTCTCCAGCTGTGAACCTGTGAAACCAGATAAGTTATGTGCTTCCAAATACAATGTGGAATAGGCATGGAATAGACATCTCCATTCCAGAAGGGAGAAATAGGAAAGAAGAAAAAGGTAACAGATCCCAAGCAAGTCCAAAATCTAGCAAGGCAAATCCCAGTAGATCTTAAGACGTGAGAGAATCCTCTCAGGTTCAGTGCTTCTCCAGGCCCACTGGAGTAACGATGTCTCACCATGGTTTGGAAGGGTAGCCCCACCCATTTGACTCAGTGCCCAACCCCCACCCCTACCACCCATGCACACAGCTCTGCAAGGGAGAGCAGAGAAAACAACAAAGGGTCTCATCCTTTGAAGCTGTGGTAGAGGCAGCCCTGCCCCCCAAGCCTGTGCATTCTGGACCTATGATGGGAGTGGCAATCCTGATGATCTCTGAATCACCTTTGGGGTCCTTCTTCCTTCTTCTTGAAGGATAGCACACATTTGCAGCTGAATAGCTCTATTGTCCTGTCTTGTAGAATCTAAGAAGTCCTACAGCCTTCTTTCATTTCCTCCTGCTTTCTCTTTCCCTTTCAATTCAAACTGCCACTGTCTTTGCTGGTTTAATCCATCCCTATTCCTGCTCTCTGCTGAGATGGCTGATTAAGTCCATGAGTCATACCCAGGATTTCTTTATCAAATGATTACTCAGCCACACCCTTAGTGTTCTCCTCAGAACAAGTTTTCTCTTTTTTTCCAATATGGATAAGCTGAGAGTTTTCCAAATCTCCAAGTCTAGTTCCTTCTTGCTTAACAATTCTGTCTTCAATCTCTCTCTCTTATCACATTTTACTATAAGCAATCAGGAGGAACCAAGCAGTTCCTTCAACACTCTGTTTAGAAGTCTCCCCAGCTAAACATACAGTCTCATTACTTGCAAGTTCTACTTTCCACAAAACACTAGAACAGAATGATCCCCTTTCCTCCATAACATGTTCCTCACTTCCATCTGAGACTTCAGATGGAAGAATTGCCCTTAATGTCCATATTTCTACCAATATGCTGTTCATGATTGTTTGTGTATTCTCTAAAAAGAAGTCTGGGCAATGATTTTTTTGAATATGACCCCAAAAGCACCGGCAACAAAAGCAAAAATGGACAAATGGGATTGTATCAAACTAAAAAGCTTCTGTGCAGCAAAGGAGACATTCAAGAGCATGAAAAGAAAACATACAGAATGGGAGAAAATACTTTCAAACCTTACATCTGACAAGGGTTAATATCCAAAATATATAAGGAACTCAAACAACTCAATAGCAAGAAAATGAAGAACCCAATTAAAAAATGAGCAAAGCACCTGAATAGACATTTCTCAAATAAATACATAAAAATGGCCAACAGCTAAGTGAAAAGATGCTCAACATCACTAATCATCAAGTAAATGCAAATCAAAACCACAATAAGATATTACTTCACACCTGTTAGAATGGCTATCAAAAAGACAAAAGATTACAAGTGTTGGGGGGGATGTGGAGAAAAAGGATCCCTTGTATACCATTGGGGAGAACGTAAACTGGTACAGCCATTGTGGAAAACAGAATGAAGATTCCTTTAAAAATTAAAAATAGAACTACCACATGATCCAGCGGTTTCACTTCTGGTGTATTTCCAAAAGAAATAAAATCAGTATCTCAAAAGTGATATCTGCACTCCCATGTTCATTGCAGCATTGTTTACAACAGCCAAGATATGGACTCAATCTAGGTGTCCATCAACAGACGAAGGGATAAAGATAATATGGTATATTTGTCAGCAACTAGGTGCCTCGAGAAACTCTAAGCTGGGTTTGGAAGCAATTAAATGTTTTTTCCAAGTTGTTTCTTTTCCTTTTGTATGTTAAGGAGATATAATGACCACCATCCTGAAACTGACCAAGCCTCACCACAAGAGTTATGCCCATGACCTTTGCTTATTTTTAATGCAAAGATCTATCCAGGAGGAGCTTAGGCCTCATTATGTGGAAACATGTTCTGCAACTGAGCCTGTGCAGGCAAATACCCTGCCTCTCCCTTTTGAATATTCATTTCCCAAGCAAAATAAAAGTTCCTACTTCACTTTGTTCTGGGATGCCATGACTTTGGAAATGATTCCTCACAGCCTCCTATTTGCTGCAAAAACACTTTAGTTTGTGGGACAACTTCCACTGGTGTAGAGTCTTATTTAACTCACCAGGAGGTGAGCCCACTTGGTTCAGTAACATATACATACAATAGAATATGATTCTGTCTTAAAAAAGAAGAAAGCTTTGTCATTGATGAACCTAGAGGACATTATGCTATGTGAAATAAACCAGGCACAGAAAGACAAATACTGCATGATCTCACTTATATGTGGAATCTAAAACAGTTGAACTCATAGAAACAGAGAATAGAATGGTGGTCACCAGGGGCTGAGAGGTGGGGGAAATGGAGAGATGTTGGTCAAAGGGTACGAAGTTGTAGTTATGCAGGATAAATAAGTCTAGAGATCTGATGTACAGCATGATGACTACAGTCAATAACACTGTATTGAATACTGGAAACATGCTAAGATTTAGACTAGAATAGAGAATAGATTTCAGCTGTTCTCATCACGTAGAACAAATTGTAACTATGTGAGAAGATATATTGATTCGCTTGACTGTAGTAATCATTTCACTATGTATATGTATATCAAATCATCATGTTGTACACCTTAAATATGTAAATAAAATTTTTATTAAAAATTTTAAAAAGAAACAAAAACTATAGGATATTAATTAAATTTGAATTACAGATAAATAACAAATAACATTTCAGTTTAAGTATGTCCCATGCAATGTTTGGGATATACTTACACTAACAATTTACTTGTAATTGATCTGAAATTCAATTTTAGCTGGCATCTTGTGCTTTGCCTGGCAGCCCTGGTCCTGTGAGCACAGCTGTTCCATCTGAGCCTGCTTGTGCAGGACTCCAAAGCCTGGTGTGCTATTTCTCTATCAGCGGCACTTCACTTGAAAAAAGAATTTTCTTCTAGTTCATATATTCTGAGCCGCTCTTCCTCTTGCTAAATAGTGTCCCACTTTAAAATCACACTTCATAAAGGGACAAGAAACTTTTTCTCTGAATATTTCATTTTCATCAAATAAAACACAAAATAATTTAAACAAGGTTATAAAAAGTGTCTTCACACTTATTTCAAAAAGTATTTTACTCAACAAAATAACAAACAATCCAAACCAAAAATGGTCAGAGGACTTGAGTAGACATTTCTTCAATGAAAGTATACAAACACCAATAAGCACATTAAAAGATGCTCAGCATCACCAGGCATTAGGGAAATGTAAATCAAAACCACAAGGAGACACCACTTCACACCCATTAGGATAAATATTATCAAAAAACAAAACCTAACAAACATTGGTGAGGATGTGGAGAAATTGGAACCCTCGTGCATCGCTAGTGGGAATGTAAAATGGAGAAGCAGCTGTAGAAAATAATATTGTGGGTCCTCAAAAATTAAACATAGAATGACCATTTGACCCAGTAATTCCACTTCCAGGTATATACTCAAAAGAATTGAAAGCAGGGACTCAAACAGATATTTGTACACCCATGTTCATAGCAGCATTATTCACAATAACCAAAAGATGGAAGCAACCCAAACTATCCTTCAGTGGGCGACTGGATAAACAAAATGTGGTATATGCACCCAATGGAATATTATTCAGCCTTAAAAAGGAAGGAAATTTTGACACATGCTACAACATGGATGAACCTTGAGGACATTACATTAAATGAAATAAGCCAGTCAAAAAAGGACAAATACTGTGTGATTCCACTTATATGAAGTCCTAGAGTGGTCAAATTCATAGAGACAGAAAGTAGCATGGTGGTTACCAGAGGCTAGGGGAGGGGTGATGGGGAGTTAGTGTTTAATGGGAGCAGAGTTTCAGTTCGGGAAGATGAAAAAGTTCTGAAGATGAATGACAGTGATGTTTGCACAACAATGTGAATGTACTTAATACCACTGAATTGTACACTTAAAAATGGTATATTTTATGTAATGTCTATTTTGTTGTTGTTAGTGCTGTCCAGTTAGTTCCAACTCCTAGCGACCCTGTGTACAGCAAAGGGAACCTTGCCCAGTCTTTTTGCACCATCCCCTCACCGTCCAGTGCTAGATGAGACAACGTTCCCCTGCTAATCACAGGGTTTTCATAGCCAATTTCTTCAGAAGTGGATGGCCAGGTCCTTCTTCCTAGTCTGTTTAGTCTGGAAGCTCCACTGAAACCTGTCCACCATGGGTGACCCTTCTGGTATTTGAAATATCAGTGACATAGCTTCCAGCATCACAGCAACATGCAGCCACCATAGTATGACAACCGATAGTTGTCACAGAGGTGGAGTAACAGCCACACCACACTGCCCCCTGTCCTGGTCAGACACAACCAGACTGCTCTGCCCTAGCATCACACTGAGAGCCAGCTGTCAAGGGGCCTGGGCAGTAAGGGGTCTGGAACCATTTCTGTGGAGCCTGGAGAAAGTACAGCTAAGCTTGATGGGATTCAGGAGGAGGAATCCAGTGATCTTGGAGCACATAAAGAGTTGCCATGAAGAAGAAAGATGAGATTGTTTGGACATTTCTCCAAAGGACCAATAGGCACCCCTGAGCTGGAGTTGTAAGAACTCCTGTCATTGAAGGTGTGTGGAAGCAAATAGGCTTCTTTATGGGTAATGAGCCTCCTGCCTCTAGAACAGTCCAAAAGGATGGCAGCACTCAGGGAGACATCTTAGAGAAGAGTTCTTGCTTGGATGGGAGTTTGGGGTAGAAGTCTTCTCAGTCTCTTGGAAACACAGATTCCAGGATATGATTTATTAACCCCTCTGTGCTGTCTGACATCACCTTGTGAGTTCACCAATCTTTTCAGGCACCGAAAGTTAAGCACAGAGGCTCCTATTTCTTTGTTCTCATCCTACAGCTCCTGGTACAGGGCCATTCGGTGTATGTAGGTCACTGATCCCTGCCAACCATCCTCAGCAATCAAAAGTAGTTACTGAGCTCTATCCCGTGCCCAGCACTGTGCTAGGTGCTCTGGTGCAAACAGGCATGTAAGGTATGATCCCCACTCCCAGTGGAACTGAGGATTAGTTGAATTAATTATATAAATCATTACACCCAAATCCTCTGGGGTTCTCAAGGAAGGCAAAGGAATCCAATTTCAGATACTTTAGTCAGGGTAGGTTTCAAGGAAGAAGTGAAACCTGAGCAAGGCCTGGAAAAATAGGAAGGAAGTATGGATTCAACAATGGATAAAGCATTAGAGGTGAGACAGAACATTTGTAACCACCAATTATTACGTGCTGGGCATTGACCATAAGTCATTTACACATTATCTCAGCTATTCCCCATACAGCCCTGGGAAATAGGTATTAATACCCATTTCACAGTTGAGAAACTGAGGTTTAAGGAGGTATGTGACTTGTCAATGGCCACACAGCTAGTAGGTGGGCCAGCTCAGATTGGAGCCCACACCAGATTCCCAAGCCCACAGTTGTAACCACTACACAGTTGGCCTTTCTTGGGGTAGAGGCAAGTAAGAGCAGAGTGAAGGTGCCCTCAGAGAAGAGTGGGAGACTGGGTCCAGGAGGGAAAGTGGTCGTCAGGCTGGAAGCCTTGAGATCCAGACAGAGGGATGGTATGGTCATCAATAGGAGTCACCACAGGCAGGTTCCGGAGGAGGGGCTTGGCCAGGTGACAGAGGAGCCTCTAACCTACTGGGCTGGCCTCCCTCGGTGTCCCTACACAGAGTCTCTCCCCCTCCTCAGAGCCAGCCATCCTAGAATGGACAGTGACAGACAGGTTGTTTCTCTCCCTTGAACAATAAACCAGAGAACAATTCATCAGCCTCCCTGTAGGGGCAGCCGTTCCAGGAGGACATCCCACAGCTTTTGGCAGTGGTTGTGTTTCCTCAGTCTGACAACTTCAGGAAGCATCGGAGACTTTATCCATCAGGCCCAAAAACCAATCTGCCTTTTCCCGAGCTTCATCCATCACCATCCTCACCCGCTGTTGGGGAGGTTGGGAGGGGAGAAAGGGAATGCTCTCCCTCCATCCCAACTCTCCGACAAACACTGGGTTTCCTACTTCTCTCCGATAAAGCAATGGTCACTGGTCAGGCTGGAAGGAGGGAGACAGAAGTAGCCAGGCCTTTCAAAAGCCTTGAAGAGATTAGGAGCCCTGCTGGCCCTGGAGCCGGCTGACCTGGTTTTTAATCCCAGCTCCATCACTTACTGGCTGTTTGATTTTGGTCCAGTTCTCCCACCTCCCTCACCCTCAAAGATCTCACCTGCAAAGGTGAGTGATGGTGTTGACTGTGTGGGAAACAAAGAAGGAATGAGGAGCATACGGGAAGTATCTAGCTGAGGGTCCAACTGCGGTGAATCAAATGGAAACAGCCCCATTTCTGGGGTGCTGAGAGTTTCGCTGCCTTGTGACAAGCTCCTCAAAACCTATGCTCCTGACCCCTTTTCCCGCTAATGCATCCCCTTGCCAGAGCTCAGGGTCTCCTCGTCCATCCCCCGGGGGCTGCACACTCACTTACTCTGCTTTCGCCCCTGAGAAGCCTCCTCCCGGGCGGGCCAGCCGGGCTTGCCTACCCCCGTGCATCCCACTGCCCAACTCTGCCCAGCACCACATCCCTGAGCACCTTCCTCATCCTTTGGCTTGGTCAGTTCTCACAGCCAGCCTCCTTCTATAGAGGAGGACCTCTATAGAGCCTAAGTAACTTGTCCAAGGTTACACAAGTGACAGTGTCTGGATTTGAACCCAGGCCTACGTGATTCTGTGCATTGAATTCTTTCCAAAGTGTCCCTCAGAACAAAGTCTCTGGTGCCCAGTACCAAGTAGGTGTTGCCCACCCTGCCCAACACCTTCACTACAGAACCTGTTACCAAACACATCCTTCTTTCTTAGCAAAGGTGGCTGCCCTGGCCTTGACGCATGAGGGGCAGGGGACAGGCCGGCCACTGAATTAGCTCTAGTGTGAGGACTTCTCTGAAGAATGAGTTCACAGGATTGTTTTTTAACCTTGAGTTGAAAGCATTTCCAAGCAGGCCTAGCCCCCAGAGCATCAGGGAATAGGTGAGGTAGAAATGGGTAGCGATGAGGTCTTACAGGGCCACTCATGGGCCTGTAAAGGCAAACTGGGCATCCTCTTGGCCGCCGACATTACAGGGGAAAATGAAATCTCTGCACCCGTGACCCAGCTGCCAATTCTACGTGAAGAGCTGAGGGCAGTTCTCAACATGTAGACAGCTCCTAAGTCCCTTCTTTGGAAAAAAAAAAAAAAAAAAGTTTGTTATATTCAGATTACAAAAGCCTTGGGCTCCAAAACTGGACAGCCTGATTATCAGGTGGTGAAAGGCCTGCTGGTCACTGGGGCAGGGTGGACATCCTGGCCCCGAGCGCCTCCCTCCCTGGGGAACCTGCAGTGGCCTTCTCGGGTGGCTGTGTGACAGAGCCTTGGGGCAGAGCACTGAGGTGGCTCAGAGGCTGAGGGGCAGAGGGCAGCAGCTCTGACTACTGGTCAGCACCTGGAACGTGTGGCCAGGGCTGGGGTGCACACAGCACAGACGTGCACAGATGTGCGTGCTCGCTTCACTAGCACCTGTGAGCAAGGTCACAGAGGCTGGTGTGCATGAACCACACACCTCTGCATACATGGGAACCCCAGGTAGGAAAGCACCTGATTTATGAACCTCGTCATGCTGACCACCCTCACGGCGCCCCGTCCCGTCAGCCCAGCTCCCTCGTCTGTCTGTGCTCCTTAGAGTGATGCCCGGTTCCCTCACCCTGTCTTTCTTTTCAAGTATCAGTAAATGCCATGTGTCCACGAAAAGGAACACAGAGCTCTTGGCACTGATCTGGGTGCGAGTGACAGTGCAAACACTGAGAGTGATAGTGAATGTGTGCGTGTGCACTCATATGCGTGTATGAGTGTGTATCTGTGTGTGTGTGCATGTATCTGTGTGCAGGAGTGTATCTGTGTGTGAGTATGTATTTGTGTGTGTGTCTGTGAGTGAGTGTATCTGTGAGCAAGAGTGTATGCGTGTCTATATGTGAATGTGTGTGTGTGTATCTGTGTGCAGGAGTGTATCCAGATGTGAGTATGTATCTGTGCATGAGTGTATCTATGTGTGTATTTGTGTGTGAGTGTATCTGTGTGCATGAGTGTATCTATATGTGAGTGTGTATCTCTGTGTGAGTGTGTCCGTCAGTGTGAGTGTATCTGTGTGCATGAGTGTGTCTGTGAGTGTGAGTGTGTATCTCTGTGTGAGTGTATTTGTGCATGAGTATATCTGTACGTGTGTGTGTATCTTTGCGTGTATATCCACGTGAGCGTGTCTGTGTGTGCACATGTACTCCAGATTCACATCACCACATTCTGTCTCTTCCTGGGACAGACCCAGACATCACCTATCCATGCAGACTGAAATCTGAATCCTACATGTTAGAGACGACAGTGCAGTCTCCTTGCCTCACGGATAAGGGAACAGGCTCAGAGAGATGAAGCTGGCCCAGGGTCTGCAGCCACTGAGTGCAGGGGCTGGTGGAGAGTTCAGGCCTGGCTCGTCGCACCCACCTGCCCTCTCCCGCTCTTGCTTCTCCCCCTGCCTGGTCGCTGCCCTCACCTGGGCCCCACAGTGACAGTCAAGTGGGAGAAGTGGATACATGTGCTCACTAGTGTTAACGAGAACAGATCGAGGCAGCATCCTAGATGGGAAAGAGCCGGGCCAGGTACTCTGAGGGGAAAATGGACTCCACAGTAAAGGAGGTGGAGGAACAGAAATAAGGAGGATGAAGGGCTGCAGGGTGCTCAGCATGAAGGCAAGGAGCAGAGGGGCGGCCAGGGAGAGGGGCCGAGGGGAGGTCTGCAAACCCATGGGGGCACCCCTGGAAACCACGGGGCGAAGCAGCGTCTGCCTGGAGAGGACCACTGTGACGTGAGGCTGGGGAGGTGGCGCAGTCAGACAAGGGTGGGAAAGGTGGAGGAAAGCTTTTACTAAAAAGAGAGGGAAAATTGGGTATAAAATAAGAAAGCACTCTGATAGAACTGACACAGCCAGCAGCAGGCACCACAGCAACCCTGAGGGGCCGGGAGGAACACCTCACCTGTCAAGGGATGGCCATCACTTCCACGTGCTCACAGCACACAGCCCCTCACAAGGTAACTGTGTGGGGTGCTTGCAGTCCCCAGTCAGCGCCTTCAGAACTACAGGGCTGAGGAGGGGAGGTGTGTGACTCACCCCTGGAAATGTAGAGGAAGGACCCTCTCCTGCCCCTCAACTCTTAGGGGGTTGATCTTGGTTTCAGGGAAACAGGACAAACCACCCTGCCTATGGGGCCTGGCTCTGGCTTTGCTGTGTGTTTCTGATTCAAAAAGCCTGGTTTTCTCAAATGCCTGCTACTGTGTCCCATAGCTGACCTGCTGACCTTCAAAGCACTCTCACAGGCAAAACACTGCTTTGAAAATGAGGCCTCATCTGCATGTGGGCAGGACTGCTGGATCGATCTGAGATTTGTGTATCCTTGCACAAATGAGCCAGGTTTTAATATAGTTGTGGACAGATAGATGAGAGAGACAGAGAGAGAGACAGTATAGAGAGAGAGATGATTGACAGGGAGAGAGAGTCTGGAATATAGATATCTTAATCAAGAAAAGTAGCTAGATAAAAATTTATAAAAATCAATGGAATCATAAGAAATGAATGGAAAAATTTAAAATGTGTAGGAAAATAAATGTAAAGAATAGATTTTTATAACTAGGTGAGAATAAATAATTGCTGATGGTTATTTGGCAGCAGAGAGCAGACCCAGATAACAAGAGATAGATGGATGAGAACAGCTCTCATATCTGTCGGGTGCGTCCTACAAGCCAGACCCTGCACTGGCAGTTTACATACCTCTTCTCATTTAATTCTCACGAGACTGTGAGGAGATATTCTCATGATCCCACCTCTCAATTGAGGAAACTGAAGCACAGAGAAGTTAAGTAATTTGCTCCAAATCACACAGCCTGTGAAAAGAAGGGTTAGGGTCTAAGCCCGGGTCTGTTTGAATGAAAAGGCAATGTTCTTAACCACTTTGCTGTACCTCTCTCCCTGGGGAGGAAATGGGTGTGGACAGATGACGGGAGGTTCTACAAACCACAGATGCACAATTGCTTCATGCTGACCTGACTCTCTCACCCTCCTCTTATCTCATATTCCTGATTAAACCTAAAGCTTGGCAGAAGCCCTCCAATCCTCCAATGCCCCACAGTTGAGAGAGACTGATGCCACCTGAACTGTGAGTTCTACAAGGCCAGGAGAAGCCAGTCCCCAAAAGGCTCACACAGGCCTCCTTTTATCAAAATGGCTCTTCTCCTTCAGAATCTCACCTCCCTTCAACCTCAAATTGCATCTGGAGAGACTTGCCTCCCATTCTTAGCAGAGCTAGTTGCTTTTGCTCTGACAGATTCCAGTGACAGGCAATGCCAGAGAGACAGGCAGGGAGACGCGGGCATGAAATACCTTTCCCATGAGGTGTCCTTGGGGCCATCTTCGGCTCACCTCCTCTCACTTCAGCATCCCAAGGAAGTCCCAGGAGGCAGGCGTGAGAGAAACAAGTCAGGTCTGGAGCAGCAAGTGCCTGCTCTGCTCTGGTCAGCAGCTGTCAGGAGAAAGCCTGGAAGACCAGGCTGTGCACCCAGCCTCTCCTGAGGCAGAACTCAGACCTTAGAAGGTGCCCGGACTCTTTCAGATGCAAATGGACTTTCCTCAACTCAGGGTCTAAGAGTGTTTACTTTGCCCATAAACCTCAGTGGAGATTATAGATCAAAAACACCACGGAAGAGAAAGGCCCGAAGGAAGCCTGCATGCTAGCATTAGGAGTCAGCCTCTTAGCTGTGCAGCTGGAGAAACTGAGGTCGGAGAGGTGAAGCAACGTCTGGAAGGTAACCCCTCGCGCCCCCTGGGACAGGGCTGGTCTGTCACTGTCTCTCTTAGCTGCCTTGCATTGCTCCCCATTCACCCTGGGCTATTGTTCAAGGGCTCATAACTTACTTTAATATGACCTTGAAAAACTCATAATGAAGGAAGAAAATCTTTATCAAATCCAAAGTGTTTTCCAGCCTCTCTCTGGACTATCTGGTCTCTGTGTAGTCCACTGCAGGTGACAGAGGGCCTCATCAACCCCCCCGCCCCTGCCCCGCCAAGCCTGCCCTGGTAACCCCTGTGAAAGGGTAACTTAACCTCTGAACACTCAGACCTCAAGGCACGGAGCAGGATGCCAACACAGCTGGTGGGGCACCGTTACTGCTGCTGAGAGAGCCAAAATAAAGTCAGGTTCCAAATCTCTAGTGTTCGGTTGAAATTTTGTCCTCCAGCCTTAGAAATCAGCACAGATCTAGACAACATTAGTACACAGCCATTACTCAGGGGCAGTGGGAGAATAACTGTGATGCTTTCACCCTGCCACACCCGGGTCAGATGCAGGCACGGGCCCCAGGGAGCAGAATGGGGTGGGGAGTCGAGAGGTAGTGTGGCGTTCTGTCATTTAACCCTCATGACAACTGTTTGAAGTGGGTACACTGTCCCTGTTTCACAGATGAGAAAACTGATACCTAAGAAAAAAATAAGTAACTTACCTAAGGATACACAGATCGTGATGGTGACGCTGGCTTTGAACCCGTCAGCCTAGTTCCAGTGTGCTCCCTCCCACCTGCTCTTTGCGACACCTGGTAGGCAGAGCTGTGTAGTGTCCTGGTTAAAACTGGCTGGCTTTCAATCCTGCCATGTTACTTTGGGCTGTGTGTCCTTGGGCCAGTTGGATTAACCTCTCTGTGCCTCAGTTTCCCCATCTCTAAAATGGGAATAATAGTGAAGGCCTCACGGGGGTGTTGTAATAACTCTACTTGTGGAAGCTTGCTTGGCAGGACATCAGCTCTATACGAGTGTTAGCTCTTGCTAGCATTCTCTCTGTATCTCTTCTCACCTCACATGGCAGCGTCACCCAAATGGGACCCTTGATATGCTTCCCCTCAGCTGCAGAAGCCTCTGCAGCCCCCAGGGACAGGGTGGATAACAAAGAAGCTTGTCTCCTGAAGGGAGGATGTGAGCCTTCTAAGCCAGGGGGGCTGCTCAGGGCAAGAGCTGTGCATGGTGACAGGCAGGGAGTCCCCCAGAATTAACTGCTCACCACATGTCACTGCTGGTGACAAATTTGCAATTACTGTCTTCCTAGGAAGAAAAATATCCCATCCTCTCCCAGCTCTGGTCCCCATGGTCTCCAGCCTGATTTCAGCAGGTCTGAGGAGCGCCTGCCAGTTCCAAATGGTAAAATGACCCCCCATAGGAGAAAAGGACCCTTGAATGACAGGCAGTCTTTTCTGGTCTGTGGAAATCAGTGAGGGGCCTGCCATGCAGTGATGTCCTCCCAGTGGAGTCACTGATGTGGATGGAGGCTGGGGGAGTCTGGGGTGAGGCAAGACCGAGAAGGACGACTTTTATTTACAAGGATGGCTCCAGGAAGGAGCCCTGAATGCTCTGTTCTTACCTGCCCTCAGACTTTTGCTTCAAAATTCATCAGAGCAGACTTGGGAAAAGGACCAGAATAAAAATTGGGTCCCCCACTGGATTTCCTGAGGGCAGGGACAGTCCCTGGACAGCCCAAATGTGGCTGTTGCTTTAATTGTTCGCCTGTGTCAGCGCTGCTGAGATCAGCCAGGAGGCCCCCGCCTCTCTGATGCCTGGTGCCTTCTGCCTGGCCACTGTCACAATCATTCATCCACCCCCACATTGGAAGAGTTCTTCCAAATACTAACCAGAGTATTTGACTTTTCCTATTCCCTCTCCTAAGGTAGTGGGGCCTAATAGAAAGAAAAGAAGACACGATTGGGAAGCAGCGGACTAGGGGATCTAGACTCAGAAACTGTCTCTGTGGGCCAGTTCCCTTCCTTCCTGTCACTGTCCCATAAGTTGGGGATGTGGTGAAGACTGAAGTGCCAGTGAGACCAAGAGACTGAGAAAGGGGACTTCAGTGAGTCAAACTCACTGCAGTAGAGCACAAGGGACAGGCACTCTGGTGCTCCCGTGTGTTCCTCCAGCCAGTGGTTCTGGGCTGAACCCCACGTGCTGAGTCAGGGCCCCGAATCTTGCTGCGGAGTGTCTGCTGACAGTGGAAGTGCTCTGCAATAATTACCCTCCAAGTGCCAGGTTATTTCTGTCTCTAGCAGCAGGACAGATCAGGAGGGGGCAGAGTCCAGAAATAGCAAAAGCAATTAGCAGGCATGCTTCTTGGGACATAATTACTGTGTGCGATATAGGACCTGGCCAGGTAAACCTTGGCCTAGTTCCTGAGTGTGTGGGAGGCAGGGCCTGGGCACAACCTCACCAGGCCCTCACCTGTGGATGAGACCAGCAGCTACAAGGGCACCTTCTCCTCACAGGGCCCTTTAGGACTCAGAGGACCTGGGGAGGCTGAGGGGTTCCCTGCCTGGCACATGCTTTGTGACTCCCAAGATGGGCCTGGAGGCCTGGGAGACCCAGGAGGGCATGACAAATACTCCCCAGCTGCTCTCTACCAAAAATAGCCTGGCTGCAGCTCCTGAGAAAGAGGTCAGGGTCTGGGGCCAGGTCTGAGTCAGAAGACATGCGTTCAAGCTTCTGAGCTTCTACTCCTGAGCTCTGTGACCTTGGGCAAGCCACTTAACCTCATCGAGTCTCAGTTTTCTTCGCTATGAAATCAGTAGCCTGTACATCAGTATTAGTCGGGATCAGCTAGGTAATGCTGCCTTTACAAACAGCTCCCAAGTCTCGGAGCTCAGTGCAACGACATGCGGTTCTCACTGACACCAGGGCCACTAGAGTCTGAGCAGCCCTCCAGGGCAGCTGTCCCGCATGCACTGGCTCAGCAACGCATGCTGCATCCAGCGAGGGTGGCCTGTCTTCTCCACATGAGGTTCCATGTTCACTGTGGCCAGGAAAGACAGACTGGAGCAAAGCTTTCCATGGCCATAGCCTAGAAGCGACACTTCTACCAGAATTTCATTGGTCAGAACTAGTCACGTGGCCCTGCCCATCTGCAAGGAAGCCGGGAAGTCAGTCTCCTGTACACTCACAAGGGGCAGGGGACCAGACATTGGTGAGTCCCGGATGTTCATCACAGCTGGGCTATCATCATCACCAAGAATTTGTGAGAGTCTGGAGGGAATGGTCCATATCTCCACCAGAAAGTGATGTTCTGCCTGCTGCTGCTCTCTTCCTGTGTCTGCGCCTGTTTGCAGTTCCTACCAGATTCAGGGCAAAATGCCCCTGGGGTGGGGAAGTCATCACCAGCATTTGAGCAGAGATCCATGCTGGGCAGAGGCAGGGGAAGGAGATAAAGCCCAGAGCTTATAACTTCTGCCTTCAAGGGCCAACTCTCCAGCTGTGGAGAAAGTGCAAATTGAGATGTTCAGATTGGCATGTGCAATTGTGCAGTGTGTGTCCACAGTGCTCCAGGGACAGGGTGAAACCAATCAGCTGAGGCTTCCTGGAGGCAGCTCCCTGCAGAGCAAGCCTGGCTTTCCCAGGTCCCAGAGCCTTCCAGGAGCCTCACTGTGGGTCAGGCACTGCCTCCTCGCTCCACGCCCAGCTACTGCCGTTGCCTCTCAGCCTTGAAGGTGGCGGTGTGCTGGCCTGCTCAGCTCTCTGGACCATTCCACTGGGGCCCAGGAGGATTCTGAGGGTAGAATCACTCGCCTGGGCTGGAGTTGGGCCCACTCACTCAGCCCCCCTCTTCCCTCTGCCCTCTGGCGTGTGGGAGAAGTGGCAGAGCACAGAATTCCAGTCCCAGCTCTGCCACCGGTAGCTGAGTGGACCTGGACCATCTCCCACCTGACACATCTGAGCTCAGGTCCTCATGTAGTGAGGGGGATGTCACCAGGTCTGTAAAGGTGCCCACAGGGCCCAGCACCTACAGGTGGGTGCTTTTTTACTACTGTTCTGTCAGTCTGATCCAGGGCAGCCCAGAGCCCCTGTCCCCCCTTCCTGGCCACGTAGGTGTCCCACCTACCTATTGTACCTTTTTCACTGGAAATCCAGCACCATCTCACTGGAAACATGTGCCTGAGCTGGTGGTCACTGTGCTGACTAGCCCCTCTCCCCCTCTCCCAGGAAGTGGAACTCCCTGCACTGCATGTGTGTCTCGGGTAACCCCAAACTCCTGCCCTCCTCACATTCTCTGGGGCCCACAAGCTCCACAGCCAGGTCCCTATTCCAAATCACAATGAAATGACAATATAGTTCTCACAACACAAGAGCAGACAAGCAGCTTGATGTGTAGGCTGAGCCCTGGAGCTGGAATGAAAAAAATCTGTGTTCTTGGGTTCTGGTCCTGGCTCTGCTGGTTTGGTGAGGCCGTAAGCAAGTCACTTAATACCTCTGACTATGAGTTCCCTGTGTATTAAAGGAGGAGGGCTCGCCGTCTGCCTACTGCTCAGAGAGGCTTTGAGGAGGGGGTGGGGTGATGCAAAAGAAAATCCACTCTGTGCTCCTGAGTCTCTGAACCTTGACACCTGGAGCTCAGAACGCCTTGTCCGAGGCCCCAAAGTTAAGTGGGCGAAGTAAGATTCAGAACAATGCCTGCCTAGCCACACCCGTGTAAATGCAGTGTGGGGTCCCCAGGCACCCAGGGGTCCTTCTCGTCTCCCTCTCACCAGCCCGGTCTCAGGCAGGTGCTGTCACGTGTCCACCCACTGGCTTGGTGAGTCTCCCTAGCTCCAGGCCTATCACGTCAGCCCTGTGTCTGAGCCCCATGCCCAGCCGCTGTCGACACTGAATAATGGAGTGTCACGTTAGTCTAATGGATTTATCACTGCTTACAAATGCAGCGTCATCAACAAAAGAAGGTGAAAATCGATGTCAAAGCAGCTAAGGGAGCTGCACTTCCCCTCACAACTTGGCTTGTATTGATAGTCTTTTGTCCACTTGGTGTTTTGCACCCAATGTGGAGCTAAAAGGAACAAAAATGCCCTTGGCTCTTCTTGCTGACAGCCCTTCAGCTCCTGTTCAGGGCAGGGTGCTGGAGCTCAGTGCTCCCGCCCAGCCCTCACTGTGCTGTGCTGGGCAGCGAGTGGCCTAAAGGAGTTTCTTCTCTCCAGAAGGTAGAGGAGAGGGCAGCTCCTCTGAGCACTGCACATGGCTCTCGCGGACGCAAGCCACTCACCCCTGAGGCTGGGGAAGGCCACACACCCCACCCTGATCCCGAGTGAGGATGGGCATTTTCTTCTGTGTGTGTGTGTGTGTGTGTGGTCTGTCTGCCTGTCTGTCTGGTTGGCTAGTTTGGTGTTGGGCAGGGGTGGGGATGGGCTGGTTGGATTGGAATAAGAGCAGGAAACAGATTTGAGAGAGGTGTTGGATGTTTCTGGGCAAATCTGTATTAGGAAATGGAAGCGGAATGAGGCAGCAAAGCTGTGATGCCTTAGAAGTTGTTCTAAATTTTCATTTGTTACCATGTGTTCTCTGCACCTCCCAGCTTACCACTGTGCTCAGTGTCTACTGAGGCACATGGAGAAGACAAGGAACCATCCCATTGGGAAGAGTAGCAGACAGCAAGTGTTGAAATTGCATCCCATTAATCTTATTTATATATCAATTGTCTTAGTTCAGCTGCTATAACAGAATATCATACATAGACTGGGGGCGTTAAACAATAGACGTTGATTTCTCACAATTCTGAAGGCTGAAAGTCTGAGATCAGGGTGCTGGCAGATTCTGCGTCTGGTGACAGCTCTCTTCCAGGTTTGCAGAAGGCCGTCTTCTTGCTGTGTCCTCACATGGCAAAGATCGAGGTCGTCTCTCATGTCTCTTCTTCTGAGGTACTAATTCCACCATGGTGGCCCCACCTTCATGACCTAATCACCTCCCAAATGCCCCACCTCCAAATGCCATCATGTTGGGGATTGGGACTTCAACATATGAATTTGGGGGACACAAACATCCAGTCCATAGCATTAATCAAGTTCTGGGAAAAAATGAGGGGCAAAGGTGGACGTAGAGGAGGGCTTCCTCATCTGTTTCCTATTTAAAGAGAACCCACCATGTGCCAAGCATGTCACATGTGTCACTTCTAATCTTTACAATGACCCTCAGAATAGGTATTATTTACCCATTTTAGAGATTACAAAAGAGAGGAACCAACTTCCCAAAAATCACACAAATAGCAAGAAGCTAAACTGGGACTTGAGTTCAAGTTTGTCTCACATCAAAACTCAAGCTCTTGTACACAGAGACGGTGGTGGTGTCCCATTTTATAATTCAGAAGATTTTCATGATCATTTCTTGAGAACCAAAAATTCTCAAACTTCAACATGCATCAGAATCCCCTGGAGGGCTTGCTGGACCCCACCCCGGGGTGGATTTTCTTCCGTAGGTCTAGAAAGGAGCATGAGAATACACATTTTAACAAGTCTCCAGGTGGTGCTGATGCTGCTGGTCCAGGGACCACACTTTGAAAACCACCAGTATAGATGATATGTCCTGGTGCTAGGGTCAGATGGCTATTCAGTGAAGTTACCACAGGGAGCTTTGTGGGGATATCAGGACACTGACAGGCCCCATCTCTCCAGGAGCCACTCTGCAATCAGGACAGAATATTTCTGGGGGAGGAGAAGGCTTAATGCCCCGGGCATTCCCAAAACTCGGAAGCCCATGGGCTTCCTCCCCTTGATCCTGGTTCTCCTTCAGCCTTTCCTCCCTTGTTCTTGATGAAGGTTTGCTCCTCCAGATGGGGGAGCACTCTGAGCAAGATGAGAACTGCCTCCCACTCCCTTCTTTTTTGCATTCCTCTGATGGTGGCAGAATGAAAGTTCTGTCTTATTTAAATAGGTTTGAGAGACTTGCTGTTAATTTTGTGGAGGGCAGATGTGTATTTGTGGAGATGTCTTGTATTTCTGGGACTACATTTCCCAAAAGCACATGCACATTTTGGATGGATGAACATTTAAGTTGAGCCTGAGAGACAAAGGAGGTGTGAGAGACATGTTCCCACTTCATAGATGGGAAATGGAAGGCCCAGGGGGGTTTTCAGGTCGGCAGCTACAGCAGTACTCCTCTGACCATGAGCAGTTGCTGTCGCTGAGTGCTTCTCGTGTGCTATAGCTCACTGAACCTTACACAGCGCTTCACGGTATCATCACACTAACACTGACCCACACATACAGTAGACCTGGCACGATTTACTTGTATTATCTCATTTCATCCCCACAGCAGCTGCTACTATTGTCTCCATTTTTAGGAACAGGAACCCAGGCACAGAGAGATGAAGGTACTACACCAAGAGTAAATGGTGGGTCTTGATTTGACCAGAGCCTGTGCCCTTTCCAGCCTCCTGAGACAGGTGCTGTCACCCCGCATTTCTCTGGTGGCCCAGAGGGGATAACAGAGGCCCTATGGGATGTCACAGCAGCCCCGCAAACCCAAGGCCCTCTGACTTCAGAGGCGAGTCAGGTCAGAACGCCAGGCCTCTCGACCCCTAAGCCAAGTTTCTGTTCACTAGCAAATTCCGAGCAGAACGCCCCTCTCAAACTCCAAAGCCAACGTTGCTGCTGGTACCACCTAATGCTCCCAGCACCCCCTCAGACGTGCAATCACACCGTCCATCTTACAGACCTTCCATCTGAGTGTTGCTGCCCTCCCTGCCTTTGACCTCAGAGAACAGAGAAAGTTTTCCCAGAGCACAAGCTCAGAAGCAAGACTGGAGCGAAGACTCCACAGACGTTCCTCTCAGCACTCCCAATGCTCCCAGTTCTACCCTTGTTGGAGCACCCAGGAGCACGTCTCCAGGGTCCCTGCCCTGGACTCTGGGGGCCCTCCGTCTTCGGGGCTCATGCACTCTCCCACGGGGTGGGGGTGGGGCGGTGCTTCCAGAACATCTGTCACAAAAGGATCTTAGTTGCCTTTGGGTTGCTATGGCATTCTCTCTAATAGGAATGCCCATCCAGCCCTGTGACAGCTTTTCCCTTCTGGTCTGTGAGAGAGTGGGGGCGGGGGATGAAGCCAGATGCAGGAAGGGGGCCGGCTGGCAGCTCAGAGGAGCAGGTAGAGGCTTGTGTGGAAAGATGACAGGATTCCTGGCAGGACGCCATCTTGGAGCTCCCTTCCCGCCTGTGTGAGGATCTCCATGCACTTGGCCAACCTGTTCCCCTCCTTCCCAATACCACGTGTGTAGAGAGGCAGCCTGGACCTCATCCTAAAAGAAAGAAGCCGAGAAGAGCTGTCCTCGCCCTTCTTTATGCCCTTGAGCCCCAGCTTGTAGGATGCAAGGTTCTTTGGAAGATGGAGGTGGGTGGGCTGCAGACAGCAGGGCCAGGGGGCAGTCTCCTTCCAGTTGCCCGAGGGGTGTGATGCCAGAAGAGATGGAGGAGGTGCCATGTGCTTGGCACAGTCTCCTGGCTCACCTCCTTTTCAAAGAGCTGCTTTCCTGAGAACGCTTTTTTCTCAGAGGCCCTGCAGAATAAGATTCCTATCCGTTCACTACTCAGAGGGCGCGGTGAGCTAGAAACCTTCCTGCAGAGGCTCAGGGACCCTAGAGCACCAAAGTCTTCTCAGCCACCTGCAGATGTCACCCCTCCCAACTGTCAGCTATCCCGAGGGAGAAAGCAAACTGTGGTGTGAGGGCTGGTGTGACCCCATCTGTGAGGGTGAGAGAAGGGGGCAGAGAAGGGGGCAGAGCAGACAGGGCATGGGCCCTGCATCACGTCCAGTCGAGGGGACACAAGAGTTGGCCCTGGAAACTGAAAGTTCTAGCTGTGGAAGCTCCTCCCCTGGTGCCCCAGGATGGGGAGGAGGATTTTTTCTGTGAGACTCCAGAAGACAGAATGAGAGCCAACTGTTGGAAGATTCAGGAAGACAGATACTGACTCACTGAAAGGAGACATGTTCTCACATTGGAATTAGAATCTGCTTCCCCAGGAAATGGTGAGAAACCTGTCACTCAAGTGTTCAAGCACAGACTGGGCACAAGCCACCCGGGAGCCAAGGATGCCAAGGGCTGCCTGCACCCGGTTAGCTTGCTCTGCATGACCAAGTGGGTCCCCTCCCTTCTGAGACTGAGACCATCACACCCCAGTCCTCACACACCACACCTCGCCTCTGGCTGGTCCGTTGGGAAGGATTTACAGAGAACCACTAAGTGCCCAGCAGAAGCATAGACAGAGCCAGGGAATTCAGGAAGCGTATAAGAAAGATGAGAGGGATGACAAACCCATAGGAGACGGTCAGCAGGCAGTAGCAAAACCTGCAAGTGTGCCTGCTGTGTAAGTCAAAGGCCATGCAATACTGGGGCAGCACTGGGGTGTCTGCTGTGAGTGAGGGCACATCCTTGTAACCAGCCAGGAGCACCAGGCCTGCATGCTGGTGGTGAGGGGAGCAGAGGTGAAGGCAGGAAAAAGGGGGCATATGACCCAGACTGGTGGGCAGAGGGGCACAGGCATCAGTAGCTGTCCTGAGTTCCAGTTTGGGGGACCTCCAGGTCAGAGCCCAGCTGTGGCTCCCAAGATGGAGATGCAGGAACATCTCTGGGCAAGTGTAATTCTTGGCCCCTGAGAGGTCTATGGCTCAGGTAGCCTCTTTTGTGGGAAGTTAGGACAATGATGCATGTGACCTCCACTGCCCCTCCCAGCCCAAAGCACCTCATAGGGCCTCTGGGGGTTATTGTTTTCTGTCTTGGGTGATAGTTATCTGTGCAAAATGTCTGACCTCTCAAACCAGATGCTGACTGAGTTCCTCAAAGCAGAATCGATCTTTTACCCACTTCCTAACCCCATCCTGACCAAACATGCTTCACACACACACACACACACACCGGTATTTGTTAATGTACTGATGAATAAGCAAATAAATTAGTACATTTTTCTAGAAAGATTTTTCAAATGGGGAGATTAGGGGCTAAGCCGTTGAAATCTGGCCAGTGGCCTGACTTAATGGAGTGACACCCCACATCCTCACTATGGAAAGCATGGGTTTAGGACCATAAATATTTCTGAGAATAGAAAAGCTGAAGGAAGCTGAGGTTTTACTCAGTGGAAGACAGGAATGCGCCTGATACAGGACGCAACACCTACAAAGTGATCTGTAAGTGCTGGCTGTTTCACTGTCACCTTAGGTCTTCACTCCTCACCACATGCACAGTCACCTCACACATTCACACACACACACCTCCCAGTGAGTCCACCTATCTCTCACCCAAAGGTTCACCTGGAGGGACAGAGGAGTCTGCTGCTGGTCCCCACCAGCCCAGCAGGCGGGGTCTCACCCTGTGCCCCCACCCTATTCCTTCCCCCTCTAGGACCTCCTTCTGATGAGAGGATGCTTGGTTCCCTGGGTGTCAGGTTATACTCTTTCCTCCCCTAAACATTTATTCAGCCCCTTTCTTCTTTGAAAGAGAGGCTTCTACCTTGGAATAGCAGGGGCCAGAATGGATAGGTGACATCTCAATCAAGAACAGGACATGGTCTCAGTGTCAAGCTCTCCCCTGGACAGACATGTTGGTGACTCCTTGGGTTCCAGGACCTTCTGGATTCATCTGTTGATGAGTCTGTTTCTCAACTCTGCTTTTCCACTTAGATGGGTGGGGAGGCCTCCTGGTTCTCAGAGATACCCAAGGAAGGAGCAGCAGCAAAAACCTCTGGGTTCTTCCGAAATCCCTGGTCCCTCAGGTTTTCAGATCTGTATGGAACAAGCTAGAAGCCTGCGGGTAGGGGCTAATTTCTACTTTTACGTGCACAGATCATCAACTAGTGCTTACTTGCAGAAGGAAAGAAGGAAGAAAGGTGGAAAGGGAGGGAAGTGTTTGTGGATAACAAGGCCTGAGTCATCTCTGGCCTGTCACCCGATCGTTGCCTCCAACATATCTGAGCCTTGTCTCCTCATCTGGAAAGTAAAGACAGAGTCTTGTGTCTCAGGACAAAGGGAAGGATCAGATGAGTCACCCGTCAGTGCAACTGTGGCAGGCACGCTGTAGCATGAGGCCTAAGCGTCAGATGGGTTTCTGGTAAAGCTCCTCAGTCCCACTGTCTAAACTCTCAGCACAAAGGGGGAGGACGCCAATAGGGTGTCCCCAACTTTTGATCTGTAACAATGTGCCAGGTGAAAAATGGCCCCACAGGGAGGTTTGAATCTGTGTTTCTCTCAAATGCAGTAAAGATGAGCATCTATTCACCTTCAAGGACTATTTGCATTTCCCTTTCTGTGAATTGTCTCTTCACCTCCTTGGCCCATTTTTCTTTTAAGCTTTTGGTCTTATTTTATAGGAAGGAGCTCCTTCTATGTCAGAGAAATTGTCCTTAGTCTGCAACATTTTCCCCCAGTTTATTGTTTGTTTTTTAGCTTTGCTTATAGTGGGTTTCACCACGTAGAATTTAAAACTTTTTGTGTAGTCAAACTTACCAAGGTTTTATTTCACGATTTCTGAGTGTTCTTTTTTCTTTCCCTGTCATAGTTAGAAAGAACTTTTCCACTCTGAGACTATAAATAATTTTCCCATGTTTTAATTTCCCAGTAATTGTAGGGCTTTGTTTTTTGTTAACCTTTATATCTTTGATCCCTTTGGAGAACACCCTCGTTTAAGGTGCCCGTTACTATCCCAGCCATGGATCCCACAGCCCTTCTCTCGGGTGGCTGCTTCGCTGTTCCAATGCCACTGACTGAACAACCCGTCTTTTCCTGTAATTTAAGAATAACTGAGAAACCATCTTCACACGACTCTAAATTTCCTTATGTACCTGGTTCTATTTTTAGCCCCATCTTCTGTTTCATTGATCAAGTTAACCATCCATGCACCAGTACCACACTGTTTTATTTTTTACAGCTTTAAAATATCAGTATAGCACTCATCACCCCCTGATGCCCATCTGTTTTGGAATTTCCTGAGCTATTCATGCTTGTTTATTTTTCCATGTGAATTTAACATCAGCTTATCTAATTCCAAAATAAGTTATTTTGTTATGTATTTGGAATCAAATTAAATTCGTAGGTTGATTAGGGGGAATTGATGTATTCATATTGAAGCTTATAATCTGTGTCATTTAGAAAGACATTCAACTCAACTGGCTGAGGGCTGCAGGATGGCAGCTGGAGCCGCAGACAATATGTCCCTCTTCCAGGAAGGAAGATGTGAAAGGTGAAATGGACGCTTGCCAACTCTGCCCTCTCCCCTTTCAAGGAGCTTTCTTGGAAGTCCACTTAACAAGTTTCACTAACATATCTACGAACAGTCTTTCCAGACAGCTGGAAAATGTAGTCTTTTCAGGTAGGCACACTGCCATCTCAAATAAAATTAGATTTCTATTACTAAGGAAAAGGGAGAAAATTGGTGAAGCAGCCTACAGACTCTGCCGCCCTGTCCTAGAACACGAGGAGCCTGTCCTTTTGTTCAAGTCCATCCCTCCTCTCACTCACTCTCACCTGGGTCTCATCATTGCCACAACCTTAAAACTGCCCATGTCGAGGCCATCAAAAACCACCATCTTCTTAAATCCGAGGATCAATTTTCACTCTTCATCTTAGGCAGCCATTCAGCAACATTTGGCCAGTAGATCACTCCCTCTTTTTAAAATACTTTCCTAATTTGGCTCTGGTGCATGCTCCTTGACTTCCTTCCACCTGACGGCTGCTCCTCCCACTCTGCTTCACTCGGACCTCTTCTCTTTGCTGAGCACAATCCCTGCTGAGTACATGGACTCCCGCGCCTGGGTGTGTGAGAGAGGCCTCTCAAATGCAAACGTCCAGCTGTGCACACCTATTAGAGTCACTAAAGGTTTCAAAGTGGCACTGCCCAGTGCTGGCGAGGACGCAGAGCAGCTAGAACTCCCTTACCCTGTTGATGAGAATGCATTGGCAAAACCACTTTGGAAACAGCTTGTCAGTTTCTTATAAAGTGAAACACATCCTTACCCTATGGCCCAGAAATCCCACTTCTGGTTATTTGCTCAGCAGAAATGAAGACACATAAAAACTGTGTGTCTGTTTATAACAGCTTTATTCATAATTGCTAAACATGTGAGGAAAATTCTCAAATATACAACTACAGGTGAATGGAAAAACAAATTATGGTACATCCATACAATGAAATACTACTCAGCAATAGAAAGAAATGAACAACTGATGCATGCAACATGGTTTAATTTCAAATGCATTATGCTGAATGAAAGAAGCTGGAATCAAAGCGATCTATGATTTCATCTGTTTGATTCCATTTGTATTACACTTGGAAAATGTAGAACTATAGGGACATAAAGCAGAACAGGAATTTCCAGGGGCTGGGAATGGGACAAGGGGAATGTCCATAAAGGGGCACAAGGGAACGTTTTGGGGTGATGGAATATTCTATATCTTGATTGGTGGTGGTGGTTACATAATTGTATACATCTGGCAAAATTCATAC
Source organism: Tapirus indicus (assembly GCA_031878705.1). NCBI lineage: Eukaryota > Metazoa > Chordata > Mammalia > Perissodactyla > Tapiridae > Tapirus > Tapirus indicus. The sequence goes on along the minus strand of CM062924.1, from coordinate 83,339,498 downwards.
ACCTGTACACCTAAAAGGGTGACTTTTACTACATAAAATATATGTTAATAACCCTGACTTAAAACATGTATGTATCCAACCCCACCTGCTTCCCTGAACTCCACACTTAGCTATCTCCTCTTGGGGGAAGAACAAACGAACTAAATGTTGAGCCTGTCACTTCATTAAATGGTGCCTTTATTCATGGAGTTACTCTGGGAGAAAAACAAACCTTGGTGACCTCCCTGACTATTTCTCCTCCCTTGTACTAACCCACAGTCCTGCAGCTCCGCCTTGTCCCAACCTGACCATTTCTCATGACCGGCCTAGAGGCCCCACCATCAAGTCACCATCGCACCTGCCCTCAATTGCCTGCCCAGCACTGTCCCTGCATCTGCGCTTGGACTCCTCCAGTGTGTTCTTCATAGAGCTCATGGTTTGTTTTATCTTTTTCGAAACAAATAAGATCACATTCAAAATCACCCAGTGGCTTTCCCGCACACTTAGCTTGAAGTCCAAGTCCTCCCTCAGCCCTTCCTGAGCTGGCGCTGCCTCCCTCTGTGACTTCATCTCCGCCCATGACACCCAGGGCCTCTGTACTTCTCTCAAATACCCGGTCCAGCTCCTCCTCAGGCCTGTGCATTCGCTCCTCCCTCCTCCTGTATGCTCACCCGAGCTGTGCTCACACCGGGGCACATATGTGGCTCATGTGCTGCGTGCTCACTTTATTTAGCTCTCAACACAAAGGTCATCTCAACAAGGCTGTCTCAGCAGCCCCTCTTGATTTTCTACTTTGCTTTAATTTTTTCCCCTAAACCCTATTACTTACTAAAATTATATCTTTTAGTTCACCTGTCATTGTCTCTCTTCCCCACTAATATGTGAGCTCATTTATGGCATTACTGAACGCACGAATGACTGAAGGGCCTCGATAAGCTTTATCATTTCTGCCAACTGTAAAGTGCTGTCCTTCTGAGCGAATCTCCAGGGCTCTAAATCTGCACCCTTCCTTAGGATAGCACACTCCTCAAGCTGTCCTCCCTCTTCCTCATCTACTTCCTCCTCTTTCACAATTACAGCCTCACTGAGAACCATTGAAAGAGATGCCCTGGCCCCCTCTCCCCAGGCCCTGATCATGACGTCCCCATGCCCACCCCCACACCCACTCAGCAGCACATGCCCCAGTATTGAGCTGCAGAGACTGGGGTCCTCAGCAGGCACCAACTGCTTAAGGAGCTAGCCCCTCTCCAAGCCCAGTCTATGCTCCCCAAACCTTGCTTACCACAGTCATTCCTTAGCTCAATTTTCAAGGATATTTTGAGAGAAACATCACAGGCTTAGGAGAATGCTACGGTGCAGGAAACAAAGCTCCACTTGGAGCCCTCGGCACCAGGCCTGCATGCTCAGCACTGCCTCCATGGTGGAAGTCCAGGAGACACAGGTGGAGCCAACAGATGCTGGAGCCATTTCTGTGACACCCCGTGCCAGGCCCAGGACTCACCCAGAGTTTCCCGTCCTCCAGGAAGGGGAGCATGTGAGGCCTGCAGAGACAGCTGCTCGGTTTTTCAGGACTGGGCCTCCTCAGCTGCCTTTGCCTTGGATCAAATGCCAAGACCCAGAGCCCCTGAGCATCACACCCCAATGCCCAGAGAACAGGCGGGCTGAAGCCTTGATGAGAGCCCTTGGTAAGGCATGAGCCTAATGATGGTAGCATCATTGTTCACTTATTTTCTCATGTATTAATTCATTCAATAAATGTTTGTTTGCCACCTCTTGTGGCCAGGTTCAAGCCAAGGTGAGGAAAAGAGAACAGCAAGCACCAAAAATCACAGCCATCCTGTGCGTCCCCAGCCAGTGCTTCCTTCCGGGCACAGGGGCTATTGTCCTACACAGCCCACCCTTCCTTGTGTCTGCCTACAGTCCCACCTACTTCGTGGTGGGCCCAGTCCTCTGACCTCCAGAAGATCTAAAGCAGCCAGCCTTTTTACCCTTCCCCTGCACGCTGGAGCCTGGATGTGAGCATCCTCAGCTCCCTCATGGTGATGAGGACGACGAGAGCGAGCGGCTGGTGCTGCCATGTGAGGAGAGCACCAGGACGGCACGGATGGTGGAGGCCCAGGCCTCCCATCTCCCACCCTCGCTGGCAGTCAGCCTCCCTGGCCTGCAACTCCGTGTCCCCATTAACTTGGGGCTGGACAATCAACTGGGCAGAGGAGTCCTCCCCAGTGGCCCTCCGCTGTCCCTCGCCCTGTCCTTCTGTGTCCCTTTCCATCCATGTGCCTGTTGGTGCCCTGGGCTGAGAGACCAGCAGGTGTCCAACCTCGCATGCTCATTTAATGCACTGAATAAAACATTACTCACAGATTAACTGAGCAGTTTTAAGTGAACAACCATTTTCATCTGTTTTAAATTTTCATGGGTACTATTCTGAAGAATAAGTACATTGTTAATAATTGAGGGGAATGAGACCCTGTTAATCTCTCTGTATTTTAATAAAGTCCTACTGTGTCCCAGCCATTTATATTTAAAACAGCTTCATTTTTCCCCAAAGTTTTTCCCCTTGAGGAGAGTCCTGGTGGGGCTGATGGGGGTGGGGAGGGGGTGTCTTCCAGTCTGGAAAGAACACTGGGAGCTGGTCTTCGAGTTTCAGGATGAAATCGGGGAGGCTGTGGGGTCAGCACTCACGGGTGGGGAGAGGTCACAATGGGGGCCCAAGCACACCCAGCACCAGCTGGATCCAAGGGACAGGATGGGACCATGAGGCTGCTGCAGAGAAGTGATTGGATGGTCTAACTGGCAGAAAGACAGAACCAAGCACAGGATACAAAGAGAGATCTGGGGGCAGGGAGAAGGAACGGCTGGGCAGTAGGTGGGCGCAGGAGCGAGGACTGAGCCTGCACTTCATGTCTGCTTCCATGGCATGAGCCCAGTGTGCTGTGAGGCTTGGACCCATCTCTGAGCCGCACACCCAAACAAGCAGCCTCAGAACAAGAGCTCCCTCTTCCCTGCGCATATTACGCACCAGGCGGCGTTCTTTGCACCCTGCACGTGCGTTATCTCATTTAATCCTCATGACAACCCCTCAGGTGGGCTCTAGGACTATCCCCATTTTTCTGACACCAGACAAGTGAGGCACAGACAGGTAAAGCAACTTGCTTAGGGTTATACATTTAATCAGCAACACAGCCAAGACTGGAACGCAGGTCTGCTTGGCTTTAAAATCTATGCTTTGAACCACCCCGCACTGCTGGAAATGGTCTGCCAAAACCTGCCCGCTATGAGGCTATGATTTCTGTTTCCAGTTCTGGCTCTCCTCGGGCAGTCATCTCCCACGTCTGTCCTGAGGTGCTCCTGCTGCTGCCCCTACCCCACACAGCTCCCTGTCACCCACTGCATGGCGTGAGTCTGCCCCTGGGCCTGGCCCGCTCCCATTAGATGCTCGATTTTGGGGTGGGGAGGCAGACGGCTGAGAGGGAAAGGAGAGGGATCAGTTTGGACTGGACTGCACAGCTTCGGCCTGGATTGAAAGCCACTCGAGTGAGTGATTTCATGCAACAGGCTGCTAAAATCCGCTGTGAAGGGGAGCTTAAAACAGTTCTACGTTAAAGCCTTACTCTACTTGAAAAATCAGCTTTTCATATTTATAGGCAGGAAAGCAATAGCCCTACGCTCTAGACCAGGTTAGCAGAAGGCTTTCTGGACTGGGGGATCAGAGACAGAGCAGAGCCATGCATTCAGGCCTTGGGAAGCATGGATTCCTCCTAGGGCAGGGTGTGGGCTTGCCCCCTTACCCTCCAGAGCAGAACAGTACCTCGGGGCTCATATCGGGCACCTTGTCAGGTCCTATATGAGTTACGTGTCGTTTATGGAAAGGTGCATCCCTGGGTAGTGTGTTTCCAGGACACCAGGAAACTCCCCTCAACCTGAACAAAATGTCTCTCCAATCAGACTGTCCCAAGGATTTGTTCCCTGCACAAATGCATCAGAGACAAAGAAATCGTCCTTGCTAGATTCTATCCAGCCCACAGCTTTTCACATATCAGGGTCCCCTCTGTATTTTCTTCCACCTGCTTGGGAAAGCAAAATGATCTAACAACCAGAAAATAAGTGCCTCTCACAAACATCTCTAACGTAAATGCCAGTGCGGCCCACACAGAACCCAGAAGGATGCACAGCCGCCAGCTCTGGTGCTGGCAGGGTAACTCCGGGGGAACACCAATTCTCTGAGCTTTACGAACGATGTCAACGTCAGAGTGCTGAGTGTGGGCTCCTTCTGGGCTTGGAGTTATGTCCTCCACGTCCACTGTATTGGCCTCACGTTTCCTGGCCACATGTAAGAATGAGGAAAACAAAAATCCACCTGCAGTACATGCAGAGCTCTTAGCATAGCCTGGCACGTGTTGGCCCTTAGTAAACTACTTATGATGCTCTTGTCACCATCTTCATCTTTTATATAGCACTCGAAACTCTCCTCACTCAGCCTCATTTTATAGAGACTCAGAGAGATTCAGGACTTGTCCTTGACCAGTATCCTCTACTTGGGTCCTCAACCAGCACAGCTCACCTGCACCTTCCCCCACACCATTCCATACCCCTAGCTGGGGAGAAACACGACTGATGCCCATGTCTGGCTGTTCTTATTGTGTCTTGTCTTGCTGGTAGAAGTTTCTGCCACCCCTCCTGTTATGGGATAAATTGTGTCCCCCCAAATTCAAATGTTGAAGTCCCAACCCCAAGGGGCTCAGAATGTGACTGTATTTGGAGACAGGGTCTTTAAGAAGTAATTAAGGTAAATGAAGTCATTAGAGCAGGCCCTTATCCATAGACCGATGTCATAATCCAATGTGACTGATGATAAGCAGAGGATATTGGACACAGACACACACAGAGGAAAGACCACATGAGGACACAGTGAGAAGACGACCATCTGCAAGCCCAGAAGAGAGGCCTCAGGAGAAACCAAACCTGTAGACACCTTGATCTAGGACTTCCAGCCTCCAGAACTGTGAGGGAATAAATTTCAGTGGTTTAAGCTCCCAGTCTGTGGTCCTTTGATATGGCAGCCGGAGCTGACTAATACACCTCTGGTCTGCATTCAGGAAGCAAGACTGCAGCCCCCTCTGCCCGGCACAGGCTCCCCACCAGCTCTCAGCCGGCTGCCCACCACACCCACCTTAAGCTCCCTCTATCTTCACCTCTTGCCACTGCCCTTACCTTCCTGCTACGCTTCATCATCCTAATTTTTTATTTAAGTCCTCTAAGAGGACTCCTTTGACTGCTTTAACTAGTTTGGGAGTCTCTTGACCCAACCTTCTATGTTGCCAGGCCCATACATGTGCTCATTGCACGTGTGCTTGTGTATTTAGGTATCTCTTTGACCTCTATCTACAGTACCTACTCTCTAAGGGCAGGGGTAATATCTGGACCCCCGGAATGTCAAGGCTTAGTGGGACTTGAGGGACTATTTTTTCTGTGATCTTGACTTCACAAATGAGAAACCACATCCAGAAGGAGGAAGTGAATGGCCTGGTCAGGGACAAAGTGAGAGTGACCGCAGGCCCCGAGTTGTCCCGCCAGGCCACATTTCTGCTCTTTCAGGTGACCCAGGAGCCTGGTGGATGGCTCTGTCCCCTCCGGCCTATCAGTAGAGTTTCTGGGACACCTCCCACACTGCCCCCGCCCTCTCCCTTTCCGCCTCCTCAGATGCAGGATTTCTGGGTGTGTCCAGCCTTTCTTTTCTGTGGTGTCTCTGGAAGACAAGGTGCTCACCAGTGTGGGCGTCGGCGTGTGCAGGTGCACACAGGAGCATAAGCCAATGCAGGTTTTCTCCCAGGTATACAGATGTCCCTTCACAAGTGCATACTCACCAATATGTGAGGACCTACAGTAGCACTTCTTGCATTTATACATTTACGCATGATTTTTCATTGCTCAATTCATATTTGTCTCTCCTACAAGACTGAGGGGCTATAAGAGCAGAGAAAGCATCTGGTCTGTCCCTTGGTGCCCAGCAGTGCCTGGAGCATAGTAAGTCTTCAATAAACACTTGTTGAATGAGTAGATACCTATGTGGACAGACACACAGGCACACACACGGTACCTCACAGGACACACAGTTGTACACGTGGTCACACATGTGTGCACAACCATACTGCACAGACAGGAACACAGCAGAGGTGCCTGTGGGCTCTCATGTGCCAACTGAGCTCATGCCTCGTCCCTGGTCAGGGCATGATGTAAAGCTCCTGTGGAGCCCCCTGGCAGCCTTGGGCTGCTCAGAAAGCAGGTCCCAGTGGGCCTGCTATTTTTTCATACCTGCAATCTAGGGTAACCACAGAGATGACCTGTAGAGAGCTGAGAGCCAGCTGTGAGCCAACAACCACGAACCAGACGGCAGTCAGGGAGCCAGGCCCCACAGGGGTGTGGAGCTCTCCAGGGGCCCCAAGCCTCCTGATGGGAGGCTTGCACACAACAGTTCTTGGAGTGGTTTTAAAGACCCAGGGCTCAGAGACCAGGGAAGTGGAGACAGGGCAAAGCATCTTGGGCTGCTTCTCCCTGCTCCACCATCACAGACACTTGCTGCTTGGAGGGTGAGCTAAAGGCAGCACCAGCCAGGGCCTCAAGGTCCTGGTTGCCCAGAGCACCAGTGTGAGTGGTCTTTATCAGGCTCCTGGCAACCCAGCCGCCCCAACACCAGCTTCAGCCAGAACATGGCTTCCTCAGTTTTCAGCTGGAGAGGGAGGAGCTCATGTGCACAGAGGGCCCATTTCAGGCCTGTGGCACAGATCTGTCAGTGCTGGGGTGACCATGGCTATCATGCCTGCCCCGGGAGCTGACACAGTGAGTCCCATTCTGCCTAGGACTGCGACCTCCTCCCCAGATAACTGAGCTCCCTCCCAGCTAAGTGCAGAGCATGAAACGAACCCGCCTTCTGCTGGACCCTGCAAAATTGAGATATGGCACAGACAGTAACAGAAGGGGTGAGTTCTCTGCCTCCTGAAGTGTGGAGAGAAAAAGCAGAGGACCCCGACCCAAGTCCATTTCAATTAATTTATCACACACACACATGCACGCACACCAAGTGCCCAATCAACGCCAGCCCAGTGCAAGGGGCTGGGAGTGGGACACACCTGTCATCCTACCCCTGCACTCAAGGACCTTGCAATTTTGCCCCTTTAGACTCATTCTCCACACAGGTGCCAACGCAACTTTTTAAAACTAAATCATAATATGTGTCCCCCTTTCAAAGCCTTCCAGTGGATTCTCCATAAAATCCAAACTCCATTTCCTGGTGGGGATGCCCTAATGGCCTGGCACCTGCTCACCTCTCCCAGCATCCTCTTGCCTGCCACAACACACCAAGGCTACACCACACTGATCTTTCCACTCCCTGTCCAAGCTCACTTCTACCTGGGGCCTCTGCACCTGCTGCTCCTTCCTGACATTCCTAGGCTGCTCCTCAGCAGGAGGGCTCAGCTTACATGCCCCTTCCCTGGACACTTGAGGAAAGCAGCCAAGCAGTAGGGCCACACTGCTGTATTTTCCTGCTTTCATTCTTTTGTCTGTCTGCTGTCTTGGTCAGCTCAGGCTGCCATAACAAAATATCACAAACTGGGGGGCTTAAACAACAGACATTTATTTCTCATAGTTCTGGAGGTTGTAAGTCCAAGATTTATGTGCTGCCTCGATCCGCTGCTGGTGGGGACTCCCTTCCTGGAGTACAGATGGCTATTTCTCTGCTACGTTCTCACACAGCCTCTCCTTGGTGCCTGTGCAGGGAAAGAGAGAGATCTCAGGTGCCTCTTCCACTTCTCACAAGGCCACGGTCCTAGAGATTCAGGTCACATCCTCAGACCTCATTTAACCTTCATTACCTTCCGAAAGGCCATGTGTCCAAATACAGTCACCTTGGGGGTTGGGGCTTCAGCATACAAATTTGGAGGGGATGCATTTCCGTTCATAATGTCTACTCAGCAAATATTCATTCAGCACCTACCAAGTGTTGCTCGTATTCTAGGCACCAAGACGCAGCAGTGAAGAAAACAGACAGAGACTGCCCTCGTGGAGGCTGCATTCTGATCTGGGAACAACAGTCCTCAAAGGCAGGTGAGTCAATTGTTGCATTTTGTACCAGGCAGGATGGGCTGACATACTATGCTGCAGTAGCAGACACCCCCATTTCTCAGTTACTTAAAAATAACAAGGTCATTTCTCCCTTACGAAGTGGTGAGTGTGAGTGCTCCTGAGAACAACACAGGAGAGAAAGAGGAGAGAGGGCTCCCGGGGCGAGGGAGGGGGACATTGCACACGGACATGGAAGCGGTCATGATGCTACTTAGGAACATCCCAGCCCACACTCTTCCTTGGCAGGGGCAGGACTGCACTTCCTCGCCCAGGTGATATTAGGGTGGCCATGTGACTAACACTGGACAATGAAACGGCCAGAGTCAGCTGTTCTTGCACTGTTCCCTCCTGTCCTCTGCACTGTCCCAGAAGTGACCTGACCAGCCTAGTTGCCAGCATGAGAGTTACAAGGAGCAGAGACTCTAGCTGGCCCCAGAGGGACATGTAGTATAAGGGAGAAATAACCTTGTTATTTTTAAGTAACTGAGAAATGGGGTTGTTTACTACTGCAGCATAGTATGTCAGCCTATCCTGCCTGGTACAGACCTAAAGGAGGTGAGGGATTGGCCATGCAGACACAGGGAAAGGGTTATTCCAGGTGGAGAGGACACCAAGTACAAAAGCCCTGGGGCAGAAGCATGCTCAGCATGGTCAAGGAAAATGAAAAGGTCTCGTGCCTGGGGTGGAGGTGGGGCAGGCAGAGGGCAAGAGACAGATTCTGAGGCTGTGGCAGCCTCAGGGCCACTGCAGGATCTTAATTCCACGTGACAGGGAAGCTACTGGTGTGTTGGAGCAGAGACATGACATTTGACATATTTTTGAAGGATCCCTCTGGCTGCTGGAGAGACGGTGAAGGGCAAAGGTGATAGCCAGGAAATGTTGAGGAAACATCTAGGGACAGGTTGTAGAGGTGTAGACCAGGCTGAGAGCAGTGGAGGGTCAAACTTGGATTCTAGAAGTATTCTGAAGGCAGCGCTGACAGGGTTCTTTGATGTCAGATGAGAGAGAAAGGATCACGGGTGGCAGCTGTGGTTTTGGCCTAGGACACTGGAAAGATGGAGTTTTCATTTCCTGAACAGGGAAGACTATGGGAGGGACAGACCTGCAGGCACAAGCAGGAGCTGGTTTGGGACCAGTCTTGTGAGAGCAATAGGGAAGACCCCAGGGCCTTCAATGCACAAGGCCGACTCCACCGCTGACCAGGAAGCCTGCAGAGGACAGGGTGGAGGAGCCACGAGGACAAGACACCGCACAGACCCAGGGAGGCTCCAAGGCATGGGGCTCCATGGCCAACACAGCGCTGTTGCACTTCCAGTGCGGCCTCCACAGGGGCAGACAAGGGGTGGGGAAGCTCCTGCTCACTCCTCTGTGTCCCCCAGCAGTTTCTCTGAAAAGTGTCCCCAGTCTGGAGGGTGCAGGCCAAACTCTCTCACCTCTACCACAAGGAACAGCAAAGAGAGACTTGTGATGAGCCCATGGGCTGCTGGAGGTGCAGAAAATGTCCCACAAAGCTGGTGAGCCCCAGCAGACCCATGTCTACAGCACAGTGTCTAGGACACAGACTGAGGATGTGAGGTCTCTCCAGTGAGTACAGCGATACCAAGACAGCGGTGGTTTGTCGCTGGCTCTGGCCACCCAACTTGTAAGAGGTGAGCCTGAATGTGCACCTGTCCCAGACATACTCAGGGCTCCTGGAACTCGGGGCCTCTAAGTCAGAAGTCACCCTTTCCCAGGACAGACACAGCAGTGAACTTGTGGTTGGACTAAGCTGAGAACTTCCACTGCTCCTCCTCTCCCTCTTTCAAGAAACTGGACAAGAGTAAGTCTTTATTTTCTCGCTTTCTTTCTGTCTCTCTTTCTCTCTCCCGCTCCCACTTCTCTTTCTCCTTTTTTTCCATCCCTCCCCTTTCTTCCTTTCCACAAATATTTATTGAATACACTCCAAGTGCAGGTATTAGACACGACATAGTAAGGATGCAAAGCTACTCAGATGTGGTCCCTTCCAGAGAGATGCTCTGATTCAGGCTGGGGAGAGAGACACAGACGATGGTCACCATGCACAAGGTTGGGTGGTGGTACAAGGGAAGTTACAGGCATCTCTGACTTGGGGAGATGACTGTGGAGGCTTTAAGGAGGGGCCCACACCTCAGACACCTCGTAGTGCCTGTATGCTAGGACTGGATGCACATGGAGCTGGACACGGAGTCGGGAACTGCTCTCTCACCCACAGCTTGGCCCGTTCCTGGTGCTGGACAAAACTCATCAAGAATTTCTCCCATTGCACAGGGTGAGAATGAGTTTGTCCAACTGTGTGGCTTGTCAAAGACTTCTCCTGTCTGGACAGCAATTTGCAGCTCTTGGAAAACAAGCAACCGGCAAAAGTGGTCTCCCAGCTCAGGGTTCCTCTTCCTTTGGGCCCTTAGTGTCTCTTCCTTCCAGCGCTCCAAAGGACTCCACATATCCCCACTGCCCCTGAATTCCCAGGACCATTCACCAGGGTCCCCATACTGCCACCCAAGCCTGCTCGGCTTCCAGGTTCCCTGTGTCTGTCAGGGTACAGAGGAGAGAACTCAGCATCGCCACAGACTCTTCTCTATCCTCCCTGCCACCCACCCTCACACGCTGCAAACAGTGGCTGAAACCACACTGGATTCTTTCTGGAGGACCAACTTGAAGTAAAGGAGAAAGGACGGAAGGCAAGGAGGGAGGGGGAAGAAGGGATCAAGCTTTGGATGGTTTCATGCTTAAGAACAGGGAGATGGATTACCTGGACACAAACACACAATTTTGGCTCTTCCTCTCATGGCGTGACTTGGACAACTTTCTCTCTCCGTATCTCACTGTGTTCATCCAAAAATGGATTAATAATTAATACCTCCCTCATTTCTGAGGATCAAAAATATCTCGTAAGTGATAACCCTCACAGAGCCCCACATTAGTGACCAGAAAACATCACAAGTTGCCATGTCATTTGCAGCCAACAAGATGTGGGTTTGAATCCATGCTGTCACTTACTAACTGGTGAACTTTTGGCAAGTTGTGGATTTCTCTGCATCTCAGTTTTCTCCTCTGTAAAAATACCATTTAAAAATGTATTAGAAGGTAAGGTCTCTGAAAATGGATGTTGTATCTCTCCCACAACAAGTGTGTCACATAGGCACTCAACACATATTTGTTGAAAGAACGAGTGACAGACCACATTCACCTTACTTAGTCACCAATGTACAATCCCTACACACAGTAGGCATTCAGCAAGTGCTACCTGTGAGTATTCCTGTTCCAAAGGCCACTTACAGGTGCAGGCCTTCACTGCGGCTGGACAGTCATAAGAGCCCGTCTGTGCATCCTTATCAGCCCGTTCTGATCTTACTCCACTAGGTCGCCTTTTCAAAGCACGGGATCAGTTTCCTGATCAGAAACCTCAATGTCCCCCCAGAAGTGTTGACTCCTGATAAGACTCTGACCCTAACCCCCTCCTGTATGAATCTTTCATTCAGTCAAATTGAACTTGCTTAGGCCACCACTTCCTCTAGAAATACACCTACCACACATACGTGCACACACACACACAAATGCCTCACCTCCACTGGTGGAAATCCTGCTTATCCTTCAAGACCTTACCCAGATGCCCCATCCTCATTTGTAACCACTCTCCTCAGAACCGCTCTATTCTGTATTTCACTCTCCCAGTGTTACTGTTAACTGGATGCTGTGGGTAGGAGCAGGGACCACCTTTCCACAGAACCAATTTCAGAGCTGAATAAATAGTGGGTCGAATTTATCAAGTTAATTTAACTCCCATGTCCATCTGGGCAATTTTCTTCTCGATTCAGGCTGAATCAATATATCATTCTCTCAATGTCCTGGTCCTGGTCTATGGTTTCAACAGCCCACTCACTTCTCTTCAGAGAAGCTCTCTGTGTGCTGATGGGTCTGTAAGTTCCTGCTTTGGGATAACACACGTGCACATTAGCAGGGACTTCCAGGATTTGAACCCATGTAAGTGAGACAGAACTTCAGGCCAGAGGGGGAGACATTCTGGAAACAGGAGCCTTCCAGGGGCCCTCGAATCCCCCATGTGTGGACACCACTCTTCCCCCAAGAGTGGGCCCTCTGGGGAAGGCTGTCTTGCTGCTTTAACATTTGCTGCAGAAGGTTGCCCAGAAGGCAGCAGACTCCTGACTGGCCCCCAGAGAAGTTTCCCCAGCTGGACTACCTTCAGAGTCCCCAAGGCCAGGACATTAGCAAGTTTCCTGTTGACCAGATGGCCTTGGGATTGGGACTCTTCCTGGGACTTTATTTCTCCATTTTTGTTTCCAGGCCTTGCCCCACTGAGAGTCTCGACTGGAGAAAGTTAGCTTGATCATGGTGGGCGATGTATCACGGTGCACACTGTGCGTTTCCTCCCGGTACAGGGATTCTCCGCATCAGAATCACCCAGCACTCCCTTTCGACTGCTGATTCCTGAACCCCACTCAGACATGCTTACGAACTCTTGGGATAGGGTCCAAGAATCATGTGGTCTCTGGGTTCCAGCTGATTCTAAAGCGCCTTGAGCCAACCCAGGCAGCCTCAAAGACCCAGGGCCCTGACACTGCTACTGTGTTGCGTAATAAACCTTGAGCATTTGCCTTCCTGGAGTTTTTTAGATTCTGCCCTGTGCCATCTCTGGAGATTCTCAAGGTCTCCAATAGTTCAGTATAGTGTGCTATAATACCCTACACACGTGCTTAGATGAGAAGCAGAGTCCTACTTGGAGGGCCCAGACGGGAAATGAGTTACCCCAGACCACAGATCCTAGAATCTCTCAGCACTCGCCAGACGGAAACATTTTGCAGCCTTTTCCAGACGTGCCCTGCTCTTTGCAAATTCCACTGCCCCTGGAATTTAGAGGAGAAACCAAATCACAGAAATAACCTCATGTAGACTAAATCCTCCTTCACATTACCTTCTGACCACAAGTATGTAAAATGGGCATCATTACCCTTATTTCACAGATGAAAAAACTGAGGCCTAGATGAGTTATTTAGCATGTTTGAGGTCTCAAAGTAGGAAACTCTGGGACCAGATCTGAACCATGTTCTTCCACCACAAATGCCGCCTCTTTCCCACCTCTCCACCTGCGACAGTCCCATTCACAACGTCATCAACCCCATAGCACTCTCGGTGATGATGATGACTCTTGGAGGGATTAGCACCTTCCTTTCTTGCCTGGCACAGTGCTCTCTCCGTGCCTCTGTCACAGCCTTTTCCTCCTTAAATGAACTTATTTACGTGTCCACCTCTGCCACCAGACGGAGCTCTTGGACGTCAGGCCCTGTATCCTAAACACTGCTTTTTCCCCAAACTGAGAAGAGTGGCTGACCCATGAAAAGTGCTCAAAGACAGTGGAAGGAACAGGGCAGACTTGCCCCCTTGGAACTGGGAGTGGAGGCGTCTTCACCAGCTTTTGCTCTCTCCTCCTTCAGTTCTTTTGCTAGTTTCACCTATGCTGTGCCAAGAGGATACAGAGCCCCCAGGTATCTGAGCTTAGTGCCTGTTCAAATCCCACACCCATAAAAGCCAGGGTGAGAGGCTGTTCTATGGGCAGTTCAGCTCAGGCTGTCTCTGTGGGTGCACATTCTTTCACATTTCTCTTTATATTTTATTTTTGTGTGTGAGGAAGACTAGCCCTGGCAACATCCGTTGCCAATCCTCCTCTTTTTTGCTGAGGAAGATTGGCCCTGGGCTAAGATCTGTGCCCATCTTCCTCTACTTTATATGGGATGCCGCCACAGCGTGGCCAGATAAGCAGTACCTAGGTCCGCACCTGGGATCCGAACCTGTGAATCCTGGGCAGCCAAAGCAGAGTTCACGAGCTTAACCGCTACACCACCAAGCCGGTCCCCACATTTCCCTTTTTAAAAACATCAGTAAATAGTTTATGATGACTTTAATGGAGATTAAATCACTCTAATCAAGTTTTTCCTCATTATGGAGCTGAGCTCTTCTCCACATCTACTGTACAAGGTAACATGGGCCATAAGAGCATGGCATTAGGGGTCCAGCAATTAAATTCAGAGTTTGTTCCAGAATTATGAAGCATGTGCGTGAGAGCACCAAAATCCCAAAGCCAGGCGTGAAAGGAAAGAGAAAGTGTAAGGTTACGGCAATTTCTCCTCCAGTGACTGGTGTTGGCAGAAAGGGAGGAGCACGGGGGGAGGCCAGCAAGCTCACAAGATAGTCTGGGTAGCACCTGACATTTCTAGGAGCTGTCAACATTGGGAGAGCACACAGGCTTCACTAATCCCAGCAAAGGGCAGCTCAAGTGGCTGGCAGCCTCCTCTCACTTCTCAGCTTCCCCTGTGTGACTTAACACTTGCCAGTTTCATTACCATTAACAGCTCTGCAAATTGCACCATCAGCAAAATGCCTGAAAGTTAACAAACAGCTCCACCAGCAAATCCTGGTAGAGGACTCACCTCTCTGTCTCCTAACGAAAGGTGCAACTTCCTGGTGTTTCTACCAGCTTCTGGATGCAAGAGACAAATCAATCCTGATGCCCAGCTGGGCCATCTCTCTGGGCTAGCTGGGAGCTCATTAAATTTGGAGGCAGAAGAACTGAGTTATTTCCCAGGCTCTAATGGCTACTAGCTATATGACCTTGCAAAACTCACTTAACTCCTCTGGGCCTCAGTTTCCCCAACTGTAGAAGGGAAACAATAATAGTATCTGCTTCACAGCATTGTTATAAGGATCAAATGAGATGATCTACCTAAAGTAAGCAGTAAAGTGATGGCACAAAAAAATGACTCAGTAACAGGTAGCTGTAGTTGTTGCTATCTGTCACACGTCCATTATCACATGACTCAGCCTATGTCAGGGGCATTGTGAAGTAGCAGTTAGTGCTCAGGAAACACTGAACACACAGATGCAAGAAACCATAACCACTGTTATCATTCCTGAGCCAGTCCTTCCCAATCCTTGAGTCTAAAAGACCCTCCTCAAACATTCCTGTCCATCTGTCTGTTTTCTCTGCCTTCTGCTCCCATCTTTGCTGTGGCTCCTACCCTTGGTTCTTTTCCTGAATCCTGGAGCTGCCAATGCCCACTGGATGCCCCGGCACTTTCATAGCAATGATCTCCCAACTGCAAGAAGGGGACAACAAAGGGTGGAACATTCTGACAAAGTGATCTGTCAACCAGCTGTGTCCTGATTGCTGCTGGGGTTGGGGGGGATCAAACAACCAATGTGACCATGTGGTCCACTTAGGGGAGCTCATGTCACCTGGAGGCCAGGGGAACAAGCAGGTTCACACCTCTCCCAAACCAAGGCAAAGGGGCAGAAAGAAATTTGGCTGAGTGTCAAGACAAATAACTGAATAAAAAACCCCAGGCCCTCTGAAAATTCACTGCCCTCCTCATCCAGCCTATAGTCTAGAGATGGTTCCTGTTGTCAGATGCATCTTTGGGTGGGGGAGGGGGCGGAGTCAGTGTGGGATGGATTTTTAGAGTCTGACTGTCCGCTGATAGATGGTGTGGTGAAATGAGAGATATAAATTGTCACCCTTTGCGATCCAAGAGGCTGTCGCTGCTGCAGTTACTCCCTAGCTGGAGGGAGAGGATGAGAAGGGCAATGCTACATGCTGTATGATGGGTTCAGACTGTCTGGCTAGCATTCCCCTCAGAGAAGTGGCCACCAGTAGCTTGACTGGGTAGTATAATGGCCAGGAGCAATTGCTTTAGGGTGACCTGAGCTCACCTCCGCCACTTCCTTGCTGTGTGGCCTTGGGCAAGTTACTTAACCAATCTGAGCATCAATTTTTTCACCTGAAAAGTGAATATAATAGTAATACCTACTTAATAAGATTGTTGGTTTAAGAAATAAATCCAGGACTACCTATGGGTACAAAATATTCCAACTAGCAAGCCAACCCCAATAAGGCAATTATTGCACAAAACAAACTGTCATAGGGAGGAAAATTCCGGGAGTTTTTAATTGAGTGACTCAACATGTCATCAAGAACCTAGGTTCTTTCCATCTCTTCACTCTCCACCCTCATTATCTTGGATCTGTGCTCATGCTAGGTCCCCCCAGGGTCACAGCTGCCACTGCTCTGGCATCACAGCCAGGCATGACACAGCCAAAGGAAGAAGAGAGAGGCCCCCTGCCTATGTCTCTTTTCAAGGAACCTTTCTCAGGAGCCTCTCACCTCACCTCCTTTTATCTCATTGGCCAAGGGCACATCCCCTGCCCTTACTTACCCTTGGGTGAGCTAATGCCTCACTGGGAAAGTGTGACCACGGTTGACTTGCCCTGTGGTTCCCTGACCTTACAGGGTCAGTAAGTCCCTGACTGCGTGTCCCCAAACTATGAAGCAAGGACGATGGCGCTGGGGAGGGACCACTGTGGCCTGCAGCAGGTGCAGCACGGAGCGCCAGGTCACCGTGTAGGGCGTGCTCGCACCGGCATCTAGACGGGAACTCCGCAGCTCGCGCGGCTAGGCCTGCGGGAGACAGGTATTGAATGCGCAATAGGCAGTTGAATACACTTGCCTCATAAAAGCATGTTTCCTTACAACTAAGCAAAATGTTACAGAATACTATTTAAGGTTAATGTTATTTATTTCCAAGACTAACTTGAAGCAGTTAATTAAATTTTAAAAAGCTATAATTAAAGTTACACTAATATCAGATTTATAGTTTAAAGAATTATTTAACAGAACATAAACATATAAATACATTTAGATTCAAGTCATATCAATTTTCAACTTTTGCCCTTTGTGGTGAAGTAAGCAAATTTCTATTTACAGGAATGCACAGGACCCTTCCTTCGAATTTGTCTTGGATCTTTCCTGGCTTCCGTTTCCTTGGCTTGTCCATGCCGCAGAGCCTGGCTCCTCTCTCAGCTCTATTTTTGTCAGCTACCTTGGGCTGGTTTTCTCTTCCCTGAATTAAGGAGACAGTGCTGCCAGTTCCTCTGTCTCTTCTTCCATCACTTTGGATTTGCTTGGCCATAAACACCAAAATGACCACTATCGTCACAGGCTAGGGTTGTCTTCTCTAAGCTTCATTCTGTCAGCCACCTCAAATCTTTTTTTTTTTTTTAACAGTCCCTCCCTCACACTTGGTAAGTACTTAGTAAATGTTAGGGGTTTGTTTGTTTGTTTGTTTGTTTGTTTGTTTGTTTGTTTGTTTGAGGAAGATTGGCCCTGTACTAACGTTTATTGCCAATCTTTCTCTTTTTTCTTTTTTTCTCCCCAAAGCCCCAGTACATAGTTGTGTATCATAGTTGTAGAGTTGTAGCTCTTCTATGTGGGATGCCACCTCAGCATGGCTTGATGAGCCATGAGTAGGTCTGCGCCCAGGATCTGAACCCGCGAACCCTGGGCCGCTGAAGGGGAATGCGGGAACTTAACCGCTACGCCACCAGGCCAGCCCCTCCTCAAATCTTTTTGAGATGAGGTAAGTACATATAATTGAAAAATGTGTATTCTGATGTTTCCTCCCCCTCAACTCCATTCAGCTCTCTGAGAAGTCAAGGTGGGTTTCTCCTTTTTTAAAGTTTTTTCCTTCAGATACACAGGCAGAAGGAAGAAGATCACAGCCTATAATCGCAATGTGTGCATCGTCCTTTCTTCTGTGGTGCCTGGTCCACAGTGGGCAGTGATGACAGGGTGGGAAGAGGGCAGGAGAGCCAGGACCTGGCTGTGAACACTGCCACTGGATCTGTCGCAGGTGTGGCCCAGCGCCCCCCCCCCCCCACCAGGCACAGGGTTCAGAGATGGGGCAGCAGGTGAGCCTGCAGCTAGCAGGGATGCGAGAGACCCATCATAAGTGTGCAGTGCCTGCATTCACACCCACACTGCAGGGGACCCAGGAACCTGGTGGGTCAGGAGACCATGAAACAAAACTTCCTCTCCTGACAGCTGTGCGTCTCCCCCTGCCTACTCCCCCCCACCCCTCAGCCAGGGTCTGAGCAGCTGCTTACAGAATCAAGCTTGTTAAACCAGGAGGCTGGATTTTATGAACCTGCTTAATTTAGTTTTTAATTGCATGCAGGTTCAAATTATATCAAGTGGTTTTCATAATGGATGTTTCCTTTCTCTTTCAGAGAGGAGGAAATAGCCCTGTCCCCAGGGCAGCATGGCGGTGGGGGATGGGGTGGGGGTGGGGGTGGGGGTGGGAGGTAACTTGTATTCCAGAGATTAGAAATGTCACAAAATCAGAGATTTAGGGGTCATTTGGTCCAGGCCCCCATTACCTTCAACCTGTACTGTTCTTAATCTATTCTAGACATATCAACCATCCTTCTTCACTTAGGGCCACTTGGGGACCCCTATCCCCAATAAAATGCACTAATGAGAATCAATTCCTGACACTTCAGAATTTTTTATGGAATATAACCTAAATCTGTCTTGCTGTGAAAGATTATTATTCTTGCATTTCAGCAGGAGGGAGTTGGCCCCAATTGTTATTTGTTACTGAAGACTTGAAAGCGTGGGCTGAACTCCTATGTGAAAGCCCCAGCAATAAATAACAAAAGGAAACCATTCCAATAGCCATCACAGCTATAACAGGCCTTTGTCTTATCTGAAGAATATCTTTCTAAAGCTCTGTCTCCCACCCCATTTCCTCCCTCAATTCCTAGGTGGGAGGGGAATAAGGAGGTCATTGTGGGGAAGAGACACACAGGCACAGAAATAACCTAATGTGTTTTGCTGGTGAGGATATTAAACAAAATCTCATTCTAGCACGAAGCCCTCCTCTTAGACCAGCTGAAGGGTGAAAGACAGCAGCTGTGCAGGTGTAGATTAGATGCATGCCCATTTCAGGGGGCTAAGAAATAAGAAAACAACTCAGTCCTAAACAAGAGAGTGAAAATTCAGTAGTTAGCTTTGAGTAAAGATGATGCTGGTGTGGGAGCTTAGACAATGAAGACTTCCTGGAACAGGCGAGCTCCAAGGAGGTTCCTCACAGAGAGGAAGGAGAGAGGCAGGGGCCAGTCCCATTCCTTTGGGCATTGGAGAGGGGATATGACGGGGCAGGGTCTCTTATATCTCCCTGAAAAGTAGACATTCTCATGGAGGCAGCTGACAACCAAACAGCAGGGCAGGCACACCCCTTGTCCAACCTTCAGTCTTCAGGCCACGAAGTTTACACAGAGGGAGAAGTGATCTAACAAATGGGAAGGTGGCCTGAGGAGGAAGGATTCAGCAGGGGAGAGGGAAAGGCAGGCTAAGCACATTCACAGGGGCTCCTAATGGCTCAGGCTCCTGAATCTCGGACCCTGGCCGTGTGTGGGGTACCTTGTCCTGAGAGCAGAAGGGCTCAGGGCCCTTGGGAGCTCTGCTTCATTAGGGGCTTTCCCCTTCTCAGTGTGAGATGCCTCCTCTTTTCCTCTCCCTGTTCCTCTCTTTCTCCCCTGTGTTCAGCTTTCCTCCCAGACTAAATTCCGAGCCCACAGCTTGGAGTGGTGCCAGAGGAGCGTGTGAGCCTGCTCACTGCCTTGTCCTCAGTCTCCTTCCATGGTGGTTTCTTTTCCTTCCCCCCTCCCCTCCACCTCTTTTCCAGTATTTTCCTCCTTCCTTTCTTCCTCTCTGCCCTTCCTCCTTACCACTCCCTCCCCCTCCTTTTTGCAAAGATTGCAAACCTCTTTTTGCTTGCCATTCCTTCTGCTTGAAATTCCACCAATACACCACTAAATTGTATCCACTCATGATTAAAGGCCACTTCAAATCCCAGCCCCTCTCAAGGGGCTTTTCACAGCTCATTTTCCTGTCTGTCCTCTGAACCCCTGCACTATTGATTGTCGTTTTCGATAGTGAAGTATTAGAAGTTCCAGTGTTTGTGCCCAACCTCCTTCCCTGAGGATAAGCTCCTTAAGGACAAGGTCACTGTCCACAGGTCTCCCTCCTGGGCCTCTGGCGCCCTGTGAAGCACGACTTGAGGACCAAATCCTGCTGGAATGAACTGCCCCTCGTGGTTTCAGGAGCTTTCTCTGCTGGACAGTTCCCTGCCCCTTGTGCTGATTTTGTCATTGGGCATAATACCTTAGAAGTGCACAGTCATCGCCATCTCTGCTCTAGGAGGAGAGACATTCAAACAGAACACTAAAATGAAAGTCTCCCCGGGGCCCTGGAATCACAGGGGGTAAATTTAGCTTACTTTTCCACTAGCCTTTCAGCTTTATCTCTGAGCTGGTTCTTTTCTAACTATCTATAGTCTCTCCTAACCAAAGAAGATCAAAGATCAAATATGTTAAAGTGATAAAAAGAAGATCTCTTTTCCCTGAAGGTTTCCAGGAACCAGAATGTTGAAACTGGTAAAATCTTTATATATCGTTTAGTCCAGAATCCACGATTATAGATGAGGAAGCTGAGGCTCAGAGTGGCTGAAAGACTGTCAAACCCCGGCTGCTAGTCAGAGTGAGTGCTGATGCCAGCACATGCCAGCTCTGCCTCCAGGATGCTCTCTCTTTGCTGCACCCTCCCATGGGGAGGCATGGCCACCTGCTTCCCTGCCTCAGCTTCGCCCTGTCATCCACAGCCTTCCCTCCTAGCTCATGGTCACTTAATAAGTATATTACTGAGAGCAAACAGCTCCTAGTGGCCCCATCTCAGTAAGTTTGGGTTCTAATGAGGGCAGATACTTAACCACAGGAATAAATCACTATGTGATTCCAGCCCGTGGCAGCTGTCCTGCAGAGGAGAGTTTCCTCAGGATCCAGTTAATCATGGCACAGATTGTGTATATTGTATTGTATATTGTACAATGGTACGGGGGTGTCACCGCCTCCTTCTCCAGTGAACTGAGATGAAGACTGATGGTTATAATTCTCTGAATGCTGAGGTGCTGGGAGGCCTCAAGCTCCCGGGGAATAACGTCTCTTTGGCAAGCCCTCTGCAATCATGGGAATGCATTAAGCCACCTCCACAGGCAGCTGAGGGGCTGCAGACTGTGCTTATCTCAGCAAGAAGTCACCAGCAGAGTGAGGGCACCTATGGCCTCACCTCCTGGCCCAGCCTGGTGTCACCCTTTGGATAAGCACTCTGTGGTGCCACAGTCCAGCTCCTGGTCTCTTCCTCAGGACCTTCTACACAGAACTCCTCATAGGCATTGGAGGGGGTGGGGATTCCACTTCAACAGGAGGAATGGCTCACCAGGCAGTCCAGAGAACAGTCAGAACTGGTTCCAAA
Organism: Tapirus indicus; assembly: GCA_031878705.1. Taxonomy (NCBI): domain Eukaryota; kingdom Metazoa; phylum Chordata; class Mammalia; order Perissodactyla; family Tapiridae; genus Tapirus; species Tapirus indicus. Next base: position 83,318,218 of record CM062924.1, on the reverse strand, counting down.
ACTGAACACACAAAGGAAGATGAAGCCACCAAATCCCAACCCCAGCCTCACGATGTTCTCTCCTCTCTGCCTCCTCACTTCCACGGCTCTGCGCACTTAAATCCCACCAAGAGCCACTCACCAGGCTTGAGTGACCTATAAGCCAAGCTTCAAACAGGACAAGGGAGTGGTGGATGAGAGAGGGGAGAATGGAGCAATAGCAGTGGCCTAAACTCCTAGATAATCTGGTAAGCAGGCATCTTCTTAAAATGATCCAGCAGGCTGCAGTGGTGGGGACAGGAAAGAAGGGGCAAAACTTTCATCCTGCCCTGGTCAAATCTGAGGCTACACATGATTCAAAGTGGGGCTCCACTGAGATCCCAGGCTAGTATGGGGCAAGGAGGGGAGGGGAACAGAGCAGGCAGTGCCCTGAACCTAGAGGTAGGTAACCGGGTTCAAATCTCAGCTCCTTCACTTATTAACAACGTGATTTAGGACAAAGTGTTGACCCTCTCTGAGCCTCAGTTGTCACATCTGTAAAACAAGGGCAAACCACATAGAGCTTGTTTTAAGCATTAAAATGAAATAGCCTGCTTCAAACTGCTCAGCCCTGTACCTGCCTCCAAGCAGGCACTCAGCCAACATTTGTCCCCTCCTGCCTTTCAGCTGAGGAGGCTTCAACCCTGTGGTTATTTCCCAGCTGGCAAACACAAGCTCCAGCTTCTGCAGCTCACTGCAAACTGGCCCCCAAGGAGCACTTTCTGGGTAACTTCCCTGACCCAAGCTAACAGCCAAGCTGAGAGTAAGTTGTTGGCACTTCAGCATCCTCATGCCCAGAGGCCCTTCCCCCAAGGCTGAGGAGAAGGGTCCCAGTCAAGGGCCCAAGTCAAGTCTTCTCCCTGATTCTCTATGATTTTGCATGGGTAGTCACGGGAAGGATTCACAGGCCAGAGAACATGGGGCCTGGACACTCTGATCCTCTCTCCCCTCATCCCCAACACCAAACCAGAGTCAGAGCAGAGATCTGACTGGGCCTCCCCTGGGACTCCAGGTCTCTCCAGGAGGGGTGGCACGTCCTCGCCTGGCAGCCAGAGCTCTGCACAACGTGGTCCCAGCCTTCCTTTCTCATCAACCTCAGCCACCCCACACGTATACAAACTCTGCACCCAGACACGGCACACCGCGCATCTCACACTCTTCTGTATCTGTGTCTTTATCCAGGCTGTGTCCCCAACCTGGGGTGTTCTTCCTGGTTTTTCTACCCACTGAGATTCTCAGTGCACAAGGTCCTCTCTATTCTCTGATCCCAAATCAGCAATGAGAGCACCTTCCTGAACGCGCTGATATTACTGCTTACACTGCAAATGTAATGCTCATTCACTTGATTTCTTTACTCATCCAAAAGTATTTTCTGAATCCTTACTGTGTGCTAGGTATGATTTTAGCGGTCAAATTCTCTGCAGTGCCCCATGGCAGCCGGCATCCTCGCTCACCTCAACACCCTCACGGCTCAGCACAGGCCCATTGTGTAGGCAGTGTTTGGTGAGCAGAGGGAGCATGTCTCTCTCCAGTCAGCTCCTGGGCCTGGGCCAGCCCATGTGAATGTTTGGCAGCAGTTTCTTTCTATCCCTAGGGGGCCTCAGGGCTCCCAGTCCTGCCCTCACACCCAACGTGTGAAAATCACCCTCTGGAAGCTTTATAGAGAGAACTCAGGGCATCAGCGGGATGGAATATCCTCACAGAACGATGTTTTCATCAGAGCAGGCTCCCAAGAAGGTACTGGGGCATTTTCCATCAACCAGGGAAGTGATTGGACTTTGGCAATGGCGTCGACACTTCCTTGCTGCCTAAGGGTCAGACCCGACATAGATTGTACTGCTCAGTTTACGAGTCTTTGCCCCAAAAAAGCAAATGCCTCAATGCATTCAAGTGATAGAAGGTATGGCCCTACGTGGGAAAACCTCTAAGCTGGGAGTCCCACCCAACCCGTCTGACCTGGAGTGAGCCGTTCCATCTCTCCGTGTGCAGTTTGCTCACTTATCAAACGAGGGATCAGCCTGCTGCTTCCAGGTCTTTCCTCTCAATTATTCCAGTCCTCTCCTCTCTTATTATTTCCACCTTATGTTGCAAAGAATTGTTTGCTGGACTGTCTTTATTGCTTTCTCTCCCATTTTGTAAAATAAGTCAATGGCTATTATAAGTGCCCACTGGAGACACCAACTGGTATGAGATAACTATACCACATTGCTATAATTCAAGCCAAAATGAAAGACTTTGACATTTCAGTTAGCCTTTACAACTTTAACATGCATCTAAGCACAATTTTTATTAGACTTTTTTGAAATATTGGCAAGAGATTCTAGAATTCCCATTGCTATAAAAGGCCCAAAGAGGTCTGGAACTCCCCTGGGTGAAGGCCCACAGGGAGGCTTCATCTCTTAACTCTGAGTGTACTCAGCTTCAGCATGGATGGACGGGGAGGCATGGAAGAGGCAGACGGGTACAGGGCTCTGAGGAGCGGAGTTTCACTTCCTAGTTATGTTCCCCCAGGTAAGGGCTTGTCACAGGGAAAGTGAAAGAGCCTTGCCTTGGCTTGTGAAATTGTCATTTCAGCTTTTCTTATGAGCCCTTGAGGGAGGCTTATGCTGTAACTCACAGCCCTGGTCCCCCCAAAGGTTCATGGAGCAGGGAAGCTACCTTTTCTACTTCTCTCTCCAAGCCTTCTCGGGCAATTCTCCAAGCAGAGTGAGATCAGAGCCACAGAATACCGGAGCTGGGAGAATGTCAAAGGAACATGGGACCTTCCTGCTAGTTTTAGAGATGGGGAATCTGAGGCCGAGAAAAGCAAAGTGACTTGCCCAAGGTCACATACACCAGCTGGACATGAAGCCAGAGCTGGAGTTCAGATCTGTGGACTACACAGTAGAGCTCTGGGCAGGGCACCAACCACTGCCAAGTGCAGCCCGGGCTCAACACTGGTCCTCACTTCCCAGGATCCACAGCTGCTGACCTGGAAGAGCCACCAGATGGCAAATGGCAGACAAGTACACCGAGACCCAGCATCCCTTGGTCACTGGACTCATCTCTGCTCCCCTGACTCTCCTTTGTGAGCACATTTTGTGAGTTGTGAGCACTCAATCTCCAAGCCGAAGGTGAGAAAATGATGTTCCCCTCATTCTCTCATTCAACAGAGATGCATTGGGTACCAACTCCATAAACAGGCCATTGACAAGTCCAGAGACACAAAGTCAAGGGACCCAGGCCTCACAGGAGACAGACACGTCCAGCCCCGTGCAGTGCCAGGCAAGTGCGATATTCCACAGAGATCCACACAAGGGATTTGGTGGCTGGGGTGGAGGGAGAGGGAAAGGACTGGGAAGGCTCTGCTGAGGGAAGTACCTGAGCTGAGTCTTCAAGGAAGGCTGTGAATTGACCAGAGGAGGGCGAGAGGGCATCCCGAGCAGAATGGCATGGAGGTGAGAAGCGGCCTGGTTTGGGGAGATGCCTCCTGGAAGCAGATGGTTCAGAGGAGGCTGTGAGTGGCAGGAGGTCACAGCTGGGCTGCAAGGGCCTCACAAGCCTCCTATCAGAACAGGAACATCCGTCTTTAAGTGATGGGGAGCTATTGAAGGCTTTTAAGCAGGGAAGTGACCAAGTTCAGATCTGCATTTTAGCTAAATTACCTTGGCAATAGAAGGAGGATGAATTGTTGATTGATTAGGCATGCAGCGCCAAGACATTGGGATGCACTGAAGTAGTGAATGCCAGAGGGAAATATTGAAAGTTCTGGTTTCCAGCCCAATGTCCCTGAGCTTTGGCCCCATGAAATGATGCAATGCGGGTGGCTGCAAGTAACTGCATGCCAGATGAGGGGGAGCAAGCTCCTGACCCACTAGACTGCTTAGATGGAGCCCTGCAGAGCCCTGCTCAGAGGGCTGTCCAGGGCCCCCTGTGCTGTTCCACGAGCAGTTCCTCTGCCCCTTCAGCGCTTGTGTGCTTGGGCCAGTGGAGGGATACCAGCCCTCTCAGGCCCCCACCCTCCCGTATGGGACAGGGCCTGTGCTCAGCCTCCCATAGAGCAGGCCACCTGGGTTCACAGACAGGTATCCCCAGGTGTGGGGCCAGGGGCCCTCAGGATGCCGCACGCCAGACAGAGGGTGCCTGGGGAGCCTGGCCAATCAGGCAAAGCTTGGGCTTTCCTGCACCACTCAACAACTCTACTCCCCCTACAAACTAACTCTGTTTACAGAAGTAGAAGATTCTAGAGCTGAAGATCTACATGAATCTAAGGGCAAAGACAGACATCCCCAACAAAAATCTGAGGAGGGAGGAAAGCAGGTACAGACGAAGAGCACAACGCCATGCCTATGAGATGATTTACCTGTCCCTCTCTACGTGCCTCCATGGAGAGTGGTCAGAAAGGCCATGGACCCCAATGATGACAGTGGTTATCTCTCAGTGATGGGATTTGGTGACTTTTATTTTCTTCTTTGTACCTTTTGATATTTTATTTTACAATCATTCAGAAAAAGAAATGAATTGTATAGAAAATGACACTATGCTCTTCCTAAATAGTGCTTATTATAGGTTTATTTTAATTCCTTGGACCCAGGAAACATTCCCAGGTCTAGGGTTGAGGCTTCCTGCTATAATGAAAGCCTGCTACCTCATCCCCACTGAAGACAAGGCCCCAGTCAGACAGGAGATGGGAGTTCTCCTCCCACTTAGCTGCATCTAGAGCCCACCCACAACCTACATGACAACCCGCTTCCTTCTCTCCCAAAGCCAGAATCATGGCCTTCCAAGTCTGCTAATGACATCCTCAAAATGTTTGCCCCTATGGCATGTTCAGGTCCTTCCTGCAGACTGCCAGGCCAGCCAGAGCTCAGCCAGAGAGGAGGTGTGTCCTCAGCCACCCTTGCTCTGTCTGCTCGGTCTGCTCTGTGGGATTGGAGAGGCAGGCTGTGAGGAGCAGTGTGTTCCCCAGCCCACAGCCCCGCTCAGCCACAGTGCTTCTCCAGGGGTGGGGGGTGCCCGCGTTCTTTGTGCCCACTTCCATGAGAAAAGCCTTCTAGTCCTTGAAACACAGGGCTATAGGGTCCTTCCTGACCTTCTAGTTCATCTCAGACTGGCACTCCATATGGGGACTTCCTAACATACCAGGCTGGCTACCTGCTCAGAATCATGGTGGGGAGAAAGCACAGAGGCTGAAGAAAGGATTTGGGGGGTAGGAGGAACTAAGAAGGAGGAGATTGTAAAGGATGACAGGGAAGGGCTGGAAGTCGCTGCCTGTGTCTACAGCGTTTCTAATACTGGCTTGCCTGTGTGATGCCTGAAATTTTCCCCATTAACATCACTCCTTTGGGTCTGGACATTGAAAGTTCTGTTTAAAATGCAAATCAGTTTCCCAGAAGGAAAAACACACTAATGATAAAGTCAAATATTCATATAACGCTTTATGCCATATCTCATTTCCTCCTCAAACAGCCCCATGAAGCAGGCAAATGACTCCACCTCTTTTACAGGTAGAGAAACTGAAGCTCCAGGAAGCTAGGTTTGGCAACATAGGGTGGCGCCTGTGCGGTTCTGGCGGTCAGGCAGCCGTGGGCTTGAATGCTGACCCTGCTGTGTGATCTCAGAACGAACACAAGCACTATATCAATGAAACGCTTACGTGTTTAAGCCACAAGGGCAGGTCTCTATTAAGAGCCAGATGCAATTGTCAACTGATAGAGAATTTGCTCTCGGGTGTGTTGTGCTCCACATAATCAAACCCGAGTGTGGTGTGAGCTCTGAGAAGGGGGGCAGGCAGCACGCGGAGGTGAAGCCTCCCCTGGAAACTGGCAGCCTCTGTAAGCAGTGGCAGAGCACCTGGTCAAGGCTGCCTGTTGTTCCCTGGGATATTAGACCACTTCACTTCCGAGGTACAGCACTGGGGAAGTGGGAGAAGGAAAACAGAATGTGTGTAATTTGATTCACTCTTGTCACTTTCCACAAAATCCTGCAAGAGAGAGGTGGACTTCAAGTCGAGCCAGCCTGTGTGCAACCAGAGGAGGAGGAAATGCTACATTTTCTGTCTCGTGCCCCACATAAGTTGAGTGCAAGTTTTCACAAGCTAACAAATAGCTGAATGCTGCTGGACCTGAAACTGAGACAGCTATAAATGGGGCTGTGAAGTGGGAACTCCAGTGGAAGATAAAACTAAGACCCCAAGCCTTCACTGAGCCCTTTAAGAGTTCTCTACAGGTAATGGTAATCCCTGCCCCACAAAGATGAGACTAAGGGTGTTATCATGGTCACCAGTAATTTACGAGCTAAGGGGATGGGCCAAGCTACAGAGGCCAGTGAGTAAAACACACAAATATTCTGGCTTAAAAATGATGTCTAGACATGAAGAAATGTGGCTGTGGTTATTTACACATTGAAATGCTGAGGAACAAATAGACTCGAAGTTAGTTTAGGTTTTGAGGGAACTGTATTTTACAAGAAACCTTAAGCCCAGCCTTCAACAACCTGAGACTGCAAAAGCCCTAAAACACTCTCTTCCCTGGGCCCACACTCCACACTGCAGGCTGTGGAGACTATGCATCGCCAGGAAGGACCAGAGCTCCAGTGCCCAAGGCCAAGGAGGCAGGAGGAGAGTTGTCAGGGAGGACGCCCCGCCGAGGCAAAGCCAGACACCACAGAGGACACTGCCCAAGGAGCTGCTCCCAGTGAACTGGAGAGGGGTGGCCATGTGGGCCGGCCTGTAACCACGTCCACTGGTGGGGCGGCAGTCCTTTCCATTCTTGCCTAGCAGGGTCTGACCATCGCTGTGGACCAGTCATCTCTGTGTTTCTCTTCCCCCCTTTCCTGAACGGAAGGTGGATTTTTTAAAATTGTGGTTATTCTATATTTCTCCAAGATGATATATTGGGTAGGTTGGAAGCAAATAGCCTGTCTCTCAGGTTATGGGTCACCAGGCCACAGGAAGCCATGTCTGGGCTGACAGAGAGGTGGTGCCCATAGCACAACACTGAAAGGCGCTGGGCCTTAAGCTGGATGCAGTAACTGGACAAGATCTGGGAGCCTTGCCTTAGGAATAGAGGTGAGTGTTCTCTGTGTGGGAGGAGCAGCGTGCATGGAACTTGGGGAGCCAAAGTGGCAGACACAGCAGACATTGCTAGCAACCTTTCCGGTGTTCATTCTCCCCTCTCTGTTGGTAGCAAATCCCTACGTTATTCAGGGTGGTGATATGCCCATCCAAAAACTACACTTCCCTTGCAGGTAGTTATGGCTATGTGACTAAATTCTGATTGATGAGAGGCAAGCAGAAGATTTTGTGTGATCTTTGCAGGAAAATGCCTTTTTTGCCCTTTTCCCTTTTCCCCACCCTTTCTAACGAGAATGTGAACCTGATGCATGGAGCTCCAGATACTGTTTTGGTTCCTGAGGAGACCTGAAACTGGAAAATAATGTGGTAAGAACACAGAACATAAATACAAGTGAAGCTGCCACATGGCCCACCATGTCTGCTCATCTCCAGATTTCTACCGTGGGAATGGGAAAACTTTCAATTTTCTTTAAGCTACTGGTGTTACACATCCTCTTCTCTTGCTAGCTGAACATAGTTCTTAACTGATTCAAGCTCGACACTTATTCTCTCTGAGTCTTAGTTTCAGCATCTGCAAAATGGGGGTAAAAAATACACACATTCAAGATTCTTTGTGAGAATTTAAATGTAATAATATACTTAAAAACCCCAGCCCAATACCTGTCACATAATAATTGCTAAGTAAATAGAAACCATTACTACATTTACTAATATCATTATTATTATTATTTAGTCATTAGTTTGAGCCAGGATCCAAACACAGATACTCTGACATCCAAGCCCTTGTGTTTGCATTTTATAATCGTGTTAACTCTTAACACTTTAACATTAGCTATAGAGAGACTGAACGCACCAGAAGTGAGGACAGGAATATTTTGTTTGAGGTCAAGCATCACGAAGGTTTACTGCAAGCAGCAGAAAAGTTTATAGCAGTGTCGGCAAACCTTTTCCATAAAGGTCCAGATAGTAAACATTTTGGCTTTGCAGGTTGTACCGTCTCTGCTGCAGCCACTCAACAGTGCAGTCAGAGCACAAGAACCGCATAGGCTGTATGTAAATGAATGAGCATGGCTGTGTGCCAATAAAACTTTATTTACAAAAACAGGTGATGGGCTGGATTTGGCAAGTGGACTGTGGTGCTGACCCCTGCCCTAGAGGGATGCACCATGCAAGAGATGCAAAACAGACCCGGGGGAGTCTCTAGTTCTACAGCCATGTGTCCCAAGGCCCTTAGTGGGGCACAGAGGCCCCCTGACCTGCTCCTACTAGTCTCCTTGTGCTCTTCCTGTGGCTCTTAGAACAGGGCATGTCCAGCCTGCACCCCCCCTGGTCATGGAGCATTTCCTTCCCCACCCCCAACTCCGTTTTGCCTACTAGCTCCCATTCATTCTTCAGTTCCCAGCCTAGACATTTAAATATCATACCTTTCAGAAAACCTTCCTGACCCCACGCCTGGGTGAGGAACCCTGGCCAGTGGTTCCCCATCATGGCCCCTTCAGACTGGCTGTCTCCTTCATCAGACTCCTATCCATCACAAACTCTATGTGTAGCTGTTGAGAAGGCATGACATCACAGGGTGGTCATCATGCTTAGAGTTAATCAGGGAGGGCTCCTGGGAGAGGTAAGCTTTACGCTGGAGTTCAGATAAGAAGGGGAGCTTGGCTGGGTGTGAGGAAAAAGAGGAAGGCATCCAGGCCCCAGGGCCAGGACTGGGGTGCAAGTTGACCCCGAACCCCAGCAGGTAGCATCTGCCAGTCCCAGCTCTGTGGGCACTCCGTCAAAAGGAGGTGTCTCCAGCAGGCTGTTAACCTTGGTAATGAAAAGCACAACTTTATCAGGACCAGAAATGGGCTAAACTCATTAATTTTATCCATAATAGAAAATTAATGCTGAGGATGAGTGAGCCAGCAGCAGCAAGGACCTGTGGTTTCCAATACGAAGGGGAAAGCATGGAGCCACTGCCTGATGTGGAGGGTTACTTTCCTTTTATTACATTGCAGCAGAAGTAAATTTTAACTGTCTCCTTTTTTTTAACATGCAGATTCCCAGGATCGCAATCCAGAGGTTCTGAGTCAGTGTGTCTGGGAAGGGCTGCATTTTTTTTTTTTTTTGGAGGAAGATTGGCCCTGAACTAATATCTGTTGCCAATCTTCCTCTTTTTCTCTTTTCTCCCCAAAGCCCCGGTGCATAGTTGTGTGTCCTAGTCGTAGGTCCTTCTAGTTCTTCTATGTGGGACGCCACCTCAGCATGGTTTGATGAGTGGTGAGTAGGTCCGCACCGCCAGGGCCGCCAAAACAGATCGCACGAACTTAACTGCTAAGCCACCGGGCCAGCCCCTTAACCGTCTTTTTTTTTTTTTTTTTGTAGTGGAATATTTTGTTTTTCGGTTCCAGGAATTTCCTTTTTATCCGGAGGAAGAAAGAGAGGACAACCAGACAGCCCTCCTTTCACCTGGCCAGTGATGAGGGAGCTGTGGTCAAGGCTTCTGTGGCATCTGTGTAGCCCAAGGGGGTCTGTTTTTCCTTGTTTTGTCCTAACCCATCAGACAGCATGTGGTTCTAGAAGCTGAGCCTTGGAGAGTGGAGTTGGGGAGGGAAAATAGAAACAGAGAGTAGAAGAAAGGAAGAAAAGAGGGAAGGGAGAAGGAGGGAGTGAGGGAGAGAAGGTGGTAAGGAGCGCTTATTGAGAGGCTAACATGAGCTAAGCACATTAGGGGCTTTACCTATTTAATCTCAATTGATTTTATGACAATCCTTTGAGACTGGTGTGATTTCCCCTGCTTTGGAGATGAAGAAACTGAGTCTCAGGGAAGATAAGTAAAGTCGGAAAGCATGTGACCCACTTCCAGGCCTGTGTGATTCCCCTCGTCCTCGTGCTGGCCCTCGGCCCCTCTCTGCCCATCCTCACCGCAGTCCTCTGCACTGATAGCATTCTAGCATCCAGGTCTCCCTGGGAACAAGAATGCAGTGACCAATGGGCGCACAGCAAGGTAGCAGTGACTGTATGGTCAAGAGGGAGCAGATTCGTAGGAGCTTCATACCATCTGCACAAATGCAACTTGGTCCCTCAGGAGTCAGCAAGCCCATGGGGCCTCAAGGCCTCCTATAGCCAAGTGTCCCACCCCCACCAGCCTGCACTGTAGGGTGAAATGTTTGGTTAAGAAGCTGTGCTTTATGCTCTTCACGTGGTCACACAGACTCAGAAGGCAACAGCTGATTGCCCTGCCCGAAAACGCCTTGCAATGGTGACTCCAAGCCACAGCAAGCCTCTTCCAGGAGCACATGAAGTAGCCAGTAATGGTTCCTTTGGGAGAAGGAAAACATGATGGAAGATGAATTGCTTCAGGAAGGCTGACCCTCCTCTTACCTTCCAGAATAGACATGTGATGGATTTTGGCCTGGTGTGGATTCCACTGATGCAGTGTGGGTTGGATTAAGAGAGTGGGCTTCAGTGTTGGAAAGACTGGGCTCAAATCCATAGCCTCACCCTCACTGTCTGTTACTCTTTGAGCCTCAGACTCCACGTCCATAGATGTAATAACAGTACTACACGTTACTGTGAGGATTAAAGAGGTAACGAATGTGAGAACTTAGCACTTACAAGCCCCCAGTACCTGTGAGCAGCTGTGGGGTACAGAGAACGAAGTCTTGCTATTGTGGGGACATGTGGGAGGTTGTTTGCCTTCTGGGACACAATTCTTAACATGCATTCTTCCCCTGTAAGCACTCTATTTCACCCATCATCAAGACATCATTGAAATATGGCTCCTTGTCCCCAAATCCAGGAAATCAAGGTGTATGGAAATGCTATTGCTAGACTTAGGAATATACAATGTCTTTCTTGCAACTTCTCTCGGCATCCACCCTAACCTCCCCTCCTGCCCCAGCAAGTGCAGCATGTCATGACCGACAGAAAGTTTGGAAAACAGAAGAGCTTCACAGGGCACTTATGGTCTCCACCAAGTGTCCCCGACAAAGACCCACTAAGATCATGCCCCAGAAACATGGAAAAGCTTTGAGCCAGCCTTGTTCGATTTGATGTTTAAGCTTCACTCTTCTTCTCTTAGAACATTTCTCTTTCATAAGTGAATTGGTGTAGTGCTTGAATCCAGAAGGAATGACTCTGGACTCCCCTTTGTAAGCTCCCAGGAGCTTAAGAAACTGGTTGACAATTTCCTGTTGTCAAATTGTTCTAACAGCATGAATGCTTCTAACATAGAATCTCCCTGGTGTGAACTGGCCTGAAAGCTCTTACACCATCCTTTGCAAGGAAGATGAGAAGCTTTTCTGTGAAAGAGAGTTACTCATTCACAGCATCGCTTCCAGGTAGATGCTCACGGTAATCAGGAAGGGCGTTAGGTAGCATAATGCTTTCAGTAAAAGATCTTGAGAAAAGATTCTGAAAAGCATTGCTCCAGGTGTTGACACATCCAAGAGCTGATTCCCACCTTGCTCCCAGGGCCCCGATGGATGCAAGTATACAGAACTGCAAGTCATCTTAATCTGACCTCTTGAGTTAACTCTCACAGGAATTGTTAAGGTCATGACTGCCAATCTCTGGACTTCGTTTTGGTGGATTTTAAGTGCCATTCACCCTCCAGGTGGCTCCTCTGCTCATAGAATAAGTTCTCTGCATTCTTATATCTATTAGCAAAGTGAGGACGTAAATCTTCAAATGGGTTGAGCCCACTGTTAGGAATTCTGAATACTCTGGAAATTTTGAGTGCCTGCATTACTTGGAGTTGATTGACCCTTGTTTTAAAATGCAGCCAGCATCTGTTATAATCAGGCATGGTAAGGCCATCAGATCAGGAGATGATCACTATTGAAAAGATAGTTTGTTACTCACTGTTTCCAAGAGGAGGGCACACGCCACACCGCACAGGGCACACAGGGAAGCACCAAGATCCCTCAGGAGTCAGAAGGAGCAAGAGGAAACTGACATGAACAAAAGCCGTTACTATGGTTGCTGCAGGAAGGAATGAGTGAGGCGGGATAAGCAGCTGAGCAGGCTTAGGATTGGATAGTTTGAAAATTGTGGCAGGCTCTGGGCTATAGGGGTGGTCTCCAGTTGTCCAGTAGCTGGTCCTGGAGTGACTTAGGGCAGGGGGATAGTGTTCCAGATTGATAAAAGGAGGCAGGTGGGGGTATGGGCTCTGAATTTGTTGGTTTGCGTATCAAGGGTGTACTCTATCTCCAGGAATTAGCTAACCCTGGGAGGAGCAGTCCCTCCCCAGTTCCACAGGCTCCAAGTTGTCAAAGCATCATCAAATACAGAAAGTAAAAACTATGATTAATGCAACCCTTTGCAATGGCTTGCTATCCTTGGGTCATATTTGCACTTGAATTATAAAATATTTTATGAACGGTATTATTAGTATTATAATTACTATACACAGTCTTTCTGTCTATTGGCTCCTTTGGGGCCATTACCAATATAATGCATGATTTGGGCAAGAGCAAGCATTAAATGATTCTCCTCATAAGCCTTACAAGGTGGCCCTGCATCTTCTCACCCAGGGATTCTCAAGTGTGCAAGATCGAGGTGAAAGTGTGCAGTTCTGCCGCATGAGCAGCCTGCCCTCAGTGAACTGTTGGTTCTGTTGGGAAGGCTATGCCTCTCCATTACCTGATGCTGCTGGTAAAAGACATGCTTTCAGCAAACCCACAGTTCACTCAGTGCCTTGGCTGAAGGAAGGAGAAAGAGAGAAAGGAGACTAGGCATTATGACAAGCTTGGTGCCACAGACCAGAAAGAGGCAGCCCACTTCTCTTTGGCCCTTGATATGTTTTCTCCAAGGGTGGGAGGGTTGGGGGAACCTCCTCAGTCTGGACCCCAGGAATCTGCCTGAGCAGGAGCACACCTTCAGCATACCCCAAAGTGGTGCTCTAACCTTAGAGATAACATTTCACCTCACAAACTGGTCATCACATACATAATTATTAAATTTTTATTATTTCACAAAATAACACTCAAATTTGAATTTTATTTTTGTTTCTTAATACTGTCTATAACCTACCAAATTGATTTCATAACCAGTAATGGATTTTAACCTGCAGTTTGAAAAACACTGTTCTAAAGAAACCAAGCCCTCCAGAAGACTCGACTAGAAGCCACAGCCAATAGCTTACTGAGCATTTGTTTTTAATGAAATATCTTTAGTTTTCATTAAAATGACACCTTTTGAGTGTAAAAATTCAAACAATATGAAATTTGCCCTAAAAAGGGAGAGGAAAATACCTCCCACCCTGGAGATATCTACCATTTACTTCCAGTGAAGCTCCTTCCAGAATATCCCTTTGCATATACACGCATACATGTGCATATAATTTTCTACAAATGGTGTCGTACTATACAAGCTGTTCTATGACCTTGTTTCATGCAAAATGTTATTCAAGTATTTTCACTTTAATTGCCATTTTTAAGAGTTACAGTGTTTTATTATAAGGATTTGCCATAATTTGCTCTACCAATTCAGTACTGATGGGCCTTCTGGTTGTTTCCATTGTTTTGTGATTATAGACAGCACTTTTATGAACATCCTTGAGTGCATATATTTTTGCACTGCTGTAATTTCCTACTTATGGTAAACCTGGAAGTGGACTCATTGTTTCAAAGGGTAAAACATTTATATTTGATATATATTACCAAACTGCACTAAAAATGTCATGACAACCCCTACTGACAGCACTTGAGATTGTCCAAATCCTTACAATATCTCTAAGGCTGGATTTTGTCCATCTTTTAAATTTTTTTCCAATAAGATAATAGAAAAATATCTCGTGGTTGTTACTATTTGCATTTATTTAATTTTTAGTGAAGATTAAAATCTTCACATAGGTTTATTGTGCATCTATACCTCTTTTGTATGTGTGTGCAAATTACCTGTTCAAACCCTTCACCCATTTTCCTCCTGGTTATTCTTGTTCTTGTGGATTTGGAAAAGGCAATGATGTTCAGTGGTTAAGAGTATCATCTTCAAAGTCAGATGGCCCAGGTTCAACCTTGCTCCACCTTGTTCAGTGTGTACAACCCTTGGTATGAGTTAACCTCTCTATATCTCTGTTTTTCCATCCCTAACCCAGGATAGTAATAATATCCCCTTCCCAGAGTTGTTGTGAGGACTATATGAGTTAGAAAGTCTAACATACATAAGATAGTGCCTGGTATATAATAATCATTCAGTCATCTTATGTTAAGGATGCAGCCAAATTCAAAGTATTTTGATAATTGTGTGTCATGGGCATCAACCAATTAGGATGAAAATCATCTGTAGCATTGGAGCAGCATCCTACCAGCATTAATCTGCAAATTCCTGGATGTGGGAGAGGGGCAGCTGACCCTAGAGGAGCTGGGGACAGGTCTATGGTGCTCTGAGACTCAGGGAAGCAGCTGCTTACCAACTGGTATGGAAGACGGCCAGTGTTCTGGCACGTGGTTCTGCACCACCGCCCTTGCCAGCTGGGCTATTATGCAACCTGCCATGTGCAAGGCAGGAGGTTTCCAGTCTCTAAGTTGTTCAGCTTGGTCCACGGTTTTCTAAAGCATTAAAATTTTATGTGATCAGAATTATCATCCTTTTCCTTCACACTTTTGAAAGGTCTTACCCACCCAAAGATTATACAAATATTCACGCACATTTTCTTCTAGAATTTTCCTGGCCTTATTTTTGTTGCTGTTGTTGGTGAGGAAGATTCACCCTGAGCTAACATCTGTTGCCAATCTTCCTCTTTTGTTTTTTGCTTGAGGAAGATTAGCCCTGAGCTAACATCTGTGCCAATCTTCCTCTATTTTCCTTCTGCCGCAACATGGCTGTTGAGTGGTGTAGGTCCACACCCAGGATCTGAACCTGTGAACCCAGGTCACTGAAGCAGAGCACTCAAACTCAACCACTATGCCCCCAGGGCCAGCCTCCTTTAATATGTGAAATCTTTGAGAGTGAATTTACATTTTCTGTTGATGTTCAGCTTTTTAATAGACTCATTCATATTGCCAGAAATCATCCTTTGTGGGTTGCAATTTAAAATATACATATATACGTGTATATAGTAAATGTATAGTATATAATACATATTACATATATATATAACATTATATATATAATGTAACATAAATATACCAACAATAAAGAATCAAGGTTCTTTAGTTGCTGTGGAACATGCCCAGCACTCCAGGGCCCATCAACAACACTGCCCCACAGGACACTCTCTCTGTCCCCTGCACCCTTCTCAAGCACAGTTCCTAAGTACACACTTGGGTGCTTATTTAACTGCTGATTGTCTCTCCCACACACTTGGGTAAAGTCCACGAGGACAGGATGGAGTCTGTATTCAGCTCACCATTCTTCCCCACTTTGTCTCTCATTACCTTTTTTATCTTGAAGTCTACTTTGTCTGATATAAGTATGGCAACTCCTGCTTTCTTTTGTTTGCCATTAGCTCAGAGTATCATCTTCCATCCTTTTACTTTGAGTCTGTATTCATCTTTAGAGCTGAGATGTGTTTCCTGGAGGCAGCAAATTGTTGGATCTTGGTTTTTAATCCATCCCGTCACTCTGTCTTTTGATTGGAGAATTAAGTCCATTTACATTTAGAGTGATTATTGATATATGAGGGTTTAATGTTACTATTTTATTGTTCATTTTCTGGTTCTTTTGCATTTCCTTTGTTTCTTGACCCATATGTTTTGGGCTCTCAATTCAGCTTGGTAGTTCTGCATGATGATTCTCTTAGTTTTCTCTTTATTTGTCATATGTGGTTCTCTTCTGGTTATTTGTTTAGTGGTCACTGTGAGGTTTATATAAAAGATCTCTTGGATAAGATAGTCCATTTTCTGATGCCTCTTCTTTCCTTAGACTAAGTAGATTCGATCCCTTTCCTCTTCCCCTTCTAATTTGTTGTTGTCACTACTTATTCCATCTTGTGTCATGAGTGTGTGTTTACAGTGATAAGTTTAAATTCATTTTTGATGTTTTCTAACTGTAGTTTTTCTGGTTTAGTCTCCTTGTTTTTCTCCTAGCTTGAAACTTTGTATCCCCTTTCTCTCTCTTTTTATTTTTCAGGCCTAAGGGCCTTCTTGAGCATTTCTTGTAGTGGGGGTCTTGTGGTGATCAACTCCCTTAGCTTTTGTTTATCAGGGAGAGTTATTATTTCTCCATCATATTTGAAGGATATTTTCCACTGGTTAAAGTATTCTTGTCTTCCAGGATTTTGAATATATCATTCCAGTCTCTCCTAGCCTGTAGAGTTTCTGTCAAGAAATCAGCTGAGAGCCTGATGGGGTTTCCTTTGTATGTTATTTGTTTTTTTGTTCAGCTGCCCTTAATACTTTTTCTTTGTCATTAACTTTTGCTAGTTTTGCTACTATATGCCTTGGAGTTGGTCTTTTCCTGTTTATATATTTAGGTGATCTATTGATTTCATTCACCGTTATTTCCATCTCATTCCCCAGGTTTGGGAAGTTCTCAGCTATTATTTCTTTGAACAAACTCTCTGCTCCTTTTTCCCTCTCTTCTCCTTCTGGAATACCTATTATCCTTATGTTACTTTTCCTAATTGAGTCTGATATTTCTTGAAGAACTTCTTCATTTCTTAGTTCTCTCTCCTCTATCTAGAGCATTTCTGCATGGCTATCCTCAATAATGCTAATTCTTTCCTCCATATTGTCAGTTCTGCTCTTTAAAGACTCCAGGTTTTCCTTTATCTCGTCCATTGTGTTTTTCATCTCCAATATTTCTGATTAGTTTTCCTTTATGGTTTCAATCTCTTTTGTGAAGAAATCCCTGAATTTGTTGATTTGTTTCTCTGTGTTCTGTTGTAATTCATTGAGTTTTTTTATGATAGCTATTTTGAATTCTCTGTTGTTCAGGTTATAGATTTCTGTGACTTCAAGGTTGGTTTCTGTGTGTTTGGTTTGTGTGTGTTTGTCATTTTCGTCTTGGTCTGGAGACTTCAGACACTTTGGCATAAAGCCGGCTGATCTACCTTTGCTATTCTTCATCTTGATAAAATTTCTGGTCCTGCAATTTCCCCCTGGCGCCACTGGGTGGAGGTCACTAGTGGTGTGTTCTGGGCCCATTGCTGTCCTCAGAGGGATTGTGCTGAAGCTCAGGGCATGTGCAGGAAGGGCTTCTCTCTTTCACCTGCCAGACCCAGGGGTTTCCTTTCTGGCTCTCTTGGGGTGTTGACCACACCCCCAAAATAGTCCGTAGTTGCTTCCCAGTGAGGAATCTCTTGACAGTCCATGAAAGCACCTGGGGGGCAATAGCTCTCCCCGCAGAGGGCCTCCCCTCCCCCCTCTCTGTCTGTGAGCTGCGCTGTCTGTCTTTGCCAATGGGGTGAGTAGATTTCCTTACCTCTCCTCAGGTCCTTTGAGGCTTCCTGTGCCTGCAAGGTCTCTTAGAAGTCCTTTGTAGTGTTTGATTGACCTTTGTTGGTATGCAAGTGATGTTTTTGTTGTGTCTTAGGGGGCAGAGATTCAAAGAGGGAATCTCACTCCACCATGATGCAGACATCACTGGAGCTACGATGTTCAGATATAAGGTGTTTGGTGGATGAAATGGAATCCCCGGACACCTCAGCCTGAGCCCCAGGCAGCACAGCTTCTGGAAACCCCAGCTTCCGGGACTCCCAGCTGTGGAGAGATGCTCTTCCCACAAGGTTTCAGTAGCCGCAGCTGTCCCGCCCAGTCACATTACCACGCCTCCATCCGCATTAGCTAGAGTTACTGGATGTGTAAGTTACCATTGATGGAGTGATGAAGACTCAATTGAAAAAGGAGATCTGAAGTCAAAACTCTCACCTCAGAGCGTTCAGACCTCATGAAGAGATGACAACAGCAGCTCTCTGCAGGGCGAATGCTCCAGAGCTGAGCATTTGGAGAAGTCCCTTCCCTCAGCCCGGAGGCTCCCCTTTGTGCCTGGAGATGGGTTGAATCCAGCAAAGACTGCTCTCATCTCCCTGTTCGCAGGACCTGCAGCAGACTCAGGCCCTGCTGGGCTTTTCACACTCCAGTGTCATGGACAAGCTGAGAGGAGGCACCAGGAGCAGGAGGAAAGCCTTTTGCTTCATCTGCCATTCTGCAGACCCTCTGGGAGAGCAGATTCTAAGGGGAGCCCTGGGGAATGCTTGGCTGAGCTGTCACATCCAAGACAACACAGCCTCCAGAGCAAGGAGGCCCTGGAGGCAGTCACAGCTCCTCTCTGTGGCAGAATGAACTGGGTAGGCACTAGGGGCAGAGCAGTAATAGAGACACAGGCCTAGCAACCAGCTGGCCACAACTCATTGGTGCTGACTCCAGGGTGACCGGCATGGAGCCCCTCACTTCTCCATGATTCCATCCCTACTCATAGAATGGGACATTTTCTAAGAACAAGGCAGCTTGTTTTCAGTGGAGAGAACCCAGGACTCGAGGTTTCTGTGCTAACTCCACCACCTGCTGACCATCAAGGTGCCTCAGGCAAGGCTCACCTCTCACTTGGACCTCCTTTCAAGTCCCTATTTCTCCCATTCTGCAAGAGAGCATCGTGACCCTCACTTCCTGCTCAAATCTTTCAAGGCTTCTCATTGCTATCAAATACTGCACAATTTTCTTGCCTGGCATCTCAAAACCTTCATCCTCTTTCAGTTCCCAAAAGAACTTTTTAGCCTCATTGCCCATCATTCTATGCCCCATATGTACCAAACACAACAGATGACTTTCTATTCCCCATGATCCTCATGATACCCATCAGATTTAATTGCCTCTTTTGTGTGTAATCCCACAACAATTTTTACCTATATATTTATTATGTTATATTATTTTTATATTACTATATTATATTTTACCTACTGGATGATACACTCCCAGAAGGTGTTCCTTACACAATGGATATGTACATATTATGTATTCAGTGAATGTTTCATGAATGAATGGATATATAAACAAATGAATGAAGAAACTTAACTTACCTTGTCCATATGTATAAAAAAGGAACTACAAAGAATGTCTCACAGAGTTGATGTGAGGAGCAATTGTGAAAAAAAGTGCTTTGTTATTTGAAAATAACTATTCAAATGTGGATGATTATTGAAGTTATCAATACAGTTTCTCTCCCTTTCTGTGTTCTCTGGCAGCAAGGATGGTGTGATAGCACAGCCACAGGAGGCCTCAGGCAAGGACGATGTCATAGCACAGCTATGAAAGGTCTTAGGAGGGAAGAAGTCATCTAAAACCCATGTTTTGAGTCACACTGAAGCAGTGGGTCTTGCTTTGGATGGTTTGGTTTGGCTTTATTTTTCAAGCCTGAATAACTTTTCTGTCCCTGAGGTCAAAGTCTCTTCCTGGATATTACCACTCACTAAGGCCTCCTCCGTGTCCAGGGATGTCTGGAAAATAGAGAAACTAGGGACCTGAGGAAGAGAAACATGTCCAATGCACAGGCTACATCCATGATCCTGGTAGAGATGATTCAGGAACCCCTCACAACACAAGGAAGACTGCCCCTCCCCCACATACACTGACAGAAGGGGTTCTCAATTCCCCCTGCCTCCTTTCAGCCAGGGTTATCGTCTAAAGATCCCTCTAGCCTATAGAAATCGCTATCGCAAAATGAGGGAACATACAAATAAGAGGAGATCAGCAAATAGGACCAGTAGAGCTTGAACTCTTCAAAGATGGAAAGAAGATTTCTGATATGAGGTGAAGGAATTAAGCTGGAGGATGGAGCTGCTTCTTCACCCTTGGAAACTGATAGAGCATCAGGCTAGGGAACCCAGACCTTTAGTACCTCTCTTCACAACAATGAGCCTTTCCTTAGGTGGGGAATGTTCATCCTCTGAGTCTGGAGTGGGGACCATGCTCTTCCCAGAAATCTCTTGGAATCCAGCTGAGTAGGAGCTAGAATGTAGGAGGAAGTTACAGCCCCAACCCTGGGGAGCCCATTGTTAAAGGGGACATGGGCAAAAACATAAGACTCATGAGAGGAAGCACAAAACCCCCAGAGATAATTAGATAGCTATTTGGGTGTCTAATAGACACCGCCAAACTTTTGTAAAAAGAGGTAGAGTCAGTTCACCTTCATTTACCATATCCCTCCCCTCTTAGGTTACATCAGATTGAGTTTCACTGATGAACACTTATTCAGTCAAATGTGTTTCACAATTGAGATCCAGGGAAACTTGCCAGACAGCAGATAGGGAAGTAAGTCTGCACAAAGTCATCTTTGCCTGTGTGTGTGGGAAGGATAAAAAGAATACAAAGTACCCATCCATCCAATCATTATTTCAATTGGTTATTTGCTTTTGTAGCATCACATTAGTGCAGTTTTCTCTTTAATAAGAATCCATAGTTTTCACCTAAAATGTCTTCAGAAAGACATCCCCCCCCATGACAGAATATTGGAGGGAAAGTGATCATGCATCCTGGAGATAGCCATTTATTTACCAGAGATGTGATGACAGGGACCCAACGCTGCTGCCAAGCCTCCAGCATAGACTGCAGCACTTTCAAAGCTGGAAGGGAGTGGGACCATGGCACACATCTTGAGGGACTGTCACTCACAAGCAGAACAGCATCTGTCAAAAATGTCAGACTCGTTCTCGAGACAGGCTGTTTTACTTCCAGTAATATATAAGTCAACATAGAATAAAAAGAAAAGGAAAAACTGAGTTTAATCAAATAGCAAAAGCAGAAGAAATCATGGCATTTTTCAATATTCTCGAAATTACACTGGCCATCCTGAAGTGCTCCAGAGGTCAGTGTCTAGCACACCCTGAGGAGCACAGTAGCTGTTATGAGGCTCTGCAGAATTGCCGACGCAGCTCCTGTGGTGGAGAAGAATGCTCCCACTCCAAATGGAATGAAGGCAGATTCAGACATTAATCCTGGTCCTTGCTGAACAGGAAGTGCAGTGGCTTAGATAAATGCATGCTATTTTATTGGTCAAAAATAATTGAGCATACATTTAATGTGGCACTTCCATTTCCTCCTAAAATGCAAGCAGATTACCATATCTTACAGTATGGAATTTCCTTAGAATGGAGAAAATACAGAAGGCAGTATACAGTATTTGAAGATGGACTCTGGGGCAGACACTAGTGAGGCACCGGGACCAGTCAAGGTTCTTGACCTCAAGGAGCTCACAGGACCATGAAGAGACAGGTGAGGTAGCAGGTTACCTGAGAGCAGTATGGCAGGGACTAGGATGGAGATACACAGACGGTCTTCAGGAGAACCCAACAGGAATACCAGCAAAGGTGTCTAGGGAAGCTCAGGTTTAAGCCAAGCTTGGAGGGCAAGGAGTTGGCCAAGAAAAAGGGGTAGGAAGATTACAGGCAGAGGAAAGAGGAGATGCAAATGTCCAAGGTAAAAAGAAGGCAGAACTTTGGGGAACTGCGAAGAGTTTCATTTGGCTGGAGGCCTGGGCAGTCGGGGGAGAGGGGAATGATGTTGGAGAAGTAAGTAGAGTTCAGATCATGAAGGGCCCAGAAGTTTGGCTTGGACTTTATCCTGAGGGCAATGTGAAGTCATTGAGGGGTTTAGAGCAGAGGAATGGTGTGAATCGAGCTGAGGGTCATTTAGGAGTCTGCTGCAATAAACAGGTGAGAAGCGATGGTGGCTGGAACCCGAGTGATGACACGAGGAACAGAGAGGAATGAATGGACTGAGGAATGTTGAAGAGGTCAACTCTGTAGAAATAGACTGGATTTTGATTGGATGCAGAGGGAAGGTTGCAAAAAGTTGCCCTTGAGGAATGGATATAGATTAGGGCCGTTCACAGGATAAGGAGGAACAGGTGTAGGGGACATAGGTTTAGGTGTCAACTTGCTATTTGTCTGACCTGTGATTTGAACTCTATCCGTTCAGCCAGCACATACTGAGAAGCACACATGTGCCAGGCCCCATGCTGGTCATGGGGAGAAAGAAGATACAACCCTCAAAGAGCTCTCAGGCTCATAGAAAACAACCCTTGGACTTGACTTTCTCCTGCCAAGCTGACCTCAGCTGGCCTTCTCTGCAGGCCAGGGCAGCTCTCTCCTAGCTCCTGCTGTCTATCCCAGTGTGCCCTGGGTCCAGGACCATTCCCTAGCTCTTTGTTATGCAGGCCTGGTCTTGCTGTGAGCTCCCATATCTTGTTAGCTGGCCCTGAGATTAGGCAGTTCAAAAGAGAGGAGGGTTCTGCAGCTGCGTAAATAATATGCTCAGAATTCCCCCCAAGACCTTCCCTTCAGTCCCGGACTGCAGCTAGCAATTCCAGAATGGGTACCTGCAGGTATCCTAGACCTGGGCAACCAGACTCTCCTCCCCTGCTCTGTCCATCCCAACAGTTGCGAGTTCACACTCAGATGTGTGCACACACACCTCCACAGCAAGGACACAGCTTGCCCTGTAAAGCTCACAGCAACTTCGACAGATGTGTTTTCCCATTTACTCAGCACCTCTTTCCTTGCTCCCTATTTTGGAACCTCCAAGGCCCACACTTAAAATAAGGGGATCACAGATTTGTAAGGACCTTGTATAATCTAAAGCAACCTCTTTCTTCTACAAGTGGACAAACCGAAGCTCGTAACAAGCCCACCGCCACCCCCTTTGCCTCCCAGGCCAATGTACATTCCACCCTATAAATTATATTCATATCTCTTTCTCTTCCCAGTGCCAACAGGAAGGAAAGGCATCCCAGGGGGTTCTCTACTGATTCTGGTGAGTCAGCCTTACCCACATGTTAACAGGGCCCCCTCCCCAGTTCCACTGCAGGCACAGTGCTGGCCAGAGAGCCACCACGCAGACAGGCCCTCAGCCTCTGAATGAACCGCTGCAGAGAGAGCACGTGAATCATGCTGCTTGGCTGCCACAGCAGCTACAACCTAGCTTGCAAGGAACAGCCCCGCCAATGGCCAATCGGGCTGGAATAGACCCCCGGTTCACCCTCAGCCGCTCCTTTGGCTTACCCACGTCTTGCCTTCTTCGTCTCTCCCAGCTCACAGCCCCAAACACCTCTGCTAAGAAGAGCTCCTGCCTGTATCCCTGTGCCTTAGGTAAGGAGTGTGGTGCCCTCGAGAGCTCCACAGACATGCCGCTGCCCTCCAGAAGGAGCCGTCTTCTTAGGAGCCGCCATCAAGGGCAAAGTGCACTTTGCCCCCAAAAGGGAACAGTAAGTGGAACCTTTCTGAAAACAGTTCTTTTCCAGGCACTTATTAAGGTGACCTGGCAAGGGGCTCAACCCCTCTGAGCTGCAGTTTGAGCTTCTTCAGCAGATAGGAGGACGGAGGAGGCTTCCAAAATGCAGAACAAGAACGGCCTCTGCGGAGAGAGCCAAAGACAAGGAGACAGAGGTTGTTGGTGCTCACACACAACTGTGCGGCCAGATCTGAGCTTGTTCCTCAGCAGAAGCCTCAGTTTCAGAATAGAGTCCCTCACAGCAGGGCCTGAGCCACAGGGAGTGTTTCTGTATCAAGCCGTCTTTACACAACACAATTTGGGAATGGCCTGGAAAGAAATTAAACGGCAGTCTGGTTACACTTTAATCACTGCAGGCAAATCAAGATGCTGCTCTCATTATGACAAAGGAATCCATATTTATTGTCTTGTGGGGATTTGCATCGAGACATAGTGATCTTTCTGCAAGATACGCAATTTATTCAAAAAGCCATAGCAAGGTATTGCAACTGTGAGACATTCAAGTGTGTCTTCCTCCTGCCTCACAGAGCCGGAAGCCAGGGGATGGAGCCCATCCACTGGGCAGGCTTCCCGGGCCCGGCCCTGGCCTAGAGGCCTGGGGAGGAGCCGTGAACCCAGCCCCCCAGCAGTGGGGAGTGGGGATGGCGGAATCACTTTAGACTCAGGTTGCCATGAGCACAAAGGGACAGGGTCGTCCTCCAGAAGAGGAACCAGCAAGCCCCTGAGTAAAAGGCCACATGCCAACAGAAAGACCAAGGCCCTTCAGGCTGTGCTGGGACCCTGGCAGAGGGAAGATTCAAAGGTTCTTTAATTCTCCTCACCTATGCCCACGTGGGACTTGTGGTTGAAATGCCTGTCATCAAGCAGGCATTCATAAAACGCCCCCACTACACCTGACTGTGGCCTAGAAAAGGGGAGAGTGTGGGAACACAGTTACAAATGTGGGTAAAACACCACCCAGAAAGGGACACCACGAAAGCTAACCGTGCAGGATCTCAGAGATTCTGGGCTGCAGCATGGGCCCAAAACAACCAGTGCCACCACGGGTTCCAGACCTGGTCGAGGTACTTAGGAAGCAGCCAGGAGACTGAGTATCCTTAGCTTCGGCACGATCTGAGGGCCCCAGTGGGGTGAGAGGTGGCAAGTGGGAGGTATTCAGCACCAGCCAGCCTAAATTCCATGTATGATGTATCACCTCTCCCCAGGGGGGCAAGAGCCCACTCTCACCCACTTGTGAGCACCCGACTGTGCTCATCTCTTCCAACTCCAAGATCAGTTAGCTGCCCTGAGAGCTCAGAATTAGCTGTGGCAGGGATGTTTACACCATCAAAACCAGCGCACACTATGCACCAAGGCTTTTTTTCCCTGCCAGTTGATAAACATTTATGAGTATACCACTGCACCCCCAAGTCTGAATGGCTAGAATAAAGTGAATTCTGATTGTCTCTAAACTATTCTTAAACTGATTCTGACACTTCATATCCTTAGGCCAGCAAAGAGTTCTGTTAAACAAGAAGGGGTCTAGAAACATGTCCACCCACCTCCCCCAAGGCATGAAGGAAAGATGCCGTCTCTCCTGAGGATGCAGCTTCCTGCCTGTGTTGGGGGACCAAGAATAAATGTGAGTAAGTGAAAAAATGAACCCTCTCTCTCCTTTCTCATACACACACACACACACACACACACACACACAAACACACACACACCAAGTTCATGTCTATTGAGCACTCTACATGATTACATTATTTATTCCTTTTTAGAATTTAAGCAGTAGATACTGTTTTGTGCCCATTGTATAGATGAGGTAACCATCTCACATAGCCTAAGTATATGGACCTGGTTCCACAGCTAGTAAGAGCCAGGATCACTGAGTTCTGTGGAGATGAGTTCTAATGTTGGGGACTCTCTGGGAACCACCTCAAGGGCCCAGGGTGGGAGTACACACAGGAAACCTGGGTGTACCCCTGAATAAGAATATGGCAGGACACTTCTTTGGGGGCCACAGACACTAGGTTGTTGAATAATGCTGACTTTCCCAGAGCAGGCCCTCAGGCTGCCCTGGCCCGAAGGCACACTCCTCTTGGTCTCAAGGATGGACAGGCCACCCACAAGGTGACAACAGAAGAACAGAAGCCAAGGTCCAAGGGTAGATACAGGGGCACTTCTCAAGGGGCTGCTGCCACAGTGGGGCCAGAGACAGTGGGGACAGCCAGACTGGAAGACTCTCCATTTGCCAAACAGTTGGCTGCCCTTGTATAAGGTCACCAAGCCTTCTCCCTGGGCAGCCGAGGAACCGGCGAGAAGAGCTAGGGCCCTGTGAGAGCTGCCTGCGTCCCGCCAGCAGGGGCAACGTCCCAGGCCTGGGAGGGGAACAAAATAAAGCACAGCAGGCCGTGTTTGCATCCTCTTTAAGCCTCTGAATGAGAAGGGGTTGAACTGGGTGCCTCTGGGGCCCCTTCCAACTCGAACTTTGTTGCTCAGACTCCTCCTCCTTCCCCATTGCCAGTCTCAGGAGGCATGGCCCAGTGGAAAGACCCAAGTCTCCTGCCTTAGGCACTGACAGTTTCCCTTCTCTCCCTCCTTGGACTCCTGC
Source organism: Tapirus indicus (assembly GCA_031878705.1). Taxonomy (NCBI): domain Eukaryota; kingdom Metazoa; phylum Chordata; class Mammalia; order Perissodactyla; family Tapiridae; genus Tapirus; species Tapirus indicus. The sequence continues at coordinate 83,292,399 of CM062924.1, read as the reverse complement.
CCATGGATAGGTGGAGGTCCCACCCCTCGATGTGAAGCCATCTGAAGCCATTCAGCAGAATGTTTGGCCGAAGAGTGCTAAACAGGCATTGGAAGCTGAACACAAGACATCCAGCGTGACAGGAGACAATGGGCTGTCTGATCTGTGGTGTAGCAGTAGATTGTAATTCTAAACACGATGTTCGTTATTCCACTGTGTGGATTCTAATTAACTGTCAGAAATGCATTGTTGAGGGGAAGATGGATTATGCTGGGGAACTATTAATACTGCTCACTCATGTCTGCCCATGTGCAGCCCAAGCCCAGAGCAACTGACTCGGGATTCTGAGCGGGGTGCAAGAACTCGAGACGGCCACTCCAGTCCTGGCAATGAGAAAGTAATCAGCGCCACCACACCTGCACCTGCAGGAGTCACAGCCTCCAGCCTTTCTAGGCTCCACAATTGCAGCAGATGTGAGGGTAGCATGAGGTATAAAGGATGCCTAGAGCTGAAGCAATGGGCCAAGTCCAGTGAAATGGAAATTACTTGGGATAGACATAAGAGTCTGTATGTGGGTCTGCTAAAACCAATCGTCTGATGGCAGGGAAGATGTTGGGTTTACAACGAGAGTCACTAAGTAGAGTCAACCTACTGCCCAAAAAGCTGGTGCAAAAATAGTCTGCATTAAGAAAAGCAAATTCTCTCCACATATAACTCTGTAAGGCTGCCCTCCTCCTTTGTTTTACATTGGTCATACTGTTTAATTCTATCCAATATATATGAAAAGATTACATTAGTCTGGGTTCTCCTGAAAACAGAACCAATAGGAGACAGAGAGATTTGTTTTAAGGAATTGGCTTATGTGATTGGGGGTCTGGCAAGTCCAAAATCCATAGGGCAGGCCAGCAGGATGGAAATTCAGGTAATAGTTGATGCTGCAGTCTTGAAGTAAAATTCCTTCTTCGGGAAAACTCAGTTTTTGGTCTTAAGACCTTCAACTGTTTGGATCAACCCCATCTCCAACCCACATTATGGAAGATAATCCATTTTACTTCTCTACAGTCAACTGATTATAACTATTAATCACATCTATAAATACCTCCACAGCAACATCTAGACTAGCATTGGACCAAACAACTGGACACGGTAGCCTAACCAACTTGACACAAAAAATTAACCATCCCCAAGAAACTCTGGCAAACCAACCTGAACTCACTAATGGGAGACAAAACACAATCACATGACCACGTCACGTGAGAATTACTTAAAGGAACCATGGAAATTTGTGGCTTACCTGATACTCTATTTCACTGAATCTAAGACACTAACTAATGAATTTTATTTTTTTATTTTGTGTACTATTTATTAAGAAAGAAAAGACTGCCAATTAAACAAGCACACAATGCATTCTTATGATGTAATTTTTATTTTATATTTGTTGAAAGAACTGTTTAGGCTTATTTTGGCAATGTCTTTTATTACATATTACTCTCTTACATGTGTAAAAAGAAAAATGTCAGTTAGATAAATTGAGTAAAATATTCTTAAAACTTCTTCCCATTCAGAATCCAACTCTCCTGTATCACCTTTGATTCAGAGCTGGTAATGTTCAGGTTTTTCATGATAGAATCTGTGCCATCACAGGCTTGGCTGATGCAACATTTTTAAAGGAAACTGTTTAAGAATTTGGGAGCTCTTAAGCAGGGTTTGCAATTACGTAAAGCTAACCAACTTTGACTCTTTCTTTGGGAAGGTTGCTCAACATGCCTAATTCACCATCCCCCACAACAATCTGATTCCTACGGGTTAGAAAAATTCCACCTATATTGTCCCCTGGGTGGTTTTCTAACCCACTGACACCCAGTCTGCAAGTTTGGGGGCTGGAGCTTTGGACATTTGCACATGTATGGGCAACGATCATGGTGTCATGACTCACCTAGCTGAAGCCACCGTGAGAAGTCGTGGCACACTCCTGTGGCAAAGGTGCTGAAATCTGGGGGCAAATGTGACTTTCAAGTCAATGAAACACATTCATATCAAGTAATTATTGGGCTCTTGCAATGTGGCACTCACTGCCTATGAGCCCCACACATTGTCACATTTAATCCACACAACAACTGTGTCGAGGTGGCACTGCAACCTCATCTTACAGATGATACAAACAAGGATCAGAGAAGTTAAGCAACTTGCCCCAGTTTACAGCACATCATTGAAGAAAGTGAGCAGTAACCCAGGTCTGATGGGAGGAACAGCGCTCAGGCTCACCATGCCTCTCCAACGAGAGGAGAGTCATCTGCCAGCGCTTTGACGACTCTCCTGTAAGAAGAGTTCTCAGGATCTTGCTAAAACTGATGAGGAAAATATAAGAACAGTGGGGCCTTATGTGGTAAGGGCTGATCTGAGGGTGGTGAGGGCCCCCTCACCACACTGGTATTTCTCCTTGTGCCATCTGGGCCAGGTCTCCATATTATTGCTCCCCCTGACCCGTTGCGGGGTTAAATGAGGGCACATGAGAAAGAGTAACATCTGCCAGTTCCCATCCATTCTCATAGTTCTGGGCACGGCTGCTCTGATTTTCCCTCTCTGGGTGTAAAAGTCCTTTGATGAGGAGATTAGCCCCCACCCCAAATAAGAGAGTAATTCATGTCAGTCGTAGAGAAAGAAAATCAACATCTCCACTAACAAAATATCATTCATGTTTTATTCCTCTGGATAAAGACTGTGAAATCCATATCGATCTTTAATGTTACTGGACAAATATGTCTTTCCAGAAGTGGCCTTTCAGGAATTTGCTCACTGATGATACAAAGTTTATCTTCCTCTCACCTGCTGCATATCACAAGGGAACCTCTCTCCAACCTGAGCTGACCACAAGGGAATTCTTAGACGAGTCTCAGACTGAACTTCTATGTGAACAAAAGCTGGTAACGACTATGTGTGTGGGGTGGTTCCGGCATCTGGCTGGTGAGCACACCCCTTCTCCCTTGTTCAAATGCAGTTCTTACAAATGACAAAGTCTTAGTTTCAAACTCTGAGTATGTTTTCCCCCTGCCATTAACTCGCCATCAAGTAGGGTCTACAGCCCAGATATCCATGTAAAATAATAACTAGAGGACCTTAGGAAGACAGCAAAGGGGTTGATGGAGAATGCTCAAGCCCACATTCTGTAATGAGAAATGAGTAAGTAAGACTCTAGTGGGTTACCTACAGCAGCAATCAAGACACACTGTGCTTTTTGGTGTTGGCCTGCAGTTCTTCCTCATTAAGACAAGGTAAAATACTTCTTTCATATTTTTCCAAAGCTCTCTTACGGCCCGGTGTTTGGCTAATAGTCTCTGATCCCATGTGGACCTCTCCCGGGCGCCCCACCCAGTCTTCACTGTGCTCAGATGGCCACTCCTTGCCTTTGTCTCCACCAATGCACAGACCCAAAACACAGTTGTTAGGTGCAGGGCTTCACCAGCTGATGTCTATCAAAGGCTTAGCCCACCTCCCTTCCTCTGCCGTGCCGCAGCTTTGTCTTCCCACATGGAGTGTACTACATTTATACCTGTGGTCTGGTACCAGCTGGGTTTCTGTTGGCCCTTTGCAAGAACCACCCACCCCCAACAGCATCACCTGTTCCTCTTCTATCTGCCTCCCATAGCTGATCCAACGAGTTCTAGAATAAGAGATAGAAGACCAGGACTTAACGACTGGGAATGAGAGCTTGGGCAAACCAAGTCCCTTTGTTTCTCAGAGCTTCCATTTCCTCATCTGTAAAGTCAAGACAGTCAGATGTGCCCTTGTCTTTATCCCCATGATGGTTTCAAGGAGTAAAGGACATTGTCTATATCAGCAATCGTTATAGATTTCTGACCTGAATTACCATCACCATTGTCATTGCCATTATATAGACATGAATAACAATCACCATCACCACTGTCACTGTGGAGATGTGAATTATCATCACCGCTGTCATTTTTTCCTGTGGAAGACACATCTAATCACTGAAATGAGGCCTTCCAGGACCTTGACCTAAGGATCAGGGGCTGGGACACTTTTCTTTCTAGTCTGTGCAGGATGGTTCTGACGCATGTGCCACTCTGGAATGTGAGCACATTAACGCCCATGGAGTCATGGTTGACTTCCCTCCTCTATCCCTCAGGGGACAATTCTGATGCACATCCTACAGAGTTCCCAGTAGGATGGAGCCCCAACTGCCCCAGAGTTGTGGCTAGCTCAGCAATGCACCATTGGAAAAGCGCTCATCCTTTCCTGTCACTCACCCCAGCCCCTCACCCTGGTTCCTTGGTATCACTGTCCAAATAAATGGCTTCCAAGCCCTTCTCTCAGGCCCTGCTTTTGGGGGAAACCTAGGTAAGACAAAGACTATAGTGCTATGAATTTGGACTCCAACTGCAGAGCAGAGAAAGCTCAAGTCTTTGGGATAAGTGACATGTCAGAGAAAAACATAGAGCAGAAGACAGGCTCTGTACAGACTTTTAGAAGCCCTCGTTTATAGGGCAGGAGAGGAGGGCATTGTGCTGGTCCCGACAATGTAGTGAATAGACCTTCCAAGAGAGACACCAGGGCCGTTGGGTGCCAGATGGATTTATGCGGCTTCTCTTCATGGGAGGCTGGAGGGACAGCCAAGGGGTCTGGATCTTCTAGAGATTTCATCCAAATAACTGATCTGGAAAACAGGATCTCATCACTAACCTGTTCCCCTTTGTCTTCTAAACCAACACAAAGCACATTTCTGCTACTCAGGATATTCACTCCCTGTAATGTCAAGAGATAAAAACCCAAGGGGAGGGGCCAGCCCAGTGGCGTAGTGGTTAAGTTCGTGCGCTCCACTTCTGCGGCCTGGGGTTCATGGGTTCGAATCCTGGGCGCAGACTTATGCACCACTTATCAAGCCATGCTGTGGCAGCATCCCACATATAAAATAGAGGAAGATGGGCACGGATGTTAGCCCAGGGCCAACCTTCCTCAGCAAAAAGAGGAGGATTGGCAATGAATGTTAGCTCAGAGCTAATCTTCTTCACACACACACACAAACACAAAACCAAAGGGGAAAATCCAGAGATTTAAAGGTAACTAAACAGAAGTCTTTGAATCCTGGGTGCATAGAAGACTTGGTTCGCTGTCTTCCACTGGGCCTTGATCCGGCTCCCCTCCCACCTCCCATTCTCCAGGCTGATCTGTCTAGCAGTGGCAAAAAGAACCCCTGTGGAGGAAGGAGGCAGCCAGGAGGATGTGGTGTAATGAGACAGGGACGAGAGCTGCAAGAATAAAAGGTGATCATCAGTGTCTGATCACGAAGACGTTGAGGGAGAGGAGGGCTGAGGAAACGCCACTGATCAGCATTTCAGTCTCTGGTGACCTTGGAGAAAGCAATGTCTGTCATATGGTGAGTGCAGGGTCCAGATGGTATGAAGCTGAAGACTGAGTGGGCTGGGAGGGCCAGAGGGAGCACCAGTGTCAGACAAACCCAGCAGTGAGTGAGAGGGAGAGCAGCTGGGGGTAAGAGCGGGTAGCAGAGATTTTGTAGAGCAATGGGACTTGGGGAGTGTGTCAGAGGACACAACCAGGAGGTGAGAGATGTGGAAGATGCTGGAGAGAGGCGGCCTACCTGAGGAAGATCTGCTGAGTCCTTGCTCCCCTCCCACACCAGGCTAGCAGTCCCAACAAGATCTGTCTTATTCTTCTCCATCCACACCACACACACCCATCACCTAACAGTGAGTCCAGCATAAACTGAGTGGTGCACAAATATTTTCAAGTAAAACTCGGAAAAAAGGAAGAGAGGAGGTGAAGAATGGAGAATTTGAGATATAAAAGAAGAGAAATGAGGTTTTCCACTGAATCATCTCAACTTTCTCCACAGAGCAGGAGAAAAATGTTATCTGTCCAAAATGAGACAGTTGGAGGAAGCGCTGGAGGACCAAGGGGGGAGGACATGGAAATGCCTCCAGGAGCAATATGCTAAGCAGAGCTTCCCAGCCTGGGTCATGAAACTGCGAGCACCAGCCCTGAGGACAGAGCACCAGGTCGGCCCAAGCAGCCCAGAAGGGGGTTTCTCAAGGGTGGCTCCAGCACAGCGGGGTCGCCAGCACAGAAAAGGTGGCACATGCTGCTCAGTGCGATGCTCCTTGTGTGGCCGAAGAGGTGCTTGGTCACACAACATCTGCTCCAGCAGCCCCTCCCTGCTCCTGGCTGGCAAGGAGCGCACGGGAGGATCTGTGTCCCCATCACCCAAGGGCACAGCCTGCAACCAAGGAGCAGCCAGTTGTGGTGGAGACACAAGGGGCTCGACAGGAGCTTCTGGCAGGTGCAGCTGTAGGCAGGCAAAGGGCTCATATGTCTGTGTCCATGTACCACTGGTGACCGATGCGCCCTTCAGTGGTGTCCAAACTGGCTGCTCTAATAGCGCACACACATTCATAATTTAAAAATACTTGATAGTAAAGAAGCCAGTGAGAAATCCCATTCAAATTATTATAAGAAATTCCAACATTACTTCCATCAGTGAAAGAAATGGAAGAACTGTTTGAGCCTTTAAATACAATTTCAACAGTTGTAAATTTCTGAATTGTTGTTAAAAATGATTTGAAAACTTTTATCACCTACTTGTGTGAACAAAGTTTCTAGTCAATGGTGCCTATCAGGATTTGAACAAATTATCACTAAGTCTGAGGCAGAAATGGCAATATAGCTATTTTAAGCAACAAAACTGATATACAAAAAAAGTTATGCTCTCGAAAGCCTGCTCAATTTTCTCATTTAAAAATTTTTATGGATTTTTAGAACACTTATACAAATCTATTATTTAATATCTTCCTTTAAATTGCATACTTTATAATATAATTGCATATTTTGTAATGAATATTTTCACCAAGTCCCATAGAGAAACCTCCAAATCCCCTCCAGGTTGGTTCAGACCATTCAGACATTGTTTTCTGTGTATACTATGACATGAAAAAGAAGTCAGGTTGGGGAGCACTGTGTAAAGGAATCAAAGAGAAATGAATAGATGATGAGACATTTGTGGTGGGCCAGGCAGCCACAATTCAACAGCCTTCCCAGCAAAGCTCTGCATCCTGGGAACAGACCCCCGGGGGGAAGAGCATGGGGGCCCAGAAGGGGACAAGGCCCCTGTGGCGCAATCCCAGGCAGCATGAGTCCAACCTGGCAGGTGGGTTGGGGGCTGTGGGGGGTTATTTACCCTACCTGGGAACCCAGGTTTGAGATTCAGTCTAATCCAGGTGAATGTCTGCAGGGCCAACTGCATTTACCCGTCTCTGCTTTTTCCCCTCTGGAAGTCCTCCTGGGGATGTCCCAGAGACATGCCTCCCTGAGACATTACCATGGGTCTCATAGACACAAAGTGATTCCATTTTAGAAATGTTCCCTCTCATCCAGATTTCAGTCCCCTGAAATGTCACTGTATTCTCTGTCCCAACTGCAACCACATGTGCACTTAACAGCCTTGTAAATCATCCACTCACAGAAATCAATTCTAAACCCAGGAAACACAGGGTGGGATGGGACCACACCATGCAATGGGAAATGCTCTGGATAGAGATAGGCTCAGACCTGTTTTGGCCACTGACCAGCTTAGGGACCTCTAGACACCACATTCCTTTTCTGGCCTCAGATTCCTCATTTGTAAAATGAGAGAGATTTACCTATGATCTTTAAGGTACCTTCCAGCCCTGACTTTTTCCATTTTTGAGGTAATCAACATCTTCAAGATTTAATTAAATGTTTGTTCATATTATTGGATCAAAATCACTACAATGCCATCCCCTTGACAGGAATTATACCAGCATTGTTCACGACTGTGTCCCTGGTGCTGAAAACAGATCTTCGCATACGGTAGGGGCTCAATAAATATTGGCTGGATGGAGGGAGGGAGAGGGGGAGGGAGGGATGGAGGGAGGGATGGAATGAGGGATCAATATGCTTTCTAGGAATGTGCTGAAGTCAAGGCTCTGTTAAAGACATTGTAAAAGTCACTCATTTGAAAAACAAATCCAGTAGGGCATGAGAAATTAGCCCACCATGGATCAAAGTAACAAGATAGTACATTTAACACCAAAACCACATTGGGAAAAATGCACTGAGAGTAGAGGGTTATGGGTACACCCATCAGAATTCCCAGACTATGGGGCCAGGGAAGCTGTTGACTCTCACTTGACCAATCTTGGAAAGTTTCTAGAAGGAAGGAGGATGTAAAACCCTGTTAGGAGGATGGAACTCAGCGCTGGGTGGTGGACAAGAACACACAGCCCGCGTTAAAGAAGCTATTAGAGGCAGAGAGGAAGCCCAAGCCATGTGGATGGGTGGAAGAGGCAAGGAGGAGAACTACTTCTTTGTGTTGAACAGTCCAGTTCTGTGAATGTGACAGGCCCCACAATATTCCAGCCCTTGGCTCTTCCCTTAGGTTCTCCTCTGAGCTCTCATAAGGACGGTAATGCCCAGAATGCCAGAGAAAGCCTTAGGAGCTGCCCACCTCACTCCAGCCTCCCAGAGGAAAAGCCCTCCACCCTCTAAAGTCAGCACTAAATGCCCTATTACAGTCCATCTATTCTGTGTCTTACCTCTGGCAGTTAATACCTGCCGAGCTCCTGGGTCACCTTCTCTATTGTCACCAGGGCTAGCCCAGGAAATGCAAAAACTGCAAATGATTGGCCTGGGCAAACTCTTATGAAGGTGGGATCATCCACTCCATGGATACTTCTGCCTTCACAGAGAGTTAAGAGGTGCTTCCCTCCAGGGGCCCAGTCAGGCCTGCTTTACTAACCTTCCATCTCCAGGTGGACTCCTGGCCTAGGGTCAGTCATTGGAACTCAACAAGATCCTTTACCATTTGCAGATCACCTAGTGACCTCACCTTCTGCATCGCCCACCTCTAAGTGGTGAGGCCAGGCTTCCCAACCCCTAGCTCTGTTCTCTCCAAAGGAATCGCACACCTGAATCACTCAGAGGGTCACCCACGAGTTATGGAGCACCATTCCTGACACTGCATTTGTTTTCTGTTGCTGCTATAACAAGTCATCACAAACTTAATGTCTTAAAACATGACACACTTATTATCTTACAATTCAGGAGGTCAGAAGTCCAAAATGTCCTTCTGGAGGCACTAAAGGAGAATCTGTTTCTTTGCCTTTTCCAGCTTCCAGAGGCATTCTCATTCCCTGACTAGTGGCCCCTTCCTCCATCTTCAAAGCCAATAGCATAGCATCTTCCAGTCTTTCTGTGACTCTGCTTCTGTCATCACATCTACTTCTCTCTCTCTGACCCTCTTGCCTCCCTCTTATAAGGATCCTAATGATTACATTGAGCCCACCCAGATAATCCTGGATTATCTCCCCATCTCAAGATCCTCATCTGCACATATTCTTAGGACCCCAGGCTTCAGACATGGACATCTTTGTGGGCCATCATTGGCTACAGTGCCCAATGGCTTCTTATCAAAGAAAAGCTAACAGCCTCACAAGGCCTGTGCAGTCAGGACGCTGTTACTTCTTTGACGTCAACATCTGCGCCTCTGTCTGGCACACTTAGTTCCAGTCACATGAGCCTCCTTAGGATTCCTCAAGCATGCCAGCTCTGTGCCCACAAAGCCCTTCTCTCACATACGCACACAGCATCTCCCTCTCCTTCTTCAAGTCCTTCTCTAAATGTCACCTTCTCAGTAAGAACCTCCCTGACCACCCTTCTTAAATTGCATCCCCCACCTCTGCCCTGGCACTTCCTGTCCCCCTGCTTTAGTACACTTCTTTGCCCTTTCCACCTAGGCAGTATCTAGGATACTATATATTTTCCTGTTTTATTTGTTGACCGTCCATCATCTCTCCCTAAGCTCCAGGAGGGAGATTTTGTTCACTGTAGCCCCAGGGCTACAACAGTCCCTAAAAATGAGCAGGCACTCAATAAACATCTGCAGAATACCATCATTCATTCAAAATAACTTTGTAAGCATCTACTCTGAGGGCCACTGCCTTACACAATTCTGGGAGGCACCGTGCACTTGGTAGTCTATGTACCAGCCCAGCTGGTGGGAGAGGCCCTGGGCTCTGTGCTCCAGGCAGGAAACAGAAACAAAGGACAGTCTGTGACCACAAGGAACAGGACATCTGGTGGGGGAGGCTGATACCAAACCAAATAATAACAACACGGGGAGGGGGCACTGATCCACACAGGTACCAAGTATCCTGAGATTACACCTCACCTTGTTATCTCAGGCATTTGGTGACATCATGGGCCACCAGGCATGTCCTTGGCCTTGACAGCCATAAGCAGTAAATAGCAGGCTTCCTCCACAAGGCCCAGGATGCAGATGTGTGATGACGCAGAGGGCTTTTTCCAATAGCAGTATCATAAAACAGCCCAACATTGCTGCTACCTTATTGCAGAACTGGGCCAGCCCATCAGAGGCTGTTGGTCACATGCCATCCATCAGCAAGGAGGTGGGTACCCACATCCCCTGCTCCAGCTCACCAGGAGCCAGCGGAAGAAAGCCAGTGGTGGCTGCCACCCCCTGTGCTCATGTAACTGAGCAGACCCAACTTGATGAGAAAAAGGGCATTTGTCACCTTTTATGAGGTGTTTCTCTGCTTGGATTCAAAACCCACATTCCCTCTGTCTTATCTCCTCTAGAGATGAAGTACACAGCTAAAATGAGAGCAGTTAATCGAGGCATTTTACTAACACCAAAGCTTTTTTCCTCCGTGTCACACCAAGTTAATTATTTGATGGCATAGAAAGCAAGCTGCCCACCCCGGCTGAGGCTGCAGTGTGCAGCAGAATTGGCCTCCTCTCAGTGACCCCTCCGAGAGAAGGATGCTCCAGATGGGACTGCCACTGCCTTTGGAAGCCCAGAGGCCAAGTCCAAAGCTGGAGCCACATACGCCCCTGCAGTGCCCCAGCCCCATACGCTCAAGGAGGACCGCATCTCTGCTGAATTAACTGTCCACTTTCCCCACTATATGGATGAGTCGGGAAGCCTTCCTCCTTAATTCAGGAGGGCGAGGGGCAGAAGAGCCTGCTGGACTCTGCTAGTTCTGATCCTGCCATAAATGGATTGCTTTTGGGGGCACTAGTGAGAGAAAAAGGCACAACCAATATCAAGCTTGTGGTCAGTGCCCTGGGTGGACCAGTGCGTCCTAAGTCCCATAGTCCCCACTGGCCACCAGGCAGCAAGGACAAGGCAGGAGTGAATTAGCACCAAGTAGACAGAATTCCCAGAGTACTTAATGATCACGCCTCACACTGCAGGGTCAAGAAGGGACGTAAACAGAAACCACGGACTCAAGAGGACAGGGGCAAACTAGCTGGGAAACAAGTCCCACTCACATGAATACATACACAGCTCTCGGAGCCACACACAAAGCACCAAGTGGACGATGCAAAGAGTAAGTCTTTGGGGACCAGAAGACGCAGAGGCCACAGTGATCTTAGGGGGTCAGAGGAAGGCTTCCTGGGGAGATGGAGATGAGGTTGGGCTTGCTGGATAATCACGACTTGGCAGGGCACTCCAGTGGCTGGAAGGAGAGGCACAGCATGTGCACAGCCAAGGCACGGATGTGGTATGTCAAGATGACCAGCAGACCCCTCTGCCTAGGAGAGTGGACTCATGCAAGCAGAGTGCAGGAGGCAAGTTTAGAACAAGGCAAACTAGAGGGTCAGCTGGTCAGCATTCCAACCCAAACCATCCACTCCAACATCAGTGTGTCCACAACAATACCTAACCACTCTGAAACGCCCACTGTGCCCAAGCACTAAGCACTGAGTCACTTATCCAAACCAACAACCCCATGCACGACATGCCATTTTATACCCATTTTACAAATGAGAAAACTGAGGCCCAGAGAGGGCAAGTGTCTGGGCCAAGATCACACAGCCAGTAAGTATTGGAAGTTTTAAACTCGGGGAGTCTGGCTCCAGAACCCACTGAATTATTTTTATTTCTCAGTGCCTTTACTTCTTCAGAAGTATGGTCTTTTTAATTATTACTGTACGTGTCGGCAACATCAGCTGGGCTTTAACAGAAAACAACCCATAGCCCAACCCAATAAATCAAAACTGTGGGTTGTGTTCCTGCTTCTTTCTAGTCCCCATCACTAAGTTGGTGTGTTTGCTCCCAAACTGGTTAGTTAACAGCTGCTGGTGAAGCCTGTCCGCTCTGCCCACACCAGCACCAGGCCTCCCAGCATCCAGCAACTAAAAGATTACTACCTGACAGCCCACCTTGTTAACTGCTGTGATATTTTGCCTCTGTAGGTGAATGCTGATGGTGTCCACAGGGAGTGAGTACTTATCCCTCATGAGTAAAATAACCAGGAGGCATCCTCAGGCTCTGGGTGGTACCCAGGAGGAAACAGCCCTGGGTGTAGGTCAGTGCCGGCAGTGACTGTGTGATATCAGACCTGGGAGAGGACACCTTCCACAGTGCCAGCTCACTGCCCCACATTTTCAGGTGCCTGCCACCTCCTGCCATGGAGGTACTATCTGGACATTGTAAATGGGGGACCTTCAAGGCTGGTGATGATTTTGATGGGCTGCACTAAAAAATCTGTAAAGATGGTTAAGATTTAACATGATTGACTGCCTAAATGCTTCTTTTTATGTGTCTATAAAAGTGATATCATCAAAGCAGAGACTTGGGACGATTAATCTGCCCACAGACTGCAGGGAGCCCAGGAAGGGAATGTTCCTGGGGCCTGGAGGTGCAGCCAGGGGGCCTGAGTCAGGCTATGGATCTGGTGGGAGAGATGTGGGCAGGAAGTGATAAGGAAGGATCAGCAGGACATGAAGACTAGATGGACATGGGTGAGGGGCAGTGGGGGTCATTGGTGACTCTTGGGTTTGAGATGTGACTGGGAGAATGGAGGTGCCAGAAACCAATAAAAAGTTAGAAGATGATAGGTTGTATTTTGAACATTATGAGTTGGACATACAGGCCAGCCTGGAACTGAGGAGAGAAGGAAGAACCAGCATCTGACCTTAGTCAGAGGTTAGGGTTCACGCCTTGTTGACTGTGGTATTCTCAGTGCATGAGGCTTCCTGCTAAGGAAAGGAGTCTTTGAAACTGCAGGGAGGGGATGAGCTCTCTTGGGAACATGCACAGAACAGGCAAAGGTGGTGAGGAGAGGTCCTCCGAGCTGCCCACCACTGGAAGACGGGAAGAAAATGTCAGGAGAGTAACAATGGAACCAGGAACTGCTGTCTGCCTCCAGGAGCAACCCCCGAGGGACAAAGCTAGCCCCTGAGCACCACTGGGGGATTTCCTACCATCAACTTGGCAGAGGAGATCCAGGTGACGTGCTGAAACAGAAATGATCCTTTTCAGGAAGACAGAATTGGATTAACTTGTTCTTCCTCGTTGATTCTCTGTGGAGGGAGGGGAAGCTTGGCAATGGGCTGGGCAGAGTCTAGAGCAGGGCTGACACCTGTCCTCTCTCTGGGAAGCTCTGTCACCTACCCTCAGGCCTGGGTCTGTTTGTCTTTTGAGGACTGTGAAGGAGTCCGCCTGCAAGGTATAGTTTGTCTGTTTCTCTCTCCTCCTTTCCTTAAATTTGTCTTCAAGGCACACAAATCCACCATCACTTTCCACTCACCACTTAAGAGGGGAAAGCAAGGTGGTCCCCGTGGCAAACCACGGGGCTGAGAGGGTGCCGGTGGGTGTGGGAGGGTCACTCTGCCTGAGACCACTCAGAGAGAAGCCCCTGGACAGCCACTCACTTCTGGGACAGGAGGGCTTAAATGTGTCCTCACCGTGAGGACTGAGTCAGGTCTTGAGGTTCATCCAGGTTTGTGAGGACTCAAGGGACAGGAAGGCTGTGACTTTAAACCCATCCAGAGAATGGTGCACCTCTCTGCTCTCAGCCCTCGCGTGTGCGCCATCTAATCTGATGATTGCAGTATAGAGGCCGGAGCATATACAGACACATCAGAAATTTTCCAGAAACTTCGGATGTGCCCCCTCCACTCACAATCCCCCAGATAGATGGCAGAGAGCAGACCTCTGAAGTCTCCGACCATTTACAAAGGTGCTTGGGTCTCACTAGTGTGGCTTTGGTGCCACAGCAAAGAGCAACAAAAGCCTCGGGGAAAATGCAGAGAGATTGGACAGAGGCTTTCTTGTCTCTGGGTGATTTGAGAAGCTGGCTGTGGTCAAGAATTTAAATTCCCAGGACTGCAGAGTCTGCACCTCCGGACCCAAATGCACCCCAGGAAGTGCCCTGACCACGGAGCTGGCTGTGATTGTGGAGGCGCTGCTCCTCACCACGGCTCACAATCCAGGGCCCAGCCCGGCCCTGACACCAAGGGCACGGTTCTATATTTCCTGCTCTCTCAGAGTCACACAGGTGGCTCAGAAGGTCCCAGATAGAAACATCACTCCAAATGCCACACTGACTTCCCCAGGACCAGTGGGGTTCCAAGCCCACCACCTGGGCAGCAGGGAGGAGGGGAGACAGCCAGTGACCTCACTGCTCTAGAGGACACCCTGGACCCCTCCACAGACGATGACCCATGAGGAAAGAGACTACAAGGGGCTTCACCCAAGTTACCTGATTGCACTCTCAAGGAAACAGTCGCTCAGAGAGGTGAAGTGAGTTGCCTGGGAATAAGGGCAAGCCCACATTCCCGCCCAGATCTGTGTCACCCTGAAGCCTGTGTGGAAGGGGCTGGGCTCAGGAATGAAGAAACGGGGAGCCCTGGCCAAAGGGGTCCAGAAGAGTCAGCACTGCCTCAGAACTGTGATAGAGGCTGCAGAATTCCAGCCACCCAGGGTGGCCTTTCCCATGCAGGTCCTATTAGGGTCGAGGAAAGTTCAGCCCCCCCACCACAAACCTGGCTCAGGAATCAGCCCTGTGCACCCAAGAAGGAGTGGGGATCTGTGTTCCATCTGGACTCCCCAGAACCGTACCTGACCCAGAATGGATGTCAGGTCATCCATTTCTCTCTCCATGATGGTGGATTTGATAGAAGGAATTGTGCGGGTTGAGAAACCCACTTCTCATTCCACCCACCCCCCAATCTGGCTTGCTTCCTTATGAAATCAGAAGCATCTCCATCTGTCTCTCTCCTGCATGTCCCCATCATCTGGTGACTGCTAATGCCTGCTCTCTCTGCTCATCCCTCCACCCTGAGCCCCTCTCTGGTCCTGGATCTACCCCCAGGTCCTTTTACAGCTCAGTCACCCAATAAAGCTTTGTGTAAGGACAGCATGACACAAGCCCCTCACATGGGGCTTTCCTGAGAGCCAGCACTGGCTGGGGTCTGCACAGTGGCCTGGGGGCTGGGACCCTTTGCCTAAGACCAGGCACACAGCCAAGGACCCATGCACCAAGAATGGAGGAAGACACCTGGGAGACTTTCTCCCAGCAGAATCTGCTCTCCCAGAGAGGCGGGGCTGTCCGTGGCTATGATGCCTCAGCACTTTAAAAAATAGTTATCTCTGTGCCATGCTTCTCTCTGAGAGTTGTTGGAATCAAAAGAACAGCTTTACTCAGGGAGAAAAAACAAGGGACACAAATCGTCAGGATAAATACAGCCAGTCGGACAGCGTGGCTCTGCTGAGCTGGAGTTTTTTGGGTTTTGTTCTGTTTTGTTTTTATTTTCTCTTGCTAAGATGTTTAGTGGAGGTGCTGTGGGGCACAGACAACTCCTCTCACTAAGATGGTCTGCAGGAGAAGGGAGGGAAGAGCCGCTGGCCTCAAGAAAAGGAACTGTAGGAACTACCTAGGTTGATATCAGTCCCAGAGCTCAGACCCCAGTCTTAATGGGCAAGTCAGAGCAGTACATAGGGATTCCCAACTGGTAAGTGGTTCTACGGCCTCTAGAACTGTTCAGGCATTTTGACTGCTATTCTAATCCTGCCTCCACAGTCCACAGCGGAGGGCATCACACAGGCAAGCGGCCAGACAGGAAGCTAAACCCCAAGGCCTTCACAGGATGTGATGGGCCTGGATGGAGGTCATATCTCCTATGCAGGAGCTTCGTAGAAGCACCTCGCCTGGGGACAGCAGCTATACACTAGTCAGAGGATCCAACCCCCCACCCCACCCAGATGCAGATGAGTGTTAGGTTTAAATCTGGCTGCCTTATTTACTGACCATAAGGATCTTACTCTATGAATAGGAAAGCTCCGGAAGGAAGTTCTACCCAAGGATGAGAGGAGAGGGGATCAAGCACCTACCTCTTTCTGATACACTTCTGTCAGGGACGAATAATGTTAATAATAAAATTATCTACACATACACCACAATTAATAAAGCATTTCATATTCATTAAGCGCCCGTTATGTTCATAGTACTTTCCATGCAATATGAAAAAAAAGAAGCATAATCCAGCCATCCTATACCCTGCAACACACCAGAACAGTCCTCAGAAAGCTCTTCGTTCACTGCCACCAGTTGATTTATTGACTCACCATCTGACCACATCACCCATTTGGCCCAGCACTGAGCTGGGCGCCTCAGGAGATATTAGGATAAGTCAGATACAGTTTCTAGCCTTAAGGGAATACGTTCTGGTGGATAAAAATGATTTATGATTCACAAAAAGCCAGAGTGGAAGCCCAAGGTAGGATGACTTCTGACGGGGCCTGGGAGCGTTCAGCCAGAGTTCAGCAGGCGGGAAAGGGATGGAGCGCCTTCTAAGTAGAGAGAAGAGAATGACACGTTGGGGAGAAGAGCTGCAGACACACTAACAAATAACTGGCAATAAAGGGCAGAATGTGATAAATGTCAAACGAGTGTTTCTGACAGTAAATGCCAGACAAGTTAGAGAAAAACACCTATTTGAATTGGGGTGATCAGGAAAGACTACACAGAGAAGTGAGGTTTTTAACAGGATCTTACAAGATGAGTGGGCCTTCCCTGAGCAGCTGGAGAAAGGGGAGTACAGTCCAGACAGAGGACAAGGTCAAGGAAGGCCAGATTTCAGGACTCCCGCACCTGTGGCCACGGAGTCAGGAGTCTGTTCTCGGAAACAGGCGGCCGTGAAATGTCAGAGCTGAGCGAGAGCAGCATGAGGAGAGGCATGTGTTCCCCGTCCAGAAGCAGAGCTGTGGTGTGTACCGGGGGGGCGAGCTCGGGGGGCGAGCTCAGGGGGCGCAAGGTACGGCGGACAAGCACAGCTCGGGCCTGGCTCAGCCTGCACCCAGAGGAAGCGCCTCCCCAGCTCAGCCTTCCAGTGTCACTCACACCAGGTGGGGGACGCTGGCTGCTCTTTATACAGAGAGGCTTCTTTATCAAAAACAAAATGGAAACATCAAGGTCTCCTGAACACAGCTTATCTTGAAAACACAATTTCTCACTTTCTCTCTGGGGGTGGTGAGGGCTCCCTTCTTCCCTCTTGCTCTGGGCACTCTGCAGACAAGATGTGTCCTTTCTCTGAAGCCTTCAGTGCCCAGATGACCCCTCTTGTGCTTTGTGCTACTACAGCCGACTGCTGAGCCTGAGGACCCACCAGCGGTTACCGGGGGAGACCTGGGAGGAGAAAGCAGTGTTCAAAATCTGCAGAAAGGAATAAAGCAGGAAATAAAGAGCACATACAATCCCACCAGCCACTGCTTACATTTTAGTATATTTCCTCCTGGTGTGTTTTTACACATTTTTATACCATTAATATCATGTTACACGTACAGTTCGCATCCTGCCTTTTTCTTAAGTACCACCCGACGTCTGTTTTTAGCACTATTCTCTTCCAGTCTCTTGATCTGACAACTCCTACGCATTCTTGGTGTCCCAGCTTAGATGGCATTTCTTCCAGAAAGATTTCTCTGACCACTCTCACAGGAAATGCCCTCTCTCACAGGCTACCTTAGTCCTGTGCTTCTTCTACCAGAGTCCTTACCAACAGTCCTTACCAATTATAATTTCCTGGTTATGGGAGGACCGTGAGGGCAGGAATGTGTCTGACAGCTGCATCCTCTATGCCTAGTACAGTTCCTGGTACATATTAGGTACTTGATAAATATTTATTGGATGGATGGATGGATGTCATTCTTTATAGACATCACATTTAATGGTCAGAATATTTTATTGTATCTGTACAATAATTATACAATAATTGTTAAACAATTCCTTTTTTTCCAGTTTTACTGAGGTATAATTGACATATAACATTGTATTAGTTTTAGGTGTGCAACACACTGATCTGATATATGTATATATTGCAAAATGATTGCAAGTTTAGACAACATCCATCACCTCACATAGTTACAATTTTTTTCTTATGATGATTAACAATTCTTAATTGTTTGTTAACTCATTTGTTTCTTGTCTCTCCCACTAAACTGTAAGTTCCACAAAATGCAGAAACCGTGTACTTTCTATTCCTCAATGTGTCCACAACATCTAATGCAGTATTTAGAACATAACAGATTTTGATATTTGTTGAATAAATGATTTAAATAATGAATGGACATTGTGTTGCAATTCTAATAACACTATCATGAACACCCTGTGCACGAAGCTCAGACACAAAGGAGAAATATTTAATCAAATTGTTGGACACACATAAAGGCTCTAGTACCTGTATTCAGACTGTTTCAGGAAAGGGTAACAGCAAATAGCCTCCCACCAGCACTCAGCACATGAGAGGGCTACTGGTATGTCCTCAACTCACTGAGGCACGTCAAAAGCATGTCTTTTAAATTTTTGCTAATTTGGTAGGTGAAAATAGTATCTCATTTTTGTTAATTTGCATTTACTTGATTTCTAAGCAGAGCTAACATTTTTAGTATGTTTCTTAGTCCTCGGTATTTCAACCTGTTCATGTATGATCTTTGTCTATTTTCCTCTTCGGGTCTTCATGTTTTTCTTAGTGTCTTTCTTTAGTATTTATCTCATAGGCATGAGCTCTTCAGATAATTTATTCTTTGTCTTTGATAGCTGTAACTTTTTCCATTACATTTGAGTTTTTATTGTAGAATACTTTTGCTGTACTGAATTTTTAATATAATCAAATCCATTGTTATTTATTCCACCACTTTTATGCCTAGATTTCCCTTTTTCATTTAGAGGTAAGCACTGACTTAAATTTTCTTCTGATTTCAATATGGTTTGATTTTTTCCCATTAACATATATCCCTTTTGATATATAGTATAAAGTGAGGTTCTAAACTGCTTATTTTTCTCAAAGAACAAGCCATTTTCCTCAACAGTATTTATTCGATCACCCCCTGTCCCACACTGAGATGCTCTGCCTCCTGTGTTATCAGAGGCCCTTCTCTGGGTTATACTGGGCCACAAATCTCTCTTCTCTTCCTTAACTACTATACCGTCTTAGTAATGATTTATAATATGTTCTAATATATGGTAAAACAAACCCCCCTCATTCTACTTCTCTGTCATAATTCTTAGCTATTTTCACCTGCATATTTTTTCAAATGAACTTAAAAATTATTTTGTGAAGTCTTCTCCTCCTCCTGAAAAAAATTAGAGTTTGACTAAGGAAAATTAAACCTCTGAGTTAATACGGAAGAATTGATATATTTATGACCAGTTGAATGGGACCAATGTGGTGGCCACAGTCAAAGCCACAGGGCTCGGAGTTTCTGGGAGGAGCAGGCAGAGGGGACAGCTTATCACTGAAGGACGGCAGTAGGCTGAGGGTGCTGAGTGCTGTGGACACAGCAGGCAGGCTCTCGGCCTCTGGGGCAAGCCTCCAAACCCCTACAAAGACTACAGTCAGATCTGCAGTGATGTCTAGTGACTTCTGGGGGAGGGGCCCATTCCCCAGGTCCTCACTGCTGCAGAGATGAGTTCTAATTCCGAGACACCCACCCACCAACTAGACACGGATTTGCAGAGGGGCCACCAAGCAGAACTCTAGCTAAAATCAATAAATAAACAAAATAGCTGACTCCCCTGCAAGGCTCAACTGTACGGCCCTAAGACGGCTACACGGTGTCTGAACCCACAGAGGAGGGACTGATGAGGAACCCGGCTGTGTCTTGGGACAAGAAATAACCGGGGACATCACAGGAAGAGGAAAGATGCAGTGAAGTTAGATCTGAAGCCAAAGCCCAGCTCACCACTCACCAGCTGTACAACACTGGGCACATTGTTTAACTTCTCTGAGCCTCAGTTTCTTCACCTAAATATGGGTATTATTAGTTAAATGAGTTAGCATAGATAAAGTGCCTTACACATGGGAAGTAATTGATAAATGTTATTTTCTTCCTTTCCTTTTCCCCAACCTATAAGCAGACATAAACTAGACAGAGATATGGTCAAAAAAAACGATTTCAAATCCTGGCACCTCACCTATTAACAAAGGCAATTTGACCCTCCCTTGAATCTTCCCTTCCTTACCAGTGACAAGGGAATGACAATGCCCACGGCACATACGAGATCAGTAGACAGACGTGAACCTTCTTTATCCACTGAAAAGTGCCATGAAAAGGTAAGATAAGACTCCAGTGTTGACCGAACGGAGAAGAAAGGAGCCTCTCTAATGACCCCACGGAGCTGGGGTTGCTGTGTGGCTGCACGCTGGGGCGCTTCATGGTCATTAGCGCCCAATTCCCATCATCAGAGCAGATCCCGCAGGTGGCCTGGGGCTCGGAGACGAGCCTTCTGCCCGCTGAAGCCAATGATGTTGCTACATGTTAACCTTCCCCGGGGGTGTTCTCCATCCCTGAGCAACCAGGAGAGGAGCTATTTTCTGGCTTGGCTTTGCCTCTCACAGCTGGACAGCCACCTCCGGGCTGGAACCACGGGACTCTCCTACAGTGGTCTTCCTTCACTGCAATGTTATTTTCCAAGAAAATAGGATCAGAGGATTCAGATATACTCCCTGACTCTCTGAGAAAACTTAACTGTGGACGACAAGCCCCTTGCGTGTCTGGCATCCGCCGTCCCTGTGCGCAGGATGCCTCCTCTGGGTCCTCCTCCCTGGAGCTCTTCCGAGTGCCCAGAACCCTCTCCTCAGCACTTAGCATGCCCCCGTTTGCACGTCCTCTTCCCCAGGGGAGCTTGAGCCTGGGAGTCCACTGCATCACACCGCGTGTGTCTCAGAGCCGAGCTGGCATAGGCCCTCAGCGGAAACCAAATTGGAGCAGACCTGAGCTCTGCCGAAGGGCCGGAGCCGCCCGCGGGCTAACCTCGGGGTGAGGAGGCAGTGGGCCGGGAAACCCCGGGCACCACGAGGAGCAGGAAAAAGAACTGCCGGGAAAGTGGGTGCTTCGGCGGTGACCCTGGAATGCCACCCCAGGGAGACAGGGGCCCTGCTTCTGCCAGGAGACTCCTAAATTTTGAGTTCTTCTCCCTACAGCAACCATGTTTTCTAAATTGAAATCTGGAAAATGAAGATAAAAATTAGATAGCATATGGTGGCCCACTGAAGGAATCCATCTTATTGAAATGAATTACAGTCACGAGAAATCAAGTTGTAAGACCCAGCAGTAACTACGCCAGGAAGCGTTTCTCACGGGGAGGGGTCAATCAACATCCTGTGCTCTGGGCGGGGTTGGGAAGAAGCAGTCCTGAGCAAAGCTGGTGAAGTGCTTTGCAGGTTAACGTGCTGGCTGCTGGTTCTGGGTCCCCAGCAATCCTGCCGCAGGGGCCATGAAGGGCTACAGACTCACCTTCCCAAAGCCCCGGGGGTTCTGCAGAGAGAAGAAATCCTCTGATCCCATCTCAGTGGGACCCAGAAAGGACAGAGAACTGGGACCCAGGAGACTGGAGTTCTATTTGGAGCTCTCAGATACTGTGCCATCTTGGGCAAAGCACCTCGAGCCTCCGTCTCCATGCCCATAAAATGGGGGCATCAGGTCTCTTGATGGTTTTTCCTCCTGTTTCAAGGAGCCTGGAGCTCCCCTAAAGAACCTGAGAAGCCCCATGGAGGTTCTCCAAGCCCTGGCCTAGCCCACCCTGCCTCACTCTCCTGGCCCCCAGGGCTTCACCTCCCCTCAAGCAGGAACAGCACCTCTGGTATCTTCTAAATGCTGGAGCTTATCACAGTTTTGTTGGGAAAAATCAAGTGTGTAAACCACTGGACTGGAGGAGCTCTAAGAATCTTTCTGGCTCTCATTCCCATGTCTAGTCTCCTCAATGGAACCAGAGAGCACAGTGGAGCCTGGCTGAAGTGGTATCGGGGCAGCCCCGCAAGGGGCTGTCCTCACAGCAGGAGGTGGACTTCTGGTGGAAGGAAAGGGCCAGCCTGTGAGAGCTGTTTTCCCCACTGAGCCAGCTGGCTTGGACCAGAAAGACATGGGACCCATTGCTCTCCCACTATAGCTGTGTGCCCTTGAGCAAGTCAACTTCTCTGATACTCAGTTTCCTCCTCCTTTGTTAACTAAGAAGAAAATGCCCCACTGAACTGTCGTGCTGACACATGGAAGCACGGGGCACACGGGGGGGCCTCTCTAGGTGAGGGCTCCTTCCTTTCCTATTGGAAGGAGAGAACACTGGCTTGACTGCTTCTAAGAAATCACATTCCTTAGTTTAGAATTCTGTGTGGGTTGATTTCTTCATAAAAACTTAATTGGGAAGAAAAATATATATAATCTTGCATTTATTATTAAAAGCATCAGTTAATCTCACTGTGAAGAGCTGCAATTTACTTGGGAGGGGCTTGGGAACAGCAAATTGGACCTCCAGAACAGAGTCATCATTCGTCCATAAGCCCTCCAGGCTCCTGGCTTCTAGCTGGCACTCTACTGTCCTTGCTACTATGCCAGATGCAGGGGAGGGCAAGGAGGAGTATGTCCACTGCCCCCACAGACCCCCCCCACCAGCATCCTGGGTGCGCACCATCCCTGCCTCACCCAGCAGGACTGCAGCCTGACAAGCAGCCAGGAAAGGGAAAGTGAGCTTGGTCTTTTCCTCACTTAGAGTATGTGAGGTCCCCGCAGCTAAGAATGCTTATGTCCCATGAGCAACCCTGGGTAGGGGTGTCCTAGTACCACAGGCCCTGTACGTTGTATCCTCAGCAGCAGCTCATGACTCATCCTCCAGGGGGAGTCCCTGTCTCTTCCCTGCCCAACACTACTTTCCTCTAGGGCTGGTACCCCCACTGCTTCCACAGACTGGGAATCTGGTTCACACAGTAGGTCTCCTTCTACAGCCGCCAGACTTTCTACATCAGCTGCTTGCCCGCCTGAACTTCTCCAGGTCTCCTCTGTGCCAAGCTCCCCCACCTGCCAAGCTTTTAGCCTACCTCAACGCTCCGTGGCCTCTGTAATCCATCTGGCTGGCTCCCCTGCTGCTGAAACCTGCTCTGATGGCCGCCCTGTGCTGCCCAGTCTCCTGACTCCACTATCCCTTGCAGCCAAGTACACCACAGGTCTAAGAGGCCTCAGTTCCAGTTCCCTTTGGATGTTAAGCCCATCACTATGCCTAATTTACCTGAGGATCAAGGTTCTTTAACACCATGATGCTAAACTGACAATACTAAACTAATTCACTGCAGAATTACTAACAAGGAACTAAGTTTAGTCACAGACGTACATGCAAATCAAAGACAGTGAGAATTAACAAAAATCTTAGCTCTGGCTCATCTAGCCCAACCACCCCGTTTTATGGTTGAAAGACTCAAGCTCAGAGAGGGGAAGTGATTGCTAGTGGCCACACAGCAATCTAATCACTTATAAAGGTAATAACAGAACCAGCGGGGTGATGGAGAAGGTCTAACTGGGGTCCTGCTTGGAGACGGGAGCAGGACTAAATAGCAGGAGTAGAGGCCATGGCTCAGCAGCAGGAAAATGGAAGGGACATTTGGCTAATGGTGAGCTTCTCTGGCTCCTTCAAGGTCAGTGTTGATAGAACTTGGTCCCAAGACATAAAAGGAAGGTTCTGAAAACATTCCGTCCATGCCACTGCCTCCAGGCATCTGTGGGTGCTCACAGGCTCTCTTGCAAACTTGTTTCCATTCTCCTCTTTCCCTTCTACTCAGCTCAGCTAACAGGGGCCAACGCAATGTGGCCAATGAACCCATAAACCACGGCAAACCAGATCTGAGTTCCTGCATTCCTGAACACTTGCAAAAGGTGGACATGAGGAGAAGTTTGGGAGAGAGAACACCCTCCTCCCAGCAACCCCAGCTTCCTACCTGGTCCTTGGCCCAAAGCTGCACTCCCAGGGAGGCAGGGTGAGGGAGAACATCAGGCTCGGCCAAAGGAATACCTTGAACTTCTGGACTTTTCCCTGTGAGGCGTCTCAGGGCCCAAGGGCTGATGGCTGTGCTGGTCTGATCCAGTTGTAGGGCAGAGAAGGAATTTGAAGCCCTGCCTGACAGAAGGATCCAGCTCAGTCTGCAGCTTGCACTGAAGAGCTAAATGGCACATAATTCAGTTAAAGGAGAAGGAAGCAAACTTCATCACAACAGTTGAAAACATGAAAACAACAAATAAACAGCTGCTTTGAGCTGGCAACAAGGAGGCCAATTTGATCTTTGCGGAAAGAAAAATGCCATCTTGCACGTGTGTGTGTGTGTGCATGTGAGCATGTGCGCGTGTGTGTAGGGAGAGGCAGCTCTCTTCAAGAAGCTGCAGCTGCAAGCAGTTCAGAGCACAGCATTAACCAGGTTCCGGGAACAATTTGCTAGATTAGAGCTACACCATTCATAGCAAACAGAGTAGGGTCCCAAGTTGCAATATGAACAGGCTGCACCCACATATGTGCTCCACCACACACACACGCGTGCGCACATGCACACACACTCCCCTGTCAAAGCTGGGCTGTAGGGGGAAATATTGGGACTCTGAGAGTCAAAAGTCCTGGGCTTGAAAATGCGCCCCAACCCTCCCACTCACCAGCCCCTGTTGAGTGGAGACAAAGAGCATCGCTTTTCCTGTTCCCTGTGTTGTAGGCAAACAACCCACCACAGAACCACAAAGCATCAATTTGAAATGAAGTTTCCCGGGGCCATCTCCCAAACTGGCAAATCAGAATCTGCCGGGGTCCTGTGAGTCTGTGTTTCTGCAGGAACCTCAGTGATTCTTTTGCACGCAAAGGTTGAGGGAGTACTCAGTGACATATGTCTCTAAGAGCATCAGTTAGCTATTGCTGTAATAATTCTGCAGAATGAAAACAAACCCACAAAACCTCAGTGGCTTACAACAGTCTTTTTGCCCTCACAGATCAGCAGGCCAACGGGGCAGCTCAGCTTCAAGCTGCAGGTCTGGGAGTAATTGGGGCTGCTCCACACGCGTTTATTCTAGGGTCCAGACTGAAGGAGCAGCAACTCGTCTCATAGCATGGCAAAGGTGGGAAAAGACAGAGATCTACAAGGCCTCTTAAGGCTTGGCCTCAGAATGGCTTGCTGTGACTGCCACCCCATCCCAATGTCCAAAGTTACATAGACAGGCCCAGAGTCACAGAATAGGAAACTACACACAGCCTACAATAAAACTATGATGGTGGTGTGGATTCAGGGAGGGATGAGGAAGTGAGGCCAACTGACCCTCACAGTTACTTATCTTCTTTATCTATGGAAGAGTCTCAGTTCTCAGCTATCCTGTCTGGGTACATAGTAATCCCTGCCCCTACGTATCTCATGGAAGTGTGGCAAGGATACAATCATCAATAATCTCAGTAAGGAGAAAATGTCTTTGACAGTGACTTCTAAGCTGCATAAGCTGATGTGCACATTAGCTACCGTGACTATTATTCGTAAACAGGAGCCCAAATAGGTGGAGAGCAGTGGACCGGGTGACCGCTGTGTTCTGACGTGTTCTCCAAATCTATGTCATGAGGCTGGATGGAATGGCGCTGCCTGCACTTCTTCATTTACTCCCTCTGCCTGCTCTCAGCACAGTAAAGAACACAGCAGGAGGCCACCCCTTGGTAGATCCAAGTCCTCCTGCTGAAGAGATCACATTGAAATTTCTAAATGCTCCTGCCACCTGGGCCTGTGGCTCCAGCCCGTCCCCTGTAGCACACAACTCCAACATTCTATTGTCAGCTAACGTTACACCCCTGCTCCTAAATACTCTGAATTATTTTGTGCTGCAAGAATGTACAGATCCTGGCTGGCAGCAGCTGTATCACTCTCAGCATGCCCAGTGCTCCTGCGCTCCTGGTAAGGGCCTGCTCGGTTTGTGAGTTTGTTGTGGTCTCTACGCATTTTGTTCCAAAGAGCTCTGCCTGGCCCCTTCATCTCAGGGAAGACCCAAACTGATGCTGTGGTCTCTCTGCCCCAACACCTTAACCAGGCGAGGCCAGCTGTGTGGGATCGCGGCCCCGCTCTGAACCAAGCCTTGTCCACAGCACTGTGCTCTGCTACTAGGCCACTTGGGGACACTGGCACCCACACACCTGAAAGCAAGTATGCGATCTAGATGAAGAGAACCTCAGGTCTGGAAAATGCCCATTTTCCTCAGTCCACCAAGCCTAGGCATAATGCCCGACACTGGCTCCCAGCCCACCTTCTCCAGTGTGCATCTGGGATTTGCTTCCTTATGTGTTTCTGTGGAGACACGGGTATTGGGCGCAAGTCCTGCCCCTCACAGCAGAAGTGTGGGGCAAAGCCACTCCCTTTCCCATCATCCCTTCACCCTAATAATAGGACCTGTGGAACTGGGGTCTCCCAGAGCTCTTCTCAGGGCCAGTGTTAAGGGTATCAACATGCTTAGATAAAGATACTCATCTCTCTAGAACTGAGGGGGATGTAGTAAAGATGAAGATGTGTGTTTTTCACTTTCCCCGATATGTGCCTGGTTGGGAAATTTTCATTCGTCTCCCCTAGAACTCAGTGAGCTTTTTCAATCTTCACACTCAAGTTTTTTGACAAACCAAGAAAAATTCCCTGTATTAGTTCTTTATTTATTGCTTCTCCATCTGTTCCTTTTTCTTCTTCTGGAACGCCTACTATTTACATGTGAATTCTCCAGAATCTGTCCTCCAAATATCTTATTTCTTTTCTCCTCATAATTTCCAACTCTTTATTTTTGCCTCCATATTTGAGATAATTCTTCCACTTGATCTTCTAAGCCAATAATTTATTTCTCAGGAGTTGCCACCTTCTTCTTTAACTCAGCTACTGAATGTTTCCACTTGCCACACATGGCTTTTGGCTCCAGAAGATTTCCATTATGCGGTGCTTTAATCCCCTCGGTGCTCGGGTCTCCTGTTGTTGGCTTTCATCTGTGTCCTCCAGTGGAGCTGCCTCCTCTGGGTGTTCTGATCATTCTCTCTCAGGTTGAAGGTCCCCTTAGGTGTGTTTCAGTTTTCCACTGCTGCCCCATGTTTACCTCGTGGGCACTTTCCAGCCATCGAGTTTCCCTGAGAGTCCCGGTGGTCAGCTGTCCACCCTCCACTGAGGCTCCAGAAGGAAGACTCTGCTTCTACTTCCATGGTGGCTGGGGTAGCATTCTCTCAGCTTCAGGGGTGGGGAGGGATGCAGCCCACTCCGACAGCCTCCAGCAGCTTCTCTGGGTCCAGGGAGACCAGCCATAGGCTGCTGCCTACTCAGAATCTTCCCTGAAGTACCTAATATTCATCTCAAACTTAACGTCCAAAACAGAACTCATTTTTTCCTAAGAAATCTGATTCTCCACCTACTATTTCCCTACCTCTTTGATCCACAAACCTAGGAGTTTCCCTGATCCTCATCACGCACATCCAAACTCCCCAATCTTCTTGGTCATCCCTGGGCTGAGTTCCACATTTTCCTATAAGATACTTTTCTTATGTTTACAGTAACCAGATTTTCCTTATTAGGCTGTACGGTTGTAGATTTTTACTTCCTACTTCTAATTATTTATTCAGGCATTTATGCTTTTGAAAAATATGTATTAAGTACCTACTGTATGAGAGGCCCTGAGTTAGGTTTGGAAAGATCGTTGGTGCTGAAGAGTGGATCCCTACTCCTAGCAACCCTGTGAACAGAGTGGATCCCTGCCTGGTCTTTCTGTGCCATCCTCTCACCCGCCAGTGCTCTATCAGACAGTGCTCCACTGCTATTCATAGGATTTTCATGGCCAATTTTTTTGGAAGTGGGTGGCCAGGTCCTTCTTCCTAGTCTGTCTAGTCTAGAAGCTCCGCTGAAACCTGAAATCCCGGTTGCATAGCTTTCAGCATCACAGCATCACGCAGCTGCCACAGTATGACAACCAATAGACAAGTGAGAGCCACAGTGGTGAGAGCACCAAATCTTAACCACTAGACCACTAGGTGAACAAATGGCAAACAAATCATGGTCCTCACCCTCAAGATGCTTACTGTACATCAGTAAACAGGAAATACTGCACAGAGGGCTACGAACTATGTAGGGATAGGGACGAATCCTGTGGGAATGGGAAGGATGGGTGCCCATTTTCTTTGATACATGTTGAAGGGCCCAATCCTTTCCTTCTTCCCTCCGCCTTCAATATCTCTTCCTATTCAGCAAGAGTCCCTAATAGCCTTGTATTCTTCCTGTCTCTGCTCTCCATGGGTATTTATATTTCTCTTGATTGTTGCCTTCTTCTTCTCACACTTCCCTCCTGTTCCATCCCCTTTTCCCTGGCAGGAGCTACTAAACTCTGCTATTCTGAACCCTATGGAGCATCTCTGAGAGGACCACCTCTTCTGTGCTTCTGCCTTCCACAGCAGCTGGGGGACCACATTTTGTCACCTTCTCTCATCTGCTCTTCTTACTTCCAATATCTAAAGGCAGCACAGTTTCAGAGAAAAAGGTCCTGGCTCAGCAGCCTTTAATTTGAGCCATTCTTGGCTCTGTCAGCCTGATGATTTTAGGCCTATTCTTTAGGCTTAAATTTAGGCCTAAATTTAGACCTTGTTGTGCCTCAGTTTCCTCATTTGTAAAATGAAAAAAATTATACAAGATCTCTTTTGAAGGAGAAGTTCTCTTCTAAACTTGACATTCTATGAATTTATAAAACTTTACTATAAATTTAATGGAATTTAGGACATTTTTCTTGGTGAAGAGGAATCAAAAGATGGACATTATCGCTACCTTCAAACCTTTATCCTGCCTTGTGCCCATGAGCCTTCACTATTCAAAGTGAACTTGGTGGGCTCATGGCATCAGCATAACCTTAGGACCTTTTAGAAATGCAGGTCTGGGGCCCACTGAGTCAGAACCTACGTTTTAGTCAGATGCCAGTCAGAACCAGGAGACTCCTAAGTACTTTAAAGTCTGAGAGGCACCGCTGTAGAGGACACAACCCAGAGAGGTCAAGGGAGGCAGTTTTCAGTTTCAATAGAAAGAACTTTCTAATTTATGGAGCAGACCAAAGATGGAATGGGATGCCTTAAAAGGCAAAGGGGCCTCTGGCATTGGGTTAAAACAGAAAGGATGAGCCCCTCTCAGGGATGTTGTACAGGGGAGGGGAGAATCCTGGAGGGGTTTGGATGGATGACCTATGGTCCCTCCTCACTCTGAGATGTAAGGTTTTTAAATTCTACCTCAGCTCACTGCCTTGGTTCCATCTGGGGGCCAGTGGAGCCAGAACATAAGCCCACTACTCCAGTCAGCTGGTTTTGAGATACCATTACCGATACAGATGTAATGTTGGAAAGGAGCAGAGTGGGGCACAGGAAAGTGACAGGGGCCCACCCTCCTCACCTAGAGACCTTTTCTGGGAAAGCCCCTGGGACTATTGCAGGCCCACAAACCTCTTTCTCTCCTGGACTACTCAAAGACCCTTTCTTCCCTTCCTGGTCAAGGGCTTGGATTCTCAATTTAGAAGCTAATTCTTGTTCAAATTAGTTCATCTCACAGATGGAATTAGAAGCTGGGTGATGATTTGAAAAATACAATCTATTTAGTCCAATTGTTCTGGCTTGTCAGCTCCATCCAATGGTGAGGAATTTGCTCCTCGGGCTCTGGTGCTGGCACGAAGCTATTGTCCACGGGAATGAGGTTAGTCTGATGGAACACGGGAGCCAAGTGGGCTAGCAGCTGCCTTCAGCCCAAGTGGAGGCATCCAGCCAAGGCCAGAAGGGAGGCGAGGGCAGGGAGGCCAAGGATCAGACTCTGCCCAAGGAGAAAAACCTGACCAGAGCAGGAAAATCCCCTCTGTGAGGTCGGACCCCAAGACATGGCCAGGTCAAGACAAGGCACCCATCTGTGCCTCAGTTTCCTTACATATAATTAGGGGGGTGATGAGACCTCCCCTGCTCGTTTCATGAGGTTATACTTAGGAAAAAGCAAACAACATAATTTGTATGAAACCTCATTTATTCATTCATTCATTTTAAATAAACTTTATATAACATCTAATATTCATTAGGCATCTAGCATGTACCAAACACTGTGCTGGGAGAAAGAGTTGATTTAATGAACAAGACACAGTCTGAACTCCCATGGAACTCAGGTGGAATTACGCTGACTAATTAGTAGAGACAGTGGTGGTGATGATGGCAATGATGACGATGACGACAACAACGATCATAGGCATTCACCGCGGAAGATTCTACTGGCCAGTGCCTGATTTTAATGTGCAGTGAAAGCCTGCTCCTCCCATCGCTCATCTTGACTATGAGCTGAGAGAGATGAAAATGCTTTTGTATGAAGCAAACGGTGTACATATTTTACGAAATACATTTCTCTGCCTGGTTAATGGTGGGATCTTCAAGAGAGGCAGAGAGATTCACTGTTTACCATTGAGATAAATGGATTGAGTTTCAGCCTTCAGCCTTAGGAGGCCCCCTGACCACTGGTTCTCCAGGCCTGCAGGGGGTTAGAGCATGCAGGAGGGCCAGGGCCATGCAATGTTGTCTGGGCAGCTTACTTTCCTCCCTGGGCCTCAGTGTGCCCAACTATAAGGCTAAAATGTCCACTATTCCATTGCTTAAGGTTCCTTAAGCCTGGTTGATCACAAAGGAATCTGCTGAGATTCACAAACGTGACTGTGGTTTACCAGAAAACAAGGAAAAAGGTCATCAGAAATGGCCTATCCTAGCATCTCCAGTGGTCTTCTCCAGTCCTCTCATTGTCAAAATACTGCCATCCTTCCCCTTAATCCTTAACCTAGAATGTGGACATTCCAGTACACCCTCAAAAAAAATGTTAGGAGCTTTAAAGGTGGTTTCAAATGGGGCCATGCTGGGCCTTCCTGTACATCAACTGTGGAGTTCTACCAGGTGGTCTGTGGGTGACCACAGCCAGGCCAGGCCTAGAAAAGGGCTTTGTGATTGCCTTGGCTACATAAATAGACAAATATCACATAACAAGGTGGGTTTACCAGCAAACTGATGACCCAGAGTTTAGGACCTCTTTTCTGGACCTCAGAGCTAAGTCATGGAAAGCCCACTTTTTCCATTGGTGGCAGTTGGGCCACCAATGTGCAGAGAGAATTGCAATTTGATTTGGGGGACCCATTGTGCCAGGACTTCATCACACCTTCGCTACACCAAGAACATATTATCAATTCAATAGAACACTGTCTTTATCCCACCATATTGTATCTCTTTAGACTGTAAGCTCATGAGGGTAAGTAAAATATCCTGACCAGTAACAAGTGCCTAGTAGCCACTTGATAATGGTAGCTGAATGAGTGAACAAATGAATGGATTAAAAAAAAAAGAACTGAAAGAAGAGAACACATAGAACCACTGATTTCTAAAGACATGTCATCCTAGAAATTAAAAGGCTCTTAGATATCACCTAGTTAGCAGAAATGGCCATCACCACCTACTCAAGGCAAACATCACTAATGGGTCATGGCACTGTGTCCTGCGTACCACACACACAGCTTCAGAACACTTCATACAGCACTTCACACAGCCACAACCAATTTACTGAATTTGCAATGCAAAATAAAATTCATTTGCCATCCCTGATCTAGCTCAGTCCCCTCATTTGGAACATGGGCCCTCTGAATCTTCTCTAATCCTCCCCCGAAAATCTTGTTTCTACTAGTATGCCTTATCGAGCTGTCACTTTAAATAAGATCCTGTCTTTTTCAAAGAAACACAGCTACAGGGCCTGGAAACAGGGCTCTATGTGGATGTCAGCCTGGCTTGCACAATGTGATGCCCTCCTGCCACGCCCAAGTTGGGCTTCCAGAGTCCTGATATTGCTTACGTCCAGATGCAAGAACATATCCTTTGCATGAGTGGCGCTGGCCTCGGTGCTGAAACATAGATACGTAGATGGGAGACTGTAAAACTTACATTATTGAGGATTTGGGGTATATGCTTTGCTGAATGAGGGATTAGAGACCAGAAAGCCCAAAATGACCATCCGTTTGCAGAAAACAGAGCTGGAGAATTAGAACCGTCAGAAATGTGCTCCAACCCAGAGGGTCCTGTTAGAGCTCTCCCTAACTCCTGACAGATCACCAGTTCCCCTACAGAGACCCTGAACGCAGGCAGCCAGGAAGTAGCTATCAGATGAAAGGCAGCCTTTCCAGTTGCAAGTCTGGGTGCAACCATCTCTAGGGCATGGCCACTGGTGAGCAGCCACACTGGCCCAGGGGCTAATTGTCTGGGCAGGAGGATCAGGACTGCCATCTCACCGAAGGGCCTGCTGCTGACCAGTGTCAGCCACTTTCAAGTGGCCTTGCCCTCTCCTTTCTTCTCAAAGTCTGAGGAAAAGCTTGGTCTCCAAAACTCAGCACCCTTTCCATTCATATGTCCAAATCACCCCCTTGTCACTGCCCAGAAATCCTAACAGACTCCTGCTTGTTTCATAAAGTCAGCAGGGAAACGCTCCTCGGCCCCTTCAGCTTCCTACGATCAGTGAGGCTCTCAGGTAGTATTTAGTGTGAGTTCTCTCTTTTCCCATATGCCATAACAATAGATCAGGCCACATGCAGGCTGGGCAAAGAGCATCAAGGTCCACTAATTCTAAGTATCCGCCCTCCCCACCTTCTGCCATACTCTTGGCTCAGGGGGAAAAAAAAAGAAAGAAAGTCACAGGCCTGAGGAATCTTGAGAGGGAGGAGAGAGATCTGTTTCTGATACACTGAGCACAAAAAAAGATTTCTCAAACCTTTTAACACAAAACTTTTCTTTCAGAATGTGCCCAATCAAAAATTACTACTCTAAGTCTGAAATTTACCTGCAACCGTTATATTCTCCTTTTATTCCTCTTCTACCCCCCAAAAAGTCATTATACCCAGCATCTTGGGTGATAACAGAATTTGGAGGCCACTGCCCACTGCTTCCCCCTCCTCCTCAGCATCTGCAGCAACCCTTGCCCAGGTCTCGGTTTGCCCCCCAGACAACCAATGCCCTGCCTATCTCATCTTTCCTTCAGAAGAGTCCAGTGGTACAGTATGTGGGGAAAAGCAGGTAGTGAAACTGAAACGCAGAAACCTCTGGTCTGAGAGGACCACTGGCTGACAGCGAGAGCAGGACCTTTCCTTTCTCTATTCTCAGCACCAAGTAGAGCTCCTGGCACAGAGCAGCTCTCAGAAATTCGGTTGAATGAATGAATGAACAAATAAATGAAATCAAAGCACCCATAAGGGAAGACTCCTGGCTCCTTCTTTACGTCTTCCAAATCCCAAAAAGAAAGGGTGAGAGTGGCTCAGAGTAGGAAGTCCCTTCTGCAGAAGCTCTGCTATCAGCCAAAGGTATGTCTGCCCACTCCCCTGGCAGTGGAGGGGAGTCTAGGCAGGAAATTAAGTGACTACATCCATCCTATTTATTGACAGCTCCTCTCCAGAAGACACTAGAGCAGGAGGTCAGTCATGCACATGAATCCTCAAACTCCAAGAGAGACTGTTCTTCTCACTTCACCCATTTCAGTCCTTCTATCCAGGCTCCAGCCTCACTTGCCTCGTTTTTGTTTCTCAAACACACTGAGCCTTTTCCTGCCTCCCAGCTTTGCCTATTGCTGTTCCCTGGGCCTGGCCCCTGTCCTCCAGCTCTGCCTGCAGCTAGCCCTTCTCATCCCGCAGGCTGTAGCTCAAACGTAACCTCTTGACACAGGCTTTCCCCGATCCTCCCCTGTAAAGAGCCCCTCCCACGATTCTCCCTAGTTCTTTGCCGTGTCGATTTCCTGCCTATATCTCATTCAACACCTGTGTTTGTCCTGTTGGTTTGCTTGCCTATGACACCCGTTAGCACATAGGCTCCTGAGGTATACTCAGGTGATGAACAGCACGAGTCCTGGAATAGACTGCCAGCTTCAAAGGCCAACTTTGTCACTTACTAAACACATGACTTTGACTGAATTACCTAAATACTACGCCCCACATTCCTGACCTATAAAATGGAATTGATAATAGAACCTTACCATAAACAGCACCTGAAATTAGTTAATGCTCAGGAAAACTTAGAGCATTACCTGGTAGCTATAAAGTTAACTTCTCCAATTGCTATTCTTTACTGCTCTGTCTGCTATTATTGCTACATCCTGGTGCCCAGCACAGCCAGGCCTACCGCAGGAGCCTGTACAACAGGAGCTTACAACAGGCAGATAATATTAGCTGAACAAGTGAAAGGCACACACGTGAGTAAGAGCCTCCAGAGGAGCCCAGAGAAAGTGTGCTGAGACCAAGTAGAAGGCAGCTCACTTCCTAAGGTGCCTGAGAATCAGGAGAGGCTACAGGAAGAGGCCAACAGGGCCAGAGCAGAGTCTTGGTGGAACTGAAGGAGCCTAGGGCTTGCTCTGCAACTGAGCCAGGCCCAGGTTGTAAAGGGTTCTGGAGGGACTTGGGAGGAACGGGCTCGGGAGACATGAGGGAGTGGTTTGGGAGGTCAAGGGGCAACCTCAGTTGTTTCTACTTCCCCAAGAGAACACAGAGTGGTCCCATGTTCGCCTCACAGAGATGCTCTCCCAAGTCGCTGGGCTCTGCTCCCATCGCCTCTCATGCCTCCTTCAGTCACAGGAGAAAAAAAGCAAAATAAAATTTCCATCACTTCAGCCATCTAAAGCCATGCAACTGTCCCCTTCCCGTGGATAAACGGATGGACAGATGGATGCAGAGATTAGAGGCGCAGGAGTCAGCCCGCTTGCTTCAGCTCAGGAAGAATGCTGGCCCTGCTGGGGACGGAGGAAGGGAGGAAGCAGAGCTGAGAACCCTGGTGACCAAGGACCATTTCAGTTTGTGACAGAGAAACAAACTTGTTCAAGATGCAGAGCCCTGACCAGAGACCTCCTGATGAAGGGAAGAGCCAAAAGGTCTCCTCCCCTTTCTCTCCCTGGGCCATGAGCTCAACCACTCAAAGCCACACATGCACACACATCCAGCAAGAGCCGCTGCCGGAGCATTTCATACATGCCTGCCAGACACTAGAAGAAGGACTGGGCCCTGGGGAGTTCACCCTGCCTGCCAGGCAGAGTGGCCGCTCTCTTTCCTCTTACTTCCCACTCTGGTGAGGGAGGGGCTGAACAATGATGGGTGTGCACCTGCAGCATGTAGTCAGGGGTTCTCCCTGGACCTACACACTCACCTCAGCAACATCACTGCTGTAGATTCTGGGAGGGCATCGGATGCTCCCTAGAAATGGGGGCCCCAACAATTAGATAGCAAAGATAGGTGCTGGACCCCAGACAGGCAGGGGGCAGCTCAGCTGTGCTCACATTCCTCTCTGGGGTGACCAGCTGAGAAAGAAGGGCTGGTCGAAAAAGGAAGCATCATTACAAATCGGGAGCAAACCAAGGCTCCTGCTGAAAGAGAGGCCGAGGCAGAGGGAACCCACAAGGGGAATAATTAACTGAAAAGAGTGGACTAATTGTTATTCATATTAAATTAGGGCACAGGTGATTTGGAGAAAACCTGCAGACCCTCCCAGATGTTTTGCATTGTAGATGATGGTTTTATGGGACCCTTCTGGGTGTCAAATGGCAGGAGCTGGGCCAGGACCAGAGTGGGGGCAGGGCTCCTGTCCTGCTTAACTACACAATAAACACATAGCTGCTTGTCCCAGAGGACAGATCTGGGCTTTGCATACTAAACACTTTGGTGCCCTCTGAGAAGAGGGGCTCGCTCTTGGCAGGGGAAGAGGGAGGAGGGACAGATCAGTCATTCAGGGAGACCCAAGGGCTGCTCCAGATGTTTGGAGTAAGGGCTAAGTTGTGAGGATGCACTAGATCCGGATGCGGAAGGAAGGGAAGGATTTCCATAGACCTGCAGAGGCTAAGCAGGAAGGCAGAGAAAATGAATAGAAAGGCAGTAGTTACAGCCCAACCACCTTGTGGGGACTGGCATGTGTGTGCATATGTGCCGTAGGTGTACGGGTCTGTGCAGGTATGCACACGTACTCGCATGCATACATACACACGAGGTATAGGAGGGTAGAGTTGTGTGTGTTTGCACGTGTATCTGCCTCTATGTGCGTGTTTTGTGTCCACATAGCTGTTTGTGTATTTGTGTGTGTCCACTTGGGGTGTTGCCAAAACTTCACACCAAAACTAATGGCAGGCTGTTCTGTCTTCACTGAGCCTTATCATCCTAATTTTAATCCCATATTATTGTTTACAATTGGCTCTAAAAATTAACATTAAAAAATTCTGTAACAGAGCCTGGGGTTAAATTGCAAGACAGGTCCCTAGAAAGGGGTTACTATCCCTGTTGTTTTTATAAGAATGGTGAAGGTAAAGCTTGTCGCCCTTCTGGCTCCATCTGGTTAGCCTCCCATTAGCTAAAGGGAGAGGACCCGGGACGCCTGCTGAGAGGATCCAACTGGCTACAGCCTGTTGGGGACCAGGCAGGACTCTAGGAGATTTAGTCCAACCCTGGTTTTAGTACTGAAGAGACTGGCTCTGAGGGAAGGTGGTCACTTAGATGGTGCCTTCAGAACTGGCCTGAAACCTAGGCCTCCCTATTGCCTCCCTCCCCAAGCTCACCACCTGGGGCCTGTGCCTTGTCCGGGGAGACTGATGGAGAAATGGGTGTGACCCCCTCACCCATAAGGGGGGCTAGAACAAGAAGCTCTCCAAGGTCATTTCTGCCCTGCCATTTGGTGATTCTGTGACTGAGAATGGCTGTGCAGCTGGGGAGGGTGGCAATCAGTACTCCACGCACACTGATGGCCAGGTCCCTCCTCTGCACTCTCTTGAGCTGCCCTTTCCTGCTCCTGAACCTGCTCTTCCACTCCCTCCAGTTGCTGTGGAGTACTAGGGAGAAGCAGAGTGTAGGGGCAAGGAAAACATGGTCTCAGGAAAGGTTCTCTTAGCAGAGTTTAAACGATCACGGGTTGTTCCAACAAGGGCAGGAAACAGCAGAGTAGGACTTGCTATAACTCATACTTCATTAAGAGAATGAAGAAATGATCCTGCACTGCAGCAGGAGGTACTCAGGTTAGATTTGGAAGAACTTCCTTACTGGCAAAGAGGGCTGTTAAACACAGGAAAAGAAAAGAGAGTGAGAGGGAGGGACAGCTGTGGCTCAGTAATTAGTCATAGTTTCAAATGTCTGTGAGATGGTATGGATGGTGGGACTCCTTCCTCATCTCAAGGTCTTGACCAAAGTGGCTGATTCTGAAGCCCTGCCCCTACCTCCAACCCCCACTCACCACACATACTCAGCAGAAGGAGCAGGGCCTGGCTCAGTAGTGACCAGGGCAGAGAAGGTGACAGGAGAAGGGGTCCTGTGCTTCTCAGTATCAGCCCACAGGACATAGGAACACCCTGCCTGGTAGTATAACTTTGATTCAGCAGTGCCTGACAATGGGTCTAGAGTTGGTCACCGGGTGAGGGAAGGAGGCATCAGACCTGGTGGGAGGGTCTGAGCTACTAAAAAGCACTGACATTCTCTGGCCCTGCTGGGAACAGAACCCCAGCTACAGGAGCTGACCTTCTCCTGGGGCTGTGAAGAAGACACAGGGTGGCCCTGACTACAGGTGTCCAGGAGGAGACCAGACAGGGGTGCAAACCCTTAAAATATATATATATATATATATATAAGGATAGCTTCTAAGTCTCTGGCAACTTGATAAAAAAGCATTCGGAATTATCTTCATAGATGGCTACATGCCATGGCTACATCTGCACCCCATACATACATGCACACACACATACATGTGCACACACATGGACTCACTGGTCACACAGCCCCCAGCCCACCAGGCACACACAGGCAAGGAACATGCAGGGGCTTCTTTGCCCAAGTAGCCCTGGGAAATTCCTGGATAGCCTGCCGGCCCCCTTTGCTCCATCCCCGCCTCTCCGTTGTCCCTTTCCACTTCCTTCTCCAACCCACGCCCTGCCTCCCTGCCTTCTCTGGAATATCCAGGGCACTGTGGGAGGGGGCTGAGGCTGACTCGAGCAGCTTGACAAGTCCTTCGACTAGGCACCAGTGCCAACAGATGGGGCCGCCCTATAGGCCGGCGCCTGAGGACCCCCGTCTCCACCCGACACAGGCGCCCCTGTATCCCGGCTGACGCCTCCGCCCCCACTAGCCATCGCCCACTCTGGGGTGCCTGAAGCCAAGGAGGGAGCCGCACCCTCCCTGCTCCTCTGTCTCTCGGTCCCGGAGAACGGACCCCAACTGCCCAGCCCGGAAACAATCACCCTTTGAGAAAGGCTGCCAAGCTGGGCGCCAGGAACAGCCAGGATGGAGGCGGGGTGGGATGGGGGTGCAGGCAGCGGGCCGCGCGAGCTTTAACTCCAGCGAGCCAGGGCCCGGGAAGCTTCGGTCCCCGCGCGCAGCCCCTGCTCAGGCGCCTAGAGCAGGAGCCGCCTCCGCTGGGGGGTGGGGGGGGTGATACCAATCCCGGTGGGAGTTCTCGCCGGCCTCCCTCCTCGCGCCCCCCGCCTCTGCTAGCGAGATTGGTACCGACCATTTGCGGCGCGGGTCCCGCCGGCAGCTCGCGCGCGCTCCGGGCGGGGGCGGGGGCGGAGAGCGAGGGGCTGGGCGGGAGGCGCTGTCAGAGCCGCGGCGGCACCCGCGCATCCGCCGCCGCCGAGGGGACTCCGCGCCGGCTGGCTCGGCTCGGCCCCGGCCCCGCGCCCCGGCCGCCCGCGCTTCCCCTCTCCGCGCCTCCGGTGCTGCCCTTCTGCTTCCTCCCGGGCCCGCGCCCCCACCCCACCTCCCCCGCGCCCGCACCTCCCCCGCCCGCGCCCTCCCGCGCGCTCCCAGGCTCCGGCCGCCGCCTCGCGGAGCCCACAAGGAGCCGGGCCGGGGCGGCGGGGCCGGGCCGGGGCCGCAGGCGGGCGGGCGCGCGGACCCCGGGTATGAAGTGGTCCCCGGGGACCCGGAGCCCGAGAGCCCCCGGGGAAGGAGGCGCGCGCGGCCCAGGGCAGCAGCCGGGGTGCGCCGGGGCCGGGGCGTAGCGGCCCCCGCCTGCGATGGACCTCGCCGGGGAAGATCCGGACTCGCCTCCGCAGGTCAGTGCCCCCCACATCCCCGCCCCGCGGCCCCGCCGGCGCCGCCGCCGCGCACAGAGCCCCTTTATGCGTCCCCATCAGTAACCACGCCGTGTCCTCCCGGGTGCTAGTGAGTAAGTGTGAGTGTGTGTGTGTGTGTGTGTGTGTGTGTTGGGTTGGGCTGTGCGCGCAGTGGGGGCAGCTGGAAAGGGGGCCGGGAACCAGGCCGGAGCTGGGAGGCGCTGCCGGCAGGGGGCTGGGAAACAAAACCTGGGCGCTGCCTGTCCTCCTCGGGCGGCATTAAGGGGAGAGCTGGTTCTAACAACTGGCTAGGCTCTTAGCTCGCTGGTCCCTTTCTGCCTCAGCAGGTGGTTCCTGGTGGCCTGGAGGAGTCAGGGGCCAGTACCCCCCCCCCGCCCCCCGCACCCCTGCTCCCCAGAAGTCATCCCCAAGGCTGCTCTGAGGCTCCAGACACTGGCAAGTTAACTCTCTTCAGGGAACCAGGCTCTACAGCTCTGCTGGGGAGGCCTAGGGGCTGAGAGGTGGCAAGAAGGGGGCAAAGGGTCCTTGGGATCTTCAGCGTGCTGAGAATAAGGAGGCACGGCCAAGTTCACCACCCTCCCCCTGCACCTGGGCTCAGGCTTGAGGTCCTGATCCCCCAAAGTCAGAGCATACAACTTTCGAAAAGGAAGCTGAGAGATGAGGAGAGAAAGGAGGAAGCCACAGGATCTAACAGTGCCAGGGAGAGGAGGTGACAGCTTGGTACCAAGCAGCTAAGGTCAAGAGACCCACCCCCCCCCCCACACACATAAACAAGGTCTTGATCAGGCTCCCTCCGACCCCCTAGGCCTAGTCTCAGCCATGCACTATGTGGATGGATTCTTGTAGAAGCTGGAGCTGAGGGACTCTGGGGATATCTAACTCACAGGACCCTGAAAGGGGCCCTTGACAGTTGCTAGCCCCATGCTGGTGGGGGCAGCTCCACCTGCACGGGTACCAGTCTGGATGGAGTATCCGTTGAGTATCTGGATGGAGTATCTGGGACCCTGAGCTTGGATTGTGTGGCGTGCGCTGTGTAAAAGGATGGGGTGGGGATGTCCTAGTGCGTAGCACTAGGAAGTTATCATGTCTGTCTGTGTGGGAATGGGAGACACGCAGCTTCCTGAGTTACTGGGGTGGTGAGGGCATGTGACTTCACAGGACCGTTGCTCTAGGGTTTTCTAAGATTTGTCTTCTGTGCCTCGTGTCTCCCTACCTCTGCCAATAGCCGCCACAGAGACTGAGACATTTCCTCCCAGAACCTGCTTAGCTGGTGACCATTATTGGCCTTACTGGAGCAAACATCAAGTCCCTTCCCCATAAGACTCTCAAAGAAACTGTCCACTCTGCCCCGTCCATGCCAGCACCCCCAAAGTTTCTGAAGCTGCGTGACATTTCCCTCTGTCCCTTTTGGTGGGAGCAAGAAGGCTTGCTAGAGTTAGTGGAACAGGGATGGGTAATGGACCTGTGCCCCATTCAGCACAGGAGCCATTTCTGTACCTGATCTGGAGATGCGTGGAAATCATCCACGTGCAGGCATGTTGGAAGCTCATATATGCTGGGTTGGATGTGTGCATATGGGTTTCTGGAGGAGCAGGCACTAACTGGTCCATCTGAAGTATGGGGAGATAAATCACTGAGGTGGGGCAGCTCTGGCGACAGGATTGGAGCCTGTAGCAGAGACCAAGGGCTCTAGAGGAAGATGCTGGAGGAACTAGCCTAGTCCCTGCCTCAGGCCTTTGGACAGGCCTGGATTGTCCCACAGTAGTTTTTGAGGGGTGAGGGGACACAGTCACTGCACTTCCCTGGTTGTAGAGCACAGGATGATGAGACGGCAGGAGCTTTGCAAGTGTTAAGAAATGCAAGCGGGTGAGCTGACCAGGAGTCAGGCTCTAGGACAAGGGGGCATGTTGGTTCAGTTTTGGCTGGAAGAGAGGTATGAGCTGGCACAGACATGCCTGAGAGCACCCCTCTGCTGAGAACGGGAGAGAGAGGCGGGGCTCAGGAAGAGGAAGAATCTGAGAGTCTGAGGCAGGCAGAGGAGCCAGCCTGAGACCACAGACAAAGACACAGAAGCACGCTTACAGAACAGGGGAGGGAGGCCCAAAGGCAGAAGTCCAGCTTGCCCAGTGGTGCAGTTGGTGCCAGCCCAGGGGCCCTCCTTCCCAAGATCCCCAATATTGGCAGTCGCCCACCCAGCGGGGATGCCCCTCTGTGGAGCAGTGGCACGTTCTCCTGAGGAAGGCTCTTTCTGTGGCTCTGATGAATTTGGGGGTGGTTCAGAGGGAGGCGGGAAGGCAGAAGGGAGACAGGCTGTGAGAGCAGGGATCTTCAGGGAGACCTTCTCGCCCTGGCCCATGCCCCAGTGCTGAGGGCTCCTCCTCGTGTCCTGGCCCCTGCCCCTCCGGGTCCTGGGATGCAGTAGGGTGGGGATGGGTGTGGACTCCAAGGAGACCTGGCACCTGGGGAAAAGGAAAAAGAAAAACCTCCTTCATGCACCCCCCAGCCTCCAAGCAAGAAGTCCTTTGGGGACCCTGCTGAAAAGCGTTCGGGGACCTGGAAGTGGTGCAGTGTGGAACACAGGCTCACAGCTGGGCCCGGGCATCTGCCTCAGCTCCCTCCGTGACCAGCTGAGCGGCCCTGGGGAGACAGAGCCCTATAAGCCCTGGTTTCCCAGGCTGTAAACTGAGGAGCCCTCACCTCACCAGGCTGCTTTTTGGTGAAGTGCTAGGTGAATGTTAATGTGTTCATTTTATACGGCCTCCCCCACATTCTTCCAGGCTCTCCATAGCTCTAGAATTCCAAGTAGCAATTCTCTGGCCAACGCCGGAGCCAATCACGGGGGCATCCTTGCAGTCTCTCCCATCTCCCACACGGCCCCACCCCACCTGATTCCCCACACCTCCAGACTCTGGGCGTCATCCAGGCCCTCCTGGGGTGCGCTCTGTTGCAAGGACCTTCTGGTGTCTCCTTGCCTAACAACAGCAACAACTTTCCATGTCTAATTAGTGGTCACTGTAATCATTCTAATTCATCAGCCAACGGTTGTCTAAAAAAATTCATGCAGCTTACAAGAACTCCAGGTCCGTGACCTCTTATTATTCATGCTGAAAGATAGCAAGGTGGACAGAGGTCACTCAGGATTCCGTTCACCCCCACAGATGCAGACTGTGTTTTAGGCTCTGGGCCAGTGCTGGGAACAGAAGGCATCAAATATCCAAAATCAGAGTTTTCTCTTTAGCTTTGGAAGGGTTATGTGGGTTGCTTTTTTTTTTTTTTGCAGCTACAGCAAATTTACTTTTCTAATAAGGTTTAGCTCTAGTCAATATTAAAATGAGTCTTCGCTCCCTGACCACTCCAGCTGACATCAGGGCAGGCGCCTCAGGCCAAGCTCCTGGCAGGGAGTAGGGCTTGCCACCGCTAAGCCCTGAGTGCAGAGTGTCAGTCTCCTCACTGAGAGTTAACTGGATTTGGGGGTGAACCGTGCTCACAGGGCCCTGGGTCCCACAGCCCAGTCAGAGAGCCGTGGGCTGGCTTTCTCTCTTGTATGTGGGAAATGTAAGCCATCATTACTGCTGCATGAAGGAGAGAGGGATGGAAGGAGCAGAAGGAGCAGAGATGAGAGGGCGTGGCCTTGGGTATTAGGAGTGGAGGGGACCCGAGGTTGGGGACCTGGTTCTGTAGGTCCTCACTGACTGGTTGTCTGTGGCTGGGCACCTTCCTTCACATCTCTCCTTCGCTTTTTCCATCTTGCTGCCTTCTTTATGAGGCAATTGAGTAATCTGGCCTCCGAGGCCATGAGTGTCTTTTGGCTCAAGACTTTGGGCTATTCCTTTGACCATCATTCAGAACCCCTTGGAGCTCAACACTAGATGCAGGACAGGCTGCTTTC
This sequence comes from Tapirus indicus, assembly GCA_031878705.1. Classification (NCBI taxonomy): domain Eukaryota; kingdom Metazoa; phylum Chordata; class Mammalia; order Perissodactyla; family Tapiridae; genus Tapirus; species Tapirus indicus. Next base: position 83,249,330 of record CM062924.1, on the reverse strand, counting down.
ACTCCCATGGCGGGCAGCCCCTCAGTCACACCAGCCGCATTTCAAGAGCCCTTGTGGCCAGTGGCTACCATGTTGGACAGCACAGATAGGGACACTCCCAGCATCACAGAAAGTTCTGCTGGAAAGTGTTGCTCTAGACTCTAGGTTTAGCAAGGGGACAAAGAGCATGGAGTCTGGATCCTGACTGGCTGGTCTGTCGCTTACTAGCTGTGTGGCCATCGTGTAGGACATTACTTAACCTCTTTGCATCTCAGATTTCTCATCTCTAAAATGGGGATAGTAACAGGATGTTTATGAGGAGGGACTGGGCTGTGACAGGTAATCGTGTAGATCACTAGAACGCGCGATGGTGAGTGCTTTGCTCAGCAGTTTTTATTGTTCATTTATTTAACAGTTCACTTCACAAACACTTACTGAACAGCCTGCTTTATCCAGGCATGAGGCCAGGTGCTGGGACTGTCAGTAATTGGCATGTGACCTTGCTTACATCCCTGACCCCTCCTGAGCCTCAGTTTCCTCACCTATGATGGGAATGTGGCCCGATAGTAACCTGCACCACTCAGCCCCCGGAGAGAAGCTGACAGGAGGCATGTGTCCCCCTTTGTAAGTGAACACTGCCACGGAAACGGGGGCCAACATGTTTGGAAGTGGATGCAACTGAAATTCTGTTTTATTGTAACCACTCTCACCAAAAAGCATTTCCTAAGCCCTGGAGGTTCAAAATAAAAGGAGCAAATGAGGTCCCAGCTGTGGCCAGCGTCTTGCTGAGTGGGGATGGAGCAGGGGCCTGGAGGCGCCCTTGCCTGGGCTCACCCCCTCCCTGGTCCTGAGGGAAAGAAAGCCAGGAGTCTGCTACCCTGAGCTCAGCAGAGGGAAGCATCCAGGAGGGAGAAGTGCCCTTGGCCTGGCGGGGTTTGGAGATCAGCTGGCTGACTCAGGTTCAGTCACAGCTGTATCAGCAGCTCACTGTGTGAGGGAATCTCACCGAGCTTCAGTCTCCTCACCTAAACTAGGAGGAGCATGAACCATGTGAACACTTCCCCTCCCAAATTATACCGCTTTCCTCTGTAAGCTCTCCACAGAACACCCCAGGAGCAGGAGGCAAGAGAGAGAAGGGAGCCTACAGCCAAATTGCTGGAAGGCAGAAGGGGAGAGGAAATGGGTCTGAGGAGCAAGAGTTGGCCATCCATAGCCACAAACTAGCAGATGGACACAGGAGACTGTCTGGCCTGCAAGGCTTCTCCCAGAATTAGGATTCTGTGACTCTAGGTGGCTTCTTACTTTTTATAGATAAGGAAACCAATGCCCAGAGAAGTTCCACTCTTGTCTTAAGTCACACAGCACTTTAGTGCCTTGTCCCAGACTGTGACCTAAGTCTCCCAGCTCCCTGCTCCTTGCTGTCTGTAGGGCTGCCTGTCCTCTTGGCGGGATAGAGAGGCGCAGCAATGTAGCAGGGCAGCCTCCCCTAGGTCGGGATGAAGCGGCGGCACTGAGACCCCGGGGCCCCTCTCACCCAGGCTGGAACAGGCCTTCTCTGTCCTCTGGCAACTGGCCCAGGAGGACCAGCCTAAACTACCTCTGACAGGGCCCTAGGGAAGGTCAGATCCTTCAGGCCACAGGCAACACATTAAAAATACATAGAAAACTTTTAATTAAACCAGTGCATCATGGGCCTGCTATGGTATGTCTGTGCACACTCTAATGGAAGGAATAGGTCAGCCTGGAAATCAGCAGGCTGGGCGAGCCGTTGGGGGATGGCTTGAGACTGTGGGGTTCTGGGGCTGCCCGGCTCCCGCTCAGCCCGGACCTGAAGCCCTCTGGGTCCCCATTAGCTGATTGGGGGCCCCCCGCAGGAGTCCTCCTAAGCCTGAGGAAATCTTGGGGTCATCCTTAGCCCTTCTCTCCCATCACTAGCATCCGGATGCCCTTGGAGGGAAGTGCTGACTGCAGAGGTGTCAGCGCTGTGTCCCCTGGGAGGCGCAGTGCATGGAATGATGCGTCCAGGGTGAGCAGGCCATGCCGGCGACTTTGAGGAGATACCTCCTTCCTGTGGCTTCCTAGGTGTGTACTTAGTCCCCAGCTCAGCCCCGTGCACAGAGCAGAAGGACAACCCTTGTTCCTTGGGAGGGGCTGGCCAGCGCTCACAGGGGGATTGACCTGCTCCCTGCTCGTGCCACCAGCCTGCTTAGGTTGACAGACAGCCTCTGGGCATGTTATTTTCTTTTGCCATCTGAGAGTTTCTGAACTTAAGCTGAAGTATTACTCGCCTAACTCATCACTTGTCGATATTAACGTCTTTTCCCACCCATCAATTTCTCTCTCTCAGAACAAGTATCCCAGTGGCTCTCAGTCTCCACCCCTCCCCAGTCCCCACAACTGGGAGGCACAGCAGGTTGCCATTCATGCACGCCTGTGTGTGCGCGTGTGTGTGTGCATGCCTCTGTGGGTCCACACGCTCACCTGGCCACTCTGAGGGGCACGTCTGGAACCTCTGGAGGGCGCTTCCCGCAGGTGTGCCCTGTGCCTATTTCCTCATGGTGACACTCTCATGTAACAGCCAGCAGGAAGGTGCACCCAGCAATCCCCCCCTGAGGCCACACGCAGGTGCCCACCCCAGCCCTGCTGCAGAGGAAGCCCTCTGATCCCCCACCGCCTGGGTCCAGGCCCTACAGGGTATGTCAGTGTTGACAGATCGAACCAGACCTTCTGGATGATGGGTTCTTTTTTATTGTAGTAAAAAAAGCAACAAAATTTACCATCTTAACCATTTTTAAGTTTTCAGTGGTATTAAGTACATTCATATTGTCATGCAACCATCCATCTCCAGAAGTTTCTTGTGCTGCCGATTGGAAACTGTATTATTTAGACAACTCCCCGCCTCGCCCCGGCCCCAGGTGACCACCGTTCTGCTTCCTGTCTCTGAGTCGGACCACGCTAGGTGCCTCCTACGGGTGGAGCCACGCAGTGTGTGTCCTTCCATGGCCGGCTCACTTCACCAGCATCATGTCCTCAAGGCACGTCGTGGTGTAGCCTGTGTCAGGATGGCCTTCCTTTCTCTGGCTGAATACTGTCCTGTTGTGAGTACGTACCACATTTTGTTTGTCCAGTCACCCGATTGACAGGCTTCTTGATGCCAGGCCATGGAGCAAAAAGTGCTCAATAATGGTGCTTCTCCCCACTCGCTCATGACACGCAGGGGGTCCTCAGTGTGGGGCCAGCAGACACCTCCGTGCCCAGGGTCCGCCTGCGCCCAGGTGTCACGGGAAAGCAGAGGGAGGAGCCCCATTGTCTTTGAGGAGAGTGTCTGGTTTGGGCCTCTGGCTGCTCCCCTTCACCGTCCAGTGCTGCCTGAGAGTCCTCAGGGCCCAGCCCTCTGTGACAGTCCGGGGATGAGTGCGCCTGGCCTAGTCCTTCAGGCTGAGCAGGAGCTCAGCAGGTGGAGGGACAGTGAGGGGAAAAGCATTCCAGGCAGAGGTACTGGCCAGTGAAGGGATGCCTATATCCTGTTTCCCTCCCTACTCTGCCACCTCCTGGACCCTGGAGAGGAACCTGTGCCTTACACCTTCTAGCAGGCTACACCAGCGACTTCCCTGGGACGGGAGCCTTGGGTGGCCTGGGGAGCCCCGTGTATGTGGCAAGCCCGCCCCAGGACGTGCCTTTGCACGCACAGGCTCTTCGTACATACAGATAGTGTCAGTGTGACCCACTGTCTGGGGGCTGAGGTTTAGGGACCCTCGATTCATCATATCCACACTGCTTGCTCTCCGCGAGCACGTGCTGCCCATTCCAGGCTCACAGGCCTTCTTAGGCTGGGCTGTCCCGCCCCCATGCCCAACACCTTTTGTTAACTGTTTCTCATCCAGGCAGTAGAATTCCCTGATGCTGCAGGGGTGGGGCTAAGGGGTAGGGCAGGAGGGACAGAGGAGGTGGGGGAGCCTTGGAGGTGGGAGGTGGTGAGAGTTAAGCTTCCCAGGAACCTGAGCCTGCTTCCAGGGGAGAAAGGGCAGGAAATGATGGGGCCTGGGGATCCAGGGCCCTAGACCCCTGCAGATGGCCAGGTCTCAGCCCCAAGATCACTGGAGAGGAGAGTCTCTGTGCTCTCAGAGGCCCGGAGGCCGGAGAAGAGGAGCGGATGCCTACCTTCCGCAGTCCCCAGTCCTGCCCTGAGTATGTGTCTGGGGAGCTGGGCAGGGACACAGGACTAACGGAGGCGAGGGGGAGGCAGCCCAGGGAGGCGTCCCAACATCAGGACAGGCCCGGCTCTCTGCCTGTTGCAAGACCTTTCTGTTCCCAGCTCGGTGTCCAAGTCTGTAAAAGAGGGACAACAAAAGTGGTGCTGCCTGGGGCTGCGTGAGGCTGCGGTGGGGAACACTGTGGAAGTGAGGTCAGAAGTGCTCTGGAGATCAGAGCAGGGTAGGGAGAGCTGGCCCAGAGTTTCAGGGTTTGGGGCGATGGCCCCCCCACATGTGGCAATCTACCTGCTGTCCCTGGGCACTCCGGCCACGCACACACACCCGCTTACCCCACTGCTGCGTGCCAGCATGCCTGCTTTCCAGGGAGCCCAGCCTCAGCACAGCCTCATCCTTAGGGGGAGGGGTCTGCCAGGAAAACTGGCTGAGGTCCCGTGCTGACACTGGAGGAAGGAGCCAGGCGCCCCCTTGCTCATCCCCTGCTCTTCCAGGCACTTGGATTTAGCTGAACTTTAAAACAAGGTGGTTGCTGTTGTTATAAGTACTAGTATATTTTACATTATCTGACATTTTTAGTGCTCATTGTGTGCTAGGCCCCATGCTAGATGTTTTCCATGGATTCCCTCATTTGATCCCGAAAATAGCCTGTAAGAGTTACAGATGAGGAAACAGAGTCAGAGATATTGGTGCGGCTTCTACTTTGTGTCGGGCCAGGTCCCTGTGGTGGGATTGAGGCAAGCAGGGCCCAGTGCCCCAGAGGAGCCCGTTGCCTGGGGTCTGAGCGCAAACCTGGAAACCAGCAAGTGCCCAGGAAGTCACAGGGCTGGACATTGGCTGTGTGGACACTGTGAATGCTCAGGCCTGGAGAGGAGCAGGGCTAGGAGGGCTTCAGGGGAGAGAGTGCAGAGCTCAGGATGGTCTCGCCTAGTCAGCAACCTCGCCCCAAAACAGGGACATCAGCACCAAGGGATACTGAGGCAGAGAACAGCCTGGACAGCCCAAGAGCAGGAGGTGGGAGGACGGTGCTGTGGGGACAGACTGGCATTGACTGCTCACACCCTCTCTCCAGGGCATCCAAATCCCAGCCTCGCTCTCAGCCTGAGAGCCTCTCCACCCCCACCACAGACCCTCAGTCCCAGGGCCAGGCCCGCCGGGTTACTTGATCTGCTTGATTCCAGTCCCCAGGCCTTGCCAAGACCACATGCCCCACTTGCTGGCCCGCCAGGGTCCCATGGGTGCTGAGCCAGTCACCACGACTTGTGCCCAGCTCCACACTGCAGACCCTCATTGCTGCCAGCACTGGGCACCCACCCTGGACAGTGCAGCCTTGGGCCTGTCTCAGTCTCTCTGGGCCTTCACTGTAGATGAGAGTTGACAAGACAGGAATGTGCCCCTCCCAGCTCCCAGAGCCCAGGATGCTAGGGTACTGCAGTCTTACTGGTTTCTGGACTGTTCTCTAACCTCGGCCTCAGCAGGGAACGTGCCGCCCCACGGCTCATCTGGGCAGCTGGGCAGAATTGGAGGGCTGCTGGCTGCAGCACGGCTCTTGACCCCCAGTGCTTCTAGCAGCTGTTGATCTGGTTGTGTGACCCCACCAGCCCATGCTGTTCATCTTGTATCGGAATCTGCCAGGCCCTCCACTCCGGCTCCCCTCGCCCCAGCTCAGGCAGGTGCCTGTGAGGGCCTGACCCCTGGGTGTGTGCCACGTGGAGGTGGAGCTCCAGCTGCGGTGTCTTGAGCTGCCCCACACCTCTCACGTCTCCCGGGCACTAAGCGTTGCAGCAGGCGGGGCGCGGGGCAGGAGTAGTTGGTGTGGTGAAGAGTGTTTTGCTGTAACTTATGTGGAGACGGGGCAGGTGTTTTGCTAGGCTGATATGGACTGCCAGTTCTGCTCAGCCTGTCTCTAAGCAGGGAGGCAAGGCTGGGGCAGGCAGGGATGTAGGGAGCTGTCCTGGCAGCAGTGAATGTGAACCCCTCACTCCCAGAGCTCGTGAGGCAGGAGGAGCTGTTCTTGGTTTGCTCACAAAGGTTGGCCAGCATGGCCTTCATGCAGGAGCGAAGACAGAACCTGGGAGTGGGCAGAGGGGAGAAGTGCCTGGTCTGCACTTGGCCCAGCAGGTGGCAATGGGCTCTGAGGGGTCTGTTGGGGCTGTGCACTGAGCCCAGGACAGTCTCAGACTGCACCCATTGCTGATGCCCTGACTCCCATGCCTTATCACCTCAGCACACTGTCAGTGGCCCTAGTTTGGATAAAGTCTGTGGTCACAGCTGCTCTGATGAACAGGGCCACTTCAGCACAGACCCCCACATGGGGTGCACAGGCTGGGAGGAGGACTCACGTTTGCACAGAGCCCAGCGCAGAGGCGGGTGAGTGCCCCTGGGAGTCAGCAGCGAGCTTGTGCCATGAGAGGTGTGCCGGCTGCACTGCCAGGGCCTCTGCGGGGACCACCACTCCCCAGGGAGGCCAGGAGCAGGCCTTGGGCAGGGGTGTGGCCAGGCTGCTGTCTGAATGGACCCGGGACCCTGGGGACACTCAACCCCCTCGTGCCTCAGTTTCTTCATCTGTAAAACAAGAATAAAGCTTTGGAAATATAGGAGTTCAGTGATTAAGTGAGATAACTAATGTGAAATCATTTGGGAAGCCACAAATCACTACTGAGTGTGTGCCATTGTGTCATCAGTTGTTTTCAGGGGTGGCTGCTCCCCACCCCCAGCACCCAGAGAAAGTGAATTGGCCTCTTCCCATCACCCCATCTATGTCCTAGGATCCGAGGCTGTTGGATGCCAAGATCACATGAGACAATCGTCATTTGAACAGAGACCCAGTCACGGGATTCTCCACCAGAGCCCAGGCAAGGCATGCATTCATGTGCCCATGAAGACGCGTGCACTCATTCAGATGGGGTGCTGGCCATGAGCATACATGTGCACGTACACGTGTGTGGAGAAGTGAGTCAGCGGCCCTGTGAAATCACTCAGAAGGGGGCTCTGTAGTTGCTGGGACAGCCTCGATGAGTTGTCAGAATGGAAGACTCAGCCCCAGCCATTCTTCTGAGTGAAATTACAAACTCTGTGTCCAGGGGGATGGGGAGCAGGGTGCCTCAGTCGCTTTTGCCAGGTGACATCTTGCTAAAGCAGACAGCATCAAAAGGGTGGTGGGTAAGGGGCACAGTGACCAAACTGATACCCAGACTTCCACAGGGCAAGGACCTGTAACAGCCAGCAGGCCTAGGTACACACACACCCTCACATTGGGTGATGGCCGACATCTGGCAAAGAGGAGAGCAGGAGTCAGAGGCCAAGGTGAGGAAGCAAGGTCGCAGCTGGAAGGAAATGAGGGGACGCCAGCTTGTGAGGGCCAGGCCTGGCTTGCTCTTTGGGCATCTTGACTCGAAATTGAGACCTCTTCCCCTGGGGCTGGCCCAGACCCTGTCTCTGGGTGGGAATGGGGAATTACCATCTGAATGGACCACACAGGTCAGCCTGCTTCCAGAATTCTCACCAGCACCACAGCGAGAGGAGAAGGCTCTGTGCCGGACTGCAGAGGTCAGAGACTGTCATGGGCAGAAGGTGGGTATGAAACAGGAGAGGATGTGGTTAGAGCAGTGGGGTTGGGCCACATGGCAAAGAGCCTTGAATGCCAGGCTCAGTAAGTTGCAGTTAGGGGCAGACACAGAAGGTTTTGAGCATGAGCAAGTCTGTAAGTTGGATCAGGCAGTGGGGTGGACTCTCAAGAGAGATCACAATGGGAGGCCATGGAGGCACAGATGGGACCTGGACCAGTATCAGAGGGATGCAGCCCAATGCCTGGGGGCAGAGCAGGCTGAAGGAGCTGATGCAGAGAGGAGGAGGAATCGAGAACAGCCCTGGGATTTCATGTTGGCTGCCAAGACGGGTGATAGAAAGAAGGAAGCCTGGATGGGGAGCCACTCTAGGAAGAAAGATGATGGTTGGGTCTTAGTCATGTTGTATTTAAGACTATATGCCAGACAATAAAAGAGGCATAGCAGCTCCACACTGGAGATGGGGAAACTGAGCCCAAGAGAAATCAAAGGGCCTCCCTCTGCATAAGGCCACCATTAGCCTCTGAGACGGGGAGGTGTCCCTTCTGGCTATCGCAGCTGCTGTTCCTCACTGCCTCTTCTTTCTGGTGTGATACGGGGCTTTCAGGGTATGGGGCTTCCATCCTGCCTTCTAGCAGCCAGAAGTTTAGCTGGAGGGACTTAGAGGGAAGCAAGGCCAAGCAGACCCATTCAAGGCCCTTTCCAGGGCTGCAAGGTTGACAATTACAGTAGCTTCTGTTTATTGGCACCAACCATGTGCCAGAGAGTTTATGTTGATTTTTTTCTAATAACCCTAACAACCCTAGTGGGGGAAGCACTATTTTTATTCCCATTTTACAGATGGGAAAACCAAGGCTCAGAGAGGTTACGTTGCCCAAGTCGCACAGCAGAGGAGGAGAGGCTGTGGTATGGTGTCCAGGCTGCCTGACTCCAGGGCCCAGACTCTCTCCACTATTGCACTGTCCTTCCATGTGCCATTCTTCCAAGCAGAGGACATTAAGGGACAATGCAAGGGAGGTAATGGAAGGCCGTGACTGTGGTGAGACGCTGCCATCTCCCTCAGGAGCTTTGGGGGCTAGATGGGAGCTGAGGGCCAGGAGGTGAGCTGCCCTCCTTGTTGTGATGGACAGACTGTAAGGTGTCCCTCCATGACCCCTGACTCCCGTCGTTCATGCCTTTGTGTGTCCCCCTCCTCGTCAGTGTGGGTGGCACCTGTGACTAGCCTCTAACCAACAGAAGGTGGCAGAGGATGGGCTGTCCCTCCCACGATTCCATTCTATTGTACAGGACTCCATCTTGTCAGCAGACTGTCTCTAGATTCCCTCCCTGCTGGCTCGATGGAGTAAGTGGTTGTGTCGGAGAAACCTGTGTGTTAAGGAACTGCGAGCAGCCTCTAGGAGCTGAGGGCAGCCACCAGCCAACAGTCAGCCAGAAGCGTGGCCCTCAGTCCTGGACCAAGAGGCAGTGGGCTCTGCCAACAAAGTGAGCTTGGAGGCAGGTTCTTCCCCAGTCAGCTCTCCAGAGGAGAGCACAGCCCAGCCAGTGCTGTGCAGCTTCTGAGACCCTGAGCAGAAGACCCTGCTAAGCCATGCCTGGGCTCCAGCCCCCCAGAGACTGAAGATCACAACCGTGTGTCGTTTTAAGCTGCTAAGTGTGTGATCATTTGTTGGCAGTAGAAAACGACCGCACTTGTCTTGGGGCAGTCAAAAAGCTTTCAAAAAGCTGGCATGGCTGCCAGGATAGGCCCAGGGCAAGGATGGAAAGATAGCCAGGAAGGAGGGCAATGGAAGTGACTTTCCAAGACCAAACCCCTTCCCTGCCCCCAGGCCTGAGCTGAAGGCCCAACGCTGGGCCTCAGGGGTCTTTGCAGGGACTGCTCCCGAGTCCCACAAGCTCCAAAGCTAGACATGACCCTCTCTGCTTTCCTCCATCATGCAGGCAAGGACCCAGTGACTGCATGCTGCTCTCTCTGCCTGATTGGGTCTCTCTACTGTCCTGTCGGTGGTCAGCACCTTCCTGCTAAACGCCCTCCCCCACCCAGTCCTGCGCGATCACCCCTCATGACTGCCACGTGGTGGCTCTTCATAGGGGTGCTCCACGGCCCTGGCTGACCATCATTCATCTGTCCACACTTCTCCATCAGGTCTGTATCCTCTAGCTAGCTGTCTCCCTGGCCACTGCACCCTCCTGGCTGTCCCCACTCTTGAGGAGCCGAGCACTGGGTCATCTGTGTGGCCCAGCCTGCACAGGCCCCAGATGAGAACAGCAAAGTGATGTCCCAACAAAGCAAAGCCCTTGGGTTTTGCTCCAAGGGCCTCTTACATGTAGGCTCTGATTGAGTGGACACCCTGAAGACCAGGAGCTGCAGCATTCAGGGACTTCAGGAAACCCGGCTGGGCCGACACGTGTCGTGTTCAGTTTCCGCAGTGAACCAGAATGGATTTCCACTTGCAGAGTACCACACGAAACCCAACCCCAGTTTTCATTTTTTACTGAATCAGAACCCAAATCTAATCCGCAGGCTATTTCTGAAAAACCAAAAGGAAAAACAAAGGGACTCCCTAAAACATACAGACAGTGAATTGTGTTTTCGGATACTGTTGGGCTGGAAGGAAACGAAAGTGTGAGTGTGTGCTTTCTGCCTACCGACCTGAAGGAGTACTTCCTGTGCCCAAGGGAACAAGATGGTGCGAGACCTGGAATCCACGCCGCCTGTCCCATCAGAAGTCCCCAGGAGTGAGCGCTGGCAGGGGCCAGGCCCGCAGGCAGGACGCAGACCTCCCCAAGGCCTGGCCTTCCTCTCCCCCTCAGCCCTGCACTGTGAAGGCAGGAGGGGGAGCCGCTGCCTGGGGCACTCGCCGCACACGGGGAAGGCGGGGCGGCCCTGGCAAGCTCAGGGAGCTCTGTCCCTGGGAGAGAAGTGCTCCGGGGGTGGGCCTGAGGGTGGCCAGGAGAACCAGAAGCAGGGAGGGAGGCAGCATGGGAGTGGGCTGCGCCCGTGCAGAGTCCAAAGGCCTGAGTGCTAGCAGCTGTGGCAGCAGCTAACTCCAGAACCTTGGGTGGATGAGGCAGCCCTTCTCAGCCTCAGTTTCCTCATATGTAAAATGGGGATGAAAGCTCCCTACCTTCCTCACAGGGCTGCTGTGAAGACTGAAGGCCCGAGCTTCGTAAGAAGATGAATGCTGCTGGCCCAGTGTAGCTATCGGCTCTCAGTTCCAGCCAAGCACCCTTGTGTGCCTTACTCACTTCTGAGTGGAATGAGCTATGGGACCCCCTCCTCGCCCCTCCCCTCCCCTCCAGGTGATGGGGATAGAGGGGGAGGAAGAGGGGCAGGAGGCCTGGGCAGAGTGGCTCCTTGGAACTCCTCAAGTGTTCTGGGGGTGGTGAGTGGAGAGGCCAATGCCTGTGTCCTGCAGCAGAAGCTGGTGACTGGAATCAGGCCAGGCAGAGATGGGGTGGGGGGGCCAGGACTGGCAGGAGGACTGGGGCTCGGTTAATGAAGTATGGATTGACTGGACCAGGGGCTGATTAGCTCTGGCATTGGGCTTCTCCTGAGCAGCGGCAGCAGAATCAATACTAATCCCTTGATCCCATTAGGGGCTCCTGTGGATCTCTGGGACAGTCTGTGCCTCCCTTTGAGGCGGGACTGTCTGGAGCTGGAGGGTAAAGTGGGAGCCTTGACCAGCATCCCTCCTGCTAACTTCTTTCAACATTTCCCCTCCTGTTGCCTTCTGCTGCCACATCCCTGCTCCCATGCCCAGAGGGCAGGTGCCTTCTCCAGCTGCCTTGGCCCGCCCCCCCAGGCCTCTCTACCCACCCCACCTCCTCCTGGGTCTTGACCACTGGAGCTGGCTGTGCTCTTGCAAGAAGAGGCTTCAGCATCTGCCTTGGTCAGCGCCAGGGGGACTCAGGCTCCCAGTAATGGAGGATGGCTTTTTTCCTCTACAATTACAGCAGAAACTGTCTTAACCAGCCTCTCTTCAATGGTCTCAGCACATTATAAAGCACGTGCAAGCCTTACACTGGGGCTCCCTTCTGGTGGCCGCTCTGCTCACACCAGCTGAGCGCATCCTGTTGAGAGTCTGTAATTTGCTCCCAGCCTGTTTACAATAGCCATGCTTGTTATCCTCATCCCAGAATATATAAACCACAAAATATGATCTGGAAAGAAATGTTTCTATGAAAATTAAGTTGAATGCTCTCTAAAGACTCCATAAGGTGAGTCTGGAAGAAAAATTCTCCAAATTAGGTGAAGATTGGTGGGAAAAGTCATAAAAATTCTAAAGGATACTGCACTCGGATTGGTCACCAGTGTCCTTCAGGTCTTGGTCACTTTAAACAACTCACCACTGGAGGAGACGGGGTGCACCGTGGCATGGGTAATGTCAGAACTCCCATCAGCCGACTGTCCCCCAAGAAGAGGCCTCAACCTGCGTCAAAAAGGGAGAGGTGCTGCAAGCTGGCCAGTGCTGCAGGTTTGGGATTTGGGAACAGTGACCACGTATTCCACAGTAGTGGGGAAATGTCACCTATTGAACTCCTGCTCTTTGAAAGTTACTTGTCTCAAGTTGAAACGTGTGTGGCATGTGGGCATCATTTTGAAGGATTCTTCACGTTAACATACTTCGCTGATTAACCAGCTACTGTTCCAGTCTGATTGGGTAACACGGCTTTTATCATCCTCCAGAGATAAGTGGCTTGGATGGTTTCTGAGCTTGTTTGTAACTGACCTCCGTCACACACACGCACACACACACGCCATCTCTACAATGTTTGTACTCATCACCCTTCAGCCCGAGTGATGTGATGGAAGCCTCAGAGTGAACTGCGTCAAGTCCCTCCTTCCCTCCAGGCTGGGAGATGCTGGAAGGAAGCCCCTGCTCCCTCCCATGTTGCAATGTTGCCCACAGAATCTAACACAGTGCCTGCCCACTACAGATGCTGAATTAATATTTGCCAAATGGAATTAATAAGCCTCCTCTTCAGGGACTGGGGGCATTGATGAGGTTTTCGTTTGAATACTTGCAGGCTCAGAAGAAAGCCTTGCTATGGGTTTGGAATCTTGGTATCGGCCGGCCTTGAAGCCAACCTCATACCCAGCCCTGCCTCCCCAGGCCCAGCCTCTTCTAGGCTGTCCAGCCTGACTGGCTCGGCCCCAGCCTTGGGCACATCAGATCCCTCCCATCTGGATCCCAAACACCCCCTAGTTCTCATGCATAGTCCATGACACCCTAAAACCCGTAGACAAATTCTCATAAATAGGTCTTCCCAGATATGGTCAATGTCCATGGCTTATTGGACCTTAAATCATGACCAATTCCATGGAAAGCTGGGTGTGAAGTTTGGCCTTGAATGCCCACCAGACCCTCACTTTTCTCACATAGGACATTGCTTTATCCTCATGGGGCCCTGTCTTAATCTCAAGTTGCTAGAGAACTGAAAATTCTTTAGAACTCTTCCAATCCAGCCTCCATATTTTGAAGAGGAAGACAGAGGGATCCCATCCTCCAGTGGAGAGCTGGCCAGAACACTGTCCAGGCCACTGCTTTCCCACCTCCCTGCTGCTGCCTCCCAGCACTCTGCCCGTCACCAGATGACCATCCCCCACGTGGCCTCACACACTCCACCCACACTATAGCCTTTGTCTATGTCCAGTGGAGGCTCCTGAGAGCACCCAGTGGGCTGGAAGGGCCTCCTCATGTCTGCACTTGCTGAGAGACAAATGACAGTTGAGGCTGGTCACAGACATGAGTGACAAGTGTCAGGTGAGGGGTCATGACCACAGTGGACCCTGGGCCGCCACACTCATTCATGCTGCACAGTTTCCTGTCAGCCACCCCTTGTGCCTCCACTCGACCCTTCCTCAAACATCCCATTCTCCCTGCCCCTGCCTCCTGCCCTCTCCTGGCTTCTAGGTGTGGCCAAGCCTCCCCTCCATCTTTTGGGCCCAAAGCAATTCCAGGGTCTAAGGCAGATGCAGCCTGCGGGGCCAAGCCTTTGCCCACAGGCAAGCTACTGCCCTCCCTCCAGGGCCCAGGCAGAAGCACAGGCTGTGGCGAGGTGGTCATCCTTGCAGCCCCACCTTAGACTGGCCTCTGATCTTCTGGAGGTGGGGTGGGTGTAGCCTCCGCTCCCACACAGCCCAGGCCCTGGCCCCATTATCCACACCCGCCCCCTGCTAGCCATATGGCTTTCTCCGAGGCTGGGGGCTCTCCCTATTCTGCTTAATAACCACCTGATAATTAGCTCCATGATTTTGCTACTATGCCTGTAATAGCTGCCATCAAAGTTATGGGGTTTTCAAGCCGTAACGGCTTCCAGAGTAATTAATGCACAACTGGGTTTAGTGCAAAGTTTATTTTTAGAGCTTTCCTCCCCCATCCCCCCCCCTTCATAGATGTTTTGACCAAATAGACTGTATGGGATCAGAAGTGTCTCTCCATGGCCTCCTTGCACCCTGTCACCATCTCCCCCCTTTCCTCTCCTGCCCCCATTCTTGCTCCTGCCTCTAGGGAGGTGCTGCCTCTTGCTGCGGTGGAGGCAGCTTTCATGGAGGAGGGTGTCTCTGAAGTGGCTCTAGGCCAAGGCCTGTGTGTGTCCCTGTGCTCGCCCCGCGCCTGACCAGGTCTGAGGGTTCTGGGGCCTGCCCCTTCCCTGCTCCTGATGGCAGCCTGAGCCAAAGGGTCTGGATTGGTGTCTGACTCCACCACGTCCTGACTGTGATTCAGGGGTTGGCCTGCTGACTTCCACAGAAAGAGCGATGAGGACAGCACCTCCTGCCAGGGGTGTTGTGATGCTGAACAGGAAGTGTGGGGTGTTGTCTTTGGACACCACATGTGCCACCTAACAGCTGTTACTACTTGACGACAACCCAAGCAGACAAGTGGGAGGTCGAGCAGGTACCAGAGATAGGAGGCTTGGGTGAGGAGGCTGTCAGAGGAAACAGGTGTAAAGGCAAGAAGGAGCACAGGAGAGGCTGGGCCTGTGACCGCCAAGTGGCACCAAGCTCAGCTTGCCATTGCTCTCTCCATCCTGGGATTAGAACCCTCCCCAAGGTGAAGGACATTTGGAAAAGCTCCTTTGGGAGTCACTGAGAACCGGAGGAACTCTCCCAGCCAGGCCTTTTAGATGTTCGCCAACCAAACCAAGGCCCTGACTCCACCCTTTGCAGCCCTGTCAGTGACCTTGCAGCGTGGGCTGGGGCCAGGGGTGTGGCATGAGGTCACTCTGCTTCATCACACTCAGCACGAGACCCAGATAGGTGTCCGGTGGCGGGGAGGGGGACACTCGGCTCTTTCACCTGCTGGAGCCGAGGAAGAAGAGTTTGTAGGAGACACAGCAGACACCCCAGGATTATTCTCCCTGCTGTGTGCCCCACTGTTTGTCTCTGCCTGTAACCTCTAACCCTGGTGGGTCTTCCACTCCCCTGAGGAACGAGGGGCAGCCTGTCTACCACCTGCCCACAAGGAGACTGTGGAGGCAGAGTGGGCCTTTGGTGGTAGGGGCAGGCAGGGGCATGCTGGCCAACCCAGGAAAAGAGAGCTCTTTACTAGAAGGCAATGCTTGGTTCTTCCACAAGGGGCCAGAGCTGTTTGGAGATAGGACCAGACAAGGAGAGGAAAACACACTGTTGCCAAAACTGGAGGCCAAAAATCCTCCTAAGCCATGGCACTGGACTCTGCCAGAGATGGCGAGCACACGCTGCCTGGGGCTGGGAGGACAGCTGGCCTCTGAGGTGTGTCACTGCACAGTGCTGAGCATGGGTGGTGAGCACACGAGGACCCCTCAGGGGCTGCCCAAGGCTGTCCTCCCTGCACTTCTCCCCCGCAGACACCACCTGCGTCTTGCATAGTGCTCAGTACAGAAGTGAAGAGGAGGACAGAGAGTAGGATGTGCCCATTGCCACCTTCATGAGGTCACATGAGAGAACAAGGCCCGGAGGAGGATGCAGACCAGACAGGAAATTTGAGCAGGCTCCTCTCATGCAGGGGGTGCCTCTCCTGGGGCCCCTGCTGCTGCCATTTTGAGTACTGTCTCCCCAGGGTGTGGCAGCCCCACCAGGACCACCTGTCCTTCCTGCTGATACTTGGCTCCAGTGCCAGGCACTCTGCCCTACACACAGCGGGTGCTTCACAGTAATTTCCTACTGATGTTGACAAAGGGAGGGCACCTCCCAGGGCTTGTCCCCAAAACATCTCTTGTTGGTCTTCAGAGCACTCACTCCAACACTGACCCCTTTATCCAAGCTATGAAAAAAATATCTGGGCACAAACGTGGACATCACAGGAGCTGACATGTCTTGAGCACTCACTGTATGTACATCAGTCGCCATCGTATGGGCGTTAACTCATTTAATTCTCAGAATGACCTTGTGAAGTAGGTAGTGATGGTACCCCATTTCATAGATGAGAAAACTGAGGCACAGAGAGCTGCCATAACTTGGCAAAGGGTATATGGCTTATTGGCGGCAGAGTTGGAGTTTAAACCAAGGCAGGTGTGTCTGAAGTCTGTACCCTTAACCTGTGCACTCTGCTGACTCGTAAGTGGGCAGCGCCATGCCCCAGACCTGGAGGGACAGAGGCTCATTTCACCCAGGCAGGCAGGCAGCAGCAGTCCACAGGGAGATGGCAGTCTGGGCTCCACTGTGAAAACCCCACTGCCGTGTGTCTGGAGCCAGGCCCAGCCCTTCTGGGTGTCCGGCCCCAGCCCCGGTCTCTGGCCATCCTCTTCTACTCTCTCTTGCAGGTGTCTACCTCACAGGGATCCTGACCGTGCCCCCGGACATCACCCCCTCTCAGACTCTGGTCAGGCCGGACTCCGCAAACCTGCTTCCGCAATGGGTGGGTTGTGAGCGCTGGTAAGACCTGCTAGCCAACATTCGGCTTCTCTGCTGTCCCTGTGCCTGGCCCACCCGGCCCATTCCTGTTCTTTTCTCCCCTCTGCTTGTCACCGTCTGCTGCCGCTGCCCCTGGGGCTACCTCTCTTCCGACCTTGCCGCCGCTCAGGTAACGAGGAGCTGTGGGCCCAGCCAGCCTTGGAGATGCCGAAAAGACGAGACATCCTTGCGATCGTCCTCATCATCCTGCCCTGGACGCTGCTTGTCACTGTGTGGCACCAGAGCACCATCGCGCCTCTGCTGGCCTCGCACAAGGGTGAGCCCCTGCCCCCAGCCCGGCTTTGGTAATAAGAGTGACCACAGCCAACGCTAATGGAGTTCTTATTTTCATTTACTAGGCAGCTAGGAGGAGTGAATGCTCCAGGCCAGTGACCTTATCCTTTTGGGGGTCTTGGTCCCTTTGGGAATGATAAATGCTGCTACACACACACACGCACAACTCTGCATCCAGTTCCAGGGCATGCAAGGACTGGAGCATTCTGCAGCGAGTGGGAAGGATAGATGGATAAGGTTCCCGGCCTGTGTTGTGTTTTAAAACCTTCCAGGGAGAGTATATTACTCGCTCTCTTTTCCTGGTTGGGCAAACTTGATCTAGTCCTACTCTGTCAGAATAGGCCTGGGCAGAGGAAAAGTTCCAGGACTGAGTCCCTTCTCAGAGGAAAAGTCCCAGGGGAAGAGCTGGGGTTAGAACTGGCTTCTTCTGGCTCCGAGTCCAGAGCTTTCCCTCTACTAGGTTGCCTTTCCCTCTCACACTGGGGCTCTCTACACCCCAAAACCTTCCATGTGTCTCACATCTGGCCTGTCCCCTCATTCCTTGGTCCATAGTCTCACGCACTTCTCCCCTCCCCACTCCGTGCATGCACAGACTCAATAGTCTAGGCCGGTAATTCTCCCAATGAAATGTGCATAAGATCACACAGGCTCAGGCCCCTCCCAGAGAGAGATGATGGGCCCTGGGTAGGGCCTGGGAATCCACATGTAGCCCGTAACTCCAAGTGATCTGGATGCTGGCAGGGGCCAAAAATCAGAGTCTGAAGCTCCACGGTTACACATCAGGTCCTGCTCAGCCCAGCTGTTCCTGAGGCTTCTGAGAGGAAGGGCCAAGCTAAAGATGGCTAAATTCCCACTGCCCAATGCTGGGCACCTAGAGCCTCTCCTCCAGACATTTATCCTCTCTCCCAACTCCAACATCTCTTCTTTGGCCCTTGCCATTTTAGAATTGTTATCCTACAACTACATCGTTCCTGAGGGGTTAAGACGACCATATATAAAGTGACGTATCGCATGGATTCCATTCTTGAAAGAGCTCTGGGGTCAGAGATGTCAGGCTGTTCTGCTAAGCACTGATGATACTGCCTGAGGATGGGGAATTGGCATTCTCTCTCCCCAGGGCAGGCCAAGAGGAACTGAACAAAAGCTGCAGGGAAATAAAGTTAGGGTCGTCAGGACTCAAAGGTTGCAGAAGCCCTGAAACCAGCGGGAAGAGTCAAGTCATACTGCGTGGAGAATCTTCTCAGGGCACAGGTCCGCCTGCTGGGATGATTTGAGTGGCAGAAAGGTGGGGAAATGGCGCTAAATCTCCTTCCTGGGTCTTGGTTTCCAAAACTTTACTGACCACAGGATTAAAGTAATCCTTATATATATCCTGGTCAGAATCTCAATCACCCATCTCTCTCTCCTCAACCTTGTTATCTTTGCACAGTTTGACCCAAAACTCCTCCAAAAAGCCACCTATGATCACCTGTGTCTATGCTAGTCTTCCCACCCCTGGATTCACACTCCCGCAGGCATCGTATCCATGGCCCGGGGAGCAGGCTCCTAGCTGCTGCTGTGTCTTGTTGCGCCATTAGCTTGTGCAGCCTCCCTACTTCTGGGTCCATCAGCATCTCCGCCCAGAGCCCAGCGCCAGATGTCACACAAGCGTTCTACACACCCCACCTGCTAACGACAGCAGTGGGGAAGAGGGGAGGTGATGGAATGGCTAATCCACAGTATTCTCCCTGGACCTAACTTCTGTGCTTTCATGCAATGGCTCATTTCATCTTTTCCGTAGCTGCGTGAAGCCATGAGGAAGTAGGGCTGGACACCGTCCTACTTCTCTACATAAGGAAATGACAGAATCTGCCGGGCAGTGTTCTGAGCCCTTCACATGTATTGACTCATTAATCCACATGTTAACTCAATAAAGTAGATGCTATCATTAGCCCTATTTTCTCTTTTTTTGAGAAAGATTGGCCCTGCGCTGACATCTGTTGATAATCTTCCTCTTTTTCTTTTTTCTCCCCAAAGCCCCGGTACATAGTTGTGTATCATAGTTGTAGAGTTGTAGCCCTTCTATGTGGGATGCGCCTCAGCATGGCTTGACGAGCAGTGAGTAGGTCTCCACCCAGGATCCGAACCGGTGAACCCTGGGCCGCCGAAACGGAACACGCAAACTTGACTGCTATGCCACTGGGCCAGCCCCAATTAGCCCTATTTTATGGTTGCTCAAATTGAGGCACCAGAAACTAAGTAACCTGCTCAATAGCATATAGTTAACAAGCGACAGAAGTGGGCAGCGTCTGAGCCCAGGCATTTGGATTCCGAGGTCTGTCACCACCTCCTGCTGAGATGGGGTGAGAGCAGGAGGGCCCCAGAGCTGTTCAAACAGAAAGATGTAACTTGGAGAGAAGGGACTCACTAACAACAAGGATACCAATGGCCCTGAAGTCTCCTCTTGCCGGGACCACTAGCTTCACCAGTGAGGACAATGTCTAGGATGTAAGAAAAAGCATGCTCATTAGAGCTCCCCACTTGGAGCAGGTTTCCCTCAGGAAGGAATGGGTTCTCCTTGCCTGTGAGTGTTCACCAGAGGCCAACTTCTGCAAGGTTTCACACAGTGCCTCTCATGGTGTCCTTGGGGAGACAGGGGTAAGATGCTAGGGGGATGTTGGGACCATGAGGGTCAGTATGGCCAGTCTTCAGATGGTTGAATGAGTGTGTCCAGAAAGTGCAGATTTGGAGATTGACATCAAACCAGCAGAAGAGCTAGAACAGGCCTCCACCCTATCCTTTTGTGTATGCCAAAATGTAGGAATATTTCAAGTCAGAAATGACAGATTCAGGAATACAAAACTATCTTGATAACTATGGGCAAAACCCTGGAATAAAATGCAGTAGTATTAAGATTCAAAGGATTGATTAGATAAGCCCAGGAGGGGAGAGGCCCCACTTGACTAGAGGGTTTGTGAAAACTCAGGTGAGCTAACCCCAGACTCTTCGGGGTCCACATTGTGCTGTGGCCACAACGACACTAGCCCTGCTCTCAGGCATTGCAGCAGCCACACCACAGAGGCTGCCAATGCCCCTGTGCTCTGCTGGCCCAACCCTGTGCGGGGCAGTGCGGTCAGCTCTAGCCAGATGAGCGGGGCACCAGGGTGGTGAGGCCTGGGACACTTTGTCATAGAAAACCCAACACATTTAGGAACTGAGCACGCAGTTGTGGAATACAGCCAGCTGCCCTCAAAAAGCTACAGAGCTGTCAAATGTGAGCAGGAGGAAGAGGTTATTTCTGTGTCACCCAGGAGTCAGAACTAGAAAACCCCCTCCAGAGCATTCCAGAGATGCAGACTTCGCGTTTAGCTCTAGGTGGTAGAGCCCAGGGAGGGGCCGCTGACAGCCTGCAGACAGAGCAGAGGTTTGTCGTGGCAGGGTGGGTGGCATCCTGCCGAGGATCTGAGGCCAGAGCCAGGCCGTCGCTCTTGTCCCCATACTGCCTGTCTCCCAACCCCACAGATGATGGCACTGACCCCCGGCGCGACGCGGCACCAGGTGCTGACCCTAGGCAGTACTGCATGTCTGACCGCGACATCGTGGAGGTGGTGCGCACCGAGTACGTGTACACGCGGCCCCCGCCATGGTCCGACACTCTGCCCACCATCCACGTGGTGACGCCCACCTACAGCCGCCCGGTGCAGAAGGCCGAACTGACGCGCATGGCCAACACGCTCCTGCACGTGCCCAACCTGCACTGGCTGGTGGTGGAAGACGCGCCGCGCCGCACGCCGCTGACCACGCGCCTGCTGCGCGACACAGGCCTCAACTACACGCACCTGCACGTGGAGACGCCCCGCAACTACAAGCTGCGCGGCGACGCCCGCGACCCGCGCATCCCGCGCGGCACCATGCAGCGCAACCTGGCCCTGCGCTGGCTACGTGAGACCTTCCCCCGCAACTCCAGCCAGCCCGGTGTGGTGTACTTCGCAGACGATGACAACACCTACAGTCTGGAGCTCTTTGAGGAGGTGGGATGGAGCAGAGGGCAGGGGAAGGGGGAGCCGATGCGGGGCCTGAGGCCTGCGGCAGGGAGCATGGAGACGCGCACTCCCACGGAGGGGCCCTTTGGGTATGCACACAGGGAAACCACAGGAGGGGTGCCAGGCTGGGGTCAGTGCTGTCAGCACAGGAGAACCTCGCTGCAGATTTCAGCAGCCCCACTGGGTACAGGGAAGAGAGTTGGAGTTGGAGCTCCTGGACCACAGTCCTGGCCTCAGAGGCACTGTCTGAGTGAGGGCTTAGAGTGGGGTCATTCAGTGTGGATGCCAGAAACCTCTGTGGTGGAACAGTTTGCATGTCCTTGGGGTTTGTGGGTCATGGTAGTCTAGGGGAGGGGGACTCTGAATTAGGAAGACTGGGAGGTTTTGCAGCAAGGGAGAAAGCAGGGCTGCAGGTCATATGGAAAGGGGAAGATGAGCTGATTTGAGGCCAGGCCTTGCCCACAGCCAAGGGCAGCTTCCTCCACAGATACCCATCTCAGGGGATACGTCTGGAGGCAGGGCTGGCCTGGTTCCCCTGGTGTGGCCTCACATGGCCTGTCTGCATAGAGCTAATTGGGGATTTCACCTTCCATGGGGATGGGCATCATGCCTCATCAGCAGTCCCAGGCACCCTGACTGACTCTGGATCCCCCACCTGTAGATGCGCAGCACCAGGAGGGTGTCCGTGTGGCCCGTCGCCTTTGTTGGCGGCCTTCGGTATGAGGCCCCACGGGTCAACGGGGCAGGGAAGGTGATTGGCTGGAAGACAGTGTTCGACCCCCACCGACCATTTGCAATAGACATGGCTGGGTTTGCAGTCAACCTGCGGCTCATTCTACAGCGAAGCCAGGCCTACTTCAAGCTGCGCGGCGTGAAGGGAGGCTACCAGGAAAGCAGTCTCCTCCGAGAACTTGTCACCCTCAATGACCTAGAGCCCAAGGCAGCCAACTGCACCAAGGTAAGACCCTCAGCAGAACTGACAGCTGCAATGCAAGTGTTTCCAAGTCCATCCACACCCTCCCTACAGGGCAGGGAGAAGGACATTAGGCCTCAAAACAGCCTCGCAAAGAAGAATCAGCCTAGAGCTATGCCTTCCCAGAACACCCTCCGGGAAGGCAGCTTGTCACCTGTGAGGCAGCCCAGGAAAGCCAGGCAGGGAAATGGGGAGGGTGGTGATCAGTGAAGCAGAGCCAAGGATCGCTTTCCCCTCCCCACACGGCTGTGCTCCACGACCTCCCTGCCAAATACGCACACATGCGTGCACACGCGTGCACGCACAGATACTGCTTCTACTTTGGACTTCTCTGGCTGGGGCCTGGCTAGCACTTGGCTGAGTTGAAGGCTCCTGAAGGACTTTCTCCCTCTCTAGAGAGATGATCAAGAAACCCAGGCAGGATGAGAAGCATGAGGAAAACTTGGGACTTCTTTGTCTATTTTCTGTAGCTCTAGACTTTCTGTTTCCAACAGATATTTTGAATGCATACATATACAAACAGCAAGAATGAGGGGGTAGGTAGAAATAAAGCACAAGGGAAGAAATTTTGACCAAAAGCAAGGGCAAATGGAGGGGGCAGGAGAGATACTGGCAGGGTGTGGGAGGGAGCGGGGGTCAGGGGCCTGCCCCATGTTGTTTCGTGTCTGGACACACAGATCCTGGTCTGGCACACGCGGACAGAGAAGCCAGTGCTGGTGAACGAGGGGAAAAAAGGCTTCACTGACCCCACTGTGGAGATCTGAGCCCCGATACAGGTACAGCGGGGATGAGGGCGGGCAATGCACGGGGCAGGGGTGTACCGGGTCTGGACACAGAACACATCTGCCTGCCAGGCAAGGCTTCTCCTCTGGGTCTTCACTTGTGGGAGGACAGGGCAAATGCGGGCAGAAGAGGCAGAACTGACGTCCCCTTCCCCTTGCACCTCTGCAAGTTGCCAGGAGCCCACTGCCCCACACAGCTGGGTCCTTCTGTCACAGGTCCTTGGAAGGCCTCACCTTCCAGACACCCCCTCCTGACCCCCCCATCGTTATTATTGTCATTGTGGCCATGATGCTATCCATTGCAAGGCTCTGCTCTGTAGCCTCTCTCCCAGGCTCTGTCTTCCCCAGGGGTTCCTCTTCAGTCATGCCGCTGTGACAGTGGCCCTTCGCTCACTGCTTCCACCTCATTGAACATGTCCATGTGGCTATCAGCAGTGACTGTGCAGCACAGTGGTGAAAGCACGGACCCCAGGGCCTGGTTCCACACCCAGGCCGACCACTCTTCACTGTCTGACCTTGCTTGCTTTCTCTGGGCCACAGGGGTCTGTATCTGTCAAAGGAGTTGTTGGGGCACCAGGAACAGTCTCTGGCACATACTATTCCCTATACGTGTTGCTATTTTTATTTGATTCTTTAAAACCCTCTATTCTCGTAGGCCACAAGATCTATCTACACTTTAGAGGTAAAGAAACGATGTTCACAAGAGCTAAATGAAGTGAAATGTGCTAGGGGGTTGGCAAAGCCAAGAATTTTCTGTGGGCTTTTCTATGATCTCATCACAGAGGTGGCAGCTCAGGCAGTGAGACGCACATCTGTTCTCTGGCCCCAGAGTTAAGCTTCAGCTTCTCTATCACATTTGCAACCGTCCTGCCCACAGGGGACCACAGGCTATCAGTCTGCCTGTTTTCGTTCTCTGAACTTAAAAAATCAACTTAGCCAGTGCCACTGAGAATGCAGTGCAAGCCTCCTTTCCTGCCTCCCACCCTCACTGGGTCACTGGAAGAACCTGCTCCCACCCACCTCTCAGTAAGAGTCCACAGAGGATGCTGGGGCTCAGGCTCTGCCGAGCTCTGGGTGAGCCCTGCTGGGGGCTCAGGATTAGGCAGCTTGGCCAGACTGGCCATTCCCTCCCCTGCCTCCCTCTCCCGCCTCACCTGTTCCTCCTCTCCCCTTCACAGGAGCCTCTTTCCCAGACTGTGTTCTTGGCCTTCCATCCTCTCCCCATGGCTGATGGTCCCGTCAAGGCAAACTCCTAAGGAATCGCCATCATCCCCCTTTCTATTCTGGGGGCTTCAGAGAGAGCCCAGCCTGATGCCAGGGCAAAGGACGGAGAACCCAAAGCACAGAAATCCCAGACCCGTTCTCTTCCATCCAGCATGACCAGGGGCACAGCTGCTAGTCAAGCTGTGCCAGCCAGTGAGCCAGTGCCCCAGCATGCCTCCCAAGAGCTTCCTGCACTGACTGGGTTGCGGGCACAGACACTGTGGGCACCCAAGCCCTGGAGTGACGCCAGGCTGGGAGGGAGGTGAAAAGACACCGACGGTGAAGTGGAGTGTGGCCCTCCCCAGCTCCCTGCTCCCGGGGCCCAGGATGACCACACAGGACACCTGGCCAGGGAATTCTGAAGAAAAAAGCAGCCCCCCAGGCATCAGGAAGGCCCCACGCTCCTCCTCAGAGAACTGCTCCCAAGGAGACATATGTCTCTGGCTTTCCTCTGGCCCCTGTTTCCAGAGCATAAGGCTGTCTTTGATCCCAACAGGCAACCAACCCTGCATGAGGGGCCTGGTTCTTCCAACAGGCCCCCTGTACCTCAGGCTGTGGTGGGAGCAGAGCCCCTTCCTCTGGTCCTACGTCCCTCAAGCCTGCTCCTTCCAGCACAGGGAAGGAGGTGGGCCCTTGAGCCAGCACAGGTCATGGGCTGACCTGGACTAAAACCACATGGGCCCTGCCCACACACGGCCTCCCCACCACCCACCAGGCACCAGAGCCCCTTGCCTGGGCTGGGACCGGGGAGGGCAGGAGCCCTCTTCCTGGAGACCACAGACCTCAGGGCTTGGGGCACCAGGGGTGGGCAAGAACAGATGGAGCAGGGAGGCCGGCCATTCCACTCCTTCCTGCCCCTGGTCTGGGGGCAGGGGAACTTTGGGTTAGCAGAGGGATTGATGGGAAAGGGGGCAGAGGTCATTTGGACACTGAGGGGAGAGGAGACCTGAGCACACACTACTTTGGAAATCCTCTTTTAAACACAAAATGGAAAAGAAAAACTTCCTTGCCCCTAAGTTGGGAGCATGCAGAGCAAGCCCACCTCCTGTCCAGCCACCGCCTTTCCACCCAGAGAGCAGTGTACATGCACTGTTCCCCTCTGCCATGAGGGAAAAGCCTTTCCCTGGTTCCAGGCCACTGCAGAGGCCCCTGGCTTTCTGACTGGGGACAGAGCCCCCTGGTGGTCATCCCACTCATGGCTCCTGAGAGTTGGAAGCACAATTTTCCTCCCAAGTGGAGGGAAAGGAAAGGCCTGAGCCTACTGAAGAGGTGTTTTATATTTTAACCGCTAACAGCCCCCACTCCGTTTAAACTCACAGTACTGGTCTGAGGACCACTGAGAACCCCCTCCTGGTGGGCGTGGGGGGACGACTCAGTCCTGCGACCTAACATTCAGAAAATAGCATCGGCTGCCTATATTGAGATGGATTTAACTTCCCACAGTATTCATGAAACTGTCAGATGGGATCATATCCCTGAGGACCTGAGCCACTTTGCAGGATGTTCCCCAATCTCATACTTTGGATGGTTGCTTTGGAAATCAACCCCTCAGAATCAGGTAGGGTGGCACGGGAGAGGAGGAAGGAGGTGGGCACAGGGCACCCATCAAATGGGTGAATTTATGCCCAGGCACCCCACTGTCTTGTGCACCGAAACCAGCCCTGGAGGCTCAGGTCAGCCCAGCTGGTCTCAGGCCACCTTCTTAGCCAAAAACCCAGGGCTTGTTTTCAGGAAATTGATAATGAACGACAAAACGGGATAGTCTCCCTCTTTTCTTTTTGGCAGATGCTAGTTCAGTTGTTTTCACCTAATATCCCCTCTGAGCTGCATGAGTATTTATTTATAATTATAACCCTGCTGGACTGCAGCTTTTGTCCTTGTTAGAAATGAGTTTGTTATAAATCAGAATTGGGTCCAGGACCACAATTTGTTCTCCAAACCCAGTCTATTCCCTGCTCCCCACGATAAAGGAGTGAGGCCAGGGGCTAGAAGTCCCAAGAACAGAGGCTGGGGGGAGGGTGGAGCCCATGCAGCTGCACCATCTGGTCTGTTTTAATTTAATAGTATTTAATTTTTTTCAAAATTAAAAGTCAAATACAGTTTTTAACAGTCCTAATTCTCCTCAGCCCTACCTTACTTTATTCTCATGTATTGCTTTAACCATCCAACAAGTATTCACTTGTCAGATGCCTACTAAGAACAGGCGTTATTCTAGGAACTAGCCCAGAGCAGTGACGAGCCAGAGCACGGTCTGCACAGAGCTTACCTTCCAGTGAGAGGACACGCACAGACAGCAAACGTCTCTAGGGTCCAGGTGTGGTCTGTTCCGGGAGAAGAGTAAGGCTGAGCAGGGAGACAGCAGCTGTGGAGAGGAGCTGATCCCCAGGGTAGTGTGGTCAGAAAGCCCTCCCTGAAAAGGTGACATCTGGCCGAGCAGCAGCACAGACACACAGTTATCTGGGTCAGAGCATTCCAGAACAGGGATCTCTACCCGAGGTGGGAGGGCGCTCGGTGTGTTTAAAGATCGGCAAAAAGGCCAGTGTGAGTGCAGCTGACCGGGGAGGTGGGAGAGGCTAGTGGGGGGAGACAGGATGGACACGGGAGCAGGGAGGCACAGGACATGTTGGCCCTGGGAACCGGGGTAAAGCTTTTGGCTTCTACTGTCAGTGAAAAGGAAACCACTGGAGGCTTGGGAGCAGAGGACTGACAGGATCTACGTGGCCTTTTGGAAGAAACACTCCGCTTCCTGTACTGACAATAAATGAGAGGACAAGGGCAGGCCAGGGGACAAGGAGGCAGCCCCCACGATGATCCAGGCACGAGATGACCATGAGCTAGATGAGGGTGCAAGCTTTGGGGCAGAGAAAGGTGGTCTAGTTCCCAAAGTGTCTAAGAGGCACAGCCAGGAGAACTTGCTGATGGATGGGATGTCGGATATGAAAGAGAGGAGCCAAAAATAACGTGAGACACAGAAGAGAACTGCCGTTTCCTGACATGGGGCGGAGTGCAGGAGGGACAGTGTGGGGGTGGTGGGAGTTTGGGGTCACGTGACTTAGATCCCTGCAGGAGAGGAGTGAGTGGACAGCGACCAGCACACCTAGAGCTCGGATGGACAAACATTGCAGAGTACTAGCGTCCAGGCTGTTTACAAGCCCAGGTCGATAAGCCCCCACAGTGAGTGTGGACAGAGGGAAGAAGAGGCCCAAAGAGTGGGGCTGGAGACCTCCAGCATTTCGAGGTCAGGGTTAGGAGGAGGAGTCTTCAAAAGAGACTGAGCTGATGCCATCCCGTGGGAAGATCGGACAAGCCGTGAATGAGCTCCGGGGAATGATCTCTGCCGGGTACTTGACAGAGAGAAGCTGCAGGGCTATGTGGCAGATAAGAAGGTCAAGAACACTAAGTTGGTGCAGGAGGATCTCACCTTAAGAAAGGACCAGTGTATCTTTGCAGATTCACATAAAAGAGCAATTTGAGGGGATTCTTCACTTTAGAAAAGGATTCACTGTAAGATTCTATAAATATCAGTTCCCTGTCACATTTTCCAACAGAAGCCACCTACATACTGCTTTGCGGAGCACACTCTGGTGTAAAGCAAGACCCAGAGACACTGATCCCCAGCACTGGCCATGCCCAAGTAGCCCTGGCCCCATCCATGTCTGAGGTCTGTGCTTTCCATTCCAAGGCAGTTCAGGAACAGCTGGTGAGTTTGGGCAAGATTGTGGACTTTGCCCTCATCTTGCCCCCCAGTCATCATCCGTGAGGTTCACTTTAATAAACTCCATTTCTCTGCCCCCAGTGGGACCCTTGGCCCCAGCCCCTTGTGACTGTCTGTCCTGACTCGGCTCAGTGGCTGCACACCACAGCTGCCCCCAGTGCAGAACCCTTTCCTTAGCCAAGCACTTGTGGGGCTGTGGGGAGCCTCACGGTCTGCTATTCCCCCCTGCCCCCAGTCTTTGTGGGCTCCTGGTGTAGGCACCGTCCTGGGGCGGGGGGGTTGTCTGCTATTTGACTATTACTGAAGATAATTCATTTGTGGCAATAGAATCCAGATGTTGTTGGTGAAGAAAACTCACCCCCCATAGCTAACTCACATGCAGAGCTCACATGCCCGCCAGTACCAGAATGATGTATTTGACTTCTCCTCTCCAGGCACATTGGCAATCCAACTGACACTTCAGGGGGAGTGCAGGTCAGAAGGGAGGTGGTAAGGAGCCAGGGACTGGATCATCCACTCACAAGGTAAAGTCAGTGTCTGGAGCTGGGCTAAATGTGAGCCTGACCCTGCATGGCCTGCACCTCTGGCTAACAGCGGCACAAACAGGATTGGAGAAACATCACCAAAGAAGATTTGGTTCAACTCTACTGCTTTATTGCAATTCAGGACAGTGAACCTGAGCCAAACCACTGGACTCTTTCCCCAGAACAAGCGCCTCAAAAGTGGACAGACAACTGTGAGGCAGGCTGCCTCTCCTCCCTGCTACATGGCCAGAGGGGATGAGAGGGAGAGGGAGCTGGAACAAGGCCTGCGCCAGGCTGCAGGCCAGTCTGTGGCTGCCCCAACATTCCAGGGAAGCGACCTGCCCAGCACTGGAGCGGGCCTCCTGCTGTCTCCCTGCGGCCCTGAGAGGGTATGCTTTCTGCTAGGAGCTACCTCTTCTTAGCTGATGGTTCCCCCTGAGTAAAACTGGACACACTCTCTAATTCAGGAAAGCGAGTGGCCGAGTGTTTCTGCTTCTCTTAAGCTTGGCCTGTCATCCTGTCAGATGCAATGAGAGTGAGAATGAAAAGGAGGAAACATGTGTCTCTCAAACGGAGCTTCTCCCAGAATCCCAGAGAAGGCTCGGAGGGTCTGAAGAAAGAACAAAGCCAATGAGGAGATACACCCCCCTCCCTATCTCCTATAAGTGGTGACAACTCACTACTTCAGAAATGAAAAGGAGCCAAGAGGATGTGGCCAAACCACGTGAGAACCTCAGAGGAACAAACCTGCGTCAGGAGCCATGGCCAACTAGTCAGGCACTTTCCTGGGGCCCTCAGGCACCCTCCTGGAGACTGGATTAGACATCCCCGCCCCCAGAGAGACATCCCTCTGTCTTCTCCCAGAAGAGCGGGGAAGCAGGAAGGCACCATCAACAGAGCCAGGTCAAGAAGCCACTTCAGGGAAGAAGGGGTCCCTCCCTGGCCATCCTACCTCTCCTTTTCAGGTCTCTCAGGTTTAGGGTCTTGAACTGAAGCAGTGGGCAGAGCTGTGCCCCTTGGCTCCCTGACGTTGCTACTTAAGGACACTCTCCTGATGGGAGGGTGCGAGGGGGCCGGCCAGGCTTCCTGTCAGCTGGGAGGAGGGTGGTGCTCTCCTGCTTCCCACCACCAGGAGGTGCTGGGTGGTGCTGTTCAGTTGACGTACTGGTTCCTGCCTAGGTGGGGTGTTTCAGTGAACTGTATCACAGGACCTGCCATCTTCTCCTCGAAAACAATGACCTGGGGGAGAGGAGGGCTGGGGTATGACAACAGCAGAGGTCTGTCATAGAGCCAGAAGAGGGGGCCTTCAGGAGGGGGCTGGGAACCAGGCTGGAAGGAATAGGGACCCACAACTCAGCACCAAGGAGGAGCACAGAAGGGCTGGCCACAACCTCTGCCCCTCTCCTGCCCTCACCAGCCTTAACAGCCTGTGACCAAGGGCCCCAGGGAAACACTGTGATGCCAGGGAGGGCAGGGAGGAGAAGGGGGTCCTGGGGAGAAGGAAGGGCCTGCAAGTACTCCCACCTGGTTGATGCCTTGGTCCAACCAGGCCCCTGGGAGGTACAGTGTCTTCTGGGGTCCGATGTTCCAGTAGCGTCCAAGGTTTTGGCCATTGATGAATACAACCCCTTTCTCCCAGCCCTTTAAGCAGAATAGGAAAGGTGTTAGTCAACCATGAAAGCCACTGAATATAAAGTCACACGGGAAGGCAGAGACACAGATACATGCCATGTGTTCTTCTCTCACCTTCCAGGAAACCCACGTGAACTGATGTTCTAACAGCCATGAGGTTAACGAGTGGGGAGTTATTCCCACTAGTGCTGAGTCTCCCAGGCAGGGCACTCAAGCTCAGACTGGACATAGGAACCTGGACCCTGAGAAGTACCACCAGCTGGTTCTGCTTTGAGCCCACTCCCCTTGGCCCAGGGAGACCACAGGGGCCCTTTCAGAGGGCGATGCAAAGACTGAGACCCTCTGGGCACAGGCGGTACAGAGGGCTCCCTCCGGGGCGGGGATGGGGGACTGGAGAACCTGGGCAGGGAGGGGCTACAAACCTCCAGCTTCATAAAGGTATCAGAAGGGGAAGGGGCAACTGACAAGGCCCCCAAGAAGAAAGCAGGGAATGTAGGTACTTCAGGGACTTGGTTCCATTTGTCCAAGCTGAACCTATAGCCAGAATGCAAGAAAAGAAAGGGAGAGGGTACTTTCTCAGATCTGGACCTTGTCCTGCATCTAATTCCAGAGGCACCCCAGTTGTCCCGCCTGTTAACCGGGGCACAGGTGAGCAGCAGGGTGGTATCATGGAATTCCCTGGTCTCTAGCACTGGCACTGCCCCCACCGCAGGCAAGTGCTCCGGGCTCTGGATCTGTTCACACATGGGTGGGAGGAAGGGCGAGGCCCAAGCAGCTCTGGGCCTTTCTGGCTTTCCTTCTCCCTGTCCATGAGGTCACATGCTGCACCAGGCGGGGACCCACCTCTGAAAGAAGCTCTTTTTCATATCCAGGCTGTAGATTCTGAATTTTCTCAGGGGAGAATCATTCAGATAGATATTTCCAATTAAACCTGTGGGAAGGAGGCAAGGAAACATGAGCACGGCCACAGGCAGGGCAGCTGGACCTGACTGCGGCCGGCACACGCATGGGAAGTTCACAGGAGGACTTCTCCCGAAGGATGCACTTCCTGAGGGTTCATCCTGTGGCATAAACCTTCCCTAGAAATCCCAAAGAGGATGAGAAGGAGTAATACCAGTGTGTGTCCAGTCCTAGAATTTGCCTGGAAGAACACATCCCAGGGCAGTGACAGAGCTGAGAATGTCACTGGGTGAGAACAATCTCTGGCCTCTCTCTGAGGGGGAAGCTCCCTTTTGGGGGCTGAGAATTCCAACACAATAAAATGAGGCCAAAAGGGCAGATGACCAATAGGTCACAGTAGTTCTAGCCTGGCTTCAGGCCAGTTTCAGTGGAGTACCAGACTAAACAGATCTAATAACTCAGCCAGGAATCTTGTATATGACCTAGGACTAAAGATGTTTTTTAAATATTTAAACTCTGAACAGATGGCAATATGACCGGTATCCAAGCCTGAGGAACTGTGCACACCTGAATAGCGATTCATTAGCGCCTCGGGGAAGGGGTCAGCTATGCTGGTCCGGGAGCAGTTCCCGTGGTCCTCTCAGTCATGGAGCTGCCGAGTGGCTAGAGGGGGAGTTTGGATAGGCTGGGGAATGTGAACAGGCTTCATGGGGCCTGCAGACCCTCTTACATTGCAGATACAGGTGTGTGTCAGGGCACACATTTCTGGAGAGCAAGTCTGTGACTTATAAACACTGAACCGTTCTAGAGGATAGGAACTCCACAGTGTGAGTCCAGGACACACCTTGACCAGGGGTCTGGGGAGGCCAAGACTGGGAACAGGGTCAGGTGGGCAGTCCCTTCCCACCCCAGGAGAACAAAGGAAGTGAAGATGGGCCTAGAGAGGGAGCTCTTCAGGGGAAGAAGCTGAAACCCAGAGAGGAGCACTGGGGATTGTTTAGTGAAAAGGAAGGGTAAGCAGGACAGTGCCAGAAGCTACTCTGAGGCCCACTGGAGAGGGCCGACCCCAGGATCCAGGAAGCCCCCAGTGGCAGGGCCACAGCGCTTCCCTGGCAGGGGAGGATGGGACGTGCAGGTTTCCTCATTACAAAAGCAAACACCATGAGAGAGTTGGGAGGTCACCAGTCTTCCTCACAACAGTAGGATTTATTTTGTCTAAGTTCTTATTTCAGAACTTACATGAAAGCACCCACATTTTGATAAACAGATAAGAAGGAAAAGGCAAATTTAAGCACAGGTTTAGAAGGCCAGGAAAAATAAAATGAATTGGTGGAATATTGCTAGAGGGGTTTGCCATCAAGAGGATTTTGTTTACTGCTTGTCCTGCCTCCTCCTCTCCACCACAAATGAGATCATCAATGGATCTCCAAGATGGAGCAAAAAAAGAAATTCAGTGTGGAGACCCAAGAAGGCAGGAGGTTTTGGATTTGGATTTTTGGATTTCTGGGAATCACCTTCCTTGCCCCTCACCCACCCAAGCAGACAGCCCCCTGCTAAAGCAACTGCAGCCTAGGGAGATCTGGAGAGGCTGGCTCAGTGTTTGCTGTGTGCTCACCATGGGCATGAAGACAACATGCCCAGGGAGTACAAACAGGGAAGAGGTCAGAACCCAGCTGGGTCTGTCAGGCCCACTTTCACCTCTCCCCAGTGGGCCTCCATGACCCCACCTCCCTCCAATGGGCCACGATGACCACACCTCACTCCATGACTCTACATCCTCCAATGGGCCTCCATGACCCACCTCCCTCCAATGGGCCTCCATGACCCCACCTCTCTCCAATGGGCCTCCATGACCCGACCTCACTGCAATGGGCCTCCATGACCCACCTCCCTCCAATGGGCCTCCATGATCCCTCTTCACTGCAAGAGGCCTTCATGACCCCACCTCCCTGCAACGGGTATCTATGACCCACCTCACTACAATTGGCTTCTATGACCTACTTCACTCTAATGGTTCTCCACAGCCAACCTCCCTCCAACGGGCCTCTGTGATTCCACCTCCCTCCAATGGGCCTCCATGATCCAATTCCTTCCAATGGGCCTCCATGCCTCCACATCCTCCAATGGGCCTCCATGATCCATCTCCTTCCAATGGGGCACCATGACCCCACCTCACTGCAATCAGCCTCCATGGCCTGCTGGTGTGCTGGTATGGAGAAGGGATAGCTAGACATGTGCTGAGCATTAGCAGCTCTTCTCCTGGCATGTTCTGTGACCCACCTTTGCGCTGGTCATCAATCTCCCCATAGTTGACTCGCCCACGATTCTCCACCAAGATCCTCAGCATGGTGTAACCCTGCCAGAAATATAGTGGTCGATGATGACTGCCTGATTACCCAGGCATAAGGTCACAACTGCACCTAGGGGTTTCTCTGTGGAACCCCAGTTTTTCCCTAAGCTCTGAGGATGATCAGAAAGAAGTGTTCTGCCCCTCTTTCCATGTGCAGCTCCGTGGTCAAGAAGTCTCCTGTCTTCCAGGTCTTCCTCTTTGACTCCCACCAAACCTGCTCAGGAAGCAGCTGGTGTGAGCCATCACCCACCTCCCCAAGATAACAAACCTGGATCAAGGGGATATTGATCTCCTTCCTTTTATAGTCCAAGAATCCTATAGATACTGTGTTCACAAATACCTGCCAAATGAACAGAAAGAAAGCACCCATGGGTCCACAGGAGGGAGGCATAAGAGGGATCTCTGCTAAGCAAAGAAAGAGGTAACACTGTGTGTGTGCTGAGGAGGGGGTTTAGCCGGGCACAGAGGAAAAATGAATGCCCATGCTCACAGCTGAAAAGGACTGCACAGCTGACAGTGATGGGCCATCTCCACAGACCGGGAACAGCCGGATATGTGAGCAGAGGGGAGTCAGATGTCTGTTGTAGGGCTTGATGACTACAAAGGCACAGGAATGAAGAGGAAATGCTCCTACCTGTCCCCGGTCACGCACAAGACCACTGAGGACACCAGATGAGGCAATGGGGGTCTCATACAGAGTGTACCCAAAGGACTGTCCATTTCCATTGTTTACTGGCAGGTTCTCCATATTGACTGGCTTTTCAGAACTGATTGGCTGTACAGAGAAAAGATGGGGGAGGCACAGGGGCTAGGCAGAAGAGAAAAAAGGCAGCAACCTCACCTTGAGATTTCTGGGGGAGTGTGGGGTAGCAGACAGACCCCCACCTGGGAGTCAGCACACTGTGGGGCAGGGGTAGGGCAGGGAGCCGCTAATATTTTTTTTTTCTATTTTGATGTCTCATTACACAAACATGTGGAACCTATCCAGCTGATTGGCTCTCTAAGCTCCAAAATTCTGACTTGGACTTCTCATCACACTAACCCTGGCTCTCCAGGGTCACAGGGTTAGGGGATGAGAAGAGGGATATGCATCAACAACAGAATGAAACTCTGCCATCTCGTGGACTTTCAGCTTTTTAAGCCACCATCATTTTTGCATCACAGCATCCCTCTGAGTCAGCTACAGGAAGCACACCCTCTTCTCAGAGGAGGGTGAAGCCCATTCTCCTGCCCCTCATCCTCCTCTCTGCCCAGTGAAGCTGGAGAAAGGGAATCCCTACTGTGTAACCCAGTTTTTCTTCAAGTTCTGAAGAGTTCCTTCCTACTTGATAATCTAGCTTGAGTTCGTCCCCTTTCCTCTGAGCTCTAAAGTTGGAGAGAGGACCTCAACGCTCTCCAGAGTCGCTTTTCTCTTCCTCCACAACAGCTGTCTGGAGGGCTTCCCAGCCCCGCCCCTGCCCCTGCCCGCAGCACTCACTGCCTCCATGTACTTCAGGGCATCCCACAGCGACAGATAGAAAGCAGGCATGACTGACTCGTATGCCATCTTGGGAAGAGGGTCAGGTGGGGGAGGCAGAGGGGCACCTGCAACACAGACAGACAACAGGGCCATCACAAGGGCCCCAGAGTCACTGCCCCTCCAGCCTCCAGAACCCCTGACTCCTAGCCATGGCCCAGTGCTCCTCTACCCTAGAGCCAGAAGAAAACAGGCCATTCCCAGACAGGCCAGGACCCCGCTAGAAAGGCAATGCCAGGGGCACTGGGGGCTTTCTCACATCCTCAGGAATCTTAGCCCCCATGAAAAGGCGAAGCTGGCAAGACACAAACTAGGAGGAAAACAGTTAATTTTTCTCAACTCGCCTGTCCTCGTCTAGGATGTGCCTGCACACAGATCAACTGGGATTGAGGTGGGTGGTCAGGAAGGAACTCTTCAGGGGTCTCAGAGCAAAAGCAGGAGCCTGAGGTGGTGCTTGAGCCTACTGCTTGCCGGGTACCTGAGATGGAGCTGAAGAAGTCCCGGAGCTGGACGTACTTGGCCGTGTAATCCCCGGCCTCTGTCAGCACCGCGTCATAGTCTGCAAGACACCAGGGTGCTGTCACTGGTCACTCATGTCCCAGGACAGTGTCTGTGGTAGCAGAAAGAGAAGGGAGAAGCTGGGGGAGGGCAGCGGGGTCTTCATCCCAGCAATTTGGGAGGCAAAGACTTTTGGTATGAGCTGTCAACCAAAATACTGTAAATACCAAATACTACAAAATGCCACCAAAACTGCCCATGACCACAGCATGACCCTAAATTTCCAGGCCTCTTTCCTACTTTCCAGGGACTCTCAATCTAAAGGGGGGACAAGGGTCACGCCATGTGAAGAGCCTGAGTAGGGAGAAGAAGCCTACTGGAAGGGCGAAGCTCTGGGGCCGCGATTGTGGCCCATTTCTCTTCCTCATGTAGGACCTTCCCTCGGCCCACGCCCCCCACTTCCTCCAGCTCACTTCCTCCAGCCCACTTCCTCCAGCTCACCTCCTCCAGCTCACCTCCTCCAGCTCACTTCCAAAGGCCCATGGGCACGCTGAGGGCTCCCGCCTCCCACTGCTCTGGAAGTTAAAGCGAGAGCCCAGACAGACCTCCACCTTCCCCAGGCGCTCCAAATGCATGAAGGCACAAGGAGCTGCCCCTAAGGGATGCTCCACAAATAGCCCACACACACAAATGCTGCGGTGTTCCGGCAAGGGCGGTATTGGGGAATACTTGCCATAGCTGGTGACATGAGACTTATACTCATAAAAATGCATGGCTCCATTTATGAAGCCAAAGTTGGTGCCTCCATGGAACATGTAGAGGTTGATGGAGGAGCCAGCATCGATGATGGCAGACACCGTCTTTAAAACCTCTATAGGAGGAGGGGAGAAGGGGGACATGCAGAGAGAGTTAGAGTTTGGGACAAGCTGTAAGTCTGCTTGTCACTCTCATCTTTCCCAGTCCCTCTTCAAACCCAACTTCATCACCCTGCCCTTCAGCTTTCACTAAATCTCCCACTGCAGAAGACAAGGGGAAGAGGAAGAGAAATGGGCCACAATCGCGGCCCCAGAGCTTCGCCCTTCCAGTTGTTTTTTAAATCATAGTCAGGTCTCCACTGACTTGGCTTCCGCCTCCGTCCGGCACACTCCTCAACTGTTACTCACTCAGTAAGACACAAAAAGATGGGATTCATAATTACAGACATAATTCTGACCACCTCCTCAATCCTACCTTTATTAGAACCAATGACATGAAAAGAGAGTATCAAGGGAGAAATATAAATGGTTAATTAATATATATGTATCTTTTCTTAAAAACTTCAGTATTGGTCAAAGTAATGTGAACTGAACAATGACTTGTCAGATTAGCAAATATTAAAAATTATTTTAACACTCTGTTGATGAATCTGTGGGAAATGGGTATTCTCGTTGAATAACACTGAGTAAGAATTGCAACAATCATTCAGGAGGGCAGTTTAGTAAATATAAGTCAAAACTGTATTAATGTAGCAATTCCATTGCTAGGAACTTACCATAGGGAAATAATATGCCAGGTAGGCAAAACTGGGCGCTCAAGAATGCTCACTGACATGGTGTTCAGTTAGCAAAACACTGAAAACAACCTACATTTTCATCAATAAGAGACTGGGTAAATGAATTGTGGTTTAGTCACCAATACATGGGGTTCTTTCCTTTCTTAAAAACAGTGGTGGAATCTATATTTAACAGTTAGAAGGCTGTCTGTTTGTGTCATTCACTGGCACAAGCTGGTGATGAGGGGCAGATGTGCCCGCATTTGTCCATATCTCCCTATGTGCACAAGGGGCTGCAAACAGAGATACACGAGAATGGCCTGGCCTGTACACACCACAGTGTCTTCTCTGGGCTCTGGGTTTTTTATTTCTTCTTTATACATATTCTGTATTTGCTGGATGTTTTACAAATTATTACTTATAATTGCAAATTATTACTTGTAATTACATAATTTATTTAATTACAAAAACATAATAAAGCAATGTTAAAAGTCCTCCTGTTTACTTCAAATGTCAAGATAAATGACTCTGGAAAATCCTGAGCTGACTATTACATGCAAATAATCCCAGGAGCCTTGCACCCCACAGCTAGTCTACATAAGTTAGCAGGCTATTTGGAACTTATTCCTTCTTCTTAGGTCAACACACATGCTGGATGTAGGTACTGCAAAACACTCACCAGAGGAATCCAGGATGTTGTGTGGGCCTCCCCACGAGTCAAACCACCCTGTCCAGTACTCCATCACCATCTTGGGTCGAACCCCCTGGGCACCACAAAATGAGAAGTTAGCTGGCCAAGAAGACAGAGGGGACCCCTTCCTGTGCATCTCTGTCCCCCCAACTCTTTCCTGGCTGTATGCCCCTTGCCTTAAAGGCCATGGAAACCAGAGCACAGATGAGCACCAAGTGCACCTGCACGGGCTTGCCCACCGTGTGACCTCCACACTGCACGTGGGAGTGGAATAGGCTACCAGAGTGGGTGCAATAGACACTGCTGCCTTGATGTGGTTTATGGTTGCATAGGTGCTAGCGAGAGAACACGGGGATGCATTCAAAGTAAGTCTTCGTGAGAATTCAGCATCTGCTGTCAGAGTCTCTTCCTACATTGGTTTGAGTTCTGAATCAAGCCAAGCCTATCCTCTTCCAGGGAAGGAGAATGTTCTATCAGGATAACTCCACTTCTGAGAGGCATACTGTGGATGCAGGCCCCTTTAGCTGGAAGAGCCAGAGGGCTGCAGAGCAGGCCCCTCTTTGTGGACCAGGAAGTCAGGGCATCATAGCCCAGCTCTTCACAGTGAGGCCCTGCAGCCACATGTCTGGTTTCAAACCTTGGCTGGGACGTTCAGGAAGTCTTTACTCTTACCTCAGAATACTGACATTGCACAGGATTGCCCTAAGGATGCAGAAATCATTCCAGGGCCGCGCTCTACTCTGTCCTGTTTGTGGAAGCAACAGAGCACCTGGGGGAGGTGTAAGGACTAATATGCTGGCATGTCAGGCTCTGCACCAGACAGCCTTCCTCATTTGTCACATGCCATGTTGGTGATGGTTTTACATTCAGAGGGCAACTGCCCACAGAGCAACAAAGTCTGACCCAGGGTGATGATTCATGGTCCATTGAGTGGAAGGGACCAGCCACACCAGGGGAAGGCCAAAGGAGTCACAATAATTTTTAGCAAGATAGATGGCTTGGTTTTCTTTACAGCTGTCTACCTTCCAAGAAGGGGATATACTATGCCACGTTTACATCACTAAAAAGGGGAGAAGTTGACTTTCAGTCCCTCATGTCAGCAGTCTCCCATGCCAGGAGGGAGCTCCCCGACTTGAGGGTGCCAGGGCCAAGGTAGGGGGTGTCCACCACCGGCCCAGGTCACTGCAGTAATGATATGGTGAAGAGCTGGGACTCTGCTGTCCTCCCTAATCTGACAGTCACTAGGTGCTTTACCGTTCTACAAATCTGTCTCCTTAACTGTAAAATGGTAATAACAGTAGCCAGCTCACAGGGTTACTGGGAGAATTAAAGGAAACAACACACATAAAGCCCTTAGCACACAAGGCCTGGCACTCGGAAAGTGTTCGGGAAACATTAACAGGAATTCTCTTCATCACTGCACATGGAGGGAAGGACCAGTTGGACACCCCAAAGCTGAGCA
The DNA here is from genome assembly GCA_031878705.1 of Tapirus indicus. NCBI lineage: Eukaryota > Metazoa > Chordata > Mammalia > Perissodactyla > Tapiridae > Tapirus > Tapirus indicus. The sequence continues at coordinate 83,210,549 of CM062924.1, read as the reverse complement.
GAGCTGGGCCTGTGCTGTTCACCCTTCAAAGGTGCCTTTGATCGAAGCGCCCAAGTCCCCTCCCTTGGGGAAATCAGATGTCACTGAGCTGTGGACAGAACGGCCTTTAGCGGTGCCATTCTTTCAAAGGATGACCTGGCCTGGGGCACACAAGCGTGGCAGTTTCTCCAAGGATGACCCTGAAGGAGCCAATGTGAAGACTGCTGTGCTGGGTGCCTTCCAAATATCACCTCATTTAATCTTCAAACAACCTCTGAGTAGGTATGATCAGTATCCCCACTCACAGAAGAGGACAGAGAAGCACAGGGAGGTTACCCCCAGCATCCTGTACTTCTCTTGGACAGCACTCAAATACAATCCTATTAGTTACTGGGCAGTTGTTTGTTTAACATGTCTTTTCCCAAGTAGGCAACAAACTGCAGGAGGGCAGAGACCCTGTAGTCTTAGTCACTGCGGTGGAACAGGGCCAGTCCCACCCCACACACAGAGGAGGCACTCAGTAAACACGGAAGCAGGGAAGGAACAGAGAAAGGGACTGGACCTGGGCCCACCTGTAGCTGCTGTCTCCCCCGGATCTGCCTCACAAAATCTGCCTGGGGTCAGGTCCCACCCTGTCCCATCTCCTCCTAGGCACCTTCCCTGCCCATTCTGCTTGTCCCTCTCAACTCCAGTAGTAGCCGCATCATACACACGGGTGGCCCTCACCCGTCGTGGCTTCACGCTACCATGCTGGCTTCATGTGGATGTGCCCTAGGACATTGCCTCTGCTCTAAAAATGAGCAGCTGGGATGAAGAACAAGCCCAGCATCTCCACAGGCATGTGTCCATGGGCGACAGGAACGCTCTGACAGTTCACTCTAGGCCCAGGGATCAATGTGTCCACCAAAAGATGGTGAGAGTTTGGGGCATTCCCACCCTTCAGCAAGACAGGGCGAGAGATGGGGCCTTTCAGTTCTGCAAATGGGCTGCAGCTGCCTTGGCCAGATCACATCTGTCTCCCTTGGAGAGACACACGAACTTGAGAGAAGAGAAACCAATCGGAACAGGGTTTGACTGTAAATTCCCATTAACCTGATGGACGTTGAGGTATATCCAGAAACTCCTCTCCCTCTGACCTGGAATGGGCCAGGCTTCCTGTCCTGCTAATGACAACAATCTTTCTATGCCCACAGGGGCCTCACAGGTTAAGGTCAGACACATACTGTAAGGGGCAGGGCAGTGTTTCTCCCCTCAATCCCAAATGAGCATGTCTGTGGCTACTTGAGTCCGCCCAATTCTAGTCAAGAGGCCTTTGTGATCGCACCAAGCCTAGAGCTTCAGAAAGGGCCCTTTCTCAAGAGGCAGAAAACCTTATTCCTGCATCAGCCTACACAGCAACACCTCGGAGCGCTTCCACACAGCTCCCCAGCCAGAGAACAGCAACACAGGGCAGGCAGGGCTGGGCTCAGAGAGCCCAGACCCCTCCCTCCTATTTGGGGGACCCTGAGCACGCACAAGCATTCCAGAGCCCCACAGGCTTCTGACTAAAAGGCTCCACTCCACTCAAGGATTCCTACACTCACATGGAGCAGGGCAGGCAGCTGCCCAGGCCAGACTCACCTGGACACTGAAGAGAAAGGTGGTCAATAACTGCAGGTCATGTTGTGACTGTAAGTTGATGGTGGCCAGCGCTGTGGATGGAAAGGATAGAAGAGAAATAGAGCATTCTCTTAAAGCCAGGAAGACTTTCTGAATTACCCCAGACCTTTCTCAATTCACCAGCAAAATAAATTAACTACTCTTGATGTTGTTTCCCACCTCCCATTAGAGTTTAGTTCCTCTGAGGTCAGGAAGTTTATCTTGCTCATCTTGGAAATCCCCCCCTCTCGCCACAGACTGCACAGAGTGGGCCCTCACTAATCATCTGTTCCTGCCTCACGTGGGTTTACAACCAGAGCATGTGTTCTGTTAGCTATTTTTCTGTAGGAGCCCAGAGTCAGATGGGCTGACCTAGGGTAACAATCTCCATGAAGACTTCCCTTTCATTTCCTTGATGAGGCTAATTTTCTATTCCACCCCATCATGTGTTCATTGTTTAATTTAAAATGATATTTTCAATGGCTTTCCATCAATGAAAGGATGCCAGAGAAAAATGTCTATGTCTGCCTGTGGCCATGGGTCTGTGGCTGGCCCCACTGCAGCAGTTGGTTCTGGGGCTCCTTGCCTGCTTGCCATTTGCCTGTACAGCGGGCCTCACATGCACCGGCCTTGGCCTGAGGTCTAGTGGACTGGGAAGGCATGACAGAGACTGAGCCGGCCTGGCAAGCTGGCCACCCTGACGCTCTCCTGTAGGACATAAGACCCTGATCACCAGTGATTAAAAACAAACAAATAAGAGCTGAGGCTCCAGGAGATTAAATAACTTGCCTCAGGTTTACACAACTGGTGAGCAGCAGAGCAGGATTACAACCCCATCTGACACCTACCCATTGTCTGGCGATGTCACTGTCCTCCAGCAACCCATTGGGTAGGACCCTACAGGCAGACCCCTCCTCATCTAAAGTAGAAATCCCTGAAGACAGGAGGCCCATCAGAAACTGACCAGGCAGAAATCTCAGAGGTCAACAGGATTAGAATGGCTAACTGAACATAGCATCTATTCCTTGCCTTCCTGACACGCCACTAAAATAAAGATAAAGGCATGAAAATGTGGAAAGCCATAAGGAACAAGATCTGGAGAGGAGGCATACCAGAGAGGAGGTTTCAAGAAAGTCTTGGGCGAATAAAAAAGGGCAGTGGGTCAGTAAATGGCCTAAAAGAATGGAATAAGTTATGACTGGCTCCCCACCTGCAATCCAAGGCCTCACCCACATCCAAGGCACTGTGCAGGGGAGGACACCCTGCCCTGCCTCATGCACTACTCAAGCCCCCTTCTCCACCCACAGAGGTGCCATCACCTCCGGGGACCATAATCTCTGGGAAAGCCAAGCCCCAGCAGCTCCAGACTTGGAGGGACCGGGCACAGCAGAGTGTGGGCTGAGAGACCTGGAGGGGGGAAAGAGGGCAATCTGAACAAGGGCGCTCCTGCTCACCCCTCCAGCCTGCTCCCCAAACATCTGCAGCCCTAGACCAAAGGGTCCTTTTCTGGAATCACTTGTCTTCAACACTGACACTTGGGTTTTCCTCACTGAAATAGCCCACCCCAGAGAGAGGCATACCTGCCACCAGCCTCTCCTCCACCCGCAGTTCCCGAGGGCCACTTAGCGCCTCTTTCTTAACTGCTCAGGCAAGAGCCAACAACTGAGAAAGTCCTCTCACATGAAAGATTAAGCAGAACAGGCATATGTTACAAAATAGTAAAATATCCTCAGAGAGAGATAAGAACTATAGTATCCACTTTAAAAGCACGCTATGAGAAAAGAAATTGTTCAAGGAAAATGTGATCCAAGAGATAACAGAAGGATTGGAAGACAAAAGCTGAGGAAGTCACCCAGAAAGTAGAACTAAAGGGCAAAGAGACAAAAAATCAAAAAGATAAGTGACTTAGAGAATCGATATGAGTCCAATCCATGAGTAACAGGAACAACCAAAAGAGCAGAGAGGAGAGAAAGCATATCAAAGAAACGCATGATGGATGTCCCACTACTGATGACCACAACTGTTTCAGTTCAAGTGACCCAAAGAAGTGCCATAAAAGGGACACCAAAGAACGTCATTGAGAAATACCAGAATACCAAGGTTAAAAGGAAAATTCTAAAACTTTCTAGAAACAGAAGAGGAGGAAAAAAAAAAAAACAGAATGGATCAGGAACCAGAATGTCACTGTACTTGGGCAGCACAGCAGATCCTAGACAATAAGGGAGCAATCCCACCCAAGTCCCAGGAGCCAGGAAATTCAATAGGAGACACAGGTCAGTCTGAGTAAGGCTGTGTCACAGGTCGCCATCGGTCAGGGACAGGGAGGTCCCAGACCAGATTGGACTTGGCATAGAATCTGATAGGTACAGGCATCCAGAAAACACCCTGATAGGAGTTTGGAAGATCTCTGGTAAAGGATTTGTTTAAAAGAAAAATGGGGAGGCGGAGAAAAGAGAAGAATTTACAAGAAAAGAAAAACAAATGGGATAATTACATTGAAAGTGAAAACTAAGCACATTGAGGTGGTCGATCCGTAGACTTCGTCCAGAACATGAATGCGCGCTGGCGGCGCCGGCCCAGGCCGGGCCATGGAGAGGTGGCCGCGCGGCCGGGGAAGCCGTGGGGTGAGGGAAGCAAAGGAGGACTAAACCCTCAATGGGACAAGAGGGCACTAGACAGAATTTCAGTGGATAAATATAGAGTTCTATACACACATTATTTAGAACTACGGAGAAAAACACCAGAAGAAAAAGTTAAAGGGTTCCAATGATGGTTTCTGGGGAGAGAGAGGAGGAGGCAGGCTACGCTGTGCTTATAAGCATTTCTATTATTTTACTTTTAGATCTTGTAAACGCGTTACTTCAATTACATTTTTAATTAAATTCAAAAAATCATTCCAGATAGCACGTGCAGCAGGCAGCTCTGTGGATGGGGGGCCGGGGTGGGGGGGAAGCCTGCAGTGGAGGGGCATGGAGACCAGCGGGGACCTCGGAGACCCCGCGCCCGCGCCCACGCCCCCGACGGCTTTCCTCCCTGAACGCTGGCTGCCGTCGCCGCTCAAAAAGTGCCCCAGCCTCAGAAGGGCCTTCCTCCCAGCACAGCCCCAGCCCGCCCCGCCCTGGAGCAGCCACTGGAGACAGTGCCACCGCGTGGACACGACGGGAATCGCTGCCGGTCCTCATCGGGAAACAGGGTCTGGGTCCTTAGGAACACGCTCGGCCTGGGAGCCAGAGCCTCTCCTGACCACACAACCAGCAGTCATTCCCTGAGTGCCGGCCGCAAGCCAGGCGCTGGCCTAGAGCTTCAAGAGGGTAAAGCCGCTCTCTTCCAGCCGTTCGGTGTAGGGCGGAAAGCAGGAGGAACACCGCAGCAGAGGCAGGCGCGGGCGCGGGCACCCCAGGAAGACAGCTGCCAGGAGGGCCCCGCAGGCAGCCATCACCCTGCAGCGCGCACCGAGTCCAGGCGCCGGAGCGTGGCCGAAACAGGCAGAACCTAGGCACGGTGGAGCTTACCGCTGCCTGAAACAGGTAAATCAAACAGAGAAACCCCCGGAAGGTTAGAAAGCAAAAAAAAAAGGGCAGAAGGACTGGGTAAGCTCCGGGAGGAGCTGCAGTTTCCAGTGGTGCTCAGAGGAAGCCTCACCTCGAGGTGACATCAGGGGAAATGAGGGAACAGCTGAGCAGCTATCTGGAAGTAGACTGGGGGCATGTAGTACCTTCCAGCAACAGCAAGGAGGCCAGGAGGGTGGAGCAGAATGGGCCAGGGGGAGCAGGAGTCAATCGGCCGGGGCACAGAGGCCATGTGGGGAGGCCCTTGGAGGGCATTCTCAGAACCTGCACTTCACTCTGAGCAAGACAGGTGCACCTGGAGCTCAGGCGGCTGAGATGATCCCAATGACATTTTCAAAGGCACACAGAGGCTGCTATGTTGAGAAAAAGTTGTGGCGCAGTCAATGGTGAAAAAAGTGGCGTTCAGTTCCAATGCTGCTGCAGTAATGCAGATGAAAAATGATGGTAATAGTTGAGGTGGTAAAACTTATTTGGAGTCCAGATAAATTCTGAAGATAAAGCTAAAGATAAAAAGGATTTGCTGGTGGCCGCATGTCAAGCACACAGAAAGGAGTCGTCGGGTGACAAGGTTTAGGGCCTGCACAATTGGGGGAAAATGAAGTTGCAATTGACTGAGAAAAGAAAGACCAAAAGTGGGAGGGAACCAGACAAGTTCAGTTCCCTCTGGTTCCACTGAGACTGGCAGCCTTCCCAGGGGCATGCCCGGTAGGAGATGCACATGGAAGGCAGGAGTTCAGGAAAGGTCCCTGATGGAGACTGGGACTCATCAGCACACAGATTCTATTTAAAGCCATCTGGATGACATCACCAGGGCAGTGAGCATACAGAGAGAAGAGCAGAATTCATTCCAAGGAGTGAACCATAAAGAATTTGAACATTAGAGTTCAGGGAGAGAGATGTGACCAGCAGGAGACACCAAGAAGGAGCTGCCCATGAGGTCAGAGAAAAACCAGGAAATTGTGTCCCTGACGCCAAGTGGGAAAATTTTCAAGGAAAAGAGAATGATAGTTGCTGAAAACTAAAATCAGATAGATCAGAGGCGACGAGGACTAACAATTTAAATTGATAACATGGGAGTCACAGGCAAGCTGGAAAAGAGCAACGTCATGGAATGGTGAGGGTGGTGGCGTATCACTGTGGTTTAAGAGAGATAGAGAAGGGACTGGGTGAGCCAGTGAGCACGGGCAGGGATTTGTTGAAAGGGGAGCAGAGAAACAGAACAGCCTCTCCACAGGAAATGAATCAAGAGATTTTTTTTTTAGAAGGGATAAATAATAACATGTCTATATGCAGATGGGAATGACCCAATAGAAAGAAAGTTTAATGATGAAGGGCACGAGGGGGAGTCGCTGGAGCAGTGCCTTGGAGTGGCTGAGAGGAGAAAGGGCATGGTGCACAAGTGCGGAGCGGCTGGCCAGAAGCAAGAGCTGGGCCAGCGTATTGACAGCAACAGGAGGAGAGAGAGTAAGGGGTACGGATGCTGGTGGATGGAAGGCTGCCGTGGTTATCGACTATGCACTCACTGCCCAGCCAACTGTCCATCACTGTGGGGGCTACACAGATCCTGGGAAGTGGTCAGTCATCTCTACAATTTTGGCAGGATTTGAGAAAGCCATGCTCACAGGACACTTCATCTGCTTGGCCCTCTTTGTAACATTCAGAGACCTTCTCAGGGGCCCAACTTGCCATTCCCTGTGTCTTGCAGTCTGCAGAGCACCGTTAGTGTCCAGAGTGCTCAGCAGAAATGGGAGACCAGCTACAGAGCTGGCTATGGCAATTCCATCTCTGTCACGGATTCTGCAACCCTCTGAGGCCCAGAGCTTTGGGGCCTAGTGCCATGCAAACGGGGGAACAGCCCTCAGAGGAACTCCACTTGCGGCTCAGGCCATGCACAGCCAGGCCAGGGCACTGCCCCCTGCCCCTGCATGGCCCCTATGAAGGCACCTCCATCAACAGCTCCCTTGCTCAGGCCGTCCTTGTTGTCTGAAGTCAAGAGCAGTTCCACAATACCTCGGTCCTCCAAGGCCTGTGGGAGAGATAAGACAATTCAAAGTCTGTTATTCCTTAAAGCGTCTGCTGGGTCACACAGCTGGGAATGCGGCAGCCAGAAGAGAAAGGGGGAGAGATTCAAAATAAAGCATTTGTTTGTTTCTCTGCAGAAAATGGAGAGGAACCCCCCTGTCTGTGCCCGCCATGTTCGACAACACTCCCATCAGCTTGAATTCCAGCCATGGCAGGGGCAGGGCTGTCAGGCTCTGGCAGCCCTTAGCTGCTCCCAATCAACCAAGATGCTGGGGCTGGCTGGTGTGCTGTTCCTAGACAGGTCTGCTCATAGGCCAGCTCAGTAAGGCCAGCTGCTGTGCTGTCACCCAGCAACTGACCACAGGGGTCCAGGAGTGGGTCAAGACAGAAGCAAGCAGCCCATCCCTTCCCCACTCCAGGCTAGGGTGGGCTCTGGTCAACAGCCATGCCATAGTCACATGCCCATGGTGCACCACACGTGCCCAGTGGAACAGGAAGTGCTCCATGAAGGTGGTAAATCTAACAATGAAGAAGTGGAAGGGACACACTGTGCTGAGGGGCAATACCACCTCACCACTCAGAACAGCTGCTCACATTTATGGGCCAGTGACCATCATGCCAGGCCTTCTGCTGAGCACTTTACATAGACTGTTCTATTCAGTCTTCCCGGTCAGCATCTTAACTGTACATATGAAGAGCCTCAGAGAGGTTAGAGGAGGTGCTGTGGGAGTCAGAGCTAATGAGCAGGTGTCTGTCCCTTGCAAGTCTGTCCCCCTTGCAAGGCTCTGCACTGGGGCTGGGGGCTCTTTTGTATCAGAAGCCCCAGCAAGATGTATTTTCCTATCATTTTCCCTGCAGATATTATGACAAGACTGCTTATTTCAACCAAATTCTTTTGGAAATAAGGGTGCGACCCGAGATGCTGATGAGGAAAGAGCAGGCCACAGAAGGGGCAGGAGTGTAATCCGGTAGGCAAGGTAAGATTTGTATCAGAAGCCCTGGATTTGCCATCTCACAGCTCTCCAGCCAGTCATTCACTGATGTCTGACAAACTCTGCTTAGGTTCCTGCCATTTGCTGAAAGCCTCATGTGGGATGGGAGGGTGCAAACAGGGACAATAACCACCTTTCAGAGTCATGCCTGACTTTGCCCAGGCATTCATTTACTGACCGCACACTGTAAGGACGGAGCGCCAGCGAACAGCCAAGCACAGCAGGGGCCTTGTGCCGCTTAGCCCACTACATCCCCACAGCCATCTTAGAGAAAGGCATTCTTGTCTCCACTGTGCACATATGAAACTCAGGTTCAGAAAGGTGAAGTAACTTGCCTAAGGTCATCCTGTGCTGACGGTGTCCACGTGTCTACAACACCCCAGGAAAAGCTGCATGGCTGAGAAAGATACCTTTCCCAGACACCAGGGAGGCGTGACTGAGCAGGACAGGTCACAGAAGGGGCTGCACTCTCCTCTGCCCCCATCAGGGGACCTCTCCTCCTCTGCAGCTCAGTAATTCAGTAAACTCCTTTTGGAGAAGCTCCAGCACCCAAGAGACAGACTGAGGGAAGGAGGTGGAGCAGGAGAAGCTCCCCCATCCTGTGCCCCAGCTGGGATCTTTCTAGCTGACTCAAAGACAAAGAGGAAGTTGGAGGTGTGCTGTAATCCAGGCTGCAGCTGGACTTGACCATCAGGACTGAACTCGTCCCTTTTCAGCTTTAGGAATGCCATGTTTCCTAGAGATAGCCCTGCTCCCTGTGCAGAGGGCTTTCTGCACATGAAAAGAAGGAAGAGTGGACAGGAACCTACAGGCTGGAGCACATGAGCCTCGGTCTACCTGTCTGAAGGGACTGAAGTAATTTCCAGATGGAAAAGGACAGAAGAGATGCTGCCCAGGACATCACAGGCCAAAGCAGCTTTAATTCGGTGGATTCACTGATGCCACTGAACATTTCCTCAACTCACACCATAGCCGACCCTTCTTAGTACTCCAAAACCAATGCCAATGATTCTGTCAAGGTCTTATTTATTGACTACTTAGTGTATGCCTAGAACAATCCTGAGCCTGTCATGTGATCTCACAGATATGCCTAATTCAGAGAGGCAAAGCCTCTCTTTAGTCCCACTCTATAGAAGAGAAAAGGGAGCTTTGGAAAAATTGAGGCATTTGTTCAAGGTCTCAGCTACTAAGTAGCAGAAACCAGATCTAAGCATTAGCCTGTTCTTTTAAGTAGTGTCACTCTAGGTCTACCCTTCCCTGATCTTCCATGTAACTGAATCAGTGGTTCTCAACCTCACCCACACATTGGAATCAGATGTCTAAGTACCACCCCAGAAATTCTTATTTAGCTGGTATGGTATATGATCTAGGCATAGGGATTTTTAAAAATCCCCCAGATGAAACCAATGTGCAGCCGAAGCTAGGAACCACTGCTTTAGATGCTTGGAATGAGGGCAGCCTCTCCAGGAAGACTTCTCCAATCATCACCACTCAATTAAGTCAATTACTTTATTCTCAACCCCTGCAACACCATGTGTGTACTGCAATCCCCAATTAAACTCAATCAGTAAAGGGTAAATAAGTGATGACCCTGTTGAAATAAAAGTATGCAGAAAGGATTCACTATTAATAAATGGTGCTGGGAGATGTGGTATTAATATGAGAAAAGTGTCAGACTCCCATGTCCCACCATAGCCCATAATACATTCTAGAGGAAAGAATATGAATAAATGAACTGAGCTGACTCTTACTTTCTTAATGTAAGGCATGTAGGCAGGGTCTTTGCTGTAGGAACCATATTCATTCTCCACCTGCACAGCAATGATAGGTCCTCCATGCTTGTACTAGGGCAAGAGAGAAACAATCAGAAGCTGAGTTTGTAGTGGGAACTGTATTAGCTAATTTCACCACACTTATCACCAATTACTGGCAAAACATCCTACTTGAAAGCAAAAGTCTCAAGAGGTTTGGTATATAATTGAGAGTGACATCAGTCTAACATGGAGTAGGGAGCTCCAGGCCCCTGTTCCCCTATAGAAATATCAAATAAACAACCACATAATGACTAAAATAAGTTTATAGGAGCTCTGAAAAACAGTCAAATGTTTAAGAAAACAAGTGAACGTCCACATTCAAAGACACATTCAAAATGGTTGGAGATTTCATGGTGTTTTTGCTCTCCTTTGCCCCACCCCCTCCCTGGCATAGCATGGCATAGTCAGAAGGAAGCATCCCAATTCCCAGCTCCCTCCCTCAGGACAGAAAGAGCAAAATAGAACTTGTTTGCAATGTTCTGTGCTGTCTTTGGGCTGCCCAGTGAACTAGTTTCTGTCCCATTTGACTTGGAGCTCAGACAGGAAATGTTGGCATAGTTTGGACCTCAGACTGGAAGGTGCATGTGAAAACTTCAGGGGGACTACAGACCTGTGGATGGCTGGGGGCAAGGGATTACAGGCAGAGGAATATGATACAATATCTAAGGCCCAAGAAGAGTGAGACTCTTTGGGAAATTAAAGCATTATAAAAGCAGCCAGGGGGAAACTGGGGGAAAAAAAAAACACATACACACAGGCCAGAAAGGACACATACCCAGAAAATATCTGAGATCTTATGCCCTGCCAGTCTACAAAGCCTGGAAGAGGTGACTGTTTTTTCAAATGCCCCATTTTCAACAAAAATCACAAGGCATATATGACACAGAGAAATATGGCTCATTCAAAGGAACAAAATAAATCTCTAGAAACAGTCTCTAAAGAAACACATTCACTGGACTTACTGGACCAAGATTTAAAACAACTGTCATAAATATCCTCAAAGGGCTAAAGAAAAACATGGACAAAGAAATCAAAAAAGGATATATGAACAAAATAAGAATATCAACAATGAGACAGAAACCTTAAAAAAGAACTAAATAGAAATTCTGGAGCTGAAAAATACAATATCTAAATAGAAAAATTTACCATGGGAGTTCAACAGCAGATTCAAACAAGCAGAAGAAAGAATGGGTGAACCTGAACACAGGTCATTTTAAATTATTGAGTCTAAGGAGCAAAAAGAATAAAAAATAAAAGTGAACAGAGCCTGAGGGACTTATGCAACATCAGTAAGTAGACAAACATACTCTTATGGGAACCCCAAAAGGAGAAGAAAGAAAAAAGGAGAGAGATTATTTGAAGAAATAATGGCTGAAAACCTCTCAAATTTGAGGAAACATGGATATACAAATTCAAGAAGCTTCACTGAACTCCAAGTAGCTTTAACTCCTAAACCCATACCAAGACACATTACAATCAAACTGTCAAAAGCCAAAGACAAAGAGACTCTTAAAGGAACAAGAGGAAAACAACTTGACACATACAAAGGATCCCCAATAAGACATCAGAAACCTTGCAGGACAGAGGCAGCAGGATGATATAGTCAAAGTGCTGAAGGAAAAAAACTATCAACTGAGAATTCCAAATCCAGCAAAACTGTCCTTCAAAAATGAGGACGAAATTAAGATATTCTCACACAAATAAAAGGTGGGGGAGTTCATTACCACTAGACTTGTCTTACAAGAAATGTTACATGGAGTCCCTCAAGTTGAAATGAAAGACATATGAACATATAAAGTTCTTTGGTAAAGGTAAATATGTGAAACCCAGTATTATTACAATATTAGTTTATAACCCCACCTCTTATGTTTTACAGGATTTAAAAGACAAATGCATAAAAAATAATTATAAATCTATATTAATGTGTATACAATATTTAAAGATGTAATCTGTGACATCAATAACATAAAGGGGGAGTGGAGCTGTACGGGAGTAGAGTTTTTGCATGTGATTGAAGTTAAGTTGGTATCAATATAAGATAGAATGTCATAACTTTAGGACAGTATATGTAATCCCCATGGTAACCACAACAAAAATATCTATAGAATATACACAAAAGGAAATGAAAAGGGAATCAAAATTTGTCACTACAAAAAATCAACTAAATACAAAGGAAGGCAGTAAATGGAGGAGATGAGGGAGAAAAAAGCTGTAAGACATATAGAAAACAAACAACAAAATGGCAAAGGTAAATGCTTCTCTATCAGTAATTACTTTAAATGTAAATGTATTAAACTCCCCAACCAAAAGACACAGATTTGCAGAATGGATAAAAAATCAATATCCAACTATATGCTGTCTATAATACACTCACTTTAGATCTAAGGACACACACAGGTTGAAAGTGAAAGGATGGAAAAAGATATTCCATGCAAATAGTAACCACAAGAGAGCAGGGATGACTGTACTAATATCAAACAAAATAGACTTTAAGTCAAAAACTGTTAGAAGAGACAAAGAAGTACATTATATTACATATATGTACATATATATATATACATACATATATATTATATATATTATGATAAAAGGGTTAATTTAGAAGACATAACAAACATATATGCACCAAACACCAGAGCTCAAAAATATTTACAGAATTGAAGAGAAAAAAGACAGCTCTATAGTAATAGTAAGAGACTTCAATACCTCATTTTCAATAACTGATAGAACAACCAGACAGAAGATCAATAAGGAAATAGAGGACGTGAACAACATTATAGACCAATTGGACCTAGCAAATATATACAGAACACTCCATCCAACTACAGCATGATGCATATTTTTCTGAAGTGCACACAGAACGTTCTCCAGGATAGACCATATGTTAGGCCACAAAACAAGTTTTAATAAATTTTTAAAAGATTGAAATCATACAAAGTATCTTTTCAAATCACAAAAGAATGAAACCAAAAACTAGCAGCAGAGAGAAAACTGGAAAATTCACAAATATGTGGAAATTAAACAATACACTCTTAAACAACCAGTGGCTCAAAGAAGAAATCACAGGGAAATTAGAAAATATATTGAGACAAATGAAAATACAACATTACAAACTTATAGGATATAGTAAAAGCAGTGCTAAGAGGAAAATTTATAACTGTAAACATATTAAAGAAGAAGAAAGGCCTCAAGTCAACAACCAAACTTTTCATTTTAGGAAACTAGAAAAAGAGAAACTAAACCCAAAGGTAGCAGAAGGAAGAAAGTAATAAAGATTAGAGCAGAGATAAAAATAGAGACTAGAAAAATGATAGAGAAAAATCAACAGAACCAAGAGTTGGTTCTTTGAAAAGCTCAACAAAGTTGACAAACTTTTAGTTAGATTAACTAAGAAAAAAAATATTCAAATAACTAAAAATCTTAAACAAAATAGGACATGTTGCTACTAATTTTACAGGAATAAAAAGGATTATAGGAGAAGAATATGAAAAATTGTATCCCAACAAATTGGATAAACTAAATGAAATAGACAAATTCTAGAAACATGCAACAGCCAAGACTAAATCATGAAGAAACAAAAAATCTGAATAGATCTGTGACTAGTAAGGAGATTGACACCAATCTTTCTCAACCTCTTCCAAAAACTTGAAAAAGAAGGAACACTTCTAAACTCATTCTATGAGATCAGTATTACCAAAGTCAGAAAAAGACTATAAGAAAAGAAAACTACAGACCAATATCCCTGATGAACACTGATGCAAAAATCTTCAACAAAATACTAGCAAACTGAATTCAACAGCATATTAAAAAGATTATACACCATGAACAAGTGGGATTTATTCCTGAATGCAAGGACAGCTCAATGAAAATCAATGGAATACACCCCTTTAACAAAATGGAGGGAAAAAAACACAATCATCACAATTGATACAGAAAATGATTTGACAAAATTCAACTTGCTTTCATACTAAAAACACTCAACAGATTAGGAACACAAGGAAACTATCTCAACATAATAAAAGCTATATGTGAAAAGTCCACAGCCAATCTCATACTCAATGGTGCAAGATTGAAAGCCTTTCCTCTAAGATTAAAAAAAAGACAAGGATTCCTGCTTTCAGCACTTCTATTCAACATAGTATTGAAAGTTTTAGCCAGAGCAGTTAGGCACAAAAAATGAAAGAAAGAAAAGGCATCCAAATTGGAAAAGAAGAAGTAAAATTATCTGTTTTTGCAGACATGATCTTATATGTAGAAAATCATAAAGATTCCACAAAAAAACTATTAGTACTAATAAACAAATTCAGCAAACGTGCAGGATACAAAATCAGTGCACAAAATATCCAATTTTATTTCTATACACTACCAATGAACAATTCTATTTACAATAGCATCAAAAAGAAGACACCAATAAATGGAAAGACATCCTGTGTTCATGGACTGAAAGACTTAATAGTGTTAAGATGTCAATGCTACCCAAAGTGATCTACAGAGTCAATGCAATCCCTATAAAAATTCCAATGATGTTTTTGCAGAAGTAGAAAAATCCAACTTAAAATCCACATGGAATCTCAAATAGCCACAAACAATGTTGGAAAAAACAAAGAACAAAGTTGGAGGTCTCACACTTCCTGATTTCAAAACTTACTACAAACCTATGGTAACCAAAACAGTGTGGTACTGGCATAAAGACAGACATATGGACCAATGGAATAGAATAGTGACCAGAAATAAACTCTCACAAGTATGGTCAAATGATTTTCAACAAGGTTGCCAAGACCCTTCAATGGAAAAGAATGGTTGTCTTCAACAAATGGTGGTCAGAAAACTGGATATCCACATACAAAAGAATGAAGTTGGACTCTTACTTTACACCATATACAAAAATTAACTGAAAATAGATCATAAACCTAAACATAAGAGCTAACACTATAAAACTCTTAGAAGAAAACATAGGAGAGAAGCTTCATGACACTGGGTTTGGCAATGATTTCTTGGACATAGAACCAAAAGCAAAGGCAACAAAAGAAAAAATATGTTGGACTTAATCACAATTAAAAACTTCTGTGCATGAAAGGACACAATCAACAAGAGTGAAAAGGCAATCCTTGGAATGGGAGAAAATATCTGCAAATCATGTATCTGATAAGAGATTGATATCCAGAATATATAAGAACTCCTACAACTCAACAACAACAAAAAACAAAACCCGATTAAAAAATGGGCAAAGAATTTGAATAGATATTTCTCCAAAGATCATATACAAATGGCCAGTAAGCACATGAAAAAAATACTCCACATCACTAATCATTAGGGAATTCAGATCAAAGCCACAATGAGATACCTAACTTTACACCCAGTTAGGATGACTTTCATCAATAAACAGAAAATAACAAGTGTGGGCTGTCATGTCAATAAACTGGAACTTTGTGCATTGCCCATGAGAATATAAAATGGTGCAGCTGTGGAAAATGTATGGCAGTTCCTCAAAAAATTAAACACAGACTGACCATATAATCCAGCAATACCAATTCTGACTTTATATCCAAAAGAAGTGAAAACAGGGACTTGAACAGATATTTGTACACCCATGCTCACAGCAGCATTATTCACAATAGGCCAAAGCAACCTAACTGTCTATTGATGAATGAATGGATAAACAAAATGTGGTATATGCATACAATGGAATATTATTCAGCCTTAAAAAGGAAGGAAATTCTGACATATGCTACAACATGGATAAACCTTGAGGATATTATGCTAAGTGAAAAAGCCAGTCACAAAGGGACAATTACTGTATGATTACATTTATATGAGGTCCTAGGTCCTATTCACGGTGGTCAAATTCATAGAGACAGAAAGTAGAATGGTAGTTGCCAGGGGCTATGGAGAGGAGAATGGGGAGTTAGTGTTTAATAGGCAGAGTTTCAGTTTGGGAAAATGAAAAAGTTCCAGAGATGGGTGGTGGTGATGTTTGTACAACAATGTGAATGTACTTAATGCAATGAACTGTACACTTAAAATGGTTAAAATGGTAAATTTTATGTTGTGTATATTTTACCACAATAAAAAATGAAATGATGATGTTATAGCCAGAAAAAAAAAATGTTTTGTTAGGTTTGGTATGCCATTTCCAGGTTTAAGAATACTTGTGAGCCATATTCCTGGCATGACCTCCCCTACTACCCCAACCCCTCCCTCCACCACCCAACCTACTACAACCCCTGCTGAATCATCTTGGTAATCCCATCTTCCTTGCAGAAATCTAGGCCAATAATATCCTAGCTTCTTGCTTCTTTCATAATTAGGGCTGCCAGATTGAGTAGATAAAAATACGACACCCAGTTACACCTGAATTTACAATAAATAATTTTTTATGTAAACAATGAATATTTTTTAATGTAAGTATGTCCCATGCAATATCTGGGACATATTTATACTAGGAAATTATTCCTTGTTTATCTGAAATTCAAATTTAGCTGTGTCCTGTGTTTTATTTGCCTACCCTACAAATGATCAAACAGATCCTTTGATCTATGTGTGCTGTGACTATTCCAAACTATTGACTCAAGAGCAATTTTTACTGATGTACTAATTTCTCAGTGTCACTCCTCTTGTTTTTACACAAGCAATTGGATTAATTATTCCTATTTCTGCTTTTTTATTGCTTTTTCTCACAAAAATTCATTGTAATATATATGTTTTGAATAATAAATGTGTATCATGCAGCAGCTTTTTGGTAGCAGAAGGATGTACCTTGAAAAGCCATCAACTGTAATTTTATAATTACAAGAAGTCCTGCTGCCTTACAGGCAAGGGCCCATCCACATCCGCTCCTCTCTATGTAGAACTGAGCCGCTGTGCTACCAGGACGCCAACAGTTGGGCATTTTCAGTTATCAAGGCATCGAGTGTTGCAGCTCTGACACTCTGCAGAGCAGTGTAAGCAGTGTCCCACCTAGGAAGACACTGAAATAGACATCTTTGAAAAGACAACCACTGCAAGCCCCTCCAATGACAGATCTCAGGCAGTGGGGAGAATGTGTTCCTGTGCTGAAAGGAGCTGCGAGCCCCTTGGCCTGAGAGCTTGCCTCGGACTTGACTACCAGTAGGAAGAGGTGACGATCAAAGAGGCTGCTTGCTTTTACCTGCAGTGGCACGACCCTGGACATCAGGTGATCAAAGTAAAGGTCCACTGCTTTGGTGAAGCCCTTGTACGTTGTTCTCAGCTTCATGCCAGAGTCTTGGAGTAACCAGCTTGAATAAAAAGAGGGGAGGGGGATCACTGTTTGTGGGTTTGTTCGGAGCAGGTGATGGTGGAGTGAAAGGAAGCAGCTTCACAGTGCTCAGGAATGAATCTGGAGGCCACTCCCACCCCCCTACCCCAACTCAGCCAGGAAGGAGGAGTTTTGCCAGCTGATTCAGCAGCAGACCCCACAGCTCAGGCCCTGCACTCCATGCTGCTTCCCACCAAAGGACCCTTCACAGGCAGGGGTTTATGTCCAGCCGCATGGCTCTAGGTCTGGCTACCAGTCAAGAGGGAGAAAAGCTTCTCATTGAACGCCAGGCCCAGTTTTCAAGCATTTACTGTACAATCTCATTAGAAAGGGGTGAAGACAAAAGGATTAGGAATCACTGGGACTGGAGAAGGACACAGACACAATCTTCCAGTGTCACCCAGAAAAACAAGCCTGAAACAGGCTGAGAGGCTAATCTGGCTTCTCCCCACTCTGGTCCAGCTGCTCTCCACGCTGACCTGGCCAGCTCATTTGCATCGGCCTCATCAGCTATTCAGAGCTCAGCTGAGCAAGATTAATTCTTCCTACAACCTGTCTGTTGTGACCACATTCCCCAGATGAACGCAGAGCATTAGTTCCAGAGCTGGAGTCAAGGTATTTCTCCTTCTCACTTGAAATTCTGAGAAAACACTTATATTTTCTTACAAAAGGCTCTGATGCTTCTCTTGCCCTGCTTTGGAAGTCCTGAACAGGGTCAGAAAATTATCATTTTATATTAGGTAAAAATGGATGAGGAGAGAGCAGTTTCCTCTAGACTGACACCTCCACATTCCATCTCGCATGGAACAGGTCTGGTTTCTCATCCGCACTGGGATCCTGCCTGTTTCCCAGCAGCCCCAGCTTGGCTTCCCCAGGGTGTGCCCTTGTGCCGATCTTCTGTGCAAGCAGGACCTGAATGGACAGGAGCGGCACAGGGGAGGTCTGAGTACTGAGGCTCCCCCACTCCCCAGAGCTAAGACTTAAATCCTGTCCTTCCCCTGTGCCTGCTCCAGCTGAGTCTGAGGACATCGCTGACACAGATTTCTAATCCCCACATGTGGGGGAGGCCACTCTGGCTGTGGGCACAGCCTTGTTGAAGGCACTCTTGCCAAGCTGACAGCTCAGCAACAGAGAAGTGATCCTGGGGGAGTGGAAGAGATGGAGACAGAGCCTACCTCTGCCCCCTAGGGAAGGGCTGGGTGTTGCTGGAAACAAGAGAAAACAAGGCTGAGGCTGGTGGCTGTGCTGCGGGGAGAGGCCGTTCCCGCAGGAGAAGGCATGACAAACAGGATCAGCCTTCTTCCCTCCTGGGGCGGCATAGGGTGGGGGAGTGGGTCTAACCATCTGGAACACTGTGAGGATGGGAACGATTATGCCTGTTAACATGAAAATCTTGTTGCTGGAAATGAATGGCAATAATGATGAGGACGAGGAATGAATGTGGTACCAGGTGATTCTAGTCCAGATTTCCACTCCAACTACAGAGCACTCTATTGACCTCAGTGGAGACTACACATCCTAAGATAATTCATTTGGGCCTGAGATTTGAAGATAAAAGATAAAACAAAAACAATAATTTGTTTCTCTTACACTTTATCAAAATAAGTGGATTTAATAAAAATGCTTGGTAACATCCCTAAAAAACAGACAGGGCAGGTTTGATTTTTCCCATTTTGTAGACAGGGAAAGTGAGGTCCAGAGCAGATCACTGGCCTGACAGGTCCCAGCTCCCAGCAGAGCCCTGACGAAGTGAACTGCCTGAGGACAGCCAGCCCTGCTCCTGTGGCTCACCACATAAAAACCAGACGGAATTTGACAAGGGCAATAACTGTTTCATCATTTAAAATGACCTCCTTTGATGCCACTTATTCTAAAAGGGAATGTCAGTACAGAAGAGAAAAATATACTTTAAAAGCAAAATTAAAGCTACGTTTGCTATTAGCGTTTTGCATAAGCACAGAGGCCAGCTCAAGCTGCACCTGGAGCCTCTCAGAGCCCCACTCACCTGGGCAAGCCCCCGAGGTCGATCTCACTGCAGATGTAGGGGCCTGGACGCAGAATCACCCATAGCCCGATCTCCGCAGCAGTCAGGACAAAGGCCCTAGGAAGGTCAAGGTCAGCAACTCTCATGACCTCAGAGTGGAGGGTGAGGACCAGCCCAGCATGCATCACACTGTAGGGTGGCGGAGCTGCCCGCTCCTCTCCTCGACTGCCTTCCTCTCCAACCGGGGAGACTGGGGTGAGTGAAGGGGAGGCCACCGCCCCCGCCCTCAGCAGAGCAGGGAATCCCTACACCAGCTTCCAGCCTAGGGACTGTCTGCACAGCCCCACTGGGGCTTGAGGAGGAAGGCATCAGACAGGGTACAGGGGGGTCCTAACAGTGAACCTGACCCCAATGGCCTTGCTACCCTAGAGGGGCACCCCTGTCCCAGGCCAGGTGGCTGGGCCACTCTGCAGAGCAGGGCTGACACTCAGGATTAGGCACCTCTGGGCTGCAGTGAGAGATCTAGGCTCAGAGGAGACAGGCCCAGACCCCTGGGAGTAACAGGGTCAGGGCGGCAGTGTCTGGGTCCTGGATGCAGAGCCTTACCCACTGTCCCAAGAACAAGGCTCCAGACCCCAGTCTCTCTCTGGTTCTGAAGCAGAGCCGAGATGCCCCTACAGTTCCTAATCAACCCCAAGGAGCCACCTCTCTGCCTCCCACCCTGGGCCAGGTCGCAGAAGCAGCAATAGCACGTACTCCAGGTCCAGGTTCCCAGAGAAGTCAAATCGGCCTCTTTCTGGCTCATGCAGGTTCCAAGGGACATAGCTGTAATAGAGAAGAGAATTACAGGCTGAGCTTTTCATTTATTCCACTTCAATTCCCAGATCACCTTCTTTATCCCTAAAACCACTTAATGAAGGTATGACAAACAGGATCAGCCTTCTTCCCTCCTGGGGCAACATAGGGTAGGGGAGTGGGTCTAACCATCTGGAACACTGTGAGGATGGGAACGATTAGGCCTGTAAACATGAAAATCTTGTTGCTGGAAATGAATGGCAATAATGATGAGCACGAGGAATGAATGGTTGAAGATGTATTTCTTAAGTACATTGCCTTAATGACATCAGGACCAGAACTGAGAATTAACTAAAGAGATCTAGGAGCCTTAGAGAATCCAGGGCAGGTCCCTGGGAGACTAACACCTCATCTCCTTAGGAGAAGGGAGAGAAGGCCAGCAAGATTTGGGTGAAGCATGAGATCTGACCACAGGTCAGCCTGAGTGTGTACTCCCCACTTCCTCCCTCCCTCCTGGTCCCTCTCTCTCCTCATTGGAGAAAAAAAGGTAACTTCACAGAAAAACAGTTAAAAAGTACAGTAAGAGAAAACCTTAATTACCAGTCCTATTTTTACTGAAGCATTCAGAATTTCAACTTTGTAACAGAATAGAGGTTCTAACTCTGAAGAGAAGATAAGGAAATGAAGTAAGTTCTTTAAGGGACCCGACTCAAGAGGCAGAAGAGATGGAGTGAGGTATGACAACAGCAACGACAGCTGCTCCTCTCCTGGACCCCAGCTCCTAGTGGCATTCCCTCCAACTGTAGAGTCCACATGGGCAAAGGAAACAGGGCTTGCCTGCCTCCAATTCAGATTCAAGAGTTCCATGTTTAAGGAAATATAGATTATCCTGCTTTTATAAGGCAAAGGCTTACCCTGCAATATTCCTACAAACTTCAGGAGTCCTATAATGTGTAAATGTACCCCCAGGATCAGAACCCACATATGCAAATAAATGGATCCTTTAAGTAATGTTTCTGGAGAATTACACACACTTGTTTCAATCATGCTGTCATAGCTCAGAACACCCTGTAACTCTTTTTAGAAATTGTCTTCAAAGCCAGTTCATAAACTAGCCAAGAAAATCCATGTCCTTGATTTGTAATCACATAATTTTGCCTGAAATTTGAATAATCCAGCCTGATAACCCATTTTATTTCACAAACTTGGATCCAAATATCTGTTGGAAATTCTGAAAAGTAAATCCACAAAACAAACAAGATTTTTCACAACTGAGCATATTTTTAAAGTAATTTTCACATTCAACGTTTTATTGAGTGCCTACCATGTGCCAATCACTGTGCTGGGGGCTAGAAATGAAAACCACAGCATTCTGAAGACAATTCCAGAAAGGAATGCTGAAAACTGCTGGCAGCCTCTCAAGGTAGCTATTTTGAAGAAGACTACACTCATTTGCTATATAAATTGGAGGGTGGAGTGCTTGTTAAAAAATTACTTATGATAATTTAATGTCACCTACATCTACACTCACCTCCTTCACTACATTCTCTTGTACACCATTGCTCTTTCTGTCCTTCCAGACTTCATATCCATGCCCATCCTTCTGTCCTCACTAATGGGGAATGCTGTAGGAACCAAAGCAGAGGGGTCGGGCTAGCTGCTCCTCCTATATTTTTCCTCGCAGAGCTTAGCTCAAAGATTCTCTTCAGGAGCTGCTCAGGTTTAGGATCTGCCAGGGCTCACCCATCCTGACTTGATGGAGACCCCCAGGCTGGGCTCCCATGAAGCAGCCCAGGATACAGACTCAAGGAGCCCTACTTGGTAACCAGGCTTGGTGGTAGGGGTGGGGACAACACTCACGTGGTGAGAGTATTCAAGCCGCAGGCTTTCATCTTCAGCAAGCGGTCCCTCCAGTATTCCTTGGGTACACGGAAGTAGTGCACAGAGCCCCCGAAGATCCAGAAGGTGGAGTCCTCCAGCATAAAATTCTGGCCTTTCGCCTGCAGCCCTAACTGGCGGTGTCTTACCCACGGAGAGATCAGATTACGCCAGTTCAACCTGCAAAGAGAAACGGTAGTAGGGAGGCCTCGAAGCTCGTCTTTGGCAGTGAGTGGGGCACAGAGAAGTGACAGGCTTCCTCTCCTCCTTTGCAGGCCCTTAGCATTTCTTTCTAAAGAGGGTCTGCTTCCAGGGCATTCAGAAAAGGCTCCCCACCCTCTTACTTAGGCAAACCTTGGAAGGAGTCTTGCTTCAGCACCACTCACTCATCAAGGGAAAGAGCTTGCAAGCTGAGGCTGCAGTCAGAAACAAGACACAACATGCAACACAGAGACTGCGTGCTGACAGGAGAGAGGACAAGGTGGGCACACAGTGCATGGGGAAGGATATTCTCCTTGGGCTGCGAAGCTGCCTTCTGGTGCCAGGGACTTGGAGGGTGGACTTGGGGGCAGGTGCAACACATAGGTTCCTATGATGGCCAGCTCTTCTAGGCCATTTGACTAAACATCAAAACAGCAACTACTTCATATAGTACCTCTGAGCCACCTCATGGTCACAGCTGCCCTGCTCGAGGTGTAAATACCTGGAAAGAGGTATCTGGGTTAGAAACAGCATCTATTCATTGATCAAATTTCCAGGTTTTAATTATTATCTGAAGGTCAAGTGTCAGCCAAGAGATAACCCAGCACAACAGAGAGCCCTACCTGAAAGGGCTGTTGAAAAGTTTTAGTCCCAAAAAGCACCTCATGGCATCTTTTGAGTTGGCCAAGGGGAGCCCCTCAAATTGATCCCCATGACTCAGTGTTCCTAAAATTCCCTCTCTCTCTTTTCCAATCTCCTCAAGGCTGTGAGAAAAAGCCAGCAAGAGAAGCTATGGAACAGGAAAGTTTCCAGCCAGGAAATTTAGGAAAATTGGAGACAGAAAAACAAGACTGAGTTGTCTGGAGCGAAAGCAAATTTTAGTTGATGTTGTGAAAGATGACATCAGTTGAGCTATATTAAAATAGAGCCAGAGCAGCCATTTCAGAGGAACTGCCTTGCACGTCTTATGTTCTTTATCTTCCAAACTGGACCTAACTGCCAACATTGCAAGAAGTCAGTAAGGACAAGAATATCTTGTTTGTAAGGACTGATGAAATTGGACTTCTGGTGATGACTGAATCTCAGTCAGTCAGTGAAATACAAACCTAGCCTTACCTCCTCTAGCACCAATGAACTCTTCTTGAATACAATTCACCTCATCCTCCCTTTTCCCATAAAAACCGTAA
Source organism: Tapirus indicus (assembly GCA_031878705.1). NCBI lineage: Eukaryota > Metazoa > Chordata > Mammalia > Perissodactyla > Tapiridae > Tapirus > Tapirus indicus. Next base: position 83,187,214 of record CM062924.1, on the reverse strand, counting down.
GCCCTTCTCCTGTAATCAACACTATTTGGGTTTCTACCTGAATCTATGCTCCCTGAATTACAATTCTTTGATCCCAAATGAATGCTTTGCCTCTTAAACTTGTTTCTGTTTTTGTAGGTTGACATATTGTATCAGAAGTGAGATCTGAAGCAATCTCACCTTCAAGTACCTGTGTCCCCTGGAAAAGAGTTCAGTACCAACACGAGACCTCTTGTGTGCTCAGCCACTTCTACAGACAGCTGACTCCTCTGATCATGGTACTGACCTCTCAGGCTCGGACCCCTCTCTCCAAGTCGAGGTCAGTGTCTTTCTTTGGTATTGGTGTAGTGGCTTTCATCACTGCAGGAGAGGTTCCTCTCAAGCAAGCAGGGGACTCCCTGGTTATGAAGCTGATGCAGCTTTTGCTGCAGGAGGGGATTTCCTCGGTAGATATGTGAGTACTTTGAATTTTGGAGGGGATTCTCTCGGTAAAAATTTTTGCTTAGACAAACTGCTGTAGGTTAATATGCACATGAAGTAAAAGCTATTGCTAAGGGACATCTTGGAAGCCAAAGCCACAAAATTGGTGGGCACAGGCTGAGCACTTAAGAGCCATTAGGGTGCTCGCCACCTTAAGAAGGTTCCCATGATAGGATATGTTGGTCGTGGAACAGGTTAGACTGACCCTAGGTCACCCGTCAACCTCAAGAAGACTTCCGTGCAATGAGGTACACTGTAAAAAACATCACAGAATCCCCAGCCCTGCAGCACGTCACTCATAGGTATTAGCTTGCCTCCAAGAAAACCAAGGCTTATCTAACCCTATTGATTTGCACATAAAAAAACCCTGATACCATTCTAAGTTGTGAGCTTTTCTTTACCATGGGACTTTTATTTTCTAAAGTTTTCAGAGAAGTTCCTCCCTCAAGAACTCCAGCTGGGTTTATATTTAAAAACTTTAGTCCTTCCTCCTGTAAATTTTTGTCCTAGTGGACCGATAATACTAAAGAATGACTTAAAATTATAGTGGCCACTTTGGGACTCCCAAAACTTGTCTTTTTATGCACTAAATTTGAGAACCACAGACCAGACAAATTAAATGCAACCTTTTACTTCTAAAGAGCCGAGTGCACCAACTTCCAGCACACCTGCTTAAAAACTGGAAACTACAAATATTTACAAAGAACAGCAAGATCTTACCAGGCTTGTTTTCGTGTCCTGAGAGCTTGGCTTGGTAACCATCAGGTGGGAGGTGCTAAGACATGGCTGGACAGAAATGTTAAACTCCATTTGTGGCTAGGGTCCTATCAAATTGCCACCAGCCTCAGGTAAATTACATTGGCCATTAGAAGGAAAATTCTAATTAGATAAGATCACTTAAGAAGCCCACTTAAAAGCAAAGACTTCAAAATCCCAAAATAGCTTTATTTGAAGTTTTGTTGCAAAAAGCTAATGGAAAATTAAAATATAAGAGGTACCCAAAACAAAAGACTATACAAAAGTCTGTTAAGTTAATGGCTTTCCAGACACCCCCATATCTACCTTCAAAGGAGTGCCCCGTATGGGCTGCTCGCAGGATTAATAAGACTCTGAGAGATTTTCTGGTAAACTGCTACACATTCCCTTAAAGAATCAAGGGGAAACTGGAAAAAAAAATGGAGTTCATACTGCCAGAAATATTTACTGTTTGTCCTGGCTGAAACCTGACAAGATATTTGAAAGGATTTAGTAACTTATGATCAGAAATTTGGCCAAATTGGAAGCTGACATTCAGAGCCTGGTAGGATTTTTTTTTTAATATGCCTCTTTCCTAAGTTAAAATAAAACTATGTACCCAGAGTGAAAGAAGAAAATTAGGGATGATATAGTTGGATAGGTAAATCAACCTATGATATCATTTAAGTTACAGCCCAATTTCTGAGGAATTGAGAGCAACTGTCCTTACCTTACAAATCTTCACAAAACTGGAATTGCAGCTCTAGAGGCAGTTCAGATTCCACCCATTCCCCCTCACTAATCCTAAAAACCCTCCCTATTTATCTCAAAAAGCTTATAACTTCTCCAGAAACTGTTATCTAGATCATCCCAATTCCTAAGACTGAAGGAAAAAAGAGAAAAACAGAGAGAACAGAGAGACGCCCTTGCCCAAAATCTAGCCTCTTAGGTGTCTTCTCCACAAATATTAGTTTAAAAAAGCTTTAGCCATCTAAGTAGGTAACCTTACTTTATTCCATCTGCCAGAAACAAAATTTGGATTCAACTATTCTTTCATAACTAATGAGCTTTGTATTACTGTACCTGACTCATGGCAGTAATTTTAAAACAATATATATGGGATCTCTATGTATGTGCGTCTATATATATATATATATATATATATATATATATATATATGTTATAAATGTGTGATATTTTTCTACCTTCAGATAATATTATCAAATTTAGTTTATAAGAGAGCTCTATTTAATTGGCTTAAAGTAAGCACTTATATAAATTATTTCTAAATGTAACAGACACTAACCCAAATGTTTTTAAAATTACTATGATATAAAATAATCTTTAGGGCCCGCCCGGTGGCGTAGCGGTTAAGTTCACGCACTCTGCTTCAGCGGCCCAGAGTTTGCCAGTTCAGATCCTGGGCGTGGACCTCCACACCTCTCATCAAGCCATGCTGTGGCAGCATCCCACACAGAGCCAACTAGAAGGATGCACAACTATGACATACAACTATCTACTGGGGCTTTAGGGAGAAAAAAGGAGGAAGATTAGCAACAGATGTTAGCTCAGGGCCAATCTTCCTCAAAAAAAAGAGTCTTTGATAAATAAAACTTATTTAAGTTTGTTGGTTTGACTGAAATAAGCACGTTGTCAGAGTTATCAGCATTAGATATGATGCAGACGTGGCCTTTATTCTACCTGGGTTTATTAGTCAAATAAGCTTATGTTATGTCTGTTACAAAATTTGTCAGCAAAAATAATAACTTGGAATGATAGCTAATATTGTCTAATGTCTCATGATGTTTTCGTGGGTAATCTAAACAATTGTTGGGAGCAAATGATTTAGATAGATGTGAGAGAGATAAGAGTTTACAGATAAACTTTCTGGCAATAATTATATTTTATGGCATGTGTAATTAAAATAGCTTCCAAAATCTTTCTGCTAACTTGAAACCTTAGAGTTTTGCTAAATAAAGTTCAATGATAAAAGTTTGAGTATCTAGATCATTTCCAAATAAGATAAAATATCTGATATTAATTACTAAACATAGATCTATCTACTTTTGGCTTCTTATTACAGAAAAAGTTTAAAATATTTGAGTTTATTAATAAACATGTTTTGTGCCACACTGAGAAATTTTCTATGAGAAAGCACGGGTTTCTAGAAAGTATTTTATAAGTCTGCAAATCCACAGAATGCTAATGTAAAAGACAGTTCATAATTGCTTACTTCGTAGTTTTTACTAAATATTAAGGCTTCTAAGAGTTAAGAATTCTAATAAACATATTTTATTAAAGCTACTAAAAATTAATAAGGGCAACATCTCTGTATACAAGGAAAGTAAGATGTATGTTTTCAGAAAAGAAGGTATAAGGAATGGAGATATTTTTGTTTGTTTTGTTAAGAAAGTAAATTTATCCTAAGTAAAAACTAGTTATGGGAAAGAGGAACGTAATTTTTGTCCTAAGGAGAGGCTAAGAAGGAAGGAAGGCATGGGACAAATTCTGAAGGTGAAAAAGGAAGTTATACAAGGTTTGTGTAAGAGGAACCTTGAGAAAAGTTTTGTGCATGGTCAAGTCGGTTAAGACTGAAATGAAATTAATTAAGTAAATGAGTTTTAATATAAAAAGTAACCTGGTACAAAATTAGAATTTGGTTTTTCTCTCTCAAAAGGATAGTTTTCTTGGACTTTTAATCTTCTCTTGATAAAGAGATTATGAAACATTTCTCCTTATCGTTGAGTAAGTCTACCTAAAAGGCAAGGATTCTCTAATTTGTCAAAATAATTTCCTATGTTCAAAAAACTGAGGTCTCTCTATTAATAGAGCTAAAGTTTTTTGTAACTGTTTAACTCTCTGTTGCTTTTAATATTTTCTGCTGTCACTTTGGTTAAAAGGATAATTAAGCATTGTTTCACAGTGACCCATGAGCATATTTGACCAAATGTTTTAAAACATTTAGATATTTTTGACAAACTTCCCAAAATCAGATTCTAGTTCCAAGGGGCCCCTGGAACACCTCACCTCAAAGAATTTGTTTCCTCTTCCTATAAAAAGGGAGTTATTAAACGAATTAGGCTTCTTTGGTATGTTTAATCACATGGGAAGCATTGTCAAATAAATGATGATAAACCTTCTTAGGTTATATTGTATGAGTGAAAGTTATTAATATATATGTTTTAGAAATTACATGAAATTTTTAAAATTGTAATATGTCCTGGTATAATGTTATCACATGTAATTCTAGTTATTAAAATGTTTTATGTCATAAAAATAACCAAGTTTCTTTGTCAACTGCATTATAATGTTAAGCCTTTTGCCATCGATAGATGGTTACTGTTTTACTCTGATGCTTTTGCAAATATGTTTTACCTTCAGAGAGATTCATGGAAACGACTCTGATGCTTACTTTAGAATATAGGTTTCTGATAAACTTGCAGATCATAAAACTGAACTGGGTAAGAAATTACAGAACTCTAATGGAGAAAAGGATGGCTTCATAAAACTGCTAACAAAAGATCAAGAACAAATATTAATTACATGGGACTCCACGAACTGAGGAGGATGCTCTAATGTTTTGTTTTTCCAGATTTAAAGAAATCTTTTCTCTTAAACAATCAATTTGGTAAGATATATGTTTGTGAACAAAGATGAAACATTTACTTTTTCTCCCTACCTGATCCCTCCACAATTCAGAAACTCTCAGTGAGTATTCTTTTCACTTATATAAATAACCAGGCCAAGTTTTAATATAAACCAATTAGTTTTACTCTCATTATCTTTGGTAAAAAAAAATGAGGGTAACTATGGAGAGAAAAATTACTTTGCACCTTTGTAAATGTTGGATTCTAGTCCTGTTAATTTTCTTTGAAGTTTATTATACACCTGTAGACTGGACTCTCCTGACCTAAGGAATTGACTTTAGTCTTGCCAACTGCTCACAGTGCCCTCTTTGGAAAACATGAACTGACTCCACATGGGATGAGCATGGGCGGATCAGTGTCTGTGGGTACACAACATTCCTCTGATCCCTTGTCTTATGCTAATATGACCAGCGACTGTGAGTCTCTACTGACTTATGCTTAAGCCCATCATCAACAGGTTAAAGAAGCTTTCCCAGATTCCAATGTAAAGACTCCTATTGGTCACAGTCTAGAGCCTGGTGACTGGGTATTCTGGAAGCATCATCAGAGAACACAGCCCTCGAGCCCTGTTGGAAAGGACATTACCAGGTGCTCCTGACCACTGACACTACTGCAGAACTAGAAGGCATTGAACCTTGGAGATACATCTCACAGAGAAAAAAGGCCCCACCTGACATCTGGTCCTGTACAAACACTGGAGGCTCCAAATCAAATTGACCAGGAAGAGAAGCAGCTGCCATCTGAGGCAGACAGCTCTCCCAGGATGGACAGACCAGGCCTGTATACCTCTTACTCACTGTTGCTTCTTACCTTACTTTCTCCCTCTCTTTCTTGGAAAGAAAATATTCTTATCTGCATCTCCTAATCCATCACAAAATGGGGAAATCTGTTGGGTTTGTCATCAGAAGCCTCATTCTGCCCATGAAACTAGAGACCCTTTAGTACATTTAATTACCAACATCTCCACCATTCCTCCCCTGATTCCTTGTGCTAAGTATCTAGAACTTCTTGCCTAATCAAGTGGACCTCCAGAGATTTAAGAAGTAACCCTTGTAACTGTTGTAAATACTTCTTGTTTTACTTGGGTAAACACTTCTGGCAAGGTAAAGGGAGAACTAGACAGAATCTGAGCATAAGCCAAATGGTTAAATGCAGGGCCCACTGACATACTCTGGTTCTTTGATCTCTTTAGCTGGCTGCCCTCAAGCATTGCCTCCTGTTTCAGGTCCCTTCCCCAGTTTGAACTTAGCATTTCATATGCTATCATAGGAATTCTTTTTGTTGTAAAACTTTGCCTCCTCTGCATGGCTCAATGTTATAAAAACACAAATGGTCACTCAGTGCTTTGAAATGATCACTAAGGCTTGTGAAACTTCACATGAGAAACTTCAAGGAACTGAAAAAGATATTTACCCTTAAAAGAATTTGATGTTAGAGCCGTCCTCTGCTCTGGTGCTCTTGTTGCTCAAATGTGGCCTAAAGGTTCCCAAGGAAACCACTTCCCTTCCTACATGGGGCACGACACACCAGGAATGAGCCTTCTTGGCAAAGAGGGACCAACGATGCTTTGATGGCTGATCAGCAGTGCTTTCTAATAGTCCATCAGCAATGCTTTCCAGCATTTGATCAGTGATGTTTTCGGAGAAAAATCTTAATCAAAAGGGGAAAATGTGAAAGATGGCATGAGTGGAGCCATATTAAAATAGAGCCAGAGCAGCCATTTCAGAGGAATTGCTTTGCACATCTTGTTTTCTTTATCTTCCCAACTGGACCAAACCACCAACATTCCAAGAAGTCAGTAAGGACAAGAATATCCTCTTTGTAAGGACTGATGAAATTGGACTTCTGGGGATGACTGAATCTCAACCAGTCAGTGAAGTATAAACCTAGCCTTACCTCCTCTAGCACCAATGAACTCTTCTTTAATACAATTCACCTCATCCTCCCTTTTTCCATAAAAGCTCTAAGCCGTCCTCCTGTAATTGGGACATTATTTGGGTTTCTACCTGAATCTGTGCTCTCTGAATTGCAGTTCTTTGATCCCAAATAGATGCTTTGCCTCTTAAACTGGTTTCTGCTTTTGTTAGTTGACAATGTGTTTTCTGTACCCACTTTTCATTACAGTTCCTAACATTAGAGGGCATATTGCTCAGCAGAGCTCCCCTGCATAAAAAAGCTCCCTAAACTGCTTCTGATCTTTCCATTCACTTTGTAACAGTGGCTAAAATAACATGCTGATTGAAGACTGTTGTCTCAGAAAAAACAGACATGTGAGAACCAGAAGTGGGCTGACAGCAGCAATCTTGATTCTGGATTCACCAGTTCTCTGTGCCCTTCAAAGGGGCAGCACTTTCACAAAGCTTTGGCCAGCCATGTGGACCAATGGTGGATGTCATGGGGGCAAAGGGCACATGCATGTCACACACCCCATAGCTGGCTCTCCCCATGTGCTCATGGGATGTGCCATCCCTCCTGCTCTCTCTTGGTCTCTGCCACCAGCACTGTCCTCCCACTGGATCCTTTTCCTACATGCCAGCCAGCTCCTCCTCTACCTGGAATGCCAAGTGCTTCAGCTCTGAACAGAAACTTGCAGACCCTACACTGTACAGCAGCCAGAGCCCTGCTATTAATGGGACCACTATTTTTAATGGCATTTAGTGCAAATCCACTGCCACTTGCTCTGCTTCTCAGGAAGCTCACTCCCATCTCCCCGAGTTCCTCCAGACCACAAGTTTCATGGTCCCCATAGGAGTTCTGATATGTACAGTCTTTTCCACCTCACTGCACACTCAGACAATTACAACTCAGTGTCACAAGTGCTGCTGTAAGGCACGCACAAAGACATGGCCAGGGCCGGCTGTGTGCATGTGTGACCCATGCAGCTGCACAGGCCCCACACTCAGAAGGCCCCTTGTAACGAGGAGTAAACAAGTACAGAGATCTAATGCACAGTATAATGAAAGCAGACAACAACACTGTACTATACGCAATGTCATAAATATCACTACAATAGCAATCATATTACAGTATGTAAATGTATCAAAGTAACACATTGTACACCTTTAAATAATTAATTAATTAAAAAGAAGGCTCCACACAGTTTCAGACACTCTGCTGTCTCCATCCTGAAATTCTTAGTAATTTTTAGACAAGGGCCTCACATTTTCATTGTGCACTGGGCCCCACAAATTAGGCAGCCAGGCCTCATGGCGGCAGAAGACAGTAGCTGAAATCTATAGGTACCTGTTGAATGAAGAAATCATCTAAACCATCCGGGTGGGGTCAGAGACGACTTCACACAGAAGACAACACTCTCAGTGGGCCTTGAAGGCAGGGATGTAAGAAAGCAGAGGAAATAGAGCAAAAGCATAAAAATGAAAGCGGTCTATTCAGGGAACGACAAGTCAACCAGTGAGGAGGCCGCTGGTCACCTACTCCAGGCAGCGCTCCTCAGCGGGGGGCCTGGGCTGCCACTCACCACAAACTGCCCACGACTCGTCCACGCCGAGAGCAGTACTTGTACAGCAGAGTCTTGTTGAAGCTAATCATTAAAGGCTGGGGTAGGCATTTTGTATATCTTTTCTCTTCATTTCCTTTTTCTAGTAATTTGTTTTTATTGCATTTAATAAAGGAAAAGATTGGAATTTTTTTTTAAAAGAGGAAAAGAAAAATGATTCTTCACAGCAGACAGACCGAGAAGTACTGCTCTAGACCAGAATCAGTGGTCTGGTCTCGGGCAGTTGTGATCACAGAGATGGGAGGACAAACAATCTGACCAGTTCAATTTACCAGGCTTAGCAACCAAACGGATGCAGGAGAGTGGGAGAGACTGGACAGGGGGAAATCATTTCATCAGCAGCCTTCCTAACACCTAACTGAAGTCAGCTACACAAAGGAAGCCACGGTTGTTCTCAAAGCTGGCAGCATATCTGAATCACCTGGGAAACTTTTATAACTAACCACTGCCCAGGCCCCACGCCTGACCAATTGACTATTTCTGGAGGCACGGGTACTGGTATTTTTTAAAAGCTCCTCCAAAGATCCTAATGGGTAAGGTTGAGAGCCACTGGCCTAGGAAGAGTTTACAGGAGGGACTGGAGCAAGTGTGGGGCCCTGGATGGCCAGAGATAGGACAGCAAGATGCCAAGAAGGCAGAAGGTGTCAGGGACACCACTGACCACAGGAAGTCTGTCTCGGGCCATTCATGGGCAAAGAAAATTATTTTTACTTATTCCTTCCTACTTCTCGCAGCCTCAGGACCCAAAACTCCTGCTGCAGCCACAGGACTACACTTCCACTACATTACACTTTAGTCATTTGTGGATCACCTGGAACCTAATTACTTTTTTCTATCTCTAAAGAGAAAAGTTCCATGTTCCAAGTGACTTTTAAATGACATCTCAGAACACAGTTCTTCCAAAGGACCACCTATATGGCACAGTAAAAACAAAAACAATATCTGCAAGAAGACCTGGACCCCCTCCCTTTGGAGTACTGTTACCTTGGGTTGGTGACACCAGTTCTGTGGGCACGAGTTTCTTTCCCTGTAAAATGGGCTAACACCTGCCCTTAACTGCTCACAAGGCTGCTGTGAGGGTCAGACACACATGAAGCACTCTGTGATGTGCTGTGAAAGAGTCTGACCACTATCTGAAATAACTTGATTCTAGCACACCTTGCACATGGGACAGAATAGCCTCAAGTGGGTGTTTTTATGTCCCTAACATGGCATAATCCCAACCTTTCCATTTTCCCATTTAATTTAGCATCTAATTATATTTTATGTGCTAGACTCTGTGCCGAACCCTCTTATTACAATTTCCAAAATTTTACAGTGAAAGATCTATCCACTGGGATCCGACCAGACCCACCCAGCCCCTTGGCCAGGGGTCTGCAAACTCCAGCCACGGGCTGAATCCACCCTGCTTCCTGTTCTTGTGCAGCCTGCAAGCGAAGAACGGTTTCAGATTTTTAAGTGGTTGGAAAAAAATCAAAAGAATAATATTTTGGGACACAAAAAAATTATATGAACTTCACATTTTAATGTCCATAAACAGTTTTATTGGCACCTGCCACACCCATTCATTTATGTGTTGTCTATGGCTGTTTTGAGGCGCAGGAAAGTTGTTGCAATAGAGACTATACGGTCCACAAAGCGAAAATATTTACTATCTGGCCCTTTACAGGAAACCTTGCCAACTCCGCCCTGGAGGATGAGGCCCTGGAGACTACAAGGAGGTCTCAGGGTCCCCTTGGCCACTGTGGGGCTCCTTCTAGCCACCCCCTTGCGCTGGCTTTTTCCACCTGGCTCCTTTGGCGACAAGCTCGTGACTATTCCAGCTGTGTCTGAAGTTTCCCACACCTCACGCATAGGAGAGTTTGGTCTCCCTTGGTTTTGACCATATCTGCCCCAAAGAACGTACTCTGCCTTCATGCTTCAGGTACTCACCAGGCTTTATGTACTCTCCAGGCTCACCTGACCACCCCCAGGCTCTCGCCTCGGGCACCTACCCTCCAGGCTCACCCAGGCTACAATGAGGGAAAACTGGATGGACAGATTCTTTTCTTAAAAACGGGGGCATACTGACAGTCCAGTGGTGAAAATACACACACACAACACGATATACACACACAAACACACACACACAGTCTACTTGTGTTTAAAGACAGCAAGAATACAATTTAACAATCACTCCCCCAGGTAGCAATCCTTATTCAATGGCCAGAACTTCAAAAGAACAATCTCCAATTCTTTGCCAAGCTCACATCACTGATCCTAACTTTTGTTTATGACTGTGTCCCGGCAAATGCTATGATAGCCTCCCTCTCCCCACCTGCTACTTGCAGAGGTGCAGGCAGGGTTGAAGGTGACTCTCTGTGATTCCCCCATTCCAAGACAGTCCCTGCTGGTAACATGCACTCCTTAGTCTGCCCCCAAGTTGGTAACTAATCATCAGGAAACCTCCACTAGGTTTCGTCTCCAGGTGTGGTCTGCGCCTGCAGAGCATCTTCATCCAGAGCTGGTTAGAAATGCAGGAACTCAGGCCTACCTGAGACCTGCCGATTCAGAATCTGCATTTTAAGCAGACCCCAAGGTTAGAGTCTGAGAAGACTAATCTGCATCTTCTCCTCTGATATCTTCCTGGATAGAGCTTCTCTCTGCCAGTGTCTTCATATCCTATCATTTTCTAGATTTTTTAAAAAATATTTCCTCTCAGTGCTTATTAAGAGGCATGAACTTAACACTGCAAATAACAAAAGCTGCTATCAAAGTCCAAATTCTGGAGAGTTCAACTGTTTCCTCTCTGAAAATTTTTTGGTAGGTTACTAGAGGGGTTTTCAATACATTAATAAAAGGGATGATTCACTGAGACAACGACGATGATAAATGTTGGATTTCTCGAAGGAACTCACATGAGAAAATGAGAGGAGAACATGAGAGCTTCATAAATGACAAAGTACCATGCAAATGGTTATTAATACTGATAGTGATCATAGTATCAATAAGAACCGCCACAGTTTCCTGAGTAAGTAACTCAGTCACCATAAAATAAGGAAATATAAACTATGTGGTTATTTCAGATCAGAGAGACTTTCCTTCCAAGTTAGACTTGTTACCAAGGAGCTCACCAAACTCTGAGGAAGCCCAGCTTTGTTTCGGCTGCTTTTCCTCATGAGCAGTTCATTCATGATGAAACTTTTTTTGATGAGACCAGGGGCATCTTCCTTTCTAGCTGGAGCTTCTATTAACACTTTTCTCTGGAACTTCTGTTGCCTTTGTCTCTTTGCTTCACTGTAGGGTAAGTAACTTTCCAGTCCTGGGATTACCTGAGCAGCAGGCCCTGGTCACTGACCTGACCTGTCCTCGGTTTGCTCTGCTCAGAGCCACACTCTGTCCACAGCCTGTGCTAAGGTTCCCACACGAAGGCACACGTCAGGGTTTCTGACAGGGCCTCACACTACTTAACCAGACCTCTGCATTCCTGTCACCACCAGTCCTTCTGCAAGTGTTACAGGCTGTGCAAGCTTAGACACAACAATAAATTGTAATGGAGAGACCTGGGTCTTGAGTTCCCTATAGTGATGAGTTGTCACCAAGCGCTGGTGACTGGTGAGGGAGGATGGGTGGAGGGATGAAGTCGTCTTACACTTTGTACTTATCATTGTAGTGGGTCATGAAGACCAGGGGTGCAGGGCAGGCTCCACACAGGTTGGATGTCACTGGACGTGGCCAAAGGTGCTGGGTGGACGTGCTTAAATGGAAAAGGGCAGATGAGCAGGTGACAAGCTTACAAATTCTTTCATGTGAAACAGGCCAATGAGTTGAACCTTGGCTTTCAGAGGGGGTCTTCCAGGGCAGCTCGGGTGGGAGAAGAGCCAGATCCAGTCACCAACTTGAATGACTTCCTTGAATGAGGTGTGCTAATTAGGATAGGTCTCAAATGTCTCTTGCCATGCCACAGGGCATCCCTGTGTCACCTGTAAGTCCTGCAAATATTGATCAGTAACTGGGGTCGTGACAGGACTGGGAGACCCCACTTGGGGTCACAGCCATCTCCTTCAGTCTTCCGTCATACCACACACAGTCCAACCAGATTTGGACAGGCCAGTATCCACGCAACCAGACATGGCAGAGACAGCATCGTCAACTTCCGGAGCACGTTGGCCTCCACCAGAGACCAAGCAACACTCACACAATTTTAGGCTGGCCAGGGTGTGGACAAGCCGGGTACATGAGGTAGGAATCTGCAGAAATAGTCCTTCAATTCCCAAAACATAAGTCCTTGCTGGTCCCAGGGGTTGGTTATTTTGGCACTATACGTAATGTGTACTTGCTAACCTGAGATGATGATTTACAAATCCAATTTCCAGGTGCCACTGTGACCCTACAAGGGCCACCCTAAGCAAAGGTTCAAGTGAATCTGGGTCTAGGTCATCATATTAAAGATGCTGACCAAGAAGACACTCACCTCTTCATTTATCCATGCCAAAGACTATTATTTAGATGGTAGATACGTTAAATTGCCCAAAAGACATCATCACACATAGAAATTTCCTCACTTGGGTCTAAAATACAAATTTCTATTCATCACCCTCAAGATTCTGATGTGGTTATAGGCTCCCATGAGGTCCAATTTCCCTGGACACCCAAGTCCCCTAAACTGCCCACTTGGGAATATTTTGGTCTTACCAGCCATCTGCACTCCACCCTTAGCTGGGGAGTTTGAGAGCCTAAAGAAGGAACTGTCCACTCTTTGGCCCAGGCCAGCACCCTTAATGCCTCTACTCCAAAATAGTGCCTTGTGGATCAATCCTTGAGCCCCAAGAACTTCAGCCCCAGCGAAATGGAGCGCCGTCCTGTGTCTGGCCCAGCTTCCTGGATGTGCTCCTTGGCCTGGGCCCAATGCTTTGGGCTCCTGCTTTGTTGGGAGAGGCATTGAATGTTTCCACAGGGTTTGGGCCTTCCATTCCAAAAGCACGTACACTCGTTTGCAGAGATGCGAGGTCATTTTGCAGGTCTACTGCACTACTGCAATCTTAGCACCTCTGGCCTTCCCTCTGAAAAGGCTTCTAGGTAAGCCAGGAACTGGCCTAGCACCCAGGGTCCAGCAAGGCAGGCCAAGTGGCTGCCTACATGACCCAGGGACATGATGTTGCTTCAGAGGGCAACATTTTCTAAATACTGTAGGAAGTTTGCATGTGAATAAGCGTTTGCTAGACCAAAACTTTGAGACCCAATCGTGAAATAACAAAAACTCTTCATTAATAATCAACCACATAACAACAACAAGAGAAACCGTCCTGATGTTACGCGAGACTGTTCTTTCACTTTGGGGAAAATGTCCATTAATAGCATCATAAATAGAAAAAGTGTCGTATCTGAACCCAAAACTCCATGATAACCCAAAGGGCTCTACTGATAAGACTCTCATCTTGGAGATGAGAGTGGAATCAGAATGATTTCGTGAAACAAGGGGACAACATAAATATGTTAAATATTTTTTAAAATCCACCATGCAGGACTTATCTACATAGATATATAAGATAAGGCCTAGTTCTTATAAGACACAAAGAATCTATACACACACACATGCAGATTAAACAGAATTTCCCCCTCAGCCTATAGAGTTCAGAATCTCCACACTGATTCAACAGAAACAGAATGTGCTATTTTAGTTACTTATTTTTACTTACTTATTTTAAATGTCTGTCAAGATTTAAAATGAATATCTCACGTGGTCAGCAATTCTACACACAGAAATATATCCAACAGATATTCATTGCAACTTTGTTTACAGTAACTAAAATATTGCAAACAATCGATGTCCATCAACAGGGGGCCATTTAAATAAATTATATGCCTAAGGGACAAATGGGGTAATATATGTAGCTGTCTTCTTGCACATGCAGAGAATACCCCTGAGAAAAACCATCATCAGTACTCACCTCTGGTGGGAGGAGAGGGGTACCTGGGGGCCAGGAGTGAGGGGTTTATTTTCCCCTTTATCTTATTTTGATTTTTCATCCTTTTCATATATATTACCTACTCACAAAATAAACTTTGCAGGAAAAACACAATGTGAAAGGAACACATTGAAAGGAACAACCCGCAAACAGTCCTACAGAATGTGGGAGTAGAGAGCAGTATCAGCTTGGAGTCTCTACTGGGCAGACCCCAGTCAAGAAATATTTGCTTCATTACCATGAGCCTCAAAAAATACCCCTGTGCTTCTATCCCAGGAGAAGCCCCACACGATGGGAACTCTTCTTCAGTATGGCCTTTAATATCCACAGCAATGGATTCAAGCAAAAAAATAAAACTGGGTGGAGAAGCAGCAGCAAATATCCCCACACCAAAAGAACTCTTCTGGATGATGGAGGCGTGGGGGGCGGGAGGTGGCCTGAACTCTAGAGTCCTGTTCAGGTACTAGATGTTCTGAAAAGATCTCTCTAAGCTCCCACATCTTCTGAATCTTCATCAGAAGAGCACTCAAGGCGATATAATGGAACTCGGAGTCATTTCATTAAAGACTAAGTGCTTTTATTTCGCTAGCTACTTCCTTGCCCTAAGGTGGAGAGAACTCTTTGGCTAACTCTGATACTTCTGCTGTCAAGGCTACCTAGTTCTCTGCCTCCAATCTCTTGGGTATCCCAGTCCCTTCAATCACAAATACACCAATACGTCCATGCTCTTGCTCCAAGACACTGGTCCCCCTCAGTTGTTGGCTACATGGCTGTGTACGAATCCCAGTGCCAACTCGATCTTCCCCACACAGGTGGCTCAGACATCCTACCTCTCCCTGACTGAGCCACTTGCTCAGACAGCCGCGCTTCCCCACCTGTGTTAGATAGATGCCTGCCTGATTAGAGACACTCCCCAGATGTTGCAAACTTCACTGCTGGAAGATGAAAGGGACACCTTCAAAGAGTTCAAACATTCCAGGGACTATGACTCAGGCCTCAAGCAGGGTAGAGTCCTAGAGTAGGCAAAGCTCATAAAACCAATGACCTCACAGAAGCTTAGGAAGAGAGGGACAATTTGCCCACATACCCTTGGAAAACGGACTGGCCATGATATGGACCAAAGAAAGTGACCTGGTCACATTGCTAAGCTACCTACCTTCACTACGGAGAAGTTTGATAGGTTCTCCTCCTTTTCTTGCCTACAAGAAGAGCTTGAAGTCTGGAATCCAGATAATGCCAGTGTAGGAGCAGCAAGTGAGGCAGAGCCGAGCAAAGAGATGAACTTATCTTTGAGGAGGCAGGATGCAGGCTGCCTACCTAGCAGCTTTCCTCTCTCCTGACTTTTGCCAGCTAAACTCGCAGGTATGAGAGGTGCAGAGTTAATGGAATTATTGCTCAGTGATGCATTTATTTTAAAGAAAAAAATTCATGAGTAGGAACTATGCCTTGATACTATCAAGGAGGCATTCTTGTGTTCATGGAGTGGGAGGAGGAAAGACGAGAGGCAACTGGCTCGAAGACACGGTTCACATCAACACATACACCATAGATCTCAAAACCATATGCTGAGTGAAGGAAGCCAAACCAAAACAGAGCACATAGTTTAGGATTACATTTCTACAAAACTCTAGAAAATGAAAACTAATATTTGGCAGAAAGCAACAGATCGGTGTGCTTGGGGATGGGGGAGCAGAGAAGGGCAGGAGAGAGATGCAAAGGGCATGAGGAAATCTCTGGGGCTGATGGATATTTTCACTATCTTAATTGCGGTGGTAGTTTCACAGATGGATATAGATATTAAAACTTATCAAACTGTACATGTTAACCATGTGAAGTTTACTGCATGACAATTATACTGCAATAAAGTAAATTTTTTAAAAGACCATTGTTTAAGCTAAAAAACTGAAGGTTGAAACCTTCTTCAAAAATCATCTTGGTCCTCCTGTTTCTTGGATATGATGTAATCAAACAGCTGTGATTGACCACAAACCAGCCCAAGGTAAAGTTCATGTAAAAAAACAAAAGCTGCAGCTAAGCAGCCCCCTCCCACCCAAATATCTCCTTCTGAGGTACAGGAAAAAGGCTGATCCCGACAGCTCAGCTCCACAATGCAGCCAGCTGAGTAGCCAGTTCCCCTGTGACCCATATTCCACTCACCACATCCACATTCCCAACAACAACTGGGCAAGGCCCCCACCTCCCACTCAGTTAATGACCCAGGCAAAGCTGGAGTAAGATAGAAAAGGAAGCAACAAAGAGTATGTACTCCTCCGGCCCCCAGAGATAACCCTCAGTGTCCAGCCCAAGCTGGACAGAAGGAACTGGGCAGAAAGCACCCATGAGGGGACAATCAAAAAGATGCCCAAAAGACACGTATTGTAAAGGACCCTAAGAGATGGCCCTGAACTTGGTTCAGAGCTTCTCTGGCCTGTTTTACCTGCTGACAAAGAAGGGATAGTAGGAAAAACGACTTTCCTAAGCATTTCAGACTATTTCCACAGGCTTGAGTCACAGTCATTCTCTATTGCCATTCCCAGGCCACTCCATAAGCCCCCAACTGACTCCTACTGCGGCCACCCCACCCAGGTGGGAACACGGTTAACTCACCTGTGAGAAGCTCAGGCTTCTTCACAACCCAGTCAGCTGCCTGACACCAGCACACACCCAGCCTCCTTCCCAATCTTTCTCTGTGGACTATTAGGGTGCACCATCTGGCCCATCTCAAGCCCCTCAGTGCCGCCCCTCATAATGACCTGTCTGGGTCCCCTGCATGGACTGCTATATCCTTAACCTCCAACAAGAGGCAAACCACATGCTACTTGCACACCTCTGGCCTTTATCTCTGGGGCGTGGGCTTCTTGATACCCTGCTGTATGCCAGAGGCTCCTGCTGCCTCTACTTTGAGTAATTCTTCTGGGGTTTGCATCAGCCTTGCACCAGCAGGAAGTCTGAGCATCCTACAAGAGCCAGGACCAGTCTTCAAAGAGGAATGGGTTAGAGATCATAGACAAGACGGGAAAAAGTCTTGGGGACAACTGGGAAAACAAAACGCATCTTAAGTTTTCTGGGCCCAGAGTGAGAAGAGTACCATTTCTTTCTCCCAAACAATATTATGACATCCTTACCATCTCCAAAACAAAGGAGAGACCTAAGTCTTCAAAAGGCATAAATGGAAAAAATTTCTGAATGTGTTCTTGTGACAGCAAAAAATGTTCAGATATTTATCTCCATCAAAAGCCTCTCTATCTCCCAGGGAAAGTTCAGAGATACTAACAAGGAGGATAGAGAAGAAGCAAAAAAGAAAGCTGAGGGATGCTGTGCCTGCTCTCAGTTCCAGTGGCTCAGTCTTCAGCTTCTCCAACATTAACTTTCAGAGCCAAAGCATTTGATACTAATGGTCTGCCTTCCCAGCAACAGTGCAGGTTTGGAATATGGAAAGCGCCAGGCATCGACCTGAAAGATAGAGTCAGGACTGTAGAATCCTATAAATACATACAGTTTAGAAGAATTCTGGGCTAGGGCATTCACACCGGCTGGGCGGTAAATCATTCTATCACTAAACGCAACCACTTGCCACAGACAAAATTTTGTAAGGGGAGGTGGGCAGGAGTGAGCTGGCGGCTCGTGAATGGTGGGAAAGTGGAGAGAGAAGACATATCAATCCTAGAACCGGGCAAATAAATCCGGGGCTGCGGATCTCAGAGGACCCACGGGACAGCGTTTTCATAACTGGGCTGAGCAGGCTAAATCGACCGTAGGTGTGAGCACTGGAGCTCTGTCCTCTGCTGAATCTCTGAGAAGCCTCCAGCAGGCTCGGTAGGAAATGTGGGGACCTGGGAGAACAGCAAAAGAGGGTTCCCCAAGGAAGACTGGGGGCGGGGCAGTGATGAGAGTACATCTGAGCGGAATCTAAAGGCTAGTTCTGCTGACCTTCTCAGATGGCTGGGAGTAACCACGAGGAAAGCAGAGCCCGGCACCCCAGGCTTAAAGAAAGAGCGGGGAAGCTCTAAGGCACAGACGCCTGGAGACTGGGAGGGCAGCGCCCAGTGTCACCCAGAGGCCTGGATCTCCAGGCAGCAGCAGCGTGCCTGGAAGCGCAGAGGGACTCCAGAGTGTGGGGGAGCTCCAAGAGAGAAAAGGCTGGAGGGCTGTTCCCAGAGGGACCTCGGGACTCGCGGCTCCTGGGGCTGCCTCCTCGGCGGAAAGGGGAGGCCGGCACTCGAGGTGTGGAAGGCTGGGATCTGGAGTCTGGCAGGTGCCGGGCGGGGCGGGGGCAGCTCTCTCTCACCTGCGGAGCACCAGGAAACTCAAGATCCCCAGCAGCAGGAGTCCGAGTGCCCGGCCGGGCCTCCGCCGCAGGCTCCACGTGGTCATCGCGCGTCCGCGGCGCTCGGGGACCTGCTCCCACTCCAGCCCGCGCCCAGCAGCGGCCGAGTTTCGGCGCGGGGGCGGAGCCGCGCGCCGGTCGCCTGGGCAACCGGGCCGCAGCTTGCCCGGCCAGCCCGTGCTCATTGGCTGCGGCCCGCGGCCCCTTACCCCGCCCCAGGGGCCTAGCGTCCAGGGGCGGAGCCTCCGCGGGAGGAGGGCGGCCGCTGCGGGATGAGTTCCAGTTCTCCGGCGATCTGCCTGCGTGCTGCCCTCCAGTCTCGGAGAGGCACTGCAAGTTTCGGAAGCTGTTCTCCTGCACGTGATATGCAAACAGGTGCAGAAATACTGGGCACGTGTTGCCCAGTCCTTGCACCCTCGTAGAACGCAGGGATAAAGTCATCCCCCCACCGCGCTGCTTCAGCAAGCGTGTACTCAAGGCGCCTGCAAAGCCAACAGTCTGTTAAAACAATTTTGAAGAGAAAAAATTCTGAAGTAGTAGTGACATGATATGAAATGCCAGAGCACTGTAGAATTTCCTTTAGACTTTTTTTTTTTTTTTTAGGAAGATTGGCCCTGAGCTAACATCTATTGCCAATCTTCCTCCTTTTTTCTCCCCAAAGCCCCTTTAGGCAGTTGTATGTCATAGTTGTGCATCCTTCTAGTTGCTTTATGTGGGACGGTGCCTCAACATAGCTTGATGAGGGGTGCATATGTCCGCGCCCGGGATAGGAACAGGGGAATCGCCTGCTGCTGAAGCAGAGCGCGCGAACCCAATCGCTAAGCCATGGTGCCAGCGACCCCTTTCGCCATATTTTATGGGCTTATTGTGTTTCATGTTTGAATAGGATGGGTGGTACCCAAATATTTTCTGCCTTTGGTTTCCATAAGTCTTTTTCTGGCCCTGACTCCCAGCACTTTCAATTTTTCATTTTAAAAAAGTCCAGATAAATCCTTCACATTTTAGGAAAGGAGGAATAAAATTCTTATTCTGGCACAGAATTATGTCACAAAGGATGTTGTGTAACATTTGGGCGAAACTTATGCTTTCTAACAATCACAAACGCAACCCATCCCAAGAATAGAATTCAGATTTTACTGAATTAAAGAAAATCTTAAACATTTTCTAGGGAGGCTGATGTTTTTTCAGCGCATCAGGGTTTCTAGAAAATATCCCCCATTGCACGTTTTTAAACCATTTCCTCCACTTGTACATAGTTTTGAACTTGTAAAGCTGATAGGAACAAAATGAGATTTTACTTCTTGGAACAAAGACACGCAGAGTTTAGTGTGAAGTGTCCTTTTTCTAGCATTAAGCAAATGTTTAGTCGAGTAGCAAAAGTTAAACCAAGGAGAGGCAAAAAGAAAGAAATGAACAAGAGGAGGGGGAAACCTGCCACAGTGAGAGGAGAGATTGGGGCTCTGCACAGCGCGGTTCTTACTGCAGGGCCACAATCATCCCCAGAACCCTGCAGAGAGCGGTACCACCTGCTTAGCACGTTCTCCTGAATCAGAATCAGTACCTTTCTCCATTTTGTGACACATATAACTGCTTGATAGTTGTTAAGATTATGATGAAAATATTTTGGTATAATTGGGATAAAAGCTAGTCCATGAGACATATGGAGAAAGTGTCAAAGGTTAGCCCCCTTTTTGTAGATGAGTATTTGTAGATGACTTATTCATTCGTTTATGAATCTTATTTTTGAGCACACTGTGCTAATGCCTTAAATATAGTGTATCTAAATTTTAGGAAAACATTTGGCAAAATCTCTGTTAAAGTCATGAGGAGAAGATGCAAAATGTAGCTTCTGTGATAGTACAGTCACTTGGGCCCCAGTACCATAATATAACAGCCTGCTCCTCACCTCCTCCTTATAGATGGACACCTGGGGCCTGCCCTCCCCACCCATCCTCTCCAGCTTCTTTGCTCAGGATTATATGAGAAGTCCAGTTATGATGTCAAGTTGCCAAAAAGTCTTTAGCAAAGAAATTAGGAACATGTGGGAATTTCTGGGAATAAATGAGAGTAATTTCAATCCTAGACAAAAAGAAAATAGAACGTCCTGGGAAGGAGATTTTGACCTTGGAGAAAGAAAAAAGAAAACAGATCCAAGTTAAGACAGGTAGTCAAAGCTTCTCACCCACAAGATGTGTCAGTGGGACTGGAAGAGGCCTGTGTGTGTTGGGAAGGGATACACTGAACGTCATTGTTGGCCTTGGTAGTCCAGAAATATCACTTTTCAGCCTCAGCCTTTGGAAAGCTGAAAAGCCAAAGATCTAATGCAGCAACATTTTATTCGTTAAGAAGGAATCAACAAATGTGTAATGACCACTATATGCTGAATACTGTTTTAGGTGCTTGGACAAAACAGACAAAGATCCTTTCCTTTTGAAACTTATGTTCTAGCTGAGGAAGAAAGACAAAAAAAATTTACAAATGAATAAGTAAATTGTGGCATATGTTCAAAGGTGATCAGTTCCATAGCAAAAAAGAAAATAGATAAAGGAAAGAAGCTTGGGAGTGTGGTGGGGAGGGGCGTGCTCAGAAGAGGTCTTCCTGAGAAGACGTTAATGAAGCAAGATCTGAAAGTGGTGGGAGCTGGCTAGGCATGCAAATATCAGAGGAGGGGCTGTCTGAGCAGAGAGAACCTCTAGTACAAAAGCCCTCAGACTGGAGCCTGACAGGCTGTTCCAGGAACTGCAAAGAGGTCAGTGTGGGAAGAGAAGGGGAGAGCAAGAAGTGCAGGAGATGAGTCAGAGAAATACAGGGGCCCGATCACATAGGGCCTTTCAGAGCAGGGCTTTGACTCTGAATGAAATGGGGAGCCATTGCAGGCTTTGGACATGACATCAATTATGCTTTAAAAGACCACTCTGGCTACTGTGTTGAGAATCACCAGGAGTGGGCAAGAGAAGAAGAAATAAGACCAGTTAGGAGGCTACTGTAGTAATCTGTGTGAGAGGACGTTGGCTCAGACAAGGGTGGTAGCAATGGAGGTGGTGAGGAGTCTTGGATTTCTGGAAATACTTTGAAAGCAGAGACAAGAGGATTGCTGTGACTCCTGGATTGTTTGTGGGGTGAGAGAAATAAAGAGGAATAGGGAATGACTCCAACATGCTGGGCCTGAGAAACGGGAAGACAGGAGTTGCCATTTCCTGAGATGGAGAAGGCTATGAGTGGAATGGGTTTGTCAGGGAATATCAGAAGCTCAGCCAGGGCTTGTTGAGTTTGAGATATGAGACATGCAAGTGGAGATATCATGTAAGCTGTTGAATATACAAGCCTGACGTTCAAGAAAGAGGTCTGGGATGGAGATATAAATTTAGGAGTTGACAGAGAGTTGATATTTAGAGGCATGAACCTGGATGAGATCACCAGTGAAGTAAGGGTGGACAGAGAAAGAGGACCAAGGATAAGCCCTGGGCACCTAACATTGAGAAAAGAGGAGGAACCAGCAAAGCTGGACTAGAAGGAGCAGCCAGTAAGGCAGGAAGAAAACGCAGAGAGGACAGTGTCCTGAACACAGAGAAAGTTACCGAGGAGGAAAAAGCGATGAACTCTTTGTATGCGGCTGACAAGTCAAGTTAAGGAAAGAACCAACGAATGGATTTAGTACATGGAAGTTTTTTGGTGAATATGATGCAGGCAATTTTGGTGGAGTTGGGGTAGGGTTGGGGAAGCTGACTGGAATGGGTTGAGAAAGTGTGAAGAGGAATCTGACAGTGAACATAGATAAGTCATTCAAAGATATTTGCTGGAAAGGGGAATAAATAAATGGGATGGTAGCTCGTGGCCCTTGACTCTGAGTCAAGAGTGGTGTTCTGTTTTGGATGGGAGAAACGACAGCATGCTTGTATGCTGATAGTGATCTTGATCCAAATAGAGTGAAAATTAGTGAAGTAGGCAAGACTGTGGAGAATTTCTGGAGCAAGATCCTTGGATGGGTGAAGTGGATGCTGTCTGGTGACCAAGTGAAGGACAAGCTTTAGGTGTCAGCATCTAGGATCATTTAAGGCACCACTGCATTCTCCATGATAGAGTGATCACTTAGGTTAATTTCAAATACAAACAGTGTAACACTATCAGAAATGAGAACTAGGCTTGTCATTTGAATTTGTTGTTAATATCTGATTGTTCACTTTCAAATGTAGGTATACATTTGAGATGTGACATGAAATAAAATATTAAAATTGTATTGTAAGTTAAAATAAAATAAAGCAACAATTGATTATTATGAAAACTATTAATGTAATGTACAAAAACAATTAAGAACTTTCAAATACTTGTGTACATAGGGAAATAACAGCTAATGAGAATATTAAGAGAGTACATTAGCTTTCTAAGTGCTAAGGAAGAATATGATATCCTCTTTGAGCCAACAAATGTATACAAAATAGATAATTTTTTAAAAATAAAATACATAGATTTTATATACATAATATATAAATTTAAAAATATAAATAATTAGGGTATATTAATAAAGATTATGTCACAATTTTTATCATTTTAGAATTGTTTGATATACGCCATTGATAACATTAAACAACATACCTTTTATAAACTGAATTTAATTTTATTCCAGCCTAACCCTTGGAAAAAAGGCCTTCTTTGGGAATTCTTGCCACCTCATAATTTCATGAGGAGGAAAAGCTCCAAGATGATGTGCAGGTACATCTAGGGTAAGTCGTGTCCCCTCCGGATAGAGCAAAGAATAAACCACATGTGAAGACAAGGTGAAAGTGTTAAACAAACATCAGGCATGTTTCGTTCTCGCTGACCAAGCCTCAGAAGGACAGACTTACGATAACACTTTAAGAAGACAATTTCTTATAGCTTTGAGTCTATGGAGACTAAATAAAAAGTTCCTCAAAACAATTTCTCTTTCTTGCTATTTTTAATCATTTTTCAACTGCTGAAGGGTTTTAAAAATTTGCCCAAGTTATGACTCCCAGGTGCAAATTTCCTTCTACAAATCATGTTACCGAAAACCTTTTTTGTGAATTATATTTTGCTGTGTATCAATTAGTGATATTATGAAATATCCATATTTTGTATATCAGGTATTTGGACATACAGAAACAAATAGAAGTTAAAGTTGGACAGCATAATAGATGAATGATGATTTTAACTATGCTTCTCTTTTGTTTCATTGCCATGATTTCTGAGTCTAGCACAGCAAACTCAGAAATATTTATAAAATGAAAGGTACCATGTGATTGTCATTGGCAAAGGACAAACATGGCTAAGGCTATAAGTGATTTAGGAATTACAAATGTATAATGTTTCATTCACAACCTTCAGCTCTGTATTTAGAAGGTAATTTCAGCACAAGTTTAAGGTAAGCATTTTTCAACCAAAAACAAATTCCATGACATACAAGGTATTTTGAAATTCTCTTTTCCTTTTACTTTATGCAAGATGTTCAGAAAGATTGAATACCAGCTGATACATGTTAAAAAATTTTTTTTAAGCTTCAACAAAGCAAGTCTTAATATCATACTTTACAGATAATAATAGCAGCATAGGAGGTCAGACAAGCAAGGAATGGTTTATTTGCTTGAACGTGCTGAAGAAGAAACATGTTGATATGCCTTGAGAGGAAAATTTATCCTGATATGACACCTGTTGAAGAATATTAGTATCTGCGAAAATGAAAGCTGAGATGGCAGATGAAATTTCAGAGATGATTTTTTTTAATCTTAAGACCCAGTTACATTACTCCATTGCTATATTTTAGGATTCAATGTTTAAGAGAACATATTTTTAGGGGAATGCAAATCCAAACCACAATGAGATAGCATTTCACACCCACTAGGATGGCTATAACTAAAAAACATTAAAAACTAGTATTAGTGAGGATGTGGAGAAATTGGAACCCTCCGATATATTGCTGATCGCAATGTAAAGTGGTGTAGACACTTAGGAAAACAGTTTGGTGATTCCTCAAAAAATTAAACATAGGGTTACCATGTATTATTAGTGCTGTCGAGTTGATTCCAACTCCTAGTGACCCTGTGGAGAGCAGAGCGCAACCCTGTCTGGTCTTTTTGAGCCATCTTCTCCCCTTCCAGTGCTATATCAAACAATGCTCCACTGCTATTCATAGGGTTTTCATGGCCAGTTTTTTCAGAAGTGGGTGGCCAGGTCCTTCTTCCTAGTCTGTCTTAGTCTAGAAGCTCTGCTGAAACCTGTCCACCATGGGTGACCCTGCTGGTATTTGAAATATCAGTAACATAGCTTTCAGCATCACAGCAACATGCAGCCACCACAGTATGACAACCAACAGATAGGTGGTGTGGTTCCCTGACCAGGACAGGGACTCGGGCTGCAGGGGTGAGAGCATCAACTCTTAACCACTAGACCACCAAGAGTTACCATATGTCCCAGCAATTCCACTCCTATGTATATACCCAAGAGAATTGAAAAGATACGTCCACACAAAAACTTGTGCATGAATGTTCATAGCAGCGTTATTCACAATAGCCAAAAAGTGAAAATAACTCAACTATCCATCAACTGATGAATGGATAAACAAGTGGTATATCCATACAATGGAATACTATTCATCCATAAAAGGTAATGATACATGGTAACTGATATATGCTACAACATGGATAAATCTTACAAACATTATGCTAAGTGCCAATCACAATCGGCTACATATTGTATGAATCCATGTACATGAAATGCTCAGAATAGATGATTCCATAGAGACAGAAAGTAAATTAGTGGTTGCCAGGGGCTAGGGGGAGGGGGCATGGGGAGTGATTGTTAGTGGGTACAGTGTTTCTTTTTGGAGTGATGAGAATGTTCTGGATTTAGACGGTGGTGATGGTTACACAACCTTGTGGATATACTATCCTAAAAACTACTAAATTGTAAATTTTAAAAGAGTGGGTTTTATAGTATATGAACCATATCTCAATTTCAAAAACTTTTCTCAAGTGTAAAGCACTTCTATTTGTCTTTTTCTATGTATAGAACTGGAAATGTTTGCTTTATATATTTTGAGCCTAAATTTTTAGGAACATACAACTCTGGAATTATTATATCTTTCTCATAAATTGAATCCTTTATCACTGTAGTAACCTTCTGGATCTAGTAACATCCTTTGTTATTCAATCTACGTGCCTAATATTAATATGATTACTCCAGCTTTCTTTAGCAAGAATTTGCATGACATATTATTTATCTTTTAACTTTCATTTTGTGTCCTTGTGTTAAAGGTGTGTCTCTTGTAAAACTCATTTATTTAGGTTTTCTTTAATCACATCTGACAAATTTTACCTTTTAGAGGGTTTAGTCCATTTATAAAATTGACTGTGGTTGCTGATACATTTGTGTTTATTTCTACTATCTTAATATATGCTTTCTACTTGTACTTATTTTCTACTTCATCTTCCACTCCCTTTTACCTTTTATTGGTGACAGTTTTTAGTTGATTTTTTTGCATTCTATTTATCCCCTTTAGTTTTTGAAAGTTACAAGCATTGTGTACATCTTAACGTTAACAGTTAAGCTAAGTTTATTAACGTGCATATTCAGCAAAGTCTAAAGTTAATGCCCAAGCATCACTGAAACCTTAGATCACTTTTGCTATCACATTCCTCTCACCCTACACGACATTTTCCCCTGGTCTTACAATTTTATGCTGGTTTTATCCTCAAATTAGACATTAGTATATTTTTATTGAATTAGTGTCTGTTCACACGTACTCGCAGATTTGTCAGCATCCTTTCTTTGCTCCACGTTCTTTCTTGATCTCAGGCCTTCCCTCTGGGATCATTTTCTTTCTGCTGACAGTACATTCTTTAGAACATCTTTTCTCAACTGCAGTTCCCTGAGAGACTTAAGCTGTGATGCACTAAGGCATCCATGATAATGAATCAACTTCCCTAATATGCATCTAGAACGATACAAGTAGAAGCTAATCACTGAAAACATCTTCTGTAAGGTTGAATTCTCTCATGGAATCCCAGTTGAGAAAGGCTGCTTCAGAATTCCCTTCAGTATGTGGATCTTTTGATGATAAAATCTCTTGGTCTTTATCTGAATGGTCTGTATTTTGTTTTGGTTTTTTTGAAAGACAGTTTCGTTGGGTAAGGAATTCTAAGCTGTGAGCATTTTTCTCTAAGCACACTGAAAGTATTATATCTTCTGGATAGTATGGTTGCATTCATATTTGGAAAAGACTAACAGGTATGGAACTGAAATATAATAACAAAAGAAGAGGTGTGAATCAGAGAGACATGTATTCAAACACCTCTTTAAACCTTGGTTTTCCATCTACAAGATGGATATGTTGCATGGTTTTTGTTAAGTTTAGAAATGATGTATATATTACATCTGAAATATAAAACATATCCATTATCTTCATGATAATTATTTATGTTTTTCTGTCTTAGTCTATATCCATAGATTTCACAGGTTTGAGTCTAGAGCCCCAGAGAATAAAGTTTTATGTAAGAATTGTGTAGGTACATGATAGAATTCTCCTTCAATGAGCCAGCCATTCAGATTAGTGGGAGAGAAGATAATCTGACTCTTGTCCTCATCCCAAACAGGAAGGTTCCTTTCTCCCTTTGGACAATAGATTACTTTCTAGATTTCTGGAAGCCCCCAGGCACTATATCTAACAAGTGATAAGATTTTGTTATAGTGCAATGGTTTGAATTTAAGCCAAGTGCTATATATTTTGATTATAAGAATGTCATTAGTCTCCAGTGGTGTCATTTGAGAAAACTGGTTGGGTTATTCATGCATATGTGGCTTATCTCACTAATATCTGTCTAATATCAGTAAGCGCTTTGACTATACCCAGATAGCTGAGGAGTAATAAGACACAGAGTGCCCCATGCCAGGCTTTGCTGTCACACATCAGGGGCAAACAACTAAACTGCTGTTCCTCCTCTGATTGGATGTGACCCACCAGGTCACCTTGGAGACACACCGGCTGCAGGGGAATGCCTGAAGTCATTGTTCACTGCCCCCTGTATTCCCCTCTCCCCCCCCACACACACACCAGGAGTTGCATATATAATACTCTCCTGGCATGGAGAGAGCAGTAATCCTTACTTTTTTAGGCCAGACACCCTTCCCTTCCTCCCAACTGAGTATGGAGACACAGAAATAAAATTTGTTTTTTATTTTATTCATATCTGCCTAAAGGTACATTTGATTAGAGATTAAGAACCTGCTAAGGATTAAGCATTTAACTAGGTAAATCAGTCATGAAAGACTTTGAAGTCTTTTTAAAGACTAAAAATAGGCATCATATGGATGTACTACAGTATACATAACAATTTCCCTGTTGATTTTTTAGGTTATTTTCACATTTTTGCTATTGTAAGGAACACTTTGTTTGATATTCTTGACATTCTTCCTCCTGAAAAATTGCTTGTAGATGAACACCAACAATCCAAGAAATGTGTTATAACACAGTCTTACAGCTTGGGTTGGTCTGTGGTTTCTATGTCTGAACCACTCTTTATTTTCTCAAACAGAATGATCTAGGAAGAAAAGTTGACAGTAAGAAAGGGTATGCATATTCAGTACAGGATGAGAAAGACTGCAATTTGCATTCTGGGGATGAAGGCAGATCTGAACACTTATGAGCCATAAAGTCAGGGGTGGGGGTGACTCACCTCATTGTCTTCTGGATGAAGCCAGGCACCAGGAAGGTAAAGTGTTTCCTGAGGCCCAATAATCCAGTATCGGCCAAGGTTACGTCCATTAATGAACACAAATCCATAATTCCAGCTCTGGAAGGGATGGAGACTTGAGACATAAGAACAGATTCACACTGGCAAGGTAAAACCCAAGGGACTTGGAGAGTGAGAACAAGGCTGAAATGCTTTATGGCACTGAAAGTGGAAATGAGTTTAGAATGGGATATGTTCTAGAAGTTCTGCCCTGCTGTACCTGGTCCAGGGATGACAGAGAAAAACATGAAACAATCCTTTAATGCCAGTGCTACTGTTGTTCCTGCCCTATGATATATAATGCTATATACCTTTTTAAAAAAACAGGTCTTCCACTTCCAGAAATAAGCACTAGGTAATAGAGATGAACACTACTCCTGACAACAGCTATAAAAGCTACCTATTTTTTTTAATCTGCTTGCAATACAATGAAGAATTGTAGGACCAAGATTTAGAAGAAAACTGAGAGACAAGAAGACACTAAGGCAATTAGTGAAAAGGCATCTGCTTATTCAGGAAGAGGTGGCTGAGAAGCTGAGCAGAACTTTTCATAGCCTCACAAGTTTAGGGAAACAAAAATTGGGTACCAGGGAACCTTATTAAATAGTCTACACTCTGAGTTAGGACCCTGAGGGGCTACACCCTAGGAGAAGAATTAACTGGAAATACTCCAGTCATTGGATGGAAGCCTTGATTCAAATCATTCCAGTCCTTGTAATTGTAGTAAGGTGATTATTAGTCTCCCTAGTCACCTCCAGAGGTGGATGTAAGTCCTCTGACATCATCTTAGGCTTTGAATTATTTCTAGCATTTTTTATATATAATGTCTGGCACTCAATCAAAAAATAATTAAGCAGATGTGGAAAAAAATAGAATATAATAAAAACCCAAAAGGAACAACAGACAATAAAAATAGATGCAATGATGACACACATAACAGATTTAAAAGTCACAGGCTTTAAAATAACTTGCCTAATAAATTAGAATATTCAAAGAGATAGAAGACAAGCCTTAGAATTTTGACTGAGAAGTGGAAGCCATAAAAAAAGTCTAGAGTTACAGAATAAAAATCTAGAACTAAAAAATGTAATAATTAAAACTAAGAATTTAACAAATGTTGTGAATAGCAGATTCAATATAGCTAAATAGAGAATTAGTAAACTGAACAATAGGAAAGAAGAAATTTTCCAAAATTAAGCTCAGAGGGAAAAAGAATGAGAAACACACAAGACAGGAAGAGACAAAAGGGATATAGCAAAATGGTCTAACGTATCAAATCGGAGTTTCTGAAATACTCTAATTAAAAGACAGAGGTTTCTGGACTGAATTTTAAATAAAACAGTTAAATGCTATGCATAAGAAAATCATCTAGGAGGCCGCCCGGTGGCACAGCGGTTTAGTCCACGCTTGGCAGCCTGGGGTTCGCAGGTTCGGATCCCGGGTGCCCACCGATGCACTGCTTGTCAGCCATGCCGTGGCGGCGTCCCATATAAAGTAGAGGAAGATGGGCACAGATGTTAGCCCAGGGCCAGTCTTCCTCAGCAAAAAGGGGAGGATTGGCGACGGATGTTAGCTCAGGGCTGGTCTTCCTCACCAGAAAGAAAAAAAAAGAAAATCATCTAAAATATAAAGGCAGTGAAAAAATAAAAGAAAAACAGTGGAAAAAGATAGAATAGGTAAATCTTAGGCAAAAGGAAGTTGCTATAGCTTTATTAATATCAGAAAAATTTGACATTAAGCCAAGAAACATTACTAGAGACAAAGAAGAACATCTCCTGATAATAAATTCTTGATTTACCATGAATGTATATATCATATATAGAGAGGCTAAAAGTATAGATTCAAAATATGTAAGCAAAATTGACATAATAACAGGAGAAATAAAATTCATGGCCATGGTGGAAAATTTTCATATAGCATTTCAATAGCTAGTAGACGAAGCAATAGGAATCAATAAAGACATAAATCATTTGAAACAAGATAATTAAAATGGAACTAATTGACATATATAGAACGTTGATCTAACACATGCAGAATACACATATTCTTTCAAGTATACATCAGAATCTTTATAAATTTGACCTTATGTTGGATTAAACAAGTGTTAACAGATTTTAAAGTTCTCAGGCCACAGTGCATAAATTGATAACAAAATAGTATTGATTACTATTAATCATAATTACTATTAACTATTACTATTGATTACTATGTTATAGTATTGATTACTATAAAATATCCAAATATTTGGGAATTAAGAAATACACTCCTAAGGGAAGTTAAAACATGTTTGAATTCATTGATGATGAAAATAAAACATATAAAAACTTATGAAGTACATATCCAGAATAGGCAAATCCATAGACACAGAGAGAAGATTATTGTTTGCCAAGGGCTGAGGGAAGGGGAAAATGGGGAAGTAACTGCTTAATTGGTACAAGGTTTCCTTTTAGGGTGATAAAAACATTTGGGAGCTAGATAGAAGGAATGGTTGCACAACATTGTGAATGTACTAAATGCCACTGAATTGTTCACTTTAAAGTGGTTAATTTTATGTTAAATTTGAAAACTTATGGGATACAACCAAATCCATGCTAAAATGAAAAGTAATAGCTAAATTCATATATTAAATGAGAATAAAGATTAAAAATCAGTTATCTAAGCAGCTATCTCAAGAAATTATAAAAAGAAATCAGATAACTCTTAAGATAAAAAGAATTTAAAAAACAATAAAGATAACAGTAGAAATTAAACAAAAGACATACATAGTTTAGTAACAGTCATAGCCAAACATTCTTTCATTGAAAGATTAATAAATTGGTAATGTTCTGGTGAGACTTATCAAGAAAAAAAGAGATGTTACTACAGATGATCTAGACATTAAAAATGTACAATTTAAACACAATACATTTGAAAATTTAGATGAAATGGAAAAATTCCCCGAAAAACATACTTTATCAAAACTGACTTTTAAAGAAGCAAAAAATCTGAAAAGTACTTGAATCTTGAAGGAATTTAATCCACACTTACAAACTTTCCCACAAAGAAAATGTTGGCCCTAGAAGGTTACACTAACGAAATCTACCAAATATTTAAGAAACATCACCAGTCTTACACAAACTCTACTTCCAAATAATTTATGAGGGTCTTAAACATTGGTACCAAAACCTGACAAAGATATCCCCATATGAACATAAACACAAAAGAAGTCTTAATTATTTATAATAACCAAACACTGGAAATAATACAAATGTCTATCAACAGTAGAATGGTTAAATAAAGTATGGTATATTTATAAAATGAAATCCAATACAACAGTGAAAATGAGCAAATCACCACAACATCACTAAATGATTGAATCCCACAATGTTGAACAAAAGAAGCTATATAAAAAAAAGAACACATGCTCTGTAATTCAACTAATGTGAAATCAAAGAAGAAAACGCTGAATTAGTATTAGAAGTCAAGATAACCGTTACCTTGTAGGGAGAAGGGGAGGCAGTGCTTGGGAGGGTGCTGACAATACTTTATCTTTATCTCAATGGTAATTATATGGTGTTGACTTTGTGATAATTTATTGATCCATACATCCATATTTTGTGCATTTATGTTATCTATGTGTGTTTACACATAAAAAGATATACTAGGTCTAAGTTATCCTCCCCCCACAAAAAGCAAGTTGCAGGATATAATCCATGGACTGCTCTCATTAGTGTAACTGTGTATGTGTTTAGGCAAAGTTATATATGAAACCACACAAACTTGGTGGTGCTTAGCTCTGAGAAGAGAGGAATTGGAATGGGGGTGGGTTTGAAAGAGAACTTCCACTGTTTGCTCTTTACATCTTGTTATATTTGAATTTTCCATTGTGTTTTGATGTATTATTTTGTAAACAATGATAAATTAGGAAGATTGAGAAATGTTGAAAGGCTTGCAAGAAAGAGAAAGAAAGGAAGAAAGGGAAGTATTCCTGCCAGGAACACTATAGCTTTGCTTCAAGACGCTTTGAAAAATGATAGGTGCTTGGGGCACCACAGCAGAAGAGGGCAGCTCACTTACCAGTAGTCTCAGGAAGGTGTCCTTGGGAGAAGAGCCAGCCTTCAAGGAAGCAAGGTAGAAAGCAGGGCCTGAATAGCTATTTGGGACAGGCCTCCAGGTGGCAGAGCGGAGCCTGGAAGAAGGGCCAAGCCTTGAGGGAGAGGAAAGCCCCTTCCCAACTCTAGTCCCAATATTCACCCTAGAGTTCCCACACAGGAACTAGGATTCTGTTTCAGTGACATGTATTAGACTAGAAGCATTACAATTGGAATCAGGAGACTTGTTCTAGGGTTCTAGTCCTGATTCCAAAGCACTTTATAATCCTGAGCAAATCATTTTAGTTCTCTGAATCTTGGGCTCTTCATCTGCAAAGCAGAGTTTGAAATCTCTGAGTTCCCTGATCCCTCAAAGGGTCTATTGGGTGTAAGTAGGAACATACCTCTCAAAGAAGCTCATTTTCATTTCCAGAGAATAGATAGTGAAACCCTCCAGGGGAATGTTATTGATGGTAACAGATCCAGTTAATCCTACAGGAGGGAGGTAGGAAAGAGAATATGGACAGGGACTGGATATTCTCCAGTGTCTGAACAAAGAAATGGAGACCATATATGCCTCATGGCAAGGGCTCAGCCAGAAGGGCAAACAATTGTCTGACCTTCTATGACTGAAGGTTTCTTGTTGTATGTTTCCATACTACCAAGGAAGTTCCCCAGTGAGTATCAGAACTTTCCCTGAAATTCCCAAAAGGAGACTGGGCCCTGCTCCAGGACAAGCCAGGACTCAACATAGGTGTTGAGTTCTCCTACCCTGGAGAACTGGGGAAGGCAGAACAAGGGATAGGGAAGGAGTTTGTATCTTTGGTCCTAGGACCTAGGTATCCCACTACCTAAGAGGCTAATTTTTTCCTCCCAGCCCCAACATAGTCCCAATCTTAGGATCCAAGGAACCATGAAGGGAGATACAGCCTGTTTCTCAGGCCTAGGGCCTACCTTTCTGCTGATTTTGAATTTTCCATGAAAAATTGACTCGTCCTTGATTCTCCACCAGGATCCTTAGAAGTTGACATTCCTGTTTGGGATAGACCAGCTCATGGAGACTACATAGCCACATAGGGTTTTTACTCTAGAACTCATTCTTTTCTCTGAGTCCCAGATGGAAAGACAAGAAAATGGGAGCAAAGGAGGCTCCAGAGCCCAGCTGTCCTCCCTCTCTTGCCAGGACCCTCTGTGTTCCTGTTCCACACTCAGTCTTCCCTTTCCTCTTCTGGTCTGCCTTAGGAAAGGTGGAGACTCAGCTGTGCCTGTGACCAGAGACCCCACCATGGGCTGATGACTGACTCAGGGCTCAATGGGGAAATTCCATTCACACGGAAGCATGTATGCTGCAGCCCCTGCTGTACCTGGGCCTGGGAGATGGAGTTATGCTTAGAGCCCTAACCACCTCCTGCTGGGACCCTAAGTGAGAAGCAGTACCAAAGCATAGTGCTAGAGAAAGGAGACAGTCTATCTCAGGATTAGGCTATGTTTTCATTTGAGTCAGAGGTCTAGGGCAGCACCTAGACTCTTGAATTACATACCCTGACTTCAGGAATGTTCAAGTTCTGAGTACTATCATCCATGATTCCTATTCTTGTCTCATTCAAAAACACCTGCAAAAGAAGAGCCAGCATCAGACTGATAGGCCTACCTGAAGAAAGGAAGAAGAGAGGCTCTGGTTTAGGGAGGAGATCATTATGAAGGAAGGGACTAGCCTTCGTGCTCACAGATGGATAGAAGCTGACCGGGAGGCCCCAACAGACTTAAATTGTGATAAAGCAGAAAGCAAACCTCTTTAGTTTGACTTTATATTCCCAATACCTCGCACAGAGTAGGTGCTTAAAATTACTATCAAATAGTAAAGTTGACCAGTGCCTAACTACCCTCCCCAGTAGCAGAGTTGGGCTAAATGTTCTGCTTACCTCCATAGACAGCCCGCTGACCCTTACCTGTGCTGTATCATGAACGTCAGCATGGAGCTGACCTCCAGAGCAGATGGAAGTCTCATAGAGTACTAATCCATAGGACTGACCATTTCCATTGTTTATAGGAAGATTCTCCATGTTGACTGGTATTTTAGATATGACTGGCTGTGAGAGAGACATGGCAGAAACAGGAGCCAGGGTGATAAGAAGTAGGGATACTTCTTCTAAGACCCTTGTCATTTTTTCTTATACTTCCTAATGGTCCCCAAGAGTTCTTTGGATGACAACTACTAAAACAGATGCTATGTAATGACACTCTTGTGCTTTATGTCTCCACTGATCAGGAAACTCAGGGGATGGTGAGGGCATGGTAGAGGGAATAATTGCTGTAATCACAAAAATTAACAGAGTAAATAAATTATATTCTAAGGTAACTGAAGTCAAGTAAAGAATTATGCACTAAGCAAACATTTATTTAGCATCTAAAATAGTGATAGTGGAGGTGAAACCAATATGAATTCAACAGTTAACATTTTGCAAACAATTTTCACCTTTTCTTCAAATAGGACAGGTAATCTAATTTTAAAGGGAGAGCAAGGACCCAAAGAAGTTCAGTGATTTGGCCCAATTAATGGTGAAGAGGAGTGAGCATCTCAGTTTCATGGATTCCTAGCTCAGCAGCCTTTCCCATATGGATCATGCAGTCCCACACAAAATCATTCACCAGATGGGTTCATCTGAACTAGGAAATACGATCCTCTAATATCCTGCTTCTCCCCTCACTCTCACTCATTCTTCAAGTTCAAACCCCTTCACAGTCCAAGAAGGAGCTTGTGGTTCTTGTCCCATAGTTCTAAATTTGGACAAAACGCACAGAATGAATTTTTATACTTCCCAATAAAAAGCCCTTGAAGGAATCTCTACTCCATGGCCTAAGGCCTTCTCCCCCATGTCTCCAATGGCCACCCCCCTATTCCAGTGCCCAGGCAATACTCACCTCATTTAAGTACTGCAGGACATCCCACAGTGGCAAGTAAAGGGATGATCTCATAGGAGGATACACAGTCTTGGGAGTGAGCTCAGGTAAGGCGGGTAGGGGAATTGCTGCAATAAAAATGGGCCATGGGGCAAGAAGTGCCTAAAATAACTACTGCCTTCTCCAAGCCTCCCCCTCCCTATCCATGAACTCTTGTATCCCATAGCCATCAAGAGAAATGAGTCCTATCCCAGCACATGGGTATACTTCTCCAAGAGTGATGAAAAACCCGCAATAACTAAGTTGGAGCCATTTTGTATGCACAGACCTCTAAGGGGTAATGTTGGTCATACAGATGGAGGGTTCATAAGGAGTAAGAACACTGGCCTTTTCACAACACTGGCGTTTATCTACTTTCTAGCACATAGTAGATAGTTAACTTTATTTAAATAAAATTAAATAGGACGATTTTTGCTACTGTATATGAGGGTGTTATGTCATGTATGAGTTTTACAAATAACTTAATTTTCGCAATCATTATAGGAGATGAGTTTCATTGTCTTAATGGTTCAATGAAGAAACTGAGGCTTAAAGGGCTTAAAAACACTCATGCAAAATCACACAGCTTTTAAGTGGGAAAACCAGGATTTGTACTTAAGATTTCCCTTGCTCTTAAGTGCTCTATTAAGCTTCTGCCTGTAGAGGAAATCCTTCCCTCTCCTCGCCCTTCCACTTGACGCGAGGACCACCCTGCAAATTAAAACAGTTGCTGAGTACCTAAGACGGATCCAAAGAGTTTTCGAAGCTTGAAATACTTTTCTGTGTAATCTCCGGCCTCTGTCAGCACAGCATCATAGTCTGCAAGACACCAGGGCACTGTCATGGGCCAGGCACTCCTGCACAGCAGCACTTGTGCATGAGATGGGCCAGGACCACCAGAGGGAGACAGAAGACACATCTTTCCCACTCCCTGGCCCGGTCCATCCCAGGCTGCATTGTGGGAAAGTGATACCAATCTAGGAACACTCCCCACAAACCTTCCTGGGATCTGAGGCTGTCACAACACTGGGCTCATCCTTCTGTGTCACTTTCTAATGGACACTCTCTTCTTTCCTCTACTTGGATTGCCCAGCTGTGCCTATCAGTACCCGTCTGGCAATCACTACTTGCATTCTGTGTCTCTTGGAAGGTTCAAGTCAAGGGGTACACAGTGTACACAGTGAGTGAAGCAGAGCTCTGGGTCACAGGCAGCCCTGTCTACTGAAATGACAGCCTGTTGAGCATTACAAACATCAAAGAAGAAAGGAAAATCCTCAATGCTCAGCATAGATTATAGATCAAGAACCCAATGATGCCAGAACATGATTTTGGAGCCTCATCTGTAAAGCTCCAACACCACCTATGCTGGGAGGTGACCACATCAGTGAATACTTGCCATAGCTAGTGACAACTCCACTGTGCTTCACAAAATTTGTGGCCCCATTTATGAAACCGAAGTTGGTTCCACCATGGAACATATATACGTTGAAGGAGATGTCAAATTTGATAAATTCAGACACAGTTTTTTCAACATCTGTAGATGAAGAAGATGAGGACATACAGAAAATTAAAAATTAAGAGAAGACAGAAGTCTCTGGTGAAATCTTATCATTCCCAACCCCACCCCACAATCAACTTAATTGTTTTGTCCTTCAACCTCCACTAAGATTCTAACCAGAAAATAGGTGGAAGTGGCCAGAACTACTCTAGAAAACTAAGTCTCATCAATACCAAGAGCCTTTTTAAAAATTATTTTTCCCAGAGTATGGACATAATTTGACTCCAAGCTACATCTACTAACTAATAGCCTGAGAACCCTTATATCACTTAAATTTCTAATGTTCATTAAACTTGCTTGAAATTGTACAAATAATTAATATACACTCACTACTTTCTCGGGCAATATCTCTTGGGACACTGGTTTAGAATCACTGTACTAGTCCAGGGGTGGCTGTTCTCAATCTTTAGCCACAGAAACTCTCATTTTGTCACCACGATTTCACAGGTATGATCATCTTTCCCCTGGCCATAATAGGTAGCAGGATGGTTAAAAGTTAGTTAGATGTGGGGTTCCATCCTGGCTGTGCTCTTTGCTATTGGTATGACCTCAGACAGCCTGTTTTCTCTCTCAGAGCCTCTGCTTCCTTTTCTGTTAAGTGAAGGTCCTAAGTGCTGCTCCATCATAGGACTAGTGAGAGAATTAATTGATTGATAGAGCATATGTAGGAGACATGGCATAATGCCTGATATATAAGTGATCAAAAAACTTGTGTGGTGGTGGTGGTGGCCTTTTTTTCCCCATTTTTCAGCTCAAACCAGGCTTTTCTCAGTTAATGAGTACTTTTCAACAGTTTTCTTTACTTCAGGTACAAGTGAGCTTGTTTTCATAATAGCGATAACAAAATATCTTTGGGAACAAAATACTTTTATTAACCACATCTGCCAGGCAATGTTCTGAGTGGTTTACATGGATTGCTGCATTTAATCCTCACAACAACTCTATAAGGTTACATGATAATCCCCATTTTTAGATGAGGACACTGAGATTTAGAAGTGAAGGAGAGCTGCCTTGGGCCACGTGGCTAGTGCTGCAGAGCTGGCATTGAAATCCCGGTCTCTTTGGCTCCAGGATATGCAATCTCAACCATCATTGCATGTTGCCTCCTGAAAATTACTCCCACTTAGTTGACAACTCCATAGCAATGGCCTGTGCATGTTCTGAGATGACTGAGACTTTTAGCAAATTGCATCCCCTCCTTCAGAGTTGTCATCTTAGGGACGCTTTCTGTGACTACCTGGCCGTCCCTCTGCAGGTCAGCCCTGTCTTTCCCATCACTGCCTCCTATTTGTTTGCTTCAAAGCACTTGTCAGATGTAGAACTCTATATTGATTGCTTTACTTCTTAATCATCTGTCAATGCCACTAAATTACAAGTTCCCTGGTGTAGGAACCCAGGGATTTTTATTCACCAGGGCACCATCAGGCCTAGCCAAGGCCCTGTATGTAATAGGGGCTGAGTGAAGAGTTGTGGTTAAATGAGCTGATTGATTAGCAGGGAAATGTGCAAATGATCCATGACTCAGGACCATCTCTACTTGGGGTCAAACACTGCAAAACACTTACCGTCCGCATCTCTAAACACATGTTTACTTCCCCATGTGTCAAACCAGCCGACCCAATATTCCATAATCATAATGGGCTTATTCCGCTAGAAACAAACCAAATCAAATACTAAGTCTGACAAAAAGAAAAACAGAAAAACTGAATACAACAGATGAGAATTTGAGGAACTCATGCTTTTCACTTTTTCCCAATTTGGTGCTTACCTCCCCTCCACTCCCCTTCACCCTTTGCATCTTTGCCACCACCCATGGCTTTGTTTCTTTCATGCCGCCTCAACATTCATGATCTCCAGACTCCTTCTAGCTTTCCATGCCTCCCTGGTATACCTGGATAGCATCATCAATAATTCCAACCTTGTCACATGTGAGGCTGGTGTTGAAAGAATCAGCTTTGGCTACACAAGGACCTGACTGCAATTCCTCCCATAGAAACTGAGGCTCAGAGGTCACGCTGCTGGTTGGGGTAGAGCCACAGCTCAAATCCAGGTCCAAGCTGAACTATCAGCCACTAAGTTACGTTGTCTATTAAGTGTGTCACTCATTTTCTCTATATGTTTATTTAATTTTATTCTACCTCATCTGTGTTGAAATGTCCATTGTAACTGTGTTTCTATTCATTTCTTTTTTATTTCTAACAGTTCTTTGTATATTTTTGCTAATAAACAATTATATATATAAGAATTCATAAATGGTACCATGTCTTTATGGATTATACCTTTTACTAATGATTATTGAATTCTTACTCTGTGCTGAGCACTATCTGAAGCACTTTACTTAATTTGTTCTGTGAAACAACCTGTAAAGTCGATACTATCAGTCCCTATTTTACAAAAGGGAGAAAGAAGAAGACGTTGTAGTTAGAGACCAGTCCAAGTTCATTCCACTCGGAAGTGCTAGAACTGGGATTTGAACTCCGCCAGCCTAGCTCCAGAACCACACTCTTAACCATTATACTACATTGTCTGTGGATTGTAGATGACTTACCATCTAAAACTAGAAGAAAACACACCAAAGCAATTCCATCTTCCCAAACTTCTAAACTAGCTCCTGCCTAAAAACATAGGTGTTTCTTTTAAAATTCATATTATTGGTGGTCTAAAGTGTCATATGCCACAGGCTTTCAGCCTGCTACCTGCATTCCACTTCTAGCCAGCATTTTCAAGGCTGCTGAAAAATGTAGGTTCTTTTTTTAAAAGTTGACATCTTCTCCACAGCAGGACTGGCTGTTGTTGCACCATGGGTATTAAAATGAAAAATTATGGCTGGGCTTCTCTTGGGCAATATGTCAGGCATTCACACTATGCATTCTCAATTGCATTCCTGGAGTCCTCTAGCATCCTGCTGTAATCAAAAATGGTCACACTGTAAGCCTGAAGACCTGCCACCCTAAGACTTAGCGGATCCCTGGGAGTGGATACGTTGTTTTCTGGATCCAATGTGTTCTTCTATCCTGGTTTAGTCTCTTATTTCCTGCATCTTCCAAACACTTCCATAGAAAGGGTAAATGGAAAATAATTATTCTGAGTCATTAAATATTTTAAAATAGCTTTATTTTACCAATACAGTTGCTTAATATTTAGGCTGGGTACAAAATTCTAGGTTTAAATTCATTTATCCTCAGAATTTTAAAGCCATGTTCCATTGCTTCCTATCATCCAATGTCGATATTTTAAAATCCTATACATCTGATTCTTGTTGATTGGTGTTTAAGCCTACGGTTTTTCCTCTCTGTATAATGTTAATTTTACAATGATGGTCTTTTTGTCATTTATTGTGCTGACCATTTGAGGGGCAACTTTCAATCTAGAGATACATATCCTTTAGTTAAAGGAAATTTTCTTATTTTAGTTATTTGTAATTTTCTTTCTTCTGTGTTTTTTCCTCTCTTTTTGAAACTACTGTTAATAAGATGTTAGGCCTCCTCCTAAATTGATCTTCTAAGACATTTATGTTGTCTCATACTTTATTTCTTGTTGACTTTTACTATTTCTAGGAAATTTCCTCAACTTCACCTTTCAACTCTTATATTTAATTTTTAATTTCAAACATTAGATTTTAATTTCAAGAATTTCTTTTTGGTCCTCTGATTATTCCTTTTTCTTAATATCTCACTCTTGTCTCATGCATAAATAATCTTATCCATATCTCTATACATATTAATAAGAATTTTTATTATATTCTGTTTCCTGAATTAACTCTACATTCACTGATTTAAATTTTCTTCTTTATTGGTAGTTTAATTATTTTTTCACCAGGAACTTTTACTAAATAAATACAGATCCTTGAATTTTCCATTTGTATTGAAGAGGAAAGACTGACTTCTGGTGTTAAAGTGGCACTGTGTTATCAGTTCACTTTACAATTTCCTCTTGGAAACTCTCAAAATCAAAATCAAGAATGAGAATGAAAACACAAACAATATCCTCCACAAATCTAAGAGACATCTGAAACTTCAAAATATAAATTAGGAGAAAAGAGTGCCAAAGCATTGAAGGTCTCTCAGAGGTTCAAAAATGCAGAGAGAGAAGATGCTCTTTGTTGAAGGTTTTAGAAAAGGGTAGCAGTACAAATTTCTTCCAAGCAAGAAGAATACTGTATGGTCTAATACCAATAATTTCTTATTTGCAATTACAGAATGGGGTGGACAAGCTGGTAAAAGGAGTACACTTTGCATAATTCAATGTGTCAGAAGCTTGGAGAGAAGTCATTGTTGAAGAATCACAGATAAAAACTATTAGCAGGAAGAATTCTGCCTGTAAGGCATCTGAGAGCAGTCCCATAATTTCACTTGGCTCCCTGGTGAGCAGGGAATGGGAAAAGGGAACTAGGTGAAAAAAAGAATTCATCCCTGCATACAACAATGTGCCATAAGATACACTGTTAGCCTGGAATGCAGTAATGTACTCTTTCTCACAGAAACTTCTCTTAAGTACTTGAGCCTAAAAGAGAAGCCAACATCTACTCAACTCAAAGATGAGTAATAACAAAAAAGGAATAAAAACAATCTATTTTTAATATTGACAATAAAAGGGAAAAAACAGGAAAAGAAATTACAAAAGAGAAACAGCAAAAACTTGCCCTGGGACAGGTCAAAGTTATGGTCCAAAAATATTGTTGTAAAGTTAAAAATCTCAATGAAACAATCACCTCAATAAATTGAGAGTGTAAAATAGAACTAAAAGTATTCAAGGAAGAGTGATATGATAAGAAAACATAAGAAGCTAAAACATAACCTGGCAGAGTTTTAAAAAAGGTAGATAAAATAGAAAATATTAAGTCAAAACTGGAAGCAGCTAAAGGGAAAATAAACACTGTAAATGACATGAAAAGAAAGGTGGCAAAAGGTGGACAAAATTAAATGGAAATAAACATAGAGTAGAAAGGATTAGAGAGAAATGGATGAGGGAGATGTGGAAGACAGACAAAACAATTTTGCACTACACATAACTTGTGTCCTTGAAGAGAAAAAGAAACAAAAAACAAATTTTAAAAAATTATTAAAAGACATAATAGAAAACTTACAATTTCCAATAATGATGTTCTATGTTATTTGGACCAACCTTCTCAGAGAGGACAAGAAAAGATGTTGGATAAAATATATTATCTTAGGTATAGCTGAAAAGAGAATTAATGCATGTGACAATAGATCAGAAGAAAGTATCCAAAAGGCAACATAAGGAGAAAAAATACACAAGCTAATTACAGATATTGAGTACATATAAGAAGGTCTGACATATTTAGCTGGAATTCCAGAATGAAAGGAATGAGACAACATGGCAGGAGCAATATTTGAAGAGATACTAGCTGAGAATACACCTATTCAAGAAGCCAAACAAATTGCAAGCATAATAATAAGATATTCACACATAGACAGATTATAGTCCAACTGCAAAAACAAAAACAAAACAAAATTCTTACTAACAGACAAAGGGGAAAAAATTACTTTCAAAGGAGTTAGTGTGGGAGACAATATCTCAAAAGAAAACCACCACCAAAACAGAATTTCAGAAACAGTGAAAGACTGAGGTTAAAAAAAAAAAAAAAAAAAAGTTTGCCATAAGCAGAAATCACTTAAGGAATTTCTAAAGGGTATACATCAAGCAGAATAAAAGTGATCCTAAATAGACTATCTGGAACATAAGAAATAAATAGCAAATAATGAAAAATATTGGGCTAAAACTGAATGAATATTGATTTCATAAAACAAATGCAATAATATTTTTTAGAGTTTTCAAAAAATAGAAGTCAAATGCATGAGTAAAACAGAATGTTTGTCTCAAGGGGTAAATGGAGTCAAAGTGTTCTGTGATACTTGCATACTCTAAGGAGAAGGCAAATATATTGCTTAACTTTAGATTGTGGTAGGTTAAGTACTTACATCAAAATTTCAAGGATAGCTTTTAAAAGATAAAAATAGAGTTTACAACTCCCATATTGGTATGGGGAAAAGCAGGAATTGATTTTTTAAAATAGCTGAATCCATAAAAAGAAGCCAGGATTCTAAAGGAAAAGACAAAAAGAAGGCACAAAATAAGATGATAGATTTAAATTCAATATATATCAATAATTACATTCAATATAAACGACTAAGAACTCCAAATAAAAGATTGGTGTCAGAATGAGAAATAAAATATTCAACTAATTTTTGTTTATGAGACATGTATAAAAAATTACAGTAAAATTAAAATGATGACACAAACAATGATACACTACTTAAACATTAAACAAAAAAATCTGGTTGGCAATATCAATAACAGACAAAAACTGACCTTAAGATAAAAATCAATACTACACAAGATAAAAGAAATAAATCATGATGTCAAAAACGTAAAATGTGGGTGGGTAGTAAAAACATAGAGCTTTAGAATGTGCTTAAACTTAAGTTGTTATCAACTTAAAAGAGAATGTTAGAAATATAAGTTGTTTTATGTAAGCCTAATGGTAAGCACAAAGCAAAATCCTATAGTAGACACATAAAAGATAAAGAGAAAGGAATCTAAACATACCAATACAGAAAATCATTAAATCACCAAGTAAGAGAGCAAGAGAACAAAAAGGAGCAAAGGAATTACAAAACAGCCAGAAAACAATTAACAAAATGGCACTAAGTCCATATCTATCAATAATTACTTTAAATGTAAATGGACTAAATTTTCCAGTCAAAAGACATAGAGTGCTGAATGGATATAAAAACAAGACCTACCTACATGCTGCCTACAAAAGACTCACTTCCCGTGTAAGGACACACACAGACTGAAAGTGAGGGGTGAAAAAAGATATTCCCTGCAA
The DNA here is from genome assembly GCA_031878705.1 of Tapirus indicus. NCBI lineage: Eukaryota > Metazoa > Chordata > Mammalia > Perissodactyla > Tapiridae > Tapirus > Tapirus indicus. The sequence goes on along the minus strand of CM062924.1, from coordinate 83,143,417 downwards.
ACAGAAACCAAAAGAAAGCTGGGATAGCTATACTCATATCAGACAAAATAGACTTTAAGACAAATACTGTAATAAGAGACAAAAAAGGTCATTATATAATGATTAAGTGGTCAATCCAACAACAGTATATAACACATATATATTTATGCATCCAACATAGGAGCACCTAAATATATAAAGCAAATATTAACAGACCTAAAGGGAGAAATAGACAGCAATACAATAATAGTAAGGAGCTTTAATACCTCACTTTCATCAACGGGTAGATCATCCAGACAGAAAATCAATAAGGAAACATTGGTCTTAAACAACACATTAGACTTGATGGATTTAACAGACACATACAGAATATTCCATCCAAAAGTAACAGAATACTCATTCTTCTCAAGCACACATGGAATGTTTTCCAGGATCGATCATATGTTAGGCCACAAAACAAGTCTTAATAAATGTAAGAAGATTGAAAAATATCAAGCACCTTTTCCAACTACAGTGGTATGAAACTAGAAATCAATTACAAGAAGAAAACTGAAAAATTCACAAATATGTGGAGATTAAACAACATGCTATAAACAACATGCTACAGAAAAACCAATGAGTCAAACGGAAATCAAGAAATCTTGGGACAAATGAAAATGGAAATACAACATGCCAAAACATATGGGCTGCAGCAAAAGCAGTTATAAGAGGTAAGTTCATGTGATAAATGCCTACATTAAGAAACAAGAAAGATCTCAAATAAACAACCTAATTTTACACCCCAAGAAACTAAAAAAAAGAACCAACTAAGCCCAAAGTTAATAGAAGAAAGGAAATAACAAAAATCAGAGCAGAAATAAATAAGAGGCTAAAAAGACAATAGAAAAATCAATGAAACTAAGAGCTGGTTTTTGAAAAGATAAACAAAAATAGACAAAACTTTGGCTAAACTCAAGAAGAAAAAGAGAGAAGATTCACATAAATAAAATCAGAAATGAAAGAGGAGATGTTGCAATTGAAGAATACAAGGAAAATAAGGGATTACAAGGAAAAATCATATACCAAAAAATTGGACAACCTAGAAGAAATGGATAAATTCCTAGAAACATACAACCTACCAAGACTGAATCATGAAGAAATAGAGAATCAAAACAAATAAAAGTCCACGATCAGATGGCTTCACTGGTGAATTCTACCAAACATTTAAAGAAGAACTAATGCCAATCTTTCTCAAACTCTTCCAAAAAATAGGAGGGAATACTTCCAAACTCATTTTTTGAGTCCAGCATTACCCTGATACCAAAACCAGACAAGAATGCTACAAAAAAAGAAAATTACAGTCCAATATCCCTGATGAATATAGATACAAAAATCCTCAACAAAATATTATCAAACTGAGTTCAATATTACATTAAAAGGATCATATACCATGATCAAGTGGGATTTATCCCTGGGATGCAAACATCTGCAAATCAAATAATGTGATACACCACATTAACAAATTGAAGGATAAAGATCATATGATCATCTCAATAGATGTAGAAAAAGCACTTGAGAAAACTCAACTTCCATTCATGATAAAAACTCTCAATAAAGTGGGTATAGTACCTCAACATAATAAAGGCCATATATGATGGCCGTATATGACAACTAACATCATACTCAATGGTAAAAAGCTGAAAATTTTTCCTCTAAGATCAGGAACAAGACAGAGGTGCCTGCTCTTGCCACTTTTATTCAACATAGTATTGAATATTCTAGCCAGAGCAATTAGGCAAGAAATAGAAATAAGAGGCATCCAAATTGGAAAGGGAGAAGTAAAACTGTCTCTATTTGTAGATGTCATGATATTATACATAGAAAACCCTAAATACTCCACCAAAACACTGTTAGAACTAATAAATTCAGTAAAGTTTCAGGATGCAAAATCAATATACAAAAATCAGTTGCATTTCCATACATGAATAACAAACTATCAGAAAGAGAAATTAAGAAAACAATCCCATTTACAATTGCACCAAAAGGAATGAAACACCTAAGAATAAATTTAAACAACAAGGTGAAAGACCTGTACACTGAAAACTATGACATTGATGAAATAAGAAGACACAAATAAATGAGAAGATATTCCACACTCATGGATTGAAAGAATTAATATTGTTAAAATTTCCATACTACCTAAAGTAATCTACAGATTTAGTGCAATCCCTATTAAAATTTCAAAGGCATTTTTCACAGAAATAGAAAAAGCAATCCTAAACTTTGTGTGAAACCACAAAAGACCCCAGCCAAAACAATCTTGAGAAAGAAGAACAAAGCTGGAGGCATCATGCTCCTGATTTCAAAGTATATTACAAAGCTATAGTAATCAAAACAGTATGGTATTGGCATAAAAACAGACACAGATCAATGGAACAGAATATGGAACCAAGAAATAGACCCACACGTATATTGTCAATTAATTTACAACAAAGGAGCCAAGAATATACAATGGGGAAAGACAGTCTCTTCAATAAATGGTGTTGGGAAAACTGGACATGCACAAGAATGAAACTGGACCACTATCTTACACTATACACAAAAATTATCTCAAAATGGGTTAAAAACTTGAGTGTAAGAGCTGAAACCATAAAATTCCTAAAAGAAAACACAGTCAGTAAGCTTCTTGACATTGGTCTTGGCAATGATGTTTTTGGACCTGACATTGAAAGCAAAAATAAACAAGTGGGACCACATCAAACTAAAAACTTCTGCTCAGCAAAGGAAACCATCAAGAAAGTGAAAAGGCAACCTACTGAATGGGAGAAAATATTTGCAAATCGTATACCTAATAATAGGTTAATATCCAAAATATGTAAAGAACTCATACAACTCAACAGCAAAAAACAATCTGATTAAAAGATGGGCAGAAGATCTGAATATACATTTTTAGAAAGAAGAAACACAGCTAACAAGTACATGAAAAGATGATCAATTGACATGACTAATCATCAGGGAAATGCAAAGCAAAAAAACGAGATATCACCTCACACCTGTTAGAATGGCTATTATCAAAAAGACTAGAAATAATGTGTTGGCAAGGATGTGGAGAAAAGGGAACCCCCTTGCACTGTTGGTGGGATTGTAATGGTGCAGCTACTGTGGAAAACGGTATGGAATCTTCTCAAAAGATTACAAATAAAACTATCATAGGATCCAGCAATTCCACTTCTGGATATTCATCTGAAGAAAACAAACACACTAACTTGAAAAGATATATGCACCTCCATATTCATTGCAGCATTATTTACAATAGCCAAGACAGTAAAACAACCTAAGTGTTCATCAATGAATGAATGGATAAAGAAGATGTCACACACACACACACACACACACAGGAATATTATTCAGCCATAAAAAAGAATGAAATTTTTCCATTCGCAACAACATGGATGGACCTCGAGAGCATTATGCTAAATGACATAAGTCAGACAGAGAAAGACAAATACTTTATGATCTCACTTATATGTGGAAAATAAACAACAACAAAAAACCCAAGCCCATAGATATAGAGAACAGATTGATGGTTGCTGGAAGTTGGGGGTGGGAGGTGAGCATAATGAATGAATAGGGTCAAAAGTTACAAACTTCCAGTTATAAAATACACAAGTCACAGGGATGTAATGTACAGCATGGTAACTATAGTTAAAAATACTATTTTGCATATTTGAAAGTTGCTAAGAGAGTAGATCCTAAAAGTTCTTATCGCAGGAAAAAAAAATTTTGTAACTATGTATAGTGATGGAGGTTAACTAGGTTTATATTGTGATCATTCTGTAATATATACAAATATTTAATCATGATGTACACCTGAAACTAATATAATGTTATATGTCAATTATACCTCAATAAGAAATGATAATAATAATACTGCATTGTATATTTGAAAGTTACTAAGAGAGCAGATCTTAAAAGTTCTCATCACAAGAAAAAAAATGTTGATATGTTTGTGATGGATGTTAACTAGAATTATAGTGGTGACCATTTGCAATATATACAAATATCAAATCATTATGTTGAACGCCTGTAACTCACATAATGTTACATGTCAATTATACATCAATAAAAAAAGAAACCATAAAGAAAAAAACAATAACCAAAAAAATAAATAAATAAACCTTTGGGGAGAAGAATCTATTTAACACCCCTAAATGAGTGAATCCTAAGCAAATACAATGATAGTTTTATCCTGAATGTGTGTTATTCTCTTATCTTCACATGTTTCTCATTGCCTTTTTAGAGATGCTTCCAAAGATGTGGAAAAGAACACACAGGAAAACATATTGAAGAGCTCAATTAACACTCACAAGACATCTCTGACACACTAGAGAACCAGGCAGTGAATGGCCTTTTTAAACACCATCAAGCAAGGCATTTTATAAATCTAGAGCTTAAGTTTACAAACGTTCCTGCAATCATCAATCTCCTAACTCAAATTAAAAGTATGCCGCAGACAATGAGATTGAAGAAATAATTGTTCTAATAAGAAAAAGTTCTCTGACCAGTGAAAAATGTGATAATGCCATGCCTGCTGTTAAAACTCTGGAGCCCTCTGCTTAGCTTCCTCAAACATTTCCATGGTATAAAGTGTTTCACAGAGAAAGTGCATTATTTGATATGGATTTCTGTGGGGGAAGTGAAAAGATTTCTCACTTAAAATGTTTATCAAGAAAAAAATGATAGGTTTGGTGACTCTCCTGTTCATAGACACACAGAGACTAGAGTTACAGAAAAGTACAATCATCCTTGGCTTATGACAGTATCAGCTTACAGAACAAGTCAGTGTTTTGGTTAACTATTAAAGTACACAGAACACAATAGCAAGAAAGTCTATCTGTATGTCTTGAACACCAGAGAGTTGTATTGTCAAATAACATGTGCAGGAAGGAGGGGGGTGGAGATGTGTGAGCACAGGACTGTGTGATAGAGGTAAGAGTAATAGATTCACTGTCTGGATTCACACAACAGTTCTGCCCTTTCTCAATTGTGGGACCACAGTCATTCAGTGCCTCTTGGTCTTTTTCCCTTCCTTGGATAACTTCTAATGTCCCTTCATCTCTAAAATTCTGCGATTATGGCAACTTGTTAATGTTCATTTCTCAGGCTTCACTCAAATGATTCTTCAGAATGCTAGAATAGAACAACCTAGGACATCTGACTTCTAGAGTTTAGAATAATACCTGCTTGTTCAGCTGAACTGAAATCCTTTTTGGAACAAAGAGAGACATAAAGAAGGTAAAGTGACAATTGCATTATGCCAGAAACTGTAATTGCATTTTGAATAGGAGGCAATGAAGTATTGTTTCCAAATGCAAAAAGTCAATGCATTTTTGGCTGTTAGTTTCCAGAAATCGACAAGTAGTTTGTGGTAGCCCTATCAATTCATACTAATAAGGACAACTGTCTAGTTAACTATCCATCCCCATCATGATCCAAAAATGATTTAAGGGGACTTAAATAATGTGGAATAGCATAAATAAGAAGTGAATATTTAGAATAGGAAAATGAAACTTAAAATGAGGATTAAAAAAAGGATACAGATAAACAGGGTCATTTCCTAATGACAAACATTTCATCTGTATGAATATAAAAGAATTCCAGATTTACCTAGCCTCAAAATGTATTAAAAAACTTTTTTTAATCTTTTTTATTTTTTATTTTTTAAATCTTCTGAAGCGCAGGCAAAAATAAGAAGGACTACTGGTAGAAATATGCAAATCCACGATCATGGTAGGAAATAGTAACACATTTCCTTCAGTGACTGATAGAATAGGTCAAAAAAATTCATTTAGGAAATAGACAATTAGAACAACACAACAAATAAAATTGACATAAAGAACTTATTGAGAATACCATACCCAGTAGTGCAAAATACATTTATTTCAAACATACAGGTCATTTACAAAACTTGACCACTGATAGGACATGAACACAAATGAAATGAAATTAAAAAATAGAGAACAATATCTAAAAATTGAAAATAAATTTAAATGAACACCATTTTTACTAATTATACACCAAATTGGTAAAATATCTATGTAAAACAAAGAAATTATTCCATGTGACCTTAGTACATAAAATTTTGACTAAACATTCCTTGTGAGATACACTTTAAAGAGAAAAGAAAACCCACAGAAATCTTAAAGATCATTGGGTTTTCTTATTTTCAGTAATGCTGTCAGTATTGTTATTTCAAATCTATTATTGTAGAATTGATTAAATAATCAAATTGTTAATATTGTTAGCAACTATGATTTCCAGAGTGAGAGAAAAAATAGAAGTATAAATCAAAATTAAATATAAACCCTATAATTCTAAATTTGTATTTAATGAATCAATGGAAACTCATAATTTCCCCCTCTTTTAAAATGTACCTATGAGACAGTGTCAAGATGGCAGCACAGGCAGACTGTGAACCCACCTCCTCCCACAGACACAACGAGTTTACAACTCCTCTTGAAACAATTACCCCTGAGAGGGAACTGAAAACTGGATAAAAAGAACCCCCACAGCAAGGAAGGGCTCTGACGGAGGTGGAAGAGGCAGAAATTCCTTTCTGGAGAGGAAAAAGCCACCTTCAAGCTGCGGTGCTTCATGGCTGGCCAGGAGCAATCATAAGGTAAACCTTCCCTGGAGGAGTGGGGGACCTGAGAGGGGGAGCATTACCACAATAAGCAACTTTTGGACTCAGCACGACTGAGACGAGTGTCATAATATCTCAGTTTGCTGGCTATTAACCACAACGTGGAATACCCCCAGAAAAGCTATCGGACATAAGGAAGAAGAAAAGCCTACTCTTAAAGGGCCCACACACAAATTCACCCATTTCAGAAAGCAACTTAAAATCATCAGAAAAAAAGTGCTTCGTGCTTTGGTGAAGAGACTCACCTGACAGGCTCTGGGTGCATCTTGGTGAGAGGTGAGACCTCTCCAGGGACTGAGACATTGGCAGCAGCCACTACTGTGACCTAGTTCAGGCAGGCTGACACAGACACCAGCAGACACCATTGGAGTTCTCCCCCTGGTCTGTTAGCCCAGGGTGTGCCCCACCCACTAGAGTACCAATTTAATCCAGCTCAGCCAGGGCAGGCAGCCCACCCTAGGGGCTGGCCTCACCCAACAGCAAGACCTCAGGCAACTTGTGGGCTGCATAGGTTGGGTGCCTGGAACCTCTGCAACCTGGCAAGTGGGACCAACTCTGTCGGGCAGGGCATGCACAAGGGGTGGGCCAGCATTGGTGGAGGGTGTGGGGCCTCTGCAGTGGGGCGACTGAGTCCACTTCAGTAGGTCAAGGCGTGTGCACAGGACAGGACTGTGTTAATGGAGTGTGTGGCCCTGTGGGCAGGAAGGCTCCTCAGCTGCAGCAGACTTGTGCTTCTCAAATAGCCATACAGGTGATCGGCCCCGCCTTCCAAAGTTTAAAACAATTGAGTGCTCCCATGCCTGGGGCCAGTCCCATTTAGCTGCAACCTTGAGAGAGCTGACAACAGCCTTGTAGGTCTGAGGCCTGCAGCAATTGTAAGCCCCTGAGCCTAGCAACCAGCCATGCTGGGGGCCTACTCACAACAGAAAAACTGCAACAGGAATGTGCTATTAGAACTTTCAGCAAACTATGCTGGGGCTCCCCACACCTGATAAAGTGACTGAAAGGACCATCACAGTCACATGCAGCTGAGCATTACAACTAGCTGGCCAGGGGGACAGCCCAGCCTCCCTGGGCACCTTCAGCAAGAGCAACCCTGCCACAACAGAAGGACACACATAGCCCACACAGGGGTCATTCCTGGAACATTTGGAACTGGTGACAAGAAGGAAGCACATTGCTGGGCCTCATAAGGCACCTCTTACATAAGTCCACCTCTCCAAGATTGTGAGATGTAGCTGACCCACCTACACCTACACAGATATAACCACAGAGAAAGAGGCAAAGTGAGGAGGCAAAATAATATGTTCCAAGTAAGGGAACAGGACAAAACCCCAGAAAAAGAACTAAATGAAACAGAAATAAACAATCTACCTGACAAAGAGTTCAAACAAAGAGTCATAAGGATGCTCACTGATCTTGGGAGAAGAGTGGATGAACTCAGTGAGAACTTCAACAAAGAACTAGAAAATATAAAAAAGAACCAATCAGAAATGAAGAATACAATACTGGAAATGAAAAACTCACTAGAGGGACTCAGTAGCAGAGCAGATGATACAAAACAATGGATCAGTGAGCTGGATGAAAGACTAAAGGAAATCACCCAAGCTGAACAGATAAAAGGAAAAAGAATGAGGACAGTCTAAGGGATCTCTGGGACAACATCAAGTGCACTAACATGCTTGTTACAGGTGTTCCAGAAGGAGAAGAGAGAGACAAAGGGGCAGAGAATCTATTTGAAGAAATAATAGCTGAAAACTTTTCTAACCTAAGGAAGGAAACAGACATCCAGGTACAGGAAGCACAGACAGCACCAAACAAGATGAAGCCAAAGAGGCCCACTCCAAGACACATTATAATTAAAATGTCAACACTTAAAGAGAGAATCCTAAAAGTCCCAAGAGAAAGGCAACGAGTTTTTTTACAAAGGAAATCCCATAAGGCTATCTGTTGGCTTCTCAGCAGAAACTTTATGGGCTAGAAGAGAATGGCACAATATATTTAAAGCGCTGAAAGGAAAAAAACCTACATTCAAGAATACTCTACCCAGCAAGGTTATCATTCAGAATGGAAGGAGAGAGAAAGAGTTTCCCAGACAAGCAAAAATTAAAGGAGTTTATCATCAAGAAACCAGCTTTACAAGAAATGCTAAAGTGACTTATTTAAGTGGAAAAGAGAAGACCAAAATCAGGAATAAGAAAGTTATCAAAAAAAAAAAGGCAACAAAATCACTGGTAAAGGCAAATATACAATAAAGGTAGTAGATCAACACCTATGAACCTAATATGAAGGCCAAAGAGAAAAGTGCTAAAATTATCTATTTCCATGATAAGAGGGTAATGGATACACATGCATAAAAAAAGAGGTTAGATATGATATCAAAAACATAAAACGTGGGAAGAGGGGAGTAAAAGAGTAGAGCTTTTAGAAAGAGGTCAATCTGAAGAGACCCATAAAGAAAGCCATAAAACCACAAGGGAAGAGAGCAAGAGAAGAAGAAAGGAACAGAGAAGAACTACTAAAACACCCAAGAAAAAAGTAACAAAATGGCAATAAGCATATTTATCAATAGCTACTTTAAATATCAATGGACTAAATGCTCCAGTCAAAAGGCACAGGGTGGCCGATTGGATAAAAAAAAAGATAAGACCCATATATATGCTGCATACAAGAGACACACTTCAGACCTAAAGACACTCACAAACTGAAAGTGAAGGAATCGAAAAAGATACTCCATGCAAATGGCAATGAAAAGAAAACTGGGGTAGCAATACTTATCTCAGACAAAATAGATTTTAAAACAAAAACTGTAACAAGGGACAAAGAAGGGGAATACATAATTATAAAGGGAACAATCCAACAGAGGATATAACGCTCGTAAATATCTATGCACCCAACATAGGAGCACCTAAATATATAAAGCAATTATTAACAGGCATAAAAGGAGAAATAGACAGCAACACAATAATAGTAGGGGACTTTAACACTGCACTTACACCAATGGATCGATCATCCAAACAGAAGATCAATAAGGAAACATTGACATTAAATGACATATTAGACCAGTTGGACTTAGTAGATATATACTGAACATTCCATCAAAAACTGCAGAGTACACATTCTTTTCAAATGCACATGAAACATTCCCCAGGATAGATCATGTATTAGGCCACAAAAGAAGTCTCAATAAATTTAAGATGATTGAAATAATACCAAGCATCTTTTCTGACCACAAAGGTATGAAACTAGAAATCACCTACAGGATGAAAATTGGAAGAGCCACAAATATGTGGTGATTAAACAAAATGCTACTGAATAATGATTGGGTCAACAAAGAAATCAAAGGAGAAATCAAAAAATACCTGGAGACAAATGAAAATGAAAACACAACATGCCAAAATTTATGGGATACAGCAAAAGTGGTCCTAAGAGGGAAGTTTATAGCAATACAGGCCTATCTCAACAAACAAGAAAAATCTCAAATAAACAATCCAACAGTGCACCTAAAGGAACTGGGGAAAAAAAGAACAAACAAAACCCACAATAAGTACAGGAAGAAAATTTAAAAAAAAAAATCAGACCAGAAATAAATGACATAGAGACAAAAAAATAGAAAAAAATGGATGAAACTAAGAGCTGGTTGTTTGAAAAGATAAAGAAAATTGACAAGCCTTTAGCTAGACTCACCAAGAAAAAAAGAGAGAAGGCTCAAATAATAAAATCAGAAATGAAAGAGGAGAAATTACAACAGACACCACAGAAATACAACAGATTATAAGAGAATACTACAAAAAGCTATCTGCCAACAAATTGGATAATCTAGAGGAAATGGATAAATTCTTAGAATTATACAGTCTTCCAAAACTAAATCAAGAAGAGTTAGAGAATTTGAATAAACCAATCACCAGTAAAGAGACCAAAACAGTAATCAAAAACCTCCCAAAAAATAAAAGTTCAGGACCAGATGGCTTCCCTGGTAAATTCTACCGAACATTCAAAGAAGACTTAATACTTATCCTTCTCAAACTCTTCCAAAAAACTGAAGAGGAGGGGAAGCTTCCTAACTCATTCTATGAGGCCAACATTACCCTGATACCAAAACCAGACAAAGACAACACACAAAAAAAGAAAATTACAGCCAATATCAATGATGAACATTGATGCAAAAATCCTCAACAAAATACTAGCAAACTGAATACAACAATACCTTAAAAAGATTATACACCATGATCAAATGAGATTTATTCCAGGGATGCAGGGATGGTTCAACATCCACAAATCAATCAACGTGATACACCACATTAGCAAAATGAAGAATAAAAATCACATGATCATCTCAATAGATCAATAGATACAAAGAAAGTTATTTGACAAGATACAGCATCTATTTATGATAAAAAAAATGAATAAAATGGGTATAGAAGGAAAGTACATCAACATAATAAAGGCCATATATGATAAACCCACAGCTAATCTTCTCAATAGAGAAAAACTGAAAGCTATCCCTCTAAAAACAGGAACAGACGAGGATGCCCACTTTCACCACTTTTATTTAACATAGTACTGGAAGTCCTAGCCAGAGCAATCAGGCAAGAAAAAGAAATAAAAGAGATCCAAATTGGAAAGGAAGAAGTGAAACTGTCACTATTTGCAGATGACATGACTCTACCCTAAAGAATTGATGAAAAAACTTTTAGAAAAAAATAAATGAATAAGGTAAAGTTGCAGGATACAAAATCAACATACAAAAATCAGTTGCATTTCTATACACTAACAACAAAGTAGTGGAAAAAGAAATTAAGAATAAAATCCCACTTACAATCACAACAAAAAGAATAAAATACCTAGGAATAAACTTAACCAAAGAGGAGAAAGACCTGTATACTGAAACCTATAAAACATTGTTGAAAGAAATTGAAGAAGACACAAAGAAATGGAAAGATGTTCCTTGCTCTTTGATTGGAATAATTAACATAGTTAAAATGTACATACTTCCTAAAGCAATCTACAGATTCAATACAATCCCTATTAAAGTTCCAATGACATTTTTCACAGAACTAGAACAAAGTATCCTAAAATTTATATGGAACAACAAAAGACCCGGAATAGCCAAAGCAATCCCAAGATAAAAGAACAAATTGGCGGTATCATACTCCCTGACTTCAAAATATGCTACAAAGCTGTAGTAATCAAAACAGCATGGTATTGGCACAAAGACAGACATACAGATCAATGGAACAGAATTGAGAGCCCAGATATAAACCCACACATCTATGGGCAGCCAATTTTTGAGAAGGGAGCCAAGAACATATAATGGGGAAAGGAAAGTCTCTTCAACAAATGGTGCTGGGAAAACTGGACAGCCACATGCAAAAGAATGAAAGTAGACCATTATATTACACTGTACACAAAAATTAACTCAAAGTGGATTAAAAACTTGAATGTAAGACCTGAAACCATGATACTTCTAGAAGAAAACATAGGCAGTATGTTCTTTGACATCAGTCTTAGCAGCATATTTTCAAGTACCATGTCTGACCAGGCAATGGAAACAATAGAAAAAAATGAACCAATGGGACTACATCAACTAAAAAGCTTCTGCACAGCAAAGGAAACCATCAACAAAAGGAAAAGGCAACCTAACAATTGGGAGAAGATATTTGCAAACCATATATCTGATAAGAGGTTAATACCCAAAATATATATAAAGAATTCCTACTTCTCAATAACAAAAAAACTAACAACCCAATTAAAAAATGGGCAAAAGATCCGAACAGACATTTCTCCAAAGAAGATATACAGATGACCAACAGGCACATGAAAAGATGTTCAACATCACCAATTATTAGGGAAATGCAAACCAAAACTACAGTGAGATACCACCTCACTCCCATCAGAATAGCTATAATTAACAAGACAGGAAACAGTAAGTGTAGAAGACAATGTGGAAAGAAGGGAACTCTCATACACTGCTGGTGGGAGTGCAAACTGGTGCAGCCACTATGGAAAACAGTATGGAGATTCCTCAAAAAATTAAGAATAGAACTACCATATGATCCAGCTATTCCACTGCTGGGTATTTATCCAAAGAACATGAAAACACATATGTGTAAAGATATATACACCCCTAGGTTCACCGCAGTATTATTCACAATAGCCAAAACTTGGAAACAACCTAGGTACCCATCAAGGGACAAATGGATAAAGAAGATGTGGTATATATATATAATGGAATACTACTCAGCCATAAAAAAGGATGAAATCTGGCCATTGTGACAACATGGATGGACCTTGAGGGTATCATGCTAAGCAAATTAAGTAAGAGGGAGAAAGTCAAATACTGTATGATCTCACTCATAAATAGAAGATAAAAACAACAACAAACACATACAGACAGAGATTGGATTGGTGGTTACCAGAAGGAAAGGGGGGAGGAAAGAAGGTGAAAGGGGTGATTAGGCACATGCATATGGTGATGGAGGATAATTATTCTTTGGGTGGGGAACATAATGTAATCTACACAGAAATCTAAATATAATGATGTACACCCAAAATTTATAATATTATTAACCAATGTTACCACAATAAAAAAATAAAATAAAATGTACCTGTGTCCTGGCCCTATACTCTCACTATACCTAACAGCCATGGCAATTTCGTAGTCAGGAATGAACTGCAACAGGACTCCTAGGAGAAATAGCTATTGCCAGGTCTAGGACTGGAAATGTATAAGGTGAATCTGGTCATCTTACTCTGCCAGAAACCAAGGAAACTATGGAAGATTGATGGTGTCATGTCAGAATGAAATGGGATCCAGCTTGAAGGGGCTTCCAACTAGCCAACAAGAAGACAATTTAAGCTTCAACAATATATTGATTATAATTGATGAAAATGCATTTGACATATTAAAAGGTCATAAGTTAATGGTAAAAGAAAAAAATCTACAGAAGTTTGAAATGGTATGTTCTCTGACTGCAGTATAATTAAGAAAAAAAAACTCTGTATGTTTGGAAATTAAGAAATTCACTTCTAGAACTACTAATAGGTCAAAGAAGAATCATACTGAATATTCAAATTATTCTGATTATAGTATAACAAATATAAAAATTCATGGGCCACTGAGAAATTTGTACCCTTAAGTGCTTATATTAAAACATAGAAAAACTGTAACAACAATATTTACTCAGAAGAAAACAGAGACACTTCTGCTTATAATCAGAGACTTAGAGAGCTGGAAGGAACATAAATCCCACACTTACAACAAGGACAAAACTTGAAAAATTACAAATTAATACTTTCCTTGAACCCATCAGAAAATTGAGGTCACAGGGCAACCAAATAACCCAAAATCCATTGTAAACTTGATACTTGGGAGAAACAGGACCCAATCATTTGTCTACCTGGGGTTAGAGCCTATAAGACAGTAATAGCTAATTTTAAAGAATTGGTAAAGACTGAGTGTGGACTAGCCTGAACGTGTGAAGCCCCAGAGGGACCAAATGTAAGGGTCTTATACCTTCATGCAAGTTTTACCTCCACAAATCCCACCAGATGTTCTGAGGGAAGACTGAGGAGAATCCTCAGTAAGCTTCTGTTAAGAGTTGAATTGTATCCCCCCAAAATTCATATGTTGAATTCCTAACCCCCAGTACCTCAGAATGTGACTATATTTAGAAAGGGGGTACTTAAACAGTTAATTAAGGTTAAATGAGGTTATTAGGGTGGGTCCTAATCCAATCTGACTGACGTCCTTATAAGAAGAGGAGATTAGGATACAGACACACACAGAGGGAAGACCATGTGGAAATGCAGGGAAGAGTCAGCCATCTACAAGCCAAGGAGAGAAGCCTCAGAAGAAACAAACCTGCTGACACCTTGATCTCAGACTTCTAGCCTCCAGAAATCTAAGAAAATAAATGTTATTTAAGCTACCCAGTCTATGGTACTTTGGCTTCCTTCCTGGTACTGGCTTGGGAATGCGAGTATGAACCACTGTCAAATCTCCCATAGCCATCTCCCCTAGGGAACAGAGCCTTAATCTGCAGAAAGAAGAGCAATAAAAGCTGTCACCTTGGGGCACTGGTAAAAACCTATTGCATCTGGGAAAAGGGAGCAGGGGAAAACACACACACACACACACACACACACACACACACCCCACCCTGGGAGAGAAACAGGAACACATGCTTGGCCTGGAACTACAGCTAGAGGAGGAGCAGGAGATCTTGAAAAGGCCACACCCCTCAGACTCGGGGACACAGTGCCTGCCTAAGACTGAGGCTTACTTAGAACTTGAGGGGATGTGTTTCCTCCCTCACCATCAGGCTAACCAGTATAGAGTGAAAATAACTTGTAGTATAGCTGGGAGAGCTGGAAGAGAGAGATTCTCCCTGCAATCCAATGCAAGGGGAAGACCCAAAGCCAAGAGGAGTGTAAACACAGAGAAAATACTTCTGCCAAACTAGCCCTTACCCTAGACACAAGATGTCACTAGAGGAATTTGAAGGCTGTGATGCATGGAGGATAACCATAACAATAACAAATCTCAAATTCAGTTCAGCTCCTGACTAGACTAACACAAAACTCCACATTAAAAGCCTAGCAGAAGGAAAGGCACGCTTCTCTCCAAGATAGTATCTATGTCCCACACAAGCTGTTCGGTTTCCAGTAAAACACTATGAGCCATACAAAAAGGCAAGAAAAAAACCACACTTTGAAGAGATAAAGCAATCATCAGAAACAGACTCAGATAAGACACATATGTTATAATTAGAAGGGAATTTAAAATAACTGTAATTAACATGTGAAAGGCTATAATAGAAAAGGTGGACAGTATGCGAAATCAGATGGGCGATTTTAGCTGAAAGATGGAAACTACATGAAAGAATCAAATGGAAATACTAGAAATCAAAAACACAGTAACAGAAATGAAGAATGCCTTCAGTGGGCTCAACAGTAGACTCAGCAGAGGAGAGGAATGAATCAGTGTACTAAACAGAAGTCAATAGAAATTAACCAAACTCACCTGAAAAATAGTAAGAAAAAAAAGAGTAGGGAAAAAAAACAGTATCCAAGAGGTGTGAGACAATATCAAACGATCTAATGTACATGTAATTGGACCTGCAGAAGAGAGACAGAATAGAGGAAATACTTGAATAAGTAATTGCTGAGAATTTTCTAAAATTAATGACAGACACCAAAACACAGATCCAAGAATCTCAGAGAACATCAAGCAGGATAAATTCTAAGAAACAAACCACACCTAAAGATATTAACTCAAGCTTCTGAAATCCAAAGACAAAGAGAAAATTCTAAAGGCAGTCAGAGAAAAAAAGACAAATCACCTACAAAAGCCACAGATAAGAATTAACAGAGACTTCATATCAGAAACCATGGAAGCAAAAAGACAATGAAATGACATCTTTAAAGTGAGGAATTAGGAATATACTGTTGTAAATGTAATATTTGAAGATAGTTTCAGATTATTTTAAAATTTATATTTTAAATTCTTGGGCAACAGCTAAAACTTTAAAAAGTGATACAAGTAATTAGTCCATAGAGGAGATAAAATGGAATCACAAAAAAATGCTAAATTAACCCATGAAAAGGGGAAAAAAGAAGAAAAAGGAAACCAAAATAAATGGAACAAATAGAAAAGAATTAGCAATGCTAATTGGATTGCTTGTTGGAATTAGCAGTGCTAGTTGGATGTTAGATTTTAATCTAACTATATCAATGATCACTTTAAATGTGGATTATCTAACCACATCAGTTAAGAGACAAGAATTGTCAGATTGAATCTTTAAGAAAGCTATATGTAACTATATGCAGTCTACAAGAAATCCACGTTAAATACAAAGAGTTTAAGATAAGTAAAAAGCAAAAGATAAAGACACATCATGCAAACACTAACCAAAAAGAAAGGTGGAGCAGCTATACTTATATCAGCCAAAGTAGACTTCAAAACAAGAAAGATGGACATTACATAATGAGAAAGAGGTGAATTCTCCCGGAAAATATAATGAGTCTAAATGTGTATGCACCTAAAAACAGAGCTTCAAAATACATGAGACAAAAACTGATGGATCTGAAAGGACAAATAAACCAATCCACAATTATATTCAGAGATGTCAACACTCTTCTCTTAATAACTGACAGAATATGTAGCCAGAAAATCAGTAAGGATAGAGATTACCTGAACAATATCATCCATCAACCTGACCAAATGGAAATTTATAAACAAATGCAAAATACACATTCTTCTCAAGTGTACATGGAAAATTCACCAAGAATGACCATATTATGAGCCATAAAACAAAGCTTAGCAAATGTAAAAAGACAGAAATCATACAAAGTATGTTCTTGAATTTTAACAGTTTAAACTAGAAATCAATAACAGAATGAAATCTGGGAAATCCCCAAAGATTCAGAAATTAAACACACTTCAACCTGATACATGGAATAAAGAAGTCTCAAGGGAAATTTAAAAATATTTTGAATATTTTTTGAAACATTTTTTTTGAAAATGACAATGCAGCATATCAAAATTGGTGGGATGCAGAAAAACCAGTGCATATAGGGAAAGTTTTAGTGGTAAATGCTTGTATTAGAAAAGAAGAAAGTCTCAAATCAGTAATCTAAGCTTCCACCAGGAAAAAAAAAACGAAAAGGTAGATCAAATTTAATCCAAAGGAAGCAGAAGGTAGAAAATGCTGAAGATCTGAGCAGAAATCAATGAAATAGAAAACAGAAAAATAACAGAGGAAAGAAAATAAGCCAAGAGCTGGTTCTTTGAAAAGATCAATAAAACTGATAAACTTCCCGTCATATTGAGCAAGATAAGAAGAGAGAAGACACAAAATTACCAATATCAGGAATGAAAGAAGGGCTGTCACTACTGACGACAAAGACATTAAAAGGATGTTGACAAATATTACAAGCAATCCTGTGTCCATAAATCAAAAACTTAGATGAAA
The DNA here is from genome assembly GCA_031878705.1 of Tapirus indicus. Classification (NCBI taxonomy): domain Eukaryota; kingdom Metazoa; phylum Chordata; class Mammalia; order Perissodactyla; family Tapiridae; genus Tapirus; species Tapirus indicus. The sequence continues at coordinate 83,125,780 of CM062924.1, read as the reverse complement.
TAGAATAAAATAAATCCTTGAAAGACACAAGTTTCTCTTGTGTCCACTCAAAAACAAATAATCTGAATTATGCTATATCTATTACAGAAATTAAATTTCTAGTTAAAAACCTTCTAAAAAATAAAACTTCAGGGGCTGGCCCGTTGGCATAATGGTTAAGTTTGCACATTCCATTTCTGCGGCCCAGGCTTTGCAGGTTCCAATCCCAGGCGTGGACCTATATACCGCTCGTCAGGCCATGCTGTGGTGGCGCCCCACATACAAAAAGTAGAGGAAGATTGGCACAGATGTTAGCTCAGGGACAGTCCTTCCTCACAAAAAAAAAAAAAGAAAGAAAGAAAACTTCAGGTCCAGATGGTTTCACTGGTGAATTTGACCAAACACTAAGAAAGATATACTAACAATTCTACACAATCTCTTTCAGAAAATAGAAAAAGAAGGAACACTTCCAAATTCATTTTATAAAGCCAGCATTATCCTAATTCCAAAATCGAACAAAGACATTTCAAGAAAAGAGAACCAAAGGCCACTATCCCTCATGAATACGGAAGCAAAAATTCTCAACAAAATATGAATAAATTGAATCCAGTAGTAAATAAAATGATAAAACATGACAGTCGAGTGGGATTCATCCCAGGAGTGCAAGACGGGGTCAACATTCAAAACCACATCAGCAGATGAAAGAAGGGCAAATGAGGAAAGCCGCACGACTCTGGGTTTGGCTATGATTCTCCACATATGATGGCAAAAGCACAACCTGCTCAGCGCTCGGGAAGAATGAAGGACTGACTCGCGCTGCATGTGGATGAACATCTAAGACATGAAGTGCATGAGGAAAGCCAGGTACCGTAGGATTCCATTTATCGGAAATGTGCAGAAAAGGCAAATTGGTAGAGACAGAAAGCAGATCAGGAGTTTCCTGGGGCTGGAGATGGGAGAGGGGGATTAACTGCAAATGAGCAGGAGGAAACTTTTTAGATTGTAGTGATGGTTGTAAAATTCTATATATTAAACTCTTTACTTACAATGGGTGAATTTAATGGTATATAAATTATATTTCGATAAAACTGTTACAAAAGAAGTGACAAGAAAAAAAGAAACCAAAATAAAGGAAGACTTAAAGGCATTAAACACTAGAAACCGCCATAGATCCACCCCTAGCAGAGGTCCTTTTTCTTATGTGGTCAGAAACCATGAGAAATTAGTGAGAAATGGAAATAAGATTAACTCGTCCTTAATTAAAACTTGTTGGGAGAGTGTAAGGCTGAGGAGAGGGCACTGGAGGGGCGCTGCAGGGGGCTCTGGTCAAGCGAGAGCACCCTGCTTTGCAGGAATTGAAGGCTGCCTCCTGCCTGAGGGACAAGAGCAGTGTGGGCTGAGGCTGGAAATGAAGACTGTGTCAGTCACACCAGGGCTTGCAGACCATGGCACAGGTCTTGAATATTATCTGAGGCACAAAGAAAACCCAGGAAAGTGTTCAGCAGAGGAAACTATAATCACATTTGGTCTGTCAGAGCACGATCCAGCAGTTCTGTGGAGAAAGGATATAATCCCTGAAGGCATGGACTACAGTTTGTCCATCTTTGTAACTATCACAGGGGTCACTCACTGAGAGGAAACTAGGAGCTCCTCAATCCATATTTGTTAAATGAATTCATGTGCAATAGTCATTCACTCCCATAATTCGCACAGACTGGTTAAAAAAGGCTGACCCCACCAAAGCCAGGTAATGGTCCCCTGTCAGCAATACCCATAGCCCATTTCTGAGCTCTGTCCTCACAGAGGAAAGAAAATGTCATCTCCCTCTGATTTACCTCACATAACCCCCTCAACCTTCCGCTGGTCATCTCCATGAGGTGCTCCACTAACAGAGGTGATAGAAGCAGGATTTCCTCCTCACTCACCATGCCAAAAGGCATAAACTCCCAAAATTGCTTTGGAAGCCAGCTGAGCCCCAGGGAAAAAGCTGCAGTCTTCTTGTCAAGCCTCCTGTTCTCACTGAACACCAGTTGCACAGACTAGGGAGGTTATGGCAGGTGAAAGGGCAAAGACTCTTCATCTGCAGGTAAGACATCCTTACCTGTACCTTATAAAGGTGTTCGAAAGCATCCTTCTGAAATGTTTTCATGTTGATGGTGGCCAGCACTGTAGAGAGAAGGGAGAGGTGCTGCATGAGGCACTGTGACAAGTGCCACGAGGGGAGGGATGGAAGCCCACACCTTGCACATGGAAGGAAGGTGTGCTAAGTAGTAAGGATAATGAGATACTACTTGTATTCCATTTTGCAAAGTACAAAGGGCTGTCATATACATCCTCACATCTTTGGACACTTGCAAAGACAAAGTGAGGTAAGAAGGGCAATTAAAATTAACCATATTTCGTGCAGAGAAGTGGAACAGGCCAAGGTCACACAACTTGATTAGACTTAGGAATTGAATGCAGGTTTCCTGACCGCAAATTCAGCACACTTTCTACCATACTGTGGAAATAATGTGAGGAGGAGCCACCAGAAAGGGGGAGAAACAGCAGTATATCAAAGCAGCTAGTGTTACACTCAGGACTACCTGACAGCTATTCCCCTGGACCCATGTGGCTGCTCACACCTTGGCCACTTCCCTCACCATCATCACCTTATGATTTTGTTCTGAATTGTTCTGCTACTTTATTTTCAGGACCTACTCAGAGCCCACAGTGAGCCTCAGGGTGCAGGATCCCAGGACTGGGACTTTGCCTAGGCTGGCTTCCTGACACAACACCTATCTTCCACTTCTCCATGTGCTTCTCCATGTTGGTGGAGAAGGCCTTGATTCTAAGCCATGCCCAGCACAAAGGCAGATTCTTAGCCACAGAAAAATTATGAAAGATGGAAAGGTATGCTGAGAACAGAAGAGCTCAATTATGACTCTGTTTAAACAGAGACCACAGGAGAGAGGAAAAGATAGAGTGGTGAGTGAACTCTTCACTTTGACCTTGAGTCCTTATCTACTGTAGTACCAAATCTGTGGGGTCTATTTCAATGTACATGGGAAAGAGAGGCATCAGAGATACTCTCGGTTTTTTCTGAGGCTTGTTCAAGACCAAAATTGGCTGGCTCAGTTCTCCATTAAAATAATTCTAAATTTGTACCTCCTTTTATGTAGCCTTTTAGCACATCTTTTGTATTATCTGAGGTCAAAAGCAGCTCCACAATCCCTCTTTTCAGCAGGGCCTGTTGAGAAGAGTGGACAAAATGAACCCAATACCCTTGCTGCCTTGGGAAGAAGGAACTATAAGGAAGTTAGGAAATAAATATAACTGGGCTCAGATGAGCATCATGTGAGCTAGAGAGAAAGGTTTGCATGGAGAGTCTGACCATCTGCAGCTCAGTAAACTGGGGGGAACTGTGGTCTCCATCCCAGTCTGGTGTTTTTCCCAGGGATGACCACAAAAGCAGCTGACTATGGGCTCTGACACCCCATGGTCATAGCCTCAAGGGGAAAAGCACAGGCTAAGTTTATGAGGAGGCACCCTGAGGGAGGATCTAAATCCAAGAGAAAGAGAGAAAGAAGATGTAGGCAACTCTTTGCACCTGAAGGGGAGAGGCCAAGGCTGTGGGGCCCTAAGATCAGAGACAAGCTTCACAAAACTTGGGTCCTACCTGGACACTCAAAGGAAGCAAGGAAGCCCGCTATGGCCTTGGGGAAGCGGGAGTCTAATTTGAAAATCATATTTACTGCGGGCAGAGGAAGCAGACAGATGGCCAGAGGGTGAGAGGACCCTATTTGTGTGTCTTACATGTTCATTGAGCCATATCTGGGCCTGGGAGTGAAGCCAAGTGGTAAATTTTAAAAATCAAGAAAAAATAATGCTATTTGAATGAGACTGATTTGAGGGGATCTGATGTGATGATGCTCCTAAGAAAAGTCAGGGAGGGGAATTTCTCACAGACCTTGTCCAGCTCCAGAAGTCCCAGCTATAGGGTAGGAGCCAGGACATCCGTGGAGTCCAGCCCTGCCTCTCCCTCTCTCATCACCTGCTCTCTCTTCTTTGCCCAGCTAGCAACTCCTCCCCACTACTCTCCAGGCTATCCTACCAAGAGGTCTCTGCGTGGACAGAGCTAAAATGGATCCCCTGCATCCTGTTTAGCAACCTAGGGAAGGGGTCCAATTTAGACTAGAACTCATCAGCTTCCTGAATGTGGGAAGTCAGGGACAGGGAGGGGCCTGACCCATCAGAAAGGACACCAGGCAGGACTGCAGTTACTCCCTGGCCTGAGACAGGCCCCCATGGAGGAGCAAAGGCAACAGAAGAAAGAATATTAATACTACAGGTCAGAAAGCTGCAAGATGATGGCCATCATCATTAAGTTCATGAAGCATTATCTATTTTCTGTGGATGTAGATTCACCAACCCCCAGCTTTAATGAGAGTTGTAGGTCACAAAGATAGCAACAGAAAGGAATAATCTTTTAACATCATGTTTTATTCATAATAAAGATATCTGAGTACATCTTGATTGCCCTGACCATATTGTAGAGTCACAAAGAAAATGAACTTGATCTCATATCCCACAGAGCCTCACACAGAGTCACCCATGCAGCCGAGACTCAGAAACACATGCCGTGAAAGAGACAGACTGGGGAAGAAAGCATGTAAGTATGGAGACAAACCAAGTGTTTCTTACCTTTTGAACATAGGGCATGTAGTCTTTATCCTTATTGAATGAACCATATTCGTTCTCCACCTGCACTGCAATGATGGGGCCTCCCTTGAGGTACTGAGAAACAAACAGATGATGAGGGTGAGTGAGGCTACTGGTGGAAAAAGCGTGGAGTCTCTGGGTTTGCTGCTAAAGATAACAGACCTGGTTCGATATGCTTTGATCCAAGTTGTACCTTAGTTCAGATTTCTCTCTCCTCCCCTGGGGTCCTAGACTCAGTGTCAAGTCCAGGCACTTCAGCTGCTGCAAGGAGGCCTCCCTTCCCTAGTCTTTGTAGATAAGCCACTCCTACAGTTTTCATCTCCATTTCCCATATGAATTCACTACTTAAATATGAAATCTCAAACCTACAATCTCACCTGCTCCCATGCCCATCTTACCCACTTTCCCAGTTGACAAACAAAAGAGGTGTCCCTCTTCCTGTCTTAAGGCAATCCCACCACTCAAGGGCAGAGTCCCCCGGCCTCCCACCACCTGCTCAGGAACTTGGCTTTCTGCACTGTTCCCTCTCCCTTCTGTACTTTCAACCTTTTCTTCCAAACTGATGGAATTCCATCATCATGGAAACCTATTCATAACCCTCACATGAGAAAAAGAGAGAGAGGAAGGGAGGGAGCCCTCCAAGATTGTTCCCCTCCAACTACAGGTCTCTTGCTCTCTCCTCCCTAAGGGGCCTACTTCTTCAGAGAGTTACCAGTTGTCTACATGCACTTTCTCTGCTTTCTCACTTTTACCCCACTCCTCAAACCCCCATGGCAGAGCTTCCACCCCCGTTGCACCATCTAAGCCATCAACATTGACCTGGTTGTGCTGAAATTTACAACACTTTTCAATGTTTAGTTTAATCTTTCAATGTCCTTCCACACTCAAGTCAACTCTGTTTCTTGAAGCCTTTCCATACTGAAGGCAGAGTGAGCTCTCGACAGTGAATGCCTGATCACCTCCTTCCCCACGTGGCTCCTACTGCCTACAGAGTAAATGCCAATTTTAGAGGAAGGTGTTCCCTTTTGGACAATGGCACACTAACTCGTTGGAACAGAGGAGAATGAGCATGTTTGGTGGGTTTTCCTTTACAGACTCATGTTTTGCTTCTTTTTCACCTCACACTCTATGTTCTAGCCCACTGAACTTCTTTTAGTTCTTCAAACTCCTCATCTATCTCTTGCCATCTGGTCTTCATCCATGTTGAAGACTCCTGTCCATCACCCCTGGCCTGGCTAATGCTTGCCCACCCTTCAGTTCACTGTGTAAGGTACTTTTTCTGGAAAACATGCTCCAAGCCTCCCTTTCTCCCTTGCACTTCCTCCATTGTGGCAATTATCACTCGTATTATAACTGCTGTTTGCCTCTCCTGCTGGACTGCAAGCTCCAAGCAGCAAGGACATGTCTGTCCTTCTCAGCATTGGAAGCTTAGCTCCTACACAGTGCCTGGCACATGGTAGGTGCTCAGTAATTACTCACTGAATGAACATAACTATTCTGAACTGATGAATTGAGAATAGTTGTTTGTATTATTGGACAGTATCTTGTCCCCAACTTGAAGGGTGATATTTCTAAAAACTCCATTGTAGGAGAATTCACAGTTGCCGTATGAAATAAACAGGATTAGAAGAATAAAGTTCCCAAGTAAAACAGTAAATACACTCTAAAAATTATTTAAATATAATAATTAAACCAATGAAGATAACCAATCAAATAGAAAGACCTTAAAATACTAATAATTTAGTAATAATGAGCCATATACATTTCATTTGCACTTATAATTCCTTGCTTCTTAAAATTTCCTAGAATTTCCCCCCTCATGATTTCCACGGGATGTTTATAAATTTGCTTTGCTTGCTGCATCTATATAAATGCTACTGTGCCTCAGCTTCCATCCAAACATTCAGAGTCTTTCTAGCTTCAAGGCTGAGAGATTTTTATTCCTGCCAATGAGTCCCATCTAGATTGTAGAAATGCAGCCACAAACATATGGCTTCAGCCCTTCTTACAAAAGATGTACCTCAATTCCATCTAACAGAGCCAGAGCTTAGTCCTGAAGACAAGGTCCTCTTCTCCTCAGTGCTGCTCACCTCCCCAAAAGCTGTATCACAGAAATGTTATTCCTAATCTGTCTTTCACTTCATTTCCACTCCTAATCCCCCAGTTCTCCTCTTTATAATTATCCTAATAAGAGTAACTTAACAATTCACAATTCAGAATTAGTTATAAAGGGCTAGATCTGCATCCTATTTTCTCCCAAAAGAAGTCAAAGATAATAAGCTATTAGTCTACTATCTAATAATTCTGTTTTGTCCCATCTCAAGCTATATCAAAAGATATGTTCTAATTTATTTTTATTTAAGTAATAACCATGTGTCTCCTCTTGTTTGAGGAGAGTTATATTTTAAAAAGCAAACACAACAGTCAAACAATTATTGTCCTGTAGACTTCAGGGTATAATGTTCTTTTTTTGTTACAGACTGTTCTACGTGCTGTAGATTGACATTGCGAAAATAAAGGCACTCCTTGTCAAGTGCATAAGGTCAGAGTACTCCACAAATAAAGGAAAATGCATGGTGTCTGTGCTCTTTGCATTTATAAAATTTAAAAAAAATGGAATGTAAGCGACAGCAAATATACTCGCATAGGTACACAATGACATGTGAACCAAGTTATTCATTATAGCATAAACTTGAAAAATCAATGTCCATGACAAGGGCACTAGTTAAATGAATTTAAGACATACTGATATCATATAATACTATGTAGCCATTAAAAAGAATGACAGGTTTCAGAAATATTTTTTCAAGTGACAAAAGAAACATTCCCAGTGGGAATTGCATATTTTTAAACTAAAAAGTATACGTATACATACACATACACATACGTAAGTATGTGCATAAGTAATTTGCTTCCATATGTGTAGAAAAATCTCTGGAAAGACACATAAAAATCCAATAAAATTGGCTGTATCCTGAAAAGGCAACTGAATGGCTTTGAAAGGGAGAGACTTTTATTTCACCATAAACTCTTTTGTACTCTTTTGAGCTTTTTCACCAAGAGTTTGTACTAACTGTTTAAAACAACAAAAATAATTTAAGAGTAGAAATAAGCAGTATAAAGATCAATGAGTTTAGTGAATATCAAGTACATTCAGAACAACAATGACAAACACAAACCAATGCCCTTTGTCAGTCCCTGTCTTATGTGATGTGTGTCTTCCTAGAAGCTCTGGGGTAAAGACTGTACTTAAGACAAGGGTCTAGAATTTAAAATTGCAAGAACGTCAGCTTCAGTTCTCATAGAGACTGGGCACGGCCTATTCCTTAAACAAGCCATTACAAACTATTTTCCTAAAGCAAATGTAAGGAAGAAGGAAAAGGCCATTTGGCCTCACCTGGAGAGGAACCACTCTGGAAATCAGATGATCAAAATATTTATCAACTGCTTCAATGAAGCCCTTGTCGGTTGTTCTCAGTTTCAACGTGGGGTCTTGTAGTAACCAGCTAGGGGCAAAAGCAGACAAGCTCAGTGTTTGAGATGAGAAGACAGGGGTCAGGATGAGTCAGAGGCTGGGGCTGAGCATGACAGCCAGCCCCCCTCAGAGCTCCCTGAAGCACATTTCTACATCTTTTGATCTCACATCCCCAATCCTGAAGCATCAGGGTCCCAAAAGGATGTTACTACATGAGCTTCTTGGGAGCATTCTCACAGGCTTGTGAGATTTAGAAGAAAAGATACTCCTTTGTCAACATGACACCTTACAACTGAGGAGATGCTTTCAGCTCCGTCAAGCCTTGGACACCTTGTCTTATGAGAGGTATTTTATCCTTTCATTGAATACTCCTCTCCATTATTTTTCAGCTCATTAAAAACATTTTTGTGAGCACAGCACATGTACCTTAGGCAAGACCTAAGACTTCAAGCACAGAGTGGGAGCTTACAAGCCAGTAAGCATGCCCTCAGGTATGTCACATGTAAGGTTCTGGGTGGGGCCTCCAGCTAACCTGTACAGTGAATTGCTGCTTCTCTCAAACACCCACTGCCCTCAAGGTCAGGCTTTTTCTGCTCCTGAGCTGGGATGGGAGAACAAGCTCAACTTGGAGAAAAGCAAAGCCTCCCCCTGCCCGAGGGGCTGAAGGTGCTCACCTGGAAGCAGAGCCATGGACTCACGGGGGGTCCTGTCAGCTTCAGAGATAACAGAACATTCTTAGATTCTCACCCTGAACCCTAGTTGTCTGGACTGAGGGTCAGCATCACAGATGAGAGAATAAGGCAAAGAAAAATGAGAGGGAAGGAGGGGAGCCGAGGGGGCTCAACACAGTGGAGACCATCAACACCATTAACAAAACAAGAGAAAAACCAGAAGTCAGAAAAAGCAGAATAAGCTCAGAAGTTGTCAGAACCCTCCCTTCCACTCTAAAGCTTCCCTTCCCATTCTTCCCACTTCAGGAGAATAGAGGGGGGCATTGCTTCCTCCTGTGGGGCAGGAAGGGTATGAACATCCTGATGTGCTCTCCCCAACCCCCACACACACTCTTGGCCAAAGCCCAAAGCACTAGGACCAGCATCTCAGTCCTTCATCTGTAAAATGGGAATTAGAATAGTCCCTACCCCTCAACACATCACTGTAAGCATTACCTGGGATGATGTGTGTAAAGCACACAACACGGTGCAAGACACAGAACACATGCTTATTCTATTAGACTGAAGCTTTACTTTAAGTAAATCAAGCTACTTTAATAAACCACAACTCTGGACTCTTAGCCTGCTCACCTGGGCAAGCCCCCGAGGTCGATCTCACTGCAGATGTAGGGGCCTGGACGCAGAATCACCCACAGTCCGATCTCTGCAGCAGTCAGGACAAAGGCCCTAGGGAGGTCAAGGTCAGCAACTCTCATGACCTCAGAGTGGAGGGTGAGGACCAGCCCAGCACGCATCACATTGTAGGGTGGCGGAGATGCCCGCTCCTCTCCTCGACTGCCTTCCTCTCCAACCGGAGAGACTGGGGTGAGTGAAGGGGAGGCCACCGCCCCCGCCCTCAGCAGAGCAGGGAATCCCTACACCAGCTTCCAGCCTAGGACTGTCTGCACAGCCCCACTGGGGCTTGAGGAGGAAGGCATCAGACAGGGTACAGGGGGGTCCTAACAGTGAATCTGACCCCAATGGCCTTGCTACCCTAGAGGGGCACCCCTGTCCCAGGCCAGGTGGCTGGGCCACTCTGCAGAGCAGGGCTGACACTCAGGATTAGGCACCTCTGGGCTGCAGTGAGAGATCTAGGCTCAGAGGAGACAGGCCCAGACCCCTGGGAGTAACAGGGTCACGGCGGCAGTGTCTGGGTCCTGGATGCAGAGCCTTACCCACTGTCCCAAGAACAAGGCTCCAGACCCCAGTCTCTCTCTGGTTCTGAAGCAGAGCCAAGATGCCCCTACAGTTCCTAATCAACCCCAAGGAGCCACCTCTCTGCCTCCCACCCTGGGCCAGGTCGCAGAAGCAGCAATAGCACATACTCCAGGTCCAGGTTCTCATAGAAGTCAAATTGGCCTCTTTCTGGCTCATGCAGGTTCCAGGGGACATAGCTATAGTAGGGAAGAGGTAAGTACAATAAGCATCGTCTTATTTCTTTCCTCTAAATCACTAGGTCAACACTAACCCATTTCAGGACCCGGGATAGCTCTATTTTGGATTAAGTTGAAGTTTCCAACAGCAAGTAAACCTTTATTACGTGAACAATGATTATTTTCAATAGTTCCTTTCTCTATTGCCCAACTCCGGTCCAAGTTGCCAATTCTAGTCTAGATTCCTTGGATTTATACATAAATTATCCTACTCACCACCCCATTCTTTTCCATACCCATTAAAAACATAAAGAAAAGAAAAAAACCACAAATGTCTACATATGTCCAAGAAATTATTGCTAAGAATTGATCAAAATAAGAATAGAGGAGGAGTTTCTATGAGAATAATGGAGATAGAGTAAAGGAAGTTTCCACCTTTAGACCTTAGCAAGAGGGACCCCACCAGGGACCTCCCCGACAGGGCTGAGTGTGTAGGGCCAAAGGGACATGTGCAAAGTTTTTATTAGGTGCTACTTTTATTAGGTGACTGTCCTTTCTGTGTGTTACCAACAAAGTTTTTGAGTGTTGTGCCCCTACTCTCATGTTTCTCACAAGCCCTACAGTTCTTATTACAGTTTTGCACATGGCAGAACTGACTGTATTTCAAGATCTTTTGTTGTGAGGAGGAATGAAAAGTTGGTTTGCTCAAGATTTCAAATATGCATGGTAATGTTTATAGTTCTACACTGAGAGAATAAAATGAAAACATTCTGCTAAATGATGCTTACAAGTGACTTTAAAGAGAATTGCTGGAAAAAATTGAAAACACAAATATGGAAAAAGATATAGATGAAGCAAAATCATTTTAGCAATTTTAAATAGCAGGCAAAATGGATTTTAAGGGGAAAAAACCCTCACAAATAGATATTAAGAGAGGCATCGGGGCCGCCCAGTGGCGCAGCGGTTTATTCCGCGCTTGGCAGCCCAGGGTTCGCAGGTTCGGATCCCGGGCGCCTGCCGACACACTGCTGGTCAGCCACGCTGTGGCGGCGTCCCATATCAAGTAGAGGAAGATGGGCACGGATGTTAGCCCAGGGCCAGTCTTCCTCGGCAAAAAAAGAGGAGGATTGGCGACAGATGTCAGCTCAGGGCTGGTCTTCCTCACAAAAAAAAAAAAAAAAAAAAGAGAGGCATCAAGTAATAAAAAAAGGAATGATCCATCAAGAAGATATAGTAATCACGGCTTTCTACACTCTTAATAACATAGCTTCACGTAAAAAAGAAGTTTACTGAATCAGAGAGGAAATGGATAAATCCACAGTCATAGTGGGAAGATTTAAAATACTTCTCTAAGAAACAAAGATAATAACAGCAAAAAATGGTAAGGATCTAGATTTAAACAACAAAATTAAAAGACTGGATCTAATAAATACATAGAGAACTCAGTAGCCAACAAATAGAGCACATACATTCTTAAAAACACATGGAACAGTTGTAAAATACAAAATAAATCTCAACAAATTCCAAAAAATCTACATCACATAGTCTGTTATCCCAAGACAAATGCAAATTAAATTAGAAAATTACACTTTAACAACAGTAAAAAGTAAAATAAAAAAATCACTAAAACAGAAAGCATATTCCCAAATAGCTGAAATCTTTGAAACCATATGACTTTCAAAGTACCATACAGCAAAATTTGTGGCATATATAACCAAAGCAATACTTAGAGGTACACACATATCCCTGAATAAATATATTAGAAAACATAAAATCCTGGAAAGAAAATGAGCTAAATATTCAACTCAGGAGACAAGAAGAAGAGAGGGGGGGAGGAGGAAAAAGTACAATATCAAATAAAATAGAAGAAAGGAAATTATACATAACTCAGAAATTGTGAAATAGAAAACAAAGATATAGAGAAGATTAATAAAGCTACAATCTAGTTCTTTGAAAACAGTAAGAACTTGGACAAAATTGAGTAAGAAAAAAGAAAAAAAGCCCAAATACACCATATGATATATAACTTCCAAGAAAGAAAGGAGAATTTTTTAAAGTATCAGTCAAACCAAAAGAAGAAAGGAATAGAAAAAAAGATCTATAGAATAAAAATAGGGTATACTCTAGAAGAAATAGAAAACATGAGTTAAACCATAACCATTCATGAAAGTTATATTGTCCCCAAAATCTTCACCTCACAACCACAAAAGATAGTAGTCACAGAGTTTTACAGGTGAATTTTAAGAAATGTTCAGGAAAAAGAAAATTCTTTTGCAAAGTATTTTCAGTGAATAGAAAAAGAAAACATAGTCACTTGATGATGTGAATGAAACTAGGCCCCTCTCCCTGGTCTAACAGGCAAATCTAACAAGGAAGCTGCATAGGCTTAAAGTCAGTCCAATAAAAATCCATGTTGTGCTGTGAAGCAGCCACACAGGCCTCATAAACCCGTGCCTAAACCTTGCAACCCCTTGTCTCATGACTGAAGACGCCAGCAGGACGAATCAGCCACAGGAAGAGATAGTGGGCCCCTCGCTCTCACATTTCCCAGCTGCATTTCTTAGAGAATGAGGGAAAAAGTAACGATCCTGCTCCTTGCCTCCCTCCACACATAGATAACACCAACATTCCAAGCCTTGTTTGACGTATAACCAAAAAGTTCCTGTTATCCTGGAAGTACGTGACTATGAGATGTGTAAGCCCTTTCCTGCACATACGCTGCTTTGTTAAAAATATATAAACTGCACTCGGATCTGCAGACCTCAGAGCAGCTCCTCAGAATACTCTGCTGGATTGTTCCCTGGGACTCGAGTTCCTCACTGTGATTATCGAGTAAACTCCTTCATTTAACCTTTACCCACACTCTTTATTTCAGTCAACAATGAGTTTATTATCAGAACTGTACAAGATACTAACAACAATAAAATTTAAATCAATTTCAGTGCTAATCATAAATAAACATATCTGTAATAAAACACTAGCAAATCAAGTCTAGCAATCTGTGTGTGTGTGTGTGTGTGTGTGTGTGTGCACGCACATGCACATGTGCATGTCTCGTAACCAAATAGAATTTATCCCAGGGCTGTGGATTGGTTGAACGAGGTTGAAAAAATGTCAATGTAATTTACTGCTTTAACAGAAGAATGTAGAAAAACCATATAATCACTTCAATAAATGTAGAAAAGTTTCTTGGTAAGGCTCAACAGTTATTTATGATTAAATTCTTTGCATATTAGATAAGACAATCATCAATTTACTGCCTGTCAGCTTCAAATTCACCCTTTAGTATCAGCTCTGCAGTAATGGATGGAGCCCTTGAAGCATTTTCTCCTCTGCAGCAAGCAAGATGCTTAGCTTTGCCACAAGAGGGCGGTGGAGGGACATTCAGGAGGAGGGACTTTTCTGATTCCGGTGATTTCTGTGGTCCTGCTGTATGGCTGGTCAGAGTGTAGGCATCCGGGTGTGAGGACATCCGGTGGTTTTTCTTTTTTTTAATTCAATATATTATAAGTATAATCCATAAGAAGCAATGTAGAATTAACCCAGAAAGGCAAGGGAACCCAAATATTTTGGAATTAACAAGATTAATATAGTTACAGATGTAGAACATTACATTACACGCCCCACAGAGTTTTGCTAACATTGCTCTGTTCTTCCCTTTCTATGCAGTAAGTCTGAGCTTCTCAGAACTGCCTTTATTTTCCCTCACGTTAACTGACAAATCCCACAGCGTGATCTGAAAACAACAGACCTTTCTAATTGCCGGTGACAAATATCTCATCAAGAAACAGAAAAATATATTCTGCACCGTAAAATGATAAAATGCCCTGCAAAGGGCACTTAGACGTTACAAGACTTTACAATAAGGGCTGCAAAGTGCTGTGAATGTAACTCTCAGTCTGTAAGCAGTCCTCAACCATGAAAGGTGCTGAACTGTTCAGCAGCTGGACCCTGGAGCCTGACTGAACTCGAGCACAGCTCCGCTGCCACCAGCCGTGTGACTTTGGCAAAGGGCCTTCAGCTCTCTTCCCTTGACTTTTCTCACCGACGAAAGATAGTGGTAACACTACTCACCACACAAGGTTGCTAGAGGGATAAAGTGAATTAAAACTTTCCTGGTTGAGAACATGCCTGGCTGTGTGGAAACACTGCATACATGTCGACTGAATAACTAAAATTGGTTGTCTCACTTTATAATGGTAGACATACTTAAATCAGTGTCGCTGTGTTCTGGCAACGTACGGCAGGATTGTTACACCAAGAGTGGGCTTCCCTGCCTTTCCTCTGGCCTCCAGGAAGACCACTCCTGTGAAGTTAACCACACCACCTTTCATATGCAGCTTCTACAATGCAGCCCTCCACAGAATTTTTTCTTTGGGCTCACCTTTTCAACCCACCTATACTGACTCCCAATTTTTGAGTTTTAAAACTTTTCTGGAAGTAGATCTCTTATGAAAGGAACTCCTCTGTAGGTAATTCAGATATGATTTTTGCTTTGGGCATGGCTTTCACTTGACTAGTCTGTGTGCAGGCAGGAGCCTCTGCTCTGTGGGTGCCTTCAGCGGCATCCGTGTTCACAACTGCGTGGTCATGCCTGGAGGAGATGCTGGGAGGAGGCGCTCGTCCTGACCACGCTTGTTAAGCCTGCTGTGCTTCTCTCTTCCCCCGCAGGCACAGTGGGAATTATACCATCCACCTCACAGCACTTAGCCTGTGAGGACTAAGTGATTTTGTGAAAATGCTTAGAAAATGCCTGGCCATGAGTACACCCCAAATAGGTGTCACCTTTTGTCACTAAACAAGTAATCGTGTTAGATATCATGCCGAATTTATCAGATTAAATTTATACTTAAATTCTTCTGATTCACTAAACTGGGTCTGTATTTCTTTTTGCCACCATAATTGAGTACATATATGTGCCAGGCATTGTGGTAGGCATTTTTCACGTAAATAAGATAAAGGTCTTATGTCATGTAATCATCAACACACCCTTATGAGACAATTATTGTTCTGCCCGTCCACAGATGAGGACACCAGGGCCCTGAGGTGTGATGGGTGGAGGCAGAGCTGGGACTGAAGATCCTCTTAATCCTTAAGCTGCGGTATTCATTCCCTTTACGCCACTAAACATCGCGTTAGTGATCCTGGTATTTCTCAACATGTACATTTTTTGATACTGCTATTATTCCTCTACATGTTCATCTCCATATACATAAATAAAAATTCTTTTAAAAACACCACGTATTTGTCTGTAAGTATACTTTGAGCACACACCATTAAACTGAGTGCTCGCAAGGGACCCAACAACTCCCCTTTTAGAGAGATTCCTGAGGAGACCACTTACTCCTTTCACATTTCTCCTGTTAACCGCTATCCAAGGCTTTGACCACAGCAAACTAAGAATGAGATGTAAGTGGCGCTTAAGCATAACAGGCACATGCTGGAAATGACTATTCAGAAGGTAAACCCTCAGGCCAGGCTCCCAAACCAGAGGCTCTCAGCCCGGACGCAGATGTTATGAGCCCCCATAAGGTAGCAAGGGCAAGGAGGGCCGGGGTCAGCACTCACGTGGTGACAGTGTTGAAGCCACAGGCCTTCAGCTTCAGGAGGCGGTCCCTCCAGTACTCCCTGGGCACCCGGAAATAGTGGATGGAACCCCCGAAGATCAGGAACTTGTGACCCTCCAGGGTGAAGTACGGATTACTCCCAACTGTGCTTTCAGTCTGAAGTCCCACAGATCGGTCCTTCAGCTCGAGAGGGGTCAGACAAGACCAATTAAACCTGCTGAGAGAGCAAGAGACTGAGAGAGAGAGAGAAAAATAGAAAGATAGGAGAGGCTGCCGCAGCCTTAGCAAAAAAAGAGGTTCTTGTTTGCAGGACATGTTTTGTGCATGTTTCCAATATTATTTTCCAAGAAAAGAGAGAAAGCTCCCCTCTCCCCACGCAGGCAAACCTGTGCTGGGGTGGCTGAGGCTGTGCTTGTCCAGATATAAGATTCTTTTTACGTTTCACTCGAGGAGAAAAACCTGATAAGATAAATGGTAGGAAAAAGATGCACAGGACTCTTTTCCAGAAGAGACACGGCCTGAAAAGAAAAAGAAATAACAATGGCAAGCGGAAGGCATCGGCCTTGTCAAGCTACAAGGCCCAGAAAGCTGCTCTAGGGGCAGGTTGGAGTCAAGGGCCTCAGAGGAGGCTCTCGTCATAGGCAGGGCTCTCGGGCTGGCCTAACTGCAGGAAGCCTTCACCTCACCCAGGTCCCAGGTCCCTGCATACCCAGGGCTACCCCACAGTCCACCTCAGTCAGGACGGAAAGCTGCCTTAGACTTTCACTCCCTGCAGGAGCCTGCAGCCAGGAGCAAAACAGGGCTGGGCCCTGGGGGAGGGGATCCTGGGGAAAGGTGGAGGAGGGAAGGAGCACTTCATCCACCAGGTTCAGGAAGGACAGTGTCTGGCAATTGGAGCCTCTTGTCAGCGTCCACACTGATTTTCTTCCATCTGGGGCAATGGACAGATCCTCAGCAGGGCAGGGAAACTCAGGTACCGGCAGAAGAAAGAGTGGAGGAGACAAGGCTTGAAAGGGGAGTTGATAGGGAGCCTTGGGCAGGTTTGAAGGCCCGGAGGGCATTCCAATCCAAAGGGGCCCTTGCCCCCACGTAATGTTGCCAGGGCCCGGCGCAATAAATGCCTGCGGCTGACTGACGGACGTGGAGGGAGGTCTTCGAGGTTCCGGGGGGATCGGGAACCTGGGACGGGGCGTGGGGAGCGCCCGCGCCTGGAAGGGCAGGATGGGCTGTGGCCTGGGGAACGGCGGCGAGGGTCACCTGGCGCTCGGCGGGGAACCCATCCTGCGCTGTGCGGGCCGAGGTCCCGCGCCGCCCGGAGCCTCTCCGCCTCCCGGGACCGAGCCTGCCTGCCGGGCAGCGCGAGAGAAGGCCTCGGGCTCCTGGCTGCGAGTAGGGCCGAGCCCTGCGTGCGACCCGGGGTGTCCGGCCGCCTGTCTGCGCAGATCCTTGCCGCTGGGAAGTAAGGCGGGAGGCTCTTGGGTTATCGCCCTGACCTTGATTTTCCTCAGCTGCGTGTCACCAGCCAATTGGGACAGAAAGGCGGAGCTGAGGGGGAGGGAAAGGGGAGGACAGTGTAGTCTACTCAAGAGCAGGGAGGTTTTGATTCTGCCGGTTCGACTTGAGCGAGTGGCCCTTTGGTTCCAGACAGCGCTTTCAGACTAGCAGATGGGGGTGTGCAGACAAGAGTTTCGATACGATGAATCAGCGCTAAAATAAAGATTCCGCAGGGTGTGCCAGAGGGACCGACAGGCTACCCTGGAGGAACAGTTTTCTCCAACTGAATTGGTAAATGAGTGAGAATTATCAGCCTGAAGAAAAGTGAGAATGCTGCCCCTGTCAGTGGGAACAACTTAGAAGTAACTACAGTCTGTGCAAGAAACTACAGTTTGGAATTCTCTGGTTACTAAAATAGCAGGAGATGGGGCTGGAGAGATCAGATGAGGAGGAGGTAGGTCAGGCAGGACTGACGATACAATGCTGAGCAGCTCAGTCTCTTTCCAGAGATTTCAAGCAGGAACTAAGTCAGAAAACAGTTGCGTGGAGATTACTTGTCTGCAGGGTGGAGGCTGGATGGGAAACAGGCAAGTCCTCCCAGTAGACCTGGTTCCGGTGGATGAGGGCTCTAGCATTTCTCATGTGGTAATATTAAGCAAGACTGAGTGGATTTAAGAAAATTTGGTGAAGTAAAGTTAGCAGCTCTTGATAATTGATTGGATGAGGCTGGTGATACAGAGAAAGGAGTCTGAGATGAGCACCATGTTTGAGGCTTAAGTGACTTGGGTAGATAGTGGTGACATTTACTGAGATCAGAAACACAGGAAGTGATAGAGGTTTGAATAGAGACATGGGAGTGGTGAACCCAGTTTTGGACATGCCAAATGTGAAGTCCCTGTGATAAAAAAAAAAAAAAATCTTCTGATCTCTTCTCTTTGAAGCCCTTACTCTTCCTCTCCCATTTGGAAGAACAAACCCTGTAGCATCAGGTTGAAATAAGAACTATAGTTTTCAGAGAATATTGTGGGCCTTTCTCTCTTGTCTCCCTCTACAGGTATACTTTCTTCCTTGAAACCTCCGCTCCTGGAGAATTTTGTAGGTAACCCATCATTTTCTCATTCTTAGGTTGGAAGCAATGGACTCTTGAGACTTTCTACATCTTACACAGATGTATATTTAACTTCTTTGAATATACCTTGTTTTATAAATTTGGTTTCACAGCCACAAAACTTCATTCTTCTTTGTCAAAACTTTTTAAACTATTCTAAGGCCTGTGCCTTTCCACATAAAATTTAGAATAAACTTGTCTATTTCTACAAAAAGCCATGCTAAAATTTTGATAAGAATTGCGTTAGACCTATAGATCCAATTGGGGAGATTTGACATCTTCACTATGTTGAGTCTTCAAATCCATGAACTGAACATGCTATGTCTCTCCATTTGTTTAGGTCTTCTTTCACTTTTTTAATCAGAATTTTGTGATTTGTCAACATACAGATTTTATGTGTGTATTGTTAGGTTTATACCTCAGTATTTCATTTTCTTTTGAGAGATTTTAAATGGTATTGTATTTTCAAATTCAGTTTCAGCATGTTCATTGTTAGCATATAGAAGAAATGCAATTGAGTTTCTTGTATTGATCTTGTACTCTGTGACCTTGGTAAACTTAATTCTAAGAGGTTGTTTTAGGAACTGAAAATCCAATTCCTTGGAATTTTTTTCAGAGACAATCATGTCATCTGCATATGGTTTTATTTCTTTCTTTCCAATCTGTATGTCTTTTATTTCTTTTTCTTATCTTATGGTAGCTGGAATTTCTAGTACTATGTTGAATAAGAGTGGTGGGAACTGACATCCTTACCTTGTTCCCAGTATTAGGTGGAAAACATTCAGTCTTCCACCATTAAGTATGATGTTAGATGTGGAGTTTGTGTATACATTGTTAATCAAGTTAAAGAAGTTCCCTTCTATTCCTAATTTGCTGAGATGTTTTATTATGAATGGTGTTGATTTCATCAAATGCTTAAACCATCTCTTCATTTTCTATAACAATACCATCCTACTTTTCTTTCTGAAAGATACTTTTGACAGATATACAATTTGCAGTTGTGTGATATTGTGGTAGAATGAGAAATATATATTTGACTTTCATTCCCAGTTCCTGTCACAGAGTTTCTAAAACCCTTGGAATTTCCTGAGTGTTAGGGATGAGAAGAGCATCTTTTGTGATTCATAACAAGTCTTTTTCAAACACACCTGAGTTTATGTTAATGAGGTGACTTTTGAAAAGCTACTAAGAATGAGGAGTTGGAACTTTCAGCCCCACCCCACCCCACAACCCCAACCTCTGGGGAGGGGAGAGTGGCTAGAGGTTGAGTTAATTACCAATGGCCAATGATTTAATCAATCGTGCCTACATAATGAAGCCTCCATAAAAACCCTAACTGACGGGGAATGCTTTAGGGAGCTTCTATGTTGGTGAACACACCCAGGTGCTGGGAGGGTGGTGCACCCAAAGAGGGCATGGAAGCTCCATGCCCCTTCCCCATACCTGGCCCTATGCACCTCTTCCCTGGCTGTTCCTGAGTTGTAGCCTTTATAATAAACCAGTAAACCTAGGTAAGAGTTACCTTGAGTTCTGTGAGCAGTTTTAGCAAATTATCAAACTTGAGGAAGGGGTCGTGGGAAACCCTGATTTATAACCGGTCATTCAGAAGTAGAGGTGACAACCCAGGGCTGGCATCTGGTGGGGGGTGGGGGGAGCAGTCATGTGGGACTGAGCCCTTAACCTGTGGGGTCTGTGCTAGCTCTGGGCAGTTAGTGTCAGAATTGAGTTAAATTGTAGGACCCTCAAGCTGGTATCCGCTGAGATCTGGAAAATTGCATGATGTGGAAAAACTCAAACATCTGGTGTCAGAAGTGTTATATGACTAAAGGGAAATAAGTTTTCCTTGAAGTTGGCACTTATTTTCTTTCAGCACTTGAAAAATATTGTGCTACTTCCTTCTGACCTTCATATAATAGGGTTGTATTCCATGTCTCACAACTGGCTATAATTCCAAGGGGGATTTCTCTATAGGTAATGCATCATTTCTCTCTGGCCACTTCCAAGATTTTTTTCTTTGTTTTCAGCTCTCTTTTTCTCTTTTCTTAGTGTTTTAATTTTTTTTAAAAGACTTTTCTAAAGAGCAGTTTTAGGTTTATAATAAAATTGAGAAGAAAGTACAGAGATTTCTCATATTCCCCCCATATTCCCCACACAGTCACAGCCTCCCCCACTATGAATGTCAACCACTAGAATGTACATTTTTTACCAGGGAAGGACCTACATCGACACATCATAATCACCAAAATCCATGGTTTACATAGGGTTCACTCTTGGTGTTGTAAATTCTATGGATGTAGATAAATGTATATGACATGTATCCCCCATTATAATTTCATACAGAGTATTTCACTGCCCCCAAAATCCCCTGGGCTCTACCTATTCATTTCTTGCCATTCCCTACCCCTGGCAAACCAATGATCTTTTTATTGCCTCCATAGTTTTGTCTTTTCCATGAGGTCTGCTCTACTTTTTATGCTTTCTGTATTACTTTTTATCTCATCAATTGTGTTCTTCATCTCCAGAATTTCTGTTTGGTGTTTTTTAGAGCTTCAATCTCTTCAGTGAAGTATTCCTTCTGCTCATTAATTTTATTCTTGAGCTCATTAAACTGTCTTTCTGAGTTTTCTTGTAGGTCATTGAATTTCTTTATGATAGCTATTCTGAATTCTCTGTCAGTTAGATCATAAACTTCTGTGCCTTCAGATTTGGTTTCTGGAGAGTTGTCATCTTCCTTCTGTTCTGCAGTGTTGCTGTAGTTCTTCACAGTGTTTGATGAATTGATCCTCTGCTGGCACATTTGTGGCAGTAATCACCTTCTCTTATTTGGCATGCCTTTGATTACTTTGGTTCTGGTCACCTGGCTCTTGTGTTCCTCCACTGGCTCTCCATGGGCTCAGATACTGTTGTCCCATGCACCACCTGTGTTGCAGTTCCCAAGTTGTCTGGGGTGCTGGTTGCACCACTGCCAGGGGTGCTGGGTTCATAGGTATTGCTGTCACTGGTGGAGGCCTGGAGATCTGCAGACTTATATGCAGTCCCCACTGCTGGAGTTGGTGTTGAGGGTGCCACCAGTGGAGGCTGGGTACTCCTGCCCTGTCTGCTCACAGCTGTGCAGGTTGGGCTGCTGCCTCTGCTGCTGCTCCACCAACCATTGTGGGGTAGGGCCACTGCCATGCTGCTGCTGCCCCTCAGGCATTCACCACCTGCTGCCTCCATCCCCCAGGTGTTCATGCGAAGGTGGGGCTGCCACTGGCCACTGCTGCCACCTCCCAGGTGTGCACTCACATGCAGTGTTGCCACCACCCCACTGACATTCAGGTGCATGGGGCCAGGCTGCTCTCACCTCCACTCCCAGTCACACAGGCCACTGCATGAGGATCCATGTCCTGGATCACTGCTGCCAGGGATGAGGGCGGGGTCTGCTCCCTTAGTTCCACTGTTTCCTGGGGTCCAGTCCACCCACCTTCAGATGTGTGGCTGCCTGGATCTCTTAGGCATCCCATTGTGCTGTGTGGGAATCCTCTACTGTTCAATGGATGTCTGTTTGGTTGTAATTTAGAGGGGAGAGACACAGGGAACCTCTCACTCTGCCACGATGCTGATGTCATTCCCCAGGAGATAGGTTTTTGAACCCTAGTATTCTGGTTCCAGAGCCCACACTTTTAATCACTATGCTAGAGATCTAAGTAGACTTGGGAGTTCAGACACTAATGTTAATAATAGCTATTAATAATTAATAAACTTATTGATCATTTATTACTGGACATTTTGATGACCACTTCATATAAATTTTCTTATTTTAACCTCACAACAACTATATGAGGAAGCTATTAATATTATCCCCACTTTACATGAAGAAACTGAAACATAGAAAGGAAATGTAACTTACCCTAAGTCACACAGCCTGTAGGGGGCCCAGCTTGGGACTCAAACCCTGGTGTGTCTAACAAAAAAGTCCATGTTCTTAAACCTTAAAATGTACTCCTGCCTTTGTGAGAAGTGTGGTGAAAAGATGGACTAGTCAAAAAATATTATTAAGACTTGATCTCTACCTCATTCCTTACATCATAAGTTTCACATATATCAAAGATTAAAGAGAAAAAAAAAACAGCAATATTGTAGGAAAAAAACCACAAGAAAAACTGAAAGAAGATAGAAATAATAAATTCACAAAAGAAGAAATACAGTGCTCAAAATATGTGAAGAAGTGTTTAGCCTCTCCAATAATGAAGTAAATATAAATGAAATATCATTTATATGGAGAAGTTAAAAACACTGACAATAATAGTTTTTGAGGATGTGAGTAAACTGTCACTCTCATATGTACTTTTTGATTCATCCTACTTCTAGGAATTTACTTTTAAAACGTTAATCACACAAATATGACAAGACATCAATATTCAAGGATAATCATCAAAATATTGCTTATTATAATACAGCTTTGGAAATGATCCAAATGATCATCAGTGTGGCAGTGGTTAAGAATATATATACAATAAAATACTGTACAAATGTTTAAAAGATTATAGATCTATACTGATTGTTATATTGATTGACATGAAATTTCTCAACATTACATTTTTTCTGTGAAAATAAGGCATTGAAAAATAAATATAAAGCAATAATCCCCTTATATAAAATGAATGTGTATATCTATATAAGTACAGATTCCTAGAAATATGTGTGAGATACTATTTATCAACATTTTAAGAATATTTATCTCTGGATGGTAGAATTTTGAATGATATTTACTTATTTTTTATGCTTTTGTATGTGGTTTAAACTTGGTGAAATAAATAAATAGTTTTAAATGAAAAACTAAGAAAAAATTACACTATTCTTGTCCGTCTCTGTATCTTCCTTAGACAAGAGTGGTGCGGTAGGCTTCCACAGGCACTGAGTATTTGCCTCAGCTACACATCTGATGGCTGGGTCCACAGTCACCTGCAGCGTTGTATACCTGTGGCAACAAACTGTATACCAACAATCAGGATTTTCTGTGGTGTCAGAGGACTGATCCTCTGCCTTTTTGCCATCTTTGGGTTCCATCTGACATGGTTATTTGAGGGCCTCTGCAAATGAACCCTGAAGTTTGCAAGTTTCCCAGACTTTCATGTCATTTAAACCTATAGAATTTCTAAGGAGGTGTAAGGTGAAGTAAGTTTTTTTTTTCCTGAGGAAGAGTCACCCTGACTAACATCTGTGCCAATCTTCCTCTATTTTGTATGTGGGTTGCTGCCACAGCATGGCCACCGATGAGTGGTGTAGGTCCACACCCAGGAACCAAACCTGTGCCACCGAAGTAAAAGCATGCCAAACTTAACCACTAGGCTATGGGACAGGCCCCTGAAGTGAGATTTTGATCAGACAAAGCTGTCAGTTTATGTCTTGAGATTAAGGGAGTAAATCTCTGTTATCGACTGAATTGTCTTCCCTCAAAATTCATGTGTTGGAGCCTCAACCCCATTGTGACTGCATTTGGAGTGAGGCCTTTAAAGAGGTAATTATTACAAGGGTGAGGCCCTGATGCAATATGACTGGTGTCCTTATAAGAAATGTGGAGACACCAGGAATAGGGAAAAGAGCATGTGAAGCAGCAGCAAGAGGGTGGCCATTTGTAAGCCAAGGAGAGTGGCCTCAGGAGAAACCAAATCTCAGGAGAAACGTGCTGACACCTTGATCTCAGATTCTTAGCCTCCAGAATTGTGAAAAAATAATTTTCTGTTAAGTCACCCAGTCTGTGATATTTTGTTATGGCAGCCTGAGCAAACCAGTATAGTCTCAAAACAAACTTCTAACACACAAACATCCCAAATACAAACCAGCTCCTGGAACTGTAGACCCAACTTCCTGATACTATTTGTAAAAAAAATTAATATTTTCTCTTTCAGTTCCCACCGAGCTAACTGATGATGCAGCTACAAGTTAACTTCCCAAAGCAGGAGAGAATGTCAAATTTCTAGCCCTGTCTGTGCAAACTTCCCTTGCTAGCACTTTAATGTTAAGCACAATTCCTGCTCCTAAATTCCTCTATATAATAACAGCAGCTTCCAGAAAAAAACGATGGGATATTCCACTGCATTTGTGAATGGCCCTATAGGAATTAGTGTATGAAGCAGAAATGACAAGATTTGATTTCCTCTTAAACTGGCCTTCTTAAAGAAATGTGCATAAGAGTTGTATTTAATAAGAAGCGTATGAAATCCAAAAATATGGGTTAGAAACTGATATTATCAGTGAAAAATTAAATGAAAAGATTATTAACATTCCACTGATCTAAGAACAACTGTGAACAAAGAGGCAATTGAGGCAAAAGTATTTTAAGATTAAGGTATGCAAAATCTGTTGTCTATCTTCCTAGGAGCTATCGGCTGAATCACGTCCTCCCCAAATTCATGTGTTGAACTCCTAATCCATAATGCAATGGTATTTGGAGACAGGGCCTTTGAGAGGTAATGAGGTTTAGATGACGTCGTGAAGATGGAGCCCTCATGATAATATTAGCACCCTTGTAAGAAGAGACCAGAGAGCTTGCTCTTTCTCTGCCATGTGAAGACACGTCAAGCAGGCGGCTGTCTGCAAGCCAGGAAGAGAGTCTTCATCAGACCTAACCATGCTGGCGCCCTGATCTTGGGCTTCCGGCCTCCAGAGTTGTGAGAAATAAATGTCTGCTACTTAATCCACTCAGTCCGTAGTATTTTGTTATGGCAGCCTGAGCAGACTAAGACACTAGGTTTATTGATAGTGAAAAGCAGCAAAATTGGTAAAGTTTAAATTTAGCCACTTTTACTTGTAAACTATGCTTGTTTTAGAAAATTATTTGTTTACTTAAGTTAGATGTTTATTATAGGAAATGGAAAATGCTCATTTGAGCTATAAAATGAACTCAATCGTCTCCCAGTAATTAATCCAACCTATGATGGAATGTAGTTGATAGATAAAGACACATTGGAGGGACAGATGACAGACATATGCCTTGCTAGTCAAAAACCTTCAGATCCTTAAAGTTTTCTCCTTATAGAAATTCAAATTTCAAGGAAATCAATAACCACTTCCAGCAGATTCAGATGTAAATAAAATGGATGTGCTTCATATCACATGGGACAGCTCCTAGCAAAGGGAAATGCAGCAGGTGACTCAGTGCCGTCCCTTAGCAGGATAGTAATCAGACGCAGGAATCTCTAAAAGAGGTTTTCACTGGCAGGCAGCCTATTTTTGGCTGCTACCTCTGGTTTAGTGTCACTCAAATGTGTCATTTTTTGGTATCAAATCTGCTAGATGCATTGACTAGTTAAGGAAATGGAGAACCGGGCAAAGCTCTAGGTAAGAATCCAAAGTTAAAATGTGCTATCAAGAGTGTTTTCCCCTTGAACTGAAGTTAACCAGTGTGATCAGGTGGAGGTGGAAAGATCACTCTCTGCTCCAGTGCACTTTGATTATGGACAAGTGCCAGGCCTTTAAATGGCACAAGACTGAAGGAAGAATTACCAACTCCCCCCCGGGGTATACCTGGAGCAGGCTGCTCTCCTTGCAGACAAGCTGATCCATTGAGGTAAGAGTTGGATGGCATTGTCTGTAAGAATATTAAAAGCCTTGTCCCAAAGTGATTCGTTTTCATCAGGTTTTTTTTCTCTGTTCTTAATAGCTAACCTTTACCAGGCACTCACGTGCTAGGCAGTGTTCTAAGTGTTTAACACTCATTTTACCTCTTACCTCTCAAGCCTCATAAAGCAAGCGCCACCACGATCCCCATTTTATCAATGAGACAGCAAGGGTGCAGGGGTTCAGGGACTTGTGTAAAGCCGCCACCCAGCAGGTTGGTGACAAGCTGGGATTTGAAAGGCCTTTAATAGTGAAGTTTAGTCTCCTGTTGCTCAAGTGCTCATGATTCGCTTCTGTTCAGCTGGACTCGGCGCAGCAGATATCTATGAACTGGCAGCCACGCTGGACAAACCAAGGGAGATGACCTAGAGGAAAGTGCTCTAGGAAAAATACAAATGCATCTAAAATGAAAGTATATCTATGTGATTAATAGAAGGGAAACTAAAAAGGTTCTAAACTGGCAGATCCACAAAATAAACTAAAGTGAACATGGAAACTTTATTAGAATATTAAAAGGTTTGAACATTCTCCTGTTTTCTTTATTATTAAAGCAATCTGACTCTTCTTTCCTCAATTTAGTCAGACTAAAATAGAAGGTAGCTTAAGGAGTTTATCGACTCAATTTTTAAAAGTTCAACTCAAGTCACTATGTGGTTACTGAGAACCTTCTTGTAAGGCCCAGACCTCTCTGCATGTCTACCTTTGTTCCTGCCATTACTGTTGGAATTGTTCGCTTGTCCATCCTCCTAGAACAGTGAGTCTATCAGAGTGAGGTTTGTCTTACGGTCTTCTGTGTGCCCCAGCACTTAGATTGGCTCCTGGCACACAGATGTTCTTAAAAGTAAAAGTTTGTTGGTCAGCACTTTATTGTGTGTGTTGTTTTCATATGTGTAACTTAAAAATGCCGGAAGATAGCTCAAAGCATTCTGATATTCTGCTATTAGCACCACATCCTGGCTCAGCTGTTGATTCCATTTGAGAACTTTCTCTGAAAACAAAATTGAGGGTGTTCACAAGAAATGTTTTTTTAGTAATGTTACAATTTCAGCAAATGTCCTTAAGTAGGAAAGAAAAATGGAAGAGATAATAAACCACTCAGTGAGCCCCTTAATTTGTGTAAGACTGTGTAAGAACCTCTCAGCATGTGCATCCTGTGAAATGAATAAGAGAAACCTCAACTAAATTGGAGGTGGGAAGGCTTGTATTCTTTTGGCTATTCCCAAATAAACTTGTTTTGAGGATAAAATAACTGGTAAATTTGCTTTTTAAGTTGACATGTATGGTGTGGGGTCCAAAGGAGACGACCCCTGGGAGACAGTGACCCCCAGAATTGAGCGAGGTACCTGCACCGAGCCCCTTGAATTCATTGCTTCTATGAGTTGTTGCTTTGGTTTGGTGTGTCTCCTCTTGGATTCTGAACTTTGCTCCCTTTGCATTGTCAACACAAATAATCAATAACCATTCTATAGTTAGGAGAGATAAGGTGAATTTTCCTTGATCTGGGAAGGCAATCTCCACCAAGGGAGAAAGTGTTCTGGAGAAGTGTGGCTTGCAGCATGATTATATACCATTTCAGAACAAAGAATACATAATCAAGCATGACAGGGATACAGTTTTTTTCAAAGTCACAAGGAGATAATTTACTGCAATTTAGCATGTACACAGCAGGTCAACTTGATCCTAGTTTCTGGGAAGAAAAACTTATCTTCAAAAGAGCACTGGTATTGATGTCAGAGGAAGGGAGGCATTCATCCCTATCTTCAAAGAGTGCATCCTTTGCTTTGGGATAGTGAGTTAAAGCAGATGTGCAATGTGTGTTTCTCAAGCCATAAGTCAGGCTGCTCTGGTTAAAATAAAATTCAGGCCACATCAGGTTTAGAACAGAATGGCTTCCTCATATACCTTAGTATTTTATACTTTTCTAAATTAGCATTCTGAGCTCTCCAACTTTATTCAGGATCAGAAGAGGCCTTGTCCTCTAGAGGGAGAGACTTTGTCCTTCCTGGTTCAAGGCTTCATCCTTGGTGAGCATTCAGTTGTTTTCTGAACGGAGCACAGGTCCTTTTAGGGCTCAGGCTTACAGAGAGTCCAAGAGTTTTTTTTTTGGTTTTCAGATTCCTTTTGGAATCAGGGCTGGGAATGTGGCAACTTTCTTTTGTTTTCAGTTTCCTTCAGGGATCAGGACTGGGACTGTAGCAACTTTCTTGGGTTTTCAGAGGAAATTTCAGAAATGGGATCCCAGTAATCTAAATGTTCCGAGGGAAACTCTCCTTCAGGGACCCCGGCCCAGTTTATGTTTAAGAACTCTGAGCCCCCTACACGCACATTTTTAACTAAGTGGGCCATGCAGACCAAAAGCAGTCCAGAATTACAATGGCCATTATGGGGAATTTTTGGTCTCCCCAAACTCACTTTTCTTAACACTGAAACTGAGGGGCCAGCCTGGTGGTGTAGTGGTTAAGTTCACTCACTTCACTTCTGTGGCCCAGAGTTTGCAGGTTCAGATCCCGGGTGCAGACCTACGCACCCCTTGTCAGCCATGCTGTGCTGGGCATCCCACATGTAAAGTAGAGGAGGATGGGCAGGATGTCAGCCCACTGTTGTGGCGGGTAAATGAACCTGTGTTTGTGTTCAGTAACAAAACTAAATTGGAAGACCATGGCTCTAAAATTAAGCAAAACAAGTGGTATGACTCTTTTTATTGGTACCTGGAGACTTCTGAATGCACACAAATGTCTAAAATTGCCTCACTACAAGATACCTTGTCTAAATTGGCTGAAACAACTAAAAAACTGAGGGAGAACATAATGGCTTCTGAAACCTCATGTTCCCCTCTTTCATCTGGTTTGTCTCAGGCACCATCTTGCTTGTCTTCCCAGACTCCTTTGTCTCAGACTCCACCCAAGCAGCCATCTTGTGCCCAGGCTCTGCCCCCAACACCATCTTCCTCTCTTCCCTACTGCAAAAACCTGCCCCTTTAAAATCAGACATCTGAGGATTCAAATGCTAAACTCCTAATTACTATTCCTAAGTTAACTGGAGCAAATAAACAACTTGAAGGAAAAAATTTTATCGCAACTGTTCTAGACTTTTGATAATAGATAAAATGACTCCAAAAATGACTTTAAAATGATCCTTACAGCATGCAAATTTAAAAAAATTCTTTAGTAAAAGACATTGGCCATTTTAACAAATAACCTTAACTTAGTCCCTCTGCCAGAAATATAGTTTGGATCCAGCTTTTCTTTTGAGTTTTATATTATTGTATCTGAGGCATAGCTAAAGATTTAAAATGAAAGCTATGAGATCTCTGTTTATGTCTGTCTATGAGTCTATGTTTGTATGTTATGGAGATGTGATATTTTTCTACCTTTGGATGGTGTTGCTAAGACTAGTTTGTAAAGAGCCCTATTTAATTGATTTGAAATCAAGCACTTATAAATTAAGTATTCCTAAACCTCAGAAAAATAATAAAAACTAACCTACATGTTTTCAAGTTTACATGATCTAGGATTAATCTTTAGTAAATAAAAGCTAGATTAAGATTGTTGGTTTAATTGAAACAGGCATGTCTTTAGAATTATCAAAACTGAATATAATGCATACATACAACTTTGATTCTACCTGGGTTTATTAAGCTCAAGTCATCTCTGTTACAAAATTGGTAAGCAAGAAAGTAACTTGAGGTGATGGTTGGCTATTTAATGTCTAATCCAAGCAGATTGTTAAAAGCAAATAATTTTTTTTTTTTTTTTTTTTTTGTGGGGAAGACCAGCCCTGAGCTAACATCTGTTGCCAATCCTCCCCTTTTTGCTGAGGGAGACTGGCCCTGGGCTAACATCCGTGCCCATCTTCCTCTACTTTATATGGGACGCCGCCACAGCATGGCTGACAGGCAGTGCGTCGGCGGGCGCCAGGGATCCGAACTCATGAACCCCAGGCTGCCAAGCGCGGACTAAACCGCTACGCCACCGGGCAGCCCCTAAAAGCAAATAATTTAAATAAATGTAAATAAGATCAAAGTTTATACTAAGTTAAATTAAATTATGGATAGTCATTGAATACCTAAATCATTTCCAAATAAGATAAACATAAATTACTGAACATGGATTCATCTACTTTTGGCTTCCTCTTGTAGACAAGCTAAGGATATGTTTTATGCCACTCTGTGAAATTTTCTATTAAAAAAGGCACATCTTTCTAGAAATTTATAAAAGGTATTTATAAGTCAACCAAGCTGCAAAATGCTAATATAGTTCACAACTGCTTTCTTCTTATTTTTCACTTGGAATTAAGGATTCTAAGGGTTAAGAATTCTAATCAATATATGTAATAAGGGAAATATCTCTGTATGCAAGGAAAGTAGGATGTGTGTTTTGGTAAAAGAAGGTAAGAGGAATGGAAATGCATTTTGTTCAGGGAAAAGAAAATAATTTTGTCCTAATGACAGGCTGGTTATTTCAGAATGGGAAAAAGAAAAAAACACAGGACAAAATCTGAATGTAAAAAGAAAGCATAGAAGGTTTGTGGAAAAGAATTTTAATGTGTGGTCAAGCTGTCTAAGATTAAAATGAATTTATTAAAATGAGTTTTAATACCAAAATAAGCTGATGCAAAACTAAAATTTGGCTTTCTTTTCTGTTAAAAGGACAAGATTTTCTTGGGCTCCTGGCCTGCGTTTGATAATAGATTGTGAAAGCTTCTTTACTTTTTAAGTAATATGCCCAGAAAATAGAGATTTTATGTTTTATCAAAATAATTTACTGTGTTTTTTAAATCAGGTCTTTATTTAGGAAAACTGAGTTTTCTTAATATTGAAAGAGTTAACTTTTGCTTACCACTGTGGAACCTTTTGTATTTGCCTTTGAAACCCTTTATTGTTACTTTGGTCAACTAGATACTTAAGTATTATTTTGTAATGATCTGTGATCCTATTTGGTGAGGTGTCCAAACCTTTTGATGTTTTTATAAGCTTCCCAAAATATTCAAATTCTAAATGATGTCTTTTCAACTTGGATGTAACTTTGAGATTTTTCTGGAGGGTACCTGGGACATCTCAAAATATTTGTTCCCTTTCCTTATTAAGAGAGAGATATTACACTAATCAAGCTTATTTCGTGTGGTAAATGGGAAACGGTCAAATAAGCAATAATAAACCTTTTGAGGTTATACTGTATGGGTGAAGGTTACTAAAAAGTGTTCTAGAAATGGTATAAAATTCCTAAAAATCTGGTATGTCCTAATGTAATGTTATTACCTGTAATTCTAGTTACTATCTACAATGTTTGTCATAAAACTGCCCAAATTCTCTTGTCAATTCCATTTACCCATTGACTTTTTTAAAAGTCTTTTTTCAGCTACAGACAGTTACTGTTTTATTCTGATGCTTTTATAAATATGTTTCACTTTCCAAGAGATTCATAGAAGACTTTGACAAGTACTCTGGAATACAGGTGTTGATAACTTTAAGATCATAACACTGAACTGGGTGGGAATTTCTGGAACTTAAGTGGAGGACTGATTGCTTCAACATTTTGTTTTCCAGAGGTAAATGACCCCTTTTTCTCCTCTCCTTTAAGCTATCTATAAATTATAGCAATTTGGTAAACTGTTTCTTTGCAACAAAAGTTGAAGCATTTATCTTTCTTTCTACCTGAGCCCTCCAGAATTCAGAAACTCTTAAGTATTCTTTTCATGACAATATATGTATATGCATGGGTGCAGCAAAGGTCTGTTCTCCTTGTAACAAAACACAATAGGAAATATTGGCTACATTATCAAGGCTTTGACTAGAATGTCATAGTCAAGAAAAATGTACATAGACTCAGAAATGAACAGAGAGCTTTAAAGAACTGCTTGGAAAAATCAGCCTAGTACCTTGTTTACAAGGTTTCAGCAAGGCAATCTTTAAAAAGATCTTATATAGTCACTATTTTGATGCATTTATATAAATAATCAGGCCAAGATTAATACAAACAAGTTAGTTTTACTATGATTATATTTAATAAAAATGGAGGTAATTTTGGAGAGAGAAATTATGTTTGTACCTTTGCAGATATTAAATTCTAGTCATGTTGTTTTTAAGATTTTGTTATATACCTGTAAGCTAGACTGGATCCTAAATTCTTCTAGTTTCCTTAAATGTCTGGCCATGATACTCCAAATTGATATTTTTCAATTTTACTGACCTTGAAATATCCTTGGAAGGAATTATACTAGGCCCTCCTCACTACCAAGATGGCAGCCAAACTTTAGGGACTTGAGCCTTGGGTACACATCTCACAGCTAAAGAAGGCTCCACCTGACATCTAGTCCTGTACAAACAGTGGGGACCTAGAAATCACATTCACTAGAAAAGGAAGAAGTTGACATCTGAGGTGGACAGCTTTCCCAAGATGACTGAAGCAAACTTGTATACTTCTCTTTCATGATTGTTTCTTACTTTATTTTTTCCCTCTCATTCCTAGAAGGACAATGCTCTTGTCTGCATTTCCCAACCCCTTGCAAAAAGGGGAAACCTCTCTGATTGCTGGATCTGCTATCAGAAACCTCAATCTGTCCAAGACAGAAATGACACCTTAGTTTACCCTATAAGTAATTTTGCTGGGATTCCAGATGCTGTTCCTCGTCTAAATTGCTCTGCTGGCCCCTTTTACCAAGTCAGGTTGCTAAGCCTACCTAAACTTGTTCCTCACTTTAATTTAACCCAGCCTTGGGAGGGGAAAACAAGATCTTTTGAGTATTTGTATAAAAAATTTTGTGGGATCATCAATGTAAGTTGAATTATTTGAATATTTCTTAACATGTCCTTGTATTTAGGCAACCTCTTGGTATGTAACAACATAGTATCTGAGCCTTGGTTATATAGTGCTAATGCATCTATGCTGATGACTGAATCTATAGATAATATCACTTATGCAGGAACCTTATGTATACCCCCTGGTTACATCTTCATCTGTGGAGGTTTTGTTATGGGCTTTATGCTTGGGTGACTCATTGCTTGACAGCTGAAGGATACAAGGACAGTGTTCCTTTGCTGTATTCACTGTCTTGTTCTCTCTGCATAAGCAAACAGACTTCTCATTGGTCTCACCCATTGAATCTCCATAGTACCCTAAACAAGAACTTCCAGGAGGCATACATTACTCTGGGTATGCCTCCACAGGAGAGCTTTCTTCCTGTGGGTCAGAGTGAATGCCAATGAGCAAATGACCAGGAACCTCTCCCTGACACTGGACAAATTAGTGAACCCCATAGCCAAGACAGTTTCAGCTCAGCAACAGTCACTTAACTCATTGGCCAAAGTCATTTTGGACAATTGTATAGCCCTTGATTATCTATTTACTGAGCAAGGAGGTGTCTGTGCAGTGGCAAACATCTCCTGTTGCACATGGATAAATGCCTCTGGGGAAGTAGAAACTCAATTACATAGGATTAGAGAGCAAGCATATTGGCTACAGCAAATTTCACCTAATAATCCACTATCTTTTGATTTTGTTCAGCTGGTTACCTTCAGGTCTGGGCTCCTGGTTTAAGACCATCCTGCAAACTGGACTTATAGTATTGCTCTTAATATTACTCTGTGAACTTGATGTGAAGTTCTGTATCTATTGACTGTTGAACCTCTGTAAAATGACGTGCCCAATAAGGTGATGCTGGCGCAGCACTTTAAGATGATCTCCAATGCTTATGACCTTGGAGAAATATAGAATTTAGATGGAAAATGCCTGAGACTTCTCCCTCCTAACCTTCCTTGTTACTCAAATGTAGCCTAAATGGTTTCCAACTGCTATGCACTTTCCCTCCAAGCTGGGAAACAACAACCAGGAAAGGTCCTTTCTGGGACCCAGGGACAAGAAAACTGCACGCAGAGAACCTGTCAATTGGTGATGCTTTCAGAAAAGGATCTTGATCAAAAGGGGTAAATGTGAAATGAATAAAAAGAAACCTCAACTAAATTGGAATTGGGAAGGTCTGTAGGGGGAGCTCTCATGCCCTATCATACATTGTCAATTACTGCAAACAGGAAAAGATGCATGCTTGCATCTTCTACAGGAAGTAGAACTACTTTACTACTGAAGGAAGATTTCTCTCCCCACTGGCAACAGCTCAGCCAATAAGAAATGTTGTGGCTCAGCTAATGAGAAGCCATTGCCACCCTGAACTGTTACTTTCCCCCAGTGGACTTTTGTTTAGAATAGTCCATCCTTAGTCCCCCTTTTCTCTATGAAAGCAAGCTCCCCTCCTTTGTTCTCTGGATTTGCCTATGGCTCACCATAGCATGCACATCCCAAATTGCCATTCTTCTGGCTGTTCCCAAATAAATGTTTTCAGGGTAAAATAACTGGTGAATTTGCCTTTTAAGTTGACAATCCCAAGAGACAGTAACATTGCAGGACATTTTAAGCACCAGCCTTCCTCCTCTCTCACATCCACCCTTTCTCACCTCCAGTCAAGTTCAGACTCAAATTACTACACATTTGACTCCCATCATCACCTCCTGATGGGGTTAATCTATTGCTTCTCCCTATTCATAGTTAGTCTTCAAATTCTCCTTCAAATATATTACCTCAACATACCTCCTGATTTAAAAAGAAGAAGGGTATTTTGTTTACCAAATAAAATTCAAACTTCTTAGCCTGGCAAATATAATCCTCTAAATTCAAGCTCAACTTACGTTTCCAACTTTATTTGACTTTCTTGCCCCAGACCACCATAAGCTGAAAAATGAGCAGCCTCCCCAAACTTACCCTGTAACTCTCCTCCCACCTATGATCTGGCTGGGATCCACTTCCCTCATTCACTTCAAACATTCTGCCAGTTTGTAAAGATTTAAATCAAATCTATGCTTCCTTCACGAATCCTTTCTTTTCAAATCCTTCCAGCCAGATGTGCTTTCTTCCTCTAACATGGATAAATCACGACCTAACATTATAACTAAATGACTTATAACTTCCCTGTTAAATTATAAGTCTTTGAAGGCAGAAAATATGTTTTAAATATGCTTTTGTGAAAGATGACTTGAATGGAGCCCTATTAAAATAGAGCCAGAGCAGCCATTTCAGAGAAATGGCCTTGCACATATTGTTTTCTTTATCTTCCAAACTGGACCAAACTGCCAACATTCCAAGAAGTAAGTAAGGACAAGAATATCCTGTTTGTAAGGACTGATGAAATTGGACTTTGCTGACTGACTTTGGAGCAAATTGCTAACCAATCAATGAAGTACAAGTCTAGCTTTTTGCCTGATGACTGAACCTCAAGCCAATCTATGAAGTACTAACCTAGTCCTACCTCATCTAACACCAATAAACTCTTCCTTAACACAACTTACCTCATCTTCCCTTTTCCCCATAAAAACCCTGAGCCCCTCTCTTGTAATTAGGGCACTATTTGGGTTTCTACCTGAATCTGTGCTCCCTGAATTACAATTCTTTGATCCCAAATAAATGCTTTGCCTCTTAAACTTGTTTCTGTTTTTGTAGGTTGGCACATTTTATCCTGCCCCCCTTCCAGAATCTGAGTTCCTTGAATGCACAATTTGCTCAAAATAAAACTTATTGCAGTTAGAAAGCAAATTTGATATCCAAGTGTTCCTATCTGGTAATATTAAAAAGATGCTCATTTTATAAATGAAATTGTTCAGAAAGAGATTTCTCATTGTTTTTCCCAAGAACTTGCCAAATGTTTAATTCCATCTAAGCACTAAAATAAACAAGTAATTGCAAAGGTTGGATTAACAAATGAAATAAGGGGAATTTCCATTGTTTAATAGTGGAGCAAAGGCTGTGGTTCCCCCTGATCCTCTTGAAATCACCCCAAATCAACAATGAAATGAGAGAAAAATGCAAATTTGCATGTTCTTTGAAACTAAAGGATATCAAAGGCCCCTGTTAAAAACAAGACAACAAGCCCAAATGAAGTCACTTATGCTAAGCCCCACATCACTAAACCAAGACTTAACTACGGTTCTGTATCTCCCAGAAACAGAATCTTAAACCAGTCAATCAGGAATCCCCTGATCAGCACTAGTGAGGTCATCTGCCTGACAGACCCTGCCCTCACCTAAAGGAAAGTCGCTTTGCCATAACCAACCTGCTTTCTTGCCGAATAACTTCCTTCTTCCAGCTCCCTTCTGCCTATAAAAGGTTTTCATAAAAGTCTTGGAGCTCCTTTCTATCTGCTAGATTGGATGCTGCCTAATTAGAATTGATTTTTGCTCAAATAAACTCTTATAGTTTTTAATATGCCTCAGTTTATCTTTTAACCCCCTATATCATGGTATATGAAAGTAGGACACATAAAAAGGGCAAAAGAGGGGCCAGCCCCATGGCATAGTGGTTAAAGATCTGCTTGCTCTGCTTCAGCGGCCCAGGTTCACAGGTCTGGATCCCAGGCCCAGACCTACACCACTCATTGGTCATGCTGTGGTGGCAACCCACATATAAAATTGAGGGAGATTGGCACAGATGTTAGCTCAGGGCCAGTCTTTCTCAGCAAAAAAAAAAAAAGCAAAAGATCAAACTGAAGTGCAATACATCACCAAGCAAGGTTGTTATGGCTGCAGAAGAGGCAACATTAGCACTATTTCTTGCTGTGATTCAGAGAAGCACAGAAAATGAGGATTAATATTTGTTTGGGGGCACTGTGGGTATTTGAGAACTTCTGCAAATAACCCTGATAATGGATCCAAAACTCCGAGGATGACATGCTGAAGAGATAAATCATCTTCTAACTTACTATTTCATGACATGCCATATATTTTAGCTGTTTTGTTTATTATCTGTCTACTCCCATTGCTAATATAAGCTCCACAACAGCAAGAATACATACACACACACACATGCACAGACCCTGATACAGAGTAGTTGATCAATAAATATTTGTTCAGTGAATATATGAATAATAGCTAACATTACCGAGTGCTTATTCTGTACCAAACACTATTCCAGATGCCTTACATGAATTAACTCATTTAAACTATTTAACAACCTTATGAAGTAGGAACTATTATTGTCCTCATTTTACAGATGAGGAAACTGAGGCACAGAGATATCAAGTTACTTACCCTGAATCTCACAACTAGTGAGTAATAGATCAGAAATTTGAACCCAGGAAGTCTGACTTGGGAACCTGCACTCCTAACCATGAACTAGAGTACCCACTATTGTAAGAACACTGATGAGGGCTCAACCTGAGGGTAAATGATAATCAGATAAAGTTTTTGGTACTTAAAATAGCTTTATTTATGTTCTTTTTTCCCCAAAAATATAAAGAGACAAAGTCAATCTCTAAGAAACAAACACCTACCCTACAGTCATCCTTAATGTAGGAAAATCGCTCAGGGCAAGAATGACGGCTTTTGACATGTTGCCTCCCTTTTATTCCCAATTAGGGACACATCCAACTGTCTGATGGTACATCAACCAGCAAGAAGTTAGGAAAGGGCTCTCCTATTTCACATGAACAAGTGGGTAACTCAATAATGTTGACTTGGAACTCCCAGGGGAAACTCAACTTTCCCCTGCACACCTGTTTTTCTCTCCCATTCTTTTCTATTTCATTATTAGTACCACTGATCCCCCAATTTCTCGGGCCAGGACTTTGAGGTTCTTCCTTACTCTTCCCTTTCTCTCCCTCCCATATCTAGCCAGTGGTAGGCAGCCTATGACATGGTTCCTAATGATCATCACCCCCTGGGTTCACACCTTGTATAATCCCCTCCCCTTGAATGTGGGCTGGACCTAATGACTTGCTTCCAATGAATAGAACACAGCAAAAATGATGAGCTACCATGTCTATGATTAGGATACAAATGATCATGACTTTCCTCTCTAGATCTTCTCTTTCTGGCTCTTCCTGCATGGTTGCTCTGGTAGAGAGGGCCCCCTGGCAAAGAACTGAGGGCAGCCTCAGGGCAACAACCAGGAAGGAACTGAACCCTTCCAAAAACCATCGAGTGAACTTAGAACTGGGTCCTTCCTCGGGCAAACCTTGAGCTAATTCAGAGCCTGACATCCTGATTGTGGCCTTGTGAGAGACTCTGAGGTACAGGACCCAGTGAGGCTGTGCCCAAATTCCTGACCCACAGAAACTTCGGGACAAGAAATGGGTTATCTGAAGTCACTAAGTTTGGGGACAATTTGCTACACAGCAATAGATAACTAATACACAACCCATCAATAAATTGTGCCCATTCTACCTCCTAAATATAGCTTGAATCCATCCAGTTCTTCCACCATCCTCCTATCTATCCTCTGCAACAGTCCCCCATCTCTTCTCTCCTATTTCTACTGTTTTTCCCACCATTCCTCTGCAAAGTAGCAAGAATTACTGTCTTTCTTTCCAAGTGAACAGTGATTTTTTTTAATCAAGGTTTAATTGACATAAAACACTATATTAATTTCATGTGTATGACATAATGATTTGATATTTGTATATACTGTGAAATGATCACCACAATAAGCCTAATTAACATCTGCCACCATACATAGTTACAAAATGTTTTTTTCTTGTGATGAAAACTTTTAACATCTACACTGTTAGCAACTTTCAAATATGCAATACAGTATTATTAACTATAGTCATCATGCTGTACATTACATCCCCATGACTTGTTTACTTTATAACTGGAAGTGTGTACCGTTGACACCCTTCACCCATCTTGTCCATCTCCCACTCCCTACGCCTGGCAACCACCAATCTGCTCTCTATATCTATGAGCTTGGATTTTTTTTGTTTGTTTTTTTAAATTCCACATATAAGTGACATCATATGGTATTCATCTTTCTCTGTCTCACTTATTTCATTTAGCATAATGCCCTCAAGGTCCATCTATGTTGTCACAAATGGCAAGATATCCTTCTTATTTATGGCTGAATAATATTTAATTGTATATATATATACCAATTTTCTTTGTCCATTCATCCATTGAAGAACACTTAGATTGTTTTCATAGCTTGGCTATTGTAAATGATGCTGCAGTGAACATGGAGGTGCATATATATTTTTGAGTTAGTGTTTTCATTTCCTTTGGATAAGTACCCAGAAGTGGAATTGCTGGATCATATGGTAGTTCTATTTTTAACTTTTTGAGCAAGCTCTATAGTGTTTTCCATGGTGGCTGCACCAATTTACATCCCCACCAACAGCGCACAAGATTTTCTTTTTCTCCAATCCTCGCCAGCACTTATTATTTCTTGTGTTTTTGATAATAGCCATTCTAATAGGTGTAAGGTGGTATCTCATTGTGGTTCGCATTAAAAGTTACTGTCTTGAAACAGAAATCAGATAATATGAGTCCCCAGTGAGTGGTTTCATATATCACTGAAAAGAAAATGAAAGATCCTTTCTATGGCACACAAAGCCTGCATGATCAGGAGATGTCATGCTGGCACTCACTGCCCACCAGCCACTCAGGCCTTTGTTCACTTTCTTAAGTTACCAACTTCCCTCTTGTCTGAGAGCTTTTGCACATGCTGTTCCCAGGGTCAGCATGATTGCCCCACCCCCACTTGCATGACTGACTCCTTTTCATCCTTTAAGTAAAAGGTTCAATGTCACCTCCTCAGGGTGGCCTTCTCTGACCACCCTAAGTCTAAAAAGGAACATGACCCTTCCAATGCTGTTCTTTCCTGGATCACCTCTTATTTATTTCCTTAATAGCACTTATCAGAACATTTAATTATTCTGTTTATTTGTCTGCTCATTTCTTGTTTGGTTGTTTTGGTGTGTTTCCCACTAAAGTGGATAGATAAGCAAGTTGCTCCTTGCATTCAGAAATGAATTTGCAAAAATCATGTAATTGATCCCATGGGGAGAAATTGAAAACAAAGAACCTTACTGCTTTATGACTAGCAAGTGCAGCATTTACTTACGGAATGGTGGAGTTACAGAATATAATTAATGACATCATGGATTACAACATAATTATCATCGTAGAGGTGATGGGCACAGGAACACTTAAAGGAGCAATTTCAGTCTCTTATAATATACATAGTCACTACAATCTTGGTAACAAATGTCCCCAAAAGGCATTCACTTTCCCACAATAACCAGGAAAAGTGAAATTTCAAGTTCAGGAATTTCAAAATTACACTCCAGAAGAAAAAAATATCAGTCTTTAAAATTAATGCAAAATAGCCCAGGAGGGCTTCTTGCCCTTGCTCAGTAAATAAATAAACCAGAAAATTCATTTTATGGTGACAAGATACAGAGAATGCCCATCATTAACTTAAGCAGTACCACACCCACATAGCTAGCACCCATCCCTGCCTTAATGGAAACTGACCCAGAAGCTTGCCCAGCCTTCTCCGTTATCTCTGTAACAAAGGGAAACACCAGCTCAGTGCTTTGCGTTCTCAAGAGTACTGAGGTCAACAATCATCCTTTTCTCTCAAATAACTCAAAAGCCTTGTAAGCTGGATTTCAAATATATGTTTTGAGCAAGTGTGAACCAAAGTATTTGGAGTTTGTACTATTCAATCCCGCCGCCGCAGCTGCCGGTGCTGCCACAGCCCGCCACAAGCACCACGTGCCCTGGAGCGCATGCCTGGCCTGCCCAACACTGCTCTTCAGCACAGCTGTCACCAGGACCCGGCCAGGCACGTGGCCGCCGACTGGGCCGGGAGCTCAGTAATCAGGAGATCAGCATCCAGACTGGCGAAAGTGTGAGAGGGGCAAGTGTCTACATCATCGAGAGTGGCTGAGTAGAAAGTAACGGCAACCTGCAAGACTGTATCGTCATCCAAGGTGGGCACGGTGCTCCCATCTTTTCCAAACACCTAACAAGATAAAAAGGACAAGAGTCATGCTCTGATTTCTACAAAGCTTGTGACTAATATGCTCTTGTTGGCTGGGGTGGATCACATCATCACGATGGAACTTCATGCCCCTCAGATAAGGGATTCCTTGATATTCCTGTGGATAATTTGTACTTGAAGCCCACAGCCATGCAGTGGATTCAGGCAAAGTGGGGGAACTGTATCATCATTTCACCTGATACTGGGGGAGCCCAAAAGGTCACATGAATTGTGGACAGGTTAAAATTGGGATGGGCATTGATCCACAGAGAGAAAGAGAGTGAATGAAGTCAACCAATGGTGCTGGTGGGTGACAGGAAGGACCATGGTGGCTGTCCTTGTGGACCACATGGCCCACACATGGGGCACCATCTGCCACTCTCTGTGGAGGCTACTAAAGTTTTTGCTAGCCTTACCCCTGGGATCTTCTCTGGGCCAGACATTCCAGAATAAATAATGCAGCCTTTGAGGCAGTTGTCACAAACACAATTCCGTAAGAGGACAAAATGAAGCACTGCTCCAAGATACAGGTGGTTGATGTTTTAATGAGGTTGGCAGAGGCCAGACAAAGGACA
Source organism: Tapirus indicus (assembly GCA_031878705.1). Lineage (NCBI taxonomy): Eukaryota > Metazoa > Chordata > Mammalia > Perissodactyla > Tapiridae > Tapirus > Tapirus indicus. The sequence continues at coordinate 83,084,395 of CM062924.1, read as the reverse complement.
CTCCAGGGTGGGGCTTCCACGTCTTTCCCGCTCAGCCACAGCCACCTGCAGAGCCGGGTTGTGACTGTCCAGCAAGCCTACTCTGGTTTCCTGCTCGTGTTGGTCTGTCTGACATGTGTTGTTTTTAGCTTTAGGACTCCACATGGATAAGACGATGAATGGCAAAAGCATCAGGTCTTTGTAGACTCTGAGATTTACTTTTTCCCCTTCTAAAGTTCAAGAGCATTTATTCCCAGTGTTTTGGGGACAAGGGTGGTAGTTATTTATAAGTAAAAGGTCTGAAAAGAGAAACGTTTTTGCCATCCTGACTTGTTCTGATAGACAACTTTTCCCTTTCTTCTTTCAGTATGTTGAGGCTACAACTTTCAAGCATATAATTCCATCGTGGAAGTTCACAGTTTGTATATTTGGGGGTTGCAAAGGTGACTTTGGGATAAAGCTTTCTGTGCAGATGTATAATGACAGTGCCTATGGACATTCAGGTGAAACTCTGTGTAGAATTAGCCCTTTACTTCTAACTGAACCTTAGAAAATTTACAATAGTGTGAATTTTGATTTTTTTCCTTTCAGTAACCAGGTTTCAAATAAACCATCTTGGTTATTGTACTTAATTTAAACTAAATTTTATTTAGTCTAAGATGGTCACTGACACATTTATTTTTTGGCAGATATTAGACATCTCAGAGGCACTGTAACTCAGTATTATTTTTTTATTACCACTTTTAAAAAACATGTTTTAACTATCACTCTCCTGAAATACCATGTTCTAAAATTCCAAAATTATGTTCAGCAAAAGACCTGATTTCGAAACCATTTTGAGACACAGTCTCCGAGTTCACTGTCACACTGATGCTCTCCTCTGTCAATTCCAGATGGACACTTCTTTGAGATGCAGCTCATGTCCTATCATCGTGTTCTTTTACATCATATTTTTACCAATAGCTTTTACTTTGAATTTTTCCCAATAATTTCATACTATGCATTTCCATCAAAATAAAAACTCCCCTATATCTCCTCAAATTTACTAGTCTGATCAGTATTTTGCTTTTATTTAAATTTATTTTTTATTGATGTCTTAGATTATAACATTGTGGGGTTTTAGTTGTACATTATTGTTTGTCCGTCACCATGTGGATGCATTCCTTCACCCCTTGTGCCCACCCCCCACACCCCTTCCCCTTGGTAACCACCAATCAGTTGTCTCTGTCCGTGTGTTCATTTATATTCCATATATGAGTGAATTCATGCAGTGTATGTCCTTCTCTCTCTGGTTTATTTCACTTAACATAATACCCTCTAGTTCCATCCATGTTGTTCCAAATGGGACAATTCTGTCTTTTCTTATGGCGGAGTAGCATTCCACTGTATATATATATACCACATCTTCTTTAACCAATCATCTGTCGAGGGACACTTGAGTTGCTACCACTTCTTGGCTATCATGAATAATGCTGCAATGAACATAGGGGTGCATACGCCTCTTGTGATGGTTGATTTCATGTCCATTGGGTAGATGTCCAAGAGTGGGCTTGCTGGATCATAAGGTATTTCTATTTTTCCTTTGTTGTGGAATCTCCATACTGTTTTCCATAGAGGTTGCACCAGTTTGCATTCCCACCAGCAGTGAATGAGGGATCCCGTTTCTCCACAACCCCTCCAGCATTTGTTGTTTTTTGTCTTGGTGATTATAGCCATTCTAACGGGTGTCAGGTGATATCTTAGGGTAGTTTTGATTTGCATTTCCCTGATGATTAGTGATGTTGAACATCTTTTCATGTGTCTATTGGCCATCTGTATCTCTTCCTTGGAAAAATGTCTGTTCATATCCTCTGCCCATTTTTTGATTGGGTTGTTTGTTTTTTTGTTGCTCAGTTGTATGAGTTCTTCATATATTACAGAGAATAATCCCTTGTCAGATAAACAATTTCCGAATATTTTCTCCCAGCTGGTGGGTTGTCTATTCATTTTGATCCTGGTTTCATTTGCCTTGTAGAAGCTCTGTAGTCTGATGAAGTCCCACTTGTTTATTTTTTCTTTTATTCCCCTTGTCCGAGTAGACATGGAATCTGAAAGGATCCCTTTATGACCAATGTCAATTAGTGTACTGCCTATATTTTCTTCCAGGAGTCTTATAGTTTCAGGTCTCACTTTCAGGTCCTTGATCCATTTTGAATTGATTTTTGTATATGGTGATAGGAGATGGTTTACTTTCATTCTTTTGCATGTTGCTGTCCAATTTTCCCAGCACCATTTATTGAAGAGACTTCCCTCTCTCCACTGTATGTTCTTTGCTCCTTTGTCAAAGATTAGCTGTCCATAGGTGTGTGGTTTTATTTCTGGGCTTTCAATTCTATTCCATTGATCTGTGTGTCTGTTTTTGTACCAGTACCACGCTGTTTTGATTACTATAGCTCTGTCGTATATTTTGAAATCAGGGATTGTGATGTCTCCAGCTTTGTTCTTTTTTTTCAGGATTGCTTTAGTTATTCGAGGTCTTTTGTGGCCCATACGAATTTCAGTATTTTTTCTTCTATTACCGTGAAGAATAATAACATTGGGATTCTGATTGGGATTGCATTGAATCTGTAGATTGCTTTAGGTAGAATGGACATTTTAACTATATTTATTGTTCCAATCCATGTGCATGGAATATTTTTCCCTTTCTTTATGTCTTCCTTGATTTCTTTCAATAGTGTCTTATAGTTTTCATTGTATAGGTCATTTACCTCCTTGGTTAAATTTATTCCCAGATAGTTTCTTCTTTTTGTTGCAATTGTAAATGGGATTGTCTTTTTGAGCTCTCTTTCTGTTAGTTCATCATTAGTGTATAGAAATGCAACTGATTTTTGTAAGTTGATTTTATACCCTGCCACTTTACTGTAGTTGTTGAATATTACTAGCAGTTTTCCAATGGAATTTTTTGGGTTTTCTATGGATAAGATCATGTCATCTGCAAATAGTGAGAGTTTCACTTCTTCATTGCCTATTTGGAGTCCTTTTATTTCTTTTTCTTGCCTAATTGTTCTGGCCAGAACTTCCAGTACTATGTTGAATAAGAGGGGTGAGAGTGAGCACCCTTGTCTTGCTCCTGTCCTGAGGAATGGCTTTCAGTTTTTCCCTGTGAGTAGGATGTTAGCTGTAGGTTTGTCATATATGGCCCTTATTATGTTGAGGTACTTTCCTTCTATACCCATTTTGTTGAGAGTTTTTATCATAAATGGATGCTAGATCTTGTCAAAAGCCTTCTCTGCATCGATTGAGATGATCATGTGGTTTTTATTCTTCATTTTGTTAATGTGGTGTATTATGTTGATTGATTTGCGGATGTTGAAACATCCCTGTGTCCCTGGTATAAATCCCACTTGATCGTGGTATATGATCTTTGTGATGTACTGCTGTATTCAATTTGCCAATATTTTGTTGAGGATTTTTGCGTCTATGTTCATCAGTGATATTGGCCTGTAGTTTTCCTTCTTTGTATTGTCCTTGTCTGGCTTTGGTATCAGGATGATGTTGGCCTCATAGAATGTGTTAGGAAGTATTCCATCTTCCTCTATTTTTTGGAATAGTTTGAGAAGGCTGGGTGCTAAATCTTCTTTGAATGTTTGATAAAATTCTCCAGGGAAACCATCTGGTCTTGGGCTTTTACTTTTGGGGAGGTTTTTGATTACTGTTTCAATCTCTGTACTTGTGATTTGTCTATTCAGATTCTCTATTTCTTCTTGATTCAGTTTTGGGAGGTTGTACACGTCCAAGAATTCGTCCACTTCCTTTAGGTTGTCCAATTTGTTGGCGTAAAGTTTTTCATAGTATTCCCTAATAATCCCTTGTATTTCTGTGGTATCTGTCATAATTTCTCCTCTTTCATTTCTAATTTTATTTATTTGAGTCTTCTCCCTTTTTTTCTTAGTGAGTCTGGCTAAGGGTTTGTCAATTTTATTTATCTTCTCAAAGAACCAGCTCTTTGTTTCATTGATCCTTTCTACTGTTTTTTGGGGTTCAATTGCATTTATTTCTGCTCTGATTTTTACTATTTCCTTCCTTCTGCTGATTCGGGGCTTTGTCTGTTCTTTTTCTAATTCTGTTAGGTGCAGCTTAAGGTTATTTATTTGGGATTTTTCTTGTTTGTTAAGGTGGCTTGTATTGCTATGAATTTCCTTCTCAGGATCACTTTTGCTGCGTCCCATATGAGTTGGTATGGCGTATTTTCTTTTTCATTTGTCTCCAGATAGCTTGTGATTTCTCCTTTAATTTCATCAATGACCCATTGGTTGTTCAGTAGCATGTTGTTTAGTCTCCACATCTTTGTCCCTTTCCCAGTGTTTTCCTTGCAGTTGATTTCTAGTTTTACAGCATTATGATCAGAAAAGATGTTTGTAATGATTTCAATCTGCTTAAATTTATAGGGGTTTGCCTTGTTTCCTACTATATGGTCTATCCTTTGAATGTTCCATGTGCACTTGAGAAGAATGTGTACTCTGCTCTTTTGGGGTGGAGTGCTCTGTATATACCTGTTAAGTCCATTGCATCTAGTTTTTCATTTAAGTCCATTATTTCCTTATTGACTTTTTGTCTGGATGATCTATCCACTGATATAAGGGGGGGGGTGTTAAGATCCCCTACTATTATTGTGTTTTTGTTAATATCTCCTTTTAGGTTTTTAGCAGTTGTTTTATGTACTTTGGTGCTCCTGTGTTGGGTGCATAGATATTTATAATTGTTATGTCTTCTTGGTGAAGTGTCCCTTTTATCATTATATATTGCCCTTCTTTGTCTCTCATTACCTTTTTTATCTTGAAGTCCACTTTGTCTGATATAAGTATGGCAACTTCTGCTTTCTTTTGTTTCCCATTAGCTTGGAGTATCATTTTTCATCCTTTTATTTTGAGTCTGTGTTTGTCTTTAGGGCTGAGATGTGTTTCCTGGAGGCAACAAATTGTTGGATCTTGGTTTTTAATCCATCCCACCACTCTTGTGTCTTTTGATTGGAGAATTCAACCCATTTACATTTAGAGTGATTATTGATAGATGAGAGTTTAATGTTGCTATTTTATTGTTCATTTTCTGGTTCTTTTGCATTTCCTTCATTTCTTGTTACTTGTGTCTTGGACTACAAATTCAATTTGGTATTTCTGCATGCTCATTCTCTTAGTTTTCTCTTTATTTGTCATGTCTGGTTCTCTTCTGGTTATTTGTTTAGTGGTTACCATCAGGTTTATATAAGCGATCTCCTGGATAAGATAGTACATTTTCAGATGCCTCCTGTTTTCTTAGGCTGAGTCAATTCAATCCCTTTCCTCTTCCCCTCCTTATTTGTTGTTGCACTACTTACTCCATCTTGTGTCGTGAATGTGTTTTTCCAGTGATGAGCTTGAATTAATTTTTGATGTTATCCAACTGTAGTTTGTTCTGGTTTAGTCTCCTTGCTTTTTTCCTTGCTGAAATCTTTGTATCCCCTTTCTCATTTGTTTTTTTTTCAGGCCTAAGGGCCTTCTTGAGCATTGCTTGTAGTGGGGGTCTTGTGGTGATGAACTCTCTTAGCTTTTGTTCATCAGGGAGAGTTATTATTTCTCCTTCATATTTGAAGGATATTTTTGCCGAATAAAGTATTCTTGGCTGAAGGTTTTTGTCTTCCATGATTTTGAATATATCATTCCAGTCTCTCCTAGCCTGTAGAGTTTCTGTTGAGAAATCAGCTGAGAGCCTGATGGGGTTTCCTTTGTACGTTATTTTATTTTTTTGTTTAGCTGCCCTTAATATTGTTTCATTGTCTCTGAGACTTGTCAACTTAGCTACTATGTGTCATGATGATTGTTTATTCTTGTTTATATATTTAGGTGATCTATTGATTTCATTCACTGTTATTTCCATCTCCTTCCCTAGGTTAGGGAAGCTCTCAGCTATTATTTCTTTGAGCAAACTCTCTGTTCCTTTTCCTTTTTTTTCCCCTTTGGGAATACCTATTATCCTTATGTTGCTTTTCCTCACTGAATCTGATATTTCTCTAAGAACTTCTTCATTTCTTTTTAGTCGTACCTCTCTCTCCTCCTCTATCTGGAGTGTTTCTGTGTGGCTATCCTTGATAATGCTAATTTGTTCCTCCATATTGTCAGTTCTGCTCTTTAAAGACTCCATTTTTTCCACTATCTCATTCATTTTGTTTATCACCTCCAATAATTCTGATTGGTTTTTCTTTATGGTTTCAATCTCTTTTGTGATGAAATCCCTGAATTCGTTGATTTGTTTCTGTGTGTTCTCTTGTATTTCATTGCGTTTGTTTATGATAGCTATTTTGAATTCTCTGTCATTCAGGTTATCGATTTCTGTGCCTTCAGGGTTGGTTTCTGGGTGTTTGTCATTTTCCTTTTGGTCTGTAGACCTAACAAACTGTTGCATGGATCCCACGGCTTTACTTTTTCCTTTCATCTTGAAGTTGGTCCTGCAGTTTCCACCTGCTGCCACTGCATGGGGATCATGAGCAGTGTGCTCTGAGCCCGCTGCAGTCCCCAGAGGGATTATGCTGAAAAGCAGAGTGTACGGGGGGAGCGGGGGGCGTTCTCTCTTTCTCCTGCTCAACCCAGGAGTTTCCTTTCTGGCCCTCTTGGGACATTTGCCACACTCCCGAAACAGTCCATGGTTGCTTCCTGGTGGGGATCTCTCGACAGTCTGTGAGAGCACCTTGAGGGTGATAGTTTTCCCTGCAGAGGGCCGTCCCTCCCGTTTTGTCTGCGAGCCACACTGTCTGTCTTTGCTGATCAATTGGGGAGGGGGAGTAAAACTCCTTACCTCTCCTCATGTCCTTTGGGGCTTCCCGTGCCTCCACCATCTGATGTATGGCAGCAGGGGTTTCTTAAAAGTCCTTTGTAGTGTTTGATTGACCTCTGTTGGAATGTGAATGATGTTTTCATTGTGTCTTAGGGGGCAGAGATTCAAAGTGGGTATCTCACTCCCCCATGATGCTGATGTCACCTATTTTGCTTTGGTATAAATAAAAGGGTGAATTTTTATGAGTGTCACCAAATGCATATTCAAACATTATATCATTAGTTTTGATTAAATGTTCTTTTGCCTTTTGTAAGCAAAAGTAGCAAGTCTCAAGGCAACTGATTATTGTAACTAAAGCTCTTACATGACAACTGCGGGTAGGAGAGGCCTAAGAAAAATGTAGAAAGAAGTAGACATTTGTTGCTCCATTAGGATAATGTTCAAAAAGTGGTCCAAAAGTGATTGTGGAGGGGAAGATCACTGAGGAGTGCATTATCACAAGATGGCCCTCTACAGCATTCTGCTGAGTGAGGTGCCTCACTGCCTCTAAGGCAGAAGCCAAGCACTGACTCTGTGAAGTTTATTACATGCACACTGGTGGACAACCAAGTGAATTCTTCAGCCCCCAAAGAGGAAGATTTGTCTGTGTAGACAAAGCCTAGCAATAATAAACAACAATCTCTCCCTTCTGCTGAATCTTAAAACTCATAGAGAATAAATTCCCTGATCTACATTCTGTGGGTGCTAAATCAAATCCGTTTAAGTCATTAACAAACTTGAACAGCAGTCTTTAAGGTTTCAAACTTCACCACAGCAGAAGTTGAATTGAAGCTACAAAGAATCACTTTAGTTGTTACATAAACAAGCATTTTGCTGTATCTTACAATGGCTTTTGAGAAGGAGTGGTATTGCAGCCCGGGAAAGGCAGTTGTGCAGTATAGACTGACTGTATCTTAATCGCAGAACTTTCACATTCTGTGCTGCTCGTGGTGTGGAAACTTAAGGGAGACCACCAGATATATTGGTCCTGCCCAGCTCTGCTGAATGGGGGTAGACTCAGAGTATGTCTAGCCATAAAGGTGAGCCAGAGAAATATGAATATACCAAAATTACCTAGCCTCCAACTTAAATTATAGTAGTCTACTAGTACTACTAAATATTCATATTATAACTTTCTTTTGTTAGATATGATGCTAACTAGACTCAGGAATATATCACTTGCAGTGCTTGCATTGGTTTAGAAAACAGGATTTTAAGATCCTCCAACATTACTAAAATGTTTCAATAAAATCATGTTGTCTACCTCTTTCTTTAAAAAAAAATGCTCAATTCCCAAAAATCTGTGCTCTGTGAGGGCAGAGACTGTGTCTAGTTCACTATTGGATCCTACCACCTACAAAACTGCCTGGCACACCACAAGCCCTCAGTCAGTGCCTGGTGACTCTAGAAATGACTTAGGCAGCTGCAGGAGGAGGGTCAGGTCCTAAGATGTGAAGTACAGGGCTCAGAATGAGGAAAGCCTCTGGAGTCTTGGGAAATGAGTTTCGGCAGCAAAAAGTAGAGGATAGGACAGGCCATCCTTTGAGATAAAAAGATAGTAAGTCATTGGTCTTTGTGAAACTACTATAGTCGAATTATGCGACCTACCCTTACGCTAGGAAAAAAATCCATGATTTAATAGGAATACTATTAGAATTGAGTGGTCAAAGGTATTCTTGGTTTTGCAACAATCCTCCCACACTGAAACTAATGTGCATTCCAATTTTACTATGGAGACTGAAATTAATAAAACAATCTATAAAACAAAAAACTGTAAGTTCACGCCTCCATATCTAATTCTGTGATCTGAGGTTAGTGCATTTTAAAATACAAATTTAACTCAGTGCGAGCTAGTGTGCACCTGTAGCTCTCTCCACAAATGGGATTTAGATCTATTTTATCAGGAAGGGGGGTTGTAGCCCAGGGAAACCCATCAAAGAGTTTGTGGTCAGGGTGAGAATGTGTTTCAGGAACAGATGCTGTCACTGAAGCGGGGAGTGGGTATTTTTTAAGCATGATCCATAAACTGGCTTTCCAATAACATAGGAAAGGGGACACTCAGAGTTAAGAATATATCTGATGGCTGTCCTCAATGAAGGAGATTCCTGTTCAGTCACTCTAAGAAAGAGTCTTAATCTATGGAAGATTGGGAAACTATTCTAGCTAGAGACAAATCACTGCAGCCCAGGAAGGAGCTGAACTGTTGTGACCCTAAGACACTGATAATGAAAAAGAACAGTCTGATTTTTCCCCAAGGAGCCTTTCAAGTAGATCAGCACTAGGATTGGGGTCCAGAAATCTCCTTTTAGTAAATACGTGGTACATGATCCACCCAGGAGAGAAAATACATTGGAGGGTGAGGATATAAACAAGTGAAGCTAGTCTCAGGTTTCAGTGCCAAGGTGAGGTGGGGCCAGATCAGGGAGACAAGTCCAAGGGGCGCTGGAACTGATGGGTGGTAAAATCGAGATGGGGAGAGGAGAGACAATGTCCAGGGGATTGAGAAAAAGAGAGCCCAGGCCCAGGTTCCTGGCTTGTAGAAAGGCAGAGTGAAGACAGAGGAGACTCTCTCCTGGCCATGACTAATTCCAGTGCCCCCCAACTCTGGTTTAAATATATCCAGAGGAAACGAGGAAAGAGAAAACTGAAAGGAAACTTAAATGCCCTACTATTTTCTTCACAGGCCCTCCTCCACCTTGTACAGCAGGACTGATGACGTGGTAGTTAGACTCTGCAGTGAGAACAAATCCCACAGAAGACTCTAGGCTGTGTTACCAGCCTCCCATGGCTGCTTTCTCTAATTACTGAGCAATCACAGAGATGTTGCCAAAGCTCCTTGATGTAACCACTACAGAAAACAAACTCCAACAAGCAACCTGCTTTGAGAGAAATTTGGGCTGACTTAAAAAGAGTGAAACAAAGTTCCCCTTAAAACTAAAATACTCCCTGAGAATAAGCAAAGAACTGAAGAAACCTAGAGGTGACAGAGGAGGAGCTGGGGACTGAGGAGAGGATATTTGCAAAGAGAAGAAAAAGATCTTCCCAGGAATCCAAAGACCAGAACTGTCCCCCCAACTCCTCAAATGGCTAAATGCATGACTTGAGAGGATTTACTTAATTCTCTGAGACGTTTCTCCACATGGTGAGATGTAGTCCTATAGCCCCTTTTTCATTGTCTATTACATGTGAGGTGCTGTGCAAGACAATGATGAAGGAGCAACAAGTAAGATCTGGTGTGGCCCCTCCACAAGATTACCTTTAACTGGAGGAAATAGATATATGTTTAAAAAAAAATCTCCTTACTTTCTGAAATATAGAATTAGAGAAATATGTGCAAGATATAGAAATAATCCATTTGTTCAAAAATATGTGTGTCTCCTTGGTGATACTGTGTGCTAGACTCTGACTCGTTTCCTGGCCTCAAGCATTTCAGCCTCGAGGAGGTGATGACCGTATAAAGAGGAGTTCACGTCTCAGTGCACTATGTTAAGCGCCACAGTAGAGCGAGCTCTGCACATGGCATTACGTGGAGAGAGGGATTCATTCGGTCAGGAAAGGGCTGATTCCCCTAAACAGGCTCTTAAAGGATGAGAAATCCTCAGGTGTGTAAATGTGGAAGGACATTTAGGCCATAGCGAAAATACACCACCAAGAAATTACAAGGGATTTTCCAGAAGTAGAGAAATACAGGTCCTTGGAATTCCTAAGGCAAAACATAAAAGGAGATGGGCTTGGCAGTGCAGGTTACAGAAGCAGAGTGCTCAGACTATGCTTGGAGTTTAGACTCAATCCTTTAAGGAAAGAGGAGTGAGATGCAAGTTCAAATTTGTATTTCAGAAGCACTTCTGGGTAGTAGCAGAGAGAAGGCATTGTAGGGGTCAATAGAGATTACACTATAAAACCATTAAAACACAACGATCAAATTAATGACATGGAAACACATCTACAACAAAGTGTTCAATTCAAAAAGCAAGTTACAGAACATCATGCACAGCACGGTCCCATTCTTTTGCGTTAAGTAGCTTGTCGAGATGAACAAGATCGCTGTAGTAGTAGCAGCTTCTAGGTATGGAGAGCTCACTGTGCTTCAGGCACTGTGCTAAGCAGGAGACAGAATACTGCTGTTATGTCTCTTTCACCTCAGAGTAACCAACTGGTGCTGGTGCAAGTATGACCCCCATTTTATAAGTGCAGAACCAAGGCTTTGTCTAAGCAATTTGCCCCAAGTCAGTGGGAGAACCTGAAACCAGATCCAGAAAGTAGCAGGTGTGCTTGCTCAACTCTCCTACCTGCACTAAGTGACATCACAGAGAAGGGTAGTTTAACAGAATGTCTTAACAGCTGTGGAAAATGTATTCATATGACTGTAGCAAAACATCTGAACATTTACAATACGAGAGAGAAAGACACTTAAAAAGTGTCATGTCGATTCCTGACAGGTTTTGTTTCCAAATTAACTCACATTGGGTCAAGCTTTGCTGCCAGGTGAGTGGCAAAAAAAACTTTAGGTTTTACAGAGTTTTGTGAATGTCAGAATTATGGATAAGGGATTGTAAACTTGTAAAGTTTTACATTATTATTGGAACGTACATAGAGCTCTAGTTTCCAGTTAGCTAAATGAACATATCCTGCAATCATCCTCCCTTGTACCAAGCAGTAGAAGTGATCAGGACACAGTTTATCTTCAATAGGTGAATAGATAACTTAAAAGCAAGGGGAAAATGCTCAGAGGTCCAGGAAGCAGGAATCCCTAGAGACAGAAAGTAAATAGGATCATATACAAGGGGATAGAGCAAGCCAATCACCACGAAAGAAAGGAGAAACCGCGGGAGCCCCAAGCTTAGAGCGGTGAAAGCCAGGAGCCGCAGGAGACCACGGGTCAGCCTGCAGAGGGAACATTTTGATGTTCCAGCTGCAGGTCTTGCTGACCTCTGGTAACTGCTCACTCCTCCAGACCTTCAGGCCTCAGGGTGGAGTGGCTCCCTGTTTTGTGTGGCTGCTGGCCCAGGGTGCTTCAGTATCCCTCACCAGTTTTCTTTCACTTTAACCCTAACCATGCTCACCTCAATCACCCCTTCTGTGTGCCCCCTCTTTCCTGCTGGAAACCTGAGTGGTAGAGTAATTGATACCACAAGCAGCCCCAGAAAATAGACCCTGTAAGTGAGGTTTCAGAACCAGGTTACAAGGTGTTTAATAAGCAAATGGATAACCTTCTTGGTGGGGAAAGGAAATGGGACATTGTTGGTGTTGGTGGGTGGCACGATTACTCCAACTGTCACCATCAGAGGCATGAGAGGGAGTGCAGGTGGAAGGCAGGCACTAGGAGGTCTAGAGGCCGGGCACTGCTTTCCACAACAACTGTGGTGACTATAAAGACTATGAAGTGGGCAACATGTATGTGCAGCCCAAGAAAAGTATACATGGGAAAAGACAACTTAAAAGTTTTGAATGTCCAACTCAGGGAAAGGGCAGAAAATAAGGAAGCTTTTGCTGGAGTTAGAATGGACTCTGAGTCATGGCACCCACAGACACAGATGTGACTGAGAACAAAGCCTTTCATCCTTCCTTAAACCAGCCATCCTCTTCACCACCACCACAGCCCAGTAGGGAAGTGCAAGGCCTTGTCCAGGAGAAAACAGTCTACAGATTAGAGTGTCAGTATTTTAGCAATTTGTATCAACAGGAGCCTGCGGGGCATATATGGGAGTCAAGTCGAGGGTATTAAGCCAGGCCAAGGCTAAGATTAGATCAGACAGAATTCACTGACACACTGCAGAAAAAAATGTATGTGCAAAGCAAATATGATCCTTCCCCAAAGTGGGTAAAACAATACTTAAATGGTAAAATAGAGTTTAAGCAAAAAGGATTTGAGCTAAGGAATAATATTACTTAAATGAGAAAAGGAAATCTGCAAGGAAAACATAATAACCCTGATCATGTATAAATTTAACAATGTACAGATCTCCCTCGACCTGCAATGGGGTTGTGTCCCGATAAACCCATCATAAGTTAAAAATATCGTTAAGTCAAAAATGCATTTAATACACCTAAATCTACTGAACATCATGGCTTAGCCTCGCCTACCTTACACACGCTCAGAACACTTACAAGAGCCTACAGTTGGGCAAAATCATCTAACACAAAGCCTACTTTATAGTAAAGTGTTGACTATCTCACGTAATTGACTGAAGACTGTACTAAAGTGAAAAATGGAATGGCTGTCTGGGTAGAGTGGTTGTAAGGGTATCGGTTGTTCACTCTTGAGATCATGGGGCTGACTGGGAGCTGTGGCTACTGCCACTGCCCAGCATCGTGAGCGAGTATCCTGTTACATATTGCTAGCCCAGGAAAAGGTCAAAATTCAGACTTCAAAGTATGGTTTCTACTGAATGCGTGTCGCTTTCATACCATGGTCAAGTCAAAAAATTGTCAAGTTGAACCACTGTTAAGTTGGGGACCATTTGTAGTCTCAAAATATGTAAAGTAGAAAGTAACATAATTACAAGGAGAAATGACAAATTTAAAGTTATATAGGGGACTTTAATATATATTTTTCTGAAAACACTTACCTCAACCAGACCAAAAATAAATAATTTGATTGATGTGTTTGATAAGCTTAAGCCAATAGATGAATAGAGGCTCTTATAGGCACAACAAACTCATAGACCAATTTTTTCAAATTTAACTATATGTTAGGTTCCAAAGAAGTCTTAGAAAATTTCAAATAGTTGACATTTTATGAAAAGCATTTTCCATACACAAAAATTAAATGAGAAATCAGCATCAAAAAGATAAAAAGCCATGCATTTGGAAACAAAAATCACACTTCAAAAAATCAATGGATAAAAAAACAAATCAGAATACATATTTTTAAATAGTTAGAACTGAATGAAATCAGAAATGCTACACATCAACATTTCTATGACTCTATGATGGAGTCAGACCACACTTGGGAAGCAAACATTCCCTGCTTTTCTCCATATTTTGGGGGCACGGATGTCCAGCAGTTTTCCACTGCTGCCTATGCATGAGTAGGGGTGGATGTTAATCCCAAGCCATCCCAATAAGTGCCCTGCACATGAATGTCTGTTTCAGAAGTACAAGGCTTCAAGCCCAAAAAAGGTTACAGGAAATTTGTATAAAAATAGATCACCTCTATGTCATACAAGTAGTTCCAGATAATAGAAAAAGGTGGAAATTTACCAAGCTCATTTTATGATACAAACCAACTAAACAAGGGGGATATAGGAAGAGAAAGATAATTACAGTAAATGTCACTAATAAATATAGATGTAAAAATTCTAAGTACATATGGCAAATCCAAACCATAACAACAATTAAGTAGGATTTATATGAGCAAAGCAACTGTTTATTTTCAACATGGGAAAATCTATCTATGTCATTTACCATATTAACAAATCAAAAGAAAAACACCATAGGATCATCTCAAAAGAAGCAGAAAGCATTCAACACACATATAAAATTAAAGATAACACTTTTAGAAAACTAGAAGTAGAGTGGAAATTCTTTTACATGATGAAGTACTGTATTAGTACAGAAAGTTTTTATTCAACCTCCTTAAAGAATAAGATTTTGTTCTCTCTCAAAACAAGAAATCTGGGGGAGAGCAAATCTAGGATCAGTATTTCAGGGGTATCTTCCATCTTTCCTCTCTGTGGCCTTTGGAGAGTTGACCTGTTGCTATGCTGGCCCCCTCACGGTGGCACGTACTGTGATGGTTCCAGGCATTCAATACGGACTCATCACACCAGCATCAACATCTGTTCTGTCTCTTTTTAAAAGTTTTTAAAAGAGAAAGTTTTCCAGAAGGCCCTCTGCAGCTTCCTTTATGTCTCATGATTCACTATAGGACCATAGGCCCACCTCCAAATCAATCACTGACAATCACAACAGGATTACCATGATTGGCTTAGATCAATTATAATTTTGCTCCACACAACAGTTAGGGTTATGCTTTCTAAGGTGTAGATTCCACAACAAAACTTAAGTTTTATACACCAGGAAGAGTGGAAGCCTGGATATTGGAAAGTGTTGTACAAAGGAGTCCCAAACACACACCACTAGTGCCATGTGATACAGATATACAATAAGTGTTATCAGGAATCGACTTACAAGCAGAGTAGTAGTAGAATTTATGCAATCCTCCCAATCTCTTATCATCCCAGTGCATAAGCCAGGTGGTCACTGTGCATCATGGCCCCACCCAATAATGATCTACATATTTACAGGTCAGGAAGGCAGGAAACACCTATGTGTCTGCATAATAACAGAGGTTCCCTGGTTGAAGAAGTGACCTTCTTAGAAAGAAAAACCTCACCTGATATCAACCTTCTATTGAACTAATTCAGACCTGTAGAGCTACCTTTCTGCTAAGCTAACTGGAAGCGAGGAAGACAGGAGCCTCCAGGGCCACTCAGATTTATCTCCCACCAGTCCATTGCCAGGTCCTTGGGGCTCATTAAATATAATTACTATTTTTACCAGTTCTGATTCATGCACAGCATAGTGGTTTCCACAATTCTGTCTAGGAGTGAGACATCAATGATGTCTATGGTCTGGGACAGATAAAAGGGACATATCCAGCATCACAAGGAGTTCTCATAATGAATCACTGCCTAGAACAGTAGTGGAGGCTGTTTGGGGCTATTAGTTTCATTTCTGTAATAGGAAAAGAGAGAGTTTTTCACTCTCCCTCTGTCCCCCTCCTACATTCCAAGTTCTGACTAAAATGCCCAACCAATTGAAGTTTATCATCCCCTCTTGAGGATAAGCCAATCTATCTTTTTTTTTTTTCAAGAGTGATGAGTTCCACAGTTGCCATGCTGTCATTACAAGTGACCTCTGAGGACCAAAGAGGGTGGTCCTATGACCAAGGGAGTCAATGTCCAAGTTCAAGTCTTTCCAGGTGTCTTGACTCTGACCAATATGAACCGTCAGACCACCCACTGAAGTCAAAGTAAGCACAATATGATCTTTATCCATCTGTCTGCTGAGGTCAAGCAGGCACAAAAGAAAAAAAAAAAAAGGAGAGGTGAGTATAGCACCATAAAAAAGGGAGAAGAATGTTCTGTTCCTCCCCAAATTCTCTTTGTACCCCATAACCTGAGTTCTGGGTAACTTGAAGCTCAGCCAAGGATAGAGTGGTATAGTTGCATGCAACATATAAATAATTGAAGATAGCCGGATGAGCTGATTCCATGGAGGTCGTCATTGGAGAGAACGGTAGCATCCATACATGTTAAAAAAACTGTTTTAGGGGCATTCCAGTCCTTTACAGTGGTTTCATTAATAGAGATGATAGCTGCACGTGTTTGATTGACTTTGTCAATCGAGATACCTTTCTTTAGATGGAGTTGCGTCATGCACATGTACATTGCCACAGGCACATGTAACATAAAAACTGAATACCTTGTAAGTTTCCACAGAGAAGCCTTTAGTAATCCAGTCTTAGATTACAGTTAAGACATTAGTGATGGTCCATTGTTCCATGTAAAGGTATTCCAGCTGGTGCTTTATAGCCAGACACACTATCTAAAGTTCAGCCTACTGTGAAAGTATTCAATGCTGTGGGCTACTGGCAATTCATCATCACTAGGATAGATGGTTGTCACATTCTATTAAATATTTCCATCTTGAGGCAAGCGATTTTGCCTGTGACCCAGGCTGTCTTTTCAGGAAGTAAGTCTTGTAGGCAAGACCCCAATCTAGTAATATATTAGGTAAAGGTAACTTGGGGGTGAGGAGAAGGCCCCCTGTATGTGAAGTGACTCTGGTCTTTGGGGCCAGGTATAGCTCATAATAGAAGGTATCACTTTCATATCACAATGGAAATTTTTGGAGTTTTCCTCACCATATGGAAATTTAGTTACAGGAGGATCTTTTTCAAGATAAGAATGCTGGGTCAGATAGCCATGACTTTTCCCCCTAGGGGGGAATCTGTCTTCCATAGCTTCTCAGAAAAAGAAAGAAATCCTCAAGTCCAAAAACACAGAGACTGACAATATCAGTGGAGCCTTATTCCCAAAGGTTGCAACTAGCTCTGAGGTGGCAATAAATATTTGTAATTCAATGGATCAGAGGAGATAGGAAATTCTGGGGCAGGTCTCTCTGGACTATTTCCAAGGCTCTAGCCATAGGGGGGTCCCACTGAAATTTGACCATCTGTCTAGTGACTCAGTACAGTCGATTTAGCAAAATTCCCTCGTGTGAGATGTACCATCTATAATTTTTGAAGTCAATCAAGTGCTGGACCTTTTTCTCTGTAGTTAGTTGCTAAAGGGCCAGCAGTTTATCATTAATTGGTTGTAGAATGTCTCTTCAGGCTGCAGCTCAATGATTTCCCAAAATGGTGACTTGGGAGGAGGGTCTTGGATTTTGTCCTCATTCAATGCCCATTGTCTCTTAATCGGCTGTGCTTGGGTGGCACATAATACAACGCAAGCCCTTTTCTAAGTAAAAGCCATTATCCTTGCAACAGAACCTCTGAACATCCACCAAGAGTTTACATTATGTAGGGTTTGTCTAACTCACTGATGATGTGTTGCTGTTATGCCATTCCAGGTTAAGGCAAACTGATTTTGATGTTCTTTCTAGAAGAGTATAATAGCAGAGCACTAGTAATATACAGGCTGCATACCAAGTACCAATTGTAGTGTCACATTCAACCATTGTTATGATATCAGCAAAGCGGGAGTAGCAGTGGCCACTTCATTGTCTAAACTTCTATAGTCCTTAGTAAAACTCCAAGCAGCAGTGGTTTCCACCTGCAAGAAAGGGCTGTTGAACTTGGAAACAGTGTCATATAGCATCCCTGCCTATATTAAATCTTGTGTGAAAAGATCAATACACTCCTGGTCAGAGACGTTTCAACTGTGCAATCTTGGCAACATTTACAGGCCATTCCTGGCCAGGTATTTGACTGACTTTATAGGTGCATAAGCCAGGGGTCACAGTGCGTGTAACCAACATAAGTCCATGGACTCTAATCATGAAAACAAGCATATCATATTATACAGGTCAACAAAAGAACAGCTAGTATATATAGTCCAGATACACAAATACAAAAACATCAAAATAGCAGGCACCTAAGCTCTGGTATGTGGAAAGCAGAGGGTACCAGGTCCTGGACCTAGTCCTTGTCCTGATTATCCCAACCACTGTGCAAAGGGGCCCCGTCCACACACCACTAGTGCTCCACGATGCAGATATAAAATAGACTCTTGGGAGGAACAAGCAGGGAGGCAGTAGAGTGCACTCATCCCCTCCCCAACTCTTATCTTCTCATGGCTTAGGTTAGACATAGACAGTCTGCACATGCCAGGGCAATGCTCCCACAGAGAGTGGCCTACTCCCATAACTCTTTACACATTTATAGGGCATTTCTATTTGATTATGCCAAAGTGGAAGCTCCCTGGGCCAGGAAGTGGCCTTGTTGGAAAGGGGAACCTCAGGAGCCCATCAGGTCTTGGTTCTATCGAGCAACCAAAGATCTGCTAAGCCAGCTCTGTGCTAATCTACCAGAAGTGGGAGGAGATGAGCCCCAGGTCATTGGAGTTCTTTCTCATCAGGCAGACAATCAATAATATCTACAAATCCTCTACCAAAATCTTACTCAATGGTGAAAGTTTAGAAATAGTCACATTAAATTCTGGAGTAACATAAGGAGTTCCACTATCACCAGTTTTCAACATTATACTGGAGATACTGGCCAATAAAACAACAACAAAAATAAGTGAAAAAAGGATTGAAATATAAAATGCAAAATTGTCGTTGTAGACAACATAATCATTGTTATACAAAACTCAAGAGAACCCATTGACAACCTACTAGTAATTAATAAGTTACCAGATTCAAGGTTGAAATATAGGAATTAATAGAGAGCCTACACACTAGCAAACACCAATTATAGTATGTTATAGGAAAAAGATACCATTCATGATAACAACAGAAACTATAAACTTTCTGGGAATAAGCCTAAAAAATGTGCAAGACTATTATGGAGAAAAATATAGACTTCAATTGAAATACATAAAAGAAGACTTTAAGAAATGGACAGATATACCATGGTTATGGATAGGAAGACTCCACATTATTTTTTAAAAGTTTATCTAATGTGTACTTCAATGTAATTCCAACCAAAATCCCAAGAATTCAGGGCATTTGTGAAAGTAACTATAAAATTCATGTGGTCTAATAAGAAATCAAGCTTTGCTCCGGCACCTATTAAAATATAGAGAGATGGGGCCGGCCCGGTGGCGCAGCGGTTTAGTCCGCGCTTGGCAGCCCGGGGTTCGCTGGTTCGGATCCCGGGCGCCCGCCGACGCACTGCCTGTCAGCCACGCCGTGGCGGCGTCCCATATAAAGTGGAGGAAGATGGGCACAGATGTTAGCCCAGGGCCAGTCTTCCTCAGCAAAAAGAGGAGGATTAGCAACGGATGTTAGCTCAGGGCTGGTCTTCCTCACCAAAAAAAAAAAATAAAAATAAAAAATAAAATAAAATAAAATATAGAGAGATAAGAGCAAACACATATGCAGCATTCATCACATGCCAGGCACTGCTGGGAGAACTTCACACTTCCTACATCCAACACACAACTGGTCCTCATAACTGGACCCATGTGGGAAGTGTGCTAACTACTCACAGAATTCACAGGGCCACAGCTTTGCATCAGGCCCAGAGCGAGAGAAGGCTGTCAGACAGATGCAGGGCACCTGGCAGGTCAACAATGTCCACCTGAAAAGCAACTCTCAACTCCGTGCAACCCTGGGACGTCAACTGACCGCCACACTAAACTGCTGTTATAAAATGCTACAAGTGAAGCTCCTCTCCTAACATAAATACTTGGGAAACAGGCTCCATTATTTTCCTAACTCCAGAGCTCCAAAGAGGTAGCGATAAACTGACTGGAGCAGTAGTGGAGAAAAAAAAATCATATGCAACTTCTCTCCCCACCTGCCCCATCCTCTGATCCTGGTGCCAGCCTCTGTCCCTGGACTGCTGCCACCTTCCATACCAGGTCAGCTAAGGTGGTCACCAGAGGGCTTGCACACAGCTAGTTATAGCCTCTGTGCATCTCTGGGGTTGAGCTGGGGGACCTGCTAGTACAGCATCTTGTCAGGGACCAGAAGTCAGGGACTGCCATATTTATCTGTATTTTAATATTTTTTGTAAATAAGAAAATAAGATGCATGAAGAATAGAATTTTCATTTCAAAGATTAATGCATATGCAAAAAATATTGTAATAAGGATTCTGTATAAAAGTATGAAAAACAAAATATTAGAAGAGAGAAGAGTGTGGAGTTGTTACAATTCCAAAATAAGTGATTAACTGTACACAGCTCTCGGTAGACATGTAATTGCTGTTTCCTATTGCTGCCGAAGACATAACATGATAGACTCCCACGAGAGGGCTAGGAACTGAGCACCCTACAGACACGACAATGGCTGCAAAATTTACACTAGAGTTTTAATTTTTTATTATGCCGAGGAAAAATTTTATTTACAATGGATCCTAGAGAGATATTAAATGTTAAGAAACCTAAAACTCCACAAACACTTGTCACTCTGCTTATGCTTCAATTTGGATTGAAATTTCTGGTATTCCATTTCTATAAAAAGTTTTGTAGGGCATTGAGGAACCCTGATGTAATTTAAAAGGCAGAAAGTGAAGGAAGAGAGAAAATTTTTTAATGGTTTAGATTTTGAGAGTGAGCTCTTCTTATTTTGGTCTTAAAATGGAAATGTATCCATTTTCCTTTAAGAACCCCGAGCAGATAGCACGTGAGCCTGTTGTAAGAGCTTACAAACCTGGAGCAAATGCTACTCAAGAATTAAAAGAACGAGAACCAGGATCATGATGCAAAACTGGTCTGAGCAGGCTCAGACAGACTCATTTCCCACATGCCCCTCCACCTCATTCCCAGTACACCCTGAGCCTTAAATAGCTGCTTCCTCCTGACCTAATGCCTGACATCCATCAGGTGACATTTCTCTGAATAGATAATCAGAGAGAAAAGAAAAGGAACCTGCACTGTCAATACTAATCATATAGGCCAGTAAGTTAAATGAATCGAGTCTCTTTTAGACTGGCCTCTTCAAGGCAGTGGCAGTTGAGAGGGTGGGGGAATAAAGATAGACTTTCTATAAAATGCTGGTCCTTAAGAAAGTAGACCTCATCACAGCATTCCACAAGTATTTATTGAGCACTCATCGTGTGCCAGGAACTGAGTAAAAGCTGGGACACATGGGAACAAAACAATAAGTAGGGACAGATAAGTCCCTGCTCTCCTGGGGTTTACAGTCCAGCGAGAGAAAGAAAGTGATTGTAGAACAATGAGAGATGATGGTGAGGCTGCACAGGAAGCAAACAGGTCATACAAGAAAGGGTGGTCATGGTGGAGAGAGACAAGTTCAGGAAGGAGATGTGGAGTAAAAGGAGGGCAGCTTTTGGAGGTCAGACAAGAGCATTCCAAGCAGAGCAGATGGCTGGTACTGCAGTCCCAAGGGGGACGGTGCCTAGTGTGCACAAGCACTGGACAGGAATCCCTTGTGGCTAGAATGTAGTGAGAGACAGAGAGAGAGACAAAATGAGGCTGGCAGAGTTTGACAGAATCCAAATCAAGGAGAGCCCAGAAGCCCATGGGAAGGAGAGGAGATTTTATCTGAAATGCAACAGAAAGCCACTGACAGGTTTTAAAGATGGGATGGCTTGATCAGAGTTCCATTTCTAAAAGATCACTCCAGTTTCTGTATGAAGAAAAGAAAAATAAAGTGGTAAGAAAACTTAGGGGCAGTTGTTATGCTTCAGTTAGAGAAGACAGGGCTTGGGCTGAGTGGTGGTAGGAAAGATTGGTTAAAGTGAATGGACTTGGACATTTTAGGAGATAGAAGCAAATGGACATGCTGATGGATCAGACATGGGGTGAAGGGAAAAGGAGGAATCCAATAGGACCTCTGGTGTCTGGCATTTCCAAGTTGGTGAAGACTGGGAAAGCAACATGTTGAAGGAATGAGGCAGGGCATCCAAGTGGGGCTGTCAAATAGGCAGCTAGACAGATGAGTTTATAATCCCGAAAACAATAAAAACGGAAGACATGGCTGGGCCTCCTCCATTACAATATCACTTCTAAAGGGTTTTAGCCCACAAATGACTAAAGGATTGAAAACTCCTGCCTTAAAATACAATGGTCTGAAGCAGTCATTCTTTGCTTTTTTGCTATCAAACCACTCTGGATGTGATCTCCTCATGTCTGTTACATTCCCATGGACCCAAGGTGGCTCACTACATTGGCATCATGGAGAAAATAAGGTGATGCTCTGGCATACACTGGAGTGCTACTCTCCCATTAAGAAAGCATATTAAAATATGTACAAGTAAAATTGATAAATGTAAAAACTTTAACTTTTTTAGTGTATCATTTATAGGTTTAGGAAAATTACCTATTATTGGTAACAAATTACCTGACACAATTCAAAATTAACTATCTCCAGAGTGGGTCATACAGTGTTACTTAACATCCTTCCAAAAGTTCTATCAATTAGGATGCTTGCGGTTGCAAGTGACAGAATACTCAAATAACAGTAGCTTACAGAGTACTTATCTCACATAAACAAAAATCTGGAGGTCTATGTTGCCAGGGTCAATGATGGCAGGTTTGGTCATTGGCTCACTGAGGACCTGGGCTCTTTATCTTCCTGCTCAGGCATTCTTGATGGTTCCTCTCCATGCATCAAGTATTACATATGGTATCTCCAGCAGGAAGGCAGAGGGCAGGGGCAGTGAGGAAAATCCTTCCCAGAAAGCCCTATCATTTTCCCAGAATTGGGTCACATGCCTACCTATCAACTCATGACCAACAAAGGGTAATGTGATTACCAAATTGGACTAGTCCAATCATGATTCACTGTCTTGGGCTGAATGCCTTGCCTTCCAGCAAAATCATGGTCTGTTAGCAAGGAAAAAAGGGGAAAGACTATTGAATGGGCAACAATTTTGCTGCCACTATAGCCAATCCAATAATACAAAGAAAAGAAAAACAAAATAAAAATGTTGAAAAGTAGACAGAAACCATCATGATTTGCAGATAAAACATTTAAAAGACAACTGAAAAACTTACAAATGATGAGAGCTTAGGAAGGTGGCAGTGATATTCAAACAATTTGTGGCCCCTAGAAGCAGTGATTCTCAAATTTAGCTGCAAAATGGAATCATTTGAAAAAATTCTAAAAATCTCTATGTCCACCAGAATAGCCAAAACAATTTTGGAAAAGAAGAACAAAACCACAGGACTCACATTTCCTGATTTCAAAACTTGCCACAAAGCTATGGTGATCAGAACAGAGAAAAGAGAATGGAACAGAACTAAGAGTTCAGAAATAAACCCATCCATTTGTGGTCAATTAATTTTTGACAAGGATTCCAAGACAGTTCAGTGGGGGAAAGAAGAGTCATTTCAACAAATGGTGAGGAGAAAAATAGATATCCACTTGGAATAGAATAAAGTTGGATGGACCTCCTGAAATCAACTCAAAATGTGTCATAGACCTAATGTAAGAGCTGAAACTACAAAACTCTTAGAAAACATAGAAGTACGTTCTTCATGACCTTGAGTTAGGCAATGGTTTCTTAGACATGAATGACATCAAGCATAAGCAACAGAAGAAAAAAACACATTGGGTTTCATTAAAATTAAAAACTGTGGTGCTTCAAATGATGCTATCAAGAAAATGAAGAGAAACCCCACAGAATGGGAGAAAATATTTGCAAATCACATATCTGATAAGGGACTTATGTCCAAAATATACAAATTCTTATAGCTCAGCAATAAAAAGACAAATGACCCAAATTTTAAAAATAGTAAAGATACGGCAAAGGATTTGAACAGACATTTCTCCAAAGAAGATAAACAAATAGCCAATAAGCACATGAAAGATGCTCAACATTATCATTCATTAGGGAAGTGCAAATCAAAACCACACTTCACAACCCCTAGGATAACTGAAATCAAAATGACAGCTAACAATGTGGTAAGGATGTTGAGATACTGGAACCCTCATATATTCCTGGTGGGATTGTACAGTGGCACAGCTACTTTAGAAAACAGTTTGGCAGTTCTTCAAAATGTTAAACATAGAGTCACCATATGATCCAGCAATTCCACTCTGGGCATATACCCAGGAGAAATGAAAACATATGTTGACACAAAAACTTGCACACAAATGCTCACAGTAGCATTATTCTTAACAGCCAAAAAGTGGAAACAACTCAAATGTCCACCAGCTGATGAAAGGATAAACAAAATGTGATATATCCATACAATGGAATATTACTCAACCAAAAAAATGAATGAAGTGCTGATACATGCTACAACATGGATGAACCTTGAAAATATTATGCTAAGTGAAAGAAGCCAGTCACAAAAGACCACACATTGTATGATTCTATTTACATGAAAAATCCAGAATAGGCAAACCCATAGAGACAGAAGGTAGACTGCTGGTTGCTGGGGGCTAGAAGGAGGAGGAAATAGGGAGTCAGTGCTAACAGGTATTGGGCTATGAAAATGTCCTAAAGTTAGATAGTGGTGATGGTGGCACAACTCTGTGAATATACTAAAAACCACTGAATTTTACACTTTAGAAGGATTAATTTTATGTTATGTGAATTATATCACAATAAAACTATCACTTAAAAAGAACAAAAAAAGAATGAAGTGCACCTGTCACTTGAAGGATAGCAATTGACAGTATTTGTTGCTAATGAAAAAACTCGAGCTTTCAATTAAAAATTGGTATTGTGGGGGCTGGCCCGGTGGCGCAGCGGTTTGGTTCACGCTTGGCAGCCCGGGGTTCGCGGGTTTGGATCCCGGGCGCCTGCCGACGCACTGCTTGTCAGCCATGCTGTGGCAGCATCCCATATAAAGTGGAGGAGGACGGGCACGGATGTTAGCCCAGGGCCAGTCTTCCTCAGCAAAAAGAGGAGGATTAGCAATGGATGTTAGCTCAGGGCTGGTCTTCCTCACACACACACACACAAAATTGGTATTGTGGAAAACTTGTATCCACCACCAGTAGCTTGACAACTTCTCAAATATTAAGAGACTTTTGCTATGAGATTGATGGTAATATTAATGACCGAATTTTTTCAGATTGGATAATGAAATGTGTCAGTATTCTGAACATCTGCATAATTCAGTGAATCAGTGCATGCTGTTACAAGATCATGCTTGAGTACAAGATCCACACAAAGTTAGACTAATGGATTCTAACGTAACCGAGTTCAAAAAATTGTTATATGAATTTAGATTCCTTATTTCAACCAAGCTTTAAGAAACTACGTCTTGTAAAATTTGGGGGTACTACCAAAGAAGAATATCCATAATAACTATCTATAAAGGCTGTTAAAATACCCCTCCTTTTCCAGTTACATGTCTGTGTGAAGCTGGATTTCTTCACATACTTCAACCAAAACAACAGATCACGACAGACTGAATGCAAAAGCAGTTATGAGAATCCAGCTGTCATCTATTAAGCCTAAAGACATTTGAAAAAATGTACAACAATGACATATTTCTCACTGAATTTTTAAAAATATACTTTTTACTTTTCATAAAACAGATAGTGGCTTTACTGTTATTATTTTAAATGAATAAATATTTAAATTTTTTAAAAAACAATTTGACATCTTGGGGCTGGCCAGATGGCGGAGTGGTTAAGTTCACGCACTCCACTTCGGCAACCCAGGGTTCTCAGGTTCGGATCCCGGGTGTGGAGAGATGTACCACTTGTCACACCATGCTTTATATGGTGGTGTCCCATATAAAGTAGAGGAAGACGGGCACGGATGTTAGCCCAGGGCCAGTCTTCCTCAGTAAAAACAGGAGGATTGGCAACAGATGTTAGCTCAGGGCTAGTCTTCCTCACAAAAAAATAAAAAATTAAATTTAAAAAATAAAAATATACTCCATACATATCAAATTTTTTGGAGGTGGTACCTGAACATTATTTTTACCAGTCTCCCAGATGAATCCATTGTGCACCAAGTTTAGAACAGTGCCCTAGTGCCCTAGAGCAGTGGTTCTCAAATTCTGGTGTTTATCAGCATCACCTGTGAAACGTGGCAAGCCTACAGAGGTCCTGGCCCCATGCTACTTCAGTAAGCCTGGACCGCTATGTTTCCTTAGCTCTCCAGGTGATTCTGATACACACCAGGTGTGAAGACCCCTGCCTTACACAGGTCAACAGCACCAGGCCCCTTCTTCACTCTGTTTAGATTCTGGGCAGATTATTCAACATAATCTCTTCTTTCCAAAAGACCTGGGTTCAGTTTTCCTTTTCATAGGTTTCACTAAGCAAAATAACTAGAGGAAATGCCCTGCTTTTAACTGAAAAGACTCTTACTACATGAGGTGTCATCATGCAGAGATGCGCCCCAGCTCCTGGAGGGCACAGCTGCCTGGCTCCCAGAGCCTTCCTTCTGGTCTTTGCTACACAGTCACAGAGGAACTGTCACCTAGTCCCTGGGTAACAGTTACTACAGTGATCTCAGAGGATGGTGCTCTGATGGTTAGGTGACAAGTAAATCTACCATTCGTCTCCAGAATGCAAGGTTCTCTGCTGGGTCAGTTCTGTAGTCTCTTTAGAATTGGAGGGCTGCCACTCAGGATTTCTCCTAGTCAGTAAAACAGGGGAGACTTTGCTCATCCAAATGTAAGCAAGTCGGGGATAATGAGTCAGTTACTGGCTGGACTTCAGATGGCAGGAGGGTCTGGCACTGGCAGTTGCTGTCTGTGCCCTCGATGGTGTCACACAGGCCTACAAATGTAGGTTCAGGAATCATCTGGAGGACAGCAAGTCTACGGAGGGGTAACAAACAAAGACCATCCAGGCCCCTGTGTGGATTACCTTTCTCTCCTTCCATGCATTTGTCAAAAACAAGCAGAACTTGCATTTTCTGTGTAAATTTAGGTTGCCAAAAAAAGAGAGAGAGAGAAAGGGGAAGGGCTTCTAGAAACCAGCTAAGCTATCAACAGGTTACAAATGGTTTCAGGTTCTCTGCTCCCCTCACAGACAGATTTGTGTTCCTATGCTTAGATGGGGAGGAAGCTTGTGGACTGAAATCTTCCCGACTATGCAAGGAGCACTGTATGATACAAGAGAAAAGGGCAGAGTTCTCTCCAACTTCTTCAACTTACTCCTGGAAGAACAGAATCAAAATTCACTTTTGATACAACAGGCATTTAGTCCCCCTGCTGAGGTTTCTGGCAGAATCTAGGCGGAAATATTGAATGAGACTCAACTTTGGTTACTTGACTATCTCCTCTATGCCTAACACTGATAGACCCTAAAGACAATGATCAAAGAAGGATGAACATGCACACTCCAACTTACTTGGGTAGAGAAACTGTAGCTCATGTCTATAATTGGCCTGTTATTGTACCTAAGGCACTAACATCCGGTTATCAGGAAAAAACAACATTGTATCACCCTTAAAGCTTCTTCCAGTAGGACCAGTAGGATAACATGGATTAGGTGAGAGTACTTGGCCAACCTGAGTCCTCTGCACATTACCTGAACCCTAAGGGTCACGAAGACGGGGAAAGAGGGCCTGACACAGTAATGAGCTGTACTTTTTATGTACATGATTTGTAGCATCACACCATATCATGTTTCTTTGTTTATAGGTGTATGTTGACAAAAGTGTAATGTGATTTTTCTCTTCAGCCTCCTTCATATATGACTTTCACCCCAATTGACCCTAAGAATCCATTTATCTACGGGAATATTAGAATTTCTTTCAAAGGTAGTGCAAAAAGATGGGCCAGCCCAGTGGCATAGTGGTTAAGTTTGCACACTCTGCTTCAGCAGCCCGGGGTTCACAGGTTCAGATCCTGAGCATGGACCTACACACTGCTCATCAAGCCATGCTGTGGCAGTGTCCCACATAAAATGGAGGAAGATGGGCATGGATGTTAGCCCAGGGCCAATCTCCGTCAGCAGAAAGGGGGGATTGCAAAACAAATGTTAGCTCAGGGCTAGTCTTCCTCACACAAAAAAGCAGTGCAAAAAGAAAGAAGTAATAAGCTGTTTCTGTCCTTCAGAACTAGGATTATGCAGAAGAAAAATAAAGTCACAGATAGACTACTGTCTTGAGAGAGGATTTCCTAAATTCCATCATTTTTGCATTTTATTTATAAAGGGTCAATCCCTCAGGCCCCAACTCCTAGTGCTCTCCTGCAGGGTAGGGAGGGTGGCACTTATGATCAGGAGAACTAGGTATGCTCTATGGCGGTGGTTCTCTCTTAGAGGGATTCTGATCCCCAGAGGACACTGGGAAATGTCTGCAGATATTTTTGGTTGTCACAACTAGGGACAGTACTATTGGCATCTAGTGCATAGAGACCAGGGATGCTGCTCCACGTCCTACAATGCACAGGACGGCCCCACCACATAGAATGATCTGGCCCCAAAGAGCAACAGTGCTGAGGTTGAGATCCCACTCAATGACAGAGTTCTCAAAGTGGGGTCCTCAGACCAGCAATATTGGCATCGCCTGGGAACTTGGCAGAAATGCAAATACTCAGGCCTCACCACAGACTTACTGAATCAGAAATTCTGGGGATGGGGCCCAGTAATGCAAGTTTCAATGAGCCCTCCAGGTGACTGTGATGCACACTAAGTTTTATGTTCTATGGAAGTAAGAGGCTATGATATGGGACCACCTGATATTTTTCAGCTCTGGTGATGGTGGGAAGGAGAAGCAAGAGAGAGAGAAAAGGAGCCGTGCTGCAATTTTTGCTGCTTTCTCCTCTCTGGTCTTCGACTGAGAGATGTGGAGTGGGTGTAGCAGTGAAGGAAGCACTGAGCAGGGAGCTCTTGCCCTATGACCTCCTTGGACTGTGGAGGTCCTTGTCCCTATGGGTGCTGCTGGCCCCCTGGCATGTATGGATGCAAGAAGCATACTCATGATCTTGATGCTCTGGTCTGATTGGGGGCTGCAACAGCCCCCTGTACAACTGGCCTGACCCTGGCTCCCACAGGAGCTCACAGAGCCTCTGAGTTCTGGCTGTGATTCCTTTTGCTCTTGGCTTGAAAGTCTCCTCGGCAGTCCTCGATGCACTGCTGACTCACCTCCAAGGTGACCCACTCTTCCAAGCCCCCCAGAAGCTTGTCAGCTAATCCCAGGGCCTATTTACATTGGGCTGGAATTTGCAGTGGCTTGAAAAAGTGAAGCTTCATTGATCTTTCCTCTTCCTGCCCAGGCTGTGCCACCAAGTTGATTCACTCCAGGCACCCAGATGGCATTCTCTGCCCTTTGCTATGGCTCAGAAGGTGTGCAGCCACCACTAGGACTGGGAGTAGAACAGGGAATCAAGAAGATCTAGGAATCAGGTGCCAAAGGTGATAACCAGGAGGTGGGTAGAGAATGGTAAGGCGATAAGGAGAGGCACCGGATGGGGCAGTTGGTTGGCTTAAGTCTCAGAGAAGCAGGGTTTTCACTTGAGTATGGAAAAGCAATGGTATGGAATGAGCAGTGGGGAGTAAAAGGAAAACAGGTCTTTTTACACTGAAAACACAAAGCATTTATGAACTGCCTATCTTTTCCTGCATTAACTTTTATATTTTATTTGACTTCTTAGATAGATCACTTTTGCTTCAGATTTACATTTGTGGGGTCAAGTACTCTGAGCATCTTCTCATTTTTTTCAACATTTTACTTGGTGGTCAAACAGCTTTTATTATAGCAATACAACAAAGGGTATGCATTGAGTAGGTTTAGTTTATTGTAAGCATCAAAAACAGGTTAGCTAACTTATGCGAAGAGGAATGCACTGATGGGTTAGGAAGTGGATGGTAGACCCCAAGTAGGGCATGGGATAATCAGGGAAGCCAGGGTAGTTCCAGATACCTAGGTGTCAGGACTGGTAGGTTACTCACAGCCCCACTGTTGAAATGACTCAGCTCAGTCCATTTCCTACTTTATGTCACGCCACTCAAGATTCAATATCCTGGAAAAGAAAGTCTGATTGGTACACTGTATGTCACATGCCCACCCCTGGGAGCGAGGGACAGTTGCAGGTGGGGAGGAAGGGCAGCTTGATTATCAGTCCCTAAAGACTCTAATGAAGGGAGCATGGGTGATTCTCCAAAACGATATCTGGATCCTTCTACCAACAAAGGAGCAAGGGAGGCTGAGCACACAGACACTAGACATCCACCAGGGGCAGGCACAGAAAGTCTGCAACACTTCCTGTTGTGACTGCACCATGCATCCCCTGCCTATGGTGACCTGAGATAGAGTGGTAGAAAAAGTGCTTGAAATTATCAAATATGGCAGCATTAGAAAAAGCAGTAGGAAACATGGTAAGTTTCAAAAAAAGCTAAGAATTGGAGGATGTTAGGACCTTGGTTTACAATAAGCCAGGGATCCAGAAGCACAGTGGAAATGTATGGAAGGAAGAGAGGCTGAGGGAGTTGGGTTAGGGCTGTTAGAGGATGGACTAGTTAGGTCATCTTAAAATGGGAGGGGACAAGTGGAGCTCTTTCTATATGAGAAAATCTGGCTGTCACGCCAGGGCAGTGAGGAAGGGTTCAGGTTCCCAGGAGACAGAGATAAAGAAGGCAGAATGTGCACTATCTCAACTAGAAAGATCCAAAAAGACTGTCCCGGATGCTGCAAATTACCCTCCAGAATGCCACACCTAGATGAGACATATTTGTGAACTGGATCTCTATGCCAGGTTTAAATTCCTCAAACACGATGATCTGCCAAGAAGAAGAAGGTCGGGTGGCCATAAGATTCAAGTTCTGCCTCTGAGGCAAGGCAGAGTCCAGGAGTGGACTGGGAGATGGGAGGTATGATGGGGGGAGTTCACCTCATTTGACCCAGGTCGAAGCCAGGGTCCTGGAAGGTAAAGGGTCTCCTGGGGACCTATATTCCAGTAGCGTCCCAGGTTTTGTCCATTGATGAATATTACTCCTTTTGTCCAGCCCTGAAAAAAGATTGGAATGGAGGATTCAAGATCTGAGTTTTAGATGTAAAGACACAAGGGGTGAAGATACACACACACACACACACACACACACACCATAAATACACCAGGTCATAGTCATAGACACACCCAGACAGGATGGATTACCAACTATGGCCCTAGATGGGAGGTGACCTGGAGAGTTCTGTGCTACTGCCCCTGGCCTGGCTGGGGTTGGCTCAACATCCAGGCCCCAAGAAGGAGGGCACTGATTTCTAACTCATCTCCCCATATCTGCCCTGAGTCGGGGAAGGGTATTCCATTTACCATCAGGCATTCATCAAAACATGCTGGGCCCAGAACAGAGCTAGAGTTGTAGAACTTCGGGTTTGGCAGTAAGAGTGCATCAGCATTTCCCCTACAACATCCCCAGCACATGCTGCATGGTGAGTTCATGGGCAGTTAAGTGTCTCAACATCTTGGATTATGGCTGGGGACTAGTGGGTCATGCTCATTAAATTCCCCGTGCAGTGAATTCTACAGCTGTCCCCACTAGAACACACCACTCACGTCTCTGCCACGTTTGTTTAGCTTCTACCCACACCCTAGTCAACACCAGGGAAGGGGCAGCCTCCCAGACAGCTGTGGAGTGGCTGAGGCCCCTGAGGGCTTTGATTTCCTTACACAGGGCAGGGCCCATGCACTAAGGAGCTTTCTCACAAACTTTTTTTGGGATGGGAAGTTGCGGGGGACGTGGGCAGGGGAGAAATATCACTAACCTCCAGTTTTATGAAGGTGTCTTTGGGATAATTACCGATTCTCAGGGTGCCGAGGAAGAAGGCAGGGCCCTGAAGTTGGTATAAGACTGGTTTCCAGATGTTACGAAGGGCCCTAAGGGAAAGTCAAGCACCAGTGGAAAGGTCATGCCCTTCTTTATAACGTGTCAGTAGAGATTTTTTTTTTGCAGAGAAAGATTTGCCCTGAGCTAACATCTGTTGCCAATCTTCCTCTTTTTTTTTCCTCCCCAAAGCCCCAATGCATGGTTGTGTATCCTAGTTGTAAGTCCTTCTAGTTCTTCTATGTGAGCCGCCACCACAGCATGGCAACTGACAAATGGGTAGTGTGGTTCTGCAACCGGGAAATGAACCCAGGCTGCCAAAGTGGTGAGAGTGCCAAATTTTAACCACTGGGCCAACAGGGCCGGCTCAGCAGTGACTTTTGAGGGAAGTCTCTTCTCTGCCCGAGGCCAGCATCCCTTCTGTAGCACAGGCACATGCCTTTCACAGTGCATGATGCAGTGAATAAAACAGCAGACCATGAGTTGGGTGAATGAAGGGATGGTCACCCTTCCCTTCCCTCTGTCTGCCCCAGACAACTATGAAACTTGGGGTCATTTCCTTCAACATTCTGGATATCGATCTCTCTTATTTGAAAACTGAGGGGGTTAGGCTGGATGGTCTCTGAGCTGCTTTCCATCTCTAAATGCTTACCCTCTTTGATCAATCACCTTGAGTCGATAGTCTGGCACTCACCTTTGTATGAATTTAGTGTTCATTTCCAGGCTGTAGATTTTAAATTTTCTTAATGGAGAGTTGTTCAGATATATATCCCCAGTTAAACCTGTAGGAGAGGGAAGAAAGGGAGCATGAAGAAGGTGGGAAGGACACAGAGATGTGAATGGGCTGTGGCCAGGGCTCCCCCTGAGGAGGATGCTTTCCTGGCCTCACAGGGTGGAAGGTTCCTACAAAATCCTGCATGGATTCTTCCTTCTGAGTGTACATGTACACCTCTTAGAGTTGCGCCTACATCTTGCACATTAACAGTGCAGAAGTCCCTACAATTCCTGCCAGGTCTGGCCAGCCCAGCAGTTCAGACTAACTTTAACTCTTAGGGAGGTCAAAGCACCTGGAGTAGGAGAAGGAAAGTGTGTGACTCTGTGCCCAGGAGGCCAGGGGGAGGCCAGGGGAAGGACAGGACACAGGCACTGGGCTCCAGAGAAGGAAAAATCAACATTTCTAGGGAAGGATTCAAATCATTTTGTTCTCCAAGGGCATTTCTACAGCTTTCTTCAAAAACCCTCCCAAAAGAGGACAGGCAGTCTGCTGCCTTGGTAATTAGAGAACACACTAATTCGGGGGAACCTAGGAAAAAGGACACCATCATCCTTTTCTATTGAAGCAAGATTTTCCCACAGTTTCTACACATGGCCGAAAGATCCTGCTCTCTTCCACAGCATATCCCTGGCCATAGCTGTCCCCAGCCTGGGGTAAGAGCAATAGGAATTTGGTGCCTCAAGGTCTCAAGCGTCTTCATTCTGGGGCCCACCTTTTCTCTCCTTATTGATATCCTGCCCATAGGCGAGTCGACCTTGATTCTCCACCAGGATCGTCAATGTCAGGTAATCCTTGTGGCCCTGTCCAAGACAGACAGCCAGAGTGGAGACCACTCAGGCACTCTTCTGTAGACCTCTTAGGTCTCCCCTGAAACTAAGATAGGCCATAAGCAGGGTGATGACAGAGAGCAGACCTCAGAACCCTGCAGACCTCCAACTCTGGGTCATGTCAACCCTTGGGCTCTTGTTTCTCCTACTTATCCCCCCACCTCCACCATCCTGTGCCAGGCCTTTCAGGAAATAAAGAGTCACTTGAACATTTTACCAGAGACTCTATTGAGGCTGGTGACCAACGTAGAGTTTTTTGAGCAGAAAATATCCAACAAGGAAAAGTTCTGCTCAATCAAACCAAATATACCTGTACCTTACAGAAACACAGCTCTCCCTTATCCCTGTTGGGCT
Source organism: Tapirus indicus (assembly GCA_031878705.1). Classification (NCBI taxonomy): domain Eukaryota; kingdom Metazoa; phylum Chordata; class Mammalia; order Perissodactyla; family Tapiridae; genus Tapirus; species Tapirus indicus. Next base: position 83,050,805 of record CM062924.1, on the reverse strand, counting down.
CCTATGTAAGGAGAAATCCAAAGGACAGTGGAAGAGAAAACAGGCTATCCCAGGGCCAGGCCATGCTTACAGTTGAGCCCAGGGCCTAGGCAGGCACTAGAACTATTAATCCATTAACAACACTGGATTATATACATTTTTCGTGGGAATAGTCAGCTGATTAGTGGAATGATCCAGGACTCCTATATACTTCTCCTCCAAAAACACCTGTCAAAGAAAGAGGAAAGCACTATTAGGTCCTCAGAAGGAAAGGGGGAAGAGGGGCCTTGGAAAAGCAAAGCAAAGAGCAAGTTCTAGGGCAATGATTAGCTATGTCTCCCAGAATATTACAAGCTGACCACGAGTTAACAAAAATAGAGCCCGTTTAAACCAGTGCAGTCATGAGATGTATGGAGCGAAGTCTGGAGAACAGTGTCCTGATACCAAATCTGGGCCCTGGCTCCACTGCAGGGCAAGGAGGGAAAGAAAGAAATTTAAAAGACCTGTAAGGAATGAGGAAAGAAGGAAGGCAGAGAATGAGCAAATATTTTTAAAGAAATGGTGGCTAAAGGGGAGGCGGGGGCTCTAGGTGGAGCAGCAGCCTACCCGCCTTGCCCCGTGAGCTCTCCTCTACTGTGAATCCAGTCTGCCAGGCTCTCCCAGATTCTTCTCTGGAAAGGCTGCCACCACCACTACATCTGATTTTAGGAGCGTCCTGAATGTAAACCATTTCTTTTCTCTCACCTACTATATTGTTTCAGTCCCAGATTAAGCCAACCAGAAGACTCTCTACTCTAGCCGTGCAGGACCAGAGAAGAATATTTGCCCCTTAGATGGAGTTAGATCACAATTTTTCAAATAAACTTTGATCAGGAAACTATAAAAATTAAAAGTCACAAGTATTAAAAACACGTAAATGTTAATATTATACAGTACACAGAATTCATATTTTAAACTTATTAGAGTCAAACTACAAGGTTTATATACTCTGTGATCACTTACTGAACACTTACTGAATAACTGAATATTTCCTTGGGGAAGGGGTCACCAAGGTTAAAACACAACCCCCGCCACTGAGGAACTCAGATAGAGAGTTACACAAAGAAATTATTAGAACATTTCACAATAGCTAACATGGAACTGTGGACAGACTGCTGCGTGAGCACAGAGAAGGCAATAATAAGTCCTAACCAACAGCAGAATCCAGGCTATTTCACAGACATGATCCTGGTGTCTGGGGAAATCAATGGAAGACTGTAATTGGGGAAGGGGCATGACGAGATCTCTACCTTGGGAAGGAAACTCTGGTGGCACTATAAGCGAGGGATTTAGCAAGGAAGAGGATAAAGATGAAATAGGAAAATCAGTTATGAGGTTCTAACAATAGCAGAAGCAAGATACAAAGACGATTATAAGGCAACAACAGTGTGGATTTTAAAAGATGACCAACTGAGTAATCTTTCATCATACAGGGGCCAGCTGAGAATAAGGTATGAAGAAAGGGTAAGGGGAGGGATGGCAGCAGCATTTTCAGGTTGGGAGGCTGTGAGTCCATGAACGGATGTGAGGAATATATGATGAGGTTCATTTAGGAAGCTAATGAATTTGATTTTGGACATGATGAGTTGGAGAAGCCAATGGAATGTACATCCCAGTGGAGAGAAATGTTCATACAGCAAGTAATACGGGTCTGTAACTAAGGAGGAGTAGGGGAGAGATGGAGTCACAAAGGAGTACTTGAAGCCTTAGAAGGTGATATAGACAGCACAGAGATTATAAAGAGCAAGGAAAGTTCATCAAGACCTGGAGAAAACAGTTCTTTATTTGGACTGAGATGATGAAGTCTTTAACCTTGTCTCTGGTACCTTCTATTCAAAGATCCTTTGAAAGTCATTTAACTTCTCTGAGGTTTCCTCATTTGTAATAAATATCTTAGATGGATGTTTTGAGAATTAAATGAGAAGAGCCAACTGTAATGTGCTATGTAAATGTTAGAGATTGCTGTGCATAAGTACAGGGACTTCTAAGCTTTTCCCAAGTCTCCTTAAAATACACCATCAACTCCCACAAGGGTTCACTGAATACCCTCCCCGGGAATGTTTACACACCTTAGATCTACAAGAGCAGTAGCTTACATATAAAATGTGTCACTGAAGGGACAGAGGTTAAGAAACAGTGATGATTTTTTGAAGCTCAAGGAGAGATTTGACTATCAGTTTGACATTCGCCTCAGCAACACCACTGGGTCTTATTAGCAGAGAAGTGCCACTGGGATCCATCCATTGTCTCCTACCTGACCCCGATCTCGAACATGACCCCTTGAGGTGAGGAGGCCTCCAGTGGTGATGACAGTCTCATAAACTATGTACCCATAGGACTGACCACTCCCTTGGTTCACAGACAGCTTCTCCATGCAGATGGGCTTGGCAGACCTGATGGGCTATGGCAGAAACAGGAGCAAAAACCAGGCTGAAGGTTCAGGCTGGAGAAAAAAATTTTAGAAACTTCCCAAAGAAACTCCTGCCCAAAGTTCACTTCTCCAAATAAATGGCCCTAAGAGTCTTGGGGACAGAAATACAAAAAATGAATAATTAACGATAATCATACTTAAGTGTCACATATAAATTGCCGTTTTTGTTTTCCAAACCAACCTGATATTTCTCTACATGTGCTAGCCAGTGATGTATTCTTATTTTTCAGATGGGAAAGCTGAAGTCCAGAAAAAGGGAATGATTGGTTCAACTTGCTCATCGATTCATGATAGAGCCTGGACTAGACTCCTGATTTCAGGAATCTCAACCCAAGTGTGCCAGAGTCTGTCTATCATTGACCTTCTCTTCTTTTTCCTTTATACACTACCTAAGAGAAATCATCCTAATCCACGGTATAAATGACTAGGATTATTCATGAATCGGCACTATCTAGCACTATGTCTGTTTACCCTCATGTCTGCTGGACTTCTCCATCTGAATGTCCATAGATGTTTCCAATGCAATATCGCCCAAACTATATTTACCATAACACTTCCCCATCTACTCTTTTTCCTTTCCAAATAGCAATACAGTCAAAAAGGTAAAAAGTATGGACAATGTCTTGTCCCTCTTCCTCTTCCTCAACATTCCCCATCAACCAGTCATCACCTCCAATAGAGTCTGATTCTAAATATCTGTTTCATTAATCCTTCTTCTTCCTTCCCATTATCTAAGCTCAACTTCAGTAGACTTCTATTTGGTTTTAGTGCTCTAGCATGGTCCCACTCTAATCCATCCCCCATAGAGCTGCCAAAGAAATTCTTCTGAAATGCAAAGCTGGTCATGTGATTCCCAGCCCTGCTTTAAAATAGCTTCCCATAACTTTCAGAGAAATGTTCAAATTGCTTAGTGTAAAAACACAGCCCTTCAGAACTCCTTGGAGAAATAGATGATTCCAAGTCTGTGGAGCCACACAGCCTGAAACATCCTGGGAACCAAAAACCAAAGATATCAAAAGCTCCTGGAGTCATGTCAAGAGGACATAGGAGCCAACTGAAAGGATCCACTGCTACTGGTCTAGGATGGGACAATTTGAGCATCCAAAAGAACGACTGTAGTGGGGTAGAAACATTTTAAATGTGTTAAAAATTTGTGAGTTTATAATCAAACATAGAGCAACAACAGCAAAACACTGCATTGGCTACCTTTGGAGGATATCCAGGAATAAATTCACTGTCCTGATAAAAGAAAATACTTGAACTTTTATCCCGACTTTTCTGTACAAACTATACATCAAGGTACCAAGACAACTGGTGAAGAAAAGTTCCTCTATGTAGAAGAATTCAAATGAATAAATGCAGAAGGAATTATAGAATCAGAATGATACCATTTTGAAAGCCTTAATGAAATATTGGATATAGGCAATAATCATCGATGGCTGCTAAAATCATTAGGTCAAAGGCTGAGAGGAAAATAAATAATGAATAGATTAGACTAACACCACCTGAGCCCACTGATCAGTTATGAAAACAGAAACAACCAGTCATTATGTGCTTGATATACAATGCATAAAAAGTACAATAGCACCATCTATGAAGTACACTTGCAAACACTTTTAAAAACCACCACCTAACTTGAATCTCATCAAGCATCTAGATCTAACTACCAGTTTACACAAAATGCAGAGAGTATAAAGACACATTACCAGACACATGAGGATCTAATCAGCAAAACTCAGAATGTAGGGAATTCTATAGTTCAAATCCAGGTTCTTCAATAAATAAATGTAACAAAAAGAAGGGGAAAAATCTTTCGATTAAAAGAGACACATCAACTAAATGCAATGTGTAATTGACCTAATTTGGATCCTGAAATTAACAAACCAATGCTAAAAAAATTATGACATAATTGAGAAAATTTGAACACTGTATATTTTGTGATTTTATGTGGTGGTATGCTATAGCTGGTTTGTACTAGCTCATGAGAGCCAACTGTGCACATCTCTTCCCAACTCTGTATTCAGTGTCATCATGTTACTAGCTTGAAATTACCCATATGGGAGTTTTTACACCACAGGAATTGGCAAACACTACTAATCAGAGTTTTTTCTTCCAGAGAGCCAGTTGCTAAACATTTCCCAGGAAATCACTACTTGAAGGGATTCTTATTATTACTATCATCATTATCATAATCATCATCATTATTAAGGGTGACAATGATTTTGTACTTGTGTTTTTAAAAAAGAATCCTTATCTTTTGAGATACATATTGAACTATTTACAGCTGAAATTACATGATGTTTAGGATCTGCTTTAAAATAATCTCATAAAGAGCTGGGGAGGGAGAATAAGGGTATAAACGAAACAAGATTAGCCACATATTGATAAAATTGAGGCTGGGTGATGAGCACATGGCGGTTCACTACTGTTTTCTCTGCTTTTTGTTTATGTTTTCAAACTTCCACCAGAAAAAGTTAAAACCACAAAGGCCCTCCACTGTGTGGTGCCTGGCTCTCTACTCCCCACTCTCCCATAAAGACTTTTCATTCCAGTCCTATTCGCAGCTCCCCAAATGTGCAGTTTCTTCCATATCTTACCATTTACATATGGTGTCCACTGTCCCTCAAACTCCTTTACCTCTCCCACTCTGCCCTGTTGTCATCTCATTAACTCCTATTCATCCCTTGGATCTCAAAATCACCTCGACCAGGATATAATCTTGGGTCCTGTGATTGTCCAGCATTCTGAGCACATCTCTATAATAGCAACAGCTGGCACACATTTAGCACTTGCTATGTGCCAGGTACAGATATTAACTGTTCAATCCATACAACAATCCTATGAGGTAGGTGAAATTATTAGCCTCATTTTACAGATGAGTAAACTTAGGTAGAAGAGGTTACATGACCTCCCTAAGTGAAATATTGGTTCAAGGATTCAAACTCAGTCTGACTTCAGAGCTTGTGTTCTTTAACCAACACCATGTCCCCTTGACAACACTGTGCTGCCGCCATTCCTCTCCCTTAGAACCTATAGCCCTCCAATCCCTACTCTCCTCCCCATTAGACCAGAAGTTCCCTAGAAAAACATCTGGATAATGCAGGTCCACAAACATTAGTGTTGAGTAAGTGCAGTATGAATAACTATGAAGGGTTTCCTCTAGACCAGTGGTTTTCAAACCGTGCTCCTCCAAACCCCAGGAGTAAGTCAGAAGTGGCACATGGACCATCCTAGAGAGGTGATGACTGACCCTTAGGGAGGATGAAAGTACAGAGCCTCAGAACTACTACCCCTGATTTCAGCAGCACATGCTTTATGTATTGAACTTTGCAGTAAGTTTGAAAAAAGGGTCCCTCTACTAACATAAGAAAGGGTCCCTCTACTAAAATAAAAGTTTAAAAATTATTGCCCTAGATCCAGCCAGTGTACCTTCATTCTAACCATCTTCAGAAGGCAGGGGATCTTTTCTCAGCTAGGCTATGAAAGGAAATGTTCCCAGTATCCTGCAGTGTTTACACTGTTTCTTCAAATTCAGATTTTCTTATTCTAGGTTTCTTATTCTGAATTGTAAAATTAGGAGAAGGAACTAAAACTGCTAAGGATTGCTTTCTGTTCCCCAATAACTTACTCCCTCCCTCTTCTTTGAGCTAAGCCTTTCCCTTCTCTCTCTTCTGTCCAAAAACTATCCCATGCTTCTATGCCCAGGAAATTCTTACCTCGTCCAGGTAGGGCAGGATGTCCCACAGTGATACGTAGTATGCTGCTATCACTGACTTATATACAGCCTTAGGTCTAGAATCTGGCTGGTGGGGCTTGGGAACCTCTACAATGAAAAACAGGAGATTGGGCCATCCCAGGATCCTCCCCCATCCCCATTCAAGGACACAATGTACTCTGCTATCCCAAAGCCACCAAGAATGAAGGGCGCAGTCACAGGGCATGCCTTCCCAATTCCAAGAGGTCATAAGGCAGGCAATAATTGAGTGAGATTCCTCTCATATCTACAGGCTCTGAGGCAGGGTAACCTGTTGTCCTGGGAAAGGAGGTGGCACATAAATCCCTTTCCTGGACGGGTAGGTCTCAACCCCAGCTGCTCATCAATATCTCCTAACATCCCATGGGAAAACATACATGCTCCGATTCTGCCCCTTTCTCTTCATTTCAACCAAGACATAATTATCTAACTGCTCTGGGAAGGGCCTGGCACCTCTGGTTTTTAGAAATTCCACAGAGGATTCTGATGTACAGCAACATGGCCCTAGATGCTGGGCACCTAGACAGCGGGCCCTGCATCTTGTGCTTATTTGAATCCCCACTACCCAATGATCAAATAAACTGAGCAAACTGGACATTTCCACAAAAGAACATCTCTATCCATTTCCTCACCCCCCTCTTCACAGGACAGAGACCATTTGAGGGCTGAGTTATCATTCAGATTAAGGTTGTTGCTGGGTACCTATAACAGAGCTAAAAAACTCTTGAAATGAAATATACTCAGGTGTATATTCTCCATCCTCTGTCAGCAGTGCCCCATAGTCTGAAAGATATAAAGAAATTTGTCACTTTCCCCAAGAAAGCCACAGCTTCAGCAAAAGAAGGGATGAGAGCTTAGTACTTAGCAAAAGGATCCTTAATACAGCAGCATTGGGAGGAAAAACTTTTGGCATTAGACAAGAAAACGCCAAGTCCCAGTTAGTTCAAACCAGGAGACATCTGACGTGATTTCCAGTGCTTTCTGTTGGAGGCAAATAGCACCAGTCCCTGGATATCTAATAAGCCCTGCTGAGAGCCTAAGGCTGGCGACCTCCTTTCTTTCTTTCACCCTTGACTTTTCAGTTGGTCTGTTAGTAGTGTTGGAGATTGGGGAAGACAATACTCTGGTGCTACCAAGAGATTCAAAGTAATGGGTTTTGCAGTGAATCTCTAAGAACAAGGATCTGTACAGTGGATGGACAAGATTAAGCTACTGATTTCTCTGCTTGCAAAGTCCCACACAGCCTATATTCTAGTGGTGGATAAATTCTAGCACTGTCAAAAGAACAAATATCAAATCCTCAATCCCCAGCATACATTAAAGGCAAAACAGATGAATAGTTCTGGAGACTGTTCTCAGAGGCCCACCCTAGGAAGCTCAAATGCTCAGGCTCAAATGGTGGGGTGGCCTAGGTTGGAGACAACTTTGGGGACAAGTACTTGCCATAGCTGGTGACCATAGGGAGATAATTGTCTAAAGATGCAGATCCACCCATGAAGCCAAAGTTGGTGCCACCGTGGAACATATAGAAGTTGAGGGAGAACCTCAAGTTGAACATTTCATGCACATTTTTCATTAACACTACATATAGGTAGGAAGAAAAGGAGAAATGGGGGAGAGAACTAAAGTTTGAGGGACTTAAGAGCCCCTTAGGGGATTTTCAAACTGCATAGATTAAACATTTGTTTGTGCATCTTTGTCTTAGGTAAATATATGTCCAGCTCAGTGTTTCTGAAGCACTTAGTAACTTCTCACAGGGACTGATCTGAAATCCTGGCACCAGGAACATTTACCTTCAAACTATATTTTAATGATCTTCATCAATTCTCCAGGAAGAACGTGGCAGACAATCCGGGACCGGATAACATTCTACTTCCACACAACACACTTCTATTGAATTGCCCTCATCTGTCAGAACAACTCACTCTAATTACTCTAACAGCCTCAACAAAATGTAATCAGAATGGAAACCCTGCTAAAATTTTAATTTCGATTACAATGACCTCTGGCGGGCCCATTCTGTGCTGTCATTTTACCTGCACAGATGTCTGTAAGGTGTCTACTTCATCACATTGATACTTATGAAGCTATAAGATCTGCAGCCTTGTCCCCTAAATTTCAAGTACTCTGCTGAGCAGGAAAAAACAGGACAGTGCCATCTGTGTCATCTATCCTCCTGAGAAAGGAACTAAGGAGTACTCACCATGTGAATCTAGAGTATGGCGGGCAGTGCCCCATCCGTCCAAAGAGTTTGCTGTATATACCATCATCAATATGGGGCTGCGACCCTGAGGAAAATGAAGTGTCAATTTTATAAAGTTTGGTGCAATTGAGAAGCCCTGAATTGCTGAGGAGGGAATTGTAAGGTCCAGTTCACAAACCCTCTTTACAATTTGGAGCAGCCCCTCACTGCTCAGAAACTCTGAGTTCTACTCTCCCATTCTCACATCTCTTCCTGGTCTCGTTACGTACTGGTTTCTCTGGCCTTCTCGCTCAGGCTTTGGTAAAATCAACTGCCATCACCACATTTCCCTTTCTGGAATAGTCTCTTCATTTCCTTGAGTGACCAGAGTAGAGGTCTAGTAAGAAAGTACCTGACCCAAAGGAAGTACTAAAAATGTTCAACAAATGACTGCCAAAAATGTTGAATTCCATAAATAAGAATTCCTGAATCCCAGAATTCCCACACACCTCTCAGCTCCCACTCCTTCCTTTTGCCATCTCTGTGTGTCATCTCTAGTTCCGTCACCTTTCAAGCCATTGGGATGAACAAGCCTCGCTATTCAGGCTTGGACTGGAGTTAGCCTTTTCAGTTATGCTCCTTCTTGCACTGCAAAATTAACTCATCCTTTGAATTTCTGCTTTCCTTACTGCCACTATCTTAACTCTGGAGCCCTTAAATCCAGCCGCCTGCAGCATCCATGTTCAGGCCTAAGCTGCCAAATGCTTCCGAGAAAGGCAAAAAACACTGCCAACTTGACCACTATAAAATCATGCGATTTGACTTATCTTTATATGTATTTCTGCCTAGGATTCTTTACATTTAACATTTTTTTAAAATTCTATTGAATTCCAAAAATAATGTTCTCACTCCTTTAAGGCTAATTAAACTGAAGCCATGTGGTTCCAGTTCCTGCAGCCTCCTTCCCCTCAATCTCACAGAATCCCTAAATCACAGATCCTCACATTAGAAAAGATTTCTTCTTTGAGCTTGTCTAATATATCACTTCTCCCCTCAGCAGACACTGCCGTCTCTACACAGTAGACCGCACACAGGGATTCTGCAGCCTCTCTGTTCTCACGTGATGAGGAATTCATTGCCACACAAGACAGTCCATTCCATTTTTGGAGAATTCAGATTGCTAGAAATTACAACCTTATATTGAGGCAATGTAGTTTTGTTATTCATTTTACCCATTGAAACTAATTCTGTTCTCCAGTACTACAAAGAATTTCCCTTTCACATGAAAATACTCCTAAATTTTGAAGATACCACCAAATGAGTCTTACTTTTAATGTTATGTTCATTCTCAAGTTCCTTTTTTTACTTTTTTTTTTTTTTGGTAAGAACATTTACATTTTACTCTCTTAACAAATCTCAATTATACAATACAGTATCATCAACTATAGTCACCATAGTATACATTAGATCCTACAGATCTTACAAGTGAAAGTTTGCACCGTTTTACCAACCTCTCCCTGTTTCCCCCACCCCCCAGCCTCTGGCAACCACTTTTCTACTCTCTGTTTTATGAGTTCACTTTATCTCTTTTAGATTCCACATAGAAGTGACACCATATGGCATTTGTTATTTGTCTTTTCATGTCTCGCTTATTTCACATAGCATAATGCTCTCCAGGTTCATCCATGTTGTCACAAATGACAGATGTCCTTCTTTTTTAAGGCCGAATATATTTCATTTTATATATATATACATATCACATTTTCTTTATCCATTCATCTGTCACCACACACTTAGGTTGCTTCCATACCATGGCTATTGTTATGGTGCTATGAACATGGGAGTACAGATATCTCTTCAGGATAATGATTTCATTTCCTTTGCATATATACCCAGGATAGGATTGCTGGATCAGATGGAAGCTCTATTTTTAATTTCTTGATGAACCTCCATGTTTTTTTCCATAGTGGCTGTACCAGTTTACATTCCCACCCACCAGTACACAAGGGCTTCCTTTTCTCCATATCCTCCCCAGCACTTGTTATCTCTTGCCTTTTACATAATAGACATCCTAACAGGTGTGAGGTGATGTCTTATTGTGGTTTTGATTTGCATTTCCCCAATGATTTAGGGATGTTGAGTGTCTTTTCATGTACCTGTTGGACATCTGTATGTCTTCTTTGGAAAAATGTCTGTTCAGGTCCTTTGCTCATTTTTTAATTGGGTTATTTGGGGTTTTTTTGCTACTGAGTTGTATGAGTTCACTGTATATCTTGGATATTAACCCCTTATCAGATATGTGATTCGCAAATACTTTCTCCCATTCCATAGGTTGCCTTTTCCACTGGTTTTATTGCCCTCGCATTCTTCCTCCTCCTCCATCATCATCACCATCACCACCACCACCACCATCATGATGTTAGCATCTACTTGAGTGTTTACTTTGCCCAATAACTGTACTCCTTCTCCATATTCTCTTGGAACACACTCACGCCAATCCCTGCACATCTCTGCACCACCTGCACCATTTCCTGATGTTGGTCCTGTCATTACGTGGCTGGATTCTCAGCCCTCTGTACTCTTCTCTAAATCTTAGTGCTGTCTCAGACTGCAGGAGGATGGGATTAGGGATTTAATTTAGAATTCCAGGCATTGTTTTATGTTGACGGTAATTAACAGATGCTTCTTTTGCTCCTAATACCATACAGCTCAGTTCCATGCAAAATGAAACAGGTAACCACTGATCTCCTCTGAGGTAGAAATCTATGCCACCCTCTGACTTCCAGTTACCCATTAATACTTTTACTGCATTTAGCACCTCCTATCTTGTATTGTTTATTTACGTTTCTTGTCTTTCTCGTTGGACCATAAGTAGTCAAAGGCGAATGGGGCCATGAGTAAATGGTTAACAAAAATCTTTCTCTTTGCTCACACAAATTGACTTTAGGTCCACTGAAAACCTGATATAGGAAGAACGTCACCCATGTTCTTAGGCAGATGGCTGTGATGAAAACGACCTCTGACTGGGAAACTGCCTCTGGACTGGAGGATTACGAATGCTGTATACATTCCTGATGAGAGTGACAGCTTCTTGAGTGCTGTGTGTCTTGAAACCAAGAGCTCCCCTCAGCAGACCTGGAAGCTAATGCCTATGCAGCTATGACAAGGGATACTGGTTAGTTTCTATACTGCGCTTGAGGCTCCTCTGCCAGGATGGCTCGCACTCATGTGTGTGCTCCCATTCCCTGAAACCTGAGCTGTGACCTGGGGGCATGGCCCCTGGACTGCTGTGAGGACTCCCACTGATGCTGCTCTGCTAGTAGGCTATGTTTCCAATCCTGTGTCCTTCAAAGGGGCCATGGGCCAGGTATTGTAGGCAGGTGAATTTCATTTAGTCGCACCTAAAACCACCTAGAGCAGGCATTTCAAGGGCATAAAAATGCAAGGTTTAACTGAACTCATCACTGCTGAGAATTTCCCCCAACAAATGAGCTAAGAGGTCCTAGCATGAGCAAGAATCAAAACGTCTCCCATCCCTGAAATGTCCTTACTTGAACTGAAGAGAGCTTTCGATAAGTTTCTTTATTTATATTCTTCATGTGGACAGTGGCAATCACTGTGGAGGAAAAGGAGAAACTCTGCATAAGGTCCAGCTCCAAGCACTGTGAGGCAGGGGAGAAAACTTACTCCTAGACCCAGGATGGAGAGCTGGGCCTCAATGCATCCTGCAAATACCCCTCACAGACATCTCACAGCAACACTTCATGGCTTACAGTCAATAATAAAATCTGTACGCAGACATGCACCACACAAAGCACTTCCAAACACTTCCCTTCATTTCGCATCTGCAATGAATGACCCAGAGAATAATGGCAGTTAAATAAACCACATTATGCTGATGAATAAATGAAAGCCAAATCAAGAAGTTGAGCCCAGAGAGGTGAAGAGCCCAAGACCTAAAACTCGACTATAGGTCTCCTGACTTCTAACCCAGAACACTGTTCTGCCTCTTCCACCACAAGACGAAGGGCCACCAAACAACCTGGGGAGAGACCAGCAGAGGAGAATGCACCTGGCAGACTGTTTGGGGCAAAGAATTCTAAAAACGTTGTTCTTTGACTCTATTTGTCTGCACATTTCCTTTCTCCATGTTGCTGTGTATCAACCCATATTTCCTCCCTATAATTCTATCCCATGTTTCTCTACTGCTTTGTTTCCTAGATTGTTTGCCCCTAAGCTCCTGGGGTGGGTCTGTGGCAGTCCTGTTTCTCTGACACTGCATCCACTTCCTGTTGCTCAGTCATGGCCATTTGGCGATGAGAGAGATAGCCTTTACTCTGTCCCAGCCAGGCCCCACTTTGGCCGCCAAGGATTGGAGAGGATAGAGTAAGTGTTCTGCATTGTTGGGGCTCTGAGGGTAACAGCTAGTGTGGCAGCAAGGTGGGGACTGGCTCCTTAACTCAGCCTCACCACTTTTACCTAAAGACTATAGGGTCCCATCCATGGGAAATGGGAAAGATGAAGCATCAGAAGGACTCCTGTCTGTTTCAGACTCAACTGGTAGAGGAAATAGGGCAAAAACAAAATTGTACCCTTTTTCAAGTGGCCTCTTATCAGTTCTTGTCCATCATCAGCAGTCATGAGCAGCACCTCCATCCCTCTTGTCACCAGGACCTGTGGAGAAATCCAGCAAGGTGAATGACTGTCCCTGATCCCATGGGATCGCGTCTCTCTAGAAAAAGGGATGGCAATAAAAATACTGGAATAAAGCTGAAGAATGGAAAAGAAGGACTAATTATCCCATCCAGCTACTTGTAAGTTAGTAAATTAGAACAAAAACATCATTCTTGCCTCAGCTACACTCAGCAAGGCCAAAGTAACAATGACAACGTCAAACCTAAAGGAAAAGGCAGTGGGACTGTTTCCATTTACCTTACTTCAATGCCTTCTCCTAAGGACCCAAATCCTGGATTTTCTCCAGTGCATCAGAGAGCTTCAGACAAACCTCCTCCTCCATGCTTTCACTCAAATTAACTACACCCTATGGGCCCAATTATAGGATGGATTTGGGAACACATACACAACTGCTGGTTTTCCTTTGCTCAATGGCAAACTCAGGTAAGTTTTGGTTTAGTCAATGCATGGACAAACTTATTGCTGCATGAGCCTTTAATGTCCCTACTTTAACTAGAAGTAACTCTAGAAAGATTCTAAATCAAAGACAGAGAGAAGAGGCTAAGGAACTTACCTACTTAGGAGTGAAACACTGAGACAATGGCACTGGGTACTGAGAAAAGCCAAAGGTATGCCTTCCTGGGCCTTTCATCAGAATGTCCTCACAGTGAAACTGTCCCTGCAATAATCCCCACACTTGTTGGGTACGAGGAGGTAGTTTGTTCCTATTGAACTCTTTTTGAAAAACAGGGAGGACTGAGAGATGAATCAAATAAGTGAGAGGAGCCAGCATGTCATACATTAATCCCAGTCCACCCTCCACCACAGGTCCTATCAGGAGCAATGTTTCAAGCCTCTGGCCCCAGTGATCAATATGGCTTATTGGTAGGTGGCCATGTAACTTTTTATCTAAACTAGAGCACTTGAGAATGAAACAGAGGCTCATGGATCCTACTCACAGGGATAGCAGCAACAGGTTCCACTTCTAGGGATGGTGGACCATTTTGTTTCAGACTAACATTCCTTCTAATGACAACTAGACAAGCTGGACAAAAATATTTTTTAAAAAACTAATTTGAAGATACTAGATATATATCAAGGCAGGACTTGAGGATCCAAGTTCCCAGGGAGTTAGAGAGGTGAACCTAGCATTTCTCACTGCTTCTCCCTTGAGACATTGGCTGATTCCTAAAGCATCAGCTGAGAGGTTGAGAAACTGAGCAGATTTCCCAGAAACTTTATAAGACTTGGGGAAACGAAACTGCAGTTCAAGGACTACCAAGGTGGAGGGGCCATGACAAACCCTGGGCTTTCAGCTGGGACCCAAAGGGCTATCCTCTGGAGTAAGGGTGAACAAAAGTTAGACCTGCTCTCATAAGAATTGAAGCTCAGCTCCAAATTATTGCAATTACCTTCCAGAAGCAAAAAATAAATCCATCTGAAAGATTATCAAGAGCTTCAAATGATGTCAATAGTGTTTTCATAAATAAATATCTGACATCTGATTGAAAAATTGTTAGAATACTTTACTGAAACCATGAGAAAAAAACAACAGAAACAGATATATACAAGATCAGATATTAGGTCTATGAAATAACTATAATTAACATGTTCAAGGAATTCAAGAAAAATGGAAAATTTTGGCAAAGAAATGGAAACTATAGAAAAGAATCAAATGAAAATTCAAGAACTAAAAATTACAATATCAAATTAAGAACTTAATGGGGTAGTTTTTTTAAATCTTTCAATTATTATTATTTTTTTTTTTTGAGGAAGATTGGCCCTGAGCTAACATCTATTGCCAATCTTCCTCTTTTTCTTTTTTCTCCCCAAAGTCCCAGTACATAGTTGTGTATCCTAGTTGTATGTCTTTATAGTTCTTCTATGTGGGACTCCGCTTCAGCATGGCTTGATGAGCGGTGAGTAGGTTTGTGCCCAGGATCCGAACTGGTGAATCCCAGCACACCAAAGCAGAATGTGTGAACTTAACCACTATGGCCTCCAGGCTGGCCCCCCTAATGTGATAGTTTTAACATCAAATTAGACAAAGCTGAAGAGAAAATTAATAAATCAGAAGATAGTATAGAAAAAATTATCCAGAAAAGAGCATTATACAAATGTGGGATATGATGAAAATATCTAACATTTGTGTAATTGAAGTCCCAGGGGAGAAGAGAGAGAAAATGGAGCAGATAATTGCTGAGAATTTTCTAAAACTGATTCAACACTTCAAGCCACAAATTGATGAGTGTAAAAACTGTAAGCAGGAAAAGTAAAAAAAAAAACAAACCTAGCCAAATCTTAGTAAAATTGCTAATAAAACAAAGAAAAAATCTTAAAAGAAAAAAAGACATTTTACCTTCAAAGGAACAATAATCTTACTGATACTTGACTTCTTTTTTTTTTTTTTTTTTTTTTTGTGAGGAAGACCAGCCCTGAGCTAACATCCATTGCTAATCCTCCTCTTTTTGCTGAGGAAGACTGGCCCTGGGCTAACGTCTGTGCCCATCTTCCTCTACTTTACATGGGACGCCGCCACAGCATGGCTGACAGGCAGTGCGTCGGCAGGCACCCAGGATCCGAACCAGAGAACCCTGGGCTGCCAAGCGCGAACTAAACTGCTGTGCCACTGGGCCAGCCTCGATACTTGACTTCTTAATAGAAACAATGTATACCAGAGAACTCTCAAAGACAATAATTGCCAATCTAGAATTCTAAATACCTCAAAAATATCCTTCAAAAATGATGGTGAACTAGACATATTTTCAGACAAACAAAAGGTGAAAGAATTTTAAAGAAAATACAAAACAGTATTTTCCAGGCAGAGGAAAATGATAAGGGAGATCAAGCTCAGAGATGCAGAGGAAGAAAAAGCAAAAAAAAAGTAAATTAAATGACTCTGTACAATAATAAAAATAATAATGTCTTGTGGGTGTAAAATACATACAGCATTAAAAGAAATGATAACAAAATAGTACCTAAGATAGAAGGGAGGAAAATGCAATTAAACTGTTCTCACATGCTTTCTTTGCCCTGGAATTGGCAAACATATTAACTTATCTGACACATGAATAATTCAATGATGAATACTGTAGTCTCTATGGCCAATTCTAAAAGAAAAGTGAAACATGATAACAAGCTAATAGAGGAGAAAATAGAAAAATAAAAAATACTCAATCCAAAAGAAGAAAGAAGAGAAAAAGGACCACAGAACAAGTAGGAAAAACAGAAAGAAAATAACAAGATGCTAGATTTAAATGCAAATATCAGTAATTATATTAAATGTAAACAAACCAAATACCTCATTTAAAAGACAAGAATTTTCATAACAGATTAACAAAAACAAATTCTAATTATATACTGCTTACAAGATATGTACCTTAAATATACGGGTACAGAAAAGTTACAAGTAAAAGGATGGAAAAGTGTGTATTATACAAACACTAACCAAAAGAGAGCTGTGATATCCACAGAAAGAAAAAATATTTTAACATCACTTTTGCCTTACATTAGAGTTGTGTGGGTAGTTTCCAGTCCCCTCTACAGGGCGTAAAAGCATGGGAAATTTTACACTGGATCTTATTCATCTTCATATCCCATGGTACCATGCAAGCTATAGCTATTCAGGATATGTTTGCTCCACAAACTAACAAAGTGAAAAAAGCAGTATGTAAATATAGAGAAAAATCAAAGGAGCACTAACCTTTTTAATATATGACATGTATCTTTTGTCCAGATGATACGAACCATATTCATTCTCGACCTGCACAGCAATGACGGGGCCTCCCTTTTCATACTGAGGGTCAAGGAGATGAGAGTTCGAGAGTGAGGCTACTGATGGGGAAAGGCCAGATTTTCTCAGTTTGCTGTTTCACACACATTTTTGGAGTGCCATAAAAGTAACATATTCTTAAACTCAACTCCAAGTTACACTATAGTTCAGGCAATTTCTCTCACTCCACAGTCAGCAGTCACCTCAAGGAGGTCAACTGCTCTTAGAATCCTATCTTTCCTAGTACTCCCTAATTAATTAACTCCCATAATTTTCCCCCTAATTCAATGCATTAAGCATGAGGCTTCAAATCTCCACTTCCATCCTTTCTACCTTAGCACTAGTTAAATGAGTAAAATGTCCCTCATCGTATCCAAGCATTACCTATCCTGTCCTATCCAAGTGTTATCCTATTATCCTCTTACCCTATTACCATCCTATCCAAGTCTTATCTCATGTGTGCTGGATCTCATCTCCTTCCCACTTCTCAGGAACTTTGCTCTTTGGAGTATCCCCGTCTTCTGTATCTTCACCTCTTTCTTTACTAAACTCTTCCCATCATTATTTAAATTGATTCAAAGTCCTATGTTAAAAATAACTTGCCTGGACCACTTCTGCATCCAGTTACCACTCTCTTGCCCTCTTCACCTTCATGGACAAACTCTGTGAAATATTTCTGCCCTCACTCTTGACTTCTGATCTTCTCATCTGCTCCTTTACTCACTGTGGTCTCACTTCCACTCTTTCCATTCTACCTAAAGTATTAATGTTGACCTTCTCTTTGCTAAATTCAAACAGTAAATTTTAATCCTAATTTAATTTATCCCGAGCAACATTTGACACTCTTGGATAGCTTCTCCTTTTTGAAACCCTCTCTTCTGCTGTCTTCTGTAACGTGTCCTCTCCTATTTTCTGGCCTGCTTCTCTGGTCACTCCTTCATGAGCTCCTCTTGCCCTACCCACCTCTCAAATGTTGATGTTTCTCATGGTTCTCTATTAATCCTCACTTTGTGCTGGATCACATCCCCTTCTGCTCTCTCAATTATGCCCTCTTGCAAATATCTTCTCATTTTCCCTCCCTGTTCGTTCTTTTCTGTCAATGTTTAACATGCTAGATTATCCCCATCTTAATAGCTCTCTCCAGTCCAGCTGTCATGTTTTCTCTCCATATTTTGCACCTACCACATCCTAGTCTAGTTTCATTGTGCCCATTTCTGCACCTCCTCAACCTACTTTTGGAGATACATACATGGGCAACCACGAGGCACCCCTCCCAGCATGCAGAAATAAAAAAAAAAAATAGAGTTGACCTCTAAAAATTAAACTCCATGCCAACAATGCAAGTAAGAATCTGGGCAACACCTGAGACTATGTATAAGTGTGACTGAAGTCTTTGCACATCAAAAGGTCTGATCATCATGATCTAGGATAAATTCTGCGTGGAGAGAGTTGAAATGGGAGACTGTACTGTACCCTGATGGGGAGAAAAGAGGACACAAACCCTAAAAGAGTGTTTCTCAAACCTTTAAATCTCATCCTCTGCTGACAAACATTGAAAAATTGTATCAAAACCTGCTTCTCTCTTCCCCCTTCTCATTCATCCAAGGAGGAATCCAGCATATTAGAGAACAGAAAAGTAAAGAGGAAAGACTCAGAAGTTGACAGTACCTGGGATTATCTAAAGAAGCAAGAGACCCTCTATGTGATAAATACAATGAAAAGTTCTAAAACAAGGGAACTCAGTTGCAAGTGCTAATTCATAAGGCCATGATAAAATGCTTTTGAGACCTCCCGACCTCCTCAGGCCCTGATTTTGCGCTCAGTAAGAAGATTTAGAATTAGCAAGCAAGCAAAATCTCCTGATTTCACTCAGGAGAGCAAAGAAATAATGGAGAAGATAAAACAAAAATATACACAGTGCAGTTCTAAGCATACTGCCAGGAAAAGGACATTCAGTGGGGCAGTAGATGGGGAAAAGGCATAAAAGCAGGGCAATAAAAATATTGCCCTGATATTTCTTAAATAAGTAATTGGAATGAGTTGCTACATATGCTTTCCGCTTCTGAGTGATAGAAAGTAGGCTAGCCCTATCCAGGAAATCAATTCAGGCAACTACTTTCCTTGGTTGTAGAGACAGGGAATTGGGGTTTTACCTGCAGTGGTACTATCCTGGGAATCAGCATATCAAAATAGTGATTCACTGCTTTAGTAAAGCCCTTGTAAGTTGTTCTCAGCTTCATTTTTGGATCCTGGAGTAACCAGCTAGGATTAAAAAGGCAAGATTCAAACTTGAGGTGGGAGGCAGCAATAAGAAATGTTCAAGCATATGAGGTTGGTAAACATGGACAGCCCAAATTTGCACAGCTACACCAGAACAGCATATTGTGAGATTTTAATCCATCCTTACGAAAAAGCGGTCTGTGTTCCAGTTATAAATAGTTCAGCACCTAAGCCACCACCTCTTTCCTCAAAATACAAATGAAGGTTGTACAATGATGAAATGATCTAGAGTAGGGTCATCAAACTGCAGCCCACACACCAAATCAGAGCCACTGCCTGTTTCTATAAGCAAAGTTTTATTGGAACACAGCCACACCCATTTGTTTACAGGTTGCCATGGCTGCGTTCTTGCCACAACAGCAGGATTCAGCAGTTGCAACTGAGATTGCATGTGGCCTTCAAAGCGGAAAATATTTATTGTCTGGCCTTTTACAGAAAAAGTTTGCCAACACCTAATCTGGAGTCAGATTTTTATAAAGCTGTTCCAAGGTTTTTTAAAAATGCTCTTTAATGGAATATTACTTGGCCATAAAAAGGAATGAATAACTGGTATATACTACAACATGGATGAACCTTGAAAACATTATGCTAAGGGAAAGATGCCAGATACAAAAAGTTACATATTGCATAATTCCATTTATATGAAATATACACAATAGGCAAATACATACAGACTGAAAGCAAATTAGTGGTTGCCAGGGGCTGGGGGGAAGGAGGCACGGGGAGTGGCTGGTCCTAGGGTTTCCTTTTTGGGTGATGAAAAAGTTCTGAAACTAGATAGTGGTGATGGTTGTTCAACATTTTTGATGTACTTAATTGCCACAAAATTGCACACTTTAAATAGCAAATTCTATGTGTATTTTACTACAATAAAAAAAAGATTGGAAGCAAAAAAAAGATAATCAACCCAATTTCTTGCTATTTAGACTGCCACCACAAATACTAGAACTTATGTAGATATTGCTAAGGTGGAGCCATTAGTTTTTATTTAAAAAATAAAGTACTTTACCTCGTTGGCATTGCAGAGATGAGGTAGAGGTTTGTAAAAAATGAATACTATTTAATTCCCAATATTTTAAAGTTCATTTTCTATGTCATTAAATGAAAAAAATAGTGCAGATAGACAATGTACATAGAAACCAAGCCAAACACTTTGCTCTAACTTACATTTGAATGTGCTTGGGGCACACATGGACTCACAGCCAGGGGCCTCAGAGCACAACCTACCTGGGCAAACCTCCAAGGTCTAAGTCGCTACCGATGTAGGGGCCTGGACACAGAATGACCCAAAGCCCCACCTCTGAAGCCGTGAATATAAAAGCCCTGGGAAGTGAAGCAATAAAGATAATTTCACATCAAAAGCTGAGGCCTGGAATCACTGCTATGTTTCTCCTTCAGGTCTCTTCTTCTGAGGTTAGAATGAGTGGCACTCCCAGCCTGGTCTACAAAAGTCCTTGTAGGAAACATGACCCTGAAGGACAGGGAGCCCTACACAGCAAGAAAGGGGCTCAGTCAAGGCTCTAGGGAGCAGGACATTGAAGTGACGGTCCAGAAATCCCAAACCAGACACCAACCTCTCCTAAACCTACTCCTCCCCTTGCATTTCCTCTCTCCATGAGTGGCACCACCATGCAAGAAAGCCACCTAAGACAGTTACAAATCATCCTTGCTCTTCTTTCTTCCTTGTCTCCTACTTTTAGTGAGCCACCACATCATGTTTATCCCTCCTACTTAACATTTTCAAACGTGAAACTCCTCTTAATTCCTACTGCTACCACACTGGTTAAAGAACCCATCATTTCACACCTGAGTTATTACAATGGTTTTTCTGACTGCTTTCCTCCCTTCATTCTCACCTTCTTCCAATGCTTCTCCAGTCACCGTCAATAATACTATCATCATACCAAAAATAGGAGCTCGTTATTACCTTGCATCAGTTTCAGGCACTACACTCAATTCTTTAAGTTTATTATTTCATCTGATAATTCTATGAGTTAGGTACCAATATCGTCTCCATTTTACAGATTAGAAAATAAAAGATTAAAGGAGTCAGAGATTCCTCAGGGTCACATTTTTAGTAAATGGAAGAGCTAAAAGTACAATCAGGTAGAGAGCCTCCACAAATGAAATCTTAACTCCTATGTTATTCTGCCTCTTAAAAATACTGCCCATATGATCTTTCTAAATGCAAATATGAACATCCCAAATTAAAATTCTTCAAATGACTGCCAGTGCCTTCAGAATAGATTTCAAATTCTGTAGCATGGTATATAAAGCCAAGATGTGGTCGACTATCTCTCCAGCTTTATTTTTTGACAGTTCCTCCACTTAAAACCAGTGGGAGAGGAGAGCCAGACAGCATTACTTGCAGTTCCCAGAAAATATAATGTGTGGTAGAAAGTTAATCACCAAACCCATTCCCTTTTCTTCCTAAGCACATGGCTCAATGACATTTCCCAGCGTCCTGTGCATTTAGATGTGGCTATGTGACTGACCTCAAGCCAACAGAACGTGAACAGGAGCAATGTGCCCCAACTCCCAACAAGGGTTCTCCACACTCCTTCTTCCAGTTACTGCTTGATGCAGACAACTGTAGTGGTTTGGAAGCTATGTGATGAAGACAGTGAAATCACAAGATAGAAAGACCCTAAATCTCTCAGCTTTTTCTTAGAAGAGAGACATATGCTCACCAGGAATACCTATTTTTGATCTTACTTAATTAAAATAAACCTTTATTGTTAAAAGATGTTGGGGTTTACCTGTTACAGCAGTGAACATCTCATTAATTAATTTAAAGTTTTCTCTCACATCTGACTTTGCCCTTGCTGGACCCTCTGCCTGAAATACCATCCAGCCCCCTCTAGTTAACTCCTGTTTAACATTCTAGTTTCCTTCAGCTGTAACTTCACTGTTGTTTTCCCTGATCTGTTCCCCTGGTTTGGGCTGTGTCCTTAGTGTGTTGTTATGTGCCTCCCTCTCTACAGAGAATCCTTACTCTTGACAGCACAAAGTGTATCATCTGTCCATCTCCAGCACCAAAGACAACATCTGAACTGTAGCAGATGGCTAATACATATTTTTGAATAAAGAATCTACTGTGTCATGTCTTAGAAACTCTGTAAACTAATGCCCAGAAATCTTCTCTTATAACTGAGACAGAAGTTTCTTCATGATAGATTAAAACTGCAGACTCTGGATGGACACTTTCTAAACCACACTAAGTAAAATGCACCACAGACACTAAGGTCTAGGCTCTACTGCAAATAACAGAATCATTGCTCAAGAGGGCTTCAATCCAGGGAACAAACTTATTAGAGCTTCCTGACGGTTCTAAAGCAGAAAGTAAGGTGCCCCCTATTGCTTCAGTTGATCCCACAGAGTCAAACTGTGTCTCTGAGGCAGAGACACAGGCCACGTAAGCACTAAGACATACTTCAAATCCAGGTTTCCAGTAAAATAAAATTGGCTCCTTTTTGGCTCATGAAGGTTCCAGGGAACATGTCTGCAACAGAAAAAAGAGAAATATAGAAACCTTTTACCTGGCTCAATCTGATTCCACACTGACTCCCCCAGCTTTCATATAGCACCTGGGCTGTGTCTATTGTGAAGGGGGCTGAATGTTCCAACAGCCAAACCTCGAAATGTGTGCACTGTGAATTAGCTTCAAAATTTCCTCCTTCAAATGCCCAGCAAAGATCCAAGCAGTCAATATTTTTCCATGATTCTGGACTTCAGGTAAGATAGGTGTATGTGTGATATGGGATGCAACCACAAATTTCTTTCTTAAAATGCTCATGAAAACAAATAAAAAATGTAAATCCACATTTATAACAGCACAAAAGGAAAACAACCATAAAACAAAAAACAGAGAAAGTTGAAAAGTTTATAGGACTGGATTATAAATAGTATTTAAGTGAATAAAATGAAATCCAGCAATCAACAATACAAGATTCATAATACAGAGCATCTATTTAAAAATGACTAGGCATGCAAAGAAACAGGAAAATAGGATGCATAACCAGAAGAAAAATCAAACAACAGAAACAAACTCAGAAATGACATAGAGGATGAAACCAGCAGGAAAGAATATTAAAAAGGTATAGCAAATATATACTATACCTTTAATTAGTAAAGGAAAGCATGACCATCATGAGGAGAAAAATGGAAGATATAAAAAAAAACCAAATGAAACTTCTAAATTTTAAAAATATAATATCTGAAATTAAAAATATTTGGAAACTATTAACAGCAGGAAATGAAAAATATACCAGCTGAGACAAACAGCAGAGTAGACAGAGAGGATTAAAAGGTCAGTGAACTTTAAGATGGAACAAAAGAAACTATCCAAAACGGAAAACAGAAAAACATGAACAAAGCATCAATGATATGTGAGAGCTTATCAAGAAGTCTAACATACATGTAATTGGAGTCCTGGAAAAAAGAGGGGAGGCAAAAATATTAAAAGAAATAGAGCCAAATTTTACCAAATTTGATGAAAACTATAAACCTACAGATCCAAGAATCTGAATGAACCACAAGTAGAATTTAAAAAACAAACAAAAAAAGATCTAAACCATAGCACATCAGAATCAAATTGCTGAAAACCAATGAGAAAGAGAAAATCTTTAAAGAAACCAGGGGGGGGGGGACAGATTATACACAGAATTTAAAAACATAAGAAGTATAGCAGATTTGTCATCAGATAATGTGCAAGTCAGAAGACAATAAAGAGACACTTTTAAGGTACTGAAACTAGAAAAAAAACCTGCCAACCTAGAATTCTATACCCAGTGAAATTATCTCTCAAAACTGAAGATGAAAGAAGTAAATTTTTCAAAAAACAAAAGGTCAGAGAATTCATGACCAATGAACTTCCACTACAAGAAACGTTGAAGGAAACTCTTCAGCAGAAGGAAACGATGCCAGGTGGAAACTGCAACCTACACAAAGGAATGAAGAGCATCAGATACAGTAAGCATGTGGGTAAGTAAAAAACATAGTGGTATCACTCTAAATTTCTTTCAAATATAATTAGACATTCAAAGAAAAATAAAATAATAATGTGTTATGAATTTTGTAGCTTATAAAAAACAAACACATGACACAGCATAGCACAAAGGATGGGAAGGGGAAAATGGAAGTATACCATTGCGAGATTCTGTAGTAATAGCTTTATATTTTTAGAAAAGATTGAACAAATCAGGAATTTAATTTTAAAATGTAGATATAGAACTTTACATAAGAACTTTGGGAACAAACCCAGGAGCCTTAAAAAATGATTTAATTCAAATCCCACTTTCAACAATGATCATCTAGACAGAAAATCAACAAGTAAACATTGGACTTGAACTACACATTAGACCAGATGGGCCTATTAGACATATAGAGAACATTTCATCCAATAGCAGCAAAATGCACATTCTTCTCAAGTGCACATGGAACATTCTCTAGGATAGATCATATGTTAGCCACAAAACAAGACTTAATAAATTTAAGAAGATTGAAATCATATCAAGCATCTTTTCCAACCCAAATGGTATGAAACTAGAAATCAATTATAAGAAGAAAACTGGAAAATTCACAAATACGTGGATATTAAACAACATAAATAAATGGAAAGATATTCCACACTCTAGGATTAGAAGAATCAATATTGCTAACATGTCCATACTACCCAAAGCAATCCATGGATTCAGTGCAATCTCTACCAAAATTCCAATGGGATTTTTCATGGAAATTTTTAAAAATCCTAACATTTGTATGAAACCACAAAAGACCCTGAATAGTCAAAGCAATCTTGAGAAAGAAGAACAAAGCTGGAGGCATCACACTTCTTGATTTCTAACTATATTACAAAGTTATAGTAATCAAAAGAGTATATTATTGGCATAAAAACAGACACATAGATCAATGGAACAGTATAGAGAGTCCAGAAATAAACCTATGCACATATGGTCAATTAATTTATGACAAAAGAGCCAAGAATATATGTACAGTGGGGAACGGACAGTCTCTTCAATAGATGGTGTTGGGAAAACTGAACAGCTACATGCCAGAGAATGAAACCAGAGTGCTATCTTACACCATATACAAAAATCAACTCAAAATGGATTAAAGAGTTAAACATAAGATGTGAAATCATAAAACTCCTAGAAAAAAAACAGGGTAAGCTTCTTGACAGTGATTTTTTGGATTTGACAACAAAAGCAAAGGCAACAAAAGCAAAAATAAATAAGTAGGACTACATCAAACTAAAGCTTCTGCATGGCAAAGAAAACCATCAACAAAATGAAAAGGCAACCTACTGAATGGGAGAAAATATTTGCAAACCTGAAAATCTGATAAAATTTGCAAATCTAATAAGGGGTTAATACCCAATATACAAGGAACTCATACAACTCAATAGCAAAAAACAAATAACTAAATTAAAAAGTGGGCAAGGGACCTGAATAAACATTTTTCCAAAGAAGATATACAAATGTCCAACAGGTACATGAAAAGGTTCTCAACATCCCTAATCATTGGGGAAATGCAAATCAAAGCCACAATGAGATATCACCTCACAGCTGTTGGGATTTCTATTATCAAAAAGACAAGAGATAACAATAGTTGGCAAGGATGTGGAGAAAAGGGAACCCTTGTGCACCGTTAGTGGGAATGTAAATTGGTGCAGCCACTATGGAAAACAGTATGGAGGTTCCTCAAAAAATTGAAAATAAAACTACTATATGATCCAGCGATCCTATTTCTGGATATACATCCAAAGGAAACAAATCATTACATCAAAGAGATATCTGTACTCCCATGTTCATAGCAGCATTATTCACAATAGCTAAGGAAGCAAAACAACCTAAGTGTCCAATGCCAGATAAATGGATCAAGAAAATGTGATATACATATATACAGTGGAATATTATTCAGCCTTAAAAAGGAAGGAAATTCTGTCATTCACAACAACATAGATGAACATGGAGGGTATTATGCTAAGTGAAATAAGCCAGACAGTGAAAGACAAATGCCATATGGTATATATGTGGAATCTAAAAAAAGGAAAAGAAAAGAAAAACAAATCAAACTCATGGAAACAGAGTACAATGGTGGTTGCCAGGGCCTGAGAAGTGGGGGAAATAGGGAAAGGTTGGTAAAAGGGTACAAACTTTCAGCTATAAGATGAATAAGGTCTGAGGATCTAATGTTTAACATGGTGACCATAGTTGATAGTACTGTATTGTACAATTGAAATATGCTAAGGGAGTAGAACTTAAGTGTTCTCACCAAAACAAACAAACAAACAAAGATAAATAAGTGAGGTGATGGATGTGTTAATTAACTGGATTGTGGGTGGGAATCCTTTCACAATGTATACATATATCAAATCATCACTTTATACACTTTGAATACATTACAGTTGCTCTTTTGGAGGGGCTGGGGCATCAGGGGAAGTGCTTCTCAACCAGGGGCCAGGCAGCCTGGGCAGCCTCTTCAGGTGTGCCCTGCGTGGGATAGCTGTGCGGCCCACCTGCCCAGCCTGAGACTGTTTGAACACTCTGGCTCAGGAGGGCTCTCTGGCCCCAAGAATGGACTCTGGTCACAGTGAAGCCAGATGGGGTGCAGAGGCAAGTCATCAGGAATGAGATCTAGTGCTTTGAGAGGAGGGGCTTCAAGCAGGTGGGGATAAAGTTGCTGTAGGCGCCAGAGACACATCCTTTCTGAGCACTATCATGACCTGCAATCTGCTGAGGAAGCCCTTCTACCTAGCGCTCATCAGCTATAGGAGTTCTGGCCCTGCAGTGGTCATGGTCTGCAGAGTCATGGTCTGGGAAGGCCCAATGTGGTCCACAGTGACTCAGCTGAGGCTGCCGGAGGCACTGTCAGAGAGACTTCAACATCACATGAGCAGGAACATCATCCACACCAGCAACTCTGAGGAGAGGCCCAGAGAGAGATCAGCTGTGGTTCCAGAGCATGGAAGCTGGTGGACTATGCAGAAGAGGACCGTCACAGCAGCATTTACCCAGCCTCGGTGCCCCAGTGTCCACCCAGGACCTCTGTCAACAAGAACTTGAGCCTGCACTCATGCTCTGCCCATCTGCACAAACCACCTGCCCATCCACCTTCTGCCCGACTCCAGCCCAGAGGGATTTGAGCCACCAACTTTATGTGCCTTTCAGCTCCCTAAGCCAGCAAGAGAATGGACCACATCCTTCCTGTACCAAAGTGCCAGACAACCTTTGGGGTGTCTCCAAAAATGGGGAGTGCGATCTGTCCTCCCCCAAAGGGGGGACATTAAAATTCATTGTGCTGTACAAAAAAAGTTTTAATTAAATAAATAAATTACAATTATATGTCAATTATACCTCAATAAAGCTGAAAAATGATTTAAAAAAATAAAGTTAGGAAAATGCATAGGAAATTGGAAATTAAAAAGGAATAGATCTAATATTGTAAAGGATACAAAAACAGTTCATCAAATGTTATGCCAAAATTGTGTACAAAGAAATTTGGAAATCTCTAGTAAGTGGAAAATTTTTTTTAAAAATAGAAATTACTGAGCCAGCCCAGTGGTGTAGTGGTTAAGTTCGCACGTTCTGCTTCCAGGGCCTGGGGTTCGCAGGTTCAGATCCTTGGCATGAATCTACACCCTGCTTATCAAGCCATGCTGTGGCAGCATCCCACATATAAAGCAGAGGAAGGTGGGCATAGATATTAGCTCAGGGGTAATCTTCCTCAGCAAAAAGAAGAGGATTGGCAATGGACTTTAGCTCAGAGCCAGTCTTCGTCACACACACACAAAAAGAAATTACCTATTTGAATAGAAGTAGAAAACCTAATTAGAAAATGTAGAAGAAAATTGCAACAACCCTCCACACACAAATCCCTGTACCAACGCCATCATCAAAATATTTTTAGTAAATTATTTTCTTAATTATAAGAATCAAACTCCAAGATTCCATGCTGTATAACCCACATCAAATCAAAGTAAATTCATTTTATAAAGTTAATATAAAAACTGAAAAAAATAGAGAACCATACAGAAATCATTCAGAAATATTTCCTGGGTACTTTACTATGTGTCACGTACTATGACAAGCACCAAGGATATTAACCTTAACAACACAGACAGAAAATTCCTGCCCTCATGAAGCTCGCATTCTAGGAACTAACACTATAAAACTCTTAGAAGAAAACACTGGGGAAACGCTTCATGACATTGAATTTGGCAATAATTTCTTGGATATGACAACAAAGGCACAAGCAACAAAAGGAAAAACAGACAAATTGGACTTCATGAAAATTTAAAACTTTTGTGCCTCAAAGGACACTATCCATCAACAGAGTATAACTCACAGAATAGGAGAAAATACATGCAATTACATATCTGATAGGGGATTAATATCTGGAATATATAAAGAATTCCTACAGCTCAACAACAAAAAAACAAACTACCCAATTTGAAAATGGGCAAAGGGCTTGAATGGGTATATCCTCAAAAAAGTATATGCAAATGGCTAATAAACACATGAAAACATTCTCAGCATCACTAATCATTAGGGAAATGCAAATCCAAACCACAATGAGATACCACTTCACATCATTAGGATAGCTATTATTTTAAAACAAAAACAAAACCAGAAAACAAGTGTTGGTATGAATATGGAGAAATTAGAACGCTTGTCCAACGTGGTAGGAATGCAAAACAGTGTGGCTCCTGTGGAAAACATTATGAGGGTTTCTCAAAAAATTAAACATAGAATTACAATTTGATCCAGCAATTCCACTTCTGGGTATATACACAAAAGAATTGAAAGCAGGAACTCAAATGGGTATTTACACATCAATGTTCACAGCAGCATTATTCACAATAGCCAAAAGGCAGAAACAACCTAAGTACCTATCCACGGATGAATGGATAAACAAAATATAGTATATACATACAATGGAATATTATTCAGTCTTAAAAAGGAATGAAATCTAACACATGCCACAACATTAATGAACCCTGCACATTATACTATGTGAAATAAGCCAGACATAAAAGGACAAATGTATGATTCCAGGTATATGAGGTGCCTAGAGTAGTCAAACTCATAGAGACAGAAAGTAGAACAGTGGCTACCAGAGACTGGAGAGAGAAGAGAATGGGAAGTTATTATTTAAGGGGTTCAGAGTTTCAGTATAGGATTATGAAAAAGTTCTGGATACTGATAGTGGAGATGGTTGCAAAACAGTCTGAACGTACATATTGCCACTGACTTTGTAAAGTCTTTGGAATCTTTGGAAAACTAGTTGACCTTTTTACTAAAGCTGAACATATACCTACCCCATTGTCCATCACATCCATTCCTAGAAGTATACCCAACAGAAACGTTTACACAGTATCAGGAAAAGACAAGTGCAAAATTGTTCATGGCCCCACTATTTATAAAAGCTAACATCCAAAAATAACCCAAATGTCTATCCACAAGACAAATACATTTTGGTATGATTATCAATGGAATTCTATACAGTTATGAGAATAAACAAGCTAAAATATGTGGCAATATGGATGAATCTCACAAACATAATCTTGAGAAAAAGATATCAGACACAACAGAGTACATATTGTATGATTCTATTTACATCAAGTTCAAAAACAGGCCAAAGTAATATATGTGTTAGAAGAATGAATAGTAGTTATCTTTTGAGGGGAGGTCATGACTGTAAGGGGAATGAGAAAGCTTCTGAGATGTTGGCATATTACAAGGTTTTGGGGCTGGTTAGAGGAATCTGTTCACTTTATTAAAATTTACTGAGCTACATGCTTATATATTGCATACATGTTAAACTTCAATAAAATATTACTTTAAAAATAAAATAAAGAAGAATGGGGAAAAAAGGAATTAAGGGCATCCACGACCAGTAAGGGTATACTAGGTTCAAACCACCTAATGAGGAAAACAAGAAAAAAATATGCAAGTTTTTCTTTAACTGCAAGAAGGTGTCATCAAGACTTCCAGTTTCCGGTCCAGCAAGTAAGGAAGCCGGAAGCTGTCACACCCCTCCTTACAACAAGAAAAAAGCTGCAACAACTCTTCTTTATCCATCATAGAATTGAGGTCACAGGGAAAACTGTTCCCCTGAAAATGAGAGAGAGAGAGAGACAGCCAGTATAACTGTGTGTCAACTTGACCAGGCCACGGGGCACCCAGACATTGGTCAAACATTATTCTGGGTGTGTCTGTGAGGGTGTTTCTGGATAGGATGCACATTTGAATGTGTAAATGAGGAAAGCAGATTACCCTCCCTCGTGTGGGTGGGCCTCATCCAATTAGCTGAAGACCTGAATAGAACAAAAGGGCTGAGCAAGAGGGAGCTCCTCCTGCCTGACTGTGAGCTGGAACATCAGTCTTTCCCTGCTTCTGACTTAAACTGAAACTTCGGCTCTTCTTGGTTCTCCAGCTTGCCAGCTCTTGGATTGGAATTTACGTCCTTGGTAGGAACACTTAAACTGTAATTGATGAACTGCTAGAGGCTCAGTATAGACTGGCTTCAGAGTTAAAAACTCTAAAGGAAGGAGCAGTCTCGCAGGGAACCCCCACACTTTTATGCATTTTACCTCCAGATAAATGCATAAAACAGTAGAGAAGTGCTACCAGGTTCTCACTGTGAAGATCCAAGAGAAATCCCCTCCTGCTTCCTGCGAGAGAGGGGAAAAGTAGCCATTTTAAAATAAGTCCAGAGCATTCTGTTCTCCTCTACAAAACCCTGCCCTCAAGGGAAACTATTTTGCCAGAGCCTAACTAGCCTGGAGAAAGGGAAATGCCTCTCTAGACAGCCACATGGAGAAAGAGAAATATCCAAATCTAGCACGCTCCAGCCTTCACCATGGGGATGGGAAATACCCACTCAGACTCACAGAAAGACTGAGACCTCATTATAGGACTAAAGCACGCTCACCTCACCCCATACCTCACACTATATCAATAAGGCTCCTGGATAATAAAAGGGGATTATAGCTAAAGGAACTATAAGACTCAGACCCTACTGAAGAAGGACTCCCCAGGGAAAAACAGAAGACAACAGGGGACACAAAAACAAGGACACAAGAGGAAATTTTATCCTCTGAAACCAGTTACAGCCAACAGTAAACACAGAGTAACTGCTAGCCAGATAAACATAAAACCTCACACTATAGGCCCATGTACCTCAGTTCCTTTTACCCAAGACATCATGTCCAGCTTTCATCAGAAAATTTTATAAGGCATGCAAAAAACAGAAAACACAGTCTAAAGGGATAGTGGGAAGCAAGAATGAGAACCAGGCTTAGATAAAGCAGATATTTTGGAATTATTAGACAGAATTTAAAACAACTGCGGTTACTATACTAAAGGAAAAAGTGGACACCAGGCAAGAACAAATGGGTAATATAAGCAGAGAGATGGAAACTCTAAGAAAGAATAAAACGGAACTGCTAGAGATCAAAAACACTGTAACGGAAATTAAGAATGCCATTGATGGGCTCATTAGGAAACTGGATACGGCCAAGGAAAGAATCAGTGAGCTTGAAGATACGACAATAAACACTTCTAAAACTAAATTGCAAAGAGAAAAACAATGGAAAGAAGGAAAATAATATCCAAGCACTCTGGGACAATTATAAAAGTTATAACATAGATGTAATGGGAATACCAGGAGGAGAAGAGAAAGAAAGGAAGAAATATTTGAAGAAATAATGGCTGAAATTTCCCCGAATTAATGACAGATGGCAAAGCACAGACCCAGGAAGCTCAGAGAACATGAAGCAGGATAAATATAAAAAAATCTATACCTAAGCACATCATACATTAAAACTGTTGTGAAGGTGCAAGAATGAATAGATAATATAATGCAACCAACGATAGCTTGGAAATAACCCTGTCACTACGTTCTCAAACACTGGTCAAGATCTGCTGACTCGGAGGTGAAGTTGTTGTGAATCCACAGTGAAAATTTGTACTGATTGAAAACCTGTTCAAGATTAAAGAATGAAGATTAGCTTGGCTAAAAAAAAAAAAAAAAAACAAAAAAAACCCAGCTTTGCTGTTTCCACACTGGGAAGTAAACAGATAAAGCCACATGAAAAGTTAATAGGAAACATCGTTTCCCCCAATGTGGTTTAACAGCTGTAAAATGTCACCTCTTTGAGTGAATATCGCTTCCTCACCAATGACACCCCAGATCCTGTTTGGCATACTGATCTATTTCTAGGGAGACCCAGTTGCTAAACTGCTCTCACCTCATGCCAGCACCCAATCCCTAGTTAATCCCACTTCTTCTAACCCTGCGTCAGAAACAACAACCAGTCCAGAATTTATCCCCACTTTTTCTAGGCTCCCTTCAGAGTCCTCGGTGGGGAACCTAACTGTACAAAAGTCCCTTCTCCTCTTCCCTTTGTTGAGACTGGCACTCCTCCATTCCTCTGGAACTCACTTCCTCCTCAAAGTCAGTAAATCTGTGTCAGACTCTAGGTCGTCTCTACAAGACCTTTGGCTGATTAGTTGTTAAAAGCTAAAAAAAGAGACAATACAGTCTTTTTATAATGCTAAATACATTCAACGCATATGGCTGCCTTTATTGTGAGATAATGCTCTTCTCCCTCTAAGTGACTTAGAATGTCTTACAGTTTATGAAATAATGGTGATGCCTTTTATTTTTCTAAGCAAGGGTACCAAAAACAAACAAACTTGGCAGTCCTATTTAGTCCACAAAGGCTTTCAAAATTTTAATAGTTCATGAAATTTCAATGTCTGAATCACTGCTACAAAAAAGCAACAAAATAATGAGGAAAAATTATGTGATGTGTAAAAGGTATTATGACAATTTAGGGGGGAAATGCTTTAAACATCATTCCTCATCATTTAACCAAATTAAATTTAGGAGATATTTTTCTCCTAAACCTGTATTTTAAAAATGAAAACGTTGAAAAAGAGGACACAACTAAAACCGACTATCAAAACAGTAATGGACAAGCACTTTCTAGGCTTAAGGCGGCTAGAAAGAAATTACTTATTTTTGTTATTTTCAGCTTCTGGAATGAGGATATTATATTATCTGTCAGCCCTGGTTCTCAATGAAACCCATCTTTAAAGACAGATTTTCTGCAACAGTATCCTATCCTGGGACTCATCACTGGAGCCATGACTTCTATGGCAAGTGGGGATACCCAGGGAGGCCCGAGGCCTGCTGTGCCCAGAGGGCTGCAGTAGGCAGGCCCACTGGGGCTATAGCCATCTGTACTTGCCACTGCCTCTGAAAGTTAGACTCTTACACGCGATCCATAGGGACCATGTCGAGACAGAGGCCTTTCAGAGCAATTGGAGCAGGCTCTATCTACAGGAGATTCTTGGGTACCAAGTGGAAACTGAGCCATCCCAGAATGCTGAAGAAAGTACTAAAAGGGTCAACCCTTAGACTGGTCTAATGAAGCCTCAGAGCTAGAAATTCAGACTATAAATTCTTGAAACAATCACTAGGGGCACTCACGTGGTGATGGTGTTGAAGCCACAAGCCTTCAGCTTCAAGAGGCTGTCCCTCCAGTACTCCCTGGGCACTCGGAAATAGTGGATAGTGCCCGCTATGATCAGGAAAGGAAAGCCACCTAGTGTGAAGTTTGAGCCCTCAACTTTCAGACCCACGTTGCGGTTCCTCATGTGGGAGGGAGTCAGAAAAGTTTGATTCATCCTGCAATGACAAAGGAGGTGTGTGAAGTCCTAGAGATGTTACCCAACAGACACACAGGATGGGCCAATCAGAAAGGCCTTTGCTTCAGGGGCCCTAGGCACAACTCCAGTGCAAAGAGAAACTTCCCAACCCTTCTTTATCAAACATACCTGGGTGAGAGGTCTCTTCCAAGTTGAGCCATTACCAATAACCCTGAAGACAGGCCCAGGAGGCCCACAAGTCTCACCAGAAAGGCCTGCATGCTAAACAGACAGGATGGAATAGAGGTCAGACACCCACAAGGCAGGGAAGGAGGCATGAGCTGAGAGAGGCCTTGGCCTTGGAGGATGGTGAGGGAGACAGGGGTGGCCCCATAGGAAGGCAGAATTCTGCATAGCTGTCTCTTGACTTCTGCACCACCTGGACTCATGACAGACAGCACCTCAAGGCCATGTCTACTAACCGGAGGGAGAGCAGCTGCATGGAAAGGTCTCCTGCTAAATAACCAGGTTTTCAGACACCAGTCACATTTTAAAGAAGATCAAGCCTCAAAGAAGTTTTACAAAACAGAATAATCTCTGTGAAATTTGCCAGAGACATTCAACTGCTAAGGAATGGACTTGAATAATTTGCTGCTGAGCAGAGAACACTGGCTGGAATGCAGAAGGACTGCCTCTGTGGTGGGGGGGGGGGGTCCCAATTTTTATCTCCAACCCAATTTTCCACTTCTCTGCTACTGTAGGACACCATCTCATCAGTTCCCAGAACACACATCATTTGTGCGCTCTAATTTTCTTTACACTGCTCGCCTTGGGGCAAATGCCCTTTCCTTCAAGTATCAAAAAATTCTGAGTCCAAGGTAAGCTGAATCAGTGCAATCGAGCAAAGTGTGTGTGGGTTGCACCATCTAGGATGGGGGAAGCACGATGCACCGGGCGCGGCTGTGTCCCCACCACCCCGGGCAGTGCCTGAATCACAGGAAGTGCTCAGTGAGCGTCTTTTGGACAAATGCATGAGTTGCCAGAATCACTAAAACATCTACGTCTCCCCCATACGCTTCAGCTTGACCATTGCTCTAAGGAGTATTACTTTAGGCAGAGCTGGGATGAGTAGAAGTTAGGGAAATAAGAGGAGAAATAGACAAGGGCTTGGGGATTAAACCCTTGGGGAAGAAGCGCGCGCACAACCCTCTGAGGATTTATCCGAGGGACAGGCTGGAAGAGTCCGGGGAGACAAGTGAGCTCAGAGGACCCTCAGAGGTTTCCGGGGAGATGACCGAAGGGACAAGGCAGAACCTCAAGGGAACCTGACGAAGGGCCCAGGAAAAAAAATGTCCAGAACGTGAGGCGACTTCTCTGAAAACCCGAGGGGGGCGTCTACGCAGACGGTGCACTGGGTTGTGGAGTGGGCTCAGGGCTGGGAGGGAGCCCCCAGTGCAGGAGGTGCTGAGAGGTTCCAGGGCCGTTGTAGGGTGTCCGAGCTCCGTGGGGTGCCCACGGCGGCTCCCGCCGCCCCTGCGCCCCGCGACTCCGCAGCAGTCTCGGGCTCCGGCTCCCACAGCAGCCCCGGGGCGGGGTAGAAGAGGACCAGTCGATCCCGCGCTCCGCCCCGGCAGGCCCGCCCCACCCCGCAGTCCTCCCCTCGGCCGGACAGGCCCGCCCCGCCCCGGGGGTGCCCCCCACCACCCCAGGCATCAGCGCCTGGGGAGGACACGCCCCCCCGCAGGCACCTCGGGTCTGCAGCCCGGGCACAGCGAGCGGAGCACGGAAGGGGCAGGAGCCCCGGGTCCCGGAGCCGTGCCAGCTCACGGTTTGGGGCGCCGCCTGGAGTGCGGGGAGCTTTCTCACGTGGCCGCCCACCCGCACGGGGACGCCCTTCCCGGCCGACGCTGCGCAGGGCCACCTCGGGGGTCAGGAAGCCAGGGCGACAGTGAGGCTGGCGCTCTCGCTCCGCCGCAGCAGCGGACTCAGTCCAGGTTCCGGGGGCCCTCCCCTCTCCACAGCCACCGCGGCCCACGTCGTTCACCACTGCCCCCAAACCGCAGCTCCCGCGTGCCAGGGGCTGAGGACACGCGTGAGGAGTACCCCTTCCCTCGGAGACTAGTTGGGAACACCTAGCAAGTCCAGCTTACACCCTGGGGAGGGGGGCCGGTTTCTTTTGCCGGACCTGCCCTAAAACTAGTACCCTGATTCCGCCTGGAGCAGTGGCTCTCAAAGCGCGTCCCGACCGGCACGGGTGAACCTGTACAAAATGCAGATGCTCCGTCCCACTCCAGGCCTACAGAATCTGCAACTCTGCGGGTGGGGCCCGACATCCCGTGTTCGCGCAGGCAGGTCTAACGCACGATCAAGACGGGCGCTACAGGTCTAAGGCTCCCCGCCCCGCCCCCCGCCTGTCTGCGCTGGAGAGCCCGAGAGGGTAGCGGGGCGGAGGGGGCATGGGTAGTAGGCGTGGAGGAGCGTCTGAATTACCTTCACCAGCGCCCCTCACCTGTGTGGTTGTGATGGCCCTTCCTTCAGCTTGCGGGGTGGGCGACCGAGCTCCGTTTAAAATTCTCACAGCTGGGTCTATATAATCCAGATCCAGGCTCCAAGAGTAGTTAAACTCCTCATAGCACATTTATCTGGAACTGAAAAGAGAACACCACAAATGGCCTGCCAGTTGCATTCCCAATAGGTTACCAGAGACGTCTTGGATAAGGCTGTATTTTCCAACAGTCAACCTTGACTCTATCTTTGTGGACCTTTCCTTCCTCTGCCTCCACCACTAAACAATTGAAAGTTTGATGTCCAGGCTTTGCGATTGATTAGTTCTCTCTCATATTGCTTTTCTAATTGCAGAATTGCACTTGTCTTACATCTGTCTCTTCTCTCCTTGCTTTTTAAGCCTCCTTTCTACTCTCGGGGCTGCTACTCAAATACGTCAGAGGAAAGAACTCTGAAATCCACTCCATTAATGACACCTGACCTCCTCTGTGGTTCTCTTCACGTCACCAGATGTTATCCTCGGTGACATCTACATCCAGGACCACGACCCTTTTAAATACCAGGCGTGTTCCTCACGCTGCTTCATCTACCAAATCATATGGCCTCACTTACAGTCAAAAATATTTCATATCCAAAATATAAGATTCTAAAATTCTACCTTCTGGCCAAAGTCATTTTTTTCACCATATCTCCCAAAACTGCTCTTCATCAGTCTTCGAATTTCCAGTCTTCTAATCTGTCAATTTGCTCAGTTTATTACACTTATTCTCGCTCCACACTGTGTTCTGCTATTTCAAAAACACTCCTCCTTCCTTGTCAGAAAGTATTTCCTTAACCTCATGCATTCCTAATTTGATAAACCTCAGACTTTGTAACCAATCTGCTTTCTCTTTCCTCTGCCCTGAGCTGATGAGCAGAAATGGGGAAGGTTGTAAAACGAAACTTACTTAGCCTCAGGCAATAGGGTTTCCCATCTTGGGCAGTGCTTTAAATGACCCTCTATCTTTTTATATGTATTAAGGAGTATATGAATGCTTTGTCACTCAAGATCCAGTGCTAAGTACTGGTAAACATAACCCACAAACTCTAAACCCTAAACATCTACTCTCTCAGCTAACATTTCCAGTAGTGCTGAGCATCCATTTGTTTGCTTTTCTTCATGTTCCATTAATGGTTCCATGTGATATTTACAATTGTTGCACATGGTAACTGAGGAGCATTTTATAATATTAAACAATTCACATTACTCTTATATTTGTATATTTGTGGATCTAGATATAACATATGTGAAGGATAATATTGATTATTTACATTGGCAAACAGACCCTGAACACTATAATTACAAATAATTTTATTTAAAAATATTTACTGAAAGTTAAAAAAACTCTTAGAAAATTAAACTATCAGCTGTATGTAAATAATTTCTGTATTTATTATTGGTAATTTGTATTTTCCTTTTAATTTTAATAGATAATTTTTACCATCCCCATTCCCCACTTTAATTTTCCTCCACTTTCCATGGGCAATCATTCTAATGTGTTTTTTTGTATATCCTTTGATTTGTATGTGTTCCTGCAAAACATGTATTGTTGCCTGTATGGATATATGAATTATTTATACACGTGGTATTGATTGTAGATCTTATTACAGTCTTGCCATTTAAGATCTGAACATGTTGTTATGTCAATAATTCTGTAGATTATTCCATGGTGCCTGTTTTCTTCTAGTGTTCCTGTAGTTTTTCATTTAAATCTTTGTTTCATCACGAATTTATTTTAGTATAAGTTTGCAATATGGATGAATCTTTCATTTTTCCAAATAACTAGCAGACTACTCCCAAATGGAAGTCTCTCCTCATTAATTTAAAAAGATCTTTATCATATACTAACTTACCATATATACTTGTGTCTGGTTTTGGATTCTGTGTTTTATTCCATTGCTCTGTCTAAACAGACCCAGTTTGCAATGAAAGCTTACAGTGTGCCAGATACAGCTCTATACTCATTACATGTGAACTCGTTTATCATCCTCATAACATTATGAGCTAGTGCTGTTTATCCCTATTTTACAGATTTAGGAACTGAGGCAGAATGAGTTTAGCTGACACAGCAGTAAGTGGCAGATCCAGGATTCAATCCCTGGCTACAGAGTTCTAAAGCCTGTACTATTAACCTCTGTGCTATGTAGTATATACTTTAACATTTTGTAGTATCTTATGTGGAAAATTACTTTGATGCAATGGTGGCCTCTAATTATACTACCAGCAAGCTATCCCAAAGGTCTTGGAACAGAAAGGCTCACAGACCAATTTAAGATACTCAAATCACATGGTTTATTAAATAAATTTAAAGCACATTTAGTGAAAAGCAAAAGATGGAGTAGGTTAACACACTTAGGATAGGGTGCCAGTGGACAGAAGGACCACACTGCCTGAGTCCTGCTAATGGTATGCTTATGAGGAATCAAAGAGGCCCCATCATAAGGAAGGTACTTGAGCCAATGTCACTCACTTTCCCCATAGGAGAGATGAAGTGGCAAACATGCC
This sequence comes from Tapirus indicus, assembly GCA_031878705.1. Taxonomy (NCBI): domain Eukaryota; kingdom Metazoa; phylum Chordata; class Mammalia; order Perissodactyla; family Tapiridae; genus Tapirus; species Tapirus indicus. Next base: position 83,011,984 of record CM062924.1, on the reverse strand, counting down.
TGGCCAATAGCTGTAGTTCTCCATTTAGCCTGCTAAACAGCTATGGGTTCATCTATGTTTCTTGAGTAGAGGACCCCTAGGGCCAGAATGAGTGTCACCAGTGGGTGAGGGAATTAGGACCTGATAAATATCACAAGCTTCATATACATTTAATATATCATGAAAATTCAGGCTTACGTACAGGATTGGGACTAGAGTAGGGTATATAGGGTACAAAATTTAAGAAGGCACTCACTCTCAGAATGTCATAAATATTTAGTTTATGCTTGGTCCTTCTATCCCTTTCTGTGTTAACACACATATGATCTACCTTCTTCATCCCAGTCTAACAAGTCTCACAGGTAACTAATATATCTGTGCTTAACATATCTTATGTATTTTATCCTTTCTATTCATTTTATTTTCTACAGTAGATCTAAATATTCTTAAACAACATAGCAAATGCACATTGCATAGATCAAGTCCATGTCTTTGTTATTCTATTTCAAGAGTTTTCCTGATAATTCATTTATTATTCCAGAAGAGTTTTAGAATCATTTCATCAAGTTCATCAAGTTATAATTAGATCATCCCACTTAAGCACAAGATATTTAAATGTCATTCAATATCCCTCTTCTGGGGCCTGAAAAAATGAGAGTTTTCTTCTCTGCTTGAATTTTTATTCATTCATTAAGTTAATGAATATTTATTGAAAAGGGGGCAGAAAAATGACTTGAAGAAATAATGGCTGAAAACTTTCCTCACCTGGGGAATAAAACAGACATCCAAATCCAGGATGCCCAAGAGTTCCAAATAAGATGAACCCAAATAGACCCTCACCAATTCACATTATAATTAAAGTGTCAAAAGTTAAACACATGGAGAGAATCTTAAAAGTAGCAAGAGAAAAACAACTTGTTACATACAAGGGAACCCCCATAAGGCTATTAGAAGAAACTTCACAGGCCATAAGAGAGTGGCATGATATATTCAAAATGCTGAAAAAGAAAAACTGCCAACCAAGAACACTCTACCCAGCAAAGTTGTTCTTCAGGATAGAAGGAGAGATAAAGAGGTTTCAGACAAGCAAAAGCTAAAGAAGTTCATCACCATTATAATGGCCTTATAAGATATATTAAAGGGACTTCTTTAAGCTGAAACAAAAGGGCACTAATTAGTAAAGGAAAAACATGAAGTATATATCTCACTGGTAAAGGTAAATATATAGTAAAATTCAGAATAACCTAATATTGTAAAGGTGGTAGGTTAATGAGTTATAAAGCTAGTATGAAGGTTAAAAGAAAAAAATAGTAAAAATAACTATAATAATTTACTAAGGGACACATGAGATAAAAAGATGTAAATTGTGACATAAAAAACATAAAATGGGGGGGATAAAAATGTAAAGCTTTAAAATGTGTTCAGGTTTAAGTTGTTAACTTAAAATAAACTATTATAAATATAAGTTGTTTCATATAAGCCTCATGGTAACCACAAAGCAAAATCCTACAGTAGACACACAAAAGATAAAGATAAAGAAATCTAAGCATACCACTACAGAAAATCATTAAATCACAAAGGAAGAGAGCAAGAGAAGAAGAAAGGAACCAAAGGATCACAAAGCAGCCAGAAAACAATTAACAAAATGGCAATAAGCTACGTCTATCAATAATTACTTTAAAGGTAAATGGACTAAATTCTCCAAACAAAAGACATAGAGTGGCTGAATGGACAAAAAACTAAAAAACAAAAACAAGAGCCATCTATATGCTGCCTACAAGAGACTCACTTTGGATATAAGGACACACACAGACTGAAAGTGAAGGGATGGAAAAACATATGCCATGCAAATGAAAACTAAAAGAAAGCTGGGTTAGCTATACTTACATCAGGCAAAATACACTTTAAGACAAAGACTATATATAAGAGACAAAAAAGGTCATTATAATGACAAAGGAGTCAATCCAATAAGAGGATATAACATTTGTAAATATTTATGTACTCAACATAGGCACACATAAATATGTAAAACAAATAAAAACAGACCTAAAGGGAGAAATAGACAGCAATACAATAAGAATAGGGGACTTTAATGCCCCACTTTAATCAATGCATAGATCATCCAGACAGAAAAATCAATAAACATTGGCTTTAAATGACACATTATACCTGATGGACTTAAGAGAGACATATACAGAACATTCCATCCAAAACCAACATAATACACATTCTTCTCAAATGCATATGGAACATTCTCCAGGATAGATCACATGTTAGGTCACAAAGTACGTCTTAATAAGTTAAAGGAGATTGAAGTCATATCAAGCATATTTTATGACCACAATGGTATGAAACTAGCAATCAGTTATAAGAAGAAAACTGGAGAATCAAAAATATGTGGAGATTAAACAACTTGCTACTGAACAACCAACGGGTCAAAGAAGAAATCAAAAGAGAAATCAAAAAATATATTGAGACAGATGAAAATGGAAATGCAATATACCAAGACTTATGGGATGCAACAAAAGCAGTTCTAAGAGGGAAGTTCATAGCACTAAAAGCCTACACCAAGAAACAAGAACAATCTCTAATAAACAACCTAATTTTACACCTCAAGGAACTAGAAAAAGAAGAACAAACAGTCCAAAGTAAGTAGAAGGAAGGAAATAACAAAGATCAGAGCAGAAATAAATGAAATAGAGACTTAAAAGACCTGAATAAATGAAAGAGACTAAAAAGACTGAATAGATCTTAGAAAAAAATCAATGAAATTAAGAGGTTGCTTTTGAAAAGATAAAATTGACAAACCTTTAGCTAGACTAACCAAGAAAAATGGAGGACTCAAATAAATAAAATCAGAAATGAAAGAGAAAATGTCACAACTGATAACACAGAAATGCAAAGGATCGTAAGAGACTACCATGAATAACTATACGTCAACAAATTAGGCAACCTAGAAGAAACAGATAAATTCCTAGAAACATACGACCTATCAAGACTGAATCATGAAGAAATAGAAAATCTGAACAGACCAATTTCTAGTAAACAGATTGAATCAGTAATCAAAAACCTCCCAACAAACAAAAGTCCAGGACCAGATGGCTTCACTGGTGAATTCTATCAAACCTTTAAAGAACTAATACCAATCCTTCTCCAACTCTTCCAAAAAATAAACAGTGATGAAACACTTCAAATTCATTTTACAAGGCCAGTATTACCATGATTCCAAAACCAGACAAGGATGTCACAGGAAAATAAAAGTACAGGCCAATACCCCTGAGGCACATAGATGCAAAAATCCTCAACAAAATATTAGCAAACTGAACTCAACAATACATGAAAAGGATCATACACCACAGTCAAGTGGAATTTACTCCAGGGATGCAGGGGTGGTTCAACATCCACAAATTAATCAACATGATACACCACATTAACAAAATGAAGTATAAAAATCAGATAATCATCTCAATAAATGCAGAAAAAGCATTTGACAAAATTAAACATCCATTTATGATAAAAACTCTCAACAGAGTGAATATAGAGGGTTCATACATCAACATAATAAAGGCCATGTATGACAAACCCACAGCTAACATCATATCCAACAGCAAAAAGTTGAAAGCTTTTCCTCTAAGATCAGGAACAAGACAAGTCCACTCTTGCTACTTTTATTCATAATAGTATTGGAAGTCCTAGCCAGAGCAATTAGAAGGAAAAAGAATAAAAGGCATATCATCTCATACCTGTTAGAATGGCTATTATCAAAAAGACAAATAATAAGTGTTGGAGAGAATGTGGAGAAAAGGGAACCCTTATGCACTGTTGGTGGGAATGTAAATTGGTGCAGCCACTGTGGAAAACAGTATGGAGGTTCCTCAGAAAATTTAAAATAGAACTACCACATGATCCATCAATGCTTCTTCTGGGTATTTATCCAAAGGAAACAAGAACACTAACTCAAAAAGATATATGCACCCCTATGTTCATTGCAGTATTATTTACAGAAGCCAAGACATAGAAGCAACCTAAGTTTCCATCAATGGATAAATGGATAAAGAAGATATGGATATATATATATATATATATACATATATTCCTATATATATATAGGAATATTATTCAGCCACAAAAAAGAGGGAAATCTTGCCATTTGCAACAACAGGGATGGACCTTGAGGGCATCATGCTAACTGAAATAAGTCAGACAGAGAAAGACAAATGCTGTATGATCGAAAACAAAACAAACAACAACAAAAACTCATAGGTACAGAGAACAGATTGATGGTTGGCAGAGGCAGGGGTTGGGGGGTGGGTAAAATCCATGAAGGTGGTCAAGAGGAAAAACTTCCAGTTGTAAAATAATTAATCATGGGATATAATGTACAGCATGGTGACTATAGTTAATAATACTGTATTGTATATTTGGAAGTTGCTAAGAGCGTAGATCTTAAAAGTTCTCATCACAAGAAAAAAATTTTTAACTATGTATGATGATGGATATTAACTAGCCTTATTGTGGTTACCATTTTGCAATACAATCATTATGTCATACACCTGAAACTAATATGTCAATTGTATCTCAATAAAAAAGGACAGACAATAATAAAACTGAACAGTTTATAGAACAAAAACTAGGAATAAATAATTTTAATATCTGAGAGAAAAGCTTCCTGGACAGAGGGAACTACAAGAGTAAAGGTCCTGAAGCAGGAGCACCTTGGCATGTTTGAGAAATTGTGAGGAGGCCAGTATGGCAGAAGAGATCTAAGTATGGAAGAGGATAATAGGAGGTGAGATCAGAGAGGTAATGGGGAGTCTAGATCATCTTGGGCTCTGGAGATCAGTGTTTAACTTTTGTTCTGAGTAATCTGGGAAGTCTTTGGAGTGACATGATCTGACTTGCATTTTAACATTGTCTAACTGCCTGGGGCGAGGATAGGAAAGAGACAGGACTCTCTTGTGATAAGGTGAGCGATGATGGTGGTTTGGACCAGAATGGGAGTGATGTAGATAATATGAAGTGGTCAGATTCTTGATGTGTTTAAAAGGTAAAGACAAGGGGATTTACTAATTAATTAGATGTAGAGTGTAAAAGGAAAAGAGGAGTCAAGGATGAAACCAAAGTTTTTGCCTTAAGCAAAGTGGAAGGATGGAGTTGCCATTGACTGAATGGAGATAGCTGCAGGAGTTCTGTTTGTCCATGTGAAGTTTAACACCTCCATTAGACAATCAGGTAGAGATGCTCAATATGCAATTCAAGGGAGAGGCAGGGATGTGAACTTTAAGTCACAAGCATATAAATGGTATTGAAAGACATGAGATTGGATCCAAAGGTCACCTTGGGAATGGATAAAAATAAAGAAGACCACAAGTCCAAGGGCTGAGTCATGGAAGGTGAGGCAAATGATGAAGAACTAGAAAGTGTAACTGAGAAGAGGAAACCACAAAAGTAGGGAGATCAGATGAGGATGATATCCTAGAAGCCAAGTGAAGAAAGCATGGTGAAAATAAATGAGGAGTCAACTATGTCAAATGATTTGAGAGTCAAGTAAGGTGAGGGCTCAGAATTGATCATTAAATTTAGCTGCGAGAGTGCTTTTAAAAAGGAAGTTTAATCAAGGGCTGAGGGCAAAACTCTGAATGAAATAGGTTCCAGAGAAAATGGGAGGAGAAAAATTAAAGTGAGTATAGACATGTTTTTAAAGGAGTTTTTGCTGAAAATGAAGGAGAAAATGGGATGGTAGCTGGGCTCCTGGGCTTCTAGAGGTCACTGGTGCATCCAGGGATAAAAGGCAAGTGGGATTGGCCCTGCCTTGAAGCAGATGTAAGTGCTGAGGAAAGGGGGATGGAGGGACTGGGGCTCCTGCTTGACTCCTGCTGATGGTGACATCAATCCTCCAGAGGAGTGTCTTTCTCCTAGCACATAGGCAGTGTCTTGACACTTGCCAATGGCAGCCTGAGTGTATAGCAGCATGTTGAATCTGAAGGGGGCTCATAAATCTACAGAGGAATGGTCTGACTCTTAGAGAGTGGGCAGAAAACTGGGAGATGAAAGATATCAAGAGGAGAGAGGCCAAGATGGCAGCATTGGCAGACTCTGAACTCACCTCCTCCCATGGACACAACAGATATACAACTAATCTTGGAAAAATTACCGCTGAGAGAACACTGAAAACTGGGTAAGAGGAACCCCTGAAGCAAACGACAGTGCTAACTGAGGTGGAAGAGGCAGGAATTCCCTTCTGGAGAGAAAAAATGCCACCTTCACAAGTTGCAACGCTTCACAGCTGCCTGGGGGCAATCCAAAGGTACACAGCCTTCCCTGGAGGAGGGGGGACCTGAGCCAGGGAACATTACTGCTATGGACATTTTCTGGGCCCAGCACAACCAAGACGAGTGCCATAATATCTAGCTTTGCTGGCTACTAACAACAGCAAATACCCCTGGAAAAGCTGGGACACAAAGAAATTAAAGCTGGCTCTTAAAGTGTCCAAACACAAATTTACCCATTTTAGAAAGCAACGTAAAATCACCAGAAAGAAAGGCACACAGTCCTTTGGTGAAAAGAGAGTCACCTGGCACGCCCTGGGTGCATCTCAGTGAGAGGTGAGATGTCTCGAGGGACTGAGACATTGGTGGTGGCCATTACTGTGACCTAGTGACACAGATGCTGGCAGGCACCATTGGAGTTCTCCCTGTGGCCTGCTAGCCCAGGATCTACCCCACCCTCTAGAGCACAGATTTAATCCAGCTCAGCTAAGGAAGGTAGCCCACACTAGGCACTGGCATCAACCAACAAGTCCTCAGGCAAATTGTGGGCCTGCTTAAGGGAGCAGCCTGGCAAGTGGTTCCACCTCTGTGGGGCAGGGCAAGCCTGAGGGGTGAGAGGAGAGTGTGGGGCCCCTGCATTGGAGCAACTGGGTCCACTTTAGGGAGTTGGGGTGCATGCATGGGGCAGGACTGTGTTGACTGTGTGTGTGGCCCCATGGCCAGAGGGGCTTCTTAGCTGAAGAAGACTTGTGCTTCTCAAACAGCCACATAGGAGATTGGCCTCACCTTCCAAAGCCTGGAACAATTGGATGCTTCTGTGACTGGGGCCAACCCCACCCAGCTGCAACCCCTCAGAGAGCTGACAAGACCCAGGGGCTTATAGCAATTGTAAGCCTCTGAGCCTAACAACCAGCCACGCAGGCGGCCTACTCATTTAATAGAAAAACTGCAATAGGAATGTGCTATTCGACATTGCAGTCAACTGTACTGGGGCTCCTCACATTTGATAAAGAGACTGAAGGGCCTACAACAACCACACACAGCTGAATATTACAACCAGCAAGCCAGAGGGACAGCTCAGCCTCCCGGGGTGCCTACAACAAAAGCAACCCTGCCACAACAGAAGGACACATGTAGTCCACACAGGGGTCACTCCTGGAACATTTGGGACTGGTGACCAGAGGGAAGCACACTGCTGAGCCTCATAAGACATCACTTACATAAGGTCACCTCTCCAAGATCAGGAGACACAGCTGACCTACCTAATACATAGACACAAGCATAAAGAAGGGCAAAATGAGGAGGCAAAGGAATATTTTCCAAGTAAGAGAACAGGACAAAACCCCAGAAGAGGAAATAAATGAAACACAAATGAGCAATCTACCTGACAGAGAGTTCAAACAAAGAGTCATAAATATGCTAACTGATCTTGGAAGAAGAATGGATGAACTCAGTGAGAATGTCAACAAAGAAATGGAAAATATAAAAAAGAACCAATCAGAAATGAAGAATACAATACTAGAAATGAAAAATTCACTAGAGAGACTTAAAAGCAGAGTAGAGGATACAGAAGAATGGATCAGCAAGTTGGATGAAAGACTAGAGGAAATCACCCAAGCTGAACAGATAAAAGAAAAAAGAATTAAAAAGAGTGAAGACAGTCTAAGGGACCTCTGGGACAACATCGAGTGCACTAACATCTGTGTTATAGGAGTCCCAGAAGGACAAGAGAGAGAAAAAGAGGCAGAGAATCTATTTGAAGAAATAATAGCTGAAAACTTTCCTAACCTAAGGAAGGAAGCAGACATCCAGGTACAGGAAGCACTGAGAGCACCAAACAAGATAAACCCAAAGAGGCCCACACCAAGACACATCATAATTAAAATGTGCAGAATTAAAGATAATGAGAGAATCCTAAAAGCTGCAAGAGAAAGACAAGTTACATACAAAGGAAACCCTATAAGACTGTCAGCTGACTTCTGTGCAGAAACCTTACAGGCTAGAAGAGAGTGGCAGGATATATTTAAAGTGCTAAAAGGAAAAAACTTACAGCCAAGAATACTCTACCTAGCAAAGTTATCATTCAGAATGGAAGGACAGATAAAGAGTTTCCCAGACAAGCAAAAATGAAAGGAGTTTATCACCAAGAAACCAGCCCTTCAGGAAATGCTGAAGGAACTTATTTAAGGGGGAAAGAGAAGATGACAAATAGAAAAAAATTACCTATTTCCATGATAAGAGGGTAACGGATACAAATGCACAAAAAAGAGGTTACATATGATATCAAAAACATAAAATGTGGGATGAGGGGAGTAAAAGAGTAGAGCTTTCAGACAGAAGTCAAACTAAAGAGACCATCAACTCAATATAGGTTGCTATATACATAGGTTATTGTATATGAACCTCCTGGTAATCACAAACCAGAAACCTATAATAAATATACACAAAAAAAAACTAAGCAAAAGGAACCAAAACATAATACCAAAGAAAGCCAACAAACCACAGGAGAAGAGAGCAAGAGAAGAAGGAACAGAGAAGAACTACTAAAACACCAAGAAAAAAAGTTTAAAAATGGCAGTAAGTACATACATATCAATAGCTACTTTAAATGTCAATGGACTAAATGGTCCAATCAAAAGGCATAGGGTGGCTGATTGGATAAAAAAACAAGACCCATATATATGCTGCATACAAGAGACACACTTCAGACCTAAAGACATTCACAAACTGAAAGTGAATGGTTAGAAAAAGATACTCCATGCAAATGGCAATGAAAAGAAAGCTGGGGTAGCAATACTTATATCAGATAAAATAGACTTTGAAGCAAAAATATAAGAAGAGACAAAGAAGGATGCTACATAATGATCAAGGGAACAATTCAAGAGGATATAACATTCATAAGTATCTATGCACCCAACATAGGAGCACCTAAATATATAAAGAAATTATTAACAGACATAAGAGGAGAAATAGACAGTAACACAATAATACTAGGGGATTTTAACACTCCACCTACACCAATGGATAGATCATCCAAACAGAAGATCAACAAGGAAACATTGGCCTTAAACAACACAGACCAGATGGACTTAGAGACATATACAGAACATTCCATCCAAAAACCGAAGAATACACATTCTTTTCAAATTCACATGGAACATTCTCCAGGATTGATCACATATTAAGCCAGAAAAAAAGTCTTCATAAATTTAAGAAGATTGAAATAATACCAAGCATCTTTTCTGACCACAAAGGTATGAAACTAGATATCAACTATAGGAAGAAAGTCAGAAAAGCTACAAATATGTGGAGATTAAACAAAATGCTACTGAACAATGATTGGGTCAATGAAGAAATCAAAGAAAAAATCAAAAAATATCTGGAGACAAATGAAAATTAAAATATGACATGCCAGAATTTATGGGATATAGCAAAAGCGGTCCTAAGAGTGAAGTTTATAGCACTACAAGCGTATCTCATCAAACAAGAAAAATCTCAAACAATCTAACAGTGCACCTACAGGAACTGCAAAAAGAAGAACAAAGCCCCAAACCAGTAGAAGGAGGGAAATAATAAAAATCAGAAAAGAAATAAATGAAATAGAGACTAAAAAAAAAAAGAAAAAATCAACAAAGCCAAGAGCTGGTTGTTTGAAAAGATAAACAAAATTGAGAAAGCTTTAGCTAGACTCCCCAAGAAAAAAAGAGAGAAGGCTCAAATAAGTAAAATAAGAAATAAAAGAGGAGAAATTACAACAGACACCTCAGAAATGCAAAAGATGATAAGAGAATACTATGAAAAACTATATGCCAACAAATTGGACAGTCTAGAAGAAATGGATAAATTCTTAGAATCATACAACCTTCCAAAACTGAAGCAAGAGGAAATAGAGAATTTGAATAGATCAATCACCAGTAAGGAGATCGAAACAGTAATCAAAAACCTCCCAAAAAATAAAAGTCCAGGACCAGATGGCTTCCCTGGTGAATTCTCCCAAACATTCAAAGAAGACTTAATACCTATCCTTCTCAAACTCTTCCAAAAAACTGAAGAGGAGGGGAAGCTTCCTAACTCATTCTATGAAGCCAACATCACCCTGATACCAAAACGAGACAGGGACAATACAAAAAAAGAAAATTACAGGCCAATATCACCGATGAACATCGATGCAAAAATCCTCAACAAAATACTAGCAAATCGAATACAATACATTAAAAAGATCTTACACCATGATCAAATGGGATTCATTCCAGGGATGCAGGGATGGTCCAACATCCACAAATCAATCAATGTGATACACCACATTAATAAAATGAAGAATAAAAATCACATAATCATCTCAATAGATGCAAAGAAAGCATTTGACAAGATACAGCATCCATTTATGACAAGAACTCTGAATAAAATGGGTATAGAAGGAAAGTACCTCAACATAATAAAGGCCATATATGACAAACCTACAGATAATATCATCCTCAATGGTGAAAAACTGAAAGCTATTCCTCTAAGAACAGGAACCAGACAAGAATGCCCACTTTCACCACACCTATTTAACATGGTACTGGAAGTCCTGGCTAGATCAATCAAGCAAGAAAAAAAAAAGGGATCCAAATTGGAAAGGAAGAAGTGAAACCATCATTATTTGCAGATGACATGATTTTATATATAGAAAACCCTAAAGAATCCACCAAAAAACTTCTAGAAATAATAAATGAATATGGTAAAGTTGCAGGATACAAAATCAACATACCAAAATTAGTTGCGTCTCTATACAGTAACAATGAAGTAGCAGAAAGAGAAATTAAGAATACAGCCCCATTTACAATTGCAACAAAAAGAATAAAATACATAGGGATAAACTTAACCAAAGAGATGAAAGATCTGTACACTGAAAACTATAAAACATTGTTGAAAGAAATTGAAGAAGACACAAAGAAATGGAAAGATATTCCCTGGTCTTGGATTGGAATAACTAACATAGTTAAATGTCCATACTTCCTAAAGCAATCTGTAGATTCAATGCAATCCCTATCAAAGTTCCAACAACATTTTTCACAGACTTAGAACAAAGAATCCTAAAATTTATATGGAACAACAAAAGGCCCTGAATAGCTAAAGAACCACTGAGAAAAAAGAACAAAGCTGGAGGAATCACACTCCCTGATTTCAAATTATACTACAAAGGTATAGTAACCAAAACAGCATGGTACTAGCACAAAAACAGACACACAGATCAATGGAATGCACTCAAGAGCTCAGAAATAAACCCACACATCATGGACAGCTAATTTTCGACAAGGGAGCCAAGAACATACAATGGAGAAAGGAAAGTCTCTTCAACAAATGGTGCTGGGAAAACTGGACAGCCACATGCAAAAGGATGAAAGTAGACCATTGCCTTACACCATACACAAAAATCAACTCAAAGTGGATTAAAGACTTGAATGTAAGACCTTAAACCATGAAACTTGTAGAAGAAAACATAGGCAGTACGCTCTTTGACATTGGTCTTAGCAACATATTTTCAAGTACTGTGTCTGACCAGGCAAGAGAAACAATAGAAAAGATAAACAAATGGAACTATATCAAACTAAACAGCTTCTGCACAGCAAAGGAAACCATCAACAAAAGGAAAAGGCAACCTAACAATTGGGAGAAGATATTTGCAAACCATATATCTGATAAGGGGTTAACTCCAAAACATATAAAGAACAAATACATCTCACCAACAAAAAAACTAACAACCCAATTAAAAAATGGGCAAAAGACTTGAACAGATATTTCTCCAAAGAAGATATATAGATGGCCAACAAGCACATGAAAAGATGTTCAGCATCACTAACTATCAGGGAAATGCATGAAACATGAAAACACCAATATGTAAATGTACATGCGACCCTCTGTTCACTGTAGTATCATTCACAATAGCCAAGACTTGGAAGCCACCTGTGTGCCATCAAGGGACGAATGGATAAAGAAGATGTGGTATAGATACACGATGGAATACTACTCAGCCATCAGAAACAATGAAATCCAGCCATTTGTGACAACATGGACAGACACTGAGGGTATAATACTAAGCGAAATAAGTCAGAGGGAGAAGGTCAAAAACTGTATGATCTCACTCATAAGTACAAGATAAAAACAACAAAAAACAAACACATAGAGACAAAGATTGGATTGGTGGTTACCAGAAGGGAAGGGGGGAGGGAGGAGGGTGAAAGGGGTGAATAGGCACATGTGTGTGGTGATGGACTGTAATTAGTCTTTGGGTGGTGAAGGTGACATAATCTATGCAGAAATAGATGTATAATGAAATTTATACAATGTTATAAACCAATGTTACCACAATAAAAAATTTTTTTAATAAATTCAGGCTTTAATGGATTAGATAAATTAAATTAAAATGAAATTTTCCTATTAAAAAAAAAAGAAAGACATCAAGAGACAGAGACCAGCCAGAAGGGTTTCACTCCCTTGATTCCAGTATTCCCTATATTCCAGATATGACCTGCACTGCTCCTCTCTCTGCCTAAAACCTGGGATTATTCAATTGTCTACATGGCTCAGCACCTCAGAGCTAGTTTAACATGCCAAACAATGGGAACAGATGACAGGAGGGGGTCTCTGTTGCCTTCAGCTGATCCTCTTTGGGCACAATTGTGTGATCATTTTGAGGGAAGTGAGGAAAATGGAGAAACCTTTTTATTTCCTCAGGGCAGAAATTGTGGGCCACTGGTAAAATACAGTCACAAGTCTCATACCACATTTGAGGCACTGTAGAACAAGTTTTTACCTTTTAAAAAACATGCATATAGCAGGCAAGCATGATTTCAGACAGGTGAGCTTTATGCAAGGGCTTTACACTTTAAACATGCTAGTCCCTGTTGCAGGTGTGTAGCCCAGCTTCTGCTTAAGAATCCTAGTCACTATCTGTCCATTCACTCTGCTCCCAATGAGAGGGGAAAGCTGTTATATAGTGTCAGGGGTCTCAAGTCCTATGGCAGGCAGAATGGCCCCCAAAGGTGTGCACGCCCTAATCCCTGGAACTTGTGAATATGTTCCATCATGTGGCAGTAGGGACTTTGCAGATGTGATTCAGGTTATGAACTTTACCATGGGGAGGTAATTCTGGATTCTGTGTGAGCCCAATCTAATTCAATGGGTCCTTAAAAGTGGGGACTCTTTCCAGGGGAAGGTGAAGAGATTTGGCAGAAGGTGAGTTGGGGAGAGTTGAAGCATGAGAATGTGGCAGGCCAATGCTGCTTTGAAGATGGAGGGACAGTGTGATGAGGAATGCGGGGGCCTTAAGGAGATGAGAGAGGCTCCCAGCTGACAGCCAGCAAGGAAATGGGGACTTCAGGCTGCTACTCGAAAGGAACTGATTTCTGCCAACAACCTGAATGAATGTACAAGGGGCTCTTCCCCAGAGCCTCCAGATAAGAGCCAGGCCCATCAGCACCTTGATTTCAGCCTTGGGAGACCCTGTGCAGAGAACCAGCTGAGCCGGCCGGCCTGGACTTCTGACCCACACACATTGTCAGGTAGTAAATAAGGGTTCTTTTATGCCACTAAGTTTCTGATAATTTGTTACAGTAGCAATAGAAAAATAATAAAGGTTCCATGTAAGGAATTCTCTTAGCAAGCTCCCAGAATCACCATATTTGGTAAAGTAGATTTATAGATAGCTTTTATTATTTTAAGAAATTTCTTCTATTCCTAGCTTGCTAATTTTTATGGAATATTCTGCATCCATTGTGGTAATCACGTGGCTTCTCTTCTTTAGTCCGTTTTATGGGCTGAATTGTGTCCCCCGCCAAATTCATATGCTGAAGCCCTACCCTCAGTACCTCAGAATGTGACTCTGTTTGGAAATAGGGCCTTTAAAGAGGTGATTAAGTTCAAATGGGGTTGTTAGGGTGGGCCCTAATTCAATCTGACTAGTGTGCTTATACAAAGACACCTTATAATAGGCTCCAGGGATGCACACACGGAGAAAAGACCATGTGAGGGCCCAGAAAGCCAAAGAGAGAGGCCTCAGAGGAAACCAAGCCTGTGGACATGTTGATCTTGGGCTTCCAGTCTCCAGAACTGAAATAGTATTCAGTCATAAAAAAGGAGATCGTGCTATTTGCGACAACATGGATGGCCCTTGAGGGCATTATGCTAAGTGAAATAAGTCAGACAAAAAATTTCTGTTTTTAAGGCAGCCAGGCTGTGGTATTGCATTATGGCAGCATTAGCAGGCTAATACAGTCAATTAAGTGTTATAAATTGAAATAGATTTCTAAATTTGAACTATCCTTGTAAATTTGAACAAATGGACTACTTTGTCATTATGTATGTTTTTATTCACTGCCATATTCAACTTGATAATATTTTATAGAGGATTTTTGCATGTTCATAAGTAAAATTGGCTTACAACTTTATTTTCCTTTACTGAGTTTGTTTTGTTTTGATGTCAAAGTAATAAAATGTCAAGCCACATAAGACGAGTGGGGTACTTTCTCTTTTCACTATAACAGGTTTATATAAGAGAGTAATGTATTTCTTCAATGTTAACTACTACTGATCCCTAAAATCTGGTGATCTTTCTGGAGGGCAACTTTATTTTCTTTCATGTTATTCTATTCGATTTTCTCCTTCTTCTTGGATCAATTTTACAAATTTGTTTTGTTGAAATTTTTTCATTTTATTTTTTATCTGTGATTTCTATCTTTAATTTTAATAATTTTTACCTATTTCATTGGTCCTTTCAACCAAAAATTAAAATTTATATCTTAATCTTCCCTTTGTTTCTTTTGTGATGATTTTCTGCTTTTATATTTCTTTTCTTCAATTTGTTCGAATTTACAGTGCTTTTCTTGTACTAACTTGTTAATTTGAACACTTAGCTTATTTCCAATCTCTTTAAATTTCTAATATATGCAATTAAAGCTTTACATTTCTTTCTTTTTTTTGCACTCCACTAGTCAGGATAGTCATAGGGCCAGCCCACGTTCAGGGAGAGGGAGTGGAAGGAACGTCAAAAGGGTCTGTGGCCATTTATAATCCATTGTGCTGATGAAGAGGTACAGGATGGTAGGACGTGGCAACGCCAGGACCCAGACCAGATCTGAGCAGTTACGTCTTCTTGGCACTCATCACCCTCAGGCCCACAGGAGCGCATCTGCGTGCGTGGTGTCAGGGGCTCCAGGGTCACCTCAAAGTGTGTATGTTCAGTCCCAGCCTTGCTTTTTTTATTGAGACATAATTGACATATTACGTTATATTAGCTTCAGGTGTACAACATGTGATTCAATATTTGTATACATTGTGAAATGATCACCACAATAAGTCATTAACATCTGTCACATACATAGGCACAAAACTTTTTTTCTTGTGATGAGAACTTTTAAGATCTACTCTCAGCAACTTTCAAATATGCGATATAGTGTTATTAACTATAGTCACCAAGACTTATGTATTTTATAACTGGAAGTTTGTATCTTGTGACCCCTTTCACACATTTTTTCACCCCTCCCCCCACCTTTGGTAACCACCAATCTGTTCACTGTATGAGCTCTTTTTTTTTTTCAAGATGTCACCTGTAAGTGAGATCATGCAGTACTTGTCTCTGTCTGTCTGACTTATTTCACTTAGCATAATGCCCTCAAGGGCCATCCATGTTGTCGCAAATAGCACGATCTCCTTTTTTATGACTGAATACTATTTCATTGTGTATATAGGTATATATACACTACATCTTCTTTATCCATTCGTCCATCAATGGACACTTAGGTTTGCTCCCATGTCTTAGCTGTTGTAAATAATGATGCAATAAACATGTGGGTGCATTTATCTTTTTGAGTGTTTTTGTTTTCTTTGGATGAATACCCAGAAGTGGCATTGCTGGATCATATGGTAGTTTTATTTTTAATTTTTTGAGGAACTCCCATATTGTTTTCCATAGTAACTGTGCCAATTTACATTCCCACCAACAGTGTACAAGGGTTCCCTCTTCTCCACAGCCTTGCCAACACTTGTTGCTTCTTCTTGTTTTGATAATAGCCATTCTAATAGGTGTGAGGTGATATCTCATTGTAGTTTTGATTTGCATTTCCCTGATGATTAGTGATGTTGAGCACCTTTATATGTACCTGTTGGCCATCTGTATGTTTTCTTTGGAAAAATGTCTATTCAGATCCTCTGCCCATGTTTAAATCAATGTGTTTTTTTTTTTTTTTTGCTACTGAGTTATATGTGTTCTTTATATATTTTGAATATTAACCCCTTATCAGATTTATGATTTGCAAATATTTTCTCCCATTCCATAGTGCGTCTTTTCATTTTGTTGATGGTTTTCTTTGCCATGCAGAAGCTTTTGTTTGATGTAGTCCCACTTGTTTATTTTTGCTTTTGTTGCCTTTACTTTTGGTGTCAAATCCAAAAAATCATTGCCAAGATTGATGTCAAGGAGCTTACTGCCCATGTTTTCTCCTAGGAGTTTTATGGTTTCAGTCTTATGTTCATCTTCAAACCATTTTGAGTTAATTTTTGTGTATGGTGTCTAGTGGTCTAGTTTCATTCTTTTGCATGTGGCTGTCCAGTTTTCCCCACACCATTTATTGAAGAGACTGTCCTTTCCTATTGTATATTCTTGGCTCCTTTGTCATAAATTAACTGACCACATATGTGGGTTTATTTCTGGACTCTCTATTTTGTTCCATTGATCTATGTGTTTGTTTTTATGCCAATACCATACTGTTTTGATTACTATACCTTTGTAATATAGTTTGAAATCAGGAAGTGTGATGCCTCCAGCTTTGTTCTTCTTTGTCAAGGTTGCTTTGGCTATTTGAGGTCTTTTGTGGTTCCATACAAATTTTAGGGTTGTTTTTTCTATTTCTGTGAAAAATGCCATTGGAATTTTGTTAGGGGTTGCATTGAATCTGTAGATTGCTTTGGATAGTATGGCATTTTAACAATATTAATTATTCCAATCCATGAGCATGGGATATCTTTCCATTTATTTGTGTCTACTTCAATTTCTTTCATCAGTGTCTCATAGTTTTCAGTGTACAGGTTTCACCTCCTTGGTTAAATTCATTCTTAGAAATTTTATTCATTTTGATGCAGTTATAAAAGTTTGACATTTCTAGTTGCCTTTTTAGCTCATCATACAAATGTTGATATGTGATACTGCCATTCAGTTCTAAATATTTTTCAAAATCTACTATGACTTTTCCTTGATGCATGAATTATTTATGAGTGTGTGCATGTGTTTGTGTGTGTTTTTTCCAAATTGCTAATGCTATTGCACTATGGTCAGAGAGTCAAGAAATGTGGCTTATATGATGTTGACTTCTGAAATTTGTTAAATCTTCTGCCAAAGCTTACTGTTGTGTGATCAATTTTTTTTTGTAGAAGTGGAATTATTGGTGAAAGGGTGTAAGCATGTTTAGACAACTGTTAACAGATTGTCATGATGCTTCACAAAGCTTCACACCCAGCAGCAGAGAACAGTAACATTAGATTAAAGAAAACTGTCTGTCTGATGTGTTGGAATCTAGAATATCTTGGTATGAATAGGATTTTATTTGAATCTTAGTGAGATTGAATAAGATTTCACAAATTCATTGAGTGTTTGTGTCTCATATTTTGTTAATTCCCTGGTTGTGACTATTACTAGTTTTCCATTGGGTTCTAGTGTTTTATTGATTAAGATTCTATATAAGATTTTTAAAAAATAAACTTTTGTCGAAAGTAATCAATTTCTGTAAATATTTCAAAAGTATTTACATTCTCTATTTGATCGATAATGGATTCTATATATGTCCACCAGGGCTAGCGTGTATAAGTGTGTTGTTCGAATCTTCTATACTCTTACTCAATTTTATTGTACTGGATCTATCAGTTTATGGAGGAAATATATTTAAAAACCCCACTATTATTATGGATGTCAATTTCTATTCAAAATTTTGTTGATATTTGCTTTATATTTGAACCCACGTTACTTTCCTAGTGAATTTTGTTTTATTATTTCATGGTAACTCCTTCTATACCTGTTAATGTTTTTTAAATTAAACTTTATATTCTGAGATAGTTGCAGAATCACCTGCAATTATAAGAAATAATAGAGAGAGATTTATGTATCCTTTACTCAGTTTCCTCCACTGGTAACATTTTGTAAAACTATAGTGCAACATCACAACCAAGATATTGACACTGAGACAGTCAAGATATAGAGCATTTCCATCACCACAGGGATCCCTCCTATTGCACTTTTATAGCCACACCCACTCTCCTTCCTACCCACCCCTCACCTCTGGTAACCACTAATCTGTTCCCCATTTTTATAATTTTGTCATTTCAAGACTGTTATATAAATGGAATCGTACTATAACCTTTTGGGGTTGGCTTTTTTCAGTCAGCATAGTTCTCTGGAGATTCATCCAGGTTGCTAGGTATATTCATAGTTTGTTCTTTTTTCTGCTAAGTAGTATTCCATGGTGTGGATATACCACAGTCTCTAACCATTCACCTGTTAAAGGACATCTGGGTTGTCTCCAATTGTGGACTATTATGAAAAGATATTCATGTACAGGTATTTGTGTGAACAGAAGTCTTCATTTCTCTGGGATAAATGCCCAGAAGTGCAATTGCTGAGTCGTATAGTAAGTCCATTTTTAGTTTTAAAAGAAATTGCCAAACTGTTTTCCATTGACCATCTCACCAGCCATGTATGAGTAATCCAGTGTCTCCATATCCTCACCAGCATTTGGTGTTGTCTCTATTTTTTAAATTTTAGCCATTTTGATAAGTGTATAGTGATACTTCGTTGTGGTTTTAATTTGCATTTCCTAATAACTATGATGTTGAACATCTTTCCATGTGCATGTTTACAATGCATATAGCTTCTTTCATGAAATGTCTCTTCTTGTCTTTTATCCATTTCTAATTGAATTGTTTCTTATTTTGAGAGTTCATTACATGTTCTAGATACTAAAGGTTTATTGGAAATGTGGTTTGCAAATACTTTCTCCTAGTCTGTAGTTTATTATTCCATCGGCTTAACAGAGTCTTTCACAGAGCAAAGCTTGTCAATTTGACAAAGCCCAATTTATCAACTTTTATGGATCATAAACTTAACACTTATGATGTTAAGTCTAAGAACTCTTTGCCTAGCCCTGCGCCCTGAAGATTTTATTCTATGTTTTCTTCTAAAAGCTTTATAGTTTTATGTTTTACATTTAAGTTGGTGATCCATTTTGAGTCTGGCTCCCTCCCCAAAGCCTACTTCAAACTTTACACTGTCCCTATTTTCCCAGGGCAGCAACTCAATTCAAACTAGATATTCTAGAGTTTGCATTTTGCAACATCTCTCTCTTAGTATTTATTTTCATTTTATATTAATAATAATTAGTATTATCAGTACTAATGCATTATGACTGCATTGTGAGATGAAAATATATTATTTCAAAGTCTGGAATACAGACAAGTATTTATCAATTCTGATTTATCTGGTATCTCAGTTGTCAAACAGGGGAAGACTCAAGATTTCCAAAAATAAAATTTTGTACAAGAAATGACACCACAGAACACCATGAGTTTCAGTTATAAATAATACTATATTATAGTATTATATTAATGTAAACACTAAGAATCCTGATACAACTGCACTCAGAGGATAGGTAGAGAGAAATACTAAGTGGCTATATAGAAGGGGTGCAGGAGCCATAAATTCTAATTTTTTCATATCAATAAATAAATAGATCTAAAGTTAAAAATCAATGAATAGGAATTTAAGCATGTTATTTTGAAATCTGGAGATAATTATTAGAAGAAATAGATGGAAGTTTTGAAAATGACTCTTTCCGCAGAAGAGTGGAGAGAGATGGGAAAGTGGGGTACAGTTTTTCATTAAATGCCTTACAAAACTATTTGACTTTTATAATTATTTACATATGTAACTTTGATAACATAAAATTTTTTTTTTTAAAAAAGGAAACAAGTTGCCAAAGGCAGTTCTAAACCATGCCGTGCAGTCTTCTGTCATCAGAACATTGATATTAAGAACAATGGCTACTCCAGTTTTTTCTAAGGGAAATGGACTGGGAAATAAAAGTGGCCACCAGACCAAAGAAGACTGCACGGTCCCATGCTTCAGTGAACCCACCTGTAGGCATGTGTGTGCAGAATGAAATTGCAGCTACCTTCTGGTGAGTTTTTGACATCAGGCTTACTAGCTAGATCCCACACGCCCAGGAAAGACTGGAATCTGATACCTAGAGCTCTCCACACAAGTGGGGTTGACATCAAATTTAGACATAGTACCAAGGGACCCACCAAAGAATTGGTGGCATTGGAAAAGAACTGGCTATGGGTGGATCTGATCTGTCCAATGATAAGCTACAGAACCTTAAAACAACTTGCATTCATTTTTATGGGGCAAAGGACTCAGTTATCTCTGAGGTTGACATGCTGACACTTGAGGAGACAGAATTTCTATTCCAAGGCAGAAAATGGGGTTCTGAGAGCTGCGGAGCCAGGGGCAGGGTACAGGTTTGTTCTAGTTTGGATGTAAGCTACCATTCAGAAAGGGCAGGAGCCCTGGACAGGTTGGAGAGGGTGAGGGAGAGTCAGGGGATGTCTCAGCTCTGGGAGGGTTTTCCCTGGAGCCTGTGGCCTTCTCCCCTGCAAGCTCCCAGCAGAGCGCTCCTACCAAAGTGGCTCTGTGTGGACTCCAGGCAGCCACGCTCACAGGAGGCAGCACGTGGCACCCAGGGCCCGAGGCTCTGACCCCAGCTGAGGAACTATTCACGAGTGATGGCGAGTAAGGTGACAAGTTCTTCCATGGTGGGAACCAGATTTTTAAGCATTTTTATGTCCCTAACCCAGCTTCTCTTGCCATGTCATGACAAGTGCATACATTTCCTTCACAGAGCACTTATTCAGCAAATAAACAAGTATTAGTTTCAGTTGAAAATGCAAGTGTTAGGCTCTCAAAACACCAGTTTTTATGTGACAGAAAATACTCTATTCCCAAACAACTTCCCCCTTCCTGGAAAATAAGTGCATTTAATGAAGCAATTGTCAGGTCAGGAGGGTTCTGTATAAAAATCCATGTCTTTTCCTCAAAACTTCAAATTTAGTTCTATTAATTTCCCAAGTTACTAAATTTGCCACATTCTCAAAAAGAAGGAAGAGGCCTGTTTTAAGAGTTCACATTTGTTAGGGGGAGATTTTTTAAGTTGTTGTTTCCAGGACTTAGTCAAAAGTAATGAAAAAATTAACATAAATATCAAAGATTAAGTTTTTAAAAGGTTAAAATAAAAACCAACTTGTGGAACCAGATTAGTGGTCTAGATTAGTGCCTTGGATAGATTTTATTCAACAATGTAGTTGTTACTATCTGAAAAGACTCAACAACTCAGAAAAAAAAAATCTCTGATAAGAAAAGGAATTCTGAAAGTGCCTGTCAGGAAGGGCCTTAGAAACCAGGAGCCCTTCAGTCCCTTCCTCACTCCCTGCTTTTTCAAGACAGTTTTTTTTTTTTTTTCAGAGAAGTTTTAGGTTCACAGCGAAATTGAGAGGAAAATACAAAGATTTCCTATACACCCCCTGCCCTCTTCCACTGTCAACATCCCCCACCAAAGTGGGACATTTATTACAACTGATGAACCCCTACACTGACACATCATAATCACCCAAAGTTAACATTTGGATTCACTCTTGGTGTTGTACATTCTATGAGTTTGGACGAATGGATAATGACAAGTATCCCCCATTACAGTATCATGCAGAGTAGTTTCACTGCCCTAAAAATCCTCTGTGCTCCACCTGTTCATCCCTTCCTCCCCCAAACCCCTGGCAACCACTGATCTTTTTATTGTCTCCATAGTTTTGCCTTTTCCAGAGTGTCATAGAGTTGGAAATATGATGCATGAAGCCTTTTCAGATTGGCTTCTTTCATGTAGTAATACACATTTGTTTCTTCCATGTCTTTTCATGGCTTGATAGCTCATTTCTACCTCATGCTTTTTAAAAGAAATATATATATTTTGTGTGTGTGTGTAAGGAAGACCAGCCCTGAGCTAACATCTGTTGCCAATCCTCCTCTTTTTGCTGAGAAAGACTGGCCCCAGGCTAACATCCTTGCCCACTTTATATGGGATGCCACCACGGCATGGCTGAGAAGCAGTGTGTCCGTGGGCACCCAGGATCCGTACCCATGAACCCCAGGCTGCCAAGCATGAACTAAACTGCTGCGCCACCAGGCTGGCCCCTAAAAGAAATATATTTTAACCTATCCAATATGCAAACAAAATCTCATCCACTTAATATCTGGACTATTCACAGTCTAATTCCAATTTAAGAACAAAATTTCCTAAATATTTATTTCAGCTTAATATTCAACAGAGTAAGTTGACAAGTATGAGAAATGTTGTGCATCCGTAGCTACTGTTCCTTAAAAGAAGAAAGAAGGAAGGAAGAAAAGAAGGAAGGAAGAGAGGGAGGCAGGGAGGAAAGCTAGAGGGCATTTTCTTGGTTTCTGCTTTCTCTTGTTATCTAAAACAAAATGGGAGAATCAAGTTCCCTTAAAGAAGTGAAATACCGTGGGACCGCCCGTGGGACCACCTGGTGGCGTAGTGGTTTCGTCTGTGCTTGGCAGCCTGGGGTTCGCCGGTTCGGATCCCGGGTGCCCGCCGACGCACCGCATGTCAGCCACGCTGTGGTGGCGTCCCATATAAAGTAGAGGAAGATGGGCACGATGTTAGCCCAGGGCCAGTCTTCCTCAGCAAAAAGAGGAGGATTAGCAACGGATGTTAGCTCAGGGCTGGTCTTCCTCACCAAAAAAAGAAGTGAAATACCAAAATATAGGCAAATTAAGACGACTTTTATTCTTCTTTACGTTGATTCCTGCCCTCCTTCAGTCTATTCTCCACAAAACAGCAAGAATGATCTTAAAACATTGATTAGATCACCTCATTCTTTCCCCTATATAAACCCATCTGCTGGTTTCTCAGAGCACTGAGAATAAAAATCCAAATGCCTTACCTTCCCCAAAAGGCCCATAGCCCTGTCTCTGCAGGACCACCAAGAGCTGATATTCTGGATGATTTGTTTGATAGTCACCATAGTTAAGCTTGAGCTGCTTCCTGGATGACCAGACTCCAATAATCCATATAGACTGTGCCCCTCTCATTCTCAGACCCTGCCTCTTTCCTGTGACTCTCATCTCAGTACAGTCATGTGCCACATAATGACGTTTCGGTCAACGATGGACCACATATATGACAGTGGTCCCATAAGATTATAAGGGAGCTGAAAAATTCCTATCTCCTAGTGACATCATAGCTATTGTAATGTAGTGCGATGCATTACTCATGTGTTTTTGGTGATGCTGGTGTAAACAAACTTACTGCTCTGACAGTCATATAAAAGTATAGCACATACAAGTATGTACAGTACATAATTCTTGATAATGATAATGACTTTGTTACTCATTTATGTATTTACTATATTATACTTTTAATCATTATTTTAGAGTAAAAAAGTTATAGTAAGCTAAAGTTATTATTGAAGAAAGAAGATTATTTTTTATAAACGTAGTGTAGCCTAAGTGTACAGTGTTTATAAAGTCTGCAGTAGTGTACAGTGATGTCCCAGGCCTTCACATTCACTCACCACTCACTGACTCACCCAAAGCAACTTCTAGTCCTGCAGCCTCCATTCATGGCAAGTGCCCTTTTTTATACCATATTTTTACTGTACTTGTCTATGTTTAGATACATAAATACTTACCATTGTGTTACAATTGCCTACGGTATTCAGTACAGTAAGATGCTATACAGGTTTGTAGCCCAGGAGCAATGGGCTATACTATATAGCCTAGGTGTGTAGTAGGCTATACCATCTAGGTTTGTGTAAGTACACTCTGTGATGTTCTCATAAAAATGAAATTGCCTAACGATGCATTTCTCAGAATGACTGTACTTCTCTCCAGCCATTCAAATCTGTTTTCACTTGCTCACACATGTTAATCTCTTTTATGACTTGGAGTTGCTACATAGGTTACCTCCCAGATCTGGAATGTTCTCCCTCCCACCCTTCAAATGGCCAGCTCCTAGGGCCTCATCTCTAAATTATTCTATTCCTAAACTAGCTCCCTCCCTACCTCTCATTTTCTCTTTCCCAGCCCTTTGTTTCTTTCATAGTACTTATCAAAATTAAAGAGATTTTCTTTGTCTACTTATTTTTTTTTATATCTGCCCCTGACAACAAGGGCAGTTTCCAGTCAGCTAGTATATCACCTGGTGCATTATAGTCTCTCAATATTTTGTTGAGTGAATACATTATTTAGGAAGCCACTTAATGAAGGTAGAGTCCTCCTGAATGAAGAGAAACAATTCACTGATGAAGAGGAAGAAAGCACTTAAGAATGTTGGGAAAAGAAGGGACAGTTTGGAGATCAGTAAGTGG
The DNA here is from genome assembly GCA_031878705.1 of Tapirus indicus. NCBI lineage: Eukaryota > Metazoa > Chordata > Mammalia > Perissodactyla > Tapiridae > Tapirus > Tapirus indicus. The sequence goes on along the minus strand of CM062924.1, from coordinate 82,987,271 downwards.
TCAGGGACTGTCTTTGATGACTTGAAAAAAGCAGTCATTTAGAAAAATAAACTTTGATCTTTGTGAAATGATTCATCTGCCCTTAGGCTAGAGAAGTAGACATGCTTCCACAGGGCTTTGATGGAAAGTGCACCAAGCCCAGCCACAAACTTCTGATACTGATGCTTTGCTCTGGAGGATATCATGCATGCTAATTTTACTCATGAAAGGAGATAGTAATAAAATTAGTTATCAGATCATAAAGGACTGCATGCTTAGATGCTTCAGAAAAAGGCCTTTGTACATATTTGTGACCTGTAGTTTTAGGAAACGAGGGTCTAGAAACTAAAATTGACATAGTTTGATCCTCTGTGCATATAAATCATGACCATCATAAATGTCTGTAATTCAGATGAGGTTGAGTTTTAGTTTATGATAAGAGAATTGTCCAGGGAAACCCAAATCAAATTGTTCATAGTCAAGAAAAAACTGATGGCAAGAGATAGGTAGAACTCTTTTCTTTTTGCCCAGAGATACCTCTTAAACATTATTAAAAGGGAAGCCTGAGGTTTTGTCATATCATACTAATGCTATTAAGGACATTTCCTGGTCAACAGCAGAGACTCTATGGTGAAGCTGAAACATTATTCTAGCTTGGGACAGGTAGTTTGAGTTTAGAGAAGGACCAGAAACCCAGGTCAGGTTGAAGAAAAGGAGTGAAAGCAATTTTCAGCTATGAAAATACTAAATATTTAGAAGTTCAATGACCCACTAAATCACCACTGTGCCCCAAACCTCCCCCAATACTGTTGCCACTATCCTTACTGAAGAGGTGGCAGGTCCTCTGACAGCCAACACAAGATGGCTGGTATGGTGCTTGCCAATAAACCAAAGATGTGCCACAAATACATAAGAGTGGGTAAGTAAAATAAACTGTAGATGATTCTTGGGAAAAATAATTCGGGAACATAGCTCTTTTCACAGGAAAAGCTATGCTAGATTTTCCCCTCAAGGGGGAACCTGTAAGTCCAACCAGAGTGCCCTTTGAGTGAGCAACCATCTGGCATGGGGGCCCGAGAGTTCTTCTGAGTAACAGGTAGTTATGTGACATAGCGGGAAGAAGCAGAGAGTGGGGAAAATTTAGAGCATTGGACAAGTGCAACTGGACTTAGGCTTCCATTCCAAGGATATTGGTGAGTCAGATGAGAGAGATGAAGTCAAATGGGTATAAACTGCTAAGACACTGGAACAGAGTTTAGTGGGAGCAACAGATGGAGCAAAGGGCAGTGACTAAGGTCATTTCTACAAACAGAACCAGACGTGAAAGTCCTGGGGAGTCTGGTTGACAGGGTTGGGGTTAGCTGTTCTTAACATTCTCTTTGGCCACCCTTAACTCCAACAATTCTAACTTAATTCCACAAAGTATGAAAAAAAGAAAATTTCAACAGAGAAAATTCTTCTACTTTATTTACAATAAAGGTAATCAAGCAATCCATCCAAAGTTCAGAACAATGATGATACTAGAGAAAGAATCTGACACAGTATTAGCAAAACTCAGAAAACTAATTAAATTAAATATGACTAAATTGATAGATTTCTACAAATAGTTAACTCAGTTACTATATAATTATAGGATTTGGTCAAGGCTCTCTAATATACCAATGTAAATGAAACTTTTAAGGCAGTTTTGAAAATTAATTGGGTGGTTTAAAGAAAGGAAAAAAGTCTTTAAAACAAGAAAGTCACAAGAATGCACAAGTATTTAGTAAATCTGATAAAGATATAAGTAATGTCATATTAACTAGTCATTGGAACTGTCAAAGTAATAAAGGGTAGCCAAGAAAAAAGAAACAAAAAGGAAAGCCTGCCGAACCTGGAGTCAGAAGTCCTAATTTCTAATACTGATTTCTCAATATGCTAATTGGATGATTTAGGTAAGTCCCTTAATTTCTTTGGGAAATTTTTTTCCTTGTAATTAAGTTTAGTTATTTAGGTCTAATATATTTTTGATTGCCTACTATATGCTGTGAACTCATTAGGAAAACGGGAAAGCACCAATGAATAAAACATAGCTGCATTCTATGAATCTGATAAATTAAAACACTGCATTACATTGTGATGTATACAGTGATGGAAATATATCCAAAACAAAAAGTCTGTTGTCATCTGCTATAGACTGAATGTTTGTGTCCCCCTAAGCTCATATGTTAAAACCCTAACCCCCAATGTGATGGTATTTAGCAGTGGAACCTTTGGGAGGTAATTAGGTCATAAGAGTGAAGCCCTAATGAATGAGATTAGTACCCTTATAAGAAGAGACATGAAAGAGATGATCTGTGTCTTCACCATATGAGGATATAGCAAGAAGGCAGCCATCTGCAAAACAGGAAGTGGGTCCTCACTAGACACTGAATTGCCAGCACCTTGATCTTGGATTACCCAGCCTCCAGAACTGTGAGAAATAAATGCTTGTTTTTAAACCACCCAGTCTGTGGAATTGGTGATAGCATGCCAAGCAGACTAAGATAGTCATTCATACAATAGACATTTTATGAACTCCTTCAGTCCATGGCATTGCATTAATCTGCTCTCTTGCCAACCCTGCAACAAATGCTGGTTTTGAATATAGTGAGTCTTCAGTACTTTCCTCGTCGTAGCATCATATTAAATAGACTGTTCATGGAGATTAGTTGGAAGATGGTGGCATAGGAGGATCCTGAGCTCGCCTCCTCCCACAGACACAACAAACCTACAACTACAGGTGAAATAATTTCCTCTGAGAGAGATCTAGAAACTGGATGGAAACAACCTCCAAAACAAGGGACAACATAGAGGGATGGAAGGGGCAGAAATACACACTCTAGGAAAAAACCACACCCTAGCAGTGGTGCTTCACGGGAGCATCTCAAAGGTATGGAGCTTTTCCCAGAGGAGTGGGAGATTGAATCTACACATTAGGCACTCCAGCCCTTAGCTCCAGCACAAAGGAGATGAGACCCCAAAACACCTGAATTGAAAACCAGTGGGGAATATGCCCAGGAAAACTATAGACTTCAGGAAAAGGAAAACCTGCTCTTAAAGTGCCCACACACAGACTCACTCATCCTGGAAACCAGCACAAAAACACCAGATAGAAAAGTGCATAGTCCATTGGCGAAAGAGACTCACTTGCTAAGCTTGAAGCTCACCCTGGAGGGGCAGCTGGCGGCTGGGGCCCCTTCCCCAGGGACTGAGACACTGGTGTCAGCTATTTATGTGACCTAGTTGAGCCATGTTGACATAAATGCTGGCAGGCGCCATTTTGGAATCCTTCCTCTAGCCTGTTAGTGCAGGGGCCTGCCTCCCCACTAGAGCACCCAAGGCAGTCAGGCCCAGCAAGGCAGCACAGGCAGCACTGGCAGCCCACCCCAGGACCTGCCCCACCTACTGGTGAGCCCACAGCAGACTTGCACTACTGGGCTGCACATACTGGGGACCCGCCCTGCCCACCAGCACACTCCAGGCCATTGTGTACCACCTCACCACATAGCCAGCCCTCACGAGGGCCTGCCCTGCACAAGAGTAAGCTAGGCTAGGCCACACACTCAGCCACAACAGGGTCCTGCCCCAGCCAACACCATGCTGAGGCAGTTGTGCACTGCTGGGATGCATAGCCAGCCCTCTCTAGAGGCCTGCCTGCCCAAGAGTGAAATACCGACAGCTGTGCTGCCAGGCTGTCCACCCAGCCACACTGGGGGCCTGCCTCACCCATCAGAGAGCCAGCGACAGTCCCAGGCCACACAGCCAGCCACACCGAGGGCCTGCCCAGCCTACCAGTGCACCCTAGGCAGTTAAGCACTGCTGGGCCAGGCAGCCAGCAACATCTGGGGCCTGCAGCAGTTGCCCGCCCCTAGGTCTAGTAACCAGCCATATCAGGGAGCCTGATCCACTCACCAGCAAACCCAGAGTAGTTGTGTGTTACCAGGCCTCACAGCGGGCTGCTCCAAGGGCCTGTCCTGCCCAATAGTGCACCTATGGCAGCTGTACATGGCCAGGCCTTGCAACCAGTCAGCCCAAGGGCCTGCCCTGCCTACCCACACACCTGCAGCAATAGCGGCCCCACCCGAAAGTGCACATGCAGACCACACAGGGGACACCTCTGAAGCATTTGGCATGGGTGATGAGAAGGAAGCATGCTGCTGGGCCCCTCAAGACATCTCCCACATAAGGCCACATTTCCAAGATCCAGAGATGTAGCTGGTTTACCTAATACACAGAAATAAGCACAGAGAAGTAGGCAAACTGAGGCAACAAGGGAATATGTCCCAAATAAAAGAACAGGAAAAATCCTCAGAAAAATAACTAAACAAAACAGAGATAAATAATCAACCTGATAAAGAGTACAAGTAATGGTCATAGGATGCTTGCTGAACTTGGGAGAATAATAGATGAACACAATGAGAACTTCAACAAAGAATTATAAAATATAAAAATGAACTAATCAGAGCCAAAGGCATAATAATTGTAATAAAAATTCACTAAAGGGAATCAATAGCACAGTAGATGACACAGAATGGATCAGCAATCTGGATGACAGAGTAGAGGAAATCACCCAAGTGGAACAGAAAAATGAAAAAAAGAATTAAAAAGAATGAGAACAGTTTAAGGGATCTCTGGGACAATATCAAGCATACTAACATCCATATTATAGGGATCCCAGAAGGAGAAGAGAGAGACAAAGGGGCAAATAACTTATTTGAAGAAATAATAGCTGAAAACTTCCCTAACCTAGGGAAGAAAAGAGACATCCAGATACAGGAAGCACAGAGAGTACCAAACAAGATGAACCCAAAGAGACCCACACAATTAAATGTCAAAAATTAAACATGAAGAGAGAATCTTAAAAGCTGCAAGAGAAAAGCAACAAGTTACATACAAGGGAAACCAAATAAGGCTATCAGTTGACTTCTCAGCAGAAACCTTACAAGCAAGAAGGGAATGGTATGATAATATTCAAAGTGCTGAAAGGAAAACACCTACAACCAAGAATACTCTACCTGGCAAGGTTATCATTCAGAACGGAAGGAGAGATAAAGAGTTTTCTAGACAAGCAAAAACTAAAGGAGTTTATCACCACTAAGCCAGTCTTACAAGAAATGTTAAAGGGACTTCTTTAAGTGGAAAAGAAAAGGCCACAAAGAGAAATAAGAAAATTATCAAAGAAATATCACTGTTACATAAAGGCAAATATATAGTAAAGATAGTGGATCAACCACCTATAAAGCTAGTGTGAAGGTCAAAATACAAAAGTACTAAAATCATCTATATCTACAATAGGAGGTTAAGGGAAACACAAAATTGAAAGAAGTAAAATATGATGTCAAAAACATAAAACATGGGAGGGGTAGTAAAAATGTAGGGCTTTCAGTATGAGGTCAAAGAGACCATCAACTTAATACAGACTGCTATATACATATGGTATATGTATGGTAACCACAAACCAAAAGTCTATAATAAATACACAAAAAATAAAGAAAAAGGAACTGAAATATAACACTAAAGAAAGTCATCAACTCACAAGGGAAGAGAGCAAGAGAAGAAAGGAACAGAGAAGAACTATAAAAACATCCAGAAAAAAAGTAACAAAAAGGCGATTAGTACATACCTATCAATAATTACTTTAAATGTAAATAGACTAAACGCTCCAACCAAAAGACAGCTGAGGGGCTGGCCCAGTGGTGTAGTGGTTAAGTTCAAACACTCCACTTTGGCGGCCCAGGGTTTCACAGGTTCGAACCCCGGGCACGGACAGACACACCACTTGTTAAGCCATTCTGTGGCAGCATCCCATATAAAGTAGAGGAAGATGGGCATGGATATTAGCCCAGGGCCAGTCTTCCTCAGCAAAAAGGAGGAGGATAGGCAATGGACATTAGCTCAGGGCTAGTCTTCCTCACACACACACAAATAAAAGAGCTGAATGGATGAAAAAACAAGACCCATATATATGCTGCACACAAGAGATGCACTTCAGACCTAAAGACATTCACAAACTGAAAGTGAAGGGATGGAAAAAGATATTCCATGCAAATGGAAATGAAAAGAGAGCTGGAGTAGCAATACTTATATCAGACAAAATAGACTTTAAAACAAAAATTGTAACAAGAGACAAGAAGGACATTACATGAAGATAAAGGGAACAATCCAACAAGAGGATATAATATCTGTAAATATCTATGCACCCAACATAGTAGCACCTAAATACATAAAGCAAATATTGACAGATATAAAAGAAGAAATAGACAGTCATACAATAATAGTAGGAGACTTTAACCCCACTTACATCAATAGATAGATCATCCAGACAGAAGATCAATAAAGAAATATCAGCCTTAAATGACAGATTAGACCAGATGGACTTAATAGATATATACAGAACATTCCATCCCCAAACAGCAGAATACATATTCTTTTGGAATGCACATGGAACATTCTCCAGGATAGATCAAATGTTAGGTGACAAAACAAGTCTCAATAAATTTCAGAAAATTGAAATAATATCAAGCATCATTTCCAACCACAATGGTATGAAACTAGAAATCAACTACAAGAAAAACACTGGAAAAGTCACAAATATGTGGAGATTAAACAAAATGCTAAGGAACAACTATTGGGTCAATGAAGAAATCAAAGGAGAAATTTAAAAAAACCTGGAGACAAATTAAAAAACAACATACCAAAATCTATGGGATATAGCAAAAGTAGTACTAAGAGGGAAGTTGATAGCAATACAGGCCTACCTCAAAAAACAAGATAAAAATCTCAAATAAACAATCTAATATTACACCTAAAGGAACTACAGAAAAAGGAGAACAAATGAAGCCCCAAAGTAGTAAAATCAGAGCTGAAATAAATAAAATAGAGTCTAAAAGACAATAGAAAAGATCAATGAAACTAAGAGTCGGTTCTCTGAAAAAATAAAAATTGACAAACCTTTAGCTAGACTCACTAAGAAAGAAAGAGAGAAGGTGCAAATAAATAAAATCAGGAATGAAACAGGAGAAATTATAACAAACACCACAGAAATACCAAAGATTATAAGAGAATACTATGAAAAGCTATTAGCCAACACATTGGATAGAAGAAATGGATAAATTCTTAGGATCATACAACCTTCCAAAACTGAATCAAGAAGAAACAGAGAATCTGAATAGACTGACACTAATAAAAAGACTGAAACAGTAATCAAAAACTTCCCCCATAACAAAAGTCCAGAATCAAATAGCTTCTCTGGTGAATTCTACCAACCATTCAAAGATTTAGTATCTATCCTCAAACTCTTCCAAAAATTGAAGAGGAGGGGACACTTTCTAACTCATTTTACAAGGCCAACATTACCCTGATACCAAAACCAGACAAGGACAACAGAAAACAAGAAAATTACAGGCCAATATTGCTGATGAACATAGATGTAACAATCTTCAACAAAATTTTAGCAAATTAAATACAACAATATGTTAAAAGGATCATACACCACAATTAAGTGGGATTTATCCCAGGGATGCAAGGATGGTTCAACATCTGCAAATCAATCAACATGATACACAACATTAACAAAATGAAGAATAAAAGTCACATGATCATCTCAATAGAAGAGAAAGCATTCAACAAGATTTAGCATCCATTTATAATACAAACTCTGAATAAAACAGGTATAGAAGGAAAGTACCTCAACATAAGGGCCATATATGACAAAGACACAGCTAGCATTATACTCAGTGGTGAAAAACTGACAAGGATGCCTACTTTCATCATTCTTATTCAACATAGTATTGGATGTTGCAGAGCAATCAGTCAAGAAAAAGAAATAAAAGTGATCCAAGTTAGAAAGGAAGAAGTGAAACTGTCCTTATTTGCAGATGACATGACCCTACAAACAGAAAATCCTAAAGAATCCACCAGAAAACTATTAGAAATAATAAATGAATACAGTAAAGTTGCAGAATACAAAATCAACATACAAAAATCAGCTGCCTTTCTATACACTAACAACAAACTAGCAGAAAGAGGAATCAAGAAAACAATCCCATTATAGTTGCAACAAAAAGAATAAAACATCTAGGAATAAATATAACCAAGGAGGTGAAAGACCAGTATACTGAAAACTATAAAACATTGCTGAAAGAAATTGAAGATGACACAAAGAAATGGAAAAATATTCTGTGCTCACAGATTAGAAGATTTAACATAGTTAAAATGGTCCTATCAAATCCCTATCAAAGTCCCAATGACTTTTTTCATGGAAACAGAACAAAGAATCCTAAAATTTATATGGAACAACAAAAGACCTTGAATAGCCAGAGCAATCCAGAGAAAAAAGAACAAAGCTGGAGGCATCACAGTTCATGATTTCAAAGTATACTACGAAACTATAGTAATCAAAACAGCATGGTAGTGGCAGGAAAACAGACACACAGATCAATGGAACAGAATTGATAGCACAGAAATAAATCCACATATTTATGGACAGCTAATTTTCAACAAAGGAGCCAAGAACATACAGTGGAAAATGGAAAGTCTCTTCAATAAATGGTATTGGGAAAGCTGGACAGCCACATGCAAAAGAATGAAAGTAGGCCATTATCTTACACCATACACAAAAATTAACTCAAAATGGATTAAAGACTTGAATGGAAGACCTGAAATCATAAAACTCCTAGAACAAAAAGCAGTACGCTCTTTGACATTGGTTTTAGCAGTATCTTTTTGAATATGTCTCCTCAGGGAAGGGAAACAAAAGAAAAAATAAACAAATGAAACTACATCAAACTGAAAAGCTTCTGCATGGCAAAGGAAATCATCAACAAAATGAAAAGGCAACCTACTAAATGGGAGAAGATATTTGCATATCATATATCCAATAAGGGATTAATATCCAAAATATATAAAGAACTCATACAACTCAACAACAAACAACCCGATCAAAAAATGGGCAGAGGAACTGAACATTTTTCCAAAGAAGATATACAATTGGCCAACAAGCACAAGAAAAGACGTTCAATCGATAATTACCAGGGAAATGCAAATCAAAACTGCAATGAGATGTCACCTCACACCCGTCAGAATGGCTATTATTAAAAAGACAAGAAATAACAAGTGTTGGAGAGAATGTAAAGAAAAAAAGTTCGTACACTGCTGGTGGGAATGCAACCTAGTGCAGCCTCTATAACAAACAGTATGGAGATTCCTCAAAAAATTAAAAATAGAACTGCTATATGATCCAGCTATTCTACTTCTGGGTATTTACTCAAACAACACGAAAACACTAATTTGAAAAGATATATGCACCCCTATGTTCATTGCAGCATTATTCACAATAGCCAAGACTTGCAAACAATCCAAGTGCCCATCAATGGACGAATGGATAAAGATATGGCATATATATACAGTGGAATACTATTCAGCCATTAAAAAGACAAATCGTGCCATTTGCAACAACATGGATGGAGCTTGAGGGTATTATGCTAAGCGAAATAAGCCAGACAGAGGAAGACAAACACCGCCTGATTTCACTCACATGTGGAAGATAAACAAAGAAATACATAGATACAGAGATTAGATCAGTGGTTATGGGGGAAGTGGGGTCGGGGGAAAGCTAAAGGGGTAAAGGGGCACATGTGTAAGGTGATGGATGGCAATTGGACTTTTGGTGGTGAACATGATGTAGTCTATACATAAGTTGAAATATAATGATGTACAGCTGAAATTTATATAATGTTTTAAACCAATGTAACTTCAATAAAAAAAAAATAAATAGATACACTGTTCAAAAAAATCTCTAAGGGCTTATACATAAGAAAATTCTTTTATTCATGAGTAAGCCAGGTTGGTAAAGCATCAAAGACCTGGGGAAACAGTGGAAAGTCTGTGAAAAGAGGGTAAAGAGAACAGTTTTAAATCCTAGGAGACTGTAGACATTCTGGAGCAATGACAACTAACTGGAAGTTCAGTTGCGGAAGTGGAAATAACAGCATATAGCCCTAATAAAAAGGATTGGAGTCTGACTCAGTGCATGGTTGAGCAAGCCTTGGCCTGAATCTTTCCCAAGGGCCACATACATGTGTCCACCTGCTTATTCTGCAGTTCACATGGATGTTTCACAGTGAGCATAATCTCAGCCTGTTGAAGATTTAGTTTGTTATTCCTATCCCTAAAACCATTCTTCTTCTACTGTTTTCTCATTTCCCCATTTCTCCAAACCTGGGAATCATCCCTAGTTCCTTCCTCAATATCACCCCACATCCAATTTGTGACCAAGTATTTCAGTTCTCTTTCTTAATGGATGCTTGCACTTACTCCCCATTTCCACTGCCACAGTGAAGGCCTCCATCATCTCACTCCCGGCTGACTGCAACCATCGAACTGGTTGTCCAACTTCATTCAATACACTCCCTATACCTCTACTAGACAAGCTTTCTGAAAAGCAAATATTCTAAGGTCCTCTCCATCTTTAAATCCATCAGTGCTCTTCATTACCACAGAATAAAATCCAACTGCATGACATACAAGACCTTTACAGTTTAATATTGCTTGTGGGGGTAGGAAGGAAGGACAATAACCTTCTCAGAGCTTTGGGCCTCTAAGGGTCTTTACCTCCTGGTGAGGAATGCTAGGGAGCAGCTGGGTCAGGCACAGACCCCCTGGCTTGAAAATTAAAGCCCAGCCCAAACCACCTGGCCCACTGTTGCCCTGTTCTTCCAGTCCTCCCACATTCCCTTGGCTCAAACCCGCTGTCACCTATGCTTTCAGCTAAGCAAGCTTGGTAAACTGCAGTGCAGGGAGTGGAGGACATGTAGGGGATGCTACCTACAGCCAGGGGTAAGGAAGGCTAAGTCTGCAAAAGATAGGCTAGATCTGGGAAGCAGTCTCACCAGCCAGTTGACTTGAAAGAATTTTTTTTATTTTGAAGTAATTATTGACTCACAGGAAGTTGTAAAAGAAATATACACGGAGGTCCCGTGCACTCCTCACACCTCCTCCCCCAACATTACCATCTTGCATAGTGTACAGTATCAGCACCATGAACTTGACATTGGTGCAATCCACTGGGCTTATTCAGATTTCACATTATACATGCACTCATTTGCATGTCTGTGTGCACAGTTCTACACAATTGTATCACATTTGTGGCTTCATGTGGCCACCACCACAATCCCGATGCAGAACTGTTCCCTCACCACAAGCCCCAGATGCTACCCCCTTATAGACACTCTTTCCCTTCCTCAATCTAATCCTTGGCAACCACTAAGCTTTTTTTCATTTCTATAATGGCATTATTTCAAAAATGCTGTATAAATGGGATCACACTTTACATAACCTTCTGAGTTTGCCTTTTCACTCACCGTACTTTCCCGGAGGCCCATCCAAATTCTTGTGTGTCTAGTTGACTTTCGATGACATGTCTTGCCTGATCCTGCATGGGATTTGCCAGTAGCTACTACGGTTAGTACCAGTGGTGATGATGGCTTTTTCCCAGTCTTTCTCTATTTATTCAATAAACATGGAGTTCCTACTATATGCCAGAAGGCACCAAGGATAAAGAGATGAATCAGATATATTTCTGACTCTGACAACCTTAAAGTCTGGTGGAAGAATCTCACAGCTCATTAAGCCCACAGACTGATTTATAGACAGAATGGAAAACAATGATACTTCCAGATTTTCTGTAGAAAGGCCAGAATTATGTGAGCAGCTCAGGGCCTTAATCCAAGTGAGGGTTGGGGAAGGTAACCAGTGGACTGTCTTGGAGTAGTGTTTATATCTTTACAAAAATTTGAGAAAACTGTAATGCCCATATTAAAGTTGGTCAGGGGGAGAACCGAACCAACGATGAGTAGAACTGCACTGGAAATAAATCACAGGTCCCACTTTTCCAAAGCACAATGGCTCAAGATACCCTTCCTCCTCTGTTGGAATGAGAACTGGCAGTCCCTCATTCTGTTCTGTGAGGATTAAAAATGCCTCACCAGCGCTAGGATTCCTTTCTGTTTGTGGTGATGGGGGGTGAGTATTCTAGTACTCCCACCAGATACAAAATGTCCTGGGCTATGGATCAAGAAACTGGGTAAAAAGAGCCAAGTAGCCAGGAGAAAAAAGTAAAAGGAACTGGGTACACACGTAGCTTACCTGTTTGCAAAGAAAGGAGAGAAATCTGATTCAACCTGGAGCAGGTGGAAGAAGCTTTTAGGGCCCTGCTAGTAAGGATCAATTTTGCTCCATTCTAAGCAATGAAAAAACATTCTGTCTATCCTGGTTCATTCTTTCCCTTCTCATCTACTGCTTGCCACAGGTCACCAAGCATCTAGGATTTGATTTTCAGTTGGAAAGACTTGTCCATTGGGTTTTCTACTCTCTCGGCTTTTGGATTCCTCTTCTCTTCCTTCCACTGGGAGTTACTATTTGGGGACTGCTGAAGTGGGGACGCAGGAACCCATGCTATTCTGGTCTGTTTATCAACCTTCCCGTCCACACTGACACAGAGAACATTCATTCACATGGTGTTTGGCTGATCATAATTTCCAGGAATAACAGGCCTTTCCAGTGCCAAAAAGAAAACAAATTTTGGGTGAGAAGAATGTATATGGAAATGTTCAGATAAAGCAAAGAAGATGGACAATGGGAAATTTACTGTGAAGCTACTGAAGCTTAAGCTTCTGGGCCCCTTCTAAGATCCTGGGAGAAACCTTAGGAATGTATTTATGTGCTTATGTTTTTGTGAAGTTGGCAAAAGGGAAACACAATCCTGCCATTTGCCCAGAAGAGAGACAGATCAGAAACATTTGGTATTCAGCACTAATTGACTACTAATCATGATCTTAAATATTTTAAAGGTTCTTGGAAAAGATGTGTCTTAAAAGTTCAGCCTGCCACTTGCATAAGTTTAGAAAGCCACTTAATCTCTCTACAGTTCATTATGCGCATCTATAAGAGGAGGTTAATAATACTAATATTTCAGGGTGCTTAATGTACTCTGTTCTGAGCCCTTTATATGGAGTCTTTCACTTGATTCATCAACTATCCTATGAGGTAGGAACCTTTACTATCTCCAATTTACACATGAGGAAACAGGCAAAGAGAGTTTAAGTGATTTTGCTTAGTCACACAGTGGCAAAGCTGGTAATCAAATCCAGATATGGGAGTCTGAATCCACAACCCAGTCTCAGTCTAACAGCAGGATTGATAGTGTTGTTTCCAACAGGGTTGTTAATTCAATTCAACCCAAATCAATTTAACACAACAAATCTCCCAAGTGCCTATTCATGCAAGGACCCCCTTGTGAAAATCAAGAGAGAGAGATAATTTACAGGACAGTGCTTTGGAGAAGTCCTAGTGTTTTTTAAAATAAAAGTATAACCAGAGAAGCACTAAAGCAAATAAGTAAAGAAGGTATTTCTAATTTAGCAAATCTATAAAGGATAAAGAGAGAATTTTAATAGGTGACCTAAATATTCTTCTATTTAAATACATATCTAATCAGAGCAATGAGATTTCCCCCTCCACTGTAACAGTGTTATAATGGGAGGTAGTTTGAAGAGATATTGAAGAGGTCAGACAATTTGGAAATCCAATTTTGGCTGAAGTCATCATGTTACAATCACCAGACTTCTCCCTGCTTGTGCCCCAGAGCACTCTGTGTACACCTTTGTTCTCGCTACCACATGCTGAAATCGAATTTCCTAGTTCCTAGCCTTCCCAGCCCATAAGGTCCATCTTAGTTGTATTTGATTATCTGTATACATTCTGCACTTAATATAGCACCAGGAACAGAGGTTTCCCTTAAGTCATGTCTGTTCTGTTTCTTTCGGTTTCATTTATGGAACAGCCAAACGAACACTGATAGCAAACGAACACTGATAGAGATCAGCTTCAAGTTCACTATATGCTTGCTACAGGGGTCAAATCCCTTGCCAGGCTGCTGGGAAACTGCTCTCTCTGAATAATAATGGAGGGTGAAAGTGCGAAATGCATTTTCAGTAACTAGCATCTCATCAACCTTTTCTCTTACGAGGGGCACAAATAGTAAGACATCAACTTAATTCTTCAGGTCAGAACAGGAGCCTCTCATAACTGGAATGCCAGACAGCAGCCCGATTCCTGGGAGGCCTGTGTTCCACCGTAGACATTCTAAGCACGGGTCTGTGTTTGCGCACGTCTACTCTTTCCTTTGACCTCCCAAGTTAAGGTTCAAATTGCCTCATACTTTGATTGCTTCAAGAACCTATTGACTGGGCATGCCTTACCTTCTGTCTTTCCTCACTCATATTCATCCCATATACGCATTCTGGAATGTTCTTATGAATGGATTAATCTCATCACCTTCCTCATTAAAAACCTTCTGTGGCTCTCCACTGCTTATTAAATAAAACCCAAACCTTGGCTTTCATAACTCTCCATCCAGATTCAATTTACTTTTTCTTTCTGTCCTATGCCAACCCCAAAGCACAATTAAACAAAAGTGTAAACAGCTCCCATGCAAATTCTGCACTTTTTCTGCCCCTGGCTCTTTCCTCTCTGAAACTGACCTTCTTGGTTCTCTTTAAATATTACATGTTTTCATAAAAGTTTAATTTGAATTCCTACCTTCTCCATGAATCTCCTCCTACTTTATCACTTTTGCCAGATCACTCTCTTCTGAAGACCTATCATTACCTTGCACTACAGCAATTAAATTAGGCCTTTGAAGGCAGAAACATAAACTTTGTAGTACACTCATACCCTGTCCCTCTGCAGTGCCCAGCACAATTCCTTACATAGAGGATGCATTCAAAAAAGAAAATAGCTAAAGATGCAAATTTTGGTCTTTCTAAATACTGTCTTGTAATTAACAAAATATCTTGGATATTTTTTTCTATAGAGATGAGGGGATGGAGTAATTGTAATGATCATTTATTACAGAGTTCTCCAAAAAGTCTTCATCTTTGAATATTACTTTAAATCTACTTTCATAAGTTGTAAACAATGCTTAGTTTGCAAAGCTATTAGTAATTTGAGGGGCCTGTTTTTTAAAAGCCAATTTAGTCAAGGAGAGATCTTTGAATATTACTCTAAAATCGTTATATGTCTAATTAAATATAATAAAGTTTTTAAAAATAGTGGTAAAGGCTTAGTTAGAAAGATAATATAAAAACCAACTTTAGTAGAACCGGATACAGTTCAGAGAGAGGTAGATTTTATTTATCAATGTAGTGATTAAAAACATTCAAAAAAGAAAAACTCAAAAAAATATACTCAAAGTATTTATTAGGATGGATTACAGAAACTTTCAATACCATTCCTAGACCATATGCTTGTAAAAAAGAAAAGAGTAACAAATATTCAAAGCTCCCAATAGTCTCAGCCCCTGATACTGAGGTAGTCCAGACGTGCAGATACATGATAAATCACAGCTTAGGGGGAGAGTTTCCCAAATACTCATCTTATCATGATTTACATCCAGAAAACTGCAGCCCACAGAACCTTTTGCATCCTGGCTGAGATTCAGAGGACAGAAAAAGACAGGAGGACATTTCTCGCCAGTTCTTCCCCACACACCTTCGCTTTATAATAAGGAAAAACCCTCAATGTAAGTACCCAGATCTCTGGAAGAGAACTCTGGTGAACCAGCAAAATGCAGACAAATCAAGACAATGTGGATCCAAGAAAGGATTCTGGTTTGGTGGTAATCTTTTTTGGTCACCTTTCTGCATTAGGAAAACAAGGTAGTATGTCTTGTTATGATGTTCCCAACAAGAGTATCTCCTCTAGTTCTGCTGAGGACTCTGCTGCCAGTGTTACCGAACCCAACCACAGCTTCTTTTACCCGTCGCATAGTAGGGGCAATAAAGAAAAAACCTGCAACACCAGGCTTGTGGAAAGGAAAGAGGTTTACTATTATCGAAAGGCAGCCAAACGAGGAGATGGGAGGTAGTTAGAACTCAGATCCACATCCCCGAAGGGAAAAAGGTAGGGGTTTTTATCTGGGGTTTTAGGTAGGGGAAGGAGAACATGTGCTAGGGTTTTAGGAAGGGGAGGGGAACATGTGGCCTTGCTGGTTGGCACCTTCCTACCAGCCTACATTTGGCCTTAAAGACTGAATTTCTTTTCCCTTGACTGTCTGGACTTTTCTGTTTAGTTTTCATCTTTAGCCTGCGTTTGGCCTTGTAAGGCTGAATCTTGATGTCTGGACCTTGACTTCCTGGGAAAGGCAGCTCACTCATATACTAAGGAGGGACAGAAAGACCTGGTTAGTTTTAAACAACAGTTGATTATGCTGAATATGCACAGCTGCACTTAGCAAAGCTTATCTCAAAGTTTTCGTTCTCTTCTTCTAGCCCAGGTAAGATTTTTTAACCTCTTTGTGCTCAGTTTCACCAGCACACAGAGAGAAGAGTCCATCTGGAAGAGCTCAGCCCTTCAATCTAATCTATGACTCATCTGTAACAGAACAGTCCACAGGGAACCACTCAATACTACTTTGAGTTGCACATTAAACATCATCCCAGAATATTAAGTTTGGGTGCTACTCCTGAAGCAGGCTTCGAGAGATCAGCATCCTCATCACTTCATTGCTACCTGCAAGGGGAAGAAAGAATGAAGGGTTTAATAGCAGCAAAGTGTGAGAGCTCAGTAAAGCTCTGATCAGGGTGCTCCAAACCTAGTCCAAGGCAGTCGTGGATGTAAACTGCCATTGTTGCTTTTATCCCTGTGAGGTATGAGATTATCACAGACTTCTCTCCAAAGTACAGAAAAAAGGTCAGGAAGTGATGAATAAATGCACTTTTTAAAAAACATTTCCGGATGGTAAAAATGCTTATATTAGGTTAAAAAAAAAAAAGGCAAAAGATAAAATAGTATATATAGCATAATTCTATTTTAAAAAAGTACCTACAAAAGCGTAGAAAAAGTCCAAAAGGAGATATTTTGAACTGAAATATAAAAGAAGTTCAAAATATTAATTCTGGATATAGAAACACGAGTGTTTTTTTAACTTTTCCTATATTTTATGTTTCAACAATAAATATATCAATTTCTTTGGTAATCAGAAATTTGAATTCTTTAAAACAAGAACATTTTCCCCGAAAGGAGGGTTAACTGCTTGCTTCATTTTTACAGTGGCCTTTATGTAATGAGAAACATGTACCCCTGTGAAGAATGAGTCATCACACATCTCAAAGTCAAATCTAAAATTTCAGATTTATCCAATAACAATGTCCATGAAGAAACAAAGTGATAAAGACCAGTGCCCAAATTTTTCTATAAGTGGATGATGGTGTGGCCTGAAATAAACACATCTGGCTTTTCCCACTTATTCTAATAAGGTTAACGGAGAGAGTTAGAATGCAGGTGAAGCTTCCTGCCCTCATAAATGCTGGGTGAGGAAGTGACTGCAGGAGTACTAGAAACAATAAGATTTGGGGGAATTTAATGTAAGCCCAGTGACTGAGCTCATAAACACTCTTTAGGGATGGGTTTGAAGCAGAAAGCAGACTCTAACCTTTAGAAGCCTGTGATTTGGACATAACATCAGAGAAGTGGGCTTCAGGGTATGGATCCCAGACACGCAGCAGCAGCCTCACTTGAAAACTTGTTAGAGATGCAAATTCTCAAGCCCACCTGAGACCCACTGAGTCAGAAACTCTGGGGGTGGGGCCCAGCAATTTGTTTCCACAAGTCCTTCAGGTGATTTTGATGCCTGCTCAAGTGTGAGAAGGATGCTTCCAAAGCAGCAGGGAGCCAACACTCCCAGGCTCCTCCCATGCCCCCGTGAAGGCAGCCCCACATTACCTCACAGAAAGTCACTTAGACAAGCCTTGCCCCATCCGCGTCTTCTACAGTGTAAAAACCCCCACTGCCCACACTGGGACAAGAGCCACGTAATTTCAAGACTTACACACTGGCGTGGAGAGAGGAAAAGGCCATGCTCTGAGCCTAACTCCAACAGCTTGCACATTTCCCAGCCCAAATGTCTGTGATTACCAAGAAAATGCCCATATACCAATGGTTTATTTTATGGAAAAATCCATTAGCAATATTTTTTTTATTGATGTCTTAATAGTTTATAACACTGTGGGGTTTTAGTTGTACATTTTTGTTTGTCCCTCACCATGTGGATGTAACCCTTCGCCCCTTGTGCCCAAACCCAACCCCCCTTCCCCTTGGTAACCACCAGTTCTGTCACTGTGTTCATTTATATTCCAAATATGAGTGAGTTCATGCGGTGTCTGTCCTTCTCTCTCTGGCTTATTTCACTTAACATAATACTCTCTAGGTTCATACATGTTGCTGCAAATGGGACAATTCTGTCTTTTCTTATGGCTGAGTAGTATTCCATTGTATGTATATACCACATCTTCTTTAACCAATCATCAGTCGAGGGACACTTGGGTTGCTTCCACTTCTTGGCTATAGTGAGTAATGCTGCATTGAACATAGGGGTGCATAAGCTTCTTGTGATGGTTGATTTCATGTCCACTGGGTAGATGCCCAAGAGTGGGCTTGCTGGATCATACAGTATTTCTATTTTTAACTTTTTGAGGACTCTCCATACTGTTTTCCATAGAGGCTGCACCAGTTTGCATTCCCACCAGCAGTGAATGAGGGTCCCCGTTTCTCCACAACCTCTCCAGCATTTGTTGTTATTTGTCTTTGTGATTATGGCATTCTAACGGGTATAAGGTGATATCTTATTGTAGTTTTGATTTGCATTTCCCTGATGATTAGTGATGTTGAACATCTTTTCATGTGTCTATTGGCCATCTGTATCTCTTCCTTGGAAAAATGTCTATACATATCCTCTGCCCATTTGTTGATCAGGTGTTTTTTCTTTGTTTGTTTGTTTTTTATTTATTTATTTTTTGGTGAGGAAGACCAGCCCTGAGCTAACATCCATTGCTAATCATCCTCTTTTTTGCTGAGGAAGACTGGCCCTGGGCTAACATCCGTGCCCATCTTCCTCTACTTTATATGGGACGCCGCCACAGCGTGGCTGACATGCAGTGCATCGGCGGGCGCCCGGGATCCGAACTGGCGAACCCCGGGCTGCCAAGCGCGGACGAAACCGCTACGCCACCAGGCGGCCCCTCAGGTTGTTTTTTTGTTGCTCAGTTGTATGAGTTCTTTATATATTACTGAGATTAATCCCTTGTCGGACAAACGATTTGGGAATATTTTCTCCCAGCTGGTCAGTTCATTTTGATCCTGGTTTCATTTGCCTTGTAGAAGCTCTGTAGTCTGATGAAGTCCCACTTGTTTATTTTTTCTTTTGTTCCCCTTGTCCGAGTAGACATGGAATCTGAAAGGATCCCTTTATCTCCAATCTCAGTTAGTGTACTGCCTATATTTTCTTCCAGGAGTTTTATAGTTTCAGGTCTCACTTTCAGGTCCTTGATCCATTTTGAATTGATTTTTGTATATGGCGATAGGAGATGGTCTACTTTCATTCTTTTGCACGTTGCTGTCCAATTTTCCCAGCACCATTTATTGAAGAGACTTCCCTCTCTCCATTGTACGTTCTTTGCTCCTTTGTCGAAGATTAGCTGTCCATAGGTGTGTGGTTTTATTTCTGGGCTTTCAATTCTATTCCATTGATCGTGTCAATTCTTGTCATGCTGTTTTGATTACTATAGCTTTATAGTATATTTTGAAATCAGGGATTGTGGTGCCTAAAGCTTTGCTCTTTTTTTTCAGAATTGCTTTAGCTATTCAGGGTGTTTTGTTGCCCCATATGAATTTCAGTATTTTTTGTTCTATTACCATGAAGAATGACATTGGGATTCTGATTGGGATTGCATTGAATCCGTAGATTGCTTTAGGTAGAATGGACATTTTAACTATATTTATTGTTCCAATCCATGTGCATGGAATATTTTTCCGATTCTTTATGTCTTCCTCAATTTCTTTCAATAGTGTCTTATAGTTTTCATTGTATAGTTATTTTACCTCCTTGGTTAAATTTATTCCCAGGTATTTTATTCCTTTGGTTGCAATTGTAAATGGGATTGTCTTTTTCAGTTCTCTTTCTGTTAGTTCATCGTTAGTGTCTAGAAATGCAATTGATTTTTGTAAGTTGGCTTTATACCCTGCCACTTTATTGTAGTTGATGATTATTTCTAGTAGTTTTCCGACGGAATTTTTTGGGTTTTCTATGTATAAGATCGTGTCGTCTGCAAATAGTGAGAGTTTCACTACTTCATTGCCTATTTGGAGTCCTTTTATTCCTTTTTCTTGCCTAATTGCTCTGGCCAGAACTTCCAGTACTATGGTGAATAAGAGTGGTGAGAGTGGGCACCCTTGTCTTGTTCCTGTCCTCAAAGGAATGGCTTTCAGTTTTTCCCCATTGAGTAGGATGTTTGCTGTAGGTTTGTCATATATGGCCCTTATTATGTTGAGGTACTTTCCTTCTATACCCATTTTGTTGAGAGTTTTTATCATAAATGGATGCTGGATCTTGTCAAAAGCCTTCTCTGCGTCGATTGAGATAATCTTGTGGTTTTTATTCTTCATTTTGTCAATGTGGTGTATTACGTGGATTGATTTGTGGATGTTGAACCATCCCTGTGTCCCTGGTATAAATCCCACTTGATCGTGGTGTATGATCTTTTTGATGTATTGCTGTTCGGTTTGCCAATATTTTGTTGAGGATTTTTGCGTCTATGTTCATCAGTGATACTGGCCTGTAGTTTTCCTTCTTTGTATTGTCCTTGTCTGGCCTTGGTATCAGGATGATGTTGGCCTCATAGAATGTGTTGGGAAGTATTCCATCTTCCTCTATTTTTTGGAATAGTTTGAGAAGGCTGGGTGCTAAGTCTTCTTTGAATGTTTGGTAAAATTCTCCAGGGAAGCCATCTGGTCCTGGACTTTTATTTTTGGGGAGGTTTTTGATTACTGTTTCAATCTCTGTACTTGTGATTGGTCTGTTCAGATTCTCTATTTCTTCTTGATTTAGTTTTGGGAGGTTGTACGCGTCCAAGAATTTGACCATTTCCTTTAGGTTGTCCAATTTGTTGGCGTAAAGTTTTTCATAGTATTCCCTAATAATCCCTTGTATTTCTGTGGTATCTGTTGTAATTTCTCCTCTTTCATTTCTAATTTTCTTTATTTGAGTCTTCTCCCTTTTTTTCTTAGTGAGTCTGGCTAAGGGTTTGTCAATTTTATTTATCTTCTCAAAGAACCCGCTCTTTGTTTCATTGATCCTTTCTACTGTTTTTTTGGTTTCAACTTCATTTATTTCTGCTGATTTTTATTATTTCCCTCCTTCTGCTGATTCGGGGCTTTGTCTGTTCTTCTTTTTCTAATTCTGTTAGGTGCAGTTTAAGGTTATTTATTTGGGATTTTTCTTGTTTGTTAAGGTGAGCTTGTATTGCTATGAATTTCCCTCTCAGGACCGCTTTTGCTGCATCCCATATGAGTTGGTATGGTGTATTTTCCTTTTCATTTCTCTCCAGATAGCTTTTGATTTCTCCTTAAATTCATCAACGACCCATTGGTTGTTCAGTAGCATGTTGTTTAGTTTCCACGTCTTTGTCCCTTTCCTAGTTTTTTCCTTGCAGTTGATTTCTAGTTTCACAGCATTATGATCAGAAAAGATGCTTGTAATGATTTCAATCTTCTTAAATTTATAGAGGTTTGCCTTGTTTCCTAATATATAGTCTATCCTTGAGAATGTTCCATGTGGACTTGAGAAGAATGTGTACTCTGCTTTTTTTGGGTGGAGTGCTCTGTATATATCTGTTAAGTCCATCGCGTCTAGTTTTTCGTTTCACTTCATTGTTTCCTCATTGACCTTTTGTCTGGATGATCTATCCATTGATGCAGTGGGGTAAGATCCCCTACTATTATTGTGTTTTTGTTAATATCTCCTTTGAGGTTTTTTAGCAGTTGTTTTATGTACTTTGGTGCTCCTGTCTTCGGTGCATAGATATTTATGATTGTTATGTCTTCTTGGTGAAGTGTTCCTTTTATCATTATATATTGGCCTTCTTTGTCTCTCATCACCATTTTTATGTTGAAGTCTACTTTGTCTGATATAAGTATGGCTACTCCTGCTTTCTTTTGTTTGCCCATAGCTTGGAGTATTGTTTTCCATCCTTTTATTTTGAGTCTGTGTTTGTCTTTAGAGCTGAGATGTGTTTCCTGGAGGCAGCAGATTGTTGGATCTGCCACTCTGTGTCTTTTGATTGGAGAATTCAATCCATTTACATTTAGAGCGATTATTGATAGATGAGGGTTTAATGTTGCTATTTTATTGTTCATTTTCTGTTTGTTTTGCATTTCCTTCGTTTCCTGTCACTTGTGTTTTGGACTGCAAATTCAATTTGGTATTTCTGCATGCTCATTCTCTTAGTTTTCTCTTTATTTGTCATGTCTGGTTCTCTTCTGGTTATTTGTTTAGTTGTTACCATCAGGTTTATATAAGCGATCTCCTGGATAAGATAGTACATTTTCAGATGCCTCATTTTTCCTGAGGCTGGGTCGATTCAATCCCTTTCCTCTTCCCCTCCTTATTTGTTATCTCTTTATTCCATCTTGTGTCATGAATGTGTGTTTCCAGTGATGAGCTTGAATTAATTTTTGATGTTATCCAACTGTAGTTTGTTCTGGTATAGTCTCCTTGCTTTTCTCCTTGCTGAAATCTTTGTATCCCCTTTCTCATTTTTTTTTTTTTCAGGCCTAAGGGCCTTCTTGAGCATTGCTTGTAGTGACGAACTCTCTTAGTTTTTGTTTATCAGGGAGAGTTATTTCTCCATCATATTTGAGGGATATTTTTGCTGGATAAAGTATTCTTGGCTGAAGGTTTTTGTCTTTCATGATTTTGAATATATCATTCCAGTCTCTCCTAGCCTGTAGAGTTTCTGTTGAGAAATCAGCTGAGAGCCTGATGGGGTTTCCTTTGTATGTTGTTTTTTTGTTTAGCTGCCCTTAATATTGTTTCACTGTCTCTGAGACTTGTGAACTTGGCTACTATGTGGCGTGATGATTGTTTATTCCTGTTTATATATTTAGGTGATCTATTGATTTCATTCACTGTTTTTTTCATCTCCTTCCCTAGGTTAGGGAAGTTCTCAGCTATTATTTCTTTGAACAAACTCGCTGCTTCTTTTTCTTTTTCTTCTCCTTCTGGGATACCTATTATCCTTATGTTGCTTTTCCTCATTGAGTCTGATATTTCTCGAAGAATTTCTTCATTTCTTTTTAGTTTTAGCTCTCTCTCCTCCTCTATCTGGAGTGTTTCTGTGTGGCTATCCTCAATAGTGCTAATTCGTTCCTCCATATTGTCAGTTCTGCTCTTTAAAGACTCCATTTTTTCCACTATCTCGTTCATTTTGTTTTTCATCTCCAATAATTCTGATTTGTTTTTCTTTATGGTTTCAATCTCTTTTGTGACGAAATCCCTGAATTCGTTATTTGTTTCTGTGTGTTCTCTTGTATTTCATTGAGTTTGTTTATGATAGCTATTTTGAATTCTCTGTCATTCAGGTTATCGAATTCTGTGCCTTCAGGGTTGGTTTCTGGGTGTTTGTCATTTTCCTTTTGGTCTGTAGACATAACAAATCTTTGCCCAGATCCCACGGCTTTACTTTTTCCTCTCATCTTGAAGTTGGTCCTGCAGTTTCCACCTGCTGCCACTGGATGGAGTTCGCGAGCAGTATGTTCTGAGCCCACTGCAGTCCCCAGAGGGATTATGCTGAAACGTGGGATGTGTGGGGGGAGGGGTTCTTTCTCCTGCTCGACCCGGGGGTTTCCTTTCTGGCTCTCTCAGGGTGTGTGCTACACCCCGAAACAGTCTGTTGTCGCTTCCCGGTGGGGATCTCTCGACAGTCTGTGAGAGCACCTGGAGGGTGATAGTTTTCCCCACTGTGGCCACCCCTCCCCCCTCTGTCTGCAAGCCAGGCTGTCTTGGCCGATCGATTGGGGAGGAGGAGTGCAACTCCTTACCTCTCCTCGTGTCCTTTTGGGCTTCCCACACCTCCACCGTCCGATGTATGGCAGCAGGGGTTTCTTAGAAGTCCTTTGTAGTGTTTGACTGGCCTCTGTTGGAATGTGAATGATGTTTTCGTTGTGTCTTAGGGGGCAGAGATTCAAAGAGTGAATCTTACTCCACCATGATGCTGACGTCACTCCTATCCAATAGCAATATTGATGAGATATCTTTTAGACCATCTCGTTGATAATCAGTTTATAGAGGCTGCTGGTGATCAAATGGGCTCACAATTGCCCTGTAAATTATCGTACACAAGTTCTGGGATCCCTGAGGACCAACTACTTTAAAAGAGTAAAGAATAGCTTGCAGCTTTCAAAATGTTTTCTCATATATTATCTCAGTTTGAGCCTTCTCTAAAATGTACAAAGAACAAGGGCAGAAATGGAGTGATTTGACGACTTACCCACAGTGACAGAGCAGGGCCTCCTGACTCCCAGGCTAGTGCTCTTTGTATGGCACCAACAGGCACTTCCAGAGCAGGCTCGGGAGGAAGGAGGAAGGAGAGAGACAGAGCCTGATGGAACCCTGAGAACCGGTCAGCATGGAGACAGACAGGCTGGAAAAAGTGGTGATCCTGTAACCATTCTGAAAGGAAGAGGATAACCTCGGACAATTTTTACCTTCTAGGATTTGGTGGACCCTGGAGTCCCGCATATACTGCTGAACAGCGTAGTCCTTTAAGTAGCCATAGCCTCCGTGCATCTGTAAAGCCTGGTTGCAGATCTGCAGGGAGACAGGGATCAGACATGCTTGATTTCATGAAGACTGCCTCCGTTTCCACTCCAGCCCCCCATCTGGCAACCTCCTGTAAACGAATACAAGGAAGAACAACCAGCCCAGCCCAAAGAGGGGCTCCATATTCTGTGTGGTCAGAGACAAGGGAAGTTCACCTCCAGACCTTGTCAGTTCCCATCAGACAGGCAACTCAGAGACCTCCGTCTTTCTTGCTATTATCTACAGGGGAGAAGCTGCCCTACCTTGCTGGGATTATACGAAGCTAAGGTGCCATCTGGTGGTAATGCATTCTCAATGTGGAAATGGCTTTACCCCTGACATTTTGAACACTGCAGAGTGCTACATTTGAGCAAGAAGCACTGGGCTGCTCTGAACCTTCTTCCAAAGGCAGCGTCTCATCTAGCACACAGCCAAAAGACAGTGACAGAATGAAGTGTGCACGGCAGGGAGTGGGGAAAGGGCCAACGCTGAGGGCTCCCATGCAGGCGTCTCAGCAGTTAACGTATATCTTTAAGCCCCAAGGCAATCCCTGCAGCATCCCAGAAGTTGACTTATGGCTCTCAACATCCCTGGAACTGGCAGCTGTTCCCTGTCCACCCAGGAGAACCACAGGGCATCATCATTTACAGCAAAGCATTCATCTGTAGCAAAGAGTTTGGCCATGGAGCATAGGGCCACTGCATCTTCCCTCTCCTCCTGCAGAGCCACTGCTGCACTGCGGATCATCAGCCGGGAGGCCACCAGCCTTGTTGCCATATCAGCCAGTTTGAACTGCAGGTACTGCAGCAACAGGGGAGAAAAGAACCAGACAAGACAAACAGGCTTAGAACAGCACTGGATCTGGGGCCCTGTATGAGACAGCTCTAATAAGGTTCCTTTTCTAAGTGACTCCAAGCTTCAAAGGCTCCTGCCTCTCCTACAGAGAAGATATACTGCCTTATTAAGTTCTAAGCCCACGTCTTAGAACTTGCCCTGCATTTCAATATTATTACCTCCTTAAAAAGATTATTGATAGAACTAAAGCACAAGTCCTGGCGGGGATGGAGACAGAATTCCACACGGGACATCATGGCCTCCCTCTCCTAGAGAATGTGGGCCACAGAGTAGGTCTAGTGCAGAGCGGAAAGCAAATGCAGATGCATGGGCAGTTACCTGTTTACTGGCCAGAGGCTCTCCAAACTGCTTTCTCACATTGAGGTGGTCCCGGGTAAGGACAACTGAAGCATGAGCAGCCCCTAGAGAGCAGGACGCTGAAAAGGAGGAGTGCCAACACTGCAACTGAGCGAAGACAGTGCTGCTTACCCCAGCCTGCCACCTCCCTGCCCATCCTTTTGTGTTCTCACCAACATTGATCCTCCCTCCGTTCAGTCCTTTCATGGCAATGAGGAAGCCCTGCCCCTCATCCCCAATTCTGTTGGCCATGGGGACAGCACAGTCTTCAAAGATCATGGCTCGGGTTGGCTGTGAGTTCCACCCCACCTGTAAAAAATCAAGGACTATATGGCTGCCAAACAGTTCACCACTCAGGGCAGCATTCTCTGTCAACAAAAGTCTGTGAACTGCAGGTTCCATTATCCTGGGACTTAGACCCTTGAGAACTTAAAATGAAGGGGAATAAAAAGTTCAGACTTAAACACCTATCAATTCTCACAAATTTTTTTCTTCAGCTGAACATTTTTTAACATATTAAGAGCATCTAGTTTCTATTGTCTACTCTGCCAGACTAACATATCCACAAACATTTCTTACGATTTCTCTTTTAGAATTGGGGCAGGACTATCCTCATGTTTGGTCCCCCCATGAGTATATTCTTTTTAAAAAACGTAGACACATAAGGATTATTTGGATCATCTGTCCTTATATATAAAGACAACATAAAGATTATTATCAACAATCGACAATTCTCCTTTATTTTTTTTTGTGAGGAAGACCAGCCTTGAACTAACATCCCTTGATAATCTTCCTCTTTTTGCTGAGGAAGACTGGCCCTGGGCTAACATCCGTGCCCATCTTCCTCTACTTTATATGGGACACCTCCACAGCATGGCTGACAAGCGGTGTGTTGGCAGGTGCCCGGGATGCGAACCAGCGAGCCCCGAGCTGCCAAGCGCGAAATAACCCGCGGCGCCACTGGGCCGGCCCCCGACACTTCTCCTTTCAAAAGCTTAGTATTCTCAGAGTGACGTCAGCACCATGTCGTAGTGAGATACCCTCTTGGAATCTCTGCCCCCTAAGACACAATGAAAACATCATTTGCATTCCAACAGAGGTCAATCAAACACTACAAAGGACTTTTAAGAAACCGCTGCTGCCATACATCGGATGGTGGAGGCATGGGAAACCCCAAAGGATGTGAGGACAGGTAAGGAGTTTTACTCCCCCTCCCCAATCGATTGGGAAAGACAGACAGTGCAGCTAGCAGACAGAGGGAGGAGGGACGGCCCTCAGCAGGGAAAACTATCACCCCCCAGGTGCTCTCACTGTGTTGAGAGATCCCCACCAGGAGGCAACCATGGACAGTTTCGGGGGTGTGGCAAACGCCCCAAGAGAACCAGAAAGGAAACCCAGGGGCGAGCAGGAGAAAGAAAGAACCCCTCCCCCTACACACCCCGCATTTCAGCATAATCCCTCCAGGGACTGCAGCAGGCTCAGAGCACAATGCTCACGACCTCCATCCAGTGGTAGCAGGTGGAAACTGCAGGACCAACTTCAAGATGAGAGGAAAAAGTAAGGCCGTGGGATCTGGGCAAAGATTTGTTATGTCTACAGACCAAAAGGAAAATGACAAACACCCAGAAACCAACCCTGAAGGCACAGAAATCGATAACCTGAATGACAGAGAATTCAAAATAGCTATCATAAACAAACTCAATGAAATACAAGAGAACACACAGAAACAAATAACGAATTCAGGGATTTCGTCACAAAAGAGATTGAAACCATAAAGAAAAACCAATCAGAATTATTGGAGGTGAAAAACAAAATGAACGAGATAGTGGAAAAAATGGAGTCTTTAAAGAGCAGAACTGACAATATGGAGGAACGAATTAGCACTATTGAGGATAGCCACACAGAAACACTCCAGATAGAGGAGGAGAGAGAGCTAAAACTAAAAAGAAATGAAGAAATTCTTCGAGAAATATCAGACTCAATGAGGAAAAGCAACATAAGGATAATAGGTATCCCAGAAGGAGAAGAAAAAGAAAAAGAAGCAGCGAGTTTGTTCAAAGAAATAATAGCTGAGAACTTCCCTAACCTAGGGAAGGAGATGAAAAAAACAGTGAATGAAATCAATAGATCACCTAAATATATAAACAGGAATAAACAATCATCACGCCACATAGTAGCCAAGTTCACAAGTCTCAGAGACAGTGAAACAATATTAAGGGCAGCTAAACAAAAAAACAAAATAACATACAAAGGAAACCCCATCAGGCTCTCAGCTGATTTCTCAACAGAAACTCTACAGGCTAGGAGAGACTGGAATGATATATTCAAAATCATGAAAGACAAAAACCTTCAGCCAAGAATACTTTATCCAGCAAAAATATCCCTCAAATATGATGGAGAAATAACTCTCCCTGATAAACAAAAACTAAGAGAGTTCGTCACTACAAGCAATGCTCAAGAAGGCCCTTAGGCCTGAAAAAAAAAAAAAATGAGAAAGGGGATACAAAGATTTCAGCAAGGAGAAAAGCAAGGAGACTATACCAGAACAAACTACAGTTGGATAACATCAAAAATTAATTCAAGCTCATCACTGGAAACACACATTCATGACACAAGATGGAATAAAGAGATAACAAATAAGGAGGGGAAGAGGAAAGGGATTGAATCGACCCAGCCTCAGGAAAAATGAGGCATCTGAAAATGTACTATCTTATCCAGGAGATCGCTTATATAAACCTGATGGTAACAACTAAACAAATAACCAGAAGAGAACCAGACATGACAAATAAAGAGAAAACTAAGAGAATGAGCATGCAGAAATACCAAATTGAATTTGCAGTCCAAAACACAAGTGACAGGAAACGAAGGAAATGCAAAACAAACAGAAAATGAACAATAAAATAGCAACATTAAACCCTCATCTATCAATAATCGCTCTAAATGTAAATGGATTGAATTCTCCAATCAAAAGACACAGAGTGGCAGATCCAACAATCTGCTGCCTCCAGGAAACACATCTCAGCTCTAAAGACAAACACAGACTCAAAATAAAAGGATGGAAAACAATACTCCAAGCTATGGGCAAACAAAAGAAAGCAGGAGTAGCCATACTTATATCAGACAAAGTAGACTTCAACATAAAAATGGTGATGAGAGACAAAGAAGGCCAATATATAATGATAAAAGGAACACTTCACCAAGAAGACATAACAATCATAAATATCTATGCACCGAAGACAGGAGCACCAAAGTACATAAAACAACTGCTAAAAAACCTCAAAGGAGATATTAACAAAAACACAATAATAGTAGGGGATCTTACCCCACTGCATCAATGGATAGATCATCCAGACAAAAGGTCAATGAGGAAACAATGAAGTGAAACGAAAAACTAGACGCGATGGACTTAACAGATATATACAGAGCACTCCACCCAAAAAAAGCAGAGTACACATTCTTCTCAAGTCCACATGGAACATTCTCAAGGATAGACTATATATTAGGAAACAAGGCAAACCTCTATAAATTTAAGAAGATTGAAATCATTACAAGCATCTTTTCTGATCATAATGCTGTGAAACTAGAAATCAACTGCAAGGAAAAAACTAGGAAAGGGACAAAGACGTGGAAACTAAACAACATGCTACTGAACAACCAATGGGTCGTTGATGAATTTAAGGAGAAATCAAAAGCTATCTGGAGAGAAATGAAAAGGAAAATACACCATACCAACTCATATGGGATGCAGCAAAAGCGGTCCTGAGAGGGAAATTCATAGCAATACAAGCTCACCTTAACAAACAAGAAAAATCCCAAATAAATAACCTTAAACTGCACCTAACAGAATTAGAAAAAGAAGAACAGACAAAGCCCCGAATCAGCAGAAGGAGGGAAATAATAAAAATCAGCAGAAATAAATGAAGTTGAAACCAAAAAAACAGTAGAAAGGATCAATGAAACAAAGAGCGGGTTCTTTGAGAAGATAAATAAAATTGACAAACCCTTAGCCAGACTCACTAAGAAAAAAAGGGAGAAGACTCAAATAAAGAAAATTAGAAATGAAAGAGGAGAAATTACAACAGATACCACAGAAATACAAGGGATTATTAGGGAATACTATGAAAAACTTTACGCCAACAAATTGGACAACCTAAAGGAAATGGTCAAATTCTTGGACGCGTACAACCTCCCAAAACTAAATCAAGAAGAAATAGAGAATCTGAACAGACCAATCACAAGTACAGAGATTGAAACAGTAATCAAAAACCTCCCCAAAAATAAAAGTCCAGGACCAGATGGCTTCCCTGGAGAATTTTACCAAACATTCAAAGAAGACTTAGCACCCAGCCTTCTCAAACTATTCCAAAAAATAGAGGAAGATGGAATACTTCCCAACACATTCTATGAGGCCAACATCATCCTGATACCAAGGCCAGACAAGGACAATACAAAGAAGGAAAACTACAGGCCAGTATCACTGATGAACATAGACGCAAAAATCCTCAACAAAATATTGGCAAACCGAACAGCAATACATCAAAAAGATCATACACCACGATCAAGTGGGATTTATACCAGGGACACAGGGATGGTTCAACATCCACAAATCAATCCACGTAATACACCACATTGACAAAATGAAGAATAAAAACCACAAGATTATCTCAATCGACGCAGAGAAGGCTTTTGACAAGATCCAGCATCCATTTATGATAAAAACTCTCAACAAAATGGGTATAGAAGGAAAGTACCTCAACATAATAAGGGCCATATATGACAAACCTACAGCAAACATCCTACTCAATGGGGAAAAACTGAAAGCCATTCCTTTGAGGACAGGAACAAGACAAGGGTGCCCACTCTCACCACTCTTATTCACCATAGTACTGGAAGTTCTGGCCAGAGCAATTAGGCAAGAAAAAGGAATAAAAGGACTCCAAATAGGCAATGAAGTAGTGAAACTCTCACTATTTGCAGACGACACAATCTTATACATAGAAAACCCAAAAAATTCCGTCGGAAAACTACTAGACATAATCATCAACTACAATAAAGTGGCAGGGTATAAAGCCAACTTACAAAAATCAATTGCATTTCTAGACACTAACGATGAACTAACAGAAAGAGAACTGAAAAAGACAATCCCATTTACAATTGCAACCAAAGGAATAAAATACCTGGGAATAAATTTAACCAAGGAGGTAAAATAACTATACAATGAAAACTATAAGACACTATTGAAAGAAATTGAGGAAGACATAAAGAATCGGAAAAATATTCCATGCACATGGATTGGAACAATAAATATAGTTAAAATGTCCATTCTACCTAAAGCAATCTACGGATTCAATGCAATCCCAATCAGAATCCCAATGTCATTCTTCATGGTAATAGAACAAAAAATACTGAAATTCATATGGGGCAACAAAACACCCTGAATAGCTAAAGCAATTCTGAAAAAAAAGAGCAAAGCTTTAGGCACCACAATCCCTGATTTCAAAATATACTATAAAGCTATAGTAATCAAAACAGCATGACAAGAATTGACACGATCAATGGAATAGAATTGAAAGCCCAGAAATAAAACCACACACCTATGGACAGCTAATCTTCGACAAAGGAGCAAAGAACGTACAATGGAGAGAGGGAAGTCTCTTCAATAAATGGTGCTGGGAAAATTGGACAGCAACGTGCAAAAGAATGAAAGTAGACCATCTCCTATCGCCATATACAAAAATCAATTCAAAATGGATCAAGGACCTGAAAGTGAGACCTGAAACTATAAAACTCCTGGAAGAAAATATAGGCAGTACACTAATTGAGATTGGAGATAAAGGGATCCTTTCAGATTCCATGTCTACTCGGACAAGGGGAACAAAAGAAAAAATAAGCAAGTAGGACTTCATCAGACTAAAGAGCTTCTACAAGGCAAATGAAACCAGGATCAAAATGAATAGACAACCCACCAGCTGGGAGAAAATATTCCCAAATCGTTTATCCGACAAGGGGTTAATCTCTGTAATATATAAAGAACCCATACAACTGAGCAACAAAAACCAAACAACCTGATCAAAAAATGGGCAGAGGATATGTACAGACATTTTTCCAAGGAAGAGATACAGATGGCCAATAGACACATGAAAAGATGTTCAACATCACTAATCATCAGGGAAATGCAAATCAAAACTACAATAAGATATCACCTTACACCCGTTAGAATGGCTATAATCACAAAGACAAATAACAACAAATGCTGGAGAGGTTGTGGAGAAACGGGGACCCTCATTCACTGCTGGTGGGAATGCAAACTGGTGCAGCCTCTATGGAAAACAGTATGGAGAGTCCTCAAAAAATTAAAAATAGAAATACTGTATGATCCAGCAAGCCCACTCTTGGGCATCTACCCAATGGACATGAAATCAACCATCACAAGAGGCTTATGCACCCCTATGTTCATTGCAGCATTATTCACTATAGCCAAGAAGTGGAAGCAACCCAAGTGTCCCTCGATTGATGATTGGTTAAAGAAGATGTGGTATATACATACAATGGAATACTACTCAGCCATAAGAAAAGACAGAATTGTCCCATTTGCAACAACATGGATGGAACTAGAGGGTATTATGTTAAGTGAAATTAGCCAGAGAGAGAAGGACAAACACTGCATGAATTCACTCAGATGGAATATAAATGAACACACAGACAGAGACAACTGATTGGTGGTTACCAAGGGGAAGGGGCGTGGGGGGTGGGCACAAGGGGTGAAGGGTTACATCCACATGGTGAGGGACAAACAATAATGTACAACTAAAAGCCCACAGTGTTATAAACTAGTAAGATATCAATTACAAAAAAAAAAAAGCTTATTATTCTCTAAGATGTTACCATTAGATGAGAGGATTAACATTCACTGTGCTGGCGACACCTGGTCCAGCATTTAGCTGCTGAGAGATCCAGTGATGTGCTGGCACCAGCTCACAAGAGCCAATTATGCACATCTTTTCTTAAGTGGATCGAAATCAGCCACAGTGGGAATATTTATACTACAGAAATTGCCAAACACTATGTATGAGATTTTTGATTTTCGTTTTTCCCAGAGAGCTGATTTACCAGGACATTCTTGAATATGTCAGTCAGAAGCCCAGAGAAAATTGTGAATACCTAAGAAGCAGTCCATGTCACGCAACTAACTAGCTGTATTCTGCATCTTTGGACAAATTCCTTGGCTTCTTTGTGGCCTTGGTTTTCCCTTATATAAGGGAGTTGGAGAAGAAGGCCACTTTCTTCAAATAAAATCGTATTCGGATGTTTTGTCATAGATAGATTAAGGCCTCACTGTTTGATCCCCTTCGTCTTCTCTTCCAGGTCCTCCAAGGCTTCAGAGAACTCGGGGAAGCAGACTTTGAAAACCACAAGACTGTATCAAATCTCCCAGTTCCCTTACGGCTCTGAAAACACTACACTTTCACATCACCACCAGTTCGTTATATAAGAACATTCAACAGCTCCCTTTTGTTGGGAAGATAAATTCTATTCTTTACCCTTTTATTTAAGGTCTTCTAAAATTTGGCCCAATCCCTCCTTCCCAGCCTTCTCTTGTATCAGTCACCAAAAGTTTTCAGCTCCAGCGAAACTGGTCTGCACACTGTGCAGCTGGGTTTTTTAAACCCATACTTTTGCTTATTCTGCCCCCTTCCCCGGGAATACTCCTATCCACAACCTCCATCAATCTAGCTTAAGTGAAACCTCCTGTGGCCTTCCCAGTCACTTGAGCCAACTCTGGTCTTGTTCTCCTCTAGGCTCCCATAGTCTCTACCCCAAGTCTGAAACCTTGCAATAGTGGCTTGTAAGGTGGTTACCCGTGAACTTATCTCCCCGAGAAGAACATCAACACCCAAAAGCAAGAATGGAACACAAAGTTCTGACCTTAACAATATCTAATTATAAAAAACCAAATACAAATAGCTGCTACCTCTTAACTTCTAACCCCTTACTGTGAAAACATCTCTTTTCCCCTACGCAAAGAATTCTTTTCCTAACCCTATGAGAGCCGCTGCGGAGCTGCAGCCAGTGAAGACAGGTGACTCCCTCCCTCTGAAGGCTCTGCACCCTGAACCTTCCACCAGTCTTACCTTCTGTTCCACATGTCCACACTCCCTTCCAGGAGTCCTCACTTCTCCCCTTCCCAGGAGAAATTCATTCCTCCATACAAAAACTTTTAACAGTTAAATCCAAGATAAAGCAAATACTCATTCTTTTCTGATAAGTCAATGCAAAACTGGTGGTTTAGCTCTCAGCTATATAATGTGTTACATATGCCAAGTCAAAGCACATGCTCACAGGATAAATCACCATGGAGCAGGGAGAGAAAGGCCAGCTGCTCAGGTCACTAGAACAGCCATATCAACCATGGGGATCAGTGGGTGACTCCTCACCCCGGCCTACAAGGCCGTGCCTATCTCTCCAACTTCATCCTACACCATCCCCTTCTTTGCTCACTAACCTTGGGCCATATTCAACTTCTTTTGGTTCCTCAAATAGGCTAATCTTATTACCATCTCAGGACCTTTGTATCTACTGTTTTCTCTGCCCAGAATTCTTTTCACAGTTGGCTCCTTCTAATAACTTCAGATCTCATCTCATATGTCATGACCTCAGAGACTCTGTCCCTATCTAAAGGAGCTCTCCTCAGTCAGCGTCCTGTCATACTGTTTTACTTCCTTCCTAGTACTGAGCAGTAATGGAAGGCACCCTGATAATGCATATGTATGTTGTCTGTCCCTGCTTACTAAAATGTCAATTCCACGAGGGCACAGCATGTCTGTCCTGTTCACTGCTCTATCCCTACTCCTCAGAGAGGCGCCTGCACACAGTGGGCACTTGCCAGCTGCTGAATGAATAAAGAGCTGTCTTTCCAAATTTCTCTTATATTAAAAACTATATAAGGTGGAACTAATAAAACCAAATAAACAAAAAAAGAAGGAAATACATATGCTTAAAAGTAAGGAGAAATAGAAAATGAAGGGAAAAAAAGATATACTTTTTGGGTTATGGAACTTTTTTGCAATTTTTCTCCAAGCACTAAACTTGACAGCTTTGGTATTCTGTCAACAGATACCTGGATCCTATACCTGGTCTGTCTTTTAATCTCAAACAAGGCTAGGAGGGACTTTTGTATCCCCACCCCCGCAAGGAGCTGGCATAAGGCTTTGCACACAGTAGGTATCTAATATACACCTGCTATGCTATAAAAGAGAGGCGCACTAAAACTCATAACTCCTTGGCAGTTATAAAGGATCAGGAAGGGTCATGAAGGGAAATATGGAAACCCTAGGAGCTATGAGAGGAGAAGTATATTTAGGGGTCATTTTGCTACCTGACTTCTCCCTAAAAGTCCAAACTGTAACAGTACATATGGAGGTAGATGACTGTTCTGGTCATTTGGCCTAATAAATCTGAACAGATCTCACCTTTATCACTAGCTATAGTTACATAAGCACAGTTCTACTCTTCATGGCCTGGCTATGGGATTTCTTAACCCTAGAAATGTCTTCTCAAGGCACCTATGGAAACTCTCTCTTACTTTACTGAAAAACCCACAATCATCTCCAACAAGTTTTACTTTATTTTTATTTAAAGAAAAGTGGCCCATATGCTTTTCATTCCTGAGACTTCTAGTCAACACCAGATCTTCCATTTCTTTCTGGGATAACAGAGTGTACCAACATAAGAAGCTGGATAAGAAATATGGGCCAAAAATGAAGAGGGGAAAGATGACAAAGAAATCTCTCACACTCAAACAACAGGCAGCTTTTGGAACTTATTGGCAAATCTGCCACTTTCAGCAGTGGCCTAGTGTCTCTTCAACAATGCCCTTATTGTATTTTACACGTTCATGTCGAAATCCTAAAAGATAAACTGCCTCCACAGTAAGTTAGCAAGTAAGCAAACTTCCTTCCTGAAATAGAGCAGAGGTTGGTCTAGCAGGTAGCCAAGGACTGCTTCCTGTCCAACAGCCACTCACCTTTTTCTCCTTCTTGCCAAAGCTGAGGCCAGGGGTCCCCTTCTCAACAACTATGCACGAGATGCCTTTCGGGCCTGGTTCTCCTGTTCGGCACATGACTACATAGACATCTGATTCACCAGCACCACTGATGAAGGCCTGTAGGGTTGAGAGGGGTACACAGGGATCAGGGGGCGCATGAGTCTCCAAGCCTAACATCTGGGAAGACAACTGGGGCCCTCCCAACAACAGGACACTAAGAGGTCTAATGGCACAGAGAAACTGAAGAGGGGTAAAAAGAACCTGCACTGACTGGGGAACCAGGGATCTAGCTGATGAGACAGGAAAAGGATGGACAAACGTGAACGGGCTTGTCTGGAATCAGACCAGAAGAGACAGAAACAGTGAAGGTGAACAACGGGAAGCAGCTTGGTCAGGGGTACTCGTTCCAACATGGACAAATCCTATGGGACATCAACCCGCAGACAGCAAGGATCCAGGTGACCTCAGCAGGACTGGGAACAATCTCTAAGTTGTTCTGGGCAGAGAGCATGCTGTACCTTGGAGCCATTGAGGACGTAATGATCTCCTTGTCGTTTGGCTGAGGTCAACAGGGAGGCAGCATCACTCCCACTTCCTAAGACAGGGGTCAGACAGGAAGCAGAGAGAGCGAGGAAGAAAGTAGGTGAAGTTAAGGGAGCCCAAGTTTCCTTCTCCTAGGAAATCTTCCCTTATAACAAATGGCTCAGAGTTTGATACTTCAAAATCCAGACAGCCAAAGGAACTCTCTGTACTTGGCGAAAACTGCACCCAGCGATGCAACCGTTTTCCATCTCTCATCGCACTAGCTTGTGGGAAGCCTCCTCCAAGGAAGTCCGATCTGCAGCCTGGACTGTGCCCTGGAGGCCTCTGAGTCTTGTGACATCAGGTCATGGGAATCTGTTACTCTATGACCAAACTTCTTGGTAAATATGGTTGTATGTGTCAACGGGCTACGAGGGAATGCTCAGTGATTTCACTTGAGTAACACCTCTTGTGACATCTCGCCTGCAGTACGGCAAACCCACCTGGCTCAGTGAGGCAGTAGGAAGCAAACTTCTCCATGGTACAGAGCGGTGGGCAAAATTTGTGCCTCTGTTCTTCATTTCCAAAGGTATCAATTATCCAGGCACACATGCTGACAGGTACACAAGAAGAAAAGACAATGACAGAGATAAAGATGGAAAAGAAAAAGAAATTTGAGGGGGAGTGGACGGGGAAAGAGAACAAAGGCACCAAAGTAGAGTGAAGCAGAAGAGACAGTGGGAGGGGAAAAGTCACAAATGAGAAGATTCAACTTTAAAGGAAAGGCCTGGATTAAAACGTATTCCTGGAACATGTACTACCCAGAGATAACCAGGGCCAAGGTATTTCTAACTTGGGTGTTCATGCTATTTCTAGTTAGGTTAACTGAGCTCCCTAAACATCAAAAAATTATGTGTACATTCCCAAATTCCTGGTGGTTTCTTCTTTGGGTTGAGGAAAAGGGTAACATGGCCCTGACCACTCTACTGGAGAAGTCTGTTTGGTACCAGCTCAGTCTGGGATTTGGGAGAAGGCTGGTAGACCTGATTCTCTAAGCAATGTATAAGATGACAGATTCAAGTCCAATAAGCAGCAGCAAACCTAGTGTGAACTTTTAACAGTCTAGCTCTTCAAGGGCAATCAACCTGAAAAGGTAAATCTTTTCCCTATTTATCTGAAATTTCCCAGTTGACCCATGTGAACACTTCACTGTGTTTTCAAGCTTGGACACTCACTTGTGAATGCTTATGTAGGCTGTGGTGCTGGTGCAGCCAGTAGCCAAGGCTTCAAAGATGACGGAGGTATCGAGCCGTGACAGTCCAGACCCACCTACATCTGTTCGTACGTAGACTGCCCCAAAGCCTAGCTGGGCTGCCTTCCGCATCATGTCCACTGGGAATAGCTCCTATGTACAAAAGAGAGCAGGGTTACCAGTACGTGAATCACAGACGGGCTTTTCTTTAGGGGGCACAATGAGGGATTAACATCTTTTGCATTTGGGAGAGTGTAGAAATTTTCTTAACTTAAAATGCCTATTTGTCATCTATCCAGTGGTATTAGCTAAAATGCATTCTATAAGGACTGGTTTTTCTGGCATTAAAGTTTCTTTTCAATATCAATAGAACTGCCTTGGTTTTAAGAGTGTCCAAATCTTTGTACAATTAAAAACAATGATATCTACAAGATGATGAGGGTGAATCTAGGGAAGAAACTGCTCCATCACCAGTAACCTTGTTTGCAGGAGGAGGTGTACGTGGAGAGCGAGCACTCAGGATCATAAAGAGATGAAGACAAGGCACACTGCACGAGGTACGCGTGGGAACACCCAGCCACAAGGAGAACTCCTACCTTCTGGTCCCACTCTGCCATATTTGGAGCCATCTCCCGGGCGGCAAAGTCAAAGGCCACTTTCTGAAATTCTTTCTGCTCTTCATTTAGTCCCAGGGAAGCTATGGGCAAGATTAAAATAGTCAGTTCCAGGACAGAGGTCAGAGAAGAGTACCCCAAACAGCAAGCACCACGAAGCCAGGTTAGTGGACCTACTATAGCATTTCCCATACACAGTACACCTTTACTATCCAGAGAATGGCATTACCCACCATTAATCAGTTTCTCTATCATCTTTTTCCTTCCTCCTTTACTCCCAAGTGGATCCACTGACTTCATTTACCTCCTATTTACATATTCTTTCAATATTCTTCTTTATCTCTTCCTCCTTGTAAATCCACATTAAAAAAACAATAAACACACATTGACCCTCAAATTATGGTAAATATTTTTTTCCTTTAGGATGCCCTACCTTTTCTGTATTGGTATCCTGGAAAAACCTGTCCTATCTACATGTATCTGTTTACAGCTGTCTATCAGTGTCAACATACTCATTTTAAAAGATCAATTGAGGGGGCCAGCCCCGTGGCCTGGTGGTTAAGTTCAGTGTGCTCCACTTTGGCGGCCTGGGTTCAGTTCCCAGGAGTGGACCTACACCACTTGTCAGCAGCCATGCTGTGGCAGTGACCCACATACACAACAGGAAGATTGGCAACAGATGTCAGCTCAGAGAAAAACTTCCTCAGGAAAAAAAAAAAAAGATCAATTGAGAAAGGAAGATATGTATACTTTGGCTTACTTTCCAAATTAAGAAAAAGATCCTATGATAAGGCTATGCATTTGGCAAGTCTTAGACATTCACTGATAACACTGATGATGAAAGAGTCTTACAGTGTTGAAAACATGATTAATGTCTTACTAAAACTGTTTTCACCCAATAACTCTGAATTCTTAGAACATTTTCTATGCTAACTATCAGTGCTGTGACTTTGGGTAATCCTTCACTTCTAGGTCTAAGATACTTAAAGTCTAAGGACAATGAATTGACTGGCTGATAGCAACAGGCAGGCAGTGCAGCTTCATTGGGAGAAGTTTCTCTAGAACCTTAAACATCTTGTAAAAGACTACACTATAACAGTGCTTCATTAGAGGCAACACTCTTTAGGAGAAAGAAAGCGGGATCTACCAACATAAAACAGAGTGACTATTCAATTCACAATATTATTACTTTACAAATTTTCTTTAAATAGCCAGTTCCCCTGATGACATGAACACTATTTTTTACATATTTTTCAAAAACTGCATAGAGACAGGACTGAATTGGAAAGCAGAGCTGTAAGTTAACTATCTAATTAAGTAAAAAAAATATTTTTCATGTTTTGCAAGGTGATACAGACTTCCAGCTAGAGGCAGGCCAGAAGCTAAAAGTAAAGAACCTAGGCAAAGCTCCTGTGAAAAACCACCACC
Source organism: Tapirus indicus (assembly GCA_031878705.1). Classification (NCBI taxonomy): domain Eukaryota; kingdom Metazoa; phylum Chordata; class Mammalia; order Perissodactyla; family Tapiridae; genus Tapirus; species Tapirus indicus. The sequence goes on along the minus strand of CM062924.1, from coordinate 82,947,528 downwards.
CTTTGGGGATAGTACAGAGAATTTAGAAAAGACAGGACCACAAATCCTGGGAAACAGCACACCACAGTAACCTGTGCAGGATCAGCAACCTGCACGTGGTGAGTTAGGCTTAAAGTGTTCATATTTCTTTCTCTCTTGTCGTCTCTTAATACTGCCATTTAAAAGGACCACCTGCCACAGGTGTGCCAAGAAAAAGTGAAGGAGTATATGCCTCTACCTGGAGGCACAGGGAAGTGCTGAGGTAGTGTGGGGGCTGTAAAAATGTAAGGGGGAAGGAGGAAGAGCAGGGCTCTGTAGCACCTTCTAAGGTTCATCCTTCAGTGCTAAAAATTGGTCATTATGGGGTGATGCTAAAGAGCACTGAAGGGAGACTATGGAGCCACACTCGACAATAATTTATTTCAGTGCCTAATAGCAATGCACAGCCCTTCCAACAGAGAACAAGTGCAGGTGTCAGAGTCTGCTTCTCTGGGGCAGACCAGGGCATCAGTAATGGCTGGCTGTGTGAGCCGGGAGAAAGCATTCTCTCTGTATCAGGACTCTCATTAAAATGGGAAGCTCAGAAATGAATAGTGGTGAGGACTCAAGATCAGGCTACCTTGAGAAGCCCAGAGCAGAAGCCTATGTTGGGTGTTACTGTCAGGAATATGGTTAGGGATAAACAGTTCATGGTTCTCTGACAGGGAGTCAGGTCACTTATTTGCACAATCTTTCTGAATGCTCCTGTAGATCAGAGGTCCAACATCATTCAGAAACAAATATTTAGCGAATGTCTACTAATGAGCAGTGCTGGAGTTACAAGGATGAATATGGTCCATTCACACATCGATGACATGACTGGTAACAACAGAAACATCTTACTGTATAAAGAGAAGTGCTACAGAACTTGAGTCCCAACAAGAATTAAATAAATGTTTACAGACAGTGTTATTTGACAGAGTAAATGGCTACTTCTAAAACAAAGAGTTCAAGGAGCAAAAGGTTTAAGAAACAGATTTGGATTGCATCCTAATAACAGGGAATACTTAATGCAAATCATATGTGTAATGGAATACAACATAATTATATATTTTTCCAAGACAGATAACAAATAGCCAATTTTAGAAAAGGAAATGCTAACAAAAGGAGAGCATGGCTTGGAGAAAAAAGGGGAAAAGGCAAGTTAAAAAGTAAATTATACACAAGGAAGCAGGGTGACTAAGCAAAAATACCTAAGTTCCCAGAAAATATACACTATAAAAACAAAACAAAACAAAACAAAACCCGAGCCTCAGGAAGTTTGCTGGAGTTACTGGCAGAATTCAAAAAGCCAACCCACACACACCAAACAGTAAAGCTAAATAGGAAAAGGGCCCAAATTAAATGAGGAAAGGCTTTACTCTAAAGCAACTCAAGTGTAAGCAGGAGACCAAAAAACATTCTAAATAATAGAAGACTCTTTGAATGAATCCAAAGTAGAAACCTAACTGGAATACCAATAGTTCTATTTGAGACTCAGCATTCGAGGACTGCTTGGGAAGTTGCAGCAAATCATAGTGGAAGAGCACTGAACAAGGAATCCGGCGACCAAGCTCTGGTTCTGAAATTGTGAACCGCACAAATTTCAGTATGTCAGGCTCCTCTCTAACCCTCCATTATGCCACCATAAATGAGGGGGCTGCACTAGACACCGTGAAGATGTCCACATCTGTAAAACCAGGAAAGTGTACACAGTGTATGTAATATATAATAAATAAAATATAGTAAAAATCATAATTCTGTTGAAAGTTATTTTTCACATTAAAATATGCAATGAAACAAAAGAAATATTTGTTGATTACTTCCATTAATTTGATATTCTAAATGTATGACATTAAAAGGAGAATTTCCTTTCATTTTACAAATTAAAAGATAATAATTTCTTGGGGCTGGCCTGGTGGCATAGTGGTTAAGTTTGTGCTCTGCTTCAGTGGCCCAGGGTTCATGGGTTCGGATCCTGGGCATGGACCTACCTACCGCTTATCAAGGCATGCTGTGGCAGGCATCCCACATATAAAGTAGAGGAAGAGGGGCACAGATGTTAGCCAAGGGCCAATCTTCCCCAGCAAAAAGAGAAGTATTGGCAACAGATGTTAGCTCAGGGCTAATCTTCCTCACCCCCCGAAAAAGATAATTTCTTTTAAAAAGGTGAAAAAACACTTCATCAGCTGAAGTTACACCACTAGCTGCTGGAAATACTCATATTTAACCTATTTGTTGCTAGAACAACTCTTCATCTGCTTTGGTATCCACAAGGGAAGGGTGACCTTGTTGACCAAATTATAAGTGCTGGAACGGGGCAGCACCTTGTGGAGGGGTTTCAGGACACTGAGAAGTAGTCTATACCTTGGTGTACTTTCTAAATCTAGGTGTCAATCTAAGCGATTTATAGACTACTCTGTTATAAAGTGTTATTTATTTAAAGTAAACAAATTATTTCAGAAGAAAAAAATGGTTAGGTACTTGACAAAGTCAAAAAGTGGCTGGGTATTCCCTAGTCAGCCTAGGTCCTCACACTCCCTGTTACCCACATTCAAATTATGTGCCAGGTGCCTGACGAAAGTCAGGTCTGTAAACTCTGATAGAGCTTCCCGTTTGCGATAACAGTTATTTTCCCTGCAGGAATTTCAACAGTAATAATGTTTTATAGCTATAGGTGTTAAGTTATAAAATTTATATGTGAGTAGATCCTGTATTACCTGGAGCTTTTGTTCATCCTTCACTAGCAGCACCAGGTTTTTTACATCCTTACTACTTTTATGACCTATTGTTATGATTTAAAAAAAACACAAGCCACAAATTCCTGCGCCTCTGTAAGCACCCACTCCTTACCTGGAAGCAGGGATAGTAACAGCACGCACCCGAGAGTTGTGAGGACAAACGTGAAAAGACCTTCAGTTACCGTATTCATTAAGTAAACTCTGGAACCGTGTGCAGACAGATTTTTGGGACCCTCTCCTCCTCTAAAAGTGAATCCAGCAAGCAAACTGCACAGGCTTTAAGTCAGTACCATAACATCCATGCTGTCCCCTGAAGCAGCCCTGCAGGCCATCTTCATCCTGTGTCAAGATGACCTTGCAACCCCTCCTCTTATAACTGAAGAGGCCAGCTGGACGGATCCACAACGGGAAGAGATGAAGGGGCACCTTGCTCTCACTTTTCCCAGCTGCATTTCTTAGAGACTGAGGGAATAATCAATGACCCTGGTCCTTGACTCCCTCCACACATAACATCAGCATCTCTGAACTTGTCTGATGTATAACCAAGGAATTCTTGTTTATGTTACCTTCAGTGTAGAATCTAGAGATAAGCCCAGATGTACTCTATCCCCTTTTTTTGAAATCTGGTTCTACGTTTTTTTTTTCCCTCTTTCCTGCACGCGCACTATTTGTGAAGAGAGAGAAGCCGCACTTAAACTCACACCCCTCGGAGCAGTTCCATTGGAGCACTCTGTTGGACTGTTTTCCTGGGGTTCAAACTCCTCACGCTGATTACTGAATAAACTCTTTCACTAATATCACCTAGACTCTTTATTTCAATCCACGAGAGGATAATAAGAGGTTGATAACATAAACTATGTTTAAGGAAGATCTGAACAATTAACGAGTATGATCAGCAACAAAGTTAAGCTATATAACTGCAAAGTATTTTGATAACTCAATTTATCTTCAGAGGGCCCTGTGAGGTAGTAAAACATCGTTTTACACCAGAAACTCCAAGTTCGGCCGGAAGGGTGCGGTGGGCAGGAGAGAAGACACGGCTTAAGAACTAGTGGAGGCCTCAGCCACACGTTTCAGAAGCCTGGCTTCCATCCACGCCGCGTAGCAGGAGAGATCCAGGGGCGCAAAAGACGGACTGAGACCGGAGAGTGAGGGCAGCGGGGAAGCCAGCCAGATGGACAGGACGGGGTGACTGCCCAGGTGTGACGGGCCGGCGAGGGAGCCGTCCCAGGAGAGGCGAGGCGGGCCGGGGTAACCGGGGGAAGGGGCCGGGGGTGACGGCTCGCTGTGGCGGGGAGGCCTCGGCCCCCGCTCGGGTCCTGGACACCTACAATCCCGGGGCGAGCCTTACGATCGATGCAGGACACCACGCTCCGGTAGCCGCTCTCGGCTGGGACCCCGAGACCACCGCGCAGCCAGCAAAGCCGCGCTCCGAGACGCCGGCAGCCATTCCACCACATAGCGGTCGCTCCTGCTCCGTCCCCGGCCAGAGTACGCGAGCTCGCCTGCGCTCACACTGGCGGAGAGGCAGCCCGGGGCCCTCCATCCCTCACCCCGCCCCGCGCTGCACCCTGGGAGCCTCAGCGCTCCGGAGCCAAGCGGGACTGCGCAGGGACTACAACTCCCAGAGATCCCCGGGTCTCGGCGCAAGAGAGGCACGTCTGGACGGCGCCGCGGGGACGCAGGGCTCGGCCTTCTGGCGCGTTGGGAGGTGGGTTGGGGTCGTGTCTGTGGAGTGGTGGGGTCTGTGCAGTAAGAGGATAGTGAGTCAATGAGAGCAGGATCAAGGAAAGAACCGAGGCGAGTTTAGGAGCACGTTATGCGAGATGGGAATGGGGGCAGAGATAACGGGAAAGATTTCAGGGGCCCAAGCCCAGTTGTCTCTGTTCTTCGCCGAAGACCCTCTGGGCTGAGACCCTCTAAGTGTCCTCTTATTGTCTCGGGTTGCTCTGCGCGGGTTTCCTGGGGCGGATACAGAATTGCCTCTTGTATCTCTCGGTTGATTCCAGAATCCTCCGCTCTTCAGCCCCTGCAGGGAGACCATGCCGAGACCTGGGAAGAGGCTGCCCCGGGCTGCCGGGCCAGGTGAGCTGCACCGGGCTGCGGAAGGCAGCGCCGGAAAGAACATTTCTCTGGAGTCTTGAATACTGTTCACTTTCTGATCCCTCCTTGTGGGGAGACTCCTTTGTGGATTATTTTTCCTTACGTTATCCCTAATCGCTGTCCATCTTCTCCTTTACTCTTCCCACCAAACTTATTTCCAGAGCCTCCTCTTGTTTATTCATTCAAGTAATGGCTATTAGATAAGCACAAAAAATATTTGCCATACAGGGTGGCGTGTACTAAGATCAAGAAGACAGTCTTCCCTCGGTATCAGCAGGGGCTTGGTTCCAGGATCCCTGTGGATACCAAACTCCCCGATGCTCAAGTCCCTTATATAAAATGGGGTAGGACTTGCATATAACCTATACCCATCCTCCTGTGTACTTTAAATCATCTCTAGATTACTTACAATACCTAATACAATGTAAATGTTATGTAAATAGTTGTTTTACCTTATCATTTAGGGAACAATGACAAGAAAAAAGTCTGTACATAGTACAGATGCAACCATTGCAGGCCTTTCCATCTGTAGGTTGGTTGAATCCCTGTATGTGGAAAATCAATGGTTTAGTACTGTTTCTGCTTTCAGGGGATATGCAAACAGAAGTTAAGTGAGAGCCCAGGAAACTGAATTGCTAGGGGTGTGACAGCAGGGAGGAATCACAGGGACCATCTTGAGCAGGAAGTGGAATTTGAGTCCAGTCTTAAAGAATGGGACAGCTTTCCACAGGCAAAGAAAAAGAGATGTCATTTTTACATTCACAAGGATGAATAGCATTCTAAGTGGACGAAGAGCAGGAACAAAGCAATTAAAGGCAGAAAGTATTTTGAGAATGGCAAGGGTTCCAGATTAACCACAACATAGTGTTATTTCACAACACATGGTGTTTGCAGTGTGCCTCTTAACTCCAAAGGAACCACTTTGGAAACTAGGCTAGGAAGGTTCAGAGTATTAGACATTCATAAATGATATTTAATGATGACTGTTGTAGGAGCTTGGACTTAATTCAGAGACTATGTAGTATAGTCATTAAGTGTGGATTCAGACAGACCAGAGTGACAGGTCCTGATTCTACTGTTTACTGGATGTGTAATCTGGGACACATTTTCGAGATGAATACAACATCTCAGATTATACAGACTGAGTTAGGGTTAGGGTAACACATAGAGCTTAGAGTCCATCATATAGTAAGAATTTAACAACTGTTAGCTATTGAGGGTCTACTGTGTTCCAGGCACATTTTCTCTTAGGATAAAATCCACTCTTGACCATGTCTACAAAGTCCTGAATGAGCTGTTTTTTCCAATCTCTCTTGGCACCTTCAAGGAGCAGAAAGGAGGCAGGCCATGAAGCACAGTGAGCAAAAAGGAAAGTATGAGATGGTAACAAGGGCTAATATTTATTGCGCATTTATTGGAATGCCAGGCATTGTCTAAGCCCATTGTTTGTATTATCTTATTTAATCTTCAAAACAAGTCCATGGAGTAGATGCTTAGTTTCCTCATTGGTGAGACTAGCCTCAGCAAAGACATAGAAGAGAGAGAGGGAAAGAAAACATATATTGACTACTAAATATGTGCCAGGTACTCTGCTAGGACCTTTAATCCTCAACCACAACCACGTAAGGTATTCTTGTTCCCAGTGAATGGATAATCCAGAAGATATCCTGTGAGGTAGGCATTCTCATCCCATTTTTACAGATAAGAAACTGAAGTTCAGCAATTAAGCTGCTACTGCTAGTAATTGACAGATCCAGGATTTGAATCCAGGTCTGACTTCATTCAAAGCATATGCTTTGCCCACAATGGAACATTTTCTCTCAGCAAGTATGACAGGTCTCTTTTTGCTTCTCCTGTTGCAGATGAGAGGCCAGCAGGAAAACGTACCAAAACTAAGAACCCAGGTGAGGCATCAGCTAAAGTGGAGAACTCCAGCCCTCAGAAGACTTCAGCCTCTAAAAATTGTGGGAAGAATCTAAGCAGCTACTGGCTGATGAAGTCAGAGCCAGAAAGCCGCCTAGAGAAAGGTGTGGATGTGAAGGTGAGACCATGTGCCTGTCTCCAATCCCTTCAAGCGGTTTTTTAAAATAAGAAGTGAATATTGTTCACCACAGGGTTCTATCACCAAATCATCTTTGAAGGGTAGGGAAAAGGTAATAAGGAATAAAACCAGCAGGATTTATTACTATCAACTATCTCTTTTGTGAATCCTCTATCTAGGGCAGAGGTTGGCAAACTTCTGTAAAAGGCCAGATGGTAAACATTTTGGGTCTTCAGGTCTTATAGTTGCTGTTGTAACTCTGTTGTTGCAAGAGTGGCCATAGACAATATGTAAAATGGTATGGCTGAATTCCAATAAAACTGTATTTACAAAATCAGGCATGGGGTTAGATTTGGCCTGAAGGTTGTAGTTTGCCAACCTCTGATCTAGGCAACATTTCAATCTTAGGTTGCATTTCTGTTGCCACCTGCCATGCTCCTAGGTATCTCCCTGCCAATAGTTGGTATATATTCGGGGAAAGAATGTAAACCAATTTTAATATAGCTTGGAGAAAATATAATTAGCAATATTATAGAAGAAATATGTAATATTTTAATAAGTGAAATACAGATAACCAGCAGGTTACACTATCATCTGAATTATCCATTCACCTCATCCTCTTAATTAGCAAGGATAACAAGGTAACACAGGATTTACTTACATTCACCCAATCTAAGTGGCTCTGTGGAGCTACTTCCCTGTACACTACATACTTTCACTATAGCCAGGAGCACCCTTAGTGTAGGGGAAGGAGCTGTCTGCTTCCATATATTCTTACCAAATGGCCCAGATTGTTTAATGACTTTATTTCCTGTTGCCTAGTTCAGCATTGAGGATCTCAAAGCACAGCCCAAGCAGACGGCATGCTGGGATGGTGTTCGCAACTACCAGGTAAGAGGGTAAGAGCAGGACCTTGAGACCCAGGGTGGGATAAGTGCCTGCCTCCTTCTCCCTTGTTTTTTTTTTGGGGCGGGGGGGGGGAGTGAGGAAGATTAGCCCTGTGCTAATATCTGTTGCCAATCCTCCTCTTTTTGCTGAGGAAGATTGGCCCTGGGCTAACATCCATGCCCATCCTCCTCTACTTTATACGTGGGATGCCTGCCACAGCATGGCTTGATAAGTGGTGCATAGGTCTGCACCCGGGATCCAAACCTGTGAACCCCAGGCTGCCGAAGCGGAACACGCAAACTTAACTGCTACGCCACCTGGCTGGCCCATCTCGTGACTTACGTGGTAGCAAAACCTTTTGGCCAAGGTTGCTTCATCCCAGAACCCAAACCTGAAAATGTATTAAAAAATACCTTATTCTGAATGCCTGCAACGTGCGAATGGCCTGTGTTCTAGCCAGTGTCCTGATACAAGTCTGGGTATCTTGGGAAAGGTAAGAACTGAATTGAATTGAATTGAATTGAATCAAGGGAAGTTACAAGAAAGAAAACCTCATCTAATAAAAGCAGACTTGATTTCTGCTAACTGCTAGTGTTTTCCAGCCAGGTAGGAAGGATAATTCTTGTTTCTTTTCCCCTGGGACAGGCCCGGAACTTCCTTAGAGCCATGAAGCTGGAGGAAGAAGCCTTCTTCTACCATAGCAACTGCAAAGAGCCAGGCATTGCAGGGCTTATGAAGGTGAGTTGTTTAGGCTTTGGTCGGAATCCCTCTCCCTGCAGGAAGACTTACTCATGTAGATATAAAGGGATACAGCTTAAATAGGTAACAAAACAGAAGTACCCTCCTCCCCATCCCTGCTGTCACAGGAATATGGAAAAACTGCCTTGGCTCCTTCCTATGAGACAAGGACTGTAACAAAGCAGGCCTTTATTTCAGGTCTCACTGGCAGAGACTTCCCTCCACTTCTATGCCTTGGTCTTTCCCTCAAAAACATGCTTGATGGTAGCTCTTCCAAGCCAGGAGTTATCAGGCTATAATTATTGACTGCAGGTGGAAAAACAGTGGAATCAATAACCTTTAATATTTGATTTTAAAACACACTTTTAAGATTTGTGTCAAAACAGTTCGATGCTTGCCTTAGACTCTGTATTATTTCCAGATATCTGAGCCCTCACTGGCTCTATAGCAAGGCAAATGGGGTAAGAATGTGCAGGGTCAGAAATGAAAGCTGGACTTGGATTAAAGATTGGCCATGGAGCTGTCTGTACAGGCAAATGACTGGAGACTTGGTTTTGGTTTCAGATTGTGAAGGAGGCTTACCCCGACCACACACAGTTTGAGAAAAACAATCCCCATTATGATCCATCCAGCAAAGAAGACAACCCCAAATGGTCCATGGTAAAGACTATTATTTTTCCTATTTCATGAGAGGGAAAGAGTGGACAATGGGAGGGAGAAAGGTTTGGGGTGTCTTTAGGTCAAGGTATAGAGCCCAGCCTTTACTCAGATGAGGTTACCCTGACTTGGGAGAACAGAACAGAACCCTGGCAGGCCTGCCCATAAGAACCACCTGCAAGCAGCTAGAACACACAGTGGACAGAGTTGCTAGACTTGTCTTTCTGTCCTGTACACTCTTGTCATGTAGGTGGATGTACAATTTGTTCGGATGATGAAGCGTTTCATTTCCCTGGCTGAGCTCAAAACCCATCACCAAGCTCACAAAGCCACTGGTGGCCCCTTAAAAAATATGGCTCTCTTCACTCGCCAGAGACTCTCAGTTCAGCCCGTGACCCAAGGTAAGAGCGGGCCCTTGCCTTTATTACCCACACACCAGAATGACCTGTGAATTCCCAGGTAACAGCTGATTAAGCTTAGGCACAGTATTTAGCCTCTCTGAGTCTATCTCCTCACCTGTAACATCCATGAGGGAGAAAATATGTTCTGAGTTACCCATTACTATGTACCTGGTACCCAACAGTGCTTGGCACATAGTAAAACACTCTGTAAATAGTATTTGAATGAGTGACTTCCTGCATCGGTAACATGTGAAACACCCAGCATAATTTCCCTGTTCAAGAGGATACACAAGACCTAATTCTTCCCTTTCTCTTTCCCCTTTTTGGTAGAGGAGTTTGATTTTATTTTGAGCCTGGAGGAAGAAGAACAAAGTTAACTGAGACACTGTTGCTGGAATCAGCAAGACCCTACTCCAGAGAAGTCAAGCTTTTATTAGACAAAAGAAGGTGTGAAGAGCTTGCCTGTTATGTTCACCTGGCGTTGTGTACATAGGTGGTTTTGTGTACCTTTTTCAATAAACATTAATATCAAAGTTGGAAAACTTTTCTTTTAAAACAGCATTGGGTGTAATAGAATACTCCACTGGCTCCTCCAGCCCCTCATCAAGATGCAGGGCTACTTCTACCATCTTCCTTTACTGTAGCAAATACCACGTTGTAGGACTCAGTCTGTCAACACCCACTGAAATGAACTTGTGTTTTTCTGCACCAGCCTTCCTCATCTGGGTCCCACAGGGGTTTAAACCATCAGCAGTTTGAAGACAAGCTGCCAAGTAGGGGTAAAATGAGAATTCCTTTCTCAGTCATATGCCTATCCAAAAGAGGTGTTAATAAAGCGCTCATCATTGTTCCCCAGGGGCCACAGACACGGAGAGGGCAGGTGCTATGTTGGATCAGGATGGGAGTCTCTTTCCCCGTGTGTGAGGTGGGACACTAAGACAGAAGAGACCACAGAACCTGGTGGACCATGGGCACAATGCCTCCAAGCCACAGGGGCTTCCTTTAATCAGAGAGACAACTGAACAAGTGTTCCTTTTTTAAAATACAGCATCGAAAAGACGACACGTTAAGAAACATGTAAACATTGCAGCTGCTTAATTACAAGTTGTACTGCTTGGCTTAGTACCTATGCACTCCCAGGTATGGGGACCTTGAAAGGAGGGGGACAGGAGCCTCCCCTTATTTCCACAGTTGGACAGAGAAGTACAGAATGGGGGCTGAGTAAGAGAAAACTGAAGACCTGGCTTGTGCACAGCTCCTGAGAGAATAAAAGCAAAGTCTATCTTCTATTTCTCCCAGAAAAAAGGTTTAAGATGTTAGGAAAGTTGGGAAATGAATTTGTGTTGTCAGTTGGGGGGGCAGCGGAATTGGCAGATGCTTTCTAGTTAGAACACCAGCCATCATGGGAGGCGTACCAGAGCCTAGTCTTGTGTTCTGAAGGCAAGGAACACAGCCTGCCTCCCCTGTACATGTAAGCCCAGCCATGATAATCTAGGGCAGCTGGATGGGTGATCCTGTTCCCATGGGATTGTCCATTGCACCAGAACTCAGGGTCCAGCATGGGGGAAACCATCTTACCTTCCTTGGCTCTGCTGCCCCCAGTCGACCTCAAGTGTCATCCCAAATGCCTTTCCCTCCAGTCTCAGTTCTGATCCATGAGCCCTGCTCAGTCAAAGGCCCACGACTGCACTGATTTCTGAGGAAAAGAGGAGTTCCCATTTTCCACATTAACTGAAACATGACACAGGAACCAAACCCTCTGCTTTCCAAATTACAGAGAACTCAGACCACCAAATATTGTACTTATCAGTGGGGTCTGCTTGGTCTTTCTAGAAGGGAAGGGAGGCCAATTGGAGAGTAATTCCTGATCATTTCCAACTGAGGGGGGAAAGGATATCAACACCTTAACTACATTAAGCCTGAGCACAGCACAACAGAAGGAAGCTCCCCTCTCCTCTAGCGTAACAAGAATATCCATGAGAGTTTCTGGATGTTTTTAAACAAAATACCAATGGTCCTAACTCTGGTCAGTCAAGTGAAGATGAAGACATAATTTGGCAAGCAGAATTATTCTGAAGGTGTATAGCAGAGTCTTCTGCTGAGACCCTTATCTCTCTCCTTTAACTCATAGGTAGGGATGAAGAGGCTTGGGCAATAGTAAGAACAGAACTACCCAGTGTTTGAGACCAAGCCCCAATTCCCAGAAATTCAATGGAGAGCAAGGAGTGATGAAGATCCACTCTTAGGGAAGCAAAGTGATCAAGGCCCCTTCCCGGGATCTCTTCTGAAAGGAAGCAGACACCCTTGTTTAGTACGCTGGGGCATTCAGAGCAGTCCCCTAAACCACCCAGCCCTCAGGCTGGCGAGGAGACTTGGGGTGAAGGCAGACAGCTACCATATTTCTTCCTCAGTGGGCCCGGCCTGGCCTGTGTTCAACTCTGCTGCCATCCGTGCATAACACTGACCTCGGTGTCTCTGCACCCAGAATTTCTCACGAGTGAGGGGACAGTCAGCCGAAGGCCCTTGCACAGGCTTCTGTTCCAGGACATTACTGACCAGAATCCATAGAAGATGGAGAAGGGTGATGCCTGGGTCCCAGTAGTGAGAGAAAGGCCAGAAAGGAGGTGGCTTGTGGAAACTTCAAAGCACCACATCCAAGATTCCCAAAGAGGTAGCTTCCTGGTCTTGAGTCTCCCCCTGCCACTTAGGACAGGACAGGCCCAACTCCTCAACCACTACCTCAGGGACAGTAGGGGGGTGGCAAGACATGACTACCCAGGGCTTCGATGGCAGCTCAGAATCCCAGAACATGCTCAGATTCTGTATCAGGAAGCTCAGAGAGCCAGGAGCCAAGAATGCCCGCTCTCTGCTCTCCTATAAGATGTGAGGCAGCCCTGCATGGAAGGCCTCAACAGAAGCCTGTTTGTGACAGGCTAGCTTCAGGCTAGAGACAGACTAGCTTCCAGGATGCTGCCTCTCCCCATTCCCACAACAGCTGCAGAATCCCAAGGAGACTGCGTCCCAACCCAAGCCCCTTAGGTTCTTCGAAAAAAAGAACTTAAGTCAAAAACATGATTTGTTTTCAGGTTGCAAGTAACGGGTCAGCTGAGCATCACACCATCCTCCCCCTCCCGCCAGTCACTGGTATTTGGTAGACGGGGGTGCTGGGGTGGAAGCCCAGCCGCTGCCTGGCCCTGGGGGCCTACTGCCTGCTGTTGTTGTCAGACAGCTGGCTGGGGGTCCGCACCTCACCCAGGGAGGTTGTGCCCTCGAAGCGCTGTGAGGCGATGGCTGCCTGGTGGGACATGCTCTTCCGTACGATGTCACCCTTCCGCCACAACACCACTTCCTGCAAAATTGGGAGAGGGAGGCATGGGGATGGGTTTCAAAGAGGCTCTAACTTTCTCCTAGAGAATCTCAGGCAAAAACCTCCTCTGTGCACCTCTCACTAAAGACAGCAGCTGTCCATACCCCCATCCTCAGGCCTCCTTTTGATCATGTGGGCAGGAAGGGCAGCGTGGTTGCACAGGTTGGGCCCGAGAAAGCAGACTCTAGGTATCAAGTGGGAACCTCACTCTCGCTATGGGACTCTGGGTAATCCAGTGTTTCCACCTCTTGGTAAACCAACAAGTGGCATAGAGACTAACAAGCTCTCTCCCCTGCACTGTTCTGCCTACCCCGTCAGAAATGGAGCCTGATCTTAGCAGAGATGATGCCCTTCCTTTACTGTCTCTAGGGCAGCCAGGGGTCTGGAGGAGATGCCTGGGCCCCACCTGCTGTTTGAAGTAGCGCCGCTCCTCCTCGTCAATCAGCACCAGGTTGAGGTAATAGCGTACGGAGAACTTCTTGTTGATGTCCCGCATAGTGGGGGTGAGCTCGTAGCCCGCCAGGAAGAGCCGGATAGGGATGGACTCTCCTGTAAGGGCCAGGCGGGAATCAGAGCAAGGGGCAAAGTGACTCACTCTACCTTACACCAAGTCACTCTCTGACCACAGCGGGGGACAGATGCCACCTAAGCATGACAAGGAACACTCAAGCAAATGCTTCTGCCTTTTGGGAAGTTGCATTCTGATGCCAAGTGATTTGCCAAAGCAAAAATCGTGACTCTGCAATTCCCTTCCAGGTCCTGTTGCATCATCTGAATGTCGTCTCACCATCCCAATTCAGAGACCAGGGAGTTAGAACAGCACTGGGATGTGACTGTTATGCAGCTTTTGATGACAAGTAATATGTCTAGTTGTTGCATTTTCAAAAGCCAATTGTCAAAACCCAGCTAACTATCCTGTCACCCAGCTATTTCGAGGCCATCTCCCTCCATCCTAATTCGTGTTTGCCCCCCCTCCCCCCCCCCAAAATACATCTCCACTCTAAGATGGACTGCAGGCTGGTAGAGTGGCCTGGAAAAAAGAAAATCCTCATTCTGGTCCCAGTTCTCCATTAACCAGTTGTATGACTTATGAGTAAATCTGTTGCTTTCTCTGGACCTTAATTTTCTCATGTGGAAAGTTATGGGATTAGACTACATAATATTTTAGATCCCTTCCAACTCTAACATCATGCCTTTCCTAATATAAGTGGAACAAAATTAGGGCAGTAATTCTACTGAGAAAGGCCAAACCTATAATGTAGTCTAAAGCTAAATATAAATGAACTTTTAATTATCTGCTGTTTTGTATCGTTTCTCAGCGCCCCATTTCATTTGTACAGGAAAACTGGCTCTACTTGCACAGCTGGTGAAAAAATGGAACATACACCGAGTCAGGGGAGCTCAATCCAATCCCCAAGGACCTGCCATGGTGACAACCAAGAATCTGCTGTCAGTCTTCCTAGTGTTTCGGGCTGCTAAATCTTTGACACCCCTCCTTCCACATGGAACAGACTGGGAATAAACTGAATAAAACCTTGGTATCAGCAAGCACTTCTAAATGAAAAAACAAATTCTTTATCATCAGTTGCTACAGAGCCAATGATGAAGAACTTCCAAATAATCACATAGATTCCCCAAATAACAAAGCTTTCAAAAACTCCATCCATCCCAGATGTAGTGTTAGTTCCGTGGGGGTGGGAGAGGACCACTTCCGTCCGGGTCCAGTTCCAGTGCTGTCTGTAGCACCTGGTAATGCTGCCCGGAGTATCTATACTTGTGAATGAATTCAGAGAATGAATTAATTACCAGAGCTAGAACTAAGTAACAAAAATGACTATTCTCCATTAATGTCTTGTTCCCTAGGCGGAAGGAATGTCAGAATGTCAATGGGAAAAAGTAATAAAAGGTTTAAACCATATCTGCTAAACCAGTATTTTTCACTTTGTTTTTTAACAGGCATAACTCTGGAGACACCATCTCCAGCACAAGCTCAGTGTAGAAACGAAGTCTGGGTGTAGCTCTCCTGGCTGAAGGTGGGGGAGAGCCTGCAGTTTCACAGACTCCACCCTCCTTTTCCTCCCTGTTGGGACCCACGGGGTACAACTAGAGACTAAGAAATTATAGGTTAATAGGATATCTTATGTTCACCATATATTCCCTCAAGCAGAGCCTAGGACGAAAGGCCTGGGAGGAAAGGTGTGGTGGCTACGGCTCACCTCTCACGGGCGCTCCATCCATGATCTCATACTTGGCTATTGTGTCGTTCTCATGATACACATTGGGGCCTGTGCCTGTCGTCTCCCGCTTGATGATGTCTATCTCCATATGCTTGATTTTGATTCTCACCAGCAGGAAGTATATCTTCCCTACAATGACATCTTTCAAGTGGTATCTGGGGAAGAGGAAGTAAAGAAAATAAGTGTGTACAGCAGCTGACCTTTTGCACATTTACAGGCTTG
This sequence comes from Tapirus indicus, assembly GCA_031878705.1. Classification (NCBI taxonomy): domain Eukaryota; kingdom Metazoa; phylum Chordata; class Mammalia; order Perissodactyla; family Tapiridae; genus Tapirus; species Tapirus indicus. The sequence goes on along the minus strand of CM062924.1, from coordinate 82,932,136 downwards.
TGTGGATCCAGGAGACGGTACACTGCCATGCATGCTAAAGATGGAGTCGCAGTGCACACTCACCCATATTCCACCCACACTGCTGCTGCACGATGATTTCCCAATATGTTCTTTACTTGAATCAAAGTAACTTCTGTCACTTCCATTCTTCCACATACAACTCAAATGACACTTTTCCTGCATGTTATATCACCCATTCATGCTTGCTCATCTCATCTATCTCCTCAGCACTTTCACTTCTTTTATACCTTTTGTATCTGTGTATTTTTTTTTTTTTTTTTAGATATCCTAACGTATGAGAGGCCAGTCTCACAAATGCAGGAACCAGGTCTTGCTCTTCCTCTCTAAGCTCCAAAAAATGTCTTTTGGGAACTGGGCCTCAATGGCCCGCAGCAAACAGTTTGTCTGCTGTGGACCTCATGGGCCAGGCAGAAGCAGCAGAGCAGGATGCACGCCTCACATTCCATCAGCACCTTCTCTCTAGGGTCTGCTCACATGGCTTGTACTGTGTGCGCTGTTATGAATTCGGCCATGTTGCCTAACACTTTCTGACCCTTCAAGCTTCCCTCTGGGTCAGTCAGTAGTACTAGTCATCTGTATGTGCATGGCCGTGTAAGAGGCATGGCAGGCAGAGAGCATAATCTTCAAACCTGAAACTCAGAATCATGGCACATGAGTGTTGGCAGGGACTTCAGAACTGAACCTCCTTATATTACAGGTGAAGAAGAGGAAGTCTGAAGATAAACAATTCAACAAGGACTTGAGTAGGGGTAGACACAGGATGTGAACCCAGGTTCCTACTTCCTAGGCTTCCCCCCACTATTTCATGCCACCTTTCTGCTTATAATCAAATTGGGAAGACTGCAGACTCTAAGCAGATAACCTAAGAACACTTACAAAAGCAGAATGTAGGCCACTCACAGCATTTTAAAAGGAATGCTTAGAGCTCATAGATTCTAGGGGTTTTCAAACTTATAAATTGAACACTCCTTTATTCTAAATGAAATCTTAAGCAGAAGCATTAATAGGTAAGAAACATAAAAGGGTCGCTCTCGTGGAGGGCCTAGAGCCCTGGCCCTGACTCCCCTTTCACTTCACCCTTTCTGTGTGTGTGTTTGAAACCCACTAACCTGATCCAAGCCCTTCATATTTCAGATGAGAAACCCAAGGTACAAAAATTTTAGTACCTGCTAACCTGAGCTCAATCCCTTTGTGGCAGAATAGGGCCCGATTCCAAGTGCCCAGGCTCTTTCAGCTATGTCACATAGATCCATCGTGCACTCTCACACAGGGCTGGGCCAGAGCCCTGAGACTGTGAGGAGCAAGGCAACAAGCCCGTTCCCTTACATGTCGCTGCCAGGCCCAGATCAATCTCCCTCCCAACTTGCCCCACCTCTTCCACAGGTGGGCCCATTCTGGGTCACACTTGGTTCCAGGCCAGGGGGCAGGGGAAAAAAATACATCTTTCCCTCACCTCTGTTCTAGGAAGGAGGTATGATCCTAGTTTTAAAAAATCATGTTCTCACCCCCTTCACAGGAGAGCCATCTGGCTCGGCCACACTCCCCCAAGCCCCTGGTGACAGCGGGTCTGAGGGAAGGGTCTCTCCACAGTGAGAACCCTAGTTACAGACTCTGTGATTTTTCTTTTAGCTCTGTGAATACAATACACACTTTTACTTTTGCATATTTGATTTTCAAACATTTTCAGGAATGTATTATATTGAAAAGAAAGGTGCTTGTGGTACACTTTTGAACTGTCAGTAAGTTTTGTGATTTAGACACTTAAAATATTTTGATGTTCTAACAGTAAATACAGTTTAAAACATACATGGCTTCCCAACCTGCCACTTAAAATAAAATTATTTAAAGATCTTTATAAAAAGGCATCAGGTATTCTTTGCTACAATTCATCTTAGTTCAGGGAGGAGGCAGCAAACTATGGTCAGTGTTCGGCTTCCTCACTTTGATTTCTAAAGACATATTGCATCTAGGATACAAATGATAATGGAATGGTATTCTGAGATTCTTCTCACCAGTAGAAGGAAACAGCCATACCTAAAATCCAAAACAAACAACCTTAAAGTTATTTTAGCTTGATTTTTAAAGACTTCCTAGGATGTTTAACTTGAATTTACTGTCTTCATTTAATACAGCCTAGTTTGAGTAAAATGAAGTTTTATTTCCTGGTCAGTCTACTTTTAGCGAGCCCAACACACACATTCACCGCACTGTCTCTGTGGCCTGCCCACAGCATGCCACCACGAGCCAGCCGGGGAAAGAGGCTCCATCACTGCATTCTGAGCAAGTCCTCTCTTAACCTCCCTAAATAGTTCTTCCACAGCCATGGGGCCCCAGGCACTTACTTGGATTTATTGTACTCAAATTCAATGTGCAGACAGTCCTCGATCCCAACCTCCATCTTGATGGAAGAGTTCAGCTCTGGGTATGTGCTGAGTGTGTGAACTACAATGTCCATCTCTTTGACAACATCATTGAGGCGGCGGCTGATGGTGGCTCGAAGGAAATACCTGTGGGAGATGGACATGTCGTGAAGGGACACTCCCAGTCTCCAGATGCTACCTAGGTTTAAGCACCAAATCGACTCACTTGAGAAAACCCCTTACAGTGGTTAACCTTTGGGGCTTTGTATTCCTTTGAGAATTTACCTCTGCAGACCCTCCTCCCAGAAAAAATGGACATATGCACTTATACACAAAATTTTGCAATTACAATTCCAGGGAGTTCAAAGACCCTTCCCCCAAATGTCTTTCAGAGCCCATGCTCTAGGTTAAGAACACTACTCTAAGTAGAAGTGATGTCTTGCTCTATACTCAAATAGCATGCTCATAAGCCTTTTATGGCCCTCACCACTATCTATTGTAAACAGGTTTTATTTCTTCAACTCACTCCTGGCTCTTTGGGCACAGGGACCTGTCTTATACTCTTATATTTGCATGCCTGCTTATTTAACAATATTCAATCAAGAAGCATTTTTCAAGTCCCTCACAGTTAGAAGTCAAAATAGATGAACAGGGGATGGAGAAATTAAGTCAGCTATTCATTCAGCAAACGCTTATTGCTCGGCACAGGATGATTAAGATATAGTCTCATGGGAAGCTCACAGTCCACTGAGGGGATGGGGAAATAAACATAAAAATTAGAACACATGGAAAGTGCTCATTCAGATACAGGAATCAAGTGCTCTGGGGAGAGAGAGGAATTCAGGAAGGGCAAACCTTGTAAGTAAAGCAGCAGAGGTAGCAGAGGACCTGGTGTGAACCCCAAAAGCCTCTGCTGAACCTAAGATCCTTGGGGTGGGGGGGCTCCTGTGGTAGGTAGGGGGCAAGTCAGAAAGAAGGCAGAGACACAGCCCCTGGAGGGCTTAGCATGCCAAGCCTGACCTCTATGGCCAGCCACTTCAGCATGGCCTTCCCCAGCATCCTCGTCCCCTTGACTTAACTCTATGCTAATATGCAACAAGGGAAGAAACACACCTTTAATTCTATTTTCTCCTAAATAAAACTTACAATGCCCATTGCCTGTCAAGCATTCCTGGAGGAAGTTGCTGACCAGATCAACTACACATTTAGGCTACTCTCCCCTGTGTGGCTCCAATTGTGTCTTGGCAATCCTTTTATTCATCTCAGTAACTTCCCTCATATTCCTGAAGACATTTGTTCCTGACCCATTTCTAACTGCTCAGGCTCTCAAGCCTCCCCTCCCCATCTCTGTGGAAGATATTGCTTTTACTATACAGAGAAGAGGAAGGCCTTCCAAGTCAAGATTTACAGCTCTCTCTCTTCTCTGCTCTGTGCTGGCTCTTACTTAGGGCCTAGGCATGTGTCTGTATCTTTGCCCATCCTTTCCTCCTTCCACCAGCACCTCTGTCTCTCAAAACCTTTTCTCCTCCTCCATCTGGCAGAACGACTCTCAATCTGGATGCACATAGAATCACCTGCTGGGGAGAGGCTTTAAAAATCCTGATGCCCTGGCACATGTGACATGTAATTGCTCTGGAGAGGGACACAGGCATCAACATTTTTTAAAGTCTCCCAAGCAATTCTCATATGGGAGCCTTGGTAGAGAACTACTTACTGTCTAGCATCTTGATCCTTCAACTTTTCCAATTTTCTCAACACATCCAATCTCTCTCCAGCTAAAGGCTTCTTCCTTTGAGTTTATAAAAAGTCCCAAACTCATCAATCCCCAAAACACTCTCCAGCCCTCACCCCCTTGACCTTTCTTCAAAGACAGCTGTCACTGAGGGTTCCTGTTCTGACTTCCCCCATTGCTACGACTCACTCACCCTTGCTTCTGTCTCCATCACTCAAAGAAAGTGCCCTCCTGAAGGTAACACATGGCCTCCCACTTGCCAAATCCAACGGCCTTTCTTTGGCATCAGTTCTCCATTAGAGTGTAAAACACTTCCTCCTCCTTGAAACGCTCTTCCTGGTTCCACAGGAAGTCATTGCCCTGCTTCACCTTGGCCTTCCTCCTCCTCCTATCCCCAATACTCCAATAGGTCCTGGGCTCCTCTCTCCCTGAGCTCCTTCAAGAACCTATGAGTTATCACCTCTGAGCAGCTGATTGCCAACAGTGCCTTCTCCATCCTGAGTGCTGGGCTTGCATTTCTAACTGTCTAGTGAGCTTTACACCTCTCTATTCTGCCAGTGCTTCAAACTTTAAAATTGGATGAATCATCTTATCTACAAATCATCTCTTCCTCCTGACAGCCCTCTGTCTGCATCTCCACTCATTGGTAGATTCTGTTGATGTCTATTAAATTCCTCGTTTTCTGCCTGTTCCCACTGTGTCCACTAAAGTAAAACTCCTGGCACCTTATACTAGCCTTCTAACGGTTTTGTCTCCACACTATACCCGTCCATCAAATACTACATATTCACTTTAAATTAATCTTCCAAAAGAACCACTCCCTGCCTAAAAGGAAAACAGTACAAAACAATCTTTTCATGTTTTCCCTCTGCCTATGTAATAAGATACAAGCTCTTAATCTGGAATTTACATCTTCTATAAACTGCTCTTAACTAATTTCCTCTTCTTTACCTCGTCTCTTTCTCAACAGGAATCTTAATTTTCCTTCTTTTATTTTTCTTTTTTTATTGTGGTAAAATATAGAAGGAGTTTCAGAGTATGCCACCCCAAAATATGCCACTCTGGCACAAGGATTATATTGAGCTGAAAGCAACTGAGAAGAAATAGACTCAAGAAAAACTCCCTGCCCTCCCCCTCTCTCCCAGGAAGGGCAGGGCGTTCTTAATCCCCAAAGACTGCACCAGAGAAATATACCTAACAAATTTCACTAAAACAACACTCATCTTCCATTGTTTCCCCCATGTATTTTCCTTCCCACAATCTGTTGCCCCTAGAAGCTCAAAGTCCCTTTCTTTTGTCTTAGCACTTCTCTGCAAAGTTACTGTTCCTCTGTTAAGATGCTCACATGAGCTTAAGTTCTAACCGCCCTTTTGAGTTACTGATCACTGAGTTCCATGTGTGTGTACAATGCACATGTGAATAATCTTGTTTTTCTCTTGCTAATCTGTCTTTTGTCAGTCTAACTTGCAGGGCCCCAGCCAATGCACATAAGATGGGTAGAGGAAAAAGTGTTTTTCCTCCCCTACAATATATATGTAACATAAAATTTACCCTTTTAATCATTTTTAAGTGTACAGTTTAGTGGCGTTAAGTACATTCACACTGTTGTGCAACCATCACCACCCTCCATCTCCAGAACTTTTTCAACTTCCCCAAACTGAAACTCTGCTCCCGTTAAACACATTCCCCTCCCCACAGCCTCTGGTAACCACCATGCTACTTTCTCTACGATTTTGACTACTGAGTGCCTCATATAAGTGGAACCACACAGAATTCGTCTCTTTATGACTGGCTTTATTTCACTTAGCACTATATTTTCAAGACTCATCAATGTTGTAGTATATGATAGGATTTCCTTCCTTTTCAAGGCTGAATAATATTCCTTGCATGTACAGACCACATTTTGTTTATCCAGTCATCTGTGGATGGACATTCAGGCTGCATCTGCCTTTTTGGCTGTTGTGAATACGCTGCTATGAATGTGGGCGTGCACACCCTGCTTCCACTTCTTTTGGGTAAATAGTGGAATTGCTGGATCTTATGGTAATTCTAGTTTTAATATTTTGAGGAATTGCCATACTGTTTTCAACACCTTTCTTCCTGACTTAAAAACATTTAAGAGAAATCCACCACAAAAATGAAATTAAAGAACAATAAATCCCACAGCCAAGCTTCAGTGATGACTAGATAATCCTCACTGCTGCTGCCTTCTCTGCAGGTATGAAACACTGTCCCTAGTGGGGGTCATGTAAGTGTTCAGACCTCTCTGCAAAGACTGAAAAAGAAGAGCCTACAATCACTCCTCTGATGGAAGAGGGGATGCCAGGGAGAAACAAGGGGAGGAAAGGTCTTGCTGTAGTCTGCACCATCCTAAACCCAGGCCTTCAGGTGATGAAGACAAGCTGACCTTCTGAGACAGCATCCAGACCTGGAACTAGAGTCTGGAGTGACAGAAGAAGTCTGCTTTATCCCAGTGACATCACATCATCTCTGGTTATATACTGGAGTCTATAGCTGCTCTGGATTGTTTTTTACCCCAGAGGCCTTGGGATCAATTCCTACCCTCAGTTTCCAAGACTGGAATAATAAAAACAATCCCATGTACTTAAATCATATTTATCAAATTTTTAAGAACTTGTCACATCATGTCATGTTTTATTCTCTCATCACCCCAAAAGATGGAGAAGACAGATCTAGAATTAGAATCCAAACCTATCACCCACTTTTCAAGTGCGAAAGCTGAGTGACAGAGGCAGGATCACACTGTTGTTATGTGGCAGAGCTGGATTGAGGATCAGTATGTCCTGACGCCCACCCAGCGGTGTGCTCACTGAATTTTCAGGAATTTTATGAACTGGTTGTTAAACACAGCAATGATTTATAAATAAATTATACAAACTTACAATTAAATGAATTATATTAAAGGTAATACATACTAAAAACTCATTGCTTCCTAATTATTTTGCTAAATTTTACAATTCTCTCTGCCCTTGGGGGAATTTACACCTAGTGTCTCCGTAATGATGGTAATGCTACGTATAGGTGGCTACTGTACATCTCTTTCCAACTCTGCATTCAAGGATGTCAGGTCGGTAGCTTGAAATGGGCCATGGTGGGAATATTTACACTACAGAAACTGACAAATGCTACAAACCAGTTCTTCCTCCCAGAGAGCCCGCTGTCAAACATTGACCAGCACACCACTGCTTTCAGCACTCTTCCTTCTAGATATCTATAAAAATAGCCTCAGAAATGTGGACAGCTTCAGGTCCTCATCTACATGGGGCAGCTTCTGGGGCCGCATGATTAAATAGCAGGCACAACTTACCGTAGCTTCACATTCTGCCCTGTGTAGGACTCATACGGCTTCTCCACATGGGTGAATTCAAAGTCGAAGGCCTGTGACTGAGTAATTTCTCCGGGCCGAGCCAGGTCCTTCACCAGGGACACAAACTCATGGTGGTTCCCACGGTCGTAGTAGAGTTCTGGAGAGAGAGCATCAGCCTCCTCTACCAGACCCCGAGGTACACGGGGCCTAGCAAGGGGCTCCAGGCTGCAGGAACCCTGCTTCTGAAAGACCTCCCCACAAAACACACCTCCTCCAGCCTTCTTTTTGACACCTCTCTTCTCCTATCCCACTCCTTCATTGCATTCCCCATAGACTGGTCTGTCTCTCTCCCCTCTTTCCAAACACTCTTCCATTTTATATAGAGAAATCCTGTGGCATAGTAAGAACACAATGTAATCCTGCTCCAGGACCTCAGGGCAGTACCTTAGCAAGGGGCACATCAGGGGAACCGCTATCAAAAACACCACATTTCTCTAAACACATTTTTAAAAATATTTCTAATTTTTGAAAGCATATTCACAGTTATTTAATCATATCATCCTTATAATAATCTTGTGAGATAGCTAGGATGGGCCTTATCACTCATTTAACAGATAAGGAAAATGAAGGATGGCATGCTTAAATGACTGGCATAGAGCCACAGGGTTGGCCACAGAACTGAGAAGAGGACAGGTCTCCTGCTGGACTGGTCCATTTCTATGACTTGGTAAAACGGGGGTAATAATATAATCCACTTCATAAGGTTTTGTGAGGAAGAGAGGAAGTAATGCATGGAAAGGACTTACAATAGCACCTAGCAGATAGCAAATACTCAAAAAACACTAGCTGCTACTATCCCTCAAAAAGGCATCAATGTGGCCAATCTGACATAGAAGTTAAATGTCACTCCAAACTTCAGTGAGCATCAGAATCATTTGGAGGGTTTGTTAAAGCACAGATTGCTGGGCCCCACCCTAGTGTTTTTGATACAGGGGGTCTGGGGCAGGGCCCGAGAATTTACATTTCTAACAAGCTCCCAGGGCATGCTGGTCCTGCTGGTTCAGGGTCCACACTTTGAGGAGCATTGCTCTGAATTCATCTTCTTCTGGCAATGGTTCTGGCATTTCTTTATTGTAAACTGGTGCTACCATCTGTCCTACATTATTTTATGCCTGTTTGTGCTGTGCTATTTAAGTGTTAACTTCTGCTACATGCATGGTCTTTAGAGAAGGCCTATGCCTCCAGCTCCCTGGCACCCACAGTACCTGGCTGTGGGGTGGGGACGCTTTATACCGACTGTGACTATCCATGGCCACATTGGTCAAGGTACCACCCCTTGGGCATTTCTGGGCTCCAGTCCTATGCTAGGCTGCAACCTGTAGTTGGGCAGACCAACTGGGAAAACGGAGCAGGCAGAGTGTACTCGTCATTTCTGCTGTTGGCTGCTTGGGGACAAAGAGACAGGTCCACAGAGAGGAGTATCTGGGACAACTGCCCACTGGGCCTGGTCCCGTATCCCCAGAGCATAGCAGGGCGATCTCTCCCAGGGATAACCTGGGCATTAGGAGCAGTGGGGCAGACCAGCATCTGCTCTGGGTCCACCCAGACAGCACAAGTTCTGAGCCCAATAAGGATGGAAGCCTTCTTGGGCCCAAGAAACAAGATCTCTTGCCTCCCCAGAGCCAATGAAGTATCCAGCCCTGCCCCGAGGAAGAACCACACCCAAAAGGAGAAAATGGGTTCAGGCGGTGCTTTCAGTTTGAGTGCAAAATCAACCCCTTGCTGCCCTAGAGCTGGCCCTGACAAATCCACTTCACAGGGAACTGAGTGGGCCCTGTCCTAAGATTTATTAAGCTGTGAAGGCGGCGTAGGGTGGTTAATCCAAACTAGTGCTGCCACCTCTATATGAATGTACACTGTATTCTGTGATTACAGCTTGTCGCTGATTTCCTATGTAGTTATACTTTGATCCATCTTACATTACAAACAATCCACCTTCTCTTCCAAACACCAAATGGAATCAGCAGTGGGCAGCATTCTAGATAGTGATTGATAATCCACAAAGCTGCTAAATGGGAGATGACAGTTGCAAACTATGCGGGGAAACGATCCGGTAAGGTGAGCAAATCATTGTGGTTTTAAAACCCAGTAACTGTGCTCCCCAACAAAAGTAAAGAAGAGCAGTGATTCGGCAGGAACAGAGCCACTGGCCAGCCCATGCCTAGGGCTCCTCACTTACTCTTGCTGGTCCACTGCTACATGAGCCCTTGTTGACAGTCCTGGCTCCTACGTGGGAAGTGATCCCTTAATTGGGGAACCTGGTGCCTCAGTTCCCAAGCACTGGATTCTGGCCATAGTTTCAGGAGACAAAAGCAGGCAGAGCAAGGCCCCAATGCCTGTTAACTTTAAGTGGCAAATCCCAGAGTCAAGAGAAAGATGGAAAGAGAAGTATGGAAAAATACACAAACACAATCACACAACCCAAAAGCAGCATGGGAAACAAGACAGAGAAGGATCTGAGAGCGCTCTGAGAGCAGGCAGGCTCCAGCATCCAAGGACCCTAATGATGGGTCCTCTGCTTGACGCAGCAGGGAGCCTGGCTGTGGCGGGACCTTTGGTATGAGAGGTCTTCCCTGCACAGCATCACATGCTCCCTACTGCTTTTCCTGCTCGACACATGGCAATACCAGCTCCTACATCAAATACCATGGATGAGTGGCCAGCGTGTAGTCTGACTGGGGCTGGACTGGGCTTTTTAATTTATAATTTACAAGCCATTTGCAATGCTTTTGCAAACACTGTGGGGCAAAGGGGCAGAAACAGTAGCCATACTTTACTATTTGCCAGAAAGTTTGGTTTCCTCTCATATAAATTAAAACAGAAAATCCAAAGCTATTCTAGCAAGAGGTTTGGGCCCTAAAGAGACTGTAAACTGCCTCTATTCTATCCCAAAGATGCAGCCACAAGTCATCTCTAGTTCTCCCCAACCTCCAAAGCCCTCAGAGACCAGCCATTTCAAGCTAGAAGTAGGAACTGACCAAGTGTTTTGTTAAGGTAACTTCCCTGTCTTGAGCCTACTTCTCAGTCCAACAGGAGGAAACAATTTTTGTAGTCAGGATGTTTTCATGATGAAACTTGCCACCAACGGCTGAGGAGTGAATTTGCCACTTTGGAAGGGAACTGGGCCAGCCTGGCATCACAGGGTCATGCTGTGAAAGACGCCCTGAGATTTCCTGCTGGCCCAGGACCATGTTTGGTCCAGGCTTCATGATGGTCTTGGAAAAAACTAAGTTAGCAAGAGCTAAAAGACCTCCAAAGAGCCTCCTCTTCATCTGGATTTTCCCAGCCACTGTCTGCTGACTGGCAACCCAGCCAAGATTGGTGCTCGCCACCTCCACTCAGTCTCCTGGACCCTGGTAAACCTGCTGGAGCAGTAACTCCTCCAGGCTGCCACACCTAGCTAGACGTAGCTCTGCCTCAAACCCTGCAACAACTTACTAATCGGCCAGAATCGATCCCTTTAATTTCAATGTCCCTGTTACTATGCATTTCATGGGTTAATGAGTTAAAATACAGAAAGCCTGTGGAGTTTTTAGAAGTGCAAACTTGACTGGCACTGATGGGTTCAGATATATCCAGTGGCATTACTTTTAAAAACTTAAAAAATCCAGGTATTATCTATTTGCCTTTGGAGGGCAGGGGGATTCATGTCTGCCTTCCTCTGTAAGTTTGACCATCTAATTACCCTTGGTTTATTTAACCCCATTAGTCTCCAAGGTGGCCCAGCTCTGCCTTACATCCTCCACTGGTGTTCCCCAAATTATTCCAGCTGAAAAATGGTCTCTCCTTCTGCTGTTACAGAACTTTCCTGAATATTCTCCTTCTTCTAACTATTACAGAACTTCCCTCAATGCTCCTTACATACCACATTGCATTCTTCTAAAAATGTGGGCCATTAGCTGCTAGAGCAACATGGGAGATGCCTTCACCACACATTTGCTAGAATTGTTAGAACACAGACTAAGCCATAGGAAAAAGTACAGTAGGTGCAGAAAGAGTCCCAACGTGGCTCAAAACGTTCAGAGATAACAGAAAAACAGATACAACACAGGTGAATAACTAAGAGCTTATTATAATCTCAGGGGACAAATTCAAACTGCAATATCTGAGCGTTGGTGCAGACCTGAATGGACCACAGATCTGACAACTCTCATTTTCTTATATACAGGGAGAAATCGGCCTCAGCTTGGCATAAGAAGGTGTGATGAAAGAAAGATGCAAGCGCAAGTGAACTGCCACCCAGCGTTACTGCTTCCTTCTCCGCATTCCTTAGACGGAGATGCTGTAGGAGTGGGTGCATGCCAGCCGGTGGGCCCTTGTGGTTCTCAGTGGCCTGGAGTAAGGCTGAGCCTCTCTTTAATGCTTCCGTCCAAGCACGAGCAGAAAGCATACAAGCAATCCAAACCTGTACTCCCCCCTTTCTTTCAGTAAAATAACTGGTTTATCTAGCAGGAGATGAGAAAAAAACCCCAGAGAATAGCTTCTGTAAATCCCCAGATCTGACCAGTGTATCCAGTTAGCAAATAGTCACTGAGCACTGACTTGGGGCTAGCCACTGAGACAAGAGATCAGACACCAGATTGACGAGGTATGGAGGCAGGCCCTGGCTTTTAGGGGCTCAGAATTTAGTGAGGGAGACAGACAAATCAAAAAAAAAAGTCACAAGCTTGTCACATCCTGCTTGAAAAGAGGTACCAATGAAGCCTCTAGAAAAACAGGGGACCTGGGAAGGTCAACCTGGGAAGGTCAGGGAAGGCTTTCTGATGGATGTCACGTTTGCTGGGCTTTAAGAATGAGTAAGAGCTTGGGTAGAAGGTCACGCCTTTTAGAAAGATGTTCACATACAAAGAGAAGATGCCAAGATACTAGAAGGAACATGAAATCTTGAGGAAACTACAAGTGGTGAGGGTGAAAGGTTAGGGAGAGATAAGGTTGGAGAGAAAGGCAGGGGCCAGCTCAGAAAATAGCCGGATACATCTTTCCCTTTAACCAATAGGGAGTCAATGAGAAGGATTTTAAGGAGAGGACTGACAATGTTAGCTCTGCTGTTTAGAAAGTTCACTCTCACAGGAGACGAACTGGAAGAAGACCAGGAAGACCAGGGAGGAGGCTGCTGCAAACAGAAATGATAAGGGCAGCGGCACTGAGGATGGAGAGGAAGCACAGACTTGAGATACGTTACGGAATTGTTGGAGAGGACCAACATTTAGAAGCCAACTGGATGTATGGGAGGAGGAGTGAAGGGTCTCAGATGACTCCCAGATTTCTGAGGCTGAATGGCCCCAGGTGGCATAGGCCAAAATGGAGAAAATCGGAGATGCAGCAGGCTGGGGCTGGAGCAGAAAAAGAAAGGGGTTTCTGTTTAAGATGCATCTTTGAGGGACCTGTGGGGTATTGAGGTGGAGATATCTAGCAGGCAGTTGGAAACACAGGCGTGGAACTCAGAAGAGACTTCAGGTCAGGACAAAGAAACAGTCTGGGAGTCATCAGAACATAAGAAGACACTGACATTATGGGTGCAGATGAGATTGCCAGAGCCAAGTTACAGAGTGAGAAGGGATAAGGGACAAAAGTTACCCCTCTTCCTGCCTACCTCCAAAACCAAGATTAAGATAGGAGCTTTACTGAGCAGGGTCTGGGTCACTATGAGAAATGCGGTGCAAAGAGGTCCAATGCAACAGATAACCAAACAGCTGTCTGTGTAAGGACTCCATATAGAGTCCCTTCCATAAAGTTTTCACTTGGGCTAGCATGCCTTCTGGGAGAAGACACTGAGAAGGCAATGTGGGGAGGAAGACAAGTAGCCCAAAGGGAAGGCTCACCTGGTGCAAACATTTCCCATGGACAGTCTGCACAGGAATCAGGGGTGACTGCAAGGTGACTTGTTTAGAGGTCTAGCCCCTAGAAATTTCTTGATGGATCAAGCTTAACAGGGAAAGAGAAAATGATCATCTTAGCTCCTTTTACTAAGTACCTACTAGTGTGCCAAGCCCTGCACTTCATGTATACTATCTCCAGTCCTCACAAGGCCCAGCAAAGACTGTATTATCATAGACTGACCCTGATCTAATTTAGTAACCCAGTCTGCCTGACCCTCAATCACGTTCCAGGCTGTCCCTCTAATGAATACACAGGTGGGCCAAATACACTTTCATCAGGAAGAATAAGAAATTAATCATAAGGATAAGAAGATTAATTACATAAACCACTTCATTTTCAAGCTGTGGAACTCTTCCCAGGAAGAAAGGAAGGAAAAAACAAAAAACCCAATCCAAGAGACTACGATTTACAAAAAGAAAAGTTTTGAGTTAAAACAGAAATCAATGAAGAAGGTGGACGGAGCACAATGATACTAACTTTCTTATCCCCATTCAGCAAGACCGATACTTTATGTCACCCATACAGGAAGACCTCAGAACCTGACCAAAGTTCCACCCACTTCATACATAGTCAAAGAATGCAACGAAGGGGAAAACCACACGACCACAACTTCAGCAAAGTTACTCACTAGCCTCGCTCTGGTGACCTAAGGTCAGTTCACAGACTGTCTTAGGTATATGACACAAATACACCATACTCTGCACGATCCCTTGATATCTCAACATTCTCACAAGGTGATTTTGTTATCCTTGCCATACAGGTGAGAAAGCTGAGGCTCAGAGAGGGGCTCAGCTTCCCCAAAGTCACAGGGTCAACTCAGCCCACAGTGCTCAGGGGCTCAGGAAGTTATTAATAGAAGCAATAAAAGATCCTGAGAAAACTCAGCAGGGGTGCTGTCCTGGGATTCAAGGAGTTAGACAACAAACCAGGCAGGGCAGTTACAGCAAAGAGCCTCCTCAACTCCCTTACATTTAGACTAGAGGGAGGCCTGGACGCCGTTGCCCCTGAACAGTTCATTTCACGATGCCAGGGCTGGGGACATTCTGGTTGTCTTTCACATATTGATAAGGTGTCACCACTTGGAGTGATGGTATAGACAGAGACTAAAACATACCTGTCTACACTCATATTACAGAGCCAAAGAATCCTTGTAATCACTTTGAAACTACTACTTGAAAATACTAACTCTAAGCAGGATAGGCCTTTTCGACTATCTCATCTATTATGCTTAGCATAAAATGCTTTAGATTCATCCTATCTACCGAGTGGTTCTTCACTAGGGATGATTTTACCCTCCAGAGGACATAAGGCAATATCTCAAGACATTTTTGTGGTCACAACTTGGGGGTGCTCCTGGTATTTGGTGGAGAGAGACCAGGCACACTGCTAAACATCCTACAACAACAAAGAATTATCAGGCCCAAAATGTCAACAGCACTGCTGCTGAGAAACTCTATCTCAGCTAGAAGCTGGGGAACAGAGGGGATGGAACTCACTCTTTAGCCTCCTTTCTGTTACACAAAAGGCCAGTCATATTCTGGATTTAAAGTAACAACAAAAAAATTCCTATAGGATCAACCAGTCTTCAACCTGATTTCATTTTCTTCAATACCAGAGGCAAATACTTCATGGTGAGCATGGGACTCCAGAGACAGGCCACACACACGCCTTTTTTCAGGTCCCTCCCACCTGTGCCGGTGTTTCCTGCCTCTGTAAAAGGGGGAGGACAGATTCTTTGCTGGACTCTCAGGATATAAGAGACAGTATTTAATGAGCTTTCCCAAGAAGTCCCCCAAAACAGGGTTATACATGCAGTGTATGGTATACGGTAGGAATTCTCTGCAAGAGGTTTTTTCAGCCCACACGAGTATTGTGAATCCACTCCTGACCTAACGACAAAAACAATTTATTTTAGAAATACCTGAGAGTTTTAATAAACACAAGACTCCAAATAGTCTTAGAATTGGAAACAATCCTGACTTGCCTGGCAGCTCCCCAAATTTTCTGTATTGTTACTGCTTTTAACTGTCTAGGTCTAATTATTAATAACTGCGCTTAAAAACTGTTAGACCATTGAGAAATTTTGATCATTTAATTTTGGGATTAGGAGCATTTCTTTGCCTTTAAGGAGAAAACTAGTCAATCGAAAACTAGCATTCTAATAAAGAAGTCTTAAAAATACTGGCTAGATAGACAACAAGACTGAGGCTGAAGACTGCAGGGCTTCTTTCTCAAAACATGTAGGGCAGAGAGTTCACAGCTAAGGCGAGATATTAGACACTGGTGAGCCGTCCCTCCCACACCATATCTAAAAGAAAAAGGGGTGGACGGAAGTGCAGCGAAGTCAGGCACCGAGGACCAGCTTAACTTGGGCCTGACAACTGTGGATGTCCAAGCAGTACTGGGAGAACAGTCTCCCCCTAATAAACCTACCTGCAGGCCATCGCAGGAGCATCTCACTCCGAAATCCTGGAGGCAGGAAGCAAAGCTGGCCGGCACGCTAAAGGGAAACGAGGGTACCGGGGCAAGGTGCCCAGCTGGACACGCCCGGAAGGCCCGCTCTCGTGCTCTCGGCGCCCCCACCCCTCGCGGTGCGCGGTCCCTTCGGCAGGGAAGACGGTCACGCAGTGGACACGGGGCCGGCAGGCCTCACCGCGCCCGCCCCGATCGGCGCCCTGGCCCGGCGGACGGTTCGGAGGGAGGCCCACTCACCGATCTGCCCGATGAACTCGATCTTGATGCCCTGGTGCTCCAGCCGCTTGTTGGGGTTCTTGAGTGCGAGGCTCACCTTCCCGGAGACCGTCTCCCCATCGTAGAAGAGGAAATATTTCTCCTTCTTCCCGTCCTCCGTCTTGTGCTCGGCCCGCTTCCTACTTTCCGCATCGCTGAGCAAGATTTCCACCTCCACGCTCTGCCCGAAGCCGAAGAAGCTCATCTCACCGCCAGGCCGGCCGGGCCGGTCTCGGGAGGACCGCTCCTCTCTCCGGGGCGGGGACCCTACGGGAAGGCCAGAGGGCTGGACGCGGGACCCCGCCGCGCTGCAGGCGGGGGCGGCGGCACGACCCTCGCGGCACCGGGAGGGAGTGGGTCGGCGGCGGCGCCCGAGGACGGACGCACCGCGCTCGCAGTCCCAGGCGAACTCGGCGGCGACGAGGGGCGAGGGCGGGCGGTACAAGTCTGGGACAGCACAGAGGCCGGGCGCGCGCGGCCGAGGCCGCCCACCGTGGGTGCGGCGCCGAGCAGCGGAGCGAGCCGGTCCGGCCTCCCGCTCCAGCGGTGCAACGCACCCAGGTGCTCGCGGTTGCGGGCAGAAGCCAGACGCGCCGCAGACGCCTCGCGCATGCGCACATCTCTGCCTCTGTCCCTTTGGCCGCCGGGCCGCCGGGAGGTGTGCTCACTGCGCATGTGCAGTGAAGGAAGGGCGCCTTGTCTTTCCCCTGGTTGACATGGCGGATACGGCCTCTTTCCAGAATTCGGGTCAGATGTCCCGTAAAATTGAAAGAAATGCAGGGGTTCTTTCCGAATGGTTTTATTTTTTGCTTTCCCTTTATTGTTTTAGTTCGATAAATGTTAGGCTACCATCCACATTCGGATGTGTACAACGTTCGATTGCTGTCTGACGGGGTAAAGGTAGCCCTTTGACACGCACAGGAAATGTCGCTTGACAGGGGGCAAAGGTGACAATTATTACAAGAAGTGTACTGTCTCAAATTCTCTTTAAAGTGTCTTCTCATTTAAGAAAAGTAAGGCGAGAAGGACGCTATTAGGCTTTAACTTAGTTCTTGACGCGACTTTACAGGGAAAGTTCAACCACCACTCGGCGGAAGCTAGACTCGACAGCCCCAGGCCCACTCTTCTCTGTGCGCAGCCGGCAGAAGGCCCTGCTGATTGGTTGGTAGCGAGTAAAGACTGGGCGCGATGATTGGTCAGTAGGAAATACCGCATGTCGTGATTGGTCCGCAGGAGCGTCTCGGGGCGCGCGCGGGAGCGAGCTTTGAAAGTTGACCACCGCGGAGGCGAGCCCGTGCTATGCGGTCATGGTGGCACTACCGGCCCTCGGGAGCGGCCTGCAGCCCTGGTGCCCGCTGGATCTCAGCCCAGGTGAGGAGATGAGGCCGCGAGACTTGGGGAAGCAAGGGCCGTGGTGCTTTGGGCCTACGATGCCCTCAGGCTTCGGGTCGGGGTGGGACGCTGGGCTCTCGGCTCTCAGCGAGGAAGGGGTCTCCAGGTCCGTGCACCCCCGGATATCGGCGAGCCGGCTCTCGAAGAGGGGCCCAGCCAGTAAAGGGATGTTAGGAAAAGAGCTGTGTGGTCCGATCTCTTTAGTTCTTCTGCACCTGCTTTTTCGGCCTTCCCCTTCTTATTCTGCCAGTCTGCCCGGACAACCTTGTCTACTCCTGTGATTTCAAATAGCAAGTCTGTTTCCTCAGCCAGACTTATTTTTTTAACTTCGTGTTCATTCGTTCAGCTGGACGTCTCACAGGCACCTCAAACATCACATGAATGAAACGGGTTCCCAAACCCAGCGAATGGCACCAACCAGTCCACAAACCTGAGAGTCGTGGCATTCCTCCTGCATCTTCCCTGCTCGCCACCACCGGTTATCTTCCCCTCAAAGATGTCTCTCAGGTCCTCCCTGTCCCGTTTCCTGAGGCTGCTATGCAGGCTCAAGCCCTCGTTGTAGCCATCCTTGGCAATTAGGGGGGTATGCTAGCTTCTTTGTGATGCTAACTCTTCTAGTCCATCACCCACATCTCTACCAGGATCACTTTTGAAAACACAGACGTAACCCTGTCAGGTCTTTAAACCTTTAATAATTCCCCTCCGTTTCCTAAATAAATGACCAGATCTTTGGCATGCCATGTAACAGCCTGCATTATTCACTGCAGTCTTCTTTTCCAAGAGCATAACCTTTGGAGTCAGACATACTGGGATTGGTCTCTCGGCTCTGCCGTTTAGCATCCATATTATCACTGGGCAGATTGCTTAACCTTGCTAAGCCTTAGTTTCCTTTTATGTCAAATGGCAATTATAATATCTACCTCACGAGGGTTTTGTGAAGCTTAACTTAGTACCTGGCACATAGTAACTAATGAATAAATACTAATAATAACTCTCACCCTTTGCACTCAAACTCAGTGTTGCAAATATTTTGTTCATTTCTAAACAAGTTATACTTTCTTTCCCTTTGTGCTTTGTTATGCAATTCTCTCTGTCTAGGATGCAGTTGTCTGCATTTCTTTGCCTGGTAAACTCCCACGTTTAGGCCCAATTGAAGAAGAATCTTCCTTCTCACTTCTGTCATGCTTCCCACCTCTGTCCCTCCCCTCCCCCATAATATTTTCTATTATGCTCCCTAGTGTTTTACATATCTATTACAGTTGTCTCTCAGTATCCGTGGGGAATTGGTTCTGGGAACCACCTTGGATGCCAAAATCTGCTGATGCTCAAGTCCCTCATATAAAATGGCATAGTATTTCCATACAACCTAGGCACATCATCCCGTATACTTTAAATCATCTCTACATTACTTATAATACCTAATACAATGTAAATAGTTGTTATACTGTATTGCTTAGGGAACAATGACAACGAAAAAAACCTCTGTACTGTGTTCAGTACAGACACAAGCATGGTAGGCCTTTCCATGCCCTGTTGGTTTAATCTGAAGATGTAGATACTGAGGGCCCACTGTACTGTTTTAACACTCATCCATTGTAAAAATAATAGTAGCTATCATTTATTGAATTTATTGATTTCCTGACATCAGAGCTTTTCCTTTTTCTTTGGGACTTGGTAGTTGTGATCCAGAAATGAGATCAGAAATACTGGTATGCATTTAGAAATATGCATATAAGATAAATGGGACCACGTATGAGAGAAAAAAGGCAGCAAAAGATGCAAGAACATTTTTAGGAAGGTGATTGTTATTTGTTAGGAAAATGATTAGAAAAGAGTGAATGAATAATTAAAGCATGTAAAACAATCAGTTGCCTCAGATGTTCCTTTGTGCTATACAGTTTATTTGGGTTTATTAACTTGGTTAAAAGATTTTCACAAAGGGCTGTCTGAGGCAATCTTTTATTAACCTCTTTCTTCTCCAGATTGGATGTATGGGAAAGCCTGATCGTTAAGTGTTTTGAAGTATTATTCGCCCAAACTGTTGTATCTAAAAGGTGTTTTCCTTCTTGATATTTTCAGAAGATGACCATGCTAGTAGCCACCTGTCAAATATGATTTAAAAAAAAAGATTTTCTTAACCTTTTCTGCTTTACTTTAATTATGCTACACCTGTATTGTACAGTTAAATGTGAGTTGTGATCAATAAATTTTTCTCTTCTTCAATGTACCTAGTCTAAACATTATTGGTGTTTTACTTGTTATAGAACATTATTGATTTAATTGCATTTTCCCATTAGAATGGGTGGATACAGTGTGGGAACTGGACTTCACAGAAACTGAACCTTTGGATCCCAACATAGAAGCAGAGATCATAGAAACTGGATTGAATGCATTCACAAAACTCTATGAAAGTCTTTCCCCCTTCGCTACTGAAGAACATGGATCTACAAAGGTAAAAAAAAAAAAAAAAAACAAGCTAGCCGTCTTCTAGGTGTTAGAAGTAGAAGATGAAAGTCATTATTATAATCTAAAGCTTAGCGTTTTTATTTTTTTATTGAGGTAACATTGGTTTTGAACATTATCTAAGTTTCAGGTGTACAACTTTATAGTTCAACATCTATGTACGCTACAACATGATTACCACCAAAAGTTTGGTTGCCATCCATTACTATATAATTGACTTCCTTGACTCATTTCACCCTCCCTGCAGCCCCCTTCCCCTCTGGTAACCACCAGTCTGTTCTCTGTATCTATGAGTTTGCTTTTGTTTTGTTTGTTCATTTGTTTTTTGTTTTTTTTATATTCCACATATCAGTGTGCAGTTCATAAGGAATATGACAAGAGGAGCATAGAGAATGTGGTTCTTTTATTAGAATATCCTAGTAGCTTTCCTCCAAAAGTTTCAAGGTATTAATCTGTGATTTTTTTTCACCTCATGACCACTTTTTATAATAGCATAGTAAGGGAAAAGAATAAAGGCCAAAACAAGGAAGAAAACCAGATAAACCAAATAAGGAAAATGCAATAAAAATTCAGGCATGCCTTAACTTTAAGAAAATCTGATATTATTAAACTGGGAAGTGATTAGTTAATTACAAATAGAACAGAGTCCCTTTAAATATTGAGTTCTACCTAGTGTGTTTATTAATATTTAGATCATTAACTGCTTTTCAAAAAAACTGAAGGACTAGAAAGCAGAATTAAAAATACTTAGATATTAACATCTCTGAAAAATTTAAATTACCAAAAATATTTCAGTTACAAGTTTCATATAGCTGTTCAAAAATTAAATCACCTAGTTAAAAACATTCATTAAGCATAATGCCAAGTACTGCATTAAGTACCTTAGAAGATAAAGTGATGATTAAGATGCAGAGCCTCTCTAAGGGGGCCGCCCGGTGGCGCAGCGGTTTAGTCCGCGCTTGGCAGCCCGGGGTTCCCGAGTTCGGATCCCGGGCGCCCGCAGACGCACTGCCTGTCAGCCATGCTGTGGTGGCGTCCCACATAAAGTGGAGGAAGATGGGCACGATGTTAGCCCAGGGCCAGTCTCCCTCAGCAAAAAGGGGAGGATTGGCGACGGATGTTAGCTCAGGGCTGGTCTTCCCCACAAAAAAAAAAAAAAAAAAAAGATGCAGAGCCTCTCCCTACATCAAGGACCTTCCCAGTGAGGGAATGTGGAGAATTAAGCACTAGCTCTTAGAGCTCCTACTCACATTTCACCGGCCAAAGCAAGCCGGGTGACCACATCCAACTGCAGGGTGCCACTATGAGTCTGAGGGGAGAGCTGGAAATACTTGTCAACCACATTGTAAAGACTGCTCCAAGGGAGGTTAGATACCATCTAATAGGGGTGTGGGAAAGGGAGCATGGTAAGATTTGGAAGGTTCCAGAAAGAAAGTAGCTGGAGGCAAGTCTTCACAAATGGGTAGAATGTTGACTAGCAGAAATTAGGGTCCTAGGGCATTCCTTGGGAAGGAACAGCACCATGGGAATATTCAGAGAATGCTGAGAGAATCGTGAGTAGTGTAGCGCGGATGGCGTACAGGATTTTAAGAGTGTGTGGTAGATTGAACACAGGATGGTCAGACTGGGAATAGAGCATGGGTACGTTTAAGTGGGGTTCAACTATGGAGTTCAAAAATTTGTAATAGGATGTTTATTGTGTATAGGTTCAGTTCTAAGCATCAGACATAGATTAACTCATTTAGTCCTCACCACTAGCTCTAGGAGGAAGAGGTTCTGGTGAGGAATAGACTAAGTAACATGAATAGATCTGTTTTAGGACAAATGTTCTTGACTATAGGTGGACTGAAGTTGGAAAAAATTGTACACAGGGAGATACCTTGGGAGATTATTTTGCTCATCTAGGTTTTATGAGTGTTATGGCGTGCATTGGAGTTATGGTTGTGGGAATTGGGAAGGAGGGCTAAAAACCAGGGACTTTTTTGAGGTAGAATTAATAGGGCTTTGTGACCTTAGCCTTTATCAAATCTGTAAGACTTGGTGCAAAGTGCTGTATTGACTGGATATAGGGGGTAAGAGAGGAAAATGACAAAGATGACCCAGATTTCAAAGCTAGGGGATGATGATATTGTCAGCTGAGGTGGAGAATAAGGGGAAACAGCAAGGTCAAGTGGAAAATTGAGTTCAGTTTTAGGCTTTTGAATGTAAGGTACTGTCAGAAGATCCTTAGGGAGCTGTAGTCGGTAGTTAGAAATGGGCATCAGAAGTCCAGGAGAGACGTTCAGATTCAGCAACATAGATAGGAGAGCCCTCCGAGTCCAGGTGATGGTTGGAGTGCAGCGATGAAATCAGGGAGGGAGCGAAGACCACAGGACAGAACTGAGAAAGCTGGCTGAAGGCGACCTGAGGAGGAGCGGGCAGCAGTGTGGGAAACACAGACCAGAGACCCAGAGACAGAAGTGGCCCAGGTGTTATGTGCGGCAGAGGTGACGGGAAGGCGGAGTCCTCAGACAGGCAGTTGGGGCAGAGGTGATTGGATTGCTCTCAGTGACCTGCAGGGCTGCAGTTACAGGCAGGTGGAGTGGAGTTGAAGTGGTGTTAGGAATGAGGATGTAACTGCTAGCAAGGTAGGAGATGGTTTCTTCCAGAGTTTCTTGGTAAAGGAAAGAAGAAGGCTGAAAGAACTGTAAGTGGTCCCTTCAGTAAGGTGGCACGTGCTAAGTGTGGCTTGAGCCAAGGCATTACCTACCACTTTCCCTGTCTCCAGGGAAACAGGAAGTACAAGGTCTGATGTCTTGAACTTGTGTGGGCCTGTTTTTTAAGGTACTCGAAGATAAACCATATTTAGTTCCTGCTGTGTTTGCTTATAGAAATAACCCATTTCCTCTTCATGTGTTTAATGGGAGAAAGCATGAAACAGTGATAAATTAATAAAATTGTGGTTTATATTCTAGGGTTTATTTCCTTTCTCACCTAGGCTACTTGTGAAATCTATTGAGGGAGAAACTTTCAGGTATTTCCTTTCCTGCTCCCATTGCCCATAGAACGTTTAAATTTAAATAAATTGCTCTGATTTCCTCAGTTAGTAATTAGAGTGATAAATGAATCTGGGTACATTTAACACAGATGGTGGGGTAACTCGTCTAAGTAATCACAATATAGGGTATCCCAAAAGTCTTAGTGTAGTTTTTAGCTCTAATAATTTCAGGAATATGTATGCTTCAAACTTACCCAATAATTTTTTTTGAAAGTTTATTTAAATTTCTTGTATGCTTATTTATATTTGTAATTTTGAATAATACATATTTAATTTTTTGTTTCGGTCCCTTTGAGAATGGCAAACATTTATAATTAGGAGCCAGGCTGATCTATTTCTTTTTTTTGTAAGGCACTAAGTACTTACAAAACTCAAATAATAGGAGATTTTCCCATTTCTCTAATTACTGGCTTTTGTGATCTGCCCCTCCCCCAGAGCATTTGGGCCTTCTTCGCTGAGAACAGTATTTCTCCCAGTGCACTGGTGGCGTTGTTCTATCACTTCATTCAGACAGTCCATAAGGAAAATGTCAGTGTGCGGTATCGCGAGTATGGCCTGCATGCCGCTGGGCTTTATTTTCTGCTCCTAGAAGTACCAGGTATGTATATTTGATATGATAGGACAGATCTTTTGTTGTTTGTAGTTTTTCTCTGTTTTGAACTCTTATACTTTGTTTCCTCGCTTATAAAATGGGGCAGTGGTAACCCATCTCAGAGTTGTTCTGAGGATGAAATCAGTAATTCTATGAAGCACATGGCATGTTGTAGGTGTTCAAGAAGTGTCTTTCGCATTTTTCTTTAAATGTGTTTGTTTTCTGATATTATGCTGTGTCTGTAACCTAATGCAAATAATCTGGGACGGGTAAGGCTGGAGGGGAATGGTTCCAAGCTACAGGAGCTCTCACTCATCCCTACCTAGTATAAAACTCCGATATTGCCTGCTCTTCTCCTGACTCCCTGTCCAGAATGAGAACAAACTGCTGTGGGGAGCCATTGTATTCTCTCTCCTGTGTGGGTATGGAAAAATGGGTAAAACCATTCTCATAAAGAAAGTGGTCGAATAGCTAGTGATACTTGATGGAGGAAAGGAGTCCATTTATGAGCACTGTTTATTGTCAGAGCACTTAGGTGGCTGTTCCTCCTGTGAGCAGTGAAGGAGTCCCTTCTCCTCCGTCCCCTAAACCCAAGGCAAGAGAGGATAGAACTTGGAGCTCCCTGGCAGCTGGAGAACCCAAGTTCATATGGAAAAAGTCACAGGATTAGTCAGCTTTGCTGCTTGTCATTGTTTATTTAAATGCATTTGTAATAAATGTTAGGATTTATTCCATATGACTTGAGAATTGGTAGAAAGATAGATAAAGCCTTAAACATTGATTTGTATTATTATTAATGCTCCCATAATGACTTGAAATAAGTTCCTAAAGAACTTAGTTGCTAAGTGATGTTTCAGTTGTAACTGAGATCTCATAAAAAAGCGGTGGTTTTAGAAACCCAGTTGTACTCTTCTCTTTACTTGCTCAATGCAGTTCCTCTGATTAAGGTTGAGGTCATGTCAAGGGAAGAGGTGGCTATTAACTGTATGGCCACTGCAGCTGTCAAACAAGTCATATCTTCTTGCCAATTTCCTTCTGTTTTGGAATATTTCTGGGCTATGGTTGGGATGCTGTTGATACTTAATATTCCGTCATGGTATGTTCTTCTTCAAGATTGTTTTGGTTATTGTGGGTCCTTTGCATTTCCATATGAATTTTAGGATTTGCATGTCAATTTCTGCCAAAAAAAAAGGCTGCTGGGATTTTGACAGAGATTACATTGAATCTGTAGATCAATTTGGGAAGTATTGCCATCTTAACAACATTAAGTCTTCCAATCCGTGAACACAGGTTGTCTTTCCATTTACTTAGGTCTTTAATTTGCTTCAATGATATTTTGTAGTTTTCAGTGTGCAACTCTTGTCCTTCCTTGGTTAAATTTATTCCTAAGTATTTTATTATTTTCTATGCTATTGCAGGTAGCTGTTGTTTTCTTTATTTCATTTTTGGATGGTTTACTGGCAGTGTATAGAAGTACAACTGATTTTTGAGTATTGATCTTGTACCCTGCAGCCTTGCTGAACTCATTTATTGGTTCTAGTAGGATTTTCTATATATAAGATCTTGTCGTCTGTGAATAGACATGAGTTTACTTCTTCCTTTCCAGTCTGGGTGCCTTTTATTTCTTTTTCTTGACCAATTGCCCTGGTTAGGACCTCCAGTACAATGCTGACTAGAAATGGGGAGGTGGGCATCTTGTCTTGTTCCTGATCTCAGGAGGAAAGCTTTCAGTCTTCGCCCTTAAGTATGATGTTTGCTGTGAGTGTTCTGAGGATGGCCTTTGTTAAGTTATTCTTCCTGGTTTGTAGAATGTTTTGTTATGAAGGGTTACTGGATTTTGTCATTTGCTTTTCTGCATCTATGAGGTGATCAGGTGGTTTTTGTTCTTTTTTCTAATAATACAGTGTATGACATTGATTTTCATATGTTACCGTTTTGTGTGGCCTTGGTGATAGTGTATAATCCTTTTTATATGTTGCCAGATTTAATATTTTATTGAAGATTTTAAAATCTATATTCATAAGGGATATTCTTTTTTTGAGATGTCTCTGTCTGATTTGGGTTTCAGGGTGATAGCAGTCTCATAGAATGAGTTGGCTAGTATTCTCACCTCTTCTATATTTTGGAAGTTTGTGAAGAATTGGCTGTTTTTCTTCCTTAAATTTTTGGTAGAATTTACTAGTGAAGCCATCTGGGCCTGGAGTTTTCTTTGAAAGAAGTTCTTTGTAGAAACTGTAGTGATTTGTGGAATCTTTCATCCCTGATATTGATAATTTATATATATTTTTTTTCTTACTCAGTCTAGATAGTGGTTAACTGTGTTGATCATTTCAAAGAGCCCACTTTGATGTTATTGATTATACCTTGTCCATTTCTTATTTCAGTGATTTGGGGCTTATTTCTATTATTGCCTTTCTTCTTACTTTGGTTTAATTTGTTCTCATTCTAATTTCTTAAGGTGGGTGCTTAGATCTTTGTTCTCACAGACTTTTCTTTGTTTCTAATATAAGTAATGTTATAAATTTCCCTCTATGTATAGCTTTATCTGCATTCCACAGATTTTGATAGTTTGTTTTCATTATCATTCAGGCCAAAGCAATTTTCCAGTTTTTCTTGTGATTTCTTCTTACACCTCAGAGTTATTTAAGAGTGTATTTAATTTCCAAATATTTGAAGACTTTCCTGAAATCTTATTGTAATTGATTTCTATTTTAATTATGCTGAGATCGGAGCACATACTTTGTATGATCATAACACTTTTAAATTACTGAGTTTTTGTTTTTGTTTAAGTAGCCCAGCATAGGGTCTGACTTGGTGAATCTTCTGTTTGCACTTGGACACACTGTGTATTCTGCCTTTGATGGATCTAGTATTCCATAAATGTCAGTTAGGTCAAGTTGGTTGCTGGGATTGTTCAAGTCTCTTATATGATATTCTGTTTATTTGTTCTGTCAATTACTGGTGGAGTAGTGTTGAAATCTCCTAAGTATAATTGTCAGTTTATCTACTTCTCCTTTCAGTTCTGTCTGTCTTAACTTAAGGTATTTTGAAAGTCTGCTAGATACAAACCTGCTTTTGATTGCATGTCTTCCTGATGAAGTGACTCTTTTGGTATTACGTTATGTCCCTCTGTATATGGTTGTACTCCTTGTCCTGAAATCTGTTTTGATGTTAAGATAGCCATTCTAGTAATCTTATGATTTGTCCTTGGTTGGTACACTCTTTCCCATGCTTTTATTTTTAACTTTTCTGTGTTCATATGTAAAGAGTGTGTTGTAGACTTCCAGTTGTTGGATTATGCTTTCCATCCACTCTTCTTTGCCTTTTTATTAGAATGTTTAGACAGTTTAGATAATTACACTTAATATAATTACTAATGTGGTTGGGTTCCTGCCATCTGGCTAGTTATTTTCTATTTGTCCCATCTGTTTTTTGTACCATTTTCCCCTCTTCCTCCCTTTTTTTGGATTGAGTGTTTTTTTAGTATCCTGTGTTATCACCTCTTTTGGCTTATTGACTGTACTTCTTTGCACATGTGTGTGTGTGTTTTAAGTGCTTGCTTTGGGTATACAATAAGTACACCCAGATAGACTTTTAACAGTCTATCTTCAGATAATCTACTAATTTATAGATACTGTAAGAACCTTAAAACAATAGACTTTCCTTTCTTCCCTCCTCTTCTTTGTGTTATTGTAGTTATACATTTTATTTCTACATGTCATAAACCATACAATTCATTCTTAATATTTTTCTTTGAATTATCTTCTAAAGAATTTTTTAGAAAACGAAAAGAATGTCTTTTATGTTTAGAAGATTTCATCTCATATAATGTTCCTTTCAGCCTGAAGAACTTTCTTTGACTTTTCTTGTGGTGCGGGTCTGTTGCCCATCAACTCTCTTGGATTTTGATTGTATGAAAATGTCTTTATTTCACCTTCAAAAATGTTTTTGCTGAATAAAGAATTCTAGGTTGACAGATTATTTTTTCTTTCAGTGCTCTTAAAATGTTATTTCATTGTCTTCTCTCTTACATCATTTTTCATGAGAAGTCTGCATGATTCTTATCATTGTTCCTCTATATGTTTTGTGTCTTTTCTTTTTTTTGGCTACTTTGAAGGTTTTCTCTATTACTTTGTTTCAGCAATTTGATTAAATTGTCTATGCTTTGGTGTGATTTTCTTTGTGTTTATCATGGTTTGGTTTATTGAGCTTCTTGGGTCTGTGGATGTATAGTTTTTAACAAATTGGGAAATTTTTCAGTTCTTATTTCGTTAAATATTTTCTTCCCTCCTTTTTTCTGTGACTCCAATTACTGATATATTAGACTGCTTGATATTCTCTCACAGGTCACTGACTCGTTATTAATTTTTTTGTTTCTGTGCTTCTGGTATTTCCTCGAGTTCATTTACCTTTGTTTCTGTAATGTCTAACCCACTGTGAACCCACTGTGAATTTTTCTTTTTCAGATAGAGAAGTTCCATTTGATTCTTTAAAAATATTTTTCATGTCTCTCTTTGTTGCTGCTGTTTTAATTCTTGAACTTATTTGTAATACCTGCTTTAAGGGTCTTGTCTGCTAGTTCCATTACCTCTGTCATTTCTTGGACTGTTTCTATTGACCGTTGTTCTCATCTTGGAGCACGTTTCCCTGTGTCTTAGAATGCCCAGTACTTTTATACTGGATGCTGGACATTTGAATGTTAGGTTGTTGAGTGACTTGATTTTGTTGTTTTTCTTTAAATAGTGTTTCAGTATATTTTGATAGGCAGCTACTGGTGGATTAACTTGATCCCTTTGAGGTTTATTTTATAGCTTTGTTAGGGCAGATGTCAAGTAGCTTTCACTGGAGCTAGTTTAGCCTACTCTGAAGGTGTGTTTCTGTCCAAAGTCTCTACTTGAATGTTCCAGGTGTTTAAAAGGTGTCTCCATGCTGGCTGGCAAAACTCAAATTTGTCTTAGCCTGTATGAGTTCTGACAATTATTCATCTTCTAGATCCTTCAAGAGTGTTCCTTGCCCACTCATGGAGTTTTACCCCATGCACGCACAGCTTATGTTCAGCCCCATGCAGATTCTGGAGCTCTTTTTCTATGTAGCTTCCTCTCTAGTACTCTGCTCCATAGATTCCAGCCACCTCTGTCTTCCTGAACTGATTCTGTATCCTCAACTTAGTAAGACCATCATAATGTGCTTGGGTCCACCCTTTTTCTGCTGTTGCCCAGAAATTGCCTCAAAACACAAAACTGGGGCAATTTTAGGGTTTACCTCACTTATTTCCCTTTCTTCAGGGATTGCATTTCTAGGCTGGCTATTGTTCCATGTCTTAAAATGGTTATTTTATAAATTTTTGTCTAGTTTTATAGTTTATGACAGGAAGGCAAGTATAAGATCAGTTACTCCCTGATGGCCAGATACAGAAATGTTACTTATTTTTGATCAGCACTATTGCTCGCCTCCTAAGGCTGAAGTTGAATGGTACTTTTTTGCCAAAGAGTCATTGTTATTCAAAGTTAATAAAAAGCCTGGTTTTGCTTTTTAATTTCTTATCTATCGTTACAGACATATTTCAAGACAATTAAATCTAACCTGATTACTCTTGATTCTTTATGAATAGGCAGTGTAGCCAATCAAATATTCCACCCAGTGATGTTTGACAAATGTATACAGATTCTAAAGAAGAGCTGGCCTCAGGAATCTAACTTGAATCGGAAAAGAAAGAAAGAACAGCCTAAGAACTCTCAGGCTAATCCAAGAGGGAATAGAAAAAGAGGAAAGCCACCCAGGAAAGAGGATATTGAGGTAAGAAGTGAATGGAATAGTAAAACATATCTGTACCAACACATGATTTTGACTTAAGAATTAACTTTGTATTAAAATATGGTTTTAGGCATCATTATTGTAACAGAAAGGACCTAAAGTCTCATCAGCTGTCCAGTGTGATTTTCAGTTGCCTCTTGGGCTCCATATACTACTGAAAGTACTATGTTGTCATCTTTCCAACCTCCCCATCATCTCTCCCCAGCCTGGTTCCCGGGTGTGGTTGACAACATGCTAACAGGTATATTTGCCACATTATCATGTTGTCATGAGAGAGGGTGGTTGATGTATCCTGAGAACTCATGTCCTTAGGAGTGTAATGGAATTGAATAACATTAATCCCAAATTCTTGTGTGACTAGGTAGGATGATAGAGGTTCTTAATGTGAAAACTTCTAAGAAGCACAAGAATTCTCATTGACACAAAAATATAGAGCTAGAAACTATTATAACAATGATTTACCCTTGTAGCTGAGGAGACCTGGCGCAGTCATGAGACCTGGTCAGAGTCATGTCACCTCAGCAACTGAGCAATTACCTGGAGTTTCACTGGACCTGATTTGAGTAAATTGAAAACTATGGGACAAAGTGTTGGGCATTATTAAACAGTCACCTATACATTTCTTCATAATCTAGATGGATGAAATTGTGGAAGAACAAGAAGATGAAGAGAATATTTGTTTTTCTGCCCGGGACCTTTGTCAAATTCGAAATGCCATCTTTCAGCTTTTGAAGAATTTTTTAAGGCTTCTGCCCAAGTTTTCGCTGAAAGAAAAGCCACAGTGTGTACAGAATTGTATAGAGGTAAGTGAAAATTCCAAGAACCTTTGGGCAACCTCAAAGGGCAGAGATGATAGCTAATATTTAATCTGTAGGAAAAATCAGCCCTTTTTGTGGTATCTGTTTTCCAGGTCTTTGTTGCATTAACTAATTTTGAACCAGTTCTTCATGAATTTCATGTTACACAAGCCAGGTGAGCCATTATATCCTCTAATGCTAAAATTTAAATATAGTATAATAAATTTTGCTCTAGCAGAAGTATAAATGGCATTTTGTCCTAATTGGCATGCAGGTAGAATTTATCCATTTAAATATGCCTTATATGGTTAGGGAATATTCCAAGTAAAATCATATCCATTAACTAATCTTTTGCCTTTTTTCTTTAGAAACCTTAACCAAGCAAAATACATACCAGAACTGGCCTATCATGGATTGTATTTGCTGTGCTCCCCAATTCATGGAGAAGGAGATAAGGTAAAGGAGACAAAGATCTAATTTAGTTACTAGTTGAATAGAAAGTGTGCAAATCATATAATGGAAAAACATCAGAAACATTTGATGTAATGCCTGTTTAATTTACTAGGTCATTTTCATGACTTTATATCATCTGTATAATAAAAAGCGTCACCATTTCTGTTTGTTGCCCACTCTTCATAACCAAACTTATATCCAAATACTAGGTGGCCACAGCAAATTATTGTTAGGTTTCAAACATAAATAATGATTCCAGTGAGGTAGGAAGAACAGATAACTACTGACCAGTAGCTTATAAAATATTACTTTTATAGAAATATTCACCAAATTGTTTCAAAAAAAAGAATAGGCAGTCATAGAATTTTCAAGTTTCTCTTGGCAATTCATGTGTGCTTCAGTATTTCTATTAGTGTTTGTATTATTTTAGTTGATAATTCTACAGAAATATTACTGGTTCTCATTCCTGGTTAGCGTTCATATGTGGATTTTGCCCGTCAAGTTATCTTAATAGCATCACCATTCTAAACATTAGAGTTAGGGTTATTCAAGCATTATGGTATTACTAAACTTAGATGGCATTAATAAAACAAGATTTTCCAAAACTTGTGATCAACCATGGTCATGTGGCTTTTGGTGGCTGTGATACACTTAATTTCCAGGGACAGTACCATGGTGGTTAAGAACAAGGTTTGGAGTACTTGGGGTTCTGCACATCTGGGCTCAAATTCTGGCCACCACTTACTCACTGTGTATCCTTCAGTGAGTGACTCAATCTTTCAAAAGCCTCAGCTTTCTCATCTGGGCAAAAAGGATAAAAGGCAAATCTCATGGATTTGTCAACAGTGTTAAATAAAAGAATGCCTGTCAAATGCTGAGCACAATGCGTGTTGTTTAGAAAACATTCCGTACTTTATAATTTATTATATCATTATTGTTTCTATGTGCTTGAAATATGAATGTGATAGAATTCACAGTAATGCTTTTAATTTCCAAGCCCTTTTAAACATTTTTAAAGATAAGATGGATGGGAAAATCTATCCTTTTTAGGTCCACAGTGTCTCTAAAGATGTAGTATTTTTTAATTGTGAAAGTATTGACTTGATGTTAAACAATGTTGGTTTTAGCTAGACCTTTCATTACTTGACTTTGGACAACTGACTTTTGGAGTCTCTTTTATTATGTATAAAGTGGAAATAATAATATTATGTATAAAGTGGAAAAGCCTTGCTTACCTCGTGGAGTTGTGAGGTTTAAGATTAAATTTGGTAAAGTCTAGTAATATATATGAAGGTGCTTAATGCAATATTGCCATATATATTTGGTTTCAATAAATATTTTATTTACTGGATGAATGAATTAATTAGTTGAGTAAGTTATATGAGATGATATATTTGCTCTGTAAACTTCAGGTCAATACAAGTGTAAAGTATCATTCTTCTTCCCCTTTTTCTATAAGGGATTATCAGTAGCATTCTTTGCGATTTGTAAGTGACAGTTAATTCTCTATTTGTCCTAATTTCTGGGCTACAGTATAAGAGAGTGGGGAGAGAAACTAGATGATATTCCTATCATTATCTATGATCAATGCTTTCACACTATTTACATTGTGTATTTATTGAATACCTGGTAATTGTCCAAGAATGCATCCCTAGTGTTCAGCCAAAACCTATGTCAACCTAACTTATCTTTAGACAGCTTGAAATGGTTTACTGTGGTCCACATCACTAACTTCGAGGTCCTTGGATTCTCTGTCATGCCTTAAACTGCGTTTTGTTTTCTCTTCTAGGTTATTAGTTGTGTTTTCCATCAAATGCTAAATGTAATATTAATGTTAGAAGTAGGCGAAGGATCGCATCGAGCCCCCCTTACTATTACTTCACCGGTCATCAACAGTAGAAACCAGGCAGTCCAGTTTATCAGGTGAAGCACACACAGCTTGGATTTTTACTCTCTTTATCATTCTCCTTAGTCTTCTGGGCCCTGTACCAACCAAGATTTCTGACACCTGTGGAAACTAACAAATTTCTGGCCTGTTTGTGGTTTTGGGGGTCACAATGACATACCTCATAGCTCATCTGGTTCTTGTGGTCTGGGTCACTGTTGGTAGCCTCTGCACTGGGGCACTGTCGAGGAGGTTATGAATCTGCAGTTCCTGGGCCAGCACCAGCCTCCAGCTTGATTCCCACCAGCCTGTCAGGTCAGCCTGTGAGGAACAACACTGGCTCCTCCTCTGGTTTGTCGTCGTCTCTTCATTGTTGACCATTCCAGTGAATCTGCCTCCTCTTCTTTCCCTTTCTGTTGCTCTCTTCTCTGAGTCTGTTTCCTTTTGTCCTTGCCACTTTTTCCTTGTTTCTTCTCACTTTTCTATTCCCCTACCCCTGCAGAAAATAATTGCTAAAGAAAAGAATTAAGTTGATTTTTACTTCTTTAGCAATAATTGGTAGACTGATTTTCCTCTAATGAGTTGCTTAGCTTCACCTAAAAATTCCATATCTCAGCTTGATTGGGAAAGGCTATGTCATTGGCTTTTCTTTCCCTCCTTTACTGAATATCTGGCATGCAGTGTGCTGATGGAGAGAAGTGGTAAGTGTGTATATGAGAGTGTGTACGTACCTGGAGGTACATATAGTGTAGCTGGAGATGTGGAGTGTAGATGGTAGAATCCAGGTATAGGCTGTCATCTGATCATTGAGCAAATGTCTCTTGCTCAGGATTTTTTTAAACATTAAATAACTAAGATGTTTTAAGTGGAAACACTTGCTTTGGTTCTTCCATGGGAGTTCATGATGTCAATTGCAGTAATATTCATATAATGGTACAAATAACTTAGCACTAAAAATGAGTCAAATCTGGGCATTATAATAATTTCTTCTTGGGTTGAAGTTTGGAGAGGTACTGTTCCAAGTGTAGCATTTCACTGAGCTAACACAAGGTGGTACTGTGTCTTAGTCTATTATTTACCACAAAAGGATATATTTTAGAGTCTTACTATGAAATTTAGTAAATAGTCAAGAGTCATATGAAGATCGCACATTTGCTCCTCCCTGACTGTAGCTGTCTCCTCAGCAACAGCTCTGAAACCATGCATGGGAAGTAGTGAATGGTTTTCTGCAATGACACTTTATATCCTTACTCTTTATTGACTGAAACAACGCTTGCAATATGGGGGTAGATTGTTTTTAATATTTAAAATTTCTAAAATATAGGAGTAGTGGTTTTTGAGAGCAGAATCAAGGAAAATTACTATTCTGTTATACTAATAGGTGTATTATAAACGGAGGATGTGTTTCTTTTTTTTTAAATAGCTCACTTGTGGATGAACTAAAGGAAAGTATATTCCCAGTCCTTCGTATCTTACTCCAGCACATATGTGCCAAGGTACCATTTGCTTTAATAATAATAATAATAAGTATGTAATATATACGAAGGTCAATGTGTGTGTTTGTCTGGGTGTGTATTTGTTCTTGGAAATGAGTCTGTGTCATTATTAAGAGTAGTTTTATGTAATATATTCCCTAGATGTTCCCCCAGACAGAGTGTTCTTTTGGAAAAAATAAAAAACCTTTTCATTTTGGAAAATTTCAAACCTACAAAGAAATAGAATAGGGTGATGAGCACCCATCTTCAACAGTTTTGTATCATTTATACCCTATAAGGTATAACTTCCCCAACACATATGCACGCTGAATTTTTTTTTTAAGCAAATTCCATCATATTCTTTCATACATAAATATTTCATATATATCTCTAAAGGATAAGAACTCTTTAAAAACATAACAACAAAATAACTAATACACCTAAAAGATTACACAGTAATTCCTTAATATCATCAAATATCCAGTCAGTGTTCAAATTTCTATGATTGTCTCTTAAATTTTTATAACAATTTGGACAGATGATTCTTAACTTGAACCCTAGGGGTCTATAAACTCTCTGAAATTATATGCTACATTTGTATTTCTGAGGAGAGGGCTTATAGATTTCTTATAGGTTAGTTTTTAAAGGGGTCTGAAACCTAAAATTTGTTACTCATTTCTATAATATTTAAAGGTCCACTAAACTGGTGACATTCCCTACTTTCCCACTAGTATTACAACATGGGTTTCAGTTGTCCTGTGGGTGGACGTTGGCTGCACAGCTTCTCAATGTTTGTGTTTCAGGTAATAGATAAATCAGAGTATCGGACCTATGCAGCCCAGTCCCTGGTCCACCTGCTCAGCAAACTTCCTTGTGGGGAATATGCTATGTTCATTGCCTGGCTTTACAGATATTCACGAACTTCCAAGGTAGGAGATAGATCTGCATGAAGTCTTGGTTCCTGGCTCTGCAACCTTATAATGACATCCAGGTATGCATACATAGGGAATCTTGGTTTTTATTCATATCTGATGGAGATTCTTATGATTTTGCTTTACCAGATCCCACACAGGGTTTTCACTCTTGATGTTGCCTTAGCTCTGTTAGAACTGCCTGAAAGAGAGGTGGATACCACCCTCTCCTTGGAGCAGCACAAGTTCTTAAAGCATAAGTTCTTGGTGCAGGAAATTATGTTTGACCGCTGTTTAGACAAGGCACCGACTGTCCGCAGCAAGGCGTTGTCCAGTTTTGCCCATTGCCTGGAGTCGTCTGTTACCACTGCATCAGAGAGCATACTGGAACTTCTGATTAACAGTAAGTGGTGACCATTGTCAGACAGAACTTGTCTCGTGCTTGTGGAGAAGTTGGGCTGCAAGTGAATCATCCTTTGTTGTGGCAAAATTAGACATGGTATGATATACTTTTACCCTCGTAAACCTATGTCAGTATATTTTATTGTTGAATAACTTCTTAAATAGACAAGCCTGATCCATTTGAAAGGCCATTTTAGGTATTTCACATATGCGTGTTTTCGAGGAGAGATTGTGGGTGCCTCTGCTGTTACTTTGCGTTGCTGGGTATTAGCTATATTGGGTCTAATCTCCATTCTAAATGCATACCCAAGGAGAACGTTGTTAATTGTCAGTAGTTTAGAACCTGCTTTGTCTTTAGGCTTAATTATCTTGATTTTGATTCTTCTGTGAGTATATACTTAGGGTTTATGATACTATGACTTTTTCTCTCTCATTTGCTTTTTTTTCTTTTTCTCTTTTTTTCTTTTAATTATTATTTTTTTATTGATGGCATAATAGTTTATAACATTGTGAAATTTTAGTTGTACATTATTGTTTGTCAGTTACCATATAAATGCATCCCTTCACTCCTTGTGCCCACCCCCAACCCCCTTCCCCATGGTAACCACCAAACTGTTCTCTGTGTGTTAGTTTATCTTCCACATATGAGTGAAGTCATGCGGTGTTTGTCTTTCTGTGTCTGGTTTATTTCACTTAACATAATACCCTCCAGGTCCATCCATGTTGTTGCAAACGGGACGACTTTGTCTTTCTTTATGGCTGAGTAGTATTCCATTGTATGTATATACCACATCTTTATCTAATCATCAGTCGAGGGACACTTGGGTCGCTTCTACTTCTTGGCTACAGTGAATAATGCTGCAGTGAACATAGGGGTGCATGAGCCTCTTTGGATTGTTGACTTCAGGTTCTTTGGATAAATACCCAGTAGTGGGGTAGCTGGATCATAAAGTATTTCTATTTTTAATTTTTTGAGGAATCTCCATACTGTTTTCCATGGAGGCTGCACCAGTTTGCATTCCCACCAACAGTGAATGAGGGTTCCCGTTTCTCCACAACCTCTACAACGTTTGTTATTTTTTGTCTTGGTGTTTATAGCCATTCTAACGGGTGTGAGATGAAATCTTAGTGTAGTTTTGATTTGCATTTCCCTGATGACTAGTGATGTTGAAGATATTTTCATGTGCCTATTGGACATCTGTATATCTTTCTTGGAAAAATGTTCATATCTTCTGCCCATTTTTTGATCAGATTGTTTGTTTTTTATTGTTGAGTTATGTGAGTTCTTTATATATTGTGGAGATTAACCCCTTGTCGGATATATGATTTGCAAATATTTTCTCCCAGCTAGTAGTTTGTCTCTTCATTTTGATCCTGGTTTCATTTGCCTCGCAGAAGCACTTTAGTCTGATGAAGTCCCACTTGTTTACTTTTTCTTTTGCCTTGTCTGCATAGTCATGGAATTCGAAAAGATCCCTCTGTGACTGATTTCATTCTTTTGCATGTGGCTGTCCAGTTTTCCCAGCACTGTTTATTGAAGACTTTCCTTTCTCCATTGTATGTCCTTAGCTCCTTTGTTGAACATTAGCTGTCCATAGATGTGTGATTTTGTTTCTGGGCTTTCAATTCTGTTGCATTGATCTGTGTGTCTGTTTTTGTACCAGTACCATGCTGTTTAGATTACTACACCTTTGTAGTATATTTTGAAGTCAGGGATTGTGATGCCTCCAGCTTTGTTCATTTTTCTCAGGATTGCTTTAGCTATTCAGGGTCTTTTGTTGCCCCATATGAATTTTAGTATTCTTTGTTTTATTTCCGTGAAGAGTGTCATTGCAATTCTGATTGGGATTGCATTGAATCTGTGGATTGCTTTAGGTATATGGACATTTTAACTATGTTTATTCTTCCAATCCATGTGCATGGGATGTCTTTACATTTCTTTATGTCATCATCAATTTCTTTCAATAAAGTCTTATAGTTTTCATTGTATAGGTGTTTCACCTCCTTGGTTAAATTTATTCCTAGATACTTTATTCTTTGTTGTGATTGTAAATGGGATTGTCTTTTTGAGTTCTTTTTCTGTTAGTTCATTATTAGAGTATAGAAATGCAGCAGATTTTTGTAAGTTGATTTTGTACCCTGCAACTTTGCTGTAGTTGTTGATTATTTCTAATAGTTTTCCAGTGGATTCTTTAGGGTTTTCTATGTGTAAAACCATGTCGTCTGCAAAGAGCGAGAGTTTTCACTTCTTTGTTGCCTATTTGGATTCATTTTATTCCTTTTTCTTGCCTAGTTGCGCTGGCCAAAACCTCCAGTACTATGTTGAATAAGAGTGGTGAGAGTGGGCACCCTTGTCTTGTTCCTGTTCTTGGAGGAATGGCTTTCAGTTTTTCCCTGTTGAACATGATGTTGGCTGTGGGTTTGTCATATATGGCCTTTATTATGTTGAGGTACTTTCCTTCTATACCCATTTTGTTGAGTTTTTATCACAAAGGGATGTTGGATCTTGTCAAATGCCTTCTCTGCATCTCTTGAGATGGTCACTTGGTTTCTATTCCTTGTTTTTTGTTAATGTGGTGTATCACATTGATTGATTTGCAGATGTTGGACCATCCCCGTGTCCCTGGTATAAAATCCCACTTGATCATGGTGTATGATCTTTTTAATGTATTACTGTATTTGGTTTGTCAATATTTTGTTGAGGATTTTTGCATGTATGTTCATCAGCTATATTGGCCTGTAATTTTCATTCTTTGTGTTGTCCTTGTCTGGCTTTGATATCAGGGTGATGTTGGCCTTGTAGAATGTGTTAAACTGTTCTATCTTCCTCTGTTTTTTGGAATAGTTTGAGAAGGATAGGTATTAAATCTTCTTTGAATGTTTGGTAAAATTCTCCAGAGAAGCCGTCTCGTCCTAGACCTTTATTTGGGGGGAGGTTTTTGATTAGTTTTAATCTCTTTTCTTGTGATTGGTCTATTCAGATTCTCTATTTCTTCTTTTGGGAGGTTGTATGAATCTAAGAATTTGTCCCTTTCTTCTAGATTGTCAGAGTTGTTGGCATGTAGTTTTTCATAGTATTCTCTTATCATTCTTTGTATTTCTATGGTACCCATTGTAATTTCTCCTCTTTCATTTCTAATTTTATTTATTTGAGCCTTCTTTCTTTTTTCTTAGTGAGTCTGGCTAAGGGTTTTTCAATTTTGTTTATCTTCTCAAAGAACAAGTTCTTGGTTTCATTGATCTTTTGTACTCTTTTCTTGGTTTCAATTTCATTTATTTCTGCTCCAATTTTTATTTCCCTCCTTCTTTTGACATTGAGCTTTGTTTGTTCTTCCTTCTCTGGTTCTGTTAGGTGTAGTTCTAGGTTGCCCGTTTGGGATTTTTCTTGTTTATTAAGGTGGGCCTGTATTACTATGACTTTTCCTCTCAGGACCACTTTTGCTGTGTCCCATATGAGTTGGTATGGTGTATTTTCATTTTCATTTGTCTCCAGATATTTTTTGATTTCTCCTTTAATTTCTTCAATGATCCATTGGTTGTTAAGTAGCATGTTGTGTAGTCTCCACGTCTTTGTCACTTTCCTGGCTCTTTTCTTGTAGTTGATTTCTAGTTTCGTAGCGTTATGGTTGGAGAAAATGCTTATTATGATTTCAGTCTTCTTAAATTTATGGAGGCTTGCCTTGTTTCCCAACATTTGGTCTATCCTTGAGAATGTTCCATGCATGCTTGAGAAGAATGTGTAATCTGCTGTGTTTGGGTAAAGTGCTCTATATATATCTATTAAGTCCATATTGTCTAGATTTCATTTAAGTACACTATTTCCTTATTGACTTTCAGTCTGAATCATCTATCCATTGATTCAAGGGGGTGTTAAGATCCCCTACTATTATTGTGTTGTTGTTAATATCTCCTTTTAGGTTTGTTAATAGTTGCTTTATGTACTTTGGTGCTCCTGTGTTGGGTGCTTATTTATTTATAAGTGATATGTATTCTTGGTGGAGTGTCCCTTTTATCATTATATATTGCCCCTCTTTGTCTCTCATTACCTGTTTTATCTTGAAGTCTACTTTGTCTGATCTAAGTATGGCAACACCTGCTTTCTTTTGTTTGCCATTAGCTTCGAGTATTGTCTCCCATCCTTTCACTCTGAGCCTGTGTTTGTCTTTAGAGCTGAGATGTGTTTCCTGGAGGCAGCATATTGTTGGATCTTGTTTTTTAATCCATCCTGCCACTCTGTGTCTTTTGATTGGAGAATTCAATCCATTTACATTTATGGTGATTATTGATATATGAGGGCTTAATGTTGGTATTTTGTTGCTCATTTTCTGGTTCTTCTGCATTTCATTTCTCATCTTATGTGTTTTCAGACTGCTAGTTCAGTTTAGTAGTTCTGCGTGATGGTTTTCTTAGTTTTCTCTTTGTTTATCATATGTGTCTCTATTCTGATTCTTTGTTTAGTGGTTACCATGAGGTTTGTATAAAAAATCTTGTAGATGAGATAGTCCATTTTCTGATGACCTCTTACTAAGTCGATTCCATCTCTTTCCTCTTCCCCTTCTAAGCTATTATTGTCACAATTTATTACATCTTGTGTTGTGAATTTGTGTTTAAAGTGATGAGGTTATATTTAATTTTGGTGTTTTCCTTCTCTTAATCTTTGCTGTTATAATTGTTTGGTAACCCATTCTGATAGAGAGCTACAATTTTTCTGGTTTAGTCTACCTACTTTTTCTCCTTGCTGAAAGCTTTGTATCCCCTTTCTCTTTTTTGTTCAGGCATGAGGGCTTTCTTAAGTATTTCTTGTAGTGGGGGACTTCTGGCAATGAACTTCCTTAGCTTTTGTTTATCTGGGATAGTTATTATTCCTCCATCATATCTGAAGGATATTTTCGCTGGGTAGAGTATTCTTGGCTGAAAGCTTTTGTCTTTCAGAATTTTGAATATATCAATCATTCCACTCTCTTCTAACCTGTAAAATTTCTGCTGAGAAACCAGCTGAGAGCCTTATAGGAATTCCTTTGTACCTATTTTTTTGTCTTGCTGCCCTTCATATTTTTTCTTTGTCATTGATTTTTGCCAGCTTTACTAGTATATGCCTTGGAGAGGGTCTTTTTATGTTAATATATTGAATAGATCTGTTACCTTCAGTCACTTGTATTTCCACCTCCTTCCCCAGGTTTGGGAAGTTCTCAGCTATTATTTCTTTGAACAAGCTCTCTGCTCCTTTTTCCCTCTCATCTCCCTCTGGAATACCTGTAATCCTTATGTTGCATTTCTTAATTGAGTTGGATAGTTCTTGGAGAATTTCTTCACTTCTTTTTAGTCTTAGTTCTCTCTCCTCCTCCAACTAGAGCATTTCTGCATTCCTATCCTCAATAATGCTAATTCTTTCCTCCATATTGTCAGCTCTGTTCTTTAAAGTTTCCAGATTTTTCTTTATCTCCTCCTTTGTGTTTTTCATCTCCAACATTTATGATTGGTTTTACTTTATAGTTTCAGTCTCTTTTGTGAAGAAATTCCTGATTTCACTGAAATATCTCTCTATTTTCTTGTAGTTCCTTATGCTTTTTTATGATAGCTATTTTGAATTCTCTGTCATTTAGGTTTTAGATTTCTGTGCCTTCAGGATTGATTTCTTGGTGCTTGTCATTTTCCTTCTGGTCTGGAGATTTAATATATTTTTGCATAGTGCTTCAGGGAGTGGGCTTATTTTTCCTCATGCTGAAAATATGTGGTCACAGCTTCCACCTGCCACCATTGGGTAGGGGTCTAGAGTTGTGTACTCTGAGCCCACTGTGATCCACAGGTGCTCTGGCTGACCGGTTGTGCTGGTGCTCTGGGCGGGGTGAGGGGCTCTTTCTTTCATTTACCTGATCCCAGGAGCTTCCCACTCTTCCCTTACTATCTGCTCTCCTGGGGTCCTAGCTTGGTGAAGACACCCCCGCAACAGTTCAGTCCTGTCCTTATGGGAATTTCCCACAGGCTGTGAGAGAACTTTGAGAACAGCGGTTTTCTTGTGGAGGGCCACCCCTGCCCCCTCTCTCTCAGAGAGCCACACAGTCCTGGTCCCAGGGTTGCTGTCATTGGGGAAGGAGAAGAGTTCTCCTTACCTCCTTCCACTTCCTCTGGCGGTACCAGCACCTCCACCTTCAGCTATATGGCTGCTCAGACATCTATCTCAGACATCTTTTGTGTTGTATGAATGTCCTCCATTGGCATATGAATGTCCTTTTTGTTTTATCTTAGGAGGGGAGAGTCTAAGGGAAAGCTCACTCCACCATGATGCTGACATCACTGTATCTGCTCTTTTTAGGTCCTGCAATTTCAGGAATTGAGAGCCAACCAGGTACCTTACTGAGAAATTCATCAGGTAATGGACCAATATATTTTCAAATATGGAATAATTGTCTTTTTATTTAAAGGACTTGTGGGATATTTGAAATGTTTTTTCTATGTCCATATTTATATGTTTTAATATTGTACTTTTTTTCTTCATCAAAGAACTTGAAATTCATTTCAGTATTGATGTAGTAACTTAAATGTGTAATATGCCATGCTTTATTATTAAAAAGTGTAACAAATTTATACCTTAATTACTGAGTGTTTTTTTGTTTTTTATTTTTTAGCTTTTTCCTGTCAGAGGCAGACACTTAACCCTTCCAGAGGCTCAGAGGTGATCAACGTAGACAATGGTGGTGAAACAGTTGGAACTAGGGGTATGTCAGATTTTATCATTATCGGATGAGTAATAACTATTGGATTTCAGACAACTGTAAGTGGAGTTTAAAATCTTTTTTTTCTGATTAAAGCACCCCTAAGAGTTGGAACATCTTTTTTCTTTTCTTAAAAGTGGAGTATTTTCTATTTTATTTTATCTTTAATTGATGTCCTTGCACTATACTATATTTTAAGATAAAGAATAACTACAATCTTCTTACCATGTACTCCACTCCAGTATTTCTGTAACACTTGAAAGGATATTAGTAAATATTCTATTTGTTTATAAAGTCAATTGTTGTTAGCTCTTGGGATTGCTGACCAATAAAGAACCAGTTGCTGGGGAAAGTGCAGTAGAGATTAAATTTGTATTTGGAGTAAAGTCATCACAAAAAAAGGGAAAGGAGGGAGAATACTATGGTACCCAATGTTGTTCCTGTTTTTCATTCCTCATTACTTTTTTCACCTGTGTCATCTTGACTCTGATAAGCCATCCCAGAATCCACTTTTAATATGTGGTAGGGAACTGTGCGTTCAAGCTTGCATTGAAAAAGGACAATTCAGGATTTAGATTATAATTTCTCATTACCAACAGTATGAACCATTTTTTAATGGGTCATATGTATTGTATGGAATGGTTATGGAGTCTTTTCTCCCGTGGACTTCAGCACGGGATTCTGAACCCAAGTGATGCCAGATCTCTTCTATTGACTTACTGAACTAGAATAATCTGGAGTGGTTTAAGTGTCAGTGTGATTTATGAGGGGAAAAACAAACCTGGAATAGGTAGTAGACAGACCTGGACGTACTCTCAGATTCTGTTTCTGTCTAGCTGTGTGATCTTGAGAAAGTCACTTTACTTCTTTAGGCTCTTCTTTCATCTATAATATGACATAGCATAAAATAGTGGGGAAAACACTATGTTAGAAATGAGAGGCATCCTGCGTTCTTTTACCAGTTCTGTTACTAAATAGCTTCATGACGTGAGACATGGAGGTCAATAAAACTACATAATTGTCACTTTTGATCCTAATACCTTCCCTGTCTTTCGCAGAGGGCTGTTGTCAGAGTCTATGGAAATAATGTTTAGAGAAGTGATTTTAAAAGATAGATAGACAAGTAGATAGATAAGAGGTAGATAGATAGAAGAGAGCAAAAGAGAATATGTGTGTAGAGGATGAATTATATAGTTAGACTTATTAATATATTCTGTAAACATTTATCTGGTCCCTGCTAATCTGTGCTAGGCATTGTAGACACAGACTTTAATAAATCATAGATCCATCTCTTAAGGAATAGTTGGAGAGACAGTTATATGTGTATATAAATTTTACATATATACATATTTATATATATAAAATTGTAGTATTGTGAGATAGGTGCTGAGGTGTATGTAAAGTGCCATGAGGATAATTACTTCTTATTATTTCAGCCTAAAAGATCAGCATAGAATGAGGTTTATATGACTAGATATTGGCATGTATTACTCAAATTAAATTGTGAGCAATAACTCAATATATATAAATAGATTCTCTAAAATATTGTAAAGAAATTTAATCTGGAAAAATACTAAGTGTTTTTGTTGACTACAGTCTTTGTGGTAAGTTGCAGATTTATTGTTGCACAGACACTTTTCCAAACAGGATTAAGTAGTATTGATTTAATGATGCTTCCAAATTTTGTAAATATAAGTGGAAAGTAAAAACATATATTCATTTCTACCTAATTCTGAATGAAAATATTAAATTGATAAGTCATCTTGTGGGTCACAAATGTTTAATATTTTGGGATCTCTGAACTACATTTTATTTGTATTGTGCTTTGTATATTATAAAGAATTTTTAAATTCACCAACCTATATGATTGCTACCATAACTTTACTGTAAAGCAGATAAGGGCATTTTGTAGACATGAGAAGATGGGGCCCAGGGGAGGTGACCTGCCCAGCTTCCACCTGATGGCTGGCAGAACCAGGTGTAAAATTCAGTATTCCTGACTCATTCCAGGTGGTTCTTTCCCATTCCCATGACCTCAGCCATCCTCCATTCACCACTGACTCTCACATCTGCATCTTCAGTCCTCATCTGTCTCCTGAGATCTGCATTTCTAATTACATTTGAAAGAATTCCACCTGCATTTTCTGGGAGTATATCAGACTCATTAGGACTCAAAGGGAGCTTTTTTTCCGTTGATCCCATCACTTTTCTCCCAATTGCTGTGTTTCTATATCCCATTGAAAGACTTTGCCATTTTTCTCATTTCCCATTTCTCCTTTTCATTCGCTTTTCTTAACACTGGGAAGGCCCCGTTGACTCAGTTTCAGCAATGTCTTGCATTTCTCTCTTCTCTCTTCCATGCCTACTGCTATTTTTCTCATATAGGCACAATTGCAGTAGTCTTTTCAATGATTTCCTGCCTTCAGCTTATTTTTTTGTTGTTAAGGTAAAATTGACATCTAACATATTAGTTTCAGTTGTGCAACATAATGATTTGATATTTGTATATAAGTTGTTAATCTTTTCAAAGAACCACCTTTTAGGTTCATTGATCTTTTTATTGCCTTTTTAGTCTCTATTTCTGCTATGATCTTTGTTATTTCCTTCCTCCTACTAACTTTGACCTTCGTTTGTTCTTTTCCTAGTTCCTTCAGGTGTAAAGTTAGGTTGTTTATTTGAGATTTTTCTTGTTTCTCAAGGCGGGCATTTATCACTCTGAACTCCCCTTTTAGAACTGTTTTTACTGCATCCCATAAATTTTGGTATGTTGTATTTCCATTTTCATTTGTCAAGGTATTTTTTGATTTCT
Organism: Tapirus indicus; assembly: GCA_031878705.1. NCBI lineage: Eukaryota > Metazoa > Chordata > Mammalia > Perissodactyla > Tapiridae > Tapirus > Tapirus indicus. Next base: position 82,887,282 of record CM062924.1, on the reverse strand, counting down.
TCAAAATCAAAGAAATCAAAATGGTTGTTCAGTAGTGTGTTGTTTAATCTCTACATATTTGTGAACTTTCCAGCTTTCTTCTTGTGGTTGATTTCTAGCTTCATATCATTGTGATTGGAAAAGATATTTGATATGATTTCAATCTTAGATTTAAGGATTCTTTTGTGGCCTGACATATGATCTGTCCTGGAGAATGTTCCATGTGCGCAGAAGAATTCGTATTTTGCTGCTTTTGGATGGGATGTTCTTTATCTGTTAAGTCCATCAGATCTAGTGTGCCATTTAAGGCTGATGTTTTCTAATTGATTTTTTGTCTGGATGATCTAGCTATCGATGTAAGTGGGATATTAAAGTCTCCTACTATTATTGTATTGCTCTTTATTTCTCCCTTTAGGTCTGTTAATATGTGCTTTATATGTTTAGATGTTCCTATGTTGGGTGCATAGATGTTTACAAATGTTATATCCTCTTGTTAGATTGACCCCTTTATCATTATGTAATGCCCTTCCTTGTCTTTTATTACAGTCTTTGTTTTAAAGTCTGTTTTGCCTAATAGAAGTATAGCTGCCCCAGCTTTCTTTGGTTTCCACTTGCATGGAACGTCTTTGTTCATCCCCTTACTTTCAGTCTGTGTGTGTCCTTACATCTGAACTGAGTCTCTTGTAGGCAGCATATAGATGAGTCTTGTTTTTTTATCCATTCAACCTTTTGATTGGAGAATTTAGTCCATTTACATTTAAAGTAATTATTGATAGGTATCTACTTACTGCCATTTTGTTAATTGTTGTCTGACTGTTTTGTAATTCTTCTTCCTTTCTTCTTCGTTTCTCTCTTTCCCGTGACTTGATGATTTTCTGTAGTGGTATGCTTAGATTTCCCTCTCTTTACCTTTTGTATATATACTATAGGTTTTTGCTTTGTCATTACCATGAGGCTTACATAACACAACTTATATTTATAATGGTCTATTTTAAGTTGATAACAACTAAAGTTGGATGCATTCTAAAGCTCTACATTTTTACTCCCCCCTCCTCACATTTTAGGTTTTTATGTCACATTTTGCATCTTTTTATCTTGTGTAGCCCATAAATAATTATTGAAGTTAAAGTTATTTTTACTACTTTTGTCTTTTAACCTTCATACTAGCTTTGTAAATGATTAATCCACTACCTTTACTATATATTTTCCTTTACCATTGAGATTTATACTTTCACATGTTTTCTTGTTACTAATTAGCACCCTTTCTTTTCAGCTTAAAGAATTCCCTTTAGTGGTAATGAACTCCTATAGCTTTTGCTTGTCTGGAAAACTCTTTATTGCTCCTTCAAGTCTGAATGATAACTTTGCTGGACAGAGTATTCTTGGTGGGAATTTTCTTCTTTCAGCACTTTGACTATGTCATGCCACTTCCTTCTGGCCTGCAGTTTCTGCTGAAAAATTGCTGCTAGTCTTATGGGGTTCCTTTGTACATAACAAGTTATTTTTCTCTTGCTGCTTTTAAGATTCTGTCTTTGTCTGTAACTTTTGACATTTAATTATAATGTGTCCTGGTGTGGATCTTTTTGGATTCATCTTCTTTGGAACTCTGGCTTCCTGGATTTTGATCTGTTTCTTTCCCCACATTAGGAAAGTTTTCAGCTATTATTTCTTCAAATAAGTTTTCTGCCCCTTTTTCTCTCTTTTCTCCCTCTGGGACCCACCATAATGTGAATATTACTCTGCTTGATGTTGTCCCATAAGTACCTTAAGCTATCTTCACTTTTTAAAACTCTTTTTTTTTTTTTGCAGCTCTGATTGGGTGAGTTCCACTGTCTTTGAATTCACTGATCTTTTCTTCTGCTTCATCTAGTCTGCTGTTGAACCCCTCTACTGTATTTTTCAGTTAAGTTATTGTATTCTTCAGCTCTGTGCTTTCTATTTGGTACTTTCTTATATTTTCTGTCTCTTTGTTGAAGTTCTCACTGTGTTCATCCATTCGTCTCCCAAGTTCAGTAAGCATCTTTATTACCATTACTTTGAACACTTTATCAGGTAAATTACTTCCATTTCATTAAGATTTTTTTCTGAGGTTTTATCTTGTTCTTTCGTTTAGAACATATTCCTATTTCCTCGTTTTGCTTCACACTCTGTTTCTATGTATTAGATGAAACAGCCACCTCTCCTGGTGTTGAAGGAGTGGCCACCTGTTGGAAATGAAACTTACTGTTCAACCCTGCTGTAGCTCTTGGTTATCTCTCAGACCTTTATGATTGTGCAAGCAGCCTATTTTACTTTTCATAGCTCCTAGTAGTTGAGGGTGTGCCAAGACCTGTTAGGGGTGGATCTCAGTCAGTACCAAGCTTCAGGCTGATTAGAAGCCAGACCCTCAGACAGCAGCTTTTAAAGTATGCAGGTATATACAGTCCTGTGTAAGCCCCGCTGGCCACCAGACCAGATGATGTGGAGGTGTCCCCTGGGCGGCAGTCACGAAAACTGGGGCTCCAGACAGGTGTATAAGCTCCTCTCTGGGAGATACTGGGGAGCTGTAGCGAGGCAGAGGGAGAGTGCAAATGTGGCGATCTTAGCTTACATTCGCTTAGAGCACCTCCACAGGCCTCTAGATGTCTGCCAAACCTGAAGCCTGCCCCTCAGGCCAATGCTCCTGGACAAGCAAATCGGCCTCTTTCTCAGAAAGACTGGGGGTATGTTTCAGTCTGCTGTCTGTGCAGTGTTCTGGGGGTGGTAGTCTGCCCAGAACTATCTCTCCGATTGTTACAGTCCTGTGGGACCCAGGAGCTCATGCCCCCTGACTTCCAGAGCCAGGTGATCCAAGGGGCTTCTCTTGGGCTGCAGCCACAAAAAGCGGGACATCAGACTTAAAATTGGGGCACCAGACATGAGTAAAAGATCTCCTCTGGGAGATACTGGTGCTGTGGAGCATGGCAGAGGGAGAACATGAAGACGGTGTCTGCTGAGGGAAAAAACAGGAAAAAAAAACGGCACCCTCTGTCTTTAGCAAGACGGGGAGACTGCAAAAATGATTTCCACCAGTGCCTCCTTCCCCAGAGAGTATACCAACAGGCCCCTGCCCCTCTGGCCGACACTTTTTTCAAATGACTGCTTCTGCCTAATCCAAGGTCACAAAGATTTACTCCTATGTTTTCTTTTTTAGCTCTTACATTATGTTCTTTGATCAATTTTGAGGTAATTTTTGCATATGATGTGACATAGGTGTCCAATTTTTGCTTATGAATATCCAGTGGACATAGCACTATTTGTTTAAAAGACTATTTTTTTTGCTTTTGAATGCACTTGGCACCCTTGTCAAAAATCGGTTGACCATAGATATATGGGCTTCTTTCTGTACTCTCAGTTCTATTCCATTAATATTCCATTGTCTATCTTTATGCCACTACCGCACTATGTTGATTACTGTCGCTTTATAGTAATTTTGAAATCAGGAAGTGTGGGTTCTGCATCCTTATTCTTGTTTGTCAAGATTTGTGTGGCCATTCTGTGTCTCTCTTATTTCCATATGAATTTTAGGATTGGCTATCAATTTCTGTGAAAAAACCAGTTTGGATTTTGATAGGGAGTGATTTGTAGATCAATTTGGGGACTATTGCCATCTTAACAATATTGAGCCCACCAATCCATGAACACAGGATGCCTTTGTATTTATTTAGTCTTCTTTAATTTGTTTCAATGATGTTTTATAGTTTTCAGTTTGCTCTTTAAACTTACTCCTAAGTATTTTATTCTCTTTGGTGTTATTATAAATGAAATTGCTTTCTTAATTTCATTTTGAATTGTTTATTGCTAGTTTTTACAACTGATTTTTGATGATTGATCTTATATCATGCAACCCTGCTAAATTTGTTACTAGGTCTAAAAGTTTTTTTGTGGATTCCTTAGGATTTTCTACATATAAGATCATGCCATCTGTGAAGAGAGAGAGTTTTATTTCTTCCTTTCCAATCTGGATGCCTTTTATTTCTTTTTCTTGCCATTTTCCCCTGACTGACACCTCTAGTACAGTGTTGAAAAGAAGTAAGGAGAGCAGATATCCTTGTCCTTCTTCTGTACTTTGAGGGAAAGCTTTTGATCCTTCACCATTGAGTGTGATGTAAGCTGTGAGTTTTTTCAAGATGGCCTTTGTCAGTGTGAGGAAGTTTCCTTCTATTCTGAGTTTTTTGAGTGTTTTTATTATGAAAGGGTATTGGATTTTGTAAATGCTTTTTCTGCAACTATGGTGACAATCATGGTCTTTGTCCTTTTTTCTATTACTATGGTATATTACATTGATTGATTTTCATATGTTGAACCAACATTTCATTCCTGGGATAAATCCAAAGCATGGTATATAATCATTTTTGTATCTTGCTAGATTTGATTTGCTAATATTTTGTTAAAAACTTTGCATCTATATTCACAAGGAATTTTGGTCTGTTGTTTTCTTTTCTTGAGATGTTTTTGTCTGGTTTTGCTCTCAGGGTAATACTGGCTTAATAGAATAAGATAGAAAGTGTTTTTTGTTTCTGAAAGAGTTTATGAAGAATTGGTGGTAATTTTTGTTTTAACATTTTGTTTCTCCAATAAAGCCATCTGGTCCTGGGCTTTTGTGCATGTGTAGGAAGTTTTTTGATTACTAATTCAATCTCTTTACTTGTGTAGGTGTGTTCAGACTTTCTATTTCTTCTTGAGTCAGTTCCTGTAGTTTGTATCTTTATAGAAATGTATCCATTTCATCTAAGTTACTTAATTTGTTAACATAAAATTATTCATAGTATTCCTTGCAATCCTTTTTACTTCTGTAAGGTCAGTAGTAATGTTCCCTCTTTCATTCCTGATTTTATCAATTTGAATCTTCTCTTATTTTCTTAGTCAGTCTAGCTAAGTTTGTTAGTTTTGTTGATCTTTTTCAAGGAACCTACTTTTGATTTCATTGATTTCCTCAATTGTTTTTCATTCCCTATTTCATTTTTTATCCTGCTTTCTTATACATCAGCAGTTCTCAGTGTGTGGTTTGGGGTCCCTAAGCCTCCCTCAGTGGGTCCTTGAAATTAATACTGTTTTATAATCATATCAAGACATTATTTACCTTCTGCTCTCTGATTTTGTCACAAGTGTCAGCTGGAGTTTTCCAAAGGTCCCAGGATGTATGAAATTGTGACAGATTGCAAGGAGAAGCAGAGATGAGAATCTAGCTGTCTTTTATTAAGCCAGACATTAAAGAGTTTGCAAATGTAAAACAGCGCCATTATTTTCACTAAATTTTTCTTGTTTTGGAAAATATAGTTATATTTCACTAAAAAATATACTATATATAGTGACATGTCTTGCTATTTTAAAATGAATTATTAAATCTTTTATAATTCTAGGTTTAAATTTTTAATTCAGATTAAAAGATATAATCCACATAAAAAAAGCTCTTAGGAGTCTAGTAATTTTTAGGAAGTGTAAAGGGCCATGTGATTGAAAAGTTTTAAAGCTGCTGTTATGTATTATCTTATTTAGTCTTTGAAAAATTCTATGATTTAGATATTCTTGTTTGTACCTAAAGAAAATAGAAAAGCTAAATAATTCGTTCACAATTTTAGATGTAGGAGCCAGGATTTAAAACTCAATTTTATTATTATTATTTTTTTTTTTGGTGAGGAAGATTGGCCCTGAGCGAACATCTGTGCCAATCTTCCTTTATTTTGTATGTGGGTCACTGCCACAGCATGGCTTGATGAGTGGTGTAGGTCCACTCCTGGGATCTGAGCTCACGAACCCTGGGCCGCCAAATAGAGCACACGAACTTAACCACTACACCACAGGGCCGGCCCCTAAAACTGAATTTTTAATATTCCAGGATTTGTACCCTTTTAAAATTATATTACTCTGCCCTTTGTATTATCATGAATAGCTAATTATTTGCATTTTCTTATTTTCTACATCATTTCATACTCTGATTTCTTAGGATTTAAAACAAACTAATTAGTCAGTCTTTTAGAGTAGTTTCTTGGTATTGTGTGGCAAGATGTCAGATACTGTATGGTCTTTCTCAGACTCTCATGATTCTTTGGCATTTCCTCCACAGAAAGATGTGTCATGGAAATGCTGAGAAAGAGAATCCGGGATGAGAAGACCAACGTTAGGAAGTCTGCACTCCAGGTGTGAGATTTTTGTAGACATTATTTAATGTGCTCTCTTTTTAAGCATTGGAAACCTGGAAGTCAAGAGAATATTTTAAAAACCCTCTGGCCATATTCATTACTTAACTTGTTTTACACTTAACATTAGTTCACCTTGACCCTGTTGTATATAAGTTACATGGATGAACTGAAGGATTATCTATTTTTAAGGTTTCCTACTAGGTTGCTGGCTTTTTAAGAATCACCAATTTATATCTTTAATTTCTTTTTTTTTTGAAAAGGGGTTCTTAACCTGGAGACCATAGATAGATTTTGATAGGATTCATGAAACCCCTGAAATTGTTTGCAGAAATAATTGTTTATATAAAATGTATGTCAAATTTTCTTTGGGGAGAGGCCTTAGCTTTCATAAGATTCTAGAAGGTGGGATGTTACTGAGAGGATGGATGAATCTGTGACATCAAAAATGTTAAGAACCACAAGCTTAAAGGAAGTATTTTTGTCTACAGTTTGTCTTTTCACTATGCGTAAATCATCATTTCATGTTGCATATGCACCTTCTAGGTATTAGTGAGTATTTTGAAACACTGTGATGTCTCCAGTATGAAAGAAGAGCTATTAATTCTGCAGGAGCAGTGTCGTGACCCTGCAGTATCTGTCCGGAAGCAGGCCTTACAGTCTGTTACTGAACTTCTTATGGTGAGAGGCAAGGCATTATGTATATAATACATGGTATTTTACAGTAAGAATAGTTCAGCATAATAATTACCTGTTGCTAAATATTAAATTAAGTTTTAGAAACTCTACCAACTCCACTGTAGGACTATACAATATAAGAGAAAGGAAGAAGTATCTTTCAATTACATAAGATACATTACATTTCATATTAAATATAATTATAAACTAATGTTAGAGTATGCTAATCTTTAGCTTTTTCTTGACTTCAGTTAAATCTCACATAGGATTCATGAAACCCCTGAAATTGTCTTCAGAAGTACTTATTTATATAAAATGTATATCAAATTTTCTTCAGGGAGAGGCCTTAGCTTTCATGAGATTGAAATAAGAATTTTAAAATTAATTTGGTTAGGCCAAAGGCCTAGATTAATTTTTGTCCATTAAGACCTATTAGATATTCCAAAAGAACAGATCTACTAATCCTATATATAATTTACTTCTGCCAAATAATTAGCTTTTGAAGAATTTTAAAAGTGTGTCTATTTCTTTATTTCATGATAGAAGACATTAAGCAATGCGTATTTTGATTTTCTCTGTCGGCATCTATTCTAACTGCTCCTTGGGGTACATTATTATTCACTCTTAATCTTGAATTACGAAAAGTGCTGATTTACTACCAATAATAAAATAATGACTTTATAAGTTTAAATTTCAGTATACACTGATTTACAATAACTGGAAAGTGAACTTCGCACATATATTTCAAATGTTTTTTTCCTCTTTTTTGGTTTATTTGTGATTGTGTATGTGTGACTGTCTTTAATGTGTCTCAAAACAGTGATCGCAACTTCACTGATTTGTTTAGACTTCTAATAGTTTTAGACTTCTTTATGACTTCATAATTTTTAACTCCTAAGGCCCAGCCTAGATGTGTCCAGATACAGAAAGCCTGGCTGATGGGAATCATCCCAGTTGTGATGGACTGTGAGAGCACGGTGCAGGAAAAGGCCCTGGAATGCCTTGACGAGCTCCTGTTGCAGAACATTAAGCATTACAATAAATTTCATAGTGGAGATGATAGCCAGGTGCTCGCTTGGGCACTTCTTGCTCTCCTCAGTACAGAAAGCCAGGAACTGAGGTATGTTAATTATATCACTTGTTTTCCTTATAGAAGGCCATAAGGGTTTTTATTATAAATTTATGTATTGATCTTGGAAAATCAGCTTTCCAAATTACTTAATATATAGAGAGACTCAATTTTGGTCTTTTTTTCTTGACCTTAATTCAAATCTCTTAGCATTTTTGTAGTGACAGTTTTTTGTGAAGCCTTTTATCACCTCCTTTGCTTTTCCCTGAGTATTCTCCAACTTTAAATTGATATCTTAGTATGTAGTAGAAAGCACTGATGGATATGGTATATTAGTATTAACTCTCTACAATACTGGTTATTATGAAAGATGACTTCCTAGTTCTTACAGGTTCAACTTTTTCTAAATTTTATTGGATTGGTTGACTTAATAACATTGAATATTTTTTTTCACTTGATGATGTTTGTACAGTGAACACTGCAGTGAGGAGTTAGCCCCTATAATGATAAATTTTAATCTATACTGCAGTCGTCTTACAATTGGTTTGTTTGTGCTTTCTTGACTGCCTTTTCTTTTATCATACAAAAAACACTTCCCTACTTGTTTACATGTGGTTTTGGAGGAATTATCATACAGTAGAAAGAATAATAGATTTAGTGTCACAAAATATTATTCTGTGACCCTGGCAAATCACCTCATCTCTCTGGGCATTATTTTCCTCATTTGTAAGAACAGCCAGTTGGATTACATGATCTCTTAAGGTCCCTTTTGGTATTAAAACTCTATGACCAAAAATGCTCATTAAATATTTTCTCAGTACCAACTATATGCTTTGCTGAAATTCCTAGAAGGGAGGGAAATTTAGCCAGCAATAGAATCAGCTGCTTTTTCACTTTTCTTAGGGCTCTCTCACTATGCACAACCAATTTAAAGCTTCAGGGTAATGAAAGGCAGTAGCCATTCTTCTCAAAAAAGCAGGAGAGGCCCAGTATAGCTCATAAGAAGCTGTTGAAGGGTTATTTCATTTATTTTTATTTTTCTTTAAACTTTCATGTTGAAATATAACGTGTGTAGAAAAGTATACAAACCATAACGTCAATAAATACCAAAAAGAAAATATACCCGTATAACCACCACCCAGGTCAAGAAATAGAAATTGCTAAGCCCAAGAAGTACCCTCACACTCCCTTCCAATCATCCTTCCCTCCTCAAAAGTAACTACTACTGTGATTTTAACACTCTATGTTAGTTTTCTCTATTTTTCAACTTCATATCAGTGGAATTATATGATGTGTATTCTTTGTGTGTCTGACTCCTTCCACTCAAAGTAATGCAAGATTCATTCAAGTTATTGTTTGTAGCTACGTTTATTGCTGTGTGTGTGTGTATGTATGACATTTATGAGTAAACTACAATTTATCCATTCTACTGTCAATAGATAATTGGGCTGTTTCAATTTTTTGATTATTACAATAATGCCGCTAAGAATATTCTTATACATATCTTTTGCACATGTACATGCATTTCTGTTAGGTGTATGCCTAGGAACAGTGTTGTTGAGTATGTTTTTGTTCACCTTCAATGACTACTGCAGGCAATTTTCCAGAGTGGTTGCACCAACTCATGTTCACTGCAGCAGTGTGACAGTTTCAGTTGCTCCGTAGCTTGTTGTCAGCATTCATGTTGTCACCCCTTTTCTTCTGAGCCATTTTGGTGGATGACTACTGGTACTTCATTGTAGTTTTAATTTACACTGCCAGTTGACTAAGGAGATTCAGCCTCTTTTCATCAGTGGATTAGCATTTAGATATTCACATTGGTGAATTACCTGCTCAGGTCTCTTTCCTTTTTTTTTTTCAAGCTGTCACTCTTTTGCTTGTTCATTTGAAAGTGTACATTATATATTCTATTAGAATATAGAATATTATTATATATTATATATTATATACAAGCCATTGTTATACATATTGCAGATATCCTTTTCCACCCCGTGATTTACATTTTTATTCTCTTAATGGTGTCTTTTGGTGAGTTCAGTTTGTCAGTGGTTTTCTTTGTGGTTAATGTATTTTTAAAGAAATCTTTTCCTACCTCAGGGTCATATAGATATTCTCCTATATATTAATCTCTTATAAATTTGATTTTTTCTTTCCTCCTTTTATAGTTAGGTCTTTAACTTCCCTGCAGTTAAGATGCGTCCTAGTGTCCTTCACAGGCTTTGTTTTCATTTTATGATGGGGAAAACACCTATGCATATTTGAAGTCAGAAGGAAAGGGAACAAGTAGATAGAAAATATTGAGGATGAATGAAAGAGGTAGTTAATGAAGTTTCTGAAAAAGAACAGCATATGAAAGGATGCACTTTATAAAGTAGGAGAACTTCAGAAATAGAACAGGGAGAGAGAAATACAGAAGCGAAAGTAATATGAACACTAGAGCTTTCTAGCCTCTCTTTTCTCAGTAAGGTAATAATCAGAATATTTGCCCAGTACGATGATGTTGTAGCAGCATATTCACAATATCCAAAAGGTGGAAGCAACCCAGATGTCCATGAATTTAAAAAATGTGGTATAGGGGCTGGCCCAGTGGCGTAGTGGTTAAGTTCGCGTGCTCTGCTCCAGTGGCCTGGGGTTCGCAGGTTCGGATCCTGGGCACAGACCTACATACCACTTATCAAGCCATACTGTGGCAGCGTCCCATGTACAAAATAAAGGAAGGTTGGCACAGATATTAACTCAGGGCCACTCTTCCTCAAACAAAAAGAGGAAGATTGGCAATAGGTGTTAGCTCAGGGCCAATCTACCTCACCAAAAAAAGGTGGCATATACATAGAATGGAATATTATTCAGACTTAAAAAGTAACAAAATTTGGATACATGCTACAACATGGATGAACCTTGAAAACATGCTAACTGAAATAAGCCAGGCACAAAAGGACAATTATTGTATGATTCCATTTATATGAGATACCTACAATAGTCAAATTCTTAGAGACAGAAAGTAGAATGGTGTTTACTAGGGGCTGTGGAGAGGGCAGTGGGGAGTTATCATTTAATGAGTACAGAGTTTCAGTATGGGGTGATGAAAAGTTCTGGAGATGGATAATTACACAACAATGTAAATGTACTTAATGCCACTGAACTGTCCACTTAAAAAATGGTTAAAATGGTAACCTTTGTTATGTATATTTTACCACAATTAAGAAAAAAAATGTATTTGCCTAAAGTTAGGAAGGAGAGGGTAGAATTGGGGACTTAAGTGTATAGAAGTTTTGGAAGAGCCATTGTAGGAAGTGAGATAGGGCAGCAGTCCTCAAAGTGGGATGGATTCATGAGCTCAGACTGTTTTTATCATAATATTAATGTGTTATATGCCATTTTTCACTTTATTCTTTCACAATAGTATAGTAGAGTTTTCCAGAAGCCATATGATGATACTGAAACAAATTAAATACAGAAGCAGATATAAGAATCCACCTGTCTTCTATTTAAAGCAGACCATAAAGAGGTTTACAAAAGTATAAAGCAATGCCACTGTTCTCACCAAGTTTATTTTGTTTTGAGAAAGAGTTATTTTTTTTGGTAAAACAATGCATTATTTATGTTAACATGTAGTTGGCATGTTGTTATTTTTAGAATTAATAGATAAATATTTTTAAATTTCCCAGTTTTAATTTCTAACATGGTAAATATTGATAGATATAACCTGCATAAACAAAAGCTCTTCAAGGTGGTGAGTAATTTTTAAAAGTTTGAAAAGGCTCAGAGAAATGAAAAAGCCTGAGAGCCACTGAGCTAGGGAATCAATTTTAAAAGAGGATTATTGAGAACAGTAAGGGATGGTGGAATAGAGTTCTATAAACATTTGTAAACAAAGTCTTGTAAGTTCTTTAATAAACAGAAAGTAACTAGAATATCAAGAAGTGTTCAGGAAGAGAGACTTCACAGAACAGACAACATTTGAGTTTGAATCTTGAAGATTAATAAGGGGGCAAAGGGGTATTCCCATGGAAGAAGCAGCCAGTGCAAAGCCATGGAAGCATAAAGTAGTGTGTACTATTCCAGAGCCACAGGATTTCACTGTGGCTGGGGTAGCAGTGCTTATTGGGCTGTGCATAAAATGAAACTGGAGAGGTAAGCAGACCCAGATAGTGGAGAGCTGTAACATAGCATGCTGGGAAGTCTAACTTGAGATTGAAAACAGAGTGGGGGAGGGGGGAGACTGTCGATGAATTTAAAGTGGTTGAGTAATACAGGATTTTATATTTTAGGAAGTGTAGTGAATGGACTTGTGTTTGGTGACCAAGAGACAGGACTTAGAATCTGAGAAAACGGGCTGCCATTGAAATGATTTAAGTTAAAGATGATGAGGGCCTGAATCAAGGTGAAGGCAGTGGAAATGGAGAGAATGGGGTATATTTAGAGCTGTTTCACAAGTGGAAGTGTGGATTTGGTGAAGATTTGGTTTGAGGATTGAAGGATATCAGTGTACTTCCTCTACTCAGGTTGCTCATAGTCTAGTGGAAAGAGACAGAATAAATAAATGCACAGTTCTAGTAGAAAGTGATTTATAGGAGCAAAGAGGGAAGGCATGTACAGTTTGGTCATTTTTTTTTTAATTTTTTTTTCTTTTTTCAGCATAGGATGGCTTCTTAGAAATGGTGGCGTGAGCTAAATCATTCCCAGAAGTGGGATGAGTAGGAAGTAACCAGGCAGCCACAATGGCGAGGGTTTCAAGGCAGGAAATAGCAGTGCAAAGGCTTAGAGGCCTGAAGGCTCCAGGATTCTAACTAAGATGACTGGTCACTGGGGCTACTGTTGACTGAGGCATAGAAAGCAGAGGTAGGGCAGCTTGGGGGAGTGGAGTGGGGGCTGGAGATAGAAGTCTAATTTTAAATGTGTGCTTGTGATGCTTTGTCACATGTCTGAGTGGGGAGCTCTTGGTAATGAATGAGGTCACCTGGAGTTAGGTTGTAGATAAGAAAAGAGGACTAAGAAGAGAGCTTTTCAAAATCAGCAATTAAAGTGATCGGAGGAAAAGAAATTAGTGAAGGGAAAAGAAAAGAGTTTAAGGGTGTAAAGAGTGGGCAGTAATGTCTAGTAGAGGTCACATAAAATGGGGACTGAGAAGTGTCCATTGGTTTTGATATTAGGCTAGAGGTAAACGGTGCTTTTCCAAAGAACCAGATTAGTGTTTGTTGAATCACATTCTGATTTGTTGTGGAATGGCTTGTGATCAACAGTGGGGCTGACTGGGGGGTAAGTTGGGAGGCCTTTTGGGAGCTGCTCAACTGATGTGGAAGGGTGTGAATGGTCAGAGAGGAGCCAAATTTGAGATTTTAAAACTGGAAGTTTAGAGATTTTTTTCCCATTCTCTTGGCTTCCTATAGTAAACATCACTTAATATTTTGTGTGGTTCTTGTTAATAAATTTTAGATATTTGTTGATTGCATATATCATTTTGGACAGTCGTTAGATATAAATTATGTTGGAGCTATCTGCAGTAAAACTCTAGACGTAGATGGATAGATTATTAATCAATAGCTAATTTATTAATAAGACCATTCATTTATGCATGCATATGTTTGTGTGGGGGGGTGTTTAGTTTGTTATAGTTGCCTTCTGCATGCTTTGAGAATTCCTTTTTTTTTCATTTAATGAGAAAGTCTTGTTAATCTGTGTGTGTGTGTGTGTGTGTGTGTGTGTATGTGTGTGTTTGTTTTCCTTGCAATATAAGAAAAATTAATTGGGGAAAGGAGTGTTTTTTCTCCTCACTTAAATATACAATACTGCATTTGTCTCATGAGTCATGATCTCATTCAGTGCTATGGGAAGAAATAAATGATTTAAAAACAACAATGAGGTAACATAAACATTTTAGATTAATACATTAGAAGCATTTTTTGTTTTGTTTTAAAAAGGTTTGAAATATGTATTTCTGAGTGGTATTGTCAGGTCATAGCAAATTTTAGTTCATTTAGTATTACTATATTTAAATGCTAGGATGCCAGTCCTTCCATTGAAAAAAGGACAATGTCTGTGTTTTTTGTCAGTAAACCCCTATAAACTCTGGATGCATTTGTTATTGGTAACCTATCCTGGATGCTTATTTATAAATTTAGGAGGGGATGAGGATGAGAAAGTTCTCAAATGAATTGTGACATTTTATTCTTTGCTTTAAAAATAAATACTTTGAGAGGAGAAATTAAAATATATCTTATTCTGTATAATAGAAATTTAAAAGACACCCAGTTTGGTATCAAATGTGCCACTAGCTAGGAACCTCTGCATGGACGTTTCATGTGCCAGAGGAATCCTGGAGTGGCAGAAGTTGAAACCCTTTCACTGAGGGGCCGATCTGAAAGTTTTGTATATTTGTAGTTACAGTTCTGCTTTCCCATCTTTTTTTCCAGCCGCTATTTAAATAAGGCTTTTCATATCTGGTCCAAGAAAGATAAATTCTCACCCACTTTTATAAACAATATGATATCTCACACTGGCACAGAACATTCTGCACCAGCCTGGATGCTGCTCTCCAAGATTGCTTGCTCATCACCCAAGCTGGACTACAACAAAATAATAGAGTCCTGGGAGAAAATCAGCAGGTTTGCATGCTTATAATTGAACCACTGATAGACGGTAAAGATTCTTGGAAACAAAGCTGCAAGTAAGGGAGTGGGCTACTTCATAACTATTTTTATACACAGATCTTTTCTTTAAATTCTGGCTTAAAAACAAACATGAAGAATCACTTTTAAGCTTTCAGTTTACCCTGTGTCCAAGTATATTAAGTGCCTTAATGCTCCTACAACTTGATTCCTAAACCATGCTACCCTGCTTCCTCCAGAACTTCCTCCTTCTAATCCAGAAGAATTATTTTGTTGGCAGTTGTGTTTACTTTGGTTCTATATTGATATTTCTTCTGCCCTTTTCCTAGTCAACAGAATCCCAATTCAAACACCTTAGGACATATTCTGTGTGTTATTGGGCATATTGCAAAGCATCTTCCTAAGAGCACCCGAGACAAGGTGACTGGTGAGTGTCTATTGGACAGTCTTAAAAAGGCGTTGCCGCTCACTTTATATATATTTTTTAAGCAGTTAAACTTCAAGAGTTTTGCCTTTCTTTTTAGATGTCGTCAAGTGTAAGTTGAATGGATTCCAGTTGTCTCTAGAGTTGATCAGCTCGGCTGTTGATACTTTACAAAGACTCTGTAGAGCATCTACAGAGACCCCTGTGGAGGAACAGGTACACTGCAAGCTCTCCTAGATGTGTTTGTCATGTATTGATTGTACTCAGACTTACGGCTCTGTTTTGAAGTTTGAGGAGTGTTCTCTATAGAGAACCTCTAGGATGGGTTGTCCCCAGCAACTGTCACTATATGTGACAAGCAGTTGACATTCCCCAAGAAGATCTTAGCTGCTAAAGACATACGGTTCCTTGGTTCTCCGTATAAGTGCCTTCTCGGAAGGCGTGCTTCCTGGACATAATATTTGCTGGTGAGGACTCTGCAAGGTTGTCTTTTAATAAGTGATAATCCAGGTGCTTGTGATAGCTTTGTTTCTCTTCCTCCTTCACTTTCACCCTCATTCCAAGAATGCTTAATAGACGATCTTTCACCTAGTCAGGGGGCTCCCTCCAGACCAGGAGATTTCTGATCATTTAATAAGTCAGTCCTGGAAAATGCCTATCCTATTACCTAAGGCTCTATTACTCTCGTATCTCTTGCTGTATCATGTCCCCAAAGTTGCCCAGAGCCTACAGCTCCTGTTTTATATAGATGCGTAAACACAAATCCAAAGCAGTGTTTTATGAGAGACTATATCAGTATTTCTAATAAATTATTTTATTACTATGTATTCTGTTTTTGTCATGAAATAAACTCCTACACAGTGCTAATCATAATGAAAAATTTTAGGACTGGGGATTGTTAATAATGATTCTAGAAGTCAAAAATTAATTTAAATAATTGCCGGAATGTATTTGTTTCCCAGAATGAAAAAATTATTGCTTCGCCTGAGGTACCTAGCTACCTTCCTATGCTTTCTTTTCTTGTATAAGTTCCTTAAAGAAAGTCCTTCCTTGATAAGTTACATTTTCTATTTGTAGTAACAGATGTAATAGAACAATATATTGTAACTTTTTTCTTAAGACTTAAAACAGGTTGAAATTTACTTAACTAAAAGTTCAGAGCTCTTTCCATGTAAATGTGGTCTGGTGGTTTGCTGACATATGCCTTTTGGCACTTTTTGGTGAAAGGGGTATTTGCTTTATTATTTGATTTTTCTAGCCGTTTATCTCTAGATCCAAGAAATTATATGAAGAACTTTTAAATAAGGAACATTACCTAAGTAGGGAGCATATTTGAATAGCAGAAAACAGATTTTTTTAAAAAGCTGGTAATGAGGAAAGAATGATGGAGGAAAAAACAGGGAAAATGGCAGATGGGGCCGGCCTGGTTGTATAGTGGTTAAGTTCATGTGTTCTGCTTCGGTGGCCCAGGGTTCGCCGGTTTGGATCCTGGGCACAGACTTACTCAGCACTCATCAAACCATGCTGAGGTGGCGTCCCAGCATACAAAAACTAGAAGGACCTACAACTAGGATATACAACTGTGTACTGGGGCTTTGGGGAGAAAAAAGAAAAAGAGGAAGATTGACAACAGATGTTAGCTCAGGACCAATCTTCCTCAAAAAAATTGTATGGCAGATTACGAAACTGTGATCTTGCAAGTTTCAGTGGCACACAGCTTATTAGTGGCAGAGGTGTGCCTGAAACTAAGGTCTCTGATTTCTTTCCCAATGTTTCCTGGCTAGAGGAAGAATGATCTGTACTGTGGGAGTCGGGGACATCAGAAGCCATTGACTGCTTGCTAATGGTCCACAGTCGTTAGAACAGTGAGTTATATTGTTAGAGTCTGTGAGGAAGACCACAAGTTGCTTCAAATTTAGAATCTGAGAACTAGAAGAGAGGTAGAACTTATTAATATGTTAGCAAAAGGGCCAAGGTTTTAGCTCTGCCAACACTACCTCCTTGGTGGTAAGTAATAGACTAAGGCCCTGAGATCTAGAATCTTAGGATATTTTAAATCCATATGACTCAGATATTTCCCCTAAACATAACTTCTCTTCTTCTTTTCTCTGTAAATGAACACTATATTTTACTGAGAAAAACTAATTACCCAAAGAATAGATGCCAGCAGTATATATTAAAAGACTAGGTCTTTGGGCATTTTTGCTATCTATATGCTTGGTATGGGTTAATAGTGTTTTGTGGCTATCACTGAAAAAAATCTGTAAGATCCTGGACTATGTTAATAGAAACAGTGGCTAGAATAAGAGAGGTGATGGTCCTGCTCTTTGTAATGGCTAAATCTAAGTTGACATGTTCTATAATTCAATTTAATGACAACTCTTCAGAGAAATGTTGATAAAACTGAATATATTCATAGAAGAGCAATTAGATGAGGGGATTACAAAACAGGTTGTGTAAGGAGCAGCTGAAGGACCTGGGTGTTTAGCTGGAGAAGGGAAGAATTATGTGGGATAGGCTGCCTAGCTAACTTCAGATACATGAAGGACTTTCAAATGGAAGAAGAATTGGATTTATTTGGCATTACTGAGGGCCAGTCTGAACCAGTGGGAGACAAATTCTGGACAACTCAAGAAAAATCGTACTGAGATCTGCCTAGAATGGAGGGACTGGCCTCAGAACATGTCCCTGGTCATTGGAGGTGTTCACGGAGAAGCTGGACAACAACTTGACATGAGTCCTTGTGTGGGGAGAACCCCAGGATTGCATGGCCTTGACAGTTCTCTGCTATTTTCTGTGATTCTGCAAGTTATTGGTCAGACTTCCCAGCCAAGTTCTAGGCTTCGGGTCTCAAACAAGTTAGCCTTTGTCTTCTCACCCGGATAGAGTATATGGATTTCAGAACCTCTCTTGGCCAATGTGCCAGTCCAGGTTGTGCAATCTATTAAAATCTTGAGTGCAGTAATTCTTTAAAAAGTAATAAAAGCAGTAGTTTTGAAAGATTTTAGGCCAAGTCAGACTAAAAAACATTCGGATCATGATGATGATTTGCCAACAGTTTGGCAAACATTGAGTACCATTTTGTGGTAGTGCTATTAGGCACTGGGATGGTGATTGAGACAGATTCCCTTCCTAAGGCACCTACAGTGTAGTAGGGGAGACATGCACTTCAACAGATCATTTTGACATAATATAATAATTCCTAAAATAGAAGTGTGCATAGGGTAATGTGGAAGTACTGGGGTGGAGCCACTTAGCTCAACCTGGGTACTTTGAAATGGCCTCCTAGAGAAAATGATATCAAAGAGTTGTAGAATGTGATTGCACTCCCTCACTTGGCATGTAACTGTAGTTAGATGTGTGGGCTGGAGGTGGTGATCCCTTGAAGTTATTTTAACTAATAAGAGACACTGAAAACTTGTCTCTAATGAACAAATTTCAGAAGAATAATATCTGTTCTTTTTTATGTCTTTTTAAAATATGCTATTTATTAGAGTAGTTAATTCACCATTTACCTATGCCAGAAGAATTGCAATGTTTTTCTCTATTGTTGGAGGAGCAGTGCTATTATAGATCTCTTGTAAATTAAGGCACTACATCTTCATCAGTATATGGCTTTTGCTCTTATAGGGCAAATGTAGAAAGAAAGATGTATACATGTTGTTCTTTGTAAATTCCACTAGCCACTTCTCATTGCCAGACTGCTAAAAGAGGAAAGGTACAAAAGCATGACGGCTAGGGTTTTTCATGGCTAATGGTTTATACATTTGAAGATCATAGAGTTTTTCTGAGAAAATTGTGTTTCATGGGTTACCTGGTAGATGTGTGGGATCCTTCAGAGATGACCTTTGACTTGCCGTAGGAATTACTGGAGCAGGTGTGTGGGGATGTCCTCTCCACCTGTGTGCGCTGCCTCTCCAACATAGTCCTGAGGGAAGGTGGAGCTGGGAATATGGATGAAGACCTGTTGGTGAGTGACTGCTTTTCTTCACTATTCTTTTCTCTTCCTTTTATATCAGTTGGGGTTTTTTAAAGATGACTTCTTAATGTGTATTTCTAATACTATTAGCAAGAAAACGGTTTTCCTAGCCTAGAGTTTATACTTTTTTTTAGAAGAATTTTTTTATTGATGACCTATTCATTTTTTTCTCACATACTTATTATCTGGGAGGAAAACTTGATGGTATACACTTATCCAGTTAAATCCTATGAGATACCTGATCCAACAGGGAAAACACAATATGTGTTGTAAGCTTGGTAGAGTCAAGCCTAGAGATAATAAGGTGAGAAAATAATAAAGTGAGGATACTCTTTGTTCTTTTGGTTGGTTGGTTTGATGTTTTTAAAAATTATAATGTGTCTGTTGAACTATTTGAATATCAGACTACAGAACTAGGAAATAGTGCTGAGCAGTTCTAAAGTCTAAAATAAAATGAGATATTTGAAAATTGAATAGACAAATGGCCTTGGAGCACCAAGACTGAACAGCATGGCATCCCTGCTTTGGAAACTGTCAGCGCAGGAGACTCCTGTGAGCCAGTAAGTGTGGAGCTGGTTTTCTGGCTCAAGTGGCTGACCATCAACAAAATATGTTGTAGTAATTCTGATTCCAACATCTGACACTGTCCAATAAAGAAAATAATAAGCTGCTTTTTGATGCCCTTCAGTTTAGGCCATCATTTAACCAGAATTAGCCATTTTCCTCATCTATTTGAGAATTAGTAGAGCATCTCTCTTCTGTATTCAGTTCCTGCTTTGCCACCTTCCATTTGTACCTAGTGATCGAAGACCATGTGCAGGTTTGTTAAAAGAGAAGACTGTTTGTGCCTGAGGCGTTAATATGCGCACAGTTCAGTCATAAGAATATTGTTATCAGTCAGAGTCTGGACGTTTCAAGTCAGAGGGCTGCTATGTATGGAAAGGCCCTGACCTGGGATTCTTGCAGGGCGGGGTGGGGGGATATCTTGCTCTTCTGATTGACCTGGGCAGTCACTGCTCAGACTAAGACAAATGCTGATTATGACCAGTGAGTTTTCCCCCTAAGATTGTTTCTTCAACTGTTAAATATGTCACCAAAATCTACCGTTCAGTCAAAATATATATATGGAGAAGTTTTACCCTATATATATCTTGTTTACTTCACTCTTCTTTCAATATAATTTAAATATTCCTTTAATCCAATAAGAGATATAGTATGTTGAGGATTTTTTAAACATACATACATTTATTATTGACTTTCTTACTCGAAAATAAGCCTTTAACATTTTACTATTTAGCATCACCCCTGCATTTTTTAGATTAAAAAATAACAACAGAATTACTTAACTGTTAAGCTGAATGTCCTTAATAAACACACAGTAGTGGCAGCTGTGAGGGAGCGGGTACTCATAAGTTTTTGGTAGAAATCTAAATAGTAAACTAATCTAGAGAACAGTTTGGAAATATGTTTTAAAATGAACAACAGTTTTATAAGCCCTTGAACCCTGATGTCACTTCTAAGTAGAACGGTATTCAAAGGTGTCATCAGAGCTGATGCAAATGATAGCAAAGGATTAGAAACAATGTAAACGTTCATTAGTAGTGAACTAGATTATGATTACATCCATAGTTTTTAATCCTTATGTAGTCATTAAACATATTTATTGTATATATTGACACTAAAGGGTGCATAATATTGAAAGTAGTCATTGCAGACTTCAAAATACTGTGATTGGTAAGTGTATAAGAAAAGCAAACATAAAGCCATGTGACTGAAAATACTTAGAAAATGAAGTTATACACAAAAACAATAATGGTGTCTTTGGGTGGTGGGATTATAGGTAGGTGATTCTCTATCTTATTAATAGTGCCCACTTTTACTTGCAGAAGGATCTAGATGTAGATGATAAAATCATATGGTCACCCTAATTTTGGATGAATTTTACTAAGTAGTAACTGAATTTCTACAATGGCCATGTGTTTTTATGAAAAAAATAGTTCTTTAAATTTAGGGGACAAAAAAGTACTCCATTGACATGTCCTTAATCTAGCTAGAGTTAATTTTTCTTTTGCCTTATTTTACTGCAAAACCAATTCTCTTTGCAGGTGAAGTACATTTTCACCTTAGGAGATATAGCCCAACTCTGTCCAGCCAGAGTGGAGAAGCGAGCCTTCCTTCTGATTCAGTCCATTCTAGCTTCCTCTGCTGATGCGGATCATTGTAAGGCACTTAAAGTTATCCTCAGCACATGCTGTCTTAAGGCTGGGGTGCCCCCTGCAGTACTGTAATAAGCCCTTTTCCCTTCCCTGTAGTAGCATCATCTCAGGGTGGCAGTGAAGCCCCCGCCTCTCAGCCGCTCTGCCAGGTCAGAGGCTCTGTCATGCCTTCTGGGATTAGAGCACACGCCATCATTACCTTGGGTAAGTAAGAAGAACACGTAGGGAAAGTGTTGACTGTGCAATCCAGTTCTGTGTGTAGCTTTTCATCTCAGTGAGCCAGCCTTAGTGAATGTGTTCTATACTGCTGAGCTGATGGTTTCTCTAGCTCTTGTGAGTGCTGGGGGTGATTCTGAGAGGAGGAGCACCCAGCTCAGCGGGCATACCAAAGGGCTGATAATGAGAGCTGTCTGAGATGATCAGACTCCAGACTCTGGGGAACTTTTGCTTTTTGTGTTAATTAATTACAGAAAAATCCCTGTGATTTTGTTTTGATACTCATAAGGTAGCACCATGAAGTCTACTCCTCAAAAGCCGTATGCCAGACGCTGCACTGAGTTCTGGCAATGACAAAGTAAATTTGCAGTTCACTTTATAAAAGGAGATGGTTTATTTGATGCTTTCCAGAACTGGTAGATGAGCTATTAAGCCTATTTCTCCATGAACTCACATTGTTGTTAATCTTGAAAACACTCACCTCTATGCTGTAACTGGAACTTTTTTCCTTAGTGTCATGGTGTATTTTATGCTGGATGAGAGTTATGAATGTTCTTTGTAATAATGGTTATTTTTCAAAAATCTAAGAATTGTAAATAAGAGCAAAACATTCCCCAGGCCACAAAAAGAAAAACATACAAACAAAACTCAACAGCTGCCTTCCTTCTGCTAACTATGAACAAGAAATAAAATAAATGAGATGATCATTCTTTCCTGCTTACCTAGTTCAGATTTCAAGTTCATTATTAAACTTTTTAGCTTCTTTAGAGTATGTGTATAATCAAAAGTAAAATGTATCATCTGTTAGATTTTATTGGTCATTTTCTAGGTAAGTAGATAACTCCAAAATTCAAATGTTGACTTTAAAAGGAAGATAATTTTACTACAGTGAAGGAACATCTTGTAGTATATATGTCATGAAACCCTGGAGGTTGAGGAAGGGGTGTTTTTCCTTAAGGTATTTTGAAGTTCCTGATATTTAGTATGGGTCTGTCTGCCTTTGTTTTTTGTTTGATTGTTGACGTGATGTTTTAACTTTGGCTAAATAAAATCCATAGTGAGATATATCTGGAGGAAATTTAGGCATAGAATTGAATAGAAATAGAGTCAAGACATCTTACTCTCTTCTGTGATAGGTAAGCTGTGCTTACAGCATGAAGATCTTGCAAAGAAGAGCATCCCGGCCCTTGTGCGCGAGCTTGAGGTGTGCGAGGATGTGGCTGTTCGCAACAATGTTGTCATTGTTATGTGTGATCTTTGTATCCGGTACACTGTCATGGTGGACAAGTATATTCCCAATATCTCCATGTGCCTGAAGGATTCAGATCCGTTCATCCGGAAGCAAACGCTCATCTTGCTTACCAATCTCTTGCAGGTACATATGAGAGTTAGACCTATCACTTTTTTTCCCTTTGCCATCACTTCTGGTTTAAGGGAATATTTGAGTAGTATAGGAAATGTGCTGCTTGGTAGTAGAATCCAAAAATAATCAGCTTCATCTCTGGTTTAAAATATCACTCTTTTAGTGTTCTGTACAGCCTTTTAAACAGATCATTATTTCCTAATATTCGTTTTGGGTGTTTGTTCAGACATTCTGTCAAGCAGTGTGAAGTTTTGTTTTTGCAGATAAACAGCATGTAGAGAAAAGCACACTCAGTGGACAAGTAGTTCTGGTTCCAATCCTGTCATTCTCGGCTTTGAACAGTCAGTGTTTCTCAGACGTAACTTCTTCATTTGTAAAATAGGGGTCATAGCATTTACCCTGGCCATCTCACAGAGTTGCCCTGAGAGTCCATGAGACATTTCAGTGTGTGAAAGAACTTAGTGAACTGTACCACTCTACAGAGCATTAGATATTTTTATTCACATTGAGAGCATAGATTTAGCTTATGGTGAGGGGAGAATAATATTTGATCTTCAAAAAGAAGGCATTTAATGAAGTTATACATCTATTCTAGTACATTCTATATGCTCATTTTTTCATACATTATGTACCAGACGAAGGCACCAGTGGCACTCTCCCTTCAAAGCTGTGTGCTTTGAGTCATTTTCCTAATACAGTGGAAGACTTGATGCTGTTCTTCCCACATATGCCTCCACTCTCTTTGTGACTGACAAGTGGTGTGTGCTTTCAGGGCGGTTGGGAAGTGAGTGCTGCCCACTGCGCTAATGTGCCACAGACGGGCTGAGTGCTGCCTGTTGTGATGTTAAACAAAAGAACGTTAACGGTTGGTTATATGACTGAATACATGTAAGGTATTAAAATTCACCCTTCAACATGCCGGTTTCTCTTTGCACAGGAGGAATTTGTGAAATGGAAGGGCTCTCTGTTCTTTCGATTTGTCAGCACGCTGACAGATTCACACCCAGACGTCGCCAGGTAAATCTCCCTCATGTGTCAGGCAGCTGAATGGTTTACCTAATTTCTGGTATACATTAGATCTCTTTTCTTAAAAATTGGTTTGGAGCTGAGTTATTTAGGATTTAGTGAGCTTTTGGCAGTTGCCAGAAAATTAGCAGATTTTTAGAATACTAAGCTATATAACAAAGCTTTATTTTGCATATAAGTTAAAAACAAACACCTCGTCCAGACTGACCATTACATAATCTCAGCATTGACTACATTTGCTGACACTGTTCACTCTTCCTAAAGAAGTAATGAAGGGCAGTTTGTGCCTCTGTCATAGTAAACTGTATAGAATAGTAGCCATTAACTGTTGACTTAACTATGTTGATTTCTAGGCCAATACAATGTTAGTTTTGATTAAAAGTTCAGACTTTCTTTTAAGTGCAGAAATTGTAAGGAAGAAATTCTAAGAATTAAGACAGAATCGCACAGTGTAAAATAAGAGTATGAAAATTACAAGGCTTCTTAGAAATGGGTATTCCTTGAGAATTGGAAGGGAAGGGAGTTGCTTTGCCACTTGTTAATTCCTATCCTTTTATAATTTTTTTAAAGATTTATTTGCAAGGGATTGAGAAATGATCTCACAGAATTTTAGGTTATGTTGTATGAATAATTCTTTTTAAAGCAAGTCTGCAGTTGGAAAACAGAATGTTGAATGCTGTGGAAAAGCTGCCACGGTTGGGAAAGGTCTTTATACAGTTCACCAGCTATCAATAGCTTATAATAATGGGTCCTTCTGGTTCTAAATATGGTCACCAGTGATTTGCTCTGTGTTCCATGGAAGAATTTCTGTTCAGTTTCCTTTGGGTATAATTTTCCGAGGAGGAACATTTTGCATAATACACTAGTAGAAGGTTAACATTCAAATTAATACTGTCTAGAGTTAGAAGCAAAAACCTAAGGCTATTACTTTTTCTTTTTCTTTGTTTATATAATTGGGAAAGGGACCCGAGAGCTCTGTAACACCCTCTTGCCTTTACCCTGCAGCTGTGGGACCGGCTCTCAGGGCTCTTTAGACTGTGTAGAGCCCAGGAGCGGGCACGATTAGAAGTGCTTGGAAGACCAGTTACTTAACCTGCACTTCTTTCCCCACTATTGTCAGTTCCTGTACATGTTCATTAAAAAGAGTTTTGATCAGTACATGAAATATACACAGAACCTGTTATCCAGGGATCAGAACATGAGTCAGAAAGAAATTAGAAGGACAGTTAGAGATACTGTAGACTCCAGTGAGGTTATCAGTCCCTCTGGTAGCGTTTTAGTACTTTCCTCTCAAATCTTCCCATCATATCTCTGCAGTCTGGGTTTGTTTAAACCATGGTTCAAGTGTGGATCTTGATTTTCAGCTTTGAAAAGCTGATGATTACCTTTGCTAACTATAATTGAAATTAGTCTGTTCCCCTAGTTTTAGGCCAAAGGTCAGACCTATCTGCTTACGTTACATACATTAATTTTTCCATATGTATCTGCTAATACACATCTTCCAAAGTCTGTAGTAGCAGAGCCTATTGAATTTATTTTTGTTCCAGGTGGATTTCCTGAAGATTCTGGCATGAGCAAATTTGCATGACATTTTTAATTGGTCATATAAACCCAAAATTTGGGGGCTACAAAATTGATATATTTTCCTCTCTGCCCACAAGGTGCTAGCCTTGTGGTACAGTAGTCACAGGGTGACAGCCATCTAACAAGTATATTGTTTCAGTTTAACTGGGCAAATGGTGCAGAAGTGCAAGAAGGCAGGACCGGAGAGCTTCAACGCAAGAAAATGACTAAAATAATGGACCGTTGAAACACAAAGGAAGTAAAGACAGAGATGGCCTGGTTTGGGAGAAAAGGGAGTAATTGAGAATCTAGAGGGCTTAGTGAAGGTTAGAACCAGTGGAATGGGGATAAGAGAGTCAGAAAGCTGGAAGGATAGGTGGGTGTGGTCATGAAGTAGACTATTTGACATCAGAAGTGGGGTGTTCCAGGTATAGTGGCTGCGGAGTAGCAACACAGTATAGATGTGAGGGTCACAACTCAATGAAGTCAGGAAAATAGAAAGGGGTTAAATGAGCTCCTCTGTATGGACATTGACGATGCTCTGAATTATTGTCTTAGTCCGTTCAAGCAGCTATAACAAAATACCACAGACTGGGTGGCTTATAAACAACAGAAATTTATTTCTCAGTTTGGAGGCTAGAAGTCTGAGATCAGGGTGCCAGCATGGTAGCGATTTGGTGAGGACCCTCTTCCAGAGAGCAGGGTTCTCATTGTATCTTCACACAGCAGAAGGGGTGAGGAGCTCTCTGGGTCTCTTTTATAAGGGCACTAATCCCACCATGAGGGCTCCAGCCTCATGACCCCATCACCTCCCAAGGGCCCCACCTCTTAATACCATCTCCTTGGGGGTGATGTTTCAACACAGGGCCTTGGGGGGACACAAACATGCAGAGCGTAGCAGTTATGTTAGGATTTGGGATGGAGAACACTAGGAAGCAGTTACAAAGCAGTAGAGGGCAAAATAGACAGATAAAAGGAGCTTCAAAAGAAAAGACTGAGTACTGTTATGTGAACTGGTAGAGGAGTCATGACTTTTTAACCAGTAGCCAACCCTCCCTTCCCCCTACCTATTCCCTCCCCCAACCATCGTTTTCTTCACAACACTTTTGGCAACATGTTTTGTATTGTATGTGTGTTTGTATTGTATATGTGTATGTGTACCGTCTGTTTGCCTACTAGAACGCAAGAGTTTGTGTTTCCTGCTCTACACCTCAGCACCTGAAAAAGAGCTGGAAACTGAGTAGACACTCAGTGAACACCAAACATCGGGGAAACGAATGAATGAAAATATCATAAGGGGGAAAGTGTGGTCCTCATGCCCTGTCTATGAGGTTTGAGAGAAACAGCAGGTTCCCCTTGAGAGGGCTGTAAGGGAAACAGTGTCCTTGGAGGAAAGCCAGTTCCCACTGATGCAGAGGAAGTGTAGAGAGGGTAGAGGCTTGACACATCAGGGAACCTGGAATACAGAGAACACAATAGAAAGATTCCAGGCAGGGGGAAGGAGACATGGGAAGTGAGACCCAGAGAAAAGAAACAACAATACAGGGCTATAATACAGATGAGAAGGGCCAGATAACAGGGGCTGGATTTGGGGTGGTAGCCAAGGATAACACATCCTATTTTCTATTTTTCTATTCCAGGTAAAATAGTGCTGCCTTCTGTCACTCTAAAAGGATGCACCAGGAAACATTACTTGGAATGTTAATTTCTTTTAACTTTCCAGCTGACAAACAAAAAAAATAGCCCCTCTTCCAGGGTTTATCAAGATAGTAGGACCTGAGTCTTGATCCAATCAAGGCTCAGACTTGCTCTTTGAAGTCCCAGGAAATGCAGCAGCAAGATTAGTATTGGATATTACACATTGACTCTGCTTTCTGGCTTCTCATGATGCAAAACTCTTTGACTCTGCTTTCAGCCCTGAGTGTTTAAATTCTTTGTGTGTCATAAGTCAACCTTAGGTTGACCCCTGAGCAAAAACCCTGCCTTGGCTTTTTCTCACTTACTGTCATGATGAAACAGAAACTCCCAGGGAGCCTGCAGTGAACAGTCTGG
Source organism: Tapirus indicus (assembly GCA_031878705.1). Lineage (NCBI taxonomy): Eukaryota > Metazoa > Chordata > Mammalia > Perissodactyla > Tapiridae > Tapirus > Tapirus indicus. The sequence continues at coordinate 82,859,951 of CM062924.1, read as the reverse complement.
CTTCTGTCCATGTACATTTGGCTTTGGAAACCATTAGCATTTTGCCCTTCACATTGGTGCGGTGCTAGTGCCATCTGTGTCCCACTGTGCTGCCCGGTGGGGGGCACAGGAGAAAGGAGAGTGTCCAGGGCTTGCCAAGGAGTCCAAAGCTCAGCGAGAGTCAGTTGCCCTCTATGGAGGGGACTTGCCCTACTTACCCAAACTATGAAGCTCTTGTCATTAATCCCAATTCTTGAAAAAGTTCCTGTTACTAAAATTGGTTTTTATTCATTATTATGGGCAACAAACTTCAAGTTGGGGGGGGGTGGTGAAGCTTAAGTGTTCTTTTTCAAGTGGTCATTGTCATTGCATTGGCCTTCGGACCACTGGCCTCTGCTTGGAGAAGTAGTTCTTTTCCCCCATTTGAAGTGCAGCTGGATAATAACACCATGTTAGAATTTTGAAAGGAAACCTGGTAGAAAAAGCCTTTATGCTGACCTTGGATTTAAAAGGGAGGCTACTGAGCGAGGACAGAGAAAAGAAGCTAAATTTGTGTCTTGCTTTTGATCTGAATGAAACTGTTTATGGGGTAGATTGAGTTTCCCTTCCTCTGATTTGCAGTCCCCTCTAGATTGCAGAGTTCTCGGTGTAATTTTAGAGGCTGTCTGCACATGGCAAACTGGTCTTTTTCTTTTGTTTCTTCCGTCTTTGCAGTTTCGGGGAGTTTTGCCTGGCCCACCTGTTACTGAAGAGGAATCCTGCCATGTTCTTCCAGCACTTCATGGAGTGTATCTTCCACTTCAACAACTATGAGAAGCATGAGAAATACAACAAATTCCCGCAGTCCGAGAGGTTAGTGCCGCCCTCTGGAGAGCTGGGCGAACGCGGGAGATGGCCAGCCGTTTGTGCGGGGGTTGGCACAGACTGGTCATGCTCAGTCTTCCTTGTGGGGTGCTGAATTCTCTTGGCAGGTGACGCGAGGAGGTTCCTCACGTGAGTCAGGTCCTACTGGGGGCGCCTGTGATGAGCAGTCGTCTCGGCAGCGCACTGAAGCCTTTGGCAGGCGGCTGTCTGGATGCTGCAAAATGCTGTTCAGGTCCTTTTCAGCCTGGCCCACATGATGTGTAAAATTGTCCTGTTTTGCCGTAGAGAGATTCGGCTGTTTTCACTGAAGGGAAAGGCCAACAAGGAGAAACGAATGAAAATCTACAGGTTTCTTCTAGACCACTTCACAGATGAACAGCGATTCAATATCACCTCCAAAATCTGCCTTAGTATTTTGGGTAGGTCTGGTGGGTTTGGGATCAAATGTGTATTTAAACGTGAAATGCTGTGTGGCTAATGGCCCAGCAGATCTGTGGCAAATGGAACCCTGGTCCTACAGGAAGACCCCTTTCTGTCCTTCTTGGACATCAGCTGGGCCCGTGCAGATCCCCCCGAAGCCCCAGACGGGCCTGCTTGCTCTGAGACGCACTCCCCTCCAGGGCCACACTGCCTCTCAGAAGCCTGTCTCTTGTGCTCTCTCTCAGCATGTTTCGCTGACGGCATCCTGCCCCTGGACATGGAGGCCAGTGAGTTGCTCTCAGACACCTTTGAGGTCCTCAGCTCAAAGGAGATCAAGCTTTTGGCAATGAGATCTAAACCAGATAAGGACCTCATTATAGAAGAGGATGACATGGCCCTGGCCAGTGTGGTCATGCAGGAAGCTCAGAAAAAGCTCATCTCCCAGGTGAGTGTGTTGCTCTCTAATGAGGCCTGGCATACCTGAGCCTCTCCATCCACCTCTGAACGTTGGTGGTTTACCTCAGACACCGATCCCACGCTCACAAGGGCCTTCACTGTCACCCCTGTGTGACCACTCTCCACCTGTTTCTAGCTCCAGCATCTCTCATGAGCCTGAACCCATTGCCCTTGCCTGCCTGGGTGTGCCAAGGGATCTCACACTCGCTCTGTTAAAACTGAACCACGCGCCTCTGCCTCCTGGTCGTCTCTCCCTCCACAGTCTCCGTTGTGGAGAAGGGAACCATTATCTGCCAGGTTGTCCAGAGGGAACGCGGTGCCACCCCTGTGCGGAGTCGGGCGTGCCAGGCGTGTGCTGTGTTTGGCAGTGAGTGTGGAAACTGGGATTTGAGTGACTTTTGGGGGCGACTTTGCCAGACCCAGGTTCTTACACCTCGCCTGGATGGCTCATTTGTATTTCCTGCCTGAGCCCTGAAGGCTCTTGAACCCAAAGAAATAGACTGTGATCACATCCAGTGTGTCACGAGGTCCTGTCCATTTTATCTCACAAATCCATCTCTCATGTTTCCACTGGTGCTGAATTTATTGAAGTCTGTGCCATTTCTGGCAGGCTCCTCAGCACCCTTTCTGTCTCTAGTTTCTTTCTGTTCCAGACTGTGCACCACCCTGCTGCCAGAGCAGTCTTTCTTCAGTACAGATTGGACCATTTTATTCCCCTGCTTAAAATAGACTTGAGGCAGATTGACTGCAGAGGGGCAGCAGGGAACTTTGGGGTGAAGGATTGTGGATCATATCTAGATTGTGGTGTTGGTTACTCAGTGTATACTTTTGTCAAAACTAATTGAACTGTTCAGTTAACACAGGTAAATTTTATCATACATAGGTTATACCTCACTAAAGATCTTTAATATGTAGGTTGGTGGCTTCCCATCATCTTCTGAATAAAACCCTGATTCTTCTTCAAGGCAGACAAAACTCTTATGTGTGCCATGCTGCCCCCACCCCATCCCTTCTCTCCGTGCTCCCCTCTCTGATCCCTCCATTCCAGATTTCTGTTCATTACTCCAGTGGGAGACATGCTCTCCTGCCTCTGTGCCTTCACACACTCTGCTCCTGTCTGCAGTGCCCTCTCCCACCCTGTCTTCCCTTTTCTGTCACCTAATTCCTGCACATCCTAAGTGTCACTTTTCAAAGAAGGCTTCCCTGACAAATGTTCCTGTTTACCCCTTCCTTCCTGTGCATCCCTCCTCCGTAAGATCCTTAACACCTGCCACTTGTCACATTGTGCCACACCTCATTACCCACAGTCTGCCTAGACGTAACTGGAGGGCAAGGATCCCTGGCTTCACTTCTCTAGCCCCAGAAGTCAGCTTGGTATCTGGTACAGAGAAGGTATTGGATAATATGTGTTGAATTGAATGCATTTAAGCCACTTTATAAGACTATCCCTATACTTACCATTCACTCAGACTCTTATTTATTAAACTGTTTCTTTTCCTATCTATTGCCAGGAACTCTGATAAGATTTTTTGGAAATGAGTGGTTTACAAGCAAGAAACCTGTACTAGTGATTTTAAATGAGAAGAAAAAGAATACTTTTCAGATTCTGAATGATTAATCTTGCATAGGAGGGCTACTATAGTGAATTATCTTTAGTTCTGAGAGATTTATTGCAAAACAGTTGTGGTTAGTGTCACTCATGGTAAAGAATACAAAGGCTTGGTCACATCAGGTGCTGTACAAATACATAGCACTTTTCTGAATATGTGCAGAGTTACACACACAAAAAGAGAGAGAGAGTTATAGAACTAGCTCTCTTCATGCTTAGCCATTTTCAACTATTGTTATTTCACCAACAGGAATACAAAATGTCTCTGGGTAGCCAGAATTGAATGCATTTTCATTCCAGAGGGAGGATGTTGAATGGAGGGACTGAATGTGGAGCCAAGGGTTCATGATGGGTTTGTGTGGCGGTTTGGAGCTTTTCATCAAATTATTCAATGTATTTCTAATTCCTTCTTCTCGTTTAGAAAATAAGAATAGTATGTATCTCCATCCTACTTTACAAAGCCTTCTGAGTGTTTTGAGGTAATGCTTATAAAGTCTCCAGGACAAAGGTCTTACAAAATCCCCAGTATCATAATCAAAAATCAAAAGTAAACTTACATAGTACATAGATTGGCCATACATAAAGGACTAAGTGAAGGAAAAGTCTTTGTCTTTCAGAAGTTTATGCATCTAAAACATGCCTTTGTGTTATTACAGGTTCAGAAGAAGAATTTCATAGAAAACATTATTCCAGTTATCATCTCCCTGAAGACTGTGCTAGAGAAAAATAAGATCCCAGCTTTGCGGGAACTCATGAACTATCTCAGGGTAAAAGATGACCTAGTACTTTATGGTTGCTGTGTCCCCGCCCCCAGTTCGTTACTCAGGATCTTCTGGCAGTTGCAATGCTGCAGTTAGTCCGGGAATGACTGGAACTCAAAATGCTACAAAACCAGCATTACATTGTTTTAGAACTGTACAGTGACACAGGCCGTGACTGCTGGGGAGAAGATGAGAGTTGGACCATAGGTTTCACGGAAGCTTGCCTTCTTCACGCAGTTGAGTTTGTGAAGAGCTGACTCACTGTGCTGAGCGTGATTCCAATTAGATTCAGTTTTAAAGACTTTCTCAACTGGGGTCAAGAACAAACTCATCATCTTAGTTCATTCTGGTGAGGGATAAAGTGGAAATTGGTCATCTTGTTTAATTTGGGGATGTGTACCTTTAACACTCTCCGATTTACAAGTCAGGAAATAACTGCCCTGTAGCAGCAGGCCTTGGGGACTACCAATCGGAGGCTGGGCTGCCATCACCACAGGTCCAAGGCCATGAAAAGTCTCAGTCTAAGCAGCCAGGATATGCATACTTGAGTGCAGACATAAATGAGGCCTCAGACCTTTCTGGCAAAATCTTTCAATCAGAAATAAATGCAGCATTTTTTTCTTTCTCTGTTTACACTCTGCTATTTTCTTCCTCAAAAAAATGCTAAGAATTTTTTTTTTTCAAAAAGGGCTACAACAAAATTACATTGAATATAATTTTTCAACAGCTGTTTTGGAAGGTAAGATGCGAAAGACAGGCTCAGCATATGGAAAAAAATAAGAACTTCCAGTTACTCTTAAGTTTTTATTGCCCTGTTTTAAACCTCAGAAAGAAAAAACTAAAAGAGCTTGGATCCTAAATAGATTACTTAAAACACTTAAGACAGATTGGTCTGTCTCCTGTTTTGAGCACAAGCCCATGGGACGGGCACTCGGCTGCCGTATTTGACAGCACAGTCCTTCTCCACGGGCATCCTCTGTTAAAGCAGCTCCAGGACCACCACCTCTGACCTAGGGACTCACCTTCTGGTGGCAGCTGGAAGAGGTGCTGGCTTTCCTTCCCTTTGTTGGGAATCCCCTTCCCTCATAGTTGGGGCTACCACATATCTTTTTCTCCATCTAATACTGTCAGGTGAAATGGTTTCTTTCTCTTAGCAAAGAGGCTTGGTCCCCAGCAGCCCTCCTTAAGACCTGAGAATGTTTTTACCCTGATACGACAAAAGGTTTTCTGTCATATCTTCAGAAGAGGACACAAAGATGGAATTAGAGCCATAGTTGCAATCCTCTGAGAAAGCTAGAGTAGACAGGTGAGCAACTCTTAGACTGTACCGCTTCCTGTAACTTGCTCCAGAGGCCCTGTCTGAGCCAGGACAATGCTATGTATCACCAGCCCACCTAACCTCTCACATGAATTCCTAAGGAGCCTGCCTCAGTGACACCACAAGATCCTTTGAACTGGTGGTGACCCAGACCCAAGCCAGACCACTCAGATACATCACTGTCCCCATCCCAGCCTTCAGAAATGGAAAGGGGGCAGCTGTTGGTGGCAGTTCTGTACCTTGTTATAAGTTCTGCTTTAGGCTGAGATTGTATGATACCACATCCTTTCTCCCAGCAGGAACCTGGGGAAATGCCTGCTAACTGGCAGATAGAGAGGAAGCTTCTTAAGAGATCGGAACTGTTAGTTAATATCTCACCTCATGCTCATGGTCGGTCCAAGTGCTTATGTAGTCAATACAAGTGTAATAGGTGTTCCCTGGGGAAATACCATTATAGTAATTAACTTGTTGGTTGAGGTCATAGAAATAGTCTGCACTCAGCAAAATAAGTCTTACTGTTCCTATTATTTATCAAGTCGTGTTGAAGAGCTTATTTATTTATTCAAGACAACATTAAAGGATGCCTCTGGGTCTGTTTTAGGAGGTGATGCAGGATTACCGAGATGAAATCAAGGATTTCTTTGCAGTTGACAAACAGCTGGCATCAGAGCTCGAGTACGACATGAAGAAGTACAGCGAACAGCTAGCCCAGGAGCAAGAGCTGGCAAAGCAAGCCGATGTGAACAGGGGGGCTGCAGGCGCTGATGGGGCACAGACAATGCAGGTAGATGAGCGGCCACCTTCAGTCTGACCCTCCTTTCCACTGTACTCTGCTGTCTGCTTTCCCAGCCTTTCAGGAAACCCACATGTAAGCAGAGGTTGGTCTCAATAGGCCTTTGGAACTGCTGCCCGTGGCCGCTGCATGTTCTTGGTTGTGCGTGACATACAGGTGGCTCGAGCACAGAGGCTTCCTTTCCCTCAAGGCTCTGTCACACGAGCTTTTCTGGAAAGTCTGTAACGATGGTTGGGGAAATGCGCGCATGCCCAGCAAGCAGGCTGGCTGTGGGGTTCCTTGATCTGCAGTTGTAGTGATCCTAGATAACTGGAGCTCCAAGGCGGTTGGGTCTGTTGGCAGTCTTCTCCCCACGTGCCCCTCTCTAGAACATACAGGCACTGGGAGGTATTTCTAGGTGGGCTGCTGCTCACTCTGAGACACAGCGTGCTCACTTCCCTGAGAAATTCAGACAGATCTCCTGCATTAAAAAATGATGAGGACAGGGCCAGCCCAGTGGCGCAGCGGTTTAGTTCGCACTTGGCAGACCAGGGTTCGCGGGTTCGGATCCCGGGCGCCCACCGACGCACTGCTTGTCAGCCATGCTGTGGCGGCATCCCATATAAAGTAGAGGAAGATGGGCACAGATGTTAGCCCTGGGCCAGTCTTCCTCAGGAAAAAAAAAAAAAAAAGAGGAGGATTGGCAATGGATGTTAGCTCAAGGCTGGTCTTCCTCACAAAAAAAAAAAAAAATGATGAGGACAAACTAACTGACTTTTTCTCTTCTTTAATGCCATAGCATCCGCATGTGGTAATCTGCTAATAGTACTGTTTCTGAAGAGAAAGTTCTACTTGCTCAGGGCTGACATGGTTTTAAAATAGATTACTTATGAACTTACTCATAGCATGTAAAAATTCCATTTTTTTTTTTTAAATAATAGAAGGTAAATACTCCTTATTTATCTTCTCTAACAGGTTGCTCTGAGTTTAGAAATAATGCCAGCTCCTGCTGGCCAAGAAAATGCCACTGCGCCCCCTACTGTGAGCCAGCCCTCCACACCCAGGCCCAGCTCTGGCCAAGCACCACCTCCTTCACTTGAAACTGGGCCCTTGAAGAGGTTCCTGCCCAAGGCCAGGTATGGAGCCCGCTGACCCCCTATCTGCACGTTCTCAGGGGCATCGGGGCCTTACCCGCTAGGCGTTTTCAGTGTGAGTGTTATCACTGCCTCCTCACTCCAGGCCCTTACCAGTCAGAGCTGGAGTGAGTGTGGCTGACGGAAGCATTTGAGAGAAAGTGGTGGTGGTTTCAGTGTTTTCACTTTCACTTTCTGCCTGTCTGTGGCCTGTTCTCCTCTGCAGGCCCATGTCCCTGAGCACCATTGCAATCCTGAATTCTGTCCAGAAAGCCGTGGAGTCGAGTAGCAGCCATCGGAGTCGGAGCGCAGGAGTGCTGCCTTTCACTTTAAATCCTGGCAGCCCAGACAGAACGGACAGTCACGGTAAGTCTGAAGGCCAGCAGATCTGCTCGGGTGTCCGTCTCAGACGTAGTGAGTGTACAGAGTAAAACCCAGAACGAGCGTCCTTCTCATCCTTTTAAAATGGTTTCTGTTTTCTTATCTTTAAAAACAAATAACTTTGGGAACTTGGGATTATAGGTAATAAAACAATGCATGTTTGTGATAAAAGATTTGGAAAAGAGAGAGAAATAGAAAACTCACCCATAGCAGAGAGGTGGTTATTCTTTCAGTCTTTCTACTCCTCACACATGCGTGTTTGATTTTATTTATAAAATTGTGATCTTAGTGTGTATTCTGTTTGATGACCTGCTTCCCTACACACACTTAAGAGTAATATATAGTGAAATTTTCCCATGAACTTTCCTTTCAGAACTTTTTTCCCGGTGGCTTAGTAGCATTCTATCTTGTGGAAATACCATAACTTACTATTACTACCCTATTCTCAGAAATGTAGGTGCTTTTCAATTTTGGGGAATAAATAATGACATAGTAAACATCCTCGTACGCATAGCCTTTATATATGTAATCTTTTGGACTAAGTCCCAGCCCTCGGAGGCCATGACTATTTTGAAAACTTATGATAGTGTCAAACCACCCTCTGTAATTCACTCCACATTAGATTCCTGCCAACAGTGCTTGAGTGTCCATTTTCCTACTTAGAAACACTGGTTTTATAATTTTTCTTTTTTTTTTTTTGCTGAGCTTTATAGACCAGAAAGGGTTATAGTTTTAATTTTCCATTTCTTTGACTCCTAGTGAGAATGGACGGTTTCTCATGTTTATCATTTATTTGTATCTTTCTGAATCACCTCTTTATAAGAACACTTTATTGGGATATTAACTTTATTGTATATCTTGCAGATATTTTTTCTCATTTGGTCATTTTGCTCTTTGATATTGTTTTGGGTTTTTTGGACAGATAAAACTTTCCCATTTTATCCTAGCGTCTTCATTCAGCTTGGAGCAAGAGTCCAATGCAGCTGTTGACCGTCTAACTAAGCGAGCAATCAGCACTCCTGAGAGTAAGTGGTGTGAATAAGCTGCCTTCTCCCGACTCTCCCGCGGTCCTGGTGTCTGTGTGGTTGCAGTGAACTTTCTGTCGTAAGAGAGTTCTTGACTGGATGAGGGTCTCCTGACGCTCAGCGGCATTGTAGTTCATATGTGTTCACTCAGTTAAACTGCCACCAACCCCGTGTGGGGTCGATGGAGCGGAGGCGCGGATTGGTGAGGAGCGTCTCCAGGCGGCGCCATTCCGACTATTGCAGAGCCGGCGCTGCGCCCTCCTGCCTGCCTCTCCAGGCAGCCGATGTGCTCAGCTAGCCCTGCTCTGTAGCTCTCAGACGTCAGCACCGGCAGGCCTGTGTGTCACCGAGGTCAGCTCCGGAGCAGGCGGAGCTTGAGATTCAGTGGCATGTTGAGGACTCCACTGCCGGCTGCCCTAGAGCCTCTGTCTTCTCACTCCATCAGGCGGTTGTTTCTAACGTCCCATTCTTTCCTTTTATTTCAAAATAGAGATGAGTTAGAAGCTTAGAGTGTATTTTCCCATTACTTGGTTTTATAGCTTCTTATAGTCTCAAAACCCATAAAAATCACTCCTTTGAGAAAATTATTATAGTATGAAGAAATTCTTACTGTCCAAAATCTGTAGTGTAGTTTGCAAGGCCCTGCCTGGCATGTCACCACCTTCCCCTCACTCTGCAGCCCAGCTGTGGGTGGTCTGTCCATGTGCCTGCACAAGCCTTGCTCTTCCCTGACTCGGCTTTCATGCGCCACATCCTCGTCCTAGAGCATCCCCTTCCCCCGAGTTATCACCTCTTCACCCTGCAGAAGAAGCCCTGCCTGAGCCTTCACACTCAATTAGGTGCCCCTGCCTGGTACTCTGACCTTGTCAGTGGGACTCACCTCACTTCTGGATAATTCATTGTCCTTGCTGTTAGTTTGTAAGCTGTTTTACTCTTCACTGTGTCTGCTGGGCCTCCCACAGTGCCTGGAACATGAGAGGTGTGAAACGGATGCTTGTTAGTGATTAGATGAATGGCAGAGCTGTGACTTGAACTCAGGTCTTCTAATTCCAGTTTCTGTGTTCCTTCTACAGCCCTATTTCTCACAGTGCTAATCTTGGGTGGTATTGTAAGAGGAGAATAGTGTTATGATGGTCTTCTTTATGATAACGGAGCACCCAAGTATCAAGCCATTCATTTAGTTGTGCATTCAGTCAATACACATTGATTGGACACCTACTGTGTTCTAGCTACTACTTGCGGCTCTGTTACCTGTGATGCTGTGATCTCCCAGAGTACTTACTGTGTTATAATTTTCATCCAAGCCCTTCTTTTAAAAAAAGAGATTAATGGATGAGCAGAACTCCTACCCCACCTCTTGTCAGATGACAGCTGAACATGACAGCTTTTGTCATTAAAAGCAGTGGGTAATTTTGGGTTCCTGTATATAGAACAGGTGTTATGTTATATATGTAAAATATTCAACCTCTTTCAAACAGAAAAGTTTTCTCTCTGCTCTGTGTTCCTAGCTCAGGGGCACCAAGTTTTGGCCATTGGGTACCATCTGCTGCAGAGACAGGGAGAATGCAGCTTATTCGAGTTTTGCTCGTCCCCAAGTCCCTGACTGCAGTCTTCGGTTGGTTTCCTAGCGTGTGTTCCTCAGCAGTGAAACCTGGCATGCCACGTCAGTACTGCTTGAATCTGCGTGTGTGGAGCCGGTCTGCACTGGAAATAACTCAGGTGTCCGCAGATCAGTAGTGTACTTTTTCTTTCTCCAGGCTCCTGAATGTTAACTCCCTGGGAATCTCTCCTTATTCTGAACCAGGAAGAGATGCTTGAAGAAGGGTCTCCTATTAGTTTTCCTTCCTGGGAGAATTATTAGATAACTTAAAAACATTCAGTTCTGTTTTCTCTAGTTTCTCTAGTTTATAAATACAAATTCTGTTGACAACTCTTACACGGGGTGACTGTCAGGAAGTAGTCTCATCTCTACAAAGCCAGTAGGAAAATGCTACCCAGCTCCACTCTTCTGGCACACCAGTGGTATTCAGCCTGAACAAAGTGGTTTTGCTAACTGGAAATGAATAATTTTTAGAGCTAAAGTTTAATTGAAGATCTGTTGGGGGTTTAGCAATTCCCTCTTACTGCTGTAACTCGGGCAGCAAAGATGCTTCTTCTGCCTTTGATTCTAAGCGCTTCAAAGTGCACGGGGATCTAAGAGCTACTGCATGGGCGCTTTTGTGAAGGCTGGAGACTTAGTACCTGGATGTGCCTAGGCTTCCAAACAGGAAAAGGAATGTGTATGCAGGGAGGGGCAATTTCAACTGCAGCACAAGGAGAGACTTCCCAGAAACAGGAACGGCAGAACCGAGCTCTCGGAATGGCAGTGATGACACCACGGTACTCCAAGGCTGTCTGTTAACATAGCCTGAGTAGCTCAGGCACACAGCTCTGCGGACACACTGGTGGGTTTTCAGATGTAGACTAAAGAGGTCTAACCGGTACTCCTAAGAAGGTTGCAGTGTGGTGGGGAGAAGGTAAGAAGTGTTCTTGCAGGAGGATGGCAGGCTCTGCAGGATGGTCAGCACCCAGCTGTTGAGCCTGTTCTCCATTCTGACAAGTGTCGTAACAGCAGCTCATGCAGAATGGTACAGGGCTCAGAAGAGGGAGCAAGCCACTGGGAGAGGCGTCACCACCAGGTCTCAAAGAAGAGATGGTATATTGTAGCGGATCAGGGAGGGTCTTCCAGACAGAAGTAACTGCATGTTGCAGACCCAGGTATGACAGAGCAGGACCTGCTGAGAGCGCAATGAGGATCAGATACAGGGGCTTGCAGTGCACACACAGCAAGTCGGTTGTCAAGGTGCTTGGGGCCAGCATGCACAAAGGCCACTATGCCCAGCTCAGACAGAGGCTGGGCTCTAGGCCTCCTCTAAACACTGAGCTGTGAGGATGCTTGCGCAGGGCAGTAACCTTACCAGATCTTCAAACAAACTTAACTCTAGTGACAAAGGGGATGATAGCTAATAAACTACAATAGTTGGTAACATTCCTTCAGTACCTACCTTGTACCAAGTACTGTGTTAAGGACTTAACAGAAATAATTTCATTTAACCCTGACAACTCCCCTGAGGTAGGTACCTACCATAGTCAGGAGACCATGGACATATGTCCCATTTTAGAGATGAAGGAACTTGAGGTTCTTAGAGTAGTTCAAACAACGAGTAAGACACAGAGCCAGAACTCAAACTCAGAGTCTGTGTTCCTACACTCTGCTCTCCTGCCTCCCAAGGGTGAACTAGAACGGGAGGCTGTATGTGGGAGGCACTGTGATAGATCAAGGGTGAGGTGAGCTCGGGCGTTTATAGTGAGGTAGGAGAGGAGGTAACCGAATGAGATAGTAGGAGGATAGAAGTGATGGGATCGGTTACTGGTTGGATGTGAAGAAGTAGCTAATGATGCCTGGCACTTCCAGCTTGGAGAGACCATTGACTGAATAGGAATCTAAAAGGAGCATGTTGAGGAGTGGAGGTCACGAGTTGGTGAAACACCTTCAGGGAATCCAGGTGAGGGACAGTAGCAATGTAGGAGTATGACTCAGGAGGGAGGTCTGAGCTGGAGTTGGGAATTTCAGCATATAAGCAGTAACTGACGACATGGTGGGTGGAGAAGCCAGAGACAATGAACAGTGAATGCTCAGGGGCCAGCAAAGCAGTCTAGGGAGGGGAGTGGTCAGAGAAAGAAGAAGTCAGACCAGAGACATGAAGAAGGGATGTTTCCGGGACAGAGTCTTCAATACTTTCATGTCCTACAAAAAGGTCATGACAACACATATGTTGAGGCCTGACTGACAGGGCCGCTGGATCTGACAGCTCAGGTCCTGCTGTAGAGACTGGATCAAACAGCAGAAACGCCATACCTGACCTTGCTCAGGTGACTTGATTTGATGTTGTCTTTCACCGCTTTTCACTAACTGTGCTGTTTCCCCCTTTACCCAGAGACCATCAACGATGTCACATTTGGTGCAGGAGTCAGCTACATAGACACGTCACAGACTCCTTCCTCAGTCAAAGGCAAGTTCCCGTCCTGTCAGTACAGGAGTCGCTTTGGAGTCCTGGGAAATCTGAATTTCTTTGTGTTTGACTCCCTTTCAGAGAAAACTGAAGCCCAGAGTCAAGGAAATGACATTTTATGTTTATCATTACCTGATAAACCGTAAGTTTACCAAGAGTTTCTTTTGAGGTAGATGTTCTTGTCAGGGTTTTTTTTTTTTTTTTAATTCCAGAATGATGGTGTCTTTTCTTTCCCTTAGGCCTCCACAGCCTCAGCAGTGGAATGTGAAGTCTCCAGCCAGAAGTAAAGACAACCCAGCCCCCAGCAGGAGATCGCTCCGAAAGACCCCCCTGAAAACAGCCAACTGAAAGGTGCATTCCGGGGAGTGTCAGGAAGGCAGGAGCTGTGAGGAAGCGTCCTTGTTTCTGCATGTGGAAAGGCAGGCACATCACTTGCCTCACCCCCGAGGATGCTTTCATTACGTGAGGTCAGAGCTGCTCCTCGTGGTTCCAGCACTAATTGCTCACCTGCGGAGCTGGCCAGTCTAAATTTCTCTTTATGAAATATGTGGTAAAAAATTGCAACATAATAGAGAAATTGCCTTAGGTATTTAGTAGTATAACTTTATCTGTTTGCAAGTATCAAGTCCATTCTCATAAGCTGTCTTCTGGTCCTTAAGGAACACAACATGTCAACTGTCTGTTATATAAATCAAGCCTCTCTTAGCTGGTTTGATTCCTTATAGTACCTAGTTTCCTGTATCTGATGACAAGATTTTGATTGTAACATTTTTTTCTCTTATTTATAAGTTGCAGATTTTTTTTAAAGTGTACATCTTTCTAAAATGGAATAATAAAGGTTAAGCATAAATATAGCCTCCCAGTAATCGACAGAATTTTTCTATTTTTAGAACAGGACTATTATGGGTAGTCATTTTAATTTACATAAAGCATTTAAAAATGATAAAACCAAATCTTTTCTGTTAGAAAAAAATGAGAGTTTGTCTTCAAGGTTCGGGTCATCTGTCCCCCTGCCTTTCTCCCCAGTCAGAAGCTGCCTGCCTCCTCACAGCAGACATCCTTCTTAGTATATAAATACAGCCCTGCTTATGAGAAAATGGCTCCATGTCCTCACCCAGAGCAGCCAAATGCTGGTTTGTGTGACTAGTCTGCTGGGGAATGCTCCCATGAGGGGGAAGGACTTTGGTCACTTCTGTTGGCACCATTAGGTAACCTTTAAACACAGGTATGTCTATGTTTTGTCCAAGAATGACCAAAAAGGAATTCATTTGGTTCACTTTTTAATCCCAGTATTATAGAAGCAAAAGTACAGGGTTATTACTGTTTCAGTGTTTTTAATAGAAATGTGGTTGTTGGATTTGAGGGGTAGAATGTTATTGTGATCCACCCACCCACAGCTCTCCCATATATGAACTGGGACACGCATGGACGCGTCATTGGTAGAGGGAGTCACAGAGCCGCCTGAGTCAACAGCCGTATCAGTCATCTCTGAATCAGGTAGATGATGAGGCAGTCTCTTTTTTTAAGATTTTATCATTTTATTTTTTGGTGAGGAAGATTGACTCTGAGCTAACATCCATTGTCAATCTTCCTTTTTTTATGCTGAGGAAGATTGGCCCTGAGCTAACATGCATGCCCATCTTCCATTTTATGTGTGGGACACCCCCACAGCATAGCCACGCTTGGGACCCGAACCCGCAAACTCCAGGCCACCGAAGTGGAGCGTGCGAACTTCACCACCACCACTGGGCTGACCCAGCAGTCTCTCTCTTTAAATGTGGGACTGTGCCATTTTAAGTACTTGCCTAACAAACAAAATGCTAGAAAGAAGAGGTAAACCCAGTATAAGAGCAAATGAGAAAGAGAAATGATGAGGCGAAGTTGACTTTTTTAAAAGCTTTTATAAATGAAGTTTAACAAATACCAACTTATAGGTGTGTTAGTACAAGTCTGTAATATCTATGTACAGCAACCGCCACACCAAAGGCCACAACAGCTTTGTATAGGCCTCGAGTCTTTAGTCACATTCATATCTTAAAAACATATGAATGTTCCTTTCCTCTCTACATTTTTACAGTAATAGGCAGCTACTTCCCAGACTCCACGCTCACTTCTTTCTGCTCCATCAGACCCAGTTCACATGGCACTAGGGTAGGAGGTTTTAGGGCGTAGGGAGGGAGGCGATGAGGCCACCCCCTCACTATGACAACCATGCTAGAGGCTAGAGTGTTGTTCCCCAACAATTAGAAGAGGGGGAGCTACCACTTTCTACCAAAAGGAGGTGAAGATGAAGAGACAGTCTTAAGTCTAAGCATTCAAGACATAAATGCAGAAGATGGGTACCATTAAACAATTACAAAGAGTTGCCCACTGCTTCTGCCAAATACCCCAGGGCAAAGTATTTCACATAACTTAAAAAAGAAAACTCAACTTCAGTCTCAAGTATTAAATAAAAAAAAATTCAAAGTATAAAACTTTAAGACACTGCAAGGTTAATCCCAAGATGACTGTGTCGTCTGACATAAAAACCATTCTCTGAGCACACAGCAGAAGGGGAGGTGCTCCTTTTGAGAAGCCCCTCACATATAATCACTTCACACCACGAGTTCAACACAGCAACGTGTCTGTCTGAGGCGAAGATCATCTGTTCTCGAAGAACAAAGGCTTTTGAGTGATACCTCTAATGTCCCCACAAAGTGAGCAGCAGTGTCTTGGGTAGATAAAAACTTTAAAATCAGAATTAGAAAACTGCCTTTGATGCCGGCACTTTCCTTTCCTCGCCGTCAGGCTTTCTGCCCTGGCTGCACTGCCTGGTGGCCTTCAATAGCCTGGCCTAGCTGCTGCCACACAATGGTTCATTGTGAGTGGGACACAATCTGCGGTGTCCCGGCACTTTCTTCACAGCCAAGAGGAATAGTAGAATTCATTTTCTTTAAAAAGTATTATTGTAGTTGACAGATTTGATTTTAAAACTGCCTTTGGCCCTGGACAGTCTTAGGAACTACACAAATAAGTAAAATGATTTTAAAAACCACATAGCGGTAGCTGCTTTGTTTCATGAGCCCTCCGACCAAAAGAGCTCTGTCACAGGAACCCAAAGGCTGGGCTGCCACACCAGAGAACCCTCCTTTCCTGAAGTGTCCACCTTAGACCTGCCCTGGGTCGAACCAAGTATGTGTGGTACGTGAAGAACTCTGTGAAAGCTAACCAGTACACAAAGCCACAGTCGGGTTCAAGATGGCAGTGGACATGCTGGCTGACCTTCAAAATTAGTAGCCAATACCAACTTAGAGTGGGGCATACAACTCAACCCCGGGAGTTGACCAACATGACATGTCTAACCGCCCCTGGGTGGTCTTTGGGCATAAGTACTTTTAATAATCTAGGGAACAGGTGGTTCAAAGCTAACCTAAGAGCTCCTTAGGTTTCATTTGGAGAGATGCAAACAGATTTCAACATTACTCAGCTGGAATTTTTTAAAGGTTTCTTAAGCAACAATGGTCTGATGTATAGATGGCATAAGTTTTCTTGTGAAAAAATGCTAAAACTTACGTGGAAAAAAGGAATGTTCCAGTAAGGCTCCTTGAAAGGATTCCTTGGATTAAAATACTCTTAATTGATATTTTCAAATTTAACACTAGTAGCTTGGAACTCCTACCGTAAGTTGAACTTTTTTTAAAAAAATAGGTTATTTAACATTGTATGACAACATATTTACAGTTTAAATAGAAATTTTCTTTTCAATAATCAAAATACATCTTTAGCAAAAATTTAGAATGTAAAATTTTATAAAATAAACATCCACAGAAAAGCAGAACATTATTTCAGTACCATTTCAGATTTAGCTTAAGATGAAGGTTTTCCCTAAATACTGAAACCCTCCATGGACAAGCAGGGTTCCTACAGGTAAGAAGATCCCTTCTTCCAACAAGCAATTTACCTTCCTGGTTTTGGCTGTTTTTATAAAATGCTGATCCAAAAAGATTCTCCAAGATGGACACTACAACACTGATCAACAAAGCCTTTAAGAAGAAATGGTGTGGTGCTGTGTGTGGGCCACTGGGGAACAGGTCATTGCATAAACAGCCTCTTTTCTGGATTCACTGATTTGAACTCTTCAGCTGCAGGATTTCACACTGTGATTCAGGTTTCCAAGCCCTACAATGCTGGCGCTGCATAGCTACCTTATCGCCCTCACGTGGGGCTCAGCTGGCTGACGACAGCGAGTGGCATGTAAACGGGCTTCACGGGCTCGCGGTGGCCAGCCAGCAGAGTTGGCAGGAGCAAGAGCTTCC
This sequence comes from Tapirus indicus, assembly GCA_031878705.1. NCBI lineage: Eukaryota > Metazoa > Chordata > Mammalia > Perissodactyla > Tapiridae > Tapirus > Tapirus indicus. The sequence continues at coordinate 82,842,886 of CM062924.1, read as the reverse complement.
AGTCACCTACACCCGGGTGGAAGCCAGGCGGAAACAGCCTGGCATCAGCCTCAGTGAACTCATTCAGGTTCTCTTCCTTGTGATGACTATGCCCATCTTGAGGAAAATTCTTTTATTCATGTGGCTTGTTAAAAAGTAAGAAAGGCGTAATGGTCAACTTTGGCCAAAACAAAAAGCTTTTGCGCGAGTGTGTAGCTCTGTCCAAGTGCACCCAGCTCCCAGGCAGCTCTTGATCGGAGTTTCTAGTAGAGGTATTTGCATGTGCTCTCAGCCACAGAGTCCGATTCAGATCACAAAGGATGACTTGTGCCTGAAGTCGCCCTGCAAGGCCAACACCAAGTTAGAAAGTGGCCATCCTCTACCAATCAGGGGGGCCCTAGTGGGACAGTGGTCAAATCGAATGCACCATTTCCCCAAAGAAGAAACTTGGGGCAAAACAAATCAAATGAAATAATTCTTGAAAAGTAACATCTACTAGAGCTTGCAAACTGTGGATGCCATTAGCATGTACATACATTATTGGGAAGGGCAAAAGAGCTCAGGGTCTGGAATATAATTCAGAAATCTTGTTTCATATGGGAGCCACTTAAAAAAAGGAACGTCATTTCCCCTGTTGGGAACACCTCAAATTCTAGGTTTCCTAAATGACGTCTGCTCTGTTCCCTCACTCACCTCCTCCTCTGTCCTGATGTAGTTAACTCCGTCTGGCTTCCCTGGATTCTTGTAACTGTGAAATAGGAAAACAGAGTACTTCAGTGACAGCTGACTTGTCATATTAATGCCAACTTGAACGCTGTTTTCTTCACTTAAGACAGGCTCACCTTTCCCCATTCTGTTTGTTGTTGATGAAGTAACCACGTCTGTATGCACAGCAGATGCCTGCTGTTATCAGGGCCAGTACAGCAAGGACAACCAGGACCCCCCCAATAATTCCACCAATGTTCAGGTCATCTGGAGAAGAGGAGGTTTGAGGGAAGAGATGATACACACTCTCTGTTGTTACAAAAGACCCTGAGACCCCACTGTGCCTCCTTCCCTCCTCTCTCCTTCCACTCCCCACCCTCCCCTTACACCTACCCCAGCAGAAGAGCAAAGTGGGAACACTACACTCCTAACCTAGAACATACAGGGCCCCATAACCCAGGGTCTCACTTGTAGAAATATTACCCCAGCCCTTGGCCCCATAAGACATTAACCACAACCCTGCTCAGGACAAACCTAACATGTTTGTCTTTAACTTACAGGAAACCACAAGGACAATGAGAGGAAGGAGGAGATGGCTGGGACATATAGTTAAAACCAGTTGAAGTCAACATGGAAGCCTGACTTGACCTGACATAGACCTTGCGGCTCATTATATGCTCATTGTAGTACATTACCATGCTATATAACACATCCACTGGCACCATGACAGTTTACAACTGCCATGGCAATGGCAGGATACAACCAAATAAGGAAAGAAAAGAGGTGGCACCCTTGTTCCCCCGAAAAGCCTGCCCAGTTCCCTGAATACCTATGAATATTCCTCCCCTTCATTACTTTGACCCCTCATAACAGCTGCTTAATTGCCCCAGGAGCTGAGAGGTTGATTTGTGAACATAGTTCCCACTTCTCCATTCTTTGGTCATTGACTAAAGCCCGTGCTTTTGAAAGCTCAGCTTCAGTTTCATTTCAAATCTGCAACACTGAACAGAAAACAACCCTCTGAAGATAAAAAGGGCTGATTGTGGGTTTGAGGCCCACTGGCCCTGAGCTCTTCCTCGGGTCCCCTCCGATTGTGGGTTCAAGTCCCATCGGAGGGAAGCAAAATTGGCTTACAAATCCTCTGGCTAAATCCCTGAGAATATTATCAATGGAGGAAATGGTTACACTATAAAGACATTATTAGGAGCCAGGAGTCCTAAGGAAGAAAAAGTGACTAATTTCCAGGGCTTCCCTTTGCTGTGGATTAATTGGGAGGAAGAGAGCTAGTTTCAAGCAGTACTTAAAAGTAAAAAATACGAGGTGAGAATGTCACCTTTCACTCCACCAGCTGTCTGGCCTCATCCATAAGCCCTCTTAGAGGAAACCCCTTCACCCCTTTTCTCCTTTCTGTATACTGGGCAAAGGTGCTCCATCCCCTTTGGTGTGGGGGCACTGGGGGCTGTTTCCTTCATGCAAATAAAAATGCAGTGGAAAATATGCAGGGGATATATCAACAAAAGCCAAGTAACTTGGAGTTGTTAAAATTCTCCCTTATCCTAGTGCTGTGGTTCTCAAATGTGAGTGTACAGTTGAAAATCAACTTGAAATTTTTATTTTAAAATGTCAATTCCCAGGCTCCATCCCTAGAGAATCAATAGGTCTGGAGCAAAGCCCGGGAAAGTTCCTCCTGCTCTACAGCAGTTTCCCAAACTCGACAGACAGACGAGAAGAATCACCTGGAATGCTGTTTTACACACAGGCACTTCCAGACCTCCCCTGGAGATTGGTTCCATATGTGTGGGGTAGGGTCCTGGAATTTGCACATGAAACAGTGGTCCCCAATGACTCTTAGGATCAGGCAAGCCTGGAGAACACTGCTCTAGGGGGTGGCTGCATGGAGGGAGGAGGGACCACAGAAAGTTCCCCAAGTGATTCTGACATAGCCCATCTGCCCACGTCACCTCACCTTTAGAACCAGTACCCTAGAGAGCATCATCACAGAACAGGGTGAAATTATTGGAGCTAAAACTCTGGGTTTCAGCTTACTGCAAAATGGTTATAATTCGATAAACTTCTGGAGACCACACACAACCTTATATTTTGATAATTCTATCAATTACCAAAGAAGTGAAGTTTATTAAACTCAATTAAAAGTTATAGGATTAGCCTTGTTTCCAATACCAGAAGACTCTAGAAAGTCTATGTTGAGGAGATAAAACATATTGCAAAGACCCACTTACTCCTTTAGCTGTTACTCAGAACTTTCTCATCTTTCAGTGTACCTACCCAAGTGGATTTTGGTGGATCCAGTCATCTCCAAAAGAAAGCTGACCCATGGCAGAAAAGTTGTCTAAACTGATGGTCTAATATTAAATTTAAAATGTCCCATCTACTTGCCAGTCTTCAGATGAAATCTTTTCAAAAAGTAACTCACAGACTTCCATCTCCTGCTCCTCACATCTGGCTGAGCCCGCATCATTGGAGGCAATGCAGTAATACTGCCCAGAGTCCTCCTTATGAACAGCGCTGAAAACCTGTTTCAGGAAATTACAGGTAAATAATGAGACCAAGCAACAAGGTGGACCTCTAGGGACGGGAGAGCAGAGGTTGCCACCTCCCACCCCCCAATCTGCTAACATAGTGAAATCTGGAACATAGTGAAACGTCTGCTCATTTGCTGTTGGTTTCCCTTCGGCTTCCCAGTCACCGTCCACATTCTTCCCTGACATTCTTTTCTGACACTCTTGCCTAAGAACTCCCAAACAATGAGATCTCCTTTGGTATTTGGAGATAGCAAAGCCTAGAAAAATCCATAATGAGATGCTGACTTGACTTTTATTCAGGAAAAAGGACTCTGATAACGAGTGCTCCTGAGGTAACACTTTGGCAATACCAACACAGAGGATCCCACTAACCTGGCTCATTACCCCATGTGGTAGACACACCCCAGACCAGGAGAAGTAGATGGAGCAAGAGCTTGTGATGTGCTGCTGAGGGCAGTGTGTCCTCTGTGCAGGACCAATGTTGTTTAATCTCTTCCCCCACTACTTCCCACCACCACCACTAGGTTATTTTGAAGCAAATTCCCAACACACTGTATGCAAAAATACTTCAGTATTTATCTCTAGAAGATAAGGACTTTTTAAAATCATAACTACCATACCATTATCATGCCTACAGCAGTTAACAATTCCTTAATGTCAAATATCCAGTAATCAAATTTCCCTGGTTTCTCATGATTTTTACAGGTGGTTACTCAAATTAGGACCCTAATGACATCCACTCATTACATTTGTTTAATATCCCTCTTCAGTCACTTTTACTCTACAAGTTCCCTTCCTTTATTTGACTCCTTTAGAACTTATTTATAAAAGGAGGGGAGGGTCATTGTTCCTGTGGAATCTCTGACATAATGGATTCTTAGCTCCTGTTTTATAGTTTCACTCTCCTAATAACTGCCCTTTTGGAAACAGGCATCCCTTTCCCCAGTAAAGATGTTTCCATCCTCACCTCTTAGAAGAGATCTTACCAGAGTGCCTGTTTCAGAGTTTAAGAGAAAAGAGGAATTTCGAAATCTGGGGTTGGCTCTGGAATCTGTGGGCAGTGGCACATCATTGCGATACCAGCTGTAGTGAGGCCGGGGGTAGCCCTCGCTCTCTTGGCAGTGCAGCGTTGCTGACTTGCCTACTGGTACAGCCTTTGGTACTCTGCACACGGGAGGCACTGGCTTCACTGTCGGAGAAATACGGGTTGTGTTTAAAATCAGCAGCATGGCTCTATTCTTCCCAAAGCCCGCAACAAACTGGCTCCCAAAACAAGGAAGTCAAGCAAAGATTCTTGCACCACTGCCATCTCCAGGGTCATGCCTGCAGACTGTGACCTGCCGCCTACACCCATTCCCTGTGTTTCCCCTCCCCACGAACAATCCCACTGCCCATTTCCAATGCCTCCAGCTCCCTGTGGTGCGCCCACGACAGCTGGTGCACGACAGTGGCAGAAGCTCCACTTCCCTTCTCACCTTCCACCCCAACTCAGGCAGTCTCAGCTCTCAAAAGTTCTCCCTCCCTCAGTCGTGTGACACCCTCAGGGATACAGCTCCAGAAGGAGAGGAAGTAAGAGCTGATCGTTTTATTCTGCAGACAGTCCTGAGGCCCGGAGGGGATGTGTTGTAACTCCACACACGTTCCTAGCCTACACAGACAATGAGGCCCGGAGGGGATGTGTTGTAACTCCTACCTTGCACAGTCAACTCAATGACAATCTCGTCAATTTCTTTGCGGTCATTTCGAGCAACCACCTCACAGCGATAAAGGGCTGAGTCTGTCCGGGTCACATTCCAGATCTTTAGAGAGGTTTTCCCCAACAGTTCTGCACGACCTGCCAAGTCTCCTACAGAAAAGAAGACACAGGGCACTACAAAACTCTTTGAAGACATCTTTGCCACTAGAAGAAGGGGGTTTCAGGGGCCAGTGTGTGAAGCCTCAGTAAGAAGACTGCAAACTGGTTTCTATTTTCTTCCCATAGAACAGAGGGGAACACCCCCAGGACACCGAGCACCAAACAGCACCTGGTGTGGAAGAGGACGCATTACTGGAGTCTCTGCTGCTAAAGCAAGGACCTCATTTCCTTTTCATCATTCCCCAGCTGGGATTCCCCAGAAAAGAAAAAAATCAAACAAAGAACATTAAAAAACAATCAACATTCCACAAATGGTGCTGGGACAACTGGATACTGAAGTGCAAAAGAATGAAGCTGGACTCCTACCTCACACCATACACAACAAAAACCTTACTCTAAGAGCTAAAACTATGAAACTTAGGGAAAAAATAGGCATGAATTGTCATGACCTTGGATTCGGCAAAAATTTCTTAGATATGACACCAAAAGCAGAAGAACAACAAAAATAGTTATATTGACCTTCATTGGACTTTCATAAAATATTTAAAACTTCTATGCTTCATAGGACACAAGCAACTGAAAAGACAACCCACTCAATGGGAGAAAATATTTGCAAACCATATAGCTGACAAAGGATATACAGAATACAAAAAGAATTGGCAACTCAACAATAAATAGACAAATAACCTAACTAAAAATGGACAAAAGATTTGAATAGACATTTCTCCGAAGAAGATAAACAAACAGCCAACAAGCAAATGAAAAGATACTCAACACCATTACTCATCAGGAAATGTAAATCAAACCACAATGAGATACCACATCACACCCACTAACACGGCTATAGTCAAAAAGATGAACAATTACAAGTGTTAGTGAGGATGTGGGGGAACACACTGCTGAGGGAACATAAAATAGTGCAGCAACTCTGGGAAACAGTTTGGCAGTTTCTTAAAAACAACTATACATGCCACTACCATATGACCTAGCAATTGTACTCTTGGTCATTTATCCCCAAGAAATGAAAACTTCTGTCTAAACAAAAACCTGTACAGGAACGTTCATAGCAGCATTAATGATAATAGCCAAAAAAGTAGAAATAACCCAAACGTACATCAATTGATGAATGAATAAAAATGTGGCATATCTACAATGGAATATCATTCATCCATATAAAAGGGAATGAAGTACTGACACATGCTACAACATGGATGAACTGTGAAAACAATATGCTAAATGAAAGAAGTCAGTCATGAAGGACCACATATTACAGGATTCTATTTACATGAAGTGTCCAGTACAGGCAAATCCATAGAGATGGAAAGATTAGTGGTTGCCAGAAGGTAGGGGTACAGGGGATGGGGAGTGAACGCTAATGGACATGGGGATTCTTTTGGGGCTGATGAAAATGTTCTGGAATTTAACAGTGGAGATGGTTGCACAACTTTGTTGAATATACAATAACCACTGAAGTATATACTTTAAAAGAGTGAGTTTTATGCTATATGAATTATATCTCAATAAAAAAATTCAAAGCATAAAAAGACACAGCAGCTCTTTCAAAGAAGCATGAAGAACCTGGAGAACCTGGAGAATGGCAAATAAGGGAAGGAGTCAGGAAAATAAGACACACAAAAAAAACTATCACTAAATTTGTTGATTGGTAACAAGTATAGGAAGGATTTACCATAATATAATAAAAACAGCAAAATGCTTATGATAGAGGATGAACATTTCCAAAGGTATTTCTAATAGGAAGGTTTGTTATCCCACTGTCATTAGTAGAAGGATTAGAATTTCTACCATGTAACCATGTAAGAAAACAGTAAGTAAAAATCTATCAGGGTGCTTTTGGTACAGTCCTGCATTAAGGCAAGAGAAGAGGCCAAGTTTTCCTCTAGCCCTCATATTTTGTGTGGTAAATACTCTCCCCATCCCTCTGGCTAAGAGTAAAGCGTTTAATTCCCAGAAACAGAAAGTTCCTTAAAGAAAATTCTTGCTTGGATTCTCTGATGATCAAAACTGCATGTACAGGGTTTATCGCAAGCAGCCTAAGTTGCCAGAGAAAACTGACTTGTTTTCTGAGAATAACATTTCCATTTCTTCAAATTAAGATGTGGGAGGACGATATTGGTGGGAAACAAAACTATGTTGAAGAGCCTATAACTCCTGATCATATTGAGGACCCGAAGCAGAAAGACCGTGTTAGTTTGTGTCCACAAACTCCTTCCCTTCTCTGAAACCTCAACTAGCAACTGCTCAGAGAACTCTGAAGCCACCCCACTTCTAACTCGCCCACATTTGCACCTCATGAGTACTTCTTCCCTCTGTCAGAATGGAGGTAATGCTCCACTTCACGTCATCTGTGATTCCCTCATCTCCCTCCCTCATTACAGCCAACTCCTACCATTCCTCCTCTTTAATCTGTCTCTACACTGCTTCAGCCTTAGCTCAGGGCACCAGCAGCTCCCTCCTGGGTTCTGCAAAAAAATTCTGAATTGGGACCCCTGCTCCGAGTTTTGCCCATCTCCAATCTCCTCTCTACAAAGTAGCTAATTCAGTCTTTCTAAAGCATAAAAGTGATCATGTCACTTCCCCCTTAAAATCTTTCAGTGGATCCTCCAGATACTGTCCATTCGTGCCTGGCATTCAGTGCATCTTGTGTGGCCTGGCATACCTCTCCTGCTTCATCTGGAGCCAGTCCTGCTTCCTGCTCCCTCTCTAAGTCCAGCTGTGGTCGAGAACTTGCACTTTCTCCAATAAGCCAAGCTACCTTTTGCTTCTACATCTTTATACACACCATTCTTTCTCGCCCAACACCTTTCTCCCCCATCCCAAACCATCTTGCCTGGCTAGCCAGCCTTTCTTCCCATCTCTGCCTAGATGTCACCTCTAGGAAGCCTTCCCTGACCACCCATCCTGCCCCTACTTCACATAATCTGAGAGTACCCTGTGCTTCCCGCTGTTCTAGCATGGGGGTAATACCCTGCTAACTGGTCTAGCACATGCTTTCTCCACGTGGTGTACTTGGCACACTGGATGCTCAGTAACTGCTTGCTGTCTTCTTGCTGCTCCATATCACCCTGCTGATTAACTCACATCACCAACATCATGGATCGTAATAAGAAGATGGCCTAGGAAAATGTTCACTCTGATACCTCAAAAAGATGGGTTGCAGATAGATTAAAACCCTAACTAATGAACTATTATTTGTTGAAGCTGAGTGACAGGTACAGAAGGTTCAATATACTGTTCTCATTACTTTTGCATATGTTTGAATTTTCCATAAGTAAAACAAACAACCAATCCTGGCTACAGATGCAGGACCAGTCGGAGGAGTCTCTGGCCACAAGTGCATGCCTGGGCCTTGTGTCCAACAGAGAGAACCACAGGACCATACCCTGAATTTTGTTGTCAAAAAACACATATGTAGTTTGGTCATCTTGAATTTTCTTCCATTCAATCCTGGGGTCATTTGTCTGTGAATCCGTGATGATACAAGACAGTTCCACACCTAATGAGCAAAGCAAAAAAAAAAGACCTCTCGGTGAATGTGGCACAATTTCAGGTTCACTTGTAAACCTAGACCTTGCAGGCTGACTCTAGTTTGAGAGAGGTCTTCATACAGATTAAAAATCTAGCTACTACTGGCTCTAAGAGACTTTAAGAAAAGATGAATTTTGCCAGAAAAACAATAAAGATGATTAGCAAAGACTTTTACTAAATAGAGTACAGGCTCCCCCTTCATACTTTGCTTTTATATAAGAAATTTCTAAATTGTGTAAGTACAAAACTAGGGCAGGAATCAGATTTTAGCCAACATGAAACCTGCCAAGTCCCCGCTGGCCTGCACAAGCAGTGCTTCACTGACACACTTGCCCATCAAGTGCACTGTTGAGGAGCCACCCACCTGAACATCTCTTGGCAATATATGTACATGTATGTTTGTCCTGCGTTGGCTGCAAGACTACCAAATGTCCATTAGATGGTGCCTGTTCTCCTCTTAGTCTCCCTTGTACTTACTTTCAAATTCCTGTACCACTGGGTTTCGGTTGCTGGATTTGAGATTCACAGCCCCTATCAAACAACCTGAAGCAAAAAAAGAAAAGTAAAATCAGAGGCAATGCAACTCTACAACAGCAGAGAACCCTCGGACTGAGGTCAGATTTGTCCCTTCTATGTAGGCTACAACCACTAACCGTAGAGGACGGAAAAATATATTCCAAAACAAAGTCTCTTAGATAGAGCAAGCTGGCTGCTTTCTCTCTGACCTCCACTGGGAAGAACCAAGAGAAAGAGGAGTCCTGAGGATTCACTCTACTTAATCTCAGAACAAAGCCCCTAGAACTTTACAGACTTTTCCTCTAGGAACTTCCTTCTTGCTTAGAATCATTGTTAATCCTTTCACATCCATCATCCAGACACACCTAGGCCTTGTCATTCCTCCTTCCTGCCTCTCCCCTCTCCTCTAGGCTTCAAATCCAGCAAAGGCACTCTCAGTGGATTTGATGCTGTCCAAACTCTTGGCCTAGTACTTTCCCTTTAGGATGGCATCAACACTCTCTGGGTATAGAGACCACCTCGCTGTATTAGCCGTGTATCTAACCCAGTGATTCCCATCCATGAAAAGTTTTCACCACTCTTTGGTAAAATAAGAAAAAAAAATAACATGATGATTTTCATGAAGCTAAGTTGAATGAAGCTATCGACAAAATCTAGATATGCTACTTACATGGTAAACCCTTTCAAAACTAGCATCTGTCTACCCACATGTTTCAACAAAGATTAGAAACCAGTTTATCATGGTCTCAAAATTTCTTAACCAATTTTCTTGGAGAGGAGATCAAGTAGGTATAATGATCACCTACAAAATGTCATTCTTCAGCTACTTGGCTCTAGGAAAATATGCCATCTCCAAAGAAGGCCTTCATACATAAACCCTTATTAAGGTCTCTGGATCTTAGCTTACAATACCAGCTAAAGAAAATGTGCAGAAAGACTTGTACTCTAAGCTGCTTTCTAACTCGTACAGAGGTGGGCTGCAGGTCACAACAATCCATTCTTTTCCTTTTTAAATCTTATTTAATGGTTCAACAACATGTATACATTCCCAGTATACATTTTGATCCTTTCTTTCTTATTTAGTAAGACTTCATTAACTACAGCAAAAGCCTTAAAGACTCTAACAAGAGGGATAAAAGTCAGAAGTATAATATACCTGAGTTGCTGTTAGTTTCTAAAACACTCACTTCCACAAAAGGTTGCAGAACCAGGGCAAGTGAAGATAATTTTATTTTGTTTTAGTTAACTATGGGCTACTCCTTTCAGAGGCCATAAATACATCCCCTGCATGTGCAGCACTTTCTACTTTTCCTTCAATTTGAAAGCTCCCAGTAACCCATTAATAGAGAATAATATATAATGCTTTTAATATCTACCAAGGCCACACAGGTTCCTTCTAAGGAAAGTGACTATGGACAGCTCTTTCAGTATGATCACTATAATTTAGATGACGAGACGCCGAAACTCTGGTTACAAATGACTATGACCAGGGATCAGCTTCAGACCCAAAAGACATCTAAGAAGCCTTAGATGTAAATCCTGAGGGCTTTGCCCAACTTGATAATGATTGGACAAGCCAATTTGATCCTTTCTCTTAAGAAGCATGAGGCTAAGAGAATAAACTAGAGAGTTTATAGAGTTGAAATAGAGAAATAGAGTTGAAGTAGAGTATAAGGAGAGATAATCTGACTCATCAAAATGGTGGAAACACTAGAGTTGGTAACAGATGAACTAGAAGACAAAAAAGATTAACACTAAAGTTACTCTAGTGTCTGCAACAACGTTGAATTTTCATGAAGGCCAACTGAGATATATTCTTTACAATAAACCTCTAAGGTAAACTAAGCCAATTTGTTTCCTACAACCTAAAAGAAGCTAAGGTAACACAGACCCTTTCTTATCCCTCTACACTGCAGCAAAGGGGTGAACGCTCTATCCTTCTTAACAAAGGCTTGGCCTGACCTCTCTTGCCCAACTACCCTTGATAAGTTTTACGGGCAGCTGCTTGTGCCAATCCTAGAAGACAGTATGTCCCAAGAAGATTCAAGAATAGAAGACCACTTCAAGCAAGTGAAGCTCTAGCTTAAGTGATTATTCACAACAGCTAGGCCCTAGGTCTAACAAGGGCCCGAGCTGAGTCCGTCCTCAGAATTTTTCTCTTATTCCTAAACAATTCTTAAATTTATAAATATTCATAACTCCTTACTTTGCCCATCCCCAATGGTCTATGATTCCACTGTAAGATAGAGTAATAACTTGTGTAAAAGAATGGTGCTTTAAGGACTGGAAACCACAAACCTAACACTTGAAGATATCATAAGTAACTCATCTGGAATACTATCCGATGCCTGGGGAGAAGATCCTGACATAACCAGTTAGGAAATGGGGTCTGGAAGCCAACCTTGAAATGGTGGCTGCTGGAGTTTAACTGGGCACACATTGAATGCTAGTGCTATCAGAACACTCACACTGAGATGACCTTGTTTAAGGCTGAGCAAAGGGTTTTTTGGAAGGAGAACAAAGGGAAATCTGTTACACTATCTTTCACATGTTGTTTCTATTTAATTTCATATCTATCTTGGCTTGTCTATCAGATTCGAAGCTCTTTGGGAGGATCCATTCACTCAGCAATTTTTATTCAGTGCCTACTATGTGCTAGATACTGGCCTAAATAGTAGGGATGATGCATGCATGAATAAAACAGATAAAAATTTATGCTCTCATGGAGCTTACATTCTAGTATAAAAGAAGTAGTATTATATTTATTCACCTTTATATCTTCTATTCTAGCACTGAATGGTGTTTACTAGGTACTCAAAAAGTGTTTCCTGAATAAATCAATATGCATTTTTTATATTCTAGATTGGATTTCCTTGAGTTTTCCAAAATATCATTTGGTTGAATTCAGTTTGCTCACAGAGCCATAATTTAGCCACTCTGTTCATCCTGCTCAGGAATATATTACTGAATCTTGGACTTAGAAAGGATCTAAGATACGTGTCTTGTCTCTATTCAACAGCTCTTAACCAAATCTAAGACTCCCGTCTGAGGCAAGTATGGTAATTTCCAAGTGTATTATGGTTTCAGCATGTGATCATTAAAATTCAGTACACTGTTCACTCAGTTTCCTCCAATGGTTACATCCTACATAATTATGACACACTCACAAAACCAGAAAATTGACATTTGTACAATACACGTGTTCTATATCATTTTATCACATGTGAAGATTCCTGTAATCACCACTGCAATCAAGATATGGAACTATTCTATCACCACAAAGATCTCCCTCATGCTGCCCCTTATGGTCACATCCACCCTGCCACCCCTCACCCCTGGCAACCACTAATCTGTGCTCCATTTCTATAGTTGTGTCATTTACAGACTGCTTTGTAAGTGGAAATATATCGTAGGTGATCTTTTGAGACTGACTTTTTCATTCAGCATGATGCCCTTTAGATCCATCCAACTTGTGTCCAACAGGAGTTCATTTCTTTCTTTGCTGAGTAGTATTCCATGGTGTGGATGTACCACAGTCTGTGTAACCATTCACCCACTGAAAGACATCGGGGCTGTCTCCAGTCTGGGGCTATTATAAATAAAGTCACTGTGAACATTTGTGTACAGGTTTTATATGAACATGTTTCCTTTCCTCTGGGATAAATGCCCAAGAGTACAAATGCTTGGTCCTATGTTGTCTCATGGTTAGTCTTTTAAAGAAACTGACAAACTATTTTCCAGAGTTGGGCTGTACCAAAAATTCATCACAGGAAACTTTTTTCTAAATGCTTTTTTTTTAAACTTAGAAGGGTATACTGGACCACTCTGTACTATCTTTGCAACTTCCTGTGAATCCATAATTATTTCAACATTAAAATGTAAAATACTCATCTTTTCTAAACTGATGATGGTGAATATCAAATCACTATGGCATTTTGAATCCACTGGATACACTAAAAAAGGTGAAATAATTTTATTTTAAAGTGTTAACATTTACAATATACCAGAAATTACATGCTTAACAACTATTTAAACTTACATAAGAAATTTATGTAAGTTCTCCTGAATTCTTTTAATGAGAACATAAGTAAAAAAAAATCAACTGGTTTAACTGCATTCATGATCAAAGTATACAACAAGAATATTTATGAGACCATGACTAATTTTGCAGTGGACTATGTGCTCCAGGCATTTCATTGAATATTAATGTTCTCAGGTTTTGCTTTTGGGCTCTCTAAAAGACAGCAGCAGCAGGTAGAGAATCTGCTGTTCCTACCCAACTGAAGGTTTGTGAATAGAGAAAATCAGAGTCAGGGTGACACAGAGTTTCTCTTTACTAAACGTGGTATTCTTACCTCAGTAAGACATCTACAATCGAATGTGAGAGATCCTGCTCCACCCTTGGATCCTCACAGTTTTCTATGTATAAACTATATGAGTGATCCAGTTTTTCCACATTCTCAACATCATCACTCAAATTTTTTTTTATTCTGGTAAAATATACAGAACATAAAATTTACCATTTTAACCACTTTTTTGTGTGTCATTCTGTGGCATTAAGTACATTCACAATGTTGTGCAACAATCACCACTATCCATTTCCACAACTTGTTCATCATCCCAAACAGGAACTCTGTCCCCATTAAACACTAACTCCCCATTTCCTCCAAACCCCAGCCCCTGGCAACATCCATTCTACTTTCTGTCTCAATGAATTTGCCCATTCCAGGTACCTCAAAGAACTGAAATCATAACAATATTTGGCCTTTTATGTCTGGCTTATTTCACATGGCACAGTGTTTTCAAGGTTCATTCAGGTAACATGTACCAGAATTTAATTCCTTTTTAAGACTGAATAATATTCCACTGTATGTATATACCACATTTTGTTTATCCATTCATCTGTTTGATGAACATTGGGTTGCCTCTACCTTTCAGCTGTTGTGAATAATGCTGCTATGAACAATAGCGTACAAGTATCTGAGTCCCTGCTTTCAGCTCTTTGGGGAATATACCCAGGAGTTGAATTCCTGGATCACATGGTATTTCTATGCATAACTTTTTGAGGAACTGCCAAACTTTCCCACAGTGGCTGTACCATTTTACGATCCCATCAGCAATGTACAAGGGTTCCACATTCTCCACATCCTCACCAAGATTTGTAATTTTCTGTCATTTTGTTTTTGTTTTTTTAAATAATGGCCATCCTAATGGGCATGAAGTGGTATCTCATTGTGGTTTTGATTTACATTTCCCTAAAGGTTAGTGATGTTGCATATCTTTTCATGTGCTTATTGGCCATTTGTATATCTTCTTAACGTTTATGTTCTTCTTAATGTTGAAATGTTTATTCAGGTTCTTTGCCCTTTTTTGAAGGGGGCTGTTTTTTTGTTGTTGAGTTATACATGTTCTTTGTATATTCTGGATATTAATCCCTTATTATAAATATGCTTTGCAAATATTTCCTCCCAGAGAGTTATATTTTCACTCTTGATAGTGTCTTTTGATGTACAAAAGTTTTTAATTTTGTGAAGTCTAATTTATCTATTTTTCCTTTTGTTGCCTGTGCTGTTGGTGTCATATCCAAGAAATCACTGCCAAATCCAATGTCATGAAGATTTTCCCCTATATTTTCTTCCAAGAACTTTTTATATTCAGATCTTACATTGATCCATTTTAAGTTAATTTTTGTATAAGGCAAGGGTTCAGCTTATTTAGAATGTGTATACCCAGTTTTTCCAGCATCATTTGCTGAAAAGACTGTGCTTTCCCCATTCAATGGTCTTGGCACCCTTGTCAAAATTATTTGACCATATATGCAAAGATTTATTTCAGGGCTCTCTATTCTGTTCCATTAGTCCAAATGTTTGTATGCCAGTACCACACTGTTTTGATTACTGTAGCTTTGTAGTAAGTTTTGCAATCAGGAAGTGCAAGTCCTCCAACTTTGTTCTTTTTCAAGATGACTTTGGCTATTCAGGGTCCCTTGAGATTCCTTATAAATTTTAGGATGGGTTTTTCTATTTCTGAAAAAAACACCATTGGGATTTTGATAGAGAATGCATTGAATCTGTAGATTGCTTTGGGTAGTGTCAACAATTTAGTCTTTTAATCCATAAACAAAGAATATCTTCATTTATTTGTATCTTCTTTCATTTCTTTCAGCAATGTTTTGTAGTTTTCAGTGTACCAGTATTTCACCTCCTTGATTACATTTATTCCATGGCATTTCATTCTTTTTGATGCTATTTTGTAAATGAGACTGTTTTCTTAATTTCCTTTTCAGATTGTTCATTGTTAGTGTGCAGAAATGCAACTGATTTTTGTATGTTGGTTTTGTTTTCTGTTTTCCTGTTTTGTTTTCCTCTTATTAGCTCTAACAGGTTTTGTGTGTTTTTTTGGTGAAATCTTCAGGGTTTTCTACATATTAAGATCATGTCACCTATGAATAGGGATAATTTTACTTCTTCCTTTCCAATTTGGATGACTTTTATTTCTTTTTGTTGCCTAATCGCTCTGACTAGAAATTCCAATACTATGCAGAAAGCAGGTATCCTTGTCTTGTTCCTGATCTCAGGGGAAAAGCTTTCAGTCTTTCACCATTAATTATGACATTACCTGTGGGTTTTTCATACAGGGCTTTTATCACATTGAGGAAGTTCTCTCTACTCCTAGTTAATTGAGCATCTTTATTATGAAAGGGTGAATTTTGTCACATGCTTTTGTTGCATTAATTGAGATGGTCACATGGTTCTTTTCCTTTATTCTATTAACATGGTGTTTTACCTAATTGATTTTCATATGTTGAATCATTTTATTGCATTCTGGGAACAAATCTCACTCATTCATCATGTATAATCCTTTTAATATGTTGTGGATTTCAGTTTACTAGTATTTTTTGTAAGATTTTTGCACCAATATTAAGGAATATTGGTCTGTAGTTTTCTTTTCTTGTAGTGTCTTTGGTGTTGGTAGTAGGGTAACGTTGGCTCTAAAGAATTGAGTTAGGAAGTATTCCCTCCTCTTCAATTTTTTGGAGGAGTTTGAGAAGGATTGGTATTAATTCTTTAAATGTTTGGTGGAATTCACCAGTGATGCCATCTGGTCCAAGCTTTTCTTGGTTGGGAGGTTTTCGACTGATTCATTCTCCTTGCTAGTTATAGGTCTATTCAGATTTTCTATTTCTTAACGATTTTTGGTAGTTTGTA
The DNA here is from genome assembly GCA_031878705.1 of Tapirus indicus. Lineage (NCBI taxonomy): Eukaryota > Metazoa > Chordata > Mammalia > Perissodactyla > Tapiridae > Tapirus > Tapirus indicus. The sequence continues at coordinate 82,826,534 of CM062924.1, read as the reverse complement.
CATTTCTAGGAATTTGTGCATTTCATCTAGGTTATCCAATTTGCTGATGTATACTTGTACATAGCATTCTCTTATAATCCTATTTATTTCTGAAAAATCAGTAGTTACATACATCCCCACTGTCTTTTCTGATTTTAGTAATTCAAGTCTTTTTTCCTTAGTCAATCTAGCTAAAGGTTTGTCAATTTTGTTTATCTTTTCAAAGAAGCAACTTACAGTTTTGTTGATTTTCTCTACCGTTTTTCTATTCTCTTTTTTATTAATCTCTGCTCTACTCTTTATTATTTCCTTCCTTCTGCTAGTTTTGGGTTTAGTTTGTGCTTCTTTTTCCAGTTCCTTAAGATGTAACAGTCTTATCAATATGAGATCTTTCTTTTCTGAAATGTAAGCATTTACAGCTATTATTTTCCCTCTTAGTACCACTTTCACTGAATCCCATAAGTTTTGGTATATTATATTTTCACTTTCATTTGTCTCTAGGTATTTTTAAATTTCCTTTGTAACTTCTTTGACCCATGGTTAAGAGTGTGTTAATTTCCACATATTTGTGAATTTTCTGGTTTTCGTTGTTATTTATTTCTAATTTCATTCCACTCTGATTAGAAAAGATACTATACAGGGTTTAAATTTTTTTAAATTAGGACTTGTTTTTTGGCCTAACATATGATCTACCCTAGAGAATGTTCCATGTGCACTTGTGAAAAATGTGTACTCTGCTGTTGTTGGATGTAGTCTTCTGTATATGTCTGTTAGGTCAAATTGATCCATACTGTTGTTCAAGTCTTGTATTTCCTCATTGTTCTTCTAACTTTGTCTACCTATTATTGAAAGTGGGGCACTGAAATCTCCAATTATTATAATAAAACTATAAGGCTGTTAGGGTGGGCTTTAATCCAATCTGACTGGTGTCCCGATGAAAACAGGAGATTAGGACACATAGAATGATGTGTGTGCACAAAGCAAAGACCATGTGAGGACACAGCAAAAAGGCAGCCAACTGCAAGCCAAAGAGAGGCCTCAGAAGAAACCAAACCTGCTGACATCTTGATCTTAGAATTCTAGTCTCATTGTGAGAAAATAAATTTCTGTTGTTTAAGCCATCTAGTCTGTGGTATTTTGTTTTGGTAGCTAGCAAAGTAATACAGGCTCTGTTCATTCTTCTTCATTCTTTTTTCTTTCTTCTCCCCAAACTTGATAATTTCAATTGTCCTATCTTCTAGTTCACTGATTCTTTTGCCTGCTCAAATATGCTATTTATCCTCTCCAGTGATTTTTTTCATTTCAGTTATTATACTTCTCAGCTCCAGAATTTCTTTTTGGTTCCTTTTTGTAAATTCTCTCTCTTTGCTGATACTCTGCTTTTGCTCTATAATGTTTTACTGATTCCCTTTCCGTGTTTTCCCTTAGCTCTTTGAGCATATTTAAGACAAATGATTTATCCAGGGGCCAGCCCAGTGGTGCAGTGGTTGGGTTCGCACGCTCCGCTTCGGCGGCCTGGGATTTCGCAAGTTAGGATCCCAGGCGCGGACAGATGCACCGCTTGTCAGGCCATCCTGTGGCAGCGTCCCATACAAAATGGAGGAAGATGGGCACGGATGTTAGCCCAGACCAGTCTTCCTCAGCAAAAAAAGGGGGGGACTGGCGACAGATGTTAGCTCAGGGCTAGTCTTCCTCACCAAAAAAAAACAATAAATAAAGTCTTTATCCAGTAAGTCCAAGTCTGGGCTTCCTCTGGGATAGTTTCTGTTCATTCATTTTGTTCCTTTGAATGAGGCATGTTTTCTTGTTTATTTGTATGCTTTGTGATTTTTTTGTTGTTGAAAATAGGGCATTTGACTATTATAAAGTAGTTATTCTAGAAATCAGATTCTCCCTCCCAGGGTTTGCTCTGTGTGTGTGTGTGTTGTGTGTGTTTTAAATTATTATTGTTGAAGGCTGTAGTAGTCTGTTTTGAGACTTTCAAATGTTTTTTCTCAAACACTATTCCCTTTTGAGCATGAACATTAAGGTTCCTTCACCTCATCTTCAGCTAACATTCTGACAGAGATCTCCTAGTCTGATAGAGATTTCCTTGAATGCCAAGAGCTAAAACAAACACCACCACCACAAAAAAAGAAACCCAGAAAACAGGAAAGAGAGAACAGCCACCTCTACCAAGTGTCTGCAGACTGCTCTGTGCAGGGGCGCTCCTTCACCCCAGCTGCTCTGTGCAGGGGTGCTCCTTCACCCTAAGCTGGGCCTACTCTGAGGGTAGGGATCACCCTGAGGTGTTACGTAGTTGCTTTTGGATGTTCTAATTTCCCAGTCTCACCATAGCTTCTCTTCTGGGCCTTAGATGCCCTCTTGTATGTCTCTACCCAAAATCTCTTCAGGCAATTGCAGGTTTTTAGTCCCTTGTAGCTTTTATAAGCAGTGCCTGCTGCTTCTTCCAGCTGCACTCCAAGTTGTGTGAGATAAAGACAAGCACCTCATGTCAGTCTTTCAGGTACCCCAGACACGGCAGAACAGATGTACACAATAATTTACAAATAAGTTTGCTCTGCTCCCTCCACTTTGGGATTGGGGGGAGGCTGTGCTGGGGAGAGGGTGGGGCAAGGGTGAGTAAAAATGTCATAACACTCTCCTATCATTTTGAAGATGGCTTTTTCCTTGATTGGACATTTGCTTGGTTGCTATAAACCTTTGACTGTTTTCCAGAGCTCTTATAAAGTTGGTTCAGCTTCTGTTTGTTTGGCTTTTTGATGTTTCTGTGGGGGAACAAGAGAACCTGGAGTTTCCTATTCTACCTTTTGCTGATGTCACTCCAAGCTAGCACTGTCACTCTTTTTATGTTTTTTAATTTTTTATTTTAGCCATTCTTATGCATCTTTGCACCTCCAATTCCCAACCATCATACCTGGGATGCAAGAAGTCTTTGGAAATGTTATTGACTGTAAGTGGGGAAGAGAGACACAATTTCAATACAATATGATAAATGGCATGACAGAAATCTCCAGAATGTAAGACAGCTGGCTGAAGAGCCAGGATTCAAACATAGGAGTGTCTGACCCACTGTCTTTGCTCTTTCGGTGTTTATTCTGACAATGTAGCTCTCACTGTCAATTGGGAAACTCGCATTTTTGGCTTCCATGATTTCCCAGGACTTAATTGCTTCAAGTAGAACTGACAGATGTGTTTTCAACCCAGAAGAACTAGGTGACCCAATCCAGGACAGAGGTAACCATTCAGTGTTGTGCTCATAATTCCATTTTCAAAGCTCTTCTATACGCCAAAGCTATGAATTACTATCAAGAAATGTGCGCCCTGTTTTTAATACTCCTACTGACTTCCAGTGTGACTCTGTACTCCTCATTTTTCCCAACTGTAAAATATTATTAGAAACTCTTTGCCCTCCTTTCACCAATAATTGAAGATAAATAAATTAAACAAATAGAAGAGGGATCATTTATCATCATTATTGTTATTATTATATTTGCTATATAGGGGCAAATGTCCTTCTAGTGGCCAAAAAACCCGGTAAATTTCAGATTTAATGGCTTTAGGCCTGAGGCAAGAAAATATGTTAAACCTGAATACCATGAATGGAATAAGACAAATGAGGATCCCAAGAAAATCCAACATGAGGTCTAAGGCAGGTGAAGTAGAGGCAGGCTGGACAAAAGGAAGGAAAGAAGAGAGGGAAAGAGGAATTGAAAACAAGAGGATTCAAAGGCAGCAAGAAAAAGAAGAAAAATAAATGAAAACTTGAAAATGTGATTCCTGACTTTACACCAAATCCAGAAATTCTAAATTTTTGAGCATTAAAATATGCTTGAACTCATAGCTGGCAAAAGCTGTTGGTCTTCTAGTTCAATGGTATTTAATCCTACCTGGGGCATGGATGAGTTCTGAGGATGTAGACACTGGGGTCCACTCCCAAAGTGGGCTATCTCTGCAGGTGAACAGACATCACAAAGGATTCATAAAACCACACAGAATGGCATTTCCAACTATATTAAAGAGAAGACTCGAACTCACATTGGTGTGTTCTCAAGTCAATAATAATTATAAAAATATACCAGATCAGTGTCAAGCCAAGGCTAAAACCCAGGAGGGAAACCTTCTTTTTTTCTGTAAAAAATACCCAAAAGCCTCTGATTTTATTTTTATAAGCAAAAAATTCCACTGCTTGGTTCACTGTGACACTGTGTGCTTTCTGCCTGGAAGCATCTCATACCCAATGGGACAGTCATTTCACCTAGACACCAGGGCAGACAGGGACAGTAAGGAGCTCTGAGAGGGTGCACACAATGAAGGGAAGGGAAGCTGAATATGGGCCAACCTCACGTTACTCTCTGTTCTCCTCTATGCCTTTCTTAATGTTATTCTAGGAGTAGCAGTTGTACTCCATTCTCCATTGGGCCTACTTGTTTGCAAAATATTAAACTAATTCTGTATTTCTAGAGTCATCAAGCTTTGAAATGGCTTATTACAATGGCATTATTTCTTATTCTTAATACCAAGGCCATTAGAGATGTCACAGTTCCAGGGGTGGGGAAGGAAGTGAAGATGATTCCAAGTCATTCCTTAGATCACCCTTCAAGACAGTAAAGACAAGTGGTATTGTTCCCAATTTATGAATGAAGTGTCTAAGTGACTTGCCACTAGTCCATAGATAAGTGATGAGGCTAGTCCTCAAGCTGTGTCCTCAGACTCCAAGTCGAACGCTCTTTCCATTACACTGTATTGTCTACGATTCCCACTTTTCCCAGTGACTCCATAAAAGAAATTAACTAACATTTGATTGGTTTTACATGTGTGCATGCTTGACAAGAAATATGGCACGAGATGATAAAAAACAGTTAGTTTGCGGGCCAGCCCTCGTGGCCTAATGGTTAAGTTTGGCGTGCTCCACTTCAGCAGCCCAGGTTCAGTTCGCAGGCACAGACCTACACCATTCATCTGTCAGTGGCCATGCTGTAGTGGCAACCCACATACAAAAAGAGGAAGAGTGGCAGCAGATGTTAGCTCAGGGTGCAAAAAAAAAAAAGTTTGAGAATTCCTTCTCTACAATCTAACCACTTATTTCCCAAATGCTAAATGACATTAATATGGTCCACAGGCAAGGCTATTCTACAATGCATCAGGGCCAGGATATCTCCAACATATTGATGCTAACCATATCACACTATTAGAGAAAGAGAGAGAAGTTACTGATATCCTTAAGGCTCAACAGCTAGGTACTATCTGCAGGACTTGGGGAGGAAGAAACAAAACCAGGATTCAGAATGGTTATACATGGGAAAGATTTATGTCCAAACACATGCCCTGTGCCATAAATAGTGGGATCTGACACAGTTTTTTATATAGGAAGACCTGACCAAGAAACTGAGACTGCTTCCTGGCTCTGTCACAGATATCCTGAACCACCTCCATCTGCAGAGTCCCCGACCAACCCAGTAAAGTGCCCCTCCCCACAGCTGTGCCCCTGTCTAAACTAGTGAAGCAAGAGCCTGAGGAACAAGGCACTACTGGGGAGAGAAGGACCCCACTGGGAATCCTGCCCTGAGGGTGCAGAAACACCCCTGCCCTCAAGTGAAGAGCACAGGCACTGCCCAGTCAGGAGGTTCCCTCTCTGCTCCCAGAAACAGATGACAGAGACATGCACATAAACAAAACTGCAGGGCACTGCAGCACAGACACAGCAGAAAAGAACAAAGAGATGACGGCAGGGATGGAGCACACTGTGGCCATTCATCTGCATATAAGTCAGGCCTTTGACATCAGCCTTTGCCCCATTTTGGTTAGGGAGCCCGAGCACAGCAAACGCAGAATACAGAGCCAGAGAACCTTGGGGTCAACTTCTAAGTTTCAGTATCATCTGGTCAAGCAACTAGGCTCAAGAATGACAAGCATCTCACCCCTCTGGACACTGGTCTACAAGGAAAATATATACTTTTCCTGAGAAGATAAGGGTGGGCTGGGCAAGGGATGTGATATAGAGTATAAATTTTCACATATAAGTAGCCAATCAGCAGTGCTCAGAGAGAGAAGAGCAGATAGACACAGAGAAGTGAGACCTTTAAACTCACCAAGAGCATTATTTTGACATGTAACAAATGTGATGGTAAGATGCTTCTTGTAGTTCAGTTCACTATTCTGCTAAAATGGAGAGACGAACCCATTAAGGTACTTTTCTCTGAACAAGATTGTCAACCTACCCTGCAGGATCGATGCCTAATGTAGAGAAAAGAAAAAAGCAGACACTGTCCTTCCTCCCACCAACATTTTGATAATTAATAAAGCAAGAGGGAACTAAAGGGTAAGTAGACAGTGCTGCCAGGAATTTAACAAACTGTACATTCTTCTGAGTATCGTCTGGGTTGTCTCACAGCACATTCTGAACACTAGTTAAGCCTCCCAGCATTCCATCGAGGTAGGTAAGGATGACTACACTCATTTCCCAGTTAGGGCATCAGGTCCTGGAGAGGTTAATGTCTAAAGCACAAAGTAAAAACCAGAAGCCAGGAGTCCTGACTCCTAATCTCTATTTCCCTGCTCTATTTCATAATCTTTCTTATAAGAAGAAACATATTATTAAAATCTATCTAGAACTAAAAGAGACAAAAACAAAAAAGTGTAAAGACGATCTGGAACTAAAAGGGAAACATGAGTCAGACTGTGAAGCCCAACCTCATATCCTATTGTTCTACTGAAACCCTTTCTTAGGTGAGTTGGCAAGGGAAGTGGCCTTAAAAAAAGCCTCTGGAAGGATATGCAGATGGCACCGGCATCTTCAACACAGCCATCTCTTCCTTCCAGGGAAGATGTGAAACGGAGTTAAGGGGGAGTGAGGGAGTAGGCAGATGGGAATGATAAGGCAGGAGAGGAAACTGACATTCACAATGGCCTTCAGAGCTCACGCAGGCTCCTGGATTATTCTCTGAAACTACTGTGTTCTTTGTTTCCCCTTCCCTTTCCTAATCTGGAACGATTTTAGCAGCTGTGGATGACAACTGCAGTTACTTATTTCAGAAATTCTGCCAGGGTCTGAGGATCTGATGCAGACATGTCACATGATGCAGGGGCCTTTTAATACCATTTCCCGCCCACCTCCTCAGCCTCGAGAGCACACACACCTTGAATTCTAACTCAGTGGACTCGGAAAGGGCTGGATCTGTATGTTTGCCAAGCCTCCCAGGTGATTCTAATGTGCAGCCCCATTTGGGTAACCCTGCTAAATTAACTCATTATGTCAGGGCCCAACCCCAAATCTAGAGTTATGTTCACAGAAGCACGGCCCTATTGTTGGCACTGGATGATGCCTGTTATTATTCCGAAGAATTATTGGCTATAAAATACTTCTGGATCCTCAGACAAAAGGAATAACAACATAAAACATTATAATTAGAAATTACATTTAAACCATAACAGATGTTCAGGTAATGTTAGTGTCAGCCCACAAACTCCCCGACTCAGTAGAGGCTGGTACACTTTGATTAACTCTTCTAAGCCTTAGCATACTGTACAAGCATTCTGAAGCAGAGTGAGAGTCCACAAAAAACTAAATTCCAAAGATGACCATTCAGCCCACATCCAGACAGATCAAAGTCTCAAAGTGCAAACTACCTGTCTTTTCCTCGTGTGGAAACGAAACCAATTGGAACAGCAAAATAGGCTTGCCGGCTCATGAAGGGAATACTGGGAGATAAGGGGCTTCTTTCCAGCTTTAACAATGGCTATTATCATTTAATTGCAGAAACAGCTTAAAGAGAAAAGCCAATAGCAGTCTTAGCTCTCCATGAAAAATAAAATTAATTTGGGTTTATACTCATTACTATAAACCAAGAGGGAAAAGAAGTTCTTTTAGAAAATGTTTTCACTTTAAGTCAGATGTGTTGCTCACTAAAAACTAGTTAGTTTGTCTGGCTCTCTAAAGAGTTCTTTAGACTTCCGGCATTCTGTCCAGTTCGTCTCCTGCTCAAAAGAAACTTTTCCCTGACCAAGATTGAAGGAGGGTGGGTGCACGTCAGCATGCATCACTGTGGGACCTCACTGGTCTACTGGGGTCAACTCTAAAAATAAAACGAGAATGCAGGCTTTCCAGTGGAGAATATTTACATATCTATTCTTCAAGGCCACTTTTGTGTGCTTGCTTAACAGAATCCATCTTAGAAAAGAAAATATTCCATAAAATAGCATCTTTTCAATGATGTCTCAGTTCCTTAACCAATTTTTTAAGGAATTTAATAGCAAGAGCAGGGGCAGAAAGTGCACGTCAATGACATTTTTCAGACCCATTCACCCACACACACAGCAAAGCATATACAGTAAATCGATCAAGTATGGGTTCTGACAAGAACACAGACAGTTGAAGCCCTGGTTAAAGCTTGTCCATTGTTACTTTGGTTAAACTAAATGATTACACAATCGAAGAGACCCTTAAAAATAAAGTATAAAGAGTCTGGCCCACTGGCATAGTGGTTAAGTTTGCGTGCTTCACTTCAGCGGCCCAGGGTTCGCAGGTTTGGATCCTGGGCGTGGACCTACACACTGCTCATCAAGCCATGCTGTGGGGACATCCCACATATTAAATAGAGGAAGATGAGCACAGATGTTGGCTCAGGGCCACTCTTCCTCACCCAAAAAAAGTATAAAAAGACCCAACCAAATATGGAATTCCAAATAAATCTGGCTGTAATGGTTCATTTTATGTGTAAACTTGGAGGATATTTTTGGATGAGATTAACATTTAAATCAGTGAATCTAAGTAAGCACATTGCCCTCCATAATGTTAGCAGGCCTCATCCAATCAGTTGAAAGACATGAATAAACCAAAAAGACCAGCCTCCACAAGAACACAGAATGGAGAAAGGATAGTCTCTTCAATAATTAGTGTTGGGAAAACTGGACAGGCACATGTAAAAGAATGAAACTGGACTACTTTCTTACACTGTTTACAAAAATAAATTCAAAATGGATTGAAGACTTAAATGTAAGACCTGAAACCATCAACTCCTAGAAAAAAAAATAGGCAGCTCTATGACATCAGTCTTAGCAGTATTTTTGGGGGTCTGTCTCCTCAGGCAAAGGCGACAAACACAAAAATAAACAAATGGGACTACATCAGACTAAAAACCTTCTGCACAGCAAAGGAAACCATCAACAAAATGAAAAGACAACCTACTGAATGGGAGAAGATATTTGCAAATGATATATCACATAAGGCGTTAATATCCAAAAAGTATAAAGAACTCATACAATTCAATATCAAAAAAACAAACGATACAATTAAAAAATGGGCAGAGGATCTGTAGAGACATTTTTCCAAAGAAGACATACAGATGGCCAACAAACACATGAAAAATTGCTCCACATCACTAACATCAGGGCAATGCAAATCAAAACCACAATGAGCTATAACCTCACACCTGTCAGAATGACTATTATCAAAGAGACAGTAGATAACAAGTGTTGGCGAGGATGTGGAGAAAAGGGAACCCTCATACACTGTTGATGGGAATGTAAACTGGTGCAGCCACTATGGAAAACAGTATGGAGGTTCTTCAAAAAATTAAAAATAGAACTACCGTACAATCCAGCTATTCCACTTCTGGGTATTTATCCGAAGAAATGAAAACACAATTCGAAAAGACATATGCACACCTGTGTTCACTGCAGCATTATTCACAACAGCCAAGATATGGACGCAATCTAAGTGTCTATTGATAGATGAATGGATAAAGAAGATGTGGTATAGATATACCATAAAATATTAGCCATAAAAAAGAATAAAATCATGTTATTTGCAACAACATGGATAGACCTAGAGGATATTATGCCAAGTGAAATAAATCTGAGAAAGACAAATACCATATAATTTCACTTATATGTGGAATCCAAAAACGGAAAGAAAGAAAACAAAACAGAAACAAACTCTGTATTAGATACAGAGAACAAATTGGTGGTCGCCAGACGGGAGGAGGGTGGGAGGAGAGTGAAATGGGTGAAGGGGATCAAGAGGTACAAACTTCCAGTTATAAAATAAATAATTCATGGGGATGTAATGTACAGCATAGGGAATAGAGTCAATAATATTGTAATAACTTTGTATGGTGACAGATGGTTACTAGACTTGTGATCATTTCATAATATATATAAATGTCCAATCACTATGTTGTACACCTGAAACTAATATAATAATGTATGTCAACGATACTTCAACTAAAAAAATTGAGGGAAAAAAAAAGACCAACCTCCCCAAGCAAGAGGGAATTTCTCCAGCAGACTGCCTTCAGACTTCATCTGCACTTTCAGCTCTCCTGAGTCTCCAGTCTGCTGGCCCACCCTGCAGATTTGAACTCTCAAGCCTCCATAATCACATGAACCAATTCCTCATAATAAATCTCTTTATATATATATATATATGACATATATACATAAAGTAAACAAATTCTATTCACACACACACACACACACACACACACACACACATATACATACATCCTATTGGTTCTGTTTCTCTGGAGAACCCTGACTAATAGACTGCTATGGTGCATCTTGTTTTGAATCTCAAAAAAAAAAAATCTATGTAATTTCACTGCACGTGCACATATGCTCCATGAAGAACTCTGGTGGTGGCAACTCTAAATGCAGAGTCAGAGCAATATCATGCCATATTCCGATGTTAAGCTAGCAGGAGGACATCAGATGAGATGCCATTGATGTGAGTACTCACTTGTTGTTTCTATTTAATTCTATTTCCAAAGCAAAGCCATGAAATATTTCTTGACCACGAGTCTAACTAACCAAGTCGGATAACACCAGAGTGAAACTCCATCTAGTGGTCACCTTAGATAGAAGTGTTTGAAAAAATAACTACCCTGGAAGGAATTTTTCCCATCCCCCTTCCATCTCTAATAGACAGTTTTATACAGTTTAAGTAGAAAGTCCAGGATTACCAAGTGGAAGAAATTACTGTCATGTTAATGGAAGCTATGAAGGAAGACCAAAAGGAGAAAAGGAGAAGGGCTAGGTCTTATATGCCCCTTCAGCATCAAACCACCAAGGAAAAATGTGGATAAAATATCCTAAACTAGTGGCTGGGAAAAGGGTTTAGAAAGGGAAGGAAAGTGAGAGAGAAAGAGAGGGAGAGGGGCAAGAGGAAAGGAGGGTGAAGGCAGGAGATGGGCAGCAGAGAAGTATGATGTAAGGTGGATAGGCAGAGGGGAAAAAGAGGAGAGAAGGAAAGAATTATCCAGAATAATGGCACCACTTCTATTGTAATAGTGCAATGATTTCACAATTTTTTTCAATGGTTCAGAAAAAGCCCATGCAGTGGAAACAGAACTGTGTAGTGTTCCCCTTTACTCACCAGGAGCTTTGCTCTGCACTTAAATAACTAACTAGAGTTATACATATGCTTGGTGGAGACGTGGTCGCCATCTTTATATGAAACTGGCACTGTCACCTTTTTTAACTGAAGACCAATCAGACCAATTGTAAAATATTCTTGCTTTAAAGCACAAACACATGAAATTCTCCATCTGTTGTGATGAGATCTATCTAACAGGTACCGAAGCATGACAAAGACGTATGACTAAATACAGAACATATGTCAAGCATATTCTGGTTCTGTAAAACACCACATCTGGAAATAAATTATCCCTAATACTTGCCTTGAGCATAAGACCTTGGCATGATGCTGCTATCTGTGGGAGCCCAGTCCTGTAACAATTTCACATGTCATCACAGATTCTGGTATCAGAGCATTCTGAGAGGGAGTGTGTGTGCTCTCAAACGCTCCAGAAAAATAACTCATAGTTCAATCTGCATTCCAACCACAGACACTGCAGTAATCCATCCAGCATGTCCTCTCAAGAGTTCCCTGTATCTCTGCATCCTTCGCAGCTGCAGGGAAATAGCCTCAGCTGTCACGGTAAAAGGCAGTGCACGCATACCACCCTCCTTCAGAATCTGAATGGGTGAGCCACCTCAGGGACGGTAATTTCACCTACCAAGAACCACTGTATGTAGGGGCCAGCCCCGTGGTGTAGCGGTTAAGTTCGCACACTCCACTTCAGCGGCCCAGGGTTTGCAGGTTTGGATCCCGGGTGCAGACCAACACACTGCTCATCAAGTCATGCTGTGGCAGCATCCCATATAGAGTAGAGGAGGATGGGCATGGATGTTAGCCCAGGGCCAATCTTCCCCAGGAAAAAGAGGAGGATTGGCAACAGATGTTAGCTCAGGGCTAATCTTCCTCACACACTCACACACACACACACACACACAAAGAACCACTGTATAAAAGACACGGACTAGTGACTTGCTTTATTTTTGTTTTATTCCACTAATACATCAACAAGAGGAAACACTCAAGCTACAACACATGGGCTTTAGGTTTAACATGTTTGAAAAAATGCATAAAATATTCCAATGGGGACTGAGATGTTGGAGGGTGGTGAAAGTGGATGGTGTGGTCTTTACAAAAAGTCAAATCCTCATATGCTCATAAGTTTTAGAGCAGTCCCACCTGAGATAGAAGAACAGATTATAAACTACCAAGTATTTCTTCTTAGAGGAGTAGGAAAGTCTTTTTCTATTGATGACCACTGATTCACACACAGACTAAACAAATCATATAAAAAGCAATTTATTTTTTCTTATCTCAACAAAGAATAAAATATTCAATCCACTTATATTTTAAATTAAGACCAGAATATATAGATTCAATGAATACCACTAATGCTAAAAAATAAGTATTAGAATTTTATATCAAAGCTAATGGTAAGGAGACCAAAAACACAGGCCAACATAAGAGTAAAATCTAGAGTTTAGTGACACATGCACAGTTTACTGAATAAACAAACACATAAATGAACACAGAAGAGAGAGAAAATGCAAAAGTGTAAAAACGGAGATAGAAAAGAAAATGGAAAACAGGCATAACAGTTAGGCCATGGCCATGTCATTACAGCACAAGAGATTTCTGAAATATTAATATTGGCAGAATGTGGACAGTCATCACTAACAAGTGACCTTTAATTTCCTTTTTAAACTGGCTAACTACCATTCACTGATCTTCAACTGTTCTACTACAGATAGGAAAATCAGAGATGCCTGTTTAGAGAGGAAAGTATCTGCTGGGAAGCCACATCAAAGACTTTTTATCATTCTAGGACAAAAACAAAACTAACCAATGGTCTTCTTAGCTTGATTTCCCTACTGCTGATTTCAATCTAACCTAACAAAACTTAATGACTCCAGCCCTGGCTACTCTACATATTTTTTCATGTCAAAAGCGACTCTGAATAAATGACTTTAGCATTCTATGGTTTATTTTAGTACGAAAATATACTATAAGGATCCATAAAATAATTTGTTTTAATAAACAACTTTATGTTTAAAAAGAGATAAGAGCTTGATGTTGACTACAAAGGAGATGCATAATGGAATCTTTAGGGTATGGTACTGTGATGGTGAGCATACATCAAACTCTTTAGAACTGTACAGCACAAAGAGTGAACTTTATTGTATGAAAAATTGAAAAAAATATATCATCCAGGATGTCTGGGGAACCAGGATGGAATGTAGACTCCGACAAATGAAACTAACTGTATTGCAAATAATATAATCTCACTTAAGGGGATGGGGAAGAAAGGAGTTGACATAAATAACTGAGAAATAGTGTTTTGAATGGATATTATAAGGCTACTAAAAGAAGAATTTTACACAAACACTGCACTCTAGTTGATAAATTTGTTTCTCACAGTTTTATGAGTTAGCAACTCTGAAAATATTTTCATATATAACAGGGTTGAATAAGAACTATGAATATGCCATAATGAGAGCCAAGCTTATCAGTGTCAAAGAAAGAAGCTTTGAATATGCAAGGCGGAAAGGCTAAAATTTACCCTGTAGTGCTAGATCAGTCAGATATATCAGTATAAACTAATGTTTATTCTAATATATATACAAATAGAGAAATATAGACATATGTGTATACATGGTCTGGTATAAATACATATATCTTCTAGTCCTGTCTACTGAGAGAGCCTAGAAGTACTGACACCCCAGGAACAAACAGCATACTCAGTGCCCAGATCTTGGTTTCTAAATACCACTCTCCAGTAAAGAGAACTAAAGATCTATGGAGAAATGGCTGATTCTAGGGCTAAGGCAGGGAAAATACAAGATAAGCCCAGAGCATCTTGTAGTGCCAGAAAGTAAGGAAGTGTTTAAACAAACAACAACAAAAATATCAAAGGACCAGGAGGAGTGACATCAGCATCATGGTGGAGTGAGCTTTCCCCTGTAGATTCGCCTCTCAGAATACAATGAAAAAGACATTCAAATACTTACAGAGGACATTCACACAACACAAAAGGTGTCTGAGAGCTCCACACACCCACACACATTTGAAGGTGGAGTGCTGGTACCTACGGAGGAAGTGGAAAGACGTAAGAACTCCTCTGCCGCCCAAACAACAGCAACCCTGGGACCAGGACCATGTGGCTGAGAGAGAGGGGGCAGGGGGCAGTCCTCTGTGAGAAAACTACTGCTCTCCAAGTTCTCTCACAGAACTGTGAGAAATCCCCCAACAGAGGGGACTGAACTGTTGTAGGGGTCTCTTCATCAAGCTAGCACCCCAGGAGAGAGGATAGTGAGGGAAGAGTGAGGAGCCCCTGGGATGAGGTAGGTGAAAGAAAGCGCCCCTCCACTCCGGAACTCCATGGCTCTCAGCGAGAGAAGGGGGAGGGGTGGCCCTCACTGGGAAAAACGTGGTTCTCCAGGTTCTCTCACAGCCTGTGGCAAATTCCACACAGTGGGAACTGAATTGTGGGGGTGTCTTCATCGAGCTGGCACCTCAGGAGAGCAGATAGCAAGGGAAGAACAAGAAGTCCCCGGGATCGGGTAGGTGAAAGAAAGACTCCTCACCCCGCCAGGAGTACCAGCACCGCTGGTTGGCCAGAGCACCTACGGATTATGTCAGGCTCAGAATACACAGCTCTTGACCCCCACCCACCAGTGGCAGGTGGAAGCTGCAACCAGATATCTTCAGAACAAGGCAAAATAAGCCCATGCCCTCAAGCCCTATGCAAAAATATATTTAATCTCCAGACCAGAAGGAAAATGACAAGCACCAAGAAATCAATCCTGAAGGCACAGAAATTTAAAACCTAAATGACAGAAAATTCAAGATAGCTATCATAAAAAAGCTCGAAGAACTACAAGAAAATTCAGATAGACAATTCAATGAGATCAGGAACTTCTTCACAAAAGAGTCTGAAACTGTAAAGAAAAACCAATCAGAAATGTTGGAGATGAAAAACATAATGGAGGAGATAAAGAAAAAATCTGAAATCCTTATAGAACAGAGCTGACAATATAGAAGAATTAGCAATATTGAGGATAGGAATGCAGAAATGCTCCAGATGGAGGAGAGAGAACTAAAACTAAAAAGAAGAAATTCTCCAAGAAATATCCAACTCAATTAGGAAATGCAACATAAGGATTACAGGTATTCGAGAGGGAAAAAGGAGCATAGAGCTTTTTCAAAGAAATAATAGCTGAAAACTTCCCAAACCTGGGGAAGAAGCAGGAAATACAACTGAATGAAGGCAATGGATCTCCAAAATATATCAAAAAGACCCTCTCCAGGCATACAGTAATAAAGCCAGCAAAAGTCAATGATAAAGAAAAACTATTAAGGGCAGTGAGACAAAAAAAATTAACATACTAAGGGATTTCCATCAGGCTCTCAGGAGATTTCTCGGCAAAAACTTTAGATGCTAGGAGAGAGTGGAATCAAAATTCTGAAAGACAAAACTTTCAGCCAAGAATACTCTATAGTGAAAATATCCTTCAGATACGATGGAGAAAAAATAACTATCCCAGATAAACAAAACAATGGGAGTTCATTGCCACAAGACCACCACTACAAGAAATGCTCAAGAAAGCCCTCATGCCTGTGAAAAAAGAGAAAGGGGATACAAAGCTTTGAGCAAGGAGAAAAACAGATAGACAAAGTCAGAAAAACTGCAGCTCTCTATCAGAATAGGTTAGCAAAAACTTAATTATAACACCAAAGATTAAGGGAAGGAAAATGCTAAAAATAAATATAACCTCATCACTTTAAAAAGAACTCACAACACAAGATGGAATAAGTTGTGACAACAATAACTTAGAAGGGGAAGAGGAATAGGATGGAATCAACTTAGTCTAAGGAAAGAAGAGGCCATCAGAACACGGACTATCTCATCTACAAGATTTTTTACAGAAACCTCATGGTAACCACTAAACAAAGAATCAGAATAGAGACACATATGATAAATAAAGAGAAAACTAAGAAAACCATCAGACAGAACTACCAAACTGAATTGGTAGTCTGAAACACATGGGATGAGAAACAAAGGAAATGCAAAAGAATCGGAAAATGAGAAATAAAACAGCCAAATTAAGCCCTCATATATCAGTAATCACCCTAAATGTAAATGGATTGAATTCTCCAATCAAAAGACACAGAGTAGTGGATTAAAAAACACGATCCAACAATATGCTGCCTCCAGGAAACACATCTCAGCTCTAAAGACAAACATAGGCTCAGAGTGAAAGGATGGAAG
Organism: Tapirus indicus; assembly: GCA_031878705.1. NCBI lineage: Eukaryota > Metazoa > Chordata > Mammalia > Perissodactyla > Tapiridae > Tapirus > Tapirus indicus. The sequence continues at coordinate 82,809,930 of CM062924.1, read as the reverse complement.
ACAATACTCGAAGCTAATGGCAAACAAAAGAAAGCAGGTGTTGCCATACATATATCAGACAAAGCAGACTTCAAGATAAAACAGGCAATGAGAGACAAAGAGGGACAATATATAATGATAAAAGGAACACTCCACCAAGAAGACATATCACTTATAAATAAATAAGCACCCAACACAGGAATGCCAAAGTACATAAAGCAACTATTAACAAACCTAAAAGGAGATACTAACAACAACACTATAATAGTAGGGGACCTTAACACCCCACTTACATCAATGGATAGATCATCCAGACAGAAAGTCAATAAGGAAATGGTGGACTCAAGTGAAAAACTAGATGAGATGGACTTAATAGATATGTATAGAGCACTCCATCCAAACACAGCAGAGTACACATTCTTCTTAAGCACACATGGAACATTCTCAAGGGTAGACCGTATGTTGGGAAACAAGGCAAGTCACTATAAATTTAAGAAGACTGAAATCATAACAAGCATCTTTTCAGACCATAATGCTATGAAATTAGAAATCAAGTACAAGAAGAAAACTGGGAAAGTGACAAAGATGTGGAGACTAAACAACATGCTACTGAACAACTAATGGATCGCTGAAGAAGTTAAAGGAGAAATCAGAAAATATCTGGAGACAAATGAAAATGAAAATACACCATTCCAATGCATATGGGATGCAGCAAAAGTGGTCCTGAGAGAGAAACTCATAGTAATACAGGCCCAACTTAACAAACAAGAAAAATCCCAAATACGCAAATTTAAATTACACCTAATTGAATTAAAAAAGGAAGAACAAAGCCCCAAGTCAAAAGGAGGGAAATAATAAAAATTAAAGCACAAAAAAATGAAATTGAAATCAAGAAAACAGTACAAAGGATCAGTGAAACCAAGAGCTGGTTCTTTGAGGAGATAAACAAAATTGACAAACCCTGAGCCAGACTAAGAAAAAAAGAGAGAAGGCTCAAATAAATAAAATTAGAAATGAAAGAGGAGAAATTACAATGCATACCACAGAAATACAAGGGATGATAAGAGAATACTATGAAAAACTATATGCCAACAAATTGGACAACCAAGAAGAAACAGATAAATTCTTAGATTCATACAACCTCCCAAAACTGAAGCAAAAAGAAATAGAGAATCTGAACAGACCACTTACAAGTAAAGAGATTAAAACAGTAATGAAAAACCTCCCCAAAAATAAAAGTCCAGGACCATACAGCTTCTCTGGAGAATTTTACCAGACATTCAAAGAAGATTTAATACCTACCCTTCTCAAACTATTCCAAAACACAGAGGAAGATGGAACTCTTCCTAACACATTCTATGAGGCCAACATCACCCTGATACCAAAGTCAGACAAGGACAATGCAAATAAGGAAAATTACAGGCCAATATCGCTGATGGACATACATGCAAAAATCCTCAACAAAATATTGGCAAACTGAATGCAGCAATACATTAAATAAACCATACACCATGATCAAGTGGGGTTTATACCAGGGACACAGGGATGGTTCAAAATCTGCATATCAATCAATGTGATACACCACATTAACAGAACAAGGAATAAAAACCACACAATCATCTCAACAGATGCAAAGAAGGCATTTGACAAGATCCAACATCCATTTATGATAAAAACTCTCAACAAAATGGGTATAGAAGGAAAGTACCTCAACATAATAAAGGCCATATATGACAAACCCACAGCCAACATCATACTCAACAGGGAAAAACTGAAAGCCATTCCTCTGAGAACAGGAACAAGACAAGGGTGCCCACTCTCACCCCTCTTATTCAACATAGTACTGAAGGTTTTGGCCAGAGAAATTAGGCAAGAAAAAGGAATAAAAGGACTCCAAATAGGCAACAAAGAAGTGAAATTCTCACTATTTGCAGATATATATATATATACATAAATAAAACCCTAAAGAATCCATTGGAAAACTACTAGAAATAATCAAAAACTACAGCAAAGTCACAGTGTATAAAATCAACCTACAAAAATCAGTTGCATTTCTATATGCCAAGAACAAACTAACAGAAATAGAATTCAAAAAGACAATCCCATTTACAAATGCAACAAAAAAAATAAAATATCGGGGAATAAAAGTAACCAAGGAGGTGAAAGACCTATACGATGAAAACTATATGACACTATTGAAAGAAACTGATGAAGATATAAAGAAATGGAAAAATATCCCAAGTGCATGGATTGAAAGAATAAACATAGTTAAAATGTCCATACTACCTAAAGCAACCTACAGATTCAATGCAATCCCAATCAGAATCCCAATGACATTTTCCACAGAAATAGAACAAAGAATACTAAAATTCATATGGGGCAAAAAAAAGACCCTGAATAGCTAAAGCAATCCTGAGAAAAAAGAACAAAGCTGGAAGTATAACAATCCCTGATTTCAAAATTTACTACAAAGCTATAGTAATCAAAACAGCATGGTACTGGCACAAAAACAGACACACGGATCTATGGAACAGAACTGAAAGCCCAGAAATAAAACCACACATCTACAGATAACTAATCTTTGACAAAGGAGTTAAGTACATACAATAGAGAAAGGAAAGTCTCTTCAATAAATGGTGCTGGGAAAATTGGAGAGCCACATGGCAAAAGAATGAAAGTAGACCATTTTCTATCACCATACACAAAAATTAACTCAAAATGGATCAAAGACCTGAAAGTGAGACCTGAAACTATAAAACTCCTGGAAGAAAATACAGGTAGTATACTATTTGACCTTGGTCATAAAGGATCTTTTCAGATTTCATGTCTACTCAGACAAAGGAAACAAAAGAAAAAATAAACAAGTGGGACTTCATCAGATTAAAGAGCTCCTACAAGGCAAATGAAACCAGGATCAAAATGAACAGACAATGCACTAGCTGGGAGAATATATTTGCAAATCATATATCTGACAAGGGGTTAATCTCCGTAATATATAAAGAACTCACACAATGGAACAACAAAATAACAAGTAACCCAATCAAAAAATGGGCAGAGGACATGAGCAGACATTTTTCCAAGGAAGATATACAGAAGGGCCACAGGCACATGAAAAAATGTTCAACATCACTAATCATCAGGGAAATGCAAATCAAAACAACACTAAGATATCACCTGACACCCATTAGATTGGCTATAATCACCAAGACAAAAAACAACAAATGTTGGAGAGGTTGTGGAGAAACGGGATCCCTAATCCACTGCTGGTGGGAATGCAAACTGGTGCAACCTCTATGGAAAACTGTATGGAGATTCCTCAAAATATTAAAAATAGAAACATCTTGTGATCCAGCTATCCCACGATGGGTATCTATCCAACGAACCTGAAATCAACAATCCAAAGAAGCTTATACACCCCTATGTTTACTGCAGCATTATTCACTATAGCCAAAAAGTGGAAGCAACCCAAGTGTCCCTCAACAGATGAGTGGATAAACAAGATGTGGTGTATATATATATACAATGTAACACTACTCAGCCATAAAAAAGACAAAATTGTCCCATTCACAACAACATGGATGGACCTGGAGAGTATTATGTTAAGTGAAATAAGCCAGAGAGAGAAAGACCAACACTGCATGATTTCACTCATATGTGGAATATAAACTAACACACAGACAGAGAGAACAGTTTGGTGGTTACCTGGGGGGAAGTGGGTTGGGGGGTGGGCACAAGGGGTGAAGGGACACATTTATATGGTGACAGACAAACAATAATGTACAACTAAAATTTCACAATGTTATAAACTATTAGGACATCAATAAAAAAAAAAAGTGTGGAACTCATATACAAAGATGTTCCTTAACAGCTACTTAAAAAAAAAAAAGGACCAGGAGCTAAACTGAAAGAGCTTCCAGTGGCTAAAGCTAGAAATTCAAGTAAAAAATAAATTATGATAGCACTGGATTATAACACAAAGACTGAAATAAATATCCATGAGTCCATAAAGGTATAAATAAATGAATGAATAACCAAATAAATGGGAGAGAGAGTATAAATTTTCCTTATGGAAGAATTCTAATTAATAAATGTTGAAAAGAATGAGGGAAATAAAAAGTCACCTTTAGAAAACCAGAGTAATAACTGCTGCAGGTAAGATCCACTGTTGATTGCCAAAATTAGAGGAAAACTTTAAGGAGAAAAAGAATATTTGGATAGCTTCAGAATATCTGATCCTCTAAAATATTTATTAATTATTGTGCTGGTTTTACCATATGCGCACATGTGGAGGAGTATTTGACACTTCTCCCTCCAGGAGGTGAAGCCTAATTCACCTCCCGTAAGTGTAGGCTACACTTCTAACAAAGAGAGTTCAAAAAGGGAAAAATAACTTTACAGGGGAAAAATCTGGAAGACACCAACTAAACTTAGAGATCAAGGTAACATTATCAGTTAACACATCATGATGATATTATGTACCCTTTGATTTATATATAATGCAAAGGGTACTACACCTCTCTGGTATTCTTTCCTCACCCCCAAAATCTATAACCCAAGTCTAATCATGAGACAACCTCAAACTGAAGGACAATCTACAAAATAAACAACTGCTACTCTTTAAATGTGTCAAGGTCATGAGTTACAGCTAATAAATTAACATAGGAGATAAAACAGAATAAGAATACTCAATTTGAAGTAAGGCAAAAAAATATGGAAAAGAGGAATAAAGAACAGATGAGACAAACAGAAAACAAATAGCAAGAGAACAGACTTAAACCTAACTATATAAATAATCATGTTACATATAAATGGACTAAATATCCCAATTAAAAAGCAGAAATTGTCAGATTAGATTTTTTTAAAAGACATCTTTAAGTATAAAGACATACATAGGTTAGAAATAAAAGGATATACTTTTATTTCTAAAGTATATAGAAATATATACTGTGCAAAAGTAGTCAAAAGAAACTAAAACTAGTCAAAAGAAAAGTGAGGTGGCTATATTAATATCAGACAAAGTAGACTTCAGAGTAAAGAATATTACCAAGGATAAGAAAAGGTCTTTCATAATGATAAAGGGGTCAATTCAATGGGAGGACATAATAATCCTAAACAATTATACATCTAATAGCACAGCTGCAAAATATATAATACACAAATCTAGTTATTGCTGGAGATTTCAATACACTTCTCTCAATAATTAATAGAACAAGTAGACAGAAAATCAGTAAGGATATAGAAGATTTTAAAAAGCACTATCAACCTGACTTAGTTGACATTTATAGAACACTTCACCCACAAACAGCAAAATATACATTCTTCTCAAGTATACATGAGAAGTGCACCAAAGTAGACTGTATTCAGGGCCATAAAACAAACCACAAAAGAATTTAAAAGATTCAAGTCATACAAAGTCTGTTCTCCAACCAAAGTGAAATTAAACTAGAAATCAATAATAGAAAATTATCAGAAAAATCCCTAACACGTGGAAACTAAACACTTTTCAATAACCCATAAATCAAAGAAGCCAAAAGAGAAATTAGAAAGTATTTTAAACTGAATGAACATAAAAACACAACATGTTAGAATTTGGGATAGACTGCTAAAGCAGTAATTAAAGTGAAATTTATAGCACTAAAGGCCTATATTAGAAAAGAAAAAAGGTCTCAAATCAATAATCTCACAGCTTCTACATTATGAAATTAGAAAGAGAGGAACAAATTGTATCCAAAGTAAGCAGAATAAAGAAATAGTAAAGATCAAAGCAGAAATCATGATACAGAAAACAGAGAAACAATAGAGAAAACCCAGTAAAACCAAAAGCTGGTTCTGTAAAAACATAGATTTTTTATTAAAAAATTGATGAAAAGATTTATTTATTAATTGAAAATAAACTTCTACCTAGACTGATCAAAAAAATAGAGAGAAGACACAAATTAACAATATCAGAAACAAGAGACATGACATCACTACAATAGTACAGATAATAAGAGTAATGAGGCAATATTATGAGCAAGTTCATGCCTATAAATTTGACAACTTACAGGAAATAAATTCCTTGAAAGACACAAACTACCAAAGCTCATTCAAGAAGAAATGAATAACCTACATACCCTATGTCTATTAAAAAAAAAAAAAAACTTGTAGGTAAAAGCCTCCCTGACAAAGAAAATTCTAAGCCCATACAGCTTCGCTGGTGAATTCTACCAAACATTTAAAGAAAAAATAATACCAATTCTGAACAAACTTTTCCAGAAAAGTGAAGAGAAGGAAATATTTCCCAACTTATTCATTCTATGAGGCCAGTCTTACCCTAATATCAAAATCAGACAAAGACATTATAAGAAAAAAAAACTACAGACCAATATACCTCATGAACATAGATATAAAAATTCCAAATAAAATCTTAGCAAATCAAATCTAAAAATATATTTTAAAAGACCAACTGAGGTTTATCCCAGGAATGCAAAGTTGCCTTAACATTTGAAAACTAATCAGTGCAATTCATCATAATCACAAACTAAAAAAGAAAAACTAAATGACATCCTCAATAAATGCAGAAAAATCATTTGACAAAATCTAACATCCATTCCTGATAAGAATTTTTGGAATAGAAAGGAACTTCCTGAGATAAACAATAGAAAAAAAAATCAGTAAACTAAAAGCTGGTTCAATTAAGCCAAAAATTAGGAATAGAGGGAATTTCCTAATCTTAATAAACAGTATCCACAACAAACCTATAGCTAAGATTATAACTAATGATGAAAGACTGAATGCTTTTCCCCTATGACCAGGAACAAGACAAGGACACCTGCTCTCACCATTTCTAGTCAACATTGTATTGGAGGTTTCAGCTAGTACAATCAGGCATGAAAAAGAAATTTTAAAAAACATCCAGATTGGAAAAGAAGTAAATCTGTCTTTATTTGCAGTGGACATGATCATCTACATCAGGGGTCAGCAAACTATGATCCAAAGGCCATACACATCTGCTCTGTTGCTGTTGTTTGTTTTGGTAAGTAAAGTTTCACTGGAACACAACCACACCCATTCAATTACTTATTGTCTATGTATGGGTGCTTTCACTGGACAATGGCAGAGTTGAGGAAATGTGACAGAGATCTTATGGAAGGCAAACACAAGAAAAGAGATCCTCAACTCATTAGCCATTACTGAAATGCAAATTAAAACAATAAGATACCACTATACACCTATTAGAATAGCTAAAATTAAGAAGACTGACCATAACAAGTATTGATGAGAATGTCAAAAACTGGATTTCTCATCCACTGCAGATGGGAATGTAAAATGGTACAACCATCTTGGAAAACAGTTTGGCAGTTTCTTACAAATTTAAACATAAACCTAGCATTTGATTCAGCCATTCTATTCCCAGATACTTACCAAAGAGAATGAAATCATACGTTCATACAAATACACAGACCAAATACACAGTACACAAATATTCACAGCAACTTTATTTGTAATAGCTAAAAACTGAAAACAAACAAATGAACAGTGAATAGATAAAATGTGGTATTTCCATACAATGGAATACTACTATTCACCAATAAAAAGAAATGAATTATTGATGCATGCTGCAACATGGATGAATCTCTATTTATTATGCTGAGGAAAGAAGCCAGACAAGAAAGAGTACAAACGGTATGATTCCATTTATATAAAATTCTAGGAAATCCAAACTAGCATGTAGTGACAGAAAATACGTAAGTGATTACCTGGGGACTGGGCAGGATGGGGTGGGATGGAGATGAAGGGGTAGAAGGGAAGGATTACAAGGAGGCACTAGGGAACTTTCGGTAGTGATGGCTATGTTCAAGTCTTGATTGTGGTGGCAGTTTCAAGAGTTTACATATATGCCAAACTTATCAAACTGCACACTAAATATGTGTAGTTTATCGCATATCAATTATACCTCGATTGTTTTCTAAAACATCCAAAATTGAAAATCAGGTTTCCAATGTGTGGCCCTGTGACATTATGATCTGCTGAATAAGGATGCAGTAGCCCTAAATCAGAATTCTTCACTCCCAAAACTGGGCATAGATATGGAGGTATCCTAACTTTTTCCTTCTGTGAGAAGCTTTAGGGTATAAGAATATAGACTAACATGATCCCTTGTTCTTACTATACCTTTCCTATCCCTATGCTACATGCCTGCACCTCACCCCAAAACATATCCATCATTTAACTCAACTATGGAAAGACAGCAATGAAAATTCAAGCAATTTCATTTCTGTCATTCTGTATGATCCTAAGGGGAAAGGGGCGGGGTGGGGGGGAGGGTTCAGTAAAACCATAGTATTAAAAAGGAAGGAACTCTTAATTTTTTTCATACCACGTAATGACCCTCCCCAAACATCCCAGAATTAAGCTTTTGGCCCTGTTTTTGAACTTTAAAATGAGATCTTACAATGTACCATGTACCAAGGAACAGGAAAGAGACTGGGAAGGTGAGGAAATGGTTAAAATCACATTAAAAGGAAACTGAAGCTGAAAAAAAAAAGTATTATTCTCATTCCAGATAAACAATAAAACAGGAATCCCTGTGTTCTTTTTAGATAATTCCTCTCAGTGGAGAAGGATTTCATTTTCAGCTTCTGCAGATCCATAAATTAACAGGATACCTACATCAAATTTCACACAGTTACAATGGAAACCCAACGTGCTCACAGCACCCAAACAACTCAGTGATCTGCTTGCTGTCCAGCCTCTCCCTCCTACCATAACCTCCATAATTACATGAATTACATTTTTAGAACCAAAGAAGACAGTGGATCTCTAAAACTAGAAAAATAGCTTGTATGTGAAAACTACCCATCTCATATCACAAAAGTTTTATTACAGGAAAGTAAATTACAGTCATGTGTCACTTAACTATGGGGATGTGTTCTGAGAAACGTGTCGTTAGGCAATTTCGTTGCTGTGTGAACATCACAGAGTGGACTTACACAAACTAGATCGTATAGCTACTACACATCTAGTCTCTATGGTACTAATCTTATGGAGCACCATTGTATATGCAGTCCGTCATTGACCCAAAAGTGGTTATGCGGCACATGACTGTAAAATGAGCTATAAACTCAGGATCAGAAATGGAAGTGCAGGTTTCAAGTCAAATTATAATCATAATCTAAACAAGAATACAATATGTGTGTATATGTACACTAAATCAATTATATATGCTCATATAGATATACCTGTCTACTTACCATTTTACACATACACTCATTTCTGGGAGTAATTCCTATGTGCCAAGCACCAAGTTCCTGACAAGCACTGGATGTTCATATTCCTCCCAACAATCCTGTGAGGTAGGGACTGTGATTGTCCCATTACAGATGAGAAGAGTGACTCACAGAAAGGTCACACAGCTACGAAGGTATTGGGGCAGACAAACCAGACTGTGGCTCCAGATCGTGCTCTTACCCATCCTGCCATACTGCCTTGCCTGCCTACCTACAGTATAAGAGGATGCTAACATAGACATCCTCCAACATGAAAGCAGAAGGGTGAAGGATGAAAAATCCTGTCGCGTTTGAGGCCTGCAGCCAGACTAGTCTTGGAGAAAGTTTAATATGCTGTCTTCTGTGTATGGGGTGGGGGCTGGAGTGGTCCCAGGTTCCTGATTAAATCTCCAGAAGGAATCTTAGGAAAGCATTCCAGTCCAGCGCACTCTTACAGACAGCTTATTTGAACCCAGTGCCTGCATCTTGGTCACCTCTGAACCCCCAGTGCCTAGCACAGTAAATGGCATATATTAGGTGCTCATAAATATTTTGTTGATTTTCCAAAAAGAAATATTTCACTGACAGGCAGTAAAAGAGTGGTAATTGACAGTGAGAGTTCAGGCACTGGACGGTCCGGGTTTGATACCAGCGCCATCACTTACTGTGCTGCTTTCAGGTACTACAGTGCCTCAGTTTTCTCATCTGTGCAATGGGGGTATCAATGCTTACCTCACAAAGTAACTGAGCTAATTAAATGAGTTACTGCATATAAAGGACTTATATCAATTCCTGGCACATAGCAAGCAGCGAATAAAAATTGGAGTGAGGAAAAGAAAAGATGAAGAGAGTAATGTGATTACATTTGTTTTTAAGAAGATAAAAGGCAATACTGGTGGTGAATGGAAAATTCTACCAAAAGAACACTGTATCATTATAAAGGCACAAGGAGTATTATCATATTTTCTAGTGTACTTAGGATACTTTCTGACATTAGAGCAAAGTATTAACAGCAGGAATGTCTTAGCTAAACTCAAAAGAAATTTAAAATGGAGACAGGATCAAAATCTAGATATCCTGACTCACAGTCCAATGCTCTCTCCACTAGGAAGCAGTATCCTTACCCAAGTCACTTCCCTGGTACCCCTCTCTGAACAAATATTCTGGTCTTATCTTCAGTAAATCAAATGGTTGTGCTTATAGTTAAATGGCTAACCCCCCTTGAAAATACTCTGTGGTTCCCAGAGCATACTGCTTACTATATATAGAACTGGGATGAAAATCCACGTTTTAATTTGTATTTAAATGACAGTGAATCCTATACATGATAACATTAACTTGTTATTACCATTAAGCTATAAGTGTTAAGCTCAGAACTCAAGTATCACTGTTAAATAGCTCCTGGTTGTTTTATTTGAAGAAGGCTACAAAAAGAGTAGCCATTTTCATGGTGTTTTCATTGTTGTCCCATGTTAGGTGTTTATAACAGAGGCACTAACTCCTTGAATCATGAAGAGCACCAAGCACAGCACCATCATCCTGGCTAACCACTGAACACTGAGTGCAGCTTATTCTAAGAACACAAAACATCACTGTGCAATTTCAGAAAATTAATTTTAGATTTGGTTCACTCATTCTTTTGCTCAACAAATATTTATTTAAAAACTAAGGAAGCAGTACTATATAGGGGATTAAGAGTTCATATTCTAGAACGCCTGGGTTTGAATTCTGTCTCCACTGCTTACGAGGTCTTCGCGACATGAGTCTCATTCAACCTGTTTTCTCATCCATAAAATCGGGATAATTACGATACTTCCCCCTTAAGGTTGTATGAATTAAATAAGATAGCATATGTAAAGTGCTTAGTACAGTCCCTGACATACAGAAAGCATTCAACCAAGGTTAACCATTATTATTATTATTATTATTATTATTATTATTATTATTATTATTATTATTATTATTATTATTATTATTATTATTATTATTATTATTATTATTATTATTATTATTATTATTATATTAAAGAACCACTTTCTAGGGTGTTGGAGTTTCAGTGGTATACAAACTAAGAGCCCTCAAGGAGCTCACTATCAATCAGGAAATGGGATTCAGACACATAAATAAAAAAATGGGAACTCTAAAGTGGTCTTAAAGAGAATGGGAGTCTAACTATGAATTTTTAAATTCTGCTATTACCATTCAATTTTTAGTTCCTCAAGGGATTTTCCTCACCATCTGGGCCATCAATTCAAATAGGTTTGAAAAGCACTCATAATTCTCCTACGTCCTCCTCAGCAAGAAAGGCTCTGTGGATGGAAAGCAGCAAAGAACAGTGGATGCTATGCAAAAAGCAATCACTCTTCAGATGACACAAGGGCCCTACAGAATTAAAAGTCACAGAAAGTTGTCTGGATCCAAAAAAAGTGACCATTTCATTGAAGATCCAGAGAAAGGAACTAAAAAAAGGGGGAAGAGGGGATTCACCTCAAAGTACTCTTCTAATCAGAAATGTAAGTTTGAGAACAGTTTATCAATCACTTACATTAAAATGACAAATACTGTCTCAGCCTCTAACACCACTACCAGAGAGAGAACAAGAAAGTGAGAGAGAGAAGAATATAAAGAGAATCATCATGTTGTTGTTAGTGCCATCGAGTCAATTCCGACTCCTCGTGACCCTGTGTACAGCAGGGCAAAACGCTAACCCTGCCTGGTCTTTTTGCACCATTCTCCCACCTTCCGGTGCTGTAACAGACAATGCTCCACTGCTATTCATAGGGGTTTTCTTGGCCAATTTTTTTGGAAGTGAGTGGCCAGGTCCTTCTACCTAGTCTGTCTTAGTCTGTAAGCTCCACTGAAACCTGTCTAACGTGGGTGACCCTGCTGGTATTCGAAACAACCAGTGGTGTAGCTTTCAGCATCACAGCAACACACAGCCACCACAGTATGACAAATGAGAGACGGGTGGTGTGGTTCTCTGACCGCGACATGAACCAGGGCTGCAGCGGTGAGAGTACCAAATCTTAATCATTAAATGACAAGGGCTGGCTAGACTCATTAGGTATGCACCCTCAAATCCCCTTCTAAATAGTAGAGAGTGGGTAAGAAAAAGAAAATCCAGAAAATGGAGACAGACTTTAATAACAGTGTCGATATAACTCTGAAACCTGTTTCTGGACCTGCCTTTCCCATACCAAGTGCCACTTGCATCTTACACTTATCTCATCTCATTCCTCCCTCATGCAACATAGGTGCATTTAAATGGAGATTTTGTGGAGATTCTAACTTAACCCAAAGGTATGTCTCCAGTGGTGAAATATCAGTGGGAAAGATATTCTGGGAGATGCAGCACGCTTACGAAGCTATCCCTCACAAATATCAGCAGGTGGAGCTCCACCTGGTCAAGGTCAGAAAGCTGGCTCTGAATTTAGTTAGGAAGCTCAATATACCATAAAAATCAGGCCCAGAAAAATACAAGATAAAACGTTGCTATCTGTCTCATTCACAGGTCAGTGCATTTTGACAATGCCCTTGGTATGATGTAACAAAGGATTCCTCTCCACCACACAGTCACCTTGTTAGAGGTATCACTAACATGGAGGGAAGACAGCTGACCCACTGCAGAGAGTGCACACCTGTCTACTTGCCCCATCTGTGAAGAGGCATTTTGGCCTCAGGGACTACTGGTTTTAACTCCAGATTTGCAGGAAAAGCAAAATCCTGCCCAAGAAGAAATAGCTTTAATGAGTTGAGAGGGACAGTAAACTAATTTTGCAAATCCCAAATACCTCACGTGACTCTTCTAATGGGTTTTATCTGGTTTTGGGTATTGTGCTTTTTGTAGGAACTAGCTTGTTTCATTAACAGACCTCTTTCAAAACAGAAGATTTTAGTTAATTTGAAATTGCTCTTGGTTTTCCTCTCTGAAGTTGAACTTTTGTGTCACTTTCTCCTTAAAAAGCAGTCCATTTGCACCTGAAGCTTCTGCAATATGCATGATGATATATGCATGCACGGCGTGGATGCAGTACAAGAAATGCCAGCTCAGTCTTCTCCCCAACCATAGGACTTCTCCTGGAGGGCAGAGCCTTTGTCACGCTTTAGCACTATGCCCTGTGTGTATAGCAGGCACTCAATAAAAGCTTGACTAGACCCAGGGGATGGATCTGATCCCAATTTCTTGGGAATTAAGTGGAAAAGGTCAAGGGAGATGTTCCTGTGTGTCCATAAAGTACAGAGGTTTATCACAGACTGAAAATGATTAGAAAAAACTAACACAGTCCTCACAATTGTACAAGCACTAAATTTTCAAGAACTCAAGGGCTAGAACCCTTAATAACCGCATAAACTCAGTATCAACCTTATAATGCGAAGAAAAAAATATATATGGAACAATAAAGTTAAGAATAGATTCTTAAATTAAAAAAAAAACCTGAAGATCACTTGTTAAAACTACCTCCCATGATTTTGGGGATTTATAAAGTGGCATCTTGCAATATTAAAAAAAATTAAGAAAACAAACTGAGGTAAATATTATTTGGTCAGAAATACAGCAAATGTTATTTAAAGTAAAATATAGTTTTAAATTGTTTTTAATTATTTGCAAGTTGGATTTTCCATTCCCGATAATGCCTCCCTATTCCATTAGTAGAAAAAAATCTAGAGTTCACTATACAACCAGAAGCCAGCTGCTTCTCCAAGCCAGCACAGTCTAAGTACTAATAAGATATAAGAAGAGATGTCTCTGCAAAAGAAATTAAGTTTATCATTAATGCTCCAAAGAGGTTCATCAAAAGATTCCAGAGGTACTTACTGAGAATTTCACTAAGTCTAAAACAAAGGTGTCACTGAGGTACCCTGTTCCTGTGTGCATGATGTAGGGAGCAGATGACCAGCCAAGACTCACCCCAACATGCAATCATGTCCTGAAATGTAGGACATCAACCACAGATAGTAAAAACTGTTTCCACCATTTTCCAACTTCCCTAATGCTTATTTAAGAAATTCCCTCCTAGAAATTGATTAGTAAAATTCAAACTATTGGGGGAGAAGGGGATGGAATGGGGGAATTAGGACATATTCGCTATTTTCCATTCCTCTCTTAAGGTGTGCCCCTCACTCAAGTAGCTCTGCCTGAAGCAGGCACAGGAGTGTGGAGGGGACCACAAAGAAGGCTTTTCTAAATTACACACTACAAATGGATCCCTCAAAGGCAAGGCTCTATTCCAGCCCTCTGCCACAACCTCCAAGACACACAGATATGCTTCCTTGATAATCCCCAAATAGTTCTGCAAAGTACCAAGCACAATGTGAGCATTCAGCACATATTTAATGATAATGATAACCCTAATTAAATATACTAAATTTGGTGAATTACGGGAAACCACAAACTGAGGAGTCCTTTATTGACTGGTACAGCAGAGGGAAAGAGGAATTCTGGCCAGCATCTACCAAAGGAAAGAAGAATCCAAATGTGTTCCCTGCTGATAAACTGAGACCCCAACACACCAAAGAAGTCACTTCAAAGCACAGTGCAGCTGAAGCGGTCCAAACAGAGCCAGCCTTCGCTGGAAGGAAGAAAGACGAGGGGCGGGCAAATGCAGAACTAGCTTCCGGATAAGAGAACTGAGGCTCCAGAGAGACTGCCTTCCCTCTGGCGGAAGAGCAGGTGATTAGAGACCCAAGTAAACGTCTGCCCAAACACTGGTCCCTGGATTTGAGGAGAATCTTAAAGTAGAGGAAATCCCAAACACTGCTATATCCTTGCTGTGAAGCATGAGTGAAACAGAGTGTGAAAGCACTCCATGTTTGTCTCCACCTACAAAGCCACTGAACCAATCCACAGACCCAGAACTTCTGGAAAGAAGAGAACAGCACATGAAGACGAGAGAATACAGGCCCTTTCCTATTTACACTCCGAGCTCACAGCAGCGATGGCAGCTCATCACAGAAATGGCTTCTAAAGGCCAGACGATGCCAATGGTTATATTTAAGTCCAGCAAAGAAAAGATGATTCATTTGCTTTGTATTAAATTTTAGATTTATGTTGAACAAATGTGACAGACAAAAAGCTCAACCGAAAAAGAGAAAATAAACCTTATTTTCCCACTTGCTAAAATTAGGTTTTGTAACAAAACAGTCTAAATATAAATGGGAAAATACACCTGTTTGGAATATCTTCTAAATATCTCTTTGCATATACAAATACAGAAAACTGTTTTTCCCATTGGTACAAGAAGACTATTTTAAAAATTTTGTGCTAATACAAAATAAGGCAAACTGAATTAAATAATTACATAGGAAAGAAAAGTCTAGGTTAAAACACTATAGAAGTACTGAACTGTGCTTGTCCTATTAGTTTGCTACATGACCAGGTACCACATAGGGGCTAATCTTTCACTGTCTCAAGAAGAAACTCAGTACAGTCATGGGCCGCATAATGACATTTCAATGATGGGCCGCATATATGACAGTGGTCCCATAAGATTAGTACCATATAGCCTCGGTGTGTAGTAGGCTGTACCATCTAGGTTTGTGTGAGTACACTCTATGATGTTCGCACAACTACGGAATCACCTCACGACGCATTTCTCAGAACTTACCCCTGTCGTTACGTGATGCATGACTGTATATCAAATTCCTTGAATATTGGCGTCTAAGATAAACACTCAGGTTTCCAAACGCTTGTGTCATTGACTTGCAACCACTCAGCCCACACATTCTACAGCAACCTAACCCAGCATGCCTCAAGCATTAACATGCATGAAAACCACCCAGCTTTGGTTAAATGACGATTCTGATTCACTACTCTGGAGTTGAGCCTGAGATTGCCCATTTTTATAAGCTGCTAGTCTAGTCTAGAAACCACACCTTGAGTAGCAAGGCCCTAAACCACATTTCCAAATGATGAATTAGGGTGAAAACGTGGCAGTGCTCCTGTCAGGTGCTGCTGTTGCTAGGGGGGGAATCTGCTGGAAAACATTTTGGCAGCAATGGTGCCCCTATTTCTTCCTCTCCCAACTGAGTGATAAAGTCAATCCCTTTGTGTTCAGGGAAGCCTGTGGCCACTGTAACGTCATCCCACTAAATCTTCTCCCTCTTCTATTATCTTAGGAACTGAGTTGCAGGGAGTACCAGGTGAAGAGCCCCACCTGGATGATCATGATTTTTCTAGTGGGTGTAGGGGTGCAACTGGTTGAAGCTCCACTCACATCCTGATCCTGTGGCACTTCCCCCCTCCTTCCCTCCAGGATGCTACCAGGAGCATCCTGAAGCAGAAGTTGGAATATCGTGAGTTGCCTAATCTTGGAACATAGACTAAAAAGGATCAGAGGATGGAGTGGTGGGCCTGTGGAAGAGGAGATTCCTGACTCTACTTACCTAATTCCAAAGCAGTAAGGGGTAGTTGGTGACTGCCATCCTTGGCGGTCACTTTCCACTCCTGATGCCTGACAAGGTTGAACCTGAACCCACTTGCCTTGGTTAAAAACAGCAGTGTCGCCAGGAAGCATATTTAGGGATCTTAGCATATTTATTAGCTCCTAGAGAAAAGAATCCAATATTAGACTTTCAGATACTCACAGACATGTTGTGTATGAAGGAAGGAGACTGCTGCCTCTAATACTGGTTCATTCATTCATTTATTCAACACATACTGAATGTTACTGAGCACCTACGATGTACTGTCCTGGGTGCTAGAGATACAGTGAACAATTCTTATTCATGAACCTTGCATTCTAAATGCATTCTAACAATACATACACAAATTGCATTCTAATTCTATACACATAATTAATTGCAATTCAATAAATGCTATAAAGAAAAGGACAGGTGGCTATGAAAGCATATAATAGGAGGTACTAATCTGAGGGATTAGGAAAAGCTTCCCTAAGGAAGTGACATTTAGGATTGAATCTGATGGGTAAGTAGGTTCCCCCTGCAAAACGGTGGCCAAAGAACATATTACACGCACCAAGAATGCACGTGCAATATCTCTGAGAATGTGTGAGAAAATGAAAGAAAGCCAAGGATGCTGAACTACAGCAAGCAAACAGGTAACTGACGAGAGAGAAAACCAGAGAGGTAAAAAAGAAACTCAAAATTTTGGGCTTAATACTAACAGCAATAGTAAGCCCCTAAAGAACTTTAAGTAAGGGAATGAAAAAAGCAGAATACAAAAGGATATTTAGAGTAAAAACTCAATTATTTCTAAAAACGTACAGAAAAATGACTAGAAGTAATATATAAAAATGTTAAATTGTCACAATACTGTCCTGATAGGATTATGAGTAATTATTTTTCTTACAAATACTTTTAAACTTACCAAATTTATACTGTGCATAAATCCTTCTTACAGTAAGAAAAAAATCCATGCCCCCAAACACAACATGGTACTGGCTCCCTTCTCCCCTTGCCTCGTGCAACCTTTCCATCATCACACGCATTCATTTGCAGGACATATCCTTGGCCCCAGACTTATTCTGCTATAAATCCTAGGTGACAACTCTTCTTTGCTCCTCTACTCTACTACCAAAGTTGTAACTCAAAGGACTACTTTTACATTGGCCTTCGGTACCAGGCCAATGCACAGTGTCTAGTTGTTAGTTCCAGCATCACATTTTTAGTGGAAAACATCCACTGAAAAGAATGAAACCTGTAAGAATCTTAGCTGGCTGATACTTTAGCTTAAGATAGTTTATAATGTACTTAAGGGGAAGGAATGGAAAAACAGCAAGTAAACAACCATGGCAGATAATTACACTAAATGTCTAATGCCTCTTATTCTACAATTTGTCTTAGTCTGCAAACCCCTGAGTTTGGGAATTCAAGCTCTTTCATATTATAAATTTATACATGTTCAGAATATTATGCAACAACCCAATTATATATCTAAGTTCAAAGATTTCACTAGATTAAAAAAAGCACCTTCAAAGCTCAGCATTTCAGGTTTTCAATACTACAGTAATTTGGCGTTTTCAAAAGATGTACAGCTCTGTTACACAGCTGTCAGAGAAAAGATTCTGCTATCGAGACCACGTGAAATCCAGAGGCGTCCTCAGCACAGAGCCTGAAAGCACTCCAGAACCCAGATGTTCAGATGACTTACCCTGATTTTAAAGCTCTAACCTCTTACCCTGTTTCTTACAGCTCTAACCTGTGCTACTTGACAATGAGTTTCTTTTCTGACAGCTAATTTTATCCAATTTGCTCTTTCTTATCTGGTTTTCATTTTTTATATCTCCCCTTCATGTCCCCAAGCCAAACCTGAATTTCTATATATTGAAAACCCAGGATATGATGATGAACTGAAACATCAAATATGGAATTAAACAACCAAATAAAACTTACTAAGTGTTACTATGTGTTCAGAGTTTTCATTTATTAAAAACCATAAAACTGGGAAGCATATAAAGTAAGAATGGAAGATACAAGAAGGTTCAGCATAAGCCTAAGGTAACACACTGATTTTATTTTAATACGTGGGCACTAGAGTCCAGAGAGAGACCCTCTAGTACCCTTCACTAGCACAGAATTCACTCGCTTTCAATATTCCACACATCACGTCCAGCGTACACTTACCTGTATGACCAGTAACGCAAACCAAGACCTTCCAAACCACCCACTCCAATTGTTCTTAAGTGTTGCTCAAGCATTTTTTACATGTTTAAGGGCCAAGGAAAGCAGAGGTTCTTTAGGATGTATGGTAAAAGCTCTGGAGGTGGTGGGGTGGCAGTGAGTGGGCAATACATTATTGGTAAATGTAGAGGATTTGTCAATTTTTGTTTCGTTGTCAAAATTTTAAACACACGCTACTGCTTTTGATATGAAATGAAACTGAATTAATTTAAGGTGGAACCTGGAGAATTGGGTTGGGAGTGTATTAATAAAGTTGGATTCTAGTTCCAGCTCTACTACTTAATATTTAAGTGATCAAAAGCTGGTTACTGAACTGCTCTAGGCCTCAGCTGCCTCTTCTTGAATAATATCTTACAGCAGTGGTCCTCAAATGGACCTCACATTCTAAATGCATTCTAATAATACATACATAAACAACTGTAATTCTACATACATAATAAATTGTAATTATTGCCACCCATAGGACATTTGGAAAGGTCTGGAATCATTTTTGTTTGTCATAACCAGGGTTACTGCTACTAGTATTTAGAGGCCAGGGAGGCTGCTAAACATCCTAAAATGCACAGGATAGCCCACCACAACACAGGATTACCCAGCCCAAAATGTGACCAGTGCCAAGGCTGAGAAACCCTTTCTTACAGTATCTTTCAGCACTAAAATTCTATAACCTACATGTCTGTGTGAGTTGAGAGGGGCAAATACTACCTTTATGGGTAGAAAACAACACAAAAGGATTAAATGACTTGCTGAGATCATGCTGTAAATCAGTGGTAAAACTTGGGTCTCCTGATCACCAGTCCAGTTATTGAGAAATGAGAATTGGCCTATAAGACAGTTCCTTCTTCCAGAGAAGTACAACACGAACAACCTTTAAAGGAAGAGATATTTTTTTTAAGTATCGTACCTAGCTAGGTCTATAACAAGACAGATTCCAAGACCTGGCCCTCCAATGGGTGCCTCTAACTTCTGAACAGTAATTAATACTTCCAGACTCTCAAGACCAACTAATGCTTTGAAATGAATATGAATATACCTGTGAGAGAGAGCTGGGAGGCCAGAATTTAATGCCATACTGCTCTGGTTTAATGCCCAACATATGGTTTGTGTCAGCATTTTTTGAAAACTATATACTCTTTGGGTCTTAAACAGAGGTTTTTTTTTTTTTTTTTTTCCACCACCACCTCTCAACTGGACCATGGCCAGAGCCTTCTAACCAGTTCTCTGCTTCTGCTCTTGCTCTCTCTCCACACAGCAACCAAGCTGACCACAATTTATACATAAAGTCTTTTTTGCTGAATAAGTAATACAGGCACACTGTAAGATAGTCAAGCATACAAAAGGATATACTTCAAAGAGTGTCTCCCTTCTACCCTGTGCCTCAGTTCCCCTTCCCAGAAGCAACTCTTTTATCAGCTTGTTGTGTATCCTTAATGTGGTATTTTATACAGGGACAAGTCTATATACACACACATCTCCTCTTTTTAAAATACATTGGTGGCATATTTTGTACTATATTCTAAACAGAGGTATTTTTAAAGTTACAGTTTTCTTTCATTCCCCCCCCCTTTTTCTTAATATACAAAAGAAAAAGAATATGCCTTTCATCTGAAAGGCTCCTAACATTACATGGCACACTGACCTCAGGATAGGAAATTCTGTCGCTTCATTTCTCTAAGTGTTTGGGAAAAGGCAATACTAAAACTCTCAGGTGGAAACAGCCTATGGAACACAGGCCTATTTATTCATATAGCATTTTCATGTCCTGAACTCATCCATTCTTAATAGCTATTTATCTAATAAGATGTTTATTTTTAATGTAAACTCACTGATTTATATTGGTAGCTCCTTTACTTAAAGGTATGCTGGAATTTCCACTGAAACTTTTTATCATTCAAAGTTTGCTAGTTCAGGTATGAAAATTTCCCCCAGGCATAAGAGGTCTAATCTTTTCTACAAGTATCACTGAACCACTTCTTTTTTTGGTGAGGAAGATTGGCCCTGAGCTAACATCTGTTGCCAGTCTTCCTCTTTTTGCTTGAGGAAGATGGTCCCTGAGCTAATATCTGCTCCAATCTTCCTCTATTTTGTATATGGGACACCGCCACAGCATGGCTTGATGAGCGGTGTGTAGGTCCGCACCCAAGATGCAAACCCCCAAATCCCAGGCCACCGAAGAGCAAGCAAACTTAACCACTACACCACCAGGCCAGCCCTGAACCACTTTTTAAATCCAAAAATGTCAAAGATAAATTGTATTTCTTTACTCTTGAAACTTAAAACTAGATTTTTGGGGTTTTTAAAGAAAAATTCAGGACACCAACCTGTACTTTAGATGAAATGTCTTTCCTATATAGAAAAAATAAATTTAAAAACTTGCCATTTCATCAAAATAAGCCATCAGGGAAGCTTTAATATGAGAAAGTTCCTCTAAATTACGATTGTAACCTAAAGTTTTGGAGAACCAGAGGACTAGTGAAACTCTAGAACCCAGAGGGAATAAAGCAAAGTGAAGAATGACAACAGTTTACATTTGTATAGCATTTTATAATTTACAGTACACTTTCACACACAATCCCATTTGATTCATGGAACAATCCCGTAAAGTGGGTATTATAATGTCCTCTCTACAGATTAAGAGAATAGGGCTCAGATCTACTAAGAGACAATTACAACCTCAAAACTTGAAAGTATCAGAAGTCAAAGTGGAAACCAGGTCTTCTGACTCTACATTATTTTAAAATAAAGATTAAGAAACATACAAATTAAACCATGGTTTCTCATCTGTCAAGGCTGCAATATGTTTGAACAGAAACACTTGTCAACGCCCTTCTAAAATAGCTAGTGAAGCCCCTGTCCCTTTCTCAAACCCACAACTAAGGAACAGATGCCTCCCTATGCTGCAGTGTTCCCTCATCAACAAATACTTGTATACCTATTTCAAACATTACACTAGGCATCAGACAAGGCTTCTACCCTCAAGTGACACATTATTTGAAGAGTCAAGACACACACAGAGGAAAATTATATTGTCATCAATGATTTAAATCAGTAGGTCAATATAACATCAAAGGATATGATTCAAGGGAGACTACAAGTGGGGTGAATCCAAGTTTGGTGGCGCCTGACACTGATACAGTTTTGAGTCCCTCATGAGGAAAAATACAAAATTAGGAATACAAAATTAAGTACAAAGTTAAGCATTTATTAAAAATGAGAAGAGAAACCACAAAAATTATAAATTTAAAAAGCTGGCAATACAAATATCACAAAATCTAGAAAAATAATATTTTTATTAACTCCTTGGTACTCTATAAACTTTCCTACATCTTTTAGGATTTCTGACCACCTCATCATATGCCAATGACTTTATAATATTGTCCATGGAAATAAAAGAATGCTAATTAAGACTTTGCTTTAGCATTGGTTAATCAAAAAAAATTAATATTAATACTTTAGGAAAGTTTCTTTCCACTTCATAATTCATTATTCATTATTGGTAATATCATGGAAAAATGAAATAGTCATTATTGGCAAATCATGTAAAGTGTTAAGGATTGTGTGAAATTGTTGTTAAAACCTCTATCTAAAGTTCCTTTCACATTTAAACCATAAGATTTCTGGGCATTTCAAGTTTTCTTGTAGAGTGACTAATCTTAAATACTCTAACATGAGAAAACTCATTGTCCGCTTTTTCAACTACAAGCCATTATAGGTGCTCAACAGTGGCCTTACCATTATAGGTGCTCACAGTGGGCCCTACCACTTCATATCACAATCCAGGAAGTCAAACAGCATGGTAGAATATCCCTGGAAGCCATTCCTCACTGAGACAGCCTGCAATGACAACTGTACAGAGCAGTGACTGGACCACATAAACAATCCCACAAAACCAGAGTCACTGTGCTCCCAACTCCCCTCAGCTGGGAAAAATGCCTGTGGTCATGACAATGCAACCCAACATAAGGAGAAGTATAACAGGGGAAGGCAGAGTAGAAAAAGAGAACAGTCTTAACTGACTGTAGCTAAGGCATCTAACGTTTGCAAATTTGAGGACACCTTGCTAGGAAGAAATTCAGGGCCTCAGAAGGGTCCCTTTGTAAGTGAGGGGTCCAAAACCCTAAGCTTCATAAGCTTCATGTTAAATTTGCCTCTGAATACTTATGGATCGAATGAATTGTAGTAATAAAAGTAGTAGCAGCAGCAGCAACCATTAGTAATAACAGTACATCTCTACTACCTATTGACAAAAAATAAAACCCAACACTGAGAGCTTATTATTATGTCAGGCCCTCTGCTAAGCACTTTACATAAATTATGTAATTAATTTTAATTTTGCTGTAATAATTAGTGTTATTTTCGTTACCATGTATTTAGATACTTTGATAGGAGCTTTATATATAGTCACTGGTTTGCAAAACAATCCTATAAAGTTATACATTATTACTCTTCTTTTATAGATGACAAGTCACATAGCAGAGCTGAGATTCAATCCTCGGTCTAGCTTATGCTCTTCCCGAGAAAAAGGAATACAGAAGAGGAAGAGATCACTCCAGGCTGAAATCTAAAAAAGAACATTAAGCTGGGTATTAGGGAATAAGTAAGAATGAACAGGAAGAGGATGCTCTGCATTGGGGGTAGATGGGCCATGATAATAAAATAGAAGGGGCAATAAGCAAGGGTTATTCAGAAGACAGTGATGAAATAATTCTACAGAGCCAAAGATCATGCTCCAAATCTTGTGATTCCCCAATAAAAAGTGAATTAATTAAAGTCTTATGATCAATTTTCTCCTTATTACATAGCGATAATCTCGTAAAAGAAAAGAAAAAAAGCAATATTCCTCTAGAATCCAACTCCTCTATGGGAAGGGTGGATGTAGACATGCAAAGTGCCTCGTCTCTGTCATCCCGAAACCCAAATCCAGCAACTCCTCCCTTGAAGGCAAAGCGGCGGCTTCCACTGAAAACTAAGGTTTCACAACCAAGCATATCACATTGCTACTCCACTATAAATGAGGCATAGAAAAGGAGAAGTCGTGAGGCTTAACATCGGAGCTTCTAAACCACAGTTAGATTTTCTTCCTCAAGGTTTCATTAGACATAGCTTTAAAAAATGTGAACTAAAAGGTGCTGCTCACACATAAGAACAGAAGCACCCAAACTTTTAACAGGTTTTATTTACCCTACATGTAGAAAAAGTACTTGACAAGAAGAGCACAAAAAGTAAAATCTGTGAGTTGAAGAGGGAACAAAACACAAAAACATACTCCTCCTCAAAAAAGTTACCCGGCTGTGAACTCACTGTGAGGAACAGTTTCTTGTAATTTGTAAGCAGCATGTGGGATTTTAGCTACAGGGTAATAGTAGGAGAAAAATATTTGTTCTGGCTGCAATGAAGTCCACATCCTCCATCCAATGTTATGGAACGTCCTTTTAGGCCTCTTATCTCATCACTGTTGCCAAAGTTAGAGAAAGAGAGAGCACCAGGGAGAAAAAAGAGACAGAGGAGATCCACTATAAAT
This sequence comes from Tapirus indicus, assembly GCA_031878705.1. Classification (NCBI taxonomy): domain Eukaryota; kingdom Metazoa; phylum Chordata; class Mammalia; order Perissodactyla; family Tapiridae; genus Tapirus; species Tapirus indicus. Next base: position 82,785,543 of record CM062924.1, on the reverse strand, counting down.
GGACACCAGAGGAAGATGGAAGAGGAATTGCAGCAATGATGTCATCTCATCATTTCATTATGTTTTCATTTCATTATGTTTTTCATATGGCTTAACTCTGCACACCTCCTGGAGCTGCACTAACATGATGAAACACTGTAAAAATTATAGAATTAAGCACCTCTAAAATTACACGCATACTTCGTTTTTCCATTTAAATCAGTCTTCACTCTCTGCTACCTACAGAATAATTTAAATTGGAAATGTATAAAGAATATGACCAGATGTTTGACACGAACAGTAATCATCCATAAAATAGTCTAACAGAAAAGTCAGGCTATAACAGAATTAATGGAAAGAAGAAATAACAGAATAATAAAATAATACTTCTGTATACCACTCCTGAACTCTATGTGCATTACCATGTATTTCAGAATACACTCATTCTAAGGATGTGTCCCCCATAAGGATCCTGAACCCTATAGCAGGCTCATCAACCTGAGGTGCATAAATGATCTTCTGGGGGGTTGTAACCCCCCAAAAATAGTGTATAAAAACTTTCATAGATGTATATAAAAGTAGTTTTTCAAGAAAAAGGTCCATAGCTTTCATCATTTCCTATAAGGTGTTCCTAACATAAGCTATGGAGGTACCCTCAAGGTCTGAAACAGTGCCTGGTAAATTCAAGAAGCTTAAATATTTGTTCTTACTGAACCACTGCTCTAGAGATCCACAGCTAAGGTTCTACACCCATTCTTTATTACCAATGGACTTCAAAGCTAAACTAAATATGGTCAGAGTGAAAACTTCATACCTGATACCAGGAAATCAAATTGAATTAAGCTACTAATCCAACCAAATAGCTTTCCACTTTTTCTTCATGGTAAACAAACACAGGAACTCTTAAAACACTAGATCTAGTAAGTAAGGTTGCAGCAAATCAAAAAAACCCCTGAAGCTCTGAAAGATGAACTTTCCCAACCTCTTAGAGTGGAAGAGGGCTTCAAACCAAGAAACCCTCTAAACACTTGCCTCTAAAGTCACTCTAAAACACTTCTAAACTTCCACAAGAGAAAGGGATTTCTGTGAACTAGGTTTTCAAAACTTTCAAATGCACTTTTAATTAACAAACTAATTCAACTAATCAGTTAAACATTCTCTTTTTCCCATAAAATCACTTCTTTGGATTGAAACTCATATAACTAAAGTGAGTTATCTAATAAAGGGCAAGAAATGTGGATGTTTGGGTGGCAGTGAGAGAGAGATGGTGTTTAAATTATTTTCAAGTGATTTGGATTAAAACCAATATTATTTCCCCAAGATCCAAAAATGAATCACACGCAAAGCTGAGAAATAAACTCAGAATGCCTAACACCCCTGATGCTGTGCTCCCTCCTTCCCCTAGAAAAGCATCTGAGAGGCTGCAGACAATGGAGCCTTCCTGAGATGCACGGGTGGTTCTCCTCCTCCCAGGTCACGGGATGAGCCTTTCAGAGAAGCAGCATTTCATCTTAGATTCAGATTTCAGCGGGAAAGCTCAAGGTTACCTTTATACTTTGCCTCTAAAGATCTTCACCCATATCTACTACTAGCAGAGTAAGTAGTTGCTCTTTCAGGGGCCTGTCTAGTGTGGAACAGCTGTAATTCTCCCAATTTTAAGTTGCTGTATCTCGAATGACAGATGGTTGCTTCTCAGATAAACTGATCTGAGGACAGAGATTATAGTTGCACGATTGGGTATATCTTTAAAATAGTGTAGCCCCATCCTTAAAGCAGTGATGCTTAGCAAGAAACATACGACCTCTCCCCCCAAGCATATCAGAATCTCCATGGGGGCATATGTGCTCTGAAAAAACATAGGCAATATTTTAATTTTACTTTATAGTTGAAAAATGAAAACAAAAGCATTACCTTCATAATATGAACATTTAAAGAAAGGTGTGTGACCCTTATGTTAATCCAAAGGGGGGACAGGTTAAGTAAAGCTGAGACTCCTGTCTCCAGCAGGGGGGTGGATAAGATCATCTGAAAGGCCTTTACACCCCAACAACAAGATCCTATGTACACTATAGTTTTTACTACATCTCCAGGCTCACAGGAAGTGGGAGAATCTTTAAAAAGGCAATTAAAATAGCTGTAGGCTGAAACCAGAAAGAATAAGATGGGTAGGGTGTGACCCTGAAGGCAAATGCTCATTTTTAACACTTCATTGGGGAGACTGTGCCCTTGGGCCAGCAGGAAAGCAGAGAAGCTGAGCCTGAGATTTTCAAATAATGCCAGGGACCCCAAAAGGTGTAAAGCCACCCCAGGTGCCGCCTAGTGGAAGCATGGTCTCTCACAAAAATCATGCTTAGATCAGGCCCAAATGTGCACAGATTGTGATCAATCAAATACCAGTTTATGAGTAAAGAAAACAAAACCATGGTAAATAGAAGTCATGAGAAACAACAAACATTCGATTTAGATCCCCAAGAACTTCAATATTTGAAGTATCAGATACAGAATATAAAGGAGCTGTGCATGAAATGTGTAAAGAAAAATAAAAAAGGAGTAAAAAAATGAGCAAAGGAAACCAGATTATTGAAAAAAACACAAGTGAAATTTTAGAAATGAACAGTATAATTGGTAAAAAAAGAAAAAACTCTATGCATTAGTTAAATAACAGATTAGATACAGCTGAAAAAAGAAATAACTGTAAAGAAATAGCTGTAAAGCTAAATAAATAACCCAGAACAGCACAAAGAGGGAAGAACATGAAATTATGACCGAAAAGTTAACAGTCCAGGAAGACAGAATGACTGAATATATCTAATCAGAGTCCCAGAAGGAAGGGATTAAGAAAACAGAAGCTAGGCTGTATTTGAAGAGATAATACCTGAAAATTCTCAGGAAAAAAATAAACTCATAGATACACAAAGTGTAACAAATTAATAAGGAGAATAATTAAAAAGAAATCCACTCTAGACACACTGTAACATTTCAGAATGCCAAAGACAAAGAAAAGATCTTTAAGGGAAGACAGGCAACCTAGAAAAGATTGATGATCTGACTGATTGCAGACTTCACAACAGGAATAACAGAAACCAGAAAGCATCAGTGTTATATAGTCCAGGCTTTAAGACAAAATAACTGTCAACCTAAAATGTATCCAGTAAATCTATATTTCAAGAACAAGATTAAAACAAATGCATTTTCAGATATAAATACAGTCATGTGTTAAATAAAGACATTTCAGTCAACAATGGACCACATATACAACAGTGGCTCCAAAAGATTATAATTGAGCTGAAAAATGCCTAACACCTAGTGACATCTTAGCTGTAGCAACACTGTAGCAAGAGAAAAGGAAACTGCAGAAGAAAAATTATAATCCCCAAGAAAATTCACAGTAAAGGGTTTAGCAGAAGCTTTTGCTGCAGACTTCAACAAGCTCCTCAAAAAGTTTGAAAATATGGACCCCAACACTGAAAGGTTTTTCATTAATAGAGAGGACTGTTCATGGTGCATTATCTGCTTACAAGCAAATCTATGATGAAAAAAAGAAACAAACCAAGCAAACCACCATGGACGTATTTCTGAAAAGAGCAACACCTCCTCAAGAAGAGCCTCAGGCAGTTCCTTCAGGAGGTGTTCCAGAAGAAGGCACTGTTATCAGAGGAGATGACAGCTCCATGCGTGTTATCGCCCCTGAAAATGTGGAGGTGGAAGACAGTGATATTGATGATCCTGACCCTCTGTAGGCCTAGACTAATGTGTGTATTTGTGTCTTAGTTTTTTAACAAAAAAATTTAAAAAGTAAAAATAATTTAAGAATTTTAAAAATATAAAAAAGCTTATAGAATAAGGATAAAAAAAAAGAAAATAGGGGCCGGCACTGTGGCGTAGTGGTTAAGTTCGGCGCACTCCACTTTGGCGGCCTGGGTTCCCAGGTTGGGACCCCAGGTATGGACTGACACCACTCATCAGCCATGCTGTGGTGGCAACTCACATACAACATAGAAGAAGGATGGCACAGATGTTAGCTCAGGAACAATCTTCCTCAAGCAAAAAAAGAGGAAGACTGGCAAGAGATGTTAGCTCAGGGCGAATCTTCCTCACACACACAAAAAATATTTTTGCTCAGTTGTACAATGTGTTTGTTTTAAGCTAAGTATTATTACAAAAGAGTCAAAAAAGTTTAAAAATTTTTAAAGTTTATAAAGCAAAAATGTTACAGTAAGACAAGGTAAATTTATTATAGAAGAAAAATATTTTTTTATAAACTTAGTGTAGCCTAAGTGTACAGTTTATAAAGTCTGCAGTAGTGTACAGTGATGTCCCAGGCCTTCACATTCCCTCCCCACTCACTCACTGACCCATCCAGTGCAACTTCCAGTCCTGCAGGCTCCATTCATGGTAAGTGCCCTACACAGATGTACCATTTTTTATCTTTTATACTGTATTTTTACTGTACCTTTTCTATGTTTAGGTATGTTTAGATACACAAATACCATTGTGTTACAAATGCCTACAGTATTCAGACAATAACATGCTGTAGAGGCTTGTAGGCTAGAAGCAATAGGCTATGCCATATAGCCTAGGTATGTGTAGGCTGCACCATCTAGGTTTGTGTAAGTACACTCTGTGATGTTCACACAATGATGAAATTGCCTAATGATGCATGGCTGTAAAAATGAATTAAACATCGAGAGACTTACCCTAAAAGAAGTGACCCTGAACTATTCTAGTAGCTTCCTGACTGACCTTCCCTCTCCAATCTTCTTGAATATCAGATTAATACTTCTAAAATCATTTTGATCATATCACTTCCCTGCTTCAAACTGCCACAAGAATTTCTAGAACCTACATAATAAGGTCCAAATTTCTTAGCACATTGAAAGCACTGTACAATCCAGTTACTCTCCAATGTTCTCTTCGATGGAAGATCTGGCTCCTCAATTTCCTAGCTGCGACCTTGGGCTGGATAATTAACCTGCCTGAGCCTCAGATTCATCACCTGCAAAACAAACCTATAAAAACTGGCTGCTATTATTCACAACAGCCAAGATGTGGAAGCAACCCAAATGCCCACCAACTGATGCATGGATCAAGAAGATGTGGTGTGTATATATACACACACACACAATGGAATACTGCCCAGCCATAAAAAACGACAAAATCATCCCATTTGCAACAACATGGATGGACCTTGAAGGTATGACGTTAAGTGAAATAAGCCAGACAGAGAAAGACTAACACCGCATGATTTCACTTATATGTGGAAGATAAACACATGGACAAAGAGAACAGATTAGTGGTTACCAGAGGGGAAGGGGGTTGGGGGGTTGGGCAAAAGGGGTAAAGGGGCACATATATATGGTGATGGATAAAAATTAGACTATTGGTGGTGAGCACGATGCAGTCTATAAAGAAACTGATAAATAATAATGTACACCTGAAATTTCACAATGTTATAAACCATTATGACCTCAGTAAAATAATTTTTAAAAAAAACTGGCTGCTGAGATCAATTAAGACAGCCCAGGTAAAGCCATCAGCACTATGCCTGGCACACAGTTTTCAAGAAATGGGAACTGTTATTATTTATCATTATAATAACTCATTGGTTCCAAAATACAACATATGTATTCCCAGCTCTACATCTTTGCTCATATTATTTCCTCCACTTTCCTGGCCCTCAATGCCTCCATTCCCCCAAATCTGCACTATGTAAATCAAAATTATCCCTAAAAGTCCAGCTCCTTCTTGAATTTCTCCTCTACCAAGCCAACCCAGAGTAAGTGCTCTCACTTCTAAACACAAACATTTACCAAAACGCTACCCTGTTAGCTTAACATCCAAACTGCATGTTCCTTCTGGTCTGGGGAGGCGCTTACCTCAGATTTCCCTGGTTTACTCACTGAAAGCTTTACTGCTGTGAAAACGAAGACAGTCAAATAAACATGGATTGGCTGATTAAGTTCCAGCACCCTGACAGAGATACTTTACAGGAAAAACATGGCCGAAACAAAAAAAAGACAGCTGTCTTAGGATGTGCTGCATTCTTTGTAATCCTCCAGACAGCTGCAATTCATTCTGAAGACATTAAATATTTTCCTTAGAGAAAGACATCTAACAAGGAAGTCTGTGGTGGGCAGGAAGAAGTGATAAGGGTACATCGGCTGACAGTTCACTTCAGGAAACATCTTTCAGAGTCTATTTTCCAAGGAAGTCAATTTGATCTGGTCTTCCTATCACCCAAGACAAAGAAAACTAGTCCTCGAGGAGCTGCCTAGCTGGCACAAGTAGGTGTTCAATAAACGTTGGCTGGCTCTGCACAAGCAACCAAAGCAACTACTCAGGTTATTTGGTTTGTTCGAAAAAAGGGAGAGGCAGGTACTCTCATCAGCTCTGTTTCAGTTTTCCAGTTAACCATTTGATGAGGATGCCACAGTTGGCTCCCCAATTCAAAAGCCAGTGACAGGAAATCTCTCAAATGAGTCACAAAGAATGCATGATCAAACAACTGAACTTCAAGCCAGCCCCTCCTTCATCCATTGCAGCTGACATTAATTTAAGGAGCTAGAAAAAGGCACAATGCACGTGCTATCACATTAAGCCAAACAGTTTTCCCATTTTAAAAGAAAATCTTTACTAATGTCAAAGTTAAAATTCCACTATTTCATCTATTGGAAGCCAAATCAAAATGCAATTTTTTTCATTATATAAAAAAATCCTCATTAAAGAAAACTTGGGAAAAAAGAAAAATCAGCCAGGAAAACAGAGAAGACTAAAAAACAATCAGACATAAAACCTAGCACTCAAAAACAGCATCTATCAACATTTTGGTTCATTATCTTCCAGGTTTTTTCCCCCTAAGCATAAGATGTTTTGCATAATTGTAATCATACAGTATATACTAGTCATACCTGTAGCTTGTGTCACTTAAATTATATCATAAGCATTTCCCCATGTTTTTCTTCTTCTTAAATTTGTATAACTGCATAGAGCAGATGGTAGAAAGATTTTTAAGTTAAACCAAGTCAAGAAATACTTACCATTCTTTCTTCCACAGAAACTACTGTAGTAAAAACTGACAATTTCCAAAAGTTCCTGGAATGAAGATACATAGAAAATGTCTAGACATATAGACATATAGAAATGTTAACTAACTTTCAAGTAACAAAGAAAATATTTACTACAGTCATCTCTGAAAAGATACAAAGGAAATTAAGTTCAGCCTCTGTTCCCAGTGAAATTTTAATATCATTGGGAAGATAACACGCATTACACCCAGAAACTAAAGTCCAACCTAATGCAGCATGCAATCACCCCGGCCCTTCACAGCCTGCGGAGGCTTCATTCACTGTGCGCCCCCAGCATGAAGAACAGCACCTGGCATGTTATAGCTACTCAGTAAATGTCTGCTGTACTGAACTGAACTACAGGCTAAGAGCTATGCTTATTTAGAGACAGGAAGGATTATCATGAGCTGAGGTTAAGTTAGGCAAAGCAGACAGCATGAATATGGCAGAATTTGATTCTGGCAATAATTTGCAGAAAGAAGCCTGAACCACAGAAGCCTTGGGATACTCTGAAAACGAAAGATGACGTAGGAAAAAAATATTTGTATAGTCCTAATTTATTAAAAAGTTTGACGTTTCTGCACAACCAGCATTGAAACTCCTGCTGTACATATTAACTATTCATGGAAATATAATATATAACATATAATAGATACACTTAAAAACAAAACACACCAACAAAAAATACTACAGCATTCCTTGACATTAGAAACAAGGGCGAATTCTCAGGAAACTTTGTGTGTGTCATGACACACGGTGCAAAGAGGCAGTAAATTGAGGCTTTTGATCTCCATATAGAGTACCATAGTCGATACTGTCCTTGCTAAACTAGGTGTAAAAAAATGTGCTTACAAAAACTTTCAGGATCTCTTTATACTCTAGTCAACCTATCTGCATATACTGTTAGCACTCAGAGAGTGGATACAGAAAATCTGAAATCTGCATTCAGCCCCAACAGCATCACATTCACACCACCTGATCATAATCATATCTTAAAAAAGAGAATCCAACTTCATGACTAGGGTACCATTTGGCAGACTCCATACATCCTAACTTCATTCACACACATATTTTCCTTTCTTTTGCCCCACTTGTGCTTTGAAAAAATTCAAAGAATTCATGGAGAAGGAATTTGCCAATATCACATCTCTAACAGCTGCTGGTTGTACTAAATCCATAGCTTCTCAGTTACATTATGTGCCATCTCAGAAAGTGTGTTTGATACAAACTTGGTTTCTTTCAAAATAACTGATTTAAGTCAACCCTATTGGGCTGCCTTAAGAGCATATTACACAGAGCTTAGGGGTTGGGTGTATGATAATTTCTCTGGGTGTAATACTGCAATTACTTATGATTAAGCATCTCTAATAGCCATCCATTCAGTCTCCCTAGCCTCAAGGTCTCAAGAACAAATGCCTATCGACAAGTCATTTGGGAATGAACAGCTGATTTGAAGCACTGCATGCTTCAGGGCAGGTGTTCCTTGTCTTTCTGAACACACATACACACATATCTGATAATGATTATATCTGTCAGATAATTAAATAGAATTAAAACAACATAAAATAGGTCATTCTAAAAAATGTCTCAGGAGTCCAAACAAATGAAAATGGAAAATTCAGAAATTTTTTTCAAAAATTTCCTTGAAATTTGGATTTTCAGATTTTGCTAAGCTTCGGCACACAAATTGTCTTATCCCAAGAATACAAACTTCTATCGTTTTAATTCTAAATGAAAGACCTCTCTAGGACATCAGAGGATTTGGAAACCCAACAGTAATTACTACACAATCATTCAAAAGAGACATGTGGCATAACATTTGCAAAGCTGAACTGCACCTGTCACCAATCCAACAAAAGAATATTTTATATACAAACCACATAGCTTTGAACATTTGATAATTTGCTTAAACTGATCCATAACAAGAACTCCACTGTCAAAAGGAATAATACAAGTAACGAAAAACTGGACTAACACAAGTGGTTGAAGATTTCCAAATTTAAGATGCATGGGATATCATCCTGAGCAAGTTAGTGAATCTCTCCGTACTTCTGTTTCTTCATCCACAAAATGGACAAAATAATAGTAACAACCTTTTAGAGTTATCAATATCAAACCAATTAATACACATTAAATTCTTATAATAAAGCCTGGCAAAGGGTAACTAATAAAGAATGTTTATATCAGGAACCAAAATTTTTAAAATGAGAACACTGAAAAATAATAGTAATTGAAAAGAGTAATCACAAAAATAAAGACAGCTGTCATGAGCTGTGGAAGAATAAAATTTTCAAGGTATTACAGTATGTTTAGAGTATAAACAAAATAACAGAAAAAGAGCTCCCAACTAAAAAAGATAGCTACATCCCTCCAAAGTGGATTAATACATCCTACCACCTTTATTCTTTGCCATTAGTCCTATTTTGCAAAATTTGATTCTTCCCCCTATGCTCTGCAGGTAAATTCCAGCCCTTAATATCAAGAAAGACACAAAACTAGCCCCTCTGGGACAGCAAAATAAGAAGTAAAGCCTATGGGAAGTCCTTAGCATCTTCTAGTTTTATTAACAATCCACGAAGTCGAAACTCATTCCCGAACTAAATTGCCAAATGTTTCTGCAATAAAAACTGCAAACTTTCATGTGAACAGAACTTTTCAACAATAGGGAGTTGTTCTAGTCTCTGAATAGGACAGCGTCAGTGTGACCAACAAAGCCGGGAGCTGGACATTCCTGACACCCTTGTCCCCCGGCTAGCCTTTGATCATTTCTATCTCCCAACCACATATGTTTTTGGAAATCACTTTCAGGCAAAGTACACGGACAACATCTATATCCTGAAACTTATCCTTCATCACAGAGCCCTGTTTCCACAGCTTCTGTCTCAGACCCTCACTTTTTTTACTACCACCATTATGAACCGCCCACAGGAATGAGCATCAAACACAGGAGCGCTTTGTTTTCTGAGTCCGTCCACCCCCACTCCCAAACAGTCACTTCGTGTTTTAATTTGGATATTCTGGAAAACATCATGAGATGACAATGGCAACTAAACCAAACAACAAAATGACCTAAGAGCTGAAAAAAGACCTGGCTTGGTTACCTGCGGACGGCCACCAGGGCAGAAGTGCGGTGTAGGGCTTTAGGTAAACATGGGTTTGAGTCTTCTCTACTCTTACTTGAAATGCCGCCTTGGAAAAGCGACTTGACGTACGTCTTCGTTTTCTTATCTGAAAACAGGTTAACAAAACCCACCTCACAAGGTTGTTGTAGGGACTAAATGAGATAATGATTTCAAAGTGCCTAATAAATACTATACGCTCACTAAAGAGAAGCTAGTTTAGTCCTTCTGTCCAACTGTCCTGAGACACAGGAATCTAACGAGAATTCTAGACAGTGGAAAAGACAAAACAAAACTCTCAAGTTTATCAGCGTGTCCTGATCAAAATGGCCCAGATGCTACTTCAGGGGAAGGGTCTGCGGGGTCTTCTAGGCCGGGCTGGAGACGAAAAACGTTGAGATCTGTGCCATTTCATTTCCACGAAAGGAAAGCTGGGTTTGCCCAATTCGGTTCCTTTGTTCACAGCAAGAGAAAAATGAACAGCAGCTCCCCACAGGGCTGTGGCCACGAAGCCAGAGAGGCCTCCGAGTTGAGCCTCGCCGGCCCTTCCGCAGGGCCCTGGCCGCCTACGTCTCCCGGGCACTCCGCCGTCTTCTGGCAAGTTCCCGAGCCCACGCCGAGGCTGCCACGGCCTTTACAACAGGCGGTGCCCACTGCCCGCGACGAGCCCGCCGCCCGGAGCAACCTACCCGGGCGCCCAGGACCCCAGTAGCCCGATCCCACCCCTGTCCGCGGGACGCGGGCGCCGCCCCTCCGCCGAGCCCCGAGCCCTGAGCCAGACCGCTATTCCCGCCCGGATCGGCTCCCGCTCCTCCGGCCCGCTCTGCTCCCCTCGCTCCCAGACCCTGCTCTCGCGAAGGCAGAAACGCGCAGACTCACCCCTGAAGAGCAGCAGCAGGAAGAAGTCGGGCAGCCAGGCGCGGAGCCGGAGTCCCGGCCGCCGCCTCAGCGCCATGTCGAGGGTAGCTGAGGGGCCGCTGCGCGCAGCGCGGCTAGACTTCCCGGCGCGCATGCGCCCAGCCTGGCGGGCCCCCTGCTACCTCCCCTAGTTACCATAGCGACCACCTGGCTCCCCGCAGAGCCGTCACCATGGTGACAAAGGAAGCTGAAGTCTGGTTGCTATGGATGCAGGGATGCTCTGGACCCGGGCCCATAGGGTCTCTTTCAGTGAATTTGGTGGGGGAAAGTAAAGAAGCATCTTCAAGAGTGGGGCGGGGTAAATTTCCGTAGCTACAAAATGAATCCATCACTACGGATAGGAGAAGGAACACAATTAAAATTTGGGATATGAAGTGTTTCTTATTTTACAAATGGGGAGGCAGCCCAGTTATCTTGGAAGCATTAGTGCCTGCACCTCTTTTGAAATCCCAATTCCAAACGTAATGAAAGGAAAAAGCTCTTAAATCTATTTAAAACATGAGCAAGACATACATTATACAGTACATAAAAGTGATATCTTTCTAAAATAAATATAATCCATAGTTTCTGTGGTAGATCAAAAGCATGATGGTATACCCAGTAGTTTATCCTGCAGAAAAGCAGGCTAATTCTTTGCTCTGCTTTCTGAATATTGGGAAATAGTAAGGCTAGGGAAGAAAAGTGTAGCAGAATCTTATGAGGACAAGCAGACAAGAGAAAGAGAAGGATAAAATGTACTAGAAATTGGACCTAAGGATGCAGGAAGTTTTAAGTGTCATTTAATACTGTGCAAAATTCTTGAAATAGCTTGTATCATATCTAATATAGAAAGTACATCCCTAATGCTCCAGGAAACAACAGAGTAAAAACAGAATTCTGAGTACAGTCATTAGTAAAATATGCCAGAGTTTCTGACAACTGATATTCTTTAATGTCTAACTTGACTTCGTTTTTCATTCAGTCACCCTACATTTTTTTAGTATATTTAGTTTTTACAAAGTAGAATGGTGTGTATAATTTACATGTGTACTAAATTATGAATGTCAAGAAACATGAAATAGATTGAGGTTGTTCCCAAGGATATGCCTCAACTGCCATCACTATATGATCTTCTTTATAAGTCTTTATAATTGCTCAAACCTTTGCAAGTGTGAATTAATTACATTCCCAAAAATCTCATAAAGACAGAATAAAAATAATTCAATCGCCTACTATGATTCTATGTGTCTTTCTTTTCCTAAACCTTCTTTCTGTTCCAGTTCACCATGTTCCAAATCACAAGTAAAAGTATGTGAAAATTATTTCATAGTGGTGGCCTCTCTCCCTTCATCAAACACAAAATAGAGAAATTAAAAAGAGAAAAATTCTTCTTAGACTCGCTGACTTTTTTCCCTTCTGCTTTCTCTTTTCTCTTTTCTCTATCATTCCCTTTAGCTCCTGGCCAGGCATATTTGCCTAACTGAAGGAACCATTTTGGTTACCTGGGAAACATGAGATGGTGTCTGACTGTGGACAGAGTACAGTTTTCATAAACCAGTGCCTCTTTTCTCCTGCCAGATTGCCTGTGTTTGCATTGTGAAATGGTTCTGTCTGTTGAACGGTCTTCTCTGCTAGGAAATCTTCTGAAACTCAGAACAAGATCACAGAGACGGGCTCCATGAATATTCTATATGGAGCAGAGGTTCCTACGAGAGTGGATACAGGTGCTTTATTTTAAAACATTAATTTTCCTCCACAGATGGAGTCTGCATGTCATGACTGGTGGCAGAGACACCATCCTGGAATGGAGCCTAACTAGTGATGCACCAGGACAGGATAGGATACATCTGGCTGTCAAGTGATCTACTCCTCCTTATGATTTCTTTGTTCCCTGGAGAGCTCTGGCCCTGTTCAGAAGGGAATCAGAGCTTTGGAAGCATTCAGTGAGTGGGGCTGTGGAGTCTATGCTTCTGTTACCACATTATCCAACTGAATATACTTATTTCTAATGTGTGGCTTGCTAAGGAGAGATACATTTCTTAAAAGAGCTCAGGGAACTAAATATGCTTGTGCTAAACTTGAACAAAAATATCTGCGATACTTTTCAATACCAACACAGAATGCAAATCAAGTAGCAAACAAACTGTGGGGTTTTCCCATGAGACTCCCCCTGAACAGACTGGATATGTCCTGGGAGAAGCAGTTACAGGAGGACAAACATGGGTGCTGGGGGCTGATGGACAATGATTCAGATTCTTGGTTTTTGAAAGTTACTTAACTTCTCTAAACCTTGGATCCCTTGTCTGTAGGGGGCATAACAATGTTAAAGAGGGATAACAATGCCCGCCTCAGATGGTCACTGTGAAGAGCATGTGAGGTAAGGACCTGGAGCACACTCGGTGCTCAATGAATGCTTGTTGCCTGTGCCCCTTCCCTTTTCTACTATTTTGATTCAGATCAGGCAGAATGGTTACAATATTCCTGGAGAATCTTGATAAAGAAAAGGACTTCAGCCTGCACATAGTCCGAGAGAATGAGAAGCAAAGAGGGAGTTTTACATCAGTGTGTGTTTATTGTCTCGGTGGGACTAGATTCTTAAACAGTAACGTGACTGTGACTTCTGTTCCTCCACTGAACAACCACCTGAAGTCAGCCGTCAGCAAGAGAGAAGTGAGACACATTGCCTGAGGGAAGTCTCTGGCCTCAGAGGCGTTCCATTAAAGCATTCCACTCCAAGGCATATCAAAGATTCTGTAGCTCCATTTCCCTCCCTTCAAGTCCCTCTTTCCTTGCAATATGTCCAACTCCATTTTCTCACACTTTATCCCGACTACCACCCTCTGCTCTTTCTCTTCAAAATACTTCTTTAATTTTATTTAAATAGGAGGATATATCCCCCCAATCAAAGGAAAAGTAGCAGACAAAACCTCCATCCCCTCTGACAAGACATGCTGCTTATGCTACAGGAGGAAGGAAAGTTCTTCTGCAGCTCCATTTATTTTCATGTTCCTCTCCTTTGCAGTGGTTCTGTTGAAAAAGGTCACACTAATGCCAAAGTTTTGGCTTAAAGTGGCTTCCTAGAGAGAGATCTTTGTAAGAAGCCGTTTAGCAGGCCTTTCATGTTTCACCAAAAGGTGGCGGGGTGTTTGTGTGCTAGAAAGTGTGTGTGTGTGTGTGTGTGTGTGTGTGTGTGTGTGTGTAAGTAAACATATCATCCACGCCATGGGTGAAAGAGTCACTCACCTCTGCCAGGGAACGAGTGAGAGTGTCCCAGTTGCATTACTATCAGCCAGGGTCTCCTCACTCACCAGTGCACATGAAAACATAACACAACAATCAACAGTGAACGGACAATGACATGCCCACTATGGAGGCCTGACACAGGACTTGCTTCTCCAAGACTGAGGGCTCTAAGAATTATGAATCTGAAGTTCCCCTGTCCAGGTGTCTGTCTCAGTTCCCTCTTTAAGGAAGTAGAGAAGCAGGGCTTGGCTGAATGCCCTCTACAGACACCAGGGAAAAGGCGTCAGGGATAGCGAGTAAAGGACACTCCCACTCCAACGCTCTTCAGACCGCCTGAGGGAAGGACACCTATGGGGCGATAAAACAGACCAGCTCTTTTTTTCCTCCTCTTGAGCTGCTGAATATTTCCATTGGCCTGGGGAGAAGGTGAGAAACTTTTCCTAATCTGCGCTTTAAGACTGGGGACACAATGAGCCTGAGCATTAAGGATGCTCATGCTATCTAAATTGTCTTGGAGCCAAGCGGAGGAGCACCTGCTCCTCTGTAAGGCTGTGGGTGGGGTAGCTCTTCACTGTGCAGATGCAGGAGTGGGGTAGCCCTTCACTGTGGGCAGACGTTGTAGTACCTGCAGTGTTGTGATGCTCCAGTTGTGTGCCTCCAGGAAGCTCCAACTACTTTGTTTTCAGATTGGAGATATTCTTATCCCAACCTTCCAATTAGAGGTAATTTTCTCTTCACACAAATTGTACCATCAAGCGTTTACTTCCTGGCGGCATCAGAGAGAGACCGGGGCCTCCACTGTGCTCCCTCCTCTGCTGCAGGGAAACTTGCACCTCCCTCAGAGTCCCTTCCAGGGTCAACTCCCTACTTCATGGTTTGGGGAAGGAGAAAGTTCTTCCTGAGGGCTGTGGGCCTAGGAGTTTGGCCTGGTAACTTGTACTGCTCAGTCCTTTCCAGGAATGGAAGGATTTTTTTGTGGTTGCCATTGCAGAGATTCTGGACCTTTCCCAGGACTAGAAATAGTGGGGATTTAATTATATTTCCCAGATCTTTAACATGATGAAGATTATGCCACAAGAAGCCTTCCCCCCGCTGCCCCCCCCCCCCCCAGGGATTATTCAACACCATGTCTCTTAAACAAGCAGATAAGGGCTCTGGATAAAACTCTAGTTTCTCTTTAATCCCATGGAATTGTGTTCCCACAAAATCTAGGATTGGGAGGAGTGTTTAGTGTGTTTAGTCCTCTGGGGTGATGTCAGAGCCACAAAGCACTCAAGAGCTCAGCAGAGACTTCCTCCAGTCGGGATGGCCACTCTAAACGCTACAGACTCTAAGGACAGAGACCTTGAGTCACCCATCCCTCAAGGACGCCTTCATTTCTGCACCCTTTATACTCTGAGGTCTTGCCTTATTCCATTCATTCTTTCCAGGCAACGTTTTGTTTTCTGGCCAGGCATTGTTCCCTAGAATTGCAATGTCCAGTGCACACCAGGCCTTGCACTAGCTCCTGCCCAGGACAGACCACAGAAGGGACAGGAAGCTCTGGTAAGCGTGAAGATATTCCTTGTGCACCCGCGGGGATGGCCACCCACTGCCACTAGCCTAGTGTAAGCTTCATCATTTTTTCATTGGATTGTTAAAATGGTCTCTAGGCATCTGCATATAGCTCCTGTCTCTAGATCTTTCTTTTCAAACTCGTGAGTAGTACAGGGCCTAGAATAATAGTGGGTGCTTAGTAAATACCTGTGGAGTGAGAGTGTAAGAATGTAAGGTGCCCCGAGGAACCAACATCAGCTCACGTTGTTCCGCTTAAAATTCTTAAGTGGCTCCTTGTTACCTTCAGCATCTAGTTAAAATCACGTATATAACTGAAAAAGTCACAGCTGAAAAACATAAGTCCTTTGGTCACGAGCATCTCAACATCTCCTATTCCACCCTCATCTATACCCTTGAATTTAGTTGCAGTGACTTATTTGAATTCTTAAAACCTGTCATGCTCTCCCAAGCCACTGAAATTCCCTACAGGGTCCCTTTTGCCTGCTTTGCCCTCTCCTTCAGCCTCGTCAGGTTTCTAACTCCAGAGTGTCCTTCAGGAACCACTCCAGGCATCACGTCCTCATGGAAAGATTTCCTGACCCCACTGCTCCCTCCAAGATGATTCAGGTGACCCTCCTCTGTGCGCACATCTATTTTACACTTTATCACATTGCATTGCAATGCTGTATTTTCTCTGTAGATCCTTCCAGACTTCTAGAGTTTAATATTGTTTCAACCGTCCTTCTTTTCTAACACATGCCTTTGAGATTATAATTCCTTTCTAAGTACTGCATTAGCTGCATCCCACAAGTTGTAATACATGTTGTCTTCATTGTCACTCAGTTCCAAGTATTTCCTAATTTCCTTTATGATTTCTACTTGACCATCGTTTGGAAGCCTACTTTATTAATTTCCAAATATATGGGGACAGGGGGTGGTGTTGCCATTATTGACTTCTAGTTTTATTGCATTGTGGTCCGAGAACAAGGTCTGTACAAAACCAACGCTTCGTATTCGTTGAGACTGATTTCCAGCTTAGTAAGGGTTAATTATTTTAAGTGCTTTATGCATGCTTAAAAAAATAACATTTATTCTCCAATGGTTGGGTATAGGATTCTAAATATATATCCATTCAGTTATATTTATTTATTGTGCTTCTCAAAACTTCAATATCTTTGTTGTTGTTTACTTTAGCTATCAATTTCTGGAAAAGTGTTGTTAAATATCATACTGTGATTATAGATTTCTCCTCATTTCATTATAATTCTGTCAAAATGCTTTTTATTTTTAACTACATGGCATACAGGTGCAGAGGTGTTGTACCAATCTAGTGACATCATGAAGTGTGCACGTGGCTTTTACCCTCTCATCGCCTCCACTTTTCTTCCCCTCTCCCTCTCACTCTGGACCAATGAGGAAAATGCTACCCTTGCCTGCCTCAGAGGAGCTTTGCCCATTCTCAAGTTCCCTGGAGCCATAGCTGTTCTCCCAAAAGAGGCCTATCAAACATTTCCTTCCAAACAAACACAGTCCTCTCCACAAATGAAAACACAGCAAACACACCATTCTCTATTGCATCATGTGATAGGCGCGCTTTCCACATCACACTCTCCACCTGGAGGACCAGCGTGGGCCTTGTGTTGTGCATCCATATATCTCTACATTTTTTTTTTTGTGAGGAAGACCAGCCCTGAGCTAACAACCATTGCTAATCCTCCCCTTTTTGCCGAGGAAGACTGGCCCTGGCCTAACATCTTGCCCATCTTCCTCTGCTTTATATGGGACGCTGCCACAGCATGGCTGACCAGCAGTGCGTCCGTGGGCTCCCGGGATCTGAACGCGCGAACCCTGGGCTCCCAAGCGCGAACTAAACCGCTGCGCCACCGGGCCGGCCCCCATATATCTCTACATTTGTTCTCCTAAGGACTATACTACATTGTGCTTGCTCAGTAAACATCTTAGAGTGTTAAGAAAACACACTCACATAGGTATCATAATGAAATATGTTACAGAATCTCCTGTAAAGACTTCTCAGAATAAAAGAACATCTTTGTGCTTAGAATGGTTGAGGAAGTCTTATTCCTGGAGATGTAGAAATAACTGTCTCACCTTTGATAATCACCTTCCATCATTTAATTATCTGTCCGGCAAACATTATATTGTGTTTGTGCACAGTATTGAGCTAGGGGCCTGAGATAACATGGGCACAGTTTCTTTCTTCAAGCAGCCCACAGTCCCGTGGGAGAGACAGGAGGAAAAATAATTATGCCTTAGGGATCAAGTAACTCACAGAATGAGCTAATGTGTCTATCCACTGCTCTACTGCATCACACAGGGAAATTCTGAATAAAATATTAACAGAAAAATTAAAATGCATATTGAGCTTGAAGTAAAGAAAGAAATCCCCTAGTGACAGAAACAAGGAAGGAATTTAAAGCCAAAATAGTAATCTTGTGAACCAGAGCCACGGTACTGTGAAAAGGAGAAGGAGAGGGCCTGGAACCAGGGAGCAGGTTAATATCCATTTGGGTAAGGGGACATGGCCTGGGACCCAATTGAAGCAGGACTGTGGAACTGAAATCCCTGCTCCCTCAGGGGAAGATGGCTAAGAAAAATCTCCCTCTGTCAGTTTCTGGTCTAGGCTCTGGGTAAGAAAAAAAGTTTCCTGTGAGAAATTCAAATTTCCAGGCCAGGCCTGTGTCACATTCTAGGGTGTGAACTTGTACTGTCTCTCATGGTGTGGGAGTCCCCAAGCCCCCAAATTAATGTAAAACTGATGCTCACACTGAAGAAATCTCTGGGGCAACCAGAAGAAGCAAATGCACAGCTCTTCCTAGCATGTCCTGAGAACATAAAGGGTTCTCACAGAATAAAACAGTCCCTGATGAAGACAAGCTCACAGTTAAGTTTACAAGCCCCAGGAGGAAACAACTTGCCACAAGGCAGAGTCGGCATACATAAGTAGGGGAACCAGCACGCCCAAATCTTGAGATAATGAAACAATCCAAAAGGGACAATAAAATGAGTATAGACTAGAAAACACAGAGAAATAAAAGGACACTGAAAAAGAATATGCAGATGAGAAAAAGAGCCACATAGAACTTCTAGGAATAAAACATGTAGGGGAAAAAAAACTTCAGTGGGTGAATTAATAGTTGGCTGGAAGAAAATTAGTGACATGAAAGATAGATCTCAGGAAATTACCCAGGATGAGACACAGAGAGGTGAAAACATGAAAATTTTAAAAAGATGTCAAAAGAGGTGCAATATAGAATAAGCATTGTAGAGGAATAAAATAAGAACAAGGAAAAGGCAATAATTGAAGAGATAATGGCTCAGAATTTTCCAGAACTGATGAAAGACATGAATCCTTAGTTGGAGGAAGCTATCCCAAATGTGATATCCCAAGATAACGTGATATGTCATTTGGTTTACCCCTAGCCACATGGGTCGTTCCTAGGTGTATGAGGGTGAAATATTAGAACCAAAACTAAAAGGAAGCTCAAAGTTAGTTATGTTGAAAACATAGGCTATTTACAAGAGAACTACAGTATTAGTAGAGGCTGGAACAAAATGCAATAATTGCTTCCAAGTGCTGAGGGAATAAGTCAGTCCAGGATTCTATACCCAGCTAAATTATAGCTCAAGAGTAAGGGCAAACAATTTGAGAGAGTATATCACCTGTTTATTTGTTGAAAGAAATACTAAAGGAAGCTTTAAAAAGAAAGCATCAAGAGAAAAGGAGAAAACTGTATCCAGAAGGAAGCAATGAGGTGAAAGAAGCAATGGTGAGCAAAAAATTTGGTAAGCAGGTGGGCATATTTAAGTGAGCATTGACTCCAAACACTGATAATAATAATAATAATAACCTATTCTGTGAGGTTTAAATAACAAAACTAAAATACTAGACAATAATAACACAAAGAACTAGGATTGAAAGAAATTAGAGCATGAGAAGAATAGTAAAGGTCTAAATTAAATTTAGACTTTTAAAATTAAAGCATAAAGTTTAAACCTTTAGGGGTAATCATTAAAAGGGAAGAAATGAAATATACAACTTCCAAATCAGTAAAGTAGGTGAATAGGTGTCTAGCAAAGGGCCTTGAATTATAGGCTAAGTTGTTGGTAATGTATTCCATCGGAGATGAGAATTACTGAAGGCTTTCTAACAGAGGGTGATCAGACCAAAGCCAACTCCACCTCACCCACCCTGACCCACCCTGGGCAGAATTAATCACTTACTCTGGGTTCCAAAACATTTTGGAGGTATCTCTGAAAGAGCATCTATCATATTATTCTTTATGTACATATGTGGATGGCATGCAAATGTCTTTCTTCTGGGCTATGAATTCCTAAAGTAAAGAAACATTTTAGGAATCTAAGTTAATGACCTTCTAGTGAAGTGGTAGAGTCTGAAACCAGTGAGCTTTCTGTGTGTAGCAGACACTGCCGGGTCTCTGTCCCTCCCCCAGCTTCGGTTTCCTTCCTTCTAATGGCCTGCACCCCACCGCTCTCTTCTGGGGCCTGCCTGGAGCTACTGGAATGCCTGGGAGTTGACGTCCCTGGAGTCCTGTTGCTGAAGAATGAAAGCTCAGCTCTCTTGCTTCCAGTTGGGACACACTCTGAGGAGTCATTTTTTTCTCCTAAGAATGGGCTGAGGCTGGGACTTTGCCTGAAAATGAACTCTTGTTTGGCTTCACTCCTTTCCCTTCCTTCTCTGACCTGCTCCCCACATGCCTCTGCTGTTGTCCCCTGGGAGTCTTCCACACAAATCTTCATCTCCGGGTCTCCTCCCACCTCACCTAAGACAAAGCCGGCAAGTCACTAATCACAAAGCACTCATTCAAGGCTCCTCGTGTACCTGGCTCTGTCCTGGCCACTGTCAGAAAGTCATCTCTTCCCTGTTCTTTTCTTTTCTCCCCTCTATCCCTCCTGCTCCCTCCCTCCTCCCCTCTCTCCTTTCTTTTTTCATTACCCTAGCCGTGGAGCAAATCAGCCACCATCTTCCACACACTAGGCTGCACTGGGAGCGAGGACACCCAGACTCAGCTATTGAGTAGTCCTTGGTTACATCCTTTCAATTCTCTCAGATTTGTTTCCCTAATTTTTTCATGGGAATTATATATTCTCTTGTCCCTCACGGGTTTTCTGTGATGATTTAAATGAAACAACAGACACAAGCGCATTTTGGAAGAAGAAAAAGCAAATGGCACACATGCAGAAGATTGGTGTTCTCTTCAAGGAGGAGGAGAACATTTCCAGCCCCTCCTCCTCCCCTTCTTCTCTAGGCTGGATAATCTAACATCAGAGCCCCTCCTGCAGCCAATGTAGATGGCAGAGCCAGGCTGCAGGCGCCTGACATGCAGAAGCCTCCTGACTGAACAAGGAGGCTGCCTGGTTCCCTATGCAGGGGCTGAAAAGTATTAATAACTGTGGCAGGGAGGATTAGCCATATGCTGCTTAATTACTGTTAATCAGGATTGAGGGGAGCTTGTGCTTGTAAGTAACAGATGAGCCAGCACCATCATGAGGTCCCGCTGGGCTGGTGGGCAGACCAGGCCACAGGTCTGGGCTCTCAGGCCCCAGGGGAGCCTACTCCCACCCTCCCTCACTTCCTTTGCCTTCAAGTTCCCTATTCTTGTCCTCTTTCTCCCTGCCTGCTTCTCATATTTGATTCCCTTTCCTCTTGCTTTTTATTATTATTCCTACCCTTCTGCTTCTAGGATTCTAACATTACTTGTTAACATTCTTTGCTTCTGTTTTCTCTGACTTACTCTCCTGTCCATACCCTTTCTCAGTTTCTTACTTCTACCTCTGTTTTTGTCCTTTTCTCGTCCCCACCTTTCTCCCTCCTTTTTTTTTACACACACACCACCCAACCACATATAACTCCTCTTTCTTGCATTAACAAACACCCTGACCCTTGGTTGACCTGCAAAGGCCAAGTTCAAAGTTCTGAGGCAGCCCTTCCTGGCTCCCACTGAGACCCAGTGTGTTTACCTCACACTTTGCTGACCTCACAGAAAATTACAAATCAAAGGGGCCCTCTCCTTATGTAATTTTTGCCCTCACAGCTGAGAAGGAGAGGTTGCAGTCCGACTCTGACAAGCTCTCCTCTGTTTCTCCTCCTCTATCTCCACTTCTCCCAGCCGAGCTCAGACTCAGGATGTGCAAGATGGAAACAAACTTCCCGCCACAAGGTCAAATGGTGTTTGGCCCTCAACCTGCATGGGGATTGTTATTCTTGTCTCTGCATTACCCTATGCCTACCCTCTCGGTCCGTGTGTGTGTGTGTGTGCACATGTGTGCACGTGTGTACAGGCAGACGTCTACCTTTCTGTGTGGAGAAATGCAGATGAGATAAATGCACACATCACTCTCTGCACGGGGTCCTCACGTGAGGAATGAGGAGAGGACGGAAGTGGGTATGTGTGGAGTGCGGGGCTGGGATGAGGATGTGTGCCTCTGGTGTGCATACATGTGTTTCTGAGCAGTATTTTGCAGAAAGCTATTGAGGGGTGTCCAGAAAAATGACATTTGTAGAAATGCATATTTAACAACAGATATGAACTGAAGTGGGAGCAATTTTTGATTTGTGTGGTCTTTGTATAGGATAAGTTTTGGATGAAAAACAGAAAGGAAGCGCTCTTGTACTTCTTAGAAGCATCCAAAACCTCTCTTATGATAGCCCCTTAAAATGTCCAATTCTAGGGCAGCAACCAACATCCAGGGTATGGCTTCCCTCCAAGAACTTTGTTTCCAAGAAGCTTGTTAGACTAAGAAAAAAGCATTTGGACCCTGCCCACCAGTCTCTCAAACCTCAAGGACACACACACACAGATTTCCTCCTGTCTAGGCAGAGCCTCCCTGCTCTTCATCTGGCACACCAGGGCTGCTCCCCCTCCCGTCTGAGGGGTGGTTTCTCAGAGCAGGATCCAACTGCATTGGCCCTCAGGTGCCCCTGTCCTGCTCTTGGTCACGGATGGCTTATACATAAAAGGAGAGTAAGAGAGCAAAGAGCAAACACTGCTTCTGTGAGTCCTCCGCACATTCCTGGCCCCCACTGCTGAGCCCTGATCACCGCCGGCTTAAGAGAGAGCTGTCCACCCTGAGCCCCCGCCTCGCTGAGGCGCGAATGGGAGTTTCTGCTTCCAGCCTGGACGAACCCTTCCGTCAGCCTCAGGCACCACCTTGTGGCCGGCTCTTACTATTACAGTTCCTTACCCCCCACCAGCCCAGCCCTTTAATGCCAAATGCTGGCTTTAAAGGCTTAGTTGCTTTTCTGTGCTTGACTGTTCAAAGGGAGTTTTGTGTACAGTGTCCCAGTATTTTAAGAGCTTGCAGGCGTAAACAGAGACACCCACGTGGACGCAAGCACAGAACGGGCACGTACATAAAACAGGAAAGGGCTCACCCTACAGACCACAGGTCCGTGTGTCTGGGGGAGGGGGTGAGAAAGAAGAAAGGAGACTGGCTATAGGAATTCCAGATATTTCAACCTCGGCTGAGCAAGGACCAAGGTGAGACCTTAACTCAGTACGTTAGGATGATTTTTCTACCCTCTTGAAGAATATTTATGTATATTCATCTAAAAAATGCTGGACTGGGAGTAGAGCAGCCCGGGTTGGTAGCCTGGGGTCTACTTGCTTGGCAGTGAGAGCCCCCTCTGGCTGGGAAGGCCGGGAGGTGGCCACAGTGCTCCTCAGGGAGGGGCCAAGCATGGCCAGGGGAGACACCCGTGGGGCTGGTCCCTGTGGAAGAAGCACTGAAGCTGAATTCAGAAGACCTGCTTTTTTTAATAACTCTGTGACCTTGAGAAAATTGCTTAGCCTCTCAGGGCCTTGCTTTAAATTTAAAAACCGTTTATGATAAATCCTAAACCTATGTTCAAGCTATATCTATCATTACTTCCTCTTCACACTTTAGTCAAAGTGGTATCTTCTCCTTCCCCTAAACAGACATCACTGGTTCTTAAACTTTGCTGGTATCATTACTTTTGCTTGGAATGCTCTCCCCACCCCATCTGTGCCTCTAAATTCTATCCATCCCCAAGGTGAACCCAAATTCCACCTCTTTCATGGAGCTTTTCCTGTCCTTCCAAACTGGATGTTTCCCCTCATCATCTCTTATACTCTCCCTAGGATTCCATGGATCCTCCTCTTGGATGGTGCTTCATAGTATATTCCAGTCTTTTGTACCTTTGTTTTATGTCCCTCACCAGGTGACAAACTCCATTCTGGACACTGTATTCATCCATCTCCAGGCAGCATGCCTAACACTGTGCTCTGGCCGTATTACGTATTGAACAGACTCCTTATTGAATGAAATGGAATTTCCTTCTTTTTCATATCTCAACTTAGATATAATTTCTTTCAGTAAGTCTCCATGAAGACCCCACCCCCACCCCAAGTTGGGTGATGTACCCTCTTGGTGCTTCTAGAACATGTGTTCTTCCTGTCATAGTGTTATGGCACTACCATGACATCTGCCTTTCTCACCTACTGGATGATAAGCTCCTCGAGGAAGACCACATCTATTGGACCCTGTCCATCTGTTGCCTGGACTGTACATGGCAAATCGTAGGGACCAATAACTATTTGATGGCTGAATAGATAGATAAATGCAGGGATGGGTAGATGCATGGAAACTGGGCAGGAGAGAAGGTGTTAGAATGATCTTTAAGATTGCTTTAAGCTCTAATATTTTATGATTGCAGAGTTCTGAGCTCTTTTTGAGGGAAAGTAGTCCAAGCCATTTGAGAAACAATATAGTGATTATGGTGGGGTCAGGCAGTGATTTTCCTTTGAACGGACATTGTTTGCTTCTGTGGGGGCTCTGGCCTCCCCATTCTGTGGGGAGTTTCATGTTCCCTGCGCTCAGCCTGCACAGAACTTGGCATGATCTCTGGGGTGTTCATTTCTGTCATCCAGCCTGGGTAGGAGGGTGGACGGGTAGGAGGGGAACCGTTTTGGGAAAGAGTGTTGGGGAGTGTTTGTGTGTGTGATGAGTCAGGGCCATGGAGCTAGGAGCCTTAATCTCTGCTCCCTCTTTGTGGGGGTAGTTCTCACCAGTCGGCGGCGGGTGGAGGACCACCAAGTTTTCTTAGTCATAGTTTATACCAAGTCAGCTGGAACTTTCTGGAACGAGGCCTTCATTCTGCAGACAAACAGGGTATAATGGGGTCAGAATGGCCGCTACTCTTCCGCAGCCGCACTGACCCATTCCAGGCCCTCCTACCTGCCGGGGCCGGGTGGTGGGCCCTCCTCTTAGGAAGTAGCACTTTGAGGGCTAAAGGCCATGGACATTTATTCCCACTGGAAAAAGGTTTAGGTTATCTTTATGAACCCCCTGGAAAAGCCTCAACGCCTCTGGGGGTGTTCCATTTCCTCCTGCCCAACATGAGATAGGGGTGGTGAGGATGAAGTGGGGCCCACAGCACCCTAGCCTCCTGCGTCTGCATGAGCCTGAGCAGCAGGGGACCTTCAGGGCACTGGCTGCCGCTCCCCAGGGCTGCAGTTCCTCTCCAGTGCTGCTGGCAGACGGAGCCCTGTCTCTGCTCTCAATGCTTGGCTTTCCAGGAGAGAGGCGCATCACTGGGTGTCCTGTCTCCGACCGGAACCAGTATGCCTATCACAACAGGAATTCTGTCAGTGACGGCTGCAAAGAAGGCCTGCAGTTATTGTGTGTGTGCACCTGTGTAGACGGGAGAGACTCATAAACGGAGAAGGAAGGAAGGGAGAGGAGAGGTTTGGATACTGGAGACTGGCTTGGTTGAGGGGACCTGGCCCCTGGGGCCACTGGGAGAGCTCAGGAGTCTGTAGAGAGTTGCAGGGACTTCCATAGGGATTCTTTGAGGTAGCCGAAGGCTCTTGGAAAAGCCCGGGTTTGTCCTCCTTTGCTACTTGCTGGAAGGAAAGCGCTCTTTCTTGTGACTTGGGTCTAAGGGACTGGGCTGTAAGCTTTGGAAAAGACAGGGCAGAGGAACCATTTTGCCTAGGGGTGGGGCACTAAGGCACACCATCACTGCAGGGTCAGGCCCTTCTGCTCCCCAGAATGCGAAGGAATGGATGCATTTGAGAAATTAAACTGGGAAATGAAGATGAATTTCCTGTCAGTGAGGATGGCCACTCCGGCCCAGTGGTCTGGGAAGGAGGAAAGTTCTGGAAAGAGAGTTACGCAATCAGGCCTTTAGTCAGTGAGCATATCCTGGACAACAAGAGTGAGAGCTTAGCGGAGAGGGTGGTGGAGTAGAAGAAACTGGTGGTTTGCAGGAGCCTCCAGCCCATCATTACAGCTCTGCCTCTCCCACAGTGCTAGTAAGTCCATGGGGGCCAGATGGAAAAGCCAGAAGGAAGGACCTCAGGGAGGTCCTGAGATTGAAGGAGACCAGTTAAGAAAGCCAGCCAGGCCCAGGAGGCAGAGAGGGAGTTCCCAGGCTGGTTTCACATTGATCCCAGGTTTCTGAGCCACGCCCGCATGGCACAGTGCTGTCAGTGGATGGGACGAGTGGACTGGTGGCGAGGAAGAACGAGGCAGAGCCTCCTCCTCGGCGCGGGGCCTGGAGGCGGGACATGTACACCAGGGCTTTTCTAGGTCCCACTGAACTAACTGTCCAAGCTGGGGAGAGGCTGGGGTTGCCCCCTGAGCCCAGAAGGGAAGGAAGGAATGAGAGAGCACTAGGAAAAGAGGGAGAAGGGCCAGAGGTTCCCCAGCTCACCACCAGGCCAGGGCAGGGGCAGCGTGGAGCTGGTGGCAGCCTGCAGCCCTGGGTGAAGGCAGGGCTACGCTAGGTCTCTGAACGAGGTCTTCATTCAGCCTGCCGCCTTCTGTTTCAGAGCTTGTGTAAGACTGGGGTGAGATCTGTTGCTACCCTAACATGCTGAGCCTCAAATCCCTGGAATGTCATGTGCTGCTGCCTTATCTGCAGTTTTGGGACACAATAAGTAGATTATTTAGGGCTTGGGGAAAGTCTCTAGGAGCCCCACTCATGGCACTTGGCACTTACTGTGATCTGTGTCCACGCTGCCTTGTTCTTGACTTGGATTTGTTCATGTGATCCATCTCCGAGGGCAAAGTCTTCCTTCTCAGGATGCGGCTGCTGCTGCCCTCTTTCTGGACTTCAGAGAATCAGCCCTGATGTCTCAACTGCATTGTCGGGTTCCCTCACTGCTTTAAGAGGAGGGGAGGCAATGCAACAGAGGTTACACCTGCAAACATCAGGACCACGTTGCCTGGGCTGAAAACCCGACTCTACTACTGACTAGCTATGTGACCCTGAGCAGATCACTTCATGTCTCTGATTGTGGTTCCCCTTCTATAAAAGAAAGCTAGTAATAGGACTTACCTTGAGGGTGTGTTGTGAGGACCGAATGAGGTAATGCGTAGAAAGTCATCTTTGTCCTGTGACTCACCACACAGTAAGCTCCTGATAAATGTTAACTCTTGTTTTGACACGTGACTGCCTCACACTTCTCACCTTACCTTATCTGCCCCAAACAAAGACAGTGCATCCAGCGATGCTGGCCTCCTCCTTCCTGTACCGAGAGCAGCCCGTGCTCAGCCCCCTTGTCATGCACATAAATGTCCTCCCACCTCTGTGCTGCTCCTCACACTCCCCCACTCCAAGGCCCAGCTCAAGTGCCACCTCCTTCCCAGAGTCTTCCCTGATGATCCAAACCCACACACATCTCTTCCTCCTCCCGCTGACTGTGCTTCCAGCTAGTGCCTTGAGATTTAACATTTAAATCATAGAATTATAGAATTTGAGAGCTGGACGAGTCCTTACAAATGACCCCAGGCAGTTGTTCTTAATCAGGAATGGGTAATAATAGTAATGATAGCGCCACAGCAGCCTTTAACATTCATCAGAGGACCACTAATAAACCACGGCACTTCTGCTAAGCCTGAATGCTGCCTCAGAATCCTTCTCAACACAGTGCTCCAGGCAGGCAGTACCAATCCATCAGAAGTGCTACTGCCATCCATAATCCAGACAATTAGAAGTAATCTACATGGATGAGGTAGCCGGAGCTTTTCAAGGTGCAGGGACCTGCCTCAGGCCCCAAGGCGCTAGGATAGAACTCTGGTCTAGTCCTTATCCAGTGCTCCTTATACTACACCAGGCTCTCTTCAGTTGTCTTTTGGTTGTTCTCTGCCTGTTCGTCTTGCCCTCCCAAATAGATTGTAATATTTGGGAGGTAGGAATGACATCTTAAACTGCTCTATATCTTCCTCAGCACGGAGCACAAGTCAGGACACATCACATGCTCACCTGCTGATGGACTGATGGGTTTCTCCTCAGTTCCTCCCACTTGTCTTCAGAGCTCATTTGAAGGGATAGAAGGGATTGGGGCTGTAAGGAGGCTCTGTCTCTGTGCTGAGAAGTCTGTCTGGGCTTCCAGAGTCCCTCCCTTCTGCCCACAGCGGCCACAGGAACTCCCATCACTCCAAAGTTGCAGACGGGTACTGGACATCAGGAGCCCAGAGTGGCCATCTTCGTTCTGCGGGTTGTCTGCTGAGGGGCCTTGGGGAGTCCTTCTTTCTTTCAGGGCCTCTGTCTCCATCCATTTGGGGGTGGGGCCGTAAGGGAAAAGGAGAGAGAAAACGCACAGCTGGGTGCCCAGCTCTCCCTGGCCCCTAAGAGCTGGGTGAGGGGATTCTTGAATGGTCGTCTGCACACAGTCGGGGGAAGAGTGGGAGCAGATCGCATGGCAGGGACGTGGCTAACCCATGTCCAGATTGTTGGGGGTGCTTTCACCCTCAGCTAGGACTCCTGGAAGGCCAAATGGAATCTTCTTTTCAGAAGCAGAAAGGTGGCATCACCCTCCGCCCAGCCCCAAAAGCTGAAAACTCCAGCGTCCCCTGGCCCCCAGTGCCTGTCCCTCCCTCCCACCAGTTCTCTCAAGTCTCTGCTTCCCAGGCCCCTTGCTGTGCCCTCCTTCTGGTCTCCTGGCCATGCCCAGGCCCCTCTCGTGGTGTCTTATCTGCAGACCAGCAGTGGCTCCCTAACTGAGCTCTCTAGTCATGTCATAACTTTGCTGGAATTTTCTTTCTAAAACTTAGATTTCATTATGTCATTTCTCTGCTCAAAAATCCTTATCACCTCATTTCCAGGAGAAAGACAAACTCCTTAGCCCGGGGTTTCTCAGCCTCTGAACTACTTATGTTTTAGACCCCATAACTGTTGTTGTGGGGCCATCCTGTGCAGTGTACGATATTTAGCAGCCTCCCTGGTTTCTATCAACTAGATTCCAGTGGCGTTCCGGGCTCCCCAACCTAGGTTTTAACCAAAAATGTATCCAGACATTGACAAATGTCCTCTGGGGGGCAAAATCACACCCATTGAGAACCACTGTTTTGAGAACCATAAAACCATTGAGAACCATAAAACAAGCTAGTAGCTTAGGACCGTACTTCCTTAGCTCTGTGCTAACAGCATCCCATGGGTCCTGTCCTTTAATGTTCAAAGTGTCACTGGAGGGCAGGCCCTATTAGTGTCCCCATTAGAAGGTATCCAGATCTTTCAAGAAAGGCAGATACCTTTTCTTTTCATATGGGGTAAGAAGAGAGGGAGATAATTCAAAATCTCTTCTCTTTGAGGCCAGGGCCACAGAGTCAGAGACTAGTCAAGGCAGGATTTGGACCCAGGCCGCCTGATGCCAGGATCTGATTTCTCCCCATGTGCCCTGCCAGCCTCCTCCTTTCCTGCCGCTCAGCATGGGGTGCCTTCCCAGTCACTGTCTGCACTGCCCAGCCCCACACTTTCCTGTGGGCCAGTTCCCCACCTAAGCCCCTCCTCTACCTGGTGAAATCTATTCATCACTCAAGGCCCAGGCAAAGCCCTGCCCTCTTCTCTGTGAAGACCCAAGGCCCCAGCAGGAAGAAATAATGACTTCCTCCTGTGAAGTTCATGCACAGCATAGCCTTGGTGGCACATTCTGTCAGGCAGGTTCATTGTACAGGCGTCTGTCTTCCCTGCCAGACTATGAATGATCTGGGGGCTCTGGTTAACCCCACTTTGTAATGACAACCTGTACAGAGCACATGCTCCTCAAATGCTTGTGGAATGGGATGAAGTGGGTGGGTGGACCGATGGTTGGCTCCTCCATGAGCTGATACCCAGTGCCCACCAGACACCAGGAGCACAGTGCCTCTGGGCTAATGCGGCCCTTCAGCATAGTACACGGTTGAGGAGCCACATGTGGCTGGATTGTGGCCCCTTGGCTGGGGGCCTTTGAGTGGTGAATAAACTACAGTCTGAGGGAGTGGCGGAGCTCAGGGTGCCTGCCATAGTGGAATCCCCACATTAGCTCTCCTGTGGTCCACTAGGAGTGGGTGTGCAAGTGTGTACCCACTGTGTGTGCATGTGTCAACATGTGTGTCTGTGTGGGAAAATAGGAAATGGGGGCCCATGCTTGTGTGTAGTGACATCAAGAGCATCTGTCACACACTGTGCATGTTTCTGTCAGCATATGTGCATTTCTGTACTGCGATACTAGGACATGTGTGCACATATATGAATCTAGGTCAAGGGAAATGCAGGCATTCTAGAACCCTAAAGAATACAGTCTCCTCTCTGCCCTGCTCCTCTTGTGGAGTGGAGGAAGAGAAAGACACTTTGGAATGCCTTCACTGGGAGCCACAAGGGCCTCTTTGCAGATGTGGCTCCTGAGGCAGAGTAATCAGAGCTTCTGCTCCTCCTCTCCCTCTTTCTGGGCCAGAGCAATGGAGCTCGCAGGAGAAATGCAGCTCTTGGTCAATGCCCAACCTCTCCAAGAAGTTGCCAGGCCCCACAAGCCCAGGTGCAAGCTGGCCCCTGGTAGCTGGATGACTGTTGGATTGGGGAGGGGGGGTCTCAGGGCTAAAGGGGGTGGGTAGGTGGGATGAGTCACAGGAGAAGCCCAGTTCAGCAGCTGGCATTTCTTGTTCCCTGTTGACAGGGCAGAGAAAGGCCTTCCTGATAAGATATCAATGTTTTGAGGTAAGGATGGCTGGGCAGAGAAGAGAGAAGATGCAGGGGCCAGGGCCACTCCCTGAGACAAGGGCCCAGGACTGTGAGGTGGGCATGGGGCCATTTATTCGTGTGACTGTGCCCACTAGGTCAGTGTGAGGTGGGCGTGGGGCTGTGTGTTCCTGAGTGTGCCCACCTGGGTGGTGTGAGGTGGGCATGGGCTGGGGGGCAGTAGCCGATGTGAACATGTAGAACCACACACCAACCCCAACAGAGAGTTCAGGCAGGTGACGCGAAAATGTCCAGGGACCTTTCTGGCATCCCTCACACTTGCTTGCACGCCTGCACATGGACGTACGGGAATAGGATATTCTGTGGATCAGTGTACCCGGCCTGCACCCATAGCCCCATACGTGCATTTATCTCTGCACTTCCAGGGGATTCCCTCTCTGCCCAAGCTTAAAATCACATCAGCACACACAACAGTCACAGCCCCCAAATTCCTTTGCATTTGAAAAAGACAAGTAGAGAAAAGGGCCTAGAGACAAGAGGAGATAAAAATAGCCAAAAATAAGCTCTTCAGATCAGAAAGCTCCCTTTTTAGTGAGTCACCAGTTTTCCAGACACAGACACACATACACACACACCCCCCAAAACACACACACCCCATCATGCTGCCAGGACATGCACCATCCCCACACAGATGCCTCCTCATGCAGTACGCTCCCTCCTTCTGAGGTAAAATTACCCTCCAAAGGAGGACTCTGTGGGCCTTTGGGGAGTGCTCTCATTTGGAGCTAGAAGGCATGAACTCCTTCCCAGTCCCCTGTAAACACATATTCACGTTCGCTGGCCCCTTCCTAGCTTCCTCTGACTTCTCTGTATTTCCTGATCTCCCCCTTGTAATGGGGCTCAGGGGCTCACGCAGGCAGGGGGCGTCTTGCTGTCCTGCTAAGGGTTACACTGCTTTCTTCAGGAGGCTCTGACTCTGGAGCCCTCAGACAGCTCTCTGCGCAGGATCTCCAGAGCTGGCCCGTGCTCTGCTTGGGAGAGACGAGACAGCTCTGGATGCCATGCAAGATTTGTGGCTGTGTTTTGCTAATTGCATCAGTGGCTCTGTGGGAGGATGGTGTGTGATTGGGCCTTAAACAAGGCAAGTCCAGCAGAGGCCCGGTAGAGGAGGCAGGACTGGAGCGGTGTTTACGAGCATCCTGCCATCCTGGGGCCACCATATCCCCCACTTTCCCATCCTCCTGCCAACACGAGGGCTTTCTCTCCACTGCTGTCTTCAGGCTCCGCGGGACCAGCCTTCCCTCCTAGGCTCCTCTAGTGTCGACAGAGCGGCAGGCTGGCAGTCCATCTTCCAGACCCACTTCCTCTCATTCTCTCTCTCTCCCCTCTCTTTCCCCTTCCTCTTCCTCTTTCTCCCTCCTTCTCTCCTTCCTTTCTCTCTCTCTTTCCCTTCACATCCTTCCCTCCATCCTCTCTCCACCTTCACCCCTGTCTGTGAAACCCAAATCTGCTTTATTCTAGCATTAAATTAACTCAGGCTTGAAAGGTCCTTAGCTGCTCCCTCCCACCTGTTGCCAGGAGCATGAGCCCCTGGCTGTGGCTTTGTTCCTCTGAGTCTGGGGTCCCTACTCCAAGGAGTTAGCTGAGCATCACGTCCCCGTGCCTTTTGAGAAAATGGAGAAGTGGCAGCACGCAAGGGTGAATGGGACAGCTAGAGAGGATTTACCTAAAAATTCGAAGCAAATCTGAGGCAGTGGCTACTGGGCAGTGGGCCTAGGAACGTGTCATGTGTCCAGGGTTATAGTGAACTCTCGAGAAGGTGGGTGCTCAGGCCACCATGCCCCTCCACTTGGGGAGCCTTCCTGTGGGACAGCTCTGGGACTTGCCTTCCTCTTTCTCCTTCCTTTTGTGCCCCGTGTGGGCTGGGATGTCCACCTTGGCCGCGGTTGGGGCTGTGGGCTCTGCTCTTGGGCTACCCAAGGTAGAATCTGGCCCCCACTTTCTGGCTCTAGGAGTTTGTGAGTATGTCTCTGGGCCCTCATTTCTTCAACCATCAAAGGGAATAAGAATAATAATCTTCCATCATAGGGGCCTTTTATGTCTGTGATGCTTGAAACAGGGAAAACAGGTACCTGGTAAGTACTTTATGAATGTCAGGTATTAGGACAGACCCCATGTCAGCTTGCCTGGCTTTTCTAAGCCTCATTTCCCTCAGAAGTACAGGGATGAGAAACCCTATCCCTCCCCCAGGGGAGTTTCTGGGGAGACAGAGAAGACCAGAGTTGAGACGCAAGACCAGAGGCAGAACCCTCCCTGTCCCTGTCTCCCCTGGTCTGTGCCCATTTTGGGGGCACTTGTGTCTTGCCCCACCTTCTGTCCCCTCCTGCCTGTGAGTCCTTTTCGCAGCTCTGATCCAGCCCTGAGCTGGACATGGGCAGAGAGGAGGCTATTTTTAGTCCCAGACAGAAGCAGCAGCTGCACAACCACCTCTTAGAGCTTGTCTCTCCAAAGGAGGGTCCAGCCTACATAGGTAAGCCCAAGGAATGGGAGGAGAGCTGGCCCAGCAGGGTCTGAGAACCCCAGCTCCTTCTCCCTCCTCAGGAAGCAACCCTGCCCCAGGGTGAGCTTCTCTCTCGCTTCCCTCCCCCATCCCCCAACTTCTTAATCCACATTGGGTTTAGCAGGTGAGTTGTAGAGGCTGCCAAGTGGGACAAGGAAGGAGGATCAAACAGCAGATGGAGAAGGTGAGGAGCAGAGCCATGTCCTGGGTCTGGGGTCCACCCACCTCCTGTCAGATTTAGAATTCTTCTCTTTTTACAACTGACAACTCAGACTCCTGAGGTCCAGGGTCTGAGACAGGCTGAGACATCAGCCCCTGCTTCCAGGAGCTCTCCCTTTCTGTCTAAAGGAGCAAGGTTTCCCCAAGTTCTTGGGCAGTTGTGGAACATGACACAAAATGCGTCAGGAGATCTGGATTTGCGGTTTGGGTGGAATGCCTTGAGTTCCCCAAGGTGATCAGTCTTTTCGTTTGTCTTTTGTGAGGAGGATTAGCCCTGAGCTAATATCTGTTGCCAAACCTCCTGTTTGGCCGAGGAAGATTGGCCCTGGGCTAACATCTGTGCTCATCCTCCTCCACTCTACATGTGGGACGCTTGCCACAGCATGGATCCACAAGCGGTGCATAGGTCCATGCCCGGGATCTGAACCTGCGAACCCCGGGCCGCCAAAGTGGAGTGTGTGAACCTAACCACTACGCCACCGGGTTGGCCCCAAGGTGATCAGTCTTTAACAGTGGACAAAAGTCCTGAAATTCAACATTGAATTATAAAATAATTTTTGCAATTCTTGCACCAGGTCTTCCCTGTTACTATAATTCTTGTCATCATAGGGGAACAAGTCACAGTGAGCATGGGAAGAGAAGTACTGCACAGATTAACAAATTAGTCAAACTTTTATTTGCTCCAGGCCCTGACACAGGCTCTAAGGATACCTCAGATAGGTGAACAAATAGACAAGGGCCTTTCCCTCGAGGATCTTCCATTCTAGAGCTTAGAAGCTCTTCTATATTGCAAAATATATACTCATCAATCTCAGGAGCAACAGTCAACCCTGCTATGTCTGTGAATGCTGCAAAGGCGCCTAGCAACTGATTGTTGAGATCTGATTTCTCTGGAGCCTGGGTACCTATGCTTTAAGGCAGCGATTCTTAACCTTTTCTATGTCATGTATCTCTTTGTAAATCGATTAAAGCCCTGAACTTCTCTCCAGGAAAATGTCCAGAGCACACACACTCAAAAACCTGCCTACAATTTGAGGAGCTGATGAGCCCAGGAAGCTGACGCATGGACCGTGGGTTCAGAGCCCCTGTTTTAAGAGTGGGAGGCAGCAGCTTGGCCTGCCCTGATGGAGAGCTCACTGAGTTTCTCAGCAGGAGGTATGCAGCTGCATTTTAATCACAGTGTCCTACCCATGTGGATCAGGGGGAAGCTGGCTGCTTGGCCCAGACTGTCTAGCCTTCTGAAAAATTTCTAAGTTCTACCAAACTGTGGAAAAACCCATCTGCAAAAATCCTAACAAGTTATAATCTTGGTGCAGCCGCAATGAGCTCTGTGACCTTGGCCCAGTCCCTTCCTTCCTTTGGGGTCCCAGCTTTCTTGTTTGTGAAATGAAGAAGGGCTGGGACACTGAAGTAGAGCCGAGGTTCCTTTCAGCTCTGCTATGCCCTGAATCTGTCGTGGTGCCATCCAGATATTCATCCACAGAATGGGGAAGGGGCGGAGGAGCTTCCAGGTGGTGCACCCCCAGTGTGGCTAGGCCCTGAGCTCTGGAGAGGAAAACGCCTGGCTGATGGTCTGAGCTGTGCTCCTGGCCACCCCCACACCTCAGACCCTCCTCCGTCTGCACCATTCCACTCCGCCTGCGGCTGACTGCTGGGCCCAGGGCTGCAGCAGCTGTTCTGGGTGTTGGGATTTAGCACCCCATTCCATTCCATGATTGAAGCTGAGGCTGCCTGCTCGGCAGAGGTTACAGCCTTTATAAATCACAATTCCCTGGGAGAGGGCTCAGCGCAACCCAAACTTCTGGAGATGGAGGGGAAGTGGGCTTCTTTGTGGTGACTGTGGGGACCTTCGGGGCAGCTGGGCCTGTGTGTGGGCGAGCCAAGGCTGTCTGCTCCTGGGGACTCGTTGCACACATCTGGGAAGGGGTGCCCTGCACAGAGGAGGCCTCCCCCTTCCTGTTCTCTGCTTGGGGGATCTGCTCGGAGGGTGGAGGAGAGTGGAGGAGGGTGGAGGACGGTGGAGGAGTGCAACCTCTCTGCTCCAGGGTGCGGTGGGCTGCGGCTTTGTGCTGTTTCTGGGGGTCGGGAGTGGGGTGGGGTTCCTAGTGTTACCCTCAGCCTTCAAGCTTCCAGCTCGGCCATGGCTTCAACACAAATCAGGGGCTTAGGGTCTGGCTCTGGGACTGGACACTTCGGCGCCCAGGGATCAGATCTGCCGACTCCAAGTCCTCCTTTGGAGTCCGCGCCACCTTTTCCTTCCTCTTTCCCGGGGCCTCCTCAGCACCTCCGGCCAGAATTTAAATGTTCGAAGCTATAATTGATCTGCTTAGGTCCTCTGCAGATTGGGAGGGGAGGGAAGGAGAGGCCAGAGGTGCTGCAACGTAGCCCAGACTCATGGGGCTGCCAGCTTGGCACTCATCTTTTTGTCCCAGGGAGGAACACCCTCTAAGAATCCCTGGGAAAGGAGAACAGAGAAGGACTGACTCAGCATCTCAAGCAGGAGCTCCAGGAAAGGCCCTCCTCCCAGTTGGTGTTAGTTTTTACACACTTCCTCACCCAGGCCTGTACATGCTTGCACACCCAGTACACCAGGCTCACGCTCACAGACACATTCGTGAACCTGTCTGTATAATTTCTTTCATACCGTCGGACCCTGCTCACACCTCCACATGAACGCATCCTTCTCTTCCTTCTCCCTCCCTTCCTGTCTTCCTGTATGTGTGCTTGCCGTCAGCATCTATACTAACTTGCATGACGGTGTGAGTTACTCCAGCTCAGGCACATACCCTGGCCTAACTCACCTTATAAAAAAAACAGCAATGTGCGTACATACCTAGAAACAGTACTGTGCGTCCCACACACACGTGCCGGTGACAATCCACCCTTCACAGGATTGCCCCGTGCTCCTTTCTTCACCCCTTTCTTAAGCACCATCCTGTGGGTGGAAACTCCTCCCTGGCTGCAGTCTTCCTCTGGAGTTGAATATGAGAAGCAGTGTCAGGTAGGAGAGGAGTATGGCGCCAGGAGTCTGGGAGCCTGGGCTCTCAGCTCAGCTGGGTTCTTAAGAAGTTAATTTGCTCATTTATCTTTGCATAAGCTCACATGCCTTGTGAGGCCTTCAGCAAGTAGATATTCAAATCTGGCCTCAGTTTCCTCATCCATAAAATGGATTAAAAGATCATCTGCTTTATCTCCATCATGGCAATGTATGGGAATCAAACCTGATATATAAGAAAGCAGCCTGAAAAGTGTAATACACATGATAATGCAGGTTATTAGTGTAGTTTGTTTCATGAGTGAAGTCTGAGAGCTGGCAAAGGAGGGGGCGGCATCTGCCGGGCATGAGCTGGTCAAGTGCTGGTCTGCCAAGGGCCCCTGGTCTAGGGTTCAATGAGTCAAAGTAGAAACTTCACACCCAGTCCCTCCATTCTTCCTGCTAGTTTCACTGCCCCCCCTCACTTCTGTCTTTCCCAGACACATTGTGGCTACAGAGCCCAGGGCTAAGTAAGGCCAAGACGGCCCTGGCTTTGAGCCAAGCATCTGCCCTGGGCATGTGGGCGTGGGGGTGCCTGGCTCCCAGGCTCCCATGGGCTTGCACCTGGGAACATCCTCTCTGCTCCTGGGCCTTGGGGCTGTGCCAAACAGCTGAGTGGAGAACAAAAGGCCCTGTGGTGTGGTGAGTTTCACAGACTAGGGTGGGGCTGGTTCATGTATCTGTACTACCCTGGCTAGGTAGGTGGCTGCCCAAGGCAACCCCCAATAGCACCTTGACATCCAAGATGGGCAGGCCAGATTTTTGCCTAGCCCAGAGTCCTCAATACTTCAGGCCACAGTGGCTGGTACAGGCTGGGGTAGCCCTGGAGGAGGGAAGACGGGATGCTGGAGCCAATGCCAGCTTTGGAAAGAGGCTAGTAACTGGCATCAAGCTGGCTTACATCCAGCATGAGCATGTGAGAGGTGAAGGGACCATTCTGCGAGAGGGCTGTCTGGCTTTGGGGCTTAGAACGGTCTCAGATTCAACTCAGAGCCTTTATTTTTTAGCTCAGCACTAACAAACCTGGGGCACTGCTTGTCTCAGTTACTCCTCCCTGGAGCAGTATTCAGAGAAGAAATTCCAATGGGCCACCTGGCACTTTGTAGAGCAGATGAGCATTTCTGGACATGCTAGGGGAGACAGGGCTGAGGCTGGGGTTCCAGGAACTGGGCTCCTGCCAGCCAGCTAGGGGGCCTTGGAAGCTCAGGGCTCCCCTAAGTGAATGTGGGAACAAACGTGGTGGTGGATGATGGCCCTAGGTAAGCCCATCCCCTGCCCAGGTCCTGCTTTCTGCAGGGGGTGCTTCTGCATGACCCTCCTCCCGCCCCTCCAGTTCAGCAGCAGCACCCAGTTTCCGCAGGCTGGCGGGGAAGCCACCGCCAGGAGGGAGCTGGGCAGACAGGGCTGGAAGCAGGGCCGGTCTGGGGGTGGAGACTGCAAACTCTGCAGAGCTCCAGCCTGGCTCCACCCCTTCCCTGCCTGGAGCTCAAAGGGATGACGTCACCCAGATCAAGGGCTCCAGCCAGGCTGGGCTTCATTAGCAGGGAAGCTGGCACCTACAGGGCTCAAGGACTTCCCGCGCGTTTGTCATGCGGTGGGTCTCAGCTCCTCTCCTGAGTCCCGGTTAGTTCTAGGGGTCTCTGCTTTGGGGTCTGGGAGATGGTCTGAAGGCTATTCAGACTTCAAGTCTGGGCCAGTGTTTCTTCCACCAGAGACCAATCCCTTGAGCAACCCATCCAAACATGCCTCCCCCCACCCTGCCAAATACGTCTTTTCCTTGCCAGCACTGGCTGCAGCTCCATTTTTCTGGGGCTCCGTGGAGAAGGATTGGATCCCTAGATCTGACTAGGCAGCAGTGAGCCCACAGCAAACCCCGTGTCCCCCATGCCTGTGGGTCTGTGGCCCCTCCCCCACCCCAAACCCTACTGGGTGCTCGTGTTGCCAGCTTGCGGAGCATATGCTTGGCTGCGTGCTTGGTGTCTGCTGTTTATCTGTCTCTTCCTACTTAACTTCTGTTTCTGCCTGGCCCATCTGGCTCCTGTGGTACCTGCCTTTCACTTGCGTCGCGCCTCCACTCCGACATTGCGCCACCCTCCCTCTACCCCATCCCTCCCAGGGCTTGACTCTTGTCCACTCTGGGGCCACTGGCAGGAGCCCTTGACCTTGAGAGTAGGAGCAGTGAGGGACTTCTCCGGCTCATGGGACTGCCCCAGGCACAGCTGGGGACTGTGGTGTCGGGGTCACTGGAGTGTTCTGGGGACGCCCTTGGGGTGGGGGGTTG
Source organism: Tapirus indicus (assembly GCA_031878705.1). Lineage (NCBI taxonomy): Eukaryota > Metazoa > Chordata > Mammalia > Perissodactyla > Tapiridae > Tapirus > Tapirus indicus. The sequence goes on along the minus strand of CM062924.1, from coordinate 82,746,649 downwards.
AGGTGGGTGGTGGAGGGCAGGTTGGGAGTGGCCTTTGGACTAGGAAGAGGGCTAGATCCTGGTGGAAATCCCCCTCTTCCCAGGTGCTTCTGAGCTTCCTTCCTCGTGGAGTGGCAGGTCACCCAAATCAGAGTTTTGTAGATACTGCTCTCTGTCCACAGCAGTGATGGGAAAGTGACTTGTGAGTAGCAGTGACAGAGGATAAAGCCACGGAAGCCCCACAGTTCTTCTCACCCAGAACCCCAGGGCACAGCCAGCTCCTTCCTGCTGAGAAGGGGCTGTGGCAATCTGACGGCTTGGGCAAAAGAGAAACTGGTGACAGCAAGAAGCTGCAGGACGCTCACAGTGGGCACAGAAGGGAGAGAGAATGGCCCTCCCCTTTGCCAGCGGTGCTCTGCTGGGGGTCAGTCCCACCCCACTCATCGCCCTGGGCTCCACACTGCCCTAGTCATTGCTCTGCCTCCTCTGCTTCTCACACCAGCTTGCACAGCCATGCACACTTGCACACCCATGCCATTTCTCACAGTCACCCCTCCAATGCAGCCCACTTCCTTCTGGGTGTGATGTGGCAGCTTATGGCTTCCCTGGGACTCATGAGGAGGTGGTGGAGCCTGGAGGAGGATGGAGGAGAAGAAAGGGAGCCTCACAGGGGCAGGGCTGTCGTGCTTCTGCCTCTCTGGACCTGGGTTGCTCCTCTAGGCTAAGGCTGGCTGCCGAGAAGGCAGAGCTGGGCCTGGAGTCAACAAGGATCCATGTGCTCAGGGACCATCAGCTGCTGCTCCCTGTAAGCATCTGCTTCCCACGGAAACCCACAGGGTTTGGCTGCCAGGCCTCACTGCGTGCCCACTCCTCGGTGGCTCTGCTCTCTGTCTCTGTTGTTCCATCTGCCTGCTCCACCAGCTCCTGGCTCAGCTCTCCTGGCCTTGTTATTTCTCTCCCAGAATCTTTTTCCTGCTCCTCTCTCCCTGTCTCTATCCAACCACATTCATGCCACAGTCCCTGAGGTCTTCCTTCCTCCTTTGTCTTTATCCATCATTTTCCCTCTTGCTTCTCTGCTAGTTCTCTCCATATTCATATTCTCTCCCTCTCTTACATATTCAGTGGCTCCTGGAAAATCCACCTAGATTATTCCACAGGCTAGAAGCCTAGATCTGCTTCAGGAATAAAACTTCTTAGACTCTAACTCTAGGTCCTTGTCTCGGACCGTAGTCTGGACTAATTGCCTAGAAAATGCTGGTAAACCCGCCTGCCCTTCCCCCCAAGCAGGCTTGCTCTTTGCAATGCCTCCCCTTCCTGTATGGAACACGGCCGCTGTGAATTGTGCAGAAGCCAGGCAGACAAGCCACGGCACCTCAGTTAGGCGATACGGCGGGGGACATGGAGCATCTGGTGCAAGAGTCTCCCCTTAAAGGGAATTGAGGAATTCAGTCCTGGAAATAAACTTAGGACCCAACGTGTCTGATCCTTGGTGCTTTTACAATCCTTTTACATCCGCTTTATTATCCCCTTACAACTCTCATGGGAGGTTCATAAGTGAAGAAACTGGTGTTTGGACTAAGGTCACTCTGCCAGCCTCCCCAGCACTTGAGGAACAGAACTAGAGTCAGAGTCTCCACTTGGGGTTTTCAGCCCTTGGCTGTGGCAGGTGAATGAACAGAAAGAACCAGAAAATGGAGGCCGGCCCAGTGGCATGGCAGTTAAGTTTGTGTGCTCTGCTTCGGCAGGCGGGGCTCACAGGTTTGGATCCTGGATGTGGACCGATGCACCACTCCTTAAGCCATCCTGTGGTGGTGTCCCGTATAAGGTAGAGGAGAATGGGCACGGATGTTAGCTCAGGGCTAATCTTCCTCACACACACAAAAAAGAACCAGAAAATGGCAGTTAAAGGACAAGGGGATGAGAAGCCCAGCGCAGCCCCACAGGGGAGCAGAGATGATAGAGGAAGAAAAGGGAAGTGGGGGCAGGCGGCCAAGTGTGCAGATGGCAGTTGTCTGTCATCTCCTGGTGCCAGTGGCAGGTGGTAGGGAGAGGGGCATGGTGTCCTTTTGTCCTCACGTGGTAATGAGTTACTCCCCAGCCCTGCTTGTTCTCTGTCTCCTCTCTCTGCCTATTTATCATCCAGCCCCAAGATTCCTTCTCTGCTTTATTCCTCTTTCTGCGTCCCACCTTCAGGTCACTGGCTGGTCTTTCCCCTACATCCTTAGGGTCTGATCCTTTCCTCTTCCATCTTTCCCATTCCTTTACCTTTCTTTGCTCTTTGATCACCTCCACCTTGGCCCAACTCCCCAGCATCCAACTCATCGACCAAGTAGCCAGGTGGCTGGGAAGTGGCTCAAGAGTAGGGTCCATGTAGGAATGGACAGGAACCGGTCTGTCACATTCCTCCCGCATAGCTCCTGACTCCGGTCCAAACCCCCAGGGTGCTGCCCATGCACCTCCCTCCTTTATGAACACCATGTCAGCTTGGCCCCCACCCAACGTACACCTGGGAGAGGTTTGCCCCCCTGCAGCACAGACTCATCTTGAGGCCCCATTGTGGGACCTTTCGGCAGCTGTGGTGTAGACAGACCTCCTCTTCTCCAGGGAAAGCTCCTGACACCCCATCTCCTGCCCTCCATTAGCCCTGAGACTCCTACCTTCTGTCTCCTTGGCTTGGCTTGGCTTTTCTTCCACACCCAGGTACTTGTTTTTACTCCTGGCCTGATGTCCTAATTTTTAAAAAAATTTCTGTCCAGGAAAAACGAAACAAAACCAACAAACCCTTCAAAACCCACTCTGTGTTTTTAAGACTCTGTCCCACCAAAGAGATTCCATTAGTCTGGGCCTCAGGTGGGGAGTGGGCACCAGCATGCCCCTTGGCTCTCTTTCATCTGTTCTCCCTCCTTTGCTGAGCCCCTGTCTCTCATGTCTTGAGCTCTGGGCTCTTATGCAGTATAAGGAGATGGGGTGACAGCTTGAGACTGGAGTCTCCAGGCCACTTGTCCCTTGTGGTGCAGGGTGCTGTGACATCTTAGGAGAGTGTGAACCCAGGGAAAAGTAGTTTCTCCTTCTGATTTCATGTAGAAGACCATGAGGGAGCAATGGTGCCGGAAGAGCTCAGATAAAGTCCCAGCTCAGCTTAGCTGGGTCCAGTTGTGCTGTCTGGGGCCACTTAGTAAGTCTCTCTGAGCTTTAGGTTCTTATCTGTAAAGAAGGAGCAATAATAATCCTATCTCACAGCATTGTTGAGAAGATTAAATGAGAAAATACAAGTGCAAGCACTTTGTAAATTATAAAGAGCTCTAGAGAAGCTATTATTCATGGAGGAGATGTGGAGTGTTGAGGCATCAGGACTAAAGAAAGAGAGCACTTGCCCTTTAAGAGGCTTAGTGAGGGAATTCTGAGAAAGCTCTCGGGAGCACAGAGACACCTGGAGCCCCAGGACTTCAGGAGAGGAAGAGGGCAGATCCCCGCCACTTCCACAACCTCCGTGTGCAGCCTCATCATCTGCTTAGACAGACATGGCGAGCATGTTGCAGTCTTCATACTTTGCCTTTGGGTTGCAGAGATATGGGTACTAGGTCAACACATCCAAGTATGAAGGTGAGGCCCAGCAGGAGGGGGGATGGATGTCTCAGAGCAGCTTTATTTCCTCCATAGATGAGGAGGAAGAAGGCAGAATCATGGCTTGAAGACAGGCACCAAAAACATGATATCACTGTAAAATTAACAACTAACATGGGTAGAGGAAACACTAAAGGCACCGAGAAATCCTTTGTCTTCCCCACTGCGTGAGGACAGCAGGCTGCCTTTAATGCTCCTGTCTGTGTTGTATCCTTGCGGAATTGTGAGTTTCTCCTGGACAAGAACCTTGTCGTTTTGGATTACATTTCTGCGCCATGCCTTGCAGACACATCCACTTAATACATATTACTTGACTGAGTGACTGGAAAAGAGCAGGAACAAAGAGAGAGGGAAATGAGAGGTGAGCTGTTTTTATGTTATCCATTGTGTAGAAGACCTGAGCATCCCAGCTTTTGCACTGATTGGGGCACAATTTAAATTAGACTTCCTGCCTGAAAAGAAATCATAACACCAACAAACCAACTGCCTTGCACTCTTTATATTCAGGCAGGGTCTGCATAGGATAGGAACATCTGACTGTTGGGGGTGGAAGGCATTGTTGGGTAGCCCTTCCCATGACTACATACTACCTCCTAAGAAATTATTCCAAAGAGGGACAGGACACCAAAAACAGACAGCTTCCAGCATGTAGGGGGAGGCCAGATGGAGGCTGAGAGAGCCCATCCCAGAGGTGAGTGATAAACTGAGTGTGCTCGCTTTCCTGCCCCCACTTCCCTCCAGATGTGAGAGCTTCCCAAGGAAGCAGAGATCAGGAAGCAGCATTTGGAGAGGGCAGAGCCTGCATCAGGGCCAGCTTGAGGACTGAGACCCTGTCTCCAAGCTTCCCAGATGACCTCTCCTTTGCACTCAGTCTTGGTGAGGACCCCAGTCTTCCTCTCTGTCTGTAGCTGGGGAAAGAGATGGGGCGAGAGCCTTGCTCTGGCTTCTGGTTTGTTGGCTGTGACTCCTGGTCTTCTGCTTGGATGGAGCCAAGAGGGGAAGAAGAATGAGAAAAGGGAAGTAAACTAACTGGAGGATGAAAGATGCCCATCTGCTGTGTGGGTGAAGGAGCCTTGAGGAAGAAGAAGACTACTTGGACTCCTAGCTAAGAGGCTGAATTGGGGACTGCTGGCTTCAACAGGCCATGAGGAGCAGTCAATACCTGTGAGAGGTCAGAGAATAGAACAGAAACCAGACAGATTTGGGAGCCAGTTAAATTTGAGCTGAAGTCTTGTTTACCCTCGTCCATCTACCCAACCTCTATGACTCGGTTCCCCACTCACAGAGCTCACTTCATGTGGGTGATAACAGCGTCAACCTTACAAAGTGATTGTGAAGATTAAACAAATAAATGTACTAGAATTCCTAGAACATAGTAGGTTCTTCTCAATGCTAGTTCTCTTCCTTTCCATAATCCCAGGTGGGCACAGCCACCTCTCTTTGTTCTCCAATATTCTGAGAGCAGAGAACACCAGGCAACCTCCTCAAGATGCCCCGCTATTTTGGCGATGGAGGGTCCAGTGATTCCTGCTGAGGGTCCTCTTCCTACGGGAGCTTCCTGGCTCAGAAAACTAAGAGCCCTGGGTCACAGATGAGATCCCTCTACTTTAGCACACATGTTTTAAAAACAATGCTGCAAAGTGATCACCACAGTAGATCCTGGGATTCAAAAGAAATTGAACTGCTGCTGTAAAACCACATGTTGCAGGATGAGCCGTGGTGGGGGGCACTTTCAGCCATGGGGGCCCTGAATCCCAAAGCCCCGCACTGAGGTGCCTGTTCCTGTCTTGAGGGGTGAACAGGTCATGCCCATGTGGCCTTGGGTCCCTCTGCTACCTGCTGGCACGTCAGTAAGAGATGCGATTTGTAGGCAGACAGACGCAAGTTCAAGTCTCAGCTTCACTACTTTCTGGCTGTATGACTTGGGCAAGTGTTTTGACCTCTCCAAGCCTCCATTTCCTCATCCGTAAAAAGAGGACAATACCTCACTCAAAAGGCTGCTTCGAAGATTAAGTTGAGTAGGCACACCATTTAATCACCTCCCTATACATGGTAACGAGGATGGTGCCTTTAGATGGTGATAATGTTAAATAGCACCTACAACCACAGCAGCGAATTGGTGGTCTTGACACCATGGCAAGGCTTTAACCAGCTTCATTAATCCCTGATCTCATCTGTCCCTTAGCCTCATTTAAATTAGGCCCAGTGACCATCAATTCCCCATCTCTCAGCCCCTCCCCATCAGCCTGACATTCCACAGGCGCTGCATCTTCTGAATGGTGCTTCTGGAGGTGAGCAGATCCCACCTGGCTGCTGGCCCGTAGGTCTCCCTCCTAGGATGGGGGCCAAAGTCCCTGGAAGAGGGATGGGCATCTTTGAGTTTTGGAGCTGCCTCCCCGGCAGTTGGGCTCTCTGCTTGGGAGTTGGCTCAGACCCACTCCTGGCCTCTCAGCCTCCCAGGGAGCCTGCTCCGTGCAGGACGTGTGACCAGCCCTTTGCCCTTTTTTGCCTCTTGCCCACTCACAGCAGACCCTTTCACACCTCAATTAGCCTCTTAGGGGGAAGAAAGAGCGAGAGCAAGCTGGGGAAATCTGTCTAGACCATGATGAATAGTTTCCCAAGCCTGCCGTTGCCATGGCAACCAGCTGGGAACACTGTTTCCAGGGCCTGAGGCGCTCAGACATGCATGGGGGGGCTGCCCTGCTGGGCTGCTGCCCACTCGCCTTCCCCTACCCTGGCCGCCTGGCTCCCTTAGCAACAGCCATCACCACTGCCATCACAACCACCACTGCAGCTCTGCACTGGCTAGGGGCAGTGTCCAAGGAGCTCTGGGGGGAAGGTAGGGAGTGTGTGTGTGTGTGTGTGTGTGTGTGTGTGTGTGAGCCAAGGTATGAAGTTGGAAAGGAAAAGGCTTGACAAGCTTAGCCATGATAATTATAAGGATGCTTCCGTGATTATACTATAGAAAAGAGGCTCATAAACTTGGGGCCAAATGGATCCCTTGGTGATCTAATGATCACCCCTGAACTTCTAAGGACAAGTTTGTGTATCTGGGTGTGTGTGAATTTTTCTGGAGAAAAGGTTTATAGTTTTTATCAGATTCCCAAAGACAACTAAGGTCCCCAGTAGGCAAAAACTTACAGAGCCTTTTGCTTTTCAGAATCAGAATTATCTGAGGGACTGGTTGGTCGGGCAGCCTGGAGAGTTAGAAAAGGTGTGAGTGCATAGGCACACCACGTGGTCCCTACCCACAGTGTCCCGCCCATCTACTGTTTGCCCCACTGTGGACCTCTGGGAACAGGGAGCTTGGAGTCTTCCTCCTGATGCCATCCTAAACATTCTGCCCCTCTTGCCCCCCTGGGCCTTGCAGCTGTGCCAGGAGTTAACTGTGCTAACCAGTGGTGTTTACAGTGTCCCCGGCCCTGAGCTCGGTGTTTTATATCCACTATGTACCTCTTCCCACTTAACACTCACACAGCACCAGGAGGAAGGTTCTCCGACCACTGCCGTTAAGAAGGTGAGAGTGCTGGAACAACAAAAAGACTTCAGGGATTCTCCCAGGTTGTATAGCTGGAGGGGCAGCTGGGTGGAGGGGTTAAGGGCAGGCCCTGGATCAGAGTGCCCAAGCCCGGTCTCAGTCGCACTCCTTATTGTGGCCTGGCCTCTGCTCTTGAAACTGCAAATTGAGGATACTGATAATCCCAACCCCAAAGGACAGTTTGAGGACTTAAAGAGTTGACACTGTATTGAAAAGTGCTTAGAACGGTATCTATTACCAAATAATAGAGAGTAGGATTCACCCATGGGTCTGCCCGACCTTAGAGCTCACGTTCCACACCGAGAAGGTTTTCAGGGATGTTTCACAATCCTGGTGCTGCAGCTGGATGTGGGGTAACGGAGACACATGAGCCCTGGACTCAGTGGTGCCACTCGCTGAGTGTGGATGAGTTGCACAGGCTTTTGGAGCCTCAGTTTCCCCATCTCTAAAGAACAGGGGTAATGATGCCACCGTATTTTCTCAGGGGATAGTGTGTATAATGGTCACTATTGATACATGGAGATCAGATGAGACAGGAGCTGGGAAAGTTCTTGTAAATGGAGCACTGCTGCAGAAGTGCTCTCATGCCCTGCACTGAGTTCCCGCCCGTGTTCAGTCATCCAGGCACTCAGGCAGAGAGCCCGGCGTGATACCCCCAAGGCAGGCAGATGGCATGGTGCCTTTGGGTACTCATGTGCCTGGGTCAGCAGCCAAAGGGAGGACGCTTAGGAATTCCATAGACAGAGCAGGAAGGCAGCAGGGCCCAGCTGCCCCAGGCTTTGCTGGCAGCTAGAAGGGAGGCAGGTGTTGGTGTGAGGCCAGGGAGGAAGTGAGGGGGAGGGTGTGGGGTGAGCCATGAAACGCCCCCCAGGGCCATGCAGGCTGTGTGGCACCCTTCTCTGTGAGGAGGGGGTAATTAGTGGAAATGAGAAAAAGCTTTATTAGTCACTGCTGAGGAGAAACACAACAAGATATTATCCAATCAGCTAATGGAGGGTTCGTAGTCATCCATAGGCTCCTGAGGGGAGCAATGTCATGTCTCCTTTTCTTTTTGCCCCCAGAAGACTCATGGTGCTGAGAGCAGATGGTGAGGGGGAAGAGGGTGGGTCCTTATTCTTGAGTCACTTGGCTGCCAGGGTACCTTTTTGGGGTGCTGGGAAGTGTAGCACGCAGCCAGCATCTTGGACAAATAGGCAGCCTGATGGCAGGGAGGCGAGGGTCAGACAAAGCAGCTGACGTTGTGAATGACTCGCGGCCCAGTCAGAAGCCATAATTGGAGGTGATTAATCTGTGGAGGAGAAGCTGCTGGGAGTCATCACTGACTCAGGGCTGACGCTGGCTCATTGCTGCTCTGTTCTCCCACCTCACGGGCCCAACTCGCAGCCTGGAGGGGGAGGCTGTTTGAAAAGGTGAGTGACTCAGAGGCAGTTCAAAAAGCAGCGTCTCTTAAGCTGAGGAGCTTCTGAGACTGCATGAAAGATTTTCTTCTTTAATCTTTTACTTTTCCACTGGTAATGTGAGGAGGTTCGGGGTCTTCTCTCAGAACTAGGGGCCGGAGCCCAGGATGGACACTGCCAGGGCCCTGCACAGGCAAAGCAGTGATGTGCCCATATCAGAGGAAGCGGGGGACTTCGGGAACTTCTCTGCTTCGAGACACTAAGCCAAGGCTGTCTAGTTAAGGAGACCTGGATTTGAACACTCACTAGCTCTGCTGGGTACTCAGGCTCCTCAGCTATAGGAGGACAGAAGTTCTACTCACAGGGTGTTGTGGGGACTCAATGAAATGGGACATGTGAATGTTCAGCAGAGTTGGGACTAGACCTGGGACAGGGGCAACGAATTCCCTCTCCAAGGCAGAGGCAACCCCATGCATGTGCCTTGTAAGAAGAAGCATTACCTTTTCTTCCATTTCTCTCTTCTCTATTCCAAAAAGAAATAAGAAAACCTGACTGGTGGAACCAGGCTTAGATTATGCGTTATTGTCACAACAGAAAAAGTGAGATGGGTGACACAAAGATGCAAATCACCAAAAAAATAAAGAAGTAAGTATTTAATAAAAGAGGCTGTTTTATTACTGGCAAACGCCTTTGGGGAAGGTACCAAAAGTGCACATAACATGAGAATGCCCAGTTGGCTTTTGAGGAGACCTGGACAATGCTGCTTTCTGTTTTGGGTGCAGAGTCTTGGAAATTAGAAGTCAGGAGACTGTGAGCATCCAGAAGAGCTACGTACAGAATCATCAAGATGCTTTAGTCCAGCTGCTTTCATGTTGTCACTCAGGGAGGTTGAGCAGTGGGGCTGTGGCTGGATCTTGGATGGGTTCATCAAAGGCTCCAGCTCAGGCTAGGGCGACACCAAACAAATGCCTTAAAAGAAGGTCTAATTCTTTTTCAACTTTTCTTTATCCAAAAGGAGAAGAAAACTTGACCAGTAAGAAGAACAAGGATTAGATTTTGCATGGTTGCCAGAATACAAAGACGGGGTGGTTGACACAAGATGCAAAAGGACAAAGTTAGGGATGTCATTTCTTTTACCTCAAGGATGCAGAAGCCAGAGACCACAGCATGCTCCCAGATGGAGCACAGCTCCCCAGCTGCCCCAGAGCTCTTGTGAGGGTCCACAGCTAAGGGTGCCCACCCAAGGGAGTCTGGGCTCTTCCAGGGCTCACCCGTGATGCTATCTCTCCATTCCTATGTTTTTGCCGGTCCCCACCTGCCCTAACACCACCCCTGACCGCCTGACTGTTCTAGGGCCTCTTGCCATGAGTGGGCCTGTTCGCAGGTGCAAACAACTCGTGCAAAGCTTTCCTCCCATTTCCCAGGGTTTATTATGAAATCGAGAGGAGCAAAGGTCATTTATTCAGGAGTGTCCCTTGGCAGGTCTGGGCTTCAGGCCCATCTGAATTCTGGATGCAAACTGCATCCAGAACATTCTGTTAGCCAAAAGAGCTCTGGCAATCAGGATGATTTAACCATCAGGTTGAGTACCAAGTAACCAAGATCTTTGCCCCTAGATACCATTAGAAATAAAATCCCAATTCTTGCACCTACCTGGAGGCAAGCCCCTCCCTGGTGGGAGAGGCCTACTGGCCTAGGGAGCGTCCTTCTCCATTCCCAGGAGTCCAGTTCCCCCAAAGTCCTGCTCTTCACACGTGCTGCAGCCTCTACCAGCCACAGAGCAATCAACCACTCCCTCCTGTGAAGCTTCCTCTCCACTTAACATTCTTGGGCGGCAGCCTCTCGCCATTTAATGCACGGGCAACAACAATCAGCAGATAGATTGAGCCACAGATATAAGAAGAGCAAAGCAGAAAAGGAGAAGAGAATGTTATAGGCCGAGTTGGCCTCTTCTAGGGAGAACAGAGCTTCTCAGAGGAGGGTTGATCAGCTGGCTCTGCCACTTTGCAAAGGGGATGGGGAAGAGTTTTAATAGGAGGCTTGATCACAAGGCCTCCTGCCACACACACACAGGAGCAGAAAGGAAGGCAGGGGGGTGGGAGTGGGGGACATATAAGCTGGGCCCAGGCTGCTGGCCTTGCTGTCTGTTTCCTCCCTCCATCTGTCAGTCAGCAAGCCATTATCAGAACATGTCCTCCTTGCTGAGAGGATTCCCGGTATACATACTTTATTTGAGATTTTGGGTCTTGGTCCTCCTCAAACCCACCTACTCTGAATTTCTGCCACAACGAGATCTTTACTGAGTCTTGTCACTATAAGGCATTTAAGATGCAATGCTAGTCCCTTGGGCGTGGGGCACAGGATCACACTTTGGGTGGGGATTTAGAATATACATTTGGGATTCCAGACCAGGGAACTGACGCCTCGTGTGATGAAATGGTTTGCCAAAGATCTTGCTTGTTGGTAGAAGAGCAAGAATAAAAGTCAGGTCATCTAACTCTTGGCTTCCTTTTGCTGGCAGAGCCTTCTCTAGGCAGGGAGCTCTGCGGATGATATGGCTACACAGCTCTGGTAGCTGAGCAGCAGCCCTGCCAAGCATTTGTTACCCCAAACCCTTTTCAGACATCCTGTGCCTGGCACCAGGGGTCATTTGCACTCTGAGGTCTGCTCTGACCTCATAGCGTCTAGGGGAAACACAAGGAGGGCATGACACTTTGGGCATTAAGCCTGGATAAGCATCCCAGACTTTGCAAAAATCAAAGCTCTGAATGAAGTCACAAATGTCTGCTGTTCTTTGACCCTCCTGGTTTTGTTACTTGAACTCCAGATCCTATTCCTCTCACTCTCCTTGATTTCTCCTGCATCCAGAGTGGCTCCTGATTTTTTCCAGTGATTGCTGTCATTTCCTTACACTTGGATTTGTCATCATCACTACTCCCACAGCTGATTTTCAGAACGCTTCCTTCCCCCGTCTCCACCTCCATAGTGCCTCCTCCACTCCACATGTTGCTCCTTTCAGTGCTCTGCACGGCTGCTCTGTCCCCATCAGATGACTCTCTTCTCCCCAAGCTGGAGGAGTGCACAGGAAGGCTTGCTAGTGCCCAGAGGTAGGGAAGACATCTCCCAGCAGACCAGATGCCTGCCGGCAATGTGAGCAATTCTGTATACATTCAACAAACTTCCACTGCGTGCTTGCTATGTGCCAGGTACTATGCCAGATGTTGGAGTGCACTGTCACCTAAAACAGGGCCCCCACACTCAGAGGAGTGCTCAGTTGAATGAGGAAGGAGTCAAGTAAATCAATGGCTTCACTACAACACAATGGACCTATGTTGGGGCATAATGGACGGATGCAAAGGAGTTTTAAAAACAAAATGGAGGGACAGTCAAGTCAACCTGGGGAGCAGGAAGCTCTCAGAAAAGGTGATGCTTCGCTGGAACAGTGGAGGTTGAATAGGGGTTAACTGGGCAAATAAGGCTGAGGGGAAGGGTATGAGGGAAGGCTGCTCCTGTTCCTACCTGGGAAAATGCAAAGGGGACGATCACTAGGCAAGTGTCCAGTTGCCTTGAATTCAATGGAAATTTCTCCACCCAGTAGGCGGTTGAGCTCCTAGTGAGCAATCTTCTCTCCAGGAAGAGGATGTTATGGTGGAAAGAGCCCTCCAACAAGGAAAGTCAAAAGACACGGGTGCGGACCTTGGGTCTGCTGTGAACTAGCTATAGTAAGTCACTGGACCTTACCCCATGAAAAATGAGAGATTTGGACAAGATGAACTCTAAAGTCCCTTCCAGCTATCGAACTATTCTCTTCCTCTAAAACATTTGAAAAAATCAAACAAAAACAAATAAGATTCGTACATGCTAGGACCTCCTCCTAGGAAGTGAGATTAGGGGTCATTAAAGATAGTGGTGAGAGAACCTGCCCTTTCCTGGTGGGTAGATTGGGCTGGAGGGGAAAAGAGAGGCTCCTTTCCCTTTGTTGGGTCAGGATTCCCTCCGTCTATGAGCAAGAGGATATTGGGGCCCAAAACCCACAACTGATTGAGATGCCAGCGAGAACTCTTCCTGTCACGATGTTTCACTCCAGCGCCTTCATTTCTATTATTATACCAAGTGATTTATTCCAAAAACATAAACCAAGCAGCAAAAGAGTAACTGGCTCCCTAGGGAGAGGTCTCTTCCTCTTCTTCTTCCCCTGCAAGCTGTCTCCCCATCCAAGTGCCTGCCTCACACTCAGCCTAAGCCCACTCTCTGTGGGAAGAACCACGGAGTGGTTAGGGAGAGGGGAACTCAAGGTGTCGTCTTTAAGTCTGCCCAGAATACTTGGCATTCATGGTTCTGACCAAGCAGTACTCTCTACAAGTTTCTGCTCTAATGTATTTGAGACCGGGGTAAATGCCATTCTCTATCTTGTGCTGTAGTTTTCTCATCTCTGAAATGGGGAGAAAAATTCTTGACAGTTTTCCTTTACAAGCCAGGGAGATGCTAAGACTTGGGTTCTGGCCAGATGATTGGTTAGATCAAACCCATGCCCTCTCTCCTCTGTTTGCTGCTGTTCCCATCTGAAAAAGATGAAAGCAGCTGTGAGCAGTGCCCCTTCTCCCACAGGGCCATTGTGGGGACACCCCGTTATCACCACTCTCCAAATCGGGGGGCTAGCAAGAGAAGTGCTTTCATGAAAGTCCTGAGGGCCACCTGCTAAATCTTTCAAAACTAAAAACTTAGTTTTTTTAATCCTCCCAATAATTCATTTTGCTGGGCTTCTTCTGACTGAAATGGAAATTGGTTAAGGTCAAGCGGAGCCCTGAGTCATGTGGGGGATGGGAGGGGCAGAGCATGTTACCGTGGCATCCTGGGCAATCACTTCCTTCTCAGAATCCAGGAGAATGTTTTGCCTGTAGAATTCCATCATTTGTCACTCAGCATATGCTATCTTATATTTTAGTGATTTAAAAAAGATATCATCCATGTATATTTCAAGCCTTTCAAGGGAAAGAGTAGAGTGATATACAGGAGGTTTTCAATAAATGATTGGTTTTGTAATTGCTGATGATTATAATCCTAGCTTCAGGGTTTATGAATCTATGAAAGAAATAGAATTGTGAACTGTTAGACCATAAATGGTCTTAAAGTCCCAGGCCACTTCCTTAAAGACTTGCATGGCATAAGTTATAGTATTTTCTCTTTCAAATTCTTAAAGATGTGTGTATGAATAGAAGATCTACATCTTTCATCATTTGATTCTTGTTTTGCAATTCGCCCATGATCACACAGTTAGTAGTGACAGAGCTTGGATTAGAACACCGTCTAATTCAAAGCTCATGCTCTTTCTGCCACATCATGATCCCTCTTGATGAATGGACAAAGGCAGTGATTTCCCAACAGTTCTGTGAACTCTATTATGGATCAGGAGACTGAGGCTGCAGAGGAGAAGGGAACTGTTCACAGTGACCCAGCAAGTAAGAGGCTGAGCCAGGCAGGCATCATCATTCATGAGAGGCAGCCTACATGCCCTCCAGCTTTACCACACTGAAACGTGCTGAGAAGAATATGCACAAATATGCAAACACTATGCCGATATTCTAACAACAGGAAGCAGTCAGGCTCTCTGGGTTCTAGATCAGGGACTGGTGCAGATAAGCTCCCATTGCTGCCGTGTCTCCTTCCATCAGGGGAGGAACAATGGTCACAGCCGTGCCTATGTTGGCAATAAAAACCCACCAGACAACCTCTTGGTGGTGGGGGAAAGGGGGGGGCAGGGCTTGTGTTGTGTGCATCCAGTGGGGAAGTAGTGGGGAAGGGGTACTTTCTTTTCTCTTGCCAAAAGGAACTCCCTGCAAAGCAATAAAATGGCAATGAGCTTTGAAGGGGGCTTTCTAACCATGAGAAGCCAGTCTTGGATTTCGATGCTATGTCATTTAGCACAGTTCCTTTCCCACCAACTGTCTGCTATGACACCATGGAGCTAAATAGCAGAGCTGCTGAAATAACAGTCAAGGAAGAGGGAAATTAAGACACATCAGCAAGGGAAAGAAGATTTTTTTAAGCAAGGAAAGGAATAAGACAGCAACTAATGAAACAGACAGAAGCAAGATGTCTGTTCCAGGTGTGAAAGGCAGAGAAGCCTTTTGTGTGGCAACTGAGTCTAAGATGACAGAGATGCACTCAACAGAGAGGGCAGTGACAACAGCCTGTGTTAACATGGAGCTTGTCATAACCATTCACTTATTTGATCACATTACCACCCTATGAGAAGAGGCCCATAGTAACATTTATTTGACTCTAGGGCGCTAAGCATATGGCTTATGAGCTTGGAAGTTCTGACTCTTTAACTTCAACAAGAGAAGGCTAGACCAGAGGAGAAGAGAAAAGGCCACAGGGAGAGCAAATTTGCCTATTTGACACCTATCATTTCACATATGAGAAAGAGTGGTGAGTTCTCGTAAGGAAGGGCAAATACACACCTACACACCCTCACAATGCTTTTTGACCAAGTTGTGCTGCGCAAGCCAATGTATTTGATTGAAGGACACTGCAATGGGTTTTCCAGATGAAGGAGGGCAATGCCGAGCAGGTGCTTGGCACGAATGTTTAAATAGGGAGCAGTTGTAATAAGACCCTGCCATGCTTTCAGCCCAAGAGACTGCTGCTGTGCAGCAGGAACATCTATCACTGGCAAGGAGCAATGTGTCTACCTCCCTGTTACCTGCCTCATGTTTAAAAGGGACACTAAAGATCTAGCCATGAGTATTATGATGGAGTCTGTGTGTCCCAGTTCACCTTGCTATCTGTCTAGGAGCATGATAAATAGGCACATGTTTCCTCTGACATAATCTTTTCTCCTCCTTGGACAGGCATCTACACAGGTCCCCTCCCTTCCCCACCAAGTCCCCAAATGCAGGAACATTCTCAAAGAAAGTCTTGGTTCTCCTGCCATATTTTCTTCTCTTTGTCTTACCCCTGTCTTCCCCAACCCCCACACTCTCCAGTAATACCCACAGAGTGAGAGGTCTCCATATCAGTCCCATAACCACTGTTAACAGAGGTATTCTGTGAGCCTGCATGCTGCCTGGCCATGATTCATTCTTCTTTGTGGCATCAGAGGAGTCCAAGACTCCACTGCAAGTAACTGAGAAAATTGACTTGCTAGTGACTAGTGATGTAACCTTACAAACCCCAGGACTCACCATTTAGAATCAAATTCTTCTCAAGCTGGATGAAACCTCCAGAATTATACAATGTTAGAACTTAAAAGGGTCTTAAAGATTTTCACCTAAACTCCTTCTTTAATAGAAGAGGAACCTGAAGTGCAGAGATGTGAAAGGACTTGTCACTTAAAGTCACTCCTTCTTCAGTGTTCTTCTCATTACTCCAACTTGCCTTTACTTCACCCTACCCTCACTTTTAGGTATAGTTGCTTTTAAGCCATCTCTCCTCTTCCTAAAACTGTTATAAGGGAAAGTGTTTTTAAGTTTGGTGTGTAGAAGATGATCAGAGCGTCTCTCAATCTCTTAAGACAGGACGTGCTATCCTAGCATCAGGAAAGTCTTTCCATTTAACTTTTATTTGTTTTGCTGCCATATTTCCTAAACTTTTTCAGTAAATAGAGAGGAAAGGAGTCCTGCCCTTATGTATTTTTCCATAGGTGTCAAATAGGCAAATATGCCCTCCCTGTGGTCTTGTCTCCCCTCCTCTGGTCTGTCCTTCTCTTGTTGAAGTTCACAAATCAGAACTTCCACACTCGTAAGCCATATGCTCAGCCTCCTAAAGTCAAATAAAGGTTAGTCCCTTGGAGAACTGACTCTTTGCCTAATGACAAAAAAGTAATATCTTTAAAAGCTCCCTCTTTTATTTCATGTCAAAGTTCAGGTTGATTTATGGGCTAGATCCAGCCTGGCTTCTGGCACCCAAGCATGTCAGAGAGGAAAACTGGGACAGAAAGCAAAATAAAGAGACTCATAGGTGGGGGCTGTAGAATAAAGATGCAGTAGGCAGGTTTCGGGAGAGCTCCTCAATTTTGTACTCTGTACTTCTCGATGTGTGCCCATAAGCATCTTGAAAAGCATTTGAGAAACTGCCAAGAAGTCAAGCTAAAAATACCCATGGAACAGAGTGATCAAGAAGAAATGCAGAGATGGGTGTGAGCTCTCCATGGAAGGTGTGAGACTCGGAGCACAGGAGCCAGACTGCAGTGGACATCTCAGGCTCTTGATCTGGGGGGCTGAGCCATGAGTCAGTCTGATGTAGTGGGAGGAATGGATGCATCTAGTTTTAGACTCTGTTTTATTTTTGAATCAGTCCAGTCCAATAGTGTAGCAAGTGTGTCTAACGAGCACCTATCATGTGCTCTAGAATTAGAAGTGTAAGAGCACACCCACTCCTTGGGGAAGTTTGCATGAACTTTTGAAACCTTCTGATGGCTCTCCATTGCCCTTTGTGACAATTGTAACTTGGCTTTAATGGCTTCCCGGGTCTCTGTCTACCCCAGTTTTAAGATCCTACTTCTTCTAACACTTAATCATGTGTCTCTGACAAATATTTTCTCTGCTTTTTCCAGTTGTAAACCTTCTGTTCCCAATTATTGGGAACATTTACCGTCAGCACATTCCCTCCTTCTCCTCCAGGGCTTCCACTAGCAATTTAAACATACTCAGGCTCTTTCTCTCTGGGAAGTAGGATCCCACTTCCTTTAACCTTTCTACCCAAGATGTTTCCAAATTTCATAAGTCTTCTCTCAAGTCCCTCTTAACTTGAGGAGTAAAGAATGGGCTAGAAGAAGGATGGTGAGTAGGGGACAGTCTTGCTTTCTTTCTGAGGGTACACCCAGGACCATGTTCTCCATGTTGATGAAAAACATGTAGAATCATGTACTTGTTCATATCTTTAAATAAAAATTGTTGTTTGAGACAAAGATGTCTTTGAAGAATCAGTAGTCTAAAGACAGACATCATGATATGGGCAACGAGCCACAGGACACAAAGAACAAAGTTTAAAAAAGTGACATGAGGCATTAAGCATTTATATCATGCGTGGATCAAGGTAAGTGTTCTTGTCACCCTGATATAATTTGGTTAATCTGTCCCTGGCTGTTTTCTCAGGAAATTCTTCCTCCTTTGTACCCTAAATTATTTTCAAAGTTTATTCCTTTTGGAGGACAGAGGTACAGTTCCAGGTGACTTTCTGATTGTAGAATCTTGCTGCTGATTGTGAGAGATGTTGATTTGATGCTGATTTGTGAGAGCTGGATTGAGCTAGAGATCATAAAGTGACTCAAGAGGACTGAGTGCTATTGATGAACTTTTGGGCAGTTTTTCAAAAATGTAAAATACCTGTTTTCGTTTGTTCAGCTTTGACCCATTTGTATAAATTTCATTTTATGTACTATATGGAAATATCCTGTGTATACAGTATACGTAATCATTACTTAAAAAGTTGACACTCAAGTTTACTTTGGGGGCACGTAGGCTTTGCTTTACCTAGAAACTCTGAAGTTCTTCACATTTTATGGACGGAGAAATGGTAAGTTCATTGGTGGCTGGACTCCAGGGAAGTTGAAGCAGCTCTACTCTTCCCAGAGCCAAGATTCCCTTGTGGCCCCCAGAACCCCATTCTCCTCAGAGATGAGAGCAGGCGAGCCCCTGGGACAGGAGCTCTGAGCTCAATGACGTCTTCCATCTTCAAAACGCTGAATGGTCTCCTAGTTCACAGGACCCTTTAGATGGGCTGCCCCTGACTGGACTGGACAGTTTACAAAGCCCCACTAGGAGAATGGCATTCAATACCCATCTGCAAGGCTGCTGACATTCCTTAATGGGAATTAAGGAATTAAGTGGGTCCTGAATCCCTGAGAGAGAGAAGTTATTGTCTCTGGATCCCATATTCTCTTTCCTGGGGTTGCTGGTCAGACCTGGTACAGCTCCCCTCTGACCACTGTACCCCATCTGACTCTGGTATTGAAGTTTCCTACCGATTCAGGAGAGGTCTGTGACTCAGACTATCTGAATTCCTGCCACTGCACTCCCTAACCTCATCTCACACTCAGCCAAGCCATCCCTGTGCTCTACCCATGACAGTAACCACAAACTCTTAAGGGCCTTTACCAGAGCAAACTCTCTGCAATGCCCCATCTGGGCCATATCTTCTTCTGGAGTTCTTTTCTGAGGCAGGAGCTGGAAAAGACCCCTTTGGGAGGCAGTGAAGACCCCCACTAGAAAATAAAAGCCAGGAGAGGAGAAGTTTTTGTTTGTCTTATGCATAGTAAATGTTTAATAAATAACTGTTGCATGAGTGAACATGAATGAATGAATATGGTGGAGAGTGGAGAAGGCAGAGAATAAGAGCTCTTTGACACAAAGCAGATACAGAGAAGGAAGTGAATGGATGAAGGACATGACTTGCTCCCACCAAGGATCCCAACTCCTTTCCCAATGTTGTGTTCTTTGGGAAATTCCTGTAAGTACCAGAATGGCTTGTACATGAGTTGGATTGAGAGCAGAGCCCAACAAAATCCCAGCATGAAGTCACTGTGCCAAAGCAGCCACAGTGAGAAAACAAGCCATTAGAGAAAATAGGGAAGAGTTAGAGACATGGAGAGTCACAGGACTGCTGTGGAGACAGCAGGTTGGGCAGTTGAACCTGCCTATCTAACCTGCGTGTTTGTAGAGTGGGGCTGGGAAGGGGTGAGTTCCAGGGGTCAGGGAAAATAGGGAGTGGAGCAGGGAGGTACCGAGGAGGGGAAAGAGGCAAGATGGAGTGTGATGGCTGGGAGTGGAATCACCACGTCATCCTTGACCAAGAGTTTCCGCTTCTTGGCCTCTTCCTGGCTGAAGAGGATGGTTTAATTGAGGTGTTTATTTCAGCCACTAAGAAGTGCCTCTTTGACCACCTTCTTTGGACTCACGTACTCTTTCTCCTGAAAACTCTGTGCTCAGTGCTTCCATAAACACTTTCTTACTTAATTTTCTCAGTCATTTCGTCAAGGAGGTCCCATTTTTCTCTTCTTTACAGTTGAGGAAACTGCATCTCAGAGAATAAACAACTTATCCCACATCCATCAAAAAGAAGCAGAAATAGGATTTGGACTCAGGACCATCTGACTCCAATTCAAGTGCTTATCCCACTGTAACACAGGTGCCTGGTTCCATCCTCCCCAGAAGCAGTCACGCGGCATAGATCCCAGGAAAGAGATGGTATCCACAGGAAACATGTGGAGGTCTAAGTGTGTTGGGAGTGACACAATTAGAGTCCAGGATCACGGAATTGGATACAATTCTGGGTGGAAACAATATTGAAAGTTAACATTCATTGAGCTTGTTTACCGTGGACCACACACTCCTTCAAATGGGACCAATGAAGATGATACTATTATTATCTCCAGTTTACAAATGAAGAATCTAAGAGACAGAGATGTTAAGTAATTTCTAAGTGATTTGAAACAATAAGTTGTAGAGTCAGAATTCGAACCCAGATAGCATTTTTAACCATTATGCAAGGCTGCCTATAATGTTAGAGGGGAGGTTTCCAGAATTCACATGCAATCTTAGTGTTCCCAGTACCTATGGCGGTTTTAAAAGATAACTGCAAATTCTGCATCTCCATCCCTTGAATAAAGGCAGGGTTGTAACTGCTTTGACCAACAGATTGTTGGATAAGTGACACTAGATAACCTCCAAGGCCAGGTCTTGAAAAGCAATGTGGCTTCTGCTTTGTCCACCAGGCCATTCCCTTTTGGAGCCTTGGGGTCACCATGTTTTGAGAAAACCCGGACCAAATGGGGAGGTTACACCAGGTGCTCAATGGGAGTTCCTGGCTCTGACTGAGCTCTCTGCCAAAAGCAAGCATTGACTGCCAGCAACCCAGGAGGCCTCTTGGATGTCCAGCCAAGTGGAGCTTTCAAATGATGGCAGCTTCAGATGACATTGAAATGCAAGCATGGGAGAGACCCCCAAGTGAGAACTGCCCAGCTGGCCCCTGCCTTCCCTCCCTTCGCTGACTCACGGAATTGTAAGAGAAATTGTTTCCAGCTTCTAAGTTGTAGGTGATGTGAATGTTCTGTAGCAATAGATAACCAGAACAGCAGCTCAGCCTTCTGAGCCCATCTCCCTTCCTCAATCCTCCTTCCTTTAGCAACTCATTAAAGGGTGGTCCCAAGTGAAAAACAAAACTCCAAAACTGGTAGAGAAACAAACTTGGAGTTCCACTGTGTGTCAGACATGTTCACATGTTAGTTCACTTAACCTTTATAAGAGCCATCTGAGGTAGGTATTATTCATCCCATTTTAAAGATACGGCAACTGAATCTTGAAGAAGACAAATAGCTTTCTCTACTTAATTCCAGATTCAGAGTACTTTCTACTATCTCCCAGCTTAGGCAGAAGAGATTAAGGTGAATTTAAGGCAGAGCAAGAGGCAACAGCTGCTGCCACTCTGAGTGGTCTCACCTACCCGTTATTGAACACCTCCCATGTTCTAGCACTGTGCTGGGCTCTTGACATGTTTGAGGACATTTAAACCTTTCATCAACTCTATTTATTGATCATTATCATCCCCATCATGTAGGAAAGAAAACCGAGGCTTACAGAAATTAACTTCCTAAGGTCACATAGGTGGTAAGATGGGAACCGTGATTTAATTTATGTGGGCCCAAGCCCGCCTATGCCCTTAACCCACCTCCTACAAGGGGCACATGGGGCTGGAAGGGATAACTCTTTTTTTACCTATTGTTTTTATTGTTAAATATACACATAAACAGAACAACATACAGAACAAAAATGTACAGCCCAATTAATTATCAAAACCAAATATCACAAAACCAAACGTCTACCACCCAAAGTCAAGAAAACAATATTGCCAATAGCTTACCAGCCTCCATCTTCATGTTCCCTCCCAATCACCACCTCTCCCACTGCCCTAAAGGAAATCATGAGCGTTCTCTTATGAAAACCACCTAAGCTTTCATTCCTAAAGATTAGTAGTAGCTTTGCCCATTTATAAATTTTATATAAATGAAATCATACAGTATGTATTTTTTTGCCTTTACTTTCTCTTATTAATGGTTATGTTCACCTAAGTTGTTTTTGTACCTGTAGTTTGTTAATTTTCATTGGGGAATACTATTCCATTATATGAATATAACACAATTTATTCATTTCATTGGTGATGGACCTTTGGCTTGTTTTCAGTCCTTTTTAAAAATTATGCTGCTGCTATGACATTCTAATATATGTCTTTGGAGAACATGTACCCACATTTTTGTAGGGTATAGATCTTGCAGTAAGGTTGCTAAGTCACAGGGATGCATATATTCAATTTTAGTAAATACTACCAAACAGTTTTCCATAGTGGCTATACCAATTTGAGCTACTGCCAGCAGCATATGAGAATTCCTATTGTTCTATATCCTGGAGAAAACTTTATATCATCATTCCTTTTAATTTTAACTACTCTGATGGGTGTGTAGTGGTATCTCTTTTTGGTTTTAATTTTCATTTCCTTGATCACTACTGAAGCAGAGATATTTTCATATATTTGGTGACCATTTGGATAATCTCTTCTGTGAATTGCCTGTCAGTTTCTTGTCCATTTTCCTTTTGGAGTGTCTGCTTTTTAAAATACTCTTTATATATATCTTTTCTAATACGCTATTTTCTTAGAAGGTGTGTGTGTATCTATATCTATTCAAGCCCTTTGCGAGGGCAGGGATGCCTCTGCTAGGCCATTAGGTGAGGGATTTGGGCCTGAGATACCCTTGCTCTCTTCTTGAAGGGGAAATATGCAAATTCCCCTCTTTGGGGGCATTGTCCTGGAAGAAACAAAGAATGCATGTTATAGACAAGACAGCTCTAAAACAGGGTAAGATTTGAACCCAGGTAGGATACAATCTATGCAAAACAACTAGAGTGGAGCTTGGCACCTTCTTACAGCTATCAGGAAAAGCGAGATGACTCTGAATCTGCCTTAGATGCAGAGGTTACATAGAAAGGGAAGGTGTCAGAGGTTGAGACCCTCCACTTGAGTCTACCACAACTGTGGGGTAGTGGGGCAGACACAGAGGAGTTGAGAAGGGCTCGAGTGGCTTTTTAGGCAACGAAGAAACTCCCTAACTCACTGACGTGGAAGGTGAGCTAACTGTCTTTCTGCTGAGCCAAGGGCTTAGGGAAATTCTGTTATCTCTGCCCTCAGTATTTGCATCTCAACTCATCCTTTGGCAGGTCTACAGTTTGCATAATGTGTTTTTGGCTAGATTTTCTGTATCCTGGCAGAGGTCCTGACCCCTACCTTGGGCCCTGAAGGGTGTGGAAGCTGGTAGAGAAGCTTTCCCCCAGGAGGTCTGAGGTCAGAGATCTCTGCAGAGTTTTCCTGTCAAATGACATCATTTTGATGGGTGACCAGGTCCCAGCTGTCCTTCCATCTCATGGCCAGCATGTTCTTGTCCTGTGTTCTCCCTCCAAGGATGAAGCCAGGTGGTTCTGAGCAGATTGGCCCTGATTTTATTATTCACCAGGGTAACCAGCGTTAGCACAGCCCACCAATCTCTGAGATCAGACTTACTTTCCCACAGAACTGGGGGCCCCCGGGGGATCACACCAGCTCTCTGCTGTCAGCCCTGAAGGAGAGTTATGCTCTGATGGGCAGTTTTTCCTCTCCTTCCTCACCTTCCTTCCATTTGGGATCCTCAGACCAGTGAGGGAAGGGAGAGAAGAGGCCAGCTTCATTACTCATCACCCTCTCAAAGGGGAAGCTGAGACACAATCATCTCTGCTCATGGGGCTGAGTGAAGCCTAAATGTGACTTCACTCCAGGGCAGAGGCCATACTCAGCATTAACTGAGCATTAACTCATGCACTACTCAGCATTCACAAACAGCTTGGGTGATCCTGTGACAGCCTTCCAGATCTGGGCCTATAGGGCATGAGGAACTCCCTCAAGGATAAGCCCTAGGGAAGGAAACAGAGCCTTAGGAAACTACATTTATCTGCTTAGTGGGAAACAGAGAGCATATAGGATAACACTTTTAAATGTAACTTATTGTAATTTTTCAATTACAATACCAAATTTCTATATTGTTAAAGGGAAATAGAATCCCAGCCAGACCCAGTTTCAGAGTCCAAACTGATAAGCCACATGGAGGCTGATGTCCAGGTAAAACTTTGTCATTAAAGGTCTTTATAAATGCTTCTTTCTTGGGACTGTTTTAAGATCACATGAGGAAAGAAAACTTTTGGGGCTTGGAATGAGGAACAAGGAAGGAAGACGGGAATCCCAGCCCAGGGGTGGACTAAATGCAAGAGTTGGACTATTTTCTTTGATGAAAAGAAAACCACAGGCTGAGAGTCCAGGAGGATGGCACATGTCCATCCCCAGACCCTCCCATCTCCTGTTTGTGTCCCAGAACTTTGGAGTAGGAAGCTGCAGTGGAGATGACTGCATTGCTCATTCTCCCCCTCAGCACCCTCTTCTCTCTGCTCACTGCCCTCCCAGATGGGCAGCACTCGTTCTCCCAGGACCTACTGCCTCTGGCCCCTTCACAGTCTCCTTCCTATCCTCACTTCCTATGGTGGGGGTTAGGATTCTGGTGGCCAGACCCACTGCCTACCTTCTTAACAGGGGTGAAACTTACTGGATAGTTTTTACTTCTTCTCTGCTCTTTATCTCACTGGACAGCTTTGTTCCTTCATCTCTTTGTCTCTGGTTGGAATTGCTGCCCTATTGTCCTCCTCCATGGCCTAAAGTCAGAATTCTCTTTCTGCCCAATAATCTGTGTGGTGGCCAGCCTCCAATATGGCCTTGTATGCCCCTCATCTCTGGTATTCACATCCTTTTTAGTCCCGTCCCACACTGAGTAGGCTTGATCTGTGTGACCTGCAGGAAACTGCAGAGGTAACAGAACGTGACCTCCAAGTCTAGGCCACAAGAGGCATTGTGGCTCACACCCTGCTCTCTCTTGGATTGCTCTCTCTGGGGGAAGCCAGCTGCCATGTTATGAGGATACCTGAGTAGCCCTATCATGAGGTCCACTAGGGGACAAACTCCTGTCAGAAACGAGACTAACTTTCTGGGCATGTGATTGAGCCACCCCGGAGGTGGATCTGCCATCCCCAGTCAGGCCTTCAAATGATAGCAGCCCAGGCTGACATTTGACTGCGGTCTCATGAGGTTTCCTGAGCCAGCACCATCCAGTGAAGCTTCTCTTGGATTCCTTCTGGATTCTACAAACTGGGTGAAATAATAAATGTTTATTGTTTTAAGCCACTAAGTTTTGGAGTAATTCATTAAACAGCAATAGATAACTAATACAATGTGTTTCTCTAGTACTAGGTTTCTTTCGCTTGTGTCCTTCCCAATAATGTCTTTTAATGTAGCCAAGGCTGTTGATAAAGCAGAGTTCCTTTATCCTATCAAACCAAAGAAATGTTCCTCTTATTTATTTTGAGTGCTTAGCATAGTGCCTGGTAAATACTATGTCTCAGTATTAAAAAACATGGAGTAAATGCCACTGGAGTCAGCTGAATTAATAACTTAAGTCAATGAATTTCAGTGTCTATGTTGAATAAGGGGCAATAGTGTTACTGATAAAGTTAAAACAAAATGAAACTCATTTCTGAGTATCTTTATGTGGTTTATGGGAGGGGGAAGTCAGGTAGTGAAGTTCACCCTTTATTGTTAGATTGATATTAAAAATAACTGCCATTCCCTAAATACACACCACCTGATGATGGTAGGGCATCAGAAGTTCAATTACCATCAAAGGATGGCCAAGTGTAAGTAAAAACATGCCCTGGGTGGTCTTTCAGTTAAGTGACTAGTCCTGTGTGTGACTGCTCTGAGTGTAGACCTTCAGAAGTTGTCTCAGTCGGCTAGAAGGTAGTCCTGATGAGGTTAACGCCACAGATGTCCCAGGTACAACCTCTCTCATCTCACCTCGTTGCATTCTGTGGCTTCCCTCACAAAGGAAAAAATTATATAAGAAAGAGGGAATAAAACCAGAATTTACTCTATGTCAAATGCTTTACTTACATGATTGCATTTAAGCTTTACACCAACCTTGTGAGATAGGAGCTATTATTATCCCTGTTTTATAGACAAGAAACCAGGGCCCCATGCTATTAAGCAACTTGCCCAAGTTCACAAAACTAGTAAATAACGAAATCATTTAAACTTGGGTCTGTCGGACTTGACTCTTTCTACAACCTTTCATAGAATCCAAGATCTGGAAAGCAGCTTTGAAATCATCTAGACTAACCCCACTAACGTGCATGAGGAGGTAGAGACTCTGAGAGGCTAAGTGACTGATCAAAATAGCTCAGCTATTACCGGTGTGACCCAGATTGATTTTGGACTTCTGGTTTGTTTTTCTTTTCACTTCACCATATGAGAGAGCAAGACTGACTTTGCTCACTCTCTCACAGCTCCTGGAAAATCAAATCAAAGTTCGTGAGGACTCTGATGACTGTTTGACAGAATTTTAATCCACATATTTAAAACATTCCTTTTTAAATAAACATGCATATTACACTATTGAAAATGGGATGAAGGCAGTGTTCTGACTTTATACCAATGGGTGCTTTGGGTCAGGCTGAAAATGAGGTGTGCATCCTGGAGCTTCAAATACAGCTACACCTTCACCCATAGGTGCTGAAGGCTGGGTAACATGTCTGATGCCTTCAGCAATAACAAGAGACCTTTCTGGTGGATCATGACAAATTCTGTGCTCTTCTCCGATAATAGCACCAGTTTAATTATAATCCAGAGGTGTAAATTTCAGTTTGCTTACATCTCTAGTATGTTTTGTTTCAAATGTGACTTTCCAGCTCCTTCTCTCTCTTTTTTTCTCTTCGTGCCATAAAATATTTGCATATTTGAATGTCAAATTTTCTAAGTGCCGGAAGCAACAGGCTCCGGTATGTTCTTGAGTTATTTTGTATAGCAGCATCTGTCTTGTTTCAGCAGCCACCAGAGCTGAGAATTGACCCAGGAGCAGCCTGGCAGAAAGAAAGAATGTGGGATCCAAGGGGGGCTCCTTATAACACAGAGCCCAGCAAGGCCTGGGTGGGCCTTCAGTCCCAGACAGCTTCACAACAGATGTTTTTCCCCAGTTGATTTTTATTTTTATTTTTTTTAGAAAGGCAGATTACCAAAGGAAACAAATACTGAATGATGACTATGAGAATGTATCTTTGGAACTTGCTAGACTAATTACTGAGGCTCCAAAATCACTTTAAAAGCAACACATTTTGTTTTGCAACATACATTCTTGTTGCCAATTTTTTTTTTTATAATTTCTATCAGAATCCACCTCAAACTGGATGGTTGTCGTAGAAGTGGAATTTGGAGGGAATACTCTCATTAGGACAGCACATTTCAAGGAATTTTCTGACTTTTTTCTGAATATAGAATGATGTCATTTTATTTTCCTACAACGTATTCTCAGAGCTTTAAACAGCTTCCTTCTGAAATGCCACCTTCTGTTTAAACAGTTACAGTAACAGCTGCTTCCTATGCGCCAGGTAACATCTAGTATAACCCTCACAACTCCCCTGGGTAGTAGGCGTTCCTATTACATACATTTAAAGACGAGTAAACTGAGGCTCGGGGAAGATACTTTTCCAAAGGACGCATGATGGAAAATGGTGGAGATTGGATTTTGATGGGTTATTTGTATTTATTGCGTGCATTGTATTGTTATTTGTAAAGAGACAACGGCAGCAAGATCTACTGATTCAGTATCCTGATGTTTGAACACTCAGACCCTGAATTTTCCAGGGAGTTTCTTGATAATTTCCAGAGAATATGGTTTTCCAGTTAATATTTGATCAAGGAAATACGATTCTGGCTTAAACACAGAAATGTGACTGCTTTGAAACCACACCTGCTAAAACATTTATTCATTTAACAAAAATGTATTAAGTACCTTCCCTGTGTCAAGGCATGTGGTCATCACTAGGAAGTAATTGTGAGCAGGTAGTGCAAGTCTCCACCAATTCTATTGTGGTGGCAGCAACTATTTTGGAACTTCAGAACACGATGTTGAGCATGGCGAGTAGGTTCAGATCTCCTGGTTGGGGCCCTTTTGTAGGTCTCATCAGAGATATTCTTTTACCTAATCAGGGATGCTCTCAGAGTCCAGACAGGTAACTTGGTAATCTAAGCATATGTTGCTGTTTCATTGTCTAATTAATTAATTCATTCAGTTATTCATGTAATTTGTATTTACTTAGCACCCAGTCAGAGACAGGTGCTACTGCCAGAGACAGCAGTAAATCAGGCACAGTTCCTGCTCTCAGTGAGTCTAGATGGGGATGACAAATTTAGACAAATAAACACATATAAATATACAAACATGACTTAGCAAGCTCTAGGGGTCAGGGAGCCTCTCTGAGGAATATTTGAGCTGCTCTGCCCAATTGTGCGTATTGTGGGGGGCAGCGGAGTCCAGCCTGCACCATGTTCTCTTGGCTGAGTGCCCGCATGTCAACACCACCCAAAGTGCATGATTTTTCCTCATTTGCACAGTCATCCACTGGCTGGTGGCCTCTGAGGAGGTGACAGTCAGGTGTGTGGCAGGGTGTTATGTGCTCAGGGAAGAGGGAACAGGATGTATGAAGACACTGAGAAAGGAAGATCTGGAACATGTGGGGAGGCCAGTGAAGGCAGGCACGTGATGGCTTGGAGCAGGTCTGTGCGGGCCATGCCAGGCATCGGGACAGCGGTCTCAGTGCGGTGAGGAGCCTTTGAAGGCTTCAGGTAGGGTTTGTATGTTTAAAACAACCTCCATCTTTGGCCCCTCTAGTACTACCTTCACCCCCAATCTCCCCACAACCTCTCCGAGCCTCTATTTCCTCATCTCTAAAACAGGGATTAATACCATCTAATAAAGGATTAGACAAAGTGACACATGGACAGTTCCTATGAGAGCCTCTCCACGCTCTCTGTGCACAGAAATAATAGCCAAGATTGATGAGACACTTTCTCTGAGCCAACACTCTTCTAAGAGGTTGATTTGTTTTCACTCGTCTATTCTTTGTGACAAGTCTGTTACCACACATGGGCATCATGAGGATTCCCATTTCACAAATGAGGAAACTGAGGCACAGAGAAGTTGAGTGTTCAAGGCCACCCAGCCTGTAAGAGGAGGAACTGGGATCCTATTCAGTTGGTCTGAATCTAGCCCCTGGCTCTGGACGATGCTCAGCAGGTGTGGATTGAATCCCAGGGGCCAGATTTCCAATTTGCCATCGAGGCTTGCGTTTCCCACTTGGATTAAGAATTGTTCTGACACAAAGGTCACAGGAATTGATGGAGAGCCCCGACCCTTGTATTTGCCTCACTAACATCTTTTTCCCCGTTAGTGCTGATGTCTTGCAGGAAGGCAGCGTGGGAAATGCCATATTTCCATTCATCCTCAACATTGTTGTGTATGTATGGTCTTTCCACCCCTCTTATTTGGCAGGAAATCACCCAGAAGATCTCATGTGACTGAAAGCTTTTTTAACTTTGAAAAACTATAGAAAATGCAGCTTTAAAAGAGCTGCCACCTCTGTTACACTTTGTTCTCTGTCGGAACGAGTGCCGCATTTAGAGACCTGCTGAGCTCTTGCCGGCATCTCTGCAGGTACAATCTGTCCTGAAAGGTATTTCCTCCAGCTTCTGCAGGATTGAGATGGCTACAGTGGGACCCCTGGGGGCAGGGACACCTGAGCCATGTCTCAGGTCCTTGGTGCCTGTGGCTTGGAGCTCATCAGAATGTGGCTGTGACACTTTCCTCATCTGCCTGGACTGCCCTGGAGCCTGCAGGCCTTGTTTGATGATGCTGTTCATGAATGAAGCAAAACAGGCTGGAGGGAAGAGCAAACAGAGTCTGGACCTCGGCAGCTCTGTGACCTTGAGAGATTACTCAGGTTCCGGGAGCTCGTGGGGTTCTGTGAGGGTCAAGGGATGACATATATTTAAGGTGTACAACGTGATGATTTGACTTACACAATGTTACGTGTCAATCATATCTCAATAAAGCTGGAAAAAATATAAGTAAAACTCTTCTGAAAAAAAGAAAAAAGAAGATGACATATGGATGATAGCACTTAGGCCTAAAATGCTCTAAGAGTAGGAAATATCATGATTCCTTGGACATAGCTTCTGGCCTGAACAGCTGAGCCTGATCCTGGCCCTAAGCTCCCTTGGAGAGGGGCAGGCGGGACCTCACTGGGAGGAAGGTCTGTCCTCTGGGACGCAGGCCCTGGGAGGAGTCAACTGCCTTGCTGCTGTGTCTAAATTAGATGTTTTCTGTCAAGGCTGTCAGCAGGATATCACTGCCTTCTCAAGTACAGCGAGGAAGTAGGAACACGCAGACCCCCAAAGGAAAGATCTTGGGGGCCTGGGCCCAGCTTTGTCATAAGGTGGGTGGTATTTTATTATTAAATGGCTCAGGGCCTTCTTCTGGTTTCTAACTCACCGCTGGATTCTGCCTTCATCTCTTATCCCAGCTCAGCTTCTAGAAAGACTGGTCCTGCCCTGAAATTGCCCTACCTCATGCCCGAGACACAGATGAGCACAAACCTTCCCCACCTCTTTGTTTCCTGGGCTGATGGAAGTGCGGCCATTGCAGGAATGGAGGGAGGTACAGGGGCTACCAGATTTTGTGGGGAGTGGAGGGATTTGAGAGAGAAGGCTGGTTTAGAGCAACAAGGCCACCGGTACTGTCACTACGAGAGTGCTCGCTGGGGTGGGGAAGGATACAGTGACCAGCTCACCCTGGTGTGCTGAGGACTGTCCCAGTTTTAACACTGAAAGTCCTGAGACCTGGGAACCCCGCAGTCCCTGGCATCCGAGATGGCTGGTTACCCCAGAGGATTCTAATGATACCTACAACAGGTCTCCAACCAGCAGACCAGCTTCGTCTCAAAGCCTTTTCTGGTAGATATTTTATATCCCTCTGTGACTCTCTGAGCTCTGGAACAAGAGGACAAATGAAATCCAGTCTCATCATCACCATGGACCTCACCATCTGTGTTCCCCATGGCACCCTCAGCCCCCTGCTGCGATCCAGTCCTCAGCACAGCTTCTGCTCACCAACCAAGTATGCAGACCTGAAAAAAGTCCCGAGAACCCCTGGACTCTCCTGCTCCCTGTGCTGCCCCTCCCGCAGGGACTGTGGCATTGCCAGGTCTCTCCGGCCCAGGGGCTGGCAGCCAGCCTGCTTCCTGGGCTCCTGTCTGCCCCGAGGCCTCTCATTTGCATCAGATCATGTGCTAAGGGTAAAAATCTCAGCTGGAGATGCAGGGACAGAGCTGGGGGATGGACAGTCATCCCTGTCCTGACCAAGTAGGAGGACTGTCCTCCACCAGGTCACTGTGGGCACTGCTCAGAGAGGCGAGGGGAGCACAGGTCACTCCCAGCTAGGCTGGAGGTGGGGACTGTGTGGAAGGGCTGGCCCTGGTCTCAGCCTCTGTGTGAGGCATCTCTCGTAATCCTCTCAAGTCTCAGGAATGTGTCATCATCCCCCTTACAGATGACAACATGAGCTCCCAGGAGGTGAAATGGTTTGCTCAATTTAGTGGCAGAGCTGAAGCTAGAAGCAGGCCTTCTAGCTTGCAGCCCAGGCCCTCAGCATTTTCCCCGGGCCTCTCTGAGGCCAGTTGTGCTTTGGCGACATCCCCGCTGTTGTGGGGGTCTGCAGGTGGACTGTGGTCCACCTCTGTCCCATCTGGCCTCTGGTCTGTGTCACTGGGGTCCTGCCTCTGCATTTCGTGTCCTGGGCTCTCAGGCCCACGGGCTGTGACAAGGGGCTACCACTTTGCCGTCACTGAGGCCCGTCCTGGGGCCCTGCTGCTGGCGCTGCACGGATTCTCTACTTCGGAAGAGTCTTCCTTTCGGTGTTTAGAGATCACCCCATTGGTGTTGAAAGATCGGGAACATCTGTAATGACATCTTCTCAGAGCTCCAAGGGCAGTCTTATCCTCTTTTCCTGTTTAAGGTTCCCATGTGAAGACTTGTGTCAAGTGTCCTTGGAGGCAGGCAGCGGAAGGAGGGTGTGGAGGGAGATGACTGAGGCCCCGTCAAAGGCCAGCTCTGTGGCTCTGAATCATTGTCCCTGCATGGAGAGTAGAGCTTCGGCTTCACCTCAGCCCCAGGGGCCCCATGTGCAGTGGTGGTCCCTTCCTTCACCCCACCCGACTCGTGGAGGTTGGCAATGTTTCATGATTCTTTCTTTTAAAACATATATAATAAGCTCCTACTATGTGCCAGACTCTTTTAATTTGGAAATATTACTCATGAAGTCATTGTCTTTTTTAAAACCATTTCTCCTAGGAAGCCACTTTCCTCTGGAAAAGGAAGTAAAATCCCCCCCCTCCTTACCGTTCTCCCCGCAACAGCCTCTTCCTTCTACGGGGTAATGAGGAATGCAAATGGGGAGATGGTGCTGTGGGGAAAATAGGGCAGGTATTTTCCCTGAAGAAAGTCCCAGAAGAAACCAGGGAATGGAGCGAGTGGGCATCACTGTCCACCTTAAAGAGAAATAAGACTTCTAGGCAGCCTGCACTTCTTGTTAGGGGCCCGACATCTGGGGGCTGCGAGTGGCCAGAGTCTTTCCTGCTTTTGCTCCTGGAGACAGACATTCTCCTGACACTTGGCCTGTGTCCTGCCCAGGAGGGCTCTGCAATACCGAGTGGGCCCAAGCTCTAAGGGAGGCCCTGAGCCAGCCTTTGGAGGATCACGGTGCAGCCTGCAGTAGGGAGGGGTGTGGCTGGGAGAGGAGGGAGGGACGGGTGGTGGGCTGGGACCTGCAGTTTGGGACTCTTGCTCCCTCTCACCCTCCCCATCCTCTTCACAAGTTCATTCATTCCTTCATTCAGCAACAATATTTTGTGTGCCTAATAAGTGCCGGGTGCTGCTCTATGCATTGGAGATACAGTGGAAAAGAAGAAAGTTCCTACCCTTGTGGAGCTTATTTGCTAGTAAACTGCCAAGTAGTGATAAGGGAAACAAGGGGGAGAAGGCAAGGTGAGGGGGCTGAGAGATGGTATGTGTGTGTGTGGTGTAGGGTTTGTGAGGTGTGTGGTGTGTGTGTGATGTAGGGGTGTGTGTGTGTGTGTGTATGTGTGTGTGGTATAGGGTGTGTGAGGTGTAGGGGGTGTGTGGTGTAGGGTGTGTATGTGGTGTAGGGTGTGTGTGGTGTAGGGTGTGTGAGGTGTAGGGTGTGTGTGTGATGTAGGGGTGTGTGTGTATGTGGTGTAGGGTGTGTGAGGTGTAGAGTGTGTGTGGTGTAGGGTGTGTGTATGTGGCGTAGGGTGTGTGTGTGGTGTAGGGTGTGTGTGGTGTAGGGTGTGTGAGGTGTAGGGTGTGTGTGTGATGTAGGGGTGTGTGTGTGTATGTGGTGTAGGGTGTGTGAGGTGTAGGGTGTGTGTGGTGTAGGGTGTGTGTATGTGGCGTAGGGTGTGTGTGTGGTGTAGGGTGTGTGTGGTGTAGGGTGTGTGAGGTGTAGTGTGTGTGTGGTGTAGGGTGTGTGAGGTGTAGGGTGTGTGAGGTGTAGGGTGTGTGTGGTGTAGGGTGTGTGTATGTGGCGTAGGGTGTGTGTGTGGTGTAGGGTGTGTGTGGTGTAGGGTGTATGTGTGTATGTGGTGTAGGGTATGTGTGTGTGTGTGATGTAGGGTGTGTGTGGTGTAGGGTGTGTGAGGTGTAGGGTGTGTGTGGTGTAGGGTATGTGTGGTGTAGGGTGTGTGAGGTGTAGGGTGTGTGTGTGATGTAGGGGTGTGTGTGTATATGTGGTGTAGGGTATGTGTGTGTGTGTTGTGTAGGGTGTGTGTGTGTGTGTGTGTGGTGTAGGGTGTGTGAGGTGTAGGGTGTGTGTGGTGTAGGGTGTGTGTATGTGGTGTAGGGTGTGTGTGTGGTGTAGGGTGTGTGAGGTGTAGGGTATGTGTGTGTGTGTGTGTGTGTGAGATTACATTTAGAGTGATTAGGGAAGGAAGGCTTCCCTGGGGAAGTTTATTCTTTATTTTTTAGCAGACACCCGAATAAAGTGAGGGAGCAGGCCACATGGAATCCGAGGGAAGAGAAATCCAAGTGAATGAATGGTAAGCATAGAGGCCCTGAGATGGGACCCATGGTTGGCATGTCTATGGAAGGACAGGTGCCTTGGTTGGCTCAGAAATCCTGAGGAAAGGGGAGGGTGAGGATGCTAGGTCCGAGAGATTGTCTTGCTAGGGCTGGATCACGAAGGGCCTTATGGGCTACAGTAAGGACTTTTCATTTGATGCAGCGGGTGGTGGCAAGTCATTGGAGGGGTGGAGAGCAGAGCTGTGGTATCAACTGATGTACATTTAAAGGGATCATTCTAGCTGCTGTGTGCTCTACTCTTATCAGGGCAATTACTGTAGAGTAGGCGCTCTCAGGAGACAACGCTTGGACACATGCTTCTTAAATTGTAGCTGCATTACAAGGCACATTACCACGCCCCTCTCTGGAGACAGTTGTGTGGCATGGTAGAACAATTAAGGCATGTGGAGACAGAGAACTTCATGAGGTCCAGCTCTGTGACCTTGGGCAAGTTGCTTTACATTTCTGAGCCCCAGTTATTTGTAAACCAGGGATTATAATGTACTCCCATGACAAGTCTATTGTGGGGATCAAACAGGAGGCTGGGGGTGAAATTGCTTTGATGATATAAGGCACCACGTCCATGTCAGATCTGTGAGCTTTAAGAATCGTCAAGGGGTAGTGCTGCTTTGTGCTGTATTCCCACCCTACCTTCCCCCTGCTTTCACCTCTGTGAGTAACTCCTTCATCACAACTTCCTCACTTGAACCAGAGGGGGTGAATTTGTTTATTCCACCAGGATTCTGACTGATAAAGACTCAAAAATATGGACCCCTTCCCATGGTTTGGACATCTACTGATGATTCCCAACATCAATCCCCAGTTGTTTCTCTTCCTTAAGGTCCAGAGTGGTTTGGGGAGTCAGTTCCCCATTGGTCTCATGTTTCTGCACATCTTTGAGCAGAGGCGCTGATTCCCCTTTTCTGGATGATCTTTCCAAGGATGTTTGTAGAGCAGATTAGGAGGTTGAGGTAGGGTCTCCCTTCAGAGTAAAGGACAGGCTTGCTCACTGTCCAGCACAATAAGATAATTTCTCCCCCAGGGAGGCAGCCCACTAGAAAGAATTTGAGTTTCCTAAGCTGAGGATCCCTCTCCTGGAACACACTGCCCTGCCTTGCAGGATCACCTGGTCTTTTCATGTTGTTCTGGGGGAACTGGGGCAGGGGAAGCAGCACGAGCACTGATATTCTGGCTATTGCTATTGCTGTGAGTAGTGAAGTCCTTTGTCTCTGACCCAGGAGTCTTATGTCTTCCGCCAGTGTCCATGAGGCTGTGGCAGGCTACCTTATTAGCCTGCAAGTTGAGTAAAATCTCAGACCCGTCACAATTCTTAACAACTGAAACCTTCCACTTTTTACGGGAATGTTCTTTTAAATACCTTGCTGCCACCTTAAACTCAAAATGTGCAGAAGTGAAACCACCACCCTCATTCCTACTACTCCCTCCAACCAGCCCAACATTCCTGCCTCTGACAATGGTACTTTGCCATGTGTAAGGAATCTGTGCCCTTTTCTATCTCTCTCCTTACCATGTCCAATTCCTCATCAAGGCCAGAAGTGACTTCTTTAAAATGTCACTCACATCCACTGTTCCCCATTCCATGGCCATCATGCTCGTCCAGGGCCCCATCATCTGAGCCATTACTGCCTTGTCCTGTTCCACTGCACCCACCCAGACTCTAGGTTCACCTCTCTCCACTCAGTTCCATTTATTGCCTCCAGACCATGGACGTTGTTTTCATCATTATTTCATTCTTACAGCACTTGACAGTTTCAAAACACACCCATTTACATTCAGTCAAATATGTGAGTGAGTGTGACCCTGTGTGTAGTGTAACCAATGAACTACTGCCCTGTAGGGTATTGGTTAACTTTAGATGTCAGCTTGGCTGGGTCATGGTGTCCAGATATGTAGTCAAACATAATTCTGGAGAGTGTTTGGTTATTCTGTGAGTGTTTTTCAGATGAGATTAACATTTAAATTGGTGGATTTTGAGTAAAGCAGATTGCCCTCCATGACATGGGTGGGCCTCATCCAATCAGCTGAAGGCTTGAATGGAACAAAAGCCTAACTTCCCCTGAGCAAGAAGGACTTCTGCCAGCAGACAGACTTCAGACTTGAACTGCAACATTGGCTCTTCCCTGGGTCCCCACCCTGCTGGCCCACCCCACAGACTTTGGACATGCCAGTCTCCACAATCACATGAGCCAATTCCTTAAGATAAATCTCTGTCTCTATACACATCCTATTGGTCTATTTCTCTGAAGAACCCTGACTAATATGATGAGTATTATCTCCATTATATAGACAAAGAAATTGAGGCTCAGAAATGTTAAGTCACTTGTTCATAGCTAGTTAAGAGGACTCAAATTCAGTTCTTCGAGGCTTTAAATCTTCCAGGCTTTCTTTAAATGCCTGCTACCTTTGTCACTTTTTGGTTCTGAAATTTTCAATGATTTTTCACTTCTTAAGGCATCATGTCTAAATTTCTTCTCCTTGATATCAAGGTTCTTCATAACACCACTTTACTTTCTCCTGTCCAGTCGGGCAGTTTTCCTCAGCCTCCCAGGCACCCATGAGGGAGAGCTCATAAACTAAACTGAAGAGAAACAGATCATTCAGTAGGTTAAAGGGATAATTAAAAGTTAAAGATATAAATCTGTTTTGCAGATTAT
This sequence comes from Tapirus indicus, assembly GCA_031878705.1. Classification (NCBI taxonomy): domain Eukaryota; kingdom Metazoa; phylum Chordata; class Mammalia; order Perissodactyla; family Tapiridae; genus Tapirus; species Tapirus indicus. The sequence goes on along the minus strand of CM062924.1, from coordinate 82,710,347 downwards.
GACGAAAGCAAGGCATCTCTTAGACAAATAGGGATTGAAATATAAGATCCAATGTGCATGTTCTCATAACCCACAGGGAATGATGGGCAGGCCTCTGAAACAAGCCAGACAATGCCAGGATCACGGTGCTGCCCACGAGGCCATGTGCTCATGAACTAGAGCTGTGCTGTCTAATACGGTAGCCGCTAGCCACATTTGACTCTTTGAATTTAAGTTAATTATGATTCAACAGAATTAAAAACTCAGTTCCTCAGTTGCATTGGCCACGTTTTAAGGGCTTGAAACCCATATGTGGCTGGCAAGTGATTGCCATACTGAGTATTTCCGTCGTTGCAGAAAGTTCTGTTGGACAGCACTGAAGTAGAGAGACTAGTCCCAAGTATAAATCTCAGTGAACCCTTAACAACAGTTGGCTAGTGACTGACAGAGAGAAGGCTGAGGTGAGAGGGCTCCAGGGCTGAGAGCCACAGACGCCTCCAGCAGAAGGACAGAGGAAGAATCATCATGTTTAAAGTTCCTCGACTGAAATGTCTGCAGGCCACAGGGAGTAATCTCTCCCTCTCTGGGGGGTGTAGACCAGGGCACAGTGATAGCAGCTTGGACTGCAGGCAGAAGTACAGCTTTGTCTACACTAGACACCCGGGGAGCCCGACCCTAGAAGGACGCAGCCAGAATCTACCTCAGGTCTGAGATCCAGGTGAGGCCTCTGTCCCCAGCTGCCAGGTAGTTTCAACAGATGTATTAGATACGCTTGATAACAATTTACAGACCAATGAAAACACATGATATTAGAAAGCTTGACTAAAATCTATATTGCAGTTTATATTATCTGCACTGCTCTTGGGCAAATAAGTTATAACATAATAAACTTACTCAGTTTGAAGAAAAATAGGACATTTATAGATCTGATATTATTTTTAATGACCAGACATCTCAAATCCTGAGGACACCTGGAAATGCTTCCAGTAGGCAAGGTCGTTCCCACCAACAGAAAGAGACGCACTGTGTCGGGAGAGAACAGTTGTCTGCATTGTCTGATTTCTCATTTTACTTTTCTCATCTTGCATTTCAAAAACTCCCTTTGAATGATTTCAACCTTGTATCAACTAATCTAAGACAAGATAATTGTTCACACTGCAGAGGTGGTTCAGCGATCAGATCAGCATCCCTAAAGGGGAGAGAGGGACAGCAGTGGCTGTTCTGAATCAGAGCAGGCGAAGCTGAGGCGGATTGTGAGGTGAGCGGGATGGCATTCCTTCCTGCCTGGGGTGTTCCCTTCCAGAGAGAACACCCCGAAGGTGTGGCCTGAAGCGAAATTCTGAAACAAAAGTCTTCGTCTGCAATTCTTCCTTCCTCTTCCTTTTTTCTGTTTCCTGTTCTGGTTCCCTTCTCCTTGGGTATTTGATCTGTTAGTATGATAAAATGATAGTGTGGTAATATGGATGTTTTACTCGTCTCAGTTTGCATATTAATAATAACATTTACATTTTTGACAAAAAACTTCTGGACAGAGTGCCGGAATTAAAGGTGGGGAGCAGATACCTCAAGTCATAGCAAGGGGGTGTCACCTGTGGAGCTAGGGGGCAGGTCACTGTCACGTCTGAGACCTTTTTACAGCATTTGTTGTCTTGTTTAAGCCCACTGCAGACAGCCCTAGAACTGGGTTTCCAGATGTGCCATCAGATAAGAGATTTATCAGTGAGCTCCTGAGACTTTGCTGAAGTGCCATGGGACCAGTAAGGAGAAACAGATCTTCCTCAGCTTAGGATGGGGTTACCTCCCAAAAAGCCCATCGTAAGTTGAAAATATTATAAGTCAAAAATGCATTTAGTACACCTAACCTACCCAACATCCTAGCTTAGCCTAACTACCTTACGTGTGCTCAGAACACTGACATTAGCCTGCAGTTGTGCAAAATCATCTCACACAAAGTCTATTTATAGTAAAGTGTTGACTATCTCATGAAATTGATTGAAGACTGTACTAAAGTTGAAAACAGAATGATTGTGTGCACACAGAATGGTCATAAGTGTAGCAGTTGTTCATGCTGTGATTGCAGGGCTGACTGGGAGCTGTGGCTACTGCTGCTGCCCAGCATCACGAGAGAGGGTCCTACCGCATATTGCTAGCCCGGGAAGAGAGCAAAATTCAAAATTCAAAGTACGCTTTCTACTGAATGCGTACTGCTCTCTCACCATCATGAAGTCAAAAAATTGTCAGTCAAACCACCTTAAGTTGGGGACCGTCTGTATTTGGGACCAATTTAAAGATCAGTCGGTATTCAAACACTCTCCTTAAGACCAAATACTGGGGCAGGGTGGGTGTGTTGGTCTGAACCTAAGTGGGCTTGTGTACAAGGCCAGTGGGATCCTGGAAACCTGAACTGGAGGAGAACTGTGAGAAATCAGGGCTGGACAGAATAGGGGCTGTGGCAAATGTGCCCAGGTTCCATGGCTGCTTCCTGTATTGACAGTGGGCTCTTGAAGTATTCCAAGAGGCAGGCAGACCCAAGCAAGCTCTGGGCTGACAGATGTGATGAGGGCCACTTGGGCAGGTGGGGCCCAGCAGGGGACCAGCTGCAGAGCTCTGGTGGGTCATCGGCACACCAGGAGTCAGATTTCTGAAGGTAGCCTAGGGTGTGGAGTGCCCTGGGGGAAGGAGCTGGTAAGAGCAAGAGGAGGTAGAGGGTGGTCAGTGGTTATGCTGGCTGGAGGTGGAGAGGGGCACAGCACTCCTGGGGCTGAGCCTGAATCTGGTCATACAACACCTTGGTGAAGATGTAGGTGCCTGGGTCTTTCATCAGGAATGCCAGGGGCCAGGATTGCTTTTGCCAAAGGAATTCCAGAGCCTGCCCCTCCCCTGTAGCTGGGGAGAGCTTATTCTACTTTCAGTAACTGGCCCAGCATCTGGCTCATTAAAACTTCCCAATCCAGGTTTAGCAAATGTTGACAGAGCTCCTACTAGTATCCTGGGAATACAAGGTGAATGACACGAAGGTCCTGTCCTTGTGGGAGCAGGCAGACAGCAGTGAAGCAAAACAGACAGTGGACACAAGCATTTCGTAGGGCACTGGGTGCTCTTGGAGGAGAGTAGAGGACTGAGGAGTTTCATGGGTGGAGGGACCACCTTGGATTGGGGGGTCAGGAGAGGCCTCTCTCAGGTGGTGATATGGGACCTAAAGGCCAAGAAAGAACCAGTCGTGCAACTGTCTGGGTGTGGGGATGGAGACTGCTCCGCTCCAGCAGAGAAGATGGCAAGTGCAAAATTCCTAGGCAGCAGTTAGCCTGCTGTGTTTGTGGCTTTGGTGGAGTGAGCCATGCTGAAAGTGGAGGGGGATGCACTTGGATAGGTGGGCAGGGCACCAATCAGAGTTTCTTAAAGAAGAGCTATTGGCATTTGGGGTGAGACAAGCGTGGATATTAGGTGGCATAGAGCATCTCTAGCCCTCACCCACTAAATGTCAGTAGTGTCTCCTCTCCCAAGTCATTCTGATGACCAAAAATTTCTCCAACACATTGCATTCCCACACACTGCCTAATAAGGAACCCTGGAAGGTGAGTGTATTAGTCAGGGTCCTACAGAAAAACAGAACCAACAGGATGTACATATATATATATGAAGAGATTTATTATAAGGCATTGGCTCATATGATTATGGAGGCTGACAAGTCCCAAGATCTGCCATCAGCAAGCTGGAGACTCAGGAGAGCTGATGCTGTAAGTTCCAGTCTGAAGGCCAGTAGGCTCAAGAACCAGGAAGAACTGATGTTTTAGTTCAAATCCAAAGGCAGGAAAAGACTGAAGTCCCAACTCAAGAGAGTCAGGCAGGAGGAGTTCTCTCTTACTGTAAGGATGGTCAGCCCTTTTGTTCTATTCAGACCTTCAACTGATTGGATGAGGCCCACCCACATAAGGGAGAGCAATCTGCTTTACTCATCAACAGATCCAAATGTTAATCTCATCCAGAAACACCCTCACAGACACACCCAGAATAATGATTGTCTGGATAACTGGGCACCCTGTGCCCAGTCAAGTTGACATATAAAATTAACCATGACAATCACATGCGAGCTTGATATTCTTCCTGTGTGTCGAGACCCAGGTGGAGCTGAGCTTGCTGTGGTAAGCCACGAGGGCTCCAGCAGAATCCAGTTGGGAAGGTAGGAGGTGGCAGTCCCTAGGCACTAAAGTGCCCCAGTTCTGCTTTATGGTGATCAGGTTTGGAGTAGGCTGTAACATAGGAATATGAATAATAGTAACCAGAGTCTTATGCTCCGCAGATCCACACATGATGATCTCATTTCACCTCCCAGTAATCTTGTGAGATGGGCCAAGGATGCAACATTATTGTATTTTACAGATGAGAGAACAGGCTTAGAAGGTATCAGGGGTTTGCCAAGGTTACACACGTAGCTGTGGTGTAGCCAGGGGTGGGGTGACTGAGGTTTCCCCAAGGTGGTGGGGAGTATGGGTGGAAAGAACAGGATGGCCACTGAGTGTGGAGAGAGCTGCAGAGGGCCAAGGGACAGCCGTGTGCATGCACTGCAGGAGAGAGAAAATTTTCAAGGACGCAGTGTGCTGCCCGAGCTGCAGTGATGTAGCAGAGCTGTCACTTACAAGAAAGTGACGGCTGTGGCCGACAGAGCCTGCTGGTAGTGGCAGCTGGGGTCAGGGTGACTCAGAGGGAGCAGAAATCCAGAGCTGGCCAGGAGGCAGCCAGACAGTGGGGTGAGGAGTAGCCAAATCTGTCACTAAAGCCTCAGAGGATGGGGCAAGAGGGATGGAAGACAGCACGGGGCAGCTCTGTCTCCACAGCCCTTTCCTGGGGACCAGCCATGGGGCTGCTGCCCGACTGTTTTCCTGCTTGGTTGCTTGGGCCGAGGAAGTGTCTGGAGGAGTCTGCTCCTGGGCCTTTCATTATTGATAGTGAAGGGACAGAGAAGTAGGGTGAGCTAAGGTCTCTGTGGCCTCCCCTGGCATCTTTTGTTGAAGCTGTCAGTTGATCAGGGGCTGAGCTGTTTCACAGTGGGAGCCCTGGTGCCTGGCACTGTGCAGCTCACTGAGGGAGAGGACAGGCACTATGGCCCGCAGTGTGCGGAGCACAGCACGGAGCTCGCAGCGCAGATGGAGGGGACAGCTCAGGACAACACTGTGGCCGAAGGCACGGCCGGTGAGCACTTCCACAGGCAGGGCTGGCTGTGTCCGGAAGCAGGCTCACTTGGGCCACAGTGGAGCAGTCCAGATCCAGCCTGGGGGCTGGGCAGGGAGAAAAGACGAGAGTGGGTGAAGCTGGGCGCATGGGGAGAGATGGGTTCTGGAGGGCCTTGACCAGCTTGGCTTTCTCCTCTGAATGAAACATGGTCACATGGAGAAGAGGAAGAGGAGAACTTGGAAATCTGGAAAATAACACCTCTTTTCTCCCTGCAGACTCCTCCGAGGCTGCCTGGTGTGGTAGGGGGCACTGGCTTTACTGTCAGACTGCCTGGACTGAGGACAGGATCCCCGACTGTGTCCCACAGTGCTGAACCCATGCTGGGCTGTGATGCCTGCTGGCGGGCTAGTTCCTCCCTCTGTGCGGGTCCAGGCAGCTCCCCTCACTTCCGTCCACTGGGACCCTCTGCACCACTCCTTCTCCCGTCTTCCTGACCCTTTGCTCGCACGTAAGCACCCTCTTTCTGGGCCAGTTTTGCTGACACCCACTGCTTGGGTCCACCTCCCTAGGGTTCTTAATATAAGCCAGGCCCAGTTTTTCTCTTACACAGTGCAACAGAGCCCAGAATTGAGTTATGACCAACCACAGACACTTTGAGGAGTTTTTGGTTAAGAAACTATGCACAAAGTTGTCCAGGTGTTTCTCCCCCACAGAACCCACTACTGTTCCCACTTTCAGAAGGGAAACTGTGGCTCAGACAGAGGTAAGGCCTAGATGTCTACCTGGGCCAGAGCTGGGTCAGTTCAGTGGAGCCCTCATCTGTGGCTTATTCTCGAATTTTCTGAATATCAGAGGTTGTGAGGATATTGCTGGGGCTGAGGGCAGACAAGGGCAGATGTCACCGGCTAGGCCTGGGGTTCCTGCTGGGAAACCACCCTTGGGGATCTGAGGGCAGAAGTACTCCCTCCTGACTCTACAGAGATTCGACTTACTGGGCAGCCATAAGTGTCTTCATTTTTCGCTCTTAGATGTGTGACTAGCAGACCCTGAGACATCCCCTTCCTCACTTAATCTGCCCCTGAAATGGGCAGTGCACTCATGAAAGGGGGGCTCTGGGGAGGCTGAGCAGGTAGGTGTGGGGACCTCTGCTGTAGGGGACATATGACACTCTTACCTGTGCACAATCATGGGAGCAGGAGTCCCCTTTGGGACTTCCCTGAATGCTGGGGCATATCCACAAGCAGGCCCCAGACGCACAGATGGTTAGGAGGCTGTGCTGACCTTGAGAGAGTGACACAGAGGAACCCTGGAAACTCATCTCGACTTCACTTCTTGCCTCTTCTTGGCTTTACATACAGCATCCCTGGAGAGGCCCCAGCTGTGATTCCATTCCTCATGGAATCTGCTATATTTTCTGTTTCTGCCCCCAGCCTTCAATTGGGACTCAAAGATGCCAGTGACTAATTGCTCCCTTGAAGTAAGAGAGAAGTCCATCAGAAGAGAAATCTCTCTGGACTGTGCCACCTTGAGCAAATAACATTCCTCTCTGGTCTTAGATTCCTCATCTATGGAAACAGGTGTAAGAGTACTTGCCCTGCCACTTTTATAGGCTCTAAGGAAAAATGGGAATGTGCCTTAAAATATCTTAGAAAAGTTCTATAAGTATTGTTAATCATTGAGCTTTTGCATTACTTTTTATATCTGTATTTATCATCTCTATTCATAACTTCTATCATCTATCATTAACTCTTTGATCCATCATCTGTTTTTTCTTTTTTGAAAATTAAATTTAATTTAATTAAAATTAGCTCATTCTAATTTTAATTGAGGTATAATTGACGTATAACATTATATCAGTTTCAGGTGTACAACATAGTGATGTGCTATTTGTATGTATTGCTAAATGATCACCACAATAAGTCTAGTGAACATCTGTCACCATACATAGTTACAAAGTTTTTTTTTCTTGTGATGAGAACTTTTAAGATTTACTCTCTTAGCAGCTTTCAAATATGCAATACAGTATTATTAACGATGGTCACCATGCTGTACATTACATCCCCACGACTTGTTTATTTTACAACTGGAAGTTTATACCTTTTGACCCCCTGCACCCATTTCGTTCATCCCCCACCTCTCCTCTGGCAACACCAATCTGTCCTCTGTATCTGTGAGCTTGTTTTTTTTTTTAGATTGCACGTATAAGTGACATCACATGGTATTTGTCTTTCTCTGTCTGACATTTCACTGGGCATAATGCCCTTAAGGTCCATCAATGTTGTCCCAAATGGCAAGATTTCCATCTTTTTTATGGCTAATATTCCAATGTATATATATGTATCACATTTTCTCTATCCGTTCATCCATTGATGGGCACTTAGGTTGCTTCCATATCTTGGCTATTGTAAATAATGCTGCACTGAACATAGGGGTGCATATACCTTTTTGGGTTAGTGTTTTCATTTCCTTTGGATAAATACCCAAAAGTAACATTGCTGGTTCATATGGTAGTTCTATTTTTAATTTTCTGAGGAACTTCCATACTGTTTTCCACAGTGGCTGCACCAGTTTACATTCCCACAAGGGTTCCCTTTCCTCCACATCCTTGCAAGCATGTTTTTCTTAATAAACTCCTTTTGTTGATAGAGGGTAAGGAAATATGGGCAGAAAAAGCACTACATCTTATTCTAGATTCCACAGGAGGGACACAAGGCATTTTCCCAATATGGGCAAAGAAGATTCTCCTAATAGCAAACCAAGGGGAAAAAACTTAAATCAAACAAATAGATTGTTTGCTTTTAATCTGCATAAAAATTGCTGCTTTTTTTGATTAAATGTAACAAACATTTTTCCTTCTCAATAAAAATAAATCTTTGCCACCAGTTAAAAAAAACAAAAAGCAAACCAAAGGTATGTTTTCAGAGTTTAGGCCTTTGGTGTTCCTTTTCCCATGAAAAAGTACCCTAAATAGTGAATTCCTCCTCAAGATGCTCATTGTCCTACCTGACTTCTGTTTCCTGGTCAAGAGCACTCTTGCCTGCTGAGGGGAACAGTGTCTCTTGGCCATGCCTGGTCCGGTATTCCATCTCCTCTACCTGGTGCCTGGGTGTGGCGTTTCAAGCCTGCCCCGCTTGCCTGAGGGAGACATCCCATCCCTGGGAGGATTTATCTTCAGGTCAAATCACACTAACTTGTGGCCTGGGCTGGGGAGAGCAGTGGTGGTGGATGGAGGTCTTCAGTGAGATGCAGGGGAAGGGAATCTGCTCTCATTTGGATGGGGCTCAGGAACAGCTCCGCAGCCTGCTCCTCATTCAGGGGTCCTTGGACTCACTCGCTGTGCCTTAGGTGCCGGGGACACGGCCGCTGGTTGCTGGTGACCATGGCTGTTCTGTAAAGCAGGTGAATTAATCAAATAGACCACTCATCAGGGGGTATTTATGGCCATTTCTCTGGATTCTAATATTCAGTTTTTATTTTCTAACTAGACATTTATGACTCCTCCCTGTTCATCATTTCTATGACAAAGGTGAGACTGTGAACTTGGAGTATGATTGAGCTCTGATACCCTCATAAATAACAGACATGCATGAGAAAGGGGCTTCCAGGACAGCTCCTCTCTGTTCCATTTCATACTCTGCCCCATTTTAGCAAATCTCAAAGTAGAGAAGGTGTGATTGCATTTGTCCTCTAATGTAACATCAGCGTCATCTTAGACATTTTTCAAAGGATCCAGGGCACTCTTTACTTTTTGTGCTGTTTCCTTTTAAGACAGTGTTTCTTTCTCTCTGCAGGGTGGGGAAATTACACTAGTAGACTGGAGTCCCCCACTTCTGAGCTGTTTTCAGTGCTTCAGGTTGACATGGACCTGAGCAGGATCCCCCAGGATCAGAGAAGGAGCGGGTTCTAGCTCCATGGGAGGGTACGTGGTGAGGCTGCAGACCTTGCTACAGTGACTCCGTTCTCAAGTCCATTTTGTTCCTGTCATCACCACCAACCTTTGCTGACTATCTACTGAGTGCAAGGCATTATGCTGGGTGTGGAATCTTCTACCTTTAGGGGTGGCAGATATCTTCCTTCTATATATCTATCTGCCTCCCCAATCTCAGGAATGCTGGGGTGCAGAAAAGACAACATGTCTCTCCAGCCCTCCTTTCAGCTGCTCCACTCGTGCTGACATGGAGGAGTCTCCACAGGCCCTTCAGTCCAACGTTCTGCTTCTAGGCTGCACAAACCAAGCGAGAAAGCCAGCTCCCCTTGGCCCCATCTACTCCCTGCCTGCTCTCTCCTGCACATGAACAGCCAGGGAGAGAGGAAAGAAACTCCGGAAAGAGCCCAGAGTGCCCATTAGATGATTGTCATTATGTTGGTGTCTGTTGCAACGATATAAGTCTGTGGTCTTAATAAAATCCAACATTTTCCAATTAGCTGTTGCTTAATTACCACTACGAATATTCAGCGCCCCCATGTCCTTTTGCATCCTCCCCACTCAAGTCTCTTCCAGCCCAGCCTGCTCCTCCTGCTTCTCCGGATTGTACTCGGGTTGTATTCATAACATCTGTGGGTGGGAGGTGGCAGCCCACAGAGCTCAGGCCTCCTCCTGGCCTCCTTCCAAGGCTGGGTGTCTGCAGTGGGCAGAGGCCATAACTCTCACTACCTCCCCTCCTCCAGGGGCCAGAAGGCTCAGGCCATCAGATCTCCCACTTGGAAAAATGCAAAATGCACAGGTTTCCTCATTTGCCATGAAGCCCATGAGGATGACCACTTCTGGAAAAGGCCCCCCTGAGCACTAGAATATGTGGTCCTTTGAGCTCAGACTATCGGAGCAATTGGAAGTCTGGTTGCTCCTGATTGCTGGGGGTGACCTCCCTCCACCCTCCCTCTTTCCATTCTTCCTTTTTTTTTTTTTTAAATTAGCAACAGAACCTTTCCTTCAAAGGCATCTTCTTTAGACCCTCATATGTATAACAGACAAAAACAGCACAGCTCTAGTTAATGGGCAACTGAGGCTGTAAAAGCACTCTGCCTCTCCACCTGGCATTCCATCAGGTCACCTCTGGGATACCTCCTGGAAATCTAAGGAGCACAGTGTGCAAAACATCGATTTTAGTCTTTTTTTTTTTTTTAGGAAAGAAAATGGAGGGCCAGGGAGGGGAGGCAATTTGCCCAAAATTAATCAGCTTGTTAGGAACAGAAGGAGGGACTCCGACTTGGGCTTACTGCCACCTCATGCAGTGTGTTTCCCAGGACACTAAACTGGGAAACCAGACAGAAAGGCGAGCACAGGGTATCCCACTCAGACTGAAGGAGGAAAGCTCTCCCCTAACTGACTAAAATCCATTTTGCTGCCCCACTGGGCAGTGGTGCCTCTCGGCACTCCTGACTGTGAGGAGAGAGGAGAGGAGAACGTCTGTCCTCTACCCTCAATGCCCCTTCCCTGGCCACCTCCCACCTCACTAAGGACTGAATATGCTGCATTGGCTATCATTTGGGCTTAGCTTGGAGGTAATTTCCTGGTGGTGCCTGCAGCTTCTTAATGCAGGCTGTCAAAATGATGTAGAATTGTGCTCTGCCAGCCACCCAGCTGACTTTATTCAGATACATCTAATGTGACAATTTTGTCAAGGCTTGTTTTAAAGAGCTATTTTGACTGGGTGTTAATTCTGCCTTCCTCATCAGCCAATTGCTGCATCTGATCCCCCACACCAGGAAAGAGGTGGTGATGATTTCTCCATGGATAAATGTCTCCCTTGTCCCTGGGGGTGACCCAGCCCCACGGCAGAGGCAGATGGTAGGACAGTGGGCTGAGCCCACCCTGGCCCCCCTGGCCTTGCTGGCTGTAGTGGTGGTGCAGGGAGACTATCAGGCCCTTAGGCTCAAGAGTTAAGCAAAGAAGAGCCAGCTGAAAGCTGAGGGGAGCACATGAGGAAGGGGACTGGGGGAGTTTGTGCTAATGAGGGTGAGTTAGGGGGCCTCGGCTGTGCTTTGAGAAGCTGGAGCCAAGAGCTCTCTCAGAGAAGGGTCCAGCTGCTGGGCTGATGTAATGAGTTATATAATTACAGCCTCTTCTCTGGACTGAGGGTCTCTAACTGTGTATCTGGGCAGGTGGAGCGGCAGCCAGGGCTCTGGGCTGACAGAGGCAGGGCAGGTTAGAATTGCAGATGAGTCCCAGTCTCCGGCGAGTCGCCCAGCTCATCTGAGCTCCAGTCTCCTCGTTCACAGATCTCTGAGGACTGAATACGAGCTCACAGGTGGAAATGCCTGCACGTAGCAGAAGATCTAGAATAGCAGCTGCCCTTCATCCTCCCATCTCGCCATTGCTCCTGGGCAGGATGGAACCTGAGCCTGACAGTGACATCTACATGGAAGTGCATACACAGTCTCTGTCAGCCACTGCTTCCTTCATGCTCAGTGGACTGTTTATAGCAGCCCTGTTTGACTGTTAAGCACTGTGTGGGAAGGAGTTAGGAATTTACTATTTAATATATATTCCAAGGACCTTGTATATTCCTGTAGGATCTTTGGCACCTGATTTAGTATGAGATGTTTGATCAAGATTTTTATCTTCTGTAATTTAAACCAATTTCTCTAACCAGTGGATTTCGTCTTCTGAGGGAAGCAGGAAATGAATTAATAGGTAAATGCTCATGGAGCAGCTCTAATGCAGCAGGCCCTTGCTGGGCATTGTCCCTGCATCACATCTTCTAACTGAGGTGCAGTGGGCCTTGACTCATCCCAGCTTATGCCGCTGTGAGCGCCTGGCTTGGGTGGAGCTCACGTCTTCCACCACCAAGATCCAGGCTTGCCCAGCAGACCATTGCGACCACGAAGGCACCGGGTGCAACAAGCCTTCACAGTTCTCACACTGAAAAACTGGCAGCTGCCATCCTGTGCCAGTTCCTGAGAGGCGTGGGGCAAGAGATGGCCTCAGAACTGTCCTCAGGCCAGGTTTGCTGGCAGGGTCAGAGGGTGGCCACTCTCCTTGCCTGGCTTTGGGACTTCCCACGTCATTTGCATCTCAAAATGTCACCTCCTTTCTCCATGCTGCTGGTTATTGATGTTTATTTTTACCTTGTGTGTGATTAAGGTGAATCAGAGCTGTCTTTACCAGCTGCACATGGTCATAGTGGGGTACTAGGGGCTTTGGTTTCCATGGCCTCTTTGGGGTCCTCTCTGTTCCTGACCAGTTGAGCTGACTCTGGCCACATTGGCATCCTATCCTGCTCATCTGCTCAGGAGGCCACAAGAGATTCTTTGATCCTCTCTGAATGCCTGGTTCCTCTCTCCCCCACTTCCTCTGTACCCCTGGGAACATCTGTGCTGCTGAAGGCACTTTGTCTTCATAAAACAAGAGTTAAAAATAAAAATCAATAACCACCAGATTATCAAGGGAGGATTAATTCAACTTGTGTAAAAGCTAATGAGATCTGGAACCCTAGCCAGGGGTTCAGGCGTGGATTAGTGCCCTTCTGCCTGGCCCTAGGGGAAGCGCTTAATAAGAGCTCTCTTAGGGGATGCCTGCTGGACTCAAGTGTCCCTATCACCTCAGCCTCACAAGGCCTGCATCTGACCCCTGGCATCTCCCCTGCTGGCTCCTTGACTCAAGTCACTGCAGGCAGAGTGTGACCTGAATACCACCTTCCTGGGAGCAGAATAAAGTCTCTGGGGTCAGGACCTGGGAGCCTTTGGTTTGTGAGGCTGTTTTGAGGGTTGGTGTAGTTATGATGGAGCTCAGGGAAGCCTTCAAAGGCTCCCCGACATAAGCATGTGCTTGAGTCTCCTTTGGGAACCTCTTCTGAGCTTGACAGCTATGCTGGCTGTTCTGAGACGTCACAGCAACAGGAGCCTGGGAAGGCATGGTGGTAGTGGGGCTCCCAGTCTTGAAGAAGCTCATTCTCCTCCCAAACCCTACCACATTGTTTAGTTTTCTCCAGCAGAGCCCTCCAGGCCTGCCCCCCACAAAGGTGTTTCCCCCACAAAGGCTGCTCTTCCTTCAGGAATCGGTGAAGCTCCCTCTCTCTTCTTCAACTCTTTGCTTGAACGTCTCCTCTCTGTTTCTAAACTGCAGCCCCTTCCCCACCCTTCTGACTCCTTCTGCCCTTTTCTGTGTTGCCCCACAGCACTCATCACCACTTGTATCCCACACCACTCGTTTATTAGCTTTATGAGTTACATCTGCCTCCTCCCTCCAGAACAGAAGGCCCAGGAAGGCAAGGATTGTTGCCTGTGTTGTTCAAATGTGCATTCCCAGTCACATAGCAGTGCCTGGCACACAGTGGACCCCCAATCAATACTGACTTAATCAAAGAAGATGAAAAGTCAAAGTGTGTCTTTCCTTCTTTCTTAGCCCACTCTGTGAAAAGGGTACCAAGGATTACGAGGTGGATCAAAAGAGCAGGGGAGCAAACTGTGGTCTAGCCATTCCACGGAACACTACCTGGCAGAAAAAAGATGAGCTACTGGTATAGGCAACAGGTCGAGGAATCTCCAAGACATGGTGCTGGGTGAGAAAGAGAGTCTCAAAAGCTACATATTACATAATCCCATTTATTTGATATGATGGAAAAGACAAAATTATAGTGATAGGAAACATACAGGGGTTATGGATGGGGTGAGGATTTGAGTAAAAGGGGTAGCTTGTGGGAGTTTCTTGGGTGGTGGAGCTGTTATGAGTCCTGATCGTGGTGGTGGTTACACGAACCTATATATATGTAAAAATTCGTAGAACTATACACCAAAGGAAAAAAGAGTCAATTTTACTACTATGTAATAATTTTGAAATAAAAATATCTTTAAAAAAGGAAGGGGTAGAGTTTAACCAGAAGCACAAGTTTGAGGATAATCAGTGACTGGAGTATTAGCCCTCCTTAGGGGAGAGGTGTCTCTACTGCAGAAACTGCTCTCCGCCCCCCTCAGTCAGAACCCTCGGGCCCTGCATTTATGAATGGGAGCTGTGGATATGTTTCCCTCTTTATGTCTACACAGCAGATACAATGCATGGGTGTCTGTGTGCAATTTTGAAAGGACAGCAGGTTTTTAATATAGAGCAATATCACTTTGGCAGACCATTTACTGCGATAAGGAGGAAATACACCATGAATAGAATTTTCTTTGCAAATCCCTTTCCTGGCCTCAGACCCAGTTATGGATTTCCTGCTGTTAATAGATTTCAGTTCTTTCACTTTCTCCTTCTTGCCTGTTCTGTTGTGGTTGCTGTACCCTCTGCCTCCTGACAGTTCTCATTCCACTGTAGAGTCTGCGGTTCTCACTCACCACTGGGCCAAGCCTGGAATCCAGACCGAGCAGGAGCAAGCGGCAGATCCCACCAATGAGAAACATTTTCTGCAGTGAAGTGATGCTCTGTCAGCAGCGAGTCCTTCCCTTGTGTGAAGTGTCCTTCTGTGAAGTGCTGTAGCCTTCGCTAGCAGGACAGCACAGCAGTTCCTGGCATACTTTTCTGCCTCCACCGTCGCACATCCATTCTGCTCATTCAGTCTATGAATGTTACCGAGTAGCTGGAATGGCAGTCACTGTGCTAGGGTATGGCAGTGACTGAGGTAGATCTAGCCCTGCCCTCATGGGGCTTATGTTCTGGCCCTTTCTCCTCCAAACCTGCTTCTTCCACCCACCAAGTCAGAAACCTGGGAGCACCCTTGGGTGCTCCATCTCCACATCCACCCCATCTGGCTGTCCCCCAGTCCGTATTCCACCCAGAACCTTGCTTGGATCGGCCCTCTCTTCTCCAGCCTCTGCAGTGGCCTTGCAAGCTGGCAAAGCCCCTGGCCGAGACCAGTGACCTGAACTCCTAATGCCTCTAGGGATCCCTCTCTGTAATCCTCTCCTCCTCCAGCTCACCCCTCACCCTCACACATCGCAGAGGCCAGAGTCATCTTTGTCAAAGAGTTCATAGGGACACTCCCTGTTTAAAAACATTTAATTGTAAAACTGCCTATGCAATAAAGGTCAGGTTCTTTCACAGAGCCCCTCATACACGCAGCACCAGCCCCGTCATAGCCTCAGTGGAGCCCACCCTTGGAACAGCACCGCCCCGGCTCCTGCTCTCTCCAAAGCTGCTCTGCGTCCTCCGCCCTCCCAAGGGCCACAGGCCACCTTCTCTGGGAAATCTGCCCCTCCCCCACAACTCCCCAGGCAGGATGGATCTTTCCTCCTCTGTACCCTTACTGCAGTTTATTTATTCATGACAGTGGCGTACCAGTTCTCATGCCATAGCCTTGCGTACGCTTACAGAGGGCAGGAGGCGACTGTTAATTCTCTTGGCATTCCCAGTACCTGGCAGGGCACCTACCATAGAGGAGAGAATTTAATGCATATGGATTTGTTGAATTGAATTGATTTTAATTTCCCAGATACCATCTTTTCCAGGGGCTGTGTGTGCGTGTGCGCGCTTGAGCGCTGGAGCTGCGGTGTGAGAGAGGGAGGGAGGAAAAGGGTTCAGGGAAGAATTAAGGTCTCTCTATTACTATTTGGCCTTAAGCCATCCTGACCCCTTCCCCACCTCCGCCTCCCAGCTTGGCCCCAGGTCTCTGGCTTTAAGCTCACTGTTCTGAGGGAAGGTCTTGGGCAGCAGTTTACCTCTCCTCCAGCTTTTCTACTTTGTTTTTAACAGCTCAGTCATGGGGAGGACAATGCTCCTGACCGACTCCACTTCTCTCTTGGGCAGTGGTCACCAGGGCTTCCACTCTCTCTGGGTTGGCCCCAGGCTGCAGTCAGGGTGCAGTGGCTTCCTCTCCAGGGAGCTCCTGGTCCCAGTTTCTGAGATTGTGGGAATGGAGAGTAACCCTCTTGCCTTCCCCGTTCCTCAAACCCCTCGTATTTCCAAATCTACATTGGATTTCTTGGGGGAAGGGGAATCCTGACAGGTTGGGGGGAATTTCTTTAGTTTTTGTCAGGAAATTTGTGAATTCTTCTGAATCAGTTCTAAAAATGAGAGTGTTCCCGCTCCTCCTCCCATCTTCCCCCCTTTCCTTGCCCCCAAATCTGCCTGAAGATCCCAGCTGGGAGTGGGGATGGCATGGGTGGCTGCTGTTCCCATGGGGTCTGAGTTTTTGAGAGATTAATTGATCTTGTTATATTTTCCTCACGCTGCCCCTTTCCAAGAAAGTTACCAGGTCTTTTATGTTCCCTTGCTTACACAGATTTGTATTGCTGAAAGAGAAGTTGCTCATGACCAGCTTCCTTCAGGACTTTTGTTTTCTGAAAGTCTGGGCTCCTTGGAGGAATTCTGCTGGGGTTGGGAAGAGGTGGATGGAGAAGGTCAGAGAGGAGATTCTCCAGGGGAGGGAGTGGGATGGAGGTCCTCAGGTGTGTGAGCAGGGGACACGTGCCAAACCCTAGGGTGAGTGGGCCTTTGTACTTGCTGTTTGTTCAGCCTAGAATGTTCTTCCCCCAGATATTCATATGACTTGCTTCTTCATTTCATTTATGTCTCTGCTGAAGTGTTATCTCCCCAGGGAGAACTTCCCTGACCAACTGATCTAAAATGGCAACCTTCATTGGTTTCATTCACTTCACCTGATTTATGTTTCTTCGTAGCATTAGAACTACTTAACATATCTATATCTATATATATATTTGATTATTTGTTTATTACTATTTTCCTACCCCTAGAATGCAAAACCATAGAGTTTGTCTGTTCTGATTTACTACTGAAGCCCCAGTGCTTAGGTCAGTTAATGGAGCCTGTGATGGTCAATTTTATGTGTCAACTTGACTAAGCCATGGTAACCCAGATATTTGGTCAAACACTAATCTGGATGTTGCTCTGAAGGTATTTAACAATGAGATTAACAGTTAAATTAGTAGATTTTGAGTAAAGCAGATTATTCTCCATAATGTGTATGGGCCTTATCCAATCATTTGAAGGCCTTAAGAGAACAAGACTGAGGTGTGCTGAAGAAGAGGGAATTCTGCCAGCAGACTGCCTTTGGACTCGAGCTGCAACATCAACTCTTTCCTGGTCTCCAGCCTGCTGGCCTAATCTGCAGATTTTGGATTTGCCAGCTCCAATTGCATGAGCCAATTCCTTAAAATCTCTCTATTTACTATCTATCTATCTATATGTATCTCTATATATGTATATCTCTATATACATCCTGTTGCTTCTGTTTGTCTGGAGAACGCTGACTAGTACAGCACCCAACAAACATTTGTTGAACGAACGAGCGAATGAATGAATAAACAAATGAGGTGTGAGATCTCAGAAGAAAATGACTTTTTGTATTTCTAAGAGACTGTATTCTAGACACTGAGACTCCCAGGAAGGTCCCTGTAGTTGTGAAGCAGCGTGGCTTTGAGGAATCACGTGTGTGAGCTTCGAAGGTATCAGAGGTGAGGGTAATAGACTGGGCTGCAGAGGCTGTTTCCCCATGTGGGTTTTTTTTTCTCAGATTCTTGAGTGTGGTTGCAGTAGGGGTGGAGAAGGTAACAATACTGGGTAACAATGATAACTTAGAGCCAATTTATTTTGATTTAAAGAAAACGAAGTATTATGCCATTTCTTGAATGGCATTTGTGGTTTAAGGTTGTTGTCTTTCTAAGTTTTGAACATTGATTCTCCAGGCTATGGCCATTCCTCCTCTCTTGCCAATGGTCACAATGTTTGACTTATAGTCACTCTGCTAGAAGCTTTGTCATGCATTCATTCATCAAACATTTCCTGAGGACATACTGTGTTCCAGGAACTGTTATTGCTAGGGGTATGTATTAATTATCTTTGCTGCATAACATATCATCCCAAAACTTAGTGGTTTAAAACAACCATACCCATTTATTATCTCTCGTAGTGTCTGTGGATCAGGAATTCAGGAACAGATTGGCTAGATGTTCCTGGCCTGGTGTTTCTCATGAGATTGGAATCAGATGTCAGCCTGGGCTGCCATCATCTGAAGGCTTGACTGGGGCTGGAGGATCTGCTTACAAGGTGGCTCAATCATGTGGCTGCCAAGATGGCTCTGGCTCTTGGCAGGAGTCCTCAGTTTCCCTCTGTGTGGGACCCTCCCCTCCAAGGGCTGTTTAAGTGTCCTTATGGCATGGCAATGACTTCCCCTGAGTGAGTGATTCAGAAGACCAAGGCAGAAGCCACAATGCCTTTATGCCAGCACTGGAGGTTACACACCATCACTTCCATAGTATTCTATGGGTGACACCCATCAGCCCTAAGGAAGGGGACTATATGAAAGGATGGATACCAGGAGGCCTGGAGCATTGGGGGCCATCTTGTAGACTGCCTACCTGAGGATACAAAGATGAGTAAGATGAACAAATTCCCTGTGGCGCTCGTGTCTTGTGAGTTAATTGGTGTGGGTTGGGCTCAGCATAGGCCTACATTATCTCCAGGTGACCAGTCCTCCTGCCTAGGAAGCCCTCTTATCTCCAGTACCATCACCACCATCAGCCTCCTTCTTCTCTTCCTGGTACCATCATTGATAACTATTAAGCACAGGATGTTATACCCTATGTCTGGGCATATTCTATGCCCTGGTCATATTGTGAATAAGCATGTACAAGTGACCTTCATGGTATAGAAGGACTCCTGAAAAAATTTGCAGACCTGCAAGGGTAAAGTATAAATCATAGGCGAAGGGGTTCTACCTCTGAAACAGGACAGACACACTTAATGGCATCTTCCCTGATAGCTCCTTCAGGCCCATCTCAGTGGCACGTTCCCTTGGTTCTTTGGTGCCTCACTGGTTGTTCTGTGTTCATTTGTACTTCTTTCCCACAGGCTCTGTGTTTCCTGAGGTGAGGGAGTGAGTCATCTCTCTCTGGGGTATCTTTCTCCCCTTCTAAGTCAGTGCAGTGGAGACCCAGACCATACCCTTAAATGACTGGTTTCACTTTCCTCAGTAGGTGGTCAAAGACCAAGGCCTTTCACTGCTGTATCCCCAAGGTCTGAAATGGTACCTCTGTCAAGAATGAAGTTCCTGAGGGTAGGAACTTTGTCTGTTTACTTTGCCTAAAGCAGTACTTGCCAAGTAAAGGCTTAACAGATACTTATTAAATGAACGAATGAGTGTCTGGCACAAAGTGGTGCTAAATCAGTGGTTGGATGTGATAACAAGTCCCAAATAACCATAGCTCTAGCCTCTTCCTCCTTCTGGATCCCAGCAAACCACCAAAACTGTCTTTCATCTCTTCTGGACCTTAGTTGGCTTCCTAGACCTTTTCCCACCTGAGGCTAGGAAGGAAGAGCTAATGGGTAGCAAAGATTTGTGGGCTCCAAACTCTGGCTTTGGACACTGTTAGCTTCGAACACGGACCCAAGAAAATTACCCTCCTCTGACTTTACCTGCAAGAAGGGGTGCTGAGCCCAAGCCTGACCCCTGAGGGTGGGATGGGGGGGCAGATACAGGGAGAACAGGTGTGGCGCCTCAGGATCCAGGTGGGATCTTGGAACAGACTGAGGAGAGAAACAAGATGAGTGTTCATCATTATCCTCTGATTAACATATAATAACACAGTCCTCACCAGGCAGAGCTATGTTGATACAACATTAGGCTGGAAATAATACCCATAGGAAACACTATCTGAAGCCTCCCACAGCATCAGTAATTTGGCTTTGAAGACACTGGAAATATAGTCAGATTTCTAACATGCTCATGCAGGGAACTGAATGACCTAGGGATCCAGTTTGCCTGGGACATTTGCTACTGGGGAAGCTTCAGGATTTCTCTGCTCCCTTGTTCCATTCCTCATTTCATGCACACGGGGAAAGAAGACGGGTTTCCATGGGCCACAGGCAAAGATGGTTTGGGGCCAAGGTGCTACAGGTATGGTCTCTATCCTTCAGGATTCTGGGGCCTAGGACTTTCTTTCTCTCCAGATGGTGAACTGGCCTGACCTGTGGATTCCTGGTAGGGGCCTTAAGAAGATGCTCTGCTTTCTTCTGTGCTTTGCTTCAGGTTCTACTCTCCTCTCTAGTCAAGTGGATGTAGACCTGGAGAGAAGAAGGAAGAACACCTACTTCTAGTCTTGGTCAAAGAAGACCTCTATGTGTGTAGCCTGCTTCCCAGGGCCTGTTTTGGGGTTTCAGCACAAAGTCCAAGAGCATGCCTTGGCCTGGCTTTGTTCTACACTCATGCATCTCTCTCTGCAGGAACACTGCAGGGTTGGGATGGAGTTGAGAATGGCTGTAGCAGGGCAGGATTTAGGCGTGTTGGGTTCTGGATCCTTGGCTAAACATTGTCTTCTATCTTAATATGACTTCTGTGTACTAACAGGAGAACACCTCACCTTCTAGGAGGCAAAAATTTCTAGAGGTGGGGGGATGGGTGGCTTGACATCTGCATGACCCCAAACTCACCAAGTCTTTTGCATTTCCAGTTTTCAGCAATGGTTTAAGAAAATGACTCAAGTGAGAAGGAACAGTCTTCAGAGCAGAGCCAGTGCCGTGCTTGCCATTGCAGAAGCAGTATCCCGGAGGTTGAAGAGGAAAGCAGGTGATGCTTGCTGGAGGACATGAGGGACATAAAAGGGAATAAGGGCAGATTTTAGCCTGAGAGACTGACCAAGGCCAAACAGTTGATCCAGGCAGGCTGCCTGCTCTGACCCTCCAGCACCCCACTTCTCCCCACATCACCCCAGTCATCCGCATCCCCCTTAATTCCTTGGAGCCTAAGTCCCATCCTCTTGGCTAAACCTCCATTTCCAGCAGTTTCTCATCATATGGGGAATGATCCTAACTATTGCAAAAGGTGACCCTTCCTTCAATGCTCTGGCTCAGCGCTCACTCTGTAAACAAGAGCCAATCTGCTTGTTGCTCATACAATGCCAGCCTAGAGAACAGGAGCCACCATTTGTCTTGTCTCCTTAGGAACAGGAGTGGGACACCCACCACAGGCCCGGGGTTGGCAGGACCAAGTGCAGGGTTCACTGCCCTGGCATCCAAGATCTCCAGACAGACAGATTCTCTGGGACCTGTTGTTGTCACTTTCTTTTCCAGGCCAGAGAAGATATTCTCTTGGGCCAATTCTGCTCTGAGAAGAGTCACCACCTGCTCTGTTAGGGCAGGAAAAAGCAGAGATAGGAGGGAGAAGGGAAGGCAGTGAGGCTGAGGGCAAAGAAAACACACCAGGTTAGAAATGACTTCTGCAGAACTTCCCAGAGCACTTCTTTTCCTGGTTTGGTGGCTCTGGCCTCCCAGAATTCTGTTGTAGGGAGTGTAGGACTCAAGATTCCTGTGTTAGAGGTGAAGAAATCAAACAAATCAGGACTGGAGATCCACCTCAAGGCAGGTAGCATATGGCCCTGATGTTAGTCCCCTGGACAGAGAATCCCAGGCAGCAGGTCACTGTGGCATTGTCTCTCCTTGCCATAGTGTAAGGATCTAGGTCACCCTGCAGCCTCCTGGGCTGTGTCTCTTCTCTCTGGGGAAGGCCAACTTTGGCCAGCTTTGCTCTTTCTCTTTCTGAGCTAAGGAAATACTAAGAACTGGCTTAAGCAATATGCTCCCTGTTTGCTGTGTCTTACAGGGCTGCTGCTGCACTCCTGACACAAAGCTGTTCCTGTCCATCCTGAGCTTCTGGATGGAACGGCACTGCCTTCCAGCTAGGGAGGAAGGAGACCTTCCTATGCTCATCAAAAAGAGGGTATGCCAGATGCTCTGATGCCTCCTGGGAAGATGCTAAGATGATGCAGCTTTGGAAAGCATTTCAGGCAGAGTGGCACGCCCTCTGCCAGATCTTGGCCCCAGACGTCTTCCACCTACTGTGCCCTTTGGTGGCCCACAAGTCCCACCACACTGTTCAGAATCCACTGCAACCTAAACAGCAGCTCTGTTTGTGGCATATAATAAACACGCCCTGCAGCTTTATGTTCCTTAATTAATAAGCTCATTATTAATCCCCAAACACCTGCAAGCATAACCAATTCTTTGTTATGACCATCTTGCCATCTTGGTGGGAATCTGCTCCATCCAGCTCTGGCTGAGCTGATGGGGGAGAAAGGCAACTTGATTAGGAACCTGCTGCCTTTCCCTTGACCCTATCTGTTCAATTTTCATTCTCTAGGAATCTTGTAGTGCATTTGCTATTTTATACTTCTGACAGTTGGTGCCTCTCCCAGATCCCTTTATTGGGCTGCTATCCCCACCCCAGCTGCTCTGTGAGTGTTGCCCACTATAGGCTAAGAGCTGCACATTCCCTGCAGGGAAATGCCCACACTCCCTGACCTGGGGTGACCTGTAGCAATGACTGACCAGTGCAGATTACAAAAGGTCAGCCCCCTTTCCTCAAGGTGGGACAGCTGTGTAGTGCCCACGGAGTTCATGCTTTGGGACTCCAGGGAGAGAACGGGCTGAAGCTAGACTTCAGATGAAACTCCACCATCCTTGGCTTCTCCTCCTCCCCATCTTGCTTCCCTCACTTCTATTAGGTTCCTCCTGAGAGCTTTCCTTCAGTAAATCCCTTGCATAAGAACCCCCATCTCAGGTTCTGTGTCTAGGGAGCCCAACCTAGGACATATTGTTTACTCCAGTGGTATGTGCATGTGCGTGTGTGTGTGTGTGTGAAAGAAGAAATGTTGGAGTAGGAATCAGATTAATTCAATCTACTGAACACTTTCCGTGAACCATGTAGAAAGGGTTATAAAAGATGTTAGCATAGAACCGAGGCATTGAGGGAGGAGATCCAGGAAGACCTCAGGGAGAGGACCTCTGCATCTTGAAGGATGAACGATAAGGAGCACAAAGGAGAGGAGCATCAGGAATAAGGTAAAGAAACTGAGCCTTAGGTGGAGTGCAGGCAGCTTGCTAAGTTCAGGCAGTGGTGAGCACTGGAGCCAGGACCCAACCCCATCTGTCTGCCTCAAAGGCTGCCTCTCTTCCACGTGCCTCTCTCCCGTCAGCCTGGCTGATGATGTGGATACTGAAACGTCTGCTCTCCCTTGCCCTTCCTATCTCCTCCATGTCAGGACCTTGCTTACATGTTTAGATGTCTTACCTGTCTCCATGGACATGATGCCAGGGTAAATTGTTTGCGCTTATTAAATATCTGTTGAACTGAGTTGACACCAAAACTGCTCTTAACCCAGCTTTACCTTTTTTGTCAAGGTTCAGTGAAGGAAGATGTCTCTGCTCTAGGGATTTCAAGTGGAAAGAGATTTAATACTGAAATTTAGGGGCTTACACAATTGTTGGAAGGGTGGAATAAGCAGATTCAGTGTTGAGACTATTAGATGGACCCCCAGAACAATGTAGAATTGCAGACACTGTAACTTGGAGGCTGCCAGTGGGGCTAAGCCCATCAAGGTTGGAACTGCCACTGGCCTCAGAGAAGCCTCTGGAGACATGCAGATGGGAAAATAGACCTCAGAATCTAGGGATTAGACAGTCAGATGAGGAGGCTACTGCTAAAGTTTTTGTAACTTAGAAAATTAAGAAAGAACACTGGAAACTCCTGCAAGACTATTATAACCTTGATAACTATCAACAGCCAAGGCCGCAGGGAGATCCCCTCCATCTCCTGTTTGTGTTCCAAATCTTGTGCAAGTGCGTGTCATGGGTGGAATCTAATTCACACTCAGAAACACAGCTGCAAGGTGGTTTGGGAAATGCTTTCTAACCTTTCCATATAGATAGTGGGGTGGCGGGGAATGACACGGTAGGTGATTGAGCCAGCCATGGGGATCTCCCACAGGCTTCTTTTCTCCATCAGATGGATCCTCTATTGTTTTGCCTGAAAGTGACAGAAGATGGCAAGAAATCTCCCTCAGTCCAAGCAGTTATAGCAAAAGGGTAGGTGGTGGTGGTGGGGCACAGGGGGCATAGTTGATGGTCCTCAGGCCCTCAAGAGAGGGGTTGGAAAAGCTCTGTGTGAATGAGAGGTGGCAATAGATTGCACAGAGAAAGTTCGAAGCATGCACATGGAGAAAATTTGTTCAGAGACTCATACTTCACATGCAAAGGTTCAGATTCTGATGAGGGAGCCAAGGCCTGGGGTGTTCTTGTACAGGCATGTGCAGCACTGAAAATGTTCTCTTCAGACCTTGGACATATCATCATCTGTGGTAATCCCAGTAAATCATTTTATTTTGGGGGAAGCTGAGCCCAGAGAGGCCCAAGAAAGAACTTCCCCACTGTAACATAGGAAAAGTAGTAAACAAAACTAGAGATCAAACGCAAATTGTGCTTCCTCCATAGGTTGAAAGCTATCTTAGGCTTTTTCAAGATCTCCTCTTGCGTATAGGAGGTCAAAATCACCTGCACATCCTACCTAGGGTCAGTTTACCCCCAGGGTCTTTGTCATCAGCCTCTGCACAGTCTCATATTGAGAACAGTCTATAGAAATGTAAAACAGTGTTTCGTCCTGTTAGCAGCTTCAGCAGAACAACCAACCATGTAAAGTTAAATGGTTTTCCTTCTTCTTCAGGCCGATTGGTGGACATTATGGGGAGGAAGATTTTGACTCTACTTCAAGAGAATTTTTGAGCTGTTCAGCCAGAGAACTGGCTGCTTGATGAGCATTCTCCATTCCCCATGGTGTACCAGTGAATGTGTTTAGTATGATAGACAGGCACTTGTTGAGAAAGTCACCAAGGAAATTTGGGCATTGAGAGAATGGGGAAGGGGTGACCTAATAACCTCTAAGAGCTTTTCTATTTCTGATGTTCTGTGCTTCTGTGATTTGACCAAGAGATTGACCTGGCATGAGGCCTGTGGCCTGGGTGTGTGTGAGGGAGAGTAGATGAACTTGTCCACAAGAGTATGGGGCAATGTGGTCTGAGGCCTTGAGCATCTGCTTGGGCTGAGTGTGTGGTCCCATTCTGTCTTCTCTCTCTTCTAAACTTGACATTCTCTCTGCATCCCCATTTCTGTGCCGAATGGGAGTGAGCTGGTGGCTGTCACTCTGCATTGGCTTCCATAAGGCTTGGCACCTCCTTTCCAATTGTTTGGAGCCTCAGGTGCAGATGCACTCCAACCTCCTCTAAGGATGGAGGTGTAGAGAGAGCCCAGCTGAGTCATAATGGGCTCTCTCTGGTATAGAAGTCACTGGGCATTTCTCCAACAACCTTGAAGAGATTAGCAGGCAGGGCACATCCCAGAGGAGTGAGAGCCAGAGTCCTACACAACTGGCAGAAGAGCTTCTGCTCGAGGTGTGTGTCATAAGTGTGTTGGGCTCATCTCACCACGACTCACAGGCAGTGTGTACTCCTGAGTGTGTAGCTTGGAGGGCAGGTGGGAAGGTGGCTAGTGAAGAGCTAGAATTCTGCTCATCACTTGGCCAGAGCATGCTTTCTGTGGTTCCCAAAGTGCCCTTTTCTTCTAGTCAATAGCATGTGTATGTGCCCCCATGTATGAGTGTGTGTTTTTATGTACACATGTGTAGACATATATGAGAATATCCAGGTATGTATATCAAACTATTTATGTGTCTACATGCAAATATTTATGTGTGGCCCGGTGCATTTTGTGCACATACTCCTCCATAGGCCTTCTTGGGCACGTGTGTGTGTGTGTTTGTGTGTGCATGCACACGCACAGTTTGGGTGGGCAGGTCTCTCTGCTGGGATTTGCCTTGGGCCATTGGTTTCCTAGAGGGTGAGTTTGGATTTGTCCTCCCTGTTCCAGGTCAATGGCATTGATCCAGGAGGAGTGAAGAATCAATTGTAATTTGGTTGGAGGGCCTGGCGTCAGAGTGTGTGAAGAGTAATTAGAGGGAGAGGAGCAGATGAAGGGGGCTGGGCTCACTGCCCTTGATGGGGCTGGTGGCCTAGGGGCAGACAGGGCATGGTGGAGAGGAGATTCACCTAAGGAAATTCAGGGAATTTTCCCTTGAGCACACTATGCCAACTCCGCCTTCCTTCCTCTACTGGGACGAGCTGTGAGAAGAGAGGCCATGGAGTGCCGGCGACTGGAGTACAAGCTTCTTGCTTTTTGCCCTTGCTGATCTGCAGCGAGGGAACAGGATCTCTTGACAGATACTGTATCTTTCACTCCCATGCATCCCTTACATAATAATAAAAACACGTCATTTATTCAAGACTTGTAGATTTTCAACAAGCTTTCACTTTTCTTTTCTAACTTGAACCTTACAACATAATTATGAGGTGAAAACACAAGTATCGTGCCCCATTTTATAGACAAGGAAATGGAGGCACACCTGCAAGCTGACTGACAAAACTCCTGTAGAGAGTTAGTGGCAGAGCTGGGTTCACAGTCCAGATCCAGCTCTGGGCTGTAACAGGGGTTCTCCTACTCCAGTGATGCTCAGATAAGGCACAAACATGCACGTGTATGACTTTTACTCATCTGGGGCAAGTGTGGATGGGAAAGGAAGGCCCCCAGGTGGCTTTGGAGGATGGTTCCTACTACATTAGGGCAGTTGCTCCTCAAACTGTAGTGTGCCTGAGCCACCAGGAGGTGTTGTAGAGAGCCAGTTCTCAGGCCCTAACCCTGGAGGCTTTGATTCAGTAGGTCTGGGGTGGATCTGAGGTGAGGCCCAGAGTCTGAGATTTTTATCACATGCTCCAGGTAATTCTAATGCAGCTGGTCCAGGAGCCATTTTTGGAGAAACACAGCTTTAGGGAGTGGAAGGAGAAGAAGGGAGGATGTCAGTAAGCAGCTGGTTCCAGTTCCGGGCGAGGGACTGCTAAGAGGAAACATGAGTGATGGGTCATCCTGTCTGCCTGTGGCAGGTGCAAAGAGAAGGGATGCTATTGGAGATAGTGGCTATCTGCAAGTCATGAATAAAGAGAGAAGAGTGGAATGACAATGCTTTACAACCCCAGCTATTCTGAGGTTCAATGAGACTCCCTCACAGTTTTTCCAGCCTCCTCAAATTTAGTAGGGGCTCCTTAAGAATCTTGTTCCTTGGAAAGCTGGAGGCATCACAATCCTTGATTTCAAAATATCCTATAGAGCTATAGTAATCAAAACAGCATGGTACTAGTACAAAAATAGACAACACAGATCAATGGAACAGAACTGAAAGCCCAGAAATAAAACCACACACCTGTGGACAGCTAATCTTCAACAAAGGAGTAAGGAACATACAATGGAGAAAGGGAAGTCTGTTCAATAAATGGTGCTGGGAAAATTGGACAGCCACATGCAAAAGAATGAAAGTAGACCATCTTCTATTGCCATACACAAAAATCAACTCAAAATGGATTAAGGACCTGAAAGTGAGACCTGAAACCATAAAACTCCTAGAAGAAAATATAGGCAGTACACTAATTGATATCAGTCATAAAGGGATCCCTTCAGATTCCATGTCTACTCAGACAAGGGAAACAAAAGAAAAAATAAACGAGTGGGACTTCATCAGACTACAGATTCTACAAGGCAAATGAAACCAGGATCAAAATGAATAGACAACCCACCAGCTGGGAGAAAATATTCGCAACTCGTATATCCAACAAGGGATTAATTTCCATAAATATATAAAGAACTCACACAACTGAGCAACAAAAAAACAAACAACCTGATAAAAAAAAATGGGCAGAGGATATGAACAGATATTTTTCCAAGGAAGATATACAGATGGCCAACAGACACATGAAAAGATGTTCAACATCACTAATCATCAGGGAAATGCAAATCAAAACCACACTAAGGTGTCACCTTACACCTGTTAGAATGGCTATAATCGCCAAGACAAAAAACAACAAATGCTGGAGAGGTTGTGGAGAAATGGGAACTCTAATTCGCTGCTGGTGGGAATGCAAACTGGTGCAGCCTCTATGGAATACAGTATGGAGATTCCTCAAAAAATTAAAAATAGAAATACCTTATGATCCAGCAATCCCACTCTTGGGCATCTACCCAACGGACATGAAATCAGCCATCACAAGAGGGTTATGCACCCCTATGTTCATTGCAGCATTATTCCCTATAGCCAAGAAGTGGAAGCAACCCAAGTGTCCTTTGACTGATGATTGGATAAAGAAGATGTGGCATATACATACAATGGAACAGTACTCAGCCATAAAAAAAGACAGAATTGTCCCATTTGCAACAACGTGGATGGACCTAGAGGGTATTATGTTAAGTGAAATTAGCCAGAGAGAGAAGGACAAACAGCACATGATTTCACTCATATGTGGAATATAAACAAACACACGGACAGAGAGAACCGGTTGGTGGTTACCAAGGGGTGGGGGGTGGGGGGTGGGCACAAGGGGTGAAGGGATGCATCCATATGGTGATGGACAAATGATAATGTACAACTAAAACCCCACAATGTTATAAACTATTAAGACATCAATAAAAATGAAAACAAAAAAGAATCTTGTTCCTTGGAATTTAAAGGAGAAGCTGTTGCAGCTTTCTTAGGCAGTGAGGGAGTTCAGATTAAGTTGTAGGAGAACATGATAGGAGATAGAAAAAGGGTGCTAAAATTAATAAAGGAAATCTCAACCAAAAATGGAGTCAGGAAGTCCTATAGAGTGAGCTCTCATTCCCTACCACTCCTGGTCAATTACCCCAAATAGGAAGACATCAATTACAGCATCAGTTAATTACAGCTCGGTTACAGGACCCTAACAGAAAGAGAGTACCTTGCACTCTCAAACAGGAAGTGCAACTACTTTAATGTTCCAGCAAGAGAAAGGAAGATTTCCTTCTTGCCCAGCAACAAGGCAAGCCAATGGAAAATGCCACAGCTCAGCCAATGAGAAGTTGTCATCACCTGAACTTTTACTTTCCTCAAACGAACTTTCATTGCTTCCTTGCTGATGCCTTCCTTTCCTTGTCCCACACTCCTAACTATAAAAACCTTCCATGTTGTGTAACTCCTTGGAGTATCTCTCTGCTTGTCAGATGAGATGCTGCTTGATTTATGAATCATTTAATAAAGCCAGTTAGAACTTCAAACTTACTCAGTTGAATTTTATTTTTTAATAGGAGCAAGAACAAAATAGAGAGCTGGGAGTGCTTGGATGCCTTCACTGCATGGGTAATGGTGTCAGGCTCACAGCCATTCCTATTAAATGCCTGGGTTCATTTTGCCAGCTTGAGAGGCACAAGAGAAGAACTTTGTTCTAATGGATTCATCAGTCAGGAGAGGAAGGGAGGAGGGACTAGGGTGGGGAAGATTCTAGAAAGAAAAAGAAGATTGGGGAAAAGTAGGAGGTGGGGATGGTGTGAGGGGTTTAAAGGACTCTCCCTCCCTGGCCAGTGACTATTCTGTCTTATATGGGAGCCAACCAAGGATGAGGGGCATGGGACTTCCAGAAAGGCAGGGCTCTTCCTCACATATGTGGAATGATTCTTTTCTGAGAATCAGAGACTCTTCTTTAGGAAGCAGTAGGTCATATTAGGGTGAGTTGGGGACCAAGGAAGAGTGTCCAGGGGTCACCTTTTTCTGAGGCAAGTTGCAAACAAAATTCCTGGTCTCCATGTCCTACTCTTTGAGACAGCAGAAGGACCTGCTCTAATCCACAGGGGCCTCTTGTCTTGATTGTACTTCTGAGACCTGCCCTCGGATGCTCTGAGTTAGCAGCAGTTCTCTCATAACAGCAATTCTCAAATATGTCATGGAGTAGGTGACATGTTCTACACTAGGGACTGTGGTTGAGAAGTGGTGATGGAGGGTGCAGAGGGGAAAAGGAGGTGGTGAGACATTGGTTAGAGTTTAGAGGAACATTTCAGGGTGACTTAAAAATCATCTTTGAAATGTTCTACAAAGTAGTCTGACCTCAAAGCTAGTAATGGACTGAGAGTGAAAAGTCATGCAAGGATGCTTGTGACTGCTTGCCCTTTTACGCCCATTCTCTACTCAGTTCTCTCTTCTTGGTGTGATGTGCCAGTCCCAGATTGCACCCGTCCCTGTCCTGTTTCCTGTATTCATCTCAATTCTCAATCCTTGCACAATTACTCACAGCATAAGCCAGGCTGGGATGCAAAACAATATACCCTCACATTTGTATAATGCTTTGCAGTCTTGAAACTACTTTTATACCCATGATGTCATTTGATGCACATGACACGCTGTGAAGGAGGCAGTGTAGTGTCATGGCTAAGTACATGGTTAAGATTCTGGAGGCAGGCTACCTGGGTCCCAATCCTGTCTCTGCCCCTACAATTGGTGTGATTTTAGGCAAGTACTTTCATTTCTTCTTTAAAATGGGGATAATACCCAAATGTTTCACTTAATGTCATGAGGATTCAATGATTTAACCTTTGTAAAGTGCTTATAACAGGGCCTGGCACATGGGAAGCTCAATTAGTGTTAGCTATTGACATTGTTATGATTCCAGGTTAATAAAAGGGGAAACTGAGACTCAGATGGGGTAAGTGATCTGCCCAGGTCTCAGAGCTAAAATCTGGAAAGGTTGAGGCTTAAACCCGCTCACCCGGCTCCTAGTCCCACAACATGGCAATGCTGTATGACCAAGCAAATCAATATTCTTTGCACAGACTGTTCACCTCCTGGTCTAAAAGTTCACAGGGCTGGAAACCACAGCAGTCGTCACCTCTGCAGAGTTTCCTCTAGAACTTGCCAGGTACAGTGCTGGGAGATGGATGGTCTGCAAGTCATTTGATCCTCACAACAGCACTGAGAGGCAGGTATTTTTGTCTCCTGTTTATGAGACTCCAAAGTCAGAGGAGTCGAGGCTTGAATGTATCTGACTCCAGTCGCTCTTCTGGATGCAGAAAGGGAGCTCCAGTGTCCTGAACCTCTGAGAACTGTTCGAGTACTGCAAGTCCCTGCTGGTTGAGGAGCTGTCCACAGTGCTGAGGGACCTCAGCAGGACCGGTGGGGCGAGGAGGTACCGGTGCTGCTCAGGACTAGCAGACGGGTGTGTAGATGGTTGTTTTCTGCACTCCCACCATCCTCAGACAAGGGAGCTCTCGGATTTCGCACTTCTCTCTTTGACCCCTAGAGGCTCAGAAATTAGGATGCTGTACAGGATAGGAGTCATCTCCTCTCTATTAACCCCTCTCTCCCCCTTTCCTGGGAGTGGGGGGCACTGGGAATTTACAGATACAGCACAGAATGTGCACATGTGCACATCCGTGCATGTGCATGTGGAGCTGCTGTGTGCCTGGGCATCAGGGTGCGTCTTGGCTGCATCTCTATGTGTCCCTGTGATTCTGTACAGGGCCGGTGCATATGTGCGAAAGTGTGTGGGTGGGTAGGTCTGTACGTGGCGGCACAGCACCTGTCTGTGTAGGTGGTGTGAGAGTGTGTGTATGTCCCTGGAGTGTGTGTGGCATGGAGAGTGTGTGGGAGGGGGCTAACAACTGTGGTGTGTGTGGTGCTGGTGGTCCTGCAGTTGTGAGGAGTCTAGTTTGCTTGGCTTCATCTTTATTCCTCCCTGAGCTGCACCACACACAGATGCGCGCGCGCACACACACACACACACACACACACACACACACACACACAGCTGCAGTCTCCAGCCTATTCACACCTACTTCTTTCATATCCACTGATACACAAGTAACACACCAGCATTATGGTACAGCACTCAAATGTGAATGCAAACACTAACACATGTGCACACAAAGCATGAGCACATGCATGTCCACACCTCTGACAGACCGCACAGAAGCTGGCTCTCTGCTTCCTCTTCCTCTTTGCTATCCCTAATCTTCAGCTTCCCATCTTCTCTGGGGCTCCCAGTCTTTTGTCCTCTTCCTCCCCTCCCTTGGGAGTGCTTTTCCTTGGCCTGGTGCCCTTGGTAGATCCATTTGCTGGGCTCGGCCCCGGACACAGGAAGGAAGGTTATGCACCGGCACGACCACTTTTCCTCCCAGAAATGTGGATTTGTTCTCATTAATACCAATCCTGGTTACATGAGGCTCCTGCTGGCGCCACCTGCTGGTGGCTGTTCCCTAGTGTCTCTAACAAGTAGGGGCTGGGGAGCTGGGTACCCTGGAGACAAAAATTAGGGTGAAGCCTAGGGCAACCTGGACACTGGGCTCAGGGTGAGTTTGAGGCAGGTGGATTCCACATGGACAAGTCTTCTTGGGAGGTCCCAAGAAGAGAAGAATGTTCTAGGGACATCCAGGCTGGGTGTTCTGCTGTGAGAAAGCAGGAGGCCCCGGTCAATATGAACTGTGGGGTGGTGTGTGTCAGCCTTGTGATGCACGAGTGTATGGCATACACTTGCCCACATGAGCAGCTTAAAAGGATGTGAGTTCTGTAGATAAGTACAGATGCAGATGTGACCTATGTGTGGTTATCTGAAGAGATTCTGCCCATGAATGCATGCACAGGAGTGTCCTGCATTTACATGTGTGATTTTGCATACATGTGTGAGTCCCTACAATGGATGTGTGTGCAATGCATTGCTTGTGTGTGTGTTTGTGGAGAGACTTGGGTTTGGTTGTACTAACATACCATATGAGAGAAGCCTTGGCATTCTCATTATGTGAAACCCTCCAACCTAGAGCCAGGGCCCTGAGCTTGAGAAGTGCCAACATTATCTCCTACGCTGTGAATTCCTGATTCCCTCCTAAAAGTAGTGCCTAATCTTCAGTTAATACTCAGCCTTTTCCCCTTCTCTCCTTTTGTGCCCTTCTCTAAATACCCATAATTCATGGGGTATGGTCAGACTCCAGAATTCCATGTATAGACATTTCCCAGCTACTGTCATCTCAGTGTCCAAATGCAGCTGAACCAGCCACTGACCTACTTATTGTCTGCCAGGGTAGACCATTTGCCTGGATGATGAATGGCAAACCATCCATTCTGCCCCCACCCCACCCCACCCCACGCTTTTCTGCAGGGCTCATGCCTCAAAGAATCTCCACAAAGGAGCAGCAGCCTAGGGCAGAGAAAGGCCCCTTCTCCTCACAGCAAATACTCTTTTCAAACCAGCCTCCCTCTTGTTGGAATGTTGCAGAGGCTTCTTGGTGCCCCTCAATTAACCCTGGGAAGTTGCCAGGAGAGCAGCCATCACGGCAGCCTGCCCCTCTGTCCCCCTCTCTCCGCATTCCTCTGTCTATCAGTTCATTGTCCTGGATTCCTTCTGAGACTCTCTTTTCAGTGCCTTAACTGGCCTCCTCCCAAAAAACCCTCCTGCCCTGGGCTTCCTTGGCAGCTGTGACCACCCCCGAGTCCACAGGCTTTTCCAAGTCAGTTTCCTAGAAAGGGAGTGGGGAGGGAGCTGAGCTTCTAAGCCTTCAGAAGTCAGGGCTCTGGATGAATTCTTCTTTCCCAAATAGTTCCCATCACTACCGATGTGTTTCTCCCATCCTACCTCCAAGAACATACACTTCTCAAGCATACATACCAGAATGTCCTGCATAGCTGGGCCTTCCAAGGTTGGGCAATCCTATCTGCTGTGCAGATGAATCTTCACTATCTCATATTGTTCCCTAGTTTCTAACCACCTAGAAAGAGATACTGGGCCGCAAGCAAGTTTAGAGGTTCAGCACCATCTTCTAATTTTAACCAGTGCCATAGCAGCTGCATCCTTTGGGGGAATATAGAGGCCAGACTTCTCTCCTCTCTGGGCTTCTGGTTTACCTCCTGTGCATAGTGCCTCTTGAACACTTGCTATGGACTGGCCACTGTGCTAACCCCTTAGCTCACTCTGTTCTTCTGAATAAACCTATTGGCTATTAACTGTAAGTTTTATGATGGCAAGCCATATCTGCATTGCTCTTCCTGCACCTGGTAGAGTACTTGCCTCACAACAGGTACTCAATATATATTTGTGAATGCCAGCTGCTGATTAAATGGCTGGACATTCATGGAATCCCCAGTGAAGCTTAGGGAAGTTAACCCAACTTGCTTTAAGTTACACTGTTAGTGAGGTAAAGCAAGGATGGGACTCAGCTCTTCTGACTCTGAGTCCAGTAATCTCTCCTTTATACCATATTTACCTTGTGTCCAAGCACCATGGAAACTTGTTGCTGTGCTACCCTCTGCCATGGTTGTTTTTTCTGAGAATAAATCTGGTTCTGTCTCTAAGCTCCCCATGCCACTCTGAAACCCAACAAGGGGAGGAACAGAGCAGAATAGAAAATTGAGAAGTGAGGTCTTGTGATAGAGGAGGCAGTGAAAGAAGGATGGGGACAGGGACAAAGGGGCAGCAGGTGAGGATAGGAAAGCAGCTGAGGGGGGAGAGTCAGAGAGGAGGCAGAGGGGAGCAATGGGGACTGAAGACCTCTGGCTTCTGTCTGCTTCCCAGCCCCTCTATTCCTGTTTCCTGCACCTGGTGGAGCGACACTCATGCCAGGGCTCTGGGGAGGGGTGGAGGGGAGGCAATGGAACAGAGACGCATTGGCATCTCCCAGCACTCCCACACAAGGCCCTTTTGTGTGGGGTTGAGAACTCAGCATGGAGGGGCCCAAGAATGAGAGGTCTGGGGGTCGAGCGTGTGCCAGAAAGAGGCCCCTAAAGCCCTCCAGCTGTGGCTCTAGAGCCTACTCTCCTCCCTCATCCCAGCCTATCCACCTGTGGGCCCAGAGCAGAAGCACAGCCCCTTCCCACACCACTGCCTGGGGCCTCTTATCACTCCCCACCCCCACCTCTTTGCCCCTTGGTTTCATTTGAGCCAAGAGAGATGCCTTCTCTTTAGCCTTTTCTTAGGCCCAGACCTGTTTCTCACCTCCTCCCTCCCTCCCTCTCTAATTAACTCCACACTCACTTGTGTTACTCCTATTTGCCTACTCCTATTTCTTACCTTTCCTAGCTCACCTATTTCCTCATTTCCACTAACAGTCTCCGCTCTAAACATGGAGACTTCTTCCCTGTGCCATGTAACCTTGTTACCGCTTCTGTGCATTCATTTCCCATGAATCTCCATTGAACACCCACTACATGCCAGGCACTCTGGGTACTAGAGAGCAGAAAACTCTTTGCCCTCAGGGGTTACAGACCAGCGGTTCCTTTGACTGCAGTACCTGGTTTTATCTATCCTGTCTCCTCCTCTCCTTTATTTAAGGTTTAGCTCATATTTCACTTCCTTCACTCAGCACTCATCCATCTCTACCTTCTTGAGGCTCTATGGCAGTTCAAGGCTGGGCCACCATCTCTCTCCAGGTTCCATGTTGACAAGTTTACTAAGTGTTGCTCGAGTGGTCACCTTTTCTTTCCAACTAGATGCTAAGCTCCTGAGTGATAGGGATTGTGGCTTGTCACTTTTGTCTCCTCCTCAATGCCTAGCACAGTGCTGACTGCAAATTGGTGTTCAGCGGCTACTTGTTAATTGGATAATTCCTTCTTCTGATGCATCTTGAGCCTCGGTCCTTGATCGCTCCATTTCTTGCTGATTGACTGATTCCCCACATCTTCCTGATCTGCTCACATCAACTTTTTGCCAATTTCAATGATGCCAGCTGCTCCAATCTATGACTCCATGTGGCTCTGTGGAAGCGTCTATACTATACTAGAATCTCTGGTCAATCGAGAGTCTTTGGATAAGGCCAGGTCCAATTTTCCTCCTATATAATGTAACAGGGGCACAGAATTGGACTATTACTTGAGACTGTTGGAGAGTCTGTGACAGAAACAGCACATGAGAACCTTCAGACTCCTCTCCTGTAGACGTTCATTCCTACTACCTTCTACAGATGGGGGAGTATAACTCAGACAAGAGAATGACCCAGATCCCCAACTTGCTAGGGCTAGGGCTGGGATGGTTCAGCAGAGCCCTGACTCCCAGCTGTCTTTCAGAATTCTGAATGCCAGAGTAGGTGGGGGCCACTGCTGCCCATCTGTTCCAGCACCTCGCTGCTGGGGCCTTTAGACATGGGCAGGCAAGGGCATACACAGGTGGGTGAGAGTTGCCCAGGAGTCCCGCAAATCATTCTCCATGCCACAGCCCTTGGAAAGGTGAGGGGTTGCTGGAGAGTGAAGAGCATATTTCTGGGGGCACCTCACGAGGAGGGCTGTCATTAGGGCATCTGAGTCCTGTGGGACAAACTTGATGCAAAGCAGAGAACCTCCTTTCTGCATTCTTAGATTAAGCCACAAAAACATGAAGCATGTCTTCTCTGAGATTGTTTAGAGCTGGTCTGGAAAGCCAAGAAGAAAGAGGAGTGGGGTTGGTATGGCTGAGAGGGCTATCTATCTGGTTTTCGGATAAACTTATCCTCAATTATGGATAGGCTCCTTCCTTGGGCAAGATCTTGTTCCCTTTTTAGCCAGACAAGAAATGAATACAGTTTGACTAAAATTCCAGGAACTGGTTTCTTTATCAATTAATTTCTACGTAAGATGTCACAAACACGTCTTTAAGAACTCTGACTTAAGGCTCAGGGTGAGATAATTTTGCTCTGTAGATATATGGGCAGGTTGTGGGAGAGTGTCATCTCCCACCCGCTCACAGATGTGCTGTATCTATATGCACATGATGGTTACTGTGCAGTTAAGGAATGTCGTACTGCCCCTCTGTAATGGGTGGAGTTCTGGTAGACCCTCTTCCTATGCTTGGGAACTCATCTGGATGAGATACCATAAAATGGTCCTATGGTGTTTGGAACAGGTGTCTTAAGCCGGGAAGGACTGGATCTGTCTCTGGGCCACTCACTACCATCTAACCAAGATATGGCTTTCAGGGGAAATTGCAACTAAGTAGGGGAACACCGGACATTCTGGGAAACTTGAATCATAATGAAGCTTGCGTTTTAATAAGAAAAAGTCTTCAGGAATTTATTTTTGGAGAGGGCAAAGTGGATTGTTAGAATAGCTACTCAGGTCCAGAAAAACAATTTATGTCCAGAGGCCACCAGGCCAAGAGACAAACAGGGATGTGTGAGAGAAGGGAGCCAAGCAAGGTGCCTGCAAAGGTCTTTGAGCAGTTTGAGCCTAGATGGAAAATTCTTATGAGAAGAAGTTTTGAGAATCCTATAAAGCTTTTCTCCACTTCTCTTTTATCAGATCTTAAGATTAGATATTTATATTTTGGAAATCCAATTTCCTTTGTTTATTTTCTTCTCTCCTTCCAAGTTCTTTTAAAACACGCTGACTGGTCTCTGGCGTATTAGGAGAAAACAAGGTGAAAGGATCTGCTTCACAAATGGGATAGACTTTTATAAGGGTCAAGCTCACATCCCTGTGTGCCTGGGACTGGTAGCAGAAGCATGAATTGAAGTGAGAAAATTCTAAGATCTAGATATTGTTTGCAAACCCTTTCTTTCTAGAGATTTCCTCTAACGTTCATTTTTGTCTTAATTTTGGAGTCTGTTATCCTGGAAGATTGTGTCATCCCCAAATGGCTGCAATATTACCTCCTTTCCCACAGGCTCTGACCATGGGACGTGGACGCTGCTCCTACTGAGATGTAGGGATCTGCATTCTCTGCCTTGGAATTGGGGCAGAGTTTCGTCTCTTGTGCAAGTGATGCTATACATCTTTCAAGGGTAGGACATAAAGGGTAATACATCTTTCACCTGGTTCTATTGGGATGCCAGCTCTTGGAACCCAGCCACTATGCTGTGAGGAAGCCCAAGCAGCCTGTGGAGAAGCCCACACAGAGAAGAACTACAGCTTTGCCTCTAGCTCTAACAGCCAGCATCAACTTGCTAGCCCTGTGAGGGAGCCATCTTGAAAGTACAGCTTCCATCCCTCAGTTTGTCAGATACCATATGAGGTAGAGAAGAGCTGTCCCCACCAAGCCCTGCCCAAATTATAGATTTGTTAGCAAATGACTCTTGTTGTTTGATGTCACTACATTTTAGGATGGTTTTTTATGTGACAAGATAACTGATACAGTTCCCTAATTATATAAACACTAAATATGCTCTTTGATGCTAATCTTAGATAAACTGCTTTGACGTGGAGCTGCCTGTCTTCCTCACAAGTGGCTGTCCCAACAACTGTCCTAACCTGGATTCTAGAGGTCCGGAGCTGCTGAGGAAGGTCAGAGGTGACAGGTAAGTGAACTACTGTTTTTGAGCTCTGCTTGCTCAGTGGACATGAGGAGGGAGTAAGGATAGTCTCCTCTTCTCTTAGACTTAAAGCTTCTGCCGGCTACCCCTCTCCAAGGGCCTTTGGGGATGTGTGGGTAAGTGGCTAGATGTGTTTTTTCATGGAGTAACTGATAAGACTAGCATTTTTCATTTCCAAAAAGAAGAAGGAATGACATATACTCCCATATGTGATGTATATACACTGTGTCTATTAGTGACATCGATCACTAATCAAGTACATCTAGGAGCTGCTCATGCAAGTGGCTCACATGCTTCCTTGTGGCCCTCTTGGACATCTGGGGTCTACGCTCACCTTGAATATTCCACTGGATGTGTCCATGCCAGGGAGGGGTTGCCATCCTTTCTGGGTCCAGAGATATGCCAGGAGGGAAAGATTTAATTGGTCTCATTTCTCACTGTGACCTGAGAGTATATCTCTTTTGAGCTGATATAAAACCAAACTGAGACATGTCTGAGATGATGATGATGATGATGATGCTGACTTTTCCCTTCGTATCTCAACTTTCTTCCTTTTCCTCTCTGCCTTCACTTGCTGCTCCACTCCATTTCCAATAGACTTATCCAGAAGACATTTAGTCTCCTTTTCAGATGGTTCCTTTGAACCCCTTCTCAACCCAACTCATGCTCTTAAGCTCTTTATGTGTTTTTTTCCCTTCCAATCTGACAGACAGTTTTAATTCCCTAGCACAAACCACCACACTGAGGAGGACAAAGTAGATGGCCAAGCAAACACAATCAAGATGGTTGGTGAGAGTGACTCCACCGTTTCCTTACCCCGCAGGCCACTAGAAGAATGTTTCTCTCAGCACAGATGCTTCCCACTACTCTGCCTTGTTTATAGAACTGGGGC
Organism: Tapirus indicus; assembly: GCA_031878705.1. NCBI lineage: Eukaryota > Metazoa > Chordata > Mammalia > Perissodactyla > Tapiridae > Tapirus > Tapirus indicus. The sequence goes on along the minus strand of CM062924.1, from coordinate 82,671,501 downwards.
TAGCCCTTGGGAATCCAGCATGTCTCTCTAGGCCAGTTAGCTGCTTAGGGATTTTGGAAGGAGAAGAACCCTGTTATCACCAGTTCTGCAAATGGATCCCAGTAAGGCTTTATGGTCCTAGGACCATGGGAAAGTATGTGTATGTGTGCGCATGTTAATGTTGAGGGTGGAGTTCTTCTCGGGCATGCTAGCTGTGAATTAGTCCATCAGTAGGGGCCTAGAGCGTCCAACTCCCTTCATAGCCCCAAGAAAGGCATCTTGGCAGAGAAAGAGAACATAAAGCAATAGCTCAGGGAACTACGTCCTCAGAGCTATGAATCTTGAGTGTGTTTGCAAGACTGGAGTGGGTGGGTAGGGTAGGAGGTTATTCAAGTGTTCTGGCTCTCCAGATGACATCCAAATGCTAAAACTTTACCAATGTGTTTGCTACTCTGCTCAGGGGTCCCAGGTTCCCATCTCCTGGCTGGCAGCGAGCTAAGCGGGTTCAGGTTTCAGTGAAGGCTGCTCCTCCAGTGCCCAGGGCTACTTTCGATGCATGTTGTGTGTGTGTTTTCCCAGAAGCAAGTCTCCTTCTTGTTCTTTTAGGAGCTTCATGTCCCAGAGCCAATACTTTGTGGCCACTGAGAGCTTTTGAGGGCGAACCTCCTCACTGTCCTTCGCTCCCCTCTGTCTTCCTTCCTTGGCCAAAAGCCCATCCTAGAGAGCTATGCCACCCTCACCACTGCTTTCACTCCTTGAAAGAACATGTATCTTCACTGCAGCCTCAGAACACTCACTGCTGTGAAGTGATTGTTTGTAGTAGATGTTTCCATGACACTCATTTATTTCTTCTGCAAATGCAACTGTATTGGGGGAGGGGATGAGGGGAGGTTAGAGTAGAGAGATTGTGAAATATGAAGACCTTCCAGTTGCCTCATCTATCTTCCTCTGTAGGAATAAGAAACCCACTTTCCCCTTTCCCTGGGTCCCTCCATCCCAAATCTCTAAATTGCTCCCCAAATCCATCTTGGCTTCATGCTGCTGGAGATGGGGCTAGGTTCCCAGTTAGGTGGGGAGGGGAGGAATCTTGTGCCTGAGGAAGCAGCCTTTTTTTAGGAGAAGGAAAAAAAAGAAACTTTTATTGCTCAAAGTTGGGATTTAGCAATGATAAGCAACGATGCCCTGCCCTGGGAGTGGCAGCGTGTGTGTATGTGTGTTCCAGAGGGCGTAGTGAGACTCCCACAGCTGAGAATGCTGATGAGTGGCAGTGACTCATTCTAAACCTTAGCGACTTATAGAGGTCATTTTAGTCATCCCCTTGCCTCAGGCTGCATGGAGTTTAACTTAACATCACATTTGGGTGGGAGGGGGTGCGTTGCCCAGGGAAGAGTGTCCGCGAGTGGAAAGCAGTGAGGGTGGGGGAGCTAGCGCGTGACCTTTTTGAAAAGATCTCCAGCGAAGGACGTTCCCTAGCTTTCCCAGGCTGCCCGTTCCTGGGTTTCCCAGTCATTGAATCAGCATCGTCCTCCCGGGAAGTGCTTTTTGCTGGATGGAAACCGGATGTTGGGTTCCCTGGGTGGGCGGGGGCGACGTCCCCTCAGACCTTTTCGGGGTAACTGAGGCTCCCAGGGTCCCGTTAGCAAGCCCGAGAAGCTACCACTTCCTTCACCAGAAACTTGGCATGCAGTGTGAACAGAGAACAGATGAGAGCAGAGACGCTACGAACGCCTTCGCCCTGGCAATGCGCATGATTCTGCGGCTCTGTGCTCGCCACACTTCAACGCACCTTGAAATGGGCTCGCCTCCTTCGCGCCGCGACGGGCAGATATCCGAGCCAATCGGCCCCCAGGCTTGTGGGGAGTGTCCAATGGGCGGGCGGCTGGGGCGGTCCCAGAGGCTCGGCCCGGCTAGGCTTCACCGTGGAGCTGGCTGCGCTCCGCCTGGGCTAGTAGTGCAGGTGCCGCTGCGCCGGGGCCGGGGAGGCTGCGCGCCGAGCTGAGCGGAGCCGCGGAGGGATGGAGAGCCGGCAGCCGGGGCTGCAGGAGCACCGGCGCGGGGCGTAGGCGGGCGCGAGCGGGCGTGAGCAGGCGCTCGGGCGCGAGAAGTGTGCGGGCGCAGGAGCACTTTGCGATAGGATGAGGCTCTTGGCTGGCGCGCGGTAGTACTATGATTTGGTATGTGGCCACTTTGATAGCAAGTGTGATCAGCACCCGAGGTCTTGCGGCTCAAGGTGAGTTGAAGTGCAGCGTTCCTCTTCTGCCCCTCCCCGGCGCTCTTAGCCCCTTCCTCCCCGCCTCGGGCTTTTCGGCCCGGTCGAGCGCCGCGCCTTTCCGCGGGCGAGGCTCGGGCTCGGGCTCGGGTTCGGGCCAGGCGCGCTCCGGGGCATTGCCTGAGAGGGCCAGGGGTCGCGGGCCGGAGGAGCCGGGCGGGAAGGGGCCTGAGCCTACAGGCTACAGGGCACTCGGGAAAGGATGCTTTAGGATCGGGGTTGACTGCGACCACCCTCGGCCCTAGGGCTTGACTACCGTGTGCCGAGCCCGGTGTCTTGCCGGAGCACCCGCCTAACTCTGGCTGCCGGGGAGTTTGCGGGTCTTCGGGCAGGATGCATCATTCTCGAGCCTGGCGCAACGCCATCGCTCCGTGGACGAGCCCTTGCAGAGAGGTGCGACCCAGAGCCTTGGGACTCTGAGCACTCACGGCTAAGGGACAGGGTTTCGGCCCAGCGGGCACACACCGCTCCAGCTCGCGCCCTTCCTGACCACACATTTTGGCAGCTGGAGGTCGGATCCTCTTCTCAGGGCGGGGGTCACACGGAGCTCCTAGAGAGGAGAAGATCTGGTTAAGGGCGGGTGGGTCCCTCGGCGAGCTCCGAGGCGTGTCCGCCTTTGGCTAGCCCTGCCAGGCGCCGGCGCCTGTCTTACCCGCACCTGGGCCGCGGCCGGGCAAAAGTTCCCTGGGAGCGCGCCGCAGCCGGGCCGACCCGGTGCCGCCCTCCCAGGCTGCGAGGCAGGGCTGGCCAGGGCGAGGGCGGAGGGGCAGGGGGACCCCTACCGCTGCATCTTGAAGCGGAGGGAGGTTTATCTCTCTTTTTAAACCCGTCTGAGCTGGGAAAAGGCAAGAGGGAAGCCAGCGAGTTGGGTGATGCATGCTTGAGCGCGCGGGCTTTTGCTTTGGAGACGGGCAAAGCGACCTGCAAGCCTCTGCGTGGCACCCCCGGCTCTCGGCCCTTGTATGGAAGTGGGAGCGGAGCCTGGAGGGTGCCAGGACTCTGAGCTCGCGGTGCTCAGCGCGCAGACACGACCCAGCTGCGGGCAAGTTCACAGAGCGGGGAGGAGGTGGCTGTGGGAGAGAACCGGTCGGTGGGTGGAAGTCAGTAGGGAGGACCCGCCAAGGAGAGAACCCACTCCCAGCGGTGCTACGGCAGAAGGGTCAGCAGGAGGCGCCTTTTACAGGGTCTTCTCGTTGCCTTGTTGCGGAGGTGTGTAGGAGGAGGGGGAAGTGATGCGAGAAAGTTTCTGGAATGGACTGTGTCTCCCATACTATTGGGGGAGGGGGTCTGAAAACAGAACCAGAGAAGGGCGAAGGGAAGGGTGATTTTGTTAAATGATACCGTTGTTGACCTGGATGGTTTTAAAACTCTCCATTTGTCAGGTGGGAAAACTGAGGCCAGGGAGACATGGGGATGGGTGTGAGGTGGGTCCAGTTGTGTTGAGAATCTGTCTCCAGCCTCAGCCTCCTCCTTTCCCCTATTTCCCTGTATTCTTCCGATGCCCTCATCTCCCTCCCCTCCAGTTTTTGGTATGTTCCTGTTATGGGACTGTCGCTGAAAGCACAAAAGGATGTGCTGGGATCTTTGAATAAAAAAGAGACACTGAAGGGAGGCTCTGAAATAACCTCCAAACCTGAGAAGTCAGGGTGAGGGGAAGTTTAAGCACAGAATAAAGGATAGTGGGTTTATCTTGCAGCAACACACAGAATGGCCAGACAGAGGGAAGGACCTCCCAACATTGAAGGTTGTTGGGCATGAAGGATATGCCTTCTTTCTGGGTGTGGAGGGGTCCTTCTGTCTTGGGTGGCTTGGTGTGCACCCTTGCCTGCCACCGTTTATTGGTCTTGGGCTCTTTTTAGCCTAAAGAGGCTCTATGTGTGGTGGTTAAGGACTCAGGACCAGAGTCAGTGACCCGGATTCAAATCTTGGCTCTACCACTTGCTAGCCCTGTGACCTTGGGCAAGTTGCCCAACCTCTCTAAATGTCACTTGCCTCAAAGGAAAATGGGGTTAAAAGTATGGACTTGGAAGGTTTTGTTTGTAAACATTGTTGCTATAAAGAAATGAGTGACTACCTGTTATATAGTAAGTGCTCAGTAAACATTATTATTATTATTACACTAATTTGAATATCTGTGGGGTTCCAGGCCCCTTTTCAATTTCTTTCCCTTGGGCCATTCAGGGCATTGGTAGCTGGGAGTGTCTTGGGAGGGTGTTCAGAAGGCTGACTGTCAGGAGCCAAGCACCCTTTAAGGACTGACCTTGTCTGGGGAGACCCTCTTGTGCCTCTGTGTCCCAGGAGGTGTGCGGAGGGTGTGCAGGCCTCAGGGCTGCTTGGAAGTCCTTTGAAAGGACTGGAGTTTTGTCAGTGGCTGGAGGCTTGTGGGAAGAATGCAGGGAGCCCCGGAGGCAAGCGGCTCCTAGCATCACTGCCTCTGGAGGGAGGGAGAGGAGGGGCCTGTGTGGCAGGCGCCTGCTTGCAGGAGAAATACCAGCCAGTGTTCAAATGCTGGCTCTGAGTGAGCGCTCAGCTCTTCTCTGACTGGCAGAGGGGACTTCCGGGAGATTCCTGAGGGGGAGGGACTTTGAGATGCCGCTCTTAGGGTTTTGCTGAAGCAGGGGCTGCTCCAGCAGAGGGGTGAAAGAGGACAGACCCCTCAGGTGGTGTCAGGTTGGGACAGAGGTAGGGATGGGCTCCCCCTTCTGACTTAAATAGCGTGTGTCTGGGAGGTGGGTGAGGTCAGTGGAGAGGTTGGGTGGGGTACTCAGAACAGAGAGGCTTGAGAGGTATCTGGAGCCTGGAAGGTGGTGATTGGAATCTCAGCATCCCAAATGTTTGCTGAGCAAGTTTCAGGGAGGACCCTGGGCCATACTTGGCTGACTCTGAGCCTCTGATAGGGGAGGGAAGTCTGGGCCAAGGCTGCCTCCTCCTGCCTATTACTGGTTCTGTGCTTGGATTATCCCTGACCACAGAGTCCCCAGATAAAGTGGGCTTCTGACTCAGATCCTGTTGGTAGCTGGACCAGTGCCCTCTACTCTTTGCCTGGCCTTGCCCCCCCTTCTTCCCTTTGGCAATGAGGGTGGGAGGAAGGAGGCTTAGACCAGAGGCTGCTAGCAAGACCTCATGGGCAGCCCATCAGCTGAGAAGGACTTAGCTTAGGAAGTGGCCAAGTGGTGTGTATGTGCATGTGTGCATCCCCAGCACACATGCTGGAGGCAGGGATGTGTCTGGTAGCATGCACCCTGGGAGAAGCTGAGGAGGGGATGTGTTGGAGGGGCCATGGCAGAGGGACAGTGGGAAGAATCAGCTTTCGGCTGCTGGCCTGAGGCCCAGCGTGTGCTAGACACAGAGTTGTCAGTCCCGGAGCTGAGGTGGGTGGTTTCCTGTTTATGGCCCTGAGACAGAAAGCTGGGATCTGGTTACCCAGGGAGCAGAAGCCGTCTCTTAGGGAGATGCTGAGACCCAGCGTCCCTGTGCCTTTGCCTCTTTTCTGGTCCCTGGCACTGGCTCTCCTGCTGCCTGCTTTTTTTTCTTTCGCCTCTGCCCACCCAGCCAGGGTGCCGCTCTGCTGCTGCTCTCTTCTCCTTGGACCTCTCTTTCTCAGGCCTGCCTCTCACGGCCTTTGTGTGTGTTGTGCTGAGGGAGTGAGGGTGGGGGCAAAAGCCCAAAAGGGAGCAAGGCCTGAGATTTAAAGCCCTTCTCTTCTCCATGCAAGTCTCCTCCCTCCCCACATGTGTGTGGCCTCCTCGGGCTGGGGCCTGGGTCCCAGGGCAGCAGTGCTCTTCTGTCTGCTCCCTGGGTTGGGACTCTTGCAAAAAGTGGATCTGAACTGTGAAAAAAGCTGTGATGGGTGTATGCTGTCTGTGGATGTGTACACACGCCTGTATGTGCATGGGCATGCCTGTATGTGTGTGCACTTGTGTTTGCATGTGCACATGTAGAATGCAGCAGGACAGGAGACAGTAGTGTCCAGGCACGAGGTGGAGGGTCACTCCTGCCTGAGTGCTGTGGGTGGCGGGAAGACTAGATTCAGCTGATGCCTTACTTTCCTCTTCCCCACTCTGCACCTGAGTCTAGGCAGCCCAGACATCCCAAAGCTCAGCCCGGGGGCTGGATTGAAGGGTGTGTGAGGTCCTGAGAGAAAGCCTAAGTGAGGGAAAAAATCCAGGCAGAGCTCCCAGGAATGCAGAAACGGTCTGTCTCGCTAAGGTGGTCTCTGGGGTCAGGTGCCAGTGCACTGCAGAGTGAAGGGGCTGCAGAGGCAGCTTGTAGCCTGGCCCCCTCACGGCACTGCCCATGGGTGTGAGCCCAGTCTGCTGGAGGCAACTGACCTATTTTTCTTAGGAATCTTTGTGCTTTTCTGTTCTCTCTGGTGTGAATAAGCAGGAGACTGGTGAGCAGAGATGGGGCCTCCATAAAGGTTTTGGAGAATAATTCCATGTGGGCCAAGGCTTTGAGGAGATCCCAGCCAGCCTAACTGTCCTTCTGAGAAGAGAGGGGACTGGGATAGGTCCCTGAACCTGTCCTTCTAGCCCGTGCTCCCCCATCTTCCTTACCTCCCTCCTGGTGACAGTCACCCATTGAGATGGTCTGTGGCAGACAGCTTGCATACAGGCTCATCTTCACAAATTGTATGAGATGAGCCACTGTGCTCATTTTCTGGCTTCAGAGTAGGAAATGCTGACGCTTCACTGTGAGTAAATATGGGGCTTCAATTTCCTACTTAATTATCGTGCTGACCTGGCACCTTATCCGAGGAATGTGGCCTGGTGGTGCCCTCACCTGGCTCTTGCACACTTGGCCACCTGTGAGTAGGCAGGGTGCAGCCTCTGCCCAGCTGGTGGGGAGGGTGTAGAGTGGGGTGTGGCTTTGCTTTTCTGCTGAGGAGCCATTAAAGGAGCAGAGCGGAGGTTGAATTACTGACTGCTTCCTGTCAGTGGCTCATGGGGAACGGGCTCTTGGAAATACAATCCAGCCAAGAGCAAATTAAGGTTGCTAATAGCATTGCTGTCTCGTGGGCTGCTAGAGGGAGCCCGGCCTGGAGGGTTAGGGAGGAGAGGCACCCATGGGAGGAAGGAGGCCTGTGCTCCTGCCCTCCCCCCACCGCCCCCCCAGCCAAAGGCCTTGCTGTTTGGAGATGGGAAGGTTCCTGGCTGGACTAGTCTGGGCTCACCTGACTTCTGACTTCTGACCCTGAGAGGTTTGATGGGGAGTGGGGGCCAAAGGGCTGTAAGGATGCCGATGGGGAGACCATAGAAGATGGGGACTTCTCTGAGGACCTGCCTAGGCTGGATGTGGGGGTCCTTGCTGGAGGCAGAATGATGTCCAGGTGACTTCCAGCCCACCTGCCTTCTGGAAGAAGAACAAGGACACACTCTGTGTTGTGGACACAGGCCTCTTCTCCACCTCACACTTTCCAGTGCTCTTAGCTTTGCTTTGGGCCCTGGGGAATCTGTCCTCTGCCTTCTTTGTGCCATCCCTCTGGGTGTGTACCTCCGTGGGAGCCTGAGTTGCCGGCTTCCTGGAATCTCCTGGAGCCTCCTGGCTTGTCATGGAGGAGAGATTGGGGGACTATTGGGGGCTGTGCCTTTTTTGGACTCAGCAGGGATTATTTTTAGGCTGGCAGATGGAGGTGGCGGTGGCTGTCGCTGGTATTATTAGACAACAGGCCTGTAGTTTGGGAATCTGGTGCCCAGAGGAGGAGGAGAGGAAGGAGGAGGAGGAGGGGGAGGGAGGAGGGGGGGAGAAGGAGAGGGGGAGGAGGAGGGGGGAAGAAGAGGAGGAGGAAGAGGAATAGGGGGCTCCAGTAAGGACTTGTATTCATGAGCTATGGAGGCTGGTGCTCACCCCGTGATCTTGCCTTACCACAGCTGCTGCCAGACCTAGCCAGAGGGTCCTGGGTCTCAGGCAGAGTGATGCTTAGTCCAGAGCCAGCCAGAGATGGCCAGCTGCCTTCTGAGACAGGCCTTCCCTGTCATCCTTCTCTGGTCCGGGGCTGCAGGGGTCTGGCTGTCAGAACCTGCACAGAGCGTTCAGTGGGAAGGGACTGACCTCTGTTTCTGGGTGCAGTGGGGGAGAGGTCTTGGTGCCTGGGCCTATGGCCAGCAGGGTAGTGTGAATGACTGTGGGCCCCTGGAGCCTGATGCCCCCACCTGCTCCCTGAGTGACTTGGCTGACCCAGGGGACCTCCCAGTTTGCTCACTTGTGAAATGGAGATGGTTGTACCTCTGGCAGGTGGGCACTGTGGGCATTAAATGGAATTCGTATTACATGCCCAGCACTGAGCCTGGGGTGTGGTAGGTATTCAGAGGAGGTTAGGTTTGCCTGGCGGCTGAGCTCTCCCTGCTCTGGCGTCCAGGCCTCCTCTGGTGTTTGGAGTGTTTCTGCCCTGCCCTGCCTGGCAGAAGAGGTGCAGGTTGTGCACAGCTTTGTCAGGCCCTGGACGCCTTGTGTCCTTGTCCACAGGGGACCCAGTGGCAGCCCTGGACTCGGCGGCCTGCTGGGTACCACCTGGCCCAGAGAGCAGGAGGTTTATACCCTATGGGCTTCCCAAAAGGTCAGCCAGACGGCAGGTGCATCTCCCCCCCAACCTTTGCACTCCTGCTTCTCTTCCCTGCTATGGGTAAAAGCACCCAAAGTGGGCTGGGCAGAGCCCCAAGGTGCAGATTTGCTCAGCTCAGGGACTGCTGCTCCTGCCTTCTCAACAATGGCATGTGAGATCCAGGGCACCTCATGGCCCCTGCCATCCTCCTGCTGCCGCTGCCAGCTTCCCTCTGAGGGCGCAGCCTTGGGCTGCTGTGATGGCGGAGGGTCTGGGTGTCTCTCCTCTTGCAGCCCCTTCCCACCTCAGGTCACTATCTATCCTTCTCTTCCCCTCCCCGTCCCTCACCTGCTTCCCTTCCCTCCCTGCTCCCTGCAGAATCAGTGGGCAGTTGCTCCAGCCAGTCCTGCTGGGGAGAAGCCCGCCTGCTTTCTGAAAGAACAGCCTCAGCTCTGTCCCCCTCCTGGTTCTGGGTCCTTTGAAGGCCCGTGTCTCTGTGTCTCCGTGGTTGAGTCCTCTGTACCCCTGAGTTCTCTCTCGTGCCCTGGGCTGGGCTCTGCCTGCGTTCAGTTTGCATTATACCCATCTCCGTGTCTCTCTCCTTCCTTGCTTCTTGAATCTCCTTCACTCTTCGATTTGGGTTTGGTGTCCTCTGAGGTTTGAGTTTATCTCTCTCCTCCATCAAGCCCCTCTTCCCTCTTTACTGCCAGTCCAGTTACTTTTTTTTTTTTTTTGCTTTGAGCCTTTCTGGAGAAAGTGTTTTATTAGACATGTTTTGGCTCAGAAAGGATCAGGCTTAGGGAGAGGTGCTTGTGGGTGATGGTGTGAGAGGGCGCGCTGTGTGTGTGTGTGTGTGTGTGTGTGTGTGTGTGTGTGTGTGTGAAGAGATGAGGAAAGCTGGTAAATATTTCAGGGTTCAGAAAGCCAGGAGGGTTGAACTGAGTGTGGAGGCTGGCCAGGCGCCTAGCCCTCTGCCATCCTCTTGGGCAGCTCTGGCTCTCTTTGCCTTGCTTATCATCTCTGGGGCGCTTATCTCATTGTGTCCTCTCTCCAGCTGCTCATCCCTTGTGGAAAGGGTCCTTGAGAAGAGATCAGGGGCAGGACTGACTGTCTTGGGGTGGGCCTTGGGTTGTGTGCTCAGTCCTGAGTCCAGGGGCAGGTTGGGGGTGGGGGTGGAAACCAGGAGCCAGCGCCAGTGCTGGGGGACGTGTGAAAGAGGCTGCCTCATTGCCATGCAGAGAGAATGAGGCAGCGCTAGGTGCAAATGAGCAGCCAGCACTGTAGGAACCCATGTCAGAGCCAGCTGCCTCCTGGCCTTGGCCACCAGCAGCCAGAGCATCCCAGAGCCGAGCTTCACTGTTAGAAGTGGGCAACCGCCATTTCTGGCCCCTCTTCCTCCTGCCCTAGGCTCTAGGGCCAGAGCCCTGGGAAGGAGCCCCCTTCTATGGATGACCTCTATCCCTTACCAGGTAACCCAGCCCCTGGGAATAACTCCCTCCTCTTCCCCCAGGCTCTTCTATATCCTCTTTTTGTCTCCAAAGCCTGTGTTGCACACTCACACGTGCACACACACGCACAGACACACCACTCTCACATGCACAATTGCATGCATGAAGAGCTATTCTCATGCACACGTGGCACACACTCACACACAGGCGCACACACATTGCTTCCCCTGCTCACTTGTGGTGCCTGGTTTGCCCATTCCTCCTGGGTCCAGGACCAGCCCTTGTGCTCCTGGATGCTGGGAGGCAGGCTCTGTCCCTATCTGGGTGCCCCTGGGGTTGTGGGGGAGGCTCCTGCTGCAGCTGGGCCCTCTCTGTGCTTTCCCTGAGGGGCTGGACTTCAAACTTAGCCTGAAGCAAGGTTGGGGGTGGGGGGACTGGGAAGCCAGCTGGGGCCTCAGGCAGGTGAGTGCAACACTGCTATGCTCCAAAAATACTCTGTGATCTTAGCTCTTTCTCTAGAAAACAGTGATGTCACCGGTAGCCAATCAGCTTCTGGAAGGATTGCCTCCTCCTCCTTCCGCAACTTGCAGGGAGGAGAGGGAGAGGGGGAGGGGAGGGAGAGAAGGAGAGATGCACAGAGACACACAGACAACATACAGACAGACAGAGAGAGAGACGCAGACACAAATGCTCAAGCTCACAGAGAAAGAGGTCCACACAGAGAAGCAGGCAAACCCCTTCCCCTTGCACTGCGGACAGAGATCCACATATCCCCCAACACACACACAGACATGCACACGCACACACATACATGCGTGCACGCTGATAGAGACATAGAAACAGGGAGAGAGACAAACAAGCGGACAGAATCCTCACATAGAGTGGGAGCTAGAGAGAAAGAGACAAAGACACAGAGACTTGAAGAGAGACAGGCACAGAGAGACTCGGGCAAGGAGCAGGAGAGAGAGAGACAGACAGACAGGAGAGGGAGGGAGAAAAAGAACCAGAGAGACACACAGAGACAGAGAGACAGAAAGACACAGAGACAGGAAGGAGAGACAGAGACAAGAGAAGGAGATACGTAGGAGCACACAGGGGTCAGAGATGCAGTAAGAGTTAGATCCAGAGGCACCCAGACAGACAGACAGACAGGGGTTGCCTTCCTGGGCATCCTCTCTGTAGTGTGGTAGGAGGGCCCAGCGGCTCCCTGGCTTTGAGCCTCACCGAGCAGCCGCTGTCCTCGGTGCTGCCTGGAGGGCCCCGCAGGGACCGAAGGGGAGGTGGTGGGGATGGGGAAAGTTGTGGTCCAGCCTGGGGTTGTGTTGGGTAGTGGGATGGAAGGCAGGAGGGAGAGACTTCCCCAACTGTCCTTTTCACTGGGAAGGAAGCTGGACAAGGTGACTTTGTGGGCACAGAGGCCTAGTGTGGGGGTGAGGAATGTCAGGCTGGAGGTGGGGGCTGCATGCCTCATTTAGGGGCGCAGGAGTGTGTTCTGAGGCATGTGAAGTGGTGGCTAGGTTAACCTGTTTACTGCGTCCTCCAGTTTAGGGCTGAGGGTGGGGGTGGATCTCTCTCGCCACATCCCCCTCCCCTGCCAGGTGGATGGGTGCACCCCATCCAGTCATATGATTTGTCTTCCCCCTTAGTTGGTTGAGGTTGGCAGCCCCAGGGTCCCCCTCTGTCCCCAGCATCTGGCTCTCCTAATGGTGATTTCTAAGTCTTCTTAGTCTGATAGGTTAGGGACTTGGAAATGGGAGGGCTGGAGGCCCCTCCTGCTCCCTGCTCTGCGGAAGAGGGATTGGGAGGAGGGGCTTGGAGAGGCCAGCTCAGGCCTGTGGGGCTTTCCCTCTGGTTCTACCATGAACAGCCTCTGCTCGGCTCATTAGGGATTCCCCTGCTCCTGCATGGAGTACTCTTATTTTGTGCTGCAAACCTCAGGCTGAGCTGGGGGTGGGGCGTAGGAGGATGGCTGGCTCTGCGGCTCCTACCAGGCTGTAATAGAAGCTTCCTGGTGCAGGGAGACATTTCGTGTTTACCCTCAGCTGCAGCAAGCCAGGGCCACGGTCTCCGCAGAGAGGCTGAGGCCCTTCCACCTTCTTGGTGGCCAGACTCGTTAGAATTTGGGGAGATGTTAAATGGGGCTGGCCCGATCATGGTTCTGCTCTTCGGCATTGGGGAGGGAAGGTCTGGCTTGTGGGACTGAAGAGAACTGCTTCCCCCTCTGCTGCTCCCCCATCCTTCTCTTCCTCAGGTTCCTGGATATGGGGCCCAGGGCTGTGGGAGGCCTAAGCAGGGAGGTGGGTGAGCTCCTCTTCAGGAGGAGGGCTGGGGGCCCGCTGGCCTAGAGGAGGGGAACGGGGGTGCAGAGGTCCTTGGACAGGGGCAGGGGCTGCCCCTGGGGCCACCGGGGCAGGATCTCCTTGTCATCTCCTTTTCTGCATCCCCAATTCGCTGTCCTGTTAGGTGCCCACGGCCTGCGAGAGGAGCCTGAGTTTGTGACTGCGAGAGCCGGCGAGAGCGTGGTCCTGCGATGCGATGTGATCCACCCGGTGACAGGACAGCCCCCGCCCTATGTGGTAGAGTGGTTCAAGTTTGGGGTGCCCATCCCTATCTTCATCAAGTTTGGCTACTACCCGCCCCATGTGGACCCTGAGTATGCAGGTAAGGTCTGGGCCACAGGAGCTCCTTTTGTTTCCCTCCTTGGTTCTGGAGAGGCTGCCCCTTCCAACCCAGGCCTTCTAGGCTCTCACTGGTTGCTGGTCCTGGTTGGGATTCCTCCTACCTTTATCTCTGTTGCCTCTTATCTTTTCTGACTGGTCTGTTATCTCTGTGTTCCACAGTCTCTGCCTCTTTCCTTCCATCCTTTGGACTCTGGTAGGTTTTAATTAAGTGGTGGGGAGGAGAGGGAAAAGGAGGTGATGCAGACATGAAGCCCTCCTATACAACACAGCCAGGGTGTGCAGGGGGCAGAGGCAAGAGTGAGAGGCAGGGAAGCCTGGAGCGCCTGGCGGGGAGAGCAGGGCTGGGCAGGAGGGCAGCTCCATGCAGGAGGAAGCTGAGTCACAGCCCTGTGCCCCGGCCAGGCTGCTGGCAGCCGCTGCAGGGTTTGCTCTGTCTGCCTTCGCCCACTCCCTCACTGTGGCTCTGAGGCTGGGCCTCATCCCATCCCTGAGTGTCAGTGAGCGTCAGCCAGGCTGTGCTGCTGGCAGGCCTGCTCGCTGTCTCCTGTGCCGCTACAGCCCCCCTCCTCACCGTAGATGTCTTGCTCTGAAATTCCTCCTGCCAGCAGAGGAATTTGGATTCCTGCGGCTGGAGTAGGTTCACTCTGAGGACCTCACTGAGAGCCCCTGCTAGCGCCTGCCTGCCAGCCTGCCAGGGAGGAGGCCGTGGGGCGTGTCCAAGTGTGTGCATGAGTGTGTGAGGTGTGTGAATGTGCACGACTGTGTGTGTATTGGGGTTTAAAGGAAGAGAGGAAGCTGCAGGACCCTGCTTTTATCTTTACTTGTGGCTTCTGAGGTCTGAACTGCATTTCTCTCCAAAAGCTTCCATTTCTGTCTCTCTCTCCCTCTCCCTGTCTCCCTTCCCTCCTTCCCTCTCTCCTGATCCTGCTCCCTCTCTCCCTGCTGTGTCTGTCTCACTCTCTTTGGCCGTGTTTGGTTTCGATAGTCTGGTTTTAGGCAGCTGGCCAGTGTGCAGACAAGATGGAAAGCAGTGTAGGTGGTGAGGGTGGGGTGAGGGCTGGGCTGAGGTGGTGGTTGAGTGGTGGGAGGACCCTGAGGGCAGCTCCCATCCTCATCTGGAGGAGGGAGAGGTAATCTCCGTTCTGCTTGGCTCCTGCTGCAGCTCTTACCTTCTCATCCCATGAGAGAGACGAAGCTGGCCTCCTCGTGGCAGGGAAGATGGAGTTATGGCGGGTAGCTTTGGGGTCTTTGCTCTGCCTGCTAGCTCTTTCCTCATTTTCAGGCTTATAGGCCCTGGCCTCTCAACTCCTGGGGGTGCTGGGCTCTGGCTCAATGGGGATGACAGGTCCCCAGCCTGCCTTCCCTCTGCCCTACCATAGGGAAGCCAGATGGAGAGGGTGCTGGGTATGGGGACCCAGCTGGGACAGGGGTGTCGCTCAGCCTGAATGGAGGTTTAGAGCCCTGCCCGAGACTCCCTACCTCATTCTCTTCTGTCCACCCTTCTCTCTCCCTTCTTCCCTCCCTCTCTCTCCCTGTCTCCCCTCAGTGCTGTATTCCTCACGCCTTTCCTTTGTCCCAAGAGATCTCCAGGAGAATGGGAGTGTTCTGAGGACCTGAGGCTCTTCTCAGTGCAGACACAGAGTTGCCGTTGCAGCTGGGACGGGTCCAGTGAGGCTGGAGGGCTGGGGTGGGGGGTGGGGAGAGTGGCTCCATGGCCAAGGCTTTGTGCCTTTTCTTTTGCCACCTGTTGCTGGAGGTTGGTGCCAGCTGTCACTGTGGGGCCCTGCTGTGGGAAATGGTCTGAAGGTTATGACGAGTCTTCTCCCTCTAGCTGGATTGGGGAGTGTTGAGTGGCTGGTCTCGCCCTGATGGCCCCTGGGCCTTTTGTCTGCTGTGTCCCCCAGGCCGGGCGAGTCTTCATGATAAAGCATCCCTGCGGCTGGAGCAGGTTCGCTCTGAGGACCAAGGCTGGTACGAGTGCAAAGTGCTCATGCTGGACCAGCAGTATGACACCTTCCACAATGGCAGCTGGGTCCACCTCACCATCAATGGTGCGTATGGTCCTCCTTCCCAGGGAGGGGGTGCATCCTGGGAAGACTGCTCTCTGAGGGCCTGCTTTAGGGGGAGCCTCTTTACTGCCTTCGCCCCATCCCTTCTGTGAATCCCTGCTGTAAGGAGGAGCCTCAGCATGGTTGGGCCCCATTAGATATCAGTTCCTGCCTCCCGCACCCCCTCAGTCGTCTCCCTAGAGCCTCTGGGGTCAGTGGGGGTGCACAGGAGGAGCAGCTCCCTGGGCACAAGGTGGGTTTTCTGTGGGTGGTGGTGTAAGAGTACCTTAGAGGGAGGTAGGAATCTGGTTCTTGAAACCAGGAGGGGTAAGGCTTTGTGGAGGCCAAATTGGTAACTGCTGGCACCAGTTCCCAGCCTTGGGAAGACCCTGCCAGCCCAGGAAATGCCTTCCCACTCTTTAGTGGAATTCCTGGAGTCCACCACTACAGTCTTCCTTTATGGTTTAATATTTTGGTTCCTTGCATCCGAGTAATATGTATTAAGAGCCTGTTGTATGCCAAGCCCTCATTAGATGGGGGGAAGACAATGGGCGCACCCAGATGCGGTCCCTGCTGTGCCAGATTTACTGTCCAATCCAACCTGAGAATCCTGGGAAGAGTCACAATGTTCATGGCTATCAGTTATTTATAGCTCAGGTCAAGTGAATTGTGCTGTGTGGTGATGCTTTTCAAGTTTCCGGGCAAGGGCACGGAAGCCCTTCGCAGAGGCCCTGGGTGAGTTTGCTTGGTTCCCGGTGTCGGCCTAGGCTGGGCCCTTGGGGTCTCCCCGGGTGGAGAGTCCCCCCATGTCCCTGGAAGTCCTTAATTGGGAAGAGATACCTGGAGGAGCCAGGAGAAGCTGGAACCATGGAGAAAATTTGAAGGAATGTGGTTCCCATAGTGCCAGGGGAGCAGGGCTTTTTGTTCTGTTTTGTTTTTCTGGGCAGACCGTTATTCTTCTTTATTCAATTTATGACAAAACATGTTTGGCCACCACCGTGTTGCAGACACTGCAGTGACTGAGGCCTCTACTGCGTATGTGTTTTGGGTGCCCCACACAGCCTGGGTCCTCATGGTTTGATGTCTGTAGCTGTAGGTGCTGTGCTTGGGAGACAGGAATTGATGTTGTTGCTGGCTTGGGAGCTTCTCACAGTAGTGATCTGCCCCAAAGGATGGCTCTGTGTGCCCTGCCTTGTGGGGTTGGGTCATTCCCCCCAGGGGTTGGGTCAGGCCATGCTCCTTCTGGCTTGAGAACCTACCCAGGGTCCTGGAGGAGCAGAGTGTTTTAGCCAGAGCACTGGCTTCTGGAAAAAGCTAACAGAGATGTGGCCCTTGGTCAGTGTTGTCCAGGCCACCTGACCCATCAGAGGCAGTCGGTTCATGTCAGTCAGGCTTGGGAGACTGATTGGAAGCTTATTTTAAGTTTTGGGTGGGCTGTCCCCACCACCCGGCAAGCTTTTGAGTCACCTCCTATTGATGCCAGCTGTTGTGTGCGCTGGGAATGAAAACTCTTCTTAATATCAGCCCAAGCAAAACATCATTAGGGAGGCAAACCTGCTGCTGAGAGCTTCACCGACTGCACACTGAGCCAAGAGCCCCACGTGCCTTCCCTCTTTTGTGCCCTTCCTAACCTGGGCTGGAATTGCCTCCAAGTGCCGCCTCCTTTCCTTTTGCATCATCCTGCTGGTGTCCTTTTCAGTGGAGACATCAGGTGTTCAGTAGACCCTCACGTGACAGGAAGGTGGAATTCAGCTTGGCATGTGTGTTTTATTGCCTCTCTCTCTTAGTTTGCAAGAGTGGGAGTTGATTCTTTGGGAATTCCTACTTGCTGAGAGTGGAATGAGCATGGAACAAGACCCTGAAAAGACTTGGAATCCACTGCATATTAGCTGTGTGATCCTGGGCAACCGAAGTCACCTCTCTGAGCTCCAGTTTTCTCAGTTCCCAAGAACAATGCCTATTTGCAGGGCTGTTGTGTGGAGTAAATGGAATGCCTTGTGAGAAAGGGACCTGCGCACTGTCTGGAACGTTGATTACATGTGGGTAATTGTGTGTAAGATGCTGGCCATCCTCCTTCTCAAGAGAGAAAAAAAGATGAAATCAGATGAAAATGGACCAGCAGGGTTGTAGTAACACATGAAGGACCTTAGGCTGGAAGATGCAGGGGACTGTGGGAGTTTGAAAGTCCTTGTGAATCCACCAGTTATTATCCATTCAAAATGCATTCTTGAATCTCTGCTCTACGGCAGGCTCTGGGGACACAGCAGTGGGCATGACCCAGCTCCCAGGGAGACTTCAAGAGGCTGTCAAGTCCAGAGACAATTGCAGTGTGGGGTTTGGGAGCACAGGGAGGGAGAGCTTCCATGAGGAAATGACCCTGTGCAGAGATCTGAGCAGGAGGAAGAGGTAGCAGGTGCAGGGGCGGGGTGTGGCAGTGTGTTCCAAGCAGACGGAACAGCATGCCTGGAAGCCCAGAGGAAGGAGACCAGTGCATTCAGGGAACGTGGATGGGTTGTTCATATGGACCTGTTGGGCAGAAAAGCTGAGTGTGCACCTTCTGCTCCAGGCTTTAGAACCAGGGCTCATCTCTTACCAAGGAGCCTACCTCCCAAATGGGTAGAACAGAACAGATACCTCCCAAGGTGAGAGACCTCCCTCCTTCTATTCCCCTTTCCCTTCTTATCAAGTTCTGAGGTTCCTTCCAGCATAAATATTTCCATTACTGAAGAAAAGTGTCTGCAGTGCCAACATTCCATTGCTTCCAAATGAGAATGTTTAATGTCAGGCATTTTCTGACAGGGATCACCTTTGGAAAATGAAAGGCCAGTGAAAAATTAGAATTACAAATTGTCTCATTCTCCTTCTGTGTTTTCTTGAAGACACAGTTGGGTGGAAACAAACCTGATTATTTCTTTATCACACATAAAATACCGGAGAAGCCCAAGCCAAGCCTTGCTTCAGGTTGGTGAATTACTGGAGGAGAGGCCAGCCTGTTTCTAACCTGCACTATTAATTATAGGGCACTTGTAAAAAAGAATTAAGCCTGGGAAAGCAGCTGGCAAGCTAATACCTAATTCAGTACATAATCAAGAGTCAAACCATTATTTTCCTGAAAACTTGAAATTGTGCAAAGCACTTTCCTGATTAGCACCTAAATAATAAAGTAATTATGTAATTAGTAATTAATTTGTCACTTCAGGATGTAATTTAATTTATTATCTTTTCTTTTAAGCTTGACACCGGAGGTAGTAGAGGCTGTGGCTGTAGTAACTGTTTCAAGAGGGCTCTGTTGGGGATGAGCACACCTTCCAGGGAAGGAGAGATGCCTGGAGGTTAGGATTCCAGGATTCCTCCACAAGGATTTGGAGTGACTTTTACCATTATTTCTAGTGTATTGGACGCTGGACAAGAATTGACTTTGCTGAGGATGTGTCGTGTGTGTTGTGTGTGATGAAGAGTGCATCTTAATTTATTCCATATTCACTCTCCAAGAGCTTCCTGTGCCCACACTGAGCTAAGGGCTTTGGAGATTATTGAAAAAAGTGGTCTTGCCATGGTCTTGCTCTTGTTTTATGTGTTTGCATTTGTGCTGGTCTGTGGGTGTGTATGTGAGGGCGCCCTCGTTCATACCATTCATTTGTCCACTCAGCAGATGTTGGTTGAGTACTGCATGCCAGAACTGTGCTAAAAGCTGGGCATACGGTGGGATTTATGGAAAAGATCTCCTCTCTCAAGGAGAGTTGTGATAAGTGCTGTAAAAAAAATGAAACAGTCTGAGGGGATGGAGAATGCTGGAAGTGCCGTCCTAGATGGGCTGACCAGGTGAGGCAGACGTGGCATTTAGCAAAGACTTGTGTCAACTGAAGCATGAGCCCCAGTGTAGAGTTGCAGGCAGGGAGGATGGCAATGCAAGGGCCCTGAGGTTGGGCGTTGTTGGACACTCCAGGATGACAGACAGCTGGTGTAGTTAGAGCACAGGGAAGCAGCACATAATGGGGGCATGGTTGGCATGGTGGGGGCGGGTGGGACCACAGCCCAAAGCCCTGTGACCATTCTCAGGGCAGGGCTGTCTGGGGAGGGTGGCCCTCTCAGAGTTTCTCACGAACGCCTCAGAGGCTCCTGGAGAGGATGGCGGTGATAGTAATGGCCTTTTATGTCTGTTTACATTTTGCAAGATCCTTCTCACAGACTTGATCTCTGTTATTCCTCACATCAGTTCTGAAGGGTGGGGGATTTAGATGAAGCCCAGAGGCAGAGGGACTTGCCCGGGGTTGCTCAGCAAGGGGCAGGCTAGCACTTGAACTTGATCCTGAGCGTTGGGTGCCTTGCTGGGCTCGCAATGGGCTGCTCCAGCCTGGCGTTGTGGACCCTCAGGGCTGGTGTTCAAAAGCAGGGGCCCCTCACTTCAGAGGATCGCAGAACTGATCGTCCAAGGGGTCAAGATTGACCAGATTACTTGTACAAGCAGCTCAGACAAGTGAGACTGAGTGTCTTAAAAGCCAATTATCCAAACAGGATGGACTTTTGTCACAATCCAGTGCAGGTGATGGGGGGACAACCTGGCATAATTAGAGGAGAATTAAGAGGGGCATAGCCTGCAGAGTGGGCTGTCTGCCTTTATCCATGGAAGCCAGAACAGGAGGAAGGTGGATGATTTTCTCTGTAGAATCTGGGAAAAGGGAGATTCCATGTAACCTTGGCCTGTGATCTGTGTGAGGCCTAGATGGGGCTCAGAGGGTGAACGTCCTGGAAATGTGAGGGCTGGTTGGGCTGGGGTTGAGGCAGGAAGGGTATCATGGATGATCGGGAGGTGAAGGATTTAACAGTGATGGAACAGTCTGTGGAGATGGTGGCAGCATGTGCTCTGTGAGGGCCACGAGAGAGCTGTTGTGTTTATCCTCGTGTCCCTAGTGCTGAGCACGGTGGCTTCCCTGTAGTGTATGCTCAACAAATATTCCCTTATTAGGAATTAGCTAAGTACAATGGAAAAGTTTAGAATTTGGACCCAGCTAGACTGACTTTGAATTTCAGGTCTCCCCTCCCCTTGTAAAATTCGGGAGCAGAGTATTTTACCTGTCTCCACCTTCCTTCCTTCATCCTTACACCTTGCATGAACCTACGAGGGTTACATATGAACACACCAGACGTGGTGCCTGGCGAGGGTGGCTACTGCATGCAGGGCAGCTGCTCGGCTAACTCTACCCTGCACCTTTGTGGTATTTTTGCAGCTCCTCCCACCTTTACAGAAACACCCCCCCAGTATATCGAGGCCAAGGAGGGTGGCAGTGTTACCATGACCTGCACAGCTTTTGGGAACCCCAAGCCCATTGTCACCTGGCTCAAGGAGGGGACACTCCTAGGTGCTAGTGGGAAATACCAGGTAAGTGTGGTTCTACCTTGGGGCCGCTGCACTCGAGCCTTGTTGCCCACCCTCCCTTTGCCCATTTCTCCCTCTCCAAGGCGGTCTCCCACTTCATGAGACCAGTGACATTCTGTGCAATGGCACAGAGTGGAGATGGAAACAGCAGGCACGCTGGCTTGGCCACAGGCATAGTGTCCATGTTGTTGGAGGGAGATGGAAAACAAGGCACCTGCCTCCGTAACCCCCAGGTGCATGAGCCCTGAGGCTGTCTCTGCCTGAGGATGGCGTTGGTGGGGCCCAAGGGCGGGTGCTGAGCTCTGTCTCTCCTTGGTCCCAGGTAAGTGACGGCAGCCTGACTGTGACATTGGTCAGTCGAGAGGACAGAGGTGCGTACACCTGTCGTGCATACAGCATCCAGGGCGAGGCTGTCCACACCACCCACCTGCTTGTCCAAGGTAAGAATGATTTCTCTAGCCTCTTTATGCCCTGGGCCTTTCCCAGGGACTTCCAACCCAGCGGAGCGGTGGAGCGGTGTTCCCAGGGCATGGTTGGCACAGCTGAAGCTGGGTGGAGACATGGGCAGCCCATGAGGAGCTGGGTGGGGGCTCCTCCTGCATATCGTGTACCTCATGGCTGGAGCTCCCACGGTGGCCTGCTGTGGCCATCACACAGGGTGGTGGGAGGCACTGTGCTGAGTGGGTTTCTGGTTTCTCTAAATGTCCGGGTAGCATCCTGCCATGGCTCCACCTTCCCCAGAGGTAGAGACCTCCCTCAGGTCTCCATCCATTAGTGATGGCATCAATAAATAGAGGAATTCAATCCAAACCCCAGATGCTTAAATAACACTGAGGGTATTTGGCAGCTGCTAGTCTGCCCCACCTGGGGCCCTGGAGTCCCCAGAAGTGGTGGTGTCCTCCTCATGCTGAGCTATCCACCCGCTCTGCCTCCCTCCCAGTGCCTGCAGGAGGAGTGGGTGATGCTGCTGGCGGCTACCTGGGCTGCTGGGGCGTGTGCTCTTCTGGCCTCCTTCTGACATGAAGTGCTGAGCGGCAACATGGGCCAGTGGTCCATCTGCTGCTTGGAGGAGAGCAGCCCTCTCAGGAGAGAGCCAGGTGGCAGCTGTGGCCTGTCTGGAAAGCCAGCACCAGGGACTGCTGGAATTCCACCCTCTTTTGCTCCACTTTCCCCCCTTCCCTCTCTCCCCTGAGCTGCCCTCTTAACGTCTGGCTGGTAAACAGCACAAGCCCCTTCTCCTCCAGAGGCAAGATTATTCCTTGCTCTGGATTGAAAAGAGTGGCCTTTCTCCCTCCTGCACGTCTCCTGCTCCGGGCTCTGCTGAAGAGAAGGATGGGCAGGAAGGGCTGTGTGTGTGTGTGTGTAGGTGGGGTTGGATGACTGGTTTGGTGACAGGATTTACAGAGGGGTGTGCATGGGGGTGAGGTGTGGCTGTGTACCAAGAAGGGTGTGTGCAGCTGGCTCGAGGGGTGGGGCACGCCGGTGGCTACACCCACTGCCTTTTGCATCTCTGGGACCTGCAGGCAGAGTGAGAACCTGAGCACTGACAGCAGCTAGAAGGTCCGCATGACAGCTGCCTGGGGTTGTGCAGCTAACCCTTGGGCTGGTGCTGCCCCCTCCCGGGGTCCAGGCACCCCTTCCTGGGAGGCCCTGGTGCTGCTGTTCTCCCCTTCCCCACAAGGTGAGGTCATGTTTGTTTCCTGTTTCCCCAGGGCCTCCCTTCATAGTGTCCCCTCCTGAGAACATCACTGTCAACATATCCCAGGATGCTCTGCTCACCTGTCGGGCGGAGGCGTATCCCGGCAACCTCACTTACACCTGGTACTGGCAGGATGAGAACGTCTACTTCCAGAAGTGAGCGTCCTGCCCTGACCCCTCAGAGGGGTTCCAAACCAGTCCCCCTAGGGCAAGGCCTTGAGCGGGGGCTACCGCAGGCTGCCCTTCTACTCTGGGAGTTTGGAGAGGGGGTGGTCTGATCTGTGTGTCCCACGTGTCTGCAGAGAGGGGCCTTGAGAGGGACCCCGGGAACGCAAGGCAGTGCCCGGTCTTCTGCCTCATCCGTGGGAGTGAGGGGACTCATTGCTACCTTGCTTTGGTGTCTCATGGAAGATCCTCTGCTCCCACCTGGCAACTTTGACCCCTCCTTGTCTCCTTGTAGCGACCTGAAGCTGAGAGTGCGGATCCTGATTGATGGGACCCTGATCATCTTCCGGGTGAAGCCTGAGGATGCGGGAAAGTACACCTGTGTCCCTAGCAACAGTCTGGGGCGCTCCCCTTCGGCCTCGGCCTACCTGACTGTGCAGTGTGAGTAGGGGCGAGGGAGAGCCCTGGTTGGTGGGGGTTCCAGAAGGTTCAGGCCACATTGGCCAGCCTGGAGGCTGGAGGGCAGCAGAGACCAAGCATCATTTGAGGGGATGTGGGTGGAGGAATGACTGAGGCAGGAAGGAGGGACAGCCCAAGAGAAGGCCGACACCTGGGCTGGTCAAGTGAGGTAAAGCTAGCACTTGCTGGGCATCTTCTCTGGGCCAGGCATCGCTACATGTGTTAGCTAATTCATTCCATTGGCCAAGCTTAGGGTGGATTCAAGGATAGGCAGACCGTCTGGACAATGGTCCTTGCATTGAATGCTAGCTCACATCTTTGTCTGCACCTTGAATGAGATGCTCTCTGGTGCTTTTTTTCTCAGGTATCTGAGGGAGTATAGCTTAAACCGGTGTAGGGTAGATTTCCTGCCAGCTTTCCACCTTCCCCCACCGTGGATGGGTGTGTAGGGCGAGGGGGACAGAACCTTGTTCTGGGGTGACTTGATCCAGTTCTGCCAACAACTGACTCCCTCTCGGCTTCCTCATTGTGCTTCTCTAGGGCTGCCAGAGATCCACATGAATGAGCTGCTCCTCCTGCCAGAACAATCGAGGGCTTTTGTGGGAGCACAATAATTCAGTTTGCTAATCTTGACTACTTCAGTGTCGTCATTGCTTTCCCACCCCCTGGCAAGGTGATCATTGTGAGAGAGAGAGAGAGAGAGAGAGAGAGAGGAAGGATGAGGAATGAGGATTAATTTCTTCCTTTTGATTTGCTGATGGCCCCATGACTCAGGCAACAAAGGTGCCATGTTGCTGCTGTAGGTGACAGGCTCTCCATCACTTGAGGGCTGGTGAGGGAGAACTGCTCACCCCCAAAGACATAGAGTGGCAGAGTGAGAAACGTCACAGTCTAGAGAGGGTGGCCTGGAGTCAGCATTTGAGCTGAGGACAAGTAGAAGAGCAAGTGGTGACTCCAGGAGGCAGGGCTCTTCTCAACTCCGCTCAGCAGAGATGGGTGTCTGTGCTTGTCCACTGTTGAATGTTGTGGTGGTGGAGCCAGCCAGACCGGTGAGCCCCATCCAACTCTGAACCTCACATTCTCATTGTTTCTTCTCTATACGATGATTTTGCCGTGGGGGCAAGGGTGTCATTTCTCTACTCCCACTGTCAACAACTTAAAAGGACTTTCAGCATGCTATAAGTCCCAAGTTTTTAAGAGCTGTGAGGTCCCCGAAAAGCTGTGTGACCCAGGACATCAGGTCTGTCCCATACAGGCCTGCAGTAGGAAAAGGAAAGTCAACAAGCTATTGATGAGTGATCTGCCATGTGTCCAAGCTGTGCCGGACATGAAGGAGTTGAGGGAGGGAAGACTTCACTTGGAGCAGCAGCCAGTCTGGCTTGTGTCACCTGGGCAAGAAGGTGTCCGTGGTGGAGGGAGGGAGCTCACAGGGTGGTCTTCAGAAGGATGGTGAATCTAAGCAGGATTAAGGCCCCCATCCATGAAGCTGTGGGCTGTGTTTCTGCTGAGAAGGATGTGTGGTTTCCTGTCTCTCCCCAGCACCATCACCCACTCCCACTTTTCCTTTTTTACCTCCTTCCTGCCTTCAAAGAGAATCCGGGGGGTGAGATTTTCAGGTGGGTGAGACAAGGATCTTTATTTTTGCTAAAAAGCAGTGTTCAGAGTGTTTCCCATTCATAAACCCTTTGAAAATCTTGGAGGAAAAAAAACTCGACCATACAAAAGTAGGAAGCAATGGTTAAATATATAACTCGGCCTGGTATTTATGTAATGCTGTTCTCTGAAGAGCTCCAAATGCTTAAAAGACAGTAGCTCATTCATCCGCACTTCCTCCCTTTAAGTTCTGGATCTTTCTCCTCGGTAGCCTGAGGGGCAGTGGAGAGAGTGGAGAGGTGGTGACTCACCCACATCACAGGATGTGTTGTTCCCGCTGCTCTCCAGAGAGCCTCTCGTCTGTTCTGTGGCCAAGGCTGACTCTGCATTCCAGCTGCGCAGATGGGAAACTGAGGCCTGGGGAGGCTGGACAGCCAGCAGAACAAGAGGAGGGAAAAGAGCCGCCTCATGTTCATGCCTCTGATTGCCTTACGCATAGACCTGACTTTCCTCTTTTGGCTTAGAATGTGGAGAGAAAGGAACTGCTTGGTGTCCAAGAGAGACTTGGGATAAGGAGGACTGGGGGAGAGTGTGGTCAAATGTTGGTTTTGAGATTCGGCGTCTAGGGGCTGGGGAAAAGGACATTGAGAGCCCTCACCCAGCAGTCAAGTCCACGTGTAGAAGCATTTGAGGAGTGCTGCAGACTTGGGCAGGCTAGCGCGTCCCTTTGAGTGCCCCCAAGCATTCAAAACAGAAGTTCTTAAGAATACAGTAGGCTGGACAGACAAAAGAAGTCTGCAGCCTGCACTGGGGCAGCCTGACGTGGCCTCTGTGCCATAAGCCCAAGGGCCGGGGTTTGTCCGTCTTGTTCCCTGTGGTGGGCCTAGCCCCGAGAACATGTGCGGTGCTTACTGAATGAGCGGATGGTGTGAAAGGTGGGGACTTGGAGTCGGAGCCTCTGGTTGGGACCCTGGGCTTTGTGTAGTGGCTCTGTCCCCTGCCCGGATTTCTCACTTCTTGTCTTTCTTCTCTCCCACCCCACACTACTCCTCTGCAGACCCAGCCCGTGTCCTCAACATGCCTCCTGTAATCTACGTGCCCGTGGGAATTCATGGTTATATCCGCTGCCCTGTGGATGCAGAGCCACCGGCCACCGTGGTCAAGTGGAACAAGGATGGCCGCCCCCTGCAGGTTGAGAAGGTGCTAGGGAGACGCATGCAGGGTCACAATGAGATGCACCCTTCCGACACTGAGAGGCTGCCTCTGGGGGTCTAGTGCCCTATCAGGACCCCTCCACTCCCCCCTCAGAAAACTCTGGGAAACCAAAGAGTTGCTTTCCCTGGGGATCTACAGTCTGGCAGGGGTTTTGACATTCTCCCAGGGCACTTAGATGACCCCCACCCTGGGCTGGCCAGTGCTCTGCCAGAGTCTGCTGCCTGCTTGGCTAGTGGAGCTGGCCCAGCTCAGGTCTGGCCTGGAGGAGGCTGGGCTCTAGTGTCCGCTCCCTGACCATTGCTCCCTGCTCTGCTGTCTGTGCTCCGGCAGAACCTGGGTTGGACCTTGATGGAGGATGGCTCCATTCGAATTGAGGAGGCCACAGAGGAGGCTCTTGGCACTTACACCTGTGTGCCTTACAACACCTTGGGGACCATGGGCCAGTCTGCTCCTGCGCGGCTTGTCCTGAAGGTGAGGCCCAGGGCTGTGAGCAGTCTCCCCGTGGGTGGGCGCCTGAAGTGCCCATCTTCATGGCCTTGCTGTGCTCTCCCTAGGATCCCCCGTATTTTACGGTGCTACCAGGCTGGGAGTACAGGCAGGAAGCTGGCCGGGAGCTGGTCATCCCCTGTGCGGCTGCGGGGGACCCCTTCCCAGTCATCACGTGGAGAAAGGTACCTCTGGGTTCTGGAGCTCCCGGGAAGCGTGGTGGAGGGTCAAGGGCCCTGGAATGGCTCTATTCTGACGGGGCCAGGTGCTAGGTAGTTAGGGTGATCTCTAGAGCAATGGGCACCCTGGAGGAGTACAGGCCCAGCTCTCAGGTATTGCCCTCTCCATCCTTTTCTCAGGCCCCTGAGGTATTGGTGGCTTCTCTTCTTCCCTGCCCTACCTGGCTCCTCCCTGACCACCCTCTCCCTCCTCCTCCTTGCCCCCTTGTTTGGCCAAGGTAGGGAAGCCCAGCAGAAGCAAGCACAACACCCTGCCCAGCGGGAGCCTCCAGTTCCGAGCCCTGAGTAAGGAGGACCACGGGGAGTGGGAGTGCGTCGCCACCAACGTGGTCACCAGCATCACTGCCAGTACCCACCTGACCGTCATCGGTACGTGGCTGTGGGTAGGCGGGCTGTGGTTTGGGTGCTGGGGACTGTCTGCTCTCTGTGGGCCTCTTTCCCGAGTCTGTCCACCCCTGAACCAGGAGCCTGCTGCGTGCGGCCCTAGCCCTCTGTGGGCTCTGAGTAAGGGAAGGTGACATGGGGCCTTTCTGGAGAGATCTTTTTCTGACGAGGACAGGCAAAATGTACCCAGCACCTCCCCTGACACAGAAGTGAGGCCCCTGCATGGCCAGTAGCTCCTCCTCAGGGCCCTGAGTCTAAGGCCTCGTGGGGAGGCTGGAAGGATTGGAACCAGGGGATCTGGGAGGGGTGATCGCATGAAGATCTGCGGGCTGGGCCTAGCTTGGAGGTGGTTACAGGTGTTCTCGTGACCTGGGCACTGGTATTATGCTTCCATTTCCTCTGCCTGAGGTGTGTGTCCCCAGGACCTCAGCCTGTACCATTTTGCCTGCCCCTCTGGGGACTGACAGCTCCAGTCCTAACAGCAGCAACACTTTTTGAGCATTTACCACCAGTGTTAGGCTCTGTACCAAGTGGTGTCTCTTTGTTTACAATTTATGAGGTGGGAGCTGGTGTACCTTCGTTGAATCTGAGGCGGGCATGGATCAAACACCTCGCCCAGCATTGCATCACTAATAAATGGTGGGCTCAGGACTCAAAGCCAAGCAGAAGTTGTCAGTCGCTGTGTTGTGCTGTCTCTCACATTGGTGTTTGGAGGGAATATGGCTATCTCATGAGGCCAGAGAACTTGACAGGAGAGGGGCTTTTTGGCTTTGCCTTGTGACCCTAAGGGAGAGTGTTTCTATGCTCACCAAATGAGCACAGAACTTTGGCTTGGGATGATGAGGGTTCTGGTTCCCTTTGGCCCATGTTCTTAATGCTCATGTAATCTGCTGCTGCATGGACTAGACTGCACGGTGGGACGGGTTTCCTTCTTCAACCCTACTACCCAGTAGGGCCAGGGTGCCCCCTCCCCAGAGCATCCCTCATCCCTAATCACTCCCCTTGGGATACTTGGGCTACTATGCAGCAAGATTATGGGAGCCCAGCTCAATGGGCTCAGTGCTTTTCAGCCTGAGAGGTCTCTACTTGGTCTCCAGGCACCAGCCCCCATGCCCCAGGCAATGTCCGGGTCCAGGTCTCCATGACAACTGCCAACGTGTCTTGGGAACCAGGCTATGATGGAGGATTCGAGCAGACATTCTCAGTTTGGTACGGACCTCTGTGAGTCACCCCCGCATGTTTGCTCTCTGCTTCTCCCTCCCCAACCCCCTGACTTCACTCGGTCCCTGGGTGGGTGGAGGTTATGAGAAGGATATGGTTCTTCACCTGCCAGACCTCCAGACAGTGAGGTGTGTCAACACAGTGACTAGTTTCTTGGGGATGGGTGTGTCCGTGAGGGACTCTGGGCCATCCTGTATTCCCAGCCTGGAACATTTGGGATGCCGATTTGGGCTGTTGCCTGAATTGTCCGTCACCCTCTGCTGCTCTCTCCCAGCTTATCTCACTGCCCCTTTTTGTGTCCTTGGTTCATTCTTCTTCTAGGTTCCTGTGTCCTCTGGAGTCTGGAAGAGACTCCTAATCCTCAAGGGCATTGTGAAACAGCCCAGCCGGAAGTATAGAATCTAATTTTTATTCTGTTCCTTTCCCAGTGGTTTCAGAAACCAGTGTCACATGGCGCTCACCTTCCTGGCCTTGTCTTCAGCATCTGAATTTTCTCTCTAGGACTGTGTATCTATCGTTTTTTTTTAATCTCTGTTATTAATTTAGCAAGATGCAGTGATTTGCAATCTTTGCCTAAACCTTAGGTAGATAGAGATCTCAGCAATGCATGAAGCAGGCTGAGGACAGGAGGTACAGGAATGGTGGAAAGAGAAGCCACACCTGACCTCCTTCCCATCATCTTAGGATTTCCCTCTCCTCCATTCTTAGCCTGAGCCAAAAACCAGCCACCTGCATCGTGGGTGACATCCTTGAGCAGGGAGGATGAGCCCTCTCACTTCCTCCTTTCTAGACCTTTCTCATCTGGGAGTGTATTCCCAGCTAGGCTCAAGCAGGGCCTGGGGAGGAGGAAGCATCACACTCCGGCTCCTGGAGATTCAAGAGAGTCCTTGATACACTTCTCAACAGCAAGGGGAGCTGAGGGGGAATATGCCCTGTTTCCTGCCATGGTGGTTTGGTGGATATTTCTCAGTTTCTGATTATCCTGAGTTCTGAGTTTTGGATAGGCAAACTGGACCTAGATGGTGAGCTTGGGGAACTCTCTTGTTGCAACCAGAACATCCTCCCACCCCTTATCTCTGTTCCTTCTGAGGCAGGGTGGGGGGCAGGGGGCTCCTAACAACCCTACTGGGTGACCACTGCAAGATCATGGTGCTATCAGGCGGCTGCGTGGCCAGGGAAGGGGTTTTGGCATGGCCAAGCCATCTTTGGCGATGCCTGAGTGGAAGGTCTGGGCATAGATTGGGGTCTCCCTTGCTGCCTGTGGCTCTGCTCATCTGCATCGCTTTATCACACTTTGCTCACTTGCTTTGGTGCCCGGGGTGGGGAAGGGCGGTTGCAAAGGTTGGGGAGGTCTCCTTCCCTTCTTTCTTTCTAACTGCCTCTAACTCTCCATGTGCCAACTCAGACATTTGGCGCTAACTTCTTTTTGCTATGCTTTCTGCTGCCTCAGCTCAAACTCTCCTACTCACTGTAGTGAGCCTTAAAGCCTAGAGGGACACCCAGTGGGTGTCCACCACCTTGCAACTCCTGGCTGCAGGAAGGGGGCTGCCCCGCCTGTCAGTCCCACAGGACGATGTCTCCTCCCCGTGGTGGTGCCGGGGCACTGCACCGGCAAATGCCAGATTCACTGCCCATGGAGAGTTAGGTGGGCTGAGTAGAGCAAGGGACGACCCTCACCCCTCGTTCCAATATCCTCCACGCATTGTATGACCTTCCCCTTTGTTGTGATTTCTAACCCTTAGGGCCTCAGGGATCCTGGTCCCCACTGTGGAGAAACCCCTGGTCATTTTTGCCATATACCCTGGGCCTCCTCAGATAACCAAACCTGGTGGACTGAGGGAGCCTCTGGGTGACTCTGGGTCCCACTTCTGGCTGTCCCTGGAGGGCAGGTGGCCAAGCTCACCTGCGTTCCTTCCCTTGTCCACCTGTTGCTGAGTTGCTCATCCTCACGTTCCCACTATGGTACCTGCCTTGTTCCCAGTGTCCTCACTCTCCCAATGCAGAGCCATTCTTAAGACTGTGACCAGGGTGAGATTCTCCCAAATGCAATTGCTAATTCGACCAGTGTCTTGAGCGTCACTTATACTTAACGGTCCTTGTTAGTCAAGGAGGTACCAGCAATGGCTGGTGGTCTGGCATCCTGAGGATCTGCACAGCCAAAATTGGGTGGGTCATCCTACCTTGGTCATTACCTCTTCCTGTCCTTGAACCTGGGAAGGCCAGGTCTGCCCCCCGCCACCCCCTTCAGGACCTTGTGTGCCCTCTCCTGTCTCCAGTGTAACACACCCCACCCCCTCGTCCCCATTCTCTCTCTTTCTTTTGGCCAGGATGAAGCGGGCACAGTTCGGGCCCCACACCTGGCTGTCTCTGCCAGTGCCACCGGGACCCAGCTGGTTGCTTGTGGACACCCTGGAGCCTGAGACGGCATACCAGTTCAGCGTCCTGGCCCAGAACAAGCTGGGAACGAGCGCCTTCAGTGAGGTGGTCACTGTGAACACTTTAGGTGAGGGCCTGGGCCGGGGTGTCTGAAGGACGTTTCCTGGAGGAGCTGAGATAGATAGAGACAGTGATGGGAGGGATGGTCCTCGCTGCTCATATGCATTGCTTACTATGTGCTAGGCACCTTGCTAGGTGCTTTATACAGTTGTGTTGTTTGATCTCCCAATAACGATTAGCTATACCATCCTATGAGGTTTGTCTGGACCAGAGTACCTCATCCCACACTGGAACACTTTTGACCAGATTCCTGTTGCATCCTTAGATGGAAGGAAGAGGCCTCAAATGTTACCTTTCCTTGTTAGGACGCGTATTTGCCTTTCCCTGTGACTTCACAGGGGAGATTGGGAATCCTTCTTCCTCTGTCTGTGCTCCCGCTTGTTCTTTCCTCAGGCCCCCGGCCTCATTTGGTGGCAGGCATAGGGCCGATTCTCGCTGTTGAATCTTCTAGCCAGGTCGGCTCTTCTTTCCTTGACCGTGTCCTGCCTGGCTGCAGTTGTGTTTGCTCTCCTCTCCGTGGCCAGAGAGGGCAGCTGTCAGCAGGTGGCACCATCCCAGCCACTAAGGGGAGCAGCAGAGACAGAGCACTTAGCCTGCTCTGGGGCTCCCCTTGCTGGGCCTTGTTTTCCAGCTGGGCCAAGAAGGGTATTGAAAGAGTGCACAGGTGCTGTAAAGAGATCTTTCTACTTCCTTGGAAGAGAACAAGAAGTATTTTTTGTAGTATCTTCTTAAAGATACTATCTTATTAAAAACATAATTACATTTAATTCTTTTTTCTTCTCTGTAGTTCCCAATTTCTTTTTCCTTTTGAAATACTGGATTCCCTTGTACGTGTTTTTTAGAAGTACTCTGAAACTAGAATTGTGAATTTCTGGGCCCAGTTGCCCTGCTCCCCTCTCTTGGATTAGGAGGGCTCTTTATGTGACACTCTTGTCCCTGAAATGCTGCATGCTCCAGAGCATGGGAATATGACTGTGACCTTGGGGTCCTGGTGCCCCCAGGGACACAAGCTGAGCCGGAAGGGAACACGAGGGTGGGTGAGGATGCAGGACCTCCGCACTTCCTGTGCTGTTCCCTTCTCTCCTCCCCCTGCTGCAGCATTCCCAATCACAACTCCAGAACCCCTGGTGCTGGTTACCCCACCAAGGTGCCTCACAGCCAATCGGACCCAGCAGGGTGTGCTCCTGTCTTGGCTCCCACCTGCCAACCATAGCTTCCCCATTGACCGCTACATCATGGAGTTCCGTGTCGGTGAGCACTGGGAGGTGTTAGATGATGCCATCCCAGGCACTGATGGAGACTTCTTTGCCAAGGATCTGTCACAGGTGAGGGTCTAGCTTTTCCCTGACTCTTCTTCCCAAGTTCTGGAAGTGACAGATCTCTTTCTAGAGTGGCTGGAAGCTTTGAGTGTATGAGGTCCAGCCATGTACTATCCTCACCCTGGTCCTGTGGTCCCTCAGCTCTGTGGCAGTGGGGAGTTGTGTTGCCTTGAGGAGTTTTTCTGAGTGCTGACACAAGCTAGGGCAGGGCAGGGCAGCTTAGGAGCCCAGCACATGGAACCAGACACTGACCTCAGCTCCTTGTGAGGGGTCTAGCCTGGGATAGGCAAAGGATTTCCCAGCAGGATTTGTTCTAGCTTTGCCCTTTGGCAGTTAGAGCCCCTGGAGGAGAATACATTATTTTTTTTTCCAGCTGACCCCCTTTGATGTCACTTTAGCTGCAGAGAGGAAGCAGCTTATTTCGTGGATACAGACAGTCCCATCTATCTTTCTGCTCCCTTCCCTGGATACTACATTAGTGCTGGAACTGGCTCATGGGGGCTCCTGAGAGCCCATGGATGCATCTCTTCCCATCTCTGCTTTCAGAGACCTCATGTGTGTAGCTTGAAATCAGCCATGGGGGCAGTATTTACACCGTGGCAATTTTCAAATGCTGTAAATCAGGACTTTTTTTAAGCCCAGAAAGTCAGTTGGTAGACACTTCCAAGACACCACTGCTTCGGGAGCCTGTTCCATGAGAGATCATCGCAGGGTCGGTGGGGGGGGGGGGTCAGGGGAGGGGTCAGCGCTGTCGTCCCTTGGCTGACAGGGTGTTGTCCCTGGGGCTGTAGGACACGTGGTATGAGTTCCGAGTCCTGGCCGTCATGCAGGATCTGATCAGCGAGCCCAGCAACGTCGCCGGCGTCTCCAGTACAGGTACTTCGTGGGTGGGGTCCTCTCACAACTGTAGGGATGTAAGCCCCAGAGCCGCAGTTGAGCCCCTTCGTGAAGTAGCTACTGCAGGAAGAGAGGTGGATTGGAATCCAGGGAGGGCCCTGGTTGACTCTGCGGGAGTTGTAGCATTTCTTAAGCCCCTGAGAGCCATGCTTCTGCTTCCATGATAGATAAGATTTCTTCACCTGAAGGGCTGTGTTTATGAGAGTTTCTATAAGATAGCCAGAGGGAAATTCAGCTAATCATCTCATTACTCAGCTAGTCATCAAAAAGGGCTTGATTTAAGTTCTTTTTCTATAAATTTTCTGTTTCTTACAGTGCTATCCTCTGTGATGGGGTGGGGCAGTGAATTGGAGCAAAGAGACAACAGGTCAACAAGGAGTTATTGAATGCCTATTATAAGACTGCTTTATAATTATGGTGATTTTATTTGGAAAATTGCTGTTTGGTGTTGTTTCCCTTAACTACTTCCTCTCCCTAGATGTTTTCAGGCTAAATAAAGCCAACTCCCTAGCATTTTCTCCATTTATCTTTCTTTCTCTTGGCCCTGGTCCCATTTCCACATATCTTTCTCCAGCTACAGTTCCTGAAACAGAGCAGGGTCCCTCCCTCCCCCAGTGAACTGTTTCCCTTGGTATGGGAAGACACTCTTGCTTAGTGATCAAGCAGTGGCACCATTTCCTTGGGCACTGCTTGCACAAAGACCCCTAGGACCTGTTGGTAAGGAGCTTGGCCAAGAAGCTCATGCAGCCTGTAACTCATAGAGTTACAAAAGCCCTGGGGTAGCAGATCTGGGGACAACTGAAGTAGAGCATGACTTCTGTATATTAGGCTATTAGGCACAATGGAGCTTTTTTTTTTTCTTTTTTTGTGCAAAGGTGCCTCCTATAGGCAGTAGAATCCAGCGTACTTCTGTCTTGGCTTCCTTCCAAGAAAGAGACTCAGAGAGATGGAGGAACAGGGAATACAGTTCTACAAATAGAAGACTTGAGAGTTGGGCGGGCTCATCTTAGTGAACTGTTCTGTATTCAGTGGCTATGCCTGGCTCTTGAAAGGAAACATACAGAGTTGGGAGATTCCTCATGGATGAATGAGGATGGAGCGAATTCACCATTCCCCATATTTCAGCCCCCATTTCCAAAGGCTATAGCATTCATTTTTCCACTCAACCAATCAGCATAATTTGGATTATTTTTATCCATTGTTATTATCAATATAGCAATGGATTCTGGCCAAATATATCAGAATATATATCTTTCTCCTTTATGAACCTAGAGTGGTATCCACTAATACAACTGTTCTATAAAGTATGATACAGCAGCCTGGTCTAGTCCTAGTCTGTCACCAACGAGTGCTGTGAATTTGGGCACAAAGTGAGGTCAGTTCTTTACTTGTAAAATGTGGAAATTGGACCCATGTTTACCATCTCTGCCAGCTCCAACATTCTGTACTGAGACGAGGGGGACATGCTGATCTTCCCTGTAGAAGTCATTCACCTGTACTGTAGCGTGTTAGAGATGGATGGATCTGAGTTCTGTAGTAACAGCCCCTCTCCCTATGGTAGTATTTTACCCTCAAGGTGCCTCCACATCTAGGCTCTCATTTTGTAGAGATGGCACGGCGGAAGGCAGAGAATACCAACTGGACGTCAGAATAACTGCTGTAGTTTCGGCACTGACGCGCAGTGTCTGTGTAAGCAAGCCACTCAAACTCAGCCAATCATAGATGTTTCATTTAGCTAATGAGAACAGTAACACTGCCTCTGCCTACCTTGTGGGGTTAATATGAGAATATCTGATAATATGCATGAAAGCACTTTGCAAAAGGCACCAGACAAGTATAGATTATTACTGAAATTATTATCCCTGTGGGGTAAGATATAGATGCTATTTCTTTACAAGCTATGTTGCGATTGCTTAACTTCTGTCAACTGCCCCTCTTCCCCCACCATACAAACCGCTTCAGTGTTCGAGTTGAGCGTGGAGCCTGAGCTTTGACATTGTCTGTTCTACAGAGGTGGGGAAATACCTGGGGGCTTGGTGTCAGAGCAGGTGGGGGCCTTGGGGGAGGGAGGGACTCAGGCGTGTTCCTGCCCCTCCCTGCAGACATCTTCCCGCAGCCGGACCTGACCGAAGACGGGCTGGCTCGGCCTGTGTTGGCTGGAATTGTAGCTACCATCTGCTTCTTGGCAGCTGCCATCCTGTTCAGCACCCTGGCCGCCTGCTTTGTCAACAAGCAGCGCAAGCGTAAACTTAAGCGCAAAAAAGGTGGGTGTCTGCCACCCCGCCCCCGGCTCTATGGGCCCAGTTCCCATGCTCCCCTTCAGGAGAGACATCCAGTTTTAGCATGTCTCCCTTGACAGTACGGAAACTGGGATCTTTTGGGTATAACTGCCAGTGAGACTTGATTCGAAAGAGGGAATAAGGAAGCAGGGATGGTGGGGAGAGTGATGGAACCAGAGCTGGGCTGAAGGCACAGGCCTCTGGATTGGACCAAAGACGCCAGAGGCTGAAAGGAGCTGCTTCCCTCTGTGGCTTTGCTTCTGGCCCTGCTGACACACGGGATGCGTTTTGTTGTCTTGGGCCTGAGTAGACTCTCTCTCCACTTCTTTCTCCTTCCAGATCCTCCACTCTCCATCACTCACTGCAGGAAGAGCCTAGAGTCTCCGTAAGTTTCCCTGGCCCTGGGAGAACCACGCAATGGCTGTTTGTGGTGTGTGGGTGGAAGGTGGAGAGGAGACAGGTAGACAGTTTGCCTCGCTCAGCCCCAGGACAGTGTTTCTAAGCTGTTTATTGTTAATTGATCTGCACGATGATTTTAAGTCATCCACACTAACAGAGGGAGCGGTAGTGTAGATAATCCAAATTAGCAGATAATCTGTTTCTCTTCCGCTTTGGAATGTATGTGATTTTTTTTCATCCTAACAGATTTGCCTTCTTAATGTGTTTTGCTTAAGTTAATGTTAAAATGAGCTTGCATTTCTAGAGCGCCCTGGGAATGGAGTTGGAGGTGTGACTAGACAGAGTGTGGCAAACAACAGGGACAGGGCAGAATGAAGGTAGAAGTGTGGGTGTTCATTCAGAAGACGGACAGCACGCACCGAGACAGTGGAGAGTTGGCCAGAGTATTTCACGCTGAAGTACGCAGCCCATCTGCGCTCCTTTTCCTTAGTGTCACCTTCCTAGGTGTCTGTGCTTGTTATTTGTCAAGAAAACAAAAAGAAGTCGTGGAACAGGTGTCCCCCCTCATCCCTCCTGCTCTCACTCACCCCCACAGCTTGTCCTCTGGCAAGGTGAGCCCTGAGAGCATCCGGACGCTCCGGGCCCCATCGGACTCCTCTGATGACCAAGGCCAGCCAGCAGCCAAAAGGATGCTGAGTCCCACCCGGGAGAAGGAGCTGTCCTTGTACAAGAAGACCAAGAGGGCCATCAGCAGCAAGAAGTACAGTGTGGCCAAGGCCGAGGCGGAGGCGGAGGCCACAACGCCCATCGAGCTTATCAGCAGAGGTCCCGACGGCCGCTTTGTGATGGATCCCTCCGAGATGGAGCCCTCGATGAAGAGCAGGCGCATCGAGGGCTTTCCCTTTGCGGAGGAGACGGACATGTACCCTGAGTTCCGCCAGTCAGACGAGGAGAATGAGGACCCACTGGTGCCCACGTCTGTGGCTGCCCTGAAGTCCCAGCTGACCCCTCTGTCCTCCAGCCAGGAGTCCTACCTGCCACCACCAGCATACAGCCCTCGGTTCCAGCCCCGTGGGCTGGAGGGCCCCAGTGGCCTGGAAGGTCGGCTTCAGGCCACAGGCCAAGCCAGGCCCCCTGCCCCCCGGCCCTTCCACCATGGCCAGTATTATGGGTACCTCAGCAGCAGCAGCCCCGGGGAGGTGGAGCCGCCACCCTTCTACATGCCGGAAGTGGGCAGCCCCTTGAGCTCCGTCATGTCCTCCCCACCCCTGCATACCGAGGGGCCTTTTGGCCACCCCACCATCCCTGAGGAAAACGGAGAGAATGCTTCCAACAGCACGCTGCCATTGACTCAGACGCCCACAGGAGGGCGCTCCCCTGAGCCATGGGGCCGGCCAGAATTTCCCTTTGGGGGCCTGGAAACCCCAGCCATGATGTTCCCCCCCCAGCTGCACCCCTGTGATGTAGCGGAGAGTCTGCAGCCCCAGGCCTGCCTCCCTCGAGGACTGCCCCCCACCTCCCTGCAGATGCCTGCGGCCTACCCAGGCATCCTGTCTCTAGAGGCGCCAAAGGCTTGGGCAGGCAAGTCGCCAGGCAGAGGCCCTGTCCCAGTGCCCGCCGCCACCAAGTGGCAGGACAGACCTATGCAACCTCTGGTGAGCCAAGGGCAGCTAAGACATACCAGCCAAGGTATGGGCATACCCGTGTTGCCTTACCCCGAGCCGGCTGAGCCGGGGGGGCACGGCGGCCCCAGCACATTTGGCCTGGACACCCGGTGGTATGAGCCCCAGCCCCGACCCCGGCCCAGCCCCCGGCAGGCCAGGCGCGCCGAGCCCAGTTTACATCAAGTGGTGCTACAGCCCTCCCGGCTCTCGCCTCTGACCCAAAGCCCCCTCAGCTCCCGCACTGGCTCCCCTGAGCTTGCCGCCCGGGCCCGGCCTCGCCCGGGCCTCTTGCAGCAGGCAGAGATGTCCGAGATCACCCTTCAGCCTCCGGCCGCCGTCAGCTTCTCTCGCAAGTCCACGCCATCCACGGGCTCCCCTTCCCAGAGCAGCCGCAGCGGGAGCCCCAGCTATAGGCCCACCATGGGCTTCACCACTCTGGCCACGGGCTATCCCTCCCCTCCGCCGGGCCCTGCTGGGTCTGGGGACAACTTGGATGTGTTTGGACAGACGTCTTCCCCTCGAAGGATGGGGGAGGAGCTGCTCAGACCAGAGGCCCCCCCCCCACCCTTACCTACTTCAGGGTGAGTGTGAGCTGGTTTCTCCTGCCCACCTACATCTGGTCATCTTCCTCCCCATTCCTTACCCTGCCCTCCACCCCTTCCATCCACCTGAATGACAGGGCTTGTCTGGACATGCTGCAGCATCCTTTCGGGAGATGAGTTCTGGGCTTGGCATCGGCAGAGTGTGGTCAGTGGTCAGTGGGGTGGGGGTGGGGCTTACCTGCCCAGGTACCCTGCGAGGAGCATGAGGGGTCTTCTCCACTCAGTTCAGAGTTCTCAGGAGGCCCCCGGGGTGATGGGGAGTGGGCACGCATGGACAGGGGAGGGGCATGGTGTCCGAGTGAGTGGTCTCCCTGGTTCTTCTTGGAGTGGAGAGCTCTCCATGTCCCTGTGATCCTGGCTGTTGGGGGGTTCCAGGGTTTGCCAAGGGTTTGCCCAAAGACCTTGTATCCTGCCTCCTTTTCTTCCCCAGCCCCTCCTTGCTAAGCAGGACCCTGAAGCCTGACTTCCCTGGATCACCAGGCCAGGGGGACTCCTGTTCCCAACCTCCTGCCCTTAGCAGCCTAGTGAGCTCCGGGCCCCTCCCACAGCCTCTCCAGGGGGCACGTCCTGAAGGCTGGGAGCACAATCTCAGGCCTGGAGCCACATACCCCACCCCAACCTGTGTGCCTCGCAGGAAGCTACAGACAGACAGACAAGCTCCTGTGGTCAGCCTGCCTGAGAGAGCATACTCTAAACTGTAGCAGCTGGTATTCCAGGTACCACAGTTGGCCTGGATGCCTGTCTGTGCCTCTTTTTCTCTTGTCTTTCTTCTGCTGCCCTCCTCCTCCTCCTCTCTCCTCTTCCTCCTCCTTCACCTCCCCCTCCTCCCTCTCCTCCCCCCTTCCCCCTCCTCCCCTTCTCTTCCTCCCAGCTCCTCCTCCTCCCCTTCCTTCCTCCTCAAGTCTGTCTTTCTCTCTGTCTGTCTGCCTTCCTTCTCCATCTTCTTTGGGTTGGCCCGACTTGCTCGGAAGAGCCTGCAACGTCTCCGTAGTGCCCCTAGTCCCTCCTGCCCTCCCTCCCTCTCTCTTTCTCTCTGGTTCCGTCCTTTGGTCTTTCTTCTTGGTGTGGCCGTCTGTGCAGGGGAGCAGAGTAGAGGAGGCTGGCCTGGTGGTAGGCAGGCTGGGAGGTGGTTGAGGAGGAGGGTCCCAGCGCCCTTCTCCTGCCCCATTGGTTCCCACCCTCTCTGGTACCTGGAAGTGCAAGCCTCACCTCCCACTGCCAGCCTCTCCTTGGGGAGAAGGGCATGGGCCCAGGCAGGTGGAGGAGAGCTCTAGCGAGGAGGCCAGGCAGGCGCCGTGGGCACTGGGCCTCTGTCTGTGCAGGAGATGCTGTGCGCCGCAGCCCTGTCGTCTGTGCTTTGTGCCGCGCTCTCATCTGCTTTGTCCCATCGTGCCTGCGTCTGGGTCTCTGTCTCTCTCCTCTCCTTCCCCTCACCCCATTCTCTGGCCTCGCCTGTCGGTTCTCTGACCCCTGTGCTCCCCTCCCTGGGTGTGCGTGGGTGGTCCCCACGCCCGTGTTGATAACTGCTTTGTTTCTGATTGATCTCAGCTATCTGGGCAGTGTTGTCGAGACAAGCCTCTCCTCAGCTCAATAGGTAAGGGAGCTCCGTGGTGGGGGCGGGGCCGGGGGCGGACAGGCGGACGGGGCTTCGGCAGGGCCATCGCTTCCTTTACAGGGGAATCCAAACCATATCCCCTTACCCCTCCGTGGGGCCGGCAGCCTCCGCTCCTCGATTCCCTGTGGCTTCTGGGTTCCCCACATCATGCTGCTCCGACGGCCCACCTAGCTGCAGCTTGAGCCCCACTCCACATGTCAAGCCTTCTCCTGGAGCCTCCTGCCGTTTTCCTCACTCAGACACCTTGCCATCTGCTGCCAACACACCTAGAGCTTCCCACAGAAGCCCCTGGGGACCCTGCATGCACCCTGAGGGACCTCGAATGCCTGAGGTCTGCTTTGCATCTCTGCACCCTTGGAAACCTGTCTGGGGCCACACTGGTGTCCAGGAACAGCCCCACCCCCCATTTCTGCCCTGTTTTCCCAGCAGCCTCAGGCATAGTGCCCCCCGGACCCCGCTCCTCCCTAACTCCTCCACTCACATCTTCCCCGGGGTTGCTGGTCCCTCACCATCTTCTTGGGATCTTACTAATGTTCAGTCCTCTCGAGGAGCACAGGGTTGGGGTGTGGCCTAGCTCCTCCCCCAGTAGCTGGGTCTTCCTCAGGACCAGGTCACCTATAGTCCTGTCAGGGTGAGGGCAGGGACATGTCACCACTTTCCAGGCTCCCTGCATTCCCGCAGCCCATTTTTGGCTGTTCCAGGACTGAGATGTGGACCTCGCCCTCAGGTTCGAGTTGCTTTCAAGTTCCCTGTAGTAGCCACCCTGACCTCCTTGGGTCACAGCTCTAGGGAAGGGGTCTTGGGAGGAGCTCCCCAGGGGGAGAGAATGGGCTTCCCCCCGGGCAGAAGGAAGTTGAGTTGGCAAGAGGTGAGACTCCCGGTGGTGAAGCACTGATTCCTTCCTCTGCTCCCTGCCGTGGTTGACTCCTCTTCCAGCATTCTTCTGGGTGGAGGTTTCAAGAAATTGGGCATTTTAGAGGGATGTCAAATCTCTTAAAGACGCTTAAGTCACCTGAGACTCAACTGTCTCTCATGGTGACTAATAAAATGCTTATTTTTGCCATGGACGCCATTGCCCATGCTTCTGGGAACAAGCACATACAGGCACTGGGCACTGGGATGGGAGCCAGAGGGCCTCCTTCTGGGTGCTCCTGGCTTCCCTAGGTGAGAACATCTGCATCCCTTCCCCACCAAGAGATGTCAAGGGGGTTGATTATCCTAACTTAGGCCTAGAAATGTCCTTCAGTAATAAGAATGGCCTCCCACAGAGAGGACTGCTTTGCCATTTCTTTACAATCTGCAGCTGTAACAGTGTTAGCAGCCCAGAGGTTCTGGGATTGTGTGTGAGGCTGGCCAAGGGCCACACACGGCCCTTAGCTCGAGAAAGTGAGAGAGAGAGAGCATGGAGGGTGTCAGGACGTAGACTGAGCTCACCTGCATGCGGGGCCTCCTGCAGTCTGCTGGGTGGATGCTCCGGAGTAGCAGTGACTGTCCTCCACCTTTCCTGCTCTCCTTCCCTGTCCCCCGGTTGTGACCCCTCTGTCACCCCCGGAGGTCTGATAGCTCCAGTACCAGCTCTCACTCTACTCCTGAGACGTGCCTGGACCCCACTCTCATTTGTTACTGCCACTCCCCCTCACTTGACTGCTGACCCCCTCACTCCCCAATGTCCCCGCTGTGCCAGATCTGAGAGAGCTGAGCTGTCATCCTCTCACCACTGGCAAACCCAGAAACCAGGGGCAGCGACGAGGGAGCATTGTCTCCTCCGGCCTGGCCGACATCCCCAGCCTAGGAGAATAAAATCCTCCCCGCAGCCTTGGAGTTAGACTTGACGGTGCTGGGCAGCAGGAGCCACCGCTCGCTCTCCGCTTGCTGGGAGCCTCCCTGGGCGGGAGTAGCTGCTGGGCCATTGGGAGCATCAGGCTCCTCTTCAGATGCTGTCTTCATGCTGCGCCTTTGCATGTGTCTACACTCGGTCTTGCTTGGAGAAGATGTGACACGTCTTGTCTACGTCCGTTCTCACTTGTCCTATTTCCTTCAATTCTCTCCTGTCCCTTCTCCCCACACCTGCAATTGTTTCCCTGCCTCTACCTCCTTTCTTTCTCTCTTTTCTCTCCTCTTCCCAACTCCCATCTCAAACGGGGAGTTGTACTGTGGGGA
Organism: Tapirus indicus; assembly: GCA_031878705.1. Lineage (NCBI taxonomy): Eukaryota > Metazoa > Chordata > Mammalia > Perissodactyla > Tapiridae > Tapirus > Tapirus indicus. Next base: position 82,630,267 of record CM062924.1, on the reverse strand, counting down.
CCTGTCCCTTTGGGGGATGGCTGGGAGGCCACTTGTTTTCCTCGGCTCCCTGAGAGCAGGAGCAGCCCTGTTTCCACCTCTCCCTCGAATCCCCTTTCCCGTTAATACCAACTTTGGCCTCCGTTGTGCACGTGGGTCTGGGAGCGTGGATGTGGCCCCCTTTTTACTCGGTGGAGCTCCCCTTTGGAAATAAGCCTCTCCTGAGCTCTGTGCCCGACCCTACTAGAAGGGCCTGTCTGTGGTCAAAGCTGAGAAGGAACTGAGCCCCGGACTCCTGGCTTTCTATTTTGTGTGTGGACAGTGGAGTTACCTTTTTTCTGGCCACACCTTGTCCATGAGTGGATTTTCTTGGCCTCCCATCCACAGTGTATAGTCAGACAAGCAGAGTCTGCTCTCAGGCTATTAAGAAGAGGAGGAAAATGCTCTTTACATTGCTGCTTCTGCCGGTTGACGGGGCTGCCTGCGAACTGTTGTCATGGTCTGCTCTTAGGGCGTTAAAGGCGGGAAATGTACAGTGGAGTTTGACTTTCCTGCCCTGTGGTTTGCCTACTTTTGCACCAGCCTATGTCTTTCCTCCACTACTCTGTGAAAGCAGAGAGCTAAGCAGCTCAGGCGTCTTGGGCTAAATGCTTGTGATTTCAGTTTTGTATGGAATTGTATGAAGAGAGAGAAAGAGAGTGTTAAGGTAAATTGCAGGCAAATTTGGTAGTTCTGAACTGTGGAGAAACACCACTGGGGTGCAGAGAAACACAGAGAACTGGGGTTTATGAGGACCATGATATAGAAGATCCAGAAAAACCCATAGGCTTTGAGGCCTTCACCTTTCAGTAATACTCGTACTTCCTGGGAGAAGGAGAACCCAGAGTTTGCTGGATTCCTGTGTGTTTTAGAAGAATTGCAGTCAGTTTGGAAGAGAACTGTGATGTCACTTCCTGGGGAGCCCAGGGTTGGGTTCTGTTCTAATAGGGTGACCTGCTGGTCACCTGCACTCCGGGGGTAGGATGGAGCAAGCTTCCTACTGTCTGTAAGACACCAGCCCCAAAAGCTTCATTACCTGGAATAGTAGCTTAACAGTGACAGGGGACACAGTCACCCTTCCTAGGAAAGAGAGGCAATTTGAGTCCCAAGGGCTTTACATGCCACAGGTCAAGTCTGGTGGACCACATTTCATGACTTTTCTGTTTAATTTGCTAAAAATGAAGATCTATTTTGCCCCCCCTTCCTCCCATCTTTCCAGACACTTGCTTTTACTTTTTTTTTCCTGCTTTGGGAGAGTGTCTTGGTGCCTCCAGGAGCCACCTTCTGTCGTTTTTCTGTGTTTGAGCATTGAGCCAAAAGTGAAACCGGGCGGACTGCAAGTGTCCTAGAAGGGCTGGAGCTTGGCCGTTTCCCCAGGCGAAGTTGGCTTATCTTCCTCAGTGGATTGGTACTGTTGGGGAATTTTTGCCTGAAGACATAACTTCAGTCAGCTTTTCCCCTACTTGGTTGGTCTTACCCTTGCTGTGCCACTGGAGAAGAGAATGTCGGTGACTGTGGCAGCTACTGCCTTCCAGGGCAGCTCGATGTTTGGGGGGAGTGTGGGAGCAGTGTTCTGTCCTCTGTAGCTGCTATAGCCGTGTCCGTTAGGAAGAAGCTGGAAGAGCAGTTTAACCTGATGTTGACAGTCTTGGTTCTATCACATAATAACTGGATTATTGGACAAGCTACTTAACCTCTCTAACTTCAGTTTCTGCATCTGGAAAATGATGTCAATGTGGTATTTACCTCTTAGGGTTGTTGTAAGCGTTACAGAAAATTATTGTAGAGAACATGGAAGAGTGCCTGGCATGGTAAGTGGTAAATAAATGCTATATGAGAAAAATGATAGTAGTACTAATGTGTTGGTTGTAATAAGATATTATCCCGGAACGTTTCACCTGGCTTCGAGAATCCCTAGGAATTTTCAGGGGCGCCCTGTCCCAGTTTCTCTCATGCTCTTGTGGGCCACCCTGGATTGTGTTGTTAAGCACTGTTCCCTGGGTCCACTTGCTTGTCGTATGCTTCCTCAGACTATACATCACTCACCTTGTATGGTCTTTCTGAAGAGGCTGGCAGGACCAGGAGACAGCTGAACTGAGCAGTGGACTCATGTCTTTGATTTTCCTTTTAGGCAGCAGGAAGAAGCTCTAGTCAAGGATGAGAAGGGGGTGAGGACGTTGTACCAGCATTGGAGTCATGCTCCCTCGTGCCCTAGCCATCTCCATCCTTTGTCTGCCTTCCAGATTCCCTCCCAGCTGCTGCTGCTGTGTGGGGTCTCTGTGGGTAGACTGTGGAGTTTGTGAAAGAGGAAGGAATGGGGAGTTGGCAGATTGGGTCTCTGGGGGTGGAAAACCTGACTTCTAATGGTGAGTTGACTGCTTCACTATGAGACTGTGTGCGCATGTAGGTGGAGCTTCTTAGCTCCGTGCTATCAGGGGGCTGCAGAAAATCAAGAAGTGGTCTCTGACCTGAACTTTGGAGCAGCTTCTTGATACTTTATTTACTGAAGGGCTATGGAGTGATGACACCTATCAAAGAAGATGGAGGTTGCTTCCTTGCCAATGAATACAGGAGACCCCAGAGACCAGAGGCTTCTCTGTAATTAGTCTGTAAGTGCTTCCTCTCTCATCCCTGCAGAGGTACCCAGTGTTGGGGAGATGTGGCTGTGTCTTCCTATCTTTCTATCAGTTTTTTTTGTTTTGTTTTTACTTCAGACTTGAGGCTCGCTCACCACTGGGGATGTCTTTTCCCCTCACATTGTTGGCTATCCTACTCCTTTTGATCAGATTTACCCAAAGTAAATTGCGATGGAGATGGAAGAGGGTGATGTGGGGATTGGGGAAGAGTGTGATTGACTTTAGTCCACGTGGCCCTGGAGTGCCCTCCTTCCCTGATCTTGTGCTAATGCCAGCACTGCTGGGAAAGAAAAGTGACCTGTCTCTTTCCCTTTATTCCTCAGGCTCCGAGTCTGGCTTACTTTGAGAAGAAATGGCATTGATAACATATCTTCTAGATTTTCTTCTTTTATGACTCTTGATAAATTCTCTTCAATATACACACAGACCGTCTCAGCTCTCAGCTCTCTTTGGTCCCCTTTGTCACCTGGGCTCCAGTCAAATTGCTGACTTTGTTCTAACCATGCAGGTGATCCATCAGGCAAATGGCAGCATCCACTCCACAATTGGAGGAGAAAGAGTGACCTATGTACATGGTCTCCTCTCCCAGTGACCTCGGTTTCTCTATTGCATCTTAAAATATAGAGAGTCACTGGATACTTGCTATAGATGGCAAGGGCTTTGCAAGGCTGCTGGGTTTGGATACTCTAACCATCGTAATCTACTTCCACCCTCTTCTGTTCTCTTACATGACTGATGAAATCGGAGCCCTGTCTGCAGAGGGTCAGGGAGACACCCCTGCTGGAATGTTGGTAGAGGATAAGTATTTGTTGCTATTGGCTGCTGGGGTTTTGCCTGAATCTTGTAGCTGGAAGGAAGAAGCCCAGTGAAACTGGGTTTTATGTACCCTCCCATCTCACCAGGCACTGGTTTCTCATTTGGCCCTGTCCTCTTTTCTGGAGGAGGACAGGTAATTGGGGTTGGGGTTGCTTGCCTCCTGCTTTAATCTGCCCTTTTACTTTTTATTTAAAGGTCTTGATTGTGATGGTTTCTAAGAACTTCAGATGTCGAGGCTGCTTCCTCTTCTGACCTTACTCCTCTCAGCTTGAGTTATGTATCATGGGCCTACCATTAAAGTCTCTTTCTCCCTTTCCTAGGTCTTCTGATTGCTCTACATATTGGTTTCCATCTGAGGTAGTCCTCCTGCTGCTGGAGCTTTCTACTGGGTTTTCTCCCTTCCAGGAGCAATAGGAAGGCAGGTGTCAAGGACCATCATGGGCACTTGGACTCCACAGAACTGTTCTCTCTCCTACTCTGAGTCAGCTGTTTGGCTTTCTTCCAGCTCCTCTTTAGAAGCTCTCTCTTCTGGGAGCTGACCTGTGCCTCTCTGATTGTCCCTTCCAGAATACATCCACCTGCACCTGGGGATACTGCTGCGCCTGAGAGGCTGGAGGCTCTGAAATACCAACGGATGAAGAAGCCCAAAAAGTCATCCAAGGGCTCCTCGAAGTCAAAGAAACGATCCGGTAATGGTGGGAAACCCCTGCTCTCCTCCTTCCACCTTGCCCAGCTGTTATCATGGGACTATTTGCTCAGGATCCCAACCTTGGGTTTTCTCTAGAATTCAACTCACCAGCTTATCTTGTTATTTGTTTTTCTTTAACATTAATTTTCAAATAATACATGAATATAATTTTTATGTAGAAAATGAGAAAGATAAGGTTAAAAATCTCTGATTGCTCTCCCAATTTTGTTTCTTCCCACCTGGGAACCTCTCAGGGGTATGTCTGCACTCAGAACCTTTCTGTGCTTACACCTTTAGAAAATATAGTGTGTTGTTTTAATGTATTTTTTAATAACATAGATAGTATCTTATTTTTCTTCCATTCTGCAATACACCTTGGAAATATCCCTATCTCCTTATATATTTCTTCTCTATCATTTCATGCCTTCTATTTGGACATAGGAATTATGGGGTCCTACTCAGTGCTTAGGTGACATCGTGGCATGGACCCAGCCTCTGCAGGTTGACCAGACTTGTCTCAATGAGATGGAGTGAAATCATAACTCATAGAAAGGACACCTGTGCTAACATATGTCTGATGTTTATCTGGCAGGGATAGGTAGCTTCTAAGATCGTGCAAAAATAATTCAGGCTTTTTTTAGACTTAGAAAATTCCTTAACATTTATTGTGTACTCTCTTTTTACCGATGGCTTTAGGAATGTTGTGATAGGCTGTCAGAGAGGACTGCTGAACAGTTTCCTTGCAGATCTTTAATGACTACCATGGAGTGACTTTCCTTAGAGACAGGATTATGGAAAAGTGTGATACAGGGGCTCCTTGAACCTCTGGGAGACAGCGAACACATTTCTCACTTAGCCTTTGGGTGGTGCTATTATCCTATTAGTTTATAGATGGGACCACTGAGACAGAGAAAAAGAAAAGGAATTTTTTAGGGCTTAGGTGAGAAATTGGAGCCCAACGCTAAATTTTCACCCCATTTAATTTAAGCCCATTTCAGCTTAAGACCCATCTATGTACCTACCTACCTATCTATTTATTTAAATTTTTTTGTAAGAAAAGTCACATCAGATCTTCTCTCTTGTTCTGTTTATAGTGGTCCCATTCCCTGTAATATGTTAACTACTCTCAAATGTCTGTCTTTAGCCCAGAACTCGTCTATGAGCTCAAGTCTCATATTTCCAGTTGCCTGCTGAACATGCACTTATGAGCCTTTAAAATGTCTAGAATAGAGTTATCTTCTATTATCTATCTATCTATCTTGATTATCTTCTCCAAATATTCTCCTCCTCAGTTCTTCCCCAGCTTCGTAAATAGCGCTGCTACCCACAGTTGCTCTGGTTGCTTCAACCGCAGTTCTCTTGTTCTTACGTCGTACACCCAATCCATTTGGTAAGGTCTGTTGGCTCAACTTTTAAAACATATCCTGAATCTGACCACTTTTTTCTGTCTCAACTGCTAAAACTAAATTCTGAGTCACTCTTATCTCCCACCTTGACTATTGCAATAGCCTTCTAACTGGTTCTCCTGCCTCCCTTCTTGCTCTTTCTACAGTATATTCTATACACAGCAACCAGAGTGATCTTTAGAAAATGTAGTCACATCCTCTTTCAGTAATGGGCGTGTGCACACGTGCACACACACACATGCACACATGCATGCATGCACACACACATACAAACACACTTCTGATTAAAACCTTCCAGAAGCTTCTCACTGCAACCAGAACAGATTTCAAACTCCTTACGATACCCTTGTCTGTCTTTCCTGCCTCACTGTCCTCTGCTCACTCTGCTTTGGCCACAATGGCCTTCTTCCTTCCTCCTTCCTCTGTCCTCCTTGTTGTGTCCTTCTCCCTCTGTCCTCCTTCCTCCTTCCTCCATCCTCCTCCCTCTGTCCTCCTTCCTCCATCCTCCATCCTCTATCCTCCTTCCTCCTGTCTCCAGAATGTGTCACTTCTGCTCTTAACTCAGGGCTTTCTCATTTGCCGTTCCTTCTGCTGGGAACACTTTTCCCTTAGATCTTTGAAAGGCTCATATTTCAAGACTCAACTCAAGTGTTGCTCCTTCAGTGTTTCACTCATTTGCTATCACATGACCCTGCTTTATCTTTCTTTGTAGTACTTTACTGTCTGAGAATTTTATTTCTGAATTTTTTAAGTCTCTCCACCACTACATTAAAGTATAATCTTCTAGAAAGCAAGAACTTTACCACTATATCCCCAGAAGGGCCGGTGGGGCAGAGGAATGAACCTGAGAGTCCAGGACAGGCCAGGCCTGACTGTTGCACATGATTAAAATCTTGTGTCAAGTCCCTCATTGCTTGTAGGGGAGTGAGGGATGGGGTTGAAAAAATGTGAGTCCCAACCAGTTCTTAGAAGCCCTGTACGTAGAAGGAAGCCTGGTACCCAGGAGGCACTAAAAATGGAATATTAATATTTCTTTAATAAAAAGAAATATTAGATAAGAGATTAAATAAATATATTCAATATTAAATGGAAGATGAAAAAGAAATGCTGATTGACTAGGTCTATGGCTACAGAAAGAACAATCCCATGCATCCTGCCTCCTTGCCCCATTAGGACTGAGGGGTCAGACTCGGGGAGTTGCTGCCTTCGTGGGGAAGGAGGTGATTTCTCTGCTGCTCTCTGCTGCAGTCTCCTGTCAACTTGCGTGATTCCTTTCTCTTAACCCTGGACACCCAGAATATGTGTCCTGGCAGATGAGAAAGGTGAGTGTGAGGTTGCGTGCGTCCTTTCCACCCACTTGGTTTTCTCTTCCCTGTTTTGTGTGCCTCTTCCCTTCTCCCTAGACGGTTCTGCCTCCCAGGCTCAGCAGCGTCCAGACTCTCAGGTTTTGTGGCCTGATGAAGCTGTCTGCCTCCGGAAGAAGAAGAGACATTCTCGGCCTGACCCCTTTGCCCGCCTCTCAGACCTGTGCCACCGGCAGCTGCCGGAGGACCAGACGGCGATTCTCAACAGTGTGGATCATGATGACCCTGGCCACGCCACTCTGCTGTGACGTGGCTCAAGTCTGAGTGTTCCCAGAGGGAGAAGGCTGGGCTGAGGGCGGGGGAGGGATGTGTGGCGAAGGGTGTGAGGGCCTCATCTTCCTCTGTTGGCTGACAATTAGTTTCGAGGGCTGCTCAGACCTTTGTCTGCATGTTCTCTCTCCGGCTGGTGGAGGAGTCTCCAGATCCTGGCCTGCTGGCCCCTCTTTGGGACAGAGGGCTGGGGCTGGACCTTTCGGCTGAGGGTAGAGATTGGGAAGTGAACAGGGGGTGGGGCAGGGAGAGTTCTGCCTTCTTCCCTCCTCTTCCCTCTTCACTAGATTGATTTTTCTTATCTTTCACATATCGCTGGAAGTGAAGAAGAGGAAAGCAATGGCTTTTACTGCTCTCTGCTTCTGTTTCAGTTTTTCAACTCCAGGAAGAGGGCTGGACTTCCATCCCATCTTCCAAAGTCTACATATATATAGATATAGATACAAATGCACATGTATGTAGTTTGTGGGTTTCTCTATGTATATATATATGTACATTGAAGCAAAGTGCTGTTTATTTCCGTGGTCAATGAAAGAAGGAGGAAGAGGGCAGCAGACATCTGGGTTTGTGAGCACGACTGGCAGAGAGCTGGCTGGGCACCCTGATGTCTGTTTTGGGTATTCTTCCTCCTGAAACAGGATCCATGTCTTCTCAGCTGAATTCACTGTTTGTCTCTCTACCTTCTCCCATCTGGAGCAGAAATAGGCCTTGCCATGACTGCCAGCTGCCTGCTTTGGGGGTTCAGCAATGAGTTACCACAGAACTAAAGAACAGCCTTTATTTCTTGGTTCCTGGGTGAAGAAAGGGTGGCCAGGCAAAAGGCCAGACTGGCATCTTCCTTTCTTCTACAGTTTGGCTCATGCTACAGAAGTAGAAGCTGCTTAGCAGCGGGGCCGAGCAGGCCCCAATGCACAAACTCGAGCTCAACTGTCAGTCCCTTCTGGTCCAGTTAGGGCCAGGAGCCCTATGGCCAAAGGGCCTCCCATTTGGGAGCCATCTGTGCTGAGCACCAAGCTGCCGTGGCTCTATTTATATCCCATCCGTGGCTCAGCACCCTCTGGAGTGTGGTTCCAAAGCTGCTGATTGGATTCCTCCTTTCCTTTTGTGGGAGCTAATTCCCCAGATTGATTAATTGCCACTTGTGGGGAGCCTGCCTGCGGCTCCCTTCCTCGCTCTCCACGTGCTGCCTGCCGACTCTTGTTTGCCCAGGCGTGCTCCTCCGCCCTGTGGACCCAGGCGCCAATGGGATGGGATCAGACGAAGTTAGGCAGCTTCAGATTCCCGGGTTCTGGGGGTGCTCTGCTTCCCCCTTCTCTTCCCCCAGTTCTGTTTAAGCGGAACTGGCTGAGGCATGGGAATGAAGGTGGAAGGGGTGGTAGGTAGGGGCCTGGGCTCTGATCCTTTCTCTGCCAAAATCTTGTCCTATTTCAAACTATTAGCACCCGGAAGCTTCTGTGAGGTCATCTTACAGTGACTAAAGATGTATTTGTCTCTTCCAATAAAATAATGGTGCTGCCCAAGACAGGGCAGACGGCCTTGAGGGAGGATGGGGGTGTATCTGGTCTCTTTCCCCTCTTGCTGTGCAGGAGCCTGCCCTTCCAGCTGCCTGGGAATAAAGGTGGCTATCGGGTTCCTTGAAGTATTTCCTTCTTGGTGCTGCTGTCTTGGTGGGTTTGGGGACATCTACCTCTCCCCAGTTACCTGCTTGGACATTGGCCAAGTCAGAGCACTAGAGGCTTCTGCGAATTCATTGCAGTTGTTGGTGGTTCAGCCCAACGACCTAGGCAAGGTGGGGTCTCTAAGAGCCGGGAAGCTGCACCTTTCTGGGAGCTTCCATCTTAGGAGATGAGTTCTTTGCCACTCAGACCCCGGTGCTTCCTTTCTCTCGCCTAGCGAGTGAGGACAAACTCCACCTTTGGGGTTCTGCCACACAAGTCACACAACCACAGTTCACTTCTGAATGTGATGAGTTGTGGCAGAAGAGGTGGAAAGGGGCAGAGTTTCTGACCATCGTCTTGTTGACTGCCTCATTGCTCTGGGGCTGGGCCTTGCACCCTTGGGGTGGAACCTGGACTTTCTGGTTAATGCACTTCTCTGAGCATCCAAATCCACTTTACCACTGGGCGGCAGCTCCAGCAAAATGGAATAGCAGAGATTGGGTGACTCTGTCTTCTTTTCTGAGGCAGCACTACCTCTGCCACCGTGCCCCAATAAGTGACTCGCGAGTACCTCTCCAGGGGCACGTGGGGGATGGATGTGGGGGCTCATACCAGTCAGTTTGTAGCCCTTGTTTGTACTGTTATGGAGTGTTGCTTCTCAACCAGGGTGGATCCTGGCTGGAATGTGAAGGTGGGATAGCAGGATGAATTAGGTCAAACTTTCTGAGCCCCGTGCTGGGAATTCTAGGCCCTGAGGTTACAGAAGAAGAGAAGAAGATGAAGTGGAAGGCTTTGTTTCCTTAGGATGTCATACAGGGCTGAAAGCCAGACTCTGGGCTGAGGTGCCTCAGACCATGGCTGTGTTTTCCCAGGACCCACCAATGAGCTATCTCCAGGGCTAGCACAGGTGCTGACTTCTTTCTTCTCTTCTTCCTCTGGCAGTGCCCCTTACCTCAGCACATCAGACCAAATGATTGGAGCTGTTCTTTTTGCTGGCCACTGGGTGCCAGCTGTGTTGGGGTGTTCCCACGACTAGAGAAAGGACACCAGGCCAACCTGTCTCCTGAACCTCAGACTCATTTCTCCTCCCAAGAAGGCTTCCTTCTTGTGACTGTGTCCTTAGAAGCCAACAGCCTTCCTGCACCCTGGGAGCTATTTCAGCCCTTCCTTTAAGGACTGCGATGGAAATTGGCAGAATACAATTCCCTTGGTCTATGTGAAGGAGGGTAAAAATGTCATAGGTACAGGCTTAAGTGCTAGGTGTGTGCACGTGTGTGAGGGTGTGGTTGTGAATGTGTGCATGGTGGGGTGTAGCCATTTCTAGGGATCACATGTCCTTTGTGCTCTGCCCTTGAACAATTGCAGTGAGCACTCTTAAGCTTCCTAGGACTTTTACACTCCACTTTGTGGGAGATCACATGTCTTCCAAACTTCCCCTTTTATGGTCTGGTAGCTTTGCAGGAGAAGTAACTCAGATAAAAACCTATTCCTGTGTCTCAGACTTTTATGTCTTCATTCTGCATCTTGGCTGGAAACCATGGCTGTTTCAGGGTTAGGTGATTTGCAGACAAGGAAAAGGGTGAAATGATTCTAGGAGAGGCTTGAGGCTAAAAGCACTTAGGGGGATCTGAGACTGCAATTGGGGAAAAATGGGCAATAAATGAGCAATAAGGAGAAATAAGGAGAAGGCAAATCCTGTTTCTTGATTGCTGGCTGACCACACTGAGTGAGTTTCCTGGCCTGAGTGGGGTCATGTGCGTGGATGTCGTTTGTGGCCCCGGCTCAGCATATGCTGGTGTCCTCGGCCACCATATCTCTCGGCCTACCTCCCTAGCAGATTTCCTCAAGAGATGGGGGTTGGAGAGGTATTTTGAGATTCTGCTTTCTCAACAGAGAGGAGGCTTCATCCCCCAGGGTGGGCAGGCTCTGTGCCCCCTTTGAGGGGCCTGTGTCCCATGACTGTGCTCTTGGGGGCGTCTCAAGCAGGGGTGGAATAGGGTGAGTAATTAGTAATATTTTTGAATGCTCTCTGTCTTTATTTTTGATTTGGGATCTAAAATATTTGGGGTTGATCTGACTCCAGTTATTTTCTAATGCCCTTTCATGCAGAGGAAACTGGGTAGGGTTCAGATGTGGAATTTCCTGACTTTTTTTGGACAAGGTTGACAAAACAGTGGCTTCGGGGGAAAACAGACTTCATAGAGCATCAGGGCGACTTTGCCACCCCCCAGGATTAGAATAATCCGGGACTGAGCTGTGTGTGGCTGGAGCTGTTTCTTCCAATTTTGTTAGTAAATGCCTTTTGGGGGGTTGGGGTGGGCTGGGGAATGAATTGTACATAAAGTACATTTTATTACTATGTAGAGAAACATAAGAGAAGCTAATGGTTAATCTTGGGCTTGCTTTGCTTGCATGTAAAAGAGCTTTGGGGGTATCACAGGGATTGCTGGGCAGCAGTAGGAAGGAGTCAGGGTAGAGATGGGCGGGAGTGTGGGGCAGCTCTCCTGAGTAGATCCCCGCTGCTCCCTCTGGGAAGGGTACCAGGGCTTCTCCACCCAGCTCTGTATTTCTGTCTTTTCCAAAATAGAGGGAGGCAGCTCCGGCAGGCTGGAGGCTCAGAGACCATGGGGCTGCACTTGTTGCTGTGAGGAGAGCACCCAGGAGGTGTGTTAATGTCCAGATCTAGGCTGACTAGGGTAACTGATGAGGCGGGTATTTCAGGAAGGGGAGTCAGAGAGCCAGAGCATAGAGAGGAGATCATGTTCTTTTGCCAGGTGTCTGTAAGGCTGGAAGGGGAACAGAGAGATAGGTCAGTCATGGAGTAGAAGGTGGGGATCCTGGGAGATGACAGTAAGACCAAAGCCAGGGGACATCAAGCCTTCCCTTTCTCTTTGGGGCACGTGATAACTTAGTTACCCCTAAGGGTGCAGTGTACAAGTTGGGGACTATCCCAAGAAAAGTAAGAGGAGTGATTGCCCTGGGGTGGGGGCAGGCCAGGGAGTGGTGGCAGTGACGATTATTTTGGAGGCAGGTATGGTAATAGAGGCATTGAAAAACACTTTGGGGTGGGGTCTTGGCCAATAGGCCCAGATGGGATCTTGGAAGAGGTCTTGCTTCTTAGCTAGCTTTCCTTGCTTCTTCTAGAATTAACCTATAACACTAAGTACCCAAACCAAACATGGACACGTTTTTTGATGTCTTTCAACTTTGTCTACTTGATTTTGGGGGCTCCTCAGGCCCAAAGCTAGGAGGCTTGTCTTGAAATCCACACCCTATCAACTAGCTCTGTGTCATTGGAGAAGGAAGAATCATTCTCATGAGCTTCATGCATTTGTTCTCATAAGCGGAAATGGCAGGTGGCCTTTTCCTCCTCTTCCATGATCTCAAACTGTTCATAAGACAATTGTTGCTGGTGACAGAGAGGAGGGACTGGAGCTTGGCTTTTGCATTTCTCACCCTTTCTTCTTGAAGTATAGAGACTGCCTTCAGATTGAGGCTACACTTGGCTTTATACCTAGAGGTTTTGTCCTCACTTTCTCTTCCTTTGACAAGTTAGGGCCACCAGTCTTGTTGACATAGGAGGGTGAAAGAGTTTCACCTTGAAATCAGACCAGCCATTCATCTATCCTCTTTGATCTCTCAATTCTTCCTCCTTTCAGATCAAGAGGCAGAATTAAAAATCTCTTCTTTAGAAGAAGTCAATAAACCAAGGATCAAAGCCCAGATTGGACTTCAGCACCCTTCCCGACTTGATATTTGGTTAGGGGTATTCATTACTAACCCTCCCTCCTGACTGGGAGTGAATCCACACTGGTTCAGTGCTTTATTTCTGCACCCCCACCCCTGGTCTATACTTTCAAATGAGTGTCTCATGAGCAAATATAATATCCCCACCAGATATTTTGTGTGTTGGGTTGTGGGGAGGGTAGATGTGTATTCATGACCTCATTTTAAGCTGATAGAATAATTCTCAATAGATTGAGTTTAATCCAAAGATACCCCCATACCCCAAAGGTTTCTGTGTAGGATAAAGAAAAATTAAGCATTAGGGCAAATATCATTAATGGCTGGCCATACATTATAGAAGGAAGAGTCAGAGTATCTTGACTTTGTACAAAGTATCTAAGTACTTTGGTAGGACAGCAACCAGCAATTGAAATCACTTGGATATTCTCTTCTGTGGTGGGTATGTAGTAGTAGTTAGGGTTTCTGAAGAGGACTGATGAAATAGTTGTCGGCTTTGGACCATTGGCTGGGAGAGCTGGATTGGGGAGTTAGAGTGGTACAAATTCTCAGCTCCTGTCCCTGGTCCCTTGGCTATCTGCCTTTCCCATCCCACTAGATGGTGACACGAATGGCTGTCTGAGCCTGTTGTTCTTTTGGGTCTTGAAATGTGTTCCACCAATCCCATCTGCCCCTGGCACTGGATTTCCTGGATTTATCTTAGGAACTAGGGCAAGCTCTCCCACTCCACCCCATATACACACCAGTTAGGTTCTCTTTCCTTCCTTCCCCGCTTCTTTATGGCTCCAGGGATCTTGAACTTGTGCATGGTTTACGACAGTGAGGTGGTTGGGTGGGGAAGGGAATCTGGGAGGGGAGAAGGGTTGGGCTGGGGAGGGGGGACTTGCATTTTTGGCCTTAGAAATACTGAGAGCATGCTTTTGGGCAATGTGTGGGGTCTTGACATAAGCAGATGGAAGGGGCAAATGCCAACTGTCTATTGGTGATGAGGGCTTAAGGGGCTTTGTGCTTCCTTTTGGCTTAGGGCATCTATGAAATCTTTCTGGTGGAGGGGAATAGGCCTCCTCATGGTCATCTTGTAATCCTTGGAAGGGAAATTGTCAATTGTTTTATCAACAAATATTTATATTGCCTGTTTTGAACAATGAGAGGTCTGTCCTGAGTAGATAGTGTCCTGGCTGGGTCAGAGAAATGGGATTGTCTCACCTGTCCCCCTGCAGCTACCAGCTTATCTCCCTGGTCTCTAACACCCAGCCAGCTGTCTATTCTGTGTTCCTTTCCTGGGCTCAGGAAGTAAGAGGACATGTATGTGAGTTTGTAGATGGTACATGTGTGTGTGTTTGTGGTGTGGTATGTATGTGTTTGTGTGTGGTGTGTTTGTGGTGTGTAGGTGTTTGTGTATAGAATGTTTGTGATAGTGTGTGTGTGGCAAGTGTGTGTGTGTGTGTGTGTATGAGATTTGTAGGGACGCACTAATTTGCCTGAGTAGTATCAGGCCTGGGAGACCTTCTTTTTGGTTGACTCTTTCTTTGCTAGGCAACTTCTGTTTTGGTAGCAGAGTGAAATTAGTAATGTACCATGTTTAGTGTATTTTTTATGGAGATTGCATATAAAATTATATAAATATATATAATTTGTTCTATTTTAAGGAGAGAGGGGAGCTTTTGTCGGGGGGGGTGGACGCAAGGATCAGATGCAATAGTCATGAGAGGGAGGCTTCAGGCAAGTGGGACATCTAGGGAGTGGGACATGGGAGGGCAGGAGACTAAAGCCGGGCAAGAGGAGTGGGGGCTCGTGCCCTCAGCACACATATATAAATAGGGAGAAAACCTATATAAAGTCTAGCTAGCTTATCTGTATATCTATATATCTACGTGAAGTCATACTTTGCTTTATTTTTTACCTGTGCTTAGAGATGTTTTGAGCAGGACCACCTTCTCCAGGTGGTCTGGGATACTAGCTCATGCCTTGATGCCCCCTCCTTCCCTATCCTTCCTCCATGCTTCTTCCTTTGAGACACTCTCTGTACAGAGTTGCTTGGGTCTTTCTGATGGAAATGTGTATATATGAAAATTTTAAAAATAACAAAACAAATAATCCACTTGTAGAAAGGACAAGTGAGCTGAAGGTTGTGGGGAGCTACTGGGTCTAAGAACCAGCATCCACAGTGTCTCTTGTCACTGTGAAGGGACACTGTGGCTTGAAGGCTTTGGCTCAAGTCCTTAATACAGTAAGGATGAAGAGGTGAAGACTTGGTGAATCTGTCTCCATCTTGCTGTGGGTTCGTACCCAGTTCCTCTGAAGGAATCGGGCTCAGCAGAATTAGAAAGGAGAAGGTCGAGATTACCTTGGGGCTTACAGCAATATCTGTCCCGGTTTGTAGCACTTTGACTCAAGCACTCCTGGAGAGGGTGGTGGTGAGAGGGAGGCACCTCGAGAGAGCTTTGTGAGGCTCACTTCATGGGCTCATGGAGAAGAACACCCCCTTCACTCCTGCTCCAGATGGTTGGAACCAGTGTGAATGTGATATCTAGTGTAAAGATATCATAGATGCTTTCTTCAGTTGTTATTTTAATTGGAAAATAAGGTGCTGTTGGAAATGGGATGGTTCAGTCCTGGGATGCTGAGTGGAGGATGAGGAGGGAGAGAACTTGGGGCATGAGGAGGAGGATGGGGCCGGGGGGAACCTCCTTCTGGCACCTGGCCTGGGCCTTACAGAACTGAACAATGTATTGGAAGAGTTTGACCCAGAGCTGGAGATTCTGGGGAGTAGGAGCTCACTTATATTTGAGCAGGAAACTTTGTGTACCCTGAAGAATACCTCCCTGATAATTCAAGACCTCATGTGTGCTGCGAGGGCCATGCACCTGGCAGCCTCAGCAATCGTCTCCTGGGTGCTGCTCTTTCTTCTGACTTGCCAAGAGCTCAGAGTGATGTGTTTGAAGCTGGTGCAGGGCCAGATGGTGTAGGCAGCCAGGAGAGACTCATGGTTGCAATCTCTCTGCTCTCCTTCTGCTCATCAACTGAAAAAAGGCAATACTAACCCCTCCTCCCCAACCAAAGTGTCATGCTATACAAGAGCTTTTGTCTTATGGAGTTTGATCATTAGAGGAACTCAGAGGCCTCAGCTATGGCAGGGCTCTTTTGGAGGTATTATGGGAAGAGTAGGTTGGGGTGGAGCTTGAGTCTGCTTCCTGACCCTTCTGCCCCTACAGTGTAGACCTTATGGGGCCCTGCCATTTACTCAGGCACTCTCCTTAAGTCCCTGGGATTACCTGCTCAAAATACTTCTCATTTCCCAAGGACACTGAAGGAAAATGGGCTCTGTCCATGCAGGACTAGAAGGACTCCAATACTGGGTCCAGCTGGCAGTGTGTCCATCCTTGGCAGGTGAGTAATCTTTCCTGAAGTCTTCTCAGGAGTCCATAGCAGGATCTGGCCAGATGTTTTTTGTAAGATTTTTCAGGGAAGTTGAGGAGGAGCAAAAGCAGCACGTTCTATGTCCCTTCCTGGCTTGTAACCCCTTCCAACCTACCAAAGCCTCCACACAAAGAGGGCTTTCCATTCCTGTACTTTTGGCTCTTAGAGCAATCCTCTTCTCTTTCTCCGTAGACGCTGTGACACTTCTGGTACACATGCACCAGCAGAATACATCACTTCAGCATCACAGGCCCTTCATAGGGTTAGGACCCCTGCTAGGTCTAGGTTACTCTAAAGCTCTCCTTCTTTCCACATTAAACCCAAGGCTTGATCTTTAGAAACCTCAGCAGCATCAAGGTATATGAGATCGCAAGAGTCACTGACCTGCGCATTCCCAACCCTTGCCTCAGCCTCCAGTTGGAGTCTTCGCTTATGGGAGGAGAAGTGAAGACAAGGGACATAGCCCCTACCTTGAAATTTTGGAGCTTGGAGGGGATGTCATGCATACCTCTACCCTTTCCATGATCCTGGCCATGACTCCCCAGAAAGATGGTAAAAATGTCAACATTGGAGGGGAAAGGATAGGTAGCCCAGCATAGGTCTTCAATTTCTCTGAAGAGCCAGCCTTTCACAAAGGCTCCTGGGCAAAATGAACAGAGATTTGATATGTGGAGTAAGCGAAATTTCCTGTCTTTGAACCTCTCAGTTAATGGGACAGGTTGGTGGGATGGGTGCTCTGATTAGGCCTTTGAGGCCCATAGCCACTACCAGGAACATGAGCTGTTCCATATGCTTGTGCCATGTTCCTTGGTCCCCATGTAGTGGAAAGGATATTGAATTTTAGTCCTTTTCCCTTTTGGTAGGTGATGGAGGAATCTATAGAGTTGTTTTAGTTTTGCTACCTCTGTCTGCTATACAGAACAAGAGTTTGGAGTAGACAGATTCACTGGGAAATGCTAACCCAAGGATTGGTTAGGGCCATATCCTTTTCTTCTTTATCATCAACCAGTAGCTTGGGAAAGAGGGGGTTGTCCATTGCCCTTTGGCTTTTTGCTAGGCCCGTCTGCTCCTCTTTGTTGTAGATGTTCATGTTGAGCCACTTTGGGCAATATGAAGGTAGGAGGTGGGGGGATACACAGCCCACTCCCTCTCCACGAGGGGTTGGCCAGGATATTGGAGTGTGAGCGCTCTTGTGGTGTTTAGTAAACTCCCAGCGCAGTGCCCAGGGACTGGGAGGGGACACTCTGGAATGATCCTGATCACTGGAACGTTAGACTAAAGTGTTCAAAAGGGAATGGTTGGTTTAGGGAAGCATAGCAGTTTAAAACTCCATTTACCAAGCTGCATACATCAATCTCAAAAGGTCATAGCGTCTCATTTAGATTTAATTTCTGACCTACCATTTGTGGGGCCAGAGACTGAGGGCACGGATGGGGTATGCTTTCACTACTTACTCCTTCTTTTCCACAGCCACTGACCTGAAGGGACCACATCCAGCTTCATGTCAGTGACGCTTGGTTCCTTTTATCTTCAACTTTTTCTCTTCTACCAGGAGAGATTTTACCATCCTGGATATAATTCTTCCACTGCACACCTGGAGGCAATTTTGTATGAGTTTCTTTTCCCCATTTTACCCAGTAGTCTGTAGACATACAGAGGGTTGGGGCGTGACTAGACAGTGTGGGTGGGGAGGGCCCCAATGCTACCTCCCCAAGACCTCTTAAAAACTCCATACCTCCAGATGCCCAGTCGCCTCTTGCATTAGGTCTTTTCTAATGAATCTGGATATGACTATCAGTTTCGTTGTGGGAGTTCTTACTCTCATTTCAAACTCTTTTCTCCTTTTTCAACTTTCTTTGGGGGTTACCCCCATCCATGCCAGGTCTTCTTGTGAAGACCACTCAAACCTCGTTTCCATTTCTTGAATGTTGAGTATTACAACGTAACTGCGCTAGGGTGCTTTATGGTGCTGTTCTTGAAGAGGCCAGCTGGACTGAACCTCCTTCGTCCCACTGGTTCCTTAAATCTTGCTGTATTTTGTCTTCTATTTGATTTTTTTCCCTAGGGGTTTGGGGTGGGAGACATAGGGGTGGCTTTTGTGTTTTCTCTCTCTCTTTTCTGTATGTATGGACTGGTTAAAGTCAGTTCTCACGGGCAGCTGACTTCATGGTATTGGTTGGCTGACTTTGGTTAACTATTAAAGACAAACCAACAAATTGTACAGCTGCACACAGAACACCTTTGAGTGTGAATCCAAATGGCTACTAGAGGCTTACTTTTTGAACTTCAGGTATGTAACTCAAAAGTAAATAAAAACACTATTTTTTCAGTAAGCTTTTTTTTTCTTCTAAGAGATGACTTAGAAGTCAAACTACAAGAACATTAAATTGGTGCTGTACCAAAGCCTTATATGAACATACTCCACACTCTGTGTTACCTGTCTCTGGTCAGCTCCCTGCTGTCACCTCTTCTTAAAGCCTGGGAATGCCAGCGTGTGCCAAGCCTGGGGCTGGGTCTTGGGAACCAGAGGGCCCAGGGGGCCCATTGGAGCAGAGATGATGGTGAAGATGGGACACGATCCTGCTTCCTGAGTAGACTCTGGAAGGAAACAGGCATTTGTGTGCATGTGTGGGGGTTGGGTGGTGTGTGTGTGTGTGTGTGTGCACATAAGTGTGTGAGTCTGCTTACAGGTGCACAATGCCAAAGTGAATGCACTAACTGGGGGTCTGAAAGGGAGACCCAGGTTGGCTCTGGGAGTGGGTGGTTTTAGTGAAAGTCATGTCCTCTCTCTTGTTTCCTGTCTCCTACCCCTTTCCTCTCTGTCAGGGAATGGAGGTGTATGGAAATAGCTACACTCCCAACCAGGTGCTTTTTCCTCAATCTCCAAACTCTAAGCATTTATAAAGGGCCCATCCAAGAGGTAGGCGCTTCCCACTACCAAATCACAGACTGCCAAGGCGGAGAGGAACCATTCTCCTCCCCAGCTCTTGCTTTCTTGGGGAAGGGGCTTCCTCCTGCAGG
Source organism: Tapirus indicus (assembly GCA_031878705.1). Classification (NCBI taxonomy): domain Eukaryota; kingdom Metazoa; phylum Chordata; class Mammalia; order Perissodactyla; family Tapiridae; genus Tapirus; species Tapirus indicus. Next base: position 82,611,226 of record CM062924.1, on the reverse strand, counting down.
GTCCCTTGACCTCCCATTCCTAGGCCTGGGCCTGTTTTAGCTGCCACACCTCCAGGTAGGCTCCGAATGGCTCCCCTGCCCCTTCTTCCTTATCCACGAAGAAGACCGACTAGAGATGACCCTAAGCCACGCCTGCTCTGTGGCCCTAAGCAATAATGCCTGCCCTGGGTACCAAGGACAGTGATTCCTTTGGCCTTAGACTTTTGCCAGTTAAAAAAGTGAGTGACACCCCAAACTCAATTAGGGAGAGAATCTGCAGCCTGCTGTGGCTTGGGCTGCCATGCCAGGCTCCACTCGCTGGCATTTTCAGGCTTGCTGGATACTAACCAACTCATCACCAGTAATAATGCATGTTCATATAGTGAGTTAAAAATCAAAACAAGCAGACGTGCACATAGGCAAACAAACAAAAAGAGGAAAAGGGCACATCAAGTGACCAGATGTGTAGCCAGTGAAGGCATCCTGTGAGTGTTGCAGGTTAAACTGATGAAAAGAGGTTTAGTATTTAATTGCTCCTCATGTAACATTACTCTGCTTCAGAAATGTTTTGTATTTTGATATAAATAAACATTTGCTAAAAAAGTTCATTTTCTAATTTTTATTTCTACCTAGCAAGCATTTTCCGATGTTCTGTCATCTCACCTCTGGCTTTAGGTCTCCCTGATCAATCTATTTTAAACTCATAGCTCAACATCATTCTGAAAGGATTTCAGGCTTGGAGATGAAGGAACTACTCTTCATTCATTGAGCAAATATGTATCAAAGGTCTATTATGTGTGAATCACTGTTCCGTTCACTTGGGATCCATCTGTGAATGAGACAGATCAGGTTCCTGCTCTTCTAGGGCTGATATTCTGGTGGCAGGGAGGGAGATAATAAGCAATTATCGCAGTAAGAAAATTGCATAGAATATAATATGGGGATAAGTGCTTTGGAAAAAAAAGCAGGATCAGGGCAGGTGGAGTACAGGACTGTGTGGGTTGCAGTTTAAATAGAGTGCCCAGAGTGGGCTTCCCTGGGAGATGACACTTGAGCAGAAACTGAAAGGGGGTCACTTACCTCAGTGTTGAATGCACATAAAGTTCTTTAACTTTGTAGATTTTTTACAATGCCTGAAATCTTTAAGAACTAGAAGATATGCTGACTCTTCAATTATGTGATGAAGATAGTGTTCTGTTTGACTGTCTTTGTGTAAATGAGCGCCCCCTCTCCCCCAACAGAGGCTGGCCCTAGGCAAAATTTCACATACAAAAGTCAATGGTGCAAGGACTCTTCTGTGATGGAATTGTGCCTTTCCTTTCCCTTGAGGGGATTAGCACATCTATTCTCCCATCTCCAGCTTGATGTGGTGGATTTGACTACCTAAATCAGCATACTTTCCTCCCCTTATCACATCGTCTTTCTTGTTTCTTGGTCTCCTTTCTTCCTTATGTTCTAGCTTGGCAATACTCTGGTTATCTATCAGCTCCTACTATGCTTGTTTTTCATTTCATTTGGTCTTTAGGTGGAGGGCAAATACCAAAATAGGATATTCCTATTTATGCTCATAGTTCCAAGTGAAGAAAACAACCAGCCCACTGGCCAAACAAACAAAAACAAATAGGTCTAGCTACAAATTTAAAAATGTCTGCCATGGTGTAAAAAGTCTCTACATACAATTCCCTAAAAGCTTTGAGATGGGGCTGTTATGCCAGGAGAGCCTCCTAGGGTCGTAGCTTTCTTTGGCCTCAATTATCTGCCACAATTCTCCTCCCTACCTAGTTTCTACTCCTCTCTCTCTGCCCTCCCTTTTTGTTACCAGGCCATAATGAAACTCTTTTTGATATTTCTTGTATACTCTGGTCTTAATTTTTAAAAGCAGACACATGGAGTGTTTTGTAGTCTCATATTGAGATGTTAATGAGCATGGCCAGCCCCACCCCGTGGAGGCCAAGTCTTCAAAATCCTCCACGTTCCTGGGAACAGTCCCCCACTCCTCTCATGGCCATAGCTATTTGGCATGAGGACCTTGTGGACCAAAGTAAACCCTTTTTGTTAGATTTGTCAGCTCTGTGGCAAAGCTAAGTTAAAAAAATTAATTAGTGAGGAAAAATTAAATAGTTTGGGTCAGGGGGCCCTTCCCTGTGTTAAACTGTGTTGTTTAAGGGAATTTAATCTATTTTTAAAATTGGCCCTAACTTCACATTGACCCAGTGCTCCATGCTTTAAAAAATTCTTCCGCACATATTTCATTTGGTGCTTACAGTAACCTTATGGGGTAGGTAAAATTGAGCAAATATGTATCAAAGGTGGTGTTTGTCTCTTTTTTAGAGATAGGATTCGGGGGTAGGAACCAACAAGTGAGCCAACCAACCCATGTCCCTGCTTTCCTCTTCCCCTCCCCCTCCCTTCACCATCCCTCCTCCCATCCCCCCTTCCCCTCAGTCCATCTCTCCCTCCCTCCCCTATTCCCTCCCTTCTCTCTTCCCTCCCTCCTCCTTCCCTGCTCCCTCTCTCCCTCCCTTCCCCTCTCCCCCCACTTGCTCTCCCATTTCTTCCTCCTTCCATACCCCTCCTTGTTCCACAAAGGCTTTAAGGCAGCAAGAAATTTCCTAGAAAATAAGAAGAGGCCTCAGACTTTAGTCCTGGTCCAATACTTTTTCCCTTAGGCTTCCTTTCAGATGGACACAACCCAGTCCCAAGATACCTGTGTTCCCCCAGTGAGGTCATCTAGTCCCTTGAATCTGGAAAATGAGACTTTGGAACCCTACTGAGCAAGGCCAATACATTTATTACTGGAAATTCAGTAAATTACAGTGACAAGGTGGGGGGAGAGCCCATGTGACAAGCAAACTTCATAGGCTTTATAAACCTCCAGATATTCTGATTTCAGGGGACCAGAACCTTTGCCTCTCGGGAGAAACTGGGCTGGTCCTGGGGCAGAATGCATGGTGCAGCGTGTGCCCAAGTCAGGCTTGTAAGCCCAGATTTCCTTTTTTGTCCCCAGCCTCTCCTTTTAGGCCCCTTCCCCTGTTTCCATAAAACCCTTTTCCTCTATGATCAGGGGCCTTGTACCCTTCCATCTACAAACCTGGTGTCAAAGAATGATTTCAAGATGCTTTAGTTCCTTTATCAGGCAAGCGAGGTGGGCAGGATCCTTTCGCCCTGGAAGCCCAGATTATAGATCACTTTGCTCTTGAGAAACTGTGCCTTTCTCCTTTACACCTCAGCCCCAGTCTGTAAAACCATCTGCATTTACAATGGTTTGCTCCCGCCCACCCAGGGAGGAAGTCCTTGTCTTTGTTCCGCCATTTAGTAACTGATGAACTTGGGCAAATCACCTAACCTTTCTGAAGGAGCTGTCCTTGCCAGCTTCCCTCCTTCCTGACACCTGGTGGGAGGCATGCATTCTCTAGTTGGCACATACTCTCAAACTCCAGGGGGTGCTGGTCAATGTTTCTCAGGAACTCTTTAGCAGCACCAGGTTTAGCCACAAGGTTCTGTACCCCAGCCAGCGGCCATCCCAAGGAGAGAGACATTCTCTCCTTCTTGCTAACAACCCCAATCTCTATGATAGATTATTTTGGAGCCCTTATTCATTTGGCTTTGGGAGAGAAACACACTCTTTCTGCCCACATAGGGAGGAGAAGGACAAGTCTCTTAGCATTTACAGGCACTCCTCATAAGGCAGTGACTCTGGATTTGAGTCTTACCTTTTTCCTTCCCTCCCCAGGCCTCTATCTTACCAGCCACAGAGGAGTGGTAAGGTGGTACTAGGGCCAACGATCCTGCCTCTTGGTAGGTTGTGCTGGAGGTAATCGGCTCTCTTGAGAACTGTGGCTACCTCAAGGAGAGGTACTTAGCTTCTATTTGTTCTCAGTATGGGGCCTTAGTTGCCATTTGCAAGCAACAAGAGTGTTGCCTGTTAAGTGCCCCTTAACACGCTGTTACACTTACTCATTGTGTGTCTTCCTCACTCGCGTGTAAGCTCCTTGGAGGTTGGGCCCTATCTGTCCTGTTTGCTGTTGGAGCCCAAGTGGCTATCACAAAAGAGATTTATTCAATGCTCATTGAAAGGATGACTGGCCAGTCAGAAACTGCCTATTATATTTGGCATCATTTAATTTGAAGGCATTGGTAACCTTGGTCAGAGTAGCTTCAGTGGAATGATGGGAGCAGAAACCAGACTGGAGTAAGCAGAGGCATGAGAAATGAACAGATGCAATGTCTACAGGCAACACTTCTGAGAAGTCTAGTGTTTTAAAATATAGTGGATTAACAGAAAATTTGAGGTATAGTAAGGCCAACAGATCAGGAGACAATTGTTATGGACAAGAGAGTTTGTTATAGTTCCCAAGAGGAGGGGATATATCATGCCATAAGGGGCCACAGGGGGAAGCACCAGGGTTGGTAAGGAGGCAGAAGGAGAGGGAGGAACTGTGGGCAGGAGTCTTTGTTGTGATTTTCATGGGAAGGAACAGGCAAGGCAGGTAAGCAGGTTTAGGATTGGCTAGTTTGAATGATTTTAGTGGGCTCTGGGATGTAGGAGCTGTCCCTAGTTTCCTGGTACTTGGCCCTGGAGTGATTAGGGCAGGGGGATAGTGGCCTGGAGTATAAGAGCCTGATAAGGGAGGTGGTTGGGGGTGTGGGCTCTGGATTGGTTGGTTTGTGTTTGAAAACTGCACTTGTGGGCAAGTTATCTATTATGTCTAGGAATTGGCTAATCCTGGGAAGGTCAGTCCCTCCAGGGTCAGCAAGATATCAAAGCCCAGATATCAAAGCATCAGAATATAGACAATAAAAACAGGGTTAATATTCCTTGTAGCAAAGGGGAGCAGAAAAATGGGATGGTAACCAGTAAAGGCATGATGTCACAAGGATAGCCTTTATTTGTTTTTAAGTTGGGAGATGTTAAAGTATGTTTTTGTGCTGCTGAAATGAAACAATACAGGAAGAGACTGATAACACCAGGGAGAAAGGTAATAACAAAAGTAACAAGGTCCTTGATAAAATAACAGTAAAAGGGATCTAGACCACACAAAGATGAACTGGCCTTTGAGAAAAGGTGAGATATTTTATCCTTTGGGACAGGAAGGAAGAAGATGCCAGGATGTCCTGGGAGTAGGAGACAGTTCTGTTCTCCTTTGATGGTTTGTGTTTTCTTATGAAGTGAGAGACAAGGTTACCAGCTGAAAAGTTCAGAGGGGTCATGATGGTGGTGGAAAAAATATGAAGAATAAATGAACTTACTAGAGAAATGCTAAGAATTGCTGGGTTGTTTGTGTGTCAATTTGAGGTTGGTGATTATATATTGTGGGTTATCAGAATTGTGGATTTTCTAGGAAAGTGTGATGAGAGAGAGGGACAAGGTAGTTGAGGGAGATTAAAAGATAACCATCATAACAAAACATGCAATCTAAGGTTGATGAGTAAATAAGGTAGAACAAGACTGATAAATACAATGAAGATGACGGGTTCAATGGTTTGGAGTCTTGATTACTACTTTTTTTTGAAGGGGGCGGTGTTGAGTCACTGTGCTTGAAGCACAGGAGCTTGTGATCAGATCTTAGTAAGAATGTGTTCATAATTTAAAGGAAGAAGAAATTCCAGTAATGATCAGGTCCATGGTGTGACCATGGGAGTGGATAGCTCAAGTAGGGTATGAGAAAAGTTCACTAAAGATGAGGATCTCAAAGAACTTAAGAGGCCAGGATGGTGGATGGATCACCTAGGTAGGTCATCTCTGAGAATGATGACAGAAGTTGGGAGGAGAGGAAGACTGTGAGGCAGGTGCTAAAACCTTCCATGAATGAAAGGGAGTTTTGATAATGGCAGATGTCAGCAAAAAGGAGAAGGAGAAGGTGGTAGATTTGAAAGGCACAAATCTCAAAGGAACAGGGTTAAGGTGGGAGAAATGGTCTAGAATCAGCAGATAGAGTCTCTGCTTTCCCATAGCCTACATTCTGGTGTAGGGGGCCAGCCAATCAATTAACCAATCAATCAGTTGACACAGGATTTCATTCAATATTAGGTTCTAATGGTGATTATGCAGAGAGAGTGACTGGTTGACTACTTTAGATTGGGTGGTTAGGGAAAGCCTCTCCAAAATAACATTTAAGCCTTGTCTCATTGGTGACAAGAAGAGACCAGCTGGGTAAAGTTCAGTGGAGAAGAGCATCCCAGGTAGAGGGTATAGTTAATGCAAAAACTCTAAGGTAGGAATGAGTTTGGTATGTTTGAGGAACAGAAAAAGCAGTGAGATGTGAGTGTGCAGGGAAGGAGTGCAGAGAAAAGCAGAAGATAAGGCTGCAATGGTAAGTCGGGGCTTTGTAAACTCTGAGGAGTTAGGTTTTATCTTAGGGTGATGGAAAGTCATTGGGGAGTTTTAGGCTGAGAAAACACATGATCTGATTTACACTTTAGAAAGACCCCTGTACCTGCTGGTGGAGAGTAGTGTGTAGGAAGATAACAGCAGAAGCAGCAAGACTAGTGAGAAGACCACTAATGTAGTCCAAAGTTGAGAAGATGGTGTTTTAGACTATGGCTGTCATGGTACAGATGGAGAGAAGTGAGGCCAAACTGGGATATGTTTGTAGGGAGAGTTGGTCAGCTTGCTGAAAGATCTGATGTGAGAGGTGAGGGAAATAGAGGAATCAAGAATGACTCCTAAATTTTTTACCTGAGTGACTAAGAATGTGAAGACTGGGGGAAGAGGAGATATGAAAGAGAGGGAAATCAAGGGTTCATTAACATCTGAAATGATAACTAGACATCCGATCAGAGATGTCAAGTAGGCAACTGGGTATAAGAGCCTGGAATTCCAGAGAGAGACAAGGGATGGAGATATAGATGGGCGGTATCATCCTTAGAGAGATGGTATTTAAATCCTAGGAAGAGAGGGTGGATAGAGAAGAGAAGGGGTGTGTAAGAGATGTACTAAAGCCACTGAGTGAAGAAAAGTAAGATAAGTACAGAGAAGTGACTATTGGTTTGGGCAGCATAGAGGTAGGTAACTGATGATGTGGACAAGGGCAGCCTCAGTGGATTGGTGGAGACAGAAGTCCAGCTAGAGTGGCCTGAGAAAGTTAAGAAAGTATTGACTAATCTAGGGCTAGGAGGCAGAGGGAAAGTTCTGATAACATGGGGGAATTTGCTGACCACTGATTGGAAGTTTCCCAGGACATTGTTTAAAGGTTTAGAAGCATAGTAGGTGCTATAGTGTCCCACCTAGATGCCCTGTGCTGGACAGGTGCATCCATCCCTCAGCTTCTTTGACTGTTAGTAGCTAATGGCTCACAGTTTCCCCATCACTGGAGAAGTGCCTTTGACTGATGCAAGCCTCCTTGCCAAGAGATTATATACCCAGGGTGACCCTTAGCCAGTGGCTGATACAGGGATACAGAAGGCCACCCCTGCCTTAAAAGGTGCACCTCTATGGTGATCTCCATGGACCAAGCCAAGGCTGAAATTCCCCTGAGACCACATCCTTCTTTCCCCAATCCTGTCTAGCTTTTCTTACTCCCTCACACGTCTTTTTCCTGACGAGTATTTCCACCATATAGCACACACATGCAGCTGCCTGCTTTAGGCTCTGCATATAGGGAACCCACACTAAGACTTGCTGCCAGGAGAGTCTAAGGATGGAATTATGGAGTTGGGCCACTTGCCAACTCACTGGTAACAGAATCCCCTCATGGTAGTAGGTGCATGTGCTAACAGTGCAATTGCTAGGAGATTACCTATGCTGAACAGAGTCAGGGTACAGGTGAAAGGGATATACTGGTTCATAGAATATCTTATATTTGAGAGATATTGGAGAAAGAGTACTTATAGGAACTGTGGAATTGAGTGGCTATTGCAGAACACCAGTGATGCTTTGAAGAGCGAAAATGTAGGATCAGGGCAATCAATCACCGATTTAAAGCAAAGTGTGAGTCAAAATACCTCCTCAGCAGCTTTAAAGAGACTTCATCTCCTGCAGCAGAAGGGCAGAAGAAAGCTGAAGACCAGACCGTGGACTTAATTGTAAGAGTGGAAGAATTTTGGAGAAGGCTGAATTTCAGTCTGACGAGTCTCCTATGCTAAAGTCATGACTCTGACAGGGATGGAGTGAGACCCTGTAACTTGGGACAGGAATATATAGTTGAATTTTTTGTAAAAGCTTGAATCTCCAGATTCCTCTGAAACCTCTGGTCCTGCAGAAATGGCCACTCCCTCTTGCTGGAAGATAGAAACCCCTCCTTGCATGAAGAACATGCAGATGCCTCAAATGGGGCAGGTGTCTTACAAGAAATTCTTGACTTCCTCAGCAGCTGCCCCATTCTTTTCTTCTTATTACCAGACAAATAATGAGAATCAAACCTCAGTGTGACTCCACTTGGCAACTGTTGAGTCTGCTGAGAAGACAGGGATTTCACCAAGGAGCTGAGGGCCTGGCTAACGTGTGCTGGGCAGGGACTTGGGAGAGGATGCCCAGGAGTGGATCCTGTGAGTGCTGGATCAAGGGGGCCAGAATACAAAACTCTCCATGGGAGAATCTGTTAATATAGTAGCACTCTCCCATGACACAGGATTTCACAATCTTGGAAGGGTCCTGGAAGATGATTCTGGTAGCAGTTGGAATGTTTCTTGAAAGCTTGATGAAAGTGATGGCCCATGTTAAATGACAAAGATAAGTCAGAACTCCATTGCAGACTGTAGAAGAAGGAATCAAAAAGCTGAGAGAAGTGGGCATGCTAGAATGGATCTACTACATAAAAGTAGAAAACCCACCAGCTGACTGTGCTTTTTGATTGGGTTGGAGAACTCTCCATTTACCTGGGAGATAAAGGATGTGTTGGTGAGAAGGGGACCAGCATGGATGTCCTCTATGGGCTGGTGATTGAACATACTGTTACAGAACTGAATATCTACCAAAAACCTACAGAAGGTATTATTATTAATGGTGAAATGCTGGAAGCATTTTTTCTAAAGCCTAGAATAAGAAAAGAAATAAGACATCAGTTCCACTATGAAATTGTACTGGAAATCCAACCGGTGTAAATAAAAAAGTAAAAAAATAAGAGGTTTAAAAATTGGAAAATAAAACAATACTTTCATTATTCTCAAATAATATGAATGGCTACATAGAAAATCTGCAAGAATCTATGGACAAATGATTAGAAATAGCAACAGAACTAAGCAAGATAGCTGGATCCAAGATGAACAGCATTTCCTTATACCAGCAACAGAAAACGTCATTTAAAAGGTAACTTTATAGTAGTGATAACAACAACAACAAAATAATATACAAAGGAATAAATCTAACAAAAGATGGGCAAGACCTTTATGGATCAAATGGTAAAATTTAATTGAAAGACATAAGAGGAGGCCTAAATAAAGGTGAAGTGCAGACCAAGACAGACAAGAATCCCTGTCTCCCTGTGTTGGTGGCTGGATTTTTCTAATTGTTCTTTTCACTGAGAATGTGGTCCTTCAGGGGTCCTAGTTTTCTGTGACATGTCAGCACCAACACTCTGCCTTATGCAGGCCTAAGGCTAATGTTTTTTCCCTGGGTGTTAAAACCCCAGCTCTTTAGTTACAGGATTGACCCTTCCCCTGTCCACTTCTCCCTCCCTATATCTCAGGTCAACTATAGCATCAGCTCGAGCTTAGGACTCTGGTTTCCAATTCCCTTTTAATTTTTGGCTACTGGCAATTGCCCATACTTTCTTTTTTTTTTTAATTTTTTTATTATTTTTTTTATTTTTATTTTTTTGCGAGGAAGACCAGCCCTGAGCTAACATCACTGCCGATCCTCCTCTTTTTGCTGAGGAAGACTGGCCCTGGGCTAACATCTGTGCCCATCTTCCTCCACTTTATATGGGACGCCACCACGGCATGGCTGACAACCCGGGATCCGAACCCGCGAACCCTGGGCTGCCAAGCGCGAACTTAACCGTTGCGCCACCAGGTGGCCCCGCCCATACTTTCTTATAAGCTCAGCTATGCATTCAGAAGTAAGCTTGCTGTATTTTATTCAGCATTCTAGATTTTTGAGGCAGGAAGTTTTTTGAGTTATCTAGTTGGCCTTGTTACCAACACTGAAAATCTCAATCTTTCTTTGTCTTTGTTTGAGTATACTGTTTTTTTCTAAGGAGCATGTTTTTAAATACGTTTCTTAACTCAATCTAATGGTGTCTGTTTCTCTGAGGCATTCAGTTCATTCACACTGAGTAACAACTGCTACACTTTATATAGCATTCTTATTTTACATTTTTTATTCATTTTATTTTGTCAATTTCTGATTTTCCTTTTCCTTATTTTGCTGGTTTGCTATTTCTTTTTCAGTAGCTCTTTATTGCTATTTTACCCCTTTATTACATTTGGGAGTTTCACTATCGTTTGCTATTCCATTAATGATTGTGTTCCCCTTCCTAGTATTCAATTATGTCCATATTTCCTTCACCACCAGTAACCGATAACAAATGCCAATCTCTGCCGCCACCAAGATACTTGATTATCTGACTGCTTACCACGTCCTGCATAAGCTGAAGCTTTAGGACCTTTTCCCTTCCCTACATTCCTCCTCCCCAAACTGAAATGACACCTTTGAACATTTTTACTTCTACCTCCTCCTCCTAATACCTAGATTTTGCTGAGAGAGTTTAGTACATTTATTCTAAGCTATTATTAGAATTTATCTTGCAATAGATCTCTTCTATTTTAAGAATCCTTATTTCTTAGATTACACACTCTTGGATGCTCATTTTTAATATATATTTGACTACATGTGTATATAAAATGATATCTATGAATGCATATATGTACATATTTAAGTATTTGTATATATTTGTTCTTACCACTTTCTTTTCTCCATCGTCCTCTATCTCAAAGTCTTGGATGTGAAAAAAAATTTTGAGAGTAAAATCTTTCCTCAAATTCTTTTCTCAGATAGATTCATAGGTGGTAGAGTCTCTGGACCACGCATAGCTGCAAATACTCTTTGGCTCCTTGTGGTAGTAACATGGCAGCAGGGCTTCAACCCTCTTTCAGGGCACCGAAAGGAAGCCTCTCAGCTCTTGACCATCTCTTACTCTTCTAGGCTTGAGGCAAGGGAAGACTCAGCTCACTGTTCAGCTCTTCCTCTGCTCCTTGGGCTGTGATTACTTTCCCTGCACACTAAGGTTTATCGAGGATCACCAAGTTCCTCACCTGACCCTGGGATTTTTCCAACAGTCGTCCCTGATTCACTGTTGCAAAGGAAGAATAGATGGAACCTCATACTAAATCAACAAAGTGGTTGAGACTGCTTGTGGGAACATGGCAAGAGGGCTGAGCAGGGGGCCAAGAATAGAATCCTGGGAAACACCAATGTTTAAGGGCAGGCAGAGACATGGGGACCTAAGAAGCAGACCTAGAAAGATAAGTCAGAAAGGGGAGGAGAACCAGGGAGTAAAGAGTCTCAAGGAGGAGGAAGTGGTCAGTAGGGTCAAATGTAATAGAAAGGTCATGTAAATATCACCTGTATGTCTTCACAAGCTGGGGTGAAAATTGCATTAGCCTTCCATTGAAACTACACATTTCAATGACTCCATGTTGCATTTGCCAAATAAAAAGGAAGGATGCAAATATTAGTGCTGTGATCCATAGCCTAGAAAGGGTCACATATTGCATACATAAAGTGCCAGCTCCTTCTGTTTTATGTGCTTGTTTTTGTTTCCAGTGTGGACACCTCAATTCCTAGAATCTCAAAGAGTGGGGATCAAGGACTCCCTCTATCCCCCACCCTGGCTTTACTTCAATATAAACTATTGGATGTGATTAGATGAGTAGGAGGAGCAGCATTTAACTTGTAAATGTAAATGGACACACTGAGATGGAGAGGGGAGCAATGAAGAACGCTGCCATACTATATCAGTTAGAGTTCCAACAGGAAACAGATAATCAGAGGAAGTTTATTTATAAAGGGGCTATTTTCATAGGTACGAGAGGGGTATAGGAAGACCATATGGGATAGTGCAGGAACCCAGGGCAATTAGTGGCTGCTTGACACTATCCTAGGCCTGAAGGCAAGAAGGGTAGAGGCCACCATAATTGGGAAGGAGAAGGAGTTATATAGAGCAGGTCACCCTGAGAGGAGCAGTGACGAGGGATACAGCCAGCCCAGATGACCTCACAGGTATGGTACCAAGGGAATAAATACTTTGATCTCATTCTCCTTTCCTTCTGTAATCTCCTGACAAGGATTCCCACAGGCTGAAGCCAACTGGAAGCCAGAGGGTACAGGAGTCCATTGATGTAACCCATATAGTGGAGAATAGCAGGGAGGAGAGGGGTGGAGAATGGATCTCGAGGGGGCAATCAGAAGATATCTGGCACAAACATGACCTGCCTATAGAATGTATGACTTAGATTTATGCTCAACTAACATCTTCTGTCATGTAAAATAAGAACCAAAAATTCCATGTTGGATTTGGCAATTTAGAGCCCATTGGCAACCTTGTTGAAAACAGATCTAGTGGAAAGATTAGGAGAGGAAATCAAATTGCAGTGAATTGGGTTAAAGGGGGAGATGAGAAAATGAAGATATGAGTGATAAAGACTCTTTCAAGAAACCCGAGATGATAAGGAGAGATCTAGGATGAACTAGATATAGGAGACTGCAGGATGTAGTAGATGCCTCAATTCTTTACCCTTACTCTTTTTCAAACCCTTTGTAGCTTTCTAGTGCCTTCCCTTTCTGACTCTGGACTTGATCAGGTATCTTATCTTGCTTTGGCCAACAAGATGTCAGCAGATGTTATACAAGCAAAGTCTTGAATGAGTCTGTGCTTTTGGGCTTACTCTATTGTGCTTCTTCCATTACCAGGAGAACATCCCCATGGTAGCTTGCTGGAAGATTATTGAGACACAGAGCAGAGCTACATTGCTTTAATGGCTCCAGTTGGAGTCAGCCTATGTTAGAAGCCAGGGAGGATCAGCTGATCCTCAGATATGCCTAGCCAAGGTCAAGAGAGACACCTAGCTGAAACCCAAATGATTCCAGATGTATATAAGAAATAAACCCTTATTATTATAGCCTGACATTTTATAGTTGATTTTTAATGTAGCATTATTGAGGCAACCAATAACTGATGCACAGGGTAAACTGATATTCTTAATAATCTCCCAAAGGATTGGAGACCCAAATGTAAAAATTTTACCTTCACAAGTACTCAGTGAAAACACAGATAAATTCCTATATTATTTGGGTTGTGGGAAAAATTTTTTTTACTATGACTCAAAATCCAGATGCAATTAAAATATTAATAAATTTGTCTACATAAAAATTAGGAAAACTTTTACATGGCCAAAAGTGAAATAAAAAGTGCATAAGCAAGGCCAAAGTGAAAAGTGATAAACTGAGAGGAAATATTTGCAACATATAGCACAGGAAGAGAGTTAATATACTTAATGTATAAAAAACTCTCAAGAATCAAACTAATAGAATTAAACACTCAATAGGTAAATGGGTAAAGCATGTGAGGAGTTCACAAAAATATAACTGACTCTTCAATGAATAGATGCTCAATTTTCCTCATAATTACAGAAGGGCAAATTAAACTACACAGAGATATCATTTCTCATCTATTAGATTGGCAAAAGTTAAAAAACTTGATAAACCACTCTGTTGGTGAGGCCCCGGGGAAATAGGTATGCTCACATATTGCTAGGGGGAGTAAAAATGGTACAACCCCATGGAGTGAAACTGAACAATTTCTAACAAAATTACAAATATAATACACATTGAAGCGGCAATCCTCCCTCTATGAATTTACCCTGAAGCTACACCTCCAACAACAACAACAACAAGTATGCCAGGGTTATTAATTGTGGTATTACTTTGAACAGCAAAATATTGGAATTGCATGTTCACAAAAGACAGGTTCAATAACCTACACAATGTAGTGCTATAAACTGTGAAAAGAATGAGGAGAAGATCTTTATGAAATCATATGGAATAACTATTAGGATATATTGTTAAATAAAAAAAGGTGCAAAGAATGTGTGTATGTAGATTTAGTATTAACTATTGCTTCATAACAAATTACCCCTAAAATTAGTAGCTTTAAGCAACAACAAATATTTATTATCTCACTTCTTTTTTTAAACAACCTTACTGAGGTATAATTGATTTACAAAAACTGCACATAGTTAGTGTGTACAATTTGATGAGTTTGGACATATGCATACACCCATGAATCCATTCCCTCTAAAAGTTCCCTTGTGGCCCTTTGTTTTTTGTTTGTTTTTGTGGTAAGAACACTTAACATGAAATCTACCCTCTTAACAAAGTTTTGAGTGCACAATACAGTATTGTTGACCATAGTTCCTATGCTGTACAGTAGTTCCCATCTTACACAACTGAAACTCCGTACCAATGAAACAACAACTTTCTATTTTCCTCTTCCTCCAGCCCCTAGTAACCACTGTTCTATTCTCTGCCTCTCTGTGGGTCAGGAATTTGGGAGCAGCTTAAGTGGGTGGTTCTGGCTTAGGATCTCTCATGGAGTTACAGCCAAGATGTTAGCTGGGGCTACAGTCATGAAAGCTTTCCTGGGGCTGGAAGATCTGCTTTCGACATGGCTCGCATATTGATACTGGCTGTTAGTGGAAGGCCTGTTACTCTCCATGTGGACTTCTCTACAGGACTGCTTGGATGTTCTCCAAATTCCCCACGATAGAGCAATCAGAAAGACCAAGGCAGAGGCTGCAATGTCTCTTATAAACTAGGCTTGTGTTCATACAGTCCAGCCATGTTCAAAGTGCGAGGAGACTGTACAAGGACATGAATGCCAGGAGACAAGGATCTTGGGGGTGCATTCTCAAGGCTGGCTAGTGTGTATGTATGTGCACACGCACATGTGTATACAGGTGTGTACACTTTTGAGTAAGAAAGAAGGGGAAATAAGAATGATTTTAGAATTTCTGCTTCTGGGTTGGATGACAGCAATCTAACTTTAAAAAGCCAGATACATTATAAAAATATATCTAAAAGATCGTGTAAGATGGAGATGTACATGTACATCAAGTACATGGAGATCATGTAAACAAGAAGGAAGAAAAGAACTAAAACTCCAGAGAGAGTGGAGCCCGTCTGAGGAAAGCTGATCATTGTCAGCAATTTTCTTCTCTGGAGGCATTTATTGATTCTAGGCCCAGCCTTATGTTTGTCTTAGCCCCCTCAGAGGGACTCTACTGGGAGAAGAGAAATCAGGAAGCTTTAGGGATCACACAGAGCTGGTGTGACAGATTGGAAACTGAAGGACCTCCAAATGTATGGTAAGTTCTTCCCATAGGATATTTTACTGATAGGGATGTGCATGGGGAGCTGGGTCAAGGACTTGGAAAAGGCAGAGTAAAATATTTTGTAATCTCATGGTGCTAACAAAAGTAAGTCCTGCTAGAGACAGGGGCCTCCTCAAGTACGCAGCCTGCGTGTTCCTCAAGATATTTACCAGATTTTGAAACCGCATGAGGGAGGGAGCCTAAAGAGCTAAACTTAATATCTTCAAAGGGCACAACTAGCTTTCTGACAGAGAAATATATTTAAGAGCAGACTGGACATGGCAGAAGACAGGGCTAGGGAACTTGAAGCTAGGATAATAAGAAATATCCAAATTGAAGTGCAGAGACAAAAAAGAAAGGGGAAAGAAAGGAACAGAACAACAGAGACACATGGAATACAAATAAAAAGGTCTAATATACATATAATTGGAGTCCCAGTCAGAAAAGAGAGAATAAATGGGCAGAAGCAGTATTGGAAGAGAAAATGTCTGAGAAATTTCCTAAACTGGTGAAAGATATCCACAGATTCAAGATGCTCAGTGAATCACAAGGAAAATAAATACAAGGGAAAACACACCAGGCACATCTTAGTCAACCTATTGTAAATCAAAGATGAAAGAAAAATCTTAAAAGCTTCAGGAAAACAAAAACCCATTGTCTTCAAAGGAACAACAAGAAAGTTAATTGCTTTTTCAACATAAACAATGGAAGAGAGAAAACAACAGAAATATTTTTAGTGTTGAAAGGAACAGCCAACCTATAACTCAGTAAACAATGGAATAATTAAAGATATTTGATCTAAAATAAAATAAGGAAAGGATAATAAATAACAGATGATACAAATAGAAGAAAAGATAATCTTGAAACTATCTAAAATATATTAATAATTACATTGACTTTAAATGGACTAAACAATCGAATTAATAGATAAATATTGTCAGACTGGGAAAAAAACCACAATTATATGCTGTTTATAGCAACATATTATATAAGTAAACAGAAAGTTGGGAAGTAATAAAATTTAAGAATATATACCACGTAATTACTAACAAAAAGAGAGTTGCTATAGCTATATTAAATCAGACAAAGTCAATTTTAAGGCAAGAAATATTATTTTTAATCAATAGGGCTATTAATGATGATAAAGTGGGCAATTTAATAGGAAGATAAATCAATGCTAAATTTGTATGTACTTAATAGCATACTTTCAAAATGTATGAAGTCAAAATTGACAGAACTAAAAGAAAAAATAGACAAATGCACAATCATAGTTGGAGATTTTAACATACTTTTCTCAGTAATTATAGAACAAGGAAAAAATTAGTAAAGATATAGAGGAATGGAACAACATGATCAACTATGCTGACTCTGCACTCAACAACTGCAGGGTACATATTCCTTTAGGTGATTGTGGATCATTTACCAAAATAGACTATGTGTATACTGGCCCAAAACACTAGTCTCGGCTAATTTCGAAAGACTGAAATCAGAGTATTTCTCTGACTACAGTAGAATTAAATTATACATTAGTAGCTAGAATATATCCAAAAGTTTTTCAGTTAAGGAACACAATTCTAAGTAGCTCAAAGAAGAAGAAATCACAGTATAGTCAGAAAATATTTTGGGCTGGATGATAATGAAAATGCTTGTGAAATATAACTAAAGCAATATTCTAGGGGGCCGCCCGGTGGTGCAGCGGTTTAGTCCGCGCTTGGCAGCCCGGGGTTCGCGAGTTCGGATCCCGGGCGCCCGCTGACGCACTGCCTGTCAGCCATGCCGTGGCGGCGTCCCATATAAAGTGGAGGAAGATGGGCACGGATGTTAGCCCAGGGCCAGTCTTCCTCAGCAAAAACGGGAAGATTGGCAACAGATGTTAGCTCAGGGCTGGTCTTCCCCCCCCACACACAAAAAAGCAATATTCTAACGGCAGTTTTTAGTTCTGTTTACTACCAAGAAACAGTTGAAATAGAACTGAAT
The DNA here is from genome assembly GCA_031878705.1 of Tapirus indicus. NCBI lineage: Eukaryota > Metazoa > Chordata > Mammalia > Perissodactyla > Tapiridae > Tapirus > Tapirus indicus. The sequence goes on along the minus strand of CM062924.1, from coordinate 82,593,961 downwards.
TGAAATAAGAAATACAATTGAAAGTAGCACTAAAATGTCAAATATCTAGAGATAACTCTAATGAGAGATATGCAAATCCACTACACTGAAACTATAAAACATTGTTGATAAAATTAAAGACAAACAAATAGCATGAAGGATATAGCATGTTCAAGAATGAAAATCTCATTTAAAAAGTCATTTCTCTCTAATTTGAGCTATAGATTCACTAAAATACTAATCAGAATTCCAGAAGTTTTTGTGGTAATTGACAATTTGATTTTAAAAATGTATGGAAACGCAAAAGACATAATGAGTAAATGAGTGAATACCATGAGAATAGGTCCATTGCTGCACTTCATTTGCTATGAGGTCCCTTGATTAGAAACAAGGCTGTGTAGAATACCATGATAGTAGGTAAGACATTCTATAAAAGTCCACTGATGTAGTTTTGGCAGAAGCATTGTGTGCAAGGAAGGCAAATCAATATCCAGAGTAAGTGTCTATTCTAGTAAGAACAAAACATTGTCCCTTACATAACGTAAGTAGGGCAGTGAAATCTACCTGCTGTCTGGTAGCTGACTGACCACTCAGGGAATGATGTCATATTGGGGATTCAGTGTTGGTCTCAGTTGCTGGCAGTTTGGGCATTCAGTGGTGGCTGTAGCCAGGTCAGCCTTGGTAAGTGGAAGTCCATGTTGATGAGCCCATGCATAGCCTCTGTCCCTGCCACCATGCCCACTTTGTTCATGAGCCCATTGGGTGATCATAGAGGTAGCTTGGGAAAGAGACTGGCTAGAATCCACAGAATGGGTCATCTTATCCACCTGATTAATAAAATCCTCTGCTGAGGTCACCTTTCGTGAACATTCATATGGGACACCAATATCTTCACTTTTTTTTGCCCATTCAGAGAGGTCTATCCACATACCTCTTCCCCAGACCTCTTTGTCACCAATTTTCTAATCATGTTCCTTCCAGGTCCCTGACCATGCAGCCAAACCATCAACCACAGCCCATGAATTAGTATACAGTCACAGGTCTGGCCACTTCTCCTTCCAAGAAAAATGAACAACCAGGCACACTGCTTGAAGTTCTGCCCACTGAGAGGATTTCTCTTTACTACTGTCCTTCAGGGATGTCCCAGAAAGGGGCTATAGTGCTATCATGATCTACTTTCAGGTTGTGCTGAGATAGTGTGCAGAACCATCTGTAAATCAGGCCTTAGTCTTTTCTTCCTCTGTCAACTGAACATAGGGAACTCCTTGTGAGGCCATAGGTATGTACTGGGAGAAAGAAGGTAGTGTAGCTGGAGTGGGGACCATGGGTATTTGAGTCACTTCCTAATGTAACTCTTTTGTGCCTTCAGGGCCTGCTTGTGCCTGACCTCAACTATACCACCTCCATTTGATGATGGAGTGCTGCTGTGCACACATAATTTTATGGCTTGACAGGTGAGACAACACCCAGTTCATGAAGGGCAGCTCAGGTTGCATGGTAACTTGGTGACCCATGGTTAAGCCTTCAGTCTTTACTAGGGCCCAGTAGCAAAACAAAAGCTGTATATCAAAAGGAAAATGGTTATCCACAGAGGATGGCTCCAAGCTTTGCTCCAAAATCCTAATGGTTCCCATTGTGATTCACCTACAGGGGCCTGCCAAAGGTTCCAAATAGCATCCCTATCTGCCACTGATACTTCAAGCACCATTGGATCTGCTTGATGGCCCAACTGGCAAAACTACTTTTAGTGGTTTTTACTAGCAGATATTGAGAAAAAAGCATTTGACAGATACATTTCTACATACCAGGTACAAGGGACTGTGTTAATTTGCTCAAGCAATGAAACTACATCTGGAGCAGCAACTGCAGTTGTAGTCAATATGTGGTTAAGTTTGCAATAATCCACTGTCATTCTCCAAGATCCATCTGTCTTCTGCACAGACCAAATAGGCAAATTGCATGGGGATTGGTGGGAATTGCCACCCCTGCATCCTCCAGGTCCTTAATGGTGGCACCAATTTCTCCAATTCCTCTAGGAATGTCGTATTGCTTTTGGTTTACTCTTTTCTTAGGTAGAAACAGTTCTAGTGGCTTCCACTTGGCCATTCCTACCATCATAGCCTTCACTCTACAGATTAGGGAAGCAATGTGAGGATTCTGCCAGTTGCTGAGTATGTCTATTAGAATTATGCATTCTGGAACTAGAGAAATAACCACAGAATAGGTTCAGGGGCCTGATGGACCCACTGTGAGATGAACATGAGCTAAAACTCCATTGATCACCTGACTTCCATAAGCCCCTACTTAGACTCATGGACCATCGTGACTTTTTGGGTGTCCTAGAATTAATATTAGTTCAGAGCCAGTGTGCAGTAATCCCTGAAAAGTCTATTTCTTTCCCCTCAGTGCAGAGTTATCCTGGTAAAAGGCTGTAAGGCTGGGAGAAGGATTAACATATGCAGTTTGGGTAGTGTAGCAGGGTCCTTCCTCAAGGGGATCTGGTCTCTTCTTCATTCAGGGAGTTCTGCATCTGTACACTGGCTCAAGTTAGAATTCGTTGAAGGGCATAACTCTGTTTATATGATTCAAGTTAGGCTTCTGTTCACTTGTCCTAGAATTCTTCCACTTATATAGATCAAGCAAGAATTTAGTAGACTGCCCATCTACTTCACTTCCAAGGACACCATGAGCAACTAGCCAATACCATAGGTCTCTGCAAGTCAGATTCTTATTATCACTGCTTTGATTCTGCTGTCCATTACAGTAACCATACCTACTTTGCTTTTGGTGATTAAGTGTTGCCACATCACCCCAGCTACCTGGGATCCAAATATCTCCATTGAGTTTAGATTCCCCAGTTAAGTGGCAGCAGTTCCCACTGTAATTCCTAACCTAAAGAGAAGAGTGGCCCCAGAGCTCTTCAAGGATGCTTGGGTTTCCCTTGCAAACTTATTTTTCAAAGTCATGGAGAAAGGGATGTCCTCTGGGCCCTCCAGGAGTGGGTGAGCATGTCTTACATGATAAGTGTGCTCTAGCATTGCAATCTCCCTATATTTTTGGATACCTTCCTCTATAGTATACCAAGGCAGTTCTGATATTTCAGATTCATTTTGTGTAGGTCACCTTTTGCTCCATATTTTAGCCAGACAACCAAACAAACTGTTAGAGGCCTTTATAACTCCTTGAGCTGCAGTATTAAACACAGAATCTCTGTTTAGTGGGCTCTTATCAATAAATTTGGCCAATAAATCAATAAATTTTATGTTCTTCCAGCATTTTTTATACCCTTAATATTCATCCACACACATATTCCTCAAATTTATACCTGTATAAATTGGAAAAATAATGTTGTTTTTTTGGAGCGTAGTACAACACCTCATTGGTCACACTTCTTATCTCACCTGTTGGGGACTGCTGGGACTTGAGTGTAGTTATAAATCTAGAGGTAATGGGGATGGGTCCTGAGGAGAATCAGCAGTGACTTACAAGGCAAGTACCTTAGGGTAGGTCATCACAGTCTCCTCAGGCAAAACAGGATTAATCTCTTCAGACAGGGTGAAAGGACTGCTTCTATTGGCAAAGAAACCTAAGAAGTATTTAGGAGTTCAATGCCCCCAGCTTCATCATACCAATTTTCAGGATCCCACTACTTCTCAATCAATATCTTCATTTTAACAGCAGATACCTTGTGAAGCTGGAAATTCAATTTGTGTTGTAATTCAGCCACTTGCAGGATGAGACTCTGGATTTGGTTTAAAGAAATCTCAGCATTGTGGCTACAGGAGTTACAGGTTTCTTTCAGAGCAGTTATAGAAACTTTCAGGTCATTTATGCAGTGTTTAATCTGGAAATTTGAATCCCTAAGCTCATCCTTTTCTTTCTCCACTTTGTCTAGTATAATTAGAAACAGCCAGCCAAACTCATTATACTTGTTAGTTTGACAAAAATGTACTAAATTATCAAATACAAGGTCACCTAGAACCTTGCCTCTTCTAAGTATTTGATTAGGAGTATCCAATGGTTGTATTTCGCGTATCTCTATTGCTGCATCATGTCATGGACTATCAATGCTTTCTTTATTACCGGCGAACCAATTCCAGGAACCCCAGAGCCAATTCAGAAAACTCATCCTTAAGATTCTGTTCTTCTAGAACTATTCTTAATACCAAAGTCTGTATTATTCAGGCTTCTCTAGAGCAACAGAATCAATTGGATATTTATATCATCTTTATCTATATTTATATTATCTATTTGTCTATCTGTATATATTTGCATGCATACATATATATATATATATAGAGAGAGAGAGAGAGAGAGAGAAAGAAAGGGAGGGAGGGAGGGAGAAAGAGAAAGAGCGACTTATTGTAAGGAATTTATTCATGTGATTGTGGGGGCTGGCAAGTTCAAAATCTGCAGGACAGGCCAGGCTGGAAACTCAGGCAGAATTTCTATATTGCATTCTTGAAGCAGAATTTATTCTTCTATTGGAACCTTAGTCTTTGCTCTTAAAGCCTTCAACTGATTAGATGAGGTCTACCCACATTATGGAGGGCAATATGCTTTACTTAAAGTTAACTGATTGTAAATGCTAATCATATCTAAAAAATACCTTCACAGTAATATCTAGACTAGTGTTTGACCAAAATAACTGGAAACCAAAACTTAGCCAAGTTGACACATAAAATTAATCATCACAAGGAGCAAAAGAAAAGTGACTTATCACACAGGGAACAACAATATAATTAACAGCTAACTTCCAATCAGAATCAATGGAGGCCAGAAAGCAGTAAAGTGACATATTGAAAGCGATGAAAGAAAAACAGAGTCATCTAAGAATTTTGCATTCAGTAAAGCTATCCTTATAAAAAGGTGAAATAAAGATATTTGCAAATAAACAAAGACTGAGAAAATTTGTTACTATCATGCTTGTCCTACAAGAACTGTTAAAGGAATTTCTTCAGACTAAAAGGAAATAATAATTTATAGTAACTCAAATCCACATGAAGAAATGAAGAGTAGTGGAAAGAGCAAATATGTGGGTAAGTATGAAAGTCTGTGTAACCAGCCAGATAGATTATAAGGAAATAAAGGACTTGAACAATACTATAGACAAATTGGACTTGGCAGACACATACAGAACACTCCACCTAGCGATAAGAGAATACACATTTTTCTCAAGTGCACATGGAAATTCTCCAGGATAGACCAGATGTTAGGCCACCAAACAAGTCTTAATAAATTTAAGAGGATTGAAATCATACAAAGCATCTTTTCTGATCATAATGAAATGAAACTAGAAATCAACACCAGAAGTAAAACTGGAAAATCCACAAATATGTGGAAATTAAACAACACATTCTTAAACAACAAATGGATCAAAGAAGAAATCACAAGATTTCGGATACCAAAGCCAGATGAAGACACTACAAGAAAACTAGAGACCAATATCCCTTCTGAATATTAATGCAAAAATCCTAAACAAAATATAGCAAACCAAATTCAACAGCATAATAAAAAGATTATACACCATGGCCAACTGGGATTTATTCCTGGAATGCAAAGATGGTTCAACATATGAAAATCAATCAGTGTAATAGACTACATTAACAAAATAAAGAGATAAAACCACATGATCATCTCAACTGATGCAGAAAAAGCACTGACAAAATTCAACACTCTTTCATGATGAAAACATATAAAAAACTAAGAGTAGAAGGAAATTACCTCAACATAATAAAGAAAATTTATGAAAAACCTACAGCAAACATCATATTGGATAGTGAAAAACTGAAAGCTTTTGCTCTAAGATCAGGGAGAAGACAAGGGTGCTTCCTTTCACCACTGCATTCAGAATAGTACTGGAAGTCCTAACCATTGCAATTAGGCAAGAAAGGGAAATGAAAGGCAGCAAATTGGAAAAGAAGTAAAATTATCTCTGTTTGTACACATCATAATTTTATATACAGAAAACTCCAACTGTGCCACAAAAAAACCCTGTTGGAATCAATAAACAAATTCAACAACGTTGTAGGATACAAAGTTGACATGCAAAATGAATTGTGTTTTTAAACACAAACAATAAACAATCAGAAAAAGAAATTAAAACAATTCCATTTACAATATCATCAAAAAGAATAAAATACATAAGAATAAACTTAACCAAGGAAACAAAAGACTTATACACTGAAAAACTATAGAATATGGTGAAAGAAATTGAAGAAAACACAAATAAATAAAAGGACATCCCATGTTCATGGATTGGAAGACTTAATATTGTTAAGATGTCAATACTACCCAAAGCAATATATAGATTCACTGCAATCCCTATCAAATCCCAATGATGTTTTTTGTAGAAGTAGAAAAATACATCTTGAAATTCATATGGAATTTCAGGAGATCCCAAATAGTCAATTAATCTTGAAAAAGAAGAATGAAGTTGAAGGTCTCACACTTTTTGGTTTCAAAATATATTACAAAGCTACAGTAATCAAAACAGTATGATAGTGGCAGAAAGACAGACATATAGACCAATGAAATAGAATAGAGGGCCCAGAAATAATCCCTCACATATATGGTCAAATAATTTTTGACAAGGATGCCAATGGGGGAAAACAGTCTTTTCAACAAATGGTGTTGGAAAAACTGGCTATTCACATGCAAAAGAATGAAGTTGACCCTTACCTTATACCATATATAAAAATTAACTCAAAGTGAATCAAACATCTGAATGTAAGAGCTAAAACTATAAAACGTTTAGAAGAAAACATAGAGGAAAACCTTCATGACATTGGATTTGGCAATGATTTCTTGGATATGACACCAAAAGCATAAGCAACAAAAGACAAAATGGATAAGTTGAACTACATCAAAATTCAAAATTTCTGTGCATCTACAGACACTGTCAACAGAGTGAAAAGACAACCCATGGAATGGAGAAGATATTTGCACATCATATATCTGATAAAGGGTTAGTATTAAGAATCTATAAAGAACTCCCACAACTCAACAACAGAAAGTTCACACAATGCAATTAAAAATGGGCAAAAGACTTGAATAGACATTTCTCCAAAGAACATATACAAATGGCTAATCCATACCTGACAAGATGCTCAACATCACTAGACATTTGGGGGATGCAAATCAAAACCACAAGAAATATCACCTCATACTCATTAGGATGGCTACTGTTAAAGAAAACATAGAAAATAATAAGTGTTGGTGAGGATGTGGAGAAGGTGGAACCCCCGTACACTGCTTGTGTGAATGTAAAATGGTGTAGCTGCAATGGAAAAGAGTATGTCAGTTCCTCAAAATATTGAAAATGGAATTACCATAAGACCCAGCAGTTCCATGTGTGGATGTATACTTAAAAGAATTGAAAGCAGAGTGTCAAAGAAGTATTTTGGCTATACTCATGTTTACAGCATGAGTGTTTTGGTACACCCATGTTTGTAGCAGCATTATTCACAAAACCAAAAAAGTGGAAGCAACCTAAGTGTCCATCAAGGGATGAACAGAGAAACAAAATGCGGTATATATGTACAGTGGAATATTATTCAGCCTTTAAAATGAAGGAAATTATGCATATGCTAAAACATGGATGAACCTTGAGGATATTATGCTAAGTGAAGTAAGTCAATCACAGAAAGACAAATACTGTATGGTCCCATTTAAATAAGGTACCTAGAGTAGTCAAACTCATTGAAAGAAAGTAAAATAGCAAATGTCATGGGCTGGGGGTAGAGAGGAATGGACAGTTACTGTTTAATGTGTAGATAGTTTCAGTTCTGCAAAATGAAAAGAGTTCTGGAGACTGATGGTGGAGATGGTTGCACAACAATGTGAATATACTTAATAACACTGAACTATTCATTTAAAAATGGTTAAGATGGTAAATTTTATTTTATGTGTATTTTAGCACAATATAAAAATATAATAAAATGCCTATGTAAATATATATTTTCATTTCTCTTCTTTAAAAGACATAAGATTGTACAAAGTAACGGTTGTAACACTGTATTTATTGAGTTTACAACATGTATAGATGAAATATATATGATAATTGCATAAATAAAGAGGGAGGAGATTGAGGTATACTGGAACAAAGTTTCTCTATTTACTACACTTAAGTTAGTATTAATTTGAAGTAGATTATGATTAATTAATATGCATATTAAAATCCCTGGAGCCACCATTAAGAAAATAACACAAAAATATAGTAAAATCAAGAGGAATTAAATATACACTAAAAGTTACCTATTTAACACAAAAGAAGACAGTAAATGAAAAACATTAGAACAAAACCACATGACACATAGAAAACAAATGCCAAAATGGCACACGTGAATTCAACCATATCAATAAGAGCATTACATGTGAATGGACTAAACATTCTAATAATAAGGCAGAGATCATTAGATTAGATTAAAAAAAGATCCTACTATATTCTGTCTATAAGAGACATAATTTAGATTCAAAGACACAAGAGATTAAAAGTAAAAGGGTGGAAAATATATGCCATTAAGACAGTAACAGTAACAGTAAAGAGATAATGTGCTATACCATAAAACAAGTGTCAATAAATTTAGAAGAGAGCTGGAGTGGTTATATTAATATCAGACAGGGTAGACTCCAAGAAATATCACTAGACATAAAGAGGGACATTTCATAAAAATAAAAGAATTACCTCATCAGGAAGATATCACAATTATAAATATCTATGCATGAAAAAAAGATTCCCTAAATACATGAAGCAATAACTGATAGAATTAGAAGGAGAAATAAACAATTCAACGAGTTGGAAATTTACATACCTAACTCTCAATAATTGATTAAAAAAATAGAAAGTCAGCAAGAGTATAGAAAACTTGAACATTACCAACCAACTTGACCTGATATTGAGAGGACATTCCAATCAATGACAGCAGAATATACACTCTTCTTTAGAACTTCTCTAAAATAGATCATGTGCTATATCATAAAACAAGTGTCAATAAATTTAGAAGAATTGAAATCAAAGTATATTCTCTGATCACAAAATAATTAAATTAGAAATCCACAATGGAGAGAAATTTGGGAAATCCCCAAATATTTGAAAATTAACAACACACTTCTAAATAACCCATGGGTAAAATAGTAAGTCACAAAGGAAATTAGAACATATGTTGAACTGAATGCATATGAATACACAACTTATGAAATACAGCTAAAGCTATGTTTAGAAGGAAATTTTTATCTTTAAACACTGATATTAGAAAAGAAGAAAGATCTCAAGTTAATAATCTAAGCCTCTGCCTTAATAAACTAGAAAAATAAGAGCAAACTAACTCCAAAGCAAGCAAAAAGAAAAAAAAAGAAGATTGCATTAGAAATCAATGAAATAGAAAATCAAAAAATGACAGAGGAAAAAAAATAGGGAAATTCAATGTAAACAAAAGGTAGTCTTTGCAAAGATTAAAAACAATGACAAACTTTTAGCCAGGATGAGCAAGAAAAAAAAGAGAATTACCAAATTCAAATTACAAACTACCAAAATCAGAATTGAAAGAGGGGATATCACCAATGATCCTACAGATATTAAAAGAGTTCTGTGGGAATACTATAAACAGCTTCATGCCATCAAATTAGACAATTTAGACAAAATTGATCTATAGCTTCAAAACAATGTCTATCAAAATTCCAGCAGGATTTTTTTTTGAGAAATTGGCAAGCTGATTCTAAAATTTACGTATAAATTCAAATGACCTAGAATAGCTGGAAAACTTTTAAGGAAAAAAATAGGATTTATACTACCTGATCTGAAAATTTACTATAAAGCTATAATTATCTAGATAATGTGGTACTGGTGTAAGGATAAGCATATAGTTAATGGAAAAAAATTGAGATATAGAAATAAGTTCTTATGGTCAACTGAATTTTTGACAAAGGTGTCAAGGCAATTCAGTGGTAGGAAAGGATAGTCTTTTCAAAAAATGGTACTGGTATAACTACATATTTATACACAAAAATATATATTTAGATCCTTACTCATGCTATACACACAAAAATAACTCAAAATGAACCACAGGCCTAAATGTAAGAGCTAAAATTATAAAACTTCTGGAAGAAGATACATGGAAAAAAATTTTCATGAGCTTAGAGATTTAAATAGGATACCAAAAGTATACTCCATAAAAGAAAAAAATATATAGAATTTGACTTCATCAAAATTAAAACATTTTTCCTTTCAAAAAAAGAAAACTATTAAGAAAGTGAAAAGGTAAGCCACAGATTGGGAGAAAATATTTGTAAATTATATATTTGATAAAAGACTTGTATTCAGAAAGTATAAAGAACTCTCACATCTCAACAAAAAGAAGGCAAACAACCTAATTTTAAAAAATTTGACTAGATGTTACCCAATTAAAATATATGTAGCTAATAAGCACATGAAAAGATTATCAACATTATAAGTTATTAGGAAATGCAAATTAAAACCAAATGATATACCTCTTTACACACCAACTAGGATGGCTATGATAAATGAGACAGATAATACAAGTATTGTGAGGATACAGAGAGACACAAACCTTCATACATTGCTGGTAAAAATGTGAAATGTTACAGCCTCTTTTGAAAAAAGTTTGACATAACTTAAAAAATTAAATATATGCCAAATATGTAAAGAAGGACTATTACCTATCATTTGCAATATCTTTCAAAAAGTAGAAGAGAAGGGAACATATCCCAACTCATTCTATGAGGCCAGTATTACTCTGATACCAAAACCAGACAAGAACATCACAAGAAAATAAAACTACAGACCAACATCTCTTACAAATATAGATGTAAAATCCTCAACAAAATACTAGCAAACTGAATCTAGCAACATATAAAATGAATTATATACTATGACCAAGTGGGATTATCCCAAGACTGAAAGATTGGTTCAACATCTGAAAATCAAAAACTAATATAATGCATGATATTAATAGACTAAAAGACAAAAACCACATGATCATCTCTTTAAAAAAAGCATTTGACAAAATCCAATGCTTTTTTGTGAGGAAAACACTCAAAATCTAGGAATAAGAAGGAAACATCCTCAACTTGATAAAAGGCATCTATGAAAAACCATTATCTAACACCTTACTTAAGGATAAAAGACAGAGCTTTTATCCAAAAATCAGGAGCAAGGGAAGGATGTCTGTTTTTTCCAGTTCTATTTAACAATGTCTAGCCAGGGCAGTTAGGCAAGAAAAAGAAATGAAAGGCATCCATCGGAAAGGAAGAAGAAAATTATCTCTATTTGCAGAAGACATGATCTTGCATATAGAAAATTCTAAGGAAACCACCAAAAAACTATTACAATAAATGAATTCAGCAAAGTTGCAGGATACAAGATTAATATTCAAAAATCCACTATATTTCTATACACTAGAAATGACAAATCCAAAAATGAAATTAAAAAAAGAATTCCATTTACCATAGCATCAAAAAGAATAAAACAGGAATAAACTTAACAAATGAAGTATAAACCTTGTACATTGAAAACTACAAAACTTTGTTCAGAGACATCAAAGATTTAAATAAATGGAAAAACACTCCAAGTTCATGGAATGGAAGACAATGTTGTGAAGATGACAATACTCTCTGAACTGATCAACAGACTCAATGCAATCCCTATCAAAATGCCAGCAGGCTTTTTTTTTCTTTTCTCTTTTTGCAGAAATTGTCAAGCTGATCCTAAAATCCATATGGAAATGCAAAGAATCCACAATAGCCAAAACAATCTTAAAAAAGAACAAAGTTGGAGACTCACACTTCCTAATGTCAAAACATACTACAAAGTTATAGTAATCAAGCCAATGTGGTATTGGCATAAGGATAGATGAATTGACAGTCCAGAAAAAAACCCTTACATTTATGGTTGAGGTTGACAAGGGTGCCAAGACAGTTTCAACAAATGGGCTGGGACAACTGGATTCCACATGCAAAAGAATGAAAATGGATCCCCTACCTCACACCATATACAAAAATTAACTGAAAATGAACTATAGGCATAAATGTAAAAGCTACAACTATTAAACTCTTAGAAGAAACATAGGAATAAATCTTATGACCATGGCTAGGCAACAGTTTCTTAGATATGGCACCAAAAGAATGAGCAACAAAAGAAAAACAGATAAACCAGACTTCATCAAAGTCTAATCCATCACTTTGTGTGATGAATGATGACTTCATTCATCATTTTGTTCTTCAAATAATACCTTTCACTTCAAAGAAAATGAAAAGACAACCCACAGAATGGGAGAAAATATTTGCTAATCATATATCTGATAAGATAATTGTACACAGAATATATAAAGAACTCTTACAACTCAACAATAAAAAGACCAATAATCCAGGGGCCAGCCCAGTGGCCTGGTGCTTAAGTCCAGCACACTCCATTTTGGCAGCCTGGGGTTCACAGGTTCAGATTCCGGGCGCGGACACATACCACACATCAAGCCATGCTGTGGTGGCAACCCACATACAAAATAGAGGAAGATTGCAGCACATGTTAGCTCAGGGCCAGTCTTCCTCATCAAAAAAACCCCAAAAAACAAAAAACAAAAAGACAATCCAATTATACAATGGCAAAGGATTTGAATAGACATTTCTCCAAAGCAGATATACAAACGACCAATAAGCACATGATGCTCAGCATCGCTAATCATTAGGGAGATACAAATTAAAACCACAATGAGATACCACTTCATATTCACTAGAATGGCTAAAATCTGAATGACAGTTTAATAACAGTGTTGGCATGGATGTGGAGAAATTGGAACTCTCATACATTTATGGTGGGAATTTAAAATGATGCTACTATTTAGGAAATGTTTTGACAGTTCCTCAAAAATAAAGTTACTGTATAACTCAGATGCTTAATACCATTAATTAATTAAATGCAAATTAAACTATTCTTAGTTACCACTATATCTCCACTCATCTGGCTAAACTTTAAAAGAGTGACAATACCAAGTGTTGGCAAGAATATGTAGCAAATTTTACTTTCATATATTGCTTATGGGCAGTAGTTGGTAAAACCACTTTGCAATACTCTTTTGTATATACAATACTAAATACATGTAAAGCCTACGACCTACCAATTCCACTGTTTGGTATCTATATACTCAGAAGATTTAGTGCTTATGTCAACCAAAAGATAGGCATAAGAATGTTCATAGCAGCATTATTTTAAAAAGCATCAAACTAGATATAACAAAAGCATCTATCAATATTAAATTTGATAAATAATTTGTGTTATGGTAATACAATGGAATACTAGGCAAAACTTATCTATGTTGATATAGGTCAAAATGCTGATCACCTTGTGGGAAAGTATTGACTGGGGACCTACTGGGGTACTATGAAATGTTCTATATCTTGATCAGGGTGATGGTTAAACATGTATATATATATGTGTGTGTGTGTGTGTGTGTGTGTGTGTGTGTGTGTGTGCGCACTTAAAAATTTTTCTAGACTGTGTATTTGCATATTTTATTGTATACATTTTATAACATACGAATAGAAAAGTGAGAATAGATTCATGTATCTGTTTCATTTTGGAAACATAAACACAGGATGTATAGCCTAGAAACTTATAAAAATATTACTACTGAAGTAGTAACAAGGTTGAAGGGCTAGGGGAGGAGATGGAATTTCCCTGAGTATATCTTTTCATCTAGTTTTAATTTTTGAATCACATTAGTGTTTTAAATATTCAAAAAAATAAAATATCAATAAAGAAGGAAGCAACGTAATTCTTAGGGGTAGTGGCAGAAACTGAGATGTCTGCAAGTAATTTCGTCTTCTATTTTATGATTTCCAGTCTTCCTTGGAGTTAGGTTGGGGGTTATAAGACTAGTGGTGACCAAAAGCTTTAAGAAGAAGCCTTTGGGCTGAAGCAGAAGAGCTGATTTTATTCCTTCTGTTGCTTTGGCAAACATGGAGGTCACATCCTGAGACTGTGGAGCTACAGGATGGAATTCTTTCTGGATCTCTAAGTCACCACATGGAGCACAACTACCCTAAAGAGTTACCCCACTTGTATTGGAGTTTTTGAGAGTGAGAAATAAAATGTTTTTGATTTGAGGACTTATTTCTTGCCCTAGCATAGCCTAGTGTATTCTTACCAATAGAGAAGACATAAAATTGAGGTGATTTGTTGAGAGTGAGGAGACATAGTGACTACATTAGGGGAATTGGGGAGATTAAGATAAAGATTTCTATACTCTTCAGAAGAACGGGAATGAGAACATTTATAGAATATTAGAGCTAGAAGAAAACTAGAGACATTATTTTGTTCTTTTTATTTTGAAGACAAAGATACTAGGACTGGAGAGACTAATGATTGGGTCAAGGTCACATAACAAGTTAGTGGTAGAGACAGGATTACAACCCTGATTTCTGAGGCCTTGAGAAGAGTCTCAGGGTTAGGCTACAACTACTTTTGAGAGCAGCTAAACATTTGCTTAGGGTTCCTTAGGATATTCTGAACTTCCTTCCATTTCCTGATGAAGGTGTAAATGGGAACAGCAACTATCTGAGCCCCTATCAATTTTTTGCCCCCAACTCTGAAGTCACAATGCAATCTCCTTTTCATTTCCAATTTACTGTCCTTCCACTTAGGCAGTCCACCATGGGTGACTTGAAATAATCAGGAAATATCTTCTACAAGAAGATGGCACTTTCACTTTTTACCCTATACCTCTTATTATTTGGATTATTTTTTATGATTTGAATCACTTGGTAAACAAAGTAGACAAAAAAGAAAATGTCATGGTTGAGAATTTTGCTCCCCCCATCTTTGATGTTTTTTTGAGTGAACAAGCTCTTTCTCCTCCTATATGTAAGAATAAGAATGAGAAATGCTTGTGGCATTGTTTGAATGAATGTCTAGAGGGCCCAGGTCATTTTTGCAAATGACAAATTTATACAAATTTATTCTTTTGATTTATAAAATCTCTTTCTGCTTCAGCATTGCTCAAGACTTGGTGACCACCCATAAGTCCTCCCCCTGCCCCACAAATCTCTATGTGTCTTCCTCAGGCTCATATTGGCTATATCTTATCCTTACCTCCCATCCCCTCATCTCTCCATTTCGGAGCTATGGCCATCACTAAGGTAGAGACTTCCTAACCTCTCTTTTCCATCTCCACTCTGACCCCGGAGCTTACAGAAGGTCATTGTCACATCATCATTGGCCAGCCAATCAGGTGAGCACCTCCCTTCAATGAACTTCTTGTTCCAGAGGAGTTCTCAGGCAGCTTCAATGGAAGGAGGGAGCCAAGAAAGAGGCCTGGCATAAGTCCAAAGATGATAATTACAACATGGATTGTGTACATTCTTGCCCGGAAAGGTGCAGGGTTCCCCTTCCCACCAAAAATAAGTTCGGTAAGTGGAGTTGGTGGTAGACACTTGGAATTGCTTCTCATGTATCTTCTCCCTTCTGAGTCCCCTGCTGCACTTCCCGAGAGATCTTACAATGTATAACTTTGGATAAGAATGGAGGAGGGGGACTGAGTCTTGAGATATTCTGAGGGCATCAACTTACCAATTTGTTGCAGGATGTTGAAGTTGTGGAAAGCGAGGCTGTATCTGTAGTACAGCACTGGTTGAAAAAAGTGAGTAAGATTCTTCTATGATTCAGAGTACCCCAAATTCTAGAGAGCTGGCCTCAATGGGTGCAGGATCTGGAGTCCCCTCTCCCTAGAACCAGGAAACTCAAGTTCATTGCCAAACACCCTGCCTAGAGCTGTGTCTAATTCACCAAATGTCCTAGGAGATGCTGGGGCTTGTGTCCTTGTCAAAGATGTGTTGGAATCACCACTAGCCCCATCCTGCTTCTCAAGCATACTGGAAGGGGAGTTTCAGATGCTTTGCCCCCAGCTACAGGATGTCTCAGGCATACCTTGGGACAGGGCCAAGGACTTAGTGAGTTCACTGGAATTCCACGTGAAGGTAGCAATAGTTGAGCTGATTGTAGCAACTGTGAGACACAGAGAGTGTCTTTGTGGACACTTGGCATGTGTGTTGTGATGGAGAGGAAGAAGAGGGAAAAGGAAGAAGAGGGAAGACTGGAGATCAGATACAGACTGCCCCTTTCAGAGGGAAGTGACTCCCCTTTCAGACTGAAGAAGAGGCTTCCCAGGACATAAAGGAGAAGATGTCCACCAACTACCCTCCCACCCACGGCCAAGATGTACATGTGACCAGAGATGTGGTAACAGAGTTTGAGATAATCATCCTGTGCCAGTTGGGGCTGGGGTGGGGGAGGCAGGAGGTCGTAGTGCAAAGGATCTTGGGCAGGTGGGCAGGGCTTGTCCAGGCTGGGCTCCAGCATAGCCATGGAGTCCTTGCTGGGCAGTAATCATGCAGACATTACCTGAATTTTGTAGGTGAAGCACCATCTCTCAAAGTCTGATTTGTTAGCAAACCAGAGTCAAGAGGTCCTGGAGGAAAGAACAAGAATCCAGTTCATAAGATGGAGGTAAGCATCTCATTTTCCCTGAGCCAAGTTGTAGGGAGGGAGAAGCAGAGAAGGCATGAGCACCTTCTTTAGGATTCCTGGCCAACACAAACCCCAGCTATTCATCTATAGAGGTGTTGACTCCTTTGGCTGAGAAGTTTTTCAGCCTGACTTTGGAGTCTTAAGGGAATATGTTTGCTAGCTTGAAAGCCCAGCTCATTCCTAAGTTTTAAAATGACTTAAAGGGTTGGAAAACTGGGCTTGCTCACCATTTCTTAAATGCTTCCAAATAAATTTCAGACTTCTCTTATTTTTGCTCTTGATTTGTTCAGAAGTGGCTGCACTTTAAAGAGCTAAAAGAAAATAAGCTCTTAAAATGCAAAAGCCAAAGCCCTCATCTGCAACTGAGGTTAGTGGAGTTTTCTCAGCCTGAAGGTAGAGTTCTGTGCTCCCCATTATGGTGGCTTTGTCAGCCTCCCACTGTGCCTGCCGGAGCACAGACCATCTCCGTCCACCTTTCCTGGTTCTGAAGATGCAAAGATTCAAGGTGGAGGGAGGTGGGCTTGGAACCCGGCTCACTCTCCCTGGCATAAGCTTCCCTATTTCCTTTCAGAGATTAGTGTTCACTCATGGTCTCTTTTCCCAGTAGAAGAATTGTAGGATTCTAGTGGGCCTCCGCAAAACTGTGAAGGAACCCCTTCTCATCTGTTTCCCTTCTTCCTTTCCATGCTACCATTGCCAGCTTTGCTGTCTTCTCTCAGGGAGGATATATTTCTTAAGAAAAGTGTTTCACTTCAAGATATCCAGTTTCCATGTGTTTACTCCTTCCAGGGGCATTAGCATTTCAAAAGAGGATTCAAATGCTCTGTAATTTCATAACAGGAAGGGATAACTAATGGAGGAATTTGAGGCCTCCCAGGGAAAGGTTTTTTGGAAGGAAAACATTTCAAGGTCCCTAAAATCATAAATGTTGGTAACTGTAGTCCAACTGCCGCCCTACACATAGGAGGCTGGCCCGTGCCTGACATGGCTGTGCTATGGAGCTCTAGATGTTGCAGTTCCTTGGTTTAGATCATGTGAACATCATCATCTGATATTTTTTAGACCTTAGCTGTGTAGCATAGCTAGATTAATGCTTTGGAGACATGCTACAGGACTCACAGTCAATTGTCTATATATAATTTTTCCACTCTGGATTTTCTATGGAGATTTTAAACCAATAAACTCTGCCTGGTTCCCCCTACCGTCCACTGGTTTTGGTACCCTCCTGTTAGTTTCAGTAAGTACAGTATGTAGTCAGGGAATACATGTCCCTTTATTAAGCATAAATGAGTACTTATTTATTTGGTAGATGTGTGCCGACCATCTGATGTTTGCTAGGCCCTCTGGAAGAGAGAGAAAAGAACAAGATGGAGTCCCCAGTTTCAAAGGGATAAAAGTTAATTAGGTGGATAAGGTGTGTGACTTAGAGAAGTCGTGAGGAATATCTGCGAGAGCATAGCATGGGAGACCCAGCTTGCACGAGTTCTAGGCATTGCTCCCCAGGGTGCTCAGAGAGGTTTCCAGGAGGACATTTGCTTGGACTGACCCATGAACTGGGCAGGGACCAGAAAAACAGGAGCCAGGGGTGGGGCAGATCGTAAGAGCCTTGGCAGGTTGGTCAATCCTATCTGGCCTCCAGGGCCCAGTGCTGTGGTCCCTCCTCCCTGAGGCCTCCCCTGTTCTGCCTTGGGCTGGAGGTAATCTCTCCCTCTTCTGGAATCTCTTCATCCTCTCTTTGGGCACAAACCCAGCTCCGCCTTGTGTGAGTGATATTTATGAGCACATTTTTCTCATTAGAGGCAGTATCAATACTGTCTTCACATTGAAAGCCCAAAGCACTTAGAAGAAGGTGTTATACGGAGAAGGCAGTTTCAACAGACACAGAAATGGGGGATTCAGTGGACAGTCTGGTTTTGCTAGAGTGGAGCATTTGTGAGGGGAGAAGGGAATATGGAGTTGGGAAGGATGTGAAGTGGACCACAGAGGGGAAAGGAAATCCAGCATGTTGAAATAAAGCAAAAACAACAGCAGCCATGAGGTACCTGCAGCTTCTTTGTAAAAGAATTTTCTGGAAGTATCTCTAAACCATAGTGAATGTGGCAAAATGCTGATCATAAAGAGCTGATAATGAAGTTGGAGAGGAATTCAGATGGGGTGAATTCCACGTCTTACAGGTCCACTGACCTGCTATGTAACTCTAGTAAAGATATTTAACCTCTCTGTTTCCTTGACTCTCTTTATGACTATTTGCTACCTGCTCAAGATTATTCGGTGGCTCAGGCGTACTTGGTTAGTGAAAGGAACGCTTTGTGTTCCTGATCCAAGAAGGGTCAAGGAGGAGCTCAAAAGTTCATGGGGATAGGATCAGAACTATTGTTCATGTGATTCCAACTCTAACAGTTTCACAATGCCTAGTAAAAAAGAAACTCAGGAATCCCAGTGTTTGAATGGTGTTTTGCAGCCATACCCGTATCTTCCAAGTGCCAAGTGAGGTGAGAGATGATGTTCTGCGAGACCGACTAGAGCAGGTGAGACAAAGGTAAGCCTCCTGGGACAAGTTGTTTTGTTCTCCTAACAGGGGGCAGGTGGGGTGGGGGTGACTGCTGGCCTCTTTTCTGTGTGTCTCACTTAGCTCGAGCCCAAACCTGGGCTCTCTGGCCAAGACTGGAGCCCTTCTGGGCTGAGTGCCTCTTGGCTGGACTCCTCCTTGGTCTGGATGGGGCAGTGGCCCAGGTGTGGGCTCTCTGCCCACCCCAGCTCTGTGCATGGTCTGAGGTATGCTCTGGGTAGCTCTGCCATCCTGCAGCCTCACCTGTCTCCTCTGTCCCCTCCAGCATATGCCGTCTTGCGGATGAATCATCTCAGGAGCTTCATCACAGAACCTCCTACTCAGACTGCTGAGAGCAACACATGAGAGAGCCAACAGGTGAGGAGCCAGGCAGAGAAGATGGCTGTCCTGGGCAGGGAGACAGTGCACTGGGTAGTAAGGTTTAGCCCTTTCCTCTTGGTGAGGGGTTTGCACTTGGGCCAGTGGGGGAGGGGGGAGAAGGCAGCTCCCTTAGGTTCCTGCAATGCCTCTCTTAAATTTCTCTAAGGACTCGAAGTCAGGTTCAGATTGGCCTCTCTGACTCTCAACTGTGGTGTCACAGACCAGTGCTTCTCAGTCGTGCACAGGCCTAGGGGTTGTGTGGGGATCTTGTGTGAGTAAGCTGTGGTGGGGCCTGCATTCTGCACTTCTCAACGCTCCCCAGCACTGCCGCTGCTGGTCGGCTGACCCCACTTGGAACCACAAGATCACTAGCACTGGAGTCAGGAGCCAGGGTGCATAGGTTTTGGCCCTGTCATCAATTAGGGTTGTGACTTTGGGTTACATGGCCTCTTGGCATACGCTCATTCCCAGTGGTCATAACAGTGGTTGTTTACATGACTCTGGAAGGTGAAGGCTGATGACAGGTGACGTGACTACAGGAGCCATCCATTTAGGACATGATTACTGCACCCCTGCCAGGGGGAAAGACCTCACCAGCTGTCACGGGGAGCTGATGGGGTGATTTAGACTCAGCTGACCTCCAACATGCTTAAAGGAGGGCCATGGAGATGTATGCAGGCATTTATCAAGCACTTACTGTATGCCAGTTTCTGTAGAGGCACTTTATCCACGTTTTTCACCTGATCCAAAACAACCTTAGGAGGAGGGCATTGTTTGGGCCCATTATATAGACGGCAGAGGTGAACCTACATCTGGGGAGCTGGAGATGCTGGGTTCCAGTCCAGCTCCATCATGGGCAACCTGCTTTATGCCTCTGTGCCTCAGTTTCCTCAGACTTCACAACCTTGTCGTGAGAAGGATGGTGTTCAGCACATGGTAAATGCCCCGTTGACGGTTTGTTAATATTAGTAGAGATGAGGACTCTGCAGTGCTTGCAGGGCCTTCTGAAGCTGGGAGAAGCAGAGCCAGGCTTCAGTCTCAGCTATCTGCCACACCTCCACGCTTTCCCTCCCGGGTCTTTCTGTTCTCCACATCCAGCTCTACGGATGTTGAGCACAGCGGGCTTTGGAGGACTCATCATCATCCCTGCCCTTTGCCGTCCCATGTTCTGAGATGCGCCCTTGGGCATTCTTCTGCTTCCCAGGTTGATGTCCTTTGGAGTCAAGGAGCAGCCTGTGTCATAAGAACGTCCATTCCCCCTTGACCTGCAGAGCGACACCTGGGCAGAGAGAATCCAGTGGGTGAGCCCTTCCTTGTGACAGTGGCAGCACTGGAATCCTCTTGCTGAACTGCTAATAAAGAGACATGCTATTTGACCAACATCCTCTGGTGTGCATGCTCTGCCCCCCATGCATTCGTCAGACATGGAGCACCTTGTGGGGAGAGACACCAGGCCAGCACAGCACTGTGTGATGCAGGCCATCCCATGCTCCTGGAACGTTGTGGGGGCAGGGGCCAGGGCAGGGGGCTTCCTGAGGGCAGCGTGGCTTGGTTCCACTCACGTATTTATCTTCATTTATTCCTTCTCTAGTGCTCTTCCTTTCTTCACGTAGATCCAACTTTTTTCACCCGTATCTTTTTCCCTCTCTCTGAAGGATTTACAACATTTCTTCAAGGCAGGTGTACTGGTGACAATTTCCTTTGATTTTTGTTTGTCTAAGAAAGTATTTCTACTTCACTTTTGAAGGACAATTTTGAAAGACACAGACTTCTAGGTCTTTTTGTTGTTTTCTTTCAACACTTTGAGTATTTCACTCCATTCTCTTCGAAGCTTGCATGGTTTCTCAGCTCTCTCTAGTGATTTTTTTCTGCTTTCAAGATTTTTTTCTTTGTCTTTGATCTTCTGCAGTTTAAATATGATATGCCTAGGTGTAGATTTTCTTGTATTTATCCTCTTTGGTGTTCTGAGCTTCCTGGATGTGTTATTTGGAGTCTGTCATTAGTTTTGGAAAATACTCACCTATTACTTTGAATATTTTTTCTTCTTCTGGTGTTCCCGTTACTCATATGTTACACCTTTGCTATTTGTCCCACAGTTCTTGGATATTCTATTCCATTTTTTTCATTGCTTTTCAGTTTGGGAAATTTTTATTGACATTTCTTAAAGCTCAATGACTCTTCCCTTGGCTGTTCCTAGTCCTAGATGAGCCCATCACAGGACTTCATTTCTATTACAGTGTTTGTTATATCTGACATTTCCTTTTGATCTTTTCCATGGGTCCCCCTCTGTCTGCTTACATCACCCATCTGTTCTTGCATGTTGTCCACTTTTTCCTTTAGAGCCTTTAGCCTATTTATCATAGTTGTTTTAGATTCTCAGTCTGATAATCCCAGCATCTCTGCCATATCTGAGTCTGGTTCTGATGCTTGCTTCACCTCTTCAGACTGTATTTTTACCTTTTAGCATACCTTGTAATTTTTGTTGAAAGCCAGATATGATGTCTGAGGTAAAGGAATTGAGGTAGACAAGCCTTTAGTGTGAGGTTTTATATTTTCCTGGTTAGGACATGGGCTGTGTTTACTCTTTCCAGAAACTGTGATTTCAGAGGCTAACATCTCCTTTAGTGTCCTTCTTTTTGTCTCCCCTGTTGTCTTTGGGTTTCCCTAGAGACTCCTCCTTAAATAGGGTCTAGAGGCCTGCAGTTCTTTCAGCTGTAATCCCCTGTCATGACACAGAAGCCCTGTTGATGTGGTGGTGAGGTGTGAGGGGAGAGGAGTAAGTGTTCTATAATCTTCTGATTAGGTCTCAGTCTCTTCGTCACCTGTGCCCCTGGCCTGTGACCTTCACAAGTGCTTCTCAGCTTTCCCCTTCCCCCCCACTCCCACCCAGAAAAGACAAGACTGCTAGAGTGTGCTGGAGTTAGATAATTTCCTTCCCCCAGCTCTTGAGAGTAGGTGTTTGGTAAGGAGAACAAACCACTCTGGACATATTCCAAAATGGCTATCTTCCCCCACCCCCTTGCTGGAAGGAGGGGGAGACTTTTCTCTGATCTTCACTGTGAGAACCTGGCAGGGATGCTGGAGGTAAAACCCAGAAAATGGCGGGGTTTCTCTAAGACTGGGTCCCCTGGACTGTTAACTTTCAAGCTTGTCCACACTGAGCTACCAGCAACCTGTCACTTATAGTTGAAGTTTCTGTCTGTCTGCTCTGGATCCCATGGGGGTTTCTGCTCCTGGGCTTCTGCTCTGATGAGCTGTGATTCCCCATGTCCACCTGTCTGTCTCTCCAATTCTCAGGTCAGTGGTTTGCCCTGTGACCTCAGTTCTCTGTAGAGATCCAAGCAGAGTTGTTGGTTTCCTGTTTGTTCAGCACTTTTTCTCATTGTGAGGGTGGGTGACAACTTCCAAGCTCTGCCCATCAGTCTGGGGACTGGAAGGCCCCTCCAGGTCATGTTGAGTGTCCACTGGCATAACAGCTAATGTTCACTGAGCACTTACCACCTGCCAGGTGCCAGCTAAGCACTTCGTCCAAGCAGCCCTTTGATGTAGATACTATTGTTATTAGAGAGGAGACAACATAGCACCAAGGGGGTGCTGTCACTTTGGTGACAGTGGAGTGTTAGAACCCAGTCCGGCCTCTGGCTCCCATGTCTCCTTTCTCAACTACTTTGTTATACTACATGTGGGCCTATGGCAATAAATCACACCCACCCTGTCCCTGTCCTGGTGGAACTTTCATTTTGACAGGGGAGACAAACTTTAAAGCAACTATTTATTAGTCACAATTTTCACAGCTATTATAAAGGAGCAGTACTACATATAACAGGGACTTTCCCTAATCAGAAAGGAAAACAGATTTATTTTTGACTATTTTTAATCATCACCCCCATTTTACAGATGAAGAACTGGAAGTTCAGAGAGATTAAGTAGCTTTCCTGATGTCACACAGCCATTACATGACATAGCCAGGATTTAAGTCCAGGCAGTCTCATGCCAGAGCCAGTGCCCTTGACCACTCCACTGTACAGCTCAACTGGGGTGAGGGATCACTTTGATGGTCATGGTGGTGGTGGTGGTGGTGAGCCTTGGTGACCAGACATTGTAACAGAAAGGGGAGGGGCAGAGGTAGGGCAGGTCCTTACCCACCTGCCCCACTATTCCTAGAGGTCAGGAACGCCTGCACTTGCCCTCCCCATCACCTCTCCCTCCCTGCCTCCCTCTGCCTGCCTCTGCCTGCCTTCTCCAGGGGGTGAAGAGCAAGAGCAGGGCTCTGAGATGAGGCGAGTAGCAGGGCGTGACAGAGGAAATGCCAAAGACTGCTCTGGCTGGAAAGGAGTGGGAGGAAGAGGGGCCACAGAGGGAGGCTGTTGAGAGAGGGGCCAGGGCCAGGCCATGTGGGGTGTGGACTTGTTGAGGATCCTCACTGGCCTTGTCCTAGCAGAGTTGGGAAGCACAGGCATGTTGGAAGCAGGAAGAGATCATGCATGTGGAGAGGGGCTATGATATAGGGTGGAAGCAGGGAGCCCAGGAGGGCTCCCCGGGGAGGTGAGGGGGACTTCACAACACCTGGAGAGCGTGGGAGAAGAAAGTTCCTGTGGTCACAGCTGGCCATGGAGCTGCATTTGCTCAGGGAGGAAGGTCTCAGTGGGGGAGGTAGTTCAGTTTGGGTCATGATTTGGGTCCCTGTAGGACACCACAGTGGTGACATCAAGCAGGTGGATGGACAGACAGGACTGGGCTGGCAGGCGTGAGTCAAGAGAAGTGTGAAAGCCTGGTGCAGGGAAGAGCCTGGCCTTTTTGGGGGGACAGCTGCAGTACAGATCTCGGTGGGAGGAGACAGATAGAGAATAGGTAGCCGGCCTTCCTCAGCAGTCCTGGAGGCAACTTTGCCTTCCCAACCCCTCACTCAAGTTCTTGGGAAGGCAAGGAGTGGCGCTCAGCTTTCCACAGCTCACGGGCTGCGGGAGCTCCTTGGTCATAACCCTTACCCGAACTCAGAGGCTGTTTTCCCAGATACCACCAGATGGTGCCATTTCCATGCAAAAATATTTCCTGACCGTGAACTAGTCTCTCCTTTGAGTCAGATCCTGCACGTGGCAGGGTTTAGATTTTAGTACCATTTGGGAATCCTAAACAGATGGAAGGCCTCTGAGTATCTAGTTTAATGATGAGTACAGTTCACATCCACATACATGAACTACATAGGGGCTATTCATTCAAATAAATCTTACTGATCATTTACACCCAGCACTGTGCTAGAGCATGGAGACACCAGGTGAATATCCTGTCATATCCTCAGGGGGCTCAGAGTGGTGGAGGGCTGACATGCAAACAAATGATGCAATGCTGTGGGAAAATAAACAAAAAGAGTATAAATGGTAGAGCAGAGGAGGGAGTGATTTTCTCTGCTTGGGAGAAAAAGTGTCTGCCGACTTCCCAGCAGAGGTGATGGTTAAGCAGAAGATTGGCCAGGCTCTGGCAATGAAGGAGGGGTCTTCTAGGCAGAGGGAAGAACCATGTGGGAAGGCATGGAGGACATTCCAGGAAGGGGGCCTGGCCCTCAATGTTTGGAATGCAAGGTCTGGTGGGGAGAACTGCAGGAGAGTAGGCACAAAGATATGGATCCTACAGGTGGGTGCAAAATAACCCGTGAAACCTGGCTAGAGGGCCCAGGTGACAGGAGGGGCCCAGCACACAGCGCTGCCAGGCAAGAGGAGAGAGAGAGTCTTCCCAGGGGAGAGGACATGTGCACAGCATTCCAGCTCCAGACACTTGGAAAAGAGGGGAGCACATCACACTCAGAAAGGAAAGAGACCTACAGTTTGGGCTCTGACCTGGGAGGTGACAGTTCAGGAGCTCCCAGGCTCTCATTCTCGGTTCTCACACACAAACATCTGGAGTTTGGGGAGAAAGGGACCCACATTAGCATTACAGCCGCAACTCTTTCAAACCTAGGGTGGAAATGAAATCATTAAATGGCTCAAATGGAGTTTTGTTCTGTGCATGATTAGCCCCAGGAGAGGAGTTTGGGAACAAACATGCCTGCTCTACCTGTATTACAGGGGGACTGAGCCATGGTAAATTAGAAGAAAATCACTGCCAAATTTGGGACCAGTCAGCTGTGACCAAGCCATTTGTGTAGTTAAATGGAGCTGAAAGAGCTCATAAAGGCTTGCAGGTCATGGATCCTTCCAGGAGGGGAGGGCAGGGACATGGGGCTGGGCAGGTGGGCGGGGAGCTGGTCCAGGCTCATGCATGTGGAAGTCTTACTTGGGACTTCTCGGTGGTGGTGATGGTAGTGGGGGGCGCTGGCTTGTTCTTATATCCAGGGGTGTGTCATTTCCCAACCAGGACCTTGTTAATTCTAGACAGAGACAGAGACCCAGACCCAGCCTCGGCCCTCTGGTGTCTCATAGAAGACATACTCCGTCTAGGCAAAGCCCAGCCTTGGGACACCAAGGGGAGAAAAGAATCGCGCCTCCTGCAGAGTGAGGTGCGAGTAGGGGACTTAAAATCAACGTGTTCTAATGAACCGCGCCAAATGTTGCGGGGACCCCTAGGATGAAGACTCGGCCAGTGCCCTGAGGTGTCCGCTCCCAGGTAGAGTAGGGCTCTGGTCCACCCCCAGAGGAGAATGTTAGGCACCCAGCCAAACCAGTACATGAACCTGGGGCGGGCTGGTGTCAGAAGGCCGAGGGCACTGGACACAGGGCCAGGCGGGGAGAGGACGCCTAGTAGGCGCGCTGCCCAGAGCAGGTGGGGGTGGGGGTGGAGAGGAGGCCTGAGGGTAGCCGGGAGGGACCGGGCTACAGCTCCTGCGGGCACATTCTTCAGGCTCTGAGACTCAACATCAGGTTGCGGAGCGGGCTGCGGCATAGGGAGGGCGCACAGTCTGGAGGACACAGCTGGGCCCTGGCCGCGCCCCCGCCCCTCTCGGGTGGGTCACTTACCGGTGGGCGCTAGCCTTGCAGCCGGGACTGACTCTGCTTTTGCGTACATTCCCTCCTCAAGCGCTCTGACACCCGGCCTAGATTATTTACTGTGTGCCCATGGGGACCCCACCCCCACCCGCCTGCCCGCCACGAGGCCTGAGGAGGGCGGGGCGGACTAGGAGACCTCCGCGGGCCACCAGACGCGGGGTTCGACGTGCTTTCCAATTACTTGGCAGCCTCCGCAGCGCGGCTCGAAGTTCATTTCCCATCCTGACGAGGAAAACAAAGGCAGGAGAAAGCAGCAGCTGCTCAGGGCGAGTTTGGGAAACTTTGCTCCCAGCCGGGCGGAGGAGGCAGGGGCAGAGGACGCGACCGGGCTTCCCCAGGCCCCCCGCACCCCGGCGTCGCCCCTGCCCCACTCCCCTTCCCAGCCTCGCCCCCTTCCCCCTCCTCCCCCATCCCCTCCCTCTCCCCCATGCTCTCCTCCTCCCCTCCTCCTCCTCCGCCTCCCCTCCCCTCCCCCGTCTCCTCCCCCTTCCCCCTCCTCGGGCCCTCCCTGCCTTGCCCTTCCTCCGCCTCCCCCTTCCTCCCGGCTGTTGTCTTGTGGTGGCACCTGAGGGCTCCTGCGGCACAGCAGGAGGAGGTGCACTCGGGTTCTCTCGAGGAGGGCGGAACCCAAGGCCTGCCGCCAGAAGGTCCCCAACCAGTGGGCTTGGTTGGGATAAGGGTGTCCATGGGGGACTTTGAGGGGAAGAGGGCAAGGGCAGGGGCGGGGTAGTGGATGAGGTCCACGTCAGCCACAGCTTTCATGGCACCGCCGCTGTCTGTGCTTGCTCATCTCTCTGGGGACCGGCTCCACCTTTAGAGTGTGCACCCGCGGAGGGCCGGGCGGGCCCCTCGCCGCCCCTGCACGTGCCTGACAGGGGCTCAGCAAATCTTTGCGGAAGGAATAGCTGATGCCCGCTGGGCTCCCGGCTTCGGGCTCCGTTTTCCTAGGGCTTACCCCAGTTCTGGTGCCTCCCCCACCCTTTCAGGGCCCTGCTTTGGTGCCCTCCATAAGGCACCTCTGAGGGTGGGCCTGGCGGTCCCACAAATGAAGGCAGAATGGGTCGCATGAGGAAGTGTCTGTATGTGAGAGGCCATTACAGGGAGACCAGCAGCCCTAGCGGTTCCTGCCTTATAAGTGGGATGCCTGGACGACTGGTGAGAAACTACATGTGACGTGTTTTTGATAAAGAGGATGGGTTTACGGAAAGTGTGTATACACCTGTGAGCCCTTTCTGGGAGGCAATATAGCATAACTGCTAAGAGCGAAGCTTCTAGCATTAGATTGCTTGGGCTGCAATTCTGGCTCCACCATTTAGTGGCTGTGTGACCTTGAAGAAATTGCTTAACCTCTCTGTGACTCAGTTTCCTGGAGTCCTTGGAAAGATCAAGTGAGATGACCTGTAAAGTGCTCAGCACATGCCTGACACTTGGTAAACCATCAACCGCCAAACATGGAGCCATGATGATGGTTATGCCCAGGAAGAGGCATCAGTCCTAGTGTCACCCATGTCTGATGGTGATGGATGGTTGGCTGGTATTCTTCACATATTTCATAAAATACTCTCATCAGCCCATTGCGGTGGGTGTTGGTGATCTAGTCACTCCATGAAGGAATGCCCAGTCACTGCCCTCTAGGAGCTGACGCTGGAAGGTGAAAGATTCTGGGTGAAAGATGCTGTCAGACATCTGCGTGTAGTCAGGTCCTGGTCTGCACCTCTTCAAGGCAGGTGAAGTTTGCCTGGAAGAACCAGAGTCCCGGCTTTGTGGACTCTGCAGACATGCTTCCCCGGGCACTGGCTGGACCCCGTGACTCCCCTCACACCCTGGGGAGGGGGCTTCCCTGGGTCTGAGTGCAAATGAAGAAAGACACTGGTTCCTCTGGCCTCAAGCTCACTTGAGATCTGGGGAGAGAGGCCCCCAACATGGCCTGGACCAGAAGGCAGGGGCATGACATCTTGTGGCCAGCAGATGATGCTGTTGATCCAGTGTTGCTCTCTGCTGGTCCCTAGATGGTGCCCCCCCACCCTTCAACCCCAAGTTGCTGACTTCTCAGATGTTTCTACCATGTGCCTGTACGCCCGCCACCAGCAAGCTCTGTTAGCATCTGCACTTAGCTCTTGTGTGTGTCCTCTGGTGGGGCACGTTCCTCTGTCCCCTGGGTCCTTGGTTTGGTAGCCGTCAGAGGACGTAGCCTCAGTTTTGGGGGAGGAGGTGCCTTGCTCTCTCTGGCTGCAGGTAGAGGCTGGGGGTGAAGTCCCCTTGCCAGCCCACAAAGCAGTGGTCCCTGCCTGCACAACAGTCGGGGCTTCAAGGATGCCCCATAACGAGGGGTAGACTAGGGGACACATAGGGTGTGTGTGGACACGGGAAAGGACACCACTGTGAACCAGCCCGGGGCTTCCGAGCCCCTTTTAGGGACCTCTGTGTTGTGTCCACTTGGCGCAGAGCTGGAGTGAAGCGGTGCATCTCCAACTTGGGCATCAGACTCCCACTGAAGGCGAGGGCACTCACTGGAGATGGGGATTGTTGAATACCACTTGGTTTATTCTGATGAGCAGGCTTGGGATGGAACCCAGGAACCCGCATTTTTTTCAGACCCATCCAGGTGGTTCTGAGACAACTGTCTTGAGGCCACATGCTGAGACGCACAGGGATAAAAAATGCTGCCTGTTCTTGTAGAAGAGAACTTGCGAACTCCAGCGTCAGCACCAGGAGGAGAGCATTCTGCTCACTTCAGCTGCTTCCTTCACCTGGCCTCTGGGGTCTTCTCTTGACAGTTACCCCTGTGACTGCTTCCAGACACCCTGCTGTACTTTGGTCCAAGAGAGCTAACAAAAGGGAGAGGAGCAGAGAGACAAGTCCTGGAGAATGTGGTTTACCCTGGAATCTTACTCAACTTGAGTGCATCTCACACCCCTCCCCTCTCCTGGCTCCCTTACCTTTAATCCCACTCATCTAGGGCCTCTTAGGTTTCTAGCTTCTTCTGAGTTCTTCCTAAAGGGGATTGGTTCTTTAGGAGAAGGGAGAGGCCTACCTGTCAGCATGGGTGTGAACTTTCCCTGGACTGCACAATGTCAACATTTCACATTGCAGAAACACGCACGTGTGTGTGTGCGCGCGCGCTCATGTGCATGCGCATTTCGCTTATGCCTGATCTCCTATGGTCAGCATCAAATAATGACTTGTGAAGCAAAAGGAGTAGAAAGGGTGCTTTCTTTGAGTTTGCACCATTCTGGCTCTTTTACCAGGACTCTTGGCCAACCTTGGGAAGCCATGTGGGGAAATGGAAGAAGGAAGATGGATGCAGCAGAGCTATGTCCAGCGCTGCTTTGCCTTACCAGCTGTGTGGTTGTGCCAGTTAACTTCTCTAGACTTGGGTTTTTGCATCTGTAAGGTAATAGCATCCTTCTCTAGGTGGTGCTGTGATATCAGATGAGGCACTATGTGTAAAACCCCCAGTGTGGCGCCTGGGCAAAGCCAGTGTCGATGGGTGTTTTCTACCTCACCCCCTTCCCTGCGCTCCCTTCCTCCAAAGTTCAGAAGGGCAAGTCTTTGGGCGGATCATTCAGTGTGTCTAGATCCCAGCTTACTTCTCTTGAAAATGGGACTGTCAAAGCACCCCCACCCAGAATTGGTCCTGGCCAAGTTGTTGGGTCAGGGAGGATGTTCTGATTTGATGCTTTCACTCCTCCTGCTGCTGGGCCTGGCTAAGACCTTGATATCAGACTGGTCTTTGCTCCGTCCAGCCCTCTGAGACTTGCCTGTTCTCTTGTTCCATAACGGGGTTTGTGCAGCAGAACCCAGTGGCCTTGGGAGCCACCCAGAAGGCACTCAATGAGTTGTGTTGAGAGAATCCAATCCTGGGTTGATTGTGTGGCCTTGGGCTCACAGGTGAAATGGAAATTACAATACCTACATGGCAGGGACAGAGCAAATGTGTGTATAGCTTCTAACAGCATCCTGCACTTACTGCCCCAATCAATGTGGTTATGATCAGTACAGCTCAGAGGGATGGTAGATTTTCCTTGCTTCTTAGTCTCAGAGGGACTTGTTCTTCAGAAAGGCTGTGTTTCAATCTTGGCATCCACCACCCTGTGCTTTGGAGGAGTGGGGAGAAGGCTCAGAGAAGAACATTGTCAATGACCAAGCTTACGTTCCTGACGAGCGGAAATGAACCATTTTTATTTCCACAACAGGAGAGAAGAAAGCTACAGTGCAGCTTAAGGTTGCCTCCCTGCCAAGCCCCCAAATCTGAGAGCCCTCCCAATTTCAGCCCCATGAGCCTCAAGAGTTTGTATCAGGAAGTTCGGTTTGGACGACTCATATATTCCCTTCCTCCATAAGCAGTTAGTGGGCAGGGATTGAATATATGTAGTTCTCTTCAAAATGTTTGTACATTTCTATACTTCTGAGAGTTATTTTAGACGATGAGCCAGGACCTCCAGAATTCATCTAATCCATGCCACTCATCCCAAACAAGTGAGGCCCTGCTTTCTTGACACATCTGCGGATCTCCCCTGGTGGCTTATTTCTTTCTCCTCCAGCTATCTGTGGATCTTCTGTTCTTCAGGCTGGAATGTTCTCCCTAGCCCCATTCTCTGTTTGGAGCCTTCCACCCGCCCTTTAAGACCCAGCTTAAACGCCACATCCCTGTGAAGTATTTCCTCTTTTCTCCTTGCTCCTAACTTGCCAACAAGGATCAAGTTTATTTCCACATCTCACCATCTATATCTCTATTTAGCTTAATTTCTTTTTACCTTACATTTTTAAATAGTTTTTTTTTCTTTTTCATTTACGGGCCTGTCAGACTTGCTAGATTGTAAGGTTCTTTAGGGCAAGATCTGGGTTTTGTCCATCTTTAGTAGGTGCTCAGTAGAGGTTTACTGTAGCCTAAACCACCCCATTGAAATGTAAGTGAACTTGCCTGTTATGTTCTCGGATCCAGGCTAATGTAACACCCCGTCTGTATCACTAATGCTTTCATTTTCCCATGGCTCACCGCTCCCACCCCCAATCAATGTCCACACTCTGATGTAAAAACTGTGTGTTTCCTTCCCTGGGTGGAGTTCTGTCATGGGTGGATGAGGTGCCCCTGAGATGAACCCTGGCTGCAGAAAGCATCTTTCCAAAGATCATTTGGTTCCTATGGTGATTAACAGCCTCAGGGCGATCCTTTGGGGTTGCTGTTTATACTTATTACTGAACACAAAAGGCCTTTTAAGGGAACACGAAGACAGAGACAGGACGGGCATAAAGCAGCTTTCACAGACTTCCTCCCTTTCTGGGTCTCTCCCCTCTCTCTCTTTCTATCTTTCCATAGATCATGTTCAGCACACAATCTCCATCAGGATGTGTGCTCTGTTGCTAGGAGTAAACCCTCACCCATCCTTCGTGATCGGGGTACAAAGAGAACAATTACAGGTGAATCTCCCACTCATACAGCGGTGTTTAGCAGAAAGGCAGAAGAATTCCTGCAAGGAGGGGTCTTGTGCATTTTGGTCACTTGATCATGATCCTTGAGTATGAGCCCCACTCTCTCCTGTTCTCCCAACCATGGGTCACCCCGACATGCTGCTGGGAAGGGAGTGAACGGCTGTGGGAGAAATGGCTTCCTCCATCACTGCAGGATGTCTTTGACCATAGGGATCCTCTTTGTATCATGGTTGCTCTGAATTGTATTTATTCAGAATTTAAGTTTTACTGTCATAGAAACAGCATCGAACTTGAAGTCCCAGCTCTGTTACTTTTTAGATGTGTAATCAAGTGCAAGTGGCTTAATCTCTCTGAGAATTAAAATTAATTTAAATAATTAAAAGAAATATTCACACGCATATGAACTATTGATTTCTTCTCTGCCTATCCTATAGGGTTATTGGAAGATGATGTGAAGTCAAGCCTCAATGTGTGCTCTGTGAACTGTAAGGTACAATATAAGTGCATTCCATGAGGGCAAGGATGGTGTGTACTTGCCTACAGCTGCCTCTCCAGCAACCAGCCTAGTGCCTGGCACATGGCAGGTATTCATTAATGAATGAGTGAAGGCCACGGGGAAGGATATGGGCTGGACGTGAGGTTATGTGAACATGATGAGTGGTGATAGAATGGAGGCTTAGAGTCATTTTTATTTCTTCAGGAGATGCTGAGGACAGCTGGGTGAAGGATAGCTTGGCTGTAGCAAATAGTTGTTGGGAGTTACATAAATCAATAAAATAGACCCTTCCTATTTCAGTTGTGCCAGCGCACTCCAGCATTACAAAGAATAGACAGAAAACCAGATAAACAATAGAAGGGTAATGCCAGAAGAAGAATGGGGAGCCCAAGGTGAGTGGAATCAGAATACTTTTGGTAGCAAGTAACAGAACACAAGACTAACAGTGGCTGAACAATCAAGCCATATAGTCATCACAGCCTCTAGGATTAGGCTAGCTGCCCAGTGACAACATCAGGGCTGGACTCTTCTGTCCTTCTTCCTGCATCTCCAGCATGCCTGCTCTGCTTCCTCATGCATGCATGCAGCCCATGGTTGCAGGATGGCAGCCACAGCCCCAAGCACCACATTAACACGCAACAATGTCCTAAGTAGAGGGGCAGCAGGAGGTAGCAAAATGATCTTCTCTTGGCGGCTTTGTCTTTTTATCTGGGAGGAAATATTTCCCATAAGGCTTCAGCAGGATCCCCTTACATCTCATTGGCCAGTAGCGATAAAGAGAAATTCAGGTTTCTGTGATTGGCTTAGAGCAGTGATGATTCATCCCTGGGACTGGGTACTGTTGCTATCCCAACAAAAATGGGATTCTGTTACAAGAAAAAAGAGAGGAAATGGCTGCTGTAATGTTTATTACAAGGCTTGGGAAGAAAAAATGTATATGGTTGTGGCCATGGCTGCTCTGTGCAGAGTAGGCATGGCACTAGGAGAGGCGTCTGCTCGCTGCACCATTTGGATGCTCTTTATCTGACTGTGGCAAAGGGAGAATGAGGGGCACTGTGCCAGAAACCCTGACTAGGAGAGAGGTCAATGGGCCATAGTGCCAGCTGTGGTAGAGACTGGATTTGTGACTTTGCTCTAAGCCTTTTTTAAACAAGTTTTTTAATTTTAAAGGATTATTATATTTGTTGAGCCTAACTCACAAGGTTAATGCTAATGATGATGATGGTGATGATGATGACGATGGTGACAATTATAATAATAGTAATAGAGAACATCTACTGAACATTTGCTATGAGCTTGATTATATCATTTACTTCTCTAAACAGCCTTCTGATGTTGGTGCTCTCTGTGTCTGCACTTTACAAATGATGAAACAGACAAGAGAGGTTAAGGAACTGGCAGAAGATCATGAAGGTTATAAACTAAGGAACTGAGATTTTAGCTTATGTTTTAGGCCCCAACCTGTGCATCTAACCATTAAACACCCTGCCTCTAAGTAGTTGAGATTCTTGTGAGGATGACGTGTGGTAAGAGTAAGGATTACTGCTGCTCTTCGTTGACTGCATTTTACTTGGCAGGCACTCTTCTAGGCTCTGAAGTTACAGTAGTGGGTAAAAGAAAGTCCCAGCTCTTATTCTAGCGAGGGCAAGGAGTAGACAATAAGCAAATTGATGGATACATAGATAGATAGATAGATAGATAGGTAGGTAGATAGATAGATAGAAGGTCCGGTGGTGCCATATGATTTGAAGGAAAGAAAAGCAACAGAAGAGAGAGAGAATGACTGGAAATTGCTTTTATTTAATGTGCTCACAGGTGGCCTAGCTGCAGAGGTGAGATTTGAGGACAGACTGAATGAAGTGAGCACGGATATCTGGGGAAGAGGATTCCAGGCAGAGGGAACAGTAAGTGGGCTTGGCTTGGCTTGTCTAAGAAACAGCTTTGGTGGCTGGAGCAGAGTGAGCAAGGAGAGAAGGGGTAGGAAATTGCAGTGTGGATTGAGAGATGTTAAGCAATGTGAGCAAGGCGACGCAGCCAGTGTGGAAAGTGAGGAAGAGCAACCCAGGAGGAGGCAGTGAGGATGTCCTGGGCCAGGTGGGGCGGCCTTAGCTCTGATTGCAATTCTGGTCTGCCTTTTTCTTAAGATAAAAGTTTAAGGCAGCAGCAGAATGACATGATCAGCTTTGCATCTTAAAAGATCTCTTGGTGTCTCTGTGATCCAGTTTTCTCATCTATTAAATGAAGACAGTGATAGCTATGCCACCAAACCTCATAAGATATTGTCAAGATCAAATGAAATGTTTGATAAGGACTGCCGGGAGCTGTGATGTGCAATACAAATGCAAGCTGCTCTTACAATAATTAGGCTCTCTCCTGGTTGTGGAATGGATTGCATTTCTCCAGGCTAGTGGCCTGATAACAGTCTCAGAATTTGGAGAACACTTTTCTCATAGATTATCTCACTTAATTTTTATACTCCATCCAGAGTGGTTGAAATTATTATTATTCCCACTTAACAGAAAAGGAAACTGAGGGTGAGAGAAGTCAGAAAGGTTGATATACATAGTTAGTAAGTGCTTTCAACCAATACCCTCTGATTCTAAATTCAGTCCCAAAAAGAGGATGTTAGGTGTTTGTGGAGGTGGGATATGGAGAGATGGGGTGGGGAGGTCAAGGTATAGATTTAAAGTTTGAATGTATGTGGGCAGAAATGGACTTAGAGTAACAACTGTTATTATGGTCACACACACTGTCCCTGGAAAACAATGCATCATTATAGACAGTACAGATTAGTACACAATAAAAATTGCTGAAAACAGTCCAGGCAGATGCTAGCTGTAACACAGAAAACTTAGGAAAATAAGGCGAAGTCGTAACATACCAGCTGATGGCGGTTAAATACAGATAATGAAAGAACAACATAGTTCAGCTAAGATCCCAGAGCCTAGCTCTAACCATGACAGTGGCCACTGAGAAAGATCTCTGTACATGGTGGGGAGTGGCACAGGTGGTTTTCACTCATCAGGAAACACCCCCATCCACAGCCCCATCAGGAACAGGTCTTAACAAACCAGGGGATCCAGGAAGGAGTGGCAAATGGTCTCCAGGGATTTCACCCAGAAACCCCACTGGTCTACACTCCAACACTTTTAAAGAGCTGCTGGTATTCTTTGAAAATTGAAGTCCTTAGGGATTTTGCTTTGGTTTTGGATGTCAGAGGACTGGCAAGTTCTGCAAGTGTCCAATACATGATGGGCAGCCCAGTAAAGAACATCTCCATGGAGGTCACCTAAGGCAGCCCTCGGCCTCCAAGCAAGACTTTGCTGTCCTAGAGCCAAACGTGCACCTAGCCCATTCTCAGAGATTGCAGAGAAAGGAGTTCTGTAGCCTCGGTTCTTTCTTCCTTATGCAGATGTTCTCTGGTGAAATGGAGACTCAGTTATTCCTCTTGTTCATTCTTCATCTCCTGTCCTGGCTTCAGTCATTCTCAGAAAAGCTCATCAGTGCTGAGTTTGCACACTTGTGGGAAAAAGAAGTGAGAGCAGAGTCTGAGTGAAGAGGAAGAGAAGGAGAGAAAGGAGAGGGACCCAGCAGCAGGGCTGCTCCTGTAACACTTCGAGGCCCACAGAGGTCGGGGCGGGGGGGCAACCCTGGCATGTTTTTATCAGAATTACCATGCAATACTCCCAGCCTGCTTTGTTTTTGCTTTGCATTTTATCAATACCGCCAGTGGATCCTGCTGTCCCTTTCTGTGGGTTTATTAATATTGCCCTCTGATCTATGGGTAGCTGCCACACTTTATATTCCAGCCCCATCCCAGCTTCTCCAATCTCAGACACCATATTTAATTAGATTTTCTCCCTGGCTCAGGCAAACAGAAATTGAACTCCCAGTATATCTCTATTGCTCTGGAGCCTGGGCCTGACAGAAGTAGACAGCTCTCTTTTCCCTCTCTGGCTTTCTGCACCTCGTCCCCTCTATTCCCACCTCTGACATTAATATTCCAACACAAGCACATTTCTGAGTTCAATCTTTGGCCCCAAATTCTGAAATTCACCACCACTGCCATTCAAATGAACAATGTGCTAAAGCTTCTGCCGCTATTACTTTTTGGTCTTCCTCCAGACTTCAGGTGGACCTGAGTGTTGGCAAGTGGTGTAGAGAGCAGAGGAGATGGAGGGGCGGAGAGTTGTCTCCATCTGTATGCAAAGATGGAGGGGGGTTCTGCCTAAAAACAAGGAGACAAATTATATGTCCTTTCAAGATGATGACTCCACCCTTGAGAGACTCTTAGGGGAAAACCACTTTTCTGTGTTATAATTTTTCCATCTGTAAAATGGGGAAGGAAACAGAATTGGCATTTAGTGAAGTTACAAAAAATGAAGGCGTCTAATCTCACTTTCTGTCAACAGAGTGTGAAAAAACGAGGGGCGAAGAAGAGACCTGGAGGACCAGGGAGGAGTTGGACCTGGGCCAGCTTCCCTGTGCCCAGGAGGGTCCAGCCTGCAGGAGCTGGACAGCAGCGTCTCAGGCAGGCCTTTCTCCCTCACCAGCCCTGAGAATACAGAGCCTGGGACCCAGCAGTTCCTCAGGAAGTGTCCCCCCAGCCATTTCTCACTCTCCTGAGAAATTCATTTAATGTATTTGAGACTCACTTTCTTCATCAATTAAATGGAGATAATGACAGCTGCCCTGTGCACATCTCGTAGAAGTGACCCTCAAAACTGTGTGAATGGTTTCAGAAGCTGTGATTCTCTTTGTTAAGATCAGGCATCGCCATTCTCAGTTAAATCTCGATTTGTAATTGCTGTTGGAAGAGAACAGGGCATGGGTTATGTAAAATAGAGGGTAATAAAATACTTTTTATTTGGCTTCAAAGTGATTTTTATTTTTTTTAGCCAGGAAATTTACCATTTAAATTAGTATACCTCACCTGTGCACTTAGATGGACTGATATCAGAAAGGATTTAGGCTGACACACAAAAATAAGAAGGAACGAAAGGAAGGAGGGAAGAAAGGAAGGAAAAAAGGAAGAAGGAAAAAAGAGAGAAAAAAAGGAAGAAGGAAGAAAGAGAGAGAAAAAAGAAGAAAGAAAAAGAGAGAGGAAGGAAGGAAGGAAGGAAAAGGCCAACAGGCAAACAGCAGAAAAGGTGTTTTACCTGGATTCCTTGGGTAATGTTTGAAATGGCTTCATACCAAGATGTAAAAATATGGACATATACTTTACATCATACTGACTCTTTAAGAGATGTAAGTGTGAAGAGCTGCTGAGTGTTCCTCAGAGGATGGGGAGGCCTGGGGGGCTGGAGGGCAGAGGGTCTGCATGCTGCCTCCAGAGCTGCAAGGGGAGAAAGGAGCTCTGGAGGAACAACCTCCCCTAGACTCAGAGAGTCATCTTTGTCCCTACCCATGGGCACTGCATCCCCAGAGCAGCTCCTGGGTAGTTGTAGGAAAGGGGAGCTCCTCCCTATTTTGATGGCGATGGATAGTGCAGTGAGGGGCAGAGAGAAGACACAGCACCCAGCCTCACCAACTGACCAAATGAAGAGCACGGTGGACGTGGCATTGAGTTGGAGTGAAAGGCTTTGGAGTCAGATGGACATGGGTTGGATTCTGACTGTGCCACCTATTAGCAATGTGACCTCTGGTGAGCTGTAAAGCTCTCTGAGCCTCAGTTTTGTTACTTGCATCAAAGGAAAATAATGCCTGTTTCATGGGGTTGTTGTGAGGATTAAATGGAGTAACGCAGTGAAGGTATGTAGGAGAATGCCTGTCCCAAGCCATCCCTGGCCTCTGTACTCGTTAGTGTCTTTGGTCTTTCCACATCTATGTACACAGACCCTCTCTGAGGCAAGGCTCAGGATGATAGATTGGTACATGCTCTGATCAGATTTTCAGAGAAGACACATTTGCATTCTGACTCTGAGATCCAACTAACTGCATGGTGTGAGTGAGGTCAACAGAGGGTAAGGTATTTGAATGGCCAAGGCGAAAATAAAGTTCCTCAGAGATTTCCTTGAAGCAGGGGATTCAAACTTTATTTTTATCAGCATGGCCCTTAAGATCTCACTTTTTCAGACAAAAGTCTTACTTGGAAGCTCACAGTCCCTAACAGGTAAAGGTGAGACAGTTCTGTGTGGTGGAGGCAGCCGTGAAGTGGAGTACACCTTCTAGAGCAGACCTGCCTTCTTAGAGGAAGTCCTATGACTTGTTAATGGCAGAGCTGATTCTTAAGCCGGGGATTATCTCATGATACCATGATGTCTCTTGGCAGAGGAGTTCTTGTTAGTCCTTGCTCTATTTGGATTGCTGCATTTATTAGGTAAGATTGCATTAGCTGTTCCAGAATTTTGGTGGCTTAATACAATAGAATAGAATACAATAGAAGTTTATTTCTTGCTCATGTAACAAATTTCTGATCAGCAGATGGCATTCTGTCCCACAGTGATGCAGGAACTCAAGATCTTTCATCATGGGGTTCTTTGATTTCAGAAGGCTTGCCTCTTTATCTAGATGGCGGAGGGGGAAAGCAAGGGAAGTATCTGGGGCACAGATACTTCTTAGAAACTGTGGCCTGGAAAAGGCACCCACCACCTTCACTCATGTTCCATTGATGAGAACTCAGACACGTGGCCACATTTAACCACTAGAGAGACTGGGAAATGTAGTCTAGCTGAGTGCCCAGGGAGAAGAGGAAAACAGAAGACGATGTTGGTGAACAGCTGGAAAACTCAACCACAGGTGGCCCTTCTGGTCACCAACTATCTGCTGGTGCTCAACTTGCTATGCAAAACACAGTCGTACACTGACCTCAAAGGATGCACAGTCTTCTCTATCAGGTTTTCCTGTGGTTTGTCAAACTCTGGCTACCTATGAACTAGAAAGGCAAACTACCCACTCCTGTCACACTTGCCCCCAAGATAGCACGGGGGAGTGATGACAAGATAATGGCAAAACCCACCCATTTGGAGGGTGCCAACTGGCAGACACACAGAATCCTCAGAAGTGGTGAAATCTCAGTGGGCAGGCAATGTGAAGATGTTCTACCCTGGCGATGGGGACGTCATTCCTTAACTAGACCTTGCTTCTGCTCTCTCAGAACAATGGCCCCTTGTCCATTGTTCTCCAAAGCTCCTGCTCTTCCCCCCGCCCCCCTGTGCCATGGTCACATCTGAGGAGATCACTGGAGAGAATGTCCTCTTGGGAGCTGCACAGCTTTCACAGACTGCTTTCTACTGGCACGAGTTTTCCACTCACAGGCTCTTTTAGGCCAGCTAATAGTTTCTTTGGTATTCAGGTCCCTCAAAAGCTTTGGTAGGTTTGTGAACTATTTGCTTCCAGTCAGTTACAAATGCTAGTAACAGCACCCAAACGTCTTTCCAAGATCTAGTTCTCAAGTGTGCTTAGTTTTTTTTTCTCTTTTTTGCCCCTACCTCCTGCCTATGTCTTTCTCTCTCTCAATTTAATGACAGCCACCATAAGCCATCTGAAACCATAGACTTGGAAGGTGTATTAGTTTGCCAGGGCTGCCATAACAAAGTACCACAGACTGAATAGCTTTAAACAGAAGAAACGTATCGTCTCACAGTTTCAGAGGCTAGAAGCCTGAAATCAAGGTCTCAGCAGGGTTGCTCCTTCTGAGGGCTGTGAGGGAGACCTGTTCCCTGCTGCTTTCCTAGCTGCTGGTGGCTTGCTGGAAATCTTTGGTGCTCCTTGGCTTCTACTACATAACCCTGATCTCTTCTTTCATTTTCACATGGCGCTCTTCTTGTGTGGGTGTCTGTGTGCAAATTTCCCCTTTTTATAAGGACACCAGTCATGCTGGATAAGAGCCCACTCTGCTCCAGTATGACTTCATCTTAACTAATTTCATCTGAAATGACCCTATTTCCAAAAGAGATACTGGGGTTAGGACTTCAACATAGGAATTTTAAGGGGACACAGTTCAGTGCATGACAGAGGGCAGGCAGCCTCTTTAATTTGATCTTTGTTACAGGGCTGAGTCCTTCTGGTTAACTGAGAATTATTAATGGGCCTTTGTTCCTAAAAGCCCCTTTCACCTTCTTCTCTATTGTAGCCCTGCAATGCCTCAAATTTATGAGCTCCCTTCAAATATTCTTCCTAGAAAAAAACCAATACATGTTAAGAGGAAAGGAAATTAGCATACATTGAACACCTACTGTGTGCCAGGCACTACCGCATGCCCTATATCTCTTTTAACTATAAAATGTTGGGATCTTCCACGCCTGCGCAGAGAGGGCTTTTCCACGAGCCGCTTCTGAACCACGTGGCCCTCCCTGACCTTTTCAGTTCTTGGTCCGGATGTTGGTCTCTCGGCGAGCCTTCCTTGAGCGGCTGTTTACATTGTGCTGCTCCAGCCTTTCTGACCTCCCTTTCTTGCTCTTTTCCCCGTGCACTATCCCCACCACCTTGTAACAAGCGTGCCAGCTTCTCATCTTTACGTTTGCTGTCTGTGTGTCGGCACCACGTGTGTGCTCCACGGAGACAGCAGATCCCTTGCTTGCTCTGCCTGGTGAAGTGCTCTCAGTGCTGCAGCGGTGCTGGGCGCCTGGACTGACTCAGGAAGTACCTGGTGAATGAATGAATTGAAGAGTCTGGTCCTACCTGTAAGTCTGGGGCCGAGGGCAGTTTCCCACGAGCTAAATCCGATTGTAGCTAAGCAGAGGGCCTGCAGTCACCAGGTCTGGTCTGAGTCTCTGCTCAGTGACTGACCAAGTGTGTGACCTGAGGTAAGTTACTTCATCTTCCTGGTCTTTCGTTTCCTCATGGGAAAATGCGGGCGATAACAGTACTCTCCTCCCAGGACTGTTACGATGACTGATAGAACGCACAAAGAAATCCTTCCAGAAAGCCTGGTATACTGCAGGTACTCAGTAAATGTTAGGTTTTACTTGTTACGGTTGTTGTTAGACACACTAATTCTCACAGAAAATCTCTCTGCCTTTCCTCATGTCTTTTCCCTGTAGATATATTTTGACTTTGACCGCTAATCTCAGAGGTCATGAAATGATCCCTCCATAAGGAAGAAGGCAGAGGATGGCTTTTGCTATAAAATACTCAGTTTTATTTCACTTCATTTCTACCTGGTTCCTTGGATGGTTACTAAATCATATGTACAATTGTGAGACCGTTGGACTGGCCGATAGCAAACCTGGCCTCCAGGTCCTGCTCCATCTGACCCAGGTGGACCGCCTCGGTCCCTGAGTCTCAGCATTACCCTTTCCTCATTTCTTTATTTGTGAAATAAAGGGATTTCTTTCTTGGTAGGATATTTGAAGAGAGTTCTGACATGTGGGGAACCAAAGAATTGTAACAGAGATGAAACTGAAAAGGGATTTGAGTAACAAAGGCCCATTAATAATTTTCAGTTAAACAAAGGGAACCGGGTGATGTCTAAAGTTCCTTTGGGGCTGACTTCTCCTGGTGCTGCTCTCTGTGGTTTAGCCAGAATTGTTACTCCACAGTTGCTGTCCAATTGCTCATCTCTAGATTCTGCAGGCTGTTGTGCTTGCCAAACTCACTTGTCTCTCCTGATGCCATCTGGCCAGATTCTCCTATGGCCGAGGGAAAGTCTTTCCATGAACCATCCCAGACCAATGGG
This sequence comes from Tapirus indicus, assembly GCA_031878705.1. NCBI lineage: Eukaryota > Metazoa > Chordata > Mammalia > Perissodactyla > Tapiridae > Tapirus > Tapirus indicus. The sequence goes on along the minus strand of CM062924.1, from coordinate 82,551,985 downwards.
ATTAGCTTTGGTTCTCCAGCTTCGGTGTACGGTCCCCTCCATGCAGGAGAGCTGCTGCCAAGAAGGCCTGCTCCTCTCTGTCCAGGAGGGTCAGGATGTGCAGGTGCAGAGAGAGGAGCTGCAAGGAAATGGGGATGTCAGAGTGAACCCTATTCTCCCTCCCATCCATTCTGCACAGGGGAACTAATCCAGGGCCAGGGAAGACAGGACCAGACAATTATATTCTGAGTGTGCATTTATTAATAAAGGGAGCAGGCAGTAGAGGAGAGTGTAATGACATCATAGTGTGTCTGATCTAATTATGCTAATAGATTTTTATGGCTTATCACAGGGAATCCTGGTTGGGCCTGTGTCAGGAATTCCCTAGAGGATCTGGAGAGGCTGCTGGGAGAACATCCCAAGACCTGTGGAGTTGGGAATCTCCTCTTGCTGTTCCAGGCCACCGTCTGCCCCATCCAGTGGAATGGCTAGGGAGGTGTTGCCCTGGGAATTGGGCAAAGCCCGACAAAGGGAACAGGCTTGGTAGGAGCCAGGAGTGGAGAGCTGGGGGCTACCAGAGCTGTGGTTCCAGCAGAAGCAGCAGAGCTGCGGGGGGGGGGGGGCTGTTGGGTGGGGGTGTGCTTGGCACTGCCCTTCTGCTGGCAGGAACTGCAACCTGACTGAAAACAAGCGGACCATAAGACAAGGGACCTCACCTCAGTGTCAACTTACCCACCATGCCTCCACCTGCTCCTCTGTTCTCTTCCTACCCATCAACTGTAGAGCACACTTTTAACCTCCACTGGCCTTGGTACTTTAGCTAGAGTACAATCCAGTTCTATACCTATGTTGTCAATTCTTATCTCTCTTTCCTTCTTTCCAGCTCTCCTTCTCTTCCTCCAAATGTGTGTGTATTTTCATGACTGGGCTAGACCCCATTTGTAGCTGGGCAGGTAGCATGTTGTTTATTTAAGGCATCCTGAGAAAACTCAGAAACCCAAATAATCCTACTCTCACCACATCAGCTGCCTCAAATTCCATACCTCATTTTTTTCCCTTAAATCATAGATTTATGTTAAAGGGCCTGTTTTCCATGGGCATGTGAAAAAGTGTAGTACTGTAAGCTATTATCCATCGTATCCATCATCAGGGGGAATAATTTCCAGATCCTTTCTTGAGGGTGGTTATTGAAGGTGGTAGGGAGAAAGGATGCTGAGAGCCTTGGAGGGAGGGTGGGAAGCGTCTAAAACAGAAGAAGGGAAAAGAACAGTGAGACTGGGGTGGCCACGTGGTCACATTTTTCCCAGAGCTGCCCAGGGCCATGTCTCCAATGGTCACCCATAGGACACACCAGTGTGTCCCTCTGTCTTTGTGAAGGCTGAGTCTGCCCTCCTCCAGAGGGTTCCATTCAAAGAGGTGCCTTTGGGCAGAACACCACCAGTGCCTGGCCAGCCTCCCGTCTGTGCTCCAGCAGACGGTGAGCTCCAGGAGGTCAGGGCCATGTCTCACAGTAGGTGGCACAGAACAGTACTCAGAACCAGTATTTGCTGACTTCAGGGAAGGCTGCGTGAGCCTCAGAAGACTAAAGAGGATGGGCATGGAGCAGTGGGGTATGAAGAAGTCAGGTCAAAGTTCCGGCAGAGTTTCTAGATTCAAGTTTGAAGACCACAGAGTGTATTATTACTGGAGTACTGGGCAATACATACTGCTGAAATATTAGACTTGGAATGTAGAGCTGAAAGCAGTTACTAGCTATTTTAGTTTTCTATTGCTGACCTAACAAATCACCACAAATTTAGTGGCTTAAAACAGAAATCCATGATCTGCCAGTTTAGTTAGCTAAACTAACTAAAATGTGTTAGCAGGGCTGTGCCCATTTCTGGATTTCCTTTCTGCATTCCCTTGCCTTTTCCAGCTTCTAGAGTTTCTTGGCTCACTGCCCCCTTCCTCTATCTGCAAAGCTATAAAACTTCAAAACATTTTATGTCTCTGACCCTTCTTCCAGCATCCTGTCTCTCTTTCTGACCATAGTAGGGAAAGGTTCCTCTGCTTTTATGGACTCATGTCATTGGATTGGGCCTATGCAGACAATCCAGGATAATCTCCCTATTTCAAGGTCCCTAGCCTTCCTTACATCTGCAAAGTCTCTTTGCCATGTAAGGTGACAGTCACAGAATCAGGGGATTAGGACATGGACACCTTTGGAGTCGTTATTCTGCTACCACCCTGGCAGCACCTAGACAAGCCTCTACATTCCCTAAGAATGAGCTTCTGGGAAGGCCTGGTCCTCACAGAGCAGGGACTGGGAAGAGGGGGTTTGTGAGGCAGTCGCACAGACGTGGCATGACGCTGCTCTGTCTGAACTTTCTTGCCGGCTTTGAGGGGAATGGAAGACATTGGCTAGATGCTCATCAAACCCATTTCTTCTTCCTGGGAGCACAGATGAACTCATAAGTTTTCCTGATATTTATATGGGACCACATGACTGAGTTGTGACCAACGGAATGTAGGTGGAAGTGAGGTTTGCTACTTCCAGGCCCATCACGAGACCAACCATGTGCTCTCCATGCTGGCAGGATACAAAGAATCTGGGAGGAAGACTGCTAAGCAATGTGATGGAAAATCAACTAGAAAAGAAGGAGCTTGAGTTGGAGCAGTGGCCCCTCCTCCACCCCCACATGCATCAGACTGTGACGTGAGTAATAAATGAGACTTTAAAGTAGTACACTGTTGAATTATGGGATTTTTTGTTACAGCATCTAGTCTACTCTAAATAATAGAGAAATTGGTCCTAGAAGTGAGTGCTTCCATAACAAAACGTTTAAACTATGGGACATTGACTTAACAGGCAGATGGCAGGTGGTGAAGAAACATGTGCTGGAGGCGGGAAGGCTGAAAGCCCCATGGTGTTGCTGTGGCAAAGTATTTGATAGAACTTCACAGGATGACTTGGAAGGGAGACCTTGTGCCTTCTGGGATTTTAGCTCTAGGGGAAGTGTTTGGAAAATAGAGTATCAGCAGTAGGTGGATGTTTATGTGTGGTGGGCTTCTATTGGCTGCCCTTGGCAAGGTATCATAAGAAAAAACAAGCTAGGAAAGAATTAGTGGACTTGCAAGAAAAATAAAAGGGAATGGGGAAAATATGGAAATCTGGGGCATTGAACATGTTTCATCTATTATTGCTATGTAACAAATTACTCCAAAACTTAGCGCTATAAGCCATTTATTATGCTTATAGATTCTGTGCATTAGGAATCCAGACAAGACATGGCAGGGACATCTTGTCTCTGCTCCATAGTGTTTGGGCCTCTGTTGGAAGACTTGACACTTGGGAAGGCTCACTCTCTCATGAGTCTGCTGGGCTGAGGCCCTCAGTGCCTCTCCTCATAGGCCTTTCCATTTGGTTTCCCCACATAGGTTAGTTGAGCTTCCTCACTTCATGGTGACTGGGTTGCCAGGCAGAAGTTGTATCACCTTTATGACATAGCCTCAGAGGTCATGCAGTGTCACTTCTGCCTCATGCTATTTATTATTACCAAGTCCCTAAGGCCAGCCTGCACTTAGAGGGAGGGAACTCAGACTGTACCTCATGATGGGCTAGGGGTCAAGGTTCTGGGAGAACATGTGAGACTGGGAAAATTGCCATGGCCATGGCCATATTTTGGAAAACACAATTTGCCACAAAGGGTTTGGAAAAGTGGATTGCTTCCTAAACAGTAGGTGATGTGATTGAGAAAGTTTGTGAGAGACAGTGACCCATCAAAACTTTTCAGTTGAATAAAGTGACTTGGTCCTGTGGCAAGAAATTAGTCTGGGATGTGGCTGTCCCATTCAAGTTGATTGTACCATGGAGCCTCAAGAGAGCTGCTGAGGAAAAGAGACGCATGAAGGTAGGAAAGAAACAAAGACATCAAGTGTATTTTAGAATTATGTCTAGGAGAGAACTTTGAATGTGTTTTTTTGTTTGGATGGATCTGACCGGAAGCAAATGGATCAGAACACAACCAAGTTTTTGAGGTATTTGTACTACAAAAAGCAAGTGATAGAGCAAATGGAAAATCATGAGCCTCAAATCTCCCACGTGGCAGGAACCAGGTGGAATGTCTCCAGGAATCTGAGGAGGCATAAGCCCTAATGTCTAGTGAATGTGTAGCTGAGAAGGAGGATAGACGGGGAACAGTTTCCCAATGGGCAGACGTGGGGGTCATGGGTAAGATGTCTGCCCACATGTATATCAAACCTGCTGCACACTGGTCTCCCATTGCACTTTTTTCTCCCAAATGGGAGAGTTTAATATATGTATTGTGGTTCTCCTGGTTATTTCGTCCCTGTTCCCCTATTGTAAGTTAGGTTTGTGGGTGGTAAACAACTTATCTTTATTTCATAGGCCACCACTCGAAGAGTCATCCAGGCCAGATGGAGAGGGCTGTGAATGCAGGGACTGCTGGGATTTTGCTGGTCTACCATCAAGAAGGCTATATGTGTTCTACACATGGGAGGAAGAGTGGAACAGAAAGGTGGGCTGTGATACATACTGGCTGATGCTCAGCAAAGCCTTTTCCTCATCTTAGTGGCCCATGGCTAGGTTACATTTTCTTGCCTGCCTTATAGTTAGTGTGGCCATGTGATGATGCTATGGCTAGGAGCCTTGGGTGGAAGTGATGTATACCACTTGTAGGTGCACCACTAACCCTTTCGCTTCATTGTCTGCCAGCTGGGCTCAGAATGTCTCCAATGCCCTGTTAAGGTAGGGGAGCCACAGATGGAAGGAGCTACATTCTTCGAATGACCATAAGCAACAGTGCCCCTCCTGGCCCCACCCTTACCATCCCCACTGGTTCACTGTAGACTGGGATGTGAGCAAGAAATAAGCCTTTGGGTTTTTGTAAATAGCAATTAGTCTACCCTGACTAATACAGGCTCTTTTCCTGGCATATCCTTTGAAGAAACAGTAAATAGCATGTGTAAGTCAGTCCATTTCTCTAATGGACTGACACATCAATTCCCTGCCTCTCCCACTCCTGCCAGCCACAGCTGATTACTTCAAGGGTGTACAGATGACATAAACTGAGTCAGCCAGATCACCTACCTTGGGCATTTGGATTGGGAGTTTAGTAGGATGGTGTTGTGCCTTCTGGGTGACAGAGGTTCAATAGGGCAGCTGTTGGTAGCTGCTGTGCACAGAGCAGGGAACTGGGCTATAGAGAGAGGACAGTGCATGATGCTGAGAGAGCCAAGACAGGGCTCTATGTGCCTGGAAGAGCTGGGGAGCTGGTGCTGGCCCCTCCTGCCCCAGCTGTCCTTTCCTGGGTTCTGTGAGAGATTCCTGACTCACATAATAAATTCTTTTGACTGAATCTAGTTTTAGTGGGTTTCATTTATAGTAAACAACTGTTGACTGAAACAGAAGCAACATGGAAGAGTGTTCATGGTATTTCAGGTAGAGAGAGCAGGTTACAAAATAGATTGTACATTATGATATTGAACTTGTGACAATAGTTATATATAAATATATAGGGGATATAGAATATACACCAACATATAAACAATGGTTCTCTTGGGAAGGGGGGCAGTGTAGGCAATTTTTAAACTTTCTCGTGCTTTTGGTATTTAAAATTTTATACTGCCAGCTCTGGACGCTGAAAGTTCTACCCTCTGCCCTGATTGGCTCTTCTGAAGGGAGTTAGCCAGATTGGAAGGCTGGCTTGTACCCTTGGGGCCTAATGAATCCTTCAACTTTTGTTCCAGCCTGTCTTGACTGGCCTGGCTACTTCTTCTTCCCAGGAGCCAGTTGGCTTGGATTTGTCTCATTCCCAAAGTCTTACTTCGGCCCTGTGAATATCCCCTCTCCTTCCTACTTGCCTCTTAGAGGCTTGATATTTCAGAGCTCTGGTAGTCAGTCACATCGCAAAAGCAGCACAACTCAGAACCACAGCAAGGGGAAGACCCACGCCCTGAGAAACAGCGTCTCCTGGCAAGCAACCCGGAGGTCCCAGCCAGACTCTCTTCCGAAAGGACACGTCTGGTTTTCCTGCTTCAGAGGATTTTGAATGTTTGCCAAAGTGGAATTGTCCCAGCTCCATGTACAATGCTGTTGGTTGAAACTCATATTTGGAAAATGCTGATGAAATTGTCATCTTATTGTTTGTTTTAATTATCATTCTTATATTGCCTTGCAGCGATGTTCTCTCCCCTCTGCAGGAACGTTAGCCCAAACACAGCTGCATCCTTGGGTTAGCATGGGAGAGGGGGTCCAGAAGGAGTGAAACAGACTGTAGGCAGGAAATGAGTTTGACCCCTGCAGTCTGCATGGCCCTGGATTTGGGAAATGTCTCCATCATTAGAATGCATGGGTAGCCCCTGAAAGGGAGCTCTGGCCTTTGTGAGAAAGTACAGCTGACCAGTGCTCCAGAGGCCACAATATTCATCCTCAGAAATGATTGTCCTCAGGGGGAGGTAGAGATATGTTTTCAGTCTTCTTTTTGGGGAGAGAGGGGATTTATTTAGGAAATTAGAAGTTGCAGCTACGTAGGAATCCATAGTTCAGAGTCACTGAAGCACGATTCAGAAGTGACTTTGTTGTTTTAAATAATATTTCTGTTTACATGTGGGGCATCGTGTGTAATTTATGAGGATTTTGTATCACCACCAGTAAGGGTCAGCCATCGTGGCATTCACGTTCTCATAACTTGGCCAGTCCTGGCGGTGCACCGCCTCGCCTGACTAGGGCAGGGTTTTGCAGTCACAGGGACTTGGTGATGAGCATGGCAGCTCTCACACATCACAAATGTCATTGATAACAACAATTATTGGCCTCAAAACAAACCCATCCCTACCCCTGATCCTACCCTAGGGAAACAAGGCTCTAACAAGTTACATGTTCTGTGTAAGGCCACAACATCAGGGCACCTGCAGTAAATCTGATGACTGCCTGGCTCTAAGACTTATGTTTTATTTCTCTGAACACAGGAATATGGAACCAAAAACCACAACAACACAACACAACATCTTATTGCCTGAAGGATGAGAGAGACGGCTTTCTTCCCTGCACGGTGGGAGGTGTTTTCCTTCTTCAGGTTCCTGGTTCCCCTTGGACTTACCCTCATTAGACTGTGAGACTGTGACATCGTGTGGAGAGAGACATCACTTAAGCGGATCCAAACGTTGAATATTTGGATACTTATTTTGATATAACAGGGTTTGGTGGGGGCTGTGCTAGGGAAATCCTGGGTTAGCGTGTACCAATGGCTGTCAGGGTTTGTAACATGTGACAGTGGGAGAAAATATTGTTTAACATCAACATGGAGAAGGATTAGGGGAAATGCCCTGCATTTTGTCCTGTGGAATTACTGTTTAACTCTTGTCCTTCTGATTCTCCCTCTGCTCACAAATCCCCCGCTCTCTTCTATTGCGAGGGGAGACACAATTATGCACACACTCTATTTCAGAGCACACAGGGCTGTGTGCTGAGGGCTGTCTTCAGCCTCTCTTCATGGATCCTTTGAAATTTCATTGTTTCATCAGAGGATCGAATTCAGCGAATCCTTTACAGTTAGGTTTCTATGGATAAGAGATGAGGAGAAATGCCAGTATCATAACATCCACTTGCAAATATCATTTATTAATCTGACAAGCCAGGAGGATTTAGGGCTTTCTGAGTCAGAGACTGAGAGGCTGAATATTTTTAGTCTCTAAAAGCTCAGGAAATGGGTCCAACAGTCCAGCAAGATCACTTCCTTGGCGTGTAAATTCGTGTTTTAGCTGAAGGTCCTTCTCAGTGCAGGCAGAGGGCTCTGTCAAAAGCAGGCTCAGGATGGCAGCTGTCCCAGGCCTGGCTCCATTCCCTTCCCTCCCCCGCTCCTCCTTTCTCATGGGCCCTCCTGTGGGGCTGGGAGCTGGGGGACATATCAGGTGCACCTCATTCACTGGGCTCCACTGTATGAGATGGGTCTCAGCTGGAGGCAGCAAGTGTAAGGGGAAAAAAGGGCTGATTGAATTTGGTTTGGGACCGGCTCCAAGTCCTGCAAGGCTTGCAAATGTTTGGGGGGTGATTTCCATATCCCTCTGAAGTTGCTTGTCCTTCTCCCAAAGGCAAAGGCTGCTGCCAAGAGTGGAGGACTTAAAGCTGGAGGCTGCCCTAAAAGATGGGGAAATGAAGTGAACTCCATTTCTGGAGCTCGCAGACTGTGTGTGTGTGTGTGTGTGTGTGTGTGTGTGTGTGTGTGTGTGTGTGTGTGTGTGTGTGTTTGTGTGTGATTGTCGTTGGCTCCTTGCTCATTCCCTATAATCAAGATCACAGTGCCGAGGAGAAGCCTAGGGCTTTGCTAGGTATTCGGCCAGTGACAGAGGCACAGTGTGACACCTGGAGATGGGATTCTTGGAAGAAAATGGAATGTTGTAAAGTCCGAATCTTGGATACTATGGGAGGACATGCAGGGCAGGGTTGGCAGTGAGTTTAGAATGACCCTCAATGAAACTATGCAGACGAGGAAATTAAGCAGGGGGAGCCAGGATGAGTACATTCGTAGTTGGATCTGTTGGAATCTTTTTAAGGAAGTCACTAGCCGGCTCTGTACCATGTAGTTTCTAGGTTGTGGATGGAGATAATGATACTCTTGGAACTCTCTAGTTAGTGATCCTACAGAGGAAGCAGATAGCAAGATGAATAGCCATTGTCCTTGTCCTTGAGGAGCTCACTGCTGAGCTGGGGAGACAGGTGCAAAGTTTGGAAGAGGCTGTGATGGGTGCCTTTGGTGGGAGGACGATTAGGTGGCTTCTGAGGCCCTTTTCAATTCTAAGGTCCTGAATTTCTACAAAGCCAAGTCAATCATGTAATTCACTCATTCATTTGTTTATTCAGCACATTTAATAATCCACACCCTGGGATATGGTAAAAAGAAGACTGAAATGCCCTGCACATATGGAGCTTAGACCTCTAACAGATGTTGAAGAGACAGTTGCAAGGGCGTTTGGTTGAGGAAGGAACAATATATATGACACACAGACTTAGGCAGACCTTCTCCTCAGAGCAAGTGATGTTTAATCGATACTTGACAGATGATTGGCTAGATGACAGGGGCTGAGGGAAAGGGGACAAGAAGAAGGTATTTCCTCAGTGCAGGTGTAGCAAGCACACAGGTCCTGACATGAGGAAGAAAATGACATTCTCAGGGATTGGAGAGGTGTCCAGGTGGCTGGGAGTGGAAAGTTAGGGAAAAAGTGAAGATGAAGTTGGACCGGAAGGGAAAAAGAAGCTGAATTATGTCTGGTGCCATGGGTTATCTTTATCTGAAAAAAGGAGAAATGATTAAAAGTTTTAAGAAGGGCAGTGTGACACTATTGGCCTTAGATCAAAAGTCATTCCTCCTCAGAGAAGCCTTTCCTGACTGCCTCGGTTGACATTAGGTTTCCCTGGTTAAACAGTTTCAAATAACACAGATCTTTTCCTTCAGAGCACTTAGGCTAACATACTCCACCACTAAAAATGCAAGGATCATCGTGACTTTTCTAACCAGTCTAGATCCAGTGCTTATCACCATGGTGGACACCTTGTGGAAATGTAATAGATGATGGTTGGATGAATACATGAGTTACATGGATAGTGGATAGTGTTTAGGGATTCCTTTGCCTACATTGTGGGCAACTTTTGTGGAAGACCAGGTGAGATAAAGGTGGGTTAAAATAGGTGGGAGTGACAAAGTGAAAGAAATGCACAAACATTGAGAAGCACCCTGTTGTAGAAACAACAGGATCTTGTGATAGGTTAAATGAGAGCAAAGGGAGAAGGGTTGCCCAGGTTTCTGGCCAGAGCCACCAGATGAGTTCTGGAAGAGGAGCCTCATGAGTGGCTTGGGGGTGGCGATAATGAGTTCAGTCAGGGCCTGGCTTCCCCAAAGGTCACCTTTGGTGTCATGGTTGACTTCTTACTCATTGCATGCAAGAATTCTCTCCACAAGATGGATAGCTTTCCCTCTCCCTGTTCTCTTTACAATGCTACTTGCCATCTGGCTCTCATTTGTTCATTGAGTCTGTTGTCCAGACGAAGAATCTGATGTGAGGAATTCTCTTTTTCCTACTTTTCAGATGGCCACTCAAGAAATAGTGTAGGAAAGACAACACAAGAGAGTTTCAGCCTCATGCACATTCTTTATTTCTGAGCAGGCTTCTGTTCTAATTTTGTGTACTTTCCTTCTCACTTAAACTAGGATGATGGACTTGATGGGGAGGTTTGTGTGCTTTAGCAAACCACTCTTGAGATCCTATCTTACCCACAAGCCCTAAAAGGAATCCCTATTGATTATAGTATTCCTTTTCTCTCAGCTGAAGCTGGTTGAATTAGAAGGAGACACTTGATCCAAGGCCAGCTGACCACAGCAGTGGTCAATCAGATACTCTCAGGAATTTGAACTAAGAGACACAGAGAAGTGGTCAATGTAGGTATTTGGGCTGAAAAGTCATGTAGACTTGGGACTGTGGTGCTTTGAGGGAACAGGAGAATATAATGAGTAGATGACCCATGGTGAAAAGACAGAAGAAGGAAATAGATACATCAAGTAGAGATGAAAGACTAGTTGGAGGAAGGGAGAGAAGAGACAGATTTCCAATTCTTATGAAGTCCAGCTATACTCCATTTCAATGGGATCGGAGGGACCTTATTTCCTTTCTCCTCACATGTCAACTGTAGCCAATAGAGAATGGGAATTTCACCATATCCCTGAGTAGGAGCAAGCTGGGGATGAAGTCTCCATTATTTGTTTCTGTTTATTTTTTTAAAAAGCTTAAAAGAATTATGACATGTTTTCGATATACAGTCAAAGAGAATAATAGAGAACATTCATATACTCACCAACTACTTTTGCCAAATCTTTTTCTTTTCTGTTATAGTATTCTGTTTTTCTTTCTCGTTTTTTATTGAGGTAACGTTGGTTTATAACATTATTTAGATTTCAGGTGTACATCATTATGATTCTATTTCTGTATACATTACATCATGTTCACCACCAAAAGTCTAGTTTCCATCTGTCACCTTACAAATGACCTCCTTTGCCCATTTCATTCTCACCCACATCTCCCTTCCTCTCTGGTAACCACCAATCTGTCCTCTCTATCTATGTGTTTGTTTGAATCTTGCACATATGAGTGAAATCACATGGTATTTGTCTTTCTCTGTCTGACTTATTTCACTTAGCATAAAACCCTCAAGGTCCATCCATGTTGTCACAAATGGCAAGATTTCATCTTTTTATGGCTGAGTAATATTCCATTGCGTGTGTGTGTGTGTATATATATATATATATATATATATATATATATATATATATATAAACCACATCTTCTTTATCCATTCATCTGTTGATGTGCACTTAAGTTGTTTCTATGTTTTTGCTATATTAAATAATGCTGCAATGAATGAATAATGGGTGCATATATCTTTTTGAATTAGTGTTTTCATATTCTTTGGGTAAATACCCAAAAGTGGAATAGCTGGATCATATGGTAGTTCTATTCTTAATTTCTTGAGGAATCTCCTTACTGTTTTCCATAGTGGCTGCACCAATTTACATTTCCACCAGCAGTGTACGACGGGTCCTTTTTTTAATCACATCTCCTCCAACACTTGTTACTTCTTGTCTTTTTAATAATAGCCATTCTGATGGGCATGAGGTGATGTCTCATTGTGGTTTTAATTTGCATTTCCCTAATAATTTGTCATGTTGAAGACCTTTTCATGTGCCTGTTTGCCATCTGTATATCTTCTTCAGAAAAATGTCTGTTCAGATCCTCTGCCTGTTTTTTAATTGAGTTATTTGGTTTTTTTTGGTTGACTTGTATGAATTCCTTATGTATTTTGGATATTAACCCCTTAGCAGATGTATTATTTGCAAATATCTTCTCCCAGTTGGTAGGTTGTGTTTTCATTTTGTTGATGGTTTCTTTGCTGTGCAGAAGCTTTTTAGTTTGATGTAGTCCCATTTGTTTATTTTTTCTTTTGATTCCCTTACCTGAGAAGATATATTCAAAAAGATACCACCAAGACCAATGTCAAAGAGCATACTGCCTATGTTTTCTTCTAGGAGTTTTATGGTTTCAGATCTTACATTCAAGGCTTTAATCCATTTTGAATTAACTTTTGTATATGGCACAGTATTGTGGTTTACTTTCATTCTTTTTTTTTCTCTCCATGCATTCTCACAATTTGTAATTATATACTTGTGTGATTCTAGAATTTTTTTTCAATTATTTTATTGAGGTCATAATGGTTTATAACATTGTGTAATTTCAGGTGTACATTATTATTTATCAGTTTCTATGTAGACTGCATCCTGCTTACCACCAATAGTCTAATTTTTATCTGTTACCATATATATGTGCCCTTTTACCCTTTTTGCCCACCCCCCAGCTCCCTTCCTCTCTGGTAACTACTAGTCTGTTTTCTTTATCCGTATGTTTGTTTATCTTCCACATGTGAGTGAAATCATGCAGTTTTTATTTTTGTCTGGCTTATTTCACTTAACATAATATGCTCAAGGTCCATCCATGTTGTTGCAAATGGGACGATTTTGTCTTTTTTTATGGCTGAGTAGTATTCCATTGTATATATATACACCACATCTTGTTTATCCATTCACCAGTTGATGGGCACTTGGGTTGCTTCCATGTCTTAGCTATTGTGAATAATGCTGCAATGAACATAGGGGTGCGTCTCTTTGAATTGTTGATTTCAAGTTCTTTGGGTAAATATCCAGTAGTGGGATAGATGAATCATATGGTATTTCTATTTTTAATTTTTTGAGGAGTCTCTGTACTGTTTTCCATAGGGGCTACACCAGTTTGCATTCCCACCAGCAGTGTATGAGGCTTCCATTTTCTCCACATCCTCTCCAACATTTGTTATTTTTTTGTTTTGGTAATTATCAAAACAGCATGGTACTGGCACAAAAACAGACACACAGATCAATGGAACAGGATTTAAAGCCCAGAAATAAAACCACACATCTATCGGCAGCTATTCTTCAACAAAAGAGCCAAGAACATACAATGGAGAAAGAAAAATCTCTTCAATAAATGATGTTGGGAAAACTAGATAGCCATGTGCAAAAGAATGAAAGTAGACCATTATCTCACACCATACACAAAAATTAACTCAAAATGGATTAAAGACTTGAATGTAAGACCTGAAACCATAAAAATCCTAGGAGGAAATATAGGTAGTACACTCTTTGACATAGGTCGTAGCAGCTCCTTTTTGAATACTGTGTCTACTCAGGCAAGGGAAACAAAAGTAAATGAGACTACATCAGGCTAAAGAGCTTCTGCAAGGCAAAGGAAACCATGAGAAAAATGAAAAGACAACTCACCTACTAGGAGGAAATATTTGCAAATCATATATCTGACAAAGGGTTAATTTCCAAAATATATAAAGAACTCATACAACTAAACAAGAACACAAACAACCTAATCAAAAAGTGGGTGGAGACAGGAAAACTATTGCTCTCCAAGTTCTCTCACAACCTCTGGGAAATTCCCATATGGAGGGGACTGAGCTGTTGCAGGGGTGTCTTCATCAAGCTAGCACCCCAGGAAAGCAGATAACAAGGGAAGAACAAGAAGCCCCCAAGTTCTGGTAGGTGAAAGAAAGACCCCTCCCCTGCCCAGAGCACTAGCACAGCCAGTTGGCCAGAGCACCCTGCAGATCACTGTGGGCTCAGAATACACAGCTCTTGACCCCCACCCAGTGGCAGGAGGTGGAAGCTGCAGCCAGATATCTTCAGAATGAGGAAAAATAAGCCCACACCTTCAAGCACTCTGCAAAAATGTATTAAATCTCCAGACCAGAGGGAAAATGACAAGCACCAAGAAATCAATCCTGACAGCACAGAAATTTATAACCTAAGTGATAGAGAATTCAAAATAGCTGTCATAAAAAAGTTCAATGAACTACAAGAAAATATGGATAGACAATTCAATGAAACCAGGAACTTCTTCACAGAAGAGATTGAAAGTATAAAGAAAAACCAATCAGAAATGTTGGAGATGAAAAACACAATGGAGGGGATAAAGAAAAATCTAGACTCCTTAAAGAACAGAGCTGACAATATGGAAGGAAGAATTAGCAATATTGAGGATAGGAGTGCAGAAATACTCCAGATGGAAGAGGAGAGAGAACTAAGACTAAGAATAAATGAAGAAATTCTCTGAGAAATTTTTGACTCAATTAGGAAATACAACATAAGGATTATAGGTATTCCGGGGTGGGGGGTGGGAGTAGAGAGCTTGTTCAAAGAAATAGTAGCTGAGAGCTTCTGAAACCTGGGGAAGGAGCTGAAAATACAAGTGAATGAAATCAATAGATCTCCTAAATATATCCACATGAAAAGACCATCTCCAAGGCATATAGTAGTAAAGCTGGCAAAAGTCAATGATAAAGAAAAAATATTAAGGGCAGTGAGCCAAAAAAAAAAAAAAAGTGTACAAAGGAATTGCTATCAGGCTGTAAGCCGATTTCTCAGCAGAAAATTTACAGGCTAGGAGAGAGTGAAATGATATATTCAAAATTATGAAAGACAAAAACTCTCAGCCAAGAATACTCTATCCAGCAAAAATATCCTTCAGATATGGTGGAGAAATAATAACTATCCCAGATAAACAAAAGCTAAGGGAGTTCATTGCCACAAGACCCCCACTACAAGACATGCTTAAGAAAGTCTTCATGACTGAAAAATAGAAACGGGATACAAAGCTTTGAGCAAGGAGAAAAATAGACAAAATCAGAAAAACTGCAGCTCTCCTCAGAACAGGTTGGCAAACAATTATAACAACAAAGATTAAGGGAAGGAAAACACCAAAAATGAATATAACCTCAACACTTTCAACACAAACTCACAACACAAGATGGAATAAGTTGTGACAATAATAACTTAGAAGGGGAAGAGGAGTGGGATGGAATGGACTTAGTGTAGGGCCATTAGAAAATGGACTATCTCATCTATGAGATTATTTACACAAACCTCATGGTAACCACTAAACAAATAATCAGAACAGAGACACACATGATAAATAAAGAGAAAATTAAGAAAACCATCACACATAACTACCAAACTGAAGTGGTAGTCTGAAACACATGGGACGAGAAACAAAGGAAATGCAAAAGAATTGGAAAATGAGTGATAAAATAGCAACATTAAGCCCTCATATATTACCAGTCACTCTAAATGGAAATGGATTGAATTCTCCAATCAAAAGACACAGAGCAGCAGGATGGATTAAAAAGCAAGATCCAACAATATACTACCTCCAAGAAACATAGCTCTAAGGACAAACATAGGCTCAGAGTGAAAGGATGGAAGATAATACTCTAAGCTAATGGCAAACAAAAGAAAGCAGGTGCTGCCATACTTATATCAGACAAAGTAGACTTCAAGAAAAAACAAGTAATGAGAGACAAGGAGGGGCAATATATAATGATAAAAGGGACATTCCACCAAGAAGACATACCATTTATAAATATATATGCACCCAACACAGGAGCACCAAAGTACATAAAGCAACTATTAACAAACCTAAAAGGAGATATTAACAAGAACACAATAATAGAAGGGCATCTTAGCACCCCACTTACATCAATGGATAGATCATCCAGACAGAGTGTCAATAAGGAAATAGTGGACTTAAAAAACTAAATTAGATGGACTTAATAGATATATATAGAGCACTCCATCCAAACAGCATATTACACATTCTTCTCAAGTGCACATGGAACATTCTCAAGTGTAGACCATATGTCGGGAAACAAAGCAGGCCTCTATAAATTTAAGAACATTGAAATCATAACAAGCATCTTCTCCAACCATAATGCTATGAAACTAGAAATCAACTACAAGAAAAAAAACTGGGAAAGTGACAAAGATCTGGAGACTGAACAACATGCTACTGAACAGCCAATGGATCATTGAAGAAATCAAAGGAGTAATCAAAAATATCTGGAGACAAATGAAAATGAAAATACACCCTACCAACTTATATGGGATGCAGCAAAAGTGGTCCTGAGAGGGAAACTCAGAGTACTACAGGCCCACTTTAACAAACAAGAAAAATCCCAAATAAGTACCCTTAAACTACAGCTAATAGAAGTATAAAAAGAAGAACAAACAAAGCCAAAAGTTAGCAGAAGGAGAGAAATAATAAAAATCAGAGCAGAAATAAATGATATTGAAACCATAAAAACAGTAGAAAGAATCAGTGAAACAAAGAGCTGGTTCTTTGAGAAGATAAACAAAATTCACAAACCCTTAGCCAGACTCACTAAGAAAAAAAGAAAGAAGGCTCAAATAAATAAGATTAGAAGTGAGAGAGGAGAAATTACAATGGATACCACAGAAATACAAAGGATTATAGGAGAATACTATGAAAAACTATATGTCAACAACTTGGACAATCTAGAAGAAATGGATAAATTCTTAGACTCATACAACCTCCCAAAACTGAATCAAAAAGAAATAGAGAATCTGGATAGACCACTCACAAGTAAAGAGATTAAAACAGTAATCAAAAACTTCCCAAAAAATAAAAGTCCAGGACCAGATGGCTTCTCTGGAGAATTTTACGAGACAGTCAAAGAAGATTTAATACCTATCCTTCTCAAACTATTCTCAAAAATAGAGGGAGATGGAACACTTCCTAACACATTCTATGAGGCCAGCATCACCCTGATACCAAAATCAGACAAGGACGATACAAAGAAGGAAAATTACAGGCCAATATCGCTGATGAACATGGATGCAAACATTCTCAACAAAATATTGGCAAACAGAATACAGCAATGCATTAAAAACATCATACACCATGATCAAGTGAGATTTATACCATGGTTCAATATTTGCAAATCAATCAATGTGATACACCACATTAACAGAATGAGGAATAAAAACCACATGATCATCTCAGTAGATGCAGAGAAAGCATTTGACAAGATCCAACACCCATTTATGATAAAAACTCTCAACAAAATGGGTATAGAAGGAAAGTACCTCAACGTAATAAAGGCCATATATGACAAACCCACACCCAACATCATATTCAACAGGGAAAAACTGAAAGCCATTCCTCTGAGAACAGGAACAAGACAAGGGTGGCCACTCTTACCACTCTTATTCAACAGAGTACTGGAGGTTTTGGCCAGAGCAATTAGGCAAGAAAAAGGAATAAAAGGAATCCAAATAGGCAATGAAGAAGTGAAACTCTTGCTGTTTGCAGATGACATGATTTTATATATAGAAAACCCTAAAGAATCCATCAGAAAATGATTAGAAATAATCAACAACTACAGCTAAGTTGCAGGGTACAAAATCAACTTAACAAAAATCTGTTGCATTTCTATACTGTAATAACAAACTAACAGAAAGATAACTCAAGAAGACAATCCCATTTACAATCTCAACAAAAAGAATAAAATATCTAGGATTAAATTTAACCAAGGAGGTGAAAGACCTATCCAATGAAAACTATATGACATCATTGAAAGAAATCGATGATGACATAAAGAAATGGAAAGATATCCCATGCACATGGGTTGGAAGAATAACCATAATTAAAGTATCCATACTACCCAAAGCAATTTACAGATTCAATGCAATCCCAATCAGAATCCCAATGACATTCTTCATGGAAATAGAACAAAGAATACTAAAATTCATATGGGGCAACAAAAGATCGTGAATAGCTAAAGAAATCCTGAGAAAAAATAACAAAGCTGGAGGCATCCCAATCCCTGACTTCAAAATTTACTACACAGCTATAATAATTAAAACAGCATGGTACTGGTACAAAAACAGACACATAGATCAATGGAACAGGACTGAAAGCCCAGAAATAAAACCACACATCCATGAACAGTTAATCTTCAACAAAGGAGCTAAACACATACAATGGAGAAAGGAAAGTCTCTTCAATAAATTGGAAAACTGGACAGCCACATACAAAAGAATGAAAGTAGACTATTTTCTTTTGCCATGCACAAAAATCAACTCAAGAAGGATCAAAGACTTGAAGGTAAGGCCTGAAACTCTAAAACTCCTAGAAGAAAACATAAGCAGTACACTCTTTGACATCAGTCATAGAGGGATCTTTTCGAATTCCATTTATACCTGGACAAGGGAAACAAAAGAAAAAATAAACAGTGGGACCTCATTAGACTAAAGAGCTTCTGCAAGGCAGATGAAACCAGGATCAAAATGAAAAGACAACCCACCAGCTGGGAGAAAATGTTTGCAAATCACATATCCTATAAAGGGTTAATCTCCAAAATATATAAAGAACTCACAATGTGGAACAACAAAAAAACAAGCAACCCAATCACAAAATGGGCAGAGGATATGAACAGACATTTTTCCAAGGAAGATATACAGATGGCCAATAGGCACATGAAAAGATGCTCTACATCACTAATCATCAGGGAAATGCAAATCAAAACTACACTAAGATATCACCTTACACACATTTGAATGTCTAGAATCACCAAGACAAAAAACAACAAACGTTGGAGAGATTGTGGAGAAACAGGAACCCTAATCCACTGCTGGTTGGAACACAAACTGGTGCAGCCTCTATGGGAAACAGTATGGAGATTCCTCAAAAAATTAAAAATAGAAATATCTTATGATCCAGCTATTCCACTATTGGGTATCTATCCAACGGACATGAAATCAACAATCCAAAGAGGCTTATGCACCTCTATGTTCATTGCAGCATTATTCACTATAGCCAAGAAGTGGAAGCAACCCAAGTGTCCCTCTACTGATGATTGGATAAAGAAGATGTGGTATATATATATACAATGGAATACTACTCAGCCATAAAAAAAGACAAAATCGTCCCATTTGCAACAACATGGATGGACCTGGAGGGTATTATGTTAAGCAAAATAAGCCAGAGATAGAAAGACAAACACTGCATGATTTCACTCATGTAGAAGATAAACTAACACACAGAACAGTTTGGTGGTTACCAGGGGGAAGGAGGTTGGGGGTTGGACACAAGGGGTGAAGGGACACATTTATATGGTGACTGACAAACAATAATATACAACTAAAATTTCACAATGTTATAAACTATTATTACATCAATTTAAAAATTTACAGTTAAGAAAATGGGTGGTGGATATGAACAGGCATTTTCCCAAAGAGATACAGATGGCCAATAGGCACATGAAAAGATGTTCAACATCACTAATTATTGGAGAAATGCAAATCAAAACTACAATGAGATATCACTTTATGCCTGTTAGAATGGCTATGATTACTTTCATTCTTTTGCATGTGGCTGTCCAGTCATCATAACACTTTGAAGAGACTTTCCTTTCTCCATTGTATGTTCTTGGCTCATTTGTTGAAAATTAGCTGTCCATATATGTGTGGGTTTATTTTTGTGCTCTCAATTCTGTACCATTGATCTGTGTGTCGGTTTTCCTTCAGTACTGTGCTGATTTGATTACTATAGCTTTTGAGTAGTATGCTTGAAATCAGGGAGTGTGATGCCTCCAACTTTGTTCTTTTTTCTCAGGATTGCTTTGGATATTCAGGGTCTTTTATTGTTCTGTATAAGTTTTAGGATTCTTTGTTCTATTTTTGTGAAAAATATTGTTGGGATTTTGATAGGGATTGCATTGAATCTGTAGATTGTTTTAGGTAATATGGACATTTTAACTATGTTAATTCCTCCAATCCATGAACATGGAATATTTTCTGTTTCTTTGTGTGATCTTTCACCTCCTTGGTTAAATTTATTCCTAGGTATTTTATTCTTTTTGTTGTGACTGTAAATGGGATTGTTTTCTTGATTTCTCTTTCTGCTAGTTCATTGTTGGTGTATAGACATGTTTTCTGTATGTTGATTTTGTACCCTGCAACTTTACTCTATTAGTTTATTATTACTAATAGTTTTTTTGGTGAATTCTTTGAAATTTTCTATATATAAAATCAAGTCATTTGCAAATTGTGACAGTTTTGCTTCTTTTTTTCCCCCATTTGAATTCCCTTTATTTCTTTTTCTTGCCTAATTGATCTAGGTAGAACTTTCAATACTATGTTGAATAAGAGTGGTGAGAGTGGGCATCCTTGTCTTGTTTCTGTTGTTGGAGGGATAGCTTTCAATTTTTCAGCATTGAGAATGATATTAGCTGTGGGTTTGTCATATATGGCCTTTATTATCTTGAGGTGCTTTCCTTCTATACCCATTTTATTGAGAGTTTTTTAAAAAATCATAAATGGATGTTGAATCTTGTCAAATACTTTCTCTGCATCTATTGAGATGATCATATGGTTTTCTTCATTTTGTTAATGTGGAATATCACATTGATTGATTTGCTGTTGTTGAACCATCCTTGCATCCCTGGGATAAATTCCACTTGATTGTGGTGTGTGCTCCTTTTAATGTATTGTTATAGTTGGTTTGCTAATATTTTTTTGAGGATTTTTGTATCTATGTTCATCAGCAATATTGGCCTGTAATTTTCTTTTTTTGTTATTGTCCTTGTATGGTTTTGGTATCAGGGTAATGTTGGCCTTGTAAAATGAGTTAGGAAGCATTTCTTCCTCTTCAATTTTTTGGAAGAGTTTGGGAAGGGTAGGCATTTAATTTTCTTTAAATGTTTGGTAGAATTCACTAGAGATGCTGTCTGATTCTGGACTTTTGTTTTCTGGGAGGTTTTTGATTACTATTTCAATCTCCTTAGTAGTGATCAGTCTATTCAGTTTCTCTAGATCCTTCCAGTTTTGGAAGGTTGTATGATTCTAAGAATTTATACATTTCTTCTAGGTGATCCATTTTTTTGGTGTATAGCTTTCCATAATTTGCTCTTATAATCCTTTGTATTTCTGTGGTATATTTTGTAATTTCTTCTCCTTTTGTTTCTGATTTTATCTATTTTCAACTTCTCTCTTTTTTTCCTTAGTGAGCCTAGCTACAGGTTTATTACGTTTGTTTGTCTTTTCAAAGAATCAGCTCTTAGTTTCATTGATCTTTTCGATTGCTTTTTTAGTCTCTATTTCTTTTATTTCATCTCTGATTTTTATTATTTCTTTCATTCTTCTGACTTTGCATTTTGTTCTTTTTATAGTTCCTTTAGGTGTAATGTTAGATTGTTTGAGATTTTTCTTTTTTCATGAGATGGGCCTGTATTGCTATAAACTTCCCTCTTAGTACTGCCTTAGCTACATCCCATAGATTTTGGTATGTTGTGTTTTCATTTTCATTTGTCTCTAGGTACTTTTTAATTTCTCCTTTGATTTCCTCATTGATTCAACATTTGTTCAGTAGCATGTTGTTCAGTCTCTACATATTTGTGACTTTTCCAGCTTTCTTCTTGTAGTTGATTTCTAATTTCATGGCATTGTGGTAAAAAGATGCTTAAAATGATTTCAATCTTCTTAAATTTATTGAGACTTGTTTTGCAGCCTAACATGTGATCTATCCTGGAGAATGTTCCATATGCACTTGACAAGAATGTGGATTCTGCAGTTTTGGGATGAGATGTTCTGTATGCATCTATTAAGTCCATCTGGTCTAATGTGTCATTTAAGGCCAATGTTTCATTATTGGCCTTCTATCTGAATGATCTATCCATTGATGTAAATGGGGCATTAAAGTCCCCTGCTATTGTATTACTGTCAATTTCTCCCTCTATGTCTGTTAATATTTGCTTTACATATTTAGATGCTCCTATGTTAGGTGTATAAATATTTATGAATGATATATCCTCTTCTTGGATTTACCCCTTTATCATTACGTAATAATGGAACATTCCCTAACCTGAGGAAAGAAACAGACATCGAGATCCAGGAAGCACAGAGTCCCAAATAAGATGAACCCAAAGAGATCCACGCCAAGACATATTAAAATTAAAATGGCAAAAGTTAAAAATAAAGACAGAATCTTAAAGGCAGCAAGAGAAAAACAACAAGTAACATACAAGGGAACCTGCATAAGACTATCACCTCATCCTTTTCAGCAGAAACTTTATAGGCCAAAAGGGAGTGGCATAATTTATTTAAAGTGCTGAAAGGAAAAAACTTACAACCAAGAATACTCTACCCAGCAAGATTATTCAGCAATGAAGGAGAGATAAAGAGTCCCAGACACGCAAAAGCTAAAGGAGTTCATCACCACTAAACTGGCCTTTACAAGAAATGATAAAGGGTCTTCTTTAAGCAGAAAGGAAAAGGCCATAAGTAAAAATAAGAAAATATACAAAAGAAAAAAATTTGCTAGTAAAGGGAAATATTTAGTAAAGGCAATGGATCAACCACTTAAAAAGCTAGTATAAAGGTTAAAAGAGAAAAGTAGTAAAATCAACTATAACTACAATAAATAGGTAATGAGTACACAAAATAAAAATATGTAAAACATGAAGTCAAAACATAAAATGTGGGAAGAGGAAGTAAAAATGTAGTCCTTTTAGAATGAATTTGAATTTAAGTGACTATCACCTTAAAATAGACTGCTATATACATATAGGTTGATATATGTGAACCTCATGGTATCCACAAATCAAAATCTGCAATAGATACACAGTAAATAAAGAGAAAGGAACCTAAACATTACACTAAAGAAAACCATCAAACAACAAGGGAAGAGGCCAAAAGAAGAAAAGAATGGAGAAGAATTACAATATTTGTTATCCTATATTGTCCCAGTGATGTATGAGGTTGGACGGTGAATGCAAAGAATGGCATTCACCGAGCTTCCAACCCAGGAGAGAGTTCCATCAGTTCCCCACCTGATTGGCGATGGTCTAAGGTTAGTAAATAGATGTTTTTCCTGTATAGTCTAGGTACCTTTTAAACCACCATTTTTTCACTGTGACCCAGGGTGGGCAAGCCTGCACATGGGCCCCTCAGGGCTATCCCTCCCTGCTGTAGGTTGCCCTGTGGAGGGTGAATTCCTGTCTTTCCTACCCATCTCTATATGGTCCCTCTATGTGCAGAAGCTGTTCAATCAGCCCTCAGTTCTTCTTCAGGAGTAATTGCTCTATATGTATATGTAGGTTCATATTCAATATGTTAATTGACATTATAAAGTATTGTTTTTGCTAGGTATTAAACTTTATTTAGTTGGTTTTAGCCTGCAAAAAATTCTATAGTATTCTTTTCACTCAATGCTATATATTTTAGATTTGTCCATGTTACTAACAGTAGGTCTAATTTTTTCATTTGCATTGCTGTAGAGTATTATGTTGCATGTCTATATCACAATTTATCCATTCTTCTATTGATGGTCTTTCAAAT
Source organism: Tapirus indicus (assembly GCA_031878705.1). NCBI lineage: Eukaryota > Metazoa > Chordata > Mammalia > Perissodactyla > Tapiridae > Tapirus > Tapirus indicus. The sequence goes on along the minus strand of CM062924.1, from coordinate 82,528,727 downwards.
TGTTTTCCTATATTTTTCTTATTATAAAATATGTTACAATTAATATTCTCATGCATGGCTCCTAATGTGCGCGTGCATGCACGTGCATGTGTGCGTGCGTGCACACACACACACACACTCCCTAGGGAATATACTTAAAATTGCAGTTGCTAGGTCTTAAGGCTATGCACATCTTCAACATAACTAGATTTAGCCAAATTACTTTCTAAAGTGGTTGTATTAATTTTCCCTTGCTACAAGTTCCAATTGCTCCATATTCTCACCAACATTTAGTATCTTTAGACTTTTTAATCTTTGCCAATAGGTAGTTGTGAAATGGTACATCACTGTTGCAATTTACATTTTTATGCTTACTAGTGAGGTTGCACATATTTTCATATGTTGGCTGTTTGAGCTTTTTTCCCTATGAATTGCCTGTTTATTCCAGTTGCCATTTTTTCCATAGGATTGTTTGCCTTTTGCTTATTTAGTTGTAGTTTTCATATGTTCTGGATACAAATTCTTTGTTAGCTATATGTCTTGCATATGTCTTTTCCTTATCTATGGTTTGTATTTTCAAATTGTATATGGTAACTTTTCATGTTCATAGGTTTTCAGTTTTAATGTAAAATTTATAAGCTTTCTTTATGGCAGGTGCTTTTTGTAGCTTAAGAAATCTTTCCCTGTCTGAGGTCATAAGATATTCTTTCATTTTCTTCTGAAGGTTTTTAAAGATTTGTTTTGCATTTAGTTTTTAGATCCATGTGTAATATATTTTTTGTATGGACTGAAGAGTATAATTTTGGTTTTTTTCTCCCACAAGAGAAGTTAGTTTTCTCAGCACCACTTATTTATTATCCCATATTTTCCCAGTGACTTATATCATCACTCTATCATATACCAAGTTGCATTATATTCAAGGTTCTATCTCTGGGCCCTTTATTTTGTTTTCTTTATTCTGGAACAATGCCACACTGTTTTAATAATAGCTTGGTAATGTCTTAGTATTTTATATAATAATTACACTCACTTTGTTCTTAAAAATTTTTGGTCAATTTTTTATCTTTTGATTTTCTATACATATTTTAGAATCAGCTTGTCATGGTTTTTGAAGATCTTTGTCTGATTTTATTGAAATTACACAAAATATTTAGAGTAATTTGGGGAGCCTGGTGAATTTTATATTATCTTCCCACTTATGAACATGACATCTCTCTTCTTTTATGTTTTCTTTCATATATTTCAATAAAATTTTATTTTCTTCAGAAATGTAATATAAAGCTTTTGTTATTTTTCTAAATCATTATAATTTTTCTATTATTTTGTCTACTTTAAAATTTTTAAATATTAAACTATCTTTGCCTGTATGTAGGATCACAACTGATTTTTATAAGTTGATTGTATCTGTAAAAAGAGTGCTGAACTTTCTTATTGGTTCTAATTCTTTGTTTTCTATTTATTAATTTTGTTCTCAGTTTTTATTTTGTTTTTTAAAAAAACTTTGTGTATTACCTTGTTGTTATTTTTCTGCATTCTTGATATTTAGGTATTTTTCAATCTTTATTTTCTAGTAAGAGCATTTTAAGGCTATACACTTTCCTCTAAGTAGAACTTTAGTGATTTATTATATACTATGGGGTTGTGTAAGAATGCATTGAAATTTCTAACGTATTTCTTGGACTATTTTGGTCTATCTCTTTATTGTTAGTCTTCATATAATTACAACTTGTCAGAAAATTTGTTCTATATGATATTGGTAATTTAAAAATTTCTGAGATGTTCTCTGTGCCACTTCAAATTTAATTTTTATGAATTCTCTGTGTATGTTCTTTATTGGTACAGCATTCTATATTCGTCTGCTTGATCAAACTTTCTTATTTTTTGTTTGAGTCTTTAATATCTTTATTAATTTCATCTAGTTGCTTTATCCATTTTGGATAGGAATATCCTAATATCTCAAAGTATGTTTACAAAATTTTCATTTTCTAAATTTAATTTTGTTAGTTTAAAAATATTTTGAGGCTAAATCATTATTTGCATAAAGTAACAGAATTTTAATAACTTCCTGGTGAACTGTTTTGTTGAACATTCTGCAGTGGCCCATTATAGTAGACTGTATTATTGTTAATATATTCACTCCCTCCACCAAGGGAAGATTCTACTTCTGTTCCCTTTGACATAAGGTTTAGTTGTGTGACTTGGTTTAGGCAGTGAAGTTGAGTGGAAGTGAGAAGCATCACTTTCAAACAGAAAAATTAAGAGCCAACACATGGTTCATAACGGCTTTTTCTTTCCTTCTTCCATGAGACCAGCAAAGTTTTAGATAGAGACTAATTCGTCAACCAGGGTCCAAGGGTGAAGGTATTGTAAGAACAGCTGCTCCCAATCTGTGATGGATCTGTTGCTGAGTGAGGAATAAACCTTTTCTGAGTAAGTCACTGAGATCTTTTGGGTTGTTTGTCACTGCAGCCTAACCCAACCTATCATAACTAATACTTCCAACTTAATTCTACTTAGGCCTTTTGGCTTAAGGTTGATTTTGTCTATCATTACTACAGCTACTCCAGCTTTCTTTGAAATAGTGTTTTCTTGGCATATCCTTTTCAGTCTTTTTCCCTTCAACATTTTTGAGTCTTATTTTTTTGGTGTGTTTCTTGTAAACTACATTTGACTAATTTTTGTTTATTCCATTCTGAGATGCTCTGGCCATTTACATTTATTGCTTTTAGTGATGTATTTCTTCCATCTTCTTTTGTAATTTCTGTTTATCATACTCTTTACTTTTGCCTTCTCCCTCTCTCTCATCATCTATAAACTGGTGTAGTGGGCTGAATGGTAGCCTCCAAAAAAGATATGTCCCATTCCTAATCCCCAGACCCTCTGAATATTACTTTATATGGCAAAAGAGTGAGTATTACCTTATATGGCAAAGAATGTGATTAAGTTAAAGATCTTGAGAGAAGATGCTTACTCTATATTATCCAGTTGGGCCCTGAATGCAATCTTTATAAGGCAGACACACAGAAGAGGAGGCAGTGTGAGCATGGAGGCAGAGATTGGAATGGTATAGCCACAAGTCAAGAAATGCTAACAGTCACCAGAAGCTGGAAGAGGAAAGGAACTCTTTCTTCCCTCCAGAGGGAGTCTGACCTTGCCAACACCTTCATTTAAGACTTTTGGCCTCCAGAGTTGTGAGAGAATAAATTTCTGTTGTTTTAAGCCATACAGTTTGTGGTAATTTGTTACAGCAGCCACAGAAAACTAATACAACTAGAAATAATAGTGTTCTTATCCCATAGGGTTATTGTGAGAATTAAATTAGATAATACAGGTAAAGAACTTATCTATCAGTGCCTGGCCTACATTAAGTGATAAATAATTTTAGCCATTCTTGTGATCATTATTGTCAGTAAAAATATGTTTTAGGTCCAGATTCCTAGAAGAGCCTGAGATGGAGATTCTTGTGTAACTTACTTATTGAAGGAGCAAAACCTGTAAGGGAGTGAGAGAAGCAAGGTAGGGCAAGGGAAGAGTCTAGAGTTTAGTTGCTAGACAAGAGCCGAGTTCTAGTCTTAGCCTGATCTTATGAGGATCTATGAATGGAACCCAGAGTTTTCCACCTTGAGGCAACAGATCTAAGATTTTCTACTCCTATATTAGTCAGTCATTGGATCAGTCAACAGAGAATGGAGGTGGAATGGAGTAGTGAGGTGTGGAGGTAACATAGCCTCCTTGTCACTTCAGGGTGAGCCAGCTCTCCCCAGCCAAGTGCAAATCTCCTGAGAAGGGTATAGCTGTGAGCCATTAGCATCCAATCCTCACAGCAGCTGGGGAGTTAGGCACCAGCCCAGGTAGATGGGGTTGGGTTGGGCCACCACCAATGTCCACTACACATTAGAAGCTGAAAAACAAGGGGATAAAATCTTCAAAGTGCTAAAGGAGAAATAACTGTCAACTCAGAGTCTTAGCTCCAATTCAAATATTATTCAATTGCCGGGAAAAACACAACAATAGATTTTTTCACTTACAGGACCTCACAAAAAGATGTATTAAAGGATGCATTTCAGCAAGCAGAAAAGTGAATCCAGCAATGAACAAGTGGAATTTGAAATTAAAAACACATTACTATGTACAGTAGCACCCCCAAAATGAAATACTTAGGTATAAATCTAACAAAATATGTGCAGAACCCATATGAGGAAAACTACAAAACTCTGATGAAAGATATCAAATAAGAACTAAATAGATGGATAGATATTCCAAGTTCATGGATAGGAAGACTCAGTGTTGTCAAATGTCAGTTATTCCAATGTGATCTATGGATTCAATGCAATCCCAATCAATGCTAGTAAGTTATTTTGTAGATATCAACAAACTATTCCATAGTTTATATGGAGAGGCAAATGACCCAGAACAGCCAACAGAATCTTGGAGGAGAAAGAACAATGTTGGAGGACTGATATTACCCAACTCTAAGACTTACTATGAAGCTATATTAACTAAGACAGTGTGATATTGGTGAAAGAATAGACAAATAGGTCAATTAACAGAGTAGAGAGCCCAGAAACAGACCCACATAAATATAATCAAGTGATCTTTCACAAAGGAGTAAAGGCAATACAATAGAACAAACATAGTCTTTTCAACAAATGGTGCTGGAACAACTAGACATCCACATGCAAAAAATGAATCTCGACACAGGCCTCACACCATTCACAAAAATTAATTCAGAATAGATCAGAGACCTAAATGTAAAACACAAAACAATAAAACTCCTAGAAGATAACTAGGAGGAAATTTAGTGACCTTGGGTATGGTAGTGACTTTTTACATACAACACCTAAGGCACAAAAGGAACAATTGATAAGCTACTTCTTTATAATAAAAACATCTGCTCTGTGAAAGACAATGTCAAGAGAGTGGGAAGACAAGCCACAGGCAGGAATAAAAGACACATCTGATAAAGACCTGTTATCCAAAATATACAGAGAGTTCTTAAAACTCAACTATTATGAAATGAACAGACTGATATGAAAAATGGGCAAAAGACCTTAGCAGCTATCTCACCAAAGAACAGATACAAATGGCAAATAAGCATATGAAAAGATGATCAACATTATATGTCATTAGAGAATTATGAATTGAAACAACAATGAGATATCACTACATACCTATTAGATTTGGCAAAATCCAAAACACTGACAACTCCAGATGCTGATGAGGATGAGGATGTGGAGCAACAGGGACTCTCATTCATTGCTGGTGGGACTGTGAAATGGCATAGCCACTTTGCAAGACATTTTGGAAGTTTCTTACAAAACTGAACATACTCTTACCGTACCATTGAGCAATCATGCTCCTTGGTATTTACCTAAAAGAACTGAAAATTATGTCCACACAAAAACCTGCATACGGATATTCATAGCAACTTTATTCATAATTGCCAGAGATAGAGGCAACCAAGATGTCCTTCAGTAGGTGAATGAGTAAACTGTGGTACATCTGAGACTATGGAATGTTATTCAGCACTAAAAAGAAATGAACTGTCAAGCTATGAAAAGACATAGAGGAACTTTAAATGCATATTCCTAAGTGAAAGAAGCCTATCTGAAAAGGCTACCTACTCTATGATCCCAACTATACAACATTCTAGAAATGACAAAACTATGGAGACAGTAAAAAGATCAGTGGTTGCCAGAGGCTAGGGGAGTGAGGGACGAATAGATGGAGCACAGAGGATTTTTAGGACAGTTAAACTAGTCTGTATGATACTACAATGGTGGATCCATGACATTATACATTTATCAAAACCACAGAATGTACAACACTGAGAGTGAAACCTAATGTAAACTATGGATTTTGTGTGATAATGATGTGTCAGTGTAGTTTCATTGATTGTAACAAATGTACTGCTGTAGTGAGGGATGTTAATAGTGGGAGTGGTTGTGTGTATTGGGGGAGGGGAGAAAGAGGGTATATGAGAACTCTCTGTACTTTTAGCTCAATTTTGCTATGAACTTAAAATTATCTAAAAAATAGTTTATTAATTAAAAGTAAGTGAATTCAGGAAGAATGAGTGGGATGCAAGATACAAGGGAGAAAATGGCAGAGAAACAAGATTTGAAGAGATAGTAAGGGATACTTTTCTAAAATTAAACAAAAACATGAACCTTTACATTGAAGGTATGTTTCAAAACTCAGCAGAATACATACAAATATGAATCCACATCTAGATACCCACAGTGAAATAGCAACATATCAAGGATAAAAAGAAAAAAATTAATTTAAATTTCTAATTTAAAGAGAGAAGTGAGACTACTTACAAAGAAATTGAATTAGAATGACAGCCTATTTGTTATCAACAGTCTTTACTGTGAATCAAAGATTAATAAAAAGTGTGTTTGTGTGTCTGTGTGTGGCTGTGTGGTAGGGCCAGCATGAGATAGAGATGCGAGGATGGGGAGAGGTTTAGTGGTGAAATGATGAGCTCAACTTTGGATGAGCTGAATGCGAGGCATTGATGAGACCTGGAGAGAATGGACTCAGGTGGGATATAGTCATAAAGCAGCACGGAGCTGAGTATCACACTAATGAGGAAGGTAGTTGCATTCATGCTCTGAACCACTGCCTAGCGACCTTGGCCCTGTTCACATGAATTCTTAAAATGCTTATGGGTTGGCAGGATCTGAAATAATATGGGTGAATGGACTAGAGTTCAAAGCATGTAAAGGTGTTAGTCAAAAAAGTGGAGATGAGGAGAAAGGGGAATAGGAATAGTGGAGGGTAGGTAACTGGGAATTGGAATTCAAGTGGGCAGTAGTTGATATTAGAAAATCTGTCTAGAGGATGTAATGCCTTGCCAGTGAGTGAATACTCTGACAACGGGATCCAGTCCTGCTTCAGGAGAGTCAGCAGGGGCTAGGTGGTATCAGATCTTGAGGTATAGGCTGGAATCCAGGGTATGAAGCGGTGTGTGTGGAAATTTAGGCAGATCCTATGGTCTGGATTGACAAAACAAGTGAAGAGCTCTGTGACTTGGGTGTGGGAAAGCTGCATGTGTTTGCCGAGTTCACTCTTAGCACCTCTGGATATGTAGCATTAAGCAGACATGGACTGCAGAATGTGTGCAGAACCACAAAGTGGTTCTGGGGCATGCTGGGCCCAGGGAACATGTCAGTTCTAAGTCCCAAAGGATGGTGGACCTGAGGTCATTCTTTACTCTCTGCCTTGTCATGTGGGCCAGGAATTGGACTGGACCTGGGTCTGCAGAAAAGATCCGTAGATAGATCCAGTCGTGTGCTTGTAGAGGCAAAGGCATGGAGTCCAGCTAGGTTCTGACAGGATTGAGTTTACATGCTCCCCATGTGGTTTCAAGTAGATCTGGTGCTAGACTTTGGAGATCTCCTTGCAGGTGGCAAGTGGGACTCAGTCCACTTCATGTTGCTCACTAAACCCCACAATAGTCACCTGCAAGGGCAGATGTACAAAACCATCTCACTATTTCACCTTAAATATTGTTCTTCTTGAATTCTCTGTTTCTGTCATCAGGCTCCACTCTTCCCCTATGGTCCAGGCTGAAAAACTCCAAGTCATTTTTGCTTTCTTCTCTGCCCTCACATTCAACCTATCCCTCAGCCCTCTCTCTTCCACCACTGGGAATCTCTCCTCTTGCCCGGCTTGACCCAGACCCTCAGTGCTGCTGTTCTGTGCTGTTTGCAACAGGTTCCCACCTGATCCCCCTTCTCCGGGTCTTCTCCCTCTAATTCCAATTTTCCCCTTTTCCTCACACCCTCATACAATCTATCAGCCAGATCTGGTGCCTTGACCTCTAAAACATATTCCCAAACTGACTGCTGCCACAGCGACACCCCCTCGTCTTAGGGGACTTGGCTTCTCATTGCAACTGTAGCAATAGCCTCACTCTGCTCTCCTCTGATTCCCTATCTCAGCCTGAGTGATCTCTTTAAAATGCAAATCAGGTAATGTCCCCTCTTGGCTTTACTCAGAAACTTCCAGTAGCTTCTCATGCATTCAGAATAAAATCCAAAGTGCTTTCCATGGCCTTCAAAATCCTGTGTGATCTGGGCCTACACATTCTCTGACACCATTTCCCCGGTGGTCACCCTCCCTCGTGCCATCTGCTTGCTTTTGCTCAAGTGTGACAAGCAGGTTCCATACCAGGATGCCTTCCTGCTCACCCTCCCTGGAAGACTCCCCCCTGATCTTTGCACAGCTTAGAGAAGCCTTCTCTGACCATCCAACTTAAAACAGTTCTGCTAATCTCTATTACTTTATCTTGCTTTATTTTTTGTTTATAACACTTATCATTATCTGAGATTATCTTATTTACTAATTTTCTTGTTTATTTTGTCTCCTTCCCTAGAATGAAAATGTCCTGAGAGCAGGGATTTGAATGTGTATCCCCATACCTAAAACTGTGCCTGGCACATACTGCATTTTCAATAAATGTTGAAGGAATGAATGAATGCTGTTACTAAATTGATCTTCTCAGAGTGAAGCTGTGGGCATGTCATACCCCAATAAAGTGGATTTTCATTGCCATTCAAGATTCTTCAAAATCTGCTCCAAACTTCCTTTATGTTCTTATCTTGCATAATATCCCTTCGTGTCACTTGTAATCCACCTGATGTGGGTGTATGTTGTTATCCAGATACTCTCTCTCTTTCTCACCTGTGGGATTCTCTTCACATCAGTTTCTCAAACTAGTATGCCACTCCCCTCATAGCCTCAGTTTTTTTTCTTAGAGTAAAGCACATCCCAATGTCTCCTTTTCTGTAAGGGTGATACTTTACCATATTCTCCTGCCTAAGAAGCTCTTTTTTTTTGGCTCTGAATTCCACGAGACTTGTATCTTTTATACTGTAGCTTATAGCATTGTACCTTGTACCTGTTATAGTCATTCACCACAATATCCTCAGTATCCACAATAACCTCCGGCACCTGCCTCATATTAGACACCCAATACATATTTGTTAAGTGGATATTATAGTTTTGTGTATCTTTCTGTCTTTTTTCCAGCTTTATTGAGATGTAACTGACATATAACATTGTGTAAATTTAAGATCTACAATGTGTTGATTTGATACACTTATATATTGCAATATGATTACCACTGTAGTGTTAGCTAACACCTCCATCACATTACATAATTACCATTTCTTTTTTGTGGTGAGAACATTTAAGATATCTTCTCTTAGCAACTTTCAAGTATTTAGTACAGTATTGATATCTATAATCACAATGTTGTGCATTAGATCCCCAGAACGTATTCATCTTGTAGCTGTAAGTTTGTACACTTTGACCAATATCTCTCCCTCTCCTCTATCCCCCAGCCCCTGGTAACCACCATTCTACTCTCTGTTTCTATGAGTCCAGCTTTGTCAGATTCCACATGTAAGTGAGATAATACAGCATTTGTTTTTCTCTTAGCATAATGTCCTCAAGGACCACTCTTGTTACAAATGGGAGGATTTCATTCTTTTTTCATGGCTGATTAATATTCCATTGTATATAATACCATGTCTTCTTTATCTGTTCATCTGTTGACAGACACTTAGGTGGTTTCCATAACTTGGCTATTGTGACTAATCCTGCATGGGGCTTCAGATATCTCTTCAATATCCTGTTTTCATTTCCTTTGGATATATACCCAGAAGTGGAATTCTTGGATTGTATAGTAGTTCTATTTTTAATTTCTTGAGGAATCTCCATACTGTTTTCAATAGTGGCTGTACTAACTTACATTCCTACCAACAGTGTACAAGAGTTCCCTTTTCTCTACATCCTCACCAACACTTGTTGCTGCTTGTCTTTTTGGTGATAGCCATTCTGATGAGTGTGAAATGATATCTCCTTGTGGGTTTGATTTGCATTTCTCTGATGATTAGTGATGTTGAGCATCTTTTCATGTGCCTGTTGGCCATTTGGATGTCTTCTTTGAAAAAAATGTCTATTCATTTCCTCTGCCCATTTTTTACTCAATTTTTTTTGTTATTAATTTGCATGAGTTCTTTATATATTTTGGATATTACCCCTTATCATATATATGGTTTGCAAACATTTTCTCCCATTCGGTAGGTTGTCTTTTCATTTTGTTGATGGTTTCTTTTGCTGTGCATAAGCTTTTTAGTTTGATGTAGTCCCGCCTGTTGACTTTTGCCTTTGTTACTTGTGCTTTTTGTGTCATATACAATAAATTGTTGCCAAGGTTTATGTCAAGGAGTTTTTTCCCTATGATTTTTTCTACGAGTTCTATGGTTTCAGGTCTTACATTTAAGTCTTTAATCCATTTCAAGTTAGTTTTCATGAGTGGTGTAAGATAGGGGTCCAATTTCATTCTTTTGGATGTGGTTATCCAGTTTTCCCAACGCCATTTATTGAAGGGACTATTTTTTCCCCATGAGGTATTCTTGGCTCCCTTGTCAAATGTTTGTTGACCATACATGTGGGGGTTTAGTTCTGGGCTCTGAATTCTGTTCCATTGGTCTATATGTCTATTTTTATGTCAGGACCATATCATTTTGATTATTATAGTTTTGTAGTATAGTTTGAAATCAGGAAGTATGTGTATGCTTTCAGCTTTTTATCCCCCCTCAGGATTAAGCTTTAGCTATTCAGGATCTTTTGTGATTCCTCTCTTTTAAACTGTAAATGTCATGGAAGTTTCTTTGTTTTATTTATCTGTGAACTTCCCATAGCACCTGACATATTTGTTGAATGAGTGAATGAATGAAAGCCATTATTCCCAATTTTAGCGTGTACTTCAACTCAGATAACTAATAAATCTCCCTATTGCATGGAGCATTCCTTGACATTCCCCATCTCTTTGGGCACATTGCTTTGTTTACATCCCTGTGAATTCTTTGTTTAGAATAATAATATTAGCAATTGATGATTGTAGTAGACAGAATTCTAAGATGATCTCCCAAGATTCCTGGCCCCTGGCATACCCATACATTTTCCCAGGTAGTCTAACATTTTTCTGGATACTGCTGCGAAGGATTGCAGATGTTTTCTCTGTCTTGTCACAAAAAAGAAAAGAAGTCAGAGATTCAAAACATGGGGGAGTTGGACACAATAAATTCTCTGTTCCTGGCTTTGAAGATGGAGGGGGCCGTGCGATAAGGAATGAGAGCTGCCTCTGGGAGCTGAGGGTGATCCCTGCATGACAGCTAGCAAGGAGCTGGGGACCTCAATCCTACAACTGCAGGGAGCTGAATTCTGCCAGCAGCCTGACTGAGTTCTGCAGCAGATTCTCCTCAGCCCCAGGCTGGGCAACAGCTGGACTTGACCTGGTCAGACCCTGAGTGGAGAACGACCCCCACCATGCACAGACTTCTGGCCCACAGAAATCGTGAGATCATAAATGTATGCTGTTTTAAGGTGCTCCATGTGGTCATCTGTTACACGGCGACAAGAAACGGATACAGCGATGGTGATGATGATGAAGAGAGAAATGAACTGCAGGGAGGGCTGGAGCAAAGAAAGAGCCAGGGAAACCCCCAAGTTTTCAGTGCCAATCTCCTGACTCAGGCTTTTCCTCCCCCCAAGCTCTGGAGCAACTACAGGTCTTTGTTCCGCCCCCGCCCAAGTCAGGCAGGCGCTAGAAAAGAGGATTTAGACATGGTTAGTGAATGAATGTTTTCCTTTTGTCTGGTTTTTCCTTTTAGGCTTAGAACAGAGGCCCATGCTGTTTTTCCATGGATCCCCTCCCTAATAAGTGTACCGACCTGAAACAATTGACCTTAAACAATAAAAATAAGTAATGAGCCCCTGAGCCCTAGCAGGCAGCATCTGCATTCTCCAGGCCCGTGGCTGTGTCCTGGGAGTCTCAAAGAAATGAATCTTATTATTAGTCTGCTGCCAATGACTGCCCCTGACATCTCTTTCCTCCCTGCTGCAGCTGCAGAGCCTGGCACGGGTGTCTGGAGGCTGACGGCTCTGCAAGGATGGGATGGGGGCAGGGGAAGCCCACTGAGCTTCAGCCCCAAGCCCAGGGCGGGCTGTTTGGGCTCCCCCACATCAGAGGAGCCTCCGAATCTGTGTTTCCAGGACTTTCTCAGGCAGAGAAATGATAAACCATTATTATGAATGATAATAAGATACACCATTCAGAGGTCTTCAGTGCCCCTCTTTTTTGTTGTGAGATAAATCCTCGTTACAGAGAAGTGCATATGTGCACATAGTTTTTAAAAATTATAAAATGAATACCAGTGTAAAAAGAAAAACAAACATTGCCAGAAGCCCAGGAAATCCTGTTTTCCCATCCCCATACACAATCCCTTCTTTTCCCTGGGGGAGATAATCATTATGCTGAAGTTCATGAAAATTATTCCTTGCCTCTAAAAAAACCTAGTTTTAATACCTCTGTATGCGTCCCTAAATAGGAACTGTCTGGTTTTGCCTATTTGCAAACCGTATGGAAATGGAATGTGTGTACCTTTTTGCTTCTTGCTTCTTTACTCAGTATTATGCTTTTGAGATCCATCCATATCATCATATAACTGTAGTTTGTTCATTTTCATTGTTGATTAGTATTCCATTGTCTGAATATAGCATGATTTATTTATTCTCATCATGACGGACATTTACTTGAGGTTGTTTTGAGTGTATGGCTGTTCACGCCACACTGCTATGAACATTCTTACAGGTATGCACCTGGAAGGAGTTTATCTATGGTATGTGTCAAGGCACGGAACTAGGCAGACACAGTGAATGTGTACCTTTAACCTTCCTAGACAATGTCAAACTGCTTTCCACATGGGCTCCATCAACAGTAAGTACAATTTCCTTTTTCTTTACATCTCTGCCAGCACTTGGTATATTAATTTTCTATTGCTGCATAACAAATTGCCACAAACTTGGTGGCTTAAAACAACTTGGATTTATTATTTTACAGTTTGCATAAGCCAGAGTCTCAGCACAGATTACTGGGTCCTCTGTTCAGGGTGCCATGAGGTTGCAGTCAAGGTGTCAGCCTGGCCTGGAGGCTCATCTGAGTCTTGGTTTCTCTTCCAAGCTCCCAGGGTTGTTTGCAGAGTTCATTTCCTTACAGCTATGGACTCACAGAGGCTGCATCTTCAAGGCCAAGGGGATTATGCCTCTCTGACACTTTACCTTCTTCTAAAGGCACCTCTGACTAGGTCAGGCCCACTCAGGATAAGTCCCCTTTTGATTAAGTCAAAGTCACTGGGTTGCTAATTTAATCACAAAATTGATACCATATTCACAGGTTCTGCTCACACTCAAGGGGAGGGATCATACAGAATGTGTAGAACGGGTGGTGGGAATCTTGGAGACCATCATAGAATTGCCTACCACACTTGATATTGTCAGTTTGTTCAATTTTCAACTATTAGATCGTTTAATTTTTGAATGTCTGAAGTTAAGCAATTTTTCATGCGTTTATTGATGGCTGACATTTCTTGAGGTATTTATTTCATATACTCCTCGTTTGCAGATATTTCTCTGACCTGGTTGAGCAATATTCTTTAATAATAGAATAGTATGATGTGACACTTACCTAGTGCTTATTCTTTGTCAGCCATTTACTCTCGTTACCTCTTTTAATATAGTTAAAACCCTTGGAATAGGTACTTATTAATTTCTCCATTTTACAGAGAAGGAAATTGAAGCTCAGAGGAGTTAAGCAACCTAACAAGGTCCTACGGATAGGGAGTCACTGATTTGGCCTTTGAACCAGCTCTGCTTGACTCCAGAGCCCATGTTCTTGATCTCTAAGGAAATCTACCGTGCTGATTCAAGGGCGAGGAGATTTGCTCCACACCATGTTAGAGGGGCAAATGGTTTAGTATCTCTTTTAAAATGAAAATATTGCTTTTAGGGATGAAAGAGTAACCCTTTATGTTTGCCAGGTTAAGCCCTAAACTCTTCCTCCTAGTGCTGTGGTCCCCTAGCTAGCTTCTTGTCTCCTCTCCAGTGTATCCAACACACTGTTGTTACATTAGTCTTCTCCAGTCTCTGAGGTCATCTGTTGGACCCTCCTCAAAACCCTATGGGATCAACTGGAACTCTGGCATTTCAGTCCTCTCTCCCTCTCTTTGGGAGTCTGGCTCCAAGCTCCCTCCCAGTGTCATCTCCCACAAAACCTTTGTTCTGGCCCTGGGATGGGACTGGTACATATACAGCCCAGTGCTTTACTCAGACCATTGCCTCTAATTGTAAACTTTAGTCTCACTTTTTTTTCTCCAAATTCTACTGATCTTTCAAGGCCCACTGAAATTCATACCTTCTAGATAAATCCCCTTAACTTCTCTGTCCCAAGAGATCTTGCCTCTATCTCCTGAGTTCCAATAACATTTATAATTTTTACCATTTGACCCCTAGTCAGATCCTTCATTATAATGCTACTTAATTTTTCACATTTCAATAAAATTATATACTCATTGCTAGTTGGTAAATCCACTGAATCATTCTCAGTTATTACTCTACTTGAACTTTCTGTAGCATCTAGTACCTTTAACCAAGGAATCATTCTTGAAATTTTCTTCTCTGTTGGTTTCTATGACATCTTTATTTCCTAGTTTTCTTCCTACTTTGGATTCTCATCTCCACCCACACCCTAAATGTCTGATCTATGGGATTCTGTCTTTGGCCTTTTTCTTTTACCCTATAGTTCTATGCATAGACTTACTATACTGTCACTTTATTGGACTGTCTTTTCCATTGGACCATTAGCTCCCTGAGGTCAAGGACAGCATTCTATCTTCATTGCATCCCCAAGCCTTAACCCAAAGACTAGCAGAATGTATTCCTTCAGAACAGGTACCTTGCTCACATGGTTTGTGAATTCCCATGGTCACTCTGACACTGCAGTTGATGAAGTGGTGCTCATGGAGGGAGGAAGGCAGAACTAATGCTCATGGATGGCTTAGAGAGGATCTGTAACCAATGGGACCAGGTTATGCTTCTGGAGACTATTCTTTTGCGAGTCTCTCTTTTCTGCATTTTTGACTTGGGGTGTGTCTATGTGGGGAATGCTAGTTGTCTTCAAATATTTGAAATAAATAGAAAGCTCTCATGCCTTTAGTCCTATTTGTACCTTTTGGATTCTCTCAGATATATTCTGGTCTATTTCTTCTAAGATAATCAGAGCTCTATCTCTGACTTGGTTCCCAAAACCAGATGTAGAAAGTTAAGTCAGATAACTCATATTTGGACACAGATTCTCTGTCCTAGAAATGTTTCTACATCTTCTCATTTGCTCTTCATTAGAATAATGTGTGTTTGAATTCATTTATTAAAATATTTCCTTACCTAGGCACTGTCCATAGTGCTGGAGGGAGTCATGGTCAAGAACTTCTGGCTTTAACGACATTGACATAGTGTCTTCTGCCCTTATTCCCATTTGAAGCTGAGGAAATGAAGGCCCTGACAAACTACAAACTTTCCTATGGTTCCTCTGTTGATAAATGCAGGAGCTGGAAGTTGAGTCCAGACTATCTTACCCCAAGCCCATATTCTGTCTCTTATACCACCTTGCTAAATGACCTTGCTAAGTGACCTCCTGAACTCTGAAGTTCAGTGGAAATGTGCTTTTGTTCTCATGTGTAGTTTGAAGGTTTTGTCTTTTTCTGAAAGAGAAACACAGAGGAGCACCAAGGGTAACACTTGAAGCAATGCTTAGCTTTTTCTTTCAAGTTCTTTCATGTTGAATAGCCCAGTCCCAGAGGGATTTCCAGTCATGATTTCAAGGCTCACCCAGTCCTGGGGGCCTGAACAACTTGAACAGTTCTCTGGGTCCCTCAGCCTCTGAGTGCTGACATATTTCCCATGGACGTGGCAGAGGGCAGGAAGGTGTAAGAAGTGTTCCCTACCCTACCCACCTCACATACTAACAAATTTTCTCTGAGTCCTGGGGGCCCAGCTGCCTGGATCCCCACCCCCACCATGCAAACTTTCCTTAGAAGAAAGCAAAGGTTAACTGAGATCACACAGCCAGGTGGATGCCCGGATTCGCTTTCTCTGGGGTTAATTATGGAACTACATTAGATAAAAGTCAACATATGTTGTAAAAGGCACTGTGTATCACTGCTTGACAGTTTCTAACAATGTGCTCATGTAACAGCTGTCAAAGGCAGTGCTAGAAAATGAGTAATATGTTGATTTATGTATATCAGATCTGTCCTCACGCTCTGTGGTGGAGCAGACCAGGCAAGCTCGGCTCTGTGGGTGGAGACTCAGGGAGGGCGGTGAGGAAGGAAGGAAATTCCCTTATCTTCAGAAGCCCCTGGAAGGCATGGCTGAAGCCTGTAGCAGCTGTTACTTTCTGAGGTCCTTTGGAGAAAAATTGCTAGGGGACATCTGTTCCCTTTCTGCATCAGTGGGAAGGGTAAACTCCAAGTCTCCCATGGCACTGGGGCTGCTGAGGGAATCTCTGGGTGTTCCTTGGCCTCTGGATGGGGCTGAGGATGATACCACGGAGCCCCACTCTAAATGACTTCTGGAAAAGGGGATTCCTCTTAAGTAATGGCTTTGGATTTTCTTGACAGTTAGGGCATTTTTAATGACCAACTCAATTTTCTTATTTGTTTTCTAAGTACCTCATTCTGTTTCCAAAGTGCATAACAGAGGAAGTAAAATAAGTTTTTTCTTGCATGTAAAAAGCTGCCTCCATTTTCTGAGTTGTTTTCTCGGAGGCCATGCAGAGGGCCCACTGTCTTCTCAAAGGATCTGATTATTACAGGGCAAGTCATTTCGGGCCTGCCTTTGGAATCCCCACTAGGTGCCAAATCCATGACCGGCCCCTCTCCAGCATTCTTTCGGTCCTCATTCTCTTTGCCTTTGCTATACTACTTGCTCATTCCAGTATTCTCCTTCTCTTTAAATGGTAAGAAGTGACTTAGTAAGAGCATTAGGCCCCAAGCACAAAGCCCTGAAGGCTAACATAAATTCAAACTCTTAAATAATTCCCACTAAACTTGTAGTTTTGGGGAGATCTTTCACTAATAAACATCAGTAAATAGTTCTATTTACTGGTTGGTATTTACTGAGACAAAAATAGAAACTCCCTACTAATTTCTATAGCCTTCAGAACACTACCCCTGTAGAAAGATGGGGGATGGATTGCAAAACACCCTGCCTTTTGTTTAAGGTTGGAAACATTGATCACTGAAGCAGCTTTGAGGGCTCTTTCTGCAGGCCTGAGAGTATGAGCAGACAGGGCATCTTTCCTCTCTTGAAGGTTGTCTCTTCTCTTGGAGGGTTGTATCCTTTGGGGACAGCTGTATCTCTATTTAACCCAACAACCCATAGTGATTATGGAACTTGATTTATAGGTTGGTGTGAAGACAATCTTAGCTAAGCATGAAGGAATTTCAAGAGAAGGTATGAAGAATCTACCATAGCAGTTTTTTACAAAAGCATCTGTCCTTACTAGTGGTCAGCAAAATATTTTAGATGGAAAGGTTCTGCTAGTTTAAGACAGAAAGGTAATAAGAGGTAGTGGAAAGAATATGGAATTTAGACTCAGAGGGTTAGAGTACTGGTTTATTAGCTGTGTGATCCTGAGCAAGTTAATTAACATTTTGGAGGCTTGCCTTTTTTTTTCTGTAAAATGGGAATAATAATCAGAGCTACCTTATGAAATTGTGGTAAAATTAAATCAGATAATGAATATAAAAGTGCTCTTGAAACTAAGTATACATTTAAATTTGCTATGTTTTCTCTCTTCTAAGACACCTTTCCCCTATGTTTTAACATTCCTAAAATCAATATGTTTCTTGTAATTTATATGTATATTCAATGTGGTAGTACTTTTCTTTTTCCCCTGGAAAGTTATTAAATTGATGACATGTCTTGCGATCAATGGCTTCTTAGAGACATGAAAATATTGTAGTTCAATAAAAAGAGGTTAAATTTATTCATTTGGGCATTTAGAGTCACCTATTCATATGATGTAGCCACCATTTATTAAGTGTATTTTGTGATTTGCAGCAAAATGCTAACTAATGCAAATGCTTTTTTACAAAATTTTCATTTCCTCTGAATTATTCTTGACTTCATGGTTGGAACAATACTTGCTTGTCAACTTTACTGATTGGCATCTTGAGGAATGGCAATTGCGGGGAACCTGGAGCATGGCAGAGGCCACTTTTACTGAGGAGGTAAGCTGGAGGATTTGGAACAGACCCTGAGCTTCTCAGAACTCCATCAACCCACTCCAGCTCTCGGTTGGCAAACTCTTAGAAACTCTAAAGGAAGAAGCCTATATAGTGAAAAATTTTATTGTTATTGAAAGATAAGATTACTTAGACACCAAAATGCACCCTGCTCTCTTCTAGATTGATTTTTATTAACTTGAATGCAGACTCTTCTTTGTCCTGATTGTGCCATTTTATTTTCAAATACACATACAGTATTGACAATCTTATTCCCTCACTGATTTTTCGGAGGTTTTTGTTGTCTTTTATGAGGCTATTCCAGTGAGGGAAAAAGTTAAATGGGATTTATGGCAATGTAGTTACCTGGCTAGGTTGTTACTATTTCTAAAATAAATAAAACTTTTAAGACAACAAAACTGAAAAAGTGAAGCTATTCATTAAAGTCTTCTCACCTCCCCTTGGGAGGGATGGAAATGCGTCACACTACAGCGGGCCTTATTCTAGGCCCTGTATGGTTTTCCCAAATAACCTTTGTCTAAATAGAGTAGCTTGTATGAAATTGTACACCCTGTGGGTGGTCCTATAAATATTCATTAGTAAAATGTACATATGGCACTAATCCATGGGGTTTTTATTCAAAGATGTGGGTTTAGCAATAAAAAGTTCAATTTTGATCTACTGGGTAGAGTCAATGTAGGCCTGAAATCATGATCCTGAATTCCACCTCCTCCCATCCTTTTGGAACTTGAAAAAAATGTTAACAAATTTGGCCCAAAATGAAGCTGGGAAGACATGAAAATGAAGCAAGAAATACTGTGAGGCGCCAAGTTCAGAATTCATCTGCTCCTGTTGAAGGCCTCATGGTGTTTGCAATGCAAATCTCAGAGTCATGCCTTAATCATTACCACGGGGAGACAATTAGGGTTAAAATATAGATTTCTGGGTAACAAGAGAAAATAATAAAGAAATAAATACACAAAACAAAGAGAGCTAATGTGACTCACTTAAAGCAATGCTTTGTTCAAGGAGGCTGGAAAGGTTTTTCTGGCCAGGAGTTGGGCTTTCTGGATGCGAAACTATGTGTAACTTGGCTCGAGACTCCAGATTTTATGAAGGAAAGATGGGAATAGCCTCTCAGGACTTTGGGTTCAAGCTCAGGGCCCCTAAAATCAGGACACTTGAGCAGTTTTATGATTTCCATTTTATACTCTAGTGACTGAAAACTCAGGCACTCGAGTTAGACAGACCCGTGTTTAACTCTCAGCTCAGCCAATTAAAGCTCTACAATCTTGGGCACATTACTAAACCTGTTCAGGAATGAAACCTCAAGTTTCCTCATCCAAACCATTATCTGCCTCACTGGTTTGCTGTAAAGACTCAAGTGAAAGAATATGTGTAAGATAATCCATCTCAGCTGTTATTATTATTAAAGTTGCTTGCTGTGCCAGTCACGTGTCCACTTTTTTCTCCTGAGAGGCAACCTCGTTAAAGCTTGCTGACCTTTCTTCCTTCAACCTTCTTTCCTACTCAGAGCTTTAAATCATTGATTGCTGCTGCTCATAACTGTATGTCTGGTGGGAGAAGTTGGATGTCAGTGCCTGGGAGATCATGTTCAACTCCCCTCCCCCATGCTGTGGCAGAAACAGGCTCTTCTGGAGGTCATCCATCAATCCACTCCGAGAGGTCTACTGGGAGCACAGTGCTATGGACCGGAACTCAGAGCATGGGGTTCTAGTCTTGGCATGACCCCTGACTAGCTGTGTCGTGTTTGCCATGTCATCATACCTCACTGGGTTCTAGTTTTGTTCATGTTAGAGGAATTATACTGGATCAAATATACTGATATGCAACCCCAGCTTCATATCAGAATCACCAGGGAGCTTTTGAAAAACACCAGTGCTCAGGCCACACCTCAGCCCAACTAAACTAGAATCTCTGGAGTGGGGTCTGGAGTTGATATTTTTTAAAAGCCCTGCCAGGTAATTCCAACCTGCAGCCAGGTCACACCCTGCAGACTGAGGGTCACTTGAAGAGTGATGGTTTCCACACTGTGCTTCTCCAGAGTGGAGGGAAGCTGGTGATCTGGGCTCTGAGACACTGACCCCCACTTCAAATAGGGCAGCTGAGTTCTGGTGGTATATAGTGGTTTTCTGTGTAAGGCTTTGTCTCAAGAAAGTTCTGCTGCTACAAACCAAATCAAAATCTTTGAAAATTAGTGGATTCAATTGTCTCTGATGTTATTCAGCATTATTCTCGTCATCTGGAACTCAATTTGTTCTGAAAGTTACTATTTCTTTTTCATTTCTCACCATGGAATCTAATGAATCCTTACATTTTATGAGTCATCTTGGAAATGCCCTCTTAATAATAAGAAAATAATGAAGTTTTGTTTACTTAATAGTTATTAAAGGCATCCATGTGGTATACTAATATTTAAAAAATTAAAACTCATATCCTGCTATATGCATGCGTCAGTTACTTACATACACTGATTGAATAAAGAATTTGAAACTTATAACAGATGTCCTCTTATCATATGCCAACTGGAAATAAGGTTGTATTTACATATAAGCTACATATCCATATATCTATATATGCGAATAAAAGTTTTTATCTTTTAGTTTCAGCTTCTGTGCATCCATCCATGTGTATATTCATTAATTTCTTCCTTCAAGAATTACTTCCTGTTGAAGACTTTGTTCTATGGGAGATTGTGTGTGTGTGAGTTTGTGTATGTATGAGAAATAAAAATATAGGTTTATAGATAAACACAAGAAAATATTCACACTCATAACCAGCACGTGCCTATAATTGTAAAAGATGCCAATTTATTTCTAGATGCTATGGACTCAGTTTTCTGTTAATTGGATAAAAAGAGAGAGTTTTCAAAACTACCTTGGAAAAAAGTTTTCAAAAACTTTTAACTTTGTCCACTTGCTTAGTTCAAGATATCTGAAATATATTTGGTTAAGAAAGAATAAAATCAAACGAAAAATGCAAATATATTAGGAACATATCTGAAAGAGTTCATGGTAATTAGAGTGAATTATAAAAATATATGAAATAAGGACCTGATATTAATAGAAGCAGGTGCCAACTAATCCAGAAAAATGTGTGTACAATGGGAAAGAAGAGGCAGAGGTTGGGTTTCAGAGAGCCCAGCTATCTCTCTGGGTGAATTCAGATACATCACTGTTTTTCAACCCAGGGGATATTTTAAAAATACTGATGCCTGCCCCCCTGTCTCAGACTGACTGAACTGGACTCTCTGGGCATGGGGGCTAGGTATCAGTGATTAAAACCTGCCCAGGGAATTGTAATATGCAGCCAGAGTGAACAAAGACTGAGCCACCAGTGGTTTCCATAGTCAGGTACTTTCCACCCCGGAGTTAGGCCCAGATGCACACTATTTTTGCAAGAAGCTGGCAAGTTCTACAAGGAGTTTCAGTGTCATGGGAGGTTAGTTGGGTTATAATTGGCTCTAATTGGCTCTCCCAGCAGCTGAAACATTCTCCACCTGCAGCCAAGTGACACTCCAAAAGGGGAGAGATGTGCTCCGACCTTTGAAAACATCAAAGGAGTGACTTCCAACACGGTTCTTACAGCCCAGTGCCCTACAGCTCAGCAGGGCCGGGGCCAAGCCCAGCAAAGCTGATAGGAAGCAGCTTTTGCAGAGTCCGATTTCTACCTTTTCCCCCAGATCAGCAGTATCAGCAGACTCACAGGAAAAGGACTGGGTGGGGAACGAGGTGCATCCTGAACCTTGACTTAAAGTCAGCGTCTGCCCCTTGACTTGTTTAGCTACCACCCAGGATCTTCTGGGCTGCTAGTTCCCCTCTGGTCATGAAACTAAACTCTATTCATGTGTATTTTAGGGCAAATGAATAAGACTTAATATGTGAAAGGTTTAATGCATGTTACATACAAGGCAATTAACATGGCTTAAAAGGCATCCATGCCTGTTGTTCCTCACGTCTCCCATTTGGTCTTTTACAGCTCCACACACCAGACATATGGAACCATCTCTCTTTCCTTAAGTAAGCCTGGTATTCACATCTCTCTTTCCCTTCCCCCCCTTTTTTTGTGTCTGTATTCTCTTCTACACGGTTAGCTCAGTGCAGACAGGGACCTTTGTTATCCTGTCAAACACAGTGCCTCACACACAGTAGGGGTTCAAATATTTGCTGAATGAGTGGAAAATGTATAATTAGGCAAAGCAATGAGATGTTGCCTTGATTTCCAAGTGGCCTGAAATCCAAGTCAGGATTAAAAGATTCAAAGATAGCATGGCGCCTGTCCTCAAGGTGGCTGCCCTCTAGTGTGGGGGCAAACCTATAAGAATGACTACACTATGAAGCACAGTGCAGTAGGGTGCAGAGGGGGTTTCTTATTCTTTCTCTCCTGGAGTAGATAGACCTGGCAGAGAGAAAGCCTGGTAGAGATGGCTCAGCCTGGGCTGAGCCCCCAGTTGGAGGCGAAGGGAGGATCAAGGCTCACTGAGATGTGCTGGTGATCTAGAGTGACCAGAAGGAAGTGGGGCCATAAGGGCAGTGGTTTTATGTCTGAAAAAGTGCCAAGGATTAAGAAGGAGAACAGCATATTTGCATTAGAATCCAGCCACCTGGAGGTGGCTCTAGGAACTAAGTGAGATGAGCCATGGAAAGAGCTCAGTCAGGTGCCTGGCCCCACAGTAAGTGCCTGATAAATGGGACTATCACTAGTCATTGTTGTTATTATTGTTACTATAATACTTTTCTTCTGGCCATGGTTGAAGGAGCTAAGTAGAGTCATTTAAATAGGCAAGAGTGTCACCAGAGGAACAGGGAAAGGGAAAGCATTTGGCTTTGGAATCTTCGACATTAAGAACCTTAGAATGTTCATAGGAGGATCTCTGGCAAAGACCCAGGCCTGACACTGTGGAGAATGTGGTGGGACTGAAGCCTTTGTCATCGGGTGACTGTAAAAACTATGAGTGTAAACCAGCTAGCTCAGGGACAGGCTGCGAACAACAAGAGGAGGACGATGCAGACTAAACTGTGGGTGCTCCTGTACTGGGGCGGGGAATGGCTGGAGAGAAAATAGGCACCCAGAGGTCCTGACAGCAATGTCTCATTTGACAGGGCAAGGTGCAAAAGAAAAAGCTATATTTGAGTGGCATGAGCTCCAAAGGAGGAGGGGTCATTTAGCAAAATCTCGGGCCAGCTCACAGTCTCCTGTGAAGGTTGGCTCAGCTGTGCCTCTGCTTAAGAGCATGCAAGGAGGGGAGGAGAAAAAGGAAGCTAGGGAAAGGGGGCCAGATGGGAGAGTTGTGGGAGCTTAGGGGAGGGGAGTTCAAGTCCAAGGCTGAACACTGGGCAGGATGTTGGGGCTCTGGGGCAATGAGAAGGGTGGAGGTGGAAGCACGGGGGCATGTTTTTTGGACTACAATGAGGTGATTGTGAGTTGCAGCCAGCATGGAGAGCAGTCTGAGCAAGATGCAGAGAAAGATGCCAGACTAGGGATCCTTCTTGGGGCTTTGAAGCCCGGGAGGGTGGAGGAAGTGAGGCTCTCAGAGGGTATTAGGGCATTGTGTTGAAGTTCTGCCGCAGCAGACATAGTCCGATGTCAGAGGGCTGAGGAAGCTGTGGTGGTTCTGGCCCACATGGATGCAAGGATAGAGAGGCACAGAAAGCTAAATCTGTAGTCGCACATTTGGGGCTGGGGGTGGAGAGGATGACTCCTTAGGAGAAATATGTTATATAAATTCTAGGCTTTTTTCCTAGTCTAGACCAAGTTGAAGGCTCTGCAAATGTTATAAACCAAAAAGACATTTTTTCCAACCTTGTCATAATACTTTGAATTGGTAAAATGAATGCATACTGTAATTATTTAGTGGTTTATTCTTAATTGATGGGTTTAAGCATCATGCTTTTGCTATGTTTGTGATCTATTTACATTTCCATTGTCTGTTCTAGCTCATAATCCCCCAGGAAAACAGGGGCCACATCTGTGTCAATACACTCTGTATTGTTTAGCAAAGTTTATAACTAGAGATAATTCAGCATATTTCTTTTGAGTAGTAAGAACTATTGAAAAGGCACTCTTTTATTAATGGACAATGTTTCCAGTGTGGGAAGCAGTGATCACGTATTAATGTACCCATGTTCAGCACTTGAGGACTGGGGGAGCAGTAAACGAATTGGCATTAAAACCCTTGGTTCCCGGTCTCCTGGCTCTGCACCAGTGTCTCCTCCTAAGGCAAATTTAGTTCCTCAACTTTGCTGCACATTGAATTTACATGGACATTTTAAAAAATATATGAATGCTTGACTTCCACCCTAAGATATTCTGATTTAAGTGGTGGTGTAGAGTGCAATCTGAGTATCACTATTTTTACAAGATGATTCTAATGTGCAGCAAAATTTGGGAATCACTGTCCTAAGGGCTTCTCAATGACAATTCAAAGGAATAATATCATCATTGCATCTTTCAAAAATAAATAATAAAACATATTATAAATCATTGCATCTTTCAAAAAAACAATAAAATATTATAAATAATAAAACATATAAATCTATTATTTATCACAAATAATAAACATATTATAAATCTCCATAAATAGAACATTATCAATAATATTAAATTATAGATTTAACCATAAATCTGTAATTAAAAATTATAAAACCTGTTATAAATAGAATATCATAAATATCATATTATATAATATCTATAGTAGAGAGTAGAATGAAGCAATATCATAAATAGAACATAGAATAGACTAAATAGCCTAGGCTTAAATGCAAAAATATTCAAAGATATAATATAAAATGAAGGAAGGCTGATGGTTTGGTGAGGAAGTAAACTATCATTTAGTTAGAAATATTGCCTAGCTATTTAAAAAATCAATTTAAATTTTTAGGATTTTATGGGGTTTGTAAATAACCTCCTCTATACTGTCCATGTTCAAAACAAGTTGAGAGATGGAAGTAGAGTCAGAGAAATGGAGATCAATATATTCAATATATTCCATTGATCACTGGCACAGATGGTGGAGAATGTGGCTCTAGATCTGTTAGAAAACGAGGCTTTGTTGGGAGCCGGGTGCCAGGAAGGGGTTAACCAATGGAGCAACAGCTCTTGGGCCCTTCCAACCCCGGCTGGCCAGACATACCCCTGTTGTTGATGGGCAGGGGGACATGGGGAACCGTGCGAGCAAAGAACCACACCTTGACCTGAATAAAAATAACCTGTTATTGTATGTCGCTGCATTTGCTGTACTTGCTGGATTTTTGCTGATTGGTTGAAAGGTTGTAACTGGGTAAAGTCTCAATGCCAGAGGGAACGGACCGCCAAGTCTATGAAGAAGAGAAACTTATTGTATCAACAAGAAGTGCGGAACTAACTAGTATCTGGTGGGGATGTGCAGACGTGGATGAGGAACTTGTCCTAAATATTGATCAACCTATTATGTAATTGCTTGAGCTATATAAGTGCCTGAAGCTGCCTAATAAAGTGTCACTTGGAACAAACCCTCCTTGTGTCCCTCCTGCCCCCATCTCTTGCTCTATCTACTTTTCTTCTCATCTCCTTGCCCTCATGTTCCTGGAATAACTGTCGTGCGGGACACGACGAGGCTTGCTACCACTTTGCATGTGGGCTGGAGAGATTTGCCCAGGTAAGTCCCTGGCAGCACTAAACATTGCGGGTCTTCCCACGGGGGCCAGCTCTTGTGGAGCTGCAGGGTGGGAGGAGCAGACCAGAGTGAGAGCTCTCAGTGGGAGGGCAGAACCGAAGAGGATCTGAGCCTTCTCCCATGCAAGTCAGTCGGTAAGTCACCCGCCTGCCTGCCGTGGGAATTTGGGCAAAAGAGCAGGAGAAAGAGAGCCCACTTCATGTGGAAACATGAAAGAATGGGGAAAGGAGGCTCCACACCCGCATTTTAAACTATTAAAGATTTTTTAAAAATAAAGGTAATATATGTTGATGGGAATATAAATTGAAGCAACCTTTCTGGATATAAATTTGGCAATTTATTTTAAGAGCTTTAATACATTCATATCCTTTGACTCAATAATTCCACTCTTAGGAACCTGAGAATGTAATCAGTGATAAGGTCAAAGATTTACATCTAAAGATGTTCATTCCAAGTTATTCATCACAATGAAATAAATGAAACCACCTAAATGCCCATCAATAGGAGAATGATTAAATAAATGACGGTGACTCCATACTGTGGGAGTTTTGTTTCAACTTAAAATGAAGCTTTTGAATACTTTTCAGTGAGGGAAATGTTTGCAAAAAATTAAGTAAAAAATACAGGGTACAAAAATAAATATATTGCATAATCCTAATAGTGCAAAAAATAAATTTTATTGGAAAAAATATTGTAAGGAAATACATCAAAATGTTAATAGTGACTGGGATTGTGGGTATTTTTGCTTTTTTAAAAAAATAAAATTCTGGTTTTTACATTATTTTTAAATGAATGTTTGCTAGCAATGTTATTTTTTTAAAGCGCATATTCTTTGCTGAGGGCTGAACATCTTGGGGGCCTTCGGCATGGCAGTCTGGTGGTGTTGGAACCAAGAAGGAAAGCTACCTCTGCTATGTGAGTAGGAAGCGGGGCGAGAGCTTCCCGGCCTGAAAGCTGAGAGGTCTAAGGGCGAACGCCATGTGCGGAAATGGAGTGGGGTGCTTGCTGTCGCCTCTGTATGAGCAGATGTGGTGTAGCAACAAAAAAACATTTTGAAAGAATAGATGATACTTGTTCTTTTAATTAATTTCTTGAAATAGGCAATCAGCCAGTTACAAACTCCTGTTGGGACTCCCAGGTCTTAACGGAGGCCATGCCCATGAACTTTCTGGGGAAGAGCACTTTGGGAGGAGGTGGGTGACAGAAATCAGGGCAGGGGAACCCAGTGGCAGTCACAGAGCTGCTGGAGCGAATGCAGGTACCTCATCCATCTGACTGGTGCCCCGCCGGAGCATCTCCTGCGTGCACTGCCCGCACTGCGCCCCTCTCTCGGCGCAGGGCAGCTCCGCGGCTTTACATGGGACATCCAAAATAGCCCCACAGAGAGCCAGGTGGATTTACATGCAAATCTAGTTTGTAAAATTCCTAACCATGCTGTTTCATCCAGGGCTGGAGAGTTTGGCCTTGTTCAGATTCAAATATGACTGCAACAGAACCTACAGTTCCCTCATGTTGAAAAGACAAGACTTGAGACTTGAGGTTTGAGTGCAGAGAGTGGAGACCAGGACAAACTCGTGGTGGAGAGCACATTTCAAGACAAAACAATGCCTCCAAAGTTAGACTTTTCTCTCAGCCTTTTCTCTTCGACATTTTTGTTGATAAGTTTTCCTGTTTTCTTGAGTCTAAATGTTTAAAGACAAAAACATCCCAGAAAACAAAAGCATATTTATTCAGATTGGTGCTTGACTTTGATGAATCATTAGTTGAAATTAAGACTCTTCAGGGACATTTTATTTCTCCTTTTTGAAATCTGCCCCTTTTTAGAGTTTTGGTATAATTTAAAAAAAAAAAAAAAAGCTGTGACAAGTGGGCTACCAGCTCCTCTCTTTGTATTAAGGTCTCTGTGTTTTCAAGAGCACTGAGCTGTATTGGACGGTGACCTTGGAAGATTAGAAAGAGAAATAACTGATCAGTTACTCTCTTTTCCTTATTTCCTTAGAACTGCATTGTCCTCTTTTCTGTATTTTATGCTGCTGAACCCAATCTAGTTAGAAATGTCTAAATTATTAAATGGTAAATGATGTAATTGGTGCGGGATTAGGAAGTTAAAACAATGTGCAATGAAACATAAGACATGGGCAGCAAGGGTAAGGTGGAGATTTTTACATTGTGCAGTGACTTTTCAGAAACATGTAATTAAATAGCAGTACCCTCATGTTCCTCAAACTGCCTGTAACTGGAGTTTTTTTCCTTTGTACTTGGCAAAAATGCGATTCTATTGGCTGTATAGTTCTGCCTTGAGGGCAGGTCCCTCTCCAGGCATTTTCTGTAGAACTGGGACTAGCTTGGATCTGGCAACTAGAAAGGGGAAATGTTTCATGTCTCAATGTCTCATTTGCTTTTCCCCACCGACTCCAGCAGGCATGAGGACCTAAATCTATGAGGGAACGGTAGGGAGGAGTGAGGGAGAAGGAATCAATCTGTTCTGATATCTGTCTCCCTGATCCTTGGAACAGGGAGACAGCGTCACCTCTGAGCCCAAGTGTTCTTGTATAGGGAAAGCGTCCTTTTAAAGAATTAGTCTTCAGCATTCTGTCAATTATGGCCTCCAAATCTGGCTGAGTAGTTAAATGCCAGCTGACAGTAAATATCAAACTGCTTGGGAACCGTAGCGAGATATAGACAAGTGGATTCTGTGTGATTGCTTTGGTAATTTGCTTTTTAATCTTTAATACCAATTAAATGCAGGGGAGCTGAAGCCCAAGCATTGCCCAGATGAGACAGCCCATCAGCTTATGCTGTGAGCTGTCCAGCACAGATTTCTTGTCTCCTGTGACTGCACCAGGTCTTGGGAGACAGGGAAGTCTGACCGGCAGTGACTAGTGGACCCTGCGCTTCAGCAGGCAGAGAAGCCCCCTGCCCTCAGGGCGTTGTCAGGGCTGCATTCCTCAAAGGCTGTGGTTAATTATCTTCCCTGTGCTTTCTCCCCTTGGTTGTCCCCAGCACCACTGTGGGTCTGATTTTTTTTTTTTTCTCTTCTTGTTTTGAGGAAAGGGGGAGAGGAGGAAGAGAAGCAACGCTTACTGAATACCTATCAGGGGCTATTACATAGCAGAGATTGCTCTTTTGTGGTTCTGACCAAGACACCCAACCAGCAGGAGTGCAGGCTCTTGCCCCCAAGACCAACTGCTGAGGAGCTTAAGAGCAGTGGTTCTCAACCAAGAATGAGCCCCCCCACCCCAGGGGATGTTTGGCAATGTCTGGAGACATTTTTGGTTATCTCAGCTGAGGAGGGGATGCCACTGGCTTATAGTGGGTACAAACCAGAGGTGCTGCAGGGATCCTACAGTGCACAGGGCAGCCCCCACAACAAAGAATTGTTTGGCCTGAAATGTCAGCGGTGCTGAGGTTGAGAAACTGCTCTTGAGGGAAAACAGGAAATTAAAGAGAAACTGTGAGAAAATTCTTGGGGTTATTGAGGATTTTTAAACTTGTGAGTGGGAAGGAGTGATGGATTTGACTTGGGGCAGATAAGAACCACTGGAAGCTGCTTCTGCTTTCTCTCCATTGTTGCTTTAGGAAACACAGAGCCTGCTCCATACGTATGGCAACTCAGCTCCAGTCCAGGTGTTCTCAAGAATAAATTAGTACAACACAAAAGCCCTGTGCTTGTTAGGAGCCAAAAAAACAGGTGGGACATAACATACTTTGGGCAGTTGCTTCCTACCTCTTCTCATCTAACCCTTCTCCACCCCCGTACCCCACGGTGAATTATTGTCTGAGGAGTGTCTCCTTTTACTGTTGTTTCTTTTGGGTTGACAAAAAGTAAAATATTAAACTAGGTGGTTGTTTTGTGGAGCAGAGGGTGATTGACTGTAGTTTACTAGTCCTAAAATTCTCCAATCTAGGGTTCATCCATCTGAGTTCATTGGCTAATATTGACTGGGTTCTGGCTTCCCCACACTCACTGTCTGACAGAGTGGCAGATACTCCTAGGAAAAAGGAGCTCACTAGCCAAAATAATGAGACATATGAGAAGTATAGCTATTTCAAAAGAAAAATGGCATTAGGAATAGTGCATTACAGATTCCATCAGAAGCAGAAATATTAGAATATATAGAACAAGATTTTAAAACAAGCCTAATAAACATACTAAAAGTGACAGAGAAACATAAAACAAGAACAGGAAAACAAAATGGACAAAGCAAAAATTTAGGTGTGAAGTATATAGTAGCTGAATAATGATGGGTTATTTAGCAAAAAGAATAGAGCTGAGGAATGAACTAGTGATATGGAACACTAGATTTAGGACATTTCCAAGAAAGAAGATAGAAAGCAAAAAGAAATAGAAAAGCTAAGAGAGATGGAAAAAAGAAATAGTAGAGTGAACGTCCAGTCCCTAGGGTTACCACAAAGCCAGCAATGCAGAAGAGATCAAATGACACAAGAGGTGGAAGTAGAAAAGAGAAACTCAGGAGAAATAAAAGAAACAAAAAAAAAAAAAAAAAAAAAAAGGAAGAGAGTAAAAAAAGAAAAGGAGTTCATATAGTGTCAAAGTGGAGAAATAAGGAAAAATTCCAAAGCTTATTAATTACAAAGGGGAAATGGTAACTTTATAGTGGAGAGAACAGGAAGATGCCACCTTGACCAAGTGCTATATCAACATTATTTATTCCTGATATGATACAGTAAGAAGGGTACATCACGTGTGTGATATCCTTCCCGAAATCCTATAACCTCACTCTAATCATTAGAAAACATCAGATAAACCCAAATTGAGGACATACTACAAAATGCTTGACTAGTATTCTTGAAAAGTGTCATGGTCGTGAAGGGCAATGAAAGACTGAGGAACTGTCACAGGTTGAAGAAGACTATGGAGACAGGATATCTAAAGGCAATGTAGGATCCTGGGTTGGGTCCAGAACAAAAAAATGGACATTAGTAAAAAAAATTGGTGATATGTGAATATTGTCTGTAGTTTACTTAATAATATTGCATCACTGTCAATTTATTAGTTTTGTTAATTTCACCATGATTATGTTCAATGTTAACTTTAGAGAAAACTGGGTAAAGGGAACAAGGAACTTTATTCACTATCTTTGTAACTCTTCCATAAGTCTAAAGTTCTTTCAAAATAAAAAGCTAAAAAAAATACTAATCTATTATCTCCAGGGTTAAAGAAATCGATGACAAACTAGTTATTGTATGAGAGTTCCAGTGGCTCCACATTCTCCCCAATGCATGGCGTGGACGGTCTTTATAATTTTGAACATTCTAATGGCTGTGTAGTGGCACCTCGTGGTTTTGATTTGCATTTCCCTAATGACTAATGATTAATGATTTGGGACATCTTTTCATATGCTGATTTGACACCCACTTGATGAAGTGTCTGTTCAGATATTTTGTCTTTTTTTTAATTTGGATTTTTATTTTTTCTTGTGCTTTGAGAATTCTCTATATATTCTGGAAACAAACCAGAAATGTGATGTACAAATATTTTCTTGGACCTTTTGTATAAATCACTAAACTTCTAAAGGGAAGATGGATATGATCTGTGTTACCTTGGGTTAGGCAAAAAGTTTTTAGAAACAGCACTAGAAGCACAATCCATAAAATAAAACATTATAAATTAGACTCTACTGAAATTAAATCTTTGCAATGTCTTTCTCTAGTCTTAGCATTTTTAGGGTAATGCTGGCTGCATCAAATGAATTTGGAAGTGTTTACTTCTCTTCTATTTTCTAGTAGAGGTTGTGTAGAAATTGGTTTTATTTGTTCCTTAAATGTTTGGTAGAATTTGCCAGTGAAATCATGTGGGCCTGTAGTTTTCTTTTTTTAGAGGGTTTTAACTGTACAAATTTAATTTCCTTAATAGATAAGGACTGTTGAGGTTATCTATTTCTTCTTGAGTGAGTTTTGGTAGTTTATGTCTTTCAGAGAATCGGTCCATTTCATCTAAGATGTTGAAGTTATTGGCATAAAGTTACTCCTTATATTCCCTCATTATCACTTAATGACTGTAGGAGCAGTAGCGATGGCCCCTCTTTCATACCTGATATTGGTAATTTGTGTCTTTTCTCTTTTTTTATTTATCAGTCTGACTAGAAAGTATCAATTTTATTGATTTTTCTCTAAAATCCAGTTTGGGGGTTCATTGATTTTTCTCTATTGTTTTTCCATTTGCTCTAAAGTGTATTTCTCCTTCTTTCTTCTTGCTTTGGGTCTCATTTGCTCTTCTTCAGATGTAATCTTAGATCATTGATTTGAGAGATCTTGATTCTTTTCTAATATAAGAATTTAATGTTGTAAATTTCCATCTAAGCCCTGCTTTAGCTGCATCTTGCAATTTATGATATTCTATATTTTCATTTTCATTCAGCTTAAAATATTTTTAAATTTTCCTTGAGACCTCCTTTTTGACCAATAAGTTATTAGTAGTGCATTGTTTAGTTTCCAAATATTTGAATATTTTCCAGTTATATCTTTCTGTTATTGATTTCTACTTTAATTTCTTTATGGTCTGAGACTATACTTTGTATAATTGCCATTTTGTTTAATTTTTTAAAGGATTGTTTTATGTCCAAGAATGTGGTGCATTTTGGTGAATGTTACATGTAAATTTAGGAAGAATGTGGATTGTGTGTCAATTTGGACAGTTTTGGTTCATAGTGTTGGTCAGGACTTTTGTATCCATAGCGGTTTTCTGCCTACTGGTTCTGTTAATTACTTAAAAAGAGTGTTTAGGGGGCCAGCCCAGTGCACAGTGGTTAAGTTTGCATGCTCCGCTTTAGTGGCCTGGGGTTCGCAGGTTTGGATCCCGGGTGCGGACCTACACACCGCTTATCAAGCCATGCTGTGGCAGGTGTCCCACATATAAAGTAGAGGAAAATGGGCACAGATGGTAGCCCAGGGCCAATCTTCCTCAGCAAAAAGAGGAGGATTGGCAACAGATGTTAGCTTATGGCTAATCTTCCTCACACACACAGAGAGTGTTGGGGATCCAACTGTATTTGTGGACTTGGTTATTTCTGTTTCAATTATATAATTTTTTACTGCATATATTTTGAAGTTCTGTTGTTGGTTGAATACACAGATAGGATTATTATTTCTTCTTTGAGAACTGAACTCTTCATTATTGTGTCATGTCCCTACTTATCCCTGATAATATTCCTTATTTGTGAGTCTACTTTGTCTGATATTAAAATATCGACTTTAGCTTTCTTTTGATTAGTGTTTGGATGGTGTGCAGTAAAGAGTGAACACAGCAGGCCTAAGGCTGCTGTCCTTAGAAAGGCCTGTGGGCAAGGTTGTCTCTTGGCTGGCATCTGGGAATTTGGATTTTGGAGACATTCCCACCATTGCCTCACTCATAAAGGAGGCTTACTGTGCTTAGACTGTTTGTACAATGTGGTATATACTGCACACTGGCTTTCCTTCTGGGAGTCTGGAATTTTGGTATAGAGTAAGCAGAGGGTACCTGCATGACTAGCCCCAATTAATCAGCCCCTTGGACACTGAGTTTCTATTGGGCTTCTCTGGGCAGAGACACTGCACACATGTTTTTATTTTTATTGCTGGGGAAATTGTGTGCTCACAAGCGTGAGAGAGCATACAGGAGGTAGATTCCTCCAGACTCCACCCTTGTCTTCTTCCTGTGCAACCTGGCTATGTATCCTCACCACCCCTCATGCTGAGGCCATGAGTTCTTCTAGCAACTCTCCAGACATGTAGTGATCTGGGGGACCTCCAACCGACATGGTATATTATTTTTATCTTTTGGTGTTGTTGCTTATACATTGTTTTCTTTTAATTAAATTTTTTTATTTTGAGATAATTGCAGATTTACATGCAGTTTATAAGAAATATTACAGAAAGGTCTCACATACTCTTTTCCAAGTTTCTCCCAATGATAACATCATGCAAAACTATAGTACAATATCACAACCAGGATACTGACATTGATACAGTCAAGATGCATAACAGCTCCATCACCACAAATATCCCTCATATTACCCTTTTCTAGCCACACCGACTTCCCGCTGTGGTCACGTCCTCTTTAACCCCTGGTGACCACAAACCTGTTCTCTATTTCTATAATATTTGTCATTTCAAAAATGTTATATAAATGGAATCATATAGTATGTGACCTGAGAGTGACATTTTTCCTGTCAGCATGGTGCTCTTTATATCCATACAAGTTTTTGCGTGTATTAGTAGTTGGTTCCTTTTTATTGCTGTGTAGTATTCCCTGGTATGGATGTACCACAGTCTCTTTAACCTTTCACCTGTTAAAGGACATCTGGGTTGTTTCCAGTTGGTACTATTATGAAAAAATGTTCATGCATAGATATTTGTGTCAACATAAGCCTCTATTTCTCTGGGATAAATGCCCAGGAGAACAAATGTTGTATGTTTATTTTTTTTTAAGAAACTGCCAAACTTTTCCAGAGCGGCTGCGTTATTTTACATTCCCGCTAGCAATGAATATATGAGTGATTCTGTTTCTCTGCATCCTTACTAGCATTTGGTTTTGTCACTATTTTTTATTTTAGCCATTCTGATAGTGTGTAGTAATAACTCATTGTGATTTTAATGGGGGTTTCCTTGATGGTTAACAATGCTGAACATCTTTTTATGTGCTGATTTGCTATATCCTCTTCAGTGAAAAATCTCTTCACTGGTTTTTTTTTTGCTCATTTTCAACTTGGTTTGTTTTTTCACTAGTGGATTTTAAGAGTTTTTGTGTATTTTTAGATACAGTAGTCCCTTCTTATTCACGATTTTGCTTTCCGTGGTTTTAATTACCGTAGTCAACTGTGGCCCAAAAATAATGCTGCATCACAATGCCTACATGACTCACCTCACTTCTTCTCATTAGGTAGGCATTGTACCATCTCACATCATCGCAAGAAGAAGATATTTTGAGAGAGAGACCACATTTACATAACTTTTATTATAGTATATTATTATAATTGTTCTTTTTTATTATAAATTATTGTTAATCTCTTACTCTGCCTAATTTATAAATTGAACTTTATCATAGGTATGTGTGTATAGGAAAAAATATAGTCTCTAGATAGGGTTCAGTACCATCCGTAGTTTCAGGCATCCACTGGAGGTCTTAGAATGTATCCTCTATAGATAAGAGGGATTACTGCACTAGTTCTTTGTCAAATATATGGTTTGCAAATACTTTCTCCCAGTCTGTAGCTTACCTTTTCTCCTATTAACTGGAACTTTTACAGAGCAAATTTATTAATTTTTCAGTTCTGCTTTCTTTCTTGTCTCTTTCTGGGATTCCAATAACACTAATGTTAGATTTCTTATTATAGTTCCACAGATCACTGAAGCTCATTTACTTTTTTTTTTCTCAGTCTGTTTTATCTTTGTTTTTCAGATAGGGTAATTTTTTTTGTTCCACCTTCTGATTCATTTATTCTTTCATCTGTCTTTTGTATTCTGCTGTTAAGCCTGCCCACTGAACTTTTTCCTCTTGTTATTATATTTTTTCAGTTGGTTCTTCTTTATATCTTCTTTATATCTTCTATTTCTTTGCTGAGACTTTCTATTTCTTTGTTGAAGCTTTCTATTTTTTCATTTGTTTTGATTTGGTTTGTAATTGCTTATTGAAGCATTTTTCATACTGGCTGCTTTAAAATCTTTGGTAGATAATTTTAATGTCTCTGTCATCTTGATGTCAGCATCCATTGATCATCTTTTAAAACTCAGTTTGAGATTTTCCTGGTTCTTGGTATGATGAGTGATTTTCAGTTGAAACTTGCATATTTTCACATTATGTTATGAGACTCTGGATCTTATTTAAACGTGTTTTAGCTGGCTTTTTCTTACACAGTTCTAAAAGGGACAGGGGGAGTTGCTGCCTTATTATTGCAAAGTGGAAGCAGAAGCCCAGGTTCCCTGCTCAAACTCCATTGATACCCAAGGCAGGAGCTGTTCATGATTGCTGGGCTGGAATGGGAGTTCTGGCTCTGCCTGCGGTCTCCACTGACACTCCAGTGGATGTGGTCTTGTTACTGCTGGGCGATAGTGAAAGTCCTGACTTTCCACTAGGTCTCCTGTGACACCACTCCAGCAAGGAGGGGAGGGGAGGCCTTGTTACTGATGGATTGGAGTAGAAGTCCAGATGCCCCACATGGTCTCCACTGGAGCTGTGTTGGTGAGGGAGGTTTCCTTACTGGCTGGTGGGGAGCAAGTCCTCACTCCTTACTTGGCCTTTCCTGATATCAGCTCAGCAGGAGTGCTGAGATGCCTTTGTACAGCCTGGTGAGGGTGAAGTCTAGGCTCCCCACTTGACTTTTACTGGCATGTGTGTGGGTTCAACCACAGCCTTTTCTGTTATGTTTGCCTGGAATAGAATGAATGTTATGGAAAAGCATTCTGTCTTGCTAGATTGCCCTTTCCTGGTCCTTTGACTAGAGAGAACAGGTTTTTATTGGGGCTTATTTTGCCTGCATCTGTTGGTGTTCCTAGGTTGCTGGCATCAACTCCAAGTCTAGTGTGTAATAAAGCAAAAGGAAAACACAGGGAACTCACCACAGTGTTGTTCTTTAGGTTCCAAAGTACCTGGCTGATCTGGCTTCTTTTTACCTTTCAGAGTTTTCTATTTTTTGCTTAATTTCCAGGGCTTTAGTGGGAGGAAGAGGGAAAAGTACATTTACAGACTCAGCTTCCTGGGACCAGAAATTTCATACTTTTATTTTTATGTTTAATGTGGATTTCTTGTAGACAGCATATTTTTAGGTCTTGATTTTTAAAATTAATCCAATCTGCTAATCTCTTTTAACTGGTATGTTATGACATTCACATCTAATATGATTATTGATCTCCTTGGATTTAATTTTACCACTTTGCTAGCAGTTTTTTATTTGTTCTATCTGTTCTTCATTTCTTTATTTTCTCTTTTTTTGAATTCATGGATTAATTGAACAATTTTTATTTAATTTGTGTTCTCTATTGATTTATGTACACCTGAAATTTTTTCTTTAATGACTGCCCAAGGTTTTGCAATATACACATTAATTAATCAGTTTACCCCCAAATAAAATTATACTATTTCATCTGTGGTGTAAGAACCTTACAATCATATATTCCCAATACCTCCTTCCTACTTTTTCTGTTATTGTTGGTATATATTTTACTTTTATATATGTTATAAGCGCTCAATACATTGGTAGTATTTTTGCTTTGGACCACCAGTTGTGCAAATTTTAGAGCAAATGAAAATAAGGAAAAACTTAATTCTATTTTACCTTCACTTATTCCATTTCCAGTGATCTTCATTTCTTTGTTTAGATCCAAGTTTCTTGTCTCATATCATAATCTTTTTGCCTGAAATACTTTCTTTAATATTTCCAGTAGTGTAGGTCTGCTGGAAGTAAATTTTCTCAGTTTTTGTCTGAGAAAATCTTTATTTCTCATTTTGAAAGATATTTTTGCTTGGTATAGAATTCTGGTTGAGAATTTTTATTTCTTTCAGCACTTTGAAAATGTTACTCTACTGTTTTCTAGCTTTCATAATATTTGAAGAAAAGTGTAATGTAATTATTATCTTTGTTGCTCCTTATATAATGTGTCTTTTTTCTCTGACTGTTTTCAAGATTTTCACTTTGTCTTTTATTTTCACAGTTTGACTATTCTGTGACTAGGTATGCTTTTTGTTTGCTTCTTTGTTTTGGTATTTTTTCTGCTTGGTGTTCTCTGAGCTTCTTAGATCTGTGGTTTGGTGTCTGTCATTAATCTTGGAGAATTTTTGACAATTATTTCTTCAAATTTTTCTTCTGCTCTGGTCTCTTTCTCTTCTTCTCCAGTTGCCCATTTGTTGTACTATTTAATTTGTTCTCAAACTCTTGGACTGTCTGTTCAGTTTCTCCCTTACTTTCCTTTTTCTGTCTGTATGCTACAGTTTGAGTAACTTCTTGAGATTTTCAAGTTCCTTGATTTGTTCTTCAGCTTGCTGAATCTATTGATAAACTAGTTGTAGGCATTTTTACCTCTGTTACTGCATTTTTATTTCTAACACTTCCATCTTATTATTTTTATAACTTCATTTCTCTAGTGATATTACCCACAAAGTCTTGCATTTGGTTTGCTTTTTCCATTAGCACTCTTAACATATTTATACTTATTTTATTATTGTTTTTGGTGAGGAAGATTGGCCCTGAGCTAACATCTGTTGCCAATCTTCCTCTTTTTGCTGAGGAAGACTGGATCTGAGCTAACATCTGTGCCTGTCTTCCTCTATTTTTTGTATGCGGGATGCCACCACAGTATGGCTTAACTAGTGGTGCATTGGTCCACAGCCAGGATTCGAACCTGAGAACCCCAGGCCACCAAAGTGGAGCACACAAACTTAACCACTACACCACTGGGGTAGCCCCTTATTATACTTATTTTAAATGCACTGTCATATAATTCCAACATGTGTGTCATATGTGAATTTGATTCTGATTATTACTTTTTCTCCTGGGAGTGTGTTGCCTTTTCTTGCTTTGTATGCTTTGTAACTTTTTCTTGAAAGACATGCATCTTGTGTAGGACCTTAGAGACTGAGGTAAAAATTTTTTATGCCTGAGAAAAGATATATCTTTCATTTTGCTAAGACTTTAGTACAGGAGTTTGAGTTAATATAATTAGGAGTTGGGCTGGATTTGTTACAGCTATGGTTATGCTTGGTGAGTAACAGATTTTAAATTTCCCTAGTGATACCTTGTGTTTAGGGTGAGGGCTGGTTTGCCAGAGAATATTTTTCATTGTATGCTCCATCCTCTGGCTTGAGGTCTTCACTGTGCCCTGCATCTAAGAGAAGGTATGCATCTTGCAATTTACTTGTTACTCCATGCTTGTTAGCCTAGCCATAGGGGTGGGGGACATTCTGTTTTGTTCCAACTAAGCTTCCGTCTTTGGTGAGCACCGTGTCCCTGGGTCTCAGGGATGTGGCCTTTTCCATGCTTGTTCCCCTCCCCCATTGTGATTCTCCTAACTTAGGGTTAGTGAGGTTTTTTCCCTGTTAGCTTTTCTCAGCTGCAACAGGTCTTCACTAGTGCCCCAGGTGACAGTGTTTGTGGCCTTTCCCCTCACCTGTTAAAGCTTCTGGTCCAGAAAGAGGATAAACAATAAAAATATCAGTGGGGTTTTGCCCCTTCTGCAGAGTCTGCTCTTTCCCTCCTTTAGGTCTACACCACAGAGAGACTCAGGAATCTCCCAATCTTTTATGTGAGTACCCAGTAGAATTTCTAAAGAAAAAGCCTGTAATAGTGCATGGACTCCCCCAGTTTGTGTGTCCCCGAGAGGCTTAGTCATCTATCACTAGTTCCCTCTCATCCTCCATTAATTTGTCAATTCTTCTAGCTAAATTCATCTTACTGGTGTCTGAATGCCCCTTGTCAAGGTACACCAGTTTTTGCATCTCATCTCTCCTGTTGGCACATGTCTCTAGATTTTGGAACTGTTGGTTGTCCTGTGAGTTCAGCACTCCAGCTAGTTTAAGAAAAATCATGAACTTGCAGTTTGCAGTACTCTTTTTTTTATGTTGTAGGGTTGGGATTGTTGTTCTTTCCCAACCTCTACCACCCTGAGAGAAAAGCGGAGGTTTGAAATAGTCTTTTTAAAGTATTGAAGAATATTTTATTCTAGAATTGTATCCAGCCAAGTTGTTATTTAAATACGAGGGTATAATAAAAATATTCTCAGACATACAAAGCTTCATCACACAAAGATCCACACTGAAAACAGTTTTGGATGAAATACTTAAATACCAGGAGAGAATAATCCAGAATGTTTTACCAACGTAAAAGAAGTGAAGGTGATAAAATACCTAAGCATGCTATCTTTTAAAAAAGGAAATTCATGCATGTGACCCAGAATTAAAAGTCTAGAGTAATATAAATATGATGGGTGTTGAGGATCAAAGAATCTAAGAGTAAACTAAAATTTCTGTTTAATTAGGGAAAATAATAATTTTTTAGAAAGGTAAGAATAGAATAAAAAAGGTAGGATAAAATAAAAATTAAATTATATGATAGAAACAGGTTCAAATATATCAACATTACAATAAATATAAATAGATTAAAATCACCATTTATAAGACAAATATTGATAGATTGGATTAGGAAATATCCAGACATAGGCAGAAGTACAGATTTTTCCCCTGGTTCAACTTTTCCTGGTAGAAAGTTCTTTTTACTAGTCAAACTTCATAAAACATATACTTCTTATGCAACATTTTTCATCCAATGTTTTAATGGGAAAAATTATATTTATACCAACCAAACTCAATTTAATTTTTGGCAAAATGATTTCAGGAAAAATAACAAGTTGTGTTATAAATATAGTTGGTGAAATCACGTGTAGGGATTCTGTAAATCTTGACAAGTGTTGGCAAGGAGAATGTTCATCTTGGATTTTGCTGAAAGGCATCTCAGAATCATTATCAGTTGAGCAATTCTCTGCCATTGTACCCTTGTTCTGAACATGTTTCTACAGTGTCTTTCATATTTGGCTTAATGTTGTAAAACGAGTCCCCAAGAAAGTTGAGGAAATGTTGGAGAAAAAATGTGGAAGGAAAGCAAAATGAGTAAGAAGAATGACTGAATGGAGGAGATATTACTGCAAATGAGGAAACTTTTGTTAACAATCATGCTGATTTTTGGTGATTGAGAATGGATATTTTAAATATGTTATGATCTAACAAGTTTGTTGCTGACATATGGGCATTTTACTGTATTTATTTATGCTTTATGAAACATATCAGGGGGTTTTGATTGATGTGTAATAGATTATTGGAAAAATAAAATAAAGCAGATTAGGCTCTTGATTATTGTTTTTACATAAGATGCCTGATGTCAAGAACAGATTGTTGACCTTAAATGGAAGTTACCTATATATGAGATAACGCACAAAGATTAAAAGTGGACAGATGTAAGAAGACAAATCAGGCAAAATAAAGTTAATGTGGCTATCTTAATATTAGATAAAATAGACTTTGACATTTCTAGGGGTGGAGAGGATCACTCTATAATAAAACAGTGTTCAATTCAGCAAGAGGATATGGAAATACTAAATGTGTATGCACCTAATAAAAATCCTTCAAAATCTGTGAAGTAAAAATTGATAGAGCCATAGGAAGAAATGGATAAATCCACCTTCATAGTGGGAGATTTCTACATACATTCATTGATAATTGAATAATTATCCTTATTTGATTGGAAGGTTCCTCTTTGTCTTGTATCTGAGTCTTTTCTTTCTGTAGTTTCCATTTAATGTTTCTTAATTCTTAATTCTACTTCATCAGATGAAGTAGAAAAAGACTATTCCCATGCATGTGATGTGGAGCAATTTGTTCTGAGTTAATATTTTTGTATCATGTAAGATAAGGGTCCAAGTTCATTATTTTTTTTTTTGCATATCCATTTGTCCCTGCACTATTTGTTGAATAGACTATGCTTTCCTTATTGAATTTCCTTGGCACCATTGCAAAATCAGTTGGTTATAAACATAAGGTTTATTTTGTCTGTTTAATTCTGTTCCATTGATCTCTATTTCTATCCTTATGCCAGTACCATACTGTCTTGATAACTGTAGCTTTATAGTAAGTTTTGAAATCTGGAAGCGTGAGTACTCCAACTTTGTCTTTTTTGTAAAAACATTGTTTTGGATTTTCTATATATTTTGCATTTCCACTTTATAATCTGCCTGTCAGGCTGGAATTGGGGGTGATTTGTTACACAGCATAGATAACTGAACAATACCATTTACTTAGAGTCAGTTTATTGTTTACTAATGTCTGTCTTCCTCCCATGAGCTGCTTCAAAGACACATGTCTCTTATTTCACACAGCGGGTTTCTTTTTCTCTTTCTCTTTTTTTTATCCATGTGAGGTACTTCACCTTTTTTATCTATATGATTTAGTTTTGCTCATAATTTCAGCCAATCAGTCACCGATTCTATCATCCTTGTTTCTCCCATGTCTCTCAGCTGTGAGTCATTTGCAAGTTCAGTAGCCATACTTTTGTGTGACTTTATGCAAGCACTGAATAAAAATTGTTGAGCATGGGGTCGATCTGGTGGTGTAGTGGTTAAGTTCTTGTGCTCTGCTTCGGCAGCCCGGGGTTTGCAGGTTCAGATCTCGGGTGTGGACTGATGCACCACTTGTCAAGCCATGCTGTGGTGGTGTCCCATGTAAAGGAGAGGAAGATGGGCACAGATGTTAGCCCAGAGCTAATCGTCCTCACACATACACACACAAAAATTGTTGAGCAAATCAGGAGAGAGGCCTGGGCCCAGGTGTCAGCCATAAAATCCAGGCTCCAGGTGACCCTGGAACTTGACTCCTTAAAACACTACTTTAGAAATTGTAGAAAACTACTAAGGAACATCAGGGAGAGAGAAATTTCATCTGTGTGGACAAAGCTGAGGACTCCTGAAGAACTTTTCTTGTCTTTGCAAGTGCATAAGATTACCATTCCTTTTTGATGAAGAAAGAATTCAGGATACTATCCCTTCAGCCTTACCTCATCAAATATCGACTTAGGGTGAGATCTCCAAGTAAAGGAATACATCTTCCTTGGAAATGCGCAGGACAGCAGAGACACAGGTTGTACTTCCTCAGTGAAAGTGGGCACGGAAAGATCAAGGCACAATAGAAGAAAGCCCTCCCTCCACAGTGCTAGGAAAGCCACCTGAGGAGACTCAGCCTTCCTCTTTTTGCAATTGAAATTATATTAAGGGAAAAAGAGATTCAAGAGAGAAAAGTTGATACACTAATAAATGAGAGGAGAAAATTAATGCTGACTGTCCTCTGCTGAGACTCTGGATACACTTGGCAAATCAGTTCCCAGCAAGAAAAACAAAGCCATGTGGACAATGAGAAATAATGAAGTCTTTGCAGAACTAGCAATTGACAGAAGTAAGGTGAAGTGAGACAGAAAATCTGAATACAGTGGTCCCGCCTTATCCACAGGTTCCAGGACCCCCGGTGGATGCCTGAAACCATAGATAGTGCTGACCCCTATACATATACACTGTGTTTTTTCTTATACATACATACCTCTGATAAAGTTTAATTTATAAATTAGGCAGAGTAAGAGGTGCCTAACTAGAACAATTATAACAATATACTGTAAAAAAGTTATGTGAATGTGGTGTCTCTCTTGTTCTCAAAATATCTTATTGTAATGTACTCATCCTTCTTCTTTTTGTAATGATGTGAGATGATACAATGTCTACATGATGAGATGAAGTGAGGTGAATGACGTAGGCATTGTGACATAGCATTAGGCTATTATTGACCTTCTGATGATACGTCAGAAGGAGGATCATCACACCATTATGATGTTGATGGTTGGATGTCTGGGGCAGACGATGTCAGTGTTTGGGGATCCTCAATAGTCAAAGGTTT
Source organism: Tapirus indicus (assembly GCA_031878705.1). NCBI lineage: Eukaryota > Metazoa > Chordata > Mammalia > Perissodactyla > Tapiridae > Tapirus > Tapirus indicus. The sequence goes on along the minus strand of CM062924.1, from coordinate 82,485,514 downwards.
TCTGCCGAAACTTTTTGGAAGAACATTGTAATTGGAAGTTGCTGTCTCTTTAACTCATCAAAGTGTTGCTGCGGCGGTTGTAATCCTTTGATGATCATACGAGTGAAAAAAATGCTGCATTCCATCCAAGGATTGTATTCCATAATTTTTTCCTTTAGTGTCTGTGCAATTCAAAACACTCTGGTAAATTTCAGTAATGTCTGCACTGCTGGTTCTGCTTCAGTTTCTTCTTCTTCATCTTCCTCTTCCTCTGTAGATAACTTCCAATTCCTCATTTGTTAACACTTCTCAATGGCCTTCAATATGTTCTTCCACTTCTTCATCAAGAATGTTGACAAATCCTTCTCCACCGATTTGTCTTGCTGCGTGACTGATTTTCCTAACTTCTCCATTGATCCCTGGGAAACCTTTAAAATCATTTACAACTTTACTTCATAAGTTCTTCCAGCAGGTATTTACAGTTTCCGGTTTTAATTCATCCATTGCAGCTTTGATGAATGTTATTGCGTCAGCAATAGTGAATGATTTCCAGCATTGCATTATGTCTAGATTAGGGTCTGCATCAATTGCTAATTAAATATGATCAAATACCAGGTGGGTGTATGTGGCAATTTGAATGATGCCCTGACCAAGGGGCTGAAGCAGTGAGGTTGTATTTGGAGGTAAAAATACAACCCTGACATTTTCATTTTCATAGCAAACAGATTCAGGCCAGGTGGATTGTCCACTATTAATAGGACTTTAAATTCCAACCCTTCCTCTTCCAAGTATTGTTTCACTTCTAGAATGAAGCATCGGTGGAACTATTCCATTAATAAGATGGCTGCAAACCACGCTTTTTGGTTATATTGCCAGAACATGGCAGATAATTTTTGTTTTTGGTTTTGGGAGAACATGGGTTCTTCGCTCTGTACACTATGCCTGGCATCATCATATGCCCTGCAGCGTTGCCACAGAGTGCCACAGTTAATCTGTCTTTCCATGTTTTATGCTGTGGTGGCTCCTTTGCACTTTTATGAATGTGGGTTCTATTGTGCATCTTCTTCCAGAAGAGACTGGTTTCATCACAATTGAAGACTTGCTTTGGATGGTATCCTTTCTCCTTAATCAACTTCTTCAGCTCCGCTGGAAATGTGGTAACAGGTTCTTCATCAGCACATGCTGCCTCTCCAGTAATTTTTATATTTTTCAGTCTAAACGTATTCTTGAATCTGTGTAACCATCCCTTACATGCAGTAAATGGCTTGGTGTCACTTGTTTCAGAGGATTCCTTGCTGAAGTCTTCGTATAAACTCAATGCTTTCTGGTGCAACACGTTGCCGTTCATCAAAACACGTTTTCTGTTCATGTCTTCCACCCATAAATGTAATGCCTTTTCCATCTTAACTAAGCACTTACCACACAGCGTGGCCAACTTTTGCAGTCTGAGGTGTGACAGCAAAACTAGCACAAATTTCTTTTTTATTCTTCACAATTTCACAAATAGAAGGTTTGTTTTTACCCTAGATCTTAGCAACCTCAGTGTATGACTTTTTGCTTTCCTAATTAAGTCAAGAACTTTCACCTTTTCACTTAAAGGAAGCACTTTATGGTTTCTCTTTGGCATATCTGAATTGCCAGCATCACTACTCTTGTGCATTGGGGCCATTATTAAATAAAATAAGAGTTACTTGAACACAAGCACTGTGATACTGTGACAGTCGGTCTGATAACTGAGGCAGCCACTAAGTGTCTAATGCACAGGTAATGTATACAGCGTGGATACTCTGGACAAAGCGATGATTCACATCCAGGGCAGGATGGAGCAAGATGGCACGAGATTCCATCACACTGGTCAGAATGGTGTGCAATTTAAAACTTATGAATTGTTTATTCCTGGAATTTTCCATTTAATATTTTTGGATCCCAGTTGACTGTGGGTAACTGAAACCTTGGAAAGCAGAACCACAGATGAAGGGGGACTACTGTATATGAGAAGCTTGTGTACGTCCTTTCTCTACACCTCATTCCCCTCTCTGTCTTACCTTCTTTGATATGCCATTTGTGATGAGAGAATCCCAGAGATTATTGTCTCTGGGAATGAGGCTTATCAAATCTGACTCACAGGGTTGCCTCTACTAAATGTAACCTGATGAGGAGTAGTGGACTAGGAGAGAGGAGACCTGGGTTTCTCACTAGCTGTGTGGTCTTAGGCAGACTTGTTACCCCATGGTGTCCTCATCTGTGAGGAGAGAGGCACAGTGCTTATCTGACCAGTATCCTTTCCCCCTCCTGTGGTAACAACACTCACTAACCACTCCTTTGGGGAGCTGCCCCTTCTCCACTCCATGTTCTGTGAATCAGAATGCCCTGCTTTGCTAAGTATAAGGATCAACTAGTAACCCAAGCCAGGTCAACCTACAGCAGATAATCTGTTAGACTGAGGGGAAGATGAGAGAGCAAAGACGGTCAGAGTGGAGCCATCTAGGGGCCGCATCAGAGAAATGCCATGAGCCATTGTGCAGCTTCCTGGCCTTCCCAAGGCTGGGTTTAGTGGGCGATGCCAGTATCCTTCCAGTAAATACTTTTTTCTCTTAAACTTAACACATGTCCATTTGGTTGTTTTTAACCAAAGAAGGTTATCAGATATCAGAGAAGAGGACATCCCAGTGGCGTAAAAAGAAGGCTCCAGGCAGAAGCATAGATCCACTTTATTTTTGATTGCAGAGATGGGTGATCACATACATCAAGTCCTCCAAGTCTGTGTAGGTATTGGACTCACGATGGGACCTGGAGTGATATGCTTTACCACGCTGAACCTTAGTTTCCTCATTTACAGTCCCAGCTCTCTGGCTCTCTTCCAGGGATATTTTTAGAGTAAATTAAATCTTATGAAGTGCTTTGATGATTTTGGAAGAACGATTAAAAATTAATTCAAGATAGTATGACAATCTGGGCCAGGCCCCTTTGGCCAGCCCTCGGGATCTCAAAATACCTGATAATGATTCATACAAGAGTGTGCTTCTTTGCATTTCCTATTCTGTCACACTCTTGCCTGTTTATTTGCCAATCTGGGCTAGAAAGGAAGGAAAACACACAAAGACAAAAACTCTCTGCAACTAATTAATTATTTTGCCATTTTGAGAGGGAAGTGGGAAAAAAAACTTGAAAACCAAATAACAATTTTTGAAGGAATCCAATGAACACATTTCCATAAAGCGAATATGTTGGACTTGGTAGAAGGCAGAAGGCTCACTAGGATTCTAAAATCTCTTCACATTTGCATATTTTTTAATAGGGGCTGATGAAAGCAAATACTCCAACACAAATAATTATAATATTTTAATTGCATTTCTTTAGGGCTTTAAATTTCTTTTAAATAAACGTATATAAGACAAAGTCAGTGTTACTAAGTAACAAAGGTTCTGCCAGACCCAATTGTTTTTCCTGAACCACATGAGAAACAAAAGGTGCAAATGCAGTTTGCTTACCTCCTTGAATCACAGAATTGCTAGGGATGTAGATCTGGTGCTCTGAGTCTTGTTGAGAGAAGAAAGTCACAACTCCTTTTCTGTTCTTCAGTACCTTTGTCCCTTACCCACTTGCTTACTCACTAGCACTGTCCATTGCACATAGTAGGGAGTTTAACAAGCACTTTTGAATAGGAATCATTTGCCCACACGTTAGCAGCAGCATCTTACAGATTTCATGGAATCACAGAATACCAGAGAATTCAGCGATACCTACGGACTGGAAAGTAAAGACACTAAAATGCCTACACTCTCCCCAGGGGTCTTGGAGCTGGTCGGGGGCCATAGAAGTGGGAAAAGCACCTCCAGTATCATTCAGCTGTGGCTGGTGAGTTTTCCCCAAAGAGCCACTCTGAATAAGGAACTCCTCGTCTCTGCTCTTCCAGAGCCACCCCCAGATTCTGAGGCATCTTATGTTGGATTCTAGGTCAAGCTATGGACCCTTTGATCATAGGATCATATTGCTGGAAGAGATTTTCATAGCTGTATTTAATCTTATTTCACTGGAGGTCCAAAGAGGTTTACAAATTGCCTGAGCTTGTGAACTCTTTAAGGTCACAATTTTGTGGGCAGGACTTGGAAAACTGTGGCTCTAGAATGGCTTTGAAGTAGCTCCAAAATCTTGGGCAAATAAAGTCAAGCCCAGCTGGGTTCCCAGCCAAGGGACTCCCTCTTCACCCCCCATCTAGGGCAGTTTGGCCCCCAGGTGCAGTCCTGGGTGAATCTCTAGACCCAAGTCCAACCCTGCCCTTGGGCAGGAGAGGTCTCAGGCCTTGCTAATCAAATGCACGTGTTCTGGCCTGGAGCCACCCTGGATTCTTGTCTGGACTTGGTGCGTTACCTCCATTTCTAGGAGCAAGGCCTTTCTCTAGTTCCTGTCGTTTCTTTCCTGCCTTTATCTCTTTCTCTAAAACTCCTACTTTTGGGATAATAAAGACCTGGATTGGAATCTCAGCTTTGCTCCTTGCTATGTGTGTCTCAGGCAAAATGACAGCCTGAGTCTTAGCTTCTTCGTTTGCAAAGTAAGGATAATGATACTACCTCATAGTGATATTGTTATGGTTGGTATATAGGGTGGGTTGGCATAGTAAAGAGTCTGGAATTGTTATAGGGAGGTGCTCAATGAACTGTGGAAAAAATTGTTGATTACTCCTTTGACCTTACTTAGGAGTATGGCCCTACATTCTCTTGCCATTCTCCTCTCTGGAGCTGGAGCACTGTTCTGGCCTCCAGTCTGGTGGTGGGGCCTGCTCTTACTGGACAAACTTCCACTAACCCTAACCCTAACCCTAACGTGCAGCTTCTCTGGGCTTCCTACTACAGTCAGCTCTGATTTCCCAGTCCCCGGCTTCCACTCATCTTCCAATCCCCCTGTTCTTTGTCATGGATTCTTCCCTATGGCTGCCTGCCTGGACTCAGCCTGATGTTGCCATCTCCGTTGGGAACCTCTCCAGGTGCTGGCTCTTTCCCAGAGGGCAGGCCCAGTGTCAGGGCCCAAGGCCCCTCCTGCCAGCTCTGACTGTGGCTTTAATTGTCAAGATTCCTGAGGGAACATACCAGAAAGCTCCCTAACCCGGGTTTGCTTTAGTGATGTTCACTATTATGCATGCCTGCCCTCTGGCCCTCCTCCCTTCAATCCTCCCAAGGCTTGGAAAGGGGAAATGTCTGCCTGCAACCCCCAGCTCAGAACTGCTACCTAAATAAAAGAAACAAAATCTGTGAAAATTGGGTGTGGTAGGAATAGAAAGAAGAGCCCATCCAAGGTCATTGAGGCCTGCTGTCTGATTCCTGGTGGTGTGAGCGTGAAAATTCACAAGGCAGAGAAGTAGGATGGTGGTGGGAATGGAGGGGCTCGAGGGAGGAAGGGGCTAAGAGCAAAAATGAGAGAAGAACTGAACATTGCTCAAGATTTTTTCAATTTATTCTTTTATTCTTAAATGAATGAAAAGTTACCGAATCTCACTTCACTCCCTTTATGAACGCAATTCTAGTATTTATGTACAGAGTTTACACCACACATTTTCCTTTTGTTTGTTCCACGTGTAGTTTGTGTTCTGCTTGTTTTCATATGTGTGTATTTCATCTCCCCAGCCTGAGGCCAAGTATAGTCCTTTGTGTCAAGTGCAGTGCTCAGCAAATGCTTGGCCAATAAATGTCTACATTCACAGCTGTTTTATGGGCCCACCTGCCTTATTCTCCCTGGCACCTTGCTCCATTAGCAACTCCCCTTATTTGCCTTACTGTACAAAGTCATAGTTACGCTGCCTCTCCTCTTGCTCCATCATCACCTAAAGTCCTCAAGTTTCTTAAAGCATGTTTTGTACCCATTACATTCTTTTTATTTCTGCTTCTACCATTTTAGTTTTGGCTCTCATCACTTCATACCTGGTTATTGCAATTGTCTCTTTACAATTCTCTTTTCTGCCACTCTTTCTACCCATTACCCATTTAATCTTCCTGAAAAGAAGTTTATTGCCATGTGGCATTCATCTGCTTAGAAACAACCCCTTGTTGCTTATCAATAAATTCAGTTGTGTTGCTGGTCTGGCATCCAGGACTGGTCATCCCTGACGTCTGCGGCATCGTGCCTTCCATGTTTTGCGACGTGCAGCCTGTCTTCTCTAGCTGTGTGGGCTCTCTCTCCAAAGCACACAGCGCTATTCCCAAGCGGCATCGGCGTCTGCTGCCTCCCCTGCCAGGGCATTTGTTGCCTTCCCATTCACCTCCCACATCCAGGGCTCAGTGAGTGTCCTTTCTCACCCAGGAATCCTTGTCAACCACTGCAGGCTACAGCACCCTCTAATCTCTGTGGCACGTATTATTCACTTTGGGATTTTAATCGTATATGTTCAGGCACAGGTGCTCAGTTACTTCGTGTATTTCCTGTCGTTCTGACACAACTGTGCACCTCTTATGAGCAGGGACCAACCCATGTTGTACAGCAGCTTTTCAGCACAATTTATTAAGTTCTTCCCGTGGCCAGGCAGTATGTCAGGTGTTGGTTACAGAGATGAATGAATATATAGATATCCAGTAGTCAGAATTAATCCGAGGGTCTAGATTTTGGCCTCAGTAAGACTTAAGTTCAAGTTCTGCTCTACCACTTACCAGCAAGTTATGTAGCAACTCTCAGACTCAGTTTCTTCAGGGGTTAAATGGACATATTTATATAACTGGATTGTTACAAAAGTTAACTAGATCATATTTGTGATGTTTCCATCATGGTGCTTGACATATGAGTTGTCAATAGATACTTGTTCCCTTCCTCTCTGATGATAACAGTCATCTATGAAAATAGATGTTCCCTGCTTACTACTTCCACAGCATCACTTGATAAAACAAGAGAGGAACACAGAAAATCACAAGTTCTAGTCTTCCAGTTTTACTTAGAACTGAGATCACAGGCCTCCATGGGCCTTACTCCTTGACTGAACCACAGGAACATAAATCCTGCCAGGGAGCAGTCTCTGTAATTGTAGATTTCCCATTTAGGCTGTAGATCAACCACTTGGATAAGCTACTGACCTCATCATTACTTTTCTTGCCCATTTGCTCACCTGGCAAGCACTAAGCACATAGTGGGCCCCTCATGAATACTCGTCAGGTTGAATAGATGGAATCTTGTTTTTGTGGCAGATTGAAGAAGTAGAGTGTGGGGGCCTGGTGCAGACGTCACCCAGAGGGAGGTACCTTCTGGGGAGGGGAGTGCTGCCTCCACTTCTGTGTAGCCAGAGCTGCCTTGCCATCTGTTTTTGCATCTCCCTGCTGTTTCTTCCTCCTGCCTTAGTCCCATCCTGCCTGCCTCTCTGCTCCAGCCCCATCCCAGAGGCCTCATCAGCCAAGTGCCATTCTCAGGACTCTGACTGACCTTGATTAGGGGGAAGTGGCCAGTTAGTAGGGTGTGGATATGTGTGTGTAGAAGCAGGGTTAAGAGTGTGGAAAAATGATAGTAAGTAGAAAAATGATAGTAAGTGAAAAAATGGGAGGGAAAAAGGAAATGAAGCAGAGAGGGTGAGAAAAGCAGGAGGGAGAAAAGGAGAAATTGAAAGAGAAATAGAGTCAGAAAGGTCTGGGTGAGAAGGATGGGGAGGTGGAGAGAGAGAGAGAGAGAGAGAGAAAGAGAGAGAGCACTGTAATGTATGAACAAGAATCTGCATCTTGCAATTGGGATTGCAGGGCCAAAGGGCAAGAAAGTGAAACTAGGACAGGGCAGGAGCTGAACAGCAGACTGGAGATAAATTTGAAATTGCTGAGAGCAGTGGAAGAAGTATCTGGGATACAGTTATCTCTTGAATCAGAGATGTTATCCTCTCCAGGAGCACGGGGCTTCTTATTGTTTGGATCCACACTGGGCACTTGGCCCTTCCCTCTGGGACAGGAGACAGAGAGATTGTGTGCACACTGTTCCCTGTCATTTTGGAATGGGGGTGGAGGGATGTACTGATGGAGTCTTGTCAGAGGGGTGTTACCTCTATGACAAAGGGCCACGTCTCTCAATCACTGTTACCTCCAATTCTCCTCTAGAGCCTGGCCCTAAAGTTTCTCTCTATGCAAATCTGGTCCTCAGAAGGGTCCTAAGGGATGGAACCTTGGACTTTCTACCTGCCACCCCTCCCCTCTGGAGGCTCCTTCCCTCTAGGCGGAGGAGATCTGGTTGGACAGTCAAAGTGGCATCTCACTTACCTGCTCATGAAGCTCCCAGAACTCAGGAGACCACTAATGTAAGTTTCCAAAGCTGGACTGGAGCCTGGTACCAGTGGAGTTGGTGTCATGAGAATTGCTTCTCTCCCTTAGAGCTTTGAAATTGCCCTGTTTCTCAAAAGAGTTCTGTTCCCAGGAAACTCAGTATTAACCAAGCGAAGGTTCTGAGAGAGAGAGACTCTATGATTGTACTTCAGGGACTAAAGACACACCTACAGTGGTCTTCTTCTGGGTTTTGGAGAAGGGAGATGTGTGAAGTCACGTTTGTGTCCCTGGGAAAGGTTGAGGTGAAGGAATTTAGGAGTTAACAAGAAGGAACTGGAGTCTCAAGAGAGATGGTGGCATGAGCACCTTGAGGCCTAGGCTTCCAGATTTGGACTAAAAGTCACCTTTAGCCACCACCGTATCTGAAGACCTGGCCAGCCCTCTTCTCTTGAACCTTCTATAGTTTCCTGGGCTCACCAGGAGGCTCACCCTTTGCCCCTCTCTGTCAGCTCTGGAGACATTTGAATAATGAATTTTGGTTAAGACTGAAAACTTGGAAGTTCCATCTGTAACAAGACTTGAAATAATTACAGCTGATGATTGCCTGGTACACTCAGCCAGAAAAAAACAGAACAGCTTTTGGCTGCCAGCAATTACAAGCAGCACTGGCTTCAGCACAGACAGAACTTTTAAATGAACACATGAATACATTGCTCAAGATCAGAAGGCAAGAGAGCCTGTTAGAGCTGGGTATGGGGGTGGGGGAAATGAATTGGCAAAAACTGGATGACTTCACCCACCATGAGAGAGAGGGAGACCTCTCTCCACCAACCCTTTGCCCATCCTAATTTATAACTATGAAGTGGCAAAAAGAGTTGACATGGGGTGGCATCCTAGCGGTACTGTTTTCGAGCTTTCTCCAGTTTGAACTACTATCATGGGAGATGGTGAGATGAAGTAGCTTGCTTGTCATGCATGTGGTTTGGAGTTATACAACATGGTGCTTCTTGCATGGTATAGGGAAGATTATATAAGCTTTGGAATCAGAGAAAATTGTGCTCAAATGCCAGTTTTGCTACAACTGTTATCTTGCTTAGCCAATGAACTACTCTGAACCTCAGTGAATACCTTCTTCAGAGTGTTTCCATGGGGATTAATAGGATAATGCCTACAAAGCATCTTACATTGTTGTCTAGAATAGAGTAAGTATTCAATAAGTATTCAGTGGTCTTCATCCATTGGCTCTTCTTCCATCTGTGAAGGGCTCCCTACTCCTTTCCCGTTGGTTTTATCTCATATCTTTAATCCTTACTTGCATTGGCTGAAACTATTTGTCTTCACTCATTTATTTAGAAGAACCAGGGTGTTCACGACCCTCTAAGAAAAGATTTGGCTAGGTATTTGTTTAGGGACTTTTAAAAGTTAAACTGCAAGAACTTCTGAGCCAAAGTGGAGAGGATAGAGTGATTGCATTTTTACCTTTTACTTCCTTGACTTCTCATTTTGTACAAGTTTACTTTGATATCCCTGCCTGATTCACACATCTGCCTTTGATGGCTAATTCCAACCAGGATTAGAAGTGGAAGCCTGAAACTCTTGGAATTTTAAAAACTAGTAGATGTGCCACCAAAGTTCTGGTAATCAGACCACTGGAGTTGAGATTTTCAATCTGGTTTGAAGACTGCTATCATTTCAGTGCACTCCGGTTCCTCGCCAGCCTCTCTGACTCAACCCTCCCACTCCCATCTGTGATTTCAGGCAGGGTTTAAAGGCTGCTTCCTGTCCTCATAGTAGGAGCCATCTGAGTGGGAATTCACAGACCAGCCTCTGTGCAAACCCTCTGATGCTCTCCAGGAAATTATCTTGGCAAACCCAGTGCAGCCGTTTCTCCTCTGCAAAGCAGGGTACCTGACTAGCTTCCCCTCTCATTTCCTGACATCTCTCCCCTACTTCCTGCTCTCTCATCTACAGTCATCTGCATGAGGCTCTGTAGTCCCCATACATTCTTCACTTTTATCTCAAACAAGAGGCATCTTCAAAGGGCCCTGGGTTCCATGCCATCTTCCTGATGTCTCCTGAGTGCTCAGGGGTGGGGAGTCAGAACATCTCTCAGATCTGATTGGTTGTTTTGACTTTACTCACAGAACCTCTCTGGGCTTTAAGGTTAAGCACATCTCAGCCATTTAGGAGGAGCAGCACTGCTTCTGGCACTTTCTCTGCCTGCCTTTGGGCTATGTCATTGCTCCTTGGTGCTTGCTTCTAGTAAGGTGAAGGTAGGGGGACAATGGAAGAGAAAATGATGCCAGAGAAAGTAGATGTCATAATTTAAAATGAAGGTATGGAGGCAGCATACACCGGTGAGAGGTGCAGCAGATGTGGGATCAAATGTCAGGGTTAGAATTTGGGACGCCTGACCTAGAGCAAGTCTCCGGCTCTTCATTTGTTAAGTGGGGTTGCCATGAGGGTTGGACATGATGAGTCAAAGCATGTGGAAATGATAGCCCAGAGAGGGCACAGGCACTCAGTAAATGGCACACATGCCTCAGATTAAGTCATCCAGATTTTCCTCCTCTCCCTGGGGACTCAGGGATGTCACTTTTACCTGTGTGTTAGGGGATTTAGCAGAAAAGGCTACAGAGGTGTTGGCGGGCAGGATGACTTCCATGGTGCCACAAGGGCTCATTCTCTTTCTGACATGAGTGGACTTTCCTAGAATTACCAATTATTGAGAGCCCTCCTTCAGGGTTGCTTGGGGGAGTAGAGATGCTCCCTCCTGATCACTCAGGTTCCTGCCAAAATCCCACCTCTTCCCCGAACCTTTTGTAGAGCTCCCTACCCAAGGCCAGTCTCAGGCTCTGTAAAGTGCTAAGAGTAAAAATACTGGCCTGGCTGCAGAAAACATGTTGATGCTACTAGCTGACTGGGGTCTAGCCAATTTAAACCCTTTTCAGATCAAGTTTTGATATAAATACACAAGTGGATAGTAATTATAGCACTTTGTAATGCTGAACAATTTGCTTAATCTCTCTGAGCTCCTTGTTTTTGTTTTGAAGAACTTTTACTGCTGAAAAAAAATCAGCTTGACTTTATTGGTATTTATTCTTATAAAATTTACTGTCTTGTATTATCTATATTATCCACTCGTATGTATCTATCTACTAACATATCTATTCTTTAGATGAAGTTGAGGTTCTTTGAGGGCTGGAACTGTGTCATAGATATTACACAAATATTTGCTGATTATTAAGTAATCATCATTGAGATGGTTCTGGAGCTGCAAAGATGAATGACACATGATTCTTACACTCTAGGAACTCAGGAGAAAGAGAAAGGCAGGAAGAGAGACAGGGAGAGAGATTGAGATCGAGATCGAGATAGACATAGAGAGCGAGAGAGACTGAGACCCCTAAATTAAAAATGGCTTCTACTTTTCTTGTTCCTATGATAGTATCTTCCATATGGTATGTGTATTTCTCAGTAAATACTTATAAATTGATTGATAAATGAGCCTAATTCCCTCATGGCAGCAAGGAATGTTGTAAATTTTAAGTGGAATTAGGAACTAGTAGAATATTTTTGGTTAAACTTGGCGGTGTGAACATGTGGCTTCATCTTGACTCCTCCCTCGAAGTCCACTAAAATGGCAGCAAAGGATTAAAAGAAAGAAATATCAATAAATACAAAGAGATTAAGAAAAGAGACAACAGCATATGAAAGATGACACTAAATATTAGGAGATGGAAGGCAGATGAAAGAAAGGCAACTGCCTTGAAATAGACAAGTTAAAACTTAAGCTTCTGTGTGTGTGTGTGTGTGTGTGTGCATTTGTGTGATGAACACACAAAAAGCAAACTGGAAAGTCTTGGACCTTGGATTTGGATGAACTACTACCTCTGTGGCCGAAAAGAGAAAGTTGGTTTGCCAAAAAAGCAGTAGACACTAGATTACCTCCCCTGGCCTGTGCAGCTCTGTGACTTCTCTGTCCCTACCCCAGCAGAAACTGGGAGGTTTGCATGGAGGAGGAAGAGGTGAGACATTGCTCTGAGGATAAAGCAAGATTAAGTGCAAGTTTGCATACTAAACAGTGAGACTTCGAGCCCCCTTCTCTTACCCTCTTCCCCAAACCAGGCAACCAACCTTTCTAGCAGGAGATTTAATGATTCCTCTCTGAGAAAGCTGATTGGCATTTAATAAAAGATTTTCAGATATTGAGCATAGCCCAGTCAAAGTCAAGCCCACTTCAGCTACATGTCCATCAGAGGTTGGCGAGGGATACTGCTCCAAGTTGTCCTCACCCTGGGACTCAGTGGAGCAGCCGTTATCAGGCACGTTGGCCATCATCAAGGCAGAAGGAACTAGTGTTGTGAACTCTGCACAGATTCCTAAAGTTCCCCATGGAATGACACATATCATTCCCAGACAATTTTCATTGACCGTAGCAAATCATGTGGCCATGTCTAACTTTAAAGTTGGTAAGGGAGTGAAACTTTACCATGTGCCTGGAAGGAGAAGTGGAATATTTGTGAACAACTTGGACAGCAGCACTCCCATCTGGTCCTCAAATATTCTATGTACTTCCCACATGCGATGTACACTTATCTCTCCTTGGGGTAGATCGCTCTACTGACTCATCTAGTAATGGCATCAAGCTCAACCTCTGGAATAATGGTACATGCTACCAGTTTCTTCATCACAGGATGATGTTCAGGAGTCTCTATTTCAAGTACACATGTGGCTCCCAGAAATCTGGTGACCCAGGAATTAAACACACACGTGCACGCACACACACATGCACACACACACACCACACCCCAAAGCAAAAAGCCAAATAACAAAATAAACAAATTACTTGCCTCCTTTCCATCCTCCCAATATATAATCAAGGAACAGGACAGAACAACTCTACTTTTGTTCAGAAAGGGGAGCGGGGGAGCCATGCAGTGGATAGTGGTGAATGGTCTGGGCAGTCATGCTTAGGATCCCCTGATCTCAGAGAGGAAATGTTCCTTTCCCTGCACTTGTTCCCCGGCCCACTGTGTTTTGTGGTTCCTTGCTCTGCCTTTTCCAATGTTCTTCCTTTTTTTAAATTATCCTTCATTGCCTCATTTGAGGTGGAGGTTGGGGAATATGCCTTCCTTTTGAACAGAGCAGACTTTTTATCCTACTTCCTCTCCATAGATCATGGGGGCTCAGGGGTCATTTTAAGTTTTGAAGAGTCACAGCCCAGAGTGATAGTTTGTTTGGCAATATAAAGCTCTCAAAAACATAGTTATTATTATTTATTTGATTATAGTCAGTTTCATGTGCAAATAGCCACACCCACACATAGTCATTTTATTAAAAAACTTCTTAAATTTGCTATATATATTTGCTCTCTTGCACTCATGCCTTTTTCTCTCTCAAATCAATTACAGTTACCTTGGAAAAATCTGATCAGGCTTTGCTGGGAGAGCCATACCTGTAGCCTCATACCTAAGTCATTTTTTTCATTTGAAAGGATTTTCTGGATGCCCTTCCTTTTTTTTTAAATGAACATCTTAGTCCATTCAGGAGTTTTAGCATTGGAGATGGTGGCCATGCTTTTGAGGATCTTACTTTAAGGTTAATTTATAATCATTCTTTAAAATTTTTTCTCATAGACCTTCTTGGTTTTTTCTATTACTATTTGGGTTTGAGAAGCAGCTCCCTCTTCCAACCATGAAAATGGTTGACACTGACTCTGTTCCTTTGTATTCCTACTTGGATACTCACAAGTTCTTTTCTAAGCTCATCACTATCTTTTGTATTTAGCTTTATACCAAATGCAACTAACATCAACAAATGCACACTACTAACAGTCCGGTTCCCTAGGCAACAGGTTCATCAGGTTATTGTATTAGGGTTCTCCAAAGAAACCAAACAGATAGGATGTATCTATATCTATTATCTATATCATCTATATCTATATCTATGTCTATATCTATATCCATCTCTCTCTCTCTCTCACTTTCTCTCTCCGTACATAGAGAGTCTGAAGGTCTGAGAACCAGGAGAGCCAATGATGTAAGTTCTAGTCCAAATCTGAGGCTGAAGGCAGAAGACCTATGTCCCAGCTCTAACACAGTCAGACAGAGGGGAAGAATTTTTTCTTATTCAGCATTTAGTTCTATTCAAGCCCTCAAAGAAGGGATAAGGCCTACCTGCAGTGGGAAATGAAATCTGCTTCATTCAGTCTACCTAATCAAATGTTAATCTCATCCAGAAACATCCTCTCAGACACTCTAGGTAGTGTTTAGCCAAATATCTGGACACCTTGTGGCCCAGTCAATTTGGTACATAAAATTAATCATCACAGTTATTTTCTATTTTTCAAGGTATCAAAAGTTTTACCAAATGTTTCCCGATGTCAAATGTTTCCCCATTGCATGACATGGATCACCATTCCTCCACTCTCTGGTAAGTTTTCTTGTCCCCCACTGCCAGACCCTTAAGCTGGTGCCACGTATTTTAGGTATTTGATGTGGCAGCCCCCCACTCCATGTGTCTATTTCTATTTCTTCAGGATAGTATAGGTTATGCTCTAGTAACAAACAATTTTGGAACCTCAGTGGCTTATATTAACAGAAGCTTATTTCTTACTCACGTTAACTGTTTCTTGTGGATTGTTTAGGGGTTCTTCTCCGAGTCATCCTCACTTTAAGACAGAATCTGATGCAGCCACCGTCTGAAGTTCTGCAGCTTGCCATGGCAGAGGGAAAGAGGACATGCATCATCTGCTCACTTGCTGTTGGTCAAAGCAAGTCACATGGCCACAGCTAACTTCAAAGGCCACAAGTCAGATCATATGCCTGGAAGGAGGAGAACCAAAATATCTTCATGTCCCGGATGATAACCACCCAAGTCCAGCTCATGCACACAAGATCTCCAATCAGTTTCTTAGTGGCTTTCTCTTAAACATGAATGGAGAGCTAAGGATCGCCCAAAACTTGACAAAAGTCTCTAATATGAAAAACAGAGCCCAATGCAAACAAAGGTTTAAAAAAGGAACTAGAAGAAAAAAGACAATTGAGGGAACAGAAGGAAACTTTAAGAAAGTCCTTCAATTGATCTCAGAATAAAAATGAAAAGAAAAACAAGATGCTATGAAAAGGAACAATCAAAAAAGAAGGAAGTGCCCTTAACAACTAAATACAATAAAAGGAATTTTAAAATTCAATGGAGGAGTTTGAAGGTAAAGTTGATAAAGCGGAAAAATTATCCAGTAGGTGCAGAAGAGATATGGATTGATCCAGAAAGCCCATCCTTCAATTAATAGGAGTTACACAGAGACAAGGTATTTTTCAAAGAAATATTTCCGGGAATATCCCAGAACTGAAGGCAATTATATTCCATATTGAAAGGGCTAACAAGTGCCCAATACAATGAATGCAAAAACTTCTACCTCAAAGCCCATTGTTGTCAGTGTTCAGAATACTATTGATAAGGAGAAGCTCCTAAGAACTTCCCGGGAAGGGGGCAGTTGTGATGGATGGGAGGACAGTCCCAGTGTTAGGGATCAAGATGGCGCTGGTCTTTCGACGGCAACTTGAAAGCTAGAATAATAACCAAAGATGATGACCCAGGATTCAGGAAACTGCAGGATGGAAGTGAAAGAAAATCCCTGGAAGGAAGTGGACAAGGGTTACAGCTGTATAGTGGGCCTAGAAAGCAGGCAGTCCCACTTGGAGCCCAGGAGTGGAGGCCCCCAGGGGTGGAGGGGGGTTGTTCCAGGAGTGTGGGAATTAGCAATGAGGAGTGGTGGGGCAGAGAGCGGCCTATTTATATCATAGGACTTTTCATCTTTTTAAATGATGTGTGTATATTATTTTGTTAAAACAAAACCCCAATTTAAAAGTGTCTTGGTGTAGCAGTGAATTATAAGTTGGAAAAACCATGACATTGATTTCTGATTCTGGTCACCAACTCATTGTGTGACCTTGACCAAGTCATTCAACCTCTTCAGTAACATAGTTCTTATTTATTCATTTACAAAATAAGGCAGCAGGCTTAGATGACTCCTTAGGTTCTCTCTGGCCCTGTGTTCCAGAATTCTAGCAGGTACAAGTGTCGCGGTCACATGATGTGGAACAGCCACTGTTCCTCAGAATTGTCCTCCCCTTGAGGCTGATGTGCTGTTGTGTGAATCTGATGCAATCTCCTTTCCAAGGAAGGCCCAGGCCTGAGGGTGAGGAGCTGAAATCCAGGGCCAAGTGTGGGTTGCATGGGAAGGTGGCTGGTGCATACGGTTCATTTAGATGCTTTTAGTTCTGTATCCTCGGGTCCCTCTGAGGCTCCCTGCTGTGTAATGGGGCTGGCTAGAAGCTGATCTGGCAGCTCGTTAACACTCAATTAAAGCTCTTCTCTACAGTATGGCATTAACTTTTAAAAAATTTATACATGCAATTGAAGGAATTAAAGTGCAACTGTGGTTTTCAAAGCAGCTCATGTGAGGGAGGCTGTGAAATTGTTCTCATCTGCCCAGTATTCAGTTTTCAAATTTATATGTGTAATTGAGTTGGAAATTAAAGTGCAGTTTTAAGGTGGGTGTGAGTGTCTAACATGGCACCATATTAACCACTTTAAATTTATAAATGTAATTAAAATGGGATTACTTTGGAATTAAAGAATATAGGAAGAAAGAGATACATGCTTTTTCTTGGGGATATGCTACTTTTCCTCCTTCCTATAATCTGAATTCTTGATGAGTATGTTGTCGCCAGAGTCTTAACTCCTGTAGAATAGGGAGCTATATTTCCCACGCCAGAGCAGTAAGGTTATCCTCATCACTTTTGACACCACCCTTCCTTGCTTCTCTTTCCCATGTTGAAAACAAGATCTACTTCCCACAGGATTTTGGAGGGTGTACAAATTGTACACTTGTCATTTTAAGACTCATTAGTCCTGAGGATGTTAACTTACCTTAGTGATGTTATGGCAGAGATCCAGAGATTACATTTTCCAGTTCCTGGAGTTATGCATGAACTGGTTTTCTGGAATTAAGGGAACAAGTGCTGTGGACACCTCTATGTGCAAGTGCCAGGCTGGAAGCCTCTTGATTTCATCCCTAGATTGAACATGTTGCTTTTTCAGATGGGGTGGCCCACATACAGAAGGCACCTTCTGGCTCATCAGGAGTGTGCAAGGTGGGAGAGATGCTGGTGAGAAACATGGGCAGTTCCCCATCCTTCCATGGATCCAAACAGCATATTCTAGAAAATTAGAGAATTACTCTGTTGCTTGTCTTTTCTAACTCCTATGATATTGTCAGAAAATTCTTTACATATTTTCTCCCCTTCTGGTTTAGACTGATTCCTTTAAGACCTCTGGTTCTTCTAATTGTGTGGTTAGGATATGTCTGAATTATCTGGAGAATGCCCATGGCTCTGGAAAATTCCAAGGTAAAGATTCACTCTGCTTGTTCTCGGAGATGATGAGACATAGGGGATAGACACCTGTGAGGGCTTGGCTCCAAATGCTCCATCTTCCCTGCCCATCGTGCTTCCTTCAAGGCAGGGGCTGGTCTATGTTCTCCTGTTACCCCTCCGTCTTCCCTCGTTGCCACTCAGTTGGCCCCACTGTCTGTCCCAGAGCAGTGCTTAGTGCAGTGGGAGGATAATGAGTGACTTTGGTAAGCAACTCCACACCAAGTCCTGAATCCCCAGGCATCCCTGGCTTTCTTAGGCCAGCACAAACTGTCCTGTCTGGAGGTCTTACCCTCTTTACTGTGCTGAGCAAGGGGAGGGGGATGGGTGTCACCTCATTGTGTCTGTAATCTCAGCCCCTTTGTCATTCATCCTTGTCATTTTCAGAAGTCTTTGAATCAAGACCCCTTTCTCCTTTTTTTCTCCTAATACATTTGCATGCTCATTGAGGTGAAAAATTACATGATTTCAAGATTTCACTGAGTCCTGTTTCAGACCCTAGGCCTACTTAGCAGGGCCATCACTTGGTAATTAGGCTGGGACTCACAGTCCTTATTTGATACCCGTGTGGCTTCAATGTGAGGACATACTGCTCTGTAGCCCCCAGGGTGCCTCTCTGTCCCATTCAGAGTTGTCTACATGATTTATACACTCCACTGAGGGCAGATCCAAGGAAAACCACCATGTTACTGCACAGTGAATCATGGTAAATGAATGACTGGAAGAATAAAGGAGTGGACCAATTCATTAAAAAAATTCTGCTTAAAAACTTCATAAGAAAAGGCTAAGCCTTAATCTTTGATAAGAAAGTTAGTCTTGATATTAAAAAAAGACAAAAAAAACCAAAACAAACAAGAGGACATCACTGACTGCTTTGCTCTGTGCTGTGTGTCACCAAAGATTTGCAGGAACCTCAAAAAAATACATAAAGGACAACAGGTTAGAAATTGAGAAATATAGGGTGAAGAGAAAGGATAAATGAGAAAACAGTAAGCCCTCTTTCCCCCTTTTTTTGAAAAACAAAAAAGAAAATTTGTGTTATAATTGCTGGTTAAAAGAAATACAAACAGTGGTGCCTACCAACACATAGGGCACAGCCGACAGGCAGTTACCCAGGGGCGCACTGCGGGCCCTCAGAGCAGGGAGCGTTCTGCGCTGTTTGATGCATAGGATTTGCCTTGGCTGCTAGGAAACATGGAGTCAAGTTTGCAGCTGACCCATCCAGGTAGGTCCATCTTATATGCATTTCTATGAAGTGATCTTCACTGGACTTAATTACTTTCTCATCTATCTTTTCTCTTCAGCCCCAATTCCTCAATTATTTCAAAGTTCCTGCAAATCTGTGGTGACTTGAAGCAAAAAGTAAATCAGTCAATGAGTTAGAGATTATTATGGGATTTACTTAGAGGATGAGAGAAACCTCTCATTATACATCTTACTAAATTAACCTAACTGAAGGCAAAGCCAGAATGAATTGTCTGATTTGTGGACTCCATTTGCGGGTATCTTTACCAATTTTCAATTCATTTAGTGAGAATTGACTGCACATCTATTTAGTGCATGACCCTGGGTTGGGGAGAGGCTCCTGGAGGTACTGAGAATAACAAGCTGGACAGCGTGCTTGTCTCTTCTGGACCTTACTTCTTAGGTGGAGGAGGTGAGGGAAATGCGCTTTCCAGATGCTGGGAAGTGGGAGATAGAAGCATGTGGGCACTGACTCTATCTCTCTACACCAGTGGGTAGGTGGTCCTGCCAAAAATGAGCCCGTTCGAAGGATCAAGAGGACTTGATTTTGTAAATGGTTCCTTGAACTGCGGATGCCTCTTGAACGGCGAGAGAAGCTCTGAGTGTAAGAGAGCAGGAGAGCAGCACTGAGCTTCTCAGCTCTGGAGTGACCTTGCCTGGAGCATGTCATTGAAAGCTTCTGGGCTCCTCCATCTGCTCTTCTCTGTTCTGAGAAGATGGAATCCGGAACCTAACCAGACTCTACTGTATGTGTGTGTTCTCTCCCTGCCAATCCGTAGGCTGCCAGAAACACTCTACAGGGAAACAGGCAATAAACCTTTAAGTAAATTAGATAATTTAGAGTGATATGTGGTATAAAGGAAAATGAAACAGGGAAATGTGACAGGGTAATAGGGTGGTCAGAGGTCATTCTCAGAAGGCAGTGTTCTGGGCAGAAGAAACAGCCAGGCCAAGGCCTGTGACACAAATCATCTGGGGGTGCTTATGGAACTGAGGGAGGCCCAGAGCAAGGGGACACTGAGGAGAAAGGCTGTCAGTGAATTTGGAGAGACTCTCAGGGCCAGATCGTGACGAGCCTCGGGGGCCATGGAAGCAGTTATTCCAAGAGCAATGGCAAGCCCCTGAAGGGTTTTAAGCAGGAGGATGAT
The DNA here is from genome assembly GCA_031878705.1 of Tapirus indicus. Taxonomy (NCBI): domain Eukaryota; kingdom Metazoa; phylum Chordata; class Mammalia; order Perissodactyla; family Tapiridae; genus Tapirus; species Tapirus indicus. Next base: position 82,465,486 of record CM062924.1, on the reverse strand, counting down.
ATGATCTGACTTATGTTTTAAAAGTTCTCTGACTCCTTTACTGAGAATGAATTAGCAGCGGGGGTGGGGGGTGCGGAGAGTAAGAGTAGAGCAGAGAGACGAGTTCAGGGCTGTGTCTGCAGTCTGGGGGAAAGAGCAGGGCGGTGTCGTGGTGGTCCAGATGTCTGGCCAAGTCCTGGCCAGCTGGCTGGGATGTCTTCCCGCCGTCACCATTATTGGTCACACTGACTGGGCCTCTGCACCTTATTCTATACTGAGGCCCTTAGAGCCCACACCACACACTTTAACAGGTGGTTTAATGTATTTCCATCATGTAAGTGTTTCCTAAGCCAGACCATCTTAATTAGACTGTGAGTGTGTCTGGGGCAGATGCTTATGCTCACAGCTGGGAATGCTTGCTTAAATTACAGATCAGGGGAAAGGTGTGGTGTGAGAAGTGTGTGTGTGTATCAGATCTACCTCAAACTAGCTTCCAAGGCCTCAAATTCCTTTATTCCTGTGATTGGGATGTTAAACACTGGTAATGAGCATCGTGGAAACACTCAGACATTCTGGGAAAGTCTTTTTACTCACTGGGCCTCGGTTCTCATTTCTGTAAAATGACCATGTTAGATCTAAAACGTCCTGTCCAGCTCAAATGTGAACAAAGACCTCTGTCCTGGACTTGGACCTGTACAGTGTCTGACAGCCTTTGAGAAACTCCCCTTGATGGGATGGCGATGATGTGAGTGCCTGCTGCTTGGTATTTAAATCTGCCTGGTTCTCCTATGGAAGTACAATTCTTCCCCTTACCTTATTTATACCATTTTTTTTTTTTTTGCCCAGAATTCTTCTCTCCACAACATTTCCCCCAGATTAATGTAAAGGTAGGTTTTAGCCTAAACCAAATAATCAGTAACAGCAAATGAGTGAGGTGTTACTGTGACATTGGAGGAAATAACTGGCTGCCGAGTGGAAGCGAAATCTCCCATGAGGCTGGAGTCCAAACTGGTGACAGATTCACTGCCTCGTCCCTTCTAGGCTGAAGCAACTTGAGGGCAGTGTCCTTGTTCCTGTGTCTGGGACCATGTCGAGCTTACTTGCAGGCACTTAACACCTGTTTATCGTTATCGTGAAGACTGACAAATGATGGAATCCCTCCTGCCACCCAACATGTGGAAAGGTAATTGCTGCTTGAGCTGGTATCAGTTCAAACCGTGCCGCTGCGGCTGAGACAAGGACTCTGCCTTATCTTGAAACCTCACAGCTGCTAGAGGCTGCAGGCCAACGTAATTTGCTGGTGCTTTTTAACTCAGCAGAAACTTTTCAGCAAACATATCAAACTCTTAATGGGGTTTTTGAAAGTAAATCTCCTGTTTGAAGTGAGAGGGAAAGAAATAAAGTTATTATTTCATTTCTCTTCTTTAAAAGAAATTCCTTTTAATTTGGGGGAGGGGAGTGTTGAATGCAATGGGGGTGGAAAAATGACTCTCAAAGCAAGTAGTCCTGTTGGAGCATCAGCCTCATGCAGCCACTGGTCGGCCCGGGAGCCGTGCAGATCAAATATTAAGCACCAGGGAAGTGACAGTGTGGTTGCTGCAGACATAATCGGATGAGTAGTTAAAGGTCTGGCATTCTTTGGGGAAACAAATGATGGATCAACCCTGCAAAAATAAATAACCTGACTCTTTAGATCTATGTGGCAACTTTAAATATTTAATAAAGCTGTATGTGTATGAAGAATTTGTCCTCAGCCCGCTCCTGGTTGCCTGTGATTTTTGGATGACTTTCTCAAACAATTCTTTTCAGGGACTTCTGATATAGGCCATGGGTGCAGGAAGCACCATTTAAAATTCTTGTCCCATCCCTTTCTTGGCACAGTGTTCATCCAAGCCTGCGATAACACATGACCAGTGGGGAAGCTGAGTTTTGGAGGACAGTGTTGGGGATGGGGGCCATTTGGGGCATTGGCATACCTCACAGACATCCATCACAACTTGTATCTGCAGCTGGGAAGCAGCACGTTGAACCCAACACATGACACAGCTCAGAAAAGTAGCTGATTCCTGCTGACAGTTGTTCATAGCCACGAGGATTTCTAGGCTGGAAGGCCTGGGATGAAGAGGATGGCAGGGCAGTGCCCTGAAGCAGCCTTTGTGGTTCACATCATGCCCCACAGGAGGTGGGGGCCCCATTAGAAGATGCTACTCGACATTTAGTGCTAGAAGGCACATACATGTGAAAGCAGCGACATGGCTCTGCATTGTGTGTGAGAATGAGCAGTTGCCTCTGTGCTCAAGGAGTGCTAGAGATGGATGGGGCAGGTGGCCAGAGTTGCACTGCCTTAGTTGTAATAAGTTTGTCTGAGGAGGGCACGAGGTGGAAGCTGCAATGGATGCACCCCTAAGGTTGCCACTGCTAGACGCCTGCTTCTACTTGCCTGGTGGCTACAGGTGAGTAGCAACTGTCAGCTGATAACTATTGACTGGTGACTGATGGGACACATAGCGTCAAATGGGTGTGACCTGTTTACTTAGGGAATGTCAAAATTTTTAGTATTATTTGGAGATAATACTGAGTTTAACAGAATTCAGAGATGCTAAAGGCTGCTGATAGAGATTGCCAGGAAGGTGTTTGGTTTGGATTCATTGAAGGGACAAGATGCAAGGTCACTGACCATTTTTATGCTCCACTGTCTAAGTAATTAGACAATGGTCCTCAATAATGAATGATTTCATTTACTAAAGTCAAAGCATATTAATTAAGTGCTTATTATATGTTAAGTCTTATGCTAAGGATGTGGCCCGAAAGATGTGATCTTGGCTCAAAAAAGCAGTCGGTCTCTACCAGAACTGTGATCTAATGAACAGGATGATACCTGTTGATCTTACTGGATAGTTTGTTCAAGTATGTTCTTTGGTAAAGAGTAAAGAGTAGAACATTTATTCAGGAAGAATCTCTGTGGTTATTCCTACAACTTCAGGTCAAGTGGGAAAAATAGGTAAAGGCAAGGTTGTTTGGAATTTAAAGACCCATAATTAAACTTGGGAACGAGCAGAAGAAGCAGGCTTTGGTAGTAGAGTCAGATTATTGCCTTTGTATGTGTGCATCTGGGACCAGGCTTAGCAAATCCAAACCAGCGTGTGCTAAAGAGAGCAGATGGAGAGGTGGATCCTTCTTCTTGGGTCTTGCTCAACCCTGACAATGCAACAGATGGCCCCTAACAGCCAAATGAGGACAAGTTGGGGCACACAATGGGCCTACCCCACTCATCTGTGTGCCCTGGGTTTCCCAATGACCCAGAGAGGAGGGAAATGCAGGCTGCGTGGGACGTGGTTTTCTGGGGCTGATCTTCACATTGAATAGAAGAGAGATGGAGTGAGGGTCATGGAGAAAGGGAGGCTATAGGGAGGCTCTGATGGCTTGCTTTCCTGGAGTGACAGCTGGCAGGCAGCTGTGGAGAGATATTGTGTATGTGTTAACAGCCACAGTGACTGGGTGTTTATTGAATTGCTGTGGATTTTCTAAAAGCAAAGCAAGCATACTAAATTGCTGCAAATTACCAAGGGTTTTCCTAATGTTCGATAAAAATACTGTGAACATTTAAGGACGCAGGCTCGGCAAACAGTTCTGAATGTGGTTGTAGGGAAGCTCTTGCTTTGAGAACAAATACACTGGCTCTTCAATACAAATAAACGGAGTTAGTAGAATGATGATTGTAGCAGAGGCTGGACATTACAGATTTGAGTTGACAACCCTTCGTTTTTCAATATTTGCTTCCATTCATTTCAAGCTGTGTTCCTCTGCCTGGCATCTACCTCTGCCTCTGCCCATGGAGAGATGACTATTTTGATGTACTGCCTTGTGAGACACAGTGCACCTCAAATCTGGTTGTAGCTGCTTATCTTCTGGTTCAGAGATAAAGCAAGTGTAGGAGGATGGGCTAGTTTTTAATTGTCTTCCTTAATGGTCCCCAGCTTTTGTGACCTTTCTCAGTGTCCCAAAGGCTACCAATCACTGTCAAGGAACAGGACTATCTTGAAGAAGGCAAGACGAGGGGTTTAGACTAGGACACACCTGTTTGGAAATTAAATCCCTCCATGCTCCATACCTGGTTTCCTCAGGTTCAACCTAATTTCTTTCTGTCCCTGGGGCTTTGCAATTTTGCTCCTTTTCCTCCTTGCCTTAGGTTGTGTTCTTTGGACAGAAATAAATGATAATTTTTTTTCCTAAGGAAAAAAGTATCACGAGACTTGGAGGTTTGTGGCTTCCAGCCTTGTATTGAGAAACACAGGAGAGTTGGCCCTCTGTGAATTAAATTACACCCCAGTTTAAAAATCAAAAGAATAACTGTTGAGGGGCCAAATGTTCTTTGGGTTAAATCAGTTCAAAGCATCAGGAAAATTGTTAGAAATATTTGAAGAGCACAGCAGGTGTCTAGGTTTGCATTTCTTAACCTGTGTCATTTGATGTTTTGCTTCCATTGGGAGGGTATGAGGAATTTCATTGCCTTCCAGCAGTTAAATTGCTTTCAGGAATCCTATACTAGCCTGGGTGGTTAGCAACAAAATTTCAAGGAATAGGTGCTCTGTCTCCTATCTGATAATAATTATTGTGGCTAACACCATCACCTTCAAGTCTCAGTTTGGAATTCTTTTGGTCATGAGATGATCTCATTGAAAACCAAAAAGATTGATATAGTTTCCCAAAGCAGTAAAGGTATACTTTAGCAGTATGTCCAGGCATGGGAACCAAAGGTATTGAGGTTTCAAGATAGTCCAGAAGATTAGGAGAGAAGACCCAGTACTTTTGAGTTAGACTAGATGCTTCTCTAATCAAGATATTTAGTGGGCAAGAAGCAACAGAGAATACAGCTGGGCCAGAGAGGGATACGACTAGTAAAGGTACAAGGCACAATTGGAAATGAAGAGGAAACCAGAGCCACATATTGACTAGCCACAGCACATCAGCCCAGCCATTATGGGACCGGCATTGGGGGTGAGACAAATAGGAGAAGACAACCAGCAATGGGATAGAAACAACAGATGTTTTCCCTCAAGAACAATTACTGAGCAGTAATCACAGGAAGAGGCAGACTCCTGCTGCAAGCAGATGGACTTTATTAGAGCCTTACAAATTGGTGCTCTAAGCCCCATCTGATGATCTTTGAGTCCTTAGCTAGGATTCACTCTCTCCTGATGGGACAAAGACCTCATTAACCTTCTAGAGGAAGCTGAGTGGATTCTAGAGGTGGCCTTCTTGAAGCATGGCTCCTCTGGGTTGAAGAGGAGCTCTGGGGATGAAACTGAACTTTTCTAGGGTGTGATCCCATTGCAGGACCAGGAATCTATGCTGCTGGGTGGCTATGTTCGTAAAAGTGGTCACAGAATCGAACATGTGTGTGACCTCCATCTCTCTGAGTGCCACTATTCTTATCTGTAAAATTAGGGAGTTGGGTTTCCTGATCTCTTAGGTTCCTTCCATTTCCTAAATTACCAGGTTCAATCTCTCATGCTATATGTCAAATTCCTTGGGGGAAAAAATTAAGGGAAGACAATTGTGCAATGTCCTGTGGACAAAGCTCACAGACATGTGTCCCTGGAAAAGCCTATTCATCAATCTATCTGTCCATCCATCCATGGATTCACTGGCACTTTCAATGATTAATTCATTGATTCAATAAGCATCATTGAGCACTTATAGGATAGCCAAACCCATGATATTTTAAGTTCTGTGAAGGCAAGGACTATGTTCTTCATGTTGACACTATATCTCTCCCCAGTGCTTGGCAAATGATAAATGCTTAAATATTTGCCAAATGAATGAGAAAGATAACTACACTACCTCTTTTATAAGAAGAACAGGGTGGGGAGTGGTTCTGCTTCACCCTAGTCCATTTTCCTGATTTTTTGGCAGTTGTACATATTTCAGTGCTAAATAAATATTTGTTAAAGGAAGGAAGGAATCTGTGCAGCCACAGGTGTTTGTGTTTGTACGATTTGGCCATATGCTTGTATACTGTCTCCTTAGGCAGTGTGGTGTTGTGAGGAAGGAGTGATGGGTCTGGAGTCACGGGATCCGGATTCCCCACTTCATTCTGTTTCTAGCAAGCTGTGCCAATTTGGATAAATCATGGAGCCTTGCTGGACCTCTCTTTTCTCATCTGTAAAGTGAGAAATCTCTTTTGGCTCCTTCCAGGTTTAAAGTGCATGATGAGAACATGAGGAATAAAAGATGAAGGCGGAGAGTACGCCCCAGAAGATGATAGCTGTTATTATTTGAAAGGCAGGGTCTTGTCTTCCTCATTGCAATAATAAGGAAAGGATTGCATATCCTTTGAGTACTCGGTAAATTCTTTTGATTTACAATAGTAAAATAATTGAGAAGTGTTTACTTAACAGACACTTTCGTAGGGATCACTATGTGACAGGCACTGTTATACATGCTTTACAACTATTAATGAATTTAATCTTCACAACAATTAGATGAGGTGCGTACAATCATTGGCCCCACTTTACAGAGCCGAAAACTGGGACCCAGAGGAGTGGAATCAGTGCCCTGTGGTTCCCCAGCCTGAAAGGGGCAGAGCCAGCATCTGAAGCCAGGTGTTCCGGCACTAAAGTGTGTGGTCTCAGCCACTTTGCTATGCTGTGGCGTGCTTCCACCATGTCATTTTCTATGATGGCTACAACAGAATATGAACCTTGATTCCTACCATGAGGTTCTCAGAGTCTAATTGGGCACATGAAATATTTAGAGAATGAGAGAGTGGGCAATAAAGCCACAATGGGAGGTATAGATCATTGGAGAACAGGAAAGCATATAATTGGTACCTTACTTCTATATAACACTTTACGACTTTCTGAGTGTTTTTACATCTATCATCTCCTTTGCTCCCCATAACAGCCATCATTATTTATTGAGGGCTCACTACATGCCAGGCACTGGGCGAAGTGCTTCACTTATGTTATCTCAACCAGCCTCACAGCAAGCCTATTTTATAGGCATCAGTTCTATTTTAGTGTCAAAAACCCAGTTCGACTTGTTCATGTAAACAAAAGTAGGGGAGTTAGAACTGGCTTCAAGCACAGCTGGTTCCAGGGACTCAAACAATATCGCTGGACTTCATCTACTTCCCTTCCCCCCTCTATCCCTCTCCCCTCCTATTGTGGTTCTGGTTTCCTCTATGTTGGCTTCACTCTCAAATGAATTCTTTCCTAAAGGTGGCTCTAGACAGCCCTAGACTAATGTCATCCTTACTGCAAATGAGTGTGCGTTTTCAGCAAACATCCTGGAATTGCGCTTCATGCATGTGGCCTATCTTTGAACTGGTCATTATGGCCTGGGGGATGGAATATGTTGATTGGTCGGATCTGAGACACAAGACAAGCCCTATAACTCCTGGAAGGAATCTACCCATCAGACCCCACAGGAAGATAAAGACAATGTTTCTAGAATAAAGGAGGATGGATAGCGTGCAGACACAAAACTAAAAAGTACATGATGATGATTTTCCCTGTTTTGTGGAAGGGGGAACAGGCTATCAGAGGCTGGTGCTTTGACGAGGGCTACACATCTAGAGAGAGCAGAGCAGGGATTTGTGTGAGGTGTGTCTGGTTCTTCTCATCCATTTTACAGATGGAAAAAGAGAGGCACAGACTAGTTGAATGCCTTCTTGATATATCTAGATAGAGGGGGAGGTTCTAGGAATCAGGGCAGTGCTTTCTGTAGAGTGGCAGCTGACAAAGAGAGTCTTGAGACAAACATCTCCACTGTCTTAGGAAGACTATGTGGGATAAAAAAATCTGAACAATTTGCATTTCATCCTCTGTCAAAACCTGTGACTCAGGCTTTTGAACCACAGCTTCTGGTTGAAAATCCACATGGTCCCTAAATTTGGAGTAGAGACGTGAGTGGTTCCTATTCGGTGGCTTCTGTCGTAAGTTGTATTTCAAAACATGGTGCGGGGTGGTGGCACTAGGCCCAGGGAACTGGGGACTTTGGCTGTGAGTCAGAGGGAGCAGACTTGCTAGTGGACCTCCACCAACACTGCAACACACAGACAGTCAGAATGCTCATCCCCCAGGGTTGTGCGCAGCTCTCTTTCTTTACATCTAGTCTTTGGAAGAAGCTAACCTGGTCAGGGACCAGAGTTCCAGAACGAGCTCACTGAGAAATCTATAGGAAGTGTTGTGTGGTGGGAAAGCACCACTGAAGGGGTCAGATTGCCCCCTTGTCTAAATATTAGTTTTGTTGTCATCAGCTGCGTGGCCTTGGGTGTCTTAGCTAACCCCTCTGTGGCCATTTCCCCATCTGTGAGATGGGACCTGTAGGGGAGGCTTCCTTTATTCAAGAGACAGGTGTCCTTAGACTGAGATCAGACCACAGTAGTGGAAAAGGCCCCTCACCACAGACAGGGTTCCCTAGCTAAGGAGGAAATGGACAACCCATCAGTTCTAAGCAGCAGTCCTAGAGAAAGTGTGCTCAGAGAGCTGGCTCCCATGTTGCCCTTCATGCCTGTGGGAGCATGTGACCGTGCCTGCAAGTGGTAGGCAAACACTCTCCTTGGCTCCTATCTCCCACACATACCATGACAACATGTCCTCCTAGCTCTGTCCCTTTGGGTCCTCTGCCCAGTCCCCTGAGGTCTGTGAGCATAAACTTGCCTATAGCTCACCCCCTCCCTCCTTGCCTTTCACCCAAAGACCAGACCCTGGGGGACTGGGTGGGGGTCCTGATACGACTGACCGGGTTCACACCTCTGTGCCTCAGCTGGGTGCATGAGCAAGTCTCTCTGTATGGTCTCAGCCTCAGTTTTCTGACTTGTTCTTGTAAAGAATAAATCAGATAACATTTGCAAGTGCTTAGCTGATTATTTTGTCGTATTACTCAGAGACTGATAATGTGACTCTTGAGGCCCTGAGGCCTCCATGTCACCTTTCTCCCCTGACAGGCCCAGGAAAGCCCACCTCTGTGTGTCCTGAGGGGCATCGACCTGGCGCCCCCAGGGCTGAGTGTGGGTAGGTGCCTGCATGACTGCGCTCCATTCCAGCTCTGTGGGCTCCCTTCTCACCTGCTTCTACTCATTATCTTCTAACCTCCTTCCAACCCCGCGGTCAGTCCTGCTCTGTCTCAGTTATTCTTCAGTTTTTCTCTCTCTACCCTCTCACCTACCTCTGCTCCGTCTGGTCCTAAGAGCTATTTGTACCCTGTCAGATAATAAAGGATGCTCATCAGAGCGAGTTCCCAGTTCTGCACAAGGCAGCCCCCTCCCTCCATTCCAGGGGATTTGGGAAAAGGGAAATGTGTTCTGTGTCATTCTTCCCCAGTCTGACCATCTGTAGGGGCTTTCCTGCCATTCACTTTCCCCCGACTAGCATCTCTTCCCCTCACTCTCCCTCCCACTTTATGCCTCTCCCTGCTTTTCCACATGCTTCCCAATCCTTCTCCCAATCTCTTCCCAAGTGTCCTTCCCAGCATCTGGGATAATCCCCTCCTTCCCCACCCTCAACCACGTGCTCTTCTGCACCTATCTTCTCTAGTAGGATGTCCCCGACTGTAGGAGAGGAAGGAGAGCTTTCGTAGTCCTCTAAACCCGCCCCACCATCGGCTCCAGGCCTGGGTTGTCGACATGAGGAGAAGGTAACGTGGTGTGTTTCCTTTGTTCTAGTTCTCAAGTAAGAAGTTTGTCCCCTTTCCCATCCCAAATTTCCCACTTGCACACTGCCATTGCAAAGTGGGTACAATGAGATTCTTCACCAGCACAGCACACTGTTGACCCCACTTTAACCCTTGTTATTAGGGGTGCTGTGTCAGCAGCTCAGCTCCTCATATGCTGATCAAGCAGGCCTGGTCCTGGCCTTGGCGTCGGTGTGTGGTGCTGAGAATGTGGCTCTGGATGAGAGGATCTGGGCCTTATCCCCAGGTCCTGCTCATGACCCCATGGCAGGCAGATCCTCAGCTCCCTCATCCATAAAAGAGGAGTGGAACCCAGGCTGAAGGGGGATTGGAGAGCCTAGTGCACATTATGTGAAAATGCCTTATAAGGTACAGAGAATAATATAAATGATAGAGGTATTTTTATTGTGGTAAAATACACATAACACAAAATTTATCATTTTAATAATATTAAAGTGTGCAATTCAGTGGCATTAAGTACATTCACAATGTTGTGCAACTATTACCTCAGTCTAGTTCCAGAATATTTCCATCACCCCAAACAGAAACCCATCCCCATTTCCTGCTCCCCCCAACCCCTGGCAACCACTAACCTACTTTCTCTCTCTATGAATTTGCCTATTCTGGATATTACACATAAGTAGAGTCATACAGTATGTGGACTTTTGTATCTGGCTTCTTTCACTGAGTATACTGTTTTCAAGGTTCATCCATATTGTAGCATAAATCAGTACTTCATTCCTTTTTATGGCTGAATAATATTCCACTTTGTGGCTATATAACATTTTACTTATAAAAAGGTAGTTTTAATTTGAAATCTCATCCAGAGACTAGTAATCATAACAGAGAAGAAGTGATTTGAAACTAGGGGACAGGGATGCTTACCCTGGAGTAAAGGAGTCCTGGGACCACCTTTGTAATACCTCAGAAGCTCTCATGGAAGAACTAGACCTATTTCCTGTGCCTCCTGCTGGGAAGACCAGGACCAATGGGCGACAGTTCTTGACTCACTTCTGATAGGCTTGAGGAAACCTGGTAGGACTAGGGAGTGGTGATTTGGGGACCTTGGAGCCATTGAGAACAGTGATGTGATAGAGGGTAACAAATGGCACTGAGAAGCTGTCCAGTCAGGACTTAGGAGCAGCCACAGGAGTCTGACGGGAGGTGGGTGTGAAGCCCTGGGCCAGAGCTGGGGCAAGTGCAGGTGGCCATGAGTGCGTAGAGAGGCAGGGGTTGAGGTAGAAGAGGAAAGGAGCATAGGACCCAGGCCAGGAACAAAATTTGAGAGTTGCTCATAAGGGTTTAACAGCTCATGGAATCTCAAGAGCAGTTCTTTCTCTCCATCCTGGCCCTCACTACCCTAGTTCATCTTCTGGTCATCTCCTACAGCTTGCTTACAAGTTTCCTGATCCCAGTTCTTCCCCTGACTCCCCCCATGTCATTCTTACCCCTTGTCTCTCCTTTGACTTGCTAACCTTTAGATCAAGTTTTAGCTTAGATGTTTCTTCTCCCCAAAAGCCTTTCCTGACCTGCTACCCCATAACCCACAAAAATATCTCAGCTGGCATCTCTCCTATGTGTCCCCATAGGTCCCTGCACATCTCCTGCCATAGCTCTAGACTGTGAGTGCTTGTTTTCTGGTATGTGTCTCTGCAGGACTCTATTCTGGGAGGACAGGAAACAATATGTCATATCCACCATTCTAGACCAGCTCCCGGCGCATCGTAGCCGAACTGCACATATTTGCTGAATGATTTAGTGAACAAATGAATGAATGGGGCTGGTGGAGATAGCAGTTAAAGTGAGGCAGGCTTGAGCTTATTTTTCTAACAAATAACCATGGAGTAAAACACTTTGTGGAGAAACGAGTTCTCCTACATCAGAGGAGTTCCACGAGGACAAGGATTTGAGCCAGTTAAGGCAATGGGCCAGAAGACCTCTGAAACCCCATCCAGGTCACATCTTCTGTGATTTGATGACTTGAAGAACTGCTCCTTGCCCTCTGCCTGGGCCATTTCTCACACCAGCTGAAACCCTGCGGGGCCCAGGTGTGACACAGATGCTAACCAAGATTCTGCAATCTTGCAGGTGCTGCTCTTTATAGAATTTAATCTAGTAATGTATTGTCTACAGGGTCTTTTCATTAATCACCCCTCCTGATGTGGAAGCCTGGAGCGGAGGCGAGGGAGGTGATGGAGAAGAGGGATGAGGAGAATCTGACGTCTGAAGGAGCACTGTCCAGAGCCAGAAGAAGGTAAGAGCTGTGAGTAGCATGGACAATGCTGGGTTTAGGGGGATGGTGAGGGTTGAAGAACAGAATTGTGCGCTGATGATGGGCTGGACAGAGATTTCACTGTTTCCCTCTTGGTGGAAGTTGCGCAAGTTGAAAAGTTGTGATTCCAAATGCTTCCTCCACCAACTTCCCCCAAACTCTTTACTCTTGTTCTTCCTAAGGGCAGCAAAATCCACTCAACTCCTTTGTTGCAATAGTGTTGGAATAGTGCTCTACATCCAACTAATTCAAAGTACTTTCACCTCCAAAGGCTATTATCCTCTTAATTCCCTTGGTGTAGATGGGGACATTAACAGAGCCCTCGTTTTATAGAAAGAGAAAATGAGGTGCTGAGAAATGATACCACTTGCCTTGAAACTGGCCCCCTTCTGGGAGCTATTAGCAGTAGTCAAAGGGTGAAGAGAGCGGGATTAGAACCCACTGAGAAGTTGGGGTGTGGTGGTAGAGCAACGGATGGGGAACCAGTAGATACGGTAGAAGAGTCTTGGAATCTCATTACTGTTTTCAATTTCTGGCCAGGTGCCCAGAGCCCATTTGGTTTTGTTTTTCAGGAATATTTTTACTTCAGTTTCCTTCTGCAGAGTTCCTTGCCGTTTCCCTATGAGTGAAGCCTCACAGGGGCCGTTCCGTCTGCGACCATTTTATGCTGGAAACCACAGTGTGTTCGGTGAGCTATTTTCTGTTTTGGGGCCACTCCTTTCTGAGTTTTTCCTGTGTGCAATGACGCAGAGGCCCTTCATCGGAGAAGCTTCCCTCCAACACACGGGCCTGCTCCCTTTATGACATTCTTTCTTTCCTCCTCCCTTTGGACACAAAAATTGAGAACTGTAGTAAAAGGCAGAAATGTGCACAGACACAAGCTCATGAAAAGGAGCACATGGAAAGTAACAAATTCAATGCCACCCAGCAAGAGAGGGGGCCTGAGAGCAGAGATGGGGGAATAAAGTGCAGACCAGACGAAGCAGGAGACAGAGCACAGAGCAGGAGTGTACTTGGCAGTGAGGTTTCTGGGAACAGACTCATCGTATGCTGAAATAATTGTGCTCTCCTGATGCATCCTCTACCTCATCCCGGCCTGCCGTGCACAGTTGACCATCCTCTGCTAGCTGCTGCAGTAGTTTGACTCTCTGGCAGGACCCCTCACTCACCAAGGTGGAGAGGACTTGATTAATTAGCAGAGATCTCTTTCATGCAGACAGCGGCTGCATGGGGAAGGCCGGAGCTGTTTAAGGATGAAGATGGACAGTGCTTCACTGGCCCTCCTCCTCTCACCACAGCCCACACCCAGATGCTTACATGCAAACACACTCACACGCCTTCTTTCTCTACTTGCCAATGCAAAACTCCATTTCTTTCCTTCTTTCCTGGGGTAATTTCAAAGGCCCTGGACATGAGGAAATGACACTTTATCTGTTGGAAAACAGGGTGTGATGATTGAGGCAGCAGTTGGATTAAGTGGGCAGAAGTTGGGGTCTTTCCAGCCCCGGGGGCCTTTGACGTAAACTAAACATTTCCTGAAAGCTGTCAAGTGTGAGGGAAGGAAAGAGACTGGGGCAGATAAGGAGGGCAAGGGCGGCCCCCTCTGTCCTCTTCAGACCTCCACCAGGCACAGAAGCATCGTCAGCCCTTTAGTCCTTTCCATTCTCCTCTTAATAGCTTTGCCCTGTGGACAGGTCTGGGTGGTTAGGGCTTCCCCCCTTTCAGGACAAATGCATCAATCTGGGGTGCTTAGCAGGGGGCTCCCCACATTGCTCAGCTCATTAAAAGAGAGCCTTGCCTTGGAGTGGCACAGGTGATGAAGCATCATGGGGTGCCTGCCAGCTCTAATAAGACGGAATGAACTGAGGGCAGAATTAACCTGGTGGGATTAGTTCACTCTGCAGAGATGTTTGGAATCGCCTCTTATACCCCGTGCCGGGAATCTTAAACACACTCCTCTCTCAGGAGGAGCGCTGGCTGGGGAGGAGGGCGCCTGGAGAGGCTGAGCTAGAAAAGAGAAGCAAGGCTTCTGGAGAATAGAGGCCTGTGGCTGGGGGCTGCAGCCCGACTCTCTGCTGGGAAGAGGCCAGTTTTCTTCCCAGGACATGCCTCAGAATGCTGGGCTGAATTGTAACCACACAGACCAGGAGGCCCCATCACTGATGGTCCCAGGGGGGCAAGGGTTGGCAGGGAGGGGAGAAGGCAGCTAAGCCTCTCGGGGCCATGATGCACTTGGTGATACAAGGGTGCCTTGGGTTTGGACAGATGCCCAGGTTGAAATTGCAGACATTTGGCTTGCCAATTCTGATCCTAATTCAAGTTTCTCTTGGCCACAGGAGGAGGTGGAAAGAACAGAAAGAACACAGACCTGCAGCGCTAAGGGCATCCATTCAAAATTCAGCATATGCCTACTTCACACCAGGCAGTGTGCTGGGTGCTGCAGATAGAACAGAGAGACTCAAGTGGCTCACAGGCTATAAGAGAGACAAGCGGGCTACCAGCTCCAGCATGGGTCACAGGCCCAAAGTTAGACAGGGACCAATGAGGTCTGCATGGCAGAAGGAATGGGGAAGGGCTCAGGGAAGGCTTCACAGCAGGAGCAGGTTTCTTGCTTTCTTTGTCCCCCATCGGCTGCTGCATCAAACCAGTTAGAGGATCAGAGAGTATTGGGATCAGAGAGGGATCCGGAGACCCAGTGGTTCCCAAACATTGTGATTCATCCTGGGTCTGTGCTAAAAATACAGATTACCGAGCCTGTACCCAAGACTGACTGAATGAGAATTTCCCCAGTGCCTGGGAACCTGCAGTTAGACACATTTCAGGTGATTGGGGTAATTAGCTAAATTTGAGATATACTGAAGTAGACAAATCTCTTTCTTTATGGAGGAGGCAACTTAGACTCCAAGACGGGGGTGTGCAATGACTGGTTCAAGACAATGAGCTGGTGCCCGGCTAGTGCCGGGCCTTGAACCCAGACTCGGTGTTTACAGATTTAGTGGTCTCTTCACTCAGGAGGTTGTACATGATGGTTTACACAGCAGGGAGGAGCTGAGAAACATGCCGTGGGGACCCCACAACACATAGCATTCTGCGTTAAGGCAGAGTCTTCTGTGGGCCTTCAGAAGCATATTCAGAAAAGTGGGGAGAGTTGCTCACTGGCTCTGGCTGGCTGCCTCCCCTGTTAACCCCTCTAGCTCCAGACTACAGCTCACTTCATTCCTGGAAGGTCATGTTTTCCTACATGGAGGCTAGCAAAATGCCAGACTAGTGGTTCCTCAAACTCTAAACACAGATGGTGGCATTAGGAGGGAACAAAGCCTTACCACAGAAAGTTGCCAAACTCTTGTTTCCAGAGACAATGCTGTGAAAAGTCATGGAGCAGGAAAAGTGTAACTTGAGGGCGTAATACCTTTCTTGAAAGAGCACTGGATGCTTTTTCAATGCTGGGGTGATGGCTTTCATAAAACCTTTCACTTTTCAAGCAAGGAGCTGCTGTTGCTTGCTAGCATGTGGCCTTGGCTTATCAGCCATCTTGTGTTCAATATGAGAAAAAAAAATGTGTTTCCACAAAGTGTGCATTCTGCTTCATCCAAGCTGAGAAGCCTTCACTGGTTTTCCAAGGCAAATGGTTCAGTTCTAAGTCTCAGCCTGGCTCTCAACCTTTGGCAGGCTGGCCCCACCCTACCCAGCTGCCTCGCATATCCTGCCGTGCTTCCTGTGTGCACAGCCCTTGCATACCCAGTCCTTCTTCTGCCCACGAGGGCTCACTGAGGTAGCTGAGGGGGTATTGCAGGTAACATTTTTATTTAGCAGGTGAGGCAAAAGGCTCAGAGAGGTTAAGTGACTCTTGTGCTAATACTCACCGTGTAAGTGGTACATGTGAGATTCATACCCAGGTATCCAGATTCTAAATCCTCCTCTCTCGATGCTTCTAAATCTGATCAGGCTGCCGCATCCCTTCATGTTAATTCCTGCCTCTGAGCCTTTGCAAATGTATTCTTGCTCTGGATTGCCTTCCTTTCCTTAAACTTTTCATACCTTTCAAAATGTAGCTTGAAACTCCTCCAAGAAGCCTTTCCCAATTACCCTAGCCCTCCATCCTCTCTGAACCTGAATGACACTATTTAGTGCTTAATTATGTTCCATCATATTGTTTGCTAATTGTCTAACATATATCATTTTTCTCAGCACATCTAGTTCATAAATTTCATGACAGCAGGTACTTCATGATTCTTTGATCATACCCAGCCCAATAATAAACACAGAGTTTAAAACTTTTTGTTGAAAATCTTCATGGAGAAAGCCAATGGCATTTCTCTTCCTAAGGGAATTAACAATGACCCCATTTAGCATATCTCAATGTGTTTGGTTTCTCCCTATCTTATTAGTGTAGAGACAGAAGCTATCTGGCTCAGAAAAAGCATCCAGCTGTTCAGAGCAGCTGGAAGCCAAGTAAGGGTTATTTGGGGATGAGTTCTTTCTTGCTTCTTAAGCCCTTTCAAATAATATTGTCTGGGATGGTGCTGCTTGATGGAAAGGACTCCCCTCACTCCCACAAAACTAAGCTAGAGAAATTAAAGAGAAAGGCAAGGGATGGGCTAAGAAGAACAGGAAGCAAGCTCACTCAGCTCTGGTGGCCAGAAGTGTTAGGAGCTCTTGCTTGGTCTCCATCACTGCTTCTGTCCAGCATCTGTTCCTAGGGTCAGGGAGGGACAACAGATGGCTTCAGAGCCTGCAGGGGTTCTAAACTTGCTTTTATCCAATGCTTTGTGCACTCGGAGGCCTACTATTTGCTTATTCCTTACTCTGTCCCTGCCTTTAAGGATGTCACAGTTCCAATGGGGATTTAGAAAAGAAACATGTATATAAATAAATGAGATAATTGCAATTGGATCAGTGCTTGGAGGGAAATAATTTAGGTGCTGGGAATAGTGGAGGGGAGGGGGTGCATGGATGGATGGGAGGTACTTTGGGCAGGGTGGTCAGGTGGTCAGGGAAGGCACCCTGAGGACATTGAACTGAGACCTGAGGGAGGAAAAGCCAGCCAGGCAAAGAGCTGGGGAAAAACATTTGGGGAAAAGGCTGGCCTGTGTGGCAGATGCTCGAGAAACATGGGTGAGAATAGAGGGAGGCCAAAGTGATGAGAGCTGAGCGAGCAGGGGAGAGCACAGGAAGCATGCAAGAGATGCAGTAAACGCCATCCAGAGAGAGGTTTTCACCGGAGTGGTGGTGGCAGAGGGTGTGGGGTGAAGAGGAAGGAAGGATGGACTCAGGAGCTGGAGTTGGGGCGTGTGTTGAAAGTCAAGTAGCCAAGCCTGTCATGGATTGGGTCTGGGGGCCTGGGGAAGGGAGGAATCAAGATGAATCCCAGGTTTCTAGCTTTGATTGAAGAATACTGGGCAATAAATCAGGTGTGTGGGGGGGCGCGGCTGGGGGTGGTGTACATCAAGAGCTCTAGTCTGGATGATTTAACATCAAGCAGATAATGATGGCTGTCAGTCATTTATTCAGCCACTACTTATTATGCACCTATCATGTGTCAGGCACTGTTGTAGGCACTGGTGATATAGCAGGAAGCAAAACAGACAAAACTCCTCTCCCTCAAGGAGCACAGTCTAGAAGGCAACAAGCAAGATGAATAAATAAATATATAGCACGCTAGAAAGGGAGGAGTGTCTCAGAGAAAATAAAGCAGAGAAGCGAAAAACGAAGAGGGTTGAAGTTTTAAATAGAATGTCCAGAGGAGTCCTTACTGATGGTGAAATTTAGGCAAAGGCTTCAAGGAGCTGAGCAGATTTTGGAGGAAAGCCTACAAGACAGGGGAAACAGTAAGCGCGTGGGTCTGAAGATAGGAGAACACCTGAGGTGACCCAGAGCAGAGAGATGACCAGTGTGATGGAGCAGCATGAATGGGACTGAGAACATGGGGAGTCATAGAGGTAAGGGGAGGGAAGACTGTGTGGGCCTGGAAGGTCAGAGCAAGGCCTCAGGATGTCACCTGGGTGAGTTGGGAACTCAATGGAGGGTTTCAGCAAAGAACTGACATGATCTGGCCTGTGTAATGTCCCTCTGATAGCTGTGCTGAGGACAGACTGTACGGTGACAGGGCAGGGCAGGAAGTAGGACCAGTAGCTTTTGCCATAATCCCAGTGTGGCTAGATCATGGGGGCTTTGCACTAGAGTGGTGGCAGTGGAGTTGAGAGGAGGGCAGATTCTCCATAAAAGTTAAAGGGATGATGACTGTGTTTGCTAATGGATTGGATGTGGGATAAGGAAAAGGGAAATGTCAAGGGTGACTCCAGTGTTTCTGATGAAGTTGCATTAACCAATTGGAAAGAAAGCAGGAAGAACAGGTTTGGGCATATCAAGAGTACAGTTCTAAGCATATTAGGCTTCAGATGTCCATTAGACATCCTGAGGATGTTTACCAGTCAGTATGATATATGAGTTGAGTTGGAGGCAAGGCCTTGGCTAGAGATACAAATCTGGGCATCATTAGCGCATAGATGGTATTGAAAACCAGAGACTAGATGACCAAACCTAGGCAGTGGGAGGAGACAGAGAAGGGGGTCTAAACTCTGAGCCCTGGGGCACCCTGAAGTTTGGAGATGAGGTGAGATGGAACCAAGGGTGGAAACTGAGAAGGGACAGTCAGAATGTTGTTGGAAACCAGGTGGATGTATGATCCAGGGAGCCATGCTAAGAAAGTGTTTAAGGAGGAAGAAGTGCCCAACGGTGTTGTTGATGATAATTAAGAAAATGAGGACTGAAAATTGACATTGGCTTTAACAACATGAATGATACTGGTGGCCTTAATAAGAGCAGTGTCTGTGAAAAGGTGGGAGTGGACAGTGAAGTAGAATAAATTCAAGAATGAATGTGAGGAGATGCATTTGCAACAATAGGAGTAGACAAGTTTTTAAAGGAACTTTGTTCTAGGGAGAGAGAAATGAGGGATAGCTAAAGGAGGAGGCATGGTCGAGAGATTTTTTTTAAATTGGAAAAACAACAGAATGGTTCTATGTTGATGGAAAAGCTCCAGTAGAGTGAGAAAAATTGATGCTGCAAGAGAAAGAAAGGAAAATTGCTAGAGCATTGTCCTTGAATAGATGAGGAGGAATGGGATCAAATGAACAAGTGGAAGGCTGGCCTTAGATAGGAATTCAGTCACTCCCAGTGATAGAAGAGAAGGAAACGTTACATGTACAAATGCTGAAAGGCAGATAGATGTGTGGTGGGAGCCTGTGGATATTCTTTTCATATTATTTCAACTTTGTCAATTAAGTAGAAACAAGGTCATCAGCTGAGAGCGAGGACTGGTGGGGAGCCAGCCAACATTAAAGATGAGGTTGCATGATGTAGCCACCTATCAGAGGAGGAGAATGTGTGGGTGCTCCATAGCTATGAATGCCAGACAACATCACAGCCCCTGTGAGTTTATTGATCACAAACTAAAGTAAGCCAGCATGTTTGTGTGTTTTTCTTAAACTTGTCCAGTTGTGCAAGTGCAGTCCAATATGGTTGGACAAAACCAGACTGTGATTTGGCTGAGGGTAAGAAAGTGAGTGGCAGTAGTGAGAACGAGGGTGAGAGCACTGAGGGTAAAGGTGGGGGACAGCAATGATTGATATGGATATAAGTGGGAGACATGGGCAAGTCAGGGTCAGGGACAGGTTGTAGAATCAATGCATCAAAAATTTGGGGGGAGAGGGAAGAATGAGTGCTGGAGTTGGGCTACTTGAGGAAGTGGACCTGAAATACAGGAGGTGGTGGTCAGAATATGAGATGTTTGAAATCATGCTTTCAGGGACACTGTCACTTTTGGTAATGACAAGATTGAAGGCATGATCATGAGGATGATTGGATAAATTAAGAAAGAGGAAAAGCTCCATCGGGGAATGGAGTTCAGGGCATTTGAAGTGTGATTATTTGTTTATTAAATCACCAAAGTGAGGAAAAAATTAGTGTTGCAGAGAGGGATTATCAGGAGCTAAATTCTTCAGAGTAAAAGGGGCACTAGATAACTGTAACAAGGATGGGGGGCGGCTGGTTTTGTCAGAGAACATGAGAGTCTAAGCAGCTACTTTTATAGGGGAGCACAGTGAAGATGGGGAGACACCCTACGGAGCAGGGCAGATGCATCCCAGGAGGGCCCAGGGGCCAAAGGAGCCCTTTGAGAGGCCTGAAGAGGTAGCCATGTCTCCAGGGAAGAGCCAGGTTTTAGTTAGAGGCACAAGGTGGAGGAGTGTTTATAGAAGAAGGTGAAGGCATGGGGTCTGGCTGATGATCAGCCTTGACTTCTAGAGGGCAAGTGGTAGGGTGTTAGGAGAAGGAGAGATGGGAGGTAAGATCGGAAAAGGTGATGCACAGAGCCTATGGGTGTCAGAGGCCAGGACATGAGGGCTGCTTGTGGTTATCGGACACAAACAGGGAAAAAGATTGGTAAAAATACCTAAGATATAGTGAATGTATTCTATGAGCCAGACATTTTCTCATCTTTTTACATGCATTAATTCATTTAATCCTCACAGCAACATTATGAAGTAGGCACTATTATCTTTGTTTTATGGATGAAAGAAGTGAAGCACAGAGAGTTTAAAAAACTCACCCAGGACACACAGCTTGTTGAGTACAGAGTTAGGATCTGAACCCAGGTGGAGAGATTCCAGAATCCATGCTATCCACCACTATTTCATCCTGCCTTCATGCTAGTGTTTGTACTGCCCCTTATCAATTATGTGGTCTTGGGAAAGTTGATTAACCTTTCCGAGTTTCACCTTTCACATCCGCAAAATAGGGGTGATAATACTCAGAATTAGTGATGCTGTGCCTGGCACTTGTAATGAGGTACTCAAAAAATCAGTAGGAAAGGTGAGACATAGGCACAGGGCTATGATAAGAGGCAAGATAAGAAATACTATTTTAACAGAGGTACGACATGTTGTGGAAGCAAAGAAAGAGAAATATAAACTCCTGGTGACTCAAGCAGGGAAAGGCTTTCCGTTCATAAAAGTCTGATTGTGATTTAGGGGGTAGGAAAAGAGCAGAAGCCCTGATGCTGTGCAAAACCAGGCCAGAGAGCTTAGACTTTGTTTTCTACATAAAAGAAGCCACTCAAAGCATAACCCTATTGTGAACTCCAATCTCCCCAAATCCATGCCTGCAGCCTTTCTTTTGTTTTAATTTCTTTTCTTTTCTTTTTTCCTCTTTTTCCAGCAGTCTTGTAAAGAGTAGAAATGGAGAGAGCAGATTGTGGAGGAGTAGAGTGGAAACTGCCTTCTCAGTAATGATATGCCTGGAGACTGAGATAACATGAATGAAGGTGCTTAGTAACTGGAATGTTCTTGCTAAAGAAATGCAGTGTGGTAGAGTGACATTGACACTGGAAGAAGTGTGAGTTTTCAGGTATGGACCAGATATCTTTGAAAGAGTCAGTCTAAGCCTAGAGACTGATAGTTGTGAGAAGGCAGCAGCAGCTCCTTTTAGAGAGAGAGGAAGAGAGACAGGCATTTCCAAGGTGCTTGTTCTGGTATTGACAGCCCAGTTTGCAGTTGGCTCAGATGTACCACGTTACCTGCTTGCACTGGCAGTCAGAGGAGAGATGAGACCCATCTGTCAGAGCAAAATAAAGTACCCTTGTCACATGGCTACACATGTCCTTATTTGGGGGGAGGGTCAGATTATCTGCTTTGTACAGCAGTGACTTTACATGTTGACACTGCCATTTGGACTAGTAGCCTTAAAGCGGAACTTGCCCCCAAATGGCAGAGTCAAAATGCCCTCCTTCATATAGTATGAGGAGTTGGCCTCAGGGATCTCTAAGGTTCCTTGATGTTACAACTCACTGAGTTTGCCTTTCTTAATCAGGGGTAAATCAGTACTCATGGGAGCAGAGAAGACTCTGATTACAGACCTGGTGGCAGGGTGGTTGGGGCACGGAAAGTAACCAGACCTTAGAAAAGGGAACTTGAAGACATGAAAATGCTGAGCTCACTGACTGTGAATGCCCACTCCTCCACACACTATTCTAAGAATAGTGTTCTTAGAATATTCTAAGAATTTGTTCTCTGAGCAAATACCCCCTGGGGTAGAGAAGATGGTGACACTTCACTGTTCAGTGTGCTCTGAGCAAGAGAAATATGACAGTGATTTCAGCAAGAGGGACTTGAGGTAGACCCATTCCATTTGTTTCTCCCCTGCAGCTTGTAAGGGTGGCTATGAGAAATCCACGTTCAGCAGGTTAAGCTCTTCTCCACCCACCTCAAAAGTATAGAGGTGGCTGCTGCGGCAACAGATAGTTGGAAGAGGGGAAGGCAGGGACAAGAGGGTTCAGGCTGAGTTTGCCTTGACATAACATTCCCCGAGAACTGAGAGGTGGGAGATTTTCCAGCGGTCTTGGTTTCCCGACAGACCCCTTTGCTAAGGTGGAGGCATTTAAAACTCCTGTCTCTTTTCTCCTCCTTGGCTCCAGCACGTCTTTTCCCTCTGCATACAACATGCATGCTAATTGGGACCTCTCCCTGAGAAGAAGGCTTCTTTCTGACAGATTCTGTAAGAATAGGCATAGGTTTTGAAAAACCCAAGGTGGCATTGCTTGTAATTATAAAGTAATTGGTGTAATTGAGAGCTCAGGGTCTTATGCAAATCACCCTCCTATTTTTAACTTTACATCAAGACTATTTTTATTTTTAAATGCAAAAAAAATAAACCCAACGTGTGTGTTTGTGTATGGCTCTTGTGCATTTTGGCCTGGGCCCCTATGTAGCAAAATACCAGAGTGGCTGTAGTGGAGGAACTGGCCTTGGATTGAAGAGCAAACCACTTCTGGTCCTTGTACATCTTGGAGAAAGTCACCAGACTTCTCTCAGCCTTTGTTTTCTCCGTCTGTAGAACAGGGATAATAAGAGTAACCTCCACTGCTGGGAGAATTAAATAATACAGATGAATGAGCCTTGTAAACTATAAAGTGCTATTCATAAATATTATATTTCCCCCCTGCCCCCAGTTATTTCTTTTCTCTTTTTTGGAGTTGGAGTGTGGTACAGTGGGAAGAGCAATGCTTTGAAGAAGTGGGCTGGAGTTCATGTCTTAGCTCATATTTATAAACTGGATAAGTGACCTCATTTTTTCTCTTGAGTACAAAGGAGATTAGGTGGAGTCAGATGGTCAAATGATAGCATCAGTGGGAAAGCACTTTGAAAAGTGTCGGGTGCTACTGAACTACTTGTTTAACCAGTGCTCCAACAAGCTCTGCGTTTCCTCTTCACCAAGGGTTTTCTGTGAGTGGTGGTGGTAGCTGCTCTGACTTCACTGGATGGAGCTGAGGGTGAACTCTTTCAAGGTGAATCACCCCAGCACTCCAGTTAGGAGTGATAATCATTTTCCGTGGCTGCTGTAACAAATAATCACAAAGTTGGTGGCTTAAAACAACAGAAATTTATTCTCTCACAATTTTGAAGCCCAGAAGTCCCAAATCCAACACTACTGTGCTCCCTCTGGGGACATTAGGGCAGAATCAGTTCCTTGCCTCTCCGGCTTCCTTAGCTGCATCACTCCAATCTCTGCCTCCATCTCCATGTGGGCATCTCCTCCAAGCATCTCCTACTCTGTGTGTCTACGTCATCTTCCTGTGTGCCTCTTATGAGGACACTTGCAATGGCACTTAGAGCTCACCCAGATAATCTAGGATATCCTCCTCATCTCAAAATCCTTAACTTAATTACATCTGCCAAGATCCTTTTCCCAAATAACAAAGCATTTACAAGTTCCTCGGATTAAGACTTGGTATATTTAGGGGCCCTTATTCAGCTGACTACAGGAGCGAAGGCTCCCTGGAGCCAGGCTGTGCAGGTTGGAACCATATCTCCACTACCTTGTAACTGTGCGACCTTGGACAAGTGACTTAACCCGTCTACATCTCAGTTTCCTCATCTGTAAAATGGGGAAAATGATAGCGTCTACCTCATAGGGTAGTTGTGAGGGTTAAATAAATTAATATACATAAAGCACTTAGAAAAGTCCCTGGTTCATGGTAAGCTGTCTCAAAATGTTAACTATTGTTATCTCTAATTTTTCTTTAATACCTGGTTATAGATTTGCCATCATGGTTTCATCCAAACTCTTCCAGAACTGGATTATATTTGGCCTGAACTAGCCTTTTGGTGTAAATTACATTTCATTTGCTCAGAAATTACTTTTTCATGCTTAAAGAAGTATCTCCTACAAAAATATTTAAAAATTTTATGACCTGGTCTCCTTTTGCTTTTACTATCATTTCATGATTTTGTAGAACTTCATTATGTCCCCTCTTAACTTATAATTTTTCATGTTGGGGAAACAAACTCATTATAGCCTGACCCTGTACAAAAGAAGGACATTATTGACTCATCATATATTATATCATATCATATCCTAGTAATTCCCAACATTTCCCTATAAATAGTCTGTTACATTGACCCCTCCCTCCCACTCCTGACCACCTTTGAACTACGGGTTTTAAAATAATTTTACTGATGATGCAAATATAATTAAATACTAAGTAATTCAATTTTCACCACTAGAGAAACATGTATGCTTGCCAATCAGTTTTTCTTCAAACTGATTTGACATACTTTTATCAAAAGGCAAAAACATTTGCTATTTTGGGCGTTCCATTAAGTTTTAAAATAGCACATAGATCCTCAACATGATAAAGGCATATATGAAAAACCCACAGTTAACATTATACTCAATATTAAAGACTGATATGTGAAAGACTGAAAATTTTGCCTTTATGATCAGGAACAAGACAAGGAGACCGATTTTCATGACTTTATTCAACATAGTGTTGGAAATTCTAGCCAGAAAAATTAGACAAGAAAAAGAAATAAAGGCTTCCACACTGGAAAAGAAGAAGTAAAATTATCTCTGTTTACAGATGATATGATCTTCTTATATGTAGAAAACCCAGAAGGTTTCCCAAAAGGCTGTTGGAACTAAAAAACAAATTCAGTAAAGTTGCAAGACACAAAATCATTACACAAAAATTAGTTGAATGTCTGTACACTAACAATGAACAATCTGAAAAGGAAATTAGGAAAACAATTCTGTTTACAATAGCATCAAAAAGAATAAAATACTTACAAACAAATTTAACCAAAGAATGAGAGACTTCTATACTAAAAACTACAAAACAATGCCAAAAGAACTTAATGAGGACATAAATACATGGAAAGACACACAATGTTCATGGATTGGAAAACTTAATATTGTTAAGATGACAACACTACCCAAAATGATACATAGATTCAAGGCAATCCCTGTCAAATACCAACTTGTTTGCATAAATAGAAAAACCTGTCCTAAAAGTCATATGAAATGTCAAGGAACTCTGAACAGCCAAAGAAAATTTTTGAAAGAAAAAACAAAACAGCAAAGTTGGAGGACTCACACTTCTGGATTTCAAAACTTACTACAAAGCTATAGTAATGAAAAACAGTGTGGTACTGACATAAAGACAGATGTATAAACAGTGGAATAGATAGAGAGCCCTAATAAATTCTCACATATATCGTCAATTGATTTTCAACAAGAGTTCCAAGACCACTGAAGGGGGAAAGGACAGTCTTTTCAACAAATGGTGCTGGGAAAACTGGACCCTCACACCTTCCACTATATACAAAAATTAACTCAAAATAAATGTAAGAGCTAAAATTATAAAACTCTTAGAAGAAAATGTAAGGGAAAAGCTTCATGACATTGGATTTGGCAATGACTTCTTGGATATGACACCAAGAGCATAAGCAACAACAAGAAAAAAATAAATACATTGGATTTCATCAAAATTAAAAAACAAACAACTTTTGTGCATCAAAGGACACTATCAACAGAGTGAAATGCAACCCACAGAATGGAAAAAATATTTGCTAATCATATATGATAACGGGTTAATATCCAGAATATATATAAAGAACTCCTACAACCCAGCAACAAAAAACCAAACAACTCAATTAAAATATGAGGATAGGAATCGAATAGACATTTCTCCAAAGAAGATATGTAAATTGCCAGTAAACATAATAAACTATGCTCAACATCACTAGTCATTAGGGAAATGCAAATTAAAACTGCAATGAGGTATTACTTCATGCTTGTAAAGATGGCTATTATCAAAAAAACAGAAAATAACAAGTGTTGGCCAGGATGTGGACAAATTGGAACCCTTGTGTATTTCTGGTGAGAATGTCAAATGGTGCAGCTGCTGTGGAAAACAGTAGTATAGTTCCTCAAAAGATTAAATATAGAATTACCATATGATTTAACAATTCCACTTTTAGGTATGTCCTATAAGAATTGAAAGCAGGGACTTGAACAGATATTTGTACATCAATGTTCATTATTCACATTATTCATAAGCAGCATTATTCACAATAACCAAAAGATGGAAACAACCCAAATGTTTATTGACAGATGAATGGATAAACAAAATGTGGCATATGTATACAATGGAATATTATTCAACCATTTTTATGGGAGCAAGGTATTGATACAGGTATAACATGGATGGACCTTGCAAACATTATGCTGAGTAAAATAAGCCAGACACAAAAGGACAAATATTCTATGAGTCCGTTTATGCAAGGTACCTAAAACAGTTAAATTCATAGAGACAGAAATAAGAATAGAGATCACTTGTGGCTAGGAGGAGGGAGGAATGAGGAGTTAGTGTTTAATGTGTGCAGAGTTCTAGTATAAGATGATGAAAAAGTTCTGGAGATGGATAGTGGTGATGCTTGTACAATGATGTGAATGTACTTAATACCACTGAATTGTACACTTAAAAATGGTTAAAATGGTAAATCTTATGTATTTTTTATTACAACAAAAAAATAGTACTTAGACTCCCTTTCTTCCCTGTAAGACAAGAGGCTACAGAGTGGCACTTGATGGGATGTCACAGCACAGCACACGTCACAGACCATTTAGGAACTCACCAGCCACACCCTGTCTTTCAGGCCAGGAAATGAAGACTTGTAAGGCCTTGGTTGGGAAAAAAATTATGATCCAACTGTTGAGTCATCAGGAGGAGACTGTAGGTGTGATGGCAGGGCTGCTGATCTGTAAGAGTGGAGGTGGTATGTTACGCGTTCTATAATTGGGAAACGCTAGTGAAGATCCTGCAGAAACAAGGGCTCCTGAACATAGTCTGCATTTTGCTGTGCTGAGCACTCACAAAGACAATCAAAACGTGATTGATAAGTCTCTTATATGTCCTGGGGGCAGTACTAGAGTGAAGATGAACTCCTTCAAGGAGCTTACAGGCTTGTTGGAGAATGAGGCATAAATATCAAAATAAAGGAAAAAATAGTTCAAGACAATAGCTGAGCTATTGCAGGCAGTTTATGACTAACTGTCAAAGCAATTGAAGAGACACTAATTGATCAAGGAGCTCACAGCAGGGCTTGATCACTTGAGGCTGGTGGCTGTTAGGAGACAGAATTGCCTGGTGGCTGATGTCTTTGGTGTGGAGAGGCCAGGTCCTGGGCTCCTACTCCAGCATTGCCAGTCCTTGTTGACGTAGGACCAGTTTCTTAACCTCTTTAGGCCTCTGTTCTCTTAGCTGTAAAATGGAGTAATGTTATCTCCCCACAGGTTGTTGTGAGGGTGAAGTGAGGTAATGTGCATAGAGCACTTAGCACAGTACCAAGCACATTTAGGACACATTCACTGCACGTGCGAGAAGGAAGCTTTGGAGTTGGGTCTTGAAGGTGAGAAAAGAGGAGAAGAGAGGAAAGGAGATTCTAGGAATGAATGGCAGTGAGGTAGGTGGCTGGGGTGTTCAGGAGCAGAAGTAGTGAGTGTGGCTGGAGTGAAAGGCTTCTTTCTCCTACACTTTTCCTTTCCTGCAGAGAGGAGGTTACACTTCTGGTTTGCCAGCCACAGAGCTTACAGAGGAAACGTGAGTTTGGATAGTCTCAGAAAGGCTGGCTCTTAAGCGGGAGGAAAGCCAGGATGTGGACATACTCTTGCTGCCTTTTCTGGGTCCTGTTCCCCTTTGAGCAATACTCTCTGGGTCACTCAGCATTATAATCCTAAATGTTTAGCCTTGATGCCAATGTACAGACTGGCCATAGGAGTCAGCAACCCACGTTGATCTGTTGTATACCATCCTTGCAAAGAACTTTTCAATCATTTATTAGTTCATCAGAAATTTAATGAGAAGTGGATAACATAATCTCTGCCTCATAGAGTAAGATGGGATTGTTTGCAGGATATTTATGGTCTTCCAATGGTGCAATACAAGCAGTAATGTTAGCTTGCAAAAATGAACTTTGAATACTGAATATTGAATAATATTCAATGGGTATCAAGGGTTACCCTGTGGAGAATTGGAAAATGACTTAAACTTAATTTTAAAAGGAGGAAAAATGAACCAAAATTATCCTATGCACCTTGTGGAGCAGCTTTTACATATATTTCCCTGAAATTGTGGGTGTTTATGTTATGATTCTCTAAAAACATCTTATTTTTCTAACTCAAGCCTATTTAGGTAATTAATTATTCTGTGTAGTAAATGTCATAGCTGAATGCTAGTTTTATTTCAGTTTTCTCAATGAAAGTTGATTTACTTGCTCAGTGAGACAAAGAACTGGATTACCATTCCTCAGAGCTTTTTCTTTTTCTTAACGTCTCTTTCAATATCCAATTCTATCATGGTACAGTTCTGGTCTGCAGAGAGGTCAAAAGACTGTCCTCACCCTCCTGGCTTGGATCAGACATAGATAACAATGGTGCTGAGGCCACTGTGTGGGAGTTGATGGTGACACATCTCCAATCCCTGCCCTATGCCCTGTTCTGCTTCTTTCTCCCTGTCTCTTATTCTTGGTTTCTCCAGCCTCCTTTCAAAACTCCCATTCACTCTCTTTCTTCCTGCTGTGTGTCTTCAGCCTTTCAGAGACAGCTGCGGCCACACTATACCATGCTGGTTGTAGTGGCATACAGGGCTATGGAGGCACTTCCCTGAGGCCTGGCATCTGCAGGTGTTCTCGGGCCTTCACTTCTCTATGGCCTCCACTCCCAGATTCTCTGCTGCAGCCTGGGATGCACCAACTATAGTCAAAGAAGCTCTCTCATGCCTCATTCATTCATTATTCAACAGATACTTATTTAGTATCTACTATTTCCCGGATACAAACCTACTAGGTGAGGGAGACAGCATTGGACAAAACAAAGCTCCTGTCTTCATTGAGCTTAGCTTCTAGTGAGGAAACAGAGGACAAAACAAGTAAACAACAGGTGCACTTATGGACTCTTAGATGGTGATGACGGCTTTAAGAAAATGAAAGCACCAAGAGTAATAGGGTGGTTGGGAAAGGCCTTTCTGGTGAGGCTGCATCTGAGTGAGACCTGAATGACATGAGGAGACAGACACACAGCTCTCAAGGGGAACACATTGTAGAAGAGGGAACGGGAACTTCAAGAGCGAGAGGCTCCATGGTATGTTTGAGGAGCAGAGAATGGTCCTGAGGGGTTGGAGTGGAGCGAACGAGGAGGAGAATGCTAAGTGATGTGTTAGCTTCCATCCTGGCTGATGGTCTCTATGTTTTTTGGCTAAGAGTTGAGCTGAAAGATACTTTATCTTCCTTCTGATAGAGTCACTTCAACTGATGTCTTTCCAACAGCATTTCAATATTTTTCTGGGTGTAGCAAGAAGGAGTGTGAAGTGGACATCTGTTGCTTTTGCCACCTAACATCTATTTCCTGTTCCATGACAACTCTATCTCGCTTTCCCTCTGTGGAACTATTCATCTCCAGACTAGCCTACGTGTTCAGATGGGGCTCCATTCCCCACGGACAGGTGCAGTATTCAGCCTAGGTCTCCACTAATTAGTACATTGCATTCCCTTGGCCATTAGATCACATGGCCTGATCTAAGCCAATGAGGCACAATGAAACCTTTGCTGGGAATACTGGAAAAGAGATTTGCTCTTTCTCACTCATGAAATGCTATGTGAGTATAAGATATGCAATGACTGCAACTATTTTGAATCCATACAGGGAGCCTGTCTGATAGTGGAGTCCCCCAAAAGGAAGTGCAGCTGAGATAGAGAGAAACTGAGTCCTGGTGACATAATTCAAGGCCTTGCATCAGATCACACTTGAAACTAGTAATATACCTTGAGTTTTCTGTGAGCCAAAAATTTAGTTATCGCTTAAGCCAGCTTGGATGGGGTTTAAAAAACTTTTTTGTCACTTGCACCAGAGGAGCACCACCTAAGTGACACAAGTGATACAAGATGGTATAGTGACAGACTCTGAATTCAAAACCAGTTCCATGACCTTGGGCAAGGTCCTCAACCTATCTAGGCATAAATGTCCTCACCTGTAAAATACAGGTACTAACAGTGTCTACCTTAGGATTGCTGTGAAAAATTAATGGAGTATATGTAATTTCAGAGGCACATAGTAAGTACTATGCAAGTGTCTGCTGCTGTTATTATTTTTTTCTGCTGGTAAAATAAGGTTTATGAAGCTAGGTTATATTAAGTGACTTACCCCAGTTACTCAGAAAGTCAGAGTTAGGGTTGAAATTAGACACCAGGATTCTTAAGGGGCAGCTGTCAGTGGTTATTCACCCATCACAGAAGGCATTTCTGAGTGCCTACTCTGCTCCAAGCACTCCATGGATGCTGAAACGTGGACAGAGATCGCAAATTCTGTGAGAGCAGGGCTGATATTTGAATACATTTCTTTTCCTCCAGTTCCATTACAGGGTTCTTCACCCAGTGGGTGGTTAATCAGTGGTGTTGACTAACCTTACCTGACACTACTCAGTCTCCCAGGGAGGAAAGGCATTTTCTGAAGAGGGTTTGTCTGGGGAATCAGTGACCCACACAGATGGAAGCCCTGCTCCTGTGGCCAGCTTGCTCTTGGTTGGCCGGCAGCACCTCTGCCCTGCAGGATGGTGGAGCCAGCAGGCTGAGGCTTGGAGCTGCCCTTCTGCCCAGCTTCCCCGGGTATCTGCTTCAGCCAAGTTGCTCTTGGTCTCATGATAAATTCATTACCAGAAAATGAAGCTGGAGTTTCCTAGTGACATTAAATATTGATGAGAGAAATAAGGACTAAGATATATTATCAAGTGCTACTTGCAGGCCCTGCTGCATTCTGTTCTGCCAGGTCTGTACACATTTATACTCTCTCCCTTTTTGATTTGTTCAGGCAGGGTTTGGTGCTGTAATAGGAAGCATATTGGAACACGATTGAAGTGCTCCAACCCCAACGTCACACCAGAGAGGGAAAAATAGACATGTCTCCTGGTTACTGTCAAAACTATGAAACCCAGTCCTGCCACTTAACAACCTTCTTGGCAGGTTCTTGGCACCCTCAGGATAGCATGCAAAAACACATCGCTCCCCTGCTCAGAAACTGCTAATGGCTTCCATTTGCTGTGGAATAAAGTCTCAGCTCCTTAGATGCCATTCAAGGCCTTCTGTGATCTGCTCTAGCTTGCCTCTTCAGTCCACCCCTCCTCTATGCGACCCTGAGCCCTGCACTTCAGTACATCTAGACTACTGGACTCGCCAAAGAGCATCAGCCACTGGGCTGCTTCTTTGAAATGTCCTTCCCCAACTATTCTGTGTGTTGAAATCTTATCACTCACTCAAGGGCCAGATCAAATGCCACTTCATTCACAAAAAGTCTTCCTTGATGTTCTTCTACACAGAATTAATTCATGCAAAGATAAAACAAAAGACATGTGCCCTGTGCTGGTGAGGGCATGGACAAAGGGGCCTCTCATTCATTGAGAGAGATGGCATGAGTGGTCTGTTCAGAGAGGGGTGAGCTGCAGGTTTCAAAATCCTTAAGCAGGTTCACTACTTTTGACCCAACAATTCCACTTCGAAGAATTCATTCTAAAGAAACAACGAGGAAAGTGTAAAAACTGATTTGATTATAAGGCTATTCATCATAGTGTTCTTTAAAATAGTGGAAAATTTAAAAGAATCTGCCCACAAATAGGGAATTTGTTAAATGAGTTGTGATACATCTGTGTGATAGAGTGATATTCATATACTTAAAAATTTGGGTGTAGAGAAGTAGTTGATGGTTTAGAAAAATGTTCATGATTTTTTTTTAAGTAAAACAAATCAGATATAAAACTGTGAAGCGTGAGTTGGGAGAAAGAGACAGACAGACAGACAGAGAGAGAGAGAGAGAGAGAGAGAGAGAGAGATCTTTGAGCCTAGAGAAAGAATTAGAAGGACGTGTACCCCAATGTTGGGTTGTGAGACCATGAGTAATGTTTATACTATTTTTCTCTTACAATCTCAGTCAACAGAATCTTGCTGATGTGAATCAGTTGCCTCCCATCTTCTTTTTCACTAGGCTTTCCCAGCTTTGCTCCTGTGGTAGAAGAGTGCTCCATACAACAATCCTTCCTACACCTCAACTCTGTAAATCTGTCCCCAGGCTTCTGCTCTCCAGGAAAACACACTCACTTGCCCTGATTTTTCCTTCAAGAACCTCCTTCTTCCTCTTTTGTTATGTTGGTGGCTCTCCTCCTAACCTTTTTCAGTCCCAGGCTTAGGTTGTGGTTCTTCATATTGGCACATGACTTCAAAAATGTCTGACCAACACTGTGTTCTACGATGTTATTTTCACATATTTTTGTCTAACCACATGAGCTCATCATTACTATTTTTAGTGCCTATAAGAGTGGGGCAGGAAATGTTTTCCAGCAGAGGTTTTCAGCCATCTTCACTGATACATATATATCCAAGATGCTCTGGGAGGTTGTGTTAGTCAGGGTTCTCTAGAGAAAGAGAAATAACAGGAAGTGTGTGTATATGATATGTATATGTGTATGGATGTGTGTGCATGTATATATATATGTGTATATATATATATGTGTATATATATATATATATATATGAGATTTATTATAAGGAATTGGCTCACACAATTATGGAGGCTGAAATGTCCCAAGATCTGCAGTCAGCAAGATGGAGACCCAAGAAGAGCTGAAGTTATTGGAGTCTGAAGCAGGAAAAGACCAATATCCCAGCTCACAGTCAGGCAGGAGGAGTTCCTTCTTACTCAGCCCTTTTGTTCTATTCAGACATTCAACTGACTGGATGAGGCCCACGCACATGAGGGAGGGCAGCCTGCTTTCCTCATCTACACATTCAAATGTTAATCTCATCCAGAAACACCCTCACAGACACACCTGGAATAATGTTTGACAAATGTCTGGGCACTCTGTGTTCAGTCAAATTGATACATAAAATTAACCATCACAGTAATTTTAAGGTCAGTTGCTGATAGATGCTCTTTTGGTCACAGATCATGTACACTTACCAACGTCATCCTTTTCTCTCCAGTGCTCCTAGACCCCACTGTGTCCAGAACCCTGGACAAGAACAGCTGCTTTTTAAGAGCTAGAATCGCAGGATGTCAGAGGCATTACAATGAGGAAAGTGAGGTCTACAGAAATGGGGGGAGTACAAGGGAGTGGTCCAAGGCCACATGTCTTTTATTTGTTTATTTATTCATTCATTTATTTATTGTGGTAACATTGGTTTACAACATTACATAAATTTCAGGTGTACATCATTATGTTTTGATTTTTGTGTAGATTACATCATGTTCACCACCCAAAGACTAATTACAATCCATCACCACACACATGTGCCTATTCACCCCTTTTACCCTCCTCCCTCTCCCTTATCCTCTGGTAACCACCAGTGGGCCACATGTCTTTTAACCTGCAGAGCCAGGACCAGACTCGGGACCTGAATATCACACTGCCCTGCTGTTTGTTCTTGAGGAGGGCAGAAGGCGACAGAAAAACCTTGTCCTCATGAATCTTAGAAAAGGAGCTCACCGTCCTTGCATTGCCTTGAACTTGTCATGACCCTGCCTTCCCTCTCACCCTGTTCATTCCTGACTGCAGACTGTTTGTGTTCTCTGCTGATTTCCTGGCTCTATCAATACTCTCTGACGTTTTGACACATCTCTCCCTACAAGTACAGCCCTGGTGTTGTGCCAAGTTATGTAGAACAAAATTAATTAGTTAATATCTGCGAAAGCTTTCTGAAGATGAGAAGCATGGGCCTTACACTAATGCAAGGAATGTCCCTTCTTCCCCTTGTGAAGCCCAAGGCCTATGAAGCCACTGGCCCCTGGGCAGAGATGGGGTTGGAGGGGCTTCTGACGAGCTGGGGAGGGAGGACTTGGAACACTGAGAGCCTTCTTTGAGTTTGTCAGTTTGGTCTATTCTGGTTCTTGCCATTGGATTGTTTCTCGTCCTATTGATCCTTTTATTTTCATGACCTACTCTTTCCTTTTGAAATCTGTGTCCAGACTACTCCATGATTTCAATATTCAGTAACTTTGAAGGGCCATCCCTTGTTCATACTGTGACATTCTATTTCTGCTAGTTAGGTCCTTACATCTAAACAGACAGAATATTTCAGACTGAGAAGAATGAATTTGGGGCCAGGAGCACAATTCAATCTCAGTGTTTTTAATGTCCACTTGTACTGAAAACCAGAGGTCAAGGTTTATTGGTTTCAGCTACTTGGAAAACAGCATGTATAGCTACGGGTTACATTTACTGGAGCTTTTGTAGTTCTCCTTGTTGTTGTTGCTTTTGAACACTTTGTAGATATTCTGTTTAGTACTTTTGTGGGTATTAGCTTTACCTCAGAGTATGACATAAAGTTCCATCTGCCTCCTCCTCTCCAGCGCTCCACCCTCCCCTTCATTCTTCAGAAGCAGGTCTACTTCCACAGCTTATAGCCCAAGCCTATTATTAGAGGAGCAGAAAGCTCTGCACAGACCCCATACTCTCCCTGCACATACTCACCTGCCCAGGTGGGAGGGTGACACTGGGGGTCACCAGGTAGGAACTGTACACAGAAAAGGCAGGAGAGAGCAGACTAAAGCATTTTGGAACTTTGGTGCAGAAACAATCAAATCCTAACTCCTAGGTGCCTAGGAGTACTGCGTCCTAGCCTAGGGCATAGCATGACACCAGGAACACAGGTGTTCAGTAAAGGTCTGTTTCCAGCAGTGGCGGGAGGATTCTTAGGGATCCTTGAGATCCAGGGGGCCATAGTGGTTAGCCCCCATCTATTGGCAGTTAGCCCAGGAAAGAGAGTGGCTGAGAGGTGAGAGGAGGTCAAGATGAAGAAAAGGTCATCGGGACTCCGGCCTGGTGCTCTAACCACATGTCCACATGCCTTCCAGCTAGTGGTCTGGTCAACCCAGTGCGCCGCCCTCTCCAGCCCTGCTGAAGATCAAGGCCCGTGTCTTCACATGGACAAGGTCCTCCTTGCCCCCCAGGGAGGGGAAAGCTGAGCACGAGCTGTCTGTGCGAGCGCTTCAACAGCTCTGCTCCTGGCCTTTGGTGCTGATGGCAGGAGTCCTTAGAACCAGAGAGGCTAATCCCACTTTGAGTTACTCAAAGAATCTTTGCAGGGTTAGAACTAGAGAATCTGATTTAAAACCTCTTAATGTTGCCTTTAAAAGACCACAACTACTTTCAAAGGGGGGCAGTTCTATTTGAAAGATGTATTTGAACCAGTCTTTAAAGGCCTTGGGCAGTCAAAAATAGATGGTCGCCAAGCTTCACCAGCCTGTCTCTGCCTCAGGGCCTTCTTAAAAAAAATTCCCAAGTCGAAGACTGGGGGCTCATCTTCTGCTCCTTGGGGTGTCAGCCATGCCCCCTCTTTCCCTCCACCTGTGCTCCCCCTTCCCTACCCCACCTCGCTGCTGGTTCTAGTCCCTCCCAAACCCCATTTGGACTGTTAGCCTCAGAGGAATCGTGAACCCTCACTCCCCACCAAACCCAAAACTGAGCCCCAGGGAGATCTGTGCTCCATGGAAGAGGGTGATGAGAGAAAGACCCCACAGCTTCTCAGTGGAGATATAGGAAGGAGGAAGCAATCCAAATAATCACCTGAGGTTGGTAGTAAGACCTGTGAAGGGCAGAGACACCCAGCTGGGCTGCAGTGGGGCAGAGGCCATGCTGCACCCCTAGCCCTTGCCCAGATGTACTGAGCATAGACTGTGTGCCAAGTCTGGGTGAGAGCTGCGCATAGAGCATCTTAAGTTTCCACAACAATCCTATGAAGTCCTACCGTTATTATTCCAATTTACAGATAAGGGAAGTGAAACTCACACACAGTTACTTAACTTTCCTTTGGTCTTGTTAACACACTGTTAAGAGGAGGTGGTGGTACCTTGGCGGTCAGGGACCCAAGCCTACTCTCTTGGCTGTTACAGGCCAAGTATGGGTAAATGTTTCTGTAAAGTATCAGATGGGAAATACTTTAGGCTACGCAGAGTCTGTCACAAGAGTTTGTGTAAGTGCTGCTCTTTGCCTTTGTCGTGTGAAAGCAACTGTAGAAAACACACAAATGAGTGGGCAGGACTGGATTCGGCCACAGCAGCAGCACGCTGGCTAAGGGAAAGTACTGGCCTCGGGAGGCAGAGAGACCTGAATCGCATTCCTCACCTGCTCATTGAGTGATCCTGGGCTGCAAGTTCCTCTTTTGCAAAATGTGGATAATAACACCTGTCTGGGCACAGTTGTAAAAGGATTTAATGAGAGAATGCATGTGAAAGATTTACCCAGTGTCTGGCATGTAATTCTCTCTCAATAAATGTAGCTTTTTTTCTCCCTACCTAAGGGCAGTCCCAAAGGAGGAAATCACTGATTGTAGAGCCCCGGGCAGGAATAACAACTAGCACTTAGACAGCTATCTACGATATGCAAAAGGGTGTTCACAGTATGGTCACATCTGGGTTTCAAGAAAACCTTCTGAAATAGACCTGCCAGATGGTAAGGCTGCTGCTGTTTTACAGGGGAGAGGATGGAGACTTAGAGGGGGTAAGAGATCCACCCAAGTCCACCTATCAGGGATAGGTTACTATCCCTGAATCCCACACATTTCATAAACTCAGGTCCAGTTTTGCAGCTTTCTATCTGACTCTGTGTAAGCCTCTCAGTCTCTGGATTTCAGTTTCTCTTCTATACAATGGGGATAATAAAGTTATTCTCTTCCAAAGGTGGGAATTACAATGATTTAATGTTAATAAATCTCATTTATTACGCTTATGAAAAGGCTGATTCACTGCCCCTTTTCAGACTCTTTACTTTCTAAAGTAAGTCGCACTGTTTTCCCTCTGAGCCATCAGGCCAGCTCTGTTCCTCCCTGCCCTGCTGTATTTGCATCTTCTCTGTCCCCCTCACCCAGTGGCTCAAGTCTGCTGCTCCTGACCCTTTATACAAAGCCACAAACTATGCGGATGGTGGTGGCAGTCAATGAAAGTGACTGAGATGCCTTTGTATGAGCAGACAGGGGCGCCAACCATGGTGGTCTGATCTCTCCTGACTGGCAGACACACAGGGAGCCCAGTGCTGATACGCGCTGTATTTTGACTCACAGGACTCCCGGGTCAGGCCTCGCCAGACTGTGATTCTCTTCAGGCAGAGCACTTCCTGCAGGAGTTATTCTGCATTCATTGTTTTTGAGGATGGTGACAGCAGTAGCCATAGGATAGCTGAGTCGACAGTTGAAATATGGCCCAGATATTTCCTCAGTAAGCCAGTGGAGAAAAGCAGCTTAATTTACAAAATTGTTGGATTCATAACATAGCATGGCTGTTTCCTGCCAATCACTGTCTGTTCTTTGCGGTATTGGCTTAGGGGTTCCATTTCATTGCCTGTAGTGAGTCCTTTTAGGCAAGTCTCTTAATCCTCTGATACCTCAGTTTCCACAGATTTGGAACAGGAATAATGATGGTGGAGATGTTTTGAAAATCAGTAATGCAGTGAATGAAAAAATATTCTGTAAACTGTAGGATGTGGGTCAAATGTAGTCTTGTATGTGTATGTCAACCCACATGTATATTTAAAATGACACTTGAGAGAGAAGCTGTTACCCTCATAGAGATGTGGCTAAAAAGTACAGCAGGTGGCACTAGTTCTTCCCATGTGATACACACACCTTGGGTTTTCCATTTTTAAAATTACTGTTGTCTTCACAGTTTTTCCCTTTTTGGAATTTTCTCATCTCCTCTCCATCAGCCCTAAGCACTGAGAGCCACTACAATTCTGATTTGCATGA
This sequence comes from Tapirus indicus, assembly GCA_031878705.1. Taxonomy (NCBI): domain Eukaryota; kingdom Metazoa; phylum Chordata; class Mammalia; order Perissodactyla; family Tapiridae; genus Tapirus; species Tapirus indicus. The sequence continues at coordinate 82,427,443 of CM062924.1, read as the reverse complement.
CAACAGCAATTTCCTCTGCTGCTGCCAGAAAGCCACTGCTGACCATACTGTGTGTGTGATTGTGTGTGTGTGTGCAGGTGTGTATGTTTATGGCAATTTTATTGAGGTATGGTTCACATAGCATAAAATTCACCCTTTTAAAGTGTACAATTCATTGTTTTTTTTAGTATATTCACAACATATTGTATAACCATCACCACTATCTAATTACAGAACATTTTCATCACCCTAAAAAAAATCCATACTCATTAGCAGTCACACCCTATTCTCTCCTTCTCTCAGCTCCTGGCAACCACTAATCTACTTTCTATCTTTATGGATTTGCCTATTTCAAACATTTTGTATGTATGGAGTCGTACAATATGTGGCATTTGTGTCTGGCTTCTTCTACTTAGCATAATGTATTCAAAGTTCACCCATGTTGTAGCATGTCTCAGTACTTTATTCCTTTTTATGGCCTAATAATATTCCATTGTGTGAATATACCATATTTTTTTATCCATTCATCAGTTGATGGATATTTGGGTTAATTCTATATTTTGTTATTATGAACAATGCTGCTATGAACATTTGTGTACATATTTTTGTGTGGATGTATGTTTTCAATTCTCTTGGGTATATACCTGGAAGAGAATTGCTAGGTCGTATGGTAGCTCTATATTTATCTTTTTGAAAAACTGGCAAATTGTTTTCTAAAGTGGCTACACCATTTGCATTACCATCAACAACGTATGAGGGTTCCAATTTCTTTACATCCTCACCAACGCTGGTTACTATCTGACTTTTTGATTTTAACCATCCTAGTGGGTGTGAAGTTTTGACTGGATTTTTCTAATGAACAATGATGTTAAGCATATTTTAATTGTTAGTCATTTGTATATCTTCTTTGGAGAAATGTCTTCAAATTCTTTGCCTATTTTTTAATTGAGTTATTTGTCTTTTTATTGTTGAGATGTAACATTTCTCTATATATTCTGTATATAAGTCTCATATCAAATATAATTTGAAAATATTTTCCATTATGTGGGTTTTCTTTTAACTTTCTTGATGGGATCATTTGAAACACAATTTTAAATTTTGGTTAACTTCAATTTAGTTTTTCTTTTGTTGCTTGTGCTTTTGGTGTCATATCTAAGAAACCATTAGCGAATCCAAGGTCACTATGCTTTCTTCTAAGTGTTTTATAATTTCAGTGCTCACATTTAGGTCTTTGATCCATTTTGAGTTAACTTTTGTGTATGGTGTGAGGTAGGGATCCAATTTCATTCCTTTGCATGTGGATATTCAGTTGTCCCAGCACCATTTGTTGAAAAGAGTGTTCTTTCCCCAATGAATTGTCTTGGCATCCTTGTCAAAAAAAGCTATGGGTTTATTTCTGGACTTTCAATTCTATTCTATTGATCTATATGTTTATCCTTATGCCAGCACCATATAGTCTTCATAGCTTTTGTGTTTCATGGACAAGAAGTCCTCCAACTTTGTTATTCTTTTCAAGATTGTTTTGGTTATTTTGGGTCCCTTGCATTTTTATACAAATTATAGGAGCAGTGTGTCAATTTTGCAAGACAGGCAGTTGAGATTTTAATAGAGATTACATTGAACTGTAAATCAATTTGGGGAATATTGCTGTCATATCAATATTAAGATTTCCCGTCCATGAACATGGGATGTGCTTCCATTTATTTAGATCTTCCATTTCTTTCAAAAATACTTTGTAGTTTTCAGTGTACAAATCTTGCACTTATTTTGTTAAATTTATTCCTAAGTATTTTATTCTTGCTGATGTTATAGTGAATGGAAATTTTCTTAATTTCACTTTTGGATTAATCATTGCTAGTGGATAGAAATACAATTGTTTTTTAAATATTGGTCTCATATCTTGCAATTTTGTTGAATTTATGTATTAGTTGTGATAGTTTTTTAGTAGATTCTTCAGGATTTTTTTAAAATGTATACAAAATCATGTTATCTGTGACTTCAGATAGTTTTACTTTTTACCTTCTAGTCCAGACGCCTTTTATTGGTTTTTCTTGCCTAATTGCCCTGGCTGGAAACTCTAGTACAGTTTTGAAAAGAAATAAAGAGAGGTACATCCTTGTCTTGTTCCTGATCTTAAGGGGAAAGCACTCAGTCTTTTATCATTTAGTGTGATACTAGCTGTGGGTTTTTCATGCATAACTTTATCAGGTTGAGGAAGTTACCTTCTGTTCCTACTTTGTTGAGTGTTTTCATCATTAAAAGTTGTCAAATTTTGCCAAATCCCTTTCTGTATCTATGACACGATCATTTGGTTTTGTCCTTGATTCTGTTTCTATGGTGTATTACATTGATTTATTTTAATATATTAAACCAACCTCATATTCCTGGGGTAAATCTCACTTAGTCATAGCATATATATATATTTTTTATATGTTATTGGATTCAGTTTGCTAGCATTTTGTTAAGGACTTTTGCATTCCCTAAGGATACTGGTTTGTAGTTTTATTATCTTGAGATGTCTTTGCCTGGTCTTGGTATCAGGATGATAACGGCCTTACAGAATAAGCTGGGAGATGTTCCCTCCTCTCCTAATTTTTGGAAGAGTTTACGAAGAACTGATGCTAATTCTGCTTTAAGCATTTGGTAGAATTGACCAGTGAAGGCTTTCTTTTCAGGAAGCCTTTTGATTCCTAATTTAATGTCTTTACTTGTTATAGGTCTATTCAGATTTTCCATATCTTCTTGAGTTAGTATTGGTAGTTTGTGTGCTTCTAGGAACTCATCCATTTCACTTAGGTTATCTAATTTGCTGACATAAAATTATTCAAAAAATTCTTATAATCCTTGGATTTCTGTAAATTTAGTAGTGATGTCCCCTCTTTCATTCATGATTTTAGTAATTTGAATCTTCTCTCTTTTTTTGGTCAGTCTTGCTAAAAGTTGCCAATTTTGTTGATCTTTTCAAAGAATTAACTTTTGCTTTTGTTGATTTTCTCTGTTGTTTTTTCATTTTCTACTTTATGTATTTACACTTTAGTCTTTATTATTTCCTTCCTTCTCCTTGCTTTGAGTCTCATTTGCTCCTTTCTTTCTGGTTTCTTAAGGTAGAAGATTTGGCTATTGATTTCAGATCTCTCTACTTTTTAAATATACACATTTATAGCTATAATTTTTCCTCTAAGTCCTGCTTTTACCACATCCCTTATGTTTTGGAATATTGTGTCTTTATTTTCATTTATCTCAAAGTATTTTCTAATTCCCCTTGTGATTTCCCCTTTGGGTCATTGGTTATCTAGGATTGTGTTGTTTAATTTTAACATATTTATGAATTTCCCAAATTTTCTTCTGATATGATTTCTAATATTATTCTATTGTGATCCAAGAACACACTTTGCATGATTTCAATGTTTAAAAAAAATTATTTGGGCTTGTTTTGTTATACATGTGGTCTATCCTAGAGAATGCACCATGTATACTTGAGAAAAATATATATTTTGCTGTTGGGTGGAATACTCTATAGGTGTCCATTGGTTTATAGTGTTGTTCAAATCTTCTATTTTTTCATTGATCTTTTGCCTAGTTTTTCTATACATTATTGAAAGTGGAGTACTCAAAGCTCCAACTTTTATTGTTCAATTGTCTATTTCTCCCTTCAATTCTATCAATTTTTGTTTCACACATTTTTGGGCTCTGTGCTTAGGTGCACCACCATACTGTTTTATGTTTCACTTCAAACGATCTCTTCTTGGGCCTGATAAGTTTCTGTCTATCATACTATACTTGTTTCCTTAACCTGCTTTCTCTGGAGTTACTGCAGTCAGGTTGTATCTGAGTACCCATCCAAAGCTTTGTGACTTGTTTTATTCTAGACCTTGCTTGTATTTGATTCAGTCTTTCCATTAAATGGGGCTTATAGATGATGCTGGCTGAGAGGTCACAACATTTTGGAAATCGAAAAGGCTTTGGATATTATTTAGTCTATTCTCCTAATTTTTTTTTTTTTCGGATGAAGAAAATGGAGCCCAGAGAAGTGAAGTGATCTATCCCAGGTCACACAGAAAATTAATGGCAGACACAAGTCTAGAACTCAAGCTATTTGACTCTTTGTTTACTACCCTTTTTACTGAACCACCCACATCTCCATATTGTTATTCAGTGGTTTCTTTGTGCATGTCTACAGGCTTGTGCTTGCCTGGAGACTCACCTGGGAATCTTGTTTAAAAATGTCTGCGTCTATGCATATGAATATGTATGCGTGCATGTTTCCTATCTTTTTCTCGCTCAGGGATTCTCATTCAGTATGACTGGGATGGGACCATAAATCTGCATTTCAGGAAATCTCCCCCAGGTGATGCTGATGCACAGCCGGGTTTGGGCACACTGGGTACTTCCATGGATTCACAACCCTTACTTGGTCCTGTGGTTTAATGACATATACACTCTTAGTAAAATTGTCCTTAAAACAATAGCTCTTCTTTATCATCTTTTAAGTCAGTTTATCATTAGACAGTTTTATTTATACCTAATTATCACAATTCTCTGGACTATTCTCTCTCACTCGTTCATGTGGCAAGTGAAACATTGAAGGAATGAGTATTTCCCAATCTGTCCAGGCAGAAGCTAGAAGAGGGAAGTGACTGGTGATAGTGTAAAGAGGCAGACAATAAATATTTCATTCTTTGTAGACCATACAGTGTTGCAACTACTCCACTTTGCTGTTGCAACATGAAAGCAGCATAGACATTATGTAAATGGTTGATACGGCTGTGTTCCAGTAAAACTTTATTTATGAATACTAAAATTGGGATTTTATATACTTTGCACATGTCACAAAATATTTTTCTTCTTTTGATTTCTTTTCAACCACTTAAAAATGTAAAAGCCATTCTTAACCTGCAGGCCAAACAAAAACAAGCAGTGAGCTGGACGTGGGATGTGAGTTGCAGTTTGCTGAACCCCGACCTAGGATAATTTAGAAGCTTTGTATCTTAGACTTCAAGCTGAATGAACGTTGTTCTCTAGTTTTCTACTTTGGCCTTGGCTGTGGAACCCAGAGGTAAGTTAGTTAGCAATTGTAGTAATTGAGTTTTAATGTCAGAAGTTACTTAAAACTTGATTAGATTGTGTCCTATATTATATCTTCCCTTAATTATGCTTGGCCGTTGTACAGTATTTTTCAGCTCACAAGGGCTTGCACATAATTATCTCACTTAATTTTGTTAAAAAATTACTTAAGATTTATTTTATTCTCATAATTAGAACATGAAAATATTTTTATTATAAAAAAATATCAAACAGAAAAAGTGGAAGTCTCCATTAGTCTCCTTCTCAAATCTACTGTTCTCACCATAAAATAACTGTTTTGAGTTTGGTGTGGATTCTCCCAAAACTTTTCTTGTGTATTTATACAGCATTTTACATATAGGTGTGTTTTGTGGGTTTTTCTTTTTTGTTTGCTTATTCATGTGGTAACATGTAAATATTCTACAATTTGCTTTTTGTTACCTTACAATAAATATATCATAAAGACCATTCCAAGTCAGTGCATGTAAAATGCTTATTTTACTTTAATTCATGCAGAATAATCCATAGTTTCTATGTATCACATCTTGTTTATTTTTTCTTAATTGATGATCTTTTTAGTTGTTTCTGTTTTTTCCCTTCTACAAACAATGGTGCAGTAAACGTTAACACATATATGGGGGATGTCTGGGTAGAGGGTTATCCACATATTAAATTTTAATGGATACCATCTAACTGCCCTCCAGAAAGAATGAATCGTTTGTGTTTCCACCAATAGTGTACAAGAATCCACATTACCCTATAACTTTCCCTTTTTATTTTTTTGCCAGTTAGATGAGCACAAAGTGGTATCCCCTTGATTTAATTTGCATCTTCTCACATGTTTATTAGATGTATGCATTTTCCTGTCTGCAACTTTGTTAATGTTGTCTTCAGTTGCACAGGTATTTGTTTGTAGCTATATTGATTATCTTTCCTTCTTTGACCATTTCTTTTTGTATTTAGTGTAAGAAACTAGACCTTTGACCATAAAAATTAAGGATTTCTGATCAATGAAGGAAACTATAGATAACTTTAACAGATGAGTGAAAGATTGATAGAAGATACTTGCAAAATAAAATAAAAGAACTGATAAGAGATTAATATATAATACACACAAGAAATTCTTACAAGTCAACCAGAAAAAATTATTGGGAAACTGAATAGAAAAATGAGCAAAGGATATGAATAGTGATTCACAGGAGGGGGAAACAAATAGCTAAGAAATCTCAATAAAGAGATGCTATATCTTTCTAGGAGTTAGGGAAATGGAAATGGAAACAACAATGATCTACAAAGTTATAGCTGTTAGATTAGCAAAAATTTAAAAGGTAAATGCTACTCAATGTTGTCAAGGATGTAAAGAAATGGGAAAACTCATGCACTGCCACTAGGACTAGTCTACTAGTCTGCTGCAGCCATTTTGGTAACTGTCTAGTACTTGGTGGTCCCTGGTATGTACCCTTAAGAATGTGATATGTTAAATGTGTCACATAGGTCAAATGTGATGGGTGTCGAGGCGCTATACAAAACAACGTGGAGTGGAGAGCAGAATGTAAGACACAAGATCTATAGCTCAGTACTATTTTTGCACATTTATATCATCAGTGTAAGCAAATGTGATGTAGGTTCATTAGAGTGGGTGCCTGTGAAGAGTGGGGGAATTGGAGTAGTGATCAGAAATAAAAGCTAGGAAAACAGAAGAAGAAACCTTGTATAGATCAATGATAATAATAGTCCAGCACTAGAGTTTGATCAGCTTAATTCTCTGAATCTGGGTTCCAAAAAGAGGTGAGGACTTACTTATTTCATGATTACAAACATATTATCCTATAATCATTTCTAATATTCATATGATTTGATTTCTAGATTTAGCTTTTTTATCTATTGGAATTGATTTTTCTGTGTGTTTTCAATTAGAGATGTAATGTAAATACCTTCTCATTGACAATGAATGGTTTTAACACTATTAAAGAATCCATGCCTACCTCGCTATCTTGATACATAACTTTTATCATATACTCATGTGGATATGGGTTCCACTGATTTATCTGGATATTTTTGTGGAATTTTCATACTATTTTAGTTACTATAGCTTTATAAAATGTTTGTATGTCCTGTCAGGCAAATCTCCACTTACTGTTCTTAATTTTCAATAGTTTGCCAGCTACTTTTACACTTTTATCATCCAGATTAATTTTGTAATCAGCTCATAAATGTCATAAAAATTTTTTAGGGATTTTTGAAGTGGCTGAATTTATTGAGTTTATAGACTAATTTAGGGAGAATATATGACAATGAGTCTTCTCATCCAGGAATATGGCACATCTCTTGTCTTATCCAAGTCTCTGTTTTCTTCACTAAAGCTGTGTAGTTTGGTTTATGGAGATCTGACACATTTCAAATTAGGTTTAGTCATACTATTTCATGGAATTTTTCCTATTCTCAATATGACTATTTCCATTACAATTTTTTAGTTTAATACTGCTGGATATTCAAATGCTTTTGATGTAGATCTTACTGTATTGGTGAACTGTCATCAACTGATTTTAATAGTTTTGAAATTTGTTCTTGTGGACTTTCTCAGCAGACAATTGTATGTTTAACAGACAGTGACAGTTTTCTTCTTTCCAGTATCATTTTCTTACTGCCCTGTATAGGACCTCTATTGCACTGTTATTTGGCAATGCTGAGAGTGAGCTTCGCTGCTCTAAGAAGAAGTCTTCTGATGTATCATCATTTAGAATTAGATTGGCTTTCGTTTTCTGGTAAATATTTCTTATTGAGTTAAGAGTAAGGGATTTTCCTTTTATTCCTAATTTTCTAATAGTTTTTTTTAAAGTCAAGAATGAGTATCAAGTTTTGTCAGGGTTTTTTTTTGGGGGGGGGGTTTAATTTAATTGGTTTAATTTTCTCAAAAACTGAGTGAGGTAGGCATTAATATACCCATTTTACAGAGAAGGAGACCAAACAGCATAGAAGTTAAAAAAGTTGCTCAAGGTTGAGCAAGTAGTGTGGAGAATGTGCAATTAAAAACTGGATTTTCTGTCTTCATGCTGGTAAGCTGTTTGCAATGCTATAGTAGTCACAGACCACTTAAGTTTATGAAAGAAAGATGGGGATTAGAAATGTTCTACAATTTCACATCATTGATTCGACTTCTGAGAATGTATCATAGGAAAACAAAGCGTGCGCACAATTTATGAACAAGGATGTTTATCACATCACAAAGTACAAATAGTGAAAAAAATGGAGAGAGTCCAATAAGAAATGAGGTGTCATCCATAACACAGCCATTAAATCAAATATATTCTTATTAAAATACTTTTGAAAACTATTAGTGACAAGAGAAATGCTCAGGATAACAAAATATGTGAATAAAAGCAGTAAGCATGTTACATTCTTGAAAATCTCCAGAAAGAATACTGGTGAGAGGAATGAAAGGAAGGAGCTCACTGAAGTTCCAATAATAGGAAAGATCCTCCTTGGAAGGATTTTGGAAACAAGCCAGTTTTACTCGCTCAGACCTCCCTGGAGGGGCGTTAGCTCACACATCTAGCTAGTCAAGGTTATTTGGGGGCTGCAGCATGAGCACTTTCCATTCCTGCCACGAAGTTCTTGGCGTGCGCTATGTCTGAGTCTGATCAACACTTGCACCATGTCAGTGAAAATTCTGCATCATCAGCCTCTCTCTCTCTTGGTCTCTCTATCTCTGCCTCTGTCTCTCTCTCCCTCTCTTTCTGAGAAATCCTCTGTCTCTGCCAACTCCCACTGCCCTTCCACCAGCTAGCAGCTATCAAGCTGTTGAAAGAGCCTGCCACCCTTAACTGTAACAACCCTCTAGACAAGGCAAATGAAGCAGCTCTGTGGGTATGCCCTTCACCTGGAAATGAATTAGTGGCCCATTAGCTTAATGAGAAGCTCTTCTGGCTTCCTCTAAGAGAAGAATTGGGTGCATTCAAGAATATGGAGAAGATGCTTTGGACTCAGGATACAGCCATGGCCAAACAGAAACTTGTCCAGGGCCCTCTCTGTCCACAATCTAACTTTCTGAGTGACACCTATCAGCTGTTTTATTCCTTCCCTTTACAAGCAACCTGCCATTTGATCTGAATTTAAACAGCTCTGGCTTCTCTGGGGGAAGAGAATAGGTCGGGGCGGGGGCGGTGGTACAAGCAGCAAAGGCTTCTCACAGCTGATATGACAACCTGAAAGAAATTTCTTTTCCAGTTTGGCTCTTGTTTTTGCCTCTAATTCATTCTTTCTAAGGCATGGATCAACTCCAACAAACAAGGCATGAACATGGAGATTCTCAGGCCCTTTTAGAATTCCTCAACATATTAACTATAAACTCTTACTATGTGCCAGGTACTTTGCTGGGTACTTTTCAAGGATTATGACATTTAACCCACACAATAATCCAATTTGTTAAAAGCCAATACTATCCTCATTTTAGAGATGAGAAACTGAGACTTAGAGAGGACAAGAAACGTGGCCAAGATTTCACAGGCAGAATGTAGCTTAGTGCGATAACAACAGAGATGACATTTGCTGACTATTTTCTATCTGCTAAGCATATCACCTATATTAGCTCATTTATCCTTACAACAACCTGTGAAATAGGTAGTATTATCAACATTTTAGAGCTGAGGAAACTGAGGCTCAGATGTTAAGTAACTTCTCCAAGACTGCTTAGTAAGTGATAGAAGTGAAGTTTGTGCCTAAATCAGGCAGATTCTAGAACTATTAACCATTACACTCAATTTCAGCAAATATTTATTTAGTGCCAATTGCTTGGCAGGTACTATGTTGTGTTTTTGGAATCCCATATTGAATAAGGCCATGACATCAAAGAATGCATAGTCTAAGGAGAAGCAGACACAAAACAGATAATTCCAACATAAGATAGCAAACACAAAAGATGGGCACTGAAATCATGAAAGACTTTAAATCTTAAAAGGTGAATTGGAATTAGTTGAATATGTGGTTGTGGGGTGACGCAGCAGTGGTATAGTGGGACATGAAGGGCAACAGGATGGCTTAGGCAACACTATAGTGGAGGCATGACAGCCCAAGGCTGTAGGGTAGATGGGAAAGGCTTGAGTTCCAGTGGGGCTGATGGATGTGGGAATTTTTGGTTGGCAAAGCTGATCAAGTGGGCAGCATCCTGATCACAGAAGACGTAATATGCCATGAGAGGGAGTTTGGAATTTTTCTTGGAGATAGCCAACTGTTAATTGAATTTTCAAACCTGTAGAGTGATGTGATCGGAATGGAGGGAACAGAGACTTGATGACTAGTTAGGAGGCTTCTGCAACACCTAGACTAGAGAAGAAAAAGGCTGGAGCAGATTCTGCACTGACTGTAATTTTCCCTACCCTGTTTTTGGTCCAGGAAGCTGAGCGTCCCTTGGGTCATATGAACGGGGCTGTCGACAGGCCAGACCCTTCCCCTTTACATCTGAGTTCTGAGAACCAAGACTGGGTGCTTGCTGGATGGACAGCTTGCTCTTCTAGGCTTGCGGCTTGGGTGGGAATGGAAAGGCTATAGATGGGGCAGAGCTGTAGTAACCTCCTCTAGGTCTTTGTTTGTAGACCAATTTTAAATTTGCAGTTTCATCATTTGGTTACAATGAGGTTAATTTACAAAATTCACAAGCTGTTAGGGGACACTCAGAAATCCCTATGGATCAATGTACACAGTGGCAGCCATCACCAGCCTTAGGAAGCAAGCTGCTCTGAGTTCCTGATGCTCCTCTTTGGAGACTAACTTCTCCTGGGATAGATTGGCATGCAAGCCCCAAACTAACAAAATTTTAAATTCTAGATTCCTGAATTATGTTAGGAAGGGAGTTCTTGGGAATGGTAGAGTGATTAATGGAGCAAAGTCGTGGTGGTAGTGGGATGGAGAAGGTTGGGGGAAAAAAAGAAACAATCTACTTCTAGTGGATTTGAAAGACTTACCTGGAGGGAATGTTTTCAGACTAGCTCTTTGTGACTGCATCCTTTTGAGTAAGAAAAGTTAGAAACACATGAGATAGTTTCTTATAAAAAGATTTTGATTTTAACTGTGTTTCTAAGAAGCAAGGAGACCTTGGAAAGGTCATTTGTATTACTCTCAGCATTTTCTTCATCTGATATTTGGTTCTCAGATTGGATGATCCCCAAGGTATTCCTAAAGAGAGCCTTAGGAACAGGGATAGTCCAGAGTGTGAGCTGTAGGAAAGATGAAAATGAGATGGTGGGTGTTTCCAGCAGGGGAAAGCATTCCTCAGTTTTGGACCCGGGACTGAGAACAAGACGGCTTAGCTTTTGGTGGGAGAACTACATTTAAAAACAGGTTTTTAAATTTTTAACAAGTGATATATATGTATGGGACAAAATTTAAATGGAACCAAAGGATATATAGAGTGCAGAGTAAATCTTCATCCTTCCTCTGTCTACTAGCATCTGTTCCTCTCCACAGAGGCAGGAGCTGTTGGTAGTTCATGTGTCCCCTTCCAGAGGTAGTCCATGCATTCACTATGGGTGTATATGTGTGCATGTGTGTGTAATTTTGTAAACACAGTACAGGATACTATATGCATTATTTCTCACCTCGGTTTTCAGTAGTGCCATTTTGAAATACCATCCACTGCAGAGACACTTTGATTCGGTTTGTTTTCAGATTATTTGCAAAGTTCCCCTGCACCTTGGAATACTTAGGAGCTCTGAGCTTGAAATGGTATTAGCAAATTCTGGCCCTTCAGCTTCAATTTTTCTGGACTGATGTCTTCCCTCCTAGCAACCAAAATTGATTGTTTGGTTTTATAATCGAGAATTTTTCACTTGTTGTTGATGAACTGAGGAAAAATCACAAAGAAGAAAGCAAGAATAGATGGCTGTGCAAGTAGTTGCTAATTAATTTGACAGGCAAATAGTTCAAGGTGCAAGAGGGAAAAGGGTATGATCCAAGAAATATTAAATCAGCACAGTAGCTGGAGAGAGCCACATGACAAGAGCAGTCTATGAATACTGTGAGATTCAAAAGGAATAATTTTTTATTATTCTCATTCAGGATATTGGGGTGGAGGGGCTGCAAAATTCTAGGCAATTGTCCTTTTTCCAGATTGCCTCCTCCAGCTTGAGAATCACAAATCCCTGGGAATGAACAGCTTGATGGAGCAAGAATTGCCAATCTTTAATCCTAGAGCTCCTGTGGGGTTTGCAGTGGGAATAATAAGGCCAATTTAGCCTCATCCATATGTGCCATGCACACAGGAATAATGTATTTTGACATGTGTGTTCCCTCTAGGATCTTTTTTCTCAGCAAAACACCCCAATTTTAGAGAAGCAATTACAAGAATTACATAGGCTATAGAATATTAATTAATGTTCCTTGTAAGTGGAAATGTTGCTTCCCGTGCTGTTTCTCTCTCTTGGTAGCTGATATATTTCTATAATTTGATAGTTTTTCCTATTTGTAGTGAATACATTTTCTCTATCTACCCTGATAACTTCCTGTTTTGTAAGATAGGATGACCTCTGAAATTTTTAGTATTTTATGCAAGCTTTCAGGTTTTCAAATGTCATCTTCTCATAAGTCAATTCACAAATTCCCATTTATTTCCTAGGTGTTTGCAATCACTAATATTAATTTTCATTAGCTCTCTGGGCTGCCAGCCACATCTCTTCAGTTACTCCATAGGAATTGGCCTGCCATGTACTGGCATGAACAGCAGCTATATGGGAAGTGTGCTGCCCTTGTTTGCTCCAAGGACCCTGGAAAGCTACATGGCTAAACATATAAAATGAAAGGTCTTTACAAGTCATTAAATCATTTTTCCAGATTAGATTTCCAAATATCAAAAGAAACAGCAGCTCATTAAAACTGCAGCTGTAAAATCCACCAACACCACATGTAGAAAAGTGATTACAGAGCAAGCTTGATTAATTAGGTGTGAAAATTTAGGACCAGCGTGGTAATAAATGATGGAACTCACCCAGCAGTCTGCTTCCCTTCCGCTGTGTTTTGCTGAATGGCCAATTTTCCACTTGTCTGTTGTATGGAGATCACATTTCAGAGCTGGTAAAGTTTACATCTAAATCATGGAGCCAACAGAAGACCATGCATGAGCTGCAGATAGAGTTCCAGCTTTGGCTTTGTTATCTTCTCTCTTTGTGGCCTTGGATACATTAATAAACCTTTCTGAGTCTCATTTTCACCATTTATAGAAGATGAATTTCTATTCCTACCTATATCACAAGCCTCTGAATAGAAGTAATTTTATTAAAAAACAAACAAAATAAACTGCATAATCCTTTATGTGGCTTTGAGATCTTTGGGTCTAGGAGATCCTATGATATGTAAATTTTATGTTCATTGTTTGACGTAGTTCAGAAATCTGATGATCTGGTTTGTCAAATTAATCTTTTGAACGGAGTAAAATAGCATTTGTGAAAGTGCCTAGCCTGGAGCTTAGTACATAGAAGGTATTCAATAACTGTTTAATGAATCACCATCATCTGAATGGAGAGGGTAGTTCCAAAGAATGACAATGGAAAACAATATGCTTATCAAAACAGAAGTAGTATGGTGAGCACAACATAATCCTTTGATGATTCAGAAGGTAGCATTGTGGCATGCTTTAGGGTCATAAATATTAATCATAGATGTGAATATAGTGCTGATAATATTCCATTTCTTCTAAGTCCCAAATTTTCAGTGACTTCCAATTGCCTACAAAATGAAGTCCAATTTCCTTGGCCTATAACAATTCAATACCCAATTCTAATGTATTTGGGGGTGGTAGCCCCACAGCAACAAGCAATTCTCTGACACCAGCTGAGTGTCCTACAATTCAGCTCAATTCTGACACTATCTACCCACAGATAGCGTCAGATTTTACAGGTTAAAGGCTCAGTCCCATAAGACCGCCTCCCGCTTCAGATGCCAATCGTAAGTCCAGGTTTTACATGTGCTTCTGACTGATGGCTACAAATCAGAGGTTCCCATAACCCTCTCCTCAGGTTTCATTGATTAATTAAGCTAAAGTGGCTCATAGGAATTAAGAAACCAGTTTACTCACTAGATTGCTGGTTTATTACAAAGGATATTAAAGGATACGAACCAACAGCCAGATGAGGAGATGCATAGGGTAAGGTCCCCAACAAAGAAGCTTCTGTTCTCGTGGGGTTTGGGCATGGCACAGTGGCACATGGAAGCATTGTGGTTCACCAACGTGGAGCCTTTCCAAACCCTATCCTTCTGGGTTTTTATGGAGGCTTCATTACATAGGCATGATTGACTAAATTATTAGCCATTGGCTATTGATTCAACCTTCAGCCCCTCTCGCCTCCCCAGAAATCAGGTAGGACTGAAAGTTCCAACCTTCTATTCATGATTGGTTTCCCTGGCAAGCAGCCCCCATCTTTCGGTGCTTTCCAGAAGTCACCTCATTAACAAAACAAAAGACAAATTCCAAGGGTTTTAGGAGCTCTGTGCCAGAAATGGGAACTAAGACTAAATATATATTTCTTATTTTAAATCACAACATCACAACCTGCTTTCCAGGGCATCCATTATCGGGCCCCAATGTTATTTTTCACTATTTATCTTTGTGCATCTGAAACAGCCAAATTATATTGCACTTTGCATACATCCCAGAATTTCCTACTTCCATGCCTTTGTCACTCATTCAATACTTTGCTGAGCATTTCCTCTCTCCCAGGCACTGTGCTAGATCCTCAGGGAAACTTCAATACATATAGTCCTTGACCTTCGGTAGCTCTTTGTCTAGTATGAACAGGCATATAAACAGACATTTATAATCCAGTGAAATACGTACAAGGATAAATGCTCTATCATACTATCTAGCTTCAGAGTTTCACAGCTTCCTCATATTCTGGTGTCTTTTACCTTGACTTCACACCAGCCATTCACTCAGGCTGCCCACAGCCAGAATCATGTGTTTACCTAGAACAGCTCCATCTCCAAAATTTACCTTTAAGCACACCACTTCCTGACTATGGTTTCCCTTTGTTGTGATATTTACTCCATTATTCTTAAGTCTCATTGAAACTGCCAGCCTTTTGTTTCCACTATTTTTTTCTGTTAACCTGTTTGTTTTCTCCTTTTCTATTCCCTTTCTATCAAGCCTGGACCCCATGGACTATTCCTTTAAATTTCAATGGCTCTCTGGAAAATAACAGCTCTCTGTTATTCCACCACACTAATCCTGGACCAATCCTTCTTTCCACCTTCTCTGCTTCTATACTTATCCTTCTGTGTAGTACTGAAGACATCTAGCCAGGAAAATACCTCTATAAAAATCATGTTCTTTCCACTCATTTGGGCTATTGGTGCTGCCCAGAAATCCTTTATGTGTTCTTAATTTGCTGTCAAGTAGCTATTTCAGAACCCCTCCTCTCTTCTATAAGGGACAGATCATAAAAGGCCTTGTATTTCATGTTAAGGAACTTGGGTCCTATTTCCAAGAAATGTATTGCTGGCAAAGACTGTAAGTCATGTGTGTGTGTGTAACTAAGCTGACAGATGTTTGAGGTGGGTTTGAGGGGACAAAACTGGGATTGGGGAGCTGTTAAAATACTCTAGGAAAGGCTGAGAAGGTACTGATCTAGGACCTTGGTAGGAGTGGTAGGAAGGAGGGGACAGATTTGAGAATTACATAGTAAGTAAAATCAGCAAACTCCAATTGAGGCAGAAAATACAAGAGGAGGTGATGTTTTAGGGGAAAAGCTAATGATTTTCATTTTCAACATGTTGAGTTTTAGTTGCCTGTGGGATATTGAAGTAGAATTTTGGTATATGAGTCTGAAGCTCAGCGGATGAGGCCAATGTTGGAAACATAGATTTAGGAGTCCTTGGCAAATGGATGGTAATTAAAATCATGAGAATGGTTGTGGTTACCCAGGGAGCATGTGGAGTGAGAAAAACAGTGGGTGGAGGACAGAACCCTGTGAAACAGCAGGCTTTACAGAGCAGATGGAAGAAGGTGAGCCCACAAGGGGCAAGAGAAGAAACCATCCAAGGTACAAGGAGAGTCAGAGAACATGGTGTCATGGAAGCCTCAAGAAGAAAGAAGTGATTAATTATATCACATGTAGCAAAGAGATCCAATAAGATTAGGATTTTAAAACACCCATTACATTTGACATTCAAGAGCTCCTAAGTGGCATTTTCTGAGAATATATTCAATTGAAGATGGAAGCAGAAGCCAGATTACTGAGGGTTAGGAAGAGGAAGAAGGTGATTCAGTAAGTGTGGATTTCTCTGGAAAATTACAGCAGAGAAGGGGAAGAGGTAGACCAGATGGTTACTACCTAGACTGTTACCACGTAGTCTGAATGGTTATGGTATAGTTGATGCTGCTTCCTTTTGCTAGAAGACTCTGCCTCTGTAACTGCTCTATATTCTTATCCAGAGTTCAAGGAATAATTCAATTAATAGTTCTTCCATGGGAAAACTCTGAAGATCTTTCCATGAGAAAGTATCATCTCCCTTGTCTGAACTCCCACAACACCAAAGCTATGGTCCTCTTATGGCATTCATTTCTGTTTTTCTTTTAATCCCATATTGTAGTTATTTATCTATATCTTCAGCCCTTTATTAGATTGTAAGTAACTCAAGTGTACATTATATTTTTCCAATATTTATTTTTCTATATTCTATATACCTATATTTTAGAATATAAAGTATCCAATGGAATCCTATAAGGCCATAATAACTCAATAAATAATTATTGAAGGGATATATATATGTCTGAACATCAATCACAATTACATAGAAATATTTTGGAGCTTTGGCTGACATGGAGTTTTGTTAATAGAACCAATTAACAGAAGATGACCTATAGGTAATATTTTTTATTTTTTATTTATTTATTTTTTTGTGAGGAAGACCAGCCGTGAGCTAACATCCGTTGCTAATCCTCCTCTTTTTGCGGAGGAAGACTGGCCCTGGGCTAACATCCGTGCCCATCTTCCTCCACTTTATATGGGACGCCGCTACAGCATGGCTGACGAGCAGTGCGTCGGTGGGCGCCCAGGATCCGAACCGCGAACCCCGGGCTGCCAAGCGCAAACTAAACCGCTGTGCCACTGGGCCGACCCCATAGGTAATATTTTTACCATAATTATTAACAAGTTCTTTAGATTGGGCTTCTACAACACATAGTCCTTGGAGAAGTTGAAGCTGAATTTCTCACAAAGATGACAGTTCTCACAACCCCATGGTGTGGCAAATTTAAATTGTTGGAAAGAAAGGTCAACAGGAAAGCCTTGAATTTTGTTCTCTTCTCTCATATATTTGATAATAACAAATGATATCTTAGACAAAACCCACTCTTAACAGGATTGGTTCAAGGGAGTCCTAAGATTTATAGAAACACAAGCACACTTCTTTTGTGTCATTTTAAAGGGTAATGGTTGCCAAGCCCCAACTGTTCTAATATTTGTATTTATATGAAGAATTATGTAAGTTTGGATATTCTCATTGGACTGCTTTAGAAATAAATATGGATGCATTTTTTTTTCTGCGAAGTAACTACAGCAAAAGGACATGGAAAGATAGGGTTGTCAATTCTCATATCTTCCCAGAAATCCTAGCACTAGAATGGCACTTAAATTGTTTTCTTCTAAAAAAAGAGAGAATTTTAGAGAAACTGGGCTGTTAAGAATTTAAATGCATTTATTTCCTTCTTAATGGCAGTCTAATCTTGGACCTCTTTTACCCCAAGCAGGAGGAAATGATGGTTTGAACTGTTTTTCTGGGAGGAAGGAGGAAACTTTCTTGGAATGAGCTACTTGTGTGAGGGTTCTCTATTGACAGCCATCCATTTAGGCCTTCACTAGTAATGTGGCAAAGTCACCTCACCTCTGAGTTATCTCCAAGTGAAAGACTGAAGTAGCAGCAGGCTAGCTTCATGGGCCTGAGACCTGCGCCATTGCACAGGCCTGGCTCTCAGAATGCCCTCATGCTTGGTTTAATGCTCCACTGCCACTGACTTAAAATTCTTATTAATTCTGAACAAGGGACCCCACGTTTCCATTTTGCACTTGGCCCCACAAATTATGCATCCTGCCTTAAGTGTCAACATTGGTCTATTCTCAGGTAGACTCTGAGCTCTGTTTGTTTTTATGACTAGAAGACTCCCCTTCGACCGTTGCAGGTCAGAGCACTGGATCTCCAGGAACAGTGAATGAGAGAGTGGGAATGGGTAAATGCTCACTTGTTATTACTCTGGAAACAGCTCCGAGTATTCATGGACCAGAAGAATCATCTTCATATATGATAAAGTGAACATTTTATGTGCTAAATGAGACCATTGGAGTGTCTCTTCCAATTACATTTTTGGGGAAAAAGAATGGAATGTGCTGGTATGAATGAATAGCAACCGAGTGTTCATTGAAAAGGTCAAATATATTTGGTCTGTCCACTTGGTATGCTTGTCTCATTGCTCTACCTCCTGGTGCCTTAATCAGGTACTTGTTTCAAAATCTTATGTGGCACACCCAGGATTTGATGGGCCTGGTACATTGTGCATTTATTTGGATTAATGTGTCTTTTATTAAGTTTTTTTCAAAGAGGTTTACGCAGAACAACAGAGAATGAAGTTTCTACTGGAATGCCATTTGGGGACATGAAGAAAAGCATTTGCTGGATAAAAGACGTTTTAAGATTGTGAATTCAAACAAGTGAGTCAGAGCTTGCCTGGGGAGTGATTTTCTCAAAACAGTTGTGACAAAAATCTCATACAGATGCAAAGAAGATGTCTGGAAGCCTATAGCCATCCTTCATGTACGATGACCGCTGATGACTGCAAATACTTGTGGAGAATTTACCAGATGCCAACAGCAACGTGGAAATCACGGTGGAAGCATAATTCGAGTGTAGACAAGGATGGCAGAACAGAGCTTCTTGATTAAGTTAATATGTATTGATATTTCTCCTGTTGTTTTGACTTCCTAGGCTGTTTAAATTCAGTCTTGTCACAACAAAATACAAAAGAGGCTGCTATGACATTGATTTTTTTTTTTTTTAAATCCTGCCTCTGAAGGAGAGTGTTTTTTGTTTTGTGTATATGTGTGTGTGTGTTTGTATTCCAGAGTTGACAGTCAGGAAGGAAGAAATGTTAAAATTGTGGCACAAATAATTATGTTAAATTGTTGAGCATAAATTATCAAGGGGAATACATTTTGATTGTAAGCATAAATCAATTTTATGCATCACAAAATTGCCACCAGTAGAGTTTGCTGAGGTGACTTATTTCTGGCAGTGGTGAACACAATGATGGTTTGAAAATAGAAACTCTGGTGTCTGAGGACTCCATAGAAGCCTGGACTCATTGATTCATGGGGCAAAAAACCACAAGTGAGGAAGAAATGCACATTTCACACTCTTTAACCTGAGACAAGCGAGTTTTCACATTCCTTCCGCGTGACATTAGCTACACCGACTTAGCCTCTTCATTTAGCGTAGCCTGTAATACCTACACTTTCAAGTCAGAACCAAATTCAGCTGTAAAATTCCAGCTTATTCTTGCACCATTAAAACCTCATCATAATTTAAAAAGATTTGGGGGCCGCCTGGTGGCGCAGCGGTTTAGTTTGCACTTGGCAGCCCGGGGTTTGCGGGTTCGGATCCCTGGCGCCCACCGATGCACTGCTTGTCAGCCATGCCGTGGCAGCGTCCCATATAAAGTAGAGGAAGATGGGCACGGATGTTAGCCCAGGGCCAGTCTTCCTCCGCAAAAAGAGGAGGATTTGCAACGGATGTTAGCTCAGGGCTGGTCTTCCTCACCAAAAAATAAATAAATAAAAAGATTTGTTGTGTTTTAGCAGACAGACAATACACCATTACTTAGTCCTCTCCTTATTATCTAGACAGAAAGAACCAATTGTATATGTAAGTAGAATATCTATAAACCAGAATGTTAGTCTTTGCATTTTATGTTTGGATTTTGGGAGGTGGGGTGGGAAAGAAGAATATTTACATTTGAATATAGATGTGTCTAATCTGGGTATTTTCAATACTCAAAACAAAATAATCATGCTTTTCTTAGGAAGCCCTACTCAGAGAAGCTAGAAAGTTGTCTTTCTTGCTCAGATTGTAACCCTGCTCTGCCCTTCTGTCTGTGGACAGACTGCATGCTTGCTGAGACTGATGGAAAGAGCTGTCTACAGAGATCTGCGTTCCCTCTCTTTCCTTTTTTGTTCTGTGGTTGAGCTTTCCTTGGGACAGCAGAAGTACTTGACTATTTTGGTTGGAGGGTCTGCCAGTGGGACTGCAGGGAGAAAAAGAAGTAGAGAGCAAGGTAATGATAATGAAGGAATATCCCCTATTCTACTTAGCTGTGCCAAAAAGGACTTTAAAATAGCACCGACTGATAAAGGTGATGAAGTGAAGCCCACCACTGATTGCTTTTAGAGGTGCTGGCACTTTCCTTCTGAGATGGCAACATGCCCTGGGACACAGAGGATGGAGCATGATGCCGAGAGCACGGACTCTGGGGCCAGCCTCCCAGGGGCTGAGTCCTGGCTCTAGTTTTTACCAGCTGTGTGACTTTTGGCAAAGTATTTAGCCTCTTCCTACTTCAGCTTTCCCATCAGTAAAATGGGGAAAATAACAGTACCCACCTCAAACGTCTATTAGGTGACATGAGATAATTTACAGGAAATGGTTAGAAGAGGTTGTGGCATATTGGAAGGAGAGTATGTGTCTTGATTGTTATTTATCTATATATGGACAGTGCAGAATGTGTCAATCACGTCTCATACAGGCATTCAGGAAATAGCTACAATCATAGCTTTACATCTAAATTCGTTGCTACCCTTTGATTTGGAAAGGAGAGGTCCAGTATTCACTCCATGAATGTTTTTTTAACTGCTTTCATATCTTCATCCACAGTCTTGGGTAGGCATTTTAGTCAAATTTCTGGAACTTTTACAGGAATCTCAAAAATGAATAGGAATGTTGAGATGTCCCCAAAAGAGAAGACATCATGTGAGTTTCTAGAAAATAGTCAATATTGGGAGTTAAGCTGACCCCAAAGCAGTTTGAATTAAAGCAGATGTTTTCAAACACTTTTTAAAAAAGAATAAATGCCAATAATAAATCAGAGGTGAAACAACTGGAAAATCTGAAACTGTCATTTGCAGATAATATGATCATATGCAAAGAAAACCCAACAGAATTTAACCTATATTATAACTAAAACAGAGGTCAGCAAAGTTTTCAGAAACAAGATTAATTTAAGAAGATCCAATGAATTTCTGTATGCTAGCAGTAATCAATTAGAATATTTTAAAAATCTAAGATGCCACCTATAACAGCCAAAAACAAGAGCAAAATACATAGTAATTAACAAAGTATGCACTGTATATTTATGGAAAAAACCTGTTAATGGATGTATAGAAATAATCCAAATATATGACGAATCATTTCATACTCTTAATATGATAATTTATTATAATAAAGATGTCAATATTCCCAAATTAATCTATAAATTCAACACATTTCCAATCAAAGTACTAACTGGATTAAAAAAAAGAACTCAATAAACTTATTCTGAAATTTATATGAAAGGAAAAAAGTCCATGTACAGTTAAGTCAACTTTGTAAAAGAAAAGCATTGGTCTCCTGTGTATTAAGATGTGCCATAATGTCATAGTAGTTCAGATAAGTGGACACTAGTATAAGAATAGACAAATAGGCCAATGGAGCAAAATAAAGATCTCAGAGATAGACCAAAATTTATTTAATGTATTTTATAGGTGGTATTGAAAAATAATCAGGAAGAGGCTGTCTCTTTAATCGACGTGATTGGGGAAACTGGCTTACTATCTAGAGAAAAATAAAACTGGATTCCTTGCTGAAACCATATACAAAGGTAGACTCCAGATTAATTAAAAACCTATATATGAAATGTAAAGCTTTAAAGTTAATAGAAAGTAATGTTAAGGAAATTGTGATCTAGGGCTGGGGAAGACTTTTTAAAACACCAAAAGTACATAAAGTGCATAAAACTACATAAAGGCAAAACTTGATTACAGTACATTAAGCGTATCTATTCAACAAAGGATATCATAGATGAAGTCAACAGAAACAGATTGAGAGATGATATATGTGATGGCAAACCGACAGAGATTAATATCTAGAAAATCTTGAAACTCAGCAAGAGGAATACAGGAACTCCAAAAGAAAAATGGGATATGAACAGGAGATTTGCATAGGACGAAACCAAAATGAGACCAAACAAGCATACAAAGAGAAGCCAAAAATCTTCTGAAATAAAAAAAATGAAAATTAAAACCCCATTTAATTGCCAATAAAGAGAGCTGAGTAGTATGTCAGTGGGGATGTGGGGATACAGGAACCCACATGGTGGAAGGATAGACTGAGGCTTCCAATGTGAAGAACAATCTGGCAGTACTTGCTTAAATTAAATATACATATTTAGGTCAAGCAATTCCCTCCTGGGTATATTTCCTGGGAAAGTTTTTCCAGGCCAATTCAGACACATGTACAAGGATGTTCATTACAGCATTGTTCATGGTAGTGGAAAGATGGAGGCAAATTGAATGTACGTCACCAGAGGAATGGATAAATAAAGCATGATGGAATCATATGGTGAATTACAATGACACATTTAGATGTAACAGAACAGACCTCCCCAGCACAGCACGGCTAATTCTTAAAACCATAGTGTTCAATGTAGAAAGAAACTAAATGAGGTCTATAGCACAATACAATGTATGTAAAGTAAAATACATGTATACAAATCAAATAACATGTTTTATACATATATACAGAAAGGGATATATATGTCTGTGTATGTATACATCCATCCATCTCTCTCTCTCTCTCTATCTCATCTATCTCTCTCTATACATAGACATGTAGCTCAAAGATTTTCACGTGGTTGCCCGTGAGAGAGAGGGAAATAAGAGTGAAGGTGAACACACAAACGGGACTGTGCATGAACCAACGGTGTGGTGTACCCATAAATAAGACTTGTGCTTCACTCCGTTCTCTGCTCCTGAAGCCAACACTCATGTGTGTTCATGCACACACACACACAGACTGGGAACACATAATGAAGGAGTTTAGGAACCGGCCTCCTCCACATCCTCACCAAACTCCACCAGAGATCATCCAGCAAGGCTGCCTTACATGTGACAGGAAAGCCTCTGTGTTACAGAACACTGCTTTTGCTTCTTTAAGCAGAGGCTTTGATTTCTCCTGTGATGAGATTGATGTAACTTTATTTTTGGGATAGAGCCACTTTTCCACAAGTGGAATATCAAGACATTCCTCTCCCCCAGAGCAATCTGGGAATTTCATTTAGCGTCATTATGATAAAACTTTACCCAAACTGAGTGCATGATAAGCAATTTCTATTGCCTTTTCTGTATTTGTATATCTAAGGAAAAGGTGAGTTGTTCTCCAAATTTATGCAGATGCTAGAATTCTAAGATGAAAAATCATGGGAAAAAACAGTTCATATACTTCAAAAGCTAAACAACAGCAAGATTTCAAACACTGTTTCCAGATTTTCAGAAAATCTTTAACTTCATCAAGGGACAGATCAATTTGCAGGTGCTATTGACGCTGTGTAAACTGCAGGTGGAACATCTCAACTGGGACAAGCAAATTAAAAAGACAAGCTGTCATTTTATCTATTTTCACAGACTTCTTAGGTTTTTATTATACCCTCTAGGAACTTAATTATTGGAGGTCACTATCTTTTAAATCAAATTTTATCTATTAGAAAACTCCTAATTTACAAAAAAAGAAGGAAGGCAAAAACCAGAGATGGAATAAGTCACTCTCCACCCTGAGATGCTGGAGAACTTTCTGGGAACTAGTGTATTCTATGTGCATTCTATATGCCATGTATTTATTGCATCTTATATGTGCCTAGTACTGATTGTTAAATAATTATTTATATGGACTAAAATAAAAGGTTCATTTAGCTCAAAAGTTTACTGGATTTCTATGTTAGCAGAATTTTTCTCAAAAGTGTTTCCTATGCAAGTGATTTGTATTTATTATTTTCATAGTCTTCATTAATTCATTCTTTCACTCACTAAACAGAGATTTCCCATTCCATGCCAGGGACTGTTGGAGTCCTTGGTGTCCCCCTCACTAGCCTGCTTGTCCATGACAGGGTCCGTGTCATAATTCATCTCTGCGGTCCCAGCCCCAGCACAGTCCATCAGAACAAGATGCGTATGTGGGCCTGGTTCCTCCAGTTCCATTTGGGACATTGCCTATTTTTCTTTTCAAGACTTCTTAGGGAGGTCTTTTTTCCCACTCCCTATATTTCTGTCCCCTGTTCTCGACTTTGTATTTAATAACATAGGTGCAAGCACGATATTTCTTATTCTTTGTGAGGAAATTTAATTCCTATCATTCTTCCTCAGCATGTGAACAAACAGAATGAGTAGCAACGTTTCCTTTGTGCCAGGCACTGTTCTAAGAATTTGACCTGCGTTTAGTCATCTAGGCCTTACCACAATCCTCTGAGGAGGTGGAAAAACACCCAGCTCATACCTTTCAGATGCTAAACAGTGAACAAAAAACTGCCTCCAGATTTTCCGAAAATCTTTAACTTCATCGAAGGATAAATTAATTTGCAAGTGCCTTTGACAGCTACTATCACAGCAATTATTATTCTCAGTTTACAGATAAGAAAACTGAAACCCGGAAAGTGTAAGTGAGATATTCAAGGCTACATAGCTAGCACGCAGAGAAGACATAAATTCTATCATGGGACATGGCTCAAATAGCTTTTCCAAATGAGTCTCCATTCCCTTAGACTTAACCTGAAAGGTAGACGAGTATTCTGCTCAAGCAAGAGCAGTGGTCTATGAAAAAACAAGTCTATTCCACCCTTGTGGTCTGAGATGATGTCACTAAAGGCCCCAGTGAGGATCCACTGCTCCAGCAAATGGATGAACCAAAATAGTGTCCCGAAACCAGGTAACCCATATTTTGGTGGCAATGAGAGAGGAAGGGGGGAGGGCTGGAAGAGGGGTAAGGTGGGGATGGAGAACAGACAGACCACAGAGATAAAGGTACTAAAGAAGGGAGTGTAGGTGGCCATTAATGAAAGGTCACAGGGGAAATGTTAGTGCTAATCTGAATAATTTGGCTAATGAGTGTGTGACAAAGTAAGCTGTCCTTGCAGCGAAAGACAGCCTTGCCCTTTATTTTCACTTGTCTGTCTTAATGGAAGGACTTCACTTCCCAGTTCCCTCCAATGCTTACCCTGTTCCAGGGGATTTTATTGAGGGCAAACACTTCATTTCAGAATCTTCTAAGATGGGTAGATTCTTAGTTAAACTCTAACATGTACCTTGCAGAATTGGCAGTAGCTTATTTTATTTGCAGGGGTTGGTAGAGAGTAGTAGCTGAGAAAGAGGTCTTTCTTATTTTCCATTTTTTCCTTCTTCTTAAGCAAAGGGTTTCTTGTATGTAGACTAGCTCTCATAAACTAACGTTTTGATGAAATTAGAGGCATACATATTAATGCCACTTGTTTTTCCAAATTTCCCAGGGAATGGTCTTGAAGTACAATATTGTAGGTTGTGTCAAACTCACATGTCAGACAGGGGTTGCTTGAGAGCTGAATTTATCTGAATAGTCCCTCACCCCCCTGTCCCCACTGCATGCATCCTGCAGTATGGCTTAGAGTCTGCTAAGCCATGGATGGTGCCACTCTGTCAGGAATCCTGCCTGTGCCTTTGGCTTATGATAGCTGATGGAAGGATGTGGCATATGTCCCCTATATATAGAAATGCACATATCCATACGTGGCTACATAGCTACAGATAGACATACCGACACCCCCACGCGTGGGTCTGTGCAAATTTTTTTCTCAACTCTTTCCTTCAACCCAATGATTTTCTAACGATCTGTTACCCATCTAAGACAGATTGCTTTTCACGGTTCAGCAGTCCCAGCACAGACATTCATTTTAATCAATAGAGCAGTCAAAAGAAAGAATAGATTTACTTGTTTTTTTCTTTTTTTACATTTAATTGAAAAATTTCAAGTGATTACCAGCTTGTGTAGATCTCAAAGTCTAGGAAGCAGTAGTAGGTAAGTACATGGAGTAAATGCAAAAGCATCAACCAGCAGGATTTGGATCTGTGGAGAGGAGAGGCTAGACCTGGTGAAGTGATGCAAACTGTTTCTATGCAATAATCCAGTTCCCCTTTTGTCTCTTGCCCACCATCACCACCAAACACTCCTAATACTCAAGAATGTCTCTATCAATCCCTCTCCTTCACTCTCACTGCCAACACCTTAGTTCAAGTCTTATTATCTCTCCCTGGTGCTCCTGCACATCTGGTCAATCCTTTCTTCAAACTGCTCCTTGAATTAGCTTTCTAAAGAAAAATCTAACCATGCCACTTCCTTGCTCAAAGACCATATCTAAGTCTCCATTGCTGTGTGGCCTTGAGTGCGTTACTTAAACACTCTGGGCTTCCATTTTTTTTACCTGTAAAATGGGAACAACAAGTCCAGGTGCTTTAGCAGAGAAGGCAGAGTTCTTCACCCTCTGCCTATAACTTCCTTTATACCTTCTACTGAATTAATTAGTCTCTGAACACACCATGCCTTTTCACATAACCCTATCTCTCTCTGGTAAACTTGTACCCTTCCTTCAAGACTTAGGTCAAATGTCCTGTCTATTGTAAAACCATCACTCTTTGGAGGAATTAAGCTTCTCCCTATTGTGGTTCCCCTGCAGGTTTATTGGTCATTGCCTGAGAAAAAGACTGATGATTGGTAGCATTGATGCTGCCTGTAATCAGGCTGTAGGCTCCATGAGATCAGAGGCATGCCTTATCTTTCTCTCCACTATCACTAAGCATAATGCCTACCACAGAGTTGAGTAGACAGTGTGAATGAGCAAGCATATGATCTGGAAAGAGTCTGGTTCATATAGCAATGTCTGAAAACTGGTCTTCTTTATGACAAAGTCTAACTCTTCTAGGAAACTTAGAGGAAAGTATTCTATCTATTGGTTGATGTTGAGGCAGAATCTAAAGCTCTCTTAGATCACCGAAGGCAAGTTATTAAGAGAGAAAACCATTTTGGGGGCCAATCTTGATTGGTTTTGAAACATTCTTGTATTTTCCTTGATGTGCTTGAAATGTGTAGATCATTGCATAAGTAGACCATTTCTTTCTACAATATTTTCTCTTACAGTCTACCCATATATTTTTCTAATAGAACTATAATTTTATGGGATGCATATTATCAGTCTCTTTTCATGGTGGAGAAACTGAGACTTTCAAGGAGTATCACTTGGGAGAACCTTAAGAACTCCTGCTATCCAGACAAGTTATGTCATAATGCTAGCGGTGGACCCAGGCATCAGTTTTTCCAAAGCTCCACATGCAACTCCAATTTGTAGCCAAGTTGAGAACACTGCCCTCGCCCTAGAGAATTTAGATTCTACATCCATGGTGACTTCAAGGTGATGGAAACAAGACCAGAGTCTCTGACTTGTGCTAGGCCTACTTCCAGGACTCTGTGCTGTCTCTTCATTAGGACCCCACACTTAGTACAGGCATCAAGTTCCATTCCAGAGTGCCTGCTTCCTCTGGTGTGACTGAGGCAGGTCTTCTAGTTTCTCTTTTCTCATCTGCAGACTAAGGATGCTAATATTTTTCACTTAAAAAGCTTCTATATGAATCCAATTAGATGTGACTCTTACAGGTGAGGGCAACTTAAATCATAGAGGGCAATGGATATTATAAAATTAAGAAATAATCATTCCTGTTATGAACATAGATCCCGTAGAGTAGGTGGGCTTTTACAGAAGACTTGGTGAGAAGTTGGGAGGTTGAGGGCCATGTGTGCAGTGCTCTCCTTCACAGCAGCAGTTGGGGCTAGGAAGCTTCAGCATCGAGGATTTAGAGCTGTCCTGTGAGGCCCACCTTGGCCGGTGAGGCAAAGGCTGAAGCAATCCATGTCTTCTTAGTGTGTTGCTCTAGTCAGCCTTCTGCCTCAAGGTGTATGGTAATTTGCCTACCCCCTGAAAATAGACCATGCAGACTGAGTATTCTGCAGGCAAAATCATGCTTAGCGTGTCTCAGGTTATCAGAGTAAGTGGTAGTTGTCTGATTATAAAGTGGAAATATATTATTCAGACATGGATATATCTGTAATCAGCAATGATGAAAAAGGAAGTATACAGGAAGTGAATGGCAATTAAAAGGGATTTAGGGGACTTTTTTTGCTTGGGTGTATTGCGTCTCTCGTACGTCTCGAGAATGACCCATTGCCTTTGCAAAGTCCCATTAGCACTGCAGTTCTCAAATGGCTTGGGACTGTGGATGCATATACTCTAATTTTGGTAGGATTAAAATGGCAACATTTTTTAAAGGACCTAATGAAACAAGATTCGTTTCCAATAAAAAAAAATACAGGACAAAAATATGGTCTTCATCAGTGGTTGCAGAAGATAATTAGGCTAAAGCTTACCCATGTTCAGGGGACTTATCTGAGAAGTATGAGACTGAAAGGATTTTGAGGAGAAGAATTTTACTTCCAAGGGAAGGGAGACAAGTAGTTTTATCTGGTTGTGGGCCCTTCAGATCTGAAGTGTGGAGACCTGACTCTATTTTCATCTGACAGCTGACTGACGTGTGATGTCATCTTTTTGTCGTTAGGCTTATATGGCTCTTAGCTGCTGAACAGACACATATTGATAATCAAGTAAGCAAATGTTATCTGACTTTTTTGAAGCTGATACTTAAAAATTAGCACATAAATGTGATTGATAGCTTATAAAAGAACTCAGCTTTCCTGCTGTCAGACTGGTGACCCTGGTGTCTCCACAAAACAAGTCTCTGACTTCGTGGGGTTCTGAGAGATAACATGACCACAGTCTGAACAATTGAAAAAAAATTGGCACAGAAAACTGCCTTAAATGCTCAAGTGATTGCAAGATCCCTTGGTTTTGTGATGGTGTACGAACCTGACCTTGTGAACTGAGGATGTGTACAGACCTTCTCTCTAATTATGATCACTTCCTTTTCTCTGGGAGCAAAGCGGAGACAACCTTGTTTCATATGCAGATTGCAAGAAGTGTTCCACCTGTCCCTGTGGTTTCCCTTAACTTAAAAAATCATTCATAGTCCTGTCGCTGTCTGGGGGGAACATTCACAAGCCTTCCTCGTCCCCTTAAATGGATGTTTAATAAGCTTGGAAATAGCAATCCCTCCAAGAAAGCCAACAGTGGAGAATTAGAGCCTGTTTACTTAGATGAATATGAAACTTTGAAACAGGCCAAGACTACCCCTGCAATCCCCGCTAAACGAGATTTGATTTCTCTTTAAGCTGTTTTTAATAGCTGGAATTACAGAACATTGCTGTTTACCAGCTAACAGGTTTGTGAGAAGGCAGCTCGCTTTGTGCTCCTGGTGATACTGTTTACACCTGTGTTCAAGGAGCAAGTCTCTCAGCAAATTGAAGCCGAGCTTACTGCTCAGTGAGTTGTTCTTGCCCTCTGCTCGTGTCCCTCTTCCACGTCTTCGTCCCTGGCTCTGCCTCTTTCCCTTATTTCTCAATGTTTAATTTGTCTGATTGGGGTGTTTTTTGCCAAAGGAATTTTATTCATTCCTTTTTTAACCAAATTTTGTCTCTAGTTTGTTGTGATTTGGAACCAGAAAATGGAGGAAATAAAAGAGCTCTGACAATTTGGCTCTTATAATTAATTAAGAGAAGTGTAGGCCCTGGACAGACTAAACTTTGCTTTCCTCCAGGAAACCAGGTCTCCCTTTGTACATTTTGTTCTGTGATGTGACCCAAGTCACAAACAAACAAGTGCCTGTGACAGAGAGGCAGCTGGGGTTTGGGTCAAACAGGAAGAGGCAAACTGCTCTTTAAACCCAGGCCTTTCCCCCCAAAATATTAATGACAATTAGTTACAGTGATTAACATGTATAATAATTAGAATTAGTACGATTTTGAGCACTAACTGTGTGCCAGACCTTAATTTTATGTGTATCTTGTCATTTAGTCCTCTCAACTGCGTTTGGGGATGGACGTAATCATTCCCATTTTACAGAGGGGAGAGCCTAAATAACTCCGTCAGCCTGAGCCTCGAGACAGAGCTGGTAAATGGCTGAACGGGATTCGAACTGAGCTCCATCTAACTCCAAGTGAGATGCTTGTAAGGCAGCAAACCAACAAGCACCAGCTGTGTGCTGGGTGCCCTGTGTCTGTCAAACCATCCAACCTCCACAAATGCCCTGGGAGGGAGGGACTCGCATTATTTCCCATTTTGCGGCTGAAGACACTGAGGCGTAGGAAGTTATGCAGCTTGCCTAAGCCATACAGCTCAGTGAGGAGGTGGAGGTGCTGGGGTACAAACCTAGGGTCTCTGCTTCCAGAGTCTGTGCCCTTACACGGTGACTGCCTCCACGTTCCCTAAGTTCTGGAGAGAGTACCTGCAGCCATTTGCATCCACTCAACAAACACATAGTAAGCACCTACAAGATTTTAGTCACTGTCACACTCATCTCTGAGGAATAATGAGAACCACCACCTTGGGTTGGGTTGGTAGGGTGTGCAAGGGGGCTGCTTGCTCTCCTTTTCTAAACATCTTTAAAATTTGATTTTGAAATTCCTGTCTTTAAATGAAAGCTGCCAAGAGTGAGGTGTCCTTTTAAGTGCAATTATTTTGACTGACTCTCACACTACCCAGGATGGGTTGTCCTGGGCCTTGCACCCTTCTGAGAATAGCCCTGGTCCCTGTGCTAGAGAGCAGGGGTCCACAGGTGAATAGAGTGGCTTAGTGAGAAAAAGAGCCCTGAAAACCAGAAAATGAATCCCTTGCTCTCTCCCTCTCTCTCTCCCTCCCTCCCTCCCTCCCTCCATCCATCCATTCATCTATCCAACTATCCATCCATCTATCCCTCCATTCATCCATCTATCCAACTAGCCATCTGTCCCTCCATTTCTCCATCCCTCCATTCTTCCATCCCTCCCTCCAACAAAATGAACTGACTACTCTGTGCCTGTTTTAGAGGTAGGTACTTAATATGATGGAGATCAATGGAATCAGTGGTTTTCTAGAAGAAGAGGGAGTTTAAAATGCTTCATAGAATACACAATCTACTGGCATCTTCTAGAAAGGGGAGATGGCAATAGAGGTTCATGAATATTTGTAAATTCTGTGAAACCATCTCTGTGATATGGAGCAATGGTGTCTTTTCTCTTTTGATTCAGTTTATTCTGACATCACTCATCACATCCCTTAAGCTAGCCACATTTCTCTCTTTACTCACCTTGTCAAATTCTCCTTTCTCATTCACAGTGTGTTGTGGGAACGTGAGAAATAACAGACACTGCAAACAGTGCGAATGCAGATTAATAAGTCATTTTAAAGTATTACATTGATATTGAGGTTTTTGACAATATTTTATCATTTGTAATTTATTAAGCATGTTATTTGTCACCTGGGTAAACAAGAACAACCAACATTTCATTGGGGGATCTGATTTTTCAATGCCCTTAACCACTTGGAATGGAAGTGACAGGATCTTCCCTGCAGAGAGTGGTAGGATGCCAGCCTGGAGGTCAGCTGGCAGTTGACTTCGTGATTTTTTAGTTTGTAGATTATAAAGACAGTCCAAGGCCCTCCGCATACCCAGTATGGGTGGAGTTGTGAAAAGTCACATGCTTTCCCTCCCTCGTGTGTCTCCCTTCCAGTGGGGCAAGATGGGGGATAGGTAAATCGCATTCCCACTGTCGCAGGCTCTCCTGTGCTTGCCATCACTCACCAAATATTCATCAAGAGCCTACTGTGTACAGGTACTATTGGAAGCAATAGATATATCAGTAAACAAAGTAAGCAATGATCCCTGCCCTTATGGAACTTATCTGCTAGCAGGAGGAGAGAGGTAATAAAAAATAAGCACAGTAAAAATGTAAATGTGGTAGTAGGTTACCAGGTGATAAGTGCTATATGGTGAAAGAGGGAAAAGAGAGAAAGGCAGAGTGTGTAGAGTGAGTGGACTAATAGTCCTTGTTTGCAAGCAGCAATGCTATTGCTATAGAGTGAGTTCCTGGCATTTTCCTGGCTGGAATGACATTTGGATCCCAAAGGTCTGGAGCCAAGTGTACGGTCCTCATTCACCAGCTCTGTGAGGTGCCTCTAGGGCAGAAAGAAATCATCAAGGAAAGACTTGTCATGGACTGTACTGCCCAATTCCAAGAGGAGGCTGCTCCCTTCCTGCACTGCCCCGTCTACTCCCAATGCTGCAGAGAGGGACTGGGCTAACTCGCAGGACCTTCTCTCCCTTGTCCTTCTAGGAGGAAGGGCTGGGCACAGGTTGGAGAGGCCAAGTGGACCACACCTGGCTGTGGAGAAGCAGAGCTGCCCCTTCTCTTTCAGAGGATGTCAAGGAAAGCCAGCACACCAGAAGGCAAGGTCTGTCGGCTGTTGGGAAGTCTGGGAAGCTGAGGAGTGTAACTGCTCAGCAGCACAGGTAGCAAATGTCTGCGTCTGGATGACTCTGGCAATCCAGTTGTTTCCTCTTTAAATCTGTGCTGACCATTCCCTCAGTGTCTGGCATTGGGTTATTTCCAATTGGAACTATAAAACCAGGGGCTTCATTCCTGGAAGTTGTGGGTGAGCTTCTGGAGAGAATGACTACATGAATGTCTGTCTCCCAGGGCTTGCATCTCACTGATTCTACTTGTCAAAGGGCTCTAGTCTGAAGCATCTCATTGGTTTCCTCTAAGAGTCAGGCTTTGCTTCTAGTTACTGGTCACCGGGCATCCCAGAGATGGGTGAGTTAGAGAGGAATGGGCAGCCCAAGAAACCCATCTTGGTAAGCCCCCTGTGCCACTTAAGGCAGAGCTTTGGGGGACATGTGGCTGTCAAAAATCAATGATGAAAGAAGGAAGGAGTTTATAGTTAGCATGCAGGAAATTACAGAATCATGTAGTTCATTATATTTAGCACAGTCTTAGGAAAGAATTCTGGCTTCTATAATGGAAGTGTGTCAGTCACACAAATGGCATCGACCACATATACTGTAGTGGGGGAAAGAGCTAAGAATCATTGACTTAGGAGGAGGGGAGGAGAGCAAGGGCTAGCTTTCTTAGAGACAACTCAGTGTCTTTCAAATGTGCCGTATCATAAGAATCCTTTGGGGAACTTGATAAAAATACTGATTTTTGGGCTCCACACCCTGAACTAAGCAATTAAAATTTCTAGGGGGAGGGGCCTGGAGTTCTATCTTTAACCAGCACTCCAAGGGATTCTTTTAAGATGGAGCACCTGGATCTCAATGGGGCTGCGCATTGGAATTAACCTAGGACACTTTTCCTGATTGCTAATGCTCAGGCCTCACCCCAGAGAATCCGCTGTAATTCGTCTGAGTGGGGACTGAAGGGAAGTTGCTAGTGATTCAAAGACTGGCAGGTGATTCTCACGTGCAGTTAGGGATGAAGCTTCTGTGTAGAATAGCTGGTTCAAGATCTCTTCCCTGCTCACTGTGGACCCTTGGTTGGTGACTTCAGGCTCTCATGGGATGAAGGGGGCTGTCCCTGCCCTGCCCGCTCACAAGTCCTGGAAGATTGAATGAGACAATGGATGTCCGCACCGTCTTCCATCTCTGTGTGGAGTGAGCTGTCAGCACTGTAGCCTGGTCTGGGGACATGCTGGATACATCTAGCCATTCTCTTCTCAGGTCTCTGCCTGTCCAGATGAGAAATGCAAAGGACAAGGGGAGTCTAGGTCCCATGCTGCGGCGTGTCCTGGTGTCTCTGGTAATGAGGAGGGAAGGCTCTGGGCAGGAAACCTGCGTTAGTGCTGCCCTGTCCACCCCCATATTATCCTGACTTATTACATTGTAATAAATTGAACCATTCCACTTCATTATTTCATATTTGAGGAGATTTATAGATTGTCCTGGTGGTTGAAGAGGTAGTGATTAAAGAAGCAGCGTGCTAATGAATAAGGCTCTGCACAAAGCTGTTTTAATTAATTCACAGCCCAGGGGCTGTAAACCGCTTGCTGATAACAAACCTGCCCATTGAGGAGCTGAACTGACAACTTCCCACAGAATAAGGGCTGACGGGCAACAAGGGAAGTTATTCAAGTGGCAATTAGGCTATTAAACTGTTTCTCTGTCCCCACACCCGGCTCACTGTAGCGCAGCTGCCTAACTCATATTTAGGTTTTTCTGCAGAAGAGTTTCTATTCTCCCTGGTTGCTGCCCCCTCACCCTCCTCCATCCTCTCATCCCAGTGGTTCTGGACATTTATGATCATGCTCGAACTTCCTGAAAGTTTTGTTTGGCTCAGATTTATGGGATGGGATATGCCTGTCGCCCTTCACAAAGCTCCTGTGTGATATGAGACCATTCTGTTCACCCTAAATTTCTTCCAGAGCTCTGGAGAGTTAGTGGAGTCTGGTGTTTTTCTGAAAGGCTTACTGTTTTTTTTGTCTTTCCTTTCGTTTTTTTTGTAGAGTGACAGTCGGCTTTGTGGCGTTCCGTCTCATCAGCTCCTCAACTGCTGAGCAGCTGGCCGCCCTGTGGGAGGTATATGGGAGGCGGTGGAGCCAGTCAGGGTCTCCAGAGCAAGCCCCTAACAGTCTCCGTCCTCGTCACACTGCCCTGCACCCCAGGGTTTCTCAGTAAATGCAGTTTCCTGACTAATTCCAAAGGGTGATGAGTAACACAATAGCCTTTCTCTGTTCTTTTGGTGGTTTCCTGCCAGGATTTGAGGTCTGGAGACACAGCAGCATTGTGATAAGATGACTTTTCAGTGAGTTGATGACTGTGATGCTTTCTGCCATGAGACAGATCATGATTAGTAATATGACTAACACTAATAATAGTGATTCCAATAACAAAAGGAATGCAGCCATAATAAGAGAGAAAAATCCCAGCCAACAGAATGATCTGAGGCAAAACATATTGATAATGAAGTGGGGTTTATTGAATTAACTGTTCCATTTGGCAGACACATCAGCAGAACCAAAGCGTGGAAGAATATAATCAAGAGTATGACTCTGGTGACAGAGCTGAACTAGATGTGAAGACTGGGGAAAAGCCAAGTAAATTCTGTTATAATCTTGGAGGCTGGGCTGCTGTACATCTGAAGGAAGCTGCAGAGTCTAGAAGAGATTTCCGGGCACCTGCCATATAACCTGGACAGTTTTATTTCGGCAATAAGTTATTATTGCTTCTGGCCTCCTACCTGCAAGGACTCCCAAAAGGAAGGTCATTCTCTGTGACAAGGGGCTCAGTCCTCCTAGGTCTGAAGTCTTTGTAGTGCTTGCAGAGCACACCTCCCAGTCAGGAGGGGCAAAGCCACATTCCAGCTGGGTAGGTCAGACATGCAGAAGGAAGTAGCTGATTTTACTTCCTTTCCCTTTTTCCTTGAATAAATGTACCCTTGGTGCACACTGGCCCCCAACTCTCTGCCTGTCCCCTCTGGTGCACAGCTAGGGCCTTGGTGACTTCTTTGTTGCTCCAAGTCAACCCAGAGTCTGTGACGTCACTGTGCGTCTACCTCATCTTGCTCTCTAAATTCTCTCATCTCCCTGTGATGAGTCGTCTTTGCTGTGCTGTAGCTCCCTGTCTGTTTGTCTCGGCTCCCCTTTCAGGAATGTACTCTTTTCTCCCCTATAGAAGGCAGCTGCAATATTTACATAAAAACTAAAGCTTTAAGAAATTCCAAGAAAAGGCTAGAGTGGGTCAGGGAATTAGTATTTTAATGTAGTATATTAAGAACATATTAATCTCAGAAATAATAATTACATTATGACAATACTTTGCATTTTTCAACAATAGTACATTTTCTCCTAAGTGTTTAGGGATGATTCCCATGTTATTTAATTAACCTGTTTTTCATATTACCTCCATTTAACATTTGGCAAAACTGAGGCACCAAGGAGGCATGCGAGGCAAAACAGTGTGAGTTTCCAAGTAGGAGCTCACCCACTAGAGAGATCTCGCCCACTAGAGAGATCTGCTGGCTTGGTGAATTCACATTATTTATCTTTGATTTTTGGTAAGCAATTCTGAACTCATTGCTGGGCATTCTGTGCCCAGGATGGGGAAGAGTCTATGAGAGTTCAGGAAGGGGAATATTTTGTGATTTTCAATGTACTTGTCTTAGATCCCATTTTATCCACCATCTCCAGGCAGTAGGTAAACTACCAGGTGCATTTTTGGAATTAAACTGGAAAGAGAGTGTATTTGGGAAATAGAACAGAGTTCACTTCTAAATGACACATTAAACTTAATTTAAAATGGTGGAGGATACCATGTACACATGTTGATAAATTGGGAAGACTAAGCAGCACAGAAGACAGGAATTTTAGCCAGCAGAATATGTAACATAGGCAGTTCAATTTTACTTCAAAACCAAGGGAAAATGATTTCTTACCCCAAATCCTATCTCCAGGAACCTACTCTGTTCAAGTGTAATGAAGGGCCTGGTTGGGAAGGAAGACACTGAAGAAATTGAAAGCCTACATGAGGACTGAATAGGGACAGCTACTTTCCTCATTTGCCTAACAACAGTGGCTCCTGAGAATTGCTAGAAACAGGAAGAAAGAAGGGTGAAATTATTTTTGCAGTACCACAACTGCTTCATTGACACCTGCTTGGGAAGAGCAAACTCTTGGTCATTGAGATTTTCTAAGGAGATACAGAAATTATTTCCTTGCCCTTAAATTTGCATATGCTGACCAGAATTTCAGTAATTTTGGCCATCTCCAACTGCCTTCTGCTTCCTTGTATTCTTTCTAGAGCATGAACTGGTTTATCCTTCCTCCTCCATTCTTACCCCTTTGATTATTATCAAATGCACTACCTTCTCTGGAGAAGCTTACTGTGTTAAAGATGTTTTCTAGCACTTTCTTCCATTTCTTGTACTGTTGAGCTGATCAGAAGAATTGAATCAATATGGCATCTGCTTGAAAAAGATATGGAATCCAATATTTAGAAAGCGCTGTCAAAGGTCACCCAAAAAGGCATGGCAAATTCAAAGGCCTGAGGAGGCGGGCACTGCACATAAACCGGGATAATACCCAGGGAGGAGTACCAGATAGCTCTTACTAGGACCAAGTATAACACCTGTCCACTTTGAATTACATTTAATAGTGAGTTTGTGGACAAAACCAAATGGTTCCAAAATACTCAGAGAGCTATAACTTGTTCCAAGGACAGGTAATTTGTGATAGTTGGTGGCCATGTGCTTCCAAGCAAATGCTCCTCCAAGTTGCAGAGGCAATCTGGCTGCCTGGCCAAGGAAGAGAGGGAGTGGCACATTTTCATGGTGACCATCACATCAGATCAATGTCTTTTATCCCTTCTCCTCAACAAACTTTATCTCCTATTATCCACCTACCTCGTCTTTTCTCCTGTTTTCCTCCCTAAAATCTCCTCTTCTTCCTCTATTTTCTTTTTTTCTGTTTTTTTCTATGGGCATGTTTAGACATAGGTAGATACCAGAGTCATTTGTAAGACGTAGTAAAAATAAAGAGAAAGAGAGTGTTCTTCCTTTTAGACAATCTCAGATAGTGACTACTGAGGGAAGATGATTTTACAAACTCTTTGCTAATGCTTGCAATGGTTAAGAAATCATATTTGAGAAGTTATTGTTCTCTAAACCATTTTTGTTTCACTTTAAACAGTTTTCTTATTTTTTCTTAGTTAGATTTAGAAAACTGTCAATTATTTCTGTTATTGTAATTAACCCTGATACATTTAATATCATAGTCACCTTTCAACTCTGTAGATTTCATTTCCTAAGTGTCATGAGTCAAGTTCCTGGGGAAACAGGGATTTGAGAGCAGCTGATCAGGGAGTGCTCTTGGACACAACACTTTTAAGGGAGTGAGAGAAGCAGGGCTGGGTGATGGGAGAAGTTGAACTGCTCTATTGTCACAACAATGGCCTCAGTTGATCCCACGGAATATTCTAGAAGCTGGAATTGCCCTTCAGGGTTGTCTGATTGAAGCCAAGAGGCCAGGCCTTTGCACTACCCCATCAATCCCTTAGCAAGGCAGCTCCTTTTGGCTGGGGGAAGTTCCTGGCAGGGACTCAGTGGGCAACATTCTGGGGAAGGGGCTCTTCTATCTTGGTGGATGTGGGGGTGAAGGATCTGGCCTGTGCACCAAGAAGATGGATGAGTAAGATTCCCATCCAATTTCCCTCTGGTCCAGACATCATTTTGTTTGTGAAGTATCACACGAGATAAGATTAACTTCTGCCTTTAAGAGTTGGGAACACTGAAACACCAATATGACTGTTATTTATGGATGAAACATCATGCTTTCTTTATTTACACTCTCCCTTTTCACTCTTTTTATAAGTTTTCTCTACAATTCTGTGACAATGTGCATGGTTCTCTCCCCACAAAACCTCTGCTGGCTTTCTGACAGCATATTTTATAGCTGTTTATAAGTGACATATAAAGCCTATTCCAGGAAAAACAAAAAGACATGCCACTGTATTTTGGGGCATACGTAGAGCAGTTTTTGAAGGGCTACTCCAAAGGAAAAAGTTTAAAAATGCTTGTTTGCCTGTGCTACTGATGTTAGCAGATGTGTGACTCCTTTGCCACCCATGGCCTAATTAGAAAGGTTCATCTGCGATTGGATTCTGAATCCTTTCTTTCTTCACCTTAGATATCAGTTCCACCTGTCTCTTTTGTCAAGTGGTCTCTCACAGGTATGTCTGTGGTGAGTTGGCATGGCAGGAAGGGGTGGAGACAAGCAACAGCAAGTTTTAAGGATCCCACATAAAAAGAAAAAAAAAATGCAAAAGATGGTGCCTGTGGTCTGCAGTGTTGATGATGTTTACTGGGTGATGGATGGACATGGTGAACGAGGCAGTGTGCCCTGATCAGGGTGAAATGGCTGAGAAGAACAGTGAGTGAATCAATCATGAGACCTGCTCCACCAGCCAACTGGGTTCATCAGTCTCACAGTCCCTCTCAACAGTCTTATAAATTACCCCTGATGGACGAATGGTGTGTTGGGCCAGGTTTCGGTGACTTCCTCAGCGGAGATCAATAGGCTGTGGTGAATAGAAACAACACAACTCCAATGAGATAGTTGGTGATGCACTTCAACTTTATTTTTTCAGCCATACTTGCTTTCATAAACTCATATATTTTGTGCCCAAGCTTAAAGCCTCCATCCAAAAAAAAATCTGGACTAATTTAATATCTCTATATAGTAAACTATAGCGCTTAAGGACATGGCTTCCCGGATGTGAATGCTGCCTCACTTCATAGCTGTCTGACCTGGATTGTTAACTTCTTTGTGCCTGAGATCCCTCACTTTAAAAAATGGCAATAATAATAATAAATGCTATTCTTTCCTCATAAAATTCTTCATAGGATTAAATTAGCTAATATTTATAAATTAGTATTTAAAAATTTTTAGCGGTTATTTTTATGGGTTTAGCTCTTATTGCCTGGGCAACCTCAACCCCATTTAGTTTCAGAAGGTGAACTTGTGTCTTCCTTCACTGATAAAGCAACATTCTGCATATCACCCTAAATTACACAGTCCCCCATCCATCCTTACTCATTTTTTCAATCCGGGAGGAGGAAGTGTGCCTTTTGTTATTCAAGGTCAACTCTACCTGTGACCCTCACCCTATTCCTTTCCATGTTTCTCTAGATCTGGCTTCACATCCTACACTCCCACTTACTGTTCTCTCTCTTCAAGTTTTTTTTTTTCTTTCTAATGGTCCCAGATTCTTACTCTCTGTGTATCTAAGTCTCTCAAATTAAAAAAACAATAAACAAATCAAACAAGTCTCTGTTGATCCTGAATCTTACTCTAGTTACTTTTGCATTTTTCTCTCTCATTCTTATCTAAACATTTCAAAGGAGTATTCTAAACTTTATATCTCTATTTTCTCACCTTTACTCATTTATCCACCAATATCACCTTAATTATTCTATTGAAATATTAAAGATATTCTGGTCTATTGAAATTATTCTAGCAAAGTCAATGATCTTCGTGTTGCCAAATCCAGTGGACATTTTTCAGTACTTACCTTCTAGTGGGTCTCTTTGTAGCTATTGCTACTATTGCTCATTCCTTTCTTGAAATCCTCTATTCTCTTGGCTTCCATGACACCAAATTTTTCTGATTCTTTAAAAATTCTTTGAATGTAGTGTTTTCAGTATTACTCCTTTATAACTAGTCTCTAATATTATTTTTAATTTTTTTTGTATCCAAGAATTCTTTAGGAAAGTGTTTTTCAATTTCAAAAGCATAGGCATTTGTTTACTTATTTCTCTGTCCTTTTTGTTGTTGACACCTTAAGGTCAGAAAATGGCCTGTATATTTTGGAATATATTGAGATTTTCTTTGTAATCAAACTTTGATCATGTTTTTATCAGTTTTTGATGGGAATTTGAAAAAGGTATGTATTCTCTTCTTTATATGTGTGTATATATATGTGCAGATTATATTAAACAAGGTTTGTTAATCGTCATTTCTATCATTGCTTATTTTTGTGTATTTGATTTGTCCATTTATGAGAGTTTTATTGAAGTCTTCTACTTCACTCACTTCAAATTTTGGGGCGGCACACATTTCAATGCCGTGTTAGTTGACACATACATTTTCATCACTCTTATATCTCCTTGGGGAATTGTACCTTTTCTTTCTACAAACTCTCTGTTGCAAGTTTTCTTGCTCTACTCTGACATTGCCTCTTCTGCCTTCTTCAAGAGATGTTCCACAAGGTTCTACCCTTGCCACATGCTTTCTCATGCTACCCACATGCCCTGAGAAGCCACCTTGGCTCTTAAGGTGTCAAATGACACGTATATGCAATAATACTCAAATTTAATCTTTGGGTGCAGACATTTAACCAAGTTTCTGACTACTATAACCAACTTCTCAATGGAATACTCCACCTGGATGTCTCACAGGCCCCTCAAACTCAATATATCCAAAGCTCTCTCATCTTCTTTGTCTATAAACCATCTCCTCTATAAATATTCTCTGGTTCATTTCATGGCCTCAACATTTACCCAGCCACCCAAATAAAAGTCTTAGGAGTTGACAAACTTGGGTCTATTGTTTTTCTGGAGTTTAAGAAAAAATAACCTGGAAGCAATTGTGATTCATATTTTAGGGGGAAATTCCTACCTGATTTTTCACAGCAACCTAAACAAAAGAGTTATAATCACTCTACACCCAGGTCATAGTCTAGTGCTCTTCTTCCAGACACAATCAACCTAAGCATTTGGGAATAGGGGATCTGGCTGAAGCAGCAGTGGTGGAAGCCAGTGACCCCAGGATATGCCATCTTAAATTCTGGATCCAAAGTAATAGCTAGGTAATCTTGAGCAATTGGCTTCTGAGGGCCTCAATTCCTTTATCTTGGAATGATTGTGAGAATTAAATAAGTTGATATAGATGGAGACAATTCTTTTGAGTGTACGAGAAAAATTATTTTGATAATCTCATTATCCAGTTTCAATGCTTTCAAATATTAACAGATATAATCTAGAGACTGATACGTCTAATACTCAAACAGAGAAATGTATCCTTATATCAAGGAGCAATGGGCTTTGATTTCCTTAAAATAATGTGTCCTTTATTTCAAGAGATTTGGTCTACCCTCTTTTTAATGTTTTTGCATTGATAAATCATCCACATTCATTTAACCTTTTTCCTGAGTTTCCACTCTCCGCCCCTTTAATCATTTTCACTGTTCTGTCTTGGACCTTCTCCAATTTCTCTGTACCTTTTGGAAAATTAGAATCCCCAAACTGAGCATAACACTCTAATAAGGGCCAAGTCTCTGCCAAATATAGCTCATGACACTCTTGCTTGTCACTTGACTGACAGACAACACCGTTAAGACTTCTCAGTAGCTTAACAGTTTTAAAAGGCAGACACATAGATTGCAGACCCCAAGATCAAACTTCAGGGATGTGATAAGCATGCACTTGTGGAAGCAACTTGATGCAGTTATTGATCCTCTCTGGAGAATGAGGACATGTGCCCAGAATGTCTAGAGGATGCAGCTCGATGTGTCTCATGCATGGATCCAGGAGAGAGAGTAGACACTTGGGATTTGGAGGCAAGACATGATGTTTGAACTTACAGATTTTTAAAATAATAATAGAGCCAATTCTTCTACCTTTTAGACCTCAGCCATTTTAGGGTCATCTTAATACAGTTACAATGACTCTAGTTATTTAGCTTGCATGACTACTTCAAGTTTTCTTCTTCCATAGAAAGAAAGCATTTAACTTTCTTAGTTGAAGTGCAGAGGGTTCCACAGGGAGTAGTGAGAAATAGAATCTGGAGCAGGAGGCAAATTAGTGCTGATAAGTGGTCTGATTGGTGTCCTAGAAAGTCTGAAATATTACAGGCTCATTACATAGAAAGTACTGTGATTCAGCGAGCTATGGAAAAAATGATGTAGAAAAGGAAATTAATTTGGGAGTGGGGATGGTGGAAGATCTTGCTTCAGAAATTTTAACAGGGTTAGAACTTTAGGAACATTGTAATGAAGACAGAAAGTGATGCTTTTTGAAGGAAGAAGAAAGTGGAAGAAGAAAGTCCAGCAGAGAGGTGCATATTTCTAGTGTGTTGCTCATCCTGTCTTCACTACAAGAGGCAGCTAAGCAGGTGGCAGATCTTGCAGCCAAACATCAGTGCAATGGACAGTGCAGACACACAGACATTCAGCTGGCATTTGGAGACTAAGTAAGTTGCTAGGAGGATCACTCACCACTAGGTCCCAGGGGCAAAAATAGGAGATGGGTAAACCATCCTGCTGACTACTATCCCTCCCAACTGGCTCATGGCAGGAATCAAAGCCTTTCCTCTTCCTCTCCACTTGCCAGGATGAGGCCGAGCTCAGGCCAAACTGGTTAAACATTCTCTGCAGTATAGAATGATAGAGAGTGGATTGTTTTGGCTGGAACTAGATGAGGACAGGTGGTACCACCTGCAACAAGGGATTTCCTTCCAGTTGGCTCTAGAGCCACCATTCTTGGTCTTTTTGCAGCTTGGTGGGGTTGACAGGGAGGGGAGGTGAGGGGCAGTGGTAGATGAGGAAGGGAATCTGGAGGCACTCAGATTTGTCAGTAAATTATGATGGGCTTTCACAGGTTGGCAGCCCCTTTTAATATACTGCAGCAGATGCACTGGCATTGAGAGATGGCTGTATGAGGAGATGTTTGAATTATTGATGTT
Organism: Tapirus indicus; assembly: GCA_031878705.1. Taxonomy (NCBI): domain Eukaryota; kingdom Metazoa; phylum Chordata; class Mammalia; order Perissodactyla; family Tapiridae; genus Tapirus; species Tapirus indicus. The sequence goes on along the minus strand of CM062924.1, from coordinate 82,384,167 downwards.
CCTGGGTCCCTGTGGTGGCCTCTTTCTACTGCAGATGCTTGTGATCTTCTTGTGCTTTATCAAGATGACAAAAAGTGCTTGTCTTTTTAGAAGGCTGAAGTCTTTGGAGCCAAGAGTCCTGGTAAGGGTCCCTCTAAGAGCTCGGCCTTTCTTTAGCTATTTCCCTGGTAGACAGCCCCTCAGACTGTTAATTCATACTCAGACCTGTCCGGTAGCAGCCTCAGTGTCTTCATGAAGTTCACCCACAGCAAGCCAGGCAGGCGAGCTTTCTCTAGAGCAGGAAATGAGTTCTCTAAACCTGTCTTCATTAGTTATTGAAGGTGACAATATAATCTCTTGCAAGCCCTGGTGGTGTCTGAAAGCCCGTATTTCCCACTGGTGGCCCAGTGTTTGAATACAGCCATGCTCAGTATTGGAAGAGTTCTCTTGTGGGAGCTGCTGTGCCTGAGAGCAGCTTGTTGTAGACCAGCTCTCTGAGCCTTTCCCTTTTTATCAGCTGGTGAAAAGGATGCCTTGTTTATAAATACCAGGCAGGAAAAGCAGGCGCAGGTGCCATGGCCACCCCTGGAGAGAGAGAGATATTGGGGTGGGCAGAACTGACCATGAATACTTGGTGATCCTACTGATTAAACTCAGAGACTTCCTCAGCCTCCAAGGTCTGTGCCTGGCTCTGCAGGACAGCTGAGGTGTTGCTTTTGCTCGAGAATTTGGGAATGCCAAGTCTTCCATTGTTCTTGACTGGCTTTATGCCCCTAAACCTATATACAGTTCCACAGAGCAAGAAGAATGAGACATGCCATGCCGATTCCTGAAGAATGTGGTCACATTATTAAATGTCTACCATGGGCCAGACACTAGGTCAGCTCCTTTTCATCAATTATCTTCGATCCTCACTATGTCCCTCCCTATACAGTGGGTATTATTTCTGTAGTAGCTTGGGCAGGGTGGGAGGTATACTGAGTGGGGTGAGTGGGAGATAATAATATCCCTAGGGAATAGGGATTATTACCGTAGGGTTAGGAGGTCAGGGGATAGCAAGGATGCCCCTAGAGGGCACAGAAACAACCAGATTGTGTGGTGTGTGGTCTTTGGGTTTTAGAGGAAGATGCCTTCTGGCCAGAGCAGGAATCAGGGCAGGTTTTGTTTTCCTGGCTAATTGGACATTTGTTTACGGTGTCTCTCTGCTCACAGAAGCAGGCAACAAAGAAAGAAGTTGGCAGTGTCCACAGGAGGGAAACTAAGCAAAACGAAGCCCAGAGTAGTGCAGTGCTATTAATTCAAATTAGTGACCCTCACCTAGAAATGAAGCTGGTGTCTGACAGACTGCTGGCTCTTGGAGGGCAGCAGATGAAAACAAACAGGGGGCTCTGCCCGTCTGGCGAGGTGATCAACGCCTTCCTCCCTGTCCTGGCTCACCACATCCACCTCTTACAGGTATTATCTGTCTTCTGCAAATTCCCCTTGCCTGCTCCCCTACTGCCCCAGGAGGCCTGCAAGTCCAAGGGTTGGCCCAGGGGGCTCGCCTCCAAAAGAGAGGCCCATCGAGAGCCCCAGATGCAAAGTCACACAGATGGCAGTGCTGGGACTTCACTTTACAGAGACTTGCCTGAGATGGAAGTGATTTCTAGGCAGCACTCAGGGGGACGCATGACTGCCATTTAGGTACATTTCTATCTTGATCTGTCAGCTGTTATTTATCTCTGCTGAAGTAAAGATGTGTTTGATTACAAAGGCCTCTTTCGTTCACTTCTTCAGTCACTCAGGTGCTGTAGATACAGGGATGAAGACGACATTGGTCTTGAGCCCTAACCTGGTCTTCACAAAAACCCTGCTGAGGTAGGTAAGTTTAATTTTCCTTTAAGTCTGGGGACTCAGGGAAGTTAAGTAATTCTCCAAAGATAACTTGGCAAATAAATGGTAAAGAGGATTTGAATCCAAGCCCTCTCATTCCAAAGATTTATTTTAATTTTACCACAATGACTATCCTATGTTTTTTCCCTCTGTACTCTTTAGCATGAAGGTAGACTATTAAAATAACTAAGTTTTAGATGGATCACAGAGAGTTGTAATTGGAACAGTTCTTGAAAATTACCTAGTCTGACCCCTGACCTTTCAGAGAGAGGTGGGGGCCCAGGGCAGTGGAGGGAATGCCTGCCCTGTGTGTTGCAGAAGGTAGGGGGTGTCAGGATGTCAGGATGCCCATGGCCCATTCTCTTTCCCCCGGTAAAGACAACCAAAGGGGAAAATGTTGAGGTGTGTATATTTTCACACACACAGCTTCATCCATGGACACAGGCATGTGGATCCCAAAAGCAACCTGTAGTGTTTAAGTCACATATTTTTTGCCCCTTTGTCCTGTCAGTAAGAGCTGTATTAGATCCTAAAGTAGCTTGCCTGCACACCTGGATCTTTGCCTTCTCATCTATCTGGAAAAAAGGGCTTTCTTTTAAACGTGAATTGAAATCCAAAGGATCCCTGCCCTCACTCTTGACACAGCCCCCCGGGATTATTTTTTGAGAAAATCCAAACTCTGATTTTCTAGATTGCAGACTTGATGATGAGAGGCATTGCTATTTGAATAGCATGTTTTCTTTTCTGTGAAGAAGGAATCTCATTCTGCACAAGATTTTCCGTACATCTAACTGCAGATACAAAAGCCCTAGCAAAGTTAGTGGATCTTGGATTTGTCCCATATTTGCTAATTGCCAGAGACCTTTCTATTTAAACAAGTGCTTCTTTCATTGCAGCCTTTGCACAAACACAGCATGGGAGAGAGCTTATATTTTTAGGGGAAAGTAAATAGCTCTGCATTGTGCTGTACTAGCAACTGTAGATGGTGTAGAAACCTGGGTGCCAGGCACAGTATTTCCTGCTTTGGAAGCTGTACCCAAACGCTTCTCTGTGCTATGCCATTTCTTCATTAATTAATTCATTCAGCAAATCCATGTTGAATGCCTTCCATGTGCCAGGCCCTGTGCCAATTGCTGGGAATATATAGGAAAAATAATTTCTAAATTGATCTCACAAGGACCACACAACCTAGTGAGGGACAAAGGCCATCATACAGACTATTACACAGAGAAGAAATCGTATAATATGGAATAAAGAGAAGGGACTTCTAACCTCCTCTGGGGGTGGGGAAAGGAGTTAGAGAAAGCCTCCTGGAAGAGGTAAAGTTTGAGTTAAGACTTAAACTAAGAAACAGAAATTATCAAAATGGAGAAGTGAGAGTGGTCAGTGCAACTTAACTTGAGAGAACATTTTTTAAAGGTTCATAAAAGAGAATGGTGCATTGCAAGTAGTTTTGTCTGGTTACCTAGCGTCTGTGTCACAGAGGGGAGTGGTGAGAGGTTATACCAGGGATAGAAAGGTAGGGACCAATTATGAACTTCCTAGCTTAGAATGCCATGCCAAGGTAGGAGGTTAAAAATTATCCAAAGCAATGGAGTACCATGGAATGATTTTAAGCAGTAGAAGACCTTAATTATTTACATTTTAGAAAAGTCATGGAGAATGCATTGGAGAAGGGCAAGACCATTTTAGGTTTGATAAGACAGTGGCTGAGTAAGTGGGGGAAGAGGAGGCCAATTCTAAACATAAGCAGAACGACAAGACTAGAAGATGGTTGTATGCAGGAGAATGTGAGGGGAGAAAAAATTATTTCCAGGTCCCTGGTGTGGAGAATTCAGGAGGAGGAAGAGTTTGGTGAATGAAGAGCATGAATTCTTCCTTGGATCTGTTGAATCTGAGGGACCTGGGCATCATTCAAGTAGAGATATTCAGGAAACTCTTGGTTAGATTGATCTGGAGCTCAGAAGAGAGATCCTCTAGAGATTTAGACTTGGAAACTATGAGCAGTTGAAACTATGAAAGCAGCTGAGATAGTCCAGGGAGAGCACATTGAGTGGGGAGATGCTGGAGAACATGGGTGTTTAATAGATGGGCAGATGAAAAGGAGCTCAAGAAACATACTAAAACCTAGCCACTAGAGAACAAAGGTAGGAATAAGGCCCTAGATGTCAGGAGAGGATAGAATTTTAGAGATGGAGTTGCCAATTGTATCAAATGGTGCACAAAGATTATGAAAGACAGATGAAAAATATTCATCGAATTTAAAAACTGTGGAGACCACAGGTAATCACCACCAAAGGAGGTTAGGAAATGGAAGAAACTTTCCCAGAAAGCTTGGCTGTGAAGCAAAGCATAGAAATGAGTCAGTAGCTAGAAGGGCATGTGAGATTTAGGGCACTGACTGCCCCCACATCACATAGTGCAGCTTCTGCATTTGTGACATCAAGTAAGGGGATGACAGTAAAAACCATATGTCATGAACTGGGCTAGCAGTGGGATGATTGGTTTGAGAAGGAAGTTCCTCCAAGTGCATCAAGAGAAAATACCAAAGTTGGAAGTAGTCATTGAAAATGGTTTCCTGATTAACACGTGAGGAAGAGTTTCTGATTGTGAAATTTATTTCTTATGGTGTTGTGATTAAGTGTATAGTCTCTAGAATCAAATCGTCTCAATTCAAATTCCAGTTCTGTCACTTATTAGCTGTGTGAGCTTGAGAGAGTTACTTAACTTTCCTGTGCTTCAGGTTCCTTGGTTGTAATATTGGAGATAGTGATAGAATCTCCCTTGTAGGATTGTATAATAGTGACAAGTATTTTGCATTTTCTTGTATAGTATCAGACATGTAGCAAGCACTTTTTCTCCTTTCATTGAACTTTCTTCCCCCCCTCCTCTTTTTTCTTTCCTCCCTCCTTTCTTATTTCTTGGTCTCTTTTCCTTAGAGCAATGATCCCCAAACTTAGTATTCATTAGACTCTCTTGAGAAACTTGTTAAAAAGTAGAGTCCCGGGCTTTACCTCAGAGATTCTGATTAATCAGGTCCAGAGTGGGAACAAAGACCATTGATTATAAATATCTCCACTGATTCTGTTGCTGGTTGACCTTTCCTTGAAAATAGGTTTTCTTGGATCCTGAGGTTAAAGCTATTGAGAGGACTGCAGTTGCTGAGTGAAGACATTTTCATTTGAGCTAAAGGGATGTGAAACCACAACAGTTGGTGGTATTTCTGGCCCTTCAAGTCCCAGATGAGCATGGGATTTGGATTGACTCCACAGGTTAGGTTCTCTAGACTTATTATTAAACATAGATGGTAGCTGATACAAGAAAGGAATATCAAAGGGGAGGGTGGCTTCTGATGGGAGACCTGAAAATCCATTTGGCTCTGAAGGAGGAAAGTGGGGTGCACTCTCTTCTAGACTTATTCAAATAGACAGCTTAAATAACTTTGGTTAAGGACTATTTTAATGTGTTCCATCAATTTATTTATTCTTCCATTCAATAAACATTTATTAAGACAGACATTATAGTGTGTGATACGAATATGACCATAAGTAAGACCTATATCTATTTCCAAGGAAATCACAGTTTTCTGGAGGTGTGATGGGCATGAGACAAGAAATGTTAAGTAGAAGAGACAGAAATAAAGAAGTATAAACAAAAATTACAAAGGCAGGCAGTTTGCAGTTGTCTTTAAATTTCTTTGGGGGACTTCAGAGGGAAGTTGAATTGAAGCTGGTTCCTAACAACTAAGTAGATGTTTACCAAAAATGGAGGGATATATTGCAGCAAATAAAACAGCTTGTTAAACAGTCAAATTTTATCATATAAAATCATATAAAATAACATGATTATAGCTCATCAAGGGGTTTAGTGAATAATTTTAGGAACTCAAAACCATTATTCCTTAAATCACCTGTCTGATCTCTGTCTCTCAAGTTCATGTGGTGTTCGCGGCGAATTACTTAGTTCCCCAACTTGGATCAGTTGCTCATCTTCAGGCAGTGTGGCTTCTTTTTACTGACTGGTCTGTGTTTGGTTCATTTTGCTGCATTTCCATTTCCTCTTTAGCTCCTCACTAACTATCGATGATCTTCCTCAACGTCTGATTCAATCAGTGTTTCTCCAGCGTTCTATTCTATTTGACTGCTATGGACAGCATCTACCTTTCCCTTAATCTCCTTTGTCCTCTTCTAGTTCCAGGAGAACAGCTAGGTCATCTCAGGCAGACATTATTTTCTCAGAGAGTGAAGTTGTCAGCTTCTTTCAAGGGTGTCAGTCTCTGAGGAAGATAGAGGTTGTTGCTGAGGGCAAGGACCTAATAGGGAATCTTGACTGATGGTGAAATTTCAGGGTGATGATAATGATACTATTGAAAATCTAGAGTTGAGGAACCTCTTGAAAAGGGGGTAGGACATGTTAAGGGCACTTGCGTATGCTGAGGAGCAGGTTTGCAAATAGTGCTGTAGTTGCTTATCTGGAAGCTCTCTGAGTTTCAAGAGCACTGGGGCTCAGAATGTTGGATATATCTCCTGCCAACTCAGCAAATGATGGATTCTGTCAGATGGTGTGGGACTTCACAAAAGTTTTGATCTCTGTCCATTGCCTCCTTGCTTTACTTAGTTTTTGTTTCAATTTCCTTCCATTTTCACAGGTCATATATGTTTATTTTAGCCTTCCCACTGGATACATGAGACCAAAGAAGAGCCAGCCTATATTTGGGGACACAATAGGTCAGACAGAAAAAGATGGTGGAATCTGGCAAGAGCCTCCTTTCTGGAGCAGCTACCAAATGTGGCTGAGATGTCTGATTTCCCTTCTTAAAAGGATAAGACATGCTTCAGGTGATAGGCCAGTTTCCCTAGGCTGGGTGGGTGCGACAGAGGAGGGGACAGAACAGAAGATGTCATTTAGCTCATGCTCCTGCCTTCAGGCAGTTCAATTATATCACTCCAGGGAGGTCTGAATTCGTTTTTTATTTAAATGCAAGAAAAAGATCAGTTTCTGCAATGTGTTGTGAAAAAAGATTTTATTGCTTAATAACTTTCGCATTAAGAAAATCATTACCAAAATTAACAAATATTTACTAAATCTTAGTTGTCATTTATTGAGTACTTATTATATACCAGAAACTATTCTCAATGCTTTACATACAGGATCCTGTTAAAGCCAAACAGCATTGTATGAAGTGCTACTAGACTTAGTGTACAGATGAGTAACTGAGGCTTAGAGAACTTATTTATTCAAGGTCACACTGTCAGTAAGTGGCAAAGCCCTGATTTCTCTGACTCTAAACTGTGTTCTTCTGATTGCTGCTCTTCATTGACATAGCACATAGTACAAGGATATGCTTAAAAGTATAAAACACAGTCTCTATTTTCAATGCACACATCCTGTTAGGATTTTAAATTCATCACACTTTATTTAAAGCTAGTGACTCTTTTTAAATCTTAAGAAAGAAAAAATTTCTTGTATAATTTTAATCTTTAATAAAGAGTTACTAAGTCACTTCTTAAGACTTTTCTGATAGTTAAAAATCATTCTGTAATCCATCGTTCAGAGAATTGTCAATTATTGTTGTTCTCTGTGTTTCTAAGCTCCTACTGATGTCACTTATGTGATATAACTCTAAGTGACTTTTGTACAGAGAATCAGTATTATGTCCCATGGGAGAAATGGATCCACCATTCTTATAGATCAGTCCTGGTGTCGTATTGGCCTTGTCTCTTTCCCCTCCCACCCAAGTGCTCAACTCCGAATCTAAGAGCCAATAACTGGTCTCAAAAGTATTATTAATGAGAACTCAGAATTGCGAGTTCTTGGGCATTTGTTAGCTTTGTCCTCTAACATCCACCCTCCTTCCTTACAGCACTGCCATTTCCTTCTTCCCCATTGCAAATAGTCCATTAGAGTTGCCAAACAAGTGCTCTGCCTCCCTCTAACCAAGCTGATGTACATAACATAAAGACTCATCCTTTATCCCCTCTCTTGAATTTGAATCTTAAGCTTAGTGAAAAAGAAATTAAAAACGCAGTCTTCATTCGTTTGACCAGCCTGTTTCTGTCACATGACTATTCCTACTTTCTTGCTTCTTAGACATCTAGAGCTGCCTTGGTTTTTGTACATTTTCTACCTGAGTACCCAATATCCTACCCCAAAATTCCCCTTTGCTTAAATTGGCTAGATATGGGTTCCCTTACTTGCAACCAAATAAGCTTAACTGATTGTCTTGTTGGCTACCATACCTGTTCTTGATTTACTCAGTAAATATTTATTAAAGGTCTACTGTGTTCCAGGTACTGTGATCAGGACTGACACTACAACTGTAACCATGCAGACAACATCCTTACTCTCTAAAGACTTACAGTCTGGTATGAGATAAAGGAGAAAAATAGGCAATTACACTTCATTACAGCAAGAATCCAGTTGCGCTTTATGGAAGGTGCAAGACTTTCAGGAAGTTCAATCAGAGAAAGCTTCCTGGAAGAAGTGAAATGTGTGATCAAAGCAGAAGGATAAGTAAAAGTTTGCCAGGTGAAAAGGTGGAGAAAGAATGTTCTCCACTTAGGGAATGAAGAGGATCTGTGGAGGCCTTGAGGGAAGAGAGAGCAGGTGCAACTGGGGAACCAAAAGCACTTTAGTCTGGGTAGAGCATAGAACACAGTGGTGGTGGTGGGGGTGTGAATTAGGTTGAAGATAAAAGGAGAAAAACAGGTTATGAAAGATCTTGTAGGTTCTGTTAAAGAATTTCTACTTAATTGGAGTCAATGAGGAAACACTGAGGAATTTAGAACAATGAAGTGGCCTTTCTCAGCTTTGTGTTTTAGAATGGCATTTCTGACTGCAGTATATAGAATGTCTTAGAGAGGGGCATATTGGCTGCAAGAGGTCTGCTGCAGAAATCTGGGCCAGACATGGCAAGGGCTAAAGTCAGAGTTGGACCATCAGGGGTTGAGAAAAGATTAATATAGAAGTAGTAAGATCTAGAATACAGACAACATGGTGGTTTTTTGGATAGGGAAGTTGAGGCTGAGTGTGTGAAGAGCAGAAGATGAGGAAGCATATGTACTATGAACAGCCAGGAGGAAGGTAGGGCCATGCTCTGAGACTGGGATAGCACAGGGAGATGATTAGATTTGGGTGAAAGAATGAGTTTACTCTCTAAGTGTTGGCAAAGTTGGCCTGTGCCCTCTATGAGCTCATCATCTGAAAGTATTAGAGAGCATCAACAAGACAAGTGTAGTGTGCGTGTGTACGTGAGTCTGCAGGTGATGAAAGTTAATGTTTTGTTCTGCTTGAAAACTTTGGATGGAAAGAAAGCAGAGAATGAGTGAAATGCTTGAGAAGAAAGCTGAGGATCTGCTTTGTCTGACAATCCTACACAAAATGTGAAATAATGAGGGTCTTGAGTGAAGCTTTGCTGTCTGGAGTCTGTGTCCTTTGGGGAAAATTGTTCTGGGCCATGGCAGAGCTGGTTATGTCTTCCATTAGCAGCAAGAGCCCATGGTGTGTATACCTCAGGGCTGTTTGTCTCACTGAGAGCTGGATGTGTGGGAGTGTTTACACTGCGACTATTTCAGCCCAGGCTGGCAGATAATTAATGAGTTTGTTTTTGAGCTGGTGAGTTGGAGCCGACACAATGTGGGCAGGTGCCTTTGTCTCAATCCCTTCATCCATCTTTATCGGATTTGCCAGACTTTCCTTCACTCTCTTTTCTTTCTTTACTTTACATTGAAGGCAGCTGAGAATGGATCTGCATAAGGATCCTCCTAGGACAATCACAGCAGTGGGGACATCCTCTGTGTGTATGTGACTTTTCTAATGATTGTTGTCCACCCCGCAACTCAACCTCTTCCTTCATCATTTATGTCTTTATTCTAAAGAAATGGTTGCCAGACATTTCCCGGGATGATTTCTTCAGTGATGAACTTAATTGGTCTCTTTCTCTTGTCTTGATCTTTCTTCATGTGCGTGACAAAAGAGAATAAGAGATTTTAACCATTTTATCATATGAGACTCATATGAAATGTGGTTTTATAGCTATTTTCCTGTTTCCTCCTCTTTCTGAAAAACTTAAATTTAACCTCTAGACCCAACCCTAATGCTGTCTTCTTGTAACATCTTCTCAAGCCCCCTCATACTCTGCTCCTCTTTTTCTACTCTAGCAACAGTAAATGGCACAACACAGTTGCTCAAGCCAAAAACCTGGGAGTCAACTTTGACTCTTTCCTATTCTTCACCCCCTACATTTAATCAATTATCAGATTCTGTCAACCATATCCACTTAATACCCCTTATTATTTTTGCATCTCTACTCCCACATCATTTCAGACCAGTGTCATTTTTGGTCAAATTTTTAATTGTAGAATTAGAAACTTAAAAATTCAAGCGATTGTTATGGAGTTCCTACACATTATTATTTTTCATCTGAATTATTCCAGGAACCCCCAGATGGGAAGACTTGCCTGCAGTTTTGCCCTGTTTGGACTTCCTTAATCCATGCTTAGAGCATCTAAACAAAAGCCTTGTTTAAAAAATTTTAGTGGGTTTTGACTGTTCTCAAAATCAGACAAATCTACTTAGCATCTTATGGATAAAGTTTGGCTTATACTCAGAGCTCCCTTTCCCTTGAAAATATCTTACTCTCCTTTCCTTTGAAAGTTTGTGCTCCATTATAAATATGTCAGGCTTTACCCATGCATATCCTTCTTCCTAGGACGTCTTTTTGCCCATCCTCATTCCTCCCACTCCTTCATTTGGCTAAATTCTACTCACCATTCAACTTATATGCCATGTCCACTGGAAATCTTTTCCTGCCTCCTCCTAGCCTGGGTCGTATGCCCTTCCCAGGTATTCCCAAATTGCCCTGTACCTACTCACATCACCATTTACTACAATGTATTGAAATTACCTCTTTGCATATTATTTTTGCACTAGATAGTAAGCTCTTTTAGGGCAAGGACTGTATCTCATTCACCATTATTTTATTCTCAAAGCCTATTCTAGTATATTAGGTGCTTAGTTATTGGAAGGTCACAGACAACGTATTTATTATTTCCCCTAGGTTCTCTGCCAGGCACCTTTTCTATATATTTATGAAAGTACAAACAACATCGCTTTGCAATTTTCTGTTATGTGCCTATGTCCCCCACAAGGTGGTGTGTTCCACATTGACTGGGACTGTATTGTATCCATCTCTGTATACCATATGGGGCTTAATACAGTCTCTGGACTATAGTAGGCACCTACTATATGCTGGTTCTTGCTAGGCATTGGAGGTAAACTTTACAGAGTTTACCTCCCTGTCGTTACTTAGCTGCGTAGCCTAAAGAAACAGCAACCTCATCTATAAAATGAATAATCTCTAGTTGATTCTTAAAGCTTAAGCCTCTTCTAGTACCAGCATCCTAGAATTCTGACTCTCAGTCTAGTTTGCATCCTGCTTATGCTGAGATGGTTATGGAATGGAAGATGTTGGCATATCTTATTCTTTCTTGATGCCTACTCTGTGTTGCACCTCCTGTTCAAGTCGTGTAGCTGAGACTGGTTTGTGGGTGTGAGGTAAGAGTTTGGGTTTGTTGCTCATATGCAATCCCTCTTACAATCCCTAGATCCAGGCAGCCTCAGGATTCTTGGAAGGTTTACATGGAATGCCTACTCTCAGCACTACTCTGTGCTCAGAGCCAGAGGTGAGATGAAATGGGAATTCTTGTTATTGATGAAGGTCTGGTAGCAGTTACAGTAAGGTTTAGAAAGAAACTGAGACTCTTAATTCTTTTTCCTTTTCCTAGTATGGATGCTGAATTTGGGAAGACAAAACAGCAGGCTCAGTCTTTCTTAATCCTGCCAAGCATGTATGATGTGGAGAAGAATATCTGGAGGTCTCTTGGCAGGAGATGGTCATTTGCAGCTTCCCAAGATCTTGATGAACATCTCTGAAGATTAGGGGGCTTTCCCTCCTGAACAGACATCCAGCATCTGTTTCCTTTCCATTTGCTATTAACACTATTTTTTTGCTATTAAGGGCATCCAGAAGTATAATTAAGCTACACCCTGCATCTCCCCTTCTCTAGAGGTTAACAGTACATCCTTACACCCTGGAAGTTCCCGTTGTGTCCCTTATCCCGCATAGCACATCATGCCTGAGTGTCAACTACTCAAAGTTACCTCCTCGGCTCCCTGAAATAGATCTCCTCACAGCAGCCTGGCTAGGAAACCGAATCCTGCAAATCCATTTAGGGAAAGAAAAGCCTTTTAACTTAATTTCTTCCTCAGAATTATTTATGTTCCTGATCAAAAAAGTGCTCTTTTACCCTTGCAGTGTCTTCTAAATGATGTCAGATGTTACAGATGTCACCCAGTGGCAGGATTCTCGAGTTGCAGACTGCTTAATGCTTTGGAAATGATGTAAGGCTGAGAGCTGAGTGAAGTGCAGTGGTGAGGAAAGCTTATTTCCAGAGTCCGGCATCCCCAACCCATCTGAATTAGGGAGACCCGTGAGTTATGGCAGCTAAGCCAGCTTCAGAATGGATGGCTCCCTCAATTGCTCAAGGCAGACCTAGGAAGCTCCATTTACCAAAGTGCCCCCCAGTGGCCTCTTTCCTAGCAGGCACTAAATGTATGTCATGGGGACATCTTGGAAGATTTTCTCTCTGTTCTGATTTGGGTTTAGTGATGGGCCTTTTGTGCTGAGGTGTGTAATCCCTAATGATTATGGGTCAGATTTTGTGCTACTTCTCTGCTATCTCGTTACCTGAGGTTTCCCCAGCCTGATCTGGCTGCTGGAGAGTGAAGAACAATTGTGCCCCAAAGATTAAGAGGTTCTCATCTACAAAATGGGGATAGTAAGAGCTTTTCTTCACTGAGTTTTTAGCAAGATAAGTGCCTTAGTCTTTTTGGGCTGCTACAACAGAATACCACAGACTGGGTGGCTTATAAGTGACAGACATTTATTTCTCACAGTCTGGAGGCTAAGAAGTCCAAGATCATGGTGCCAGCAGATTTGGTGTCTGGTAAGGGCCTGCCTTCTGGTTCATAGACGGCCATCTTCTCTCTGTGTCCTCTCCTGGTGGAAGGGGAAAGGAGTTCTCTGGGGCCTCTTTTAAAAGGACACTGATCCCACTCATGACTTAATCACCTCCCAAAGGCCCCATCTTCAAACACCATCACATAGAGGATTAGATTTCAGCATATGAAGTTGGGGGAGGGACACAAACCTTCAGTCCAAAACAAGTCAAGGCACTTTGTAAGATGTGCTTTCCTTAGATCTAAGATGTAAGGCAGTGTACACCACAGAATTTTCATGTCTTGTTATTTCCATCATAGAATCTGTCATCCTTTGAAATTATCTTGTTTAACTGTTGTTTGTTGTTTATTATCTGTCTTTCTTTTCCCAATATCCATCAAAATGTAAGATCTAGAATCAAGTGATTCTGGATTTCCAGGTTTTGACAATGATAGATTAGGTTGTAGCAGACCAGTGCTCTCTCTTAGATCAATGAAAAATGTCAGGTAAAAAACATCTATTTGGAGACAGCAGAAACATATTGAGACATCTGGGACTGGAGGTCCAAAACACCAAAACGGGGAAACTTCAGGGATGTGACTCAACATTCTGCTGCTCTTTTGTCCCTTGGGGTGTTTGCTGATTCTCGGCCTAAAACAAGGGGCTGAGAATTCAGACGAAGAGCTCAGGCAGAGGACCACTGCGAAGATGCACAGAAACAAGCAGAGCTTTTGGCAGTCTTCTGGGCCTGGAGACACAAAATCAGAGATTTGAGGGGCCTGGATCAGAAGGGAAGGCTGGGGAATTGAGCATAAAATTTGGCTGGTTTTGCTCAAAACACTTGCCAAAGTCTGAGATTTCGGGGACAGGAAGCTAAGAATCTTAGCAGAAAGCCTTTGAAAAACAGAATGTGGACTTTGATCATCTTGTAATATAGAGGAGACAAGAACTAGAGTTCAGGATGCACCAGTGTGAATGGTTCCTGGTAAAAATCTCAAGCTCCCAGTTAGGACCTCTAAAGGGAAACCAGAGGTAGATGGAGCCTGACCAAAATTATAATCCCTCCTTAAAGAGATGTGTTAAGGTACCAGCTTCACATTGTCTGCCTAGCAGAGGAAAGGGTGAAGCTCCTCAGGAAGAATATAACATTGTTTAGAGCTGCTACAACCTGGGGTGTCATGTAGTCAGTAAAATATTGTCAGGCATGCCAAGAAACAGGACTGAAAACCTAGAAAAAAAATGGGTAGTTCTAATATTCAAATTACTTCTAGGTTTTTATTAGATAAGAACTTTAAAATAACTATGATTAAAATACTCAAGGAAATAGATGAAAAGGGGACAAAAATAGAATTTCAACAAAGGACTTCTAATTTATTTTTTTAAAAAATCAAAGGGTGTGGTGATAGTTACTCAAATATACATGTGATAAAATTTCACAGACACACACACACACACAATCTGAATAAGCTTTTTACTTTAATAATAGTACTGTATGAACATCATTGTCAGGTTTTGATAATGTACTTTGGTAATGTAAGATATTATTACCAGGTATATAGAAACTCTATACTATTGCAACTTCTTGTGAGTCTTAAACTATTTTAAAATGAGAAGCTATAATATAAAATAACTAAAAAAGTCAAATGTAAATTCTAGAACTAAAAAATACAATAGCTGAAATTAGGAATTCAATATATAGGTTTATCATTAGGTTTGACATAACAGAAGAGAAGGATACAGGCCAATAGAAACTCTCCAGACTGAGGCACAGAGAGGAATAAAATATGAAAATATGAAAAAGAGATTAAGGAACATATTGGACACAGTGAATTTAAAATAATGTAATTGCAGTCCTAGAAGTAGAACTAGAATGAGTTAGAAAATTTTTGAATGCTTGATAATTTTTCTGAACTGATGAAAGGCAGCAAACAGTGAATTCAAGAATCTCTACTAACCCAAAGCAAGATAAATATAAAGAAGCTATAGAAAATCAAAGACAAAATGAAAATCTTGAGGCCAATAGAAAATACACATCATCTTTAAAGGAGCATCAAGAAGACTAGTAGCTGACTTATAATGGAAACAATGAAAGATAGAAAACAATAGAATGGCTTCTTTAATAAGCTGCAATAACAAATAAGAACAAAAAAGACTCCAAAACACTCTGTCAACCTAGAGTGATATGTCTAGCAAAATTATCCTTCAAAAATTGAAGAAAGACATTAACAGCCAAACAAAAGCCTAGAGAATTTGTTGCCAGTAAAGGTGCACTAAAAGAATGATTAAAAGAATTTCTTCATACAGAAGAGAAATAACCCCAGATGTAAGCAAGCAAATACAAGAATAAAGAACAATAATAGAAACTGTTAATATGTGGATAATTATAAATAAATATTACCTGAAAAAAACAATAATAATAATGTCTTGTCTTGAGGGGTTTAAAATAAATATGGAGGGGCCAGCCCCATGACCTAGTGGTTAAGTTCTGTGCACTCCACTTTGGCAGCCCAGGTTCATTTCCTGGGCATGGACATACACCACTCATTGGTGGCCATGTTGTGGTGGTGACCCACATACAAGATAGAGGAAGATTGGCACAGATGTTAGCTCAGGGCGAATCTTCCTCAGCAAAAGAAATCAAATAAAATAAAACAAATACAGAATTAAATGCATGCCAATTAAAAACATAAAATTTGGGAGGGGAGAATTATGTAAAATATTCTAGGGTTCCAGCATTAAAGGGAAGTGGTAAAACTAATAATTTCTATTAGAATGTAATTAGTTAAAGATGTATATTGTAATCTCTAGGATTACTTCCAAAAGAAGTAAAACTAATAAGCTAATAGCAGGGAAAAGTGAAATAATAAAAATTTCTTAATCAAATACTAATAAAAAAGAAAAAAGGGAGAGAAAAAACAACACAAACAGGTCAAACAGAAATAAACAGTAATCTAGTAAATAGAAATTTACTTCTTTCAGCAATTACATTCAATGTCAATAGACTAAATATTCCAAGTAAAATATTAAAATTGTTAGACTGAATATACACTACTACAAGAGATGTGCCTCAAATATGAGATCACAGAAAGATCACTTGAAAATAAAAGTATATAAAAAGATGAAACGTACAAACAAAAGATTAAAATAATCTTTAATCTTGCTGTCTTTCATTGGTTTGGAAAAATTATCAAGTATTCAAACATAATATTGGCTCATATTACACACTCAGATAATTGTTGGATAAATATACATTATTCTTGTTCAAATGGTACTGAAATCACTGATGGTACTGAATAATCCCAAATATTTTATGTGGCCTCATAAAAAGGAATATTTGACTTAAAAATTAGTGTTTACTTACTGTGTTGATGGTCAGAGATGAATACCCCTAAGATGAAAATCTTAATGTGGATATTGTGTTAAGTTCAAAATGAAAGGAAGTCTTTTTTGATATTCATAGAATTGTATTGTCTACATATTCAGCTGTTAAATCTCATTTATTTATTTACTATCATTTCTGGTCCATCTGGTATTTCTGTTTGATTATCAGCTCTGAAAGGCCTGGATTAGTTCAAACTTGATTCCAAGAATCCTCCACTGGTAGTCTAGGACCAATATCCATGGGTTGTAATGAGGATGGTGGATACACAGGAAGTAAGAATGAATGAGGAACTGCTCATTCCTCAGGAAAGGCTGAGTGCAGGAGGTGACCTGGAAGAGGAAATGTTTCTTGGCTTCTGCAAACTTGCAAAACTCAACTAAAACTACTCTACCTGTAGTGCCATAGAAAAATTTTATAGTAGTTTAAAAATACACATCCAAATTTGATGGCTTGCTGGATGGATTGAGTTTTGAAATTAATTTCTAAAAAGGCAGAAAATTACGTGATTCTTATTGTTATCATTACAGAATAATTTATCCAGTGAAATTCATCCATTGACTTATCCAGAGAAATTTATCTGATATTTACCTCTCTTCACAGGAGTTCTTTCTCATTCCTGATCCAATCCCATCCTTATTTATCCAAAATAACCATAAAAATGATGGGAGATGCTTTGGTGGAGGTCAAGGATCATGAACTGAGTCTTAGGTATTAGGTTTGAGATATTCAGAACAGTGATATACCATATCTTTCTTCCACCCTCTCATTTTCTCCCATCTTCCCCTACTTCCTCTCCAGACCTTTCTCTCTTTTCCTTTTTCTCAATATTAACGCGACCCAGCCGCTGTCTTCTTTATTAAGAGCTCTTTGGATCTTTTAAGGTAAATGCTATGCGGACCAATTGCAGTTGATTGCTGAGCAGTTATCCATAATGGTTGCAGAGATGAGAAGCAGATAATCTGTGGGCTGAGCCAGGGTGTATTCAATGTACTGTAACTTCCTGAGTTAATTGTTTGCAGTTGGCCCTAACATGACGTCTCTAAAACAGTGTACACCCAACAACAAACACAAGAACAGGGATGGTTGTAAACCATCCTAAAATCACATACTGAAAATTTTTCCTCAGTGGTTTGAAAATTTTATGGTTACAGTCTCTTTCATGATTTTAGGAAAACTATGAACTAGTGTTTCTTGAACTCAGTGAGCACACAGATTACCTGTGGAACTTACTAAAATGCAGATTTTGTAGGTTTGGGTGTGGATTGAGATTCAGCATTTCTAATACATTTCTAGCTAATGCAGATGCTGGTGGTCTTCACACCACAATTTAAATAGAAAGGCTTTAGACCAGTGATTCTCAACCTTGAGTGAACATTAGAATCAAATGGAGAACGTTACAAAAATATCCATGCCTGACATTCACCCAACAGGAATTAAATCAGAACCTCTGAGGATGAGACTTGGCACTTTTTAAAAAACTTTCCACAGTGCATACAGGGTTTAGAACAGCAAATATAGACCCTCTCTCTGGAAAAGTTCATACACATGATAGTTTTGCATGCAATTTCAGGGGATCAAGGACCCCTAGAAACCAATACATACAAAATTAATAACCTATGCTTCAAAAGAAAAATCTCTTAAGGAAATGGCACAGGGTACCCTCCCACACCAATATATTCAAGTTATGGGCTAGTAATTATTTTCTGCTAAATTTCCTATGTTGAAACCTTACCCTCAGTGTAATTGAATTTGAAGGTAGGGGCTTTAAAGAGATAATTAAGGTTAAATGAGGTCATAATGCTGAGGCCTAATCCCATAGATGTCTTTACAAGAAGAGGAAGAGATACCAGGGATGAGCAAGTACAGAGAAAAGGCCATGTGAGGACACAGTGAGAGGGTACCTGTCTGTAAGCCAAGTAGAGAGCCCTCAGGAGAAACAAAACCAGCTGGCACCTAGATCTTGGACTTCCAGCCTCCAGAATTATGAGAAAATAAATTTCTGTTATTTAAGCCACTTGGTCTGTGGTATTTTGTTATGGCAGCACTAGCAAACTAAGACAGATTTTTGGTACCTAAAAGTGGGCAGCTGCTGTAACAAGTACCTAAAAATCTGGGATTAGCTTTGGAACTGGGTAATAGTGGAGGCTGAAAAATTTTTGAGGCAGTGTTAGGAAAAGCTGAGATTGCCCTGAGGAGATTATTAGTAGGAATGTGGACATTAATGGTTACTCTGCTGAAGTCTCAGCCAGAAATGAGGAACATTTTATTGGAAATTGGAGGAAAGGCAATTTTTGTTATAAAGTGGCAAAGACCTCAGGCAGATTGTTTTCTAGTGTATTTTTTTTTTTTTTTGGAAGTAGAAATTGTAATTGATGAGCTTAGATGTTTAGCTGAGGAGATTTCTAAGCAAACGGTTGCAAACTAATATAATTCCTTTGGGAAGTTCCCCTCCATTTTCTCGACTGATGTCTGCATCCACTGTATTTATTCATCATTCATTCATTTATTCATTCATTCAGTAAATAGGTGTTGAATATCTACTACTGATTTAGGCATTCTGTGAAGAAGATGGAAACTCAAAGACGTAAGACCTTAATGCTACCTCTAAATGGTGTGCAAATAAATAGTAACTTCAGTAACATGTTTTAGAATTACTCCTGTAGACAGGAGAGAGACCCAAACTTTACCTCCAACTTTACCCTTTGGCTTACATGTCTTACTGATGTTGGCCAGAGTAGAGCCAAATCTCTAGTACTTGTTTGCGTGGCCATGCATCGGGTAGATAAGGATAGGAAGTTAAAGATGAGGCACAATGAGAAATATTTCCTCAAACTCCTCGTCTAGTTTCAGGATTCGATGTGGTGCAGTGGTGCCCAAACTCTGTGCCTGAGGCCCCTTGGGGTGCTGCAGCAAGCTCACAGGAGCACCACGATTTAGTTTAAATTTCTGAGGAAAACACATGAACATCTCTCAGATGCTGCAAAATCTGTTAGTTCAGTTTCAATAGCATGTTACATTCATTTTGGTGTTTTCATATATTTGCAGTTCTTGTTTTTTAGTGGTTTATGTGATTAAAAAGACAAATATTGCAAAAAAATCTTCATAGAACAGGAAATACATGTGGTAGCATCCAATCTGATTCAAGGTTTAAGTGTGTGATGTCCAACAGGCGCATGTGTACAATTAGTAAGTAATTGCACTTAGTTAAGAATGAAATAAAAATATTCTTCTTTCAGTTTATGTTTTTTAGCTACAAAGTTATCAAATAAAATAAAAACTTCTCAATTTTTTTGATGTAACTAGTTAATAAATTAGGCATTAGTTCTTTTCCTTTGTTTTGTTTGTATTTGTTTGGGCCTGGGGCTATAAAAAAATATACTGAGACACTAAAGATGCTGTGGATGGAGAAAGTGTGGGAACCTTCAGTGTGGCAGCTTGTCTGGACCTCTTAGAATGATTACTCTGGGGGAAGCCAGCCACCTGCAAGAAATCCAACTGCCTTGATCCGAGGAAGCCCAATATAGCCCAAAACAGTGGAAGAGGTGCATGGAGGGAGAGAGATGCCCCACACACCTGTAGCTGCTCCAGTCCTCTATGCTAAATGCAAGAGTGAGGAAACTTTCAGATGACTCCAGTTTCAACTGCCCTCTGACTACAACCATCAACATTCAGAACCATGAGTGTTAAAAATATATTGTTGTTTTAAGTCACTAAATCTGGGATAATTTTTATGACTGTATTTTTTTAGAGCAGTTTGAGGTTCACAGCAAAATTGAGGAGAAGGTATAGGGATTTCTCATATACCTCCTACTGCCACACATGCATAGCCTCCCCCATTATCAACATCCCCCACCAGAGTTGTACATTTGCTACAATTGATGAATGGACACTGACACATCATAATCACTGAAAGTCCATAGTTTATATTATAGTTAGCCTTGGAGTTGTACATTTTATGGGTTTGGACAAATGTATAGTGGATAAATGTATAATAATATATATATCACTAAGGTATCATTCATCTTTATAGCATCATTTTCCCTGCTCTAAAAATCCTCTATGCTCCACCTATTCATCCTGTCCCCTCCCCAAACCCCGGGCATCACTGACTTTTTTACTATCTCCCTAGTTTTGCCTTTTCTAGAATGTTGTATAGTTGGAATCACACAGTATGTAACCTTTTCAGATTGGTTTCTTTCACTTAATAAAATGCATTTAAGGTTCTTCCATGTCTTTTTATGGCTTCATAGCTCATTTCTTTTTAGTGCTAAATAATATTTCATTTTCTGGTTGTACCACAGTTTATTTACTCATTCACATACTGAAGGACATCTTGGTTGCTTCCAAGTTTTGGCAAGTATGAATAAAGCTGCTATAAACATCTGTGTGCAGGACATATGTTCTCAACTCCTTTGGATAAGCACCAAGGAGTGTGGTTGCTGGATCTTATGGTAAGACTATGTTTAGTTTTGTAAGAAACTGCCAAACAGTCTTCCAAAGTGGCTGTACCATTTTACATTCCCATCAGCAATGAATGAGAGTCCCTGTTGCTCCACAACCTCACCAGCATTTGGTGTTGTCAGTGTTCCAGATTTTGGCCATTCTAATAGGTTTGTAACACTATCTCATAGTTTTTTAAATTTGCATTTGTTTGATGACATACCATGTGGAACACCTTTTTGTATGCTTATTTTCCATTTGTCTATCTTCTTTGGTAAGGTGTCTGTTAAGGTCTTTGATCCATTTTTTAATAAGATTGTTTGCTTTTTTATTGTTGAGTTTTAAGTGTTCATTGTATATTTCTGATAATAGTTTTTTAATAGATGTTTCTTTTGCAAATATTTTCTTCCAGTCTGTGGCTTGTCTTCTCATTCTCTTGATATTGTGTTTCTCAGACCAGAAATTTTTAATTTTAATGAAGTCCAGCTTATCAGCTATTTCTTTCATGGATTATGACTTTGGTGTTGTATCTAAAAAGTCATAGCTATATTCACGGTGATGTACATTTTCTTCTATGTTATCTTATAGGAATTTTATAGTTTTTCATTTTACTTTTAGGTTTGTGATCCATTTTGAGTTAAGTTTTGTGAAGAGTGTAAGGTCCATGTCCAAATTCATTTTTTTGCATGAGGATGTCTGGTTGTTCCAGCACCATTTATTGAAAAGCTACCTTTGATCCATTGTATCGCCTTTGTTTCTTCATCAAAGGTCAGTTGACTATATTTATATGGGTATATTTATATGGGTATATTCTGGGCTCTCTTTCTGTTCCATTGATCTTTTTGCCTATTCTTTCACCAATACCACACTGTCTTAACTACTGTTGCTTTATAGTGAGTCTTGGTGTCAAGTAAGTTTTGGGATAGTTTCTAAAGCAAAGGTTGATAACTGGAACAAAATGTTGGTACCTCAAAGTGAGGTGCTGTTATAACATAAACTTAAAGCATGTGGCACTTGCTTTCAGACAGAGCACTGAGAGGAAGTTGGAATATCCAGAAAGATACTGTTAGTGAAATCTGAAAAGGCCTCCAAGAGACTGTTGGTGAGGACTTGAA
This sequence comes from Tapirus indicus, assembly GCA_031878705.1. Taxonomy (NCBI): domain Eukaryota; kingdom Metazoa; phylum Chordata; class Mammalia; order Perissodactyla; family Tapiridae; genus Tapirus; species Tapirus indicus. The sequence goes on along the minus strand of CM062924.1, from coordinate 82,362,380 downwards.
AGACGGAAGAAAATGTTGCTGGAGGTTAGAGAAAAGGAGCGCTTATTATATATATATGCTAGACATTTTGATGGCACTGTAACTTGTGATCATGTGGAAAGAGAAAGAGTACCAAATGAACTCATGGATCTGGCAAGAGAGATTTGCAGGCAGAATGTAAAAGGCGCCAACTGGCTTTTTCTAGCTGCCTATTATAAAATATGAGTGCAGATGAACTAAAGAAGGAACCATTTAGTTTTAAGCAGAATTTAGAAGAAATGTGAATGAACCCCAGCTTAATGGGTTCAAAAATAAAATTATTTTTCATCCCCAGTCTCTCCCAACAAAAGGTTTTCAAATTAGAAATGCCCTCAGGGAAGAGAGAAAATCTAGGGCATTATGAATAAATTATTGTTTCAGAGTAAAAGTCTCAAAGCTATAAGACCTTTACTTGAGAACTTATAAAGAGATAAAGCATGCCTAGTAGGTCTTCTAAGAATATTAAATCTGTGCCTCGTAGACTTTATTTGCTAGAAAAGAATCTAAAGGGAGTACCTTATAGACTCTTTAAAGTAGAAAAAAGTCATCTAAGAACCATAGGAGCACTATTACACAGTTTTCTAACTCTGAGACCAATAGAGAAAAGGGGCTGTCTCAGAGAAAAAAGGACTATGGCTTTTGCATCAGTGAATGGATTATAATTTGATATACAGGAATACTACACATTTTTTAAAGGAATATGTCAGCTTGGACTAAAAGGAACAAAGGCAGTATAGAAAAGGTCTTTAGACTCTCAATCTTCTATGAGCAGGAAGAAAATGACGAGGCTGCTCAGTTTTAAACAAGGGCCATTTCTCATGGAAGAGAAAAGAAAATTCAGAGGATAGATCAAGATCCCAGAGAAAAGAATGAAGAATTAATTTCTGGGTGCAGGACTGAGCCCTCACCAAGGGACTGGCAGCATGTGCCCAACAGAATGGCAGAGTTGCTGTGAAGCAGTGACCACTATATAGCACTATTTCTCCTCTTTGGAGCAGTAGGGTATGCTATAGTCATCCTGTGCCTGTCTCACCATTGTATGTTGGGCATAGGGGAGTGGGTGGGCTGATGACTGTTAAATTCACAGGTCTTCAGCTCAAAAGAAAATGTACTCAAGGAGCTGTTCCAAAGTGGCTTATTTGCACCTGAACCTAATTTAGATGATAAGTTCCCGGATTTTGAGCTGTTTCTGTAATGGGATAAAACTTAAATGGTCTTGGGAGAAGGTGAGTGTATTTTGCATGAAGGAGGGTCATACATTGTCAGAGCCAGAGGGTGGACTCTTGAGAGCTTGCCTCTGAGATGGCCATCATCATTTCCTTCCTTTCCTATATGCATTATTCCTCTTGAGGTGGAGTCTGTTTCTATCCTTCCCTTGAGTTTGTACTGGCCTCAGTAACTTGCTTAACCAACATAATGTGGTAGAAGTGATATCTTGGGACTTCTGAGGTTAGATTATAAGAAGATTTGCAGCTTCTGCTCAAGCCTCTTAGAAGACTTGCTCTTGGAATGCATAGAAGAATTCAGTTACAACATAAAAGTTTGATTCCCTTAAGACTGCTAGACTGTAAGGAAGAAAAATTTAGCCACACAGAGAGGCTGCACTGAGAGAGAGAGATGCTCAACCAATTCCCAGCACTTTCAGCCATCCCAGCTCAGGCAACAGACATGTGAATGAAGAGGTCTTCAGATGATTCCAGCCTCAGCTACCATATGACTGCAACATTAAAATGGACTCCAAGTGAGAACTACCAAGTTGAGTTCTTCAAACCCCAGAAGTGAGAGAGATAATGTATTGTCGTTTTAAAGCACTAAATTTTATGGTGCTTTCTTACAGGGCAGCAGATAACTGGAACAATTGGTAGAATTTCATTTTTCATGTGGGCATGTCTATAAGTGCTCCACCGTTACAAAAGTCTGTGGCAGTTGAGTCCACATTGAATTGCTTAGATGTCTAGTCATAAAGCTGGAATCACTGGGTATTTGATTTGCCTATTTTGAAGAAGCAGTGGAAAAAGACCAGGTTTCCAATCCTACTTCTACCACCAAGTAACTGTGTCTTTGTGCAAGTCAGTATTTAAATACATTTGGCCTCAACTTCCTCATCTGTAAAACAGGACTAAAAATTTCCCCTTCCTAACCCACAAAATTATGTAAAACGTTGACATAGATACTGAATATAAAAATCCGTAAGAAACTATAGCATAGCATTAATCAAATGTAAGGGCTTCTGGAGTGAGCCTTTTTGTAGGAAAGAAATTTGGTCTTGGTGGAATATTCAATTTGACTGAGAAAGAAAAGTGTTCAGCCAATGGAAGCCATGGTATGAGTTCTGAAAAAATCTGTCCCAGAGATAAATGTACAAAGTTTGGGATTCTAGTGTGATATGGCTAGCAAATCAATAGGGAATGGTGGTAAGAAGCTGAAATATATAATGCATGTGATGGGAGATTTTATTTGCTTTCTATTTCTGTGTAAAAAATTACTCAAAAACTTAACGGCTTAAAACAATACAGCTTTATTATCTCACACAGTTTCTCTGAGTTAGGAATTCCAGGAGTGGCTTAGCTGAATGGCTCTGGCTTGGAGTTTCTCCAGGAGATTGCAGTTGAGCTGTGGGCTGGGGTTGCAGCCACCATCTGAAGGCTTGATCAAGGCTTGAGATCCATTTTCAAGATGGCTTACTCACATAAGCTGTTCCTAGGAAACTCAGTTCCTTGTTGTATGGACCTCCCCAGAGTGTTGCTTCATAAGTGTCCTCACAACACAACTGGATTCCTTTTAGAGTGAGTGAACTAAGAGAAAGCAAAGCAGAAGCCTCACAGCTTTTATGACTTAGCCTCAGAAGTCACATACGGTCATGTCTGCAATATCTTGTTAGCTTACGTAGGTCAGCCCTATTCCTTTTGGGAGGGGAAAGGACAAGGGTATGAATATTAGATGGGGGTCATTTTGGAGGCAGGCCACAAAAAAAGCATGGTTTATACAAAATAAGGGAAGAGGAAGATTGTGAGGAGGTGAGAAAGAGAGAAAGGAAATGTGGCACCATTGTGATGTCATGAAATCAAAGGGGAAAATGAGCACATGGGGAAGAAGTCATTAAGGAAAGATGGAATCAAGAGAGAGATGGTGAAGCAGGTGAATTTGCCATTTTCCCTGAATCTTCTGCCTTTTAGCACTACAGTTTCATGAAGTCTCTTATTCTCATGAATTACACTCATGAGTAATTCATGTTTTTAGAAAGATATAACTCTGGGAACTGGTCTCACCTGCTGTGAACCAATTGTCTCCCCAGCATCCTGATCTCATTATGGGGGTTCTAGAAGCGTAGAGCAGGAGTCGCAAAGGGACTTGCACATTCAGCTAGCAAGTGGCAAGACTTGCACTCAAACATGGGCTTGTCTGTTGCTGAAGCCTTGTTCATTGCACCATATCCTCTTCTTGTATTCCAGGACCTAGGAAGCCTTAGTATCCTAACTTTTGGTGCCTTCACTCCTCTGAGCCTATTTGATCCCTCTCAGGGGCTGAAATCCTCAGATTCAATGTTAAGATCACAGCCTTTTTGGTTACTTTTGACACCTGAGATCACCTTGTTGCATAGTTCCACCTCATTGGCTCCCCATCTTCTTTCATATCTCAGCCTCATACTTCTTCATTTATCTCTTCCTCTGTTGTTACTTGTCTCTGTTAACAGGATTATTTATCCCCATAAAGCATCTTGAGTGACAAGGAGTGAAGGATGCTGCTGCTAAGTCATGGGCTATTAAAAACACTCAGAGGGAAACTGGATATAGAGACACTTCTTCATGTGGCCTAAGTAAAAGCTGGATGGCATGATAGGAGGGGTAAATTTTAAATTTCCTTTTCCATGGGGGAAAAAGAGCTTAGACAGGAAGAAATTCAGAGGAACAGACAGGTAATACAAATTTCTACATTTTTAGTGCTAAGTTGAGAATGTTAGACTTGTGATTGGCATTACTCTGACTTAAGGGGGAAAAGGAGTAGGTAAGGAAAATTTTTGGATTGTCAGTGGGACCCACAATCTCAGGAATCACAGCTCTGTGCAGAGGAATTATCTCCTCAATCTTGCTTCTTCTTTCTAATCTCCCAAAAGATTCTGATTCAGCATATACGCACATATATGTAGCATCCCACATAAAAACTTATTTCTGGTCAGTTTGTTTTGGTTTCTTGGCCTCCTTCATCCTCTAACCCTGCACTTCCATTGTTTAGCAGGCTCTGACCTCGTGCTGAAGAAAGGCAAAGCAGGGCTTGACTTCTGAGAGGTTGGTTGATTTCATGTTTGATGTGGCATCTGGAGGAAATAAAGGAGCTTTAGATATGAGTTATTGTAAGGGCTTTATAGGGGTGTCAGCATTTCTTGGGTTTCTTTATGGCAGCATTAAATGAGTTGGCATGCCATAAACTATCCCACATGGTCTCTCAGGGATGGGGAATAGCTGAAAGGTAAAGAAAACCTATCCTGGACACAGTTTTCCTAAATTGCCAACCCTCTGGGATGTTCAGGTCAGATTGTTTCTCTTTCCTTCTATACCCCAGGGTTGAGTGGGCTACAAAATCAATTAAGGTCTATAAATGTTAGAAAGCAGAACATCTGGGTGGCTACAACTCCTACTGAAAGGGAACAAGTGTCAGAATATTCTTTGAGAAAACACTGACATGGGTTGCCAAGGGATCACCATTTCTGGAGAGTTTTAGAAATTATGCAGATCCTTTAAATATTTTGAAAATTTTGAGATACAAGATGCTGTCTGGAGGCAGATGACTAGTTCGGTCAATTTGGTTGGTGCCACGATAACCTGCCTAGCCAGGAAAACCTTTATTCTGTGCCGTTACCCTCTCTCCTCATCCTCCTTTCCCTATGCGTGCTGAGTTGTTAGAGTGCAGTGGCTGAGTAAGAATCAGACAGCCCAAGCCCTGACCCACTTGTCTGGCATTTTGACAGAAATGGGAATTATATCATTTGCAACTTAAGGACTATCGAGTTTTTTGAGTGTGTCCTAAAAGCAGGCTGGCTTTCATAGCATTTTAATTGGATGCAAGGAGTCTGATAGGAAGGACCCTTAGGGAAGGGGTTAATACCTAATGCTGCACACTGGAAAGAGAGCACTCACCAGACACATACCCCAAGATTCCCATCCCCTCAAGCTTTTAGACTGGACAGACTTTCATGCTGAGAGCTTTTCAGCACAGCCCAGGATTGCTGGCTGGATAATGAGACACCAAGGAGCAGGTGGAGGAATTCCTTGCCCCCAGGCCCCAGTTGGACACTCATCTGGGGCCTAAGGTTTGAATGAAGGTAAGACTCAGGGCCATTTCAGAGGTCTGGATCCTGCCCTTCCATCTCAGGGCAATCAGCTGTGTTTGGACTCGACGAAGAACTTGAAGCCTTTAACTTGAAATACTGCAGCTCTTGGACTGCATGCCAAGTGCTTGGAGGGAAAGTCCATCTCTGTTGAGGAGTATCTGACAGGCAGAGGAGGCAGCCAAGTGGACCAGATCATCCACTCAGCATGAAGTGTTAAAGGAAAAGCTGCTGGATCACACCTAACCTTCTACAGTCTCTGTGTTTGCCCAAAAAAGGGCCTCTTGCTGATGAGACTTTATTTTTCTGTGTCCCAAGAATGAGGTCCACCTGCTATGTTGTATTTAAAAAGCTCAGGATGTCCCTACTTATATTACAGAGGTTGCAACAGTCAGACATTCTGATGAAAGAGAAAAGGAGGGAAAGGCTGTGTAAAAGGGGCCAGTCCTTGACTCCAGAAAGTGCTCAAGTCCAGGTTGGAGTGCGTCAAAGGCAGGCACTCGAGGATGTGCTTCTCCTCCCCACTTCAAGAGCCCCAGTCGGGGAACAGCAGGCTGGCAGTGGGTGAGTTAATTTCCCTTTGTTGCTGAGGCCTTTGGAATTTCCACTTGTGTCTGTTCTGTCTGACTGGAGGATGGTCCTTGTTTTATTCCTTGAAGTGATCTGCCTTTTGTAAGGGCCAACTTTGATATCCAGCATCACAAGGTTCTCTTCCATGCAGCAGATGAAATGGAGAATTTTTTTCCCTTTCTTCAAGGCACAGTGAGGGGGCAGGATTTGTACTTCATAAATCTTTCCAGCTTTCTTGGGTGTGATTTTAAATAAATCCATCAAGGTATATATATATGGACACAAATGCCTCCCCTGGAGAGGTAGAATGGGGCAGGGGCTGATTGCATGGACTCTGGCACAGACTGCCTGATTTGAAAACTGATTCTGCCATTTAATAGCTCTGTGCAATCTTTACCTGTCAGTGCCTCAGTTTCCCCATCTGCAAAATGTGTTTACTAATAATACAGACCTCATGGTGTTGTTGTGGAGATTGAGTTAATATGTATTTTAGGACAGGGCGTGGCACAAGGAAGCCCTATATGTTAGCTATTATTATTTTATTGCCACCTCTTCCTTTATTCTACACCCATGAGATTTAATACAGGAACTGTTGGCATCTCAAAAGCCAGGACGGGTTCTCTGATGACTTTCCCAGCATTTGGGCACTTGTGCTTTTGACCCATTCTGTCTTGAGTCAGGGTCCTTGGTGTGAGGGAGTCACGGCTTCTCGCTAGGGCAGATCTCTATCTGATCTCCTCTTCAGCTGCCCTCCCCACTCACGTGGTCCCAGCTCTCTAACTGCCTCCTCCCCTAAGGTAAGGGAGTGAGAAGGTAAAGTGAATAAGGAAGTAAAAGTATGACAAAGTCTTTTGCCCTATTGTAAATCTTAAGTTTACATACAGATTCGTTAGAGATATAATATAATCACGTTAATTTATATATGCATGTGCAAAAGCTCCTCTATTTATAGACACATTAGTATGCAAATCCAATGTGATATTTATGAGCAATGAATACTGATCCATCAGTGTAAAACTAAATTTCATTTCATTGTATCGACTTGCCTCTTTTTTTAGTACCATATTCAACATACCTGTTATTTTTGCACTTGAAAGGCATTATGAAATTGAGAATGATCAGAAAACACCTCAAAAGTGAGCCAAACATAACTTAGAGTTGATATGTTTATACCTGGGGAAGTTTGTAAGTTGATACTTTCTTCTGTATAAGTTAGTAGCCTGTGCGAGTGTATAAGTGAGGCCTGACTTTCTACAAGCAGGCTGGTGTTTGATGACCAGTGGAATTAGAAGCCTCACAATGTAGGTGAAGAGCCCTGGGGGTTCGCATGAGAGGCAAGGTTCCCAGTTGTGGCTGTGCCCTGCACAGGGCCTTTGTCTGAGCAGGAGGAGGAGCTGAAATCCAGCCTGTCCTCCGCTTGGCAAGCTATGTGATCTGGCTCAGCACCCCATTAGACGCAGGAAGTGGCATCTGCCCAGATGGGGCACCTAATTGGCATTTTTTTCCCAATTTTCAGTAAATGCTAAAAATGGCCCTTAGTGAGCATGAATTGAAGTCCTGGCAAATTACTAGTTAACGTTGTGAACTTGGGAAAGTCAGTCTTTTGAAAGGCACAGCCTTAGCTCTAGCTTATGTTACAGGAATGTTGTGAGAAATGAGAGAGGGTACATACCAGACAAGATACGCTTTTAATCCCCTAATTTACACCTCTACCTTCATGCTGGGCTCTGTTGTAGGTGCCGGGAGCACATTAGTGAACAAGACAAAGCCCCTCTGGTGGCCTCCAGGACATGTCCACTTGATGGCCCCATGGTTATCTCAGGCTCACCATGTCTGAAACTGGAACGAACGTCTTTCTTCCCAATCTTGCTTCTCTTCCTATATTTCCTGTCTCATGGACTGATATCACGTTGACCAATTGCCCAATTTGGAAGCTAGAGAGGGACACATTCTCATTCACCCCCACATTTAATCATGAAGACCTATTACTTTTTTCTCCTTAATATTTCTTCTATACAATTGTTACTGCTTTGGTTCAATTTCTTATCTCTTCTTGCAGAAATGAGGATGATAAAGAGGACATTGATTTATATAAGGAACAAATGTTTACTGAGCACCCATTGTGTGACAAACCATTGTTTCCAGTCAAAAAATAGTCAATCCTCAACATGATTAGTCATTAGGAAAATGCAAATTAACATCACAATGAGATAAAACTGTGTCCTTGTTACTTAGCCTAAAAACAACAATAGCAACACACTGATAATTCCAAGTGCTGGTAAGGATGCAGAGCAACTGGACCTGTCACATATTTTTGGTAGGAATACAAAATAGTATAGTCACTCTGGAAAAGAGTTTGGCAGTTGTTTATAAAATTAAACAAAAATTTATTCATGCAATCTGGCAATCCCACTCCTAGATATTTTCCCAAGTTAGAAAGAAAGGTATGTTCACATAAAACCTGTATGTGAATATTTATAGTCGCTTTACTTATAATCTCCAAAAAACTGGAAACAACTCAAATGTCCTTCAGCCAGGGAATGAATAAATAAACTGTGTGACATCCATACAGTGGAGTGCTACTCGGCAATGAAATGGAAGGAACTACTGACACATGCAACAACATGGATGGATCTCAAATGCATTATGCCGAGTGAAGGAAATCAGACTCAAAAAGCCTGTGACTGTATAATTCCATTTATATGACATTCTGGAAAAGGCAAAACTGTAAGGGCAGAAAACAGGTGATCTTCATGGGTTGGGGTCAGGGGAGAGGTTGATTAGAAAGGGTCATGGAGGATTAAACCCAGGTCTGTTTGATTGTCACACTAACTTCCCACATAGCCTCACCACTGATCTTCCAGTTTCTGCTCTCCACCCACCTAGAATCTCACTTCCTCCAGGCTGCTAGCGTGACCTTTCTAAATACAAACCAGAGCTTAGGACTCTGGTGTTGAAAAGTCTTTCGATGGCTCACTATTGGTTTCAATATTCAAATACCTCGGTAGATACTGTTCAATGACTTCGCTTTTAGGGCACAAGGGCCCTCCCATATTTGTTCTTCTGGCCTCTACCTTCCTTTTCCATCACTCTTCCACGTGTACTCTTTTCTTTAGCTCTTCATACATTTTGGAGTTTACACTATTTAGCACCTTGGAGACACCCCACATGGTCTTCCCTCTGTTTGGATCTCTCCTCCCTTATTTCTTGGTCTGAGCAGCTCCTACTCCTCCTTCAAAAGCCAGCTGGAGCATCGCTTGCTCCAGGAAGTCATCTGGCTGTTGCTGCACATGCTTCTTTCACACTTTCAACACACTGATATGTTGACTGTCTTGGAGTCTGCCTGCCTGGACAGTGGATTCTTGAATACAGAGAACATGTCTCAGTATCCCTAACCCTTGGAACAGTCCTGGGCACAGGTCAGATACCCAATAAATAGGTTTTGAACAGAATTGCTCTCTAGTGATAAATTGCAATTATTACCTTAGAGTTAAGCCTCTGTCATCTTTACATGGAAACAGATGTATGTGATACTTCTGTTTGAATTTATTTTGATTTCATACGCATGCAGTATGTGTTGTGAACTTAAATGACTGAAGGTGCAGTGCTTTGCCTGGAAAGTGATTAAGGGAGGTGGTCAGCCATCTGTGTCTCGACACGGGCCAGCTGGCATCTGTGAGGACTGCTTTGTGGTTAATAAGGATAAGGTCTGTAGCACTGGGACATCTGACTTCAGCAGCAGTAAAAACTATTAGGTGGACTTTGGCTCTGAAAGTGTTTAGGAGACCTGGAGGGACACACCAGTGATTCTAAGCTGTTCTTTGTAGTTCCCTTAACTACCCTTGGCTGATCTAGTTATTAAGAAATCTTAATTCCCCAGTCTTGTTAGCTAAACAATCACTCTTGCTTCACAGGTAAACATATATATGTGCTTTCATCTTAGTCTCTTGCGGTCCTAAGTTTTATTTAACAAAAGTGGATCTTCAAACTTGGAGGGCATTTTGATATTCTGAGTCAACATCCATCACTAATATTACAAGATACAATGTTGGAGAACGTGCATCTCTGGGAGGGGGAGGAGCTGGAGAAGGAGCCCAAGGAAAGCTGGGAAGACAGAGGGCTCAGTTCTAAGCTTGCCTCTATGTAAGTGGCTTCTGTATGCCCCTACCTTGCCTGAGGGATCCTGCAGAAGCGACGTGCTCCTTATCCTGGAGATCCTGAGATGAGCTCCCTGACTGCCATGTTGAAAATGTCAGCCCCAGATGGTCTGGTGGTTACATTTTCTCAAAACAGTTGGGAGCCTCTGCCAATTTCTCTATGGAATGAAAAAGATAATTTTTTAAAATGCTGATTAACAGAGCAAAATGTACTTGAGCTGGTAACAGATTTTTTTTTCCTCCTCCCTCCATCCACTTGCTGCAAAACAACCTATGGTGATTCAAAACTTGAGAAAGAAGCTAATGACTTTACTGAGAGACAATACTTTGGAGAAAGGTGAAAACATGGTGGCCGAAAATGGAGAAACAGTATCCAAGAACTGTAAGTATCAGAGGCCTTCTCCTGTTCACCTCCCCCAACACCATGAGGCTCTGAGGAGGTCAGCACCTTGCCTGTCAGCCCATGGTTTTGACTCCCGTCCTATGGCTCAGAGCCCAGCAAGTCTACCAGGACATTCTACGTATCTTTGTCCTGCTGTGCCCACTCCTGGGATTTGAAATTCATAGGTGCCCCTTGACTTCCTGCAAAATGAATGGAAATCCCAGGAGTGTGATAAGGTGTGGACTGGGGGACTGAAAGCACTTTTGTTCCTGGTGTCAGGCCTCCTCTTAGTTCCCTGAAAAGTCTGAGGAGACCTGAACCAACATTCCAGGCTAATATAAGGCAACCAGTTGGTCCATATTTGCTTGAGGAGACCAGAAGCTTGAATACTAAATAGGTAATTGACCACAGGTTATTTTCTTTGATCATGCCTGAACACGTGTTTCTCCTGGTGCCTGGTGTCTGGATTCTAGCCCCTGTTCTGAGATTTGAAGAATTTCACCATCTACAGTTCCTGACCCTGTATATGGCAAGGTCCCTAATTAAAGTCCTGTAGAGGGGAGCTTAAGAGCCTTCAGTCCTGAACCTGTTGACTAATTTTAGTTTTAACTAGGTAGATAAAATATGGAGCAAAAGCAAGAGAGTGGGAGTGTAGCAGAAACTTAGGAGAGATCATGCAAACTCTCCCTGGATCTTTCTCTAGATGGAAAAGAAAAATGGCCATCTTTGGATATGTGATCCTGCAGAATGATTGATGCAAATCAGCAGAAGTTAGTGTTTCCTCCCCCGAAACCTTCCAAATTTGGATCTCAGGGCCAGAAGTGCCCACCATTCATGAAAAGCGGGAGCTGTGGGGCTCTGCAAATCTTTGGTCCTCACTCCACATGGTGATGGGGTGTTGCACACCAGGCTTCTGCCTGGTCAAGTGATCATTGACACAACTTCCATTCTCAAGGTCCCTTGAGAGTCTGCAGCCCAGGCACACCCTTGTTTTGAGGGAGTCGTGTCTTCCCGCCCTGATGTGCCCATAAAAGATGGCAGTTGTTTTGTGGTATTCTCTAGGGGTCTTCTTCTCCCCCTAACATTGAGGGTCCAGGAGTCTGCCCCAGAATAAGTCCAGGAGACTTATTCTGAAGTCCCTAGCCCCTATCCCTTTAGAGGGGAGAAAGCTATTTTGTTCCTGTAGAGGTTCTGGCTCTAACCTTGCTCTTTGGCTGTTCTCTCCCAGTCTGCTGCATTTCTCCCTTCCTGGTGTGCTCGGGTGGCCTATTTTCAGTGTCCCTGGTGCACGTAAGTCACTGTTTGCCTATTGATCCATCAACTGCCAATGGTTATGGACGGAGTGTAAGCACCTCAGAAGCTATGTGACATTTGGACGGCTAGATTAGACTTTCCCAAATCCCCACTCTGACCTGCAAGTAGCAGGGGATGGCTGAAATTGCATTAACTCTTTCAGGGCATTGACTCAGTAAGCAATGATGGAAGTGAACTCAATGGATCCTTCAAGGCCCTGCTTTATCTCAATCCCAGGACCTCCTTATTAATCTTTTACCTTTACACTTAGACTTCTAGTTCACACTATACTAATTAGCATTTATTTACACGTTGCTTCCTTAAGCTTCCCTTCAGCATTATGGCTATAACAAACACACACACACTCACACATGCAAGCAGGCATATTTACAGGTAAATTCTTTCGGTTTTTAAAACTTAATTGCAGACTCCCTAGCAATATTTTTTTATCGTCTTATTGAAGATATGTAAGCAAGTTTTGTTCAAAGGCACATGAATTAAAAGCAGGCATTGTCTTTGCCTTTAAGAAACATTTAAACACCCAGAAATTCCACTCCGAAGCATGTTCCCAAGAGAAATAAAGATACATGCCTAAAAAAACCTTGCACAAGAATGTTCATGGCAGCGTTATTCATAATAGTCAAAAAGTGGAACAATCCAAATGTCCATGAACTGATGAGTAGATAAATAAAATTTAGTACATCCATACAATGGAATATTATTTGGCTAAAGAAATGAATGAAGTACTGATACGTGCTGTAAGATAGATGAGCTTTGAAAACATTACAGTAAATGAAAGAAGCCAGACACAAAAGGCCACATAATGTATGATTCTATTTATAGGAAATATTCACAATATGCAAATCTATAGAGATTGAAAATATATTAATGATTGCCCGGGAATGGGGAAGTGTGGGTTTGAGGATAAATGGGGAGTATCTGCTAATGGGTATGGGATTTCTTTTTGATATGATAAGCATACCTAACATTGATTGTTGTGATGGTTGTACAACTCTGTGAACACACTAAAAACTAAAAACTTTAAATGGCTCAATTGTATAATATGTAGATTATTTCTCAATTATAAAAAAAAAAAGAAATGTTCAAACAGAAGTCAGTACAAACTTTTTCTACCTAAAATCCAAAATAAATTCTGCATGATTATTTCTCCCTGCAGCCCCCACACAGAATTCTTGTCTCTCCAGGGGAAACAGTCCAGCAAGGTGGTCAAAGGGATGCTCTTTCCTCCCCAGAAGGCCTTTAGAGCAAAAAACAGATGTCAGGCATAACCAGAAACCAATCAGAAGCCCCAAATTTGGAGCAAATCTATCTTCTGACATTTACCACTTCTTATATAACAAGTTGAGAGATTTTTATCTCCAGGTTTTACTGTACAAAAATAGCATTAATTCTGCAATATTCTATCCTCTGGGTTGCCTGCACTCTATTTCTTTGATGAGCTGGGAAGAGAGATGGAGACAGCATATTGGGGAGATGTGGAGGAGGAAGAGTCGCTCTTGCCAGAAACCTGGGAATCATCTCTGACACCTCCCTCTCTCTTGCCCTCCAGAGTCTAATCAATTGCCAAGTTCTGTGATCTACCACCTGAATTTCTCTACTTCTCTCCGTCTCCACTCCTGCACTTGAATCTAAGCTGCTATCCTCCTCCTTCTTCATCAGGAGCATCTTCATCATCGTTTTTTTCTGAATTACCGTAATAACTTCCTTAACTGGTCCTCCTGTATCACATCCAGTTTCACTCCCACCTCACCTGCAACCTCCTCCAAATCTATATTTCAAACTGTGATCAAAGAGAACATTTAAAAATGCAAACCTGACCTGGAAATTCTCTTTTAAAAATGTATCCCTTCCAAATTCTAGATAAAGTCCAAAATCTTCTCACAGTTTAGAAAATCCTGCCTATCTTTGTAGTTCACTCTTCTCCAGCCACAGTGGTCTCTTTCAGATCCTTGAACTAATCCGCAAATCTCTTTCTATGCCTGACACTCGTGTGTGTGTTTTTCCTTCTGCCACACTCCTCTCCCAGCCTCTCCTTCTTCTAATGCATTTCTACTTGTCTCTCAAGTTTCAACCTGAATGTTATCTTCTCAGCAAAGCCTCTGCTCTTCGCTTGCAGAGTCTCATTTTATGTTCTCTTACTCCTAGCACTTCCTCTTTATAGCTTCAGAGCACTCATCTCAGTTATAATGAATTGTTTACATAATTATTTGTTTTATGTCTATTGCCATAACTGGATTACAAGCTTCTAGAGAAGAGGGAGGTGTAGACTTATTCCCTAAAGTACCCCCAGTGCCTGACCCAGGTCTGGCCAGATAGTTTAACCTCAGTCACTATTAGAAAATGGAGGCAAAACAGAAATCAGGGAGGAAGAGAAGGAGGAAGGAAAGGAGGATGAATGGGAAAGCTTCGCAGGAAGCTGAATCAGCAGTGCAGCTCCTCATCTGATGGGGCCTCCTGGTCATCGAAGATTGTTGAACCAATGCATGACCACTCTGAGTGAGTTTGACCAGGGTGGAGGCAGAGGAGCTGGTGTAAGTGGAGATGCTGGGCGGGGCTGGTGGGGGAGGACTTTCAAGGCTTTTCTCACTCCCAGTGTAGTCTGGCGATGTCAAGTTGTGTGGAAAGGGAATGCTGCAAGGGCGGCAGGCAGTGGGATAGGAAAGGGATTTCAGATGGCCCTGTCACTGGTAAGACATCCTCTGAGCCTAATGAGATTGGGAGGAGATCTTTATCACCTACAGGAGGAAGCTGCCATTTGCAGCTGTTGTCTTTCATGGAAAGTACCATCTGTCCTCCTGCAGATGTCTGCTCTGGGGCCAACATCGGTGACAGAGGCTAGCATTCTTGGGATCGTGCACTTATTTTCTAGCCACCTGCTGTTACAGGAGAGTCAGGGTTTCCACCTCAAGAAGCATCTTTTTCTAGGCTACCCAGCCCCCAGCGCACATGGCCATGTATCTGCCCTGCCTTTACGCTTCCTCCAGAATAGAAACCATGAGTCTGCTCAAGAGGCAGCAATTGTTACATGGCTGGAGTTAGACACAGATTCAAATTCCAGCACTGCCACTCACTAACTGGTCACATCTTAGTACTTGGAATCCTCCAAGACTTAGAATCTTCATTAGCAAATTGGGCATAATAATAGTACCAACCCCCATAAGGTTATCATAAGAATGTGATGAAATATTCCATTTAAAGTTGTTAGTACTTGGAAGAAAAATTCAATAAATATTAGATATTTTATTAGAAATTTGTTCTAGTGCCTCACTACCCTTCATGCATAGGCTTGTTTTATTAATAATTTCTGAACCGACATTCTTACACCTCTCCTTTATGCCAATTTCCTCCTGCTGTGCTTCAGGTGAGTGTGGGGAACAGATGGTTGTCTTCTTCCGATGATGCCTTTGGGGACAGGTGTTCACGAGGTCAAGGACTTGAAGATTGTCACTGTATAGACCAGTTGGCCTTTACAGTGGCCTCAGGTTGCCTTACTAGCTCTAGCCAGTTTCTGGCAAATGTAGAAGATGGCCATGAAAGAAGTCTGAACTTAGATAAAGAATCACAGTTCTGCTATTCAATACAGCTGGAACCTTGGGCAAGCCACTTAATTTCTCTGAGTCTCAATTTCCTCATTTATAAAATCAACATCCCAGCACCAACCCTTTGCTCTCTGGGTTGTTGAAAAGGTTAAACAAAATCACATGTATATAAAGGCCTAGAACAGAGCCTGCAGCATTGCGTTCATGTTAAGCAGTTTTTTAAATTTGGATCTGATTGTGATTGGTCAATATCAATCTATCTCCAGCTTAGGAAAACACGTTTCAAGACATGTCTCCTACTGACTGGAGGCCCAGCAACACTGCTCTCTGTATGGAGAAGGAATATTTTTTCCATTTATTTACCTGTCTGTCATCCTACCTCAACTGTTCTAGTTCCTAGAGTATATTTTTAGAGGTCCTCTTTCCTTATCAAAAGATAAAAATTTGAACTTGTTTCAGGTCTGTATTATCTTTCTTAAATTGTTTCCCAGCTCCTAGCTCCCTATTCTCTCCATGTTGCTATATTAGTGATCTTTCTAAAATGCAGATCTGATTATGTCCCTCCCAGTTTAAAACTCTTCATTGGCTCACTATCACTTTTAGAACAATGGCTCCTCCAGCCCCATCTCCTGACTCTGCCTCCGTGGTACTCTATACCCAAGCTACCCAAAACTGCAGGTTTTAGAACTCACCAGGCTATTTCACATCTTCATCCCTTTCCTTTGTGTTATTTCCTCTTAGAGTGACTTCCAAGATAATTCCACAACTTGATTTACTTCTACTTATCTTTCAAAACTCAGCTGTAAGTGAGAAGACAAGCCTCAAACTGGGAGAAAATATTTGTAAATTGTATATCTGATAAAAGACTTGTATTCAGATTATACAAAGGACTCTCAAAAGTCAATAATAAGAAAACAAGCAATTGAAAAGTGGATACAAGATTTGAATGAATACTTCACCAAAGAAGATATACAGGTGGCAAACAACATGTGAAAAGATGTTCCACATTGCTAGTTAACAGGGAAATGGAAATTAATGCCACAATGAGATATCACTATACATCTATTAGAATCACTAAAATTAAAAAGATTGACCACACCGAGTGTTGATGATGATGTGGAACAACTAAAACTCTCATATATTACTACTGGGAATATAAAGTGCTATAACCAATTTGAAAAATAGCTTGGCAGTTTCTTAAAAAAAATTGAACATATACCTACCACATGATCCAGGCATTCCACTACTAGGCATTGACTCAAGAGAAATGAAAGCATATGTTCATACAAAGACTTATGCATGAATATTCATACATCGTTTTTTGTAGTTACCAAAACCTGAAAATAACACCAAATGCCCATCTTCAGGTGAATGTATAAACAAACTCTAGTAGAGTCATACAATGGAACATTGTTAATGATAAACAGGAATGAACTATTCATACATGCTACAACATAGGAATCTCAAAATAATTATTCTGATGAATGGAGGCAAACATAAATGAATATGTACCATATGATTCCATGTATATAAAATTCTAGGATATGCAAAGTAATGTGTAGTGACAGAAAGCAGATCATAGTTTGCCTGGGGAGGGGAGGTAAGGGAAGGGGAAAGGGAGAGATTGCAAAGGTGCAGAAGGAAAGGGGGGACCAAGGTGGCATAGGAAGATCCTGAACTCATCTCTTTCCATGGACACACCAAATCTACAGCTACACATGGATCGTTTCCCTCTGAATACTAGATTAACTGCTTCTCCACAACAAAGGATAAAAGGATCACACTGAGATGGATAGGAGAGGCAGAGACGGGTCTCACCAAAAACTCTACCCCCACACAATAGGGTGAGATCTCACCACTCCAGTGCTTCTCCCGGATGAGTGAGGGGTTGCTGCCCCACATCAGGCACCCAAACCCCTGGGATCTGCAACAGAGAGACGAACCCCCAGAACATCTGACTTAGAAAAACAATGGGGCTGATGTCCAAGGGATCCAAAGTGCGAAAGGAAACCGAGACTCCCCTTTTAAAGGGCTTTCATGTGGCCTCACTTGCCCCAAGACCCAGCAAAAACACAACAGTCTGAAAAGTGCCTAGATTATATGTGAAGGAAATTCATTTGCTAATCTAAAGGCATCTACTGGAGGGACAGGGGACAGTTGAAACTCTCCCTAGAGACAGAGTCTCTAGCAGACACCATTTTTGCAATCTCCACCTGTCATGCTAGCACAGGTGGGTGAGCTCGGATGTGGCATCCTCCTGCCACTTTGCTAGGAGAGGCAGGGGCAAGCGGTCACAGCACTATCCTGCTGCCTGGCCAAAGCTGGAGAGCACAGGCAGTTGCAATACTTCTCTGCTCCCTGGCTGGGGCTGGTGAGTGAGAGCAATCACAACATTCTCCTGCTTCCATCCTAAAGCCAGTGAGCTGTGCACAGTCAGGGCGCTTTCCCACTGTATTGCTGAAGCCTGCAGGTGTGCACAGTCAAAACATTTTTCCACTGCTTTTCTGAAGCTAGTGAGTGTGCCTCACCCTCTACACTCTTCAATCACCTTGCTAAAGCCAGTGAGCATGTGCAATCCACACAGGGGAGTTTCTGAGCTCCACAGGACTGTAACAACTGGAAAGACAATTCTTGGCAGGCCACCACCACCAAGACTGCACAGACAGCAGACTGAAACATAACCCCAGACTTCCTATGAAAAAGGCCTATTTATTTAGCCTGGAGCTCCATCCTGAGGGACAGGCTTCAGCTTTCCCACACACCTAGAGGCTAAGGAGGCATTCCCATGGAATATAAGCAGAGAGACACCATCCTTGTGCACCCGTTTGGCCCTGTTACAGTTTGACAAGACTTCCCAGAAAGGAGATTGTATACTCAACTGGAGTCCTGATTTTTGCAACTGTCACCCAGGGGACACTTCCAGCTCTCTTGGTCTGGAGGCCAGCAGGGATTACCATTGTGGCTCCACAAGACTGTATATATTTGCATACTTAAAAATCTGCTGCTTGACGGTCTGATTTTCAATCAGCCTGAAACTAGGTGCTAAATGAGATCCCTCCGTCTGGAACATTCACAGGTCTTGGCACACCCTCAACAACAGGGACACGTTAAGAAGAAATCAGGTGATTAGACAATCACAAAAGTTTGAGAGACAACCAAGAGCTAGGGCAAAGTTGAATGAGAAGAATCATCACCCACACAAGTCCACTCCTTCAAGACTGGGAGAGGTAGCTGTTTTACCTAATACATAGAAACAAATCCAGAGAGTCAAGCAAAATGGGGAAACAAAGAAATTGTGTTCCAAATGAAAGAATAAGACAAAACCTCAGAGAAAACTTTAATGATATAGAGATAAGTAATCTACCTGATAAAGAGTTCAAAGTAATGGTCGTAAAGATGCTTACCTAACTCAGGAGAAGAATGGATGAGAACTTCAACAAACAGATATAAAATATAAGAAAGTACCAAACAGAAGTCACAGTGTTGAAGAACACAATAACTGAACTGAAAAATACACTGGAGGGGTTCAACATCAGACTAGACAAAGCAGATGAATGGATCAGCAAGCTGGAAGACAAAGCTCTTGCTCACCCAG
Organism: Tapirus indicus; assembly: GCA_031878705.1. Classification (NCBI taxonomy): domain Eukaryota; kingdom Metazoa; phylum Chordata; class Mammalia; order Perissodactyla; family Tapiridae; genus Tapirus; species Tapirus indicus. The sequence goes on along the minus strand of CM062924.1, from coordinate 82,343,479 downwards.
ATAGAGCATCAAAAAGATAAAAGAATTTTAAAAAAAGGAAGATAAATTAAGGGATCTATAGGAAAACATCAAGTGTAATAACATTTACATTATGGGGTCCCAGAAGAAGAAGAGAGAGAGAAAGGGGCAGAAAGTTCATTTGAAGAAATAATGGCTTAAAACTTCCCTAACCCGGGGAAGAAAACAGACATCAAGGTCCACGAGGCTCAGACAGTTTCAAATAAGATGAACCCAAACAGATCCACACCAAGATACATTAGAATTAAAATGTCAAAAGTTAAAGATAAAGAGAGAATCTTATGGCAGCAAGAGAGAAACAAATTGTTATGTACAAGGGAAACTCCATAAGGCTATCAGCAGATTTCTCAGCAGAAAGTTTGCAGGCGAGAAGAGAGTGGCGTGTCATATTTAAAGTGCTGAAGGGAATAAAATTCCCAACCAAGAATACTCTACCCAGCAAGATTATCATTCAGAAATGAAGGAGAGATAAAGAGTATTCCAGACAAGCAAAACCTAAATGACTTCATCATCATGAAACTGGTGTTACAAGAAATGCTAATGGGACTTCTTTAAGCTGAAGAGAAATGTCATTAATTAACAACAAGAAATCAAATGAAAGTAAAATTCTCACTGGAAAGGGTAATATATAGTAAATGTAGTGGATTAATCACTTGAAAAGCTACTTTGAAGGACAAAGACAAAGACAAAAGTATTAAAAGTATAATAATTAGTTAAGGGATACATAAAATGAAAAGATGTAAAATGTGATGTCAAAAACATAAAACATGGGGTGGGAGAGTAAAATGTAGAGTACTGGAATGAGTTCAAATTTAAGCTGCTATCAATATAAAATGGATTGTTATATACATAGGATGATATATGTGAACCTCATGGTAACCACAAAGCAAAAACTTATAGTAAATAAACAAAAGAAAATGCGAAAGGAATCTAAACACAACCTAAAGAAAGCAACAAACCACAAGGGAAGGGAGAAAGAGAAGAAAAAAGGAAGAGAGAACTACAAAAACAGCTAGACCACAATTAACAAAATGGCAATAAGGACACACCTATCAATAATTACTTTAAATGTAAGTTGACTAGATTCTCTAATCAAAAGACATAAAGTGACTGAATGGATAAACAGAAAAAAAAGACTCATCTATATATGGCTGAAAGAGATTCATTTCAGAAGTAAGGACACACAGACTGAAAGTGAAGGCATGGAAAAAGATATTCCATGCAAATGGAAATGAAAAGAAAGCTGGCATAACTATACTTATATCAGACAAAATAGACTTTAAAACAAAGACTATAATAAAAGACAAAAAGGGGCATTACATAATGATTAAAGGGTCAATTCAGCAAGAAGACATAACATTTATAAATATATATGTACCCAGTGTAGGAGCACCAAAATATACAAAGCAAATATTAACAAACTTTAAGGGAGAAATTGACAGCAATATAATAATAGTAGGGGACTTGAATACCCCACTTCCATCAATGGATAGATAATCCAGACAGAAAATCAACAAGGAAACATCAGCCTTAAATGACACATTAGACCAGATGGAATTAATAGATATATACAGAACATTTCATTCAAAAGCAGCAGAATACACATACTTCTCAAGTGCACATGCAGCATTCTCCAGGATAGATCATATGTTAGGCCACAAAACAAGTCTCAATAAATTCAAGAAGATTGAAATTATGTCAAGCATCTTTTCCAACCTCAATGACATGAAACTAGAAATCAATTACAAGAAGAAAACTGGGAAAACTACAAATATATGAAGATTAAACAACATGTTACTGAACAACTACTGGGCCATAGAAGAAATCAAAAGAAAAATCAGGAAATATCTAGAGACAAATAAAAACAGATATATGACACACCAAAATCTATGAGATATAGCAAAAGTGGTTCTAAGAGGGAAGTATATAGCAATACAGGCCTACCTCAAGGAACAAGAAAACTTTCAAATAAATGATCTAACTTTACACCTAAAGGAACAAGAAATTAAAAACAAACAAAACCTAAAGTTAGTAGAAGGAAGGAAATAATAAACATCAAAGCAGAAATAAAAGAAATAGAGACTAAAAAGACAATAGAAAAGATCAATGAAACTAAGAGCTGATTCTTTGAAAAGATAAACAAAATTGACAAAGCTTTAGTTAGAGTCACTAAAAAAAAAAAAAGAGAGAGGGCTCAAATAAATAAGATAAGAAATGAAAGAGAAGTCACAACTGATACCACAGAAATACAAAGGATTATAAGGAATTACTATGAACAATTTTATGCCAACAAATTGGGCAACCTAGAAGAAGTGGATAAATTTCTAAAAATATACAACCTTCCAAGGCTGAATCATAAAGAAATAGAAAATCTACATAGACTGATTAATAGTAAGGAGATTGAATCAGCAATCAAAAACCTCAAAAAATAAGAGTTCAGGACCAGACAGTTTCACTAGTGAATTCTACCAAACATTGAAAAAGGATTTAATACCTATCCTTCTCAAACTCTTCCAAAAAATTGAAGAAGAGAGAATGCTTCCAAACTCATTTTATGAGGCCAACATTACCCGGATACCAAAACAAGACAAGAATACCACAAAAAAAGAAAATTACAGGACACTATCCCTGATAAATATAGATGCAAAAATCCTCAACAAAATAGTAACAAACTGAATTCAACAATACATTAAAAGGATCATACACCATGATCAAGTGGGATTTATTCCAGGGATGCAAGGATGGTTCAACAATCACAAATCAGTTAACATGATACACCCCATTAACAAAATGAAAGATAAAAATCATATGATCATCTCAATAGATGCAGTAAAAGATTTGACCAAATTCAACATCTGTTTATGATAAAAATTCTCAATAAAGTGGGTATAGAGAGAACATGCCTCAACATAATAAAGGCCATATATGACAAATCTACAGCTAATATCATGCTCAATGATGAAAAGCTGAAAGCTTTTCCTTTAAGATCAGGAACAAGACAAGGATGCTCACCCTCCCCACTTTCATTCAAAATAGTATTGGAGGTCCTAGCCACAACAATTAGGCAAGAAAAATAAACAGAAAACATACGAATTGGAAGGGAAGAAGTAAAACTGTCATTATCTGCAGATGACATAATACTATATGTAGATAACCCTAAAGACTCCAGCAAAAAACTGTTAGAACTAATAAATTAATTCAATAAAGTTGTAGGATACAAAATTAACATACAAAAATCTGTTGTGTTTCTATACATTAATAACAAACTATTGGGAAAAGAAATCAAGAAAACAATCCCATTTACAATCACATCAAAAAGAATAAAATACATAGGAATAAATTTAACCAAGCAAGTGAAAGATCTGTACACTGAAAACGGAAAGAGATTGATTAAAAAATTTAAGACGACACAAAGAAATGGAAAGATATTCCATGCTCATGGACTGGAAGAATTAACATTGTTAAAATGTCCATGCTACCCAAAGCAATCTACAGATTCAATGCTATCCCTGTCAAAATTCCAATGACGTTTTTCACAGAACTAGAACAAATAATTGCATGGAACCACAAAATACCCCGAATAGCTAACACAATCTTGAGAAAGAAGAACAAGTTGAAGGTATCACACTCCCTGATTTCAAGCTATACTACAAAGCTATAGTAATCAAAACAGTGTCGTATTGGTATAAAAACAGACAAATAGATTAATGAAACAGAATGGAAAGCCCAGAAATAAACCCATGTATATATAGTCAATTAATTTATGACAAAGGAGGCAAGAATATACAAGGGGCAGGGGGAGAACAACCTCTTCAATAGATGGTGCTGGGAAAACTGAAACGCTACATGCAAAAGAATGAAACTGGACCACTACCTTACACCATATACAAAAATTAATTTAAAATGGATTAAAGACTTGAATGTGAGACCAGAAACTATAAAACTCCTAGAGGAAAACATAGGCGATAAGTTTTTTGACATTGGTAGTAGTGATTTTTTTGGATCAGACTCCAAAGGTAAGGGAAATAAAAGGAAAAATAAATAAATGGGACTACAGCAAACTAAAAAGATTCTGCACAGCAAAGGAAACCATCAACGAAATGGAAAGACAACATACTGAATGAGAGAAGATATTTACAAATCATATATTCAATGAGGGGTTAATATCCAAAGCATATAAAAATTATACAACTCAATAATAAAAAAACAAACAATCCAATTAAAAAATGAGTGGAGGATCTGAATAGACATTTTTCCAAAGAAGATATACAGATGGCCAACAGGCACATGAAAAGATGCTCAACATCACTAATCAGGGAAATGCAAATCAAAACCACAATGAGATATCACCTTACACCTGTCAGATTGGCTATAATTAATAGGACAAAAAATAACAAATGTTGGAGAGGATATGAAGAAAAGGGAACCCTCATACACTGCTGGTGGGAATGCAAACTGATGCAGCCACTGGGGAAAACAGTAAGGAGGTTCCTCAAAAAATTAAAAATAGAACTACCACGTAATCCAGCAGTCCACTGCTGGGTATCTATCCGAAGAAAATGAAAACAGTGACTCAAAATTATGTATGCACCCCCATGTTCATTGAAGCATTATAGTTGTGCGTTGCTTAACAATGGGGATACATTCCGAGCAATGTGTCATTAGGCGATTTTGTCACTGTGTGAACATCATAGAGTGTACTTACACTAACCTAGATGGTATAGCCTACTATACACCTAGGCTATATGGTAATAATCTTATGGGACCACTGTTGTATGTGTGGTCTACTATTGACCAAAATGTCATTATGAGGCACATGACTGTATTTACAATACCCAAGATATGGAAACAACCTAAATGTCTATTGGATGAATGGATAAGAAATTTTCGCTATGTATACAAATGTCAAATCACTATGTTGTACACCTTAAGCCAAAATAATATTGTATGTTCATTATACTTTAAAAAAACGAAGGTACACAAGGAACTTTGAGTTAATGAATACATTCATTATTTTATTGTGGTGATGGTTTCATGGGTATACACATATGACAACATGTAACAAATTGTACACTTTAAGTGTGTTCATTTATTTTATTTTACGTCAAGTACATCTCAACAAAGTTGTTAATTTTTTTTTTTTTTTTTTTTGGTGAGGAAGACCAGCCCTGAGCTAACATCCATCGCCAATCCTCCCCTTTTTGCTGAGGAAGACTGGCCCTGGGCTAACATCCGTGCCCATCCTCCTCCACTCTATATGGGACGCCGCCACGGCGTGGCTGACAGGCAGTGCGTCGGCGGGCGCCCGGGATCCGAACCGGCGAACCCCGGGCTGCCAAGCGCGGACTAAACCGCTGCGCCACCGGCCCGGCCCCTGTTAATTTTTTTATTGAAGTATAATTGGCATATAATATCCTATTAGTTTCAGGTGTACATCATAGTGATTTGATATTTATATACATTAAGAAATGGTCACCACAGTAAGTCTAGTTACTGTCTGTCACCATACAAATTTATTAAGATATTATTGACTATATTCCTTATAATGTACATTGCATCCTTATGACATTTATTTTATAAGTGGAAGTTTTTAAAATTAAAAAATAGTAAAGTAAGAGAAAAAAGAAAAACTTAGTTCTAGTGACCCCTTCTATGAGGACCCCTCCCCTGGCCACCCCCGCTCAAAGCAGAGGTATGTTCTCTTAGCCCTCTGTGCAAATGTCTGCCACAGTACTTATTGTATCAGACTGGAATTTCTAAGGTGCTATATCTCACTAGTCTTTAAGTGACTTAAGGACATGGGCATATAAATTTATGTTTATACAATCTGATTGAGGTCCTGAAAGTTGAATCCAAATAATCATTTATATTCTTTGAAACTATAACCTAAGATGATTTCTTTTAATGTGGAAGCTACATCTCTTAAGCAAAATCCACTTCTTCAGTGAAATTGTTTCAAATTGAAAAAGTAAAAAGATATAGACGTGTGTGTGTATATATATATATATATATATTTAAGAAATGTGAAAATTAACGGCTGTAAATTCAAAGGAAGTTCTAGGCTTCTGAAGGACAATAAATTCACGTTGGAAAAAAATGAAGCTTCCACAGGTGGGTGTGGCTGAGGAGAGGAGGTTTAGGGCTGGAAGCCATTCAAGATACTTCATTCACAAAAGCAGCAAACTCTGGCCAAGTGGCACCTTTAAAATGATCCATGGAGGGATTTTTTTCATTTTGGAAAGCAGGTTTATTAGTGAAATTATTACAAGTATTAATATCTGGAATGTTATTTTCTTACTAATGATGCTGTAGTGCATTACAATGGGATAATATAACTGCTCTGAGTGCATAACTTACCACAGCTGCCTACCTCCATGATGACTTAACGGGCTTTAGCCCTCATTAGTTCTATGGTTGCACTGGCTGCTGTTGGGAGCCACACTAAGAGTCTTGTGCAAGTTTGGAAGAGCCTCAAGTTTAATGTCATAAAAAAACTGTAGAGTGAAACAGTCATTACTTTTTACAGAAATCCAATATACCTGCTTTTTAGAGAGAGGATAAGCAGTAGTTCACCCAATAAAGGGAATGCAAGCTTGACACCTGCAAACATTGGGACTACTGTTGGCTCACAGCTCCACACGTGATAGGGTTGCCTTCAAAGAAGTCTTCTCACTGTCATAAGCCATTCTTTCCAACTGGCACATGGAGATAGGAACAAGTCTTGCAAATCTTATTTAAAAGTTGCAGCACGTAATGCCTAAGTACACTGGACTAGTTGCAATGCCACCAGCAAACTATTTTATTTCTGGCTTTTATATGCAGGGAATTCCATACCACCCTGTGAATGCTACAGAATGCAGATGCACACATTACTGTGAGTCCTGAAAAGATGCCACTCACAAAATCGGTCCACACAGTCAAGGGCATGAAATAGCTGTGTTGCACAAAGTCTTATACTTGGTACCATGAGATAGTCCTGAGCAAAGACAACACAAAGTATGTTTTTCCTTAAGAAGCAGTGTTGATGCTATTACCCTGAACATCACCAGGGCCCGTGTTGTTTTGTGGGGAACTGATGGAATGAGGACAGTGGAATGGAAGATCACCTAGTGTTTGGTGGTTTGGGGCCAATGCATATATCTTCTCCTTCTGCATATGCTCATCAAGTAAAGCCTCCTTTTTGGAATTTTCAGGTTACTTACTTGTGTCCAGTGGTCCTAATAAAGATGTCAAATAGTCAAGTTTACAACTTTCCAGTCTCCTATGTGGAATACCACTCATTTGAGATAGTGAGGAAAACAGGAGTAAAGCTGGTGGGGGCAGAGGGTGGCCTGCGGGAAGGCATAGAAATATCAGGCCACTAGAGACATGAATAAATGGGTCTTCTCCTTCTTCAGAAGCGGCATAGCATATTGGAAAAAGCAGGGGCAGTGGTATCAGATTGACCTGCATTCTACTTGCAACTCAGCCATAAATTAGCTGTGTGTCCATAGGCAAGTTGTTAGCCTTGGTTTTCTTATCCATATAATGAAGATAATAATATCTACCCTCATAACCTGGTTGTCAAGATTTAATCAGATAACATGAAAACACTAGGATGGGAACTACGTATCAGGTAGGTGCCAAATAGGTATCAGTTTTTCTCCCCTATTTTTATCCTTTTCCTGCTCAGCCACCCTGAAAATGACTACCAGCTTCCCCAACTTACTTTACTACAGCAGCAGAAACTCCATTACTGATCTAATGGGCCCTCTTTCTGCTTTGCTGAGCTGGTTGTGAATATTTGAGTGTGGGACTGGGATATGACCAGATCCTCCATCCTCACGGCTCCATCAGAGGGACACCATCTCTGTCTCAGATGATGCTGGACACCAGAAGATGAGGAGAGTGGAGGCACCGGCAAGGAATTCTATTTTAATCACATTTTAATTAAAGTACTAAAAGTGGAGATGTAGTTTTGTTTTCATTCCCTGTCCCCACACATCAGCCTTTGCAAGCTCTTTTGTTTGTTATTACCCAGTGAATGTGCACACCACCATCGCCCCCATCTTTCATACCTTGTTATGTGGAATTTCCATTTCAGTGGTGGACAAGCCGCTCAGCATACTGGAGAGAGAAGTGAAAGAGGAGTGGGAAATCTTGGTTCAAAAGTTTTAGTAATGACATTTTTATCAAACTTTCACCTAGTGTCAGGGTCTGTGGTAGATACAAAGAAAACAGAGAAATAATACATAGTTCCTGCCCAGAGGGAGATAAGATTCCTGAAAGAGACTGGTAAGTATACCCATGAGTATGGGGTGGTGTGATGTGGTGGTGAAGGAGAACCCCAACTTGAGGCTGGAGATATCAGGGAAGCAGAGGAGGTTGAACTTAGTCTGAAGGATAAATAGGAGCTAGTCAGGTGGGAGAAGAAATTGTTGCTTAGGTAAAACTTAACATCTATGTGATCTTGGGCAAGTTATTTATTTACTCTGGGTCACAATCACTTCAAGTGAAAAATTAGGGGATTGGTTTAGCCTCTATAGTCTTTCTTGGGTCTAATATTTTATAATTCTATGTGTGTTCTGGAAAGGAGCTTGCCCTTTTCTCCAGCTGGAGCATCGCTCTAGATGGAACTATGACTCCACCCCATTCTGGCACCCCGACTCTCAGGACAGAGAATTGAATCTCAGTGATTCAGTGCAGCTTGCATTCCCCATCATGTGCATCAGATGCCTGGTTCTCATGACCTCCAAGTCTCAGCCCCTTGTGTGGAAAGGTTTCTCATCAAGGGCTGTCCACACGTTTCCTAGCTCAACCACAGGACAACAGCCGGGAAAAAAGGAGGTCTCTGAAGAGTGTTTGGGAAGATGGGAGATTAGGGTTTTAGGACTGGGAGAATATAAAGAGAAGAGAGTGGGGCTGTCCCAGTGGGACCTTTTCCCAAAAATCCACACTCCAGGCCTTTCAGATAAAGTAGCTAACAGCCTTTTAGCAGCAGTTTTTCCTCTAGAAACAAAGGCCCATGTTTTATATCTCGCTGCAGGCACCCGGCTGCTGATAAACCTGTCAGCACAATTGTGCCCCAGTGTAGATAGGCTTTCAGCCTCCTGTCTGCTGGGAGTTTCAACTTTCAGGATGGCTCCCTTGCCTGATGGCAGGGATTGGGGGAGAGGGGAACTTTATTTCCCCCTCTCTCTTCTTCCCTATTAGCTCTAGGAGCTTGGAACCTGACACCAAAGTGACACAATAATGGAGGCCAGAGCTCCAGGGCCTGAGCAAGTGGGCAGCAGGGCTAAGAGGCTAGGATGCTTCCCAGAGGCACCCAGCATCGTGGTAAAGAGCTTGGGCTTGGAGTCCGAAAGACCAGAATACTGTAATCCAGACTCCACCACCTACTAAATGTGATCTTGGGCATATTGCTTACCTTGCTGAGCCTTGATTTCTTCCTATTTTTAAAGTGGAGAGTTTAATGGCACCTCCCTCACTGGGCTCTTTGAAGGATGAAATGAGATAAATGGCAAGTGCACAGCACAGCGTCTGACAAAGAGTACTGGTAAACCACAAATGCTCTATCCTCACTGTCGCCACCATTGTCGTCAAGAGACTAGGAGAGTTAGACTGCAGGCTGAGGGAGTGATGAAGGAAGGACAGGGAAGAAGACGTCAGGAGCCTTACCTGCAGCATCTCTGCCCTCAGAGTACCTCTTCTCAAGAAGGTCAAATGGGCAGAGTCCTGAGAAACACTTCTGCCACTAGAATTCAGCAGCAGCAGTTGGTGTCCTCCTTGTGTTTGGAATCATCTTCGGAATGGTAACGAGAAACAGGGTGAGCAGTGGAGTTTCTCCAAAATTGTTGGATGCCAACATCGACGTCTCCATTCAGAATAGGAAGCACTCCTAGCACCCACTGTTTTTTGTGTCATTTGCAGAATTAACTGACTTCCTCTTGATCTCACTTCTTTTTGGAGTTGGGGCCCAGCTGTGGAATATTTTCTTTTTCAAGATTCTTCTCTTTTTTCTCCTCCAGTCCCCTTCTCTCTGATTCCTTCCTCTGCAATTCTTTATTCCTCCCCTGAGTGGCACTTTATATGATAAATTGAGATTTGGATATTGCAGATTATTGCCTCTGGAATTTCAAGTCACAACCAAAAAGATGTAAACAAGGGTACTCTAAGCCTCCTGCCACCACCCAGATGGCTCAGATCACAGTGGGCCAGGCTGAGAAGGATGTTAGTAGCTTCTGAGGCCTGTGTATTACTAAGACCCTGCAATTCTCTATCCTAGGGAAGAAAATGGTTTCTGTGGGTCAAAAAGAACCAGAAGTTTTGCTTATAAATGTATCATTCCTCAATCAACTTAAGAAGAAAGCATTCCTTTCAGGGATTTAGGGTAATTGGAAAGAGTGTACTTTTTTTCCCCATAGCTCCGACTGGCTCACTCGCATCCATGAACTATCTTGGCTCACCTTCCACCTCTCTTTTTATTTTGCTTTTATCTGTTGGTGGTAGAAACTTGGTGCTCAGCATTGTTTACGGAATTCTCTTCATTTCTCAGCTTCCCTTTTGATTTTATTCAGTCCTGGCCAGTGGGATGTAGAAGGAAGCAAGTACACTAATTTCAGGCCTTGTCCCTAACACAACATACATGATCCTCCAATCTCTCTCTCTCTTTGTCTCTCCTGTTGGCTGGCTGAATGCAGAAGATTCTGAGGAGACCCTAGGAGATAACTGAGCCATAAAGTAGAAGGAGCTTGGGCCCTGGAATCACTGTGTAGAAGACCATATATTGAACACCCAGCTGGACTGTGAAATGAACGAGAAATGAACCACTGATGTTCAGGGGATTGTTTGTTATAGCAGCTAGCATTACTTACATTGATTTATACTCTATTATTTTTCTGCAGAACAATTAGCTCAATCACCACTAAAGTAACATGAATATAGATATTTCCTTGCCCTCTCTTAAAAAATCTTTATGAGGAGAGAAACCTTTTCATTGTTCACATCTTTATTCCCAACACTTACTCTAATCACTGGCACATAGTTTATGTCAAATAAATGATGAGTCTAGAAGCCTCTATTTTCTTGCTAGGAGTACTGATTTTTTTTTCTGTAAAGTGGGCGTGGGCTGTGGCTGCTATTGGATTAAGCCCAAAGATTGTCCTTTATTTTTCCTTAACACCAGCCCCAAATCAGCCCATATCCCTCTGGGCTAAAAGTAAGTGTGACAGCCTCTGTGAAGTCCTCTTCATCAGGTCTCCACCCTTCTCGTCCACAGTCTCACTATAGATTCAAGGACATCAAAGCTGAAGGAAGTTTCAGCTCCAGCATGGAAAGGCTCTTGACTGACCATGAGCTGCTCACAGAGGTTCTGCCCACAGCCTTTACATTTGGCAAAGAGTGGAGGTGCAGAGGGAAAGGAAAGGAAAGGAGGGAAGTGGCCACACAGTCAGCTAAACTGGTAGTCCCCATTTTTCTACCTCTAAAAGTTATTGACCCTAAAGAAAAAAGAATTGGGGTCTGAGATGATCTCACTTGATGTAAGTCTCGATAAAATTAGTGTCTGTGTATCCAGGTAGAAGTTGCTCTTTGCACTCAGTCTCCTGTATCTTTTCTGAAGAAGAGCAGTACTTCTCCACCTGGGATGTTTATTTAAGTCATCAAGAGATCTCTGTAAAAATGCAGATTCTGAAAGCTCATCAAAGTCTACTTAATCAGGATTTCTGGAGATGGGACCTGGGAATCTGTTTTAGAATGCTCCATGGGGTCTGATCACACTCCTGGTTGTTAAAGCTACTTTTAACTGAACATTTGCTAATGCCAGGCTCTCGTGTGGGTGCCTTTCTTCTATAACTTTTTAAGTACTTACAGTCATCTTATGAACTTGGTACTATTATTACTCTGATTTTACTGATGAGCGAACTGACTGGAACAGATATTTTACCTAAGAATTGATGCTCTCTGGCCCAAGAGGCCACTCTCTTAAGCATTTCCTCTGATGTAGTGAAAAAAGCATTGGATTTGAAATCAGAAAACCTAAGCTCCATTTCTGGTTAAGATCTTTCCTGCATCACCTTGAAGCTCCTTTTCCTCGTCAAGTGAAAGTGTATGTGAACGGCGCTTGTGCCTGGTAAGGCACTATCCAAAAGGCATGTTTGTCTGTTGTCATCATTGCTTTTTGGTTTGAATGAGTGGGTTGTATATTCTCCCAGGCAGATCCCTTTCCACGGAGGACTGTGGCTGTGGTGGGCCCAGTGCATTTACCTCCCACCTGCCGGCATGCTCCCTCGATTCCTGGTCCAGGACCATTGTTCCACTGAGGAAGCAACTCTGCAGAGCTCAGGACTTCACTCAAGGTTCATACAACATGGAATATAAATAAAAGTGACCCATGGAGATATTGAGTTCATGGCACGAAGGGAAGCTATTGACAGAAGAGGCTCTTTGGAGGGGAAGGTGCACTGAGCAGAATCCTTCTACATACAGAAAAATGACTCACCTTTCCCTGCCGCTTGCACCAGATTACCTCACCCTACAAATAATGGAACATGAGACAGGTGCTTCAAAATCACATGTACTCTTTCAATTCTTTTGCACATTGCTATTCCCCCAGCCAGGAATACTCCCTCACTTTCCCATTTCTCTCTCAAATCCCCTTTCACTTGGCTAACTCCAATAATCATTTAGGTCTCAGCTTAAATGCAACCTCCTTCTGGAATTGTCCCCTGGCCCCAGGACTTCTCCTCTCAGGGCACATTATTACACACTTCTTGTAATTGCTTAAGAGTCTCTCTTCCCTGCTAGACTGTCCTGTCTACACTCTCTCTCTTTAATGACTAGCACATAGAAGACTCTCAAATATTTGTTAAACTTTTGGAAAGCATCCTCATTTTCAAATCTAGTCCAGAACATTTTCTTGTCTTTCCTATTCTCTTAGCCCACTGACTGTTGGGTGTTTCCAGTTTGATTAACCAAAGGCCCTTCAAACTCAGCATCTTCCACACTGATCTCATCACCTCGTTCTCTCCCTGCTGTGCATTGCCATATACCCCGGGAACACAGCTAAAATGCACTCAGTCCTCACCCAAATCCAATAGGTTCTATCAACTTAACATCTCTTTTACCCATCTTTGCATCTCCATCTCCACTGCCACTTTGGTATGGTAGACCCTTGTCTTTTCTCTCCAGAATTATCCGAATGGCCTCCCTGAAACTGTCTTCTTTCTGGTCATCTATCCTCTGCCAAAATATCTGGGTGTTTTGTCTTAAGAATATGAACTGGTCATGGTCTACCCTTCAAGTGTCAGTAATTCCTCACAGCCTACAGGACAAGATCCTGCCTCTCAGTGAGGCCCACGTAGTTTCCTTCATGATCTAGCTTGAGGTCAGTCTCGCCTCTTGCTGCTCCCCTCCTGGCATCTAAACTCCAGGCATATTCACTTATTTACAGTTTTCAAAGTGTTCCATGTTGTTCATGCCTCTGACACTGTGTCCTGATCTTCAGCTCCCCAGCATCCTTACTGATCTGCTCACCGGGGGAACTCTTCCTCACCTTTCCAGACTCTGTTCCAGCACCATACTCTCACTGATGAAGTCTTTCCTTGGCATTTCCCACAAACCACATATAACAGACACCTCTCCCATTAAGTCTACTCTATCCTATGAAGACATTGTCACAGACATTTAACACCTGCTTGCCCCTATTTGTTCACATATTTGCTTCCTTCTACCAGACTGCAAACTCCATGTGATCAGAGACAGCCTCTAACTCTTTTTTATTCACTTTTAGTGCTTAGCACATAACTTGGAACTTAGTAAATGCTTAATAAATGTTGGCAGAATTATGGAATTCCAAATATGTGCCAAAGAATGTAAAAATCAACCTAAACTAGCCAAATGCAAATGAGGACTGCATGGAGTCCAGGGGAAAGAGGGAAGAAAGGACCTTGCACTTGTGTAGGAACCCTGTGGTGGGCATGAGAGTGGCCCTCTCAGGTCTCCTACTTGGAGAGGGGGAGTAATTGACTGAGGGTTCCAACTGTGCTCTGAAACCCATTACCACTTTTGTGCCCAGGCGACTTTCCATGACTGCTCCAGCCAGTGAGTGAGTGCAGCAGGGAAACTAAGGCCAGCGTGTTCCTGGGAGAGGCAAGACTTCTTAGATGTGTGACTTTAGCTCAAGACCTCCCTGTTTGCCTTGTCAAAGCTGTCATAGAACTGCAGTGCAGTCTATGACCTTCCTTCTTTCCTTCATTTTTTCCCCTTTCTCCTTCACAGCAGACCTGTATCAAGGTCAGACAATTCTCCCAGACTCCTACATTTTTTTCCCCACTTTTCTTCAGAGTAAGTTCTCCAGTAAATTTTTTGTGTGTCTAGTTCCCATCTTTGTGGCTGCTTCTTGGGGAACCCAAATTAACATAAGTGATATCAAAACTAGGCTTAACCTAACTTCCAAGTTTATCAATTCCTATTATACATTCAGGCACTGAGGACATGACCATCGGGTGGATCTGCAGACCCAGGAGGTCCTCTGTAAGCCAGATTTTAGTCACACTCCCATTATTACCTGTTCCCCATAAATTCCCACTCTAACAGGCATGATGAGACATTGGGTCCCCAAATTTCAATGTTAACTTAGGCCCTGTGTCCGGTAGACCTCAATATGTCTGGATATTTCTCTTTCCCCAGTACAGTCACCTGATTAAATGAGAAAGGACTGGGGAAATCACCACTGTATGTGCCTGTCGTAGCATTGCAGAGTCCTACCTCCTAGCGACCCAGCCAACTCTTCATTTAGTGGGTTCTGGATCTGCAAATTGACTCAGGTGTGGGAACTGAGCAATGAAGTGTGACTGTTTTGGCACTACCACACTCAACCTCCTGCTTCTCCATTCGTGCCTTTTTGTTTTTGTTGTTTTAAACGTTAAGCAGCATGCCAGTTGGCTGTCCATCTAATTTGCCCCCAAGCACGCTATTATCTATTAACCATCTCCACAACTCCCTGTGAGTCAAGACCCCTTGGCTGGTCCTTCTACATTTCTAGATACATAGTAATTGTGACCTCCTGGCTTTCTGGCAGTTAAGCGCCACCACCTGGCCTCTACTACTCTGGGCCCCATCATCCTCATAGAAATTAAGCAGCCCAGTTCTGTACGCATCTCTCCTACCATTGACCTTGACCTGCAAAGGTGAGCCATCACTAAACTTCTTGGTGATGCTAAGTGCCACTCCCCACCCCCATCACCAGCACATTCCCAATGGCCTTAGTGAATGGTTGTCTGTAGGGTGTTCTTACGGAACATATATCTCTAGTGGGTCTTCTGGCCTCCTATAATACATCCATTCTAGCATGCCCACTTCCCTCAGCTTCTTTATTCCTCCTTCTAGAGTCTGCCAGGACAACTTGGGCATTCCTGCTTCACTGAGAGCAAGCCATCTCTTTTCCAGGCCTCTAAGAACCACCCCAGCAGCACCTTTGCCCCATCTCCATGTCCTTGCCAGGGTTTTAAGTCCCATGTCCTCAGAAAGTGCCCCAAGTCAACCAATTATTGCTTCCATCTTATATTTCAGCCTCCTTGACAGGTACCTCTCACCAGAAGCCCTCTCCTGGGCCTCCCTGAAACTCCTTAGTGCTTCATTGCAGTCGACAACCTTGCCATTTGTTCCTTCTCTCCTTCACAGGGTCAGACCTGCATTATGATCTGACAGCCCCTTCAGCCTCCTCTGGCTCCCCATTTTTTCTCATGGACATTCCCCCTAATAAATCTCTTTCATATCTAGTGCCATTTTGGCACCCGTTTTTTTGGAGGACCCAGACTAAACAGGGCTAAGACATATGCTACCTTATTGAATTTGCTCGGTAATGTTATTCAGGGAGCTATTTTTAATCCTATCCTAAACGGGAGGTGAAGGGTCATCCAGAAATTTGCCCAAAATCACACACTCAGGCAGTAGAAATCAGAATTTAGTTCTTGACATCAAATCAGGTAATTTTTGCTATGGTGGGATTTGTCAGAGAAATGTTCCTGGAGAGGGACATTTGGAAGATAGTTGGGGGGAGCATGGTTTTATCATAACTGATAGGGAAGAAGAAACAAGAACAGACATAGGAATGAGGAAGCTGTATGCCTCTGTATATGTGTGTTTGGTTCCTGTGCATGCATGAGAACTGTGTGCGCATATGTGTGCATGCATACATATCCGTGTCGGGATTACCTATCATGTACACCTGGAATGCATGTAGGCCACATACAGAGCAGGAACACCAAAAAGTGAGACAAATGCAGGTTTGATAACCCTCTCCAAAATTTTGCAATTTACAAAATCTGGAAAAAAGCTATCTTAATTTTAATACACATTTAATTTTTCTTTTATGGTTTAGTACTATATTTGTGACCAATCTGATACCAAGGGCCACCCTAATCTTCTCAGTGCTTAGAGACTTGATAGGTCTCAATCCTGTCCTGGTGTGAAGGCAAGAGAAAGAAGGTGGCTTTGTGTTTTCCCTGGGGACAGAGTCCTCTTACATGAAACCATTAAGCCCAAGGCGGGAGGGACATGGATCTAGGGAGGACTCAGGAGGTACCCTGTCCTTGAGTAAGGTGAGAATTCTTCTTTTCTTCCCTCCCCCACCCCCACCCTCTTCCTCTTCTCTCCTCTTGGGTGGGGGAGGAGGATTCCAGGTGGAAGCAGAGATCACTGAGCAGTGAAAGAGAAAATAATGAGTCCTCTTGTCTGTGACTGTTCCTGTCACATCTGACAGAGACCCCTGCAATCTCCAGAAAAGGGAAGACATGTTGAGTGAGCAGCAGAGTCTACCCCTGCTTCTGCTCTACTCCTGCTCTGAGCATGTGGCCATGGCTCATGCTGCTGGGCCCCAGCCCCCTTGGCTGTGTGTGCAGGGAGCTGGGGAAGCTGGCAGCTCACAGTGCACGTGAGGGGTGGGAGCCAGGGTGGGCGAGGGGGAGAGGTGTCTTCACTCCATATGCAAGTCACTTAATGAGAAAGTATGCATCTGCTGTGTAGCCCCCACCCTGGGGAATGCTGCCAGCTCTCCTTGTGGGTGGCTGTAGTAAGCCTGGCCTAAACACAAACTAATTCTCTAGGCATCCCTGAGCACATCAGAGGCACTGGGAGTAATTCCAGCAAGAGGGCTGCCCCCGCGGAATGACGTCTCTCCTTGGGTTTGTACTTGCTCTCTGGGCCTGAGCGTGGGCCTGGGTTCCAGCCCATCTAGCTTTCAGGGGACTTTACTCCACTGCTTTCCCACTGTTTCCAGCATTGCTAACTCTCCCATATCCACAATCTCTCTCCCTTCATTCTACCAATAGCACAAGTTTGAGGATTTGAACCCATATACACCCTGATCCAGACCCTCTCCTCCTGTAACCCTCACCCTCCCATGTTGTTGTCTCTACTCCTCTTCATAGACAAACTGTCTGAATCGCTAGCCTATGCCTACCACTCTACACCAGCCCGGTGGTTATTCTGTTCTCGCCCCCTTTGATTGGGTTCCTCACTTGCAAAACACGCACTCGTTGCCTCATAAGCCTGCGGTCTGTTCCTTGGTCAATCTTCTCCTGCCCCCCATCCAGGTGATCCCTCATGGTATTTGGCAAAGCTGCAGATCCCTCTTTCCTGTACTTATCTTTTCCACAAGTTACATTGCCCCAAGGGCCTGTACCTTTTCTGCTATGAATTTTCCCGTGTCTTGCCCGGGCCCCTCACCAACTTTCCCTCTGAGTGTGCTATTCCTAAGGCCCAGTTATCTGCCCTCCTTTTATGGCTTTTCTTCTTTTTTTCATGAAGCATTTTAGATGACACTCAGAACATCTGTTCAAAGAGCATTTTTAATTTTTTTTCAAAATTTAAAAATACAGAAAAGTACAAAGAATAATATAACTTGCATGCATATCTTCACCATCCAAAATCAACAACAGTTAGCATTTTGTCTCCTTTGCATCTAGTATTCTTTTATCTTTTTGAAGAAATAAAACATTACAAAAAAAGTAATGTTAAAGTTCCCTTCAATCACCACCCCTTTTCCTGCTCCCTCCAATGGTTCCCAGAGGCCAGCACTGCAGTCCATGTCTATGGCTTTTAGTACTTAGAAACCCACAAATGATCTTCAGCATCACACTGCTAGTGTTTGTCGCTGGCCATTTAATATAGTTAGAGGGATCTGTGTTTATTCCTTTTAATTGCTATATGGCATTCTCTTATTAAATATATTGGGTAATTTTTGTGATACAATCTCTTATCTATAGACATTTATATTCTTTCCAATGTTTTGCTAATAACCAAAAAAAAAAAAAAAAAAAAAAGCACTTCAGCCAATATCCGTGGAAACTTTTTCTTGTGCACATTCGCAGGAGTTTCTCTAAGGCATATTCTCAGAAATAGAAACTCCAGGTTATAAAGTAGGCATATTTTCAATTTTATAAAATATGCCATTCTTTTCCTCCAAAGTAGATGTACCAATTTACATTCCCACTCACAGTTTATGCGTATCATTTCACCCAAATCCTTGTCAACACTTGATATTGTCATACTTTAAGATTTTTGACAATCCGTGGGTGAAAAATTATATCTCATTGTTATTTCAATTTGTATTTCTCTATTATTAATAATAGCTAACAATTACATAGCACTTATTCTGTGTCAGACACTGTTCTAAGCAGTTTACATATATTAACTTATTTAATCTTCAGCACATCTCTTTCAGATAGTTTCTATTGTTATCGTTCTCATCTCACAGATAGTCAAATGCGGTCTGATGCCTTGCCCAAGCTTTCACAGTGAGTCAGGGATGGAACTGGCGTCCAGCCATGGCCCAGCGTCTGCGCATTCACCTTCACGTCATCCTGAGTCTCAGATTCTCGCAAGGTTGGGCCATTTGTATTATCTCTTCTATCAAGTTCCCTATTTATATCCTCAGCTATTTTTGATTAGGTAATTAGTCTTTTTTTCTTTTTCCTTTCTTTGTGAGGAATTATTTATATAGCCTGGATATCCATTCTTTGCCTGTTACGTATGACACGATATTTTTTTCAGGGACCCCTTGTATTTTAACCTTATTTATGGTCTTCTACTTGTGTTTTTACCATACCCTTCTTTAAAAAATTTTCCCTTCTTGAACCAGTTCTGCCCCAAGGACACTGTGTCCGTATCCTAGTCACTTTCTCTAATTGATGTCTAAGTCTCAGCTTCTCACACAAGTTCAAGACCTGGCTCAGCACTTGCTTCAAAGACATCTCCACTTGCGTCTCCCTCTGTTACCCCAAATTTCAGACATCTTACGTGACTCCATCTTCTCAAATATATTCTCCTTTCAGTCTTCCCTATTTTCATAGATAGCACTCCATTTTAAAATCTTCTAGGCTGTAATTCTGGATCATTTTTCACTTTTCCCTCTCCTTTATTTCCTATATTGAGTCAGGAAAAATTACACAGGGTCTTTCAACATATAGCGACTGTTCCAACAGCCATCGTCCCACCTAAGTACTCGATTACTCATACCTGCCCCACTGGAGTAGATTCCAAATAGCCCTCCTAAAACTTCAAAAGCCTTCAGTGATCCTCCATTTTCTCTTGGTACATTCTTTTTTGTCCTCCCACAACCTGGTTCCATCACTAACTTGCCTCTTTCTGCCTTTCCAGAAAACACCTCTATTCCAGTTGGCCAAAGTCACTTCGCCCTGACATGGGAACCTGCTCACTCCTAGTTCTAAGAGTCAGCTCACCGCTGCCTGCTCTGCCTGGAGTTCTTTCTCTCTCTCCTCCACTACCTAAGTGCTGCTGTCCATCTGTGTCAGGCTATCTCACCACTTCCTCACTGACATCTTCTCCCTCACTCCAGCCCTGGCTCATTTTCTCCAACTCTGATGTCTTCCAGCACATATCCTCTGGACCACTCTGGTAGCACTTGGTCACATGTTGCTTAGAATTGTTATTCAATGGCTTCATTAAGCTCTATTGTCAGATCCTGTAGGGAAGGGACTGTGTCTTAAATTTCTTTTGTATAACCCACAGCACCTAGCACAGTATGATACACATGTAAGGTGTTAGTATTTTTTATGTGTGAGATGGCTAGCGCACCAGAACCTTTTATTCGCAATGATATTGGCATACCTCCTCTCAAATAAATTCATTCTCTAGTCTCAGCTCTCTAATTTGGTAGGAACACAGAGTTTCCAAGGCTGTGTGTGGGTGGGCCATCTAGCTTCTCCTTCCAAAAGTCTAACGTTGTGTTTCATGCTGTCAAGCACTGAGAAACAAAAGGCTGTTCTTTCCTGTTGCCTCGATATCTACTATGACCACTTTGACCCTCACCATTGCTGACCTTCTCCAAATGCTAGGTTCTCACACATGTATCAGAGAAGGCAATGAAGGAGAGCAAAAGAGGAGCCGAGCAAGACAGAAGTGTCAGAGCCATCTTATAATCTATAATGGTAAAGGAATATTAGCACCTATTTAAATAGTTTTTGAGAACAGCACTAGTGGGCCTTTAGTTAATACTTGCTGAAGGAGTGAGAGTCCCAACAGGAGCCACAAAATTACTTCATTTCAATTTCTCTGTGTAGAAAGGAAAAAAAAAAAGAGATTATAATCTCTGCCTCTTTCCTAATTCCGAAAGTAGATCTGGTAGACAGTTTCTAGGGAGGAATATTGAAGTGTGTGGGGTCTCTCCCAGGCTGCCCTCCATCGTGCAGGAGCTCAGGTGCTCTGCTAAAGCATGGCTGCATCCTGCTCCTCAGAAAGTAACAGGAAGCTCTCGTTTCTCCCCTCCTCCCCTCACCCCTCCTGCTCTCACCTCATGCACGCTGCACTCTGGTGTTTCCAGTCTCCATCACTCCTTTTCTTTCTTGGATTCTCCCTTGCCGCCAAGCGTTGTTGGATTC
This sequence comes from Tapirus indicus, assembly GCA_031878705.1. Lineage (NCBI taxonomy): Eukaryota > Metazoa > Chordata > Mammalia > Perissodactyla > Tapiridae > Tapirus > Tapirus indicus. The sequence goes on along the minus strand of CM062924.1, from coordinate 82,322,582 downwards.
AGCCTCCTTCATCCTCTTAGACACGTCAAACCTTTGTGTCTCTTTTGAATACCTTTAAGCTTGCAGTCGCCGACTTCTTCATGGGCCAGCCCTGGTGTAACATTCCAGACCTTGATTGTCCAGGATGTGAGTTCAGACCAAGAGAGCTATTTATTAACTCATTTTTGCCTTTTCCCCTGAAATGTTCATGCATATGTACCCCTTCAAACCTGCACACTGGGATGATTAGGTCTCCTAGCAACAAACAAGATGCAGAAGAAACTGTCCTCATCCTGGGGCCTCTTCCTGCTCCTTTTCTGTCCTGTTGACTCATCTACTTGCTCACCCTCCTGTGAACTCAGTGACTGCACACTACAAGGGCATGGGGTTGGTTCCTCCTAGGGCTGTTTTCTTTCACCCTGCCTTTCATATAAACGGTCATCAAGCCCCTTTGAGCACTGAGACTCCCTCAACAGCTGAGCCAGCTCCTCTGGAGAGGAGGTGAGAGGGTCCAGTGAATGAGGGTAGTAGCTCATGGAAAAGCCATTGATCTGGCAGTTTCTGCAGGAGATGCAGAACTGTGAGGCTGACCCCCTTTAACTGAGCTACAGAAGAAAGGAGGGGCACTACGGTCCGGAGTGGGGCATTCTCCTTACCGCACTGCTTTTGCTGTCTTTTCTTGTAAGACAAACTGCTATCAGCATCTTTAATAGTAAAAAAAAATCTTTCAACGTCTTTTTGTGCACAGACTTTTTGCCACAGACTTTTGCATTTCAATCATCCTGAGAAATGGTAACTTTATTCATATACAACAAAATGTAGAAATGGTGCAATCAAATAATCAAGATGCAAATAAGCAGAAAGGCACATACAGGGAATATAATCAGGGTGGGGTGAGTGCAGGGGCCAGGGTCAGTAAAATAGTAGGGATCCAGAGGAGACAAGTGGCAGATTCATACACACATGGATGCCAGGGCTTAGAGGAAGCCATTTCCTCTTGCTTAGAATCTAACTCCCAAATCTAAGGTGAGCCAGAACCTGGCCTGGCTGCCATGATTAGATTATAGAACTTGAATAAAGCCCAGTTCACCTGATAAATCACTTTCTTTTCCTGGAACTGTATTGTTTGTCTCACCTGTCTAGCCAGCACAATGCTTTCCATAGATTAGATGCTGAATAAATATTTAATGTTTAATGAATGAACAAATGAATAGAAACATGGAGAACTTTTGTTGCTTGTATATTAAAGACAGGGAAGGGGGGCCATTCTAATTCTGCTACCTATCTTGCTCAACTGGGAAACTGTCAAATCCCTGAAGGGTTTTTCCAAAGTAGTATTACATTTTTAGAGGAAGAATAAGCTGAAAGTGGTAAATTAAATTCAGATTTAATAGTCTCAAGTTTGAAGTTTTCTTCCCATCCTTTTGTTCCTCTGAGAAATAAGGAACAGGAAAGGAGATTGCGACAGAGTCTGCTAGCTGACTACCAGACCCGTGGTCTCTTCCTGTGTAAAACTACATTTCTTGGCCTCCCTTTGGGGCCAGCCAGGTAACTCTCAGGCCAACTCAATTTAAAAAAAAGTTTTCCATACTCAGTCCTCCACATTTCTTCCTCATCCAGCTTGATGTAGATGAGTAGGGTGGCTTTGGGGGTCATGAATTGGGAAATGAAGAGCCACCTGCTAATAATATTTAATTAATATATATATTTATTTAATATTTAATTAATTAATATAATAATTAATGCTAGTAGGAACCTGGGTCTCTGACTCCCCACTTGAGAAGAGCCTTAAACTGACCAGGAATATGTGTTTACTACTTTATGTCATAGCATATCAGAAATGATTCAGGGAGATAATTGCGCTATGTTATGAAGAAGAGTCTCCCCTACTATTCTTCACCGTAAATGAAATCATATTGCTCTCTGAGTGCTTCAGGCCCAAATGGCTTAATTATTGAAACATTTAAAGATTGAGTGCTCAAAACGTTTTTGGGTTTTTTGTTTGTTTTTCGGCTCCTAGCAATGTCTAAGGAAAGTGCTAAAAGTAGAAGAGAGATGTAAAGGAGGAATGCAATATGGATTTTATTCTTACGGAGACTAAACTGATTTTGATGCTTCTGATGTTAGTTTGCTGACCTGATTTGGACTCGAATATCTTGTGTTCCTGACTTTGGCTTGAAAACTGAGTTCAGAACTCTTACTTACTGTTCCCACTTAAACCATTTACTTCTTCTGGTACCAGTCTATATTGTTTTCATTCATACCCTAGTAATCTGACAGAGATTGGTAAACTCAGTTGAATTGATTTTGGTTTTCCTGACTCTAGACTCGAGCTTGATTCAAATTAGGCCAGCCACAGTGATTAACCTGGAGAGGTCAATTCTCCTTTCTTTAAACTTGGATTTCTGTTAGTTCCCTAAGCAACAATGTGAAACAACTTATGTTGACTGAAGAGAGATCAAACAGTAAAGTGACTCATAGCAAAAGTACACTTTGTGCCCCATCCACTGCTTCCAAGGTTTGATCAAGTCTAAATTATGTAGGCTGAAAGCCTCCGATGGATTATAGTAATGACAGCTTATCCATTGCTAATGGGTTCCAGGTGCCTCCTCCATGCCTCATTAATAGGATGTGCTTCACTATTCCAAAGCCATAGTTCCCAGGAGGAAGCCCAATCAGAGAAATCAGCTGCATTCTGACGTCTGATGGGACTAAAATGCTTATACTTGAATAATATAGTAGCTGGAACACATGCACACAGCCACTTACAGCCATATCAATAGACAAGAAGAGGCATAGAGGAAGACAGCCGATGCTACTAAGCACCCACATTAAGTACCTACTGTGTGCAAGGCACTGAATGACATGTGTTTGGGAAAGGTACATGGAGAGGGTAAGCAAAGAAGAGCAAAGCACTGTCCCTGTCTTGAAAGACCTCAGTGTCTAATGTGAAAGAAGCTTACACAGATGCTTATGAAAGAAGGTGGTGAAATTTAGCCATGCAGACATGAATAGGGGTAACTAAAGAGAGATGGAGGCTTTCTGGAGGAGGTGACACCTGAGCTTGGTAGGATGAGTAGGAGTTTGCTAGTTAAAGGTTGATTGATTGGGGTGGAGGTGTCATGCAGCTTTTAGACACATGGCTTAGCTTCAGCAAAGACATGAAATTTAGCATACATACTAATTTACATGCATATACACATTAATATATACATATTTACATATTAATATGCTGCATATTTATAGCAATAATATGTTTAGGGGTGTGGTTTATCTCATTTTTTTGAAATTATATTCTTATAAATTGATATATAAAATAATTAAAAGTGATTTTATTATGCTTTTCTATGATTTTCCATATTGATAGTTTCAAAACGGGAAAAAAATAGAGTCCTTTGTCAGTTGACATAGCCCAATTTGAGTTCAGATAACATGTGCACCATAATAACTATCACATTCTGAATATCTTTTATGTGTCAGATTCCTCGTATTTAACCGTCACAACAATTTAATGAATTATATATTATGATTGCCATTTTATGTATAAGAGCTCTGAGGCTCAGAAAGTTTACGTGACTACAAGTGGCCTTGCAGCTTAGAGATCAAGGAAAAGGTGAAGAGTCCAAAAGTAGATCCATACACATACGGTCCTTTGATAGGGAAAGGAGTATTTGAAACAAATGATTTGATTCAATTGGGGATACCTAGGGGAGAAATTATCAGTTTGAATCTCTGTAAACACAATAACTGGACCTCCTGATGGTTATTACTAATGGATGAGTCCTTAGCTTTGGAATGCTTTAAGAGGATGTACCTAGTTTGTCTATGATGTTTATGGTAAACAAACCTGGAATCTATGATTTTCTGGTAGGGAGTGTTTGTGTCACCTGGGAAATTACTAGGCAATAATGGAATATAAAATGGAGATGATTCATGAGCAAACTCACTCCCTTTGTGTAAGTGGTGCATCACTTACAAATCTCATATGTTAATTCTGGGATGGCACACATCCTAATACAGCAAGAAAGGACTACTGGTACATATAGCTGTGTGTGGGACTCTCCAGAGAATTATCGTGGGTGAAATGGAGAAGAGATTAGTTGTTGCTAGTGATTAGGGCATGAGGGGCGGGCCCTGGGTGTGGTTATAAAAGGGCAATGCAAGGGATCTTTGTGATGGTAGAACTGTTCTGTTTCTTGAATGTGGTAGTGGTTGCACAAACCTACACATGTAATAAAATTGGATAGAACTAAATATACACACAAGTGAGTACAAGTAAAACTAAGAAAATCTGGATAAGATTGGTGGATATAGCAATGTCATACCCTGGTTGTGATATTGTATTATAGTTTTGCAAGGTGTTATAATTGTAGCCAAAGGGTAAATAATACATGAGATATTTCTGTATTATTTCTTACAACTGCATGCAAATCTACAATTATCTCAATTAACATTCCAATTAAGAAGTCTAATCAGAGTAAATGTTGTACCACATACCACTTCATCCACTTCTTACTCATCATTTCACAAATGTAACGATTATATAACAGTATAATTCCATTTTACCTACCCACAGATTTTTTGCTATTTTAATAACTTTCACCTCTGCATACATTATAATCCTACCCTGCAGTGTTATATTTGCTTTCAATACAGGTAGTCCTTGCTTTGCACAGTTTTGAAATACACAAATTAGAGTTATTATATTTATTTAGTTAATACCAGTCCTCCAACAACATGATTTATATTTTAGTTACCACAGTGTACTAACTGTGTAAAATACAAACTTTGCTGTTAGCTTTTTAGTCAACAAATCACAACATAAATAACAGATGCTCATCATCTTCAGTAACCAATCATGTCACTTCTTGCAAAGTCTGTCCACGATTATGTCACTCTGCATCTGTTGTTTAGTTTATGCACAGACAACAAATCATGTAGGTGTGTCACCCCTTTGTCTCCCAGTGACAGACCCACATAGTATTGTACAAAAATGGATAATCAAATGAGGGAATTGGCCAACAAAGATGAAAGTGCAGGAAAGAAATGAAAAGTGATAGTGCTATAAGTGAAATTTGGCTGCAACTTCAGCAGAGTTTTGAAGAATACCTGCCCACGGGAATGTTGACACAGCCACCATTAGAGAGGCTCTAGATATTCAGCCAGAGGACTTAGCGAAGGCAAAGTTATCACCGTAAATGAGGACAGTAATTGTCATTAAAGAGGATGACATTGTCTTAGAAGAAGTAATGCCATCAAAAATAAAAAAGTAAATAAATAAATGAACGAATCATATTTAAAAAATTCTCAGAGATACTTCATATCATTGAAAGTACAAAGGCTTAATCAGTTAGAAACTTAAACTGTTAGGAACTATTCAAACTTTAAAAAGTAGTTAAAAATTTTCCAGGTCATGCAAAAGATCCTCATTCTGTATCATAAGTTATATGAAAAGAAGTAGACAAGCACTCTTCAAACTACTCTTGACAGTGTTTTTACAAGGAAAATATTTCACTTCTCAATGTTTCTAACGTTTTAAATTACAGTATACTAAATAAATATTAATTTTACTATTTTTTCACTTTCCTATATATTTACACAATCAACAGTAAGAGAGTTAACATTTTGACAAATAATTTTAAAAGTCATAGAACCATCATAATTTTCCCACTGATTATTAGTATTACTTAATATGCCTTCAAGGTGCTCAGTCATTTTTATAATCCCACGCTGCCATGAAAAGTAAGGACTACCTATAGTTAGGTGGGTTTTCTAGGAAATAACAAAAAGAAAAATAACACAGTATTTTCTCTTTCCTTACTTATTCCTCACTTCTATTGTTTTTCTTAGAACTGAGCATCCGGCTAGTATCATTCTTCAGCATTCCTTGTATATCTACTGTTGAAAATTTTTTTTGACTTTAGTTTATTTAAATATGTCTGTATTTCACATTCATTTTTGAGGGATATTTTCACTGGATATAGAGTTCTAGATTGAGAGAGAATTTTTCTTTCAGCGCTTTAAAGATGCTGTTTCATTATCTTCTGGTGTCAATTGTTTCTAGGTTGGAAATAAATCTGATAATTCACATAGCTGTTTCCCTACATGTAATATTCACACCCCACCGCTACTGCCATGGGGTGCTTCAAGATTTTCTCTTTTGCTTTGGTTTTTAACAGTTTGCCTATGTTATCTAGCTATAATTTTCCTTGTATTTATCCTGCTTGGATGTGTTGAACTTCTTGAATTTGAAGGTTGATAGTTTTCATCAAATTCGGCAAATATCCACCTATTATATTTCTTCACATATATTTTCTGTTTCATTCTCAATCTCTTCTTTACTGCACACCTGTTATATGTATGTTAGACTGAATTCACCCCATAGATCCCTGAGGCTCTGTTCATTTTTCTTCAGTCATTTTTTTCTCTTGTTAACATTGAATACTTTTTTGTTATTTTATTTTTCAGTTTTATTGAGATATAATTGACATACAACACTGTATAAGTTTAAAGGGTAGAGTATAATGACTTGACATACATATATTGCAAAGCGATCACCATAATAAAGTTTAGTTAATATTCATCATCTTATATAGTTATAATTCTTTTTCCTTGTGATGAGATTGGATACTTTTTATTGATATCTTCCTAAGTTTATTGACTTTTCTGTTACCTCCAATCTGCTGTTAAGACTGTCCAGTAATTTTTAAAATTTTAGCTATTGTACTTTTCCCCAATAGAATTTTCCTCTGGTTCTTTTTTGGTTGTTTATAATTTTTGTTTCTCTTCTGATAGTAAGAAAAATTTAGTTTTCTCACTAACTTTTCTCACCATATCTTCCTTGAGTTTTTAAAAGTTGTTTGGACATATTTATAAAAGCTACTTTAAATCTCTGTCTGCTAAAGCAAATTCAGATCATTTGAGAATATGTTTCTATTAATTAGCTTTTTTCTTTACTATGGGTCCCATTTTCCCATTTCTTTACATATCTAGTAATTTTTATAGTTTAGTGAACATCGTTGGTGGCCCATCGTAGAGATTGGATTCTGTAATTTTTCTCTACAAAGTGGTAATTTTTACCCTAGAAGGTGGTTTAGTTACTGACTGTTGGCCTTGAGCTTGCATAGACTTGAATTTATGGTTTTTTGGGATGATCTGTGGAAAGTCCAAGGTGTTTCTGAAGCCCTTCTCAGTTAACAACACTCAACCTCCAAACTCTCTTCCTGAGGACTTTGTGCTTGCTTTTAGACTTTGTTAGGATGCCGTGCTCTGGAGCTTGGTCCTTAATCCTAAGGAATGTCCTTTCTGATAATCTCAGCTGGATTCCTGGGGATTTAACAAGACGTTTATAAAGTTCTCCCCACTAAAGTGGGGCAGTACTTCCGGTGCCCCCAGAACTGTGTCAGCTGTAGTGTCACTCTCTCCTCAGCCTGTGGAGTTCACTCTTCAGAAAGTTTTCTCTATTCTCACTCTGGGCACACGCAGCCCAGACTGTGGCTGTGGATTTTTGGGAAACTGCTATATAGGCTTGTGGCAACTACCTCCGTGGATACACTGCTTCCTCCTCTCTGGCTCTTCAACTACTCCACAGTCCAAACTCTGCGTTTTTAGCTCAGTAGGGTTACCATGTTATACTTGGACCCCAACTTGTGGTATTAATGTCAAGAAATTATCCGCAGGCAGATCTAAGGTAACCCTGAGGATTACCTCATAAGTTTTTCTTCTCTCAAAGATTGGGACCAGGGGTTACCTGCTGTCCAATACCTGAAAACACTTGCCTAATAGATTTCATTCAGTTTTTATGGTTATTTAAGGTGGTAGGAATAGTCCATTACCAAGTAATATGTCTTATTCAGAGTGGCGGTCTCACAGTCCAGTTTAAATTGTTCAATGCCTGAAGGCCAGGGGCCAAATCCATGGAAAAGAACAGCTAATTTGGCATAATCCTGATCCCTAGAACACCATTTACACAGGAGCTCCTGATACGTTGTCCTTCATTTTCTACTCAGTCTGAGTTTTTCTCTATTGATACAACACTAAGACTGAGAACATTTTTTTTGTGATACTTATGAATATATGTGAAGTTCATCCTAGTATTGAGTGAACCCAGGAATGAACCCTGGTTTTCATATTCTATAAGGTCGCTGCACAGTTAGTTTCATGAGAATATTAGCATGATAAAACAATGAAATAAACAAAAACAAACAAAATCACATTTTCTTGGTTCTAAGGTGCACATTACCCCTCTCATTTTAATGGTTCTGAAATGTTAATGGATTTTACAATAGAAGTTTAAATTTTTTTGCTGCCACGAAAAGCTAAAATAAAACTGATAATTTGTCTTAAAACCAATGGAATTTATAATCAAGAAAAGATATTGGCGGCATCTAGTAATTTGCATTCTACTCAGTTGCTATTTCATTTGGCTCCAAATTTCCAAATACTTTCCCATATAGTGTCAATAGAAATTGCCTCTTTTCTTCAGAGAATATAGGACAATAAGAAATTTATTTATTTTTTATTTGTTTGGTTTTTTTTTTTAGCAGCAGTGGATTTAAGGAAGACATCAGGAGAAATATCCTGACTTTAACATGGCTCTGAGATGTTTAAATGCATCTGTAGATAAAAATATGAAAATAAATCTTTCTTAAATTTCATTACGTGTAGGACAAAACATGTTTATGAAGATGATGATGATAGATGATGGTGGATTAAGAGGGGTTTTACCTGGGAATAGAAAATTGACATAAAGACCCTTGAGGGACTTATTTTCAACTCTAGAATTTCACTCCCAAAGTCATGATTTTAATTTCCCCATCACTAGGTATCTCCTGACCAATATGTATTAGCACAAATTATGACAGTATATTATGAAAGATTGACTATGGGCATATTGTTGACCTACCATGGAACAACATTTTCCATCACACCATCATTTCTTGTTTAAGGAAAGAAATGCTTCTCCTATCTTGACATGTTTATTGTTGCATACTTGAGCTAATTATCTCTATGGGCTCAGTTTTGCTCCTAAAACTGATGGCTTATTATCATGTCTTCTGGAAATGATGCATGCCACACATGTGCAGCTGTGTGCCAGAAGGAAAACATTTTTTAAAGTCTTCATCTACATAGTTTACTGGCAATTACATATTGCATTCAAAAGACCACTTGCATACATGACAGCACGTGCTAAGCCTATATATAGACAGTCATATACATATAACATGCAATATGTTTTGTGTAATATGTGTGTGTGTGTGCATTGAGTTTTCTTTTTTATGTAGTTTAAGGTTAGTGAGATTTCATCAACTTGATCTCTTAGCTGAGATCTAAGATGCTCATTTCTCATCTGTTCATCTCTAATTTTTGTCTGTGTCAGGTTCAAAATTTAATAACTCTTTTCTTTTTCTATCTATGTCTTCTAATCTAAACCCTTAAGGCATCTTAGCAGCTAACAGGAGAGATAAGCAGCATTCTTTCTATAATTGGCAAAGTTAGGGTACTCCATTTTCATTACGACTTTAAATCTGCCAAAACTACTCTGCTGGCGTAGAAACTCAGGGCAAAACATTATCAGGGAGGATTTCATCCGAACCACCAGCTTTGTTGTTCTCTTCTTTCAGGGAGAGCCTAGACCAGCCATTCAGAGTTGGAGCTACCAACTGGAAAATGATGGGTGGGAACTAGCATTCTACCTTCCCACAAATGTCCTTGGTCCTCTGGTCCCCTTGAGCATTATCTTTTTTTCCTGTCTCCAAGAATTATGCCCATAGCTTGGTCCAGTTGATATATTGAATGATTGATGATATTTCCAGGCTGGCAAGAATGCAGGCTGAGTGAATTGGGGACTATCTACATGGCAAATGGCCCTTCTGTACATGGTTTAAGCTCTATTTCTCTAAAAAAATACTGCCAGACCCAAGAAATGTGAGATTCTTGATGCTTTAAAAAATAGAATGAGCTAGTTATGGCATATGAAAAATTGGTTGGAGAAAGAAGGAGGCTACACAAGAGGCCTGTGAGGCCAACAGCAGCTCACAGCTCTAATATCCTGTTGCCTACATTCCAAGTCCTATGTGTTATTTCTTCAGTCTGGAGACCTTTAAATCCCCATGGTTCCTAGTTGCTTATATGCAGTGTGTTCTCTTAATTCCTCTGGCAGATACTTTCTCACACATTTGGAGGTTAAAGGGAAGGGGGAGAAAACTCTCCAAAACATAAACCCCAAACTAAAAAACATAAGCAGAAAATGTTGAAGCTGGGAGCCTGGTTACTGTGGAAACTCGGGTTTGCCAAGTTCCCCTCTCAGAGAGCTGAACCTTTGCTTGAATTGGGTGCTTCTCAGATGGACTTCAATCACTAGGTATGTGGCTCCAACCAAGTGTATTGAAAAAGAAAACTGGGTTTGGCATGGTCCCATCTCCTGGGAATATCATCTACACGAGAGCTACTGATTCCTTTGTTTGCATCCATTTCCAACCCACATCCTCTCTCTGGGAAAGGTAGAGAAGGCCAGAAGATTCTTGGCTATAGTAGCTAAGAAGAGACTTAGGAAAAATGTAGAGAATTATCTGGTCTCTACAAGCAGAAGACTCTATAGGGCCTTGGTAAGGCATTTTTGTGCTGCTGATATTCTTTTCAACAAGTATTTCTGGCATTTTTTCAGGGACAGGGAACCATACTAGTTGTTAAGAATAAAAATAGGAGCAAAATAGACCTTGCCCTTAAGGTTCTTATGATCTCATTGAAAAACCATGGCATACAGAAGGTAGCAAATGACAAGTACAGATAATATTTTCAGAGGAGCTAGAAGACAGTGAAGGCAGGTGACTGGACAATCAGAGAAGATGGAGCTAGAGCTGAGTGTGAAAGGGAAGCAATGATGAACCCAGAAGTGGTTTCTAGTCACAACATTATGAATGCAGGTTGGAGCTGATATGGCCTGACTGGGTGTTGGAGAGTTCACGTAGGGACATAATGGAAATGAGTTAGGGATATCAGTTGGGGTTCAATTCTGGAGTGCCTTTAAAGTAAGACTAAAGAATTAATGAAGCATCATTGAAGGTTTTCTTAGCAAAGAAGTAGATTGATGAAAATAATTTCACCTGGATGGTAGACTGTAACGAAGAAAGATATTGGAAAGAGAAGAACCGAAAAAGGGAGCTCAGATGATACTCTGTTAGTTTGATTTCATTTACTTTTTCCTGAAAGTTTATTACATTCTGGATGCTTCACAGAGAAGGTAGAACTATTTTTGAGCCAAGGTTTTCCTAGCTCTTTCTTTCTCTTTTATGAAGCAAACTAGAGTCCATCAGATATGTCTTTGGTTTGCACGTCTCAAGGTCCACCATCTATCTGTCAAAAACTAATTTCTACTCTTACATCGACATTATTTATCTCAGAAAATGGAAGTTTGGCATTTTCTCTAGCAGGAAATTACATCTTTAACTCCATTAAGCCATTCCTCCTCACTAGCCAGGCCGAGAGGCCCATCTCTCACTAGGACCCCTGTGCTCTCCCTTTGTGAAATAACTTTGGAACTGAGGACTGTAGGATCCCAGTTTCATTATTCAAGACAAGCAATATGAGTTTTCCCATCATAAGCCTGTTACAAATTTTATGCAAAAGAAACGTTACCATTATTTTATTACTATTATTACTAATGAGAATATTACATTTCAATTCCATGATACTTTTATTTTCCAAGTACTTGTAAATGAATGATAAAACTTTCTAAACATCCACCAAGTGTGGTAAACACCAGTATGAATTAATGGAACATTTGAATTCTAAAATACATTTTTTAAAAAGAAATGTCATTAACAGGAAAAATTCGATTCAAGCAGTAGTTACTGGGGATACTACCTGGTGGCGCAGAGTACCAGTCCCTCTCTTATTTTCAGAGGAGTGTTGATACAAGGCCACCCAAATAAATGATAGTTTTCATCTCAACTGATCCAGTTGGCAGGAACGGCCCTAGCCCACTCCAGTATATGGGTTAATGCATGACATACTGTCCCTGAACCACATCAAGTCTCCCGGTGGTACTTCCCAGCTTTTCTGTTCCCTCACCACAATTCTAATTATCCTATAGCTGACATTCTGTGTAATGTGAACCTGTCTGATATTACAATAGAAGAAAAATAGAGACAAGGTGGGGTGAAGTATCAGAACAGGGCAGGAGAGGCATTTTATTGTTTAGCGAGGAATCAGTACTGATACCTCACATTTATCCCAAACTAAAAAGTATGGCTTTTTAAAAGTATGGCTGTGACTCAACTAATAAGGATCCTTAGGGGAAGGTAGGTGCTAAAAATAATAATAATTTTTATGATCTCCATTTCAGTTAATCGTCACAAGAACCCAATGAGGTAGCTGTTATTACCCCAACATTACAGATAAAGGAACTGATCGTCAAAGATATCAAGTAACTATCTGAGATCACACAGCTAGTGGGTTAAGAGAGTAAGGATTCAAATGCGTATCTGATTGCACGTCAAGTGGCCTACTCAGTGAACAGGCCCCTAAAGAAGAATTTATAATTAACATATAAAATGCTCTTAAATTAATGCTCCTAACAAGGCTGGTGAGACTTGGATGTCTTATGCTCTCATAGGAAGTAAAACACTTTCCAGTGACCCCTTCCACAGGGGATTGCAAGTTCAAAAGCCCACAGTGTCCAGCTGGGAAATAGAAGTGTGTGAATTGGGCTGGGCAAAGAATCAGGAGGAGCTGCAGGGTTCAGGGGGAACTGGAGCATCTTGCCATGCTGACGATGGCAAAATCGATGCTTTTACAAACACTGTGTGGTTAAATAAAACATTTTAGTTTATTATTCAGTACCCTAACTTTTCAACCGAAGAACCTACAGAATTATCACACACATTTGTTATAACATACATGTTAAAAAGAGCAGAGCCTTGTACAAGTACAAACTAGTTGGGACCAAATTTAAACTTTTTAAAAAAAAATTAGCCCCAGAACAAGGAAACCTGATGTATTAGGAAAGTGTTATAAGACCCGGTGTAGTGTTGAGCTCACTTAGAGATGAGACGTATCATGCCGGGCTGCACAGTTAGTTGGTCATGAAGTTTATACCAAGGTTCAGAATGGATGGTCCAGATTGGGATGGGAGTTCTCAAATCTCATGTAGTAACAGTGTTGAGATACACGTCTGACCGGATAGAAGTTGGATAAGCTTTGGCAGGCCACACATAAGAAGGTAGAACAAACGTGTCTAATACTCTGAATAAGGAAAAAGAATCTTAAAGGATTCTAACATAAATTCTTGTCAATGTAAGGAGGTGCCTGCATCTTTATGAAATCAAAAACACATTAGTCTGGTGGAATGTAAAAGGATGCAGTCACCGTGGAAAACAGTCTGGAGGTTCCTCAAAAAGTCAAACATAATGTTACCATAAGACCAAGCAATTCCACTCTTAAGTGTACCCCAAAGGATTAAAAAACAGATGTTCAAATAAAAACCTACATGTGAATGTTCATAGCAGCTCCGATCACAACAGCAAAAAGGTGAAGACAACTCAAATGTCCATCAACAGATGAATGGATAAACAAAATGTGGTATTTACATATGATAGATATTATGAAATGGTATATTATTTGGCCACTAAAAGGTATGAAGTACTGATAAATGCTATGACATGGATAAACCTTGAAAACGTTATGCTAAGTGAGAGAAGTCAGTCACAAAAGACCACATATCATATGATTCCATTCGTAGGAACTGTCCAGAATAGGCAAATCTATAGAGACAGAAAGCAGGTTAGTGGTTGCTTAAGGCTGGGGATGATGGGAGAGTAGGAAAGTGATGGCTAAAGGGTATGGGGTTTCTCTTTGTAGTGGTGAGAATGTTCTAAAATTGACTGTAGTGATGGTTGCACATACCCATGAATACACTAGATACCATTGAATTGTACACTCTAAATAAGTGCATTGTTTGGTAAGTGAATTATGTCTCAGTAAAGATGCTTTTTAAAAAAGGATATTAGTGTCATTGGGCCTCCCTGCAGTCCATTCCATCTCAGGCAGTTCTTCATTCTTTGTTTCAGGCATATGTGGTACCAGTTGATTATGATAATGGCCTGTGCTTAGGTGGCACCTTTCTCTCAAGGATGTGAAGCAGTTTGCAAACACTAATTAAGCCTGTACTGCTGGCAGATTGGTAAACGTTTTACCTCTCAGACAAGCATTCCAGGGAAGCCACTCTGGGGATCCCTGTGTTGGTGCAACTGATGTAACCCTTTTCCTACTGCTGGTTGGCTCTGGAAAATTTTTAAGGATGTAGGAAGGGAATTCATATTTATTGAATGTGTCCTATGTGTTTCCCATTGTCGTAGGGAATCTTATAAATATGTCATTTGACTCTCACATCAACTCAGGAAATAAGAATTGTCTCTATATTTCATGCAAGGAAATTGAGATCAAGAGAAGTTGAGTGTACCAGTCAGCGTTCCTGGTTCCAGCAGTAGAAATCAACTCTGACTAGTTTAAGCAGCAAAGGGATTTATCATAAGGCTACCTGACAGTTCTCAGAATCAATAGGAAGGTTGGAGCACAAGGCAGGAATTAAGGGGGGGTGAGGAAGCGGAGAGCACAGCAGGTCATAACACTGGCTGCCCCATCCCTGGTGCACTCTGCCTCTACAGGTGTTGCCAAACTTGCACACTTGGGGTCAATTCTCTAGCATCTTAATTATACTACTGCCCCTGTAATTAATCTCTGACTGTCACTATATTTTGTTGCACTTTTTTAAGAGTTAAAGTTCTAAGCCCATGCATCCAATTTGCTAAGTTTAAGTCACACCGCTGCACAGTATGGCCAAGGTGTAGAGAGAGGGCATACTGCTCCAATTTACTTTTTGTAGGGGAGGGAGAGTCTATCCTGGCATCCCCAAAGCAGACGAAGTTCAGATGCTGGGTAGACAAAATTAAACAGAAGTTGTGAACTCAAGTCTTCTGACTTCAAGTCTGATGTTCTTTCTATTGCACAACTTGAGCTCAAGCTTTGTGTTATTCCCCTCCAGTGCACTTATTAGGCACTGGGTAGCTGTGCAAAGTGCTGAGAATATGAGGAAAAGGGCCACACACTCTGCCTCACTCACGTTTAGGCCAGTGGGGAAGATGGTGCAGGAAAGGCACAATGGAAATATAATGTGTTGTATGGAGATATCTCCACTGAGCTGTGGGAGCATCCAGGAGTGGTTCATATCCCAGACCTAAGAGAGTGAGGGAAGGCTCCCTGAAAGGAAGTATAGACCAGTTTGTGGACTGGCTTAGGTCCAAATCTTAGTTTTTTACTAACTCTCTCCCCTGTAGATTATGTGGTTTTCTCTTTCCTATTAAGTATTTGCTGAAAGCATAAATAACCATCCTGTCATCTAAATCAGTTAAATGAGAGTAGATTTATTACTCTCTGTGAAAAGTGTTCCCATTATAGTGACAATGCTGAACACGTCAGCAGAGATGGGTGCTCGCTCACAGTGGCTTCATCAAATTGTCAGTGCCTTGCCCTGTGCGGACATTCATTCATTCATTCATTATTCATTTATTTAACAGATATTCACTGAGCATCTGCTATGTGCCAAGCCCAGTTTTAGGCACAGAGGATGCGTAGTGAATGAGGAAGGCAGACAATAGACAAATAAGTATACAATATTATGTCAGGTACTGATAATCACTAAGAAAAAACTGAAACAGGGTAAAGGGCTAGAGATTAACAAGGTTGGAGTGCCTGCTATTTTAGATAAAAGCGTCAGGGGACAAGTGGTTAATGTTCTTGAGCCAAGACCAGAAAATATTCCTTGTAGCTCAGTGGAGGGAGGGAGGTCAGAGTTCGGTGCTTTGGAAGGGGGGTGACATGTATGGCAGTTTCTTTGATTGGGTCAGATTGAAAGCTTCTGAAAAAGTAGAAGGCTTTGTTTACAAATGACCTCCAGTCACTTAATGCATTCGTTACCCCATGGAATGTCCAAATAGTACAGTTTGACAGGAGTGTAGAAGGCAAAGTAGGTGACAAGTGAGAGGTAATGTTGAAGAGGTAGGTGGGGGCCAGACAATGGAAGGCTTTATGCACCATGCAAAGAATTTGGACCTCCATCCTGATGCCTGCCACGTGCTAGGGATAAATATGTGTTGGATCCACACAAATGTCAAGCCCTGGGAAACAGTTGTTTTAAGTGGAAGAGTGAAGATGTGATCAGGTTTGTGTTTTAAGAAAGTTTATTTAGAGGCAGGATGGAGTGGAGACAAGACTGGAGTGGAGTGGAGTGGAGACAAGACTGGAGTCAGCAGGCTATTACAGAAATCCAGAGGAGAGATGCCGAGGACTGAGCAGGAGCTGTCGAGAGAGATGGAGAGGAGGGCAGATTGTTATTTTCTCTTTGCTGTTAGTGCCAGGCATGCCCTGTGTACAGAGAGAATTAGGCCAACAGTATCACCCAATTTATACCATATATTGGAAACTCCTATGGGAAAATATATTCTAGGAGACCAGAGGTAACTTTTTTCTTGATGTAGAGTTTGTGAAGCCCTAAAATATAACAGTATACTCAGTAGCAGTTTTTAAAATAGATTTAATTTATTTAATTTTGCAAGTTTTTCCCCCATGGCTGTGTCTGAGGTAGGTATGCTCTAAGACTCAAGGATGTTTGGCTTTCAGTTTGCTCTCTTATTGCTGGTTGGATTCTAATAGGAATTCCATGAGTGCACAGAGACTTCTTATGTACCTTCCTTTTTATTATTGCATCTCCAGGGTTCCTTTATCCTTAAGGCAGTAGCATCCAGCATCCCACCAAATCACTCCACAAACAGTGCTCTGTCCTCTTGAAGTCAGAGATATTTCATTCCAAACACTGTTTCCTCTAATTGAAGCCATACTTGGAGCATGATGTGCAGTGATGTGCTGGCGTTCAAAGGTCCAGATCACACTGGAAAAGCAGCTGCCACTGAGCTACATGTTGCCCATCACCCAAGGCCCAGGACGTGGTGTTCTAGGTTGGCAACCTACTCCTCTTCCCAGTTACCACTGGAAGTCAGCCAAGCAGCTGGGGCGTGGGGTGGAGAGTCTGGTCGCATTTCTGGGCTGCCCAGGGAATATATTGCATTATGTTTGTGACCTTATAGAGTCAGGGGCTCAGACTGGGACCTTCGACTGAGAATGAAAACTTTTTCACTCAGTCTAACTCAAAGCTTCTGGCTTTGGTAACTTTTTTCTTCTTTCCTTTCTTCCATAGATTATGGTCCACTATGTGCCAAACATTGTTATGGACGCTAGTGTGCACAGAAAAGTTAAATTGGGTCCTGCCCTAAAATTGCTCACAGTCTGTTGGTAAAGAATGATTAATAAACAGGTGACTAAAATACAGTAAAACAAGAACTGTGGTAGAGATTTATCTTTTCACTTTTAGGTTTTTTAAAAAAATCAGAGAGGCTTGTAAACTTCATTTTAATTTCCTCTTAGAGAGTTTACAGATATATTTTAGTGCCTCACGAACCCTACCTCAAGAAAAAAAGTTACCTCAATCTCCAGTCTATATTTCTCCATAATGGTCAATTGTTTAGTTCAGGAGTCACAAACACAAGTGCCTTCGAGGGCCGGGCAGGTGACATGAATGAGTGAAGGGGCTTCGTGGGGAGTGGAGACTGGGGTAAACTGAGGAGTGCTTCTTTTCCAATCAGGGCAGCTGCTACTCAGAGGAGGCAGATTGTTGCTGGGCAGAAATACGCAATTGATGATGCCAGCTCTTATAATTTTTCAAGAGAAACTGGGTTTTATGTGAAATTTCTCATTTTTAAATGTTAGCAACTAACTCAAATTAAAAAAAAAGATGCAGTGCCAATGAAACTCTTCTTGGGCTAGATCTTCCAGAGTGATAACTGTTCGTGTTGTAAGAGAAAGGTTTGCATGAACTCCCAAAGAGGGTGTGAAGACTGTGGCAGAAATGCCTGGAGTTATCCAATAGCTCTCATCACTGAATAATGCCTTTGTTTTGGAAAGACAGAAAGGGAAACTCAAGTACTTGTCATTTGCTTTTTTTCTCTTTGTTATTGCAAAGCACTTCACAGTATTTTGAAGAAAAAACAACTCAACTAAACAACACTATTTTTCTCTGAAGATGAAAGAAATCCCAGAGCACACCCACTGGAGACTTGACTAAGCCTGACCATTTTCCTGCACCCCTGACACCCAAACCAAATGAGCCACTAAACTCTAGACTTGCCTTTGCAGAAACAAGCAGAGGGCTGAGAGCTAAGGCGTGCTGGCTGTCCCTGGACAGGGATCTCTTCCAACAGCAGGTCCACCCGATCTCTTGGTCCTTGGGCTCTGAGGACTCTGCATTCCACCTATCTTGTTCTTTCTTCTCCTTAGCACTGCTGGAAGGAGCTCCTGGGGCGAAGGAGCTGCCTTTAGGACTGTGCCCCTTCTGTGACCATTTCCTGACTCTTGGCATCACTGAATATGTCTGTATCTGGCAGCTACAGCCCAAAGCAGGGAGGCACACTTGGTCTTGGACTATTTGAACTATAACTGATGTGACCTGCCTTGGAAGATGAGTAGGGCATGAGCCATTGTGAACAGCGGAGCCTCCTTAGGGAGTGGGGTGTGGTATGGAGAGGCGAGCTTCGACCCAGGGGCCCTGCTCCTTTGGGAGGCTGTGTTCTCCAGACTGTCAACGGGTGCCAGCTGCCCTTTTGCTTTCCACCAGCCAATGGCTATAAATACAGTCACATTTCCCACATACTGTATTTATGTTTCAGAAAATGTCTGCGTTGCATACGTAATGGAGAAGATATAATTATAATATTTCAAAACTGGCCAAATTTCGTGAAATACAAAATAACAGATGGCACCACACAATATTGGTGCGGTGCGCTTCATTTAAATCATAATTCGGGGCTGAAAATGTTCCCGTTTGGTACAGGGTGGTGATGAGAATGCATGTGCTGGGAGTTAGGGGGTGGCGTGGTTCCCCTTCTTTGTCCTCTCAAGCTTTTCTTTTCAGGGAAAGAGGAGTTATGAGGCTATATGTGCCCAGTAGTCTCAAGTTTCGCTCGTCAATCTACCGATTTTTATCCTGCTTGGTGTTTTCTTTAGCTAGAGAATAGGCAGCGTGAGTTGCAAACTTGAGCTATGGCTTGGACATTGACAGCCCATCAAATAGTAGACCCCAGTTATCATGGATGGTATTGACCCCTCACAGCTGTCCATTCTTATTTAACCATCAAGAACCTGTTGCTAAAGTTTAAAACCCCCAGACACTTATTTTCCATCTTCAGCAGTTACGCTAGATGTTCCTGTGTTGTGGGTTGTGCAGCATGGAGAATGAGCAGGTGGTACCTACTTTGTTTCGACTCCACTGCTTGTTCCTCGTCTTCACCCAAAGCCAACACAATCTGAGGTCTCACTGATTCTCAAAAGGCCCATGAGAGGCTGGAGTTTAAGTGGGAAATTTAGTAAGCTTTCAAAGGCATGGGCTCTTCTAAAAGGAAGGTCATACTAAGAGACACCCGCACTACCTCTGCTGCTCAAATCTCTTCATACCAAACCAAATGGCTCATTGCTTCAGACAGATCAGAATTCATATAGATGCTTATATACAATCCAGATTCTCCAAGTGGTCACATTTGGCTGCTTCTTTTTCCCCATTTCAATTGTTCTTCCTATCTCACTGAAGAAACCATAAACTTTAGCAGTAAGGTTTCAGACTCCTAAATTGTTCATGAAAAATAAAGGCTAAGGAGCTAAGAATGCCTATTGCTGGCTGTCCAAGACTGTATTTGAAGTCTTTCATAATTCAGCCTTTATTGAATCAAAGGATAGCAGAATCAGCCCCACCTGGGCTTCCGTAGTGACTATGAGACTTCCCGCTCTGTGCCTGATCACGTTCCTTGTTCCAGTCCTTACTTAGAACGAGATACCAAAAACCTACTAGATAAGTTAGAAGCATTTACAATGCTGCCTTCAAATTAATAGCATAACAAGAGTCAAAAAGTAGAGGCATTTCATTTTCCCTCTCTCTTTTTAGGGAACAAACCCACAAATGAGGTATGAATTAGCCTTGAATGGTCTTCTCTCTATAGATTGGGACATATCATTCTCTTCTTGAACTTTCTTCTCTAACAGTCCCTCTAATCAAAGTTGGAAAAATGAGTCTATTTTACTGTTCTGTGATAACATGCAAGGTAAACAAAGCTCCTTCTCTCAGTGCCGGTGCTAGAATGTTTACACTGTAATGGAGTGGGGAGGACAGGAAAAGATTGTATAATGGCCCAATGGAGCTCCAGGAAAGGAATGAGCTGACTTCTGTTTGAGACAGGCTGTGGAGGCCATGGTTGTGGTCTACGACTTGTCTGTATTTAGCTGGAGAAGCACAAAGTTACCACAAAGAGCAAAAATAATCAGGGGATATGCTTTTGGATTCTGTATTTACCCTTTTGAAGGGAATTAATTTCTGTAACTTCTGCCCATCACAGATACTTGGGAATCTGTATGCCAGGAAATCATTGATCTTTGACCTGGTATGGTCGCTCTCAGGAGTGTCACCTGAGAGAAGGACTACACCTGTTCCTATGGCCCTAGTGGGTAGAACAACATTTAGTGAGTGGGGATAACAGATTTCAGCTCAGTATAAGGAAGAACATTACAATAATTTGAGTAGTCCAAGATTGAATAGACTGCCTTAGAAAGGAGTACATTCCCCATCAATGGAGGAATCCAAGTTAAGTCTAGGTGGCCAGTGGGTGGTGATATGGTAGAAAGAATTCCAGAGCCTTGCTTCTCAAAGTGTGGTCCCAGAACCAAAAGCATCAGTATCATCTGGAAGCTTGTTAGAAATACAGACTACCAGGCTCCACCTAAGACCTACTGGATCAGAATTTGCATTTTGGTAAGACCCCGGCCCCAATGATCTATATGCATAGTAGAGTCTGAGAAGCACAGTTGTATAGGGTTTTTTCTAACATTCACATACATTTCTAAGTGAATTGAGTGAGGAGCGAGTGTTTTATCATGAACATATGACTTGTTTTGGCACTCAGCACCCACTCGATTAGATAAACCACACACAAAGAGGATTTGAGGAGGCTCCTTCACTCAGATATGTTTTTTCTTTTTTGGTGAGGAAGATTGGCCCTGAACTAACACCTATTGCCTATCCTCCTCTTTTTGCTTGAGGAAGATTGGCCCTGAGATAAAATCTGTTTCAATCTTACTCTATTTTGTGTATGGGTCACCACCACAGCATGGCCCAATGAGTGGTGTGTAGGTCCACGCCCAGGATCTGAATCGTGGACCCTGGGCTGCCAAAACCAAGTGCGCCAAACTCAACCACTATGCTACTTGGGGCCGGCCCCTGGATACATTTTTTAGTATAGTGGAATTAGAGAGTTTTCCTCCTCGTCTTCTGCCCTCCACTCCACCCTAATCTGCCAAGTGTGCTAAAATTCACACCACAAGTTATTCCTTTTGAGTTCGAACATTGAACGGCCCCATGAAAATGATAGTATCTTAACTAGATGGGGTTGTGTTTTAAGCCATTATAACCAATTAAGCTCTCCATGTTAATTAGTGCATCAATTTGCTATCAGAGAACAGGGCTTATCATCTTTGTATCCCCACTACTTAGCATGTTGCCTGACAAATATTAATATATAATTTATTTTCTAAGATAGCTCTTTCCCAAAAAGGATTTTGGGTGGCGTCACTTGGACCAATAAATACATATTGAATTGGAATGGTTCAGAATATGTGGGAACAAGTCAAGGGTCAGGTTGGTGGAAGGATTTTTCCCAGTAGAATTTCTGAGGATAAGGGGTCCCTTATGGGGGTGTTGTGGACACCCATGGGTGGCACCAGAGGGAGACAGAAAAAGAAAGAGTACATTAATTTCTCCTCCACAATACAATACAACCTCTTTAATCCCCTGCCTCCATCTATAAAATCAGGGAAATAGTAGAACTAACACATAGTTTTGTCATGAGGATGAAATGATGTGATACCCTGTGCTTTGCACAGTGCCTAGCCCGTATTAAGAAGTGGGCAAATACTGAATGCTCTTGTCATGGCTGTTGCTATTACTGTTTTCTATGACTCGTTTCCCAAGCTATCAAAGCTTACATTTGCATATAATCATTCACTTAGTAGCCTCAGAGTTTCGCAGACTACATTATGACTTCTTAGTACCAAATCTTTAGTATTAAAGATTTGTGAATCTTCTATTCCCTCAGATTGGCTTGTGTGCTCCTTGCTTCAGACTTCACCATTCTTCTTTCATAGATGCAAATAGTTTCTTGGTCAACCTTCATTTGTATTGGGATATGGAAGATCTACATTCCCTTATAAAAAAGGGACAAGACTAAAGGTACTTTATTTAATATTATTTGCTATATGATGGTTAAATATGCTCTCCAAGAAGTCTTCAGGCATGAGAACAAAATACCAAAGATGGAACTAAGTGGAATAAGTTACAACCAAGCTCCTATGACATCTTGCCAACAGAACTCTTCCCACATTTAAACAATCCTGTGTGAAGGAAAACTGGGTGGAGGTTCTAGAAAGGAGAATGACACCTTCCCCTTAAAAATACTTGTTTATGAAGGCCAACTTGTTTAGTAAGGAGACTTAAGAATGTCTAGGATATCATTTGACCTTTCCATACCCTTCTACTGAACTACTTTGAAGGAGAAGATTACATATCTCTCAACTCTTTCTGAGAAATGAGAGCCTTGGGTACAAGTAATTAAAGTTCAGTGTCTCAGGCTGGGTGCCCCGAGGGCTTTTACCAGTTTTCCCACTAATGTCCTTCTTCTTTTCCAGGATCCCATCCAGGATACCATACTGCATTTAGTCATCATGACTCCTGAGTCTCCTCTGGTCTGTGTCCAACACAGAAATCCAATTATGTCAACAGATATCACCACGGGCATGGGGGAGGCTACTGCCGTTTCTCAGTTATTTTACAATCACTTATTGAGTTTCTACTATGTGAGACAAGTAAAAATGATTAAATACCTGCCCTAGAGAAGTTTACTAGCTGGGGGTGGTTACAGATAGGTAAAGAAATAATTATTGTACTTTGTGATATGTACTATGGTAGGAAATACGTCAGACACTATAACATCCCTGAAAAGGAGGGGTGGCTCTTGATGATCTTCTCCAGGAAAACACAGCAACCCAATTCACATTTTCTAGTGGAGGGCTCATTGGGATGGACCTTGTGGTCAGACAAATCAATTGAATCAGGATGTTCATTTGTATAGGAGATTGTGTTTCAACACAGATTGAAAGAAAAAATGCCTGTGAGCATCGTTCCTATAAATCAACGATCAAAAAGAGAGTCTGGGATGGGTAGCGGAATTGCATACACAGAGCCAGACTTTTCCAAACTAGCCATGAAATGCAGGTTTGGGGTTTCCTTAGGACAGAGATCTAGAGTGGAGTCTGGAGAGATAAATTACCACTCCATCTTTCTCTGCCTTTCCATTGCTAATGTCTTGAGAAGTTGCTTTTATGTGCTTTCTCCTTTTTCTCACCTTCCATGCATCTCCCAACCCACAGCAGTTTGGCTTTTACCCCTTTTTTCTACAAAAGAATTTTTACTGAGATAATTAATGACCTCCCTGACAAAAATCTAATAGAAAAATGTTAATATTCATCTTTCCCAATTTTTTGGTAACCTTCTACATTGTTGATCATTGCCTTCAGACTCTTTCTTCTCTTGGATTGTGTAACATGTTTCTATCTTAATCTGCCTCCCCTCTCCTTGTCCTTGGCTAGTCCTTCTTTAGCTAAGACAATAAAAAGGGTTCTTTAAGACTCAGTTCTAAGTCCTTGTCAATTTAAAAAGTAAATTGGTGAGTTGTTTTACCCACAAAATAGTTTATTCAGGAACAACCAAAAGAATTGCAATTTCAGTTATGCAGGCTATGGTGGACCATAGTCAAATCCAGAGAGACAAAGAAAGGGGCTTACTTTTATAGAGGAAAAGGAGGAGTTGGGAGGGGCTGTAATAAACAAAAAGCCCACTGGAGGTAACTGGGTGTTCAAGGCATCCCATGGATGGGTTGCTACAGTCTCTCACTGGCTGGGTTGTTGCTTGGCCAGGGAGAGAAATCTTTCTTCCTCCTGCTGGGTGGTAAAGTTGAAAATGCCTTCCGGGAGATGCAAGCATATTCTCCTCCTGTTTGGAGTAATTGAGGACAGGGTATGATAGAGCATGAGAGCTCCCCCTGCAGGCCTTTCTGACTCCAATTTAGTTGAGGTTTCTTTATTAATTTCACATCTTCTTATCCCTGTATATTTTCCCTGAGATAATCTCATTGACATCAGTGATTGCTTCAATTACTGTTGGGATTAAAGGGCATAACTGATCATTTCTCTTCTCCACCAAATTCTGAACCAACTGAGAAATACAAAGTCAAACAGACATAAAACTATCAATTTTATTACGAGTAAAGCTGAATTGCAGAATGCAGTCTTGATTCAAGTCCAAAATGAGATTCTCATTTAATACCCTTCTTTCTCCCAATTGGTTTTATTCACTCAAGCACAGGTGATAATTTGTCAACTGTATCTGCAGGCCTCCTCCTGCAGAGGCAGGACCTGCCAGGGTGCTTACTGCATAGAGGAGGAAGGAATGGAAAGGAGAACACATATGAACTATAGATAGTCCTTTTAAGGGGAAAAAGGGAGAGCGAGAGAGGAATAGAGGAGAGGAGAGGAGAAAGAACACATATGCACAGAGACTGGTGCATTAACCCTGCCCAATAAAGAAACAAGGACACAGTCATGTCTGACTTTTGTCATCTCTCTAATCGGATAAAAGTCAATCTTATTCCCGTGGGGCGGAAAGAAAGAACAGTGAGAGGTGAAGCAAAGACAGCAGCTTCTTCTCCAATACTTTTCCTGATGAGGCAGAAGTTTCTATCACAAGAACTTGAAGAAACCTAGAAGGAAGGAAATACGACTCCACTAATCACCACCTATTCTAAGATAGTTCATAAATCTTTATCTTTAGTCTAAAACTCTCCTCTGAGCTACAGAATTGTATATTTAATTTCTTCATTGACTTCTCCACTTGGATGTTTCAAATGCAATTGCAATTTAACATGACCCCAAACAATCGTATCGGTAACCAAATATTGTTATTACTGTGTACCAGGCACTGTGTTAATAGCATTATGCTGATTATCTAATTTGATCTCCATATCAACTCTACTAGGTAGGTGGGGATCATTAATAAAATTAAGCTTAGAGAGTTTCAGATCACACTGCCTATAAGCAGTGGATATGGGATTAGAACCCAGGCAATCTGACTCTAGAACTATTAGCTGCTGTACCCATCTGCTTTCCCAACTGAGCCCATAATTGCTCTCTAGAACTGGGTCTGAGTCCAATGAATCCTTTCTCAGTCATTGACATTATGTCCATACACAAACACAACCAGGAACCAAGGTATCAGTCTTGAAAACTCCCCCATCCCCACCAAATCCTGTAGATCATATCTCCTAAAAATCTCTACAGTCCTTCCAGGGGCATCTACATCAATTACCACCGTCTAGCCCCTTAGACAGAGCTCCTCTCATTCCTGCCTGGACTACTGCAGTGCACTCCTAACAGGCCACATCCAGGTTAGCGCCCTTCCAATCCATTCCACATGCTGCATGCAGAGTGACCACTCACATCCCCTTCCCCCAACTTAGAAATCTTCTATAGCTTCCCATTACTCTTGGGAGGAAGACAAAATTGCTTTGCAGAGCCTGCTGGTCTCTGCACAAGCTGATCTCCCTCTCCTCCTCCAGCCTCATCTGCCCCACTGTCCCACACATTCTCTATGGTCTGGCCACCTGGGCCTTCTTTCAGTTCCTTAAATGTGCATGGTCATTTCCCACATGTGCATTTCCTCTGCTGGGACACCTCTCTCTGCCCTAACCTAATTAACTTCTTATCCTGCAGATCTCAGAAGAAATGTCTCCTCCCCAAGGAAGCCTTCCTTGGCCTGTCTAAGGTCATGCCTCCCATTTTCTCTTTCCTTAAGACAGTGCACCTCCATTTCAAAGCAATCTTCACAATTATAATTGATACCTATGTGTGTGATTATTTAATGTAAGTTTCTGCCTCCCTTTAGATTTTAAACTCAGGAGGCTGGAGGCCCTGCCTGGTGTTGCTTTTACTTGTATCTCAAGTGCCTAGCAGAGGGTCCAGCACAAGATAGGTGCTCAACAAATACTAATTGGATTCACTTGTAAATATGGTAATAGCTATCATCAGTTAGGTACTTTCGATATGCCAGGTACTATGCTCAGTGCTGAACACGTTTGTCATTCATTTCTCACGACTATATGGGGGGATATTTACTTTGCTTATCTCCATTTTTCAGATGAGGAGACTGAGGATGGGAGAGGCTCTGCGTTCTGCCTGGAGATATTAAATGTTGGAGCCATATCCCGAATCCAGGTCTGTTTGGTTGTTTACATGAGGATCGGCTGCTTCTGCAACGTGGATTCAGCAATCAGACACTTAGTTATTCATGAGTCGGCCTAATCGTCTATTACATATACATTTTAAGTGTAATTTCACTTGACTGAAACAGAAGTTATTTGTGACTGTGTTAAATGTAAGTTTCTATATTTCTGATTTTTTAATGACTGGAGCAGGACAATGAAGAAAACCAGACAACACAGCCAAGCATAAATTGCCCTAGGGCATGCCACAGGGAACACACTCAGAGCACAGGGACTCGGGGAGGCAGGTAGGAATAAGGCTGAAAAAGACGAATCAAGACATAGAGGAGGGAAGACTCTAAAGTTCAGCCAAGACAGCCAGAGTGCTCACCTTGTAGTTTTATTCAAGCCCAGGCTCTGGAGGAGAAACTGCTCATCAGCATGACAGGTCAGAGAAAGAGTTTGATGAAGAGTTCCAGAAGTGAAATCCTGGGACGCAATCTGCTCAAGGTCACTGTGGGGTGTGGAGGAGTGGTTTCTACCTGTAATGTGAGCCAGGAAATTTCCAACTGGGAATCTGCAGGATCAGCCTGAGACTTGCTAGAAATCAATAACCCAGGTTGTGGCAGGACCAGTAATGACAACAGCTGCCCTTGATTGAGTTCTTAAGCATGGGGTTAAGTGCTTTACAGACTTTCTTTCACCCACTCCTCATGGCTGCCCTGTCAGATGGACAGTCTTATCTTAAGTCATCAGATAAGGAAATAGACACTCAGAGAGGGGAAGGTGTTTGTCTAAGGTCACACAGCTAGATTCCAACCAGGCCTTTCTGATCCCAAAGTCTCTTTGCTATCTGCATTTTGTCTCTCCCAGTATGGTTTATGGCCTGTGCTGCAAACATGATGTTATACGAACCTAGCATGTTCATTCATTCACACACGCATTCATGCATTCATTCCATACACATCTACTGAGCACTTCCTGAAGACTGTGGCCAGGGTTCAGAATGGCAGTGTTGAGAAGGCCCTAGGCCCAGAGACTCAAGAAGCAAAAGTGGTGATCATAGCACCAAACACAGGCTTCCTGTTTCCTGGTGTTCCAGGTGGTGACGTCATGGCTGTGATATGATACTTTTTTCCCAGAAAAGTGGTGCAAAGCAAGGAGCCTGTGCAGGGTGAGGAACTTGCTGGTGGTCCCTCTCCACCCTCAGACAGCCAGACACCAGAGACCAGGGACCCGCACGTCATCGCCACATGACATTTCCACACCCACGCTGTGGAAACCGTCAAGGACTCTTGACTCCGATGAATCCCTGGCCACCAGGTGCCAGGGAGGGGTGCTCTCCCAGCATGGCTGCAGCTTCCTGTCACCTTGTTCTCCCAAAGCCAGAATCCATACTCAGTCTTGTGGACTTTCATTCTGTGGAACCAACTGCCTCACTACTCTCCTCCCTCCCTCTCACATTTCTTTCTGTGCTTGGGGGCAATAGGAAGTTTTCTTTGTACCATTATTCAAATCTGAGAGTCCCTGTGACGAAATCTGTACTTAAGATGAAGCATCATGGAAAATGAGCTAAGGGGTTTTTTGGTTGTGGTTGTATTGTAAACATTTTTTCTCCTGCTTGAATGTACCATTGAAGAATTTTACTCTTTCATTTTTGCATCTGTGTCCTGGAAAATGATCTCAGTGTCACTAAGCAGACCCTTCCTGGGGACTCCTTCCCTCCCTTGGCTATTAGTAAAGCCCAGCTGACCTACACTGAACAAGTAATGAAAGCTGTTCTTTTCCTTTTCCTCTGGTCCCTCAATCTGTGTGTGCCTATGAAGGTCACACATGACTTTTCACCTCCCCCTATCTCATTTTCCAAGTTTCCCGGAACACAAACATCCCTCTTGGGAGGACAATGTTATCTGCAACTTATAGAAATGTAGTGAGAGCTTCATGATCAGCATACTGAGATATCCAGATGGGTCATGTTGAGCCCTTGCAAAATGAACTCTTTGCTATTTATCTTACTTGGGAAGTTTGATCATTTCTAAGCCTTTGGTGGTGTTTTCTTGGGTAAGGATAAAGGTATTCTTCGTTTTCTAGCTTACAATATTTATAGAAGAGGAGAGAGAGAGAGAGAAAGAATCTAGCCTGCAGGAGCAGATGAGGTCTGAGGCCCGTGGGCGCAGGAATGTCCTGTGGGTGAATGAAGTGGGCCTGGGGGGCCCTTTCTCAAACAGCAGCTAGAGCTTCAGCTGAGTTTTACTCAGACAGAATGAAGAATCAGCATGACCAGGTCCTCTTATTCTCCAAGAGGAACTGAAAATTGGGAGGAACAGATGTTTCAGTACCGGCAACATATTCCATTAAAAAAATACTGCTGGACATAGAAAACGTGTCTGAGGGTCAGATCCAGCCCTCGGGCTGCCACTTTGCAACCCCTGCCATACACTATTCCCAAAGAACAACATTGGAAGCTGTAGATCTGGGTCCTAGGCCTTCTTCCATGGGCGGCAGTTAGAGAAATCGTCAATGACAAACCTTTCATGAAAGTGCCACTGGAAGAAATGTTCCCTTTTGCTGCCAGAGATCAGAGTGCTAGTGTCATGAGGCCCTGATGCTCTGAGGTAGTGGCCAAAAAACTGTGGCCAGAAGATGCAGGGGCAAGTGGGCCCCTTGGCATGGCTGGACACTTTGCTGCCTGCCATGTCCAGCTCTGCATCCTTCAGTCCCCAAACCCTGGCCCTGGCAGTTCCTGGCAAAAGGCTCTGCTAGCTGAGTTCCACCTTAAAACGCTGTCATATTGGTGGTTGGGAACTCTCTTTTAAGGACTTTGGGACCTTCGAGGGCCAAGCTGTGATGGCAGGTGCTTCCTAAAGGGACAGTGGTAATAACAGTTGGTGAGTCCCTAAGTGACCCTGAGGAGTCCAGGGTAGCTTCCTGGGGACGTGGGGAAGGCTATTTTGTGCAGAGGCTATTTTGTGTGTATGGATTTAGCTGCAACAACTGATTCCCTGACCTCCCATTTCAGTATTTTACACAATATTAATGAACTTATTTTCTGCAGCCGCACATTTCTGATAAGAATACATGCATTTAAGGAGGCTCTGGAAATATTACTATCAGGCAATAAGAGATTCATCTGGAAAGGAAGCCGAGAGTCATTGAAATTTGTTAACTTAATTATCCTCCTTGCTCCGGGGTTGCTTGGCCAGAGGCCCAATTTTCCGGCAGATTCAAAACTTTTGTTGGTGGTGGAAGTAATGAGAGACCTACATCATTTATGTTAAAAATGACAAAAGGAGAGTGAGTCCACTCGAAACCTGCTCTGAGCTCTACCCGAACAAAGTCCACGTGACTCCTCCCTAGACTCTGATCTCTCATTTTATAGCAGCTTCTGTGTTCTAGGAATGACAGAGATTTGGGGGAGAATTGTTCATTCCAAAGAGTGCCCAGCATGCCCCTCAGCAAG
Source organism: Tapirus indicus (assembly GCA_031878705.1). Classification (NCBI taxonomy): domain Eukaryota; kingdom Metazoa; phylum Chordata; class Mammalia; order Perissodactyla; family Tapiridae; genus Tapirus; species Tapirus indicus. The sequence goes on along the minus strand of CM062924.1, from coordinate 82,292,684 downwards.
AAAAAGCAAGAGAGCTTTATTCACAACCTCCCCTCATGAGGATTGCAGCTCCATCGTGTGGCCTCCTGAGCAGGGGCTCCTTCAGGTTAGCATCCTAACCTGCGATTTGTAGTTTAACTGGACTTTGGAGGTCTCAGAGGCTCTGACATCCTTCAAGGAAATATTGAAAGCAGAAACAAGTGTGTCAAACACGGGTACCTAGTGAAGCTTGAAGAACCTAATTTTGCAGGAGGGCATCTTCATATAAGTGCTGCAGTCTGCTGTAAAGTCAGTCAACCCTCTGCTGAGGAGGGAAATCAAACTCATTTCAGTCTTGAGCTATCCACAGTTCCCAGTCCAAGTGGATGGAGCTGGAGTTTGTTTTTTTCCTGTCATTACTCCTCGGTCCAGTGTTTCCATTTTAAAAGGTGTGCATATGAACTGAACCAAAGCAGGGATTATTTAAAATACTGTGCCTGCTGATTCACTTAAATGACCCCAATTTGGCTAATAGTAAGTGCATTCTTAGTAAAACACACAGATGTGGCCGGGCCTAAAGAATTTAATGTCAGCTACAACAATAATATAGGGCATTTATATGACCGATTATAGTTTCCCACGGGTTTTCCCATTTGTTCCTTGATTGCTCCCTCCCTTTCCCAGGAAATGTAGAGCAGGACGTAAGAGCCATGGTGCTGTCTACAGTGGCTCCATCTTCTGTTCAGACCCAGCTTGTTGTTGTGCACAATGGGTGCTCGGCAAAATGCTTAGTAAATGTTACTCAGAAATAAGCTAACATGGCCAATGGTTAGATGCTGACTTAATTTTCCACGTAGAAAGACACATATTAAGTTGGAATAATACCTCTTAGATTCCTTGGCCAATTTACCACATCAAAGATGAGCTCCCAGCCCCTACTGATGCCAGAGACAAGCCGAGCCTGTCATGCATCTCTGTGCAGATTTGGAATGGATTCTGAGTATAATCCTTTAAAGAACATGTGGTTCAGTGTGCACTGAGTGTTGGCCTCTGGGAAGAGATGAATGTGGATTAAGTGCCTCATGGCTAGAAAATGTCAGAACCTAGATTGTAACCTAGGTGGATGATCCTAGTTGTATGCTTTTTAATTACTGAGCATATTCAGGGCACAACCCCTGAAGTCATTGTCACATAGTCTTTGGCGTCAGCCTTTGCTAACAAGGTCTCCTCATCCTCCTGAGCTCCTATACTGCAAGAAAACTTCTTTGGGTCTTGAGCCTCACACAAAGTGTCAGTGTCAGCAATGTCTGAGCACACACATGGAGGAAGGACAAAGACGGAGATGTTCTGTCTGTGCCGGACGCCTTGGAGTGGAGCGAGTGGGCCTGGGCTGGGTGGAGCCAAAGCAGCAGCTGGTGTGATGGAGAGGCTGGAGGGGTTGGGAGGCAGAAAGAGATACAGTTAAAATTCTCTGCCATTGCTTAAACATGTCCCTTTGGTAGCCATGAAGTCAGGGAATGTGTGACTGTGCTTTTCTTTTTTTTCCACCCCCCCTTTCTCTTTTTCTTCCACCAAATGCAAATCAATAGATGTGTATTCATAGCCTAACAAGATGTCAAGGAGAGAAGAGTAGCCTTTTCATCCAGAGAAGAGTACAGGGAACAGCCCCTCCACACAGGGAGGAAAGGAGGACAGGAAATGGGAGGGGGAGAGAAAGAGGGCAGAGAGAGAAAGGGGAGACCAGAGCTGGTGAGATGATGGACGGCTCTCTTGGCAGGAATCTGGAGATGGGCCATTGGCCATGCTTGTTCACATACACCTGGTGTAGTCATCCTTTCATCTTCCTGCACTTCACCTCGGAAAGGGGGTAACGACTTTTTTCCCCACTAGCTAGAATATTTCGACTCTTGCTTGAAAGCTGTTCTGGAAAAAAAATTGCATACCTTGTTGAAAATCGGATGTCATTTTCTTCAATCCTTAGCTAAAATCTGATCTAAGTAGAAAACTTTATGATGATGTGAGACTGGGTAATACATTGTTTTGAGCAACTCTAGCCAACTTCTGAGCTGTGTGTGAACTAGAGTGATGTTTATGTGACTAGTAACAGTGAAAGGAACAATAATAATAATTGAATGGTGCATTCATTGTTGGGGTTGACTGCTAGGAAAGGCTTAAGTGTTAGGATATGAAAGTTCTAGCCCTGGCTTCTTCCTTGACTTGTTGGTCTTTTGGGACATACATTTTAGTCTCAATTCCTCCTTATTTACCTATCTGGAAAGTGGGGCTAATTAATTCCTCCTCTGTGTTACTTCACATAGGGGTGAAGCAAATGCATGAAATTATAAATGTGCAAGTCTTCAGTGCACACATCAGCAGCAGTAGCTCCTATTTCACTTTCTCCAGTTTGTGCAGGACTTTAGCTTTATATTAGAAACATAGCCCTATACTTCAAATGTTTTGAGAATTATGTTTGTCATCCTTTCTTATTCATGGCACCAAGTGCATGAACTAGTGTGCAGTTAATCATCAAGGGCTGACCTCCATTTTGGCCTCCAGTGTCTTCTCAAGTCCCACAAAAACGAGAGCAAAGGGTTAAAAAGGTATAAACCCGGGCTGGCCTGATGGCCTAGTTCATTAAGGTTAAGTTCGTGCTTCGCTTTAGCAGGGGGTTCACTGGTTTGGATCCCGGGCGTGGACTTACTCACTACTCATCAGGCCATGCTGCAGCGGCATCCCATATAGAAGAGCTACAACTCGACGACTAGGATATACAACTATGTACTGGGGCTTTGGGGAGAAAAAGAAAAAGGAGGAAGATTGGCAACAGATGTTAGCCCAGGGCCAATCTTCCTCAAATAAATAAATAAAAGAGCCTTAGGGGAAAAGATATAAACCTCAAGGACAAAAAAATTGGAAGATGAAATAAAAGTGAGTGGAAGATGGAAATTTTCTTGGGAAAAAAAAGTGACAAGTGATTATTTAATAGAGTCAAGAAAGCCGAGATGTAAGGGTCTGCAGGGGGTATGCAGACTGCACTATGCAGGTTTCTGCCACTGCAGGAGGACAGCACAGGAGCCACAGGCGGAGGGACCTTGGAAGGCAGAAGTGGGGACGGACTGAAGACAAAGGATTGGCTGAAAGTCTGTGTTAGACAGTCCCCCGACCACTCCAAGTCTTTGCTTCTCCCACTTCAGCATGAATGGGAAGTTTATTTTTTTGAGGAAATTGAAGAAGAGGCTTCAGGCTCAGCCACAGGGAGAGTTGAGACAATCTACTGAGAGCAGAGAAGTGGGGGGGGGGGGGGGATCTCCGTCCGGAATGGCGGAACCCGCTGAGCCTTCCTCAGAACACTGGAGGCCAGGATCTTACCCTCCCAGCAGGAGACAGAGGCCTCTGCGTCTGGAGAAACTTAAGTGGCTTGAGACAAAACACCTACAATTACTGACCTTTGGGGGAAATGGTCTCAAGGCCAGTTCCTTGCCTGACAGTCTTTAAAGGGCCCACAGTGGATAAACCCCACGATAAACACAGATTCCAGTCAGTCTTTTATTGCTTCACTCTTAAATATGAAAGGAAGACCAAAGATCACCATACAGTTGAGAAAGCTTTCCTACAGGAAAGACAAAAATGAAGACAAACGAGCCAAATAAAAGGGTTCTGAGGAAATGGAGACCGCGCTGGCAGCAGAAGGAACCTCCAGAGGCGTTGATTAACATCCTCTGGGATATGAGAAGACACTATAATCATGGAACATGGATACGGCACAATGAAAAAAAATCAGATCACAAGGAAAACAGTTTGAAATTAATAACTTGTAGTAGAATTTTAAAAAAATCAGTAGTAGAATTGGAAATTAAAATCAAGAACATCTTGATGAAAAAGAGAGAATAAAAATATTAAAAAATTAGGGAACTAATCCAAAAGACTAACATCCATTTAATAGGAACTCCACAAAGAGTGAATAATATGTAGAGGAAAAAATTTCAAAGACATAATACAAAAAAATAATTCTGAGTTCAAGAACATGAATTTTCTATTTTGAAAGAGTATATTGAGTGCTTGACTCAATGAAAAAAAAAGATCCACATGAAGAAGCACCTTTGTAAAATCTGAGGAAGCCATGGATAAAGAGAATACTCTAAATGTTTACTGAGAGAAAATAAAGCCATTTCACATACAAAAAAATAGAAGTGGACATAAATTGGACTTTTCAACAATAACGCTTAAACTTAGAAGAAAATGGAGAAATGGCTTCAAAATTTGGAGAGGATATTAATTTTCAACCTAGAATTCTATTTGCAGCCAAACAAGCTATACATAATTGAGTGAGATTAGAAATAAAGCCATTTTCAAATATTCAAGGTCCCCCCAGATGACCAACTGTGTATGCTTCTCAGCAAACTATTAAAAGATATGTTGCATTAAAACTAGGAAGAACACCAAAAGAGAAGAAAACCTGGATCCAGAAAACAAGAGAGAGACGCAGGCATTGTATGCTTTTAGTGAAAGGGGGTCCCAGATGACAGCTAAGGACCAGGGGGATGGCAGGCTCCAGAGGGAATGCCATTAAAACGTGACACTGATAAATTACTACATTTATTTGACTATATTGAGAGGAATTTTAGAATTCGACAGGGAGTTTGGGAAGATTTAATGATAGGTCCATTAGAAAATTAAGCAAATGAAACAAAAAGGCAAATATTATATCTGAGAAAAGCAAAATTTGCACAAGAAAGACAATAGTTAAATAACCATAACAATGTCTATATGAAATATTGACATAATTTAATTACAACATTTATATTGGCTTTACAGAAGGAGGAGAGGTGTGGGAGTTGGCGGTAAACAGGACTAAATCCTTATGTTCCATAGTAGGAAGTCAATAGATAATTTTAAAAACCGTTAAATAAAGAAATAGCAGAAAAAAACACATTATTGAAAGAAATAAGGAAGCAAATACCAGGAAAAACAGCTAAAAGAGATGAAAGTGGTTGCTTCTGAGGAGTGGGATTTGGAATGCTGTTTTCAATCATAAGCCTTCGTAACTTGATAAATCATGTAATATATGACTTTGACTAAAGTTTTTTAAATGAGAAAAAAAGTGTGACGCTGGTAGCCACGCAGTAAATTTTTATAATGGCTTCATGTAGGCTGGTCCAAGATCCTCCAGGTCGGGTGGATTGAGGTCAGTCTGTGGAGACAGCTCTGAGTGTGCATTTCAGCTCTGTCAGTTCTCCGTGGGTCCTTGGGGAAGTCCTGTCATGTCTGTAAAATGTATGTCACTGGTCTACTTTGTGGGAGGGATTGGTGTGAAAACTAGACTTCATGAACATTAGCCATTTAGCAGGGAAACTGACACATAGTGGGTGTCTCAAAAATGGTATTTATTGTTAAAACTGTCATAGGCATGACAAAGATATTTTGTGAACATATAAAAAGTTTGGGGAAGCATCAGAAATAGATTAAGGCCTGAGACCAGAAGTAAGACATCCATTGTAAGCAAACCCCTGGGATTTCAGAAGAAGGGTTTACTCTTCCAGTCTAAGCCGGTCACTTAATACATTCTTGCTCCTTTGAACTAAGGGGCACCGTTTTGGTTTAAAGTAGTTAATGTGCCTTCTAGAGTTTTACTTGCTCTCAGGGAATCACTTACAGCCTGGGAGGCTCCAGTTCGTTTGGGAATATTTAGAGTTAAAATGACGGAGTCAGATTTTAATCTGTAATATTTTATCATCTGTCCCTTTTTATTTTTTAAAGGAAGAAAAGCCAGTATTACAATATCTAACATTCTACACTTTGTCCCTTAGTCAGGCTCTAAGTGCACTGATCCATCATCTTAATGCTATTTACCAAGCTGATTGCAGTATAAAGTTGCTGAATGTGAATCGCACACAAGAGCCTTTAGTGTCTATGCACGTCAAGTCCTGCCTTGGGGCTTCTGCACGGGCTGTGCTTTCTGCTGGGAAAAATCTCGGCTTCTCTCTTCCTGCCAGCCACTCCCCCATCCCAGCTTAGGAGTTACTTCTTTGGCAGTCTCCCTCCCTTCTCCATCTCCCTTCCTCCGTTAGATGCGTTATCTTTGTTTTGTGCTTTCCTACCAACCTACATTTTTTCTACAATCATTTATCACAAATGTAATCAATGATATAATTAATGGTTTAATGTTTGCCTCTCATAATAGTCTGTGAACTTTAGGTGAGTGAAAGAACAGTCTTTTATCTTGCTTTACATTACATCTCCTATACATCACACATAGTAGGTATTTACCTGGCCCATAGTAGGTACATAATGAATATTTATTCCATGAATGAATGAACGAGTGAATGAAGCACCAAAAGGCAATCTCTTCATTAATGTGGTCCTTTGCATTGGAATTTTAAAAATGTGAATCAATGCATCCTGGTTTCTTACCCAAGGTCACACAGGGTGTGGGGAAAGAGGTGGGTCTGGCCTGAGGTTTCCTTCTCCCTGTGAAGGACTCCACCCTGACCCAGCATTCCGCGTTTCCCGTCCAGCTCACAGAAGCTGGTCACTTCATTTGAAGAGGTTTGCCTGACAGCTTTCCCTGGTCTGGGGACAGAAATGTAGACAGAAATAAAAGTGTGACAATCAGCCTCATTGCACAATTGCCTGGTTTCGGTTGGTTTGTTCCCCTACATTATTGCTATTTAAATACAGTTTTGATGATTTTGTTTGCTTTAGAGAAAGAAAAAAAGATTCATAGAAGGTATAAAATTGTGTATTATTTACTCCAGAGAAGAGAACAGTCCCCGTAGTAAATATGCATTGAAGCATTTTTATTTGTATTTGTATTTTTTTAAGGTATTTAAATAGACCCAGTAGACCATAATATCTCTTTTCAGAGTTGGTGCCATCTATTGATTAAAAATGTATTTATACATTTCTTCTTCTACTTGTTTTTTTAAATGAGACATATATTTTAATCATATAATAGACCTAGAAGAATTGATCAGTAAAAATACATATTTATGTTTCCTTAAAAAAGATTTTATTAGGCATACAAATTTTAAAACCTAAAATATTTTTATATACATTGATGTTTGTTAAATGTGAATTTAATTAAAGGTGCAGGCTGTGTGTGCGTGTCCGTGTGTGTATATTACGAAATAGGTTGGTTGAGTAGGGTGTTTCTAAAACAACAATATGACTGACAGGAAATAGAGACAGAACATAAACTTTGGAGTAAGACAGACCTAGATTTCTCTGCCACTTGTTAGCCTTGGAGAAGGGACTTGGGAATCTCTACAAGCCTGTCTGGGCTCCATCTGCACCCATGGAGTGGGGAAAGCAGAAGGCCTGCAGCGAGAATGAGGAGGATGGAGAGGTTCCTAGGGTCGCGTGTGCTCCAGTCAAGGCTGAGAAAGGTTAGCTCCTCTCCACCCACTAGCGCCCCATGGGGCAGTGTGTGTCCTCTCCTGAGGGTGAGCTTAGAGGCTGTGCTCTGCGCGTCTCGGCGCCCATGGAGGTATCACGACACGGCACATGGTCGGTGCTCAGGGAGAGCCTGTTGAGCCCTCAGAGACGCACTGGTGAGGGAGGCCGCAAGTGCTTCTCCTTCTTTCCCCTTGTGACTAAAGCCCTGGAGCTGAGAGCAGGCCTGGCCTCACACCCTGGCTCCGTGCCTGAGCAACTCAGTTTTGGAGACGTCATTTCAACTCTTTGAGTAGATGTGGATAATAAAGCCCACTTCACTGACTTGTTGAGCAGATAAACAGGGATATAACAGAGGATATCCCAGGATAAGATGATATAACAGATGGATATCCCAGGCCAATAACAGAGGATCTGGCACATGGATCTTCCATAAAATGATAGCGCTCAATGCTATCATTTCTTTTTAGGGAGGCATTCACTTTCAAAACAGAAAAACCTGGGTTTGAATTTTGGCTGTGTCACTAACTAGCTATGTGACCTTGGATAAATTACCCAACCTCTCTGAATTTCTCATCTCTCAAAAAGGTATAATTACACCTTCTTAGAAGACAAGGTTGGGGATTAAATGTGAGGGCATTTTTGAAAACCTTGGTCCAAAGAGGGTGAAGAAATGACATCTGTTATTTGCATGATGCCATCAGTCACCAAGCCCTGCTAAGTCTCTGCTTCATACCCAGCCCCTGCTTTCCCTCTTCCCCTGCTACCATCTAGTTGCAGAATCCATGAAATCTGGGCAACCCTACTAAAAAGTACCCCTGCCTCAATCCATCCTGTGCACTTTACCGAGATTAATTTCCATAAATTAATTCCCCCTCATTTGTGCCACTCCCCTGCTCAAAAAGAAATGTTTTTTCCAGCAGCAATAGGGAATTTCTAAATATCACTGGTCTAGAATTCAAGGCCTTTTCCCCTCTGGCCTCAGTCCACTCCCCCTCGTCCTCCCCCAGAAATCCCTAAAGGGTTTCTGTCTGTGTCTGCTCTGTTCCCCGTCCCTGGCACATCCACCTAATTTCTGTGGCCTCTCTGATCCTTCCCACTCATTTCAAGGCAGTTCTGTTCTCCAGCAGACTTGGCCACTAGTAATGATTCTCATGAACTTCTCTAGGATTCTAGCATTGTTCAAAGGATTTACAGATCAGTTTTCTTGTGAGTGGCATGTTTGCAACTGACTCTATAGAGTCAGTTTAATACTGACTCTATAGAATTTGACTTTAATACTTAGTATGTATATGTCAAAAATATTTTAATTTTTGGCTGGTCTCTTCAAATATATTGTATGCCCTTTTCAGACAAGAGTGAATTATGCTTCTTATTCCCAGCCTTTAAAAAAGGACTTTACATTAAGTAGATACTTCACAGGTGTCAGGTGATGATAATATGATCAGATGTTTTCTATTTGACTCATAAAGCTTTTGGACTTGTTTGCAAGGAAGGAAATAATTGTTTTACTTCTTTAAAAGCAAATAGGCTTAATTTCATAGAAAGGGAGGATCTCTGTTAGACCAAAATAACCTGTTGGACATTGGTTGTAGGCACAGTTGCTTAACTGAAGCTGTGCAGATTTTGCTGCAGGACAGACTTGGGTCTGAATCCTGACTCTCATTAGCTGTGTGGCCTTTAGCAAGCTGCCAAAACTCCCTGAACTTCAGTTTCAGCTCATCCAATTCCAGGGGTAATAATGCCGATGTGGCAGGACTATGCTGAGGATTAACTAAAATTATACATACGGATACCTGTCACCCATATATGAATATTGTGGGTACTTGTGAAAACATGAGCAATTGCAGGGAAGGGGAGGGAAGAATGCTCTTGCACAGGGAGAGTCACTCACAGATCTGGAGCCCTGCACACGCACTGAGCTGGGAAGAAATTCAAGCCACTGTGGGGTCTTCGGAGGGCACCCTGGGACAGAAATAGTTTTTTAAATGTATCTGTCCAGTCCCTCCCATAAAATCTAGTGCTGTTCTTACCAGATCCTCAAAATTCAGAGGATACTTGGGAGGTGGCATTTACTCAGCAAGCACAGTGCACCACTCATAAGCATGCTTTGGGGCTGCAGGCCTTTTTAGAGCAGGTGTCAAGCCAGAGAAAATTCTGAGGTATGTCACACCCCGAAATACTGTCCATATAAACTGTTATTTCAGAAGAAGGGACAGACTGGACTGTGAAAAGGAAAAGCAAACCAATGGCGGGCGGAAAGCCACGGGTATCTTTCCGCGGCCTTAGCATCTTGAAGACATCAGTGACTTCAGCGTGGTTCCACCTCCTCGAGATGGAATCCATGTCCCTGCCTTTGCTGGAATCACAGCAAGTGCTTTGGTTTCTATGGCATCTTGTCTTGGTAGAGTTTCAGAATGCTCTAATTGTGGGGAACTGACCAGTTCTCTTTGCACTCTTAGTGAAAAAACCCTAACTTTTTTGCACTCATCTTCCTGCTGGGAAAACTGAATTGCGTTCAAGTGCTCTTAAGGGCAGGATGGGGCAGTGGGTGCAGATTTAAGCGTCTGAGTGCTCCGTGGGTCCCGCTCCTGCTGCCCCCTTCCTGGAGACCAGGAAGAAGGAACAAGATAAGGAATTGGCCTGGGCGTCAGTCACATTTCTTTTCCTGTTGTGCCCTGAGCCCTGCTCTTTACGACAGTTCCAGCCCCCTCCCCACTGCCCACCAAGCGCTTCTGTGCGCGCGTGGAAGCCACCCTCGGGCATACTCACCAGATCCCGGGCACGCTGCTGTGCTCCGGGTGAGGGGTGAGTAAGGGATAAGCGTCAACTCCCTTTGGAGTTAAGCCTCCCAAATAGGAAGGTCTCCAGGTGTCGCTCAGGAGAGTGGAGCCAATGCGTGCCTTGGAGGAGGTCTGCTTTGAGCACCGTACAGACTGGTGCTGATGATTCTTACCAGTTGTGTGTATGTGCAAGAAAAAAAATCAGAGACGCTGCCTGCCTGCTCCCATCTCTCGCGCGTTCTCTCTTGCTCCCTCTCTCTTCTGCTCTCTCCCTCCCTTTGCAAACATTGGATTTAAACCTGCTCAGAATTCAGCACAGGGGAAGGCAGCAGCGATAGCAGCAGCAGAAGCAGTAGCAAGCCCGACAGCTGAGACACAGCAGCCTCAAGATGTACCACCCTGCCTGCTGGATCGTCTTCTCCGCAACAGCCGCCCTGCTCTTCATCCCAGGTACCGGAGAAGGGGTTGCTCTGTTCCTGGGGCGATTTAGGGATGTTAGAGCAGAAGAGGAAGGGGGAAGAAGGAGAACCCAGGGGAAAGAGAGGGAGTGTGAGATGCATGTGAGGGAAGGAGGTAGGCTTGCTGTGTGCATGCACACACATCCGCTCACTCACTCGCATGCACGCAGATGCTTGCAGCAAGGGGTTTGCTCTGTTCCCGGCAAGGCGATGGGTGAGCTGGGTTCGAGATCTCCACCGTGCTGCGAGGCACTGCTGTTTCTGTGAAAGGAACCGACCGGCATTAACCAGTTGTGGTCGCAAGGGTAGGAGAAGAAGCGTTTCAACTCCCAGTCATAAATCTTTCTCGCCGCTTCTGTTGGGACCTGCGGGATAGATGGGGCATCCTTATTTCTCTCGCAGTCGTGGTCTTTCTCCGTTTCTGAATCAGTCCCTATCCCTGCATCTCCCTGTGTCTCTGTTTTTTCCTGTCTCTCTTCCTGTCTCTTTTCTCTCTCTCCCTCCTCTCGCACTCCCCTCTCTCCTCTCTCCCTCCCTTCCTTCAGAACCCTTTCTCCCTACTCTCTCTGGAGCTCCTTCCTCTCCCAGTTCCTTCTCCCTTTCTCCTGCATTTCTTGTCTTAACACAGTCCTTCTACCAACTCTCATCCTTTCTTTATCCTTCCACCAAATGGGCAGATTATGCCTTATGAAATTCAGAATCCTCTCAGTTTCTCCCTCCTACTCCTCACATTGGAAATGTGAATTTCTCTTGACAGAACTGGGAAGGTTCAGACAGGGGCAGACTGGGAATCTGGATATACTTGATTCTCCTCAGCACCTTCCCTCCCGTGGCTAATGATTTAAGTGTGATCCTACCTATCTCAGCAGTTACTTGTCTGGGGAAACAAATCTGCAGCGACACAGGCAAAATGCTGCAATCCTACCAGAATAAGCAGAGTGGAAGTGTGGCAAAACCCAACATGTTTTAATAGATTTGATAATTGAAACGTGTGTCATTTGCAAGCAGACAACCAAATGCCTGCAGGCATCCTTCAAACAGTGCTGAAGGGACTGGGTTGTGCTTGCCAAGGTTTTAGGCAGCATCAAAGGGTCTGTGGAGTTTCCATACTAAATCCCAGCCCAGTAAGAATTTTCTTTTTTTCCAAATTGAGATATATGCATTTGGTCAAGTAGCAGCTTACACCTAAAATCCCATATACACATACACAGGCATAAATACTAAGATTCTTAAACCTTACATATCCTGATACAGGCAAAACACACAATTTTACATTTTTATATTCAGAATCACTTGGTTTTTGTTTTTAAGAACATAAAGCTCCAAGTATTTCTAAGCCACCAAAGTGAAATCAGAAAAATTAAAGTTTACTGGGGAGAAAGAAGAAGAGAGGACTGACTAAGAAAAAATGAAGAAATTTATTGTATAATGATTTGTAATGCTTTTTTAAAATTATACTTTTTCTAGCAGAAATGTGCTCTGCATAACCGTGTTCCTGGCTGTCTACTTTAGGCTGAGAAGTTCAGAGTGGGGGTGCTGTTCTGCCAGATCCAAGTCTGGGAGGGGATTTCAGCCTGACAGGGCTCTGCGGAGAGGCCAGGCAGGTAGGGGACACGCAGTCCCTGCTCCAGCCTGATGGAGGGAGCCTGGTGAGCGCTTTGGGTCTATGGTGTGGAGACAAACTTCCTGTGTGTGCATGTCCCTCAACTGGCTGACAGCTCCCGGGCCCCCCAGCACTCACTCTCCCCCTGGCACTATGCTGGAACACAGGTGGGCAGAACAGCAGGGACGGAGATGCCCGCCCCCAGGCATCCTGGCTGGTGCTTACTCTCCTCATGGCGGGAATCAGAACATCACACTTCAGAAGGGACAGCAGTGAACCCCAGTCAGCGGAAGCTGCATTGCAGTGTACCCTGAAGGAAGTCAGGATTCGGGGTGCTACCTCCCTCTAGAGGCCCCAGGGCTCCCGAAAACATAGCTGCACTGCACTGCTGGGGAGGGCTGACTTTGCTTGCAGGAGAAGCATCCACACTGAAAGTCAGCTGCACTCCAGGGAATGGCCTTAGCCTCCCAGCTCCTCTAGCCCTCCCCAGAATGCAGCCTGACGCCTGACGGGGTGACAAGGGAAGGGAGGGCATCCGTGTGAGCTGAGTGTCAGTCTTGCTCTGAGGGCTGCTCTTTACGCTAATTGTGCCGGGAACTGGCCTGAGGCATCTCCAGCAGGCAGAGGAAAAGTTGGCTTTGGGAGTTGTATGTGGAGAAGAAAAGCCTCGCTCCAGTAAGGGTCCCATGAGAAATGGAACCTGGCTGTATCCAAAGTTCTGGTTAGCTGCCATGGCTTACTTGTTACTTCCCCTTCACTTCTTTTGCTTCCTTTATAACATTTAGACTTTTTTTCTTTCTTTCAAACGATGTTTTTTCTCCCATCGGGGTTAATACTAGCTCGTTAGCCATTTACTTTTCCTGTGTCTAAAGACAGAGGCTAATGCAATAATGAAACCCTGACCTGGTTAGGCCTCGATGCCATTTCATTCTGCAGCTTTCTATTTCTTGATAAAACAGGTTTCCAAACGAGGATAATTTTAAGCTAATGTTGTTGTCGCCTGGTGACTTCCAGGGGGAGACCGATGGTCGTAAATTGCTTTTTTTAGGCAGAATCTCTGGGATGGGAAAGACAGTAACAAGTGGAAAGTATAAGGAGCCCACACCCAAGAGAGGGAGAGGGCCTCGACTGACAATTTAATTGTCATGCCAGGGCATAAGATGTTCCAGAGACCCTGAGCCCCAAGAGTGAGGCAGGAGGAGAGATGGGTCTGTGCAGAGAGAGTTTTTGACCTTGCATCTGGGGGCTTTGTGGGAAGATGAGAAGGATGGCTAAGCAAGCCCAGAGAAGCAGGAAGAGAAGGCTGCTAGGACATTTGCATCAGACTCACAGGCGGGTGGGAGGCAGATTAAAATGCAAAATCCCTCCCCCTATCTCAGAGGTATGCATTTTTAACAAGCATCTCAGGTCCTTCTGATGTACTTTAAACCCACCTTGTCTGTACTTTCAAATCCTGTCTGCTCTGCAGCATTCCAGTCGAAACCATCTTCTGCCTGCCTTTTTTCCTTTAGCTCTGAGAAATGCAGGCTGGTGGTGGCATGGGGGAGGGGATGAGTGGGTGTTGCTATCTCTAGTGGCCGAGGCTCAGTTCCCGAAGCTCAGAGCAGCCCTGCGCCAGCCAGGACGCCAGCTCCTGATGGGAGGATGGGCTCTCCAACCTAAAGAGCTTCTTTTCTCAAGTTTAGCTCATTACCTCCAGCTTGCCCCCTTCTCCTCAGCCCATCCTGCTCATGTCTTCTTCTGTCCTGTGACTCTGAGCAGGGAAGGGAGCCATGAAGCATCCTCATCTGCCTGAACTGGACGGAGTTAAGTCCATGCACAGATCTGTGACCTTGGATTCATGGCCACAGCCACGTCAACCATTTCTTGATCAGGCTTTGCCCTACTAGGGTCAGAAAGCCTTGCACCTGGATAGACAATTCCGTGAGGTGTAGGACTCTTCCTTCCCCAGCACACAGCTTCTTTCAGGGAAGTGCCCCGGGCCTTGAGTTCTTTGGGCTGGGCTGCTTGGCTTTGGAGTGAGACCTGGGGGAGGGCTCCACAGCCGAGTTTCCATGAATTATTTTCCCCAACCCTCGCCCCTCACCAGCACAGTGTTGAGGAACCTGCTAAGACTGCCTGGTTTGCATGAGGTATCAAGTAGGAGAATCATTCGCTATTGGGAAAATCCTAGCCCCAGACTCACTACAAAAGAGAGATGAGCCAGGACGAGAGTCTGGGTATGATCAAGAACTCATCATCTCTTTTTCAGTGGTAGATTTGTGCCCCCTTCCCACCAGCTATCCTGTGGCTGATTGATAGACATGTTAATAAGGTCAGACCACATTCTGTCAGCACGCAGCGTTGGCCCAGTGGCCATTGCAGGCTCTGAGAAGGAGATAGGTGTCCACCGCCTCATGGAGACTGCTTTTTCAGTAGCCTGGAGCTGGGCAGCATTGCTCAACCTGAGATTAATCAGACATCCTGAATGGCTGGAGGTTCTCATGTGCTGCTTCCGTCCTGTCTGCCCCTCTGCTTTCTCTCAGTCTCAGCACCCTCTTCCACATTCTGTAGCCTGAAAAACGACAGGAGATTCCTTACACAGCTGGTACTTGCCTGGCTTTGTTATTCGGCAGCTCTGGGTCTGGGCTTCTCAGGTCAGCCACTGGGACTATACTAATGGTCACTGCCTCAAACCTATGTCAGAGCTTCATGGGGCAGAGTGCACCTATCATGAGCTAGGACTCCACCCCAGCCTCTGAGAGTGCTGTAAACAGAGAACTGAGACTCTGATTTGGAGCTCTTTGAGGTTCATTTGGTTGGCTCGAGGTATTCTCTGAGTCTCAGTCTACCAATCTGTAGAATGGGTTCCAGCGATGGACAGAGCAGCCAAAAATGTAGGTTAGATGATAACAAGGTGAACATTTCTGAGTTTTTATCATGAAAAACTCATGCTGATCTCTTAGTTATAGGGTAAAAAGAGAAGACAGTTGCACATAGGATATGAGAGGGCATTCCTTATTGTTGCAGGAGGAGGAAGACAAGACAGGACCATGCCAACTCCTATAGGTCTTTGTCACAGTGATGAAAAATAGCTGAACACAATCCCCCTATTTGTTTACTCAACAAGAGTTTATATACATTCTGATTAAACAAAATACATTAAGTAAGATATACTCTTGCCTCAAGAAACATAGATCCAGTAAAACAGGAGATTATTCAGATTTTCCTTCTTTTGAACTCTTGATGAGTTATGCATGCTGACCTTGAACTTCCTGAGCCTTGGTTTCTCTGTGTTAAAAACTAGGGCAACAGACATGGCCCCTTTGTGGGGTGCTATGTACATGGACTTGTGCATCAGCCTTGGACAATTGGTACTCTAGGAGCCCTGTCACCTTTGTCCTATGGGCTATGGCTTTCCTGTCCCTGGCTCATTGGACAGGAGCCCATGGATGGCTGCCAGACACCTGCAGCTGCCTGGGGCTGGGGAGAAAGGAGAGATGGAAAGCGAAGCCTAGCTATTCCTGTCAGTGAACTCAAGTGTCAGCCCACAGATGGCCCATGGCTGCTGACAAGCCAGGCTGTCAGCAGTGGTGGATATTAACACCTCTGGATGCTGAGTGACACCGTCCAGACACAGGGGACCGGGCAGGCACTTGGAGGAAGGAGACAGGCTGGCATTACCTTGCGGTGGCTCTGCTCTACTCTCCCACTTCTTCTGATCCCACTGAAGACACTGAGCTCCAGGCCCTGTGGACGTTTGCCCCTCTAGCCTTTTTATGCTGTTGGTGGGAGACTAAGACGTAGACTTTGCTTGTTAATGTGTGAGGCCTTGGTTGCCTCTGCCTTTGCCTAAAGGGTGGGGAGGCGGTAACACAGTCTGTTGTATACAGTCTGCATATACATGGATATAGTTCCATTTGCTAGACTTCTATGCCACTCAACTCTGTTCCCCAAGACGGTGGTATTTGTAGGACTCAGGGCAGGATAGAAGGTGACTCTGAGAATGGGCAGGACTGAAGAATTCTGAGAATGGAGCAGAAGTAAATCCTATAACCAGAGATAAACCTGAAGACCAATGTGCTTATTATGACCTTCCTGTAAGTATGTGAATATACATTCCCTTCTCTCTTCTCCTTCCCCACTTACGTCAGCACACACACACACACACACACACACACACACATGCTTCCAAGTCAGAGTTTAGCTACCCTCAAAGTCACATCCACGACTTCTTGAGGAAAGAAAGCCACTTACTCTTGACTTCTGTCCTTTCCAGAACTCCCTGCTGTAGCCTCCAAGCCTTGGTGCTCTGCCTGTGGGCACCTACGGCAGCAGGCCTGCCTGCTGCCTATACGACACACAGCTGAGGCCATGCATGCTAGTGCTTCCCCCTGGCCCTGCAGAGACCTTGTGCACATCCTCCCATTTCCCACTGTGCCCCAGAGCAAGTGCTGGAGGCAGGCCTTGCACTTGTTTTCCATCACCTCCCTCCCACCAAGACGCCTTGGTGCTGAGAGGCTGGGGACTCCCCTGCAGACACTAGACTAACTTAATTAAATGTTTGCAAAATGCTTTGAGACACCCCTGGGCAATGTGCTGGTTAAGTGCAAAGCATTATCATTATGATGCAGGCACATTCCCTTTAATGAGCAGAGATGCTGTACTGAGAGACCCCTGGAAAGGCCAAGATGAATCAATGCATTAGGACACAGGCCATTGATTGGAATGGCTGCTTGCATGTTCATGGGAAATGATAAGTGACAGTCAGACGGCACACTGAAATCTAACATGGAGAAAACCAGCATATTTGGCATTTCAATGGACAGAGTCTCTGAAATGGCCTGAGCGGTCATTCTTGAACCTTTAGTCCTAGAGAATCTACAAATGCTGTTTTACCACTCCTGGGAGTTTATTTAGTGGTTATACTAATGATGAAGGTCTTGTGCTTTATAATTTACCAAGAGATTGTGAGATAGGCAAGGTAGATGTTGCCCAGTTCCGATTTTATCTTTTCCTTGCTTAAAACCCTATGCAGGGGCCGCCCGGTGGCGCAGCGGTTTAGTCTGCGCTTGGCAGCCAGGGGTTCGCGGGTTCGGATCCCGGGCGCCCGCTGACGCACTGCCTGTCAGCCACGCCGTGGCGGCGTCCCATATAAAGTAGAGGAAGATGGGCACGATGTTAGCCCAGGGCCAGTCTTCTTCAAGCAAAAAAAAAAAAATGAGGAAGATTAGCAACGGATGTTAGCTCAGGGCTGGTCTTCCTCACATTAAAAAAAAAAAAAAACCCTATGCAGACTCTTGGTTACCTTTAGAATAGAGTCTGAAGTACTCAACATGCTCCATAGGCCATGACCTGGACCTGCTCCCATTTAACTTCATCTCTCACCTCTCTCTTCTCCCAGCTCCTGGTTGTAGTCACTCTGGACTCTCCCAGTTCCTCAAGGACTTCACTTGTGAGGTTACCTGAACTTGGAAAATTCTGATCCTCTTACCACGTTGTTTCTGGCTAAACATCCCTTCCATCCTTCAGGGCTCAGCTTAAATTTTGCTTTCCCAGGAGCGCATTCTCAATGTTCTAAAGTAGGTTAGGTATGCTTCCTAGTTACCAAGTCCGTGATACCAGGTTTCTCCTTTCTAACACTGCGAGTCTGTATGTTTTACAGTAATTCTTTGTTTTTTTTTTAAGTCTCTCTTTCCTCCCTAGACTGTGGTCCATAAAGGTAGGGAACACAACCATTTTGTTCTCCAACACATCTTCAGTGCCTAGCACAGTGACAGATATAGCACAAGTGCTCAAAAAGTATTTGTTAAATGAACGAATGACTGGATGAATAAATGGACAAATGAAGGGGTAACCAGCCAAGGTCACACAAATACTAAGTGTCAGCTTATCTATTCTATCATTCTGTTCCATCCCAATGAATCCTCAGAGGCATGTGGGACCCTGGGTCTCAGCCTGCCCATCAGTTTCCCCATCTGCAGAGCAAGGACAGAGAGGCTTGGGGATATGCTTCGCTAATGGGAGATGGAAATGTGCAAAGAATGCTTATAATCATTACTCATTCCAGTGTTCATGCTTTTCAATAAACACCAGCTCCGAGCTACCAACCAAACACACATGCAGCAGCTCAGAGCTGGAGCTCCGTGTTTTTGGATCTCACATCTCATGTTGCGACAGACACGCCTGAGAGTGAGAGTCATTCCGTAAACACAGATGTGGACCCTGATGTGGGCTATTGGCTTAATATAAACCAAAATTACTCAGCAGATTTAATCAGAGTGTCTGTTGAAGTAGCCCCAATTATTTGAAATTTAGAGTCATGCTCACGGTGCCAACAAGTACACACTGTACCAATACAAGGAGGAATCGTGTTGTTCACAAGAAGTGAAAGGTTGGGTTAGGAATAGGAAAATGCTAAAAGCGTAGGAGTAAGTGGTGCTTGAGCAATTGATACTTAAATGGGTTGATGTTCACATGGAAAAGGTAAAAGGGGGCTGAGATAGTCAGAAGGAATAGAAAAAGGGCTTTCTCACCTCTAGTACCTAGACACTTTTCATAGTGTGGCCTATTTCAGAGCTGCTGGTGCTTGGCTGTGGGATTCTGCACAGCAGGGATCTAGGCTTATTCATCTCTGAGTATACTAAGTACCAAGCACATCCACTTATTTGATATGTTACTTACTGAGTGATTTCTATGTGACAAGCACTATGCTAGGCATAGGAATGCAATATCTGAGCAAAAATTTTTATGGAACCTGCTCTCATGAAGTTCACAGTCTAGTGGGAGGGACAGACATGCATCAAGTAAATACCTATATGATTATCTCACAACTGAGATAAGGCTGTGAAAGCGGAAGTATGTGCTGCTATGATTGCCCATAAGAAGGGATTGATCTTGGCAGGGAGGCTACAGAAGCCTCTCTTGTGAAAGTGAAAATCAAGCTGAGATCTGAAGGGTAAAGTGTGAAAATTGTCCTCACCCAAGGGGGAAGAAGAGGGGAAAAGGCAGAGTGAATAGAACATGCAGAGGCCACAGCAGAAAGGATCAGAGGACATTCTCCTATTTGGCTGAAGTGTAGAGGAAGGGAGTGTAGTGCAAGATGAGGCAGAGGGCTGGGAAGGGTTCAGAAGATGCAAAGAGCCCTTGAAGATCATGTTAATCATTTTGATCTTTATTCTAGAAGTGATGGAACACCGTTGATGTGATTTATGTGGTGGAGGTAAGGATCATGAGTTCCATTTTTGAATCTGGTTCTTGTTGCAGTTTGTAGGATGGATTAGAGGTGAGCAAACATGGAAGGTGTAGGGCAGTTGAGAGGCAACTGCAGTAGTTCAAAAGGGAAATGACAGTAGTAGTTCAGATGGGAAACAGCTGGTGGTGGTTGGATTGGAGACACAGATGACTTGAGAGCCTTTACAGGAATGTCATAGGTGTGCCATATATGTCTGAAGAATCTGAATCTAAAAGTAAACCCTCAATTAGCATTGATAGACCCTTTGGGAGCATTGAGAAGAGTATCTGTCCTCAAATTCCTGCTTACAAGCCATCTCTTTTGGTTTAGATGTAATCTTGCCCTGGAACAAGGAATAGGTCATTTTTGGAAATTCCAGCATTCCTGGAAGTCTAATAATTTCAATTCCTTGATATACTCTCGGTGTCTAATGTAGGAGCTTAAAATTGCATCATTCAATTTCCCAATCCAACAAAAGGATTGCAAAGAGTGGTCTTGTCTGCTACATCTTACCTATGATTCTTTCCTCCTGGAAGAAAGAGAAGTTTTGGTTGGACTCTAGAGTGATTTGTGGGGACCAAGATGCAAACATTTCACAAATATTATTGTGGTGATGGAAAGCATGCATGATCCCCCCCTCTCCGCACCCCCCCCCCAAGATCAACTGTCTGGATAAATTACATCAATTTATTTAGAAAAGTAAAGCTCCCTGGAACTGAAAGGGACCTTGGAGACTGTCTAATCTAGTCCTTTTATTTTACAGATGAGGACAAAGAGTCAAAGGGAGTCTAAGTATCTTATCCAAGGTCACAGAGTCAGTGACTGAAACAACTTTGCACATAGAGTTTTCAATAACCTGTGTTCACAGCCTGCCTGGTGTCATTTCAGCATGACGGTGAAGGGCTGAGCTGAACTTTGCCTCCCAGTCTGGTACCCTATTGGAAAATGGACTTGTAATCTTGGCCACTACTCTGTTTCCTTGATGCTCTCTAATCTTAGTGCACAAAGAATATTGTGGTACAGGGCAACTCCACAGTATCTTACCCAAGGATTAAGAAGAGGGGTCAAGAAACAAAAGAGAATCCTTGTCCTTTTCAGAGGCTTTCTCGTACTATGAAAGATCTTCGTAACTGAACTGGGAGGTGTCTCAGAATCAATCATTTCTTGATATGAGGAAGGATATGCTTAGGATGGTACAATACCAAATTCCAGATATGTGTTGACCTGTTTGTTTTACACACTGTGAAAGGCACCTGCCTTTATCCTCACTATTCCGCTATTTTTAACCTATCTGTTTGGGTTTGCTCTGCACTAAGCTAGAGAAAATCCACACTGAGAATGCCTTATTCTCTGTATTAATGATTCATGTTTAAATGGTGACTTACAGTGTACAAAACACACCCATGTACATCATAACTGTCCTGTATGCTAGTGAGTGAAAGAGCCAGAAGAGCCAGGTGTTTTTACTTCCCCAGTCCTACATCATCGCACTGTCATCACAATTAACATGGGCATGGGCACAATCGAAACTTTAGGTTCAAAAGAGCTGCAGCTAAATGCAGAATGGAAAGCAGGAATCAGAGGCAAAGACATGCCAGATATGATCAAGGGTGAATGCAATGATGGATATAAAATGGTAGGATTGCTGAAACATGACAATGGTGGGGCCAAGCACCTAGGAGTATTTCTTTTTCTAGGAAGACAAGTGTAAGGAAGCCTTTGGCTTCTCTGAACAAACCACCCTGGTTCTTCTGAACAGTTTAGTGCCAAGGGATTTCCCACACTCCTCAAAGAGAGGGGAATGTTGGAAGAGAGAATGTGGCAGATGGAAATAGCCCATCAGCCTACAGCCTCCAAGAGAAGCTGGAGTTTCCTTGGGAGTCCCTTGGCTTTATCCCATGGAGAAGAGAGTGCCCAGTCTTACTTGGCGTTGGGGTGGATGCCTCTTTGGATGAGGCCCAGATGGCAAGAGATGATGAAAACAACTATCAAGATTCTACATTTTCCCTGATGGACGCTTCTTTCCTTTTGTATGGGGCAAAGACTTGGGAGTCACAGGGCACTGCCTTACAACTGCCACCAGTATGGCCACCACAATGTTCATAAAGATTGGACCACTTCTTTATCATGACCCAGATGACTGTTTCTTTCCTTCTTTCACTTAAATTATTTATTTTTAAAGTAGGCTATTAGTCTTTCTGCCATCACCTGTGAGAGAACATGGAAGCACTGACCTAGTAAGCCAAAGACATGGCCTCTGGTTTTGTCTCTGCCCTTAGGGACTGAATGGCCTTGGGCAAGAGGTCCAACCTCTCCAGGACTCTTAATCCTCTTTGTAAAACAGGAAAACAGAACTGCTTTACCTACTTCCCAGGGTGGCTGTAAGGTTATAAGAGATGTATGATAGATGTGCCCTCTCTGAAGTGCTGTACAGCTCCTGGTTGTCAGATCTTAGTGCACCATTTGGGTTGACCACTTCTGCCTGAGTATTTCTCTCTTTTCCTGTGTCAACCTCCTTACTCCTGATTTTTTCTCTTGCTCTGACTGTCATTGGTTTTGGTTATAATTAGCAGTGGAGCACATACCAAAGTGCCTGTGATATTTGTTTTGGAGTAGGAGACCCATTTCAGGGAACTCCTGCATTCACTTGCCTAGGCTTAAAGCAGTGCATGGTTGGCTTCTTTTTCCATGGAGAGTGCTGGTAAGTGGTTTATGTTTCCCCAGCTGAGCTACTCTGGCTCTGCTAAGAGCTCTGCTTTTTGAGTTGGGATGAAAGAAACCCAGATGGGGTCTAGAAGAGCTCCAGTATGGAGCCTAAAGTCAGGTGAAAAGTGCTCTGCAGCTCTATGAGCACTAGGTCTGGGCTGCTGACGCCTGCCTCCTAAGCTTGCTGTCACTACTAAAAGTAGAATTTCAGGGAGCAGTGTGTAGATGGAGAGAATACTCCAGTGGAAAGAGGGGTCTTCTTTGGCTCTCCTGAACACACACTGGAGAAGAGACTAATTCCTGCCCATGTGGGCTGATTAGTGAGTCTCTAGAAATTAGATTTCTCTTTGGCTAGGCCTGAGGGAAAACTATACAGCATCACAGGTCCCCACAAACCCACGCAGCCTATGCTGGGCTGAATCCAGAAGGAGATCCATTGATTCAGTGGTATGCTTGGGTGGTAGAAAGAGGGTAATTTCCACAGTCATGCATCTGTCTTATTCCTTGCCCTAATCCAACATGTTCAGCTTCTTGGTAGCCTCAAAAAAAGACCCAGCCTAAGTGGAGATGGTGAGCTGGTGGACAGTTCTGAAAATGGCCCTTGAGATCAATAACCAGCCAAGCACACTGCACTTGGTAAGAGTCTTTCTGTTTGTGTCACTGGGCTGTCTTCTGAGTAGATAAAGCCTGCAGGCCTTGACTGCAAGCCAGGTCTTTGGAGTAGAGTAGAGCTTGCTTGTACCTTAACCACATACTGAGTCTTTGTCTCATCTGGGGTGGGGTGGGGCATGCTCTAGCTCCCGTTTGGAACTAGAACATTTGTTTTTCATGGGATTTTAATATTCATAAAGATTTCTGGGCCTAGCTTTGGATGGGCAGACACTCAGAGATATAGGAATGCACCACTTGGTTTTGAACTGTTCAGATCTCAACCCTCAGTCCAAGTCTCACTCATATGCATCAGAAGCTGTGTTGATGTGGTCAAGTTCCACAGAAATAATGGATGCTTCTTTGGAAGCCAATCAGCTAGGCAGAGCATGAAAGTCAGGCTTTTCTGGCAGGCACATCTGTAGATTATAGGTACAGAGAGACCCTTGACATTTCCACCAAGTTAGTCTTCCAGAGCACCATTGAAGTCTATGTGTGTTTGGGAGAGCAAGAACTTTTTTTTGGTAGCAAAATAAAATTTTATACTGTGGTTGAAGAGCAGAAGTAGTGGAAGGGAGTTCGGGAGGATAGGGGAGAAATCAAAGATACGTTATAGCTTCTTTTCCCTTGTAAATGCATCCTACACTCCCTATTATTCTTTATTTTCAATTCTTAATGACTGTTTTTTTCCTCCTGCTTTTTGATGGGGACATCTGGGAAGAGAGTGACTGTGACAGATTTTTCAGTAAAGAGAAAGCTCTTTAGTTTAACTTGTCCTTCTGTTATGACTCCAGATGTTGGCTGTAGGGCTTGGTTAGCTATCAACAGATCTTTCACTTGGGACTTTATTTTGCTCAAAGAAATGAATACAAAAGAAATATCTTAAATACTCTCTCAAAATTCCTTGAACTTTCCTCCTTTGTATTGCACTGAACAATTGGTAGTGGATGACAAAGTCATTGTGAAGCCAGAGAGCAAAAGTTAGAGCTGGAAGGAAAGGAAGAAAGTGGAACTAGGAATGACTGAAAGCCAAAGACAAGGAAGGATAAAGGTGAAGCACCAGGCTACCAGGCAAGAGGGTGCAGGGTCAGAGACAGAGGCAGAGGCTGAGCAGCCACCCAGCAAGTAGAGCTGATAATGCACTAGGAAGAAGAAAGTCTAAACCCTGGGGATGCTCCTGCATCAGAGTACCTTCTCAGTGTTGAGGTGGTGGATAGAGTCTTTCAGTGACTGTCAGTCACTGGAGAAAAAACCTCTGTGGGCAAACCCCTGCCCAAGGCACCAGCAGGCAAGCCATGCAACTCAGAAACATCAAAACTCCAAGGAGTAAGCACAGGGCATCTTGGTACGTATAACAACTGTCTGCCTTCCAACCTACCCCTGCTTATCATCCACCCATTAGCACATGTCACCCTCTATGTCTCCTTTTGGTCAATCATTTTTGCTAGTAAGTTAACCACCCTTCCTCTTGGTTCATCTTTTTTGATTTTGTCTAGAGTCCTACAGGTTTGGTTGCAGTTAAGTGAGTGGGAGCCGATCCCCCACTCCCTGAAAAAAGTAATCTTTTTTCTTTTGAAGGTTGTCTCTCTGTGACATCAGAAGCAGCAATGTCATAGGACTCCACTTTGGAGTGCTGGAGAAAAGCATTGTTTCCTGGACCTTGTGATCTTCCAATTGCTGGATGTCAGACATGGAGAAGATTTAAGAATTCTTTAGCCTTCCTTGCTAGTTTGGTAGATGATGCTCAGCCAGGCAGACATCTCGATTGTTCTCTCCCTGCACACACTCATGGCTACCGGTACCCCTTTAAAAAGCTGCTGCAGTTATTCACTTACTCAGTTTGGGTGGTAAAATCCTCCAGTCCCCAACTTCTCTTCTTTAGAAATACCTTACTCTTGCCTGGGATGCTTCCTCCCGTTCAGTTCTATCTTCTGGCTGTCCCATTGCTGTTTGGCCCCTGATGCTGATGGCTTTGCTGAGGAGTTTGCCCAGCTCTAATTAGTTTTCTTCCCCCAGGACAATGCCTCAGATCACTTCCCGCAGCTTCAATCTTGCTACCTATAATGTTCTATTTATGTGGTCCAGAGCCCTATAGGCTCTGTTGCAGTTAAGTAGGTGGGAGTCTATCCCCCTCTCCCTGACCCCAACTGCCCTTTATCCATCAGAATAGTTCCAGCTTCACTTGTTTTATATCATCACTTTTCACTATTAAACAAAAAGGAAGTAAGACCCACTGTACTACCAATAGTCTCTGAACTTTTTGTTTTAAAGCATGTATACAATGCATCTATTTATATAGAATATATGTCACTATGCATACATGATGACAAAAAGGAGAAGATAAAAATAAATAAAAATAGGAATTCTAATATTCTTTCCCCTCATATCATTGTAACACTCAGAGCATCCCTGGGGGCAAGCATCACTTTGGAGACCGCTGCACTAAGTCATGCCACATCCTTGGGACTAGAATCAAGATAGAAATGTCAAATCATCCTTGGCAAAATGCTTCTAATGGCTCAGCTCTGGCTGCTTCTCTCTGAGACTTAGCATCGGGATGTGTCTTTGGCCACAAATCACTCTGGATATTGGTACAATATAGTTGCTATGGCAGACGACCCCATCTTGCAGCAGCTGTAATGTCCTTCAACAATACTATCTTTGTGGTAAAAATGAGTAACATATTAGTGGATACAGATCCACATCAACAATATTCTCTTGTTTATCAAAAAAGACCATTGATGGGAAATAAATACAGAACAGTCTTTGGAAGAAGAACAAGCTAAGGACAGGAACCATCCATCCCAACTGCTCATGATTCTCCATCTTCAGAGTTCTCACCCTTTCCTCCCTGTCCTAGCTCTTCTCCAAGGACAACATAACATAGAGACACTGAGGTCTTAGCTTTCCTGATTTAGCTTGGAAAGTACCCTTTCCCCTGAGAAAAAATCCAGCTGAGGTAGGGTTAGAATTTTTCAAAAGAGATATTATTAAACCATACTAATGGAGATACACAGAAAGGAGTAAAAATGGGAAAAATTGGAAATAGATACATTTTCCTGAGCATAGTTTTTGTAGTTTCTGAGGTGACTGAAGTCTTGTCCCAGCATTGGTGGCAGCTATGAGAATGTGTCTCTCAGATCTTTGGCTGTGGGAAATGTAACTGACCAGGCACCCTGGCCTCTGCTTTCTGAAGTCTATTGCTGTGCTGGCTTTGAGGCCGTGTTTCTCACAGGCTGCTCTCAGCCAGTGACTGAGCGAGGGAGAGGTACTAGTTCAGGTCTGTTCTTGGGAGACATGGTGTCCTCTGATGGGCCACTTTGACACAAGGCTCCCCAGGGGCCTTGCCAAACCTTCCTTAGAACTACGCTATGTTCTCTGCTTCCACCCAATCTTCCTGCCTGCTTCTTTCTCACCCTCACTAGGGATGAGACTGGCACTGCAGTCTGCTGGGTCCCCTGGAGTATTCCAGTGCCTTTCCCATTTTCTTTCACAGATATTTCCTCTAATAAATGTCTTGCATATTTAGTCCTGTCTTGATGTCTGGTTCTTAGAGGACCCCAACTAACGCAGTGTTGCTGGGCTAACCATGGGTATGCAAGCCAGTGTTTTACTCCACATTTCAACCGTTTCTAGTTTGATGTTGTACCATCCCATTCTGCAAAGTTGAGCTAGGACTTGTGGGCAGCACTATGAGATCTGTGCAATTTTCGATACCAGTAGAAACTTGCTGTTTTGGATTCTCCTAGGCAGAATCCTGGAGCCCTGGCCCTTAGAGGCCCTATTGTGACCCTTGAGTAAATGAGATTTTTTTTAACATGTCCCTCAAAATTTCTCATGGGTTTCTGGCTTTTCTGGACTGATCATACCCTTGACATGATCTACATCCATTTGGAAATCTAACCCACAGCTTACATTTATTTCTCATTTCCCTGGTTTGTTACCTGGAGCATATTCACTACGTAGTTTGTAAAGCTGCTTCTACCCTTCAGTAATGCTTCAGTTTTTAATTGTTATGGGTTTGTGTTAGCTTCTTGAACTTGATTTTCCTAATGTCCCTATGGCATGACTTTCCTAATGTTTGCACTATTGACACTTTAAACAGAGTACTTCTTTGTTGGGGGGGCTGCCAGTACCTTGTAGGATCTTCAGCAGCATCCCTGACATCTACCCATCAGATACCAGTAGGACCCCTTGAGTTGTGACAGCCAAAAATGTCTCTCGACGTAGACAAATGTCTCTTGGGGGACAAAATTGCTCCTGTTTGAGAATCACAGTTGTATGGTGTTAAATGGTCAGTATGGTATCCTAGCAACTCCTCTAACTTCTGTCAGTTGCCTTTCTCCCAGCTAATGAAAGATCACCTTCTCTTCGTATTTCATAGGCCTGCCCTTCTGATCTGTTCTGGTTTCAAGTCTGTGAGAAGCTTCTAGTTCTCCGTTTATTTGTTTCACTAAAAGTTGGTTTATCCAGAACCTATAAATGAGGTCATCAATTTCTTGATCTTTTCCAGGTGCTCTCTGATGAATATTTTATAGGAATGGCTAACAAGAGAAACATATTTGATAATAATACTGTTAGATATAATAGTAGATTTGTTCTCTGGAATGTTATGTCTGGTATAAAACAGATATGAAAAGTCTTAAGCCATAACTAAATTATTAACTTAGCTGGACTGACTCTCTCATTGAGCATACAATTGTTATTAGCCAAACTGTTCCAGCAACTTTTCTTTAGGGCAGACTTAGATTTTAGTCTATTAGCTTGAGGGTAGTCCAAAGTGGGAAAGACAGCCCAGATAAGATTCCTATAGATAAATACCTATAACTAAACTAAAATGCAATCTCTAAAAATTAGTGGATTGTAAATCATAGTGTAGACCTACCTACAATTATGGCAGTAGCATTTTGAGATCAGGTAAAAGTACTGAGCCAATTTGAAAAGAAAGGCATCCCTTACAATCAAGAAGTGAGAATGGTCCTAAATATTAAAAAGGACTCTTGACTAAAGTTTTTCGGTTATTTCTTAATGAAATTTCTGAATGTCTTTGACAGGACATTCAGAATATTCTGTATTTATCCACAATAATTTTAGTAACAATGAATGTCAAGAGCTCCAGGTGCGGGGGAAGGGAGCAGATGCAGCTAAGGTGGAGTGGAGCTGGCAAAACCACAGTAGGAATGTTTGACTGAACTCTCTCTCTTTATCCCCTTTTGGGAGTAGCCAGTGGGCCAAAGCATCAAGCCCATATTCAAGAGGTCAGTGTCTTAGGGCTCCAAGCCTAGGGAGAAGCCAAAATGCCTTTCTTGCAAGTAACTATTGCAGAAGACATATCTGACAATTAATTGGCCTCCCCTGTATCAGTTTCTCATTTGTGTGCAAGCCGCTTATGACCCCACTACAAACACTGATCATGCTGGACCTCTAAGGCCTTGCAGATGCTCGATGATGTGATCTGTTTCCATGGTTCTGGGATGTCTTTCTTATGTTCTTGACCAGTCTTAAGACATCTCTTCACTTTGTAGAATGTGTGCTCCAATGTTCTGCATTCCAATTCCCTGTCTGTTGAGGAATCCTTCTCAGCCCTAAAGGGGCTTGGTGTGTAAGGACTGACCTTTCGAGATTCTGAATCATACCTTTCTTTCTGTATTCAGCCATCTCCGCTGGCCTGATTTCTCTGTTGCTGTGTTGTTGACAACAAAATTTTAGAAGCTAAACTGTTAATTTCTGTGATCTAGCTCACTGATTAGGTTCTTTTCATGAACCATTATAAATGCCAAATTTGGTTTAGGTAAAAGCTACTTCATTGTGAAACTTTTAGACAATGATTAATTCTACAAGGTCATTTGTGCAACAGGCACCAGTTGAGCACTTACTCTCTACTAGGCACTAGTGGCTCAGGAGAGTGAGACGACTAAGCCAAGGTCACTCTCCTTGAGTGCTTCACTCAGGGAGAGATGGTCCTGTAAACACACAACACATCACCACGTGATATCTCAACAAGTTTTTGCACAGACAGTCTTATGAAAGCATAACAAAGGAAGAAATTACCTCTCTACGTTTCATCAGGGAGGATTCCCAGAGGATGGGACATTGAGTGGGTTTTCAGGGGTAGAAGGTCACCTCGTGGAGAAGCCAACCAAGAATTGCATTGTCTGGGGATTGGTTGGGAAATAGAGATGAGGGTGAAGTGGTGAGAGAGAGAGGTGCGGGAATGATCTAAGATATCCTTCAAATAGCAGTGTTGAGAAAATGGGAGGGCTTTGTAATCCAAGTAGCAATGCTCTCACCACGTTATGGATTTGGTTTGTGCAATTTAAATGTCAGAAAAATGACTGGTGGTGCTGGTGAAACTTGAACTTTTAACAACCCCGTGAGTTTCTAAATGTCCATATTACGAATGGAGTCAAAGGTATGAGAAATTTGTTTTTTTGTTTTTCTATGTTTTGAGCTTCATACATTATCAGAGAGGCATGATGCATTTCCCTTCAGATTCTTCTATTTTTTACCTTCAGGATAGACTTGCAACCTCTAGGTTTATGAATTCCAGAAAGCAGGACAGATAATACTAAATTGTCCTATATACCTTGAAGGGTTTGTTTTAATTGTAGGGTGTGTGCAAATTTCAGGATAAAGGTAGTTTTAATTGCTCACTGAGATCTTGAAAATGGGTTCACATGGCTATTGCTCTTTAACTTCATTCATTTAACAAATATATAGTGAGGACCTGGCCTGGATCAAGCACTTTTCTAGGACTTTGAGATCAATCACAAATAGAACAAAGATTCCTCCCCTAAGGAAACTTGTATACTAGTGGGGAAATCAGGTAATGGATAATAAACATAGCATGCAGGTATATTTTATAGTACATTGGAAGATTGGAAGTAATATGGAGAAAAGGAAAAAGTACAGCAGAGTAAGGAGCCTGACTGGGAATCTTGGGGAAGAGAGTTGTGATTTTAGCAGGGCAGTCTGGGTAGGCCTCGTTGAGAAGACCACAACTGAGTGGAGACTTGAAAGAGGTGAGGAAGTTTGCTATGAGGATATCTGAGGGAAAGAGCATTCCAGGCAGAAAGACTGGCTAAAGACTCTGGTGTGAGTGGAATCTACCTAGTTTATTCAAGGAAAAGCAAAGAGGCAAGTGTGACTCAAGCAGAGTGAGCAGATGGAAAGTAGGAATAGGAGGTGTGGTCAGAGAGGTAATGGGGCCCCAGTTAAATAAGCTTTATACTCCTCTGTAAGGAGTTTGGCTTTCACTCTGAATTAGACTAGGAGCTTTTTCAGATTTTTGAGCAGAATAACGTGACCTCACTTTGTCTACAAAGATCATTCCAGCTCCTGAAGGATAGAAGCAGGGAGACCAGTTAGGAGATTATTGTCATAATCCAAGCCAAAGATGATGGTGGCTTGGACCAGGATGATAACAGAGAAGATGATAGAAGTAGTTCATGGCTATATGTTGAAGGCAGAGCTTCCAGGCTGGCAGATTGAATATGGGGTGAGAGAGAATGCACTCAAGGAGGACTCCAAAATGTTTGACCTGAACAATTGGAAGGATAAAGTTGACATCAACTGCAATGGAAATCTGTGGGTGGAATGGAGTTTTGGGGAGGAGGGGCCAGGAGTTTATTTTGGACATGTTGAACTTGATATGTCTATCAGACATGTAGGGTGGGCAGTTGGATATGTAATGAGTTTGGAATGCATGTATGTGTGTGTGGAGGGGAGGGGTCTGGGCCAGAGATCCACACTTGGAGTTTTTGGTGTATAGATATTTAAAGACACAAGGCTAAGTGAGATCATAAGGGGAAAGAATACAAAAGAAAAGAGAAGTCCAGAGACTAAGCTCCGGGGAGCTTCAACTTTAAAAGAGGTCAAGGAGATGATTAGGAAGAAGCATAAAGAGTTCATCTATGGTAACATTTGGTTAGGTTGGTACATGGGTCAAGGCAACAACCAACAATGAGTGATATGCAGGCCTTATTAGACACCAACTTCTTCATCACATGTCATCCCAAACCACTTTAGTATACAACTAAGGGAACACAGATGGTGTCATTAAAGTACAGGCCCCATTTGTAATGCTCTCTAAAGTATTTACTGCTACAGCATGAAGAGAAGCCCAAGACTGGGGGAGGCTGAGTCTATGCCCACAAATGATTAGTATCATAAGGGACCTTAAGATCATTTAAACCAAACAGCTTGATTTACAAATGAGAGGCTCATGTCTCAAAAATGAACTGATCTAACCAGATTCACACAGCAACTTGTGGGATAATCAGGTACAGAAATGAGGTCTAATTATTCCCAGTTCAGGGCACTTTCCTCTCCACCATCTTTTCTCTTGTTGAGAGTTTACTACAGATCATACCAAAAAAATAACTGTGAAAATCTGAAAGCCTTTCTTCTCAGTCTGCAATGGCAAGACTTGGAACCATAAACACAAGCGAAGACAAGGGGTCTTCCAGGGTTTTGGTCCTTGGCTTCTCAACTTTGCCTCTAGATGTGCACTTCCTGCTCAGTGACCAGCTTAGAGCAAGTTGAATCGTTGCACAGATGCATAGCTGCAATTTTAGAGATGTAAAATTATAAGTAAACCTTTAGCAGATTCTCCATTTAAGAACTTCTCCTATAGTTTGGCTAATGTGTCTGATTTGAAAAGTGAATATAGGCATGATGTAGACCCCAATAGCCTTCAAGAGGAGGCACCCAAGAGGTGGTGCCTCACACAGAAAAGGCGTTCAGTAGTTACTTATTGAGTAAGTATCTTGAGGGGTGACTCCACCTAGTAGAAACATTTTATGTAAGAAGGTTAGCCGGAGAGGAGAGAATCCATGGTGTTGCTGACTTCCCATATACCCTCAGGCACCTTCTTAACCTCTCTGTGACTTCATGTTTCTGCCTAAGAAATAAGATTGGGGCTGCTGACTTAGATCAATGGGAGAAGGTTAATTGAGAGTAGTCATAGAAAGCATTAGAGGGTTTCAAGACAATTTCAGTGTAAATACTGAACAGCATTGTCACCACTGCCAAATTGCAGTGAGAAGTCTTGGGTAAGTCATGAGGGAGTGTTGGGAAGCGTAGCCCCTTCTGTCTGTCTTGTACTCCTGACTGGGTGGCAGTGGGGTGATGGCGAGCAAGAGGTAGGAAGCCCAGCAAGCTGTTAGTAGCCCGCAGCTCTTTCCTTGCTGTTGGGTATGTGCCCAGTTGCATCCTGACACAGGCAGATGAGATCTGTGCTGCAAAGCCACAGGAGAGATGACATTTGACAGATCTCTCCACAATTGCTTCCCTTCTTCCCACTCATCCATGTGATCAGGGGGCCAGGGCCAATCCCTTAACTAAGCCAAACAGAACATCACTCACAGCAGCCCCAGCCCCTCAGCTGATTCCTGAGGTTGAACTCACAGTGTGCAGGGAGGTCAGCCAGGGTCAGGTCTACTGAGCCTGCAGGCATCTGTCTCCAAGGGCATGGGGCCCTTTCTAAAACTGCCTCACCCACTCACTCCATGTGGGAAACTGGAGGCGGTAATGACCCTGGATCATTATGCAGAAAGTGGACACGAAGGCTCAGGGAAAGAAGACACCAATGTCGAATGGCTCTTGTTATCAAGGTGTGCTTCCTGCACCAGCAGCTTAGAAATGAAGAGTCTTGGGCCCCAGCCCAGGCCTAGCTCACCTCTCTGATTTCAACCCAAGATCAAGCTCAAATACATTCTCTTTTAAGCAGCCTTTCCTGGCCACTTTATCCAATAAGAACCCTTTCACTCTGACATCCTGGAGCAATGGTTCTCAACCTTGGCTGCACATTGGAACCACCTGGAGGAGCTTTAAAATAACCCAGATGCCTACCCAGTGTAGAACAATAGATATTAGTATTTTTTTAAAGCTCCCTTGCTATCCTAATGTCTAATGTTTGTAAAAACTGTCCTAGAGCAAGCACTATCGGCCCTGACTCTTTGGGGATTTTAGTGATTTACTTTCTTGACGATCTTGTTTCTATAATCAGAGAGTAAACTACTCGAGGACAGGAATCCTCTCCTCCTGTTCCCCAAGAGTGAGCACACGTTGTACCGTGGAAGGAGCGGTAGGAATCAGGATTTGAGCTCTGTTCTTTTGAGGCAGTGACTGGCTGTGTGACCTTGGATGGGTCATGGACTTTTCTCAGCTTCAAATTCCATCTCTACAAAAGAAGATTGCACTAGATGATCCCTTAAGGTGTCTGCCAGCTCTGATGTTTTGTGATTCTCATGAGCACTTAGAAAATGCGGATTGACTATGGCCAGCCCACTGCCTTGAAGCCTGGTGTTTGACCCAAGTTAGCATGTTGTTTGCCATCCTCCTGCTCCACGGGAGTAAGATGCTGGCATTTTTCACCACTGATGTGTCTTCTCAGTGGGACGTCAGGCCTTTCATGAGGTCATTTTTACCAAGCCTTATCCTACTCCATGGTGTCGCTCAGTCTACACTGTAGCAAAGAATTAATGAGGCCCTCAGAATGAGACAGTATGGCATAGAAATAGGTCTTCTCTGTCCTGATGCCCACTCTATGCAGCAAAGGGGAAAATAGGCACAATTTTAAAATCAACCCTCACAGGTTAAAAAAGGGAAGTGGGAAAAGGATCCATAGTGCAAGGATTAAAAAAAAGATCAGAGAAGTCAGATGCCTGCTGGGTTTGGAGGGAAGGAAGTGGGTGAATGGGGACACTATGGAAACTATAGATTTGAATGGAGACATGTGATCCAGTCGAGAGGAAGGCAGCCACTCCTGAGTCCTGCATAGATGTCATCTTTGGAGGAAAGCACAATGTACATTCTCTCGCCCCCGACTCCAGCACAAAGCACCTGGGCAGTAGCATTTGCAGATGCTGATCAAACAGTAACTATTCTATTTTGGGATTCCAGGGTAAAAATTTTCTACTTATGTAGTTCAGGCAATGCCATCAGTTGCCTCTTGAAGTTGTCTCTGATTTTATCAGAGATGGTTACCACCACCTCATTGTGTCTCTTGCTGGTCAATATTCCCTCCCCATTTCTGTCTTCCCACACAATTCTCCCAGGATTCTTATCTTAGGCTCATCTAGAATAAAAAAAAATATTGCTAACCCATCCACACATTTCCTGAGGGATCGTGATGACAGAGTAGGTGGAGGAACAGAGAGGCAAAGGTAGAAAGACCATCTCTTGTCACAGAGTGTGCTGGAAGCTTTGGGGATTAGAGAGCTCATGTCAGCAAAGCCCTCTGAGCCCCCTTGCTCATTACTACTGAGCATTTTGGAGGCTCTTCTTATATGCCAAGCTATTTTCAGGCATTTGGGAATTAACCCTCTCACAGCTCTAGTGGAATTCTTTGTTCTACTCTTTAAAACTCAAACAAAGTAATTCAAGAATTTGGAGAAAACTTAGAGTTAAGACACGTGGCTTTTAGTCCCTCCTTGCTATGGACTGTGGGAAATTGGGTAAGACATTTTCTTTTCTGAGGCTTCAATTTTTTCAGATATCAGAAAAGAAGGATAACATCTGCCTTTGTCACCCCACAACATTTTCACGTGGGTCCAGGGTGCTACTGATGGAGAGATAATTTAGAAAATAGGAAGAAATTTCATGCTAACATAAGATATTATTATTCTATCATTATCCTTCCAGTTGGGTTGGTTCATACTTATTAGAAAGGCTTATTTTGTGTTTGGTAAAAACAACACTCTTAATCTCAAGGGGAAGGAATTGGTGCCAATTTCTAATCAATAGGTAGTAGTCCCATGGACCATTCAGGTTTAGTGGGAAAGAGCATGGTAGGGTAGGGTAGGAGTGGGGAGGGGGAAATGGTGGTAGTTAGAATTAATGTCCTTTTTCTAAGGAGGCAAGGAAAGGATTTTGTATTTTCTTTTCAGGGCATCAGTTCGCATCATTGCTTGTTATGGTTAATGTCCATAAGACTAGGGCTTTAAGGGCAAATGTCCATTGGTGGGAACAAGAAACTCAGTAGAAGGATAATCTGTGACTGAGACCAGATTTCTGGAATTGAGTCCAAGATGCCAATGGAAAATGGGTGTGGGTGAGAGAAACAGTGAAGAGTGAAGTGTCAAAGGGAAGGTGGGGTGGAGTGGCAGAGGGTAAACAGATTGGGAGGATGGAGGAGAATGAGTTCATGTGGACAGAAGGAGGTCCCTGGGGTAAGCATTGAGCTTAAATCAGACTGAGTCATAATCAGAAGCCTTGTCTCTATAGCCCACACCTGGGCTCTCTCCCTGTAGAATGAGGGAGAGAGCTTTGTGGCCATGGCTCACCCTCTCAAGAAAACCAGGAGCTGACAATGTGAGGATATCCCTGTCCCTGGGCAGGTGCAGTTATTTCTCTGCCCGAAGAGGATTCCTACCCCCTTCTCTTCAGGGGACTATCTTCGAGATGGTATCCATCTCGAAAGACGCTTTCTTTATTCCTTCCTACCTAGAAGTGAAATTCTTAACAGATACATGAAGAAGTTGATGTTACTTTCCTATTTTCCTAGAGAAGAAATTGAGGGATTTGGTGAGGCCAAGTGCCCTCTCTAAGGTCATGCAACACTGGGCAGTGGAAGAGCCTGCAATACCCTTAGTGCCAGAGCTCTGCCATGGCCACCAGAAGCCTGTTGCTCAGTCGCTGTGCCTGTTACATTCATCTTTCCTGTCTCTTTAGGGGGTGTCTCAACCTTTCTTATTCTGTCACATGTAAGGTCCGTGTTGGCCATTTTTGCTTCTGTATTTTAATGGTTTGGACTAATTTCCACTTTATTTTTGTATTTATTTTAACACAATCACTTATAATGAGGCTAATGACATTTTGTCTCCATGGTGGTGCATTTTAATTTGGTCTCGGAAATGTCAAAGCTATCAGGCAATTTGGTATCTCAGAAACACAAAACGTGGCAGGGACAATAGATTCCTCTCTCCATCATTCCATCTCCCTTGTTATCTGCTAGCTCCTGGGGCCACCCTGTCCCATTTGGCTGCTTCTAAATGCTGGCATGGATGGAGATCAACAGTAAAACATTGCCAAGACAAAAGGCGAGGGCTCCAGCAGATGGACTCTTTCCAGCAAGTGCAGTTAACACAATTAATCAGATCTCAGCACTCGAGCTAAGTTTGTTATGACAGAAGCAGGGTGTTATTTTCCTGGTGGCGTTTTGGTATCAATCCTTGTCCTTCCATCCATCCTAGTGTTTTCTTTTGAGCCTGCCTGTGCTCATCTTCCTCAGCTTTCTGATTCTTTCCCTAGGAGAGGGTTGGCAAATGTTTTTTGTGACATAAATATTTTAAGCTTTGCAGGCCTCATAAGGTCTCTACCTCATATTGTTCTTCTTTTTTACAATACTTTAAAAATAGGAAGACAATTCTTAGTTTGTAAATCACGTGAACTGTCAGGCAATCTTAGATTTGGGGGTGTTTAGTGGAAGGGTTTAGAGGTATTTGGGTTGAAGAGTTTCATCTAGTTTCTTTCAGCACGGAAATCATTAAAGTATCTTTCCTGTATAACAGAGGCCCAAAGAGTTGGCTTTGCTGGGGTTGGTGGTAGGTCAGTTCTCTGATGGTATAAGTGTATGGCAAGTTTCCACAGAGATTGCTGATTTTCATTTTGTTTTACATGTA
The DNA here is from genome assembly GCA_031878705.1 of Tapirus indicus. Taxonomy (NCBI): domain Eukaryota; kingdom Metazoa; phylum Chordata; class Mammalia; order Perissodactyla; family Tapiridae; genus Tapirus; species Tapirus indicus. The sequence goes on along the minus strand of CM062924.1, from coordinate 82,256,298 downwards.
AGATTGAGGGGTTTTCCTCAGGAAGCCTGTGTTGTCCCACATTTGTCTGCAGCACCCAGGTAGTGTGAGGTCTGGGTTTGGGGCTGACTCGCTCTGGTCTTGCCTCTCTTCCTGCTCTGGCCATCCTTGCCCAGCGCTTCCTTATAGCCAGTCTCCTCTCCACCCTGCTTTGTCCTTGGAAGGAAGGAGATGGATTATCTCGGCAGATGTGGCCAGTGCTGCTTTCTCAGCTCTGAGAGCAACCACATTGTTTTCTATTCAGCACCAAGGCTTTTTTCTTGGAAGCTAATCTTGAGATGGGAATCAGAACAGTGAAAGAGAGAGAGTCTCGGGGTGGTGAATTTCCTGGTCAAGTCAGGGAAACTCCCAGCACAACCCAGATAGAACCTGTGTCCCAGGAATGGCCTCATGCGGGCTTCCATTGAGAAGCCACCCTGTCAATTTCTTTGCCAGCTTTCCCATGTAGTAAGGATACTTTATCTCTATAAAGCAGCAATAAGTGGACCGTATAATATATTTCACTTTTAATAAGGTGTTGCCAGTTGCACACACTCTGTAGAGCAATTAGTGTCAAAAGCCAATAAGCAATGGAGGGAAATGTATCTGAGTGTTTACAGACTGGAAGGATTTACAGCCGGGTTTGGAGGGGCTGTGGCCACAATGTGGAGGGTGGGGGAGGAGATGTTGACCTGTTGCATAAATCCACTGACCGCACATGTTTCTGAAACTTCTCGAAGGCAGGCCCTTGCATTGTATTATAATGCTTGTTCCTGGGGCTGAGGAGTAGTGGTGGTCTTCACAGAGCTCAAAACATGGGTTCAGGGATCCCATAGATTCGAGTTTCAAATTCAACTCTGCCACTTAAAGATGCCACTTAAACGCGTTTCTCTGAAACTCATTTTCCCCATCTATAAAAATGAGATGAGAAAATCATCAGAGAGTTTAGAACATGGAGCCTCTTTGCAGTTCCTAGCCCTCAAATCAGTGTGTGTCCTTTCGAATTGTGTCATTCCTGCCCCATCCAGGCTAATAAGGATGGGAGCCTTTTCAGAAATCAAGTCTAGGCTAGATTATCCAACTCGTCCCAGTTTGCCCAGAATTGTCCCAGTTTTAAAACTGAAAGCGCTGTACCCTGGGGACCCTCAGTCTAGGCAGACAGAGATGGCTGGTCACCCTTCGTCTAGAAGTATTTCTCCTCTCACAGGTGGTGGGCTCAACTGTTGCTGCAGCATATAAATCGGGAATTCTGGCCATGCATTTCACTGGACATAAAATACAGGCAGGCACAAAGGGGATTAATGGAGATTTTTGACAGGCTTGGGGACAATTGGTCCAGCAATGAAGTGCTTGAATATCTGGACTAAATGTCAGATGATCTGGCTAAAAGCTTCTTAGATTCATTTTTTCCCTGAAGATGATGCTACTTTGACCCTTGGAAGAGAGAAGAGGCATTTGTGGTTTTTTCCCCTGTTTGCTCCTATGTTTTGAGGGTGTGTCCATGAATTAATGCCACACCTATGGAGATACTTCTCCAAATCATTCACAGAGCACCCCTCAATTCAACCCAAGATGAGTGAGCTCAGGCATGCCCTCGGCACCATTTCAGGTGGGGACAGGGGAGCGGCCCTTCTCCCACCCAGGGAGCTTGTCCTCTAGTATGCAGAGAAACAGCAGGGAGCACTTCTCTGGCCTAGGTAGCTGGCTACCCACACTGGACCTTTTGCAGGGCAGGAGCAGGAGAGGGGAGTGAACTCTAAACCTTCACTCTATGCATAATTTCCTTCACTTTACAGATTAGGAAACAGACTGAAAGAAAATTAAAGAAAATCCCAAGTTATCTGTTGAGATAGGGTTCAAACCTAGGCTGTGAGTCTTGAGGGGGCAAAGTTTCTTCACACTTTTTTTTAATGCCACACTTCTGCCAAAAGGAGTTGTTTTCCATGATCAGATGTACTCTTTGAGCACGGGAGGAGTTTAGAAGGGATGAATCATCTAAGGAGTAGTTGGGTGAGAAGGAATGGCTGGGTTGGTGAAGAGAAGGGACAGCAGCTGGTTCTTGAGCCTACGGCCGTGGAAATGGCTGAGAGGAGTAGGAAGGCTCATTGCATAGAGGGAAGGCAGGAATGCTCCTGGTGTGTTAGTGCACGGAAGGATGTCAGGTTAGAACGCAGGAGTGTGAGGGCAGATGTGAAGACCTTGGGCTAGCCAGGAAGGGGAGCTTGCTTCTTGGAGGGCTTGAGCGCCTGGCAGAGGAATTTATGTGACCAAATTGAAGATTATTCACATGTTTCTGGAAGTATCTCAGTCTCTACCTGGCTCAGATGGTCTGAAGCTCTACTCCCACTGTGAAGTAAGCTTCCCTTGCAGTAATTAGGGGGGGAAGACAGAGTAACTCTCCCGAAGTAGTTTTATTACCTAGCCAATGGGGAAAGGAGAAAGCGTAGTCTCATTTGATTTGTATTCCAAGTCAATCCCATGGAAATTTCTTCTTTTTATTGTATAACAAGGCTGGCTTTAAGGAAGTTAGAATGTCTTATTTATTTATTTATTTTTTATTTATTTTTTTTTGTGGGGAAGACCAGCCCTGAGCTAACATCTGTTGCCAATCCTCCCCTTTTTTTGCCGAGGAAGACTGGCCCTGGGCTAACATCCGTGCCCGTCTTCTTCCACTTTATATGGGACGCCGCCACGGCATGGCTGACAGGTGGTGCGTCAGCGGGCGCCCAGGATCCGAACTCCCGAGCCCCGGGCTGCCAAGCGCGGACTAAACCGCTGCGCCACCGGGCGGCCCCTAGAATGTCTTATTTAAAACATTATTTCAAATATTTGTTGGGTACCTACTTCTTTTAAGTTTTGTAGGGGATAGTATACCAATATGAAAAGGTCATGTCATTAATTAGTTTTTAGCACAAAAGCGTAAACCAGTGCTATAGTTAATTTTATGAGTGTTACTAGGTCCGTTTATCTGTTTGGACCTCACATGCCACATTGCACAGGGAGGAGCACTCCTAGAAGATCTACAAGAAGGTAAAACGCCCCCGCTAAGCGAGCACACAGGTTACATTGACCACAGACAGCCAGATTGGTGAATCTGGTGCTTTTCCTTTATGTTCTGTTCTTTGACCAGACCCCTTACTGTGGGCAAAGCTCTCACCGCAAAGTATACAGTGGGGAGAATTGGGCCTTCTGGCACTTTCTGTCCAGTTTCATGTCCAGTGGGCCTTGGTGCTGGCATTCTTACAGGTTTCTGTTTTTGTCCTTTTCTGCTAAGACTGTCTAGGCTTTAAGTGCCTCTGCCCATGCACCCTTGTGCCCCAGGGCCCCCACCTGGGTCCTGTCTGGGAGCCCCTCACTGTGGGCTCAGCCTTTGCAGGCCTCCTGTTTGCCTAGGACTTGTCTCCCCTTCCTGCTCAGATGCTCCTCTCTTCTCTCCAGCCTTCTTTCTCAGTTCAGTTAAGTCCCCGTCTCTGGGTTTGTTCTTAAAATTCGAAGGTTTCTATTTTCACACCTCAGTAATTGGTGCTATCCGTTGAAAGTAACTCTGGAACTCCAGCCTGCTGGGGTCAGGAAGAGCTGAATTGAATTAAAAGGAGTAGAAATTGGCTGGAAGCAGGGGGAGGACTTGAGAGGTGTAATTTCTCTCCTCCAGGTGGCCAGCTGCCTCTGAGCAGGAGCCTGCCTTCGGAGCTGACCAGTGGGCTCCTTGCTTTGTTCCCCTCCCTTGATGGAAGCCCCCCAGGGGAGGTGGTGGGAGGGAATGAGACTCCCTGCCTGGTCTTCCCTCAGCCCAAGGAGTGACGCTTAGACCCAGGAAATACATGCCAGGAAAAAGTGTTATGTCAGTGAAATGACATTGGAGCTATTAAATATGCAAAACACCCCCTGTTTTAATAGCATAATGGCTGGGAGAGAAGCTGACAGAAGCCAAGAGTCTATTGGTGACAGCAGCTAATCAATCTATCCACAACTCACGCCAGAGTGGCAGATACAGTCCCACTGGCCTGGGTCAGGGGAAAGCAGGTCCATTCCCAATTCATGCTCACAGATGCTGTCTGCTGGTACGGAGACTAGAGGAAACAGTGGTTTTTGCTATTTTTCCTTTGGTGTTAAGAATTGAATTAATCCTTAGATTTTTAAAAATTATCATTTCCTATTGGTATTGCTAATAATTTATTTGTGATCTTCTAAAAGATTTTTCAATTATTTGAAAAAACTTCTCTACTTCCAGAGAGCAGGTGTATGGCCCTGCTGCTGTGTAAGATATTTATCCTCCCCCAAATCCATCAGTGATTCTGCCTCCAGGATAAGGGTGAACTTTGGGTGTGATTCACAAAGAATCTCAAAGCATATGCTTCCTTTGGGGCTGAGGAAAGGTTAAAACAATGAACTTGCACTGTTACTGTTCCAGCTCCCACACATGACGGGAAGGAAGAGGATCATTGAAATATACACCCATATATGCTTCTTCTGATTAAAAATATATCACGTTAATGGTAGAATATTTGGATAGCATAAGAAAGTATCAAAAAATAGAAATTATTTTTCTTTCATGTTTGGAGTGCTGATAGCGATTTCCCAGAAGGAAACTTACTTGGATGCTGCCCTGATTCCTGCTACCTGCCCCTTCTCTGCCCCACAAATGGTGGTGGTGGTGGTTCCAGAGACCTTTCCCCCACTCTCCATTTTCCTTAAAGGCTAGTTTGGTTCCAGTTCAACAAAAAGGTTGGCATCTAGAGGGAGCTGGGTTACTCTTCCTTCAGTGAGGCTGGTTAGATGTCTGAGATCAAATGCTGGTCCTCTTGCTTTCTGGCTCGGAATTTGTGGACATGGACAAGTAACCAAACCTCACCAGGCCTCAGTCTCCTCACCTGTAAAATGGCAATAACACTACTACCTCCCACAGAGAGTTCCTGTGAAACTTGAATCCATCATTCTATCTTTCAGCAAGCCAGGCTCCACAACTCCATCCCTGGTAGCTATTCCCTGTTTAAAATTACCACAAGCTCACTCCGCTGTCCTGCCTTTTTCTCACAGGTTTAATTTCTAACACTTACATCCTTTTTGCATTTCTTCTTTGGATCCTTGCTAGTTACTTTTCGTCTCCTTCATATCAAGTGGAACATAAAACTACACGCTCAACTCTACTGGACTCTGATTCTCATTGGGTTTGCACCCATAATCCTATGTCTGTCTGGCATCTGAAATTCACTTTGCCTGGTGTTTGAATAACTGTTAAGCTTTAGTCGGGTTTGTGTGGATGAGTGAGGAAGAGGACCTACTGTATTTTGAAAGTAAAGTTGTCCATGGAGGCTTAGATCATGCAAGGAATGGTGCCGAGAAGGTTATCTGTGCATTTTTGTGCGTTTGTTCTTGGTGTTGCTCTGGTTCTAATTTTTGCTCTTCCTCTGATTCTTCTGCATGCTTTTCGCTGCCTCAGTCTCCGTCTCCTCCTCTGTCTCTGTCTCCAGCCCTTCTGCATGTGGCTCCAGCATTGTCTCTACTTCACATCTTGACACAGCACAGGGAGAATTTCAGTTCTTCATTGCAGGCTTTGAGATGGAGTCAAACAAAGCGTGCACAGTAGCTGGAGGAGCTGCTCTGAGGAGAGGCCCAAGTCCACCCTTGACTCAGAACTGGATCCTCCTGAGCTCCTGCGCCCACTCTGAGGTGTTTGGAATGAGGGAGAGCAGTGGAGCGGCTGAGGCCTGCCTGCTGCCAGCCCTGCATTCTCACCTCATCTCTCCCACAGTGCAGAGTTGCTGAGTGCCTCTGGCCCCTGCACAGCCTGGCCTGAAATTTATACAAGTGCAGCTGCTGTTCTCTTTTAAACTGACAAAAGCAGAGGACAGAGACTGGGATGCCCTCTGACCCCAGAGCCCTGGTCCATGAAAATTACAGGCGGTATGCAGTGCGCTGTCTCTTGATGTACTTGCAGTGGGGAGATGCTGGTTAATTTCTCAAGACTCAGAGGTGACCCAGGTTTAATAAAGAGGATTAATGGATTTGAGCTAAAGGTTCTGGCTGTTTCAAGCAGATAGCCTCTTCTGTCGAAGACAGTTTGCAGGCTCTTGTTCAGTTCCTTCTCTTTGGGGAAATAGCTCAAGCTGCCTATTTAAAGGGGCCTTCCTCTGCCTTTCCTTCTTGGTGCTAACTGGACTAAGGTGGCCCTGTGTCCTCCATGTATGCCCTGTTGACAAGAACAGTAATAACAACAAGGAAGGACACTCTCCTTCTGCTGGTGGGAGCTGCCACCTTTCTGAAAAGCATTTTGGCAACAAGAATCAAACCCTTAAAAATATTAGGTATATTATTTCACACAGCAATTCTATTTTCATGATTTTATCTTATGGAATAATTAAGAATGCCTGCAAAGATGTCCACCAAATAGATATTTATTAAAAAAAAAAAAAAGAATGAGGACAAAGAGAGGTGTAACAATAGGGAATTAGTTAAAAATGCTAAATTTATGCCAAGAAATAATGGTCAATAAGAAAGTATGTTATAGAAGTGTTTTTATTGATTTGAATATATTCGTAGATTCTAAAACACTATGTGTAATTAAACTCATTTTTGAAAAAAAAAGTATTATGCATGTGCATGCAGGTGAGGGATGTACAACCCACACGACTGAATGGTGAAATTTGGAGCGATTTTATTCTGCTGTTTTCTTTCATTTATCCTCACTTTCTAACTATTTCCACAATTGTATGTCACTTGTGTAATAATGGTGGCAAGAGACTTGGGTGGGATCTACCCAAAGGGTGTCCTCCTGATGTGCCTCCCCAGGCCCAGTCAGGCTCAGGTCAGGCTGCGTCCTGTCCTCTTCTTGTCGACTCTCAGAAAAGTGTAGATTGCAGGCTCCTGACAAGTGAAAGGTGGCTTTCTGACTGGCAAAACCCTGAGCTGCTCAAGGTCACACTTGTCATAACTGGTCCCAGGTGGCACTTCCAAGAGTATCTAGGGGAGAGGAGCCCTTAGCCTGACACCCAGATGCTGGGACCACTGGGATGGGGTGGCCCTTCCCAAAGGGAGCACAATGTTAATCGAGACCCTTGGTGGTGCCAACTACTTCCTGTGGCGTATTCTCAAGTGTGCTTTTCCTATCCTGTTTTAAATGACTCCCATATGGGTGACACTGCCATATCCCGAAGGATTCTGTTCTGAGTCTAATAGACCATTCCGCCATCTAATAGACCTCACTGTGAGGACATTTTTCCTCGAGTTTCCATTAGCCACTAAGTGCTTATACATTTTCCCTTTAATATTTATTCCAAATTTTTAGTGGGCACTGATTTTATACTTTCTTGGTGGTAATTGCCTGCTTAGCTCTTCTCTCTCTGGTGCTAACATCAGGATTACTTTTTATTTTCCTCTTTGATAGTTTGGCATCATTGTCTCCATCTTAATTCTTCTGCAACCCTGAGATGTGTTTTAGTCTCTAATGACTTATCTCTCTATTCATATGGCCACGTCTCATTTTGCCATTAAAAAAAAATCATCTGAACAGCTTTTTCCAATGATTTTAGCCTCAAATCTTCATGATGTTCAGGCTCTTCCTCTCTTTGCTTTTATATGCTAGCTGTTATCAAGGGTAGAAAAAGGGTGAAAAGCTGATTTGGAATGAGAGTTTGTCTCCTAGGGGACAAAGTACTAAAAGGAAAAAAAAAAAAAGGCAAAATGCACCCATACAAAGTAGGCATTCAGTACTCAACACACATTTGTGAAATGGGACCTCTCCCAGAGGACCACAGACCAGCACAGCGGGGAGGTGGCCACCAGCTGTGCCTGCAGCTCAGCCCGAGGCTGATTCCCAGCTCTGCTGCAGCTCCCTGTGGTCCCCCGACTCCCCTCTTCCCTTCATGTCTGTGGATTCCACAAAATTGGCCAGGCTAGATTTTCGTTTATTGCAGGACAGAGAACTCGTGAGATTCACCTGATGTAAAAACCAGTGTATCTAGAAATGACATAGGTTTCCCAAGTGTTCTTTCTGTGGGTTAAATCCTGTGTATGATTCCAGTGCTTTGTTTCAAGTGTACTTACCTCATCTGCTGTCTTGCCTGCTTCAGGCTGCTACGAATTTTAATCAACATGTCAAGCTCGCTGGGCAATCCCAGAATGCAAAGGTGTTAGAAGTGAGAAGTACAATAGTTCTGCTCTTTCAGGGTTGGCCCTTATCTGAGCTCCTGATCCTTTTACTTTTCTGGTCCCATTTTCTCTCTGGATATCTGCTCTTCTAATTGAATTGCAAATGCTCATTGCTTCCCCCTTTTTTGAAAGAGATCAGCCATTTCTTGATGTACTGGAAGCAACCCCGTCTCTAGGGCACTGTGGCCAGACAGAGGTTCCAGTTTGTAGAAGGGGATCCACGAGAATACTTCAGAGCTCACTGTGCTGCCGCAACCTGCCTTGGTCACATTCTGTCTCTAGGTGGCTTTCTGGGATTCCTTGCATAGCTTGTGGGTACTTCTTGTCTGTGTTGCCTCTCTCCCAATCTTCCCTAATGTCCTTTATGAAAACAGAGAGTAGGGATTCCTGGGACAAGGATGTGTAGACATAATAGGGGAAATTTTGTTTATGGGCAGGAACTAAGCTATAACCAGGTAGCAGATATTTTCCCAGTCTGTTCTCTTCCCAAGAGGCCCATTAGAGTGAAATCGATCAAATGAGATGTTTTTCTCTCCTCACCTAGAGTGTAGTGATGCCTTCTGAAAACGCATGGAAAGAGGCACTTTTCAAGGCTGAGTGCTGCTGAGGGTAAGCTGGTAAAAAGTGGTTGGGGCAGGGTGGGGATGGGGCGGACAACAGCAAACTCCACACAGGTGATAAGTTAACCATAAGCCAGCCTAGCATCTAGACCGCTTCTGCACCTTCACTGCTTCCTTACTTCTCTAGCCCATGGTCACCAACCTCAATTCCACACATCACTGCCAACCCCTCACCACATTCAATGGCCTTTGATCAACTTTCTTACAGAATTTCTCTCCATCCATCCTTTCAGTCAGTCAGTCAATAAACATTTACTGAACACCTACTTGCTCTGTGTCAGGCACTGTTCTAGGCACTGGAGATTCAGCAATACACAAGACAGGCTGACATTCTTCCTTCACAGAGCTTACATTCTAGTGAGAAGAGGAAGACAGTAAAATATAAATAAATCATATGGTATGCTATAAGAGGGTAAGAGCTAGGCGAAAAAAATAAAGTTGATGGGGCATAGCATGAATGAAGATAGTATTTTAACAAAGATTTGAGGGGGATGAGACAGGAAGCCATGCAGAGATCTGGGAAGCATGCATGTAGAAGCATGTCTGAAATATTTGAAGGAGGCCTCGATGACCAGAAAGAAGCAAGAAAGACTGCACAGATGTTGGTTTTTTTTCGGTTGAGATGGAAAACAATTGAGATGTGAGGCCACTGCAGTCTTTTTCGCAGAGAAGTTACATGGGCTGATACAGGCTTCTGAAGGACCACCATCCTCTCTTGGAATTTTTTCTTCTATTGGCTTCAGCAACTGTTCTCTTAAGTCTCACTTTACTTCACTGACCTTACCTGCCATCCTATCCCCAACCTTATTTCACCGATTCTTTTCTAAGTTTATTTCTTTCACAGTATGAGATGCAGAAGATGAAATTTTAGGTATATAAAATATAAAAGTATATCAGGATATAAACACAAAAGACTCACAACATGACAAAATACTGAACTATAAAAAAGCAAGTCCTTTGGAGTTTTCTCACCATTCACACGTGGGTCTGGATGCAGATCCCAGAGTGGTGGGTGCCTGCTGAGAGCTGCATGCTCATCTCACTTCCTTTCCACTCTCACCCTCGGAACTTTCGTCTTGTATGGGTCCTTGGCACAGTGTGTGCTGGTAAGAACCAGCTTTCTGAAGGAGAGCAAACAAGCCCTTATTCATAATTTCCAAATCTTGGAAGCAACCAAGGTGTCCTTCAGTAGGTGAGTGGTTAAACAAACTGCAATACATCCAGACAAAGGAATATTATTCAGTGCCAAACCAGAAATGAGCTTTTGAGCCATGAAAAGACATGGAGGAAAAGTAAATGCATATTACCAATGGAAGAAGCCAATATGAAAAGGCTACATACTGTATGATTCCAACTATATGACATTCTAGAAAAGGAAAAACTGTAGAGAAAGTAAAAAGATCAATTGTTGCCAGTGTTTGGGTTAGAGGGATGACTAGGCAGAGTACAGAGGATTTTTAGGACAGTGGAAATACTCTGTATGATATTATAATGATGGATACATGTCTTTATACATTTATCCAAACCCATAGACTGTCTAACACCAGTAGTGAACACTAAAGTAAACTTTGGACTTTGGGTGATTATAATATGTTGGTGCAGGTTCCATGGTCACAAATGTGACATTTTGATGAGGGATGTTGATAATGGGTGAGGCTGTGCATGTGTGAGGGTAGGGAGTACAGGCTGCCCTCCGTATCCATGGGCTCTACATCTGTGCAGTCAACCAGCCAGGGATAGTGTACTATGTTTACTATCCATGGTTGGTTGAATCTGCAGATGTGGAACCTGCAGTTATGGAAGGCTCACTAGGGGACTTGAGCATCTGCAGATTTTGGTATCCTCGGGGGCCCTAGAACTAATCCCCCACAAATACCGAGGGACGACTGTATATGGGAAATTTCTGTATCTTCCTCCCAATTTTGCTATGAACCTAAAGCTCCTCTAAAAAAATTAAGTCTTTTGGGGGCCAGCCTGGTGGCATAGTGATTAAGTTCATGGGTTTGGATCCCATGTGCAGATCTACACACCACTCATCAAGCCATGCTGTGGAGGTGTCTCACTTACAAAATAGAGGAAGATTGGCACAGACGTTAGCTCAGGGACAATCTTCCTCTCCAAAAAAATAAATAATAAATAAACAAAATCTTTTTGAAAAAGCCCTAATTTGTAGTGTTTGCTGATTCTAGGGTATAAAAACTCCAATCATGGCTGATTTCAAACTACCAATGAATGTGGTGTGAGATACTTAAATCTCCACTAATATGAGATACCACTTCTGCCATCTGCTAAGTTCCCATATATACAAAAATTTCACTTGGACACCATTGATCTATTTGTCTATCTCTATGACTGAACCATACTACTTACAAGAACCATGGCTGGTTGGTTTAATGAATATTCCCCCAAACTAACTTCTTATTGATTAATCAAGCATCAACCTCACTGGGATTTTGATGGGATTACTTTAAATTTACACACACACACACACACACACACATTTAGCATCTCTACAATATTGAGACCTTGCAGTAAGTCCATACATTCATTCAATAAATATTTATTTAGAATCTATTATGTGCCAGGAACTATCCTTGGCTCTGAGATAGATACAGTTGCCAAAGTTCCTGCTCTTACAAAATTTACATTCTGGAGAATGAGGTAGGGAAGACTCATGATGAGCAGGTGAATGAAAGAAAATATGAAGACCATTTCAGATGGTATAAATACCATGAAGAGAAAAACAACAGGTTTATAAAATAGTACATGACTAAGAGGGAGTCTATTTTGGATTGTATATTCAGGGAATCCTCTCTGAGGGAGTGACATTTTAGCTGAGACCTGAACATAAGGAGTCAACTAAGGAAAAATCTGAGAGAAGAATATTGCAGACAGAGCCAACAGCCCATCAAAGGTCCTAAGTTGGGAGCAACCATGTCAGTTTCAAGAGATCAAAAAAAGACTAGTGAACATGGTGCAAGATGAGGTATTTTCTGTGATCAGAGACATAGACAAAGGTTAGATCATGTAGTGTTTTATAGAGCATGGTGAAAAGTTTGGATACTATTCTGAATGCCATACAAAGCCTTTGGAGGGTTTTGAGTAATGGGGAATGATTTGATTTACAGTTTACTTGCCCATTCTAATTTCTGTCACAAGAATAAATTATATGTGCTTGGGAGAGAAAGTGAGGTGATAGGAGACTATTTAGAAAATTGTTGCTGTAATCAGGATGAAAGATGATGGGGCTCTGGATTATGGCAGTAACAGTGGAACTAAGAGATGCTAATGAGTTTCACATATATTTTGGAGGGCCAGATAGTTTTCTGATGTATTGGTTGTGTGGAGTAAGAAAGTGAAGAAAAAGGAGTGATTCTAAAGGCTTTGGGTTTGAGAAACTAACTGAATGGTGTGATTGGAGAAGGGTAGGGCATGTGGGTCCATCTGGAGTCCTTCATGGACTCTGCATTTACTCTAAAATACCATCCAAATAGAGATGTCAGAAAGGAAGTTGGAGTTATGAGTCCTGAGTTCTGGGGAGAGGTCTATTCATGATAGATATGTGAGAATCATCAGCGTGTTGTTGTCCATTAAAGCCAATGGTTTGGATGAGATTCCCAGGGAAGAGGCTGATAGGAGAGCTCTGAGGAACTCCCTCCTAGAGGCTGAGGAAAGGAAGATTCAGTAAAGGAGTCTGTGAAGGAGCAATGATTGAGATTTGAAGAAAAATCTGCTGGTGCAGTTCTGAGGAAGACAAAAAAAAGTGTTTCCAGATGCTATTGATAGTCAAGTTTGGTGAGTGCAGAAAACAGACCCTTCACACCCTCAGAACTGGTAACTGGTGACCTTAACTAGAGGAATTACAATGAAATGATGAGTTCAGAAGCTTGACTGGAGTTGAAGAAAGAATGAGACATACAGAAATTGAAAAACAGTCAGTTTTCATTATTTGCAGTAATTATCTTCTGCAAAATCATCACAAAAACTACATTAGTGATTATGGAAGCTTGGCTCCTATGGGTTATATTCCTGTGAACCTCTGGTCACAATGTTTCCATCTACTGATCAATAATAAACTGATGCGTATTTCTGTTTAAAGACACCTTATTTAGTATATATGGTTGATTCACTAACATTGAACTCATGGCCAGCAGCATTGTAACTTATGCCTGATGAAGTTTATCTAACAAACATACTTTCTCCGTAGGGCACTTCACAGCTTTCTCACTCTTAAGGACACTAGAAAGTACCTCAAAACTACACTTGGGGGCTATTTGAAACAGCAAAATCACAAACAAAAAGCACAAAAATGGAGAAAATGTAGCACTAAATAGACCAAGAAAAAGACATGTGTAGAGTATGAGAGCTGAAGCAAGAAGGCAGAGCATCATATTGTTCAACCTCAGCTGGGAATAGGCATGTCAGGTGACTTACATTTTTGGCTGCTCTGCGCAGGCCCATGAATGAGTGCCAAAAAGTGCTGTGAGTACTGATCTTGGCATTACAAATAAACTTTACCAAATAGGCAGGTTTGCATATATAGAATCTGTGAACAATAAGGATCGACTGTGCTAACTATAGGCAACTCTTTGGAGATGTTTTGCTGTAAGATTTGGTGTGGTAATGGACGTCTTATTTTATTTTGCTCTTAATAATATGTGTGATACAACAGTGTGTTTTTAGAATGAAAGGATTGATCCTGTACAGAGAGAAACGTGATGATGCAGAAGAGAGGAGAACCATTGAGCGAGCAAAGTGTCCAATAAGATGGGAAGAGGTGGAATCAAATCATTAGTGCAGGAGGAGGCTTTGATCTGAGCAGAAACAGTTCATCATGGGCAACTTCCCTATCATTTGGAGCTTTTTTTCTTAATGTCTTTTTTATAATTTTATATAATTATATAGTTTAAATGTTTTTTGATAGTTTTGTCATATAGTTCTTGTGCATTTCTTATTAAATTAATTCCTAGGTATGTTATAATTTTTGATGTTGTTTTGAATGGGTTTTCCTTGTCACTGTACTTTATAACTACTGATTGCTGATATAAAGGAAATCTAGTGATTTTTGTATAGTTCTTTTATATACAGTCACTTAATTGAACTCTTCGCAAGTTTTATAATTTTTAAATCAGCTGTTCACCTTTTTACAAAGACAATTATATCGTTTTTAGATAATAATACATTTATATTTTCCCCTCCCCCCCCCAGTGTTTATTTAAAATCTCTGGATGAATACTCTTTTCTTGTTCCTAACTTTATGGAATTGCCTTCTGTGTTTCAAAATGTAATATGAGCTTTGCTGCTATTTTTTGCTATAAAACTTTATGAGCTTTAGGAAGTTTCCATTTTGCCTAAAGTTTTCTTTTTTTTTTCATTATGTATGGTTGTTAATTTTAACAAAAGCTCATTTGGCATCTAAAAATATTATCACATGATTTTTCCCTCTATATTTTAAAGTAATGATTTGTTGGTAGATCTTCTGTGGTTGGAATCTGGTAAGCCTGGCATGCAGCTGCTTGGATTTCGTGCGATTTTTAATATGCTCTTGGATTTATTTTATTGTTTTATATCATATTATTTAGTAAAATTGATCCAAAATTATTTTGTTTGTTTTCTCTAGCTGGTTTTTGTCTCAAGGTGGTTGTAGCTTTATTAAATGGATTAAGAAAATTTCTGATTGTTTTTTCCTTTCCTTACCTCTGAAGGTGGTTTTCACTACCTCTTCTGTGTCCTCAGTCCCTCCTGCTTTCTTTTCTTGGCTCCATTCTTTGACAGTGTGTCCACTGCCAAGGATTTGGCTCTCACGTCCAGGTGTGCATTTGATAATCCCTCCTCTCTCTCAGTTCTCTGAGTTGCCAACTCATATTTTCAACTGCTGGTTGGACTTTTTTTTCTTTTAGTTTAGAATCTTAGGTGTAGAAGATTTGAATCTCTCATTCATGGGACATTATCATCATTGGACCATGCCTTAAGGCTCCTTTTTGGTTCTATATATGTAGTTATCCTCATTCCTGACTGCCATCCCCCCATTAATAACCATTCAAATGCATTTAATTTGTATCCTTTTGGGGTCTTATGTATATATTTTTATATTTAACACAATAGTATTGTTACATATTTTATACTGTTTCTTACTTTTTTTCTTTTCTGCTCTGTTTTAAAACCCAATAATATTTCTATGTGTTGATCTAACTTCTAACTACTCTTAACTCTCAGCAGGACACATCTATCCAATTTTACTTGTCTACTACTCCAGTACTGGACACTAGATTGCCTCCGATAACTTCTGAGATGAGCATCTTTAAACATACTCCCGTACAGAATCTCTCTGTGTGGGAATTCTGTTGGTTTATAGAGAGTGGAATGGGTGCCTGCAGGGTGTCCATTGCTTAATCTGACTGTCTTCCACAGTGGCAGCTTCAGCCTGTACTCCCTCCTGCAGTGCAGTGCAGTGGCCCTCTCTCCACTTCCTTCAATAATGCTTGGCTTTATCCAACTTCCTAAATCTTGCCAGTTGAACAGGTATAAATTGGTACCTGATTTCTGTTTTATTTTGAAATTTTTTGATTGCCAATTAATTTAGATATCTCTTCATATACTTGTAGCCTTTGTGTTTCTCCTTCTTTAAATTCTGTATTCAAATTCTTTGCCCATATTTTCTATTGTGGCTACAGTCTTTTCCTTGTATGCATTCCTTGTATATTCTAAATACTAGTCTTTTGTCAGTTTCAGACACTTCAAATATCTTTTCCTGATCTATCAGTTTGTTAATTTTATCCATTATGTCCTCTGTTGAGGCAAATTCTTAATTTTGATGTGACAAATTGATAAATTTTGTGTAACATTTTGGGTTTTGGTTTAAGCAATCATTTTCTACCCTTAGGTTATAAAGGAAGAGAACTTGAGAGCCTTCTTCCAACCAACCCTCTCACTCCATCTCCCTGCCATCCTCAATCCCAGGCTGGGACCATTGCCTCCCCTCGCAGCCCCCATGACTGAGCCACTCAAGTTCAAGGCAGTGTCCAGACTCTCTAGGGGTTTCTCATGGACATTGTTGGTATTTTTGATGTTGTAACTTTGTAGAACCCATGCTGTCCTTTGTGTTCTATAGTTTCCCCATGGCTGATTTTAGGAGAGGGAGTCAGAAGCCCAGGCGAGCTTGATATTTTGACACGGAACACCTGGCTGGACATCCTTCATTACACGTCCTCGGCTACCACAAACTCGGGACGTCTGGATTCAAACTCACAGTTCCTCTCAGATGTTCTCCTTCCGTGTCACTGACACTACTGTTGGCATTGTCATCATCCTGGATATCTGTGACTTCTCTCTTCTCTCCACTATTCATGTAGATTCAATCAGTTAAGAGGAACTGACAATTCAGCTTCATGGTGTCCTGCGATTTTTCACAGTTACTGTGCTTATTCTGACTCCACTGTCTCCACTGCCAGCCTGTACACGTTAATGATGGTTATCTGCTTTACTCTGATATGATACCTCTGAGCTCCAAAGTCTCTAATTTAGAGACTACTGCACAGACCATACTGTGTAGCGTTCTTTTTGAACAGAACAGACTCCTTTGCATGACATTCCAAGCCTGTTTATGTTCTGAACTCAGCCTCTTCCCTCGTCTCCTTCTAGAAATCCTAATTCTAGTCAGTCTGTTTTACTTGCCAACTTCTGAGTAGAAGGCTCTCAGCTCCTCATCCTTCCTTCCTTGTGCTCTTCCCTCCCCTTGGGATAGTTAATACCTTATGTTTGTTTTATTTTGTTGAAAGGTTATGAACACCGTCCTGTATATTATTTCATTTAGCATTCCTTTTTTTTTTTTTTCCTGTTTCCTATCTCAGCCTGTCAAAATTTCAACTTCTTCTCAAGGCTTAACTCAGACACACCTCTAGTAGAGCGCTTATTGTTGTCCAAGCTTAGTTTTCATGAGGAACATGATTTTTGTGGACTTTTGCTACAAAATAACTCCCATGGATTGCTTGAGTGCTTTTCCTTTTGACTAACTGAAATTGTGCTCATGCTCCCATTATTTTTGCAATTCTGGGAAGAAGGGTTGTGGTACAATGAGACAGACGTGGGTTCTAATGTTGGATCTGCCCCTAGAGAGCTGTGTGGCATTGGTCGGTAACTTCCCTTCTCTGGGCTTCACTGTTCTCTACAGCAAAATGTGATGATTAGATTCCTGTTCTCTAAGGACTTGTTAAGCTCTAATGTTGTATTTGATTAGTGTAGGCTCTTTCGGAACAGGGGCAGCCTTGTGCATTTTTGCATATGAATGCTGTCCAGTGAATGTATCTTGAATTGAATTAGCTTCATGATGAAATTCTGGCCTCAAATCTGTGCTACACTTTCATGTCCATATACACTTCACCTCAGTAAAGTTGTTTAGTGTCAGTGTGCTATATTATCTTAGTAATAACCTGAATTCTCCTTGTCACCTATGTAGACATAGTCCTGAATGGATTCCTGTGTGTGCCTGGGACCCCTCAGTTTGAGCATAAAGCCTTGCACACTTGATAATCCCAGTAAGACAAACTGGTGAGGCTTTTTGTTCATACCTCAGACTAAGCAGTTCATTTGGATCAAAATTACTCAATTATTCTCATTCATATTGTACAAGCTATAGGTAGAGCCCTATGGTAGATATCATTGAGCTTGAAAAGACAAATATAGCATGTTCCTCTGTAAGTAGTTTCCAGTCAATTTAGGAAGATCAGATATTGATGACACTGGAATAGATACATAGTAAATATAGGATAGCAAGTGAGTACAAAAATGATTTCAGAGGAAAGAGATCAGGTTTTGAGGAAAAGTGGTCAGCAGTAGCTTCATGGGTGATGTGGGGTTTAATCCAGACCTGGGGAGAATGATTAGAATTTTGTAGTCAGAAAAAGAGACTGAGAGATGCCACTTGAGGGCATAACTGCAAGTCTCAATGGGAAGCAGTACCCAACTTGGTGATACATTGAGGGCAGACGAAACTAGCCAGTCAGAAGGCTGCAAGTCGCCAAAGGCATCTTAGCTACAACACCAGTCAGGTGAGGATGAGACCAAGTACTAGTGACCTGGAGCTCAGAAAAAGTGGAAGGCAGAAGGCAGTGGAGTGCAGTGGCTTGGAGGTAGGATTCTGGAGGCTGCTGCCAGGGTGCAAAGCCCAGTTCTGCCACTCCTTGGGGTGTGAACAAGGACAAGTGAGGTAACAACATGGCTTTCAGTCTCCTCATCTGTAAAATAAAGATGGTGATAGTAGTACTGACCACACAGGATGGGAAAGTCTGAAGAGAGCTAACTGAAATCAAGAGGTGACCAAGAGCTTACTGCCTGGTTCAGAGGAACCACTAAACAAGCTTTAGCTAGCGAGAGAAATAAGTGATCAAGACTGAGGTCAAGTGATTAGGATGAGGGGAGGGAAGGAGGATGTACTTGGATACCTGTCTTAAAAAGGGAGCCAATTTGGGCGCCAAAAGTTGAGTGGGGATCCTGGAATACTGTGTCTTTGGTCGGGTTTCACAGAGTGAGTGTATAGAAATCACATAAGTCAGGAAGAGTCCCTTTTTGAAACTTTCCCCCCTTTTTTTTTGTGAGGAAGACCAGCCCTGAGCTAACATCCGTCACCAATCCTCCTCTTTTTGCTGAGGAAGACTGGCCCTGGGCTAATATCTGTGCCCGTCTTTCCTCCACTTTATATGGGACGCCGCCACAGTGTGGCTGACAGGCAGTGCGTCAGCGGGCGCCCAGGATCCGAACCTGAAAACCCCGGGCTGCCAAGCGCGGACTAAATCTCTGCACCACCGGGCGGCCCCACCTTTTTTTTTTGCCCCTTTCTTGATTATGAAGTGACAGGCAACCTGCGCTGGCTCCTTGAGTGGTGCCTGGAAGGCAAGAATCGGAGTTCAAGGCTCTTCGAAGGCCAGCCCAGGCCATAACACTGTTTACGAGAGGGCTGGTGATGGCTTTGAGCAGGGATGCAGCATGATGGCGGTGAAGTGTAAAGAGTGTAAATCAGCCCTGGAGTGGCAATCATTTATGGCCACCGTGGGCCACTGTGATGTGAGCTGGTTCCCAGCACGTAGCTCACAGGGAATGTGTGAATTTGTTGGGGCCCAAATGGACAAGTAGCACACTCAGTGGCTTGAGCAGTGGCACAGTCGATTCTGTGACACTTTATTTGAGGCAGTAGGATATCTTTAGAGTGCTGCTTCCTTAAGTCTGAACTTCCTGTGAAGCACTTCAGGGCCTGTTGTGCAGGGACACCTCTGCACACACCAAAGTCTATATAGCCGAGACTCTAGGCTGGGGTTGCATTTCTGATAATAATGATGACACATAGACAATAGAGATTTCCAGGTTGCTAATTTACCTGGCTTCACTCCTTTAATCTGCTCTAGTCATGGCTCACGCTGAGGAAGAGGATGAGCCACACAAGAACGTTTCTTACCTTTGGTGTAGTGAGTTGACCAACACTGGTGCTCCAAAGGGAACCGACAGTTTTTTGCAGTGGCCCTGAAGGGTCACTGTGCACAAGAATCATCTGAGGAATGCCAGTTGACAATGTGACTCCTGGGTCGTGGTCCAAATGTAGACTCTGGGTCTGGGTGGAGCTCAGGCCTGTGCACCTGTCACCTTCACCCCCAAGTGGTCCAGATGCAGGTGGTCATGGGCCACCTGAGGACATTGACTTACTGAGTGCTTACTCTGGGCCAAGCGCTGTGCTCAACTCTAAATAAGTTATTTTACTTAATCCTTATGCATCCTTTAAGGTGAGCACTGTTATTATCTCTATTTTATAGGTTGGCGGCGGGGTGAGGGGGGAGCAACAAAACAGCCCTGAGTCTTGGATTAAGTGATTTGCTCAAAATAATAATGCTGCAAGGTGGTGGCCTGGGGCCAGCTTTGGAGGGTGGGACTTTTTTCACTTAACTCTACCTCCTCAGGTGCTACAGCCCCGGGAGGAGTTTATTAGATAACAGGGATCAGAAGGAAAAAATGAAAAATGGATACAGCATCAGCTCTCAAGGAATTCAAAGTTTAATACTGGAGACCAGGTAGCAGCAAATGTTAAATGAGGAAACATGTTATTGAAATGTCAAAATAGTGTATCAAATGGAAACATGGGGCGGAAATTGTTTTCTTAGTTTGTCTATAGTTAAGGTTAGTCTTAAGGCTTTTGAAGGCAGTAGATCCTGTACTCCAATTATAGGTCTGTCATTTGTCTTATATAACTTCTGGAAGAAAGGTGGCTTGAAGGAAATCAATCAGTTTACAATATGCAATGATCCCCATAAGCATTACAGGCAGTACATTTGAGGTTGGGATATTGAGGCTGCTCTAGGC
Organism: Tapirus indicus; assembly: GCA_031878705.1. NCBI lineage: Eukaryota > Metazoa > Chordata > Mammalia > Perissodactyla > Tapiridae > Tapirus > Tapirus indicus. The sequence continues at coordinate 82,236,190 of CM062924.1, read as the reverse complement.
TGTTCCTTCCCCACGTGGCATCACAGACTGACAATCCCAGGCAGGCTCTGTGCACTGAGGACACAGATGCACTGTATTCTCCCAAATTCAGGCTGGAAGACCCTTGGTCAGATCACTGTGGTCTCCCACTCAGTCAAACTTCTTCCTCGCTAACATAGACCCTGAAACTTCTCTATGAAGGAAGAAGGGATGGGACTCCAGAGGGAGAAGGAGGGAAGAAGAGTCAGTCAAACAAGATGGTGAATGTGGAGAGAGGCAGGGAGGAGGCTGCATCAGATGGCTGTTTCCTCCATCCTCCTGCTTTTTCTCAAAGCCCAGAGTGCTCTCCAGGTGGACTGTGGATTCTGCCCTTTTACCCTGATCCACCCTATCCTAAGCAGATTTACCCCTTTCCCAATAAAGGCAAACCAAAATTAAATCTACAATTATCATTACTAATTCCACTTAATTAGCCACAAGCCAGCAGCCAAATTGGCTTTCTCATAATTATCTGATAAGCAGTAAGCTCATCTCATAGATTATAATTAACACTACTTAATTAAAATCTAATATACATACACCCTTTCCTCAAAATACATCTAATTGGGTTCATAACAGCAGCAGATAAAAATTTCTCTTTGGTTACCCCTCCATAAGGATTTCAAGTTCCCACTTTCTTTTCTTTCAGTCCCCTGAGAGAACTGAGGGTGAGTTGCAGATACTTTTGCTGATTTATTCTTTCAGAAGGTCATAAATTTTCTCTCTGGGGAACTGAGGAAAGTCTGTAATCTTGCATCTTTCTTGAGTGGTCTTCCACAAACTAAGAAAAGTGCCCCACAATGGCCACACAGCTGATTCATGCTTTATACCAGGGAAATTCTGGCTTCCAACTTAAATTTCTTTACATTCGTCTTACCATGGACAGTGTTGAAAAGGTCCTGTCCGCAATCTCAACCGGAAAAAAAATCCCCACAAAACTTCCACCAAAAATCCTAGCAAAAGTTTTGAACATGAATGGGATTCAAAGCTTTTTTGAAGTTCTAAATGGCTGTGATATGTACTTTCCCCCATTTCCATCTCTGGTTAGACTGAGCATCACAAGTGTCTGATGTTATATTCCTGTGGGGTATTGGCTGGGATTAGAAGGCAGGTATTCAACATCTTGAAAGTGAAAAGACTCTATTCTTCATGAGATTGCCAACCACCCATTCCTCAGAGACAAGTTCAGAGAATAGGTTAAAGAGGACCAAAGACAGTTGTTATTTCATGTCCTGTTCGAGCTAGTGCCATGCCAACCAGAAGGCAAAGAGCAATGGCCACCCTTCACATGTTGAAGACAGAAGAGAGAAAAGAGAGGAAAGTGGGGAAGAACAGTATAATAGAAAAGGAGAAAACTGTCACATGTCAGCATCCCTTTGATTGGTACAGTGGCAATGCTGTGCTTATAACCAACTTCTCATTTGCAGACCAGAGGGAGATTTATGCATGACAACACTGTGTATTTCCTGATGGCCCTGCTTTGTAGAATTCAGAGCTTTCTGTCAGTCAACTGCATCTTATTTGTCTCACTTTCATTAGTGCCTAGTCTAGTGCTAGAAAATGGAAGGAAATCAGTAAATGGCTTCTGTTTTAATACTTAAGTGGTAGGTGGTTTCAGAATAGCAAACAATGCCTAGGAGGGGCAACTGAGGTGTGGCGATTGTAGGAGGACCAGAACCAAACTACCCTTCCAGGTACTTCTCACTGCTCACCCTTCTCCATGACATGCATGGTATTAATCATAGCAGTGCAAAGTCTGCCCTCCTACTGGAGTTCATGTTTTGTGAAGGAAGACCTGGGCTTGCTTTGTTCACAGCTGTATTCCTCACCACCTCCATAGAGTCTAACATGCAATAAATGCCCAACATGTTCCTGTTAATGAAAAAATGAATGAATGAATGATGAATTCTTTCCTACTGAAAAAAAAAACGCAAATTCACTAACAATTATTGCTGTACAGGGAAAATATTTGAAATCTGAACTGTGAGATTGATTGCATATTCATTGCTGCTAAATTTCTCCTGTGAAGTCCATTTTGGATCAGGAGAATCACCCCACAACATTAGAGGGGAAAAAGTCTACTTATAATTTGTCTTGATATTTCTTCTTTCTATCTGCCAACTTCTTTTCTATACCCCAGTCAAACCATTTGACCAGTGAGTCAGTCTTCAGCAGTTTAAACTGGCTTTGGGAAAACAATTAGATATTGAGCTGTCCATTTATTTATAGCCCACCAAAGGAGTAGCGATAAATGCCTTGGAGCATGATCCTGTATGTTGAAAATTACCTTAATGAGTGTTTGGCCCAGATGCCATTTTCCTCCTTGTATCTTGGGCTCCTGTTTACTTTGCCAGGTCAGTCAGGTGGTGACAGCTGTGTGAATACAGGGAGACCTCTGTCTGGCAGAGTTTTGCTGGTGGCCCTCAGAAGCTTTTGAAGTCTTTTTGTCTTTCATCCTCTTTCTACTCCCAGGGAGCCTCCAAATGAACACAGCTTGCTACTCACTATCCCTTGCCCCTGGGAGGGCTCTGCTGCCATCTTGCCTCTCTCATCCTTTCCCCCCACCAGGCAAGGGCTTTTTAAAAAAAATTTCAGTATTTCGACTGAAAGCATTTTCATCCTATACAAACGATCTCAGGAGAGATACTCCGTTTATCCTCTTCCTTTTACTGAAGCTGTCTTGGCCACCTAATCCTCCATCCACACTGGGCTTTCTGTAAGACGCTGGGTTGAATAAATTATATTTTCAAAGGTTAAGACAGGATTTCAGCAGTCAACTCTCCTGCTGATGTCTCTGTTATTTTCTGAACCTAAGAAAAAGAGTGAGAGCTGGTGGGTCTATGAAGGGAAGAGATCTCTTATGCACTGCTGTCACTGGGAAAGCACTATTATTTCTTGTGCAAAAACTTGAATCCTGTCTTCTCCTCCATGTTATTGCAATGAGACAGAGAGGACAATTTCTGTCTGGTACTTCTTGTTCTGAAAGTCCATGAGCATGGACTGGCTGCTGTGGCTTTGTCTCTCTGCCTGTACCACGTAATGCAAGAGGGAAGAAATGGAGGAAAAGAGAAGATGGAGGATGGTAGGAGGAGAAAGGTGAAAAAAGAGGAAGAGAAATAGTCGTTTCTCCTGTGGTCTGCAAGATCCAAGGGGCAGCCATTTGCTGCAAACGCATTTACGTCCTATTTGGCTTGAAACATTTGCATTCTGGTGGATGTGGTACTAAGTGGTAAAAAGAAAAAAAAAAAAAAAAGCACACACACACAAACACACAGAAAAACAAACCAAATACTTCTGAAACATCCAGTTGTGTAGCAACAATATTATTAAGTAACTACAATGTCTGCCAACATATTCGTGTCGCAGCATTAGGGCAGCAAGAGCACAGCTCGTTTCAGGGCTGGGGAGGGAAGGTGGCATGTCCTGGGCATCCTCAGAAACTTTGTTGGCAGCCTGGGTAGATACCTGTGTGACTTGGCAGGCTGTGGTTCCTTGGCAGGAGCAGTCCCTCCCTTGTGCCTGCAAGTCCTTCCACAATTTCTCAGCATCGTTTCTCTTTGACATCGTCTCTGAAGGAAGCAGGCACTTGCTGTGCACACTCAAAGGCCAGTGCCCCAGCACATCTGAGATCCCCTACCTTCCTCTCCTATATTCTCGCTCGCCCCACTCCCCTGCCATCTGTCCTTTCGTGCAGAGAATGAATCTGAAATACGTAGGTTTGGGCCAAGTCTCAAAGGGCAGCCAGAGTGAACCGGGTCCCGGGGTGTTTACAACCTATTAGCTTTTTGACTTTGATGTCCTGAAAGGAATTTATGGTTGTGTGGCTCTGTGGCTGCTCATGGAGTAGTTAGACTGTACAGAGAGAACAATCTTTCAGCTCTGGAGTTCTCAATAGTGATGATGTGAAATTAAGATTAAAAACTAAACATAAAGATGATTTCCTCTCACTCCTCATCCCCACTTCTTCTGTCATCAAATACTATTAATTCAATCTCTCAAATATTCCTGGAACTTCTCCACTTCTCTCCTTCCCCACTTCCAGTATCCTAGTTCATCTACTCATCAACCTTGCCTTGTTCGGGTCAGCGCAGTCCTAACCTGTGTGCCCATCCCCATCGGGAGTGGCTTGCCTGTAATGCAAAGCTGAGTGTGTCTCTCCCCTGGTTGTCATCCTTCAAGGACTCCTGTCTGCCTTCAGGAAAGAATCTAAACTCCAGAGCTTGGCATTTGCCATCTAGCCCCTGCCCACCTTCACAGCCTCATATATCCCCAGTCTCCCCACCCACCTACCCACCCACTGCCACTATAAATAAGTGATTGAACTCCTTGTAGATCCCCCATATATTGCATAGGATTCTCTCTCTCTTTGGGTTCTCCTTCTGTGCTTCTTCCAGCCCGTCCCTGAAGGACTCTGCCTCTCCAGGAACAATTACTACCTTGCCCCATGCCCCGAGCCCCAGTTTGGGTTTGAGATGCTTTTTCTGTGCTTCCATAGCACCCTATAATTTTACCTGTCTTTAAGCTTTTTTTTTTACAGTGATTTTATTTTAAAGAAATAAAAGAAAAAGGAGAAATTCCTGTATTCTGAAACCTCACTAAAAAGCCAAGTGGAGGAATTCCAGTTTGACTGACTAAAAAACCAGCAAAAAGAGAGTTCAATTATTTTCATACAAACTTAAAGTAGCTCTTAACAGTGTTTTCAAATAAAAATCCTCCATGGTCTGTCCTAATGAATAGATAAGACTACCTTGTAATTATTGACATATACTTGATTTTTATAAGAAAAATCAAGAATAAGAAAAATAATATTTTAACATTATTTTCATGTTATGTACAAGTCAACTTTAGATTGGGTGAAATAATCACAACTTTCTGAATTTAGTTTTCTTTTGAATTTGTGTTGATGCTAATATTCAGTTCTAAGATTCAGAAATATATTTAATACCATATTCATCTTTCAGAAGTGAATTCTTTTCAATGAGTCTCTATGAAATGCTTATTATAAAGATGTTATTACACAAATTCAATTTAATTTATGTGACCCAAACCTTTAAAAATGATAACATATAAATACTAAAAAGAGAGATTTGGAATAGATGTGTGTAAAATATTTTGGCTCATTATATTTTTACAAGAGAGGAAAAATTAGAAGGAACTTTACATTCTGTGATTTTTACTTGGACACAAAAAGTTAAGTCACAGAGCATGTATCAGTTATTTCTTAATGGCAAGAAGTTGTTTTTCATCTTTGGCTGGAAAAGTCACTCCAATGCCCTTTAATTACTGACCATAGTGTAAAAAACGTTTTTCTTTGAAGACGTATAGTCTGGAGATAGCCTAGAAGCTAACATATCTGTGAAACTCCTTAAAAAAAAAAAAAAAATCAAAAAACTTTTATTCAATCTATTTAAATTTAAAAATTTTTAGAAAACAGTTCACTCATTTCTCTCACCACTACTCCCTGCCTCTGGCAACCACCAATCTGTTCTCTGTATTTCTGAGCTTTCTTTTTTTAAATTTTTTTTAGATTTCACATATAAAAGAGATCATATAGTATTTGTCTTTCTCTGTCTGACTTATTTCACTTAGCATGATGCCCTCAAGATCCACCCATTATGTTGCAAATAGCAAGATTTCATTCTTTTTTGTGCCTGAACAATATGCCAGTTCATATATATACCACAATTTCTTTATCCATTCATCCTTCAATGGACACTTAGGTTATTTTCATGTCTTGGCTATTGTAAATAATGCTGCAATGAACATGAGGGTGCATATATCTTTTTTGTTAGTGTTTTTGTTTTCTTTGGATAAATAACCAGAAGTGAAATTGCTGGATCATGTGGTAGTTCTATTTTTAATTTTTTGAGGAAACTCCATACTGTTTTCCATAGTGGCTACACCAATTTACCTGTCTTTAAACTTACTACTGTGCAGCATACTTGTCTATTTCTTATTCCTTCTTTTATATTAGACTAAAATCTCTTTGAGGATAACCATGCTTACCCAGAACAGCTGCAAGTAAACAGTTGTTGATTAACAAAAGAATTTCTAAATTCACAAATAAATGGCATCTTTAGTTGCTCACTTTAGAAGTAGGTGGAGATCTGATAAAATTAGAGAAATGAATGACAGCCTGTGATTTTACAATCTGTGCTAAGAGTCTGTATTTTCTTATCTGGATGCTGCTCATTTCTAGGAGACTGTGATATCCTTGGCTTGAACCACACACCATGCACTCTAGTTTAGGCAGTGACTGGCAAACCAAGAGCTCCCAAGGAACATTAGATTAATGTTTACATAAAGAATGTAACTGTTTATTTATAATGACAAGACCTAAACTAATTTACTTATCAAACAGAAATAGATAAAATAAGTAAGAGCAAATAAAACAGAGGAAACAGAATACAAAAAAAGGGGTGGTCTATGAAACAAAGAAATCGTAGCTAGTCAGTAATAGCTTTGCCTTAATCATTTCTAGCTCAGCCCATTCTCAAATATTTTAATCCTTTCCAATTACAAAGATCATATTCTTATTAAAAAGCTACTTTCTAAAATATTGTGCTAAGTATAGTGGACATTTGCTTTGTAAATTTGCAAATTGTCTCTTCTCTCCTCTTCTGGTTTTCAGCATCCAGATAGTTCTTGGGAAGCTAGTCCTCTCACCAGCTCAGCCTGTGTAGTTTGAATGCACTGGCTACAAGGCCAGCTCCAGAGATGGGCCAGTGACCCAGTGCAGCCAATCAAAGCATCAATCCCTTCTCTGCAATGACCTGTTCAGAAATAAACCTGGGCCCCTTGTTCCACAGCCCCTCAGATACGCTACACTAAGCAAAAAATGCCATGGAAGCAAACACTAGAAGGATCCCCAGTGTGAAGTCCAACTCCCCAAAATGTGATGGCCTCAAAAGTATCTTCTTTTTTATTAATTAAAAGTGGTTTTAGATTAAGTAGTGGCATATATATGTATATGCTTTTATTCATTTATCTTGAGTACTTGTAAGACTAAATACTGGCCACTAAAAAGAGCCAAGGCCCCATGGAGTACTTGTTGGTTGATTCCAGGACCGGGGCGTGGAATGTTCCAGGTGATCCTGGAATATCTTGTCCCAGAACGCAAAGAAGTGCTCAAAACTGATGGGGATGTGTTGAAAGTGCAGAGGAGGCAACTTGAAGAGGGTCACAGTGGCCAAAATTTGGTAAAATTTGAGCATCAAAAAGAATAATAATAGTGATGGATTATAATAATGTGCTTAAAAACAAAGGAGAAATCTGGAAGGCATCACTTCACCAACTGAAAATATTAGCACCACCAATAATGGGACAAACTGACGTTTTACATCTCCTGATCTGATGTAATAAGAGGTCACAACATCATCTATGTAGTATTCTTGGTTGAAAATGTTTAACCTAAATCCAACCATGAGAAAACAATCATATAAATTTAAATTGTGGGACAATCTACAAAATAACTGGCCTGAGCTCTTTAAAATGCCAGTATTATGAAAGTTTAAAAGAAGTCAGGGGACTGTTGTTGATTAATAGAGGTGATAGAGATATATCAACTAAATACAATGCACGATCTTTGACTGGGTTTTGGATCAAATGAAGGAAAAAAGCTATGTAAGACATTATTGGGAGAACTGAAAAATTGAATATGAACCATAGATTAGAAAATATTCTTGTATCAAGTTAACTGTCTTGAGGCTTATCATGCTGCTCTTAGGAGACACTTGCTATAGTATTTGGAGTAAATTTTAATCATGATGTCTGCAGTGTACTTTCAAATGGTTTGGGGGGTGCAGAGAGGGAGGATGCGAGGTGGAGAAAGCAGGCACGTGTGGCAAAATGTTAACAATTGGTGAATCTGAGTGAAACTAAATGAATCTCCATTGTAATATTCTTTCAATTATTTTGTAGGTTTGGGATTTTTCAAAATAAAAAGTTGAGGGGAACAAAAAAAGAAAAGAAGAGAAATACTCCTGGGTCCAAACCAGTCCTATGAGACTTGGTTCTGAGCCTTGTATGGAACAGTTGGGAAGATTATGCATATCTACCTCCAAGCGACTCTCTCTTCTCTTAGACTCTCCTCTGATTTTGTTGTCCTTTGTTCTCTGTATGGTTTTGCAGTAAAACAATACAAAGCAACCTTGTTTACCAGCCAACTCCATTTCCTTGTCTCCCTCTAAGTACATGAATCAGCATTCCAACTTTTAAAGGGGTTCAAATTATTTAAAACTATGGATAACTCTGAAGTCAGCAAACCTAGTTAGCATCAGAATTTTACAATAAGAATGGATCAACATTTTCACAGAGACTTTGATGCTGCTGAAGAAAGCTAGCATCCTTTTATGAAACACACACAATGGGCTTTGTTTTCCATGGAGGACACCTCCTAATCCTCAGCCCTTGATATATGGGTTTATCTAAAATTTGAGACTGGGTTAGGTTTCTGTACTGTTCTTCTCTCCTATCAACCTTTCTGGACATTCTCTTCTGCCTGGGGTGAAGGTTGTTTATTAAAAGAATGCCAAAGTCAAGATCTAGAGGTGGTCTAGATAAGACTAATCTTCCCTGAGGACATCCCAGCCTCTTTGAACTCCCAAAATAGACCAGAGGGAGAGACAGTCTCTGGCACAGAGAAAGCACCACCTTTATGGTTCTTTGGCTCTTGGTTAGTTGTGGGCCATTTGTGTGTGGGGGGGTGGGGTGGGAGCTAAGGATGGGCAGGAAGGGTGGTGGCAGGCAGTGCTTCCGTCCCAAGTAGTAGGATCAGGTAAATATCTCCACACCCAGGGGAAGATACTGCCCATCACTGCAGGGTCTGATCACAGATATGTTAGCCAATCTTGGCCTTTCATTTGCCAGAAACACTGAACAAATCTGTCCTCACAGAAGAGAAAAATAAAAAGATTCCATGCACTAGGAAGACAAAATATAATTGCCTCATGTTCTTTCTGGATGGATACTGGGCCTATTTGGGGCTCTGCTGGCAGTCTCATCATTAATACTCAGTAAGATACTCACTGAGACAGGGTGATACAGCCCTGAGAGTGCTCCCCACCCTCCAAAAACAGTGCTAGGCAGAGCAGTGTGGCAAAGCTCTAGGCCTAAGGTTGGGGTTTGGCCAACCTGGTCACATCATTATGGCAGGAAGAGGGATATAGGTCATGGCAGAGAGACAGCCTGTTCTCCACCTTTGTCCAAGTGGCAATGACTCTCTAAAATGTTGTTCCCAAAATACTGTCTTGTGCCTGACCTGGTCCATGTAAGCAGTGTTGCTTCCTCCAAAAGGCATGGCCCATTGCCTCCTATTTCTTTGAAATCATGAGTAGATAATGGAGAGAAATTGTGTTTCTATTGAAAAGGCTGCATTGTGCCATTCAAAGTTTCACCAAGCAAAGACTTGGCATGGCTTCTGGCATTTGCAGAGGATTTGAGGATTAGTGTTAAGTGTTGTGTGCAGAAAAGAAAAACGACTAAAAGACCCTTATCTTTGAAAGAAAGTGTGTTAAAAGGGTTCACTTGCCTTCTTGCCAGTAGCAAAAACAAATCAAACTTAGCTTCCATTCTCACTTCCATCCTCAGTCCAGACCTGTAAGCCATATGTTTGGTCTGCTGCTGGAGTTTTGTGCTCTCAACATCTCTCACATCTGTATCCGTATTCCTAAAATAACCCGTTTGATCTTAGCCGACCTTCAAGGCACCCATGACCTCTTTCCATTTACTACTCTTTCTTCCCAAGATCTTTCTGGCATAAACTTTCTGTTTCAGCTCCAGTAGTATATAAAATACACTGTGATACTCTTTTGCTCATTTCATTCATTTTCTCTCTCGTTTTTTAAAATCACGTTTCAAAGTTCGAAAGGCAGAGAAGAGATATGAAATATCTGTGAAATGTCCTTCTTCCATCCTTATGCCCCAGAAAACCAGTTCCCCTTTCCCAAGGCAATCAATGTCATCAGTTTTATAGTATTCTTCCAAAAATCTCCTATACACACACAAGCTAATATTCTCTCTGTCTCTCTCATTTTCACACACACACACAAATGGTAGCATGTAATACACCCAATTCTGTATCTTGGCCTTTTACCTAACAGCATTTTTCAAGATCATTCCCTTTAGTATAAAGAGCTTCTTCACTCTTTTTTACATATCCCTGTGATTGCTTCTCCCTTCCATTCTTCTGTTTCTTTGAAATCTTTCTTTCAAATTCTGATTTCAATGCTATATGTCTTTTGGGAAGTCTTCTCCAACCTCTATTCACTCCAACCTCCAGTGATTTCTCTCAATGCTGAGCTATAGATTGTTTGTTTATTTATTTTCTGAACTATTCATTCTCCATATTGCTACTTGTCTTTAATGTGTTTGAGTCAGAGCTTCCCAGAGAGACTGTGATGTCCTTAAAGAGAGGGGTCCTGTCTTATCCTGCTTTGTAACTCCTACAATGCTACAACATCTACCAGAGGGCCTTGTCCATAGTAGGGATGGAATTAGTTTGTTGATTTGATGGATAGCTCAGAACTTGCCAACTCTCTGCCTTGTCAGAGTCTGTGTTAGGGACCAGATTTGTTTGCATTGACCTTGAATGATCTTCCAGCCAAGAAAACCTTCTCAAGCATCTCTGGGAATGCAAATGTGTGCTTGTCCTGGGCCAGGCATAAAGGGTAGCATTTCCATGCTTGTTTTCCTTCAACACTCGGTTACTCTTTCCATTCTTTCCTCCAAAATTCAGCCAAGGGGTAGAGTGTGCCAAAACACCAAGTGCAAAACAGAGAGATCAGCTCTCTTGGTCAGATGTGCTCAGGGTCAAGCACTTAAAGATGACTGACAGAATTATGGCACTCCGTTAGGTCTCCAGAAATTCTGTTGCTGGTTGCAGAGACAAGGGAAAGGAGGGATATCACACGTTGCCAACTTACTCACTTGCACTCATTCCAAGTGACATCTGCCAGAGTGTCTGGAACTGGCTGCGTGTGTCTGCATCAACCACAGGGATGGGGGAAGCTATGTCACTTTTCCACAGTCTGGTCAGCTCCTCCTTGGGAAATTTCTCCACTGTGAGATTGTCCCCAGATTAAGTAAATGATTTCGCATTAGTCTAATTAATTCTAATAGACTCATTAGTTCAATCTTGGAGCTTATTCTCAAAGGAGAGATGGTCAAAATTTGTGAAGAGCGTTTCTTTTGTGAGAAAATCATGTTGTTTTCTTTCAAGTGGGGAATCCAAACTTGGCTTCAGAGATTAAAAAACCCTCCAGTTTCTTGGAATTTCATGTCTCAGTCCAGATGCAGAGTTCAAATACTCTGATGAAGGCTACCTTGTTGCTGCTCTGGGATTGCAGGACTGATAGAGTTAATCTGTTCTCAGAATGAAACACCTTATTATAGTGTAGTTTAGGAAGACTAAATGTACACAAAAAGATGACTAATATAAGGGAATGCTGTCTAACTCTCACAGACAGTCAGTATTTTAATTGTTTAGAGGCGGGAGAGATTACTGTGGACTGAAATGGTTCAGAAAAAGTTTCTCTGAGGTGTTGGATTTGAAAGACCCCTTCAGATTGAATAGGATTTTATGAAAGAAGAAGAAAGGAGGGAAGAGTAGAAGGAACACACCTGCAAAGCAAGATCCCTGAAAGCCTGAGGTTTTATCATGTAAGAGCAAGGGGGACAGTTTAGGTATAGGGGAACCTTTGTATTAGGGGTTAGGGTATTGAGAAGCCTTAGAAGGCAATTAGGTTCAACTGAGGAGGTGAAGGCCAAATTTAGAATTGTGGATTCTTCCTGAAAGCAATGAAGAACTCCTGAAGGGTTTGTTGTGAAAGGGTAAAACGTTTGAAGTAATTGTTAAGGAAAAGTGAAGAGATGGCAACATGTAGAATGAATTGAAGTGGGTTGAGGCTGGTGAAGCAGAAGAGAAAAGAAGTGAGTTAAGAGGCATTTGCATTAGTTATTTTAGGTGATTTGTCAACGGTGCAGGGGAGGTATTAGGATACAGCTATTTTTGAGAGAAATAGCACTTATTTTGTAATTCATATCTTAGTGTGAAGGAATTGATCAGAGTCTTTACTGCTAGAGGAAGTGCAGCCAGCAAACTCCTGCTTGCCTGGTCAGGGTAGGTCAGCTCCTCTGGATCTGAGGTCAGACTGGGCCTTCCACTCCTGGGTACCCACCCTGCCTCTTGTCTCATGGAGGTCTTATGATGCACATTTTTACTTATCAGTAATTACTGCTTTTCCATGATAGCCTCTGCCCTTACCTGGAGAGAAGTTGCTGAACATATTGTACTGACTACCTACACCCTCACCTCCACCCGAAAGGTTGGGCTGCAGATGATTTCAAAAGGTAGAGAAAGGGTCTGGGGGAAAATGAACAGAGCATTTGTGAAGTGTTCTTATGGATGCTTGTCAAGAAGCCTTTTTCTCCTGGATATCTCAGTGGAACCCATTGTCTCTTGGGGCCATGGTGCCTGGAAGGGCTCTAGGCCAAACATGACTTTGTATTCTGATCCCATTTGCTTTGGACATTTTCCCCAGGGCTCCGTCACTTTTAAATCTGGTCTTGAGAGCCAACCAGAGGCAGTCATCCAGCTCTCAGTGGACCTGGGGCCTTGCAGCCAATGCTGCCACAGACTAAATCCTAGAAGGCTTGGGCAGCAGATGTCCAATGGCAGGTACCCTGGGAAGGTCTGAGTGTACTGGGAATGAAGGGAGAATTGCCATTGTTGCCTTGAACAGTCTTCCTCACAGCCCTCTACTTTCTGTAAGCAAGGTCCTTATTTATCCTGGAGAACAGGAATCATGAAGGCAGAGGTCTGGGAACATGTAGATTTAGCCTACAGGTGGGATCTCCCACAGCATGGTGCTGTGCTTTGACTCTCCCATGGGACTGTGGAGAGGATGGAAGTGAGGATCACATGAAATCTTAAACACTGCCATCAATGAAAGGCAAGGGAAAACCCCTTGAGTTTTGTCATTTCTTTTAAAACTTTTACTTCATTTCAAACTACAACACCAAAATTTGCAGCCAGCCCTTATCACCCCAAGGTGTCCTTTATTGAGTTCATCTACTATGCGCCAGGTGCCAGGCACCTTACATGAGATATTGTTTGCCATTCCTTCTGTAGAGATGAAAGAATTGCAGCACTGCCGGGTCAAATTGCCAAGTTCATAGAGGTAGTAAGTGGCTGAGGGGGAGGAGACTGTAGAGCTATTATTATAGAAATAAGTAATCGATTATTATATAAACAAAGCTTCCGCTCTTTCCCCTCTACCACACTGCTTCCCAAGGTTCAGACACTAGACTGATTTATTACGTTGAATTTGCTATTTTCTTTTTTTGCCTTGGAGAGTGAGGGGAAGCACTGAACAACTAGCCAATGAAGTAGGCAGCATGGAGTACTAGTGTAGCAGAAAAAGGCTGAGAAGTCAGAGAGCTTGGCTTATGCACCAGACCTGCCATTTAGGACACAGGGGACTAGGTAGAGTATTCGCTTTTTCTTTAATTTGGTGAAAGGAGAATGACCACTTGACCCACATGTGTGTTGTAAATACTGATCAAATAAGACGTCTGAAGCACCTGCCATGGGGGCAAAATGGGAATACTCAATAATTCTTAGTTCCCTGTCTGGTCTTTTTCTTTGATTTTTTGAGGATTTTCTTCCCTTCTTTAAAAGTCCTGTTAGTCCAGTGCTTGGGCCATTGTAGGTGTTCAATATATGCCAAAAAAATGAATAACATGTTGTTGTTGTTAGTGCCCATTGAGTTGATTCTGACTCCTAGTGACCTCGTGTACAGCAGATCAGAACCTTGCCTGGTCATTTTGCTCCATCCTCTCACCTTTGGGTGCTGTACCAGACAATGCTCCACTGCTATTCATAGGGTTTTCATGGCCAATTTTTTCAGAGGTGGGTGACCAGGTCCTTCTTCCTAGTCTTAGTCTGGAAGCTCCACTGAAAACTGTCCACCACGGGTGGCCCTGCTAGTGTTTGAAATACCAGTGGTGTAGCTTTCGGCATCACAGCGACATGCAGCCACCACAGTACGACAACTGACATATGGGAGGCGTGGTTCCATGACCAGGAAACAAACCCAGGCCATTGTGGTTAAAGCCCCAAATCTTAACCACTAGACCACCAGGGCTGGCTTAATGAATGGCTATAAATGCACACATATGTGTAATTTTATTCAGCTTGTTTGACAACTTTTTTTGAGACTTTTGTGACATGCTCAGAGATCTGAGAATACAGAGAGGGATAGGAGAAGCGATTTGTAAAACCAAGTGTGAACAGCCTGAAGGGTACCTAGCAAATCCATGAAAAGTTCCATCCATATCATGAATTCGATCATATTTTGCACTTGAAAAGGAAGAGCAAGGATAAAAATATAAGCTCTCTAAAGGCAGGGATCCTGTGTGCATTTTGCCCAACTTTGGGCCTGGCAATGTGGTGGTAGGAAGGCCCTGTCTTAGATGTGTACGTTTTAGTATCCCCAGTGCTCTCAAACCTCATCAGGAATAGCACTGGGTTAATTCAAGGTTCACAGATGTTCTGCTGCATAACAGATGCAATAAACAACAACTTCCTGAAATAAATTTTTTGGGGGGTAGGGGAAAACAGCAGTAGTTGACTTTTTTCTTTTTTTTGAGCACCAAACTAAATATAAATACCTATTAAAAAAAAAACTAATAGAAAATATGCCAGAAGGGTCTGAAGCAGTGGGTTTCCATCTTCTGTAGGCTATCTGGGCTGAAATGTTCCTTTGGGAGTCTTGATGTCATCTGTCTTAGCTGTTAGACATCAGTTAGGATATCCCATCTTCTTTTCTCTTCCTCCCCATCCCTGCGTTCTTGTCACTCAAGTTAGTGAATCTGAAGTATTAGTGCGTTACAACTGAAGTTCATCTAAGTTTACCATTATGTATGAAAAAATATGTTTTTGTACATTTTCCAAAGTGAAAAAAAATGTGGCTAGTATTCATACTACAAGAATGAGTTAGAATTCCTTGGCCTGATATTGAATGTTCTCAAATTTAATCCCAAACTATCTTGTTGACTTTATTTCCCATTCTTCCCCAGAATGACCCCTTGTTTCAACATCATTGGCTTCCTTATCTCCTTATTTTGTGCCTCCACCGATTTCCTGTTCTAAACCCTACCCATTTTCCAAGGTCCTGGTTCAGGGTCTACTTCTTCCAGCAGAGGTCAACATAATCACAGTGACCTCACCTTCCCTGAATGCAAATTTAGCCTGTACCAATTACTTAACATGTACCAATTTCTAAACCAATCACTTGACCTGAATCGTCTTGTGATTTCTCTTTTATTTTGGTTTCAGATTACATTGCTGTTTAAGCTTTTAAGTATTTGTCTTGTCTTCTAGCAGATTTCTCTCTTATGTCCCCTGCTCCTTCCTTCCAACACACGAAGCAGAAAACTTTACATGTCAAAAAGTTTATGTTACATACTTTTTGATCCCCGATAGTGGTGCCATTGTTGATAGATGAAGAGAGTGGGGCAGGGCTGCCTGACCTTTTTCTCTGAGATGCAGTGATTGATTTAACCAAAAAATATGTAAAGTTGTGACTCAGACATCTCAAGTTTGAAGTCAAATCCACTGATCAGATTAATTCCAACAAACATTTTATTTTGCAAGGCACTGTAGATAAACAATTGACTAAGATATATTTTTAATTTCTGGAAACAATTATACTTGAACTCAGGATATAGACATGCACATTCATAACCAAAAAGTAAGACAAAAAAGGTGAGTATGACAATATGATAACTGCCATGTGCTGGGTTTGTCTCCATATTTCTTATAGATTATCATCCTTAATCCTCTCAGTATTTCTATGAGGTAGATGATATTATTTCCATTTTACAGTTGAGGACACTGAAGTTCTAAGAGATCACATATCTGCTCAAGGTCAACCAATAAATGGAGGAACTAGGATTTGAATTTCCATCTGACTCCAGAGCCCAGACTCCAAACCACCAAGTTTACTCCCTCTCAGATATTCTGCAATGAAACATATGATATTATAAAGCATGTATACTTATTGACTTAGGACAATGTGAGCTCCACAAAGGCAGGAAGCTTACTGCTCTAACTCCAGCTCTTGGAACAGTACCCAACATAGAATTGATGCTCAGAAAGTATTTGTTGGACAAATCAACTAAAAATCTTCTACACATATAGTGGAGATAGAATAATGGTCTCCCAAAGATGTGCAAATCCTAATTCCTAGAACCTGTGAATAAATTACCTTACATGGCAAAAGGAACTTTACAAATGTGATTAAGTTAAAGATCATGAGATGCGGAGATTATTCTGGATTACTTGGGTAGGTACAATGTAATTATAAACATCCTTATGAGAGGGAGACAGGAGGGTCAAAGTCAGTAGTAGAAGATGTGAGGACAGAATCAAGAGGTTGGAGTGATCTGAAGAAGGTGCCGTGAGTTTAGGAATGCAGGCAGCCTCTAGAAACTAGAAAAGGCAAGGAAACAGATTCTTTCCTGTAGCCTCCAGAAGGAATTAAGTTCTGCTGACACCTTGATTTTAGTCACCTATCCTCCTGAATCACAAAAGAATAAATTTGTGTTATGTAAGCCACTACATTTGTGGTAATTTGTTACATCAGCAATAGGAAACTAATACATATATGTGTTCATTCTGGTCTTTGCTCGTCTTGCCCCTCATCCCCACCTCACTGTCAAAGCAGCAGCCTTTACACCTGTAGTGCCTGTGAAGAGAGAGTAGGGCTGAGTCCACGAGTCTGAGAATCAAGGCTTGCCTTATCCTTGCCTCATTCCTGTCATTCAACCAAATGCCAAGTTCTCCTACATGTCTCTCAGATTCACTAATCTCCATTGCCATACCACCATCTTAGTTTATGCCACTTTCATCTTTCACTTAGATTTCTGAAAACATCCACAGACCTCCCTGTCCCCAGTCTTCCTGGTAAAATCTGTTCTCTACTTATATCACCCCCAGCCACACTGACCTTTTCTCAGTTTCACACAGACTTCCTGCTCTTCCCACATACTTCCTGTCTTTCTTGACATAAACACCTTGACTCATTTCTCCTCCATTTGAAAAGATTCTCACTCTTCTCCCATGCTTCAGGCTTCAGCTTAAATATCACTTTTAAAGGGAAGCCTTCTCCAAATCCCTCCACATCAAATTAGGGTCCCCTGCCACGTGGTCCCATAGCACCCATGTTTCTCCTTTCACAGCTGTCATATTTTCTTATAATTGATTATTTTGCCTAATTTTTCTTGTTGGACTGTAATCTCTACATTGCTTACCAGTGTATTCCACAGATTAGAACATTGCCTGACATTCACTGAATATTTGTTAAAAGAAAGAATAAGTAAATGCATGGATGAAGGGATATAGAAATGGATTTGGAAAACTTCAAGACAATAAGTAGAAAATGGGAAGACTGAGGCTTTTGGTGGATGCCTTTGAATAGTTTGAATGTTGGGTTTTACTTTATTCTAGGAATAGTAGAGAACAGTTTCAGGCATTTAGGAAGGTGAGGGACATGACAAAGTTGATGACTCTGCTAAATGAACCTGCAGTTTGAGTGCACAAGGGACTGGAGTTAGGAGTTCATTTCGGCAGATAATCTAGTCAGGAGGCTACAGCATGTGAAGATGGGAATCTGCACAATGATGTTGAAAGCAGGAATGGAACCACAGGATAGATATGATTTCAGGGGAAAAAAGAATTAATAGAATTTAAAGACATGTAGAATGTAGACATATTAAGGACATGGCCCAGTTCACCTGCCAACCACTGCCCTACCTTGTGGAAGCCTTCTTTGGAGGTTGGGTCATATCCTGCATCTTTTCATGTAATTTGTATAATTTTTATGGTCCAAACCCTGTAGATGATCATTTAATTTTTCTTACTTTTTTTGGAGGATAGAGATCCAAGGTCTATAATACTTCTTTTCCCACCTCCTTCATCTGCTAAATTCTAAGTACTCTGTTGAGCACATAGTAGGGAATTCAATATACGTTAATTGATTTAACATGTTTATTGAGCTAGAATTCAGCACAGACATTTGTGCTGTCCACAGAGATAACAACTGTAAAGCTTTACTTTAAAATTTATTTAGCTAAATGGTATTTTAATAATAATGTTCAGTGTTGTGAGGTGGAATTCTTACACTGTTGGTAGGAGTATAAATAGTAAAACCTTTTGGAAGTGTAATATGTATCAAAAGGCTTTAAAATAGAGCTTAAAATTTTTGCAACTATTTTTATTGTGGTAATATATACATAACATAAACTTTACCATTTTAAGTGTATACTTCAGTGGCATTAAATACATTCACATTTTGTGCAATCATCACCACTATTCATCTCCAGAACTTTTAGTATCATCCCAAACTGAAACTCTGTACCCATTAAATGATAATTTCCCATTTCTCCTTTCCCCTGTCCCTGGCAATCACCATTTTACTTTCTGTCTCTATGAATTTGGCTACTTTAGGTATTCTGTATAAGTGGAACAATACAGCATTTGTCTTTTTGTGACTGGCTTATTTCACTTAACATAATGTCTTCAAGGTTCATCCATGTTTTAGCATGTGGCAGAATTTTCTTCCTTTTCAAGGATGACTAATATTCTATCGAGTGAATATATCACATTTTGTTAATCCATTCATCCATCGATGGACTCAGATTGCTTCTACATTTTGGCTATTGTGAATAATGCTGCTGTGAACATGGGTATATAAATATCTGTTCATGTTTCTGCTGTCACTTCTTTTGGGTATATACCTAGGAGGAAAACTGCTAGATCACATGGTAATTCTATGTTTAATTGTTTGAGGAATCACCATACTGTTTCCATAGTGGCTGTACCATTTTACATTTCCATCAGCAATGCACAAGTGTTCCAGTTTTTCTACCTCCTCTCCACCACTTGTTATTTTCTGTTTGTTTTTTCATAATGGCCATTTAATGGGTGCGAAGTAGTGACTCATGACTTTGATTTGCATTTCCATAGTGATTAGGGATGTTGAACATCTATTCCTGTGCATATAGGCCATTTTCACATCTTCTTTGGAGAAATGTCTATCCAAGTCATTTGCCCATTTTTTAAATTGAGTTGTCTGGTTTTTTTTGGTGGTTGAGCTGTAGGAATTCTTTGTATATTCTGTATATTAGTCCATTATCAGGTATACGATTTGTAAATATTTTCTCCCGTTCTGCAGGTTACATTTTCACTCTGTTGATAGTGTCCTTCGATGCATAAAATTTTCTAATTTTGATGATGAAGTTCAATTTATCTGTTTTCTTCTGTTGCCTGTACTTTTTGTCATATCCAAGAAAACATTGCCAAATCCAATTTCATGAAGATTTTCCTCCTATGAATTTTGCAGTTTTAGTCTTACATTTAGATCTTTGATCCATTTTGAATTAATTTTTGTATACGATATAATGTAAGCATTTAATTTCATTTTTGTTTGCATGTGAATATCCAGTTTTCTCAAACCACTTCGTGAAGACTGTCCTTTGCTCATTGAATGATCTTGGTACCATTGTCAAAAATCATTTACAGTATGTGTGAAGGTTTATTGCTGGACTCTCTATTCTATTCCATTGGTCAATATGTCTGTCTGTATGCCAGTATCACACTGTTTTGATTGCTGCAGCTTTGTAGTAAGTTTTGATATCAGCAAGTATGAGACCTCCACCTTTGTTCTTTTTCCAAGATTGTTTTTGTTATTCGGGGTCCCTTGAATTTCCATATGAATTTTAGGATAGATTTGTCTATTTCTACAAAAAAAAATCGTTGAGATTCTGATAGGGATTGTGTCGAATCTGTAGATTGCTCAGGGTAGTGGTGACATTTTAACAATATTAAATCTTCCAATCCATGAACATGAAATATTTTTCCATTTACTTGTGTCTTTAATTTCTATCAGCAACACTTTGTAGTTTCCAGTGTAGAAATCTTTTATCTCCTTGATTAAATTTATTCCTAAATATATTATTCTGTTTTATACTATTGTAAATAGAATAGTTTTCTTAATTTTTCAGATTATTCATTGTTAATGTATAGAAATGCAACCAATTTTTGCATGTTGATTTTGTATCCTATAACTTTGCTGAATTTATTTATTAGTTCTAATACTGTATGTATGTGTGCATAGAATCTTTAGGGTTTTCTATGTATAAGATCATGTCATCTGTGAACAAAGATAATTTTACTTCTTTTAGAATTTGAATGCCTTTTATTTTTTTTCTTTGCTAATTTGCTGTGACTAGTACTTTTAGTACTATGCTGAATAGAAGTGGTGAAAGTGGACATTCTTTTCTTGTTCTTGAAATTAAAGGAAAGGTTTTCAGTCTTTTCACTATCGAGTATGACTTTAGCTCAGGGTTTCTCATAAATGGTCTTTCTTATGTTGAGGCAGTTTTCTTCTAGCTTCCATCTAGCTTGTCGAGTATTTTCATCATGAAAAGGTGTAAAATTTTGTCAAATGCTTTTTATGCATCAATTGAGATGTTCATGTGGGTTTTTCCCCCCTTCATTCTATTTATTGTGTATTACATTGATTGGTTTTCATATATTGACCCATTCTTGTATTCCAGGAATAAATCCTACCATGTCGTGGTGTAACAGGATGGTTAATATGCTGTTGAATTCTGTTTGCTAGTATTTTGTTGATGATTTTTGCATCAATATTGGTAAGGGATATTGGTCTATAGTTTTCTTTTCCTGCAGTGTCTTTCTCTGGCTTTGTTATCAGAGTAATGCTGGCCTCATAGAGTGAGTTAGGAAGCATTCACTCCTCTTCAATTTTTTGGAAGAGTTTTAGGAGGATTGGTGTTAATTCTTCTTTAAATGTTTGGGAAATTTACCAGTGAAGCCATCTGGTCCTGGGCTTTTTTTTGCTGGGAGCTTTTTAGTTACTGATTCAATCTCCTTACTAATTATAGGTCTACTCAGATTTTTAATTTTTTTATGATTCAGTCTTGATAGGTTGTGTATATCTAGGAATTTGTCCATTTCATCTAGGTTATCTGATATGTTGGCATATAATTGTTCATAGTGTTCTCTTATAATTCTCTCTTATAAGTTTTCTATTTGCTAATTGTACTTTATTATATTTTTTAGTTACGAATTTTACAGAAATAACTGTAAAATTGGTAATGTCCCTTCTTTTGTTTTTTATTTTACTTGAGCCTTTTCTCTTAGTTTAGCTAAAGATTTGTGAGTTTTGCTGATCTTTTAGAAAAAACAGCTCCATTTCATTAATATTCTGTACTGTTTTTCTATTTTATTTGTCTTTAACCTTTATTTCCTTCCTTCTGCTAGATTTGGGATTAGTTTTTTCTTTTTCTAGTTTCTCCAGCTCTAAAGTTAGGTTGTTGATTTGAGACTCTTCTTCTTTTCTAATGTTAGCTTTTACAAGTACAAATTTCCCTCTTAATGCTGCTTTTGCTGCATCCCATAAGTTTTGTATGCTGTTTTCATTTTAATTTGTCTCAAGATATTTTACAATTTTCCTTATATTTCTTTTTTGGTTGTTTAAGAGTGTATTGTTTGACTTCCACATTATTTGTGAATTTTCTAGTTTTTCTTCTGTTGTTGATTTTTGGTTTCATTACGTTGTGATTGAAAAAGATACTTTGTACAATTTCAACCTTTTAAAAGTTTATTAAGACTAGTTTTGTGCCCTAACATATGGTTTAATAACATATGGTTTATAGTGAAGAATATTCCATGTGCACTTGAGAAAAATTTGTTTTCTGCTATTGCTAGGTGGAGAGTTCTGTATATGTGCGTTAGGTCCACTTGGTCTATATGTTGTTCAATTCCTCTGTTTCCATATTGATCTTATGTCTGGTTTTTCTATCCATTATTGAAAGTAGGGTATTGAAATATCCTCCTATTATTGTAGAGCTATTTCTTGCTTCAATTCTGTCAATAACTTCTTCATATATTTTGGAGCTCTGATATCTGGTGTATATATGTTTAGAATTGTTATGTGTTTTATTTTACTTATTTTATTATTTTATGGTGGTATGAACAAAACATGAGATCTACATTCTTAGCAATATAATTGTTTTATCTTCCTGGTGAATTGACCCTTTTATCATTATATTATAACCTTATTTGTCTTTTGTAATAATTTTTGATTAATATCTATTTTGTCTTATTTTAGTACAGCCACCCCTACTCTCCTTTTGTGGCTATTTGCATGGAATATTTTTTTCTATCCTTTCACTCTCAACCTTTGCATGTTCTTACATCTTCAGTGAGTCTTTTGTAGACAGCATATAGTTGGAGACTATTTTTTAATCCATTCTGCCAATCTATGTCTTTTGATTGAGCAGTTTAATTCATTTACATTTAAAATAATTACTTATAGGGAAGCACTTACTTTAGCCATTTTTTAATTTGTTTTCTGTATGTTTTAAAGGTTTTTTTATCCTTTATTTCCTTCATTAGTGTTTCCCATTGTGTTTAGTTGGATCTTTTTTTATAGTGATACATTTTGATTCTTTTTGCATTTCCTTTTGTGTATATTCTATATATTTTTTTCTTTGTGGTTACCAAGTGGATTACATATAACATCCTAGAGTTATGACAATTATTATTAAATTGACAATTTAATTTCAATCACATATGAAAACTCTACACTTTTATAGTTCTTCACCCCTCCCACTTTATGTTATTGATATCATAAATTACATCTTTATATATTGTGTACACATTAACATAGGTTTATAACTTTTTTATGCTTTTGCCTTTTAAATATTATATAATAATCAAAAGTACAATTGTAAACTAAAATTACAAGGACACTATTTTTAAAATATTGCCCATGTATTTACTGGAGAACATTATATTTTCATATTGTTTTCAGTTGCTGTCTAGTGTCCTTTCATTCTAACTTGAAGAACTCTCTTTAGCATTTCTTCTGGGGCAAGTGTAGTGGTAATGAAATCCCTCTGCAATTGTTTACCTGTTAATGTCTCAAATTCTCTCTCATTTTTGAAGCAGTTCGTCTGCATATAGAATTCTCAAGTGACAGTTTTGATTTTTTTTCCTTTCAGTTATTTAAATATATCATCCCATTTTCTCTGGCCTATGAGGTTTCTGCTGAGAAATCCACTGATAGTCTATTGTGGATCACTTGTACATCATAAGTCACTTTTCTCTTGTTTTTTACAAGATTCTCTCCATATCATTGTCTTTTGACAGTTTGATTATAATGTGTCTTGGTGTGGATCTCTTTGGGTCTATCCTACTTAGATTTCTTTTTGTAGTTGTATATCCATGTATATCCTCAAATTTGGGAATTTTGTAGCTATTATTTCTTCAACTAATCTCTTTGCTCCTTTCTCTCTCTCTTCTTTTTGGAACTCCTGTAATATGTATATTGGTCCACTTGATGGTGTCTCATAAGTCTTTTAGATTCTGTTCACTTTTCTTCATTCTTTTTTCCTTTTTGCCCTTTCGACTCCATAATTTCAAATGACCCGTCTTCAAGTTTATTGATTCTTTCTTCTACCTGTTCAAGTCTGATGTTGAACTTTTCTAGTTAATTTTTCAATTTAGTTATTTCATTTTTAAGCTCCAGAGTTTTTGTGAGGTTCGGGAGGGGTATAATTTTTATTTGTTGATATTCTCATTTTGCTCATATCTTATTTTCCTGATTTCCTTTAGTCTTTGTCCATATTTTCCTTTAGCTGTTTGAGTATATGCATGACAATTGTTTTAAAGTCTTTGTCTAGTAAGGTCAATGCTTCTGTTTCTTCAGGGATAATTTTTGAAGACTATTTTGTTTCTTCAGTTAGGCCATATTTTCCTGTGTCTGTATATGCTTTATAATCTTTCATTGAAAATTAGACATTTGAAAACATGGCTACCTTCTTAATCTTTGCAAACTGGCATGGAAAATTGTCACTAATTTGTGGGCCTCTGAGCATTGGGATCAGCCTAGAGCGAAGGCTTAACATCTTTTAAAGTCTTTTGGGGACATGTGTGAGGTTTTTTTTCATTTTTTAAATTTCCCCCAAGTGAATGGCAACTTTTAAGTGTCTTAATTTCTCAAATAGTCTCACCCCAGGTTCTCCTAGGGCCTTAGATATTCTATCATATTTCTCTGCCTTTAATCTCTTGCCCCCAGGTGTCTGCAGGTCTCTAGTCCCATGCTATTTTTTACCTACTGCAGCACCTGCCACTGCCTTCTGTGGCTTCCACCAGGCTGAGATCCAAACTGTGTCACCATTTTTCATCTTATCTTCAAGTCAGGCAGGATAGAAACCAGTCTTTGGACAGCCCACACACAGGGTAGAACACTGTAATTATGTTCTACTCTGCTCCTTCCATACCCAGGAAAGAAACCAGGAATTGGGTCATTTCCTCCCAATTGCACCACAACAGGGAGGGGGTAAGACAAAGGCAAGCAAAAATACCATAATATTTCCCACCATTTGAATGTGGCTTTTTCTTGATTGGGCATTCACTTGGTTGCTGTAGATTTTGACTAGTTTCCAGAGCATGTATAAAGTTATTTTAGTTGGTCTATAGTTGTTTTTTATTAATTTTCAGTGGATTAATGAGGGTACAAAGCTTCCTAGTCTACCACCACTCCTGTAAGTCACCTTTGCACAGTATCTGGCATGTAGAAAGCATTATTATTCATTATTTTTTCCAATTATGTGCACATTTACAACTCTCTTCTTGGGCTAGTCAGAAGGGAAAACAGCACTGGAGAATTATTTTAAACAACTGTACAGAGAGGAAATGGGTTTTGTAACACAGTTAAATTGTACCATGTACACACCTGCCAAAAACCTTGTTGGAGTTTGATTTTCTTAAGTGGGAACCCTTGCCAGATGTGAAAGAAACCTCCAAATTGCATCTAGTATATAACCGAGAAGTGGAATGTGCAGGAATCACAAGATTCTGGAAACTAGATAGCCTTTCAGAAGAAAGCTGGGTTTAAATAAAGAATGAAAGAATTCACACTGCACTCTTTTGATATTTCCTGTTCTAAGAAGACTGATCCCGTATTCAGGGTGGTCTGGTAGCATTATAAGACATTGCATTTTAAGATCTCCATTGACAAGAATATTTTGTTCAAAACTTTCAAAAATCAGTAGTAAACTTTCTTTGCATCTTTATGAGAAAAGAGTGTTTTTCAGCTTAGTGAAGGAAGCAAGACAAGCTTTGGGTTTTGATTAATGAGAATTGGCTTTAGGACTGTGTCTGTGAAGTCATATAAGAACATATTTTAGTTAGTAATGCAAACTTCCAAGGGTGAAAATAAATAATCTTGGTAAAAAAAAAAGAAGTAGATCTCATACTTATTCTCTCCCTCTCTCTAAATAAGTGATGAAAAAATTGAAACCCTAAGGCCCATTCATTCTTTTTATCCAACTCCGGACCATTCTGTCTCTCTTTTTATAACATCAGAGAAGACATTGATAATTGTCAAGTGATGTCTTTGCCATTGAGATGTGTTTTTCTCTGTCCAGTCAAGATAAATGAATGTTTGACCTATTCTTAAAGTTCTCCAAAAAGATCATGATATAGCTTCCCTAAAATAAATAATGTCTTCCATCACATTTATAGTCAGAATACTAATGCTTAGCTTTCTTTCCCTTTATACTTTTTTCTTTTATTCTATCCTCTGAAGTTAAATTAATAATAATTGATCAGAATCTTATTTAAGACAATTTTAATATATTAGAAAATAGTTGACTTCTACTCCAGGCTTCTATTCACCCAGCTAAACAGTTTCAAAACTCTTTAACCTTTTCCAGCATACAGTCAATGCTCAATAAATATTTATTCCATTTTCCAATATTCTAAGTATTTTTGACTGGGAGGAAACTTAACTATGTGCCTATGTTTGACTACGTTTGTTTTGTTTCTAAGATTATGAATCCCTTTAGGGTGGAAACCATCCACGCCTTTTAACATCTCTCACAAACAACAGCACGGGCTAAGAACACACTAGCCTAGTAACATGACATCCTGCCACCGATGGGCCTAATGGATTAACACCTCATTTTTGGTGATTCATATCTGAGACCTGGTATCAACGAATATGTTCAAGATGAATTTTAGAACCCGGAATTCAGAACCCTGAGGCAATTAAGATAAAAATGAAATAAACCTTAATTTGGAAAGCTCTACAACTTTGATTATCTGGGTAACTAGTGAGCCTTAATTTGGTTCTTCCAGTATAAACTCCTAAAATCCTAAGGAGAATTGTCAACTCTCAGGATTCCTGCTTTGGGAATGTAGTTGGATTCGATGGCCTTTAAAGTTCTTTCCAAATCTAAGATTATGTGATTCTGTGAAACCACAGTGGATATAAATTCTCTTTTCCTCCCACCAGATTCCTGTGTGGATAGATTTCCTTTCATTTACATCCAAATATCTCATTAATATCATCACTTTAGACAAACCATGTGTCTGAATTCACATGTAGGCTCTGTCCCCCAAACATTCATATTTATTTTGGTTTTCTTTCATCTCCATCTGTAAGATATATTTCTGTGTTACTTGTGGACATATAGGTCACTTATCTGTGGCACAGCTTATGCTATGTGAGGATACATTCATCAAAAGAACATTTTGAGGATTCAGGGCTGGAGAGTGGTGCCCTGGACTAAAGTGAGAAGTTGCGGCTGAGCTGTGTTTGGAAAGCTGGTGCACCCAGCACCGGCCCACAGACTTCCTGATGATAGCCAGGGCTGTCAGTTTAGCACAGTGAAATGAAAAACAGGGAAATTTTAAAATACACATCCATTTTTAAGCAATCTATGTATTTGGTGCTTGTTTGTCAGATGAGAAAAAACAAACTTCTAGGGAAGTTAAATCAATTATTCTCTATAAAAAGGAAAAGCAAAGCAATAAATTATAAATACTTATTTTTCTCCTGTCAGAGTTTAACATTGCAGTATCTGATCAAAAGTTTTAAAACCCCTTTTCTAGGCTTATAGTACATTCAATAAATGGATTTTTAAAATGCACATACTTACAACAGAACCTCATCCTGATTAAATTTTCATTTCAGCCACCACCCACTTTATTTTTCATGGACTTCACAGGAGAAACTTTTAAACAAATTTTTGATGCTCCAAGCATTGCCAGAACTTAATGGAATGTGAATTGTTTTGATTTCCAAATGCAATTCTGCTAAATCTAGATTGGGAGAGGATACTTATGTTTACTCTTACTCTCATCTAGAGTGTCCAGTCCAATGCTCCTCTAAGCCCTTTTCATGAAGCACATTATGGGGTCTTTGTGGGGTAAAGTGGGATCTGAAGCTGGAACTATATTGCATTAATCCATAGAGAAATTACTGAAAATATCATGTTTGCTTAAGATTTCTTGGTTTCTTTTAGTTCAGGTGTTTGTGATAAGTAGAAGACCTTTATTTGGTCTTAACTAGTTTTGGTGCTATTAGCAAATCACACTTATATCTTTAGCAAAAGCTTGGAGACTGTTTAGATCTAACCTCACATTTGATAGAGGAACATAATAAGGTTCACTGAGGTTAAATGTCTCACTCAATATCATATAGAGATTTTTGCAGTTAAGGTAAGATCTGGTTTTCTTGACTCAATGTGCATTACTCTTTCTTCTTTACTAGACTATTCCTTACCGTACTATTTAAGCTGCTTAAGCTCCAAGATAATACATGGTAACCAGCTTTGCATGATTTTTTTTATTAGGAAGAAAATAGATATGGAATTATTTTCAAAGACGTAAAGTCAATTATGAAAGTGATACCATTATTTGTGCATTTTTTATAGTTTTTTATTTCTCTGTTGAGATTTTCTATTTGTTGATTCATTTTTCTTTCTATTCTTGAGCATAGTCACAATAGTTGCTTTTCAAATCCTTGTCTACTAATTCCATCGTTTGAGTTGTCATAGATTTGGTCTTCATTGATTGACTTTTCTCTTAATCGCATTTTCCTAATTCATTGTAGTCTAGTAGTTTGTATCGTGTTCTGGACGTTGTGACTGGTGCAGCACTCTAGATTCTGTTGTGCTCCTCTGAATATATTGATTTTTCGTTTCAGCAGGTAGTACACATGGCAAGATTCAAACTCCAAACTCTGTCTCCCCCTGTGGTGGGCAGCAGTAAAAATCATTGTTCAATCCTTTTAGCCTAGCTGGGTGGTTTGTAGTCTTCTCTGCACATGAGGAGTTTAGGGATCAGCCAAAGATGTAAACAAACTTTTTATGCAGAATTTAGGACTTCCTCTCTATGGATATCTCCTTTACGAGATTTCTTCCAACAATTTGTAGCTGCTGTGGTCACTTCAAGCTCTGTCTTCTAGGCTTGCAACACAGTAAGATTGCAGGTATTCTTTTGAGTTTTAGTAACTCCGTTTGGTGCTGACTGGAACTACCCTTAGGCAAAAGTTCATAAAATATTGAAAGTTACCCAGTGTCACCCCATTCCCTTCTTTTAAGTGTAAATTGCCCTCAACTTTTTCCTACTTTTGTTTGCTTGCCCTTACCTTCATGTAGTGTGTTGTTTTTTCCCTCTTAATTCAATTGTTTGTGTGTGTATGTGTGTGTGTGTGTCCAGATTTGATAGCTGTTATCTGTGTAAATGTTAATTCATTAGAAGCTATTCTTCCATTGCCAAAAAGGAGTAGATTTTTTAAAATGAATTTCTGTCAGGAGTAAATGTTATGAATTATTTTTGAGTTCTATAGTCCTCTTTCCCCCATTACATATAAAATGAACACTGCTAGTATAAAAGTGGTAGAAAATTTTATATAACATACATTTTTTATTGTATAGATTGTATACACATATATATGGTGCATTTATGTTTACACTGTATATATACATTAAGTATAGAGGACACATATTATGTAACATACTTTTAAGAATATATCCTATATAGTCAATGCTTTATTTCGTTACCTGGGCTGGCATACCACGCCTTTGATCTGTGTACTTCTTTGTCAGAATCCCTGGACCCTCACCGCATCACCGTGAGTTATCCAGGACAACTATTTTAGCTCCGATCTAACCACCACCTCTCCTCTGCCTGTGCTCTCTCCACCTGTGCTTACTGCTAGGATCTCTTTTTCTTTTTACCTGTGGAAGTTACAGGATACACAGGAATTGCTGTCTACCCAGGCTAATCTTCAAAGTCATCAGAGAGAGGGAAGCAGTCTCTTTTTTTATAATTCCCATTTTATTTCCATTCTTTTCTTTCCAGATAGTCCCATTTTTCTCAGAGAATTGTTGCCCTTCCCCCAGAGTCTTCCAAAGCTCTTTCTGCCCAGTCTCTATATTACATCCCAGAATTAAATTTAAAAGATAGGTTATAGCCTTTTTGAGTCAGTTTCAAAATTTGAAAAGAAAATGGATTTGTACTGGTTTGTCTTCTATTGCTGGAGGACAAATCAACAACTTCCTGAGCAACTGTAGTTTCTAGTTGTTATCTTCTGAGAATACCTTGTGGAATAATTAGGATATTTGACTGCAAGTAATAGTAAACCTGAATCCAATGGCTTAGTCAATAGGAATCTTATCATTTCTCATAACAAGAAGTCCAGTGTTAGGAAACCACAAAGTTGGTTAATTCAGCATCTCCACGATGTGAAGACTTTATATTAGCTTCCCTGCACTTCTCCTGGCTTTCCTCTTCTGGTCACAGATGATCGCCTCAACTCTTAGCATCTTATCTTCATATGACAGCATAGAGAGATAGGAAAGTATAAGAGATGTGCCCGTACTTTTTTTTTAATCAAATAGGAACACATTTTTCCCAGATCCCAATAGACAGCCTTTTTAGTCTCACTGGCCAGAAGTGAGTCATGTGCTCTCTGCTAGACACTTAATGGGAAGGAAGAATGGGATTATTATCACTGGCTCAGACTAGGTATAGTGGGTTGAATAATGCCCCCCTCCAATTCATGTCCACCTGGAATCTCAGAAGCAACCTTCTTTAGAAATAAGATCTTTATAGATGTAATTAGTTAAGGACATTGATATGAAACCATTCTGGATTTATAGTAAGTGCCCTCATATCAAGAAGAGGAAAGTATACAGAGAGACACAGAGAGGAGACCATGTGAAGACAGAGGTAGAGATTGGAGGGATGCAGCTACCAGCCAGGAATGCCAGGAGACCAGACCTGGAAGAGGCAGAGAGCAGTTCTTCTCTAGAGCCTTTGGAGAGAACATGGCCCAGTCAACACCTTGATTTCAAACTTCTGGCCTCCAGAGTTGTGAGGAAATAAATTTTTGTTGCATGCCACCCAGTTTATGGTACTTTGTCATGACAGCCCTAGGAAACTAATACACCAGAGGTTGGCAAACGAGGGCCCATAGGGCAAATCCTGCCTGTTACCTATTGATACAAATCAAGTTTTATTAAAACATAGCATCACTCATTTATTTACGTATTGCCCATGGATGCTTTATTGCTATAATAATAGAATTAAATAGTTGTTACAGAGACCTCATGGCCAGCAGAGCCTAAAATATATACTATCTGCCCTTATACAGAAAAAGTTTGCTGACCTTTGGCCTAGACCAAAAGTGGTTCGTTTCCTAGGGTTCCAGAGAGGCTGATTTTCTATGACCACATTTCTTCTGAACACCTGAATAAAATGAAGTTCTATTAGCAAAAGAGGGCAGGGAAAATCATTTACGGAGAGGCAACCAAAAATGTCTGTCATACCTTGATTGCTTCATGTGCCTAAGACCGTGAAACATGGGTTATGCATGATAATAAGCTAATACTTGTTAATTACCTGCACTTGTAGTTTTAATCCAGTAAATTCATCAAATTTGTAGGCTCCTGGGTGGTTTTGTTATTAATACAGTTAGAAGTACTATATTTTATGTGTTAATATATTACAAATTTGGCAGTACAAATAAACCATAATAGTCATAGTGATCATCTTGATAGTATGATGTGTGTATAGAAAATGCAGGTTACAAATATTCCTTTTTATATTTCTGGGTCTCTAGATGATGATATCCAAGATATGGGGTTAAAAACACTGAAAGTTTCTATAATAATCAAGCAAGGGTAGTACTTGTGCAACTTTATAGAGTCAAGAAAAAAATTCTTGTCTGTTGATTTTCGATGAAGGTGCCAAGGTAATTTAATGAGTGAAGGATAATGCTTTCAACAACTGGTGTTGGGACTGTTGGATCTCCACATGCAAAAAGATTGATTTTGACATCTGCCTCACACTATACACAAATAGTAGTTAAAAATGAATTGTAGACCCAAATGTAAGAGCTAAAACTAGAATAAAACATGGAAGAAAAATCTTTGTGATCTTGGGCTAGTCAAGAGTTCTGAGATATGATACCCAAAACATGATTCATAAAAGAAAAAATAATAAATTGGATTTTTTCAAAATTTAAAACTTTTAAGCTTCTAAGGACACAATTAAGACAATGAAAAGACAAGCCACAGTTAGGGAGACAATATCTACAAATCATGTATCCAATAAAAGACTTATACACAGAGTATGTAAAGAATACTTACAACTCAATAGTAAGAAGATGAACAACCCAATTTAAAAATAGGCAAATGGTCTAAATAGACATTCCTCCAAAGAAAATATTTGAATGGCAAAGAAGCACATGCAAAGATGCTTAACATTATTACTCATTAGAAAAATGCAAATTAAAACCACAAGGAGATACCATTTCAATCAAAAAAGACAGATAATAAGAAAAGTTAGCAAGGATGTGGAGAGAGTGGAACTGGTGGGAATGTAAAATGGTATGGCTGGATTGAAAAAGCATTTGGTAGTTTAAGAAAAAGTTCAGTATTAACTTACTATGTGTCCCAGCAATTCTACTCCTAGTTATCTACCCAAAAGAAATGAAAATATATGTCCATATAAAGAATTGTACACAAAAATTCATAGCAGCATTATTCATACAAGGCAACATTTGGAGACAATGCAAATGTCTACCAACTGGCGAATGGATAAAGAAAATGTGGTATTCCAGACATGTGCTATTCAACAGTATAAAGGAACAAACTACTGTAATATGCTGAAACATGAATGGACTTTGAAAAAATTATGTTATACAAAAGACATCAGACAGAAATGACAAAATGTATGATTCCATTTTTATGAAATGTGTAGAAAAGGCAAAACCATAGAGAAAAAGTTGGTTAGTTTGCCTGAGGCTGCGGCGAAAATGAGGAGTAACAACAATTGGGAATGAGATGTTTTTGGCTGTTGGAAAGGTTCTAAAACTGGATTATGGTGATAGTTGCACAACTCTATAAGTTTACTAAAAATCATTAAATTAAACCGCTTAAAGTGGACTGATTTATAGTATGTAAGTTATACTTCAATATAATTGTTTAAAAATATATACAAGGGAATTTTTTAAAAATCTGCAAATGTCTAAACTTTGTCTAACAGAAAATATAGATGCACACTAAAAATTTTGTAGACTGTGTCCATTGCTATCTCAACTAGACAACGTAAAAAGGCTGAAGGGAGATTGGGGATTCTTGTTCTTGTCAGAGATGTTTAGATCTCATAACCACTCTATAGCTCAGAGTGGAATACCTGAGTTTCTCGGCCTCCCACTGACCCAGGAAGCAGAGTAAAAAGGTAAGAATCCTATTAGCTGAATGAGCAGCAGATGCTTTTTTGCTTTTCTTTATTTCTTTTAACTTTATACCATCCTGTGAGATAGGTTGAATAGGTATTTTGGCCCCCTTTTAGACCATAAAATCACAGACATACTAGTAAGATAAAGTCATATCTGACTTTTTTATTTGTGTGTGTGTGAGGAAGACCAGCTCTGAGCTAACATCCATTGCCAATCCTCCTCTTTTTGCTGAGGAAGACTGGCCCTGGGGTAACATCCGTGCCCATCTTCCTCTACTTTATATGGGATGCCACCACGGCATGGCTGACAAGCAGTGCGTCGGCAGGTGCCCAGGATCCAAACCCGCGAACCCTGGGCTGCCAAGTGCGGACTAAACCGCTGTGCCACTGGGCTTGCCCCGGTATCTGACTTTTAAACAGTCTTGGGAAGTCAACCTTACTTTTCTTACTCAACTCCATCTTTATGTCCTAATCAACTTTATGCCTAGCACCAATGTTGCATTTAACTTCTCCTTCATTTCTCACTTTCCTTTTTTCCTCAGAGAAATAACAGTAAGGCTATAATCCTTAAACCAGCCTTTGCTTAAAATCTCTGGAATGCATAGAAGGCAAGTTCTAGGACAACATTTCTAGCCAGGAGGGAAATTGCACTTTGCAAAATTATTGTTTTGCTAGTTTCCCTCCTTTTCCCAAGTTGAATATAACTTAAATTGTTTGACCACATTCTTCAGACTATCGATGATGATAGAATTTAGTTGCAAGGTACAGCAAAAACTACATTTTTTAAACTATTTAGTAAGTGCTAAGCAATCTAGTAAGCACTTTACTTGGATTATCTTACTGTCCTCTCTCCAGTTCTGAGGCAGGTGCTATTATAACTTCAATTTACAGATAAGAAAATTGGGTCTTAGATTATATTTAGCTAAAAAGGGACAGAGTGCAGACTTCACCCAGGTCTGCTGAGTTCTAAGCTTTTACCCTTAACCCTTACACATTACTGACTTATCATTTGATCTACACACATATAGAGAGAGGGAATTGAACATCATGATCTCTTGGGTGCCCTTCTTACTCTGTGTTTTAGTCTGCTTGGGCTGCTATAATAAATATCATAGACTGGGAGGCTTAAACAACGAATATTTATTTCTCACAGTTCTAGAGGCTGGGAAGTCAAAAGGTGCCAGCAGATTCAGTGTCTGATGAGGCCCTCTTTCTGGTTTGCAGATGGCCACCTTCTTGTTGTACCTTTTCACCGCCCAGAGAATAAGAGAGAGAGGAGACAGAGAGAGCTCTTTCTCATGTCACTTCTTATAGGAGCCTAATCCCATCATGGGGGCTTCACCCTCACAACCTCATCTAAATCTAATTATTTCCCAAAGGCCCTACCTCCAAATGCCATCACATTGTGAATTAGGGCTTCAACATATGAATTTTGGGAGGATATAAACATTTAGGCCATGGCAGTTTGTAATTCTATAGATGGGCGTGGTAATCTCTATTCACCATCCAAAGACAATCATGGACACAGCTGTGTAAGAAGAAAAACTCCCAAGGTTAGAAATAGGCAAAAGCATGACTGTGTGTGTTTTCACTGTCCTGGTTGAGCACTGTCTGTTAGGCTTCCCAAGGTTTATCTGGTTCTCTAGGGACATGGTTCTTTGTTTGACTTACTACTTATTATTGATTAGGACATTTTAACACTTTGTAAGGGTAAATATTAACTTTTAGAAAACTGATATCAGTCCAAATTATTCTTGTCCAAAGCAAGAAGAGATAACCCTAGAAGTGACAGTTTTATTGCCCTGAAGGACTTTAACCAGTTTTGTATCTAATTTAGGAAACCTTCTAGCATCTTTTCAGAGCCTATATATAACTACCTCAGTCTATAAATCCTCTTTGAACTAGCTTTATCATTCTTTTGGTTCTCTCATTACTGAGTTAGATAAATCTTTGACATGTGCTTACTTACTATTTGCTTAGAGGCATGTTTAACTTTAAAAAATTATTCTCTGATAGCTTTAAACTTGTTGAGAGCAGGAAACTAATTTTTTTTCCATGTCACCAATTGACTAGTATATTGCTTTCTCTCTCTAAAAATACATTAAATTCTGAGCTCTTTATTCCCTACTCCTCTTCTGCTTGTACGTGCTTGGAGATAGGAGGAGGAAGGCTGCAGCCTGTTTGCTCTGCTCCTCCTTGCTGCCTCAACTTGAAGCATGTGGAACCACTTAGAAGAGGCTTGATGTCTCCCTTGTTCCTGGAGCTTCCCACTGCAAGCAGGGAGGAAAGTTGGTATCGAGGTGCTGTAATCCTTCTGTTGTTTTGAGTGTCAGGCATGTTGCATGGTAACAACATGCTAATAAGATATCCAAGGCTTTCTTTCTAAACACAGGGTGCCTGCTGTGGATATCCAGGCTGACCCTTTTACAGACAGCTCATCAACTGGGACAGAGGCTCAGCAACCTTGAACTCCTGCTTCTGACAAAAGAAGTGACGCACACACAACGCTTAACCCACTTCAGAGCTAAATGATCCTGATTTGGAATATTGGTGCCTGGAGGAAATAATAGGTGTTAACTGCAGCGATGAAAGGGCAATGTAACCTGGTTACTAATGTACAATGGGGCCTATTATTTTCACCCAGGATGAAGTGTTGTGAGTCTGATTAACTGTAATGAGCAATGCTGTGCATGTTCTAACAAGGAAAAGAGAATAGGAACCCAAAGTTATTTCTGCCACAGCTACCTCTGCATCTGTCGGTGGAATTAATTCAGGATCAATCTCGAGTTAAGGATGCAGCTTCATGTTGGTAAAATGAGAGGGCATCTGAAAGGTCCAGGCTATTGACAACAGATCTTAGCAAAATGGTTTGGCTTGGCATGATATAAAAAGCACCCAGCAGAGAACCCAACTCTTTTCTAAAATAGGAAGATGTGAAGTTTGTATAAAAGGCTGATTTGGGTTCTTTTTTAAACAAAAGTTAACCCTGGACCCCTAGAGTGATTTATCACATTTCTATTCCAGATGTTGTATGTCCCTGCCATGACCTTGAATTGGGGTGATGCATGCAACTGTGGCAATCATATGCTTCCCAAAGTTTTTATCTTATTATCTGTGTTTTCTGTGGATTTGGTTTAAATTTCATCACTTTCATTACTTTTCTCTGTATTATGATTGTTTTCATTACATGAGCATCTTCTCATTGTAAAAGATTCAATAGCTATTGATATTAAGTACAATGTTAAAGTTTATCTTTTTCCTCTCCCTGTCCTCCAACTCAACACACTTCTGTTCCTCTCTCCAACAGGAACCGCTGGTAATAGTAAAAGCAGCTTGGTGTGTATCTTTCCTAAGCAATCACACACACACTCACACGTACAAATCTTCCTCCCTCCCTCCCTCCCTTCCTCCCTCCCTTCCTTCATTCTTTCTTTTTCAAAATATAAATAGGTTTGTTTCTGTAATTTGTTTTTCTCAGGGAACAGTTTGCAATCATTCCATATCAGTTCATATAAACCTCACTAAAGACTAAATGCTATTTTATTATATGTATGTTATTGTATGTAGATATTCCCCAAATTGTTTCACCAGAAGGCTATTTATGATATATATGACAGTACGTATGTCAATAAATGACATATATTACTGACATAGTGACATATATTCCTGATCTTGGCTGTTGTGAATAATGCTACAATGAACATAGGGGTGCATATATCTTTTTGAAATAGTGTTTTCGTGTTCTTTGGATAAATACCCAGAAGTGGAATAGCTGGATCACAAGGTATTTCTATTTTTTTTTTTTTTTTGAGAAATCTTCATACTGTTTTCCATAGTGGCTGCACCAATTTTCATTCCCACCAGCAGTGTATGAGGGTTTTGTTTTCTCCACATGCTCTCTAACATTTGTTATTTCTTGTCTTTTTAATAGTGGCCATTCTGATGGGTGTGAGGTGATATCTCATTGTGGTTTTGATTTGCATTTTCCTAATAATTAGTGATGTTGAGGACCTTTTTGTGTGCCTGTTGGCCATCTGTATTTCTTCTTTGGAAAAATGCCTGTTCAAATCCTCTGCTCATTTTTTAATCAAGTTGTTTGGTTTTTTTGTTGTTGAGTGCAGGAGCTCTGTATACATTTTGGATATTAACTCTATCAGATATATGATTTGCAGATATCTTCTCCAAATTGGTAGGTTGTTGTTCATGGTTCCTTCCCCTACAGTTCCTACAGTTCCTTCCCCAGGTTTGGGAAGTTCTCAGCTATTATTTCTTTAAATAAGCTTTTTTTTTTTGCTCACTTCTCCCTCTATTCTGCTTCTGGGATACCCATTATCCTTATGCTGCTTTTCCTTATTGAGTCAGAAAATTCTTGTAGAATTTCTCCATTTTTAAAAATTTTTGTTCTCTCCTCTCTTCCACCTGAATTGTTTGTAGATTTCTATCTTCAAGCTTGCTAATTCTCTCTTCCATATTGTCTGCTGTATTTCCAATGCTTTCTACTTTATTTTTTATCTCAGTGATTGAGTTCTCCAGCTCCAGAATTTCTGTTTGATTCTTTTTTAGAGTTTCAATCTCTTTGGTGAAGTACTCCTTTTCATTAATTTTATTCCTGAGCTCATTGAACTGTCTTTCTGAGTCTTCTTGTAGATCACTGTTTCTTCATGACAGCTGTTTTGAATTCTCTATGAGGTAGATCACAATCTTCCATGACTTCAGGTTTGGTTTCTGGAGAATTGTCATTTTCTGTTTGTGATACCATGTTATCATAGTTTTTCATGGTGCTTGATGAGTTGTTTCTCTGCTGGTGCATTTGTAGTAGCAAATGCCTTTGTTATGCGGGTAAGGCTTTATTTATTTTGATTCTAAGCTGTTTCTGATTGTATTTGAGAATCTGCATTTTCCACCTTCCACTGCCTCTATCAGAGGTGTCAGCAGTGCCCTTATTGTGCTGCTTGTGCCTCCAAGGTTGCTGGTGCCTTGTGCTTACAGTGTGGTTGCAGGACGGGCATCACTATTGGGGTCATCAGGCTGGTGAGCACCTCTGCTGCTTCCACAGTTGCCTGGACCATGGGTTCCCCCACTACAGTGGGGGGAAGGGGAGGGTGGGGTGAGAGCCAGAGTCACAATCTTTTCTGCTGCATCTGGGATTGTTGGGTTTGCAGGCCCTCCTGCACGGGTGGGGGGACTGGAGTTGCAGGTGCCACTGCAGCTGGGGAAGAATGGGGTTGTGGTCATTATTGTCACTGTTACTGTGGTCTCTGTGGCTTCAGGCACTGCTGCCATGTGCACTGCCTGTGCTGCTTCTTCTGGGTTTTCTGGGGGTGCTGGCACTGCAGCTGCCAAGGGAGCTGGTTTCATGGGTATCAACTCCACTGCAAGATGGGGTGGGGTCATGGGCACCACAGCCACCACCATGGGTGGAGGGGTACCTGGGTCATGGACACCACTGCAGTTTTTTTTTGTGTGTGTGTGTGTGAGGAAGACCAGCCCTGAGCTAACATCCATTGCTAATCCTCCTCTTTTTGCTGAGGAAGACTGGCCCTGGGCTAACATCTGTGCCCATCTTCCTCTACTTTATATGGGATGCCACCACAGCATGGCTGACAAGCAGTGCGTTGGCAGGTGCCTAGGATCCGAACCCACGAACCCCAGGCTGCCAAGCGTGAACTAACCCACTGAGCCACTGGGCCGGCCCCCACCACTGCAGTTAGGAGCCTCTGGTCTCAGGCACAGCAGCCATTCCTGGAGTCTCATATCATGTGCGCTGCCACCATTGCTGGGGAAGGGGGAGGTGCTGAGTTGTGAGTGCCACTGCAGTTCCTGGAGTCTTAGGTCATGGACACCACTGCCATTGCCAGGGGTGTCATGGTCCTGGATGCTGCTCCAGTTGGATGCACTGCCACCAGTTGAGGGGGAGTGGGCTGGATCACAGTCACCACTGTGGTTCCTGGAGCCTCTAGTCGTGGGTGCCATGGTGATTCCTAGAGCCTATAGGAGCATGGGCTGTCTAGGTTCCTGGGGCCTCCATTTAGGCGTTCTTGCAGTTCCTGGAGTCTCTGGTCACAGACACAGCTGCAGTTCCTGAAGAATCGGTTCTTGGGAGCTGCTGCTGCTGCTCCCCTGGTTCCATTGCCTTCATGAGGTTCAGTCCACCCATCTTCAGATGTATAGGTGTGTGGATCACTCACGCATTCCAGTGTGCTGTGCAGAGAATCCTTTGTTGGTCTATGGATGTCCTACTGGCTGTAACTTAGAGGGGAGAGACAAAGGGAGCAAGAAACTCAGTCTGTCGTGATGCTTATGTCACTCCTCAACTATTTCTTAATGGTAGCTTCCTGGAAGAGAAATTCTTGGGTCAAATGTATGCTTTAAAATGCTTTTACATAGTCTGCTACATAGCCCTTCAAAAGACTTTACAAATTTATACCTCCACCAAGAATGTTTGAGAATAAAAGTTTTCCCTTATCCTTACTAACACTGATTATCAATCTTTTTAAAAGAATTATACAAATTTGATGAATGAAAAAAAAAAGGCAGAGTAGTGAATGGGTTTGGGAGCCAGACTGACTTAGATCAAGTCCAAGGTACCCCACAACTAAATATGTACTGTAGGCCAGTTCTTTGAGTTCTCCATGCTTCCCTTTTCTTTCTCCTCAGTGGGGAAAATGCATCACAAAGCCTGGAATAAGGCCTCGATAATTAGCACACATTAAACCCTAAAAGAGTGGTTGATCAGTAGCAAGCACTCAACAAATGTTAGGTATATTTATCATTATTATTCTGATTCTGATTTTTATCATACTATTATTATATGATCATATTGTATTATTATGATTGTGATAGGACTGTGTACATTTTTATATACTTATTGACCATTTGAAAATCTTATTTAAATACTTCTGGACATAATTTGTGTTCTAGTAGGCTCTAACTTTTTCTTAAAAATTTGGAAACACTTTACATATACACGCATACATATATGTATGATACTAAATATTAAACTTTTGTCTGATTATATGTTGAAAATATTTTTCAGAGATATTAATATATCTTATAATGTTGCATATACTGTTTTATAAAGTTATAGAAGTGTAAAACTTTTCTTTTATCAAATCTGTTTGCCTTTTCTACTGTGACTTATGCTGTTATTGTCTACTCAGGAATACCTCCCCAACCAAGATTTTTGGGAAAAAAAATCATACTTTCCTTCTTTGCTTTTTTTCTTTCCTTTTCTTTCTAACATTTAGCTCTTTAATTCTTTTCAAATTCTGAAATTTATTGTTTGAATATAGTGTGAGATAGAATATCTAGTTTTGTTTTTTTAGAAACATTTACTTGAATAGTGCATCTTTTGTGTACTTACTTGAAATGACACCTTTATACCTTGTCATAAAATAAATGCCTATATATCTATGGATCTGTTTTTCAATCCTCAAGTTTTGTTCCATTTTTTTGTATCAATACTCCAATTGTTTTTATTACAGAGGTTTTTTGATATGATAGTAAACTGATAGAGCAATTGACTTCTATTTTTTCCTTTTTCAAAACTTTCATGCTCTCCTTGGGCATTTTTTCCCCATGTGCATTTTATGGTGTGTGTGGAGGGGTGGGTGTGGGTGTATATGTATGTGTATATGATTAGGATTTATTTTTCATTATGTTTTTTAGTTTATAATATATGCCTACATATAAGATAATTGTTGATTTTTTTATGTGATGATGTATCTGTCACCTTATGGGACTTTCTTATTCTAAAAGTTTGTAACGTCCATAGATTCTTTTAGAGGTGGAAGATCATACTGTAGAAAATTATGACAGTTTTGCAGATGTATTTATGCTCTTTATACCATTTACATATCTACGTTTGCATTTTCATTGACTAGGCCTGCAGTGTAGTGCTGAAAAGAATTTTTCTTTCTTTTATCTAACTCTAATAGGAATGCTGTTAATGAGTCATCTTATATATAAATGCTGTAGCCTTCTGTAAAATGCATTTATAACATTGAAGACATTTCCATTTATTTCCACCTTGCCAAAAAGTTTGTTTGTTTACTCAGGCATGGCTGTTAGATTTTATCAAATGCTTTTCAGCCTTTATTAAGATGATCTTATTAGATTTCTCTTTTAATCTAATATCATACCTAATTATATTAATAGCTTTCATGATGTTAAACCATTTTGGTATTCCTGAGTAAAATTGGCTTGTCATAATATAGTATTTTATTAATTCATAGCTGGATTTGATTTGTTCATATTTTATTTAGGAGTCTTAAAAAAATTTCTCCCTTGATTTCTTCTGTGTAATTTTTGCTTGGTTTTGGTATCAGAGTAAGGCTGGCCTCATAGGAATTTCCTATTCTCTGAAACAGTTGTAATTTTTCTTATAAACTCATCTGGATGTGGTTTTTGTTTTGTTTTATTTTTGTTTGTTATAGGGTAGCTCTATTATTTTAGAAACAAATTTGGAAACTTCTGAGAAAGTCATCAAAAATTTTCTATTATTTATTTATTGTTTTTCCAGTTCTTGAGTGACTTCAATAAGTCATCTTTTCCTAGAACATATTCTTTCTCTCTCCCTCCAGCCATCAATATCTCTTTCTGTTCTTTCCTCTTTCCATTCCTCTGTTTCAGTTTTCACTTGATCTGTCAATTGTTGAAAGGAGTATGGTTAAAGCTCCTCTATGTGTGTGGATTTTTCACTTTCTTTTTATAATTTTATCAGATTTTGCTCTACATACACACATATTCGTACACATTTGTATATATTTAGCTTTGTAGCTAGATGCATACAGGTTTATGACTATTGCATCTTCTTATTGAATTGCATGTTTTATTAATTCTAGATATCCACTTTATCTTATTCAATCTATCTTAATTTTGTTTTCTGATATTAATTTTTCTATACTATACCATTTTATAATAATTTTATTATTATCATTTACCTAGTATATATTTTTTAAATAATTCATTCTGTCTTTTAATTTCAGTAGGGTTCTTTTAGTCTACATGTAGCTAATTTCTTTTTAGAGAGAGTTTAAAATGGGCATTTTTTTGTGATTACTGATATACTTTGATTTTAATATGATTTTTCTTGCTTCTTTCTATCTTACCCTTTGCTGAATTGATTTTTTATACATTTTGTTCCATTAAATTTCTTCCATAGTAAAGTGGAATTTATGTGCATATTTCTATTCTTCTAGTGGTTATGCTTATATTTTAAAAAATTTTAACAGTTCTGTCAACAGCTATAGTATCTATATCCTCCTCCTATATAAGAATAAAAATTTTAGCATTCTTACACTTCCCACTACCCTCTCTGTCAGACTTCACTGTTGAGAACATCTGGGATTATACTTCCAGATGGTTATTTTACACATTTTTAATACATCAAGCATAAACAGTTATTTAAACTTAACTATAACTTTTAGTGTTTTCTTTGATCATCATTCTTTGTTGTATCCTTTTTCTTCGTTTTATTATTTATTTTATTAGATTCTCCTTTCATAAATGTTTTTCAGACGCATTTGTGGGTGGCAAAATTCCCAAGTTTTGCAGGTCCCAAAGACTTTGTTTTGTCCCCATACTTGAATGCAAGTTTGACAGGATATGAAGTCTGGGTTCAAAATAATATCGGTTCATTTTTTTCTAACATCCAGTGTTGCTGTTGAGAAATAAGATGTAAATTTAGTCACCATATCTTTGTAAGTAATCCATCATTTTCTTTTTGCAACTTTTTAGGATTTTTCTTTATGTATAATGTTCTGACATTTCATCATGATGTTTAAATATGTGGACCTTTTAAAACATTTTTTTGGCACAACGTAGATCCTTTCCATCTGAAGAACTAGGTATTTATTCAGCTCTAAGTCAATTTCTTTAATTATTTTTATCTTTCTGTTCATTCCGCTTTTCTGGAACTCTTCTCCATGTCTCTTAAATTTTCTCTTATGCTTTCTATTTCTTTTCTCATGATGTTTTCTAGAAGAAACTCTTAGCTTGACTTTCCAGCTAAGTTATTCAGCTACATCCATTATGGTTTTATTTTACTACTTTTTATTACTTTGAAGGTCATATTTTTTATCCCAAGATCTAGTTGTTTCTGTTTAAAGATTTAGTATTTTCTAAAGTAACTCTAAGAATATTAATATAATTTAAAGTCTTCTTTTTTGTTCTATTAAGTACTTATATATTTTTTAATTGTGTTGGTTTCCCTCAAATGGTGCATGAGTCCTGATTTTATGTGTTTCTGTTTTTATTTGAAGTTTCTTCTCTTTTGGCTGGTGGTGTGTTTTCCTGACTGTGTTCTGGTTCATGTGACTATCGGTAAGGCTCATGTTGTGCTGTTGGGGGTGATGTGCCAGGTAGAGTCTGACTTTGGGTATAAATATCTCCCATCCTGGAAGAACCCATCCCCTATGTCTTAATTTCTCAGTGTCCCTTTGGCTCAGTGCCCACACAAACTGCCTTTCAGTTTCTAACAATTGTACAAATACCAGGCAGCCCTACTGATTTGGTCAAGTGGAGGTGTAGGGCAGTGGTGGAGGCACCAATAGCCTTAGTGACTCTAAGCATATATCTTAATTCACCTTCTGCACATTTTTTCTATAAGTGATGCACTCAGAACTCTTTGGATTTTTCATTCCACAAGGCCTCTCTTTAGGAATCATGTATTTGGACTCTTGTTTTACTTGGCTTCATTTTTTTTTTTATAACTCTGATTCTCTCTGACTT
This sequence comes from Tapirus indicus, assembly GCA_031878705.1. NCBI lineage: Eukaryota > Metazoa > Chordata > Mammalia > Perissodactyla > Tapiridae > Tapirus > Tapirus indicus. The sequence goes on along the minus strand of CM062924.1, from coordinate 82,192,812 downwards.
CTGTTTAGAGAATCGTAAAAATGTCTGGTCCACTGGTACAACTCTTGTTTTTCACTGCTCTTGTGAGATTTCTCTTCTTTTCTCATCATGTCTTTCTTGTCACTTCATAGCATTTGGTATGGGTTAAAGAGTAAACCCATGTGGCTCAGCCTTATTTCCTTGATCAAGTCTTAATTTCATTTCTGTGATGGTCTTCCTCTAAGGAGCAGGGCTTAGGTTTTCTAGATAAAGGGTCTTTCATTTATTCATTCATTGACATTCACTGAGTAAGTATTACATGACTGACACCTTCCTGGGTAGGAGTATGGGGCTACAAAAATGTGTGAGATTTAGATCCTTTCCCTCTATAGTCAGGCCCACTTGGTGTATACTTTGAAAAGTGTTTCACACTGTAGAAAGAGTCCTGGGTAAGAAGGTGATAGAGTGACTAAATCTTCTATTTGGGAAGGTGTGGGGAAACATTTCATAGATAATAATGACTTAGGTGACTTTTGAGTTGTTTTTTCAAGGATAAGTAGAAGTTTGCAGTCAGAGCATGTGTGTGGGTGTCAAAAGTGGGGAGTGTGAAGGCATTCCAGGTGACAGGGAATAGTGGAGCAATGTTGCGAGGTGTTGAAGTGCATGGTATGTTTATCAAATATTCAGTGATCTCTTCTAATTGTCTTGGATATTTGAAGGAAGGGGAAGGGAGAAGCCACTTGGCTGAGGTGTGACAGGTGTCCAGAGAAAATGTATACCAGGACCTAATTGTCTACCATGGGATTTCTCTATGGATGGACCCACAATTTTCCAAGTGCACACTGTGGACTCCAAAACCTCTTGATTCCCTAAGAAGTATCAAAAGGGGGATGTCCAGAGAGTGGGTAGAGAAGAGGCTTCTTCTTTCCATCTCATTACAGCTCCCATAGGCATTATTGATCATGGCTTCTGTCTAGAGCAGACAGTACAGATTCCATCATTCTGCATATCTATCTAACAGCAGTATTAGACTTGGTTGATACATAGCATACTATGATCTGGGCCCTGGTCATTAAGCAACATTATCAGCTAACAGTAAATAAATGTTGATTACTGTCAGAGAAATATAATATCGTATAAATTAGACAAGTGTTTAGATTATCTAAGTGATTAGATTAGATAGCTAAAAACTTGAACAAACTTGACTTAGATGAAAAGAAAGGAAGCCATGAATATGTATAAATGAATCAATATAGAAAAGCATCTCAACACACTGCTGGTGATAATAAGGGAAAAGGTTTAGGACTATTTAGTTATGCAAGGGTTTTCACATAAAGTGTTACACTTGCTCCTCAGAAGCACTTATGAGTTAGGTTCTATTATTATCCTCACTTTACACCTGCAGGAACTCTGACAATTTTATTAACTCGTTCAAGGTCACACAGCTAGTAAAGGGTGGAACTGGGCCATAAGCCAATACTTCTTTAATTGTATGCTCTTTCATTTTTACAAATATTCCTTGCTACCAGACATGTTATGTCCTGGCACACATGAGTATGGGAACTCCTGATATGAGATGAAGATTTTGAGATTACACTGTGAGATTGATAGTCCAGACTCCTCCAGATCCTGAAAAACTTATCTCCAAGGGAAAGGTAAATAGAGAGAAGCTTTTAACTCACTCAGTATGGGGATTTTGACTTTAACTATAATGCATGTCTAGACTTCTTTCAGAGTAAGAGAATTCTATGAAAAGAAAGGTCTTGGAGATAGGGGCACAAAAGATGGCCACACAATTCCTCGTTCACTGCCTCACTATATTCCATCTTCTTTTGTGCCAAGTCGGAAATAAGCTAAATGGAAGTTCCAAAACTTACTATCTTTTAGCATTCATTTAATGTCACTAGCTACTCCTAGGTTTTCCTTATTTCTTTTCTTTATTTTTTTCTTTTGAAAATGACAATATAAGCTATGGACCATTTTGTTATTGTTCTTGTTGCAATAGATATGTTAGCTTTTTTTTTTAATTTTAAGAAATGAATAATTTATTGGTAGCCCTAAAATTCATCTACTACCCAGTTCTCAAGTAGGTATTTTGTGACTGCCCCTTGTGTGTGTTCGTATGTGGATGCACAAGTGAGTGTGTATGTGAGAGTGTGCATGTGTATTTTGGAAAATGTTACTTATAGCTCTTAATGAGGATTTTTTAAAAGAACTATACAGGCTCAGTACTTTGTTTTCAAATGTAAGCAGCTGAAATTAGCTCCCTCTTACACCTTGTCAGAGCAAAACTGTGCAATATGCATAATGGCTCTCTTCTCCCCATGGAGAGGTGGGGACTAGAGTGGAAGTGGTTAATCCTCTTCACAGGGGATGAATTGGAAATTGAGTTTTGCAAACGAATTCAGAGATAATTTACCACCTTCATTATTTATGGGAATCGGTTACTTTATTTTAATTATCCACTGTTTGTATCGTCTACATAAAATACCTTTCCTTTTATTTAAACTGCAAATAATTGCCAGTAGAATTATTCCTTGGAAATTGAAATCCACTTTTTTGATCTCTAGAAAGTCTATTAATAATGAATGAGGATGTTATTTATTTGTTACAATTCCATAAATGGAAACTGAAGAAAAACCTCTGTATATCTCACTTATTCCTTCTGACATTACTTAAATAAACTCACCTCAGGAGAAATGCAAGAATGTGGAAAAGCAACATAAAGTTGAGAACAACTTCCTTTTTTCCTTCTTTTTTTCACTTTCTTCCTTCTTTCAGCAAATACTGATGGGTGGTTACTTTGGGAAAAGCACTATTAGGTGAAGTGAGGGAGAGGAGTTAAATGCCTTCTAGGACATAATAAACGTTTATAAAATTCTTGACATTCACAAGAGATACACCCTGAGACCTTCAAGAATCCCCATATTCATAAATCTTACTATAACATATAATTTCCTACGTAAAATACAATAAAATATAAGTGAAAAATTTAAGTGACCCCTTTGGACCCTTAATGATTCTATAAATAAAGGATTCCAGTAATTTATAAAGCCATTAAAATAAATTTTGCCATTAATATAAACTCTATACTATGCTATCTCTCACTTGAGCAATTTTTGCACTACCCAGAGCACTTGCTGAAATAGTTTCATGAATTGCTTTTCCCAGTTTCCATATAAAATGTAAGGAAGAATCATTCATGTCCGAGCAACTGCAAAATCTGAATCTTCCCTCTTAAGTTATTTTAAAAAATCTACGTCCTGGTCAAAGCCATCACCTGATTGGAGTTCCTCATTTTCTCCTCATGTTCATTACCAACAGTAGAAACCAGTTTTCTTATTTGGAACATTTTTTCCCCTGAAAGAACAAAAGTTTTACCAGCTTCTTAGCATGTGTATTGAAATAAACATAGATTAGCTTGGATATGGTGGCCCAGGGCCTTCTCAGCTGCTCTCATGAGCTATTGGAGTCACTTTTAACACTAGCCTTGGACTATTGGACTCAAATTTGGGCCTCGGCAAAATTAAAGTATATCAAAGATGTGACTTTGAAGTCTTCGCAAAAGCTCAAAGCCCTAACCTCTATAATCACAAATAAGCAATGTCTACTATATTTAGATATGCAGTACAGGGCAGAAAAAGATAAATCCCCAAAGGAAAGGAACTGATAAAACTCCAAGTTCAGAAGCTGCAGGAGAGATTGAGAAAGGCTTCAAGGAGGAGGCAGATTTTTCCTGGGCTTTGATACAGTTAAAACTTACAAATGTGTCAAGGACAAAGACATTTTAAAGAGAAGGAACAGAATGAGCAAAGACATGTAGGTGAGGGTGTAGGGAGCCTCTTACACGGGAAATATGAATAGTATATTCCCACCTAATTACAAAGATAGTTCAGCCTCAATGTAGAAAATATATGAAATGCTTCCCTTTGTTAGCAATATGGCAGAGTAGGCATATACAGAAATACTCCCAGTAAAGAATATTTTAAAATACTGAAAAAATATATTAAAACAAATATTTTTAAATGCATAGTGATCTGGCATGAAAGCAAAGGAAAGTTCAAGGAGCACAAAACAATGAAAAAATATTATTTCAAAAAGATCAGCTATAGTGAAGTCAATTTTGCTCTAGGATATTTTCTGATTCCTCATTACCTAGAGCTTGAGTTTGAAGGACTACGTGTGGACAGTAGATAAAGCCTGGGACCTGAGCAAAGTAGGAAGTGGGATTACGGATTCTGTTTTAGAGCCATGAACCTTAAGGCAAGACACTCAAAGGGGAAACAACTGCCTTACAGATGGAGAGGGTGGGAATACTTGCCTGTATTGAAGATCCCTCTGGATAGAAGGGGAAAGAGAAGCTTCTCTGATAATCCTTAACCACAAGACTGCCTTCACATGAGTTTAAATGTAATTCGCAATTCTTGTGTTACTCATAAATTACAAGATGAAATTTTAAATTGAACCCAGGTTGGTGAGACTCCAAATAAGCAAATGGAAATCCTCATTGAAGGAATGTACTTTAAATCCAGGCATCACCAGCATTTCCACAAATTTTTAGGAAGTGTAGCTCACCATATACATGAGGAAACAAACCCTGTGAACAGAACTCAGCACTCATAATAACGTGTAAAATAGAACTGCAAAAACCACAGAGGGTGCAGTTTTTCAAATGCAGAATATAAAATACAATGTGTAATTATGCTGAAAGAAATAAAAGTGACCATCAGAATTTATTTAAGGAACAAAAGAACATAAAAATTTACCGGTGATAGTTTTCAAATAACCAAATAGAATTTCTAAAAATGAAAAACATAGTAATTGAAAGTAAAATTTCAATAGATGAATAAACAGTAAATTAATTTCAGCTATAGAAATTAGTGACCTGGAAGATATATCTTAAGAAAATACCAAGAAAGTGGAATAGAGTTTCCCAATCTACATCAGTTTATGGCATCCTTAATGTCTTAATAATTTTTTTACACACCCCTAGATCAAAGGAAATACCTAACATCTTTTTTTATTAAGTAGTTTGGTCCAAACAACTTATTTACTTGTAGTATTTTGCATGATATCCAAAAGACATTGTTGTTTCCTTCAAACATTTAAAATCCCACAGTGTCACTGTGAGTTCATTCTGGTTCCCCAGCACTTTGTGACCCATAGTTTGCAAATAATGGATACAAAATGAAGAAACAAAAATATGGAATGTTTTAAAGGCAAGTTAAAGAGGCTTCAAGGACAAGTCTAATATATGTCTAATTGGAGTTCCAGAAGTAGGAAAGGGAAAAGATATTGCAAGTGAATTTTTCAGAATTTGGCAGACAAAATCTTTAGTTTCAAGAAGCACAACAAGTTGCAAGCAGGATAAATAAAATAAAATACATATCTAGACACATTGTACCAAAACTGCAGAACACCAAAAACAAAAAGATCTTAAAAGTAAAGAGACTGACAGCTGAATTCTCAAGAGTAGCAACGAATTCTCTTACTCAGAAAGAACCACAAATATTTGGAATATTTTCTTCCAGTTTTTTTTCTGTGTGTATATATATAAATTATTTGCAAATTCAAATTCATATAATACACAGTTTTGCATCCTACTTTTTTCAATTAATGCAATATGAATATTCACTATTTAACAAAGTTTGATTTTTAAATAAATGATTCAAATGTTCTAGACAAGATTCTTAACTTTAATAACGACTCCATGAGGTAGTTATTTTTCCCATTTTGCAAATGAAGAAACAGTGGCCCAAAGAGGTTAACTTACTTCCTCAAGGATACGCAGTAAACAGAGTCGGGATTTGAAACTAGTCATTCTGGCTGCAGATTCTGCATTCTTAACCCCTGGTCTATGTTACATGACTTATTCATTTCTAAGATAATTTTTTTTATTGAAGTAACGTTGGTTTACAACATTGCATAGGTTTCAGGTGATTATTTTTTGAAGTGAAACGAATGTTTAAATTTCTTGAACTTCCTAAGGGCATTAATAGAGCCAATCTGCTTTATGGTAAGATTTTGTCTTTATCTTTGTGACTATACCGTCAGTAGAACCTTGTCGATATTGAGTGTAAGAACTTATTTTAGAGTTTAAAAACTTTTGATAATATTTTAAGAACGTTAAAAAATTTATCCTCATTTTGCCGTGATTATAATTTCTTGATCACAAATGCTTTTTACATGTAGTGTAAGCCTGTTGTATTTCTTCTTGTCTGTGATCCTTGCTGAATTTTCTCTTGGTGTTTTAGTGTTTTTCTCTAAAGATCTATGTGTCTTCCTAATATATAGTAAGAACAGCAGCTTTGTATCACATATATTTGTATCACATACTCCTCAAATAGTTTAATTTTTTATTTATTTTATGGTTTTTCTGGAATTTTTGCTATAAAACAAATCGCATGTATGTGTGTATGTATCTTCTTCCTTTTTATTGCTTAGATTGTCCATTCTCACACCAACGTTAGATAGTTGTTCACCTATATTGCCTTATAAGCGCTTTAATATTTTATTATTTTACATTTAATCCTGTAAGTCATCTGGAATATTCTTTGTGATATGTACTAATGTGAAGATCTATTTTAATTCTATTTTCCAAACGTTTAACCCTGCCAGGAGCTCCAGCTTCTTCCCTATTTCTCTGTTTCCTTTAAAGCAAAACTCATATAAAGAGTTTCCCTACTGACAGACTTCATTTTTCTCTTCTTCTTTTTTTCCTTATGTCCTTTGCAGTCAGCCTTTACATCTCACCTTCCCACTCAGATACCTCTTATCAGAGTCTCCAATGAGATGCCCATTATTAAATCCATTGGTCGATTTTCAGTCTTCATACAATTTGATCTGTCAGCAGCATTTGCACAGTTGATCACTGTCTCTTCTTCTGCTAACACATTCATCACCACAACCTCCTACCTCACTGGCAATTCCTTCACTGTGTCTTCTGCTTGTTCTCCTCATTGTCCTGATTCTTAATGTCGATGAGCCCTAGATCTCAGTCCACGGACTTCTCTCTCTATGCTCACATCCATTGTGACTTCGTCCAGACTCACGGCTTTAAATAAAATCTGTATATTCTGACTCTCAAATTTATATCTGTAGCCTGGATCTCTCCCCTGTACTCTAGTATAAATACAACAGCTTTCTCAACATTTCTACATGGATGTAAATCCCTGAGCTTCTCTCCCAAAACTACTCTCTGTGAGGTCATCCCACTCAGTCAATGGAAACTACACCCTTCCTGTGCTCAGGCCAGACATTTTGGAGTCACCCTTGATGTCTCTCTTTCTCTCATACCTACTTTCACTCCTTCAGTAAATCCTGTTGACTCTGCCTTCTCTAAAATCGTCCTTCCCATCTTCACGGCTGTTTTACTCATCATATCTTGGCTGAATTATTGCAATAGCCTTCAACTGATTGTCCTGTTTTCACCTTTGTTTCTTTCCAGTCTATTTTTTTCTTATTGAGTAACATTGGTTTATAACTTTATACGAATTTCAGGTGTACATCATTATATTTTGATTTCTGAGAAGACTACCTTGTATCCACCACCCAAAGTCTAATTGCCATCCATCTTTACAGTCTATTTTTAACAAAACAACTAGAGAGACCATTTAAAAATGAAAATCAGATGGTGCCATGCCTCTATCCCATACCTTCTAATCGCTTTACATCTCACTTAGAGTAGAAGTTAAAATCTTATAATGAGTGAAAAGACTCTCTATGATTCTCAGTACCTCTCTGACCCCATTTCCTACTACTCCTCTGCCTTGCTTACTCCAGCAAGAGGGATGGCTTGGACACATCAGGCTTGCTCCTACCTTAGAGGCTTTGCAATTGCTGTTCCCTCCTGGAAGGCTCTCCCCCAAGATAGATCAGTGGGTCACTTCTCACTCCTTTATGTTCTTCAAATCTTTGTTCAATTTACCTCTTGGTGAGCCCTTTCTCACCATCCTATTTAAAATTTCAATCTTTGTCCACACTGCCATCTCCCTCCTGTATCCACTCTGTTACCCTTATCATCTAATACATCGTTATATATATTAGAGTCCAATTCTAAGGAAGTTTCATCTTTTTCGCTGATATTTTTGTCAACTATTGAACCAGTAACATCTGAGTTAATCATTATGATTTTATAAAACATATTTCATGTTTGGTGAGGCAAGTCTTCTTTAGTCTTATTTTTTTGTAAAATTTTCTTGCTTATTCTTAGCTTTATGCTAGCTTAACTTTAAAAGTACTTTGCCATATTCTAAAAGAAGAAACATCAAGTTGAGTTTTTTATTGGAATTTCATAATACATGGACATTTATTTGAAAAGAATTAGTATCTTTACATTATTCACTCTTTCTTTCCAGGAATTCAGTACGTTCTTCCAATTATTAAGCTCTGTTTTCTTTCTGTCATCAAAGTTTTGTAATTCTATATTTTTTAGAATTCTTACATATCTCTTGTTTAATTTATTGCTATTTATTTTAGTCTATGTTTTTTTTTCCTCCACTATGTTTCTATTGTTGCTACTTTTTTCCATTACCTATTTTCAAAAGATTATTTCTAGACAGATTTTTTTTTCAAATTTGAATTTAACAACATTGTTCAACTATCTTATTACAGTAGATTTTCAGTTTGTTCTCTTGGATTTTCTAAGTGGACATGGTGATAATTCTGTCTCCTCTCTTCCTCATATTTTTCTCACACTGTAATGCCTTGGCTAGACTTCCACAAGGGTGTTGAATAATCTCACTAATAACTGGCCTGTTTGTTTTCTTCTCCTCTCTGTTTGCTTTTAAGTCTGGTGGGGGCTATTGGTTTAAGATGGACATCTTTTATCATGTTAAGGAAGGATCTTTATATTTCTGTTTTACTAAAAGCTCTTTTGAAAAAATAAGGAAGAGTTGAGAAGTTAGTCTTGTGCTTTTTGTTTACATCAATTGTGCTATTACATATTGATTTAACAGATTTCTCAAAATTAAACCACATGAATGGTTGTGGTGAGTGTTTTTTTAAAACATGCTGTTGAATTTAATTCATTGATGTTTAAATGAGGATTTTTCATTTATATTCATAAGTGTCTCCGGTCTATAGTTTTCATTTTAGTGCTATCTTTTGTCATTTGTTGAAATCAGTGTTATGGTATTTTTATGAAATAAATTGGGAAGCAATTTGTCTTGTTCCATACTTAGGATAGAAAGCAGGGTGTGTGTGTGTGTGTGTGTGTGTATACATACATACATGTTTTTTATGGAAAGTATCTACTTCTAAGAAATTTGACAGAATTTATTGTAAAAAACTACTTAATCTCAAAGCCCCAAAACCCTTTTGATAACTTATTGATTCTTTTCATGGTTATTGGTGTATTCTAATGTTCTACTACTATTAAAGGGAATCTTGATAGCTTTTTGCTTTTCCAGTAAATAGCCTATTTCAACTGAATTTTAAAATTATAACCGTGGAATTCTACATAGCATTTTCTTATAGTAAAAAAATTTTCTAAATCTGTTGTTCTGGCTCATTATGATTTCTAGTGCTGCTTATTTTTATTTTTTCTATTTTTTCTTATTAGTTTTTCAAGAGGCTTTCCTAAATAGTGTTAAATTTTTCTTTCTAAAAGTAAGGCATTTAAGATCTGTACTCCACCATTTTGATATGTTCTGACTTCAGTTCTTTTTTGTCCCCAAATAACTAGCTTCTGTTTTAGTTTGCCTTTGATTCTTTATTCACTCAAGAGAGTGATTTTAAAATTCCCACTGATTAAGTTTTGGTTCATTTGTTTAAATTATTGTTCTTATTTTCTCTTTTTTTATAGTTTGGTCAAAGAATGTGATCTGTGTAATTACTGCTACTGAGAATTTATTGATTCTTTTTTTGTGATCCAGTAGACTAAGTTTTGTAATGGTCCATGGGTTCTTGAAAATAAGGTGCTTCTCTAGTTGGAGTGAAGAAAATTTTATTAATTCAAACTTTTAAATTATATGATCATATTCTCTGCATCTGTTTTACTTGGGGAAGTCTATGTTATGTCTTAAGATGTTACAATCTCCTACAATAGTACTTCTGCCAGTTTTGCCTCATACTGTGATCAGTTTGTCTGTTTTACTTCATATATTTATTCTTTTATTTTTTGCATAAACGTTTATAAGATTACCTATTAACTTTGAAATTTACTTGTTTTCACTGTACCATTTGGGCTATATGATGTTTCCTCACACTTCTCTGATATTAATATTTCTAACCCTGCTATCTGCTTATGTTTTTTGAGAAATGTGAAAGTTAGCCTCCAGAATTTCCTGATTCTGGGACCCTTCCCCATCATAGACCAGGGAGTGTCCCCTCTCTAGGAGAGAAGGTTGCCATTGACAGCCCTGCTTCCCTTACTGTTTGTTTCTTTTCTGATAATACCATTTTCTAAACACACTTGTGGTAGGAACACTTGGGCTGCCTTGCATGGTTCATAGCTTGGTGTGGCCCTGGGATCCTGGAGCAGTCGGGGAGAGAGAGTGTGGTTCCTATTTCCTCTCGCATCCATCAGATTGTACCTTTACTACTTTATCATGTATCCTTCTTCATCCTTAGGGCATGTGGAAGTTGCTCTCAGATTCCAGCAATAAATGAAATGTCCACCTGTCTGCTTTTAGAGGTTTGTTGTGTTTTCTTTTTCTTTCTTCTCCCCCTAGTATCTTAATAGGCATTTGTGTGGACAGTTGATAGAGACAACATCAGGAGCTGCTAGTCCAGTAAAAAAGAAATCTGGTACTGGAATGTTTCCACAGAAATGTGGTATATTTAGTCAGCACTGTATTTTAAGAACTTTCATCGGGTCGGAGTGTAACAGAGAGCTCAATGAGGAGATGATCGCAACAGTCCAAGAAATGTCCTAGGTCTCTAGTGGTGGGAACGGAGCAGGGCATATTAGGACAGAGATATATTAGGGAGGCAGAATTTATAATATGGAAAATATGCAAGTTTGCATGTGTGTGTAAGAATGTGACCTGAGAGCAAAGTGGGAAGAACAAAAGTGTGGGAGGAGTTCAAATCATTGCTGAACTCTTTAGCACAAATTAATGGAAATACCTGGCATGTTGCCAGAGGAAGACAGTTTTTGAAAGGAAAAGAATTATAGTTATGTAGGAAAATAGTTTTGCTTTATTTTATAAAGAAATGCATAGAAAAGAAGTAAAATGCAATGTTGTGGGAAAAAATAGATAAAGATGAAAATATGTTCAAAATGGTTAAATCAAGGAGATGTGTATATTACTATTTATTTTACTATTCTCTCTACCTCTCTGTATGTACAGAAATTTTTCATAATAAAAAGCATAAGGAAAAAAGAAAGGGGAAAAACAACTCAATTTGGGACATACTGTCTTGCGGTGCGAGTAGAGCCCCTACTCCTGGTAATAATGTGCAGCAGATCACTGGGAATGAAGGAATAGACCTCCAGTGATCAAGTAGGAAAGTGTCATAAGTATAGAAGTTGTAGTTGAAGCTATTATACGATAAGGTAGAGTTCATAAAGCTACTTTCTAAATACGTAATATTTGGCAATTTGAGCAATAGTGCTTAATTCACATGGCTACTGTGAGGATGACATGATATAATGTAGATAAAACTCTGACACACATGCCTACATCATAGAGGCACTCAACAAATGATGCCATCTTTACTACTACAGAAGGAGATTGGACCACCAACTCCCTAGAAACCACCAAAATAACTTGTCAAGCAAACCAATTCTATTGCTCACTATAGCAGGGAAGACTACTACCTTTGTAGAAGCCTCTCTAAAAAGGAAGGACAAAGGTGGAATATTTATGTGATTTGATGGGCATATCTGGTTTAAGGCATGTGTTTTTATGAGGGGCCCAGATTGGGACTGAGCTAAGGTTACGATATAGTTTATATTAGGATTATATTATAATAGAATTGGTGGACTGAGAGATGAGGATTTTGAAGCAAGCCTCAAAGAGAAAACAATTTGATGATCCCAGCTAAGCAATCTACTTTTCTAAGAAGGGCTCTTTACCCTGATGAAGGCAAGTAGAGTGGTCTATTGTTGAGATCAATGAATTTTCAAGATGTTCCTTAAATAATAAAGTTATATGCACTTCAACTTCTGAGTCAAGGATTTTCAGGAATAGCAAACTTATGTCAATGTAGAGCATCAAAATAGTCAAGTCATGTTTTGTCGACTGTAAGCTGTATGGCTGTAGACAATTTCGGTTCACAGGGGATGGTATAGCGTGGATTGTTTCTATTTGATTTTAGTATTTGTGGTAGATTGCTACCTTCACAGCAGGTGCATGCATTACTTGGTAAAGTTTAATGACACTTATTTTTCTTTTATTGAGATAACATTGGTTTATAACATTATATATATTTCTGGTGTACATCATTATATTTTGACTTCTGTATAGACTGCATCATGTTCACCACCAAAAGTCTGGTTTCCATCCATCATGGTACACATGTGCCCCTTTATCCCTTTTTCCCTCCCCCTACTCCCTTCCCCTCTAGTAACCATCAATCTGTTCTTTGTATCTATGTGTTTATTTTTTTTAATTTAATGAATGTTATCATTCATTTGGCAATATGTATCAAAGACCTTAAAATGATCTTTGAACTAGTAGCTTTACTCTTAGGAATCACTCATTCAGAATCATCAAAGACACGGACAAAGGACGTGAACAAGGATGTTTGTCATAGCACTTTTAGAAAAGAACACGTAAAGTAAACAAGGTGATCTTAACTGACCAAACAGAAAATAAATTATGGTTTAGCCACAGGATGGGACACTGTCTATAACTTGGACAAATCATGCTTTTCAGTAATAGTTAATGATGTGGGAAAATTCTCTCCAAACTAGAAGAAACTAGGAAATAAAACTATGTAAAATTATAATATATATGACTGAAAGGAAATATGCCAACATTTTACAAGTGGTTATCTCAGGGTTATAAGATGACAGATTAATTTTATTTTCTTCTTTGTACTTTTCTGTATTTTTTACAAATATTTAAAATAAATATTTCTCTTATCAGAAAATAAATAATATTCTTTAAATAACAATAATAGTAAAACTATTGAAGGGGTGGTCTAAGTGCCTTCCAAAGAGAAGAGAAGATTGTCTCTCTTTGCTCACACAGCAAATGGTGCAATAGAGGCAGGAAAGTCAAAGTGAAGAACGCTCTAGAAAAGGAGAGTTGGTTGGGGGTTCAAACTGTTTCTGAATGATGTTTTATTACTTGTGTTAATATGGTTTATCATATTATAATATAGAATATGACTCTTGCCATCAGAAACACTATCATTCAGTGCCCTTCAGCTACAAATAAAATAGAAAATTCCACAAATCACTCAGCAAAAGTGCTTATTCTTCTTTGTTTCCTCATCCCCTATTATCCTTATCAGATCTGTTTTTTTCCAAGGAATTGAACTTCCTGGAGGACTTCTCATTAGTAATTCTTTTCTCCACATTGGGAACTTCCATGACCCCTTGTTGCTAGGAGGGTAATAGGATTCAGAGATTTCAAATGATTTGTCTACAGATACAATGTAAGTTGAATTTTCTGGGTCAGCTGCCATGTAGGGAAAGAACCCAGGGGTTACTGTCCACTATCATTTATGTGCAGCTGCAGCCCAAATGGCCAGCAGATGCCTGATGTTAGCTGAAGTCCATCAGAACTGCAATTTTTCTACCTAAAATTCCAATTGCTGAAATGAAGGAAAGAAATAACAGGGTAGAAAAACTCCAGAATGAGGCAATTAAAATGATCAAGGGGATAATTCAGTCCTGAAGAAAAAGATAAAATTTTTCAGAATGGAAATATAAATGCTAAGAGAAGATGAATGTTTATAACATTATGAAAGGCAAATATAAACCATTTCTCAATTCTGGAGTGCACATTTGAGGTTATAACTTGAAATCTAAAGGGAGTAAAAGGAAGAATAGGATATCTTTGGCTGGAGCAATGGAGAAAGAAGTAAAAAGGAAGACATTTTGTACACATTTTCTCATTATTTGACAAGCAGTCAGAGCATTTTGTTCTAGTCCCATCTCTGTCGGCTAGTCACATGATTTTCACTTTTTAGGGATCAAATTTCTTATGTGTAGAATCAGAAATAGAATTAGTTGGACTTGAGAATACTTTCTGATTCAAAAGGAGTTTATTTTATAATACAAAAATTGTAAATATTTCATCATTAACTTGTTATTCTTAAAATACTATACAGGCTGGAAGTATGAGAAGGTTTGGAAAGTGTTTGAATATATTTGAGGTTGCTGGTAACATAATGTATATTAAAAGGAAATTAGTGGTTCCTAACAAGACACTGAAATAACATAGCTGCAGGCTTCCTCTCCCAAGATCAGTGTCCAAAGAATGATAGCTAAATGGGGCACAGGTTTGAACTTGTGTTTATGTGTATAAGGTCTTTAGTCTGGGAGAAAGCACAACCTAGTATAGCTTTGGAAGGACAAATGGGAAAAGAATTATGGAATTCTACTCTTAGTCTTCTTACCTCAGATCTCTCTGCCTACCAGTGATTCCCACAACACACTCGCAGCAACTCAGATCCCTTGCACAGGGCTCCTCAGGTGTAAAATCAGTGAAGGACTGGGGCCGGCCCAGTGGCGTAGTGGTTAAGTTCCCACGCTCTGCTTTGGCAGTCCAGGATTTGCAGGCCCGGGTCCTGGGTATGGACTGATGCACCATTTGTCAAGCCATGCTGTGTTGGTGTCCTGTATAAACTAGAGGAAGATGGACTTGGATGTTAGCCCAGGGCTAATCTTCCTCACCAAAAGAAAAAAGAAAAAAAAATCAGTGAAGAACCAAAGACTTTTCCTTGTAGGGAGCTATAATAACCCCCATTCCGATCTCCAAGGCTATGAATTACAATCTAAGCAGTATCTATGCTTAATGCTGCTTCTTCCTGGGGCCAAAAGGTGAGGTCTGGACTCAAGAGTTGGCTTGTGCTATGCTCAGTAACTAACTATTTTCCTGGTTCCTAGTCTCCACCTCCTCTTGCCCCCAAAGCCATTGAGTCTGAAGGCTAGAGTGTGGCCTTCCAGAGTGAGCTTTGCTGGGCACTGTAGTCAAACCCCCAGAGGAGAATGAGTTTATGATTTACTTGAGTAGCATGACTATTTCAAAAACTATATAATATACCAGATTATAGATTCCATCAGAGGCAAAAATGCTAGAACAGTTGAACTAAAAAATTAAAATTATTTTGATAAATAAACAAAAAAGATAAGAGATTAGCAGTTTACAGCAAGAACAAGAAAACATAAAAAGAATCAAGAAGAATATTATGAAAAATGTAATAGTCAAATTTTAAAAAGAAACAGTAGATGGATATTTAGCAGAATGAATACAGCTGAGGAACCAATTAAGTCTTTGGAAGGCCATACTGGGTAAATCTTCAATATGGAAAAAGGAAAGACAAGTAACAGAATGTAAAAAAAGGAAAGCTAAGAAATATGAAGGATAGAGATAGCCATAGTAGTATCTAGAAAATAGAGATCTCAGAGAGTCTTTTTTAATGGAGATGAGAAAATATTTGAAATATTAAATTTCTTGAAGTTAAAAAAGAAGATTATAGGGGCCGGCCTGGTGGCGCAGCAGTTTAGTCCGCGCTTGGCAGCCCGGAGTTCGCTGGTTCGGATCCCGGGCACCCGCCGACGCACTGCCTGTCAGCCATGCCGTGGAGGCGTCCCATATAAAGTAGAGGAGGATTGGCAACGGATGTTAGCCCAGGGCCAGTCTTTCTCAGCAAAAAGAGGAGGATTAGCAACGGATGTTAGCTCAGGGCTGGTCTTCCTCACCAAAAAAAAAAGAAGATTATAGATGGAAAAGTTCAAGGAATATCAAAGAGGAGAGAGAAGGAAAGGCCCACTCCTAGAAACATAGTGAAATTTAAAAACATTAAAGTCAGAGAAAATTCTAAAGGCTTAGAGAAAAAAGAATAAGAATCAAATTAACAACAGATTGTTTAACAGCAACACTGGATGAAAGAAGACAAGCATTTAAAACCTAGAATCTTATATGCAGCCAAATTTTCATTCAAATATGAGGATATGATAAAAATATTCTTACAATTATAAAATCTCAGAAACTTTGTCAGAATCTTACAATCAATTGGATTAAAATAGATTTTATAAACAATTTAAATAAAAGGCAAGACAAATCAAGGTGTTGTCACAAGAGCTATAGGAAATAAAGGCAATTGAATATCTTGTTAAGTTTTTAATTGTACTTTAAAATAGCAAAGATAAAATAGAAAAGAAATTAAAAGTCTAGGTCTATACTAATACAATAGCTACTAGCTGTTTGAAATGTAGCCATTCTGAATTAAAATTGCTGTTAGTAGAAAGTACACACCAGATTTCAAAAACTTACTATAAAAAAAGAATGCAAAATATCTCATTAATGTTTTTATATAATTGCATGTTGGAATGATATTTGAATATATTGGGCTAACTAAAAATATGTAATTAAAATTAATTTCCTCTGTTTCTTTTTACATTCTTTTATGTGTCCACCAGAAAATTTAAAATTTTGCATGTGCCTTGAATTTGTGGATTAAATTATATTTTAATTGGACTGCACTGATATAGATATGTCAACATGACGGGAGTTGAAGAAAAGGGAAACTAAAGTTCCAGTCTTATCAGTTCTAGTCTTACCAGTCTCAAAATTAAAAGAAGTAAGGATAAAAAAAGAAACATGGAGAAAGTAAAATAATAATAATAATGAATTAGGGTGATAGAAGCAAAATCAAGAATTACAATAAATATAAATGGATCAATTTCATATTTGAAGTCAAACATTGATCAGTTAGATTGAAAAAATACAGATATAGACTCTTTGCAAAAGATACATGCAAAGCATTAAGGCATGAAAAATTAAAGGTTAAAAGATGGAAAGGAGACAATATTAGGCAAATATTAACCAAATAAAACTGGTATACCTATATTAATATCAGGTGAAATTGACTTTAAGACAAAAAAAAATCTCAACAGTAGAGATGGAAACAAACATTATATTTGATAAATGATTCACTTTACTCGGACGAGTAAATCTCATATAGAGTTCTACACCCAGTAAATAAAGCAAATTTTTCTCAAGCACACATGAAATAAAAAATGATCATGTATATTTGGCCATAAAAATTCTTCAACAAATCTCAATGATAGGTATCATACAGACAATGATTTTTCACTACAACATAATTAATTTAGATGTTAATAACAAAAAGGTAAATTTAAAAATTCCTGCACATGCAGTAATTAAAAACATACTGATATGTATATCATGAATTTGAAAGAAATTATCATAAAAATTTTAAAACAATTTGTAGAACTGAATCATAAAAATTCTCCATGTCAAAACTAATTGGGTTAGCAAAAGTGGTGCTTCAAAAAATTTATATTCTTAAATATTTATGATAGAAAGGAGGAAATCCTCAAAAATAATGAGATTTTTCCAACTTAGAAATTAGAAAAGAGTGATAGAATAAACCTGAAGAAAAGATAAAGAGATAATAAATACAAGAGTAGAAATAAATGGAATAGAAAAATATGTTATAATTGAGATCAACAAAGTCAAAAATTATTCTTGGAAATAAAAATACCATTAAAATAGATAAACTTCTGGCAAAAAATAATCAAGAGAGAGAGAGAAAAAAGATACAAACATATACTGTTATGAATGAAGAGATACAGCTATAAATAAAATTGATATTTAAAAGGTGAGAGAATTTATCAACTGTAATAGGCTGGACTTTTTGAAAACATAGACAAAATGTACAAATGCCTAGAAAAATAAACCTTACAAAAATTCCTCCAAAAGAGATCAATTAATAGCCTTGTAACTAGTAAATAAATTGAGGGAGAGGTTAAGAATCTTTCCAGAAAGAAAATAGTATGTCTATATGATTTTGTAGACAAGGGCTACCAAGAACTTATAAAAGAAATTATCCCAATTTTACATAAGCTTTTCCAGAAATACAAACAAAATAGTCTCCAACTAATTCAAAGAGGTCAGCATTACCTGACAAAAGAAAGAAAGGAAAAAGAAAGAAAGAAAAACTAGAAAGGAAAACTATGGATTTATTTACTTTTGAATATAGAAGCAAGATTCCTAAACAAATATTAGCAAATTGAGTCCTACAGTGTACTTAAAAAAATACTATCTCATGAACAAATTGGGCTTATCCTAGGAATTCAAGAATTATTTATTATTAGAAAATCCATAACTTAATTTACATTAACAGACAAAAAAGCGAAAAGCCATATGAATATATCCATAGATATACGAAAATTGTTTAACACAATCCAATACTTATTGTTAATTAAGAAAAAATACTGTTAGGAAATTGGAAGTGTTTGAGAACTTCCTGAAGAAGAGTGTATTAGTAAGAGTTCTCTAGAGAAATAGTACCTATAAAATGTGTGTACATAGAAAAAGGTTTATTATAAGGAATTGGCTCATGTGATTATGGAGGTTGAACAGTTTAAAAATTTTCAGTGTGTGCTGACAGGCTGGACAACCAGAAAGAGCTTATGTTGCAGGTGAGTCTGAAGACAGTCTGCCAGAGAATTCTCTCTTGCTCAGATGATGCTAATCTTCTTGTTCTATACAGGCTTTCAACTGATTGAATGAGGCCCATTCACATATAAGAACAATCTGCTTTACTCAAAGTCCTGTTAACTGTTAATCTCAGCTAAAACACCCTTGCAGTAACATCCAGAATAATGTTTGACCAAATATCTGGGCACCCTCTGGCCTAGTCAAGTTGACACATAGGACTAAACATCACAAAAAGTATCTAAAGTACAAAACAAACCTACAAACAAACAAACAAAAAAGCCCCAGAACAAACATTGTACCAAATGGAAAATGTTAGAAGCATTTGGGTTAAAATTTAGATGAGATCAAGAAGCTGACTATTAACACTTATATTCAAAATTATATTCACCGTCTTAGCCAGTACAATAAAACAAGAATACAGAAATTAGAGGCATAAAATTAGAAATGAGGAAATAAAAGTGTCATTACTTCCAGATGATATAATCATTTACATAAAAAACCGAAAATAATCAGTAGGCAAAATATTATAAATGTGGGAGAGTGGTTAGAAAATTAGCTGGATATAAAAATAAAATATAAAAAGTCAGTTGTCCCTTTGTACATCAGTGGCTCCAAACTAAAAAACGTAATTAAAAAGAAGATACCATTTACTATAGATGGTATCAGAGAATATCAAGTACATGCAAATAAATTTATCAAAAGATGAGGAGGTTTCTATGAAAAAAATTATAAGCTTTATTTAGAAATACTGAAGAGACCTAAATTATTGGAAAAATACACCATGTCCAATGACAAAAAGGCAATCCTATTTAAACCACAATTCTTCTCAAACTCCCTTAGAGATTCAATACAATTAGATTAAAGTGTCAGCAGGGGATTTAATGGATCTTGATAAGATTTTTCTAAAAATCTGTATGTTGGAATAAAGGACATAATTGAAAGAGATCAACTATAATGAGAGACTTGCCCTACCCAATATCAGGATTTATTAGAAAGGCATGATAATTAAAACAGTATAGTATCGGCATACTGGTAGTCAGACTGACCAACGGAATTGAGTAGAAAGTCCAGGAATAGACCCATATATATATATATAAACCTTTGATATAGAGCAGAGATGTCATGTCAAATCAATTCAAAAATTTAAAATTAAAATACTGGACATTGAGAAGGAAAAATCTAAAATTAGAGCCCTACCTCACATGATAAAAATCAGCCTCAGAGGGATCAAGTACTTAAATATAAAAAAAAATACAACTTTGAAACCATTTGTAGAAAATATAGGTGAATATGTTTTGGAACCTAGGGTAGTAGTTGTGTTTTTTTTAAGAAATAGAAACATTTCTAAAAAAACATTGTTAAGTTGACCTAGTGATTCTACTCCCTAGGTCTGTACCTAAGCAAAACTCAAGCACACGCACAATAAAGAAAATGTTTAAAAGTGTTTGCAATGGCACTGCTTACAATGGCAAAGCCTGGAAACAACTCAAATGCCCATCATCAGGAGAATGGCTAAACAAACGGGTTTATTCACACAAAGGAATATTATACAACGTAAAAACAAATGTAGTGGAGAAGATGGATGAATTTTAGCAATGTAATATCAAGTGAAAAATGTAAATTCCAAATTATAACATATAGCATGATATGTCCTATAATCACATATAAAAAGGAAAGCAATGATACGATTAATATGGAATTCAGGCTGTGGTTTCCTTGGATAATGGGAAGTAAGGGGATGGGGACTATCACATGGTTACATATAGATCATTGTAAAGGTCCTATCTTTTGTTTTGGGTTCTGGGTTCATGTGTAATTACTATATTAGAAATAAATGTTGTATATTCTTAGTCAAGTCAATCATGGCAATTTAGTTCTTTTCCTAGTTCTAGTCCAATCGGTTTCAGTTAGTACATTTTCAGTTAGCAAGAGCTACATTAGTTATCTGTAGCTGCATAACAAACTAATCCCCAAATTTTTGGCTTAAGCCAACAATTATGTCTCAGTTTCTGTGGGTCAGAAATTCAGGCAGGTTACAGTGAAAACAGCTTAATGTCTGCTCCATGATGTCTGGGGACTCAACTGGAAGACTCAAGATCAATTGATATCCAGAGCATTAAGGACTGTTGTCATTGCTGTGGTCTGCTTGCTAGGATCTTTATCTTACTTATGCCTTACTACACAATAAGGAAGGCAAGTTTCAATAAATAAAGGGTTCACTTAAGTCTAAGAGAAACAAAATAAGAGTGAATGACTGGGCCCTTACATTCAATGGTTATTGAGGATAAAACTCCCAGTTCTCAAATTGTCTTTCTAACATAAGGTAGTAGAATCAACAATCCCAACTCTATAGTTTGCAACAGTTTGTGCAAAAGCTAAGATGAAAAAACAGTCAAAATGTGTAGATAACTGTAAAAATGATAATTTCAGTTTTATTTCTGAGCCCCAACAAGAAAAATTGGTGGAAAACAGACACAATCAAGTCTCTGCTTCTCCTTCTTATGGTCCCTGGGAGGCATCTTGTTCTCCACCTTAATGCTTGTGAATCTTTTCTACGTAGCTTTATGTTCACTCCCTTGGGCTGGTTGCATTCTGCAAATGATTTCTCCACACGTGGTCATCAATGTGGGCTGATCTTGTGCAGTGAGACTTTGACCTTGCTTCTTGGAGCACATTCTCCTTGGAACTAAGCACTATTACTATATGTTTTCCCAACAGTTCATCCTTTATCAGAGTCTGGAGAAAATTCATAGAGTTGGGTTGTAGAACATTTGTGTAACTGCCAAACTGACCACAAAGTATGCTTACTCTCATATAAGCAGGCAAGATATCAAGATACGATCTAGACATCATAATTCTCTCCTACTTTAGTTGGATCGAGTAGTTCTTTTCCCACCCATGCACCCTCCCGGTTCAAAGATCTCACTTTCAAGACAATTATCAGCCACTTTGATCCTTTTTACTGTTTTGCTTGAAGGTTCATAGGACACATATAAACAAAACTTGCTGTGGCTACCAGGACATACCAATATTATCTTGGTGTGAAATCTCTTTATATTTCTTTCAATTTTCAACTAATACCATATTTGGGAATATTGAATTTCAACTTGAATGCTGAATCAATTGCTTTATAAACCTAGTTGCCAAGTCCTTGGCATGCCTCTGAACAATTCACGGTCTGCCTCAATTCATCCTTTTTCAACCTGGTGATTAGAATCAAAACTTTCTAAGGCTCCCACACCCTTAATCCCATGATCATTACCAAAGATATAGATAAATGATAATGTTTCACTGTTAATGAGGGAGTAAATAGCATGTTAATGACGTTTGCAGATGGATCTAAATTAGGAGAAGTTGTTAACACCAGTGATGCCAGAAAGAAAATATGGAAAGCTCTAGAGAAGTAGAAACATACAAGAGGAAAAAACAGAAATTAAAACAAACTGATTTAAAACTGATATAATGCATATTATTGTAATGAACAAAGAGATAATTAAAAGGAACCAACTACTGTCCTGGAGACCTAAAGAAAGGAACAGCAAAGGATATCTAAAGGGGATTTCATCCATGGCTTGAATTAATTCCAACCACTTTATACCAAGGACTTCCAAAAGTATCCTTGGATCTGTGACCAGTGTTGTGCTGTGTTTAACAAGTGGATCTCTGAAAAATGTGTGTATGTGTGAGCACACACAGGATTATTATAAAATTTACTGACATAAAAGATATTTAGCACACTACTTACAAATAATGAATACATAATACTCTTTATTTTAAATTCAGTATAGACAACTGATTCTCATGGAATACTTTTCTTGATTTTTGCCAAATTCTTATATCCATAGCCAATCTATGATGAAAAAGGATAATTTCAACATGGATGTTGGTTGATATTTTCATTTACATTGAATAAGTTGAAAATAAAACAGCAAAGAAGTTTGTCAGAACTTCTTTTATTTGTCAATGACTTGAGCAACTTCTTTGCTGAATTGGATAATAGTTTTTGAATATTCAAAGAATAGTTTCTCAATTCTGTGAGCTATTCACAATGTAATGGTTGTAGACATGATAGACTTCTGTTTAATCTTTATTATTAACATTTTTCCATCACTTTCTTAAGTCTAGACAATCGACAAAACAATTAAGCCTTGATTTGCAGCATTTCATGGTGTAAATACTCTCATCATGAACAGGTTCAAGCTACCAACTTGATGTCACTGAACATGGTCTTGGGAAGAGATGTACAGTGACATAACATTATATAGTGTTTTCACCATATGAAGAACATAGACATAACTTTAAGAGCATAGATAATAGACAGAAAAATGTCATAAAATAATTGGGAAGTGATAATTTGTGTATTCATTGCCTTTTAAAATATAATTTCTTTAGTCAAAAGTTTATATAATTTAATTTTGAATAATCAATAGGTTTAATAGCTGGCTCATAAAATTTCTGAAAATTGAACAACTGGCTCTCACAAGTTGGTGTGAGTCAGCTCCAGCATATCACTCTCCATGACTTTACTCTGGAGACTCAGGTCTAATTTCCAGTTTATTCTGGACATTATAGATTTCACAAACTCAACATATTCATAACCAAACTCATCTACTCTCTTCCAGAGATGACTATTATTCTTTCATCCACCCAACTGCACAAACTAGAACTCAGCCCTGAGAACCACCGATCAATCAATCACTAATTCCTATGTTTGCTGCTTCTGAAATAGCTCTTGAATTTTTGTCCTTCCTAGTGAATTCAGAATCTCATCAAGCCTAGTCTAGATTATTACTAGACTAGTCCGTCCTTCATAAGTCTCCCATGTCATTCTAGAACAGTATTGACCTTTTCCTTGGCCTGCTTAAAAATAAATACAGATCACTATAATTATTAGGAGAAAACCCAAATACCATGCTATGGCAGGCAGTTGAGAGTGTTTCCTCAATCTTTTTTGTTCATATCCTGCCATTTCCCACCTCACACCATGTTCCAGCCACTCATTCCATGCCACTGATGGATATTTCATAGGCAGTGCTCCAGGTTCAGCAGTTCTCTGCTGGGTATGCTCTTCCCACTCTTTTCCTTCAGGGGAAACTGTACTTGTCTCTCAAGGAGAAACTCAAATGTAAAGCTTTACCTGCCTTTCTGAAGATGAGTTATTTATTCCCTCCTCTGGAATCCTGTTATTATTTGTTTACATTTTCTTAAGTTAAATAACACATACAATACACCTTACACAAGGCATAGCATTTAGTGAATATTTAACTGGTGGTGTCTCCTCCAATTTCCCAGTGGCAAGGGCATGAATTTTAGAATCCAGGTCCCAGTGACTTGCAAGCTCTATGATCTCGGGCAAATTGTACAACCTCATTACATTTCAGTTTCTTCATCTGTAAAATGGAGATAATGATGCCTTTTAGAGTTGCAGGGAAGACTAAATCAGATATCCTAGGTAAAGCATCAGGTACCCAAAGCATTTTAGGTACCCAATAACATATTAGTTCTCTTTCCCTCTAACTCCATTTTCATACCATGTATTAATTATTTGTTCCCATGGGTATCTTTCTTATAAGACTGAGTTTCTTGGGTGCTGAGACCATTATTTCATTTTCTGTGCTTCTTGCAGATCTGGTGTAGTCTATGGAACATGGTGCATGCTCAGTGGCTGTTTGTGGAATTAATAAAGGGGCATATCTTAGATTTTCCTGTTGTGTCAAATTTAGTATAGGCAATCTAGAAATCTGAGAACAAGGTGATTCTATGACATGAACCAATCACCTGGTAATAAGAGCATCTGCTATGGGCAGAATATAAAAAAACCTAAGACATGGTTATGTTTGTAAGGGAGGTTATGGTTAAATTTGAGAGAAATGATGTTTCTGAAAATTTAGAAATTACCTGATAAGATCCTTCATGTGTAAAATTCTTCACTATGGACAGAATGTCCAGTAGAATATGAGAGACAGGTAATTTCTCTAGTGGGCAAGCATGTTCAGGCATTAGTAGAAGATGAGAGATCTAGGGGGACTTTATTGCTGGATGAGGAGAAGTGAATCAATATTAAACAGCTATTGATGATTCTTGAGCAGCAACATGGCATAATGAAAACCTTTTTAACAAATTAACATGTTCAAGGTCTGCACACATGTCTGAAGGAATTAGCCATTTGGGAGGGAGTTTTCCCATTAAAAGTACAAACTTAAATGTTATGAGCTGAATTGTGTGCCCCCAAAATTTGTATATTGAAGTCCTAACTCCCAGTAGCTTAGAATGTAACTATATTTCAAGATAGGGTAATTAAGATAAACTGAGGTCGTATGGGTAGGCCCTAATCCAATATGACTGGTGTCCTCATAGAATAATTGATTAGGACACAGACAACACAGACTGAGGGATGACCATGTGAGGACACAGCAAGAAGGTGGCCAGTTACAAGCCAACCCTGTTACACCTTGATCTTGGACTTTAGCCTCCAGAACTGTGAGAAAATAAATTTCTGTTGTTCAAGCCACCCTGTCTATGGTATTTGTTATGACAGCCCGAGCAGACTAAGACACTGAGCAAGGTTGACAGCAATAGGAGTGGAATGGGAAAAGTGAATCTGAAGGTGACCGTAGAGGAACCATGAGAAGGATCCATGAAACTCTGGTATTTAGAGGGTAGCATTTAGGACTTATGCTTTAGCAAGCCCAATGAGAGGGCTGTGGCCCTCCCAGGCCTGTAGTCCCTTTCTGTAAATTCAGTTCACTTCCTGACACCCTCCAGCATTCTGCTCCACCCTCTCCCACCACTGCTTGTTTTTGCCCTCTTTCAGGAGTCTGTCAAGCTTTTCTCATGCCCCAGTCAACCCTCCTTGTAGGATGACTTGTCTTATTACTGTTGGTATTGACTTCACCACAGTTCGTATTCTATGTGTCTGTCTGTCTCCTAATTAGTCAGCTCCTGATGGATGGGGTCATTGCTAAGCGTATTTATAGATCTAGAACCAAATACAACATTTGACATGCAGCAAGTGCTTTTTGTGTGTGTGTGTGAGGAAGACTAGACCTGAGCTAACATCCGTTGCCAATCCTCCTCCTTTTGCTGAGGAAGATGGGCCCTGGGCTAACATCCGTGCCCATCTTCCTCTACTTTGTATGGGATGCTGCCACAGCATGGCTTGACAAGCAGTGTATAGGTCCATGCCCAGGATCCGAACCTGAGAACCCCCGGCCACCAAATTGGAGCTCACAAACTTAACTGTTATGCCACCGGGCCAGCCCCAGCAAGTGCTTAATACATATTTTCTGGCTAAGACTATACCTGCGACTTGCCTCACTCTCTAGAAAAATTTTGTTAATCTTATCTGATACTGACTATGCCTTCACATGTGCTTTTAATACTTTATATGCTCTTTAATGGGACAGCAAATCAACATTTTTGGTTGATTTATTTCTTCCTACTGTTGTTTCTTTGTGCCCTTTCTCCTCCTCTCCCACTGCCCCCACCAGACAGTTCAGGCTATGAAATCAATGATGGTAGAGTTTGCTGTTTCTTTATCTCTGCTCTGTTGTCCTCTGCCATCTCTCTGAATCAAGCATTCTGCCCCAGGGTTGACTGCTGTTGTTGCAGTGGGACAAACCTAAAATGAATTCCCAAGAGATGGGCTCTGAGAGTTTTCCTCAGTGTCTTCTGTTTATGGAGTTTGGGAGACAGTTTGAAATTGTAGTCATATTGAAGGATGGATGGTCATTCAAACATTTGCTGGGAACCTGTTATAGGAGCTGGAGATACAGGGGAAAAAGAAGCCGCCTGTTCCCAAGGAGCTCACGGTCAAGGAGACAATGACCATAGAACAACAGGTACTAAGACAACAGAATTAATAGCAGTTGTCAGGTACCTGACTCACGCTGAAGATGTTAGAGGAGGCTGCCCAGAGGAGGTAAGGTCTGAACAAGATGGTCTTGAGGGATGAGTCAGAGTTAGTCAAGTTTGGTTTGACTAGAGAGAAGATTATACTGGTAGAGATGGAGTAGGTAACTAAGCAGGGGCAGATTATAAAGACACTTTTACCCTGTCAAGAAGTTTAAGTCTTGGGGCCAGCCCAGTGGCGCAGCGGCTTAGTCCGCGCTTGGCAGCCCGGGGTTTGCGGGTTCGGATCCTGGGAGCCCGCCGACGCACCACTTGTCAGCCATGCTGTGGCAGCGTCCCATATAAAGCAGAGGAAGATGGGCAAGATGTTAGGCCAGGGCCAGTCTTCCTCAGCAAAAAGGGGAGGATTAGTAATGGATGTTAGCTCAGGGCTGGTCTTCCTCACAAAAAAAAAAAAAAAAAGAAGTTTAAGTCTTAAAGACTTTTAAAGGGGAGTGGAGGATGATTATGTTTACAATGAAATTTTAGAGAGCTCTCTCTAGCTGCTGCATATAGTCAATCAATTACAGAAAGAGACTAGAAGCAGGGAGAGCAGTTTTTATTTTGTCTTGAAAATAAAGAACTTTCTTTTATTTGCATGACAGTCAGATGGGTGGTGTATTCATTTTTTACTGCTGCAAATACCCCAAATTTCATGGCTTAAAACAACACAAATTTATTATCTCATGTTTCTGTAGGTCAGAAGTCTGATATGGGTCTTGCTGGACTAGAATTAAGGTATAGAGAGACTGTATTCCTCTCTAGAGACTTTAGGAGTGATTCACCTTCATTGTTCATTCAAGTATTGGCTGAATTAGTGTTTCAAGCTTTGCCAAGCATTTTTAAGACCGAAGCCTCTGTTTCTTGCTGGCTGTCAGCCAGGGGCCACCGTTGGCTCCTAGAGGCCTCTTTCTTGTCTTTTGCATGGATCCCTATATCTCAGAGCAGCAAAGGGCCATCAAATCCTTCTCAGCATGCCATCTCTCTAACTCAACCGGGAAAAGTCCTCTGATTTTATGGATTCATGTAATTACATTGGGCCCGCCTGAATACTTCAGGATAATATCCCCATTTCAAGATCCTTAACTAAATCACATCTGCAAAGTCCCTTTTGCTATGTAAGGCAAAATATTTATAGGTTCCAGGGATTAGGGATTGGACATTTTTGAGGGGCCATTGTTCTGCCTCCCTTAGGCAGAACAGACATTCTTCTGTCTCTTCCTCCTGGTTGACCTTCCGCCTGTAGCGCTATTCTGCCTCTCATTACCTACGTCTTGATTGCTCTCTAAATCCTTGCCACTCAAAATGTGATTAGAAATGTGGAATCCTAGATCCCACTCTAAACCTAGAGAAAAAAAAAATCTGCATTTAAACTAGATTTCCAGGTTATTCATATAGACATTAAAATTTGAGAAGCACTGCTCTGAATAACTCACATGTTAGCATCCTCCTGTAAACTTAGAACATTTAAATTCTTATTGTCTTATTGAATTGACTGGTTGCAAGGAGATTTGATCAAGCAAATCCCCTGTGTTGGGCATAAAGTTTTCTTTTTGCCTTCTGATAACTCCCAACAACTGATGTACTGCTTGGACCTGTTATCTATGTCTGCATTTCTGGAATCACAAAATCTCCAAGGTCAGGATGTTACTGCCAGGAAGGGGTGGAAGGTGCAGAGAATCCTGGGTGGAAAGGAAGAAAGGGAAATGCTTTTAAATGGCACAGTCTGTTCAAATCACTATGCTGATGGGGCAGGGAAGAGCAGGGAACTAGGGATTTGTGAATGCAAGCTGTTAACTGGGTTTCATGGGGAGTTGTCAAAGCCTGGAGAATTGGCTTCCTCTGAAAGTCTATGGGTTTAGATGCATTCCTAAATGCACAGGGCCAGATGACTGGGAGGTTTTATGTAAAGCAAACTTTATTTTAGGGCCGTGGTTTCAGTTTATTTCTGTCACTACCACGCTTGAGGAGCCAGATACATGTCTATAACTAACAAAAGCCCACTAGGTCTCAGTTTGGTGTGTGGATGGGAGAATGACTGAATACAGGGTGATGGTAGTGATTTGGGGATTTTTCCCCTTTGCATTCTTCACTCTCTCTCCCCATTGTGCCAACCACAAGATGGCATTTCAAAAATTCTGAGAACCCGGAGCATAATTCAAAAAAGCCATCAAAATGATTTTGATAAATCCCTGGGACAGTCGTGCTTGCCAAGAATTTTTTTTTTTTATTGATATTTTAGCGTCAGAGGTCTCATTGTAAGCCATGGAGGCTTTTATGGAATCTCTCGCCTTGATTCAGAATGTGGATATTCTGGCTTGCTCATTCCAGTGCCATGCCCACAGCAAGGAGCAGAGTGCTCTGCACAGAGTAGGCTGTAGGTGAGGAACTATTGAAAGAAAAACACAGGAATGAGTGTGAACTATTGTATTTCTGCTCTCTTGAAGCCACCATGCTTCTAAGTAAACACATATGTTTAAGCAGCTTCAGGGAGTAGGAGAAGGAGAGGGCGCACTTCCCTTGCTCATTCATCTTTGGCTTGGGAGGAAGCATCACCACAGACAGCAGCCTGGCTCCTATGCTCAGTCCTACTGTTCCTGAGGCTCTCCACTTCTCTCCAGCGGCATGTCCTTGGGCCACCTGTTGGACTGGATGAAAGGAACTTTATTAGATTTCCTTTCACACCCTGACAGGTGCAATCATTCTTGTAGGTTTTAATTTAAATGTTTAATTAAGCACAGTTCTAGTAGCAGAAAGTTAGCTCTTATCCTGCCTAAGTCCCCAGGCTTGGAGTTGAAGGAAGACAAAGAAGTGGAAGCGGTGCAGGAGAAACCTTGATAGTTTCCTGTCAGCTAAAGATGTGACATGATGAAGAGAGGAGAGACATTTAGTTTTCTTTTCACTGGAGACTGGCTTTAGGTCAAATTAGGAGGAAGTGAATTTTAGCTTCAATACTCTTCTGTCCTTACTTTTTACAACCCCTGCCCCTATGGATAGGTCTCAGGCTTTCTGCAGTTCTCCAGAGCCCCCTACAATACCTTATATCAATTCTCTTATTTTCCCCGGTAGTCACTGCCCTCCCCATTCCCATCCTCATCAAAACTTGCCTATCCTCTGTCCTTTTCTCTCAGGCTGCTGCCTCTGATGAAGGTCAATGGTTTGGCTGTGCTCACTAGCCTGAGTGGTGATGCTTCTAAGTCATATATTGATCTTAGTGAAAAACAAGTCTTTTAAAAAAAGTCTTGCAGATTCTCCAAGATAAAGGGAAGGATTTTAATCTGAAGGGGGGATAGTTTTGATCAAAAATAGCCTTTTGGCACTCCTTAATTCAAGTCAGATTTCTTAGTTTTAGAATGTTGCGTCTTGTATATAGCAGTCACTTAATAAAGAGGCTGCTCAGATTGTCCATTCTTCTTCCAAGCACACCCTCTCTGCTACTTGACCCCAATCTCATTTGCTTCCTTTCCTTTCCAAAATCAAGGCTGAAGCAATCACAAAACACAAACAGCAAACTTTACCAGGAAACCCTGTTGGGGGTATGAAGAGCAGATAGGGCCATAAATGTACTGTTTTCTCTCCTTGTCTTATAAGTGTCCTTGTCTTTTAAGTGGAGTTGGTTGTAATGAGACAACTTCTTATTTTGGGGAAATAGTTCTCAAATAAAACCTCAAATCAATAGCGTCCCACAGTGTAATGAACCAATATCATGACATCACAGATGAAGACAAAGGTGTTGTTAGAGTTCTTCCACATCCATCTCTAAAGCTCTCTATGGCCTGAATAGCTGACCTGCATGGGCCATATCAATATGCTCTCTGACCCTCTGGTTTCCAATTGATTTGGCCAATGAAGAGCAGTGGCAGGCCTTAGGAGGGTGAGAGTAAGGTCTGGGTATTGATTATCCTGATTCTTCCCTCTGGACTAAATGAGGGATCACAGCTCCTCTGAGATAGGCCTTTCCAATAATTCTTTCCTTCTAGGTTGCTGTTCTAGTAACTGTTCCTACTTCAGGTCTAGGGTTGGACACAGTTCTTCGGAGTTACTAGTTCTAGGGAACTGCATTTAGTACACATGGGTTTCCTTACGACCTGCCCTTGCTTTTGTAGACAGTGCCTTCATTACATTCACCTCCAGTAAGCCCATTTGAGTGTGACATGCATTTCCTCCTGGGACCCTGAATGATTCAGTGTTAAAAGGATAGACCAAGAGAGATTGACCAATAAGTAGCTGCTTCGATGAAATTCAAGGAGAGAGGTGATAAGCGTTTTCTGATAGTCGTCCTGTGAGGAAAAGCCTCATCCCCTTCCCTAACTTTTGTCTTACATAAGCATTGATGATGTTCATTTAAAGACAGTATGAGAAGGTTATAGTAAAGGTGGAGGTATTCTCTTTTACTATTTTTCACCACAAGCAGCATAGAAGCATAGAAAAATCTGAGACCTGGGAGTCTGTGAGCTGTATCTTGGGCTCCACTGGCTGAGCCTAGCATTTCCTCATTATAATACTACTTGCCAACCCTACCTCTAAGGTTTGTTGTGAGAATAGCATGAAATAATGTCTGTGAGCACTCTAAGTTGTTGAAAAAGACTTCAGGGGTGCTTCTAAGGCTGAGAGATGAGAGGGCCCAGAATAAAGGAATGATGTGACACCAAAGTAAGGGAGCTTTTTCCCTAAAGTGAGAGTCAGCTGGGCCTGGTGAGCTTTATTCTGTTCCAAGAGTTCCTTTCCCATCACCTTTGGCCACTAGCTTCCTCTTTTGGCCTGGATAACCTTGTCTTAGGGAGTTGGAATCTAGGACTGTGTTTTCATAACTGAGGATATTTTCAAAGGAAATTTCAGAGAAGAATTATTGTGGTTCTTTCATCAAACCACTTTCTAACAACTATTCTTTAAAAAGAGTGGTCAGGGCTAAGGAGTGGTTATGAATGTTGCTCCAAAAAGTCAGATATGGAATAAATATCACATAAGTTTTAAAAAAATTAAAATCCAAGTTTGAACCTGTATCCACCTGAATTAATAGGAAATTCAGTCACAGTCTTTCTCACCTCATCCCCTGCCCTATCCCTCTTCCATTCCCCAGTTGTCCAAAGGTCTTTTAAGTCTTATGCAGAGCAAAATACCTCTCTATTATGTACTTTCCACTTGGTACCACTGAGACACCCATTATCCATGTCTACTATGGTCTTTGAAGTCCAATGACTCTGTTGCCTCCATGCTAAGCTTGGAGACTAAAGTCTTCACCTAGGCTCCAGCACTCCCTCGGCCTACCTGACTTCCATCCACTGCCTCTCTGATATCCATCTAATTCCGTAGGGTCCTCCGAGGGGACGCCTCCCAGCCATAGGTCTAACTACTTGGGAAATTCAAAGACGTCTCTCCTCTCAGAGGCTTAGGGAGACCTCCCACCTCCTTTTCTGTTTCCATTTCTCTCTTTTCCAGTGCATCCCCCTCTCTCTCCCTGATGTTTCATGAGTTTCAGGCTTCAAAAATGAAGGACAAGAGGTTGTCCTTGGATCATTTCGCCCAATACACAAATCTGCCCCTTACGTAAGGAGGCAAAAGCTTGGTTGCCTTCTTGGAATACAGGTAAGAAAAAATAGAGAGAGAATAAATCCCAAGCTAGTGTTCTAAAACATCCAACCACAATTGTTTCTGGATGCAGCTTGTCTTAAACCAAGGAAGATCAAAATGTCAGGATGCTTGAGGAAAGAATGGAAAGTGTTGGGATAACTTCTGAGAACCATGCCTGGTTTTGGTGCCTCTCTTTCAGTATAGGTCATTGGGGTGGGTGGTCATATAGTTTCTAAGAGTTAAATGCAACTCTTCTAAATTACTTTAACAGGCCCCAGAAAGTTCTTCTCTTGCAAGAGAAGGAGGATCAGAATGTACAACACATTGTCAAGTGATGCTTTTGGCTTTAAGAGTTTATTTAAAATATTATTTAATTTAATTTATTTAAAATATTTCTTCTTTAAAGCCCATTTGGAGACTTGCTATTGCTTGCTTTGTCTCCCAGCAACGTCAAAAGAGCTGCTGGGAATGACAATTTTTTTTCTTAACGTGTGCTTTCACTCAGGGAAAGAAAAAGACAACAAAAACCCTGTAACTTCTAAAACAGTTCCTAAAATAGACCCAGAGAGAAAGAGAAACCAAAGCATGCTATGCAACCTTTCACAAGGGAGCAATTATAACCTAGAGAAAAAGACACAGCTCCTAGAAACAAGGCCCAGTGCAAAGGCGTCTACCCCTCCTGTCTCCCACCAGCCACAGACATACATCATAGCAAAAGCTATGCTCCCCCCAGAAATAAGTTCACCAGGACTCTAAGGAGATTGGAGTATTAGAACTGTTAGAAGAATTTTGGACAGTCATGGAGCCAGGCAACCAAAAAAAAGGTTGGAATCTTGATGTAGCCCAAGATTCACTTATTCATGCATTCTGAATAGTAAGGCACTGAGACCCCAGTATGCTAGGCAGTGGTGATACAACTGGAAATATCTCTAGTAGCTTAATAAATGTTCCAGTCTCATCTTTCATCACTTTTGTACATGTTGCAGGGTATGCTTAAGTCATGTTAGACTATTTCAGCTTTCTGAGATCTATTGCTCCCATTTTTGTCCTTGAGGCCTTGCACATGCTGTCCCCTTAATCTGACATATTTTCTTTTCTCCTTTTCCACCTTCCAGTACATCTTTACTTTGCCTATGACCTGGCCCAGTTCTTCAGGTAGATATATGTCCTACTTGTGTGTTCTCATAGCACCCAGGACTTCTTTTTGTGGGATTTAATCATATAGTATTGATTTCTGTTTGTCTCTCCCCACCTGACTGTAAGATCCACAAGGGCAGACAATTTATTGGTTTTTCTGTCTGTGTTCTGCAGTGCTTAGCATGGTGCCTAGTGCTGCCTAGTAGGCATTTAACTATTGTTTGATTATGGTTTGATTAAAAAGTTAACTCCAGAAACTAACTTCCTTGTTTTGAATAGGCTGAGGAGACATTCAGACCTATTACTGTCTGTGGGAGCTTGAGCAACTGTCCAAGTCTCAGTTTTATCAACTATAAATCAGGGATAGCAGTATCTTTTATAATTAGTAGAAAAATCTAAGGGTAAGAAATATGTAAGAAACCTACTATCTGGCACTAAGTCTTAGGAGCTCAATGGCAGTAATTACTCTGATGCTTAGAGCTATTGTTAAAGAAAATTGTGTCGATGGTGTTTGAATTCTTTATTCCCCCTGGGAAACTAGGTGATTTTAGTTTCCTTTTATGGAGTAAATATTTTCACTGACAATTCAGCCTCTTACTACCTCATCCCAAAGATTTTTATAAATTCTCTTCTCTAATCACATCACTGTTTCCTCTATCAAGTTTTATAAAATCACTACTTAGCCACAGAGTAGCCCTGGAGTGAGAATGGGGAGTGGTGCTTCTGTGGTGTTAGTTATGAGCCTGGGCTCTGGCCTCACACCGCCTGGAAGCCAGCTCTGATGAGCTGCCGGATTTCTCTGTGCTCCAGTTTCCGTCTGTGCAGGGGTATCATGATGTCTTGATTGGTTCTTCTGGGAAGACACCCCTGATCTAGAGAGCTACCACTTTTTTCCTTTGACAACCGACGTTTGTCCATCTCAAAGCTGCCTGTTCTTTGCTCAGGAACATATGCATGGCTGTTTCTCTCTTCCAGGTGTTCCAGGGACACCCGGGAGGCTTAGCAGTTAAGTTTGGTGAAAAATCAAGGCATCAACAGAGGATGAACAATGGTTGGCAGAGAAGCAATAGAGGTTATTCAATCATCAGCAAGATGATTGAATAAGTTTCCAGTCCTTAGACTCTGTGATTATAGTCTGCGATAGCACATTGCATGGCCCACAGTGAGCCCACAGCTCCCAGCAATAGAGCCCAGAATAACATAACTTTATATGTGGGAGAGATCTTGGAGTTTATCTAGTCCAGTCGTTCCTAACTGAGGGTAATTTAGAATTACAACAGGCCTCAGTCCCTGGAGATCATAGTTCAGAAAGTCTGGGGAAAGGATAAAGCTACAGAGTTATTAAAAAGTGTCCCAGGAAATTCTGTTGGACACCCTCTGATCTACTCCACTTTTCCACTCTCTGAGGAAAGCCTGCAACCTGTAACACTTCCTTTCTCTAGGGAGCCATTATAACCCAGAGGAAAAAAACTGAAAGCGGTAAATTTCCAGAATATGTCTGGGCACAGACACCCAGTCACGGTTGTATTAGATGGCAACCCCCCTTTTGCAATGGGGAGCTCACCAACTGCAAATTCTTGGGCATGATGGCAAAATGAGGTGAATGGGGATCCCATCACTGCACTCTGCAGTGAGAGTCAGAAAGAAGCATCCTTCTCTCAATCCCACTATTGCAGGCTGGGATACATTTCCATAAGAAAACTTCAAGCACAAAATGTGCATCTAATGGAATGTCATTTTTCAGGGCAGCAAATTCACATGTAAGCATAAAATCTTTATTGCCTTATATCGTGAAATGCAACTATATCTGAAGATTGATGACTTCAGTTAACTCTCTAATCCTAATTCCTTAGATTAATATTGGGCATTAATTCATACTCTGTCTTCTGACACTAATTCTAGATATTGATTTCTTGAATGCTAATAGAAACCTTACATCCTAGAATTTATCCTGTGACTTAGTCTCAATTTTAGAGTCATCATTTTAAGACAGGTTTGTATTGTCTTGAAGCAGTCAGGTGGATGGGTTTAGCCTCAGACCTAAAGGGGAGAAATAGATTGCTTAGCAGTCCAAAGATGAATGAAGGTCGGCAAGACTAACCACAGTGTGGATTCCATACCCTTTCAAAATTGAGTGGGAAATTGGGAAATTGTGGTTGGAAAACCAGACTTTTCCAGGTTGTTTTCCATCAGATGATCACCGATATATTTGTTTCTCTGATTAACGAATTTTGCAAATTAACCTCCGCACTACTCTGTACTTGCGATTAAGGTTTCAAAAAATCACTTAAGCGTTATGTTTCCACCACTCCTGAGTCTATTCCATTTGGATGGCCAGCTCACTCTGCTGATTTTACAAAGATAGTGCGGTCTCCTGACCTCTGAATTTACAATTAATTATTGCATTCAGCACCCAAATTACCCCGTCTCCATGTGCCCAGCTTTATCTCTCTGCACACACAAGCCTGGCTTTTAATTAAAGGCCCTCTAAATTAAATGAAAACAAATTCAATTATTACATCTCATTGGAACAGCTCACAACATATCCTGACAGCATTCATCCAATGGGCAACCCAGGGAGAGCTCAGCTCCCACAACTTAAATTAATGTGCCCTGTAAATGATTTCTCTTATCATGGCTTGAACAGGTTTTTTGCCATTGGGTAAGCCCTAGCTGTGCTCTTTGCTGTCTCTGAACAAAATATGTTTTAATGCTATTTCTCTGTCCTGATCTTTCCTAATCTCTACTTAGCTCTTATTCACTCTTTCTGCATGGAAAGAGAATGGTCTCATGTTCTGCTCCCTCTGAGGATAGAAGATAATTACCTTCAAGTCTCTGCAGGTTTGGAGGTGCAGCTCAAATATGCATCCCTTAAATTTAGATCCTTACCCAAAGCTCTTAGGGATATACAGGGGACTGTGTATACGTTCCTGACTCTACAAGCTGCCTGAAATTTAGAGAAATGTGCACTGAATTGAGATTATTGTTATGATAGATCATAACAATAATCATAATAATATGTGTTATTGAGGACTATAATGTGCCAGGCAGTGCAAACAGCACACAATTAGATACAGTCCCTACCCAGTGGGCCTATTATATAAATAGGAAGCAAGGCAAGACTCAAACAAAAGGAGCAATAGAAATGAGCTGAAGGGAGAGTTGAGAAGGGAGGAAACATGATTTCTTTTGATTAGTGGAGGTCAACTCTCTATCTTGCCTGGGCTACGTTACTTGGGCTGAATTTTCTGCAAAGTTTTCTTTTGGGTGTGAAACTCTAGCTAAGTGTCAGGTTGTGACTAGGTTTAGAGGGCTTGTAAGAAGAAGAGCATTAGGTTCAGAGGCAGGAAACTGGATCTTTTCACCTTTGTAGGGATTGACATAATCTGATCTAGGAAAGGCTCAGAAATGTTTTGGATATGAGTATAAAACAGATGCTGCTGTCACTGCTAGTAGCCCAAGGAACCCATGGGCAGCATCATTGCTCTGCTCCCACAAGCACCAGAGCCAGACCATGCATAGCAGACACAATTGAGGAGAGAGGCTGAGCAATAGCGTTTGGCAGATTTTCATGAAGACAAGGAATTCTCAAGTCTGGTAGCTGAGGGTGTCTTTTTCCTTATGTTGACTGGATTTGTCTCATCTCACATGTTGTTGGGAGGGAAGACCCAAATGCAGATGGGAACAGAAAGAGAACATGTAGATCATAAAAACTTCCAAATCCACTTACAACACAGTCAGCAGGAAAAACCAACGCAGGAGAAAGAAGTATGGGCAGGGGAGAGGGAGCTGCAAACCCAAGTCCGTGTCTTCCAGACGGTCCCCCTCATGTTTCATGTGCCCTGACACACAGCCCACACTCTTCAGAGGAAATGGTTTTCCCTGGAGAACTCTGTTGCATATCTGAAACTCAGGGGAGGGGGCACTGTGTCCCTGTGCTTAGCACCCACAGCATCACTAATCTCCCCTGGGGGTATTGACCAGCTTGGGGGGCCAAGTTTTCGGGGGACAACACAGTTCAGCTTTACCATCTTTTTACATCCTTGGTTGAGCAAGCACCCTTAATAAGCACTTTTCCTGGGTGTCTTTGTGCAGGAAACACTGCAAAAGCCTATTTGGGATGAATGAATGCAGGAGAAGTGGAAGATTGTCTCTGGGTATTTGTAACCTGATTGCGGGGTGGAAAATAGGAACTCTAAAATGTCAAGTTCCATTTTCCTGTGAAGATTTCCATGATTTCTGCATATGTTTGCAATTCATCTTAACATGTTGTGTTGCTATTATTTGTTTATATCTTATTATTCTGCTCTAGACTAGGCTTTGTCAGAGCAGGGCATGTGCCTTTGTTTTTTGTTCTTATATTTTGTATCTCCCAAATTAGTACTGCCTCCAGTATTTGGCAATATTTGTTTACCTTTGAAGTGAATACAGTAAAAGCTTAATCCAAATGTCCCAAACCGAGCAGTACCAGCCTCCTTTGGGCTCCCATCACACTGATTTATACTTCTCTTATCATTACTACTGAATTAGCTTCATCTCACCCCCAGGCTGTAAGAGGAAGTGTAGAATAGTGGTTAAGAGGCTGAACATTAAAGCCAGGTTTTATGACCTTGGGCAAGTTACTTCACCTCTCTAGTCTTTCCTGTCTGTAAAATGAGAAAGATGACAATATTAATTACTTTTCAGAATTGTAATGAATATTGCATGAGTAACACATGAACTGGAGCAATGTTGTCACACTGACTGTTATATAATGTTAGATTTTCTTATTATTATAGTCTTGAAGAGTACTTGTTGTGCGTTGAATTCTGTCCTCCAAGAAGATATTTTCAAGTCCTAACTCCCAGTACCTGTGAATGTGACCTTGTTTGCAAATAGGGTCTTTGCAGAAGTAATCAAGTTAAGATAAGGCCATATTGGATTAGGATGGACCCTAATAAGGTGGCTGATATCCTTATAAGAAGAAGGAAATTTGGAGTGACGTCAGCATCATGGTAGAGTGAAACTCCCTCTTTGAACCTCTGCGCCCTAAGACAACAAAAACATCATTCGCATACCGAGAGAGGTCAATGAAACACTATAAAGGACTTCTATGAGACACTTGCTGCAGTACATCTGACGGTGGAGGTATGGGAAGCCCCAAAGGACTTGAGGAGAAGTAAAGAGATTTACTCCACCTTCCCATTGAATAGGCAAAGACAGACAGCGTGGCTCACAGATAGAGGGGGGGAGGGGCAGCCCTCTGCAGGTGAAGCTATAGCCAGGTGCTCTCACAGACTGTCGAGAGATCCCCACCAAGAAGCAATGGTGGACTGTTTCCAGGGGTGTGGTCAATGCCCCAAGAGAGCCAGAAAGAAAGCCCCCAGGTAGGGCAGGTGAAAGAGAGAACCCCTCCCCCCACACACCCTGTGCTTCAGCACAATCCCTCTGGGGGCTGCAGCTGGCTCAGAACACACCACTCATGACCTCCACCCAGTGGTGGCAGGGGGAAATTTCAGGACCAGAAATTTTATCAAGATGAAGAATAGCAAAGGTAAATCAGCCAGTTCTATGCAAAAGTATCTTAAGTCTCCAGACCAAGAGGAAAATGACAAATACCCAGAAACTAAAACACTGAAGGCACAGAAATCTATAACCTGAACGACAGAGAATTCAAAATAGCTATCATAAAAAGACTCAACGAATTACAACAGAACACAGAGAAACAAATCAACGAATCCAGAGATTTCTTCACAAAAGAGATTGAAACCATAAAGAAAAACCAATCAGAAATATTGGAGATGAAAAACACAATGGATGAGATAAAGGAAAACCTAGAGTCTTTAAAGAGCAGAACTGACAATATGGAGGAAAGAATTAGCATTATTGAGGCTAGCCATGCAGAAATGCTCCAGATAGAGGAGGAGAGAGAACTAAGACTAAAAAGAAATGAAGAAATTCTTTGAGAAATATCAGACTCAATTAGGAAAAGTAACATAAGGATAATAGGTATTCCAGAAGAGAAGAAAGGGAAAAAGGAGAAGAGAGTTTGTTCAAAGAAATAATAGCTGAGAATTTCCCAAACCTGGGGAAAGAGATGGAAATAACAAAATAAATTACAAAGGAAACCCCATCAGGCTTTCAGCTGATTTCTTGACAGAAACTCTACAGGCTAGGAGAGACTGGAATGATATATTCAAAATCCTGAAAGACAAAAACCTTCAGCCAAGAATACTTTATCCAGTGAAAATATCCTTCAAATATGATGGAGAAATAATAACTATCCCCGATAAACAAAAGCTAAGGGAGTTCATCACCACAAGACCCCCACTACAAGAAATGCTCAAGAAGGCTCTTAGGCCTGAAAAAAGACAAAAGAGAAAGGGGATACAAAGTTTTGAGCAAGGAGAAAAACAAGGAGACTAAACCAGAAAAGCTACAGTTGGAAAACATCAAAAATGAATTTAAACTCATCACTGTAAACACACACTCATGACATGACACAAGATGGAATAAGTAGTGATAACAACAAATAAGAAGGAGAAGAGGGAAGGGATCAATTGACTTAGTCTAAGGAAACAAGAGGCACCAGAAAATGGACTATATTATCCAGGAGATCTTTTATATAAACCTCATGGTAACCACTAAACAAATAACCAGAAGAGAACCACATATGACAAATAAAGAGAAAACTAAGAGAATCATCATGCAGAACTACCAAACTGAATTGGCAGTCTGAAACTCATGGGACAAGAAACAAAGGAGATGCAAAAGAACCAGAAAGTGAACAATAAAATAGCAACATTAAACCCTCATATATCAATAATCACTCTAAATGTAAATGGATTGAATTCTCCAATTAAAAGACACAGAATGGCAGGTTGGGTTAAAAACCGAGAACCAACAATTTTCTGTCTCCAAGAAATACATCTCAGTTATAAAGACAAACAAAGACTCAAAGTAAAAGGATGGAAGATGATACTCCAAGCTAATGGCAAACAAAAGAAAGCAGGAATTGCCATACTTATATTAGACAAAGTAGACTTTAAGATAAAAAAGTTAATGAGAGACAAAGAGGGGCAATATATAATGACAAAAGGTACACTTCACCAAGAAGCCATATCACATATAAATATCTCTGCAGCCAACACAGGAGCACCAAAGCACATAAAACAACTACTAAAAAACCTAAAAGGAGGTATTAACAACAACACAATAATAGTAG
This sequence comes from Tapirus indicus, assembly GCA_031878705.1. NCBI lineage: Eukaryota > Metazoa > Chordata > Mammalia > Perissodactyla > Tapiridae > Tapirus > Tapirus indicus. Next base: position 82,152,462 of record CM062924.1, on the reverse strand, counting down.
GGGATCTTAACACCCCACTTACATCAATGGATAGATCACCCAGACGAAAAGTCAGTAAGGAAATAATGGATTTAAATGAAAAAGTAGACAAGATGGACTTGATAGATATATACAGAGAACTCCACTCAAAAACAGCAGATTACACATTCTTCTCAAGCGTGCATGGAACATTCTCAAGGATAGACCATATATTAGGAAACAAGGCAGACCTCTATATATTTAAGAAGATTGAAATCATAACAAGCATCTTCTCCAACCATAATGCTATGAAATTAGAAATCAATTGCAAGAAAAAAACTGGAAAAGGGACAAAGATGTGGAGACTAAACAACATGCTACTGAACAACAAATGGATCATTGATGAAATTAAGGGAGAAATCAAAAGCTATCTGGAGACAAATGGAAAGGAAAATATACCATAGCAACTCATATGGGATGCAGCAAAAGTGGTTCTGAGAGGAAATTCATAGCAATACAAGCCCACCTTAACAAACAAGAAAAATCACAAATAAATAACTTTAAACTACACCTAACAGAATTAGAAAAAGAACAGACAAAGCCCATAATCAGCAGAAGGAGGGAAATAATAAAAATCAGAGCAGAAATAAGTGAAATGGAAACCAAAAAAACAGTAGAAAGGATCAATGAAACAAAGAGCTGGTTCTTTGAGAAGATAAACAAAATCGACAAACCCTTAGCCAGACTCACTGAAAAAAATAGGAAGAAGACTCAGATAAATAAAATTAGAAATGAAAGAGGAGAAATTACAATGGATACTACAGAAATACAAAGGATTATTAGAGACTGCTATGAAAAACTATATGCCAACAAATTGGACAACCTAGAGGAAATGGACAAATTCTTGGACACATACAACCTCCCAAAACTGAATCAAGAAGAAATAGAGAATCTGAATAGACCAATCACAAGTAAAGAGATTGAAACAGTAATCAAAAACCTCCCCCAAAATAAAAGCCCAGGACCAGATGGCTTCCCTGGACAATTTTACCAAACATTCAGAGATTTAATACCTATTCTTCTCAAACTATTCCCAAAAATAGAGGAAGATGGAATACTCCCTAACACATTCTATGAGCCCAACATCATCCTGATGCCAAAGCCAGACAAGGACAATACAAAGAAGGAAAACTACAGGCCAATATCACTGATGAACATAGACGCAAAAATCCTCAACAAAATATTGGCAAACCGAATACAGCAATACATCAGAAAGATCATACACCACTATCAAGTGGGATTTATACCAGGAACACAAGGATGGTTCAACATCTGCAAATCAATCAGTGTGATACATCACATTAACAAAATGAAGAATAAAAACCACACAATCGTCTCAATCAATGCAGAGAAGGCATTCGACAAGATCCAACATCCATTTATGATAAAAACTCTCAACAAAATGGGTGTAGAAGGAAAGTACCTCAACATAATAAGGGCCATATATGACAAACCTACGGCTAACATCCTACTCAACAGGGAAAAAATGAAAGCCATTCCTTTGAGGGCAGGAACAAGACAAGGGTGCCCACTCTCGCTACTCTTATTCAACATAGTACTGGAGGAGGTTGTCCCCAGAGCAATTAGGCAAGAAAAAGGAATAAAAGGACTCCAAATAGGTAACAAAGAAGTGAAACTCTCACTATTTACAGATGACATGATCTTATACGTATGAAGCCCCCCAAAACCCATTGGAAAACTACTAGAAATAATCAACAACTACAGCAAAGTGGCAGGATATAAAATCAACTTACAAAAATCAGTTGCATTTCTATATGCTAATGATGAACTAACAGAAAGGGAGCTTAAAAGACAATCCCATTTACAACTGCAACAAAAAGAATAAAATATCTGGGAATAAATTTAAGCAAGGAGGTGAAAGACCTATACAATGAAAACTATAAGACACTATTGAAAGAAATTGATGAATACATAAAGAAATGGAAATATATTCCATGCACAGGGATTGGAAGAATAAACATAGTTAAAGTGTCCATACTACCTAAAACAATCTACAGATTCAATACAATCTCAATCAAAATCCCAAGGTCATTCTTCATGGAAATAGAATAAAATATACTGAAATTTGCATGGGGCAACAAAAGACCCCAAATAGATAAGCAATCCTGAAAAAAAGAACAAAGCTGGAGGTATCACCATCCTTTATTTCAAAATGTACTATGGAGCTACAGTAATCAAAACAGCATAGTACTGGTACAAAAATAGACAACACAGATCAATGGAACAGAATTGAAAGCCCAGAAATAAAACCACACACCTATGGACAGCTAATCTTTGACAAAGGAGCAAAGAACATACACTGGAGAAAGGGAAGTCTCTTCAATAAATGGTGCTGGGAAAATTGGACAGCCACATGTAAAAGAATGAAAGTAGACCATCTTCTATCACCATACACAAAAATCAACAAAGTGGATTAAGGACCTGAAAGTGAGACCTGAAACTATAAAACTCCTGGAAGAAAATATGGGCAGTACACTAATTGACATCAGTCATAAAGGGATCCTTTCAGATTCCATGTCTACTCGGACAAGGGAAACAAAAGAAAAAATAAACAAGTGGGACTTCATCAGACTACAGAGCTTCTACAAGGCAAATTAAACCAGGATTAAAATGAATAGGCAACACATCAGCTGGGAGAAAATATTCGAAATCGTATATCCGACAAGGGATTAATCTCCGTAATATATAAAGAACTCATACAACTGAGCAACAAAAAACCAAGCAACGCAATCAAAAAATGGGCAGATGATATGAACAGACATTTTTCCAAGGAAGATATACAGATGGCCCACAGACACATGAAAAGATGTTCAACATCACTAATCATCAGGGAAATGCAAATCAAAACTACGCTAAGATATCACCTTACACCCATTAGAATGGCTATAATCACCAAGACAAAAAACAACAAATGCTGGAGAGGTTGTGGAGAAATGGGGACTCTAATTCACTGCTGGTGGGCGTGCAAACTGGTGCAGCCTCTATGGGAAACATTATGGAGATTCCTCAAAAAATTAAAAATAGATATACCTTATGATCCAGCAATGCCACTCTTGGGCATCTACCCAACGGACATGAAATCAACCCTCACAAGAGGCTTATGCACCCCTAGGTTCATTGCAGCATTATTCACTATAGCCAAGAAGTGGAAGCAACCCACGTGTCTCTCAACTGATGATTGGTTAAAGAAGATGTGGCATATATATACAATGGAATACTACTCAGCCACAAAAAAGACAGAATTGTCCCATTTGAAACAACATGGATGGACCTAGACAGTATTATGTTAAGTGAAATTAGCCAGAGAGAGAAGGACAAACACTGCATGATTTCACTCATAGGTGGAATATAAATGAACACACGGACAGAGAGAACTGGTTGGTGGTTACCAAGGGGAAGGGGAGTGGGGGGTGGGTGGTGGGCACAAGGAGTAAAGGAATGCATCCACATGGTGGTGGACAAAATAATGTACAACTAAAACCCCACAGTGTTATAAACTATTAAGACACCAATAAAAATGAAAAAAATATATTTAAAAAAAGAAGAGGGAAATTTGAACACAGAGACACACACACAGAGGGAAGATTTAAAGACACAGAAACACAGGTAGAACATCATGTGAAAACAGGCAGAGACTGGAGTGATGCATCTATAAGCCAAAGAATGCCAAGGATTGCCAGTAACCACCAGATACTAGCAGAGAGGCTTGGAACAGATTCTCCCTCAGGGGCTTTACAGGGAGCCAATCCTGCCAACAACTGGATTTCAGACTTCTAGCCTCCAGAACCGTGAGAGAATAAGTGTCTATTGTTTTAAGCCATCCAATTTGTGGTAATTTATAGACTGAGTAAGCTTTATCTTCTGTATATTCGTCCAACACAGCACTAATAGAATGCTTGGGAGGTAGAAGAATGAATATTTGAATATTTGTTGAAATGGACGGAATCAGCCATGAGATCATTAATGTCAGTCCAGAATCATAGAATAGTTTTAGTGTAAGTAGAATTTACCAGTCTCGTTCTAGGTATCACCTATTTAAAATTAAATTAAGGGTGCATATTTGTCCAATTCAACTTGTAACTCGTGTGATGATATTACATATAAAATTACCTTTAAAATATAATAATAAAAAGAAAGGCGGTTGCCACAAGAGGATAATCTATGGAGACCCGTCATTGGTTCATGGCATCCATTGTGCCTAGTACAGATTCTGATCCTTTTCCACGATCCTAGGAGCTCCTTAAATAATAATTGATAACTACAAGTAGAAAATTTTAAAACAAATAAATGAATCAAGGTATAGTATATTAAAAGATTATGTTGGTCTTGAACGGGATTTCATTCATGAACATTTATCAAATGGCCTGTGTGCCTGGTACTGCTAGAAACAGGATACATGGAGAATAAGACAGAATGAGAACAATAATGATGATCATTTTATGAAGTCTTTATTAAGTGTAGGCAGCATACTAAGTACATCACCTTATTTGATCCTTTCAATAAATGAGTTAGATAAGTCCATTTCATAGATGATAAAACATGCTTAGTAAGATTTAGACACTTGCCCAAGGTCACACAACAAATGATAGGGATCCAGTTTTGTATTTAGGCAGTCTGACTCCAGAGCTCTTCAACCACCACACAAAAATTAGGCACCTCTTATCCTCATAGAGCATAGCCTATAGAGGTAAAGAAGGCAAGTGAAGAACTGTCAGAGAACTGGGGAAAGACAAGGATAAGAACACTTGCAGCACAGACCCTTAATCAAGCTTATGATTTTCCTGGATTCAAGCTACACACCAACTTGGGCAGAGGAGAGAGGGGCAAGCCATGGCTTGTGGCTGATTGATCATTACGAAGCCCATCCCATTTGGCCCCAGGGGTCCAGCTGCCTAGAAGGGCTTTTGTGGTTTAGAGTTTCTGCAGATGCCTGCAGGGCAGAAACCACAAGGTGAGCCTTCTCAGCAGTTTTTAGTTAAAAGCCAAAGACAGAACGGGGGCCTGAGCTGTGTGGCGCTAGCATCTCCTGGCTATACTCTCTCTGGACCTTGACATCTTGTCAGACCCACAAGATCTGGTGCTGACATAACTCCAGGCAAGGCCTAATTTTTATGGCAAATGGGAAAATATCTCTTGTCTTTGCAAAGAAATGGTGATCTGAGATGAGAAACCATGTATGCTATGTGGGGGGACTGATCATCCACTGGGTGTAGCTGCCTTCCTTCTACAGATTTTAGCTCTCAGGAGGTTAAAATCCTTACTTACACTGTTTCAGGAATCTTTTTTGTTCTTCAAGTAGTCTAAGCCTTTGACTTGCTTGTGTCCTAATTGGTTTAGAGATTGACAATCAGCACTAACTCTATTATAAAATTTTCTTGGCTGAGGCACTAAGAACTCACTGCTGTGAGTATTGTCTCCACTCTCAGAGGACTTCCCAGAGGTTGCCTTTGAAAATGTCTACATTCAACCATTTCCCATGCACTGAAGGCTTAAAAGAAGATGAATCTGAAAGAGAATGACTGTTTTTAGCAGGGAGTCAGTTGTAAGGAGATTATGAGTTGGAGAGTCAGCCTAAGGGAAACTAGTGTCTTTCCAGCTACTCTTAGTCTCTCTTTTTTTATAGCCTCGTTGTTTGAGGTGAATCTCGCAAACCTCAGTTATAGTGTTACCAAGCAATGGGCTTGCTCTGCTTGCTGCAATCAGAGCCAATTAATCACGATGAGTTAGGGATTGAGAAAGGAAGTTTTAATTCAATTAGCCAGCATAATCAGGAAGATGGCAGATTGTCTCACAAAAACCATCTTCAAGGATTACAGCGTTTTGCGGCAGTTATATAGGGAAAATGGGCAGTGAGGAGGGGGTCCAGGGATGTTGGTCTCTAGGCATGATGGGCTCCAGGCATCACATTGTTCCATTCTTCTGTCAGCTGTGATGGATACCTCGTAGGTGTGCTTCCCACCTGTGGTCGACCTGTTCGTTCCTGGAGAGAAACTCATAAAACAGTTTTAATTTATCAAGATACCGGGGTGTACATACATAAGAGGAGGCCATAAATCAGGAGAGCATGTGAATTTTTTAGAGTACGTGCAGAGCAGCGAGTAGTCACACAGAGGAGGGCTGGGGCCATTTTGTGTAACAAGATGGCCTCGCTTATGTTCACTTAAAATAGTAAAACCAACACCATCAAACCTCAACTTGCATAAAGAGGGTTAAACGATAATAACAACACTGACTTTAAAAATAGTAGACGTGGTGTGGGACCAGCTCTGCCACTCAGAGACTCTGTGACCCTGGGACAAAATGCAGACTCTCCATGCTTCAGTTTCTTTCATTATAAAATGAGAATAGTAATAATAATTATAATCATAATAGTTTATTTTCACAAGGTTTTTGGAAAAGTCAAATGAGATAATGTATGTGAGAGTGTTTTGCAAGTTATAAAATATTGTGCAAAGCTTAGTTATTTTTACAGAAAATACATATGGATTTTTTGCCCTTTTGAATTATTCATTCTCTATCTCTTTCTAGTGGTCTGAACAATTGGATATTTGATTTTTATCTTACTTCCTTGGAACTCTATATACTTTCACATCAATTATTTCATTTTATTCTCATACCATGTCTGTTTTACCTACAAAAAACAGAGTGTGATTGACTTGTCTAATATTTAAAATAAGTTGGGTTCTGACTTCTAGCTCTTGGTATTTATTTTTTTAGCTTTAGTTACCTTTCCAATGTGAATTTGGGAAAATTATTAGGGTGGATAGTTGGACTATTACTTATCAGACTGAATAGACTGATGAAGTAACCTTTTCTCCAGATTCTGAATGTCTGTAAATAGGAAGGTAGCTAGGTGTAGAAAGAAAAGAATCACAGTGTCCCATGTGGCCACTGATTGTTTTTCTCTGAATGCGTGGCATTTTCAGAGCATAAGACTTAGTGTCCTTGTCAGGCAGCCTTCTCAGGAACTTATTACCTTAGGGGCCAACCTGAGTTCTGGTGCAGCTGAAACCAGGCATTGTGAGCTGGGCTGTAGCAGGTCCAGAGGCTGCGGCCACTTGGTGGGAAGAGCATTTAACTGAGAATCGGAGACCACTCCTAGCCCAATTACTTGCCTTGAGCATGTCACTTTCTTTTACAATGTTGCCCACATACCTCAAAGGGCTGTTTTATTTTTAATACAAAAATTTTTTATTGTGGTTAAATATACATAACATAAAATTTACCGTTTTAACCATTTTTTCATGTACATTTTAGTAGCATTAAGTACTTTCACACTGTTGTGCAACCATGACCACTAGCCTTCTCCAGAACTACAAAAGGTTGTTTTTACAGTAAAATGAAATAATTTCTGTGAAAGTCCTTAGAAGAGCATAACACACCATCAGAATACAAAATATTATTATGACTCTTTTTGCACAATAGTTTAGCAGAAAGAGAAAAGATGAGCTTAAAAGGGTTGCTTAACTTATAACTGGTTTACCCAACTGAGTAAACTGTCTCCTTGAAAGGATTCAAATGAGTGGAGATGGCCCTATGGGCAGGATCCTGTGGATACAATTTACTGCCAGAGGAAAGAGGTGAGCTACCTGTACATTTGAAGTCATGTCCAACTTGGACTTCCTACAAATTCGCAGTAATCACTTCACTTGAGTCTAAATTAGAAGATGTCATTTCCCCCTGCTGGGCATTTGGAACTTGTGGGTCAGATAAGCTGAAGCAGTGATGGAAAGGAGCCCATGATGCCTACTGAATAGGTCTAGAAATAGTTGGGAGAAAGTATTCTGTAAAGTGCAGAATTTTGACGTTCTTATAGATGACCGGTGGCCTTCTAACTTTATCCAAACCATTTTTTTCATCCTAAATTCCCAGGATGTTCTTTTTAGTTTGCCAAATGCAATATGAAGCAGACTTGTGCATTCATGAGTATTAAATGCACAAAAGCATTTTATTCATTCAACAATATATATACTTTCCTAATCTAAGTTTAGGAAATTGGATTAAAGAGAAGTTGAATCTAGAAATTACATGCTGCTTAAGGGAGTAGAAATCCAGTGGCATGGGTTTCCGTCTGGGAACACTCTGCATGGGTTATTTTAGGAACTGCTATTCTCTTGTGAAACTGAATTTGTAGAGAGAATAGGGCTAATGGTCATGTGTCCAGCTGCCTGTGTCCTTCACTCATCTCATAGAGCAAAGTGGAGGGATGGCGCATGCATTTGTGTTGTTCGCTGGACTCCCATTGCCCTGAGAATTCGTAACACGGTTGTGTAATGCCGACGAGATTGATCTGCAAATGCACTGTGAGAGGAGCAGGAGGAGACACTGATGATGGTGATGATGAAGATAACAACTGGCACTGTTAAGAGCTTATTGTATACCCATCACTTTGCTAAACATGTTAGCTACTTTTTGCCATTTAATTATTGGGCTCATTGAAGCTTAAAGTGGCTAACAAACTGCCCAAGGTCACAGAACTAATAAGGGAGAGAGCTGGGCTCAGTCCCAGGCCCAACTTACTCCTAAGCCTAAATGCTACCACACAGCACCAATGGAGATGGCAGGCTGAAAAATTCACGAGTTTAAAGAACGGGGTAAGTTCTGTCTTTTTCTGCTTTATATTATAGTTTCTTTCCAAAACTTCTTTCTACTAGGGGAAGAGATAAAAAAGGATATCTGAAATCATTTAAAATATCAAAAAGCAGTAAAGAATTGTGTAATAAATACCAAGATTTCCAGCTTAAGAAATAGTACACCAACACAACTGCTGTTCCAGGTGTATCCCTGTCCCCAGGGTGATGCATATAATGAATGTGGTGTTTTTCCACTTGAGAATGGTTGTTCTTTGGCAGCAATAAGTCCTTTAACATAAAGAAGTCTTGCAGAATGGACTTAAGCTCTACAATCATTGGGAATTTTCAGAGGTGATTCCCAACTCACGTGGAGGAAAAAGACTTAATAGAAACTTAGGTTTGGTGAGGGGTGGGACCACAGCAGGGAAATGAGAGAGAATTGGTTGGGTTTGCATTTCATGTAGTTGAAAGTGGGCGGAGGGGGCCTGGATTGAGAAATATTAGGTGAGGGTCTGAGAAAAGGTTTGTACACTTTAGGGTCTTAGAATGTAATAACAAAGATATTTGGGTTGTTTAAAACTTATTTTTGAACACTGCATCTTTCTCTTTGCATCTCTTTAGATTGTTTGTTTCAAAGACATTTGTGGTCCTGTCCTTCCCTAAGGGGGATAGAAAAAAGGAATATGTGTGTCTTAAGGTGCCACATTAGTAAATGATCCTTATCTTTTCTCTTGGAGGAAGAGAGAAGAAACATCTCATGTATTAAACAAATATTAACTGAGTCCTTACTATGGGCCAGACGTTGCAATAGACACAGAGTGTCAAGAAGACAGATATTCTCACTGCCTGTGAGGAATGTACAATCAAGTGATTCTTAGAGAGATCTCCCTGTCCTAAGCCAGGCAAGAAATGATTAACATGGAACTGACAAGAGGGCTGCTTTCTGAAGGGGCCACACTGAGCAGCACCAGGACACCTGAGAGACTCCATCAAACCTAAAGATCAGAGACAAAGCTTGGAAATATGGATGGAATAAATCTTACTTGTCATGAGGGAGGTCTGAGTTTTGTGCTGACCAGTGTAATCTTATTAGGGCTTCATGTTTCCTAGGCCCAGTCCCTGAGATCAGAAGGTCAGGCTCCTTTTGTTTTGATGGCAGCAGATGGGGTCTTTCATCACAAATAGGAGCTTACTCTTGGCAACAGAAGAGAATAGGCTTGGAAAAGCTCAAATCCATCATGGCCACTAGAAAAACATTTCAGAAAACATGCCATACTAATGATGGGTAAATGGCATCATCTTCCTTGAAGAAATGCCTTCCCCACACCAGGATTTAACCTAATGCCCACTACCTTTATGTAGGATCAATATGAGACCTGGCAATTGAACAGCATTTCTCTAACTCTTTTAGAAAATGTGGTTGAAGGAATTTTTCCACTATGTCACTCAAAGTCTTTTTTATAAATCCTGTCAACTGCAGCTCCACAACATTTCTCACAGTAAATTTCTGCTTAAGTTTGGTTCCAAGGAAAATGCTGTCTGGACTGATGAATTGTATTGCTTCTGTTTTTAGAGAACAAATGACATGAGCCAATGTCCTTTCCATTTGCCTTAGCTTGCACAAACTTAGAGCCAAATGCGTTGCCCAAGTATTATCTGCACAACTCAGGTACCTGGAACACCCCTCCTTTTACTTTCAGCTGATCTCTGTTTTGACTTACCCTTAGAAGACTTGCTTTACTTGGCAGGGTCACCTGGAGTCCACTCAGTAGGTAAGGCACAGGTTTAACAGTGACTGTGATTTTTTTTTGTATGTTAATCTGTATATCTTTCTATTTACATCTCTATCTGAAGGGCAGCATATAACAAAGTGAAATCAGTTCTTCTTGAATGAATGGGTGATAGGGTGACATATTACTGGTACTCGAAAATAAAAATTTTAGTAAACGCAACATTTTTTGAATGTTGATGCTTGCATATATCTAGACTAGGTATTGAAGGAGAGCATAGAGGAAAGAAGAGACATAGACTTTGCACTTGAAAGATATCAAACCAACTGGAGGACCACCTATATTTCCATCTCCTCTCCATTCGCACTCACTTGTAAGTGACCCAGGAACATTCACTAGCTGTCTGAAAATAATCACTAATTATAGCAACTCTTCTATTACCAAGAAAATCCTTCATAACCACTTCTTTCAACACATGACATGAAGCCTTACAACATGCACAATATTGAAGGGTGAGGATAATGAATTAAATTCAGTTCTTGTTCTCAAGATCTGGTAGTCCAAATAGGCATTAAAACAATCCCATAAATTCTGTACTATGGCAGAATATAAATTCCTCAGTAGAAGTAGGAAAACAGTTCAGTAGTGATCCAGGAGAGTAAGAGATCATTTTTTTTTTTTTTTTTTGTAGGAAGACCAGGAAAGGCTTTATAGAGGAGGTGACACTGGGCAGAAGGACAATCTAGGTCGAGCAAACAAAGATGCAAAGAAGAGCAAGTGCTGAAAGTGTTCAAGGATGGTGGAAGTGCCATTTGTCTAGTAGTTATCTGTAGAGGAACAGAGTAAGAGAAATGAAAGTTAAGTCAGGAAAATAAAACTACATCCCTTGAAAAGTTTGTACTCAATGTTGTAACCAAAGGAGAACTATTGAAGCTTTTTGAGCAGGAGTGATATCACTAGTCTTGTGCATAAGAAAAATTGGGTTGAGCATTGAGCATAGAGAAATACCAACAATTGAAAGCCCAGGTAAAAGTTTATTATAGTAATATAGAGGACAAATAATACCCCTTAGTCAGGATTTGTTAATGGGAATGAGAAAAGATAAGAATGAATGATGCAGCTGCAGGAGATATTGTTGACAACACAATCTGGCACCTGATAATATGTGGAGTAATGCACAAGCACGAGCTGCAGACAGATACTCTGAGTTTGTGAGCCTGGGTGACTAGAAACCTAATGATGCCATCTATGAGGAGTGATGGGTGTCCAGGAATGGAAGTGGATTGAGAGGGCTTAGATGAGGGGTAGAGGGAAGCTGACAGGACACGTTGCAAATAAGGAGCTGGTGAGAGTTGTCATAAGGATAAAATGTAGTAGGGAGGCATGCTAAGCTGTATGGGAAGAGCGAGGGGCATGGTGGAGAAAGGACTTTCTATTTCCTCAGCACTGGGTCACTCAACAGGGGTGAAGTGGAAGAGGTAGACGTTCTTCTCAGGTAAGTGATAAAAGGTTCTTCAAGACTCTTGTGCTGGATGTCAGGGGAGAGGACCTGACAAAGCTGTAGTCATTGCATCTTCTGTATTGGTCAGCAGGAGATAATCCTCCAGAGCTTGGGTGGTTCTGGAATTAGCCCAATATCACGTCCAGAAGTACACATAACCTGAAGAGGATGAAAGAGGTTGGTGATGGCTTTCTTGAGACTGCCTTCCCCTTCAATGAGAGATACTGGTGTCAACAGCAATTACAGCAGCTGGGATCCATTGAGCTTCTTACCTATGGTGTGCCAAGTCTCGTGCTACACACTTTATCTCATTGAACAGTTACAACAACTTGATGAGGTGGATACTATTATTATCATCATTCTATAAATGGGAAAAATGAGGCTTAAGCGGATTGATTAGGGCCATACAGCTACCAAAGCAAGTAAGCAGTAGCTAAGCATTCTCTGGGCTGGAGGGAGATAGTCCAGTTGACTCATTGTTTGCGGCAGTTATCTTCTATTGAGCCATCTCAAGCACTGAATTAGTGAATACTGAAGCGTTGCTCCTGAGGGAAATAAAAGAGTTAGGTTCCTGTAAGCCCCTGGTCACATTCTTGTCACCAATCAATATATAACCTTGTTTTATGTGTATTTCTGTTTAAAGACACCTTATTTAATGTATATTGCACAATTATTAACATTGAACTCACAGCCAAGAGCACTATAACTCCTGCCTGAACAAAGCTTATCTAACACACATATTTTCTCTGTAAGGCACATCACAGCTGTCCTGCACTTAGGAACATTAGACAGCACTTCAGCACTACACTTGGAGGACACTTTAAAGAGGGAAACCACCAACAAAAAGCAAAAAAATGCAAAAACTGTGGTACTGAATAGACTTTGAAAGGGACACTAATTTACAGTATGAGAGCTGAAACAAGAAAGCAAAGTGTCACTTTATTCCACCTCAAGCTGGGAACATGCACACCAGTTACTCAAATTTTTCACTGCTCTGCCCATGTCTGCAAATGTCTGTGAAATTGCCATGAGTATTGATTTATGGGTTACAAATAAATTTTTGCAATGAGGCAAATTCATAAATAAGGAATCTGTGAATAATGAGTATCAACTGTACCTTAGGTCTTGGGCATATTTCTTGCAATTCATGCACTTCTGAGAGAAACCTAGGGAGAAGTGACCATGATATATCTTGCTTGCTCTTATGTTTCTCCCCTTCAACCTTGGAGTTGGCATTTCCCTGCCTCCCCCGTTCAAAGAGCATCCTCCTTGGAGGTAAGTTGCAAGCTCTAAAATGAGCTGCAGAGTGAGAGCACACAGCCTTCAGTAGAAGTGTCAGGCTGGACCCAAGTCCTCCTGAAGCCCCACATGTGAAGGGCAGCGTGACTCAGCCACTCAGTGGATCCCAACAGCCTCCAGTCTCCCTCCTTGGATTCTGAGCTCTTATTTACCTTTCCTGGTCTCTCTTTGGGGCTTGATATCAATGAAAGTTAGAGAAGTTATTCTAATGCTGAAATTTATGTTCATATGACTGTTCACGATTTTTGATATGTTGCAGAATATGGCAGGTTAAGTTGCAGGTTTTAGAATCAGAGAGAGATACAAGTTCACTCCTGGTGCTGACCCTCAACTCACTTTGTGATCTTATATAAATACCTTTATCTAGTCAATCCTCAGTTTCCTCATCTGTAAAATGAGGGTAACAGCTATATCTACTTCTTAGATTTTTTGTAAAGGTTAAATGCATTAATTCATGTAAAGTGCCTATCATGGTGTCTGCAATATGGTAAACAGTCAGTAAGCATTAGCTTTTAAAATTTTAATTTGTAACTAAAAAAATTAGCCTCTGATTTTCTTCCTTATACAATCTAACAATACGAATGGGCTTTACAGTCAGATTACCTCACCTTTATTCCTATCACCTCCTTTCTCTATGTGGATAACTTTGGGCAACTTATGAAACTTCTTTGATTCTCAGCTTCCTAATCTGTTAAAGAGGGGGGAAATCTAACTCTCAGATTGTTTTGAATGTTAAGCAATATAATGCATTTAAAAGAACTTTAGCATTGGGTCTGACACACAGTAAGCCTCAATAACCCCTTGCTGTTATTGTAATTATTAATATAGTTAATGATAATTGGTAACTGCATTTCTGAGAGTGCATAGCAATGCATTCTAAAGACTTATTTCTTACCTTTGTTAACACACTTTCTTCCAACAAAGTGAATCACTGGAATGCATCCTGCTTTTTGATGGGGGTGTTGCTGTGTGGTCCTGCAGAATACTGAGTAGATGAGGTTTGAGGGTTCAGCAGGGAAAGGATGGGTGGAACTGGAGCAGGGGATGGTGGTGAGACAGTGCAAGTTCTGCTGCAAAAGGGCTTTTTGCTTCCCTGTACTTCCAATTCTCATGTGTCTGGGGCTTGTGAAGGAGGATACTTATTGACAAGGATCCGTGTTTATATATCATGTGCTCACATGGTTAGCAAGATGCTCACAGCTGCTGGGAGACCAACCACAATAACAGGAGTCCTGGAAGGGACAGGTAGATTTCCTTGTGGGCTTGGAGAAGCAATGCCAGAGAGCCAATAGGTTCTCACTTTGCAGCCAGAACGTGTCTCCATGAGTACATCTCACTATGGGGAGGATTACTCCAGGCTCTCTGTCCACTGCTGCTTAGCAGGACAGCCACGTGCATGCCATGTCTTCACATTAAACTATCCATTGCAAAATCATTGACATTCATTCCTCAGCTGACCTTTCTTTCCTCCTCTCTCTTCCCCAAATTTCTCTTTCCAGGAGTCCCGTAGTTGGGTAAATCTTCCTTTGCTACATCCACATGCTGGGGAAATTGGCTGGCTCTCCTAAGTGTGATTGGAGCCGTTTGTTTTTAAGCTGCACATAAGCATTGGGTGAGATTTATAGCACTTTCCTTCTTGCTGAATCGACCCACTGGGAGCCATTAAAGTTTTATTGCTCTCTGCAGTTGCCTGGTCAGAGTGGAATTGAGGAGGCCTGCAGTTGGAAAAGCTTTTTCTTCCATTGGCTTATTCACAGGGAGTATTGGGCAGGGGGGTGGGGGGGCGGGGTGGATAGAAGTTATGTTTCTTTTGTTCAGTCTTCTCATTTTGGTCCCAAACCTTTTCCAAACGGCACTGAACTTTTGGGATGACTCTCAATATAATTTTCACTGCATGCTAAGTCTCCCTACTCTATCAAGACCTTCCCAAGACCCCACCTCTTCCACGAAGTCTTCTATTGATCAAATGATCTAAGAGTTTCCCTGAAACTCCCCTTACCTCTCTTGGCTGAACTCTAAGCTCTTTTTCATTTCAGTGGTCTTTGTCCCAGATTCTGATACCTATTTTCCTTCAGACTTGCAGCTGCCTCTTATTGTTGGATAAATGTACAGTTTTTCTGGTCATAAATCCGAAAGTTGTAGAATTCTAAATCTGGAAGAAGTATTAGAAATTCTTCAGTTCAATTTAAGCAGTGAATTCAATTACTCAGGTTCACATAGTGATTAAGGTATTCTTATGCCTGTCCTTGAGAAAGAGTCTTGACAAGGTATGTTTTTATGCCAGATTAAAAAAAGCAGAAGTGTTCTAGTGATTGGGCCTTTAGCTGAAATACATAGACATGCTTGGTTTCCATTGGAGGAAGACCTCCTCATTCACAGTCAATCAGTAATGATAGTTATTGCATATTTACCAGGTACCAAGCACTCTGGAAGGTCCTGGGACAACAGACACACAGGCCCTGCATTGAAGACATCTTAAATAGTGTCCTCTGAACAGCGCCTGGGAAGAGAGGATGATCTGGGTCTTTAGATCATTTTTTCAGCTATGAGGCCAAGCCTCAAGCAAAACCGATCTTCAATATAGTAAGATACAACACATAATGATAACAGTAATGGCCATTTTTGAGCATCTATTTTATTTAGGTACTGCACTAAATACAAAACTCATTGCGTTTTTATTCTGATAAAAGTCTCCCAAGATAGGTTTCAGCTGTATGCTGTCTATAAGGAAACCAGAGCTGAAAGAGGATACATTAACTGGCCCAAGGTGGTTCAATCAGCAAGTGGTCGAGATGGGCCTGGAAGCCAGACTGGGGCCCCCCAGGATCTGTGCACTCTCTGTCTCCTGCCTCACTGCAAGCCTGTCAGCCTCAGGAAGGTTTCCTAGTCATCGATCCCTCAGTGTGATGTTGAGCTGCTGTTCTCTCTTCCTTACAAATTTGCATTTCAAGAATGAGTGCTTTGGGTAGGATGTCAGATTTTGTCATCAGGGGTAGGAATTTTGACATGAGCACCTTGTATGAGGTCACTCCCTAAGAAACCTGCTCCATCAGCTGTCATCCCAATACTCATTGGCAGCAAGGACACTTCCCTGTTACTGGGGATGGACAGCAATACTGCAAAGTGGTTGGGAGCCAGGTGTTGAGGTCCGAGTCCAGAGCTCAATTCTTGCCCTGTCACTTATTATGAGCTGAGTGATCTTAGCCTTCTGTGCCTCAGTTTCCTCATCTGTACCATGAGATGGTATCTACTGAACAGCACCTGGAATGAGAATCTGCTGCACATGCTGAATATGCGGGCCTAATGACAGCCAGTATATCTAAAACACTTACGACTATCCCTGGCTCGTTATAAGTTTTCAATAGCATTTAATTTTTAATATCTCTCTTTTCAAGTGTCTTAAGACATTCACACTCATTGTCACATTTGGCCTCCTAACCTGGGATAAAGTCTATCATTATATGATCGCTTAATTAAGGAGGCATTCTTAATTAGACAGTAAGAAAGACACACGTTCGCAGGTGCTGGAATTCACTGAAGTAAACCAAGGCAGAGCAGAGAATTTCGAATCCCTCGTGAGAGACCTCTCTCTAGAAGAAACCCCTCTTCTCATTCCTGTAGATGTAGTATGGTCAACATTCCTAGCTGACCAGCCCTTCTAATTTTGGAACTAAGTTGAAATGTAACATTTGGTTCTGTTACCAGTTGTCTTGAAAGAGGCACTTGCTTTTCCTTGTCGCCTAATCTCCCCTGTATTGTGGCTGCGATGTAAACTGTCCAGAGCTCTGTAGATCCCCAGTGCAATGTTCGTCCTCCCTCCCTCCCCTCACACATCCCAAAGGCCAAGAATGAGAGTGGAGGACTGACTCTTTCCTAATAGTTCTCAGACTTTTACAGTTTCCAGATTTGTTTATATGGGTTAAACTGGCAAAATGAAACAAGTGGGAGAAATTCAAGATGTGTAGTAGCTATACCACGTGTCTCTGCATGCTAAACAAACCTGTCTCTTCTTAGCCATTGTCACAATATAACATTTGGTTATAAATGTAATTGTGATAGTTATAATAACAGTTTTATTGGGCATTTGCTATGTGCCAGTCATAGGGCGAGGCAGGTTGAACCACAGCGTGAGCCTTACGACAGTCGTCTAAGGTGAATGCCTCTGCAACAGAGCTTCCCCTAAGACTCAGAAAAAGAACCATGTCCAGACTCCGAGGCCCTGAGCATACCTGTCCCTTCAAATCTCCCCAGCCCTGCTCACCCACTCTAACCACTGTTTTCTTGCTCTTCTCAAACACGCACAACTACTTCCTGCTTCGGGGTCTCCGCACTCGGTCTCCCTCTCCTACTGAACATCATACATCTTTCCTCCTTATGAGATCTGGGTCTTGTCCAAGTCACCCCATGAGGTAGGTCTGCCCTCACCACACTTTCTGAATTCATCCCCCCATCTTTAGTTACATTCACAGCACTTTTCATTATATATATATCACGTCATGTGTTTGTCTTATAGTCTAACTTCTTTGTTAGAATTGCAAACCTGCAGACAGAGATTTTGTCTGTCTTGTTCACTCTGCATTTTTATCTGGAGAAATGCTTGAAATATAGCAAGCACTGAGTAAATGTTTATTGAATAAACACAAACACTGAATGAAGGAATTAATAAACTAAGCAGGTGGCTCAGAGGGGTTGATTAACTTCCCGAGTTCATGGTGGGTTTCTCAGGTAACTCCTCGTGGGAGAACTCTGGTGGTGAGGTGTGACGTTTTACCTTCAGAGTATGAAGAGTCTGTCTCGTCTGGTCCTCTCATTAGAGAAGTGAAGACGGGAGGCCCAGGCCTGCAGTAAGAAGGCAGGACTATGACGTGGGTTACCTGACGTTTCCTCTCATCCTGAAGGTCTCCCTGTGAAGGGGCTGAGTGCCAATCCCATCAATTGCACTCAGGTGCCGTCTTGCCTCTACATCAGGGCTGGGCCTTTTACCAATTATTTGCTGGTTCCTGAGTAGTGGGTGAATACAGAATGGTGAAATATGCTACCACCTAATCAGGGCCACGTTGAGCCCTGAGCCTGGATCCTGCCTCAAAATTAAGCCAAGATCAGTCCCTTCTTAGGAATCACCTCAGAAATCCTGGCCATGTGTTTGAAGAACATTTGTATAGAATATGGGGGCAAAGAGCACAGTTTGAGGCCAATATATCTGACTTGGGGAAAGCTGCTTCCCCAGCCAATCTAGGATAAGTCCCTTCATCTTCCTAAACCTCAGTTTCTATGTCTCGGATATCATGGGCAGGCAGGACCATCTGTGGCTTCCACAATTCCTGTCAGCTCTGAGGGACACTCCTGACAACCTTGTCCTGCTCTTGTTACTGTGTGATGCTGTGCTAGGCAGTCCTGACCCGGCTCCTTATCTCTCCCAGTGGCCCTGGTGTGGAGTGAAGCATACTTGTTCAGCAAAGGGCCAAGGGGCCAAGAGGCCAAGAGAAAGCAAAGAGGAAAGGAGTGGTGCCTATTAACCACTCACTGTTTAAATTGGTTTGCTTGGGTCTTTCTTTGACCCAGTGAATTAAAAAAAGGAAATCTCAGGGGAAAAAAAAAAAAACAAAACAGAAGAGTGGGGCCTTGAAGCAGTATTTTTATCCTGCCAATTATCAAGAAACTGTAATCCTAGGAAACGCTCAAAGTCTAGAGGACCCATGCACTTCTTTGGGAGTGCAGAGACCCACTAGGATAAGAGGAGAGGGGAGGGAGCCCTTAGAGAGAGAAAGAGAAAAAATAGTTCCTTGAGCTGGGAGCCGGCCAGTATGTCTTCTAATTTAATTACTTATCTTTCCCTCAAATTGTTTATGGTACTCTAGGCTATTAAATGCTCCATAAGCAAATGGCTCTTGAAAGAGGAAGTGGATTTATTTGTTTTAGTTACCACTCCAACAAAAGTCTATTTCTTCCGCTAATTAAGATTCCATTCGCTAATTTAAATGTTATGCTAATTAAAGTATAATTCTGAAAATGTATAAAGGAGTTTGAAAAAAAGGAAGGAAAAAATTGGATTGGCCTTTAGGAATTACATTAAATTTATTGCGTTGTAACAATGGTAAGCTGGGTAATTATTTCATTTGCCTCACACGCTGTGTTGATGCTTCTGCTTATTCATACCCATTCTCACACTTCAGCTCATTAACCCACAACTTCTCCGCTCCCACTCACTTGCTAGCTTGAATGGGAGTTTTCTTGTGATGGTTTAAGATGAGTTGTGAGTTAGATCCTTGAAGCAATGTTTAGAATTTCTTCAGCTGGGCCACACAGAGTGTTGCAAGCTGTTGCCTGATTTGATGCTTAGAGAGAGAAGAAAGAAAACATCTGGATTTCTGCTTTGTAACCAGTTTCTAGAGCCAAGTTGCTGCTACTCCACTATGTTCTCCATCCATTCTAGAAATGTGGGTATTTTACAGAAGACAGAAATTATAAAATTTTACAAGAAAAAGGATGATTTTTCTTAGCCAAGCTTCTGTCTGGTGTTTCTGGCTGAGCTAAGGGATGGGATTCTCGTGGGCTCTGTGTGCGTCATGACATGGGCTAAACCAGCTACCTTCCCCAAAGCTCAGCTTCCTCACTAGTCAAGTGGAGGTTGTTGGGAGGATTAAAACCATCCAAGCTTATGAAAGCACCCAGCATAGTGACTGGAACATAGGGTCCCCTTTCCTCCTCTCTCCTAATTTTGCGGCACAGCACTGGACTGGAAAATAAGACCCTGGAGTTTCTTTCTCAGTTTGGACTTTTGTTGTCCAGGTGATCAAGGGAGAGAAACTCAGGCTCTGCCTTCTACTAAGGCAAAGCACATGTAACCAAATGCATTAGTTATTTATTGCTGCACAAGAAATTACCCACAAACTTAGTGGAGTAAAGCAGTGAACACTTTTATCTCACAGTTTCTGTGAGTCAGGAATCTGAGAGAGGCTTCTCTGGGCGTTTCTGGATCAGAGTCTCTCTAGAGACCTAGCAGTTCCCATGCCAGCTAGAGCTGCAGTCATCTAAGGCCTGGCCAGACCTGAGCATTCAAGTGCAAACTTACTCAGGGGTTGCGGGACCGAAGCTTCAGTTCCTCGTCACATGGGGCCTCTCTGTAGGGCAGCTGGCTTCCCCCAAACAAGTGATCCAAGAGAAAGAGAGTGGCATCACATTGCCTTTCATGACGCAGTCTCTGTTTTACACACCCTCACTCCCTCATTATTCTGTCATTACCAGTCACTAAGCCCTGCCCACAAGCAACAAGGAGAGGATTGCACAGGACCGTCTTGGAGGCTACAGTGCTTTGCTCCATCTCGTCCTCTTCTTGTCAGAGCTTGGGTCTTCAGACCTTTCTATGGCTATAGCTTCTGTCCTGCCATCTACCTATTGTCCAGCTTGGGCAGCCTGGGATGGAAAGCTTCACAGACTGGCTCAGGCCCAGCTGTCCTAGGAGATGTCACATCTCCACTACAGAGGGACTTTGGAGAGGGCTGTGGCAAGGGTGGGTGGAATGAGGAGCTGTCCCCTAAAAACACATATCTGAGCTCCATGCTGGGTCTCAGATGATGCTCCCAACCTCCCAGCTGTGAGACACTTTGGAGAGGCAGTTAGAATGTGGCACAAGGGCCAGGGGCTTTCCTTTTGGGGTAAGTGACAAGAACTAGGATTGAGAGAAAGGGAAGCTAACGAAAACAAATTCACTTGTGTCTCAACTTGATTTTCAAACACCAGATAAGAGAAAGAAACCAGCACCATGGAGTTAATTGTCTCTTATTTCTCATCTGGTTGGGTTGGCCTCTTCTTTTTAGCAGTGTCTTTCTTGCCAACGTTGAGTGAGATGTTAGCACTATAAACTTAAGGCCACAGTCTAAGCTAACACTCGACAGTTCCTGTTTTCCTCTGGCCTATGGCTTGGAGGAGAGAGGAAGGAGATGGGTGCCAGGCAGAAGTGGAGGGCAGGAAGTGGAGAAATCAGTGCTGGGTAGTTGGCTTCATCAGCGGAACTGTCTTTGGCGGGTGCATTATCTATGCAGCTGTTGGAAAAATTCTGTCAAAAGTTTCCCCAGAAATTGGGTACACTGTTGCTAATTCAATCCCCCAGCTGGGGGAGTCTGGCATTTCCTCTGGCAGGCCACAGGCATATTTGGCTGTCTTTATCACTAAAGACACTGAGGAGAGGCCAAGTGGGAGGGAAAGTGACTTCAGAACAGGTCAGCAGGTGAGCAGAGATGGGCGTGATACGCTTCTGGGGCACCGCCTACACATCCCTTCTGTGCCTGAGGGAGCAGTCAGTTTGCCCTGATGCTGTCCGTATACCCTTCCCTTCTTCCCTCCCAAGTCTGGGAGTGTAGACCTTGGTTACTTAGAGTGAGCAACACAGATGTGGACTTACTCTCTGCTCACTGCTGTCTAGGCTGTGAGACTAGGAACACAGCAGAGTCTCAGGTCAGAGATCACGTCCATAAGGTTATTTATGTCTCAGTGATGGATAGCTGATCCGACCCTGTTAAGGTTTACAGATCACTTTCTAAGAACCTCAATGGCTATTTAGTTTTCTGATGCTGGCTCCCAAAGAAATGCCCCAGAAACATCTCTGAAGATTGAAATCATTCACATTTCACGTAATCTCAGGATGGGGTTTGTGGTATGTTCGGTGGACAAATATTTACTGAACGTTCATCAATATACTGGGCACTGTGTTTGACTCTGGGAAACAAGTGGCGGCAACCTGACCCCTGCCTTCAAACAGCTTATATGAAGAAGGGAGTTAGTGTCTTGGGTGGGAGAGCAGCAGATCTACAGATGGCCAGACACTTGCCAGCTGTATGACCTTGGGCAATTTAACCAACCTTTTATAATCAGGAGAATGACGTGATCAGATTTGTGTTTTAGAAAGAGTGTCTTCACAGTCATTCCAGCAAGGTGTTTGATGGGAAGGAACTGGAATAATGTAGGTCAATTAATAAGCTCTTGCAGTGGTCTGGGTAGGAGGTATCTAGAGTCTGAACTGAGATGACAATAGGATGGAGGTGAGGTATGGATTCAAGAGCAGCAATGAAAAGATTTGTTAGCTGTTTGGATATGTAGGAAGAAGAGGGAGGAATGGAGATATCTCGGATTTAACGCTTGGGTAACTGGATAGATGTTGGTGTTATTAACTAAGGTGGGAAAAGGAGGGAAAGATAGCAAAGAGAGCAAATTCAGCTCCATTTTGGATGAGTTAAGGGGCTTCTTAGTGTCCATGGTATTACTCTGTGACCTGGGTTCCATGCTCCAAATTCAAGGAGGTCACCTAGAAGAGCTGAGGATCAGAAAAACTATCTAGGAGCAGGTTTCTGCTGGCAGTTTTAAAAACTCCTTTCATAAGCAGTGAAATAAATCTGGCGCGATGCCCTCCTTTCCCCTCGGAGGCCTCTCCTTTGTCGGGCTGGATGGAGTGGGGTGACAGAACATTGATCGGTATGAGATAGATGGGAGGAAAAGCCCCAATTGCCTGCTGAATGAATGCTCCCTTAAAGACTGCAACAAACAGGATTAAAGGTTGAAAGACATTTATTGAGGGGCAAATCTGAGTGTATGTTTTATTAGTACCACAGCCCTGGGTTTACAGAAATGCCCAGCCTAGACACTGCCAAGAGGAATAAATCAGGGCTTTCTTCTTTGGCTGGCTGCCTGTGCAGTGATGTGGGGGTGTGTAACCCCAGGCCAGAAGGGTGGAAGAGAGTGTTGTCTCCAGTCCATCTGGGGTGGGGGAGGGGTTTGGAGAAGCAGAGAGAGAGGAGGAGGATAGGCCAATGCCTGGTCCTGGCCTTCTTCTCCAATCACTCACAAATGAGATCAAACATGCTTATTGCATGGGTAGATGCCTCCAGGCTCTCTCAGAATTAGGATGTTCCCCACCTCTTCTGCCAAAATCATTTGCCTAACCTTTTGCCTGACTGATTCAGAAGCTATTAAATGTACGACATCCACACAGCTGGCCGTTAATTGGAGGCCAGAGCTTGATTAATGAGCATTATGCTAATATTGGGTCAGAGGGCAGATTATGTGTAAAGGGCCAAAACAGTAAGCCAAGTCAAAAGCAATAACACCACCTTCCATCCCTCCGCCTCCCCAAATCAATTGGCAGCTGGAGGCAAGTGGAGAAAAGGTATATTGATGAGATGGCACATCACAGCCTGGCACTTGCCCTGGCTCACGCTGCCTGCAGGGTACAGTCCCTCCAAGGAGGAGTGGCAGCCACTCTGGAAAGGTGGGCTGCAGCTCTGAGCTCACCTCAGGGAGGTGGAGGAAGCTATAGGTTGTGAGCATGACACTTTCCAGACTAGAGTGTCTTTTTCAAGGAATCTAAAACTTATATGGATGAGTGATAAAACGCCCCCTTATGAACACATCCACGTAAGTGTTTGTGTCCAAACGCTGAAATGAACTTGGACAAACAAATCTTGAGTCAGCCCCTCCTTGGAAAACTTGCCTATTTGGCAGGTGCGGTTCCCCTCCCTTCCCACCCTGCCTCTGCTTGCCTGAGTGTCCTGTAGTCTCTTCCTCTGCTTCCTCCTCCTGTCTTCTACCACAAATTCAGAAATTCCTTCAAGTTCTTTCTTATTCCTCTTTTCTTTATGCTCTGTGCTTTCCCCAGGGTGAGTGTCCCTTTTTATGACATCAGTTATCAGAGGTGATGCTCCAAATTATATGTCCAGGCACAGTCTTTCTCCTGAACAACAGGTGTCCACCATGGACATGCTGCCCAACACCTCCGTGTCTAAGTTCTAGAAGAGCCCTCATTCACTCTGTACCAGGCTGAATTTTTCTTTCTACTCTGTGCCCGTTGCCAGCACACATTGCTTTGCTCACTGATACAGAAACAGCAGCTTCAGTTTGGGCTTGCCCCTCTCATTTCTTACACAGCCCGTGCCACTTTCCTCTGCTGTTTCCATCTCCTCAGTGTCTCTGCCAGTTTCATCTGCCACTTACAGAGGTCAGGCTCCCACCCTCTTTTTTATGCTGTTGCAAAGTCTTCCCTCTCATACCTCCTTATCCAATCCTTATCCAGTCAACGTGCCCATATTTCCTCTGCTGATGTATTTCTAAACTATCCTAGTCAAGACAGCTCTCCATTCTGAGTCAGCCAGTGCTTCTTCACTGCCAGCCTCACTAACATCACTCAGGACGCTGCAAACTCTGGGTTTAGCTGATATTTAACTCCCTTTCCTGTCCTTCTCCCTTTCTCCTCCTCCCTTCATGCACAGGGCTGGTGGCCTTTCTGGGGGGGTGGGTAACTCCCCTCCAGAACGCATGTCCTAGTCTTAGGTGAAACTGTAGGGCCTCAGCCCTGTCCTGGGAAGTGATTTCATCGATGACTCAAGTAAGGGTATACGTAACGATAGAGAAAGCATACCTGCAAGATCAGGATGGACCAGAAGCTGAGGGAGAGACTAAATATGTTGGATGACAAAATGAAAATCAAAACAAAACTGGGAAATGAATGTAACAACCTTGCACTTAACAGGGATAAATTTAAAGTCCCATTTTGGGATTAAAAAAACAATATTTAAAAAGATACAGTATAGGAGAGGTATGGTTTAGCTAAGCCACTAATTAAGAAAATTTCTACTGACAGTAAGCATAATCTAAGACAATATGGTATACAGTTATCAAAAAAGAAAACAGAATTTTAGGCAATATTGAAATAATCTACCAGAAGGTTGGTAAGAGTCATCATTTATTCCATGTTAGGCATATTATATCTGGAATATGATATTACATTCAGAGTACCATACTTTTTGAGGAAATTAGATAAAAGGGCATTTAATGAAGATTAATTAGAAAAAATTTTAAGACATGATATATGTGGATCATTGAAGGATGTTTTTGTCTCAATATCACTTCCAAAACTGAAATTATATAAATGAACCCCCTCTCCCCAAAGCCCTTTGAAATTTTCTTTATTCTTTTGGATCTAAATGGAATGTTACCTCTTTAAACTCTCCCAATATACTTCATCTGAAGTCATCACATCTTCTTTGACAATCCCATTACATTTCACCTGATCTACTTACATTCTGGCCAGCCATTTGTGTGTCTGTCCTCTGCCACCAGATTTTAAGCAACATCAGGGCAAGGACTGTGTTGTACTCATCTTTGTATTTCAGAATCTAGCACATAATTAGCAAATGTTGAACAAACTCAAATACAGAGACAATATTGCCCTTTAAACCAGTATTACCTAAACTCTTTTCTAGACATATTCTGAAAGTTTGAAGAGAAGCTTAGTCCCAAAACTGTTGATACATATTCTAGAAACAGTTCTATGGTCAGTTAAGTTGGGGAGAGTTTGGTAAATTAGAGTGAAGCTGGTTTCTTTGCTACAAGACATTTTGGAGACTTTAATATGTTAATGTACACTGTGAATCACCAACTATGGCTATTATTTGCAGGATCTATCAAAATCACCTGACTACAGAACACAGCTTTTATGCAACACCATTGGACATTTAGTGTAACATAGTTTGAGAAATGCTGCACTGTCTGCCTTTAGAAAAATGGCACATAACCTGTCCAAGAAAGGCCAGAAATTAAAGTGGGAGGGGTGAGGACCTGGGAACACCCCTTATATGCTGAAGGAAGGAGACACTAGATAGACACATACTTGAGACTTCACAAAAACATATATTTGAAAGTTGACAGAAAAGTTAGCCTTGATGACAGCTGAAAAAGAATGGGACACTCTGAATTCAGAATCACAAAATTTCCTGATGAAGAGAAAATTAAGTGAAGCTCCTAAAGAAATGAGTGTGGCCACAGAGGGAGCATTTTAAGGAGTCTGGCCCAGAGGATGGAAGTCAAGATGGAGATACAGGATAGGACATGCAGGGAGGTAGAAGAGGAGTGCACAGACATGAAAGGGTGGTAGGCCCCGGTGAAAGGAGGCAATTTTAGACCAAATCATTGCTTTGTGAACTAATTAGAAGGCACATGGGTTCCTTCAGCATACATACAGCAACCTGTTTGGGGTGGCTAGTTTGGAAAATCATTATCCATAGGTTTTGATGTAGGCCTCTGTTTTTGGTTTTGCTTTTTTTAAAGACTTAAATGGTGAAATAAAAGGCATCACTATCAAATGTGCAGACAGCAAAAATCTGTATAGTCAACATGTTAGAAAAGGAAGTCAGGGTTAAAAAGATTTCAACTGCTGAGAATAATTGATCAAAACAATTACAAAATGAAAGTAAGTAGAGATAAAGATGAGTATTTAAAATTACTTTAAAATTTGCAGGAGTATAGGATCTGACTTCACTGCATATGGAAAGGAGAAAATTACAAGTATTGGCAGCACAATATGAGAAAAAAGTACAATTTGCCCTGCCCACCACCAATAAATAAGTAAAAATATTAAATTTAATACAAATGTAAAAAAAAGATAGTAATTTTACTGTCCTCCTTAAAGGCCGTACAAAATGTGGAGTATTTTGTTCTCTTTGGGCATGATTGGAGAGTTACAGTGACACAAAACGTTGATTCAAGGGAGATGGTCTAGGAAAGTGAAAGAAAAGATAAAAATCCCATCTGAAAAAAAATGGTTGGAAGGACTGGAGATATTAAATTCAGAAAAGAAGAGACTTTGGGGAGACATAGCTTCTTCCAAACATCTGAAGCCTAAGAAGAAAAATTGGATAAACTGGATGGCTTCTGGTGTCAGAATAAAGACTAATGCCTAGGATTGCAGGGAGACAGATTTCAGCTCAATGTGGTATATAAAACTTTTTAACAACTGGTACTGTTGAGCAAAGAACTGATTCAGGCTGAAGAATCCAAATGAACTGCCTGTCATTAAAATGAAGTAATGTGCTTGCAGCACTTAGCATAGTTCTTGACACAGAGGAAGCTCATATTCCATGGTCATTTTTCTCTCTCTCCTTTGTGTTAATCTGTGCCCACTTGGGAATTAGGAACCACACTAGGCATTTCAAACACAGAGAATTTAATAAAGGGAATTAGTTATGCAGGTGTTGGGGGACTGAAAGAGCCAAAAGAAATCACTGAGTGCCCCAGAAATAACCGTAGAAAGTAGCTACCACTTATGGAGATGGAGGACAAAAGGGAAGGAATGGAATTCTTAGGACATAGGAGCTTAGAAGAGAGACCCTGTGGAATGAGTGCTCAGATTTCTGAAAACAAGGCACCTCTGAGAGAACAGAGTGAGGCGAGTTCTGGGATCTCCAAAAAGGACCTAGATGTTGGAGACAGCTGCAGTTGCTGGGGCCTACTGCCACCTCTGCCTCCACCCAGATGCGACCAGGAAAAAAGACGTGGGAAGCATTCTCCCCACACCTCACCTTTCACTTTCAATCCGGTATCTTCAATTGGTAGGACTTAAGAGATGGCTAACTGACAAAATATCTGGGAAACATAGTTCTCAGCATTCCAGCCTCAGGACTGCAGGCTAAAGTCTGTAAGGATAAATTTGAAGCCAAGAGACAATATCCAGCACAGCTGACCCCTTTGGCTACTCGGAATCCACACACACCCTTCAGCGTGTATGTGAATGCCCTGCAGGAAGAATAGCCCCTTCATGCTTCAGCGAAGCTTTCCTTCTTTCATTCACTGCCTCTGTCAAGTAACCTTTGCCCTCAGGCAGCACTCGGCCTTAAGAATTTCCTACCTGGTGTGATGACTCAAGTCTTCATTCCTGAACAGCGTGTCCTGTGTTTACTGACTTGCTTTAGTTTTCCACCAATATACTACTGGACGTGGAGACACACAGCAGCCATGCTCTCTCCTCCTCCCTCCCTTGCATCATTTCTCTCCTTTCTTTTTCCTCCTTTTACCCCCTTCCTTCCTCCTTCTTTTCCTATTGCCCTACAAAACAGCCAGAGGGCTATTGTAGAGGGGATTCCTGTAGGGAGTGAGAGTTTAGACCAAAATATTTTTCATGCTTCTTCAATGAAAAATGTTCAAAGTTTTAAATATAAGTAGATTGTTATTACTTGGTATATTTTTACTTGGAGTTAGTTAAGTTCATGGCATTAGTTTATTTGTGCCACTGGATATCTTATATCTGGACTTACTGATTTACATATATATCTATTCCTAATTACTTTTTTTAGCAAATAGTTCATATTTAATGGAGAAAATTTAGAAAGTATAGGTAAACAAAAACACTAAAAATAGCTCATAATATATCTTAACTGCAAGTAGTCATCATTGTTCAAATGTTGGTAAATTTGTTCTAGTCATTTTTCTATATTTATTAATTATATATAGATATAGATATTTGCATCATTCACTACAAATGGTTTTATAATCTTTTTGGTAATGTTCTATGGATGTAGGCATCTTTCCTTTTACAAATCATACATATAACATTTTTAACGTCTGCATAGTACTGCAGCATATGGCTGTATCATAATTTATTTAACCAATCTTCTATCACTGAGTATTTGTTGCTATCATAAATATATGTGCATGTTCTTAGCTATTGTTATAGAACATATTCTTTATTGCCTTCCTTCTTTCTAGTTAATGCAATTATAACGTTTTAACTACCAAATATGTATGCACCTTTTTATTACAAAAGGCCTGGAAATGAAGAAAAATCAGGAACCAATACTTTTGTCTTGAGATTCCTGAGGCACTTTATTTAATGACCACTGTGTGCCCAGTACCGTGCTGGTTGCTGTGGAAACACAGAGATATAGTGTCTGTCCTAAGAGAGCTGGCAGCTTGATAGGCAGAAAACTAGGCAAAAGACTATCAAAAAAATGCTATGAATTTCATAGAAGCAAAGGCCACAGCAACAGCTCAGATAAAATGGGGTGGAGCTTACTGGAGGCACTCAAGAGACCCCAGGGTCAGTCCCATTAGCCAGGCCACACAAGGCGGTCACGTCATGGCATAGTCCCAGACCCTGGACATTACCCTTTGCCTTTCAGGTTTTTAAGTTCAGTTCTCAAGTCATCTCTAAAAATAGTCCCAGAGTTATTTTCTTCTTGGAAGCTGAGAAATAAGGCCTAAGTCATAATGATCCATGCCAGAGGACAGGGCACCTAGGATTCTTCTTTCCCTTCATCTGTAAACAAGCTTTTGTGGCATGTTGTCTGTAAGGCATGATGGAGAAGGCAAAGATGAGTCAGGCGGTCCTGTCTTTGAGCAGCATACTGAAACATGTGGAAGGAGAATAAAGTGATGTGCTTATGGGGCAAGCATACAAACTCATGTATGTGACAAGCATACCAGCTAATCGTTAAGTGTCATAAGACAAATACATCTAACAGATTATGAGAATTCAGAGGAAGAATCTATGGAGGAAATGGTCATCAAGGGAGGGCAGAATTGGGGTATGTAAAGATGGTGAAGGGACCAGCATGTGCAAAGCTTCAGGAATGAGATAGCATGAATGTCTAGACAGAGTAATATGGTGTTAACTGACAGCTTAAAATTCTTCTTTAAAAATATTTTTTTGTGGGGCTGCCCGGTGGCGCAGCGGTTTCGTCCGCGCTTGGCAGCCCGGGGTTCGCGGGTTCGGATCCCGGGCGCCCGCCGACGCACTGCCTGTCAGCCATGCCGTGGCGGCGTCCCATATAAAGTAGAGGAAGATGGGCACGGATGTTAGCCCAGGGCCAGTCTTCCTCAGCAAAAAGAGGAGGATTAGCAACGGATGTTAGCTCAGGGCTGGTCTTCCTCACAAAAAAAAAAAAAAAAATTTGTAACAACATTTTAGTTAGATTACAAGTTTTGTCCCATTTTACAGAAGAGGAGATTGAGTCTTACACATGAAGTGACTCACTTAGGTGCCATTCTCAGCTGATAACCCAGTTCGCATATGATACATGGGCTCTCATGGTTAGTGAGAGAAAGAGCTTGGAAATGGGGACAGGGGTCAAATAATGGTGGTTCTTGGATGCCAAGATAAGCAACTTTTACGGAGAATTTACTACATAAGAAATGAGGAGCGATTGAAAAGTTTTGATCAGAACTGAGCTTGAGGAAGATCAGTCCGGCAAGAAGAATAGTCTGTACGAAGGTCAGATGGGTAGCAGGGAGATCTGTTCAGAAGTTATATTAATAGTCAGTGTCCAAGGCAAAAAGATTCTAAAGAGGGAATTCCACCAGTTCACAGAGATGCACGCACAGAATGTTTCACACAGCATTTTCCTCCCATTTTTAACGGCTTTATTGAGATATAATTGATACACATAAACTACACATATTTAAACTGTACAACTGGATAAGTTTTGACATATGTACACAATCACCACAATTAATATGTGAACATATCCATTCCACCAAATGTTTCCTCACGCCCCTTGGCAACCCCTCTCTTTCAGCCCTCCCTACTCCCTCCCCCCAGGCAACCATTAATCTTCTTTCTATTACTATAGATTAGATTGCATTTTCTAGAGCTTTATATAAATGGAATCATACAATATGTACTCTTTTTTGTCTAGCTTTTTTGGCTGAGCATAATTATTTTAAGATTCATTCATGTTATTGTGTCCATTCCTTGTTATTCCATTTTATGGATGCACTGCAATTCATTTATCCATTCACCTGTTAGTGGACGTTGGGTTGCTTACAGTTTTGGATATTACAGATGAAGTTGCTGTTAACATCTGTGTACCAGTCTTCTTATAGACATATGCTTCTGTTTCTTTTGGGTAAATACCTAGGAGTGGAATGGCTGCATCATGCAGTGGGCATATGTTTACATTTTTAAGTTACCTATGCAGCATTTTTATATTAGTGAAAAATCAGAAGTAATTCAAATTAAGTGGTTAAATATATTATGATATATGCATATGATGGAAAACTATGAAGCCTTTTAGAAAGGATTATGGAGGCCAGCCCGGTAACATAGTGGTTAAGTTCGTGTGCTCCACTCTGGTGGCCCGGGGTTCGCAGGTTGGGATCCCGGACACAGACCTATGCACAGCTTTCAAGCCATGCTGTGGCAGGTGTCCCATATAAAGCAGAAGAAGATGGGTACAGATGTTAGCCCAGGGCCAATCTTCTTCTGCAAAAAGAGGAGGATTGACAACGGACCTTAGCTCAGGGCTAGTCTTCCTCAACAACAAGAAAAGATTATGGATTTGTATTTGACACAGAAATATGACCACAACATAAAAGAAAAGGCAGAGTTTAGACTTTTACACACATATTCACCAAAACATTAATAGCTTTTGTTTTATTTTATTTTATCTTAATTTTGATAAGATGTTTGGATATACCTTTAGGTATTACTAAATTTATTTCCATAATAAGCAAAAATATTTTTACAATTGTCTCCCAAAAGACTAATAAGGCTATTCTAATATCGGAAATTGGAAAGAAAGCTTAGATTGGTTCAACAAATCAAATGGCCATAGGTTGGAGAGGCAGTTTTTGGACTGTGGGAGCTTGTGGAATGGGAAATGAACCATAACCACATTGTATTGTTTTTTTATGTTTTTCTTTTTTGTTGTGAACTATATACTTTTCTTGAAAGAGAAGAGCATTTTATATTTTTGGTGTACTGTACAAGAAGAAAAAAATAACCAGGAATGAGTGTTAATAATAGTTTGATTATTTTCAACTCAAATGCCTAAGTAAGGTAACCACTGGTGTGTAACTTATGCAGATATATGCAAACAATTATTTAAATTGGAAGGAGGATGGAATACTAGAGAATAGCAATATTTGCTGGTGCTAATATTGGTCAGGCAGGCTCTTTGGTACAAGGCCACCGAAATGAGGAATGAAGGACATTTAACGCTGAGAGGACCCAGCTCATCCTGGTAGGATGATATTGGGAATTTCAAGGTTAATCTAACATAATGACAGTCATTTATGAAGTGCTTTATTGTTTCCCAATCACATCCATATATATTAGCTTGCTTAGTCCTCTGAAAACCCTGTGAAGAAGCAGGAGAGAGATTTTATTTTAATCCCCATTTGGTAAAGGAGAAGAGTCAGGTCCATAGAAGTTAAATAAACTAACATGTTAGTAAATCTCTTGAAAGATTTACCGAGAGCTTTCATGTGCATTTTCTCATTTAGTCCTCACAACAACCTCAGGAGGAAAGAGGTGAAGATATGATTTTCTTCCTTTCTACCCATTTTTCAGATGAAGACATTGAGCTAATTAGACTGAAGACACAAAGACACATATGGTAGACTGGTTGATATAAGATTTAAACTCTAGACTTGGGTTCTAAAGCCAATGTTCTTTAATTTACTCTACAACCATGATGTACATGAAATCACACGCTAGTGAATAATGGAGCCAGTGCTTAACTGCAGTCTTCTGACTGGATTTAATGCCCCTTACCTAACACCACGTGGTCAGGTGTGTGTTTGCACATGTGTTCTTTACCTTTCCTTATTCTATTTACTATAGTAGAAAGCTGAAGAAGTTGATAGCAGTGTGTGTGTGTGTGTGTGTGTGTGTGCGCCCGCACGCGTGTGTGCGTGCATGTTTTGAATGGTATAGAATTGGGGATTCTTTTCAAACCCATGGAATTTGGAGTGCATGGCATGGAGTTATGAAATGATGTATTGTTCGATTACAGCTCATGACTCCCTGTACTTTGTGACAACATCTTATGTCATGATGAAATGCAGTGTGTGTGATTAGAAAAGTGCAGATATGCCAAACTGGCCCTGTGCTTTCATTCAGTTATTCACTGCTACTACTCCTATCCTGCTAAAAAGCTTTCCTCTTCTACTGCATGTCTCAATAAAGCTCATGACTTGGCCTCTTCCTTCTTTTGGAAATTCCTTTTTGGGGACCTTCTCCACATTGACAAGCTTGAGGATGATGTTCATTGTAGTATTGCCTACTAAGAGTGAAATTATTTGCTTAACATTAAGTGTTTAGTAATACAGTTCTCATTTGTATTTACTCCTAAGTGTTTTTTCTATAGGACAAGAAGTTTCTATGCTAACATGATAATCCATTTAAGTTATTGCATAACCAATTATTACTTTTGTTGCAAGCTAAGCCAGGACCCATACTTTTCCCTTTTCTTTGAAAGAGGAGGGCAAACTAATATCCTTGGAGTTGATTCAGCCTTTTCAATCACTTGAGACTTGCTTGCAACAGATCTGATTGGTCTGAATGTTTCTAGATGGGATATCTTGGCATTCTGCCCATGATCAAAAATGCCTTTAATTTTTAGCATCACCCTCCTTTTGAAAACCTAAAAGAGATTCTTCCAGAAGTTTTAAATTCATTTAATTGTATAGCTATGTTTATCTGACATAGAGAAATCAAATGAGTCAGATATCTAGGACACAGTCTTGAGTCCTTGAATCCGGTACTTTACTCCGCCAAGCTGAATAATGCCAGATAGTAACAGCACCATTCTAGAAGCATGGATCATAGCCAAAGTGGGTACCTCATTACCGTTTCTATGTTTGCACACTGAGTTTTATTAATGAATATCCAAAGCGTTCTGGAGTTTTAAAGATTATAGACATTATCTGACTCTATCTGCATCCCTCTTCTCTCTTGTGTTATTTAAATACCTTTCGGAGGTAACGACTGGGACTGGTGATTGATTGGGTAGTCTCAGTTTGCCCATTGTTTTATTTGGCTTTTGTAATTAATGCCTATTTTTATTAGTGCTCATTTTTTATTAATCAGAGGTTGTCAGTAGCCTGAATATGGCCCTAAAACCAACACTAAAGATAGAGGTGGCAGTAAATAATTAGAAGCTCTTGAAGTAGATTGAGAGACAATGAATGGGTGCACTTCTCAGGTCTCTGATTATTAGACCCTACTCACTTTTCACCTTCAAAGCCAGAGAACAACAGTCAGGAGTCCATAAGGTGAAATCTATTGGCAGAACCCCTCCTGATGCCAAGACCCCAGGACAGAGTAGGCACAACCACCAAGGCAAGAAGCTAGCATCTGGATGCAGGGTCACTCGGAAAGTGGGAAGAAAATCATTTGTTTTGATAGAAATGGGATGTTTATTGGAACAAGTGGGTAAAGAAGAGAAGTCTAGCAAGAAGCTCTGTGGTACTGTCACAAGGAGAGTAAATGTACTGCTTTTCATGGTCTGCCTCAAAGTGTTTGAAAAATTGGGAAACTCCAAGGATCTTTTCTCTTTCTACTCTACTACAGGCTTGGGGAGACAGGGGACACCTACACTAGGCCAAAGTGGCAGAACAATAGATCCTTTTACTCTGTGGTAATGTTAGGTTCCCTTTGACCTTAATGGTTGATCCTGACCCCCCACCCGTCCCCCGTTGCCATCCCTCAACACACTCACACACGAAACACACAAATTCTCTCTCTCTCTCTCTCCTTCTTCCTCTCCTGCTTTCACATTGGACTAATAAGAACCAAAGGGAGTAAAAGTGTGAGGATTTTTAACATTGATTCCCTACCTGTAGTAACATCACTGAAATTCAGCGACCAACCTTGGAGGGCACCTTCCTCCAAGGACTGCCTAGGTAGTTTGCATCAATTCTCACTCAAGTTTTGGATGAGAAGGCATGAGGAACAGAGAATGCAATTTTCATCTGTGTAGCTAGACAGAGAGACAAGTTGCAGGCACTGCTGAGACTCATGCTGAGTCAAAAAACAGGTCCAGTTTGCACCCCAAAATCCCCACATTTGTGCTTGGATGCTGGGCTGCTCTCTGCCAGAGAAGTGGCTAATAGGGTGCTAAATCAGGAGCAGAGGTCGGCTCCCAAAAGAGGAGTGGCAAGTTCTCGGTGGGTGTTTGTGAAGGTGGCAGAAGAGCCAGTGTATACAAGTTAAAAGAAAATAACTAGTCTGGATTCTGCAAAACTCCTCAAGTAGAAACAGATGGGATCTGTGTCTTAACTGAGCTATTATTAGATGCTAAATTTGAACCACTCTTAACTGTGCCACCTTCCCCCCAAGAGTACCGATTTACTCAAAAAGCACTGATTGTGTTTCTGTGGCTTTTGGCAAAGGTAAACTGAATGAGCAAAGATGTTAAATTTTAAATGCTTTTTTTAAAATGTCAGCTGCTGAAAGAGATGCCATCCTCAAAGAGACAAAAGTGGATGCTGTCAGTGGGGATTGTTTTTTCTTTTCATTTACAAAGTAGAATCAGTGAATTTCTGGATCTTAAAGAACCATCTTCATCCTGAGCTTCCCTTGATAATCTGATAGTGGTGTGTGTATGTGTCTGTGTGCATATGTGTGTATGTGTGTGAATATGTGTGTGTAGGGATGGAGAATGTGGAGTAGAGTCAGAGAAAACAGTAACATACATGTCGTGTCTTTAGCTACCCAAAGAGCTTTACTCCTGTATTAGAAAGTGCATTTCATGATGTGGATGATGGAAAGATGATGGAATGGGAAGGCTGAATGAACATTCAGCTCATCACATTGGGGATCCTTTACACTGCTCCTCTGTGCCTTTATTTGGTGCACCCTGGGTGTGAGGCGTTGAAGTATGGTGGGTGGACTCTGGGGTGGGATTGTACCTTTATACTCATCTCTTAAATGGGTAGCTATTAAATGTGAATGGTGAGAGGACTAAGCAGTCTCAATATTAAATTGCTCTGGAAAATAAACATTACAAATATGAGAGAAAAATTTGTTGTTGCTAATGCTAAGGAGTAAGGATCTGGGTCTTTCTTGGAGGAGGTTAATTTTATTCCACACTTGAGCTGGGAGATGTGATATCTATTCTAGAGATATTTCTGCATCGTTCAACCCTGATACCTCCCTGGCTCCTTCTCCCTAACATGCAGATATAGATGTGGAGATCCAGGGAGGAGAAAGAGAACTGCTCTTTCCTTCCTGCCTTTAAGCCCTGGCTTGGTATAATTTCAGCCTTTGTCTTGACACTTTCTATCATGTTCTTCAGACACACTGAGCTCAGTTCTTCCCCATAGGGAAGGGGTGAAAAGTTCAGCTTTAGCTCAGGCCATGCCACCCTTCTTTTTTCTGATCTGGAAAGAATTGCTGACACTCACAACTGATGGCACTTAGTCATGCAGCTCCATGCTCACGACCTGCTCAGCTCCCATGCCTTCGATAAAGAGTGACAGGGCTGGGCTCGCAGCATCTCCAGACTCTCTCAGCAGGATCTGTATTTGTGGCCTGATTTACACTTTTTTTCTTCCTGCCAATAATTTGTGAAGTGTTTGTTGAGAAGTGAAAGGCAGGGAAGGTGGTAACATAGTTCTCTGGACATTAGCCTATGTATTTCAGAGACCAGTCCACTCTAAGTTGAAAGTGAAATGAAAGGAAGAGAAAATATGGAGTATGGAAGGCACTGGTGGTGGCCTATAATGTCTATCTCCCCTTACTTACTCACAGGACCCCTTGTTGGGGGCAGCAGGTGCCCTGGCCCAAGAATTGATCATGTTCCCTGATTTCCCGGCCTCCTCTGTAGCTGTTTATGGCCAGGTCACCTAGTTCTCGCTAATGGGATGTAAGTGGAAGTTGGTTTCCATGAAAGCTTTTCCATAACCAATGAAAAGCTCAGTTACCACTGGCATTACCCTTTTCCCTTCCTGCTTTGAATGCCAGCAGCCATCTTATGAGCATGCAGTGGCAAGCACGAACACAGAGCCCCACATGCTGGGGTAGAAAGCTGGAAGGTGGAGCCTGGACCCCAGATGGGCCCTCTGAGTATCTCAACACTAGCAAATTTCTCCCCCTGGTCTCCATGTTCTATGAGAAAAAGAAATCTCTATTCATTTAACCCACTGTACATGAGGCTGTCACTTCCACTCCAAAGTTCTCCTCACAGATAGTGGTACAACTCTGTGAGATTCTCCAAGAGGCTGCTGAGGCCTGGGTAGGAGCTGCCAACTTTGCATCTCGACATGTCCAGCTGATGCACAGTGTTGCTCCCGGGGGCTGAGACTGTGTGTGAGTGAGTGTGAGAGCAAAAGAGGGAGAGAGGGAGAGAGAGAAGGAGAGAGAGGGAGAGAGAGGAGGACCTGCTTCTTGACTCAGCATGAGTCTCGACAGTGCCTGCAACTTGTCACTCTGTCTAGCTACAAAGATGAGAAATTGCATTCCTTCCTATCCTCCGAAATTGCATGAGAATTGATGCAAACTACCTAGGCAGTCCTTGGAGAGGCGCCCCTCCAGGGCTGGTCACTGAGAAAGAGAGGAAGGAGCATAAGGATGAAGAGATAGAAGAAAGATTTGAATCCTGGGAATATCTACCAAAATCCAGGATTTGGAAAAGATGCAGCTTGAGAGTAGGAGTCACAATAACCTAGTCTCGATTCTATTTACTGTATTTAAGACTCACAAGACTCCTCCCCCTCCCCCTCCCACCTCAACTCTCTGTCAGCCATTTTTCCCTTTCAGGATGCCTAATCCACTTTTAAAAAATGTGTTCATTCTGCAAAATTTCAGAGTCCTCACTCAGTGCCAGGTA
The DNA here is from genome assembly GCA_031878705.1 of Tapirus indicus. Taxonomy (NCBI): domain Eukaryota; kingdom Metazoa; phylum Chordata; class Mammalia; order Perissodactyla; family Tapiridae; genus Tapirus; species Tapirus indicus. Next base: position 82,114,946 of record CM062924.1, on the reverse strand, counting down.
TTATTCTAGGGATTGGGGGAACAAAGATAAAACAAGGGCTGGAATTCACATTCTTTTGAATGCCTATTTATTTTGCTATATTTAACATACAGAATTCTATTTAAGGCTAAAAATAATATTGTGAGATAAGTAGGTTGTCCCATTTTATAGATGGGACAACTGAGGCTTATTTTGAGGTTAACTTCCCCCACATCACACAACTAATCACTGTTGGAGCTGCGTTTGCAACCACATCTAAGTCCAGAGTCTGCTTGCCTTCCACTAACTGAGCTATTAATTTCTGCCTTTTAGGGGCTCCCAGTCTACTGGGGTGGAGACAATAGGAAATGTACTAATGAAGAGCACGGCTTTGGCATCAAAGGGACCAGAGCTGGATTCCCAACCCCACTCCTAGTTAGTTACGTGCCTTCTCATAGCTTAGCCTTAGGTTCTTTATTTGGGAAATGGAAATATTAATATCTACTTCACTGATCAGAATTTAGTAAATGTTCAATATGTGATAGCTTGTAATATAGATTGTGCGTATGTGTGTATGTGGCAGATCTTTAAATGACTGAAATAAAATGTGATAGCCATATTATTTGCATTTATAAAGTACTGCTATTTACAAATAGAAGTAATCCAATCGGCCCTCATATCCATGGGTTCCGTATCTGAGGATTCAACCAACAGCAGATTGAAAGGCTTGTGATGTTTGTGTCTGTACTGAACACGTACAGATTTTTTCTTTATTTTTCATTATTCCCTAAGCAATACAGTATAACCACTATTTACATAGCATTTTCATTATATTAGGTATTATAAGTAATCTAGAAATAATTTAAAGTGCACGGGATGACGTGCATAGGTTATAAACAAATACTATGCCATTTTATATAAGGGATTTGAGTGTCTCCAGATTTGGGGCAGCAGGTCCTGGAACCAATCCCCCCAGATACGGAGGGGCACTGTACTGAATTACCAAGGAATAACAATAACAAAAAATCACAGGAAGGGGGACATTTGAGCTGGAACTTAAAGGATGACAAGCACTCACTAGCCAGAAAAACAGCAGAGTGGGAAGGGGAGGCTCTTTGAGCAGAGAAATTGTGCACAAGGAGGGAGATACGATACAGCATCAGGTGATAGAGTCACGGCGCACAGGAAGACCTCGGTGTGGCCTGAGGAACTGGGAGAGGGGAAGGTGAGATTAGAAACTATGTTTGAAGCCAGCCTGTGAAAGTTCTTGGGTGCCGTGCTAAACCAAGAGAGACAGCGAGCCTGGATGTCAACTCTTCCTTAGGGGAAAGCAGAGAGCCTTCTGTTTGGCTCAGAACCCAGCTTCCAGGAGGGTTAGAGGTTAGGCTAGCGGGAATTCATGAAGTTGTTACTCAGGATGGTGAGGGTGATTTCTTTCTCCTCCTTGCCTTCCACGCTGCCACCTCTCCCTTCACCGCTCATCTGCTTCAAGTGCTACTTTTCCAAGTAAGTGAGAGAATGCACCTGAGTGTGGAAGATTATGCCTCTGCATCTCCCTGTCGCAATAGCATCTCTTAGGAAGGAAATAGCTCTAATGGGCATCTCTATTACAATAATAGCCAAAGGCATTGCTTTCAAGCAGTATTAAAGAGACAGAGAGAGGATGAGCCAATAATCCATGGGTTTTGGGAGGGGGGGCTATTTTCTCATATAAAGAGAATTTATTCTAAACCAGGTAAGCCTTGGCACATCTGGAACCATTTAATGAGAGAACTCACCAATATGCCTTCATTCTGCTCCAGCTCTTGGCCCTTCATGCTCTTTTGGGGGTGTCTCTTTTCCATTATCATATTCTATTCAGCCCAGGAAGCCTCTTAAAGTATTTGTAAGAAGAGCTGTCTTGCCTCATGCTTGAGAAGCAAAGTGGAACTCCATGCTCATTGACATGACAGTCCGCTCTGTCCTCTTTCAGCCATGGAGAAATGCATAGCATGCAGCTTTCCCCACATGCCACTTGACTAGCCCAATTTATCCCCTGAGTGATCCTTCCATGGGGCAGGATTTGCCCACCTTTGGGATGCCCAGTTGGCTTATTGCAGTGTCCTCAGAATCTTACCTAAGTAACTAAGCTACCAAAGGATGGTTTAGTTCCATATAAATACAAAATATCATACTTGCTTTTTCTCCATCCTCTTCTGAGCAACTTTAGGGCACAGAGATGTTGCTGTAGCATTGTCTCACACTCTCCCGGTTAGGAAAAATTTGCTGTGTGGACAACCCCAGGTGGAGTGAAAGGGAAGTGGAGGAATAGATGGTGGGATGAAGTGTTGGCTATTTCACCTTGGGTCCTCAGTTTTAATGCTGTTGGGTTCTGTGGGAGTTTGGAACTGTGCTCTTATTATCCTTCCTTCTTGGCCTACTTTATTTCTAATTTCTGGATTCCTAGCCTAAGGCAGGGTTAACATGTGCGACTAATATCGTATCCACCCAAGGTATTTCTCACCTTGTTCCCTTTAGCCGGCCCCTGCTCTTCAGCCTCACATCTCCTGGTACATTTATCTCCATCAGAGAGAGACGGAATCTTCCCTTGTGATTGTGGCAGCTTGACAAGGCTCTATTTTTCCAAGTGAATAATTCTGTTTGTGGGACATCAAGGGAATGGTTCACATACTCTGAAGACCCAAGCACATGAGTCTGAACCTCCCCTGGCATGTCTGTATGGGATCCCTGTCCTGTCTGAGGGCAGGCAGCCTCCGAGGGGAGGTGGGAAGGGAGGAAACACAGCACAGAAGGAGAAGACGCATTTCTAGTGGGGAGGGAACTGGGGGCTATTTCTTTCCAGTTGCGTGGCTGTTTGCAGCACAGTCTCACTTCAAAGCAGCTAATTGGCTTACTGAGCCCAGCACATTTCATATTCATTCTTCAAACCACATGCTCTTTCTCTCCATGAATTAACATCTTTTTCAAAATCCCAAGTAACTGCCTTCTTCCAGAAACTCTGTTAGATCAGCTCTCCCTATGAGGGAGATAGTTGTGCAACAGTGGGAGGAAAACACCCTTAGTGGTGATTAGATAATCCAAGTTCAAGACTCAGCTCCCCTGACTGCACCTTGTTTAATGCCTGAAACCGCTGTAGTGATAACACTGTCCTGTTTAGGTTGGACATGAAGGTGCCCTTGTACACCACTCAGATGCATGTTGTGGTGACAGCATCCTTCCCCTTAGAAATGCTACTGCTTTTCTAGAGAGTCAGGGCCGAGCCTCCCACTGCTTTGCCGTCTCCCATGTTGAACGTGCCGTTCTTGTGTTGAATTCACTTCAACAACTGTGAGAGGTTTGCAGGATGAATAAAATGTATGTGTTAGCCTTCTGTTGAGCAGTGACTATGTCAGACCTCTATGCCAAGTGCTGTGGGACTGCAAAGGTTAATAAGACATAGTGATGGCTCTCTAGGCATTGAGTCCAGTGAGGAAGCTGGACGTGCCTGTGAATAATGTCACCCCAAGGGAATGGAATGTGCACTTTGGTCCAGAGCTCTGAACGACACGTTGGTCCTGCTCGCTCTAATGCCAGTCTGACACGCCTTCCCATTCACAGCACATGTGCATCTTTTTTCCGTAAGATTATGCTCATGTGAATACTGACTTTTAAAATCTTAAACCTCTTGCATGTAAGTTCTTTCTCTTCTAGTCACAAACCGTGACAGGGCAGGGGACTTGTTCTTGGCACCTTCATCCCTCTATCACCAAGTCCTCAGTGCCTCACTCAGGGTTCTGCCTGGAGGGAGTGCCGGCATGGTGACTCCAGCCCTGGGACACCCACCAGGCTGCTTTCTTCTGCTGCTTTGTAGGGAAGCTTGGCCACATTACCCTTGGTTCCAGTGAGCCAGCGAGACTCGTGCTGCCAAAGCCACCTGGGCTTCACCCTGAAAGGGCTTCTCTTTTGAATAGCCACCACTGGGGGCACCCTGTCTGGCATTTTCAGGCTGAGGTAAGACCATCTGTCTGGGGGAGCTCATGGGCACCAACAGCCAGGTGGGCCAAGTGGTTGGAGGCTGCAGGCTCTAGGGCCTACGATAAGCAGAGGCTACAAAAATACCCTCTGAGGCCAGGGATCCAAGGCAGCCACGTGAATGGAGTCACACCAACCAGGACAGAAAAGGGGAGACGTCAGAGGAGCACTCTTTCAGTCAGAGGGTTGGATTTTAAGGTCATCGTATTTGAGCACTTCCTATGTCACAGACACTGTAGCAGATCATTTGGCTTCACAGTAGTCCTCAGAGTAGGACTGTTATCATCCCCATCCTACAGGCATGGAGGTCAGAGTGCAGAGATGTTCAGTTTCTTAGCTAAGCTAGACAAGAGCTGGATCTGATACTGGAACATAGTTGAGTCTGCTTCCAACATTTGTGTCCCTCGATATTCCCCTCTACAGTGTGTGGGTAAAACAAATGTAATGAACAATGAGAATGAAGACACATGGGCTAGACAGACATTGCTAATCGGAGTTAAGCATCATGGGTTGCCTTTCTCCTTCCTTTCTTTCGCCTCCCTCCTTCCATTCCTTCCTTCATGATAAGCATTTTCATCAATTCATTCATCGTTCAATCATTCAATTCATCAACTGGGAAATGAAGGAGGAGAAGTAAAATCCATTTCCATTTGGGCTAACAATGAAGATGATAGTGCTGTTATCTGAGATGAGAAGATCCAGGGAAGGGCTGAGGGGAGAGGGTAAAGGCCCCAGCATATAGGTGTTGACACTACGCAGTGGACTAGGCATGAGAAAGATGAAGTCTTCCTCATGGGTGGAGATTTCTTTTCCAAGAGTCTGGCAGTGAAGGGGTGGAGAGTGAGGAGGAGGCAGGTGGAGGGGAGGTTTCAGTTCAGTTTTGATTTTGATTGTTATCTTGTGGGGATTTGAGTGTGTTTATAATCTGGCAGGAAAGGAGTGAGTGAAAAAAGGATCCCCAAGAGTCACTAGATTTGATGGAAGAAGATCACAAAGGAGACAGGAAGGCATAAAATTAATGTTTATTAATGCAGAATGTTTATCCTTCCAAAAGAAGGAGGAAAATTCTTTCTCAGAATCAACACAGAAGATGATCTAAGCAGTGGATACATTTTGATATAGAGAAGAGTTATGGACCCTCATAAGATCTTCTCAGCCTTCTTGTGAGAGAATAAAAGATAAGATTTGAGAAGATTAGATTTGAAAAGAAATTAGGAGATGATACTATGAGGACTGGGCAGCAGATCCAATCGTGTCCTTAAGACTGCTGGTGAGCAGCTGCCGTGAGATGACATAACAAGAAAGGCTCCCCGAACTACAACACGCCTTTCTTTGAAAAGCTATCATTTATCATCCACTTATTATGTCAGGCATCTACCATAGACTTTCCATATGTTATTTCTGCTAATTCTCACCACAACCTTATGGAGACAAGAGTTATTATCTACATTCTATAGATAGACAAGGAAGTCTGAGAGATGTTTAGTAACTTTACTGGAGTTAGACAGCTACTAAAAAGGAGAGCCAGTTTTGAATCCATATCAAAGCACATGTCAGAACATTTTTCTTATTAGCTTACTCTCTCTCCTAAGGGACCCATCTGAGATTGTTGTTTTCCTGGAAATGGTCTTGTCCGGAGTAATAGACAGTATATGATGTAGGTATTATTTAGGGTCTCCAAGTCTGAGCTTGTTCTAGGAGCACTGCAAGGAGTGGCCATGAGTTTATATCTCTTTTCTAGAGCAAACTGTCAAGTGACAATTCAAATATATAACCTGAATTTTTCAATATATCTCTGTATGACTATAGGGTACCCTTTGTCTTGAGTGGGGTTAGCTAGTGGTCTATTTTTGACAAAACCAGCTCCTAAGATTACAAGGCAGTTTGTTGATTCCTTCTACAAGGAGGCCCTTTGAGATGAACTAACTGTCTGCCAAGCTTGGCCAGTGGACTGTTTGCATGGGCACTTATTAAAAAAAAATCTGAGACTGACCTGGATGACACTTGAGGTTCCAGAATTAATATATGTCCTGTTCCTGCCCGACCTGTAACACTGTGAATTTGTAACCACAAACAAAACCTGGACAGATTCCATGCCAGCCATGACTTTAATTACAGCTATTTGGAGGGACTGAAGGCTAATTTAAAGGTGGTTGCCAGATGGGGTTTCTCAAGTCTAAAAGTGCTAGTTTGACAATTAATGATAGTGCGGGGCTTAATTGGCTCAAGTTAAACAGGGAAAAAGCAATAGAGGGAGAGTGCAAGCTGATGGGACACTCTGTCCACATGGTGACAAGTCACCTGAAAACCCACTGAGGTCTACTTCCTCCATGACCAGAACAATAGAGAGGCTAGATCTGGGTGTGGACAGGTGATAGTGTGGAGTCATTTTAGTTCATTTCTTTTCTTTAAATGTGCGATAGAACCCTGTTGCAATGCAACTTTTTATTAAGATTCAGAAACTCAGTAGCTTAGAGTATAAACTGTGGAATATAACCACAGAATACAAAACACCCTTCATCTGTAATCAGATGTGAGTACCATGTCCCAACCCCAGCGTTTGAAATGTGTCCAATTATATTTCTTAATAAAAGAGACTCAATGATGGTGATAGAGACAGAGACAGAGACAGCTCCATGAAGAATCATGCTATAAACATTTCTCAGGTACTGGTGAGAGGAGAAATTCCAGCTTGCTCCCAATCATTTCTGTCACTACTAATTGTTTGTTTTTCACCTGGTTCTACAACTGAACTCCTCCCCGCACTAGCTTTTGGAAGCCTACAGGGATTTTCTTACTTGCTGGCAAAATCAACTAGGTTATACTGAATGTCCACTCTATTTAAATCCCTCTGGCCCTTCTAATACTGAGAGAAGAAGAAAGCTGATTAGTGTGGCCATTAGGAACATAGGTCCCATCTGCACAACTGGGGATTCTGTAAATTGTGAACCTCACTCACCACAACTGCGTATTTCTGTAACTTTTAGGGACCTATATTGACTTTGACTGAAATCTTTTTAGATGACAGAAGAGGTAGCCACTTAAGATCCTTTTATCAGCTGCCATCTTGTTTTCAGGAGGCCGATTGAACCACTTCAATATTTCTTAGACTCCTAGAGCTAAGAGTAACTATTGAAATCATGTGGTGTGGCAGGAAGAGCACCGGCTGAGTCAGGAGGGCTGAGGTTCCAGACCCAGATATGCCCTCACTTAGCAATGAGCCCTTAGGCTAAATACTTTCCCAGAATCTCAGCCTTTCATCTAAGTGCTGGCTTTGCTTTAAATGGCCTAGAGGTTTCTTTCCAACTCTATATTTCTGAAAGTCTAGTTCATGGTCACAAATTTAGTTCATGGATGACTTAAATTTAGAATCTAGATTTCCAATTCGTAACCCAGTGCTCTTTGCATTCTGACAGATAGACTTGAATTATGGCTCAGTACATGTTGTTAAAATTGGTTAGCTCCATTAACAGTTACTGTGGAGCAGAGAAACAGGAAATGCTAGAAGGATGAGCTGCAACAGAGACCTCATTTTGTTCGGTCAATTAGAAAATGGACTGAGGCTTCCAAAACTATTCCATGTGGCCAGCTGCTATTAGACCTAATTTGAAAAGTCATTGGCATTGACTTTGGATTTGTAGAACTCTCAGTCAGTTAACTCGAAGGCCTTGACCTTATGTTAAGCACTTATTACCTTTGTTAGGCAGGGTAAATCTTATGACCTTTTCCTTACAGGTACATGGAATCAAGAGACTGGTAAAATATTTGCGCAATTTAGTAGCTAGTCATTTTCTCTCAACTCTACTCCATCCTTGTCCTTCTGTAACTCACTTAGGATTGTTTTTAGTTCTCTTCAAGAGTGCCTAGAAGTTTATCTACTGTTTTAACAACTTATTTGAGGAGAAGTTATCTTTCTACAATCCCACGTTCTGCATGATATCACGTCATTTTTATTGCTAAGGCATTTGCAAAGCTAACTTCTTGAATTGAGTACCTTTCCTTCAGAAAATATGCGGTGTCACTCTGCAACCACTGATCCTGGATTTAGAAGAGTATGTTGAACTCTAATAACATTTCATTACTTAATCTGCATCTTTCTTCCATAGCTCTCAAAATATCCAGTACAGAGAAAGACATTGCAATTAGGAGATGACAATTATTACTACTCCCAGTTGACAAATGGCAAAATAGATGTACTTTTAAAAGTTGACCAAGGTTAAAATAGTCTGTTAGTCAAGATTTGATATTCTAAAATTAGACTGCATGGATTGGAATCCAGTAGAAGTAGAATCCAGTTCTGCTGCTTGCTAGCCAAGCAAGTTGTAGAACATCTCCATGTCTCTCTATTATTTCTATAAAATTGGGATAATAATGCCTCCCTCATGGTGTTGTTGTAAGAATAATATTTTATGGTAAGCATTCTGTATGTGTTAGTTCTTCTTCACTTTTTCTCTTTATCAATATCACTGCTGTCACTACCACCACAACCTCATCATTACCACCACCACCATCATCACCACTATCACCCCCAACCCCCTCACCACCTTCACCACCACACCATCATCACCATCACCATCATCATCATCATCACCATCATCATTCAGTTAGTGAATGGCAGCAGCACAAAGAAGACATATATAGCTACTTAAAATTTGGAAAAATGGCCTATGAGTCCTGCAGACATAAATTTGTAACACTAGAAGGACATAGCAGACACAGACTTTGAAAATGAGTTTTGAGCGGCAGTAGAGAGAGACTTTGCCTACACTCTGTGAGGAAAAAAAGGAGACAATCTGCTCCCACAGCCTATAGAAAATGGACAGGAATGTGATTAAAGGTATATATTTTTTCTTTTTCCTTTTTTGGGGGTGGGGGAGGGAATGGAACATATCATCTAAGTTACCATGCCCACCAGAAGGGTAAACTTCTTATAGCTTGGGCCGCTCCTAGGCTCCTTCCTGGAAAGCTGAGGGAATAGCAGGCATGAAGCCTCTAATTATGTTTTATCTAGATCATCCAAAAGTTTGCATCCCTGTAATGCCCTGGGATAAAGTCAATCTAGAAAGAATTTGGCTTAGTGGGAGGGTGGCTGGAAGCAGAGAGCAGGCTCCCGCCTGCCAAGTGAGGATCTTACCAGTTAGACAATGGTGGCAGAGCAGATGACAGTGAGCTCACTGATTTCCTTGGAGAGAAGGGACCAGAGGATTTTCACAGACTGATTTCTTCCCCATCATCTGTTTTTGCAGCCCCCATCAGCATGGAGACTAAGCACTTAAAATATGCAATCAAGCCAGATGTTCCCTTCCATCCCTAATGAAAACTGGCCAAAATGGGGGTTTACAATAAAAAGGCAGAATCTTTTGGCTAGATAATGATTCTGAGGCAGATTCTAGGGAAGAGGACTAAGCCTCCATCTTTCGAAATGTTTTAACATGGAAATAGATATTTAGACCTACAGCCCGTAAATGAGACAAAAAGTTATTGAGCGCCTATTGTAACTTAGTGACTGTAGCAATGATTATTTAATTAATCTTCATGGTAACCGTAGGATTCTCATTCTCATTTAATAGGTGAGGAAACTGAAGCCCATACTTTCCCCAAATCAAACAGTTTGATGCGAACCTAGATCCACTGATTCCAAGTCCACTGCTTCAGAGATACCTGTTTAAGCTCTTGGAGATGTTGCTTTTGGGGGATAGAAGTGGAAACTGACTTTCCCCAGTCCCCCAGCTCTCACTACTCTTGTGTCTAGGGAAAACTCATTCATCCATTCACCTATTCATTCATTAATTTATTCATTCAATAATTTTTGATTATCTACTATTCCACAGGTACATTAAATACAAGGATATAATAATGAAGAAGACAAAGCCTCATCCTCACAGAAATTCCCCATTTCTATTGATATAAAAGATACAATAAACATGCAAAATACATAAATAGATTTCTTCTATGAAGTAGGCAGTGGTAGAAAAAGTAATTGGTGGGGGGTTGGAGGTACTTTACCTGAGGCAGTCAGGGAAGTCTCAGTTAAAGCTGTTATGAGAGAAAGACATCTACTTCATGATCTAGAAGAAGAGCATTCTTGATAGATAAGAAAGCAAGTACAAAAGGCAGGGATAGCAATGAGCATTGCCTATTTTGGAGTAACAGAAAGAAAGCTAGTGAGGTGAAAACACAGTGACAGTGGGCAAGTTTCAGGAGATGGGGTCTCCAAATTGACATGAACCAGATCATCTGAGAAAGGCCTTACAGGCATAGTAGGAAATTTGAAATTTATTCTAAATTCAATAGTAAGGTATTGAAAGTTTCAACCATTGGAGTGAAGTGATCTGACTTGAATGTTAAAATTACCCTGACTGATAGGTGGAGAATGGATTTCAGGAGAGAAAGAGGGAGATGGGTTAGAAGGCTATTTCAATAATCCAGGTGAGACACAGTTGTATAAATTAGGGTGGTAGCAATGGAAATAGAAGGAAATAAAGAGTTGAGATATTCATTAGAGGTAGAACAAAGAAGATTGACCAATAGATAAGAGGGAAAGAGAGAAATTAAACATAATCCCTAGTTTTAGGCTCAAGAAATTGGTAGATGGTGATGTCATTTGCTGAGATGGAAGCATCTCAAGGAAGGAAGTGCATGTGTAACAGGGGTGTGGCATGGCTTGAAATTCCATTGTGTGCGTGTGTGTGTGTTAAGTTTGAGAAGCCTGTTGGAATCAAGTGGGCTTTTGAATATATGAATTTTGTTCTCTAGAAAATGGACTGAGTTGAGAATATAGGTTTGGGAGTAACCAGGATATAGATGGCATTTTGAATCATGGGCTTGCATGAGGCCATCCTAGGAGAGAGTGTGAAGACAGGAGAGTTGAAGACTGAGGGTGGAACCCTGGGGCACTACTTTTAGAGGTCAGGAAGAGAAGAAGAAGCAAAGGTGACCAAGAAGGAGCAACTACTTCGTAGATAACAAGTAAATGAACAAACAGGATAGTGTGGTGTCACAGAAGCTTGGAAAGGAAAGTATTTCTTTTAAATGCTGTGAGAAGAGAGAAATACAATGGAAAGAGTGAAATGACTTTTGGCAATTTGGTAAGATGGAGTAGCTGATGACCTTGATAACAACTGTTTTGTTGGAATGGATGGATTTGAAAGTTCAATTGTAGTGGGTTGAGAGGGAATGGGAGGTGAGAAAGGGGAGAGATGGAGAAAAAGACAACACTCTTCTCAATCCACTCCTAATTACACTTAGTCCCATACCACAAAAGCTAGATATTGACAAAACTTTGAAAAGCCATTTGTTATTCCTAAAATAACTGTGGCAAATGGGGGAAAGCCAATTTTGTGGTTCCTCTTTGTAACTCAGCCCATTTTTAAACTTTTGCTATCAGCAGGTTATTCAATCTATTGACCTGAGAGATTTTTATCCATTTTAATTTTATGGAGATAGAGACATACTAAGTACATTAATATACCTACCACTCCTTACTCATGCTTTCATGGCTTTTTCCTCTTTCTTCGTTGGTCAACTCTCCAACTCCTTATGATTGTTACCTCTATGTGAGCTCCTGTGCAGTTTCCAGATGGTGCTGTGTATTTGTTTGAGTGCTGGACTCTCACTAACATGTAAGCTCCCAGATAGAAGTGCCTGCTGTCAAGTAGGTATGCCTGATACATAGTAGATACTCACTAAACTTTGATTGAATAACTGCTTTTTGGTAATTCTCCTTTAATCTACGTTTATTTGCTTGGTTCTTCTTATACTCTAGGCTGCACACTATATATGGAATATGCAATGTTTCATATAAAAACAGTTTGGGGAGGAGAATCTGATTTTCTCCCCATCCTTATCCAAAATTTCTTGACTCAGCTCTTATTCTGGTGGCATAATACTCCCATGCTATTATTTATTATACCTTCACCTTGTGATTCTCCATTTCTGCAAAGAAGATAAATGAAATTTCTTTACAAAAACCTTGCTTTCTCACATCCTACTGATGTTTCAACCTAAAGGGAAAGGGGGAAATCTGGATGATTCCCCATTAGACGTGTGCTATTAAAATTGTTAATTCCTTGAAATACATGGTTGAAAAACCATCATTTTTTTCCTACTGTGTGTTAAACTATAGACCTGTCACCAGGCAGTGTTCTAGCATGTGGGTACAGAGAAACTGTGGGAAGATCCAAGTGGCACTTAAATTACATTCTCCCTTTGGTTTTAAAGACATTTAGTAGAATTCCAGTGCAGTAGCTTCCATAGAAGAGGGAGCTGTCCCTTTTAGAAGCATCACTGCTGCAGTGACTGAGGGAAAGAAATTAAGCCATCAAAACAGCAGGGTTGGCTTTTCTATCCAGATCATCATGGAATTAAAAGGATGGTAAGATTCTGTGGGCTCTGCTGCACTCTTACAATGGTATTAACTGCTTCACATCTGCTCTAGCACTGGGCAGACTAGTCAGCCCACATTTGTCTAGCTCACCATTCAATGAAAAGTTGTTTCTTGCAAGAAGGCTAGTGTATAGGGAAGACATGGATTTCATGCAGAAAAATCGTTCTTTCTCTCTGATAGCTTCTAGAGAAAGTGTTCTCTGTGCATAAGTCAAAATATTTTTTTCTGACTGCTTAGCATGTTCCACTATTTCCATCTAGGATCTGAAAGCACAGCTGTGTTCTTCCTATCTCACGCCTCACCTTCAGAATGAAAATCCTCCAAGGGGAACGTGGTCACTGACTGCGCAAAATCAAGAGGGAAGAAAGGCACTGTGTTTGTGGTTGCCCAGGCATCTTAAATAGATTCTGTAAAGATCAGGGAGATATAGGTCAGTATCCCTGAATAAGAAGGGATTTCTGGCTGGCACCACTCTCCACTTGTAATATGAGGTATTCTCACACAGGGTAGACCTAACTCAGTCCATTCTGTGATGTTTTTTTGCCTACACTTCTGAATACCATTTATAGTTTTTGAAACTGATCTGCCTGGCTCAGGTAATTTCCATTGCAATGTCTGAAGGAGTTCTTTCTTTACAACTAAAATAAGAGTTGAAATTAATACAATGCTACATAGAGAACTATCACTTAGAGAGTTAAAATTTTCCTCAGAACTGCAGACAGCTAAGTAAACAGTTAACGATCGTAAATTTATAGTACAATTTATAAATATAATGGTGTTAATTTCCAGTTCATACTCAAGAATGGACTGTAAAATATTTAGCCAGTTTTGGCTAAGGGAATGCTCTCCATCTAGCACTTCTGTTATCTTCTTATCTTCTCATAAAACTAAGAGCTTAGATTTATTGAGTGGTTACCACATACATGCACTGCTGAAAGGCTCAATATACATCAAGTATGAAGTGAATACAATTAATGCTGTTTTAGGTGTTAGAAAGTGATACTTAGAGAAGCCAAGCCACTTGCCAAAGTGGCTGAGTTACTCAGGCACATAGCTTGGGATTCAAGCCTGAGCCCTTTGCCTTCAAGGTCCACATGTTCATCTTTCTCCCCCCCTGGGTCTCAGCTCTTGGTGCTGATTCTAATTAGACTGTGAATTCTTTGAAGACAAAGGCCATGTCTTCTTCATCTTTGCATTCCAGCTCATGGTAGGTGCTTACTAATTATGGTTTAAATATTGATTGAATCTGTCTCACGTGGTCTACTTCCCCTCCACATGGTTTGACTTATCATTTCCTTGTATTAGAGCTTTTATACGAACTGAAATGAATCCATGATTTCTTTATCTGGAAGCACACACAGATCAGATTTTAACATAACATTTTTCTATCAATTGTTTCTGCTGTTAATGTTGCGCTAATTCATGAAATATTAGAACTTGATGATGAAGTTCTAAGGTTTCTAAGAAAAACTGCATGATCATCTATTTGTGAATGGCTTCTCTCAGTGGCAGAGAGAGGGGGCTGGGGGAAGTAGAATAAACCCTTCTACACGTTGCCCTATGGTTACTTCATGGATGATGTTATCAAACATCTCCTTTCATTTATGAAAGCAGTCTCCTATCCAACAGTTACTTAACACCTGCTCTATGCAAGGCATCATGCTAGCCTCTATGGGGGATTCAAAGAGGAATTAAGGATAGTCCTTGCCCACAAGCAGCTCACAGCTGAGATATGCTAGAGGAGAGTCAATTGGCGTCTGGGCTCTAGTAAATCAGTGGCTCTCATTTGCAGTACATCTTATTCATCACAATCAGGGAACATTTAGTGAATGGTCATTGAGCACACACATTTCAGTAACAGAGATTTTAGTCAAAATGACTAATCAAAGTAGACAAAATCTATAGCTCATCCTGCCCTGAGTCCTTTCTCCCTTCCAGGGAAAGAACAACTTTTGTCAACTGAGCAATAGAGCACATGTACAACTGGCTACTGGATCAAATGTGACAGGGTAACATTTATTTGTGTATTATCAACCTCTATTTATTTGGCTTTTAATATAGATTGCTTTGTCCTCTACAGAATTTTTTCAAGGTTCTCCTCTTTCGGCCTTTCCTTTCAGCTCACCATTGTCTTTTATGGACACCCACACATACTAGGATTATAATCATTCAAAAGATTTGAAGATCATTCTTTCTTCTTTTATCCTGGATTTCTCCCTCAAGTACATTTAATGTTGAAGTGAATGATATACAACTTCAGCTCCATGAGGCAAAGAGAAATTTGACCACCAGCAGCTTTCCTTTCCAGGTGAACATAATCTCCCTGCTTATTTGGAAATGAAATTAATGTTAGTTGCTGGGTCCAAAAGCAGATGGAATCTTCATCTGCTAGAAGCCCTTGGTTCCCATCTTTAGCCTTAATTTCAGAGGCCAACCTACATGCTGCCTCAGCAGAAAGTGAATCACATATTGGATGTAGGACAGAATTTTCATAAGAGCATTTGAATGTCTTCATATTGTTTTGCTGCTTAGATTAATCTAAGCCTACTTTTGATTTCTAATGTCTATAATCTCAATTTGGGGTCCTATTGGTCCTTTGTTCTTCCAAGGTGTGTCTGAGGAAATGCCACGAGTTTTAATGACCTCCAAAAAGATATCTTTATGATTCTTGCATGTCAGAGTAAAGTTAGGTTCAGCTCCCAAGAAAATTATTGCAGTTGCATGGGACTGCCCTCTGGGGAGGAGGAATAATGGGCACAGCCATGGGAGAGCTGTAGCAGCAACATGCCACTCTCTGGCCATGGGTGCTTTCCAAGTGACTTAAAATTGAAGTTAAGGCACGAATCAACAAGTAAGTTCTGAAGAACAAACAAACAAAATGGTATAAGCAATTAGTTCTCCAGCAACAACAACAAAAAGTAAGTAAACAAAAACACAACTTTGTGCTCAACCTAATGTAGGACTTTAAGTTTATCCTCTCCTTCACCACCAAACATTATGCACCCCACTATCCTTTTAAAATAATGTGAAACCATTCCTTCTGGAGGGCTACTAGAAGTCAGGAAAGACAAGTCTTCTGTAGCAGTTACAGTAAATGATAGAAGATCTGGACCGAAAAGACCAGAGCTAGCATCTAGTTCAGAACTTTGATTTTATAAATGAGATTTTAGAGAGGTTAAGTGAATTACCAGAGCTCACATAGCTAGTAGGTGGCGAAACACAGCCTGAAACCAGGTTTTCTGCTGCACAACTCCATGTTTTTTCCACTGCCATCATTTTGTTTTGATTTCTTTTTTTTTTAAGCCTGCTTGAAAATGGACATGGCTGAAGCACTTGTGTAATCCATGTTGGCCATTCTAAAAGCTGATGCGGTCCTGTAGAGACTAGATGCACTGGTGGCTGCATTTCCTCCAACATGCCTTCATATTTTCAGTGGGGCACATTTCAAAAATTGCATTTGAATTTCTATTCTTCTGCAGTTCTCTAGTACCATTCACATCTCTAAATATTGGCCTCTGTTCTCTCATCTGCTTTTGGAAGCAAGAATTACCCAACAAAATAACAGGAATTGCCTCTCACATACTGAGGCTTATTTTCAGGGGGAATTTGGCTGACTCTGGAGCATCCTGCTTGGCATTCAGGGATGCTGTACCTGCTGAGGGGTGGAGGAGGAATCAACCTGAGCCAGACCTGTCAACTCCCTTTAGGGACTCTGACTTCTTGCCCAAGACAATGGTAATGTTGACAACTAAAGTTTATTACAGCCAGGGGCATCTAAATCACAGCCTTGTTCTCTGTCAGGGTCTATACGCCAAATTATCCAAGGCCTCAGCTCTTAGGTCATCATTCTCATGGAAATAACCAAATTTTATCTATCTAGATGAGCCTAAATAACCTCAACTTTGAGTCAAGAACTACTTTAAAGTAGATAAAATTCGAGATAATTCTAGTAAAATCTCCTGGCTTCTTATTGGTATACCAATGTCCAGAGCTAAAAAAGTAATAGTCTTGCTTTAGTTTATATTGGTTTGACCAGATCTAGAGGGTCTGTGTTCACTGCAGCCACTATACTTTATGAGGTATATTGATAATTGAAGAGAATTAAGCAGAAGTGATCAGGCTGATGCTAGAATGTGAAATGTCATCAGAGTAATCATTGAAGACTTGGCTGGATTTTAGCCTGGAGGATATAATTAGAAGAACCACAAGGACTTTCTTCATGTATTTGAAGATTGATTAGGTTTGTTCCGTATGGCCCTAGAGGACAAATATGAAAGTACAAGAAGGAAATTATAAAGAGGCACATTTTGGTTCAATGCAACAAAGAACATTGTGGTAGGGAGATGACACAAGCAGTAAGCTCTCTAGCAGTGGGGATAAGCAATGGGAAACCAATGATTAACCCAGAAGTGGTGTTGTGGAGGGAATCAAGCATTTAATGGAGGATTGGGCTGGGTGATTCCAGAGCTGTGTGTTTCATGGAACATTACTACTACAAGGTTATTCACTACAGAGAGCTGGTCATAAGATAAATATATTTGGGAAATAAATATACTCTGTTTATTTGTGGAGATACATGATTCATATTAAAAGCTATAAATTAGCTTAATCTAGATTTTTCCCAATACATTTGGTTATCGTGACTACCTGTTTTTGAAATAATTACTATTTATACACTTTAAACACTGGGAAATACTTTCCTTTATCTTCCTACCCTGAGATTTTATATATCAAGAAATTCCCAGTTCTTGAAAATAGACATGAGTGATGTGATGGCCGCCCTTCTTAACTGTGATGTTGCCGGGAACGAGGGTGTTACTCTAGGGCTCCGTGATTGATATAGGGTTGGCTTGCTTATGTTCTCTGAGATCCATGTGATTACCTAGATTAATTTTAAAGAGAGTTAATGGAAGTCATGCAGATTGTGACGGCCAGGAAGAACATAAGTTCGTAGGAATTGATCTGTTTGAGGAAATTTCTGTATGGGACATCCCTGGGCAAGTCCACTCATTTGTTATCAGTGTTTCTTTGAGAGCTGCTGAGAGGTATCACAGTTCCCAGAGAGGCAATTAAAGAGCACACAGTGCAAGTCTCCAGGTGCTGAGGTTTGTGACTAGAGACTTTTAAGTGACTCTCATGAGTGGAGGTAGCATCGTTTTGTGGTTTTTCTGTTAGCTAGATCTTTCAGACTTTCACTAAAGCAAATGACAAAAAAATTCTCTAATGTACAGTGAATTCTGGTAAGCAGAGGTCCACCTTTTAGTACTGTCAGAGGTAGAAGGGGGTTTTCAAAAAGAGAGAAGCAGAGAGGTCAGGATTCTTGAGTTGTTCCAGTCCAAGGTGATGGCTGGCATGCTACATATGAAGGACATAGAGTGAGTTTGCTCTATTTGAGTAGCATGCTTTCTAAAGCATAGTGGGAACTGTGGGTAGTGAGACTGAGATGGGAGAGAAGGAAGGTCTTGACTATCGGAAGGAACTGGGATTTGTCCTACTGTGTTAGGAGAGGGTAGTGGAGTGAAATGTCCAAAGTGTACTGGAGAAAGTTTATCCTGGACATTAGGTGGACAAGATCAGGTTCAGAAGCCGACGAGCCAGGACCATACCACTAAGCAGTGCACCCCTTCTCAAAGAGAGAGAAATTAGCTCTGGGTGCTAAGCTCAGAGAGATGTCAGCGGATTCATTTTTTTAGATAGTGACTCAGCAGAAGTATAACCTGGACTACCAGATCCTGTCCCTTCCTCCAGCCCTGAACCTGAGCTGCCATTGTATACATGGGACTAAACCAAGAGTTCGGGAGCTAGCACAGATCCTGACTAATAGAGAGGGCATTCATCATACATTGTGGGTGGAATTTCAGTCTGCAGCTCACCTTGTAAATGCATTTCCTTACGGGATTTAATCTCTCATCGTGAAGGCTATTAGGGATTTTGTCACAGGCTGCTTTGGCAATTAGTTCAGAATAAACTGAGAAAACTGCAGGGACTGCTGAGGAGACTTTAGCCTTTGCATTTGCAGCACTTTTATTTTTTAAAGTGAAATAATGACTGTGTTTAAAGTGTACAGAGATATTTATAAAAGTGATGAATTTTCAAACTGTTCTGAGGAGATGTAGTACAGAAGAGAAGGGAAAAATTCTGCCAACCAACCTGCATCAGCTCTTCTTTATTTCATTTGTCAAGTTACTGAGTTTTACTTCAAACATCCATGATTTTTGTTAAGTCCATTACAATGTTAGGTAGAGAGCTGAAAAGAAATTAATTGAATCTTTAAATGTTAGTGAAATTTAATCTTACTACTCATCATTTTGAAGTAAATAGCTTGGTTGTTAACAGTTTAGAACCTGCTGTAGCTCTAGGGGAGAAAAATCCTTCTCCTCCCAGAACAGGAAACCCCTCAGAAAGCCAGACCCTGCAGCTCTCTCTCTGACCTCAGGTAGAAGGAAGCTGCCTCGTAAGGCTTGGCTCTGTTTCAATAGGCCATGTGGCCTGAAAAAGGTAATTGATTTCCGTTACTTTAATTAACAAAATTTAATTTTGTATCTAATGAGGGAGCCTGGGTGTGACACAGTAGATGGCACAAGTGCTGGCTCCACAGTTTCAGGGGGCGTGAGGATGACCTGGGCCCTGCGAGGAGGTAAGGGGGCAAACAAAGGACCCTTGAGCCACAGAGTCATGAGAGCCAGGTGACTGCACCGGTGAGCACACCACTCCACCTCTCTTAGGACTTTTCCCAGCCCTCATTGGAGAGGACGTGGGATTTGTTTTCCCATGTGATGCTAGGTTCAGAAGTTCATCACTCCTCCTCATGAGGCCCCAAAGCTAATCAATCTCAGTGAAAGCTCAGAAATGCCTGAGGTACCATTGGAGCCCCCTCCAAACTCCTCCAACTTGAGCTTCAGGTTCTCATCCCCTCCTGTTACCCAATTGCCTTCTCGTAAGCCGGCATGGTCCTGAGCCAGGACTAGCTCAACTGCAAGAGGCTCAACTCAAGTCCTTTGTCTTTGCAAAGGCAGGGCAGGGCCCCCAGCTGTCCTCCGCCTCTAAACTGCCACTCCTTCTCCCTCCCTTTTCACAGCTCCCCAAGTCCCACATGTTCCCCAGCCTCAGCACCTGCTCCTCCTGGGGATGACTTGCAGTCAGCCTTGTTTATGTGTCTGGCATCAGTAGGCGGCAGGGAGATTTGCTCCTCATCGGTTTGATCAATCTTTCTGCTGTTGAAGCCTCTCAATGAGTTGAAAGTGATTTTCCCTGTTATATGTACAGGTAGGAGGGGATCGCTTTCAATTTCTAGTACAGCGACAGCAGCACTCTATCAAGTTGTTGCTTTGCATAACCATGAGCGCAGGGCGCCGCGTTTCAAGTGCACGTGGAGTGATGGTGATGCTTGACTGTGTGATCTATCTTAGCCCTGTTTGCTGGTGTGCCTCATGTCACAAGCACAGCTATTTCTAGTGCATTAGTTCTCCTCTTCCCTCCTGGGGTCTCTGAAAAGCGGAAGGCCTCTGGGATAGTTAAAAGGAGAACTGCGGAACTGCTGTGATTAGTTCTGATGCCTTAGGAAGTTAATGCCTACCCAAGAGGTATCATAGGGAGCCTCACAGCTGTCTTCCTTCCTTCCCTGGAAACACATTTTCACTCTCCTTAAACACGTTCAGACAACTTCCTATGAGTTCTCTTTTGTGGGACCCAATAAAAAGCTCTGCTTCTTCAGGCTGGGTGGTATTCATTCCTGGATCTGAATCATAGGAATAACTTTGCAAAAGCATTTTAAGGGAGGCTAATTCTTCTTTCTCCTGCAAAACCAAAGGACACAATCTGGGATTGTCTACAAGCAGGCCTTCCTATGGAATGCTCCACCAAGTGTTGTGTTTTCACCCTAACTCCACAGGTGAAGGGGAAATAGCATCGCCCAAGGCAGTATGAAAATCATTTGGAGGGTAGGACCTCCTGCACCACTTGCTTTCATCAAGGGGATGCAGGTAGACTTAGATTCGGATAGCAATAAGTTGCTTATCTTGTCTAAGTGTCTCACTTTACAAATGAGAAGGTTGAGACCCACAGAGGCGAAGTCATTTTTTGAGGGCCCAGATCCTGTTATTATCAAATTAAAATTAGGGTCAGGATCTTTTTTATTTACTTATTAGAATTCACTCGTGTGTTTGTTTAACAATTTGAGATTGACTATTCATTGAGCACCCATGGTGTGCCAGGAAAGCAGAGTTCTAGGTCTTGGGAATCCAGAAATGAACCAAATAAATAGAATTCCTGCTCTCATGGAGCATACACTCTGGGAGTGTGTGTAAAGGCAGAGAAATAAGTAAATCAGTACATAGATGCTGTCAGCAGCATCAATGCTATCAAGAAAACAGAGTGAGGGATAGAAAGTGCTGGGAGTGCCATTTCATAGGAAGCATTAGGGCAGTCTCTCTCGAACACTGCATTCCACAGAGACATATCAGAAGCAGAGGAGCAGCTGTGTGGCCTCCTGAGAGGAGACTGTTCTAGACAGAGGGAATAGCGATTGCAAAGGTCCTAAATTCATGATTTTTTCAGTCTTTATCACAGAAACTGGTGTCTAGAATATATATATTTTCATATATGTATACATTTAAGCCTCTCTCTCTTTCTCACACAGACACACACACACATAAAGACACACACTGGGCTAGAGTGGTTATACAGGGATCAGGTGTTTAAAAAAAAAGAGGAGGTGAGTGGAAATGTTCAGGACTTACAGACTGTCGATGGACCTGAGGTGGAGCTGACTCTAGCACCTACCACGTAACCATCCATTCTTGCTCTACTCTAGGGTGGGCAGGCTGGGAAGGGAACTGAGAAGCGCATTTTTAACAGCTGGAATTGGGCACCAGCACTGTGTGCACCTGGATTATCTGAAGAATAAAGTGACACTCTCTGGGGCTTGGAGGTTGGTTCTCAGTTTCTGTTCCTCATGTATCTAGAGGCCAGTGCCAGCAGATAAGACGGAATGATGTCCTTTTGCAATTCACAGAGTTCTCACTGCCACATAAACAAAGGCAGCATTTATAGGCACATCTGGGTAGTCTTCAGAGTTGTAAAAAAAAAACCAAAACAAAACACTTTTTTTAATGCAAACAGAGCACCAAAGATTCTAGGGAGCAGAGGGCATGTGGTTTGACTCAGCTGTGTGTGGCATTAAAGGAACAGGAGATTATGGCCCGCCTGTTCATTTTCTCTCATGGAGTTTTTGTAAGGCTTGGGGGTTAGAATGTTCTCAAGAGCTCCACACCATGCTGATCTAATTCAACAGGGCTTTTGTTGTGTACCTCATATTGGCAAGATTCTACAATGGATACAAAATAATACAACCCAGTTTCCTTTCTCAAATGGTTCCTACTCTCTCCTAACAAGGTGGGGCATAGACATAAACATCAGGGGCCAACACACAGTGACTGTGATTACGTGCCATCAGGCCCAAGGAGATGAGGGTGGCCTTGGATTCTCCCGAGAACATTGCAGAACAGGCTGGACTTGAGTCAGTCTCTGAGGAATGGGTAAGATTCAAATAAGGGGAAGATAGAGCAGGCCAGATAGGAGGAGTGAATCTGAGCATGATTTATTTCATAGGCTGATGAAGAGGATGGCCAGAATGGAATGGGGGCTCTCTTGGGCACAGAGGGAGCTGTGGTGAAAAGGTTGGGGGGTTTGAGTGAGCTGGTGGGCTGGCTGCCATGCCCAGTAGAGAGCTTAGTGGTCAAGGGCATGGGCTATGGGGATCAACCACCTGGGTTCAAATCCTGGCTCTAATACTTACTAGCTGCATGACCTCGGCAAATTCTATAACCTCTCTGACAATAAGTTTTTTTTTTTATTTTTAAAATGAAGAGATATCTAATTTAGAAAGTTGCTGTACAAGTTAAAAATAATATATGTAATTTTGTAATATACGCATAAAAATGTCTAGCATATAGTAAGTACTTAATAAAAGTCATCTACATTAATAATAAAACCAAATTTTGCATGTAGTGAGGGTGGGAGGGCATCACAGATAGTCGAGTAGAGTTGTAACTCAACAGAGGAGTAGAAGAGGGAGGTCGTGTTAGAGAAAGACCGCTCTGATGTGGGCAGGTGGTGGTGTGAAAGGAGGATGTCACCAGCTGAGAGGTGAGAGAAGCATTGCAGGCCGGGCCTGCTCGGGCTTTGCACCTGGGCAGGAGCTACAATAGCAGGGAGGAGGGGGAGAAGCTCGGATTTATTTGAGAAAGGTATTGGCAACCTCCCTCTCGAGAAAAGTCACCTCCTTGAACATCTATTCCCAGCTTTAAGGCTCACATGGAGGAAGTTGAGGGAGACCGGTGGGGAGATGGCTGAGGGTACACACGGTCCTCACACTACTGCCAGGCCAGTTCCTCGTGCATGCACAAAGCCTTTTCCAGCAGGAATACTTCTTTCCAGAGCTATTTCTGTCAACCCAAAGATTATAGGGATGGTTGAGGGTGAGGCCGGAATGAAGCACCTTTTCGAGCTTCTCTCCATTATTTGGACCGATCTTACCAGCTTCAGCCCTAACCAAAGCAGTCACTTCAGATGCTTTTCACCCAAGCCCTGCAAAGAGCTCTCCTGCAGCACGTTAGCTGGCCCGAGGGACTGGCAGAAGGGATATCTCACTGTCGGCCCTCTTTGTGGAAGAAAGTTGAACCAGAGTTCAGGAGCTGAAACAGCAGGAGAACCGTAGCACTGGCCAACACCCCCATCAGCCTCAATTCCCTCTCATCTGTAGCATAATTCCCCAGACAATCATGGTACTGAACCCCGCCCCAGGGGACAGGGCATCACCCAGCTGTGTTAGTCACCAGGGTGCAGGGTGACTGGAAAAACGGTGCTTTTAGCAAGAGATCTGGTGGCAGGTAAGTGCCTGCTGTGCTGTTTTCAATATCACCTCTGAGATGAATTAAGTGTCTAAAGACCTGCAAAACTGCAGCACTCACAGGCTGTCATCTAAACAATTTTGTTCAATGGAAGAAAACAAGCTCCCTGTCCGCTGGTGGTCATCTTCTGATTCTGTAGAAACAGTAGCTAAGCTGATGGAAAAGGAGAGAGCAACAAAGCCCTCTTCGCCCATCAATGATGAGCTGGAGGTCTAGTGAACCACAGGATCTTTGTTCTGTTGCAGAGTACAGGTGGGGTGCTGGGGCTTCAGCCGGTAGCAGAGCCTGGCAGAGGAGCTAAAAGCTCTCCAAGTGGGAGACAGAAAATGCTTCAGGCATCTGAGTGTTTGGAAATGGTTAGTGGGGCCGAGTGTGTGGGACTCTGCAATTTCAGAAGAGAGCCTTGATATTTTTATCATCTTATATTGATTTAACATCCTCCCCTTTTTATGTGTTTGAAAAATTCTAAAGCAAGTTTAGGGGTTTCTGTGTACCAGATTTTGCCTTGGGTTGAAACCTAGCCCAGGTGCCCTTTCTTTGAGTTCTACTTGGAGTTCCCTTTTACATGGAATTTTGGATAAAGAACTGCTATAAAAGTGGCCTGGTGAGGTGAGGAATGAGAATTGCCAGAAATGAGAGCTGGATTCCCTTATTCAGAAGTCAGTTGACTGTAGAAGATGTAAGGCTTCTTCCCGCAGCAGATAAAGGGACTAAAGTGATTGCTGATTTCCCCAAATAGCTCAGGAACCCACAGTGTGTGTCACAAGCTTAGGCAACTGAGCTCTCCATCCCTGTTGTTGCCTTGGCCCTGGAGGCGAACTCTGCAAGCCTCCTGCCTGAATCCATGGTTCCCCAGGCAACTGGGCTATTGTTTCGGTGCCTTGTGAGACCAGACATCTTTTCAGTGGATATTTATCACCAGCAGTGCAGCAGGTGAGTGGGCCAGCAGGGGGTGGCCTTCAGAAAAGAAGGGGGCCTTTGTACCCCTGAGACTGCGGAGAGGCCTGCGCAGGTGACAGGTGTACAGGAAAGCTCTCCAAATGGTGGCTGACTCCTTGGCACCACTTGCCTTAGGAAAAGTAAAGGAGTTATTGACATTTCATGTCTTGCTTATCATATCTACAAAGGAATAGTCTGACCCCAACTATTTCTACTGTCATAAAATATCTTTCCAGGGCATGAGAAGTGTGTATGTGTGTGTGCGCGTGCGCACGCACGCGCGCACATTTCGTTTTTCCCTCTAAGATGCTGTGTCCCATGTTAGGTAGTTCTTCATTATACATTCCTTTGGTTCTCTCTTGCCCTTGCAAGTTGAGCAACCTTAAAAATTGGATGCTTCTCACTGGTTCTATAATGAAGTAGCAATTTGTCTCCAGATCCAAATCCAGATGTAGCTATGCTAACTTGAAGCCTGGCCTTGAGCATCTGGAGAATGTTAAATATCTCTGGCTGTAGGAAATACTTGGATGTCACAAAAAAGAGGAAAAAGTCTTCATGCCTTTTAATAACATGCAGAGGTATGAGGAAGTGAGGAAGGAGAGATGCAAAGAGCAAGGACAGTCACTAAGATCAGAACCTCTGACAGCAACAGCAGCCCACCTTTCCTTCCATCTCCTTCTTATCCCTCCAAGTGAAATGCTAAGTTTAGGATGGGAAATAAATTATTTTTTTAAGTTACTATTTTCTGAATTTTTTACTATGTTTCAGGCACTGGGACTTTTCTATTTCTGTTATCTCATTTAAATATCCCAACCCTATGAAAGAGGTTTTACATGAACTCCCATCTTAAAAGCAATGATGCCACATCTTAGAGACATTAGGTACCTTGCAGGGCATGCAGTTATTCAGCATACAAACTTTAACCTAGATTTGCCTGATCCCATATCCTAAGCTCTTAGCCAGTAGATCCTACTTCTTGAGTTTGTCTTTTTTTTTTCCCCATTAAGAAGAATTAAAAATTTTGTGAGACCTAAGAGGCTAAAGTGGTGTCCAAACGTTCTTCTGGCTCCCGACCTCTGTGTCTTACATCTGGGGGTCTCCTCCTCTCTTCCTAATTCCCATGGTCAGCACTGTTCTGAGACAGGAGGTCTAGTTAACTCTGGCCCTATGCTCCGTGGGCTCACCATCAAGCAGCCTTTCCTTCTTATCTAACTTTGATTGGTCCTGATAACAGGCCTCTACTCTGCTCTGAAGTCCGTTTCCACAACAATACCAATTCTACTCCCTGAACTGGTTGCCTAGGTTCATTCTGGGATAGGCATCCTGCTTGCTCTTACTGGTCCCCCTCCAGGAACTGGAATCTCTCCCTGGCTGCATCCTGCTCCTTTCAGACAGAGCCCCTACATGGAGACTCCCTTCTCTCAGGATCTCCATAGCTATTCTCATCATGTGACAGGACACCCTGAACCTGTACTGAGTACCTCCAGTTGTCAGCTTCCTGCTTGGGCATCAGCAGGCCGTTAGATAGATTCTGGGGAGCTGCACTTGCCATTAGCGTGAACCTCCACTGTCCATGCAGAACGACCCATGTGGCTGGGCCAGCGTTGCTGCATCCTGGTATGGGTAATTGCCCAACATGCTCTGTCTTAAGGAGATTCAGAAAAGAGAGTGAAGATGATGCTGAAGATTTAGAGGGTGCTTTTCAGTGGTTGAATTAACTGCTTTTCTGATTAAAAGTCAACTTATCCTCTAGTCCAGAGGCCTTCATTGAAAACTAGATTTTAGGGAGGCTATGGACCCTTAGCTTCCTCTACTCTCTGTGACACCATGACCTGCGGCGTCTGTCAGCACCAGCAGCACCAGCAGCAGCCTCTCAGGCAGAGGCTCCGATTTCACTGGGAAGCTTCCAGCAGGTGAGGCAGCCCAGGGTGAACGCTGCAAAGAAAAGTCTGCCTGTTCTTGCTCTGACAGCAATGTTCTGGCTACTTGTCAGGTATGAAGTGTTGACATAAAGTACTGACACGAACACCAGATTTGGAGTCAGAAAATCTAGGTACCTAGTCCACTCTTGCCACTGTGTGTGACTTTGAGCAGATCACTGCCTCTTGGCCTGAGCTTCCTTTTCTATACAAATGAAGAGTGATATGGACTTGCCCTTCACAAAAGATGGCTACAAGGATTAAATCATTGTTTCTCAGCGGGGGGTGATTTTGCTGCCAGGGAACATTTCACAATGTCTGGAGAAATGTTCGATTGTCACAACTGGACTCAGGAGTTGTTACTGGCATCTAGAGGGTAGAGGTCAGGGCTGCTGCTGAACGCAAGCACAAGAGAGCCTCCCACAACAAAGAAGAATCCAGCCCAGCATGCCAGGAGTTCAAGTTGAGACAGGAATTCATTTAATGTGTTTCAGATGTCAGGGTCCAGCCACAAACAGATTGCGGAGCCTACCGGGAGGTAAGAGCAGAGGACACACGAGCAATAGATCTTGTTCCTGCTGCTCCCTCTCAGCTCCACCCAAAGATCACCGCAAACTGGCTGAAGAGTGGCCTCCACAAACCCTCTCCCAGAATGACTTGGAGGCCACAGGTTAATCCTTTTCAAAGTGCTGAGTCTCTGCGCAGCGGGCACTTTTGATTTACGGGAATGTGTGACTGCAGACTGCCCCTGGTCTCTGACCTTCGTACCCTTTGGATGGGGGGAAAGTTACTTGAGCTGTGGGTAAGAGGTCAGATTTAGGGCACCTTAGACTTGAGCCTGCACCCCTGTTCTGTCACCTACGACCAAACTGAACATGAATGCATTGTCTGATTTGTTTGAGCCTCAGATTCCCTACCTGTAAATTAGAGGATAAACTGTTTAGCATGGTTCCTGATGTAAGTAAGAGCTGAATGATAGTAGCAGTTATTGTTGTTGTAATTGGTTTTATTAGTATTATTATTGGTAATGCTAATATCTTTATTTTTGTCCCCATGCTATGAACTGAAATCTTTTTACCTATTGAAAGAGAGATCCTATATTCTAGTGATTCTCAACCCTTGATGCCTAATAGAGTCAACTGAAAATCTTTTTAAAAATATTGATGCTTGGGCCCTACTCCATGTGCATTCAGTTGATTTCTCTGGAGGCTGGGCCTAGGCATAGGTTTTTGTTTGTTTGTTTTTCCAAAGCTCTCCAGGTAATTCTTATAAATAACCAGGCTTGAAAACTGATTGTATCATGCAATATTCCTGGCCTAACTCTGCTGAGGACCTGGATGGCATTGAATATTCTGATAGACACTTGGGAAGAGGCAGAGTAGAGGGTGTATTCCAAACTTCTTGAGCCATTCTATATCATTGTCTCCAATACATAATCTAGAATGGTCACTTCCTTCCTCAACAAACTCCTAGGAGGACTCATTCTATGTGCACCTCCTCTTGACCCCTCTCATTATTGGAGGAAAGCTCGAGCAGATCAAAGCAAGGGAAGAGACCTTCATAATTTACATTTGTAAGCTTAAGTCCATCTTAGTTGCTGGTGATTAACATGACTTACCAACAAGATATTTCATGTGTCCTGTACTTTATACATTAAATTTCTTCATGCTTATCAATTTATCTTGTCTGTGGGTGGTCTGAAGTCACACGTCCAGTAAGTTATGTGATGCCCTACGGGTGTTAGCTAATGCTACAATGGCAATAATATTGTAATATAAATGTATCAAATCCATATGTTGTACACCTTAAACTTACACAATGATGTCAACTATATCCCAATTTTTAAAAAGTGCCTTCTACAGAGACTTAGAGCTTCGGTAAGGATTAACTTGAGGGCCTCCAAAGGGTTTGTGGAAACCATTCTTCAGTTGGTTTGGGGTGGACTTGAAACCTGGTCCTGATAGGGAGCGGTAAGAATAGTTCTGTTGATTATGAGCTGGCTCTCTGCTCTTATTGCCTGGTAGGCTCCATGAGAGCAGGGCTCAGTCTGTTTGTTCTGAACCCTGACATCTGAAAAGAGCCTGATGACATTTTTTTAATGGAAAAATTAGCACTATGACCATGCTTTTTGTTGGTTGTTATAAATACAAATCAAATGTAGGAAAAATTCAGGAAACAAAGAAAAGATGCTACATGTATTTTTTAAAATAATAATGAAAAAGTAGAAGGACAAGTAGAGATTAATTCTTCACAGTTGCTAAAATTGCAAACAGAGATAAAGTAGAATTTTAAAATAACAGACCTCAAGTCACAATAGAGATAAAAGGTTAAGAGTTATACAATAATATATGAGATTTAAAGATAAAAGGCTTTGAAAGCCAAGGAGGCACAAGAGTAAAAGATTAAGACAAAAGGCTAAACCCATAACATAAAAAGTTAAAAACAAAGAAGTATGTAAGATTAAGAAGAAGAAATAACTAAGGAAAAAATAAAATTAAAAAAATTATAGAAACTCTTGTAGCATTTTTTTAAATGAAGGGTTTTTTTGTTTTGTTTTGTTTCTGTTTTTGTTTTTAAAGAAATAAGCTAGTGCTTAA
This sequence comes from Tapirus indicus, assembly GCA_031878705.1. Classification (NCBI taxonomy): domain Eukaryota; kingdom Metazoa; phylum Chordata; class Mammalia; order Perissodactyla; family Tapiridae; genus Tapirus; species Tapirus indicus. The sequence continues at coordinate 82,086,226 of CM062924.1, read as the reverse complement.
AAATCAGAGAGAATGAGAAGGAACAAAAGAACAGACTGCAGTTAGAAGCAGACACGGGGTGAAGGCTGTAGCTACGGCCTTGGGTAGCTCTGAGCGTCCCATGGAATCTCCGTAGAATGGCAGCTTTCGTCCTGGGTGGGGACTGGGAATGGGAGCAGTGCGGGGCCCTGATCTCCCAGAGGCAGGCCTGCAGTGGTGTGCTCCGTGTCAGTTATCCCCATCAGCCCTCCTGCTAAGGGCCTGATGTGGGGGACCCTGGCAGGCCAGAGCCTTGTGAAATTCACCAGCTTCCTTAGGTACAGTGAGGTAAATGAGATCTCAGGGGTTCTGACCTCACAATGCCGGTTCTTGCTGAGTCTGCTCCTCTCATCCACTTTGCTCATTCTTGAAACTTCCGTCAGAATAAGGCAACATAAAGGTTCATGAGTAACCAAATCCCCTTCTCTTTCGTTTTTATTCCTAGATCCTCACTTTATCTATGCTAATTTCTATGGAAAGCACATAAAGGGAAATCCTTTGTAATAATTTGGACTTGGATTAAAATTCCAGCTTTGTCCATTTTCAGCTGTGTAACTTTTAAACAATTTTTTAACTTCTTTGAACTTCAGTTGCCTCATTTAAAAAAGACGGGGAATAAAAAATGTCTATCTCTCTTAATTATGCAAATGAAATATTTTCTAGGTTGTGAGCTAGTCAAGGCCATGATCCATTTCTTATTTGCCTTTGTATCCTCAATACTTGGTAAACTGCCCAGTATATTTTAAGTGTTCAGTGCCTGTCTGGTGATAATAATAATAAAAGCTGATTTTTTAGTAATGCATTACTGTATGCCAGGAATTATGCTACACATTTTACTCTGAGTACATCAATTGACCCTTATAACACATGCACACAAGGTTTGCAATATCATTATCCCACTCTACAGATTAGGCTTAGAAGTTAAGTAACTTGCCCAAAGCCCAGCTAGTTTCGAGCTTTTAACCATAATTTAACAAGTGTCCAGGTTTTTAGCAGGATGGGAGTTAAAAGACACGTTGAGTGGGAACTGAAGAATGGCTGGAATAGCCAGCACACCCTTGCCGTAGACAGTTCTCTGGAGCTGTGTCCCCAATACCTCAAGGCGTCTTGCCAATGCTTGTGTTTAAGCCCTGCAAGGAGAGCACTGCACTGGGGGCCCTGTGCCGCTTTGATCAGGACCCGGGTGCACTTCACTCGCAGTCTCAGGTAGACGCCATTTATTTGGCCTCAAAGAGGGATCTATGCCTTGGGTCTTAGGGTCTTGGACTCTCCGCTGCAGCCCTCTTCTACTGGGCAGTATCAAATGGCCATTCTCTGTCTGCCTGTCATGGGGAGTGGAGCTTCTGTGCTGCTCAGAGGGTTGGGAACTATGAAACTCAGGTCCACAGAACTCCCCATGTCCACTTGGCCTTCAGAGAGAAGTTAGGTAGATATGCTGACTGAGAGAGTTAGAAGAGAAAATGAGCATAAACTAACCAGATGGAAGGATAGCTGTATGTAGGGCAGATTAACAGAGCCTGAGAGGCCCTGTCTTAGGGAATCGAATGCTAACTCCACAAGTTTTTTCTCTCACCTCTCTGTCTAGGAGTCTGACTCTGGAGAATTACTTTGAGCCATCACCATTCCAGATGGAAATATAAGGCCATTTTATCCCTGCAGTTAGCTAAATTGGAGCATAACCACTAATCCCAGAGTCTAGCATAAACGACATGCCAAGATATACCAAATGGACCCTTCTAGTACATATTGGGGACTTATGAAAGTAAAACACTCTCTATCCTCCCTCCTGCCAACACACAAACACACACACACACGCACACGTACACACACACGTACACACAAACACACACATCTTCTCTTCCTCTGTTTCTCGCACAAAGGAGGCAAAATCAGGTGGAATAAACTATCCTAATTGTTTCGGGAGGGAAAGAAGATTTAGCTATGAAGTGACAAGAAAATAAAGCAGCAAGCAAAACAGGTTCAGGATTGCACTCAGTTTTGCTGAGGAAAACAGGAAAAGATGAGCAAGAAACGAGGCTTAATTTTAATGAAGGGAAATTTGCTGCTAAGCAGAGAGATTGCAGGAAGTGGGAGTGCACGGGCTTCACTGAAGGGCAGGTCCTTGCTTTCTATTGTGACAGACGAGATTTTGTTCTTTAAGCGACAGCCTGAGAACACAAAAGACTGAAGAACAGAAAATGCTGGCTGCAGAGGACACTGGGGACGTCTGCATGCGGACGAGGAGGCCCACTTTCTTCCTGGAGGAGCTCTGGGGAGGGCGAGTGAGGACAGGCCTCTCTCTCTGTAATTCCTACTTTCCTTCCATCTGAGCACTTTGAACATGCAAAAGATGCTGCAGATCGTGGTGAGGATTCATCTCTCTTCTCCAGAGAACCTTGATCAGATTTCCCAATCATGGGATCCTGGGATATCTTAAAAACCTCACTACCGTTTATTACCTACTAATGGAATTAAAAATTTTTATATAAATACATATAAATTCTAATATATTAAAAGTAGGATATACAGATCCTACTTTTATATCATATATATATGATCTCACTATTTTTTGGTTCTTTCTGCATTTTGATAGATGTTAAACGTACTTCAGTGGGAATGGAGTTTTGTCAGAGTAAAAGGACAAAAGGTAAATTGTCTCCACTTGGTAGTTCAAGTTAAGAAGCTAACAGCAATCGGAGTAATTGTGTTTGTAAGTGTTTAAGCAGAATTGGCTTACTGAAAGATATATGGGGTTGGAAATTATTCCCCTAATGCAATCTAGCAATCTAATATCTGGATGGGTGAACATAGAGGGCAAAACAGGATGACTTGGTATATATTTTTGCCGAATCAGAACTTCTAATATTTCCTGTTGGAACACAGTGTGTAAGTGGAAACTGATGGGCTTTTAATACTAGAGTCTTGACTAGGAAGTGAGTCTGGAGACTCCAGCTGAGCAAGTAGAGTAGAGTGGGGTAGAGTCTCCTCCCAGCACTTGACCACTTGAGCCAAGAGCCTCTCTGGCACTTCAGACTGTCCCCAGCTCTCCAGGAGGACAGTCTTTACACAGAGGACACATGTAAAGTTTCAAGTATTTGGAATGTAGAATACAGTATTTGCAAATCTTAATCATAGATGCAGAAAAAAAATTATAGGATGTAACAATATATCTAAAATATACAGAGAGACAATTATATCTATGATGCCATATACTATTCTATATATATCTATAACACTATAGATATTCGATATTTATTGAACATATACATACACACATATGTGACTGTATATATATTTATGAATACATAAATATATACAAATATATATCTAAGCTGAACTTTGAGTCTTTGTGGGCAAGAAGGCGTTAGCATTTAATGCCCTGATGAGGATAAGGCGATGCCAGCTTTGTTCTGGTTTGGGCCTGGTTGGTAACGATTTCACACTGCTGACATGGGGGAAGAAGTCTTGCGGCAGTGGACTGTGCACTGAGTAGCTTGGACAGCCTAGGCGGGCTGGCTGGGGTGCAGTCAGATTGTGGAGGCTTCTGAATAGTTCCTTCTAAGAATGATTTCCTTCCCTTCCCAAGCAATAGTGTTCTGTACAGACTCAGAATTTCTCATTTTCTTAGAAGTCCTAGATAACTTTAGACAGCAAAGTTTTTCTTCATCTTGATTCCAGCCTTGTATTCTTAGATAATTGATTTTTTCACTTTGGCTGAGCAGAGGCAGCATGGCTGTAATTACAGAGTGGTGGCATGCCATCCCTAATTTTTTTTTTCAATTTCTCCCAGAAATGGCTCACACCTTGGATATGAGCAGTGTGGAGGCAATCTCTTCAGACTGGGGAACAGGCAGGGATCAGACAATGTTTGCAGTAAAAAGAAAAAAAAAAAAAGACCCTCTTCAAATATTCAGGGAGAGCCACAAAATGCTGAAGTAAATCCTTATCAGGAATTTTAATGAGCAAAATAAAATATGAAATCTGTGTGATTAAAATCAAATCTTCCCCCTTCTGCTCAGCTAGAGCAGGCTGCCAAAATGAAGGCACAAGGAAGGTGCTGGCAGGCCTTTTGTATTTAATTGCTGCCAGGGCTTTTTCTCAGTTCAAAGCTCTCTCCCAAGGCCCCACAGGGGTAATGGAGAACTTGAGAGAACACACAAGCTCCCCTCTGAGTGACTTAGAATCCTGGACAACAAACAGTAGACATGTTAACTGAATTGGAGAGACTCAAGCCAGTTGGCTTAATATTTGTCTCTGTGTTGGGGTGGGGAACATAAGTGAAGTTTGGGGGAAGCTGGAAGGTTGGACCACCATCTACCATTCCAGGACCACCCCTCAGTGGACATTCAGTTCTCTTTATTTTGTTTTTTCCTTTAATTTCTCCTGTAATCTCTTTATGTATCTCAGACCCACAAGCTTGGGAGTTGGCTGGAGGGGATTTCCATCTTTGACAATCTGGGAGTATCTGGAATGTAACCGTCTCTCGAGCCTCGTGGCCTGGTTGGTGCCTCAGCCCACTCAGAGAAGAGGTTAGTTCTGTCAGCTCACGTCCTGAGCTGTGGGTGCTACCTGACCAGCACCAGTAGCATTACCCAAAAGGATTGTCCTCGACCCTGGAGCATTTTCCTTGCTCAGTGGTTATAACAGTTGCTTTTCTTGGGGTGCCTTTAGGGTGCATGTAAATTGGAGATGTCTATTTATGCAGTGTCTGCTGTTTCAGATCAGACCATATTATCTTTCCATTTACATTCAGATTTGTTTCATTTCAAGCAGTTATTTCATCACCTTTGTCCTTTGTGAGGATAAAAGGTGTTTTTCGTAAGCATTCAAATTGCATAGAATGCAAGTGGGCCACGGAGACCCTCCAGAAAGCCAATCTTCCGCTTCTCAGATGAGGAGGTGATAATTGATATTTTGCCACCAGATAGCCCTGTGTGGACTGTGGAGCCGGTGTAGCTCTGGCACATGCGTTTCCCCAGCTGGTCTGTTGTGAGTAGGAGTGAAGCAGGAGACTAGGTAGCTTAGATCACAGGTATCCACATCTCTATCTCTGGCTGCTCAGGGTGTCCAATGTGCCATTGGAATATTTCTTCTCCCTGCTATTTAGTCCAACCCAGGCCATATGCCCTATAATTAGATATATTATCAACCTTCTTTTTAATTCAATGTCTATTACTATTAACTTAATTTTGTATATACTAGGTCTTGTGCAAGTTGTTGAAAAATATGTTGTTCAGACTTGCTCAATTGTTTGTTTATTCTTTCCACAAATATTTATTGAGCAAGCATTATGTGTCTCGTACTGTGCTAATATCCAGGAATAAAGCAGCGGATAGGTGGGGAGATGACAGTTTGGACTAAGTTGGTGGCTGTGAAGTAGAGAAAAGATGGACATATCTAAGAAGTGTTGTGGAGGTAGAGCCGGGAGAACTGGATTCTGAGTTGGATGAGGAAAGTGGGTAATCAAAGATTATTCCTATATTGTTGGGTTTAGCAGTTGGGTCAATGGTGGTATCCACTGACATACCCAATAGGTCTTAGGAAAGACTGAGGATTCTTCTCAAGTGCCTGAACAGCTAACATTTAAAAACAATCTGATCTTTAATACGTAGCTTAACCAGTGCATCTCAGAATTAACCATTAAACAGGTTTCATTTTCTTTTTTAAATATGAATGCATGAGACCCACCCCGGTCTTATTGAATAGGATTATTTAGATGGTGGGACCTAAACATTTGTGTTTGAAAAAGATGCCCAGATGATTTTTGGCATACACCTGGTTAAGACAAATACTGCTGAAAAGCATCACAATTAACATATGTGGGTATTACATGTTTGTGGATGCAATGTGCATGTGTCTCCATATAATCCAACCATGGTATGGTTTCAATCTTCAACTGAGTTCTCCAAATACCTGCCTTTAATTAATCTCTGCTCAATTACCATCAGTCAGTGGCTGTTTTGAGAACAAAAACTGATATTAATATTGGTGTGAACAGAGCATAAATAAGTTTACAAATATGCTGAGTGAGAAAGACCATATGATATATCCTATAGCCATCAGCCATCTTTAAATAATTTTGAAATATTTTCACTTTATCTCCTATTTTTTTAAACTAGCAGCTGCCTTTCATTCGAATGAATAATTGGAAGTCAATGGTATGTATTAATATAAGATCACACGTATACTTGTGAGCATTTTTCAGCAGAAGACTTCTGTTGGTGAGACAGTTTTTAGGACTCTGTGGTTCCTGATGGCGTCCTGCTTGAAGTTTGCGCTCGGAAGCAGTGATGGTGAACTCAAGCCTACTCGCACGTTTGAAATAGCCGTGCAGATGTTTTCCACAACGGCCACCACCCTGAATCCACAGGATTAAGCTTGAGTTTCTAGTAACTGGTTGGCACTTGGTCCATATGCCTATTATTATGTATTTTAACTAAATTAGAGTCAGTAGCTAATCTGCATTAGTATCAGGTCATAAGACAAATGGGTATTTGCTGCGCAGGAAATCAGAAGCAGTGTTGAGAAGCCTGATTTTATGCTTTTGACATAACCAAATTGTGGTATAATGCTCCCATCCAGAGTGGCTCATACTGTGAAAATGTCTTTTCAGTCCCCTTAAAGGCCAAATCCCACCAAACTATAAATAGAGGAAATTTTAGGTTCACACACGTACACAAAAGAGGAGATCTGCTCTCCCAGCCTCGTATGTGCTGACAGTCTGATACAATCTATCTTTTGAACGCACCATCTAAACCAATTATGAATAAAATCAATTTAACCAAAATCAATGCTCTTTGTAGAGCTGCTTAAAATCTGAGTGGCGGTGAAACCTGTGATGCTGCCTTCCCTCGGTAGACACAGCATCACTGAGCTTCTGATGGCCGCGGGAGTCTGGGGAATCTCCCCATGTCCAGTAGCACCACACCTTCATTCCAGGACTCAGAGAGTAATTGGGGAATGGGCAGAAAATGAATGAATTAGACTTTTTTTTTTTTTACAAAATATTTCCTCCTCCCCAGTCCTGAGTCAGCCTGGTCCTTTGCAGACTTTGCATCCAGCAGAAACATTTGGACAAAGAACAAATTGGGCACAGGGCCAGAGAGAGCATCCAATTCTAAATTGTGAGGTGACCAATGCCATTTATTTACACATTGGCAAAGTTAATTGATTGCTTTCCAGAGAAGAGCATAATTTTTGAGTTTTTATTTTAAATTATTAAATAAATACTTCATAAACAAACCAAAATATTTATAAGATGTTAGCATTCTGTAATTGATAAAAATACATAACTTGCTAATTTGTGAAGGAGGAAGATGATAACAGGAACTAATATTTATTAGATATTTATCATGTGCTAGGCCCTCTGATACTTGCTTCGTGTGAATTATCTCATTTAATTACAGCAAGAAACTCTGAGTTTGTGGGGTTATTGTTCCCACTTTAAGTGTAAGGAATAAACAATTAGAGAATGTCTCAAAAATCTCGCACTGAATGAGTGGATAAACCAGGACTCTATCCTGGTGCCATCAATCTGACTCCAGATCCATGGGATCAAGAAAGACAGCTATTATTTTAAAAAAAAGAAAAGGAGGAAGAGGGGGAGGAGGAAGAGGGGCAGAGAATAAAGGAAATAGTTCAAATTCTCTTTCCAAGTAGATTGTCTCTATCCATTAAATTAACCACATAATTGGTCAAGTTATAAAAATTAAGTGTGTCATTCAATGAGTTTTGCTACATATTGGGGGGAAGTAAAATTTGTATGGTATTAAACACATCCAAAATAATCAGATGAAATGTGAAAATGGGGTAGTGAGGAATACCTCTCTTCAGTGTGCTCTGTGACAGGGACAGAAGCCGCCCCACCACTGGCATTTATTCAGTGTCAAGGACAAAGCCTATTCAAAACCAATTTCTCCAAGGCATTTCCTGGAAAGCTTTGAATGTAAAAGAATGTGGTTTCACACTAACTTAATGCAAAAGCCTTGGAAATTTCAGAAAATGTGGTTTTCTCTGAACTACTCGATTAAATAAATTTGGTGGGGGGGCCCTGACCAGTGGCTCATTTGTTAAGTTTGTGAGCTACGCTTCAGAGGCCCTGGATTCGCTGGTTCAGATCCCAGGCGCCAACCGACGCACCACTTGTTAAGCCATGCTGTGGCGGCGTCCCATATAAAGTAGAGGAAGATGGGCACGGATGTTAGCCCAGGGCCAGTCTTCCTCAGCAAAAAGAGGAGGATTGGCAATGGATGTTAGCTCAGGGTTAATCTTCCTCACACACACACACACACACACAATAAAATAAAATATAGAAAAAAAAATAAATAAATAAATTTGGTGGAAGACTTGTCAGCACAGAGGAGTCACAAGGTCCTTTTGTTCCAGTCCTTCCTCCAGGGCTGTTCCCAGGAAATGTCCACTGCAGGAGCTGAGCTCTCCTTGGTTGGTGACCCTTGTGACACTGGCACCTCTGTGTTCCTCGCTGTGTGCCTTTGTTCTAACTCTGGATGATAGTATGAGGACTCAAGCAGGCTCAGAGGCAGAGCAATGGAAATGCAGCGGCGAAGAGTAGAGAGTGGAAACAAAGCAAGACTTTTTTTTTTCTGCCTAGGTGATTAGAGGATGCAGAAAATTAGTGTTGGAGTGAAGCTGGTTACTGGCGGTGTGTTAATTCGTGGGTAATCTTCCCTTTTGGGAGATCACAGTAGGGTTGCCTCTATGTGCAACAAATTCCAAGCAGTTCTAGGCAAAGAATGTTCACTCTGTCAGGAGCTCAAAAGAAGCCTCTTAGTGTTGTAAGGGAGGAGTAAGGGACAGCTGGGCTGCCTGTGAACTGTGTGCTGTGAGAGGTCAATTCTGATGTGGTGCTGGCGGAAAACGATGCTCTGATTTTCCATTCACATGCATCTCACCTGGGTGCACAACTAGACTGGGCTGCTGGAATGTCTGGACTTGTTAACATGATATGCCACGAATTTTAAAGAGAAGGTACCAAAAAGGATGGACTCTGATTACTGTTTCCGGTCACAGTGATCAGGTTTGGAGTAAAGTCTCAGCGTCTGAGACCAGTGAAATCACTGAGGATGTGAGCAAAGTCAGTTTGCACGTCTACATCATACGTAGATGGACAACTCTGTCTAGTCTCATGAGCCTTTGTGCCTATGGAATGGAGCTGGTGTAACAAAGACCATTGTGTTCGTGACTGCGCCAGATGAGACAGGGCGACCCGGCGGGTAGCGTGTGCGTGTGTTCTGGTGCAACAATATGACTCTCATAAAACAGGTAGTATGGAGCATCTGATAGAAAGTGTGGAACTGCTCACCACCATGACATGTAGGCTTTTTCTCTGAGTTTTTGTCCGTTGACAAATAACCCAACCTGCCTGTGGTTCAGTTTCCTCATCTGTAAATGGGAGTAATAGTAATAATAGACTCTACCTCATAGGGCAGCTCTGAGACTTAAGTGCACATGAAGTACTTAGAAGCAGGCCTGGTAATAGGCATGCAACAAATATTAGCATATTAGCAAATGTTATTATAATAAAAGTTATATAGAACCGTCTGATGTCACCATGAACTTACAATTCTAGGCTAACACACTAGCACTGACACCCTTATGCATAGCACACCCAAGAGAAGCTTAAGAAATGGAATTTGGACATTCTGCTAGAAGCTACTAATATGGATATAAAAATAAAGAAGACAGTGCAGGTGCAATCACTTACTGTGTTGATTGTTGCTGACCTCTCTCACCCAGTTTTAAATTTATACATGGGGCGTGGTCAGGCAGAGGCAAGAGGCAGATACACAGAAGCATACACTCAGTGAACACTCCATAAACATGTGACAGATACTATCACTATCATATCCATTTCTAGCTCCACTGCCCCTTCTATACAATGACTACTTCTGCTAATACTAATAAAGATTACTAAGACTGAACAATGCCCTGGAATAAAAGCTTTCTGTCTCTCAGCAAGTAGGTCTAAAACAAATGCAATATTTTGCTTTGAGTCAAGGTTAACAAACAGGTTTGCAAAAATAGTACATCAAAATAAGTCAAAATTTATGCATTTTGTAAGTCAGGAGAGAGGCGAATGTACTGTATTTCATCCATTCTGTGATATACAAGTTCTCAAATTTTAAAACATCTCTAGAATTGTGATATGCTTTTGGTAGCATGTTGTGGGTTAATTGGAAGTATTCTTTTTCTTTCCTAGAGGATTGTAAACTAATGGTGTGTTTATAAACAATGACATTTTAGATTCAATTAAATATAATAATTGAACTGAGTTTGGGAAAAACAGCCATTGAACATTGAAAAAATGATCATGTGGGGCTTGGCGATAAAGTCGCAATTTCTTTAATGCGTCACATTATACTAGTACTGAAGATCCCCACGTCTGTAATGCAGGTGCGTACATTTATGCTGTATTATATACCCACACATATGAATATAAGCAAAAACAAAAAGCTGGATGTTTAAGATCAAGGGTTAAAAATCATAATTTCTAATTCCCATGCCGTCATCCCCGATCAATGAAAAGGCTGGCTGCGCGTATTCCTTCTGTGAAGGTGGTGGCGTTCCTGCCTGAGGGCTGACTCTGCACATTTAAGAACCCGGGGCTGCCTCACTGACTGTCTGTGACCTCCCTCCTTTCCCTCTGCTCCAGCCTCCTTGGTCTTCTTGCTCCTATCCAAGCACACAGAATACACCCCTGCCTCACACACCTGGCACTTATTTCCTCTTTCTGAATGCTCTTGCTCAGAGAGTCAAGTTTTCATTCTTCCCCTAGACTTCCTATCACCACCGCCCCCACCCACTTAATTTTTCCCATTTAAAATTTATTGCTATCGGGAGCCAGCCTGGTGGCATAGTGGTTGGGTTCGTGTGCTCCACTTCATTGGCCTGGGGTTTGTGGGTTAGAATCCCAGGCACGGACTTACACACTGCTTATCAAGCTATGCTGTGGCAGCGTCCTACATATAAAATGGAGGAAGATGGACACAGATGTTAGCTCAGGGTCAGTCTTCCTCAGCAAAAAGAGGAAGACTGGCAACAGATGTTAGCTCAGGACTAATCTTCCTCACACACACAAAATTTATTGCTATCAGGAACATTATACTACTTTGTTCATCAATATCCCCTATTAGATGAGGGCTCAAACCAAAACAAGAAATTTTTAATATTTTGTTCTTCCTATATCCCCAAAACCTAAGAGAGTACCTACCACATCATAGAAGCTCAACAAATATTTGTTAAATTAATTCATTGTTGATGAAAATATTGATTCTGTGGCTACTTATAATGTAGAGAATGGTGAGGAGAGATATGAAATGGTTTTAAAGTCTCTGCTCTAGATTTCACCTTGGGGTGACTTTGGAAATAGACAGAGAGAACTGGTTGGTGGTTAGCAAGGGGAAGGGGGGTGGGGAGTGGGCACAAGCAGTGAAGGGATGCATCCACATGGTGATGGATAAATAATAATATACAACTACAACCCCACAACGTTATAAACTATTAAGACATCAATAAAATAAAGAAAGAAAGAAAGAAGTTTCCTAGTTCATTGTTGGTGGGAGTTTGCCCAAGTATCAATTCAATACATATGCCAGTGTGTCCACTCTGAAAATGAAAAGTCCATTCAGTGGCTGAGTCTATTTTATAAGCAAATGAATTTAGCAGCACTCGAGTTAATATAATATCACAAGACTAATATGTCCAATGCTGATGGGGCCAATTGACTTTTATTGCCATTAGATTCCACTTTAGAAACTGAGCATGCATTAAGTTTCATATTTTAAAAGAGGAAAGGTAGATGTGTGGCTTTTCTCGACCCGTTTGAAGCCTTCATTTTTTAAGGTTAAAAACATACTAAGTGAAATATTGCTAGAAAAAGATTTAGGAGACAAGCATCTAATTTATTTTTAATGAACTTGCAAGGTTCCCCATTTTACTTTATTCAGCTAGTTTTTATTTGGTTTGGTTTTTAATTCCACAGACTACCCGACACACATGATCTCTCTTCAAACACACACATGAGCGCACTTACAGACATGCATACACAGACACACGCATGCACACGCTGAGGTGTGGTTTTCAAGGTCCCATCATGTTTAGCAAATATTTCAGATGAAACGATATGTTCATCTGTTACACTGATTGCCAAGATTACAGCATGATAACAAACATTATTTGAGGGATAGAAACTAAAATTACAGCCCACTCTGCCGTCTGCAGTGATGCACATTAATTTTCTGCTGCAAAGTCCATTACTTCAGATCTGAGGACTCCCAGGGCATTAGTGTCCCTGCCGCCAGGCCGGATGGCTCTGTGGTGGAGACAGATGAGCCGTGGGCAGCTAGAAAAACCACACACCTTCAGGGCCCCTTGCTGAGGAAGGCGGTAACCATTAGTGTACTCGGGAAGATGCAGATACCGTATGAAACGGTGGCAGCATGAGCATTTTTTTTTTTTTATCTTACTATGGAAGGCAGCATGGAAAGCAGTAGCAGAGGAAGGTTTTGGCTCCAGATATATAATGCTACCCACTGCCTATTGAATAGTATGTGGAAGCCAGCCCACATTTCTTGAACAAAGAAAATCTGTTGAGGTTTCAAGCTTCTCTTACAAGCACATGTAGAGGGGAAAAAACCAGAAAACAAATTTTTACAGTTGGTCCCGGGTTTTGAATTGTCTACTTGTGGCCCTAAGTTTGGGGAGCTGTTTAGAAGGTAGTTTATTGAATCCAATTTATTTTTTGAAAAATGTGAATGAAAATTTCTTATGATGGTTAAAATCATATTCTGGTAGCAAGTAAACAATGGGCTTCCTGAAACTGATGTTCGTTTTCTACCACTGCTGTTAACACATTACCACAGACTTCATGCCTTAAAACAACACAAATTTGTTATCTTACAGTTCTGTAGGCCAGAAATCTGACTACGGTCTCACTTGGCTGAAATCCAAGTCTTGGCAGGGCTGCATTCCTTCCTGGGGCTCTGGGAGAGAATCCCTTTCCTTATCTTTTCCAGCTTCTAGAGGCTGCCTTTATTCCTCGGTTCCTAGTCCCCTTCCTCCGTCTTCAAAGCCGACATCATGGCACCTCTCTGACTTTGCCTCAGTCTCACATCTCTTTCTCTGATCACAGCCTGGAAAGGTTCTCTGCTTCTAAGAATCCATGTAAATAAACTGGGCTTACTAGATAACCCAGGCTAAACTTCCCATATTTAGGTCCTTAACTTAATCATGTCTACAAAATCCCTTTTGCCATGTAAAGTAACACGTTCACAGGTTCTGGGAATTAGGATGTGGACACATTTGGGGGACATTTGCTGCCTACCAAAACTGTATAAGAAAGACCCAACATGGTGTCAAGTGAAATCTCCCTCCATCATTTTAGAGTTTATTCATTCATGAAGAGTTAGTGTAGCTTAGTGGTTAAGGGCACAGGCTTTAGAGTCAGGCAGATCTGGGTTCAAAACTTGACTGCCACATTCATTCATTCATTCAACACATACTTACTGAGCGTCTGCAAAATGCTAAGCTTTGTTTGGGTCACTGGGGATATTGCAGTGAATAAGACAAATTTGCTGCCCAAGAAACAGTTATATTTTGGTAGGGAGAGGCTGATAGTATATAAATAAAAAAATGTATCTTGTAATGTTAGGTGGTGATAAATTCTATAAAGATAAATGGTAGTACAGGCTTATGCTGTCCATGTGCAGAAATTACTCAGTGACTATAGCTGTGAGTCTAATCATTCACTCATTCATTCATTTATGTAACCATCAGACTTGTCCTTGGGGCACTTATTGTGTATAAGGAATTATAAAGGAGTTTTAATACACATCTTACCTTTTTACTGTCAACATAAACCTGGGAGATAGTTGGTGTTTTCTGACTTTGTTGGTAAGAAGACCAAGGCTTAAAAGAGTTAAATGACTTTTTTCTCTGACTTTTTGTCATGTGGTAGAGCAATAAAGTGAACTCAGAATTTTAGGAGGTCATCAAGCTTGAAGGTTTTTTGTTTGTTTGTTTGAATTCTCTTTACTCTCTCCCTAAGCAAGGAGTGACCCCTTGTAGATTGTAGACAGGACAGGAAAGCCTGGGCTGGGGATTGAAATGCTTTATTTACCTCCAAACCTGAGATAATATGATTTCTTTGAGCTTCTCCTACTTTTCTTTTGATCACTATGTGACTACTCTATCTTTGATCAATTATTTAAATCTGTGTTTACACAGGCTGAGCAGAGGGAAGAGTCAGACAAATTACCCAGGCCTTGGAACTAATTTAAACAGCCTATTCAGGGTCCAGCTTCTCCTCTATTATTTCATTCTCTCTGCTCAGATAGAGTTGCTGAGTACACACAGATCAGATGAGATGAAGGAAAGGAGGGAGATCAGAGAATCCATGCAAAACAAGAGTCTTTCAATGAACTAAATTTAGGCTTACAGAAAAGTTACAAAAGTAGTATCAGGGGTGTTTTGTTGCTGATGATATCATTGGTGGTGGTGGTGGTTGGTATGCTTTGGGGGGTGTATTTTCTTTTCTTGGTTAATTAGATGTGCCTCATTAATTACATACGTTTATTACCTGAACACATTTGCTGTAAAATATTTTGGAAAGAATTTAGATGTAAATTCATTCTCAGTCTCTACAGAGGAAAGGCATTTAGCATGTGAGTCTCCAGTTGGCTTTCTTCTTCAAGATATCTCCTCCTATAATCTGATTTTATATATAATGTATAATATAATATAGTATAACATAACATAATACAATACTATACACATACCCACAGTCTTGGACTTTCTGTCCTCATCACACTGGACAGGGGTCACTTTGCCAGGTCCACTCCTGCACATTGGCACAGGTTCGGTGGTGGGGAGTACCTGAATTCCATGCAGTGAAAGATGTGTCTTAGCATGAAGTCCACTTCTGTGCCCTTCCTGCTCTACCTTCTGCCCAGCTGATGGTGGAGAACCACTGTGATGTTTCTGTCACAACTGTCTGGCTGTGATACTGTCCTCATATCTGCCACTGCCTTGTTTCTATACTTGAGTACCTGCTTTAATAATTTCTCTTATGCCCCAGTTACTTGAAAACATGGCCTTTGCTTTGACTTGCTCCCAGACATTGGACTTCTGTTCCATGGTGTGGACCTTCTTATCTGTTGGCCAAGCCACATTCTAAATCTCATCTTAGCCTCCTAAACTCTTGAAATTTCTCCTTCTGGACCTCTCTGACTCATATCTTCTGTTGAGCACCATGTCCTATCCTCCTACTTAGAGCTTATTTCATCTCATATAGCTGAGTTTGGCCCAAACATCCCATCCCATTGTCTGTGAGCTTCCATTTGAACACCAGCTGAGCCTTTTGCTTTTAGGATCCTAAGACTCCACCACTAGTGATACAATGTTGTCACTTAAAAGCTCTAGAAGGTCTGGGCCAAATTTTCAATACTTCCAACAAACTGAAGGAAAAGCAGCAACATTATATATCAAGAACTAAACTGTGTCCTTCATCCTTTCTTCTGATTTTGTTCTTTCCCCTTCCCATTTAACCACCCTTCCTTCCCAGTGTCTACCCCTGGAAGAGCTTCAAGGAAAATGCCAGTAAGTGCAAAGATTATAAATTAATATTCCACAGCAATCTTTTAAAATGATTTTTTTCCTTGGAGTGTTAGCATAAGAAAATATAACTGAAAGGAGGGAGGAAATATCTAACCTAACAGTGACAGAAGAGGATTCTGAGCACAATATTCTACTAAATGACACACAGAAGGAGTCAGAGCTTTGTAATACCTTTTATATTGCTGCCTGCCATCTGGTTGGCAATTGTTAAGCCTAAAATATTCAGGTAAGTTCTATTTTCCCAAATAGTGCAATGTTATGGGGATTTCAGCAGTCACTTGTCTTTTTAAATATCATTATATTTTACTCTTTCCCAGAACAAAACAAACTATGTTAGCAGGATATTTGCATAGCACACAGAGAGCTATGTTGAAGGTCCTGGGAAACACAACGCGGGAGCTCTGCACGGAAAGGACTTGCACATGAGATGAGGTGTTCTGCTTTCTATTTGAGCCTGGAATTCAGGTTGAGGATTCTCATTTGACATGGGCTGACTCCTTCCACCTGAATCCTGGCAGGAAACAGCCTTCTCAGGGAAGGACGACTCTTGGGCATTCAGCAAGGACAGCAGGAATGAAGTGAGCTCCTCTTTGTTGTAGACGAGGCCCACTGGCAGAGTATGGGGCCCCAAGCAAAGCATTTCAAACTTTTTTTTTTTTTTAATTCTAAGACTGTTGATTGTTTTAAGGTTCAAGAGTGGAGGTAAGAGAAGAGGGGAGAGGAATAAATAGATCAGATATAACCTGATATTATACCACAAAGTATAATGGCTTTGAGGTATTGATTCTGTCAATTACTTAGACTTTTAAACTAAAAAACTTAAAAGAAAAAACTGAGATGCAGGGAATGATGAACTCATAGAATGAAATATGCTTAGAGAGAAATTTAAACATCTACGTAATACTGGTATCCAAAGAGATGGACTCATTGCTTCCTCCACTCATTCATGCAAACATATGTTCAGTAATTTGTAAAATAAGGTTAACGTGGATAAAAGTTAAATTTGAGTTTTGTCCTCCAGACTCCTTTCTCTTCACCATTCATGTGCTCTCTCTATGATTCCTTCCAGTCTTGTGACTCTAACAAACTACTAGAAGCTGACTGCTTCACAATGTATATTTCCAAATTATCTCCTTCTTAGACTCTAGGCACATTCATCAAACTGCCTAAATTGCATATCTATCTGGATGTTCCAGAAGCACCTCAAACTCAGCATGTCCCCAAATGAAGTCATCATCGCCCTCCCAAGCCCACACACCTACCCGATCTCCCTGTATTTGTGAATGCCACTCGTCATGAGTCTGTCCTCTCCCTGACACACTACATGTCATTGATCACTTTCTTCTACCCATTTCCAGTTCCACTGTCTACAATTTTGCTTAACTTTTCTTTTTGAAATGAATTTAGCCTTACAGAAAAGTTACAGAAGTAGTACAGAGGATCCCAAATACCCTTCGCCCAGTTTCCCCTTCTGTCAACATCCTTCATAACTGTAGGGTCATTATCAAAACTAAGACATTAACCTTGGTACAATCCTATTAACTGACACACAGAACATATTCAGATTTCACCAATTTTCCACTATCATTTTTCTGTTCCAGGAACAATCCAGGATCTTATGTTGCGTTTAGTTGTCATGTCTTCTTAGTCTCCTCCAATGTGTGACAGTTTCTCAGTCTTTCCTTGTCTTTTATGACCTTGACACTTTCAAAGAGCACTGTTTGTTATTTTGTACAATATCTCACAATTTAGTTTTACTGATGTTTTCTCATGATTAGTATAAGATTATGAATTCTGTGGGAAAGATACTCCAGAAGGTCATGATATCAGCAGGGACATGATACTGACAGGTGTCACTCATTGGAGATGTTATCCCTGGTGATAATCCCCACTGTAAAGTTACTTTTTTCCCTTTGTAAATATTTGGGGGGATAAACAATCCTGTTTCCTCTTAAACTTTTGCCCATTAATTTTTACACCAATGAGTGATTCCTGTGGAAGCAATTATTACTGTAGGCTTATAATAGTGATTTTCAGTTTCTTTCATTTTTTTCCTACATTTGTTAATTTGAATTCTTCTGCAAGGAAGAGTGGTCTCCTCCTCCATTTATGTACGTATTCAGTTATTTATTTATATCAATATGGACTCATGATTATTTATTTTAATCTGTGTTACTTATTTTGTTTCTCAGGTTGTTTCAACTCTCGCCATTGGGAGCTCTTTAAAGTTGGCTCCTGCAACTTTTTAATAAGGACACATCCTTCTTTCTCTTTTAATCACTTTCTTACTTTATGGTGCCAGAAAAGGCTACCGACTCATATGTTCCCTCCCTCTCCATGGAACCTACCAGTTCTCTAAGGAACCCTGGTTATTTTTATTGGAAGATGGTACTTAGAAGCTAAGAAGGAACCCTGGTTATTTTTATTGGAAGATGGTACTTAGAAGCTAAGGTCTCAGTGCCTGGTGCACTCATTGCTGCTGTGGGGTGACTGCATCTAATCACTGTCAGTGGATGGGGCCAGGAAATATAGGAAGGTGCACTAACTCTTACATCAACACAGCTTGCTCTCTATCTCTCATCTCTATCTTTTCTCTATATTTTAAAATCCCACGACTCCATATTTATACCTCTGACTCTAATCAGCACCACAAGTTTATTCTAATCTCCATCTTTTCTTATTTGAAACCTCTTTCTCCAACAGTGAGAAACATAGCTCTTATTACCTACAATATATTTGCTTGTTTGTTCAACCCTAGTATGGAAATAAAATTGTGTCAGAATTGCTAATCCATGCCCCTATGAGAAAAAAATACCAACTAGAGTACCATGTTTGGGTACAGTTCTTTTGTTTTTATGCTTACAATAGCCTACTGCCTAAATGAAGCCTTCCTGTTTCCCTGTGGCTAGACCACTGAAGCTGGAATTTGTAGTGGTTTTTTTCCACCTCTGATCCATTCTTCACATGGCAGTTAGATTCACCCAAAATAAAAATCAGAATTATATTACTCTGCTGCTTAAAATTCTCCAGTATCTCCCTTTAGCCCATAAGATAAAGCCTCAAGTTTTTGGTATTGCATATAAAGTCCTCCCCAACATGGCTCTTATCTCATCAGTTGGTTATTAATTCTCTAGCTCCTGGCACTGAGCCTGGTTCACAGCTCCATATATGTTCATGGCCTGAAAAAAAAGAAATGTGTCAAGTCTTTTGATTAATAAAAATTCTCTGAAAACAATAAGTCTATGATAATTTGCCTGGGAGGTAAAATAGAAAAGGGAACTTGGAAATGAGAGAAGAGAGAAATGAGATGGGTGAGGTCTCCTGTGGGCCCAGCACTTTATGAAGACCACCTCCCTCAGCCCTCCTGGTCACTCTGAACATGGCGCAGTTCATGGTGCAGATATTGGAATCAAAACGGACCTAACTTGAATCCCAGGTTGCCACTTGCTAACCACGTCTCAAACCCAAGCTGGTGCTACTGCCCTTACATCATGCTTCCCTCCGTAGGGGTCAAAGAAGGTGACATTGGACCTGAGTCAGGGAGGGTAGCGAAGCATTCACCATAGGCGTGTGGGCAGCCAAAAGAAACGCTCAGGAAAGGGCAAGTGGATTACCCCAAAAACAATCTGTCTGCTTCAATCTTTTCCCTGGATCCTCTTTTATACGTGTATTATATATATGTCCACTCTGTGGAAAGAGACTTTGCAACACAATGTAGCACAAAGAATAGAGAAATCAAAATTGGAAATTTCATTCTAGTCTTGGTTGTATCCTTGACCAGCTGTGTAATCTTGATCATGTTGTTTCATCTCCTTGAATCTCAGATTCTTCCTATCTAAAAACCTGAAAGCTGAATTTGATGATCTCTCACACCACTTCCCTCTCTTTGCTTTTAGGATATTACTCACTTTCCCTAGGCTTAACTACCACTGCTCATCCTACTTTGCTGCCTCTACGCTCGTTTATTTTTACTTTCAAAATGGACTTATAAATGCTGTGAGATGCTGTGCCTATGAAATTCAAAGATGGAGGAGGTGAAGGATGGTGGAGTGAGATAGAGGAGAGCAAAGCTGTGGCCACTAGGTGACCTTGACCAACTGCTTCCAGCTTCAAGTCTGTATCATTACCAAGTTATCAAGTATTCTTAAAGATATTCGAACTTCTCCACTGTATGTATGATGCAAGGTTATCCACTAGCCACACAAATACTGCCCTGAAGTTGACCAGACAATTTTCAATTATAAGACAGCCTATTATGTGGCCAGTTGTATGTGTCTCTATTAAGGATAAAACCAGAAGAAACAGATTCAAATTGTAGCTCGAAAAATTTATGCTAGCCATGAGAAAAAACTCTGATGTCAGGCAAATCATGAACCAGCATCAAATGGTAGAATGTCCTTCCCTTTCATCCCTTTTGTCATTTAACGAGACTGCTAGGAGGTAAGATGGACTAGATCACAGCCGTAAGGTCTGTTATCACATTTTATTATATTAGATTTTTCTACAATTGTGTAACATTTGCATTTTTGCCATTGTATATTAATAAAAACTATCACACAACTTTCACAGAAAATGGGGACTACAGCTCAAGTGTATATACTACTGCCTCTGGTAAGCTGTTCTGTATATTCAAAATTCACATTTTATAGCAATTCTATGACAAGAAATTTCTCTTTGTAAATTAAGTCAAAGTCAACCTTAGACTGAGTGAATCAAATCATCATTTAAACATCATCGTCATTTTCATAAAGTAAGTATGTTTAGTTGTGAAATTGTTATTGTTTTTGATATTTTGCATTGCTTCTATTTCATTTGGATCCAGGAAACTTCTGAGTTATTTTGTTGTGGTATTTACAGCTTTCCTAGCGTACTCAGATATACCGACACTTGTTTTATTGACTTGTAATGCACCCTGCAAAAACATACACGGACGTGAGTTCAGGACCAAGAGCAGTCCCCTATGGATCGTCCTACTGCTGTATGCCGGTTAAGGCTGTGAATGCTTACATTGTGATGCTGCCAATTCAGTGATGTTGCAATGCTTAAGAGAGGAGAAAAATACTTCTAATGCTGATATACTTTAAAGCATCTTCACAGCTCTAAAAGGCTCTTCAGGCAATGCATTGATGCTCTTTCAGTTGAAATGAAGATGTGAAGGTCCTTATTATTTAAGATTTCTAAATAAGCCATATTTACCAATGTCAAATTACTGGTGAGTCGTTTAACCCCATATTTATTTCTAATTTCCACAAGCTGTTGGTAAGAGCTGCTGTAAATCAGGTTGCCATTGATCTTGGCTCCCGCTCATGTAATTCTAAGATGAACTGCTTATGATCAACAGAAAAAGACTGCTGCTCTGAGGAGAATGCCTGTAGAAGGAGTTCCCAGGACACCCTAGAAACATGCGTGGGTATTAATTATTCAGAGGCTAGGAGAGGCAAACACCTGTGTGCATATGTGGTGTGGAGGGAGACCATGAGGTAAATCTACACATCAGGGGATCTGAGTGCAGAGAGGAGTGAAATCTGGCCTGAGAGGAGAGATTAAGGGAAATGATAAGCATGGCTGTAATAGACAGTCATTTAAAACTATTGATTTAATTAAAAGTAACTGCATATGCATGTGCAAGGAGCTTAAATGATTCTCACAGTCAGACCTCCTCTACCCTGGTATTTTTATTTGAGTTCTTAGCTTTCTTAGCCAAAGGGAAGGCTCTTCAACCTCCCACAGGGCTTTGCCTATTTCCACACGCAATGAAAACATTTCTGAGCCAGTCATCCTTTTCCAAAGTTGGCGTCCTCATGTTGTGATTTTCCTTGGAGGAGGTACGGGGCAGCCTGAGGTCTGGGGAACAATATAATAATAAGTATTCATTGAGTCTCTCTAAGACAGTCACTGTGCTTTTTGCTTCATGTCTCTTACCTTATTTAATCCTGAAACATCTCTGTGAGATATGCACTAAGAGAAGGAAGATTTTTCTTTTTGGATGGAAACAAGAGAAAGAAAGAATGATTGTGATGAGGGAGAACAGAGTTAGAAATCAGACTCTTGTTATTGCTCTCTGCATTAAAACCTGCAGGGTGGAGGGGTTGCCTACTCCATCTGAGCCACAGGGCCTTGAGGCGGCGCCCATTAGGCAATTTACAGCCCTTATCTTGGTGTAGGTGGGTCTCCTTACACATAAGACAGAGTTCAGAAATTCAGTTATGAAGCAAATTGTCATAAATGGATACTATTTTTCTATCAATCCCCATGACATAATTTGAGATTCATTTTTATTAGGAAAATCTCCACAAAGGTATTTTTGGTGAGGACGGAGTTAGGTGGTGGTAAGGGTTCATGTGACAACATTTGTGGCCTTTAATCAATTCTACCATTAGGTTCAGGGATTCTAAACTACCTTTCCTCATTCCAGCCCAAATACTTTGAGAATCCCGTGTTTTCACACTTTTGCTTTCAAGAAAGCCTTGGCATTTAATGGCTAAGCAAATGCTTCTGGAATCCAAATGCAAGTTGTGAAACTAGAGTTCAGTTGTTTCTGCATCTGTAAAATGGAAGTCAAACCAGTTCCCAGCTCTTGTATCATGCTTAGTATAGTGTCTGCTCTTTGCTGAGTTTATTTCGTTAGTGTTGTGGCCTGTCAGTTCTTTGGTATTCTTCCAAAAAATGGGGCCAGGAAACTGAGTTCCATAAATACACTTGTTATTACTGAAGTACTTTGCTTCCCTCTTTTTATCTTAGTGATTAAGGGGTTAGATTATAGTGAATAAAAGCTATATTTCATCTTTATGAGTCTATATATGTTACCTGTGAGCTGCAGAATCATACCTCAGTTGTGGATTACCCATCTAGCATACTGTGCTTCCTTGTGTGAACATCTTTAATTTTCAAAGAGCTTGTAAAATGGAAATGACAGTCCTCAAATTTATCAACTCTATCAGTTAAAAATTTTACACATAAATCTAACTGAGAAAGAGTCATCTTCACACTAAGTTGTTCTGGTAGTTCTTAAAGTTTAAATCTACAACCAAGAACACAGGATGATAGCAATAGTTTTCAGTCTCTCATCGTTCACTTTGATTATGTGGACAGAACAAAGAAACTTGCTGCAACTCAACAGCGCCCCCTTCCTTTCTTTGTTTCTGCATACTTTCTGGAGTTCTCTTCCCCACATGTCAAGCTGCTCTCTGACCAACAATTTATGCTAAATTGTGAATGACTGATATCACTTCATTGACAACATGCCATCAATAACAGGTCAAAGTCAGTCTTAGAACACAAATGGTAGCATATTTTCTAAGTCTCATTCAACACCATACAGGATTCAAACATCCACTGTGGTGCAAGTTATTAACAGGATCCAGGTGTTCCTGTTTTCTTGCTAGACTTTCTAGCTCTATTATTAGTGAAACACTAAAGAGCCAACAGGCCAACTGCAATGCATAGCAGACTCAGCAATCAGCAATCATGAAAACTTCCAGCTTATCATTTGCTATGCAGCAGGTAGCTGAAGGTGGAGACCGTGTGATAAGACACATTTGTTAGTTTTCTCTTCTTGTGCCATATGTATGATTGCCTCCTGGTAATGAAATTGGTTCTACATTCTTAAGTACTTTCCAAGTGCTGCTTTCCCCTTATGCCAGCTTCCATTTCTGTTTCTTAATTGTCTTTCCTGTGTACCGGAGGGCCTCATATTTTCCCTCTTTGGCTCCAACTTCATTATCCAAAAACAGACGTCAGTGTATTTACTTTTGGGTTGCATTTTCTCCAAAAAATTTTTTGCTTACTTCCAAATATTTATTTATTTGTGAATACTTCATAACCAAAATCAGACCAGGTCATCCAATGTTCAGTTATCTTGAACAGTAATCAATATCCTAACACATTCCTTTCATGAGGCATGCTGTTCAATGGAAGAGCTGGAAATTCTAGTACTTTGGAGTACTATCTAATCATTCCTAAGCTGCTTTAGCTCAGTAGTATTAGAGAGAGGAAGAGCTTTGGGTGATCTTTCCTAATTAAATTTATTTAAATGAATTTCTATTGCTCCATTCCAATGTGTAACATCACATCCCTTTAACTTGTGAGAATCTCATCTAATCAGCTCAATTCGCAAGAATTTAGATTCAGAGGAAAGGTTGACATTTTCATATTAGCCCAAGGAATAGAAAGCAAAGAGTTCTAAGTTCCATGGGATTTCAGAAATATTATAATGCATATTTTAAACCAAATTTACAGTTAATATTGAGTAAGACAAAGGTGACATGTGATATTCCTTTCACGTGACAAGTGAATATTCCGGTCAAACTGTTCATCTGGATTAGCCTTGCTCATTCTCCCATCCTGCCCCTTTTAATACAGATGTGAATTCTATACTAGTTCAAACTCCAGTTCAAATCACATCTCTTTATGAAGCTTTTAATAACTATCTTAGCTCACAATGCACTGTCCCTTCTCTTAATATTTCTGGCACTTAAAGTCAATATCATATAATTTAGCACAATAAAACCTTGCATTGTCATTTGACTGGTTAAAGTCTCCCATGTCTTTCCAAGCCTTCCATGTCCCCAAGAAAATTATATATGTGGAATACATCTTCTACAGTTTACTTTTTTCCATTGTCTAGTATATAGTGATTTATATGCATGCATATTTGTTACTTTATTCATATAACCACTGGCAATGGGTCCTAAGGATATTAGTGGCTGAAATTATATTAAATGTATTTTTTTTCCTTTTTTTGGTGAGGAAGATTGGCCCTGAGCTAATACCTGTTGCCAATCTTCCTCTCTTTGCTTGAAGAAGAGTGGCCCTGAGCTAACATCTGTGCCCATCTTCTTCTATTTTGTATGTGGACGCCGCCACAACCTGGCTTGACAAGTGGTGTATGTCTGTGCCCAGGATCCAAACCTGTGAACCTGGGTCACCAAAGCAGAGCGTGTGAACTTAACTAGTATGCCACTGGGCTGGCTCCATTAACTTATTATTTTTTAAAATGTCTTTTCATGCTATTTCATATATACTCTGTGCTCAGATTAAGTTGCTTCCTGATTGATTTTTCCCCACCCCTCAGATATTTACTGTAAAAGAGTCCATGTACCCTATCTAAGCCACGTGTCAAGGGATCATTTTAGATAGGCCTTTCAAATTCCCTCATCAAATCTCATCAAATAAGTTTATGTAGATATTTCCTCTGAAATAAACCTAAGAAAGACTTAAAACCACATTTATCTAAGCATATGGAACGTGCGCCTCATACCTACCAAAAGCTTCCCCTGTTATCAATTTTGAAAATCTACTTTGGGATTAAGATCTTTATTCATTTCAGGACAAACTTCAAATCAATATTTTTGGGGTAAGACGAAATTGAAAATCTCATCTTTAAACTGCAAATACCTCTGAGCATATTCTCTACTTCAGCCAACCAAAGTAGTTCCCTATTTTCAAAATTTGTAGAAAAACTTGTGAACAAATTATTTCTAAAATGACAGAGAGTTTGTCTTTTTTACTTCAAAAACTGTATATTGCTTGCCTACTGTAGGAAGAGCATTTGTGTTAATTGTACTGTGGATGATGCAATAAAGACTAAAATACCATCCATCTATTATGACTTGACAATTTATCACCAAACTAGAAGAGTTTTGAGAGTGAAAGGTGAACTATTATAATTATGCCAGGATGATAGGCATAAACTGGGACTGTCTAGGGAAATTCTGGATGTACGGTCACCCTGTACATCTGTATTGGTTTCTTATGGCTGCTGTAACCATAAACCTGGTGGCTTGAAACAACAGAAATTTATTCCCTTACTGTTTCAGAGGTGAGAAGTCCAAGGTCAGTATTCCTGGGCTGGGATCTGTGTGTCGGCAGGCCTGTGCTCTCTAGGGACTGTGGGCAGGGATCTGTCTCTTGCCTCTTCCAGCTTCTGGACTGCTTTGCTCCAATCTCTGCCTCTGTGGTGACACACCTTTCTCCTCCTCCATCTTCATGAGATACCCTCTGCCTCCCTCTCATAAGGACCCTCGTGAGGGCATTTAGGGCCCACCAGGATAATCCAAGATAATTGCTCCATCTCAAAATTCTTAACTTAATCACATCTGCAAAGACCCTTTTTCTTTATATAAAGTGATATTTACAAATTCCAGGGATTAGGATCTGGTATCTTTAGAAGCCATTATTCTGCCTACCACACCATCCCTGACTTTAAAGTATTTATGGTATCACCAAGAGTAAAAGTACACACTTAAGGAATTAGAAACCCTATCAAGGAGTATGCACGACTCAGTGCCACATGAGTGGTATGGACAGTACTGTGCTGTAGAAGAAAGAGACATCACTTGAACTCGGGGAAGCCTTACCCTTAAGGAAGAGACAGAATTTGGAAAGATGTGGGAGAATACCTTCCAGACTGATACAGCCCAAGCAAAGTTTTGAGGGAGGGAATGAGAAGAGATGTTTGGGAGACATAGGGAGATCATCTCCTTAAAAACAGAGCCCATATCAGGAGCAGTGGGGATAAGTTTGAAAGTTAGGCTGACATCAGAATGTTGGTCTTTCCTTATGCCAAGTTCTCCACCTTCCCCTACTTTATTTATTCTAAAATTCTTTCTCTTTGGTCTCTCAGTCAGTTCATCTTCTTTAAATCTCCATGATCCATCTTTTCTTTTCTCTTTGATAATTTTTATAACTTTGCTTCTGCATCCTTTCTTGTCCCACTTTTCTTGTTCTGCCAGGATGATTTCTATAGCTCTGCATTACCATTCTTGCTACTTTGCTTTGCAAATCTTTTTTATTAGACTGTGAGCTCTTTGAAAGAAAGGGCCATGACATGTGTGTCTTTGTCTCTCCAACACTTAATTAGCAAAGGGAATAATTTATAGGAAGTGCTCAAGGAATGCTTTTTGAGCAAACGGATATATAGATCTATACCGAGGACACTGGCATTCCATTGAAGGCCTTTAGTAACTGTAGTAGTGGTGGTGGTGGGATTTGTTTTTTCTCAGTTAGTGTTCCCTTCTCTTCTATCAAAAATGAGTTTGGGGGCTTGCCCACTGGCATAGTGGTTAAGTTTGTGCACTCCGCTTCAGCGGTCTGGGGTTTGCACTTTTGGATCCCAGGCATGGACCTACATACTGCTTATCAAGCCATGCTGTGGCAGGTATTCCACATATAAAGTAAAGGAAGATGGACACAGATGTTAGCCCAGGGCCAATCTTACTCATCAAAAAGAGGAGGATTGGCAACAGATGTTAGCTCAGGGCAGATCTTCCTCACCAAAAAAAAAGAAAAAGAAAAAAGAATATAATGAGTTTGGAACTCCTTAGGCTCCAGCTAAGTCAGCTTAATAATTTCACCCCTTAATCTACTTAGGAGCAAATTCTGAAATCATCCTTGCTAGAAGCTATACACAGCATGTTCTTTCTAAAGATATTCAGAGGTGATATAGATGATTTTCCTCTGTCAATTTCAAGTATGTTTTATCTTACTTGCTACTTCATATTAACCCACTTTCATAATCTACCCATTTTCTCTTGTTCTGCTTTCAGGCAGTTGGGAAATAAATGATTGGCTATACTTGTTCTTGATGGCCCACAAATGATGTTGCTTTCTGTTTGCTGTAATTAAAGGTGACTTAAGTAGAAGAACTTAGGTATCTGCCCGTTAATAAGCAAGGTGATGCTCATAAGCTGCTTTGCCACCATCAAGCTCCTAGATCCAAGCCCAGCAGCTTTCCATTAAAGCAGGGGATTAACTATTTAGCGCAGCACAGTGGAAGGAAGTAGAAGAACAGCTCCTTGGGTCCCAAGAACAAATTACATCTGAATCAAACCTCTGATTAATAGCTCCAGAGTTGCCTCTCTGCTTTGCATAATTAAGTTTCATGGAGTGTTACAATTAACAGCCTTGCCATCACCCAGGTAGAAACAGCCACCATTTATTTGGCCAGCAGAGTCAGAAAGTGCTGGGTGGTGAAGAAGCAGCATTTATGAGGGGATTAGGTGCATTGTGGGTTAAAAATTGAATAAGACTATACTTACCTTCCAAAAAAAAAAAAGCTACAAATATGATGATCCCATGATACTACCCCAAAGTGTCCTTTTTTTTTTTTCTGCTGATGTGCTCTAAGAACTCCTTCCTCTAGTCAAATGATAACTATGGCACTGAGAAACTTGTAGATATCCATGAAAGTTGACAGCTTCCTCCTCATAGTATTTCATGGCCTTTCTGAACCTCCAATGCATAGCTTGTTTTATACCATTTATTATGGCTGCATTTGTTATCACACAAGTAGTTAGACGTGATGCAGATGTTGAGTAGGCTTCAGACTCTTGGAATTACCTGGGAAGAAAGCCAAGATGTCATTAGAAGTGCTAGGATACAACAACACACTGAGCACTTTGTTGGTGGTGAGCAGGCCAAGAATTAACCATTCATCAATGCTGAGGGATTAAAACATGACCAGAAAATATTCCTTCTAGAGTTTTTCTTTTCTGTAAAATGAAATTTCTCTGACACAAAGTGATTTCTTTACCAGTACTATTTAGATATTAGGACAGATGGATCAACAGTAGCCATCGTAGAGATGATGTCCTCTGTTCTAGTCATTTCCCTTGAAACAATAGACATAAAAGAATGAAAACCAACTACTTTTATGGAGTTTTCTATGTGTCAGGTACTTTTTTTATGTTCTTTACTTGTAAAAATTTATTTAAAAATGAATTTGCCACAGAATATTTGGTTAGCTTTATCTTTTTCTGCCTTTCTTACTTCCTTATTGCTTTTACTATCTCCCTCTTCCCCAGTGTGCTCATTTCCTCCCCTCTAGCTTCACTTGCTCTCCTTCTCCATATTTCTTCTTAGCTACCTTTATATTATGTCTGAGATTTGATCAAGAGCGAACAATGGGAAACCAAGAGAACCTTAATTCGGGTCCTGGAACCGTCATTCTCCATAAGTGTGGTGTTGGGCAAGCTGATTAATTAAATTGGGCCCCAGGTTACTTATTTTAAAACAAGAGGAGGAAAAAGAAGAAGAAGAAGAAGGGAAGGAGAAGGAGGAAGACGGGGAAGAGAAGGCAGGAGGAGGGGGAGGAGGAGGAGGAAGAGGAGGGGAAGAAAGAAAAGGGAGGAAGGGCAGAAGGAAGGGGGAGGGGAGAAGGAAGAGGGGAGGGAGGAGGGGGAGGGGGAGAAGAGGAGATAATCATAATACCTATCTTAACTACAATGAAATGTTGCAATGAGAATCAAAAGAGACAGTGTCTATGAAAGCCCTCTGTAAACTGTATAGACTTGTTTTTGCTAACCTCCTAATAAATATTTTCAGAAATTTTACTAGGATTTAGAGTCAGGCATATTTGAAAAAAAGGGACACCATGCTCTAGACAAATTGGGTGCCTCGTTATGCACTTACCAGGAGGAAAATGCTGCCATTTCTTGCTAAAAACCCATTTGTCTTGCAAATTTCTATAATGAACAGATTTTGGAATAAATACCATGTAATCTGTGATGACAGTTCTCTCATTTCTTTTTTATTAGTTCAATCTTCTCAGCATCTCCACCACATAGCTACAGAACCTCCATAATCATTAAGGCAGCTGGGTTGTATGCATTTTCCCCCTTTTTTGGCACATAACAGAGTCCCCAGCCAGTCTCTTGTTACAAGGCCCATGTTCTGGTCGCTAAATGCACCTGTATAAGAAAGCCAGATCAGAAAAGAAAACAAACAGCGAGCTGCATGGCCTTTGCAACAATATACCATTTTCCCCACTGACCTTTGCTTGGGTATATTCAAAAGTGGAATTTTACTTGGAGCTTGTGGAGTACTTGAATTGCATTAAACATCCCTTCCCTCAAAATAGATCATCTCTGTGGAACATAATATGGTACGGTAAACTCTAACTCTTCTTTTCTCTATCCCTTCTCCCTTTTGTCTTTCCCTAGGTAAGTAATATTTGATTATTGTTTTGAGCTGCTTCAAGAGGGAGCTCAGAGGTGTACCCAATTCTCAGTCCCCTTGGAATGAAGTCTGTGGCCAGTTACTATTCATCCTGCCCAAGAGGTTCCATTTCATCTCTTGGCTCCTACAGCACTGCAGGCACATGGAGGTACGGCTGTTCACTGTTAATGGGTTTGCATCTGTTCATGGTAAAAGGAATGTGAGTGTTGGATCAGTGTCAGTGATACAATTAAGAGAAATTACTGGGAACCAAATGCCAAAAGACAGTCATTTTACCTCTGTACGTCAACTAATTGTAGAGTTCTCAGGAATTCTATGTTAATCTATTTACTAAAAATGAACTTCATAAAATATCTAAGTGAATTATAATAATTTCATTTCTACTAAGGACCTAGATAATTTTGGCCTTTTTTCTGAAAGAAGAAGAGAGGTTTAAGTATATATTTTTTGTATACCCGTTGGGTACATGACTGGGACTGAGAAAAGTCAGTCAGTGCCTTATTCCCAGATGACAGAGTTCAGCATGCTTGAACATAAGTTGAAGACATTATATAAAACATTAGGAAAATAAAAGAACAGAGGGGCAATGGATGATGCAATTCTGAGGGCTAAAATTATACATATTGCTTGTGTCTGAGACTTTTGGTACATTGAGTCACTGTCCCATAAAATTTACTGCAGGACTATTCTGTCAACTCTAGGATCAGAATCTTTAATGGAATTGTCAGGAGGACCATCAGATTCATGAATCTTACCCTATGGCACCTGAAGGGGGTCTTCTAATTCAGGCGGTTGTGAAGGTCAAACATGGGCTAAATGATAATGGAGAAGTCAACTGAACCTGCACCAGACAGAATTTATTTGCATGTCTATAGACAGAATTATTTTGCATTGCTATCAATTATCTATAATTTACAGAGTTGTAAAATAGCTCAAAGGCAATTAAAGACTAGAATGAGACAACCCAGTAAGTTGTGCTCTAAACAATGCATTATTTTCCATTAGAGATACCCAGTAATCCTTTTTTGCTTATTTCTAGTTGCCTTACATACTCAAGAGTATAGATTTTAAAAGAAGTCATCATCCACCATATTTTCAGATTCTAACTATGTTCCTATTTATTAAGTTCAGATCTGTGCCAAGTCTAGAACTTCAAGTAGTATAGTCTTCCTTTGATTTTGGAAACATGCCTATCTTAATTTTCCGTGACTTCCCTGGAATGCGTGGTTTTACCACTGCTATGAAAGAAGTTGTTAGCACTTCCCTGAAAAAGTATAGATTCTTAAGAAATGTTTGTTCAATGAATGAGACCTTTAAATCTACACATTAATTAGATATTCTTTATTCTTTGGCTATTTATTAAGTGACATTGTCAAAGGAATCCCTCCTGTGGAAGAAGTTGGATCTGAAACTTTCTGTTTGCAGTACCTTTGCCCTTCAAATACATTTTGTCCATATTCATTCACCTTCTTAAGTGGAGTGGCATCCTGCAGATCTCATATCTGGTTCAAATCAATGGGAATATGATATGGCCATAGCATATTATCTTAGCTATTTGGTGGCTTTTTTCAAATGTGGGGGTGCACCCAAGGTGTCTCATTCATCAATTTGGGGCCACCTCCTAAAATGAGTAGGGACCAGAGGGGAAAGACGTGGCTCAAGCTGAAGAGGAGGAAAGGGCAGGCATCACTCAGGCATGATAGGATGCCTCCTTGGTGTGGCGTTGTGATTTCAGCCCCTAGCCGCAAGCATTGGAGGAGTCTGTTGGTCTGCTCTGGTCTGTGGGTGTGATTGCCTACCGGTAGATGTGTTAGAGTAGTTTCTATGCATGCCCATTTGCCTCTGCAGAACTCTGCTTCATGCTGTTGTTACTGATGAAAATCCCTCTTGGTGGTCTAAAGCTATGGTACCACATGGACCCCCAGTGATGACTTTTTCAGGGGAGGCGGTGCTTCTTTCCACCACTTGCCAGAAAATCATATCATTTTCACTGTTAGCAGCTCTTGCTGAGATTTTCCTAACTGCTCTCACATAGAAGATCCAGCTGTGCTACTGAGAGAAGTTTGAAAGTGAAAGACCTGTTCCAATATTTTTCTTCCTCATAAAGCATCTGGAATTTTTTTTTCTTTCAGAGATTTTTTTCTTAGGGTGTAAGAAGGAAGCTCCCCAAGACAGCAGACTCCTCAGCCGAGACTTCCCACTGACTTGATCAAACTGATGGGCACCTGTGTGCTACTGGATTTACCATATAGGTTTCTCTTAAAGTGCTCAAGATCACAAGCATCATGAAATATATCTTAGCCTTGAACGTTTTTTCTTTGGGGTAAATTGGAACCGGTAGGTTTAATTGACTTGACTAAAATGATAAAGATGGCCGTTGGTGCGACTGAGAACTCAGATCTGTTTACTTTTTATTAGTTCTTTGTTTGATTCTCCATGGCACATGTGATGTGAAGGACAGATACTAAACGTTTAGTTATTTATTATTCAGTAGCCGATTTTTACAGCCATTTGCATGAAGGGTCCCCAGATCTCTCAGAATGACCTATCAGACATTTCCTCAAGATGAGTACCCATCAGCTTGAAATCTATTCAGTTTTCCTGAGGGCTTATGGAGTTCTGAGATAATCAACTTCTTGGCTTTAAATTCTCAAAAACAAACATGTTTGGTAAATAAACAAAAATATGATCACAGATGCTACCTTCTTCCTCTCCTCCTATGCACCCACCTAGGTCATGGAAGGTGTGTGTGTCTCCAGGATGACAGGAAAGAAATAGAGGTTGAAAATAGGGGGGCAAAGGAGAAAGAGCGTGGGAAAGAGCCTGGGGTATTGTGCTTGTCCTTTGTGCATGTTTGTTTTTGCTGGGCCTTCTTGGTTCTTCCTTGCCCATTCACAAATTCTACCCAGATCTAAAAACCACTGAGACTTCATAGAAGACTTCTCTCATATTGAGATGCAAGATTATCAGGGTGGTGGTGGCTTATTAAGCTGTGCATGTCTGTGTTCTCAGACTTCTTTATAGAGCAAATATTCATTGGAGTACACCTCTGAGTAGACCAGTCCCCCCCACCACCACATAGCTTCTCTTTCTTTTTTCTTCTGTCCTTTCAGTATCACATCATACCTCTCCTCCCCTAGCCTGCAGTCCAGAGAAGAATATCCTCATGTGCAAATTTTAGTTGCAGATTGATTTCTAGAATCACGATGAGAAAGCCACAAGCAGTATGCCAGGTGGTGGGGAGTGCAATTCAGTTTCCTTGTATAACCCTCTGCAACTCATTCACCGAATGTCATTTTTCCTCAAGTCCACATATTATCTCCCTCCAGCAGATGCAGTAAGGTAGAAATACAGCGTATTTGGAAGGCAGTTTGCTAAGACACATTTTGGAGCCACTTGGAGGGCCACTGGCTGGAAATCTTAATCATAGTAACCACCAATGTATTTACCTGCTGCCTCTTCTCCTCTGCCCTGAGGAATGGGAGCACAGCACCGGGCTGCTGTCATTCTAATTTAGGTTCTGATTGTGATTATGATTTCCCTTCTGCTATGTGTATCCGACTGTACCTTTTTATTTATGGGGAAAACAGCAAAATCATACTGAAGGGATCACAGCATAGTTACTGTGTCATATGTGGAGTGAAAAGAAAGGGATTCCTGGAGGGAGGAAAGGGGCAATTTTGAACCCCTAGGAGATTTTCTCGGTGTTGGAACGAACTGAGAAGCAACAATGAAAAAAGCAACATTGCATCTATATCGCAATGAGCTTTTCTAGGAGCTGGAAACAGCGTTATTACTCTTGGAGAAAAGAGCTCTCTTTTTTTCCCCTCCCTTTTGATTTAGACTTCTGTGAGCCAAAGTGTTCTGGTGTTTTAATGGTCTGTTTTAAAGATGGAAAGGGCCCTTATGTGTCAGAGCACAAGCCTTTCCCAGTCAGCACGGGGCTTTGTTTGATTATGAGGCTTGTTTGGGATAGATGATATTTTTATAGCTTCTGCTTTGCTTCACCGATGGCCATATTGATGTAGCTCTCTAGGACGGGCCTAATAAACAGTTTATAAAACTGTAAGGCCATTCTCTTGGGTAATCTACCACTGTGCCTTCACAGACTGCAAAATCGCACATCCAAAGGGAGCTGGCTTCTCACATAAAGCTGGCCACAGGCCGTGGGGTGGGAGGTTTTGGGGGGTGTGTGTGCATGTGCCTTCAAAAGAACCACCTGAACTTTCCTGTGAACATTTTAGAAGAGCAGTGGAGACTGAAATGTTGAGATTGGGTGTTTCGTTAATGTTGCTCAATCTGTGCTCAGATGTTGTGGCTGCTGGGAAAGCTGGGGCTCTTTTAGAGCTGTGGAAAACACTTCCAAACTGATTTAATCCTCTGTGATCTCACCATTTGCGGGAAAATCAAGAGAGAGCTGGGAGATGGTGGAAAGATGGTGAATTGGACCTGCTGGCACCTCAGGGCAGAGGTGGTGAGAGGTGATGGAGAGCACAGCCCACTCATGCAGCAGGCAGGACCTGCAATTCCTTTCAGGTGCTGGTTCAAGGAGCACAACAGCAGGTGCTAGCTGTTCCTGGGGAAGGACAGGGGCTGTGCCCATTAGGAACGCCTGGGGCAGCACCATTACAGACAGGAGAACAGGGTGGGGGGAAGATCATGGAGGCAATTGATGTTTGCGTGCTGGGGCGGAGGAGGCTCTGAGATCTGGACTGAATTCGGCTCACCCTGACATTAGCAAGCATCTGCACTAGGACAGAAACTGTGCCAACAGCTCTACATGCATCATCTGTCTCACTTAATGATTATATATTATCATGATTTTATAGATGAGGAAGTAGCTTCAGAGAGGTTTACAGAACAAACAAAAACACAAGAGAACCACAACAATAAAGTCTGAAAACTTGCCTCACAGTGGTTCAGCTAGTGACAGAGCCAGAATTTGAATCTGGGTCTTTGTCTGACCATGCAGCCTTGCACATTGAACTATATGTGGCGCGAATAGTGTTGGTGCCTTATGCAAGCTAAGTAGGCAACTATTTACGAGATGTGACTTAAAACTGGGGGAAATGCCCTTGCGCGGAAACCCCCACTGCTCCAAATACCTGAGCATTTCAGGCTGATGTCTGATATTGACCTCTGGTTTGAGGATCTGAGACTTGTTAAAATTCAAGTGTCCCTGGGAGAGATAACAACATAAACTGCTATTTATTTTTGAAACTCCATTCCTCTGGACTCACCAGCACCAGGGCTTAAAGTAGTCACAATAATAGTCCAAACAAGTCTTTCCCAAGCTCTGCCTCCACCCACTCAGTGAGAATGGAAACGCTTCTAAAAAGCCCTTCCAGACAGTTCTGGGAGCTCGAGGCATGTTGCACATGAATCCACGGAGTAGGCTTCTTGACTTCTTGGGATTGTCTGTTATTTCCTGCTTGCCTCCTTCTGTTTGCTGTGGTCACATCTCTGGCAACCCCCAAATCCCGAACCAGCCACAGGTGCCCACCCAGGTGCGTCTGTGCTGGAGTCTGCAGCTGCCTCTGACAAAGCTAGGGGAGCCAGATGCGGGGGGCAGCCCTCTCTGCTCCTAGGGGGCTGTGTTTGCTTCCTGTGTTGCACTTACCATCATGTCCCATCAACACAGCATCCAGTCACCCCCTGTAAGTGATAAGAGGCTAGGCTCTTTCTTTCTGATGGTCTATAAGGGCAGTGTGAACTAGCTCTTTTAGTTTTTATTTGCTCATTTACTGCAATCAAAATCACCGTAGGGCTTAGGTAGAGGCCAGCAGGTGATCTGAATCATAGGGACCATTCTCTGTTAAGGGTCACCTCCCTAATCCAGCATGCACTCACTCCCTTTGAGCTCAGCTGTGGTAACCCTCACTGTCCCTTGTTAGATTCCTGACCCTCCAGGTCTCCAGAGGTGCCCAGATACACCCAAATGTGGGGTAAAAGCAGTATAGCCATGAAGGTGGAACTTTGAGATGCTACAGTCAACAGGTTTTCCTGAGTGCTCCTTGTGTGTAGGGCCCCATTCTAGGTGCAGCCTTTGTCACTGTGGAATGAGTGGAGATACTGAGAGCAGACTGTCTTAGTGGGTTAGGAAGGGAAGGTTCTGGAAGCTGGAGTACTGGGAAAGGACCTCTCTGTGGTTTGTCTGTGGTCACATCTTCTTCCCAGGTGCCTCACACACTTCCATAGTGACTGGGTGGCCTGGTCAGAACAGCATAGAGAATGAATGGGTGGTAACCCCCCCAGAGCCTACGAAGACTCAGCAGTCTTCACAGTTGTCTTTGGGGGAGAGTGTTATCAGCAGGCTTCTGTGGACCCTAGAATTGTGGAATGACCAAAGAAGAGGAAACAAGAATGTAAGCTCTTGTCCAGGCTTATACGTTAACTAACTGTGTGACCAGCCAGGCCAGTTCAGCATAACTATCTCAGGCTTACTTTCTTTTAACTGTGAATAAAGAAGAGCAATTCTGACCCTACTCTCTAAAATTGAACTGATGGTAAAGATATGTAAATAAATATCACCATTTAAAGTCAAATTAAATTGCCATCAAAATATGAAGGAGAACAAACCTGGAACTATAAGTACTTATCTAATCTCTCATGAAAGTTTCCTAAATCAAACAAATTTTCCCCCCAAACAAACAAATAGTATCAACCTAATCCACTATTGGTCATAACCAATGTTTCAGCAAAAGCAAACCACACCATCTAGGATAATTCTGGTCCTCATTATTTCTTATCCAAATTACTGCTGTGGTGTGCTAGCCCATTCTCGGTGCCTGCAATACATTTTCCACGTCTGTTCTTTTTAAGCGTTCAACAAAACCAGAGTGAGCCATGATGGGCCCAGCATTGTGTTAGGCCCGGTTGTGCGATGTTATTTAGCTGAGTCCTCTAAGTTCAGGACATCAAAGGCTATTCTTGTCTTACCTTTTATCATCCCCCTCAAAATTCTCAAGAGAAATAGCCTAAGAGTCAAGGTCAGGCACAGGTACACTCAATTTCTGTTAGTCTTTGCCCTAAACCTCCATGCAGTTGGTCTCCTGTGAGCCAGCCCAATGGTCCAGAGCAGAGGTCTCACCCTGGCTATTCATGAGAATCACCTGGGAGATTTGAAAAATCAAAAACAACAAACAAAAAATTCCATGGGATTCTGATTTAGTTGGTCTAGGGTGGAGCCTGGGCATCAGATGATTTTAATGTGCTGCTGGGGTTGAGAACCATGTAGGTAAGGGGATCCTTTTGCATCGGCTCTAGCCTGGTTTCAACCCCAAACAGTCTTTATTTCCTATTTCTCCAGGCTGACAGTTCAGCCTGGCCTCTTCCTCTTTTTCTTTCAGCACTTGACTTGGGAGGAAATGACCACTTGGGTAGAGTGAATACTGAGGAACTTTGAGTCTGAGAACCTGTAGAATTCACCCAAAGCTGAGGAGCTGGTTCAGGTCACAAGACCCTGGTATGTCTCATGGCGAGATAGTTCCTAGCAGGAATATTTTCAGGCAGTATAACCTCTCCAGTCTCTAGGAAGCAAGAGTCCGGAGAGAACAAGGAGCTGGGCCAGGAGCCCGCCTGATACCCTTTCAGAGATCTTCTTTGCCAAGCTTAGCCTGTGGAAGACAAAGTGTAAAGAGAGAAGAATCCCTCATGGAGGTTCATGTCTCGAACCCCTTCACTGCTACAGGGAGCCGCACTCCTCTCACTGATGCCCAATTAATGCCTAGAATTTACCCAAGAGAGGGAACAAAACTGGAAAAGAGCATATAGCTTCTTTTCCCCGGAAGTCAGCCGGGACAGAAGGACTACAAGCCAGTCCTTAAGGAGACAGTAACCTAATGATGGAGGCCAGAAGCTGGGGGGTCCTCCCCCACCTCCGTGGCCTCTTATGCAGGATGCGATCCAAATCTGGGAGCCAGACACGGGAGGCCCTTCAGGAGCTGATGGTTTCTTCCTTCCCTGGTCTTCACTCTGGCCAGCCCCAATGCCTGCCTAGATAGTTCTCTGCATGGCTATTTACATCTTGTGTTTCATGCTGATCCTCTGCCTTCTCCTCCTCTCCATATGGCCACATCCCGCTGTTCTGCAAAGGTCCACCTCAGGGATCTCCTTCTCTGGAAAGCCTTTCCTGGCTCCACTAGGCCAAGAGCTCTTCCCCCGGTTCCTGTAACATACTCTGCACACCTCTTCCCTAGAAAATTTCACATCCAATTTTGTCCATTTATTTGTTGGTATATTTTTTACTTAACATTCTGATGACAGAAAGTGGTCGATGTCTACAGTTGTTCTCTCTGTGGCCACTAGCAGCTCTTGAACACATGAAACGCGGCTAGTACACATGTTGACATGACAATATTTTTAATATATTGAGTTAAATAAAATATGTTAAAATAATTTTACTGTATCTTTTTTACTTTCTACAGCATGGTTACTAGAATATTTAAAATGACACTCGTAGCAAAGTTCTTATATTTCTATTGGATAGCTCTGGTCTGCAGTATGAAATAAAGGGTCAGGTACTGCTCTTCCCATTGTTTCTGTTTATATCCTATCTTCTTCTTCCATCTCATACCCCAACCTTCTCCTCTAGGCAGTGAGTTGGAGATAAACAGACAAATAGGACATTGCCCTCACCCTTTAGTCCTCATAGAGACATGTTACTTTTTGTGAATCTTCTAAACTTTGTCTGCACAGAGCCTACAGTAAAGTCAAATCATTAGCCACTATAGGGAAGCTTATAAATCTTTTTAAAATAGTTAGGCAAATAAAGCTATGTTAATGAAAAGTGATATCATAAATGGGTCAGATTTAAGTGGAAACAGTACCCTTTCCTCTAGCTGGCTCCTTTTAGCAGCTGAAACTCTTCCTCTAATATGACTCTTCCTCTCCATTCTCACTGTCATTTCCCCTTCCTTAATTCTGACACTATTCCAAATGAAGAATTATAATAAATCACAGCAACTAAAACATACTTGTGTGACAAGGATCCTGAGAATATGAGTCTCCCAAGTCCTTCCACCTGTCAAGCCTTCATTCAAATTTATCCTCCAAACTACCAGCTGAGGGATATTTCTGAAGTCACTCTAAGGTTGAAAAAGACTTCAGTGGCTCCTCCTTACCTATGTCAGGGAACGGAATGCCCAGCTAAATAGGCATGCATGATCCTTCGTGCCTTGGTCTGTGTCTATCTCACTGCTTGTCTCTCTTCCCTCTGCTCAGCCATAAACATCTCAAGTGAACAAACATGTCTCAGTTGACTTGCCTCTCTAATGTCAAACATACTCCTCCATTTCCTGGATCCTCATCTGGAACTCTCTTCTTATTTCACTTCTTCATGAAGTTTCTCATTCCTCTTGAGATAATTAATTACCCCCACTCCTTGTGTTCTAATTTATTTGCTTATGTATCTACTAGCACATTGAAATGTAAGTAATTATTGTTCTCCCCTCTCCTAGACCAGGAAACTTGTCTACTAGCTTTTGTTTGGTGAATGCCTGCTATGTGGCAGGG
Organism: Tapirus indicus; assembly: GCA_031878705.1. Taxonomy (NCBI): domain Eukaryota; kingdom Metazoa; phylum Chordata; class Mammalia; order Perissodactyla; family Tapiridae; genus Tapirus; species Tapirus indicus. The sequence continues at coordinate 82,047,106 of CM062924.1, read as the reverse complement.
ATTTTACTCATAATATCTCATTTAAATCTTTAAACTGTTTTACTGGACCATATTATTATCCTTATTTTAGATACGATGAAACTGAAGCTCTGAGATTTTTATCATTTCCCCAAATCACAACTAAAGCCACAATTTGAATCCAGGTGTGTTCTATTCTAAAGCCGATGGCCTTTCCCAGCAATATGTCACCTTCCCTAAATCAAATTTATATCTTCTGTGCCTAGCACAATTTCTAGCGCAGAGTTAAGAGTAAACAAAATGATAGCTAATGAAGCCAGATTTCCAGTGTTCCAGTGGCCCTTGAATGAAAGGAGGCCTGACTCCTGTCTTCCTTGTCTTAGCTCTGCCCTTCCTTTTCAACCTCTTTTCCTCCCTCTCACTGACTCCTTCTTGCTAATCACATTGGCCATTTTCTAGTTTGTTGTTTTTTTGTTTGTACTGCAAACACCATAACTGTTCCCCTCGCCCTCAATGACATCTTCCAAACACTCCTTTTGCTTTCTGACATTTTCAGTGTCTGTTGCCAAGACCTGCTCCTTGTGACACATAGCTATGTGTGTGAGCTTGAGACAGCCAGAAGGGCCTCTGATGAGACATGCCATCACTGGGCCTGTCAGGACGCTGGGGCATAATGAGTTTGCCATTTAAAAGACCTGGATCACAGGTTTTGTCTGGGTTCCTCCTCCCTCTCCGCCTCCCCCTGTCATTTGATGTAGATTGGCACAGACCAGGTTTTTCTCAGTGTAAGAACATAAAGACATGAAATATTCTCAGAACAGGAAAAGGCCACACAGCTCAATATATTGACCCCTTGTGTTAATATTTCCAGTGATTCTCCCTTTTGGCAAAAGAGCTTTGCTGATTACTGATGGCAGGAGGTGAAGGAGTGAGAAGGTTCTTTCAGATTCAACTTTTGGATATTAGAGGTAGAAGGGGTCTGCAAGAGTGTCAGGCCCAACTCCTTACTTTAGAGATGAGTAAAGGAAGCTCTACAAAGCTGGTGAGATTTTCAAAGGCACACAGGTATTTAGAGCTGAGCAGGATCAGAAAGTGGACTTCCTAAGCATGGGGCAGCATTCATAGCACTATCCCAAGCCACTGCCCCCAGCAAAATGAGCCTCATATACAGTGGGCTTATTCTCCCAATTTCTATTTTAGAATTCCTCTGGGAGTGTTACCTTGAGGTCTGGGAGTCAGCACTCTCTTTTGACCTGTGCTAAAGGACAAAGTCATCTGGCCCCAAGAACAGCTGGAATGCTGGCTGTGGATGATGACCACATGGAATGTGTCCATGACTTGTCTTTCTATGTAGCACTTCCCCCATTCCAAACTTTCTGCCAGGTATGTCTAGAGCAAGGTATATCTAGAGCCAGTAAGGGATAGAGTCTGTAGAGTAGATCAGCCCACCCTGGACATTTTCTTGTTCAGGCAATTGTTCTAGTGCCTCTGCAGAAACTTTAGCTACAAGGCTGGGATAATCTTCCCTGCTGGATCAGAACAATGCCCAGGGTGTTTAGGATAGTGAGTGAAGTTTCCAAAAGGCAGCACCTGACCACGGTTCCCTCCTTGCTCTTGGTAAGAATGCCTCCCTTCTCACCAATTGCCATTCTGATTACCAGTTGATTCCCAGTCACAAGGAGCCCTTACTCCCCTGAAATATTTACCACTCTCTGCACCCATATGCCTGGAAAATATAATGGATCACAAAAGATCTAAAAGACCTCATGGTTTTCACGCAACTAGGGTAACAACTTAGGCCAACAAACTGGTCTCCCATGTGTACTGCCATCCTTACTGCACTTCCCCCCCTTGTTGAAATATGTATTAGTCACCTGCTAAATGCAAGATACAGAGAATGCAGTTATTCCTATTTGGAACCTAAACAATGGCTGATCAACAGAGCACCTAAGTGTTGTTTTAGAGATATGCATAAATGTTAGAGGATCTAATTTTGTCTTGAATGTAGTGGGGAGGGGAAGTGGAGTTGACTTCCCTAATGAGGTACTATGCCAAAGCCATCTGGTAATTGATATTTTAGCTAAGGTGACAGAAGATCCGTTAGTTCATTCAAACCACTTTCTCCCTCCCTACCTGGGAAGAATATTCAGATCAGTTCCTGCTCAACATTTTTGTTCTGATGCAACATCAGATAAAGTTTGTATTCTTAAATCATTGCCATGGATATTTCTAACATTATGTAAAGTTCTGACATGCTATTTCTAAGGAGGAAAAAGAACAGGCTGGTAAAAAGAGGGAATTTACTTGCAAGGCTTAACTAAATGGAAAGACACATGAAACATATAGAGTGGTTTTATATGTAAATGTGGGAGGATGTAACTCTTGTTTGATAAACATAAAGTCTTTGAGAGCAGAGATGTATCTGTCTTTACCCTTTACCTCCAATGCTTAGACACAATTCAACTGTTAAGGTTCAATAAATATTTCTACCCTATCAGACCCCACTTCTTATTTTGGTCTCTTCCTGTTAGACCTGCTCTTTTATTTTTATCTGGATTGAGAGATAGGGAGAGTGGCTGGAGGAGAGAGGCACAAATAATGCCCACATGACTATTTCCTCCAAAATAAATAGTTAACTCATTGTGTACCAGTGTTTACACAAATACCTTCAGCTTCTCTACTAAGTGTTGAAAGAAAATTAGATTTAAAAGAATCTGGATTTCTTTTTCATTCTTCATCAGCAGAGTTGTTTTTCATTTCTTTGCTTGAGAAAAGGAAATAATTGAAATGGGGGAAATTTTCATTTCTCTGCCTGCTGTGGAAAGACATCCTTCAGTAATGATTGAGATTGAAGTGGTGTATGACCAGGCTGGCAGAGGCACCAGCAGAAAGCAGCTGAAGCCGGAGCTGGGAATGGGGGCAAGTGCAGTGAGAGAGGGGCCTCTGTTTGAACACTGCCCCAGGAGTCATCATTTGCTCTGGGCAACAGCAGCTGCAGGGAAGAACTCTGGCAGGAGGAATAAGTAGTGAGTTTGTAGGACCAGAGCCTGATTCTCCTTCAGCTCCTTAGCCAGACAACTGCTTATCAGGAGCCCTCAGACTGGAAGACAGGAAATTAATGCTGGATTGTAGAGCCGTTTGTGCTAAGCTGCCTGTGGTTGCTTGGGAGAACTCGTAGGCGCTGAGCTCTGACCACACCTCTGTGCCTGCAGAGAGCAGCACCAGGCATTTTTGGAGCAAGAATTTAAACCTGAAAAAGAAGTGACCTGTTCTGAGTGAGTCAGAGCATTGGTTATTATTTAGCCATAATGTGATGCTGACTTTAGGCATGGAGAAATTCGTGACATGTAAAATTCTTTGTGTGAATAGATTTAAGGAAGGAGACTGTTGTTTCCTTATTTATTGCTAAATGACTGGAGGCCCAGATTTGGAATCGCTGAGGTTCTCACTTCAGTTCCTTCTATCAACCCTGAGCTACCAGTGGCAGTCAGGAGAACAAGGCCTTGATCCTGTGAAATCACCCAGGGTAATGCACCAGCACTATAATTCAGGGGGTGAATGCACAGGCTTTGGAGTTGAACAGAATTGGGTTTTAATTCCTGATCTGCTTTTGATGAGGCAAGTGAAAGTGAGAAAGTTATCTAAAGGCTGCGAGTCTCAGTTTTCTCATCTGTAAAATGAAGATAATATAGACTTCAGGGAATTTCTGAGTGTTGAGTTTGAAACGTTAGAGTTAACATACCCCTTTATTCCTCACCACTGAATTTGGAGTCAATCGAGTAGGTGATAGACAGATTTTTTTAAGAAACAAACAAGATTAGGTTTTTTGTTTAGTGTTAGAGAACATAGCCTGGATCTACAGCTAAAACTGGGCTTCCTAATACCCCCCAGAAGGAAACTCACATGTCCAGACTGCAGTCTCCTGTCTCAGTCCTCTCGTGGGAATATAAGGAGAGGGGAGTATAAGTTCAAGCTGACAGTGAGAAAGATGAGTCAACCAGCTACTGGTCCCCAGTATGTAGAGTATTACCACTGTACTGATGTTGCTTTTCACCCTTGTGTATCTCTAAAGGAATGGATTCATCAAACACTTTTATTCTTTTTTAAGGGAAAGAAAAACAACAACAACAACAAAAACTAGTCATTGCATATGTTCTTCATTTCCTGCTGTCTTTGTGTTGGTTTTAACAGAGACCTGAAGGCAGAAATTGATACCCACAGTTTTAGTCTATTCAGTCATGGCATTTGGGTGCTTTCCATGCCAAGAGACCCAAGCCTGATATGTAAGCAGGCTTAAAAGAGCTAGTAGTGATGGAGGCTGGATATATACCACCATGGGACAGTGGATATTAAGGCCAAGATATTCTGGGCTCACTCAGAGTTCCAGAGCCCATAGAATCACACTTACAGAATCATAGAATTTAAAATGGCTGCTGTGGCATTCCAGAGTTAGCCTTAAACCTGGAGTCACGACACATGCTTGAACCCACCTCTACCACGTATTAGCTAAGTAAACTTCGACAATTAGTCACTTCATCTCTCTTAATCTCATTTTCCCCACCTATAAAATGGGGACAACAATACCTATGTTATGGGGTTCTTGGCAGGACCAAATAAGGCAATTATATTGAAGGTCTTGGCAATATTAGGTGTTCAGAAGTATATATGTTGGATCTAGAAGGAATATATATAGCAAGAAATCATATAATTTTCTCCCCAATCCCTGCACCCTCCCTTCCCCCAGTGCTGCTGGCCCCACATAACTTGAAGGAGAGAGAACTGAGGGCAAGATGAGACGGGTCATTTTCCAAGCTCATACGGCTAGACAGCAACATTTACGTTGCAGTATCTTTTCTGCATAATAATATAACTTCATCTAGAAGTGACCCAAATGCCTAAATTAATACAAAAATTAATGACTACATAAAAGATTTGTTTTCTCTTTTTATATCAGAAAAAAACATGTTTTACTTGCTATAAATTGTATGACTGTCAACTACTCATGTTGATCAATTAACACATTTTATTTTTTCTAGAAAAAACAAACTGTTAAGAAAACAAGGACTTTTGAACAGGGAGACAAATTGATTGCATCTGTGCAGGCCTGGTTAGGAAGTTGGTAGTGGGTTAAAGGAGATGATTGGACTTGACGAGTATTTGACGGTGAGATGTCAGTCAAGGATAGACAGGAGTCAAAGGTGAATAAGTATTTGAGTCTGTGTGGCTTGGCCTATAGAGGGAGAAAGAATTCTGGAGCATATTACAATGAACAAAATTAAGAATGGCAGGAAGTAGAATTTGTGGCTAAAGCAAAGGAGTAGAGGAATTTAAAATACCTACAGGACATTTATAGAAATATAGATAGATAGATAGATAGATAGATAGATAGATAGATAGATAGATAGATAGATAGATAGATGATATAAATGATTGGCAACATGTCTGCAACTTGAGAGAGAATTGGAAGTCTTCTGCACAAAGGAAACAAGTGAAGCCATTGAAATGAATGAGGTCATTCAGAGATCTTGGGTGATAGCTAAAATTACTAGGGGAGGGAGAAGATGGATAACAGATCTGTTAGGGAAGCTAAAAAAAAAGGGGGTGGTCAAATGGCCTTGGTACCATGGGGGAAGAGCATTTCAAGAAGAAGAGGATGATCAATAGTGTCAGACACTGTAGAGATTGAGAAAAATGAGGAATAAGAAAAGGTCTCTAAATTTGATAATTAGGAAGTCATCATGGATTTAGAATATTTTCACGTGCCAGTGTGCTAGGAAGTGAGGAGTGGGTGGATGTGGGGATAAAGGCTTTAATACTCTTTTAAGAAGACAGGTGAAAAGTGAAGAGAAGAGAGAGTTTATGGAGTTGTTCTTTGTTTCTTCTTTCTTTATGAAGAAAAACTTAGACTTAAGCATGTTCACAGGTAGAAGTAAAGAAAAGTGGAAGACATTGGAGATCTACAAGTGGGAAAAAGATCCTGAAGGATCTGGAAGGATGGGCCAAAAGCAAGGGAGGAATGGAGGAGGGGCAAAGAGGAGCAGGTGTGAAAAGACTTCTCCTCAAATGAATTTATTCTTAGTAGTAAGAAGTGGGGTCATCTCGGTGAGGGAAGGCGAGATGAAGGGTGAGGTTTGCAACAGCCAGGCGGGGAGCACGGTAGTATGTTCCTGCGAACGGTAAAGGAACTCAAGCAGTGAGGGCTCAGCTGATGCTGGAAACACAGCTGGAAACATCACTATTCATTAGTTCTTGTCTTATTTCACTCTTCTTTTTATTTTATTTGTATAACATGTTAGACTTGCCAAGGTCAGAATTTGTTTTTCAGTGTTGCATTTTGGGATCTATAAGGAGCCACTTATATTTTACTAATAAGGATGCTTCTAATTATATTGACATTTCTGGGTGAGTTTTCTAATGTGATAACTGCCATTCATAAAACATTTTCTGTAACAGAGAAATATATTCTTGATTCCATGATTTGTATTTTTCCAGAAGCTGTTTCTGATTTTTAGGGTGTCATTCCTTACAGTAAATCTTGGGATTAATCTTACCTTTGAGACCTTGCCACTATTCATTCTCCAATCTCCCTCTTCTTTTTTGTTTTCTATTTGATTATCCTTTGGTGGTGATGTGGGCAACCTAAATATCTCAGGAATGAAAAAATATACCCTAGGGATGAAAAAGATAATAGTTTGGGTAGTTTAATGACATGGATGTCAAGGAAGGAGATGACAGCAGAGTCAACAATTATTCATGCAATTGCCTTTTTCCTTTCATCAACAAATATTGAGTAAACACCCATGTGCTGGGTAGTTTGCTTGCGGCAAGGAATACTTGATAAATAAACAGATCTTCAGCTCCCAACACCCTTTGTGTCCAGCAGAGATGGAGACTATTTCCAATTATGGTATATTAATCTCAAATTGTAGTTCTCCTGGAGGGGGCTGGAGCTCATATCTGTGTTTGTGGAGGCAAAGCAAGATGGATAGTGATAACACTCTTGAGGTCAGTGGTTTCTAAATGCTTATCCATGAACTGATGCTGGTCTATGATGAAGCCCTTAGCCTGTGGAGGAATGAAAAATAAGAAGATCAAAGTCAGTGGAAGGTGGCCAACATCCTGTCATGTCAAAAACTGTTCTTCAAACTGAGATTATATTCCCTCTATCTTTGTGAATAAAAATGCCCCCTTTATTTTTAAGGATTAATGACAAGAGATAATAGACATTTTACTTGGGAAAGTAAAAGATTTGCTACCTAATTTCTGGTTGATTTTTTTCTTTTAAATTTTACTGGTCTCTAATACTTAAAAGTCTGGGAATTTCTATTCAAAATGATCTAGTTAATGCTAGACATACATACTTTTTGAGAAAAAAAGAATTTCTCAGTTGGCAAAATCCAGGGTGGCTATTGGTCCAATTTTACCGATATTTATCCAGCCTCCTATTTCATTTTGCCTGGACAGAGTGTGGATTTTGCCAGCAAATTCACCAGGAAGCTGAAGAGTACTTTGTCGGTAAATCAATTTAATTAATTGTTAATTGTGGCCCAACCTAGAAATGTTCTTGAGGCATCTAAAATCATAGCCGCCTCTCTGACCTTAAGGGCAGGAGACATAAATTTGAAAGACAAAATCTAAGTGTCCCAAGGCAAATTAAAATAAATGATGCCCAGGGTTTCTGAGAAAGAGAAGGTCTCAAACTTTCAACTAAATTGTCTTCTCTTTAGCTCTCCGGTTCTTTGTATTTTGTAGTATTTAAAGTGAAAATTCCAAGGGAAAACTGAATGTTGGGGTTAAACTGAACTAATTAATTCTCTTTAAAAGCTTTCTGATTCAGTATGGAGTGGCAATGTGGGGCCACTGTCAGCTAGACTCTAAGCCTCTGGGAGCTGGGGGCTCATCGTGTCAATCACACTCTTCCCAAACCTACTATTTCTAGCTGGATTAGTGTCTTAGGGCCCCCTTAATAAAGTGCCACAAACCGGAGGCTTAAAAGACACAGTGTCTCACAATTCTGGAGTCCCAACCCCAGTACCCCAGAGCTTCAACGTATCTTTTTGGAGGACACAATTCAACCCATAAAAGGAACTCAGTTATGAACATATGACTATATGAGTCTTGGAACTACCACCAGTTAGGACTTTGGCTGTGGGCACGACAGATAGTGAACGGAGAATTGTGTACTCTCCTTCACACTGAATGCAGATATGTGTGTGTGTGAATGTATTTTCAAAGATTAGTGTATCACATTGTATAATAGTTAAAATTATGTTAAAAATTTCAATGTGTGCTTTTACAAGAGCTACCACTTGGATTCTGAAGTAGTGGTAACTGAATTTCATACTGTAGCTGAACATATTGTAGCTCTTACCCCAGGTCTTACAATTTCTCACATTTGTGAGATTTTCCTTTATTCAAAGACTCCATTTATACTGAGGGAAATCAGCTTGCAATGGGACCATTTCCTCCTAAAACAGTCAAGTATTCCTGAGGTCCAGAGGGTCTCCTGATAGGTAAGTGATTCTTTTTTAGGAAACAGGGCTCATTCTCCCAACAGAAGGAAGAAGACCAGTTTTCTTTGGCTTTTGGCTCAGCAGCTCCCTTGAGGCACTATTTAAAGCCCAGGAAGAATTTTTACCAATTAATTAAAAGAAAATTTTCTGCAAAATAAGGCTTCTGTCTCCTGAACTCCAATTCTGCACCTTATTACAATCTTGACCTTTCATGAAGAGGCTTAATGAGACCAAGGAAACATGTTGAGGGGTGGGGGGGCACCTCTCAGATGCTCAGGACTGGAGAGTGGGGTTTGGCGTATGGTTGAGGGAGCTGATCCTTGGGCTCCCGCCTCTTGCACTAGCTCTGAGCGGCATGGTTGTTCACACATGTATGTCACTTTCCATATCTTCCCAGGGCTCAGAAACCTGTTACTCTTTCCAGTTTGCTCACAGGGCACTTTCTTCCCATTTAACCCCCACCTTGATTTTTTAGGTGCCTGAGAGAAGGTGCTGATTTGTGTCTGCTCTTTGACTCCAGCTAGAATAAAGTAAATAGAATGGTCATGGATATCAACAAGCTTTTAATTTCCTTGCATGGTGACACCCACTTCTAGTGGTTTGCTGCTGTCTCCTGGTCTGCCTAGCCTTCCTTGAAACACTTGGCAGCCTCTGAGAGTAAATGCAGAGCTCTTTAATAACCTGAACCCAGGAAGAAGTCACTATCTCAGCAGCAGACAGAGTGTTCTAGACTGTCATCTTATTAAGAGCAAAGGGAAATTTTGATTTAAAGGAAAGCCCTTAATTTTCCAACAAGGAGTAGAAGTGATAACATTCCTTTTACCCCCTGCTGACTCCCCACTTTATAAAAACTTGGCTTCTCCACGTCCTGCTCATTCTTTTGTGCTTAGATATTTTGTGAAAGGCTTTTGCAAAGTGGTGTTCTTTAACAAGAAATACATTGAAGCTGTGGAAGGGAACAAACGTGTATATTTGTGAGATAGGTGAAATAAAACAACATGTGTCTCAGCGTATGATTGTGCATGTTCAGACCTAGCTCACCTGCGACCCCTCCAAGCCACTCCGGCCCCTCTCCTCCCTTTCTCTTGCCTCACACTGCACCAGAGAATCGCATTGCTGGGCTGAGAGGGAAGGGTCATGCCTTTCATGTGACCGCAAAGGAGAGGCTGGGTCAGAAACACAAATACAATTCCATGACGAGGAATACTGTTGAAAAGTAGTGTTCTATATACAGAAAATCTCCATCCTGATGTATGTCCCATAAATATAATGCTTTGTGGTTCTGGCTGCACATATTTTATTTAATCAATAATCCTATACAACACTGTCTGATAATAAATAACTGCTATTTGCATGATGTTCTGGGCTGTTAGATATTTTTTCCTGTTGTTCTACTAGCAAATTGCATTTATCTTTCAGTCTTTTTTTTCTGTTCAAATACCCTACAATTGCTTAAATATAGACCCCTTCAACTTGCCATTTATCATTAATCCTAAATATGCCAGCAAGCAGAATAGGAGCTAAGAGATGGAGCCTCTAATAAGAGGCCTGTCTAAGGATGAGGTAATGTTGTGATGCAGGTGATGACTAGATATGAAGCACCCCCTTCCCCCAAGGAATGGTCCCTGGGCTCAGAAAGCTTTTATCTAGATGAACATCTGTAGTGGTGAGCACAGATGGGGACGTGGGTGGGTGTCCAATCCAAGCCCATTGCATTATTTTGCTTGGTTCGCCTCTCTTGGTTTGCCTGAGCAACTTAGGAACAGGACTGTATGTTTTCTTCTTTATAACCCTTACATTTAGCATACTGCCTGGCGCATAATGAGTGCTCACCTAATTTTGTAGAAAAATCAATGCACAAATGAATGAATGAGAAAGTCATTCTGGATTCAGTACAGCACATCAGTGCATAATTAACTGAGGTATAAGTTACAATTCTGGTGGCAATTTTATACTTGTACTAGTTTCTGGAGCATTACCGTAGAGTGATGATATTGCATAGGGGTAAGAACATCAGTTCTAGCAATTACAGTTTCTAAGCTTCATGTTCTTCCTCTGTAAAATGGGAACAACAATGCTAGCTCTTTCATAGTGTTGTATATGTTCAGTAAAATAATGCATGTAAAGTATTTGGCACAGTGCTACAGTGACAGTAAGAGCTGCTCAAGTGGAAGCTGATTGGTATCATGATTATTATTGATGGCTGTGGTGATGATATCCTCTCTTCCTGCCATTTAATCTACTACAATTTTTGATCTCTAATATGTTTAGGGACCATCTACCTTCATGTTTTTGGTTTGGATTCAAGTAACATCTATCAATGTCAGGCAAAGAACTGGGTTGTGAGAACTGGAAAGACTGCTGTGTGTGTGTGTGTGTGTGTGTGTTATCCCTTCAAATCTTAAACATGACTTACACTGTGCTATTTATTAGGTGCTTACTCTGTGCTAGGCTCTGGGATAAGGAGAATTTGTATATATATCTTATCCTCTTTAATCTCTATAAAAATATTTTGAGGTAGGTATTATCATCCCCTTATTGTATAGGTTAGAAATTTTAGGCACAGGAAGCACATCTAACCCATTTAGAGTCTTACATTAAGAAAATAATGAATTCAGGCATTCCTGGACGCAAAGTCTATTCTTTTCCTACCGTGTTAGGTCTGTGTGCCCTTCCTCATCAGCCTCAGGGTGAATGCCACATTGGTACATCTACTTCAAGAGGCAGTTCAGAATCATACACAGATCTTAACTGGGATACAGCAGATGTGATTCATAATCAACCACTTCCTCAGGCTGAAGTTTCTGGTAATCTCTCTGGGCCTCCTATGCTTCCTCTGTAAAGTTTGTAGCACAATGGACACTGTGTCAGGTGGACTTGGGTTTTCCTTTACACTTCCTCATACCTATGACTCCAGACTTGGAATGGGTCACACCTGTGACAAGAAGATTAGATTAATATGAACCATTTAATTGGAAGGAACTTTTCTCTTTCCTTTTCCTGGCCATCTGAGACTCTCTGGGCCCCTGCATTGTTTAAATATAAACCACTGAAACCGGCTGTTTATAGTGTTTTCAATTTCTCTGCCAGTGAAACTCCATATTGAATTAAACAAGAAATCACTATGAGAATGGGAATGCACACATCTGAAAGAATAAACAGATATCCGAATATCTATTTTAAATGGAAGCCAAAAATGTGTCATTTGTACTTAGTATTTCTGTCCTAAAATGTTCCTTGTAATAGGTCTCCAGGAATCAGAGAAATAAAGAATTTCAGACCTGGAGGAAATCTGAGAGGTCATTCTTCTAACCCTCTCCTTTTCTAGATGAGCAAAGAGGTTCTCTTCCTTTCCCCAACTGGGTAATATTTTTAAGTTCCCTAGTAGCATAATTTCCCATCTAGCTAATACTCATGGTGTGAGACCACATGGAGACCACTGAGAATATTATACATTCCACAGCATGCCAAATGGGTCTAAGAGAATAGGCTTGCTCTCTATTTCTTTCAATCAATCAATCAGTCCAACAAAAAAACAATAAAATAAAACCTGAAATTAAACACAAAAATTAGAGTAACAAGTAGTCTGTTCTCGGTGTCTTTCCTGTAATTTTTAGTACGTCTAAATTGAAGGGACGATGGATTAGATTCAATGTCTGCATTCAGAAACTCTCAACGATCATCTTTTATTTAAGGGGTTGGCCCAGTGGTGTGGTGGTTAAGTTCACACGCTCTGCTTCAGTGGCCCGGGGTTCGCAGGTTCAGATCCTGGGTGTGGACCTATTCACTGCTTAACAAGCCATATTGCGGCAGCGTCCCACATAGAGAAAAAATAGAGGAAGATGGGCACAGGTGTTAGCCCAGGGCCAATCTTCCTCAGCAAAAAAAAAAAAAAAAACTTTTATTTAAGATTTCCTGTATTTTTAAGTTATACCTTATAGTTTTCTGGCTACAAAAATAAAATGTATAAAATCACACGTCTTGGAGGTATTTTCCTTTATTCATTCCTTTCATTATCATGAAGAACTTTCCTGCAGGGACACTAAGGTTTGCCCAGACCATTGTACAATGCTCTGTTCTTTGGTAAATGATAGGATATTCTTCTTGCTCTTAGAAAAAGGTAATCTTATCAACAATGTCTCCCTAGTTAGAGAGAAGGTTTGCTGCTCCCAGTGCATATTAACAATATTGTCCACTTCTGACCTGGAACTCAGCCCCAGTGTGCTCCTTTGTTTAGCCTGTTAATGCTAGTTTTTGCCATTGCCTGAAATGGGTAGCAGGTGGGTTTAAATGAAATTCACAGTGTTCTTTTTTTTTTTTTTTTTCTAACCATCATTAAAAAAAAAATAGGTAGTAAAGAGAATCCAGTCCATAGCAATGTGAAAATCTGGAGTGGCTGTTGGGAAATGGAATGTCAACAGAGCAGAGAGAAAGAAGGCCATGGGATCCTCAAAGCAGATGTTCCATCTTCCTCTGGGAGGAAACACCTCGTTGCTCGGAGGTTCTATGAGGAGAGACCCCCTCCCCGTTGAGAGTCACAGACAACTGCTCTCTGCAAAATCTGTGTGTCCCAGTTATCCTTTTTCCCCTTCCAGGGAATTTCCAGTGTAGGATTTGACAAACTCCCCTGTTTTGTGGTATCACTGAAAATGCCATATGCATGAAGTGTTTATAGGGCAGAGACGTCTTTCTTCCCAGATAAGTGGACCATCACTCTTAGACATAAAGAGGGTTTTCAAACTAAGAACCCATAAGTCTTTATTGGGCCTCAGACTTGCATCTGACCCTATAGCCCTTACTGTCTTTGTGAAGGGGCACTGCATTGTTGGTTCCAGGGCCACCAGTTGCCCTGGAGCACAGACTGAGAGGCGCCGTTTACATATACTACGGTGTAAATGGTGCCCTCTTGATGGTACCAAAATGCAGTACTAGTTGGTTCTGCATTTTGCATTGAATGCAAGCCACTGGGACCAACATTTTCTACTATGAGACCTAAATAGTATGGTGAGCAAAATCCATCTTTAGAGAAATGCATGCATTACTTAGCAGTTTCATTTCATTCCACGTTGTAGGAGAGGTTATCTACCCATATCAGACTCAAAGCTCTTCTATCTCTTCTATCTATCCTATTCATGCTGAGTTATTATATTTGGAATGTACAAATTCTCTTCTGGGAAGATGGTGAATTAAACCTGCTCAATGCTAATCATACATTTGGAAACAGTTTTTAATATATGTGTTACCTAAAAATTGTTAATCTATGGTTTTGTGATTTTTCCTGTCAATCTATAATTAAATCATGTGAAAACATACTGATTTTATATCATTATAATAAAGGTGTATTCTGATATCTCTAATGACTGTGGCTCCTCACATTCATTATTTAATTGCTAGACACTTTACTATCAGCTCATATGGTGTTATCTAAATTAATTGTGAACTTTAATATACCTGGATCTAAAAAGGAAATCAGCCGTGTGCTCCGTAAAGAAAGTTCAGAAAGCTGAATAGACCAATTTTATACTGGCAACCTAATATCTTCTTATAGTTAGGAACAAAAACTGAATGTTTAGGGAAATGCCCCTTTCAGTTTATAAGAGCTTCTAGATTGTTACACTATTCTATTAGTTGAGTGGGGAGAGAAGTGTTTTATTCAACTGTTTGGTGATTGTATTTCTAAATTAATTTCAAGACTGCAGAGTCAGTGGGATATAAGCAGTTCCCTTAAATACGGTCTGAATATCCAGGGCTCTCCACTCTGGCCTAAAGGAGTTGCTGGAAATCCTTGGCTGGGCTAGGCAAGAGAGACAAGAAGAGACATAATCAAGGGAAATGCTAGGGTCATTCATTATCACACCAATGGGTGGAGAAGCTGCAGATTATACGAAAGGAGATATAGCAAATGGGTGGACTAGAGAGGGAGATAAAAATTAAGAGGCAGAAAACAGTTACATTCCACTATGCATCAGGGCGAAAAATATTTGACTAAATCTCATTATAATCAATATAAAAAATAATGATAAAGATTTCTATATGTTGAGTGTCTGTTATAACACAGATAACAAATTAAGAACTTTATATACATACCTCATTTAATCCTTACATTATGTACGCAAAGAGAGTTTGATTGTCTCCATTTCTTAGATGAGAAAACTGAGGCTTAGAGTGTTTAGAAAACTCAGGGGCATAAAGCAAGAAAGTGGTCGAGACAGAATATGGCAACTTTTTCTATACACCATTGATGAAAGTTACTGAGGCTCAAGTCTGTAATATAATATTAATCTGTTCAACTCTATAGCAGTGCTAAGAATAGGGCTCAGAGAGACTGTGACTTGGTCCAAATCACACTGCTAGTAAATTGCAGAGCTGGGATAGGAGCCAAGGTCATTTTAATTCCAAAACTTATGCTCTTTCCAACACATCGCATTCCACTGCCTACAAAGTCCTTCTGTTATACTAAACAGCCTCTCTAGGGAAACAAACAATTATTTATCTGCCCGAGGCGCAGAATCATAGTTCTGCCGTTAAGATAGACAACATAGTAGATGTATCTTGAAGGTCTTGATCTGTCCAAAGATTGACAAGTATGTCTCCGAATTGGATGTTAAAAGTGGGCTCTCCACTGAGACATCTTGCCTGCCGTGAAACCTGGCACAGCTCTACAGCATGAAAGAATCTATTGGGATGGGACTCGAATCTAAAGCAAAAGCATACTCTGTGGCATTAACCATAATTTTCTGGTTTGAGAGGTTAAAGTTTGCTAGTTCTAGTCTTACTCTATACTCAGCACTTTCTCATTCCCTTAGACTGTGTGTGAGTGTCTTACCCGCTAAATTGAAAGCTTCCTTGAGGTGAGGAGTGTGTCTGCAGTTAGTCATTCAATGCATATCTATTGAGATCCTGATATGTGCCAGCTGTCGTTCTAAATCCTGAGGATAAACTGTTGAGCCAAACAGAAACAGGTTCCTGCTTGCACATTTTAGTGGGAGATACCAACAGGCAATGACAACAACATGGTGTGACAAAGATAGTGATGGGAAAGAACAATATATTGTGGGAGTACATATAATCCAGATTTAAAGGTCAGGGGAAGATTCTCGAGGGAACACCTAAGGGAAGCCCAAAATGATAGGCCAAAGTCATTCATGAGAAGTTGGGGGTCATGGAGGTTGGTGAGGGCTCACAGTGGAAGGAACAGTATGCTTGAAGGAGTGGAAATGAGCAAGAGAATGGGGTATTCAAATAATTAAAAGCTCAATCCAGATGGATCCCTGAGTGCATGGGGTCGGGGAGGAGTTAAAGGAGGGGAGCACTAGAAGCCAACTAGGTATCCTCACAAGTACGTGGGGCTTGCATAGAGTAGAGACTCATATATTCATTTGTATGTTTGTTTTCTTGGTTTGTTTGGTTTTAAAGACTTGATCGCTTACTCCAATTTGGGATTTGATGTCTATTTTCTTGGCTTTTTTTTTTTTTTTTGAGTGCTGCTATCAAATTGCTATTTTGATCCTTGGCCAGGTTGCCTCATTTTGCTCCATGCTCTACCCATTTTGTCAATGGAGGTCTATTAATACTTTATACACAGTGAAGTTGTTGGGACTAATTGTCTGATGCCTGCAAAGCCATGCGAGATGACTGGCTGAGATATATGCTATGGAGTCTCATTGATTCTCAAAAGCCCTGATTGCTTCCGGCACATTTCCCCCCTTCTGTTTTTGTGGGACTGCAGCAGCAATTTAACCCAGTGCCTATTTTCCCAGAGTCTATTACTCACGAATCATCTGACACCTGGGAGGAGCACTGGCAGCATCTCTGATATTCAGCCTGATTCCCTCACACAGATCTTCACCCGCACACGGGAGGAGGGACACTGAACCCCACCATGAGGGGAATACAGCCCCACGTTTGAATTCTTGTGTAAGAACAGAATCAACTTCCCTACTCTCCAGCCTGGCTTCCCTGTCTTGTTTCAAAGTAGTCAAGTCCTGCTTTCTCTTGTTCTCTGGGATATTACATCCTTCGATACTTGTCAGAAACAATTAAAGGTGAGTTTTCTCCCCTACCTGTTTTCAGAGGAGAAGTTAATAGTAAATATTCAGACCTTTCTCCTGATGTTGCATTTTCTAGAAAGACAGAAAACAGAAAGTGGCAGCATCAGAGATAGAAAATGTCTATCAGACTGTCAAGAAACATTTCACTCAATGATGAAGGATGGGAAATGCCAATGCAAATGGCAGAGAGATCAGATGCTCGATTAATTTAAAAGTAACTTTTCCCCCTGTCAAGCAGCTCTTGAGTGCTAGAGACCTAGGCAGAAAAGGAAAATGGGGCCGGGATGAGATGGGAACATGAGGACTCGAGAGGCAGGGCAGAGGCAAGGAGGAGTGAGTTAGTCTGCTGACCGGGGGAGCGCCCTGCATGGCCGTCGCTTCTACCCACAGCATTCCATAGAGCTACTCCTCAGCCAGAAGTAAAGACCCCATGTGGGCCAATGAGTATGGGTGACAATTGAAATAGAAGAGACTCAGAAGAATGTATTCTCTTCTTCTCTCTCTCACTCCCTCTTTCCATTCCTCCCTTCCTCCATCGTGCCTTCCTTCTAACAAATGTACTGTGCATCTGTTGTGTGTTGTTTCCCTAGACATTGAAGATATGACAGTGAACGAAAACAGTGAGAGCCTATCCACCCCAGAGGTCATCATCAGAGAGGCAGGAGTAGTGCCTAGAACCTTCCAAACAGGTAGAGACTGATGTGGCCCATGCTGCAGCCTTTATGACTCTTTGCTGAGATGGTAGCCTGAGCATAGACAACGAGACCATTGTTCTGTTTAACATCCACTCACTGAAATGTTTCTAACAAGAAAACGAGACTGAAGAGATGGGGCAGAGTCAGACCTCCCAGACCCTATAGCAAGGGAGAGATATGGGAAGAGTCAATCATCTAATGGCCCAGAAAGGACACTTTAAGAACAGGAAAGTACATTTCTTTCTCATTCAGAGGGCCAAGGAGTGGTCAGATTTGGATTTTAGCTAGCCTAGGGCCTGGGACCCACACCCTGAATCTTTCTGCACATTTAGCAATAGCTCTAACCTGAAGCCCTCTCAAGTGACTTGTTGGAGCACTTCCTTCGGCACCCAAAGCAAGTTAGATGGACAGAAGAAGTGAATTCATAAGGTGGAGCTGGGCAGCCAGGTCACCTGTGGTTGGGCTTCAGTTGTATAAGAATAAGAAATTAGTGCTGCAGGAAGTTCTCTGGTCTCTGTGCTCCATCTTTTTTGTTTCTCCTCTTTCCTTCTTAGTCTGTTTTGGAAAAGATTATGTACTGAAGCATTGAGGAATAAAGTAAAAATTTCCACTTGTAGATCAGGTGAGCTTAGGGGAGCAGAGTATTCCCAATCCAGAAGTGGTCACGGCAACTGAAATCTGGGCTGGAGCCATGGGCTCAGCACAAAATTTCAGTCATCATTGACTCCTCACTCACTCTCTAAGATCCGCCCCCCCCCCCCCCACAATCCAGCAGCAAATTCAAGTGGCTCTACCTACAAAACCTTTCCAGAATATGATCCCTTCTCACTGCCTATATTGTTACCACTCTGGTCCATGCTTCCCCTGCCTGAGTTACTGCAATTGCACACCTGGTCCCCAGTCTCAGCCCTGTCCCCCACTTTAGTCCGGTGTCAACACAGCAGACAGAGCTCCTCCACAAGTGAACCAGACCATCTCTTTTGTCTGCTCACACTCTCTCAGGTTCTCCATCTCGTTCAGAGGAAAAGCTCAAATCTTTAAAACTACCTCCAGAACCCCACTTCATCTGCCTCCCCGAGAGCTTTCTCACTTTGCACAGCCCCACCAGCCTCAAATGTACTTCCCTTTCTGGGCCTTTACAAATGCTCTTCTCTCTCCTGGAACTCTGCTGCAGACAGCCACAGGCTCACTCCCATATTTGCTTGGGGTCTTTGCTGATTCACCTAGAGCCTGGAAGAAATCATACCCTCTGCTGCCCCATCACTTTTCTTGCTTCATCATTGTTCAATATAGTACATATTCTGATTTATTTATTTATTTGTTTATTGCTTGTCATCTTGTTTATTAACATATAAGCTCTATGAAGGGGAGGATTTAGTTATGTTCACTACTGTATTCCTAGATCTGAGAAGGTGCTTAATAAATAATAATAAATGTATTAATAAACAAATTCAATAAAGTAATAGATTAGTAATTAATTATTAATTAATATTCATCAAATTAATAAATATAGAGAAAGTTCTTGGGCATGAAGAGTTAATTTGGCCTCTTCATCTCATCTTAACCCTAACTGCCCTTATATTTTGGTTTTCGCTCAGGCAAAATAAATTTTGTTTAATAATTAACATTCTATTTTTCAAATGTGATTTTCATTTTTTTAAACTATGATTTCCTTTTTACTTTTTTCCTCTCACTTCTGCATCAAAGACTTAGGGGAATTAGCTTGTTTCTACCAAATGATTGAGACATTCGTGTTTAGATGGACACACCTGGGGCTTTCATTGCACTGTGTTCCCACACCTCAGATCTCAGGCACCAGCCTTGCTCTGGATGGCAGATTATTACAGGAAGAAGTGCAGTATTCAGGAGGGCAGTCTGGTAGTGGTGGAAGGACTGACTTTCTAACCTTGCTGCTGGGGTTCACAGGTGGCCAGTTACAAACTGTGTGACCTTGAGCACGTTAGTAAACTCTCTGTGCTTGAGTTTCCACCCTGGAAGCTAGAGAAGATAATGGCGATATTAATTATATAATCCCATAAATTTGGACTGAGAATTAAAGGTTTTACTTGAAAATTATTTAGAACCAGACACAGCATATAAAAATGTTTGCTTAAAAAACAAAAACATAACCTGGCACTTCCTTTTCCTATCTCTGGGACCATGAACAATTCATTTCCCATTACTGGGCCTCCATTGCCCTATTTATAAAATGGAGGGGCATAGGAAAGATTGAATTATTTCTAATTGTGATTTTATCCACTCTAACATTCGAAGTCTAAGGTGAGGTTGTCTCAGAGCCAGGAAGAAAGATTTTGTGCTTCTGTTTTAATTTAATTTTTACATTACTTCTGCCCAGGCCTTGAGGTTTCAAATGGATTATCCAGATTTCAAATCCAAAGCCTGCCAGGCCTTCTGTTTTCCTGAAATGAAGAGTGGATGCCTAGTAAGGGTTCTTAGAAGCCCCTGAGGAACGCAGGCAGGTGGGGTGGGGCCACAGGGTCCTACAGCATGGGGGCCTCTTTGGCTGTTGGGGTTCCTGGCATTGCTGGGAGCATCACAGAGGGCACTGGATCACCAGAACTATGTTTGGGGGGGCAGGGGTGAGAGGGTGGCATGTGCTTCAGAAGGACTTTGCACAAGTCTTGCCAGAAGTCCCTGGTGACCTGCTCAGCAAATCCCCAGGATGGGCACTAGCAGCCCTATCCTCTGAATAGTGCAGTGAAAGAACTGAACCCAAAGTTCCATGTTCCCTGGACTCTTGTCACCTTCTCAGGGAAACTTCCTGCAGAAGCTGAATCATTGGAACATCTGGAGAGCCTTCTCTTTCAAAGTGACAATGAATTAATTGTCACTTCCTACCGTGATGAAAAGGGAGTTGTACCTGTAACTCACATGCTCACAGGCATGAACCTAACTTCCTACCCTTGCTCCCAGGAGCCCACTAATTCTCAAAGCCTTGAAAAAGATGTCGATCTGTAAAGCTCGCCTTCTAGAGCCCGTCTTTTCCACTCAGTAAATTTCTTTGTTCATTCCCTCCATGCCCCATTAACAGAAATAAAAGGATCTTTGTCACTCTATACTGACTGTGTGGCCTTCCAAAGTTGGATGTTGTCCAAATGGCAGGTATGGGGGCCAGCAGGCGGTGCCAGGCTCTTCTCATTTTTACCCTTGGTGCCAATGACCCAGCCTGTGTAAGCTAAGGCATGAGGTCCCTGAGGAGAGGCTCCAGAATACGTCACTGTTTGTGGCCATCATGCCAGCAAGAGAACAGAGGGACTGTGGGCCAATGCTGAAGACCCGAAATTCTCAGCAACTGACTACTATAGTTTCTTAAGTCACCCCCAGATACAATCCCAGAGCAAATCTAAAGGCCAATGAGCTTTTCCAGTAATCAATGAGTTTAATAGTCCTGACTTTGTATTTTCCAGAAGTTGTCCTAAAGGTGTTCAGCTAGATTGACATCCCTGAAGAAAGAAAAGAAGGAAAAAGGGAGGGAGGGAGGGAAAGAAGGAGAGGAAAAGGGAACAATTCAGCACCTGGCATCGAATAGGTGCTCAGTCAATGTTTATTGGATGGTGAATAAACGGATGGCCAAAGTCCTAACAAGATTGTTACTGATGCAAGAATGGGACCAATTTAGACCTCTTTGGGTAACAAAGTAGGAGAAATGAGCCATATGTTGTAACAAATGGAAGAAAGGACACTGAGAATTAGACTCCTGGGTCCTAAACTCAGTTCTGCTGCTGTCTAATGGGTTGTGACCTCTGGAAAAATTACTAACCGCAACAACATTCAGGTTTCTTATCTGTTATATTAGGGAGTCACACAAGAGAATATCTTAAATCCTGCTAATTCTGGAGCAGTTCATTTATTCTTCCACTTCACAAACAGTGGTTGAATGTGGGACTAGAAAGGGGAAGACATTAAGGACTTGAAGGAACTCCCAGCCACATGGACAGGGTATTGTGGCTCAGGGTGTAAGGGACCTAATAGCATTAGCCCTGCTGACCACGGGAGCAGAGGATGGGGCATCTACAAGTGGAGCACACACACCTGCACGTTACAGGTAAAAAGCAACTGATTATAAGGCACGCCTTTCGTGTTATTAGAGAGCTACACTTCCATGAAATCACAGCTTTGTTTCAAAGCACAATAAGATGAGAATCATTCAATGGGGTTACCTCTTCTTGGGGTGTTGTCCTTTAATTTAAGAACCCTCACTTGTTCCTAGACACTTGGACTAACATTTTATTGCACATTTTTGAAATTGTAGGTCATTGAGATAGAAATACGACCAGGGAGACAGGACTCTGAATGCTGCTTTCTCACCTGGTTTTGTTCACTTCCGTTACTAAAATCCTGACTTTAACAGTCAGATAGGACGGTGGTGTTCTGGAGCTGGTTCATAGTATTCGAGAAGCTGATTGTTAAATATCCAGGAATTTTGCAGGCCAGTCTAAATCGTTGGTAACTACAAATTGGCCATTGTGGGAGTATTTACCTTACAGAAATCTGCAAACAGTAAAAATTAGAGCTTTCTTTTTTTCAGAGAGCTGGTTCACTGGCCTGCCACTGGGAAGAACCCACTGGTGCAGGTACTAGTTAATAGAATTTACCCAGAGAAATATTTCACAACAAATGTATGGAGAAGAATTGAAGCAACACATGATAATAATACAAAATACCAATCATTTCCAAAGTCAGTCATTCCCAAACTTCACATTATTTGCCATATCTGTGTATAACCTATATCAGTATACCTATTATTTCTAATTTAAAGCTATTCATGTTTTTACATTTATTTTTTAAAGGAATTTTTATTACTGCAGCAAATGGAATAAAATAGTATCTCTTGCTCTAAAAATTTTAATAAATGAATAACATTAAAATAATCTCATCCGTATACCACCTAAATCATCCCACACACTGCCAGAGGGTCTACAATGAAGATTATGAAATGAGTTCTTATGATAGTCTCCAGCATCTTTTCTCTAAACAATAGTAATCACAAAGGTTATGGTACGTTTGCTGGAACAAGGCGTCATTACACCACACACACATTATGTACCTATAATTACATATGCAGGAACACAAATTCATTAGTTACATATATTGACTCATTTACTCAGTGTAAAAAATCCTGTGAGGAAGGTGTAATATGCCAATGGGACGGATAAGGAAACTGAAGCAGAGAGAGTTTAAATAAGTTGCCTAAGGTTGGTGGCAAAGCCGGGATGCAGCCCAGGCAACTGAGCTCTCGAGTTGTGCCCTTCACCATGACACTTCACAGCTGTCATCAGCAACTCCTGTTAAAACTAAAAATACCTATATGGAATACAAGGTTTGCTCCCATAATCCTAAACCTTGGAAGACCTTAAAAGCTAGAGATTAAAAAAAGAGATAAAAGCAGTATAATTAAAAACATATATTTGTGATTAAGTTTTACAGCTTTGGTAGCAAAAAATAGTGAATGTCCATTAGAAGGTAAACGGTAGAATAAACTATGTTATACTTACACCATCGAATTTATGCAGTCTTCTAAAAGAATAAGTTCAAACTAGACCACATAATTTGGAGGGATTTCCACTGGGTACTATTGAATAAGAAAGGAAGATGTAGGCAAAAAATGTATAGTCATCCCAGTTTTATAAAACCCACATTGATAGTATCCTTTCTCTTGCTAGCTAGAGGTGAGCTCAGCCTTGAAAACGTCTCCCCTCTGCCAAACATGCGAGTGCAGCTGGGTAATTTGTCCTTCCCCACTACTGCTGAGTATGAACATGATTTCATGTCAGTTTGTCATTTACATTCGTTCTGTGAATAATCCTTTACACATTTTTATTTGTTTATTAATCACCTCTTTTTAACTTGCAAGGTTCTATGTTTTTTTTTTTTAAATTGTGGCCTCTTCATTGCAAATTTCTTCCTTTTTTTTTTTTTTTTAAACAAATCTTGTCTTGTCTTTTGGCTTTGTTAACAAAAGTTTCAGATTTTTATGCAGTTAAATACAATACGTTTATCTTCTTTTCTAAAAGCTTCTTTTTTTTTTTCAGTCTCAGGTCAAAAGTGGGGAACATGAAAACCAAATAGACTGAAATGAAACCTTGGCTGGAAGGAGCCTCTTCTTCCTAACAAGACTCAGAACCTAAACAAATCCCCCATTTGTGCCATGCACCAACTCTCCCCATAGAGCACCATTAGCCACCTCCCAGACAGCAGGGGCTGAAGTATTACTACTTAAGCATTTTATGCCCCAGTTGTGTGTTTCACACTTTCATTCCAGTCTACTAACCAGCCTATGCTGTCACTGGGTAAGTTTCTGAATCAGAATATGAGAAAAGAAGGTGGCAGAGTTGAGTTATATTAGCATATTGATGGCACAGCAACTCCTCATATTTTATTATCCTAATGAGATGGGTATTAGGTTATATTTAAAGCTTAAATCTTTATTATATCCTATTACTATTGTGGACTTAAAAAAATTCAACATGCCTTTGAATCAAGGTAGATTCTTAATTTGGCTTTCCTGGCTATTATTTTGTCTGTTTGCCAGATTCATTCTTTTTATTCGAACTCAATGCTGTATTTAATGAGCTTGTCAAACAAATACTCAATGTAATATTTCTTATGAAGATCCTCTAGGGCCTCATGAAGTGGTGGAAAGATAACTGGTTCTGGCTCCTCTCTGCTTAAGCCCATCTCTAGTACACTCCCTCTAACCGTCCCCGGACACCCAAATGCCCAAGCCTGAAGCTGTCAACTGACACCTCTCCGTCTCACCCCAACACAGCTTAGGCATCAAATACAGTCTAAGGAGACAGCTGTCTCCTCCTCATCATATTCTCTGTTCAGGTTCTCTGGGTCTCATCCTCATCTTCTTTAGCTTGGGCTATCATAATAGCATCAGCACCTAGCCAATTCTCCATTCCAGTCTCTATCTGCTGCGAAATCTGTCTTTCCAGAGAATACATCTCTTGTCATTCCTCTTTGAAGACTCTCTAGTGGTTGGAGGATAAAATCCAAATTCCTTGGTATGACAACCAAATACATTTTTGTTCTGACCCCAACTTACCGATGTAATGTTACCCTCATTGACCCTTCCATAAACAGCTAGAAATACACTAGTGTGATGAGTGTAGGTTGAGGTGTGAAATGGAGTAAACTCATGCCCTGCCCTCCACCCATCACCATTTCTTTTGTCAACATCTATTGCCAATCTTCCTCTTTTTGCTTGAGGAAGATTGTCCCTGAGCTAACATCTGTGCCAGTATTCCTCTACTTTGTATGTGGGTTGCTGCCACAGCATGGCTTGATAAGCAGAGTTTAGGTACACACCTGGGATCCAAACCTGTGAACCTTAAGCCACCGAAGCAGAGCACGTGAGCTTAATCACTATGCCACCAGGCTGACGCCACCATCACAATTTCTTAATGGGGCTGCACTTGCCCTTTCTGCTGCCTGAAATGTCCTTTCCCCTTTCTCTAGGAGGCTCAGTCCTAATCATTATTTAAAACTCAATTTCAATGTCATCTTCTCTCTGAAACTTCCTAATATCCTAGTAAGAATTAATTCCCTCTTCTTTGATTCTCCTTGGTAATTTTTAATACCCTAATCCTAGCATTTGCATTGTATCTGAATGAACTGAGGTTTTGCTGTCCCTAGACTGATTGCGCTACTTTGAAGGTAGAACCAATGTCATGATCATCTCTATAACTTTTGTGCATAGGATGTTGAGCATAGTTGTTCCTGAATACAAGTTGAAGGAAGGAAGGGAGGGAAGGACAGAAGGAAGGAAGGAAGGAAATATGTTGTCACCTTAAGCAAGTACCTCCTTGGACTACACTTAGCTTGTTTGCCTCTTGCTTTGTTTTACTAGTTTATTTTCTTATTTATTTAAAATGACATAATAAGCACTTATAAGCTAACTGTGAAAATTAGCTTACAAGTTTTGCTTGTTGTGAGGATTTAAAAAGTGACTTGCACTGTATCAAACATATAGTAGGCATCCCAAAAAATTACTTATCATTATTTTCATCATGAATCCTGTTATCATTTCTATTTTTATTAAGTCTGGTTCTGATTCTAATGCATGCTAAGTATAAGATAAAAGAAGGACTCTCCTAAAATCTAGGGTTAATATAGTCTGTGTTCTTTGCTGTACTTCATTAAGAAATTGATCTTATCCCTTCTACCTAGGAAACAGAAAGGGGGTTAAAGGAAAGAAGAAAAGGCTGAGATACTGGCATGCTTAAACCAAGAGCTCAGGGGAATGGGCAGAAGCCAGACTGGAAGTTTTATGGAGCAAAGCCCAATAGCTAATAGTAATGAGATTCCTAGAAGAAGATAGCCAGGATTGAAAACATTTGGGGCGATGCTGAGAACCATCTGAACTAAGAGAGTTAATCAGAAATGGGACCTCCAGAGGCTTGCCCATCTCCAGCTAAGCATGACAGCACCTGATCAGGTGACAGCAGTCACTGATGGGTGACAGCTTAATTTACAAGAATGCCAAGCAACAGCAAATTTGAAAATAAACCAAATATACACTTTATAAGGAAAGGGAAATGTGATTCTGAACTCCATTGCATGGTTTCCCTGAAGCTTCACCGACCCCATAATTAGATGATACCTAAACTGGATGAAATGTTAATATTAAATATTATGAGACATTTACTGGAGATTGTGCCACACCTCCTATTTATATTTCTGGTCTAACTTGTTTCTCTTATTTTAATAGGAAATATGTATGTATGTGTGTGTACATACTTTGGAAATTTCCATTAGGAATTAATTCTTATGTCTTAATAGATTAACCTTGCTGGTACCTAATTTAATTTATTTTTAAAAATGAAATTCCTACTACTGCAAAGATTTTAATGGGTAGGCTTTCTTGGTATTCCTCTAGAAATCTCCCTGCCTGAGGCTGCAGTTTTCATTAAGGCCCACTCTCTGCAGATTCTGGTGGGAAGCTCGCCTGCACAACTTGTGAAATCAGAGCAGTATTTCTCAATAGAATCTCTCTCAGATGAAGGATGGGACCCGCATCTACCAGAGCATTTTGCACAGTCTGAAATAACTTAGTCTTTCAATAACATCAGCCTTTGCACACCTTTCTTGCTCACCTTCTCTGGGGAACCACAAGGCATGTCACTATTCTAGGAAGACAGACGGACGTCAGCCCGCATGTTAAGGACGGCTCCAAGGACCAAGAATTTAGCGCCTCCAATGCCTAGCGAGTTTACATTCTCTGAGATATGATTTTAGCAAACTGTTTGATATTAGCTTTTCTGAGAAATTGTGGTTCCAGCAATCACATTGCCTCCATTACACAAACCTTCTAAGAAAACTCTGCCAGGGTCTCCAAAAATATAAAACTAGGTCTAGTTCTTGTGGGCACTTGAAGGGTAGAAGAAGGAAAAAGATCAAAGCTGGGAGCTCTTCACCTTTATCTGTCACTTCCCATCTCACAGAGAGGGAATGTGGTTCTTTTTATCTCATCAGGATTGTCCTGGCATTTTTGAACAGTTTCAGAAAGGCCATCTTTTTCTGTATACTTCTGATAAGTGCCGGGAAAGACCTGGTGACTAAAATTTCATGCCACCTAATGTTGAGAGTGCAAATTGGCTTTATGTCTGTATCTATAGACACTTGTCTGTGGGGATGCTAAGGTTTCTGCTCTATCCCCAATTCTGCCTTATGACCCACTTTTTCTGTCCTTTAAAGTTGTTCATGTTCAAATTCAAAGTGTCATAAACAATCTCTATTAAGAATTTTCTGTTGTAGCCCAGTCTCTGGAAACATGTTTTATTGAACACCCATGAAGGGTAATGCCTTTGGTGAGGAATTTCCTTTTCTAATAATCTTTTAGTAACAAACATTTGAATATGGAATTCCCCATATAAACCTGATAAGGTCACTGGAGTGCCCATGGGTCCTTTACTGGAAGGACAAAGCCTTCTCTTCTTTCCTGAACATCTTTTCCCCAAAGGCATGCTAGTGTTCCTCAGCTCCCATGGGTTTGCTGCAGGAAGCCAGCTCTCCTTTTGCGCAGTACAGTATTGTGTTGGCAGGTGCACCAGAGATGAGAAGTGGAAAGGGAATAATTTCAGGACTGGCAATCGTTTTGAATTCTAGAGGCCCATTGCTAATGATAGTCATAGTAATTAAATTAAAGAAGAGCTGTCAACTACAGTTCTTTCTTTGCTCTTTAAAAAATGTTTTCTCTCCTTTCAGGTGTCCTTTTTATGAGCTTGAAAAAGTCCTAATTAAGGAAATATCTCCTGATTTTGTCCTTAGTAAACACTGTATTCTTTCAGTCTAATAGAGATAAGATTATGATGATATTTTTTTTTGCTCTCTTCATTTACTGTCACAATTAGCTATTTAAAAATTGCATCTTCTGAAAGAATTTCTGTTTGATTTTCTTGTTCTTTTCCTCCTTTCCTTCCTTCCTTCCTTCCCTCCTTCCTCTCTCCCTTCCTTCCTTCCTTCCTTCATATCCTTTCTTTTCTTCTCTCCTACTTCCACTGACTGAAAATTTATTTATTTCACTCAAACCCTAAATTGATAGTTTGGCAGATATAGAATTATAGGTTATTGTCCAAAACACTGAAAACTTCATTCTTCTGTAAACCTCTTCTTTTTTAATATAAACTTTTTATTGAACTATAACAGAAGAGGGCACAAATTATAAATGTAAAGCTTAAAGAAGTTTTTTAAAAACTAACATACCCATATCGCCTAAGAGGGGCTTGGGGTTACATGGATGTATTTACTACAATTTGAGTACCTATTATGTACAGAAAAAAAAATGTGCTCTATGTAGATAGCCTTTAAGCTGAGTTTGGTGACTTGACTGGTTGCTTCATTGCCTCTGACTAGGGAAGTTGGGTCCCTGGGGGTTGTCAAATGGCATTCTCAAGCTTAGGGTTGGTAGCCTGAATTGTATTGCTTCTTGGCTAGGTCCTGATCTAGCTTCTCCCCATAGTCCATTTTTTTCCTCCATCATGCTTCTGACAAGTCTTGCTTAGACTGTTGGACTGCCTTCTGGCATTGTTATGCAGAAAAATTAATAAGCACAGTCATAAAATGCTTTGACATTCTAAAGTGCTATAGAACTGCTTAATGATGATAGAATTCCCGTGGAGCTGTCTGATTCCAATCACGTCTTCAGAGGGAGTCTAGATTGAACTGACAGCTCTGGTAGGTGAAATTTAAAGGCTATGAACTGTCAAAGAGATCAGAAATGGATGGTGACATTGTCAGCTTTCCCTCCTTTGCCTTTGCCTCAATCCTGTTGTAAAACATTCCTTCCAGAGCCGGGAGTGCATCAAAAAGGTCTGTCCATTCAAGCATTGGATGGGGATGGGCCAGTAGCTATTCCTGTTGTGGTTTTGGTTGCATAGGCTCCAGGTGGATAGTTTTGTGCATAGTTCCACAAAAGGAACTAGAAGGAATAAATGGTTTTATATGCCCAAACAACTCTACAGTGTTAGGTAATGAGATCCTGCCATTTCCCAAGGTACACTTGAATCCACATAGATGACACATATAACACTTCAAAAATTTCTTCTGAATTCCAAAGACCTTCACCTTCACTGTACTTTGTAGTCACTCTCCTGGCCACACCCTAGAATTTGATGCTCTCATTTTGTGATGCTATCATTCCCTCTTTGTACGGCCCTTGGTCTTCTATCATATCTAAATCCCCAGTCCTCTGGTTACTCTCTTCTGTTCTGTTGGTTTCCTCTTGGCTTCACTTAACTTCTTCATCCATCTTAGAACACACTCAACTTACCTACCACCTTGTCTCTTTGCCACAAATACCTTGAAAACCCTCATTGCTGAGCTCCCACATCGTCCTGTCTCCTTTACATCCAGGATTCTGAGCACTGGCACAGGGAAGTTATTTAACTATTTAAACTGGTTATATAAACTGGTATCTTTATAAAGTTTTGACTTTAGACTTAACTATGCCCTTTGCATTTCTTGGTATTTCTCTACATTGACTATTTTGACTCTTTACCACTTCTTTCAATCTTTCTACATATATTTTTCCTTCTCAACAGATAGCCTTGCCCCAAGTTCACAGATAAAGTAATCAGGTACAAATTCTCTCAAATTTTGTACCTACTTCCCACTTATAAATTTTGTTGCATTCTTATCCACCCTGCCTCCTTTCCTTCCACCTCAGCCAAAGAGATGTACCTCATTCTGCTTCTAGGTAAGCCCTACTTCATGTGAACTTCACTCCATTAATGAACCCATATGGTCTACTTTATTTTCAAAATCATCTCCTTAGCTATTTTCTTTAAAAAAAGAAGATACTCAAGTTTCTCCCACCTTTGCAAAAATCTCCTCTGTTGACTGTACATTCCTTGCTACTACGCTATCCCTTTCCCTTCCTTCAGAACTCTGCTGAATGAAAGAGTAATCTGCATTCATTATTTTTGCTCCCTCACCTCCCAAACCTTCCTCAAGCCACAGCAGTTTAACTTCTTTATGGCCCTCTCTACTCTTATTCCTTTCACTAAAATAAGAAATGGTCTTCCAATGCCCAGTCTAGCACTTATCTGACTTTACATCTCTTTGGCATTGACGTTTTCAACTCTTCCTTCTCTTTTCTCTTCAAAATTCCAAAGTCTCCATCATAACGTTATTTGAAAAAATATTGTACATTTATGTATTTGTTTGATATTCATCACCTCAATAGTACTGTATACTCAATAGAGGGAGAAATTGTGTCTTTTTGCTAAACATTTTAACTCTAGTGCCTACCACACACACTAGATGTATAATTAATATTTAATTAACTGAATAAATGCTTTCACAGAAAATGCAGCACCATTTTTCTTACTGGTGTTTCTGTTACTTTTCTGGGCTCTCCTTTTCAATTTCCTTCAGTGGCTCACCCTTTACATGGTGGTGTTTTTCAGGGTATGATTTTCATTTCTCTCTTCTCATTCTACATAGTATGCTTATACAATCTATTCCATGACAGTGGTTTCAAATGCTAACTCTCTCCTAAGCTTTAGACTTATGTGTTCAACTTTGAACTAGATGTTTTCATTTGAATTTCCATAGGTATCTTAGATTCATCTCTAGAAAAGCTGATGTCATCCTCTCCCTCTGTTTTCATTCTAGTCTTATAGTCCAGATCATGGCTGTTGGCTTGATGTGCAACGCCACGGCCCAAGAGGCCCGGCCGTCACTTTAAGTTACTATGTATTCTCGCCCTCCATATCATGTTATTATTATTACACCCTGGCAATTCTAGCACTTAACAGATTTTTAATTTGTC
Organism: Tapirus indicus; assembly: GCA_031878705.1. NCBI lineage: Eukaryota > Metazoa > Chordata > Mammalia > Perissodactyla > Tapiridae > Tapirus > Tapirus indicus. The sequence goes on along the minus strand of CM062924.1, from coordinate 82,016,589 downwards.
CTCTCCTGATCATCCCCAGTGGTACTATCATTATCATTTCTTGCTTGGAAAGTAGTTTCCTAACTTGTCTCCTTGTTTCCACACTTGCCACCATCAATCTATTTTCTATAATGCCGTCAAGTGTTTTTACTGTAACAAAATTATAATTGCATAATCCCTTGCTTTGAAACATTAATATTGAAAAGTTTCTGAGTACTTTCTGTAAGAAATACAAAATGCTTCATGGTATTCAAGTCCAGCATAAATTTATCCCTGCCTGACTCTGCACTCTGTCCTCACCCTGCCCTGGACCACTTAAAGGCCCTCATGCAATCTCATGCTTTCCTTTTTTCCTTTTTTGTCATTAGCCTAAAGTGTGCCCACTACTGCCCCCCATCCAACTTTCTTCCTGGAAAATTTCTCTTGCTTCATAATTTAATTCATGCAATATCAATTCAGGAAAGATTTTTCCATACTACCACGTATTAACTCCATACTACCATACTACCTCCTTTTGCACATCCATAGATCCCTGCCTCTGCCTCTACTTTAGTGAATATCACATTGTTCTCTAACTATGTGATTCCTCTATCCTTCTGCTAGACTATGAATAACCAAAGGTAGAGACTACGTATCCCCAATGCCCAATATACATGGTATCCATAAAATGAGTTTAATAAATCTATGTTAAATGAATTTTGAACTCTTCATATTAGTGTCCCTAGTATGAAATAATTGGGCCATTTTCCCATCAAGCTTCTTAATTTTGGAAAAAACTATTGTTGTTTGGGGTAAAAAAAATGAATGCATACTTCACCACTGTTGAGCTATGGGAAGGATGTGCTGGAAACTCCAACACACTAGCTTCAGGAAGGTCTTAACTCTGGCACTCTAGGGCTCTTATTTTTATTCTCTTATCCCTTCCTGCGTTGGGTGCTCATGTGGTTTTATTCTACATCGATGGCAAAACCATAATTCCCAGATGGCTTCTCTTACCGTTCAGAAGGCTTTGATCTGCCTTCTCCAACTACCAGTTGGTGAGTGCTTAGGTAATAGAGACATTTTAATACTGGTCTAAGACAATATGCTGTGCCTCAAGTCCCAATCTTTGATCTTTCCCAGTACTGCAGACAGTTGAGAATTGGCTGAGATTAAAGCTACACGTTGTTCTATGTAGCCACATACTCCAAAGAAGGATGTGTCCTTAAGATCTGACTACAAATTTTCAGTGTCACCTTTTCCATAGTGGTGGACTCACGTTAGGATCAACCAAGTAAAATCACGAAGAAGATAAGCAGTTGGGAAAGTTCTCCATATCCTCACAAATTACTGCAGGAGCACAGAGTTCCCAGCTGTGGGACCCTCGCTACCTGTTGCCTGACAGGCTGGATCGTCTCTGGGCAGCACTTTTGTCCCTCAGGCCTTCACAGACTATACTTACCTCAGAACTTAATCTCTTCTAGCCCCATGCATTCAGGAGTACACTCTTTGCTACCTTATCAGGTTAACTTATTGGTCTTGGTAAATGTTAGTGGTTAACAATTCTAATAGCTAACATTTATTGAGCACTTGGCAAATACTCAGAGCATTGAATGAAATATCTCATTCAGTTCTACCTCAGCCCTTTCGGGCATATCCATGCATTGTCATTTCTTTTTTTTCAAATGAAGAGATTGAGATATAAAAGATTAAGTAAGTTGACTAAGGGCACTCCACTACTAAATGGCAAAGCTGGAATTCCAAGCCAAGCAGTCTGATTCCAAAGCCTGTCCTTACCCTCCATGTTATAATGGGCTAGCAGATGCTGTGTGTGCCCCACCATGTCCTCTGAATTCCCACCGCCAGCACCTGGGTGTCTCTGTCTAAAGGTGGAACCCACCCTCCTACCACTGGAGCCCACTGTGTCCCCGGGGGACAAGTTGGAAGGGCCTGGAACTGACATGCTCCTACCTGCATCTCTGAGCAGCCCTCCCCCGTTGACTGCAGGAGTTGGTGTGTACATGTCACTGTGGCTCTTCCCTGCCTCCAATGGGATAACTGAGCTGTGTGCTTTACACTGACCCCACAAGGTCCCCCAATGGTATGAAGTCCATTGGCTGGCGATGGTTGCCTTCCTTTACTAGTCTCAAGGCCCTGCTCCCCCACGGGTGTTTCCTTTATGTCTCAAGTAAATGACTTGTCTTTGTGCCCTCATCTCAATGTCTGCTTGAGAATCCAAACTAAAGCAAATGACTTGCTGTGTTACCCACCCTAGGTCCCTTGCAAGAACTTTCAATGCCCTAAAGAGAGCAAAGCAGGGATGGATGTGGGGACTTTGAAGCCTATGGGAGTGTCTGGTTTCTCTGTCTATCCAGAGGCCTGGTGCTGCCTTTCTTTGTCTCTCAACATCATCTGCTTTTCTCCCTTCCTCAAAGAAGATGCTTTGTACTTCTACAGGCCTTCTCATCTTGCTGTGAACACATTTGCAATGAGCCACTGCACCTTGCTCCATTGCACTGGGAAGGATAAATGGTTCTCACCTCCTGCTCCCTGGATCAAGTTATTTGGCGGCTGGTTATTTCAACAAAAATAACTGCGGGTGAAAGTGGCGAATCAGCCTGGCTCTGCTCCATGTGGCTCTCCCAGAAGCCCAGCCCCCACCATCCCAAGAAAGGCTCTCTCTGAGCCCACTGCAGAACCCCACTCAGTTCACTTCATTTAGCATCTTTGTAGAGGATCCTCTGGGTTTTCGGTGTTGTACTATATCTCTCTCAGCCTTGCAACTAGTGTTAGGAAACAGTGACTCTCGAGAATTTCTTGTTTGCCCTGAGCTCTGGACTCCTGCAAGTTTCACTATATTCTGGAGTTTCACAAGAATCTCCTTGCTCCAAGCAATTGCCGGCAACAAACACATGATGCACTCCCCATCCCCATAGCACAGAGAATCCAGGGAAAAATAAAGCCAAAGGAAAAGAAAGTGAAGGCACGGTGTGAAGTTGGTCTTGATGCACTGCCTGATTTTGTTTGACTTGTTTTTTACTTTAAAAATATATATATTCTTATTTTACTTGAGTCTAGAACTTGGGAAAATTTCAAATGTTTAGCTAAGACTGGGTAAGAAAATAAATAAAAAATAGATTAAAACAAATAATCACAAATAAAAAAACAACCAAAGAAATAAAACAATTATCAAAATGTGCAACATTTCCTCTCCAAAATTAATAGGCCAGCCTCCCTTCTACACTCAGCTGGAATTTATTGTATATATGGAGCAGTTACGTACAAAGTCCAGTAAGAATACTATTATGGGCTGAATTGTGTCCCCCTAAAAGTCTTATGTTGAAGCCCTAACTCCAAGACCTCAGAATATGATGGCATTAGAGATAGGGTCTTTAAAGAGGTAATTAAGGCCCTTAGGATGAGCCTCAATCCAAATTGACTGTTGTCCTTATAAGGAGAGGAAATTTGGACACAATAAACCCCAAAGATGTTCACACACAGAGGAAAGACCATGTGAGGATACAGTGAGAAGACGGCTATCTGCAAGCCAAGAAGAGAGGCCTCAGGAGAAACCAAACCTGCTGACACATTTACTTTGGACTTCTGGGCTCCAGAACTGTGAGAAAATCAATCTCTGTTGAAACCACTCAGTCTGTAGTATTTTGTTATGGCAGCACTAGCAAAATAATACATTTACTCTAGTGAGAATCAGGACACCTGGATTAGAATCACAACTGTGTCATTGAACTCCATCTTTGATCTTTAGAACATCAATTTGTCTCTCAGAAGCTCAGTTTTCCTATGTGGTGATGAAATGATATTATTCTCTAAACCCTCCTGAAATGACGTATTTACAAAATGTGCATGAAGGTACCCAGCACACAGGGTTTTTACATGGGTGCTTCACATATATTTGGTGATTTATTTTCTGGGTGGGGGAGGAAGAGACAGCATCCAAATCTTTTTACAACTTAGCTGCCATATATGTCATAGACATTTATTGGGGCTAACTAAAAATACATGACTCTGTATGCTAAATAGAACTTAAAAGATTGCAGGAGAGGATGCTGGTGGAGGATGTGCTCTGGGTACCAGGGAAGGACCTAATGAAGATGGGCCTTAAGCTAGACCTTGTAGGATAGGAAGGATTTGGAGAGTAGAAAAGGAGGGAACAGACTGAGACATGCCCGTGTGGAAGCACACAAGTTGGTGGCAGTAGGAGTTCCACAGGGCAGAGGACAGCCTGTGTTGGTGTCGCCTAGGAGATGAAGGTGTGCTCTGAAGGCCAGTGGGGAGCACCGCTGCTCTTCTCTTTGGATTTTGGGAAAAGTGAGATTCTTACATTGGGAAGGAAGTTGTACTATGTTATCTATGACCTTTTTCAACTTTAAGATTCCCTAATATGGCTAACAAATGCGTGAGGGCTAGTTTGGTGTGTTGAAAAGTTTAGACTTTATTCATTGTGTAATTGGGAGCAAGTAAAGATTTTTTTATTATGATACTATATATGATGATAAAACACGCGTTATGATAACGAATCTGACAGTACACTAGAAGCATCTGTCAAGGAGACTAGTTAGGAACGTAGTAGAAAGAAGAGTTTAGTTCTTGTTTCTGGCTCTACCATTTACTAGCTGTGTGACCTCAGGAATACAATTTCATTCATTTATTTTCATGCACGCATTCATTCATTGGGGAAAAATTTAGTTTGTGCTTTCTATCTTCCAGGCACACTGTTGAGCAATGTGGAAGTCTGACAGTAAATAGTTACTGATCTCATACATCTGACAGTCTGGTGTTAATGATGAAGAAAGTATTGAATGTTGTAGGAGTCAAAGGAGGCATACAGCTAGTCTTCAGGGTTCAGGGAAGGCTTCCTTGGGGAAACGAAATCAAGGCTTCCCAGACCAAGTGATGTCAAAAGCGCACCTAAACATGAGCCTCCATTTCCCTGTCTAAAAAAAAGGAGAGAGTGCATTTTACCTATTTCATCAGTTTTCTATGAGTACAAATAAGACAAAAGTATGGGAAATATTTGGAAGTTCTAAATGCTAAATAAATATAGGGTATTATGCTTTAAAGAAAGAATTAACAGAGCTTAGTGACTGATTGAATATGGAGCAATAGTAAAGAGATAAGTAAGAACAGCCTTAAATTTCAACCTGGAAAAATTGAAAGTTTGGAACACCTTCAAATTCTTTGAAATTCAGTGTAATGGTTTGGGAGGTGACACTCTGGTGAGAAGAAGGGGGTGGCTATGAGAGCGATGCTGGGTAGGTTGACTTTGAGGTGATCTATGAATATATGATGTAAGCAGTTGAAAATATAGGCCTGAAAATTAGGGCTTAGCTAGTGAAAGAGGAATTATCAATATAAAGGTGAAGTTTTGGAGCAAGATCAATGTTTAGATAAAGACAAGCAAAAGAGCTTTCCTTATCTCATTTTTAAAAAGAACATCAGAGTGCCCAAGTTTATATCTCCAATTCCAGGCCTGGTGGGCTGGCTACTGGCTGTTTCGGCCTATGATGGAGGTACTTCTAAGCTGCAGAATGAAAGCCAGGTGGGGAATAGAGAGACCCTAACACTGGTACCTGGTTTAGTGAGCTGACAGATAAGGATTTGTAATCTACTCGCAGAAGAATTGTGGGTGAGAAAAAGAAAGCAATTGATTGAGCCTTGGGGAAAGCCCACACATTGTGGGTGAGAATTAAAAATGGTTGAGGGGTGATGAATAAAACATTATGGATGGATATCCTTAGTGTGAGAGAGAGGTGCCCACAAGGGAGTCTGGTTTTGCCCCCTCTAACTGAAATGGCAAGGATATTCAGTCCATTCGAGACGAGACTTATTTTCGGAAAGGAAGCATGAAAGGCAGAGGCTTTGGAGGAACCGGCGGGGCTCCTTGGGAGGCCTCAGCAGGGAGAACATTCTCATGCTTTTGTTGGAGCTATTCCCAATTATTTAATGTTAGAATCTAATCATTTCCTTGATTTAGCAAATCAAAGATTTTTTTCCCTCAAGGGCAAAATACCTTCATTTTATTTTCTTCTCCATAATTAAGTAATTTCTTAATTAGTAATGTTCAACGTATCCGATCTGAAATGACACAATTTATTCCTTTTTATAAAAGCTTGCATGCACACCCCCACCCCCCACCCCCGGTGGTGGAACACTTGTCACTCCTGGTGCTTTTGTGTTCCTGAGCTCTCTCTGTCTCCCTCCTTCTCGCTCTTTCTCACTTGGTGAGAGAGATTAGGCATCTCCAGCAGTTCTTCCTGAGTGGTGGGGAATCCAGCTGTGTCAAGTCACACTGTCTGACTTCCTGGTGGCTTTAATTAGCATAAAGGAATTTCTCCTCCGAAGGGATGTCACATTGTGGCTTTGCGCCTGGTGGGCAACCCTACTTTTTGGTCTTTCACACTTGGCAGGCAGGGCGCAGGGCACCTGCTGGAGAGGCTGCCCTGAGTCGGCCTTGGCTGTGACATTCCTCAAGGCCCTGAAGTACTTTGCACCTGAGGCTGTGGCTGAGGCCAAGTTGCAGGAAGCATGGCACCTCGTATGCCCCCTTTCTATTTTTGCAGGCTTTCTTCCTCTGCTTGATTAAGCACAGCATCAGATGTCACTTCTCTCGCATCAACCTGCTGTAGACATTTTCCTGCAGAAAATGGTAGGGGTCCAAGCAAGGGCTGGTCTGGATTGGACTGAACACTACATTTAAGTGCTGGGACTGATCCTGTCTCAGGCTGTTGCATCTGCCACCAAGGCTGACAATTAATGACAGACATCTCCTCCATCAAACAGCTCAGTCAACCAGCAAACACTTACCGAGTGCTTAGTATGTGCTCAGCTCTATGAAAACCTCACGGGGAAAGCAGAGAGAGCCGCAAGAACGGTATCGTTTAGTTCAAGTTTTCAGGGTCCCTTTTGCAGGATGCCCCTTCCCTGTATATATGTGAATCCAGCACTCTGAGTTAACTTTACCTGAGACCTGGGCTGGGTGCCAGGAGAGTAGCTCTCCCCATCTCCGTGGCTGCTGCTCTTCCTTGACCACAGACCACCTGCTTCTCTCTCCCTGCCCAGCTTCTCTCGGGCCTCATAGCAAGGAAGATAATGGCCCAGCACCCCCAATGAAATACAATTAATGTTAAAATAATAGAACAATCATGTCTGCCTGTGAGGGGGACTTTGAAATCTCCAGATAAAAGACCCACAGAAGTACAGCGGGTTATTATTAGCATTTACGTAGCATATTTCATCTTCAAAGCACTTTGCAAATGTTAACTAATGAACACAGAATACCATCTTTTTCCCCTTTCCAGGAGTGGGAGGGGTAGCCTCTGATGAGAGTCTCCAGTTACATGGAAACATTGCTCCATGAGGTGGAGGCAGAGGAAAGTCCTTCTCTCAGCAGCTGTCTTCAGTCTTTAGGGAGGGCTGCTCTGACGGATCATAGAAAGAAGCTACGAGCCTGCACTTTCCCAATGGGTGGATAGGACATTGGAGCACCAACTAGACCAGTGCTGTCTGAAAGAAGTATAATCGGAGCCACATATGTGATTCCAAATTTTCCAGAGCCTCATTTAAAAAAAAGTAAATGGGTGAAATTAGTTTCAATAATTTATTTAAGCAAAGATATCTGAGATATTATAATTTCAACAAGTAATCCTAGTTCTGACTCTGCATCTGGTTGGGTTTGGGCAGTGGGGTTGATAAATTCCTTCCCTCAGTCTCAACCCATGTATGATCTGTGTTTTTCAAATGGATGTGTGGTACACAGCTCTGTACTGCAAGGGAAAGGAGCCCTTGTAGGGTCACATGGTTTGAAGAGAGGAAGGATGAAGGGGGTCTGGAATCTGAGGGTTATTTCTGTAAGGGCCTTGGTCCCTTCAGTTACTTTTCATTGTCTATTTCTTAACAAGAAATACTAGCCCCTTCATAACTCTTGCCTACCTTCAGCCTGACCTTCCCCCTCCAGTGATGCAGTCCTCTACACATGTCAGAATGTCTTGCATCTCCATGCTTTTGTTCACCCCGTTCCCTCTATCTAGATCACTGTTCTTCCACCTCAACCCACAGATTTGGTGTTAGCTTCAATCCTGGCACTTGTAACAGCTCATTGCACTCAATTGTTCACAGCACAGCAGCTGGAGCATACTAGCTTCTCAATAAATGCTTGCTGAATCTTTGCTAAGTCACAGAGAAGGGAGCTGTCAATATGAGGGACATGTGGGACAATCCACCACTCCCAGGGTATGCATATTGTGGGTGCTGTGGGCTCTCTCATCCTTAAACTCGTTTCCAATGTTATTTACACCAACAATTCCTTCACTTTAAGTCATTTTAAAATAAAAAGCAACAATGGAAATATAAGCTGTCCTATTTTTAAATGTATCACTTCTAGAGACATCTTTTTGGCAAGAAGCTTTCCTCCAGACATACCATATAGCATTTCTTAAAGCTTCTCAATTCAATCAGTGGACTTGTTACTTGCAATCCTAGATATTGTAGTTACAGAAGGTGACTTAGTGCAATCTTGTCCAACCCTCCCATTTTATAAATGAAGAGACGGACTATGAACTACCTCCAGTCTGAGCTGATAACTGAACCTAGATCTGACTCACCACTCATTTGTCCTGGCTCTTTGAATCAATAATGGAAAATGACCATGGCCAGAAAATCCAGTTACCAGTGAGGGAGGAAGTTCCTCTCGGATCCCTAATGGGTGTCTTTATCTGTTTAGGACCATAAGGAGAGATGTTGTGGGGGGCTGTTGAACCAGGGTTCAGTTTCATAACAACACTGTCTTTCCTAGCACTTGCAAGCAGCTGTGGGCAGTGTGTTCTGACGTTTCCACGTCTTGTACAGCAGCTTGGGTGCTGGTGCTGACACAGTCATTCCTTGTTCTGTGTCGTGTTTGAGTTGAATACGTGTGATTCTTTCCTGGTTGCTTTTTCCTTCCCCTCCTTTCTCCTCTTTTTCCTTTTTTGCATTTTATTTCTCTGCCTTTGTCCTCATTTCCCTCCTCCCATGTAAGTGTCTGGTGCTACGGTTACATAAATAATCAACTGCCTCTTAGGAGAGGTGGATGGAAAAATAGGAACTGATTTTCTTGAGACCAACTGGCCCAAGATGGTCTCTTACTGAGGGTTCCTTGCCTGCAGGAATTTCCTTTGGGGGGCTCTTCAGAGGAAAACACAAAAGCACAAAATGCAACTGACCAATTGTGCAGAACTATTTGTAGGGAAAGATAGTGTGATTGGGTGGGGAAAGGAATTTTTTGTGACCCCTGAGGTGGCCAGCTAAAGCTGCGGAGCCCCTGAAGCATGAAATTTGATTACCTTTATCTCGGTGCACAGCTCCTGATAACTGCTGTCGGTCATTCAATTACCCAGCAACCTCTACAAATCTCTGCAGCAGCAGTTAACACCGCGTTAGGGTGGAACACCCCACCTTCCTCGTGTGGTACCTCTGAAATGGCAACAGACTGTCTGCACTGTGGAAATGAGCTTGGCCGGGAATGACTCAGTGCTTTGATTGTTGCTCCTAAGCGTTTCCAGAAAATGATTGAGTGCTTCCTTTTACTTTCAAGATTTTGTGGACTCCCTCCTCAGATCAGATATGTTAGAACAGCTTGGAGAGATTCCAAGGTGATTAGGGAGTTTGGAAAATAAAACCTCCAAAGAAAGGCTAAAGAACTAATATTATTTAACTTGGAGGAGAGAGACTGAGGGTGATCTAATAACTATCTTCAAATGTGTAGAAAGGTTTATGAGGAAGGAGATGGTCAGCTGCTCTGACTGTACCCTGAAGCCAAAGAAAAGCTGTTTAATCCTCACATAGCGCATCAGAAAAATGCTGGGCCGGACAGTCAGGATGCCTATTCCCAGTCCTGTCCCGTCCAGTAAGAGTCATCTGTGTCACCTTGGGTTTGTCCCTTAGCTTTCTGGGCTTCACGCTAGATGGCCTGCTTTACTTCTTGCATTTTTTATGATTCTATGAGTCATTCGGTTAAAATGGTGGTTAGACTGGGAAAGGGCAAGTTTTCACTGGCTGGTTGTAGACAGAAGAAGCTGCTAAGTAATCCTCCAAAGGATTTTTAAGGCGATTTCCAAAGATTTTTGTTACTCACAAAAAATGGCAACTGGGATATTTTTGACGAAAATGAGGAATTGGACTCTTTCAAAGAAGAGTTGCATTTGAGGAGCATCTCTGCTTCCATTAAGATGGACAAAAAGCCAGCAATTCTGATATCTTCCCTCCTGACAATATTCCCATCCTTGGAGTCACAAGGCATCTGTCTGGGGACTTCACTCCTCTCCAGGTTAATGTTAATGGCAGTTTAGCTCACAGTCATTTTGATTATCCAACATGTGGCCAGAACCAGAGAGCAGGGGAGACCAGCTGCCCGGGTTGCTCGGAGCTTGTCTAAAGTGAGCTGGCCAGTCATCTGGGCAAGTGACAACCCCTGGATGTTCCAGATTTTATCTGTAGGGGAGAAAACACTTCTCCTTTACCCTTTTAAGTTCTGTAGTTAGGGCCCACGAATCAAGCTGACAAGAGGCAGATTAACAGGAGAAAAGCATACAAATTTTATTTGATGTTAGTATTTTTATGTGACACTGGGGGCTTCATAGAAAGAAGTAGAAACCCCAAAGAAGCGGTTAGATCCACAGGCTTATATACCATTTTAACAAAGAGCCATATATTGTGAAGACATGACAAGACAAAGAGGTTTGGTGCAGAGATGGTAAATTGTGGGACAGTGACTGGGAAATATATGGGGAAAACTAATGGAAGATCAGGGTTATTTTAGTAGCTTTGTTTGCACAGGTCCATTTTAGCACCAATTCCCAGTCTCTGGTGATGAGTGTGTTCTTCTCTTCCCAGTGCAGGGGGGCACATTTCTCAGGGGAAGTTTCATGTCCTGCTGTTAGGTAGCAAGGGGGAGGGCAGAGAGCCCTTGCTGCACCTGCTGTTTCTCAAGTGCCTTCAGCTCAAGATAATCAATATGCCAAAGCAGCACATTTTGGGGTGGCATGTTCTGATGCCCTTCACGTCCTTTCTATGAAGGGTGTTGTAGCAGTTGGAAATGCAGTTGCATTTTCCCCTCTTCCTGACACTTCTCTCCAGTCTGGAAGGAAGTTCAACACCTCTTTTGGTCCACAATTTCTCTGAATGTATTTCCACGAGAGTTGCTATTGGTCTCTGAAAAAGAAGCTCAGCTGCTACATGGACCAAGGTGGCATTGCTCGTGGTTACCTGCAAGACCAGGCTAGGGGGAACCCGAGGAACAACCAAGAGCCCAGGTGTCGTGACAGTGGAAGCAGGTGTTATTTAGGTGGAGTCAACAGCACCCCCGACGCAATCCCAATGACAAAGGCAATATATCCTAATTAACTGCAAATGTCTTGATCGTAAAGCTGTCAGCACTGGGCTCTAATGTCTGTACTTTTAATGATACATTTGATTAGAAGGTAATTTTATTCACGTAGTGGCAGTCAGACCTGTTTGGTGAGGGTCTCTTTCCCCTCCTCTATCTCCACCTTTTCTCTCCTGTTGGAAACATTTAAAATTGTGCTGTCCAAAACTATCTAAAAAGTAAACAAATCTACAAAGCAATGTGCCAATGTCTCCTCAGCACTAGCCTCTGTGTGTGTGTATGTGTGTGTGTGTGTGTGTGTGTGTGTGTGTGTGTGTGTGTGTGATGTTATGTAATGGGATACAGTGAAGACTGAGTTTTTCTAATTTCTCATAGGGGACCACACCTGGAATCTTCTCTTTTACAGCCTAATATTCTCTTTACCTCACTACACGTCCTAATAATTGACATGATTTCATAGTGCATCACATTTTGCAAATCGATTCCATGTTCTTTTGTTTATGTCTCACAATAAACCTGTGAGATAGTTATTCCTCTGACGAAAGAACAGAAACTCAGAGGTTATATCACCTGTCCTAGGGACCCAGCCAGTAAATCAGGAATTCAGAACCAAATCCAGTTTAAATCCTGGGCTTTCTCTACCACACCATATGCTTCTCTTCAAAAAGAGACCCAAGCAGGGAGCTGACCAGCACTGGTAATTCACTCTTTCTAGAAGATATTGAGGAACAGCTGCGGTTGGGGAGCAGTCAAGTTTCTAGACTTCCTGGGTCGCCTCTGTTGCTATGGAAGCATAAGGTGATGTTCAGGGAACTAAAAGTTCAGACTTCTGAGTAAATCCAGGAGCCTACATGAACTGTGCTTCCCCTCTCTCCCTCTTCCCCCCCCCTCCACCTCATTCTTCAGGATGGTTCTGGCTGGTCTCCTCCACATAAGATCCAGAGACTCTCGCCTTGTGCATCCAATTTCATCTATTGATTCCAATCCCTCTCCTTACTTTTCTCTTCCTTCTCTTCCTTTATTGATAATAACAGCTAATAGTCTTTGAGGGCTTACTTCTTACATGTTCTTTACATGTGTCATTTCATTTAATCTACATGTAACATAGGTAGAGTATTACCACCTGAAGGAAACTGAGGTCCCAGTCAGTTACACATCCTGCCCAAGCTCACAGGGTTGGTAAGCAGAGGTGCTGCAAGTCTGACTTCAGAGCCGGAGGTCTCCATCACTGCTTGTGGTGATCAGAATATTGCTAGTAGGTGTCTGCTGTGCTTGACACTGAGTTGGGCACTGTGAGAAGTGCCAAGAGAGAAATAAGAGATGATGCACAGCTTCTAACTTGGGATCCCAGAAGGAGAGCACTTCTCTAAATTACACTTGAATATTTGTACATCAAGATACCACACATTTTCACCTAGGAGTCTCCAAATGCCATGGCCTGAGCACGGAGTGTTCTGTGAGCCAACTCCCATACCCACTTATTTACTCGAAGGTCAGAAAGGTCAAGCAGCTTTGATCTGTTCAGTTGGTCTGTGGCAATGTGGGGATCTGACCCCAGGTTTTGGGGTCCAGGGGCCAACCTTTTGCTCACTTTACTGTACCTCCTGTCTGTACTCATCAAGGGGCAAAGAGGAGAGCGACTGCTGTCCCCATCTCCCTGGAGCTTTTTATTCTCAAATGTTTCATCTCTAACTACTGTTTAGGTGGTTGATTCTACTTCCACGAAATCTCCATTGGAAGGAAAACCGTACATGTGTTAGAACAGCAAAGAGAAGAGCCGGTGACCTTGCATTGCTCTGCATTTTGTCTCCTTCCCTGATATTCTCTTCTGCAGCTGGCAGGGAGTGTGACACACAGAGGCAGACAGCCCCTTATTATTAAATCTGTTTTCAAATGTGTGGAAAATGACCTGCACACCTTGTGAGCAGTGGCAGGCTGTGGGTGTGACTCACAGGCTCCTAGGAGCCCTGGCCCTCTCCCTTCTCTTTTTCATTCACTCAGCTTGTCAGCATCTCAGAAACAATGATGATAACAATGCCAGATCATCAGAGCCCTGGAGCAGTGTCCTGCAACATGGGACACGCTGCTTGGAAGAAGTGGACAGCTCAGTGAAATGCGCTCATCCCTCTGTGAAATGGGTTCCACTAGGCACCGAGTGCACTGAGATGAGCAGCCAGGCTAAGACTGGACGACTGTGTACATACCATCTACGTTTATGATGCCCTTGATCGTGTGGAAGTAATTAACTGAGTTATGATTGCCAAACATTCTAGGAATGTAAAGTGCTGGATAAGTGATTGTTACAAGTAATAATCTCATAAACTAAGCAGATTTGAATGTGGCGGGTGCCTAGAGAAAAGGCCCCTTGGGTAAACCTCTTGCTCCAGTTCCGGTTCAGAGCCTGTGTTTTTGTTTCTTGGGTCAGCAACCCTCCCTCTGAGTCTACAGGGAGTCGAGAGAGGGAGAGAAAGGGAAAGGAATGAGGTACAGCAGCTGCTGGTTCTCCAGCACCTTGCCGGACCGCAGGAGGGGGAATGTGAAGGCCTTTTCCATAATCTAGATCTCAGGCAGGGATGGCCCTTAGCGTTCATGCGTCAACCACTCAACTCCCACTACTTCCACGCTACCACTATAGTAAGATGAGTGTTTCCCTTTCCACTTAATTTGGAAAGTGGTATTTCCATATTTTGTGTCAGTTCATTCAGGTCTTCATTTATTCAACAAATCTATCTAAGCATCTGACTGTGTGCTTGGCACTGTGCCAGGCCATACAGACATGGTGAGTGGAATTGCCTGTCAGATGCCTCTGAAAACATTATTTTTTCTAATCCTAAACGTTGATCATTTTTTCCCCTTCTGGATAACAATCTTAGCAGGGCATTTTTATGAAATATCTAATACAGTCAAGGAGTGCCTTAGACACTCAAGTGAGAATACATGCACATAGTAGGGCTTATTAGGTGGGGAAATTTTATATTCACACATACACACACATACAACTGACAAAGCAATATACACTAATGCACTCAGTAAAGGGCTTGGGGATTTGTTAAAAGGATTGAGAGCGCTAGACAGGCTGGTCTTGGAAGGCTTCATGGAAGAGGTGAGAACAAGGTCGAGCCTTGAGGGGTGCTGAAAACTTGTGTTCAGCATTTTCTAGGCTTTAGGTTCAGAACTGTCCTCCAATAATAAATACATTTTCATTGAGCGCTGACCATCTTGTCCTTGCCCCAGGCAACCTGGTTTCAGCAATTTCTAACAAAGGAAAAGCAATTAAACAGGCCTAGTTGCCTCCCCTGGTGTGTCCTTTGCTGTCCCTTCAGTGCCGTGGGTGTGCTCCTGTGCTGGCCTGCTGCAGCCTGGCCCCTAGATGAAGCCTCTTCCTAGTTTTCTGGATTTGTGTCTTATGAGGAAAAATCTGGGCAAAGGTGCAAAAACTTACTGAGAATTATGGAGTGCCATTGGGACACTTTGGTTTTAAATTGAGACCTCAGCACGTGAAAAGTCTGCCACCAACGCTGAAGTTTGGCTTCAGAAATTAAGGGCTGTCACTTTAAACTGATTTCCTCTTCCGGGCCTGCCCTCCTGGCCCAGCCTAAGGCAGAGGAGAAGAGGTGTTTTAAAGTGACAGGTTTAAACAGCCCCCATGTGTGCGGTGCAATCATTTTTCATGCAAAGCCTCCTGGGCTCATGCTGGGAGGCACTGCAGGATCCAATCTCCCTCCATAAATTCACAGGAAGCCCCATGCTGCCTGGCAGTAAGAGGGGCAGGGGAAGGGAGCAAGACAAAGGCCGAAGAAAGGGAGGCCCCTCGGGATGCTGTGCCCCAGGCCTCTAGGCACACCTGCCATGCCTGCCGAGCACCAGGGGCTGCTCAGAGCTGGCCCATCATGGGTGTGGTGTGGACTCTAGGAATCAATTTGATAATCGTGTCTGAGGTTCTATTTCCATGAGGTATAGTGAAAAGAAAACTGGAATTAGAAGCATAAAACTGGGGGTTTAGGCCTATGTTATTAAGTGCTGTGTGAGTTTACCAAGTTCAACCCTTCCAAACCTCAGCTTCCGGGTGTCCATGGTGGGGGGGGGGGCTGTTTCAGCCTGCAAACTGGGGGTGATGATACCTGCCGACTCACCTCCCAGTGTTCCTGGGAGAAACAACTAAGCAGTTGATCATAAAGTGTTTAGTAAATTGCAGCGCTGGACAAATGAATGCCATTTATTGCATTGTCGCACGGCAACTGTAGAACTGGAAGTCAGCGATTGGAGTAGTGTCCACCTAATTTGCTGTTCTCACAGCCTAACAGTGAACACCAGTGTTTCCTTGGCACTCACTCAGAGCCATCACTATAATTAATAAATGTGATACCTCCCATCTGAAGGGCGAAGTTCTCCTCATAAAATGAGAGCCTCAGCTGAGCTGAATAATCCCCAACCCCGGCTCCCCCGGCAGAGCCTCGCAGTCCTGGTCTTGATCATTGCCCGCTGGTCAGGAAATGGACACTGAGCCTGTAGCTCTTGGGGCTAGGAGTCTGACCTTTGCATCTGGCCACGGGGCCTCGTTCCTGCATCCCAGAAAGGCTTAGATGCAGAAATTACGTCCAGTTCTTTGCCTGGATCCCAAAGAAGCTGTTCCCACTGCTCCTTGTGATGGGAAGAAAGCTGTCTGAAGAGGCAGGCGGCCTCCTGGCTACTGTCTGGCTTTGCTCTGCAGATGCCCCTCATTCTGGTGGGTGACCGAATTTCCAGACAAAGCCACAGGGAACCCAGCCTAAGGGCGGGGGACATGGAGAACTGCCTTTTTTTCTCACCTTGCTTTAAAATTCTGTGATTTTCTGAACAATTCTTAGCTTGCTGGCTGAGCTTCACAGCCACCGATATATTTAAACTTTCAGCATTAAAGATCTCAGCAGCCTCTGCCAGGAGGAAATTACCTCCCCCATCCAAGTGAGCCAGGTGCCCTCTTGAGATACATGGGAATCACATCCCCAGCAAAAACCTCTCTTCTCAAACTGGGAGACGGCAGTACATAGGACTATTACTGGAAATAGATGCATTTATGAATCTCAGCATCCTATTAGTGGTGATGATCTGACAAAATCACCAGAATGGAGATATTTGGGTGTACAGCTGGCAAATGATTTATGTGTTACAATGTCACGAGGATGTAGAGTGTGTCTCTAAAGAGGCCGTTTAGGAGACGGTGCAGGTGCAGCCCGGGTGACTCAGGGAGCCCGTCGGGATGACACGGGGGCTGCCTCCGGATTTCACAGGGCCCCTTCAGGGACGTCTGTAACGATGCTGCAGAGGCAGTGACACAGGGGGTGTGTGGGTTCGGGGTTGGGGAGGGCTTGGGAGGACAGCATTCATCACTCACCCTCCAGTCTCCTTGAAACAGGTTTCAGCTGACACAGGCAGATCAGCCAAAGTAAATTTCTTTTCCTCAGATGTAATAATTCAACTGGAATTGATAAAATGAAATATATTTTGGAATCACTACCTATCCCAGTGAGATTGGGTCATGACAAGAATGTATTGTTATGAATGTCTACAGGTGGCCACTCTCTCTTGGAGGGTCCAATGGACCTGGGCCCTGCTATTGTTAACTGCCTGATTTGGGCTCCTATGGGTTGTGTTGACTGTTTATCCAACCCTTTCTCCCACACTTTTCCCCCAGAGCAGAGAGGTACCTAGATCTTTATAGGCTTTTATGCCTTCTCAAGCTCCATCCATAAGAGAAAAATTGAATTGGTCCCATTAGCTTGATTTTAGTAGCAATGGAAAAGGTAATGGATTCCAGGCCTGCTTGCCATTTAATTTAGATGTTAAAATACCGCATGTGATTGACCTAGATATATCACTGTCACTGCCACAGAGAGTTAGAAGTGTACAGGAGGGGGTACTGGCAGCCATTGCAGGTCACCAGTGACCCCATTTGTGAAATATCTAGTTAATTAAGAAACAGTCACCAAGTGGAGATGGAACTCCCTCAGCAAAACAAGAGGTTGGGAAGAGAGTTTGTCATAGCTGGCTTTTTTCATCTCAACCATCACCATTTGCATGTATAAAAGAAGAGAGCTTTGTCCTGGCTGGAATGGAGCGAGCCACCCCCCACCACATGAACATATTGCAGCATTTTAGAACCATAGACTACAGCAAAAACCATGCCTGCCAGTTTCACTCCCCATAGCCTGGGAGGCATGGGGGTGGGATGGGCTAGAGGGAGCAGAGCATGGAGATTTGGGAAGTATTTGTTGAAGGAATCATAGGGTTTGTTGAGAATTTGGGGTACATCCAATGTATCTATTCCTCAGCTTAATTCTACTCATAGAGGGCTCTGCAGCCAACCCAGAAAGTTTCAAATCCCAGCTTTGCCATTTAATTGCTGTGCAACCTGGTGTAAGTAACTTAACTTCTCTGAATAGTTTCCTCATCTGTAAAGTGTCCATCCTAAAAATATATACTTCATAGGGCTGCTTGTGGATTAAATGACTTTTTGCATGAAAAGCTCTTTGAAGAATATTTAGTATCTATTTAAACACTTAAGTGTTAATTGCCATTATTATTAAATCCTGTTGCCATCTTGCTTTCCAGTAATCAATCTTAATGCCTAATTAAGACGTGAAACCCCAACTTTGAAGCATTCTCAATTGATTTTGCTATAACTTAAGGCTCTTTTTCTTATGCTGACCTCACAGAGGCAATACAAATCCTCTATCAAAACCACTCGGATGACCATGGATGCGTGCCTGGCCTCTGTGGGTCTCAGTTTTGTTTTGTATAATGTGGAGGCCAAGCTAGACGATGTCACAAGGACTCTCCCAGCTCCGTTGTGGTGACTGTAGCCACAGCAGCAGCAGTTACATTACAGAACGCTTTCTATGTTGCTAGGCACTGTTGTGAGAGCCTCACTCGTGTTAACTCGTTTAATCCATACAATAATCCCACTGAGGAATTTGATATTAATATCTTCATCCTACAGACGAGGAAACTGCCCACGGTTGCCCAGCCACTAAGTGGAGGAGCCAATATTTGGAACCAGGAGGAGTCCCTGAGCCTATGGAGCAGAATCAGTTCTTCTGTGCTTGTCTGTTATACAGTTTTGCGGTTCTTCTTCTTCCTGAACTCAGGCCGAACCTGGAAATCAGAATGTCTCTACTCCATTGGCTTTATACAATACATGACCTTGGCATCAAAAAATATTTCTTGTCCATAAATAGCAAAGGACATGATTGCCAAATAAATGAAAGAATATTTGCTGCTGTGAAAATGCTCCAACAAACAGAGTTATTATTACTGTGTCCTGATTATAACAAGAATAATGTGCATTTATGGAACATTTATGTCCCCCAAGTACTTTGTGGCCATCCTAATTAGGCAGCCTGTTGACACATTCCAGAGAGATGACTGCAAATGTTTATTTCAACACTTCAGTGCCATGAAACTTAGAAGTACATCTCAGCCTGGGATGGAAGGTCAAGGAAGAGAGATGGGAGAGTCAGGAAGACTGAGCCTAGATGACTGAATAAGGATCAGCACATAACATGTTAGAAATGCAATACTTGATCCACTTCTCTTTGGACTGTGTAAATCAAAAGATAATTACTGGGAGGGCCCCATTTGTATTTTTATTGTTCTATTTACATTTTCTGAAACCATCTGGTATCATTAATATGCTCAAAGTCAGTTTAGTTTTATTTGTAATTTTACAGCAAAAGAAAAAGCTCATTCGTCCTCGAGTGGGAGAAACCATGGGCCTGGGGGAGGGAGGTGGTTGGCACAGGTGCACCCATGGCTGGAACAATGACCAATGGATCAGCTCTTTGGGCTTTGTTTGGGTGGGATCTGGCCAGGCTTCTGGGGGTCCAGGCAGCTTTTTGGCAGGGTTGGTCACTTGGAGGGAGTCTAGGTGCTCTGAGCTGAGGGATAATCTGCATCTCTGGGATGTGGATAACTTGTTAAGAGTTGTGGAGTGACAGGTTGAAGAACAGTAGAATAAGCCCACCAGCTGCCCTTTCTGGGCACTGAGCTACAGTGAGCTGATCCAAGATATCACTGTCTCCAACCAGGCCCATCTGCAGGGCATCCCAGGGGCCACACACATGGATGGAACCTACAAGCCATCTTGTTCTCTTTCTCTTGTTCAGCTTCCCTAGGACACAGCTGAGTGGCCCCCTTGGAGGTGGCTTAGGGAGATGAGAAACCACCTCCGGCCACTCTTGGCTCAGAGACTAATGGCAAAATGCTGCTTCCCGATCTCGACCCAAAGTGAGCAGCTGCTGGAGGATTACAAAGCATTGGACCTTCTTGTTTTCATTTTAAATGTTATCTCGGCTGGGCAGTTCTTGCAAATGAGCTCTTCACCCTCCCCTTCCTCCCCAGTTTCCCACCACCACCACCCTGCTCTCTACCCAAATATGCTCAGGCCAAGACCAGGGCCTACGAGTGATACACATTAAGTAAATAGAGGCTTACCGGCTCCATTTGTGGTGTTCCCAGGTTGAGTTCCTCTGGCTTAACACTTGGATGCTAATGACAGGAGCTGGTGGGTCAGATGTGGCAGAGGGACAACTGTCATGATTGAAATGGCAAGAATTAGCATGATGGAGCTTCAGTTTTAGGCTAGTTCCTGGATCTATAAGTAAGGGACAGCGGGGATGCATTTTTTTTAAACAATGGAAACATCTTTCTTTCTGCTACAGAAAAACTTGTACTTCATAACTGTCTCCAATTGTACTCTGCAGGTTTCAGAAACACAAAACAAAACCTTTTATTGATTCTGTGGGAAAATAACCATCATTTCTTTCTCTAAGTGCTCCCTAGTGCCGTTTCTTTCCTGTGACCCCATCTCCGTAGTTTTCCTGGTTCTGCATCCTCCTCCCATCTAGTATTTTCTCTGCTACAAGATATGAATGGGGGAAAGGATCAAAGGCTTTCAAGAGCAAACAGAAACAAACAGGAAAAACGGAACAAAGACATTGTGCCTACTTAATCATTTCTACCAAACGCTGCAACTGGTTGGCACCCAGAACGAATGCTTTGTCCTTTCTTTCCTATTCCCAGTCCTGTTCCTTCCAGCTCTTCCTCATCAGTGACCCAGAACTAGTTATAAAGACTCTCCTGCACGAAGCAGGCTCACGTCGGAAGCCATTCCCACATCTGAAACCACTGCCCAGGCGGTGAGCTCGCTGAACGGGCATTGGTGAGTTGAGAAGAACCTCCTTCTAGAGTCAGGATCTGGGCTGGGGCTCCATGAGGATGGACACTGAGATGCGCCATCACTCCTGCCTGAAACTGCTTAGGGCTGGGCTGACCACCTCTTGGCAGGATGCTGCCCTTGACTCCCATGCTTGTCATTTCTAGGGAGGTGGAAGATTTGGCATTTCCCAGGGGGAATCCAAGTGCCCACAGTCCAGGAGGCTGGGCCCTCTGGCAGGCTAATCAGGTGCTCTTATTCCTCCAAGTGCTTTCCAGCCTGCCCCTTTGTCTCTTGCTGTCACCGCACAGCCCCTGTTTGATTGATGAGGGGCACTCCATTCCTAATGCTGCCGCTCCCCTCCTCACCCTCCACACTTCCACGCATGTCCATTCTAATTCTCTCCTCCCTCTTTTGGCATCTGGTTTATTTTGTATATAAGCTGCTGATGCAAATGTCCAAAATAAATTATGCTAAATAATAGATGAAGACAGCTACATAATTTATAATGCTAGAGGCCAGACAGAGCTGTATGGGCTGTGTTCAAGCCCGTGGCCCCTCCTCAGCTGCTCACCACAGCCTGACTGTGTTACAGCCTTCTTGCTAGAAACCAACACAACCCAACGTCCATGGGTCAGATGGTCTTCCTAGAGGTGTGTGCCTGCCACTAGATGGACCCAGACTCCCATGCCCAAGCAGCAGCCCACCAGTGACACGCAGTCACGGAAATAGTGTGTGCCACACCCAGCCATTGGCACAGATCCAGAACCTGGCTCATTCAGCACCCCTTAACTCCCATGTGGCAAGCCCCCAGCCTGTGCTCCAACTGCCACCCCACACCTCTGAAGACCCCTTCCTTGTTTTTTCTTTTAAACCTGACTCCTATGCTGTTTCAGCTCTTTGCGCTCACCTTGCGTGGCAAGGCGGTGGTTCTCAGGCCTCTAAACTTGCACAGGCATCATCTTCCTGTCTGGTCACCTCAGCCCTGACCAGGCACAACCCAGGGGTCACCTCGAGTTCCTGGTCCTGTTGGGCCTGGAATGACCGTAAGCCACATGTCTGGGGACTCGGAAGTCATCCCTATGTTGCCCTGACCTTGGGTAGCAGTAGGTTGGAAGGAAGTAAATAGAGCCGGTGTTGACAAATGGGAAGAAAAAGCTTCCTTCAGCTTTGCAAGCCCAGAAAGCCAGTTTTGTTCACAGAAGACATATTCAGAAGGGGAGAACATGAGTTATTTTTCCCAGTCCTCGGTGTCTGCTCTGGTAATTGAGAATTGTGAAATGGCTGAGATCACAGCGTCGGTCTGATTGGCTAACAGAAAATCTGAGTTGTGTAATTATGAGACCAAATTCACGCAGGTCAAAACTCATTAGCCAAAGTGTAAAAACAGCATTCTGTAATGATAAAGCATTTCTCTGTGTAGTCACGCATGTTCAGCTGAATTCCCTTCACACCTCAGGATAACCCGAGGCAGACGGGCGCCCTTCCCAGATGTGGGTGCCTCACTCCCCTCAGAGGGCTGCAGCCTTGTACTTTGCACACACGGCCTTGTACTTTGCACGCTTGGCAGGTCTCTGAAGTGGTAGCTGTGACCCAGGAGTGGGGACACCGTACTAGGAGATCAGAGTTTCCCAAACGCCCACTCTGGATGAGGTACCCTGCTGGCACCTCAGCGTTACCCAATTCACACCTTCCAGGACTCAAGGAGCTGGCATGGCTCCATCTTCCGGAGAAGGAGACAGAGTCTTAGACCAAGCAACTCTGCTCAGCCCACACCACTGGTGTATGAAGGAGGGGGGATTTAGGGTGCTGTAGAAAGGATCAGCAAGCATGAGGCCAAAATGTCTCCGGGGGCCCGGCTTTCCTTATAGAAACCAACCTGCTCCTACTCTGTGGTTTGGCAGACAGACTTCATGTCATCAAGGGAGGCACTTGCCCAGCCCCACCCCTGGGCCACCCCTGCTGTGACCCTCTCCTTCCCCAGCTGCTGAGGGGCAGTGAGTGGAGTATCACAGTCAAAGGCTCAAAGGCCGTCAATAGTCAAACCCTCGCTGTGTCCTATAAAGAGACAAGTGTGACCAGGACAGCAGCTGCGTTTGAGAAGGCCTTCTGAGCATTATAAAATAGTGTAAGGATCTAAAAAAGGAAAGCGGGTTCAGGCCATGACAATAGTTGCTGAATGATTTCAGATTCTCACTTCTGACAAGAAGAAGGAAAGGCAACATAACCGTGAGCTGAGTTCCGTCCACGTCCACTTCTGTGACTCAACAGCGAGGCCAGGGACCTTGCACTGTGAAGCAGAAACCAGACGGAAACAGTTTTGTAAACAGACCCCACCGGGTGCGGGGGCCTGTGTGCATCCAGAGGCTCCTGCAGCTCCCTTGGAATTTGGGGCTTGAAAGTGGAGGAGATTTGTGAGTGGGACTCAGCTGTGTGAGACCTTGGGGAGAGGATTTCATGCGGTGGAAGCGGAATATCTGAGTGATGTCAAGATCTGAAATAAGAGCAGCCACAGGCTGACAGAAAATGTCCCCCTTTTGCTACCCTCAAGCAGGCCAAAACTGACGTGCATCTTATGGCTGCTTCATTTCTCAGAGGCACTGGGCTGTTCACAGGGCCTCACCTGCTCTGGCCTCCCACTCCTCAGGACTCTGGGCCCCTGTGCCGCCTCTCTGGAGGGCCCTGTCTCACGGCTTGGAGGCCACAAAGGCAACTGAGGGGCTGGCCCAGGCAAGACTGCAGGAACTGTTCTTCAGAAGAACAGCAGGAGCTCTGGCATCTCTGTGCCCTCATCCCCTGTGTTATTTGCTGTTGCACTTCTCAGGCTAATATCTCCAACCCAGCTCCTGATGACTAACTCTCATGTGATTCCCATGCAAAAATTAGACACCCAGTGTACTGCCCCTCTCAGAGACTAGACGAAGAAGCTGTTTCCCCTCTTGCCTGGAATGCTTCTCTTCTATCCAGTGAGTGATCTCACTGGGACCTGGTGGCCTGGTGCACACCTGCCCCATCTCCCCCTGTGGGAGCCAGGGAAAGACCTCATATGCCAAACTCCACTACCAGCATTCAACTTCTCAGGTTGGAACGGTCTCAGGGTTTAAGAAATGGAAGATATTATAACATTTGGCCGAGGAATAATGACACAGCCTGTCAAGGAGACCGGGTAACACTGAATAGATGTGATGTCACTGCAACCACTTTTGTAGCCAGAATCTAACTGGTATGAGCATTAGCAGGATTTCTCAACTCTGGCATGACTGACGTGTTGAGCTGTGTAATGCTTTGTTGTGGGGGCTGTCCTATGCAAAGCTTATTGAGCAGCATCCCTGATCTCTACCCAGTAGATGCCAGTAGCACCTCCTGTCCCTCAATTGTTATAACCAAAAATGTCCCAAGACATTACAAAATAACCTGCAGGAGGCAAAGTCATCCCTGGTTGATAACCACTGAGTTAAGCCGTCCCAGCCTTCTCCGTCTACTCCAGCTACTCAAAGTGAGGTCCTTGGATGAGCAACAGGGGACTAGTGACAAATGCAGATTTTCCCATCATACCCAGACCTACTGAATCAGAATTTCTGGCTGTGGGACCTAGAGGTTTATGGTTTAACAAGCCCTCTAGGTGATTCTTATCCATGCTAACATTTGAGAAACACTGCTACGTGGTAGCCACTTGCCACATGTGGCTATTTAAATCATTTTAATTAACTAAAACAAAGTTCAGCTTCTCAGTTGCTCTAGCCACATTTCAAGTGTTCCATAGTCACATGTGACTGGTGGCTACCAATACTGGGTAGGACAGTTATAGAACATTTTCCTCACTGCAGAAAGTTCTGATTTCTACTGCACTGTTTTCTACTGTAATGAAGTTGCTGCTGAAATGTGGATGCGTCCAAGAACCGTAGGACTCCCGCCTTTGCTGTCAGCCAAGTCTTACAGAATGTGCTCTGGCTTCCTTATGGTGTCATGTAGCTCCATTCAGAGGTGAGTTGAGAGAGGCTACATTCCTTCCCCCTGACACTTGCGTATAGGATAGATGTAACAGCGTTTACCTCCCCAGAGCCTATCTATGGTAATGGTCAAGGCAACTGGGCAGAAAAAAATAAAGGTTAGGGCGAAACACATAATGTAGAGCAGGCCTAAGTATTACTTTAAGGCAACACATTAGGGCAGAGAAATAAAAACAATCACAAATTCAACTACTGCCACACGAATAACCAAGGGATATCGGCATATGGTGTCAGGTACTTTGCCAGGGCACTGGGCTTTATGGTGGGATGACAGGGACTAGTTCCTTCTAGTGCTTTTACTAAGGAACATGTGCAACTGATGAACTCAGATGAGCAGCAATCCCAAAGTCCTCTGAGATCTCTTTGCAGATTTCTTACTCTATCACACACATGAACAGAGTTTAGCAGCTCGAGAGTAAAACATAATAATCCTGACAGCACCAAACTTCTAGGCAATCCCTGGAGTAGAGTAGTCCATTGCATGTGTGCCACCTCTTCTCCTTGTCTTACCAGCTGCAGACGTTACTAATCATTCTACTCTTTCCTGTGGAGCCTGGATGCAGCCAGTACTAATCAATCCAAGTTTACATGCACAGGAGGACACCAGTTCACTGTCTTTGTCTTTGAATCATTCAGATTCTCTTCCCAGCCTCAGTTTTCTTTTTTTTTTTTTTGGAAAATAACATATATAAATAAATAATATAGCTTTTGTGTACAACAGGATGCTATAGAGCATTTCTCCTTTAGTGAACTAAAGAAGTGTTTCTTGGTTTCAGAAAGGTGATCACTTAGTGTTTACTGTCCTCATTCCTTCTCTATTGACAAACTCTGTATTTTAGCAGAAATTGTAATTTGCCTTCCCAAACTAAGTTATCTGGTCTCAGGAGCTGCACAGACACAAGTCAGCCCCAGAAGTACTCCTGGATTGGTTTTTAGCTGCTGCTTCTTCACTCGATTCCAATTTGTATTATACCAAGCCTGGAATATTTTATGATTTATTGTCAATGAAAAATAAAATAAAATAAAACATAACAAAATGCATATGATATTCCCACCCTTCCCTGCAGCAGTTTCAGCAGGACCTCCTTTGCAGGAACCCAGTCTTGAGTGAAATCCGCCCGATGAAGCAAAGCTCTTAAACCTCTGCCGGAAAGCCCAGCAGGTGACGTGTGATTTGTCCCCGGCCTCGCTCATCTCCCCTAAGACAGGCTGGGAGAGGGCTTCACTGAACAAGAAAATGTAAAAGGCGCTGACCCTCTCATCCTGATGGCAGTGGCCAGCTGGCCGAGCTCCCACCACCCGGGCTGATGTCCTTCCCGCTGCCATCAGCTCTCTAGCTGTGCTGGGGGAGATGACCACAAGCCAACCCATTCCTCTGATCACCTTATTGGGTGCCCAATCCTATGAAAAGTGTCCTCTTATTGAGCCCCCCTGGGCGCTCCCACTGTGCTTTATTTAGAAGGATTTTAAAGCATAAGAGCAGACAGTGAACTTCTGGTATGCTCATTTTCAGGAAGCCGCCAGAGTCCATGGGCTGGGAACAAGATAATAAGCCCCCCCGACTCTACCTTTGGAAAGAGGCAAGAATGATAAGTAATGTAAAAAATGAGTGTTCAATAATGGATGATTTGTTTATGGGAGAGTTCACGGGGGCAGCAAAGGGCTTGGAGCAGCAGACCAGGATGCCAGAAAAGTCCAGCCAAGAGAGATTGTTAAGGTGGCCTAGAAACCGGAGGGACCATTGGGTGTGGTGGAAGTGGGCTACACACCTGAAGGTGAGGGACTATCCCTGTTCTCTGAAAGAAAATGACCAAGTTCCCACAAAGAGAAGCGATGTGTGTAGTCAGCAGACTTGGGTGAAAAACTTAGTCTTTAACACAATCTGCAGATCAAATCAAGCCAAGCCACAGGCCACGATTAGCTCAACTTCTAAGACATAAACACACAGTATTTACTTATGGCTATATACATATTTATACAATTATTTACTTGTATATTACATATTTATACACAGACGATGTATATTTATTTGTATATTAATTACCTACATACATATACATATATACATATGAGCATATGTATTTATTTATACATAAATACCTATAAATACCACAATAAAAAGGTTTCACTGTAAAAATACATATATACATATTTGTACATATAAATGAACATCTGTGCAAATTATTATATAATAATCAAAAAGGCATAGTCTTTCATTCAGACAGTTCTAAGTTTGAGTCTCAGTTCTGTTTCTTGTTTTTCTTTCTGGTGAGGAAGATTAGCCCTGAGCTAACATCTGTTGCCAATCCTCCATTTTTTTTGCTGAGGAAGATTGGTCCTGGGCTAACATTTGTGCCCATCTTCCTCTACTCTATATGTGGGATGCCTGCCACAGCATGGCTTGATGAGCAGTGCTTAGGTCTGTGTCCGGGATCTGAACCTGCGAACCCCAGGCCACCAAAGCAGAGCATGCAAACTTAACCACTATGCCACCAGGCTGGCCCCGACAGTTCTGTTTCTTAAGGATATCTTTTCTTGGGTGGACTGTTTGAGCCTTAATTTCCTTTTCTGAAAGTAGGAATGATGATGCACATAAATTTCATGCAGATGTTATGGAGAATAAGATAATAAATATAAAACATACAGAGTAGGCAATAAATGGTAGACATAGCTATTTGTGTTACTACCATTTCTGCGACTACAACTAGTTGAAGAATTAATCTTTCATTCTCTTCAGTGGGTAGTGGAAATCAGGGAAGAGCTGGTGGCATTTCTGTTTGAGGTGTTCCAAACAAATTCATCCATTATATACCATCCAAAGGGATCGTAAGGGATTCCTTTTTTTTTTTTAACTCAGGTTGCTTCTATTGCAAGAATGACTCTTTTCTATTTTATAACTGGGTGACTTATTGGAGGAATTCCCTGTTGGGGTTTATAAAACACAAGGATGCAGGGGACAGCTTGTAAAACCAGTTTCAGGGAGGTAAATGTCAACTCCGTACAAAGGAGAACTTCCTAAGAGAGTTGCCTCTGGAGGGAGTGAGTTCCTGTCACAGAATATGCTTCAGCAGAGGCAAGACAATCATATGTGGGAATTCAAATATCACATGAGGGTTGCACTACATATTTTCTGAGGTCCCTTTGAAACAGGAAATCCACATATTCTGTGGCTTTTTTAGATGGTGCCTTCTGAATGTAGTGTGCCATGATTTCTGTATTACCTGCACACCTACTTCCCACCCCACCTCCCGCTTGGTGGCCTCTATTCATCAGGCACAAGGCCCTGAAGGAATCCAATAGTGAGGAGGGGAGATTACATTCTGAGGAAACAGATCAATTGAAATGGGGCTGGGATTGAACTCAACCGGGCAGCCAGCTTCATTTAGCGGCTTGTGCAAAGTCTTATTACTAAAATGCAATGATCCAGAACAGTGAGCAGCTCTTGCCTGCTCTCCTGGTGCAGAAGGGGGTGGGCGGTCATGCTGGAGGTGGAGCAGGCAGCCCTTTGTCCCCCTTTGCACTACCTCCCTGCAGGCCGCTAGCCTGGGCTCTGCTCCCTTCGTTGATCAAAGCCCTCAAGCACTTCAGCCCCTGCCCGCCGTGTCTGTTCTCTTCAAGCTTCCTTCCTGACAAATTTTTTCCCTTGTCTCACTAAGCGTTCCCACAGGCCATTTCTGATATATATTTCTCTTCACCAACCTGAAGAGATGAACGCATGTTGCAGTGGACCCTGGGAATAGAACTTGGAATACACTGAGTATCGAGATTAGAACTAAGAGTAGTGAAGGGAATTTAGGAAAATGACGTATGAAGTACATTTGAAACATCCAGGAAGATGGTATCTGCTGCCTGTGAGGACAGTGAATGAATAAGAACAGGTGACAACAGCACAAGCAGCAGCTGTGGAGGCTTGTCTTGCTAAAAAGAATAACGAGTTCGTAAGATTCCAGCACCAGCTGTTAGTAAACTCACAATTCCAAGAGATGAGTGTTGGTGCAATTCTTGTATTCTCAGGCTCTCCTCTCTCAGTTTACCTCTCTGTCTCTTTATCTGCATCTCTCTCTCTCTCTCTCTCTCACACACACACACACACGCACACGCACGCGCATACTCAAAATACAACCTTTTCTTGAACTCCTCTGTGCTTCAGAGGACCACACACCCAGAAGGAAGGACCTTTGGTACCCTGGTTTATAGCTGCTTAAGCTTTTCCCATCTGTAAAAAAGGTAGAAATATTTAGAGCTATAACTAAGTATTTTTGTGTCTATGCCAAGTTCAAAGATGTATAGTTATGCCATTCTAAAGGCAGCCTTGGCAATTTTCAGATGAAAAATGTCATAGAAGTTTGAGATTCTGTAATTATCTATTTATATGCTATGGATGCCCACTAAGGAGTCTAGAGATTGCCTCATTTGCTGGCTACATAGCTGTTCATAAGTAAGTGTAATGTGACACACACCCTATATTGGTTTATAGGGATGGGAAAATTAGTTATGTCACTTCTGAAAGCCACTTTACATTCATAGGTCATAAACCGAGTGGATAAATAACCAAAAGTTTCAGTATTCAATTTGTTTACTCTGAGCAAAATGCAACCTCTTAAGCTGATGAGAGGAGGCTGTAAGAGATGGAAAACGCTTTTAGGAGCTCACTTGAAAAGCTCAAAAGGTGTCTGGGACATTAAATAGCTGTTAAAAGCTCTAGTTGGATAATTTAAGTATAAATGAGTATGAACTATATGGATTAAATTTGCCTTAAAATATCATTCTGAAAAATTAAGGAAAGATTATTTGAGACAAACACAGTTTGCTTTTTTTCAAAGCCCGAACATTTTGAAAAAACAATTTCAGAGTCTCAATGAAAGCTAAATGCAGTCAGATTTAACTGTCCCTAATGATCTTCCCATTAGAAGCTACAATACAGTAATAATTATACCCACATTAAAATAAGTACATGTGTTTATACACACACCACATAAAGTGTACTTATTTAGTCTGAGCTTTTAAAACTTTTTTCTGTCATAAATGACGAGAATATAAATGTATGGTCTCTCACACATGCACACACACACACACACACACACACACACACACGTATATAAAATCAGCAGAAGTTTAGCCTGTGAATCTGAAAATGTGGATTAGAAAACCCTTTGCAATTTGATATACTGGTTCATCTGCTTCTTTTGGGTATTATCTTTTACTTTTATTATGATTAAAATTGGAATATTATAAGTTTATAGTATATTTTACCCCAAAATTATTACTAAAGACCCTCGTTTTGCTAAATTAATTTATAAAGAAAGTCTGTGCTTTCTTCTGAGGAAAATCACGTTTGCAATAATGTTACTCTAAAATACCCAATTTTCCACTTTAATTGTAACCTGTAGAGCTGTCTTTCTACATTGTATTCACTGTGCAATGAAGTTACACATGAAAAAGCATTGTTTTAATTATTCATCATTACTATTATCATTATTGATCTATTAAAGCCATACTTTTGCTTGATTTTAATATGATTTTCTTTAGAATTTAAACATTATGATCAAGATTTGGCACAAAAACTGTCCATTACAAATATCATGTATTCTCTATTGCTCTATTTTTTAAAACGTGGTGTCTTTTCTTTCTTCTTAACTCATCAAGGTATTGTGGATTTAAAAGAAAGGGGAACCAAGCTTGAGAGGTGAAAAAATTGGGGCAAAGAAATGCCCATGACCTTGCCCTGGGTCATTGTAGCTGCCAGGGGAGGTATTAAGCTATAGAATGACTTCCTACTCTTTCAATTTCCAGTGTTCCATTGAAATATACCACTAAAATTTAAGGTGCCTAGGCCAATATCATTCACGTGATTTTTGGTGTTTTTGAGGTACCGTCAGAGTAACAGTTTGATGTGAGGTTGAAAAGAATGATACAGATATGCACATGGAATTTTGGAGTATGGAAATCCACACTAAGCATGCTGTGTCATGAGATCACTCTATCTCCTAACAGTTATGGGGCTAGGTTCAGTCCCAAAGGGTCTGAAACCTGCTAGAACATCCCTGAACCTCACACCTTTGGCTCACATGGCTTCTGTCTCTTACCATGGCAGTACCAATAGGCCTAGTCCTAATCATAATTTCTGTGAAATGATGGGTTTAATGTGCAAGTTACCCCTTTAAAAATATTCACTAAATCAATATGTTTTTGTTTAAATTTCCATCTAAAGTCATTATGCATGATAATTACCCCATAATTTCTAAAAAACACTGGTCTAGTCTATTCGTCTGATAGAATATCTTTGATTAAACCCAATTAAATTCAAGAGACATTGGCCTGTTGTGTGCTAAGATCACAGTAGCCCCTGGGGATTCAAAGATGAAAATTACCGATGTTCTGTATTTGAGGTGCTCATCAACTCCTTACATTCTGGTAGTAACATACATCTTGTGTATCGCTTAGCTTTTGCTGCATAACAAATTATCCCCAAAGCTTAGTGGTTTTAAACAGCAAATATTTATTATTTCTCAAGGAGTCTATGGATGGGATGAGTGGTGTTTCTAGTCTGGGCTAGCCCAACCAGTTTCTGAGGTCAGCTGGTGGCTCAGGTGGGCTGGATGGTCTCCCTCATGTCTGACCATCAGCTTGAAGTCAGCTGGGGTAATGGGGAGACTTGGCCCTACATCTCTCCTCAGCTCATAGGCGAGCAGGGTTTCAGTCCCATGGTGTTTGTCACAGGTTTCCCAAGGGCAATAAGAAGACAAGTCTCAATGAGCAAGTGCTACGGGAGCATCGTCTAATGACAGGTTTGCTAATGTCTTATTAACCAAATAAGTCAATTGGCCAAGCCCAGCTTCAGGGAATGAAGAAATAGACTCCACCTATTGTTGGAAGTGGCAGCGAAGTCACATTACAAAGTTGCTTGCACACAGGGATGCGAGGAATTTGTGGCCACTTTTGCAATCTACCACATCACATTACCACATAACACATCTTTTAACATACCAGAGTGAAAATCGTTACAAGGAACTAAAAAGGGAATCAGACTTGATGCTCTAAGGAAGACTTTATGGAGTAGATGACCTGTGCATACGATTTTGGAGGACAAATGGAAGCTCTTCAAGTTTAAGAAATCTGATTAGAAGAACCAGAGCCAGGAAGGGCAGATGTAGAGAACCAGGGAGTCAAAAGTACACGGAGGAGAGGAGTAACCAGACACTGCTGCCCTTGTTAGAGGATAAGGCGAGGCTGTAATAATGATCCTGGAATTACATAGCAAGTACTGCATTTTTCTTATTACTACTAATTTTACTATTATAGGGATTATTTTTCAATTTTAGATTTTCTCTCAACTTAAACAAAAACTAAATATCTTTTTGTGTGTGACTTTGTCTTATTATTTTCACAGATGTTTTGTTTGCAACCCATCCTTTGCAAAATAACTGTGAATGTTGAGTTTGCTTTTCTTTTGAGAGGTATAATCTAGAAGACGCACATAATCAACCAAGATCTGGATGATCCCTAGACTATAGATTCTCAGAACGTAATTTTCCTAAGCTCCTTTTAGTTATCTATCTCTATTTATTAAAACATTCAAATGCTGTCTTAGCCAAAACTTCAGACTCATCCCAACTTGTAGCTGGGTTTTTTATTTCATTATTTAGAGCCCTGAGTGTTTCAAAAATAGGTTAAACAAGATTCCATAGTCCAATCATTCTCTCAAACACTATTCTAGGCACATGGATGAAATAGGCACAAAGCCATACAGTCATGGAGCTTTTGGGAACTAGCAGGAGACAGACAATAACCACACTCACAGTAAGGAAGTAAATGACGAAGATGACAAGGGCTTTGGAAAAACTAAGCAAGTAGAACAAAGTAAGGGGATCAAGAGTGCAGTGTGGTGGGGAGAGTGGGTTGCAATTTCAACAGGGCGTTCAGGGTAGGCTTCCTGGGAAAGGAGACAATTGAGCAAAGACTTGAAGAAGGTGAGGGGTTGGTGAAGCATGGGGAAAGAGCTTTTGAGGAAGAGGAAATGGGGTACAAAGGTCTTGATGCAGAAGTGCACCTGACATATTGATGAACAGCAAAGCAGTTGATGTGGGTGGAATGGGGGAGTGACGGGGGAGAGTGGTAGGAGGTGTGATCTGAGAGGTAATGGGGAGAAAGGAGGCAGATTATACCCAGCCTTAAAGACTCTTGGAAGAACTTACACAGCTATTTGATTTCGGGGGTGGGGAGAGAGCAAGGCAGACATTCGACTGTTGTCCTTGTTGGTTTGGTTGATTGGGGGGTTGATTGTTGTTTTGTTGTGATTGGTGATGTTGTGAATGTTTTCATGCTCGTGTTCAAGCAGGTGAAGGATCCTGACTCCCTGTTTCACTTATGGTACACTACCCCTTTGGAAGGCTATGGTTATAGTGATGTATATTGTAAACGTGACAGTGGGCATGGTCACTCTTATGTCATCAGTCTGCTTGTCATCTGAGGGCCCAGGGTTCATGGCTCTGTTTGAGTTCATGGCCTACTTTATAGTATTTGTGATCACAACTCTTAGGATCAGACAGTCTCGACTTCAACTCTACGTTCTTTCACTCCCTAACTAGGTGAGTTTGGGTCAAATGCTCATACTTTTTAAGCCTTTAAAGAGTAGACAAAGTAGCTTTGTCTGCTTCACGGGGTTTTTGTGAGATTTTAAAAAAATGTGTGAAAGTGTGATGATGATGATGATTTAATCTACATATTCCACGTTGCCTCAGAACTGTGGTTCCCTCTCCCGGGGATGCCTTCTGGTGCAAGATTCGTGACTGCAGCTATAGGGATGGGCCTCTGAATCCTTGAGCTTCCTCCTGGAAAGCTACTTCCCACTCTCTCGATGTCAAATCAGAGCGTGGTCACAGAATCCTTGAAAGGATTCAACGTTTTCACAGCCCCCAATAAACACATACAATCACATCTCTTCTGGCTTATATAAAAATTGCATGTAAAAAATTTATCTCCAGAGGTTCAAGGCTGTTTATTGACAATGTCTCAATGCAGTGTGAGAAGCACATTTATCACAAGTGCAAAGCTTTGAAGTCCAGGTATGTGAGAGAGAGCTCAGGACTTCCAAGGTTCAATCACTAAAGAAATCAACAGAACACTATGCTTGGAGAGTGGATTTTTGGACAGCGGGTGCTGTGGTCTCACTTAGAAGCCCTCAAAATAATAAATAACAACCGCTCCACTTCCCGGGCTCTAGAAAACCATCATCAGAAGGCAGAAGCTGAAGGAATCTTCACTGAATTTTCAGAACTTACAGAAATATCTGACTTCTTCTAAGAGGCTCATCAACCAGATGATGATTAGAAAGCTGAGGCTGCATTGGGCAAGCCTCCATTTGGAATGATTCTTCATTTCATCTCTGTTAGTAGGTAGTTGTAGTTCATAGAGAGATTTTCCTGTACATCTTCATTTATTTTTGTTTTTAGCTAGATCCTCTCCTCTTATGAGAATAGGGAAATTATGGCAATGATTAGAAGTTTGGGATAGGCATATGCTACTAGAGGGCACCCTCTGGGGTCAACATTCCTACTGTGTGCCTGTTCTGTACCAGGCACTTCATTTAACCCTCAGCAGTCTCATAGTATATTCAGTAAAGCAAGTTCAGAGAAGTTGAGTAAACTTCCCAAGATCACATATCTATTAGGAAATAGAAGTGGAACTTGAGTCCTAGTCTTTCTAAGTTAGCGTCGAGGTTAATTTTCACTAGAAAACAGTTTCATTCCACCCTGACATTTTCCCCAAAAGAAAAAGAAATAGTAATATGTGTAGTGACTCCTAACTCCCCTAAAACCACTTACTTGGTTGCTTCTGCTTTGGTGGAACTGAGGATGAAGAAGGCAACAAAGATGAAATGTCCCATGGAGCTCGGTTCCCGCGGCTTTGCTAGTCACAAAGAGAAGAGACTCAGTCAAAGCAGCACACAATGCACTTGAACTTCCTTAACAAAAAGTGCAAAGGGAAGTTCACCAGAGAGAACACAGGCCGGCAGAGGGAATCTCATCCAGGGAACTCTGTTGTGTCAGTAATAGTAGAGCTGCAAAAGCCTGCACTGGGGCAAACCTGGAGAGAGGAAGAGAGTAAGGAGGGTCTGGTGGGAGAAAAGGGTGGGAGGAGACTGAGAGATCCACATCAGTTTCTTTATTATCCTGTCCATTTGCCTTCATTTTTATGACATTCTGTTCATCAGCTGCTAACATCTAATTCTCTAAAAAATAAACACAACTTGAGCAAATTAAGTGAAAAGACTCTGGAGAGCCCAATTACTTGTGTCCCCCGGTTGCTTGGAAATGGACTTTATTTCCCCATAATGAACAAAATGGTGAGTGACAGCCTGGCCAAATGAGGCACGTCCCAGTCTCATCTTTGACTTTATCTGTCAGGCACATGTGGAGAGAGAAAGACTTTATGGATTGTCACTGCAGCACACACAAGTGTGTGTGTGTGTGTGTGTGTGTGTGTGTGTGTACATGCATACTTAAGCTAAACTGAAAGGCACCTGCTCCTGGGAGAGCTACTATTTTTTCTTCCCAATTCATCACAGCAGTTGCTACCTCTTGAAAATCTAGTAGGTT
This sequence comes from Tapirus indicus, assembly GCA_031878705.1. Taxonomy (NCBI): domain Eukaryota; kingdom Metazoa; phylum Chordata; class Mammalia; order Perissodactyla; family Tapiridae; genus Tapirus; species Tapirus indicus. Next base: position 81,981,450 of record CM062924.1, on the reverse strand, counting down.
TCTGAGAAAAGTCATGTTTATTATGGAAGTTATTTATTAATAATAAATAGAGGTGAAACTCAGTTATAAACAGACATGTTTTATTTCCCTGTACTTAAAGCGAAGGGTTTAATGGAAAATTGACTTCTGCCTTACAGTCTGAGCTCACTTTAGTTACGTCTTTAGATATCTTTGGTTCATTCATTCATTCATTCAACAAATACTTCATAAAAGTCTACTCTCTGCCACGTACTGTGATAGGTGCAGAGTGGTTGCAAAGCTGCACAAGCAATATTCTCCTACAAGAACTCCCGATCTGATGGGAAGACAGACACATCAAAAGCCAAGTATCTAGAATATAGTATGTTATATGTTCTACTAGAACATTTCCTTTGAGGAATGGTATGATGTCTTTCAAATTCAAATTGGCAGTATGTGCCCCTATACATTTATTTTGATGGGTGTGCTATTTGTCAAACTCTATCTCAGAGTAAACACACATGCATTTTCATTCTTAAAATGTGGCACAAGGACAGCTGGCAACTGTGGCTTTTCTTATGTGTGATGTGAGTTTTTCATTCTTAAACCTCTCGGTGTTGAGAGTTTCATAATCATCAACTCAACAAATAATTATTGGGCATTTCTTCCATTCCAGGATCATACTAGATGCTGGGATTCTAGGGGTAAACATGGCTCACTTGGTCCCTACCCTCATATAGTTTTCAATCTATCAAGGGAAATAGACATTAAACAAATAATTATACCAATAACTATCTAATTACAGCTATAATTAGGTGATATGATAGAAAAGGGAAGAATGCTTTAAGAGTGTATAATGAGGATCTGTTACAGTTTGGGGGAAGAGAGAGAGGGTTAAAGAAAGACATTTTTGATAAATGAAATCTATAATATGAGTTAGTCATGTGGAAAGGACATAGGACAGCTTTTCAGATAAAATTTTTTATTGTTATTGTTCCCATGTAAGTATATCTTTTTTCAAGAGTGGGTGGGTTTGGTTCTTAGACATCAATCGGGGATGTTAAAGCAGGGCTGCCTGGGGAGCAGTTAGCACAGGTACTCATGAGGTGACATGATTTATAGGGAATCGGGAGCCCCATACCCTGAACTATAACCCACTTCAGCCCTTGATATATTCCTTTGATCCATTGCTTTTGAAAAAATCAAGATTTTGAAACAACTTTCAGTCTTATAGCACCCTTTATTCACCTGGGCATTCTTCTGGGATAGCCAGCACTTGCAAATTCCTGCATTAAATGAATATGAGAAGGTACATGAGACTTAACAGTGGAGAAAGGGTAAAGAGAGGATGAGATGTGTGTCAAAGACCACCTTTTCTTAATTCACATTCATTAGCTTGGATATACGAACAGCCAGCAGCAATGTTATATTTATGATGCCCTACCAATATGCTTCATTGGACTTTATCATCCCAATCTATTCATGCAAAAATTGAGTGATTAAGAGAGGTTTAATGGGTTACTCTATGCCACATCCTATGCCCTGAGTTGACTCCAGAGAGATCCAAAGTTCTTACCTACAGCTTTTTCCACTGTGGCCCAGTTGCCCCTCCACAGTGGTTCAGACTGTAGCAAAACACACACACAGTACAGACTTCTTCCCTACACTAATTCACCCACTCATGTATTTATACTAGATAATACAACACAATGCAAAGCAATAAAACACTACATAATGCAATACAACTCAGTACAATACAATACAGAACAGTGAGTGCTTGCTGAGTACATCCTATGTGCCAAGCAATGTGCTTAGCACTTGGGATACAATGATGAGCAAGATAGACAGAAACTCTTCCCCAACAAAGTTTATAATCAAGTTAGGAAGAGCAACAACTCAATGAGCCACTGTAATATAGGGTCATAGGTCCCCCACATGGGCAGAAAGTATAAGAAGCCTTGGGAGTTCAGAGTGGGGGATGCTTCACCTTGCCCAGGGTGTTTAAATGTAGTTTGAGGTGTTAATTACATGGCTTAGAGGTGCTAAGTAGACAGGTAACAAAGGGAAGGAAATATTTTCCAAGGCAAAAGAACAGCATGAGTGGAGGCCTGATGGCTAGCTAGAACAGAGCATATTATAGGGTTCAATATGGCTGCAGTAGAGTGTGAGGAGGATAGTGACAAGGGGTAAGGAAGTCATAAGGGATGTGTAGTTTACTCATATTAAAAGATAATTGTAGTGACAGCAGCACATCCAGAAGCCTGGGCCTGAAAATTGCATTTGACAGTCTACCCTCCTCCTCTACTGAGACTGCCTTCTGAAAGTGTCCCTCCTACACCAGAGACCTGTGGTGACTTTCCTCTAATAGTCAGTGGCTATCTCAGAAATAGTTTTTTTTGAAAGAATATATGGTTAGAATTAGAATTTGAAAGAACCTCAGAAATCATCTAGTTCTACTGACCCTACCCCAAACCCTGCCTTTTTACAGATGAAAAACTGAGTTCTAGTGATAGTGAATTGCCAATGGTTACAAAGCTATAAGCAGATTTAATGTTCGAATCAAGATCATACAATCCAAAGACTTTAAACTGTGTTATTATTATTAGAAGTGTCTAAAACTCTGATATTGCTAATATTCTGACTTAAAGCCTGTTAATTTTTTCAGTATCAAAGCCATCCATTTCGACTGAGACTTTTTATGGCTTTCCTCTGGAAGATCAGGTGAACGCACTGCGGGGGTGACATCTTGGACCACTGGGTCTGAGGCTTCACTCAGCACTCACATGCTTCCTTAACGTTCCAGTCCTAGACTCTGTCGATAGGTCACCACAGATGTGTGTACATAAGTGGCAGCAGGGAGGGCAAAAATGTGCACTCTCTTCATTCACAAGTGTGTTTACCAGAGGAATCTTCTGAGCTAGTTCATTTCTTGTTTCCCTCTCAGTCCCAGGGATAATAGTCGGTAAATATACCTGTGATACAGGGACAGAGAATGCAATCTTTGGTTAGCCCTAGTGATCTTTCAGGGTAGTACTGGGCACCTGCTTGTTGGGCCAGCCTACAAATGGCCTTTCAAACCCACCAGCCTCTATTTATTTCATGGCATAGGATTGCAAATGTTTCCAGGGGCACAGGACATTCCAAGAGTGATAGAGAACAGTAAATTCTCTTCGTTCTCTTCCTCTCTCAGGACACCCTTAGTATTCTAACTGAAGAATCATAGAATCCAGCAGTTTTTCAACTGAAAGGGCCTTTAATCATCTAGTTTTTATATTTTATAGCTCAGGAAACTGAGGACCCCAGAAGTTATCTAATTTCCTAAAATTTCCATAGCTATTTGGTAATAAATATAAGAACTGAGTGTACCAATGTCTCTAAGAAAGGGTAGCATGAACAGACATTAAGTCTGGCAAGTTTCATTCACTGTCTTCAATTACTCTGATCTTTAATAGTAGTGTCTCCCCATCCACTGAGCATTGTTGTTGTGTTAGGCACTATGTGAAGCATTTTTTGTGCGTTGTCTCTTTTAAGCCTTCAAACAACCTTTTGAAGTATAGTTAGTATCATCATCATCATCCCTGTTCTACAGAGTAAGGTTAACATTTATTAAATTCTTACTGTAGGCACTAGACACTGTTCAAGATCCCTTATGTGCATTAGCTCTTGTATTCCTCACAACAGTGCTAGAATCTTCATCTCACAGAACGGAAACTGAGGCAAAGCAAATGTACATAACTTGTCCCAGAGTATGAAGCTGGTAAGTATTTGGAGGCAGGATTTGTGTTAGAACCCTCACTTAAATCTCACTTCACACCATTACGTCTTTATGAGGCAGGATTTGAATTCAGGTCTGTCAGGATCTAGAACACTGGCTCTTTCTCACTGCACTTTGCTCTTTCTAAGTTTATAAACACAAAATATGACAAACTAAATGGCATCTTATTGGGATTTTTAATCACGTGGGATAATACAAAGAGTGACATTACTTTATCCTAAACTAATTTAATGACAATATCAACTGATGAACTCTGATTTTCACGCTTCTGAGAAACAATAGCTACAGGGAGTCAGCGTTCTTTCTGGTCCCTAGCTCGTCACTTCCTTGCCCTTTGGAAAACTAAGATTGATTTTGTTCTTTAGGAAGTGTCTGTAATCCTGAAGAACCAGAAAACTAATTACATCATTATATTCCCAAGCCACCCAACATCACCTCCACCATAAAAAGAAAAAAAAAATGTATGAAACTTACTGTTCATCAGTTCTGTTGTATATTTGTGTGTGCGTTTTCACAGACGTTTGATGAAGGCCATACTGTAGGGTCTGGATCAGTTACAGGGGAATGATAAAGTGTCAGCCCACTGACAGTCGTTATATCTTCTTTGGTGCCCAGATAAAATGCCCTCCTCTATAAAGATTTGCTGTTCATCATATGGTCCCATCCTTTCTCATATTTAGAGTAACAGAGAATGGAGAAAATGAGAGTAGGCTTAAGAGTTCAGGGAGAAACTACCTACTCGTGTGAATAGCAAAATAGAAATCTCAAATTTGGGTTTACAAACAATTTTCATGGTAAGTCAAATGACCAGTTTATTATTTTTCTCTTAATTTGGCATTCAGGTAATGACCTTGCCTTAATTCTGTCTTTTTTACTTTCAGAATATATATTTTTGCATAGTTTAAACACCTTCTAATTGATGATGCCAGTTCTCTGTGAAGATGAATGAAGTTCTTTTTCTACCACATCTTTTTAAACTATCTTGCAATGAATAGAAATTATGTTATTTAAAAACACTTAGCATAATCTGACAGATACAGTAATGCCTCATTAAGTTGGCCTCCACAAATTCAGAATTTTGTAATAATTCACAGACAGAACTAGCCAGAGATTGCAGATTATTTACCCTTCCTGATAATTCATCTCCTAGTTCCACATTTTTATATAAATAATTCACAACAACCTATTGTTGTGTTTTGAGATAGAGAAATCCTGCTTAGAAAGCATCTGAACTAAGTACCAATGTCCTTCTTCCCACCTTGCCTTCTGTGTCCCTCATGGCTTTCACTTGGAAGGCAAGGATACTCACTCTTGGTCAAGTATTCACTGCAAGGCAGTGGTTGAGGGAGGAAATAGCAGCAAAGGGAACTCACCTCCAATTCCCCTTCCTGTTAGAACAAGTTTAAGATCCGTTGAGAACCTGCTAGTGCTCTGTGCGTTTGTTCCTCTCAGTATGGCAGGGTATTATTACCCTGTTTTACAGATGAGAAAACTGAGGTCCAAAGAGCTTGAGTAACTTCCTTAGAAGGTGCACAACTAAAAGCATGGGATCTGGAGTTAGATCTGGGTTTGAATTCTAACGCCACCACCAGCTACCACCTGGCTTTGTGGTCTTGAGCAAGTTACTTATCACCTTCCTCTGAGCCTCAGTTTCTGCATCTGTAAAATGGTGACATAATAGCACCTCATGTAATAGTAGAACCTCACGATATTCCCATGGTAAACAAATAAATTCAGGTCATGTGTTCAGCACTGGCACATAGGAAGTACTAAGCAACAGTAGGTATTTTTAATTATTATTCAAGATCATACTGCTAGTAAGAGGAGGAACTAGCATAGAAGTCCAGGAGGGAAGTTCCAATGCCTGTATCTTTTCCCTACCACCCACTCCCTTATACACACTTGCCCCTGGTGTCTAAGGTTTTCTGGTGAAATGAAGCAGTGTGCAGTAATAATGAGTCCTGACAAGATGTCCTTGGAAGTGTGACAGAGCATCTGAGCTTCCCGCATGGATTATGGTGCCCCAGTTCAGAGGACTAAGCAGGTTGTTACTTGAAGTTTCTCTGTAAGGAGCATTGCCTTAATATCATCAAAACAAGAGGATGAGGCTGCTGAACAATTGTTCCCTGTCTCAGGCACTTCAGCAAGACAAGGGATGACTTAGACCTTCTTCTGCTGCTGAGTGGTCAGCACGCTTCTTTTTACATCAGGAAGGGTTATATTGTAAAGATAGTGAGGCCCCTCTGACAGCGCTCTTATTTTGTAGAAACATGACACCATAGATTATTGCTATTGGTGGAAGGCCCAGAAGCCACTAGTTCAATTCTTTATTGTACAGATGATAAAAATAAGACACAGAGAGCAGAAATAATTGTCCAAGCTTATATAGCTAATTGACGACAGAGAGGGGAGAATGGAGGAGGGGCTCTATTGACTGGGTAAGGGCAGGAAAGCCCCAGCAGTCTTTTCACTCCATCTACTAAATGAAGGAAAGATGGATTCTGCCAGATACTAGCATGGCTGACCTTACCACCATATTCAGATCTCTGGGCAAACGTCACCTTCTCAGAGACCTCTCTCTTGATTATTCTATCTAAATTATTCACGAATCTGTCTCTATTTGTATACATTTCTTTATTTTTTCATAGCAGTCGCCAGTAGCTGACAGTGGCTTATATATTTTATTATATATGTATTGTCTGCCTGTTCCATTAAGGTAGGGGCTTTGTTTTCACAACAGCTGTATCCTCGACACATAGAACAACACCGGTAGCATAGTAATTAATAAACATTCCACAAATGTTTTTTGAATGAATGAATGATATGGAATACCAACCCAAGACTGTAATAGGTAAATACTGGGAGGTAAGTTTGGAGAGGCAATGAGAAGGAAGGCAGAGACTTTCATCCTTGTTCCCTGGTATATAACGGCTTTAGAGAGTGTTGGGCTTTTCTGAGCTGCAGACATACACAGGAATGAAGTCTGCCAAGTTACTCATCTCCTGCTACTCTGCAACCTCAGCTTTCTGGAGACCCAGAAAATCCCATCTTGTCCTGGTTTTCTTCATTTACTCTCTCTCCTTTTGCCTTTCCTGTACTCTGCTATTGGTTTAGAATGGCACATCTTCTGAATAATGTATCTTCTGGATTGTCAACGTCCTGCTTACATGCTACTTACCCACTTACCTGTGGTAAAATAGAACGAGATATGGTTCCCTGATTTATTTATCTCAGGGGAAGTTGAGAGTACTTGGAGAGAAAATATCCATCCAAATGTTCAACTACCTTGAATTAGAAGTAGGACCTGGGTCATTTATTAGGTATCAAGCATTGTGCTAAGTTCTAGGAATACAAAGAAGATCAAATTGACTAAAATATACTTTCATACCAGGGAGTCCTATTCAACTGTAAAAAAGCATGTGCTGTTTTATATATATATATATATATGTATATATATATATAATGACATGGGAGACACCCAGGACATATTGTTAAGTGGAAAAAAATAAGTTGCAATTATATATATATATATAAAATATATATATAACATTTTTAAAATATCACAATGTGTCTATATTAGTGTCTGTATGTCTATGCCCATGTCCATATCTAAATCTATATCTATAGATTAGATGTGCACCCAGAGACCTTTGAGTGATTGTATGTAGAAAAAAATACCTCCAAAAGAACACAACAATTCGATACAAGTGACCACCCCTAAAAGATTAGTGAGGGTAGAGCTTTTGCTTTATGTACTTTGGTATTTTTCCAATCTTTTTACGTAATGAAGAAAACATTCATAATTTTAAAACAAGAGATAACAACAAAAAAAGGTTGTACAATGAGTGTATATAAAATTGCCTCCCTTGTCCCTCCAAATAAGCCATGGCCTTCTTCTTGAGGGAGACAGGCATCTATAAATAATTGCAAATCAGTGTGCAAACCACTGTGCATGTGACATGCATAGGAGTGTATGGGATTACAAAGGAGGGAGGAGCTTTTCTTGTAGCAGTCACGGACAGTTTCCCAGGGAGATGATTCTTGAGCTGGTTCTTGAAAAGTAAGTAGGAATTCAGCAGACTCATGGGGCTTTCCATGCACATGGGAGCACATGTACAGGCTGGGGGGAAAATGGAGCTTGTCTGAGCAATAAAGAACAAGTCAACGTGGATGGAGGGTAGAATGCGCGCTGAGATGTGGCATGAAGGAGGCTGAAAATGTAGGCTCTAAAAGATTTATCTTTCCAGAGAACTCTGTGGGGTCAGTGCAGAGATGGATTCACTTTATTCTTTAATTTCAGAAACATTTTCTGAGCATCTACTGGGTGTTAGATTTTTACTAAGTGTGGGACTTCAGTGATAAACAAGAAATACAGGGACCTTGCCTTCTTGGAGACTACTCTACTATACTTAGAGAATTTTTTTTTCTTTCTTCTCAAAAAAAAGACAAGAGACAAAAAAACCACAATATGATTTGTTGATAGTGAACATTAATTAAGAATTGAGGCCTTTAGGTGAAATCAAGGTGTTGCTAAAGGACTAGCGATTCAAAATCTACAATTAAGAGCAGCTTGGACATTCCATACTTTGCGGAATACTTGGGAAGGATGAAATGTGTAGGTAGAGTCAAGGTTTTTTCGAAATCAACATCAAAATAGCTGCAGCATTTCTTCTTCTCTCGGTCATCGTGAGAGGTAGACAGAAAATTTGTTTAGCTCGTCCGTCAAGCTAGCTATTTTCCTCTCCTCTTTTTATCGGATTTCCATCACTAGGTGACTGGAGAGTCATGGGTCTGTGTTGGAGCAACGAACTTATGAACCTTATTTTTTTTAAAAAAAGAATTCTCTTAAAACTGAAAGAAATGTGTGTGTGTGTGTGTGTATATATATATATATATAACTTGTAAAACAATAATGAAAGCAAAGATAATTTCCAAAGGCAACAAATAGAAATATATTTTTCTTTTTGTTTTCCCCAAGGGCTAATTTTAAGCAAGAAACTATTCTCAGATACTCTAAAGATCTCTGCTTAAAATTCTCTCTTGCTTACTCTCTCCCTCACCTCCTGCATAAGGTCAGGCTATCCTCATTCTTTTCCTGAATTTCTTCTGCCCTTGAATACTTAGGTGTGCCAAAAACTCTGTATAAACAACAGCCTCTTGTTCTTTTCAATTAGCCAGCTTAGGATTTTTCCTTTTCTCCTTCTTTATATGCATAATATGTTTTCTCTGAGAAAGAAATTCTGCTGTTCTCTTATCTATCATGTTGTTTGTATTTTGTATATGGGGGAGTAAATCCTTTATTTAAATACCTTGAGTTATGTACCTTCCCATATAAACTATTTTAAGATATAAGAAGATGGATTCAGAGATTCATACACTACTATTATTAGAATAAAACTTGTAGCTCACCTTTTGATACATCCCCAACGCAACATGCACGTCTTCTATGGCCTTACCATCAAGTACTCAAATACCCTCCATTTGAACATGCGTGAGGACATCTCTGCTATTTACAACTCATGCTGATTTACATAACCATGGCTTTTGGAATGGGCCTCCTTCCACTGCAATTTCATGGTCTCTCAGTAAATTCTGCCCACTAATATTAGTTCTACCCTGGAGGCCGTATAGAATAAATGTGATTCCACTTCTCCACAACAACACTTCACTTCTTCAAAGGGAGCCATGTTGTCTCTCTTGACATTGCCTTTCTTCATATCTATCTAGAGCCTCATGGTGAGGTCCTTCTCAGTCTGGTTGTTGTCTGTCCAATGTTCTTGGTTTGCATAGGCTTCTGTTACACTTGGTCCCCAGATACAGTCTGACCAGAGTAGAGTAGAGTGGGAGTCTTATTTCTTTTGTTTTCAAACTTTACTTGTTTAATATACCAACTATGTAAACTAAATGAAATCTATGATCAAATTTACGTTTTAAAGTCATTTCACTTTTTAAACTCAGGGCTGTCAGAATGCTATAAAACTCTTGATGATTTTTCACACATACTGCTATTAAACTACACCTCCCCACTGAGTTTTTAAGTTATCGTACAAGAACCCATAACAATCAGAATGGAATGGGTTTTAAACAGTTTCATCATATCCATCAGCACACAAATCATTAAATGAGACAGGAATCTTTTGAAATAATTTTGGGAGGATACTCAAGTGAGTTTTTGTTTGTTCCAGGAAAGTTGAAAAATTCCAATTTCATTCATTTTTCTACAAGTATAAAAAGTGTGGCTATATGGAAGGAGTAGCTTAAAAATAGGTCACCTGTCTGAGTTGATAATTATGTTTTTGAAGTAGGCCTGGCAGTTGTGCAGTGAAGCCTCCTGGATGAAATAATTTTAGTATCTGGCACTCTTCTTTTCAGGCTATGCCAAGGCCTGAACTTCCAGAAAAGACACTATTTTCTCCCCTACTTACCTACTCCTGGACTAAAAGCTGATTTGGGAGTCGTCCCACTCAGATCATGCCTCCCCATTTAAGCCAGGGATCAGTAAAGCCGATCACACACATGCACTTGTGAAAGAGCTGATGGCTCAGAGTCACTGGGCCTCAAGCCCCTGCTAGATCAATAACCATGGCAGCAGTGTGGCTATCGACTCAGAGTTCATTGCCATAAACTCTGTTTGTCAGGCTTCCAGAGAGAAGAGCTCCATGACCAACCTAAAGACTAGCTCACTTCTACGATTAGTCATTCCCATCTAATGGCAGTGAATGGCTTATTATCTCAGTGTTTCCAGACCTTAGTCACTCCCAAGAGGCAGTGAGGTGTGGAAATGAGTCCCTAGCAGGCTTAGCATTACAGTAGCTCTCCTATTGTCACATTTGTTAGGCAGGGGCCATGTGCTGAATTTGGGGCAGAACTTTGAAATGATATGGTTTCTGCCTTTAATGAGTGAGCATATTAAGGTTTAATGATCTTTTACCAAAGAGCTGATCCTCTCCTAGATAAAGGACAATAAATCACTCTAGAAGTAAAGTTATACTTTATTTACATATCTCAAAACCCTTCAGATTTCACAGAGCAAGAGACCTGATGGTATCACTTAGAATGCTAATACAGGAAAGAGGCACTCTAGTGGAGGGAAATCTTTCTGCTCAAATGCTGTATTGTTTGGAATGAGTATAATATATTGTGTAGATGATGGGTTCCATCTTCCAGTGTGGGCAAAGCTTAACTCAATTTTGTTTAAGACAGCACATTTCTAGTAGCATGCTGATTTGGATCAAGATGATGCGTTCAATGGGGCCAGTCCAGTGGCGCAGCGGTTTAGTTCGCACTTGGCAGCCCTGGGTTCATGGGTTCGGATCTCGGGCGCCTGCTGACACACTGCCTGTCAGCCATTCTGTGGCGGCGTCCTATGTAAAGTAGAGGAAGATGTGCACGGATGTTAGCCCAGGGCCGGTCTTCCTCAGCAAAAAGAGGAGGATTAGCAATGGATGCTAGCTCAGGGCTGGTCTTCCTCAAAAAAATAAAAGATGATGCCTTCAAGGCAAGTCATTACCAGTTGACTAGTTTCCTCAGCTGTGTGGTCCCTGTGCCCTGTCTTTATTGGGAAGGGCAAGACGCCCTCTTTTTGAGTAATGTCAGATTGCACACAGAATCATGCTTGCTTCCAGTAAGCCTTTGGGGTCACTTTAGTTACAGGAATTGGTCCTTGTGCCTCAGACATGTAAATAAATAGCCCTTTAGTATTTCAGATGCTCATCAATTATGAGTGCCCCACCCCAGTGCACTGGGCAACTGACCATATGTCTTGGCTCCCAAACTAGTTTTTCTTTCATTTGTTCTAGCCCTGGTAGGGTCTCTATAGTTCCTCACTAGCATTGCCCTTTTCTTCCATTACTCTATTCTGGCCTTTGCATAAAAGGGAAGGAATAAAATATGATTGTCAATAAATCTTCCAGTGAGCAGTGTTATTAAGGGGCAAACTATTTTTACTTGAAAGTCTGGTTCCAGGCAATGGAAACATTTCAGAGCTGGTGTTTAGGTTACCAAGCTATCCCCTCTGGTATCAAGAAGCAGTCTGCCTGGTAAGAAATTTAGAAAATAGCCTTCACCGAGGAGCTTAGATTTTGCCTTGCCATCTTTGCAAAGATTAATATGCATGAGCATCTCCCAAGAGCCTCTGAGAGGATTATTAGGCGGAGGGTAGAAACCCAGTCATTGGAGTCCCCAAGGAGAAAAGATAAGGAGTCAGAGTGAGAAGCTGCTTGAATGGATGCATTAAGCTTATATTAAAATCACCAATGTGGTTGAGAAATCCACTGATAACACCTTGCAAGGCTCAGGGGCAGAATTGATTTAGGGAGTTCAAGAAATTCCACACCTGGCTTGGGGTAGTAAACCCCAAAGTCATTAGGAAGAATTAGTTAAGCCCCTTGTTCCTCAAACATTTATTTTCTTTGATCCCATTTAGTACTTTCTTCAATTTGCTAAGACACAGGTGTACACTGATCTCAGCAGCCCATGAATATTTGAAAACTAAACTTTCTTGCAAAGACACTCAAAGTCCCAAATCATTGCCTTAAATTTGTTTTGTCTGATCACTTAAGCTTAAGGAAGTCTTTGGGATTGCTTCAACTTAGAGGGAGAGAAAGGGTAGAAATATTTTGGTCTACAATTATGCTACCCCTTGGGCCATTACTGATTTGGTATGACAACATAGTCCATTCATGTAACAAACACTTATTGAGTTCATTCTATGTATCAAGGCTCTGCTCGGTGCTGAAGAATATGACTCTGAAGAAGATAGTGTGGCCCCTGTCCTCATAGGGTTTAAAATGGGAAGATAAAAGATCTAATGGGAAAGATAACAGATAAATAAAGTTAAATCTAATGGGAAGATAAAAGACACATAGGCAGGCAATTTTACTGTATGTTAGTAAATGTGATGCTTTTGAAGACAAAGACTATTTTCATGATAACTTTTAGTCCCATACTTCTTCTCATACTAGTTTAATCCTACACAGATACCATGGAGATGTTCTATTAACTGTGTGATCGATGACAGAACATAATCATTGATTTTTGTCAATGGCACTTGATTGGTGCCATAATGAGCACTGGAAATAAAATCCAAAAAATCTTCAATATATTAAAGAAATGTTTGTTTAAGTGAGGATGAGGTTTAGCAAGGACAAGCTGGGATTTTACAGAAAGGATACCAACATATGTTCCCATGGAAGGTCACCCTGCTTTAGCAATGGGCTTTCAGTGAGCATTTATGGAACACCTACTACATACCTACTGCACAATACACGAGGAGACTTTACATATTAGAGAAATGGCTATCAACATTAGGATGAAGCTAAACAAGGACATGACCAAGGTTTTACTAAAAGGCATAGATCATTAAATTTCAGAATATTAACATTTTCCCCCATGTGTGTCCTCCCCACTGTAACAGTAGAATTCAGTAAGTATATATTAAGCACCTACTACATGCAAAACTCATGTATTCTGGAATCTTACAACCTACCAGGGGAGAATTGTGTATACATTTAATTATATACAAGGAATAATGAAAATACAATTATGATTCTCCTGGAGTACAAGGGAATCAGGAATCAACGCTAAATAAAGGAACCATGAAAGGCTACATGAAGTAGTTAACATTTGAGCTGCACCTTAAAGAAGAATCTCAGCAGGTAGTGAATTCCATATGGGAATCAGCCTGAGCAAATTGGAGTGGAGTGTGAGGGTCATTATGAGTGTGTCGGTGGAACAAGATTCTGAAGAGAAAATGTAGTGGGATGTGAAGCTGGAAAGCTAAGTTGGGGACAGGTCATCAGTACAGATTTTAAATTTCATTCCATAGGTGATATGCAATCATTGAAGGATCTTGAGAAGGGAAACTTGTGTTTTATGAACCTCCTTGTGAAGGCAAAATGAAGATGAATTGGATGTCAAAGAGTCTGGATGTGGGAGGTAGTTATAAGGTTATTTAACTCATTATAACCTCATCATTATGAGAAGATATGGCCTGAAATAAAGCTAGGGTGGTCATTATTGATAACTGAAGCAATGGACATGAGCTTCAACTGGTTGAGAAAGTTAGGTTTGGAAGGACTGAGAGAAGGTGGATAGAGGCACATTCGCTTCTCTCCTCACCTGAGCTAGGCAAGCCGTCTTCTCAAGAAGCAAACAAAAGTAGACATTTATATCTAGGACAGATCTTGTTTCTGAATCCAGTAATTTAAAAGTGCTCATGAAATCTTCCTCTATTCCTAAAGTAATAACTTGTATTACTCTGGGTGTGGTTTTCTTTTTCTTTCTTTCTTTTTTTTTTATGAGCCATATAGGACATTGATTATTGCTGTTATTATTGTAATTCTTAAAATTACATTTTCTTTGAATCATAAATAAATGGATTATCTTCCTTCAAGGCACTTCTGTTTAAAGAGCCAGATCGATTTCTACAGGATATGCCAACAATAAATCTTTGGGTCTTATTTTTTCCTCCTGAAGACTTTTGGATCAGGATTATTATTATCATTATTTATTATTTATTGAGTGCTGTCAGTGGGCTCAGCAGTATACAAATATAAATAGATAAACATCCTCATTAAATCTGTTTCCAAAAGGAGCACGTGTTTATCATGAGAGAAAGTATTTGAATTTCTAAAATAATGCCCATTAGTGGTTTTCATTTCCTGGAAAGTATCGTCTGTGTGGTCATTCAACTCCTATGGCATTTTGAGTAGAATAAATGGGGGCAGTCTCTCATTTCTGGCTTGTTTCCAAGTTGGAAATTTCCTCCTGCTTTTTGAAAGTTATCCTTGATTTAATTGGATCAGCTTTGGTTTGATACCTCCTAAGATTTTCTCTTCATTAGTGACTTAAACAAAGCCCAGCTCACTTCTTCAGGGGAGAAACTTTCACTTATCTCTGGCTTTCTCCTCTTAGCCAGCTAAAAAGTAGCCAGACCATCCAGGAGCCGGCTTCTTTGATGCCATTTCTAATGGTTGAGGATAGGAGGGATTACAGCCTGGAAAATACAAGACCAGAATTCTCCTGGTTCCACCAGCTGTGAGTTGGGAAGAAATAGGTTCTATCATGTGCACCCTAGAGGAATGCTGTAGTAGCTCTCTTTATGTTGCCATCACCTCAAGGACCACCATCAACAAAAGCATTCTCATCCATTCTTTTGGGTCAGATTTAAGCAATATCTATGTACCCAGAGAGTCACTTTCTCTCAAACTCTCTTATGTTCTGTGTTAGCAGAAAAGAAACACAAGGACAAAACATCAGCCATTTATCCCCAACTTTTATTTAATCATTTGTTTTAAACTTTCCAACTGTCATATTAACAAGAGCTGTAAAGTTAAAAAGAAAAGCAGAATCAACTAATGGGTTAATTTGAGGTTACCAAACAATTATAACAACTACAACTAACATTTGTTTTGAGTTCAGCGTTTTGCAAGGTTCTCTCTCGTATTGTCTCAATTGATATTCACAATAATCCTGGAATGGAGGGAAAAAGCATCTCAAATCTATGGAAGAGGAAATTGAGACTCAGAGAGGTTAAGTGACATTAAATAGCTAACATGTTGGAGAAATTGAAGCCATGTTCCTTTTTGTAACTTATAGTTGAATATGACCAAGTAGGGACCAAAGAGCAAGCAACCAGAAGTAGAAACAAAGGAAATGTGAGGATTGTAGTTAATCTTCAGAGAGTAAAGGCTAATGGTGAGGGCAAGTGAATTGCCAAATGAATGACTTTTAAACATCCTTCTAGATCTATGAGTAAGCAGTTGTTCTGATGATCACATACAACTTAGATCTGTTCATCTTCCCAGAACTAGATAAAAACCATCTCATGTATGTATTATGACCTCCACTGGGAAATGGACCCATTTGTAGATAAGGCTATCAATATGCAAATGAGCTTCTCTCCCTGTCCAAATTTGGAAAAAAAAAATTCAGGACCATCAAGACATTAGTATAATTGGCTTTGGCTTCAGAAGATCAACAGCTCTCTGACCAAGAAGGAAATAATTCTGTCCCTTCATCTCCTTTTCTAAATGAACAAAACCAAGCCCTTAAAACCTAATGCCTCACAAAAGCCTTGTGTGCATTATATTCCTTCAACCAGCATTTAAATGAGCATTACTATGTACAATAATGTTTCATTGTTCTTTTTTACTGTACCTATGTCAGATGAACATGACTTCAAATTTGCCTCAGGACTAAATAGTGGACAATTCAGGTGGTTCTGTGTAGCTCTAAGGTTTTCTACAATTTGGATTAGAAACAAGTGGACTATTCACCCATAGCCTTGCCCATTTACTAGTGTGACCACTGACTGTACACAGGTTTCAACGTGCAATACACATATGGGCATGTCAGTGGGAATCTGTGAGATCATAGGAGATGAGAAGAGTTATATAGAGATACTTTTATGTTTTGATAGAAATCAGAATTCATTTTGTTCTAATGACTTCTAATGTTGTGAAATATACATTTAACTTTCTAAATTGCCATCTACAATCATTAGCAAGAATGCAACAGGAAAAGAACTCTTACCACTCACTAATAAAAAGACAAATAACTCAATTTTAAAATGACCAAAGAATCTGAATAGATATTTCCTCCAAAGAAGGTATACAAATGGCCAATAAGCCCATAAAAACATGCCCAACATCACTAATCATTAGGGAAATACAAACCAAAACATAATGAGTTATCACTTCACTCCCACTAGGATGACTATAATTAAAAGAGAGATAATAAGTGTTGGAGAGGACATAGAAAAATTGGAACCTTCATATAAATAGGAAGGTAAAATGGTGCAGCTGCTTGCAAAAAAGCATTTGGCAATTCCTCAAAGGTTTAAACGTAGTCACCATATGACACAGCAATTCCACTCGTATGCATATACCCAAGAGAAATGAAAACATATGTCCACACAAAAACTTATACATCGATGTTTAAAGCAGTAGTATTTATAAAGCTAAAAAGTGGAAACTATCCAAATGTATGCCTCATAAAATGGATACATGGATAAATGAATGAATGGATAAAAAATGTGGTATATCCATACAATGGAAGATTATTCAGCAATAAAAAGAAATGAAGTACTGATACATGGTACTACATGGATGAACCTTGAAAACATTATGCTAAGTGAAAAAAGCTGGTTGTAAAAGATCACATATTGTATTATTTCGTTTATATGAAATGTCCAGGATAGGCATATCTGTAGAGAAACAAAGTAAATTAGTGATTTTCTAGGGCAGGGGGAGGGGATTGGGGGATGACTGCTTAAGGGTACAAGATTTATTTTGGAGGTGATTATAATATTCTAAAATTGATTGTGGTGATGGTTGTACAACTCTGTAATATACCAAAATCTGTTGAATCGTACACTTTAGATGGATGGATATGTTATATGAATTGCATTTCAAAGTTGTTACAAAAAAGTTGAAGAAAGCAACAGGAATTCATGGGCAGTGGTCATTTCAAGACATCACCAAAACTTTTGTGGTGTACACTGATTCCCTTCTTCCTCCCTCTTCCTTTAGAATGGCTCTAGAAAAGGCAGCAATTATGTTTTTACATGCTGCTTTGCAAGATGGAAGCAAGCCTTTATACAGCTTTTTAAAGTCTTGTCTCCATGGGGAAATTTTAGATTTTGGGGACTGATGATAGCTTAGAGCAAATTCCCAGCTGGTCACGGCATGTTTGGACTTTGGCTTTCAGGATTGGAATTCAACAGGAACGTTTGTGTTTGCTGTTGCCTGTAGGATTATATCTCTATTGATCTTGCCTGTCTGTGACTAAGGGGAACTATGTGGAAATGATGAAGCTCTTGAAAAAAAATTCAGAATCTGGTGAATACATAACCAGGTCCCACTAGGAAAAGATGAAGCATCTGTGTGGAGGTCTGTTCAATACAAGACAGCAACCACTCCTTGTTTTCCCTGTTCACTTAGAAGAAAGTTCAATTGCCCTAACTGTAAGCAGCCCCTAGGGATAGATGTGAAGTGACTATTGCTTTTTCCCAATTATTTAGACAACTAGCCCATTTGGGAATCAATCACAAATTGATTGTAGCCCTACCTGGTGAATATCCTCTCATTTATATTAAAAATTTGATAGTATGCCATATAATAAAATGGCAAAAGGATATAGTGAGAGGGGAAGGGGGATGAGACATGGAATTGTGAAATGCAGCACAGCCTCAGGATAGACCAGACATCTGTTATGCTGGGATATTCTGAAGGACTCTTGTTCATAAGCAAGAAGAGAAAGGGACCACATGACTTTTCAATATTCCATTATTTATAACAATGGATACTGTATTTATCAGGTATCATTTATTTAGCTAGTATCATGTGTACAATACTTCCTAATTGAGTCCATTTTCAGGTAAATGTTAAAATATAAGAGATGAATATTGGCAGGAACATTAGGTGCCAGAAGTTGTCAGTACATGTATAATCTAGAGCTTTCTTCCTTGATCTTCAGTTTTCTCATCTATTAAAAAAACAAGAATTGAGGCCAGATAATTTTTAATGTCAATTACATACCTAATATTCAGAAGTTATATAAGTCTATGGGAAATGATAGTATTTTCCATTTCTTTATCCAGATCTTGATCTAGTCATTTATTTAGCAATACATATTGAACTCTTACTATATGTTGGTCACAGTGCCAAGAACTGGCAATACAGAAGTAAAATTGATAGACAAAGTCCCTGTGCTCATGGAGGGAACACTAGATCATAAACAAGCAAACAAATACACAAATTGTTTGCAGAGGCTGATGATTACACCAAAGGGAACAAACAGGGTGATGTGGTAGAGTGGAACTGAGGTGCAGGTAAAACTCTACTTTAGCATAGGTTGGTCAAGGAAGGCTTCTCTGGGGAGGTGATATCTGAGTCAACACTGAAGAAAGAGAAAAAGCCAGTCATTCAAAGCTTTGAGGGACACTAGAGGCAGGAGGAAAGCAAGTTTACAGGTCCTGAGGTGGAAGAGAACTTCAAGGAACAGAAAAAAGACATATGGTGAAAGCCTAGTCACCAACTCAGGCAGGCATGAGAGGAAGCTTGAGATGTAGTCAGTACTTAGGCTATGGAAAGCCTTGGAAACCATGGTAGGCAGATTGACTTTTATTCCAGGAGAGTAACTTAAACTGACATACAATTAAGAATGATCACTCTAGCTATTTTGTGGAAGATGAATTTGGGCAGTGAAACTAGAATCAGAGAGACCAGCCAGCAGGTTATTGCATTAGTCGAGGCAAGAAGGGATGGTAGCTAGGACAATGGTGGTGACAGAAGAGCTGCAGAGGAGGAGGCAGACTTAAAATATGTATTGAAAGAGGAAAAAATTGGACATGGTGATGGGAAGTCAAGGGTGAGGGAAAAGAAGGAAAAAAGGATGAGGCCTTGACTTGGGCAACTGGGTGGATGGCACTACCATTTAACCAGATGGAGAAGAGCTGGAAGAAGCTTGTTCATTTGAAGGGTGAGGAGTGCTGGGGGACAAGAGCCATCTCTTTTGGATATACTAAGCTTGTGCTGGGATACCATTAGAAATATAAGTGGATCTATCACATGGGCAGTTCTACATGCAAGTCCATTGCCAAAACGACTTCCTACTAGTGTCAAAGCACAGAAATCAGGCCTGGATAAGGAGTGAGAGGTGGAAAGGTAATGCATTCAGGGTAGGCACACTAACTATGTCACATCTAAATGCAGCAGAACCTCTCTAATGGGGATAATTTAGACACCTTCCTTCTATAATTCTTGGGAAGGTAAAGTACCTACAGTTAAAAATAGAAAGTAAAAGGGAAGATTCTCATTATTTCCCAATTAATAAATTTCTTTCCCAAACTCTGGATGCTCAGTCTTCTGTATTTTAAAAATGCTTTCATATAAACCCATTTTAAAACAATAAACATTTTTCTTTTTTTTGGTGAGGAAGATTGGCTAACACCTGTTGCCAATCCTCCTCTTTTTGCTTGAGGAAGATTGTCCCTGAGCTAACATCTGTGCCAATCCTCCTCTATTTTGTATGTGGGATGCCACCACAGCATGGCTTCATGAGCAGTGTGTGGGTCCGTGCCTGGGATCTGAACCCACTAATCCTGGACCACCGAAGCGTAACATGCAAACTTAACCACTATGCCACCAGCTGGCCTGGTAAACATTTTTTTCTAACCACTGCCTCTGTGACATTTTCCTCTTATCTTTCACCTAGGACAAATCCCAAACTATTTTTTTTGTTCAATCTTCTATTTTCTATGGAAGAAGAAATAAAGATTTGTCCCCATTTTTTTCTTCTTTTTTGAATTAAACTTGCGGCAGTAAGGATAGCCATGGACTTGGTAACAGAAAGGCAGACGAGCCATTTTCCCACTGTTTCTCAGAAAAAATAATGAAATTATTTTATCCTTCACAGTGACTTTCACAGAGAGTCAACGGTAAAAACAAAAGTGAAGAGAGACTTGCCCAAAGACACGGTGCAAACGTTTGTTCCTGGAGGTGGGAGAAGCCTCATCTAACCCTTTCAGTGAATGATGGCACCCGGCCCAGAGCTCAGCAGATTCCTGAAAATCTTTGTGATGACAATTTCTAGGGAGATAATTTCATTATTTCCCATTTAGTTAATGCTGACCAGAAATACGCCTTCTTTGTTGACTGGTATCATTGCCTCTTGAAAACAAAAGTGTAGTAAGACTTAGAGGTTAGAAGCTAGGTAAGATATTGGACCTTGGACCTTAGACATTCAGCTGAGACAGAAGTTTTCAAAATCTGTTTTCCATTGTCACCCAGAGCTGACTCAGTGTTCTAGAGCACTGTGCACCAGGAGTAAAAGGACTTCAAATGTGTCTTGACCCCGTCGTTGTTAGCTGTGTGGTCTGGAAGAGTTTATTTCATCCTTCTTATCTCCAGTTCTCCCCTTTATAAGTTGGGAATATATGAAAACCTATGACAGTTCCATCTGTATGACTTACTTCACAGGGATATTATAAAGATCATATAAAATAAAGGATATGATAAGTTATACCCAATATATGCATAATATTATACCTAACACTGGCGGAGGAGATGAGCTTCCACATTTTCTGTAGTAGACCACAGTGTGCAGCTGCTGATGGCCCACTTTTTGAGGAAGCTTAAAGTCTCAACTTCTTTTAACTCTGCTTGCTGCTCTTGGCATCTGCCCACACCCCCCTCCTAGTAGAGCAGAAGGGGAGTGTGGTCTGGGGCAGAATCTGAGTAGAGAAACAGTCGGACGAAGCAAAAATAAGAGACTGGGTGGGTATTTGAGTTTGGGGCAGACAGCTAGCTGGCCCAGCATCTAACGGCTAGAAATCTCCATAGAAATTATCAGAGCTGAAGCCAACCCACTGCAGAGCTGATTCTGAGGTTTGGCCCTGGCTTGTCCAGGAATTTCTTATGGAATTTCTGCCAGAACTGAAACTGATATCGAAGTAGAGGCAACCTTGAGGAGATCTACAACCAGGTGAAAAGATGAGGGAAATGTTTTATAGGTGAGAACATCAGCACCAGTGTGTGCTTTGAGTACAGGTGGCTTTCAGGTCAAAGTCCAGTCTCAGACCACCACTCCACACCTCTACTGTGACCATGCTGGCACAAATTACTTCAATTTCTTCCTGACTCGCCTCCCTGCTCCCAGCCTTATTCCCTACAATCTATTCTCAATATAGCACCCTTTACAACATAAATCAGTTCATGTCATTCATCTGCTCAGAACACTGCAATGGCTCCCCATTCACTCAGAGTAAATGCCCAAATCCTAACGGGCTCTACATCATGTGAAATTCCCCTCTCCCACCACACACGTGCACCCACCACACACACCCCACCACACACACACTCCACCACACACACACCCCCCCACAACCACCACATACACATCTTCTCACCACCACACACACACACCCCACTGCACACACACACCTCCACCAACCACACACACACACACACCCCACCACACACATCCCCACACATACACCACCACCACCACACACACCACCTCCACCACCACCAAGTCCTCTTTGATTTCTTTCCCTATTCCCTGCTTCTTCACTGTTCCAGCCATACTACCTTGCTATTCTATGGATTTCCCAAGCATACTCTGACCTCAGGGCATTTGCTATGGCTATTCTAGAATATTTTTCCCTAGATATTTGCATGGATAACTTCCTCACTTACTTCAAATCTTTGCTTAATTGTCACCTTCTTAATGATGCCCAGCCTTACAACCATATTTAAAATTATAGACTCTCCTCTAGCCACAGTCCCCTTACCTTCCTCTATTTGAAATTTTTCCATAACATTTAACACCATCTAAAAGCCTGTATAATTGGCCTGTTTATTATGTTATTGATTATTGCTTGCCTGCACCTTCTAGAATATAATATATTAGGACAAGGATCTTTCCCTGTTTTGTTCACAGATGTAACCCAGGCATCTAGAACACTTGGACATTGTAGACACTTGATAAATATTTGTTGAATGGCTGATAGCAGAGGTGACAAAGACACAGAGAGTAATCCAGGGGCAAGATAAGAATAGCAAGGTGGGAGAGGTGTCGAGATGGAGGAGTAGGTGGACTCTGAACTCACCTCCTCCCATGAACACAACAAATTTACAACTACTCTTGGAACAGTTACCCCTGAGAGAGAACTGAAAACTGGATAAAAAGAATCTCTGCAATAAGGGACAGTCCTGACTGAGATGGAAGATGCAGAAATTCCTTTCTGGAGAGAAAAAAGCCACCTTTGTGAGCCACAGCACTTCATGGACACCCAGGAGTAATCCTAAGGTATGCAGCCTTTCCTGGAGGAGTGGAGGACCTGAGCAGGGGAGCATTACTGCTATAAGCATCTTTTGGACTCAGCACAACCAAGACAAGTGTCATAATATTTGGCTTTGCTGGCCAATAGGTAATACCCCCAGAAAAGCTATCCGACATAAGGGGAAAAAAATGCCAGCTCTTACAGGGCCCATGCACAAATTCACCCATTTCAGAAAGCAACCTAAAATCACCAGAAAGAAAGGTGCACAGTGCTTTGGTGAAGAGACTCATCTGATAGGCTCTGGGTGCATCTTGGCGAGAGGTAAGACCTCTCCAGGCACTGATACATTGGTGACAGCCATTATTGTGACCTACAACAGGCACAGTGTTACAGATGCTGGCAGATGCCATAGGAATTCTCCCCCTGGTCTGTTAGCCCAGGGTCTGCCCCACCCACTAGAGCACCAACTTAATCCAGCTCAGCCAGGGCAGGCAGCCCACCCTAAGGACTGGCCCCACCCAACAGCAAGCCCTCAGTCTGGGTGCCTGGATCCTTTGCAGCCAGACAAGTGGATCCACTTGTGTGAGGAGCAGGTGGTCCCAGAAGGAGAAGAGAGAGACAAAGGGGCAGAGAATCTATTTGAAGAAATAATAGCTGAAAATGATCTAAACCTAAGGAAGGAAGCAGACATCCAGGTACAGGAAGCAATGAGAGCACCAAACAAGATAAACCCAAAGAGGCCCACACCAAGACACGTTATAATTAAAATATCAAGACTTAAAGATAGAGAATCCTAAAAGCCACAAGAGAAAGGCAACAGGTTACATAGAAAGGAAACCCCATACAGCTATCAGCTGACTTCTCAGCAGAAACCTTACAGTCTAGAAGGGAGTGGCATGATACATTTAAAGTGCAGAAAGGAAAAAAACCTACATCCAAGAATACTCTACACAGCAAGGTTATCATTCAGAATGGAAGGAGAGATAAAGGGTTTCCCAGACAAGCAAAAATTAAAGGAGTTTATCACTAAGAAACCAGTCTTACGAGAAATATTAAGGGGTCTTATTTAAGTGGGGAAGAAAAGACCACAAATAGGAATAAGAAAATTATCAAAAAAAAAAAAAGCAATAAAATCACTGGTAAAAGCAAAAATACAGTAAAGGTAGCAAATCAACCACCTATGAAGATAACATTAAGGTCAAAAGATAAAAGTACTAAAATTACCAATTTCCATGATGAGAGTATAAGATACACACACACCCAAAAAGAAGTTAGATATGGTATCAAAAACATAAAATGTGGGAGGAGGGGAGTAAAAGAGCAGAGCTATTAGAAAGAGGTCAAACTAAAGAGACCATCAACTTAACATAGATTGCTATATATGTAGGTTATTATATATGAACTTCATGGTAATCACAAACCAGAAGCCTATAATAAATACACAAAAAATTAAGAGAAAGGAACCCATTCATAATACTACATAAATCCATCAAACCACAAGGTGAGAGAGCAAGAGAAGAAGAAAGGAACGTAGAAGAACTACTAAAGCATCCAGAAAAAAAAGTAACAAAATGGCAATAAGTACATACTTATCAACAGCTACTTTAAATGTCAATGGACTAAATGTTCCAATCAAAAGGCATAGAGTGCCTGATTGTATAAAAAAACAAGACCCAAGTGGCTGGCTTGGTGGCATAGTGGTTCAGATCACATGCTCTGCTCCAGTGGCCTGGGGTTTGCAGGTTCAGATCCCAGATGCAGATCTATGCAGTGCTTATCCAGCCATGCTGTGGCAGGTGTCCCACATATTAGTAGAGGAACATGGGCACAGATGTTATCCCAGGGCCAATCTTCCTCAGCAAAAAGAGGAAGATTGGCAACAGATGTTAGCTCAAGGCTAATCTTCCTCACAAAAAAAACCAGAAAACAAGACCCATATATATGCTGCATACAAGAGACACACTTCAGACCTAAAGACACTCACAAACTGAAAGTGAAGGGATAGAAGAAGATACTTCATGCAAATGGCAATGAAAAGAAAGCTGGAGTAGCAATACTTATATCAGACAAAATAGACTTTAAAACAAAAACTATAACAAGCAACAAAGAAGGATGCTACATAATGATAAAGGGAACAACCCAACAAGAGGATTGTAAATATCTATGCATCCAACATAGGAGCACCTAAATATATAAAACAATTAAAAGCAGACACAAAATGAGAACTAGGCAGTAACACAATAATAGTAGAGGACTTTAAAACTTCACTTACACCATTGGATAGATCATTCAAACAGAAAACCAATAAGGAAACATTGGCCTTAAACAACACATTAGACCAGATGGACTTAGTAGATATATACAGAACATTTCATCCAAAAACTACAGAATACACATCCTTTTCAAATGCACATGGAGCATTCTCCAGAATTGATCACATATCAGGCCACAAAACCAATCTCAATAAATATAAGAAGACTGAAATAATACCAAGCATCTTTTCTGACCACAACAGTACGAAACAAGAAATCAACTACAGGAAGAAAATCAGAAAAGTCACAAATATGTGGAGATTAAACAAAATGCTACTGAACAACAACTGGGTCAATGAAGAAATCAAAGGAGAAATCAAAAAATACCTGGAGAAAAATGGAAATGAAACTATGACATGCCAAAACTTATGGGATACAGCGAAAGCAGTTCTAAGAGGGAAGTTTATAGCAATACAGGCCTACCTCAACAAACTAGAAAAATCTCAAATAAACAATCTAACAGTGCACCTAGAGGAACTGGACAAAGAACAATCGAAGACCCAAATCAGCAGAAGGAAGGAAATAATAAAAACCAGAGCAGAAATAAATGAAATAGAGACTAAAAAACAATAGAAAAAAAATCAATGAAACCAAGAGCTGGTTCTTTGAAAAGGTAAACAAAATTGACAAACCTTTAGCTAAACTTCCCAAGAAAAGAAGAGAGAGGCTCAAGTAAAATCAGAAATGATAGAGAGGAAATTACAACAGACACCTCAGAAATACAAAAGATTATACAAGAATACTATGAAAAGCTATACACCAACAAATTGGATAATCAGGAAGAAATGGATAAATTCTTAGAATCATACAACCTTCCAAAACTGAATCAGGAAGAAATAGAGAATTTGAATAGACCAATCACCAGTAAGGAAATCAAAACTGTAATTGAAAACCTTCCCAAAAATTAAAGTCCAGGACCAGATGGCTTCGCTGGTGAATTCTACCGAACATTCAAAGAAGACTTAATACCTATCCTTCTCAAACTCTTCCAAAAAATTGAAGAGGAGGGAAAGCTTCCTAACTCATTCTATGAAGCCAACATTACCCTGCTACCAAAACCAGACAAGGACAACACACAAAAAAAGAAAATTACAGGCCAATATCACTGATGAACATTGATGCAAAAGTCCTCAACAAAATACTGGCAAATCGAATACAACAATACATTAAAAATATCATACACTATGATCAAGCAGGATTTATTCCAGGGATTCAGGGATGGTTCAACATCTGTAAATCAAGCAAAGTGATACACCACACTAACAAAATGAAGAATAAAAATCACATAATCATCTCAATAGATGCAGAGAAAGCATTTGACAAGATACAGCATCCATTTATAAAAACTCTGAATAAAATGGGCATAGAAGGATACTATCTCAATATAATAAAGGTCATCTATGACAAACCTACAACTAATGTCATTCTCAATGGAGAAAAACTGAAAGCCATCCCTCTAAGAACAGGAACCAGACAAGGATGCCCATTTTCACAACTCCTATTTAACATAGTATTGGAAGTCCTAGCTAGAGCAATCAGGCAAGAAAAAGAAACAAAAGGGAACTGAATTTGAAAGGAAGAGGTGAAAATGTCACTATTTGCAGATGACATGATTTTATATATATAAAACCCTAAAGAATCCACCAAAAAACTTTTAGAAATAATAAATGAATATGGTAAAGTTGCAGGATACAAAATCAACATACAAAAATCATTTGCATTTCTATACACTAATGATGAAGTAGCAGAAAGAGAAATTAAAAATACAATCTCATTTATAATTGCAACAAAAAGAATAAAATACCTAGGAATAAACTTAACCAAAGAGGTGAAAGATCTGTACACTGAAAATTATAAAACATTGTTGAAAGAAATTGAAGACACAAAGAAATGGAAAGATATTCTGCGCTTGTGGATGGAAGAATTAACATAGTTAAAATGTCCATACTTCCTAAAGCAACCTATAGATTCAATGCAATCCCTATCAAAGTTCCAACAATATTTTTTCACAGAAATAGAACAAAGAATCCTAAAATTTATATGGAACAACAAAAGACCCCAAATAGCCAAAGGAATCCTGAGAAAAAAGAACAAAGCTTGAGGTATCACACTCCCTGATTTCAAAATATACTACAAAGCTATAGTAACCAAAACAGCATGCTACTGGCACAAAAATAGACACACAGATCAATGGAACAGAATTGAGAGCCCAGAAATAAATCCACACATCTTTGGACAGCTAATTTTTGACAAGGGAACCAAGAACATACAGTGGAGACAGGAAAGTCTCTTCAATAAATGGTGTTGGGAAGACTGGACAGCCACATGCAAAAGAATGAAAGTAGACCATTATCTTATACCATACACAAAAATTAACTCAAAATGGATGAAAGACTTGAATGTAAGACCTGAAACCATGAATCTTCTAGAAGAAAACATAAGCAGTATGCTCTTTGACATCAGTCTCAGCAGTACATTTTCAAGTACCATGTCAGACTGGGCAAGGGAAACAAAAAATAAACAAATGGGACTACATCAAACTAAAAATCTTCTGCACAGCAAAGGAAACCATCAACAAAACGAAAAGACAATCTAACAATTGGGAGGAGATATTTGTAAACCATCTATCTGATAAGGGGCTAATATCTAAAGAACTCATACATCTCAAAAGCAAAGAAACTAACAACCCAATTAAAAAGTGGGCAAAAGATCTAACAGACATTTCTCCAAAGAAAATATGCAGTTGGCCAACAGGCACATGAAAAGATGTTCAATGTCATTAACTATCAGGGAAATGCAAATCAAATTACAATGAGATATCACCTCACCCCCGTCAGAATGGCTATAATTAACAAGACAGGAAATAACAAGTGTTGGAGAGAAGGGAACTTTCATACACTGCTGGTGGGAATGCAAACTGGTGCAGCCACTATGGAAAACAGTATGGAGATTCCTCAAAAAATTAAGAATAGAATTGCCATATGATCCAGCTATTCCACTGCTGGGTATTTACCCAAAGAACATGAAAACACAAATACATAAAGATATGTGCACCCTTGTGTTCATTGCAGCATTATTCACAATAGCCAAGACTTTGAAGCAACCTAAGTGCCCATCAAGGGGCGAATGGATAAAGAAGATGTGGTATATACATACAACGGAATACTACTCAGCCATAAGAAATGATTAAATCCAACCATTTGTGACAACATGGATGGACCTTGAGGGTATTATGCTAAGCGAAATAAGTCAGAGGGAGAAGGTCTAATACTGCATGATCTCATTCATAAGTAGAAGATAAAAATAACAACAATCACACAGAGACAGAGACAGAGGGGAAGAGGGGAGGGAGGAGGGTGAAAGGGATGATGTGTGTGGAGCACATGTGTGTGGAGATAGATTGTAGTTAGTCTTTGGGTGGTGAACATAATGTAATTACACAGAAATGGAAATATAATGATGTACACCTGAAATTCATATAATGTGACCAATGTTACCGCAATAAAAAAAAATAATAGCAAGAAAGCACATGAAAGACAAGGCCCGTCTCCTTTATCCCTCTCCTTTTCCCAATCCATATTTTCCCTATTTCTTCTTCCTCCCTTTTTCCACTCTCTCTTGCCTCTCCTGTGTCCTACTTTGCCCATCTGGTGTGAGCATGTACTTCAGAGGCTAGCTGAGGCAGGCAGTGGGCCTGAACTTAAATGCCTTTTCACTGTTGGGTCACAGAAGTGATATTTACAAATAAATACGCATCCCAAACTGATACAAGCTAAGAGTTACGTGCTGTTAAAACCTATACTTGGGGGCCAGGCACTTCCTCCCTAATGTGTCCTTTCCTCCCTATTATATCTCTTTTGGAGCTACACACACAGCCTGCAGCCCATTTTTTGCGTATCCTGAGAGGTGACAAATCTGATTTCCCTTAGAGTGGGATTGTTTTTGAGAAGAATTAAATGTTATAGAAATTCAAGTCTGATGAACAAGCAAAAGGATCAAGCTGGATAATATCTGTTTGGATCAGAACTGAAATAACTACAAAGGCTTGAGGCTAGATTTCTGGTTTTAAATCTATACTGGAAATACTCAGAGATACGCTGTAAATGCCCAGAACTGTGGTCACGCTGTTACTGGAATAAGGACATTTGCTCCCAAAGTGACTACTTTGAAGAACAGTACTAATATGTGTCTTCTCGGAATTTAATTTTAAAAGTCATTATTCTGTCATCATACCTCATACATTTTATAGAATTCCCAAGCTGTCCGTATTTAAGTTTCTACACCTGTGGAATGGGGGTAAAGACTGTTCTTTCTGTGTCATGCTGAGAAAATGGGAGTACAAGGAAGGGAAGGTGATGTACCCCTGAAATTTATATAATCAGAGTTCCACCAAGAAAAGGAATTTTATCAACTATGAACCACTTTTTTTTATCCTAAAATAAAATAGTCATGGGGCCAGAGAACAAAAATACACTATTTTTCTTGCTTTTCATTCCTCCTGTCCATCCTCTGCCTCCCCCTTTCTCATTGAGTTTTCTTAGTAGGTTTAACCTTCTGGGTTATTCTTTACGCACAATTGTTGTGTAATTCTTCCCACCCCCCACATCCCCACTGTGAGAGTATTTTGTCCTTCCTGTTGAGACCTGTTGTATACTGATGTCTGCCTTCCCTGTGATTGGCTGAAGCCTGCAGCAGCTCTCAGAGAAACCCCGCTGACACAATGAAATCAACTCAGACAGCTATGTTAGTGTAAGTGGCTTTCTTCACATTTAGGACTGCTATTATGGTGTTGATGGTTGGTAATAAAAGACCTCTTAGTGTGGGAAATCAAATAATCCTATACAAACATAAATGGGTCCGGACAATGATTATCCTAATGTAATTGGAGAATGAACTCTGATTATGGGTGTCAGTTCTCACCTTTTTAAGGTATTGTAGGGCTAATCTAGTGACTGATAGATTGACATTTACTCTTTGTAAGGTGTGAAGTTTATCATTAATATGGTGCATTTCTTACATTTGGCTTCTCTTTACCCAAGACTTTTTTAAGCATGAGGTTTAAAAGCTTTGTAGTCTTGGTTTTGTAGAAGTTTCCAGAAATTTTCTGCAGTGAAATATCATAGAGCCAAGGCTGGGGGAAAAATCAAGCTTGTCATCAAACAAAATTTCTGTAAGCAAGGTATGCTCATCACTCACCTCCCAAGAGAAATGGAGGAAACCACATTTAGGAAGGAAACATTTAGGATGAGATGGGAATGTCCTGTGGGAAACAATTCTCTATTTGTCAGTAAGCAGTAATTTACCTGCCTAGAAAAAGGTTTCCATTTGTCCTGGAAAATGTCATTGCTCTATGTTAAATAGCATATGGTTAAAAACATACTTGTTGAGATTTAGTAACCCTGCAATCAATGTCTTCTGTGAATAGCTGCCTACATGGTAACAAAGATCTACTGTCCTACTGAACTGAAGTGGTGTTCCCTGTCTTAATTACTTTAACTAGGTAGTTAATTTAATGGACCTGAGTTGTATAGATCAGCCAATGGTGATTTTTATGCGTACATAATGAAGGGCCAGCAGAGCACACTTCTGTCTAAGGAACAGACATTGCTGCCATGCCCAATCTTGCTACTCAGACCATCACGCCCTTGCTTGCCTTCCTCCTTCCTCACAGAAAGCCCTCTCTCTCTTTCAGCTCCATGCTTCCCCAGCCCTTCCAGCCTGCATCTCATTCACAACCTCCTCATCATTCGAGGCTGAGGGCCCAAAGGCCACCTCATCCAGGAAGCCTCAGCTGATCTCTGTAGGAAGTCAACTCCTCTTCCGAACTTGCACATCACATTTTCTTTTCCTTTGTTAGAGAAGTCATCACTTTTTCCCATTTTGCATCACATTCATCATTCTATCTCCCCAAACATCTAGTGGTGTCTTATTACAAAGTGAGGGGCACTCAATAAAGGTTGAATGCATGAGCAAAAAGATTAATGAATGAATCTCAGACTGTAGACTCTTGTCACTCTTGACCTGAAGAATCTGTCTTTGTAACCCACTTTCTTCTGCTCCAGGATTAGGGTCAATGGCTGAGGTCCTACTTCCTCCCCGCTATTTGCTCATTCTCAGATCATCTCTGCTGAGCTAGACAATTAGATCAAATTTTATCAGACATGGCAATGGGTTTATGCTACATAAATAGGTGGGCCTCTGATGAGAACCAGTTAATCATATCTCAATGTGAATGAGGATAGGCTTGAGCATAATTAAAAACCAAGGCATTTGTTTGGAGTGTGGATATGCAGGAAGTACTCTGCAGCTGTTTGAAGTTCTTTAAGAGTTTATTTTCTCTTCAAGGTATGAGTTTCTCTCAGGTTCATGAGCTGAACCGTTCACTTTGGATTAGCTCATATACTTCCTTTTACGTCTATTTATGTCTTTTGAACATTTGTCTAATATCTCTTAAAATAACATGACCATAATCTCATATATAACACATTCTCAAAAATTTAGGTAGGATTTTGCCTGTGTAGTAGATCTTTAATAAATGAGTGGAAAAGTGAGGCTGTGGAGGTACTTTTTTAATGAGGGCAATAGTTATCTCACAGCAGTTAGGAGGAAATATTTTACAGTCATGAGATTAGAATTCAGCAATACTAGCAAAGTCTTATTTCTCAGCTCAGAATTCTCCCACCAACCGGAATGCTTTTACTTTAGGAAATTCTACAGGTTTAGGTCTGTCCTATGTGGGGTGAAAATTTTCCTAGACAGTGAGATGCAACTTTGCAGAATGAGGTTGGATTTAGGGCACAGTTTGAGATTATTAAGAGTTTCCTCTCTGCTTTTCCAGCAGAAACTACAGTCCTGTTTACTTTTGACAGAATCCAAGAGGATTTAACTCAAAATGGATTTTATTCCTTAGAGTTTCATATCTACCTAGAATTCCCATGAGGTTGGATTCATGAGATTTTCTTTTCAATAGATACTTATAGTCAGAGATATGGACCCACAGAAAGTTATAATAATGGGATTTTATTTGGAGCTAAAAATGGCACCATATGACCTCTTTACCAACCCACTTCGTATAGTGGTGTTGACAAAATTAGCACCTTTTCAATTTCCTTGACACACTTGGATTATCACTTTGGTTATGCATTGGCTCAAACTGCCAATTGATTTGGGAATAGGCTCCCTCATGCTTCTCTAGAAAGAAAGTGTCTTTCTCCATCTCAAGATCTGCCATATGCATATTCTTGTCTTTCATTTCCACCAAGTTCCTTGACATTCTTGTAACATGAACCCTCATGAACCACATATTTTTATACCCACTTGATCAGGAACTCGGTTTTTCACTTTGCTTTTCTTTTCTTAAAGGTGAACTACACTTTGGCATTTTGGCTCTGGCCTCCTCACTTTCTGACAGGTGGCACTGCCACTCTCAGCAGTCCTGGAAAATTCCTAGCACCTGCACCTCTTGCTGGAGGTTTATGATCCCCTTTGAGATGGGATGAAGCAGCATTCTTCTAAGTTCAGCATTGAGCTGGCAGCCGTCTTTAGCAAGAGGATTGTCTCTTCCTTTCTTTCCTGCTATGTCATCCTTGGAGGGCATGACTGGCAGTCAGCTGTGCTAGCCTTGAGTTGGTATTAATAAGAAAGAATTAAGAGATCTGTTCAGCTTAGATAACCACACAAATTGCATTGCTGCATCTTTTCTTTACATTTCAAAAAGGTTAAGGTGTTTTTCTAACACCAGTATAATAAGAAATCAAGGGAATGGCTAATCTTTTGGTCCCGCTTTAGCATGGATTTCAGTTATCGGAGATTAGCCATTTCTCAGAAGATTGACATCTTGCAGAGGAAGGCTTCTTTTATTCCTGTTACATGAATTTTCCTCTGTGAAATACTTAAGATGTACCATCAGCTGAGAGCAGTAAAATTATTTAGCATCAGGGTGGCATCACATTTTGTCTTGAAAATCTCAAAGTGTTAAACACCTAAAGGGAAGAAACGGAAGAGCAATAACAGCACTTTTCAAATAGTGTGTATTTAGGAGTTTCTCCCCTGGGAAAACCTGTTTCTTTTTCATGCCAGGCCCTATTGAAGCTCAACTGGAAGAGAAGCCGCACCATGGCAGAGGATGCTGTAAAAGAGAGTGTAGTGCCAGCAATGAAGGGGAGACGCAGCATCAGGGCTGCCCTCCAATTACTTAATGAGGGATCAGTACCAGGCTGTTGCCTTTTGAAGATGGGGCTTTGAGACAGTGGCCGGTAAAGAGAGTGTGCAATATATCTAATTTATGTAAATCCTCACCATACGTGTAAGCACATGGATTAGTAATTTGTCTGATGACAGCTTTCTGCCAGTCATGTCTTTTCTCCAGACTGAGGACTCAAGCCACGTTGACCAGCTTGGAGGGAGATCTGCGTGCGGCATCAGTAGCTGACAGCCAGTCCAGAACAGAGCTATTTCTGGCAAGGAAGGATTACCTTAGAGTTTAGTTTAAGACTCATGATTTAGGGCACAAATGAACATTGCCTCTCCAAAACAATGGTATAATTGATGGGGAAAGGTTGCTTTTTCCCTCATACCATTCTTTTATTAAACTTTTTAATTTTCAGTTAATTATAGAGTCACATGCAGTTGTAATAAATATTACAGAGAGATCCTATGTACCCTTTACTCAGTTTCCTCCACTGGTCACATCTTGTAAAGCTATAGTGCAACATCACAACCAAGACACTGACAAACATACAATCCACAGCTTGATTCAGACTTTCCCAGTTTCACTTGTACACAGTTGTGTGTGTGTATTTAGTTCTACGCAGTTTTATTACACATGTAGTTTCCTGTATCCACCACTACAGTCAAGATACTGAACAGTCCAACGCCTCAAGACTCCTCGAGTTGCATTTCATAACCACACCCAGTTCCCTCCCACTCCCGCCCTCCACCCCTAACCCCTGGCAACCACTAATATGTTCTCCATTTCTATAATTTTGTCATTTGAGATGTTACATAAATGAAATCATACAGTATGTAACCTTTGGGGATTGACTTTTTTTCACAGCATAATTTCTTTGAGATTCATCGAGTTGTTGTATGTCAATAATTCATCCCATTCTATTGCTGAGTAGTATTCCATGGTCTGAATGTATCACAGTTTGTTTAGCTGTTCACCTATTGAAGGACATCTGGATTGTTTCCTGGTTTTGGCTATTCAGTATAAAACTGCTATAAATATTCATGTATAGGTTGTGTGAACATAATTACCTCTGGGAAAGAAAGGTTTTAGATCCTACTTTCCCTCACTCATTTTTCTTCTCTGAACACTACCTGTCTCTATAATCATAGCTCATGGACACAGCACACATGCCTTCCCAGATTATGTAAGATGCATCAACACAATGGAGTCTTCATGACTCTCCATAATCATAGCTCATGGACACAGCACACATGCCTTCCCAGATTATGTAAGATGCATCAACACAATGGAGTCTTCATGACTTTCCTGTAGTAATGAGGGTGAGCAAGTTCATGCCTACATCATAAGTGGGAAACTAAGGTGGGAAGTGCCTCGTGCTCACAGCCTCTTCTCCTCATCTGGTGTCCTCTCTTCTAGACTGGGCTCCACTTTCTCAGGAGATCCCTTCCCCTCCTTTTAGGGTCCCTCTTATTTCCCTTTCCTTGGGTTCAAAGGAGCCTACCCTGAAAAGAGAGCAGAGGGGATGTGGTTCTTATGTCCTTGCAGTGACGTTGCCCCTCTTGCACACAGTTTACATGAAGCCTACTTTTCTTCTCATTTTTATTGGATTGACACCGAGCAGGGACGTGGGCCAGTGAAAGGTGGTGGGGGGTGATTCTGGGAAGAAGGAAGAGCAGTTCACTGATTACTGTGCATTTGTTATCAACTTCTGAGGTTACATGCTCACCTCCACATGACAGGAACTGTCTGTTTCTCACTCCCACCAGCAGCCAAGAGGCATTTGACTCACTCACTAGTGGGTATCCCAGGGACCAGGCAGGTCTGAATGAGTCTTGTGAGGACCCACCTGGGCACTGGCTCCCTGGTTCATCTGACTCCTCTTGAAAGGCAGTGGTGAGAAGGTAAGGGGATTGCGTGTGAAGGGCCATGCTTACTACGGTTCTTTGATAGGTGTGGACTTAGGTTCTTATCACTGCCATCCTCGTCTTCCAGCCCCTGCATATTCTTGCTGCCTTTCCTAAGCAGGGACCCAGATTATGTTTTAGTCCTCTGGTTACCTTCTGTGGGCTCCTAGGGGCCTAAAACAAATGTTCTCTTATTCCAGGCCCCCCATCACCTTCACCTTCCACCCCTTCTCACTGCTCCAACTCTACTCTTACCAGCAGGCACCTGTTCTGCTGCCAAACTTCCCACACTTACCTTCACACATCTTGCTCTTCCTCTACCTGGAATGCCCCTTCCTTTGCTCTTCCTAGCAAATCTCTAGCTCACCTTCAAGGAAGAGTTCCAACATCCAGTTTCCTGACTTGGTCGGGCAGAATTAGACTTTGGGTCCCCCACACTTTGCTTTTGGCATGTATCAGTGGTCACAGTCTCTCTGTGGCTCTAAATGCCCATGGACTCTGAGCTCTTTGACAATAGAACCGTACTCTCCTTTGACCTTGTGGTGTCCAGTATTTCGTAGCCACCTAATACATGTCTGCTGCATGAAGGATGGAGAAGGAAGAGAGCAAGGTCTGCCTGGTGACTGTCTCCCTGGACTCAGGGAAACCTGTTCCCTTTGCTCGCCTCTGTACAGTAGCAGGGAGCTGCCCACCATTCCCCCGCCACAGCAAGTCCCACGCATTGTCCTTGGGCATCTACACGAAGAAGAGGCTTTGTCCCACCGCATGGGGCTCAATTCACTGGCACATGCCAACCCTTTGAAATGCCACCCAAGCCTGTAGTGTCTGTTATCATTACTATTATTAGTGCAGTGATTTCCCTTCCCAGGGATGCCCTCATGGAGGGTTGCTCTGCTTTCTACTCTTTTATGAAATATTTATTTATTTATCGTAACTTCATATTTGTATCTTTCAGGTGCCTATGTGTTTCCCAAACACATTACCAAGCCAATGCCACAGGGACAAAAATTAGACATTTCTTTCAGAGATTTTGT
Organism: Tapirus indicus; assembly: GCA_031878705.1. Classification (NCBI taxonomy): domain Eukaryota; kingdom Metazoa; phylum Chordata; class Mammalia; order Perissodactyla; family Tapiridae; genus Tapirus; species Tapirus indicus. Next base: position 81,945,489 of record CM062924.1, on the reverse strand, counting down.
TTATGTGAGGGACAGAGGGGGCTTAAGCCTAAACACCAACAGAACAGGAAATGAAATGGGTGTGACCTAGAAGAAAAGACGCAGAAAGAGATAGGACAGCCATTTAGAAAAACACCTTTTGCCACTTAAGAGGAATTAAGCCAGAGTTGTTCCCCTCTTCAGAGACAGCGAGGGGAAATAATTTAAAATCCAAAATAAAAGTAATTTTTCTTTGAAACATCTGCATACTGTACATATGTTTGTGTAAGCCCTGCATGCTTAAATTAGTCTCCTTGACTCAGAATTTGAGCAATAATTATGTCAATTATGCTTATTGAACTCCCCCAAATTATTAATTAAAGTCTCTATGGAAAAATCTACCTTGGTTAAATATTCTTCTTACTTGATCTCTCTCTGAAACTCTTGTCCTCTTCGTATCTGTCTTGCTCATTTGTACGCTCGGACTTTTGCTCAGAGCATACACTGTTCTGTGTTTATGAAGTTATGCTGCATAGTGGTTGTCTCCAGTCCAAAATATTGTTTCTTTCCATCGTTTTCCTTGCTTTCAGGCAAGTATGTCTTATCTCCCCCAACTAGTGTATAGTCTCTGGGAAATAGAAAAATAATTCTATCTACTTTGCACTTAGAAAATATGTAATATAAGTGTGTTAAAAGAATAGCCTTCTGGGTTGCAGAAAGTCCCAGGGGCTGGGTCAGGCCATTTGGGAAGGTCATTGTGACCCATGTCACTCAGAGGAGGCAGCCTGCAGACAGCAAGCCATGTAGCCATCTCCACTCTGAGGAATAGCACACAATATGCTAGTTTTTATACCCTCCGACCTCTGCCCGAATGAGGGGCAGACAGTCTATGCTTCCAGAAGGCAGTTACTCACGACTGCCTACACAACCCAGGCTGTGATTCCCATTTTGTATCTGAGGCCAGTGAGGCCCAGGAACATTTTATGGCCTTAGTGTATTAGTATCAGGATTTATAATGATAAGGGCTCCTGACTTGAAAGTATTAATGAATTTGGTTGTTTATTGTCATTTGACCAATTTAAAAATAATACCACTTGACTGACCAAAGTAGGTCCTAAAATATACATATCAACAAAGCTATCTTAAGTGGGCCTTAAACTTTGGAATTGCCTCCTGCCAGCCCTCATTTATTCAGTGTGGCTGAAAAGAACAGAGGCGTCTTGAAAATGACCAGATGGCCCCACATGTCAGTCTCCCTTCCTCTCTTTCTTCCTCACAAAGTAAATGAAAGTCTGCAGTAAGTGATTCTGAATGTTTAATTTGCTGCTTTGATATCAAATTTTGGAGTCATTTCTGTGAATGTGTGGCACCGGTTTCATAACAAGATTCCACATTTGCTGGAGCAGCTGGAAAAATCCATGGATGCTAGTGTAGCACCCACAGTTATTGAGATTTCAATGGATACTTCTGAGAAGCCATGTTCTGCATGAGAATCAAGTCATGGAAAGGTCTGGGCAGGGTCAGGGAAAGAGCTGGAGTTGCATTCACATTTTCTTTTGCTACTCAGTAATTAAATTCTGGAGTTTCTCCCCCTGAGAAAGCTTGGCTCTGGTGCAATCTTTCATGTCCAAGGGGTAACAGGATTTTGATTTGTTTATTTATTTGCTCATTCATTTCAGTGGATTAGCTAAGCTTAATAAAGTTCAAACAACTTGTCCAAAATCATAAATTAGCATTAGTGATTCAAGATTACTGATTTCCTCAGGGTTCTGGCAGAATTTACAGTCATCTTCACTTCCTTCCTTCAAATTATAGAAATTAAAAAGGGCTTCAAAGCCACACAGCCTCATTCCCCACCCCTTATTAGATCTCCATTAGGCTTAAATCCAGTCCCTCCTTGGATCAGTGGCTCTCAACAGTTGCGCAGAGAAACATCCATGTTCCCTGAGCCCCTCACAGGTGTGCTCCTAAATATTAATGGAGGAATAAACTTTATTTTTACAAAAGCTTAGCACATGCAGGGTTATGGTGATGCCTGACACTGGAAAGTGTCGTGTGACCCGCTGTTGAGAGGATTACAGCTTGAGAGGAGGAGAATCTGAAGCACGTCTAAGGAACTGTACCTCAGGAAGATGCGAGGACTGCGGGGAGCTGGGTACGGGGGCAGACAGCTCTGCTCACACTGCAGGATGGTGCTGAAAGTTGACCAAGGGAATTGTGGGATGACTGTGGAGGCTCTTGGGGACAGGGTAACTTACTTTTAGACCACAGTAGAGATTGTGTGACAATTGTTGCTGACTTGGTTAATGCTGTTTTGAAGATTTTAAGAGTGCCATGAATACAAAATCGTTGAGGACGACTGCATTGCTCCTTTTTCATAATGGAGTCTTTACCTCATGAGCATTTTATTCCAGTTTTGCACAGCTTTGATTCTGTACAGACTATATTAAAAACACTTGCTTACACCAACTTAAACCTGGCTCTCTATAACTTACACCCAAGACTTTGTGTTTTGTTTTTGGAATAGAAATAAATACATCACACTCAGTGTTTATCAAACTGGCTGTTGGCCCACTGTTTACCAACACTGAATCATATGGGAACCCACATTAAAGTATGGACTCAGATTCCACCCACAGAAATTCTGATTAATAATGACCTAGCAAATCAATGTTTTTATAAAACTTCATAGGTGTTGCTGATGGACAGCCAGGTTTGAGAAATACTGCTCTCCCACAATCGTCAGCCAGTAGTTAACTCTTCTAGGTTAACTGGACATTTTTTTATAACCTAAGGACCAGGGTCCTGGTATACAGATCTCATTCAGTGCACCTTCTCACTTACCTTTCATGTAGTTCATAGGTCTCATCTACAAAGGAAGAACTTGGATTCTGAGTGTATCAATTTACATAGTGCATACCTGTCCTGAGTGGGTTGGTCATACCTAATGCTGATCATCTAGAGACACTTAAAATCCAGACTCTCTTAAAAAAAAAAAACCCAGAGTCAGTCAATTACAGAATTTTCTTTTAGGGCCCATCATCCTTTCCTTTCAATTTCAAGTTTCCTAATTAAATGCGTGAACAGAGAAACTGTGTTCTTGATAGATGTTACCTGTCATGGGTTGTAGTCCATAATGGAAAACATAGTTCTGTTTTTTTTTTTCTTCTGTTATACTTGTAAACCTATATCAAAGTAAGTAAGGTATAAACATTTTTAATAACAAGAACAAATAAGCAATAGAAGAGACGACTCGCTGGGCTTTGAGAGAACTTTATCACCATCAGCCCTGAAATAGAATGCACTGTTATTGCTCATGAATCCAGTGGCCTCTTAGCAGATAACAAGTCCTTCCTTTCAGCCACATCCTTTCTGATTGTTGCCTCTTCCACTTGAATCGAGCTGTGGTCTTCTTCTGTCTGCCCACATAGGTCATGGTCCTCTCAAATACAACATAGTCTTCTTTTTATGTCTGCTGAGACTGATCCTATAACACCAAGTAAATTTTTTATAAAGCTAATGAGCTCATGACAAACAGATCTACATTCTGCTTCCAGGATTTTGAAATTCTACTTTCCAGTATTTTTAAGACTGTTCTTAAAGTACTTTCTTCTAGTGCATAAGAAATAGATATTCATCACAAATAATTAGAACATAGAGTTTAATAGACTAAAATAACAGTTAAATAGAGAGATAAAAATATAGAAATATATACCTTTTCCAGAAAACAGCAGAAACACACTGTACATTCAGTTAACTCTTTTTTCTACTAAACCACATTCCACTTTTTTCTTGCAAATCAATTACTTTTCATACAAGCAAAAACATATATTTACTATGTAGATATAGCAAAATTACTTTTACTATTGTTGGGTATCTGGGTTGTTTCTAGTTCTCCACTATTATAAATGTTAATGTTCATAGTTGCCTTTTGCATCATGAGAATTAAACATTGATATATTTTTCTAAGTCTGCTAAGAAAACCATTCTGTCTTCTAGAGTTGGGGGTGAGGGTTTGGTTACCTTCTTTCACTATGAAGTACAGGGAATGGTGCTTTGGGAAACTAGAAAGTGGTTATTTCTTCTGACCTGGAGCCTGGGTTCACTGTGAGGGCCTGTCCTCTTTCTTCATCTCTCTGTTTGGGAGGAAATGGTGCTAATCGTGCTCAGCCTTCTAGAAACTACTCCAGTGCTCCATTTCTTTTTTCCTTTTGTGGTGGCGGGGGGGGGGGCACTTTGTGTCAGAAGGTAGAGAATGAGAGGAAGGGAAGACACAAGGGACTGAGCCTGACAACACAGAAAACGCTGACATAAATTAATCAAACGAGGCATCTCACAGGATTGAATTAGTTCCTGATTTATGGTTGTAGCGCAGCGGCCGCCAGGCCATTTCTTCATGCTCATCCGCTGTTGCCCCTGATTTATGTCAGCGTCTCAGTGCATTGGCTGACTAGGGATCCTTGTAGGATGGATGGAAGGGAGAGGGCTGCTCCAATACCAGCCAGCCCTAGTCCAATCTTCATTCCACCCCTCAGAGTGCAGGCCCATCTATCAACTTCATTGTTTGCCTCATAAACTCAGTCTCTGCTTCTTTAGGCTCTCTTATGTTGCTATGGAAGCTGGGATGGCGACAAAGGGAAAAAAATCCTTTTTTTTTCTTTTACTTACACATTCTTGGAGATTCTTAGAACTGGACAGGATTAAAGCTAAGCTGGTGCCGACATTTCAGGTTATTACTGGCAGGGAGTTGCCCAGGGAGTTAGTCTCCTCAAGTTACTGCTAATCTTTGTAATGAGAGACCCCTGGGGGTGATTTGTAAGATGATGTGGTTTGAATGTTGGTGCCCTCCTCCTTTGGGGAAACCATTTACCACTGCAACATTTCTTTGTAGGAAAAAGATTTTTGGGGACACTTTGCTGCTCACTCTAGAAATCTATCTGTGGCCCAGTGGATGTTCATTCATTCATTTGCTCCTTCATGTTTTTTCCTTTGAGTTCTTACTATGTGCCATAGGCTGATTCCTGTACTTCTGTCTATATTCTCTCTCTGAGTCCCAGTCTCCAAGGATTTTGTGGTCTATGGGGGTAGACAGACATAAAACATATTATCAAATAAATAACCATATGATTATAGATGTATAATTGCTAATGATAATAATTCTGATAAGTGAATTCAAAGTTATATAGAGTATTTCTAATTTATTTAAACAAACATGGAAGAAGTTAACATCTTTGGAATTCATACAAAACATTCTTTTAAATGTATTAAGAGTAGGTGTTTTCTTGTTCATTTGTTTGTTTTAAGCATAGATTTGGTTGTTGGAAATGGCTAATGTTAGCTGGAAATAAGCCTTAGAGTAAGGTGAAAGATCAAGTTCACTAATAATAACTTTGGTTCAGAATTATCTAAGTGATGTTTTGTTATCAAAGCATGGAACTCTTTTTTTTTTTTGATTAGCCGTGAAGTGTTATGATTATAATTTCCAAATCTATATCTCAAGCAAAAGAGTCAGCATCTCTAAAACTCATTTTTCTCATTTCTGAATAGTATCTACCTCATAAAATTGTTATTAAAATGAAATGAAATAATGTATTTAATACATTTAGCACAATACCTGGCATCTAGTAGGTATTAGACAAATGTCTGTTATTATTTTATTGGTTTATTTATCTCTAGTACAAATATTTCTCCTGTGTTTTAGAATCACATATTGTTTATTGGATATCACCAACTGGAAATCCTACAGAAACTTCAAAATCAGAATATAAAAATATTGGACGGATTGTCTTTTCACTCAAATCTACTACTCTTGCTGCTTGCCCTAGATCAATGAATCGCCACCACCACCTACACAGACACCTAAGTGAGCAGTCTGATACAGTCTTCCACCACTCCATCCCATGAATCTAGCTTCCAGCCATACTGAACTCTTGCTTTCTCCACCCTGCCATGCTTTCCCTCCCTTGGAGCCTTTATCCACATCGTTCCCTCTGCCTGAAACACTCTGTCTTCCCTCATTTCAACTATTTATCTCCTATGCAACCTTCAGGTCTCAAGTAGAAGTCACTTTTTCCCAGAAGCTTTCTTTGCCCTCCATACCTTTCTTATGGGCTCCTTCTGCGCACCCCATGCTGACTTGTACCATTCCTATTATAGCACTTAGCATATCATATAGTAAATAACTCTATTTTTTGGTACTGATCCATGATCTCTATGATGCAGTAACTGTCATATTCAGCACACTTTATTCCCAGTGTCTTTCATAGATTGAAGAGTACGTGCTTGGTACTGCACTACTGAATGGATGAGTCTATCTTCAAAGTCCATTCCAATAGAGAAGAGTTTCAAAAATAATTCAAAGGATATTTTAAATTAAAAGAGATATAATCTTCCAACTGAGTTCAAAGCATCTGCACATACATGCTATTTCCATACAGGGGCTTATGCTGTGCATTCAAATAAGTACCACGATTCACATTTTATGGAAGGAGCAGACCAACATTAAATCTATTTCCATGAATTTTTCCAAGAATGATAAAATAAGCCAACTACACTTGTAGTAGCTAGATTCTAGCCCCTGGCCTTCTCCTCAGCATTACACCTTCTTCACCTCTTCTCTCCCCTGAGGTTGTTCTTATATCCTGGGAGAAGATCAAACATTCTTCTAGCCCCTCATCGTTGGCTATTTCTTTGACATCTTTCAAGAATTTCAGTGTTAAAAAGCACTTTAAAAGTTTTGACCTCTTCTCCTGGGAGACCAGATCTTCAGAAGAATTCTTCACCAAACCTTTTGGAAAAGATAAGCAGCCTTAGACTTTGCAAAATTTTCCCTACACAACCTGGCATAAGACACAAAAGCAAACAGTTAGAGCTTTTGGCTTCCTGTGGGATATTGATTTTCCCTCTCTGCTACAGCATTTTCCTCATCCTCTTGGCATCCTCTGCAAAAATGAAACTTGAGATTTGAAAAACTGAAAATACTGAAAGTGACAGGTTATTCTGGTGTCATGGGTTATGTGGGAAGTCCAGTGCAGAGGGGCCTGATGTAGCACACCATTGCCCTTCAGGGGTCGTTGAGTGGCCTTTCAGACCATGGATAAGACTGAGGTAAATAATAGGCATTAGGAAGGGCAAGATAAAAGCCTTCTGGACAAGCGGGTTAGAAGAGCATCAAGAAGTAAACTTGGTGAGATAATGGAAGACAGAGATAACGGTCCCAGAAAGCAAACAGGAAATACCTTCCTGAGTTCCACTTGTGACAACAAAGTAGGGAACTGTAGACAAGTGGAAAAATGAGTTTGGATGACCAATTCTTAAGTAAAACAATAAGCTAGATGGTCAACTTTGTTCCCCCCAAATCTCATCATCCATTTAGCCTATGTCAGCGAGTGACTTTCACATCTCCTGCTAGTGAGTTTGCCACAGTCAAGGCTAATTGGCTGTGCCCATAGTTTAGCCCCATCCCCATAGTCTACTTCAAATTCTATCTTACAAAAGCAAAGACAGGAGGGACTCTTGCCTAATGCTCAGGAACTCTATTTTCAGTTCTGTTTGCTGCCTAACTGACTTTAACTTAGCATCCATTTTCTATTAACAAACAGAATTCTTGCTCAAGATGTCTGTTTCTCACCTCGCCCTCTGATTTTGAGTACTGAATTGGGTTCGGTACCAAATTGGGTAGTTTGACAACTGAATCCCTATACTGACAACTTCCCTAATACTTTAATTCCCTCCTAGATCTTACATCCCTTCTGGATTGTGCATTCTCCCTATTGGTTGAAATTTTTGTGTTACTTCCTGTGGTCCTATTCCCCCAACCACATTACCTACAACTGCCTAAGCCAACTGCCTATTTGCTGTTTTATTCCTTAGATTCTTTGTCTTTAGGTCATACCAGACTCCCAACCAGGGCCTAATCATTTCAGGGGAAGGATTTCATCATAGATTTTATTCCCCATCTCATTGCAATTACATGAGTCATGCCCTGTGCCTGGACATTTGACACTGGTCTTCTCTGCTTTTCAAAGTGATCATTTAGCCTAGTTGCACAAAAGATCTGTACATTATCTTCTGACCTATATTTTAAACTGCCCATTGGACAGTTCTACTTGCATTGATTATAGGCAACTCGAACTCCCTGTTTATAAGCCTGAATGAATCACTTTCCTTCAAAATCTGCTTCTCCTCTTCTATCCCCTTTGGGTTAATGAAACCACCATCTGACCACTTACTCAAGCCAAAAATGTGGGAGTCAACTTTGACTCTTTCCCCTTCATGACCTATACCCTAAGTTATCTACTCCTGTCTGTCTATGCTTTCTTCATGAGTGAGTTCATCTAATCCTACAGCTTTAAATATTATCCATAGTTTGATGAGACCCAAAACACAATGAAAAAGAACATGTGTGTGTGTGTGTGTCTACTTGAAACTTGATACCTGACTTGGATATCTGTCCAGTAAGCATCTCAAACTTAACATATTCAAAACAGAATACTTGCTCTCTGACCCCAGCACCAATCTGTTCTCCTCACAGTCGTCTCCCATCTCTGCAAATGGAATCAGCATATTGCTTAAAGCCAATGTCTTATAGTTAACTTTAATTTCTCCTTTTTTTTAATACCCCTCTCCTCCACATTCAATCCATCAGCAAGTCCTCTTGATTCTTCTCCTGAATACATCCTGAACCTGTCCACTTCTTTCAGTCTCCATTGCCACAATCCAAACCCCACTACTAATATGATCTGGACTATTGAAATGGCCTCCTAACTGGTATCTTTGTTTTGTTCTTGCTCGTCCACCATCCATTCTGCACTCAGCAGCTAGAATGACCTATTAAAAATGAAATCATATCATATCATTCTCTGACTTTAAATCTCCCAATAGCTCGCAATCTTATTTTGAATGACAAGACAGTCCCATCTCCACTGCCCTGCCCTTCCTCACGAGGTTCCAGTCACCCTGGCCTCTTTCTCTTGTTCATGTTATAGATGCTCTGCCCTCTGCCTGGAATACTCTGCACCCAGACTTCTACAGCCTGGAACCTGATTGTCATTTGAGGCTCAGCTGAAATGCACCATCTCATTGAGTCCTGATAAACCAACCTAAATCAGTACCCTCCCTCTGAGCACTATCTTTCACATCAACCTATTTTATTTTCTTTGCAGAATGTGTTGCTCTCTGAAAACATCTTGTTTGTTTATTTATTTGTGAATTATCTGCTTCTTTCCACTGAAATGTGCGCTCCAAGGGAACAGGGGCTTCATCAGCCTGACTGAGCACTGTACCCTCAGTGCCTAAACATAGTAGGTTCTTTATAAATATGTGTTCAATTAATTAATTGATTAGTTAAACAATCCCTATATTTTTGCTTGTTAAATTGTTGTTATTTTATTTTTTCCTGTAAACAATAGTTTAGCTGTGTTTAGAATTCTCAGATAATGGTTAAAGGTCCTAAATGCTTTATGTTTCCCATTTATCACTTGCAACAGTCCTAATGAGGCGAGTGCAGATATTTCTGGGTATTGATGGAGACACTGAGCAAAGATGTTAAGCTAATTGTCTAAGGTCATTCAACTGCCCAGTGACTGCACCGGGATGCCACCAAGGGGAGTCTGCATCAGGAGTTCTCCTTTCCAGCCAGTCACTGCTGACGAGGGGGCCGCTCACTATTGCTCTTTTGGGTGCAGGCTGTCCAGCCTCTGCCTCCAGGTTTTCGGCAGGATCCAGCTCCTTCTAGATGGAAGGAGCTTGTGGCCCCAAGTTGCCCTTGCCTGTTTCCAGTCTCAGCTTCATCAGCCTGTGGCCTCCGCCTCCTCTAGAGCTGCAAGGTAAAATACATAACACTGGGTTCAATTTGATTTCAGATAAAAAAACATATCATTATTTTTAGTGTAAGTACGTCCCACGCATTTAGTCTGAAACTCAAGTTTAACTGTACATCCTGTATTTTTATTAGTTAAATTGGGAGACTCTACCCTCAACTCACTGGTGTATTTATGTTGCTTTTTTGATCCACAAGATATCTGGCTTGTTTCCAAGATTGACTATCATTTATTTTGAAAGGAAAACTTACATATAGTATTAATTATCACTGGGTCTTTAGAATAGAGAGTGGGGGTTATTGTGTGTATTTGCTGTACTGCTTTGATTAGAAGTCTTCATTTTCAAAACAAAACTGTTTCTCAACCTTTTGTGACTCTTTCCCTCCTTATAAGCAGAAAACTCACACAATGTTCCTGATTTTTTCATAGCCCACCAGCAAAAATTATTTTATTTAGTTTTAACGTTTGATGCTAACATAAAAATGGTGTTTGTTTTGCTTTCCAAATATAAAATTGTGATAAGACATACTTTTCTTCAAATTACATATTCCACCATTTTAACAAGATGAGTCTCAAACCTTTTCTTTAAAATGAATCTTAACTAGACCTTTTCCAAGAAACCTTCCTGGGTTCCTTCAGGGAGAGTCCATTGCTCCCTCCTCTGGACCACAGCATACTTTCTGATCCACCTGTCAACACCTATTGACAGAGTTGTCCTGTGTATTTTTGAACCAATTGAACACTGAGATGCTCATGGCAGACTTTTTTTTGTTTTCGCTTCCATATTCCCAGTCCCTTGAAAATCTAATAAATATGTGTTCAATGATCCTACTAATAAATGATTACAAGAATAATGAAAGGCAATATTATAGCAGCAAAACTCATATCCAGAGCAAGAAACAATTGACTCCTCAGAGTTAGATTTTTGACTGAATATTGGCAGAAATTAGTGGCAACCAGTCGCCCAGTTTTGTTGCTCTCATCTGTGCGTGTTATATATCTTTGTTTGACTTTTAAACTCAGGAAAAGAGCATTTAGTCTCTTTTCTCATGTAGTTTTTGTAAACTAATTGACAAAGTGGTTAAGAAATTAGCCTCTGGACCCAGCCTGGTTAGGTTCAAATCCAGACTCCATCACTTTCCAGCTGGGCAATTTGGGAACGTTGCTTGACCTCTGTGTGCTTCATTTTCCTTATCCGTAAATATGGGATAGTAAATGTCACATTCTCATGGGGTTCTGGTAATAAGTCAGTGGGTTACTATGTGTAAGAACTTATCACTATCCCCAGAACATAATAATGAACTCGATGTTCGCTATTAGACCATACAGGCCTGCATGGTCCAACTCCTGTTTGCAGCATTGATTTTTACTTTTGGAATCACTGCTGGTTTCTGAAGGTCTCTGGAAAGATGTGGCTCATGTGCTCTGGGCAAGATAGAGCAAACCAGAGCTTGAATTTCCATTCACCCTGAGTTTCCTGTGTTGTAGCATATTTTATATTTCCTTATGTTGTTACTTGCAGTCTTCTGTCAGCCTGGCCTCAGTTTTGTCCCGTAGACTTTCAGCTTTCCTTGTTTCCTTGTTCTGCCATTTTTTTTTCACTCATTGTTGATCACTGTTTACCCCCAAACACCATTTCCTTGAGCATTGGACCACAATGAAACCTTCATGCCCAGCTCTTTCTGACCATCTAGTCAGAAAAACAGGATGATACTGCTGGAACCATCTTCCCCACTTTCCTTTTCATTCACGGACTCCTCATTCCCAATTTCTCACAGCTGACCTTTTGGAGGCCGTTTTGCTAATATCTTTTTCTCCAACATCAAAGCATTCTCATTATGGGAGGAAAGAACATCCCTAGCATTTCTCCCTGATGCCAATGCTGCTATTGTACAAGCCAGGGAGTCCTTTCACCTGGCTGGCCCCAAGGACAGTAGAAGTGACATAGAATGTTCTGGCTCCCACCCATGGTGCAGGGAAGTCTCTTCCTATTTTTCTTACTAGCACAGGCAGCATAGCTGAACCACTTCTCACTTTTTTCTGTGAGAACTTTTTGACATGCCTTCTAGTTTTCATATATTCTTTTAAAAATACAGAAAGATAAGTGAACCTAATACCCTAAGGGGGAGACTGTTTTCTGCAATTTCCTTGGGAGAGGGAGCAAGAGTAAAATGAATGAATGAGTGAATGAACAGAGAGATAGGGGTGTGAAGAAAAAGGACAAGTCAAAAAAACATGCAAGTTTCTGGTTGAGATGACTGGGTAGATGGTGTAGAAACCAACTGAGAAAAAGAAAACTGGAAAAGAAGACAGAGTATGAGGAGTTAAATGATAGACATGCTGCATTTGAGTTAACTGTGGCAGAAACATCTGGGCTGAAGCAAGTTTGGGAGCCTCCAGCATGTGGGTGATCGTTGATAACCCAAGCATGAAGCCGTCATCCTGGAGGTTCGGCAGAAGGAGATAGGGCACTCAAGGTGAAATCTGGGGAAACACCAACATGCAACTGGGATTTTTTTAGGAATGGGAAAGCTTGGGTATATTTGTAGCCTGAGGAAAAAGGTAGAGAAAGAAAGTTGTTGGAAGAAATTCCCAAAGACATTGCTAGCCTCTGGAATGGGCCTCTAACAAGGTCCACTGTGGTCAGATCTTTGGGCCCAAATTAGAAAGTCATCAGCTGTTAGATCTGCTTGGAATTCAACTGAGTTAGGCAAGAAAATAGGATTATGTTTACTACTAATACCTAACATGAGTCCAGTGGTTTCATTTATTTATTTTACATTTCTCAACAACTCTACAATTTAAGAATTATTAACCCATTGTGAGAGATGAGGGAAACAAACAAATAGGTGAAGACCCGATGGGTGAGGACACATGCCAAGTGACACATCTAGTTAGTGCCAGAGGAGGTTCCCAGCACCACCACCCAACTCTAAATCCCACCACTGTTAAAGAAGACACTGTGTACTTTTATGCTTTCTCAGCACCTATTCTAAATCATTTGTGGCTGCTTAACTCTCTTACCTCTTGCTTCTATGTGCTGATATTTTACTATTCTGATGAGAACCCTAGACTGATAATGAAAGGACAGGGAAGACAAAACACTGGGGAGAAAAATGCAAGCCTATTTGCCATTAATCACACACTTTTCTTCTAGATAACATGCAAACGATGCAAAGGCAGTGATCCAAAACAATGCCAATACTCATTGAACAGAATTGCTAAGAGGTTTGAATGCTTCCCCCAAAGAGGACAGGTCTAGTAATTGCAAATGAGTTTAATCTGTTTCACATCTGAATTATCCTGGGCTTAGTATCCAAATTAGTTTGCTTCTTGAGTTTGTCAGGTCAGTCTCCTGCACACTCTCCCTTGTCAAGGGGGAAGGAAGTCTGATGGAGAGCAGGGCATGGCTTGGAGCCAGTCTGCTTATCAAGCCGGTATGTACTGCACACATATGCACTCTACTCAAATAGGATTTTTCTTTGCAAATCTCCTGCCACCCCCATCTCTGCTCCCAGCAGAAGTAATTGTTCCTTCCTCTGTACTCCCACTGCATATGCCAATATTATTATAATATTAACTATGTCACACATGGAGTAGTGTTAAGAGTTAAGCATACAAACACTTCCTAGGCTTGACTCAGGTTAGCCATCATTCGCTGTATGACCTCGGATAGGTCATTTAACCTCTACGTCCCAGCTCCATCACTTATAAAATGGAATATTATTAGTTCCTACCTCACATAGTTCTTACGTAGATTAAATGAGTTAATACGTGTAGGGAACATATAACAGCTCCTGGTACCTAGGAATTACTACATAAATGTTAGTTATTATCCTTAATTTCTTTAAAACACTGCTTATTCCACTGAACTGTGAGGATCTTACAGGCAGTGATCATTCCTTAATTAGTTTATATTTTTCCCTATAGCACTATCTGAAATAGAAGAGATGTTCAGTTACTACTGGTTGGAGGAAGAGAATGACTACCATCTTAAGTGACTCACGCAGTGTCTGACAGTCGCTGACCTGAGGGAATGAATGAATACAAAGCTTGTGGGATAGTGGCTGATGCAGAGCAGGCAGAAATTAGAAAACATTTGAACTTGTGGGAAGTCTGAAGCTCTAGGTTCAGACACAAAGAGGGGATGAGTACTTCTCGAAACCCAGGTAAGCACCAGATGATGTGTTTGCCCGAGTTTGATGAAACAAGACTCCTTATGCAGGCAGCTTTTTCCCCAGGCTCCTGGCCACTGCACTGGATGCTGGGGCTTCTGGGAGAAGGGTGGGGGCCTCTCCTGAGCCCAGTAAATTGGGTCCTTGTGGTTCAAGAAAGCAGAATAGTCCACAGGACCCGTTTGCATAGCCTCAGTGCCACAGCCTTGTGATACAAAAGCTGCTGTCCTCCAGCAACCAGAGAACGGACTTCCTTTCGCTGAAGCCTCTGCAAGCTCCTTTGGTGGAGAGCCGAAGCCATGTGGCTGCAGCTCAGTTCTCTCTGTGAGTGTTCTGGCTGCGACCAAATCACAAATATGTTTTGCTCTGAGCACGTTCCCCCTTAATTTTAAATGTATATGTATTTCAAGGGAAATTAAATCCATGAGTTTCTAGTTCATTTACCCTTAAATCATTAAAATGCTGTTTAAGAACATTAGGCACCCAAGGAGCTTTACAAGCCATTCTAATAAGCATTTGAAAGACTCTTCTCCGCTTAGCAACAGTTTCCTCTGGAGCAAATGGACATGGAGTTCCACAGGATGCAAGTTTGGTTTGGGATTCTGAATCAATGTTTTATATAAGGCAAGAGACCCTAAACCTAGTGAAATACACACTCCTCTCAGTACAGGGAGGGTATAAAAATAATTCTGCTCCTTCTACCAACTGTGAGTCTAAGAGAGGGTCTTTCTTGTACCCCTGGAATTCTTGAGGGATAAACTGAACATGAGGTAACAATTACAGAGCCCTGAGTGCACTCTAGTCACTGGGCTCTCTGCCTTAATGTCCCTGACCCTCCAGCAGTGCAGGACGAAATTGTCCCCATTATTTGAATGAAGCTTAGAGAAATGGATCTTATTACCTGAGGTCTCAACTGGTGGCACTGGGATCTACATTTCTGACTATGAAGTTCTTTCCCATCCTACTCACCTTGGACATTTTCCTTGGATAAGAGTTCCAGTTGACTTTTTAGAACACCTACCACATGCCCAGAACTTTACCAAATAATCCATTCACTACTTATTCATGCATTTGAGGGATATGTGTTACAAGTCTCAGTCCTAGACACTAAGTTAATACTTTTAGTAACCCTGCAAGAAAGGCACGATGGTTTCCATTTCACACACGGGAAGGGGAGTGAGGCATGGGAAATCAGGCTCAGGGGTTAGTTACTTGTCCAAAGCTACCTGTCTAAGTTGAGAACCCTTTGTCACTCTGCCATTGCCTCTCTCTCTACAAGTGATGTGTCCCAGGCAAACGGTTCCCTGGTGTCACCACACTGTAGCTGCTCTGATTTGGACAACTTCTTTTTTAGTAGCAACTTGGTCTGTAGTCACTTAACAAAGGGGCACGTTAGCTCATATAGTTGAGTGTCTTCAGAGCCCTGCCCTTCCTGGAACTGGCAGAATGACTGCTATGTCTTAAGTTAAAATGTTGGGGATAAGATATTGGCCCCTTATATGTAGAAGGAGAGGGGCAACCTTATTCAGTGGATTAACAGGAGAGAATTTATCCACATCACACAGACACTAAGTTGAAAGCCATAGGGCAGATTTGTGTGTGCGTGTGTGTGAAGAAGACCAGCCCTGAGCTAACATCTGTCGCCAATCCTCCTCTTTGCTGGGGAAGACTGGCCCTGGGCTAACATCAGTGTCCGTCTTCCTCTACTTTACATGGGACGCCACCACAGCGTGGCTTGACAAGCGGTGCATCTGTCCGCGCCCAGGATCCAAACCAGTGAACCCCAGGCCTCGAAGCGGAGCACACGAACTTAACCGCTATGATACAGTGGGGGGCGGCCCACTGTACAGTAGGTTTTTAATGAAAGTGGCTGGGGTTGCTGTGATTGCAAAAGCAAAATGAAATTTGGGAGGGGATAATGGTGCCTACTCATTTAAACAGGAGCTATTATTTCTCTGTCTCATATAATTAGAGCAGAGTTAAAAGAGATGGCCACTTCTCTGGACTACTAAGGATAAAAAATGGATGGGAGAGCACTCTGAAATTAAATGGAGTCTTTCCCTCAACACCGACGCCTACATGTTTGGAGAAAAGGGAGCCACTAGAGGATGCTGTCCAAACAGCCAAAGAGATGGAGAGGAGGCAGTGCACACCACATGTTGAAATCGACGGAAGAAATTCATCCAAGGGGCATTGCAACTGTCTGCAACCTTCAAACAATTGCTCCAGAATTGCGCCCTCCTGGGAATCTTTTGTGGACATGCACTTTCAGCTCGGATAAGGATGAGGATTTTGATTTCTTCACGGGACTGAAGAGAGAGAAGTTTTCACTCCTGAGTACCATATCATATTTCAACAGCACGTGCCTCATGACCAATAACTTTCAGGTTTATTACATTTTCTATCCACCTAAGTTTTATCCTATAGTCATCACAGTACAAACTTAACCTTGACCATAATTCAATGGTCCCAGAATATTTTATAAACCAGTCTTCCAGGAACATGTCCTGAGTACCTTCTGACATTTGCACTGTGTTGTAAAATGAGACCCCAAATTAAAGAAAGCATAGCTTTTGGCCAGGTTGCTTATTATCTAAAATAATGAGAGTAGCAAGACACATAAAAGAAATGGAAACACAAGAAACATTCTAAAAACCAGCATACAAATAAATATAATTAGTATTACTGCACTGCTATCATCTTACATTTGGAGAGCAATTTTCAAACAGTTTTCACATATGTAGCTGGTGTCATCTTGTCTTCATAACAACCTCATGATTTAGGAGAGCCTTTATCATCAACACATTCTTCTATAGAACTGTAAACAGAGGCTCCAGGTGGTCAAGTCGAGATCACAAGGCTAGTTACTAACAGGGTCAGGACTCAAACTCTGCCTTCTTTTTCTGAATTGAAAATGCTTCCACCACTGTGAGATGCTTCTTGGTTTTCAAGATCCATACCAGTGAAACAGACTAATTCTTGAGTTTCAGTAAGGAAACGAGGGCATGTACATTAAGCAAATTAAGTTCAGGGCAGAATAGGAAAGGTACACCAGCCTCTGGGACATCTCTTCAGCTCACCTGACCACTGACCCTCTGTCTTCTTCCTTTTGGCTGTAACTGTAACGGTTCCCGCATGTGGATACTGTCAAGATGAAAACCACAGCTATTTACCATCAAATCTGTTTTGGTATAGCCAGTAGTGGGTGAGTTCCTAAATAAACCATCAGTGGCAGTCCCCAGATCCACAGCCTCTCTCGCTGGACTGCCAGCGTTGATTAATGAGGGGAGGTTTGCTAGTCCCTCAGCCAAGACAAGATGGATTGAGACACAGGCCATTTTCTTTTTTTAAGCAAACATGAACCAGGGCTGCTGTAATTCAGCAGTGTTCCATTTTATCTTCATATCAATAAAACCTCACAGAAAAACACTCCAGTAAGCTGAGGGTAGAGTCAGTTGCCAGTTCATCACCCCGAGAGTGCTTCCTCCTCAGCCTCGCTGGCCAGCCCTGCACTTCTCGCTGCTCTCGGGATATGCCCTGGTTTTATCGGCTGCAGGGCCATCTGCAGGCCTCTCAGGCTCCAGTCTGTAGAGAGTTCTCTCTAGCTCTCTTTTTTTCTTTCTTCCAACTGAGGTGTTTTGCAGGTCCTTTCTCTCCCCTCTACCCTGCCAAGATCCAGGTGTGGTTGAGAGGGAACTGACTGAAGTTCAGAGTGGAAGAAAAAAGAAAAGAGGCTGGTAAAATGTGGACTCTCCCTACGGGCTCCGGTGGGAAATTCTGGTCCTGCCCTTCAACATTTTAGGAAGAGATCAAGCTGTGGACAGGAGATGTATATAGCATGATTTTATGCAAAAACAAAGAGACCTCCTCTCCTGGGGCTAAAAATAGTCAGACTTGTCTGTTTGCTGTTTTCCCTTATCTGGCTAGGAAAAGTGTCACTGAAGGGCCAGGCGCTGTGCTGGGTTTTGAAAATGTTTCCCCAGCTTTCGTTGTACTGTTTTTCAGCTTTATGTACTCTTGTGTCAAAATATTATTTATATATTTGGTGTTTGCTTTGTATGTATTGAAATCCCACAATAGACACAGAGTTGCGCTTGTCGAGGATAGGAGATACAAAGCAGTATAAGAGCCACACCTTCAAGACAAGATATATATATATATATCATATATATCATAAATTCATATACATATACTACCTACATATATAATAAATATGTATATGTTGATTAAGTTAATAAGAATCAAATTGCAATACAGCATACATATCAAACTTCTTAGTTTGATATAACTTACATGAAAAGCTGTTTCTGGTATGTGGTAAGCCCTCACTATTAGCTGGCGTAGAGAACTTTTATGGACGCCCTAGACATTTTCCCTAAGCTGACTTACCAGCCTAAATTCTCACTATATCTGTGCAAACAAAGTCTCTCTGCTGACCATCAGTCACAGTTCTTTCACACCTCCACTGTCACTTGGTTCTCAGGTTGTCTTCCTCACTCTTCTCCACCTACTGGGATTCTCATCTTCTAGGACTTAATTCCACCTTCATTGCGAATCCTTTCTATAATCATTTCAATTCAAACAGCTCTCTTCCTCCTCCAAATTCTAATGACATGCATGCCATTTGACAACTCTTCTACTCAATTCTTGAACTTTTGTTTTAAAACTTGTCATTTATCTTTTCCTTTGATTTTATGTCATATCTCTGCAATTGGCCAGGATTTCTGCCTCCAACTTTCTGACTCTCCCAAGGCCACAGAGACATGAGAAAACACAGGTGTGCACTGGCTTGCCAGAACTTCCTCCTGTGGATTCCCTTTAGTTAAATTAAGAAATGAAGAGAAATGGAAGGCAGGGGCTATGATATTGCCATTCAGCCCACTGCCTGCTCCTCACTGGGCCTGTGCCTCATTTCCGTTAGGCTCGATGTACCTGGGCCCGGGCTGTTTCCGGGCAGGTCCAGTGCCGTGGAGAATATGGCAGCCTGCTTGCTCAGTAAGGCGAGCCATGTGGCACTGCAGCGCTCCATATACTCGTTGGCTTTGTCTCCCTCTAGTACTTCATCAGACTTCTCCAGACGTCTTCCTGGAATGAATGTATGTAGTGTCTACTCGTGGTCTCAGCATATCCTTTCAGGATGGAGATAAGTCCAGTCAAGGCTACTCAGGCTTGGAGGATCCTGGGCCAAATCAAGGAGGGGTCCTTTACCAAGCTATTGGTCCAAGAAGACACTGCCGGAACAGGAAACTGAAAGATTGGGTATCAGAGAAGATGGTCAGGAGGCAAAATATAAGGTAAGACTGCCCATCAAGTTAGTGGGCCAAGGCAGCAAGAAGCCCACCTTCAAAACAAGGATCAGAATAGGATGGACATAATGAGACAAGGTATGCTTAGCTCCAAGGGAGATGCAGGGGTGATGTGGCCAGCAGGCTAGTTTATGGCAGAATCTTTCTAATGGGTTGGGATCTGTCTATTCTGGGACAGGAATTGGGAGCCAAACATTAATGCCTGACATACAGTAAGTGCTCAATTATTATTATACAGTCATGCGTCACTTGACATGGGTAAGTTCTGAGAAATGCATTGTTAGGTGATTTCATTGTTGTACCAACATCATAAAGAGTACTTACACAAACCTAAATGATATAGCCTACTGCACATCTAGGCTATATGGTACCAATCTTGTGGGACCACCACCATATATGCAGCCCATCATTGACCAAAACGCTGTAATGCGGCACGTGACTATATTGTTTCTTCTCACCCTGCCCAACGGCCACCAAGGCTGTGGGAATGGTTGCTCACTCTGGACAAATTCACTTAGCTCCTTTCAGTGGAACTGGCTGGGTAGGCTCAGTTCTGTTTATCATAAATTGAGAGATCTGAGGACAAGGTATCATTTGTGGCTACACATTTCATGTTAAAGTTTCCTAAAAGTTCTCTGGTGAGTATAATTTTGAATTCCTGAAGTAAATAAAGTGTAATAGAGCACACAATCCCTCTGTTGGGTTTATTTAAAAGATAAAATGTCAGTAAATCAGTGTCTGCCTTCCTCGAGCCTTTACTCAGCCAAAATGGGCTTTTGATACCCAGTTTTTTCTCCAGTTTGTGTCCTCTCTTTGATTCTCTGTTTCTAAGATAAGACTGAAACCACAGGGTACCAAGAAGGAGGCCATGTGACAAATGTTTCACAGAACACTAGAACACCACTGAAGATAACTCGGGGTGCCGGGGAACACTGAGAACTGGAATGCTGGAATGGGTCAGGGTGGGGACAGAGTCTTGAGCTTGTTTTGCGACTGGGCTGGAGGACAATGCCTTTGCAAGCGATCCCACAATGGTGGGGCCATTCCATATGCCAGAGAGGACAGATCACTGACTACTACTGTAGGAGATTGCGACAATGTTTGCAAATATTTGCCTTCCTTCTCTGTGGAAGAATGAATTATTGCTTCCCTGTTGAATTCAGGAGTGGTCACATGACTTGTTTTAGCCAATGAAATATGGGCAGAAATGATGCAGGAATGTGTCAGAATGTTCCAAGCAGAAATGTTAATTCACTGTGCCTTTCTCGTTCCTCTAATGTGAGACTGGCAACAGATCACTGAGAGGCTGCTTTGACAGTCCAGAGCGAGTGCACTGTGGAATGGACGAATGTGTACTCATGAGCAAGAAGCAGAGTTGCTTGTAATATCCTCTGAGATTCAGGGTCATTTATTATCGCAGTGTAACTTAGCCTGTCCTGACTGATATGTGCATTGTATCCCAGAGACCTGTGACCTCTCCACTTTCCACATGAGCCAGCACTCACTGCAGAGTACTCGTGGGAATAAAGCATCACATTCGGAAGTGCTTGCCAGAACACAGAGAATGTGCTGGTTTTGTTTTCAAGTGCCTAGATGTGAAGATTTTCTTTTTTTAAATATCCCTTGTGGTGTCATTCTGACTCAGGATCAGGCAGATACCTTAATTTGCTTTCGGTTAGTTTGGGAGTGTTTTGCAGAAGAGAGGGAGGAAAAGGCAAAAAAACTTCCTGAATCATTTTAGGAACTGGGGAATAATGCAACTATTTTTCTTGACAAATCTGTGATGAATGGAACGTGACAATGAGTGTGCAACCGTGGGTGTCATCACTTGGCCTAGTGCAAATCGATGGCAGGAGATGGTGTGTTGATGGCACTCCCTGTTCTCACAGGTCGTGTGAAAGGCCCACCTTCTAGACAGGAGCGAACAGGCACACCGTGCCTGTGCTGAGTTCTTTAGGACTCTCCTCCCTTTCTAAATAGGGGCTTTCACACCTCTCAGAGCTTATTTTTTGGAAATGAATCTGAGACACTTAGGAATACAGTATTTGTATTCTTGACTCCTTCCTTATAATTATTGTTTGCTGATGAGGTTTTTGTTTTGGGTTTCTCATCTAATGCTCTCATTTATACTTCGTTCTGAAACACCGATCATTTTGGGGTATCAGGGAGGGCCTTCATTTCAGGAATGGAGAAGTTTTCCCCACCTTTCTGAACTAAGTGTGCAGGACACTAGAGCCTGATAATCCAGCTCCATTGGTAAATCCCCAAATAAGGCCAGGCATCCTGCCCCTGCTTGAAACCGCTTGTCTCCACCTGTATCCTTCCCCAGAGCCAAGTTCCAAATGCACATTTAAGACAAAGCTGAAAGGTTTGTTTCCCTTTTCCCCTATTATTTTTCAATTTTCCCTGGCTCTGCACTTCCTGCTGGCCCTGACTGGAGACCTGAATACAGATCCTGGAGACATAGCCTCTTGCATCACCAGTGCCCCATGGGCTGGCAGAATGATTTGTTTTTCAAGATGTGCTTTTTTTCTTTTCTCATTTTTTTGGATCAAAGCAGAGGAGGAGGCGGTACCAGGTCTCAGGTTTTTGGAAAGTAAAATTAAATTAGCAAGCTAGGTGGACACACCAAAATTGGACAATTTAGATCCCGTTTTCATTGGGTTGTTTAGACAGATTGGTACAATTTTAGTTTGCAGTTTGATCCAAAGAGGGAGTTGATTACTGGCTCTGAAATGAGCTTCCTTCATTCCCTGCGTGAGCTGGTTGAGAAGATGCGTCTAGCAGCAGACGAAGGAAGCCTGCTAACCAAAAAGGGAGACAGGAAGAGACATAGAGGAGGCAAGAAGCAGGGAGCAAGGAAAAGTGGGAGGATTGGGGTATTGCTTATTACTGCCCAGTTAAGCCTGCTGGTGATTAACCTGGTAATAAAAGTGAACTTTGTGAGGCATGCCTGGAAATGAAAAGACAGCCCAATGTTGGGTATAAAACAATCTCCCTCTGCTTAGAAATTGACAGCTGATATTGTGTCCCCTCTGGGAGCCTGTGGGTGGCAGCCGGCCCGTCAGCATTCTGGATGAGCTCCTGCTGCAGCTGCCTGGTCCTGATGAACTACGAGATGCTTCCTTACAAACTCAAGAGGGCAAAAGTTTTCTCTGCAGCTTTTAATTTGCAAGATCTTGTGACGGTTTTTCATAATTATGACAGCCTGCCCATGGTGTCTGCGGTACACGGTGCATGCTCCGATTTTTTCTTATCCTTCAGCAAGAGCTATTTTGCTCATTAGCTTCAGTATGAGGGAGAAATTGCAGGCTCCCTCTGAAGATTTTGCCGTTGGGTGACCTGATAAGCAGAATGCAAATGTGCAAATGTAGCTGGAGCCCAGCATTTGCTACCTCATGGCTGTGAGGACGCATTTTTCTAACTGGTTTCACAGACTGAAAGATTTAAGGGTGAAAGGGAACAGGCCAACTGTGAGAGCTCCTGAAGGGGATTGAGAAACTTGGGGTTTCTGAGTTTTCTTAGTCTGGGCTCTGGCACAATATAAATTTTTTGGCCTCTGAATCAGATTTTTTGAGCAAAATATATACAACAACAACAAAACAAAATTCACTCTAATTTTGGTTTTGTTTCATTTTATGTCTGTGTGTGTGGTTTTTTTAATTAGAAAATAGATTTTTCTGCCTTGGGGGTTAAAATAGCCATTTACCCAAGGGATGTTATTTGGAAGACATCTTTTTAAACAAACATTGAATTTTACTCATAATTCTTTGTAGGTAGCCTTGTGGTGAATTATTATATATTGTTTTTATTTTATAAACAATTCAACAAAACTTTTTATTAGCTATGTGACAGATACTCGACTAAGAGATGATACAGAAACGTGGTTCTTGCTCCCAAGAAGCTCTCAGCCTAGTGGGATAATCAGATCAGCAAATGGAGATGCTTGAAACGCACATGGGAAGTGCTCTCATAGAGGTAGGTTCTCAGAATTATAGGAACATGGAGAAGGAGAACTGAAGGGCTATCCCTTCCTGAAGACAGTGATGGGAGAGCTGACTTGTGCAGGCTGAGGAATAGTCAGCAGGGTAGAGAAGGGGTTTCCGTAGGAATGTGGGCCTTTGGGGTGCTGCTAGAATCTTGAGATCAATAGAATGAAATGCAGGTAAGAGGCAGGGAAAGCAAAGAGATGAGGATGGGCATTAGGTGGTGGTCTTATAAAAATGGAAACTGTCTACCATAGAATTGGAAATTTTACCCTCAAGAAAAAAGGGAGACTGAAAAAATTTAAGCAGGGGAGTGATATGATCAGATTTGCATTTTGTAAAGAAGTTTGACAGCCAAGAAAATGGACTGGCAAGAAATTAATACTGGTGGCAGAGTGTCTAGTCAGTAGATATTCTGACTGGTTAAATAAGAAACAATGAGGGCCTGACCTTGGACAAGACCGTGAGATTAGAGAAGAGGGAAGTTTGAGAGATACTCGGTAAGTAGAACGGTCCGGATCTGTTAATAGCTTGGATATGGATGATGAGAGGGAGATGCAAGTAGAGGGAGTTCCCAAGATTCTAGTTCTAGAAATGGAGTAGATGAAGAGTCATGTTCAAAATGGGGACTGGAGTAGGAGGAACAAGCTGGGAGCAGGCTTGGGGGAAGACGTAGGTTTAAACTTGGATCTGTAGAGATGTCGAGTAGGCAGTTGAATAAATTTGAGTTCAGAAGAGAATTCTGGCCTGGATATAGACATATAGATGTATAGATTATATATAGTAGACTGATCAGCATAGTTGATGCCAAGGGTGTGGAGTGGATAAGGAACAGTGAAGTATAAAGTGAGAAAAGTTGAGGGTAAAGGAAGGAGTGTGGGGAGCACTCACATGAAAGAAATTGTAGAAGTCCAGGAGAGACGAAAGGAAGGATGTGGCCAAGAAAATAGGAGAAATTTTAGGAGATGATTTTATGCAAACCAAAGTAGGGAAGTGTTTCAAGGGTGGAGTGGTCAAAATTATCACTAAGAAGAAGACAGGTGATAGAAATTTATCTTTTAAATTTAGCTTTAAAAACTGGCCCTCCTTGGAGGTCAGTAGTGTGGTCAAAATGGAAACTAAATGACAGTGGGATGGAATAAAGGATGAAGGGAGTTAAGAAAATACAACACTGAATGGGAACCATTCTTGGGATGTGTCTCTGTGGAGGAAAGAGAAAGGGTGGTGCAGTAGAGAGAACAAAACAAACAAAAGCACAGGTGGAGACAATCGGAGTCCTACTTCCTACAGCCTCTTGATCTTTACTCCAACATCAAGGATGCCCCCATTCTCCTCCAATTCTCTACTCTAGACTTTAAGAGGACTCGCCAGTAGTATAAAAGGCAAATTTCTCCTCAAGTGCACATTCACAACATGACTTTTCTGTGGAAATCCTTAGCAACGTATACTAACTAAATAGTAAGATAAACCAAGTAGGACCTCGTCCCATCTTGCATCACGCTTCTGGAAAGACACAACAGCCAGTGCCGGTGCCCAGTTCTCTGAAAAAAGAAGATTGCAATTCAAAACATTGCAGTGCCTATGTCTTCTGTCTCCAGAAACCTAGATTCTTTCTTTTGTAAAACTTATCTTTTTACTATCCTTGTCACTTTCTTCCTTTCTCAAACTTCCCACTTTCACTCTTTCCTTCTTTTCTTTCCACCACTCACCTCTCAGTTTGGATTCATTCTCAATTCTTAATGTCCCTCTGATCCACTCATTATATTTTCAATAGTATTTTTCCTCTGATGTGCAGGAATTATTTCTCTGATAAATCTTTTTTCTGTTTAATTTTCAGGCTGCCTTTTAGGATATTTTAATGCTGATAATTAAAAATAACAGTAAGTGAAGGACACCTTTTCCCCAATGAATGAAGTTTCCCAAATATCTGGACAGAAAAAAAATGAAACTAAATTCTATGGGGAAGAATAGTCGTAATTGCATAATCTTTTATAAAAATAAAAGTTCCCAGTGATATGAGTGAGTGGTGAGGGCTAAAATCACTAAAACACACACTTTTATAAAATTTAGAGATAAAAATCAATGATTAGAAAGCATTTATCCGACCACTTATTTTGTCACTTTTTTTTTTTTTTTTTTTTTGCCAGATCAACCTATTGATGGCAACATCCTCCTTAAAAAAATTTAAATGAACTATATGGGGGATGAACACATTTGTGAAGGTGGTGACAATGGCGTCCATGCCCTTTCTGGTCTCAGGCTGCTCAGCAGCTGCCCTAAGGCACCTGACAGAAGGGGACCCTGAAGTGTTTGGGGCTGAGCACTGCCCTCAGGTTGGAGCTCTCGGGCTGCTGCGTCGCTTCTAGGTATTATCTCTGCAGGGCAACTGTGGTGACCACTGGGCCCTAATCCACCCCCTGCCTCCTAAGACTTGCCCCTCTCCCTTGGGTCCTCCAACCAAAGAGTAGGCACTTCCCTGTTTTCTTGGAAGAGCAGGAAAAAGTGCTAGCAGGTGAAAAACGTGTCCCCTGGGCTTACCTGTGTGTGCATCTAATTAAAAGGACTCATTTCAGTATCTAAATGGAACCTGGGTGTATGATATTGGACATCCTTGGGGCAGTCACCTTACTGTACTCTGCAGAGAGGAACTAGTATTCTTCCTTTTTTGTTCCTGCTTCTAACTTGGACAATAAAGAGAGGAGGAAATGGAGACCTAAGGAGAAAGGTATCCGTGGTGGAAGCTAGAGATATTTCTGACATATATCTGTCCTTCTGCTGTTAAACCAACTCTTTGGGAAGAAGAACTAGGTCAGGTAGTCTTGGACCCTTCAAAGAGAAGGGCTAGTGGCAGAAGGGCCAGTTCTCTGGGGAGGAAGAGACCTCTCAAGGGACCAAGCCTGGGTGCAGAGAGCTTTTCCGCAAACCGCCAGGAAGTGACGCCAGAAGTGGTTTAGAATGGACTCCACGCACCAGGAGACACAGGCTCACTGCGGGGAAGCCTGCATGCCCTCAGCATCCCCAGCACTTGCTTCAGGGTAATTGCAAAGAGCTGGGTAAGACTTGAGCTTGCCATTGAGGCAGCTGGGTTCCCTTCTCTCCCTCTGGAGGATTAGGTTCCCTGGGGTGAAGTCTTCTTTGTGACTCCAGCTCTGGTTTCTTCCAGCCATAAGCCCTCCCTGCTGGAGCTGGCAGAAATGGCTTTTCGCCTCCCTACTTCAGAAAATGGCTGCAGGTACCTGGCTGTGGGGCTGGCTCGCTCTCTCCCGAAGCCCCAGAAGCTCCAGCAATTTCTGGTGCTTTTCTCTGGGCTGCAGCAGGATGCAGGAGGCTTCACTCAGTCCTGATTCAGGTGCCAAAGCGGAGTTCCCTGGTGCTGCCTGCGCAGCCCTTGCAATGCCCCTTCCAGGTTGGCTGAGGGCCCCCCCAGGACAAGGTCACCCTGCGGATGCCACAGCACTCGGGGTACTGCTGCCTCGCCAGTCGCTGCCGAGGTTTTCAGGCTGTGAAATGAATGTTTTATCACCTTATGAAGGGGAAAGAGATTAAATTAGCAAAATGATGATTAAAAAAGGGATAACCTGACTTCCACCCTTTTATTATGCTTCACACAGCTAGACAGCAAATTGCGTTCTGGGGCTTCTGCTTAGATGGCTGTAAAGAACCTAACTTTTGCTTTCAAATTAACCTGTCAAATCATATATTTATAAAGGAGTGAAGGGAGGAAAATGAGGGGCCTAGGTAGTCCCACGCATCAATTAGAGAGAAATTAATTACAATTTACCTGCATTAGCACATTAACACTCCAAAATTACTGAAGAAATGTCTCTGTAACAGGAAAGGAGTCAAAACAGACCACTCTGTGGGGGGATCGGGAGGGAAGGGGTTACCATAGGTCCAAAGCAAGAGTGGAGAGGGTTAGGGAGGGTGGGAATTGTTGGAGATGGTAAAGGATGCTGGCAATTAAATGTTCTTCCTGGTGTATGTTGCTGCAGAAGCCTCTAATGAATGACATATTTTGATGAAGCAACCTCTGAAAGAACCTCCACACCCTGAAATAACGAAATGGGCATTTACATGCAATAATACCACAAAGCTTCAGGCAATGATAGAGTCTCTCTGACTTCAATAAGAGTCACAAAGGAAAGGCAAACATCCTTTTCCTCTTCCTTTGGGGCACTGATAGGTAAGGGGACCATAGTGACAGAGGAGAAGGTAAGGAAGGAAATTAAAAGGAATGTCTGACTCTCCTTTTAAGTAGTTCCTCAATTTTGTGGAATGGCATTGGATTCTGAAGGAAGTTTGAAAAGTCAGATAGCTTCAGACTCTAGAACACCAAGGGAGAAACAGCTCGTGAAAAAAAGTCAACTAGCTAGCAGATTATACTTTAAATCTTTGTCTCTGTTTCTCTTAACCGTCAACAAGGATGACGCTTTATTTCATATAGGAATCACTAAAGCCCTCTGGAAGGTCAAGAGCTAGAAGCCTTCTCTTCCCTAGCGGCCTGGCCAAAGCAGACAGGAACTCCCCTCTCCCGGGGGTTGGAGGGAAAGGTGGATGATTTTGTGGCTCTGAGGTCTTTTTTCACCCCTGGGATTCTCAGCTGAGATTTGTGCTGAAATCTCGAGAACTCTAGACCAGAGTTCCCACCTTAGTTTCTAGCTTTTCTCCTAGAATTCCTAACATCTCCAGTGATGGAACAAACACTGGACCCATGAGGGGCATCTGCATGGTGTGAAGAAGGCCTGCTGGACTGGGATGCAGAAGACCAGGCTTTGGGTCATCGGCACATACTTGAGCTCTCGAAGACTTGTCCTCGTCTGAAAAATGAGGTTAATTATCACTGCACTATTCTCACTCCATTTTTTTTTAAGAATTGAAATTTATGTATGAAAGCTTTTTATAAACTCTAAATTGCTGTACAAATTTAAGGTCTTATTGGTATAGGCTGCTCTCACTTTAAAAGGTGTGCTTTTTTTTTTAAGCAAATATGTTTTCTCCTTCCTCCTTCCCTCCTCTCCATCTTCCTGTACTCCAGCAGCTGAATATGAAAACAACCTTTGCCAATTGTGTGGGAGTCTCTGAGGCCCATTAGATCTTTGTTTTCCTCTTTTTAAATTTTTTCTTTCCCCTCTGGGGTTGATGAATTATTAATGTCTTTGAAATAGTTTCAGAAGGCACCCTCTCTGGAGAATGGTTCCTGGGGCAGGGGACCGTGTGGCTTCCTGATGCAGCTCTCGGCCATTCTCCATTCTCCGCTGCCCCTCCAGCCCAGCCCCTCCACCTGATCGCCCAGCTCTGCAGCCATTCAGCACAGCCTGATTGCTTCTGCAGAGTTTCAGATGGAAGTGATATTTTCATTTTTGTGACTAGGACCACAGAGTCCATTAGAGGTTCCCGCAGCCATGCAAGAATTGGGAGAGAAAGGAGAGAGGAAGAAGGCTTTATAAGATGCATGGGCATCTTTGCAGAGTTTGCAAAATGGGTGCTGGGATAGGGTGGGGATCATACAGTCTCTCAAGGGAGACTGGATCCTGCATTCAGAGAGCTGCTGAGACTGGAGAGCCAGGAGCCAAAACATCCCATGTGTTCACTTTTTAAAGAGAACACTATAAAGCAGTGCAAAGCACATTGAGTGATATAGCTTGATGAGCATGAATTCTGAAGACTACAGACACAGGTTCAAATTCCTGCAACCTTGATATTTACTGATATGGCAATTAACAGCACAGGCTCTGGAGTCCTGGGTTTAAACCCCACCTGCACCATTTAGTAGCTGTGTCAACTTGTACAGGTTACACAACCTCTCGGACCTTGGGCTTCCTCCTTTGTAACTAACTGAAGACAATGAGAGCACCCCTTGGGTTCTGGAGGATCCAGTGAGATCATTCACAGAGACCGTTAGCATAGTGCCTGGCAGAGAGTAAGGGTCCAATCCACTTTGGCTGTTGTTGCTAGCACCTTTGTGCTTCTAACATGTAACTTGATATGTCTGTGAAGCTGTTTCTTCATTTGGAAGGGGGGGGGTGGTGAGGGAGGTAAAAATACCTAAGCTTTGTTTCCCAAGGCCACTGTTGAAGGTTGAACTGAGATAACAAAAGGAGACCGCTCCACCCTGGGCCTGGCCCAGAGAGAAGGGATGAGCAGGGTGAGCGGTGTTAACCTAGGAATGCTTGCTTCCTGGAGGCTTTGGCTTTAGCTCCACAGGCTGGTGACCCTCTGTAGGCAGGGATGGAGTTCTCTAGGAAACAAGTTCTAGATGATTCCCTTCCGCAGTGCTGAGTCAACGTGCTGTGGTCTCTTTAAGCATTACCGCTACTCATCTCCTATGGCTTCTTTCCCCAGACATAACCACACTCACTGCCCCCAAGATGGTTCTACTTTGATCTCCCCAGACAAATGTCCTCTGAATGGCCAGGCTTGGGATCCAAATTGGATGTCAGCAGTTCAGACCAAAGGATTACTGAGCTGATGGGATGTGCTCACGCAGCCTCAAAGGTCACCTGCACAGACACACGAGAAGCAGGGAGGGGCTTTGGTGAGCAAATAGCACCACCCACACCTGCAAGATGCTCTAATAACTAAATGGACAAGGTGTCCACAGCTGATTATTAAACCCAAAACTGGTATTTATTCCCTCAATGACGGCAAAAAATGTGGGGGTGGGAAATGAGAGAATCTGGAGAGAGCAATTGGTTTATCAGCAGCAAAATGAATGGGGGGGGTGAAAGAGAGGAGACAAATTTTATGTCTTTTTGCAAGTAAATTAACATTTCTGTACTTGAAGTGGGAAGGATAGGAGTTGCCTGGGGCCTCTCCTTGCATTGGCTCAAAGAAGTAGGCTAGGAAGACTAGAAAATGGAATTTGCTGGGGGAAATACATGGTTTTATCCAGCAATGTTAAATTGGAGAATTTTCTCATATCCACAAATCAGGGTTCATCTGAGTTTCCTGTAGGACCTGCTCAAATATTATTGTAACAAATTCTTAATTTACGTTGCCCCATTGGCAAGTATCAGGGTATGTAACAAAGTTAGGACCAACAGACCACAAAACCTAACTAACAGACCTTCAGAGGAGAAGAGGAGAGCCATCGATTTAGATTTTCAAACTGCTAAAGAGAATTGAGGTGGCTGTCTGGGTATATTGCTTTTCCCAGTTCAGAGAGCAGGTGAATTGTGGTGTTCAGGGAAGGAGAGGAATAACGGGGCTGGTGGTGGGTAAGGGGTGAAGGAGTTTTTTCTTCTCCCCTCTCCACCTCTGTCTTATCCTCTCTCCTTCGAGGACTGAAGGCACCAGGCCGCCGTGTTAATCAGGATCCTAACTCCTGAATCTCGGTGGTTGCTCTCTGCCCGTCATCCCTCTAAGCCTTCCCTCCTTTCCTTTCCAGCTGTGTTTTCGGCAGTCCCCAGGTGCCAGGTGCTTCCACACTGGATCAGAATCTGGCTTGTGTGGTTGACAAAGCCATTGCGGACTGCCTGTCTGACCTACGGGGAAGTACTGAAACTCTCCGCCTTGTCTCTGCCATTGGTAGGGTCTGCGCAAGAGAACCCCTTCCCATTTCCACCTCTGGGGGGTCGTAGGGATAGAGTGAGAACTGCTGTGGTCTCCTCCCCTGCTATTTGAGTCTTTGCCTCACCTCTGCTCTCTCAGGTACACCCAAGGCCAAAACCCCTGAGAGGTGGGCAGAGCTTCCAAACCGGTGCCCAAGGGCGGCAAAAACCAGCAGGCTGTGGTGATTCTCCCTTCTCATTTGGGAGGTTGGAGCAAAGGAACCGTCCATTTACCACCTCCAGTGAGGAGTAGGGGTCCGTGGCCTTCACTCCCAGC
Organism: Tapirus indicus; assembly: GCA_031878705.1. Taxonomy (NCBI): domain Eukaryota; kingdom Metazoa; phylum Chordata; class Mammalia; order Perissodactyla; family Tapiridae; genus Tapirus; species Tapirus indicus. Next base: position 81,914,416 of record CM062924.1, on the reverse strand, counting down.
TCCCTGCCTGCGCTGAGCACTCTCTGTACAAATTATCTGATGACGTTGTGGCTGGAGGACCTCGATCAGAGAGTGAGGCAGCGGCAAACTCCACTTCCCAGCCCTTGGGCAGACGGGGTAAGACCCTTCAGCAGGCTGATTAGGAGAGGGAAGTGAAACTCCCAGTGAACCTCCTGAACAGAAGAAGAAAAGGAGACCTCTTTGTTCTAAAGGGTTTAACATTTTGCGGAGTCCACTTAGTTTGCTTATAGAGGGCAGTTACTTTGGGGATGGACTGTGGCAAAGCTCCTTGGTGCCCACAGGGTGAAATCCTTCCCCCACCTCCACCAGTAGGTAACTAGGGAGGCGAGCAGGAGACAGACAGAAAGAAAGCATTTGCTGAGTGACTACCACAGGACAGGCAGTGAGCTGGGTGCTCTTGAGTTAAATATGATCATCATTCCATTTTTGCAAATGAAGAAATGGAGGTTATGAACTAGCTGAGTGTGCGCGATTGATAAATCACAGCTGGTTAGACTGTGAATTTCTCAAGGACAGGGACTTTATCTCATGCAGTTTTGTACAGCCAGGACCTGCCTGCTAGGTGCCTGGCACTTGGTAGGCACTGATTTAAAAATAAATAAATAAAAGAAGCAAGACCTGGTGAGCTGACATCAGGTGCATGACATTAGTATTCATTGAACCCCTGGAAAGTGTCAGGAAAACCACCTGATTCCTTGTATGTATTACCTTATTTAATCCCCACAAATCCATCCCAGCTAAGCATTATCACCCCTATTTTACAAACCCACACTTACTTGCTAATGTCCAAGTAAACGCTGTTGACGATCAGAATTGGCCTTTATCCTGCTCAGGTGATAGGTTCTTTATATTTTGAAGCAGGTAGGCATTTCTTATCTACCTGTCTGCTCAGAAGATACCTCCCTTCTCCCAGGTGCTGACTCTACCAGTTGTTGCACATCCTAGATTTAGCCCATCTCAACCTCGTCCTCCAGCCTATCAAAATCTGAAAATTCCTCAAATCTCCTGTGACCTGCTGCCGCCTTGCTGTTCTGCCACCTGCCTCTTTCTCGTCTGAATGGTCAGCAGGTCTTCTTTTCCCTCTGTGCTTTGTCAGATGTGCTGAAGCCAGAACTGCACATGGAAAATGGCACAGCAAGCCAGGCATAGGGTCATAACCTCAGAAACAAAACCATCCCCCTGACAAGCTGTTTGAAGTGCATGTGGGAGAGGAGCTGGGAGCCCTGGCACTCGGGGGTTGGGTCCCGTTCCCTACTGCTGACCGATGGAGTTCTGTTCTTTTAATATTTAATATTTGCCTTGGAGACGTGTAGTTAAGTATGCTCCATTCATCCAGCTCCTATAGAGGAGAAGCACGCTGGGGGAGGCACTGCCACTTCTCAGCACTCAGCAGAGATCAGGAGGGGAACAGCTGACAAATTGGACAGTGCTTTTCAGAAATTTAATCTTGAATGTGATTTTTTCACCCCTTGTCTATACTGAACACAGGCTAGCCCCGTCGTGTTCCTAGGCCTGGACAGCGAGTGTTCTGGCTCTGCAGGAGACAGACAAGGGTGGGAGAGAGAGCTGTAGTGGTGAAAATGTCTGCACTCTCATTGATCATGGCTTCTCCTTCCCAGAGCAAGGAGCATCTTATCTAGAGGTCAGCTCATTCATCATCCCCATGGCCTTATCAAGCAGTACATTATTGGGCATCATTAGCCCCATTTCTCTGTCATGCAGCCAGAGTCCCAGAAAAGCTGAGTGATGTATCTGGCAGTACACAACCAATGAATGGTCCGCCTGTAGTAAAACTCTCGGCTCTCAGAATTTTAGTCCCCTGCTTCAATCATGGATCCATGCTAGCATTTTTAAATGGGAATAATAAAACAGTCTCACAGATCTGCCATTATTAGAACTGTATATGAACATCCTTAATAACTTGTAAGGTACTTACTGATGTTATGTGATCTATTCTTCTTTTTGCACCATGTTATTTGAAGTCTAATTCTTGGGGTCTAGGAGTAGCGACATTCTGACATTTGTAATGGTCAGAAAATTAAGGTGTGGAACTCAGTATTGACTCCTTTCATTCTTTACAAGCATTTATATCCTAAACCTAGCACTTTATAAATTGCAAGGAGTTATATGGGAAGCTGTTAAATCTGGGGAGGCTGCACCCGATGACCCTATTCCCAGTCCTATCAGAGATGAGCCACACGAATGATAGAGGAGACAGGGTGTGTCACCAGGAACCAGCCTTCTCCTGGGGGGTGCCAGCCAACCGTTGGAGGAAAGGCCCAACAACAGTGTGGATCACTATCATTTAATAGCATTCAAATTTAACCAGGTCTTTAGAATAGAGGGAAACTCTTTATATTTTTCCTTCTCTAATTAATTCTCTATTAAATTCACAATAGCGCCTTCAAATATTCGCCATTTCTTAAAACTCCCAAATCCATCTCTGTCCCCCTTTTTCAGCTCAAGACTCCTGCCCTTACTCTACAGAAAAAAATTGAACCCATCTAGTGGGAACTTACTTTCCCTGCTCCCCGACTTTCTCAATGGCGTCCTCATCTTCCTTGTCACTGTGGTTCCAACTCCTAGAATTCTCATCTACTTCGTCTTCTCTTTCATCTCCACATTCAATCAGCAATCACAGTCTGCCCATCGGGTTCTTCCTTTCAGCTCAGACCCCTCCCGCTACACTGCCAACAGCATTGCACGAGCTCAGAGCCTTATGGCCATGCCTCCACTTTCAAATTAGTCTTCCTACTTCCAGGCCCTTCCTTATGCAATATATCTTGTGCATCTTCAGAGTTACTTTCCTAAAATACAGTTTTTTGTCCAACTGCTTCTATGCTCACAAGCTTTCAATGGCTCCTTTTTGCATTCAGAAGAAGCATAAATGCTTAAGCGTTACATTTGAAACCCTTAACAATGTAACTGTACCAAACTTTCCAGTCTTCTTTCCAGCAGAACTTTTTCTCCACTCTTATATTTAATTCTCCTACTGACCAAATTAGTAATTATCTTTCTCTGATTTACCATTAAGACATTCTTTCTTGCTATAACTCTTTTCCTGTCTTCTTCTTCCATAATTACTAGTCAACATCATATCTAACTTACAAAGTTTAAGTAAATTCCATTTCTCTTAAGTGTCCTATTATATACACCACCACCCCCCACCTTGACCAAATATGTCTTTCCCTTACATTCCCACAGCACTCTGTAATTCTAGTGTACCACTCATCATTAATTATAGTCAGCCTTAGATTAATTAGTAATAGATATCTCTATCTCTCCCGTTTCTTTCACAGCTATTGGTGAACAAAGTTCTGATCACTCTTTGCTTCCCCCAAAGAATCAGGAAAGCATACTTTAGGAGCCCAAAACATATTTGTTGAAATGAATTCTCCCCTGGTCTCACCTCCATTTCCTGCCAATTCCCATAGGCCACCTGAAGACTCAGTTCCATTTGGCCCAGGATTTTTCTTGCCTAGATAACCAAGAAGTAGCTATTTCCTGCTTTCCAGAAACTTGAATTAATTCACTACTCTGTTTTGCTAACTTCCCTTTGTCTCTCACTCAGATGTCTGAGTATTGTTTTTGATTTGTTGCTTGAATTTGGACCTATCACTCCCATTTTTTTCACTAGATAAAATGATAGAAGCATCTCTTACCTACCTATTAATAAACATGTAAAAATTAGCTGCATTTGCTAGAATATAGACACTTGATCATTTGCCCAATCCATTTGAAATAAGATTGATATCAACAGATAAATATACATTTATAGGAAGTAAGATCATAGTCAAAATCATCTATTCACTTTTCTACTCAATGAACACTTATTAAGTTTTGATTGTGTGCCAGCCTGTGTGTTGAGTGCTGCTGGTGTGTAGAAAAGCATGGCTGAGAGCTTCCCCTGAGCTCACAGGTAGTAAACTCTTAGTAGGTTCACTCATATTGAATCTGTTCCTACTTGTCATCACTTCTGGATTTGGAGGCCTTTGAAGCTGATACACCAGCCACCTGAAGGAATAAAATTCATACTTGCTGAGAAAGATAAAAGGTAACCCTCCAAGAGAGAAGGACACCATACTGCTTGACTGGCATGTTCCTCCCTTTGGGTATGAGCTAGGCTCTACTCAGGATTTGTGGCAGGCAGGTGGTAGCGAGAGGGATGGTCAGGGGTGGGTGCTAGAGCCTTATTAAACCCTGGCAACCAGGCCAAGGAAGAGAGCACAGGGAAGCAGAGATGGGCTGCTGTTTCTTCCCTTTTCTTCCAGGGACTGAAATATCCATCGTGCAAGGAAAGGGAAGTTACCCCTCCTTACACTCCCTTCTTGAAATTCCCCTCAAAGTCCTCTCATCAGAAGAGAGAGGAGGACAGGATACAAGGAGAAAAGCAGACCCTGACTAAGTAGCATCTCTTCACTTTCAGATATAAAACAAGAACCAGACAAAACAGCATGCGCTCAAGGGCCAGCGGGAGCTCTCCTCCATTTTCATGTAGCAGAGTCTCAAGAGCCCTCTACTTTCCTTCTGTCTTCCCTCTTCCTGCCTCTTAAAAAGAGTGATGTGGTTTATAAACTTGGATTGCAGTTGATACCACAGAGATAGAATGTGTAGGTCTGTGGAAGGAAATAATAACCAGGGTATTAAAAAATAGTTTCTATACTTATGAGAGATAGTGTGATCAAGTAGAAAGATAAGTAGACAATTTCTCTAGAAGTGCTAATTGAGAGATTTAGGACAGGCCAAGTAAGCATTCCTACCCTCACAAGAAAATGGCATAATCAGATTTATCCCTCCTATGTTCCAGGTTTGCTCTGGGTTTTAACTGAGATAAGATATGGGGAAGTGCTATAAACAGTGTATTAGTCTAAGTAATTCTAAGTGTGATAGTAAACAACCAACAGATCCTAGTGCTTAATACAAAAATAGTTGTCTTTTCCCCCTCACATGTTACAACACTTGTGGGTCAGCAAGGAGTCTCTGCTTGATGCAGTAATTCTGGGACTCGGACTTCCTCATGTGGCTCTGCCATATTCAAACAGTATGCTTCAAAGTCATGCTGGCCATTCCAACCGCAGAGAATGAGAGACAGAGAGTGCACAGCCTTGGCCTGGAGTTGCCACGCTACTGACACTCACATTCCATTCAGGAAAACTAATTATAGTGTTCTACCTAAATGCAAGGAAACTTCAAAATGTAGTTTGTATGAGCCCCTGAAGGAGAAATGGGTCTGGTGACCATCTTGCCAGGCCCTGGCCCAGTCGCTGTAGGTTACTATTCAAATGTCATCATCCTTCATTCTACCTAGCAAATAGATCGGACAGGGCACTTCCTCGTCGTGGATCAGCTGCGCTCTGTAATCAGACTCACTAAGGCCACCCATATGGAGCAGGTAGTCAGAATACACTGTGGCTGACTGTTCATGAGGAGTGTGGTCTCTGACCACATCCAAGGACAACAACAGCAGCATGCCCTGTGCCTGGGCTGCACAATTACATTCACATCAAAGGGTACATGGTCCAGGAATGTGAAAAGGCTTTTGGCGTTCTCTGCCCAGACTGTATCACACAGACAGCTGTGGAGAAAAAGGGCTTGGACCTTGTCCCGAAACCATCAGAATGCCTGTTACCAGCACCTCTCTCTACACCATGCTCACCCACTCACACAGAGGCTCCTGCTTTTTCTCTCTTGTGTCCACTTCACATCTTTGCCTTATCTATCAGCCCCTTAGTGTTTCAACAGAGACAGGCATCTCATCCACTTTTATTTAACAAAAGTCATTGAGAACCTACTGTGTGCCACTGACTAGAGCTACAGATGTGAGTAAGATCAAACCTCAGACCTCTTCAGCCTTATAGTCTAGGGATAAACATAATAAACAAAAGACGGTGTGTAGTTAGTATTGAGTCAACAATACTAACAAAAATGTAATATGGTCTCAGAGGAAGTCAAAGAAGTCACAACTGGGCTATCAGTGCAATGTTCCGAGTAGGGTTTTGGCTCCAATCTGAAGATGTGTAGACTTTCAAACAGCAAAGACGGCATGGACATAGGTCGGGGAGGAGCAAATCAATCATTCTGACCAGAGCAGAATGAAGAGAGTTAGACATGCTGAGAAAGACACTGAGGGCCGGTCTACTGAGTTTTATTTTATTTATTAAGCATTTGGGAACATTTGTGGTTTCAAATTAGTGAAGTTGTATTGTCAGAACAGTATGTTAAGAAAATTATTCTTTTGGTAGAGGACATGATGCATTGGAATAGAGACGGGACTAGAGAGCAGTACATAATATTAATAATAACTACTACTTATTGAGAATTTACTCAACATATGACTGTTTATTTAATTGTATCAACCACTTTATGTGGTATGTACTATTACTGTTTTTATTTAATTGATCTAATAAGAGTCACAATTTGGGCTCTAGCCCAGCCAGCCTATGCCCTTAGATACTAGGAACTTGGCATAGTAATAAGGACAGCTTGAAAGTTGGGTGGTGGTAATGGGAATTCAAGGAAGGATGAATGAGGCAAAGATTATGAAGGAAGAATGGATCAGATTTGTTGAGAGAGTAGATTTAGGGAATAAAGCAAAGGTGAAATATTTTCCACATTTTCATCCTGGATGATTCTAGGGGGAAAAATGTATTGTTAAAGAAATTAGGAAGAAAAAATTTTGAGAGGAAAGAAGGTAATTTAAGCTTCAGATATGTTGAGTTTCAGATGGGAGTGGATGAAGATAGTGGCTACATTGGTGTTTCAGTACAATAATTTCTCCTCTTCCAGGAGAGAGAGCAGATTTCAGCCCTTGGCTGGGAACACCCAGGTATAGGGCCCAGGCAGTGGAAATGTGAAATTGGTGAAAGATAGGGGAATCATCTGTGTCAAGGTGACAGTTATGAAGTACAATAGTCTGTAGGTAATGAGAGAGAGAGGGAGAGGATTAGGGCTTCAGAAGAATGCAAAAAAGCTAGGGCAGCCCGTGTCAAGGGAGGACCCAGGGAACCCAAAGAGATGAAGGCCATTTTGTCCAGTAACACTTGGATGCTTGTTGAAATCAGTTCTGTGCACAGGGGCTCTGAGCCAAAGGGAGAGGGAGAGTAAGAGAAAGAAAAAAGATTGTGTGCATATTGTGAGGATGGATCTGGAAGCAAGAGTAAAGGAAGCATCTAATGGGTGAGAAATGTGCCATGGTTGGGTGAGATTCTCAGAGAAAAGCCCAACCTGGAACAGAGACAAGGTGCACACCTATTCTTCCCATGTTCCTTTCCCTTCACGTGCTCCAATAACGGTGATTTCACTTCATGAGGCAATCTCTCCCAAGTTCACACACTCTTGCTTTAAACTCACTTTTTTTTCATCTTTTCCTTCTTCTTGCTAAAGACACCCCAGTCACCTCAGGAAAATCACACTCGCCCTCTTTTATTTTCATTTATGAGGGGAAAATATAAAAGACTAATCGTGGCTGATCCAAGTGAGAAGAGCCTTAGTGATGCACCCACTCCAGGAAAACTCCAGCCCCACATTCCCACGGAAAATTAGACATAATAGTGGTAGTATTCCCAGCTTCATAGCCCCTAACACAGGAGAAGGTCCCATTAAAGAATATCGGTCTAATCTGGTCACTTCTAACTAATCATCCCTACTTCCAAGCATCAGAGCCCAAATGAACACAAAGCTATTTCTTACATCTATGAAATCAGTAAATAACTCTTTAGTGCTTTCTACAGAAGAGCATATGATCTGGAGACACATATACTGGGTTCAAATTCCAGTTCCACCACTTAGTAACTATTTAACCCTGGGCAAACTCTCTGGGTCTCAGTTTCTTCAACTGTACGGTGGGAATAATAACAGAGTCTATCTCATAAGGTTGACTTGAGGATTATATTACTTAACTTATTTAAACACTTAGAATATTATCTGGCACACAGTAAGCCCCACGTAAGTGCCAGCAGTGATGATTGCTGTTGTTGAGCTGTGCAAAGATGAATATGACGCAGTTTCTATACTCAATGAACTCTCATAGAAGGGAGACTGAGTTATTTAGTTTGTTTTCACATTTTGCTTAATTATTAGTGTAATGAGAGTATTTCAGCAACATTTAGGGTTAAAGTTATTTTTGTGAGCCGGTGGAAGACCCTGGCAATCATTTATAGCATTAAATCCAGAAAAATGCATACTGAGCTCCATACAATCAATGAACAAATATCTACAAAATGCATCCTATTGTAAGTTGGGAACACTTCATGTATTTAATATTCAAGATCTGTTCCTTTAGTCCAAGAGGAGGCTCATATGTCAGTGTGACACTCTTTGTAGGCTTATGAATAGGAAGAGAATTGCCTACCATTTGCGTATCCCTGGCCATGGTAGAGAGCTCAGGAAAGGCAAGCTCATCACACAGGCATCTCCAGGAATGCTGTCTGGGAGGAGACCTGAGGGATTCACTCTAAGATGTGGCATTAGAACCATTACAACCTATAGCGTCCACCAGAGGTGGGGCAGGAGATGTTGCCTCCCATGGATGGGAGGAAGGTCTTTCTTTTAGGCATACACAGGATTTGGTAATGCAGGATGAGGAGGAAGAATGGTTATGAAAGGCAAGTTGTGACCATAGAGTCATAAGCAGTGAACTGAGCACATTGTCCTACTTATCAGCTAAAGAAACTTAATTTTGAGAGGTTAGGAAACTCTTTAAATCAGAAGGAAATCCTGGCTGTCTGGCCACCATAGAGGAGATCTACCTATAGGAGGGGGAAGTGGTGTGGTGGACAATAGGCTTCCAAAGACTCTCCTTCCCCTGTATGGCTGCCTTGATTGAACAGAGTCACCCCTACTTTCCTACAAAGGACTCTTAAAAAGAACCTATGTTTGAGCTTCTTGGTGCATGTAATTTGCTGTTTGCAAACCTCTCTCGACTGTTCCCACTTTAACTGAAGGTCAATTTTTCCAGCATACTTAAGAGTCCCTGATGTTGCTAGAAAGTGCAATTTGCTGCTAAATTGTGAAACTTCACCCTAAATGGAAAGGGGAGGAATATAAAACGATCATAACGTGTAAGTTCTTTTTCCCAGGCAGGAGATAGAATGTTAAGTTGCAGAGGGCCTCACTGTAGACCAGGACACGGGCCTGTTTCATGCACCCTTGACATTCAGAGTGGGTTTGCAAGAGCAGCATGACATGATAGCATGGTACACTACACTCAATGTCGTGAATCCAATAGACATCAGGTGCAATGTGGCCAGCATTATATTGACTCTTATGAAGCATCTAGTGGGTGAGAGACATCTAGAACTCCTTGACATCCCTTTTATTCATCAGTCAGTCCTCCTTATTTAAAACAAACAAAAAAGCAAGGAATATGAACATAATTAGGAGGAAAAGTGTTGAATCCATATTGTTCTTCTTTGTACTTACGTAAAATTCTAGAATAACGGAAACTTCAATTTTAAGTAGAGTTGAAAAACTATGTGAATAAACAAATATAAGAAGACCATTTACACATCTCAAAGAAGGTTCCATACATTCCCAAATGAGCGAATGCTTTTTCCAGGCAGAAGAGTTGATGAAGCTTGACCTCATCAGGAAAATCTAAGAATTAGAGAAATTTTCCAAGACAGACTCAGCCAAATGCTATGTAAGAGTATTTCTCTCTCTCCTTTTTTTTCTGGAACATTTTCACAAGTACCTAAATCTTCCTGTTGTTAAATCGGCCCTAAACCAGTGATGACAAAATCATCCTTCACATTAATGGTACTTTTGGCCTCTTTGGTCCTGGAAATTTGCAAATTCTTTTGATGGCATCAGTCATAATTGTTTTCCCAAAGTATCCCAAAATAGTTTACCTTTTTAAAGGCAGATTTCTGATGACCATTCTCTTTTGCTAAAAAATAAAATCCCCAAAAACATACCCACCTCCACACCAAACACACAGACACACGCACAAACTGAGGTGGTTTCCTGACTAACAAATGAAGCACACACACTCCGGGTCCTTCGAAATCCAGTCACACCGTAAATTTCTAGTTTATTTTCCCATGTAGTGTGTCCCCCTCCCAACCCTTTCCATCCTTTATTTTCTCTCTCCTCCCCACCCCCCTTTGCTCAACTTTTCCCAGCCTGCATACCCCCTCCCTGGACGGCCCTTCCTTCCACGTCTTCCTCTTGAAAGCCTCCCCAGCCACAAGGAACAGCTCTGTTTGCACTGTTGGATGATTCCAAGCTGCTCTCAACTCCTGGCGTGCTGCAGAGGTTCCAGTACTGATCTAGATACCTGCTTTGTGGGGCCTTTATCCCCGTCTGTCCCCCAGTGCTCACCAACTCCCTGTCTTCAAGGCAGTGAGGAAAGAGTGGTGGGCTTGCTCAGCACTGAGAGCTCATTCTGCCTTAGTTGAGGGTGGCTTTGGGGTTGGCAGTAGAGGCTTGAACCTCATAGTCAAATGCTTTCTTCCTTTCCTTCTGTTGCCTTATTTCTCTCCATGCATGTCATCCCAAACTCTGACCGCCCATCTTGCCTCACAAGAGCCCTTCTATTCAGACAGAAAACTAAATGGGTGTTAATGTATGCATTATTAATTTTTCTTACCTGTCTCCTACTCTCAGTCTCAGACATTACCTCCCTGAGCATCTGCAAATGCCAGTAATGAGTTTCTCACACTAAGTAGAAAGATTCTTAGGCTTTTTGAATAAATATGGGTGAGGAACAAACTAACAGAAGGGGTCTATGAAGGGTGATATGATATTTCTTGGTCAATATTGCTTTTTTGTCCCACCATGGAATTCTGCAGCTGTTGTATATGGCAACTTTCCAACTTGGGTAATTACATTCTGCTTACCTCTGTTTCTCTTGTGGTTCGAAGATAACTTACTCTTCATGCCTTTCCCTAAATAAAACAAAGAAGCCTACTTGTGGTGTTGCTACTTGCAGAGGCAACAAGGGTGGAGAGAGGCAGCAGAGTAGAAAAAGAACACTGCTTTAGGAGTCAGGGGGTATAGGCCCTGCCGTGCATTCTAGTGGGGCCCTTAACTCTGCAGATCCTCAGGCTTTGCATCCATATTTTGGGAATCTTATTCTCTGCCCTGAATTGATGCAGGGATTACATAGGATAATGCAGGTGGTCGACCACATAGAAAATTTGACTGGGTGGGGATAGGTTTAGCACAGCACTTCACACAAGAGCGGAATTCCTCCTTCCATCTGAAAACTGAGCCTAGCCTGTTCCAACTGTTAAGAAAAGTGCAACGCCGTGGAGGGCAAGGGGAGTAATCACCATGACTGCCTCCTGCTCAAAGAGCGAGCTAACACTATGGAAGGGAAACAGCACAGGAAGAAGAGTCAAAGGGTTTGCTTCTGGTCAACCTCAGCTGCTAACCAGTCAGTCGTTTGTTAATCATAAGACCACTGTGCACATCTCAAATTCCTCACTAACAAGCAGGGATCAGTAACACTTCAGCTGTTATTTGCTATTATGAATATTGTTGTGAAGATTGATACAGGTGTGTGGACAGCTCTCAGACACGAGCCCCATGTGCTATTCCTTGACCAGAGAGGAACATCAGCCACAGCAAGTTAGGCTCTCCAGTAAGAACAGTCCCTTTCAGAGCATTTCTTCCAGAAGTTTCCTTTCAGTGATGGTACAATTCTGTGCATTTCCCTTGATCCAAAAATGAATGTGAGGCTCTTATTCAATAAAGAAAGAGAATCAGTAAATTTGAGTACAATGTGCAGTAGAACAATATGCAAGAAATGAAGAGAAGGCAGGTCTGGAAACAGAAAGAAATATACCATAAAATACAGGTAAAGGAAAGTGACTATAATTAAGCTCCAAAGCTCTGAGCCAAAGAACCTTATTGGTGGTCTCTGCCCCCTCCTAGCCCTGGGGGCTCTCTGCTCCCTCCCAGCTCAGTGACTTTGGGTTTAGGGAGAAGAGCACCAGCTGGTGCTGCTAACAGGATGTTGTCCCCTCTCCCTTGGCATTGGTGAGGTTCACACAGGGTTCCCAGTGGAACAATGAAGATAGAGGACCAGGACTGGAGCACATAATGGAGGAAGTGCCTGGGGAGGAGCTTATGGGCTGAGGGAGCAGAGCTGGAAGAGACAGCTGAGAGCGAGTCCCTAGGAGTGACCCATCGGGCTCTCCTTTTCCTCTTGCTCCCACTGCCCTAAGAAGCAAGAGCACAGGAGGTGAACATATCCCACCCACCTGCCCAAAACTCCCCAGGGAGGCATCTCTGAAGGATGCGGCTCACCACTGAGGAGCCTCCTTATGTTATTTTATGTGGAGTTCATTTTGTAGATACTTAGACCAACCTGTACAACTTTCCCTGGTTAAGTCTGCAAGCGGGGAAGTTAAGCAGGCTGCTGTGTGAGCAGGAGAGGGGCGTGGGGACTCTGCAGGAGGGGGATGAAAGGCCTGGGGGAGCCTTATTAATAGTTAAGTGGAGGAGGCTGATAATGGGATATCTTTTTATTGGCCCAACAGATAAATTATAATACACAAGCTTGCAGGCAGCTCCTGTGATTTGCATTGATACAATTCAGGCTGAGGTTTTCATTATATGGCAGGGACGATACAGGAGCCTGCATTATCAAAGGCAGCTGAGAGGAGTTCGGGAGCTATCTCATATGGTGTCTGTGTGTATTCATTAATGGTTAGTAAGGTGCTTTGTCCCGGGTGGTATTGGATGTTTCATGGTGAATCATTAACAACTTGAACAGCTTCATACGTATGTCTTATTGATGTGTAAAGTCATTGCAGTTCAGACTTTTTTTTTCCTGAGTGAGTTCTACTTTACTTGGGATTCCGCAGAAAGCCTAGTGACATTTTCAGTGATTTAGGATCTTGTGAATTGGAGAGGGGCTGCTATAAGGCATGCCCCCAGGAAGCTGCCAGTCTGGTGTAAGAGACAACAGGATGATAGATTTCTAAAGAAATAGTTTGGAGCAGGAGATGTTCTGTAGCTGCCCCTCAAGGGAAACAGAAGGGGAGCCTCTTCATTTCCCAGGGGGTGGCATAAAGGGGAGACTGGTTCTGAAGGGGTTTGTGAGAACATGTGCCCATGGCAAGGCAGAGGGCACAGTAGGGGACAGGGTGAGCCCCTAAGGTGAGCAAAGGACTCTGTGAAGTGGGGGAGAGAACATTCAAGAGGAAGGAAGGAGACACAAATGTAGCAGCTGACAGAAAGAAAATTTGGAGGCTAAAAACAAAGGAGCCCAGGCAGCTTTTCCTAGCTGAGGATGGGCGGAATAAACAGGACCAGAGTTAGAAACCAATTATCTCTGATTGCACAATCAGAACCCTGCTTCCAAACTGGGCTCCGGCCCCACACCACCGAGGGGCCTGGGGCCGCCTGAGAGTGATGTCGGATCAGAGGACCGGGCACATCCAACGGACTTCAGCCCTGATTAGCATTTGGCAACATTTGGGGGCCATGCCGTCTGAGTTCTAACAAAGCAGAGAAAGTCCTGGCCATATTGGACCAAGTTTGCTGGCGGAATTTCAATTTCTGAGTCATTACCCACCAAGTAACCTAAAATAAACTCTCTGATTTCCCTGACTTTTGTCTGAAGCCCTCACAGAGCTTCCTCAAAAGTGCAGGTACTCCGTGTAAGCCCCCCAGCCGCTAGCCCCTCTGCCCCATTCCACGTCTTTGGCCCCTGAGTAACTTTGTGGCTCATCTTAGACCAGCTTTGTCATCCTCCCAACCCCACACCACCCCACCACACGTAACCTGGTGCAAAACCCAGGGAGTTGCTTCACAATTTTTTTTGTTTTGTTTGTTTGTTTTCATAGTCTTTTGAGGTATAATTGATGTATAAGAAACTCCACATATTTAAAGGATACAATTTGATAAGTTACTGCAAATACAGACATCCTCAAAACCATCACCATAAGATGGTGACCACAGAACATGTCTATCATCCCCACAAGTTTTGTCATTTCCCTTTGTCATTCCCTTCTCAACCCTGCAGAACAACAGATCTGCTTTCTATGACAGTAGCTTAGTTTACATTTTCAATATTTTTTTATAAGTGGAGTATGTACTTTTTTTGTGTCTGGCCTCTTTCACTCATCATAATTATTTTGAGAGCCAAATGTGTGTATCAATATGTAATTTCTTTTTATTGCCGAATAGTATTCTATTGCAGGGATATACCACAGTTTTGTTATCCATTCACTTGTTGATCAACATTTGGGTTGTTTCCAGTTTGGAGTTATTATAAATAAAGGTGAGATGAACATTGCATACAGATCTTTATGGACACATGCCTTCCTTTATCTTGGGTGAATACTAAGGAGATGAGTGGCTGGATCATTTGGTAGGTTTATGTTTAAGTTTTTGAGAAATGGCCAAACTATTTTCTGAAGTGGTTGTACCATTTTGCATTCCCACCAGCAGTGCAGGCGAGTTTCAGTTCCTCCATATCCTCACAGAAACTTGGTGTCGTCAGTCTTTTTAATTTTAGCCGTTTGAATATGTGTATAGTGCTTTCTCATCGTGGTTTTAATTTGCACTTTCCCTAACGACTAATGATGTTAGACATCTGTTCATGTGCTCATTTGCCATCAGTATATCTTCTTTGGTGAAGTGGTTTTCAAATCTTGTGCCGATTTTTAAATTGGATTGGTTTTTTTTCTTACAATTGAATTTTGAGAATTTTTTTATATTCTGGATATAAGTCCTTTACTAACTACATGATTTGCAATTTTTTCTTTCAGTATTTAGTTGTCTTTTCATTCTCTAAAGTCTTTCAGAGAACAGTTTTTAATTTTAATGAAGTCTAATTTATCAATTTGTTCTTTTATGAATCCTTCTAAAAGTTTTATAATTTTAAGTTTTACATTCAGGTCTATGATTCATTTTAATTTTTATATGTGGTATGAGATATGGATTGAAGTCCATTATTTTGCACATGGATATGCAATTTTTCCAGTACCATTTGTTGAAAGGAAGGCCATTTCTCCACTGAATTGCCTCAACCCATTTGTCAAAAACCAGCTATTCATATATGTGTGGGTTTGCTTCCAGAGTCTCTATTCTGTTCCATTGATATATTTCTCTATTTTTATATCAAGACCACACTGTCTCGATTGCTGTAGCTTTATTACAGTCTTGAAGGTAGGTAGTGTTAGTACTCAAACTTTGTTCTTGTTTTTTCAAATTTCTTTGACTATGCTAGGTCATGCATTTGTATAAGAATTTTAAAATCAGTTTGTCAATTTCTGTTTTAAAAATCTGCCAGAATTTTCATTGGGATTGCATGGAATCTATGGATCAATTTGAGGAGAATTGGCGTCTTTGATTAGTTTAGTGTTAGGCTTGACTTCTAAATTGAGTTGGGAAATAGTCTCTCCTTTTCAATTTTCTAAAAGAGTTTGTGTACAATTGGTATTATTTTTTTTGTTAAGTATTTGATAGAATTCACTACTGCAGTAATCTGGGACTAGAATTTTCTTTGCAGAAAGGTTCTTAACTATAATTTCAATTTCTTAATAGAGACAGTAGTTTTCAATTTATCTATTTCTTCATGAGTGAGCTGTGGTAGTTTGTGTCTTTCAAGGATTTCTTTTCTTGAAAGTCGTCAAAATTATTTGGCATAAAGTTATTGGTAATCTTCCTTTATTATCCTTTAACCATCGGTAGAACCTGTAATGACGTCACTTATAATTTATGTTGTGTCTCTCTCTCTCTCTTGTTTTTTCCTGATCAATCTGACTAGAGGTTGTCAATTTTATTGATCTTCCGAAAGCTTCTGTTTTGATTGATTATCTCTATTGTTTTTGTTTTCCATTCCATTTATTTCTGCTCTAATATTTATTATACCCTTGCTTCTACTTACTTTGGGTTTAATTTCCTTTTCCTTTTTCAGTTTCTTAAGGCTGAAGCTGAGGACACTGATTTGAGAACTTTCTTGTTAATACAGGCTTATAGTGCTATAAATTTCCCACTAAGTTCTCCTTTAGTGGCATCCCACAAATTTTGGTATATTGTGTTTTTATTTTCATTTGGTTCAAAATAATTTCTAACTTTCCTTTTATTTCTTCTTTGAGCTACGTACTGTTAAGTTTACAAATAGTTGAGGATTTTCCAGAAATCTTTTTGTTATTGATTTCTAATTTAATTCCATTCTCGTTAGAGAACATATTTTCTGAGACTTGTATCCTATTACATTTATTGAGATTTGTTTTATGGCCCAAAATATGATCTATCTTGGTAAAAGTTCCATGCACACATGAAAAGAATGTGTATTCTGCTGTTGAATGGTATGTTCACTAAAAGTCAGTTAGATCAAGATAGTTGATAGTATCCTATAAGTTTTCTATATCCTTACTGATTTTACGTCTTATATTTCTATCAATGATTGTGAGACAGGTGTTGAGGTATTTGAGTATAATTGTGTATTTGTCTATTTCTCCTTGGAATTCTATCAGTTTTTGCTTTTTGTATGTCTTAAGCTATGTTATAAAATGTATAAGCATATAAGAGTTTTTTCCTTTTGATGAATTGTTCCTTTTATCAGTATTAAATGACCTTCTTTATCCTTGGTAATATTCTTCATTCTGAAATATACTTGGTCTGATAGAAATATAGCCATTCAAGCTTTCTTCGGATTAGCGTTAGCATGTTTTGTCTTTTTCTATTTGTTTTATTTTTAAACTCGTTGTGTCAGTGTATCCAGTATAAAACTGGATATTTCTTTTTTGCCTAGTCCGATGATATCTTCTCTTATTTGAATTATGTAGACAATTTGCACTTAATGTGATTTTTGATATTAAGTTTAAATCTGTCATCTTGCTATTTGTTTTTCATTTGTTACATCAGTTCTTCATTCTTCTTTCCCTCTTTTTATGCCCACTTTTGGGTCAATTGAATCCCTTTTATGATTCTACTTTTCCTCCCCTGTTGGCTTATTAGCTATAACTCTTTCTGTGTTAATTTTGTAGTTTCTAAGGGTTTATAATGTACATCTCTAACATATCTACCTTCCCGTGATATTATACCACTTCAAGTGAAGTATAGGAACATTACAAAAGGATACTTCCATTTCTTCCCTCCCAAATTTTATGCTATTGTGGCCATGCATTTTACTTTATATATGTTATAAACTCCATACTAGATTGTTATTATTATTGTTTAAATAGTTAATTATCTCTTAAAGAGATCTAAATACTAAGAAAAAACTCATATATTTATCATGTAGTTAACACTTCTAGTATTCTTCATTCATTTGTGAAGATGCATATTTCCTTGTGGTATTATTTTCCTTTTGCCTGAAGAACTTATTTAACGTTTTTTTAGTAAGAATTTTGTTTGTGAGGAACTGTTTCCATTTTTGTATTTCTAGAAATGTCTTTATTTTGCCTTCAATTTTTTGGTCATTAGATTTTAGTTTTTAGAGCAGTTTTAAATTTACAGGAAAAATTGTGCAGAAAATAAAGAACATTCACATATTCTCTCTCTCCCCTGACAATTTCCACTAATATTAACATCTTGCATTAGTATGGCACATTTGTTACAATTGATGAATCAACACTGATACATTGTTACTAACTAAGGTTCATAGTTTACATTGGGGTTCACTTTTGTGTTGTACAGTTCTATGGATTTTGACAAATGCATAATGTCATGTATCTACCATTATAGTATCATACAGAATAGTTTCACTTTCCTAAAAATTCTCTGTGCTTCACTTATCCATCCCTCTCATCCTCTCTTACCCCTAACCCCTGGCATCCACTGATCTTTTTACAATCTCTAAAGTTTTGCCCTTTTATAATGTCATATGGTTGGAATCTTTCACTTAGCAATATGCATTTAAGGTTCCTCCCTGTCTTTTCATGGCTTGATAACTCATTTGTTCTTAATACTGAATAACATTCCATTGTATGGATGTACTGCAGTTTGTTTATCCATTCACCTATTGAAGGACATCTTGTTTGCTTCAAATTTTTGGCAATTATGACTAAATCTGATCACCTCCTATTTACCTTGCTGGTGAAGGAGAGATCTCCCACCCTAAATAGTATGAAATAGCTGAACATACACCTGACATTGGACAGCTGAGATTGGCAGCAATTTGTTAGTTACATGTATTCACAGCCTGGTGGAGGAGGACACATGGAGGTGGCACTTGGGAGCAGAGTGAATCATCAGAAGCTGTGGGAGGTGGGCTTTGCAGTAACAAGAGTGTGGGGTGACACTTGGATCACATGGAGAATGTCATTGGCTTGCTTGAATAATTTTGCAGGCTTACAAGGAAGTAAAACCCATCAGGTTGAGGACCAGGTGAAGTTTGGCTGGTTTAGCTGATAAGGGAACTAGCCAGGTGAGGAGTCTTTCCCTTTGGGTGTGGGTAGGAGAGCGTATCTAGTGAAAGTAAAGGAACTCACGATTAGACCTTTGGGGCCCTGTGAGATTCAAAGATGTCAAGATAGCACTTGAAATTTTAGGTCTTACAATACATGCTATAAACATTCTTGGGCAGGATTTTGTGTGAACAAAAGTTTTCAACTCATTTGAGTGAATACCTAGCAGTGTAATTGCTGGATAGAATGGTATGCCTATGTTTAATTTTTTAAGAAACTACAAGCTGTCCAAAATGACTGTACCATTTTCCATTCCCACCAGCAATGAATGAGAGCTTCTATTGCTTCACATTCTTGCCAACATTTGATATTGTCAGTATTTTGGATTTTAGCTATTCTAATAGATGTGCAGTGGTATATCATAGGTGTTTTCATCTGCAATTCCCTAATGATAGATGACATTGAACATCTTTTCATAATGTTCTCCTATGTTATCTTCTAGAAATTTTATAGTTTTGAATTTTACATTTAGATTTGTGATCCATTTTGAGTTAGTTTTTGTGAAAGATGTAAGGTCTGAGTCTAGGTTCATTTTTTTACATGTGGATGTCCAGTTTTTTAAACACTATTTTGAAAAGATTATCCTTTCTCCATTAAATTTCGTTTGCCCTTTTGTCAAAGATCAGTGATTGTGTTTGTGTGGGTATATTTCTGAGCTATCTATGCTGCTCCATTGGTCTATTTGTCTATTCCTTTAGTGATATCGCACTGTCTTAATTACAGTAACTTTATATTAAGTCTTGAAAGTGGGTAGTGTCAGTCCTCCAACTTCATTCTTCTCCTTCAATATTATGTTGGCTATCTTTTGTATGTCCATAACAATGTTAGAATCAGTTTATCAATAACCACAAAATAACTCTCTGGGATTTTCATTAAGATTGTGTTAAATCTATAGATCAAGATGGTAAGAACTGACATCTTAATAATATTGTCTTATCCATGAACATGGTATATTTCTCTATTTATTTAAGTCTTCTTTGATTTCCTTCATCAGCATCTCGTAGCTTTCCTCATGTAGATCTTGTACAGATTTTGTTAGATTTTTATCTAATTATTTCATTCTTTTGGTGCTAATGTAATTAGAAAAAACTTTTGCCAATATTTCTAAAAATATTTTTATGCCTCTTCCTTCCTCTCCTTCAGAGGTTCGAATTACATGTATGTTTACTGTTTTGAAGTTGTGCCATAGCTCACCAATGTCCTACACATTTTCTTTTAGTCTATTTTTCTATATGTTTCATTTTCAATAATTTCTATTAATCTCTCTTCATGTTTCTAATTTTTTTCTTCTTCAATTTCTATCCTGCCATTATTTCCATCCTGTGTTTTTTCATTGAAAACATTGTAGTTTTTTAATCTCTAGAAGTTTGACTTTGTTCTTTTTTATTTTTTTCCATGTTTCTGCTTAACTGTTGGGACATATAGAATAGAGTTACAATAACTGTTTTAATACTCTTGGTTGCCAATTCTAATATCTGTGTCAGTTCTAGGTTGTTTTCAGTTGATTGATTTTTATCCTCAATATGGGACATATTTCTTGCTTGTTTACATGCCTAGTAATTCTTTATTTAATACTAGACATTGTGAATTTTACCTTGTTGTGCACTGGATAGTTTTTTTTTCAATAAATATTCTTAAGCTTTGCTCTGGGATTCATTTCAATTTGATCATTTTGAGTTTTGCTTTAAAAATTTGTTAGGCTGAACTGAGTCCTGCTTACTCTAGATCTAATTACTCCCTACTACTAAAGCTCTTTCTGTGTACTCCACCCTGTAGCCTATGAATCATGTGGTTTCTCAGTCTGGCAGGGAGGAACAGGCACTTTTCCCAGCCCTGTGTTGTCAATGCTAATCGCTTTGAGTGATTCTTTCCCTAGCCTTGGGTGCCTTACATGTATGATCTGGTCAGTTCTCAGTTGATAACCTGAGGGAAACTCATTCCAGATCTCTGAAATTTCTTCCATGTAGCTACCTCTCTCTTCTCTGGTACTCTGTTCTACAAACTCTAGCTGTTTGTCTCTCCAGACTCTCAAACTGGCCTCTTCAACTCAGAGAGTCCTCAAGGCTCCATCTGTTTCCATAGATGGTGAACTCTTTTGAGGCAATAAGCTATAGCAACTGCAAGGATTACTTTCTTTGTTTTCTGTCTCTCATGGACCACTGTTTCTCACTGCCTAATGTTCAGGGCTTTGGAAATCATCATTTCATATATTCTGGTTTTTGGTTGTTACAATTGGAAGGCAAAACTGGTCAGTTAGTCCATTGTGGCCAGAAGCAGAAGCCTTTGATACGGAGAAGACTTCCCAGAGCCCTCAAGGGAAAGATGGGCTGAGCTGCTCCACTTTGTTGCTTCCACTCTCTTGGCCCTCCTGACAGCTCTCCCTTTTTTTGCGTCAATGAAAAGCTGGTTCCAAAGATGCAGATTCTCCTCGTAGCTATGCTGACAGACCTTTGAATTTGCATCTTTCCCACCCTGGAGTTCACAGTCAGTCAGCAAAGTGCCCCCACCCCTAGGAAGCCTGCTTTGGAGCCAGAGCTGTGGTGAGGCTTTTCCTCTGCCTTACTCTCCTGAGGTTTCTCCAGTGCGTTTTTTCCACTGTCCTGGATTACACCATTTGAAAGTCTGAGCCATCCCCTCCACAGGAGGGGGAAGCTCCTTTTGTGCAGCAGAGAGCTTAGTTTAGAGAGCAAAATTGACTTTAAAAGGAAAAAAAAATAACCATTCTCTGGGGATTATTTCCCTCCCTTATCCTCTCTTCTACTTTTTGCATTTGAAAAGGATGGAGAGACTGAGAAAAATATCTGCCAGATCCTTCAGGCTGAGTCTGCAGGGCCAGAGTTAGGACTACTATACGAGCAGCAATAAATCTGGATTCTACCTCCATAGAGGTGTCTGGTGAATCTCTCAGGTATGGGGAGATGCCAACTGACATTCTTCATTAATTCCTTCATTCGATCAATTTTTACTCTGCCTCTACATCCAGCAGTCACTGTGAGATGCTGGAGATAGATGAATGAGAAAACCTGGTGTAAAGGAAAATATCAGGGGTCAGGGCACAAAAGAGGAGAGTTTAAGGGTTTTCTGGAAAAATTCAAGGGGAATTAATCTTTTTGTGCCAATATGGACTGATGGTTATTAACACTGCAGAACCAGCATGTCTTAAAAATCCCATTGTCTTCTAATAGGGAACAAAGCGCACTGTCATCCCCTTTCTTCTCTTGGCCAACTCCACCTGTCCCTGATGACTCATATTGGAAGGTTTTCCTTTCTCTTATGTCTAGATTAGGTGCCCAGTTCCTCCATTTAACTGAGTAGCCTTGGGAAAGTTACTCGGCATCTCACAGCCTCATTGTTCTCCTAAAAATATATCAACTTCAGGAAGGTGGCTGCCTCTATAGGACTGAGGGGTGGAATCAAAGGAGACTTCAACTCTATCTGTGACATTTTCATTCTTAAAAAATTCTGAAATGAAAGTGGCAAAATGTAACCCTTATGAATTATAGATGGTAGGTACATGAGTATTTGTTCCTCTCTGTACTTTACTGTATGTAGTTCACATAAAAACATTAAGGAAGTGGCAATGGGATGATAATATAAATATCTTGCAGAGTTTGGCGAAAATTAGGGATTCTGAATGTAAAATATGAATACATAGCTGACACAGATGTGCCAGTACTTATGCAGCATTGGTGGGGTGGGAAGGAAGAGAAAAAGAGAAAGAAACTGAGTTACAAAGGACTCAGGTAAAGAAAACTCAAATGTAAATACTGGGAATGGCTTTGATCCATTAACCACAGATTAACCCAGGGGAAGGGATTATTTCATTTAGGGAAAATAGATATATCATGGATTTGAAAAAATGTGCAGGAGTGAGCCCTTTGCACTTCCTGATCATTAAGAAAGGAGCTGCTCCAATGTTGTGCTTCTGGTAACCAAGAATATAACCAATTGGTGCATCACCAATTAGTGTACCTTCTAATTTGAAGAGGTTGCTTAGACAACAGAGAATTCAGACCATTGGGCCTTTTGTTCTGATTTGCATCAATTCCAGGCCCACAGGAGGTTTAGTCAGAGCCCGCTGCCCTGTGTATCTAGGTGTGCACAAGTATGAAACGGTTCTCATTGAGTAGCCACAGGGGAGACCTTCATTCCTTCCTTCCTCAGGTCTCTCCTGTCTTGAGCAGAAGATCAGGTCAAAAGAATTGAGTGGGAGGATTATTCAGGTCCCTATGCTGGTTTTGATCAGACTGTAGGCAAAGTTACTGTTGTGCAAGGAGATTTGGGGGAGGAAGGCAGTGGGGAGGACAGAGGTGAGAATATTTCAGGCTCCCAAATGGGAAGGGCTCCACAGAGGCATGCAAGCCCTTCAGGATTGCAGGAGGTGGTGGGGTCCGCATGACACTGCAGATGACAGTTCAGTCTCAATGCCACCGTGCTGCCTGCTGAGCTCTGCAGTGGGGCTCTGTGATTGGAACTGGAACCTTTGACCTCTGGGGATGCTCAGCAAATGTCAGGCTTTAATGAGATTTCCCACTCTGTTGAGGGGCTCTTGTGAAGCCTGTGCCACTCACAGCAAGTCACCAGCTGGAGGTGACATGGACCTGCCACTCTGGGAAAGGTCCACTGAAGCTGCAATGAAGCAGATAAGCCATAGAGAGGGGCCCAGGGCCCTCAGGTGGAGGAGATGTCAGGGATTCCAGGCTTCCCTATTAGGCTGTGTAAAGGATTTGCTGAGTGCTTTGCAAAAAGCCCAGGGATGAGGAATGCCAGGGCTGAGAGAGAACCTTAAATGTCATACTGCTTAACCTCTGACCTTCAGGAAATACTGGACTTTAAGAGAATCAGAGAATAAATGCACTTTCTTAAAATGTTGTTTTTATTTCTTGAGGGCAATGACTTACATATTGGGGAGAAACTGACTAATTTTCCCTCTCATTTGCACTTTTCTCTTACATTTCTTTCCCTCTGAGTCCTGTAAACCTTTGGGTTACCCACCTGCAGAGCAGAGATAAGACCACTTTCTGTGCCTTGAAGACATGGTAGCCATTGCTGGCATTACTGTTGAGGGACAGTGACAAAATTGAGAACCTTCGACCTGAACGGCATGAGCTTGCCTCAAGTCGGTTTTCATCTGGCACAGAGGCCACACAGCATACTCCATTTCCTCCTTTCAGTTTTATTTTCTGAAATCTCAGATGAGATAGCAAGATTGATGTCAATAATATTAGTACTTAAAATAATTATAATAATGCATTAATTAAAACCCCGCAACCCTCAAAAGCCCCAGAGTGCTGACTCCAAATGAAAAATACAGAGAGAGAACCAGGGAGGATGCTACTAAGGTCGAGGTGACCTATTGGCATATGGTGACTCCAGGGTTGGGTGCATGGGTTTTTAAAGAACTCTCCAAGAGCCCATCTGTCTGGACCCCTGTGCTGCTCCTCCAAGCATGCCGAGCTGACCAGATGGCCCTTAATAGAGCAGCTTCAGAGGATGGAGGCAGGGAACCCATCCAGAAGAGCTTGTCATTCTCGGAGGCATGCTGCCCTTAGCTCGGGGGCATCCTTTGTTTAAATCTTAAAAGCAAAGGATTTGTTTTTGTTTTGGATTTTTTTTTTTTTGCACGTCTGTATTGCCATTTTCATCAGGGCAAACAATAAAAAGACTGCCCAGCAAACACACGTCTGAGTAAAACACAAACAGACCTTGATAAACAAGGATGTGGTCTCTAGCATGAGAATTTCAGGGTCCCCGTTTGTTTAATATTCATAATCTTTCCAAAATCTTTTAAAGCCTGCAAAATACAAGGGTAATGCAAGGGCAAGAATCATCTGTCACCTAAATGAGCTGGCTGATCCAAAACCATATAATCAAGAGTGTCTGGAATTGAGGGAATTTCTTACTGAATGATGTCATAGGAGATGGTTCTTCAAAACAGTGTCCTTGGGGTTGTCATGGTGTACACATTGGCCTGAGAGGGAATTGATTCTATGGATTGAAATATTTTTCCCAGGTCACTTGTTAGGAAGAAGTCATGGAGAAACATAATTTCTACTTTAAGAAGCCTCTAAGACAGTTGTAGAACATCTTCTTCACAGTATTTTAGATGCACTTTGCTAGTAATTTCCAAATGAAAAAACAATTTAAATGCCTTATATGGAAGAAAGCAGCTGGAGAATCGAATAATTGCTTGCTGGTCATTGGATAAAATGCCATAGCAGTGTCAATGAGCCTTTTGCCAAGTCGTTATTAAAAAAGACACTAGATTCCAACTTACCTTCGAAGCAGATATGTTGGATGTCCTAGTTGGGCTTCTTTGAGGTGTGATTGAGAAATACATGCCAGGATCATCTGAAAATCATTAGGTGACCAGCTAGGTAAATCAAGGCTGAGTCATGCAGGAGAGGAAAGGCGGGAGGGCAAAAGATACCCAGGTGACTCTGATGTGCTCTCTACACTCCACACCTCCACTCTATGAAGAACAACCGTTCAATTATGCTAAATGCACAGGAATGAAATAACTTAATTAGTCAACAAAAAGTCAGGGGCCTCCTGCCCAGAAGTGCAGGAGAAACTCAATGCTAACATTTTGGTGCCAGAGAACTGACTCAGAAGTCAGGACACCTGTTCTCTAGCACCACATCTATTGCTAACCAGCAGAAAAACATTGAAAAACCCATTTTACACAGAGATGGTGTCATCCTACTGTTGACAAGAAAACTGAAGTCCCAAGAGGAGTGCCACTCCTCCACCCACCTCCCCTCTGGTCAGGCAACTAGTTAGTAGCAGAGCTGGAACTAGAATTCAGGATTCTCCAGCTCCATTTATGCTTGTACAATTACCACCATACATGCTCTTTTCAAAAACACATTGCAATGAACAAGGACGAGTCATTATCTGCTCGGATTCTCTCTATTGTTATCAGGAATAAAAGCTATGCTATTCCCAAATTGATTTGCAAATATTATATGGATAAATATGAGGATACGGGGAGCCTTAACAATATAGGTCTTCACATAAACATTGAACAGGCACTACATCAAGAAATACAGCTTTAAAATAATCATAAGGAAATGGCACGAGTATTTTATAATTTCTGAAGGTCAAAACAAAATGTAAGTATACATCATCTCTTTCCTGGAAATGGAAATGTTAACATTAGCAGTTCCTTGGGGCACTTTTCTATTAAATATTTGTACTCATATAAGATATTTTTTTAATCTCAAAAATTTTAGAAGGTCTTTAGGAGTGTCAAGAAATGAAATGGTATTCATTTGGAAAATATGCTGGTAGATTTCAAAAGCTTTAAATGGGTACGAAAGAATCAAAGTTTAGTGTGATCAAGTATAAATTAGTAGATTTAAGGGAATGCAATTTAATACATGTAAACTATTTCCCCATATTTCACCAGCCTGGGGGTAAAAATGGGATTGTGTGAGTGGTAATAAAAAAATACAATAGTTGTCTTCTTTTTTCTTTTTTTATTAAGATCTAGGGGACTTTTTTCCTTTAGAGACAAAATTAACATACCATAAATATCACCCCTTAAAATGTAAAATTTTGTGATTTTTAATATATTCATAAAGCTCTACAACCAACATCACTATATATTCCAGAACTTTTTTATCACCCCCAAAAGAAAACAGATGCCCCTCACCAATCATCATCCAAATACAAGTCTTTAACAACTTACTGCCCCTTAGCGCAGGACCCCTACCATCGCCCTCCTCTCCCAGGTATTTCATGGCAACCTCATGACTATTATCCCTGCCAGGCACTCACTAAAGGGGCAGATGAGAAAATATCACAAGTCTTGATGAATTGACAAAGTGGACAGCCTTTCTAGAAAGTTTCTGTCAGACAGAGGAAATGACTCTGTGTAGCTATAGACTAATTGAAATGCTGTGGTTTGGTCCATAAATCCCATATATAAATGAATACAATGGGGTGTTTGGAGAATTACAGTAAATAAGTGGGATTTGGGGTGGTTATCAGAATATTGATGGTCCTTGGCATCTTCCTTGTAGTTGGAAGCTCTGTTCCTGGGAATAGACTGTCTCTCATCCACTGGGAAAACTTCTAGGGTATATGTGATTATAACAGAGTGACCCAAGCAAGAGCTTTTGAGACAGATCAGAAATACTAAGTGATGTTCACAAAATTAACCTCTCTGAACTTCAATTTCATTCTTTTGAGAGACAGAATTTCTTCATGCTTAAAATTTATTAGATGGGTGGCCTTGGGTAACTCCTTAACCTGTCTGTACTTCAATTTATCTAGCATGGGGGCAACAATACCTGCCTTCTAGAATTGTGAGGATCAAATTAGTTGATTCATGTAAAATGCTTAAAACCATGCCTGTGTCACAAGGTAAGTGCTCAGTAAGGCTTAGCTCTTGTATTTCTCCAACTGGATTTTTTTTAATAGACTCTGTTTTCTTTATTTTTCATTTTCTTTTTTGTGAGGAAGATTAGCCCTGAGCTAACATCTGTTGCCAATCCTCATCTTTTTGCTGAGGAAGACTGGCCCTGGGCTCACATCCATGCCCATCTGCCTCTATTTTATGTGGGATGTGTGCCACAACAGGGCTTGATAAGTGGTGCATAGGTCCATGCCTGAGATTGGAACCTGCGAACCCCGGGCCAATAAAGCAGAACAAGCAAACTTAACCACTACGCACCAGGCCAGCCCTCTCCAACTAGATTTTAAACTCCATGAGGGCTTGGATTTTGTGGCATTTCCAGTGCCTAGAATAGTGTCTGGCCCATAGAAAGTGCTTAATACATATTTGTTTATTAACTGGACTAGTCTCGGAAATGGTGCCTGCACATGCCTGGATGCAGAGCACTTCGTTCAGTAATTTAACATACACTTCATATATACACATATTCCAGAAGCTCAACAGCTATGCCCTGGGCAGATTAGAAGGCTTAGAGGATCACCATAGACAGGCCTGGGACTTTAACCCCAAGCCCAGAGCTCGAGCTTTGATGAGCAGCAGTGGAGCAAGGCCTACAGGTATGCTTTCTCTGAGTTCCAGGCATCCAGGTCAGGTCCAACGCTGTGAACAAACAGAAAGAGCTGGACTGAGTTTTCATTTCCTAGGATTCCACGTGATTTTTGATGCCCCTGTTGCAAACCTCCACTGTTGCATTGTTCCCCGTGCTCTCAGAAAGAGTCTGCATCCATCAGGGCAGCACCCACTCTCCTCTGCTCCAGCTTCACCTGCCTGCTCCAGCTCACCTTTCCCCGCTGCCCTCTCCACCCCTGTGTGCCTGTGTGACGTGAAGATGGAACTCAGCGTCCCCCGGCCTGACTCCAAACCCTGTAAGAGCTGTTCCTCTGCCCTCCTCTCTCTAACTGGAAACTTCTCACTCACCATTCAGCTCAGTCACTTCCCTCGTGAAGACTCCTCCCTTCCCCTCCCCTCCTTGGCATGAATTTTATCCTTTCAGAGTGTCCCAGAAGACTCTGACTATACCTTTAATATGCCCTATGCTGTTTTGAACTATATCTCTTTCTGGGTTTATGTGAGTTTCTCATGTACATTCAACTATATTACTGAGCTGGGTGTCCCCAGGGCCCCGTGCTGGGCTTGGTACCAAGAAGTGCTTGGTGAAGATTAGCTGAGGGAACATTTGAGTGAAGGGATGGTTGCATCCCTGGTCCTACTGGCCAGTCAGTGTTCCTAACATAGTTTCTTACAAATCAGGGACAAACGGCCCTCCTGGGATGGTATAATTCTAAATCTATCTGTGCAGATAACTGAAACAGAGACTTGGGCTGCTGGTAGCTGAGTACAGGAACGTGGACCTCTGAGGAGGGGCTGTGCCTGAGCCACCTAGACCTCTTCCCTGGTGGTCTCCTGCCCAGTGTGTCTGTCTCAGGCTTGGCTGGAGTGATGAGCTATATCCAGAGCTGGGGTGTGATGGCTAGAGAAGCTGTCTGAGTTGATGCTTAGAAAAACGTGGCATGCCATGGCATGAGGTGATGTTTCCATGCCCAGTTGGCCTCTACAAAAATGATTATCTAAGGGAAAGAATTGTTTAGAGCCTCACTTTGAATTCTAGCCCTCCTTTGGCCTTCAGGGCTAACAGTGCTAATCGTGCTAAATTACTGTTATTTTAACACTTGAATTAAAAACAAGACCAGCCATTGGCTCAGTGGAGTATCTTACCTGGACCGTGTCCATGCCTGAGCCTGTGCAGGAGGGCACTTTGCTCTATTCCTGGTTTCCAGCAAGCACTTTGTGGAGAGAAGAGGTGAGGCCAGGAAGACTTAGCTGTCAGCCAGCTTCCTGCCCCTCACCTCACTTCCCCAGCCACAGCGCTGCTTGGAGGGACGAGTAGGAGTCCTGTGCTCAGAAATTGTGAGTGGATTGGGGAAGGAAAATTGTTTTTTTGATATGGTAAAATTGTGTTCATGTGAGAAGAGTGTCTTGTGAAGACAGATGGTCAGGAAGGCGGCCTCTAGGAGGCCACTTCTCCACCTTACGTCCCTGTTGCTTCTCTCCTCTTTATGATTCTTGCTGCTGAGCTTGTCTCTCTCCACTGTCTCTTTGACCAAAAGACCAAAAGGGATAAGGGGAAGGCCCTTTTAATCTCCTTTGCAGCTCCCTGTCCACTTTAATCAGGGTCATTGGCTAAATGCCATGAAAAGAAAGCCACCCCTGATGCTGATAAAACTCTTGTTTATTTCTCTCACTATTAAGCAAATTAAATGTCATTACTTCAGCCCTGGGCCCTGAACTCTGAAAGGATAGACACTTTTTCAGAAGGGCTTCCCTACAGCTTTGATGATGTGAACAAAGCCTGAAATATAGATGTATCTCATACACGTTAGATATAGTCTCCAGAAAGAACAAGCCACCTTAAATATGGAGACAAACACCACACCACCTCTTTGAGAGACATTTT
Organism: Tapirus indicus; assembly: GCA_031878705.1. Lineage (NCBI taxonomy): Eukaryota > Metazoa > Chordata > Mammalia > Perissodactyla > Tapiridae > Tapirus > Tapirus indicus. Next base: position 81,885,108 of record CM062924.1, on the reverse strand, counting down.
CAAAGGCAGCTACAGTAGTCCAAAATTTTCACCTGAGTCACAGTTAGCTGACGAGGGAGCTGGGACTCAGACTGCAACAGCTTTCTTTCTGAGCAGTGTTTCCACTTGCTGGAGAAACATTACGCCCCTGCAGGCTCAGGTAGAAACAAAAGCTGCTATGTGATATTGGAGGAACATGGACAGCACCAATTCCCTTCTGGAACTATATTTTTCTTTTTTTATTGGTGTCATAATACTTTATAACATTGTGAAGTTTCAGCTATACCTTGCTGTTTGTCAGTCACCATGTATATGTGCCCCTTTACCCCTTATTCCCACCTCCCAACACCCTTCCCATCTGGTAACCACTAATCCATTCTCTTTGTCCATGTATTTGTTTATCATCCACATATGAGTGAAATCATACAGTGTTTGTCTTTCTCTGTCTGACTTATCTCACTTAACATAATATCCTTAAGCTCCATCCATGTTGTTGCAAATGGGACAATTTTGTCTTTTTTATGCCTGAGTAGTATTCCATTGTATATATATGCCATATTATCTTTACCCAGTCATCAGTCAATGGGCAATTGAGTTGCTTCCATGTCTTGGTTACAGTGAATAATGCTGCAATGAACATAGGGTGCATAAGTCTCTTTGAAATGTTGATTTCAAGTTCTTTGGGTAAATACCCATTTGTGGAATAGCTAGGTCATATGGTATTTTGATTTTTAATTTTTTGAGAAATCTCCATACTGTTTTACATAGTGGTTGTACCAGTTTGCATTCCCACCAACAGTGCATGAAATTTCCCTTTTCTCTACATCCTCTCCAACATTTGTTGTTTTTTGTGCTGGTAATTATAGCCATTCTAATAAGTGTAAGGTGATATCTCATTGTAGTTTGATTTGCATTTCCCCAGTGATTAGTGATGTTGAACATCTTTTCACTTGCCTGTTGGCCATCTGTATATCTTCTTTGGAAAAATGTCTGTTCATATCCTCTGTCCATTTTTTGGTCATGTTGTTTGTTCTTTTGTTGTTGAGTTGCATGAGTTCTTTATATATTTTGGAGATTAACTCCTTGTTGGATATATGATTTGCAAATATTTTCTCCCAGTTGGTGGGTTGTCTTATCATTTTGTTCATAGTTTCCTTTACCTTGCAGAAGCTCTTTAGTCTGAAAGTCCCATTTGTTTATATTTTCTTTTGTTTCCCTTGTCTGAGTAGACATGGAATCTGAAAAGATCCTTCTAAGACCCATGTCAAAGAGCGTACTGCCCATATTTTCTTCTAGGAGTTTTATGATTTCACGTCTTACCTTCAAGTCTTTAACCCATTTTGAGTTAATTTTTGTGTATGGTGAAAGATAATGGTCTACCTTCATTCTTTTGCATGTGGTTGTCCAGTTTTCCCAACACCATTTATTGAAGAGACTTCCCTCTCTCCATTCTATGTTCTTAGCTCCTTTGTTGAAGATTAGCTGTCCATAGGTGTGTGGTTTTATTTCTGGGCTTTCAATTCTGTTCCATAGATCTGTGTGTCTGTTTTTGTACCAGTACCATGCTGTTTTGATTACTGTAGCTTTGCAGTTTATTTTGAAGTCAGGGATTGTGATGTCTCCAGCTTCGTTCTTTTTTCTCAGGATTGCTTTAGCTGTTCGGTTTCTTTTGTTGCCCATATGAATTTTAGTATTCTTTGTTCTATTTCCATGAAGAATGTCATTGGGATTCTGATTGTGATTTCATTGAATCTGTAGATTGCTTTAGGTAGAATGGACATTTTAACTATATTTATTGTTCCAATCCATGTGCATGGAATATCTTTCCATTTCTTTATGTCATCATCAATTTCTCTCAATAATGTCTTATAGTTTTTGTTGTATAGGTCTTTCACCTCCTTGGTTAAATTTGTTCTGAGATATTTTATTCTTTTTGTTTCAGTTTTAAATGGGATTGTCTTCTTGAGTTCTCTTTCTGTTAGTTCATTGTTAGCATACAGAAATGCAACTGATTTTTGTAAGTTGATTTTGTACTCTGCAACTTTGCTGTAGTTGTTGATTATTTCTAATTGTTTCTGGATGAATTCTTTAGGGTTTTCTACATATAAAATCATATCATTTGCAAACATGAGAGTTTCACTTCCTCCTTGACTATTGGGATACCTTTTATTTCTTTTTCTTGCCAAATTGCTCTGGCCAAAACCTCCAGTACTATATTGAATAAGAGTGGTGAGAGTGGGCACCCTTGTCTTGTTCCTGATCTCAGAGGAATGGCTTTCAGTTTTTCCCCATTGAGTATGATGTTGGCTGTGGGTTTGTCACATATGACCTTTATTATGTTGAAGTACTTTACTTCTATACCCATTTTATTGAGAGTTTTTATCATAAATGGATGTTGGATCTTGTCAAATGCTTTCTCAGCACCTACTGAAATGACCATGCAGTTTTTGTTGCTCATTTTGTTAATGTGGTGTATCAGGTTGATTGATTTGTGGATGTTGAACCATCCTTGTGTCCCTGGTATAAATTTCACTTGATCGTGGTGTATGATCCTTTTGATGTATTGCTGAATTTGGTTTGCCAATATTTTGTTGAGGATTTTTGCATCTCCGTTCATCAGCGATATTAGCCTGTAGGTTTCCTTCTTTGTGTTGTCTTTGTCTGGCTTTGGGATCAGGGTCATGTTGGCCTCATAATATATATTAGGAAGTGCCCCATATTCAATGTTTGGAATAATTTGAGGAGGATAGGTATTAAATCTTCTTTGAGTGTTTGGTAGAATTCTCCAGAGAAGCCATCTAGTCCTGGATTTTTATTTTGGGGGAGGTTTTTGATTACTGTTTCAATCTCTTTAGTTGTGAGTGGTCTATTTAGATTCTCTATTTCTTCTTTGTTCAGTTTTGGGAGGTTGTATGAGTCTAAGAATTTAGCCATTTCTTCTAGATTGTCCAATTTGATGGCATACAGTTTTTCATAGAATTCTCTTATAATCCTTTGTATTTCTCTGGTATCCATTGTAATTTCTACTCTTTCATTTCTAATTTTATTTGAGCCTTCTTTTTTCTTAGTGAGTCTGGCTAAGGGTGTGTCAACTTTGTTTATCTCCTCAAAGAACCAGCTGTTAGTGGAAACACCTTTTTACATATTATTTGGAGACTTGACTCGATAAAGTCCTGGAAAACTTTCCAGTGATCCTTTTACAATCCATTATATTTCTACTATTACAATTATTCAAGAGTTATAGCATTGTCTGCTTCTGATCTAAGCAGTTTCTCCAGTGTAGTATTGCACTGCACTTGTACCTTACTTCCATTTTTATTTTTAGCAGTTTCTAATAGTTACTTTTTACTTTGAAAGTGATTGTAAGACTGGCTACTCTGAATCCAATGACAAGGTAAATTATCTAGTATGTGCCTACATGAGAGACTTAAAATCAGGCTTTCACCTGAGCAATTATCTGGTTAAACTACTTCTCGTATGTTCATAACATCAAAATACCATCTGTGCTAGACACAGGCATATGGTGGGAAAAGAAAGAAGGAAGGAGGGAGGGAGAAGCATGGGAGAGAGGAAGGAAGAAAGGAAAGAAAGAAGGAAGGAAGGAAGAAAAATGGTAAGAAAATAAAATGGAAATAATGTACAATTGTAATGGAATGCTAAGCTAGAGAAGCTAAGCTAGAGATTGCTTAGTTTGGAAGCCGAATATTCTCTAACTCAAAAGGAAGAAGGGAAGGAAGGATGGAAAGAAGGAAGGGAGAGAGAGAGAAAGAAAAAGAAAGAAAGAAGGGAGAGAGAGAGAGAGGGAGGGAGGGAGGGAGGAAGGGAGGAAGGAAGGAAGGGAAAGAAAGAGAAAGAGAAAAGAAGACTGTCATCTGTGATGGGGTTCAGTTGACTTTGTTCCCCAGACAGCCTGACACTGTTCTCTTCTCAAAGGTCTGTGGGTGTCCTGTAGGACCATGGTTACGGGAAAGGTCAGTGAAAGCTCTGGTTCATCCCAGGCTCTCCTTACAAGTAACCAGAACTCTTAAACTTTCAAGCTAATGAGACAAATGAGGTGGAAAAGAGCTATACGAGCTGCTCAAAAACAGCCCAAACTCCTTGCTGATGTGGGTGGATCCAGCGCTGATGTAAAGGGTTTACAAAATGAGTCTAGGACATTTTCATGAGCCACAAAATAAAGAAGTGCTCAAAAAACAATTGACACATTTAAAATGACACAGGAGCCAGCTTGAAGGGGCTCCCACTGGACAAATCAGGAAAAATTTGAGCATCAAAATAAAAAATGGTATTTAACAGCTTATAAAAGAAATAATAAATTATAATCCACTCAATAAAATAAAATCAATGAGTCTGTATGGAATTAAATAGATAATGGAGTAAATGAATGAATGAATAGAAGGGAAAAATCTCTCTCACGGTATAATTCCAATTAACAATGCAGAATAAAGGAGGGAGTTGGAACATCACTATTTTGCAACTACCATAGTGATAACTGGTGCAGGCAGTACTAAAGTGAGTACTAAAACCAGTGGATGAATGTTTGACCAAGAACATGGCATGCACACAGTTTTAAAGTATCTCCCCACAAATTACTTACAAGTTACAAAGGAAAAGGAATAGTCATTTGGCATAATAGAAACTTGCCAGATACCGCCTTAATGAAGTAATCAAGAAGTTACCACCACCAGGAATATGACAAATCCATCCTACGTACCTTCATAGTGAGATGCACATAGAGGATTATAGGATTGCTTCTACCTATTCCTGCCAAAATACATACCCTGAATCTAAAATGAGAAAACAGCCAGCATCCCTAAATTAGGGAAGATTCTGCAGATTAACTGGTCTGCGTCTACAGAAACATTAAGGTTTGAAAGAAAGCCAGCTTGAGGAACGGTTCCAGATTACAGGAGATGAAAGCTACTTGACAACCAAATGGAATGACTGTTTTAGATTGGCTCCTGAACCAGGAGGACAGAAAGCTGCAAAGGATATTATTGAGAAAACTAATTAAATTTGTGCATAAATTATGAATTAGATAGTAGTACTATGTTAATGCTAAAATTTCCTAATTTTGAAAATTGTACTGTAGTTATGTAAAGAACATTCTTATTTTAAGGAAATAAATACTGAATACCCCTATAGTATTTTCGGGGTAAATGGGCATGATAGCTCAAATTTATTTTCAATTATTCATCAAAATATAAGAAAATAAACACATGAGCACAGATAATAAAGAAAATTAGACAAAATGTTAACAATTGGTGAATCTGGGTAAACATATATGAGCGATTTTGTAATTTTTTGGTCTAAATTCAAAATTATATAAAAAGACACTTAAAATACACTTAAAAATACACCTAAAATTTTTTAAACAGTTCAAAACAGACTTGAAATACTATGACAATTCAGCTAAATTGGAGTCCCTTTGTCTTCAACCATATTAGAGGACTAGTTTCATCACTGATATTTAATGGGAAATGGAGTATTTCTCAAAGTAATGCAGAGGAACCAGATTTTTATGTCTCCGAGATGCACATGGGCATTTACATAACTGCCTGGTTTTTACTGCTTTAGCCTCAGACCTGTTCTCTTCTCAGGATGGCTGCAGAGCAGAAATTCTAGGCATTGACAGTCTGGCGATGAGCTTCTCAGGCACCCTCATTTGCTTCACAACTCCTACTCCACGCCTGGACACGTGGATCTGTGAAGGGCTTAGAGAAAATTCCTGGTAGGCGCTGCTGCAGGGCAGGCAGGGGTGCTCCTGCCTCCCCAGTCCTGTAACCCGACAGGCAATGAGGTTTCATGGGTTTCATAATCGTAGATGAAGATGTAAGTCCCCCCGTGAATAGTGTCAGGACAGCATGTAACCTCGTCGGATGGCCTCAGAGCTGGAATGTAGATTGAATGGCTGTAAACAAGCAGGTGACTGGTATACAGGCACATGTCAGTGTCGGCCTTGGATACATTCTTTGACCTCCCACTCAAAGATACACAAATAACTTGTAGCAAGAATTTAACTGGGGCCCTATGTGATCCAGCCTTTGAAGAGTGTCAAGTCAAAAGCACAGTCTACTGACAGAAAAAAAAAAAGAACTGAAAGCAGTTTCAAGTTTTATTCAGTTCTAATAAAACATGAAAGAGGTGGGAGTATCTTTTTAATGTACAGCAAAACATCTTAACTATTTTTTCTCACCATCTCTTCCATTCTGTACTCCTAACTACCACTCTCTCTAAAACTCCCAACCTGGCCTTTGAGACTTTTAACACCTCCTACTTAGTCATTCATCCAACAAGTATTTATTTAGCACCACTTTAGCACCAAGGACTATTCTTTGCCCTGGAGATACAGCGGTGAAAGAAAGAAAACTTTCTGCCCTTGTTGATTTTGTATCTTGCAAAAAGACAGACGTCATGTAGGGGATGGGTGGGGCGGGGGAGCAGGCAGACCATGTATTACTGAGAATGAAATGAGGAACTGTTGTGAGTTTTGAGTGTGATCTAACATACGCCTCTAAAAGATCACTCTGGCCGTGAGTTAAGAATAGACTCGGAGACAGTGGAAGAAGGTGGTTTGGAGACCGTGGTTTGGCCTAGGACGGTAGCAGTGGAGGTAATGAGCAATGACAAGATTCTAGTTATATCTTGAAGGTAGAGCTCACAGGATTTGTAATGGAGAAGAAATGAGGTGTGAAAAAAAGAAAAACATGAGAAGGAGCCCCAAGATTTTGGCCAGAGCCACTGGAAAGACAGTATTGCCGTTTACGGAAGTTGGGAAGATGATGGGAGGAGCATGCTAGAGGAGGCGGGGAGTCCAGCTTGGGCACCTATTAGACGTGCAAGTGGAGCAAGCAGTGCAGGGGCGGTCCATGCTGGCGATGTCGCTGAGTGTAATCGGTGTAAGCCTGTTGTACAAGCTTGTTGTGAACAACAAGACGATAAAGAATGTGGAAATTCTTCAACAACTGTAAATATCACGAATTATTATTCTTTTTGTCTTGTAGTTATGCCCGGTTCCTGATGAAAACAGACCGGAGCGTCTGTAGACAAGAGTGCGTATCATGGCCTCTTCCGAAGCATGGGTCCAAATTCCCATAACGATCACAACTTGGTCTAAAATGTTTGCGCTGGGTTTTATAAAAATGGGTCTTTCAGTAGGGAATTTACTTTTATGCTAATGAAGAGAGAATTCAGTACGTGCCTGAAGCTCAGAAGTCAGAGCACAGAAATGGATAATAAAAATGAGCAGCCTTATTCACACTCTAGGGGAAAGAATCATAAATATTATCTTGTCTGTGGTGGGGCAACTAAGAAAAATCCTAAAATTTCTTTAGAATTGGTTACTCCTTGGCCCTTCGTCATTGTTAGAACTGTCTTATCCTTTAGCAGAACAATCAGTGAACTCCCTCCAGTGCTTGGCTGGAGCCATGGTTCAAGTTTCCTGCTTTCTTCTTGAGCAACGTGTCTATACTGTTGTGAAAATAGCAATGAACTTTGAGTCAGAAAACGGCTCTGTGTGACCTTTGAGCTTCAGTTTCTTGGGTATGATAAAATCTGGTATACTTATCCCTTAGTGGTTTTGAAAGAATTAAATAATGATATACATGCATGAAACCATTATGAAAACAAAAGTATCTTTATTGTTTTTCTCTCCTTCTTCCTTGTTACTCTGTCTTCTGATCAGGTTTCAAAACCCTCAGGTCTAAAATCATGCTCTAGGCAAATAAGAGAGAGTGATTGATTTGAAAGATTCTTTTAATGAATTGCATTTTCTGAAAAATCTCCATTTCACTTAATTCCAAGAAAAAAAATGTCAAAATGGCAAAAGAGATCCAAAATAAGGCAGAGGGAAATGCTGAAAAAATTTTATACCCATCCAGTTTAGCTGTGGGCAGACAGAGTGAAAAGGCCTTCCTTGCTGCATGGTGACCAGGAGTGGACTCAGCAGTGTCATTGGGCTCTAAATGAGGCATCTAAAAATGCATTTGGAGTATTTTCAGTTTAGTCAGGAGACAGAGAAGATGAAAGGGGCATATATATTCTGTAATTGAAGGTGGAAATTGTAAATACCAGGATCTGGCCAGGTCTGGCATGGAGCAAGGGAAGATATATGTCACAGCATCTGTCCTCAGGGGCTGCTGACTGGGGCTGACACAGTGAAATCCCCCGAAGGACAGGAGGATGACAGTTCTCTCTTCCTTGAGCCTTGTGTAATTAAAGAGTTCCTTAGTGTCCTCTCACCGGCTTGCCCTTGGCTCTCCTAGACACTCTCACTTCTCCTGCAGTGCTGATGACAGGACAATGTGCTTCCTAGAAGGGGGCAGAAGGTGTTCCTGAACCACAGCATGAGAGAGAGATGCACCTCTTCTCTTCCTTAGCTAGGACTCGCTAAACCTGGGGACACTGACCTATCCAAAAATAGGAGGCAAACACCCCACGTCTCAGATCTGCTCTTGGGACCCTAATGTCTTTTATTCTACAAAAATCCAATCTCATTATCTCCTTAGAGAAAATGAAATACCTAAAATGCAGCTCTTTTTTCCCATGTCTAGAAAATTATTTGAGGATTTTCTGATTTAGGAAAAACAAGACTGATCCAGTTGTATTTATTATTATTTTGTTCTAAATTTTACTCATTTTGAACTCATTTCTTATCTGTTATATACTCAGAATCACAGTAACTGATTTTTTAGAGATCAACATTCACTTTTATCTATTTAAAACTGGGTTTTCCAAGTGATATGAGATACTTTGTTATTTTTTAGCATTTTTTTCTGTTTTTGGCCAAGAGTCAATGAACTTGAACTTCAAAAGGTCTGAGTCTTATTCAGAATTTTTAAAAAGTACAAAATCTAATTTAAAAAAGGCTTGGCTGAAACCATATTTTCAGGATTAATATAAGGAATAAATAGCTTTGTCACTAAGCTGCCTATCACCATATCAAAACTGGGGTAATGAAAGTACATAAATGCATTATTTGAATATAACATGCAAGCTTGGCAATATATTTCCTAAGAACCAGAAGGAAGGTGGATGTACAGGACAATTTCCCCAGTCCAGTGTCTGTAGATCTATAACAAATCTTAAGAAAAAAAAATAATATCCTTCACTGCTGCCCTTGAGTGACAAAGCTGATGAAAAATAAAGTCATAGATAACTGGCTGACAATATAAGTATCCCCTACCCATCTTGCAGGTTATTAACAGGTGTCAATCACAGGTGGAAATCTAATCAAATATCAGTGTAATTCCTTAGGAAATGATAGAACCAATATTATCTATGAAGGATCAGTCCTTCCCCACAAAAACCAAGAACAAAACTCCTTCCTGGCACTGACTGCATTTTATGGGAGCCCTGTCTGCATAGGAAAGAAACGTCACCTAAGTTCATTGTTTTCCTAGGCAGGTGGTGCTCCATGAGTTTAAAGGGATCTCCAGATGGGCAGGGATGATGAAAGGATCATCCGAGTGAAACACTTCCCTCCTGGGTGTTAAATAGTGCATTGATTGTGTCGTGGAGCTGTTGAAAACCAATAGAGCTAATGAGAGAGCTGGTATCCAAGAAAGCCTTGCACTAACATTGGGAAACATTCCAAGTGACCTCTTGGAGGGTGAAGACACAGGGAGTATAATCTTAGAAAGCCTCTCTCTCCAGCCATAAGCAAAAGAAAGGGAGCAATATTTGCTCAGGGACACTTGAGTTTTCATCTAAATCACAGTGAAGGGAACATGGAATTAGAATAGATAGAGAAATGAGCTACAGTGCCAATGGTAAATGATTTGTTTTTTATTATTATATTGTAAATGGCACAAGAATATTCTACTGGGGTTATAGCATATTTGTGTGTTTTTTCCTTTCTCACATGGAATTAAATATATTACCCAAAACAATGTTCAGCATTCTGTTTTATACAGAGATCAGTTTGGCTTAGAGGAGGAAAATAATATTTCTAACCTTTGACCCAGAAACCAGATCACATGGCTGGTCCCATTTACTTAGCTCCTTACTTTGGGGCTGTTCTAAACACCTTCTGCATATTATCTCAGTTTTTCCTGCCAACAACCATGTGGGTAGGTACTATTATTATGATTCCTCCCTCAAAGATGAGGAAACTGAGGGCTAGAAAGATTAAATGACGACCCGATAGCAGGGAGTTAGTAAGTGGTCAAGCTTCTATCCTAAAAGACTCAAGAGTCCACGATCTTAACTGCAGCAGATGTCCCCCAGTTAGTTCTGTGTTCCACACTGCCTCTGCCCTTCTTACTTAGTCTTACTGGTGGTACCCTGTTCATAAAGGGAAACACTGTCACATGGCTTGTTTCCACCTGACTCTTAGAGCTAGGAGAGGTGTCGGGGAAGGAAAAAGAATCCTATATATTATCAGAGCTGGAGCAAAGGTCACTATCACATTTAATAGGTGAAGAGGAATCTGAACCCCAGAATAGGGAGGGCATAGGTTGCTCCAGATCATGTGAAAAACCTGCAGCTGAACTCTAGTTAAGACCAGACCCCTTGAATTTTAGGTCAAGGCCCTTCTCAAAATACTATACTTCCTTCACTAATATGGCAACCCAGTTTACAGTCTCAAAATAAATGTAGGATCACTCACAAGGGCATCACCTGTGCTACATACTCAGAGCCTGAGAGACCTAACAATGCACAAAGATCATGCTGTGGGAACACCAGGCAGAGGCAAGACACAGGACGCCATGTCTTTCTTGTATTTGATGAATATAAGGTTTCATTGGTTTCATACTTGCTCATTAATATTTAAGCATAGTCACATAATCTCTACTATATAGGACAGCTATTATTCTAAGGTTTCTGCTCTGTGAATCCAAACTCTGGACGCCAAAATGCAAAATAGACCTTTTTCACTCCATCTTGTCTACTGGCTTTTTGTTGCCTTCATGGACTAGAACAGAGTTTTTCAGCCTTAGCACTATTGACTTTTTGGACTGAGTAATTCTTTACAGGTGTGGGCTGCCCTATGCATTATAGGATGTTTAGCCTCTCAGGCCTCTATTCTCTAGATGCCAATACAAATCCCTGCGCAAGTCGTGCCAATTGAAACTGTCTCCAGACATTGCCAAATGTTCAGTGGAGGGCAAAAGTGCCCTTGATTGAGAACCACTGGGCCGGAGACTTCCTGAGGTTAAGTACCATGCATTCTATTAGCTTTCTGCTCCTGTCTCACTTTCTTCAGTTGTAAAATAAAAAGATTGGATGAGATAAAATCTAACTTACCTTCCCACTCAAACACAATGACTCATCTCCCTTTCTGAGATCTTCTGATCTTCCAGCACTCAACAGTGCTTCCTGATGAGGCAAATTCACGGGTACGTCCTGGGGCAATGCTGAGGAGGTCAGTTTACCAGATGTACTAACAGAAAACACTCTGGGGGCTAAGAGGGTAGGTGACAAGGAGTTGACTGGAGAACTCAGAAGGAAAACTTGTGAGCTAGAGAAACCAATTAACCTAGACAGAAGTCAGAGGAAAGAGCAGGCAAGTCCGTGACGCAGTCAGCTTAGGTGTGAGTCTTCATGAGTTCCGGAGGCTTGCAAAGGGCCTAAAGCAGTAGAACCACAGGCTTCTTGCACACGGACACATGCGTGCAGGAAATACTCAGTAAAAGCTTTCCCCACCTGGTGTGGTTAGGATGTGTTTCACTGATATTTTCAATCACCTATAGCTTGCAAAGTGCTGTCTTTGATAACATGGGAGATGTGAAGATTAATTAAATATGACTTTTGTCTCAAAGGGACTTAAAACCTAGTAAAGGAGATACATTTGTATTTAGTCCATAGAAGAGAGTAAATGGTGACCTGAGGAAGGGCAAGGTGATACTTAGCATAGGTTCATTATGGAAGAGCCAGTCATACACGTAAAGTGACTTCTTTACTAAACACCAATCTTTCGATTTTACCCAACTGGAAAGCTCTAGTGCAGAATATTTGAACCCAGACTCAGGCCAGGAGACTACAGGGGTCTTTCCTCCTTGAGGTATGATAGATTGCTGACTGCAATTTTAGTAGGAAGGATTGAGTTTTTATTATGTATTCTTTGACCAAACATCTGACGATAGCTCACCAAATAAATGTACAGCCAAATGTCCATGTACCTTTACTCCTACAACTTAATAGTATATGGCCACCTAGAGGAATAATAACCTTCTAAGAACTAAGACTGGAACTAGAGTTGCATATTAATTCACAGCAAACTCGCCTCTTGGCCTAACCTGAAAATACACCTTGACACTGATCAGCAAATGTATGCCAGCCATTTCTCTGAAATTAAAAGAAAAAAATAAGAGTCTTTTTCAAGGCTTGTTTCTTTGTTAATATACTTCTGTCTTGATCTAAAGTGAACCCTCTCCTGCCATAAACAAGAATAATTTGGCTCCTGTGCTTTTGTGCATCCTGAACCTTTCCTTTAACAATCTTGATGAGCATGTGGGGTTGTGTGCTGCATACCAATAGCCACTCCAAGCCTGCAAAAGAGGTAGTCAACCCAACCCACACCATCTGTGGTCTCAGCTAGATTTGTGGCATGTCTCCCTGAGCTGAAGCAAACCTCCCTCTGTCTGAAGTACATTGAGAATCAGAAATAAAAAATAAATTAAGACAAGTAGACAAACATTAAAATGAGTTGTTACAGAACATTTGTGTAGATTCCAATCTTCAATGTCAAGAGAGCATCATTCTGCTATAATGGCATCTTTTCCTGAAAGCACTTCATGGCAGTCAGTCATAAATAAGCAGTCAGTGAAAGAAATGATAGCATGAAAGTGGAAACTGAGTCACTGAGGAGCTTTATTATTGTTTAGGCAAAGCATTTGTGACTATGAAGAGGGAAAGGTGAACAATAACAATGAAGAAAAGAAGTTCCCACTGTTGTAGTGCTGTCTTGTCCGTGTCAACAGAAAATCTGGCTCTGGTAGGCTGACAGGTTGTCTGGATTAATAGGTTAGGGCCAGAAATGTTCACTTGTGATGAAAAGTTTCTTCTTACAGCCTGTTACAAGAGTTCCAGGAGCACTGACAAGGACAGCAATGGCTCTATAAATCAGTGAGGGCATTTTGTCTGTTTGAAAATGTTATCTCACCGTTTGTCCAGGCAATTTTGAAGGGCTCTCTCCTTCCCTCTTATCAGAGAACAACAGCTTTAAATGCAGATAGATACCCTCTAGTAAAAATGCAAGCAGAAGTCTTTAATCCTTGTAAGTTCTGGTAAATAATTTACTTATATATACCTTGGCATTTCTATCTAAATATAGCTATTTGTGTACCACTGACATTCCAAAAGTGGCCACAGCTCTACCAAGGGATGGGTGTCCTTTGCAATCCTCCTCTTGAGTGGAGAAAAGAAGGCTGGCCTGAGGTTGGAGAGCATTCTCAGTCTTGCTCAAGGCGTGATTCACCTAGAGACCCTTGGTCTTATTTCCCCCAATTTCCACAAGGGGATGCCTATGACTGGAATATATTACCAAGGATTTCATTACCTACTGAGTTAAAGGTAACTGTTCTTGGGAGAGTTTTCTCTTCAGGGCAATCGATAAAGAGACCATCTCTTCCTCTGGTGCAGTGAGTGGTCAATGGTCTCTTTCACGTTAAGTGAGGTTAGGCCAAAGGAGGCCTGGAAGCAAGAGTGGGCAACGATGACTGATCTGAAAAGCATTTAGTGCTTCTGAAGTAGTATCATGCATTTGTATTTATGTTTATGTAGTGTATATTTACTTTTTATTTTTGTCTCCTCCTCCCCCATCCTAAGCAGCTGACTTTGACATGTGCTCCATTGTCTGGTCCTGGATATGTCATTTGTGCTTACATTTGCTTTGCGGTTTGCTATTTGAAGTATCATTAGTTGCTTCCTCATCCTGGCTTTACCATCATCCCATTTGCCATCTGGATGTAGCACATTACTATAAGCACTGCAGCCCCACATACACAATTATGTAGTTCTTTACACTGCTGGGGGGTTCGTTATTTCTTTAGAAAACAAGGATGTGATGTGCATAAAAGCTTTAGCTCTGATTTTACCATCTAAGGCATTTGATAAATTCTTTGAGACTATTTCTAGTTGCCATCATCTTTCCTTGCAGAAAGTCTGTGTTATGTATCTGCATGGCACTCTACAGACTGTGACAGAGTTTGCTAACTGGGTACAATGATTGCCTTCTAGAAACCTGCAGCCCCAAATGGACAGTATGAGCATACATTGGTAATGACAGTCAGCTGCATAGTGCACAAAGCATCTATTTCTCCAATGAGTTTTTGTCTGAGGTAAATTGGTAAAATTATTGTTAAATTGGTGTAAAAGTATATACCTGCTATTTAGCAATTGAAACAATTTCCCATTTTGGAATGGGAAAATGAGGAATTTGAAATATTAAAATAGTTCAGTTTGGCCAGACGCAAGGTGGATCTAGGTAAAATCTTATGTTATTTGAAAATAGTGCCATTGAACATGTTGATTCTTCTATAGAACTATTCCTTTTCTATTTATGGCCCAATAATTCCAGTTGCCCTGGCTAAAAATGTCAAATCCTCTTTGAGTCTTTCTTCTTTTTCTTCTACTAAACCAAATCTGTCATCAAGTCTTAATATTCTTATTCAGAGTATGTCTTAACATTTATATTATTTCCACCTCTTTTAGACCTGTTTCTGAGTTTGGCAGCTATCTCTTAGATCTCCTTACCTTTGGTTTCTGCTGAACACCTCTGCCCATTGATACTAAACAATGGCTCTGACGTGCATGTATCATCAATGCTTATATGTATCCACATCTTTTTTTTTATTTCCTGAACCTAGAAAACCCTTTTTTGTGCCATTCAATTATATAGATCTTATTTACACTTCATGACCTCTTCAAAGAAGCCCTCAGCAACTACACTTAGTCTGAATAAGACTTTCTCTGCCTTGAAATTTGTGCTTCTAGTCAGAACCACAGTTGCATAATTAATTGTTTTCCTAATTATTTCAAATATGCATTTTCCCCATATTTTAACACTGAGTCTTATATTTCATTTTTAGTTACCACTCACCAAGCATAAAGTTGATTGAACATGCATAGCAGGTGGACAACAAAACTTTGGTTGTTTTTCCAGGCCTACATCTAAACCATAAAGTGTAAGGATATATAGAAAATTCTTAATGTGCCTAATAGCCCGTTATACATCTATAGCATATAATGTGTTCACAATTGTTTTGGCCTATTAATATTTTGCTTTACATTTCATCTTGGATTAGCTGGCATTAATGACTGAATTCTGACTGAAAGTGACCTTTACAGGAAAATTATGCCCAGAGTTCTTGATTTTGAGTTGGGCCTTTAATATTTTTCTCTATAGCTTGGTTGTGAACCATGATCCATTTAATTAAAATCCACTTTTAGATACAAAGGAAATCAACAATCTGAAGAAAAGTGAAATGTCACATTCTTCAACCCTCTCCCTTGAGTGCTCTGAATTTCTTCTTGAAGCATTTGCTGAAGGCCTTTATAGGCCCTTTTCACGAGAAATAAAACCTAATACCAGCTGAGTCAGAATCGAGATTAGTTCAAATCTTGGGCATGTTTTAATTTTAATGTTTCTCCATCTAAGCAGCACTCTGAGAGCATGTTTTAATTACCATATGCATCTAGGACGTATACTTTCCAAAGCCTAGAGAGACAGAATGCCAAACCACCTCCAAATGGACAAACGCCCAAGAAATTGGAAAGTATCGCCAAAAAACTTATTTTATAAAAATTTCCTTCTTTTGCCAGGATCCTATGAGGTTAGGATAAGTTTACTCTAAGTAACTAAACATTTGGATGCTTTGGTGCACTAGACTGTGAGTTCCTTGGGGCCTGTGGCTCTCAGGCAGGCCCGGCCCTCAGTCTAATGAAGGGAAAGGGGAGGAATTTATGATGACTCTTCAGTACCTTGGACAGCTCCTGCTGCCTGCCTGCCACGGAAAAGCTTCATCAACAGATTGCTAATTTCCCTCCTTTCTCCCTGAATAGCATTATGCCTTCTGGCAAGAAGCAATGTGTTGCATCCATCCACAGGATCTCACCTGTGGACATGTGAAGTTGTCTAATGGGCTTCCGCTTTTTGCCCCACTGGGCTGTGACTGAGCAGGGAGACAGAGCTGCACAAGTTGCTAATTGTCTCAGCCTGTAACTCTTGAATGATGAAAAAGATTAAAAGGGAAGGAAAACAGCTATTATATCTCTTTCTTGGAAAAACTTGCACTGCGAAAGGCTCATTAACATCATTAGTGTTCCATTAACCTCTAGCCAGACAAATAAGCTGGAGGTAATTTCAGAGCATGGGGAAAGACAGAAAGAAAAAAAGGAATTTAAAAATTATCCGGGTGTAGGTGACATTTTCCAGCTACCTCAATTGAACATTTGGACAGACACCAGCAACTTTACTTACTTTAATGCCAGCCTGGTATTGGAGTATAGCCAGAACCCTGGCTGTTAGGAAGGGCTGTAGGTAATAGCAAGTGGGGAGATTCATTGATTGGGACAAAATGAAATTCATTTTAACACAACAACACATGAAATCTTGCAAAGGAACACAGTGTGATACAATACAAGCTTAAAAAATGTCTACTACAAAATTATGTTCCATTGTATGAACAAAAGGCTTTTTACCTTATAATTTTCCCCCATCACATTTTGTTTTATTGTAATCCACACATCCCTACCTGGCTCTCCTCCTTTGATTCCTGCTCTCACAAAGTCTGCTGCAAATCTGGGAGTTGAATGCAAAGCATTGTTAAGGCAATTAGTCATGAGGTTTCCTGGTATAAAGAGGGCAATTTTTAGATGGAAACACATCTTAAATTTTGTCCTTGACTCAATCTCAAAATACAATGTGGATTTTGGTGACTCAGTTTTTCCTTCTATGGAAAAAAGATGCTTTAAGTTTTCTTAAGTATTTCATGAGAAAAACAATAGATGTGTAAAATTTGATCAAAGTGGAATAAGTAGTAAAACCATATTTTCACAATTATCTAATATAAGCCTAAATAAGTACATGTCAAAATGCTGCTTCAAAATAGGAATCCCTGGGTCTCTACTAGAATAAAGTGGTGTTTGTGGTTTTATTATTAATTTTAGATGTAGCAATGATTTACATTATGTCCTTATTTTTGTATCCAAATATGAGAAGTTCATGACCATAACTAAGACACCTTCACAGGAATACTTTCCCCAGTAGCCTCCAGTCCTTCTCACTTCTACTCCCCAGAGAGGGATGCTGGCTCTCTGTTGAGAACTAGATATGGCACCTGTGCCTCCACTCCTTCTCCACAGCCTGGGTCATAAACCCATCTCTTTTAGAGAGATTTCAGGGATTCCATCTGTACAGATACAGAGCATGGATAGTCAAAATCAAAGTGGAC
The DNA here is from genome assembly GCA_031878705.1 of Tapirus indicus. Lineage (NCBI taxonomy): Eukaryota > Metazoa > Chordata > Mammalia > Perissodactyla > Tapiridae > Tapirus > Tapirus indicus. The sequence goes on along the minus strand of CM062924.1, from coordinate 81,867,733 downwards.
TAAGTAGTGGAGCATGTATTTCTCTACATAGTGCACATTTAAGAGCCTTTCTCATGCTCTGAACACTTCTCTTAGCTTTGATGGAATGATTTAGGCTTTTCTGTTATAATTCAAGGCCACTGCATCCGCAGTTACAAATTAAATTTTTTCTCCTCACTTGGATCTGGGAAGTAAACTTTGAACTTATCTCTACCTTAGGAGACTCAGGGTAAGGTCAGATCCAGAAAGAGATAAGCTTTCTGAACTCTCCCTTGAAGCTATTAAGCCCTTCCTTTCACCAGACAACTGTTCATCTATTTACTCTCTCCCTAAAAAAACCTACTAATTATTAGGTATTTGCAAATCACTAATGATATAAATATCATGAGTTCCCCTAATTCCCCCCATAACCCAATTCTGAGATGATCTCTCTCTTTCTCTTTGCTTTCTTAGGTCCCATGGTCTTTCTTCTGTCCTGTTTCCCCTGGCCAGAAACAGATGTGCAGGTGCAAGAAGCATTGGCATTAAAATTATCCCAGCCTCAGCAAATTAGGCCAAGAGGACTGTTTTGTGGGACTATGTGGCTAGACAACATCTTACTCATTAGATGAAGAAATGCATACAACTCGTTACATATTGGCTCAGTAAGATACTGTCTGCTACCAACAGAACAGCTAGATGAATAGGTGCCCGTGTTGAACCTTGACACAACCATAGGATGTAGATCTCCAGTATCTAATGACATTGTTGATTTCCTCTTGGGGATATAATGCATTATATGGTAGAATACTTCAGTTTTAGTGCATACATAATTGAGTTTTGCACTAAATACCAGCAACTGGATGAAGAAATATTTGCACAAACCTGCTGGTATTTGAATGCCCAGCATCACCAAGGTAAAAGCTTAATGTTATATCCAGTACTCTTTTTGCATTCATGTTTTCATGAAATTTCCTTCCCAAGCTCAAACATCTGCTAGATACATGCTTCAAGACTCTGCTGTTGCTAACTCATTTCCAGCATCTCAAGAGAACTTTAAGACAGGTGTTTGACTGTGTAAGCATATAGTTCATTCCAGACATTGATTCCCTAATAAGTTGTCATTTAGTACTGTCTTACTCTATGCTACTATTGAATTAACAAGGAATTGTCCTTGGTTCTGGTGATTTGAGCATTCATCCAGACTCTTACATCAAGATGGGAGTAGCAGAACATCATCTACTAACAAGATAAATAACTCAAAAAGTGCTTCTGAGAAACTTGCATTTGTAGAAGCATCAACAATGCCACGTGTCACCTGCTGTAAGTCATTGAGATGGAGCAAGAGCTGACAAATGGGAATGATTTGCAAAGGGGTTGGATAGGTTGCCTTGGGCTTTGAGGGGGTGGGATTATCATAGGTTGTAGACTTGAAAATAATATCTGAACATTTGCCCCTTGTTTTGTGGATTTTATTCTGGAGTTTTCAGCATCCTAAACCTTGTCTGGTAAATTTAGCCTGAAAGGAAACCGACTTTAGCCAAATGCATTCATTGTTGCCTGGGTGCTTTGTGTTAAATGTTTTCCTGTGACTAGCCTTCTTGATGGAAACAAGTACCACTTCTCCATTTAAAGAAACTTTGATCTGAAAGCCTCAAAAGCAAAGTAATTAACAGCTATTCCCACATTACCCAGGACAGGTAGGTAATTATAGCTGCACCTATATTTGTTCAGAAACAGTTTACCCCAGATCCAGATAAGTAGAATAATGTTATTAAAATAAGACTAATATTTAGACACACCAGGTCTCCTAGCATTCAGATCATAACCAGCAGAGATGAAGACCACCTGGCCAATGCAGCCACTGAATCTATTCCTCCCTTCATATTCTTGGCTTTGACTTACTTGTATATTTCCTATAAAGGAAAGATTAAGATTTGTTTATTCTCTGTTTTTAAGTGAATTGAATTGACTGAATTTAATGCAGAAATGGCATTTGCTTTATGCGTCTTTCCTTTACCACCGTATTCAAGAGCTCTAATGGCTGTTGTTAGAAAGTTAGGTGCAGCTTCCTCACTTTGGCATAAAAGACCCTACATAACATGAGTCTGCCACTTTCCCTGGAAATAAGCTCTCTACTCCAGTAAACCTGTATATTTTAAAGCTATATTTACTGTACTACTCACTTACTATTGGCTTTTGAGACAGACAGAATTGGACTTGAATTCAGGCCCCATCATTTCCTGAGAATAATAACAATCTCTTAGATCATTGTGAGGATTAAAAAGATCCTAATCATAAATTACCTAAGGTTGTTCTGGACACATAACTGGTGATTATAGTCACTAGTATATATGCATTTATCAAAGATTTTGGTTGCAAGTTACAGAATCCAACATAGACTAGCTTAGGAAAATAGTGAGATTTATTAGAAGGACACTGGATGTCTCTTACAACCAAACTGTGGGATGGGAGAGTGTACAACTAGGCCTCAGAGATAACTGGCATTAGGAACGCAGGTGCTATTACCAGAGCTCATCTCTCTGTCTGTCTCTCTTGCTGGCTCTTGTTCACTCTCTTGCTCTCTCACTTTCTCTTTTCTTTGCTCCTTCCTGTATGTTGGATTTTTTTTAAAATCTTGTATTGTAGACTAACCTCCTCCACATGGAAAGAACAAGATAGTTGACAGCCCTTGAGCTTTATTTTGTAATTGACTCACATTCTCTGTGGTTCTCAGTCCAAAAGTTTCAGGGGAAGTTTTCATTTTTGTCCACCTAGTATGAGATGCCCACCCTGTACCATGACTATGTGACAGAGTATGGTATACACATGGACACAAAGATCATACAACTGTGTATTGGATGTTAATCTCAGAAAGAAAAGGATTGTTGTCAGATGTGACATGCCAAGGATTATCCATTATAATTATTTTAGAATCTGAGCATACAAAGGTAGCAAAATTAAATCGCTGTCCCCAAATTACTTAAAGTAGTGCATTGAGAGTTATGTTAGAGAAAGGTAAAAAGGTGAAAGTATAGACAAAGGAGCTCCTAACTGTGTGGGGGATTGGGGAGATGGAAAGGGTCCTGACTCATGTGGGAAGTGAGCTGAATACTGAAAGATATGGCATGTGTATGAACGTGCTCATGTGAGCACTTGCAACTGAACAGGAAGGAGGTGTTGAGAGTGAAGATACTCCAGGCAAAAAGAGCACCATTTACAAAAGTACAGAAACCTGGGAACATGCTGCCTTTGGAAACTCCTGGGAAGTTTACTAAGGTTATTTATAGGGTCCAATAGGCCCTACGGACATGGAAGAATCTTAGCCTGAAAAGCACACCTTGAAATGCCTTTTATGAGATATGATGTGGATGGACGATGGATTATAGATGGTGGGATCTACTCAAGGATTTCAATTAGGAGAATGATATAATTACTTTTTAGAAAGATCGTTTTGAAAGTGTAGAGAATAAGTTGGAGGGGAGCAGGCAGAACAACCTAGGAAAATCTTAATAACTCAGGTGAAATAGAATGAGACTGTAAACTATGAAAAGTGATTCCAGAGATAGTAATGAGGCAGAAATGATAAGGCTTGTTGGCCTATCGGACTTCAGGAAGAAGAGAGAAGTTAAGTGTGGCTCAGGTATGGGATGCCTAGAATAGGAAATGAAAGAAGAACCAGACTTAAGAGAGAAAGATTTTGAGCTCGTATTCAGAGATGTTGAGTTTGAGGTGTTTGTGAAGTATGACTTCAGCCCACCCATCACTTCTCTTTGCTTCCCCTGCAGTAGACAACACTTCTTCTATTAGTTCTTCAGACTTGCCATAGGACATGTATGTACATTCTTCCTCTGACTGCACGGCTCTTTCCACTATTTCCCAGCAAGTTAAATGCAACTCATTCTTGAATAATATTTCCTCTGGAAATTCCTCCTTGTTTCTCCTTATCTTATGGTACTTCTCCTTCACAAGATTATCACAGTTATAATTTCAGATTTTGTTAAAGAGAGAAGTTACATCAGGTGCTTGTTAAGAACAGCAAGGAAGAGTTAATTCTAGATGATTGCAATAGGGGTCAAGACTGTTGGAACAGGTGAGAGAGACTGAACTCAACTGTGAACACAACAGGCCAAGTGGGGGTTTGTAGCCAATGGGCAGGCAAGGGAGTGGATGGAAAATTACTAACAGGAACTTGGTGAGGAATCAAGGGAAGAGAAAGAGGAGCTTGGTTAGATATCAAGGTTGGGGAATCCTCAACAAGCTGGTTTAGCAGGGTTCTTTGCTAAACTAGACTCAGCAGGCCAAGGAGAGGGGCCATGGATGAGGCCTTGTGGAGAAGACAGCTCAGAGGAGCCTGACTAAAATTTGGTCAAAGAGGGAGTTCTTGACAATTTATATGGGTGATTTTTTTTGAGAATTATTGTATTTCCCACTGGAATGTGAGCTCCATAAGTATAGAGATCCTGTGAACTTTTGCTCATCATTTTGTTCCCAACACTTAGAACAGTGCTTAGCACATGGCTTGTGCTCAGTAAATATCTGTTTATTAAATCATGGAAAGTGATGTCAGATTTCAGGTCTTAATCAAAACATTTTATCACAATATTCCTTCTGTTTCAATTCCATTTCCCAGTGTCTCTGTCCAGTCATGGGCCACTCGGCTTTTCTTAGGGATTGGTTGGAGTCCCCTTCTGGACAAAGCTGCCTCTTCAGTTCTAATGGTATCCCATTTTTGTCAGAACTTCAGTAACTAGTTATTGTCTATTTCATTTATCAGGCACTTAATCACATTCTCCCTTATTTCTTAATGAATTCAGCCATGTGACTCCCACAACAACTAGATCATGTTCCTTTACAGAGCAAGAAACTTGTCAGAAGCCTTCCGTTTTGCCTTTAGCACAGAGAATGTTGCTGTCGCCTGGTAGCACTCTGTCAATATCTCCAAACAAGTGAGAGAATTCATTAATTAAGACAGTTAATGCTTAGCTCTAAAGAAGTTTATAATTAATAAGGAGCATAGGATAAATACTTATCATTTTACTTACAAAAATTATATAATTTATCTATCTAGGCGAGAAAAGTTCACTTCAAAGAAATTACCTTAGAAGATGAGACCACTGTTGTTACAGTATGTCCGCTGCTCAGAATGTACTCAGATTCCTCTTTTGGCATAACATACCCCTGTTTGACATATTTCCAGATGCTATCTGTATATCTATACTTGTCACATAGTAGGAATGATCTCAACAGGAAATTGGTCCTGTTTGCTTACAATTATCAGAAAGAATGGCTCAAGATCAGATGTCCATTTTTTTGGCATTTGTCCTTCAAAATTTAATTGGCTAAGATCCAATAATTCTATATAGTGGGTCAGATCATTCCATTACATTGTGATACATTTGGCAATCAGTGTATATCAGCGGGTTCACCCAGAATCCACATTACTTAATGTCAGCCTTCCTGTGGGAACTTTTGGAGATATTTTCATTGCTGTGATGGATGATTGGTATCACTTGCTTTGAAATTTTTCTGGTATAAAGTTATAGTAGCTTTGCTTTATACTTTAGAACATGGAGAAGTATCTCTGTTTTATAAGAGTCCCCAAAACCGTATCCTTCACTCAAATGATGGTCAAAGCATCTGGCTCATTCTAGGTTGGGAACATAGACTAAGTGTATTCCAGGTGTTTGCTGGAAACCTATCTTGTCCTTTTCTATCATTCCCCTGTCATTAAAAGTCCAGTTGCAGGAAGAGTTCTTTATCCAGGTTATGTAATTAATCTATTACTTGAATTAAACTGAGACAACTGCATGTTTTAGCTTGTTATCAAATTATTTTTATTGTAATCCCTTTTGATGTTATTATCCAATTCATTGTAGGCCAAGGGCAAAAGGAACAGATGATAACAGTCATCGTTTTCTCCTGAAGGGTATTATTGAGGAAAGTATCCGCGGTAATTCTTGTCACTGTGAGTTCACTGTTGTCACGTGGCATGCATTCTCCCACTTCGTGGGCACAGCATCCCATATGTGTACACTTACATATTTCCCACTGTATGGAAGAGGAGATTATGGCTTATAGAAAGGATGTGATTAGCTAAAGTAACCAGGTGAGAGATGAAGGTGGGTCTCCAGCCTACATCTATGTGACTTCAGCATCTGTGCTCTTAAGAACTGTTGAAAAAATATGGAGTTTTCTGATAGGTGTCAGTACTGAGACTGTGGTTCTCTTGAGAAAGAGGCTCACTTTTACTTTACCAGCTACTTGCCTATAGTAGGTAAGAATGCTTTTCTCTTTTCGTAGGTTGAATCAGAGTCAAATTTGCCATCCACTGTTCACATTCATAGAAGACTCTAAAACATATATGTTTGTACTAACTTTCTATGTAGTTGTATTTTAGTTCTCACCCATATCTTCTCTTCACACTCATTTTCTCATATATTTATTTTATTATGTTGTAGAGTAGATACTTTTGCATACTGTCACAACTCCAATTTGATAATTATAGTTTACACATTTTACTTACCTATACCATCTCCTAACAATCTACTAAAATAGTTGAGTTCTCATTTTACAGATGAGAACTCAGGTTCATAGAGTGTCACCTGCATATGCGAGATTACCCAGCTAGTTATGTGTGGGTAGAGCCTGTGACCTCAGTCTCTGCCTGTCAAAGCCCATGGTACCGAGGCAGCATTCCAGTGGAAGGCAGTGTTTCCCAAACACTGTTCTCTGGTACTCTAGGTTCTGAGATGTAGTAATAGATGCTTGTAAAAATAATTTTAAAAAGGTCTGTAGTCAGGGGCCGCCCGGTGGCGCAGCAGTTTAGTCCGCGCTTGGCAGCCCGGGGTTCGCGAGTTCAGATCCCGGGCGCCCGCCGACACACTGCCTGTCAGCCATGCTGTGGTGGCGTCCCATATAAAAAAAAGTAGAGGAAGATGGGCACGATGTTAGCTCAGGGCCAGTCTTCCTCAGCAAAAAGGGGAGGATTGGCAACAGATGTTAGCTCAGGGCTGGTCTTCCCCACAAAAAAAAAAAAAAAAAAAAAAAGTCTGTAGTCAGATATGTTAGCCAAATTGTGTATAACATATCTCTCTTGGAGAGTTGCAAAAAAAATGAACATTTTAAACTCTCTGTGAAGCCCGCAGTAAATAAACCTATTAAGTACATTTATAAAACATCTGGTTAAACTTTATAAACTTTATTTTATAAGGTTATTTCGTCCAGAACACTTTTGTTTCCTTTCATTTAAAATACCTATTAAGATCTTCCTCAAAATTGCACAGCTTGGAAAATGTTGGTAAATGGGATAAAAATGCCAAAACAGAAACATAAGCAGCAACTAAATGCTAGTCTGAGCTCTGTGCTAGCCAGTTACTTAACCTCTTTGGGTCGTAAGTTCGTCCTGTGTTAAACTGTAGTCTTGGACTAGATGCTCTCGACTGCTCCTGTCAGTGCTGACATTGTTGATGGTGGACCCAAAGTGCAGTCTCACTGAGGCAGGCTCAGGTGTGTACTGAAGCTTGAGGGTTAATGTAGCATCCAGAAGAGTTTTGACTCGGGCGGGAGCTCACAGTGAAGCTTGAGTCCATCAGGATATATTAGAGGGGCACTTCCACAGCGTAAAGAAACAAAGGGACGTCACAGCCCAGTTATGGGGGTGCGGTGGAGTGGGGAAGGTAGAACATAAGGAGAGCACAGAATCCTCCTTCTCCCACATTAAAAGAAAAGCACAGGTCCTTGGGCAAAACTGTCAGCTGCAAGAAGAAGATGGAGTAAAGAGGAGGGTATTTATCAGACAATAAATTGACTTTCTATTGTGAACTGGAAATTGAACTTATCTGCATTTCTTTTCCTACTTATAATATTCTCCAAGTTGTAGGAAGCTCAGAGGAAAACAAATAGAAGACATAAAAAAGGTGATGTCCCTTGCAAAATTTAAAAAAAAAATCACATCACATTTTATGTTTGAATTGAGCACATTGCTTGACTGTAATATCTCTTTTCAAGTAGATTCCACTAATTCCAGATTTAGAAAATGAAAATGTGCTCATAGAAACCATCAGAGCAGGGCAGATGGAATAAGGTATTTGAAAAATCTTAAAGCTGCACTTGAAGTATCCCCTTTGGATCTGCATGTTTGAAATATATTATTATAAGCCTTCCTCTAGCACTGTTTTACACCATTCTGAAATGTACGGGGGGGGGGGGTCATTAACTGTCCTCTATTTTCTCTGAGGGCTGAATAAAGAGAAGAGAGATTTCAACAGCAGCAGGAAAGAGTTGAGTTAGATATTAGATGAACTGACAGGTTAATTAACAAAGGCAACTAGCTTCCAAGGGTGACGTGACTACTGCAAATATCACGCATATTTGATCTCCTAGATTGCCTTCTGTTTTTATAATTCACTTTCAGATTGGGTTTACAATAGGACCCAGAAAGTCTCTTTTTTCTTCTAACTTCCTTCCCAACCTGGAATATCTGTTTAGGTCTTTGCCCAAATTCCAAAAATTCTTTGAGGTGCACATAGATCTTTCCCTTTTTTTGGTATAGGTGACTTCACATAACACTCCATTACATATTGCTCTTTCTTCTATTCATTAATAATGTACGCTTTGGTACTTTATGAGTATGTAAATGGTATTAAATAGGCTACAGGGCTGCCTTATTAGTTAATTGCTAGGTATGGTTTGTCTTGCCAAATATACTGAAAGCTCTTTCAAATCAATTCAACAGAGTGTCTGCTCTTCATGCTGGGTGCTGAAGGGATCATAAAGGTAAAGAAAATGCCATCCCTGATCTCCAGGACCTCAGTGCCATGTGGGGAGTGGCAAGCATGCAGCTGATCAGAACACAGAACAGCCTGGAACACAGGTGGAGGAGAGAGAGAAGGAAGGTATTTTAAGTGGGAGGCAGTGATGGGAAGTTTCATGCAGGCAAATTAATAGCCCTATTATGCAACACAACGTCTGGCACATAGTAGGTGCTCACAAAATACAGTTGATTACATGAACTAATGAAGAGATGAATATATTTTGATAGGCAAAGATATGAGAGAATTGAGATTTAAAAAGAGGGATGAACAAGAACATTAAATAACAGGAGTCCATCTAGTTGGCTTTTGCATAAAGGGAAGGTAAAGGAGATAAACTTGGAAAAGTAGGTAGGAGCAAGATATTTGGGTCCTTACATGATGTAAGAAGTGGTTTAATCTTTATTCTGTAGGAAATGAAGCAAAGGTGGATTTTGAGAAGAGGAATGAAATGATCAAGGTTTTGGTGTCAGTATTTTTCTATCACAATTCTCATGATAAATGTATATTGCAAGGTGGGGGCTCACTAGTGCCTGAATTACTGGTCGAGTTCTAATAAAAAATGGCACTGTTTTAAATAGAAAATATGCCAGTTACATTGATAAAAAACACTGATATCAGAGGTAATCTCACACTCACTGTATGGAAAGCTGTGGAAGCTGGGATCAGAACCCGGGTCTCCAGCTTCCGGGCCAAGCCCCATCCCCCAAATGCCTTGGGCTCCCCCCACATAGGCTTCAAGCCAAGCCTACTCTCCTTCAGTTTCATTTTAAAGGATGGAGTGCTTCAAGTTTTCAAACTTAGACCCCCTCAAGAGATGCCTGGGTCAATATTCCCTCCCAGGTATGAAGTTCTCTGTGTCTAAGCTGAATCTCTCAGCTGAAGCTTAAGACGAATTTATGGGAAACTGAAACTTGAATGTGAAAATTGACCTTCATCAAATTTTAATTATAGATCTTAAAACATTGATGGTTAAGAAAGATGAGGCTCCAATGGTGTGCACTGAGTGTCCAGCATGTGTCAGGAGTGTGCCAGGGTCTGTGGGTGGGCTGTGGAGTAGAGCCCTCCAGGTGTGAACCCTGGTTCTGCCACTTCTTAGCTGTTGTCCTTAGACAAGCTATTACCCTCTATCAGTCACTTTCCTGGTCTATAAAATGAGAATAATAAAACCTACTCTCCAGGTCTCTTCTGTGGTTAGATGCAATGTAGAATCTGGTCTTTGCTTGCCAGTTAAAAATAGTCAAGACAGGTCTCTGCTCTCAAAGAATTTGCTGTCTAGTTAGGGAGACAAGGCTGGAGCATGCAAAAAGTTAATTAGTAACTAAAGATTAAAATAACAATTCCAGACAATAATAGAAAAGATGTCACAAGGTTGTATAAGATTAATTGCCACATGAATTATTTACACAATAAGAATTCAAAGAAAGGAGGAATCATTTAAGATTAGGAAGTCTACCAAATTCATCAACCCCTCCTTTAACACTTGTACCTGGAGGGATCCTTCCTGCACACAGACCAGCTCTCCTGGACTCTCTCCGCCCATGTGGGACTCCACCTGTCTTGAGAGCGTCTGCCGTTCTGCCTGGTCTTCCGGTCGGCTGAGTCCCTGATCTTATCTCCCCAGTAACAAGACCATGTGCATGCTAATATCCCTGCAAGTACCTCACACATGAGATATTTGTTCCATTAATAATGTATTACCAGGCTTTTTTTGATTGCAAGTGGCAAAAATGCAACTCAACTCAATCCAGCTTTTTAAAATGTGAATTTAGAGGCCGACGCGGTGGCATAGCGGTTAAGTTCATGCGCTCTGCTTCGGCAGCCTGGGGTTGGCCGGTTCGGACCCTGGGCGTGGACAGACTTACAGCTCATCAAGCTGTGCTGGGGCAGCATCCCACATAGAACAACTAGAAGGATGCACAACTATGACATAAAACTGTCTACTGGGCTTTGGGGAGAAAAAAAAAGCGAAAAGGAGGAAGATGGGCAAGAGATAGCAACTCAGGGCCAATCTCCCACGAAAAAATTAAATAAAATGTGAATTTATTGGCTTAATGGCTAAAAATATCCAGGGGTACAATTCTTGGCTCCAGGCACTACCGGCTCCATGGGGCCAAGTGACCTCAACAGGACTCTGCCTCTCTCCATCCCTTCGATCTGCTCTCCCCACTTCAGGGATGGGAGGTGGTGATGGCAGTTTCCCCCTCAGGAAAGGTAGACCGTGCCTCAGTTCCCATCACCCTAACAGCTATTAGCCACAGAGAAAAGAGCACCAGCCATTCCCCCAGCCTGAGGATCAGGCCCTTCCAGGATGGTGTGGCTGGGTGAGCAGGAGCACATGAATGACTATCCCTTTAGAATCATGGGGAGTGGCATTCCCCACAGGGAAAGATCCAGAGCTGACAAGACAGCGGTACATGTTCACTTCATGGTAAATTCTAGGCATGTTAATATTTTCTGTATCAATGGAAGTAGAGGAGACGCTACAAAGAAATTTGTTTTAATGACTCCATACCATCTCATTGGCGTGTGTATGAGTGAGTGTATATGGGTGTGCATGCATACGTGTGAGTGTATGTGTGAGTGTGTGTAGCAGGCGAGGAGGGATGATGGGGAGCACAGCATTCATGTACAACCTCCCCCCACACAGGACTCACCTCAGGCTCAGAGACCTTCTAATGGGACAAGATGCATGAAACTCATCACCGGGTTTTCTATTATTTCCCTAACTTCCTGCCCTGTTGTAAAGAAATACTAGGATTAATTTTCCCAGGACTATGAGAAGTCTCTTCGGATTTCCATGTGCCCATTAGGCCACAGCCCCAGCCAGCTGAGCTCCAGTGGGCACATGGAAACAGTGTCCCTGGCCACGGCCGAGTAGCCTGCCTCCCTGTGCTGTGCTTGGCCCTTGGGCATCTGCTTGATTGACTCGCCGGTGCCTGTCCAGGCCGTGCTGTCATTCAATTCCTTGGTCACGGTCCTTTTTTGCTTTAGGCTAGAGCCCCTATTTTTAAAATGGATGCCTGGTCTATAATGAGCTGCACAGCTCAAGGTGGGTTCAAAGACTTTCTGGGTCAGTGGGCCAGGAGAAGGTACAGAGGTGAGGCTCTGAGAGTGGGGGTGGATGGTGGAAATGTAGGATGGAGCAGGAAGGCCTCGGGCCAGCGGGGCTGAGGTGGCCCCCACCCCAGACCCAGCCCATGCATGGGTCTCAGTGCCTCTGCAATGGGCTGGTGGGAGGATCTGTCACCCGGGGAGGTCTTGCAAATGTGAGGCGCCCTTCCTGCTCCCACACACCTTGCTGGAGATGCAGTAATTGATGCTGAGGCTGAGGGAACAAGCTGTCTTCAGCTGCACTGACAATCTAAAGGGGGAGGGGAGGGGTCTTCCAGACCAGGGGCAGGGCCTGGCAGGGGCTCCAAGGGGTGTGCACCTTGAAATGCATTCCTTCCGAGGGAATGAGCTGGAGCCAAGGAGGAGGGGAGGCTGTCTAGGCAGCCTGCATCACAGACCCCTTCTGAGGGCACGTGGTTCTTCTCTCAGCCTGCAGAGCAAAGAACCAGCTCACCAGCTGCCCGCAGGACTCCCCGGCATGCTGTCTGCCTGTTCTAGGAGAACTTCTTGGTTTCTGTGTCTAGAGCCCTAGATACAGGAAACTCCTAGCCAGGTTTAGATGCAGGCCTCCCTCTAGAGGCTGTCGTGGGACCCGAAACACTAAGCTGAGGGTAGGCTCCTCCATTCACTCAGCCTGTCCAGGAAGCACTGTGCTAGGCCCTGGGCCCTCCGGGACCAACCAGACATAATCCCTTGATTTCAAGGAGCTCTCAGCAGAGGAATGAGCTCCAATAATAATTGGACACAGTACGGTAGGAGTGAAATAGAAGTCTATGTACATGCTCTGGAGGAAGGGGCCAGAACTTCTCCTTGGGGATCCTGACGGACGCTTCCCAGAGGATGTGGCTCTTCAGTTGGGACTGAAAGATGGACAGGCTTTTGCTCAATAGAATAGAACGTTCCCATCAGGGAGAATGACCTCTGCAAAGGCACAGAAGGGTGTGTCTGAGGCTTGTGAGAGGTGGGCTCAGTTAGACGGTAGGACGTATGTGTAGTAGAGGGACTCAGACATGGGGTGTGAGAGGAGACCGTCTAGGACTTTACACAGCTGTTAATAGCTGGGTCCATATTCTTTCTTTGGCCTCAGTTTCTCTTCTTGGGAATGAGAGTGTTGACTGGGTGATAAGCACGCTGTAACATGCTTCAAGGACCTGTGCTCTCCACGCTCCTTGGCCTCCCCTGGGGCTAAGAGAGGGGCTTAAAGAGGTCCCATTGCAGGACCCAGAGCAGGGATGCACTGTATAAGCTACTGGTCTTTATTCAGTCTTCCTGGGTGAGTCTAATAGAAGCCACCATCTGTCTCTTCCAGAAGGAAGGTAAATCCACCCCAAATCCCATGTATAGGTCACAGAGGGGCTGCGAACATCAAATATGCTGCTCTGAGTGAAAACACTTCATTCATTCCCTCACTCCCTGATGAACTGAGCAAGCTTGCTGTGCCTGTACCTCACAGCACACACCCGATTAGGTACCGAGGACATGAAGAAAATCAGACCCGGATCCTGAGTCGTAGAACTGGCAGTCTAGCGGAGAGTCATTCGCTTGAATAACTGGGACGCAACGTCCAAAGAGATGTCTGTTAGGCGTCGACCCAGTGTGATGGCATCCCAGATGAAAAAGGAGGATTAACTCTTCATAGAATGCCAGGGAGTTTCAGAGAAAGCTTCCGTGGAAGAAAAGTTCATTGGGGAGTCTTGGTCTTTCCAGACAGATGCACTGAATTCTAAATTCTATGAATAAAATGTGGCTTTTGCCATTCTCTCCCCAACCACCGTAGGGTTCCTCCTCCACCACAGTGATGCCAGAAGGGCCTGTTGCCCTGAATCCATGAACGCAGACGGGAGGGTGCTGTCGGAGGGTCTGACAAAGGATAGCTACGTTGAATATCTGGATCTCGGGTCTCTCAGTCTGTTTGGGCTGCTATAACACGGGGCGGGGGGCAAAACAACAGACATTTCTTTCTCACAGTTCTGGGGGCTGGGAAGTTCCAAGATGGAGGTGGCAGCACGGTCAGGCTCTGGTGAGAGCTCTCCTCCCGGTTTACAGACAGCCGCCTTCTCACTGCATCCTCATGACAGGGAGAGAGAGAGCAAGCTCTCTGGTCTCTTCGCGTCAGGACACTACTCCCATCACCTCAGCCTCACGACCTCATCTAAACCTAATGACTTCCCGAGGCCCGTCTCCAAATCCCATCACATGGGGGATTTAGAGCTTCAACGTATGAATTTGGGAAGGACAAATATTCACTGGTCCCTTCCACTTCTAAAACTTCTGATTTATATTTTTTAATATACTGTGGCAAATAGTTCCCATCAAAAGCTAGGTGAGGCTTCATGCTGTATACCCCTCTCTCCAGGAGGCACTCTCTTCTCCACTGCACTGTGAGGCCCGGGAACAAGTCTTGTTCCATGCTGAAACCCCGGATTCTAGCTCAGAGCTTGGCATGCAGCAGAAGCCCTCAGTGAAGAAGTCATGAATGAACACACAGACACGCGCCATGTTCCAAGGACAGAAGCAACCAGTACATCCAGGTCCTTCTTAACAACACCAGCTCATATGCTAACCCTCTCTCCATCTTCAGGGTGCTCAGTGGCTCCTCAATAGCCTAAGTGAAAAGACAAGATCACAGTAGGTTGAGATACTTCCCTGGTTTGAGGGCAGGGAGGAACTTTAATGAAATATATGCATATGGAATCCCAGGCCTGTGGGTGTCCTCTCAGCCAACCCCCTGGTCTCAGGCAGTAGTATACCTAAAACATTCCTCAGAGGAGAGGAGAGCCTGTTTTAGGAAAAGCCATTTCCACAAGAAAATGGAAATGACTTCCTGGGTCTAACGCACATATAGAATTGCTGGCATTCTACTTCATCTTCCCTCCTGGTCCACACACCAGCTGCAGTCACATTCCTTAGAAATGTCAGAAATGAAGGGTCTCAGGCCCCACCCCAGGCCTAGGATGCCGAGCTCGCATTTTGACAAGCCAGCCGGACTGGCAGTTAGTGTGCACCTTAGCGTCTGAGAGGCGCCACTCGATGGTCCTGTTTTTGTTGATTCAATGTGAGCCCTACGTGTCTGACTGTCTGTGTGTTTGGCTGGGATGCTGCAGCTCTACCTACAGATTGGTCAGTGGCTCTTGGTGTGGGTGGGTGGGTGAGTGGGGACCCTACTCATAGCCCATGACCAGTTTTCCTCCTCCGTCATTCCTCTGCTCACGTTCACTGACAACTGTGGGCCCTGACTCCTCTGGTAAGATGCTCCCCCTCATGTCGAATTAATTCTGTAAAACTGTTTTGCTAACATGGTTGAAGTTCAAAAGGAATTTCCAATGAGCTGCTTCATTAAGAGAGAAGAGTGGAGCCTACCGTCCTGTCCTCTTGGAGAGGCATCCCAGCACGTCTCTGACATCTTCAAGGAGCAAAGGCAGCAGGCTGGGGGTCAGGATGTGGGAGGTGGATGGGACCTTGGAGATCTCGTAGTTCTTTCCAAATGGAGGGTGGTTACTGGACTGATGAGATCACACGAAGACCTGGTGGAAGGGATGAAATGCAGACCCAGGCTCATCTATTCAGGGCCTGCTGGGGTTCTTGTCCTGTGTGGCCACCCCTGACAGTGTTCTCTGCAGGGTTTCCAGAGTTGCTTTCTCTTCACCCAAGGACAAGTGTAGAGTACTTCAGGTAGATCTTTTACTTTCTCCTATCCATAAAGGGAATTTAAATTTACTTTGAAAGAAATCAGATTGGAGATCACTAGTTGAATCCACTAATACGAAAACCAAATTAATGGTTAGAAATAATCTTAAATGCCATCCACCCCAGTTGCCCATG
The DNA here is from genome assembly GCA_031878705.1 of Tapirus indicus. Classification (NCBI taxonomy): domain Eukaryota; kingdom Metazoa; phylum Chordata; class Mammalia; order Perissodactyla; family Tapiridae; genus Tapirus; species Tapirus indicus. Next base: position 81,852,026 of record CM062924.1, on the reverse strand, counting down.
AAGAATGTGGGCCCACTCTACAGCATTCCTGCATTGTCCCTGTCTACCCTTGAACACTTTCAGGAAAAGGGAAATTATTTTGTAATTCTATAAGCTCTAATGAATCGTGTGGTCATTTTTTCCTTTTATGGAGCTGAAATACGCCTCCCTTGACTTACGCTAATACAATGTGTATCAAAAGTATCTGCAATGACATTTCAAATCCTCTTGCCACAGCAAATGTTTTCATTCAGGGGCAGGGGCCGGAGAGGAACTCAGGCAGACGTATACGCGGAAAAGTGGGTGAGGCAAGGTGGGAACTGTGGATGGGCAGCAGGAACACTAAGTGGGGTGAGCTAGGAAGAACAAGAAGGAGAACCAGCATGGCACGTTTGGGGAATGCAAGACCAATCTACCCAGTAAATAGGCTTTTTCTGGCTAAGGACTTCTCTGAAATCTGTCATTCATAACCCTGTAATAAGTGTGTGCTCTACATTTCTCAAGCAGTGAAAGAATAGTCTAGAATAAAGGATGTGTGTGGTTTGGTGGGGGTCGTCCTCCAATGAGAGGTTTCTGGTTTTACGTGTTAAGTATGGAGTGGCAGCAGGATTATTAAAATTCATGGGCAGAGAGCGCCCTCTTGTGTCTCACCAGCACCAGTACAATTCTGTAAAAGAATTACTATTACTTCACCAGTCGTGAAATGTTAGACTGGAGGTGATTTCAAGGATTACCTACTTCCTTCACTGCACAGAAGGAGAGAAAGAGCAGAGGTAGCTCTCAGGCCTCTAAAATTCCAAATTCCCTTGTCTTTTATTTTATTTTATTTTATTTCTTTTTTACTCAGGCACAGGTTAATGAGTGAATCACATGCCTTCTTCATGGTAGATTGCCATTGCTGGCTCTCATTCCCTTGTCCCTCCATTCATTCCCTCTGATCCTCATTGCCCACCCCAATCCCTGCACACAGACAGTGTGTCCTGTGCACTGCTCTGTCTGTCTGTCTAGTGTAAAATGTGGGTTTAGCTGTAGTCCACTTCTGGAAGTGATGCTGTTTGATGTCTTATTGTTCCTGTTTGCCACCCAGCCCCATGTTGTAAGATCACGCGTATTGCCCTGTGTGCACCGAGTTCATTGCTTCTGGTCTCTGCACTGTGGTCTGTGCATCCACCACCTGCTGCCTCTCGACCACTCAGTCGACGTGCACTGTGACTGTTTCCAGCTCCCCTTCACTACGACAGCACTGCCGCGGACATCCCCGCAGATGCCCCCTTAAGGTCACGTACATAATTGAAGGCTGATGTGTACCCTGAAGTGAAATTGCTGGGTCATAGGAATATAATTTATTTAATCTAAGTGCTACCAGATTCCTCTCCAGAATAACTGCTTTTATAAGGTTTTTCATATTTCCTGTATCCCCTACAACACTTGCTTACCCAGCTTTCCGATCTTTGCCGGTCAATTATCTGTAAAGTGATTTTATTCCCTTTTCTCTTCACTTTAATCTGTATTTATCTGATCACCAGTGAGCTGGGGATCTCTTCCCATGGCTGATAGCCATTTGAGTTTCATCTTTCAATCATCTGTTCATGGCTTTTGCCTAAATTCCATTATGATTCCTTTCTCTTCTTAATAATTTGAAGAATTTCTTTGTAGAAACAAAGTGTTAATCCCTTGGTTTTCTATATATTGTAAATATCTTCTCCCAACAAGTCAACTGTTTTTAAAACATTTCCTTGTTTCCTTCATTGAAAGAAATCCTTAATTCTGACATAGTCAGTCATCATTTTTCCTTGTGATTTTTGCTTTTGAAATTATTTATAGAAATGCAGAAAATTCTTCCCCAGTCCTAGTTCACAAAGACATGCTCTGACATTTCCCTCTATTGATTATATGATTTCACTTTCCACATCTTAGGCTTTAAATCATACAGAATCCAGCTTTGCAAGTGACATTAGGGAGGGCTCGTGCTTATTTTACCCTTGCTTTCAGACGCGTTCTACTTCTCCTCATCTACACGAGAGATCACTCCAAGCCACAAGGCAACTGAGGGCAGAGCTGTAAGGTCCAAACCTGACGCCATGTGCTCAGCTTTCCAAGCTGCAAGGACAATTGCAGCACCGTTTCCTGGATGGACAGGGCACAGGCTCTCTTCTAGATACCCCCTTCCTGATATCCAGTCAGGGGAGAGTCTGTAAGAGCCTCGAGGAGGAGCTGTGTGAGAGGCCTGGAAGTTGACCTTGTCCGAGTCCCTCAGTGTCACATGAGGGAACCCAGAGTGGGACAGAGATGGGTTCTGGGTGCCCAGAAACCAGGAAGTTTTTCTCTTACAGGATTCCCTCAAGGAAAAGGCATCAGACCCTTGCTGCAGGTAGTTTAATAGGGAAGAGCAAAGTAAGTCACATATTTTACCTCTGGTCCCACAGTGACCATCACTAATCGATCACAAAGTATTTTCCTACATGATCTTTGAATATTGTGCCACTAAGAATCAATCAGACTTGGCATAAAAAAATGAAATCTACTTCATTTGGACTTCACCTGCTTGAAGGAAGAGAAGTGGGTGAATCTGTGTGTCAGAATGCAAAAGAGTGGAAAGGGGCAGGCCTGGTGGTGTAGCAGTTAAGTGTGCACGTTCCGCTTCGGCAGCCTAGGGTTTGCCAGTTCGGATCCTGGGAGCAGACCTACTCACCACTCATCAAGCCATGCTGAGGTGGAGTCGCACATAGAAGAACTAGAAGGACCTACAACTAGGATATACAACTATGTACTGGGGCTTTGGGGAGAAAAAAGAATAAGAGGAAGATTGGCAACAGATGTTAGCTCAGGGCCAATCTTCCTGAAAAAGAAAGAGTGGGGAGTCAAGAGATACATTTTACATCCAGGTTTATCACCGATTTGAGGACTGGCTTTGAAAGTCATTTACTTTCTCTGAGCCTCAGTATTTTCATGATGGCAATGACAGTGACGGTGATGATGGTGTCTTGCATTCACACATGGTTTCACAAGAGTGAACCAGTGAAGGTGACAGCTTTGGAAGTCAATGCAGCACAGAGAGGTGGAGAGGTACAATAATTTGTCCCAGAAATGACCGTCTTCTTGAAAACATGAGTCATTAAGACAGAAACATTTTTGAAATAAGGGAAGGAAAATTATTTGGAAAAAATAAATGTATAATAGGAAGTAGCCAATTTGTTCACAAAGATATACATGCGTTGATTTGAAAGGATGACCACAAAATATTGTTAAGTAAATATAGTATAAGATACTACATATTCCATTACCCTGTCTATAAAAAAGCAACACAAGAAGTGTGCACAGATTTTATGTACATTTATACATGCAAGGAACAAATTATGGAAGGATACACAGTACGTTTCTAAAATTCTAACAAATAGTAATGTCAGTGTAGATGGGAGAGGCAGAGACTATGGATTTTACATTAGACTTTTTTATATTTTTCAAGATATTTCAATGAACATATATTAGGTTTATAATTCAAATAACTGAAGAAATAGAAAAATAACTATAGGATGACTGGGATTTTGGAGGCAGATTTGATTGCTGTTGGCTCTTTCTGGTTCACACACAGATTTACAAACGCCAGAAAAGGGCCCAGCTCTCAGAGACCTTGGTCTCCGGCTCTCTGTTCTCCCTGAGGTGAAGATGCCTCAGACACTGGGGAATAGGAGTGTCCAGGTGTGCTGGGCTTGCCCTAAAGGATTTCCTCCTCCTGATTAAGTGGCCAGAGTCCTCAGAGGAGATGGGTCATCTTTATTCTTGGCCAAGCCTTTCTCATGGGCCCCAGGTGTGAGAGGAAGCCAATAGAGTAGCTGTGTGCAAGCAGGGGTGTCCAACCTCAGAGCAGAACAACCTGCAGCAAAGAGCAGCAAACCGAGGCCTTCCGTGCAGCTTTTGCACCCACATGATTCTGCACCACCCACACCTTTCTCTCAGTCCCCCAGCACCTTTCAGAAATGTCATCTGTTCTTTAGAGAAGCGTCGAAAGAAGAAAGGGACTCATCTATTACACAACCTTGCCCACGTCTGTGTCTTTATTAAGGAGAAGGCTCGGAGACCCAAAGACCCTCTTCTCAGGCTCAGTCTTTGGAGAAACTTGGCTTCTGTATGACCTAGTAATAAAAGGCTGGTGAGCATATAGCAGATTGCCAAACCAATCCTGACAATGTCATAGAAATATTGATCCTACCGTCACCTCTGATATCTGTCAGTGTCAACATTTTGCATCCTTGCAGCTACTTTAAGAAAAAGAGAGAGAGCGGAATGCCTGCCATGCTCCACTTTTCTGTCTGACAAAATGCAGCTGAGGGCAACAGGGAGGGGCAGGGGCACTGGAGAGGTTCATGTCTGGTCCACTCACTGCTTTCTTCCTCTGTGCTCTCGACACCCTTGTCCTGAAGCATTTGCCGCAGGTACTGTTTCCGTACGAGCTGAAGGTGCCTGAGAGAAAGTGTGACGGAGGGTGTGCAGGGATGGGGTGGGTTCTGTGTGTAATCATTTACCTCTGTGCCTCACTGGTGACAATTTTTGAAATGGAGCTAAAAGATAGAGCTTCCAATAGCTCTCATTCCACCTATACCACCATTTAAAGTGTTTGGAAGCCTGCGTTGCAAAGAAATTGGATGATGATGAATGATCATGGATAGGGCCAGATTTATTGTTACTCATATTTTTGCAAGGGTAAATAAACAAGTTGGTTAGCAACAGCAAGAGTGGCTATCATTCACAGTCTGTGAACCAATCTAATCTCTCCAGCTTCATCAGGGACCCTGGGGTCAAGAGTCCTGACTCCCTGTTGGGTATTGTTTACCTCCCCAGGTCTCAGCTTCCTTCTTCCTAGGAGCTAGACTAAAGGATCTCTAGAGTCTGGTGGAGAAAGTCTGTGTATGCTTCCCCTCAGGCTAAGGGATTCAGCTTTTCTTCTCCACCTAGAAGGGAGCTGGAACACATAGCGATGTATCATAACAAACTAAGACCAGAAACATGGTTCAGTAGAGTTTCTACAACTCTGAGCTTCCTAGTAGCCAAAGTAAAGAGAGGGGCACGATTATACTAGCATCAGAAAAATAAAATCTCCTCTCGTCTAATGCAGACATGATACACACATCTCACAGGACATCTGAGGGAAGAACACAGGTCTTCCACTTGGTGGTCTTAGAAAAATGGAGGATTATCATTTGAAATGAGTTCTTGAAAGACATAGATGTTTCGAGTAGATTTGCACATTGAAAGAAGGAAATGTGGATTGACTTATTCTGTATGGCCCCAAGGGCGCTCTAACGGTTGAACAAGCTATCTCAGCAAACAATGAATGAGATTCCCATTACTGGAGTCATTCATGTAGAGAATAGATGGCATGGATGGAGGATAGATTAATATTTAATTTATTAATATTTTGGAATAACTCAAACAGGTTTTGAATTCTGACTGTGCTGTGTACCGCCTGTGTGACCTTGGGCCACTATTCTAAGCTTGTTCCTTTGTTCACAAAACAGGAATGGTAATTCATTGCTCTTCTTTTAAGGGATGTTGTGTGTTTTCACTGAGATAATGTATATAAAGTACATAGCAGTGTGCTTGGGTCAATAAATGGTAACTTTTTATTGCTATTGTTTACAATTGGTTGGCAAAAGCATCGTTGAGGGTTAGAATGTGAAGACCAGAAGATGTCTCACATTCCTTGCAGTGCTGGGACTTCACACTCACCAGCTGTTTATTGAGAACCTGCTATATGGCCAGCACTGACACGCATGCTGGAACCCAGATCCATGCAGTTGAAGTAATCCTCGCTTTCCAGGAGCAGGCAGTCTAGAAGCTAAGAGCGGTTGTGTAGGTGGCAGGAGAAGTACTCACTCCAGTTCTAGGGGCAAATACCTTGAGTGGTGCTGAGAACTGCCCTCATCTCAGGCCTCTCCGTGAGATCCCCAGTCTCCATTATTGTGATCTTGCTGGAGGTCACTTGGCATTCCTTCTCTTTGGTCCCAGAAGTCTGTGGAAATGTACCGTATCCAACACCTGCTGTGCCTCAACTCACATCCTTTCTGGCCACCTTTTATTCCAGCCAATGCTTCTCATGAATGTAAATGGAAAGCACCTCACCTCAGCTGCACCTTGCTTTTCTGCCCCAGGGCGTGGCTGGTGCCTGCAGGAAACTTCTAGGCACTCAGATATTCACCTGAGTGTGAGGGTTAACAAGTCACAGTGCGACCCATGACAAATGGGGAAGTGGAGGTGGAGGATGTGTTCTCCCTCTCCATCCCTCAGGCAGGTAATCCCGAGGTAATCCCCACCTACATGGCTCCTTAGAAGGATTCTGCAAGATTGAACCGCACCGTCCCTCAGCTTAGATGTGGAGACTAATTTGGCTCTCTCTTTTGTACTGGGTTTTCTTCCGTGTTTCACCTTCCCAGTCTCCCACACGGGTAACCTGGGGTCACTGCCACAAATAACCTAGCTTCACACAAATCCTCGTCTCAGTCTCTGCTCTCCAGCCAGAGACAGGCTGCCTCTGTGAAGTCTGTTTCACAACCTGCCACGAAAGTCTACCAAACTCGTTCTTGGGTGCAGAACCCAAATGCTTGTTGACGGAGGATGTGTCAGTGGTGCGTCCCAGGCCCGCTACGAAGACTCATCAGATGATTCCCGAGCACACTGCTCTGTCCCCGCCTCAGAGCAGGACTGTGCTCAGAGCTAACTCACTCCCTTAGCACTTAACTCTTCTCTAAAATACAGTGAATTATACTTTTCTAATTGGCAATAATATAGCAGTTCCAAAATGCAGTTTATTTACTTTATGGATTCATTCCTCATTTGATCATCAAGCAGTCTCTAGAGGGAAGTCGGGTGAGTATGAGAAGGAGTTTTCCTTTGAGTGATATTTCACAGGTATAACTCAGGATCAGGTCCTTTTGGTGTGATTAACCATATCCACTTTTTCTGTTTTCTTTTTCTAACTGCTTTTACCCCTCCCTAAAACCCCCAGGTGGACTATGCTGCCATTGTCTTTGAATTATGTTAGATGTTTAGTCTCCCATTTATTTCCCTAAATACAAAGTTCTTTAACAGCATTTTGAATGACTGTAGCAGTAGGTTTATTTTAAATTTGCGATATAATTCACATACCCTAAAGTTTATCATTTTGAAGTGTTCAATTCAGTGGTTTTTAGCATATTTATAAGATTGTGCACCCATGACCATTAGTTAATTCTAGAGCATTTTGTCTCCATTTAAGAAACCCATACCGATCAGTAGTCACCCCCACCCCCACCACCAGTAGGTTATCTCCCTATTGCACTGCACAACTTCCTTTCTCCTATTTCAGTCTGAGCTTTGTGAATCAGTGCACCATGTTCTCTAGGAATTCGGAGTGATCCGTGACACAGGCTGTCCTGGATCTGCAATCCTGACTTAACAAGTTACTAACTCTGTGACCTTGGACAGGTACTTTATCCTTTCTGAGCCTGTTCCCCATTTATAAAATGAGAGGATTGCGCTATATCAGGAAGATTTACTCTTGGATTTGCAGAATCTTAGGAATAGAAGGTTTTGTAGGAGGCTCGTGATGCTAAGTCTTCAAAACTTGAATGAATGTTGATTGGTGCATTTTTCTGGAGAAGAGTCCAAACATTTAGAAAAACTATGAGTTTAGCACCCTCTCCATCACTTAAAAAGTGAATAGCCAATGGACTTGGCAATAAAACATCTGTGCCAGCTCTAACATCTCATTGTTATCTACATTTCACATTTGAGAAAATCGGGTTTTGGAGAGCGACTTGCCCACCTCGCACACCAGGTGGCTCCAGAACACGGGCCCGTGTTCTGACTGCTGGGCAGTGGTTTTTCTTTAAGTCTCCGATATTGCTTGGAAAGAAATGTGTTTCAGAATCAGAAAGATCTTCAGGTCTCATTTTACACATCTAAATATGCAACTAATGCTACTTACCTCTTAGGGACAATGTTTGGGTTTTAAAAAGGGATCTCAGATATAGTGAACACTCAGTGGCTCACTTTTCATCCTCACTCCACTTGTGAGAAGGAATCATGGCTACATGTTTTACAAAATACCACCCCCCCACATACATACACATACATATTTGCAAAACCCTTTTCTGAGTTTGTAAATACCTAAGATATATACATATGTTTTTGTTTTTTTTTCTGGCTCCCATGGTTGTCTTCATCCATCTCACTGAGCTTGGCTGGAGCAAAGCCACCATCTTTGATGAGATGTGAGGGGCTGTGGGCATGCTGCCTGTCCTATGCAGTGCTTCACACGTACCAACATGGAATATTTCCTTTTTGGAGATGAAACGTATCTGGGGTATGGTTAAAACTGTTCCCTTTGATTTGGCCCTTTGAGAATGTGCACTGCAGAGGGACCCACTTTTCTCTCTCTTAGCTCCCTCTGCAGGTGAGCATCCATACTCATCGCGATGGATGGGAAGGAGCCTGGTTTGCTGGGAAGGGATGTGTGGTACATCCCAGGAGATTGGTGGCTGCCATTAAGTTTGCAGAAACATGTGGGAGCGCAGGATACGGCCTCACCTGCCCACCTTGTGGTTCTGACAGAGTCCAGGGACCCAACATCAGTCAGCCCTGAGCCCACGCGCCCTCCACGTTAGCCCTACCACAATTTCATCCTGCTACTTTCAGCTGCCTGCCCTGACCACCCAGCCAGCATGAGCGCAGGCAATGGGAGATAATTGTAGGATTAGCTTAGACACAACATAATTATAAAGGAAACTGCTGATAAACATGGATTTATGCATTCCAAAAATCAACTGACTATTACTTTGGATTTGTATCCTCTTCAGGAACTAACCACACCGCTATCTCTCCCCACAGTGTTTTAATATCTGAGCGTGAAGAGTAAGTGTGTGTAACCATGCCCCTTCGCTGACATGCGGGAGAACTTTTGACTGGGATTCTGGTCACCCACGTCCCCAGGTGGAGACCTGCATCCACTTTCTCCCAAAGGGAACTGAGTAGAGATTGTGAAATCTTGAGCCTAAATGGACCAGTAGGAGAGAATTTAGCAACTAACAGAAGCAGGGTCAAGGGGTTCCAAGAACTTTAGACAGAACAAGAACAACCAGCAAAGCACAGAAAATTGACATTGAAAGTTGCCTGTTTGAAAGACAGACAGCCTTTGCTTGCTGCAGAGCTAATTATTATGCAAATTTATGCTAATAAGCTCTGCCTTGAACGTTGTTGAGAAGCTGCCTTTTCCAGTTAACATAGCTGTAATGAGAGGTAAATTTGTAATGCAGATGCCCGCGGTAATATATCCTAAATCACTTTATGATATAAGGGACCCTCTCACCCTACCCGACACAAATGTCAATTTAAATTAGTTTTTGCTTTGCATATTTATTGAAGCTTTATTTATTGTTAATATGTACTAAGGACACCAACTAAACAGCCCCCACTGCTTGTTAGAAGTGGAATTTAGCAGAGAGCTGGGGATTGGCACTCGTTCATCAGGAGATGGTAGAATTTTCTTCTTCTCTCACCTAGAGCCACAGCATCAGCTTGGATGGTTCCAGAACTGCTCACGTGTCTCCCCTCTCCTCTGAGCTTGCTATCAAATGGCTCTGCACCTAGAGAGTTGTTCTACCGTGGTAATTATAATAGGGTGTTTCTAAGAGTTAACAGTCTTTATCACCTCTGCTTTTGTGTTTGTCCCCTGAGCGCTCCCTCACTCGTGTGCATGCACACACGCACGAGAACTCTGGCGCACACGTTCTCACACACACCCATTTACATAGTAGGGCTCACACAGAGCTTCACGCCCCTTTTCCCCTCATGCACACTCACTCACGTTTGTGTAGACCGAGGCACACCTTTCTTCTGATAGTCTTTAGTCTGGCAGTCTTGCACAGATGTCTCTTGGTGATTACACTTGGGTTCAGACACACAAACCACCGCTCGCCGAGCACCCATCCCAGCTGCAGTCCTGCGAGTTCCACCCCAACCCTTTCGTGAATAGGAGGGGATGGCGTGTGTGCTGGAGAGTTTCTCCAAGTAAATTCTGAGATGAACATTCCACCACTGGGCGAGGAGAAAGCAATAAACCCTAAGTAATTTTCTTCTAGTTCTGATTCTGTCACTTTTTAAAAAATAAAGTGCCTACTATGTGTCAGGCATAATGTTAAACATTTTACTTACACTTCACCTTAGAGTAACTTTTAATTTAGGTATTATTATGCCTATTTTGGAAATGGGAAGACCGAGGCTTTGGGGATTTGAAGAACGTGTCTGTGGTTGTCCACTTATTACGCAGAGTAAATAAAATCCAAATATGTGTCTGTCAGGCTCCAAGGCCCCTGTTCTCTTCACTGCACCCTGTTTCCCAGCTAATCTCTCAGTAAACCTGAGCTTTTGTTTCTGTTATAGTTAAGATGTTGGATTTGACGATCTCAAAATTTCTTTGATCCCTCTAGCTCCAAATTACTTTATACTCTGATAATGTAAGTAATTATCTGCTGATTCTGATCCCCTCTGTCCATCCTTTACTGTGAACTAAGCTTAACCTAGTTACTTGAGTAGATTCTTAACTGATGCTATCTACCTCCTAGTCACCTATAGGCTTCTTCTGGGGCGGCTTGACCCTCAGTTGTTCTTTCTGACACCAGCAGGGAAAAATGAGACTATAAAGAATCTGGGCTGATAGAACACAGAAAGATGTCAACCAGATGTGTTAATTAATGTATACATATATTCAGAGAATGCCAGAATGTTCACCTGCTAAAAAATGTCTCCAGCACTTATGTGTCAGGCACCTAAAACTTTCCTCCTTAGCATAACTCCTTTGAATCAAGTTATCCTGACAGGCCCCTCTGTGAACATGTACATTCGCATGACATGGGGCAACATATCAACTGTCTGTTCTAGTAATTCACTAGCACATATTTATCAGATATCAGAACCTAAACAAGAAAGCACCGAGGGAACAGAGACTTGAATTTTGATGAAGAAGTGGGCTGAGAGCCAGCTTTTTCTTAACCATTTGGACATAGAACGATGCCTATGCTGCTGCTATAAATCTCCCATATGTAAATGAAAATCCAAACAATCAGGATTTTTTTGGTTCAGATGATTAAGGAAAAAAATCATTTCATGGCAATTTAGGGGCAAATTGTCCAAGCAGAGATTAAGGGCCTCCTCACCTCCCCATATCCACGCCCCCACTGCCCCAATTCTAAGTCTGTTCCCAATAAACCAAATGTCTTGATGCCACTCTAGAGTTTCAGTGCTTTGGTTTAAGGAACTACACTAGGTTATAATGCTGAGTCTGGAATCAGTACAGTCTGTCAGCATCAATCTTTGATGCTTTAATATAAATAAGTTCATCAGATCAATTTTGGTGGTGACAATGTGCTGAGAAAAGGCTTAAAAGAGGTATATTATTTTATGTTTAGAAAGGAAATACATTTTCTCTATTAAAACTAAAAAAGAAATGTGAAAATACTGAACAACATAGAGAAGAGAATAACAATTGTCTGTAACTCCATCCTCAAAGATAACCATCCTTCAAACCTCCCTATATATACCAGGGGACCGAGTTGATAGAATTTTATATAAATATATGGTGAGCATTTTCCTAAGGGAGGGCAGACTGTGAAAGGCAGGATGGACAGCACCTCACTCCGGGAATGGGCAGACCCGGCTAGGAGCCACATAGGAGTCAGGGATGACCGTGCTGATCCCCGGGGGAAGAGGGAACAGGACGGCAGGAAGGACAGTAAAAGAGGCAACGGGAGGCTACAAGAGATGCCTTTCAGCGCCTCTCCATTTTGCCCAGATGCACTTGGGCACAAGAAAGTGTTTTACACAATTGATTCAAATCCCTGTGCCTCTCTGGGTCTTAGCTCACTCCTTGGTGAAATCAAAAGGTCGGACCAGGACCTTTTTAAGATTCCCTTCAGTCTCCGGGTTTGTTCCACTTGAAAAAGGAATTCAAAGTCTTCTGGCCCTGAGTTCTTTCAAGGGTTCATCCAGAGTCCAGCTTGAGGGCTTCCAGATTCAAGAGTTCCTCATTCCAACTCCCATGGAGTCCCCCCAAATAGGGTAGAATTTGTGGCCATTGAAGGAACACTGAGCAGTGATTTGCAGTAGAAAGAGCCTGGAATCTGGATTCAGAAGACTCTGTGCAAGTTTAAGCTACACCTTTCCTGGCTGGAGACCTCTGAGCAGATGACAATGACATAACTTCTTTGATTCTCAATTTCCTAATCTGGAAAATGTCACCAATTACACATACTTCAAAAGATTGTTGTGAGAATGTTTTACTGTATATATATGGCAGTGTTCTGCAATTTCTAAAGCACTTTATACCGTAAGTGAGCAACAAGGTAAAGAATAAGAACTGGGTGATACCCTAGAACCAAATGTGTAGCTTATTATTAGTAATTTTTCTATTCTATTTGTTTAGTGGTTTCACTTTTCAGATACTGCTGACTCATATTACTTCAATACAACTTTACCAGGACGTGGGAGATTCACAAGGCATGAGGTAGCAGCCTCGTTTGATCGACAAATGGTGCCCCCGGGTAAACCCATGACTTGGCACAAGGGTTTACAGCACCTTCCTTGTTGCTGGACACCACAGTCACAATCCAGAATTGGATTCGGCCTGAGTAATGAAAAGATGGCAAGACTTCAGTCGGGCACCCTGAGTCTGGTTCTTTGGACTAAGAAGGAACCTCGGTCAAGTCTCATACCTTCTCTGGGCCTGGGTCACTCCTTCTGTAAAAGGATGGGGTGGGGCCAGGACTAGCATTTTTTAAGGCTCCTTTCAGCACTATTAGCCCCTTATTTTGAGTGTTCAAAGAACATTTCTGCTGTTTGGGGAGTGGCTGTGGTTTCAAGTCTCAGTTTGTTGACTCCTTACAGGGTTGCTTCCACTCCAAGGGGAATGGCCATTAGCATGAATGGAGGTGAGATAAGCCAGGGTTCCCACTTGCTTTCTTCCTCCCCCTGGATGTGGTCCCCTCCTCAGTAAGCAGCATTGTAGACAGGGAGCTACTGGAGTCCAGTCCTGGAAGGGCAGCTCTTTTTCTAGCACTCGCAGGAAATGGGATGTGCTGTGTCTCTCTGGCCCTCATGCCCAGAGAGGATGGCTTTCTCCCATCAGGAGGTCAGGACGACAGACAGGAGCCTCCCCTCAGGCAGCACAAGCTTTGTTTGGGGAGAGAGGATGTGGCCACAGGAGAGACAGTGAACAGGACGAGATGGAGTGCCAAGCTGTAAGAGTGGGATGTAGCTCCTGAGCATTATGGTGAAGGGGAGGGTCAGGGAAGTCTTCATCTAGACCTGAGGGAGGAAGAGCTCAGAGTTCAGATGGGGGGAGGGGAGAGAGGAGGGTGCTCTGGGCAGAGGAGCACAGCTGTGAGCGCATGCCGGCAGCAGTGCTCGGCTGGCTTGCCCCAGATGACCAAGGGAGCGTCTGAACTTTACACTGTCACTGTTCACACGCCGCCCTGTGAGTCCACTCGAGCACCCAGTCCTCACCAAGAAGACATTCGGGGAGAGGCTGGCAGGTGGCCTTTGAGATCCCAGTTACCTGTCTGGGGAGATGGCAGACAAGTGCCGACTGTCATGGAGCCCAGGACTCTGTGGGGAGGTTCATCCCACGTGCCCTTTAAGGTCAGGTTTGGCCACAGTACTGGGAGAAAACACCATATCTATGCAGGAGAAATACCGTATAAGCATTGCTTGTTTTCAGCATTTCCACACACTGGGCACCTCTGAGCTGTGGGCAGTGTCCTGGAGACGGCCCATCTTGGGAAGGAGGTCTGGCTGGATGGCAGGTCCATGCCCCCAGGGGACACAGGCAGCAGTGGGCACGTCCTCTAAGTCTTGGCCACTCACCAGCACCCCCTCAAATGCCACTTCTCCTCTGACCTTGCTAACTTTGCAGGCACTGCACACACTGTTTAGAAGTGCGGTTTCCCACTCGTCCTGCATGCTGTGGCTCTAGCATGCTGGTCCCGGGCTCAGCTCGGTGACCCACTTTCTTTCACAGCAACAAACCTGCTCCCATGGACCTCACACCCGCTCGCGCCCAGCTCCTTGTTTTTCAAGCACCTGCTTGAAATCTGCATCCTGCTCTCTTCCAGGTGGCACCACCAGGTATATCCATCACCGGGATCACCAGTCCTCAGCTTCACCCACTTCTGAGCCCTGGCAATCACCCCACCTTGTTTTACTTTTCTCCTTGCTCTTACCACTGTTGAACATACTAAGTACTTTAGGCATGGATCTTGGTGGTTGTCTACCTCGGTGACAGAGTGTAGGCTCCATGGCAGAGATTTGCGTCTGTTTTGTTCAATGTTGTGTATGTCGCATGTGGTAAGCTTCCAATAAATGTTTTTCGAGTAAATGAATAAAACCTTTCTTACGTTCACTGACTTCCTACTCCATGTCAGGCAGTGTGGTTACAGAGGCAAATAAGATTCCGGCCCTGCCCTCATGGGGATCTATAATTTGTGGGACTCTTCCTAAATGCATTCCCCACTACATCCCCCAGGTCCCACTCATCTGTTCTTAACAAAGGGCCAGCTTCGGTGCCCACCCATCTCAGGAGAAGGATTTCATGAAGCACGTCTACAGCCTGCAGCGCATTTCTTCCTCCCATGGCCAGTCTGGAATTCAGGGTCAGGGTCACTAAGGACAGATGGCTTCTGAGGGCCACATGGGGACTTCTAGGAGACACAGGCTCTGGTCAAATGCAGCTCCTACTCTCCGTTTGGCTCTCCACACTGCTCGGCTGCCACAGGCAACATCGTCAACTGTTATACAGGTGCCAGAGAAAGGGGACTTCTGCCCTTCAGATGTGCGAGCCCCCGCCTCCCCAGCCCGCCAGGTGTGGACTTGTCCTGTGGAGGAAGGCCCCTGCAGTTGGGCCTCTGCCAGGAAGCCGTGGGGGGGGGGGGGGAGTGCAGTGCTAGCAACTGCCCACCAGGAGGAGACAAAGCTCCGTGAATGAGCCAAGAAACTGGGTGCTGACAGGCATCACCTCTTCAGCTCTCCAGCCTTCTCATTTCAGGAGTCATCCCTTTCCTTGTCCCAGCCTGCTCGCTGGGGCCTTACCTTAACCTGCCCCCCTCAACGCCCTCTCTGCCTCTCTACCCCAGGGCCTTACACTGCCCCCCTCCAATGCCCTGTCTGACACTCTACACTTGGCCCCCCTCCAATGCCCTGGTGGCCTCTAACCTGTCCTCCCCCTTCCTTTGGATTAGAGCCACTTCTTTCTTTTGCTTCAGGCCCCATCCCTACAAGACGCCCAAATACAAAAGGCTTTAGGAAACTTTTTTTTTCTTTTAAAGACTTTGAAGCAGCATCTTCCCACCCCTGTCTACAACTGACACATTCAAGTGATCAAATCTGCTCACGGTTAGCCAGTTTGACAAAAACATCCAGGAAATTTTTCTTAATTCATAAACTGCTTTGAAGATCTGTCTTGTATTAATGATCACAAACTGCTCTGTAAATGACCTTTTTTGAGAATGAGGCTGATGAAAACCTTACAGCATATAAATAGGACCCAAAGTCATCATTCAAATCCTATTAAAATGAGTGCCGATGCAGACATGCTTCACAGTCTGAAGTGCGTGAACATCACTGAGAACTCGCAGAGCCACAGTATGTGGCTGCTCACCGCCTGTCATAGGAGTGCACTGCGCCTCTCCTTTTCGACACCGTGGGAAGCCTGTAGTCTGTTGGGTTTAACAAAGGAGACATGAGAGGTGGCAAAGGGCCCCTGGAGGGTTGCCTGGCCCCAGAGGACCACCCACTGGGCTACTTCTCTCTCCTTTTGTGTGACACACGCCTTCTGTCCTGGCTCAGAGACCTCACTGTTCTGGTTAACTGTTATCGACTGGAGCAGCCGGAAAGGGGCAGGAAGGAGCAGGAAGGATTGGACCTGCCACTGGGATGGCTGGCCTCTGGATGGACAGATTTCTCAGCGTGAGCTGAGTGACTAGATTAAAACAGGGAGACAGCATGATCTCTAAAAACCCAGACAGGTCCAGTGCAGCGGTGGGCACTGGGCCGATACAAAGATGGAGCAATGGTCTCTACAGACGGGGGTCTTGTGGGAGCATCTAAGAGCAGCCAAACCAGGGGAGCCCACCACTACTCTAGCTGCAGGCTGGCTGCATGTGGTGGCGACAGGAACAAGGCAGGAGTCCATTCACAGAGAGACTGAGGTGGGATGCAGCCTATCAAGGCATCTCCCCAGGTACAGGAGCGATACCCAGGTACAGTTACCAGAACTGGTGTCCACAGCCTGGCTGCTGAGACAGCCCCAAATCAGAGCTGCAGCCGGAGATCAAAGCTGAACTAGCAACAAGGGTGATGTGGGGTTGCCTCTCAGGACACTGCTTAGTCAGCTCTGGTCTGAGCAACATTACATGGATAAGTGGGGGTCAGGAGACCTCAGCTATGGGCAAAGGAGGGCTGCTGAGTGGGGAACTGGGCAGGGCATGACATTCTGGGTCAAGAGTTTTACACAAATCCTTGACATGGAAATCCTAAGCTGGAAACTAATATATTACAAGGCAGAAAGACCCAGAGCCCTCATCTTGTTAAATCCTATCATTTGCAAATTAAAATTTTCTGGGAAAATTTCTCAGGCCTGCTCGCAATGTTGGTGGTGGTGCCATTCAGGGTCTAAGAGAGAAGGTGCTGGACGACAGTTGGGGCTGACTTCGCCTACACCTATTCAGCAAGGATCAGTGAGACTTAAGATAATGAAGGTTCAGCAGGTCATCATGAACCTCCTTTCACTCGGGGTTTGGCCAGTCTGGAGGAACCAAATCAGGCAGTTGGGTTGAGGCGTCCAGAAGTTAGTGTAGAGGCGGGAGGGAGGGCCTGGCATGAGACTCTTTGCTGCATCCTGTTCTGACAGAGTGTGTCTTGGAGGAGACCTGTGGCTTGAGCACTATAGAGATTAGACATCGTATAGCCTGGAAATGACACCGAGCATAGGCCAGACTCAAGGACCCCTCTAAGAGGTGTCTTTACAGCTACTTCTAAGATATGTATTCTAAAGCTGTTGTTAATGTCTCTTCCTGAAGATAAAGAAACCCCATGCCTTCCTTCTAGTGAGCTTCCCCAAAGGTTTCATTGAGATTCTCAAATATTTTAATCCCCACCTCCCCTCTTGATCTTACTTTCTTGCGCCGTTTATGAACGTGCCTAAATGTGCATGGATAGAAAAAGAAAAGAAATGAAAGCCAGGCCCTGTCTAATTACACTTGTGGAGAAGTTTTTGGGAGAACGGGTGAGAAGGTCCCTTTTGCATAGCACGTTAAATTAGTTTATGGAGGACCACGCCCTTCCAGCTGAGGAGGTGGTCAAGATGAGAGCATGAATCTTCGAAAGGATAATGTTTTCAAAATCAGGTTTCTTGTCCTCAGATCCTTTGATGTATGAGTGTAATAGTAGGTAGGACACATAGTGAAATATCCCTGAGGTCTCCTGAGAAGAGAATAGCAGAGTGGAGAAATATGAGTGTTTACATCAAAACTCAGTTGGAACACTCATTTCAAGATGATAGTTATGTTGAATGCAATTTAGCCCCACAAGGATGCTTCCTTCCTGTCTCTAGGATGCTCCCCGTCCCTGCCTCCAGTCCCCACCTCTCACTTCCCCTTCCTCCCCCATATCTAGCTATAAGGAAGCAAAACAATCCAAAGTGTGATTTGCTCTTCTTTGTGGCTGCCGGTTTTGCAGACTGTAAAGGGAAGGAAGAAGAGGAGGTAGAATGCTTCGGACACTGCCAACAATTCCCTAGTTTTTGGAGACTTAATCAGACAATTTTAAACAGAGAGGAAATTAATACAGAGAGGATGGTTTCCTTGCAGAAAATCAACCAAAGAAATCAACCCCAAGCAAGAATATCTTCCTCCTCTCTTTCCCCAGTCTGTATCCCTCTTATACATACTTTAAGGGCATTCAACCATGGCAGAAGATAGGTGGTGGCAAAACTGACCGTTTTGGGGAGGGCCAGCTTGGCAAAAGCAGCTGCTGTGGCCCCTGGAGGCAGTGGTCCCCACTGGCTAATGCAAACTTGGATATAGGCAGAGTTTGGCACGACCGTCATCTCTGCAAGCAGCCAGCCCCCCAGTCAACAAGCATTTCATGATCAATTGCTGTGTTCAGATTTCCAGGCCTCCACGTGGGGCCTTTTAAAAGGTGTGCTTTTAAAATGTGTGAGGCTTGATCAGCATCCTTCATGTGAACTCAGTGTCTTGAATGGCGAGTCTTCCACCCTAGCAAGATGCCTGTTTTTCTCACCTGGCAGTTCCCGTCAAGCTGCACCGTAGGATGGCTGCAGGTGCCCCGGCATAGTGGAGCTGGCAAACCTGACGCTCGATGACGGCTTGCTGCCCTCCACACCAGGCTCTCACCTAGCGTCTCCCTCCCTCCTTAGGGGGACTTTGCCCTGAGCGTGGAGCAGACAGGTCTGAGCTCAAACCTGCACACAGGTGCCAGGTGACACTTCAAGAGTGGAGGAGGACTGCGCTTCTACATCTGGCTACATGTAACAACACGTGGCTACTGAAGTATGTCAGAACCTTTTGTTTTCAGACTCTGACTGTGTGGTGCCCAGTGACAATGAGGGAGAGAGATGACTCCCTCATGATAGGTTTGTGCTCTTTCTTTACCCCACTAGTGGCAATCCTTTCTTCTTTCTTAGGATCTATGAAATCTAAGTAGGAGAGAAGAAAAGAAGAAAGGAGAAAAGAAGAAGAAAGGAGAGAAGAAGTAGAGGAGAGGATATAAATGTAAGAATTGGAAGTGACCTCAAAAATCTTTTATCCTAATTCAATTTTTTTGAAATTTAGAATGTGTGACACAGAGATAAGAATGGCTTAGCAGAGGTTTCATGGGTAGTTGATGACAAATCTAGGACTCAAAATCATGTCTCTTGACAGTGAAGATCACCAGAGATCGCATCAGAAAAGTCTGAATATTAGAAGCTGTAAAGACAACAGTGGCTGATAAAAGTTTTCCAAAATTCTAATTTTCACCTGAAATTTCAAATTTGAGCATTGACAACAGATACTGGCAGCTGCTTTCCATGCTGTGATTGGCTGACTTCATTCACTTTTGAGAAAATGGCTGTCAAGTACCCCTGTCTAAATAACCACAGATTGTCTGTCATTCTTTCAAGTAAGTATCATGCTCCTTGAAAACAGCAGCTTGTTCAGCCTGTGACCCAAACACAAGTGCCTCCTGGAGACAGCCGTAGTGCTTCAGCTTGGTCCAGAGTGCTTTGCATGCGTGAACGTCCCATTTCATCACACAGAATATTAAAAACACCGTTCTCAAGAGTTGAGATTTAATCAATTTAATTTTTTTTTTTTACTTTTGAATGAAGGGCAAGTTTAATGAAGGACAGTCTCAAGTGAAACTGGCTTTGGGATTGTACCATGAGTGTGCGGTGGTGAAGAACACAATGACAGCTAGCACAATTTGCTGCCGATGCTTTGATTTGTGCTAAGGCTCTGGCAGCTTTACCCACTATTGCTTTTACTTCATCGGTGCAAATATCCACACAAAGAAAAACATAAAAAATGTCTTAATACTACTATGAAAATAGTTCTGACCTCACAGACACCCTGAAAGATCTTGGGGACCTGCAGAGATCTATGGATCACACTTAGAGAACCACTAAATTAAAGAATCAGCTGATCCCTTAGACACCAAGGCTCTGGGACCAGAAACTTTTTAGGTGTCTCTTATCTGCAGGATAAGAGGTGTCAGGGTGGCAACACAAATTCCAGGCAGGTCCATAAAATTGATCTGTGATGTTACTGCATTGATCTGTGAATGATGCAACATAGAATCAATAGTTCCTGCCATTGAGTCATTGGTCTAGAAATCCACAAGGTAGTCCTGGAGAAAAATTTGATTAGTTTCAGTCACAAATGATACAGGTCTTTGCAAAACGACCGTGGGCCTGAAACCTACAGCGAAGTTTCCCCGGTGCTCTCATCCCTGGTTCAGCCATGGCTCCAGTGGAGTAACCCAGGTCAGCAAGGCTGCAACCAATTTGGAGCCCACCTTGTTGGTATCTTTCAACACCCAGGCTTCCTACACTTCCTGAAGTGCAATTGTTACTTCTGTACATTAAATGTAAAGACATCTTGCCCTTTTATTTTTATTTTTATCTTTAAAATACTTAGGTTATATGTAGACTCTCTGCAGTCTGCTTAATGTAGGCAAAAAGCAGAAATGAGCATTCTGCAACCCCATGTTGGGATATGCTGAGAAGCACAGCAGAGAAGCACAAACTCAGGTGGTGGGAGTGTTGGGGTGCTGAGACTAGATAACGCCAGTGACCTCTGAGACAGAGCATCCCTTCAAGATGCTGCCATGGTGGGAGGTGACTAGCTTCTTTCTACTGAAATGGAAGGCCCTAGGAATTGTACCATAAGATAGAAACTGAGGCAGGGAGAGATTCTGTAACTTATTTCCTAGTGTACTCATTCTCAATGGAACATGTCTTTCCTATCTACTCTTCCTAGGACTCTCCATATTTCAGTATATCCGATGTATCACGATGCTCACCAATACATCATGATTTTCGGCATCTTTGATGCTCCTTGTTCAAGCTGTTCCCTCTATCTGGAATGTGCTCCGTTTACCCCTTTCTTTCTGAGAAGCTTCTACTCATCCTTTAAATCTCATACCATATGTCACTACCTATCTAAGATCTCTTTTCTTGTATCTTCACTCTACCTGACCAAGTCAGAATCAAGCCCTTCCTCCTCTATGTTTTGATGACTTCAATCGTGCTACATTTAAACATTGTATTATAGTTAATTATTTACCTAACTTTACCACTTAGCTTAAAATTCTTTGAAAGCATTCACAAATGTAAATAAGCCTTGAGTCAGGTATTGGCCAGGTGTTGGGTGTGTATTGATTAAAACAGGCATGGTTCCAGCACTCAAGATAGTCCCTGTCTAATGAGGAAGGCAGATAATTAACCAGTAAAAATAAAGTATACTATTATGTGTTATAAAGGAAATAGGCATATAGTGTTAGAGAAGGTAGGCTGTTTTAGGAGTTCTGTATGTTACAAACATTTGGAAGATTGTCACATACATTGTAGGAGTTCAAAACATTTTTGCTTAGTGAACGTATGCTTATTGCACAAGTGAAGACTTGAGAGGGCCCTATAGAAAAAACCCAATGGATTTAATGGAAGAATGTGTAATGAAGGGACTATTACAGAGATATGGGCAGAGTTCAGGAAGCAAACATATGATGGTGAAGTACTGGTGTGGGCTATAGCTTTGAAAGAGGGAATGTCCAAAAGGAGCTGGGCTATAGGTCCTCACCTTCTCCCTCTTCTCAAGTCCCGTCTCCTGCTGGGGTATTCCATTGGCCAAACCCAACCAGAAGCTGAGGGTAAGGGAGCCTGACTAATGATGTCTGTAGAGATGAGTCTCCAAGGGCACAGAACAGGGCAGAAAGGTGGAGAAGAGAGCTGGAGAAGTGGTATAACCAGAAGCAGAGTAACCAGCACACACGATTAAGTGAGTTTGCATCAATTCCAGCTAGCTTTTGGCTTTGTGCAGTTCTGAATCAAACTCCATACCAACCCATGTTCCACACTGCTCCTCCTGGGGACAGGGCTTATAGAAGGGGTATTCCCTTAGGCTCTGGAGCCAAATACTTGACATCTGATTATGCCACCTATGTACAGGATAAAGAACTCTGGTCAAGTAAAATTAAAGACAGAGGATAAAAGAGCAAGAGAATCAATGTCTCTCCCTAGAGGAGTTGTCAATCTGATTTATGATGAAAACAATGTCCATGAAGGAGATTTTACACTTACTAAGCTATATATAACAATGAAAAATTCATATAAAATTATCCGAATACTGCACAAGCTCAAGGGCTTGATAGAGATTAGGTGTGATCAGAATCAGGTTGAATTAATCAGGTAATAATGTCTGAGATGTAAGATAAAGTTTATTTAAACTGAGTTTAAAGAAATGTTGCCCCAACTGTAAGAACAGACATTTTCCCCAGACAATTAAAATTTGGGGGAATTCCTGAAACTACTATTTAAATTCATAGTAGATTTATTCTTTAATGTGTCCTGGTTTGTTTACATTTTCACAGAAAGAGACATTCTCTCTACTCTTGGAGATTTACTGAATCTTGGGAGAGATTTCACATTGATCTGGCTTACCCTATTGATTTCCAATTCTCCAGAGACTCTAAACAGTATTGATTTAGATATTTATGCAGGTAATCATTCTGTACTCATGTTCTCTATGTCTGCCTTTTTAATATTAGGACATGGGGTAGTTTATGAAATTATAATCAATTTTATATCGTTTGTTCAGGAATGACCAAAGATGACTTTTCAGTAGATGCCAAATATAGCATGAAAATTATTTATAACTTATTCTCCGCTCCCCTCACCTCTCAACTTATTTTTTTCTCTGATCCATGACAGGTGGGCTTATTGAGTAGTTTGAATACCAAGTTTTTAAAATTTATTATTTCTTTTAAAATAAAGGCAGCTTACCTGGGGGGAAGTCATCACTTGGAAGTATGTTTCTGTAGTCCACATTTCCAGAGTAGACTGAAAGGAGACTGTTGAACTCTCTGAGCTATTGTGAGTAGAGAGAAGACTTAGATGTTCCCCTGCTGCTGACTGATAGATCAGAACAGTCCCTGCCTGTTGCATTTAAGTCCCTGTAAGACTTTCATTTGTGCTTATGTGAGGCTGCACCCAACCAAGGAAGGCAGGCAACAAATAGGTGAAAATAAATAAATAAGTAATCTGAAGAAAGTATGGCAGAATATAGGAGAGAGAGTGAATGAGCGTGGGAAAGAGACTTCTTTGGGTGGCCGGGTCATACAAGCCGTCTCTGGGGATGTGAAATTTGAGCAAAGAGCTAAATGATGAGAAGCCAGCTATGAGAAGACCTGGGAGAGCAGTATTCCAGGCAGAAGAAGCAGCAACAATGAAGGCTGGGAGCAGGAACCAGTGCAGTGTGTGCAAGGACACCCGGAGCATGTCGTGTGGCTGGAACCCAGCGAGGAAGGGGCAGACAGGGAGAAGAAGTGTACAAGTGTTGGTCAGAGCAGCATGCAAATGCCACAAACACAGGGCCATGGGGAGCATTTTTAAGAAGTTTTGATTTTATCATAGGCATAATGGAAACTACTGGAGGTTTTGAGGTGGGAGAGGCGTGGTATGGTCTATCAGTGTTAAGGGGCAAATGTGAGGCAGGGGGATCAGTAGGGGCTGTGGCAGTGGTCTCGTACTTGGATTCACGTGGAAAGAGTGGAGGAGGAGACAGAATCAGATTCAGAATAAATTTAAAGTTAGGGTCTATACCCACTGATGGATTGGATGTGGTGACGGGGAAGAGAGGAACCAAAGATGGTGTTTACGGTTTTGGCACAACAGAGTAGGAATAGCGATGCCATTTACCAAGATGGAGACTCCATGAGGAGGAGCAGATTTGGGGGTAGAGAAATATGGTGAAATTAACGGATCAGTTTTGTTCATAGTCTCTTTATTTAAGAACCCTGTTAGACATCTGAGTGACGTTGTCATATAGGTGGTTAAATGGAGGAATCAACCTCAGGAGAGACTGTGGGACTAGAGGCATGCATTCCAAAGACATTAATGGGTAAATACTTTTCCTAGCTATGGACTAAATGAGAAGACCCAGGAGTGAGTGTAGAGAGAGACAGCAAAGAGGAGGAGTCAGCAAAGACTGAGAGCGAAGGTAGAGAGAAAGGTAGAAGAAAAGCCAGGTGAGCAATTCCCTGAAGCCAAGGGCGGAAAACACTTCCAGAGAAGGAATGTGTCCACTGTCATAAATGCTCCTGATGGGCTGAGTAAATGAGAGAAATTGTAATCATTGTCTTCAGCAAGATGGAATTCATAGGCGACCTTGACAATAGCAATTTCAATAGCATAATGGGAACAAAGTCTGATTGGAGTGGATGGAAATCAGGGGATAGAAAGTGAAAAGTGCAAAACAGAGGGCATACATGCTTTTTTAAGAAGAGTTTTGTTGTGAAGGGGAGCAGGGAATGGGGCAGTGTCTGGAAGGGAGGGCGTGGAACCAAGGGAAGGATTTTAATGTTCATGATGACGATTATGGTAATAACCATTATCATCATAATCATAATGACCACCATTATTGAGTGCTTCCCATGAGCCAGGCACTGTGCCAAGCATTTTCCATACATGATCTCGTTGGATCCCTCTGCAGACCGATAAAGAAGGCTCCAATCTTATTATCAGTTTAAAGGTGGGAGAACAGAGGAACCAGGGTCCTAAATCCGGTAAGTGATGGAGAGCCCAGTCTCGATGTGTCTAAATCAAAGCTCTAAATCAAAGTCTTTTAAACACAGTAGATTGATGTGTTCCCTTGAAAAGACCAGCTGATAATGAGTGAAATTCTTAACTGTACTTAGTCAAGACCTGTTTGGGTTGCAAGGAACAGAATTCCAACTCAAATTGGCTCAAGAAAAAAAAATGAGAGCATTTAATTCATATATCTCAAAAATCCAGAAGTAGCTCTGACTTCAAGTATAACAGGATTCAGGGACTCAAACAAGGTAATTAGGATTGAGTTGCTCTATTTCTGTACCACTGGGATCTGCTTTCCTCTCTGCTGCCTTTATTCTCAAGCAGATTTCCCCAGGTGAGGTCTCGAGCAGCTCATGGCTTACTTCCAACAATTTGGAAAATCTTGGGGTCAAAGTCACAGGTGGGAGTGGCTCTTATTGCATGACTTGTGTCACCCGCTCATCTCTGAAACAATTGCTATCTCAGGGGAACATGATGATCTCATGGACTAGGCTGGGCAACACAGGTGCCTCCAAAGCCACCAGGACTGATGTGGATGTAGAGGTTGCTCTCCAGGGGAAACATCCGGGTGCTATTAACAAAAAAAGAGACACTGGACGGGAAGAAAGAGCGGATGCCCACTGAACCGGGAATGCATTCAGATGTTTGCCCTCTTACAGGCAACGTCAGGCACGCTCCCTAGATTCTACTGGAATATAAGTTCTATGAGGACAGAGGCCTTTCTAGTCCGGTTCATCAAATATAGTTCCTAGCACAGCAAATGGCACGCCATAAGCTCAGGTTTAAAACATATATTTTTTTAAGGAATGAGTGGCCTCAAGTGATTCTTATATAATGCTGCCCTGTTTCACTTGATTTTTCCTTTATTTTAATTTTAGTTGGAGAGCTCTTCATGTATTTGAAACTCATTACTATTTTTCCTACCTGAAGTTCTCCTACTCTCTGAAAACTCTCAGTTTATTTGAAAATAGTGTATTTGATTAATGTCCTACTCTTCAGAACAGTGTTTTTGATGTTATTTTATTCAAAGGGGAAAACTGCCTTGGTACAAAACACCAGCTCTCGAGGATGTCTCCTGAGGGTAAGGTCCTGATGATTGAGCCGGAATTGAAATCCCCACAAATTCTAATGAAGCTTTTCTTTGTCTAACCCCTCGGGGTTTACTTTCTCCCTGCTGACTCTGTATGGGGAGGCAGAGCTCTGGGGAAAGACAGGGACATGACAAAAAGCTGTTTGGTGTATTTGCTTCTGACACTGGAGTGCCTGTGGCAGACTATCCATCTGGAAAACTCTCAAGTGGGTGGAGAGAGGAGCACAGCACCATCCTGTAGATGACTGGAAATTTAGCATTATGTGGAGCGTCAATGTGAGGATGCTGAAGGGCCTTTGACTGTGTAAAAAGAAATTTGAGTTTTTTGTAATGATTGTGGGGGAGGCTTGTAATAAAAAATCAAGGTCAATCTTGTTCTACATGAACTTAGTGCCTTCTTTCTGAACAGTCATTCAGAAACTTTTTTTTTTTTTTTCATAGCAAAAGCTTAAAAGCCAGCGCCAATGGCCTAGTGGTTAAAGTTTGGCTCACTCAGCTTCAGTGGCCCGGGTTCGGTTCCTGGGTGTGGAACCACACCCCCTGTCTGTCAGTAGCCATGCTGTGGCAGCAGCTCACACAGAACTAGAAGGACTTACAACTATACACAACTATGTACTGGGGCTTTGGAGAGGAAAGAAAAAAAGAGGAAGATTAGCAACAGATGTTAGCTCAGGGTGAATCTTTCCCAGCAAAAAAAATAAATAAATAAAATGTTATGGGGAGGTATATGGAAGAGAAACATGGCACCGTGAGTATTCTGGAGAGGAAGTGGCAATTTACGGTAAAGATAAAGAGCGTGGGCTCCAGACTCCCCTTCTTTAGTTCGTGACTACAGGCCAAGTGCTAATCATCAATGTCTTGGTTCCCTTATTGTGAAATATGGATAATAAAACAGTGCTGCCTCATAGAGGCTAGACATCAGGTGATGTGTTTAAAGCGTTTAAAACAGTGCTTGCCACATAGAAATCAATATATGTGGTTTGCTTTCATTGTTATTGTTTTGAATGGGAAAAAAGATGAGAATGTAAGTCTGAGTGTGCAAAGAAGAGATTATGAGCTTTGGTTGGAATATTCAGAGGAATACGATGTGGAGTATGTGTGTGTGTGTGTGTGTGTGTGTGTGCGTGCGCATGGAAGAGGAGGATGAGGAGAGGCTGGTTCTGAGACTGATCTCTTCTGGCTGTGTGCAAGATACTTTAACATTCTAGCAACTGAGAGCACCTGTTGGGTGTCTGGCAAGTTTCAGAAGAGCAATTGCTCTCAAGTCAGAAATGGAATTAATGTCATGGAAAAACCCAGAGGCTGATGTGAATAATTAAGCCTCTTGATGAGAGCATTAATATTTCCCCAATAGATTGATTTAGTGTTTCTCTTGCTGGGATTGTTGCACAAACGTACCTGAGCTGGACATCTATCTTGATTGTTCAGGAGAAACTGCACAGGCAAGAAAAAAAAAGCTTGTAGATCACCTAATTTCATATGAAAACCCTAAGAAGGTCAGAAGGGAGCACTACACCCTGAAAATCCTGGAATGGTCCTGGGTGGTAAATATTTTTCTAAGCAAGTCATCCCTGGGCTCCACCGTGCTCTGCTCCATTACCTCTTCAGTGAAGATGCTTAGTTGCTCAGCCCAGGCTGCTAGCACGTGACGTGCTAGGGGCTTGTGCCGCCCGAGTTCACTGATGCTAACTTTTCTTTAGGTGTAGGGACACTCGTGCTGGGAGTTATGTCACCATTACAGGCAAACCACTGGATGAGCAGGCTAGGATGGTGTCTCGTCAGGGTTCAACCAGAGCAGCAGGGCCAGGAGGGATAGAGATGCACAGAAGGGGTTTGTGCCAGGAATGGTCTACCTGATGCTGGGCACTGGCTAAGCAAGTCCAAAGTTCTTAGGGTAGCAGCCAGGAGGGGAAATCATGTGCAGACTAGAACCCCACTGGCCTGAGGTGAAGCTTGTTGATGCCAGTCAGGAAGGAAGGTCTAGGAGGAGAGGAGAGCGATCCTGGTCCAGGAGTGGAGTCTCCCTCGGGGAAAGCCTAGGCCTTCTTCTAAAGCCTTTCAACTGGTTAAGTCAGGCTTTTCATTAATTTAAAGTCGCTGATTGGGGACTTTCAATCATATCTGCAAAATCCCTCCAAGGCAGCACCTGGATTAACATGAGATTGAATAACTGGAAGATGTCTATGTGCTGCAAAAGGGCAGCTGCCTCCCTCTGTCCTCCAGTCCTCCTGAGAATCTCTCCTATAGCCCCGCGAACTAGGCACAGCCCAGAGAGAGCTCTGGGGGCTGGAGCTCAGCCTAACCAAGCTGACACACCAAAAAGCTGACGCAGATGAGTAGCAAAGGACAGGGGGGAAACCAGCTCCTTGGAGGACTTTGACCTCACATGGTGAGGAAGCAGATTGGGTTCCAAGACTGCGACATTTATCTCAGTTTACACACCGTTATTGATATCAACGCCTCACCTTCACATGCCAGTTGGTAGATTCTAAGTACATTCTCAATCATTTCCATCTCATTTTGTTTTCCGCTGAGCTTTATACAACCCTTTCAAATAGCTGCTGTGGGTATAATTCTCTCCCATTTTACAGGCAAAAACACGGGGGGCCGAGGAAGGTAAGGGTCTTGCTGAAGTTCCCGCGGTCAGTGTGCGGTAAGCCAGAACTGTCCAGATCTTCTGACCCTGAATCCGGGGCTCACGCCTCATCCTCAGGCTGCCCAGAATGAGACACGGCTTGCTCAGGGTCTCGGCACTGTCTCCCCAGCAATTCTTTCAGTTACCGCTGAGTCTTCAAAGCAATAGGAGATGAGGTGAGGCAGTTGTGTCTCAATTATGGCTATGGGCTATCCTCGCCTATCGATAAGTTCTACGCTATGTAATTGATAGTCTTGGAAATTTGGAAATCACACAGAATCCAGTGTTATCCTCACAGGAAGCTCCATATTCAAAGGAAACCCAGTAGACCATCAGTCCCATGAGGGCAGCAATTTTTATCTGTGTTGTTCGTGGATACACTGGGTGTATCCGTCATGATCAGAGAAAGTCTGTCACATAGCAGGCCTTCAATGAGTATTTTGTATACAGATTAATGGTTAATGAAGCTATGAATCCTGAATCAAGGGGGAATGTTCATCTGTTATTGAGTTTTTGTAAAGTAAGATCATCTAGACTTTTAAACATAATTGGGTCTATTAATAGCACTGCTTACTTGTCACTTCATGGTCAAAATGCACATTACACATGCAGGGCATCCTGGGAAACACCTTCTAAACATCTTCAAATAGCCAGGGCCTAGAGTGCTGTGGGAGAAGATGGAGCCCCCCTCCCCCCCAGATCTTGAAAGACAATGTTCCTCTGGGACATAACAGCCAAGCCTCTATCAGTATCAGCTGTATCTCCTCGTACCATGTAATTCTTTGTTCTGGGGTTTCTTGTTGGTAGGAACCATAAGCCCATGAGAAAAGAATCTTTTTTTCCAAATAAGTAAATGCCACAGACAAAGGGGGTCTTTCATTTCTTCTGAAAGCAGCACAAAGTCACAAGATTAATTAACCTGCAATAAACTGAAAACTGCTCTTTATCCAGCAGGCACTTTCTATTTAGAGTGTGTAGTTTCTGGCTCCAAGTGGTATGTGTTGGCTGCTTTCTTTATGGGATTTTAGAAATCCTTCCCAAGCGGTAAGTAGTATTTGTGATGGCCAATAGAGTATAGTGGCTAATAAGAGCTGCTCTACCATCAGTCTGCTTGCATTTGAAACGTAATTTCACCATCTATTAGTTGATGGAGTTAGTACTCTGGTCGGTGTCTCCATTTCTGCTCTGATAAAATGGGAATCATAAGAGTATTTGCCTCATAGGATTGTTGTGGGAATTAGAACAAGTTAATTATCTAAAGCACCTAGAACAGTGCCTGGCCTGGAACTAGTATTTGTGTCAGTGTAGTAGTTGATGTCCTTTATTGAGTCAGCAGGACATTACATTTAGGGGGAGGTGAGTCTTAACCTCTTTCAGAAGACTGGATCTCAAGCCCTGTGAGGTGTTGGAGGTGTGGGGAGGCCAGGGACCCCGTGGCCGTGGTCCACCAAAGGTGTTCAGGTTTCTGAACAAGGACAAATAGGGCCGGGACCCACCCACAGTCCCTGGCTGTAGCGTGTCACAACGTGGAAACTGAGCACGTCCAATCCTCAGAGGAAGCCTGGCTAATATATCCCAGGAGATTCTTCACATTCAGAATTCAGACAAATTGCTGCTTTTTAATTAACAGAGCCCCAGCAACTCTGTTATCTGTCTTCTTATGAATCTATTTTCTCTCTAATCCCTTCTTGTTTTCCCACCCTGTCTGCTTCAGAGCTATAATCTTTCAAGGTGCTCCGTGAGGAGTGGGCGCAGGAAGGAAGGAGCAGAGTGAGGGGCGGTGGTGTTCAGCCCAGTGACGGATGGCCTGTGATCCATGGCCAGCAGTCGCTAGCTATCTGCTGACAGCTGCAAGAGACTCAGACGACCCCCTAAGTGAAGCACGCAGGCCGCAGTGTCATCCACAAGCTGGGTGTTATTAAAGATCTGGCAGAATTCCCTTGACAGAAACAAGTGGAAGAAGCATTCAGGGATGTCTCCCAAATACTCCATTAATTTAAGTTTAATAGGACAGTTATTGAATAATAAATAACAACCAAATCAAGGAAACATATTTATCAAGGACCAGGTAATGCAATTGTGGCTGCACCGTTTCAGAAGCCATTGTGTTCATAGTTGCGTCTCTGTAAGAAGATCCCCCAGTGACTGTGAGAATAAACTCAGAGGAACACTCAGGGCTCTGTCTTGTCTTGTCAGCCCTCCAGGGTTCCCCTGAAAGTGGCGTGTTTTGTTCAGGCTGACGCAGCCCCTTTTGCTGAGAAGGTGGATGCACATCTTCACACTGGGCCAAGTGAAGCTGTGATCGGGTTTTGTTTTCCTAAGCATCCTCCATGAGGCCTGTGTGATGGAAATGTAACATATGATCACCTTGTCTCAATCACCATTTCAGATCTGACCTATAACTCCGTTTGAAGCGTTCTCAGTTTCTAGAAAACAGCTTCTTTCCAGCTCCATTCCCAGCGGGGCACTTCAAAATGGCTTTTGAAAAAAAAACTCTGAAGTTAAAAATATCCCCTTCCACTTCCCTGCTCCTAACTTATTAGAACAATGCCTAAGGCAGCAGGGGTGTCATTGGCAGGTCTATTTGTGATGGGTCTGGAAGAGTTGATATGTTTATGAATATTTACAGCTCCAAGAGAAGACTGCTGTTAAGTAGAATTTTTTTAATTCTGTAAGGCTTCTCTCATGATATTAAAATGCTATGGGCCATAGACAGCCAGAGGAAAGAATGCAGAGGAAAAGGAAGAATGGATCACTATGTGATCCCCAAAGCCTGCACTCTCACAGACCCCCAAATGCCAATGGATACGAGGGAAAAGAATGTGGACGAGGTGTTAGCTAGTGGACCCCTGGAATTGTGTTGTGTTTCCTCAGCTTTCTTTTCATCTGGTGCTTTCTGATGTTAGGTAAAAAGTTCCCAGCGTTGAAATCTATTAGCAGGGGACAGGAGGAGGGAGGCCGTGACTCATTCATGCAAGAGCAGAGCGTAAGAGGCAGGAAGGCAGCCCTCCGAGTGTGGGGTGGAGAGGGCATTAGAATATGATGTTCTCTAGTTGACTAGCTACTTTGAAATTTAATGATCAGTCATTTTCAGACTACATTTTCAGAACTACTACTTCTTACTTGTCTCCACATGTACACTGTCTCCTTCCAAGGAACTCAAACATTTACATTTATGGAAAATTTTCAAATGTATTGATTGATACCAAGTGGGAACAATGTTCTCCTCTTTATTTTCCCAAAGAATCTCAGTAAGTCACTTGAGAGCACACAGCAAGTGGAGAACCAAAAGGTGCATTGATCTCCACAGTCATCCTCAGGCCAGCCCTTGGGCTGGTGTCTCCGCTGTGTGACAGATACAAAAACCTTGGCTCTCAGTATCGTGTCCCATAGGAGAGCAGAGAATGGGCTCTCTTCCTTTACGTTCCTGACACCTTGCGTGTTAGAGGAGCGACTCCCACTGACTGTCAGGAATTTGGCTCGCCACCTGCTTGGCTACAGGGGCCATATGAAGCAGGTGACTACCGAGCCATTACTGTGCCCTAATTTGCAAGTTACTTTGCAAAGAAACCTTCCCCTCGGCAGGCTGTCTCACTG
Source organism: Tapirus indicus (assembly GCA_031878705.1). Classification (NCBI taxonomy): domain Eukaryota; kingdom Metazoa; phylum Chordata; class Mammalia; order Perissodactyla; family Tapiridae; genus Tapirus; species Tapirus indicus. The sequence goes on along the minus strand of CM062924.1, from coordinate 81,820,334 downwards.
TCATGAAGCTGTCTACCAGTAGGCGGTTTTGTGCACATCTCTCAGCTAATCTAGAAAAGCCCGAGTAAATGTCTCTGGCATTCTAGAGGATGCAGACATCTCTGGATGGACCTTGTTCAGTAAATGTGGTGCCCGATTACGGGAGACGCTTCTGAGTGGGGGAGGGAAGAAATGACAGAGACCGACTCCCAGGACACAGCCTCTAGTGGCGGCGCTTTGCAGGGCCTTGGCCAAGCAGTGGGACCCTGACTCCTTATCTCCCAGCATCGATTTTCGAGAGACTGAATTCCTCATTCTTCCTCGACGGTGACCTTGCTGCTTCAACGGGCAGCTGCCCTCCATCGGGGGTTCAGTCCAGCAGCTACTGTATTTTAGGGAGGAATAAGATGAAGCGACCTGTGACTGTCCCTCTGAGGTGGGTGGGTCCTCTGTTCATTCAACAAACACTGGTGCCTGCTGGAATGCAAGACCGTAGAAACATGGAAGCTGCTGTGAAACTGCTTCTCTGACGTGGGAAGAATCAGCCATTGAGTGTAGGAGACAAAATGCACACAAATGCAGGCACAGACTAATGGAGCACAGAACCAATGACGTAACTTCTTGAAGCACACCAGTCTACCGGCCGAATGGGGGAATATGTGTGAGGGACAGGGACCAGATCTTCTCCCCAGTTTCCTGGACTGGGGGTTTGAACCAGCTCTTGAGCAGGAGCCAGTTTTTTCCTTAAAGACAATTTATGTGGATTCTTAAAATTTTGATTGTCCTTTTGTTTATAACAACAGGTAGGGAAACACTGAGAGGGGAGAGATTCGTTTTTCAGATCATCTTCTGAGATTCAGGGCTGGTCTTCAGTTTCTTCATTTTGAAGTGAGAGTTATTTCTAAGGCCCTTCTTTCACTAGTGCCTTGTGAATCTGTGACTATTCCATTCCTTTGAACTTTGAAGTCTCATTCCATACTCCCCTGGTATTAAATGCACTTGAAGAGCACAGGCTCCAGTTCAGCCTGCCGGGGTTCAAAGTCTAGCTCTGCCAACTGCTGACTGTGTGACCTTGTGCAAGTTACTTAACCTCCCTGTGCCTCAATTTTCCACCTATAAAATAAGGGTGACAATAGCACCTACCTCCTAGAAATGAGTGTGGATCAAAGGAGGTAACAGATGTAAGATGCTTGGCAGGGAGTAAATACTCAATAAATATGACTTATTATTAACCTCTAGCTGCACAGTCTCAGCCCCCTCTGTGGGCTTCTCCTCCAATGAGCTTCTGATTATGGGTGAGACTCAGTCCTCTGAACTGAGCTTGTCTATTTCCCCTCCCTCCCATTCTAAACTTGCTGCCTGGTGATCTTATCTACTCCCACATCTTCAGTTTGCTCCCAGTGCTAAAGAATCCGGAAACTTGACCTTCAGTCAGTGGTATGCTGGGGTGCGCTCATGACACCCAGCTGTGCCATCCCCTCCCCACGCCGAACTCAATGACATCACATTGGTAGCTTGAAATTGGCCATGGAGGGAGGGTGTGCACCACAGAAATAGGCGAATGCTGAAAATTAGGGCTTTTGCTCTTTCCGAGTCAGTTGCTGAGTGTTGGCCAGCACACCTCTCCTCCAGCCTGCATGTCTGGAGGTCCACACCCACATTTCCAATTGCCTGAAGGACACATGAACCGACGCTCCGTGGACACTTCCAGACCAATATAATTAGTCTTAATTTATCTTTCTCTTTATCTGTTCCCCCCTGATTCCCTTAGAAAATAGCACCCAGCTGCTCATGTGGAAACCTGGGAGTCACCCATGGCTATTCCTTCTCCCTTCCCTCCCACATCCTATTAGCCAATGATCCTATTGATTCTGCCATACATATATTTCTCCTTCTTCTCTCCCTCCGCTGCCCCTACTCTAGTTCAAGGCACCACCATTCATTGCCAGACTGACATTATCAACCCACAAAAGTTCTCCCTGCCTCCCAGCTAACATCCGTCTAATCAATGCCACGTGCTGCAGCTGGTGCGATGTTTTAAAAACCACACATCCAAGCATGTCATTCCTTGCTTATCACTCCTTCCCCAGCAATTCCTCAAGTATTTGTTAGAAGTAAATAATTTTTTACAAACTCTATCATAACTTATAAAGCATTGCATGGTCTGGCCATTGCTTATCTCATTTCCTATTGTCTTTCTGCATGTATTCTTTCCTTCTACACATAATTCTTACCCCTTTTCTTCAGCTCCCACTTCAAGCAGGAGGATGCATCTAGGTGTGTACCCATACATCCACCTCCACGTGCACTTGTGCACACACGAAGCACACACACACGCCCTTCACCTGGTCTGCTTCTACTGACCTTTCTGGCTTCAGCTTAGAGCTAGCTTTCCAGTGGAAGCCTTTCCTCTCAGCATGACAACAGAAATCTTGGACTTCTCCATCACCACATGTAACACCCTACTGCAGATGTCTGGTCATACGTCTGCATTTCCCACTGGAGTGCAAGCTTGATGAGAATGGTCATTGTTGATCCCCCACCCAGCACAGTGCCTGGCATCCAGAAGGTAACCAATATGTGTTTATTTATTGATTGAATTCATGAATGAATGAAAGAAGACATCGACAGACAAATTCACTCTTAGATGTACTCTTTTTATTGAAAATGTTACTGGCTTACAATTATTTGAGATCTATCTGCTATGAACGATTTTTCTGGATTTCTCCCATTATTTTTCCATCCCCTTTTTTCTCTATCCTTTTGATGATGCATAATATAAGCAACCACACAGAATCACTCACAATTGGGAGCACCCGTGAATGGAGAAGAACGCATGAGAAAGAAAGGCTCTGCATGGGCAAAGACTGATTCTGTTTGTCAGAACGCACATTATCAAATCCCACACACACCAACACTGTGGACTGGAGCACAGATCCTCCTAAAGCAGTATCACAGCAAAGCCAGAAATCTATTTTCCTGGGTGTGCACAGCTGCCACCTAACACTCTGGGGAGCAGCAGGGGGTTCATGAAGAAGGCAGAAAGGGAAGCCTGCTTAATTTAGGAACTGAGGGGCAGCGAGTCCTGGTGAGGCAGAGCTGTTGGCCAGCCCAGCTTCCTCAAAGAAGGAGATAATGAGAAGAATGGCTCCTTAAGGGTGGTTGGTGGGGGTTCATATGTATTCTCTCACGATCAATTCCAGGGGAAATTTAGGCAGGTTTCAAGTCAAAATAGGATTTTTCTAACAGCTGGAACAGAAAACTGCACCTGGACCCTCAGTCCCAGCTGGGATCTCTCCACCTCTTTCATCCTCCCGGTAACAAAGATTCTCAAATGAGAAGAGAGCGGATGAGGTGGAAGAGGAAAGGGAACCCATTTGGGGTTTGCTTGAGCCGTCCTGGCTGTGCAGGGGTCTGAACTGCTCTGTGCTGGGCAGGTTGGGAGAGACGGCGAGGAGATGTGGCCGTTTCCTCACAGCCCAGGCAGGCTGTCTCGCACGTTTGCAAGAAGCCTTTCCTGTGTGGAACCGCACTGGACAGGCACTTTCTTTTCTCTCTGAGTCTCATCCCCTAATTTTCTCCTTGATAATTAAATTACAGTAACAGGTTGACTCCAAAAATAGAGGGGGCGGCTTGAATGTCTTCAAAATTAAATTCATCTTGTGACAGAAATATGATTTGGCTACACTGAGGCTTTCTGCTTCAGCGAGTAGCTAAGGGTTTCAGTGTTCACCTCACAATTAAAGGTGCCCTCTGATTCGTTTGGAAAGGGGCCAAGGTCTTACCATTCTGTTCCCCTGAAGAATTGAACAGCAGAGCCCTCCTTGGGCAAAATGCAAAAGGAACAGGGAGTAGTTACGCTAAAGAGACAGCTCACTAACTGTGTTGTTTTGAGTTTTCTGAAGCCAATGTGGGGACAGCATTTGGGAACAGAGCCCCTTGAACTAGAGCATTTGAGCAGTTGTGCAGTGGAAACAGCAGCAGATTTCTGGGTGGTACACCAGCACTTGCATTCACTAATCATGTGATTTTGGTCCCTCTCGGAAGCTCTATTGCCCCGTCTGTTAAGTGGCGAACATGATACACCTGCTTAGCAGAATTGTTGAAAAGACTGAGAACACATCTGTCAAAGGGTTTATGAATTTTTCAGTGCTTGGCACATGCGGGCAGCATATTTACTTACTTTTCCCCTACTTTGTATACATGAGGCCATTCCTATCCATTAGGCTCCCAGGGCCCCTTCTAATTAAAACTGGAAAAGGTTACTTTGCGTGGAAGGCGAGCAGTGAAGGGGTGAGATGGATGACTGAGTTGGTGCGGCCCCTGACATTCCTTGAGCATCACAGCCGAGCTGTGCCCCAGGAGCCTGCCTTCGTTAAACAGGAGTTAGGGCCTCTCTGCATTCCCTTGTCACATGTGAATGTGGACCTAATGGTGGTGATTAGTCAGCGTCCAGGTAGGGACTGAGTGGGCCCCCCTGCCTCCCACGTCTGTGCGGCACGTTGAGCAATGCATTCTATGAGAGGATGGAAAGGTCATTAGCCAACAGGCCTGGGTATTGATTCGAGGAGCAAGGTCCCAGATTTGGAGGCAAATCACAGCTCCTTCCATGGAATATAAGCACCTGTGCTTTCTTGGAGGGCACTGGGCACCCAGAGGGCCAGGAGACCACTGCCTTTTGGAGTTGAAGGGGACCAAAGAGAAGCTTTTTACCAGACCCATATCAATCTGATTGTATAGAGTAACATCAAACTGCCTTGAATTCAAGGATGTTTTATCTATTTAATATACTCTTCCATCTTTTTCCACATTTAATTCATATAGCGGTACTCCCAGGAGACGCTCTCCCACTGTGCTGATGGGAGAGCATGTCGATCAAGCAATCTGAGGTGTGCAGCACGTTTCATTTGAACAACACTAAAACGTCACCCTAGAGTTGAGAGCAGAGGGTATATGTGCCCCGTTTGCTTGAAGACACAAAACGCAATATCCTTCTCCTTTCCTAGAAGTTGTCCCTCCCCTGCTTCTTGACAAAATGGTTTAAAGGCAACTGACAAGAGCAGAAAGGGACTACAGAGAGCGGGCGAGGTGGCTCGAGCCCTTAGAGGCAGCGGCAAGTACAGAGGAAAGAGAAGTGAGCGCAGCAAGAGGCGGATCCAACCATAGGGCTTCACGGTGTTTGAATGTTGCTTCAGTCAATGGTAACAATATGATGCCATCAGGATGACAAATGTATAGAACACAACCTCGGGCCGGAAACCTATGCCAGGGCTTTAAATGCGTGATCTAATTATGTCCTCACAGCTGCCCTAGGAGGTGGGTGCTATTGTCATTTCTCATCGCGCAGATTCAAAACATGACACACACAGGTGAATAAGTGACTGAAACATAGAAAGTCCAAGTAACTTTCCCAAGGTTACCAGCCAAAAAAATGCTTGGGGTTTAAAGTAAGAAGCTGGGATCTGGACTCAAGCTGTCCCAGCAGTTAATCCTACCATCTGGCTTTTTTTCTGGCTAACTTGCCGTATTTCTCAACCTTTTACAACCCAAGTCCCCACAAAAATTTCTGATTCCTTCCCTGCTGATCTCTACCTGGTAAGAAGATATTCTGTCTGGTTGTACATCTGCTCTGTGTGTTATGAAATCTACAGGCATTGTGCTTTAGTCACACAACGCGCCCCACAGAGCGTTTCATAAGCCTCCCCTTGCTTCTCAACCCCACCCCCAACTCCTTCCCCTGCCCCTGCCCTGTCCTGGTGGTATTTATTCATGCGTTAATATGAGAGCATCTACTGAGTTCCTATAGGGAAAGAGAATCATAGAAGTGATGTGATGCTCTGGATGACTTTCTGTCTCCCAAGGAAGCAAGGACCCCCTTTTATGCAGCGGGTCCTCCCTCCTCCTGGGAGCAGGCCTACACATCTTCCCACCACTTCTAAGCAGGGTGGATGCCACTCATCTCTCCACATTCATTCCAAAGCCTTCTGGAAAGTCTTTTCTAGAGACCCCATTCCACCTCCCCACCCACACACTGAAATTAAAGTAAAGCATTCCTATAGGGAAGTAGTGGAAAATCAATTTGGAAAGACAGGTGGGACCAGATGGAGAAGGGCCTCAACTTACAGACAAAAGAGTTTGGTCATAAAACAGTAGGGGGTAGGAAAACCTTGAGGGTGTTTGAGGAAGAGAGCAGAGTTTTAGGCTGCAGGTCACGGGACAGGCTGGATGAATATTATAAATGACTTTAGGAAGACCCAGACTAGATCGGGAGCACAGTGTGCGGAGGAGGTGATATGAAGCATCCTCAGAGGAGAATATTCTTATTCAGGGGGATCAAATAGCACAGTTAAGAACCGACTGTGACATGAATACCTTCATATCCACCAGTCAGGATTAGGGCACTGACCTGAGGGTACCATTTGGACTGAGGCGGTGAGGAAAGGGCGGCTCCTCCCTGCCAGATCCTCACGTGAGGGGAGTGATGCGTCCTCCTTTCGGTCTGTGCCATCTGCCCTGTGACTGCTAATCCTGACTCGCCCCTCCAGATTGCCAGGCAGGATGACGTGACTTATGCACTGGGCTGCAAGAGCCACCGTTCCTGGCTCCCACACGTGGGGCGCTTCCTGTAGAGCCAGCCCGCACGCTCTGAGCTCTGCTGTGTACCTAGCTCCTCATGGTCCTGACCTGTCCCTGCCCAGGTGGTATAGTCCCACTTTTAAGATGATTCTGGGGGACAGGAGAGTGAGTGTAGACGTCTCTCCTTAATGTTTGGAATCCACCTGACCTGGGTGGGCACTGGCCCTTGGAAGGCAGGAGGAGAGGCTGAGGGGAAGTTTCGTGAACATAAAACCACTCCCCTCCTCCCTCTGCCCCTCCCAAGACCTGCTGAAGTTGCCTTGAATGCTGTGGTCCCAGAGGCAGGAGGCTGGCACTGGCCAGTGCACCTGTGGGCCAGTGGGGAGCTCTCTCTCCCTCTGTACGCACCTGCTCGGTGACGTGGACACTCACAGGAGGCTGTGGCAAGAATCAAGTCTACCCTCCTTTCCTTCCCTGGTGCATCCCTCTAATCCTCTGCCTGTGGACTATGCTCTGAAGGCCCTGAAAAGGCCTTGGAGTTCTGAAACTTCTCAACACCCAGATGAGAAAACAAGCCCCAGCCAGCAGGGGAGAGAGGATGGGGGCATGTGCCACTTTCCTGCTCGCTGCTTTGAAACGGAAAGGACAGGTGTGGGTCCTGCTGATTCCTGAAACTGTCACAGATGAGAAGCAGCATGAAATGGCAGGACAGCTTTGTAGATCTCAGTCTGGCACCCTTGCCAAGATCGTAGACACTTGGGGGAGGAGCTGTTTCAACCAAAAACAGCAGCGGTTTTTTGGCAACTTAGAGGCAACTGTGAGTCAGAATAATAAGAAGGGGGCCAGTGCTGATTATTACTACAAGTTTTTGTTTTTTTAAAAAACCTGGCCTGCACTCACTTCTTCAGACAGCAGAGGGTTGTGGGATCCTCTCCCAGCTCTGCCACTTGATCGCTGTGTGACCTTGAGAATTGTGCTTAGCCTCTCTGGGCTGCAGTTGCTTCATCGGTGATGAGGGGTGATGATAATACCTCCCACAGAGATTTTTGAGAAAGTTAAGTTAGACATCATGTAATAACTTTGACCTAGTGCCTGGCAGTATAAAATAGCTCAGTTTTAGTTGTCATTATTTAGAAAAAAATATTTTAAACATCAAAAAATCTTATAAAGGTGAAATTGTATATGTTGATAACCATGGTTACTGAGAGTAACCCATGCTGGTTAAACAACAACCTTAAAGCAGGAAGTTATTAATTTTCTCACGTTTTATAGGTAAAGAAGCCAAAGCCCAAAGACGTTCTACTGGACAGGGAAAGGAGGGGCGAGGGAGGGCCAGGAGACAGGGGTCCTGCCTGGGCTCTAACCAACCTCTGGGGAATGCTAAGGCAGGAGAAACTGATTCAGACCCGAGGTCTGTCCCAGGGAACAGGGTTGGGCATGTGAACAGACACAGCTGGTGCTCAGTCTCCTGTCTCTGCACCCGAGCTCTTCCCTCTCTCTCTGCTCCTTTGCATCCATCAGAGGTGAGGAGGAGGGGTGGCCACCGCCCTTCTGCAGGGACGTGGGCCAACAGTTAAAGGGTCTGCAAAACCCTTCTGTTGAAAGGTGAAATGCAATATGGAGAAAAACTTCACATCCTCATTCTCATAGACTGCATTCATCTGGTGCTGAAGGGGACCAGCACACCGCAGTCTGGGGGAGACTGTCCTCAAGGATTTGCCCCGAGCAGCTAGAATGGGCAAGGGCATGATAGAAAGTTAGATTCGCCTGTTAGGATCAAAGGTTATCTTAATTCACACAAATTCCAACCATTTCAAAGTCTTGGACCTTTTTCTGTGCACTGAGAGTTCTAGCCAGCATAGCACAGAGCATAGCACAGGCTTGCTTTTCTTTGAAGGTCAGTGCTAATTGCAAGGTGACAGTGACCTTGCCAACACAAGAGGGTGATGAGTCAGACAGCTGGGTTCCCTTTTTCTCCAGCAGGATCTGAGTTTCCTACCCAGCAGCTGTTGGTGCCTAAAATTGACATTTGAGCTAAGTATAAATTTCACTAGCTCTCTAAAAAGGTGGCAAAATGAGCCCATATATAGGAGCTTGCACTTTCCACTCCAGCCTGGCTCCTAATAAAATAGAGTCCACCTAGGCTGGATAATTTAAAATTTAGAAGCAACATGAGAGGTCATTCAGACCTACCTCCCACCTGATGCAAGAATCCCCTTTGCAAGACTCTGCAGACGGTCCTGCAACCTCAACTTCAACACTTCTAACAACAGAGAGCTTAGTACTTGGCAAAATAATCAAATCCAATTTTGAACTTCTTTTTTTTTTGCTTAAATTGAATCTCCTCTTTGGTTTCCTATAACTCTTACCTGTCGGGGTTGCCTCCCAGAACAAATATAGTCTTCATCCTCATGGTGGTGCTCTGAGTTATTTTGAAGTTAGCTCTGTTGACCCAAATAACTCTTGTGTTTTCACTTTTGTTCATTTTCCATTTATTTAGCCATTCCTTATGATTTTCAGTCTCCACTGACCTCCATGCCATCTTCTGGGGTACGAATGCCTTCCATGTGCAGAGGGCTCAGGTACAAGTCCCTTTGTCATCTAGGGCAGGGTGGCCGAGGAGAAGCCTCACACATGGGAAGAGAGAACCAAGGCTGTGGCCCCAAAGATCATGACCAGAGCTCGCGCACATGGAGGAAGCAGGCACAGAAATGGGAGGCAGAAAGTGTGGTAAGCGGACAGAGAGAAAGAGAGGAGGTGAAGGACGACTGGAAGATCTGAGTTTGTTCTCAGGCTGATAAACTAGGCCCCCTTCTTTGCATAGACTTGAGCTGCTGGTTCTTTTTTTTCAGTTTGGTGGGGGTTTTTTGTTTCTTTTCTGAGGAAGATTCACACTGTGCTAACATCCATTGCCAATCTTCCTCTTGTTTTTTTTTTTGCTTGAGGAAGATTAGCCCTGAGCTAACATCTGCACCACTCTTCCTCTACTTTGTATGTGGGACACTGCCATAGCATGGCTGGTGAGTGACGTCGGTCCATGCCCGGGATCTCGACGTGTAGAACCCGGGCCGCAGAAGTGGAGCGCATGGAACTTTAACCACTAGGCTATGGGGCTGGCCCCAACCTGCTGCTTCTTTATCCAAATACAGGATGTTATCCTGCAATTTCACTAAATTAATCTCGGACCATTTTTCCCAGAGATCAAGATCTTTTTGAATCCTGATTCTGTTTCCCTGGATGTTAACTGTTTTTCTTAGCTTGGTAGAGTCTATAGGAGACGTTAGGATGAATGCTCTGTCTTTTCTCAAGTCAATGCTTAAATTAAATATGCAATGAGATAAGACCATACACAGAACTCTGAAACACATTCCTGTGTTTGGCATGTATTAGACATGCTGAAATATATTGGTTGTAATGTTTGGTGAGTGAATATGAGTTAAGGAGAAGATAACAATGTAAAAGAATATCAGATCATCTAATTACAGCATGTGGGCATGTAAACACATGTGAACAATAAAATTTAACATTTCTCTCACTAGACCATGGAGAATATTTTATTGATCTTTGCAATCTTGGCAGCTAAGCAGTGCCTGGCACATAACAAGAATTTACTCCATGTCTGTATTTTTCAAATGAACACATACACTTTCACATCATTCAGGGAGAGAGTAGGAATTAGGAAGTTCTCAAATCTATTTTGCTGCATTTAGGCAGGGACCCTACAAAGCAACCATAATTCATTGTCCTCCAGCCTCGATGGTGATCAACCTCTCCTCTTTCCTGCTCTCACCTTGTGAGTAGATTTTGAATTTTCAGTTTATTGAAGTCTCAGCTACCTTGAGAAAGTCTGTTCTTTGTGGTAGCTGTATTAGTCTGTTCAGGCTGCCACACCGAAATACCACAGACCTGGTGGCTTAAACAACAGAAATGTATTGTCTCACACTTCCAGAGGCTAGAAGTCCAAGATCAATGTGGAGTAGGCAAATTTGGTTTCTCTTGAGGCCTCTCTCCTGGGCCTGCAGATGACCATCTTCTTGCTGTGTCTTCACATGGCCTTTATTTGTGTGTGCATCCCTGGCATCTGCCTGTGTGTCCTAATGTACTCTTCTTACGAGGACCTACTGACTCAGTCAGATTAGATTAGGACCAACCCTAACAGATTAATTTTTATGTAATCATCTCTTTAAAGACCTTGTATCCAAATACAGTCCCATTCTGAGATATTGGGGGTTGGCACTTCAACGTGTGAATTTTGAGTGGACACAACACTGACCATAATGGTAGGGTACAGAAGGGAAACAGCATGCAAGGGCTGAGAGGGTAGAGATGGCACTAAGTAAGAGAAGGAGCAATAGCACGGGACTAGCTAAATGATCTGGTCTGGACCTGTTCTGGCCCACTTCCTGACACCTCACCACTGGCTTTTTTTGTATGAGGCCTGATATCCACTTTCCTCTTGTCAGCGTGAGCTGGGAAGTGCTGCTGTGCTTGAAGGTCCCATTTCATTTTTTCACGTAGTCTTGATCCAAGGACTGAGCCTGAATAGGGGGTTTGCTGGAGAGATCCATGAACATGCACCTGCAATATTATTTTTGTGGCTGATGGAATAGAAAGTTTCTCTAGGAAAAGGAAGCTTTGCTGCCACGTCCGGGAACATAAGAGATAGGTTGCCCAGTGCGCTCCTTTCCCATGGGACCAACTGCAGCCAGGATGAAGATGATCTATAAGCAGCAGCACGTGTCAGTACTGCCCTCCTTCATATAAATCAGAAGGGGCATAATGGTTATGAAAGCAACACTCCCAGTGCATCCCTTCTTCCCATCTAGGGTGTTATCCATCTGGTGTTGAAGGTCACATCAACCTGATGGGAGGGGGGCAGGGGATGCAGGAAAGAATGGAAAGGATGAAAATCATTGCAAAGGTTCCTCCTTCATCGTGCCAGGGTTGAGAACCTGGCTTTGCTGCTGCCTGTGGGAACTAGCACTGTCAGTGTGTGAGTGACAGGTGCAAGAAAAAAGAAGATCTGGGATCCAGAATGGAGGGTTTCTCCAAGTTAACATTCAGTCCATACCTCTTATAGGTGGGTTCTTATGCCTTAGTAACAATAAAAACAAAAAAAACAGTTAACTTATTAAGCACTTACTATATCTCAGCGCTAGTTTCTAAATCCTCTTTACATCTCATTGAATCCTCACAACTCCCAGTACAGCAGCATTCTTCACTGGAGAATATTGAGGCAGCAAGGTTGAGCAATTTGCTCAAGGTCATAGACTTAGAAGGAGACAAAGCTGGCATTCAACTCCAGATAATCTTACTCCAGATCCTATGCTCTTAAAATGCTACACTCTGTGAGAATAAAACCTTACATTTATTAAACACCAGATATGTGACAGGCTCTGGTCTAAGGTCATACAACAAGTCATTGGGTTTTCAGGGTCATATACATACTTCTGTCTCTCTCTCTTGCTCTTGCTCTCACTCTCTTACACACACATACACACACATGCACACACGCAGGCACACAGTTTCTCTTCTAGTTAGAATAATGCCACTGGTCTTGGGGTAGCTTCTTGGGATCTATTCATCCAAACAGAATTCCAGACTTAGGGTGAATGATAGAGGCATGCTAGCCCTCAGGAGTGACCAAAGCAGGCTCGCCTCCTGGAACAGCATCCTCTCCACCCCCTTCCTCAAAATAGCACTGTCGTAATCACACTTTGGCAAGCGTGGTCTTTCACACTTATAGGATGGATTGATGCTTAAATTAATTGCTATACTTACTTCAATCAAACTAAGTTTTGTTTTGCTTTGCATCAGGGAGGCAATAAAAGATGACAGTTAAGCCTACTGTTTTTGGAGACAAACAGATTTGACTATCCTGCGTCCTGCATGATTCAGCAAGTTCGCCCTATGGAAATTAGATAATTTAATTATTTTCTGAACTGCAGTCACCTGACCTTAAAGTGGAAATATCACATCTTCTTCAGTATTGCTGTGCAGTTGATGCTCATGACCACACAGGTAGTAAGTTGCAGAGATAGGACTCAGATCCAGGTTTGTCTGGTTCTGTATCCATAACCACTAGCTGAATATGTTTTTAAACTTTTCTTATTATCAGTGTTCCCATTTATAAAATGGGCATACTTATTCCACATCACTGATTTGGAATAATGAAATGCTGTATGTGGAAAACAATATGGTCCTGGGCACACCAGGTTCAACATGGTGGATCTCATACAAAGATCAGTACACGCTGCAAGAAAAGCTTTATTCCCTCCAAGTTGTAAATAAGACGATGTTTATATAGGATTATCTTCTTATATCTACCTTTGTTTTTTATGTCAGAATGTATGGATATAAATGACATGTGTAATTTTAGGAATATCTGAGATTGTAAAGTAGCCAAAGGAGCTAGACTGGTAGAGAAGACATAACGAATGCATAGTCCTACGTGAGCACACATTTCTTCTCAAATGTGGCCCTGCCCTTGTACCGAGGACGGGTGTGCCGGTGCTGCCATGGGGATGGAGCTGTCAGCGTCTGAACAACCAAAGCACTTTGTCTTGTCAGCTCGCTGGTAATTCATCAAAGAGAATCATGGACAGAGTGCCTGTGTGACTCTAATCTTCCCCAACCTACCATACGCAGTTCCCAAGAAGGCAGGAGATGGAACCCAGACTGGAGCAATGGGATGGAAAAGATGAAAGGGAACTTTCTGTGGTAATATCTCTGCATTCTTATTTTTTAATCCATTTTTAGTCCTTGAACAAATGGACATAAATAATTTCAACCATTAGCTGCTAAAAATGGACAACCATTTCTGGATCAGGAGAGAGACAGGCTAATTATATTAATGTAGAGTAATTATATATATTTATGTGCAGTACCCTCACTGCAGTTCTGAGATAAAATTCTCTTCAGGAGGGAGGTGGTGAAGTCAGAGAAGCATAGGGTGCTAGGCAGATATTTGGGGAATTTAATCCATCTGCAAGTAGAAGGAACGTCTGCCTTTGCTCCTTTGACTTGTACCGAACGCTAGTCAGAGCAGCGCGCCGGTCCCTGAGGAGGCTGCGCCGGGTGGTGTCTGTTAGGTAGGGCTGCTGTGGGAGTCCAGGGGGAGCCGCTTTTCATTCATGCCTTTCATTAGGTTCTTGGTTTAAAAACAGTGGAGTTCTACACCCATCTTGTATATGTGTAGGGGGGTTACTGCTGGAAGAAGATGCTTAAATAGACTCTCTGGCCATCTATTGCTGTGAGTTCTGCATTGATTGCCCCAGATTCTCACACAGACTTGAGGATTCAGCCACCAGATGATTTCCCCAAGCTTTTACAATCAAGGCCAATGGGAGTATGTGACAACTTCAGTTCTTTCCTGAGTCCTCCATTGATTTGCGAGGGGAATGTGTGTGCTGAGCTGTGCTCAACTACAATTGTGCACGATGACTGAGTCCACCACTGATGTCTCAGTGTGTCTGCAGACAGTGCACTGATTTGTACCTTGCTCTCCTGTGCAGGTGGGGCTACTGGACCGGGGCCTTATGTAGGGAAAGTGAGAGTGTTGCCTGATGGGTCAGACTTGGGTCATATGCTCATCTTTGGGTCAGAGAGACTTGGAACATGACTAACTAGGTCTAGGTCACATGCTAACTAGGTCCATCCTGTCTAGAGGACGACTAGCCCCACCAGAAATCAGTGAGCAGGGAAGGATGAGAGGAAGTCTCTGTTTTCAAAGCAAATTGAAAGGAGAGTTGCTGGGCAACGAAACTACTAGACACTGCTCCGGCGATCTTCCACTGCGTGATCTTGGGCAGCGGATGTAATCTCTTTTAGCTCAAGATAAATGGTGATCATAATTTCTCCCTCATAAGGTTGAAGATTAAATGAGATAACATACATAAAAAACAAAGTACTGTATTTGGCATAGAGTAGGCACTCAATAAATGTTAATTCCTCTGGTTCTAAATAGATACCCGTATTTTAATTCTTTTTAAGAGGTCTTCAAGTGGTAATCTGAAAGTGTGATTCTAATGTTTCTGACTGGGCTGTGATTCAGGGAGGCAAGAAGTAGGAGAAAATATTTTGAAAAGATTTTTTGCTGCCATACCACCATATATAAGTCCCGATAATTACAGAACCTCCATGTACCCCTCAGCTTCCATCACTGAAGCAAAAGCTATGGCTACCCCTTCCATTACCATATTCATTCTCTGGCAGCTTCTCATCAACCCGTCCATCCATTCAACCACCCACCCATCCATCCACCTATCCATCCATCCGTTCATTCCTTCATGAGGTATCTTTTGAGCACCTATTAAATTGTGCCAGACATTGTGCTAAGTACTGACTATATAGTCATGCTTTAGACAAAGTCCCTGCCTTATGGAGCTAGGCTGTGAGGTAGACTTTTGGAATTTATATCCTACTCAAGCTATCTTATAGTTTAAGGGGAGGGGAGGGGGAGAAACAGGCCAAAGACTTCCCTGATAGAAGTTAGTGAAACTTTTCAACGTATAGTTGCTATAATGCCTTCTTTGGAAAAAAGAAAAGTCCAAAGTTTGAGCACAGTGCAAAGGTTAATTGAATGATTTTTGGATAACCCTGCTTAACAGAGAGAAATTCATTAAGGAAAAAAGAGGCAGGAGTTCAAATTTTCCTGGATAGCTTTTTAAGAGGCCCAGACCATTGAAATCATCTCCAAATAACCCCTTTTAAATCTGAAAAGAACAGTCTTATTAATTAAATGTTTAATGACTATTTTAACTAGCATATCAGTTTTAGGTACAATTTACAAAGCAGTGGGCTGAATTTTATATGCTGTGTTTTATGACTGTTGTGAATATTAATATCTTGCACCTTTCTGTTGTGGCCTCAGTGTGGGTTCTTTTCTTGGAGCCTCATGATGATTCTAAGTAGACAGGGCAGAGTGGCCTATCTTTAAATTAGAAATTAGGAAACAAGGCTCAGGTGCCTTGGATGTCTGGTGCAGGTAGGGAGGGCTGGGAGCGGCAGAGCCAGAATATGATGCAGCCCTTTGGGGCTTAAGTTTCACACTATTTCCAATCCACCATAACCGCACCTGGGAGTTAGGAGGGGATGGCAAGATGAGACGTGAGGCACCCATTTTTACATATTTTGCAGAACTTTGAATATAACAGCTCTAACCTAGTGTTTCAAGGATTTTACTTTGCCTGTATAGCACACTGTTGGTCGTGTCTCAGACCTCTTTAGTGTTGAGCCCTTAATGAGGGCATGATCTGGTCTTGCTTTGTTATAACCAGAGAGTTCCTCCACCCTGGGAGGACTTAAGAAGCATCACTCCCCAAATCTACTGCTTATGTTAAGGGGATCGTGTAATAGACACCAGGAACTGGTCTCTGGAGCCAGTTGGCCGGACCAAATCCTGGCACCTCCCCTTAAGATTATGGGGAACTTGACCAAGTTATTTCACCTCTCTGCACTTTGTCTCCTTCCTCTGTAAAATGACGATTATGGTATTCCTACTTGGATTGCTATGGGGATTGAGTGAGCTCTATCAACTGTACGGGGAGCTGGCTATTCAAGGTATCCATTCAAGAATCTCTCTCTGACACACACACACACACACACACACCAACCAAACAACTCATACTTGTGTTCATGTTACAAACAGGTTGAAAACTTTTGGTTCTCACAAGAAGTGATGTGTGCACTTATCAGAATGAACGAAATGATGGCATGTGGACAGGAGAATTATCTCAGGAAGTATCACATGAGCAGATGAGACAAGGACTAGCTTCTGGCAACTACCTTGAGGGGAGTGGCGTGGAAATGCATCCTTTCCAAATATCTTTCCCAGCCTGTCTCAGTGCTTGAAATTCCCCCATGAGGAAATGGTTCCTTGAGTCTTAGAAATTTTTTTTCTAAGGAACACTTGAAGTGCAACACTTCTAAGAAACTAGATTCTCCAGGATAACATATAACATATACATATTCATGTAACAATGAATGGTGCCTAAATGTGAAGAGAAACAAATAGCAGAAATTCACTGGTTGAGGAAAGATGTGGGAAATTTTACAGCTCAAAGCTTCACACTTCTCTTTTGTACCTGAAGGGGCTAAATCCTCAAGTAGCTAGAAAGTATCTTTTTCTTTTTTCTTTCCCTTTGTTTTTGAATTCACTCATTCCCTAGGATTTGTAAAAGCATATTGACACTTTGCTGAGTTCTAACTCTGACTTTATCAATCTCCCATCAGCCTTCCTTCACATAGTAGGAAAGGCTTTTATTGGCATGGAGATGAAACACACACACACACACACCTCACATGCCATATACCACCATCCACACACTGTATATACTACACATAACTCCCCACACACACCCCATACACCATACACCACACATACACACCACACACACACACACCATACACCACACACCACACATACACACTACACACACACACCATACATCACATACACACACACCATACACCACAGACACATCACACATGCACATACACCATACACTACACATACCACACACACATACCATATACCACACCACACACACACACCATACATGACACACACCACACACACAGCCCCTACACACACACTTGACACACTATATACCACACACACAACACACATGCCATATACCACACACCCACACACACACTGCATACACCACGCATAACTCCCTCCCACACCATACACCACACATACACACCACACACACATCATACACCACATACACACCACACACACCATACACCACACCAACATAACCCATGCACACATGCAGGTACACCATACACTACACACACACCACACATACACACACACCATATACCACCCCCCCCACACACCCATATATCATACACCACACACACACACACGTCCCCCACACATAACACTCCCGATACACCACACACACCACACGCACATACACACATCCCATACACCACACACACACACACACACACACACACACACACACACCACACACACGTACAGATACCACATACACAGAAAAGAACCCAGAGTCTGTATTCTTGATCTCCATCCTGTCATGTCTTGCTGTGTGACACAGCACAAGTCATTTACCCCTTCAGAGCCTCTTTCCAGTTCATTAGGATGATGGGCATCTCGTCTGCACCCAGAACTGACGTGAGGACTGGGATGCCGCGTGCACGGTGCTCTGCAGCCATGCAGGCTCCGAGGGCCGTCAGCGTCAAGCCTCGCGGAGGGGGAACGGGTCTCCCCTGTAGACCACTACGAGGGGCCATCGGGCTGCCAGCCTCTCCCAGCCTTGGCCCGGGCTAACCGATTCATTGGCGGCACGACCCGAACACACAGACGGCACCGGGGTGCTGGGGCGACACTGTTCCGGCTGCGTGGAGAGACTCCTCTGTTGTGGGGAGTGTGTCTGTGCACTAGAGACACCGGCGTGTGGATCCTGCGGCTTAGGACAGCTCTCTAGTTCTCCACTCTGCTTTGACCAGCAAATCTGTGATACGTGCCCTGAACCTAAGTCATGTAAGAGGACATAAGTGTTACTCAGCACTTATCATGAATTATTTCAGAACAACCCCACATGGTATGTATCACTACTATTATCTCCTGTGTTAAATACAGGGGAGGAAACTGGTAGGTTAAGCAACCATCTCAGTTTGCCTGGGACTGAGGGAGTTCCAGGAACACGAGACTTTCAGTGTTAAAACTGTGGAAGTCCCAGACAAACTGCGACAAGTGGGTCACCATGAAACTGAAGCACAGAGAGGCTATGTCACTCTCCCAGGGTCACACAGCAGATAAGCGGTGGAGCTGGGATTTGAAGCTACCCAAGCATTTCAGCTATACAGCCCTCAATCTTAAGTTCCCATTCGCTTTCCATAACCTGGCTCAGTTCTTACTTAACAGTTTCCCACCATGGGAAATTTTTCAAGGTTAATAATATGGAAATAAAAATTAAAATTAAAATTTATCAAGGTTAATGATGTGTCTCATGAATTATTACATACATCAGGACACACTAATACATTTGTTGAAACTACATTATCAAGTAGGAGTAGGGAAAAAAATCAATGTACTAAAAAATCTAATAAAAAATTTTAAATACAAAACACAAATACAACATATAATGGCATAATATGCAGTTCTGAAAAGATAGAACTGGTTGAACTGTTTAAAATCAGTTACTGCTAAGCACATAGGAATCCAGGGCACAGACAAAGCAGCAGAGTCAGGGTATAAGAAAAAGCACCATGGAAACATGGGACCTTAGCTAGGAGGAATCTCAGTGTGACCCAGATCCAATTGAGGTTATTTGAAAGGAGAGATTTCTAGGTGGAAAAACAAGAGAAAAAGCATGCAGGCAGGACAAAAATTACTGCCTCCTGGATGTTCAGGATGAAGTTGGGAAATAGTCGGAGATGGGGATGAGAGAATGTAGAAACAGGCTTTCCTAAGAAGAGGCAAGACTCTTGGCCACTCATCAGTCGGATGACCACAAACAGGGCATTAACATGGGTCATTCTCCAAGAAACTGATACAATGTTTTATCTCTTGGACAAGCCAAAACTCCAAATCCATTTTGACTCTTTCTTACATGTATGTATTTGAGTGTGGGGAAGGGTTCTACAATCTGCTTCTATAACCCGGCTCAAAAATTTTATATTACAATTTTCCGCCATTATGTGGGCTATTAAAACAAAAAGTTATTCAGATAGGTGGTGGTTTCAATGAGTTATTACGTGCAAGAGAAAATTTTCACGTTTGCCCAAACTATTCAAGCTGTAATGAGAGAAACAATAATATACTAAAAAAAAATCAAATTAAAATAGCACAAAAATACCCAAACAAGCCACTCTTTTCCAGTTTCCAGCCTTGTTTTCGACTGAAGAATCCAGTGTTCCTGAGAGACCTTTATTGACTAACTCACCAAACAATTAAGGCTGATAAAGTTTGAGTTTCTTAAATACAGTTCTCTAGCTCCACTTGAGCCACAAATTTGGGGAGTTTCACAAATTTGGCAATGGTTTCAAGCCAACAGACACCAAGCTGTATAATCAAGAACTTAATCACAGCTGTAATCACCCACAGAAATGCTGGCATTAAAGAGTCCCAAATACTTGGAGGTGCAATTCACAAGTGAGAAGAGACTGCATATGTTTGCACAAAGAAAAATAATTTACATTTCTGTAGACTATAGAGTGAGGCGCTCCATATTCATGTATTTATGCTTAGTACTGGGTGGTATAGAGCAATCTCATGTTCTGATTACTCCCCAATCAATCCTCTTTTCCTCTCTGTGGAGGGAAATGAGCTACAGGCGCACGTACGCATATTCTGCATAGAGACCTCAGCACATCAGCCTACACGTGTGTCTGAAGGTATAGTTGGAGGATTTCCTCCTTCAGAATCATCAGGGTTGTGTGTCAAAATACAGAATCATAGGACCTAAACAGAGCATAGGTTCAGGAACTTAATACATCAAATCTGTTCTTGAAGTGATCTTTATGAACTCGAGTTTGGAGAATCACTGGCATAGAAGGTACATGAAAGCAGGTCCTTTTTCTAAGCAGGAAGTCCATGGCAGTGATAGAACTGAGTCCTGGAAGAGTGATTTTACACTTTAGATATTTGACAAAATGGCCTCACTCACCCAGGTTCCAATGCATGAGGGCTGGCAAAAATGCATGGTATGGGAAATTTCCCCCAAATCTTTTATTGATGAAATGTCTTCACCACTATCAGAATTGTCCGGGGAAAGTGTGAGGCTTGCTTGACAAGTTTTGCAGTTGCAATTAAATATTCACAGAACAAAAATTCACATGTAGTTCTTTGTTGTACATGAATTACGTGCAAAGGGTATATTATAGCAGGCAAATAGCGTTTCTTAAACTGTACATCTTATTGACCACGAAATCCAACCCACTCTGCCTGTGAGTGTCTGCTCGTCTTCTTCATGTGTGTGCTTTACCTGAATTCCTCCATCCTTACACTTCTTCAGAAGTCTCACATTCCAATGACTTAAGGTCAGTGGATATGTATACCATTTCACCTGTTAAGAACACGTTTCTCTCCCAAAGCACACTCCTAACTTCTATCAAAACTTCTCAACACATGTGTTCCAGCAACCTGGCTGAGGTCTCTGATAGAACTTCCCATCCTTCCCACCTCTGTCCCCTATAAAATAGCTTTAGCTGTCCCCAGCTTGTATGTACAGGTTTCTGTAAGGTGCGTTCATGTGAATTGGTGTTTGTCTCAGTTTCTGCATGGACTATAACAGCTCCAAGGATGGAGGTGCCTACTACTTCCTTTGTAATACCTAATGATACTCAACTCAACATTCTGCACACTTAGCTCTGGGCCTGTGCGCAAAGCAGGTGCTCGAACAATGCTGCCCACTGACTGATCGGGTGACTGTTCCTCCTTCACCTTGTGATGCATAGAATGGAAATGCTTCCTGCCACCCACAGAATGGAACTCCATTTCCCCAAGTGCTAATTTTATAAAACCAGGAGAACCAAGCTAATGGGAGTCCATCACTGTGAGTTAACCTCACAGCTCACATCAAATAGACTCAGGCAGGCTTTTCTTTTTCTTTTTTTTTCTCCTCACAGCCTATTTTTCAAAACCCTCAGTAAATACATTTAATAATCAGTTGGTAGATTAGCATACAAAACTAGTCTTAACTAAATTTGAATTCAATCTTTATTTGAGGCAGTGATAGCTAATATTGACTGTTGCATAGAATTATGAGAAACCCCTGAATAGTCAGCTCCAGTGGAGCCCAGATCTATTTTTTAAAACCAGTTATTGATTTCTGCAAATAGGCTTTCCTTGAGGCTTCAGCAGATCCTGGTCTTTAGGCGAAGTGTGGTAAGGTGATGGATAGTGAGGGTGAGTACATTTTTCCCTTTGTTCATCTACATTCTTATTAATAATAATATCTTTCATTTATAACTTCTTTCATCCCCGAGCATCATGAAGTGCTTTGTAGACGTAATAACACTACGGAGAAATCCATCACCTGGCCCGGCGGCAAAATGCAGCAGTTGTCCAGCTACAAAGCTGGGCTGAACCTTCCACTGGGAGGAAGCCAACGGCTGGCCAAAGCTGTTTTAAGAAGATGAGTGCAAGTGCCTAGACTGGAGTGGGGCTAAGCCCTTTGACCTAACAGCTGCCAGTGAGGCGAAGGGTTCTGCACCTGCTGATGCCACGGAGTCCCTAACCACTGCACCAGGCCGGGTGGCAATGGAGCAGATTATCTTAAAGAGATAATCCATCTAACATTTAATTTCCCCCCTTCCAAAGAGAAAAAAAAAAGGAAAGGCAAAATTAACTAGACAATTCTGGTGGGATGTAATGTATGTACAAATGTGTGCCTGCCCTTCATCACGGACAAGTTGAGCAGTAATAGGATTTTATATGTTGCTGTGATGATCCCAGGCTCGTAAACATCTCCTCTTCAAAGCTCTTGTTTCTGTCTTTCTTAGTTACAAAAAGGTAGATATGGAAGAATGATTGTCTGGGCTTCAGGGGTAAACATCAAAGAGGAGATGTAGGTTAGATTAGGTCACTTTGTCACTTACTGATTGTGTAAACTTGGGCAAGTGGCCTGACCTCTGTGCCTCAGTTTCCTCATCTGTAAAGAGAGTGACAACAGAACCTGTCCCCTAGGGCTGCGTGCAGTGCTTATCACAGCACCCGCCACACAGTAAGCACTAAACGGCAGGTAGCTATTATTACTGTGATTATTCCACAGATAAAGTCAAAACTCATCCAAAAATTGGAGATCCATCTTTGAACTCCTTATAATTAATTTTTATCTAGATCTTTTTCTCTATCTTGATGGATAGCACATTATAAATTTTAAAAATACGTTGGTTGGTTAAAAAGCAAAATAAGAAAACAGAGGAAAGTCATGAGTAGGAAAAAATGATAAGTCCATCCATTGTTTCTCTTCATAAAATGATGCCATCAGGATTTATAGGTGATTTTTTTCAAGTGTTTACTGTATGAAGTCATTTTTCTCATCATTTGGACATCCCCTAAAATCTCCCTTCTCCAGGAAATCTTGCCATCTTGATCAGCAAGGAAACTGCCAGCTCCTTCTAACCCATACCAGGAGATCACATGATGAGTCTCTTGGGTCCCACTGCTCATTAGCAACCCAGATTCTTCCCACCCCCAAGCAATCCATCAACTGAATCCTATGTAGGATGTCAGTGCCTTTCTCTCGTTTATGGCTCAGTTTAATGGTTTTACTTCACTGCGGTTTGACCTATCCATGTGTATTCGGATCACGGCATGTGCTTAGAAAGCAGGCTCTTGAAGAGTAAGCATCCAGTCTGCTTTGTTCTCTAGCACAGGGCCCAGCACACTGTTGTGTCATGGGCAAGTGAATGCTTAAATGTCCCCTGATGCCAATGATTCGAGGTGTGCTATTTTGCTGTGTGTAGTGGGTGCAGATTATTTTCGACCAGCTCAGTAGTGGCTGTGTGAGCAAGACACTGGCTTAATTACCTCTCCTAGAAGCTGATAAGGATCAAAAGATGGGTGAGCTGGAATGCTGAGTGGCACCAGCTGCCATTTCCCATTTCCTTACTGTCCTCAGCCCTGTCCATGAGATGCAAGATTAGAAATGACATCCACTTCTCGCCACTTTTTCTCCAATGACGTGTGGCTCGTACCTTTAAGTGAGCAGGCGTCTCTCCCTCTTGCATGTGGCAAAAGGAGAAAGCTGTGTGCTCTGTGCTCACTTGATTACCCTCTCTCCAGCTGAGATGCAGAAACTAATTGCCGTTGAGTAAAGCTTACCTACAGCAGAGCCGACCACACGCAACAACTGAGTCCTCAGCTCACGAACCAGGATATCTAAGAGAAAAACTGGACTACGCAACAGATCTTGAATAGAGGCATACACCGAGGGCTCTCTTTTAGCGTTTCCATTTGCTTTTTGAGGTTGTTAATAAAAATAGTCTCTTTCCTCTCTGGAGTTGTAATTATTTCTAAGAAAATATTCTGGCCCAAAAATTTGGGAAAAAATATTTCAGCATCAGAAGTCAATGACCTACATTTATGTGTTCATTCATTTACATGGACATACCCTCTTACTAGACTGAAAGCCCCATGAGGACCGTGTATTCTCAATACCTAATGTCTGGTCCATGACAGGTACTTGATGAATGTTTGTTGAATGACTGGAGGAATGAAATAAGGAGTGAGTGAGTGAGTTCTGCAATAGACATAGGAATGAATAAATACATCAATGAATGAGCAAGGATGTATTTGTATCTTAGGCTAAATGTCTTGTGATGTTGGTTAGAACAATCTATATAAGGTGCCATGTATGCCAAGGGGGTAAGGGGATTGGAGAAAAAAAGATTAAAATCCATTCCTTGCTCAGGTCACTAATGCAAAATTTTCTGAAAGACCGAGAGGAAAAAAAGAAGAAAATTTCTTAGAGGGATTTGTTGAAATTGGTGTGCATGGACCCAAATATTAAAAGGAAAGCCTTGCTTCTCCATACCATTAAGTCACTTTTTGACCTTGAAGTTGTTTAGTCTCATCCCCTTAGCTCAGAAGAATTACCCTTTAATGCTCCCAGGTGCCAGCCAAGGGCTTCCGAAGCTGGTTTATTTTTATCCATCTTGAATACCACTGTTTGCCCATTCCTGTAACCCTGAGTTTCCAGAAAAGGAAAGAAGGAGAAAGAATTCCAGCTACTTGCTCTGCAGGGCAGACAGCTTGGGGCAGGGAAACCACTGTCTAAGCTCTCCCTGGGCCACCCAAACCCCGACTCCCCTTAGAGTGCCTCGGGCTCCTTCTTAGGAGATTTTCCACGGGGCAAGCCTCTTGAACTAGACACTGAAAAATAGGAATAAGTTGGCTTGGAGTCAGTCAAAGGGTTTTCAGTGGGCTGTCTAGACAGTCATGCACAGAGTGTTTGTGGGTGAAGGGATGGGAAGATAGATGGAGAAGGAAGGCACTGAGAAGGGACAGCTGGGACTCAAAACCGAGGTCGCCTGGCAATCCATTTTCAACCTAGGGAGGCCAGACCTCAGGCCTGGCTCATTGAGATGGGCAGGCCATTTCTGAAACTGTCTTCTATGTATATTTATGTAGAACACCCAGCATCCCTGCAAGGAGCTGCTGCTTATTATTTTGACTGATTACAGGCAAGTGACTGTGTTGCAATGGCAGCAGCCACTCATTAGCTCTGGCAATCCAGACAGAAACCATCAGCTCATTCTGACCACATCCACCCCTGGAGGTGAATATTCAACAGAAATTGATCTCCTTAATGAGAACACAGCCCATGCTGCTTCGATTAGCAGCAGTGGAATTTTAAATAGTTAATTATGACAAAGCGTTCAGCATGGGCACATGTGTGCACTGGGGAGCATGCATGTGTGTAAGGGAGTTGAAACAAGGTGGTGAGTAGGCACTCAGCCAGTGCCTGGGCCTGGAGCCTTGCAGTACATTCAGGGAGGGCAATGTCAGACATCATCCTGAGCCACTGGTGGTTGGAATAGAGTGTCCCTGCTGTCAGGGGAATCCCTTCAGGGAAGCGCTTGAGGATGCTCCCTTCACTCTGTGCCCATAGGGCTGCCCAGGGATGCTCTCCAGTACATTCTGTCCAGAGCCCATCCAATGTCCCTTTCCTGTGACGGCCGTGAAACACCACAGGATGATGAAGATGAATGTTTTGGTCTAGGAGGATAGATCTGTCTGTTCAAAACAGAATAGCTCCCTTTTTCTAAAACTTGGCTGAAAGACTTTCTTCCCCAAACCCAGTGAACATAATTAAGAATAGGCTAAAATGGACAAGAAGACATGATAATTGATTGTGGCCTTTCTGTCTGGCAGCTGCACTTAATTAACCTTTAGATTCAAATATCAAGTGGTGTCCGCATGGAGAGGCAAGGGAAGCAGCCGTCTGACCAGGCTTATTTCTGCTCAGAGGGGCTGGTTCAGAGGTCACCTTGGGGCTGGGCCAAACCTCAACTATCCATCCCCATTCCCACCCAAATGTATTTCAGATAGCTAGAGTTTCTTCTCAAATCCTCAAGGACGTGAGAAGTTCTGACATGTGGTGCTGTTCCAGTTGGGTCTGCGGTTTTGCGTCATAATGCCTGCAAATGGGAGTCTATTACTTGGGATCTTCTTAGCCTGGCCTTTCAAAAGGAAACCGAAGGCACGACCCACAGGCCAGATGTCATGTGTCCAGGAAACAAAAGCATGACAGTCCTGCTCTGCTCTCTCTCATCTCACCAGCCTGTGGAGATCACAGTCACCCACAGGAATGTCACCTTTGAGAACAAAGCCCAGCAACTGTGAGAACTGCAGGTGAGCACAGGGGTTAGGGACTCTGCTCAGACTCACTCAACAAACTTCAGGCAGGAGCAACCAGCCTCCCGCACCATCTGTGTGGCTGTGGGAACTGAACACAGCTTTGGTTTGTCAGTCCTCATACGAGGCTGACCCTGGTGAAGCCGCACAGGCTGCACTTGTCTTTGAGGCAGGTTGCTGGGGGACCACACAGTATGCCCTGGGGCATACAGGGCCACAGGTGACGCACTCTGTCCCCGACACTTGTGCCCCTGGGATCAGGAGGAGGCTGTGTCCAACACAAGCACAGCTGGAGCTCTTTACTGTACGGCTTCTCCAGGGCGGCTGTGAAACCAGCAGCAGCACAAGGGACTGCCCAACCTCTAAATACAGCTCCACGCACAATTCATGTCTCTTTCCCTCCTGTTTCCCTGGTCATCTGGCTTCAGAAGAGGGTCAGACTTTTCTGACCTGCAAAAGGGCATGTCTGAATTGACGTGCATCTTGGAGGTTGGTAATAGTGTTTCTGGTTCTGCTTTGCCTGTCCTGGCTGGACACTTTTCAAAAATAGAAAAGAAAAAAGAGAGACAAAAAGAAAGGCATGGAAAAAAAGGAAGAAAAGAAAAGAGAAAGAATATATATATTCAATTTTTTCTCTTATTTCCTGCATCCACTTTTGGTCCCAGAGGTTTCTCTTAACAGTGGAGCTGTTCCTTCCCATCCAGATCAGGTGGGGTTTCTATTCCTTCAAATATCTTTTCCAAGAGCAAAAATAACAACCCTAGCTAGTAGACTTTTAAATAAGAGAGTAATTCACTGTAACCAAAGGACAGTTATAGCAGGAATACTATATTCACAACAAAGAGAGATGTCAACTCTTCAGCAGACAGCCAGCTCCCGAGCAGGTGGGGCCCTCTTGTCACAGCAACAGTTGTCAAGGGTCTGGTGCCCTTCTCTCCTTTTCTTTGGATCAGTTTCATGATTTCTGGGAAACCAAAGACTGTCATTCAAAACAACTCCTGGTCAGTTATTCACTGATCACTCCAGCAAGCAGTGAGGTGGTGGTAGAGTCAGCTATGTGCTGGAATTCAGGTATAAAGAAAGGGTGGGCATCAGTTGCCCAACTGAACATTGACTGCTTTCATAAATAAGCATTAAAGATAAAAAATATCATGTCAAGAAGAGAGGGATCCAGAATGGTGGCTGTCAAATATTAAATTAGCTAAGAATCGCCTAGGGAGCTTGTTAAAAATGCATATTACAAGGCGCTACCCTCAGAGATTCTGATTTATAAGCTCTGAAGTGGGGCCCAGACATCTGCATTTTAACAAGGACATTGGGGTGATTCTTTTTTAAGTGGTTCCCAGGCCTCACTTGGACAAACATTAGTGAAAGTTAACAGTGTATCCTTACTCTCCGTCTTTTCTGAGGACGTTTCTCCAACATCTCTTGGGACCAAGAACATAGGTCCAGTTATAAAGAAACAGGGTGGACTGTGCTTCCCAGCATGTCATAATGTTTGTGATTGTATGAGAGGACATTTGTGTGTACATGTGTAGAGCAAGTGGGATATGCTGAAATAAGCTTTAGAGAATTCCTTTTTCTCTCTTCCATCTTTTCTTTTTATCCACTGTGGTAGATACTGAAAGTAGAAGGGAAAATCTCTAAAATGGCCTCCTAACGATGTTTCATCCTAATTCCGGGGGCCTGTGAATATGATGAGATTATATCACCCCAGCAATTATGTTATGGTATATGGCACAGTTGGTCTTAAGATAGAAAGAGTATCCTGGATTTTCCAGAAGGGCCCAGTGTTATCATATGGACCTTTAAAAGCAGAAATTTCTCTCTAGCTGGTGAGAGGAGAAGTCAGGGAGATTTGAAGCACCTGGGGGAACTGACAGGCCTTTGCTGACTTTGAAGACAGAGAGTATCGTGTGCCAAGGAATACAGGTGATCCTTTGGGGTTGGGAGCCAGCAAGGAGTCGGGGACTTTAGTCCCACAATGGCAAGGAATTGAATTTAGCCAACAGCCTAAATGAGCTTGGAAGCAGATTCTTCCAGAGTCCAGATAAGAGCCAGGCTGGCCAACACCTTGATTTCAACCTTGTGAGACCCTGAGCAGAGAACCTAGCTAAGATCACCTGGACTTCTGATCCACACAACTGTGAGATAACAAACAGTATAGCCATTAAATTTTTGGTAATTTTTTACACAGCAACAGAAAACGACTACACTCAGGGAATACCAAATGAAGAAAATATAGCCCTGTCCTTCAGGATCTCATAATACAAGAGAGGCCAATGTTATACAACAAATTAAAATACGATGTACTAAGCTCTTATTCAAGAGATGAACCGAGAACAAGGTCATTCTTGCTTGGTGTGCTAGGAGTGAAGGGAGGACAGCAAAGTTTCCACAGAGAAGGTGGCATGTGGGCTGGGTCTTGGAGGATGCACAGGATTTTGTTAGGTAGAGAAGTGGGGGAGGACACAGGTGGAGGAAACAGCAGGACCAAAGACAGAGTGGTCTGAAAGTACTTGTCAGGAGTGGGAAAGATCAGAGTCAACTGCAGCTGGAGCTCGTAATACCTGGACAATGATCACAGATGATATTGGAAGTTAGGTAGCCATCAGTGGAAGGATATTCCACATCATGCCAAAGAGATTAGGCAATATCTTGCATTTGTGATGGGGAACCCTAGAAGTTGGTAAGCGTAAGAGTGACTAGTCAGATATTCATTTCTACTTGAAACTCAGGCACAGAAAATTGGATTAATTATAATTATAGGTTCATGACACGCTCTCACAATTGTTATGACTTTTTTTCTCGTTCTTCCTTACTTCGTCCCTCTCTCCCTCCTTCCTTCTTTTCTTCCCACCTGATATAATGCATACTTTTGAACACTCCACCCAACATGGAAGGCAGAACATTGATGACTTCTGTCTACCAGTTTGTCCCCTCCCCTATCGTCCTATCTCCCATCTATTGATTGATTAATCGATCACTCTATCCATCTATCAATCATTCTGTCTTCCAACATACCTATCTATCTGGTTTTGTCATATCTATGCACATTTCTTAACTGTATACTGTTTAGGTATCTTCTTTTTGATTTACAAGAGGGCAACATGCTGTTTGTAATCTTTTGTATTCATAATTGCATTGCTAAATTTCATCTTATAAGTTGCCTGTAGCTATACTTCATTCATTCGACTGCTGTATATTATTCTATTGAGTGCATACACTGAGATGAATTGATCCGTACTTCTATTCTTCTAGCTCTGGGAATTTGGGAGGTTTATGCAAGAGTTCTCTTAATAGAAAATATGGCACCAGAACCCAGCAGTGGATGTGGGTTGGAGAAGAGAGGGTAGGCTAGAAACTTATAAACTGGCCATGATCAATGTTCAAAATGGCTAGCACAGGAAATAGCTCAATTCAGATTAAAATCATATACTTCTTCCCCCTACTTCTCCCACTGGACCTCACGTGCCCAGGAAAAAGACACCTCATCTGGCTGAGCAGTGGCCCAAGAGAACAGAGCACGTATCTCAACGTATCAGTACGTTCTGTGCATCACAGAAGAAAAGCAGTGGTTCTTTTCCTGCATGGAAGTACAGATGTGGACAGCAGGCCTCTGGATCCTCTGGTAGACGGATGGTGGTGATTTGAACGAACTGTGAGGCCTGTAGAGCTGCCCCACCCTTCCTTGGTGGGAAAGGAGCCTGTGAGGGAATAACCATCTTGAGATGGAGAAGCAGCAGGAACAGAAAGTCTTGCAGCCTAATAGATAAGAATTGGAAGTGAATATAGCACATAGCACTGTGGTTTTCTGACATTTGTCCTGGACTGAGTCAGCACCTGCTACAGGTAAAACACCACTTTGTGTTTCTAGTACGACACAGGGTTCTTCTTCACTGACTGTCCTCAGCGATATTGACAAGCCCTACTACACACTGTTGAGTGAATTTATGAGGAGGTAGAACAAGGGGCTTTTTTGATCACCTCTCTTTAAAAATATGTTACAAAGCAGGGTGGTAGAAGAGAGGTTTTTAATTTTTATTAGAAATTATCCTTACATTTAATTCCTTCTGTCAAATGGACCATTATGCTTACAATGAATAATTATCTTTATCATCCCCAAATACTTCATCTTCAAAGAAAATGTTTAAATAAACCTTTGTTAGAATACTTAAATATGATATGCTGTACTGAGTTTCATTTTAATGAAATTTGGCCTTCTGTAGGGCTGGTACAAATTGGATGTGTACATCGTTTCGACTAATTTTTCCTAGTTCATTGCGTTATTTTAAACATTTTCTTTTTGACATATTGTACACTAACCAAAAAGTGATCTAGCTCATGAAAAAGGGAAAGTTCTTATATTTTTTAACTAAGTGCCTTTTTCTTCGCACAGCAGGGCCTCCATGGTGTGGGGAAGCGAAGCGGGCTTTGCAGGAGAAAATGGTTATGTGACCAGGAGCCAGTTACCTAACTCCTCTGTGCCTGCTTCCTTGTTTGTAGAATGAGGGGTGGATTAGCTAATGCTGGGGCTGATTCCCGTAATTCCCGTGGGAGATGCCAGCCCAATTCAGACACAGATAAACATCAAGTCAACAGGAAGTGAGCCACCTGGGAGTCCTGATCAGGATGCCCAAATATCCAGGATGCTTCGGGAAAGTCCAACTGCAAACCTATCTTTTTTTTTTTAGCATTAGAGGATCTCTCGATTCCCCCTCTGTTTTTAGTCTAATTTAAACTATGAGTTGAGTTTCTGTGACATACAACGTATGCCATCATCAAAGGAAAGAAAACACTTCTTTGAGGAATGTTTATATTGAATTGTTTTACAGCTGATCTGAATTAACCAAAAGATTCACATTTCCCCTCTTTGTTTTCCAAGTGCTTCCAACCCAAATCCTTTCAGGGTTCTGTAGTAGTTTGGGCTCCAGAGGTCAAGCAGGAAGGTTGAGTTTGACACCGAGGACCTCAGATAAGCACAAAGGATTATTTATTTTGTCTGACCAGCGTTTCTCAACCTTGAGACTATTGGCATTTTGATCTGGATAATTCTTCGCTGTGGAGGGCTGTCCTGTGTACTGTGGGATGTTTAACAGCATCATGCTAATCCCTACCCTCCAGATGCCAGGAAAATGACACCACCACTCCTGTGGGGCAAAATCACCTCCAGTAGAGAACCATTTGTCTAGACCAGGAGTCAGCAAATTATAGCCTGTCACCCAAATCTGGCCACCTGTTTTGTAAATAAAGCTATATTGGAGCACAGTCACGTCCATTAGTTTACATATCATTTACGGCTGCCTTTATGCTACAGCAGAGGAGTTGAGTAGTTGTTACAGAGACCAAAGCACTCACAAAGCCTAAATATTTACTATCTAGCCCTTAACCGAAAAGCTTGTCAGCCCCGCTCTAGAGCAATACAGAGAGTGAGGCGGTGCTTTCTCTACCTGGAAGGAATAAATCACAGCTCCTTAGAGGAGAGTGAGTGATGCAGGGGATGTAGTGGAATGAAAGAGCAAGAAGATCCAACTAATGACAGTACTAACAATGAGGCCAAGAACACGTTAATCTTGTATTATACTTAATCAACTTTTCTAGAAGCTTTCAGCACATGCTATTTTATGACTTTTCAACAACCTTGTAAGACATACAGAAGAAGCAATATTAGCCCCATTTTGCAGATGAGCACATTGGGCTAAAAGTGACTACATGACTTGCCACATTCTGTCAGAACTTGGACCATAAACCAACGTCTTCTGATTGTCCAAAGTCTTTCCATTTTACTTCAGAATCCTGGATGTTGAAGGGACTTTAAAGAGCATCTATTCCAGCTTCCTACCAAATACAAGCGCCACTGTTACAACAATATCTGTGGAGGAAAAGAGAAATTACTGTTGATTCAATTTTTAAACAATTTTAATTTTTAGAAAGTTTTTCCTTAAACTAATCCTAGTCATGACTTCTGGAATTATATAGCACATCTCCTTCAGGTAGAATCACAGAATCTCAGGGACTCAAAAGACCGTGGACTCCAATTATCCATGCAATATATGAATCTACACCAGAGGGTCTCCACCAGGTCTTATTCAAGTTGCAGTCTCAATACCTCAAGCCTCTAGTAATAGTGGAGCTCACTTCCCCCTTGATGGCCCACACTATGATCGCACAGCTGTGACTTTAAGAATTCACCCTCCTTTTATCAAGTTGAAATCAGTTTCCCTATACCTGCTGCCTTTAAACATCATTCCACCATTTAAAATCGACAGAAAGAGTCCAATCCTATTTGCTAGATGCAAATCGTTCAGCTCTTAGTAACTTAACAATAGGATCACTACTAAATGTTCTTGTCTCCATATTTACCCTGTCAGATTCTTATTTCCTTACACAACATGGTTTCAAGAACTCTTGCCATGTTTGGTTGCTCTGCTCTGCACACAACCTGCAGCAGTCCACCTACGTCCTTCTAAAGTTTTCCAGACATCGCACCACGAAGCACGTTTCCTAAGTTTGCATTAACTGGTTTTTAAGTCGATTCGTGATGTGAACTCATTATGGACTTAGACTCAACTAAATTCCCTGTGGACTTTTACAAATGCTGCAGCTTAGGTACATGTTTCTCATCTTCTATTTTACAGTTGTTTTGGGATCTGATGGTGTTGCTTTCCAGTTCCCTTTCTTCAATGTCAACTTGGTAAACTCAGCTCATAATTCTAGCCTCTTGAGATATTTTTGGATCTTGTTTTTGTCTTCCAATTTATTTACTATTCCACCTGGCATTGTGTCATTCATAAATTTTGACAAGTATGCTTTTTGTATCTTTATTCAAGACATTGATAAAAATATTGAAGGATAAGCCTGGAGACAGAGTCATCACTGGAGACCTCCTTTCCAACTGCCGAGATTTCATTAATCATAAACTTTAGGTCACAGTTATTAAATTAATTATAGGTTCACTTCATTAAATTATGATCCAGTCCATATTTCTTTATTGTGTTACAAGGATGCTTTATTAACTCTTTAAATATTTGAAGACTTTCCCACCTCTTACAAGTCTGCTTACTTCTAAGCTGCTCCCTCTTGCATTGAGAATTTGCTCCTTCATTTTTCATCTATTTATTCACATCTCATTTATTTATCAAATAGTGACGAATGCTTCCCATATATCAGACACTCTCCTAGTTGCTGGAACTGCACTGGCAGCCCTGGTGTAGATTACCGTAACTAGAGGGAGAGGCATCGGGAGGGATGCTGTGATAGACTGGAAAAACTGCTCCCTGGAAGCACCAAGAAGGGGACTGCCAACTCCCCAGGTGTGGAGGAAGGGATTCCACTGAGGAGATAAATTTCAGCATGTTTCCTGAAGAGTGAAAAGGACTATCCCAGGTAGAAAGTGTGGAAAGGACAGTCGGGACTAAATATGCAAAGGCTCTGGAATGGGAACATGGCTGTGTGAAATTCTTAGTTTGAATTGCAGGATATGAAAAAGGACTAGTGAGAACTAGTCTTCAGATAACTGAATTTCCAAACTTTTTACCATCCTGGGCATTCCTTCTCTGAATGCCCTCTAATGCCGGCTTCTAACACTGAACACAGCACTTCAAACTGCCTACCTGGTGCAGAACAGAGTGGATGGATATGTCCCTTGATCTGGATATGATTTTGCTGAATTCAATCACCTGAGCGTTTTGCACTTTGACTGTTAAGCCAGGCTCACCAATCTTGTATCAGTAGAGTTGATTTTAGGAACTCAAGTACCAGACTTCCTTAATGTGCTCCTGGCAATATAACTTGCTATGTTTGGACAGACTGTGAGCATCTTTTTTATTCTAGACTATTGTTTCTCACATTAGCCAGCTCTCCCAAATGTGTATCATTACATTTTGACAAGCAATTCTTTTATGTCTGTTTACATACAAAATTTGAAGTTTTGTGAGATCAAGAATTATGTCTAAATACGATAGACACAATGTGAATTTTTCTTGAATGGATAAAAAGTAATAAATGCTAATCTAAGGCATTGATCTATGTTAAATAGGATAGCATCAAAGAATGCTTTTGATCCCACTGGAAACTTCCATACACATTGACACTGGTCTAAGTAATCAAAACTTTTGATATAGATGTCCAAAAAGCAATCAATCCATGTCAGTACACAATCCATACTAATGTCCTTAGCAATGTGGAAAATTTACCTGGTCTTCTTGCTGTTCTTCCTTAATCAGGTGTGTTTGTGAACAAATCATTCATATTACCAGTTATCTTAGGGTGGGTTCTGTGGAAATAGACTCTCAGGTGGAGAATTTTTGCAGAAAGTTTGCTCAAGAGTGATCTTGGGAACCACATATGTAATAAGGGAGGGAATGGGGATTAACCAAAGAGAGGGATGAATTTTGTTGCAGTTGTACCAGAGGCTTCAATCTTTCCCATAGGAGACTCTGGGGCTGAGATGACCCTTTAGAGTTGTCCCAAATGAGGGAAGGTGACACATCTTTGTACTCCCACACATTCCAGGCCCTAGAAGTGGCCTACCTTCTTGAAGTGAGGTGACCTCACATGAAGTGGCTCCCATCCTCTCAGAGCAGTTCCCAGAGAAGGATCAGCTGGTGGGAGCCTTCCACAGCCAATACTTCTGGTATCTGGGGAAATAAGTGCTTCTGTCCTGAAGGGGGCTCTGGGTATCGCATCATAGAATCCACCAGACCAGGAAAAAGAAAAAATCAGGAAAGAAATATCCTGAGCACAGTCTTGGATCTCTTCTGATATTTTGCTGTGATTTTGATGAGAATCATTTTTTTACCACCTATTTCCTATTTCCATTTTAATTGTTTACCAGTCAGCAAGGATGTGTAGTAATCAATTGTCGACTCTTTATGACACACCTACTCTCTTACCATAAGTCATAAATGGCTAATCTGTGATCTGACCTTGATTCTGTAACCAATGGGATGTCACAGGAGTTCCTTGGTCAGTGATGCTATATTTAAGCCATCTTCCTGCTTAAGAGACGTGGAAAAGTGAAGAGCTTTAATAGTTGGTAAGTTCCTTGGAGAACC
Organism: Tapirus indicus; assembly: GCA_031878705.1. Classification (NCBI taxonomy): domain Eukaryota; kingdom Metazoa; phylum Chordata; class Mammalia; order Perissodactyla; family Tapiridae; genus Tapirus; species Tapirus indicus. Next base: position 81,785,381 of record CM062924.1, on the reverse strand, counting down.
AGAGAGTATGTAGCCATACTATGGGATGGCATGGACATGGTAACTCTACTGATACAGCACCCTGGGTACTTGAAGTATATATAGACATGTGTCTGCTCTCATGGGATTCTCTGCATTTCTAGGAGGATAAAAAGCATACAATTGCAATAGCTCCCAAGTACAGGATAATATAAGCAAAAAATATATAAAACCATTTCCCCCAGAATACTTTGTTCTTGGATGGACTTGCCGTCCATGGACCAAATGAAAAAAGCTGAGAGAAGATTTGGCCCCAAGAAGACCTGACACTATTCAAAATGTCTATGGCTGGCGCCTTTGATCCCATCTGCATGGGTTGTTTCTATCAGACACTGACTTTTTTCCCAGCCTAATTTCTTTGTCTCTTGGCATGCCTGCTACTTCAGTAAAAGATTAAAAGCGAATAAAAACACAAAATGAAAACAAGCACGTGTATCTAAACTGCCACATGCACTTCCAAAGTTTCAAGCTTCAGCTCTAAGGGCTCAAACCCCTTTAAATGCTCAATTCCCCACCCTGCCTTCCAAAGGAACAGAGAGTCTGTCTACTGGACAGGTTCATTAACAAATTAATGTAATAATCAGCAGGGCTTTGCGTGCATTTTACAGATAAAAAACTGGTAACAGCATTCTTTGACTCTTTAATGGGCCGATAAGCAACAAGTATCTGCTCTGTGGCTGAGCTAATCACACAGATAAGGGAGGTTAAATCAATCCAGAGTTCTGCTGAGGTCAGTGAGAGATGGAGCCTCACTCAGCAGCAGCCCAGCCGGAGGAGCTCAGGCGTTTTTGCATGTGATAACAGGGAACTGCTACAAGAAAGGAAGAAAGGAAGGCAGGGCAGGGCAGACAAACCCAAACTCTAAAATAAGTTGTATGTGCCATATGGGGCAAAATCCCCAAGGCCACAGTCTGTGGGGCTACACCTATAGAGGTGCCTGAAAAGTCTGGAGAGAAAAATGATTTTGGTATCTGTCTGCTCTTGAACTGTTTGCCATCTAATCTGAAAGTCGGAAAAGAGAAGGACTTTTCTTCCTCTGCCTTTTCCTCCTTCCTGTTTTAAAGTAGGTGAATAGCATTGCTTTTGAGAGTGAAGGAACAATAGCTCAGGTCTTTTGCAGACAATTATGAGGCAGGTCTCCTGCACAGGCTGCCAGCACCACTCCATCTCTGCAGGCCTCTTGACAGGTATATGCACGTGCGTGGGGTCCTCCACTCTGTCCAGGGATGTTTTGCTGCATTCTGACGTAGTTGTCTTGGCCTCCACTTTGTGCCTGGCCACCCCCAGGGCACTGTCCATACCCGGGCAGAAGGAAGGACCTGCGAGCATGGGTAGGGCTGGGGTTGCCAGACAATGAATAGGTGTTCACATCTCATAGTGCAAGAAGGTGTAGGAACAAAGCTAGTAGAAAAAATGGAAATGGTAGACAAAGGAAGGGGGATGGGCATCAGCCACCTTCTACATGGTGTTCATTTCACATAGTTCTGGCCAGCTAGGCATGGCAGTCAGCCAGCAACTTTCAACATTTCCCTGTACCAAAACTTATACAAAATATCAGAGTTTATTAATTCAAATCAGGTTAATCTGTGACAAAAGTTATGGTGATTAAGTAAGATAGAAGTTTCTGGCTCATTTAAAAGAAGTAGCTCATTCAAGCCTTATGGTGACCTAGAGTCAAAGAATCAGACCTCATTGTTCTGCTCTGCACTCTCCATTCCTAGGGTCACTTTAGGATCCCAAATGGCTGATCTTGCCAAGTCCATGAAGTCCACATTCCAGACAGAAGGAATGAAGAAATACAAGGAAAAAGGGTGCCCTCACTTTAAGAACTCGTCCTGAAAGCTGCACCCATCCAATTAGGCAGAATTTAGTCATAGGGCTACAGTTAACCCAATGGATGCCTAGAAATTCCAGGATACTGTGATTAAGGGCAAAGATAAATATGGATACTGAGCAACAATCAGCTGTCACTGTCCCCCAGGCCAAGAGAATGCCCATCTCCTGAAATGAAGGAGTCTATGAAATAAAGAGATTTGAAAAAAATTAAAAAGGTTTAAAAAAGATGAGATTCACAGAAGAGGTCCACAGGAAAAATCTGGATGTGCTTAAAATGTTAATAGTATTTATCCATGCCTAACAGTTTCTTCTTGGATCACTGAGCCACCAGAAAGGGATGGTGTGAAGGTTTGGAGTACATCTGTAGTCCTTGAGAAAAGGGTTACTCACACACACACACACACACAAAGTATATATATATACACAAACATATATATATGTATATATATCTTAAAAAGTGTGTCTTGCTTCTGGAAATGCAGAGGACACCAGCTGCCCTGGTCTTACCCAGTATGATCTGTCACGTGTTCCTACTGAATGAGACATATACCCATGCTGTGGAAGTCGGGGCGGGGGGGATGGAGACCATGGGAATTGGAGTGAAAAAGCACTAATTTAGGCAGAAACCTCATTTGTTGGATGTATTCATCACATTTGCTGTCATGTTATTTCCAAGCAATCTGGGGGGAAAACGCTAGCCATTCATTCATTCATTCATTCATCCCACAGTTAATCTTTTAGAATCTCCTCTTCCCCAGGAACCGTGGTTGGCAATAGTGATATGGTGGAAAACAGGACCCAGAGACATTGGTTGGAAGGTGGGAGAGCACCAGAGCACGCAGGGACTTACACTAAGCTTGGATCTCATTCTAAACTTAGTGGGAAGCCGTGATAGATTTTAAGCAAGGGAGCAGCATATGTGAAAGACGGCTCTGCCTGCTACAGGGAATGGATTAAAAAGAGGGAGGAAGGAAGAAGGGATGGTGGAGAAGCACGTGCAACAGTCCAGGTGGGAAATGTTGGGAGTGTTAGACTAGCTCAGTGCTGTGGTGGTGACAGGAAGGGACAGGCATTGAAGAGAGATTCCATAGAAGTTAATGAGGGAATAAAAGAGACAGAAACATCACAACCCACTGATTTCTGTCTGGTGGATGGCATTTGACCCAAATTCCCTCAGATGCAGGGGAGGGGTAGAGCCAGGAGGAGCGTAATGGAAGGAAGGAGGTATGGTTCAGGTTCGGAGTCGCTGTGCACCCAAGGGTCTGGTGTAGACTGAATCTGTAGAAGGCCAATGTCAACAAACATCAACGGGAGCCCGAAGCAAAGCAGGAACAGGTCCTCTCACTTGCTATGGGTAGAGCAGAGCGGAGCCCTTCCTCTAAAATGGACTATGCCTATATTGGCTTTCACAGGAAGGGATCAGAAGAACTACAAGGTGAAGGCAGCATGACTAGGTCAGGCTTCAGTGGCCTGCAGAGGGCATTTTCAGACTAAGCCCTGCCTCTCCTCTACCAAACACCCCACAGCACTCCTCTCTCTACCTTGCTGGTGCTCAACTGTCAATTGCAGATGATAGACAGGATTTCAGTAGCCTCCAAGGAGAGCACAAAACCATTAATAAAACATCAGCACCACAGGAATCCAAAGGAGCCAAAAAAAAAAAAAAAAAAGAAAAGAAAAAGAACAAGTCAAAGCTACAGCAAAATCACACTTTCTTTCCTCCCTGGAGTCTCCAAGGAGACAGTTATGTCCCAAGAGGCGTTGACTATGGGAAATGACTTTCAGGTAAGGCAGATGGAGGAGGCATCGGATTAGATAGCAGAAAAAGGGTGAGACCCACTCTCTGGGATGCCTGCCACTTGTGGGAAGGTGTGGGTGCCCAATTTCCTTCCAAACTAGAACACAGCTGCCAATGTCCCTGCTGTTTTGCCTCTTTGCCTCCTCTTTCCAGCCAGTTTTTCTGCCCAACTTCAGTGCGGTCAGAGACACGTGCCAGCTTCATTGGAAGGTGGAGAGACTTGGAGTGATCTGTTTCCTGTGGGTCAGAGTGATACGTACCACCAATCGGTGCAACCAGAATGCCCCCTGAGAGAGTAGGAGGATTCTGACACCTGTCAAAGGTGGGCGGTGGGAGCACAAGTTGTATGCAAAGATTCGCTTTGTTCATTTATTCATCTCTTGAAGTTTTGTTCTGTAAACACTACAAAGGACACTCTCCATTGGTCCCCTACTCAGACTTCGATCTATTCTATGGCCTCCAGAAAGTTCGATATTCAAGAGTTAGGGATCTTCATTCATTACAAGAAGCAATAATATAGGCACTGTTTTCTAAGTATGCTCCTATAAAACAATAGAATACTGTGGTAGGCTGAAAAATGGCCCCCCAAAATATAGTCACATCCTAATCTCTGGAACATGTGAATGTTACTCTATATGGCAAAAAAGGGTTTCACAAATGTGATTAAGTTAAAGACCTTGAGATGGGGAGATTGTCCTGGATTTTGTGGGTGGGCCCTATACATAACCATTTGCATCCTTATAAGGGGGAGACAGAGAGAGATTTTACAACACACGGGAGAAGGCGATCAGAAGATACAGCAGAGAGAGGTTTGAAAATGCTGGCCTTGAAGATTGGAGTGATGTGGCCACACGTCAGGGAAGGTCAGCAGCCAGCAGCAGCTGAGAGAGACAAACTAAGGCTCCTTCCCTAGACCCCAGGAAGAAACACGGACTCACTTGATACTGGCCTGCTGATGCCGACATCACATTCCCAGCCTCCAGAACCGTGAGGCAACTCGTTTCTGTTGTTTTAAGCCACAAGCGTGTGGTAGTTTGCAACAGCCACAGGAAACTAACGCAAGTACCAATTGTGACATTTTTCCAATTTAAAGGAAAAACATGAGGTAAAGGATAAAATTTTCTTTGTTTTCCATCACATTTTTCTTCTCAAATCTTTGGCATATGCTGGGATTCACAGATGAATGAAGAAATTGCCCTCCATACTTTATGATATATCAAAAAACGCACTATGACTTTCAGGTCTCATTTTCTCCCGCTGACATAAGGAACACAATAACTACAACTCACGGGGTTGTTTTAGTTCAAAGGAAATCAAGTATTTGCAAGTAGTCTTGAAACTGTCCAACACCATGCAAAGTTTGAGTATAAGGTCTTATCAGATTGGTTAATTTCTAGAATAACCTACAATGAACCAATCTCACTCCCTCCCTCACTTCCTCCCTACCTTCTTCTTCCTCTCCTTCTCTCTCTCTGTCTCCACACACACACACACACACACACACACACACACACACACACACACACACACACACGTCTTATATTTGAATAACATTTTAGAGTTTAGTGAGGACTTTGATATCGACCACCTTGTCTCATACTCACAGCACCCCCGTGGGCACACAGAACTGGCCTCAGCATCCTTATTGCACTGGTGAAGAAAGTGAATACTCCCCCAGTAGAAAGTGTCGAGAGACTTCCTCAGGGTAACATGGATATACGCAGTGAGGCAAGATTCAAACATGGGTGGCTCTTTATGAATACCTGAACGAAGAACTGAACAGGCTTCTTGTCTTCCCAATTCAGTGACAACTCAGCAGGCACTTTGCATTCATACAGATCTGCAGTTGAATTCTGGCCCTGCCCCTTCATAGCTCTGTAATTTTGTTCAGTCATTTAACCTCTGCAACATCTTCCTCATTTATCCAAGTGGTATAATAGTCATACTACATCAGGCTGAATGACTATTCAGTAGAATAAGTTAAGGGGAAACCCCTGGATCCATTCCTTGTATCAGGAATTCTCCTTTCAAAATTATAGGGTTTTTTGTTTTTAACTCTGGTCCAGATCTCAAGAGTTCAATCCCAATCTTAGCATCTGACCTACTTATTTCACCCCTTTCAAACCATTTGTGTTCAAGTTTTCTTTCTTTTTGTCAAAAGTAAAGTTACAAACCAGCCACTTGTCACTTAAAAGATGACATTTATTACCTATAACTAAAAAGACTCATTGCAATAATTACACCACGTCAAAGCAAGAGCGCTAGGAAAACCCTTGACAGATTGTGAGGGCCTCTTTGAGCACATCCCTCTGTGCCACGGCAGCACAGGGGTCCTCCTGCAGTTCAGCTGGGACTGGGCTCAATATTTAAGTTCTCCAAGTCTGAGGCAACCTATAGGTCTCTAGGGTGTGATCCCAGTACCCCACAGCGGTCTCTGCTTCGGAGAACATCTGATTGAAGTACGCCAGGAAAGCTGATACTCAAGACGGCCCCGACCGCTGATCTTCATTGATCACACTAAGTCTGTGATGTGATCACTCTTCCACCTTCCAAGCAAGCAGAAGTAATGCAGTTGGCTATTGGCTGGGTTTGGGCTAGCAGAGAAAGTTTGGCGTGGAATGCTGCTACTTGCTGTTCCATAACAAGTGACCCTGGTGTTAGGGAAAGACTTAAATTTAAGCCACACAACAATATAGTCGAGGTGAAAAACACCTTCTGCTGAGACTCCCTTTTATCAATTCAACCTAAAAACCAGGGACTGCTTTTCTTGTCATAAGCGTCCACTCTTAGGAAGGAAGGGAGACATGCCATCTCAGGAGCATTAATGTGTGTGTGTACGTGTGTGCATGTAGGCATGGATATGCTAAACATTGAAATAAGAACTTCCATTGTGTTGAGCATAGCCATTAGCTCTTTTTTTCTTTTTAAGGAGCCCTGTCTAACCATTCCACCTTCTTTCCCCAAGAACATTTTTTTTAACTGCATGCCATTGGCTTATTCTTTGAATAAAATAGGATTGTGTTTTTTATGTGTCCTTTATGACTTCTGCTCCTCCATTCTAGAGTTTTGCATATTTCTGGAGGATTTTGCTAGTATGAGGAATGATAAAGCCAGCTGCAATTATAGATTATGGACATCCCCAGTAGAGACCTTGAGAGTTGACATTGTTAAACATGGGTTACTATCTATTAAGTACTTGGCTTGGTCAAGGGTATTTTATAGCGAATATATAGCTCCAGGTTTGTATTGTGAAGTTCTAACACACCTTTCTTTGTTGTAAACTTTAGTTTTGATTCATCCGGCTTAGTGAAATACCTATACAGAGAAGATGGCATCCCAAGTCTGGCGGGCTGAGTCCAGGCAGGCTTCCTGAAACATGTTGCATTTGAGGTGTCCTGTTGTAGGAGGTTGGGTTACTTTGGAAGAATGAGGGAGGGACATAGACATCCTGCCCTGAGATAGACGCCTATCTCCTTTCCACTGTGTTGCCAAGGGAACCACCCTAAAACTCCATTTTTGCTATCTGGTAGCTCTTTCTTTTGGGGAAACTCAAGCTGCTCAAAGCCCGGGTGGCAGCCTCCTTGGCTCCTGAGTTCTTGACATTTCTGAGGCCCGCCTCTGGCTGCACCACATGGATGTGCTCATGGCAGCATGCAGAGCTACAAGAAAAACCTAAATTTAAATGTTAAAACGCTTTTGTTCATTACTGGTGGCATTTCCCCCCCCCCCCCCATTTGTCACTTGGAGCAGAGCTGTGACTCTTTTAATATCAAACAAATAATAAGCTCCCTCTAAAGTGATTTTTCTGACAAGGAGCTCAATATATTAAACTTTATCTATATTTTAATAGCCAATTTCACACCAAACTGCCTTCTTAATAATGTATTTACCACCTGGAGATATTATTCCAACCCATCTGGAAAGAATTGGAAATTAACTGTCCCTAAACTGAGCCTGTGTGTGTTTTACACTTGCTGTAGAAAACAGCAGAGTCATTGCTAGGGAGGGGGCCCGGGATGAGAGGGGGACTCCCTGCCTGGGGAGGGTGAGATCTGGAAGAGAAATGATGGTAGGTTAGAGGCATAAATTCCTTCTCCAGAGGCAAAGCTTATCCCCACGATGAGCTGAGAAGAGCCACTGGCACACAAGGCAGGGCTGCGGAGCAGGGAACTGTCCAGCTGCATTTTAAAGAAACACGGACTTTCTTTGCTACCAGTGGGCAACTAGCTGACTTTTGTGTCCCATTGTCTGACCTTTAGTTTCCTCTTCTGTAGACAGAGGGGGTTTGCAGGGTGAATTCAGAGGTCTCTTGTGTGTATAAAACGTGTATGCATGTTTGAGGTTTGGCGCTATCTCCAGAATATCCACTCCTAACCATAATGTGAATTGTTGGGGGGACCGTTGTTTTGCCCTTTTGGTTGTTAACACCTATGGAAATTGACAAGAACCGCGAAGCCCTATAGACAATAAAGTGCCTTTGGAGTAGACAGAAAAGCTCCTCACTGGGGGGCTGTGAACAGGTCCACAGTAGCCCTACTAACAAGTAAACATAGGCTCCCTCCCAGTGGTAAGACAGAGAAAATGACCAACTTGTGTCTAAATACCATTGGGTGAGTGCCCTCGGATCACTCAGCTGAATTTGGCCAGCACTACCAAACTCACACTCTGCTGGTGAAGATGCATAAACAGATTGTCCCCGATAATGTGATACGTTCCATAAGGAAAGGAGCCTGACAGAGCACAGATGTGGCATGCTCCTTGGGGAACTCGGGGAGGATCACCAAGGAGGATGGATATTTTGTCTGGGTCTTGAAAGATGGACAAGTGGCTACAGAACATTGAGATCAGAAAGTGGACATATGCCCAAGCCCTACTATGTGGACTCTGACAGGGAAGCAGGAGAAAGGGGCTTTCTAGGGGTCAGGCAAGTTCTTGATCCCAGTTTAAATAGGACAGGGACATCTGGCGTGGGCTAAAACGAGCTAGGTTTTAAAAGGACCATGGAGGGCAGAGCTGTTTTTTGTCAAACTAGAGACATCAGCTCCAAGATGGTGGCAGGTATGGGTCAAGATTTCAAGTGTTGGAGGAACCGGGAACCTTGTGAGGAACGAACTGAAGCTGTGGGAAACACACAGGCTCTTTGAAGCAAAAAAAATAAGATGAAGCCTGATGTGGCTCCCCTAGGCCAGCCCCAGCCAGGAGTCTTCTCTTGAGATCTTATGGTAGAAGGGTGATGTGGGTCCCCTCACCCGCACCTGCTGCCATCCAATTGTCCTGCTCAGCTCCTGCGGTCTGAGGAGCCAGAGGGTCTCGAGCGGTGCAGTGTGGATGCCATGTGCATAAACACAGCATTGAGTCCCCACTCAAGTCCAGGCTGTGCAAAGCAGAGGCGGATGAAAAGAACAACATTCCCAGGAGGAATGATGGCAGAACAGCAGCTTAGTGGTGTTCTTCTTAGAGGGAAATGCATTTGATTCACTGAGACAGAAGAGAAAGGTTTACATGGGAAGAAAAACCTGACGGGATATTCGGTGGCAGAAAGACCAGAAAGCAGTGGTATCAGAGGGTACCCTATATAATCTGTGTCTCTGTTCCCCTCCCAGGGCCTTGGGAGTGCTCATGTGTGGATGTGTGTGAGGTTGAGGGGACAGGAGTGACAACTATCGCCCAGGCCCTGGGGACCTAGAGCCCCAAATTAATCAGCAAACAAGAAGACTAACTGTGACAGACAGGTCAAGGAGGAGAGAGGTAAAAGGCTCCTTTAATCCTTCAATTGGAGGACGTGCAGTGCTGACAGTTACCTGGGGACCCTGAGATACCAGATTCCCTAACCTAATCAGACAGATAACGGAGCAGCCAAGGCTGAGGCCACACCAGGAAATGCAGAACAATAGGAGATGGCCCCACAGGGCCCCATGCTGCTACAGAGATAACAAACTATATAAAAATCTGTCACCAAGCAATAAGTGATGAATTAGAATCAATTATATGTTTAAAATAATAGACATCCTCGGCTTCCCTACTGGAAGTGTGATGGTTTTGACTGGCCTCAGATGTAGTAACAGAAGGATGACTCTCCAGGATGCCAGCTGTACTAGGCGGACGTAAAGTACTACCTAGACAGACTTTTCTGGCCAGATTGTTTTGTGGTTATAGGAAAAAAAATATATACAGGAAGCTGTGAGCCAAGTTGTAATCTTTTCCCCCTCCCCACTGGTGTATTTGCCTTCATATCCTGTGTGCTGGGACCAAACCATTGAATGAGCAGTTGGAGTAAGGAGGTCTCAAGCAAGGTATTTTCTCTGTGCCTTTATTTTTCCAGTTTTACAACATGCTTAATAATTTATGATGAGGACTGACATTGACTAAAAATATGCTAAAGTCTATATTGTATTCTTTCTAGAATTCCCATTCAAAATGAATGTGTAGCAGTGAATGTAGATTTGGGGTGTTTGTTAAAGGAATCTAATTCTATTCTTGGAAGTCTCCTCCCCTCTACTCCCTGACCCACTTCTTTAATCATATGAACATAGCCAACACCTGAAAAAAAAAGAAAGAAAGAAAAAACCAAGAGCTTTTACCATCTTTAGCATTTTGGATTCCAATTCCAACCTTCCACGTTCTCTTTTGTTATTAATACCTCTGCTACTACTACTACTACCACTACTACTACTACTACTATTACTACTATTTAGTAAGGGTCTTAGACCTTAGATCCAAGTTCTTTCAGTAAATGACGACAGTTACAGCTCATTTAGGTTGTCATGCAATCTAGTGGTAATATCCTCCCTCTCCCTCTTGTCTACCTTGCAAACTTCTATTTCTTCTTCAAATACCCAGCTCATCCTCAGTGCCCTTGGCAAAGCTCTCCCTGACCACCACTTCCCTCCACAACATTAAGTGCTCTCTCCTTTATGTACCTAGTTGCAACTTACACATTTGGTTATGATGCACTTATCACAGTACACTAGTACACAGCAAAGTGATGGTTACTTAGGGGCTTACTCAGCTATTTACTGTGAGGTCTATAATGAGTTATTTGTTGTTTTAAAGTCTCAATGTTCTCAGCTGAAAAATGGGTATTTATAATAACAACACTGGGCTCCCAGGGTGGCTGTGTGTACTAAATGAAAACAGGGCATAGAAAGTGCCTGTATCTATTATGGTCATTGGTGTTATCATAATCCTTCCATACAATCATTGCGCTGTTTTGATCCCATGTCTATCATTAGCAGTAATGTGAATATCTTGGCACAGGGACTACGTTCTATTCAGCTGATATAATCTCAGCACCAAGTCTAGAGGTGGAAGTCAGGTCCCCCTATATTCTTTTGGGCCATCAGGGATGGCAAATGCGTGTTGACACGTGCAAATCCCTGCCTTGGCTTTTTGGGAACACATTTGGGGACACGCCCCCGGAACCACCAGTCCCCTCTCCCCCCTCCCGCCCGCTCCTTCTTCTGTCTGACGCTCTGGCTGCCACTTTCGTCTTCCACGGCCCTTCCCTCCTCTCTCCTTTGCTATTCCTCCTTGTCCTCATGCTGACATGGTAGGTTTAGTCTTTTGTGTGATTTGTATCAAAAGTTTAATTAGAAAATCGCGCCTGGGCTTTTTAATAGCCTGCGTTCTGGCCGTAAAGCCCTGGACGCGGTCCCGATCGCATGTCCCGGCAGGAGTACGCCAGCCGCTGCCTCGCGTGGGACTCCCGCCCTGAATCTTATTTACATTGGGCCTAACAATAGCTCTGGAGCCTGGCTATAAATAATTTCTGGGGAAGAGTTGTCTAATTAAACTTGCAGCAGTAAGGAAAGTGCTTTAACCACAAGGCTGGTGTCCTAATGATCGTAATCACTGGATGGGGACAGCTCAGGAATGACATCTAGACATCTCCCTGTGGAGGCAGAGAGACGGAGGGAAAAATACTCCGGGAGAATTTCCAATCAATATTTAATTGTGGACTGTGTTAAAGTTGTTAGAGGGCCTCTTTTTTCCTTCTCTTTACCCATCCCCAGAGGTAAAAAGGATTTCTGAATGCAGCTTTGGCGGGTGACCTCAGCCTCAGAGTCCAGTGGGAACATTGGCTGTGGGTTGTCAATATTGAATAAAAATTACCTGAACACATAAAATTTATGAATTAATAAGTAGAGGCGTGTGATCTTGATAGATGCTGAATTTAAAGACAAAGACAGATGTCAGGTCTGATTCCAGCCTTTTTCTGCTGCTCTACTGTATTTCTAGACTCGGCTCTTGGCGGGCAGGGGCTCTATGTCCTGTATTCTTCCCTTTCTAAGTATGCAGTTGGGACAGGGCGCATGCTCCCGGGAGTGAATGATGAAACTGAAAGTGCAGCTTTCTGACTGGTGTCCTCACGGAAGGCAGCAGGCTCCTGCTGATATCTAAGCTGCGGCTAGTCGACCAGGAAGGAAGGAAGCCCAAGGCAGCCATGCTTATTCTGCTTCATTAGAAACAGACAGTATAACATCAGCCAGATGGAAATGGACAAAATCAGGCTGCAGCGTTGTTATCTCTCCACGTTCCTAATAACATAATCCTGAGGACAGAAAGGGTACCGTGCGAGGAAGAACAGCACACCATCAGACTCATCATGTGTAGGTAACAGAGGAAATACATGTATACCTAGATTCACATAGATACCTAGTAAACATGTGTACATTTATCCAAACATCAGGTCAATAAATCCATTTATACACATACATATGGTAATGTGCATGCTGTTGCAACAGTCAACCTGGTGTACTAACGGTGTAAGGAGGGTGATGGGAAGCAGGAGCTTGTGAGGATGTGGGTCAGCAGAGGAAACCCTGCTGAACTGTGGTGGCAGACTATTAACCAGTACTCATATTCTTACATCTCTCTCATACACGGAGTTTAAAAAACAAGAGTGTGGGCACCTGTGATTAATCTAATTCACCACTGGATGTCAACGTTGCTCTAGCCAATTAGAGAACAAGTAGAAATCCCACTGTCCTTCTGTCTGGTAAGAAGGAAAGAATGAGCTTTAGGCAGTGATGTGTTGTTGGGATGCGTGTACTGGGGGAAGGGGAGGGCTGGACACTGATCCTCTGACAGAGCGTGAGAGGGAAAGTTATCGGATTTTAGACTCATGTTCTCCTCTCTTCATAACCACCACACTTGCTCCAGCACTCCCTATCCACTTTCCCCACTGAATATCCCCTCAGTGAGCACTTCCTAACATGCCATATAATATACTCCCTTATTTTGCTTACTGCCTGTCTCCCCGTACTAGAACACAAACCCTGTAAAGACAGGGAGCTTTTATCTTTGTTCTTAACTGCACCCCTGATGCTAAAATACTGCTTGGCATACTGTAGATGTTTGATAAATATTCATTGGGAATAAATAAATGAATAAGTAAGTAAATTAATGAAATCTGGTCAGTCAATAAAAATGGAGACAAAGATATTGTTTCACTACTAATGGATGTTCTCTTTTCTTCTCTGAAAGATGTGTAGATGGCTAGAGAAGGGGGCACAGAAGCAGATGCCTAAGCCCATGAAATAACAGGTTTGAAAGAGACTTCAAGGCGAGCCTCTGCGGGTTCACCTGGGTTTACTCATAGCCCTGCTTCTTCCTTGTTTTGTGGACTTGGGAAGACAGCATTGCCTCCCCGAGCCTTAGCTTCCTTGTCAATACAATGGGCTAGTCGTGATAATATTGGCCCTGCCTATCCTCGCAGAGATTTATGAAATGAAATGTCAGTGTCAGTTCAAAATGTGCTTTCCCTTGACTGATATACACAGGTCCTCCCCAAACACTCACACACGTGCTGTAAATTCTGAAGCCCTATACTCATGGTACCGACAATATTATTCTTTTCCAAATATGCATATGGAGTTCATAAGTCTTTTCCAACTCATTCACTTAACACAAAAGTCCTAACCTTTTAGGTAATGAAAACAAGCATCAAAAATCTAACTTGGGGTGGACAATAAACAGCTTGTCCTCTCCAGGGTCCGAAGAGAGTGTAAAATGAGCCTCTCCTGCCGAGGCGTGAGCCCAGCCGTGCCACTGTTTCTCTGTCTCCTATTTTAGGCATCTGTCGAAGGACTGGGCTGCCATGGCAGCCGTGCTAGCATCCTTCCAAATCCATATGTTTAATTTTTAATAAATAAATTAAATTAAATTAAGGAAAAATAGGTCTACAGTATAGTACCCTTTCAAATTATTTACTATGCTGTCACTTCGGGCTCACTGATGTTTGTTAATATTTCAAATTTAATGATAAGCCCCATTTATAAGCTAAATAAGACATTATTAACACTATACTGGCAGAAATGTACAAGGACACCTCTAAGCTAAGGTGAAAAATGCATTATTGAATGAAATTTAATTAGTAGATTTTGTTCTATTAGTGACTTGTATATTGCATTTATGAAAATGAATACAAATATGATCCAGGCAATCTTCCCACCGAGAAAATGTCACTGATAATCTAACTTCACTCCTACTCTTTAAAGCAGATGCAGGATGAAAATTGATGTCCTGGTCTCTTGCCAGTCAAAAGATTTTCTGGTTTATGGTTCTAATAATAGCCAAATAGTGGAGAGATGCCTTATGTGGAGCTCTGGCAGGTGTGAAGAAGGGTGTCTGGTGAGAATTAATTGTGGACTTTTTCTCTTACAGCCATTCTTTGGGCAGTGGGTCTCAGAATTGGGTTGCAGTTGTGATTTGCTTAGGTGGTCACGTCTAACTTTTCTGTATTATCGGTTTCAACTGTACTTTAGGGCAATGTGACTTTAGTAGAAAGGGCAGGACTTGGAATAATATACCTGCGGGTTCGATGAAACCTACATTTATAAGCTTTGTGCAATTTATTTTTTTAAAGTAAACACATTAGCTACCTCATCTCATTAATCCTCCCAATAACTCAGTGAGGTTCCTTACTATTATGTAAGGAACTCTATTTTATAGATAAGGAAATGCAGTTTTAGAATTTAGAGCCGTTGTTCTAGGTCACACAGCTAATAACTTAAGTTTTCTGAATTTTCCGTTTTCTTATCCTTACATGAGAGATAATGACAGTGCCTACCTCCTAGGGGTAAATTGTAAATATTAAATGAGATCAAGATTGCAGTGCACTGACGTCTATTCAATAAATGTTAGTCAGAGTTGCCTGGTTCCACCCGGCCCCTTCCTTTCCCATCTTGGAAAGGATGCGGCAGACCGGTGAGCAGAATTTTCATTTCTAGGTGGCCAGTGTAAAGTCTCTCCAGACCTCAGCTCTTTCCTGTGACAGCAAGAAAACACAACACCTATCCTTCTCCCTGAGTTTGTTGTGAGAATGAACTGGACAGCATACAGGGGGATGCTACACAAATGTAAAGTGTTGGTGTTGTGGTACAGGTGATCATTCCCTGGATTCTATGCCGAGATACACCAACAGAAAGATTGGGAGGAGGTGCCAAGACCAACGCCAGAAGAGCCTTTCTCTGCAGTGAATTAGGGCTTAAAGATAAATGCTGGTGCTCTGCACCTGCTTTAACCATCCACCTCAGCAGGCTGTACCTGAGACCTGAGATTCTGTCCATCTGGACAACATCTTTCTGGACTCACTCAACCCACTTTTAGTCACCACTGTGACCCTGTAGCTGGTAGGCAGATCCATCTGACAGAAGTTTTCCTCTCCATGCAAAGGTGCCATGCCCTGTTGCCCACATCTCAAAATTCAGCTAACTTCAGCCATGCTGATCCATACATACCCTCTCATGCTGTTGCTTCTTCTGCCTTTCTTTTCTTGCTACAACTTTGGTAAATCAGGAAAATCATCCAAGGGTAATAAAATAAGTGCTTTTGTTAGGGAGCTACCATAATTAATGACAGAGTGGAAGGAGTTTTTCCTTTAAAAACCAACTATAAAAGGGTAAAAGACGTTTGATAATTGAAGATTTTCCTTTTCTAAATGCATCTCAGGTGCACAGAACCAGATTATTTATAACCATTGGTCCAGGATACATTCTCATCAGTATTCTATGAGTGACCTCCTTTCATTTTTACCTTTTAAAAATAATATAATACACAAACACAGATTCACAACCCCTCCAAAAAACACAAAGACTAAGACCTACATCTCAACCCTCCACCAATTCCTCCTCCTGCTTCCCTTCTACCCCAAGGAAACCATCATTCAGAATTCTGTGTCCCTTTCATGCTTTCATTTTTATACAATTTCATCACATATATATATGTATATATATGAGTCTTTAAAATTAATTTTTTGTTTTGTTGTTTTTCATCTTCATAAAAAGGGCATGCATTTTGATATATATAATTTGGGGGACTTTTTTCTCTTCTTGTAATTATAAGATCATCCATATTTTTGTGTTTGGCTGTAGCTCATTTGATTTGACTGCAGTATATTACTCCACTTTGTGAATATACCTCAGTTGGTTTATCTGCTTTTATGATGATAAGTATTTAAGTTGAATCCATGATTTTTTCCTCTTATAACAAGGCTGCTATAAACATACTGAGGAGTGAAAGTTCTGGGTCACAGAGACTGGGAATGTTTAAATATAGGAAGTGTTGCCAAACTGCTTACCAGAACACTGGTTTATACCCTCAAGCGATGTCTAAAGATCCTGAAGAATCACAGCTTCTCCAGTACTTAGAAGCGTCAGGCATTTTAATTTTGGCCAATTGATTGAATGTTAAATCCTATGTAATCATGGTCTTCATTTGGAATCTGTAGAACATCCCTTCGCGTGTGCTTCCTCCTCTCTGCTATGCCTGTTCATTCATTTTGCCCATTTTTCTACTGGTTTGCAGTGCTCTTCTCATTGACTTGGTGTTAGGGATTCTTCAAAGTATTCTTGACATTAATTTTTGTCAGTTTTATGAATAGCTCCATTTTTCAATGCAATTGAGATAATTAGTCAAGAGAATTAAGGAAGCATGAATCTCTTTTACTGTTTGATCAAATAAGCCCTCTATTCTTGACCTCACCTCAGCACCTTTAATCTTCAATCCTGTGACACTGGCACATGGCATGAAATTGTGTCAGAACTAAAAAGGAGGCTGTATTCATTAGTACATTCCAAGAGGAAATGACAGACAAGGTAAAACCTAAAGCACAATCTTCATTTTATTTTATTCTCAAAGAAAGGCAGAGCAGTCCTCCCAGTTCCTGTCTAGGTTTAATTAATGGTCCTTCTTGATGCCTTTACCATCTTCTCAGAAAGCAGACTATCTTTCACCAAAATGATCAAAGAGTTACAGACGAGTATTTCCTGTTTTCTGCACTTCCCTTGGCGGAGATGAGACAGACATTGGAAACAGCATATAGGAATTCATTATTCATGCAGATGACTCTCACAATTCAATAGAGCTAATTAGGAAAATGATGGAGTAAATTAGCACTTTATGCAAGTGTATTAATATTAATAAAACTTCCACTTACCCTAAGGTTAAAACAGAAGAGGTGGAGAACACAGATCTGACCAGCAAGTGGACTATGAGCATGGTTGCTTGCTGGAACACTGACCACCCTTGTCCACCCTGGAGAATCTTGTTCCTCTTCTGTTATCCAAATTTTCCTAAAAAAAGAGAGAGAGAAATTTTTCAAAGGTATAGGTAAACTAGTTTTGCTTTATTATTTGGGCCGCTTGAAAGAAAATTCCACATTTTCCACCTTACTGACAATAGTAACTGGCATCACATTATTGTTCATATGGCAATTTCAAATCCATTATCTTATTTAAGTTTATTTAAAAGGTAAATTGTTAGTATTTTCCCATTCTTAATTTAAAAATGTGTCCACATGTCTTCAAATCATTCATGTTTCTCCAAACCCATTCCATGACCACCTTAGCTCTAGCCACTGTCCTGGTCTCTACTCCTGCCCCCAAAATTCTTTCTCCAAACTGTGGCTACAGCAATGGTTTGAAATCCCAAATCTGGTTGTGTTCCCCCCACACCAGCTATAAACCCTTTGCTAGCTCTGCCTGGCTTTCAGAATTGACCCAAACTCTCTGGCACTCAAGGCTCTTTCTCAAACTAGCCTGTATGTCCCTGCATCCTTGTCTCAGGCTGGCCCCACTTTCACCTTCTATTATGGAACTCCTTGCTGTTCCAGATGCATGCAAGAACCTCTGGGTCTCTGTTTATGTTTTCCCCTTTACCTTGAAAGCTGTCTTCCCTCATGCTACGTCACCTGGTTCCTCGAGGTATCAGTGTAGAAGTTGTTCTTTCCCAAATGCCTTCCTTTGCTCATCTTCCCCAGGAAAACATGTTTTCAAAGAACTCTTTAATTTTCTTCTCATAGCCCTCTCAGTGTGCTATCATTTCTTATTTACTAACTAGCGTTCTACACAGGACAGTAAATTCCTAGAGGACAGAGGTCGGTTCTTGTTCATCATGATATTCCCCATGGCCTGCACATTAGTTGGCATAAAGTGTTGTCAAAAGAATAAGAGAATGAGTGAGAGACAGCGAGTGAATGAGAGCGTGGATGAATCACACAGTCACTCAGAGAAGGAAGATTTGGAAATCTGTCTTGAAATGCTGCATTCTTTCTAATATTCATGTGATCTCCTTGGCTCATTTTTGGTTCATTACTTTTAGGATGCTAGTTTGGATAACCTGTAAGATTATTCATTAGATGGAGCTTAAGAGGTTCAAGCTTTACAAGACTCATTATTGGAATTCTTTCTACCTTTTCAGTAGATTTGCTTAACTTGCCTTCGGAGGGTCATGGAATCTGTAGGGACCTTCCTATTTTAGTTTATTAGACTTCTCTTTTTCCCTGATCACCATTAACTCTCTATTACCCATTCTTGTTTTGTTATTCCAAATCTTGAACCAAGATTCAATTTCCATTTAATCTGAGGACACTTTTCTAAAGCTACACAGATTCAGAATCCTTACAAGCTTAATTCCCCATATGATTTTCTAATTCAAATTATTTACTTGTTTGAACAATCCTTGACTTAATTCAAAAACTTTTATCAAGTAGGCCACCTATTATAATCCAGGCAAAATGCTAGGTATTTATTCCAGTTTGGGGACTGAGTTTGGTAATAATCATGCCACATCCCTAAATCCATGATCTCAAATGTCCAGTTATGAATGGTCCCAAAGTCTGTTGGAGATGAGCTTCTTTCCTCCTTTTCTGACTTTTACTGAATGTGTGATATTCAGTGGCTTACTTAACCTAATTATCCTCAGTCTCTTCATCTGTAAAATGATTACTACACTTTCATTCATGTAGAGAGTGTTTACTAAGTAACAACTGAGATAGTGGGTATCTTTTTCAATTTCCAGTAAAATATTTTCTCTGATCTGGAGGAATCAAGCCACAGTGATAGATGAGTAAGTCAGTGATTATTCTACAATGAAATGAGTACTAGGTAAGAATTTGCAAGGAATGCATGGGAAAACAGTGGCCACGCATCTAACAGGTTGAGGGGAAGTGGAGTCAAAAAAGAGTTTCCAGGCAGAGTCAATGCTTCATATGATTTCTGAAGGATGAAGAAGAGTTGAAGAGAGGAAGAAGAGAGCAAGGGAGAGACATTCCAGGCAGTGGTAAACATATATCTGAACAGTCTGAAGCATGATAATAGAATGATCCTTTTGGAAAAAATAAGTAGTTCAGGATAGAGCACAATAAAGCAAAACTTGTGAAGAAGATAGAAAAGAGAAGCCAGGGAGATAAGCGTAAAAACAAAAGAAAGCATGGTCCGATTAGCAGATCAGAAGGCTTCATTGTGAGGAAGAGGGAAGCACAGGCCTATTAGGAGAATCATTTGGAAATAGGGCAGCGTGGCGGTCAGAACCCAAGAGGTCCTCCTACATACACACTATAAAAATCCCCCTCCTGAGTGCAGGGGGACTTGTGAATGTGATAGGACTTCATGCCCGGGATTAGGTTACATTAAGCGGGAAAGGGAAGGAATTTTGCATATATAATTAGGATCTTAATCAGTTCATTTTGAGTTAATCAAAGGGGGGAATTATTCTGGATGGGCCTGACCTATTCAAGTGAGCCCTTTGAAAAAGAAGAGTCAGTGAGAGAGATTTCTCCTGCTGGCCTTGAGGAGGCAAAGGGCCATGCTGTGAAGCGCCTGTGGAGGGTCCTTCAGCTTCCACATGGCAAGGGCCTGAGAGTGACCTCCAGTAGCTGAGAGTGGTGCCTTACTAATGGCCACCAAGAAAATGAGAACTGCCATCCCACAACTGCGAGGAATTCTACCCACAGCATGCCTCAAATGAGACCACAGCCCCAGCCAACACATACCTTGATTTCAGCCAGGACCTACCTAACCTGTAACAGGACTCCTGATTTGTAGGAACTGTGAGAAAACAAATGTGTGTTGTTTCAAGTTGCTAACTGTGCGGGCATCTGTTACACAGCAATGGAAATCTAATCCAGGAGGCCATGGGAATCCTGTGCAAGGATGTTTTAGTGGAATGGTGAGAATGAAAATCAGATTATGTGTGTTGAGGAGCAAATAGAAGATGATGAATTTATGGTCGGTAGCAAAGAGTAAAATAAACACTTTCTCCTGAGGTGATGGAAGGAGCAGGTGTCTAATTGGAAAAGCAAGGGACAGAAAGGTGGAGAGATACTGAGTAATTCGGTTGAGCCTGTGGGAGAGTTTGGTTATAACAGATATACCATGCACACTGCAAGGGAACAATGGTAAGACGAGTGCAGGGAGTGGGTGGCAGGGTGTACAGAACACTGCTGGGGTTGAGAATGTGAGAAAGTATAGATAACTGAAAGGTTTTCAAAATTCAGCAATGACACAAGATGACAGAGGTTAGATATTTGATTCCATTAACTAGACTGTCAAAACTCTTACAGTAAATATAATGTTTTCAAGACAATGTAGGCAGAGGCAATAGGTGGTCTCTGAAGCTGGCTGATGTTCACTGTTTGGGGTCTAATGAGCAATCAGTGGCCTTTAGCTGGAACCTAAGAAGGCCCTTGGTGTGGGTTGGAAGGAGGTCCACATAGTGATGAAGATCAGGGGGGGATATGCGCTTAGACAACCAGAGTTCCTCTTCTGGCTATACCAGTTGTCCTTTACCCTGGACAAGTTACTTAACATTTTAAAGCCATATTTCCCTTATCTGTCTATGAAAGGGGAAAATAATAGTTAACAATGCCTATTGCTAAATATTGTAAGGATTCAATTAGATCATAAATCTCGTGATGCTTTGTAATACAATTACTTATTAGTATGTCTTATTCAATGGGCCAAATCTTTGTTCCCCAAGGTTCCCACACTGAGGGCTATTACGTATTTATTGAGATTACATCATAAGTGCTTCATAAATATTTGTGAAATGCATCTTGAATGAATAATAACACAGTAGCTGTGATGACTCTAAGAGCTCCATTTCTGAAAAATAGTAAGTGCTCAATAAAACTTAGCTGTCATTTGGAGTTGTTTTATGTCTCAGCAGATCGAAGCCACAGATGGAGTTGGTGGCATATCACACCAGAATCCGTGTGTGTGCAATACGTCCTCAGTTTTCCCGCCTTGACACAGATCACCTAGAGGGTGGGCTGAGCCCCTCTGGAAGTATGGTGCTTTCCTTTTTGCGGGCCTCTGCAAAACTTAGCTCTGAGTGAGGCTTCAGTAGCAATGTAAGGTCATGGCCCTCCAGGAACTTCTGAGGAATCCAGACAATTCTAAATTTAATATATTGGAACCTGGGAAAGTGGCACACAGCAGTACTTATTAAGACGGTAATTTCTTAGTGCCCTCTTGAATCTCTTTCTTTGTTTTCCTTCAAGTTTACCAATAGAACAGTAACGGGCAATCAACATAATTGGCTCAGCCTCAGAAATACACATAGCCCCGTTGGGCAAGACGAGTGCTGATATTTTTGTTTTAAAAACTATATATAGATATATATAGTGCTTTGCGGAACACTGGATATAAATAAAGAACTTTGCTGGGTGATATGGGAGACTAGAAAGAAGAAATATAAGACAAGCCTTGCTCTCAAAGTGCTGGAGCTATTCAGCTATTGTTTGGGGGATAAAATGATAGAAAAACGAGACATGACCTCTGCTCCCCAGGAGCTTACACAGTAAATAGACAGGACAATATAGCACAAGCAGCACGAGGAGCAAGGGCAGCAGGCATTGCAGAGCCCCGCGGTGGCGCTCAGCAGGCTGCCCCGGAGAAGGCAGGACTGCACTGTTTTCATCTGGGGAAGCTGGTATCTGGCGCAATGCTGGGCATGGTAAGAGCTTACAATTTATTTCTTATGTAACTAAGTGACTTCTGTTAAAATGAGAACTTGGTCGAGCTGGCAGTAGGCCTGGACCAGCACCAGAAAGCATCTACCCAGCGATGTTCCTGAGCGCTGGCTCTGGCTCCAGCTCTGTTTCTCCTCCAGAACTGTGGTGCTGTGAGAGTCTTTGCTGCCACGCTTGGGAAAGGTCACCTGGCAATGGCTGAACAGAGATTTTGACGTGGAAAAAGGCAGAGATGACTCTCTCGGAAAAGCGACTTTCCAAGCTGGAAGGGAGTGGGTGCCCTGCTCCCTGTGGTGACTGAAGACTGAGCATATCACCAGCAGCTGTTCAGAGACAAGAAAGGCAACTTCATTCAAAAGCCATCATAATTTGGCGAGGTGTGCTCCAATCAGTAGCCTTCCTAATGCATGTAATTGTTATGCAAATAAGCCGCAGCACGTTACCCAGGCTGGGAACAGGAGTATCAACTCCCAGATTTACAAGGGCCCAGGGGCCCAAGGAAATTGGCATGCACCCCACCTTGTGGGGGGGCGGTCAGCCGAGCTGTCTGGATGCTGGGCTTAGGGTGAACTCGTTTATTAAAGCTGACCATTGGAGTGAAACTGATGCTTTAAAAAGTGAAAATATTTGGGGCCGCCTGGTGGCGCAGCGGTTTAGTCCGCGCTTGGCAGCCCGGGGTTCGCGAGTTCGGATCCCGGGCACCCGCAGACGCACTGCCTGTTAGCCATGCCGTGGTGGCGTCCCATATAAAGTGGAGGAAGATGGGCACGGATGTTAGCCCAGGGCCAGTCTTCCTCAGCAAAAAGGGGAGGATTGGCAACAGATGTTAGCTCAGGGCTGGTCTTCCCCACAAAAAAAAAAAAAAAGTGAAAATATTTGAGTTTAATATCCAAGGGCTGCATTTTTACTTTCTGCCTGCAAATATCAGAAACGGAATATTAAAACTGGGCAAGGTTTCGGGATTGCCAGGCATCCAAACCCCGTATATTGTGGAGGAGGACTGAGTCCAGAGCAGTGAAATGACTTGTTCAAAGAACCCAGCTGTCTTGCCTCCAAGTTCAGGGTAATGTTATACCATCCGCCACTGTTCCTTCAACTTGTGTAGCTACAACACTTCTTTTTTTTTAAGCCTTATGCCTTTTCTTCTCTCTTTTTTTACCTTCTCTTTCTTTGTCCAACAAATTCCTCCTATAAAGGATTTATGAAGATCACTGGACAGATGAGAAATTTTATTTTATTCTCAAGAAGCTGCAGTCTAATATTGTGAATGAGACAAACACCCACGTAACTGCAACCTAAGCAGAGTAAGGAGGTAGAGAAAGGCAGAGCAGTCCAGAGGAGAGAGTGTCCCCACACGTGGGAGTAATGGAAAAGCTTCCCAGGGTAGGTGATGTTTGGAAGAATCTTTAAAGGAGCTTAACAGAGACGAGGAAGGGAGAGGAGAAGCTGGAGCTGGGGGGAGTGGGAGCAGCAGAGGCGGAGGACACCGGGGCCTGCAGGAGGAGCCCCAGCCGCGGGAGCTGCCCCGAGGATGGGAAGGTGCCCAGCAGAGGGAGGGAAGTTGAAAAGCGCGCGTTAGAGCTTCCCTGAGCCCGGCAGAACACGACATGGCGGAAGGAGCCCGGCTTAGCGGCGAGACGCTTGTGTTCGACCTCACCTCCACCAGTGCCCGGATGTGTGATCTTGCCCAAATAACTAAACCTCTAAAGCTTGATTTTTTTTTTCTCCTGACGAGGCTGTTGTGAAGATAAAATATGACGAAAACACGAAATACCTAACACAGTACCTAGCACTTGATATGTGTTAACTAAAGATGAGTTTCCATTTGTTTCTTTTTTACCTTGGTTTGGAAACTTAGAATTATCATTGAACCCTGACTTAGCTCTCAGGGTTTTCTGTCGGTTCTTACTTGGTGGTGTCACTTATTTTTACCTTTAACCCTCTTTCTAGAATTAGCCAAGTCCAAGTTCACCTCATAAACCAGGACTGTAATAATTGCTGTCTTTTCTTTCCCTTTTAAAAATATCTCTTCTCTAATTATCCTTACATGTAACTGTCAGATTAATTTTCCTTAAACACTTCTTCAGCCAATAGTCAATTGTTAACTCTTTATAAATGTGCAGTGGTTCCTGTTTGTGTTCGTCATATCAAACCCACATTCCTCCCTCAGGCAATCAGGGCCCTTCCCCTCCAGCCCACCTTCCCCTCCTGCTCCCCGCAGGTCTCCTCTAGGATTGTGTCAGGCCACTTGCAGTTTTGTCCTCAGATATAAGGAACACATACACGTCTATTTTCCTCTACCGCCTTCCCCCTTCATCTACTAATCCAGACAGGATTGGCCAGAGAGGGCCGGTCTCTGTCGACTTCGGCTTTGCCATAACCACAGTGTGGCCTGGCCACACCGCAACATCACACGGTTAGATACAACAGACTTTGTCCTCCTCATTCCACTACGCCGTGTCTGTCCGATGGCTGCCATGGGACTGAACGCACTTTCAAGACTAACACCCTTTCGGTTCCTTGTGTACCCTCCCTTGCGCCTAGCACTGTGCAGGGCATAAAAAATGCCTATTATATGCTTCTGAAATAAAGTCACCATATACCTCAAAATTCACAGCAGACTTTCCTTTCTTGCGCAAAGGGACATAGTAAATTGAAGGGAAATCCTCGAGCCTATTTTCTCAGCTCCAGACAGAGTTCGAGGATGTTTCATTTACCAAATGATCTCTTGCCTGTGAACTGAACAGAGATGGCCCAGAAACCACCAAGGGAGAATAGAGATGGAAACGTACATGCTTGTTCTTAGAGTCAATTTTCTGACTATATTATGCACTTAAAAATTAAATTGCTAAAGGCACTTCAAGTGCATTCCTTGTTAACACTTCATTATAAGATACTTATCAGTAATAAGAGAGCCTGTGTTTTTTTAAGAAAGTAAGAAATACTTAGAACAAATAAAAACACCTTGCTTTGTTCCCATTCCTAGAACTATTTTGTTCTAGGGGAAACAAGTAATTTCTAGGTGAACGGATTAAAGATGTCCAACTATTATTAATAGAGTATTTTAAATCATAACATAACATGCCAAATTTTTCTTTAATTCTTCTTACAGACATTTAATATAAACTTGTAATTAAGAGAGTAAAGGGAGTTTCTTGCTGACATTGTATGTTAATTTTTGATTATCCAGGTAAGATCTCTCTCCAGCTTTCTTTTCCTACTTCTGGATCATAGCTAGAGGTTGGTGAGACCTCAAGAAATACTCCGTCTGCTCACAGATCTAGGCTCTACTCAGCACCCATCTTCTCTTCCTTTGTCCCCTCACAAAGTTCGTGAAAGAGAGGGGCTATATTTGCCATTCAGATTTCTTTGTCTCCCATTCTCCTGTCAAAGCTCTGTACTGTGGCTGCTGCCTTCTCTGCTCAACTGAAACGTATTTCCTTGAAGTCACCAACATCTTCCCAAAATCCAGACTCAAGGTGCAGTGGTTAGCTTTTCTCTTACATAGAGTCTTTTTTTTTTTTTTTTTTGGTGAGGAAGACCAGCCCTGAGCTAACATCCGTTGCTAATCCTCCTCTTTTTGCTGAGGAAGACTGGCCCTGGGCTAACATCGTGCCCATCTTCCTCTACTTTATATGGGACGCCGCCACGGCGTGGCTGACAGGCAGTGCGTCGGCGGGCGCCCGGGATCCGAACCCGCGAACCCTGGGCTGCCAAGCGCGGACGAAACCGCTGCGCCACCGGGCTGGCCCCTCTCTTACATAGAGTCTTAATGACATTTAACAATATGGCTAAATCTTGTGTTTCAAAACTCTGCACTGTTTGATCCGATCCTGCGTAACCAATTTTCTTCCCACCATCATAATCCTCCTGCCTCCTCCATTAGCTTCCCTTCCTTCTCACTTCTTTCAAATATGGTTTCTCCCTCTCTAAGCTTCTCCTGCTTAGACACATCCACTCCCACGGGCTCAGTGTTGCTTACATTCTAACGTCTGTCAAGCCTATGTATCCAAGTCCCACGTTTTTCTTTAGTGCTAGCGATATTAAGGAGGCTTTTGTTCTAGTGTATAGTTTTGTTCTATGTACTCATAAATACATAAAGGAAAATACAGTATGCTACATGGCAATATGCACTCTAAAAATAAAGCTGGGAAAGGGTGAGAGACCGTGGGAAGGGGGGCCTCACAGTCAGAGAAATGACATTCAGAAGCTGATGTTGGAATGGAAACCTCGTGACAGAGCTGGTCATGTCGATGTTTGGAGGAAGAGCTTCTCATGAAGGTGGAGCTGCAGCCCCAAATGCCTGAAGGCACGAGTGTGCCTGGCCTGGCTAAGTAACAAGGCAGTATTGCTAAACTGGAGTTGTGTGGTAGGAGGAAGGTCAGAGGGGATAAGGAGCCAGATCATGCAAGGCTGTGCACTAGGAGTGAGATGGGGTCAGAGCAGGGTTTATAACAAAAGAGTGACGTGATCTGACTTGTCTTAGACTGTTCCTACTGCTGTTCTGAGAATCCATCATATGGCAGACAGTGCAGAAGCAAAGGGACCATCCAGAGGCTGTCATAATGATCTAGGGGAGAGATGAAAATGTTTTAGAGCAGGTCGATATCAGTGGAGGTGGTCAGAAGGGATGGGATTCTGATTGTATTTTGAAGGTAGATCTGATAGTATTTGCTGATAGATTGGGTGTAAAATGTGAGAGAATGATTCCAAAGTTTTGACCTTGAACAACCGAAAAGATCAAGTTGACATTCACTGAGATGTGAAACATGTGGGAGACGGAAATTTGAAATGAGAGAAGATAAGGAGTTTGGGTTTGGACACATCAAATTTGAGACGTCTACTTGAAATCCAAATAGAGAGGGTAGGTAAGCAGAAGAACGTTCAATTCTGGAATTCAGAGAAAGATAAAGATATATCAAATTTGAGCCAAATGCATATAATTTGAGTCATTAGCATAGCAATGATACTTACAGCTGTAGGACTAAATAAGATCTCCGAGAGAGGATGTAAATACAGAATAACAGAGGTTCAAGGCCCGACTCCTTCTCCCTCACCCCGAATATCTCCTTAGTTAAAAGCCTTGCCAATTTGATCCCAGAAATATCTTTTATTAAAGACTTCTCCAGAGCCACAAGCTGCACACCTCCAGGAGCACCACTCACACACACACATTGTAACCTATTTAAATGGAACCTCTCTGAAACACAACCACTCACTGAAGAGCACCTATTTTGCAACAGTGCTTTACAGCCAGTTGATTTTAAGCTCTTGTCATTTTAATGGCAAAGTCCTCCTGATTGGTTTCCCCGGTACCCATCTATTCTCTCCACTGTGACATCAGAGTAACTGTTTTAACCAAAATCTGATCATGCCACTGCTTTCTTAAAAACCTTGTGGCTTCTTGCTTATTAGAGGTTAAAGGTCAAGTTCTTTTAAAACCTTCCCAAGATTGGCTCAATTTCCCTACCTTGATCTCCTACCTGACCACTCATTTTTCATCAGCTACTGGCATTTCTTTGTACCACCTCTTCTCTGAAGGTGATGTCCCATCTGCCAAGGTCAGACAGGAGTCCTAGTTATCCCTCCTGCATCCAGCATTCATTTCTGCCTCCACCAGTCTGACAATGCTGTTCCTTCTCTTTCCTCTGTGTCTCTCCAAGTCCACAAAGCATTTTCAGCTCAGCTCAGCTCCTAAGTCTTCTGCCAGGACGTCCATGTGTACTCTGGCCCATTTCAGCTCTTAATCAATCGTGTATCATCTCATGATGTCCTCCTGTGACTGAGTGCACATCTTATCTCTCCAATGAGATTATAAGCTCCTTTAGGGCAAGAAACTGTGTCATATTTCTTTCTATTCACCATAGCATTAAGTGGCAGAGAGGTATCTTAATAAATACTTTTGAGTTGAATTAAATATATTGAATCTGCTTCCTATTTTAACAAGTTCACAGATCAGGTGACTCACCAAAGACTCCTATACATGCTCTACATAATTCTGTCTGCCAGTTGTTATTGGGTACAGCAGCTCCCTCTGCTCCTAAATATCTCTTTTTTATATTTACAATTGAAGGAGTAGATAACACAGCTTCTGCCAAAGTGTATTTATAAGACTATGAAAAAATATGGCCACATGAGCCTGAATGTGTGACTTCATGCATCGTGAGTGTGGTACATGGTTTCTTGTGATTTGGGAAATGCAGTATGAATAGATAGCTGTCTATGAGCTAAATCTAGAAGGAAGCTGGCCCTGTTCCAGATTCTGGGTATTCTGGGTTATTATTTGTTTGTTACTGACACAGATAAGAATTTGGCTCAGAGATCCAACCCAGAAAGAGAAAGATCTTCCTTAGGAGTTTAGGGCAGGGGGAACAAAGCAGCTATAAATAGCTTAGCAATCAGTGCTTTCTATTTTGAATAAGTGTTTCCAACAAGCAAAAACACAAAGCCCTTCATAAACAAAAATAACTAACATCCATTGAGCCTCACAATTTACAAAACACTTTCACATTTATTATTTTGTTAGATTTACCAACTACCTTGCAAATAGATAATGAGGAAAGATGATAATCCCACTTCTATAAATAAGAGGATTAAAGTCCTTAGATACTGAGAGACTGGTCCAGTGTCACTCAGGCAAGGAATAGAAGGGCAAGGGTATGAGACAAGGGTGTTCAGAGTCAATATCCAGTGCTTTCTGCAATGTATTCACTGCTCCCAAGATGATGGAAATTTCAAGAAGTTTAGATGGCTTCGTCTAAATATTCTGCCTCTTCTCCCCCCACTCCCTTTTGAAATAAGGAATTCCATGGAGACACTGTCACTCATTCATTTATTTGGCAGCAAACTGAGAGCAATCCTTTTTTTTTTTTTTGAACTTTAAAAGGTAATTTAATAAATAAATGAAAAATAAACTGAGAAGAGTAGCTGAACCAGGTCTTATGTTTCTAATAGAATCATAAATGCCAGAAAGTGCTGGGAATGATTTATTATCCTGTTATTATAAGTGACTGGGAAGCTTTCAATGGAGTTCTTACTAATTTCTAGCAGCTGCATTAAATCAGAAACTCTACCAGCTATTATAAAATCGTCATCCCATTTTTCCACAAATCAACTTGAACACCTGAGGGGAATTTGGAGCTGTTTGTTACTATATGTGCTAACCTCACCCTCGGCCTCCCAAAAGGAAATAAACACAAGTCAGAGGTGGCATGATACTAGTCACATCAACTGTTAAGGTTTGAAAAATAACTGTTGACTTGTTATAGAAGATATTCTTGGTGGAAGAAATAGCTTTCTTCACAAATGCCACTTTGTTAAGAGAAAAGGAGCTGAGACATCATCAAATGTTTGTTTTGAAATTGAGCTCTCTCTTAGCTTCATTATACCCAGGCTTATACCCAAATCCAGCAGCTGTCCACCCCTTGTATTAACAGGACAAGTAACCAACTACATACAAATCTACTGGAAATAGCTGGCACCTCTACCCTTCATTCTGATTTTCACAATAGAATATACCTCCAAGGACACACTCTCTCATCTCCACATAAGTAACACCTTGTACTAGGCAAATAGCAAGAGTCAGAAGCAGATATCACTAAATATTTGAATGTAACTTTTCTCTCATGTATCAGGAGATAGCTAAGTATGTATGACTTAAGTACAACCTGATGGAGGAAGCCAGGAGAGGCCACTACCTAGAAGATATGCCTACAATGTTGGGGTAAATCCTGGGTAGGGGACGCAGAGTGAGAGGAAGAGAGCCAGCTGCTGGTAACAGGAAATGTCTAACTAGGTAGAAAAAAGTTGAATTTTCAGAGAAATACATTTTACAGGACTTCATAATGCAATGGATGTGGAAAGTGTGGTTTCTTGCTTGAAAACCAGGCTGGAGGAATTGGGTAAAATGAGGGAATCTTAAAAGTTATATTTTTTATGATGAGTTTATGTGCCTACATGCTCACCTTATATGCTCCCAACTAATTGTCTTTGTACATGCTATTTTCTCTGCTTCAAATTATTTTCCTTTAAAACTTCACATGGTTCAATTCCTCACTTTGTTTTGATCAACAGTCACTTCATCAGAGAGGACTCCGATAATCATAGAATTTAAAATAGAACTTCCATCTCTTGTTATTCTGTTACCCTGCTTTATTTTTCTTCATTGCACTTATCATTTCCTATCTTTGTATTTATTTTTATCTTTTATTTATTTATTGTTTATCAACTCAGTGCATGCCACATTAATTTTGATGAGGCAATGACATTGTGTATTTCTTCACTTCTGTATTACCAATACCTACCTCATGGTAGGTGCTCAGTAACTGTTGAAAGAGTGAATGAGTCCTAGAAGCAATGTTAAAATGGCAGTTGTAAATATAGGTAGAGGGCTCCAGGTTTAAGAGATAAGTTAGTGAGTTATTATCATATAAGTAATCATTGAAGCCATAGGCTCTGGAGAAAGTATAGAGTAAAAAGATAAAAGGGCCTTGGACAGAGCCTTGAAGACTTCCATCATTCAAAACCTAAGTGGCAGGAGATGAGCTTAGAATGAAAACAAAGAAGAAACGGACTTAGAGGTAGAAGGAAATCAAGAGAAAGTAGTGTATATAGGAGGAGAAAGTGTTGAAAGACAGAGAGAGGTCAAGAAAGTGAAGATATGAGAATGTCCAGTGGACACAGTATTATTGAGATCACTGGTGACCACAGGAAGAACTGCTTTGTTGGAGTGATGAATTAAAGGCTGCACTGGTGTGTGTAGAAGTGTGTTTGGGAGATGAGAAATGGGAAAGAGCATTTTTGGAAAACTCTTTAAGATACTTGGTTGAAATGAGAAAAAGAATAATAGAGAAATAGTTGGAAGAAGATGAAGGTCCAGGTAAGTTTTTTTACCTGAGTTTAATTTTCCATATATCTAAAAGCCAATGGGAAGGATAAACCTGAGATAGTGAGGCTGAATATATAATACATCTAGGCAGTGGTAGAATAATTTTCCTGAGGAATCAAGATGAATGAAATCCAAAGCATGGGTAGAGTCACTGGTCAATATATGAAGAGAGACTGCTTCTCCATAGTAACTAGAGGGAGAAGAATCCAGATGTAGACAAGTTTGGGTGCTTGGTAAGAAGAGGTTAGGGCATTCCATTTCGTGGTGTCTCTTTTTCTCTAAATTAGGTGATCGTCTGCTGAGAGCAAGGGGAGATGAGTAGGAATCCAAAGGATTGAGATAAATGGAGAAGGCGAAAAAGCCATTGGAAATAGCAGTATGAGTTGACCAATGGATAGTAGAAAAATTATAGGATAGTATTTAGGGGCCAGTTGACTTTGGTGAGCATGAGCTTATAAAGGAATCATTCTTCCCATTGGCTCCTTAACTGTGACTGACTTCTCAGGTGCAGGCTCAGAGAAAGCAGAAAGCTGGGTTCGTCCAGGGTTGGAATTTGGTGAAAAGGTTGTGACAAAGAGAGTAATGAACAAGGGAGTTTAAGGTGTTTGTCCAGTTGGAGTAATGGAATAATAATGTGAAATTCAAGCTGTTTAGGAGGGTTTAGGAGGGATGTGAAGAGAGTGGAGTTCTTAGGAACTGAGAGAAAAACAGAGCAGTCAATTGTCAGGAAGTCCCAAAGTAGTCAAAGATACATTGTAGTGGGAATAATTGGACAAGCACCTGGAAGGAGAGGAGATTGTTTTGTAAGCATGAGATATTTGAATAAGTGATCTGGGGGTAGGTTGGTGATTATATTTTCTGATAAGGCCTGCTTGCTCAGAGCCAGGATAACATCATGCACTCCATAAAATCCCTAGAACGAGGACAACATTTGTCTTACAATCTAGGCCAGTATTGAGCCCAAAGTGGGGATGAAGAGGCCTCCTCCATGAGCAGAAAACAGTTGCCAAGGCAGGCTCTGGCACTAGCAAACAAGTTGATTAAAAACAAACAAGCAACAAACACAAAACTATCATATTTTCTGACACTACTAGGGGCAGAGAGATGCTGGAGGTTGAGTGCCAGGAGTGGGCTTTGTGAGGTGCTTCTTAGACCTGGGTACACCCATGCTTCCTGATCTGCTGTTCCAGCTGGCAGGCAGCTCTAGGGAGGGAATGGTGGTCTTTTCCATCAAAAATATTATGTACCAAAGGTAAGCAACCTCTGGTCTTTGGTATGAGTATTCAGTGCCTCAAGCAGAGAGAGAAGAGGGCTACAGTTTCCCAAGAAGCCTGCAGAACTCATTGAGAACCAGGAAGAGCCTGTTTCCAGTTCTGTTTTTGTTCAGCAGCAAACAGAGCCACTTGTCGGGCTGATGGTGCTTGCCCATTGCACTGCAGCAATGGTTTGAAAGAGGGTAGAGGGAAATGGAGGAAAAAGACATTAAAAGGAAAATGTCACCATTTTCAAATGCCATATTATTTGACAGTTTCTCTTTATGTTGCAACAGCTGCTTAACATGACAAATGATGGCTTTAATAAAAATGCACACAAGGAGATCAGCACCAGAAAATGAATAATGGAGCTTTCTATCCTGACATGTTGTGGAACATATTCACTCAGCAATGAATAGGACCTTGGGAACTGTGTGTTGCCAGTTGCTTTCAGACAACCCCTGGTAGATGGTTGGCCCTTGTGTCAGTCAGGTTTCAGCTGCAGAACGCAGAATGCGTTGCAACTGGTTTTAGCAGAGAAGTATTTAGTGTCAAGCATTAAATGGCTTGCCCATTCACTGAGAGGGTTGACAAGACAGACTGAACTTTCAGAAAGCCACACCACAGAATTGGGGCCACAACAGATCTTGTTTTACAAGCAAGAAGCTACCACCTCTCCCAATCAAAGCCACCCAAATCAGGAAGCCACTACTGTCAGAAAACTGCTACCCTTGGGAAGCTGCCTTGACCAGGAAGCTACACCATGCCTATCTAGGTGATCAGCACCAACACGGATTTCCTTTTCCCTGTCTCTGGGTACTTGAGACAAGTACTTGGGACCTTGGACTCATGCTAATGTTGCCCCAGAAAAAGCAAGTGCCTTTACGATAATGTTTGCCAAGAGGAATAATGGCAGTGGCAGCAGCACGATGGCTCTTGTACAAGTAATTGAAGTACAGTAAGTTATACATGAGGTGTGGGGGCTGGGTTGGGGCTGGCAAGACTTGGTGGTTTTAGAATCCCACAAATCCAGATCTGGGAATAGATGATAAATTCAATATTAGTGTATGTGAGAGGAGGTGGGATAGTGAGCAAAGAAGAGAGTGGGAAATGTGAGAGTGTAATGATGAAGCAGCCTGTCCTCAGCCCCGGTCTGCAGTGGACAGGGCCTCCCTGGAGTTTCATTAACCACGTGTCTTCACACTTCACTTACCATCTTGTCACTTCCATACAGTCACATAAGGGGAGAAAGGGCTTAGCCATTGAAAGTTCCACAAAGGGACCATTCCAACACACTGTTCAGAGTTAGATGCACCAAGTCAAGAAAAGCTACAATGCAATGTACAACACTACAGAAAAACAGGGAATGGGGTGGGGCAAACATATGGGCCTCATTGGAATCATCTGAAAAAGGCAGTATTTGCAGGGGGCTTGAGGGCTTGCTCATGACACTGATAAAGTCATGAAGGTCAGTGATTGTTTGTTTTAGCATGTTAGGAACCTAAGTATTAGTTACCAAAATGGAACAAAATAGGAAAAAAAAATGGTACAGCAAACTACATGCCAGCCATTGGGGAGTTTTACTCGATATTTACCTATCACCTATTATGCACAAGTTATTATAATAAGCAATATAATATCTTGTCTGTGTTCTCAAGGGAATTAAGACCTTCATTGATCTTGTCGGAGCCATTACCAGGAGGAAGTTAAAGGATAGAATTTTTCAGCTTGTCTTTTTTCTCAACATCTAGAAGAAAAGGCTTCTTTACTATAGCTGGTCCCTATGCGTACAGGGTTAAAAGCCCTATTGTACTCTGCTGTGAGGAATAGAAAGTAAAATAAAGAGTGTGTCACTGTAGCCAAGGAGGTGATAGCCTACTCGAGGAGCTAGAACACACCAGGAAAATGGTGGTTCACGTTGTAATTGGTAAAGCCTTAGTGGGACAGAGGACACAAAAGTAGTGAATTTCTAACTGCCAAAGGGAAGGCACGCAGAGCGAACGCTGTAGTACATGAGCGAAGTGAAAAGTCACTGCAGTTTGAGGTGCTGGAGGACAATTTTATAGTGGAGGCAAGGTTTTCCTAAATCTTGAAGGAAGGGCTGAATTGGCTGTGATAGAAAAGAAGAGTAAGATTATTCTGACTAGGAGAAATAGCACAGGAAAAAACATATTTTAGGGACAACATGTGATGTTTGACTGGAATGAGGGTTTATATTTATAGGATGCTCATGGGAAAATGATTTCATTAAAAATAAAACTTTCAAAAGCTAGAAAAAAGGTAGGGTTCTTATTATAAAATAGCCATGAATATCAAGATAAATAATTTGAAATATATTCTGTAGGCACTGGGGATATTGACATCACAAAAGAGATAATAAGCTTGATATTGTCGAGAATCAAGTGTATATAATTCTGAAATATTTGGGACGATGATAGCAACTTAATCTCCTTTTAAACTGAAGCAAGAACTAGTTTTTAAAAAATATTTATCCACTTTGTATTTTTATGTGTATGTTCTCTATATTAAAACACATCCTCCCCAAAAGAGTACTTATTTTTCAGGCAAAGCATCTGCAAATATGAATAAAATATTTTGTATGTGCTTCTATAGATATATCTTGAGGATATTCAAATGTAAGAAAATCTGAAAGGGAAAAAATGTGTTTTGAAACCATAAGATAGATGTGTGAGAAGAAGGTGACTTGATGTGCCTGGTCCCTCAAGATGGAAGTTGAAGGAACACAAAGATCTGGAAACCATAAAAAGGGAAATGACCAAGTCACTAAACAAATAAACAAGCAAACAATTAAGTCCTGGGGAGGGGGGAGGGGGAATCAATCTCTAGAGTTGCTACAATATATTGTCTGAAATATCTAGTTTTCAACAAAAAAATTATGAGACATGAAAAAAATCAGTAAAGTGTGACCCATACAAGGAAAACATGCAGGCAACAGAAACTGTCTGTGAGAGGACTCAGATGTTATATTTAATATAGATTTCAAAGCAGCCATTATAAAAATGTTTTAAAAAATTAAAGGAAACCATGGTAAAAGAAGGAAAGAAAAGTATTATGACAATGTCTAATCAAATAGAGAATGTAAATAAAGATAAAAATTTTAAGAGAAGAAGAACCACATAGTAATGCTGTAATTGAAAACTCTAAAAACTGAAATGAAAAATTCACTAAAAGAACTCAACAGTAGATTTCAACTAGCAAAAAAGAGAGAACCATTGAACTTGAATAAAGATTGATAGAAATATGCAATCTGAAACACAGAAAATATAAAGAAAAATGAAAAGAACCTTAAAGAAATGTGAGATACCATTAAGCATATCAACATGCATAAAGTGGGAGTCCCAGAAGGAGAGGAGAGAGAGAAAGAAGCAGAAAAAAATATATATGTTAGAAGACATAGTGGCTGAAAACTTCAAATACTGGATGAAAAACATTAATCTATATATCCAATAAGTTCAATAAACTCCAACTGGAATTAATATAAACAGACCCACACCCAAACACATCATAATAAAAATGTTGAAAAACAGACAAAGAAAAAATCTTGAAAGCAGCAAGAGAAAAGTGACTCATCGCACACAAGAAACCCCAATAAGATTAACATATGACTTTTCATTAAAAACAATGAAGGCCAGAAGGCAGTAGGATGACATATTCAAGATGCTTTGAAAAAAAGTCAACCAAAAATCTTATCTCCAGCAAAAGTAACATTCAAAAATAAAATTGAAATAGACATTCCTAGATAAACAAAAAACTGTGAGAATTCATTGTGTGCAAATTGCCTTACAAGAAATACTAAAGGATGACTCCAGACAGTAGAGCAAATCCACACACAAAAAAACAAGCATCACTGAAAAATGTAATTAGGTAATTATAAAAAATAGTATAAATGCCCATGCCTTCTTTCTTCTATTAACTGGTTTAAAAAGCTTTTGTATAAAACAATATTTATGCAATTATTTTATTGTGTCCATGCATATAAAAATGTAACATTTTTGACAATAATAGCATAAGAGGTAGGTGGGAGCAAAGCTGTATTGGAGTAAGGAAATGAGACCAGGCAGTAACTCAAATCCACAAGAAAAAATA
The DNA here is from genome assembly GCA_031878705.1 of Tapirus indicus. NCBI lineage: Eukaryota > Metazoa > Chordata > Mammalia > Perissodactyla > Tapiridae > Tapirus > Tapirus indicus. Next base: position 81,749,229 of record CM062924.1, on the reverse strand, counting down.
AAGAGAACAATTTAGTAAGCAAAATGGCTAACACAACAAACTCTATAAATGTATACATGCTCTCCTTTCTTCTCTCAGCTCCTATAAAGTCATAAAATTAATTAAAATAATAATTTATGACAATGTATTGTTGGGTTGTAACATATGCAGATGTAATATGTGTAAGAATAATAACACAAAAAGTGGGAAGAGGGAATAGAGCTGTATAGGAATAATGTTTATATATCTCACTGGAATTAAGTTAGCATAAATTTGAAGTGGAGTCTGATAAGTTAAGGTGTATATGGTAAGCTCTAGAGCAACCACTAACAAAATATGTTCAAAAACTAGAGTGAAAATCATTAAAGGAATTAAAATATTACACTAGAAAATATTCACTTAATGCAAAATAAAGTGGTAACAGATGAATAGAAAACAAAAACCACAAGAGACATATAGAAAACAAAAAAATAAATCTAATTATATCAATAATAACATTAAATGTGAATTGATTAAACAATCCAATCAAAAGGCAGAGATTGTTAGATTGTATGAAACAATGAGATACAACTATATTCTATCTATGGGAGAGACAAGTTGGATATAAATGGATTGAAAGTAAAAAGATGGAAAAGATATACCATGCAAACAGAAATTAAAAAAGTGGAGTGGCTATACCACAAAAAAGACTTTAAAACAGAAAAATTTACTGCAGATTGAGGGACATTTTATAATGATAAAAGGGTCAATCTACGAGGAAGATGTAAAAAATTGTAAACATATATGCACCTAACAACAGAGTAACAGAATACAGGATGCAAAAACTGACATAATTGGATGGAGAAATAAGCAATTCAACAGTAATAGTTGGAGACTTTAATAATCCACTCTCAATAATAGGTATAAAACTAGGCAAAAGATCAACAAAGAAAGAGAAGACGTGAACAACACTATAAACCAAACTGAAGCAATAGACATCTGTGGAACACTCCACTCAACAACAGCAGAATGCAGATTACTCTCAAGTATACCCAGAACATTCTCCAGAATACATCATATGCTAGGCCATAAAACAAGCTTTCATAAATTTTAAAGGATTGAAATCATACCTAACCATAGTGAAGTAAAAATAGAAATCAATAACAGAAATAAATTTGGGAAATTCACAAATACATGGAAATGTGCACACCCTTAAATAACCAATGGAATCAAAGAAGAAGTCACAAGGGAAATTAGAAAATACTTTGAGATGAATGAAAATTAGGAGACAACGTAGAAAAAATATGGGATGCGGCTAATACATTGCCTAGAGGTAAATTTATAGGTGTAAAAACCTACATTTAAAAAAAGGAAAAACATCAAATGAATAATCTAACCTTCCACTTTAAGACAGTGGAAAAGAATAGTAAACTCAACCTCAAGCAAGCAGAAAAAAGAAATAATAAAGGTTACAGTCAAAGTTAGTGAAATAAATAATAAAAAAGTAATAGAGAAAATTAATGAAGCTAAAAGTTGTTCTTTGAAAGCATCAACAAAATAGACAAAACTTTAAGTAGACTGAATAAGAAAAAAAATAGAGAAGACTCCAATTACTAAAATCAGAAATAAAACATGATTAACGATCTCACAGAAATAAGGTACATAACTAATTATCTCACAGAAATAAGAATTGTAAGAGAATATTATTACCAATTGTATGGCAATAAATTAGATAACTTAGATGAAATAGACAAATTTTCAGTAAGACACAAACTACTGACATTGACTCAAGAGGAAATAGAAAACCTGAATAGACAAGTAAAGAAATTGAATTAGTAATTTTAAAACTTCTCACAAAGAAAAGCCCAGGACAGGATGACTTCACTGGTGAACGCTACCAAACACTTAAAGAAGAATTAATACCACTTCTTCACAAACTCTTTCAGAAAAATAGAAGAGGGGGAACATTCCTTAACTCATCCCATTAGGCCAAAATCAATTAATATAATGCACCAAATCAATGGAATAAAAGAAAAAGACTACAGAATTATTTTAATAGAGTCAGAAAAAGCATTTGACAAAATCCAATACTCTTCATGATAAAAACATTCAATAAATTAGTAATAGAAAGAAACTTCTTTAACTTTTTAAAGGACATCTACAAAACACCTAGAGCTAACATCATATTTAATGGTAAAAAAGACTGAATGTTTTCTCCATCAGGTCACGAAGAAGACAAGGATGTCTGCTTTTACCATTTTTATTCAACATTTTACTGGACATTCCAGACAGAGAAATTGGTGAAGGAAAAGAAATAAAAGTCATCCATATTGGAAAGAAAGTAGTAAGATTATCTCTTTTTACAGATAACATCATCTTATATAAAATATCCTAAGGAATTCACTAAAAAACTAAAAGATTAGTTAAAAGATTAGCAAAGTTGCAGGATGTAAGATTAATATACAAAAAAATTTATACTTCTTTACACTACTAATGAATAATCCAAAAATGAAATTAAGAAAACAATTTCATTTATAAAAGCAAAACAATAATAAAATACTTAGGAATAAATTTAGCATATGAGTACAAATTTACAACAATTTACTCTCAAAACTACAAAACTCTTAAAAGAAAAAGAAGACCTGTATAAATGGAAGGACATCCCATGTTCATGGATTAGAAGGCTTAATATTGTTAACATGATAATACTCTCCAAATTGATCTACAGATTCGATGCAATCCATATCAAAATCTTAGCTGGCTTCTTTACAGAAGCTGACAGGCTGATCCTAAAATTCACATAAAAATTCAAGAGACTCAGAATAGCCAAAACAGTCTTGAAGAAGAATAAAGCTGGAGTATTCACACTTCGCAATTTCAAAACTTACTACAAATCTACAGTAATAAAGACAATGTGGTACTGGCATAAGAATAGACATATAGATCAATGAAATAGAATAAAGCATTCAGAAATAAACCCTCATGTTTACATGCACATGATTTTTATAAAGGTGCAAAACATATTCTCTATAAAAAATGGTGCTGGGAAAACTGGATATCTACATGCAACAGAATGAAATTGGTCCCTTTGCTTTATACCATATATACTTCATACAATATATACTTTATACCAAATAATCTCAAAATGGATCAAGGACCTACATATAAGAGGTAAAACTATTAAACTCTTAGAAGAAAATATAGGAGTAAATCTTCATGACCTTAGTTTAGGCAACACCTTCTTAGATATGACAGCTAAGTAGTATGGTCTTTCTTTTTGGGGCAATGAAAATATTCTAAAATTTATTGTGGTGATAGTTGCACTACTTTTTGAATATAATAATAACCATTGAATTGTATGGTATGTGAATTGTATCTCAATAAAGTTATGTGTGTGTGTAGAGGAAGAAAGAGAGAGGGAAAGAAGGAGGGAGGAGAGGTGAGAGGGAGAGACAGAGAGAGAGAGGAATGTGAGAGTGATGTGAAACAAGGAGTATGAAGAGTGTCTTGGGAAGGGAGCAGCCCCTCAGGGAAGTGAGGATGTGATAAACAAAAGGAAGGCATCCAATAAAGAGCATGTTATTAAGCCAGCTGCCAGAGTGTGTAACTGAAGATTAATCCCTCGGAAGAACTCTGGGAGAGGGTGTGGTATATGTGCTTGTGAATTATTCCTGACAAAGGTTGGAAGTGCCTATTTATATACTCATTCCTGCCAATTATTGATTGAGGGCTGCCTTTGGCACTTTGACCTGCTCCATGCATTGTGAGAATGGCTTTCTGTGGTTCTATGAAGGCCCTTAGGCAAGGAGATGCTGAAACTAGAAGTAGGAAATCATCTAAGTTACACGGAAGTGTTAGGGTCCAAGGCATATGGGTGGGGCACTAATACTTTCTGCTACAAGATGAGACAAAAGGTGATGACATAAAATCATTAGCACATGATTTCTTTTACCTTGGATGTGGACCATGCCTTGAGAACATAAAGCTTTCTGGCGCCAGCACTTCATAAAACTGTCAAAGACCGAGTGATCTCCATGGTTGCTGTTCAGAGATTTCTTCTATCGATCTTTTAATATAACTGACAAATCCATTTAAATGAAGACGCAAACAAACATGAAGCACAAACCTTCACCCCTGTCATGTGGATACCTCCCATTCGTATTCCCCATAGTGGTGCCCCCAAACATGTATTTCCCTTCTCAAGCCCCCTATACTTTCTCATATTATTCAGAAATAATCTTGATTCTAATAACTTCAAGAAAATGGAAACCACCTAATGCGAATTATTATTTCAATTTCCATCAGTCTATTTAATATCTCCCTTATTATCAAAGTTGAGTTTGTTGGATGGTTACTAGGAAGCACCCTTTGGAAGGGAAGAAAGGAAAGGAAACAGTATTTGGAAGCAGAAACTGAGCCACAATGTAGAACCCACAGCTTTACCTGACCTTACTAGGAGTTCTGGAGCCAAAAGGGCCTGGCAGAATTATCCCATGTTGGCAAAAATGGCTTGGCCTTTAAACTATCTTAATCCGTATTGATTGAGGTCCTCCCTAGGAAGGGCATGACTTTGGGCAAGGCAGTTTTCTGCAGCTGAGATAATCTCTGAAGGGGTTGCGAACACTTCGCATAGCAGGGTAACACTTCTTTAAAGTGGAATTTGCACAGCACATCTCCATATCCATCGTGGCTCACCCTTATACCACTCAGATCCATTTCCTCACGTGTGTTGAGAGAGCAGCATCTCCAGGATTCTGGTGGGACTTCCTTCCTGGAGGAAACTTAGAAGATGAATGTTAGTGGGATGAACTACAGTCCCCACCTCTGCAGTCGGTCTTGGGATCACAACTCATACTCCTCCACTCTGCATTCTAGATGCCTTCACCTTCAGCCAGTCCCTCTGCTGCTCTCCATGGCTTACCTGGTGGTGTGACCCAGACAATCACCCCTGGGCGAGGGCTGCTGCACTGTCCATTCATTATCACAGCTGGGCAGGAAGCACCAAGAGGCATCCAAGTGGATCACAGGGATTTCACATACGTTTCTCCCTGCCCCATTGTGTTATTTCCTCTTTTTTATAACTTCTCTGCTGCTTATTCCTTCTACAAACTCCTTTGTCTATAAGTTCACTCAAGCTCCAAAACAAATTAAGAGCCATATACACAGCATGGATGACAATAACAAACTTCTCTCAGTGCTCCTTTGCTTTCAAGTTGCTCTTCTATTTCTTTCTATTTATTGTAAATCTCTTGAAAGAATAGTCTATATGTTCTTCTATATTCCATCTTCAATGGACTTTTTAACCCATTTGAATCTGGCCTCTCACTCCAGCACTGTTACCTCTTCTTTCCAAGGTAAAAAAAATGGCCTGCTAATTACCAAAGGTAGTGGCTAATGTTTGTCCTCCAGATTTGATTCTGCATCATGGGGCAGAATTGCTGATGTATTTTTTTACTTTCTCTTCCTCTTGGTTTCTCTGAGTTCCTTGGTTCTCAGGTTAAACTTCTGAGACTACTTTCTCCATCTTCTTCACTGGTTCATAGTCTTTGCTTCTCTGCCTGAATGCTGCTGCTGTCCAAGGTTTTGTCTTCTGCTTTCTCTCTCCCTACATTTCCTTATTAGCCAATTGTGTCATTCATTAACAACCAATCCTAAACCTAGATATCTCCAAACTACCTCTCAATCTTAACTCCTTTCCTGTGGATGCCAGTTCAAATTCAATATGCCATAAACAACCCACTAAACTCTTTTAAAACCAACTCCTGCCGTTACTGTATGTACTCTCTTGTTTGACAGCAGCATCATTAGCCTTAAGTACTGAAAGAATGGATGAGTCATCCTGACTTTCTCTTTTTCCCTTGTTGACTACAGGCTCATCTGTCTTAGAAAACTGTCTCTTGACTCACTCCTTTCCCTCAGTTCCCCCAGTTTTCAGCCAGGGCCCACTGTATGTTGACTGAGCTAATGTGGTTGAAGCCGAGTGGGTTTCTGTCCGGCCTGGTCAGTCCTCTGCAGCGGCTTTGGGACTTGTTTTCTTTAGGTGGAGCTCGGGGCAGCTCAGGCTTGGTGATGGCTCTGGCAGAGTTTCTTGCCTTTGTCTTTCACAGTGAAGGTGAGCAGACCTCACAGATTCCACATTTGTACCAAGGGGAGAAGGGAGGGCTGAGACAAACTGTGAAAAGCTGTCAGGTGAAGTGGGATGAATTTGGGGTAGGTATGCACACCAGGAAATGGATTTTTCAGATGTGGTGACTGCTTTGCTTTTGAGCGCAGGGAATTAGAAGGTTCTGGCAGTGCTGAAATCAGATAGACACACATGACATCTGTAACCCAAACCGAGGACCTATGACAGCTAAATGATTCACTTTCATTCGTTTATTTCTGTGCTTCCTCTTTTCACAAAAGATTTTAGGCAAGTGTTTAAAACATTCCTCCTGGTTTGAGGATATAATAATATAATTTCAAAAATAAAAATTTCATCCATGAGGAAAATAATAATATGTAGTAAAAATACAAAAGCCCTGTATATGAAATAGTTTCAGGACATTTACAAAGAACTATGGGCCACTATGGTGCAGGGAGAACAAAGGGCTGCTGTGGAATGTGGGTTTAAGAGGAGTGATTCCTGGGATGACAACTCCTCCGTCCTGGCATCAAGAAAGCCTGGTCATCATTGGTCCCTCGCTCACGGGCATTGCCGCTGCACCCTGCTCTCTCTGGCCCTGGGCACTTACGGGTCAATTGACTGTCAAATATGCATGGAACTCTCTGCTAGGTGCCCACACTGTGCCAGCCTATCAGACTGAAAATCTACCGAGGTGTTATTTAATTCTCACGATAACCCTGAGAGGTAAATTTACATATAAGTAAATAGAGGCTTGGAAAAGCTGGTAATGATCATGATGGAGATGATGATTATGGGTCCAACATTGGGTTCTCTGAGGTGGTCTTTAGCATACAAGATGTTTATTAGAGAATTCCTATGGGATCAACAACTGTGAAAAGTGGGGCAGGAGCAGGATGAGCCAAGGTCAAGGTGGGACACAATCCCATCAGGATTGTCTCTCATAGGGTGGAAGTGACCAGGCCTTTATTATCTGCCTTGATCAGTCTTTGGAGGTGCGCCACCCTAGGAAGGATGTAGACTTGGGGAGGGATTTCCTTGCGGATGAGGAAATCCTCGAAGGCTGTCTTCTGATAGCACTGCCAGAGCTGGTCCAATAAGTGTTTCCTTGAAGAACACAAGTAGTTCATCTGTATGTCCACCACAATCATGGGAATCAAAATGTGTTAAGTGCTTAACAAGGATTAATGAACTTAATCCCAATAGCAACCCTATAAGGTAGGACTACTAGTCTTTTTTTTTTTAAGGTGAGGAGAATGAGGCTCGTGGGGGTAAGTAACTCACCCTAGGGCACACAGCTATGAGTAGCAGGGTCCAGATAGTAGGGTCATCTAAGGTTATTTCCTGCACTGTCACCTATGCAGTGTGCAGTGAGAGATACAGAAAAGTATAAGAAATGGTTAATATCCTGCAGAAACAAACTATCTAACAGACAGATAAGAATAACATTCCCGAGAAACAAGAATGCACAATATAACATGTTGCAATATAACGAAAGTGGGAATTGGAAGTAAACTGACCCAAGTTTAAATCCCCCACTTCCTGGCTGCATGGCTCTGAGAAAGTCACACAACCTGGCCAACCCTCAGTTTTCTCATTTTCAAAATGGGCGTAAAAATACCTTCCTCTCTGGTCTTCAAAAAGGGGCAACAGAATCAGCCTGGGAGACAGTAATGTCACACAATGTTACATGATAAACTCTGTTGTCCACATGGTCTGCGGGAGTGGCTCAGAGGACCTCAGTGAGGACTGTAAGATCGTGAAAGAAGGGGAGTTAGGCTGACTTTTGAAATAGTGATGGGGAAGGAAGAAGGAGGAGAAAGGGTAACAGGAAGGAGAAGGCTAGAGGTTGAAAGGGAACAATGACACTGAACAAAGGTCTGAGACATTCCAAATGCTGTCTCATGAAATCACCTCACAGCCAAATAGATAGGTGCTATGACTATCCCCAGTTTTCACATGAGAAATCTAAGGCTCTGAGAGGTTGTGAGCTATGCCTTCAGCTGATGTACTCAGTGGCAGAACCAGGTGTGAACCCAAATCTGAAGGAGCCCAAAGTCCATACTCTTACCATACTCTTAATGTCATGCTGACGTCGGTTACATGTCTGTCCATGACACGTCTATTATGGAAACCAGCACTGTTGAGGAGATGGCAAATCCAGCTTTTAGGTGGTGATTCTCTCTCCTTGTTCAAATAACATTTCCATGTGAGTTTGGAGTCAGCATTATCCATACAATGTCCACGCAGAAAGGATTCTTTCTATTTACCCATGTTTCCTCCTTCCCCAGGTTCATTTGCCATTTGCCCCCATGCTCTGGGGTGTTTCCTGAACGTTACCTTTCCTCTCACAGCTGTGTGTGTGTGTCTTGCCCTCTACGTCCAGCACAAGCCTCTAAACACCTCCTTCCCCTATGCAACTGCTGCTTGCAGAGTGGGCACAGGCTCGACCCCGCAGTGTACATTCACGGACCCAAACCAACATCCAGGGGGAAATAACTAACCTCAATCCCAGACAGGTGATACCAGATGCAGCCGGTGGCCCTGAAATCTCAGGTGCCTAACTCCAACATGTAGTTAGGACAGAGAAAATGTTCAAGTGTAAAATGATAATAAATTATGATAAAACAGCAACAACCACGACCACAGCAATCAGTTACAATATTGTAAATATGATAGAAAGAAGAACCAATATTTACTGACAATCTAGACCTTGGCATCCTCTCTGCCTCATGTTTCTCTAGTAATAGGTCAGAAAAGTGGAGTAAATAGGAAATAGGAAGAATGTTCTAACAGCAAGAGCTGCCTGTCGATACTGTAAGATCATCTGTGGTGCAGGGATCCCTTGTCCCTGGAAATGAGCGGACAAAACCTGATGACCACGAGTCAGCATCGCACACAGGAGCTTTGACAATTAACTTTGGTTAGCAAAGATGACGTCTAAGGTCCCTCTCTAATCCAAAATTCTATGACACAATGATTTCCCAAGTGACCTGAAGCTGCCCTGTCATGTCTTTGAGGTCCTAAATGTGGACTGGATAATGTCATGCCAGTTTCCCAGGTCTGGGGGCTCAGGGGTGGTCTCAGGCATCACAGCTGTAGGTCCACATTTGTAGATCCCTGCGTGCTCCATCAAGCAGAGCTGCTCTTCTCTCTGGCAGATGAGACAGTCTTTGTCTTTGTTGCTTATCCACTTGGGGAAGGCAGATTGGTGGGGATGTGATGCTCCTGAGGTCGGTGGTGCTGAAGTGAAAAGCTAAGTTGGTGGAGAGCTCCTGATTTAAGGGAAATATGCACAAAATAAGGCAAGGACTGAAAAATCAAATACAGCTAATGCCTGCTGGTGAATGGATCCAAATCCTGGTCCTGTTGTCTTTGGCAGGGCCTTCCCTGGAAGATGGGCTGTCTTTAAAGTCAGAAGAGTACAAGTGCAGCAGCCAAAGCTGGGGTCAACGTGAGAAGTAGTTTTAAAGACGGATTTGCACATTGAAGGAGTATCTACATATGAGGAAATAGATGATCATGTTCTTAATTTGGTGTCCCCTTGATGACAAATATAAGAATAATAGCCAGGATTTTCCTTTGGACCACAATTTTCCATTATCAACCACTGTGGTCTAGACTTAAAATCTTTTCCCCAAGCTCTGAGTGGAAATCACTGATTAGGCAAACTGCTGATGTATGAGCAAAATTCATCTGTTTACCCTGTGGGAGCTTGCTAATTGCAAAGAAATGTGAGTTCCCAGGCACACTCTTCTTTGTCTGTGGAATGCTTTTTCACCATGATGGGGAGGGTATACAGGCAGCGAGATCCCAGCCTGGATGGGGTGCAAAAATTGGGCCAGTTTCTTCCTGGATGATTCATAAAGAAGCCTCCTTGACCAGTGCTATAAGCATCCAGTGAAAAACAGATGCCACTATGAAAATGGGCCTCCTGCAGACAAGTGCCACACTCCTTCATTTAGCGAACCTTTATTGAGCACCTACTTTTTGCTAAGCATTGTGCTTGGTGCTGAGAATAGAGACAGACCTGATTCTCAACAAATTAGCAAAGAGAAAGTGCCCTGTACTCAACTAGATCAAACGTATTATATCAAAATTATAGTAGGGAGGATAAAGTTCTGAGGAGGCACGGAGGAGGAAGGAATTACTTATGCCTGGGAAACTGGGTAACTGCCCCGGGAAGGTAACATTAGAGTCAGGTCTTAAAGATGAGTTTTGGAATTTGATCTGCAGAGAAGAGCATTTCAGATAGGAGAAGCAGCATGGGCTAAGGCAGAGAGACATGCAAAGGTGAACATTTTTCTGGTAAGGCCTGTGGTCCAGTGATGGTCATGGATCTATAGGCTATTACACCTGGGAGGGGATTTGCAAATGATCTAGTTCAAGGACATATTTTACAGGGGAGGAAACGGAAGGCAGGAGAGTGACCTGACTTCTCCAAAGTCTGAAACTCTGATCCGTTCAGTCCCTTCACACCAGCAATCTGTGTGTATTTGTATCTACCATTCTTTGGACATATTTATGCGATGGGGTTACTTACACCTCATTTCAGTGTGTTTGGTGCTGGCTGTTTTCCTCTTGCCAAGCTTACAAATAGCATTCTCTTGGCTCTTTCACCTTAAATGCATCCATCAATCCACCAATCAATCAGTCTGTCTATCAAACATGTATGTGGAAACTACCAAGTCTGACACTCTAAATGCTATTTGTTTATTTCTTTTGCTCTTCAGAACTACCCACTTCTTTGTTTTTCTCATCCTTAAAATGCACTTATTCTTGATTGATTTAAGATGTGAAAATCTCAGAATCTATTCTTTAACCATTTCAATGTGCCTAGAAGCATAGGTATTTCAGAGTTGAAAAGACACTGGGGTTTAGCTTGGTGTATTGTTTGTGTGTCTGTCTCATTTATACATTTCCAAGAAAACTATTTTTAGAACTCCCTGCCCAGCACCATTAGTTTGTGCTAATTAAGATGAGGATGATAAAGAGTCATTTCTGACAGACCCTTGCCACTTGCAGATCAAGTCGTCTACGCCCTGTTCAGAACCTGGGGAGCTTGCTGCTGGTGGCAGGGAGCACAGGATGTTTGTGGCATTCCCTTGCTTCTCCTCCTAGGGCCCTTGTGTCCTCAGCCTCACTCTCACTCAGCTCCACCACATGGCTACAAGGTTGCCCAGCTGCAGACCGTCTCTCTTCTCTGCAGACCCTCAGTGACATGGGTTGATTGCATACACAAAGATGTCAGAGCAAATAATTACGTCTGGGAGTTGTGGGAAAAACAGTCTGTGGAATAAAATGCACACATTGCCAAAGGGTGGGGGAGGTTAGAAAGCAGGATATCTTGACAGAGAGAGAAAAGTGTTGGAATTAATTCATAAATGTGTTAGATGGAAATTAGCATATGAAGATTTGCAAGGGGAGAAGAGACAGAGGGAGAGAGAAAGGGAAGAGACAAACAGATGGAGAGGGGCGGGAGATGGTGGAAAATAGAGCAGGCGACACAGCTTATTTCACAGTCTCGCTTTACCCTCAGCTACAGCAGCCAGGGCTTTTGCAGCGATCCTGCCTTGCCCTCGTCTTTTGTTTCCCTCTTCACCTCCACCATCCACAGCCCCTGCTCCTGGCCTCATCCCAGCCTCCCACTTCCACCACAACAGTTGTGCTTTTCATGCAAATGGGATTCTAGGTTTCTTGATGTGGGGACTCTCTCCATGCTAAAAGCACCAAGCTTCTGATGTGCCCATGGTAAGGAGGAAGGACTGGGTGTGAAGGGAAATCTTGCCTCCTGACCCTCTGATCTTGTACAAGTCACCCTCTCTGAGCCTCAGTTTTCTACCTGCAAAATTAGGATTCTTGGGCTAGCTAAAAGAGGTTATGCATTAGAAGTCATTTATCTTAGAATCTGGTGTGCTGTACGCATTCAGCAAGTGTTAGTATTAATAGCAGCAGTTGGAGCAGTAGATTCTCAATTCTCTCTCTAGTGTTCTCTACGTAGTAGTTCAGGCTTTCTGTCAAAGGTCAAGAGGTCCAAGCAGTGTGTTTAAGCTCAGTTTTAGAGCCAAGACTGACATGTTTCCCTATTTCCATTCCTTAACTGATAGTTGGAGTTTTGCCATCTAACAGGGAGTCTGCTGGATGATGTTCCATTCTGGAACATATGACAGGCACTCACCCAACTTCATTTTGAAAGAATTGAGATCACTACATGTGAGACGAGACAGGGCTGGCTCATTGTTTTCCCCTGATACAAGGGTTTGTCCTGAAGTATTTTCTCCCAATTTCCTTTCTACTTCCCCAGATTCAAGGTAGCACTTCTAAATCTGTGTCTATGTGTAGTCTTATTGTATGTAGATTCTGAGGTTTTTCCAAAGTCAATCTAGATAAATTGAAGCCGTGTGCACACTTATGACTCTTACAAAGTCACTGTTGGCCTCTCTATACTGTTTTCTTTCTCATTTTCTATGGCACAAAATCCCGTTTCTGTACCACCTGCTTTAGATCCTCTTCCCTACTTATGAAAGGGAACAACAAATTGCATTTTTGATAAAATCCATTCACACCAATGCACTAACTTCTTCCAAGTGTTTTGTAATTTGAATTCTTTAAACTCTAATTGGGCTTTGTTGTTTGAAAAATAAAAGTTAGGCATTAGCTTGCCCATGGTAAAACTATTTGGAAAGGTGGTAGAGGTACATTTTCTTCCCTTTCCTTTTCTGTGATGTTCCCGAAGGAATACTTGTTTGAACCTATTAGTAGGGTCGCCACAAAGGGAAATTGAGATGTATGATCATTAATTTTATGTGTCAACTTGGCTAGGCCACAGCGCCCAGATATTTGGTCAGACATTATTCTAGATGTTCTTGTGAAGGTATTTTTTAGATGAGATTAACATTTAAATTAGCTGACTTTGAGTAAAGTGGATTAACTTCCACAATGTGGGTGGGCCTCATCCAATCAGTTGAAAGCCTTTATTGAAAAAGACTGGCCTCCCTGAAGAAGAGGCAATTCTGCCAGGACACAGCCTTCAGATTTGAACTGCAGCATTAACTTTTCTCTGGGTCTCCAGCCTGCCAGCCTACCCCACAAATTTTGGACTCCACAATCACATGAGCCAACTCCTTAAAATAAATCTCTGTATAGATAGACAGATAAATAGATAGGTAAATATTGTATTATATATCCTCTCTATATATCCTGTCTATCTATCGATGCTCTATCTCTTATATGTCTATGTATAGATACATAGATATATATAGAGAGAGAAAGGGATAAAACACACACACACATATAATCGTACTGGTTCTGTTTTTCTGGAGAACTCTAGTACAAGATGCTTGGATGCATCCACCTTCTCTCCTCTGTAATGCTGTAACGCTCCGTCCTTTCCTCTTCTTCTGCTTTCTCTTTGCCATTTCCTCTCCTTTTCTCCTTCCCAAGACTCCCTGATGCTTAGAGGAGGGCGGGTCAAGAGCTGATTCTGTTTCTCCCTTCCCAGTTCTCTGGGCTGCATTTCTTGCCACCACAGGCAATTTAGAGCCTCGTGACCCAGAGAGTTTTCTTTTTTTCCTGTCTCAGTCCTCGTAACACTGGATCCACCCAGCAAGGTGACTGGGAGCTAGAGCAACTGAGAGGAGATAAGATTACATTTCAGGATTGCATTCAGAGAAAAATTGTGGTGTTAAGAGGTGGGAGGGGGCATTACTGGTGATGAAAAGAGGCTATTCAGAGACAAATCCCAGACACCAGTGTGGTGGTGGTGTTGATGCTTACAGGCTGCAGAATTGCTGAGACTGGCCAGTCCAATGCATCTCAAATTTTTTTGGCCAAAATCCACAATAAAAATACATTTTAAAATGTGACCAGAACATAAGCCCACATTGAAGAGCTTGAGAATGTGTACAAATAAATGAATAAAGGCTGGAATCTGTAACATAATGATACTTTATGAGAGATTTACTCTTTTTGCCAAGTTCCCATATATCATAATGATGATGTAAATCACAAGTATGTTTCTGACTAGTATGGTTATGTTTTATTAATTAGAATACCAATATCTGAAGCCTGTCTACATTGCTTATTAGCCATGTGGTACAGCCACCTGCTTTCCCACCATGATGAGCTTCTTACAATATAAATAATAGTGTGGTCCAACATCAGTAATATGTGGGCACAGGATTTTGGAGTGATACAAACTGAACTACTATAATTTTTGTTCTTTACCTCAAGCTAAATTACTACCAATAAAATCTTGTCCAACGTCCAAATGAGGACAAACGTCTTTGATCACCTAATATTTGGTACGTAAACCTTGAATAGCTGTTATCTGTGAGATTGGAGGGCATGGAATGGAGATACTTAACTACTTTTTATTGTCAATGGAATAGATATTTATTGGAACTCTGCGCTATACCAGGAACCGTTATGGATGTTGGTGATCCAGCAGCCACCTGCAAGGGGAGAAAAGATCAGGCACTTTCTATTTTGAGTTCCTAGAAATGACTAGGAGTACTTTTTCTTCTCTGTGCATTGGTTTCTTAATCTAATGATAACAGTACCTTCCTCACAGATGTTAAAGGATTACATAAGCCCATATCTGTGAGGAGTGTAGCCTCATGTCTGGCACATAGTGGGATGATGATAATGGTCAGTATTATCATTTTTTACATGTTGGTTTGTTGGTCAGTACCTGAGCGGGTCCAGAGATGGAAATTCTGACCTGAAACAATTAGTCTACACATGTCTAGTAACCATTACCCTGAACGGAATGTTGTGACGGGCACAGGTGGGTCTACAACACCTCCAAGGAACTCTTGTCTTCAGACACCATGGATCAATATTCAAGTGTCTCATGCTGCAGATGAAATAAAATAAAGCAACGCTAGCTTCCTGCAGACCACATCTCTGTCTTGCTAGAGCTTGCACTTCCTCCTTCTCATCCTGTCACGGCTGAGCTTGAAAGCCCGGCCACATTTTCTTTCTCCACTACTCGGATTCCATCGGCCCTCAGCTCCCCACCGCTGGACTCTGCTGCTGCCGCAGAGTGCAAGCACTTCTGCCAGAGTCACCAGTGTCCTCCACGGTGCCTGACTGAAAGCATGATCATCCATCCTTCACTTACCTGAATTCTCTAGTGTGTGACACTGTTAACCACTCTTCTCTTAATAGTCTCATCCCTGATTTCTAGGAGGCTATTGATCCCTGATTTCCTTCTGTTTTTCTGGCCACTCTGCAGAATCCTTCATGAATTCTCCACTCACCCCTTAAGTCTTTGCGTCGCCCAGAATTCACACTTAATGCTTTATTCCCTTTCACTCCCTGCTCTTGCTGAGTGACTTCATTAGTACGCAGGGCTTCAGCTCGCTCTCACACAAAGATGAATCCAAAATCTATAACAGGAAACATTGTCTCTTTCTCAGGCTCAAACCTCAATATCCAAACGCCAGTGAGCATCACTTGGACATCCCACGAGAGTTCTATGTTCAACACGTATCATTTACCACCTTCCACTCAGCATCAACTATTTCACTATTGCTCTGTAAGTAGTAATATCATCCACTCAGTTGTCAACATCAGAAACCAAGTGGCAGCCTAAATCCTAACTACCATCTTTACAAGTGAATTTGGGAGTCACCTCCTTTGAGCAGCTTGCCAAGAACTGTAATCTAGTTCAGATGGTCTAACTCTGAGATGTCATAGCATCCTTGCATATTTTTATTTTTAATCTTGTCATATTGTACTTCAGTATCTGATTTATTTGCCCTACTAGAATATAAGCTCCTTGTGAGCAGGTAATATATATCATGTTCTTTGTATACCCAGGCCCAGCAAAGTGCCTAGATATTCAATGAATCTTGGTCCTCTCCCCCCGAAAAAGTGATTAAACGAATTAATCTACAAAATAAGTGAACAATATAAAAGAAAGTTTGGCAAGCAAGATTGCAAGTAGCCAATATATGATATAAAACACAAGTTCTAGTTCGT
This sequence comes from Tapirus indicus, assembly GCA_031878705.1. Classification (NCBI taxonomy): domain Eukaryota; kingdom Metazoa; phylum Chordata; class Mammalia; order Perissodactyla; family Tapiridae; genus Tapirus; species Tapirus indicus. The sequence goes on along the minus strand of CM062924.1, from coordinate 81,733,160 downwards.
CTCTAAGACTGAGAGAGATCAGATTCATTTCAGCAGGAAGGGGAGAGAGCCCAGGGAAAGCTGCATCAGAGTACCTGCTTACTGAGCACTTGCTCTGTGCCAGGCCCTCTGCTAGGTGTCTCACGTATGACTTGTTCAATTCTTCAAAGAAAGAAAAAGTACAGTGTTACCAACTAACCAATGAGGGAACTTGGGCTTAGAGAAGTCAACTCCATTGACCAAGGTCTCCAGCTCCTAGGTGGCAGGTCCAGATTTAGAGCCACGCAGGTTGACCACTGGTGGGCATTCTCTCCTCCACGCCCTGGTACCCTGGGTGGAAGGATCCAGTCACAGTCTTTCAACTGGAAGCTATGTTGAGACCTGGGAGGGGTAAGACTGTAGTAACGCCTATTGAGCATTTAAAAAACGCATTTTATGGCCAACAGGTCTCAATATAATGTTTTTTGTTATTTGATTTATAGAACTATATGAAGTGTGATGATAAACGCTGATTTTATTGTATGGCTTCTGGGAACTGGTCCCTTTATAGGAGTCTCCAGCCTTTCTAGAGGAAGATGCTTTAATGCAGTTGATGCCTTGTGATGTCCCATCAATGAGGAGTCTGGGGGTCAGGGAGGGAATGAGAGTGTTGCTAGGAGAGTCCCTGGTGGGGATGGGGTTGGATCCTCTGCTGTCAGCTTCACTGACTTTCCACAGACTCTGGAGAGTGGACATCAGTTCCTTCATGCAGCAAATATTTGCTGGTATTTACTCCATGCCAGGCTCTGGTCCGCAGTAGAGGAACTGAGGAAAATAAATACTCTGCTCTCGGGGACCTTGCGATTCTAGCGGGAGAGAGGCAGTTACACACACACACATGCACGTGAACACTTGGAGGACAAAAGGAGGATGGGGGCTGACCCTCTAGCAGCGGGGTCCCACCGCTATCAGAAGACCGCTCTCTCAGTCTTGGGGAATACCTCATATGTATCTTTTTACAATGCAAATCTTATGTGCCTGTTGTTTTTCTGTTGGCTTGCTTATTTTAGGGTTTTTTGTTGCTGTTTTTGTTGGTCCATTGCATTATTTATGTTGTTTTGTTTGCTTTGGTCAATTTCAGTCATTTTGGCACAGAGAAGAGAAAAGGTGTTGAATGCTCACTGTCACTGATAGCTGCCATTGTGCCAGGCACTGTGCTAGGAGCTGTCACATGTATCATCCGTCTTCATTCTCACAGCAACTCCGGCAGGAAGCTCTTATTAACCCTGTTTACAGGTTAAAAGATACAAACTCAGTGAGGATAACTAACGCGCCCAAGATCACAGAGCTTATAAGTGGCAGAGTTGGCATACAAAGCATGAATTTTAATTTATGCCCAATATCAGTTCTTTTCACTAGCTCAAGCAGAGGAGCCCTGTGTTAGGAAGTACATAGTGTGGCCTATGATGGAAAGAGGGACAGATTAAGATCCAGCTGACCTGCATTCTGGCCTCAAGTCAGCAGCTGACTAGGAAAACCATTTGACATATCTTTGTTTCAGTTTGCAAGAGTGCAAAAAGACAGTGAGAAATGAAGTTCCTCATTCTTATCTAGTGCTGATCCAGTGGGCAACTAATATATAGGGATTGCTTTGGGTTTCATAGAGAACAGCACTTGTGTCTCATCCAAAGTATTGTGTTCTGGCAAGTGTTTCCATTTCTTGGAACTTCGTTGAGCCTAAAAACGAAAGGCCCAGTCAATTCTTACCTGTCTGTTACTAGCAAACCTTTCTGGCTTAGACCCCCGTGCCCTGAGTGCCGTGAGAGAGCCGGCTTCTTCAGGTTCAGCCACAGTGCCTCCTCAGTGGTTCCACCCCACTGGGCCCTTACTGATTGAGGTGGGGTTCTGTAATGTAAATATGCATCATACACAGGCTTCTTCCTAATGCACACACAGAGCAGCTGGATACAATCTTCTCTCAGATAAACACAAGCTGTAAGTTTTCCTTATTTATGAATAACACACAGTTTGAAATTGCTTTTACAACTGGATACACATTTCATTAGATAAATTCAGATATTTCTGTTAGATCTAGAATTCCAAATAGCCATCCTCATCTAGGCAACCCCTCCATGGTAAAATGAAACCTTATTAATAACCACTTTTGATCCTTAGGTGACTTCTATTTCTAAAACTGGGTCTTTAAAATCAGAGAAAGGCCTGTCGTGTTTCCCATATCACACACACAAAAAACTTTTGGACAACTCAGGGAATGGCCTGCCCTGCTATGGACAGCTTATCTGCCCACAGAGCCACTCAGAGAAGGAACCTGTGATGTTGGGGGAATCAGGCTTCTTTCTATAGGCAAGAAGAACTAACCTTTATTGAGTGCTTACTGAGTTCCAGGCAGTATGCTGACTGCATTACATGCAGTATTTCATTTAATAGTCACAAATACTGTACATGTTCATTACTATCATTGCCTGTTTATAGACAGGAAAACTGTGGATTAACAAAGTTAAGGGAATTGTGTAAAGTCACATAGAAGTCAGTTTTAGAAGTGGGATTCACACTGATTCCAGGGTCCATGTTCTAGTCTTATCCTCTACAATATAAAACATGTGCTCTCAGTTGACGTAGGTCACAGCTGGTAAGTTACAGCAGACACCAGACTTAAACCTGTCGCCTGACTCACGTTAAGAGTAAGTGAGCAGCATTTTCTTAAAAACATACTGAAAACTTCATGGCCTCATCCCCAAACCATCTTAGCATCTACTCTTGAAAGCTGAGATGTGACCGAGCAGAGGAAATATATTGAGACAAACTGAGGGCAGTGGAATGGCTTAGGTTCTAAAGTTCCAGATGAAGGGATCTATTTCTAATTTGCAAACAAAGGCAGAGGGCCTTCTGGATCTGGGAGGAGTGTTTTGTGAGTAGCATGCCACCACACCTACCAGAACAGAAGGAATTTGGCCATCTTTTAAAATAAATTTGAAAGCAGCTTTTAGATGAGATGCTTATGTGGTCCTCAGGCCTCCACTGGAAGCTTCAGACTCCTTTCTTCCACTGCCAGCCTGACACCTCCATCTGGCTGTCTATGGAGCTTTCTATTCACTCTTTCAAACCCTGCCTCTCCAAACCTATTCCTTCTGGAGTCATCCCCATCACTGGAAATGGTACCACTCAAAACTTAGGAGTCATCCTCAACTTCCTTCTTTTTCTCGATCCCAAGATCCAAACTCTCAGGAAGTCTTAAAGACCATATTTTGAAAATACGCCTGTTCCCTGTCCTCTGTCTCCATCACCATTGCCACCGCCAGTATTTCTTCCCTGTTCTGCTTTCACACTCTCCCTGCTTCCACTCTGCACCCTTGCAGCCCATTCTCTATATGACAGCCAAAGTGATATGTTCAAACTTTATCAGATCACATCACCTCCCTGTTATAAGTTTTCTGAAGTTCTTGCACTGCCCCAGACCCAAGTCTGCATTTTCTATTACCAAACACCCCGAACATCAAGATGTTTGTAGGTCTGAATCGAAGCTTTAGTTTGTTCACAGGGCATTTACATCCTTTCACTCGTATTTTTACATGTCACAAGTCGTTATCACAAGAAAGTGGGAGTTATGCTATATAATCATAATTTATGATTACTAAATACTTCCAGTGTGCAAAGTTCTTTGGCAATGTGTTGCATGTATTAATCACCCTGTGTGATTAATGACACCCAATGTCACCCTGTATTAATCACGCTTTTAAAATTTTCTGTATTTTATGATGCTTGACATCTTGGAGGTTTGCTAATTCTGGAGAGACTGCCCTCCCAGGGCTAGCTAATTTCTAGAGATAGCAAACAACCTGCCTTCAACATGCCATTCATATGCAAACCAACTAAGAGACCACATCCCTAACCATCTCCTTTAGCCAACTGTCACACATCAAGCCAATGCTTCCCCTGCCCTAAGTCATCCCAGGGCCAGGTTCTGGACAACCAGAGACCATCCCTATAGCCCAGAGCCTGCCACAATTATTCAACAATCCAATCCTAAACTTGCTCAAGATTGCCTATGCTGCCTCACCCAGTCCCTTTCGCAGAAACCACAATAAGGCTCTGGCTGTGCTTTCCCCTCATTCCTTCTGCTTCCTGACTCACCCCATTTCTTCCCTGTATGACCCTGCGTGGCATGGTGTGCTTCCTCCTCTTGGGAACACTAAGTAATAAACTCTTCTTTTGAGGCAGTTGTCTTCATGTCTGTCATCTTACCAGACCTTAAAACAAAATCTTGGGGACATTTCTAGACACCCCCAAACCTTATCTGGTAGGTGAGAGAGGTGTCATTAGATATCAGTTACACAGCTGAAAAGTTCAGGAGTCAGTATCTGAAGAGACAGTCCAACTTCAGAACCAATGCTCTCAGTCAGTTCTCTAATTTCTCCTCATATAATTTGTCTTCATATATGTTATCACACCCCAAGAGGGGTTTAACTAGGACTCTCCCTCTCATGGTACTCGGTCAAGCATTTCATAGGAAACTCGTGAAATAAACTACTTTAGTCCTTGTTTATTATGAACCTCACCCGTTTTTCTCTTTTCCATTTCAGTTTGGTTTGGCCTTCTATTCTATAAATGGATATACTGGTCTGTAACAATGTCTTGCAGATGAATGAAATCTCCAACACAAAACTGTAGAGTAGAGTAGATTAACACAAAGATCTTGCCTCTGCAATTCTTTCTCTGGCTCACTAGCACTTGAGTTCAGCCCATTTATTCCCACAAACGTTGAACTAGGAAGCCAGCTTACAGAAGAGAAAGATGTGGGTCCTGTTCTCTAGGATTCCAGATATCTATAGTTGGGGGGAGCCAGCCCCACAAAGAAATGGATACTTAATTTATTCCTTCCTCAAGGGCAGGCTATATTACCTATTATTAAGAATATATAATGCCTCATTTCAACCTCTCTCTGCCTCTCTTCTTTTCTTGCCTCAGCTTTTCTTCTCCCACCTGGAATCTCATGCCTTTTCCTTCTTTCTGTATAACTCCTCCCATCTCAAGCAGTCCTTCATGAGCTGATTTAGCATTTAGCAACTGTGCCCATTTGCATCTCCTGAGAAGCACTAGGACCAACAGGTACACGAGTAGGGAATGTCATCTGAGTGCCCCACAACCAAATGGCAGGAGCTGTGTGACTTGTATGGCAGCCTGACCCAAACCCACTGCTGCCACCCCCGGTTGTTCAAGATACAAACTCTGTATCGAAGACAATCATAAGCACCATCTCACCTTCTCAGATTTACACAGTTAAAGCACTGAAAAGCTTCTCTGGTCTGGTGCTAATGGACAAGAGTATCCCCAAGTATGGAGGATGAGGTACCATGTGCCTACAGAGAACCCAGGTACACTCGTATCTTAAGGAAAGACGTGCATCATTAAAACTGGCAAGTGATCCCAAAAGAAGGACTAGTCTGGCTGCTCTCTGAGCCCTCAGCCTCTTCTCTTGGCATCTCTACTCCTCTTAGCCTTGTAGCCCAGGAGCTCACCAGTGAGGGTTCTGCACCACTTCTGCCTTTATTACTATCTGCTTTCCCGAAAGGAGCTGGTAGATGATTTCATTATATTAAAACATACAAAACATATCAAGCACGACTAGTGACAAGTATTCTTTCTTCCTGAGGTATGCTGCTCTAATTAAAAACTTTAGACCTAAAAACGTATGTGGGCTACTGTTCTCCAAGAGGAGATGGGGCAGTATTTGTTTGTGCTCAGCCCCCCAGAACTGAGAGCAGGTGGCATGCCTTTATATCCTTCAGCAACTAAAGTAATAAATGACTAGAGTTTAAAGCTTATTTTCGAATTAAATTTCATTGTAACAATTGCTCAGACCCCAGTCTAATTTAACAAAAGGATTTGAGAAAGAATACAGTAAAGCAAATGCACACAGCAACTATTAAATTATCACACAATGGTGAGAGCCTGGCAATAGGGGTGGCTTCTGTCAGGGGGAGCAAAAAAGAGCCTCCTGCCAGGCCCAAGGTGAGAGCTCCGGAGTTAAGAAATGAATCTGAGCTCCAAACAAATTGATGGACTGGCCTCTAAGAATGCCCTGTCACCAAGTCCTCTCCTATCCCATTATGGTGCCACTTCATGTTGTGATCACAAAGCCACTGATGGATGGATTTTACGAAAATCAGTCCTAATACTTTTTAGGATCTCTATGTGTTTTTCCTAGCTCTTGCTTTTTAATGAGATACTTGAGCAATACACACGGAATAGGATGGGGACTATCCAGCATGTTGTGCGTTGAGAAGAAATTCAGATTTGCCAGTTTAAGAGAGCGAGCAGGTCAAGGGCCATGAGTATTTCCGAGGTGGGTCATCAGAGCAGAAAGCATGCTCCATCTTTTTGCAAAGGCCCAGGAGAGCTCTGCCATAGGACTGTAGCTTGGCCAGGTGGAGAAGGGGAGGCAGAGTGGTGGACCTGCACACTGGTTCAGCAACCTAGCGTGGGAACGTAGTTCCGTTCTCCAGGGCTGGGTTTGGCAACTTCTGCTTTGGCATCCGGGGAGGGAAGGGGCGAGCGTCAGTTTTCTATTTGCTGCTTTCCCCAGAACTCTCTCTCCCGCCCTCCCCCTCCCGCTCCCTCTTCCCACCCCCTTCCCCTTCGCCCCCATGCTGGGGAAGCCACCGAGAGGCGCGCAGCATTCTCTCGGCTGGCTCCGAGTGTCACGGGGAGAATACAGCCGGGTAAGGCTCCCCAGCCCGTGTGGGCGCGGCGGGGGTTAAGGTGGGCGCCCGCGCCCCGCGCCCCGCGCCCGCCCGCCGGGATGAGCTCGCAGTCCGCCCGCTCGCTCGGCGCCGGCACCGGAGAAAGTGGCGGTCAGTGATGGAGCCGCTGCCATGACAACCCCGGCGGTCGGGGCCCGCGCGCTGCTGGGCTGCTCCCGGGAAGAAGAAGGCGCGGAGGCCGGGGGCGGCAGTTGAGCGTGGCGTCCGCGCGTCCCGTGCCGCGTCCCCAGAGGAGGCGGGGGCGCCTTCCGCCCAGCTCCCGGTGCGCCCAGAACCTGCGCCGGGCGGCGCTCTGCGGGCTGGCGAGCGCGGGCCAGGCTGGCCGCCAGTCGCCGCCCGGGCTGCGGTTGAGGACGTCCACGGCACCGGAGGATCCTCGGGTTGAGCTGGCTGCGGGTCCCCGCGGTGGAACTTTTTACTGCCTTTGGGTTCCAGATTTGAGACTTGGGCTGCTTTATAAATATATCTATACATATGTGTGATCTAATAAAACATTTTCTCCTCTCCGTGAAGCAGCAGCTTTTTGTGACATCTCCTTTATGTCAGAGACACTTGCCTTGCTTCTTTGGGTTATAAACTTTTGATGCCAAAACGCTGCAGAATGTGCCCAACTGAATCTTAAAGTAGCATCTTGAAGAGAGAGGCAGAGAAAGAGCAATCTGTGACCTTCATCCCTGCACCTTCCTCCTTCCTCTCCCTTCCCGGCTGCCTCCCTCCTCCCCAGGGAGCGTCAAGAAAGCTCTTTTTGGATGCAGGAGGGGGCATCTGGTTCTGCTAGGCTGGAAAGCTGAGGCAGGATTTGTGGAAGAATCACTAGACTCCGAAGAGCCTGGACTCGTTTCTTCTCCTTCCCCCTCTCTGCTTCTGGCTTGCTCCATCCCTTTCCTCTCCCCACACCACTTCCTGAGACCCGCTGGTGTGTGGGGCAGGAACCTTGCCAGTGCCTGAGTTCTGGGAAGTTGTGGCTGTCGAGGATGGGGGTCTGTGGGTACCTGTTCCTGCCCTGGAAGTGCCTCGTGGTCGTGTCTCTCAGGCTGCTGTTCCTTGTACCCACAGGAGTGCCCGTGCGCAGCGGAGATGCCACCTTCCCCAAAGCTATGGACAACGTGACGGTCCGGCAGGGGGAGAGCGCCACTCTCAGGTAGGGAGCTGTACGTCAGCGGGGGCCTGAGACCCTTGGATGTGAGGATTTGATTATTTGGGTAGGGGCAAGCGAGAGAGAGAGAGAACAGAAGGCTGGCGTGGGAGATTGGAGACTGTGAGAGGGCCTTTTGTAGGCCCAGGGGTACCCAGTTAAGTACTGTGGCAGCTAACACCCATTCTCCTGGACAAGTTTGTCATTTGCTCTGGCTTTTCTGGCCCAGGATCTTATAAGTGAGCACTGAGGTCCATGCTTGGTCCATGCCTCACCATGAATCTGTGAGGCCATGACATGGCTGGATTCACTTTGCCTTGGCACCAAGATGAGAACATGGGAACCCTGGAACTGAAATACTGGGGGTCAGCCTAAGATCACTGGGTGCCTTGGTGGCTCTCTCACAGGCCAGAAGGTATGTTATGAGGCAGGATAACCTCCAGATGGACTGGCTCACTCCCATGAGAGAAATACCTAAAATTTCAGGCTCTGGAATTGCCAGTGCTGGGCCATGGCCCTTTATGAGTCTGCTCAAGACGCAGCCATCCGTGTGAACCCTGTGTGGTGCTCCGGGGACCCCTGTAATAAATTACGAGGGCAGTTTTATCTGTGCAGGCTCAGGCCAAGGAGAGGAAGCATGTAGCTTTTGTGCAAGGACGTCACTCTTGTACAAGAAGCACAATAGGAGAGCTTTCTGTTTTACCTTAATGAGTTACAGAGAATCGCTTACATGCTCCAGGCAGAGGGGTGAAGATTCTTGGAATATGAACCTTTGGGGACTGGGCCTGCTGCAGCAGAGACTTTAATAAAAATGCAGCCACCACTTTCCACCAGCTCAGCAGATATCATCTTTTATCCCTTTAATGAGGCAGTTCTGGTCCTAGGAGACAGATTCAGGGACATCCCAGCTTGACTCTGGCTCATGATGTACACAGGGTGAATGTGCTTGCCCTGTCTGTGACTTTGATGGTTATGGTGAAAATAAAACATTCTGCCCCAGCCTTTGCAGCCAAAATACCTGGCTTCTCCAAGGAACAGATGAGGGTGGTGTTTCCTTCCTGTTCTCTTGGCTCTCTGATTGAACTCTCATATCTAGACAAGCCTCTCCCTGGGGAAGGAAATAAAGGCTTCATGGGACACCGGCTAGTCTTTCCTGAGCCCAAGGCCTGAGGTTGGATTCTTGCCACTCTGAGTGACTCTTAGCTCAGTCTTCTTTTGAGCTAGAGAACAGGTCCCACAATCCTGTCTGCTGGTAGTCGGGAACCCCAGGAGGAGAGAGAGAAAAGGAGGATGGAGACAGGCCTCCCTCCCTGACAGCGGGAGGGAAGATCTTCCTGGTCATGTGGGCACCCCTCAGCCTGTCCCAGATTAGAGGGAAATATACCTACCTCATTGCCTCAGAGAAATTTCGGGAGTCCACTCCGTGAGAAATAACTTGTGGGATGCACATTTGCAGCAGACCAGTCTGCTCAAAGATTCAAGCAGCACAGGGGCTACGGTGCACCTTAACCAAGGAGATGTTGGTAAATGTTAGTAGGTGGGAAGGACGTTGACGCTGCCATGCCCCTCTCTTTATCTTCTAATCTGCTATGTGGGGCAGAGGCCCAGGACCGAATAAGGCTCAGTATTGAGCTTTCCAAAATACTCTGTCCTCCTCTTGCCCCTGAAAGTTCAACCAGAAACTTAAAAACTCAAGCTTTCTGCTTTCCCGGATGCACTAAGACTATTCCACCAGCAGAGGGCCAGCTTTGATCTACCTTCTTTTTTTTATTAGCTGCTGGCCTGTTTTCATGATCTTCAATTCTAATGTTTAGCAGCTGGGCTTGGTAATGGGAATGGGAATTAAAAAAGGAAAAGCTGAATAGTTGCTTTTTGTGCTTTGTGGAGGAGAAACACCAACCTTGCATGTTCGAGTATAACCATTATCTGTTACCTGAGTGCATGCTGTACTTTTTAAAAAGTAAGCACATGTCTTGTGTTGATTTTGCCTTTCCTTTTCTGTGCAATTTGCCCTGAAATAGAGAAATTCAGCACATCGCCCACATTTTAATCTCTTTCTATCCTCTTTCTATCATCTCTGTGTTCTTCTCTTTTGTTACTTTCTTCCTTCATTTTTATTAGATGACTCCATTTTATATGCTTTAGCCTATTATTCATTATTTTCTTCTTTTTTTGCCTTCATCACTTAATTCTTATTATTCCCTGATTTTTTAAGGTTCTGATTTCTCTACTATGACAATGTTTCTTAAGACAACATAAATATCTCCTGCAGATTTTGGGGGTCCCGATCTCTCTCCTTTTGTTTCCATGCTCCTTTGGTTTATTGGCTAACAGCTGTGTGCCCACCTCAGCGAGAACTCGTCTGTCCTCAGAGGAAGGGTCCGTGCTTCTCGTCTCTGGAAGTCCATAGCCTCAGACCCGGAGAAACATACCGTGTTTTATTTTGTGTCGCTTTTTGCTTTTAAAAAATTGTAATTCTTAAGTCGGTTACTCTTTATTGTCCTTAAAGGTGTTCCACTGGGAATTCAGTGTTTTGGAATTTAGTGGTCTGAATGCAGCAAATGTTCAGAATGTATTGAAGATATTGAATGATTCTCATGCCCATCACCCACAAAAAGTCTTTTCAAATGTGACTGCCCTGGATCAAAGTGTCCCAAGCCTGTTTCTAAATCTTGACTGAAGTCACAGAGGAGGCCAAGACCTAGTAGGAAAAGCAAAGGAATGGAGAAAGCTGGGTCCTCCTTTGACTTTTCCCATGAGAAATTGCACGTCGTTGAGAAGGCGGGTTTCCCCTACTGTGTTGGCGGTTTTGTAGAGCTAGGCCTTTGATTGCATTGAGGGACGTCAGGAAGTGATGTGTCAAAGACAAACTGACGTGTTGAACGTGGATGAAATTCATTTTGTGTGAGTGAGGCAATATTATCTTCCTCATAGCTACTTCACAGGGCTACTTGAAAAGTAAAAGTAATTATTTGAATATTGAGTATTTTGCCTACTTGGAAGAGAGATGATATGGAAAATGAAGGTGGTTTTCACTATGACTGAATTATAGTTTCTATGAATCTGATTTGAATTCATTGTTACTAATGGGCCCTCTTGGCCAGAATCATTTCATTACAATTATCTGCTGTTGGGTTAAAAATGTTCTGTGCCTTTCCATTAGATTAAATATGACAAGTATCTAGAAGTCCTGTGTCTGAATCAGTGCCCACATCAGGAGAGGAGCCCAGGATGCTCCGTGTGGTCAGCTGGTGTCTGTTACGCCGCTTCAGTTGCATGGATGGTGGCTGATATACTTTCTTCATGGGCCTCAATCTCCCCTAAATTGGCTTCAGTTCCTCAGTGGAACCACAGCATCTGTGAACATGAACATAATGAGGGGATGGAGGTAAGAGTTGTTGCTGTAACTGTTCCACTAATGGGAAAAGTTCCCACCAACATACTGGGTGCTTTTTTTTCCTTCGTTTTTTTATATGGCAGGATAATCAGTTTTGCTGATCCAGGCTTGCTGATCTGGGATTATACTTAATAACTCTTTTCTACAATGTCCCTGCACTTTCATTTGTAGTTCTGAGCTAACCCGTTTGGAATCGAGTATTTGAGAGTTAACTCCTGCCAAGAATAATCTGCGCAGCAGGGTTTTGCGAAGCAGCTAGGGCAGTCGAGTTCCCAAGGACAACGTTCTGTTGTTTGCCTGGGTGTTTTTTCTGTATTTTGCACTCACCATCGCAGCTTTTATTTTTATGTAAATTAGAAAATTCAGAGTAGCCACTAGGTTATTCAAAACAAGTGTATGACTTTTGCTTTTCAATGTTTAAGTTGCCTGAGCTGAATAAGGACTTGGATAAGTGCAAAGGCCTTGCTCTTAGTCTGGGAAGATGAAGACATAAACAGGTGCTGAAGCAAGCACAGGTCCATAAGGGACTCCTCAAGTGGTGGTGCTAACCCTGGCTGCACACTGGAGTTCCCTGGGTTGCTTTGTAAAAAGTCCACTGCCAGGCTCCCAGACCAATGAAATCACAATCTCTGGAGTTGGACATAGGTGTGGGTTATTTAAAAAAATCTCTTCCAATGTTTCTAATGTGGAGCCAGAGTTGAGAACCACTGCTCAAAAGCCCTTTCCTGCCCCAGAGCATGTGGCTGGGCTGCAGTGGCCCTCCCCCCACTTAAGTGTCTCCTACATGAGTACATGTATCTTACCACTCATGGGCTGCCTTGTACTCCAGAAGGAGCGCTGGGCTCAGGGGCCTGAATACCTGGCTTTGACTCTTGTTTTACCACCCACGATGCTGAGTACTTCAGTCCAAATGTGTACACATGGGAACAGTATCTGCCCAGTCTGTGACATCGGGTGAGATTAGGTATATGGCATCATTCTGTTAACTGTAAAACCAACACATACATACAAGTTGTTACTGGTGCTGAGTGGAACTCCTCAATAACAACCTCTAGTACTCTCAGTCTTTTCCAGTTTCATCTGCTCTACCTTCTCCCCGCTCCATTCCCACACACGTATACACCTTTAAAATGCGCTAGTCTCTTCCCAGTGCGACTCAGTGTCTTGCTTTCTGCTTGTGGTCAAGAATTACCCTCATCTGAGTTCCAGTAATGCTTGCTTCAGGCAAGCGTTCTAACAGATAGGCACCATGGACCTGTCGTTTATAGGGTTATGGTTAGACCGGGCGCTCCTGGAGGTTAGGAACCATGTCTTCTGTACTGAGTACAGATGTTGTGATGGATACACAAGATTAAAAAAATAAGTGTTGACTGAATGCTTTAATCCATTTTGACAGGACTCAATCTCTTAAAATGTATTAATACCTTTACAGCAATGAAGTGCTTATATGTGAAGAGTTTCATTCTCTCCAACATATGATGCTGGGGCATTCAGGCATAACGGTTGGTGAGAGATCTTGGAAGCCTGAGGGACTTTTGGATTCTGCTTAAATCGCTTGCCAGAGGGGACAGTTGAATCCACCAGTGGTGGCATTCTGATCTAAAACTAAGCAAAAGGCTTCACTGTCCCTAAGGGCAAGACACTGAGCAGGGCAGCAGAGCTGAGAGGAATCTTAGCAGCAGTAGAGTAATGTATTTGAAAGTGAGCTGTCTCTGTGGAGATACGCCTTGCTGTAAATGCAGGGAGATCCCCAGAGCTAGGAAGCAATAGGGGGCAGACAGGCTGCGCAGCGATTTGCCTGGGAAGTGGGTGTGTCAGGATTGGGGCCTTGGCTGCCGGATCCAGTAGGCCTGGAGGAGCAGGGCTGGCTAGACTCGGGCACTGTCTAACCGCTGATTGGTAGGAATGTGTCTGCCTCCCCCAGCACATATGCCCCATGCCACACGTCGGAGCAGGGGCTGGGAAAGGAAATTTTCAAGCAGTCAAGATACATGCTCAAGATATATGCTCTGTGACTTTCAGAATTGCTCTGGAAAACTCAGCAGCTCTTACCTAAGCTCTTTTGTTCATGTTTTTGGCCTTTAAGTAAATTTGACCCTTGGGTTCAGTTTAGTCTTGTCATTCTCATTCTCCTTCCAGTTTCTAATGTGCTTACTGTGTGGCTGGCTCTGAGGGAGTGAGGGAGAAAAGCAGCGCAGGTCAGCCTGTGTTACAGACCTGATGGGGTCCTGCAGTGGGATGCAGTGGAGAGGAGAAGCCAAATAGGTCTTATTTGACCTTCCCAAGGGAGGATTTTTAAAATTACTTATTAACGGGAAGTAGTCTTCACATCTTTAGGGCTGGCAGAAATTTGCATTGCCTATTAAGTTGGGAACCAAGTGTTAACCTTTGTTGATTTTTTTTTTTTTAATCCAGACAAGACAGCACCAGATTATTTCAGGTTTGTTTATTATTTTCCCTGCAGGAAGATGCTTTTGCTGATGTTGGGTCTAGTTGAATTGGAGAGAAAGTTGGCATAGTGGGGGTGTTAGGGGAGAGGCTGCATTCTCAGTCCCTTCCCACCTCCCAGTAAATGACACTTTCCTGGAGCTTCTTGTACCTGGTGTGTCTTTTTTAAGATGTGAAAATTGAAGTTGTGACGTCTTTGCAGCTCAGCACTTACCCTGCCTCAATCTGTGTCATTTCCTTGGTAGAGAAGGTTAGAGAAGGGAGTTTTACGCACCCTGTTACGCACCCTACAGGATCATACCACAGACCCTGTAATAATAAATTTTGTGGGAGGGGGGCACTTTTAAAACAAACAAGCTCTATTATCCATGATTTACTATGTGTCAGATGCCAGGCTGATTACTTATTGTTTCATGGAATTTTCAGAATGTTATGACCCCCCAACGAACAGCCTAGGAGACTGAGGTTTAGAAGAGTTAATCACTTGCCTTTGGTCACATGGTAGGTATGTGTCGGGGTCTGGGTTTGTTCCTAGAAGACCTTTTTTCTTCTTCTCAATTTTATAGTACCCTCCTCCCACGTATAGAGAACAGAGGAAGTTTCCATGTGCTGCAAGCAGAAAAAACAGAAGCAGTCTTTCTGTTCCCTGGACCTCTATTTGACCAAAGGTCAGGAAATCTGCCTTTCAGTTGAGGCCTGTAGCTGTGTGCTGTCTGCCTTAGCAGTCTCCTTTCTTTTCTGGTGCTTAACTCCCCTCACCTGCACTGAGTAAACGTTGCTCTATCTTCTGGGGCTGGAAATAATGCGTGCTGTGAACAGCGTACACAGTGACAGCCACTGGGAGGGTCCAGCACACTGTCAAGACGATCACTGGTGCTCTCCGTTTTGAACCTCTCCTAAATGTTGTACTCTCCTGTTCTCTGACCTCCCACAGCGCACGCAATATCTCCAAGGACCCTGCAAACTAAGACAAAGTAAGCAGGTAATTTGTTGACAAGAACCCATTGATGCCAGAGTATTTCCATGAGAGCTGTGAGGAAGTGAGTGATCTGTATGGAAGTAGAGAATGAACAGAAATAATTTTTTTTAATCCTAAAATATATGTCCTTGCATAATTCCTTCCTCATCCTTATTTTCATATTTTAATTCAAACCATTAGGGCTGTGAGAACAGAGAAGCACACCTACTCACCTTTCTGATGATTCATACCCTAGAGGCAACTATGTGACCTCTTTTGGCCTCCCCTTCCCTGGAGACGGTATATTTTGCTTAAATCAAAGAGGTGCTGAAGAACTTGACCTAGCTTCCCATAAAAGTGCTGATCAATAAAATGTTTAAAAATTAGTTTTGAATATTAAACATTTTCACTGGGTCTGAAAATTTATGGTATCTCGATTAACGAAGTCTCCATTGCATAATAGGAACAAAGAATGTTTTAAGTGGTTGTTAAGTATTCTGGCTAGCCCACAGAAGATAATTTAACTCATAATTACCCAAAATGCTATATAATAGCAATGAAGAATAACATAAACAATGTTGTTGTAGAAGAAGTAATTATGCAAAAGAGAAAAAAATGAATAGAATAATTTTCTATTTATCATGAATGCCAATGCTGAAGAAAAGTAGGCCTAATCAGAGGAAGATAATATGGAAACATTTTCTTAAAGATGTTTCTGAATGCTTTCAAAAGTTTTGGAGTTTGTATTATTGTTTCTATTGGGCCAAATTTAATATTAAGATGCACAGCTTTCATTCTATTTGATTCAGGTGTACATTTGCCACTTCTCTGATGATTGGGGATATTTTCATAAATATTGATGAAGAAAGTAAGATAGGTGAAGGAATGGAAAAATGAAAAGAAGAGAGTAGGAGAGAGATTTTTCCTAAAGTGTCAGCTAAGAGTTGAAGGAAGATGAAGGAGCTAAAGAGGAGGGGAAAGTGCATACCTAGGAGAAAAAAATAGCCTAAAATGGCATTACCGAATAGTCGAAGGTAGAGAAAGAAAGGAAGAAAGAAAGTGGTAGACAAGAACTACCGTCTCCCACCAGCTGAGTTTCTGGTGTGTGAGTGTCTCCATCCCAACTGTCCAGGTGACAGGACCACACACAGGTGTCCACCACTCATCCTAAGTCAAGGCAAAGAGCAGTTTAGGGCTCAGGTTCTCGTTGTGCTGGGATCTGGCTCTTTCTGAACCTCGCTTCCCACCTGCCCCACAACTGTCAATTCCCTTCTTGTCGCTGACTCCTAGCCCATGTCTTGCTACCCTGTGTTTGACTTCCGCCAGGCCCTGGTGATTGCGAGTCGGGAGTCTTGCCTTGTTCTGCCAGAACCTCCTCTCCAAAAGCCTGTGTCCACTCTTGACCTCACTCTTCCCAGCCTAATGGTTTATGGACTTCCCAGTGCTTACTGTTTGCCTACCCAGCCGAATGTCCATTTTGGAGACCACTTCACGTGCAGGCAGCATGTGGGGCTTGGGCCAGTCACACTTGCTCCTCTGCAGTTAAACTGTTTATTCTCAGTCATTCTCAGATATGTGGATTGTCATATCAGATGTTTGTCCACCTTGACTGAGATCGATTATGGATGATGCCATCACAACATGCAGTCTCTTGCTCACTATTTGGAAATCCCCATGATGGATAAAAGGAGGAGGCAGCATTGGTTATGCAGGGAATAATAGTATTCAGCTTTGTACTGTCCTATGCTTTCTATGTCATCTCTAAAAATATTCCTCTTCCCATGTTGTTTTCATCACCTCCGTGCCTTTTGTTAAATATGTTAATATCCTCTCTTCACCTTGTGTCCCCATAGCCCACTACAATACCTAACATGGAGTCGGTGCTCCAAGTCTGTTAAAAAGATGAATGCTTATCCTTTGTCTCTATTTCTCTGTCTCTCCCCCTCTTTCACACACACCCACACACACACATATACACTTATACATACATACATACATGTGTGCTTTTTCTAATGAAGATATTCTCACCCATTTTGAAGCAACTGGGAAGTCACTGAAATTATAATCAGAGATTCTGGCATTTGAATCCTGGTTGAGATAGGGATCTCTCCCTAGATAGTTGGTATTTAACTTGTGCTCTCTTCTGCTTATTTCAGTAATTGCAAATTTCAAAATATTCTTACAGCCATTGGCAGGAGATGTTGAGCAGTTGCAAGGAAGTTACGCCTGTCTCCTCCCTTTTTATCAAGGTTACAAAATAGAGGATGGCGGATTCTGTACATATATCTGCAAATTTTAGGGGATGGAAAAGCCGGTGTGAGTAATCTCTTCACATTGCAGAGGGCATCTTGGGATGAAGGGATTTATGGACCCATTTCCTTGGCCATCTGAAATGCAGCTGCTTCTGTGACAAGCTCTCACTGTGATGTCCCTCAATATGTCTCAGCAGCTTGTATCCTGCTACACCTGTGCAGTGGGAACAGTTTATGGGACAGTCTTGATTATATTTTCCATTTTACAATTGACTAGTCAATGGGTGCTTAGTGAAAAATAAGATAAACTATATAACCCCTACCGAAAGGTTAAGACTTTGCAGTCAAAAAGCTCACTTCAAATCTCGGTTCTGATACTTATTGGCTGTATCTGGTTGGACAAGTGACTAAATTTTTCTAAGCCTCAATTTCCTGATTAAAAAAAAATAGGGACTATATACTATATACTATATATACACTGGGTTGTTGGGGAGGAATACGTGGCATCAGGTTTGGAAGAGCTTAGATTAAAGTCTGACCTGTACAAGCTCACAGTAAGCAGTAGCATTAATTTTTTTAATAATATAAATTATTGAATTCACAATTTAAACAGACAGCTTTTGTTGACTACCACTGTATGCCAAGTACTGTTCCAGGCAGTGTGGAAATTATAAAGTTGAATTAATCCTAGACTCTCTTCTTTAAACATTCATATCTGGTGAATGTGTTAGCAGAATAAAGGGCCATAGTTCAGGAAGTGGGAGAGGAAAGGAGAGAGGGAGAAGAAGGGAAGAGGGGGGAAGAAAATTTGCTTAAAATAAAACCCATCATTCACTTCAACAAACTTGGACCTGCATATTCACCCGTGTAATCACCACTCCACAAAGTACAGAATAGTTTTATCACCCTCAAAGAGTTCCTCCATGCCCTCTTTTTTATTGTGGTAAAATATACATAACGTGAAATTTACCATTCTAACCATTTTTAAGTATACAGTTCTGTGGCATTAAATACATTCACATTATGTGCAACAATCACCACCATCCATCTCCAGAACCTTTTTTGTCTTTCCAAACTGAAATTCTGTACCCATTAAACACTAATTTCCCATGCCCCCCTCCTTGCAGCCTCTGGCAACCACCATTCTACTTTTGTCTCTATGAATTTGGCTACTCTAGGTACCTCATATAAGTGATATCGTACCATATTTGTCCATTTGTAATTGCCTTATTTCATTTATCATAATGTCTTCAAGGTTCATCAGTATTGTAGCATGTGTCAGGATATCCTTCCTTCTTAAGGCTGAATAATATTCCATTGTATGTACATACCACATTTTGTTTATCCATTCATTTGTTGATGGACACTTGGCTTGCGTCCACCTTTTGGCTATTGTGAATAATGGTGCTGGCAACATTGGTATACAGATATCTGTTCATGTCCCTGCTTTTAGTTCTTTTGATATATACCCAGAAGTGGATCATATGGTAATTCTGTGTAATTTTGGGGGAATCACCATACCATTTTCTATAGTGGCTGCATCATTTTACATTCCCTCCAGCGATGCTTACGGGTTCCAATTTCTCCACATTCTCACCAACAATTATTTTCTGTTTTTCTTTTGATAATAGCTATTTAATGGTTGTGAAGTGGTATCACATTGTGGTTTTGATTTGCATTTTTCTGATAATTAGTGATACTGATGTGCTTATTGGCCATTTATATATCCTCTTTGGTGAAATGTCTATTCAAGTTGATTGCCCATTTTTAAATCAGGTTGTTAGTTTTTTTGTTGTTGAGTTGTAGGAATTCGTTATATATTCTGGCTATTAATCTTTTATTAAATATGATTTGCACTTGTTTTCTCCCATCTGTGGATTGCCTTTTCACTCTGTTGATGGTTTCTTTTGATGCACAAGTTTTTAATTTTGAGATGGTTCATTTTATGTTTTTTTCTTTTGTTGCTTATGCTTTTGGTGTCATATCAAGAAATCACTGCCAAATCCAATGTCATGAAGCTTTTCCCCTATGTTTTCTCTTAAGAGTTTTATAGTTTTAACTCCTATGTTTAGGTTTTTGATCCATTTTGAAGTAATTTTTGCATATGGTATAAAGTAAGGGTCCAATTTCATGTGGATATCCTGTTTTCCCAGCACCATTTGTTGAAAAGGCTATCCTTTCCCATTGAATGGTCTTCACATCCATGTTGAAAATCATTTGAACATATATGCAAGGGTTTGTTTCTGTGCTCTCTGTTCTATTCCATTTGTCTGTATGTCTGCCTTTATGCCAGGCTGTTTTGATTACTGTAGGTTTGTAGTAGGTTATGAAATCAGGTCATGTGAGATCTTCAACTTTGTACTTTTTCAAGTTTGTTTTAGCTATTCAGAATCCCTTGAGATTCCATATGAATTTTAAGATGAATTTTTCTATTTCTGCAAAAAAAATCACTGGAGTGTTGATAGAGATTGCAGTGAGTCTATTGCTCACTTTAAATAGTATTGTTATCTTAACAGTATTAAGTCTTACAATCTATAAACATGGATGTCTTTCCATTAATTTATGTCATCTTTAATTTCTTTCAGCAACATTTTGTAGTTTTCAGTGTAAAATCTTTCACCTCCTTGCTTAAGTTTATTCCTAAATATTTTATTTTTTTAATGTTGTTATAAATGAAATTGTTTTCTTAATTTCCTTTTTGGATTGTACATTGTTAGTGCATAGAAACACAACTGATTTTTATTTTGTGTTTTTATGTTATGCTTTTGTATCCTGTAATTTTGCTGAATTAATTTATTAGTTGTGACAGTTTTTTGTGGAATCTTTGGGATTTCCTGCATATAAGATTATGTCATCTACAAACAGAGATAATTTTATTTCTTCCTTCCCAATCTGGATGCGTTTTAGATCTTTTTCTTGCCTAATTGCTCTGGCTAGAACTTCCAGTACTTTGTTGAATAGAAATGATGAAATCAGGCATCTTTGCCTTGTTCCTGATCTTAAGGAAAAGATTCAGTCTTTCATCACTGAGTATGATGTTAGCTACAAGTATTTTATATATGGCCTTGATTCTGTTGTTGTAGTTTCCTTCTATTCCTGGTTTTTTGCGTGTTTTTTTCATGAAAAGGTGTTGAATTTTGTCAAATGCTTTTTCTGCATCGATTAGAGATCTTTTTTTCCTTCATTCTGGTAATATGCTGTATTACAGTGATTGAGTTTCATATGTTGAACTGTCCTTGCATTCCAGGAATAAATTCCATTGGTATATAATTTTTTAATGTCCTGTTGAATTCATTTTACTGGTACATTGTTGAGGGTTTTTGCATCAATGGTCATAAGAGATATTGGTCTGTAATTTTTTTTGTCTTGTAGTGTCTTTGCCTGGCTTTGGTATTAGGATAATTCTGGCCTCATCAAATAACCTTTGAATTGTTCTCTCCTCTTCAATTTTTTGGAAGAGTTTGAGGAGGACTGCTGTTAATTCTTTAAATGCTCAATAGAATTCACCAGTGAAGCCTTCTGGTCTTGGACTTTTCTTTGTTTGGAGATTTTGATTATTGATTAAATCTCCTTACTAGTTACGTATCTGTTCAGATTTTCTTTTTCTTTATGATTTAGCTTTGTAGATTGTGTGTTTCTAGGAATTTGTCCATTTCCTCGAATTTATCCAATGTATTGACATACAGTTGTTCATAGTACTTTCTCTTATAATACTTCTACTTTCTGTAAAATTGGCTTTAATGTCCCTTCTTTCATTTTTGATTTTAGTTATTTGAGTCTTCTTTCTTTTTCCCTCAGTCAGTCTAGCTGAAGGTTTGTTAATCTTTTCGTAGAACTAACTCTTGGTTTTGTTGATTCTCTCTATTGTTTTTTTATTCTCTATTTCATTGATCTCTGCTCTTATCTTTATTATTTCCTTCTTTCTGTCAATCCTCCAGTCCTAGGCAGATATCAGTCTCCTTTCCGAAACCATAGATTAGTTTGGTCTGTTCTAGGATTTTATTTAAATGGAATGATACTGTCTCATACAGTACTCTTTTATATCTGACTTCTTTTTTTCTGCATAATATTTGTGCATGTTATTGCTTGTAGTTCATTGCCTTTTGATTGCTCAATAGTATTCTATTGTATGTATATACCACAATTTTTTTCCCATTTACTTGTTGATGGACATTAAGATTGTTTCTATATTTTGGCTCTTATGAATAAAGGTACAATGAATATTTGAGTATAAGTTTTTATGAGGAAATGTATTTTCATTTTTCATAGGAAATTCCTAGGAATAGAATTATTGAGTCATATGATAAGTGTAGGTTTAACTTTCCAGGAAACAGCCAGGCTATTTCTCAGTTATGATCCCAGTTTACGTCCCACTAGTGATGTATGAAAGCTCCAGCTGTTCCACAGCCCCACATTTGGCATTGTAGATCTTTCTAATTTTTAATTTTAGCCATTTTAGTGGGTGTATGATATAGTATACCATTGTAAATTTTAATTTGCATTTTCATGAGGATTAATGACATTCAGTTTCTTTTCATATGTTTCTCACATTGGCCGTTCACATATCTTCTCATAGACTGTGGGTGATTGATGTTTTTATCCATTCATTCATTCATTCAACAAATATCCATTGAACACTATATGTCATGTACTATTTTCCAGGCAGTGATATAGGAGCTGGGGTTACATGGTAAACTAAAGAGACCAAGCCTCTGACATCATAGAGTTTACATTCTAGGGCAGGAAGTCAAACATTAAATGTGATAAACACATTGAAATAGGATATAATGTAATATAGTAATGTGTGCTCTGAAGAATATTAAAATAAACTGAATGAATGGAGATGACAGTTGGCTCTATTCTCACTACTGTGGTCAGGAACTACTTGTTTGATGTTGTTACATTTAAGCAGAAAACTGGTCAAAGTGCAGGAATGAGCTGGGCAAATGTCTGAGGGAAGAGTTCTGGGGAAAGGAAGCTGTGAGGGCATGTGCTTGATGTGTCCTAAGGACATGAGGAGAGGCTGGAGCAGAATAAGCAAGAGAATAAGTGGTAAGGAACAACAGAGTCATGGACTGAGACTTCCATTTTCCAGTCTGACACAGAAGGAGCTTGAGAATCGTCACTCCCATCCTCACAACAAGAAAAAAGCTGAACAAACTAAAATCAACAGCTCTTCTTAGATCCACCAGAGAACTGAGGCCATAGGATAAACCACCACGTTGAAAACTGAAATGGGCAAATATAGAGAATCACAGTTTATTCTGAGCAGAAACTACCTCTGTAGTCAGGCTCTTCCAGGAACACTTACAGGGCAATTAATTGACTGACTGCTAGAGACTGAGTGTGGACTGATTTGAGAACTAACTCCAAGCAGCACTGCTTTGGCAGGGTCCTCACACATTTGTGAGTCTTCCCTCTAGGAGCTCCAGCAGGTTCTCAGGGTGAAAATGGGAGAACTTGTGGAAAGATGGTAACCATTTTGAAATACCCCGAGAGGATTCTGTTCTCCTCAACAAAAGCCTGCCCTCAAGGGAAACTATTTTACCAGAGCCTAACTGCATTGGGTTTTACTTGAGCCTAAACTACTGGGAGAAGGGAAATACCGAATTCCAGCCACCCCAGCCTTCCATGTAGGGGAAAGGGAATACCCAAATACAGCCCCCTCTAGCCAAAAGGCAAAAGACACAGCTTGAATGGAAAGAGCAAGTATCAGAACCAGACTCAGATATGGCAGGGATGTCAGGATAATCAGACCAGAAATTTAAAATAACTATGATTAATATACTAAGGGCTCTAATGGAAAACATGGACAACATGAAGAATAGATGGGTAATGTAAGCAGAGAAATGGAAGTTCTAAGAGAGAATAGAAAAGAAATGCTATAAAAATTGTTGCAGAAAAGAAGGATGCCTTTGATGTGTTCATTAGTGGACTGGACATGGCTGAGGAAAGTATCAGTAAGCTTGAAGACATGTCAGTAGAAACTTCTCAAACTAAAAAAGCAAAGTGAAAAAAGATGGGAAAAAAACAGAAGAGAATATTCATTAACTGTGGGACAATTACAAAAGGTGTAACGTACATGTGATGAGAATACCAGAAGGAAAAGAGAGAGAGAAAAGAATAGAAGAAATATTTGAAACAATAATGACTGAGAATTTCTCAAGATTAGTGTCAGGCACCAAACCACAAATCCAGGAATCCAAAATCTACACCTAGGCATATAATATTCAAACTGAGGAAATTCAAAAGCAAATAAAGCATTCTTGAAAGAAGCCAGAGGAAGGAAAAACATTATTTATAGAGGAGCAAGGATAAGAATTATATCAGACTTCTCTTCAGAAACCATGCAAGCAAAAAGAGAGTGGAATTAAATATTTAAAGTATTGAAAGATTAGAATCACCAACCTAGATAAAGACTTTCTCAGACAAACAAAAATTGAGAGTATTTGTCTTTAGTTGGCCTGCCTTACAAGAAATGTTAAAAGAAGGTCTTCAGAGAGTGGAGTCATGGACCAGGACTCGTGGGAAGCTTTGTTTAACTCAAGCTCGTTCTGATGCTCCTGCACCTCACTCCATTGCCAGTATTTACAGGCATAGCTGGCTCTGTGGTAGTCAAGTTACTTGTTCATTGTTGATTTCTGTCTCTCTGTCTCTGTCTATCTCTGTCTCTTTCTCTTCCTTTCACACACACACACACACACATATACTTTAAAAATTTTTTCAGTTGGATATTGGTTTATTGAGGGCAGGCAAAGGATTTCAATATAATTGTCTCAAGTCCTTCCTAAGTTGCTCTGCAAACAATGCATGTTAATAGTGTCTGCTTGACAAGAGGCAGATAGATCGCATCTATCTCTCTGTCCTCATCTCCTTTCCAATTGTGTAAGTAGGTGCAATCAGACATTTATATATTTGTGATCATAATAAAGTTGGCAATAGTAATGAACATAAGCAACTTTTATTTGTGTAGTGATTTGCAATTTGCTCTTTCTTTTCCTGAAAAGTTCTTTTCCAACCTTTTTGTACACTGGGCGGGTCTTACTCATCTTCCAGGACCTTCTCAAATGTCACTTCCTCTGTTAATCTTTCCTGATTTTCCTTTGTCTCCTTTATCTCACTGATTTCCAAGCTTTCCAAGCCTGGATGGGCGTCATAGTGACACGGGAAGATTTGTTTTAGAAAACAGATTCCTATGCCCTGCTGCAGACATACAGAATTAGGAATGCTGGGGCATACCTATACCCAAGAATCGGATTCTCATGCAACCAAAACTAGTTCTGTGTACCATTCTTTGGAAATATTGCATCTGACCTTCTTGGTGTTTCCTGCAGAGCATGCAGAGGGAATAAACTGGCCCTTCTTCTCTCTCCCATCACTTCAGTACTCCTAACTGTAACATAACCTGTCAGGTTCTCCAATACTATTCACGTGTGTCTCCCTTTAACAGGACACGAGTTCCTGGAAGCCAGGGAAAATATCTCACTCGTCTCTGTACCTGTAGTTCTGAATATAACATAATTTTTTGCCTTGGTCTTTGTTAAATCTTACAAATCCCACTCAAAGTATTTAAACAAAGCAGTGTGCTGTGTTATACAAACCATGGAACCCAAGAGCAGTGGAGAACTTCGACTTTTGAAAAGAGGAAACTGGGCAGCCATTCTGTCATCTGCCTCTTTCCATCTGGTCTCATGATCTCTTATTCCTACTTTGCCTGCACATCTGCTTTCTTTGTCCCTTTACCTGTCAGCTTTCTCCATTTCCACAGAGTATAAGATGGCCATCCTGTATCTTTTGAGCTCATGGCTTCTCACTTCAAGCTAGTCTCTGCAGGTTGTCTAGTATCTCTCTTTCCCATTTCCAAATTTCCAGGAGATAAAATCTGACCATCCCAGCTTGGGTGGAGTGGCCAGCTGTAGTCCAGTCAAGCCATGGTCAGGGGAAAAAATCATGTATTAGGATGCTTTTAGCTCCAAGTAATAAAACATAACAGTAAAAGTGACGCAAATAATGGTAATATTTATATTCTCAGTTAATGAGGATGCTAGAGGGAGGCAGTTTCAGGGTTGGTTTCCATGAACTAAAGTGCTGAGATCATTGCCTTTTGTGGTTACAATATGGCTGCAGCAGCTCCAGACATCACATTCTCATACAACAAAGTCTAAAAGTAGTCATTAAGGGCTTGTGAGTGTCTCTTTTGAAAATATTTTCCAAAAGCACATTTTCTTTTGGCGTCATTGGCCTGGATCACATTCTATATTCAAGCCCTAGCCAGAAGAGTGGGCTTGGAAAGTGGGTTTCTGGCATTTTTCAGCCCTTGTAGTGGGAGGCAGGCTCCATCAGCAAGGTACTGGTGGGCAGTTGCCGTTGAGTTGGCAAATAGTGATGTATACAGGCCCCCGGCATAAACATGGCTTCCTGGTGTGGCTGGAGGGAGGGTGGAAGTGGAGGTGGCCAGAATTCTCAGAGCATGGTAGCTGTGGCCTGGGAGGGTCCCCCATAGGTGCTTTCTACAGAATTTAATACATGTGGGGTGAGGGGACAAACCAAAGATTGTGTGTCTAATTTGCTCACTGTGGTAGGCCAACTCTGATAACACTGAGGAGAGCTCACTGTCTATGAGCACCCACGATGTCTGAATCAATGCATGTTTAAGAAACAAAAGCCGAAAGGAACATGAGGATGAGAAACAGGAAGATTCAAGGCTGATGAAAAGCAGTTTTACACAACCCCACACACTACAGTCAAGAAAGAAAACAGCCACGGGCGGAGGAGATGGGGAAAGAAAGAAGTGATGGAGAGAGACAACCGAGTTGGGCTGAGAAGAAGACCTCAGGGAAAATTATACACAGTGGGAAGCTTCTGGAACCAAATGGGTCAGAGTGGTAAAACTTCTTAAATCAAGCCGGGGTGAACCAGGAGACCAGCTGGAGGACAGGAGGGAAAAGGTGCTGGGAAGAGATAGCCGAGATTAATGAGGACGGGCTCCGCAGCTCCTGCAGGCGCGGGATGGGATGCATGAGCTCAGGGCTGGGAAGGTGCCCCTCTCTTTTGAGGTTAGTTATTTATTTATTTTGTAACGGAACCTAACAAATTCTATAACCAGATAAATCCAATTACCCGTGTTTTGCCTTCAGGGAGCGGGAAAGATTAATGGTGGCATTTTGGCAGTAGCATAAAAAGAAATGGGTGGTAATAACAACGAGGCTCCTAAGAGGAGCCCAGAAAGGCCCAGAAAGGTGACTGCAGCTTGCACTTGGGCCCCTATTTGCACCCTCTACTTTGGAGGGAGTGGGCTTGGGCCCAGAGAGACCTTCCTCCTCCTCCAGCAGCCCTGTGGTCCAAGACAGCGAGCGAGGGCACGGCGCCTTTCTGAGTGAGGTCACACTTTTTCACGCTCTCCTTTTCCATCTCTTGCAAACAGCAACAACTTTGATTTCTTGTTTTAGAATTAACAAGGCATTTTGCCAGGAGTTACCTCCATTGATCTTCACAAAACTCCTGGGGGAGTAGTTTGACAGTTATTATTTTCTTCAGCTTATAGATAAGGAGTGAGGAGGAAGATCCCAGAACCTGCTTCTCCTGATACTGTCTTTGGTCTCGTGTTCTTTTTTATGCTGCTAGTAGGATAACCAGCTTTGGAAACATTGATTCAGAAACAATAATGCCTCTGGCGCAGTTTGCTACAAACCTGCTGGGAGCTTGGCCGGCACTGATGTATCTGTGTAGTGAAACCTGCATGGGGGGAGGGGCGGGCGGCAATGGGACTGCTTGGTCTCCTTTCGGATCTGCAGTTTTGTGTTGTTTCATTGTATGAGAATCCTTCCCAGATGAAATATTTCTTCCAAAATGCCTTGCTTGATATTCACACATTCAACTTTTAAAAAAATGTAATTATTTTTATTGAGATATAACTCACATGCCATAAAATTCACCCTTTAAAAGTGTACAATTCAGTAGTTTTTACTATATTCACAAGGTTGCACAACCATTACTACAATCTAATTCTGGAACATTTTCATCTCCCAAAAAAGAAACCTCATGCCCGTTAGCAGTCACTCCCCATCCTTTCTACCTAGCCCCTGGCAACCACCCGTCTCCTTTCTGTCTCAGTGGATTTGCCAGTTCTGGACATTTCATATACATGGATTCATACAATACACATGCTCTGCTTTTAATTTCTCCTTTACCTATCCATTCTTTCATTTAGTCACTCCCTGTCTCATTCATCCCACAAACTTTTTTTAAAATAAAATATAACATCTACACGTCTCTTGTTTAAAGCTTTTCTCGCTCGCTCTCTCTCTCTCTACTACAAACATTTTTTGAGCTCCTATCTCGGTTCAAGCATTTTGTTAGTCACTGTGGGTGGAGATGAACAGCTTGTGCTCCGCCTTTCAAAAGCTCCTAATTGTGAAGTGAGGGAAGACAGAAGCAAGCCGTTGAATACATTGTGGTAAGTCCTCATACTCTCTGAAAAGGTGTATGTGTATTGTCAGGTTCTACTTGGTTCCATAGGTTCTGTCTTAGCAGTGTGTTCATTCCTAGGGCCAATCTTTACACTGCAGAGACTTACATTGCTCCAGCCTGTTGCCCTGGGCCTCAGCACTGATACCCATAATTCTAGCCCAGCTCTAACATTGCTCCCTAACTCCTGAGAGGCAGCCTCTACATAACACCCCAGTTCTCACTTCTAAGACCACTGGTTCCCAAACTATAGCCAGCATCAAGATCATTCTGAGGGTTTGTGAAAACAGATTTCTGGGCCTCAGCCCAGAGTTTCTGATTCAGTAGGTCTGAGGAGAGTCTGAGAGTTTGCATTTTTTACAAGTTTCCTGGTGTTGCTGATGCTGCTTGTCCAAGGACTACACTTGGAGAACCACTGTCTTAGAATATCCCCTTTTCCTTGTTGGTCTCTGTCCTGGTAACCTGCCTCGGAAATTAATCCCTCCAAAGATTAGGCCCTTCTTTTCTCTTGCTAGTCTTTTATCAAGGACCCAAGTCTTGCAATTAAATCTGGGCTCAAGACTTAAGGCCAAAATTACTACCTGCCTGCTTACATGCCCAACTCTGCCTATTTCTGGGTTTGTGGTCTTTGCTGATGCCAACTAATGTATTGAATCTTGCCACTTTTCATGTGTACCAAGTTCTGTTTATTGTATATCTTACCAAAATCCACAGTTAACTCCAGGCCTATTCCAGTCTTTTTTTTCTCTGCACTTAATTGACAACAATGTTCAAAGATAAGACACGAGTCAATTCAAAATGTCATTGTCATATTTCCTGCTCCCAGTTTTCCCATTTCATAGGTGGATATGATGACAAAGATGACTTTTTTTTTTCACTTCTAGTGCTTTATGTTGGAAGTCTAAGTTGAGAAGGAGGATGTGCAATAGATACCTCTTTAGTCTTTGTGGTTTAAATGTTCTTATATGAATCTATTTTTAAGATTGGTGGAGACTGTGGACTCATCATAAAGAATGTCTAAGTTCTTAGGAATTTAAGAAAGACCAAAAACTTTAGCTAAACATGTCAGAAAACAGGGCTGGATTATTGGAGATATTGTAAAGTGGGCTTAACTGACTTAAAAAATCAAAGACCCCCTGACTTTGATATAGTTATTTTTAGTTTTATAAATGAATATTTCTCAGATCAAAGTGTACACACTATATGATTCCAGTTTTATGAAGCTCAAGAACAGGCAAAACAAATCAATGATGGTAGAAGTCAGTATAGTTACTTTAGATGGTGGTAGAGAGAGTTTTGAGGGTTAGTGCCTAAAACTGCATGAGGAAAACTTGTAGCATGGTAGAAATGCTCTATATTTTGGTCTGGGTGTTGTTACACAGTATATATGTTAAATCATCATTGAACTGGACTCAAGTCAGTGGCCTTTTTGCACTTTACTTTTTGAATGTTCCACCCCAATAAACAGAATAGTGAAAAAAAAGTGATGCAAAATAGTTTAAAAAGTGAAGTGAATGTTAAAAATAGCATTATAAGAAAGGCAAAAGAAGATTTTATTCATTCAATTAAATTAGCAAATTTAAAAATTACATTTTAATTACCTTATCATGGGGTTATTTTCAAGACCAGTGACATAGAGCTAACCCTCATAAAGTAGGAAAACATATAGAAACAACAACAACAAAAATGTCCACTCTACGTAGGGATGGAGATGGAAGCGGAGGAGCTTCTCTCGAAAATCATAGAGTATCACAGATTAAAAGCTTGTTTTATACGTAAAGAACCAGTGGATCTAAAGTCTCATTTATTTCTTCCCAGGGTACCGGTACAGGAGTTTGAAGTGATCTGAGCAGGCCCTTAAATTACTTTAACCACCACCACCAGCTCCACAAAAACCTTGCCCAGAGTGACAGAGACCGATGAGTGCAGGCATTGTTCTACTGCCTTGGAAGGAAATTAGACTGATCCCAGGGCACCATAGTAAGCTCTTCATTCAGACTCCAGGGCAGGATCATGGCTAACCTAGTCCCAGGTACCATGGCAACCCGAAAGTCCACAGCTTCTAGACTTAGAATTTCTTTAGAGGAAATCAGGTACCTCAGAGCACTGTTTGATGATTTTCTTCTTTCCCAAATTCCCAGGAAGTGGGACATTACTCCGCTCTCCATCTGTTGTTAGGCCAATGTTGCTTTGGTCCAGGTTCTCCTTCGAGGCAGAAAGATTCTCCTTTACAGCACAGATAGGAAGGAGCAAGTCAGCTAAACAGGGAAACATGCTAACTGCCCTGAAGTTAGCAGAGAGCATATAT
Organism: Tapirus indicus; assembly: GCA_031878705.1. Lineage (NCBI taxonomy): Eukaryota > Metazoa > Chordata > Mammalia > Perissodactyla > Tapiridae > Tapirus > Tapirus indicus. Next base: position 81,703,455 of record CM062924.1, on the reverse strand, counting down.
GCCTGATGCCTAGCCCTGGACTTTAATCAATAGATATTAATTAACAGAGAGAACAGTAACTGTCTTATTAAATCAGCAGTGATAAAAACCGGCCATAGCTGCTGTTGAATGCTAATTGTCAGTTGATGACTCCACACAGTTTCTGAGGGTGAGCAGGCACGTTCAAGGCAATATTACAGCGTTTCCAGTACATGCCATGATGTTAAATCCTCGTTATGGTGTCTTAATAATCAATTGGACTTTGGCGTACGATATTTGTCTAATTAGCTCCACATTGACACTCAGGAGCCAGGCTTGCTGGCCACACATGATGGATTAGTGATGGTAGCTTGGACTTGATTACTGGGGGTGTACATTTTCTGTGCACCGTTTTGGGGGGGCTCATCTCCAGAGTCCAGGGTCAGCAAAACAACCTTGGGGCCTTATGTGACGCTCACATCACATTTTACAATAAACTATGAATGAGAAGAATATACTGCCCCTTAGCTGCAGTTTAATTTCCCACTTAGTGGAAGGGCCTGGTCTCTCGTCTGCCTCACTAGCGCCTTACCCAGCCCACCACGATGAGCTCCTGAAGCCCCTACGTGAAGGGCAGGGCAGGCGGAGGCGGGCCTCACTCCTCTTATCTGCTTTCTCCACTCAAATGCCACCTACACAGTCTTGGACAGTCTTCCAGCACATTCTCCTTATGGTAGCCCTCACATAGCATATTTCCCCTTCTCTTCTACTGATTAATACCTCTTCTTTCTGTTACTTTCCTTCAGCTCCTGAAGGCCTAAGTATAACTTTGTGCACATTTTCATATCCTCATCTTTTTTTTCTGCTTTCTTTTTTGGGTTTATTGTCTTGGATATTTAGATCGTGTGTTCAGGTTTAGGAACTGTGAATTTTATTTACCTTGCTGTGTCTTGACCACTCGATGCCGGAACTCAATGATGCCCATGTCTGTCTAGAATGCTGGCGTGTGAACAGGTGAAGAGTAGCCTCGTGACACTGGTTCTCACGTTCACGTTGGCATGGCCGTGGGAACCCAAAGTTGTGGAGAAGAGGGTCCCTGAGGGGTGTCAGCACAAACCCCTCATAAGAGGCTGTCTTTCTTGGTAGTGATGACATAGTAAAGGTGATTTTTAATTATTCATCTATAATGTCCTTTTTCAAAGGAGTATAAGGAGTCTTATAAGAATTCAAAAAAGCCATGTTATCATAAGTTAAATGGTTATGTTATCATGGTAAGACTGGGGCTGGCCCAGTGGAATAGTAGTTAAGTTCATGCCTTCCGCTACGGTGGCCCGGTATTTGCCCGTTCAGATCCTGGGCATGGACATACTCGCCGCTCATCAAGCTATGCTGAGGCTGTGTCCCATATAGAAGAGCTACAGCTCTACCACCGTGATACGCAACTATGTACCAGGGCTTCGAGGAGGAAAAGAAAAAGATAACAACAACAAAAAGAGGAAGATTGGCAGTAGATGTTAGTGCAGGGCCAATCTTTCTCAAAAAAAAAAAAAAAAGCAGCTAAAAGAAAAAAGTTGGTAAGACTATACCTCATACTACAATAAAAAATAAATGGCAGATGGATCAGAGAGCTGAGTATTAATATAAATAGAAAAATTCTGACAGCATCAGGAAGATAAAGAATTTTACACATACACATTCATGTAATCTTGGGAGTAAGGAAACATTTTTGTAATTGAGATGAGAAACCCAAAAGCAATGAAGGGAAATATTGATATATTGATAGATTGGCCTCATCAAATACAAAAGACCTAAACAGAAAAAGATAACATAAGCCATTAAAAGACAAGTGGTAGACTGGGGAGAAAAGATTAGCAATATTTATAACATTAATATCTGGATTATATAAGGAACAGCTACAAATCACCAAAAAAGAGATAAATAACCCAATAGAAAATGTGAATCAGCAATTCATTGAAATAAAATAGTGCATAAATATGTGAAAAGATTCTGAACTCCATGAGTAATCGGGGAAATACAAATTACTTCCCAAAAACTAATAAAAAATACCAACTTGTATCAGTGAGGACTCAGGAAAAGGTAATTCTTCATCACTATTTGGTAAGAATGTAAATTGGTGAATCTTTTGGAGAAAGCTCTTGTTGATTTCTATAAAAATTAGAAATTTAAATAGCCATTGACTTCCACCCCTAGCCTCCAGAGCGGGGATGTGGAAGAATCTTCCGGAGGTACTCCTGATGATTCAGCCCCATGTGGAATGGCGGCTGCTCAAAAACATGGACACAAACCAAATGGCAGAAAAGCCTGAAGCCTCGCCAGCCCTTCTCTGACGTGCCTTGCAGCTGTTACAGATAATGAGGTCTTGCGGCACATATGGACGTCAGAAAGGTACACTTCCTCGGAGGTGAAAACGCAGATTGTATAACAATACATATGACATGTTTACAAAATACATATGACATATTCACATCCATATTGTTTGAAAATGAGTAGATATAGGACCTCTGAGGAGGTGAATGAGGATGAGGGGATAAGGTGAAGGTGGGGTCCGTTGTGTTCTGTATACTTCTGTATTATATGAATCTCTTACGTATATCAAATTGATGTCATTTCAAAAATGTTTTTAGAAAGAAAGGAAAATGGGTAGTAATATAAAGAGAAGATAAGAACAAAGCTGGTACAAGAACCATGTGGTTGTCAAAGCCCAGAGGGCCATGTGACCAGTTACATCAATCACAGTGTCTGTCTCATAAAGATAAATCCTTGCTGGGGAGAAGCTGTTTCTCAAACTAAGCCCATAGCGAAGCTTCTCTGAGAGTCACACAGACCTCATGACGTGTCATAACGTGTATAATCTTCTACTGCCCGCATGCTTAGCCAGCATCTCAGGGGCCTGCTTTCCTGCTTCCAAAGGAGTTTCTGTCCCCTCTGCCCACTTTGTTCACAAGTCAGTAGCTGCTCTGAGTTTGCACAGGAATCAGCCAAACCACACAGTCAGATGTCCTGGTCTTGCAAGCAGCCTGAGTGAGGTAAAACCTGGCAGGCAGCCTCTGTGTGAGGGAGACTCAGTAGGGAGCCTGCCTTCCGGAAGAGCAACTCGTCCCCTCTGTGGGGACACTTTGGTTTCTCAGCCTGCTCTCAAATTCAAAGATTAAGGACAAAGGGATAAAGATATTGAGGCCATAGTAGTAACTAAGTTTAATTTCAGTTCATTCTTCCACACACAGAAGCAAGAAATTGGATAGCAGTTGGTAAATTTGAACAATTACATGAACATTATGCTGCAACAGGAAACTTACAGTCACAATAAATTAACCATGTTACATAGTAAGATGAAAACCCACATTATTTTATTTTCAGAAGAGTTTCAAAAATAATGAGGACGTGCAATCAGACGTGCACACTTAGTTGTGTAGAGGTGTCACCAAGTTCAGAATGGATAAACGGATGTTTACTTCTCCCTGGGAGGACACTAAGCATTGCGGAGGCATTGAAGAGCCCTGGTGTGGATCTGGAGCAGGACCGGGGTGCGGCAATTGCCGAGGGTCCTCCCTCTCTCCTCCTTGCCGCAGAGACGAGTGGAAACTTACTCTGTGAGAGCAGTGAGATGGATTATGTGGCCTCCGGCTCTTTGAGACAATCAGGTTGTCCTTCACACTCCAAGTGGATGTAATTAACTGCACTGATAGGATGTTATGCCAATAGCAACACAGAAAACACCGGAAAATGAGTCAAAAGCCTGCTTAGTGAAATGAAGAGGTGCGGGGGCCGGGGGCAGGGGAGTTAGCCAAGTGTGCTAGGTAACTCAGCCTCTCTTTGTAGCTTTGAGAATGATTTGGGTCCCATGACTTTCTCAAGCAGACTTGGATTTTCACCATCTCCAAAAAAGAAAGAGGGTGCATGCCCTTTGGTCTTCTTTGTGCATTGTGGGTTATTAAAGAGGGAACCATGGTTGGAGAAGGGACTGCCCTGGAAGCCAGGAGCTTTGGGATTCTTGTCCCAGGGCCACCTGTAATCAGCTGTGCAGCCTTAGGCAGCCCACTTCACCACACTGAGCCTGAAAATCTTCGTTGTAAATGAGGAGGGGGAGTCAGGTAACCTCAGCCCATCTTTCAGCTGTAATGGTCTCTGGTTCTTCACAGCAGTAATTCACAGAGAAAGACGGAAAAGGGGAATGTGAAGTGAGTCAAATTACTTTCAGTGACATAACGTTAGGCATTTTGTTTCCTGATGAACCATAATCAGAAGTGATATTTGTAAACAAAGTGTACCAATGTTTACTAACGGATTATAATTTTGAGTAATTGAATACTAGTTAATTGATTTCCTGAATAATAAAGTTACTTTCCAGTAATTGTCCTCCATTAATGGATGTGCTCTTTTAAGTGTTTTTACTATAATAAGTCATTAAGATTTCCTGAATAATTTCTCTCCGAATCATTGATTTTAAGTTCCTTTTCCTAACACAAATGCATAAAATTTCATAATGTTGCCATGTATCAATTTCAATCAATGTAGCTATGACAATTTGTAGCTTGTTTATATTTTTAAATAATGAAAGAAAGGCTAGAAAAAAAGGAGATTACAATAATAGGTAAGGTATCTTCCAAGTTGCATATAACATTTTCCAAATTGTATCTTTAGGCAACTCTAACTGCATCAGTGCCTCTTGTAAAGGATTATTCTGAAGATCAGTTAAGATTACAAATAAGAAAGCCTCAAAGTCTGTGACAGATATTTGGTATATGGTGAAAAGTTATCTGCTAATTGGTTCATTTGTTTCCAGAAGGCCCTAGGAAGATGTGGCATGGGTTTTATCTTATGGGGAGTTACTGAAAGATTTTAAGCAGAGTCATGATGTTTTAACAGGTCATTCTGGCAGCAGTATATGGATGATGGAGTGATGTGGGCTGAGATGAGAGTTAAAAACAAAAGCAAACAAACAACCCCAGTTAGGATGTTATTCCAAATAGTTGATGCAAGAGATAAAGGCCTACCATTGGGAGACTTGTTGGTGTGCATAAGTAAAAGATGATTGTTTTGAAAGCTACCCCAGGAGTTGACTAACCAGGCCTGGGTATCAGGTTGGATCTACTGGTAAAGAGAGAATTCAGTCCCTCTGTCAACCAGCAACTGGTCTGCCACTGGTTCTGATACTTAACTACCTAAGTATCTATAACACATTTCATTAGAACCTCATCTTCTCTTGATTGTTCTCTCCATCTCCCTCACTGTTCCCTGAAATTGCTTCCCGCATTTCAGCTTTAGGAATAACATACACAATGGAAGTTATTAAAATAATTAAAGAGGGATGGAGGGAGAGAGAAGGCAAGAGGGAAAGAAGAAGGAAGGGAGGTTGTGTAGACAAATAAGCATCCTGGACAAGATTATATGATGAAGAAATATTGGCTTCACTGAATTTTGGGTGATCCATACATTATATTTAAAGAATGATGGAATAGAGTAATTTTTTTCTTGGCGGTACCTGAAAATACTAATACAGCCAACCCATTGTCTTTGAGATGATTTTTAAAAATCAATTTTAGTGGGCTTTTTCATTTTTTTATAAGTATATCGATTACTGGTTTCTGAGATTTGTTTAACTTGTTTTGTGTCACTGCTTCATGAAAATATACATTTTTATAATAATGACATTAAGGATGGTATTGATGATGAGGTTAATTACTAACTCTGCTTTCCTGATCTCATAACCAAGAGGTGGAAAGGAGTTCATCGTATGCTGGTGACTTATGTGTGTTGGTCCAGATATAAAGGTTTTATTATTATTCAAAACTATCTTGCTCACTTATTGAGTTCATAGCTTATGATATTATATAAATATTTTCCTTATGATATTTTACCATTGTAATTTCTAGCTTTATGAAAGATAAGGTCAGAATTTTTATATGACAGCTGAGACCCTTGCAGTCTTACCTGATTCTTTCTCTTTCTTTTTTTTATTGGAGTTTTGTGGGCCTCTGTTTCTTTTATGTACGAAAAAGATTCCATGTTATTTAATGACTTTGTATGGAGTGGGGAAGATTCCAAGTGTTCTAATGGTCCTCAGCGCCTAATATACAATATCTAACTGGCATGTCTCAATTCGTTCCAATTTTTTGAGCTAATTAAGCTCTATCTTCTCCATTTCCTGACTCCTGAAGAAGGACAAAGGATAACTCACCAAGGACCTTCAGCTTTGTACATTCTGAATCTAAGATCTTGTGTGGTGAGAGGAGAAGATTGTTTACCTTCTCAACAAGTATAGAGATATTGAAATGCTTTATATTTAACTAAACATAAAGAGAAAGGTTACTTTATCATTTCCAGATGCCAAGTGGAGAAAGGAGAGGACTTTCTGCAAACAGTCTTTGAGCCACATTTCTACCCTTTGGACGGCCTTGTGGTTAAAGGGGCCGTGGAGTGTGAAGAAGAGGGGAAGGGTCCCACCATCACGCATATGACACCAAGACTCTTGGCACGTTTTGTGGCTAGAGAGCCACTTGACCTGGTGTCTTTGCTGTCAGGTGGCACCCACTGCTCTCTGGGTCTAACTTTCTTTTCCATATCATGTCAATTGCTTACTCTTAGGAGAGTTACCAAAATAATCAGAAAAACTCTCTTCAGGGTGTCTTGATGAATGTGAAATGTCAGGACACTTGGCCAATTATGCTTTGATTAGGAGGTCATAAATTCCAGCTTTCTTCTGTTGTGTCTCTTCCCGAATCATGGAATGATTATTTGCAGCATCATTCTGGCTTCACAGATTTGGTGCCTCGTCTCCTGGTTATTTGGCATCCAAGAGACTGGGGCACATATTTCTTGCTCAAACAATCAATTTCCAGCTGTTGAGGTAGTCAAAATTCTCTTGTAATTTTTCTCCAGGGTTGACCCTGCTCATTATCAATGGTGGTGGTTGAGAGGAAGGGAGGAAGTGATGGTATTGTTTCCAAGCAGACTTCTGTATGAACTGGTAGAAGAGTATTAGGGAGAAATGTGAGATTTCTGGAGTCAGAGATCTGGTTTCCTGTTTCAGTCTAATATCTACATGAATAATCTTGGATAGTTGCTTAATATTCTTGGTTTCAATCTCCTCATCTTTAAAATATGGTGTTTGTACTAGATGATCTCCATCATTCTTTCTACCTTTACATTTTAGCATCCTTCTGTTTTTCTCCAAGTTAGCCTGGATTGTTGTCCGGGTCTATGACATTCACTTTTGTGAAGGTGTATGAGGATGCTGGATGAGGGAATATATAGTGGAAACAGTAATGAACTGCAAATATAAAGATTTGGGTTCTCCATTAGCTCCATCATAGTGAAATGAGCTTTATCTTCTCTGAGTGTGCAGATAATTATATTTTAAATTATCATAATAATAATACCCAATTCCTACCTCATGTTTGTAATAGGAAATCATGTGATAAGGAGATAATCTCTCACTCACATAGTAGGGATTAGTCCCCAGTAGACATGCTTGAGGAGTAGTGATGAAAGAATTTTGATAAAAATGAAGAAAGGGACTCCATGCCACCACACCAGAAGGGTGTTCAGGGCTACCCACTGTTTACAGTCTCTCAGTGTGAAGATTTTGGAATTTCTAAGTTTATTCTGTAATATCCCTGCATTCAACTCTGCCTCCAACAGTATGAAATTCTGAGACTCTTGGCTGTGTAATTAATTTCACATCTGAAAAGTCGCTGCTCTGCTAAGCTCCAGGTCCCTGCCATTGCTCCAGGCTGCTCAGGGGCCAGGCCTGCCCACGTGGGGCTTAATGGCCAGGAAATCTGTGCCAAGGCCCCCACTGCCCCTTGTACCACTGCCAGGCCCAGCACCCGCAGACTGGGTTAAGGAACAGGGCTGATTCTTACCTTTGTCCTGTGGTTGCTTTAATTGCAGTGAAAGAGCACACTGAAAGCAGTGCTCAGAGGAGGAGGGCCTTCTCTACCAGGATTTCACCGGCAGGAGTGATTTCTTTTTCAGTACTAACTCTCGATGGAAATCTCTTTCTCCCATGCTTACTTCCTGTCTGCTGAATAAAAATTCTCCACACAGTGATAGTTAAAAACATCAATTAACTCTAAAACAATTATTATTTTTTGAAATGCCATTTTATAAATGTAATAACACGACACAATAATCCAGGGTTATTTAACAGAGCATTTACCCTGAAAACAGTTATTACTCTTTAAATGCAGTAGACTCTAGAAGCCTCTTAACATTAAATGGCAAGTGAGGCAGAAGCAATATTGTCAGAAATGCCACATCTGCTGCATATATTAACAAGAGAAGGCTGGCGATTGCCCTGCCCACTGACTGCCATTTTCTTGGCATTTCTTGGGCCCCAAAGCTTTCCTGCTCTGAGTGACAATGGTTGACACTAACGTGACAGGCTGACAGTTGAAAGAAATGCCCTGTGAAGCATTTCCCCTCGTGTGACCATCCCTTGCTCTACCGTAAGGGATTGAAATCTGACTTCGTGATCAGAAGGGAGGCACTTCTTGCAAATTCTGTGGGACAAACCACAGATGGCAACAATGAAGGGGTTGGTGATCTTGTCATTCAGTGTCCCATTGGGTTGTAGGTGTGTGACCATCTCCCTGCAACCTTTGGCATACAGGATACAGAAGCTTTCCCCGCCTAATGCATATCTTTCATAAGAAATGCTTCATTCTAGATTTTTAACTAAACCTGAACTTTGCTTCTATTTTTGGACCTAAAGAACACACAAAAGTGTGTTAACCTGCAGGAAATTTCTATGAGACTCAACACTTGAGGTCTAGGGTTACTTCTGGAATCATTAACAAACCATTAGACTGGCTATTTTTGAAAGCGTAGGTATGTGAGATGCAGAAGAGCTACCCTTCTGTGTAGATCTCCCTGCCTGTGCCTGTTCACACTGTGTAGCTGAGAGACCCCAAAGGCTTGCATCTGAAGATGCTTCTTGCCTCCAGCTCTGCCGTGTGTCGCTGGCATGTGGCCTGCACTGACATTTCTGTCTCTGAGGTGTCTGCCCTTCTGCAGAAGAGTGACTGAGCAGTGACACCAGAGTGAGGTTCTAACTGGGGTTGACGGGGCTGGGGACACTTGGGGTTCACGTGGCAGGGGCCTTGTGTGGATTGCATTCCTCCAGATGGCTCCCACGATGAGTTCCGGTATTAAGCCGTTTGTGTTCTGAGGCTGAGTATTCTTAACTGTGATCCCCAAAATGCAATGTCTAGAGGGTCCAAGTAGATTCCAGTTTAAGAGACTCCCATTAATATGAATATGCAAAGTTAAATGCAATTTTATTGCATATACAAATCAATTAGTTATGTCTTCCAGACCAAGCAACATCTTGTCTCTGTGTTTGCAGTAAAGAAAGCAGACTGGCTGGTGAGAATTGATGAGACTGTGGTCAAATGAGGGATGGTACCCATGTTCTATCATTTCTGGACACCTTGGGCTATGTAACCTGAACCAGCATGGGAGCTCTTATTTAAGAGTCTATAAGGCTGACTGGAAACCCTTGAGAGAGGGCTTAGCAGCATAGACTTTTAGAGAAAGAACAAAACTTACAGTTCATATACACTAAGGTTTTTAAATCTTAAAATATTGTATATACAAGGACCCTGAGAGATTGAGTGACTTGTCCAAGATTAAACAGCTAATTAGTGGCAGGGGAACCTGAATGTGGAGCTTCTGGCTTCAGGCTTTACCTGTGTGTGTGTGTGTGTGTGTGTGTGTGTGTGTGTGTGTGTGTGTGTGTGAGTAACCATATGTTTCTTGGGAGAAGGTTAATTTCTTTCATTTTTGTTTTAATAACATCATGGCCCTTTTGTCAATCTCCTGGTCACTAGGCGGGCTACATTTGATGGGCAGGACTCCATTGTCTTTCTCAAAGTCCTCTTGCTTTTACTCCCATGCTTGTTCTTTTTATTGCTTAGAGGTGCACACCGCTATTGATGAGGATAACCATCAGCTTCTTTCTGGAAATAGCTGATCCTGGTATCAGACCCCTGACCACAAAAGATTTCAAGAGACAAACATAAAGTGCCCTATAAAATAGCTGCTAGGAGCACTATATTTTTTGGAACTCATTTATTCAAACTTTTTTTCACTGATTCATTGACTCATCCACCATCTTCTACTTGGATGTGGGCCTCCCATGGGTCAGCAGATGTGCTAGGTGTGGGGAAACTAAAGCAAATTAGACAAAGCCTCTGCATGCAAGGACATAACAGGTTAATGGAGAAGGCAGGCACACAAACTGCTAACTAGAGTAGAGATGGAGTCACATTTACAAGAAGTTAAATTTCTTGAAGTAGACAAAGAACAAAGTGAAGGAAAGGCATTCCAGGAAGGAAATGCACACAGGAAGGAAAAGTCATGAAATGACCAGAGAATGGGAAACAGCTTTTATTGCAGACGGAACTGTGTGCCTCTGCTGGGAGCCAGTGACATGACTAGATAACACTTTTTGAAGTAAAAATAAATAGCAGTTGGTAAGATATATTAGCCAGGTGTGAGAAGATAAGCAGGAAAATCTGGTTAATAGGAGACTGTTGTCCTATTTCGGATGGATTTTAATGGTTAGGATAGGGCATGATCGTCGGTTCTAGGAAGCAAACATATTTGTGTTGTCCCATATAGAACTGTTATTGTTGTTGTGAATATCTTTTAACATCCTTAATATCTTTTAACATCTGTGAATATCTTTTAACATCCTTCATTCTCCGTTTTGCTTCATTCCCCACTATTCTCTATTGCACCACACCTAGCCAGTCTCACTCTGGCCCCTGTAGGCATTTAGGTTTCAGCCAGGGAGATCTTAGTGGGGATGCAGAGGAAAGTAAGCTTTGCCAGCCAAAAGAGGTATTTATAAAAAAGGCAACATGCTCCTTTCTGAAAATATCTAATTCCATTTTTAGCCTTCCCCTGAGTTTTCCCAGCCCTATAATGGGCAGTGCCTTTCTTTCCTTTCCTGTAGACTCACTGACCTTTTCCATGGCATTAGGAGAATAGTTCTTTCACCTCAAGGGTGTGGATTAACTCGCTGCTTCTTGTGAGACAATTCTGAATGATAAATGACCCTGATGGAGTAATAGTCCTTTCTCCTCCTGTTGGGCTGCCACCAAACAAAGACTTCACAGCACCCAAAAGACTTGACTCCACCAGCGCAGAGAACCCCGGAAAGCCACGCGCTGAGGTGGGCTTTTGTAGAAACTTTCGGGGCTGTACTTGGGGAAACAAGGGCTGACTGTTCACAGAGCCCTGAAGATAAAGCAAAATAGCTTTTTTTAAAGATTTATTTAAGATGTTTTAAAAATTGAGTAGAACATACATTTTTAATACTGATTGATATTATTGTAAAGCATTCTAATGAGAATCTGCCCCACGGGCTCTTGCCGGCTGCACAGACAGAATATTCCTTTTCATTCCTACCATGAGTCAAATTTTAGCCATGGACTAATACACTGATGAAAGGTGCCCCTGTTCTGGTAGGAGCAGAGGGAAATAGAATGTAGAGAGGCAGCAGAGAGAAAAAAAGAAGGGAACAGTGGTGCATAAAAGTCACGTTTTAGGCTGCATTTCAAGAAACACTTCTAAAATACAGACGCTTCGTGCTCACATTATGAAACATTCCTTGTAGTTTAGAAAATGTGTGCCTTTGAGAAATTGTTGAAGGCTGTGAATGCTGAGGCATGCATCATTAATCAAATTATAGTTCCCGTTTCTTGAGCATTGGCTGTGCACCAGGCAATAACTTCCTGCTTTTATATACATTAGTTCATTTAATTCTCAAAACTACCATATTATTCCCATTATACAGATGTAAAAAATAAGGCTTGGAAACATTTGATAGCTTATTCAAGCTTATATTGCAAGAAAGTGTTGGAGCTAGGATTTATAAAAATTCAGTTTGACCCAAAGGCCCACTTGTTTTTTAAACCTCAAGGCTGTCTTGTTTCTATTGAAGTCTTCCTAAAGAAATCAGTCTTCCAATTTTGCATTGCGAAGGTCAGTTTGTCCCATTGATCCTCAGCCTTCCATTTTTGGAAATTATTTACACAGCATCGTGGTTAAACTTTAGGCTTGAGTCAGAAGTGCTTTCCAATGTCAGCTCTGACTCTGATCTCTGTGAGACACTGGGCAAGTCATGTAATGTCTCTCGGCCTCAGGGATTATAAAATGGGCGTGGCATTGCTACCAACTTCATAGCAGTGTTGTTAAAACTACAGAAGGTGATCCATCTAGGGCTGACACAGAGCCCTGCACCATGGCTCCATAAATGCACACCCAAGAAGGAGCTGAAGTTCTGAGGAGAGAGGGAGCCCAGCTTTATAAAGCACGTTCACTGTGTTTCTGAATGCACCTGGAACTCTGCTGAGCCTCCAAAAAGTTCTGTCTTATTGTTGAACAGTTTGGCAAACTCAGTCTAAGTTTTAGGTCCAGAGAAAAAACCCCAATCCAAACAAATTTGCCACCTCTGAAGGGGTTTCATTAGACAGCTTTCCCACGCACAGCTCTAATTACCACCACTCAGACTGCCCCGGGGAGCAGTCTGCTAACTAGGTCAGGATCTGAGGAGTCTGGCCAGCTGTTCCAGGCAGAGCCTCCTGGCTGTCTCCTGCTCCTAAGTGCACAGCCTGCTGCAGGCTTTTGTGGTATTGCTTGCGTTTGAATTTATAGAAGCATTAGCCTGGAATCCACACAAAACACCTAGTTTTAATAGCTTAGTCAGTAGGTGATTTACCAACAATTTCAAAAACTAGAAGCAGTAGTAAGTTCCCAGAGGAGTAGCAGTTGTTATTTAGAAATAATTCTCCAAATTGCATTTATTTCACAGCGGTCTGAGGTCACAAATTCAAGAGCAATGAGAACTCTATTCAATTAGACACCTCGATCAAAAGAGATCTGTCAGGATGACATTCCTTCTAAAGAATCAATTGGGGTGCAGAAATAATTTAGCTGCTGCTGTTGTGATTTGGGTTTTTTATTATTATTTTACAATTTGTTGGAGTAAGGAAGCCGCCCGGTGGATGCATGCTGGGCAGTTCGCGGCATTTGTCCCTTGATCAGATAGAAATGCATCCTCCTTTGTTTGGTTTCTTGCTGAATTAATGGCCAAATGGGTGAAAAGTGTTTCCTGAATGGGTAGGTAACTACTGAGCTCCAAATGGGGTATCCAAGATCTTTTCCAGCTGTGTGCAAGCCCATCTCTTCTTTCTCCTCCCTCTCCACCCTGTAAAGGAGAACCAGTCTGTGTTTACCAGCCCAAGGCAAAACTTCTGAGACTCACCAGGCTATACTGGCCCTTGACCCAGTCACCTAGGGTTGTAGATTGACGTTAAAGTGTTATGTTTCCTGAAGCCACATAGCCAATTTCTGATTTCAGAGAGAGCGTACCATCTATCAAAGACAAATCTTTGAGCTGCAATTGAACACCACTTCCATCAACCACTGCCAATGAAAACTACACACATGCACACACACACACCCACACACACTTTTTTTCCCCTTCAGTGATGGCAGGAGGATGTAGAAGAGCAGTCAGTGGAGAGGTCAGGGAAGCATCTTCCCTAGGATGTTTCCTGCTTTACTGTTGTAGCATTCCATTATTTTAATCTTGGCTGGAAGAGGTGATGGCCGACCTCAAAGCCCCACTTTATCCTTTACCCACCCCTCTTAATTTTCTCAATAGCGAGAGATCATAACTCATTTTGAAAGAATGCCCATTGTGCCAGGCACTGTGTCTGATGCCAGAAATTCCTGAAATTCTTAGAGCTTGAAGATGCATTAAATCTCATCCATTTGTACTCTGTTGTATTGGAGCTCATCCAGTTGGAGAGAACAGTGGTTTGGAGAGGCTAGGGACTTGCCAAGGGCACCCTGATGTTGATGGCAGGTTATGCCTATGACCCAGGGTCTGTTTCCTAGCCTGTTCTTTCCAGCACTGACATATCATTTGACTGCAATGTCAGGCTTCTCAGGGTATTAGATAAATAAGAACAGGGAAATGATAGCTACTCAGTGTAGTTACAGAGCTCAGCCTGGTCTAGTTTACAGCATAAATGTGTCTAAACATCTCCTGTTCTCTGGTCACATGTGGACAGCCTCTGATGATGCTAGTCTTTTCTTTGTAGCCCAATAAAATGTCTATTATCTCTTTCCAAATTCTTAGTTTCTTGCCCCTGGCCCAGGTGAAAGCCTTTGCCTCGTCCTCTGGTTGCTGTCCCTTGGTTCTGGGTAAACTGCACCACAAGAAGATGAGTAGCTGAGTCACAGAAATAGCTCCCATGAACACCCACCACGTGTCAGGCACGCTGCTGAGCACGTCACACTGAGCCTCTTACTCACACAAGCCCTCATGAAGAAGTTCTTTATTTTTACTTTCTTCAAGCTAATTGAGCTATTAACCTACTCACTCCAGAGCCCTGACTTCTTGAGATTGATCCTTGCTAGGATAACCACTTCTTGTGTGACTTATGAGCAAGTCCACTCAGCTTATTCAGTCTCAGTCTGCAGTGAAGAATGTTCAACTCCCAGGTCTCTATGGGAAGGTCAGGGAAGCTCCAACAAGCTATAATCCATAGATGCTTGGGCCTGCAGATTTGATTTAGTGAATGCTTCCTCTGAGCTGGCCTCCTAGTTGATGGCTTTCCATCAGATAGTCACATTTAAAGGTATCTTCATTTACATAAACCATATATAAATTTGCCCCAGACTGGAGTAAAAAGGGATTACACAATTCCCATGATACATACACAATGGGGAGAGGTTAGTCATCATGCTGGTGATTCTTTTTCCAAAAGGATTCAAAAGTGACTTCTTTTAAATACCAAGATTCCCTTGTGAATTCAGAGTACGATTCAGTTTACACGTATTTTTCAGGAACACATCTGTCCTGTGTAAATCAAGATGCTTTGAATAATCTACTTGCCTTCCTGAAAACTGTCATTTCTTTTTCTTTTAAGTCTCTTTATCTTTCTCCTTCTCTGCTCCTGATGACTCTTCTGCTGTCACAGAGAAATAGACAAGGTAAAAGCTGAGGACACACAGTGCGCATCACTGAGAAGGACTTTCCTGTGGAAATGGAGTGTCTACTGAGACGTGTAGTAGTGGGGAATCTGCACCCCAAGTTTGCTGCCCTTTTTTCAAACCATGGCTAGTTTTACTTCACCGCCTGGTTCCATGTGTGTATAGTTTGCAGAGAAATAAGGAAAGCTAATCTTTATTGAGAATCTGTTATGTGACAAGCACTAAGCTGGGCTATTGGAATATATTATTTGATTTAATCCTTAAAACAGCTCTGTGACATTTTCCCATTGTGTACTTTAGGAAACTGAGGCTCAGAGAAGCAAAATGATTTTACTCAGTCGTTGATTTAGTTAACAAGATGTTCATTGGTCATTTATTTTGGTGCGGTTTTAACTATTTAACTAACGTTCACTTAGCTTCCCCTGTGTGTCAAGCACTGTGTTGCCCACTGGGACTGCAATGAGGAGCAAAACCTGGAGACAGACTTCAAGTAATCACGTAAACCAAGGGGAAATTGCAGTGATGCAGGGGATTTAATTGGAGGGGTGCCCAGCGCTAGGGAGAGGGATTTGAGAGGAGGATGTGGCCTAGTTAGCAATGCCAGGACAAGCTTCCCTCAACACAGAGCTGAATGAGTTGGAGTTAATTTGGTCAGTGGTGTTTCAGACAGAAGGACTAGAATAGGCAAAGGCCCTAGAGCAGGAAGGCAGAAAGCAGACCTATATAACTGGAGCCAAGAACATGCAGACGATGACAAGCCTGATAAGGCACATTTCGGAGCTTCCTGTCTGTGAAGCCAATAGAAGATATGAGCAGGGGTAAGGTAGGGGGAGAATGATGATGTGAACCATGTTTTGTTTGTTTGTTTAAAGATCATCTGGCTGCTGTGAAGAATGAATATGCAGGGCCTGAGTGCACTTGGGGACACCTTTGGGATGTGGTGCAATGGTTTGGTTGAGAGATGATGGTGGCACAGACTAGAGGGGTGGGTAGAGATAGAGAAAAGTGTGCAGATTGAGCACTTTGGAGATACAGTCAATACGACTTGGTGGTAGACTGGATATCAGAGAGAAAGAAAAGAGAGATATGAAGGATGACATCCAGTTTTTCAACTTGCCTAGTGGAATGGCTAGTGGGCCATTCACTGGAACAGAAATAAGACCCCGTTGGGGAGTGCATCATGAGCCCGTTGTGAGCTTGCCTTAGACATGGATATTTTTAATTGTCGCTAAAAAGAATTCAAGGCCTGTGGTCTGTTGCTCAGAAGAGAGTTGTGGGCTGTTAAGTGGTGTTGGATATGGGCATGGATTAGCTCCTTGGAGGAGAAAGAAGACATTTAGAACAGGAGAGTGCCTTGGACAGAGCCTTGACGAGCTTTGGTATTTAGAGGCTTGAGCTTGGATGAAAGAAAGACAAGGATCAGCAAAAAGTTAACAGAAGAACAAGACACTTTTTAAATATGAGAAGCCAAGAAGGCTGTTTCAAGGAAAGAATTGTTCAGAGAACCAAATGTTTGCTAATAAGTTGAGTACAAAGACCTGTTGGATTTAATAACAAGATAATTGATGACGTTAATGAAAAGTATTTCAGTCAAGGAGACCAGAACTTCGATTAGAGTAGGTTGAGGACTAAGTGGGAGGTAAAGGAATGGGGACAGTAAGCATAGGCCATTCTTGTGAGACAGTTGGCTGTTCAGAAGAGAAAAGAACTATGGCTGAAAGAATATGAGTAGTGGAGTAATTTGTTGTTATTGTTGTGTGTGTGTATGCATGTGTGTGTGTGATATAAAGACAAAGATTTTTCCCTCTAGACACTTACAATTTAATGGAGAGAGCCAGACACAGAAACAATTATATAACACTTTGATAAATGGGAGTATGTAAAGAGAGCCTCTGGCTCCACCTTGAGTGTATGGAACCATGAGGCAAGAGACAGGGCACATCATCTTTGGAAACTATGTTTAATATGGAATTCTTTTTCAGTTTTGACTGAGGCCCCAAAGCAATGGGTGTCAACTACATCCATGTTGCAAAGCAAGGTGCTGGATCAGTGGCAGTACTTGCAAACAAGTTGACTAAACTATTGTACAGCTGGTTTTATAACCTTGATAATTGCTCATCTCCAGCCTTTGAAGGATAAGTGCTGGCAAAGAGACAGTTGGAAAATAGAGAGATGTGTTGTGGCTTCTTTCACAGAGAGCTCTTGGTGATCTGTGAGTTGCACCTCTCCCAGGGGAGGTGTTGTGAAAATACTTTTCTTTCACCTCAAGATAAGATGGAGAACCTACAAGGAGGCCACACACAAAGCTTGATGGTCCCAGGGGACCAAACCAGAACATGGGTACCAGGCTGGCTGAGTGCCCTATGGCAGTAGAGGGCTGAAATTGGGAAGTAACTGCAGTCCTAGTGGTTCAAAGGTCTGTGTTTCCTAGGATGACATATGAGCCATGCTAGAAAGCTTAGGCCTGTGGTTTTCATAGATCCTGTCCAAAGGAATGACCAAATGATTTAGTACAGTAAAAAAAGTAAGTGTCCAAAGCCATCCACTGGAGTTAGCCAAGATGATTGGCGATCTTAAGAAGAGTGGATTAGTGGGCGTGGAAGGTTGAGGGCAAAAGGGTGAAATGTGAGTGGGAATTGAGGAATTATACACAGCAAAGAAGGACAACCATTTATTGAAGTAGGGAATAGGAGAGATGTACATGACATCAACTATAGGAAGGGTTTTTTTGTTTTGCTTTGTTTTCACAAATTTCAGCTGACATCTGAGTGTAACCCAGATAAAGCTGGGCTTTCTTACTTATAGCTTATGCCCTGCTTCAATATTATGTCCCATTCAAATAAATAGCAATCCTGCAACATTAGCAAATACTATTCGAAAGCAAAGGAATTTTTACTTTTGACCAGAAAGGGTCTCTCTCCTTATAACACACGCCAAAGTATCTTAAAATTCTTTTTCCCCTTATTTCTCTTAATATCTTACATGCCCAGCATCTGTTTCCCACCCCAAACAGCTTTCCTCTCCTTCTCAACCACCCTAAATTCTCTTCTTAACCCAGTCAGAATAAGTTCTTGATTCTCCACTCTCCTCAGTACACCTTTAGGATCTATTCTATCCTTCTACCAGGGAAACTCAGCCTTTTCCACTGTAAATTTAGTATTTCTGTCCCTTCCATCTCCCCAACCTCCTTTTAGCCAATTACCACTCAACAGAATGATAGACCCTTTCTGGGTGATGTTCTAGGGGCAAAAGCTCTTCCCTCTTAGAAGGGATGGAAGAGGAGGCCTTGTGTATTCATGTTTTAATATTGTTAGCTTTGCTTTGATATGAGTATTCTTAAATGTTGTTGGGAAAGAACCAGAGGAAATGGAGCTGGCAGGATGATAGAGCAGGTCCTTGAGAAGAAGGAAAGGTGGGACCAGAACACAGGGAAGGGGAGCAATAGCAGGAGGATACGTCCTTCATGGCAGCAAGGGTGAGGGCTGGAGGGGATGGGAGGGACAAAGAGAAGATCTTTGCAGGTGAAAGTTGGAGTTAAGAGGTCTGGATGTTAAGCGAATGTCTTTCATGCAGCTGACTTACTCATCCAGCTAATAAAAGTGGTGAAGACGGTATTTGAACCAAATTAGTGGAAACCGGATTTTACCCCAAATATTCATTCACTCATTCATTTGTTCATTAAGTCAGCAAACTTTCATTGAGCACCTGGGCTATTCCAGGCCACATTCTCGACAACTGGAGACCTAAGAGTAAACAACAGAGACAAAGTCTCTGCTCTTATACGCTAGTGAAGGAAGAGGTAGGAGGAGACCAGATATCCATAAACAAACTCAATTTCAGCACAGGTAAGTGTTTTAAGGAAAATAATACAAGGTAGTGGGGAAAGAGCTCTTAGGATGGGAGTGAGAGCAGTTACTTTAGCTACGGGATCAGAGAATATCTCCCTGAGATGATATGTGAACTCAGATCTGAAGTGAAGAGGAGTATCCACCAGGGCTGTTCTCCTCAGATGTAAAGATGATTGTCAATGAAGTGGACAACTGAACCGAGAGAGCTAGACACTTTGGGAAACTAAAATAATTTTTCTAACATAGACTTCCAAAAAAGTAACCAACAGATACCCAGAACTACCTTACCTGATTTATTTAAATGTTCTAACTTATGTGTGCTCATTTTTCTTTAAGGCAAATAACTTTGAATGTTGCTTATAAATTGCATAATCCTACCAAGTGGGACAAAAAGGTCAGATTGTGCTGACACACCTTAGAGGAGAAGGTAAGGGATGTTAGTGTCATGTTGAGATTGCCAAATTCTGACTGTTTTTCCTATATCTTATCCTAGGGTTGCTTTTCTTTTTTATTTTTAATTTACTTTATCTTGCTCTTTTGTATGCATTTTTGCTAACCTCCTTAAATTCTTTAGGGTAAAAAGTTGTATGTATAAATAAATAAGTAGCATACTCTAGAAACTCAACTGTTTTCCCTGTCTGCTTCCTCATGTCTCTGATCTCCGAATACTGATGTGCAGGTGTGCATCTATCTTGCTGATTTAAAATTAGGAAACAGTGGAGTTTTAAAAGGTTGGCTCTTTCATAACTCGACTCCCCCCAGAAGTTGAGTGTGAGATTTGAAGGGTGAAGAAAGGGTGAGATGGTTCTAGTGTTATAGGATTTCTTTGAAGTAGAAGATAAGATATTTTGATTAAAACTTAGATACCTCCAAGAATACCCCTGACATCAGGATTTCCTTAAAATAGACATTGGGGCATTAAAAAAAATTAGAATATAGGGGGACGTGGGGGCTGAAGGTAGAAAAAAATTATAAAAGCCCCTCAAAGATAAGAAGTTGCCTTGTTAATGAGGATGGAAAAAGCTTCATCCAGAGCCCCTTCCCTAAAATATGAAATTTCAGGTTTTGCCACTCCGAAATTAAAAAAAAAAAAAATAGCTCATTTCTGTCCACTGAAATAGTGCATAGCTAATGATGCCTACTCCCATTTTACACACGAGGTTAGACTTTGACTTATGTTTGCAACTTCTATTCATTCATTCAAGAAGCAAACATTTCTTGACATCTCCTGTGTGTCAGCCTTGCATTAGGCCAATATGGGCATAGTTTATTCAGATGAACCTCATCCCCATTTTAATTGAAGTGTGACATCCTAACGAGTTCTCCTACAAGACTGTCACCCCTCTAAACTCCAGCAGAGCAAAAGGAAACCATGGCATTGGAGGACAAAAATATTGATGACAAATGTGTTAATGCCAATAATATCCTGGGTGCTGGCTTTAGGAAGGAAACATCTGGAAGGAAAACCTACTGTAAGTTCTGCTCTGGCCTTTGCTATCTATCACTTTTTAACCATTCAGTGATCATGTTTTCCTAATGAGACGGCAAGTGCTTGCAAAGATTCCAGGGTCCTCAGCTGGAAGGTGACTATGTTGGTGGTACATTGTTATCATCCTGGATACAGACTTAAAAGTCTCTTCTAAATGAAGATTCTCCATTCCATGGTGTCAGAAGCACCTGCTTGCTAAGCATCTAAAGGTTATACCTGATGGACATTTCAATAGTATGCAACCTCCTAGTTCTTGACCATGCTTGGAAGGAAGATGGAAGGAGTGTTTGAACTCAAGAGCATCAAGAGCTTGTATCATTGCAACTTCCTCCTTTGGCAAGAACTTAACATGAGTTGTCTTGAGCAAATCAGCTTTCTTCATTTGTTTATCCTTGGAGATTTCCTTGAAATTTTATTTAAAGTTGAAGTCCTGAGGCAAACAGGTGGATCTTCTCTATAGACCCTTGAAAGCCACCTTCTTTGATTCTTGCACTGTCATCGTCCCTTTGTGCCTGGACATGAGTCCTGAAAAACCATCTCTAGCTGCCAGGTGCCCTATAAACTATGGCACAGACTCAGATAAAGAAGTAAAATATATGATTTCTGAGAGTTTAGGACTGATTTGTCCTTTTCATCTGTTCTGACATGATTTAATGTTCCAGAACTTGTAAAGGGAACAGATGTTTTTCTTTTTTTTTGTTGTTGTAAAATTTGTGAATAATTTATCAAGTGACTGAAAGAGCTACAGCTTTAAATTATTAAAATACATTTTGGTTTTGAAAGAAGACATTAGAGATGTTTGCCTTGGCCCATGCTTATGCCTTTGAGCAGCAGCAAGAAACTCCTACAAATGCAGGGGATGGTAAGGTGATTCTCACTGATTTATGGGGTGACTGAGAAGAAGCCAGAAAAAAAAAGGAGTGCCAAACAAATGAACGAACAGTACAGACAACTTTCATTTATTTAAGACAGAGCCTTTTTCTGAAGCAAATAACCTTTTGTCGCATCTCCAGAGAAATGGCATTTCCTTTCCCTTCTCCTGCTTTGCAAGGACAGCAGATGGGTGGGGGGAGAAACTGAAATAAAGGAAGAGAAAGCCTTTCGCAGACTCCTTCTCATTCCTTCTCACTGTCCATCCTTCACTGAGCAAGTTGAAGGTGTGGCTGTGCTTCCTTCTATTTGTCACATATCAGAGATGGTACATAGCCTCTGATCTCTGGAGAATATTATCTATTCCACTTAGTCTGACCCAAATAATAAATTTTTAGTGGTCCGGGAAAATAAGGAGAAGCCTAGAGTATTTCCCATCTGGCATGAGGGCCCCTGATCTGGTCCAGCTGCCTCTGCATTGTGGGTATGGCCTTTACAGTAAAGATCTGGTAGCTTCCCTCAGTGACAGAAAGAGAGCCAGATGCTCAGACCACTCTGCCAGTGCTCAGCATCATCAGCTCTGACACCTTGGATCTCCTTGTTTCTTCCATCTTTCCTTTATCCACCCTTCCATCTTTGCCAGTAATTTATCTTTAGTGGCACCATGCAAAGGCTACATTTTCCTCTAAACATCTCCCAAATCCTACTCTACATGGGAAGAGGATATTCCATTCTGGTCTTGGGAGCAGTGAGACTTAGACCCTGGCCTGGCCTTGACCTTCTATACACTAACTGATCTCTAAGAGAAATTGTTTCTAGGATTGGAAATAGATCTTAGGTACACGGCTGAGGCAGAGTAAGTACAAAGCTAAGGCATAGTAGAAAATAGGGTGGAAGTGCTGCAGTGTGGACAGGGGCCTTTAAACCAGCAGTCCCTTAGGTCTGTGACACTCTTTCTTAGGTAGAAAGCCTTAATTACCACACCAGCCCTGCCATTTCTCTTACATTTCAATCCCTTGTTCTGAAAAGGAGGGGAAAAGCGAGGCTTCTCTATAATGACATTTTAGTACCCCCGTTGTCTCTTTCAGAGAGTTCCAGCATGGGTATCATCATCCTCATCTACAAGTTTAGAAACATTATAATACTTTTTCATCTTACGTGATTGCTAGGTGGCAGGGTTGGAGTCACTCTCAGGCTGTGTGATATATGTTGCAGTTCGTTCTACTTGGTTAGGCCTCCTCTTTGGGATGAATACAACAGTGGCTGGGAAAGTGGAGCTGCCTCTATCCATTCTATTCTTTGTTTCTCCTTCTCAGAATCAGGAATTGGAAGATGAAATATATAGGTAGGGTCTTAGAATGACAGAATTTTATAATTGGGGTTGGGCTTGGACCTAATTTAGTTCAATCCCTTTCTTTAAATGATCAAACTGGGGCTCTGGAAGGTTTAGTGACATGAACCCATGTCTACTCACCGTGGGGCTAGTGCTTTTTCCAATATATTGCACTGTCTGTGTTCTCTAAGCAGGGCATGGCAGCACTCTGGGATGCATATATGGGAAATCAGAAAACATTCTCGTGAGAGAGTTTATTTGTGATGGCAGGAAGTGTTTTGCAAGTAATAGAGGCAAAGGCACATGGAGTCGTGGTAGACTGTATTTCCAGAGATGCTGCAACAACATCCCCATTTCATATGTTCCTCTACAAGCTGACTTCACTGCTACTCCTCCAGTGAAAGGAGGGGTCTGGCATTATGACTTGGTCATGATCAATAGAACATGGCAGAAGTGATGCTGCATGACTCTGAGGCTAGATCAGAAAAGGCCATCAGCTTCCACGCAGCTAGTTCTAGGCAGTCGTCCAGAGGAGCTACCCACCCTGGAAGAAGTTTGACGACCCAGGGACCATGATGGAGAGGCTCCCCAGTGGAGCTAGTCCTTCCAGCCATCCCTGGTGTCAGACCAGTGAATGAAGAAGCCTTCCTGGATACTGCAGGCCCAGTTGTTTTAGCCACCCACAGTCATTTGAGGCTCCTCAGACATCACGGAGCAGAGACAAACCATCCCTGTCCTGTCCAAATTCTTGACCCACAGAGCCTGGGCCCATAGTAGCATGGCTATTGTTTAAGTTCACTTAATTTTAGGTGGCTTGTAATGTAGCAGTAGATAAATGAACAGTAATAACCATTTAAAATTAAAAAATTAAAATAAAAATGTTTATAAAGAATAGAAATAATTTTTAAAGTCCCATCAATATAGGACTGACTGGTTATGTAAATTATGGTAGTCCATACAATGGAATACTCTGTAGCCCTTACAGGAATGTGATAGATTTATACCTATTATGAGAAAATGTCCAAGACATGTTGCAAGGTGAAAAATGCTAGTTGCAAAGCAATGTGTTCACTATGACGTTGTTTGTATACAGAAGGAAAAGAAAATTCATTATTTGTGTGTGTGTGTTTCTGTGTGAGGCTTATATATACATGAGAAAATTCTGGAAGGATACATGAGAAACTCTTAACTTGTTAATTCTGGATAGTGGGAATAAGGAGACAGGGTAGGGGGAGTGTTAAGTGCTAAGATAAATTACTTTTAATGTTACTCCCTTCTCTAATATTTGATTTTCTGCCCTGAGTTTATACTATTCTGAAATTAATGCTTCCCCAAATTTTAAGGCCATGAAAATTCTGTATACTACCTGCAAAGAGAAAACGTTTTCTTTATTGCAGATGCCAGCTGAAATTGTATATTTTCAGCTTCAGCACAAAGACAATAAAAAAAAGAATTTATTTTTTTAATATTGGAGAAAGCCCTTTTACCCCCAATATCTTTTTCGTTTTCTGTATAGCTCAGTCCTACATATCATGCACAAAATAATATAAAATGTGATGTCATGTGAAGCTGGTGAGATTATTAGGGATTTAATTGTATTTTCTTTCTGCACCTCCTGACCCCCAGCCAAAGCAGTATAAACAGCGTGTTTAACCACAGGCAGAAATTAACTCAGTCACCCAAAGAGAATGGTAATTAGCAAGATGTGGTTTTAGATTATTGGACATGCCAGCTCTTTTCTAGTAGGTATCCACATTGTGTCTTGCAGCCATTGAAATGCAGACCTTACCAGTTCCCCATGTTTTAGATGTCTTTCAAGTGGCATCCATGATAGTGCTCTGCAGATAATGTCATAGTCCATTTAGGAAGTGATCTTATGCCATGGCTTCCGGAGAGATCCATAGCATTTGGTGGTGGGGTACATTTGTGGCTCATTGGTAAGTTGATTTATATGGTGAAAGGGGGAGGTGGAGGGGAAGGTGTTAGCATTTAATCCTGGTAGTCTCTGTCTACTGCCCATGACAAATGTCCAAGCTAGAGCTGCACAGCTCAGACTAGGCTCGGACTCCCATGTCCTTTCGTCAGTGGTTAGTTGGGTACCGAATTGTGTATCTAAACATTTTCCCTTTGGAAACAGTCTCCTATTTAAAAAAAAAAATAAAACAGTTTTTTAACTGATCTGAGCAACCATTTCTTAGTTCTGTGAAATAGTGCCTTTGGGTACATCCCCCTATGTATTTTAATAGAAGCAATTTTGTAATGTACCTGGATTCTTTGTGTGTGTGTGTGTGTGTGTGTGTGGCAAATATTGTAGACCTCTAGTTATAGCCACTATTGAAATCTTACACAAAAATGTGAGGATTGCTCTGAATTTGGATGTAGCTGTCAACAGTTTTCATCTCAACAAACCAAAATCTTATGCAGTTTTGTAACTTGTGATATCCTCTCTTTAAACCACAGCAAACCAAGATAGATCTTCACAGAATTCCCACTTTACATGTCTCCCATAAATTGCATTTTCTTTTCCAAGATCTAGTCAAATAAAGAAACCCCAGGCAATCTTTATCACCCCTCGTATTATTTTCTTTGTTTCTTTGACAAGTTCTCTCTAAGGCAACCAGCATGCTACTAACAGCCATAGACAATTACTTCATTTTCTTCGACTTCTCAAAGCCATTCAACATTTTTGATTACCCATTTCTTAACAGTCTGCCTGCCCTGATGTGAGAGGTACCTCTCTATCTCCTCCCCTTTTCAAGAAGCTTCTGCCCTATCTTATTAGTTAGCTTTGTCCCTTTCTCCATCCCAGAAAGGTGGGCACACACAAAGGACAGTCATTAGGCTTCTAATACATATTTTCTCTCATATGGTGATTTCATTTATGTCCTAGTGTGTTAATTTTCTTGAATGGATAGCCTCAGCTTTAATCTCTTTTTGGAACTTTGGTTCTATGATTATAGAATTTTTAAGATTCCTTCCAGCCCTTAGGTCTGTGATCCTATTATGTCTCACTGCTCACTAGGTATTTCCTCTTGGATGTTCCACCGTCATCTCAAACTCACCATTTCTAAGTCTAAACACACTGTGTTCCCCTTCAGAAGTGTGAGGCATACTGAAAAGAGTTGAGACAGGATTTGGAGGACAGCAGATCTAGGATTTAGCTTTGGGTTTCCAATTTACTTAGGAAATTTGCACAACCTGCCCGATTTGCCATTTCTTCACCTGGAAGAGTGATTTTTATCTTATAGGGGTTTTATATGGTTAAGCTAAAGAATGTAAAATTGATAGGTAAATACTGGAAATACAGGTTGGCACAAAGCACATGTTAGTTCCCTTCCTGTCACCTTCCCGGTCTTCCTGAGTTCCCTGTTCTTGTCATATTCCGAGTTACCTGGACTCAAAACTTTAGCAACGTTCTTCAGTGTTCGTGCTAGGAACTCTAGCACACCAACATATATCAAATATGTATTATAAACCCCTCTTCAAACTGCCATTTATACCTGTTCTTTATTTGTATTCCCATTGGAATCAGCCTAGCTGAGAGCTTCGCGTCTCACGCCTGGACTGCTGTAACAGCTCCCTAATTGCCTTCTACCACAGCCTTCTAGTTTCCAGGGCTGATGAATCCTGTGCTCCCTTCAGGTGTCTTGCTTATTCACCTGTCTGTGCTTTCCACAGAGAATGACCAAATATGTGCACCAAACACAGTGCCTGACCTAAAAGTTATTTAAGGTGGTCATTTCCTCCCCTTTATTTAAAAAAACAAAACAAAACAAAAAACCTTAAACAGCCTCCATTATGTATAAAATACTTTTCTTAGGCACTTTGGTCTCTGCCTTTTTACTACTATTTACTATTTTACTACTGCCTTCCCATGGCTTCACTTAAAGCAATGCATTCATTTCTTGCGTAAGACATACACAGTCCATTGTGCAGGTTCTTCCATCTGGGGGTGCCTTGTCCTCAAATCTGAGCATTCTGGCTTTAACAGGAAAGTCTCACCTCCTGTGTGAACTCTTTCCTAACCATGACAGCTGAAGCTCCTTTCTCTTTATTTTCATTAACGTGATATATTTTTGGATCCACTCCTTAGGCACTCACACTCATGGATGAAAATGCTTTTATATGCTTAATTCCCACTGCCTAGAAAGTCTTCCCCCCATTTATAGAGTTATCGAATCCCTTGCTTTTTTAGTTTGAGCAGGACAAGAAATTTTCTCCTCTTGGAAATCTCTAGTGGCCTATTCACGCCTACTTTGCCACTCTTCAAGCAGATCTAGGCATTTGGTTTTGTGTGCCTTTATTACATTTTCCACACGCCTCGCTTATGGCACTTATTATATTGTAATTACTTTCTCTATCAGTTTTCCATGTGGCTTCCTAAGCAATCTGGGCATATACATCTTGTTCATCTTCATATCCTCAATCCCAGTGGGCTTCCTAGCACATAGAAAGTGCTCCGTAAATATATGTTAGATGAGGGAATGGGGGGGGTGCGGGGAGTTAGTGAAGTATGGTGGTCAAGGGCATGTTAATGAATGTCAAGATTCCAGAATGATCTAGAAATATCAAGTATCTATCCAGAGGGATATGAAGACCACTCAAAATAAGAGCTCATGGGACAAAAATGAAAGACTGGAAAGCAGACAGCCTTCACCTGGCCACCTGCTGCCATCCTCCCATGTTTCTCGTGCTGTCTATCTAGGCCCACTTCTGGTCTGCAGGCCCATTCATTTCCATCCTGACAGGGATTTGTATGTTACTAAAAGCATGATGCACTGGATTTGGTTTTATATTACTTTTTGTTTTGTTTAAAAGTGATTTGCCTCATATTTACTTATAAAAATGGTTACATGGTTCATTTTTAATTTACTATTTTATCAAGTTAGCATTTTGAATTTACTTTTTAGATTAGGAAATGCACAACCCCATCTCTGGATATTATTAGTCATTCCTTTTTGTTGCCCTCTCCCTCCCTCCACAGTTGGCGATTTTCCTTGAAATGTCTCCAGCCTGAATATCAAATGACTTATGGCCCAGAGGGGAATAAGCCAGAAGGAGGAGGAGAAAGTTGGGTTAAGTCTTCTTAGCCACTAACCACAGGGCTAGAATGCAATGACAGAGAAATGTACTAATTTATCTTATTTTACATAATTAGAGTTAGGGGCTATTGAACACAGAATGCAAATGTATGCTAAATATGCAAATAAGCCGCATTTCCCAGATTTGGAGGAGGGGAAATGTGGTAGCCTTATGTTAGATGGTTCTCTCTTATCTGTGAACACAACTTTTCAGTACTACAAATGCAAGCAACTGCACAGTCACAGTTGGGGCTGCTAATTTGGAAATCCAGTTAAGGCTGATTTGAAACGACAACAACATTTTTGCAATCATTGATGTGTCCTTTATGATAGAGCTGGTGGTGCCACGTCATGTTTTCTGAAGACAGCGTTTCGTTCTTTGTTTTTTTCTAAAGCTGGGATCTGGCCCAGTTCTTTAGTACAAGGTCTGAGCCTAACTAAAACTGCAGAGTAGAAGTTTCCTGGGAATGCCCCCAACCTGACATGGTTTACACAGAGATGAGCCCTCGCCCAGATTCCTGCCCAGCTGGAGACTGTGGCCTGTAGACAGCCTCCAGTTGTCATCTCCAGTGGGTCCTCTCAAGGTACTGTGAAGCTGCTCCTTTGTGGCTTCATGCACGTCTGCCCAGAGCAGCTCATATCCAGTGACCAAACCAGGTAGGGGTATAAACCTCAGGCCATTCTGACCCATGGTGAGACAACCGTGATGGGCATTATTGCTTCAGAGCTCCCACTGGGTTGGCCGAACTATGCTGGCCTGCATTGCTGGTTGACTTCTTTCTCTCCCTGATCCTGCTGCCTTCTTCTTCCATTCCCAGGAGTGGATTCCCAGTAAACATTTTGAACCCTAGATTTCAATTCAGCATCTGCTTCCAGAAACCACATTTGTTATACAGAGCTTCATTCCCTTACCCATTTTCCCCCCATTTTGGAAAATTTTATCTATAGCTAGGGATCTCCTCCTCTCCCAAATGTCCCTGTAAGTGGATCAAGTAAATTACTTCCCAATGCTTCATCCTAACAAGTTTAAATGGTGGCATTTCAGGCAGCCATGACCCCACACTGGTAAGGACAGCTTCTCTGAGCCCCTTTCAAATCATGTGATGTGAATGACCACACAGTTGTGAGGTTGGACTTGTAACAAGACTATTCTTAACCTTGTCTTCCACTCTGATATTACTCTGGCCAAAAGTGGCAAGAGGCTGGGAGTGGATGGTGGGGGCGGGGAGTGTTGTCTGCAGATTAGAGCAATATCAAACTCCATTTCAGAGGTGGGAAAGGAAATATGAATGGGTTTCAGTTTCAAATTACTATCTGGACTCTATCAAAGAAATTATGTACAATTACTTCAAATTGGTATGGAACATTATTATAAGGAGTAGAATAATATGACCATTCTACCAGTAATTTGGTTAGTAATTTGGTAGTAATCTCTAGTAATTACTGTAAATGCTAACCAGTTCATTTCCTGAATCCCATTTCCTTTTGGGTGTTCACTTTATTTCGTACATTTTAATTGACTGTTTGTAAAATGTGCAAACAATGTTTTATATTCCGTGGCCTTACCTAGGGCTGAGAGTCAGAAATGGCAAGCCAGTGTTCCAAGTTCTATTTTGAGCATCTGTATAGTTGCTGCTTCATTCAAATTAATCCCTGTGTGCCTCAATTATGGTTATAATCAACTAAGGCATTTTTTGAACATTGAATATCTTTGTGATATTATAATGGGGGGAATAAGACACAAAGTTAATCAAAAGATAAGGTTCACTGGGTTTGCAGTCGGAAGAGAGATATCAGCACAGGCACACTTAAGATTTGTAGGGGTTTTAACAATAGGTGATAAGACGCTCAGATGAGAGTCTGTGTGTGGTCTGTCTCTGTGTATGTGCGTGCACAGGTTTTGATTATTTAATTTCATGTTCTGAGTGACTTTACAGATTGATTAGAGAAAACCCAAGGAGCTGAAAGATAGAAGTTGAGAAATAATAAAAAGGTGAAGGGATATAATGGGATATCGATTTGGAAGAGTGATAACGATTTGGAAGTGAAGGGG
Organism: Tapirus indicus; assembly: GCA_031878705.1. Classification (NCBI taxonomy): domain Eukaryota; kingdom Metazoa; phylum Chordata; class Mammalia; order Perissodactyla; family Tapiridae; genus Tapirus; species Tapirus indicus. The sequence continues at coordinate 81,673,787 of CM062924.1, read as the reverse complement.
GTAAGGAAATTAGAAGGTATTTAACGTTTACCTGGGAATGAGCTGGATTATAACTCTGCAGGTGAAGGATACACATTAATTCTGGAGAGGATAAAACATGTAATTGGCATATTTCTGAAATCTTACTTTATCTTTCTATGAAATGGGATTGGAATACCCCCAGTGCCAGAGTTACCATAAAGAAGGTTTGATGGAACAATGTGTGGCTTTGTTTGTTTTCCCAAAATGATCCTTGCATAAAATAGGCTCTTAGAATATATCCCACTAATTATTACAAATTCAAAGAGAAGAAAAATTGATTTATTAACTCTGATCTAGTCTTCTAGTTGATTCATTATGCCCTTTCTGAGGATGACTGTTACCTGTGAGTACTTTATAGTTCTGCAGTATGAGTTTTAATAGACGTTCAGTGTAACTTCACACTGAAGTTTGTTATTCTCACCCATCATATTTTTATCACAAAAATGTCACTCTGAAGACAGAAAGAAGCTCACTTCCCCAGCATCTTTCCCATTTTAATTCTTGCAAAATGTAATTTGGTTCATGGGCTGCTACTAATAACTTGCAAAATCTGACTTCTATTTTAAATCTTCCTTTCTAATAAGACCTCATTTTGTTTTTGAAACATACAGAAGCTTTTATGACTCTTTGCCTACATTTAATTTGTTGATTTCTGAAATGCTATGAGGTAGAGAAGGCCAGCGTGGCTTTGGCTCTTTCACACTATGCCTTCTTTGTCTTTAGGTTCATCTGGGGCTTTATTGCACTTCAATACTTCTACTACCAATATTTCATGTATCTTTCTTATATAGGTGCCTAGTACAATGTTTGACTTACAATGGATGTCATAAATATCTGTAGAACAGTAATAAAAACAGAATAAGCAATTTTCATTTTTGCTTATTTTAGTCTTTTGCCTCCAATAAGGAGAATCATTCACTTATGCTAATTTCACTTATATAAAGTTCCTAACTACTGAGCCATGTGAAGTGAGGTGTGTTGAAAAATGTTATTCTAATACTTTTTGTCACCTATATTAAGCAATGATTTCAGCCTAATGCATGGGCCACTCATTCACCTCTGCTCCTTTGATGAGTTTAGTTTTTAACCAGAGTATACAAAATGGAATGTGAAGCACTTAATACTCAGATCCTTGAATTTTATTGATGCTCTATGCTGTACTTGTCATAATGCCTGTAGAGAATTCTTGAACCTTCCAGATCTGAAGGTTATAGTCACATTTCCTGTGCCGGCCATCATCAGAGAACTACCACCTGCCAATTAAAAAATATTCTACTGAAATGGTACATAAGTTAGTGCCATTATTTATATATGTCAGAGGAAAAAAAAGAATAAAATAAAATGCAAACAATTAGAAATAGAAGCTTCTAGGTGATGTTCCTATGGCCACTTATCTACACTTGGTAATAATTCACATTAGTCTAGTCACTAGTGTTTAGATCCTCGGTCTTTGAGGAAAAGCTGCTTTGCATGACCCCAGATTTGAGACTGGGCGAGGAGTGAAGTCTGGAGGGTGGCATATTCGCGAAGATGCTCACCAGATTTGCCCTGAGTGTAGTGAAGGAAGCAGGCCACGTCTCCATCCAGATGACTTCCCACAGGACTTAAGATCTTCTGGGGGCTTTGAGAGCTAGGGGTCCTTGCTTTTCATCTTTTATATAATATCTATTAAGACTCTTAGAACAAGTGCATGAAGTAAATGGGACAACTATCACTGCCCCTTTCTACAAATAAGGAATTAAGAAGTGAGAAGTCAAATGAACTTCTGAGGTTAACATAATTAATTGGTAGCCACAGTGGAACCAGACTCCACTGTGCCTGGTGCTAGGTGCTCGTTTCTGCTAAGTTCATTGTTTGATACTCTGCTTGAATTCTTCATTATCTGAAGGCCTCATGTTTTCTTTTATGCTTATTCAAGTGAAGATTACATCCCCACTTAAGAAAACTACCTTTTCAGTGAAGGCTGTCTGTTATAAAAATTTTTTGTTTTCTTATTTTTAACCAGCCAGCTTAGTTCCCATCAATGACTGCCACACTGAAAAATGCTGACCATGGATTTCAGAACTGAATGGTTCAAACCATCTCTGCAGGTTGCAAAGAGAAATCTCGCGTTTTGCACATCCATCTCTGCAGGTGGTGGCTGCTGCTTCTCACCTTGTGGACATAGATCACTTTTAGAAGCCTACTGTTGCCTCTTGACACACTGTGAAGTGATTAGGGGGTTTAGCCAGCTTTGCCTTGCATGTGAAATCGGAGGCAAAGCCCCTGCTTCTTTTCTTCCACAAGGACAACCGCTAGACTCACGTTTCATGAGGTGAAATCACCCCCCGGGAAAAATCAGCATCTTTTTGTTTAGCTTCCTTTAACAGTCTGTGGTTGCAGGCCCTCCCTACCTTACCTGTCTTGAAAAGCAAAAACCACATCCTTTACCCCCATAGATCCCAGTTGCTGGTGCACACATGCCCTTCCTGAGGCTATTGTGTGTCAATTCCTTAGAAAGCACCATTTACCCTTCCTTTTAATCTTCAGTCTCCACCTTCCACTCTGGGCAGGGCAAGATAAAACTGGGACACTCGCTCATCCCTAGCCTTTCCAAATATCCTACCGTTGGCACATTTATATTAGATATTGATTTCTGTTTAATAGAATAAGCCAGGAAAAATCACACTCTTTGTTGGCGTTCAAAGGATAAACCATAAAAGCCATTAAGAAGTACTGTAAGCATGAGGATGATTAATGGGTCTTGAGGTGCCGTCCACTGACTATTTCCAGATAATGTCTTTGAGAGATTTCATTGCTTCTGGCTGCAGTTCAGAGCTATTTATTTGCAAGGTGAAATTCTGAGTAATGATGTTTCCTATGTAGCCCTGACTGACAGTGTTAAAGAGACAGAACTGGATGGCCCTGAACTCAGATCTTAAAGGGTTTGTGCCAAGGAGTTGCTAAGATACTTCAGAAGTTGTGCTTTGAAAGACATTATGTCTGCCCTCAAAGCACCCCTCCGTCTGTGAACCCTAAGCCTCCTCTCCATGAGAACCTGCTGGGCTTAGGCCTTATTGGGAAGAAGTGATTTTCAAGAACTATTGATTCCCAACTTCTGTGAAAGAAGTTTGAATGTTTTCCTTCCTTGCATTGGACTTTGTTTGGACTTAGACAGTAGTAAGCATCCTGAGAACAATGCCCTGCCAGGACCTGGGAGAGTGTGTTGTGTTTTTTTGTGTGTGTGATTTAACAGAATCTTACAGGAAGCACTTCAAACTCTCCCTCATTTCTCAAGTTTTCTTTTATTTGTTAAAATGGATCCCATCTGTGTTCATAAGTGCAAATTCCAACAATTATTTATTGACACCTTGGCTGCAATAATGTAGTACATATATTGATATGCCTTTCGGGGCTTGAAAGTCTAACCCTACCCCTCCAGCAAAGCAATCAGAGGATGCCAGACTGCCTTGATAAATGGTGAGTGCCTACCACGCAGAACAGTGTCTGCCACGGAGGAGGCCTTCAGTCAATATTTACTGGACAAATGGATAAATCAATGGATGGATAGATGAATGGATGAATCTATGGAAGCTACCATTTTTTGAGCACCTATAATGTTGTATAAGTCATTGATTTGTATAACAAAATGCAAGTTCGAGATTATTATTCCCATTATGTAGAAGAGAAAACTAAGACTCAGAAGTAACTTGACCAAGGTGATAGAGACAGGGTTTAAATGCAAGACTATTTCACTCTTCAATGTAGCACAGAGAAGAGGTGGGTTCAACAGTATGTTGTGTTTTCTACTTCACATAAAGCAAATAATTATACATTTTGGCAAAAATGGAAAGTTTTATGGACCTCAAAGTGCATATCCCCTTTTCTTTGGGAGTATTCAAATTATAATACTTGGCACGTTTAAACGCTCATGCAGATTGTACATCAGACAATCCTAACATTCCATTAGGATCTGAGACTGTACCTTAAATATTTACTTGGGCTGCTATTTATCTTAAGTCTTTTTCTGGTACTTGGTGAGGGGAGGAAGTTGGTTCTATGTTGACTAAAAAAAGGCATTTTAGTTGTGCTAAGATTGAATCCATATTTCTCAACCTTTGTTTATGCTTTGACTCACTGTTCAGGGAAGCATTTGCAGATTTCTCACCCACCCCTGCTTTCCAGACCTGTGGAGACCAGGTACCTCACCTGAAAACAGATCGTCTAAAGCAGTTTTTTCCACTAATTCGTTTCAGGGCTTCATGCATAAGGTTTCCTTCAGATCCACGTTGCTTAACCAAGGCCATCTATTGGCGGTTTCACCTGTCTACTCTGATCAGTGGTAACAACTTTGTTTCCTCCTAAGAATCAGAGGCAAGAGCAGAGAGAGGCTATTTCCTAAGAACAATCCAACAGTCACCCTTAGAGTTTTCCCAAACAGCTCGTGGTTGAAGTACATCTTTCCAAAGAAGATAGTGTGTCCTTTAGAAAAATTAAAAAAAAAAAAAAGAAGAAAAGAAAATTTGTTTCTTAACTATTCCTTTGGAGCATTTCAATGATTATTTTCTCTCACCACTGCTACAGCTTTCTTCAAAGTAATCAGCAATACCTTCCTGACATCCTGATATCCAGAATGGTGATAGATTTTCTATCACCCTAGCCAGGCTTTGGTAGTTTATCATGGAAAATAATAATGATAATAATAATAATAATAGCAATGATACCCACCCCGACTATGATTGACAAAATGCCATGGGGAGAAAAGGAGGATATAATTGATTGTAGTCATTAAATATAGATAGGGCCTCAGGAGGGGGGAACTGTCCCCTGAAAGGACACATCCCTCTTTTAGTGCAGAATAAGAGGACACCTGCCCCTGGGCTGGTGTGAAAGCAAGGCTGAGGCAGAGAGTGACAGGGTAATTACTTATTTCTTCAGCTCCCGATTTTTAAAACACCACAGGGGCAAGGAAGAGAGGTGAATTTGTTGTATCTGAGCAGTATTCTTTTTTAAAACACATATACAACCTCAGTTACCAGTGCTTTGGTTACATTTTAATCTCATCACCTTCCCCTTTTACTTAAGAAAGTTTTTATTTGCTTTAGTTGCTTTTCATCTCTTTTCACATTTCTTTGTTACTTTTCACTGGCTTTTTAAAAAACATTAACGTCTTCCTCCTCCTTTTTCCTGTAGCTGTTTGCCCAGCCTCCCAGGCGATGTCCTTTCCTCCTTCTTGTATCTGTATTGCCCTCGATTCCTCTTCTGTGTTTTCTTCTTCCCTTTGCCTTCCTCTTGCCACCGCATCCCCTTCCCTTATCCCAAAGCCACACCTTTCTACCGTCCACTGGGTGATAAGGATGGCTTTGTCCCATGATTTCATCCCAAGACACTGGTGTGGCCTTGTGACCCATGGCTCCTTCCCAGGGGGAGTGCAGTAAGGAGCAGGAGCCCTGGGGGCATGTCTACACCCACAGGAGCTCTTGGGCTCAGAAAGAAACTAGAATGGTTTACTTCAAGGAAAGCAGGTCCTCTAACTCAGTTCCAGACTCACTGTCACAGTATTATTTAAATCTACTGGGATGCTGAATTTTAATCTGAATGTACAGAAACATTGATCAAAGGGAGAAGAAACAGAAACTAATAAGTAGAATCATAAAGTGGTTAAAATGGAATTTTCATGAAATCTTAATTCAGCCCAGTTTGCAAAATGATCATGGGCATCTATTGATTGGACTTTTGACCACTCCTGGAATGGAAAATGAGTCTCTTTCCTGACAAGAGAAGAACCCCAGCCTGAAGGGTAGTCTCCGCTTTCACAAGACAATGAGGCAGAGGGTTATAAAGCGGATCCCTCTGCGCTGTGGGGCTTGGTTCCGAGGATGACCAGAAGAGCTTGCATTTCCTTGCAGGAAGGTGTGTGTGTGTTCATTGCCTCTGTGCTGCTGGCCACAGGACTTCCCAGACATCTCCTGGAAGGGAGAGGTCTCGTCCGTGGCGTAACTAACGACACTGAGCACATAGCTGGGGAGCGAGGTGGCATGGCAAGAAGAGAAACTGAGTAACATGTGATGGTGGCAGAACCAGGAGCACAGAGCCCTTCTGGCTCGTTCCTCTGTTCACTGATCATCATCTGACACATATAAATTTAGCTCCCGAGAATAGCAGTTTAGACAAACTGGGAATCGCATATCTTTTGCATCTGACTAGTGACAAGTTACCTAACGGTCCAGGCCTCAGATTCCTGCCTATAAACTGGGAATGAGCACCCTGCCTCCTCCTGGCTGCCTTATGGCATTGAGTGGTTAGAATGCAAAGCTCTGCTCTGTCAGTTACCAGCTCTGCAAACTGGGCCGGAGGGACCTGCTCAGTCTCGTGCTCCTTGCCTGTAGAGTGAGGCAACTTTGTCCCCTGCCATCCTCTGCTCAGCTTGCCAGGTGGGGAGGGGCTCCTAAAATGATCATGTACTTGGCAGCCTCTGAGGCCGGTGATTAGTTTACCAACGTGCTGGATCTGAAACTGCCCAGGGCATCTAGTCTCCCAGCAAACAGTCACATTCAGGAGGCTGATATAATGGCATAGCAGAATATTTAAGAAAAAATAACTCCACTTTTAAAATGCTTTTACAGTACAGGTTACATTCATTTGGATATCTTTAAAGATGAAAAGAATTTTTCCTTTTGTTCATCCTCTCGACAAATAATTTTTGAGCACAGACTATATGGCAGGCACTGTTGTAGGAGCTCAGAAATGAAGAGGAAACCAACCAATAAAATCCCTGCCCTGGAAGGAAACAGATAAATAATTTAAAACCATGTAATGCGATGGAAAGTAAAAAAAATAAGGAAATATAAAGTGTTGAAGGTGATAGGAAGTTCTGGAAAGATGAGATGAAATTTTAGTATGGATGAGATAGAATTGGGAAACAATGGAAAGGCAGCCAGAACCGGGTTTGGCAAAGGGAGTTGATAATCACCCTGGGGGAAGCAGGTTGGTTTAACAATAAACAACAAAACTGAGACACACATACATCAGTGAGGTGTATCCACAAAGTAAGGAGCACCATTACTCTTCTGGAGTGTTCTGCAAAGCTGAAGGAAGTTCCAGCAATAGCAGCCAGAACATCCATTCAGAATACGGCTGCTGAGTGTGTGCTCTGAGCTAGGCCTTGTTGAGACGATCGAAACAGCAAGCACCCGCCTCACATTCCTGGTGCTTGTTCCCATGGAGGGAGACATAAGGTACCCAATGGACATAACAACAAGTAAATGGCTTAGTATAAATTGGCTTAGTTTCATTGCCCTCAAGTAATGTGGCAGTGTTGAGGTAGCACGGTCATGCTTGGTGGAAACAGGGCCACCCTGGGGTCTGAGATCAGGCTGACCTCTGGTAACTACTTACTAGTCCTCCATCATTGAGCAAGTTACTTAAGTCCTCCCAATGTCAGCTTTCTTATTTTAAGATGACATTAATAACATCTCTTCCGTGGTTGCTGAAATATTGTCATGTGGTTAAAGAATCTACTGTGCGGTGGGTAGGAGAGAGTAGAGTACAGGAGAGAGGAGACCATCGGTGTTATTCTTTACCCTAATAATATAGAATACAGTAATAATTACGATTTCTACACTAATTTAAATATATAATGTTTGATTGTTTTTCCGCAGACATTCATCCTTTTTTGTCACACCCTGTAAATGGATGTAAGAAACCTGAGAAGCACATCTGCGCTCAGACTTGCCAGTGCTGCCTTGCGTTTTTCTGAATCTTTGAGGTGGTTAGGTCGCTGATATGCATTGCAGCCTACTTTATGCAAAGTATTCTTGGGACACTGTGAGAGATGCACAAAATTAGCTAGAATGGTTCTGCACTTTAAGAACTTAGCTGAGGAAATGACAGTCCACATAAGATCGCTAATACAAGGCAGTAAATTCTATAAACAAGGGGTAAAGATAATGCTATGGAATTTCTTGTATATATAATGATGAAAGTAATGTTACTAGCAAATTATCAAATTTCGTTTAAAGAAAGAAGACCCATTGTCCTGCCACTCCATTTTTATCATTTCTGGGTCATTCCTCCCAGGTTGTGGCTATTTCTTTCAGATGCATATGTGCATGTCTATATTTACACACGTACTGTGCAAGGATGCCGGTGTTCCGCCCTCAGGCACACTATTATGGAAGCCCAGGGCTCCACCCCACCCCTGAGTACTTGGTGGGGAGGGGTTGGGAGCTTCAACTCCCTGCTCTTAGGCCCTTACTTGGGTCTCCTTTCAGTGTCTCTTCCTCTGGCAGCTCTGGGCCAGGCCCTGGTCTTGCTTCACGGACAGTGGGATGAGCCCTGGAAGGCGGAAACTAGTCTAATAGAAGCCTTACCAAGGATTGCTGCCTCCCCAGCCTTGCATGCCCCTAATTTTCCAGAGTATGCCCAACATAAGACTGGGTAGACATGACAGACTTAGCTGAGAATCTGGGGATGCCGCCATGAAAAAGAAAACAGACAACATGATGTCATATACTGCAATTCCAGAATTCATAGGAAAAAAAGTTTAAACTCCCTGGGGTAGAATGGGAGGGGCATGTCCCTTTGTGCTCCAGCTTTTAGGCTCGCCTCCTGTTCTGTGCTCCAACTTTCTCTTCCTCGGAAGGAGCTTTGTCTTCATGTGCTCATGGAGTGAACCACTGCACCACCCTTCAGGAGACTACCCTCTGCTCTCAGACTTTGGTGCCCTTCGCCACAAAGGCCATGGTAAGCCATGTGATCCCCCCAGCACACCTCCCACAGCTGCCCTCTGGGTGCAGTGGGAGGAAAAGCTGCACCCACAGCCTTCCTGCCTGCAGTGAGAGTGAATTGCTGATGAAGCTCACATGTGTGCACACACCTGTGCACACACACACACACACACACACCTCGCTCTCAAAATCAGACGATAGTTCTCAATTACAGTGTAGCCTAAATCCATGCCGGGTGACAGACATCTCTTCTCACCAGCAGCGTCACCTAGCCTGATCTCACTGGCCGCAGTGTACCCAGCCGCAGCTTCTCCTTTCTCATCTCTCGGATTTTGATCCCACGGTCCTTGAGGCTGTGAGAAATGATGGCCCTTTAGAGTGTCTTCCCTAACAGAAACTTGACAGGAAAGTTTTCTTTCCTCTAGGCAAGAACAAAATCTTAGACTGGGCTTCACACTTCCCTCTGACTGCTCTCTTATTCCCATTTGAGACACAATGAAGGGAGGAAACGAAGTTCATTCCAATTATTTAAAAGGCATGTACACTGATATGTGGAAAAGTTAAGTAATTTACCTAAAACCACATGTTGCCTCCCTCTGTTTGTGATCCAAATCATCTGATTATTCACATACTTATCTTTTTACTGAATTTGATGCATTCCACGACCCTAAGCATGTATGACGAGTTCTTATTATTTAAAATCACAGCAATAGTGAAAAACTTAGAAAAGAAGCATGATCTCATTGACTAAAAATACCCTTCCCTCCACTGTTTTTATCCTTGGCCTCATTGCTTGATTGTGAGAAATTGAGAAAAGGCAGCTGTTGGTGCCTCAGTTTCTCTGTTTGTGAAGCTGAGAAAATAACACTTGCCACTTTCCTATTTCCCACAGCAGTAGTGAGGCCTGATAAGTTAATGCTAGCACAGCACCATGCTCCCTCAGAGTAGCTTTGATGAGAGAATATCAAAATATTCCTGTGCCTATCATTAATAAGTGGTTGGCCTGAGATGGAGCCCCAGGAGGACTCCTTCGTCACTTCTCACATGCAGATTGGGTGCCACTTTCTATGACCCTCTTCACTTTGCCTGCCAACAACCTGCTTATTAACGTAGATAATAACACTGTCTTGTACTGTTCCACTGCTTTCATTCAGGGAACTCCAAATGCCTTGGCAGCACTATTAAATCAAGCATCCTTACACACAGGTACTTAGCAGGTGGGTAGGCAGAGGCATCAGAGAAATGGAAAGGTAGGGACAGAAGGTAGTTATGACTTCCTCAGCCAGCCCCACTAACTGGGCTTACTTGTCTGCCCCAGAAACGAATACCTCCTCAGCTCCATGGGTCTTCCCATCCTCCTTCCTGAAAGCCCAGTTTGAAATGTACGAAAATTGCAGTGGATTCAGGGGCATGCTCTATTTTCAGCTACTTCTTAAAGAAATCAATTAAATCTGTCTGACAGTCTACTTTTCCTGAAGCTCTGCTGGCAGAGGGTTTAACTTTATATCATCTTCCATAGCCTCAAAACAAAACAACCGTTTTATCTCATCCTTAGTGAAAGTACCTTCTATTTATCTTAGTGAGGTTCCCATGCCAGCCAACCGACCTCCTTTGTTCTCAGCACTTTCTGGCTATTGCTTCTTAGTGTGGGAAGCTGAGTCCATGACAGAGGAAGCATGTTGTCATTTCAATGAATGGGGTTCTCTTCCAGTGCCACTCTTCCCAACAACAGTCCATTTCCATAACCATCAAGATGTCAGTTGCAGAATAAAACCAGTTGTAACAGAGCACTGTGCACAAGACAATTCGGGTTATTATCGAATTCTGTGGCTGGAAAGACTTTGAGAGATCACTTTGCCCACCTCTAACTTTTTGAGATTTCCCTCTAATTGTAACAAAATTATCACCAGTTACAACAGAGCTTTTAAGCCTCAAAGGATCTAAGCATGTGGAAATAAATGGGATGTGTGAGGCATTGCGTTAAGAAAATATCTAAGCCTGGGCTTGTTCCTCTCAGCACCTAGCTTCTGGCGGCTATCTCACACCTTTAGAATTATCAGTGAATACAGATGAGCAGTAGCATAACATGGCTGTAAGAACAAGGGGTTTGAAATCAAAATGCATAGATTTGGGTTGAGAGCTGTGTGATCTGAAGAAAGTTGTGTAAGGTCCCCAAACCTTGTTTTACTCATCTTTGAATTGAGGATAATGAAATCAACTCTCTCTGCCTCACAGTGTGGAAGTGACAACTTGTAAGAGAACATTTAAAAGTCCTTTGTATATTCTAAAATGCTATGCAAATATTCTTTATTAACATTGTTAGTTGAAAATAAACTTAACCACAAAGGAAAATCCACAGTGAAAAATGTGTAAAGCATCCAAAACACAAACAGAGAAGACATTTCACAATCCACAGTTGTCCTTTATCTATTATAAAGGCTGTCTTCCCTTTGCACAATTTGAGGTGAGAAAGTCAGAAATTGGCAAGAATAGTAATAATAGGTCACCAACTGGGATTCTTGTCTTGGCACAAGGCTTGAGAGGAGATACCTGCACTGCTTAGAAAGCACTACCTAAGTGACAGTAGAGGAGCACCCACAGCTTAATACCATCAGAATTAGCATTTGACAGTTTAGTGATGAACTTTATAGCATCCCCTTGGGTTTGCAGACACCCTAGCTTCACAATGACTTTATTGGACAAATGACTTAACCTTTTTCTGCCTCAGTTTCTTCATGAATAAAACAATTTGTACCCTTTTGTACTTTTACCACATAATGTCGTAAGTACCAAAAGCAATTATATGTGAAGGCATGCAGAAATGCTCACTCTCATTTAGGATCTCATTAATGTTGATTCTTGTGTTTTATGTGCTGTCATTTTTAGGCTACTCTTCTTCCTGCAGGGCAGAGAGAAGGGTGGCTAGGGCTGAATCTAAGAGTGTTCCAAAGAGACACAATTTCTAAGAGTAACAGGATGAAGTGAAATATGAAAAATGTCAGCTGACCACTGGGAATAAACAGATTCCTGGCAATAGCTGTTATTAGATGGTGGAATTGCCTCTCTCAGGAAGTGGTAGAAACATGTACTGCTCAACTGGGTAAAGTACTCTCAGGGGCCAGATGACCTGCCATTTCCTTCTGCATTATCTATGAGTTTTTTCTAATAGTAATAAAATGGCTGAAATTGGCTACAGTGCTATATTCACTCACGTATAGGTTTCTAGCTGCATCATAATTACAGCTGCCCACGTTCTGAGATAATTACTCCTCATTTGGCATTGGTCTTGGCAACTCCTCCAGTCTATATGCTGCTAGGTCTGCATCTACAGAGGGCTAAATTAGTATCTATACTTGCATTACATGCATTTAACAATGTTGAGTCACGGTGCTTTTTAAACAATGTGCTGGGCTCAGGCAGCTTCAGAAAGGCCATGAAAGTGTTATGCTGTTTAAATGCTAATGCTGAGGCTGAGAAGGGATGGTACCTGACCGGGAGCCATATTTCCTCTGCTGAGTTGAGCGTGTGATTCAGTTTCTCCTATTTGTTCAATTGTAGTAAACGTTTTTCATGGACTTTTGACAGTGTTTGCAAAAATGCCTCCTAAGCAAAAACAGAACAATACACTTTCTTCTTTGTACAGATCAAAAATGTATGTTTTGAATGAAAAAAGCTTATGGAAGAATGATGAACTTCTCACAGAAGAAACCATATTTGATATTTACAAATGTTATTTACTTGTTATTAAATTCAGTTTGTAAGAAGATATATGTAAATATATATATATTTTTTCTTTCTTTCTGAAACTAAATTTTGAGGCTGGGCTTTGGAAGACGTTAGAAATTCCCTCAAAGGTAATTTCTATAGGAATACCATGTTTTTAATTCTACCCCCTCCTTTCACTTGCCAAAAAAAAAAAAATCTCACTTTTATAATTACAATTAGTGTTAAGTAAAAAAAAAAAGTAACTCTGCCTGTATCAGTAAATCAAACCTAAAATGCTGACTCATGTGAGAAAGAGGCAGTGACTGGCCAGGCCAGTGCTCCTCTTCTGCTTCTGCCTCACCTTTCCACAGCAGCCGGGGCCCGCTTCCCGTTTCCCCACCAACACGTGACTCTTGAAGCCGGGCCTGGCTTCATCCATCTTGGTGTTTCTGGCTCAGCATGGTGCCTGCCACACAGTTCAATACGTCCAATAATTGTCTACTAAAGTAATAAGTTCTGAAGGCTTTTCCAACCATGTCGTTGGTGTTTTTGAAACCATTCTAGGAAAGAATCTCAAAGAGCCTTATATAGAAAAATATTTTTTTTTTTTTACTAGAGAACCATTTTGAATTGAAATTTGAAACCTGTGGTCCATCCTTACCTTGTGACTCAAGATTTTATGCATCTTTCTTTCCTTTTAATCTGAAGTGCATTTCCCTATCCTGCATCATGGTCATAATTTCATTCAAATTTATTGAATCCCTCTTTGCAACTTCCATTAGATCCTACAATTTGTAGACTACCGATGGCAAAGGATTTTCATAGTACTTTGCAGTTGAAGTGCTTTTATTTGCATAATCCAAAGCATCACCCACACCGTGTGAAGTGGAGGCATAGGTATTATGACCTTTATTTTATATACGGGGAAGCTGAGACTCAGGGATGTTAAGTGATTTGACTGAGGTTACACAGTGAGCTGGGGATAGATTTGAGCCTTAAACACATCTTCTGACTCCAAATCTAGTGCTGTTTCTGTGACCCCGTAGTTGCTGCAAGGCAGTTTCTGAATTGGATGTTATTTGTAGTTTTTCTACCTGAGCCATCAACCTGCCAATGTCTGGATGGCAGAGAACTTGCCATCTCTTGATGTCCCTGCCATCTTAGACTGCTCTGACTTAGAAAGTTCCCCAGCTCAAAATATGTGAAGTTAACTTTCAGTCAACAAACCAATTCAGAAATGATATTGAACACATACCAGGGCCGAGGTCTTTCTTCTCTTTGTCAGTGAATACAGTCCAGACGTCAGGAATGCCCATGATGGTCAGTAGGCTTTATCTAGGAGCTATAAAAGCTGTGTCCTCTGAACACTCTACAAAAGAGACTGGGGGCATAGAAGTGACTAAAGAAAGGGAAATTGGAAGAGGAAAAGAGACAAGGAAATATCCAGATGGAAGGAGTAGGGAAATGGACTCAAGTGGATGAGGAAGAGTAGTTGGACATGGAGGCAAACTGCGAGGAAATGGGGACATGAAGGGGACATGGGAAGACTGAGATGGATGAAGAAAAACTCGGAAGAGTGGAGGGGTCAGAGTTTACTTTGCAGAAAGATAGAAAAAATTTACCGGAACAGGATCTGCTCAACAAAAAGAGTATAATCAAAAGACGTGTGGTATTTACAATGTGGAAACAGCTCAAATATACTAATTAATTGATGTTGTTTTTGTTGTTTAAGGTTGTCAGAAGGGTTGTCCACAATTCCATTTGCTATTTTCTGTGTTTGGACATGAATCCAAATATCCCCAGGCCTTACAGCCTCTGGATATGATGAGACCATGTTCTACTGGAGCCCACATACAGTCATCAAAGATCCCTGGAACCATCCAGGGCAGTCACATGCTGTGGTGCAGACCTGGGCCTGTTCTGTTGGCCCATCCCATTAGCTCTTCAGCTGCCAGTTTTCTCTTTTACTGTGTTGCTCCAATGGCCCCGGCCATTTTCTGCCGGTTGTTGACTGGGATGTAGGGTACCAAACCTCACTCTGTGCTGTGAGGGCAAAGTTTGGGGAGATGAGAAAGAAGGACCCTTTATGCCGCTTTATCTCCTGGGCCCCAGAGCATACAGCCTGTGTCAGAACATTATATAATTTCTCATAAACCTAACCCTTCTCTCTGTAGGAACTCAAAACCACTTCATCAGGAAAGATGTGAACACACACGCGGTGCCATATCCTCACCACCCATCCCTATTTGTCACTGAACATGTTCATTTGTTCTTCTGTCAAAAGCTCCCGTGTATAATAAGTTATGCAACTATATTTCTGGTCACCATAAACAGCCAGACGGGAGGCCAGAGTGAGCTCAGTGGGTTCAGGATTCCCTGCTGCAAACACATTGAAGGTCAAATAATGCCCCTTGCAGCCAAACTACATGGAGGAAGGGTCTGACCTATAGTGACTCTCCTGTGAAGCAGATGCTGATCCTATCCCCAATAGAAGTGCATGCATTGTACACTGGGATTCATCTGAAAAGTAGTAAGAGGAATGCTTTCTATAGAGAAAATGTGTTCTTAACCTCAAAGAAATATCTTCGTGTAACCATGCAAGATAAGGTTTTGCATAAAGTGTTAGCGTTATGATTTATAATCTTCTTTTATGAAAGAATAGCCTGGAAACTTTAGGTCACGCTTGTGTCTCAGGATTTGAAATAATTTAATCCAAAGAGAAAAGCTTTCAGGAAGAGTTTAGCTTCCAGGGGATTTTTTTTTTTTTTTCTGTAGCTCCCAGGGATGAGGCAAGAGAAGGTTAGCATAGTCCAGGAGATGGTCCCCATTAAAATCTTATTAACATGCTTTGAAGTTACCATGTCATCATGTCCGGAATAGTCTCCCAGTCCCCTGTCTTCTTTAGTGTCTCTGCCCTCGCTAGGACCGTTGGCCACAGCAGTGAAAAGAGCCCTCAACCTGGCACTTGTTTAGTCCTGAATTTATCCCGACTGGCAGTTTGACCTATAGGAAGCCATCGTTTCCCTCTGGCTCTCAGTTTCTTTGTGTGTAGATAAAGGAGTTGGTTGTGATGGGCTTTAAGATGATCTCCAGCCTTGCCTTGTGTGAATCTATGAGGAATTGGCTACAATGCTTTCATTGGTAGGAAACCCAGATACCTTGGGATATTTTAAAACAAAGCCAAACTGGAAACAGATGATGAGCTGGCATTATCTAACCCTGTTGCCATCTGTGGTGCAAATATAGACAAACAAATAGCCTAAATGGATAAGAGCTAAAAATTGTTGGGTTCTTTAAAAATACTAATTGTGAAATGTAATAATTGGTGCATAGGAAAAGTTATTTCTGAGATGCTCGGTATTATTTTCTGAACTCACAGTGCCCCCTTGCCAGCTATTTAGCAACTGGATTGTTCTACTTTCTTGGCTGCCTTCACTTTTCATTCTAAATTGCAAAATTGGTAAACATATGAAATGGAAATGATTACTAACCCAGGTTAAGAGTATATTCAGATTAATATAATTTAACTTGAAAACATGCTTTAAAGGAAAAAAATAAAGCCTGAACATGTGTTAGCATCCAGTAGGAGTAAACTCATTTTCAAAGCTTAGGGAGAGAGGGAAATTAATAAAATAGTTTTAATTAGTGGATTTCCTACTCTGTGCCAGATTCTGTGATAAACATGCATCCAAACGTGTGTGTGAGTGTGTTTCTATTTGTGTTTATAAACATATGTAGATGTAATAGGAATACACAGTTATCTTGAATACTCAATACAACCTTAACATATAGGAGTTATTTCCCTATTTTTCATTTGAGGAAACTGAAATTCAGAAGTGA
Organism: Tapirus indicus; assembly: GCA_031878705.1. Lineage (NCBI taxonomy): Eukaryota > Metazoa > Chordata > Mammalia > Perissodactyla > Tapiridae > Tapirus > Tapirus indicus. The sequence goes on along the minus strand of CM062924.1, from coordinate 81,657,513 downwards.
CTCACCTGGTGCCCCTCAGCTTGTAAAGGAAGAAGCCCAGATTGAAGAGAGTGCCTGGCCCCGAGCAGAGTTGTTTTCACGTTATTTACCCCATTTTTTCAAGTAAGGGCTTTGTTCTCAAACATCCTGGGGCCTGCTGTTTATAAACTCTTCAATCCAACTTCAATAAGTCATACAAGTTATTTAACATTTTGAGCTTTGATTTCTCTATCTGTAAAAGGAGAAGTAAGAATATTTACCTCAGGGGCCTGTTGTCAGGATTAAATGAGATACAGTGTATAAAATGTCGACCACCGTTCCTGGCAAATCACCCACTTGTGCAAAATATTAGGGACACTTTCTCCAGCTCCCTTCGGACTTGGATCTTTCGTTCATATTAGAAAACAAAATTTGCTTACTACCTCAAAGAAGGAGAAAATACTGAATGACTTCTGTTGTGTTATAACTTTTTATGTGTCAAATTTCGAAGTTGGTGAGGTCATGGTTATGAAATCTTTTGTATGGGACAGTGATGGTTAACTGTTAGTTCAGTTATGTGAATCCCAGGTCTTTCCATGTTCCTGAGTTTGAACTGCTTTTTTGTTAAATTTAACTCTGGGGTACTGAAAATACCCCTAACCTCTGCCTTTCCTACTGCCTCAATCAGTCTAGGTTGAGTCTGTGTTCCTCTAGGGGCTTTGAAAGGGAACATTTTCCTCTTGTCAGACTCACCTTGAGGCCGGACACAATGGATCGCAGCTGCCTTCACCATGCATCTTGTCTCCATACAGGCCTTCGGGGGACAGGCCTGTTCCATTACCTAGTCTACAAGGGCAGGTAATTTAATAAGGTTATCATATTTTGCCTCTATGAAATGACTCAAGAACACTCTTTTAAAAAACTCATGTCAAATGGCATTCCATTTAAAAATCAGTTACTGAATAAAGCAAGTGGGGCACGAATCCATAGACATTTAGTATAACTCAAGTTTTGAGATGAAAGCTGGACTGAAGGCCTCCGTTCTGCGTCAGGTTCAGGGAAGTGAGGAATTCTGAGGTTATTTGCAAATTATTAAGTTCTCAGAAATAGAATGACATCCACAGACAATCCTGGCAAAGCACCTTCAACTTCCATACATTCAGCTTTTAAAAAATATTTACTTACCTAGTTATGTCCTTACTTCTCTAAACTGCCCTTCATCTGCCAAATTCAGACTTTTCTGAATTAATGCAACTGATGAATTAACCTTTCAAGGCATCTTATGAAGTATCTTCTGGTGGCCAATGGTCTCGTCTCAGCAGTCCTTCCGTCTTTGTACAGCAGTGTTTGTTGGTACAATTATTTGAATGTTTTGCTACACGTTTTGCTTATTTTATTTAATGAGTGGAACGGAAAATGAAAGGGCTAGTATTAGTGTCAGGAAGCTGAGATACGTATGTATGTACAGCTGAGCTCGTAGTATAGCTGAGAGAATGGGGAAAATGAACAGGCATGCCAGAAACAGCAAACCTTTACCAAATTAAGAACATGTGAAATACTGGAAATATAATGTTGAAAATTGTCTCCGAAATGTAAAATGTATAATTAGGAATATGATAATATTTTTGTGGTTTTCTCTCATAATCACCTCTTAACAAAAAGTAAGCCTTTTTTCTGATCCTTAACATTAAAATTTCATTTGGGTGTTCATGAAAGCTCTGTCTGCAAAGTAGGGCGCTGTCTGCGACTGTCAAGCTCCTGCTTGTCCTGGCTGCAGCCTGGCCTTCCACAGGACACAGATGCTACTCTGGGAGCTTTCTTGGACAGAGAAGCTTTCTCTCGTTTCTGAAGTCCAAACAAGTTTTCTCATTACTGAAGAATGCGTTTCAGGATATAAAATCTAATCTACACAGCTGGATATGGCTTGGGACCCAGTTAACTTAGAAATTGATATTCTTCCACTGCACAATCCAGACAATTGAAATGAGTTGAATGTTTTCTTCCAAGACAGTCACCCACATTTAAGGCATGGTGACCTAAATTTTTCCCTTGAGAAGTCACATCTCTGAAAATCTGTTCCCTTTAGTCCTTAATGCTTGCTACAGGGGCATGTGGAGAAACTCAGCATAGCATAAAAGGTGTGCTGTTGTGTTGTGGCTGCATTTGGGTGTGTCTCCCTCCCTCTACTCCCTTCAGTCTGCCTTTCCCCAAAAGTGATAAGAGTTTCCATTTATCATCATCATCATCATAACTATTATTGTAAATCACAAGAATTTTAGCTGCTTTATTTGATGTTCTTTTTCATTGTGGTTCTAAGCAAATTGTGAAATGAAATGAAGAAAGGTAAGATTCGTATTTCAGAGACAAATCCAACCCATTAGGGGAAAAAAGGTAAAATATTCAGTATTTAAAGTAATCAAAGCCAAGTATCCTTGGCTCAGAGAATGAAGAGGATATAGACTGCTCTCTTTTGATTTCCAAGTATATATATTTTCAATGCTAATTTACCCCATAGTCAAATACATTTATGTTAGTTTATGAAATACTCACAGTGACCCATTGAGTTAGGTTTGAGAAAGTGCTTTTAGATTTAATAACAATAACTTACATTGATAGTTTTGTATTTAAAAACACTTGCATAGGTATTCCTTCAGTTAATATGAGAAGAATTCGTAATGCCCATGTTGTGGATGAGAAAAGTGAGGCTCTGAAAGGCTAAATGAAGCTGGCAGAGTCAGGACTTGGAGTTAGATTTCCGATGCCGGGGCCAATATCCTTCCTGTCGTTGTGGAGGAATACCTTGTGGCAAATCCTTCTGGGTTGGGCGGGGCCTCACCAGCCCTGTGTGGAGGCTCACAGCCTTTCATTGTGGGTCCCTTGTACTGCCGTTCCCTATTTCTCATCAGTGTTTAGTAATAAACCATCATTTTCAAGGTCACCTGTGCTTCCTTTTAGGCGGAACAAGGAAGAGGATGGCTGAGGAGGCTGCATGTACCTGCAGCCAGATTGGGGGGGAGGCAGTGCAGGTGTTTTAAGGGAAGAGGAAGAAGGCCCAGTGGCCAGGGCTGCTGTAAAAGAGGAGAAGGGAACCTGGGGACCCTGACTGAGCTGGGAGGGGACATCAGAATAGCCAGAGAAGGGTCCCAGTGTGGCGTTTTGACAAGAAGCCCAGAAACTGAGTGTTGTGTGGCTGTCGTGGATGTGAATTTTCATGAAGAGTACAGCACTGCATTTAGTCCACAGAACACAAGGCCACGTGTTCTCTTCCTTCCTAGCTCTTCTCAGTGAATGGCTGATTGCGTCCGTTTATATATGTATGCATAAAGAAACCTGTGAGTCCTCCCCGTGCTGTCTCCTTTCAGGTAACTGACTGTCCCCTCTAAGGAGGGCAGTGCTGTCCTCATCTCCTCAGGGTCCTGTGCCCCCCGCACCTTGTCTTCCCAGGGGCTTAGATCTGCAAGTCTCACACTTTTTGGCTCAAGACCTCTTTACATGTTTAAGGTGACTGAGGATCCCGAAGAGCTTTTGTTCGTGTGGGTTGTACCTATAAATACTGCATATGAGGAAACTGAGAGAAAATTAATGGCTGTTCATTCACTTAAAATTAACGGTAAGAACCCATTACATGTTAATGTAACACATGTTTATGAAAATTATCTATATTTTTCCCCATTAAATTAATGAAAAGAGTGACATTACATTTTTTAAAATCTCTTAGCAAACAATACATTCTCATATCTGCTTCTACATTCAACTGTTGCAATATATCATTGTGTTTGAAGTATATAAAGACAGTCTGGCTTTACAGAGATTGTATTTGGAAAGGAAGGAGTATTTTAATAGATTTTAAAGATAATTGTGGATTTTCTTCTTTGATACTGTACCAACACTCAACAAGTGGTAATTTCTGAAAGAGTAGTTGCAATGTGAAATCTGAAACCATATCACCTAAATTCTCTTACTCTGTTACATTAAAATCCACTGGTCTTTTCTATGCTATCTTTGCAACTTCTTGTGAATCTGTAAGTACTTCAAAATAAATGTTTTTGAAACGTAGGCAAAGAATTTGAATAGACTTTTCTCCACAGAAGGTATGGGAATGATGACTAAGCACGTGAAAAGTGCTCAGCATCATTAGCCGTTAGGAAATGTAAATCACAATCATCACGAGACACTACTTCACACCCACCTGTATAGCTCTAATAATTTGGACAATAACAAGTGTTGGAGAGAAAGTAGAGAAATTGGAACCCTCATTTATCGCTGGGGGGAATGTAAAATGGTGCAGTCACTTTGACTGTTTCTCAAAATTTTAAACATGGAGTTACCATATGACCCAGAAATTCTACTCCTGTGTATTCACTCAGGAGTAATGAAAGCATATGTCCACACACACACAAAAAACTACTATGCAAGTGTTCATAGCAGCATTGTTTACAATAGCCCCAAAGTGGAAACAACCCAAATTTCCATCAACTAGTGAATGGATAAATGAAATGTGGTATATTCATATAATGGAATCCTATTTGACAATAAAAAGGAATGGAGTACTGATATATGCTGCTATGTGTATGAACCTTGAAAACATTATAATAAGTGAAATAAACCAGTCACAATACAACCCATACTTTATAATTCTATTTATGCGAGATATCCAGAGAAGACAACTCCACAGAGACAGAAAGTAGATTTGTGGCTGTTTAGCACCAGGGGGTGGGAATGAGGAGTCCCTGTAAATGGGAAAGGGTTTCATTTTAGGTGATAGAAATGTTCTAAATTTAGGTTCTGGTGGTAATTGCACAACTCTGCATATACACTTAAATGCATCAGATTGTACACTTTAAAAGGGTGAATTTTATGATATGTAAATTTTATCTCAATATCCATCCTGGTCTATCTTGCACGTGGATATTTGACCATGCCCAATTTTGTAAAATCGCACAGTGTTCCTTTGGAAAATATTGATTCAAAGAGTGATGCAGATCTTACAAGTATTGGCACATTTCATTACACAATAGAAAACAGAGCTTTCATTTTAACACCACCAGTCTCATCTGAAAAGTCTTTAAACATTTGGAAGCTGTCAGGCTCATAGTGACAAATTCAAGTTTTCCCAAATCCTTATTTTCCCCATGAAAGCTCAAATCGTATTACTGGCAATAAATACTACCAATTCTTTTCCATGAAGTGACACTCGATTCATTTTTGAGAAAATGTCGGTAAGATGCCAATTCTGAATAACCGTAGTCTGTTGGTCTCTAGTTCATTCAAGGGAAATAGTGTGTCCTGAAATATGCATTTAGTTCAGCTCACAATTCAAGCAATCACACAATTGCTTTTTCCCTGCTGGCAATTTTTTTTGGTAAGGGCCAGAGAGTAAATCTTTTAGGCTTTGTGGGCCACATGAGATCAGGCCAGAATGGCCCCAGGCTGTAGCTTGCCAACCCCCACTTCTAGGCAGTCATCATTCTTTGGTATGCAGAAGTGCTGTATGTATGCCTCCTATGTTGTCACACAGAATATTAAACAGTACAGTCGAGGGTCAAGATGTATTAAAATTATTAACTTTCGCACTTCATCAAGTTCATTCTTAAGTGAAATGGACATTTTCTTTTTCTTTTTTTCTTTTTTCCCTTTTACTTTGCAGGCATGGTGGTGAAGCATGCAGTGACAACCAAGACACTTTGGTGCCACTGTTTTAATTCACACTAAAGCAGAAGCTTTACACAGAAAGTTATTTTACACAGAAGTTTTACCCACCACTGCTTTCACACCTTTGGTGCAAATGCTAACACAATAAAAAATGCAAATAATGTCATAAAATTATTCTGAGAACAGCTTTGACCTCACAGACCCCCTGAAAAAGTCTCAGGGACCTCCAGGAGTCTGCAGACCACACTGGGAAAACTTTTGATCTGGCTATCTTTTTCCCATCCTCTTTCGCATCATGTTCTCTTGTGTGAAAGAGGATCACATAAAAATAACTTCGAGCTTCTAGTTGACGTCAACTTAGAAAGGATCTAGTTGGGTGTTCCTGGGCAAGGTACTTAACCTTTCTGAATCTCAGTCTCCTTATCCATCAAATGGGAAAAATAATAGTACCCACTCCTGCGGGTGTGTGTGTGTGTGTCTGTGTGTGAGGAAGACTAGCCCTGAGCTAACATCCATTGCCAATCCTCCTCTTTTTTGCTGAGGAAGATTGGCCCTGGGCTAACATCCGTGCCCATCTTCTTCTACTTTATATGGGACGCCACCACGGCATGGCTGGACAAGCGGTGCCTCGCTCCCCGCCCGGGATCCGGGCCTGTGAACCCTCGGCTGCCGACGTGGAGCGTGCAAACTTAACCAGTATGCCACTGGGCCGGCCCCCCACTCCTGAGTTTTTTTAGACTAAATGAGATTTTAAGTAAAATACTTTGCAGAGTGCTGGGAATAGTAACTACTTTATTGTCAATTATATTCTTTTCTTTTTATGTTATAAATTAATTTCCTGTGTGCTGTTAATTATGTGCATGGGAGAAATACCATACTCAAAGTGAACTCTCTTGTTGGTAGACTTTTTGGCACTGTGAGGGGAAGGCAGGGGAATTCTATTGGGATGGAGCCTACCACACTGGACCCCCAACAGAGGCTCTTAGGAATGGCAGCCCCACATCCCTCGAGACCTGGGGTTCTTCATTCTTTAAGCTCTAGACCCATAGGATTACAAAGGAAACCAATTGTATTAGAATGTAATTATCAAAATATTTTAAAATGTGATGGAGCATGTACTTCGTGATTAATGTATTAAATAAATCTAGCAGTGAGTCCAACATAAATTTGAAGAAGTGTGGAGTGAAAAAGGATATTTCAAGACATTGGCAACAAGTATAATATGATACGAAAATAACTGATTTCTCTGAGTTATAGAGCCACAGGCACTGCTGACACCACTGTGATAAGTTCCCTGTATTCATAAATAAAGGATGTGCTACATTGCAATTAGAGGGCAGTGGAAATAAAGATGTACATTTCCACCCCTTTGAAATTGATAGACCTCCCTGAATTCTATTTGCAGACCTGAGGGGGCCCATGGACCATAGGTTAATAACCTCTACTCTATGTTATCTCCTTTAACATATTTTTTGGCCTATAGTTAGAAAGGATCTTAAAGGCAGAACAAAAATGCTAGAGAATTGTCAATTGTCTGATGAATCTGGGAGCAGAGGCAACCAGACAGGTTTGGTGTTTTTACCTGGACTATGGTTATCTGGATGCAGAGTCTATTTGCTGAATAATTGCCTTTCTCTCATATAAATTTAAACTCAGTTGAGAGAGGTTTAGCAGACAGGAAAGCTATACTATGTTTAATTACAAATTACAAAGTTACAAATACAAGCCTCTTCTAACAGTAACCTCTCACTCTGGGTAGTTTCCACTCCAATCATGGATTGAATTATACAGACTGTACACATGAGTGATTTTAAATCTGAACTGAAATGTAAACACACACACACACACATGCATACACACACACACACACACACACACACACACCCTTTCCACAGTGAGTATCATAAGACAGAGAAATTGTTTAACTTCCAACACCCTGTCTGGCCCTAATTGATTCTTCTTATCCAACTGTGCATTTTAACATGTTCCAAGTTGGAGAAATCTACCAGCACTAATTCGATGCTGCAACTGTTTATGAGCCTTTTAATGGGCAAAGGGGGATTGATCTAATTTCTCAAGATGGCTGGGGAGTATGTTAAGTGGCACCTGATTGGTGTGCTGGGATGAGGTAAGAGCAGTCATCCATAACCATTGTAGATAAGAAGGGCTTATTTTTCTTCCATGAGAAGCAGATCCTGAAGGAGAGGGGAGTTTTCCTATAAGGACTTTAGCCTTTATTTATTAGTGAGGATGCCTCTTAAGAGGAATATTTCACTGAGAGGGAGGGCTAAATACAAGATTTTAGATGAAATGCACACAATTAAGTTTGAACTTTCTAGTTGGGATAGAAAAATTTATCCTCACTTTAAGATTAAAGATGAAAGTGTTTAGGGAAATTATTACCATACTCAGCTTAGAGAAATCGTTAAGATAGAATAGAACTGACATCTCACCTGCTTGATCAAGTAAAAACAGCAAATAACTCCAGAGATCCATGAAGCAGTTTCACACTCATTCAGAATAAAATTTTAGGCCAACAAAGACTTAGGTAAGCTGTCTCTCCACTGTGTGCAGCCTCATTTGCACCTACAATACCCTTGTTCAGTCAGCTGAGCCACTGCGGCCACCCTGCCCTCCTTGTTGGTCCTGGAGCAGGCCTGCTTGGTCCCACTTAAGAGCCGCACATTTGCTTTGTGCTTGCTGGTCCCTCTGCTGAGAATGCCGTTCTCTCAGATATTTGCATGGCTCAGTCCCTGACCTCATTCAGGTCTCTGCACACAGGTCATCTCCTCACACAAGACTCCCCTGATACATAGTATAATAGCATCATCGCCCATCCTGGCCCTCTCTATTCCACCTCTCATTGATATTTCTCCTTAGCACTTACCAGTGTTAGGCACAGTGCACAGTTATGTGTTTATTTGTTTGTGGTCACCACCCTCCCTTAGAAGATTAACTTAATGAAGGCAAAAGCTTAGCCTGGTTTAGTCATTAGTATATCTTCAGTGCCTCGAAGAGCACTGTGGCATACAGTTGGTGCTTAATAAATATATGTGGAATAAATAGGTGAATCAAATAGACAGTTGGTATCTTTATACGATAGTGCTAGAGCAAATTGAATCTTACCCTTGAATTCCTAAGTTCTTCTAATATCCAGTAGTGTGATTGAGCAAGTTACTTAACCTTTCTCAACATCAGTTTCCTTGTCTCTAAAATGGAGGAAGTAGCATTTATGCCTTGAGATTGATAAGACAAGACAATGCAAGTAAAAGAGCATTAAAAACTATTTAGCATTATGCAAACTCTATTTCAGTAGACAAGAACTTTGGTTCTTTTGGCCCAAGATGTTCTGGTCCTGTTTGTCATCCTTGTGACCCCAGCAGGCAGGGTCAGGTGCCCAGTACTGTGACTGTGTGTGAGGACTAGACAAGGATGGAAGTGGAGCTAATCTTTACCTTCACCAACTCTGCCAAGCAACAGTCTGCCTTACATAGTAGAGGACATTGCCTGTATAAAGTTTACTGTTGGCATGATCTAATTTGGTTTTCAGAATTACTCTGTAAAAAAAGGAAGTGTCATTATTATCATTTCATAGAAAATGGAAGACAGAGAAGTTGAGTGATTTGCCGATCACATAGCTGATAAGAGGCAGAGTGAGGACAAGAATTTGGATCTTGTAAGTCAATCCCAATATTCTATTTACTATATCTTATTACCTTGAATCAGGAGAAGGTCTTGTGGCGAGTCGTTAGTGTATCATACTCAAAAAACTCGATGCCCCATCCAAATCTGGTCCAGTCAAAATGTCCTCCTCTCCTGGTCTTCACAAAAATCGCAGGAAGGTTGGAGAAATGCTTGCAGTTCTCACATCATCTCCTGAGAGGCTGCTGTCAGAGGACAAGCAAACATGTGATCTCAAGACTGGAGAGAAATGCAAAGTGTTCCACGCACACACACAAAGAGAGAATCTCGGGTGATGAGCTTGCTTGGAATGTCTTAAGGGATGACTTTGCTATTTTCCAAGGTAAGTGGAAAGGTGTGTGAATATATAATATGCTGCGATGGAAACCATCATCCATCACCGTTGCAGAATTGTATAAACCATGATTACGAAAGGCAGGATATTCCTGAAAGGTGGCATTATACCTGTAAAATAGCAGTATAATTTGTTACAGAATAAGTACGAGCTCTTGTGGAAAACCTGGAAGCAGTGCCTTCCCTTGGAAGGCATAATCTCACACGGGGCTGTTTACAAACTTTTGTTCAGTTTCCTACTGCCAACTTATAAAATTTGGTTAATCCTCCTGATTCCCACTGATCCTAGTATTGGTGACTTAGTGCTATTGTGTCTATACTATTTTCCTTCTCAATACAGTAAGTGCTTGATCAGCACCACTGCAGGGCAGCCTGACCTGCTTCTCTGATGAACCTCCGTTGGGACTGGGGGAGGCAGGCACTCTGTCTGAGGGACAGCCCTGACTACTACAGAGCTCTTCTTGACTGATTGGGGAGCTGGAAATTGAAGCATCTGGTGCTTATGTACAAAACAAACATAAATAACAAATCATGTACAGATGTGGTTCTAACAAATCCCCAGCAACACGAAAAAAAGTAGCACCAACAAATGAAAGGAGAAAAATCAATACTAAACGGGGAAAAGAAACAGAGAATCCTCCAAAGACTATACTTCAAAAGTTTAATTTCAGGCTCCGGTACATGACCAAAAAACAGTATTTTTAGTGGTATCTGAGATTCCTGAAAAAGAGTTATGAGGACCAAATTATGAATTCCCTACTTTACTCTCCCGTTTCCCTCTAAGAATTAGGAGAGAGACCTACCCAGAAAAAATGATGCATATAGAAGAAAACTTAAGTGTTAGAAATCACTAACACTAACATTTATTGTAATATAAAGGTATTATTTATTCTGTTGTGTAGTCTGTTAGGTCCAAGTTACGAAATGTGAGCTGGATCATTTTTGCTGTTTTTATTTCTTACAATAATGTATAGATTAGCACAATTTTGGAGTCTGATTCCAAGAATGTTGTCGATATATTTTGACAGGAAGATATACCTCTTATTCTAATGTAATGGGTATACATTTGACCAGCAAAAGAAACATTTTAGTAAAGTAGAAACAAAATGTTTAACCAAATAATGAAGAGTTTGAGATTGCTGGCTCTGAAGATGTCTTCTCCACTAGTTTTTGTTCTTTTTATCCTGTGCTTGACCGTGAGGATGCACCAGGACACCTTTTGTCATCATGGGTCCACAACCTTACTCAGGGTTTGTTCTGAGGTTCCAAAAGACAGTGTAGGATGATGAATGGGCAAACTCTTCAAGACATATTACCTATGACCTGTTAAGAAGGGCATCATCTCGTGCTTTTCCTGGCTTTGGGGGAACACGTTTATATATTATACCTTTTTCTGCTCAGTGATTTGTCGCGAAGAATGAGACTGTTTTCTCGGGACTTATAGTTGGAAAAGTATGTCCTGTGGATCTCAAGGGATAGAATTAGGATCAATGAGTGGATGCTATGTGAGTAGTTTAAGGAAAAACTTCCTACATGCAGTGCTACCCCAAGTAAGAGTGGTATGTGTGGGATGTTCCCTGTCACTAGAAGTTTTCAAAATAGAGGGGAAGGACTATGGAGAGTCTTGCTTGTGTCACCCTAGCATTTCACACAGGGCCTGGCATGTAGTAACTTCTTAACAGTCAGTGGTTGCCCGGTGACTAGATGACCATTTAGCAGATTAGGAGAAGATGTGAGGCTATTGAGCTAGATCAGTGCTATGGCTCGTGTACTCCTAAGATTCTATAATTTACTGGGTTTTTTGTCCAATGTGAATGGTGTAGTGGTAGAGTTAGACACTTACATCTTAGACTTGCTGTATTTTGTGACTATTTGAGGGATGTTTTGAAGATTATTTTTTCCTTCTAATGTCTGTGAACAAGCAGGCATTTATGAGAGGGAAGTAAAAAGTACTTCATACTAGCCAGCTGAAAGAATTTTTTCCAAATACTTTTGACTTTTCTTCTTTACTGCCAATTCTGTTGACTAGCAGACCTCAGAAACCATTTTAATATTGATGTTTTCAGGCTGCAATGAGAAGGTCTTAGAACAGTCTCAAATGTGGTGATTAATCTTTTGCAGCTGGTTTGAACAGTCTCAAATGAGGGGGTTTATCTTTTGCAGCTGGTTAAGTTTTGTGTGGCCACATCTCAGTCCATTGAGGCAATGAAACCCTTGGCTATAAATCTTGGACTCTTAGACACTATTTCCAGGAAGTTCCCGGAAACCTTGGAAAGAACAACCTGATCAGCAGTAGCTCTAAAGGAGACTATAAATGAATTTGCTCTTAAGTGTTATGATGCTTAATGGAAGTATGTTCTGCAGTTTTCTTTAATTAACTTTTAATTTCTGTGGTACTCTAGAGGAGCGATGGTGACGGAGCTATAGCTCTCAGCATTCTAAAGCATGATAAAGAAGAGGTCAAGCTAAGTGTCTACACTGAACCCGGTAGGTTGGCTCGGTCTGGTGCCCCATGTTGTATCCTAGCCAGTCATGTGGAAGAGTTTTTCATCGCCTGGAAGACTGAGCAAGGAATAGGGTATATGAAATTCAGTACTAGGTCTAGAAAAAAATAGTAAGGCAGAGAGGAATAGGGAGAGAGAGGGAATGAGGGAAGAAGAGGAGAGGTAGGAGGAGGGGGCTTTCAGTGTGTTACCAATCACATACAGAGGAATCCATATGGAATAGAATATAAGAAGTTTCAAGAAGGTTCTTTTGAGTGTGAATAGACAGAAATCTGGGAGTCGGGACCTAATGAGAAAATGTAGGGCACCTCTAGGGAACATCAGTATTATGCACTTACTGAAGGCCCCTAACTTGGGGGCCCAGAGAGCATTTGGGAATATGAAAGCTAATCCCTCCCTAAGTCCACTGGTGGGAGAGCAGTCAGTGCAGTGCCGCTGTCCTACATAGCATTCCACACATTTGTAAAGGGTATTGGAGTTTGAAATGTGTTGCTTTGCTCCATATTTTCTTTTCTAAATATGCTTTTTCTTAAGCTGTTAAAAGGAGTGTGCCTTCATCAGTTACAAATAACTGAGGTGGCCCAAGCACATGGCTAAGTGGCAGTGAAGGGCTATTCTATTTGCAGAAATTCAAGTGCTAATTTTATTAGGAGAAAAAAAAAATACCAATGAATTTAGCCTGAATGTGAAGTACTGATAACTAAAAGAAAACCACCAGGAATCATGCCAAGTAATGATTTCTGGTCAAGTTACAGTGACCTACTTTGTGGTTTCTGGGCGATGATCTTTGTAGAGCTTCCCCACATGCCCTGGTTAGAGGCACTGCTACTGAGCAGAGGAATTGGAGAGGTGTGTGGAAGTGAGTACATGGTTGTTGTCTATACAAGTCTTTTTGATTTCTTTCCAAAACTGTAGTGAATTTTTTCCTTTAACATTTCCTTTTTAGTTCCCATACCTTCCTGACATCTCTTAATGTGGGTAGCAAAAGGATACGTGTATTCTACATGTGTGTGCACACACACACACGTGCATTTAAAATAGAGTCAGTGTCATGTCTTAAACAGAGGTCCTTCTTCTGGGATGTGTATCAGCTTTAAAGCTGAGAACCACCTGAGCATGAGTAGTTGGAAAATCCATATACGCGGGAACCGGCATCTCAGGCCCATGAATGTAAGCAGATCATGTGACTGTTCTAACCCTCAATGTCTTAGCATCCCCTGACATTTTAGGGTGACTGTAAGTCTCATGTATCAGATGAGAGGCTTGAAGGAGATAGTGTCTAAGACGGGGTTCCGTTTTAAGTATGTCATCATTGTAGCAGGAAGTTTGGGCAATGCATCCACGTGGATGCCTGTGACCAGGAGTGGCATGAACTCTTGCATGGGTTTGGTGGGAGGAATCTTTTCTATTTATAAGGCCAGGAGTTGGAGACAGGGCCTCGAGGTGGAAAAAGTCTGACAAGCAAACATTAAATTGCTAAACTATCCAATACTCAATGAGAAGTCTTTCTTAAATTCTGGGATCAGCAGGGTTCCCCCTTAGGGCTGAGAGGGCTACTGCCTCCCTAAACTGTACAGTTAATAACTGCACAGAGGCAAATTGCTTTAGTTCTTTGGTCCTAAAACCAAGTTTGTTCAGCCCTTAAGCTACTGTGAAAGAGGGGGACCTGTGGTCAGAGCCGCTGAGTGTTGCAGTGACAGCTCCCCTGAGTCCTGCGTGATCCTCAGCGACCTCTTGCAGGGATAAATAATGGGAATAATTCACCAGAGGGAACGTTGCTGGTGGGCGAGGGAGACTCAGCAGTGGGCGTCTCACGGGAGCTCTAGGTGCTTGCACTGAATGCCGGAGAAGGAAAATGAGGGAAAAGACAGTGGATAGGGCTACAGAAAACACACTGCCTCCGAGGGGCCCTGGGTGAGGGGGGGAAGCAGACATCATGAAGAGGAAAGTGGAAGCTGCTAGAAGCCTTAATTCTTGTAGTTCCACCCCATTTCCATAGCTCTTGAATGTTCCCTGTGTTAATGAGAGGCTGTCTCCTTAAACTTTCCCCTTGTGATGCCATTTTAAATGTCGTTTTCTTTCTATAGGATGCAGATAGGTTGAGCTGGGTCTAACTAAGACAATGACTTGTCCTTTGTTGAGACCATTATATAAAAAGGAGTTCTTATATACTGTTAATGCAGATTGCTCCTCTTGTCTTAAGGTATATTGTATTTTTGGGAACAGACTTTCCTAATGTACTCAATCCCCTCTCCCAGCTGGGGGGAATTTTTGAACATTTCAAGTGACAGTTACAAAGAAACCTCTAACCTCATTTGAAACCCCTCTGGGCAGGGAGCTCCCTCTCTTGGGCCACATTAGTAGTGGCCTGTCTAGCCAGCCCCTCCTTGTCAGACCCTTCGAGTTCACACTTTGATTCACACTCATGGTCCCCAATGGGACCTCCTTTCCCATTCTCTTTGGTGAAGAGAAGAAGTGGTGGTGCCATTGGGGGAGGGCTGGGGTCAGTAGGTGCCAGGTAAGTGAATTCCAAACTTCTGCATTATATTTAGAAAGAGACAAAAATGTGGCATTTTGGCCTGTCCCACCTCCCCCCCCCCAAAAAAAAATCCCCGTGCTCTTCCCCTAACACAGTGTGAAGTCTTGGATAATTGCATGCAGCATTTGTTAGTGGCTAATTTAATGGCTAATGTTTATGAAGGCCTTACTTGTGCCAGGTAATTTATAGGCGTTTTTCTCCCTCTGTTTATTTTCAAACAGCCCTATGGACTAGGTATTATTTCCTCCTCTTTAGGGATGAGTCTGAGGTAGGCGAGATTGAAGAACATGCCTGAGAACACCCAGCATTCAGGGGCCGTCTGCGGGCTCACCCTGTCTGTTCCAGGGGCTCACTCTGCAGGTTCCCGAAGGTTGGCTCCACGGGTCCCTGCACACCTCTTTCATGCTGTCTCCCGCACACCTCTTTCATGCTGTCTCCGTCCTTCTCCTCTTTCCTTTCTGCTGCCGTGTTATGTTCTTTTACCTCATCAGCATTTCTCTAATCAGCTTCTCCAGCCCCTACTGTGTGCTTTATATATTTACAGTCCTCCTTAAAAAGAACCCTCATAGTTTATTAGCAAAAAGGTGAAATTATAAAGCACATCTGAGTAACATTTTACAATTTCTTGAGCATTTAAAGACAGATTAGTACTTTTGAGCACTGCTGTAATAATGATTTTATCCTACCTTTTCTTATAGATGAGAGAAATGAGGTTTAGGGGCATCAAAAACTTGTCCCAAATGCTCCCATCATCAGTAGAAGAGGCCAGATTCAAACCTCTCTCTTTGGACTCTGAAGGGCTTTCCACTCACTAGCACAATTTTAAATTCAAATTCCTATGGGGCCAACAGTAATGATAATGAGCCCCCGGGGCCCAGTGGGAAGTGGGAAACGTGGGGACTCTCACCTACCTCAACAGGAGAGGGACTGCTTCTCAGCCCCAGTCTGCTGTTGCTACATGGGAATGAGGACACAGGGTGGCTGGGTTTTTCTAATATTTGAAGGGAGGCCAGATATCTGAATGTTGAAGTAAAATGTTCTGATCTTTAATGTCAGTAACTACTCCACATATCTGGCCAGGGAGGCCAACATAACGCACGTGCAAGCTCAATGCTGTCGCAAGGCCACTAGCTCATCAATTCTACTCCAGACCCTGTGACTTCCCACCTTTCTTCCCTTCTAAATTGTCTGGGTACCGCTCTGACATTATTCTCATTTCCCTTTCTTTTCTAGTCTGCATTCCTTCCTTTAGCTGACCATTTTCATTGTGAACACCCCCCTCTACTTTTCTCAGGGGCTTCCTCAGCCCTGCCTGTGCCTCCCCCTAGGAGCCAAGATGCTCTGTTATAGATCATGAATGGCTATTTACAAAGCAGAAGGGAGTAATAGGAAGAAGAGGCTCTGTCCATAAAGCAAGGGACCTTCTACTCAGGCAGTTGACGAGAGGAAATAGAATTGGAAATGATTTTATTTCAATTAGATTTTAATTAGCTTCTGTCTTGGAACCATCGGATCGGTTGCCGAATAATTGAAAAAGCAACCATATTTGCATCTGTTACGGCTAAGAATAGCAATTTTGCAGCGTCTGATCCATATTTTATTCAGAGGATGAGAGGGAGGAGGGAAGCTTGGTCGGGGGAGGATTTCAGATTAAATAATCAGTGTCAACAAAAGCAGTGTGGTGGGTCAGCCTGGAGACTGTCTGAGCAGTCCTCTACAGCGTTGCCCCTATTTCACATGGAATTAATACGGGATGGGTGGCAAGAAGCATTTAATTAGCAGCCTGCACAAACTTATTATAGAGCTCTATCAACTCCCATTCAAGGATGCTGGAAAATTAGGAAAAGCAGCCATTGCGGCCAAGTGCATAGCATATGGGAGGGTCAAGTGAGGCATCTCATGGGGAGATCAGGAGTGTGTCATTGGGTCCTGGTGTTCAGCATTGAGAGCTTGCAGGGTCCAGCCTCAGTGTTCCTATGAGTTGCCTTCCTTTCTGGTCCCTCTCCTGTGATCTTCTGCTGAGATAAAATGTCAGGCAGACGGTGAGCAGGGCTCAGACCTGTGCCCCTCTGGATTTCCTGGGGCCATTCCAAGATTCTGATCATAACTTCACAAGATATCTTTTTTCTGACAAGACAAACAGGTTTTCCAAGGCTGTGAAGTTGATGAAAATGCTTTCCCCATGGGAAGATACAAGTGGATGTCTCTGTGAATTTTCTCTTGAGGGAAATGTGGTGTTTGGGAGGCTAAGCAGCTCAGGCCCCTTGTTTCCTCTGGCGACCTGTTTTCCTGCTTATGGAATAGTGTATTGCAGAAAAATTTCTCAGCATTTTTCTTTGTTGGTATATGGTTGGTAATGTCTTTGAATAAATTCTTAAGGACCCCCTTCCTGTGACGAATTAACAGCATGTACTTTACTGTACTTCTTTCCCCTTATTAGAGGATGCTGAAAAGATGATGGCTCAATCCTGGTGTTGAGTCACCTCCTCAGATCCTCTTCACAGGTATGCAGCTTCCTTGGGGGGGCCCGCTGCAGGGAGGTCACCCAATTCATGATTCTAATCTCTAAATTCCTTCTCTTTTGCTCTGTGTATTTCTGTGGTGTCTGAATCTTTTGCAGTGGGAAGGCAGTAATGTAGTACTTGCATAATACAAAAATAAATTTTAAAAGTCTGCCGTCTGAAAATAAATTTAATGTAGCAGATCGTGATTGTATTATATGCAATCAGAAATAAAATTATGCTAATAATACTTTCCAGAGTCTTACATAATATAGTTATTAGTCCATTATCACAACTGTTAGCTCTGCCTCCAGCATTGCCATTAGACAGGTGGTTCTTCTCTAATTTACCTGGCCATTTATTCAGGACAAATGTCTACACAACATATATTCTTTTAGAGCTTTTCCTTAACTACCCTGTGTAATTTAGTAGTCCCCACCATCCCCTGTCCCCTTTACTCAATCCTATTAGTTTTATTTTCTTTATAGAATTTATTACTATTTAAAGTAATGATGCATTTTGTTTACTTATTAACTGCCTTGCTTCTCCCGAATGTTAATACCCTGAGGCCGGGGACTGTATCGTCAGTGCTGGACTCATAGTAGGCTTTTAACAAATATTTGTTTAGTCATTCAGTAAGTATTTCTGGAGACCTCCCATTTAGCCAAAATATTCTAGGCATGAAAATCCAGGAGTGAACATGATAGACAAGGTTTATCATCAACTCATCAACTATACAAGCTGTAGGGCAAAGTGGACAACATGCAATCAGGTCAATAAAGAAACAAGAAATAAACCAGAGACATATCAAGGAAAAACATAAATCTTAAGCAGAGAATAAAATAAAATGACGTGACATTTGAATTGCTCCAGCTTCAAATAGCAGGTAGAGAAGGTTGAGCCTTCACGGAAGACCAGAGTGCTGGGGGAGAGCAGAAGAAGGCATGTGGTGGCTTAAAGACACTAGTAGCCTCTGATACTTTAAAGCCCAGACCTTCGTCTCCTGGAATGGACTCTCCTCTCCCTGGAATGTACTTTCCATCCAGTCTGCCCGGTAGATACCTATTTGTCCTCAAACCTTAGCTCAGATATCATCTCCTCTGTGAGGTCTTTCCTGTTCCCTCTCCCTAAGGAGAACTGACCACTGTCCCTTAGTGATATACGCCAGTGTCCCCTTCACATGTTTATGTTAGTATTTGTAACCTAACCTTTTTTTTCTCTCTCTCATTTGTTCACATATCTTTCTTGATCTCCTGTTGGACAACTCCCTTGAAGGCAGGTGTTATGATTTTCCCCCTTATGCCTAGAGTTTAGCATAGACCCCGACTTTAGGTTCCAGGTGGACAGCTAGGTTGGTACATATAATAATGGATAAACATATTAATGAAGGAAATAGACGGCCACTGAAAGACTCTTCTGTTCCTAAGATTTCATGATTCCTATTTTAAAACTTCCACTTCTCCTTTTCTCCATCTTACAAATTCTCCTTCCATAACCATTCACTTTATTTCCTTGTGACTCCTTTTGTACTTGTATGTATATGACTGGTCCACAGTTGTCATCAAATGAATTCTAAAATTACCTTGAATCCCCTTGTGCCTTCTACTATTTCAGTGTTCCCCATCTCCCAGTACACACGTAAGTGCACCACTCTATTCTTTACTATGGTCTAGATTTTCTTTACTCATTGATTTTCCTGCTAGGGCATGAATAAATTTCAAGTCTTATTCAGTCATGTCGTGCACTTTCCCGCTTCCAGCTCTCAGTAGTTGAATCTGTCTGTCCGTTGATGTCTGTATTAATATAGAACAAATATTAGCAGATCATGTATTGGTGGCCAACAGATGAAAAGAGGATTCATGCTAGTGTAGTATTCTTAAAACTCTTGATCTGAACTGTCGTAATTCAGTGAGGCTAAATTTATCCTCAAACAGATGAAACAACACCAGAGGTTTCCCTAAAAGTTATAATATCTTAATTACTGCCATTAAAATCTCATATGCACACAGCATATACATCTTGAACTTCAGAGTCTTGAAACAGATATATTATTTCTCAGAGAATTCTAAGGGGACAGATGTCACAGTGCTACTAACGCCTGCTCATACTGAACAAATAATTCTTGGCAGAACACTCAATCTAGCCTACTAGATAATGCTGAGCAGGCAGAATGTTAGTTCTTCTAACACTGATGAGATTCTATATAGTGTTTTCCTTTGTGTATTATTTGGGAAAGGCCAACCTAATATTTATCTGCAGATTAGACACTGTGGATATGGGTGTTAAGGCTTTTAAATATGTCTGCCTAAATTCCTTATTTAAAAATGTAGGCAGTTAGTGTTCTCACTGTTTAATTTTGCATTTTGAAATACACCCCTTACTGCACACTCTGGTTCAGGGGCCAGCATGTAGCCTCATCTGTGGGCATGTTAGACCACAGTTGTAGAGAATGAATTCCTTCAACCTTCTACTTCCCAAACAAAGAGGGTAGGGAATGTCAGACAGAAGGATGGACATTTGTATGTAGACAGTGCATGTCAAAGCCCACCTGGTTTTTGATAGGAAAAGAAGAAAAAGAGATAAAGGATAATGTTTTGGATTCTTTTAGGATGAGTATTTTAGTCTATAAGTGGTGTCCCCATTAAGGAGTGTGAGCACAGAGAAGGAAGAGATACAAGGGGACAATGATTCCCTTAAACATTGACATATTGCATTTGACTTTTATGTGGGGCCATGAAAGGCAAGATGGTGAAAGATGTTTTTTGTGTGTCTGGGTCTCTCCTAGGGCCTGGGCATTGACAACTGAGTAAAACACAAGGGTATCTCTTAGTGGGGTTATAATCTCTCAGGGCAACGGGACATATAAACATCCAGCTATAACACAAACAAATGCAAATAGAAAGTACTGCTTGCAATCTAGAAAAAGTAAACTCACAATAGGAACTTGTCACCAGGGGAGAAATAGACTCTGGTTCCAGATTACTGGTCTCCATCCGTTAACTCTTCGATAGGCATTATTAAGTACTTCTTGTGTACTCGATTCCTTAGTTATTTAATTGTAATATTCCTGAAATGGAGAATGGCAACTTTTTACTCTATAATTCAACTGTATTCTTTAAGAATATTTCTACTTCCTTTTGTTTTAATCCTTAAGTAGTAGTTTGCTCATCTGCAATTTGTTTCCCGAGTGGATTTGCTCAGGAGAAGGGCATGGCCAGTGCCCATGAACTCTCTATTTCTCATGCCAGGGAGATTCCTCACTGGTAACAAATACACTGTTGTGCTGGTTTATAAATCAGTCTCCTGTCAGTTAGGTGGGCATGCATGAATCCTTCACAGCCTGCTCACCTTTGGTTAAGCTGATGAAATTGATTTTATGATCCTACATAGTGGAGGCCCTGGCTCTGGAAAGGTAGTGGCCCCTTGGTTGCCCCCTTTCCAAGGGCTGCCAGCCAGGGGACTTTGCCTGAAATGGCTAATTGACCTCTTCTTGTATTACAAACATCACTACAGCACATTTCTAACTCCAAATTTGTCTTTCTAATATTAATGTCATTGCAGTGGTATAATTTCAAGCTAATAAGATGTTATGAGTTGCATTATGTCCCCTCAAAAATATGTTGAAGTCCTAATCTCTGTTACCTGTAAATGTGACCTAATTCAGAAATAGGGTCTTTGTAGACGTAATCAAGTTAAGATGAGGTCACTAGGGTGTGTCCTAATCCAAAATAATTGTTACCCTTACAAGAAGAGAGATATTTGCACACAGACACACAGAGACAGAACACAATGTGAAGACAGGCACAGATGGAAGATGGCTGTGTGAAGATGGAGGAAGAAATGGGAGGTTTGCTGCCACAAGCCAAAGAATGGTGGGGCTACCAGAAGCTAGAATAGGCAAGGAAGGACCCTCCCCAGGATGCTTCAGAGGGAGCAAAGCTCTGCCAAAACCTCAATTCAGGCTTCTGGTCTCCAGGACTAGGAGACGATCATTTTCTCTTGTTTTAAGCCCCCCAATTTATGGTACTTGGTTATAGCAGCCTCAGGAAGCTAATATAAAAGGTTATGGTTAGCTTTCAAATTGGACTTAGAGTTCACTTAGAGTTCAAGTTGGACTTAGAGTTTTTTCCCATGAATGTCTTCTCAGGAAGGAAAAGGTCAAAGTTGAATCCCAAAGACCCTAAAGGTATTTGGATCTATCTCCTGTGACTTTCAATATGTTTTTCTCTTTCTTTGCCCATTTGTGAAGAAGACCTATTCCTTATTGAGTGGAATATAATCCAACATCAGATAACTTCTCAGAAAAGGGAGCTATGAGCTGGGAATTAATGACCTAAAAATATAAAATGACAATTCATTAAATCTCATAAGCTTTACTCAAAAAATTATCTGGAAGCAGGGCACCAGTAGGTCAAGAGTTACCAACTCTTTTTTGTTCTAAATTGTTGATTGTGCCAAGATAAATAGGCATTTTTCCTTTACATACTTCATTTATTTTTCTGATTAGACTTTTTTTCTTCAAACTACAGTTCATCCTAAATACTCTTATAGGGTTGCCTTTAGATATTTGAAAAGTCCAACTGACTGCAAATTGTTAAAACCATACATGAAAGGAATAGGGATGAATCACTGATCCTCAGGTTTTTGTTTGGGTTTTTTAAAGAAAGCATTGCCTCCTTTGAGAATCTAATGAATGCTGATTAATATATATATGTGTGTGTATATTTATATATATGTATATACGTGGTTATGTGTGTGTGTGTATGTGAGTGTAAGTTGCATACAGTTTCAGGAGGCTAATAAATATTGTCTGAAGCCTGTCCATGGTCTACATGGGCAGAATAATTGCCCATAAATGGAGGGTATCTATCCTTTGGCTTGGATAAAGAAGCCAGCGAGAAATCTCATACATTAAACTTTAACATGGGCTGAGTCTCTTTCAGTTCTCTTGAAGTTTGGGCTTCCAGCTTTAAAGAATGTTGGATTGATCTTCCCTTCCTTTATTTTGGACTGTCCATTCTGGAACTTTAAGTAGTATGATCATTTTTTTTTTTTTTCATCACAAGCAAAAAAACTGGTGGGGAATGAACATGCAATTAGATGCTTAATTGCCGTTTGATGAGGCTGAGGGTTGTAGAGTTAGGGCATGTGACTAGGGATTCTTTAGCTACTTAAAGCCTGGCAGAAGAAGGCTGTGGTTCAACAGGACCGCCAGATCTATAGTCCTTCTTTGAGAAGGTGTTGTCATGCTGTGAAGGCCCCACAGGAGAGGTAAGCATGGTGGGAAGGACTGGAGGCATGCCTGCTTCTCCTTGAATGGAGAGTAGGTGGGTACTGGAGACCAAGAGATGGCAGAGTGAGACAGGAGGAAGAGGTCACACAGGTGGTGCACTTGGAAAGACGAAACAATTGGTATTTAATGACCATATTTTGTAGGACAGGACAAAAAAGAAAACTCCTCAAATGGCAATAAAGGTCTCCATTGACACAAGGTTTGTACAGGGCTTTCAGTGCCTACACAAATTTGACAGCCTAACTTGGAACTGTTTAAAACTTGAAGGGAGGAAAGCAGAGAGGGAGCAGTTGTGTGGGGATGTTGTGTGGTAAGGAAGGGGAGTCAGGAGAGAGGGTCAAGAGAAAATGACTGCAGTGGTCATTTCTGGCCCTATTACCAGTTATGATGGATGGGTTTGGAGAGGCAGGAGGAACAGCATCTATTTAAAGATGGCAATTAAGAAAATATGTCTAAGTAGAGGGAAAATGGCAGTTCCAGTTCTGGCTGTTGATGTGTGATGAAGCAGGACTGATTCACCTACAAACTGACACAGCTGCATTAATGTGGCTGAAAATAGCAGTTCTTGTCTGCCCGTGATGGAGCTGTGGTGGAGGGCGCCTCGTCACCTGTGGGCTTATGAATGTAGATTATTCCCCTTTGACTGAAAATCATTTCTCTCTGGTTTCTTCCAAGGGTGTTGAATCACTGCCTTCCATTGTCTGCTAAATGAGCATTTAAACACCAATTTGTTGTTTGGAGTTTGGACCTCTGTTCATTGGGTGATAGTGAGGTATATTAACCTTATGCTTTTGAAATTTCCTCTTGCATTTTGTACGGATCTTTGTTCATTTAATGCCAAGTGTAATTGCTGTGATTTGCCCAATTGCTTTCATGTACATGTAGTGAGACAGGTTTATGATACTGGGATATACGAGTCAGTGAGCAAAATTAAGCCTCCATTATCTGAGTCCATGACTGTAGCTCAGTTATTAGAAAAAAAAAATTGCAGGTGGGAAAAATTTGATTCTGAACTTAAAGAGACCTTGCCTCACACAGACGTAGTCTAAATATATCCTATTGCATCAAAACTATTGAATTTAGTTATGCTTCCTCTGCACTTTCTTTCACCAATACTGCTGAATATCAAGATTGCTGGATGTAAAGAGATTCATTCCCTTGTAGTTTTAAATTAAAACATATTTCCATTTTTCACTTAGAAGATAACTCCCATGTATGTTTCTTGTCCTTAGAAAGGAAAGACACATGTACAATTTAAGGGAAAATGTAGAGAGGCAGAATTCATTAGAGAAAAGTAACCCCCTCCCTCTGCTTGTCGTGGGTTATGCTTCATAAATGAATCTTCTTGGAAATCTCTCTGGGTTCCATCCATGAGCCAGCACCTCCTGGTGTTGTCTGTAATTGGGCATTATGATTTTGGATTCTGATATTCTTTGAGGGAAGAGCACAAATAAAGGGGCTGATGATAAAGTGAGAATTGCAGGAGGGATCCTAGTGAACCAACACTCCAGGACAGAATGTGCAAGTGCAGGGAAAGGCTCAAGCTGTGAGCTAGTTAATCAGATTAAGGCACCTATGTGGTATTTCACATACTCTTCTAGTCCCAATCTTACATGTCAAGGTAGGGGTGATTCCATTTAACTAGAAGACATAGTCCAACATGGCTTTATAAATATGCTGAGATGAAATTACAAATCACTTACTTACCATTTGGGGAAGTCTAAAAGCTCAGAGAAGTTCTCATGGTTCAGGTTTTATCCCAATAGTAATTGGAAGGAACACCGGATGTGCAGTAACTTTACGGGCAATTGATGAAAAACATTACACAGGCTAAACTGATGAATAGAGGGGAGGAGCAGTGCATGAGTCAGTATAAATGCAACATATACATATGAAAGTAATACAGATTGGGGAAGAAAGTCATTCAATACAGATTCCATTCTGCTCCTGCAAACCAGAAGTTACACGCCCCCTGATGTCTCCAGAGTCCTTGAGCTATTGTAAACGTTAATGGAGGCTATTTTATTTCTCTACCTATACTACCTGGACTGAAATCTGGATTATCAATACACAGTTAATATTAGAATTAATATTAAAGGCATATTATCAACATACAGTTAATATTAACAATTGTAAACAGACAGGGACCCCAAATGTAGAGATTGAGACCACTTATGAGAAGGACATGGAAAAAATATAGTTTGTGAGCTCTAGTTCTAGAACAGGGAGGTTTTTACCAGCAGACATGAAGGATGTCCCCAGAGCTAGTTGTAAGGCTGTTAATGTTGGCCAGCATGCACAGCAGGTTTGGCGGTATGGTCCTATGCCTTTAGATTTCTGATCTGTTTGCTTCTCCTTAGGAGAGGAGTCACTAAGGGACACCAGAGGCCTTTCTCAAATACTGTCTGCACAGGGTAGCTGTTTTGTATTCCAGTTTCCCGTCTTATATTTTTTCTGGGGCTGTCCTGCTTTCCATCATTCATTTACAGACTCTTTCAGTAATATTTACTCATTCACTTATTCATAATAACAGCTATCATTTCCTCCACGTGCACTGTGTCATTGGACTTTATGTATATTATTTCTAACCCATACTAGATAAATAACCTTTGGTAATTTATTCTCTCTTGGCTTCAGTTTCCTCACGTGCCAAATACAGGTAATAATTATCTCTATCTATCTCCAAGGGTTGCAGGGAGGATTGAACGAGTCAATCCATTCTTAGCACATGAGAAGCACCCAACGTATTCTTGCTGCTATTATTTTCAAGTCAAATTTCCAATTGAGTTGGCTCAGTATAGTCACCATTTGGGGCTAATTCGGCCCCTCCAGAAATGCCAAATTATACATAAGCTAGCAGGAACAGTTATAGCTTGACCTGATTCTTCTAGTACTGGAACAAAAAATATTTTAACTAAAACCTTCTGATGAAAATAGGTGAGTTTTGAAGTTAGAGTGATCTGGATTTTTAATGTTAATTATTCCAATTACTCACTATGCTGTTGGGAAACAACAGTGTTTAAACTACATTTAACAACATAAGCAACAGCATTTAAATGTTATATCAAGTCCCTATGCCTGTTTCCTTCTCTTTCAAAGGAGGGTGCTCTTTACAGTGTGGCTTTACAGAGACAACAAGGCCACTTACTCTGTCCTACGTCTGGCCCCGTGTCCAGCACATGGTCAGCCACTGAAATCTACTTCTCTGCCCAGTACTGCCTGTCTGCTTAGTCATTTGTTAGGAGATTCATTGAGCACTCTGTCATTTATAAGTAATATATAGCCAGGCATTCTAGATAACGTCAAAGTGAGCACTGTCTTTCTTTGGGGCAAGACAGAATTTTTACAACCAAGGTGTTACATCCCAAAGTTTACCATTTGCACATGATATGAGGGTAAAAATGGTAGACAATAGGAAAATTTTACTTTTTCTTTCTATTGGTAAACAATACGATAATTTTGTTTTCTTGTTCATGAAACTTTTTTGTTGTTAAATAATAGATTTTAATTTTAGAGCAGTTTTAGCTTCACAGAAAAATTAACTGGAAGTAGAGAGAGTTCCCACACACCCCCCCCCTCCCCACCTGCAGCTTTCTGTACCACTAACATCACACATGACTGTAGCACATTTGTTGTCATCTGTGAACCAGCATTGACACATCATTATCAACGAAAGTCCATAGTTTACATTAGGGTTCACTCCGTGTGCTGTATATTCCATGGATTTTAACAAATGTATAATGACACGTGTCCACCATTACAGTATCATACAGAATAGTTTCATTGTCCTAAAAATCCTCTGTGCTCCACCTAGTCATCCCTCCCTCCCCCCAGCCTCTGGTGACTGCTGATCTTTTTACTGTGTCCATAGTTTTGCCTTTTCCAGAATGTCTTATAGTTGAAACTGTACAACATGTAGCCTTTTCAGATGAGGTGTGATAGCTCATTTTTTTTTTTTTCGTGCTGAATGGTATTCCATTTTATGGATATGTCAGTTTATGCATTCACCTATTGAAGAACATTTGATTGCTTCCAAGTTTTGGCAAGTATAAATAAAGCTGCTATAAACATTTGTGGGCAGGTTTTTGTGTGGACATAATTTTTCAACTCATTTCGTTAAATCCCAAGGAGCACAATTACCAGATTGTATGGTGAGGCTAAGCTTAGTTTTGTAAGAGATTGCCAAACCGTCTTCCAAAGTGACTGTCCCATTTTGCATTCCCCCAGTAATGAACAAGAGATCCTGTTGCTTCATGTCCTCACCAATATTTGGCGTTTTGGTGTTCCGGATTTTAGCCGTTCTAATAGGTGTATGGTGGTATCTCGTCTTAATTTGCAATTCCCTGATGTGGAATGATGTTGAACATCTTTTCATATTCTTACTTGCCATCCGAATATCATATTTGGTGAGCTGTGTGATCTTTACGCCATTTTTTAATTGGGTTGTTAACTTCTTATTTTTGAGTTTTAAGAGTTCTTTCTACACTTTGGAAAGAATCCTTTATCATATATGTCTTTTGCAAATGTTTTTTTCCCAGTCTTTGGCTTGTCTTCTCATTCTCTTGATGGGTCATGGAACTTTAAAAATAATTTTCTGTCCTTAAAAAAAAAAAACACAAGTAGAACAAGAAAACCTTTTATCTTAAGTAAAAAATTGTTGGGAAGAACCTGATGCTGAGTTGGTCGATATTTGGAGGCTTACTGGCCTAGTCCTGTCTTTTTTCTTTTCTTAGTTCCTCTGTCTTTCTGCCTACATCTCTTTCTAGGGGCTCTGGCTTCAAGAGTGTGATTCCTGGTAAAGTCTATTTATAGTCACTACAAGTATTCTGACAAGTCCTCTTTGTGTGTGTTCATATGAGTGAATCTTGTCTTACCCTACCTCTTATTAGAGAAAGAATAACAACAAATACCACCTTTCCTATGGCTACATACCTTTTTATCTTTTACAAAGACTCAGAAATCAGGACCAAATAAGAGAAATTCTGTGGGAATAATGCAGTCAGAAGTAAGTCAAGAGAAGTATCTTTTAGTCAGATAAGTAGACAATTGATAATGACAACAGTGGAGGCCATTTTTGGAATTGCTCTGGCCATGCTGTATAAACTAGGCTTGTCTGCTCTATGGAGTATTCTTGTGACAAAGAGAAAGGGAAAAGGACAGATCAGGTGGCTGTGGGACGTGTCTGCAAAGGCAAACACAGATGTCTTTTGCATTCTCCCCATTCTGCATTTCTCTTGGCTGTTGCCCTTCCCTGGGGGTGCTCTCACTACCTGTGTTCAAAGGAAACTATCGCCATTCCGCTCAGCCTGGCAGACTGAAAGTTCAGGAGATAAGAAACCCTTCCTGGCATGAAATGCACTGTGAAATGTGTTTGAAAGTAAAGTTGTTAATGACAGTTGTCATCAAAAACTTACTCTTTCAAATACATTTTTCATAGTTTCCAGGCCAAAAAGAGCTTGTCTTGTATTGAAATTTCAGATGGTTGGCTGACTGTGTGACAGACAAGCAAGCGTATTTAAGTATGTGTAAGCACACTTGGAAGTGCACCTGTGCGTATAATGACCTGTCTATAAACTGTATCCACGCGCACTATTCCCAGAGATAGATAGGCTGTATGTTCCATGGAACTGCTGCAGACAAACAGTCCCCACATCTCTGGGCCTGGATGGTTGTGGAGACGGCCCTTCTGAGAGAAGATGAAGAAAAAAAACGCAATCAAAAACAAACAAACGCATACACCCCGAGTGCTTCAGCAGGTAGTGGGCTCAGATATGGACAAAGAGGGAAAAAAAATAACCGGAGCAATAACAGTTCACTGGGAGGTGACCGCATTGGCCCCCAGGCACATTCCTTCGCTTTGGCCCCCCATCCTGGCCCAAAGGTGTATTCCCTTCTCTGCCTGAACTTTCCCCTTCACTCTGTTAAACGATCAGAAATTCTACCAATTAGTAATGAATTTAGGTTAATAAGCTTCCTCTGGGATGGCTAAAAGGCTAAGCGTCGTTCACACACCGGTGTAAATTTGTTTAAATAGAGTTGTTTTTTCCATCACCCTTTCCAAACAGCAAGTGGAAATGACCCACACTGAGGAAAGAAGAAAGGAGCTGCCATGTATCAAGAGCCTAATTTGTGTCAGGCCTGGCTGCTTTATATACTTTATCTCATTAACCTTCACAATATTTTTCAAAGTAGGTATTATCTCATTTTAGTGTTGAGAAAATGGAGGCATAGATGGGTTTAAAAACTTGTCCAATGACACCTGTCAAATGGAGGAGGTGTAATTTAAATCCAGGTCTGTCCTGGTCATGAGTGGGAGCTTTGATGGAGGGCGAGATGAAGGAGGTGATTTTGAAATACTTGGCCAGGCATAGTTGAGGTTTGAGCTATGGCCATCCTTAGATTGCTGGGTATCTAGAGGCCCATATGTAGTCATAAAGTTAAATTCTAAGTCACCCATTCACTCATTTAATAAATCAACAAGTTTTAAGTTAGGCTACACACCAGTACTTTTAAAATTTGGAGGGATATGGAGATGGACAGAACAGGCAGGTGACTGTTGTCATGGGGTTCATGGTCTAATAAGGGGAGATAGACAGTAACCAAGTGTATAAATAATTTAAAAGGTAATATCAAATAATGATAAAATAATCAAATAATGATAAAAGCAGTGAAGAATGGAAAAAATAGCAATGTGGTAGAGACTGATGGAGGTAGGATAAATTGCTCCTGTAGATTATGTATCAGAGAAGCCCTCTCTGATCTGAGACCTGAAAGCAGAAGCATCTTCCTTAGCAAAGATCTACAGGAAGAGCCTTCCAGACACAGGGAAGAGAAGGTGCACCGCTTTAGGCAGGCGGAATCACTGGAGGCCAGCGTGAGGAGGGCACAGTGAGTAGCATGAAAGTGGAATGAGAGAGAGGCTGGCAAACGTAGAGGTGTTTGATTTTGTGTCTTTTTTCCTAATTGAAGTTTAAAGCCATTGGAAGAGTTTTTGAAGGGAAATGCTCTCTGATTTTCCGATTAGACAGGTCAGTGCTGGGTGGGGGATGTCTATATGGAGGTGAATGGAAGCAGTGTGACTGATTACACTACTCCAGAGTCCGGTGAGACCTGACATTGACCTGGCCGGGAGGGCAGCATAGAGTAGGAGAGAAGTGGGCAGATTCCAGATACATGTTGGAGCTGGAATGGACAGAGGCAGCTGATGGATTGGATGTGAAAAAAAGAAAAGGAAATCAAGGGCGAAGTAGCGCTTTTTACCTGCAACAGCTACGTGAGTGGTAGTTGCTTTCAGTGAGGGAATGAAAGCCAGAGAAAGGAGACTAGATATTTTTGGAGGAGGATGGGTGATGGTGCAGAAAGCTAGATTTTAGATAAAATTGGTAATTCCTATTGGATACACAAATGTCTAATAAGACGTAAGCATTCAGTACTGAGATGTAAGTTGGGGAGTCTCCAGCATACAGAATTTTTGCTAAGAGTACTGATGAGGGGTCCGGCCCGGTGGCACAGTGGTTTAGTTCGTGCTTTGGTAGCCTGGGGTTTGCGGGTTCGGATCCCGGGCGCCTGCAGGTCACTGCTTATCAGCCGTGCTGTGGCGGCATCCCATATAAGGTAGAGGAAGATGGGCGTGGATGTTAGCCCAGGGCCAGTCTTCCTCAGCAAAAAGAGGAGGATTGGCAGCAGATGTTAGCTCAGGGCTGGTCTTCCTCACCAAAAAAAAAAAAAAAAGAGTACTGATGAGATCAATGAGGGAAGAATGGAGGTAGAGAAGAGCTTTGGGACTTAATTCTAGGACACTCCAACAATTAGTTGTCCAGTGGAAGGGGAAGGTCAGCAAAGGACACAGAGTAGGAACAGTCGGTGAGGTAGAAGAGGACACGTGTCACAGGAAACACAGAGTGTTCTTCAAGAAAAAGAGGTCTCTGCGTGGAATGCTGCTAGCCCATCATGGAACAGACAGTTGCAACAGCATGGAGGTAGTTGGTGACCTTGAGCAATTTCAGAGGAGTGGTAGAGATGAAAGCCTGATGGGGTGTGTTCAAGAGAAAATGATTGAGAGTAAGTGGAGACAAAGAGCGTATCAAATTCTTTTGTGATGTTTTGATGTGTCACAGAACAAAGAAAGGAGGTGGTAACAGAGAGAGCTGTGAGTTGAAAGGAAAGTGTCTGTTTGTTTTGTTGGTTTCTTTATAAGGTGAGATGTCCTAGATAATGTTTGGATGCTGGTGGGAATGATCCAGGAGAGAAGCATACATTGATGCAGAAGAGAGGCAATACCATGGTCATGAAGTCCTTGAGCAGGCAGCCAAGAGGGTTGGCATCTAGGGAACAGGGGAAGGTGATGGCCACTGACAGTGGCTGAGACACATCATCTCCTTTAACAAGTCGCGGGAAGAGAGTTCCAGAACAAGTGCTCATAGTTTCCTAAATATGCTGATGGGAAGAGAAGATTGGTCCCCCTGTGTGTGCTTCTGTGTTCTCAAGAGCTTGTGAAGCGAGGTTCTACTGGGAGGGGAGGGATGGCAGAGTGTGTGGAGGTGTGAAGGTTTGAGGAACCGAAGAGAAAAAATGGTGAGGAGACAGGGTGAGCAAAGGAGCAAACATGCTGGAGAAGCGCAGCAGGATGACCAGGCAGAGGTGGGCCCCCATCAAAATCTTAACATTAAGATACTGCATTCTCTTGAGGTAACTGGCAAGGCATATAAGTTATGAAGAAATACATTCCAAGATTAAAAACTGACAATTTACATTGTGGTATAATAATAATGAATATTCATTAAGTGAACTTGGCATGCATTATTTCATTTAATCCTTACAACTTCATGAGATGGATACTATTACAGTCTTCATTTACAAATGAGGTAATCGCGACTTAGAGAAGTGAAGTGAGCTCCGCAGGGCCCACAGCTGGGAACTTAGGCAGGCAGGGTAGAAACCAGTCTGCTTAGTGACAAAGGCTGTGACTCGTGCCTCCACGCTGAGCTGCCTCCTTAGAGCACAGTTGGGCTGTTCCTGGGTGAGGCCTGCCATGGTGGGACCATATACATATAGTACCTTTATATCATTAAAAGTCTCATCTGTGAACCACAAGTAACATTAGGGAAAGAGGAGGATTTGGTTTTCGTGTTTGTCTGTTTCCCTCTGCCATCACTGATCTGAGACTTGGGGTCACCAGGAAAGGGGAGGAGGCTGACTGGGTCATTGGAGCTGCTTTTGCATGGGACAGCACACACACACACATGCTCTGTCGTCATCTGTCCCTGATGAAAAGCATTTCTCTTATGTTTCTCCTTGTAATTCATTCACCGCCTCAGAGACTCCTGATTCCTCAGGGGAATGTCTCAGATCTGCCTGGTGTCCCTGAGAGCTAGAAGTTGTCTGCCGTATTTACCAATGGTAGGAATAAATATGGAACCACTTCGTCCAGCGGGGAAATTTTGGAATACCAATGCCCCTGGCAGGTGGTGGCAGGGGCAGGGGTGGGTGATCCCTGAGATCATGGAGGGCTGAGGGGTCCTCAGCTGCTGTGTGGCTCTGAACAGGCTCCTCCGATCTCCCACCTTGGAGAAGGCGGCTCTGCATACCGTCTGTGTGGTGTCAGCTCTAGTGGAATCCCGGGGAGTTACACAAAATACCATCACAGGGTCTCTAATCATGCCCTGAGCCAGGCTCACTGGCTTGAGGATAGAAAGTAAGCAAGGAAAGGTGAATAAAAGGCAAGTCTCCATTTGTTTACTCTGCGTTCTAATAATTGGCTGATTATGTTCCATTTTTATTTGGTTTCACTGGCAATCAGGTAGAGAGCTGTAATATCTACTCACACCTTGTAATTACCATTAATTTCTTCCCTTTTCTCTGCACAGTCAGAACGAAGGTGGCAGAGAAGCCATGGGAGGTTGAATCAGACTGAAGTCAGATGCATATGCATGAGACAGGACCAGCCAAGGCTCTGAGGAGGTGTTCGGTTGGGGGCGGAGTGGGGGAGGAGAGGAAAGGAAGAATGGTGAACGATGGAAAGAGAGGGAAAAAAATACCTTGAATTGGAGACAAAGGCAAATGGAGGAAAGTGTTGAAGTCAGCACAACAGCCTTGCTTGCTTAATTACCATAATGATGTAAAATAGCCCAATCAGCAATCTGGGGCTAATCTTTCATGTATTACAGGTCTCTCCATCGTAGAGCTTCACAGCTTAAATGCATTTTTAATGAAGATATTCGAGGCAGGCAGATAATTTCCCTGTCTTTACAGGAAGGAATCGGAGCACATTAAATGGGCTGTTCCTTTTGCCTGTAGCTGTCCAAAGTTCTTGCCCTGTCTGGCACATGGTTAGCTGATGGTCTTCCAGAACGGATCTGTTTGCTCTCCTACCCCTCCTTCCAGAGGCAGCTGGGGAATGCATGGATAGAACTGACATCCAGGGAGAGCTGTGGCTGGTCCCGAGGGGCCTCCAGTCTGCCTTGCCTGGTGCCTAAGGGACGTCTGGATCTCCTCACTTGGGATAAGAGAGAAACGACTCCAGGGACATCGCCAGCCGCACGCTGTCTCAGCTAGCAGAAACTCAGCCCATCTTGCCTGTGTTATTCTACAGTCCAGATACCACTGGAAATCATTTGAACATGAGGCTTGGACTGAAAAATGCATCTGCAGCACTTACCTGTGACCCTGATATATTTGCATGTCAGTCCTTGGGTGAAAGAACAATCCAAGCCAGCAGCTCTGACCCCGCTTCTAGCTGGGGCAGCTGGGTGGTCCCAGCATCCAGCGACTCATTGTTTATAATGAGTTTAAGTGATGTGCCATTAGATTGATTTGACAAGTGTAGGCTTTTTGTTCAACATTAAATGCTGTTTGGTCCGGAAGCCTAAAATGGCTGGCTGAACAGACACGCTAGGTGTCTATAACAGGGCTCCTCAGGACAAGGTAGAGGGAGGTGGTGGGGGAAAGACAGGACCAGCTACAGATTGTGAATGTCTTGGTAAGGCAAGGATGGGCTAAAAATGATCTCTTACTTTATAATTTTGAGAAAGCTTTAATTGTCCTATTGCTGGCATTTCCTCCTGTCACCAAACTGCCCGAGATATAGCTTGAACTGTTTAGGTATGTTTAGTGAATTCAGCAGACTCTGAAACCCTGCCCTCCTGCCCCATATCCTGTTAAACTCCCTTTTTCCAATGACACACATCTTCTCAGTGGATTAGTGTAGGGCAAAGGAGGGTGTAGCAGTGGACAGGATATTTTCAAAAGCAGACTATATCTATCTATCTATTTTTCTTTTATATCTTTTGCTTCCTTAAAGTGGGAGCTTGAGTGTCTATCTAGGTATTTGTAAGGCACTAGGTGACCTAGTTAGATTCAACTCCAAACATCTGTCTGTGGAATAAGAAATGCTTTGCTTCTCCTCCTACTTCTGTGGTTTGCAGAATGATAAGGTAGGTAATAAGAGCCGAGAGTAACAGGGCTATCAGGACCCACCTGTGAAAGTAGGCTCCTTAC
The DNA here is from genome assembly GCA_031878705.1 of Tapirus indicus. NCBI lineage: Eukaryota > Metazoa > Chordata > Mammalia > Perissodactyla > Tapiridae > Tapirus > Tapirus indicus. The sequence goes on along the minus strand of CM062924.1, from coordinate 81,623,535 downwards.
TAACTAGAGGTTAATGGCCTATTGTTGGCCCCCAAGAACTCAAGATGGGCCGAAAGCAATTCATACCCCACACTTCATTTTCTTTATTTCTTCCTTTGTTTGATTCATCTATTTATTCATTCATTCAGATTTTACTGTGTGCAGGCTGTGCGTGAGACCCTCTGACATTTCCAGAGTGGGGATGCAGACAGGGAAAGTACTGGAAAGAGAGGAGGAATATAGACATTCAGAGCAACCTCCAGACTCTGCAGATGGTGGGTTAACACACGTCATTAAAGGGAGTTTGGTCATATTATTCCTCCAGACCATCGCGAACAGCATGGCGGCCCAGTTACACACAGGCCTTGTCATGTGAGTTGTTTGATTGGCTATGTGGAAAAAAAATGCTTAAAATAACTTATTGATGATGTCTCTTATTATATTTCTTGAGGAAAGTATAGATAATTAAGAGAAGAAAAGTAAGACTCCTCATCCTACAACTAAACGCTGGTGTCCTAAGAACAAACATATATATATATTGTGTGGGAGAATACTATACAACTCTTTGTAACTGCTTTTTCACTTTATAAAACATGCATATTTTTGTGTCATTTAAATATTCTTCTACCACATAATCTGCAGTTGTTGCATGGTGGTTCACCATATGGCTATACTGTATTTCATTTAATTAATTCCTGAGTAATTTTTTTACTATTATTAACAGGAAATATCCTTATAGCTATGTCAAATCATGTTTCCCACGTTCTAAATGACTGCTCAACACACAAATAGCTGAAGTGTACACTTGTAATGAAAATTTTAGAATTTTTTTGCAAATGCATATTTAAGGCGTTCTTATTGATTAAATTATTCTACCGCTATTGGTATTGTGCCCAGCACTGCCCCGTGCTCCAGGGAGTGTCATGAGAAGTAGGGTGATGAGGGGCCTGTTCCCTCACAGCTACCGTTCTCTAAATCACTCAACACCTTTCTTTGGTCCAAATATAACTTTCTCATTACTTTCTTTTTCTTCTAAAGGATAAAAATTTTCAAGGTTTGTCTGAAATATATCACATGGACATCTTTTTGAATCTTCAAGTAAATGTCTTGACTGTTTTTGTCACTCCATAGGACCCGCCCCCCTTTCTTTAAACACCCATCATGCTTATAATTCCCTTTATAACGTCTGTTCCCACCTCGAGGTCAGGGACCTGTGTATCTTTCTCACCCTCGTCTTCTTAGTGCTTCATGTAGCGCCTGGCACATTGCAGGCACCTAGTAGATATTTGTTGACTTAATGGATAAATGAATGAACCAGTGCTGGTTTGCCATTTGTTTTAGCAAAATATCATACACATCCTATGCTAGTGTGGGAGACTTTAGTCACCGTCCATAAAGTCATCACTTCTTTTATTTTTCTCTCCTAGCATTTTCATTGCCCCACCCTCCTTCATTCCCTTAAGAGCCCTTTTCTTCCTCTGACAAAGCACATCAGAACTTTTTGTTTTGTTTTATTGTTTTATTTTACTTTAATAGGCAGTAGATAAAAATTCAAAAGAAACATAATGAAAATAGTGAAAAGACTCTCTCCCATCTTTCTTTTTTAGCAACCCAGCTCCTGGCAATAAACTGTATTTCTAGTTTTTGGTCTGGAGTATAGTTCAGGGATATTTTAGTCATAGAATAAAATACATCATTCTGCTTTTTTGCCCAAATGGCAGCGTATTTATAACACTAAACCATTCTTTCTTATCAGCTCTTCAACTTGGTTGTTTTCTATTGCCTTATCTTCCACGTTGCTAATTCTGTGTCCAGTCACTATTAAATTCACCTATTGGGTTAATGATTTCATATATTATATTTTTCAGTTCTGGAATTTCCAAGTGATTCTTTTCTAATCAATTCAAAAACTCTGTTAAAATTCTCAATTCTTTCATCTTTTTCATCCACTTTTCCCCTTATTTTCATTACTATTTTAATCACAGTTATTTAAAGTCTTTGCTAACTCTAATATAAGTATCATCTGCAGGTCTGCTCCTGTGTCTTTTTTTCTCTATTGATTGCGTCATATATCCTTGCCTCCAGTAATTTTGTATTGAATATCAGGCATTGATTATAAAGGAACCATAGAGGCTACAGATGTTATTTTCCTCCAGAGAAGTTTCCCATTCCCTCGGTTATGCACAAAACATCTAGCATTAAAAAAAAATTACTAGATAAATTAAAAGGCAAAGAAATATGACTGATAATCAGGAGCAAAGAAGATAATAGAAATAGACCCATGTATGATCCCTATATTGGGTTGAGTAGACAAAGGCTTTAAAATAACTATGATTAATATGTGTATTAGTCAGGATTCTCCAGAGAAGCAGAACTAATATGAGATATATATATTGAAGGAGAGAGAAAGGGAGATTTATTTTAAGAAATTGGCCCAGATGATTATGGAGGCTGACTTGTCTAAACTCTGCAGGGTGGGCCACCAAACTGGAGAACCAGGAAAGAACCAATGTTGCAATTCAAGCCCAAAGGCCATCCGCTGCAGAATTTCCTCTGGAAGGAAATTGGGGGAGGTCAGTCTTTTGGTCTATTCAGGCCTTCACATGATTGGATGAGGCCCACCCACATGAAGGAGGGCAATCTGCTTTACTCAAAGTACATCAATTTTAATGTTAATTTTATCCAAAAAACACCATCACAGAAACATTCAGAATAATATTTGACCAAATATCTGGGCACTGTGGCCTACCCAAGTTGACCATAAAATTAACCATCACAACATATTTAAGAAATAGAGGAAAAGATAGACATAATAGATGAAAGGATGGGGAATTTCAACAGAAAATTAAAATCTATAAAATGGATCAAGGACCTTCTGGGGGATCTTTTCTTCATAAGCACCACAAGATTGCATCTAATTTCGTTTGACTTTAAAGAAGCTTTTGACCTAGTTCCCCAGCCTTCTGTGCAGGCCTAGGCCTTAGCAAATACCTCATAGTGAAAACTAGCCATGCATCGAGGTGCCTCAGATTTTCAGTTTGTCACTCCAGCATCATGCTGCTGATAAAAGCTTTGTTGCTTCTCTTTTTCCACATGGAGTTCTTTTGTCTGAACCAGGCCCAGTCTCCAGGCCAAGTTGCAAGTGGGGGTCGGTGAGGAGAGAGAAGCTGATGATCACCTGAATGGTTCTTCCCTCTCAGAAATTGAGTTTATCTAGTCTTTATGTCTGCAGCTCTCTGATTACCTTTAAAAATATTATTAATGTAATTTATATAGCTTTTAGGATTGTATTAGGAAGAATATTAGTCTGTTATAACTACTATGGTACCTGGAAACAAAATTTTCAATCACTGAATTCGATGAATAAAATATGTATATTTTATTCATCGAATTCAGTGATTCTTGACTATGACTGCTCATCAAAACCATGTATATAAAGCATAAAAAAATGCAGTGCTCACGTTACATACCAAATCTACCCCAGTTAGAATCCCCAGGTTACCTGATCAATGACTTACTATTTTCAACTTCTTTTCTCTGTGTGCATCCATTTCATGTATAAATTCACAACCTATCTTACCTACTCCCCTCTGCCTACATCCATGTCATGTGTACTGCTCTAGCAACAAAGGAAGGAGCCAAAATTTATTTATTGTTGGATTTCACCCATGCTTTATGTTCCCCACAATTCTGATGCACAAATCAATGCTTTCTCATTTCAACTCTGGCTCTGTTTCTTGATTCTGTCTTTTCCCTTGTTCATTTATCTAACAAACATTTATTGAATACTTCTTACAAATGTCCTTGATGATAGGTTTAAGGGAATAAAATAATAATAAGACGTATAACTCAGTCCAGCTAGGGAGATGGCTGTTTAACAAGTCATCACAAAAAAGAGTGTTAAAAACTGTTAGTTGGATGTATAAGATGGAACAGGGCAGTGCAGGAGAACATGGTAAATCTAGCTGTGGGTGAGGATGGGGAAGTAAAAGAAAGTTTTGCAGAGAATGCAGTTCTTTAGATTCATTTTGGACTTCTCTTTTTCCAGGCTCAGAATTTCTGTGGCTGTTTATCTGTTAGTAGGTGGGCCCTGGACCCTCTTCTGGTTCTCAGCATGGCCCATCACTATCAATGGGGCTAACGATCATGAAACGTCTGTTCTCAGGTCTGTGGCATTCTGTCCAGGTTTATGCATTCTTAATACAAATGCCTTTTCTACCTCCTCTTCTATCAGATGTTACTTTAGAATGAGTTCTGCACTTGTACTGCCATATTGTGGTCACTATTTCATCATGTGATACTTGAATAATTTTAGTTTATCTCTTCACGTTAAAGTTTAAAGTTTATTTTGTGTATTACAAATACTTCTTGCCTTGATGTATAGACTTCCGTAGCTATAAGTATTTTCTCCTAATAATTACTGGGCACTTCCTCCATTGCACTTTTTTTGGTTAGATTGCACTTATTATCTTCTAAAAATAGAGTTTTATCCTATTTTCCCTTTTTTTGCCCCTGAAATTTAAATTCAAAGCCCTCCTGGTAAAGCTGAGTTGTCTACTGCCAAATTCATTATTCTATTTCAGGGAATTATGAGATGCCTTGTCGTGGGATCACCTCTGTGATAGCACAGGCATCTTTCCAGAAGAGCAAACCTTATTTTCCTTTAGTATTGTCTACCTAGCCAGCTGTCTGCTTCACAAATCCCAATTTCTTTTCCAAAGATAAAAAAAAAAAAGAAAAAAGAAAACACCTCCTGTGGCCCCGAGTCCTTTAGTTTCCTACCTGGGGCTATAGGGTCAAAAGAGATGCAAAGCAAATTTCTTTGGAACTTTACATTAATAAAATTGTATATACTAGCCTCCACTGGCTCAATGGATTTGAATGTTAAATAAACATTCTCCTTTCATAGTGAGTCATCTTCAAAAGCAAAGCAATATTCCAGCCCCCACCCCCACCCCAGTCATCTGAAACTCCCATTGTATGATGACATGATATTTTTTCTTTAAGACTGAATATGAAAGCCTCAACCATCACATCAAGCCAGAGATCAATCACAGCCACCACACAGAGAAAATTACCATTTGGCTACATCCATCATCTTTACAAGTGCTACCCACATCTAATACCACCTGAGCCAGCATCCGTTGTTGTTACTTACTCCTTTCTTCAGTGAGTCTGCAAGTCAACTAAAGGGTCTCATTCCCTTTATGGGGAGAGGACAGGAGCACAGAAATCCTTTATGAGGGGAAAATGTTTCTTTCCAATCCCGGAGTCTCTTGATGCCAGCTCCCTACTCACCTGTGATTTTTATGACATCAGTAAAGAACTGAGGCTCTCCTTGTTTATTGTTATTTGCTGTACACCTCTCTGCCCTTTGTACCGCAGATTTTGAAAAAGAGGGATATAGCTATGGAGAGAAGAGATTATTATCTATAGTTTAGGATGAAAAAAATGCAGGCTGCATATCTGTGTTATATCTGGGTCATGGAAATGTTATAATGCAGTCCCACAATAGACCAACAACTTACTCAAAGCTCTTGAACTTGCTTTGTGATTCTCAGTTTTCATCTCCTGTGAGTAGTAGCCTTGCTCCTTGAACATCCACGTATCAGGCGTTTCTTTTTGCTATAAACAAGAAGTCTTATCTGCAATTGGAGGTAAATGAATATATCTTTTGTTTGAAAGCTCAGCCGTGAGAGCTGAATGAGAAATAAACAGAATGCACAGTCACTAAATAGAAGTGAAGGTAGAAGTACATGAACAAATAGGAAAAGCATTTGTGATATTCTAGAGAAAGGTCAGCAAACTATGGCCCATGGGCCAAACCCAGCCTATTCCCTGTTTTTGTATCACCTACAAGCTAAGAATAGCTTGTACATTTTTTAATGATTGAAAACAAATCAAAAGAATAGTATTTCGTAATACATGAAAATCATATGAAATTCAAATTCCATTGTCTGTAAATAAAGTTTGATTGGTACACACTTGTTTATATATTATCTATGGATGCTTTCAAAATGGCAGAATTGAGTATTTACAACAGAGACCATAGGCCTGCAAGCCTAAATATTTACTATACGGTCTATAGTTTGTCAAGCCCTGTTCTAGAGCAGAACTGACCTAGGAGAGATGGCTTGTCTATGATTGTGTTAAATCACAATACCATGTAAATTGGAGTCAATGCCATCCCACATGATTTCTCATGATGCTTAGAAATCCTTTGGGTCCTTAGTCCAATCCTTCTCTAATTTGATAGAACAGCTATCCCAAACCTTTTCGTTTTCCTCCAGATTCTACCCTCCCTTGTTACCCTTAACATTTTCACCAGCTGACCTCATTTTCTCCTTCTCCTAGAGGAAAATTAGGCAATCAGGTGTGAACTGTCTCAGGCTGATTCTTCCTCTCCTTTCATTTGCATCTAGTACCATCTTGTCTGTCTTCTATATGTCTCAGATTAGCATTCAAGACATATTCCTCTATCTGCATCTTTCTTTCTCTTCCACTATTTTGTTCCATCAAATATTCTTTTCTTCCTCTAGATTTTAAGCTCTCAACTGGCTTTCCATGTCACAACGTATAAATATTATTTTTTTTTAATGCAAGGAGTAAGAATTTAAAAAATTATCATAATCCCATGTCCTTCATTAGCCACCATCGTCTCCTTCATTCTCCTCACAACTAACCTACTTGAAAGAATACTCTTTAACTCTTCTTAAACATCTCCTTCACTTCTCAACCCACAGAAATCTTACAGAGGCATGAAAGGATGTGAAATATTGGAGGGAAAAGAGTCTAAGGTGGGAGTGAGGAGTCAGGTTCAAAAAGACCTTAAATTCCATTGCTAAGGACTTTGAACTTGGTCCTAAGAAGGAAGGCAATCACTGAAAGATCTCAATCTTTATCTCTCATCTCTTCTTTTTTCTGATGCATCACATGTTTGTATAGCACCCTCACATCCTCACATACTTCGTAAGAAGTCCCTCCTATCTGAATTATAATAGAAGATCCTGCAAATAGGATCAGTAGGTGGACCAATAGTTCTAGATGATGAGCCTGTATTCTCTTATAAAGACTTGAAAATCCTGGTGGGTCATCAAAAGGAAAGACATAATCTGATAGTTGTCTTAGAAAAATAACTCACGAAAGAATGAGGAATGAATTTAATTTGGTGAACCTGGAAGCAAAGAGGTACGTTAGGAAACTATTAATCTAGTCCAGGTGGGCAGTAATGATAGCTTGGGCCAAAGGCTTCAACTTATAGCAGAGGGTTTTATGAGGGTCACTAAAATCAGGTAAGAAATGAAACTGAGCACTTTGGGGAAAGATGCCTTTTAAGTTCACAGTAAAGTCTTCACAATGATTAAGTATAACCTTTTCACTTCTAAAAGTGTTTTATTCTACTTAGTTCAGAACACTTATGAGTAACTGTGTGCTATTGGAGGCAGTGGCTTTAGGTCCTACCTTATCGCACCAGTGAGAATCTTTGCCTCTTGTGGAGCTGTTGCCATAAGGATCCTCTATTTTATTGGACTCCTGATTTTTCCCATAGTGCCCCATAGCAAATTCCCATTACAATAACCTCCATTAGGGCACACAGTGAGTCCAACTTAACACTCTTCAGTGCCTAGTACCTATCACTCCAGTACCTAGTACATATCACTCCAGTGCCTAGTATCACTTGGTACATAGTAGACATTCAAAAATACTTTGAATGGATGAATGAATGAAGGAACCTGTGAACTTGGAAGTGACTGCTGTCATTCATCCGGCATTTATTATTTGTTAAATACATAATTTGTGCTTAGAACTGGTCTAGACACTGGGGTCTGAATGTGACAAAGACCTACTTACTTTTTTAGAACTAGTTTGTGGAGGAAACTACCAAAGAGACAATGTCAGTAGAGTGGATGTGTTCTTTGAAAGCATGTTCCTGGTGCACATAAGTACCCATTTCAGAGAAGGACAGGAGTGCTGGCTTCCTCAAGCTGAGACTGAGGGAAAATAGTAATAGCCAAGGGAAGGTAGGATGGGGAGAGCAATAAAATAGGGAAGCAGCAGAGGTGAGAGGGAAGATGGGGGATTTAGTAAATTCAGGTAGTTCTGTGCTGCTGGAGAAAGAGTTTAAAGGGTCAATGGTGAGAGATGAAGCTGGAGAAAGAAATAGATCATGAAGAGTTTTTATCCTGAGGTGTTTGGACTTGATTCTGAGGGCCGACAGTGGTGAACCTTTAAAGAGGTTCCCTCCAATTAAGATTCAGGTAAGAGTGAGATGAGATAAGGATTCAGAAGAGAAGAGAGAGCTCCTACCCTAGGCTGTGGTACCGAGGTACTGATGATGTGGGCTTCTGATGGTGATGCTTGGATTTTTAGTGTACGTTATGCAGTAACAATTATGGCAGGTGGTTAGTGTCTATTATTTTACTGATAATTCTGTAGAATTAAAGGAGCTTTTATAGGTTCTCCTGGTAAATCAATCAAGTCTCTTAATACTCTTTCTATGGAAAAATATGTTCAGACTTCTAATTACCACCTGAAAAATGGATTCCAGAAATGCTACCTAATTGTAATTCAGGCATTGTTTCTAGGTATGTTATAGGTTTTTTAAAAAAAAAATTTTTAAAGAAATATACAGATGAACACAATCTTTGAGCTATATAAAATCAGAACCATGATTTCCTTAAGATGTCATTAAAATGTAAAGTTGTCTAAAATGAAACTTGTACCAAATTCATAGAAACTAAATTTAAAAGCAATGAAATTATAAAAAAGAGAACCAATACAAGTCAAAGAAAGGAATATTTTATTGGTTTTCATAAAATATTTTTTAAATTAACTTGAGAGTTTCTGTCTTACATAGAACAGCTTAGTATTTTCAAGGAGGTCTCATTTGCTAAATCATAGATGGACAAACTTCTAATTATAGGACTTCCATGAAGATCTAATCTTTTTTGCTTTCAACACATATTTTTTGAGCACAAACTATGTGCAAATCACTATATTAAGTGCTAGGGAAACATGGAAAAGTACTAGTGAAAATAGACTACTGGAAAATTTAAATTAGGGAGATATACACAAGAAGATTAATAACACAATCTTTGTGATAACAGAGTAGGAAATGAATTAGTGATAAGATAGTTAAGATCGTTGTGGTTCTGAGGAATAAGCAATAAAATTTAGCTAGAAGTGGAATACTAGTTGAGTTCTAAATCTTGGATTCACTTTTAATAGGCAGAGAAAAGGGAGAAGACCATCTGGTTTTCTACTTCATCAAGCTATTGAAACTATACTGTAAAACATTTCCAATAACCTCCTAATTGCTATCTCTAATAGTATTTCCTTAGCTTTTAGTTCATAGCCTCTTTGCAGCATTTGGCTTTAAAACTTCCTCCTTCCCTGGTTTCTGTTAAGTTGATTTTCTGAGAAACACTATTTCTTTGGTTGGATTTTCTTCCTGCTGTCATGTGGGTCAGGAACTTTTAGTGCAACAAATTATATCATGCCTCGTTCCTACCTTTCATTGCCTCCTGTTCTTCAGGGTCATCTCTTAAATGCAGGGAGTAAAACCAAGGAGACTAATCTGCCATTTGCAAGGACCAGTGTAAGGACTGTGCTGCTCGGCTGCTGGAGGACAGAGTAGATCAGTCGTCTTCAATCTTGGCTGCTCAGGGGAAAGCACCTAAATTGGAATATGCTTCTTCCCAATCCTTTTCACTCTTTAAGATTCTGAATCCCTAAGGTTGGGTTAAAAGGGCCACTGGTAATGCTGATGCACAGCTAGCAATGAGACATTTTAGGCTACAATTTGGGGGATCCATTCTAGTACAGGTATTTTATGCTGCAAACCACTGTGTCTAAGTTGGAGAAATGAACTGAGATGTAGAAGAGATGGCAAAACCACTGCATAAACATAAACAACTAATCGTTCTGAGATTATGTTCCTTTAGTCCTATGCCAGTTGATGCTTTAGTCCATCTGCCTGTTGATGGAGTGTTATACTCTTAAAACCCATGGGTGGTTGTTGTTATGCTTTTAAAATAGGGTATGATTGTGCTGCTATCTCTGCATTTGAACCCTTAGTGGGCACTGACCTTTCCAGTCTCTGAGTGATTAAAGATCTTATTAATCCCCTGTAGGGATGCCTGCACTCTAAGGCAGTCTAGTGGTGGGAGTTCATTAACATGTGGGGCTCTAATTAGCTGGCAAAGGTTTTGTTTCTCTCCTTATTCTGATATCTAACAAAGCTATAAATATAGACATATAAGAAAAAGCATAAAACCATAACTGAAAGAAAGAGGTGTTGACATGTCCAGGGCAGATCTTTAAACCAAAACAACCAACTCACACTCTCCTGGGGCCTAATCAGGCTTTTCTAGAAAACTGCACGTGGATGGGATGGCACAGTATGGGAGAAAATCTGAGGGAGTCTAGATCAGCCCAGGAAATAATTATTGATTGGGTTATATTAAGTCCCTCTGAACCTGCGAGTCTGTGAACAGCAAGTCCAAGGAAGGGTGAAAAGAGCTAAAGTTCTTTGGTGTTGAAAAGAGAAGAAAGAAAAATTTAATAATAATCTTTATGTCTGAGCAGGATTTTAATAGAGAGAATAATGACCACATTCTTTATTTCCCAAACTAGGGAAGAAATGAGTTTAGATTGCAGCTGGGAGCAGTTTTATTGGCTAATTGATATTTGGGGGGTCTTTGTAAGATACTAACCCTCATGCAAAGAGTTGGTAGGTGGTTAGTGCACAACTCCGGGGGTACCTAAAACTGTGCCAGATGTTGCATATGGAATCCTCTCACACGGAGTGTGAGCCAATCACCTGAGACTCTGAAGACTGTTAAATGCTGGAATGAATTCCCCGGTGTGCTGTATTAGTTTGCTCCCCACTGAAGATCTTTATGAACTAGAAAGAAATCTGTCCAACTGAGGTTAAGGAGCTGGCCGTCGTGGCCTGACTTGAGATGGAGAATTGGCTCTACAAAGAGTCAGCCCTTAGGATACATGACAGGTGACCTTCTTCCACCCTCCACCACCAGATGCCATGCATTCAAGCTGCCAAGAGCAGACATCCTGAAGGTACAGCCACCAAATTCCACATTCTACGTTGCTATTTGGTATTTTCTTCAGATCTGAGTCTAGACATGCTGGTGCTCAGAAAAGAGCCTCACTAGAGCCCTTCCTTTCTTTCCACACCTGTAGCCGCCTGGGCGAGGTGTACCTGTGAGTGGGAATTCTGAATGCCTAACAAAAGGGATTCCTGGGGCAGAGCTTTACTGGAGGTCTGACCTGCCATTATACGTTAATGATTTCTTGATTTCACTTCACTCAGATTTGATAGCCTGCAAAAAGAAATGGCCCTTGGAAGCCCATGTGAGAAAAAGGAGAGAGAGGAGCCTGTGTACCTGTTAGCACAGGTGAAAAACCTCAGCCCTTTAAGACGTGGCTTCTTGACCAGCCCCGTTCAGAATCAGTGTGCGCTAAATGAGGAGGAATATGCACCACTCAGAGACCAGTTCTGGTAGAATCTCACTATAAATCGTACAGAGATACTCAGAGATGGCATTTTTTTAAATTAAAGTTTTTATTTGTTAAGCTGACATTTTCAAGAAATGGGCTATCAGTGTGTTATGCTGACTGGATACTCCAGTCTCTCATTAACCCTAGGGGACATTTAAAAACATAGCATTAAAAGTGTTGTTACGATTTACAGTCTCTAGCAAGGAACATAAAAAATAAGCTTGGTAAGCCCGCATGAACTTAAATGAACTAGTACTGGTAAAGCACTAAACACGGTGGCTGGCACATAGTGAGTATACCATAAGTGTTAATTATTGCGTTGCTGCTTTGTCCATATGAGGTTCCTAAGTCAGCCCTTGATTGTGGGGTTGGAGTGGGGGACTAACGGCTGGGTTATCTAGCCCCTCACATTTGCACTCACTGCTTCCCTCCCTCTTCCTGCCTCATTTGGCTATTTTACTGCCTATTAACACCACAATCACAGTGGACAAGGGGAATTAGTCTTTAATTAGTCATTTTTTTGCTGCTTCTTAGCTTCAGTGAATGGTTTAGTAAGGAAGATGGTTAGCATTATTGACTAAAGTTATTTTAGCATTAACTTTGGCTTCTTCTGGTTTTCCTTTTAAATCCCAAGAGTGAGTAGCACTTCCTTTTTAAGCTCCCTAGGCAGCTTCTTTTAGTGGACTTCCAGAGGCCACCAGTTGTGGGGGGGGGGGGTGGGTAGGGGCATGGACAAAGCAAAACCTTTCTCCTCGGACTTTTAGAATAACAAGGCATTGACATCTGAATTATATTCATAACTGAAAGTATGCTCTTTGGACAGCTCAGTAGAGTGGTTTGGCCGGAGGCCCTGGTTATCGCCGAGACCTTCTCAAAGTAGCTCAAAAGCATATTAGGATAATCAATGATGTATTACTGTGTGTTAGGAGAGTTCCTTTCAGCTCTGTGTTTCCATGTACTTTGCCAAGAGAAATTCTGTGCAATCCCAAAATGCTTCAAATCTGTTTCAATAATTAGTCAGCAGAAAGGATGTTGAAGGAGAAAATAAGGTAAGGAAAGAAGACAGTCATGCTGCCTCACGGGGCCTGTTTGATTTTCACAACTAGTGAAGTGGGTACTTCGTTGCTTGGGTTGTACCCAAATCTGGAAAATATGTTCACAAAATTATCATCAGATTTTTTTGGGAAAAAAATGTGGTGACCTTCAGGCTCCAGCCTCCAGCCGTCACCACATGTGCTGTGATCCCATCACCTGTCTTGGTCATCTCCATTGTACTTTTAAATTTTTAGATGCATCAATCTTTTCAAATTTCCCTCATTTGCTATGCTTTCTTATAACTCCGAGCATTTGTGCATTCTGTTCCCACAGCCAGGAATTTCTTTCCTCTTAGTTTGCCTGCTGAACTGCTACTCATATGTCACATCAAGACAGAGCAGGTGGGGATTTCTCATCCATGCTCTCCTAGTGCCATGACAGCGCCTCATCCTGTCATAGTCACAGCGCTTATCACATTGTCTTGTCACCATCTGTGTAGATGTCTTTCTGCCTTCTCTGAATTGTGAACCTCCTTAGGTGGAGAACGATATTTGGTTCATTACTGTGTTCCTAGTGCTTAACATAAAATTGGATCGAATGAAATTGCTGATATTTGACTTCTTTTTAGACCTACATGATATAGCAATTTCATATGGTTCAATCTAGTACATTGCTGGCATAAAAATCATTTAAAATATCTCAAATGAATGAATGAATGAACAATCCACTTCTATCCATGTAATATGTGATTTTTTTCATTGTAATGTCTTTCTCAGATTTAATAATCAAGAGTTTTGCTGTTTGCACAAATCAGTTGGAAAGAGTTCCCTCTTTCTCTATTTTCTGGAAGAGTTTGTGTAAGACTGGTATTAATTCTTCCTTGAGAACGATAGAATTTGCCAGGGAAACTAAGCCTGGAGTTTTCTTTGTGGGAAGTTAAGTTTTTTTAAATTTATGAATTTGTTCCTTTTAATTGATATGGGGCTTTCAGATTTTCTATAAAATATGTTTTTCAAGGAATTTGATGATTCCATCTAAGTTGTCAAATTCATGAGCATAAAGTTGTTAACGCTATTTCTCTACTATCCTTTTTGTATTTCTGGGATCTCTAGTGATTTCCCCAGTTTCATTCCTAATGTTGGTAACTTGTTTTTCTCACTTTTCTCCATGATTATTCTTGCTAGGAATTTTTGTGAATTTTATCAATCTTTTCAAATAACCACATTTTGGGTTAATCATTTTTTTCTGTTGTTTGTTTCCTGGTTCACTGATTTTTGCTCTTAGATTTATTATTTCTTTTTGTCTATATACTTAGGTTTAAGATCGTTCTTTGTCTGCCTTCTTAAGGGAGGAACGTAGGTTATTGATTTTAAGTCTCATTTTCTAACATAGGCATTTCAAAGCTGTAAATTTTCTTGTGAGCATTGTTTTAGCTGCATTGTGGAATTTTGATATGTTACATTTAATTACTATCCAGTTGGAAATAGTTTGCAATTTCCTGTAATTTCTTCTTTGACCCATGGTTATTTAGAAATGTTTGTTTTTAAATTTAATTTCCAATTCAGGCTTTCAAATTTATTCAGACTTATTTTATGGCCAAGGATATGGTTTATCTTGGTGAACATTCCATATATACTGGAAAAGAATGTGTATTCTGTCACTGTTGGGTGTAGTATTTGTAAATGTCAGCTAGATCAATTGCTTGATAATGTGGCTTAGCTATTCCATTTCCTTCTGCATTGCTTGCCTGCTTTTTTCTAGAAATTATTGAGTAAGTGGAATTAAAATACCCAACGTTAGTTGTGGATTTGTCTATTTGTCCCTTCAATTTTGTCATGGATCTTGCTACTCTATTATTGGATGAATACATATTTATAATCAGTGTGCCCTCCAGGTAAATTGCTCTTTTTATCATGTAATATTTCTCATTATCTCTTATAGTACATATTTTCCTGATATCTATTTGTCTGATATTAATATGGCCATATCAGCTTACTTATGCTTACTGTTTGCGTGGTATATTTCCATCTTTTTACCTTCAAATTGTCTATATCTTTATATTTAAAATGCATCTTTTGTAGATAGCTTATAGTTGGGTTTGCTTTTCTATTCATTCTGATAATCTTTGCCTTTTAATTGGGATTTTAAATCTGTATTTCCTGTAACTATTATTTTGGTTCAATTTAAGTCTTTCATATTGCTATTTTTTTATTTGCACTTTTTCTTTGTTTTTTTTTTCCTTTCTAGCCTTCTTTTATGTCATTTCAGTATTTTTAGAGTTCCAGTTTATTTCTTCTATTGACTTCTTAGCTATAACTCTTGTTATTATTTTCAGTGGTTTCTCTATGACTAACAAAATGCATCGTTAACTTATACACTTCACACCTGACACCTGCTGACTCTCACCTCCCACTGTCCACTTCAGTTAGCCCTCCTGCTATGTGTGTGATGACTGCCAGATCTTTTACTTCTACAGGTGTTTTGAACTTCACCTTATACTGTTATTGTTTTGCTTTAAACAGTCTGCTGTTTTTAAAGTAAATTACGAGCAGTAAGTAAACACGGTCGTTTATATTTACTTCTTTATTGCTGGTGCTCTTCATTCCTATTTATCCATCTGAGTTTCCATCTGTATTATTTTCTTTTGAATTGAAAAATATCTTTCAATATTTCCTATAGGGTAAGTCTGCTCACATTAAATTTCCTGAGCTTTCCCTTATAGAAAGGTCTTTATTTATAGAAAAGGTCTTTATTTATAGAAAAGGTCTTTATTTCACCCTTGCTTATAAATTTTTCCCTGGCTATGGAATGCTGGGTTGGCTTTTGCCTTTCCTTTGAATAGTGGAGAGAGGTTGTTCCATGTGTCCCATATGCAGTTGTGCTGGTGAGAGTGTTGGTATTGTTTCTACCTGAATTCAGT
The DNA here is from genome assembly GCA_031878705.1 of Tapirus indicus. Lineage (NCBI taxonomy): Eukaryota > Metazoa > Chordata > Mammalia > Perissodactyla > Tapiridae > Tapirus > Tapirus indicus. The sequence goes on along the minus strand of CM062924.1, from coordinate 81,608,081 downwards.
GCGCTCCTTTGGTTTTCAGCAGTCTGACTACGATGTGCCTAGGTATGGCTCTTTTTGTATTTATCCTGCTTGCTACTTGCTGGGCTGCTTGGATCTATAGTGTAGTGGTGTTTGTAAAGTAAAATTTCAGAAGTTCTTTGCCATTATATCTTCCAATATTTGTCTACCCACAATCAGTCTCTTATTTTGGGGGGACACCAATTACACAAATTAGCCCATTTGATGGTATTCTGTGTGTCCCAGAGCCTCTATTTAGTTTTACTAAATCTGTTTTCTTTCTGTTCTTAAGATTAGATAACTTCTATTTATCTGACTTCCAAGTCACTGACTTTTTCATGCCATCTTGAATCTGCTGTTGAGTCCATCTCATGAATTTTTCATTTCAGTGGTAAACTTTTCAGTTCTAAATTTGTTTTTTTTTAAATAGTTTTCATTTTTATGTTGAGATTCCCTATGTCCCTACTCATTTAGACCATATTTTCCTGTAATCCTGTGAACACATTTTTGTTTAATTCTTTGAACGTATTTATGAGAGCTGCTTTAAGAATGTGCGCTATGTCCAACATCTGAGTATCTTGGATTCAGTTTCTGTTGGCTGCTTTTATTCTTAAGTATAGATCACATTTTTCACATTCATCTTATGACTGGTGATTCTTCACTGAATATTAGAATTATGGATAGTATGTTGTAGAGTATCTAAATTCTGTTGCCTTACTCAGAGACTATTGATTCTTGTTTCAGCAGCAGTTCAATCACTGGCTGATCACATTGACCTAACTTGCCAAGACTCAGCCTCCAAATTTCTGTATCCACCTCGAATCTTGTTGGGGCTTCATTTTAGGCTTTGCTGAGAAGGCCAAGAGGAGGCCATGCTGTATGTGTGGTTCTCACTCCTCAGGGCCGCCCTTCTGCTGTCTCAGCCGGAGCCCAGTGTGTTAAGGCATAGAGCTATTCATTCTGGCAGGATCCAAACTCCAAAATCAATCTCCGGTCACTGCTTCTTCCCCTGCGGTGCCTGTGGTACCTGTGTTCTGTTCTTAACTCCACAGCAGCTGCTGCCTGGCAGACCTCTGACCGTCTTGCCCAGTGGGGGACTCCCTCAGCCATGGATTTGTAGGGGACTCCCAGAGAGACTTCTGAGACTTCTTTTTTTGCACAGTTTCCTCCTCTCTGATTTCCCACCTGCAGACCCCAGTACGCCCAGCTGTGATCTTTGCCACCTGAGCTCAGCAGAAACACAGTGTTCTCCTGTGACGCCAGCTTTCTGCAGTGTGGTGGAAAATTGTCTTGAGATTGGAACCTGGGCGACTGTGGGACTCACCTCTCAGCCATTGCAGTCCTGTGCTGCCTGTTGTTCATCTTCGGAAAACAGCTATGTCATATGTTTTATAGCTGTTTACAGCCAGAGGGCTTGTCTAATACAGTTATTCCACTATGGCAGGAGTGGAAATTAATTATATAGTTAGTATCAGGTATCCTTATAAGGAATTATAATTTTTCCTCTTACTGAATATACTAAATGATATTAGTTAATAGTTAACATGGCTTACTATATGCCAGGCATTGTTTTAAATGACTTACTTATTAAACTCATTTAATCATTACCACAACTCTCTAAATTAGGTACTGTTATTGTCCCTATTTCTAAGTCAAGAAATTGAAGCACAGAGAGATTAAGTAACCTGCCCAAATTCAGACATTTACAAAGTATCGATTCACTCTCTGGTTTTACCTCCCACACCTTGATACCTGTACTGAGCTGCCTTTTGAGGAAGTGGGTCATGATTAAACAAAGGGAAGTGATAAGAATAAGAAGCACATTAACATACATTAGTAAGGGGATGGGTATTGGAAATTGAATTTTAGCACATCTGAGCTCTAGCGCTTCGGTTCCGGCTACTGTCTGGCACCGTTTTTACCCCATCCCCCCCAGGGTTGTTCCGGATTGACTTAAGTACTACGTAAACACAGAAAAAGTGCTTGGAATAATAGTAAGATTCATTCTTATTCTCTTCCACACTCCCACCCATTCCTTTTCTTTATGTCAGTTTGGATGTGAGCTTATAAATGTGCCACCAGAAGCAGCTAGTTTAAATTGTAAACCTTTGGGTGGAATGAGATATGTTAGACTGGTCATTTGATCTATTTGTGACAAGCGTTAAAGCACATGTGCATTGATTTTCTTTTCTTTTCTTTTTTTTTTTTTTTGAGGAGTGTATTTCTAAGGGTAATTTAATGGTAGTATTGAGCATAGCTTTTACTGGTAGGTAGGAGGAGGGGAGAACAGATGAAGAGAAGGAGCTGCTAATGGCGTTTTCCTAATGCAATTGCTTAGGTCAGTGGAAAGCTGTCACAGCTTAATGCACTTGCTGTTTGAGGATGTTATTGTATATAGGATTAAGCCATTCCAAAACACGAAAACAAAAGCAGCTTTTTAGAGTGGGAGCTTGTTAAAGACCTATCAGGCACTTATGATCATTTGAAGAAAGAAGTCATGGTTCTTATTTTTCCACTTTTAATTCTAAGTCAAATCTAAGTGCTAGGAAGAAGAAGCATTTAACTATCAAAAGAGAGTGGAAGATGGCACAATAAATTACTTCGAAGGCCATTCTTTTCCTTTGCCCATCCACCTGTGGAAATCAGACTTTATTTCTAGAGGGAATTGAGTGAGTTTTGCTCTAATATGTTTCTGGAATCAGGAGAAAGTTTAATCTCTGAAATGCCTTTGACTTGATGCACTGTTCTGGTACTCAGGACAGGAAAGTAGTCCCTTCACTGAAAGCACTGCTTCTGATGTTGAGAATAATCCAATTCTGGGGTATATTCTAAATTCATATTTATTTTCTGCTGTTGGTTTTTGTTATGTTCAGGGTATACAGTTCAGAAAATCTCTCTAAGAGGGAGATAATTACCATGTCATAATTAGATCACAAAGAAGGTTTTAGAAATCATTTCTAAGAAATCCTAAAGGATCAGTTCTTCATTCACTCCTTGAACAAATGTTCACTGGGTACTAGAAGGCTAGTGAGCATAGATCGTATTGAGTAAGTAAGGGGGTGACTCATGATGAAGCTGGAAAGGCAAAAAAGACTGAGTAACCAAGTCTATAGCAGAGACTCTGGATTTAATTTATTGTACAACAGGACAACATGTAAAGTCTTTAAGAGAGGTAAGGGATGACATGATATTTACATTAACTAAAGATCACTGTGGATTCTGGGTAGAGAATGGAGTGTGGGCAAGAGAGGAAGGAGGGAAAAGAGTTAAGAAGTCAGAGATAGTGATGATTTGGACTAGTGAAGTGGAATTATTCCAGATATAAATTTGAGTCAGAAGTGAAAATGTTGTTTGACAGTCATGAGGAAAAGGGAATACCAAGAATGGCTTCTAGGATTTTGACTTTAATTTGGTGATTGGTGTTGCTATTTATTGAGATGGTGAGGGCTGTGTTCAGGGCAACAGGAGTGGTGGTGGGGAGGTGATAGATTTGGAGAGAGAGAAATCAAGAGTAGCATTTGGGAAATGGTGGTTTTGAAATGCCTTAGAAATTTCAAAGGGGAGTTTCCAAAGATGGAAATCTGATTCAGTACAAAATGTAATTGCTTTGAGGGCAGGGACATCATCTGTCCTGTGTAACAAGCACGTGGAATAGTGTGTGGCACATAATAGCATGCAATAAATATTCCTTGAATTAATGAGTCTAGAGCTCAGAGGATTAGCTGAGACTTAAATGTAAGAGACATCAGCATCTACTTTAAACACAGGAGAGAGAAGCTCAAGATAAGAGAAAATTATTGTTTGTCTAAGTTCTTTCCCTCTAAAAGGCGATTTCAAATTATAATCTCAGATCTTTCTTAAATGCTCATATTCAGTGCAATTTATTTATTTGGATTAGAAAGTTTCTTAGAATTATGAAAAGAAACAGCATAATTAGTGTTTCTCTTATTTGATTATACTAGGAATTGGTTACATCTCATTCTGGTGTCTATTGAGAGTGAAAGAAAACTGATATTCCTATTCCAGAAGACCTTATATTTTCTACAAGCATCAGTCTTTGGGACTTTTCTCAGTCCTAGTATTAAAAAGATCAAATGAAATTCTGTGTCAAAAATCTTTCTAAAGCAGAACTAACAGTTGACTCTTTAATAAGATCAACAAAATTGACAAACCTTTAGCTAGACTGATGAAGAGAAAAAGAGAGAAGACTCAAATTATTAAAATCAGACATGAAAGAGGATACATTACTACTGGCCTTACAGAAACATAAAGGATTATAAGGGAATATGATGAAGAGTGTATGCTTACAAATTAGATAGATTAAATAAGAAAATTCTTAGAAAGACACACACTGCTAAACTTGACTCAAGAAGAAATTGAAAATCTAAGTAAACCTGTAACAAGTAAATAAATGGAATTAGTAATCAAAAAACTATCCACAGAGAAAAGCCCAGGCCCAGATGGCTTCTGTGGTGGATGCTACCAAACATTTAAAGAAGAAATAACATCAATTCTTTGGAAACTTTTCCAAAAAATGGAAGATCAGGGAATAATTTCCAATTCATTTTATGATGCCATTATTGCTCTGATACCAAAAACAGATGATGACAGAAAACTACAGAACAATATCTCTTAGAATATATATTCAAAAATCCTCAAAAAATATAAGCAAACGAAATGCAGTGATACATAAAAATGATACACCATGTCCAAGAATGTAAAGTATGCTTAACATCTGAAAATCCATTAATGTAATCCATCATATTAGTAGAAGAATGGGCAAAAAATCACATGATCATCTCATTGATAGGAAAAACATCTGACAAAATCCAAAACCACGTTATAAAAACACTCAAGAAATTAGAATAGAAGGGAACTTCCTCAATTTGATAAAGGGCATCTATGAGAAAACCAACGGTTTACATCATACTCAATGGTGAAAGGCTGAAAGCTTTTCCTGTAAATCAGAAATGAGGCAAAGATGTTCTCTCTCACCACTTCTATTCAACATTTTGCTGTGGGTTCTAGCTAGGAAAATTAGTCAAGAAAAAACAAGTCATTCAAATTAGAAAGGAATAAATGAAGCGATCTCTATTTGCAAATAACATGATCTCGTATATAGAAAATCCTAAGGAATCCACAAAAACTCTACTACAACTACTATAAGAGTTTAGCAGGATTGTAGGATAAGTCAACATACAAAATATCAATTGTATTTCTATACACTAGTGATTAACAATTCAAAAAATTAAGAAAATAATTCCATATACAATAACATCAAAAAGAATTATACTTAAGAAAAAAATTAACAAAAGAAGTGCAAAACTTATACTCTGATGACTGCAAAACATTGTTGAAAGAAATTAAAGACCTAAATACGGAGAAAGATATTCAGCATTTCCAATGTTCATGCATCGAAGGACTTAATACTGCTCATAAAGCAATATTTCCCATATTGATCAACAGATTCAACACAATTCTTATCAAAATCCCAGCAGACTTCTTTTCTGAATTGGATAAGCTGATGATAAAGTTTATATGGAAATATAAAGGGCCCAGAATAGCCAAAACAACCTTTAAAAGTAACAAAGTTGGAGGAATCACACTTCTCAATTTCAAAACTTACTACAAAGCTGCAGTAATTAAGAAAATGTAATACTGGTTTAAAGATAGACAATAGATCAATGGAATAGAATTGAGAGTCCAGAAATAAATCCTCAAATTTGTAGTGAATTGATTTTTGACAAGGTTGGCAAGGCAATTCAATGGGGGAAAGAAGAAGCTTTACAACAAATGGGGCTGGGGCAGCTGGATGTGCACACGCAAATAATGAAATTACAACTCTTTCTCACACCATACACAAAAATTAACTCTAAATGGATCATAGACCTGTATATAGTAGCTAAAACTATAAAACCCCCAGAAGAAAATATAGGAGTAAATTTTCATGACATTGGGTAGTGAAAGGAAAACTCAATTTCTCTCTCTACTTACCACTATTCACATCCAACACTTCCCAGAACACTTCTGATATCAGATGCATGGATTTTACCCACACCAAACAATTTTCCAACACCAGCTGGGTGTCCTACAATTTAACTCTATTATGACACTAATTGTCTGGAATTAGTGCAGACACCACAGGTTAAGGGCTAGGTGCCACAAGACTGCTCCCCACTTTAGAGCCAATTGCAAGTGGTGGGTCCCTAGGTTAACCACAACTTCTGTCCAACTTGGCTACAAATCAAAAATTCCCACAATCCCCTCCACAGGCCTGAACATTTGCTAGAGCTGCTCACAGAACTCAGGAAAACAGTTTACTTACTAGATTACTGTTTTTTACAAAGAATATATTAAAGGATACAAATGAACAGCAGATGAAGAGATACAAAGGGTGAACTCTGGTAAGGGTCTCAAACACAGGAGCTTCTTTCTATACCCATGGAGTTTTGGGATGCTCCATTCTCCCAGCACATGGGTTATTCTTGTTCACCAACCCGGAAGCTCTTTGAACCCTGTACTTTGGAGATTTCTATGGAGGCTTCCTTAAGTAGTCATGATTGATTAAATAATTGTACACTGGGGATTAATTCAACCTCCAGTCCCTCTCTTCACCCTGGAGGTGGGGGATGGGGACTGAAAATTCCAACCCTCTAATCACAGAGTCGGTTCCTCTGGTGACCAGCCTCCCATCCTGTGGTTATTTAGGGAATATCCAAAAATCGCCTCATTGACATAAACTCAGGTGTGGTTGAAAGGGGTTTGTTATGAATAACAAAAGACACTCTTTTCACATTTCTCACTCTGGAGCTATTTTAGGAACTGGGAACAAAAACTAAGTTAAACGAAAGATGCTCCTTCAGCTCTTATCACTTTGGAAATTACAAGGGTTTTAGGAGTTGTGTGCGAAGAGAAACCATATATCAGGACAAAAATGTATATTTCTCACTGTGTCACAATATTATAGGTTGGTAAAACCTTCCTATATATGACACCAAAAGCACAAGTGACAAAAGAAAAAATTAAATTGGATTTTATCAAATTTATAAACTTTTATATGTCAAAGGACATATCAAGAAAGTACTAAGTCCATAGAAGGAGAGAAAATATTTGCAAATCATATATGGATAATGAACTTTTATCTAGAATATATAAAGAACTGTTACTCCTCAATAATAGTCAGACAAATAACCAATTTAAAAAATGAGCAAACGATTTGAATAGGTATTTCTCCAAAGAGGCTATACAAGTGGCCAGTAAGCACATGAAAAATTCCCAAGTTAGCCGTCAGGGAAACACAAATCAAAACCACAAAGTGGTATCACTTTATACCCGTCAGGATGACTATAATCAAAAGACAGATAATAATGAGCATTGGTGAGGATGTGGAGAAACTGGAACCTCCATATATTGCTGGTGGTAATGTAAAGTGGTTCAATCTTTTTGGAAAACAATCTGGCAGGTCCCCAAAAGGTTAAATCATGTGATCTACCAATTCCACTTCTAGATATATATTCAGGAGAAATGAAAACATGTAAAATATGTATGCACACAAAAACTTGTACACTAATGTTCATAGCAGCGTTATTCTTAATAGCCAAAAAGTGGAAACAAACTTAATGCCCATCAAATGATGAATGGATAAATAAAATTTGATATATTCATACAATTAAATATTATTTCACCATAAAAAGAAATGAAGTACTCCAGCATGGAAGAATCTTGAAAATAGTATGCTAAGTGAAAGAAACTAGTCAAAAAACAACCCAACATATTGTATGATTCCATTTGTTTGAAATATCTAGAAAGTAGATAAATGGTTTACTAGGGCAGGGAGTGAGAGGAGGGTTGGAAGCAAATGGGAAGTGACTGCTCAATGGCACAGGATTTCTTTTGGAGAAAATGGAAATATTATGAAACTTATTGATATGATTTTGCATAACTCTGAGTATACTAAAAGCAGTGAATTGTACATTTTCAGTGGGTGAATTATATTGCAATAAAACTGATCTAATAAATGACAACAATAAAAAACAACAAAAACCAGAATTTTCATTCATTTGGAAACTTCTCTAATACAAATATCCAAAATTAATCATTACTAAATTTAAAAAATTCTGGAATATTGGGAAGATGTGGAATATTCAAATGTGTGAAATAAGTGGAAGCTAACACTCAAGTACTCATCAACCGCATATTTGAAATATTAACATTTTTTGCATTTTCTACCTCAGATCTTTATATAAATAACATTACATAGACAAAATATATTTTTTGGTATATACATTGGTATATAAAATGAAATGAATAGGTAACAATGAAGCCCTTTCCATACTCCGTTCCCCAATCCTGTTCCAAAGGTTACCACTCTCTTGATTGGGTATGTGTCTTTCTCATCCATGTTTTTATTCTTTTTCTATATACTTATGTGGCCATAAATAATATGTAGTATGTAGCTGGCATCACACTATACATGTCTTTTGTAACTTTTTCTTTTTTTCCTATGCATTATAATTTTTATGATTTAGCCACATTGACACAGGTAAATTTGGTCCATTTGTTTTAAGTCTTATAAAGTATTACAATGTATAAATATGCATAACTTATCTTTCCCCTAACGATGGACATTTAGGATGCTTCCAATTTTTTGCTGTTACAAAGACTACACAATTTACATCTTTACACAGGTATTGTACATATGATATGTATATGCAGGATATCACTGCATTTGCCTGATGGATTCTATAGGGCACATACCAAGAAGTGGAATTGTTGGATGGTATGATTAGTTTCAATTCTACTAGCTAATGTCAAATTCCTCTCTAAAGTGGCTTTTTTCTTTTAACCAATTAACTCTTTCAACAGGAGCATGTAAGAGTTCCTCTTTCTCCATAGCTTTTCTGGCGATGAGCGTTAGGCATTTTCTTTTCCCTTCCTTCCTTCCTCCTCCCTCCCTGCCCTCCTCCCCCCTCCTTCACTCCTTCCTTCCTTCCCCTCTCCCTGCCTCTCCTCCTCCCCCCCGTCACTCCCTCCTTCTTTCCTTCCTTCCTTCTTTTTATTTTTTTTTTCAATCTGGAGTGTGGACTCAGTTTAATTTACATTCCCTTGCTGCCTTGTGAGGCTGAACATCTTTTCTAATATTTATTATCCATCCAAGCTTATTCTGCTTATTGCCTGTTCATATCCTTTATCCAATTTTTCTTCCAATTGGGTTGTTTCACTATGTCTTATGGATTTGGAAGATTTTGATATGTATTCTATATATTGATATTGTCTCCCAGTTTATGGCTGGTCTTTTGACTTACCTTTTGCTATATATTTCTCTATATTTTCCTCTGGACCTCTTAGAACTCTTCAGTTCATCAGGAAATGAATGTTTTGTGTATGGTTTAAGCTACGGATCTAATTTATTTTTGTAACATGGAAATAAACTTTCCTATTACCATTTTTTGAATAGTCTACCCTTCTCACACTGATTTTTAATGCCATATCTGTCCAATATTAATTCTTACATTTGTGTAGGTTGATTCCATTGCTCTATTTTTCTATTATATCATCCATATTTTACTGTTTTTATAATTGTAGTGTTAAGGTAGTTCTTGCTTCTGGCATGACAAGTCTTCTTTCTTCTTTAAATTTGTCTTGACCTGTTTTGGTCCATTGGTTTTCCATATAAATTTTAGAATCTGCTTATTAAATTCCCTAGTGTATGAGAATCCATGATATTATAAACTAATTTTGGGAGAAATAGTATCCTAGAATTATTAAGTCTTCCAACTGATGTACATGGTATAACTTTTCTTTTTATACTCATTCAAAAAATATTTTTTAACATAAATATTCTCCTTGTGTAGAATTATTCCAAAACACCTTTCAGTTTTTGTACCATTCAAAATCTACCAATTTAAATGTTAATCCCTTCTAAAAATTACCTTTATGGAAATTTTCACTTTCTAGAATATCGTTTGACCAAATATCTGTATTGTGGCCTAGCCAAGTTGACACATAAAATTAACCATCACACATGTTCTCTGAGATTTTTTTTTATGTCATTATCCATATGTCTATGAATAATGACAATTTTATTTTTACAATTTTATTTAAAATTTTTTTACACCTCCATTTATTTTGGTGTTTTTATTGTACAGGCTTTGTTTTTAAGTAAAATGTTGAATAATAGAAGTGATAGCAAGCATATTTTTCTTGTACCTTACTGTGAATAAATGCATTTAATGTTTCACCACCAGATACTACATTTACTGTAGATTCTTGATAGACATGCTTTTGGGTGGGGGGGAAGTGGAGAGTTATTTAAGGATGACCCCTTGTGTTTCTAGATTGCTGAAATATTGTTTTCTTTTTAGTCAATAACTGGAACTTATTTTTATTGAATTATTTTCTGTATCCATTGAAATTATGTTTTTTCTTCTGTAACTATCTGAATAAGCTGAAATATATGAAAACATTTTCTACTGTTAAATTATCCTTTTATTTCTAAAATGAATCCTATTTTATTTGTGACTGATTTTCCTTATGCACACATGCACCCACACATATACTGCTGGATGTGATGTGCTGATTCTTCACTTAGGATTCTTTCACTTTTGCTTGTAGGATTGGCCTATATGTTTTGTTTTTCTGTATTGCCCTTTATAAGTTTGTGTATCAGGTATGTAGTAATGAATTGGTTGCCCACTGCTGAGTAACAAAACACACAAAATCAAGTGGCTTAAGAGGACAATAAACTTTTTTTTATCTCTTGAAGTTTCTACAAGTCAGAAATTGGGAAGGGACTCGGCTGGACAGTTCTGACCTGAGGCCTGTCACTGTTTGCCATAGAGATGTTGGTTGGGGTTGCAGTCACCCGGAGGCTTGAATGGGGCTGAAGGGGCCACTCCCATGGCTAGCAGGTTGGTGCTGCCTGTTGGCAAGAAGCTTCAGTGCCTCTCCATGTGGGCTTCTCTAGGGTTGCTTGAGTGTTCTCATCACATAGCTTTTGGCTTCCACCAGAAAAATAATCCAAGGCAGACGCTGCAGTGTGTTTTGTGACCTAGCCTGGAAATCTTGTCGTGACACTTCCACAGTTTTTGATTGGTACCAGCCGTGATTCAGTGCGGGGGGGCCTAAACACCAGGAGGTGAGGAACATGGGGCCATCTTGAAGGCTGGCTACAACTACCTGCGTAGAATTTGTGTGCCTTTTTTCATCATCTGTAAGAGCTTGCATTATATAGAAGTTATTGATGTTTGAAGAGTTCCTAAAACCCACCAGTCAAACCATCTGGTGCTTTATTGTGAAAGGATTTTGTATTTTGAGTCAATGTTTTACTGCTGATAAGGCTAATCAGGGTTTTTAAAATTTTTCCTTGAGTCAGTATTGACTACTTAATATTTGAATAAAATCCTCTTATTTCATATACGTTTTACATCATAGACATTGTCTATCAAGGTATTTTCTCATGATTTGAAAAATCAATATTGAATTTCTACTATAGACAATCTTTCATTACTAATTTGCTTACCTTCACTTTATCTTTACGCTTCCTCAATCTTATAAAAGACACATCCTTTTAATTATTCTCTTCAAAGAAATAGTTTTTATTAATCCTCTATTTTATTACTTGTTTATTATGTAAATAATTATTATATAATACTTGTATAAGCAAATGACGTTATATTCTATAAATAAATAAATTTATTATATATTTATAATCTAAATAACATAAATAAATAATATTTTTACCTTTATTTCCTTTCTTCTACTTTCTTTAGGTTTGCTATATTGTTCTTTTCTAATTTCTCAAATTGAACATTTAGATCATTAACTTTCTTTCTTTTTTTCTAATGTATGTATTTAAGGCTTCCATCTTTTATATAGTGCTCAAGTAGTTTTATATGTACCATTTCTATTCTCATTTGAGTATACATATTTTATAATTTTTATTATAATTATAATTATAATTATAAGTTTGATCCATGGATTATTTTGAGATAAGTTTTGTAGTATTGAAACATAAGCTTGTGGTTGATTTTTCTCACCAATTTTAAATTATTGATTAGCAGTTTTATTTCATTTTGTTTGCACTGTGTGGTCTTCATGATAGTGATTCTATGTTAGTTTTTTTAGGTTAAGTTTATGTCCTAGAATGTGGTCAGTCTTTTCAAACGTGTCAGATGTGCTTGGAGGAAGTATGTAGTCTCTAAATTTGGGGTACAGGTTTTAGATATGTTTGTTTAGTCATATATGTCATATATGTTCATTATATTTTGTCTGCCTGATGTAGTGGTTTCTAGGAGAGATGTACTAAAAACCTACACTGCAATTTTGAACTTTCTCAATTTCACTCTGCAGTTCTGCTAGAATGTACCTCATAAGGTTGCCTTGAGTTAGTGAGTTAGCTACTGGGCTTAGTATGATGTCTGACACATAGTCAACACTCAAAAATGTTAGTTGTTTTAGCTATTATGCTTATTTTAGTTACATTAACGTGGCTGTACCAGGTAACTCTTTAAGATTATTTGACTCTTTCCATACTTTTTTTAAACTTTAAGATCTCTATTTCGTATTCATCTCTTGTAAACAGCATATTGCTAAATGTCTGTGTTTATACATGTGTGTAAAATTTTTTCTAATGAACATATTTAAGATCTTTTACCCCAGATTTAGAGAATGCATATTCTTTTCAAGCATATCTAACTCATTTTTAAAAGTGAATGACATTTTAGGCCACAAGGTAAATATATCCCCAACTTATAATGGTTCAACTTAACAATTTTTTGACTTTATAATGACCCAAAAGCGATACCATTCAGTAGAACTGTACTTGGAATTTAAAATTTTGATCTTTTCCCAGGCTAGTATGGTCCTCTCTCACGATGCTGGGCAGCGGCAGTGGCGGCAGCTCCCTGTCAGCCCCGTGATCATGAGGGTGAACAACCAGCACCATTCTGTACCCACACAGTCACTCTGTTTTTCATTTTCAGTACACTGTTCAATAAATTGCTTGAGATAGTCAACACTTTATTATAAAATAGGCTCTGTGTGAGATGATTTTTCCCAACTGTAGGCTGAGTGTTTTCAGCACATTTAGAGTCAGCTAGGCTAAGGTATGATCTTTGGTAGGTTAGGCATATTAAATGCATTTTTGACTCAATGATATTTTCAACCTACAATAGGTTTATTGAGAGGTGACCCCATCCTAAGTCAAGGAAGATCTATATATTTGTCATTAAACATATAATTTTATTGATTATATTAAGTAATAATGAATGTGAATCTTTGAAATTTTCAAGTTTATTGATCTCTATTCTTTCTCTCAGGAATAGTAGGACCATGGGTTATTTCAGTTATCATTCTTTTTTTATAGTCAATCCTTATTTATAGATACCAGTGTGCTTACAGATTTCTTATTTGACCATTGCTTTCTACATTGTATTTTTCATTCTGAGTTCAAGTTCCTTTTTTTTTTTTTTGATGTATAAGCTTTAGTAATGGTTGGAAACTAACAAATTCATTTTTTTCCTGTTTTAACAGCTTTATTGAGATATAATTCACATGCCATACTATTCATCCCTTTAAAATGTACAGTTCAATGCGTTTTTTCAGCCTATCTATAGATATGTGCAACCATCACCACAGTCCATTTTAGAAAATTTTCATTACCTAGAAAAGAAACCCCTGTTGGGGTGAGCCCCCTGGTATAGTGGTTAAGTTTGGTGCCCTCCACTTCAGCAGCCTGTGTTCAGATTCTGGGTGTGGACCTACACCACTCATCAGCCACACTGTGGCAGCAACCCACATATAAAGTAGAGGAAAATTGGCATAGACCTTAGCTCAGGGCTAATCTTCCTCAGCAAAAAAGAAAAAGGAACCTTGTACGCCTCTCCCTTCAATTCCACCACCACCACCACCCCCAGCTCTAAATAACCACTAATCTTTATTCTGTTTCTATAGATTTCCCTGTTCTGGATTTGAATATGAATTGAATCATACCAGGGAAATCTATAGAGACAAAAATCATAGAATATGATTTTATGTTATATAGTCTATATCATAAGATATGTAGCCTTTTGTGACTGGCTTCTTAGAGCATATATCAGTACTTTATTATATTTTATAGCTAAATAATATTCCATTGTATGAATTTAAAATTTTGTTTCTCTATTCATTAGCTGATGGACATTTGGGTTGTTTCCACCTTTTGGCTACTATGACTAATGCTGCTATGAACATTCATGCACTAGTTTTTGTGTGGACATACATTTTCATTTTTTGATTTATACCATGGAGTGGAATTTCTGGGTTATATGGTAACTGTATATTTAACTTTTTAGGGAACTGCCAGACTAAATACTGTGCCCATTTTTAATTGGATTGTCTTTTTGTGTTTTTTATATATATCAGATATGCCTATTATCAGATATATGATTTGTAAATAGTTTCTCACATTCTGTGAGTTTTCTTTTTCACTTTCTTGATGGCATCCTTTGAAGCAGAAAAAAATTTAAATTTAATGAAGTTCAATTTAGCTATTTTTTTTCCTTTTGTTGCTCATACTTTTGGGGTCATGTCTAAAAATTATTTGCCAAATTCAAAGACATGAAAATTTACCCTTATGTTTTCTTCTAAGAGTTTTACAGTTTTAGCTTTTACATTTAGATCTATGACCCATTTTGAGTTAGTTTTTGTATATGGTATGAGGTAGGGTTCCATCTTCATTTTTGTATGTAGCTATCCAATTTTCCCAGTACAATTTGTTGAAAAGACTCTTCTTTCCTCATGTAATGGTGTTGGCACCCTTGTCAAAGATCGGTTGACCACAGATGTGTGGGTTTATTTCTGTACTCTGAATTCTTTTTCATTTTTCTGTATATCTATACTCGTGCCAGTACTATACTATTGTTATTATTGTTACTTTGTAGTAAATTTTGAAATCAAGAAGTGTGAGTCCTCCTACTTTGTTCTTCTTTTTCAGTATAGTCTGGTCTCTTGCAATTCCACATGAATTTTAAAATAAGCTTGTCAATTTCACAGATTCATCCTTTGCATGGGTAACGGGGACTTTATTCAGGCTTCTTTCATGTATATAGCTTATCTGAGTGTAAATTTTAGGTTGACAATTTTGCCTTGTTTTTAAATTATTCTAAGAATTTGGCTGTATTATTTGATGCCTTTCTGGCTTCTGTTTTTGCTGGTAAAAAGTCTGCTGTAAGTCAAAATTTGTTCTTTTTAAGGTTTTATATATATATATATAATATATATATATATTATATATATATATATTTCTCTCATTACTTTTAAGGTAAACTCTGTGTGTCTTTGGTGTAATATATTTTCATTATGACATATCCATGTTTAGATTTCTTTTTATTTTTTTCTGCCTAGGAATAAGTATCCTTCATGATTCTAAAGTCTCATGCCTTGTTTCTGAAATTCCTGTTGGTAAAATGTTGGATCTTTTCCTTTTATTCTTTATGTCTTTTATATCCCCCACACTTTATTTATATTTTTTATATCGTCATTTCTCCATGATGTAGTCTATATGAATTCCTCAAATGTATTTTCCATTTTCTTGTTATTCTCTTCAACTGTATCTAATCTTCTGTTTAGCCCTTGAGCTTTCATTTTAATGACTATCATTTTCATTTCCTGAAATTCCATTTTTGCCAGAAGTGATGAAAGGAACACTCTCTGGAGCAAGAGAGCCCAGGATCAAATTCTGAGTTCATTGCTTAAGAGCTGTCAGATCTTGAGCAATGTTTAATCTCTTTGTGTTCCAGATTCCTCACCCCAAAAAATGGAATAATAATAGTATCTACCTCAAAGAATTGTAAATATTAAAAAGATTAGATGAGATAATACATATAAAATGCTTACCACAGTGCTAGCATAATGAACTGTCTATATTCTTTTAAAAATAGCCTCCCATTCTTTCCATTTCTTCTTTTGTTGTTTTAATTACTTTAAACATAATAACTGTGTTGTCTTTCACCTCTCGTTGTGGTGTACCAGTCACCCTTTCTGTTTCTTCCCCTCACTCGTGGGGGTGGTTTGTTTCCACAGTGGTGGCAGGCTCATTTCACAGGTGTTGCTTATTTACTTGTTTCTATGTTTCCTGTGGGAATCCCACTCATGCACCCTGGCTTGTGGCTATTCCTAAAGTGCATATTTTGCATTTGTTTTATGGAAGCCTCAGGCATTTCACAGTTCTAGACCAGAGTTTATGTGAGATTTTGGCACCATGTGATTTCAGACATGACATCCACATGTGACATAAGTTTTTAAGGATCTGATTTCTCAGTTACTTTTACTCAGAGTCCAGGGCACTCCAGACAGAGTCTCTGTTTCTCTCAGTTGATAGGTAGTGTTTTGATTCCTTTTTTTTTTTTATTCCTATGACATTGACAGGCCTTTGAGATTAGTATGTTTTTGTAGGGCGCTGAGTTCCAATTTCCAATTTTGTCTGAACCCTTGGCCACATTTGTTTCTATGTGGGTATTTAACCCTTCCCTTCCAGCCCTGGAGTCTATATCCAGTTGAATCATCTCCCACAGTTTTCCAGCTCCCTGGAGTGCTCTGATTTGAGTTCCACCTGTTTTGTTTTCCCAGCACTAGGAAATTATTTTCTCCTTTGAAATCAGCTCTAAATTTAGTTAGTTTTGTTGTACTGTATTGTATTGTATCTGTCTGACATTTCTATGTGTATGAAGAAGAAGGATGTAAGTCTGTGTTACCTGAGTTTGCCCTGTTACTGAACTATATGTCTCCCATCACTTTTTCCATGCTTCAGTTAACAGAAGCTCAACAAACATTGGAGTACCAGGCCCAGTGCCAGATGTTCTACTTATATTTTCAATATATAATGTTATTAATCTTCCCACCAAGTAGACAGGGAAACTAAGACCTATAAAGATTAAACCTGAATTTAGAGTCCATGCTTTTTCCATTATGTCATTCTGTATCACCTTAATGCAGAAATGAACTCAGTAAAATATTTAACTCTATGACTAAACTGAACAGGTAAAGTTTGTGATAATGTTGAAATACACATTCTTTTCCAAACTCAGAGCCTCATTCTCATTATCCTTAAATGGTGCAGTTTGTCTTTGCCTTACCTGTTGGTATCTAGCAAGGTACAACTTCATATATGCTTGTAAATCATGATTTATTCACTCTTGGATTTGTTTATTCATCCAGCAGTTATTGAGCTCCTCTTGGATGCTAGCAGTGGACTAGGATTTAGGACAGTGTCGCCCACTCTGCCCCCACTGGTTGTGCCTCTTCTCTTGAAGGGAGGAATATATAGATCCAAGGGACATGGCGCCTGGCTCATGGGATCTCCCTTTATGAAGTGCTCTGGGTACTGACATCAAATTCCCCACCCAAACCGTTCCCAGCTCCTTCCCCAAGATCACCCTTTCTAGACATACAGAACCACCTGTGTGTGCACCTCTAGGTTCAAGCAGTGGACGTTTGCAAGGATTGTGGGCAGAAACTGGGGTTGTGGCCTGGGGTCCCCACAGGTGCACGCAGGTCCTTCTCAGAGCGAGGTGGATCCAGGGGAAGGGGGATTAGGGGAGGGCCAGGAACCAGGGCAGTTCTCTTGGTTCCTGGAGAACTACATTCTAGCAAAGAGCCCTGAGGAGTCCAGAGATCCTAAATCTGGACCTAGGCTTGCAGGCCATTATGAAGGAATATTTATCAAGGTCGAAACTTAGAATATATTTTAATTAACATTTGGTGGCTTGATTTATGCCTTTAAAATGTTTAGACCTGGCATGTGAGCCTCCATTTGAACTCTTGTCCTGGGCCCTGTGGATGTTGGGAGAACACGGAATTCGGCTCTAGTGTCAGAACCCAATTCTTAAAGAGAGCATTAGAATAACCTGTGGTAAGTGCCATGTGGACACATGCTCAGTGTACTGTGGGGACGCAGGGGAGAACACCAATTCAGCTGTAGCTTCCCAGTTAAAAAGGAGTTTGTCTGGAGACATGAGGGAATTGGGACTGCAGATATTTGAGATGGCACAAACACAGTGAGGCTGAAGTAGTTTGGTGGAAGTAGGGGTATCTCAAGAGGAGTTGCTTATTTAGGCTAAATAAATAAATAAAAAATCATAATTAGCCAATTAGAAGATGAGGCTGGAGTGGGAATTAGTTCCACCGAGGGGCTTTGGAGGGCTTGGGCAGGTAGGTGACTCTGCCCTTGGGCGTAGGGAGCTGCTGCAGGTCTGGAAGCTGCTGGAGAGGCAGCCAGGCACCCGTGTCACCTGGATGCTGTAGGGGTTGCGGGAGGCAGAGTTTGAGCGGCAAGATCTGAGGCCAGGGCATTTCCCTAGGATGTTGTTAGTGAGAGCTTGGAAGGAGATGATGAAGGCCTGACCGGGGACGGTGGTAGGATTGAGAGATGGGGACAGAGTGGAGAAATACTAAGGACGTGACAGTGGCATCACGAGCATGTGCTTTCCTTGTCGGCCTGACAACTGCACATGCCCTCCGAGGTAGGCACTTTTCAGGCTTCATCTAAGATAGAAAAGCAGAACTGGCAACAGCCCCAAAGAGCAGTAAACACTCTCAACTAGTCAGAATTGATTTGATCCCCTTGGTTGGAGCCAATCCTGCCTCTTTCACAAGTGACGTTGAACAATTCACAGATGCATCAGATACATTCCCTTTGGCTTTGAGGACACAGGGACAGAATCAGAGGCCTCAAGAAGTTCCTGCCCTGGAACATCTTTTAATATTTGATGAGAAAGCCTTGTAAATCTTTTCTTGGTCAATAAAACATATGCATATACAGGACTGTGAATTGAGGGTAAAGGACTCACGATTACTCTGGATGCATCCTGACCTTGGAAAAGCACGATGGCCTGTCTCTCTTTTGCTCTGATTTAGGACCACTGTGGTCTTTGTGCCTGTGTGGCTCCTTCACTTATTGGGGCACTGAAGGGCACTGGGTGAGGGCAGGCAGGGCCAACAGGTAGCTGATTCCCATGAGTCCTCCTTGTGCCAACACTCAGGGCGGTCCGTGGCCCCTCTGTCTGGGTGGGGAGTGATGGAGCTGGAGACACCCCCAGACTGCAATCGATGTCCCCAGTGCAGCTCAGCCCTGGGTCCCTGCCCGCCCTTATCTCTACGATCTAAATTCATAGAGCCTGCTTCATGTAAATGGCACTTTATCTGGCTGGAAATGTGAATCCTGTCAGGAGCACTGGGCTCCGTCATGCTTATCAGAAATACATTATCAGGTGGGGATTAGACAGAGGCTGGTGCAACTGTGCTGTCCATGCCCGGCGAGTAATGAATAATGAAAATTCCACGGGCAGCAGACAAACACAATTGATAGGCAGGGGGTTGCTGGAGCCACCCTTTCACTCAGTTTAACGTGACACACGAGTTCCTGGAAGGCTTTCCACTTCACTTGCCAGGGCTGTGGTCTGGGGGCCGCATGGGGGGCTGTAACTCCCTCCCCCACACCCTTTCCACCCTCCACTCTGGTCTGCTTTTCCTTCAAACTTCCTACGCCCAGCAAAGGCGGCATTTTAAAGGAACCTGTGGGATAGTAACAGCGGAAAGTAAAACTTGTACAAATGCCCAAACCCTTTTCCATGGAAATGGGTGGCTAAGGGGCAGACGATCAGCCATCTCTCCCCTAGAGTCGGGGAGGGATTACCAGCAGCCTTAATTACTTCAAACTTTGTATTCATCATTTTTTCTCAGAATTGAGTTGGCTTTGAAAGAGGGTGGTTAAAGTTCTCAGAATAATGAAGTGTTTACAATAAGTAGATCAAAGTTTGTTTTAATTCCTCGCCTCCACGTTTTTTGGCAGTGAAGAACAGTGTGGGGGACTAAGTAGTTTTAGCACAGAAAATGGCCATAATTGCAGTAATAGCAATAATTGCCTCTTACTCCACAAAAACAATGCCCTTCATTTTATATTGACAAGGAGGAATAAGCAAAAATCACAAAGCACTATTAAAAAAAATGAAAAAGAAAATCAAGGAGAATGAAGAGGCTTCCCACTCTCTAGCTTTTGTAACCAAGTACGATGGTTCTGAGAGAGGCCATGTTCTCTTATGGAGAGACATTCGGACTCAGGATCGAAGGGTCCGCCTTCTATTCATGTCTCATTTGCTCATTCATTCCTTTATTTACTAAAAATCGGTGCCATTATGTGATAGTCGTGCTATGCACAGGCACGGAGCGTGAAGTGCAGCCATCGACTGCCCTTGGGGGCTCAGACCCCAACAGGAAAGAGGTCATCTCAGTAAAAATGGCCACCCAGGGCAGTGTATGAAGTAACGTCAGGCTCAGGGAGTTGCCTGGAGAGAGCGTAGCACTAGTCTTTTCCAGCTGCAGTTGTGTGATCTCGGACAAGTCAACGTAGCCCCACTGTTCTTGTCTGTAAAATGTCATTATCACCAGCCCTGTGGATGGCTCAGGGTCCTGTGAGAAACACAATCCCTCCTAATAGGCTGGAGCCTCACAACACCTCACAGCCAATCCCAGGAAATGATGAGTTTTGAAAGCAGTAATATGCCAAGTAAACGTAAGGAGATATTTCGATTGCCGCTGCTGCTACTGTTTGTATACTAATTACCGTTCTAGGGTGACTGACTACAGGATTTTCATGATGTCCTTTCAGAAGAGCCAGAATCTAAATCCCTTTTCTCCCTGGCCTAGTTTTTGGTGTGATTTCTCTGGTGGATGACACGGTTCTCACTCCTCCAGTGTAACCAGAATATTGGAAGGGAGTTGTTCCAGGCAGCAATCCAAGTTGGTCCTTGTCTGAATGGCATGTAGGTGTGTGTACATAAGCCTTGAATTGAAGAGGAGGAAACAGAGCTTTCCGAGCATCTGCTGCCTACAGCAGGCTGTGTCCACCGAAGTTTCTGCACATTGATGCCACTTCATTTCAATGAAAGTCCTGTGCGGCATCCTGCATGGCCGAGACCAGCTCTCACAGTTGCCAGCACGCTGCCATCAAGGAGAGGATCCCAGAGTTTCTAAAGCAACCAGTAAGGGCAGCAACAAAGGTGAGCACATCCCCTATTGTTCCATGGCGTTTGGGTTGACTGCTTTCCTATTCTCCACATTTATGAAGAATTTTGAACCCTGTGGTCTTGATTTCTTGCAGGTTCTCTGAGGTGTCTTATAAGGGTATCAGAGGTAATACCCAGGGATAAGGCTGCTGTGGTCTAATGCACCTGCTGAAGGCAGTGTTCAGATGGGCCCTTTGGGAATTACGTGCCAGGTCAGGAGGGCTGATGCTGATGTTGGCTGATTACATGTTGGCTGCAGTGGACAGCCTTACTTTGAACAGTGCAGAAGATGCATTTAGGGTTTCTTCTGTGTATATTGCTTTACACTCCCTCCTTCCCTGCTGTTTTGAGCTCTTTCCCTCAGTCTTCCCTCCCCATAGGAAATATTGTTCTTTCTGTTTGCTTATCTAAGTACAATGTCTAGGTTCAGGCCTAGACTCCTCTGTGGGACCAGTCTATTCCTCGTGGCCCATTTGTCCAGAAATAGCTCATGTTTGTCCTTTTGCGCAGGCCCCAAGCTGAGATCAGTCTCAAGTTCTGACCTCATCATCTCTTGTCTAAGCCAACTGGATGGATTCTCTTGTCAATTCAACCTCTTCTCATTTCCAGCTCTTTTCCTAAGCATCCCTTGCCTTTTCTGTCTCCTTACTTCCCAATATATTGGCAGTCTGTTTTTCTCCTTTCTGTTTTCGTATTTATTGTTTTCTGTTAGGACAATTATATTCATGTTGCACTGGGTTTGTTAGACGTTGCCTAGACAGTGGTGAACGGGTCAGTCTTGGTCCTGCCCCGCTGAAGTCAGATATGCAACAAACCATTGCACACATAAATACTTAGACATTATGTTGAGTGCTATCAAAGAAAAGACAGGATATAGTAAACAAAACAAGAAGAAAGCCTAATGTAGATTTGTAGGGTCAGAGAAAGCCTCTCCAAAGCAATAAGATCCAGCTAAGGGAATGAATGTTCAAAGACCCTGAAGCAGAAGAGCAATTGACATGTGCACATAGATGAATAAAGCCAGTATGGCTGGCTCATAGCATGTGGAGGAGAGAAGTGTGAAGGTGAAACTATGAAGAATGCCAAGGCCAGGTTGTATAAGGCCCTGAAATTCCTGGTGAAGATAGCAGGTTTGATTCCAAAGGCAATGAGAAGCCATTACAGATTTTACTCAGAGGAGTGACGTGTTCAATAATATCTGAGAGGAAGTAGACTACAATATGCATTCTGTCAGTTGAATCCTAGCTCTGCCACTTACAAGCTGTGCAACCTTGGACAAGTTACTCAATCTCTCTGTACTTCCATTTATTCATCTCTAAAAAGCAAAATGATAATACTTCAAAGGTTGTAGTTCTGTAAGTTAATAGATATAATGTTCTTTCTAAAGTGTCCCTCTTGTAGAAAGTGTTGTATAAATGTTAGATGATAATGATGATGATGACAATGATGATGGTGACAACAATGAAATTTCAAAGAGATCTCAGTATCTGCTGTGTGGACGTGAGATTGTAAAGGCAGGTGTCTCGGGGAAGAGAGGAAGTGAGGAGACTAACTAAGGGGAAGTTCTTTCACTGGTCCTGGAGACAGATGATATTGTTCTACATTGGGGTGGCAGTGATGGGAATGGAGAGAGAGAAATGCATTGATTAGAAATATATTTGGCAGACAGAATTAATAGACTTGAGGATGGATTAGGTGTGAGGATGAGGATGAGGGAGGTGTCAAGGATTATTTCCAAGTTTCTGGCAAGATTAACCAGATGGATGGAGGCACCATTTCCTGGAGGAAGAGTAGATTTCAGAGAAAAAAGCAAGAGCTCAGTTTGGGACATATTAAGCTAGAGATGCCTTGGAAATCTTTAAGTGGAAATGTGAAGGAGCTTGTTGGATATACAGGTTTGGAGCGCAGAAAGAGTTCTGGGCTAGAGAAGCACGTTTGGGTTTTCAGCAAGGAGACTGGATTGGATAAGTTCACTTAAGATAAGAATATAATCAGAAGACAAGAGGGCCCAGGATTAAGTTCTAATGACCTTTAACATTTGGGAGTCCTGCAAAGGGTAAGGACCTTCTCTGGCCAACTGTCAGGAGGCACATAATGAAGTATGACCAGGGACTGTAGAAAGGCAGCCCCGTGCTTGCACTTCAGAGTACTGTTTCTCCCATCAGCTGACCTGATCCTCACGATGACCCTGTTGGTTAGACCAGTCGAGATTATTCTCCCCATTTTACACATAGAATCCGGCTGGGTGATTTGCCCTCAGTAAAAACTGGATTGTTTGTAGAAAGTATTGGTAAAGTGCTTTTTGTTTACAACCAAAAGGATTCTCATCCTTTGTTTATTATTCATAAAATAAATTCTGTAATATGTCCAGTCATTAACTAGGTGCATGTTTTTGTTTCAGGTAAAGAAATGTAGGCTCAGAGAAGTTGCTCACACTCATACAGCCAGTCAAACAATTAGTATTTTTATGGCTAATGCTTATGTTGAATTTGGGTGCAATCTGTTGATAGTATAATGTATGCTGGAGTAAATACCCCTAGTTACCAGAGAATATTGGAGGCTTATTTTAGTCTCGATCACTGGTTCTTTAGTCTAGGTCACTGGTCCTCAGACCAGCATCATCAGCATCACCTGGGAACTTCTTGGAAATGCACATTCCCAGACCCCACCCAGACCTCCTGAATCAGAAACTCTGGGGTGAGGCCCAGCAACCTGGATTCAGCAAGCCTTCCAGGTGATTCTGTTGCTTGCTGACACTGGAGACGAGACTAGTCTAGACTAGATGAACTTCCACTCTGCACGCTCCATGCTGTCCTCCCCTCCACAGACCCAGTCTCCCACCGAACAACCCCAGCACACTCTGAGGAGCTCAGATTTTAAAAGGCTTTAAAACTCATCTGTGTAACTCTCAGTGATGGGGAGCCACTTTTGAAGACTGATAAGCAAGTAGTGTTTATATATAAGAAGTGAAATATATTCAGTTCTGCAGACACTGCTTGTGTACCTACTGAATGCATGTCTGATGACTGGGTAAAGAAACACCTGCAGGTTAAAACCTAAGTCCACAAATTCTAGCCCCTAAATCTGTGTTGTGATAATTGCCTGCTCCTTGATGTAGCTTTCTCATAGTGATCTCATAGTCCTTCTAAAATATTAATACTCCTGAGAGGCACAAGAGGTAAATGTTATTATCCTTACCTTCCAGGTGGGTAAGAAGGGGTAAAGGGAATTGCACTGGGAAAGACCAGATGTCAGAATCAAAGCTACTCATTTTCTTCAGAAGTGACAGTGAGATTGCTTATTTTATTTGAATTATCCAAAAGATATCTACAGCTTTAATATCATTATCCCATTTCTTTTCATTTTACTTATTACCTTAGATTTGTACTATTGTGTGCAATTTTAAATTAATTATTATACTCTAAAGCCTCATTTTGGTTAGCACTTTAATTATGAAGTCATTTTAGCTTTTAGATGAGTTACAGCTGAAGGTAATGAGCAGTATTTACTTTCATTAATGACAATTTTCATTACTCTTCCCTTGCACGATAACCACATAGAGAAAGCTTTCAAAGCTAGAGGAAAAGTCTAATAAAGGGAAAATTCTTCAGCCTTGCTGGTCTCTTACAAAGCAGATGGAGACGGAGGGGATGGATCGTGACCTGATGGAGGATGGGAGGTTCATTTTATCTCATATTGTCTCTGGTGTTTCCATTCTATTCTCTCGTCTGTGTGAGCAGCAGTTGCCACCCCCAAACCAGAGTTCATTCAGACATGGAAAGTGGAGCATGGAACCCCGTGTTCACACAACTCCCAACTCCCTGGACAGAATGGTTTTTAAAATTTTGATCAACCCACTCTGTGCTTCGTTTATATGATCAAGGACAGCTGGCCATATGGGAAATTTAGACCTGAGGTCCTCACCCTGAGGCACAGATCAGAATCATCTTTGGAACTTTTCCGCAAGAGGTACCTGCCTGCCTCGCACTCCATGGGAGAAGCCTAAATCCTGGAGATCGGAGGCAAGTCCTAGGCTTGAGTGTGCTTATAAAGCAGCAGTGTGGCCCTGCGGCACAGAGCTGGTCACCCAGAATAGTGATAGGACCTTTCTTTTTCTCCTTTAAAAGATATTTTGTATTGTGTAGATAATTTTGGTTGCTTGTTATATATTTAATAGGGAATATTACATTGTATCTGGTTTTCATTGTTACTATTTATTTGTATGTTTTAAATGAGAAAAGTAGGTATATTTGCTGCTATTTTATGGAAACGTTTCTGTCAAGTTTCTCTTTCTCTAGGCTTTTCCTCTTACTTCAAGCCAGGACAAGCGTTGTGGAATGGAACCATGTCTGTGGGGGTGAAAAGCATGGACACAGAGACAGTCCTCTGTTAAAAGCCTGGTTCTGCCGCTTACTAGCTGGTGAGACTGAGAATGTGCTTGACCTCTCAGGCCCCTCATGCGTTAAATGGAGCTAATAAGAGCCCCTGTCCCGGGCTGCTCTGAGAAGTAAATGAATTAAATACTTGTGAATTGCGCTGATCAGTTCTTGGCATACAGAGAGTCAAAATGGGTCCTTTGTTGCTGTGTGGTGGTCAGCATTATGACATCAGCATCAATTATCATTATTTATGACAAGGCTACGTGGACTCAAATCAGTTTCTTTTAACACAATATAAGAAGAAATTATTTTCTAAGCAGTGGAATTATGTGTGCATGATGTTAAGGAGAGCGTGTAACCCACTTAAAAGAAAATAAACTTTTAAAAGAAATTATCATTGTGGAAATAAACAACGAACTGAATGAGAGCAGACAAAGGCTGTTTATTCAGAGGTTGTAGCAAGGGAGTAGCCACTGTCACTTGCGTTTGGTGCAGACTCAGCGCAGGCAGCGGAGTGGGAACGCTGTATAGTGGAGAAAGGGGAGGATCCAGGATGGAGGCCGTTGGCCTGGGAGGTGGGGGGTGGAGACGGGCTGACTAGAAGTGGAGCATCCTGTGCATTTGTTTAGGGGTGCATATTTGGCTTTCTCTGGTTGGAAGCAGGGGCAAAAATTAGGGAAGCTCCCGGTTATTAATCTAGTCCTGGCCATTTGGGGCCAATTGTTCCAGGGGTTATTATTTGGCTTCCTGGGTTGTTGGTAGAGATACCACTTTGCCTTCTTATACGTCTGACTCCCAGCACCTTGGATCCCTGGGCTGGTTACTGTAGATAATAGGTTGGTTTCCTGGGCAGGTTGCTGCAGGTTATGGGTCAGAGTTCTATTTTTATATATGGTCTGAACATTCAGTCTCCCATCATATTCATCATTAGTATGCAAATGATTATTGCTTCACAAGCCTATCTGATCATTAAATCAGAGTGGCTAAAACTTCTATTTAGAAATCCTGTAAGATAAAAATATCCCCTTAAAAGTAATAAAGTTACATTGATTTTTTAAAAACTATTCCTGTAGCAGTTGCTAAATGAATAAATATTACAGATCAAATTGATTTCAGAGCTTATTTTAATGCATGGTGGTCTATCTTCCACTGAGTTTAAAGTTTTACTTAGTTGCAGTTAGATTTTTAACAAATTTAGCTAACAATTCTGTGCTCTTAGAGTGGGGGAGGGATGATAAATTAGATCATTTGAAAGGACTTATTATTAGGAAATAATTTACTAATGCCTTTGGGGAATATTGTACATTTACTTATTTTTTCACCTGGATTTTTGCTTAGAATGTATTTCCATTTTTGTTTAGGATAATTTTATGGTTGAATTGTGTTGCTGGAGAACTCAGGTAGAAAAGAGAACTCCTAAGTGTATTAGTTGATAGGGATTAACTTGTTTAGGCATAAAATTTGGCAAGGAGCAAGTCACCTAGGCAAATCAAGAGTTAATTATTTTAACATGATGATCCATTGTAGAATTGTGACAATGTGTTATTTAAATTTGGCGTCTTGTGTTACAGTTTATTGCCTTTGGGGCATTAGTCTCTCATACATATGACTTAACTCCACTAAGGCAGAAGGTTTGGAATACTGAAAGAGTGAAGAAGTATGTCGTATGGAAGAGTTAGGACTCTGGTCGTCATGATGACAAGCAAGGCCAAGTTTAGTAACTGTTTTCATGCTGTATCCACTAAGCTCTGGATCTCCCAGGCTGGCCCTTTGGCTCTAACTTGCCTCACATGAGAAGAGAAGGACTTTGAGACATCTAGAAATGAAAATGAGATCATAGGGACAAACTCTTCCAAAACTCTGAAGTTGAAGATGAATTAATTGGAACCCAAAGGGCTGTATTGACCCTTCCGAGTACAAACAGTGAGCTAAAAGCAGATCCAAAAGTAGAATTTAGGTGTCTGCTCGAGCAGTTATGCCTCCCTAAAAGTAATGAAAATACAACCAAACAGTCTATATATATTAACATATGATACACACACATGCATATGCACACAATATGTGCGTATAGTGTAGTAAATATTTGTGCACACAGATATTAAGCAATGAAATTATCCCCTTGACGCTTTGCTTATCCTGCCTATTGTTATGAAGAAGAGGAGAGAAGCATTTTTCCCTGACCTTAATGGAAAGAGTTTTCAGGAGAAAGCACTCCTGTTTTTCTCAGGAGAAGTTAGGGCAGAGCTTGGCACGCCATTTTCTCTGTATGTCTCCTGAATCTCACTAGTAACCAAAAAAGAAAAAGAGAAGAGTGGAGAAGCCAAAACCATGATCTCATGTTTAAATGATGTCACTTCTTAGTATCATTAAATGCCTTTCCAGAATTAGCATTTCTCTGGCCAAGGCTACTCTCATTGCTGAGCGCTGACTTTACTAAGAAACATCCATTCTGCAGCAAAGAGGAAAGATTGAACCTGTGAGAACAGCAGAAAAGTTGGCCCACATTAGCATAATCCATCTCCATTGGATGTAGGGAGATGCCATGAGAGGGACTGATGGACTGGCCTGGGCGCCAATGTGCAGAGCAGTCTCCATGGAAACCCAGTTGGCAACAGTGAAGGATGACTTTGCAAGGAGACACACCTGCAGCTCTTAAGTCTCAGCGTATTTACTGCCTCCCCCTCACTTCATTCACATCTTTTTATTAAATGAGTCGATTTGTCACCACAGACTCTCTCAGATAGCAGCCCAAGGTTCTGATCTAAGGGAAAAATAAAACTTCCATTTCAAAAATTTGCAAAGACTTGGAGTAATACAGAGCTGCTGCAGATGAAACTAAAGATGTGACAGCCCTCTCTGAATTGAATGCCTTAATTATTCTGGCTCTTCCTTCTTTGAATAAAATACAGCAGAAGCAGCAAGCTATCTTGACTATTTCTGTACCTTAAGTCAGTGATAGAAGAAACTGTTGGACACTTTAGTTGTGTGTCTGTGGTCTCTGGGGTGTGTTAAATTTCTACTGAGGTCTGGTTTAAAAGTTTATTTAATGTAAAGATTATTTTCCTGCTGGTTCAAAACAGTTTCCCGAATACCTTCTCTTTTGTAAAGCCTTCCTATATTGTGTTCTGAAGAAATAACTATTGTGCTTGCCCAGACCATTCTGGACGGAAAGAGCCCATGGTACTTTCCCAGGCATTCTCGGGCACTATTTTGATGTTAACTTCTAAAATGGTCCTCACTAGTATATAGTACCTGATAAGCTGCCTCATATCTGTAATGGAAGGGATCAAGCATAAATAAATAAATGGAAATATATATTTTTATAAATAGGTAAAGCTGTTATCCTTCAAAGTATTTTTTTACAACTTGTATATATAATTTTTCCCAGTGAGTCTTTGTTTACAAGCCCCTGTAGTCAGGAATTTAGAGCACATAGACTAGGTGTATCTTTCCTTGTTCACTAGCTAAGAGAACATCATTTGCAATTAGCTAGTTGTTAAGAGTTTCCAACTTAAATGAATGAGTTGGTCCAGCCCCTCCCGTATTTGCTGGCACGTGGTGGAGACCAGATGAGCACATACATACTCACACTCCCGATCCCCTCTTACACATGGACCTGGACTGTCCATCGATTTTCATAAAAGTCTACCTCCTGATGGTCTGATCCCTCTCAGACTCGTCCTGAGTCTATTCAAATTTGGGTACTAATGAATTTGTGGGGGGAGACTAATGATTTTTAATCCATATTTTTCCTGTCATTCACTTGGAAAAAAATCCCACTGGATGAAGCACTGGTCATAGCCATTTTTCCAAAGGGAATTGAAAGGGGCATTCAGCAAAAAAAAAAAAAAAAAAAAAAAAAAAAAAAAAAATCTGAAAGGGAGGGAAACAACCCACTATTAATGTACTAGAGTGAAAGCCCTTGAATGTCCCATCAAAAAGCCTCTGTCCTTGGTCTTCCTACTTCTGGCACCTGCTGATCCTACGTAAAACCCTCGCATTCATTAGAGCCAGGAAATGCCTCTCAGTGTCTTGCATCCAGTGGGGCAGAGATCTTCACTGCTAATTAACGTGGCAAATTACAGTGAGCAAATGGGCTCACGTCCACGGTACAGAAGGTCAGGAGAAGCGCATGCCCCTCTGTTGTTTACCGAGCCCCTCAGTGTTTAAGGCCTTTCTCGTGAGTGTTGTGATGACGGGTTTGGATATTAGAAGCATTTGGACCCTTCTCTTGGGAAACACACACACACACACAACATTTTCCTCACACAACGGATGATCTACACCAGAATCAGAGCCGCAGTTACTGAATATTAAATTAAACTCCAAAAAAAAAAAAAAAAGGTAGCAGAAGAAAGGAAAGTGGGCATGCATGAAAACAAGCTGAAAAGGTTAAGAGCAAAAGGAGATCGTAGAACAGTTTCGGTCTGTTTGGAATGGATTAATCAGACCATTAAACAAATCTTTTAATCCAAAGTATCCCTTTCATTTCTGTACCCTATAAAACAAAGTGATGGAGAGTTGATGGCAGAATCTGCCATTGCTCCTTATTTGTATTACACAGACTGGCCTCATTAACATTCCGCTGCAGTCAGAGACCACACATTCAGGCTGAAAGCTGGAGCAGGGAAGGCTGGGGGCCCTGAGGTCTCTCCTGGCTTGACATAAACCACCAAGAGCTTTCTTCCTCTTATTTATTTGTTTAATCTATTTATCTATCTATTCTACTCATAACTTGGAGAATGTGATACAATCTCTGAAGAGCTTCCCACCCACTAAAAGGGTACCTAAGGCTATACATTCTAGTTTTTAACCCAGTTTCAGGGAGTGCAGGGGCCCCCTGAAACCCATCTGTGGATTCTGAGGCTAAGGGTAAGGGAAAGCCCATGTCATCCTAATATCCGTACTAATATTATAGGGAAACTTTCTTCAGAGCCTTTCAACAGGACATATATTGTAGCACATTTCAACTTAAAGAAATATACGACCAAGTGCAACTCAGGGTATTACTAGTTGTATATCAGAATTAGAGGAAAAAAGATTCAATTAAATTTATTTCTATTTTTTATCAAAGCGTGCATTGACAGTGAAAGCATTAAGTCTGGGAACTGAGAAGCCGAGATCTAATCCTACTTCTTCCAGCAACTGAGACTATGACTCAGGAAAACTCAATTTCTCTGGGCCTCGATCTTCCAAACTGTGAAATGACTTGGTAGAACTAGATGACCTCAAGGGTCCATTTCAGTTTTCATTTCCACTTTCTTATTTGCTGGTGGTGCCATAGAGAGAGAATTAGGATGATAGTAAAATGGACAAATAAATAAGAGGCACAACAAAAATATACTTACCAGAATGAGACTGTAAAATTCCATAGGAAAACAAGGACGTAAAATGCATCTGATTTTTTCTTGCTGTACGAGTAGTTTTCCTATCTTGATAATGGTTGCTGCTATTTAGTTCCTTGAGGTCGTGATTTGTATTTGATTCCTTTATATATATATTTAATCTCCCATGCCTCTTATGGTAACTACGGCCAAGTCGATGCTCAAGAAATGTTTGTTGATGAATAAATGGATGTCTACAGTGAAAGTGGAGAAGGGTTGAGTGAGCTCCTATGGCAATGTGGGTAGCCTAGGGCAAGCACGCGGACGGCTAAAAGGCCAATTCAGTAGAGTTCTCAGAAATTGCAAGTTTTGGGGAGCTTTTTGATTAATAAAAACAGGGAATGTTTGGTAAGCCGAATGGAAAAGGACACTTTCTGTAAAGCTATAATGACACAACATGCGTTCTCTCCTTGGTTAATCTAATCACATCTACATTTCAATGCGACTGCAGTCCTGTGAATCTTGTGAATTATTGTCGGTCAGCCTTCCAGGAGAACACAAACCTCTCTCTTCTTTCAGGAAACAAAGAGGGTGGTTGGCTTAGGTCTCTCCTGGAAGTTACTGCTGCTTATCCCAATCCAGGGAAGAGGAATGCCAGATGGAAAGACCAGAGCTTTCTGTCCCTAGAGTAAAAGAGAGAAAAGGTTTATCTCATTACTTGGGAATAAAAGAACTAAGCTAGCTTCAAAGTGATATGCCTTTAAACACCCATCTAGACCAAATTCAAAGAAGGAAGCCCCTCTTCCCAGTTAGTGTGCACCCTTTTCCTCTCCCTCTCCTTCTGTCTCCACCTCCTCTCCCACTCTTTCCTCCCCTTTCCTGAATCTAGCAAGATTAAGTGGCCGATTTATCTCAGCGCTGAATTTTAAAGGGAACAGCTAACTCTGTGATCATATTATTAATATTTATACCCTGTCACTGAACGTTGACAGATTAATTATGCAACATAGTATAAAAATCAGCAGGCAGCGTGGGTGAGCAGTGGCAAAGTTCATATATTAATAACTCAACTGGGTGGCTGGCATGTGCCCTAGAATGGCTGCATGCTCCCAGAGCCCCATGCCCCAGTCCCTCTCAGGTAAACAACGCACTAGCTTTTAGTTCATGCTCCTTATGGTTCAGTGTATCATCTTTTTGAACATCAAAAAGTAATGTTCATTAAGCCTTCTTTGTTTGGCATTCTAGCTAGATCTTTCTGGGAGTTGACCACCTGAGCCAGACAAGTCTGATACAGATCATCATAAATGGGACCCATGTGACTGAGCTGAACCAACTGAGGGTTTATAGTGGACACTTTCTGGACTGAGCTGTCAACTAATGGGGCTCCTTTTCTTGGAATATAAATAATCTGTGATTGATTGGTGAATACTTTTGGTTATAATGCTCTGCTGGTTACTTAAGAAGTACAACAAAGTGAATAAAGAGGGTCCCAATCCTTAGGGAGCTTTTGATTTAGTTGGGGAAATCAAGGCTTCAATTTAGCAAAAGAGCATGGTCAAGGGTAATGTGAGAAGTCTTCCCAACTTTGCAACTAATTATTGTTCTATAAATTCTAAATTATTGTTCTATAAGTTACTTTGGCTCTCTGGACCTCAGATTCCTTTGGTGATGATGAGGCTCTTATAGAGTTAAATTCTACGGGACTCAGTAGAGTGCCATAAGGAACAGACTTATTTTGCTGTCACAGACCTGGGATCCAGGGCTGGCAAATAGCGATTTGAGCTTGGGAAACTTACATAACCTTTCTTAGCCACAGTCTTTGTTTGTGAAATGGAATGATAACACCACCAGGGTTTATTATATAGGTAGTATATGTATACATAAAGTGCTTAAGCGTGATGTTAATAGCTATACCATAAAATGCAAATAACAGTATAAGAGATGTTCTTGAAAGAAATGAAATGCATTGAGGTCACCTGACAGCCTCTACTGTCTTAGATTTTGCTTTGTATTTCTCTTCTGCCCGGCCTGAGTTAATTGATATACTTATAAGAGCAGCATTCTGTGGTTGAATATGTGGCCGGCAACATATTCATTTCTGCCATGAATCATGTGGTGCAGCCAGCCTCCCCTATTATATCTCACCATGGAACCATGTACTGGCACTCCTTGAAAAAGGCCAAGTCGCTCTACGGTATTCCATGAGCCTCTGCAGGACGCACAAGGCCCAGCATCAGGAGCATTTCGATAAATGCTGATTGAGAAGCAGTAGCACCAACATTGATAGAAATCTTAGTGGCAGGATGGCTCTGCACATACCAGAGGAGGTTCTGCAGTGGCACTTGACTGGTGGCCTGCTCTGGAGAGTGGTGATGCTGTCTCAGAGTGCCAGGGATGCTTGGGCGACCCACGGTACATGTGTACAGTTTGTCATTATTCCTCTCTGTGAGTTTGTATGTGTGTGTTTGGAGGTTATTGAAGGAAGATGAATAGATAATTCTGCAGACGTTCACTTGAACCAATCAGTTATCAGGTCACATAACAAAAAGCTGTTGCAATCACAACACATCAAATCAATTCTGGGAGTGATATACCTTATAATCACGCAATGTAAATAATCAAACCCAATAAGCAAGCAAACCTTCAATGTCATCAAGCAAAACTCCAAATACAAGTAGCTCTGATAGCCTTAAATCAGCTCTTTAACTCTTGTGCTCCAGCTACAGTAGCCATCGATGTGCTTTCCAAGCCTAGCTGAGTAATTTTGCATCCAGAAAGATGCTGCTCCAGTTAACAATTTACCTTCACTTGTAAATTGACTGATTAACCGTTTAGAAATATTCCAAGATCATCTGTGAATTAGAAGAGAATAATACCAATTGTACGTATAAAGGGAACGGCTCTCATATTCATTCTGATGATAGCCATTCCTGGGTGTTCCCCTGTGCCAGAAACCACGTGAGTGAGGCTGGATTGGGGGAAACATAAGAAATACAGGATATGGCCCCTGCCCTCAAAGTGAATTGGGATAAATGACAGGCCAGCAGCAAATAAAAAAATACAGCTTGGTAAAAACAGGAATTTGTTAACCGCCTCCTGTGTGTCTGTCCCTGACGATGTGCACAGTCCTGGGGGCAGGGAAAATGACAATCCTTGTACTAAAGGATTCACAGTCTGTGGGGAGATCAGACAGTGTAGGACATGGTGAGGGCTATGGGGAAGGGAACGTAAGATGAAGTCTAGGAAAAGGGAAGCCAGTTAATTCTGAATCCCGGAAGTAAATCTCCAGAGAGCTCAAATTTTATGCAGTGTACTTGTGCGACAAATTTCCATTCATAATTTCCCTACCCTTTCGAGTTGTAGGTGGTAAATCTTAATTCCATTTTGGAAGCAGAGAATGAGATTCACCAAGGGCTTGTGGGTGGACATCCCCAGTGAAGGAGAAGTTGCAGAGGGACCTAGGTTTTTCAATTTCCAGTGCAAATGTCCCACCTCATCATCTATTTGATACATTGTCCGTTCTTGTTGGTCAGAGCCTGTAGGATGAAAAGCCACCCTGTAGGTTGATGAAAGGTATTAGGGGAGGTAATTTAGTGCTTTTAAGCCATTAGAATGTCATTTAGTGCATTAGTAATAAATTGATAGAGTTAATAAGAGTGGGGAATTATTTCAGTGTGTGGATCAGAACAGTGGGGAAGAATAGACGAGGCTGCATATTCGGAACTTATCAGCACTGCATTTGTATGTGTCAGATAACCTTCTAGAAGGTGTCTCATTCAAAATGGACCCTAGTACAGCTTAACATGTAGCTTTACTACATATTAGTTCAAAATGACCCACACTATGGGTAAATTTGGCAGCATGACACAGATTTATCCAGACAGGCTGTGTTGTAGGACACAATTTCAGACCAGAAATTTTTGAAAGTCAAATCCCTACTATTCTACTATGACTGCAGACTAGTGGGTGCTGAGAACAGAGCCTTTTCTCGCTTTCTTTTTACAAAGCTCAATTAAAATGTGCATGTGCAATAATATCCCCGTTTAGAGCTCCCTTGGTGATTGATAGAGTGATTTCCAAGTCTGTTTAGTGGAATTGCTTAACCCATTGTGGGATGTGCACAGACGAGGAAGGAGGAGAGGTGATAAGAATGAAAAAGCCAGAGGAAGCAGATTACATCCAGAAGAAAAGAACTGTGAACATGACCTGCAGGAATGAGAGCGGATGGAAATGGGTCGTCTGGATTGTGCACTGTGCCCATTTTCAAAAGGGAAGAAACTTCTAGTATCAGGGTGAAGAACAGTTTTTAATGCAAAGCTCACCATGTGTTTACCAACATGAAGGTTTAATTGTGAGGCAAGAAAATGCCACCATGAGGCTGAGGCTGCTTTTTGTCAGCATCTCCAGGAACCTGCAAATACAGAAGAGGTCCTTTGATAGCCACATTGGCAGCCCACTTGGCTCACTAGATTCCAGCAGGTTAATCTAGTGCTGCCAACCCTCCAGACTGAGGCAATCAGAAGCACTGCTTGATAGAAATAAAATGAAGTGTGGTGGGGAGGAGAAGGAGAGCCTGTGGTTGGTATTTCAGCTACTGGCAAAGCCCTCCTCAAATCAAACCCTCGGCGGAAGGCGGGTATTAGCCTAGTGGCTGAGGGGCACCTGCAATGCTGAGATTAATCCCCTTTTTGTTTTCTTTCGGGTCTATCTAGGCACTGCTGAGTGGGAGAATTTATGTTGGCCTCCTTCCTAGAAGGGAGCTGCAGGCTGAGAAAGAGGATGTATCATCATATGTCACTCCTCAGTGTGCCTCTGTCGCTGTCTGTCTGTCGCTCTGCTGCTCACAAGGTCTCTGCCCCTTCCTGCCAATCAGTTCTGCCTTCCCTCAGCTCCTCTGTGGTTTTTGTTTCTGTGCCCTGAATTCTTACCTCCTGTCAGAGCAAGGCAACCACAGTCTCTGATAACAGAGCCCCAAAAGGTGTCTCTCTTCCTTTCTCCAATGCAAGTCAGGTCAGACTTTCAAGACAGGCATTAAGTGTCCAAAGGGGAACTAAGCTGGGCTTTGATCACACTCCTGCTTTGAGCCCAGAGACTGCCCAGGTTGTGTGGATATCTTTTGCAAATTAGCTAATGCTGTGGGAAATATCCCCAGGGGGTCATTTTGAAATGTAGAGCAACCAGATCTCTCAGAGTGGCCTTCGATGTTTTTATTTAAGCAGTGGCGTAATTTGGGGGGAAATAAAATGTAACTTACAATGTTGATATGTAAAACAAATAGAAGTGGATGAGATCTGCTTGTGAGGGGTGGGAAGGAGGTTAGGGGAGGCCTGGAGTCAGCCCAGTGAGCTGCTCTGCCTCCGTACCCTGGGGCCGCCACACATACTCCACGGTGCAGGTGGTCCTGTCAGCAAGCCCTGCTCCCTAGCACGGGGCTGTGACATCCCACAGGAAGGGGTGCCTTTCTTACATTCACTTTCATACATTCTGAATGTAAGAAATGGTCTAGCAGAGGCTGTGCCTGGCTCCTGAAAGGCACATTTGTTCTCCTAGGACTCTTGGAGTCACATGTCCTGAGGTAGGGTCCTACTAGATCTTCACAAAGGAGCTGCTCTCTCTGCTGGTATTTATCTATTAGTCACCATGATGTGCCAGGCACCATTTTGCTGAGTGTTTTTTACATGTATTTTCTGGGCAGGTCATAAGTAGGGTACAATTTTGAAACTCAGAGCTTGAATAGCTAAGTTCTTACTATTCCAGAGAAGAGTTTTGGCAAAAATAGTAGCTGCTAGTTATTAGTTCTTCCTCTTCTTGATATTTCAGGTGGCAGAAAAGATGAGTTGATCACATTATCATCTTTCCCAGTAATTCATCTCACAGCAATGCAAATAGTGGATGCAATTTTGACCTAAGAATCCATATTTTGGGAAATAGCATTTATCCTACAATGGCCATGCCCCAGGTGGAGTTCTGGCTTTGGGCTGTGTGGCTCAAATCCAGAAAACAGAGGGGAACTGTTCCTGGCTCATGCGCGAGCTGCTTCAACATCCTGCCTAACTGAGCGCAGCTATGCCTCATTTACAAGAAGAGGCAGTGTTGATCCCGTCTCATGTGGTGTTAAATAGTGGGGAGATGTAACCCTTCTTTCCTAACAGCACCAAACTCCTTCCTGAGGAGAGTCACCTTGAGGAGACATGGCTTCTTGTGAAGAATCACTGTCTGCGTAATTAAGTCAGAGAACCATAAAACGGAACTCTGAGTTAACATTCTGTGTGTTTTCATTGACTGACTTAACTCTGTGGCTTTTTGAAGAACTACATCTCCTCTTTGTTATTGTTAACTGATGACGTCTCACAAACTTGCTGGGGAACAGGACACACGGACAGCGCTGTGTGCGTGAACGATGCTGTACACACATGTGTAGATGATATTGTGTTCACTGGGAATTGTAGTGGGGAGTCTAGGGAGGCTCGACATAAAGAAGGAATAATGATAACGGGGTTAATTGCTCATCTTCCACTTCTCACCTGTTCCCCTTTCCGCCTTCAGAGTCCATAGTGAGAACCACTGTATGTTTAACTGTATTTCTTCTGCTGAATAATCGGCTAATTGATTTATTACAGGCGTGGCCTTTCTGCTCTTTGTTCCTTAGCATCCTGCAGTGAATTTTGTTACCTTCTCGGCCCTGTTTATTGCATCCCCATCGTGCAAGTAACTGGAAACTTGGCACTAAGCAGAT
Source organism: Tapirus indicus (assembly GCA_031878705.1). Classification (NCBI taxonomy): domain Eukaryota; kingdom Metazoa; phylum Chordata; class Mammalia; order Perissodactyla; family Tapiridae; genus Tapirus; species Tapirus indicus. The sequence goes on along the minus strand of CM062924.1, from coordinate 81,570,604 downwards.
GGGAAAAAATGCGTTCTATAGATATCAAGACTTAGTGGTTAAATGCCGGTCTCTTCTGAGGTGGATGGCTCCCAAGACCCTGATGCTTTTTGAAATATGCTCTAAATAACCTATTTTTCCATGTGAACACGAGGCTCAGTGGATGAAGGTTATTTTCAAGTAGCCCTCAAGGTTAAAGTTGGTTGCTTTTCCAGATGGTTTCTATCTAATGCTTTGGATTATGATATTGAAGCACCCTGTGATCAGAAGTCCTAGTGCCAAGAATAACAAGGAGTGGGAGCCAGGCACAGCGAGGGCTGCTGCTGGGAGGGCATGCGGAGATGTAAGGGTCAAGGCCAGACCATATGGTCTATCAAGCCCCTGCTGCAGCAACCCCGGGAAATACAGATCCACTCACTGAACTGCTCATCATCTCTGTTTCCTATTACATCCGTCACAGGACCCTCTGAGTCCCCCGTCCCCAACTCCTTCTTCCACTAATTTTTGTCACAGGCTTCTTTCTGCAGTAGCTGGTTCGATTCCAGCTGCCACAGTTTCTAGCAAGCTCCTCAGGAACTTGTTTAGAATGACCACCTGGTTGAATGGTATAACAAAGCGGAGAGGGGTCTTAGGTCAGAGTCAGGGGTGAGATATTGTATTTAGCTTAACATGATAGTGGGTGCTTTGGACACCAGGGCCTCAGCTACCCTGGCAGGAAAATCTGGTGTGAAGTAGTTCGCCAATGAAAAGCTTACCGTTTCTAGGTGTTTGGCAAGTAAACGTGGGCCCTAACCTGGACCCTAGAGCTGGACCCTAAACCTGTTCCCTTCAATTTCAATATGGGGAAGTTGAGGACAGATCCCTTGAGGGAGTATTTCAGTAATAGAGAGATATTTCAGTATCTGTTTCTTGTCTTTCTTCTTTCTTCCTTTTTTCCATATTCTGAAGGCAGTTACTGCAGCATGAAACTAACTGACTTGCAGTACTTGCTTTCTTTTCAGCAAGGCTATACTAAGGCCGTGTGCATTCAATAAAACACAAGTTCCACAAAGGCAAGAATTTATATGTGTTTCGTACTGCAGTATCTCCAGCATCTAAAATAGTGCTTGGGATATAGAGAGTGCTCAGTAATATCTGCTGATATCTGAATGACTGCCTAATTTTTGATAATAAAAGCTGAAATTCTGAACCGTTTCCTTTCTCTAATACTCTCCAAAAAATCAAATCGGACGGATGTTGCTTCAAAATCATTTAAAACTGTTGTCATATCCTTCCTTTCCCAGAGTCACTCTCAACAGCCCACCTGCCCAGGGTTGACACATTTATTTTGGTCTTTTCCCTGTTTTCAATTTGCAAACTTCTTAGAATGACATCAGGAGACACTGTTGTGTTTACATGGGCAGGTTTCAATAGACTGGAATCTTGTAAATTTCCATAACCCATATTCCACTTATTTCCTTTCTCTGTAGATGGTGGGGAAGTGGGATGAAAGTTACATCTGTCCCTGGCATAGGGACAAGATAAGAGGGCATCCAGCACTTTGACCTGTAACTATCACAGTCAGTTTTGGTGTTTGCACATTATATTTGGATGTACATGTATGTATACTTTCATCCTGTTTGTTTCCCTCTTTTTATGTTGAAGACTTCTATTGCTTGGTCATACTACTCAACTTTAATGTCCAAAAGCAACATCTCCTTAGCGGGTAGGGGGCAGATATTGAATGAGAATTCCATCTTGGCGATGAGTAGTGGGTCCTCACCATGGGAGGGTGCCACAGCCCTGGGCCGAAGAGGGTATTTTCTCCTGTTGACAGAGTGCGGTTCTAGCATAAAATAACCACTTCTTGCCACTCCAGTCACAAACTCTGGTTGTGTAGACGTCTGGATGTTTTCCTTTATGAAAACCACTCAGCATATTTATCACTTCTTTCATTGCAGACCCCAATAACGCAGTGGGAAGACCCAATACCCGACGCACCCCCCTTCCTATTCGCAGCAGCACAGCAGCCACCACAAACCCACTCAGCAGAACGGACTCTTCACCCGAGGGAGCACTTATGAGGCTGACCTTAAAGAGCAATTTCAGTCAGGAGTAGAGAAGCTCAATTGTTCATAAACCTGACATTTATTACTTGGAGATTCTTTCTCTACAGTACAAGCTGCTCTTTATAATTTTATCAAATAAAGTGCTCCTCTCACCAGTGCCCGATTTCTCCTCCGGACTTCCTCCCACCTCTCGCTGCTCCCACCTACCTGCATGGGGCAGTGATATAAAACTCAGGTACCGTCACCCAGAAAACCAGGACTCCTTGCTGAGGGCCAGGCTGGCGTCCAGAGCAGAGGATGTGACTCCTGTTCCCTCCTTTTATTTAGGCAGCATTTAGTGAGAGAGGATAGATAGTGATGATTTTCTTGAAACGCATCTGGCATTTTCTAGGTTGCCACGTCAGACTGAACATAGAGGCAATCTATTTATTATAAACATTGCAAGCCCCCAAATGATTAACAAATGGTAGCAACGCACATTAGTTGTTTCCCAGGTTGAAGAATAAGAAGACTCACTATAAATCTATGTAGTTATATTATTTTATTTAACAGATCCTCAAATTGTAGTGATCTCAATGCTTCCCGTCTTGATTTAATTGAAATCATATTTTGCGTCGTGGGTAGGCTAGTGGTCTGGAGGCAGGAGGAGGGGTTGAATGGATCACACCATATCCTACTACATATTAGTCAATAGTATCATATGTAGAGGGAGAGAAATGGGGGCAAGTCCTTCCCCAATTCTGAATCACAGGTGGTCTGTTACATAATCTAAAACTGTGGAAGAGAAGCTGTACAGAACTGGGGTAGTCCAGCCCATTTATAATCTCAAATAGGAAGAGCAGGTGGATTGTTATCAGAAGAAGCTATGTACAGTGGTGATTCATAAACGATGATCTAGAAACATTGTAAATATACCAAAAGTCATTTGACTTTTGACAATCAAAGCCTTTTCTTTGAGAATGAATTGGCTGACTGAAAATTGGTGTCTTCTTGCCTCGACAATATTCATAAGGCCTTACTCATGATTTCTAATTTGGATTTCTTTAAAGCTGGGCATGAGGGTGAAGGTTCTTGTGACACAATCTGAGTACAAAACACTTCTATACTTGTATGCTTTTTCCTGTAATCTATTACAGTTTGTTCCCACATCTAATTCAACTGCAGGTTTTTTACCACTTGCTTTTATTTAATCTTTTCAAAATATTCTACTTAGTTTTCACAGAAACAGCAATTCTCTTTTCACATTCATATTGTATCAGTTTATGAAGAATTTAGGTGAATTATATAATTATATGAAAAAGTACCTTTGGTAAGAACAGATTTTGGAAAAGACACAACCGATTCTTGGTAAGCACACGGCTCAGCTAGTGAGTGCTTTAGTGCCTGGGTGATCCAAAGGGAGAGGAGGGGCACAGAACGGGAATTCAGCTTGCCCTGGACCTCAGACAGAATGACTGACAGTGAGAATGGAGAATGCCAGTTAACTCAGCACACCAGTTAAGTGGAAGTTAGGCAGAAATTGGTTCAGAGAGCCTTTAGCGCATGCTTCACTTGGACTCCGGGTTTCTGAAGTTATGTGCTACTACTGGTTATTGACCTCAGACAGGTCACATAACCTCTCTGAGCTTCAGCTTATTCAAGTGTAAAATGAGGGTGCCACTGACTAGCTTGTGTGAGGATGCGCGCGCACACACACACACAATCTGGGGTTTTTTAGAGAAGATCAAATAAACTACTATGTACAGTTGCTCTGGTAACGGGAAATACTCTACAAATATAAAGTTTTTAACTTTTACTTTGAAATAATTTCAAACTTACAGAAAAACCGCAAGAATAGTACAAAACCACTAACCCCTCAAAAGATTTGCCTACTGTTAGTGTTTTGTCACATTTGTTTTATCTTCTCTACAGATGGATGGATGCGTAGATGGATGGATGGATGGATGGATGGATCAATAGATAGACAGAGACAGACAGATAGATAGATAGAATACATATGTGTGTGTATTAATATTTTTCTGACCACTTCAGAGTAAACGGCAGACATCATGCCCCTTTACCCCAATACTTCACTATGTGTTTCCTATAGACAAAGTATCCTCACACAATTATAAAAATTAGAATATTTAACCTTGATACAGTATTACTATTTATTACACAGTTTTTATTCATAGTTATGAAATTTCCCCAGTACTGTCTCTTATAACATATTTTTTCTCCATCCAGGATCCAGTGCAGGATAACACAATGCATTTAAGTTGTCATATCTCTTTAGTCTCCTTAGCTTATCTTTCTCTTCCAAAGCACTGACACTTTTGTAAAGTGTCCCTCAGTTAGGGTTTGTCTGATATGTCATAATGCCTGGCTTCAGGTTATGCAGTTTGGGGCAGGAATATCACATACGTGAGGTGTCTTTCTCTCGTTAGGAGGCACGTGGTGCTGGCGGTCTCATGTTTGGTGGTAACAGTAATCACTGGGTTGAGGTAGTACCCGCCGGGATTTTCCGCTGTAATGTTATTGTTTTTCCCATTGAAATTAGTAAGTAATTTCTGACAAGATATTTTGAGACTATCTTACCCGCCTCAAATTTTACCCACTGGTGTTTCCATCCATTGATAATTCTCACCAAGTCAATTGTTACAAATATAGTTGCAAAGTGGTACTTTTTTTTACATTCCATCATTTTTAATACATTTATTAGTTGGTATTCTGCTGTGTGAAAGAGCTTTCCCTTCCCCATTTCTTTAGTTGTTTGCTTGTTAATTATTAGTGTGGGACTATAAAATTTTATTTATTCAATGGATTATAATCAGTTTATTACTTGTTTTGAATGTTCAAGTCATCCTAGAGTTGGCCAGTTTGCACCCCATCACGCTGGCTTCTGTGTCCTTTTGACATGTCCTCATCATTCTTTGTACTCTTTCTTTCTTTCTGGCACAAGATATTTTAGGCTTGTCTTCTGCTTTCCCTTCCCCAGTCCTGAAGTCAGGCATGTCTCCAAGGAACTATAGTTCTGTTGAGTGGTGTGTGGTATTTAGAAACCAAGATCAGAATACTAGACACGTACTATACTCCCAGGGCTTCATTGTTTCTAGAAAGCAGAAAAAGGGAAATACAAGATATTTTTTTAAATCTCTCTCTGGAATACTTTTCTTCTTTTACAGTTCTACTTTTATACTCATATTCCTCATTGATGAGAAAGATTGTTGTAAATTTGGACTCCATTCCTATCTAAGCCTGGAAAGATCGACTCCACTGTCCTGGTTCTTCCAATGGCTAAGAAGCAAAGACTGTCCGTAGGACTAAACTCATGAGCAAACAGGGTAAGAGGGTGCCTGTGTCAGGAATTATGAGGAGGAACTAAGCAGGGGGTCCTGACGGAAGGTATTTATAAACATTACCAATTCTCATGCCTGGGGTCTATCCGATATCCCAAGTTTAGAACGTTCAAAAGTTCCTGGGAGGAGTCCTCCCTTAGGGAACATTTTGGATAATAAAAACATTATTACTAGATATTAATAATTACAGTTATACTGAAGCTTGTACTCATTGATTGCTTTCTGTTTTATTACTCACATCATCCCTCCTCTTGAAGTCCTGTGACAAGTGAGAACACAAACAAGACTGTGGATGTGAATCAAAGTAGTCATAGCTTTATATCTCTGAAACCCAGGGATACAGTCTTAGGAGATGCACCTTAGGCCTCGTGCCACCTCCATCATATCAGATCCTGTGGCCTTCCTTGGGGAGAAGCTGGGTCAGCAAAGCAATGATTAGGCGTCCTCACTCCTGCTTTCTGAATGGAGGGTTGTGTCCTGCTTCACACCTCATCAAGTGCAGAGGGGAGAGAGTGAGAATGAAAGCCAAGGGGCTTCTGGACCAGCCTTAGAAGGCAGGTGCCAGGCCCTGCCCTAGTGCTGCTGCCTGTGCAGAAGCCCTGGCAGAGCAAGGGAAGTGCTGCCTTGCTAGAATGTGGACTTGTTGGAGCAAGGGGGAACACCAGGCCACATCTGAGCTTAATTGCCCTTTCATGTGGCCTAAGGAATGCCAGGCTCTTATCAATCAGTGAAGTCACTCCTCCTTCATTACGGAGCAGTGAGTGAGAGGTTGGAAAGAGCTGACAGATGTGTTTTTCCCATCCTGCTTTCTTCTGCTAAGTGGAACAGAAGTCCTCTACGGAAATAGGGGTGAAATTAGAGAATAAGTATTTCTCCTACGTACTTACTATATGCCCAATTCTATGATAAGAGCATTCCATGGATGACTTTAATTCTCATGATAATCTTATAAAGTATATATTAATACCTCCATTTTACAGATAGAAAAGTGACTTCTGTAGGTTAAGCCATATCCCATGGCTCATACATAGAAAATAATGTCTACACCCAGGTTTTCTGTCTGCAAAGTATTGTGGTTAATCTTGATGTCACCGGTTTTAGGGAAGTTTTCTTCTCCAGTAGATAGGCTGAGGTAACCCAGTGAGGAAAGGATCAAAAGCTGATCATGTGCTTGTTGGGTTAGGGAAGAAAAGCAATGGTAGGGGTGAGAATGCCTCAAGATAGGAAGTATCAAATGCAGAATTTCACTCACTCTATACATTTTCACTTCTGGTTGGCCCTCAGCACCAGCATATTAATAACAAGTCCTCATTCAGAGCTTATTGCCAAACAGAAGCTGATAAGAGGTATTTCTTTCATTTCCATATGATTTTCTCCTTCTCTCCCTGTGCTGGGAGATCAATGCCTCCTGCTAATCAGCTATCCAGCAGCTTAAAGAACATCTCAAAATACTCATTTTAATTTCCTTTAATAGTGACTGTCATCACCCCTCTGAGTCCTAGACATCTGGAGCCCTGGGCGCCCCCAGCCAGAGCAAGCCCTCTGAGACTGGAAGGTTGTGGGCTCGATATTCACAGCTTGATTTCTTTTACACTGGATTTCTGTGTTTGTGAGCAAAATGAATTCTCTTTGTGGTAGGATGAGAGATGAGAGGGAAAGGAATGGCTCAGCAAGATCCAGGGAGACACCAGCTTACAGTGGCTGTGGTCCTAGAGATGACAGCCTGTTGACTTAGTCAAGCAGTGCTGTGTCAACATGACCCAATGACACTCTCCAGGGCTCTACCACACAACACCTGGGACATTCAAGCAGCATGGTTTCTGTCTGCTTTTCTTCCTTCCCTCTCTTTTTCTGTATTAATCAGACATTTACAACTCATGGCATCAGATGTGGTCTTTATATGTGGCACCAGTACTATCTTCCTACATGTTCCCCCTCCTCTATCTAACTCTGGATTTCTCACTTAAAAGAGTATTTTCATCATAAGAAGACACAGAGCTTAATGGAAAGAGCTCCACTTTTCAAGTTAGGCAGACTTGGGTATAATCCTAACTTCATCACTTATTAGCTGTGATACCTCAGGAAATTATCCTAACTGCTCTGGATCTCAAAGTCCTTCTCCATAAAATGAGGATAGTATTTTCCTTTCAGTGTGGTTGGGTAGATCAAATGAAGTAATAGATGTGAACGCTGTGAATACGTTGTGGCTCTTAGTAGGGTACTCTGTAAATTATAGTTATTTTAATTACCATTGAAATTATTTATGCAATTGCTGATATCTCACTTATCCTATTTTAGGGGTTGATTTTGATCTTCACGAGAGGCATAGACACATTCATTTTATTTCTCGTGCTACCAAGCACGATGCCACATGCATGATACACAATGAACACAGGTGTTTAAAGTGAGTGAGATAGTCTCGTAGGTTTCTCATTAGCACGGAGTGTTAAACAATTGCATTTGGTGGTGATGACACTGATGTTGATGACGATGATGGTGATGATACCATCCACAGTTTATTGTGGAAGGAAATGTAAGCCTGAGAATGTATATGCTCACTGTGCATCTCTTTTCGTCTTGGCTGCTAAGAAACCCAGATTAATTCAGCACTGAAAAACACTAACTCTTTCATTTCAAGTTTCCAGTTATTTCTCATCTTCTAATCATTTCTCCTCTTGTGTCCTTATTATAATGATCCTGCTCAGAGTGTTTTAATATTGGGAGCATCTCTAATATCAAATTATTTCAAGAACTAGATGAGAATGTGCACCCACGTCCACCCGCCCACATATATACATACAAATAGTACCATTGGGATATTGCATTCATTTAATTGATTCGTGCAGTTGACTGTTGAGCCATACAGCCCTCTCCACCATGGTCATGGGGAGTAAGTCATGACTTGCATCTGGACCACAGCATCTGACTGAAACTAAATGTCCCAAGCAGGGCTTCTAACAACCCATTTATAGAATCCCGAAGACAGTTGGTTTCTCAACTGACTGGTTAGACTGAGGACAAGGTGTTCCCTGCATTTGCCTAGCAGCCGGACAGACTTCCATCTCTATGCTGTCTGCCACCCACCGTGGCACAGCTGTACTGTGGCCACCGCACTCTAATTGAAGAGTGGTACATTCCTCATCGGGAATACCTCTGCTCCAGAGATGTATGAATAACTGTAATTGACAGTACCTTATATCTGTGTTGTTGTTTTGTTGTTGGTGGTTGTGGTTTTATTTTAACTGGACAAAGGATTTAGAAAATATTGACACGTTACTGACCAACTGTGTGTCCTAGGACAAATCAATTAACCATTCTATATCTCAGTTTACCTACCTGAAAAAATGGGTAGATTTAGATTTATGTATAATTCTTATTTCATGAATGAATTCATCAGTCATACAAATTATTCTGTCATTTAGGATATATCAAAATCCTTATTTTATATATAAAACATAGTAGCCCAAAAGGCTTTACCTGAAATTACTGTTTTAAAAACCTCTTTTACTTAAGGAATGTAATAACCAAGTGCAATCTATGGTTCTGGAGAGGATCCCAGTTTGAATAATCAAGTGTTTGAGGCAACTGGAGAAATTTGAATATGGATTATTATTAGGTGATGTGAACATTTATTGATTACAATAGGCATGATAACTATATTGTATTTATGTAGAAGCATATCTAGTTTTTAGAGATGCATACAAAATATTTATGGGAGAAATGCTATATGGCTGTAATTTACTTTAAAATATTTCAGGGAAAAATGATGAAGCAAATATGGTAAAATATTAGCAATTGCTAAGGCCACATGATTAGTATAGGAGTGTTCATTGTATTTAGGTTGAACCATATGAAATTGCCTATATTAGACCATTTTTTACCTAAAAAAGTAATTTCATGTGGTCCAACCTTTTACTGGTCTCTAATTTTATTTATTATCTAATGTATTTGAATTTTTTGTTAAAATGACAACAACAAAAAGTTTCTATGTGTCTCTAGGAAAATTCCAGATAGCTTAGCGTGGTACAAAAGACTGCTGGTGGCCTGGTCTCCACTCCCACTTCTCCAGCAGACCTCTTACCCTCCCCCCCATTCCACCCCAGCACACTGTGGATGAAGCTTCGGTTGAACTTTGTCATTTTGAATTGCTTGATTTTCCTAAGCAAGCCAAGTCTTTTCCTGTGTCTGTGCTTAAGGTGTCCCCTTTGCCCAGAACATCACACTTCCACTTACCACTCTGACAGCTACTCACATTTCCACACTCAGCTCGTGGTCACGTTGATTTTGAAGCCATTTCTAAACCTAACCCTCCTGCATTTCTTCCTCTCTTGCCCTCTATCACCTCTAAGCCTCTACCTCCATAGAATTCCCCAGGGTTCATTATGCATCGTTGCATGTATGTGTTTCAAGGCTGCTTTTCCCTCATAGATGAAGTCCCTCGGAGGCAAGTGCAACGCCTTATTAGCCTTTGTATCTTTAGGAAGGGTCACTTCCTGTCCGTGTTCAGGTGGCTGAAGCTAAAGGGATCACTTCCCCCCTGCTCTGTGCCCTGCAGCTGCACAACTGGCTGGCCTTCGCTCAGTAGAGCTGACCCAGAACAGGATCAGACCCTAATGGTGCCTGTTTGTTGAAGGAATATGCAAAGGTCAGGTCCTGACTCCAGCTAGGTCTTCCTTCCACTTACCACTTAACATGGTTCTTTCTTTCCTGCTAGGAAATAAAATTAAAATCAGTAGTCAAAGTGGGGACAAAGCCCAGGAGGACAGAGAGGTAAATGTATAGTCAAAGGCACCTGGGAACTAAATGCTTGTCTTTCTGTATTGTGTCTGTGATATACTAAGACTCGATGGAGATCACCGTGGTGGATTGATAGTTAAGTAGTAGATTTCTTGAGTCCTTCTTCAAGTTTCACTTCCTCTATCGGAGTTTTCACTAATCACACCACCTAAAACAGCTTTACTTCCTGAGACTCAGTGTTGTGTGTGCCAAGTATTTGACTTACTAATATGCTGAGCATTGGTATCCAGTTTCTGTTACTTACTAGACTGTAAGTTCCTTGAAGGCAGGGTTTATAATTTACTAAATTTTATTCCTCACAGTGCCTAGCACAGTGTTTTGTCTAGGGTAGTAATAATAATAAAGATAACAATAGCAGCTACTATTTATATGACACTTCTATATCGCAGGTACCCTTGTTAACATTTTATAACATTTTATATGTATTAGTTCATTTAATCTTCCTGGGTCAGTCACTATTACCAGCTACATTTTACAGATGAGAATATTAAGAGGGGGGGAAAAGAAGTTTAGTAACTTCTCCAAAATTATTATTCAGTTAGAAAGAGGTAGAGGTGGGATTAAAAACCAGACAGATTTATTAAATGTGTGTGTGTGTGTGTGTGTGTGTGTGTGTGTATATATATATATATATATATATATATATGAACAGTTTTTATGTACCCTTGAAATTAAATTTATATTGGCCAAATAAGGAAATGAATGAAGACAATTATATTTTCAACACCACTCTCCTCATGTATTGTTCTGCATCTCTCATAATATTCAGGAATACATTATGAAAATGAATGGGAATGAGGGAGATAGACTTTAAATTAAATGAATTAAAAATAATTATTTAACTGCTCACTGTGATAAGTGCTCTGAAATAGAAGTACAGGGTGCTGGGAGAGTGTATCAGTAGGTCCCTGAAATAGACTGGAAGCCCAGGAGAGCCTATGGCCTCTAGGTGGGGCTGTCAGAAGGTCTGAGAGCAGGGGGAGCTTGGTGAGTGCAGGGCAGGTGGGCCACACAATGTAGAGACTTGCAGGGAGGGTGACCATGCAATTTATCATACAAACTGGTCTCAGATTATATAAATGGAATTTGGGTGCTGTAAATTATTACACTGGAGCCACAAGTCAAGAGCGGAATGCAGGGAGCCAGTAAGGCAGCTATTACAGTAGTGCCTGAAGGAGATGATTACTAGCTCTGATTACAAAGGTGGTGATAGGAATGGAGAAAAGTAGACAAATTTGATATATGTTAGATGGTCGACTCAACAAAGCACAAATGAGAGTCCTAAACAAAATTCTCAGGAACTTCTCAGGAAGGAGATTATCTATCTATGTCTCTCTCTCTCTCTGTCTAGCCAGCTCTGATGGTCCAATGGTTAAGAATCAGGCCTGTCACTGCTGTGGCCTGCCAGTCAGGGAACCACACCACCCATTTGTCAGTTGTCATACTGTGGTGGCTGCGTGTTGCTGTGATGCTGAAAGCTATGCCACCAGTATTTCAAATACCAGCAGGATCACCCAGGGTAGGCAGGTATCAGTGGAGCTTCTGGCCTAGACACATTAGGAAGAAGGACCTAGCCACCCACTTCCGAAAAAACTGTCCATGAAAACCGTGTGAATAGAAGTGGAGCGTTGTCTGATCGAACGCTGCAAGATGAGAAGTCGGCACAAAAAAGACTGGGCAGGGTTCCACTCCTCTATGCACAGGGTCACTAGGAGTCAGAATTGACTGGACAGCCCTAACAACAAAATCTATCTATCTCTATCTCCCTGTGGCTGGAATTATGGCACAAATTCTTTAATATATGCCAGTAAGAGGAGAAAAGCCCATCCAAAGTTACCCTGAAACTGATTTTTTTAAAAAGCATTCAGTAGGTGGGGAGCTAAATTCTTTGTAAGGAATTAGATAGAATTCTAATGAATCTTTTACTCAAAGGCTCTAGAGGATCAAGTTCTACAGATTCTTTATTTTCTCTGGATTTTAGTGGGGGATTTTTCTTACTAGTCAGTTCTATGGCAGTGAATTGCATTTCTCTCCCAGGCTCCTCAACAAACAATTTACAGTGTAAATATATTTGTTGGCATGCAAATCACTCTGCATTATGAGTCTTGATTAATATTATAATGTGTTGATGAAAGCCTGTAAGTGGTTCTTGGAACTAAGGTTTCAGACAAAGATGTACTGTTTGGGTGCAGAATGTTTGTTGAATATTAGATTAGTTTTTTTGTTTTGCTTCTCTCTCTCTCTCTTTTTATTTTAAGGAGATGCTTGGTGTGAAGTGGTAACAAACTTCAAAATACACAATTAATTAGCACAACCAATCTATCACCCAGACTGCACAAAAACACTCCTCCCCCATGCACACATAATGCCTAATCACACCGAGGCTGCTTCTGAGTCTGTGGGCCCTTTGGTTCAGCTAGTTAGCCTCTTGCTCATTGCCAATATCCCATCTCTAGAGAAGTATTGTTCTGTAGCATCGCGTGCCTTTTAAATACTGTGCGTGAATGTGGGTTGATTAGACAGTGTGCCCAATTCCCAATCTGCCCACTGAAATGCAGAGATAGTGTTCCTGGGCTTTGCTTTTGTGAAGACTGGTTTCTCCTCGTTAATAGTTGTAAGCACAGATGCTGAGAACCAGAAATGGTGGACTCTCCACCTCCAGTGATTCGAGTGTTTACTGGCACTTTTCTCTCACACACATAGCTTGAATAAACAACAGTTCAACGGAAGGCACATAGACTCAGAAAATATGCTGTGATTGAGAGCATAGGGTTTCGAATGCAGATGCAGCTTAGTCAAATGTCAGCTCTGTTACTTAATAGCTGCCTGACCTTGGCTAAGTTACATCACCTCTCTAAGTTTCAGTTTCCACATTTGGAAAATGGGGTTAATAATTCCTATTTCTTGAATCTTGGGAGAAAAATTAAATGAGATCATGGATCTGAAATGCTTTCCCGGCCAAAAAAAAGTGCTTGCTAAATGGAGGCTCTTACTGTAAGCAGATCCTCAGCTTCTGGTCTACCAATAACAAGACAATGAATCTGGTATTCGACTGAACTCTCCTCAACATTTGTGGATTTTATTATACCCAATCATCTCTAAGTCCTCACAACCAAGAATTTTGACTTTCCTCCACACTGCACCCCTTTTCCAGATGGGGATCTGAGGTTTTGTATTCGGGTGCTGTAAGGAGCGTACTGAGCGTCTCTGGAGCAGTGTCACCCTCCGTGAGTGGGTACCGAGGGATGCAGAAAGGGAACTCAGAACAGAGTCAGAGGCCATAAAGAAAAAGGACACAGAATGAGGTGAGGTAGAGGAGCTGTGTTTGGTAAAGGAAGGCACAATGGAGGTGGAATTTTGGCCCCACCTAGACACACAGACATGCTCAGGTTTTGTTCTTGCCTTGTGACCTCCAGTGAAGAGAGAGTACTTGAGAACATATGTGCTCTATCCTCTCAGCACCTGGTGAGTCTCTGAAGCCTCTTGGTAGATTATATTGCCCCCAAAATGCATGTGAATTATCCATTCAGAAGCATAGGAAATCTCCAGTGTTAACACCCTTAAAGCAAGCCTGGAATGACTTTGGTAGGAGGCTGAGATAAGTCCTTTCCTTACAAAGAACATTCTGTGTTGCCAAGGTAGGTATCTGTCAATAGGTCAGGATTATTGTTTCAGCAGATTAACATCTCTTATTTTCCTTTTTTCATTAAAACATTGTACATTGATTTGTACTGAATATTCAAATCTACTGCTAGACAAGTAGGTATGCATGCATAAGTGAAATTCAATAAAATGATCCTCGGATCTCCAGTCTTTCCTTTTCTTCCTCATTCTTGGCTTGTTGCTGTTTCACTGAGAACATGTTTGCCATCCCAAGAGTGTGCCCATACCCTTGTTACCAAATCTACCAACCCAGCACTTTGCCCTCCTTTCTTTTGGAGTTGATGACCAACAGGCTGATTTTTTCTTTTTGTCATAAACTGAGCCTCTACCCATGCTCTGGATCCTGTCTCCTGCAGTGGTTCCTTCCTGCATCTTCAATATTTCTTCTCTGTTGGATTATTCCCATCAACAGACACATGTGCTAACATTTTCCATCTTTAAAAACATTTTCTGACCTTATAACTATCTTCCAGCTACCACTCCATATATCAGCTCCATGTTACAGAAAAAATCCTAAAGATAATGTTCTATTTTCACTAATTCCAATTTCTTTCACCCAATTTTCTCTTAAACATACTCAGATCAGGCTTCTATACTGTATAAGTTTGCTTGAGCTGCCATAACAAATTACCACTGACCGGGTGGCTTAAACACAGAATTTATTTTCTCACAGTTCTGCAGGCTGGACGTCCCAGATGAAGGTGCTGGCCATTAGGTTCCCAGTGAGGGCCTCTTCCTGGCTTGTGGACAGCTGCCTCCTCACTGTGTCCTTGCATGGCACAGAGAGAGCATATTCCCTCTTGTTGTTTCTTATAAGAGCACCAATCCCGTCATGGGGCCCCACCCTCATGACCTCACCTAACTCTAATCACCCCCCAAAGGCCCCTCTCCAAATATCATCACACTCAGGATTAGGGCTTCAACACATGAATTTTGTGGAGATACAAACATTCAGCTCTAACATGTACCTATCATTTTACCAAAAATTGCACTTATAATGACTCCAATGACTTCTACCTTACCAAATTCCATGGTCTAATTTTATACAGGTTACACCACTCATTTTTAAAAATTATTTCTTTATTTGGTCTCTGGGACATCAACCACAAGCCCCTGCTTCTCCTCCTACTGGTTTTTCTTTACTGGATTCTCGTCTCCCAGTCCCGAAACACTGACATTCTCAGAGCTCAGTTCTGATTCCCTTCACTTCTCTGTCTCTGCTAACTCCCTAGTTGACTTCATTCAGCTTCATGATTTTAAATACCATCTGTAGGCTGAGGATATCTACATTTATATATTTAGCCCTGAACTATGTCCTGGAATCCAAACTTGTATATTCAACTACCTACATCACTTCTTTGTTTGAATGTCTAACAGGTTTCCAAACTTAACTTGTCAAAAACTAACCTCTTAGGTCTCTAGATTGTCAGACTTCCACAACCCACTCAAACACCCAGTCAGCCTGCTTCTCCTTCAGTTCTTCCCTATCGTTTTGAATGGCAATCCCATTCTTCTTATTGCTCAGGCCCAAAAGCCTCATTCTGTCTCTGACTCCTCTTTTACATCTTACACTCAATATCTAATCCATCAACAAGTCCTACCAATTCTACCCCCAAAATGTATCCAAAATATTTACACTTCTTGGCTCCTTTATCCCAACTACCCTGGTCCAAGTCCCCATAGTCTTTCTCCTGGAGTTTGTGGTCATCCCCTATCTGGTTTCTCTGCTTCTACTTATGATCCCCTTCAGCATATATTCTCTCGACAGAACAGGAGAGCAATGCTGTTGAAACGTAGAGCAGCTTATGTTTCTCCTTTGTTCAAAACCCTGCAATGGCTTTCTGTTTCCCTCAAAGTAAAAGCCCAAGTCTAACAATGGGCTGCCCTGCCCTACAGAATCCTTCCTTCATACCTCTCTGACGCATCTCCTCTCGTTCCCTCCAGTGTTCACTCTCTTTCAGCCACAGAGGTCTCTACTTTTACCCAAACACGGTCCAAACTCAGGCCCTTTGCATCACTCTCGATTCTGTTTCCCTGCTTTATTTTTCTTCATAGCACTACAAACATTTTTATTAATATTTTAACCTAAATCCTTCATTAGAAGAAAAGCTCCATAAAGCTGGCACTTTGTTGTAGTATTACTATATCTTTAGCCCCTGGAACAGCACCTTGCAGATAGCAGGCATTTAAAAATATTTGTGAATAATTGAGGTTATACAAAGAAAGGAAGATGCAGTGAACCAAATAAGATTCCATAGAGCCAGCTGGAAGCAGGATCGACATGGTTAACTGAATGAACAGAATTCCAAAATCTTGTGTTAGTGTTAAAGTAGTATACCCATCCTAACACCAATCTGTTATGATAACATTTTTTGGAAGAATCAGGTTCTGTTGAATAATCTCAGGTTCACTTTTGCTTTCCACCTCTTCCTTTTTTTTCAAAAAGGCAGGCAGTTGGAGGAAAAAGAGAATATAATAGGATGGCTAAAATAGAACCAATTGAAGTAAGGTAAGGGCTTGGTGTAGGATGACACAAACACTTTTAAGCACTTGTTTGCTAATCTCATTAAAATATCACTAAGTCATCAAGACAGCATGTTGTACCCTCGATTAACCTGTCTGAAATCTGCTTCAGAGAATGAACTCTTCTCGACAGAGCTAATACCTTTTTGTTATCTAGTTTGATCTAGTTGTCTTTCTATCTCTTTAAAATGTCCCCTCCCTTCTAGAGTTCTGTCTTCTGAGGTTCTGTTGGTCTTTCACCTGTGTCACTGAGTAAAAGATGTCATCAAACATAGCAGGTCTGAGGACTGAAGAAGTTGATTGCACATGTTACGTCATCTCCCAGTGGGCTCCCTTTAATCCCAAGGGTTACTGTGACTGGAAGTGATTCCTTAGATTACTAGAGTTACAGAGATCCTCCCTATTGGGATCCTATTTGACAAGAAGCTACAATGAGTGGTCTTGTCTATGGGAACAAGTGCCAGTGTTAAGATCTTCCATAACCAGGCTCATCTTCCTAGCACAACTTTTTCTCCTCTCACTGCCCCACAAGTACCTGTCACACTTCTTTGACCAAACCGGCCTTTCTAAACCTACTTGTTCCCAACTTCACACTTTTGTTCATGAGTCCCATAGCTGCCTGAAATATCTCTTGGTTTTTTTTCTAAATCTAAAAATCCCAGGTCAAACTCTATTCCTTTACGAATTTGTCCTGAATACCAGCTCACATTTATCTCTCTTTCACTGATAGTTCTTAAAAATAAGCCTCTTATTTTAGAACTTCATCTTGTTATGTCTTGCCTATTTAGTTATTATAACCATAATTACAATATAAGCTAATAATAACAGTAACAGCTACCATTATTATCCAACATATGTTCTGCTTACATTATCTCATTTAATCCTCATAGTAATTTGAGGAAGGATTTAATGTTATTTTCACTCTATAAATAAGAAAACTAAGGCTCAGAAACTTGTCCAAGGCCACACAGCCAGAGAGTGCCAGAAGCAGACAATCATTCCCAGCTCTGCAGACCTCCGAGGTCCTTGTTTTTACCACAGGGCTTGAGCCCACCTGCCCATGAAGGGCACAACTTTATCTCATGTGTTTTTTATTTCTCAGAGTGCCAAGCATATGGGAAGTTCTTAATATATACTCATGAATCAAAAATGTTGAAAGCCTACTTCTGTGATGCCACATTATTGAAATAATATCAGTCAAGAGGAGGTTCTGTAGGATTTCCTTTTTCAGATTGGTATTACCGAGATGAATGGGTCACAGCAGGCTTATCCAGATTTATTTTTCATGAAAGACCTAGTCCCAACTGCCAGCCTTCTCTGTCCTTTCAGCCTCTGATAGGCGATGCCAGAGAGGCAGTGAGGCCTAAGGGGAACTACATGACCTTTCTGACTTTCGCCAGAGCTGGGTTTTAACCCAGCTCTGAGATGCTGCTGGGCCTTGAGCAAACAACTTCACCTCTGAGAGTTAGGGGTGGGTGGGGAGGAGTAAAGGCAGATGCAGATAAGAGTGATATATGCTCACAGAGTTGTCTGTGAGACTGGATGAGATCGCCGTGTCAACTCTGTCGCGTGGTTCCTGACACACTGTTGGTGCGCTGTACTTGCCCTTCCTTTCGTAGAAAGTGGTCTTTACCAATCAGTTCAGGAATGGTAAATGAAAGCCTCAGTTCTGACCTTTGTTTGCCGCAGCCTTCTTCTGAGTATGACAGGGGGGTCCTGTAAAACATCCCCTTTCTCCTTGTATGCCCTCTGGAGCCTGGAAACTCGGGGTTGGTGAGACAAGGACTTTTTCTGTTAGTAAAACACTTCTCAGAAGGTTTGGGGAGGCAGGGCACATGTGAGGGTGCTTCGCTCCACAGTCCCTCCAAACAGCCTCTCTTGCTCAGTCCATGCAGCTGTCTTCAGGCCAGAGCTTCCTCATCCTTCATCTCTCCCTTCATCGCCTCCCTCGGAGTAGCAGCTGACAGCCAGTGTCACTGCCTTTTACACAAGTCTCTTCCTCAGATGAGAGGTGCAAAGGCAGGATGGGAGCCTAACTGAAAGCTTCTGTTGTTCTATTTCTGCTTTAAGTACTGTTCTTCCCAGCCACAGGGCCTCTTAGCTGACCCTGAACACCTAACCGTCATCTCAAAGACACGGCTTCCATCTGGCCTGGCACCCACCTCCTTAATTACCCCACAGTTGCGCATTCAAGGCAAGCTGGCTTTGGAGACTGCAAAACCTCCAAGAGCCGGGAAAGTGGTTGGGAAGATGGAGAAAAGCCCTAAAGAAAGAGAGAAAGCTTAAGACCATTGTCCTTTCCCTTTCAAGACAGCAGTGGCTTTTGCTGCACTTTTAAATGGTTGCCGGGGAAACAGAGCAAGGGAGAGGAGAAAGGTTATATGGGTACTGGATAAAGTTAATGCACTTTTTAAAAACATGAACTGACGTGTGCTTAAGACTCTGGAGGTTCTGGTAACATGTCATTTTCAAAGTTCCCCTTCAGAGCCTCAAGTACCTTGAGATCATCATTAACAATATTTTAATCATTTGTAAACTATAATTCATCTCCATCAAAGACTTATGCTGATGGGTTTTATGGAGCATGGCCTTATGAGTCAACTCTTATGTGATATTTGGAATGAAGTGTCTGACATGCTGGACCAGCGTCCAGAGGCCTTGCCTTAAAAGAGTTTGACTCCAAATCTCTGGTTCCTTCTCCCTATAAGCAAGTGGGCAATCACTAGCACAGAAAAATGCCGTGAAGTCTGTGTTATTGGTCAGCCTCCAAAGGTGCATTTGGCCATGTGAGTGTGAGAGAGTGAAAACAATTGGTGGAAAGAAACAATACGTATGTACGCCAGCCAATCTGCCCGAGAGCATTTATCCTGGGGGTTCTGATTCCTCAGGGGACCACCTGCTCTTCCATGCACGGAATATTTATGGGGGCTTGTTCACTTCAGTGAGCATGCTCGTGATTTTTAGGTCAAACTCAGTTTCACTATGTGGACTCTAGTGAGTATTTATAACTCCTATTCTATGGAGTATTGTTCCACTTTATATTTTGTGTTCCCTCAGCATTTATTTGCTCAATTTGCACTGTATTAATTTACACATGATTATTTATTGTCTTCGATTCTTAAGCCTCTGTATATTTCTCTGTTGAGTCTTATGTGTGGCTCTCCCCAGCAGTGCCTGACACAGCTTAACTCTTAGTCAATGACCAGCAGGCACATGATGCTTACTATATGCCATCTGAATGCTTCTGCTTTCTCAGTAACAGGCAAAAGAGATTTGACTTAACCAACTGCTGTTGGAACCCTCCACATAACCCCGTTGCACCAGTACTCCTGGTGGCCTGGCTGGCATCAGTCGTGGCTAGAAGGGAGAGACAGACTGAATTCTCAGGAGAGGGCTGAGTCCATATATTAGGAAGAACAAGTTTAAGAGGCTGGAGGTGGACAGTGGAATGATGTTCTAAGAGTTCAAAGCAGGAAGGTAAAAGCATCGAAACAAAAGTAATGAGGGGCATCCTTAGTGACTGCTGGAAAACTCCAGCTATAATTCATGGATTGTTTTTATGGACAAGCAAGTGCATAAGAGATGGGCCAGGAACACTTGGGATTGGCACAGACAGGTTAAGTAGGCTTGCCCAAAATCAGGAGGGGAAATGCAACACAGATACGCATTTTCTGTCATTAAATTATTTGCTTATGCTCTGCTACTTCTGCAAAAGCCATAATATATTTAAAAATGTAGTGAATATTAGCAATGGACAGAATAGACAAATGAGACTTTGGTACCCAGACTATAAGGATCACTTAGCATAAGGTGATTAGAATGGGTGCACATAACACAAAACATTAGATACAGGGGTCAGTGTGTTGCAAAGACCTTCTGCCTAAGAGAATAGTCGTCTTGTCTCTTGTCTCCTAGAATGTGAACTGAGTTTGTGGCAAGATAGAAATGACATGCAAACTTTTTTGTTTCTATATGTCGTGTAAATGCTGCTGTGGCATAATGGGAAATTTTTAAGGCTGCCTTTAATATGAATATGATACCACGGTGAAAAGCAATTATAATTTAACCTCAGAAAGACATCCCCTATTTTGAGGAATGTGGAGTGAAATGTTAGACCAGCATGCTTGATCAATTTCTGTTATATCCTGTCTTCTAATATAGAAATTTGAGTTTTCCATTTGATTCCAGGAAGAGAAGTACTTATATCCTTCCAACCTAATCAAGGAGATGGGAAGGGTAATTTCTTTTTGAAAAACATTTTCAGGAAAGAAAAATTCTACAACTTCACTAATTATTTTTGTGCAATTTCTAAAAATATTTTCAGGCAGAAAGACTTGGCTGTGATCTTAAATTGCAAACTGAATGATGACCATTCTCTTCCATTGTTAGTATAATAATGCTCTGTTCATAGGATCTGGTTCTTGTTTGAAGCTTGATTTTGTTCAAGGTTTGCTATTTGAAAGGTCAGAACAACACATAAGATGCACAGTGATGTCATAAGTAGAAGCAGGGTAAGATGAGATGAACCCAGAAGTACCCAATTCTGCTCTTCCCATGATCTCTCCATGGAGGGCTTCTAAGGGAGATGTCGAAGGATTGATACTGGGGGATGGGGTGGGAAGTATCACATTATTATTAGCTGTTCTAATTTCTAACAAATCCAAGCAGAAATCTGGTGGAGTTAAGGTGGGGTGTGCGTGTCCTCAACAGGGCCCCCTACCTCCTTTTGAACCTAAATCTTAAGTAGTAGGCATTTGCCATATGGTTCGGCAACTGGAAGTAATAACCAGCATTATCAGACAGGAAGAAAGAGAGCCCAAGAAAAAGGTCTTGGCTCAGCTTACCAATTCCTGAGCATAAAGTGGAAGAGAAAAAGTCCCATCCAAGTGCATGACATTATAATGTACTAGAACCCTGCCTGTTAGGAACATGGCCCATCAGTGTTTTGCAGTCTGATCAATCACACTGATGACTCTGTTTGTTTTGGGATTTCATAAGAAGTTGAGAAAGAAGCAGAAGGATAAGTGGACAGAGGACAAATGTAGAGAAAATTCTTACTGTGACATGTCACTTCAAAATTTATCTGCAGTTCTGACCTAACTTGTTTTGAATTAATGATGGAAATAGGTGTCTTAATATGTTGTATTCTTGTATTGTTGTACTTTACTTCAATATTTTGAAAGAGTTGTTACCTGTTTACACATATGCATATATATGTACATATGTAGATATGTGTATTCATATATATGTATATAAAACATATGACAGAGAATCATGACAGTGTTTGTACTACTAGTAAGATCACTGTCCTGTCTCTGCAGTGGTCTGTTTGGATCTGCACCTGTGGGTGGAACTTTGGTAACATCACTTGACCAGACATTCATGGCCCAGAGAATCACACCATTATCTAGCACCACTCATTAAAGCAAGTCATTTTTTAAATTATTATAATGGCATGATTTTTTAAATGGATGATCTTCTTAAAAAACATTTAAAACAATGCCATTGTTTGCATACTTTTAGTGATTAGAGTCAAAATCATGATATTATATTGTAGTAATGGCTTAGATTATTATATAAATGGAGGAAAGAACATTTATTGAATAACTTCATTGTCTTTGATGCTGTTTTAAGAGCCTTCCATGTGTCCTCATTTAATTCTCCTAACAGTTCTAAGAGGTAGAACTACTATCCTTTTACTGGAGAAGAAATTTAGTCACTTTGCTCAGTATTCACCACTAGCAGAGCTGGGATTTGAACCCATATCTTTACAACTCCAAGGATCATGTTTTTCCTAATATCCTAAAGCATCAAAAATGTTTCTGGATTTTTTACCTAGATGTGTTTGGAAAAAATCAAGTATTTGGGTGAGGAAATTGGTTTACTGATGAGGATGTTTAGTTTGGATCTTACAAGCCTGACTATGGAGCATGCACAGTGTCAGAAGCTAGAGATATCGAACTGAAGATTCACTGGATCTAGTCACCTCAATTTCAGAGTCTTTGAAACAGAAGTGAATCCATGAGACGGGAAGTTCTGTAAGACTCTGGTTATATAGCAGGGTTGCTTGTATCAGAGGCTTCCTTAGGTAAAGTTAATTATGAGGAAATAGACATCAGGATACAATAATGTACTCTGTAACTTAGGTTGATACCCAATGAATATTGGATTCAAATTTTTGGATTTTATATTATATCATATCCCCATCACACTGCCCTTTAGAGCAGTACTAGGTGCTGTCCATCATTATATCTCAGATACCTGGCATAATGTCTGACACAAAGTAAACATGTAAGAAATATTTGTTGAAAAAACAAATAAATGAATCAATAATTAATTTGGAAGGAACATAGGTCTCTCGTTGCCACTTCCCTGGAAATATTGTAGTTTAGAATTGTGTTCTTGGTTTTGTAATGCCTTTCCTTCATGGACTATGCTTATTTTAAAAAATTAAATGGAATGAAAATTAATTTTATTTTGAAACTATTTTAAGACATGAAGGCCCCACACAGATACTCTGGGATATTATGAAACAAACTTGGGGAAATTGCTGACCTAGATACAGTACCAAGGTGATAGGTGCTACATAAATATCATAAGTTATACCGAGAGGGTCCCCTAGGCCTTTCTTTCCTAATAGGAAGATGGTACAGAAATAGTCCGAAGAAACATTAAAGAAGGTCTCAGGGCAGAAAAATTTAACACCTTGGGCTGCTTTTTCTACCCACATTCAAATTATTTTATTTAATACCAAGTCCATTTATTCAACAAATATATGCTGATGGAATGTGTATATTTATGATGTGCCAGACACAGGGCGAGGCTTTTGGGAAGTAACCATGAACCAAGCTTCTCTGGTCCTCCTCCTCCAGTGGAGCCTCTAGTGAAGGGACGGGGGAGTAACAGACATTAATTAAGTGAACACATGAATAGATACATAATAGATATGTTATTACTCTTTTTACTTCTTCAGTTAAAATGCAGGAACTACAAGAAGTCTGCTATACTCTTAGCATCTTTCTCTGACTAATTATCTTTTGGCACATGCTTCTCTCTTCTCTTTCTACAATATGTGACTCTTCTAAGCACTATTAAAATGTAGGAGTGAAAAGTTATATACAAACACTGATTAAGTTTTTGTTTTTTGTGGGGGGGACAAATAAAAATACTTATTCATGATTGTAATGCTATAGTAGAAGCTAAATCAGTATTTGTTGGAATCAAGTTGAAGAAGCGAGAAAGAGCCCAAGTGACTGGGTTACACCATAACTCAGTAGCAAAGCTGATGGCGTGGAGAGGAGCTTTGATTTTAATTGTACCATACAGTGTATAGAGACTCAGTAGATATTATTGATAATGATAAGCTAGCTTTGGATTCTGGTACACTTGAGAGATAACATCATTCAAGAATTCAGAAAATAATACAGTGAACACAAATTTTTATCCTCATCTTTCATACAACCATTTTCCCATGTCCCTGCCCCCAACATACGCACATGCACGACATCTTTATCATCTGGCTTTATTTTCCAGGAGAGTTACTGGGTTGGTATTTTGCCCCACCAATGGCATTTTCTGCATCCGAGGTAGCACTTTTCTTGGCTGTGCCAGTGGATGGGTGCCTGTGGGAAGTTCTTGTCCAGACCATCATAACTGTTTGTGAAGTTGGTTCCAGCATACCAGTCACCGTTCTCAGTGTTTTCACCTGTTTGAGAGTTTACAATACAAGCTTGAATGTACCACATGCCACTATAGTTTTTTTTTAAATTAATGTAAAATAGCTAATCCAACAGCAAAATAAACAAGGGGCTTAAAAACAGACCACTTTAATAAAGGACACATCTGGTATTTTCAAAACACTGGAAGCAATAAATAACTACAGTATGACAAACTAGCTTGTAATCTGCAGCCAATGTACGGAGCTGCTTTCTCACATTGTGCTGTAGTGGGGAGCACAGCGGAACTGAGGAACCTGAGAGGCTGGGGGAGGACAGGTTGTGTGTTTTTCTCTGTGAGCCACTCTTCAAGTTGTGACCTTCTTCATAAGTTGGGAGCATCCTCTACAGAATTAGCCATTCAAAGTATTCTTTGCCAATTCAAATCTGAAGAACGAAATAGGAAGATTATACTAGTGGAGGGTGTATGGGCTTGTGTGTGTGAGGGGAAGAGGGTGTTTAAACTTCTTAGGCCAGAGACTAAGATCTGCACTTCAACAGACACACTTGTAACTCTCTAACTCTTAGGAATTTTCTGCTTCTAAGCATGAGGTAAGAGGTGCCACCATACACTTAAAATCATGTTCGCTAGAAAGATGCGAAAATTAATCCAACATTAAACAAATCTGACTCTAGAAAGAACCTTGACATAAAACTTTTTTTTTCTTTTTTAGTTTGGAAAGGTGTCAACAAGCAATGTGGATTAGTTTTGATGATGAGGCATTAAGCCCTACTGACTTGATGAGCTATAAAAGAATGGACAGGAGTTTTGAGGTTTGGATTCTGGCTTCACTAATTCTTCATTATTCAAACATAAGGCAATCTGCTACACTTCTCAGCCTGTGTCCTCTTCTCTAATGGGAGAATAATAACACGTATCATTCCAGCATGATGCCTGCCTGATGCTAAGTGCATGCTCTCTTCTTCTTAATTTTGTCCAGTATAGTTATCCAGGTGTCATCCAGGTTGTAGGCTACGTGGCTGATTAGTACTGACCAATCAGATGATGGGAGGGGACAGTGAAAGAGTGGGGACAGTTTATAGAGATGAAATAAAAGAAAACTCCCCAACTGCATTCTGAGCACAGAGATATTAATGGCTTTGGTCCAACAATGTCACAGAGTTTCTACCTTGGATCTGTGGGATAGCAGTTTAGCAGGTAGTAATTTTCTGATGCCCACCTCTCTATTTCTTTTTTCCCATTTTAGTTAATCCCCATAGCATGTCATAGTTTATTCTAAGTCTAGACTGGGAAGAATAAACTTTCTTTGTTACTTTTTAAAATAGCCAAAGGCCTTTGACCCAGTAATTTCACCTGAGAAAAATTTTCATGAAGAAATAACTCAAAAATAGGAGGAAGCTCTCTACACAGCATGACTTTTAATTGGGCAAAAAGTAAAAGTAAAAGTCAGCAATATGAGAATAGCTACACACATTATTCTATATTCATTCAAGGAATTGTTTTAAATAAAAATTATGAAGAATATATACTATTATGTAAACGATTATAGCAGAGTAATCAGTAAAAAAAGAAAATATAAATTTTTCTTATGCTGTAACTATGTGATTATTCACATTCACAAATATTAACATATACGGAATGAGGTCTAAAAGAGTACACAATATGTTAAAAAGTTGGGATTGTGTGACTTTTCATCCTTATCATCTTTATCATTGCTATTATATTAGTGAAACAACAAAAATTCAGGGGAATAAGTATTGTGGGGCACAAAATTGCATTCCAGGAATTAATCTTTTGCCCTTGTAAAATAAAAGATGGCAGAAGTCTTTATCTTTTGAACCTCATTTCATTATGCTTTCTATCCTCCTTTTTTCAATCCTTAATCTCCTTGCAAACTACCAGCCCAAACTCACTGAAGAATTTGTAAACTAGGCAAGTGTCCTCTTCTGTTCCAGGTCATGTCACTATCCAAGAGATGTCAGTGTCCACGTGGAAACAATTCGACACTCTGACTTGGAGATATTATCTTCAACTCCAAGGAACAAAATCCATTTCACTTTTATCTTTCATATTGCACAGTCACAAAGTGACTATTTTATCATTTGGGACTTATAATAATCTATTGCTATATAATAATTACTATGAAAATTAGCATCTTAAAATAACAGTGAACACTGATAATGTCAGTCAATTTCTGTGAGACAGGAGTGACTTAGCTGAGTGGTCCTGGCTCAGGGTCTCTCAAGAGGTTGTAGTCAAGATATTTGCTGCAGCAGGAGTCATAAAGGCTCACCTGGGGATGGAGGATCTGCTCACTAGTACCTGAGTTGGCTGTTGGCAGAAGAACTCATCGTCTTGCCATGTGGACCCCTCCACAAGGCTATTTGAGTGTCCTCACAACATGGCAGTAATCGAAGAGAGAGATCATGGTGGAAACTGCAATATCTTTTATGATCTAGCCTCAGGAGTGACACACTGTCACTTCTGCTGCATTCCATTGGACACACAGCCCAGTGTGGAGGGTTCCACATAATGGCATAATTACCAGGAGGCAAGGATGATTGGGGAAATTCACTACTACAGTTCATCCTCTGGGCCTTAATGATTCATGCCTCTCCAAGATGTAAAATATACTCAGCCCTCACAAAGCACTGAAAAGTGTCACTCAATTACAGCATCAGTAATTGAAATCCAGTATCTCATCATCTACATCAGGCAGGTATAGGTGAGGATGATGCTCTTCTGTTGTGTTTCCATGTGTATACCTCCTTGATACAGTTTCTCTCAGTCTGAAGACCTGTGAACTAAAGAGACAATCATCTGTGTCCCCCACCGACCACATGCACACACACTCTCACATACATTCAACATACAATGGTGAGATAGGCATAGCATAATTGGTATAGATTGCCCTTTTCAAAAGAGGAGAAAACAGGACATACATAGGGGTTACTGGTTCATAGCAATTCTCAAATCCAGCAAAGTACATGTTGGTAGTTCCTTGCTTTGGACCCATGGCTTGGGAATAATTCTCCATCATTCTTGGCTCTGCCATCTAGACTCTTAGTTTTACCTTTTGAGTCATCCTTCCTTTTCAATTAAAGGTAGCTTATGTTTGCAGCTGAATATTTTTTTCTGCCTACTTCTGTGTATTGACGTTTAGGCATCCAGAGATCTCTTTCATTTTGTACTGTTGCTGTCCTTTTCAATCTGATCTGGCAGGATTCCTGTCAATACAGTTTTTTTTTTAAAACGTATGGTCCCCTGTGACTACTATTGGGTTCATTCTATTAAACAAAAGCAATACTCAAAAATCTCTTCTAGACAAGCCTTTGTCTACCTTGGGCTTTTGTTGAGGAATGACACCTTTATGCTTCTTAGAAGTTCTATTGTTTCACTGAATGGTTCTCTGAGATCTTAACAAAGGATTTTGCAGCTACATCCTCAGTTTCTTCTTTAATATCAAGTTTTTCTGACAATCTATCAGCCTCTCCTGGACTCATTTCTTTTTCTTGTGCAGCTCCAATCCAATGTTTGATCATCTCAACTATTTCTGAACATATCTCCCTTCCTTTGTAACCTTGTCCTCCTACCACACTTACCATGGTGGTTCAATATGACAGTCAAATTCTCTGTTCTATATTCAGGTTACTGATCACAGCTGAGGAATATCCCATAACACTCTGGATTTGTGCCACTATAAGTTTGTGGCCTTCAGAACAGTTCTTTCTCTTATCCTTGGCCAGATCTCTTTCCCATTCTTCAGATTACCATTGCAAACCTTTGCTTCTCTCCTTGAACCTCCAATTTCAGCAAGTAGAATGATCTTCTAATTCCTTTCAACCACATACACATGCCAAGAAGTTTATCTATATTCAGCTTCTTTCCTCCAGTCTCTAAAAATAATGTGCATATTGCCTACAAGATCAACCCTTCCACTGTTCTTTTAATCTTCTTCCTGCTCATCTTCTATGGGTCATTGCTCCATCAGTTATCTCCTCTGTCTTTATCTGTCCCTCTCTTCACCTTCTTACTGTCTGTTATCTCCTTTACCTGTGTCATGTGCCTCCTGTGACTAAATATCTCTCTAAAAGAGGTTCTACCTAAGGCCTCAATTTCTTTCTTGGTCATCCATCCATGTTAAGTGTGTGCTCCCAGAACCATTTTATCTTTGCGCAGATTTTTAATCTTTACTTGTGCTTATCTTTATTTGTGTTTTTAATTATAAAGTAAAACATATCATTGAAATAACGTGGAAAAAAGTGAAAAGTTTATAATAAATGAAAGCCTTCTACTCACCACCTTGCTGCTGTCCCATCTCATCTTCCAGAGAAACTACCTTTCCTAATTTAGTGTTTCTCCTTCCAGGCGTGCTACATTCAATGATTTTACTTCTCTACTTTCTTTGCCTCCTAAGCCTTCTGCTGTTTAGTTCCTGACCCTCATGTATGTTCCTCTGAAGCTGCCCCTGCAAAGGTCATCATTGCCCTCTAAATACCGAAATCAACGGACACATTTCAGTTCTTATCATTCAAGACTTTTCTGTTTTATTTCATGGAGTTCAGTTGTTCCCTGTCTCCTCATTCTTACAAGTCAACAATTTCTTGTGTTTTTCTTTCCATTTTGGACATTTCTCCCATGTCTTCTTCATGGACTCATCTCCCTAGAGCTGCCCCTTACATACTGGGGCTCCACAAGGTTCCACCTTCGGCTCCTCATTGTTCTCACTTGGTCTATTTCTGAATTCATATCTGCCATCATGGTTTTATCTGCTGTTTTATGCTTATGACTCCCATATCTGAATCTTCAGCCTGGACCTCTGTCCTGAGATGTGTGCATGGAAATGTCTCAAACGGGAACCTCAAACTCAATATGTTCAAAATAAACTCATGAGGTCTCTCCCTATTTGCTACTTCATCTATAACCTCTATCTCTCTTAATGACACCACGATCCCACTCAGTCACTTTGGTCAGAAACCTGGGATATATTCATGATTCTTCCTTTTGTTTGACCTCCACACCTTCATAGTCACTGAAGACAGTGAGATTTGTGTTCTTAAATATTTTTTGAATAACTCACCTCTTCTCTAAGTTCCCTACCAGTGAGTTAATTTAGGTCCTTTTTGTCTCTCATCTGAACTTTAAAAAAAATATTCTCTTAACTAGTATATCTGCCTGTAAACATTCTCCCACCACCCCTTGCCGTACATCACCATACATCCCCATTTCCTCCACAAATATAGATCCTCTAATTCTCTTTGTACACGGAGTGATACATCTAAAATAATACTCATAAAACCATGCATAGCTTCCCATGCTGCCAGCAAATTAAAGTCCATTTTCTTTGTATGGCACACAGTCTGATCACCACCTGTGATTTTTCTGTCCTCACCTTCCACCTCTCCTTCTTATCCCACCACTTATACCCCTATTAATAATCCTGATACACTTAGTTGCTTGTCAATTAATTCTTACATGTGTTTGACAGTTTTACTCTTTTTTGCCATTGCTTAAATTGTTGCCCATCATAGAAGGCCCTCCCTAGTATCCCCAACCCCCTTAGCTGCCTACTTATATTCAAGAATCAGCTCAAGAGTCACATTTTCTGGAAAATCTTTCCTTAATCTCCTATCAGAGTTAGAAAGCTTTCCACATACTACCATAGCTCACTCTGATCATGTCAGACATGGCGTGAAGACACATAACCTTATAATGGCCTCACACTGTGCCTAGTACATGGTAGACATATCAAACATGCCGATTTTAGTGAATGAATCCACATTATAAAGGTAGCTCAACTTTCAATCATAGAATGCATTGTCTTTTGTAGTGTATAGGGCAGTGCATTGTTGTTCACTTCTTGGTCTTAGTCTTATCTAAGAGAACCACGCTTTCTAGATCTTCAGACTAAGGTTGACTTGGGTTGGTATCACTGCCAAATTTATTGGTAGTATTAGGCTCTTCTAGTGATTATTTTGTCTGTTTGTTTTTGGTCCATGTTCATCTCTAAGCCTCTAATTGTCCTGAATTTCTTGGATATTATGCTGGTTCTTGAGCCTCTAGTTTGTCCTATCTAATACAGTAGCCACTAGATATGGCTGACTATTTAAATTTAAGGTAATTAAAAAAAAATTCAATTCCTTAGACACACCATCCATATTTCAGGTACCCAACAACCACATGGTGGTTACCCATCAGACAGGCAGATTATAGAGCATTTCATCATCACAGGCACTTCTGTTGGGCAGCACAGCTCTAGATATAAACAATAACAAAGCAAAACAAAAGAAAAACTACACCTGTGTCTGCCACCAAACGCTCCTTCCCTAGGTTTCAACTGTCCTGAGCTAATCCTTCCAAATTCTTTCTTGACCTGTAGAGTTTTCCAGACTCATATTCACCAGCTGATTCTCTCTCTCTGCAAATATGGGCTTCCCATGATGTTGTAAGCCAGCTATGGGTTTTCATCTTCCTGGTGGCTGACTGGAGTTGTGATGTCTAGTTCCCGGAGCTCTACTTTGTTGGTCAAGCAGATTTTCAGCCACTTTCTGTCCATACTTTGTGCCTGTCTCACAGTTTGGCCTGAGGGACACTCAAATTTCCAGCTTATTTTTAAAGCAGAGAAAACATGCACTCTTGATCGCAGTAAACATTCCACCTTCCCCTGGTCCAGTTTACCAGATCCACTCTCTTCCACAGATTCTCTTTGATTATTCTTCACTCAGGTGCTTCTCCAGGGAGTGATCTTCCTGAGTTACTATCACTATGTTTTTACAATGTCAAAATTACATTTCACAGAAAAGAAAGTAATTGATATAATATCTTTCAAGGGAGGATCAGACCCATTTCCCCATAGGTGCTATACTTCGTTTGCTTTTAGAGCATTTTAGCCAATATATGCCTTTTTATTAAGAGGATATTATTTGTTTTGGTTTTATTTTATTGTTGTCTCTACTACTATTGAGGCAATTGACATTAGAACATAGTCCTAAGTTTTATCTACTGTATGGACAGATTTGTGTTATTTATTAACATTCATTTAATTTGTCAACTGCCCTGGGCACCTGCTATATGCCCAGATAGGCTGCATAGAAGTCACAATGGGAAATACAACCCATACCCTCTTCTCCAAAAACTCACAATCAGTTTGTTTGTTTTCATGGTGATGACTCACGATGGACTGTCCTGGGAAAGGATCCATTTAACATTGGATGAGAGAAGTTCTGCTTGCCTTCTATAGGAGAATATAAAAAAATCTTCTCATCTCTTTGCAGTACATCAGGGCCTGGGTCCTTCCTTCATTTGACTCCTGACCACCGCTCACATTCATCAACCAACAAATATAGTCTCATGCTCTCTGGCAAACCCCATGGCTGTTCTGCAGGAGGCATTTGAATGCAAACCACATGGACTGATTTCTAGAAGCATTAAGAACCAGCCTGAATCCTTTCTCAAGCTGGATCCCTTTTGACTGGATAGATGTAATGGCTTAAAATCTCTCTCCAGTGGAAAAGTATGATTAAACTGTGGCTAACAAAATGTAGAAGAATAAAGGAAACAACACATCCATCAGGGAGACCCAGAATATACAGGAATAGTAATTAGAGTCTTTTGGCTCTCTGTTCCTGACCTAGCCTCAACCTTAGTCAAGTAACATAATCTTGGTCTGACCTTGATGGCAGTGGTGAGTGTGTGTATGTACGGGTATGTTTAATCTGTAAAACAGGAGTGCTCAGTTTGGGCTTATCACAGCTCCAGGACTTAATGAGATACTGCAGTAGAATGCACTCTTGCCATTTTAAGATTTGTCAAATGTCAACACATGAAAAATTTGAAAAGAGGTGCCTGGGTATGCATGAGGTGTGGTTACTTTTACCTGAGCTGTATGAAGATATCATATAAAATTCATTATGTGCAATGTGAAGTGACAGGGAGTTCAAGTGAGTCAGCAGAAAGCTCACCAATCTTTATTCATGTTTCCCTGAGAGCATCCATGTCTCTTTCACCAGAGGCACTGGAGAAGAGTGGTCACCCTTAATTCCCTAATCAGAGGTTCTTTCACGTTGCACTTGTTCTCTTTCCTTCAGCTTTTATTTCAACTCCTCCTTGTCCTCCTCCATCTCCTCTGCCTTCTTATTCCTTTTTCTTTATTTCACTGGGGCACAGCACTGGGGCGGTAGAAAGAGCACGGCTTGGTGGCTGAGAAAATTGAATTGGAATCTTTTCTTTGCTTACATGGTTACTGTGTGTTTTGGGGGAGTTTACATAACTTTCTGAGACTGTTTCTTCATCTCTAAATGCCATTACTAATGTCTACCTTTCAGGGTTATTATGAGGATTAAGTGAGTTAATGGGTTAAATGCATGGCACATAGGTAATATTTCATTTAATTAATTCAGCAAATATTTATTAGTACCTACCCTATGCGTAGTACCATTCTAGGCCCTGGGGTTACAGCAGGAATAAGTCACTCCCCTGTCACCACGGAGGCTATGCTCCAGTGGGAAGAGAACTTCAAAAAACACATTAAATCATATGTTTTCGAGTGATGAAAAATGCTAGTGAGAAGAGTAATTAGCAGTTATTGTTTTATTATTGTTGTTGTCCTTGCTGGTCCCTTTCCCATTTTCCTAGTGCAGCCTGTTGTT
Organism: Tapirus indicus; assembly: GCA_031878705.1. Taxonomy (NCBI): domain Eukaryota; kingdom Metazoa; phylum Chordata; class Mammalia; order Perissodactyla; family Tapiridae; genus Tapirus; species Tapirus indicus. The sequence continues at coordinate 81,537,931 of CM062924.1, read as the reverse complement.
TCTTTTTGCAGCTCTGCACCCCAAACCATGGATTCACATTGATTCCGGGGCATTGGGGTCCCCAGTGAGTTGACATTACTCTGCATGAAAGAGAGATCAAGTACAGGGAAAGAATGATTTATGGGACTTCTGTCACCCAGGCAGGACACTCTTAGCATATTCTCAAATAATTCATAGTTCCTTTTCTGCCCAGGGCTAAAGGAGCCTGGCTGGGGAGCCAGAAATGCGGGGGGCCCTGGCAGTGTGGCTGCTACAACTCGGGCATTCTGCAGGAGCCACGGTGGTCAAGGGCGGGTCGTATGCTTTAGTCTTTCACCAGTTTTCCCTGTAAATCAAACTTCAGTGCTGTTCTTGAAGATCCCAGGTGAGCTGTGTGGCAAACATGTTTCTTCCTCCTCAGCAGCAGTAGGAAGCGCTGAAGAACAAACCCCCCTCCCCTTGGCTCAGACATCCAGTCTTACTTGTCAGAGAGGGCTGGGAACGGGGCTGCATGTCAACGGGGCCTGACTCTGGGCTCTCCTTCAGTGGTCCTGCTCTCAGCCTTGGCCCTCCTGGATTCTAACACATTGCCTATCTTTCTTTTTAAAGAGTGAGATTTTAAAAACTAGGAAACTAATCCTCCTCAGGAAATAAGTTTACTTAACTGTAGAAGGATATTTCATTCTGTAAAGTAGTTTCCAGATTGGAAGTTCAAGAGCAGAAGTTTCAACTCCTTGGAGATTTTAAAAACCCCAATGCCCAAGACACACCCCGGGCCAATTAAATCATAATTTCTGGATGTGGGACTAAGTGTTAGTATTTTTTAAGGATTCCCAGGTCATTCCAATGTGCACTTGAGGTTGAGGAGGACTGTCGTGGGCTCTAAGGCCTTTGTCGGCTAGGAGAGCAGCTGGGGCTCCCATCTATGCAGCACATACTGAAGGCCCATGGCATTACAGGGATGACAAGAGAGGTTTTTCCTCCTGAGGAGAACAGTGTCTGGCACTTAGGAGCACTCGTACCTCTTTGTTGAGTGAATGCAGAGATGCACAAAGGAGTTCCCAAGTTACCCGGACGACAGAGATTGGAATCGCTGTTACAGCAAAGCTCTAAGTGAAGGTTGGCTAGCATGGGGGTTGCCTGGACTCAGGCTACCTGGGTGTGCAATCCACTGACCTTGCTGTGTGGCCTCGGGAGGGCAACTCCACCTCTCTGTGCTGGTTTTCTTCTCTGCAAAAGGAGCTCTTCAGAGCACTTATCTCAAAAGGGTGAGGAAATGAGTTGACTGATGTTTCCATGTAGTGCTCATGACAGCGTCTGACATAAAGAAAGTCCCCAGTCAGTGTCAGTGATCAGTGTAATGATGTGTTGATAAATGGGCAGTATGTTCGAGGTGCTTCAGAAGCACAGGGGAGTACTGGGAAAATTCTGCAAGGGATCAGGGAGGTCCACAAAATGGCACATGAAAATTGGGTTTGAGTATAGGATTCTTTTATACTGAAAAACTAGGGAGGAGGGTGGAATTGAGCAGAGACCAGGGAGGGATGGAAGGCATTCCAGGCATTTGGAACCATAACCTGGAAGTTTCTTGAATGAGCTGCAGGAATAGAAGGAATAGAAGCAGCAAAAGCGGCCAGGTCATTTTCTATCACCAAGAATTCTGGTGCCTGAGCTGCTGCTTCCCCTTAGGTGCTCCTGCTTCTGTCCATGGCAGCTGATTTCTGTAGCCCATCCTGCCAGCCCACACAAATACTTAAGCTACCTAACCACCTCTTTAGTGCTACGAGGAATCCATTCAACATTTCTGTTATAAGTGGGAAGAATCTCACAGGCTACAAACCTAGGCTAAGGCTGCAAAAATGTAATTTCATTATTATATTTTTAATAACTGAGCTTAATGTCCCATTTTGCCTGGAGGAAGGAACATGATCAATTCAGATCAACTCTGTCAGGTCAGGGCTTTCTCCCCACTCTTCCAGGGGGACCTTTAAGTTTTGAGGCGCTTACTCAGTGTCCTGTGTCAGGGAGGGTGGTGGTGGGAAGAAGCTTCTGTTCCTGGGCTAGAATCATCCCCTGAAATGTTCTTGTGCCAATGTGATCTTCAGACATTGATCCACAATGTCTCTAAGACCCTGTAAGGGTTTTCTGAGCAGGCCTCGCTCAGCTGCTTCCAGGCCAGAATGACCAGGCCGTTCTGAGAAGCTCTGTGTGGCTGTCTCAGCCCCTCTGCCTGAACATCCCTCCTGGCCCTTCCACTGTGCAGTCCAAGGCCTGGGAAGCAACTACGCACCTCTTAGCAGCTTCCCCACTGACCACTCCCCAGCCAAGGGAATTTTTATTTCCTCTGGAACTGGAGGAAAGGGCTGGGGAGTAGTCCTAGTTCCACAGGTAGTCTTATAAATATTTTATGCAGTATGTCCACTTTAGAAGCTCTAAGGCCATGAATTCACTCCTGTTGTTTCTCTTTGGATTTCCTCTGTTAACGTACCCTGAGGGCAGCCCACCTGGAATGCCTTTGCTTGCTGCCTCAGGAAAGAAGGGTGAGGAAGAAAGAGGAGGAGAGGGAAGACAAAGTGGTTGGATTTAATAGGGAATGAAATATAGGTAAATATTTCCCACACTATCCTGCCACACTTTTCATAATAAAAAGTCACTACAATTTTTGAATGTGAACTACAATGCTAGTCTGTGCTAAATGCTTTTTATAATTGCCTCGCCTATTTTTACAGTCACCATAAGAGGCAGGTATGTTACTGAGGGGTTTAGAAGCAGTGATTTCTTTACCCTAGGTTATATAGTGGTAGGTGGCAGAGCCTGGATCCCACCCCAAATCTGTTTCACGAAAAGCCCATGTTCTTAACCACTCTGCTATAATGGCTCACCTCACCTAAAGTGTGAAGTTTTGCAAGATGAAACCAGATAAAAGTTCTCAAAATATTGTTGAGCAGTTTGGCATTAATACACATTTTTGGTAAATAAATGTATATTTTAAATGTGCTACAGTCATTCTTTATATAGAAGCACCCTGTGGTGAATTTCTTTGAAGTGCAAATAACCATATTCTAATTACCTGGCTCTTTGTTGTGTTGTTGGTTCAGTAGACTTTGTATATCAGGTTTTCTTTAGACAGGGTACATTTTCAGGCTCTTTCTTTGGTCTGGAATGTTCCATTCTCTCTCATTTAGTGGAGACAGCTCTAGAACATCATCTCTGGAATCAGACTGGTGTGATCCAATCAGTCTCCATCCCTCATGGTTCCTTTGATGCATGTTCATTTAATTGTAAGAGATCAAGAGTATGCTGTGAAATTTTCATGAATACAAAGGTAGCAAATAAAGTGGTACGACATTTTAGTGACCCCAAAGTGATGCTTTGGGTGCGAGGGCAAGGTTGGAGGTCTGCACTTGGGATCTGACTCCTCTTCTTGCTCTTGCTCCAGCCTCCGGGAGGACTGACAGCCAGCTTGTAGGTCTCCCTCTTAGTGCTAATGACTCCTGATGAATAGGCAGGGGGCTTGATAGATAGCTGCCATAAAAGGCAAGTATATCAATTAAATTTGATGCTACAATAAACTAGTGAGCTCTTCACTAGGAACTGTGTATTTCTCCTTGAGTCTGGACTCTGAGAACAGGCCTTCTTTGTCCTTTATGGCCTGTCCAGCTCAGCTGTCATTTCTGCGGCTCTTCCTACATTTCAGACACGAGAGCATGCTGGGTGATTGGAATAGTTTCTTGAAATGCTTATGTTTTTATTTGTTGAGATTTTTTTTTACAAGAAGAAAAAAAAGTAACCATTTTAGATTAGCATGCTTTTTGTAAAATGTAGGAAGTCTTCACCAGCATGTAACCCCTCTGAAAAACAACTTTATAAAATGGATGTGATATGAGTTTAGATATTTGTTAGAAAGAAAGATGAAAGAGAAAATACATTCTCTTTGCTTCTGCACATAAATGTCTCCCATCTTAAAAAAAAAAAGTCCCCAAATAGCTTCAAACAGGTACTGTTTTTTAGTCACCTCTCTCTCTTTCTCTTTCCTTCCCTTCACCTCCAAATGTCTGGAAAGCCCAGGCTATTTTTGCTGCCTCCACTTCCTTATCTCCTGTTCAGTCTTCATTTACTGCAATCCAGTCTCCACCCCACAACTGCACGGAAACAGGCTCACTGAGGACTCCTCACTGCCATCTCAAATGTGGGCTCCCCTGTTCCATTCCCCACATCTCCCTTTTAGGACTATCCTCCTTCCTACCACCAGAGAAATTTCCAAAATGCACCCGTTCAAGCCTTTGCACTGTCTGCTGATTCTGCAGGTGATTCTCTTGTCCTCCTTGTTTGCTGGTGAACTTAAGGCATCTGAACCATCATCTCTTCTATGAAGAATGAATGAACGAATGAGCAATTAAACCATATTTTAGATCCTAAGGTGTTAATCTGTGTGGGATAATGTCAAAGAGAAGAAATAGGGATTACACATGAGGGACTTGGAATTTAACCTCAATTTTAAATCATTGCTGATTAAATTATCTATAAAGATAATTTTAATTGACATCTGGAATTATAATTTTGCCTTATATTTAAAAACAGTACATAAAGCTATTAGGAAAAAATACCAGACATATGTTGAATTGTAGTTATAAGACAGTCCACATACACAAGGTAATATTATCATTGTGTGACATTTTGTGAAGAATTTTATAAATAGGTCACCTCTGACTATGCTGTATCTCTAGCTAATTTTCTTGCCAATTATTGAAATAATTGGATCCTAGGTCAGTCTTTAGCCGTATAAGAAGAGTTGACAATAAAATGGACATTTAGAAATCATATCTCCATAATTCCATCCAGAATAAATTCCTGGGTAAATAGTGAGCCAATTAGAGAAATATATGCATGCTGATGAGGTTTTGAAAGCCACATTGGTGAACTAGTGGAGACTTTTAAATGCCTGGATCCATCAGTAACTTTGAATTGACAGTTCTTTGTGGCAAATCCAGTTTTTAACTGCAAGTAGCTTTTTCTAGAGATTTAAAAAAGAATGCTTGGAGAAATCAGTTCAGGATTTAAAATGGAGGATCATTTATCTTTTCCTGGCACTGAGTAAAAACAGTAAAACAGAGGCAGGCCAGAAGAAACCCTGTTCAAGCTCTCAGGAAGACAATCCACAGTATCCATTGGAAAACAGGGTATGGCTAGGGCTTAGCTAACATGCTGGCTCCCAGGATACAGAAAGGGATCACTTATTTTGACCATAGATTTCGGTTCAGCGTCTGAGCTTTAGCCCTATTGGGCCAAAACCTGATGTTAACAATATACCCAGAGCTAATCAGTCTCTCTCACATGGGCTAAACTCAAAAAGGGCTAATTCATTCATTTATCCTGGGATATTTTCCTTTCCACTGCAAGGACTCTAGTCTGCCGGCACATTTAGCATAGAATAAATTTTGTCTCTTGATGGTGTCGTCTCTCTGTGCTGTGCCTGGTCCTTGGTGGATGCCCATGTAATTCCAACGTTTACCACATCAGACGTCTGTGGGAGCTTAGCCCAAACATTCCTAGGACTGCATGTGGGAGAAAGGACCATTCCAGGTCAACGCTTGCACTGGGAGATAGGGCTCATTTTTCTAACAGCTGGTACAACCCTGTCTCTGCCTATTCTGTCCCATCTGGTGGAGTTTGATAAGCATCCCCTTGTAGCTCTTGTCAGGAGAAGACACCCATTTTTCTGGCTTTTAATTTCAATATAAAAGGATTTGTGAGAGAGCACTACTCCTTGCCTCCCTCCCTATCCCTTCCTTGCTTCTCCAGCAACCTGGCCACAGTATACTAGCATTGTGGTCTGCTTTCCACACCAAAAGAGGTCTGCCTGTGGCTACATATTATATATATAATACAGATGTTATTGCCCATCTGTGGTGAAGTAGGAGAAGGGCCCTTGTAGCTACAGCTGAACCACCTCCTCTTCTATCAGGAATACAGTCGTCACATTTATCTCTGGCCCTGCTATCAATCTCTCAATTAATTCCAAACTCAGCAGAGGAAGATGTTACTTATACCTGCCCCCCATACTGATCAAAAACAAGCAAGCAAACAAACATGTGCCATGCAGGATATACCCTCACTACACGTAGAGTGTGACCCAGCTCTCTGTCTTACCAAAAAGGCGGGAGAAGAATGCTGCTCCCTCTCCCCAGAAAGTGTGCCGTGATGGAGGGTCTACCAAAGTTCCCAGGACAACGTGCCCCACCAGCACGCCAGTCACCACCAGTCATTGACCCTCTGCTGGGCTAATTGGAGTTCTCTGCCTGGAGGAGGCCCTTCCCTCCCACTGCGCATGCTCCCGCGCTCTCCAAGTTGAGAAGGCTCTCAGAGCTCCCCAGGGCATCTCTTCCTGTGCTTCGGGCAGAGCCCCTCACACTCCTCCTCCTTCTGGTAAGGTGGTGTCCAAGTGGATCAGGTTACGGAAAGTTGACTGAGGAAAAGAGAGCTTAGTTTAATAGGCATGTGCTTACTTCTGCGCACAGTGAGGTTGTCGCTATCCTCTGAAGGGATGACCCCAGGGAGCGTTCCTTCCCCATCACGGTGCGGCTCACCCAGCATCATGACTCAAAGGTGCGGGCCACGTCCAGATGCGAACATGTCACACTGTGCCTCCTGCTGAAGGTGCACAGGAGGCAGGCGAAGGAGAAACAAACCGGTCTGTGGAAAATTCACCAGTCTTCATGAGTGTAAATTTATGGGTAGAGGATTCAGTTCTCGTCAATGTCTAGTCAACATGGAATTTCTTTCCTATTAGGAATGTGTATGATAATGAAGCATATACAATTATAAATACATTCTATAGTGTTTTAAAAGTTATAATACATTGTGGTTTAGTTTATCGTTTTCAATGCTCATTTCATAATTTAGGACTCATCGTTTCCCATTTTCTTTTCTTAAAGAACTTCTCCCAAATTTTGTAAACTTCAAATATCATAAAACCTGAATCCATCTTTGGCACTAGAGACTATAATTAACAGTCTCTTATCTGCTCTGCTCCTTAAGGTAAAGGGGATGCTGATTCCAAGATATCAGAGAGAGTCAGCACCAAGCCTCATTCAGGCACCAAAAAGGAAGCAGGTAAAGAGTATGTCACCAAAATAGAGTGGAGTCGCTGAGTCCTCAAAAACTGAGCAGTCTGTGGACTTGAAATGGTCTTTGTGTCTCATTTCTTTGTCTCACCAGTTAGGCTGGAAGATAAGATTTGCTGTCACTCCACCTTGTGGAAGGTATGAAAAGGGAGATTTTTCTGTTGCAGTTCAGAATGCAAGAGGGCTGCATGATGAGGCATCACTGATGATTGCAGGGCCATCCACCTGTTCTTTGTGAACTTGACCCATTAAAAATTCTCAGCCAAACCCCTATATGAAGAGACACACAGCTCATGGACTTTGGCTTTTATTATCTTTTGAAAATCCCAAACTTCCAAAATTCAAACTTTATTGCCCTCACACAGAAGGAGGCAAACATTCAGTGGGGAAAGAATCCACTTTGTGGAGCTATCTTTTTCAGATAGTTACATTTTCTTAGGGCTCTTCATTTCTATTTTCTGAGTTTGTTAACTTGTTTTAGATAAAGGGGGATTTATATAATTGTAACTTCTTTTTTATTATTATATAATACATGTTAATTTTAGAGAATTTGGAAAATATAGAAAGTATGAAGAAGAAACAAAAGTTTCCAATAATTCTACCACCCAGAGATAAGTAACTATTAAAAATTTGATATATATCCTGCTAGTCTTGTTTCATGCAGGTTTCTTTTACAACTTTTCAATGATATCTGTAGACTAGTTTGTGTCTTGTTTTTTTTTTTCACTCTTAATTCTGTGAATATTTCTCATGACATCATAACATATTCTTAAAACCCCAACTTGTAATGGCTGCATAATATTCCAAAACAGTGACATAATTTCTTTAGTCAATGCCTGTTGTTGAGTCATTGGTTAATTTTTTTCACAATTAGAAATTGTATTCTGATGTCACCCTTGAATATAAATCTCTGTTCTCATCTCTGATTATTTCCTTGTAATAGATTCCATAATGTAAGACCATTGGATAAAAAGCATCCAATAAGACTTACAGTGGTCATAATAGTTATGTGTCTGTCAACCATGAATGCTACTCAATTTCATAGGGCCTTTCACAGTATTGTGAAGTATTAGTATTGTTTTTGTTATTTTATTTTTGATTTTTATAATTTGTTCATTATTATTTATTCTTATAACATAATAGATGCCCAAAGTATCTTAATGTTTTAATTTCAGTTAGTTGCTTATGAGTAAGGTTGAATGATTTTAAGTATGTTTACTGACTGTAAATCCTTTCTGTGAAGTTTTTTATGCCATTTATTTATTTTCTATTGGGGTAGTTTAAAAAATATATTTATAAGAGATGTCTTCTTATCTCATATCTTGGGGACGTTTTAAGTATTGTTTATGTAAGGGCCTCCCAATGCCAAACATGTATCTGTACTTAATAAATGATCATTCAATTTTAGATGTACTTGAAAAATTAATTTAAACTTACAGAATTAGACTGCAGAGTAACTGGCTTTTTAAAAAAATAGAAATCACATCTACCTGTGTTGTAAAAACTAGGTATTAAATGTCAAATAGAAAGAGTGTGCATTTTGTAGGGAAATTCTATTAAATTGGATTTCCTAGAGAAGTGCTTTAAATTAAAATTTCCTGATCAAGTTTTTATTCATATACAACACTTCATAAGGCCCACCTTTCCAGGGACTTTCAGAGTTGTTATTAAAGCCATTATAGATAGATAGATGATAGATAGATGTCATTCATAGATAGGTAGATGGATGATAGATATTCACAGATGATAGATATCATTCATAGATAATAGGTAGATAGATGATAGATATCATTCATAGCAGATAAGTAGATAGATAGATATCATATATAGATAAGTAGATAGATAGATAGGTAGATAGACAGGTAGGTAGGTCGATAGGTAGGTAGGTAGGTAGGTAGGTAGGTAGATAAAGATGGTTTTTGCTTCCCCACTCTTCTAGTATGGAGCACCCTTACTGCAGCACAGGTCATGTACGCCTGTAGTCTACTTTACTTCCAGGACAGGGCTTGTGAGCCTCCGGGATTTGCAGGTTAGTGACACCGGAGGTCAAGGATGTAGCTGCAGTGAGTTTAAGATCTCACTGCTCTATCATTATCTGCCTGCACATGGGAAGTGTGGGCTACAGTGCAGGCCTTCAGCTAGTTCTAGGAGTAGTTTTATCACCTAGCACACCACTCTGCTTTCTTTCCATCTATAGTTATATTGGGTGTTATAAGCTACATCTGTGCTGAATCCCCTAGCAGATAGATATCTAAAAATTAATTGGCATTGACTTGTCTTCTAAGAAATGTACATTTGTTTGAGAAGTCAGATAGGCCTATCGTTAAAAAAATGCCTTCTATCCAGCATCAACCATGTCTCATCATCCACCTCACATATATTTACCTCTATTCCTTCCACTAATTTCTAAGGTAGGTTTCATTATTCCAGTTTTATAGATGACAAAATGGAGAGTTAATTGTTCAAGTTCACCGAGCTAGCAGTGGCAGAGCTAGGAATGAAATCTAAACCTCCCCGATTTCAAAGGCTGTATTCTCAACACCCTGGCATATTGTCATCTGTGAAGAGCTCATGGGCAGAAATTGTGTATTATTCATCTGTTTCTCTGTAGCATTTTATATGGTGCTTGGTACATAAGTGTGTGTTGAATGGGTTAGTGAGTGGGTAAGTAAATTGAACTATCCCCTATGAAAAGCCAGTGTTGGGCTAGACTCTGTCTTCCTGTTTTGCAATCATGGGGACTGCGGAGAGAGGAAGGGAAGGGTGAATAAGAGAGGGGCGCAGTGGGAGTGGAAGCTCCTCCAGAGGACAAGGCTGCTGTGTCCACTGCCTGCCCCTCCTCCCCATAGGCAGGGAGATGGTGCGGACCCATTAGGTGTCGCTAGAACTGGAACAGCTTTTCCCACTGTGTCGCCCAGGAGCCCTCCCTTCCTTTGCACTGTGAGCTCTTTTCTGCTCCATTTCCTCTCCAAGCCCTCAGATCCCCTCGAAGCTCCCTGCTATCTTCCGCATCACCCTAGCTGGAATAAAAATATAACTGTGTCTGAAAAGTACAGAAATCAAACCTCCCCTTGGGGATTTTCTTCTGTATTACCTGTTGAATTGAAAACCTGTGTGTCCTTGAAAAGATATGTATTTCAGGCTGCAGGGGTGCTAATTTGCAAGGCCCATTACTCAAATCAAACATTAAAACCATCTTCAATAAGCCAGTGCTCTCAGTCTGTTTCCGTTCCAGCGCCAACATCACCAACTATAGGATTCCTGTCAAGCTTCAGAGCCCAAAGTCAAGATTTATCAATTGATATTTTGACTTTAACATTTATACTTTCATTATGTCACTGAATTGCAAGCACCCCACAGCTCTTCAGCTTTTTGCGGGTTTCTTACTCCTGTCCTTGAAGCTAATATGGAAGAAGATGGGGTTTTGAGGCATCTTCCCAGGTCTTTAGTGTGAAAACTGCTGTGTGGCTAATGCCTATTCACTTGTGGACTTACTTAAAGGTAGATAACCTTTCAGGCAAATGTGATATTCATGGTATTGCAGTATGTCCAATGTTGTGGACAGCTTTGCAATACTTTTTATTTTACTCAGATTTTTAAAAAATTAGAAAGGCCTTCATTAAACGTATCTAAATGTCTTCAAGAGAGAACAGAAAAAAACATAGAAAAAAAGAGGCAAAGTCAGCATTAACCATACCAGCTAGAGAGAAGTAGATAACATTTTGCTGGATTTTTTTTTCAGTCTAGTATTGCATTTTCATGGAGTCTGAATTATACTGTATTTATGCTTTTATGCTATAACTTTATTCACATATAATTCATACTTTTTGTAAACATTTTCAAATGTCTGTATAATATTCTGTCCTGAGGACATAAGTTAACTTACCAGTCTCCTATTACTGTTTACTTAGGTTGTTTCCTTTGCGATAAATAACATTTGAACGATATTTTTTCTATAAGACCTTTGCAGGGGAGATAGGAGAGAGGATTATTTTCATATGAGATCTTATTGGCTGTGGAATTACTTGGTCAACAGTTATGAATGTTTTGATCGCTGTCCCCAAACAACTTTCCGCAGGTGGAGCCCATAAACAAAATGGCACCTGGAAAACTCTCTTTTCCTGCCTGACGTTCATATTGGTAACTTGTGGACTCAGCTGGTGACCCTAAATGCTACAGGAAATGGGTTGGAACACCAGTTCTCTGGCCAATTCCAGATTTCTGGCTGAGCCCATCTTGGGTCTGAGGTCTGAGGTTTGAATGCACCAAAGAACATAGCTTTGCTTTAGGATAGGAGATTTGGAGCAATTGTTTCCTCTTTGTGTTTTAAGTTTTCTACAGGGATGTAAGATCATTTTTATAATTTTAAATATTTTTTAAAGGAAATGCTGCGTGTCAGTTCCCAGGAGAGCAATTTCTATTTATAATGATAAAGCGAGTTTATTTTGTAAAGTTCTTAGAGTTTCTCATTGCATATTGGTTAAAGGAGTGTAAAAATATTCACCTTATTGATAAAGGAGATGATTCCTTACCAAACCCTTCCTGGAAACTGGAAAAGGTAATTGTAATTTAGAGCAATTACCGCAAAGTATTGCACCTATAGAATTAGAGGCCATTATCCCGGAATCTTGGATGAGTTCATTAACGAATCAGCAAATAAAGTACATGATGAATTACAAAGCATAGTGTCATTATAATTTTATGATAAAGCATCTTGTTCTGGGAGACATTACATTCTCAGAATGAAACAATGACTGGCTCTCTCAATATCTTAAAGGAACTCCCAAGCTTCTTCAGATAGAAGAGAGAAAACAAAGTGGGTAGGAATGTAGGAAAGGAGAAGGAAAAGCACAGGCCTTTTTAAATGAGGACATGCTGGGGTGTGAAAAGCACATGAAGACCCTGGCCCTGGGAAGCAGAGATGAATCTTGTTTAAATGTTACACTTTTAGAGAGAGACGAGCATTTCCTATGCCAGTAGTGAAGAGAGATATGCTTTAAGCTGATTTGGGCTAGTAGGATTTAAACTTTTATTTTATAACTTTTTTTTGTAAACTGCATGTTATTTCCCCTCTCATTCCCTGACCGCCAGGCTGCCCAGTGCCAGAGCTGCACATCAAAACTGGAAACCCTGCAAGAAGCAGGAGCTGAAATTGCTTTTTGGCGGGCCCGATTTCATGCTGAGAGGGAAGCGGCAGCTCAGAGATGAACTGGAAGGCCACGCTTGTCAGCGAATGAAATGTGATGAACTTCGGAGTTTTATTGACATGCGGCGGCTGAGCAGGCAATAGCAGCTGGCAAGGCGTCTTCTTAATCCCATGTTCTTAGGGTGGGAGTTTGACCCCAGTACTTTCTGTGAGAAATGATACATATTTATTAGACTATACAGCTTAAAAGAGAGAAAAGAGTGTGCCCAGTGTCAGACACTATCGCAACCAAACCTTTCTTTTATTAAAATAAATACAGACAATTTCACCATGACAGCTCTTCCACGAAAGGGGAGCTTTATTAAGTGATGACCTTCATTCTCTCCATGGCGACAGGCAAGCTCGTGCCTGACCACTTGTTGGGGAGGAGGGATGTGGGGGAAGGGGAGGGCACCTGTGGAACATTTTATGGGTTTTGAGAAAACCAGACTGAAGTCCTGAGTAGCCTGCAGTTCCACTAATTATATTCATCCTCCCATTTGCCTCTACAAAATCAATTGCAAACAATGTCCGATCTTTTTCTGCGGTGTGTTTCTTCGAGGTATAGCTGTACTATCAACCCTTTCCTCCTCTCCAGGAATAGCTACCTGCCACCACCTTATGGGACACGAGCTTTAAAAGTGAGGAAATATGAAGTGTAGTTACATTATAAGCAATAGAATTCTTCCAGATTTTAAAAAATAATCTGTGCCAATTGTGAGAGCCAGAGAGATCTTATGTATTTAAGGCAGACTGGTTGATATTTTGGTTGAATTTTCACTTCTTAAGCTGCTCCTTATGTATATGAATATTGTATGTATATTTTGTTATTTTAAGTGAGAGGTGTGACATGGAAGGAGTAGGACAAAGAAGGGAAGATCTCCTTGTTTGTGAACATGTATATACCATCTATATGATGTATACGTGTTCACATATGTACATATACACTATCTGCATCACACATACATGCACACACACAGTGGGGCTACATGGTTTAATGATTCCCACTGGATGTGACCTCAAAAGACTGGCTCTGTCAATTGTTAGCTCTGTTTTCCTGGACAAGTCACTAGCATTCGCTGAGCCTAAATTTCCTCAGAGGTAAAATGAACATATCTAGTTCAAGGGACTAGTGTGAGAATCAAAACCAGGTAATTTATTTTATATTGATTTATAAATTTGTGTCAAGTTCTAGAACCCTTTCCAATACTCATAGGTAGGAACCAATCCCCATTATGTGTTTTACCTGTCCTTTAAGTGTGTCGCATGTATTTGTCCTATTTAAATGTCATTCTTTTGGGTTCTTTCCATTTTTTCCATTTGCCAAGATCATTTTGAGGCTTCATATCAATTCATCATCAATATTAATTGATTGTCCTCATCGGCAGAGAATCCTTTGAGTGTCTGTTGAGAGAGAAAAGCAATAAAAGATGGATTGGTTTTCCTAAAACACCTCTGTCATTGGGCTCTGCCTTTCATGCTCTCTCGTTTTATCCACATCAAGTTCAGATTGTATTATCTGGTTTTCAATGTCCAGCCAATCAGGTGTCAGTCATCCACCCACCTCTCTGTCCCTGGAGTTGATCATGCTTTGAACATTTTACTCAGACTCTGCCCTCCTCCTCAACTTCTGTCTCCTCCCCACCCTCTTCTACATTTACAGTCCATCTCTAATTGTGCTTCCTTCACAAAGCCTCTCCTGATTTCTCTAGGCCCCCTCATCTCTCCTTTCTTGAATCTTCAATTACTTTTAGAGTCAGTCCCAACATTGACCCTTTGACAACTATTAAACAGTTAATGGCTATTATCTTTCTAACCAGACTATGAGCACTTTGGTCAGAGCCAAGTCTTACATATATTTGTATTTCCTTTATCATGTATGCCACCACACTGACCATAGGGTAGGTACTTTACTTACTGATTATTTGAATGATGGGACAACTCCTACCTTCAGGGAATTTGTAACTAAATAAAACCATAAATGCTATACTCTAAGTACTATACTATTTTATACTCAGTCATTCATTAATTTTTTAATTAAAAAAATTAGACTCTTCCTAATGAAGAACTGTTTCTCATTCTTTCATTTACATCAGATTCTAGTGCACTTAAATATGTTCTACACAAAGTACCTGTTCAGCAAAAATATTTGTGGCCCAGGTTGCCACATTTCTAACAACCTCTATATGTGGCACCAACGTGCACCAGAGTCGGAAAACCAGGACAATATGTTCCTGTGTCCTAGGTTACAAGTGGGGAGTGTTTATGAGATGAGTGGTTATATTATAGACATTTAGTAAACACTAAGCATTTATTTCTTAACTGAGATATTATATGGTAATTTATTTAAAACATGTCCATCTATCCCATTAAAGTAAACGTGTTAAACATAATGCCTGCTTGAGGCAAGATCCACTGATGAAAGCTCAAATTAGTGGGCAAAACTTAAAGGAGAAACAGGATATTTGCATAGCCTCAATGTATCTTTTCCCAGTGTGTAATAACCATTGTGTTGGTTTTAACAAGTCACAAATTCTTTCCTATCTCCAAGAAGTGAAGCTTCATCCCCCTCCCTTTGAGTGTGAGCTGGACTTAGTGACTGTCTTCTAATGAATAGAGTGTGGAAAGGGAAAACCTGTAACTTTACAGTGGAGAAGCCCGACAGATACCACCTTACCAAGTGACCGAAGTTGACATCACAAGTGATGTCATGTGGATTTCATGTTCCCCCTGATACGCCACAGTGAGAAGGAACATCAGCTCTGTGGTATCCTTACTCAGTCTAATCACGAGAAAATATCAGACAAACCCAAATTAAGGGACATCCTACAGAATACCTGGCCACTACTGTCCAAAGAAAAAGCCATGACAGACAAGGGAAGACTGAAATATTGTCACGACTGGAGGAGACTTAGAAGACAGGATGACTACATGTGGTCGGGATGGTGGATGCGGTCCTGGATGTCGGTGGGAAAACTGGGGAAATCTGAGTACAATCTGTAGTTTAGTTAGTAGTACTGTACTAGTGTTATGTCTTCGTTTGATTATTGGCCCATGGTTATATGAGATGTGAAATGAAGGGTTTAGGAGCTCTCTATATAACCTTCACAACACTTCTGTAAACCTAAAATTATTTCAAAATAAAAAGATTTTTTTTAAGAACATAGAAAAACAATGCCATCTTGAAAGCCTTCACCTTTTGTTACAAACCTCACTGGATGCTGACTTGTTTTCATCAGACAAGTGAAATGTGCTCCACAAATGCGGGTGGAGACACTGGGTTATCCGCTGTGCGCTGTCGATGAAGACCACCGCAGGAGGTGGGGGCACAGCTTGTCAGAAAATTCCAGAGAAGGGAAGTGACTACTGGTGAGGTTCCCTTTGTTTCTTAAATACTTGCCTTTCTTATTGGAAGGAAAGTGAAACTAGAGGACCCATGAAGCTAACAATAAGATACTCAAGTTAAGGGATGGATGGCCATTCCATTTAAATTTGCTCAATATGAGATGAGCATTCAGAAAAAAGAAAACATTGTTTTAAAGTGTTAAGTCTTCTTCACTCTTTTCTATATCTTGTGATATTGGTGGCCATACTGTATGTGTAAAGAAAAGGTATTAGTATTTGTGTCTAATATTTAGGGCTGTCTGCAGCTGCCTTATTCTGATTCACTGAGAAAATTTTCTAGTTTCACTCCATCTTCCAATTAATGAACTTTCAATGTTTCCTGAGGAGCAAAAAAATGTATTCATCTTCTCTGACCCTTTCTATTGACAGAGTATGAGTAAATCACTTGTACCCCGATAACACCAATAGAGTAAGAGGGATCCAGGTGCATTTTAGTTCTGTAACCTACTGTGTCTGATTTTCAGTTCTTTGGTTAATAGTGAATTTTGCCCTTTGGCATAGCTGAGTATAAGGAAATAAAAATGATTGTTTTAGCATGCCAAACCAAATTACATCCTAAATAGAAAGGTGTGCACATATGGAAGTTCTATTAACTTTCAAGAGGTTTTATTTTATTTTTTCCTATTTTCATGATAGTCCTGTGCAAATAGGGCACTCCCCCTATATTTGAGGGATTTTGGACTACAACGGAAAGAAAGATAGTGTGGTTGGGAAAAACAGAAAATGCTAATTCCTCTAAGTGAAATGATTAGCCATGTGATTGTGAGGATTGGAGGTTAGAAAATTACAACGTAAGAGTCAGAAGGGACTAGAGAAGTTCTTCAGTCTACCCGTTCAGCGTAGAAATACATTTTCCGGTACTTGCACAAATACTCATTTAGCACCCACTTTAAATATTCACTGTGACAGGAGCACACTATAAATAATAGTGCCTCAAAATATGAGGCACATTCCATCATGGCACATCTAAATAGTTAAATTTTGGCTAAATATACATTTGCAATTTTTATCAACCTGGAAATTCTACCTATTGGTTTTACTTATTTCCTCTGAATAAGTCTTCTTTCTCTTTTACATAACAAGCCTTCTTCTGTTTGAAGAGAACCTCCCCCAAGTTGAAGTTCAGGCTCAACATCTCCAGTTCCTTCATGATTTCTTCTATAACATGGTTTCTAGAAACATGAGTGTTTATTAATATTCCTCTTTGAAAGTGCTACCCAGAACTGAATACAATCTGAATCATCATCAACTAGTGTGCAATATGTTTGTACATATCAGAATTGAAAGATACATGCACATTTGGAGCATATGTAAGGCATGCTATAGATGGCTGTATTAGGGCAATTGATCTCACTTTGTTAAATAATTTTGCAGATTGGTTGAAACAATCTTCCTTTGAACCATTTCTCAGCTATATACCTGAAAGATGTAATACCATAGCTATACAAGAAGCCCTCATCAATGTGCCCTATTTTTATTCTCATCAGTTTGGGATGACTAGGGAGATATTTTTTGATATATTCATGTACAACTAAAATGTTTTATATGAGATCCTGTACCTAAAGTGCCTAGAGGAATGCTGGCAGATACTGTATATTCGATAACATTAAGCTGCTTTCCCTCTCCTTAATCTCTCTGGCTTGAGCAATAATGTCATTTATTCCTCGGTCTCCCACAGTTGTCTGAAGCTAACAAAAGGCCAGAGCATATGTGCTTGTTTCTGTCTGGTTCTGGCATTCCAGTGGGCCTTGGCTCTGAAGCTCGTTGGTAGTTTCCTAGATGGCTGTGCCTAAGTTCTCTCTCATAGAATGCATCGTCAGTTCCATTAGCTCTGTCAACTTTCCAGTCATCTCTCCCTAAAAACCCCCTTGATCCTTTTACCTGTGGAAACACTATCTGACTATTTTATCATCTGGCTATTTCAATTAAATTACATTAGAAAAACATACAGTAAGGTTAAAAATGATCACTATATCACTCCAACTTTCTTCCATCCCCAGAAGGTTAATTGAAAGGCAGCCATCTTGGCGACGTTTAGACAAATGAGGATAATTATGTGTTCTCCAGCTCTTTGAGAGGTTAATTGCTTAGATGTACGATGCCTTGAAGAACAAAGAAGGAATAAATCAGAAGCAGGACTGTGATCTGATAATGTAATTTGGTATATTCATGTGCAACTCAAACAAATAAACCCCTAATTACATGAACTATTCAGTTGCATGGACACATTGCCAGTTTACCAGGGTCAGGCACCCCACATCTCCGCACTTCATTCAGAGGCCTCTGAGAGGGAGGAGGAGTGCTAAAGCTAAACACTTAAATCGGGGGCTCCCAGGGCGTGGTACAGGGGTGCTTGCGTAATGGAATTTTACTATGTTATATAAACATCTCTAAGTAGATTTACATCTTTTACCTCTTAATCAGAAGGTTGACTTCTGCTGGCCTCCTCAAATACAGCATGTCTTCTTTTCTTCAGGAGGAATCATTTTCAACATCTAGGGAGAAGGCAAGTAGCATGAAAAAAATTGCTCTAAAAAAGCCAGAAAGGGCACCTGTGCCCGGTGGGAGGAAGATGGCTGAGAGTCCTGGGACTCTGTTATTCCTATCATCTACTGGTTTTTCATCCACTTTTCCTCTGGGTGACAGAAAGTCTTGCAGTCAGATAGGGGTCAAGTGATTGACTCTAGCAAGATATGTACAATGTCCACCTTTTTTTAATCAAAGTAATACATGCACGTGGTAAAACACAGTCTCTGGGTCTGTACCATTACCTTTCAGTCCGCTCTGTTTAGTCACCACTTACAAGATGGAGCTCTAGCACCAGACCAGTCCATTTAGCCCCTTCACTCCGTCCACCTCCCACCACTGTTGATGAACATTAGCCTCCACTGACGTGTGCCTTCTGTTTTGTAACCATGGTCTGCTTCATGTGTTTTCTCTCTAAGTTAGATCTGGAGATATAAAGCCAATAAAGAGCATTTACATTATAGTTGTGTAAATGATGTTTTCTGTAGAACAACTTTCCTTCTCAATGGCTTCAGTGTTACAGTCTCTGGGCCATTTGACTTGAGATGTTCTTACCATCCAGGTCAAATGGATTGTCTTTTCCTACTCTTTGTCAATTGATATATTTATTCCACATTTCAGTTTGCTCCATGTTTGGACCTTACCTTTTCTCATTTGTTTGTTTATTTTAGAGTTTCTAACTGACTTTCTTTTTTCTTTCTAAGTAAATAAATATATGCATGTGTATACAATGTATGCAACATAAGACATATCCTTAATGCCTTCCATGTACTTACATACTCCATTCTAATGTTGAAATCCATTCATCCTTCTTAAAGGCATCCTTTGGGTGCCCACTGCCTTCTGGTTCTTATTTAGACTACTTGCTTTCTGTTCCTATCAGACTGCAGTTAATTTTGACTTATTTCCATTAGTTCCTAGTTTAATGCCACCATCTCTTTCATCCCACATCATCTTTTTTCTTTGTTTTTATCATCACTTAATTCTAGGCAGACTTTCATTGTTTTAACCTTAATTTGGCTTGTGTACATACTCAAGTAACTTCCTCAGAAAATATATATGGGAGTTAAATTTTCTGAGTTCTTGAATATACATCTGATATTTTTTTTCCTGTCATAGCATATAGAAATTTAGTTTTAAATTGTTTTGCCACATTCAGCTTCTTTCATCCAGGATTCAAAATAAGAAAACTGCTGTCAGCCCTGAAGATTGATCCTTTATAGAGGATCTGTTATGTGCGAGCAGGCAAATATATTTATTTTTCTATAGAAGCCTTCAGGATGTTGCTTTATTCTTAATGTTTTGAACTTTCACATACATGATATATCTACATGTGAGTCATTTTTCATTCATCCTGCTGGGAGTCAGGCAATAGATATTTTTGAAAAATTTTCTTCTATGATTTCTTCAATAATTTCCTCTTCTCTTTCTCCATTCTCTAATTCTGCAACTTTTATGGGTCAATGTTGGATTTCTTGGGTTGACAACATCTGTGTGTACATGTGCATGTGTGTCATGCTTACTGTATGACAGGAACTGTTCTAACCAAATCACTTACATTACAAATCATTCATTCATCTTTATGACAGTCCCATGGGCATGCTCTTTGTTCCTGACTATTACTTTTTCATCATATCTTATTTTTATTTTATTAGTACAGTATCTTAAATCATAAATCTCTGAGAGTACAAATTAGAGACACTTAAAAATATACTTTCTCGTCTGTTCTCTATTTCTTCTGAGGCCAGTTCTCTTTGTTTATCTTGGCATGTTTTTAAATTCTTTATTTTACTGGTTTCATTTTATAATTGTCATATATACTTAACTGGACATACATGTTTATGAGGAACTAGACTGATATTGCAGTATAACTATTGTGGGTTTTCCCTGCTATTGGAAATGTAGATCTCTTGTCACATTAGGTTTTTCCCAGGAAATCCAAAGTTTTAGGTGCTATGTGTGATTAAGCTTACTTGCTGACAGGTTGCACATTTGTTAAAACAGATATGGAACTGATCTTTAGTCTCAGATATTCCCAAATGCCAGAATACATCAAACTCCCTGGCAGCTTGTTTCATTTTTTTAAAGAGAAATCATTTGTCCTATTTGCCTGGGTTAATAGTGGGCTGCCTGCATTCTGTATGTGCAGGGATATAAAGGAAAGGCTTGGAGAACAAATGAGCACAGTTGCTTTGTGGGTGAACAATTTCTTCCTCTGCTTCCAGCCCCGTTTCTCATTTCTGCCCTTGTGCCTCTGCCTTCAGTCCCAAGCCACTCTGGAATTCTGCTTGACAAGTCACACATCTGCCAGAGCACTCTCCTCAGGTGTGGCTACTCCTACTCGTGTGTTCATCTTCTCCATACTTCCGGGAATTTATTGAAATTGCCAGTCTGCTCATGATCCCTGTCTTATTCTCTTTGATGTTATGTGACTATTCCTTTTGTTTTTCCTTTACTGTCATTTTAATGAGGTGTCAGAAAGGAGATGTAATCAATGCATGTGCTTAGTGCGATCACCTTGATCCAGAAGCTCCTAGTTCAAGTTCTCCTAGTTTTTCCAGGAAATAGATTCCCTCTTTCTACATGTCATTAAATAAATATACTCTGCACACAGATCTGCCAAGTGCTTTTTTCCATGCATCAACTAAGCCTAGATTCGATAATGAAGTTATCCAGCCCCCTCATGAAAACTCTTCAGTGTCTCACTATCTCCTTCAATCTAAAGCCCATGCTTCTTAGTGTGTTATATAAGCTCTTACCACTATGATCCCTCTTACAGTCATTTCATCCCTTGGTATCTATAGAGGATTGGTTCCAGGATCCCTGTGGATACCAAAATCTGGGGTGCTCAAGTCCCTTATATAAAATGGTGTAATATTTGCCTATAACCTACACACATCTTCCCATGTACTTTAAATCATCTCTAGATTACTTATAATGCCTAATACAATGTAAATGCTATGTAAAAAGTTGTATTATTTAGGGAATAATGACAAGAAAACAGTCTATACGTGTTCAGTACAGATGCAACCATTGTAGGCCTTTCGACCCGCGGTTGGTTGAATCCGTGGATGTGGAGCCCGCAGATACGGAGCCAGCTGCAACTCCTTCCTTCCCCGGCTCCATCATCCATGGGCCACTTTGAATTCCATGACTTCATAACACTATTCATGCCTCTATGCCTTTGATCATGCTCTTTTCTTTTCTTTCTTTCTTTTTTTTTTTTTTTTTGTACCACACAATATCTTTACTCCCTTATTCTTTACCAGACTAACAATATTCATCCTTCACCAATCATTCAGCACATTATATTTCAGGAAGACTTGCTTGACTATACAACCAGAAAGGACAGGCAAAGTGCTAAGTGCTGGGCTTCCAAAGAACAATCTTCTTCTGTTTCTCTCGATCTCTCCTGTTTCTCTGTATGTTTCATAACATTCACCACATTTTATTTGAATTGATTTGTGTATGTGTCTGTAATCCCCTGAGCATTTCAAAGCATGGACAGATTGCATCATCTGAGGTTGTAGTTGGCTGCAAGTAACAAAATCCAAATACTGTGGCTTAACCAAATAGGAGTTGATTTTTCTCAGGAAAGAATTCTGAAGATATGCTTTGCAGAGCTAAGTAGAGCCTTTTTTTATGTCATTATTGTCCTAGAAATTGTTTTTCTTTTCTCTATGCCACCTAGAGTCTTTGGTTTTTATTCTAATTCTTGTTGTGTCCTGATCTCACAGGACAGATGCCTGCTACAAATCCAATCTTTCTCTAAATGAGAACAAAAATAAAGATGGAAGGTGAGAAAATAAGGAAGGGGAAAGCAGCATCCATATCTGGAATGTAAAAATTCATATAAAATTCAGATAAATTCAGTAAAAATGCCAGTATTCCTTGGCCAACTTCTATCTACTTCTCATTGGACAGAATTGAGTCACATGGTCATCTCTGGCTGCAAGAAAGTCTAGGAGGACAAGTGTTTGGCTAGGCACATTGCCACCTTGAGCAACACTGGGATTCTCTTAGCAAGGCAGACAGGGAGATAGGATATTAGGAAGCTGTTAGCAGTATCTAGCACACAGGTGTTGCTTATTTTTATATCTTTTTTACTTAGCACAGTATTTGGCACATAGCAGGCATGCATTAAATATTTATAGAAAAAGATGTTGATTTTAAGAAATGGAAAGGACCTCATTCTATAGGAGAAGGAAGTTGAACTCCAAAGAGTTTAAATGACCTCACCAAGATTCAGGGCTACATGTGTAAGAGCTTGGAGAAATTCTAGGGACAAAATCAACCTGAGCCTCTTACAACTTTCCTTCAGGGAGTTTAGTTTGCATTCTAATTTATGGAACTAATCTGGTATGAAAAATGAGAATAATGAATCTTGTGGGCTTTTGCAGTTTGAGTTTAAGATTCTTATTACTGGGTCACAACAATTTCCAGCCCAACTCACATGACTTCTATTTTCATGCTGAAACCAAATCACTCAGAGACCACTCCTCACATGTGTCTGGCTTCCTCCCTGCTGGCCCTTGATTATTTCTAGCCCAATAAAAGAGAATGGAATTCCAATTTCTAAAGGAAAATAAAAACAAATTATGGTAAACCTTAACAAGAGGGAGAAGGTGATGGCCCGTCAGCACTCCACTTCCTCAAACGGGTTATTTGATTTTGCTTAATTGTTGATGAAATTTTCTCAAATTGGCAATTATAATCTGGAGCTGATTGCTTACCCAGGTAATTTACAGATTTCTCTTTGGCAAGAATGCTTCATAACCCTTCGCATGAAGTATGGTTTCAACAATTTTCAGCTGAATTTTTCTTCTTATATATGTTCTTCGTTTGGAGAATGTTATTACTTTTGCCCACAGAAAGTTTGCTGCTAATTCGGCTAGCTGCGTGTTTCTGATGAAATCAAATAGTTGTTTTTTACAATTTGTTTTATTTCATTTAAGGCCTCAGTGGAATTGAGTAGGTGTTCCCCAAAGCAAACAAAATAGATTGAGGTAGAATTTTATCAAAATTATTGCAGGATATTAACAATAAGTTATACTTTGTTGGTCCTGATGAGGGATTTTGTGAGGCAGCTACTATGCTGTCTCCCTCTGCCTTCTATTTTTAACACAGTCTCCCCACTCACTCCCCTTGTCAGCCTGTCTGAAATCAGAGTTTAATTATCCTTATTTGCTCTTGTACTGTGCGTTAAGATAGAGTTTATCCAATAGTCCAGCTGTTTTGAAGATAATTAGTGGAGAATTCAACCTGCTGTAAAATAATCCTTCTGGGCAAAGAGCTGGGAACTGAGGACATGTTCTCCAGCGATACCAAATTCTCCATTACTTGTAAGAGTCACAGATTTTCCATCAAATGCTGTGAATTTTACTATCAAGATAAAGGTTTGAATTACAAAGCAGTTTCCATTGTTAATAAGTGTCTGCTTTAGTAAAATTATATTATTTCCATTTGGAGAGACCTTTAAAGTCAATGGAAAAAGTTGATCCATGATCAATTTCAATGCACTAGTCAATGGGCATTTTTTTTTTTTAAATTTTGGCATGAACTTGAGTGGTAGAGGCATCTTTGCACATAAATATTGGCAGTATCTGCTTTGTTTAATTATTCATTCAGCAAACACTCATGGAGCATCTATTTTGAGCCAGGAGCCATTCTAACCATCTGGGCTGAAGTTGTGAACAAGACTTACTAGTCCCTGCCTTCAGGAAGCTTAAAATTTAGGAGGGGTGATGTTTCTGTGGTTTCTTTCCTATAGCAGTGAAAGCGCCTCTATTGGGTGGATGCTTTATTAATTTTTCAGCAAAACGGCCAGCTGGCTTTCGATCTGAGCCTGAAGAGGGGGCAACATGGTCAGGCCCTTTTCATACAGTCTACTAATCTCATCTGTCCTCTGTACTCTATGCTGTAGTTTAGAGGGAAACCAGCCAAGCCCCCAAATATAGCTGATCCTATAAATGCAAGAGTTGAATGGCAATGAATGTTAATTACCAGGACCTGATTACTGCACTCATTTTATTTGGAGTAAATGTATTGCTGGACATGCCCAACCTTCTCCCACTTCCTTTTCAAACAACAACTTACTCTTTCTATAGCATCCCAAGGAGAAAAAAAGGAGCAAAAGGCGAACCTGATCTTCCTATTGAACTTCAGGTTCTTGAATTTTCAGGTCTGCTAACATTGCTTGCAATAAATGTTGCTTTTCTTCTGCTCCTTTTGATTGAAGAACACTAGAAATCAGTCGGGGAGCAGGTGCTGCATTGTGTTAGATTAACACTGATTGAATTCTTACACAGCCAGCTGATTGAAGCACGTGTTCTGCAAGCTTATGATTCTGCGAACACTAGGTTGCAACCAGGAGGGTGTTTTGCCATATCATGTCCCTTAATCAGCACCCTCAAATCTGTCAATACTGTCAACTGGAGCTTAGAGTCCTCAGCCCACTCTGTGAAATAGCACCCCAGGCTGGTCACAGGAACAAAGATGGATCTCTAGGAGAAAGGGGAGAGTTAGTTTCAAATTCTATTTCCTTTTCATGCTGAGTAGATGAACAGTTAAATCATGAAAATAATCAGATGTTCATCAGACTTGGTAATGACACTGGATGGGTATGGGCCTTTATTCTCCATTTAACAGCCTCCAATTTGCTAACGGTGAAAGAATATGAGTTATCGGCACAAATTACTTGAACCTGCCTGTGGGCGTGCACCAGGTGCTGTCACTGGGATGGCTGGCCAGCACCGGACGTGTAGAAGACACCCAATAACTGTTAGCCCACATTTTAAAAATGTGTGTTGTGTAAGCTCCATGACACTTTAGAGGGCATCCTGCTGGGAAAGGAAATGGATTTAGTTGCTAGGAGAAATAATGCAGAGGTAGACACAGTTGCAAAAAGGACTTGGATAATCCTGTGAAAACTAACAGACCATTTTCCACAAGGATCTTCACCTAGTCTTAAATTGGCCCGGAGGGCCCCCAGCAGGCTTACTCACAGTGCTGGCTGGAGAAAGGAAGATCAGGAGGTATTATCAGTGAGCAGAAATTTTCTTGCTTTGAATGCATGCTGGTCCATCATTCATTCATTCATTGTTTCATATTCCATATATTCAAATGGTTTTCATCAAATATATGTTGTGTAACATATAAAATGATCTTAAAGGTAAAGTAAAAATTATTTGTGCCTCATTTTCTTTATACATAAAGGTGGATTCTGATAGCACTTTACCTTGTAGGGTTGTTGTGAGGCTAAATTGACTAATGTGCATAGCTCAGTGTCTGCCACCTAGGGAGCCCTATATAAATGTTTGATCTTATTAGTGCTCTAAAGAGAGAATGAATCACCCTTAAAGGTTCTGCAATGCCTATTTCCCGTTTGTCCTTACACAAATGCAGTTTTCTACATGGAGGTCTCATAATTTCTTATGACATTTCCCTTTAAACTAACAGTTGCTTTCCAGTTAAGTTTTACATCGTAGTCCAAAATTCTGCTGGTAAGCCTTGAAGTGAAGCTAGACTATCATCACCCCAACACCATGGCCATTGTCTCTCTTCCTGTAGGCTTTAACTCAGAATCTAGCACTGTGCCTGGTATACCCATGTGCATGGGCATGCATGCACACACACACACACAAACATTCCATGCACACATAATATTTGAACGAGTGATTGAATAGATGTGTGCATAACCAGGAGAAGGAAAAGAATGGCTTGGTACAGTACCCACTCCATTTCTCTTCCTCTGCCTCAAGCAGTGGTATTTGGAGAGGAAGAAGTAAGCCAATCACTCCATGCAATGAGGTCTCTCGTAGCTTTCCTTTGACACACTCCTATAGTGATATTATTGCACTAATAGGCACCGAGAGATTTCAGTGCATTGTCTAAACTACTGCTCTTTTGTCATACCAGCAGCATCAGCACTATCTGGGAACTTATTAGAAACGCCAGTCTTCCAGCCTCACTCCAGACCTACTGATCCAGAAACTCTGGAAGTGGCACCCAGCAGTCTTGCTTTAACAGTCCTTCCAGATGATTCTGATGCACACTGAAGTTTGAGAACCACTGGCTTAAGTGAAATCTAACCCCACATTTTGATTAATATTCTGAGCCCTGGGTGAGTGTGATCCAGTGTTATTGCATATAAGGTCCATGAAACTTGCTTAGAATGCTGCTTCTGTTTTTATGTCTGTCACGTGTCACAGAACAAATCTTTCTCTCAACATTAGATATGAACACTCCCATGACAATTTTCCCTGCAAATGTTAACTGAAGGTACTCTGCAAATGTAATTCTCTTAACTTCTCTATAAAGTTAGCTTGGCAAAAGCCCCATTCCATTGATATGTTTTACATAGCTTATCTCATGAGATAAAAATTCTTTTATGGTTCAGTTAACTTGCACCAAATCTCACAGGTAAGTAAATGGATGAGCTGAGTTTGAATGTAAGTGTTCTGACTCCAGAGACTGTATTCTTGAATTCTGTGCAGTTCTGCTCTTCAGGCCTCATGACGCCTCCTCGCTGCCCTCCAGAATCTGGTTGTTATATATCATTTTGTGAAATTGAACCATCTCAGTTAAAAATATAACTAAGGAAATTTTTTTCGAGCTATCCCTGACTCTGAGTCTACTTTTGAACCAACGAATAAGGAAGGGTGCACGTATTTTCTCTTCCAATGCCGCTAGGTAGGAATGGGATTGGTTTGGCTTCTAGAATCACAATTTTATCAATATACAGAGCGTCTTTGCCCTGCTCCTCAGAACAAAACTACTGCTGTTAACTGCTGAATTTGGACTGTCAGTCATCCAAACGAGCTTTGCTCTTCATAAACTCGTCATTCCAAATCAACGAGAAAACGAAGAGGGGTCTTATTCCAAGTGAGGAAACCTCACCACATAATCCAGTGAAAATTCCAATGTAACAGTCAAATTACCCTTCACAATTTAAATGACTTTATCTAGTGCTTTCTTTGTGTAATCTGAAAATAGGTCTAGAAATGTATTGAAGAAATAATTATGGAGACCTACATTACAGGCTGAAACAGCAGTCTCAGGATTCATTACTTGTTGCATAATCCGTGGAATAGCTCAGGAGCTCAAAGAACAGTCAACTCATTTTACTAACACTTTCTCAAATACAGAAAGGGGAGCTCTTTTTACATTTCAAATCTATTAGACCATATGTTCTTTTGCTGAAAATGCAGCCTGGTTCTACTTAATATAAGGTTATCCAGTGCCAAGTCCATCAAAAATAGTGATACCATCATTATTTTCAGGCTTCATTAAGTATAGTATTGTTCCTTGAAGGAGGTTACAAAGATAAATTCTAAATGATAGCCTCTGATTCAAAAGGTCCTGGTGGTCATCATATCTAACACCCTGATATTTCAGATTGGATAACTGAGGCCTGGGAAAGCTCTTTGATTTCCCAAGGGCACATATCTATTTTGTGGCAAAGTCAGGACTAGGTTACAGCCACCACAGTGGTCTTGTTCTCCTGTCATTTCCTCATTTATTGCCTGGTCAAAGAGCATGAGTGACAAAAAAATATGCTCATCCATTCAGCTTTTTTTCTTTGTAGAAAAGTTTATGTTGTATGTTTACTATACTGGAGGGTTTTTTTAAGTTTGGTTTTTTACAAGAATCATGAAAAAAGTCATATGATTCCTCAATAGAAAAGCACTAATAATTATTATTATATGTTCTTTATCCCAAAATATAAACATTTTCAAACATTTTTTTAGGAACCCTCACAAACTTCCCTTCTGCTGAAGAAATAGGTGGTGGAATCATCATTTCCCAGATAGGAGAAGTGAAAACCAGAATGGCTGACTGACTTCGTATGAATGGCACAGCAAGTTATCTCTAGATGTTTAAAGTCTCTTAGAGCACATTACGCATTAAATCACAGAAAGCTCAATTTGCAAAGCAAATTAGTAGAATATCTGTTTTACATCAAACATTTAACTTAAAAAAGTCTATCCCTCTGCTTTTCAGAGTGTAGAAGCAGTTGAGTGCAAAAGAAAGTGACTGATGTGAATTAGACTGCAGATATTACAGGAACCAAATCACTTTCTAAATACTTGGTACTTAGTACTTCAATTTGGAAGTTGATTTTGTGACAAACAGGAGAGTTGCTTTCAAATGGAAAACACTATGATATGACATAAAATGGTGAGATTAAGATGGGAGAAGCTGATTTAAATATGAGTTCGACTTTTAATTCCCTGAGTATTTGAGAGATTATAAAATAAAAGAATAGAAAAGAAAGAAATTTTTAAAAATTACTTTTTTATGTTGAATAAAGGCTGTGTTTTAAGTTTCGCAGAAGAATGTAGGCTTTCTGTCAGGAATCTCAAATCGCAAATCAGTGCTATGGTACATCCTGCTATCTAGATGAAAAAAAAAATCTTATACATGTAGCTTAAGGCAGAGCGGTTTATACGAAATACACAGAGAAAGAGAAGTCCAAGCTTTTAACAGAACATTCAAATCAACCTAATATTAAGTACAGCAAAACTGGCCTTAATGGGAATGAGTTAAATCAAGGAAAATTTGGCCTCATAGTCAGGGAGAAAAACTCCCACCAGTAATACATATGAGACAGTAAAATAATTTCTTAAGGAATTGTCATTCTTCCTATTACTCAGTGTTTATCAAGTGCCTACAACGTTTACAGTAGATCCGATTTAAAATAGAATTAGTTAACAGCCTCTGCCCAACAAACCTACAATATTTGTGTGACTGATGAAACTGAAATATAGGCTTCAACTAGCCAGAAATATCTTGAGGGAAAACTAAGAAGTATTAAAAAATAATCCCAAGGGGCCAGCCCGGTGGTGTAGCAGCTAAGTTTGCACACTCCACTTCAGTGGCCCAGGGTTCGCAGGTTCGTATCCCAGGCACAGACCGACGCATCGCTTGTCAGGCCATGCATCCCATATAAAGCAGAGGAAGATGGGCATGGATGTTAGCCCAGGGCCAATCATCCTCAGCAAAAAGAGGAGGATTGGCAACGGATGATAGCTCAGGGTGAATATTCCTCACAAAAAATAAAAAATTAGAAAAAAATAATCCCGATGTCAGGATGAGTATCAATTTTCCAGTAAAGCGGTCAGCTAATCTGCTTATAGGTGTGATATTTTATGCCAGGGCCTTTTGACTTTGATCTCCTTGAAGATCTCCTCATGGAGTTTGAGTGGGAAGGAAATATTATTGATGGACTTGTGGATGATGTGTCCAGATTAGGGCATCCTAAATATCAACGTGAGAGAATAGAATACATGGTGAAACAAACAAAAACTCTTAATAGTCTTAGAAATTTAGGATAAATGCACATCTTAGAACCTTCTTGGGACACTGGAGAATAGGAACAGGAAATACTCCTACTGAAGTGTTTTGAGTGGCAAAGGCATTAGAATAGTAAGAGATATCTACACTTTTGTTTTAGACGGTTCATGTACTGGCCATTAACAGAAACTGTTTGCATAAAGAGTTCAGTGTTTGGAACAACTTCACATTTGTAGTAGGGGTTTGAGGAGCAGAGAAGTATCTGTTCAATGAAGTCCATCAGATTCCATTGTTTGCGAGTTAATATGGAGTCAGTTTCCATAGACCCTAGTGTGTTCTTCATCTTCCTCAGTAGTTCTTTCAGTGAGGACAGATCAGACCTTCATTGCCTCAGCCAGTCATGGCTAAGGAAACTTAGAAGATCGTTGTTAAAAATGTCCATTTTCCAATGCAAGGCGTTGTGATTTCTGTCTTAATTTTCAGTGTTGTATTTGGAATTGTCATGTTCCCCAAAGGCAGGATGCACAGTCTGAGTTAGAATTGATGATCTGCACACATCTGCTTCAGGGAACCTGGGGCCAACACCTGAAGGACAGCCTGATGCTGATCAAGTGGAAATAGACCAGAAGGTTTGGAGAGAGATCACAGATGGACCAGTCTCAAGGAATGGACAGCTCTATAGGTTAGGTGGACGATAAAATGAAAGCAGGTAGGAATAGGCATTAAGTGAACATGCCGTGTGCCCATGACTCAAAATAAAAACCAGCTAGGACAATGATGGAGGCCCAAAGGAAGTGCTGTTCCTTTTGGGATCCCTTGTATGAAACCCAAAGTTACACACTGCAGGTGCCATTGAACCAGGGCTAATTTAATGATTTACATTGTTGAGAAAGGATTAGTGAAACCTCCCATTTCCGTGGTCTGTTCCTAATTTGCATTTTTAACGAGGTGGGATCCAAGCCAGGTTCTGTTCCTTTGTGTTTATTTTGCAGGAACTGTGTTTATTTCTGGTAATTATGAATAAATCTTCCTTGCTTTTCTCAAACTGACTGAATAAAAGATGTTGGGAGTATGTTAACTCCATAGCTAGAATAATTATCAAAAAAAGAGAGAAGTAAAATCCAATTATATCTCCTTCATAAATGTAATTAATGTTTTCTTCCCAAAGAGGGTGGTTGCTACATTTCATTTTGAAACATTTGTCTTCTCTATAGTTTCTTGCAGCTTATCTAAGTGAAACTTACACCAAAGGAAGCAGTGACTCCAAACCAGGATGTCATGACCAGGGGTGCCATGAAAAAAATGATAGAACCAGGGAAAATGTAGGTTAGAAAGAACTAAAGCCTAGACTTGAAATGTGATAAAGAAGTTTTCTGATTCATCTTCAAAGAACTCAGAAAACCAAAGCAAATCTCTCAAAGTTGACTAATTTTAAAGGTCTGTCAAAGAAGCAAGGGAGAAATGTCATGTGTATTTCTGAATACAAGTAAGATTGACACCATTCAGAACTATTTAAGAGCCATTTCAGTGACCACAGAAACTGAAAGGGAAAATCTGGTTCTCATCTGTTCCAGTAGGCTACGTGTACTGGGGTGGTAGACGAGATGAAAACTCATTATGAGTGTTTTTGGAGCAACTCTAATCCAAAAATACTCATTTAAAAGTTTCATTGACAATAGGTAATTTCTGGTTTGGGCATTAATCCTAATATAAAATTAAAAATCAACTCTATATAAACACAACTATTATGAAGATAATTGCATTATCTTTTACTAGGTTAAAATGGATTAATAAAAGAGCCGTTAGTGAGTACATGGGAGACTATGACTCTTAAATATCTTATAGTTGTACCAATCTTGTACCCAAACTGTTATTTTTTTGCTATAGCTTTAAGACAAATGAGAAATTCAAGTGAAGGAAATCAACCTGGGGTGACATTTGTCATCCTATAAGAGTGACCACAAAGTTATTTATTTGTCTGTCTGTATTTTGGATTTTGAGAAAATGCATACCAACAGCAAAGCTCTACAAGAGCAAATATTTTTGCCCATTTTTCACTGCTGATTCTCTGTGCATACATGGTATGCAGTGCATAGTAGGCACTCAATAAGTATTTGTTGAATTAATGAATCCATTGGTTTTATACTTATAATATTTATTTTCATAACAGGACTAGGGCCTTTTTTCTTTCTATTAAGATAGAAAAATATAAATTAAAGTCCATAGATGCCAACAAGGAAATTTAATTTAGATTTGACGTCTTTGTCTCCTATGGAAATGGCTTTATATTCTTGTGTGTCAATATATTCTGCTTTAAAGTCAAGAGATGTAATATGAATTAGGGATAAAAGGATGAGTTTTATAGTCAAGGTAGCTTCAGCACTTACTAACTGTATGACCTGGGGCAACACATCTGACCTGTCTGAGACTCAATTTACCAATCTGCAAAATGGGAATAGTGTTGCCTGTCTCATAGATGTTGAGAGAGTGCATAAAGAATCTGAACAGTGTTTGGTATATACATACTAAACACTTAAATAATGATAGTAGCTAACTTGGTTTTTATTATCACCAACATTAAACAGCTGGTCTCCTCTACTAATTTATAAATTCATTAAAGACAGGTATGGTAAGTTCTTTACTTTTATACCTCAGTTGATAGGTCATTGCTCTGCATTCTACAGCTGCTAAACACATATTTATTTACAAAAGTGATCTTTAAAAATGAGATGAACAGCATTGTATTATTTGCTATTTAACTAAAGTTGATGGAAATATAATAACAGAATATTAAAAAGAATTAATACTAGGTTAAAATTGAAGGCAAACATTCAGAAAGGAAAAACTCGGGGAGGCAAAATTATAAAGAACCTGTAAATAATACTTAAACCATAGACTATTAAAGCTGAGAGGGATCTTCAATACGATGTAATATAATCCCATCCTTTCACAGAAAGACTAGTCCAAAGTCACTTGTCCAAGGGCCCTCAGAGATCTGCTTTGTATGTTCACATGGCCAGCTAGCCACACTGGGCAATGAATTGGACAAATGTGTTTAATATCACTCTGAGATATGATGCATTCTGCTTCCAAAAGATATAGTGAGAATGACAGGAGTATCGGGCCAGAGTAATAAGCAAATTGGATTTGCAAGTTATGGTTTACTACCCTCTTTTACAAACTCCTCATTTCATTTTCACAATAGTCCAAGATGGTGTCATCACAATCTTACAGATGAGGAAGTTGAGGTTCAGATAAGTTATTTAACTACCCAAAGTCATACCTCTGGTAAGTAGCAGGACCCACACCTGATGCCAGATTTTATGACTCTAAATGACCGACTTTTTCCAGTATGAGAGCTGTATTTTGGGAGATATGGACTATCTTAAGCTTTGAAAACCAGACAGACTTCTTTTTCTAAGAAAATAACATACCTATCAACTTTTACTTTTTCTTTTTCTTACAAGTCATTTAATACCCCATTAAAGCATAATGTAATGTAAATAAAAACTCCTTCAACTACTTAGATCTAAGTTGTGTATTAAACTATTATGAACATCCTATCTAGAATCAGAAAAAAATGAGCTCAAGGCTTAGCTCTTCAGAGTGATCTTGAAGACATTATTCTGCCTCTACTCCCCAGTCTGCATAATGGAGAACCTGTGAGGATGGTGATGTCAGTGAAAAGTGGAAGAGGTAAATGGCCTCCCACATGCAGGGGAACGGCACCCTCCGGCACAGTGTCAAAGAGGTGTCCTCATCGTTAGGGCCTCTGGAACAGAAATTAGTACCTAACATCTGCTGTGTTGATCATGGGAAGGGGATTTTATTGGGGAGAGATCAACTTTTCCTTTTACTTATGGCTGATTTAGGGCCTTTACATGAGTCCTGGCCCAGAAAATTCCCTTCTCTTCCTGGTTGCTCTCTGGAGGAAGGTTATCTCCTCCTTATCATCTCCTTACGGCTCGGTGAGCACAACTGCACTGCAGAGCCTGGCTCTGAACACGCGTGCTCAACATGCAGGTGCTTAATTGGTATCCCAGAGTCGATCGCTTTCTCTTCACTCAAATTCTGCTCCTTTTAGCAAGTGTTTGAAAGCTGGCCTCTTTTTTAACACTACAAATTTTAAGAAAATAAAAGAGGAAATTTTTTTTAAAAAAGATGATGTGTGATCAACTATAGACGAGAT
Source organism: Tapirus indicus (assembly GCA_031878705.1). Classification (NCBI taxonomy): domain Eukaryota; kingdom Metazoa; phylum Chordata; class Mammalia; order Perissodactyla; family Tapiridae; genus Tapirus; species Tapirus indicus. The sequence continues at coordinate 81,504,228 of CM062924.1, read as the reverse complement.
GTGGGGTTCTCCTCCCGGCCCTTCCTCTGGGTAACATGAGCTCCTCTGGGCTTTGTGTGTCTTTTGTCAGTGATTCTGTCTGCTTAGGTAGCAAGCACCACCAGAAAATGAGACTTTGGGGGCAAGTTTTAGCCTCAAAACATGATGGACAATCATTTAGCCTCACTCTCTTCTGGTACCTTGTCCTTCAGTCTTGGGAGGGACGCAGCAGACGGCCAGGATTCCTGGCTGATGGAATCGCAGTGGTTTGGGAAATTACTCAGCAGCTTCAATGATCCTCTGTGGTCACTGAGGTCACCCAATGCTTGCCTGACAGCAGAGGCCACTGGGTGTGGAGAAGAAGGAAGCGAGCGGCAGGTGAGGGAGAGCAGGCATCTGTGCTGTGAATCCTCCGTGTGGGTGGGGGGCTTGTCAATACCATGAGTGGAGCCAGGTACACGCTGCCGGAGTGATTCAAGCAGGGGCCTGGCCAATAGTCCCCCAGAGCAGATGCTGACCAGTTTCTCTACTGGAATATAAAGAGCTTATCCACGGTCTTATCTGTATTGTTGACACTAAGTAAAATAATTCCCTGGAAAACTTCAGAATTAGCATTTAAGAATGAAGAATCTTTACAATTACAGCAGAGGTAGTGTGGCCGCTCTGCCCCCAGCTCCCTCCTCCATGCGTCTTCTCTCTTGACTGCAGTTAAAGCCAGACCCCTTGTCTCTTTAAGATTCCTGAACCTGAAATGTTTCTTCTTTGTCCCTGAGGGAGGTGTATCAGGCCCGTCTTTGTGTGGGCAAAGGGAGCAGCTGCCTACGTGGTAGGATATCTTTTACCGCTCTCCAATGGGCTGATTTCTCCTCCTATTTGGAAGGAAATCCTGCCCATTAGTATCATTTCTTTACCGTAGGTGATGCTGATAATTGCCCAGAGATCATTACTAAGATATACAGGATACCTGGGAAGATGTGGGTTAATGAGAGAGACCCACACTAAGGTGGGCATTCATCTGGATTGGGGTTGTTGAGTATTTGGAGCCCACCCCTAAGGGGTGGCTTGACCACAGTCATGCAGCTCCAGGGGTGAACCCAAGGTGTTCACAGCACTCCAGATTTACCACAGCTACGTGTGAAATTACAGCGGTAGACCCGAGCACCTTCTGAAATATTCATGGGTTTGTGAAGCATCTTCAATCCACAAAGGAAAGGAAAAATTGGAAGAACTGAAAATTGAGATAAAATTTTCTCCACTGTTGTTTCTACCAGAATCTTTCTTTAAGGATGTGCATCACCTCCCACCTCCTCCTCCCCTTCTCTAAACAGCTCCCTAGGGTAAACATCAAATAAGACTCACGTGCTCACAATCATAGTGTGAATTTTGATAACCTAAGGACCAAATTTAAAAAGCAGTGAGGAGGAGATATCACAAATCAGTTGTCTGATAAGGGGTTAATATTGAAAATACATAAAGAACTCATACAACTCAATATTTATAAAAACAAAAAAATCCGTTTGAAAAATGGGCAGAGGACCTGAATAGACATTTTTCCAAAGAAGATATACAGATGGCCAACAGACATATGAAAACATGCTAGACATCTCAATCATCAGGGAAATGCAAATCAAAACCACAATGAGATGTCACCTCACACCTGTTAGGATGGCTGTTATCAAAAAGACAAAAAATAACATGTATTGGCTAAGATGTGGAGAAAAGGGAACACTTGTGCACTGTTGGTAGAAATGTAAATTGGTGCAGTCACTATGGAAAACAGTTTGCCAGTTCGTCAAAAAATTTAAAAGAGAACTACCGTACAATCCAGCAATTCCATTTCTGGGTATTTATCCAGAGAAAATAAAATCACTAATTTGAAAAGATATGTGCACCCCTATGTTCACTGCAGCATTATTTATAATAGCCAAGTCTTGGAAGCAACCTAAGTGTCCATCAGTAGATGAGTGGATAAAGAAGATGATATGTGTATGTATATATATGTATATTTTTTTCCAATGGAATATTACTCAGCCATAAAAAAGAATGAAATCTTGACAAATGGATGGACCTTGAGAGTATTATGCTAAGTGAAAGAGGTCAGTCAGAGAAAGACAAGTACTGAATGATTTCACATATATGTGGAATCTAAAATAAAAGAACAAAACAATGCCAAAAAAAGACTCATAGATACAGAGAATAGACTGTCACCAGAGGGAGGGAGGGTGGGAGGTTGGGCAGAATGGGTCAAGGTGCTCAAGAGGTACAAACTTCCAGCTATAAAATAAATGAGTCATAGGGATGTAATGTGCAGCATGGGGAATATAGTCAATAATATTGTATTAACTTTGTAGGGTGACAGATGGTAACTAGACTTCTTGTGGCAATCATTTGTAATGTATATATATGTCAAATCACTATGTGGTACACCTGAAACCAATATCCTATTTTATGCCAATTATACTTCAATGAAAAAATGAATGAGGTTATCTCTTTCAATGGTACCCTCTTTCTTAGTTTAAGGATGCCCCCACCTTTTTAAATAACAGCTTTACTGAGGTATAGTTCATACATCATACAATTCCCCCATTTAAAGGGTGCACTTGAATGCTTTTTAGTATATTCAAAGAATTGTCAACACAGTTTTAGAACATTTTTATCACTCCCCAAAATTAGCACCATATCTAGTAGCAACCACTCCCTATTTCCCCTTAACCTTCCCTCCCAACACTAAGCAACCTATAAACTATTTTCTGTCTCTATAGATTTGCCTTATATGGACGTTTCATGTAAATGAAGTCATACAATGGGTGATCTTTTGAGACTGGCTTCTTTTACTTATCCTAATGTGTTCACTATGATCCGTATTAGTACTTCTTTTTTATTATTCAGCCATTCTTTTTTATGGTTGAATAATATTACATTGTATTACATTTAATGGACATTTGTGTTGTTTCTACTTTATCTTTATGATGAATAATGCTACATAAATATTCATGTACAAGTGTTTGTGTAGACAGATGTTTTCCTTTCTCTTGGGTACATACCTAGTAGAACTGCTGTGTCATGTGGTAACTCATGTTTAACCTTCTCAGGAACTGCCCCACTGTTTTCCAAAGAAGCTGCCTCATTTTACATTTTCACCAGTGATGCATGAGGGTTCCAGTTTCTCCACATCTTTGCCAACACTCGTTACTTATTTATTTAAATTAATAGCCGCACTATTGGGTATGAAGTGGTATCTCATTATGATTTTGATTTGCATTTCTCTGATGACTAATGATGTCTAGCTTCATTTCATGTGTCTATTGGCTATTAGTGTATCTTCTTTGGAGAAATGTGTCTGTAGGTCATTTTTTAAATTGGGATTATTCATTTGTTGAGTTGTAAGAGCTCTTTATGTATTCTGGAAACAAGTCACATCAGATATATGATTTGCAGATATTTTCTCATATTCTGTGAGTTCTCTTTTGACTTTCTTATGTTCTTTGAAGTACAAAGCTTTTCAACTTTGATGAAGTCGAATTTACCTATCTTTTTTTTTCATTTGTTGCTTGTGCTTTTGGTGTCATGTCTAAGAAACCATTGCCTAATCCAAGGTCACAAAGCTTTACACCTAGGTTTTCTTCTAAGACTTTTATAACCTTCTTACATTTAGGTCTGTGATCCGTTTTGAGTTAATTTTTGTATACGGTGTGAGGTAGAGGCCCAGCTTCAGTCAATTGCATGTGGCTATCCAGTCGTTCCAGCATCGTTTGTTCAAAAGACTCTTCTTTCTCCCTTCAGATGTCTTGGCATTCTTGTCAAAAATGAAGTGACTGTAAATGTGAGAGTTTATTTCTGAATTCTCAGTTCTATTCCATTGACCGATGTACTTATCCTCATGCCAATACTACAGTCTTTATTACCATAGCATTGTGGTAAGTTTTAAAATTGGGAAGTGTGAGTGCTCCAACATTTTTCTCCTTTTTCCAAGATTGGTTGGCTATTTTGGGTCCTTGAATTTCTGTATGAATTTCAGGATTGACTTTTCAATTTCTGCAAAGAAGCCAGCTGGAATTTTGATAGGAATATAATTGAATTTGTAGCTCAATTTGGGGAATATTACCATCTTAACCATATTAAATTTTCCAATCCATGAATATTGAATACTTTTCTGTTTATTTAGGTCTCCTTTAATTTCTTTTAATAACATTTTAGTTTTTAGAGTATAAGTTTTACACTTCTTTTGTTAAATTTAGTTTAAAATATTTTATACTTTTTGTTGCTATTGTAAATAGAATGATTTTCTTAATTTCATTTACAGATGTTTTCATTGATAGCGTATAGAAATGCAATTGATTTTTCTATATTTATCTTATATTCTGAAATCTGGCTGAACTTTATTCATTCTAATAGTTTTTTAGTGCAATCCTTAGAATTGTCTTTATGCAATATTATGTCATCTGTAGAGAGGTAGTTCTAATTCTTCTTTTCCAATCTGGATGCCTTTTTTTATCATTTTCTTGTATAATTACCCTGGCTACAACCTTCAATGCAATGTTGAATAGAAGTGTTTAGCATTTCTTTTATCTAGAATGTACTTAACTACACTCCTAAACGTTGTATTGTGGGGTGGGGGGGTGCAATTAGAGGTATACATTATGTGTGTGTGTGTGTGTGTGTGTGTGTCTGTGTGTGTGTACCTCCAAGCTTTTGGTAAATTGTCAGGGTGAAATCTTTCATATATGAAGCTAAGTTTATTTTTTGTCTACACATACAGTAGAGCATTGGCATAAAGTACATGTATGTGCTGCCATATTTTTAGGCATGGCAAAAATTTAACCATTAAACTTGACATTCTAGTTGCCTCCTAATGTGACTTACCTTTCAAGTCTGGCCTTTCTTCTTGGAGGGTGTTGTTTTTAACCACCCATAGAAACTGACCTATGAAAAGTAGTGTATTTAAAGATGCAAAGTGGAAAAGCTTAACCTCAAAATGAGAGAACTTGTAGTGAATCATACAATCTTCTTCATCTTTATGATGGACCGCCATGGAGAAGAAGCATTGGATTTATCTGTGTTACAAGGGGAAGAGCTAGGAACACTCGCTGGGCATTAGAGACAGATTGCAGCTCAGTGTAAGAAGGTCTTTCAAAAACCTCAACTATTCCACATTAGAATGAACTCCTTGTTAGTTTAATAAACTCCTTTTCATAAGCTTCCAGAATCATCTATATAAAGTGAAAAATTTTACTCAGAAGTATTATGATCTCAAGAATTTAATAAACTTTAATGAAAAAAGAAGCTATTATCACCCCTCAAAATTACTAAAAGGTGTCTGAAATTAATTCAATTTTATGAGACAAGGGCCACTCTACCTTGAGTCTCTGGGAGTGTACACATGGATCTGGGGTGACATTTCCTCTTTGTCAAGAGATCAGCAAATCAAATTGGCCTGTTTTCCATTTAAAAAACACTGAACAAAATAAATCTGATTATTCACTGGGGCTATCCCCCTGCCCAACAGTTCAGCCTGGAGTGATGATGCCAGGTTTCCTCCCAGGCCATCTGCTGGGCCTGGCTTAGCTTCCTGCAAATTCAAATGCTTCCTGTTTCAGAAGCTTTTGAATTTCAACTCCCTAGATGGTCCTTCCACCCACAGCAAAATTACAAGCCTCTCTAGCTATCTCTGCTTCTGCTCTCCCTCTTTGTTCTGACACTAAGGTTTCTCTTTTGGATTTACAACAATAAAATTTCTTCAGAGGTGAATGCGATGCCTTGAGGAGAATGTAATGTACTTTGCCTTTGTTCTTAATTAGATTCCTTTAAGGGAAAACCTCCCGGCCTGGTTTGTTATCTAGCTTTGTCAGAGCTTGTCTACTTTATCTGAACACTTTGAGGAAGTCTCTTCACCCATATACCGGGTATATGCTTACAATATAGATTTTCATAATACTGGTCAATTGGAAAAGGGTAGAAAGTGGGCAGCACAGATGAAAGAATGCCTTAGGGTTAATTGCTGATGGTTGAGAGAGAGAGAGGGAGGGAGAAGAATGGAGGGAGGCTGGGGGAGGGAGTGAAGGGAGGAAGGAAGGAAGGGAGGGAGGAAGGGAGGAAGGGAGGGAGGAAAGAAGGAAAGGATAAGGTGAAGCTTTACAGAATTGCAGAGACCACTACCCTTTGGTCTCATGCTGTCTAGGTGCTATTCAATTTTTGGCCTCGATTCTACTTCTGGGAAAATTTAAGATTGATGTTTTGGCAAGTCATCACAAGTTGAGAAAATATGAGTGGAAAAGTCTCCCTGCAGAGTTCTAAGTGGTTAGTGACAGGTGTTCCTGTCTGAGCCATAGTTCTCAATATTCAATGGCCACAGCAGAATGAGGTTTTCCCCTGAACCTCTAAGGACCCCCCAATTTAAAACAGGGCTCCTCTTATTTTCCATATTCTCCGTTGGAGCGTGAGTGGAACTAATAATCCTGGATTTAGTTAATTAGCTAAATGTTGTCTCTTGCTCATCAGGGGCATCTAGGACTCTTGCTCAGGTTCTTGCTTCTTGCTGCTTACAAGGTACTTTTGGTTGGTTTCTCCCTGGATTTTGAGAACAACTATATAGACATTTTCAAATGTTCAATGTCCTACCCACCCCCATTCCTCTTTGGTCTATTTTTCCCTATATGCTCCACTATTTTATCATCATCTATGTCATCATCATTATCATCATCATCATCATCCGTTCCCAGGTTTTGTTTTGTTTTTTCATGAGCCTCAGTTTTGAACCTTGTCCATGTTCTCTAAGGGCAAGCCAAAGGGGTGAGTAGACAATTAACTGTCGCCAGTGTAAGGAAGGATGGTGCCATTCACCAGGGATTAGGGGCAAGTGTCTTGTGCAAAACGTAACACCTAAGGTTAATAACATGAACCTTTTTGTTGATAGATATGAATGATTAGAAGTGTCAACCAAATGACAATTAATACCTTTTATTTTCTAAAACTTGACAAGTGAAGGCCTAGAACGAGCAAAATCTTGTGTTTCTTGAAGGAGTGAAAGCTAAGGCCCCAGACTTTCTCATTCACCGTGTTCCTTTCCCCCAGCATGATGGTAAACTCTTGGTGAGTGTTTTCAAAATGTCTCAGTATGTTTCATCCTAAGCGTGGACAAACAACAGTGACAGTGAAACCTAGTAGGAAGCAGTGAAGAACAGGCTAAGAATGTTGTCCCTTCAAGACAGTTAGGTCTCCTGTTAGAATGAGATCAAGGTTCTGGTCAAGGTGGTGGGTGGAGGATCCTGGAGGAGTGTTATTGATTTGGAAACAATTCTCACTGTCCTAATTACCTCCTGAGGATGGCTGCAGAAAGCAAAGTGGAGGTCCCACTGAGCTCCTCAGGTTGCTTCAAGTGACTTTGGAGCTGCAATAAAATAACAAATATGTTATAAACCGCCTCAGCTTTATGGGGAGCTGCACATAGAGGGAGGGGGAAGTGTCTGGTTTAAGCTTCTTTTATCCAAGATCCCCAGCTACTTCAGTCCTTAATGAGAGGAGGAGATGGATCTTTGGAAATGCTTTAGATTGAGTATTTATAGGAACCCAGATGCACCAATTGTCTCCCTTACATATTACTGTCCTGATTCTTCAGTGTACAAGATGAATAATTTACCAAAAAGCAATGTAAGTATCTCCTTATTATTCATTATAATGAACTGAGACAGGAGTAATTCTCCACTCTTTTGGAATCCCCTAGGGCTTAGCTTACCCAGATTCTACTTGCTTTCCCACAGTTAATTTGAGGGGAAGGAGACTTTTCTCTCCAGACATGTGGCCTAACTAGGACTTACGCTAGTTGATGTGTGCGTGGGTGAAGGAAAGTGGGAGGCCTGGGACCGACTGATAGCAAGGACAGACAGTGTGAGGTCAAGTTTTAAGAGCACTGACAGCAGATCTGTTGAGTGCCAGGTAATGAAGTGTTACAAAGGAATTGTCAAAGAATAACAGGAATCGGTCGTCAATGTTTGCTCAGGAAGTGCATAATTATTTTCAACATTCACCTGAGTAGAACACAGTTAAGAAGGTGCATCCATTGGCTGAAAAGTATGAAGTAAATTATACATTTTTCAACCAATCTAAAGATTTATTCTTTCTTTCTCTCTTTCTCTTTTTCTTTTTTTAAATCTTCCTTTCTTTTTTTCTCCTACCTCCCCTCTTCTTGCTTTCTCTATCCATTTATTTATTTCAAATCCGTTATAAGGATACTCCACCTTCCCATATTATGATGACTAATTGGGTTTTCATGGCAAACCTTCTCACACCCTCTCAGTAACAAGTTTCTGTGAAAAGATCATCCTCCATGGAGAGCTCCCTCGGCTTAGCCTGTCTGAAAGTTTTGCACACGTTTGGAATACTATCTCATACATGTTTCTGCCCTTCACTCAACGCATGAGTAAAATGGGGTAGGCTGGAGAAAACCAGGCTGCTTTCAAGTCAGACTTCCTGTTCTTTTGCTTCCCTCTGAGCAATCCAGAGTCCCAGCAGCAAAGAATACCTTCCTTCTCTCAAACTGGCAACCTATAGCCCAGAACTCTAGGTGATATAAATTAAAAGTAGCAACTCTCTGGACCTGAACTGGAAACATTTGCAAACATTAACCCTGTGACTTTATTGCCCCCAGGGAACATCTCTCTCTGGGCCTCTCATGGCCCAAGAAAAAAGTTTGCCTGCCTTCTATTTTATTTTTTTAAGGAGAGATAGTTCGCATAATCTATATAAAATAAGCCACTATTCTGGAAAAGATGATTGGTTTATTAAAAATATATAATGTATATTTTTAAACGGGCTGAATTGACATTCTACAGAAGTGCTTCTGAGAACGGAGAAGCACTGGTGAAGCATCCCTGCCTATCTCTCCTCCTCCATCTGTCCCTGCCCATCTGTCTGTTTAATGAGGGTGTTATTTTTAAAAACTCAAATAAGGTTTTGTTCAGATGTTAGTCTGTTCAGGACAGCACAAGATGAATCAAGCAAACTTATTGGCCTTTTACTCGGTCATGAAGCCACAATCTCTTGAACACACATAATCTCTGTTTCCTAATGTGACACAGTATGGTGTGCGGGTTGGGATCCAAAGAGGTGGATTCCCTTCCTAGTTTTCCAAACTTTATAACTGGTGTATGTGTACGTGGGAAAATGGGCGATAAGGGAAGGTCAAAATGATTGTAATATTTGGGGTATCATTATTCTTTAGTTTTGAGTAATTATAGAAATACAATAGCAAATATTTATTAACATTTACTATGCTCTCAGAACTGTGATAATAGTATTAAAAGGATTATTTCTTTAATATTCATCACAATCTGTGATTTTGTCAGTATTACTTCCATTTTATTAATGAGAAAACTGATGCTAACAAAGGATCAGGAGTTTGGTAAATTACAGACCCGTGATGGGAACTCATGCACCTCTTATTAAAATGTTTATTCTCTTAACCAGTATATTACACAGAAATCCTGTAGGTAGGATAAAAGCTAATCAATTTTTAGCATATTTTTTTGGTTTCATAAATAAATCAGCCCTTTAGCAGTTGCTAATAAGTTTCACCTGAACACAAAAGGGGAAGGGTTTGTTTATGCGCAGTTCTGGAGAAAGAAGAATGACCTTTGAGGTTTTGCCTGTCTGTGGGATTCCGTGATCCCTTACATCATATGGGGGAAGGTATTTGCAGGGAAACCCGTGGGCTGTAATTTCTGCACTGCCAGAGTCTTTGCTCCCACGATACTCATGCTGGGAGCCTATGGCTGACTTGATCCATTCTTCAAAAAGATATCAAGCTCCCCAGACTCTCTGCTTTTAATTTAAAATCTTAATTTATACTTTTCCATGGATGATACTGAGACAGACATGGCCGTGAGTAAATATGTCAGGATAATCTATTGAATGGAATTTAAATGGTGTGTGCTTGGGAAACATTTTAATTTCATCTTGCTCACTTCTTTGCCAACTATAATGAACAAATCGGGAGGCTGAGTTTTAAAGGTGTTCAGGATGTGGAGGAAGGAACAGTGGAGTGGGAGCCAGGTGACAAATAAATAACGTGAATTGCTCTGGGTGGCTTCTCAGGGCATCCCTGACTAGCCACAGGGCAGCTGCTGAAACAGCTGTCTGACAAGTAGGTGGGTGTGAGAGCAAATGCCCTCATTGCCTTTTACAGCTCCACATGGAATTCCACACTACTGGCAAGGACCGGGGAGGGGAGGGGGCAGGAATATGGGGCTGGATAATGGGAAGGAGAGACTTTTGTCATTCTTGTCCTAATGGACACTTTTCTTCTTTACTCAAGGGCTCATTGCTTCTTAAATGTCTTTGCCTTATGCTGTAGCACTACCTTTCAAGACAAGATTGCAAAAGAAGAAAGTGGAAAAAAGGAGGCATTCCAAAGCCACATGGTGATTCCAAGTATGAGATGACCATCCACCAATGGCTTGCCCAGTACATTGTTCTTTGGAGAGACCCTGCTAAAATCCGTGTTTGTCTCTAAGATGCACCCTTCCCACTGCCTCTGAAAAACTGCTTCACCAGCTGATGGTGTCTCCTTGGGTTGGGAGTGAGGCCCTTAGAATGATTTTCACTTTTTCTTGGTGTGCTGCAGTACTTGTGCAGTAAATGTCTCTTAAAGGATTTGAATGTATCACTCTGAACCTGCTGACCTGAAGTAATCCATTCAGCTGTGATCCTAATCCCATTCCCCCATTGCTTTTATACCCTTCAGCACTTATACAGTTTGCATTTGATTTCAGTAATCTCTCAATTTGCTTGAGAATGGAATGTTCTGAGTATATGGTTCCTCTAGACTGAAGGTTGTCCTATTTATACAGTGAAGCTGCCCAAGACAAGGACATCACTGCAAAAACGATTGGAGCCTGTGGGCCAACTGAATTCTCTTTCAGGTGTGCACAATTGTATTGATTGATCTCTCAATTATGTATTTTTAGAAACACAGCGTTTTACCAACCAACAGTCATCAATCTACAAACCAGTCCATCAACCACTGTGTCAACACACTGTGAAGGAGGACTGATAAAAATACAAAGTTAAAGTTGTCTCAGTGGCTTTAGCTGAGAAAATAAACCTTAAAGGGGAATGAAATCCTACTGCAGAACTCTACAGTATATTATATTGGGGGAAAAAAAGGAAATTTTATTAGAAGTGAAAGAATCTATAGGTAGACTGGAAAAGCACTGGATCAATTTGCTAGGTAATGCTAAAAATGTAAATCTCATGTTATTTCTGATCTATTAACCAGCAGAATAACCTGTCTTGAAACTGGGCTCAATGACCCTAAATCAAATTCTATTCTTTATAGATTTGAAAATACAGAAAGAGAAATCTTCAGAACTCCTTGGAAAATGATAAGCAAATAAATTCAGTATCACTTGGTTAAACTAACAAACAATCCCAGATAACAGAGGTTGAATTATATTTTTCCAAACTAAGCAACAGACAATAGTAATATTGCAGGCTCTGTTTAAAGAATGTTTACTATTTGCCAGGTGCAATTCTAAGTCTTGTACATGCATTACGTTATTCAGCATTATAATAACATGGAATAAGGCTATAGGGTAAATATGTTCATCCTACTTCACAGATGGGGAAATGGAGGTTCTGAGAGGTTAAACATAATGCCTCTCCTAGGGCATCTGTTACTAAGCAGCAGAGCCCTGTCTGATGCTGAGGTCCTCTCTGTAGAACCACAATATACTATCTGTATAACACTCAATTTACATATGTCAGTGAAGCTCATAAAGAACTCTTGACTCCTACCGTCATTCTCAATATAGTCAAGATCCACCTACATGATCCATCTGGCCTGGAAGTTAAGTCAATCCCTCCTTGACAAGGGCCACCATTGCTTGGTCACCACATATTTCTACTTTCCATCATGTGCAGTCTCTTTCATTCCAGCTCATTTGCTCAGGGACCTCATTAAGCCTTCCAGTGCATCGAACCCACCAGGTTCTCTCTATCCATCAACCCCTCCTATCTTCACTTCTCCTTTTACTCAATTATTTTTCAATTCCTTTAATCCTTGACTTCTCTCTTGCTCATCAGCATACTCCAACACTGGATGAACCCAACCATTCACGTTCTCTATGCCTGCAGCTGAGCAGCTGAGCAGTGCTGGAGAATATCCTCAAAGCTGGCAGAGTATTGTCACTATAAATTCTTGGCAATCAACACAAATGGGACCTCAGCACTCCCTGTGAATCCTAGGATAGTTCCCCAGTAATTTCGCTCTCATTTTCTGCTACAGCTATTTCACTTTTTCTTGTATCTACCTTCTCCACTCTCCTACTCTCCCATTTACCTTCAACTGATAACTTTGCCCTCTACTTTCAAGAAAATAGAAACCATCACTCAGTGGTCTCCTTGCTTTCCCTTAGCCAGATTCACAAACCTATCTGTGTTTCTGTTATTTTTTTCTTCTCCTGTGATGCAACAGATGAAACACCTTCCATCATGTGCTTTAGATCCCCTCCTTTTTCACCCTCACCATACTTTTTCTCTGTGAGTTATCCCCTTTCTCCTTTATCATCAGTTGCTCCCATTCAATAAGACCAGTCTTCTTAGTATATACTTACATACTGGAATGTAAGAAGGCTGGTCCTTGTCTTATTCACAGTTGCATCTCTAGTGTTTAAAATCGGGCTACTCAAAGAGAGGTCCCCAGCACATCAGCATAATTACAGAGCTTGTTAGAAATGCAGAATTTTGGTCCCCACTCAGCCCTAGTGAATTAACAAGATGCACAGGTAATTTGTGGGCATATGAAAGTTTGAAAAGTCCTAGCACCCAGTAGATAGTCAGTAAATAATTTGAAAATGAATAAATAAATTGCTACGTGTTTCTAATCTTAAAACAAACAAACAAAAACCCTCTAGAGAGACCAACGCCCTCTCTGGCTCCATTTCTCTTCCCACCTTTGCTGCCAACATTCTTGAAAGTGTTGGCTACAAATATTTTTTCATCAATACTTCACACCCCATTCACTCTTTACTCCCTTCCTTCCCTCTGGCCCCCCACACCTTTCCTAAACTGCAGACCCTCTAGTTACATGACTGTTCTCTTATGTCTACAGGAATGCAACAGTCTTCTCCTCACTCGTCCTTCTGCCTCTTGTCCTGCTATAGTTCATTCTCCAAAGGAAGTCCAGCATATTCTAGTAAAAAAATGTAATTTAGATCATGGCATGCCTCTCTTTAAACCTATCCAGGGATTCCCCATTACACCTAGAATAAAATGCAGACTTTTCCTTGTAGAGATGTGCACCTCCCCAGCGTGGAATCTACCCATTTCCCCATCTACCATGCTTGGTCCACTCTGGCTTCCATACTATTCCTTACCTGAATCAACCTTTTTCCCGAGGCCTGCACATCTGCCCTGTCCTCTATCTAAAATGCTCCTTGTAACCAAGACATGTGCCTGGTGTTCTGTCTCAGTTTTCAACCTTAGATTGTCACTTCTTCAGAAAGGCCTGTCTCTAGATTGAGCATCTGAGTAAGGCTGCCCATGCCATCTCCTATACATGACTGTCCTAGTGGTCACCTCAGTTCAGTTTGTAGCAGTGTACAGGTATTCCAGAAGTTTGTTGATTGCATATTGCTCCCATAAATCTGAAAGTACCATGAGGGCACAGACAGTGATTTTCTGCTCAACACCTTATCATTAGGACCCAGGAGAGTGTCTGGCACTTAGTAGGTGCTTAATAAATATTTATAAGTAAAATACAAATGAATGGGTGAATTTACACTTTGTATTGTGCCCATGAAAGTGATAGGGTGTGTTTTATCTCTTGTATTCATAAGATCACAAGAATCTCGAAGGCAGGCACTGTCTCTTATGATGGTTTGAGTTGCTATTTTTATTTTGGCCTTGCCTCTGTCTCCTTGGGAAACTAATAAAGTTGTCTTCCCGACACGCCCTATGAATTTACAGTGACTTGAAGTCTGGAAGAAGCAGCTCAATCGTTCATTATTTTGTTCAAAGAGCTTTCTCTTGTCTTTCGGCCCACCCTTTCTTTTCATAATTATGTTTAGCCACCCTGTGCTTTACCTTCTGTTACCACGAGAGGATTTCCCCTCCTCTGTCCTCCCACAGCCATGTGGGTGAACCCCTCTTTCACGGTTGTGAGTAATTTCCACATCTTTGTGGAGCCACCTGTCCACATAAATCGCTCCCTTCCTTTTCCTGCATCCTATCAGGTGCTCTGTCCTGCGCTGCCTCCAGCCTGGCTGCCTCACGTGGGTGGTGAGGTGTGTGAAGTTGCTCTCTGTATTCAGGTAGAGACCTCACTGTGCTTCGGGGTGGGAAGTTCTCCTTGCCTGCTTCGGGACACAATGAGCACTGTTCTGATGGCCTCATACATCATCGGTCATGGCTGAAACCACAACACATCATCATCCTGCAGCTCATTTTCTGCTTCAAGTGACACCATTTTCATGATACTCCACACCTTCCTTGGTTTTGTTTCAAATACTCTGTTTCATCTGGGGCCCTCATCCTGCAAGCATTTGTATAGGTTTTTTCCTTTTCTCTGGATAGCACTGCTTTCCCACCTACACACACACACACACACACACACACACTCACACACTCACACACTCTCTCACTAGGTATTAATGTGACTCCCCACTCCAGCTGCTGTTAGTGTGGCTCCTTCCCATTAGGAGCAATCTGCAGATGTCATGTATCTGGTGGCCTTTGAAGTCAATCTGTTGCACCACAGAAATATTTTCATACTGGACCCTCTCTAAGCAGTTCAAATCCCTCCCCCTTTTCTGCAGAGGCACTCATGTATATTCTCCAACAACACCTTATCAGAAACTATTAGCTCTAGCAGAGTCATTACTTGCTGAATTTTGGCTATCTGAATCAGGAGGTTTTCCCTTACATAATGTAGGGTCCTTGTTGGTGCACTAGGGTTGGCTGTATTTGTAACTCAGGAAATAACTGAGTAGTTAAAGCTTTCCAGGAGAACAGCTTTGTGCAATTTAGAATACCTTGAGAAATGATCTAAAAATATTTCATTTTGGCTTGAGTCCTCTCTTTTCCTTTAAAAAATTCATTTATTATTGGTCTTTGAATGCTCTGAAGCAAGATCTTCTTCCTCTCGTTTTTCAAACTGGCATTATTCATATATTTTGATACATGTAAGGTTCTTAATTGAAATTCAGTTGACTCTCAATTTATGAAAAAGAGCAAATGACAAAACAAAAGCGAAAAACAAACTAATATTGTGGGTACATTTAGAAAGGAAATTCAAAGAAATGCATTTTGAGCTTTAACATTCAACCCCATCACCTTTATCAGCATTTCTCAAATTGAGGACTCTCTAGAAGGCCATTTCAAAGGCAGGGGGCTGGAGTGGACAGAGACAGGTTCTCAGAGATTCCTAGTGGTAACATTATCTTTAAAATTTTATATACATAAAATTATAAAAACTAGGTATAAATGCCTTAATGTTATACCTTTATATGACTCTAAAACTAAAATTATAAATCATACACATAAATAACCACTAAAATTAAAATCTACAACATTAATTTAATGGAACAGATGATGTTTTCTTAAAATGAATTTCCAAGTTGCAATGTGGATATGGTATTGACTGCTGTAAGAACATCACTTCCGACTTCAGCATGTGCCATGTGACGACCGAGTTCTCCTCCACAGTGGTTCATTCCAACTTTTGGGAACCTTCACTATCATAGTAGACCCTGCCATCATTCAGCTCTCCTTGGCAGGAATGCATTGCTAACACAGTAAGTCCACCTCTATATTTTTCTCATTAGCTTGAAACAATGAAAGAAGTACTCTTTTATGCCATTGTAATAATAGACACAAATCTGAACATTTGAATCTAATTGTGTGGAAAACAGTATGAAGACTCCTCAAAAAATTAAGACTAGAACTACCATAGGATCCAGCTATTCCACTGCTGGGTATTTATCCAAAGAACATGAAAACACGGATGCTTAAAGTTATATGCAACCGTATGTTCATTGCAGCATTATTCATAATAGCCAAGACTTGGAAGCAACCTAGGTCCCCATCAACGATGGATGGATAAAGAAGATATACACAATGGAATACTGCTGATTCATTAAAAAAAGATGAAATCTTGCCATCTGCAACAACATGGATGGACCTTGAGGGTTTTATGCTAACCGAAATGTCAGAGGGAGAAAGTCAAATACCTTATGATCTCACTCAAAAATAGAAGATAAAAACAACAAACAAACACATACAGACAGAGATTAGATGAGTGGCTACCAGAGGGGAAGGGGGAGGGGGGAGGGCAAAAGGGGTGATTTGCTCATGTATATGGTGATGGATGGTAATTAGTCTTTGGGTGGTGAACATAATGTAATCTACACAGAAATCGAAATAAAATGATGTACATCTGAAATTTATATAATGTTATAAACCAATGTTACCTCAATAAATAAATAAATAAATTTAATTGTGGTCATACCACATCCAGAATATGTATAAATTATATTTCCCCAGAATATTATAAAAATGAAAGCACAATTGAAAAATACAAGTAGAGAACCCATGGACCCTGTGTGTGTGTGTGTATGTGTGTATAACTCACAGAGAGACATACACCTTGTATATCTCCAAGGACATCTACTTCACCTTATGTGGGTTCTTTTTTTCCAGCTTTATTGAGATGTAATTGACATATAACATTGTGTAAGTTTAAGGTGTCCAACATATTGATTTGATGCATTCATTTATGGCAAAATAATTACCACTATAGCATAAGCTAACACCTCCATCTTGAAGGGGAGTAAGAGCATTCTCTACCCACTCTGGGTCCTTTCTGGGTGGGCTACAGATTAAATTGACATAAGGCCAAATAGCAGGAGAAAATCAAACAAAGCTTTATAACATGTATACTTGGGAGAGACCCGGGGAAACTGAATATCTCTCTACAAAATGGCAGAGGTTCTCCTCTTAAATAGACAAACGAGGATATTGCGCGTTGGGTCAGCTATGGGAGATTACCAGAAAAGCACAGTAAGGTTATTATGCAGAGTTAAGGCCTGGCCTTCCACACAGACAAGTTTCTAGAGATGAGGTCATCCGCCCCTCTTCCCACTACAGAGAAGGAAATACCTTTACAAATAGAGATTCCCTTACAAATGTAAATCTCTGGTTAATAGAACTTTGATAGGAATGGACATAGCAAAGACCCTCCCAGACTATGGATACCCAGAGTTATCCAAGGTGATGGCCCATCCCTGGGACAGGCCTTCCACCCTTCAGACAGTTGGGGCTGGGGAGGGTGGTTGTCAAAGCCTCCTTCAGAGAAAATAGATATTTTGAGGTGGCCAATTCTCAACTCATTAAGGCAGAAAGGCATGCAACATATTTCATATGTTATATATGTTATATCTCAATAACAAAGGTGGAAATACAAAGGCATTTTCTAGTTAACTTCAGTGTCTCAAAATGCCAGTTGTCAATTCTTTGAACACTAACATCTATAATGTTATCCATATAGGAGAGACACCATTTGTTAGGCTGGTTTAACAGACTTGTTCTCCAGCTACCAGATTATCTAAATCTTCCTGCATCTATCAGTGTATGTAAGTGAGGTGTGACATTTACTTTTAAGTTTGACGTGATTTTCAGACATGTATGGTGTTGTATTCATATTTAAGATTGTAGAAACTTCAACATCTATCATGCAAGCCACAGAGGGGCATCTCCTTACCACTCTGTCTCAAACATGTCCCCAGGCCCCATGGCACTCTCCATTCCTTAATCTGCTTTATTCTTCACCACTTATCATTTTCTGAAATACTTTCAGATATACTGAAATACTTTCTAATATACTTATCTACTTACATGCTTTCTTTATCTCACTGGACATCACCTTAAGAGGCGTGACCTCTGCATCTTTCCTAGATTCTCAGCTCCTGGAACATTCTCTACTACACATTAGACACTCATGAAGTATCTGTTGTGTGAATCATGGCACTTTTTAATTTAGTATTTTTATTTTTTTGTTTTTTTTTTTTTTTTTTTATTTATTTTTTTATTTTATTTTTTTTTGTGAGGAAGACCAGCCCTGAGCTAACATCTGTCGCCAATCCTCCCCTTTTTGCTGAGGAAGACTGGCCCTGGGCTAACATCGTGCCCATCTTCCTCCACTTTATATGGGACGCCGCCACGGCGTGGCTGATGAGCAGTGCGTTGGCGGGCGCCCGGGATCCGAACCTGCGAACCCCAGGCTGCCAAGCGCGGACTAAACCGCTGCGCCACCGGGCGGCCCCTTAATTTAGTATTTTTAGAAGCAAAATACAGAAATAAAAACAAATGTAACAAACACAAAAATAATTAGAGCTGGCCAATTTGACTTTTTAGGAAGATTTTATAATTTTGATTAAATTCAACCTGTCTCTTCTCTGGTTTCTTTAAGGCAGTGGTTCTCAAAGAACAGTCCCCAGACCAGCAGCACTGACCTCACCTGGGAGTTCGTTAGAAATGCAAATTCTCAGTCCATCTCCAACCCACTGAACCAAAAACTCTTAGGAGGGGGGCTCAGCAAGCTGTTTTACAAAGGTCTCTAAGTGATTCTGATGCACACTGAAGTTTCGAAACCGTTGCTTTAAGGTGTGGGTTTCCCCTATCTGCACCTCCTCCTCTCAAAAAAAACTAAAACAAAAACAAACCAAAACAAGATGACTCTGCATCTTAACCCCATGTTCCCTGTTCAATGGAGCTGGAAATGATACTTAGCGTGCAAGATCTCTCTCAGGCATCTCTTCCCTCTTTCTGATTCTTATTTCAACCTCCTCTGTTCCCACATAGCTAGAGGTGGCTTAAGGATGTGCAAAAGTCACTTCCAAATATCCTTCCTGTTCTTGTAAGCATTCTTTCTTATGAGAAAATTAAATAAGCACCATAAATTTGAGGGAAACTGATTGAATAATGCCAACTAACTCGTGATGGCCTTTCTGCTTGAATTCTCAAGCCACAAGCACTTTCTTTTTGAGGAGAAGACCACAGCCCTTAAGTCCGGGACCTCTGGCACCAGGCTCCCTGAGTTTGGATTCCTTTCTCTGATGATACCAGTTCTGGACTTTAGGAGTCCTAAACCACTCTGCCTGTTTCCTCATCTGTGAAATGTGGATCATAATAGAGCATATCTGAGAGGGTAGTTGTGAGGATAGAATGATTTGATATATGGAAAGTTCTTAAACTGTGCCAGGCACAGAATAGGCACTATATAATTTTAGACATTACTTTTGATAGAGTTGTAATGAGTTCTATCTTATGAAGGACGAGTAGGTAGAGTTAGCTTGGAATGTAAGAATTTTAAATGCCTGAAAGAGTTTTCAAGAAATCAGAAAGTTGTCATTAATGTTCCTGCACTTTCCTCTTGGATCCCCCTTATTTGGCATCAAAAATTCTCCTCTATGTGCTCTTGTTAATGAAAGTCCAGAACATAGCTGTAAATAGCAGGGAAGGAGCCAGGTTTAGAAGAGCACTTAAGCATATAAAGTCCTTCCCTGAGCTCTTCTTCCTGCTGTTCAGAAGACAGTGGAAGAGTCTTACTGTAATGGAAGGCAGCAAGAAGCCTTGAAACTACACTTTCTTCTGAAACACAGAAACATTATGAGGAAAATAACTATCCTCCACCAACACCATCATTCTACCACATTTATTATTCATGAGGTCCTAGGATTGCACAGTCTCGGTGAACCAGCTCTGCCGCACTCGGAGAGAGAGATTTACCCAGTCACTCCTCTCTATTTGCCCTCCATGCCCACTTGTGAGGCCCAGGTTTGAGAACAGGTAAATTGGGCCCTGCTCATCCACTGGGGTATGTCTACCCAACCGGTACAAGAGGCTATCCGAGGGCCATGTGGCAGGGAACCGAGAGTGCTCTGGCCCTGGAGGGTAGATTTGGACTGATGTGCTTCATAGTCAGCTCCTATTAGACCCTGTGGTAATTTGAACTTATTTCATGCACCCTCAACCTTCAATTGTGGGCCTTGTACAGGGCAGTGATAGTTTTAAGGTAATACTTTTCAAGATCTCAAATTTCCTAAAACCAATCTGCCTAAGAAAATGCTTGAGATTGAACTGTAATTCTGGCTCTCCTTTCTGACTGCTCCCACTTTACTAATTGTCCAGGAGAGAATTTTCCTTCATTTTCTGTGTCACCTCCACAACCCAACTATTATCAGAGGATCACTCTTGAAGGAGAGTCCCACCAAAGGAAAGTAAAGTACTGAGGGTCATGGCACCTTACTTCATCAGTAATAAATTTATGGCAAAGCTGGTGCCATCTCTATCTTGGAATTAGAACTCAGACATAAAAAGAGATGTTTTCTACAGAGGGAAGTATGATTTGGCATGTTAAAATAAACAATATTTCAATTTTCCCCACTTTCTGAGTGTATTGGGTTAAACAAGATGATTCGAAGTGAAAGAGTAACATATCTTTAATAGTCATTTGATAAGGCCTGGTAAAATTTTTAGCAGTATACTGTCCAGATATTGAGAGATTGATTGAATTTAATACTGGGTTGCAAAGCCCTTTGCAAATCAGGCATTTTCCAATTCATTGCTTTAAAAGAAAATGAAGGAGGAACTAATTGAATTGTCAGCTGTGAGATCATTAAAATAATTTTTAAAGCTACATTATTATGTGATTTTTGGCATATATCTTGGAAGGGTTCAAAAAATTGAGTGACATTGCTTACAAGATTTACATTTCCATCTTCTTGCTTATGTGAATTAGGTTTCTCTCAAAGCAAAAATAGGAATAGAATTGATCCTGGGCTCTGTTTCATTCTAGCAGTAATGATCTTTATTCACTGTATAATTTTAAAAAGTCTCGTCTGTCTCATTAAGAGCTATATTTCCAGTAAAAGCATACTTTTTATGTTTAATTATTACTTAACAACATATACAGTATATCTATGTTGTTTTATCAATATTATCCTTGTAATGATAAGTTATTCTAAAAGAAAATATTATTACTCAGAGCTTTATGGTCACAGAACACAAAAGAAATTTCAATTTCAATCTTTCTCTATATAGTCGCAAATAAATATGATAGCTGATCAATAAAAGATTTTTAAGCATAAAATATTTTATCAGGATAAAATCTTGTAGAGGATATATAATGGAAACACAAGTTTAAGTTTAAAAAAGAACTGATGCACATTTTATGAGTAATAAAGAAAAGCTTGTTCATGAATTTTGGAAATAGATATCATGAGTATCAAATCACTACAGTATTTCATTTCCATTGAACATATATATATATCTGTGTGTATGTATATATGTGTGTGCATGTATATATATATGAATATTGTGACATTTTAATTTTAAAATGTGAATATTCTCCACAGAACAAAAATGCATCTTTTGCAACTATAACTTAAATTTTAGAAATTATAAAGATCTTTTCTTGCCATACTTTGAAACCCCCTAATTATCACCCCACTCCTACCTCATGGCCACCCACACCTGCTGAATGACAGGTGAGCCTGTATATAAACAGACCTCTGTGATTGAAGGCTAGTATTATTTTTATTCCTCCTACCAAAGAGGGAGAGTACCTTGCTATACTGAGTGCTTTCCCCTTTCAACAGAAGCTGTCATTTTGGTGCTCCAGTATCATTCTATTCCCTTGACCATTCAGGCTATGTCAGGCCAGTCACTTTGTTTCAGGGGAAAAGAGCATGTCCAAAATGTGCACCCTCTCTCTTCCACTACCAGTGTCTTTGGTGTTCTTCCCATCTTCCAGGCCCTGTCAGAAGTATCTCTGCTGTCAGTCAAAATGGGATCAGATTTGGTGAGGTATGGCTGAGTTTTTCCTCTGTCTCCTCACCTGGAGGTGCTGGATTCACTTCCTCCTCCCCAGGAGGCACGCCTCATACCCTCTCTGCTTGGACAGCACATCCTGGAAGCAACATGGCTGTTAATTGCACTTTCCCATTTGCCCAGATACTGCAACTCAGATTCTGACTAGAGCACTGAGTAGGGGGTGGGCACACTAAGGGCCCTTTAACCAAGCCCTTCATTGCAAACCCACATTTATAAAGGACTCTCTTCTCTCAATTTTCCATTCACAGGTTCTAAGTTCCTGGGGCACATATGCAAATTTTCTTTCTGACCAGCAGGCACAATTATTTCTTCATTAAACTTGATAGCCTGCAGGTCATACAGAGCAAAAAGCAAATTCCTTTTGCTAATGGAGGTGACAACAGCCACATTGTTCTCTGGCTGGGGTGGGGGGAGCATAGGGAGAGGACTGTAAGAGGGAAGAGGAACTCTCCCTGACCCCTGACCATTTGCTCCTTCCCTCTCCTGAAATCTTAAGAGGTAGCCATGACTTCCTCAAAAATTGTTGGCTTTCTTTGAAGAAGCTTTTTAGTTTGATGTAGTCCCAATTGTTCATTTTTTCTTTTGGTTCCCTTGCCTGAGGAGACATGGTATTCGAAAAGATACCGCTAAGACCCATGTCAGAGAGTGTACTGCCTATGTTTTCTTTTAGGAGTTTTATGATTTCAGATCTTACATTCAAATCTTTAATCCATTTTGAGTTAATTTTTGTGTATGGTATAAGATAGTGGTCTACATTCATTCTTTTGCATGTGGCTGTCCGGTTTTCCCAGCACCAACAAAATGAAAAGACAACCTACTGATTGGGAGAAGATAATTGCAAATCACATATCTGATATGAGGTTAAAATCCAGAATATATAAAGAACTCATACAACTCAACAACAACAACAAAAACCTGATTAAAAAATGGGCAGAGCATCTGAACAGACATTTTTCTCAAGAAGATATATAGATATAACAGATGACCAACAGGCACATGAAAAGATGTTTAACATAACTAATTATTAGGGAAATGTGAATCAAAACCACAATGAGATATCACCTCATGCCTGTCAGAATGGCTATTATTAAAAATACAAGAGGGACCACCTGGTGGTGCAGTGGTTTAGTTTGTGCTTTGGCAGCCCGGAGTTCGTGGGTTCGGATCCCAGGCTCCTGCCAACGCACTGCTTGTCCGCCATGCTATGGCAGCATCCCATATAAAGTAGAGGAAGATGGGCACGGATGTTAGCCCAGGGCCAATCTTCCTCAGCAAAAAGAGGAGGATTGGCAACGGATGTTAGCTCAGGGCTGGTCTTCTTCACACACACACACACAAAAGACAAGAAATGACAAGTGTTGGAGAGGATATGGAACAAAGGGAACTCTGGTACACTGTTGGTGGGAATGTAAATCGGTGTATCCACTATGGAAAATAGTATGGAGATTCCTCAAAAAATTAAAAATAGAGCCGGCCCTGATGGCCTCGGTTTAAAGTTCAGCACACTCTGCTTCAGTGGCCTGGGTTCGGTTCTGGGGAGCAGAACTACACCACTCATTTGTCAGTATTGGTGCTATGGTGGCAGCTCAAATAGAAGAATCAGAAGAACGTACAACTATACACAACTATGTACTAGGGCTTTGAGGGGGGAAAAAGAAAGAAAAAAGGAGGAGGATTGACAACAGATGTTAGCTTAGGGCAAATCTTCACCTGAAAAAAAAATTAAAAATAAAACTACCATACAATCCAGCTATTCCACTTATGGGTATTTATCCAAAGAACACAAAAACACTACTTCAAAAAGATATATGCACCCGTGTGTTGATTGTGGCATTATTCACAATAGCCAAGACTTGGAAGCAACCTAAATGACCATCCATGAATGAATGGGTAAACTTATATATACATATATAAACATATACATATATATACACCATATATATGTACATATACACCATATATATATGTACGTATACATATATATACACACACATATAATGGAACAATACTCAGTCATAAAAAGGGCAAAATCATGTCATTTGCGACAACATGGATGGACCTTGAGGGTATTATGCTAAGCGAAATAAGTCAGAGAAAGACAAATACTGTATGATTTCACTCATATGTGGAAGATAAAACAACAACAACAAACAAACACATAGACACAGAGAACAGATTGGTGGTTACCAGAGGGAAGGGGCATGGGGGGAGGGTAGAAGGGGTGAAGCGGCACGTATGCACGGTGATGGATGTCACCTAGACTAGACCACGATGTAGTCTATACAGAAGTTGAGATACAATGATGTACACCTGAAATTTATATAATGTTATAAATAATGGTACCCCAATAAAACAAAGTTGTTGACTTTCTAAGGTGAATGTTACCAATCCATGTTATAAATTGTAGTTTGCAGGCTTTAGGCAGTTTAGGGGTACAAGGAGATTATCAACATCAGGGAAGCCAGGAGGTAAATATGTTTAATTTTTACTAACAAGTTAAGTATTTGCTTTGTGGATTATCTGTGACCTATTTGAAATGCTGATACACTTTCTCTTTCCTATACCCCTGGGCCACTTCTCCCACAAGGTGGTAAATGTGCTCAAGAAATGTAAATTAATTTTTATGAGCCTAGGGGAGAAAATAAGATGGAAAGCAAATATACAGCAAAAATATTCACATAATATGTTCCCAAATCAAATGGAAGTGATTGTGTATCGTCGGTTCTTCAGGGTGAATCAGACCACCGTTACCCTGTATTCAGGTTGTTTCATCAATGATTGTTTCCTTTTAGCACTGGGTGATGTTGTTTCATTTACTCCTCGAGAAGCAACAACCATGTTTATAATATAATCTCTCAATACTCTCTTTCTCCCTCCCTCCCCCGTTTCTTCTTCCATCCTCCCTTCCTCAATGTTCCCCTCCTCCTTCCCTCTCCTCCTCTCCCTCTGTGCCTTTCTTCCCCCCACTTCTTCCCTCCCCTCTCCTGTCCCCTTCCCCTCACTCACAGGTGTACCATAGACGACCGAGTCACCCGGGTGGCCTGGCTAAACCGCAGCACCATCCTCTATGCTGGGAATGACAAGTGGTCCATAGACCCTCGTGTGATCATCCTGGTCAACACACCAACCCAGTACAGCATCATGATCCAGAACGTGGATGTGTATGACGAGGGCCCATACACCTGCTCCGTGCAGACAGACAACCATCCCAAAACTTCCCGGGTTCATCTCATAGTGCAAGGTGAGTCACAGCTAAGATTTGGGGGTTGGCGTTCCTGTCAGTGGTGGAGAAGCATAATCTCAGTCTTCTACTCATGTATGAAGACACAAAAAGCCATTTTTCTCTATAGAATCCAGAGATTGAGTGTATGTCCTGGATTCCTTCCCACCTGTTGGGTTTTTGATTAAGTACTGAATATCTTCACAGAGTTTCTCAATTTTATCTCTGGTCCTTCTGTTCTTATTAATGAGTTGTTTGGTGTGTGCTGGTTGAGCTCTCTTAAGTTACTTAGCACTCTGGAGTTGGGGGAAGACATATTAAAAAATAGATAGGGTACTACTCTCTGTGTCTTTTAATTATCTTTCATAGCCTTATTTCATAATAAAAGGTCAACAAATATTGATGTGAAATCCTGTGACTGTGACTGCTTTTGGATAGCTGATGGTCGTGCATGTTCCAGGAGGGGTTCTGAGCGCTGTTCAGTCAGGTCCTCCCTGGCATAGCTGAGTCTCTGCACTCTCTCTTAGCCCCACAGTGGAGCTGAGATCAAGAGGGATACTAGTCAAAATGATATCTCCAGCTCTATGTTGGAAATAAATTTATATAATTAAAAAAAAAAGTGGGGGCGGAAATTCCTAACATCTTCTCCCATTCTCCCTTAAAAATCTGACTCAGTATAACCCAGGCGTAGTATTTAATAGTTTTTCATTTGAATTTCACTTTGTAGGAAAAAAACAGGGCTGAAGAAATGTCAGAATCTCAGATATCAAATATTAAGAATTGAAAACACATTCAGATAGTAGTTATGAGAATTTGAGAACCATTTTAAAACAAGGCAGCAATACAAATGAACTTATTTTGAACTGCCCCCAACTAACTACCCCCCCCCATCACTATATAAAGCAATTTCTGTCAGGTATTGACTCATGGTCACAATGAAGTGCTAAGCAGACTAGTCCCCATCCCCCAATGACACATCCCTCCTCCACCAGATGAGAGATCTGGGTGAGCCTTTCTCAGAGTCTCCTACACTGATGTCCTGGGGCCATATACTGAGCTCTTGGAAAGAGTTCCTGTCTGGGATTAAGACTTTAGTAACTGCCTTTTATCAGATCCCATCTGCAGTAGATTCAATGGATCTTTTTCAGTTTGTGAAATGTGTATGGCATCCTTGAACAGCTAATATGGATTCCCTCACTCCTGGCTTTCTAAAAAAATATAATCTTGCTCGTTTTAGTTGGTTTCATGGAGAGTTTTGAGTAGGAGTTCCTGTCTCTTCATGCTTCAGTCACATGTACAATTTCAGGATGGCCATTCTTTTCTTCTGGCTAGAGCAGCTCTTTGCTAGCACAGCATCCAGATCTCTAGCTCTGTGGACCATTTGTGGTGGCATGTGCTGGGCCAGAGATCTGCCTGCTGCAGCTTCTGTTCCCGAGCAGGCCCTGGTGCTGCCATGCTGCTGAGACCCTTGCCTCGGTTCAGCCTTTGAGCCCTTCTCTCACCCTCACATGCTTCCAGATGCCCACAGCAGCCTGTAATAGGCCAGATGTCTGCACACTCTGCTGGTTCCATTCTCCATACATGTCCCACCCAGGGGTATGGCTTGATGATGATCACTACTTTGGAGCTACAAGAGGGCTTGCATCTGGAGATGAAGACAATTGTCATGTCTGATGCTTATCCTCAGAGAACCGTGGAGGCATTAGGTGAGATCAGTCATCTGAGATGACTGAAATGTCTGTTGAAATTTTCTGGGGTGCAGAAAACAAGGAATTGTGAGTTCTTACTACCCTGCCTGCCACCTGGGCTTGGTTCCAGAAGAGCTGAAATTCTCTGTATTGGGAACGACACCTTCATGGCACCTTTGTGGCCTTGACAGCAAAGTTACCTTCAGATTCAGGAAATGCACCACTGAAGTAAAAAAGAACTGTCAGGCACTGTACAAAAACAGACTCAAACAGAATAAGGCTATCACTTTTCAGGAAATAAGACAGATTGTGTAAGCATGTTAAAGTCAATACGGGCCATAAAGTGATGCTGAGCTTCAGGGATGGTGTTCTTCATAAGGCACTTGGAACAATTCCTTGGGCTGGGTATGGAAGCCAATGGTGTCTCCCTGTGGGCCTCGTCACTTTGGGTCAGAAAGTGTCTGAGAACAGGCAAAATACAGAGCAGTCGAGTCTCCAATTCCAGAGGTCGATTCCTCATAGTCTCCACATTTCAGGCCGAGTGACTCTTGTAGCTCTGGGCATCTGAGGTGGTCTGAGAAATCCAAAGCAAGAGATCAGGGAGGGCAGAGGTGGAAGGGGAGAACCTGCTCTTGGAGCACTTAGCAGATTGGTCTTTACATTTACTGAAAGGTTGAAAGAAGGAGCTCAGGGAGCTGCATTCTCTTCTGTCTTGGTTAGCAGTGGGGTGACTTGTTCTTTCTTTGGAGACCAGTTGAATTTCCAGTGGGTGGAAGTAGAGACCTCACCACTCAATTAGAAAGACGCCCAAGAGTCCTCCTTCTTCCCAGCAGCTATCGGCTTTTGTCCAGGCTATAGATTAATTTTTCAGACTTAGTGTTAGTTCAGGTTAGATAAAGATAATGAAAGTTTCCTAATCCTCTTAAGGAAGATTTATCTGACTGAGTAGAAAGCTTTTGGAATACAATAAGGCATGTATAAAACTGAAGCCTAATCTCGCCTTTAATTTCAAACTGCTGATGGGTATTGATTTTGCAATGAGAAAAACTGAAAAATTTCCGAGCTACAACTTGTCTATTTAAAAAAAAATAACAGATGTTTATTTCTCTTGTGTCCATTTGAGAATGTTAGAATCTCCTCACCTCTGCCAACCAAGTGCCATTAGCAGAAGGGAGAGCAATCCCACAGGGTTCCAGCTTTGTTGCTCCCTGCTCCTGCAATGTGAGGACCTGAGAGATGCTCTGTCACTAACCTCAGAGCCTGTCTTTTACTGTTTTATAAGGTGGCCTTTGCCACATATCTGATGGAATTAATTTCCAAGCCCTTCTCTTTGAAAGAAGAAACTGCATTCATTAAAATATTATTACTGATGCCCAAGGTACATCTTGACCACTGAGGGAATAATTTCAAGGCACCACATGAGTGTGTGCGATAGTGTGACCTAGACTGTATACCTAGGTGTTAAGGAAATTGAGAGCAAGGGAGAAGTGTCACTGTGGAATCAGATTAGTCAGGGTAGATGGAAAAATCAGTCTGGCAGCCCTGTATGGGTTGGGGTGAAGTGGAGAGAAGCTGGAAGTAAAAGGATGGGCAATAAGTTATTTCCATCACTCAAAAGATGTGATCAGAGCAGGCTATAGGTCTACCTCCACAAATGGAGGAGGTTCCTCCAAGAGATATTGTCTGAGGGAAACTGAGAGGGTTAATTCTAATGCCTCAAAAGAGGAAGAATTAAAAGAATATCATCCACATTTTTGAGTTTGGGGAAATGTTAATTGTGGAGTCAGGATTCTGTGCCACTAGGAGAGGAAAGCATCAGGCTTCCTAGGTTTGAGGATAAAGGAAACACAAACATTACATAGATATTATAGAACTAAGGAACAGGTGTAACTCAAGACCAGAAGGGAGATATCTGAGATTCACCATGAGTTTACTAGCATGAGAGTAGATAAGTTTTCTGAGATTAACTATTCCTGGAGAACAGCAGGAACCATGATTTATTTATATCCATCCCTAGCACACAGCATACTGTCTGAGGCATACTAGGCACTCAGTAAATGTTTGTAAAATGGACAGAAGAGCAGACTGATACAGCAAATGAAATGGCATATGAAGGCAGTGATCATAAAGCCCCTTCAAGCAGATAGGGGTGGTGAATGAGTCAGACACTGTCCACATGACTTGGAGGGGCCAGTAATGGGGAACAGTTCCCTGGGGGGATGAGGGTCTTCAATGTGACAAGTGAAGACATATGTTATAACAGGGACAACATGAATTCCATGCATTTATTTAATGCTTTATGGCGCCGGTCACAATCTTTGTCTCATTTGACCCTCACAAGCCCTGGGAGGCTGCAGTGCAGAGAATGTTATCTCCATTTTGCAAATTAGATAACTGCAGCTCACAAAGGTTAAGACACCCCCAGGGTCCCCTGTGAGTAAGTAGCAGAACTGGGTCTTGAACCATGGCCAAATGACTCCAAGATCAATGTTTCTCCAGCATGCTCCACCACCTCCATGGCCAACCATGTCTAGATTTCTCTAATCTAGATCCATGGGAATTTTCCAGTTATCCTTTATTTTTTCTCCCCTTTTTCCTGCTACTGATATTGCATTATACCAGCAGAAATTGAGGACAAAGATCAAGAAGCAGTAGGGGTGGGATGCCAAAGCTATAATAAATGGTGTAGAGAGGCTGAGAGAGAGGCAGAAAAGAAGATAATTTACTAGTAGCTCATTCCTCCGGGAATACACCTTTTAAATGTCACCTCTTTATCCTATGTAAGTATTGAAAACTCTGGCCCCTTTGAGAATCTGAGATCTAATTGTCATTCTGTCATGAACTCTTCAGCATTCTGAAACTATGCGGATATCCTCATGACATAGTAGTTGTCATTGTCAGGGACAGATAGGCAGGAAGATCTGGTGGATCTTTGATCCTTGGATATTGATATTCTCTATCTTCTCTCTTGTCTCTTGGCTAATTCAGAAATCTGTTTACTGTCAGATATTTCCTTCCATGGAATGAACTCCTCTTGCTAAGGCCAATTTTATGCAAAGGACTAGAAATGATGAATTATGTTAATTTCTCACATCTGATACTCCACAATAAGCGTATGCAATTTCTGTGTCTGCAAAAGATTTTGGGTCTTTGAGCCTGGAGTCAGTTCAGGTGAGACTGGTTGGCTCCCAAAGTTTAGTTTAGCAGGTAGGGAAGTTCTGATTTGCCAGCCAGTCAGGTCCCAGATTCTTCTGAGTGCCAGCCGACCTCTGCATTGGGCACATTAAGGATAAACCTTCTCAGCTGATCCTCACACCACACTACAAAGTTTACATCAAATTCACATTTTACAAATAAGGAAACTGAGGTTTAGAAAGATTAAAATCTTGCTCAAAGATGCTGGAGCTACAAGATGCTTTCAATTCCCTTCACTAGACTTGTCTCCAGAGAAAAGCTATCAAAATACAAACACTCTACATGCATTGTCTCTTTTCATTACTCTTCACAAAAGTCCTGGCTACAGAACAGAAAGTCACCACATTCCAAGAAAAGACATGGAGATTCAGAGAGTTGAAGTGATTTGTCCAAGTAACACTAGCTAGAAGGGGCAAAGCACCACTTAATGCCAGGTGTTTTTATTCTAGATTCAGTATTTTGTTCACAGGCTAGATTGCTAACTCATAGCTAAGAAAAGGACAGGTTAATTTTACTATTTGTGAGAAAAATACAGAAGTTCTGAGGTGCTACCAAGGAGGGTGGGTACTAAGGGGACAGTTGCTGGGGGGAAGTGAACAAGGCTGAGGCCGGGCCGCGGGCAGACGCTGGGCGGGACCCTGGGAGGAGGTTTGCAGCAGGGCCAGGGAGGCAGACCTGCTCACAGGTCACAGTTTTGCCAAGGACCTTCCTATTTCCAACTCTTCCATTGTAACTAACCTCTTTTTTCTGCTATTTTCCCCTCTTCTCCCAAATATTAGTCATTTAAATTAACATGAGTAATTGTGGGCCTAAAGAAAAGCAGGCAGTCAACCTGAAACAAATTTAATTTACTCGGCCTCTATTTTACATTATAATCACACTTGCTCTTCACAGAGGCAGGGTGGGAAAGTGGAAAAGCACAAGACTGGGCATCAAAAGACTCAGCTCCCTGCTCTGTTCCTGATACCCAGGCCTGTGTCTTTCGGATGTCCCCTTCCTGGCTTGTTATCCTGGAGTACAGAATAAAACTAAATGTAATTGATTTTCTTTAGGTACACACATGTATACCTTAGTCCTGGGTTTATTATTATTATTATTATTATTGCATTTGAAAATAAGATTCTGGAAAGGGGTCTTTAGGCTGCAAATTCTTTGTATCTGCACACAGGCCAACGGGTCCACAGTGCAAAATAGGTGTAAGAACTTCTCTGGGCTTCATTTTCTTGGTTTTGAAATGGAAGCGTTGAACTGACAGTAAGGAAGTCCTTTCTAGCTATTGCATTCTATTGTTTGCTAATGTAATTTCTCTGGAGGATTTTTTATAGCTTGGTATCTCTGAACTCCACGTCTTTTCCACCTTTACCCACAGATGGGGCAATCAGAAGGTTTGCTCTTATTCTCTTTCTTATCCGTATTTTCTTCAGAGCCCTTAGGATTTGAGGTCATCTTCCTAACACCACTATTTAGTGGTGACTCTGAGCATTGCTCGCCCACATTGGCAGTGGCTCCCTTTTTTGCTTGGAGAGGATGAGAAAGAAAGACACCTTCTTCTTCCCTTTCCACTCTGACATTTGTAACCTCCATACCCCACATCAACTGGTGTTATGCACACTAACATTCTTAATTTAAGGACTGGGTAAACTACAAAGGCAACTAGAACTTAGAAGGAATCAGGAATGAAGTTATTACTCTCGGAAGCCCTCTGCACCCAATAAAGGAAGGTATTTCAAGAGTCCTCCTTCGCAAGAAGGGCATCCGCAGGCAGGCTCCCTCCCTGCCTGACTTGGTTCTCCTGCCTCAAGGTTGGAATGAGGCCCCACTCACACCCTCCACGCAGCAGTCCTCTCCCTTCCCTCAGACTGTGTTACTCAGCTGTTATCTGAATTTGACACGTCACGTAGCTGGAATAGAATTGATGTTCACCTCCATCGAATCTCCTAGGTTGCCACACCTTTCATGACGTCATAAGTAGTTGGTGACAACACAGTCCAAAGCACATTTTGTAAAAAGGAGTATTTCTCCTTTTATCAAGTCTCTACTCACATTTTTGTGAGGAGAAATATGGGACTTTGTTCTGCTCTGCTTAGAAGCTAAGATCATCACACACACACAGTCACACAGGCCTGCATACGGTTTTCATAGGTTTCATGGCTATTTCTTTTGTGGCCTCTGGAATTCTACCTCACCTTACATTAAATATGTAGGTTCAGCCTCCCTCTAGAAGTGGAGGAATATATGCTCAATTCCTCCCGTAACACTTATAATCTTTTAATTATAGGAATAGGAAGAGTTGGAATTTTCCAAGGTGAATGAAACCAAAGCAAAATTTGGCATTGGATGGATACATTTTGTGGGCTGAAGACGGTTTGACCTTGTCTGCCAAGAGGGCAACAAATCCATTTGAGAGCCCTGGCTTTGAAAGTGTGTGGACTTGTTCTGAGAGGCAGAGAGACTCTTCCAGATGATCCAAGACAGTGCTGCCAGTCCTGGCACCTGGTTTGATGATATATACAGTAGCCAGAAAGAGAAGTGGCAGGGCCTGGAGCTGTCATCTGCCTTAGTTGCAATAGAATTAAATAAATGGAACAGTCATAAAGCCTGTTCTCAAAATCATCACTGATGTGGAGATGGAAGAGAAAATGAAATGCCTATGTTTTACTCAATTTGCATGGTGATCTCAGCTTACTTCCTAAGAATTTAGTCTGTCAATAGCTCAGGTAAATATAAAGAGATCTTTCCAGTTGCCATGAGCAGCAATGACACTTTAGAATAAGGATCAATTAGTAAATGTTCATAAATTCTCCCAATAGATTAAAGTTCCTCCTGACCCTGATAGAGTCAGGATCCCACATAAGATTTCACACTTCACCACCCACAAGATTAGTTAGTCGTAGCTTAGCATCAGAGTAATCTATATTTTCAGATATTTCAGAGTAGTGATATTTTCCTCTCTGTAGCATGTGTACACATATTGGGAAAGTCTGAAACCTGGTTTGGAGCCCCTCGTTGACAAGTTTTACCTCAAACACGGTGTCCTAGCGATGATAACTATCCTTTGAACTTACTTCTATTTTGGCTTCTCATAAAGGTATTAAAAAGCCATTGTCTATTCTGTCCCTAATAATCGTCTATAGGTAGAGAAATTAAAGAGCAATAGAAGTGAAGTAAAATAATTATAAGGAAAGCAGTCAAGGATTTGTTTTTTAATAATTATAAACCATGGCTGGCATGCACTGAGTACCTAGGATGGCAGTCATTTTATAGACACAATCCAATTCTGTTTTCCAGTTAACCTCAAAAGGTGGGATGTATTTTCCTAATTTTTTGAATGAGGAAACTGAGACTCAGAGAGGCTAAGGAACTTGCCTTAGGTCACCAGCTGATAAGTACAGATCTGTGATTTGAGCTCTGCTCAGTCTATAGTGGAAGCCTGCACTTAACCTCTTCCTGGAAATTTCTCTTGATTCCATCCCTTTTATTTTATTTTATATAGTTAATTTTTGTGTGTGTGTGAGGAAAACCAGCCCTGAGCTAACATCCGTTGCCAATCCTCATCTTTTTTGCTGGGGAAGACTGGCCCTGCGCTAACATCTGTGCCCATCTTCCTCTACTTTATATGGGACGCCGCCACTGCATGGCTGACAAGCAGTGTGTCGGCGGGCGCCTGGGATCCAAACCGGTGAACCCCGGGCTGCCAAAGCATGAACTAAACCACTGCGCCACCAGGCCAGCCCCGTCCATCCCTTTTAAATAAGCAGGCCAGACTGACACCCCAGTTCATTTCCAGTACGCATGCTTTCCTTGCCAGGTTATCTCTGTTTAAAGGATTTCAGTCTAATATCTCTACAATCATAACTGTCCTCCTTAAACCCCATTCTCTCCTATTTTATTTATATTAGTAATTATAACTTCCTTTTTGGAATTACTATCAGGTGTGTATCATTTACTCCTAGATCTACATATCTTCGCTAATGCCAGTCTCTTATTTCTGATTCTTTCCCGAACTCTTCAGCTTGGGTCTCCCATGGGTATGTCCACGCGTCCCACACTGAACTCCTCTTTTTCACCCCAAACTCTGTTCCTCCTCTTTTAATTCACGTCTATTCATGGACACACCATCTTTGTATAAAACCATGACTTCAGCTTTGACTCTTCTTTCTCCTTTTCTTCTCCATGAAAGCAGATGTCATGTCCAATAAAGTCATTCTCTTCCTTTCTATTCCCACAACCCCTGCCATCAAAGTGTAGAATCTTCCTCTCCAGTGACTTTTCATTGTCACATCCTAATTGCTGCCCAATTCTCAGTCTCTGCCTCCTTAATTTATTTTAACACTGTCTCCTAAATATTCCTGATGCACACATCAGATCATGTCACTTACCCCGACTTATAACTTTAATGACTCCCTATTGACAATAAAATAAAGTCAAAACCTCTTAGATCATGTTTCCAAGTGCTAAACAATTCAGGGCCAAACCTACCTTTCCACTCTTACTTTCTATTATTCCATTTTTATATCCTACACACAATTTAGCCAAACTTGTACTCTAAACCCCCACTCCTCGAGTATCCTGCATTCTTTTCCATTTCTCACACAATCCATCTGAGTTCAATATTCTTTTCTCTGGACATCCAAATTCTATAGACCTTTTAGAGCAGCACTGTCCCATAGACCTTTTACCTTTGAGAGCAGTGCTGCCCCATAGACCTTTCTGTGATGATAGAAATGTTCCATATCTGCGCTGTCCAACATGGTAGCCATTAGCCACATGTGGCTACTGAGAACTTGAGATGCTAGTATGACTGAGGAACTGAATTTTTAGTATTATTTAATTTTAACTAATTTAATTAAAAATAGCCATACAAGCTAGTGGCTATCATATTGAACAGCACGGTTTTAGAGTTGATAAATCCCTGAAGCCAAATTTTTGGAATTTCAATACCACTTTCTTTGGAATTTCAATACCACTTTACCTGCACTTCCTTATGATACCTGTAACTTTTCATTTCATATTTCAGCTATTGCTCTATCTAACTCTTTTTCTCCCCTAGATTATAATTTTCTTGAAGGCAAGAGCCAGAATTGACCCTATAATTTTTCATATGGGCACAGTTTGGGGATAACGGTCTGAATGGGCATGACCGTCAAAAGTGGCTCTTTAACAAATTTATGTTAAATGTTACCAATACATAAAAATGATAACAAAATGTCCTAAATTGGAGGTTATTGGAGACCACACCACAAAAGGCAGCATCCACCTTAGATTTATTACCTTTGTCTCCTCATGCTTAGGATAGATCACTGTACACCATAGGCACTGAAAACATTTCTATTGAATAAAGAAGTTCTTAGTGAAACCTTTAAAATAATTCCATAATTTAGAGCTTCTGGGGAAAGATCTGACACAGCCGCTTTCCTTCAGTGGTGTTGAAATCACCCCCAAACAAGATGCCCCTGGCTGGCCGAGGTGGAAGTGGGAGCACCCAGCCTGCTGCAGTCAACATAAAGGGATGGATGACAAGCTCTGATTGGCCAGCGAGCAGACACTCATGACCAGTTAGCAACTGTGTTCGGGTCAATTAATTTATATTTGTATTTTGCAAACTAAAAGTTGCCCTGTTAGATTATTGATTCTTTGTCCCTGTATTCAATTTGTTTTTAATTGCACCATTGCTGGCCCAAGCCCTCCCTCCTGGCAAGCTGGCAATAAATCTGCCACCATCCAACAATCAACGATAAATGTGTCTCTTCATGTCATTATTAATATGTCTCTTGGATTGGTTCATTACCATGGTTAACAGTTTGTAAGAGCCGGATGGCACTCTGCCAGGAGGATTCCTTTCCCCAAGGGCTATTTTTTCGTGATAGGATTGATGTTCTCGGGCCTGCATGTGTCTGAGGAAAAGGACCTGGGATTTAATTTAATATAGCTGGAATATGAGCTATCTAATCCTCTTTATCATAAACAGCTTTAGAAGAAGATATTGTTGGAATAGATATTTTACCTTCTCTTCCAATTCTTCTTCTCTCTTCTCACTTCTTTTTCTCTTAATTCCTTTTTAATTTCTGTTCAGATAGATTTTTTAACCCCTGAAAAACAACATAACAGCTACCTAGGTGATCTAAAATCCCCAATTAAGTGAGCCATGAGTGCCCCGGGACTTGGAGTTTTATTATTGGATTATTGTTAGTTGAAAGCAGAGGGGAGTTCCCTACACCTGATGTGTGAATGGTGATTAACAGAGCTGCAGAAATGCTGCACTCAGAATTGACATTGAGGTCAGTCCTAAAAAAGAATAAGCTCTATCTTATAATAGAGATAATCATTAATTATAGTATTGTTATTGGCTCTTTTAGTTATTAGAATTTTTCAGGGGGAAAGCACAAATTTTACATGAATTTATATGTTAGCAGAAGAGGTCCTGTGTGTCCCAAGAATGCCAAGTGAGGAATCTAAATGGAGCTAAGAGTGCTTTATAAAAACCCCACAGTGGCCTGACATCTAATAACCGTCCAAATGTTTTCCATTTCCAAGGCACAAGTTGCTCCAGGACAGGAAATTTGGTCTCCCTCAGACACAGAGTTAAGTCAATTTTTGGTTCAGGATATAGATATTATACTTAATTTACTATAACACCCCCACATGTAACTTCTCTCCATGGCACAGAGCTCTCTGAAGCAGGTCAAACTGAGCTGCTGAAACAGAGGGGCATGGGGAGTGACACCTCTTATTTCTCTTAATAGGAAGTAAGTAACCCAGGGAAGTGGGGGGCAGGGACAGTGGAACCCAGGCCAGGACACAATTTAGAAAAGAAGAAGGTGGCAAGGGAAAGAGATGTAAGAAGAACTAGAAGATGCCTGCAGAGGGGCACAGAGATACAAATGAAGGGTGAAATGGAAAATGAAGAAAGCAAGAAAGGTGGAGAGTGGTCATGAGAAAAGGGAAGAGGAGACAGAAGGAGCCCAGCCAATGGCTCAGGGTACTGAGGACACCTCCCCTGATGGAGCAGGAGACCACCGGCTGAGCCCAGCCGCTCTCAGCTCCCAAGGCTCTCCACGTGGGCTTCTCCAGTGCAACCCACATTGCACCTTGGTGCCCAGGACATCCCACGGTTCTTTCCACACATGGCCCACTCTCCACTTGCTTTCCTGCTACTTTGCTTTAGCTCATTCAGCATGTCTTCTACAAGAGGCAGGAAGCTACTGTTTGATGTAGTCACTCCTGTGGAAAGGCAGGCTCAGGCAAGGGTTCTGGATCCCACCCTCTCTCCACCCACCCACCCACACACCACCAGTGAGAATTGATCATCTCTGGCAACTTATGGTTGGGCTTGTGTTTTCCAAGTGTGTAATATCAAGGTTAATCCAACAGAAAAGGCAGTATTAATGATAACCAAAGCCTTAATTCAAACATATACAGGAAAGAAACCCACTTACTGGGCAGCCTCTAGGTAGGAGGTACGCAAAATTTAACTCCTGATTTGTCCACTTGCTCTGTGACCTTCAGTGACTTACTTAACCTGGCTAAGTTTCAGTGTCTTCATCTATGAATTGAAGGAAATACAGCCTTAAGATTGTTGTGCATTAAGACTACACTCTATACTAGGTCTTATACAAAGAAAGATATTAAAATTACTTGTTTTAGCCGTTTGATTAATTCCTAAAAATGACTCTGAGATTGCACGACAGGTTATGCTAGAATGATTCAGTAGTACTTAAAACTATCAACCCTCTGCTCATTGGCCCCACATGTTTTTATAAGTTATATTTGATTTTGTGGATAATGATGGAAGACCATTCAGAAATGATGCCATCTTCTGAATATATATGAAGGGGTGTGTGTGTGTGTGAGGGATATCCCCTCTCCTCAAAGTTTTATGTCATTCTTCTTATTTTTAAATATCATCCTTGTAACTATTTTTATATTGCTGTTATAATTTTATAGTCTCCTGTCCAAGAGTTACTTCCCCCAAAAATACATAATTGCACTTACTGAGAGAGAATTAATATGAAGTAGACAACTTTGAGGCAAAAGAGAAATAACCGGAGTTGTCATCAAAGCTTTTATCAAAGGTTTTGTTTTCCTTAAGAACCTTCCATCCTTGCCTAAATGTGACTTCTGCAAAGAAGTGCAACACTCAGCGACCTTTCTCAGGCCACATCTTTAAGGGGCCACTACTACATACCTATATACCGAATGGCATCACTTTATTTGTAATGAGT
This sequence comes from Tapirus indicus, assembly GCA_031878705.1. Classification (NCBI taxonomy): domain Eukaryota; kingdom Metazoa; phylum Chordata; class Mammalia; order Perissodactyla; family Tapiridae; genus Tapirus; species Tapirus indicus. The sequence goes on along the minus strand of CM062924.1, from coordinate 81,466,039 downwards.
TCCCCTTATCTGCCATCACATCCAAAATAAAATAAAAGTCTATACTCCATTTTCAAAAGAAAAACACGTCTGTGGCTGCAACACACAGATCCCCAAGTGTCCACTTTAAGCACCCCACCACCATCTGAGTGTTAAATGACAAGCCCTCAGCCCCAGCCATGGCTAATCCAGAGCACCAACAACTGCTAACAGAATCAGAGGACACAAAATAGCTACTTGAGGAATAAAGCTTCCCAGGCCCTGCTTCCACAGCAGCAGGGTGGAAAGTGAGGGGACAGGAAAATCAAAGTTCCTTTAAAAAACTTATCACACATAGAGGCAAAATGTCCCCACAGCAGGAAAGAAAGTGGAAAACACACCAAATCAATCACCTTAAAAATAAGGTTTAAAATCTTCTACTACATAAGATGTAGGTGGGGAGGGAAGAATGGGCCCAACAGCTTGAAAGTCTTTTATTAAACTGCATGCTGGCTGCCACGGCACATACAGGAAAATGCAATTAAGGTCAGGCCATTAAAAAGATGCCCAAGGATAGCTCTAAGAAAGACCAGGGGGCCATCAGCAGGCACTCAGACAACTTTCAAAGGAAACTCACTTTGAAAAAAGTGCCAGGCAGGAGGCGGAGGCACCTCGGATGAGACAGCCCTGAAGTGAGAGCTCCTTGCAGCCTCTCTGCCCCTTAAGAGGTGATAGTGTGGTAGCAGCGAGCAGGACAGAAGGCAGAGGTGAGAACACAGTGCTTCAGCACTTTCCTCGGGCTGGGCGAGTTGGGCGCGGACAGGTTCTCAGCAGCGTCAGCAGTCTTTGCTTCCGTCTTCATTTCTACTGCAGTGCCCTTGGCCTCTACTGTGGCTAATATGTCCCTAAGGAACATAGGTGATCAGGCGGTGATGCCATCTCAAATACAAAGTCACTTGAGCATCACTGTGGGCCTGTGGTCACCCTTCCTCTCCCTCAGACTCCATCCAGGTCCAGGTCATACCTGCTGATGATGGATTGGCAGGTGTGGAGCCCTGGGGAGTGCGCACACCCGCACGCTCAGTGGAAGGGACCAGACGGCACTGAACTAATCCTTTAATGAGGAACTTGACTTTCTCAGAACTAGGCTCATAGGCTCTCTGTGTAATGGAAACTGACAAGAAGCCCAACCAAAGTCTCAGACAAGGTTTTATTGGGGCTTATGCTCCAGCACGAGGGAGACCGCACAGAAGTGGCTCTCTGGCTGGCTCCCCGAAGGGAGTCGTCCTGAGTTTTTTATGGGGTCAGGGAGCGGGCTGGCGTCACGATTCTCCTCCTCTGGAGGCGTTCTCCTTCCCTCTTCCTGGTGGTATCTTCTTTGCATGCCCGCTCTGGTTGCAGTCCCTGCGCCTGCCCAGTAGGTCCAACGTGGAGGTGTTGCTCACTGCTGCCGCCCAGGAAGGTGGTACAGTGCTCATCTCGAGGCTTTGTGCGCATGCGGGAGTCGGGGTCAACTACTTAGCTCGACTTCAAAAATAGCTGGGCTGGGAGGCGCTGGACCTGGTGGTTAAGGGTGAAGGGCAGAGTCCTGTCCGTATGTTGTCTCAGGTGTACCTATCAAGAGAAGTCTCCAGTTCCGGGGCCTTTGCTAGGTGGTGCAGTGTGCCTGGCTGGTCACAGAAAGTCCAGGATGATGGTGACCACCCCGCTCTCCCCCCACTTTGGTGCACCCCATAGTTCCCCGCTGGTGCCTGACCAGTTCAGGAGCCTCCCCTTAGAAATACCTGGAGGTGTTGCATGAGCTCAGACCTTTCAAGTCTCACACCTCGGGCTATACCTATGTCACACAATGCTGTAACCGCTGAGTCACGCAACTGATTTCCCCACCAAGATACAAGCATCATGAAGATGGAGACAAAGTTTTCACCTCTCTGCAGACAAAAATGTTTACTTCCCATGTATGGCACAGGGCCTAACATCGATTAGATGCTCAAAAATACTTATTAAATGTGTCTGGCATGGAATTAGCAATCAATAAGTATTTAATGATAAGATGGGTGTGAAGGGGAGAAAGTTTTCTCCACCCACTCTGAGTGCTTTCTGGCTGGGCTACAAAGTAAAATGGCATGAGGCCGAATACCAGGAGAAAATCAAACAAAGCTTTACAACATGTATACATGGGAGAGACTTGGGAAAGCTATCTCTTGCCAGAATGGCAGAGGTTCTCCTCTTATATAGACAAAGGAAGATTTTGGGGGGTTGGGGGTGTCAGCCATGAGGGATTACAAGAAAAAGCACAGTAAACAAGAGTATGCAGAGTTAAGTCCTCGTCTTCTGCACTAAGTTTCTAGGGACAAAGTCACCCCCCTTTTGCTGGTACAGAGAAGATACTTTTACAAATGGAGATTTCCCTTACAAATGTAAATGTCTGGTAAACAGAACTTTGCTAAGAATGGGCCCGGCAAAGGCCCTCCCAGTCTATCGATAGATACCCATAGTTATCTATGGTGATGGCCTGTCCTAGGAACAGGCCTTCCATCCCAAATCCCTTGAGACAGTTAGTGTGGGTGGGGAAGGTCAAAGCCTCCTTCAGTGAAAATGATCAAGGTAGAGAGACACATCCTGAGGTGGCCAATTCTGGTCCACACAGGTGAAAATATTTGCTTGAGGGGAACTGAAACAAATTGATTTTAGCATGTGTGTGCATGCAAAAATAAACTACAAATCCCATATTATGCAGGTATAACTATTGGCTGAGCCTGGTGGAAACTACCAAGCCTTCCTTCCTCAATAGGCTGTGAGTGAATTCTTAGGTCAAGAGTGGTTAAGGTAGTGTTCATCTCCGTTCCAGCCTGGCATGCCTCTAGTCTTGTGCTGATTCCGGGGCTCCTAGTTTTTCTCCCATCCTGCATAACCCAAGCCCCTCACTGATATCTACCACCCCACACCTCCCTGCTCACTTCCTTTTGCTGGAGATGGCATGCTAATTGCCAATTGGGTTTTCAGTGTCTTCAGCGCTCAGCCTCCAGGACGCTCAAGATTCGTCTGCTCTATGTGTCTGGCTCTGGTCCTTTCTATCCCCGTTTGCTGCTACAGAAGTCTGTGCAATATGGACAAGGCAACTTGCCGGTGTGAACAGGTTTTTGTAAGGTTTCTAGCCACAACACCATCAGCTACAAAGTGCCCATTGTGGCTGCAGCAAGAGGGGTTTTATAGACTTCTCTGACTTTAGGAAGGAGAAAATAATTTCTAGGTATAATACAATTTGGAACATGCTCCCATTTTCCTCAGAAATTATTGCCTCACTGTGACTTTCTGTCTCTGGCAAGTAGTCAACATTCCCCAGGCTGCAGCTATTGTGAATAAAGCCATCCCTGTGCTAGCTGAGCAGGGTTTGTTGTTATGTCATTTCTTGCCTACTTCCATGAGGGCTCTGCTTGCATCTCCTGTCCCCACTTTACTGCTGTCTATAGTTGTTCCCAGTTCTTATTCCTCTTCTGCTGATCCCTTAACCCTTCTGCCTCTTTCCAATCCTCCCCCTGTAAGCAGGCCCCCCTCACCTACCTTTTACAGCAGGGAAGGCCTCTTTGGAAAGGCCTGAGGGTGGGCTAGCTTTGCCAGTGCATTTGCATACATTTACATTTAGTTGGCCTGCAAAGGTGATGATTATGCAAAGTTCTGCTCTTAGTGAAAGGATTCTGTCTGGATTCAAGAACTGTAGGTTCCATAGAACACAACTAGGTAAGAGAGTGATTTATGGTAATGATGGACCCAGGTGTCAGTGGGACAGCTCCAAGTACCAGAGTCATCCAGCTGGGCTCCTGCCTTGCCTGTGTCACATCTCCGCAGTGTCACCTTGCCCACAGTTAGGTGAGGAGTTGGGATGCTACCTCTCACATCTCTATAGCATGCCCTCTAGCAAGCTGCCTGAGCAGTCTCTGAGTAAGCCTGTTTTCTCAGTGCCTCAGCTTCTCTCTGTTAGTAAATTCAGCACATCTCTTTCCTGAAATGTTTTCAGACCACCGGCCTACTCTTTCGTCATGTGTTAAAAGCTTTACTGGGTCCCTGATCCATTTCGTTTCTTCTGGGTCCTTGGATGGGGTCATGCTGCCAGCATCCTTTAAATGCAAGCATCTGGTGCTCCATTTGTAAAAAGTAATCACTTGGTTATAAGAACATGGTGTACTGAGTCAAAAGATCTAGAAAACTACTGCGGTATCCATTGCTTGTGCTGTCTTAGGCACATGGATCAACTTTCCAGGATCTATTTCTTGCTGTATAAAATGAGGGAATAGAAGTATATGGACTCTGAAGTCCACTCCTGCTCTAAAATTCTAGATTTTTATGCCTGGGATTATATATTTTGTAATGCACTTTTTATTCTTCCACAGATGGCTTTAAAGTGTAGTCTATCCATTGTTGAGTCTGTTCATTCATGGAATGTTTAATACCTACTATGTGAAAGCATATTCAGTGGGGATTTGTTGAGCATCATCTCTGTATTAGGCACTTTGATACATGCTGAGGATAAAATCTTGTAAACCATCAGTCTGTCTTTTTTAGGATTATTTCCATACCTCCTTCCACTTATCCTAAGCTCTTGGGGGACAGAGACTGATTGTGTCAACCTGAGCACCTAAAATGTGCAGTGTCAATGATAGCATTCAACAATGTTTGCTGGATAAATTAAATTGAACCCCACTTTAGTTCTAAAACTTGCCCTTATTTTCATATTTTTAATGGGAAGTGGGGACATTGATAAGGAAGAGTGTAGTCACAATTAAATTATGGAGTTTTCTTTTTTTATTAATTAAAAGTATACTTTGAGAAATGATTTGTGGCTGGAGAATGGCTAAAGTATTAGTCTTTTTGTTGTTAGTGCTGTGGAGTCGATTCCGACTCCTGGTGACCCTGTGGACAGCAGGGCGGAACTCTTGCCTGTCTTTTTGCACCATTCTCCCACCTTCCGGTGCTGTATCAGACGATGCTCCACTGCTATTCACAGGGTTTTCATGGCCAATCTTTTCGGAAGTGGGTGGCTAGGTCATTCTTCCTAGTCTGTCTATTCTGGAAGCTCCACTGAAACCTGTCCATCATGGGTGACCTTGCTGGTGTTTGAAATACTGGTGGCGTAGCTTTCAGCATCACAACAATGTGCAGCCACCACAGTATGACAACCAACAGATGGGTGATGTGGTTCCCTGACCAGGAAGTGAACCCGGGCCTTGGTGATGAGAGCACCAAATTTTAACCACTAAGACCACCAGGACTGGCTAAAACTGCTAGTCTAGGGGCCGACCCAGTAACATAGTGGTTAAGTTCGTGCGCTTCACTTCGGTGACCTGGGGTTCGCAGGTTCGGATCCCGGGCGCGGACAGACGCACTGCATGTCAAGCCATGCTGTGGCGGTGTCCCATATAAAAAGTAGAGGAAGATGGACATGGATGTTAGTCCAGGGCCGGTCTTCCTCAGCAAAAAAGAGGAGGATTGGCAATGGATGTTAGCTCAGGGCTAGTCTTCCTCACACATACAAAAAATAATAAAACTACTAGTCTAGTCCTACCCTAAATATTCTAAGATACTCTGGGTAGGTCTATGTCCCCTGGATACTAAATGATCACTTCTTCAAAGATTAATTTACCTACCAAATTATTTACTGAATGTCAGTTGTATTCATGATATATATTAAGAACTATGGGGAGGAATGGATAAAAGTCCAAGGACGTTTTCTTTCTTGAGGGGAGATAGAACATACACTCATAAATCAATTAGAGAAAATTAATTACACTGAGAAACAGGTAAAATATATTTTAGTATGGCCTGTCAGTGTTTATTTACTTTGCAAGTAGACTGACTAGCTATCTCCTCTTGGATGTCTTAGGGGCACCTCAAAGTCAACATGTCCAGAATTGAACTCACACCTGGCCGACACCAATGTCCCCTCTCAGTGATTGGCAGCATCCTGTATCTAGTTCCAGGAGTGAGAAAGGTGGTTATCTTCCTCGATACCTCTGTCCTCAGTCCCTTTAGCCAATGGTGCTGTCACAGTCTGATTGGGCTGCATAACAAAGTTCCACAGGCTAGGTGGCTCAAACAACAGAAATTCATTTTCTCACAGTGCTGGAATCTGCGAGTCTAAGATCCAGGTGCTCTCAGGGTTGGTTTTTGGTGATAGCTCTCTTCCTGGCTTGCAGCAAATGGCCTTCCTTCTGTGTCCTCACATGGTCATTTCTGTGTGTGTGTGTGTGGAGAGAGAGAGATCTCTGTTGTCCCTTCCTCTTCTTGTAAGGACACCAGTTCTATCACGTTAAGACTCCATGCTTATAACCTTATTTACCTCCTAAAGACCTTATCTCCAAACACAAGCACAGTGGGTGTTAGGGCTTCAACATTTGAATTTGGGGGGAACATAATTCAGTATATAATAGGTGCCAAGTAAAGTAACACCAGCGTCTCTCAGCTCAAGATCTTAGTGGCTTAACGCAGTAAAACTGTGCTGTTTGTTCACTTATCCTAAATATCTGGGAGGTGAGACAAGGCGAAGTACTAGGTTCTTTGAAGTCATTCAGGAATGAAAGTTGACTGAGGCTCTGACAATGTCAACTCTCGTCGTAGACATCTAGCAGGCCCACTGAAGAGCAGGGTAAAGATTGAACACAAAAATATGTGGGGTTGTTCTGTTGTTGTTGAGAGGAAAAGCTTGTTTTTGTTTGTTGGTTAGTTTGTTTATATGGGCCAGACTTCTTGGAAGTGGTACATATCACTCATTCCTTTGGCTAGAACTCCCTGACAGACTGGAGAAGATCGTCTAGCTATGTGCCCAAGAAGAATACAGTCCAGCTCTGTGCCCAAGAAAAGAAGAATAGATATGGTAAATAACTAGCCTGTCTCTGCCATACCAAATCTCATTCACCATTCTACAAAAATATGTCTTGAATCTACCCACTTCTTTCCATCTTCACTACCCAAGAATATAGTACAAGATACCATTGTCACTCACTTGAATTGCTACAAAAACCTAAGTTGTTTATCCACATCTTCTCTTTTAATTTTTTTATTTTGATAAAATATAAATAACATAAAATTTATTGCTTAAATCATTTTAAAGTGTAAAATTTAGTGGAATTAAGTACATTCACAATGTTGTGCAACCATCACCACTATCAATCTCCAGAACTTTTTCATCTTCCCAAAGACTGTACCCCGTTAAACAATAGCTCCCCATCCCCCTAAGACCCCTACAGCCAGAATGCTCTCCTAAAAGAGTCTGAACAACATACACACACACACACACACACACATACATACACACACACACGGACTGTTTAGACCCTTTCATGATTTCTCATTGCTTCTAGCAAAATTATAAAAATCCCTAACATGGCCTGCACGCTCTGGGAGCTCTGAGCCGTAGCTGCCTCTCCCCTTCTTCAGGTCCTGTACTCCAGGCACACACAGTGTTCCTCACCCCATACTCCTGTTTCTCCTGTTCCCTCCTACCTCAAGGTCTTTGCATTGTCCGCTTTCTCTCTAAATGTTCTCCTTCCCCACTCACCCAGTCAACTCATATTATCTTTCAGACCTTATCTCCACTGTCACTTCCCTGGAAGTCTTCTCTCAACCTCCTGACTATGCCAAACCTGTCTATTATAGAGTTTTATAGTATTTCTCCTCTTTTTTCAGAGGACTTCTTGCATTGTTACATATATTCTTTAAATTTTAATAAATATATCTCCTCCGACTGGACCTTCAGTTCCGTAAGCATGGAGACTCTTCTATTCATGTTCACTATTTGGTTCCTGTACCGGATGTGGTGCCAAGCGTGCAGTACGCTCTTGATGAAGAAATGATGAATGAATAGATGACTGCTGTGGGCAGCAGAAAGGGTTGAAATCAGGGTTACACAGAATATGTCTTGGGAGAAAGGAGAATGAAAACATTGGTAAAATTGGCCTAAGAAAACAAGAAAGACATTCCCCACTGAAGGAAACGGTGTAATTAGTTTACTTTTTTATTATTTCTTCATTTGTCATTAAATCTCTTTAGCATAGCACTTCTTTTTAAATCTTAATGATAATGGTATTATGATCAGGGTAATATTGAAAAAGAAGACTACTTATTAATTCTAGAGCATGCCTCTCTTTGAAGGGAAGGCGAAGAAAACAATATTGAATGATAACTACCAGGCAAGCAATTTCATATGATACGTACGACATTTGATATGAAAGTTCCCTTCATAGAGTATCTCTGACATTTCTACTGCATCCTGGAGAGCTTTAAAAGGAAATGAAGCTGAGTCTCAGAACCGTAGAGTAATGCACTGAAGTCACAAATGGGAAAGACTGGAACTTAGTCATTCAGACTCTCAGGTAAATTGTTTGTTTTGTGTTTTTGTCTCACTCATGGTCTTGGTATCCCAGTGAATGCCCTTACATTTCAGTTCTCTAGAAATTGGGTGGATTGATAATATCTATCAAGAGCATTTAATATCTTCAGAAATGTTTTAACCAAGCTATCTTAGTTCTGGGTCCCTAAAAAACAGATTCTAAGGCAGATAATAAATGCTGAAGTTTTGTTTTTTGGGTGAAATCCCAGAGCAAGGGGAGTGAAGGCAAAAGGAAGTAAGTGAAGGATGGGCAGCAATAGAAGGTGACAGTTCATCAGTACTGGATAAAGATCAATGATGAGCAGGCATAGGTGGTGATTTGGCAGGCGTTTCCACTCAGCCATGCAGGAAGTCCACAGACCAGTTCCAGAGAGAGATTGTACCTTGAAACTATTGATTGTCAGGAAGAATGGAGAGGGACCCTACTGACCTGACTCCCTCTTCATCTGCTTTCTTGTCTTCCTTTGGTGTAAGTTTACTCCACAGGTTGTGAACTCCTTGACTTCTGGATTGCATTGCATGGACTCTGCAGCACACACTAGGGAAGCCAGATCCCATGCCCTGAATGATGGCATTTCCTCTGAGGTTGGAAGTGGCAGAGGATCCAGAGACTTTGGATACCCAGCCAGTTAGCTTCAGGGAGTGGAACTGCAAGGGTGTGCATGGAGCTGGTCAGCCATGGGGGTGGAGGAGGCTGAGTAAGCAGCCAAAGGTTTGGGAATCAGTGAGACCAAGAGAATTTGAAAAACAGTGTAAAATGTCTGATACACAAGGCATTTGAAAGACTAGAGTATTCAGTGTGGTTAGCTTCTCAATTCTAACTTCCTCTCACACTGACCAGATGGCAAAAATTTTAAAAGATTGACAATACTGTCTTGGTGAAGATGGATATCAACTGAAACGTTCAAACACTGCTGCTGGGAGTTGGCTCAACTATGTTAAAAAACTGCTTGATAATTTCTAAATTAAATCTAAACATGCATCTGTTTCATGCCTCCAAAATTCAACTTCTAGGTATTTTCCCAAGATAAATGTGTGTATGTGCATTAAAAGCATGAATAAGACTGGGGCTATCCCAGTGGCATAGTGGTTAAGTTCTTGCGCTCTGCTTCAGCAGCCCAGGGTTCATGGGTTCAGATGCCGGGCGCAGACCTACATGCAGTTTATCAAGCTGTTACCACCCAACAAAGGGGGTTGATCTGCCTGCTGCAAAACATACTAATAGTCAAGAGTCAGGGAGATAGGAAAGAAAAGATTTTTATTATAGCTTGCTAGCAAGAGGGAAGATGGCTGACTCACATCCAAAAAAAGCATCTTACAAAACAAAGACTACAGGCCAGTTATATAGGGGGCTGCTCTCTGGGTGGCAGAGGCATCTGGTCTCTGGGTGGGGACATCCATCTGACCTCCAGGTGGGGGCATCCATCTGGTCTTAGTTCCTGATAGTCTTTGGTTTTACTGGACATGCATCAGAGACTGGAGCACTGCCCTACACCCTAATCTTTTAGTTGTCCCTGATGATGGCTATCAACATAGTCAATATGCTGGGGGGTCATCACATTCCTAAGGAACTCAAAAGAACAAAGTTATCAACTTATAGCAGCTAGGAGGGGCCGTAAACTCTACAGAGCATGTCTGGGCTAACTAACCAGAGGTCATTCAAATTTACAATAGGATTTCTTTTCTACAATATGGCTTCTCATATGTCAACCTTGTCTTGAGCTGGTATCAAAGCCATGCTGTGGCAGGCGTCCCACATATAAAGTAGAAGATGGGCACAGATTTTAGCCAAGGGACAATCTTCCTTAGCAACTGAGGAGAATTGGCAGCAGATGTTAGCTCAGGGCTAGTCTTCCTCACCAAAAAAAAAAAAAGCATGAATAAGAATGTTCATAGTATCTTTATTTATAATGCCCCAAAACTCAAAAGCACTCAGTGTCTATCAAGAAAATGGATAAATAGATTATGGAATAAGTACAATGAAAAACTATGCAGCAATAAAATAAAATTACTAATGCACACAACACCACAGAAGAATCTCACGGATATTGTGTTGACTGAAGAAGCCACACACCAAAGAGTACCTATTATAGTATTCCATTTATATAAAATTCAGGAGGGTCATAATAGTGGCAATGTTTTGTGGAAGTATTAAATAGGAAAGGACATGATGGAATCTTCCGGAATGAGGGAATGTTTTATACCATCATCTGGGTGGTAGTTACATGGGTGAATACACATATACAAGTTCACCTAGCTGTACATTTAAATCTGTATCTTTTGCTGCATGTAAGTTACAGTATTCCTCAGTTACACACACAGACACACACACACACACACACACACACACACACACACCTAGACCTCTCCTTTCTTGAATTTTGTGAAGCAAATCTCAATTGCCATGAAAACATATGGATGAAGAGCATTAAAACCCACAACTTTGGGATTTGTCCCTTATAACCTATTGTTTAGGAGACCTAGAATAAGTTTGACCTCCGTGGAATTTGTAGACACTACAAGGAAAGGACTGATTTTTCAATTACTGGGAAAAGGGCCATCCATTGTGTCCTTCCACCTCTGGAGCCCTGACAGCTACAATTAAAATAATGAATTATCAATGGGAGAACATTCAGGTCAGAACACAAGCCACCAAATGGGTCGTATAGACCACTAAAAGATATTTTCTTTTTCCTCCAAGAAAAATGATGAGGAAAAAAAATTGACTCACAAAGAAAACACAGAAGGATGACAAAGCTTTAGTCCAGCAGTAAAGATCAAAATTCAGGTCCCTGAGTGACAGGGGAAGCATCTCAGGGAGAATCACAATGAACAGAGAGGAAAGGCATCCTAGAAAGAGGAGCCAGACAAAGACAGCGAAGAAAGAGGGCTGTGTACAAAAGAACATGAAAAGAGGAGAGAGAAGCATGGAAACCTATAAAAAGGCCACTGAAGTAGCAAAAAGCACACAAAAAAAGAAGGACTTGAGATGAAAAATAAAAATAAAAAAGATGAAAAGGAAGGGGTGAAATAGGAGACGGAAAGGAGCTAACCAATTGCTCTGAGAAAAAACACAGTTGTGCTAGAAAATTAATGTTCCCCCGGCAGCGGGGGCTGAGCCCAATGTGGGACGGGAGGCCAGGCGCCATCCACTCTGGAAGCTTCTCTGGGCCATCCCTGGCAATTCTAACACAGGACCTCGGTGGAGAAGAATCCCAGGCACTGGGAGACGGGAAACTGCTTCTGAGGTTTCATGGCCCTGGGCTGGAGTGCTGGTGTGGTGGTAAGAGAGTTCTCTCTCTCTCCAAAGTACACATTTTGTTTTGGAGGCTCTGGTGCCCTGGTCTTCTGTCGATCTAGGTTGAAAGCATTAATGTGCTGTCCTTGGTTTTGAGAAAGTATCTTCATGCAGTGGGATGGAGAAAGAGGTCAGACAGTTGGGCTGGATAGCTAGCCTTCTCCTTACTGTTGGAGCCTCAGGCAACTCCTTTTAGCTCTTTCAGCCTCAACTTCCTCAACTGTAAATTGAGGATAATGCTCACTCTGACAGTCTTCCCAATGGGATAATACAGAAGAAAGACTTCATCCAACATAAAGCACTATGGAAATTTTAGTAGTTATTATTTTCAGCTTTTGTTATTGGAGGACGTTAGATGGAGACCTCAGGTCATTTGCTAATAAAGTCAAAGTGGAAAAGCACATATACTCTGAAGGGACATCTAGGGCTTACTGTTTGTGCCACAAGAGAAAATGCTGGCATCTGTTTCTGAGTGGTAAAACCCCCGAGACAGTGAGCATAAACCCACGCTTATCGAGGCGTGTGGCTACCCATGAAAGTGAAACAGCCTGGGCTCTAAGCTTCGCTTCGCCTGGAAATTTTAAAATGGCTCCTTCATCGCTTGCAGTTCACCTGTCTAGTGCATTTTGAAGAACTGAAACATTAAAAACAACAACAAAACAGAGCTGATTAATTACTGCAAAAGCTGTTTTGGGGAGAAAAAAGACAAAAGTTGTTGTCCTATTATATTTCTGAAAAAAAATGAGTATTTTATTGCTTCTACAAATTGCTCCCTGGAAAGTACTTCCACTTTCTAATTGTTCATAAATTTACTGACAGGTGGTTACACAGTAGGTGTAACATTGTTATTTTCATTTTATTTATACACTGTTTTAACCAGAAAATCTGGAAGGGCTGAGTGTCATATATCATTTGACATACCCTGAAAATGTGTAGGTGGGCAGGCATAGCCCAAGAGAGCTACTTCCCCAAGTCTGCCTGGGTCTGGTTTTCCTCACACAGGGTCAATCTGGACAGCTGTGACTGGTTAGAATACATTAAGATGGTGACAGTAAAAATAAGTCCCTTTTCTATGGTTACTCTTTTGTTTAAAAAAACATAAGATTTAAGATTAGCTTTCACTTTCACTAAAGGATCACAAGTTTTCATTACCAGGGACAAAACAAATTTCAGAGTTTATATGTGCACTAAAAAGTTGGTATTTGATGACTATTTGTTGTTTTGGGCAGATTATTCTTTTCAATTTAACATATGTTGGTACATCCACATTAGACTCTTAACTCTGTGAAGCCAGGAATTATTTCAGCATCGTTTAGCACATCTGTAGCACCTACCATTTTGGCTGGATCATAGCAGGCACTTAAGAAATATTTACTCGTATATAATAAAATAATAATTTATTGTTCCAACTGTTATTCATAATTTATTTGCAGGGCTTAATATATCACTTAATAAAACTATCCTCTCATGGAAATAATAACCTTATGATTTACATAAAGGCAACTACTACAGGCAAATGAGTTTAACAAGTAGGTTCAAGTGTTTATGAGAATTGAGGAGGTGGAAAGAGCATGTATAATTGGCTTCTACCCCCACCTTACTGAAACCACTCATATGAAGGTTATCATTAACATCCAAGTAGCTGGCCTTGATGTCTCTTCTCACACTTTATCCCTCAATACATTTTGAGGCTCTTTGCCACTCTTTCCTTATAGAAATACTCTTTCCATGTTTCTGTGATATCACTCACTCCACGCTGCCTCTACCCAGTCCTTCTCATAATCTTTCAAGGATGCCTCGTCCCTGTATATCCTTTCCTGGTGGGGCTCATTGAGAGTCCATCCGTGGCCCTCCTCTGTGCACTCTACACACCTCCATACTGATCTCACTGATCTAAAGTTTTAGTAACAGCTCCACAGTCTGGATGTTTTTCTTGAACTCCTAAGCAATTGTCTACTAGACACAAACCCTGAGTTTCCTATCAACAAGCCAAAAAGAATCTCTTAGTTCTCCCTGCCCACTCCTTCTGCTCTTTCTTGCTCTGTTCTCTGTGGTCATACGTGACCCCTATTCAGGTTGCCAGCGTTAGCAAACAACAACAGGACACAGTTAAAGTTGAGTTTCAGATAAGTAGCAAATCATTTTTCAGTATAAATATGTCCCATTCAACATTTCTTTCTTATCTTTTTAGCTTTATTGAGGTATAATTGACAAATAAAAATTGTATGTATTTAAGGCATACAGTGTGATGATTTGACATATTAATACATTGTAAAATGATTGCTGATGAACACCTCCATCACCTCACATGGTTAGTTGTTCTTTTTGTGATGAGAGCACATAAGATTTACTCTCTTAGCAAATTTCAAGTATATAATACAGTGCTATTCGCTATAGTTACCACACTGTACATTAGATCCCCAGAGCTTATTCATTTTATAACTGAAAGCTTGTATTCTTTGACCAACACCACTTCATGTTTAAATTCAAATTTAAGTAGGTGTTTTGTATTTTATCTGGTAACCATACCCCTCAGCCAGCTACCAAAACCTGAAATAAGGGGATCACTTTTGACACCTCTCTTTCTCTATTCCTGCAAATTCCTGCAAATTCACTAATGTGTTTAAGTCCACTTTTCTAGTATTTTTAATTGCCTGAATACTTTTTATTCTATTCAAAACCAACATTTAATATAAGTTCTTATCATTCTTACCTGGATTTCCTCAATCCTCCTGTTCTTTCTCCTCCTTCCAACCTCCCTTCAGTCTGTGCCTCACAAGACTGTCATAATGACCTTTCAGTGTCATGTTAAGTTATATGAACAGTGACCACCCCAGGAGGACTGAGGTGGGCTTGTACACAGAGTAGTGGTGTGAAAAGTGCATTTTAGGAAGTCATCCAGGATCTGAGTGGGCCTTAGTGACTTCTATCAGCTCACATGTTTCTTCTTCCACCAGTTCAAACATCAGCCAGGCGACTTTACTGTCTCTCCAACAGCGCCGTGATCTTCACATCTCTGAGCCTTGGCAGTTACTTGTGCCTTTGGCAGAAACACCTCTACCCATCCCTTCAGAATGCAGATCAGATGTCATGTCTTCAGGAAAGCCTTGCTTAAATTTGAAGATTAAATAAGGTGGCTTCCTATGTACTGCCACATCCCATACATTTACCACTGTGGTAGAATTTGTGTGTGTTGTAATTGTCTTTTTATTATTCTGTTTTCAGACTCAGACCATGAGCTGGTGTGATTTTGGAATCAGACACAAAGTCTTTTCTCTCCATGTGACCGGCCCTTGCACATGAAGAGAATATGTTGCGTTTTATTTATATGTTTAAATACCTGTCTCCATTTATTTTTTTCAGGCAATGTTCACTGAGCTCTTCCTATGATGTAGGCACCAGGCCATATGCAGACTCTTCAAGGAGTTATAATCTTTGGTGTAAATAAAACAAACAAAGATGTTAATAGATAACACATCTTAGGCACCATGATAGATGTATGAACAGGGTGCAGTGGGGCTAAAAGAGGAAATGGTCACCCGCTTACAGGGACAGCTGGAAACATTTTACAGAAGGGTCGACACTAAACAGATTCTGGAAGGACAATTAGGAATGCACCCAACAGACAAGGGAGAAAAGGCATTGCAGGCTGAGACCTGTGGAAGAGCACAGCCTATTCCAGAGATACCGACAAGCTTTGGTTGGCTGGAACATACTGGGGAGATAAAGCTGAACAGAAAGGCAGAAGTCAGATGCTGTGGGGAACAAATGCAAAGATAAGGAACTTGGAATCCACAGAAGGATTTTAAGCTGGGAGAGAAATATGATTAACGTGGCTAGATTTCGATTTTAAAAATATCCGTATCTCATCATGCATGCAGATAAGGTGTACAGAAGATATGGGAAGGACTGGTAAAAAATGAAAAATCAGTTTATCTATATGAATAGGTTTTCCTCTTGGAAATAATGATCCACTGAGGGCATCTTGACGTGGCCTAAATAAATGACTCTACACTAAGTTTCAAATAAACTGGTTCACTGCTATATGGTGTGAGATTAAAATAAAATTTGAAAAATAGGAGTTACTAATCAAGCCGCCTGGGTTTTGGATTATATACTTTTTCACATTAATTCTTTTGCTGAAAATATCTCTAGTGTACAGAGCATTTTTAAGGGAACATTCTAAATATATATATATTGCTTTTTTAAAAGCAACCTTTCTTACAATGTATTTAAATGATGAAACATCACACCTGCCAACACTGAAAGGCTATAAATAGAGAGTGAAGTACAAATCTAGAGAGAAAAATAAGCAGATTCATTATATATCTTTTGCAATTAGGAGAGTATTTTGGTGTCAGACTAGAGAGAAATGCTTATTGAATTTCTTTAAAAAACTTAGGAACAGGAAATATAAGATATATAATGACTGGAAAAACCATATATCAGTTGAAATAATTATTATGGAAGTGATGTGAATTATATAATAACTCTAACGTCCCAAATGAATTGATTAGATTCATTTGATCAGTAGGTAAAATGTAAAATGTCTTCTAAGGAAAAATAAAGAAGAATAATTCAAACCAAATTGCTACAGCAACCTTTACAACAGGGATATTGGGGGCAGATGTTTTATTCAGGCTTCCCAGTCTTAAATTCTCATGCTTCAGATATAGAGCACCACCTGTATACTCACAATCTGCCGGGCTATGAAGATGTGGCTGTGTATACGTTGTGTTCTCTGCCCTTCCATAGTTTACACCATGGTAGTGGAGACAGACATGAGAAGTAGATGACTAAGATCAAATATTGAAATGCGGTTGTGTTCTAGCAAAACATTATGGCTTTATCCAGGAGAGAGTAAATAACTCTTTGGTGTGGTCATGGGGTTTCAGATGATAGACATGTTATTTCCATCTGGATAAGTCCTAGGGACCACATTTTCTGTAGAGAGAACAGTATGCAAAATCTCAGCAGTGATGAAGTATGTACTAGCTTCGTGGAAGTTGCAAAATGCAACACTTTCCCCCAAAAAACATCCCATTTGAAGAGAAAGGCTGATGTATTTAAAATGAACAATATTGGAGCAAATCCAATCAGAGCTAATTTTTATAACTGTGGGAGGAGAAGTTTGATAATAAGATAGTGCTTTGAAATGGAGATGCAGGTTGCATTGGGCTTTAATAAAGTAATGGGTAGTATTTGGAAAGATGATGATAATTAAGAAAAAGAGAATTACAGAGAAAGAATATTTTAATCTAGGTTGGAGACTTTGACTTAATATGAAAGAAAATAAGGGGCCATTTAGAGATTTGCAAGCCTAAGATTTGTGGCCTAAGAACTGCAGTGGTTAAAGATTAGCCTGTCCCAGACACGCAGGAGAGCTGGGAGAGGAGAACAGACAGGAGTCAAGAAGGTATCATGAGGAGGCATTGCAGTAACTATGACATAAGTAATGAGAGGTTGAAAGAGATATGAGCAGAGAAGTCAAAGGGGAGAGAAATATGGGTACATTCCAAAGGGAAAAATGATTGAATGGAAGATTGTTTAATAAGGTTAGAAAAAAGTATGATTATGTTATTTGGAAACTGTGTGAAAAGGGGTATTTTTCAAATTCTATTTGCAACATAAATTTGAGAAGGGTGTTTCTGTTAACATACATATTAACTCTATCTTTATTTTCTGTATTCTGATGCTTTGACCTCTGGGGCCTTGCTGACCCTGGAGGAACTGCCCCTCCCAGGATTAGCCAGTTCCTGAAGACCTATAAACAACTGCCAAGCAAGCAAGCTATGCCTTTCATATGCAAACCAGCCAATCCAGAGCCCACACCTCCAACCACCTCCTGCATGGAGCTCTGCCACCAGGGCCAAGTACCAGCAAACACTGCTGTGCCCTCTGTCTCTAGGGATCTATAGGTATAATAAACTTCTTCCTTCAAGACAGTCATTTCCATGTCTCACCGTTCCTGATCAAAACAAATCCCAGGTACCCGATTAAAACAAGATATTACATGCAGTTGATAACTCTTGGCTTGCCTATGTAGCCTAACTGATCAGAATAATATAAATAACTATGAGAATTGTATACATCTAAATCATTGCCTCTACTTTCTACTTGGACTTTACAGACATGACCTTAAATAAGATCAGCTAATTTATATTTAATCTTTAGTGTACTTTTATCTGCATTAGTGATGTCTTTATTATATATAAAAATAGGGGTAACTCTAAAGATACTTTCAAAAATTAGTAACAGAACACTGCTACATAACCACACTTTTTTTTATTACACCAATAAAATCTTCTTTTAAAATGTCAGAAACACCTAATAATGATTCTTTGCTTTATTTTGCTTTTTCTTATTTGGCCCCAGGTGCAGCATTGAGTTCATCATGTTCTTCAGCTTATGACACTTTGTCATCTTTTCTCTGTGGAAAGTTGTTCTATTTAAAACAAAATCAAACAGTTAAGAAAACTGGGAAAATTTATTGACTGCAAATATGTCAAGCAAAGTGCTAATATCGTTATTCTATAAATAGGTAATAATAATTGATTTAAGGAAAATAAAAGACTCAGATAAAAAATGAATAGATATTTCAAAAGAATATAAAAATTATTAACACAAGTATGTTCACAAAAATAATCTAACTCACTTATTTTAAAGATATTATACATTAAAATGCAATTTTTCAAGGACTGCATTGGCATTTAAAAAATAGAACACTCAGTAGTGGAAAGTTGTGGTGAAAAGGTCACTGTCATGCATTATTGGTGGGATATAAATTATTGTAGAAAGCAATTTGCAATATGTACTCCAATCCTTTAAAACATTCTTATCCCTTAAGCCAGGGATTACACATGTGTTAATTTTGACTAAAGAAATAACTAAAAACCAAATGTCAGTGTACCGGCATTCCTCGTTTTATTGCACTTCACTTTGTTGCACTTTGCAGATACTTCATTTTTTCCAAATTGAAGGTTTGTGGCAACCCTGCATTGAGCAAGCCTATTGGCACCATTTTTCCAATAGCATTTGCTCAATTTGTGTCTCTATGTCACATTTTGGTAACTCTTATAATATTTCAAACTATTTCATTACTATTATATGTGTTATCATGATCTTTGATCAGTGACCTCCAATGTTACTATTATAATTGTTTTGGGGCACCACAAACCATGCCCATATAAGATGGTGAACTTAATCGATAAATGTTGTGTATGTTCTGACTACTCCACTGACTGGCCCAACTCTCTCCCTCTCCTTACGCCTCCCTATCCCTAAGACAAAACAACATTGAAATTAGGCCAATTAATAACCCTACAGTGGCCTCTAAGTGTTCAAATGAAAGGAAGAGTCACATGTCTCTCACTTTAAATCAAAAGCTAGGAATGGGTACGCTTAGTGAGGAAGGCATGTCAAAAGCCAAGATAGGCTGAAAGCTAGGCCTCCTGTACTAAACAATTAGCCAAGCTGTGAATGCAAAGGAAAAGATCTTGAAGAAAATTGAAAATGCTACGCCATTGAACACATGAATAATACGAAAGCGAAACAGCCTTATGGCTGATATGGAGAAAGGTTTAGCAGTCTGGATAGAAAATCAAACCAGCCACAACATTCCCTTAAGCCATAGCCTAATCCAGAGCAAGGTCCTAACTCTCTTCAATTCTGTGGAGGCTGAGAGAGGTGAGGAAGCTGCAGAAGAAAAGTTTGAAGCTAGCAGAGGTGGTTCATGAAGTTTAAGGAAAGAAGCCATCTCCATAACATAAAAGTGTGAGGTGAAGAAGCAAGTGCTCATGCAGAAGGTCCAGCAAGTTATCCAGAAGATCTAGCTAAGATAATTAATGAAAGTGACTACATTAAACAACAGATTTTCAGTGTAGATGAAACAGCCTTCTATTGGAAGAAGATGTCATCTAGGACTTTCATAGCTAGAGAGGAGAAGTCAATCCCTGGCTTCAAAACTTCAAAGGGCAGGCTTGACTCTCTTATTAGAGACTGATGCAGCTGGTGACTTTAAGTTGAAACCAATGCTCATTTACCATTCCAAAAATCCTAGGGCCCTTAAGAACTAAGCTGAATCTACTCTGCCTATGCTCTATAAATGGAACAACAAAGCCTGGATGACATCTGTTTCCAACATGGTTTACTGAATATTTTAAGCCTACTGTTGAGAGCTACTGCTCAGAAAAATGATTCCTTTCAAAATATTACTGCTCATTGGCAATGCACCTGGTCACCCAAGAGCTCTGATGGGGCTACACAAGGAGATTAATGTTGTTTTCAGTCCTGCTTTTCATCAGTCCTGTTTTCATCCATTCTGCAGCCCATGGATCAAGGAGTAATTTTGACTTTCAAGCCTCATTATTTAAGAAATACATCTCATAAGGCTACAGGTGCCATACAGAGTGATTCCTCTGATGGATCTGGGCAAAGTAAATTGAAAACATTCTGGAAAGTATTCACCATTCTGCATGCCATTAAGAATGTTCATGATTCATAGGAAGAGGTCAAAATATCAATATTGACAGGAGTTTGGAAGAAGTTGATTCCAACCCTCATGGATGACTTTGAGGGGTTCAAGACTTGCAGTAGAGGAAGTAACTGGAGACGTGAAGGAAATAGCAAAAGAACTAGAATTACCTGTGGAGCCTCGAAAAGTGACTGAATTGCTCCAATCTCATGATAAAACTTTAACAGATGAGGAGTTGCTTCTTATGGATGAGCAAAGAAAGTTGTTTCTTGAGATGGAATCTATTCCTGGTGAAGATGCTGGGAAGATTGTTGAAAAGACAACAAAAGATTTAGAATATTACATCAACTTAGTTGATAAAGCAGTGAGAGTTTGAGGATTAACTCCAATTTTGAAAGAAGTTCTTTCAAAGTTCTTTCACTTCTTTGAAAGAAGTAGGTAAGCTGCTATCAAACAGCATCGCATGCTACAGAGAAATCGTTCTTGAAAGGAAGAGTCAATCGATGCAGCAAACTTCATTGTTGTTTTATTTTAAGAAATTGCCACAGCCAGCCCAACCTTCAGCAACTACTGCCCTGTTCAGTCAGCAGCCATTGAAGCAAGGCTCTCCACTAGTAAAAAGATTATGACTTGCCAAAGCCTCAGATTATGGTTAGTAATTTTTAGCAATAAAGTATTTTTTATTTAAGGTATGTATTTTTTTTAGACACAATGCTATTGCACACTTAGACTACAGTATAGTGTAAACATAACTTTTGTATGCACTTGGAAACCAAAAAATTTCTGTGATTCACTTTATTGAGATATTCGCTTTACTGGGGTGGTCTGGAACAGAACCCACAATATCTCCAAGGTATGCCTGTGTAAAGATGTTCATCACGTTGTTATTTATGTTGGAAAAAGAAAATTATTTTGATTAGTAAAGAAATGATGGATCATATATAGCCATTGTGCTTGTAAAGAACATTTGGTAATATGAGAGAATGTGTATATTATAATGATAAGTAAAAAGGGTATGTGTGTATATATATATATGTGTGTGTGCATATAGATTTGTGTGTGTGTGTTTGTGTTCTCACATTGAGAGAATGTACCACTAGACACCTAGTAGGATAGCTAACAGTAAAAAGACTGGCAATACCAAGTGTTGGTGAGGACATAGAGCAATTGCAACTCTCATACATTGCTGATGGGAGTATAAAAAAGTACAGTGATTTTTAGAACATTTTGTAGTTCTTATAAACTTCAACATGCATCTCTTCATGACCCAGCAATTCTACTTATTGGTATTTACCCAAGAGAAAGGAAAACATATGTCCGAAAAGAAACTTGTATAAAAATGTTCATAACAGCTTCATTTATTATAACAAAAAACTGAAAATATACATTAATTGGAGAATGGATAAACAAATTGTGACATATTCATATGATGAAATACTACTCAGCAAAAAATAAAAAAGAATGAACTACTGGTATATACAATATAAAATTTCGGAAACATGTTAAGTGAAAGCAGCCAGACACAATAGGTATATGCCATATGAGGCTATATATATGATGCTCAAATAGCCAAAACTAATCTATGGTGATAGAAATCAAAACAGTGACTGCTAATGGAGGAAAGTCATCAGGGAACTTTCTAAGGGAATATCCCCTACTTGTTTTAGATGGTGGTTAACTGAGTATATACATTCTTTGAAATTCATAAAAGTGTGCACTTAAGATCCATGAAATGTAAATTTTATCTGAATAAAATTTTTATCTGAATAAAAAAATCAGATGGGGGCCGGCCCCATGGCCTGGTGGTTAACTTCTGTGCACTCCACTTTGGTGGCCCAGGTTCTGTTCCCGGGCATGGACCTATACCACTCAGCGGCAGCCATACTGTGGCTGCAACGCACATGTAGAATGCAGGAAGATTGGCATGGATATTAGCTCAGGGTGAATCTTCCTCAGCAAAAAAACAGATTAAACGTTTAAATGTTAAAAGAACAAAATAATCTCAAAAGAAAATTTATGAATATGTACACCTAGACCATATATATCCCTAGTTTGGGGAAGCATATTTTTTAAACCAAGACAAGAAACCTAAAACTACTTTAAAAAGGAAAAGATATTCATATTTGACTCTGTTTATTAAAAAATGTATCCTATGGTAAAAGTATCAGAAAAAAGTCAGCAGACTAATAATATGAGGAAATATACTTAAAAGCATGAAAAGAAATAATATCTATAAATAATATAGCATAGTGAGATATATCAGAGTATTTGTTAAGAGCACAGGTCAAATCAGTACCTCTTTTTTTTTATTAACACCCAAGATATTTTTGGAATGCTGAGGCTCTGCCTATAGAATGGCAAGGAGCCATAACTTTTGCTCAGGTTTGCAGTTTGGTGACAAAGCACGTCACTGGAAAGGAACATCTGGCAATCACGCTGATCTGGGCTGGGCTGTGAAAATGATTTCCACCCTGAATGAGTCCCTCCTGTAAGCATCCTAGGATGGGGTCCAGCGGAACAGCACAGACAGAGCCCCAGCATGATTGTGCAGTGCAGGAGTTTGGACGGTGTCTTGTTAGGCCCCCGAGGGAGCCTCTGATATCCTTCTTCCAGCAGCTTTGCCAAGGGGGCGCGGAGAGCAAGGATGACACCACAAATTTGTGGAACTGCCATCAAAGCAGTGTCTGACATTTGTATATTACTTTATGATTTAAAAAGTTCCTTTGCATTCATTAACTCATTAGACCTTCGTAACTCTGTGACATAAGAAGAGCAGGTAATACTATTATCGTGTTAAAGATGAGAACATTGATATTCAGAAAGATAAAGCAATCTTTGTAAGGTCAGATCTTTTAAGTAATAGAGCTGGGACTTAAACTGAGGTCTGTCTCTTTCTGTGGCTATATTATTTTCAGTGTATCACTCTATCTCCAAGAGAAAATAATGTAGCCTCAGAGAAGTCTCTTCCTGAAAGATTTCATGATATTCAGCCTGAATGTATCTATTTCACTCTGTCTTTTTCTGTTTCCCCACCTTCAACGAAATGGTAATCACTCTTCTTAGTGTGTGAAACATATATCTACTCTGTCATATCCACCTCTCAGTTGTCACTTAGCCAAACTATGCAAATCTGACCATCTCAGTACCTCCATGTGAGTCGGTGCTCACCTCTGGGCTCCTTCCAACTGTTCAGATGGGCAGGGAGGAGTTTAACCACCAGAGACTATAAAGAAACAGGCCTGTTCAGCCTTTTTCATACAGTTGTTGAATATTTAACTAATGATGTTCTTACTGTATTGAAAAAAAATCTAGGAAGACGAATTTATCCCAAGTACCTTCCTGACAAGTAAGTCAGTTCGTCAGCAACCGGAATTACCCGTGAGCCGGATGCTGAGCTCTGAGCTCGGACCACAGAGGAAGCTAAGGAAATGACATCCTTCCTGGATTTAAAGGTGATCCTAATCTGATCAGAAAATCTGTGTAAATGACATAACAAAAGGTTTTCTGCTGCGTGTAACAAAACAGCCTACTGTTGGTGTTTGACGGGGGCTATTAGTAACAACTCTTTTCCCTGCCCAAGTTTGGAACAACTTAAAAGATAGGCAAGGAGAAAACAGAGAGAGATAAAAATAGTACCTTTATTTCTGATGAAAATTGAAAGTGGATAATGTGGTTTATATCTTCAGGCAAATGGGCATTCCAACACACAACCTAAGTATTAGATGCCCATAACCCAGTCACAGGAAGTGAGGGAAACTCGAGACTGACAGGGCACAGCAAGGGACCTCTGCGGGAAGGTCCGCTTCCAAGAGAAAGGGAAGAGGTGGTATTTCCGGCTTCATCTTTCTAAAACCACTCATCAAATTAAGATAGTCCTCTTCCCCTGGTGGTGGGAGATGTGTATGGAAGCTCTGAGGAAGGCCAAGAATTTCCCTCAAACAGAACATCAGTAGTGGTGAAGAAGCGTTTCCTTCCGACACTAACTGAAGGGGGTCTAAACAATAAAGACATATGTTATCTCATGTAAGGAGTCAAAGGATGGGTGGAAATCAGGACTACACTTGTAGCCTCAAGACCCAGGCTCTTTCTGTGTTTTTTCAGGATATGGGTTTGTTCCTCAGGTTTGAACCACCACAATTATAAGATGGTGGTAGCATTTGCAGACAGACATGTGGACATAATAATACTTAGGAAGGAAAAAAAAGGGGGGAGATCTCCTCTCAGGCCTCTTTTTGTTAGGGAGGGAAAGTTTCTCCAGAGAGCCTCCCTCAAACTTCCCCTGAGATCCTGCTAATGAAGATTTGATGACCTGCCCATGCCCTGCCTAGCTGCCAGGAGGGCTCAGAGAGTGATTTTCTGGTATTTGAGCCTCTTTAGGGGAAGACAGCCTCTGTCACACAGAAAGGAAGCTGGTGGTGGTGGTGGGAACAGCTAATGAAGAGCTAAACAATGTCAGCCTAATGACATGTGGAAGTTACACAAAGAACACCTGCAAATATGAAAAGTTGCTGCACAACAGGCTGCATATAGAGCTCCCAATAATTTAATATGTTTTTGATTTCTCTTTACATTTCTAAAATAAAGTAAGACACAAGGAGATCCAAAATCATTGTCATTCCTGGGCCTACACCCTAGTGCTTCAAGAGTGGGATCATACGTTGAACAGATTGATAGAGTATTAGATCTGGACCTAGAGTATTATTTAGCCCTGTTTCCTCATCTCTAAGGATGTCCAGGCCAGGTTCCAGAAAATTAAATCCCTTTTTTCCACTATCACCCAACTTTTTAGCGAGGATTAACTGGGCCATACACTCAGGACCAGAACACAAAATTCTAACTCAATTTTACACACAATTAAGAATATTATACTCTCTTAATTTTCTATGAGATTTTCTGCAGAGCAGCTCATGTTCAAAGGGGAACATTTTCCTGGAGATCTCAGTGGTTTTAAGATCCATGCAGCTGTGTTTGAGGATTCAGTATAATTTTTAACTGTGAGAGAGAAACACTGCCCACAAGTATTGCAGTATGGAGCAGTCTTTCATCAATCTTTGGGCGTAGAATAGGGATGAACAATTACTTACAGTCCCTTCTCCCTCTAAACATCTGTAAACACTGTGAAAATCCAGATTCCCCTGTCTAAAACCATGAGATCTGCTTATTTTTCAATATAATAAAACTCCCCCATAATTGAAAAATGAAAACTAGTATAGATTTGTGAAGTCCTAAGAATGCTTAATTTATTTTCAATCCACTTTCTTACATCATTGTTCTTGAGGGAAAAAAACAAAAACAAAAACAAAAACTTCAGTCAAATGCTGATAAGGCTCAGGAATGATTGATGGCGCATATGAAAAGTTCTCTTTGAAGCACATGATTTAGAAAGAAAAGTGACTCATTTTTTTCCTTCCAATATATTTTGTCATGAGTTTTTTTTCTTTCTAAAATGGAGTTTTATTTAAAAGAATAAAAGCAAGAATTCATAATGTATATCTTGCCTAGCAGAGAACTTTGACAAAAAAATAAAAATTTTGTTGACCAAAATCTAGCTGTCAGATATACTTTATTTATTATCTTGATAAAATCAATTTCAAGGAAGATCTCAGATGGTGCTGTCATCAAAATTGATTTTATCAAACAAGATAATCTTTGCTGTCGATAAGCAGCACTTTCTTACAATTCCTAACATTTCTTCCGTTCACTCTACCCCACTGCCCTTGGAAGCCAACAAAGGTTGTAAGACACTTGTGGTCATAAGTCATTACTTAGAATCTCCCCAACAAAAACAAGTGCCAGGAGGTTGGACTTGAGCTAGTAGCTTTCATATCACATTCACATTCAAGGAAAAGAAAACTGAAATGGCAAATTTATAAAGCTACATGTTGAGTGATGTCAGCATCATGGCGGAGTGAGATTCCCTCTTTGAATCTATGCCCCCTACAACACAACGAAAACATCATTCACATTCCAACAGAGCTCAATCAAACACTATGAAGGACTTCTAAGAAACCCCTGCTGCCATACATTGGACAGTGGAGGTGCAGGAAGCCCAAAAGGACGGGAGGAGAGGTAAGAAGTGGTACTCCCCCTCCCCAATCGATCGGCAAAGACAGTGCGGTTCGAGGACAGAGGGGGGAGGGGCGGCCCACAGCGGGGAAAACTATTGCCAGCCAGGTGCTCTCACAGACTGTCATGAGATCCCCACTGGGAAGCGACGACGGACGGTTTAGGGGGTGTAGCAAACACCCTAAGAGAGCCAGAAAGGAAACCCTGGGGTCAAGCAGGAGAAAGAGAGGACCCCTCCCCCCACACACCTGGCGTTTCAGCATAATTCCTCCGGAGGCTGCAGCCACCTCAGAGCAAACCGCTCGCAATCTCCATCCAGTGGCAGCAGGGGGAAACTGCAGGACTAACTTTAATCATGAGGGGAAAAAATAAGGCTGTCCCTGTCGGATCCTTGCGACAATTTGTCAGGGCTACAGACCAAAAGGAAAATGACAAACACCCAGAAACCAACCCTGAAGGCACAGAATTTGATAACCTGAATGACAGAGAATTCAAAATAGCTATCATAAACAAACTCAACAAAATACAAGAGAACACACAGAAACAAATCAACGAATTCAGGGATTTTGTCACAAAAGAGATTGAAACCATAAAGAAAAACCAATCAGAATTATTGGAGATGAAAAACAAAATCAACGAGATAGTGGAAAAAATGGAGTCTGAACTGACAATATGAAGGAACGAATTAGCACTATTGAGGATAGCCACGCAGAAATGCTCCAGATAGAGGAGGAGAGAGAGCTAAGCCTAAAAAGAAATGAAGAAATTCTTCGAGAAATATCAGACTCAATGAGGAAAAGCAACATAAGGATAATAGGTATTCCAGAAGGAGAAGAAAGAGAAAAAGGAGCAGAGAGTTTGTTCAAAGAAATAATAGCTGAGAACTTCCCCAACCTAGGGAATGAGAGGGAAATAACAGTGAATGAAATCAATAGATCACCTAAATATATAAACAGGAATAAAAAATCATCTCGCCACATAGTAGCAAACTTGAAAAATACCCATGACGAGGAAATAACATTGAAGGCAGCTAAACAAAAAAACAAAATAACATACAAAGGAAACCCCATCAGGCTCTCAGCTGATTTCTCAACAGAAACTCTACAGGCTAGGAGAGACTGGAATGATATATTCAAAATCATGAAAGACAAAAACCTTCAGCCAAGAATACTTTATCCAGCAAAAATATCCTTCAAATACGATGGAGAAACAATAACTCTCCCTGATAAACAAAAGCTAAGAGAGTTCATCACCACAAGACCCCCAGTACAAGAAATGCTCAAGAAGGCCCTTAGGCCTGAAAAAAAAAAAAAAAAAAAAAACAAATGAGAAAGGGGATACAAAGATTTCAGCAAGGAGACTAAACCAGAACAAACTACAGTTGGATAACATCAAAAATTAATTCAAGCTCATCACTGGAAACACACATTCATGACACAATCTGGAATAAAGAGATAACAAATAAGGAGGGGAAGAGGTAAGGGATTGAATCGACCCAGCCTCAGGAAAAAGGAGGCATCTGAAAATGTACTTTCTTATCCAGGAGATCACTTATATAAACCTCACGGTAACCACTAAACAAATAACGAGAAGAGAACCACATATGACAAATAAAGAGAAAACCAAGAGAATGAGCATGCAGAAATACCAAATTGAATTTGCAGTCCGAAACACAAGGGACAAGAAATGAAGGAAATGCAAAAGAACCAGAAAATGAGCAATAAAATAGCAACATTAAACCTTCATATATCAATAATCACTCTAAATGTAAATGGATTGAATTCTCCAATCAAAAGACACAGAGTGGCAGGATGGATTAAAAACCAAGATCCAACAATCTGCTGCCTCCAGGAAACACATCTCAGCTCTAAAGACAAACACAGACTCAAATAAAAGGATGGAAAACAATACTCCAAGCTAATGGCAAACAAAAGAAAGCAGGAGTAGCCATACTTATATCAGACAAAGTAGACTTCAAGATAAAAAAGGTAATGAGAGACAAAGAAGGGCAACATATAATGATAAAAGGAACACTTCACCAAGAAGACATAACATAAATATCTATGCACCCAACACAGGAGCACCAAAGTACATAAAACAACTGCTAAAAAACCTTAAAGGAGATATTAACAATAACACAATAATAGTAGGGGATCTTAACACCCCCCTTACATCAATAAATAGATCATCCAGACAAAAAGTCAATAAGGAAATAATGGACTTAAACGAAAAACTGGATGCAATGGACTTAATAGATATATACAGAGCACTCCACCCAAAAAAAGCAGAGCACACATTCTTCTCAAGTGAACATGGAACATTCTCAAGGATAGACCACATATTAGGAAACAAGGCAAACCTCTATAAATTTAAGAAGATTGAAATCATTACAAGCATCTTTTCTGATCATAATGCTGTGAAACTAGAAATCAACTGCAAGGAAAAAACTAGGAAAGGGACAAAGATGTGGAGGCTAAACAACATGCTACTGAACAACCAATGGGTCGTTGATGAAATTAAAGGAGAAATCAAAAGCTATCTGGAGACAAATGAAAAGGAAAATACACCATACCAACTCATGTGGGATGCAGCAAAAGCGGTCCTGAGAGGGAAATTCGTAGCAATACAAGCTCACCTTAACAACAAGAAAAATCCCAAATAAATAACCTTAAAATGCATCTAATAGAATTGGAAAAAGAAGAACAGACAAAGCCCTGAATCAGCAGAAGGAGGGAAATAATAAAAATCAGAGCAGAAATAAATGAAATTGAAACCAAAAAAACAGTAGAAAAGATCAATGAAACAAAGAGCTGGTTCTTTGAGAAGATAAATAAAATTGACAAACCCTTAGCTAGACTCACTAAGAAAAAAAGGGAGAAGACTCAAATAAATAAAATTAGAAATGAAAGAGGAGAAATTACAACAGACGCCACAGAAATACAAGGGATTATTAGGGAATACTATGAAAAACTTTACGCCAACAAATTGGACAACCTAAAGGAAATGGACAAATTCTTGGAAGCGTCCAACCTCCCAAAACTGAATCAAGAAGAAATAGAGAATCTGAACAGACCAATCACAAGTAAAGAGATTGAAACAGTAATCAAAAACCTCCCAAAAAATAAAAGCCCAGGACCAGATGGCTTCCCTGGAGAATTTTATCAAACGTTCAAAGAAGATTTAGCACCTATCCTTCTCCAACTATTCCAAAAAATAGAGGAAGATGGAATACTTCCCAACACATTCTATGAGGCCAACATCATCCTGATACCAAAGCCAGACAAGGACAATACAAAGAAGGAAAACTACAGGCCAATATCACTGATGAACATAGACGCAAAAATCCTCAACAAAATATTGGCAAACCGAATACAGCAATACATCAAAAAGATCATACACCATGATCAAGTGGGATTTACACCAGGGACAC
The DNA here is from genome assembly GCA_031878705.1 of Tapirus indicus. Taxonomy (NCBI): domain Eukaryota; kingdom Metazoa; phylum Chordata; class Mammalia; order Perissodactyla; family Tapiridae; genus Tapirus; species Tapirus indicus. The sequence continues at coordinate 81,436,428 of CM062924.1, read as the reverse complement.
AGGGATGGTTCAACATCTGCAAATCAATCAACGTGATACACCACATTAACAAAATGAAGACTAAAAACCACATGATCATCTCAATAGATGGCAGAGAAGGCATTCGACAAGATCCAGCATCCATTTATGATAAAAACTCTCAACAAAATGGGTATAGAAGGAAAGTACCTCAACATAATAAGGGCCATATATGACAAACCTACAGCAAACATCCTACTCAATGGGGAAAAACTGAAAGCCATTCCTTTGAGGACAGGAACAAGACAAGGGTGCCCACTCTCACCGCTCTTATTCAACATAGTACTGGAAGTTCTGGCCAGAGCAATTAGGCAAGAAAAAGGAATAAAAGGACTCCAAATAGGCAATGAAGAAGTGAAACTCTCACTATTTGCAGACGACATGATCTTATACATAGAAAACCCAAAAAATTCCATCGGAAAACTACTAGAAACAATCAACAACTACAGTAAAGTGGCAGGGTATAAAATCAACTTACAAAAGTCAATTGCATTTCTATATACTAACGATGAACCAACAGAAAGAGAACTCAAAAAGACAATCCCATTTACAATTGCAACAAGGAGAATAAAATATCTGGGAATAAATTTAACCAAGGAGGTAAAAGACCTATACAATGAAAACTATAAGACACTATTGAAAGAAATCGAGGAGGACATAAAGAAATGGAAAAATATTCCATGCACATGGATTGGAAGAATAAATATAGTTAAAATGTCCATTCTACCTAAAGCAATCTACAGATTCAATGCAATCCCAATCAGAATCCCAATGTCATTCTTCACGGTAATAGAACAAAAACTACTGAAATTCGTATGGGGCAACAAAAGAGCCCGAAGAGCTAAAGCAATTCTGAAAAAAAAGAACAAAGCTGGAGGCATCACAATCCCTGATTTCAAAATATACTATAAAGCTACAGTAATCAAAACAGCTTGGTACTGGTACAACAATAGACACACAGATCAATGGAACAGAATTGAAAGCCCAGAAATAAAACCACACACCTATGGACAGCTAATCTTCGACAAAGGAGCAAAGAACATACAATGGAGAAAGGGAAGTCTCTTCAATAAATGGTGCTGGGAAAATTGGACAGCAACATGCAAAAGAATGAAAGTAGACCATCTCCTATCGCCATATACAAAAATCAATTCAAAATGGATCAAAGACCTGAAAGTGAGACCTGAAACTATAAAACTCCTGAAAGAAAATATAGGCAGTACACTAATTGAGATTGGACATAAAGGGATCCTTTCAGATTCCATGTCTACCCAGACAAGGGAAACAAAAGAAAAAATAAACAAGTGGGACCTCATCAGACTAAAGAGCTTCTACAAGGCAAATGAAACCAGGATCAAAATGAATAAACAACCCACCAGCTGGGAGAGAATATTTGCAAATCGTTTGTCCAACAAGGGATTAATCTCAGTAATATATAAAGATCACATACAACTGAGCAACAAAAAAACAAACAACCCGATCAAAAAATGGGTAGAGGATATGAACAGACATTTTTCCAAGGAAGAGATACAGATGGCCAATAGACACATGAAAAGATGTTCAACATCACTAATCATCAGGGAAATGCAAATCAAAACTACACTAAGATATCACCTTACACTGGTTAGAATGGCTTTAATCACAAAGACAAATAACAACAAATGCTGGACAGGTTGTGGAGAAATGGGGACCCTCATTCACTGCTGGTGGGAATGCAAACTGGTGCAGCCTCTATGGAAAACAGTATGGAGAGTCCTCAAAAAATTAAAAATAGAAATACCATATGATCCAGCAATCCCACTCTTGGGCATCTACCCAATGGACATGAAATCAACCATCACAAGAGGCGTATGCACCCCTATGTTCATTGCAGCATTATTCGCTATAGCCAAGAAGTGGAAGCAACCCAAGTGTCCCTCGACTGATGATTGGTTAAAGAAGATGTGGTATATACATACAATAGAATACTACTCAGCCATAAGAAAAGACACAATTGTCCCATTTGCAACAACATGGAAGGAGCTAGAGGGTATTATGTTAAGTGAAATAAGCCAGAGAGAGAAGGACAGACACTGCATGAACTCACTCATATATGGAATATAAGTGAACACACGGACAGAGAGAACTGATTGGTGGTTACCAAGGGGCAGGGGGGTGGGGGGGCACAAGTGGTGAAGGGTTACATCCACAAGGTGACGGACAAACAAAAATGTACAACTAAAACCCCACAGTGTTATAAACTATTAAGACATCAATAAAAAAAATGGTAAAAAAAAAAGCTATATGTTGAAAATAGATTCCCAGGATACAGGATGTCTATTGTTTGAAGCAATAAAGTGCAAATGAAACCTGCCTTTGCATGCACAATTGGGCATATTCTTCCATAAATGCCTGATTGTGTATGCAAATGAGTATTTTGCGCAGCCAGTTAACTGTTTGCTATATTCATATTTTTAGGGTCGATGTAAGTGCTTTTATTATTTTTTTTAATAAATTGTTCTATATTGTCTGCGGATGAATGATGTTTTGCAAAATTATTCCCTTAAAATCCAGATTTAAACAAACCTCTCTGAAACCTTTCAATGAATGGATCAGTGTTAGTAAAGTGAAATACAGAATTAAAGCAATTATCTGGGTGATTCAAGGTAAACATACCAAGATGCATACATTTGCCACATTGTCTTGGCATTTTAGATAGAATAAAGGGCCTAAATCCCCCAGTGCAAGTAGCTTTGCCCTTCACTTAGCCAGTCTGGCCACACCACCACTTGGGCCTGGGAATACAAGGCAGCTTCAGCCTCTTTTTAGAATATATTCTGGCCTAGAGAAGTGGATCCATTGCCCCACAGTGATTGTATGTCTAAGCAAATAAGCTTTCCATATAATGCATCCTGACTTGCATTTATTCTAGCTTTTCTCAGAAAAGAAATAGTCAATGTGCAGATACGCTAAATTAAGGTTACAAGATTGTGAGTGGAGAGGAAAAAATCTCTGAATAATTTTCTTGACACTGTATTCAACCCCTTTAGGACCCATGCTGATAAAGCACTGAAGACTTATTTTAATGTGTCAGTACCCCACTCTGTTCCTCTGAGAGATGGTAAAGAAGACACTGGGAGGCTCAAGGAGAGTTTATATTTATCAGGTAAAGTGCTGTCTGCTCACTAATAAGCTTCATAAATATTTCTCTCTTTTCCTGCAAAGAATTGAAAAAAGATCCAATTTTACAGTCTAAAAAAAAAAGTAAAGGAAAGAAAAGAACCAATTTTCAAAGATTCTAATACTTTAGTAGGAAATGTAGCTGAATTACTAGCTGCCTTATTGGCAAGACTGCTTGAATATCATTTACGTAATCCTGGCTTCATCAACACAGCACTAACTAGCCAAGCATTTCAGCACCTAGAGAGAGGAGTAGGTCAGGATCATGCTATATATTTATATATAGCTTATCTCTGTAGTTGCTAAACCTAGAAAAAGAATCAGATTTTTTTCCAACTGGATTTGAAGCTGATTTTTTCTTGCGACTCTATCTGAGTGAAAATCTCAGTCTACAAGATATACAAAATAGTCCCTTTAATGGGGTGTCTGCTTCCTTCCTATTTCTGCTTTTTCCTAATCTTAGTAGATAAGTCCTTCTTAAGCCTCATTGTTGAGAACAGTCCACCTCCATATTTTATGTCTAATTCTATCCCTAGGTAGGAGAAATATCGGACTCATATGCCAGACTTTCTCTGAGTCAATATCAAGTCAGCCTTGCTGATAAGGCTGTTCAGGGCTTGGAAACCTGGATCTTTCAGTGTCGACAGTTACTACCCTTGAACCTTAGCTTCAAAAAGAATTTAGCCCGTAGCCTTCATTGCTCATGTTCAGCAGATTTGCATCCCTGACATTTGCTGCCAGGTCTCTCTGATTCTGAATTTTATTATTTTAACCTATTACTACTTCTAGACTGACAACCTAGGTTTTGGCCTTTGCTTGGATCCTTGTTTATGGTATTTAAGTTCCACCTGCCATTTTCCCTCTTATAAGTGATCAGTTGATTGATTTCCTCATATTTTCAAAGGCATTTATTTAGTGGCTTTTATGTTCCAGGCCAATGTTAGGTGCCAGCAACGCACAGGTCAGACAGGCACTGCCTGCATGGAACTTGCCTGCATCTAGATTCATAGTGGTTGATCAGATACCTATATTTAGAGTCAGGCTCTTCCAGGATTCGTAGGTTTGTCTGGACTGACAGCCTGCTCTGCCCTAGTGTGCCATCAGTTGTCTTGTTCAGGGTAGCCCATGACTTCAGGGGATTTATAATCTGGTTTGGAGATTAGGAAAGCTCACTTTATTGGAGCAGCTACTTCTGTTCCACCCTCCTCATTGGACACGATGGTGGAGAAGGGCACGGGTCTTGGGTGCTAATAATATGGGACTGTAAAGTGAAGAGTGGCACGAAGAAGCATGAACTTCTACCTTTGTTTTCTATGAGGGGCACTAAGCAGAGGGATGTAGAGTTAGGTATCAACTGGGACGGTTTTTCTTAACAAAATAGCTATAACAGAGTGTGACATGGGATAGATAATGCTCAGTCACTCAGCAAACATTTATAGACTGTCTCCCATTGGTCTGGTGTGGACCAACTGCTTAGAAATACAGACATTTTACAAAGCCCTATCCTTGGGTTACTAACAATGTAGTGAGGGAGACAGGTGTTTACAGTTATACTACCATTTCAAAGGCCTGTGATCCACGTGAGTGCCTCCGTCTATACAGGGCCTTGTCAAGTGAGGGGAATACAGTGAGCAGGCAGGTTATAAGCCATGTTTTTTGTATTGTAGGAATACAAATTACCCAGGTTGATCTAGTCCCTATATCAATATAGATCTTATAACTCCTGTGTTCAGACCTTTGCATTTAATATATTTAATACAAATCACCATAGCTGGTAACAGAAAGAAAAGTCATGTTCTGTGACCAATGTCAAGGGCTAAATTTCAGTAGTGCAAACTACGAATTTTCTTATCAATTTGTGCATCCGTTTAGCCAGTGTGTATGTATACGAATATGGTCAACCGTATGATGATTGGGTGGGTTTCCTTTTGCTGCTCAAGGCCTTCTTTTAACAAGAATATTTTTATATCCAATTTTAAAACATGCTGAAAGTCATGTTTTCAAAAATAGGGTAGAACGACATGGTAAGTACCACAAAACATTTTTATCAAGTGTAGGTAGAATTACTCTGGGTTGGTCAATGTCCCGGAAAAATGTTCTAAGTGATGTCTTTATTTCTACCCAGCAAGGTGTTAGGGAACCAGGTAGCCATAAACAGACCTGCTTCTGTAAGTGCGGTCATTGCCTCTTCTTCCTCAGCACTTTGTTTTTATAGCACTTGTAATCGTGGCTTTTGCCCTCACCAGTCTACTTGCTTTTTTGCCTTGGCTGATCATCTTCTCATTCCTGGAATATAGACTTTGTCTAAGGTTCTTTTTTCTGTAGGTTCTATTCCTAAAACTAATAATAGCTTACATTTATTGAGTATTTGCAATGTACTTGGCTAAGTATTTTGCATATATTACCTCATTTAATTCTCACATCAATTCTTTGAGGACAATACCATTATTAGCCCTAGTTTAGAGATGAACAAACCAAAGGCTTAGAGATGAAGCAATTTTCCAAGATTCTGCCACTAATAAACTGGCAGACTAAGGACTCATGCAAGTTCTGATGGACCCTACAACTTGTAATCTTTTTCCCTGTGTTGTAACAATTCACTTAAAGCCCACAAATATCAGCTTCCTGGAGCCTGAGAAGAAGCCAGTAGGCCTCGTACCCTTTTAAATTTGTTATTTTTGACCTATCTCATCTACTCTATCCCACACCATAAACACAATTTAAAAAGGTAAGCTCCTTGAAGCCCAAAGACATTTTTTCCATTTTTAATTCTTTATAAAATCTAGCTGTTCTTTAAATAAAGTATATGTACAGAATTCATATGTGCAATAAAGTTTTTATATTTTAATTTGAATTGAACACTCCAGCTAATCAGCCCATTGGGAATAAAAACTGTCAAACACTCAGTGCAGTGATGGAAGTTAGGAAATGCTTGTTAAAGTAATCAGGTTTAAAACAGGTAAAAATGTAAATCTCAGTATATCATTGGACTTTGCAGTTTATGAAAACGAACAAATAGTTTCCACATGCCTAATTTCTCTTAAATATAACCTCTAGCATTTAAGATCTCTAATCAAATTTTATGTGGAAAATGCCTTACCTACTATCAATGCTATTCTAAAGATTTTACCTTTAACTGTAGATCAAATTTGAGGGAAAGATTTTTTTCTCTATTCATCCCAATTAAATAGATTCATATGTGTAAAGGCCTTCCTCTATGTTTTTCAAGAATTCAACATTTCAAGTAGGCCTTGTCCTAAAGAAGCATATCATTCATGGTGAGAGAGCAAGGGATATGAAGAAGATAGTAAGACGAATACACATACAAGTGTAACGTAAGAACACATCAGTGCAAAGGCGCAAGCAGGGCCAGAGAGGAAAAGGTCGCTGCTGCCAGCTGCTGTATAATCTTGAGCGAGTCCAATTTCTTTGGGCTTCAGTTTTAAAAGATATTCAATGAAGGGTGTGGCTAGGGTTCACTCAGAATTCTTTTACCTCAAAAACAGTGTGACTTTGATGATGACAATTTCATCCAGGAAGTGGAGTTTGTGTTGGGGAAAATCAGATGGGAGGACACAGTGGGAGGATGGGTGTTCAGAGGAAGAAAACAGAAAGAGCAAGTCAGGCAGGTAGAAAAACACATCCTGTGCAAGAAGGACAGCAGATCAGTTCAGCTGGTTGAAAAGTGGGTGTTTGAGGAGGGCAGCAGGAGGTAAGGAATGGGAAAGTTGCTTGGCTCGTGTCTTGGAGGGCTTGAATGCCTTTTTCTACTTGGGATCAGTCATGGAATACAGCCTCGATTTTATCAGGTCTAGTTTGAAGTTAAAGTGTGTTGACTTTGTTGACTAGTGATCTGGATACTAGATGGAAAACTTGTGTTTGGTAACACGCTTCACTTCTCAAAATAAGCAACAGAGAAGAGCACAATGAACACATCTGTGCACCCCCAGAAGAGATTTCAGGAGACTGCTGGTTCTTACGTTCCCTGCGAGCACACCCACATACCATATGCCACCAGAAATTTCACCAACAACCATCCTTTGGTTTCCCAGTATCTTTCTTTGCCCAGCTATTCTACATGGCTTGATAATATTAACTATTTCTATTTTTCTGAAGTGAAAAATATGTCTATTCTCTAAATTCAGTGCAAGGCGTTATAAACTGCTCCCTCTCCAGCCCCATAAAAGGCCTTTTATCTTTGTTTATCTTTCAGCATTTGTAGACACCCCTAAGATTTGTTATACAAGGAAGTAGGACAAACACCCAGGATTCCAATATCTATTTCCTTGACTTCTTTAGAAATTTTAAGATCAGTTTCAGCAGTTCAGCAGAGAAAATTCCCAAGAGAGTTCTCTTATAGGTGAATGCTTAGGTACATAAAATCAATTAGCTCTTTTGTTTTGTTTTGTATGCATGTTTTGAGTTTATGCAGTTCTTGCAATACCCTGAAAATGTAGCTGTCTTTGAGGTTTGCAGGAATTGATCCAAGGTTCAGTGAAGCTGCCCTGATTCAGATTCCTGAACAGTGAGCTCCACCTTCTGTAAAAGCGTATATATCCTGTATGTAAACTAGCAAAGGTTTACCCAGTATGCTTTTTTTTTTAAGAGCAAGATTACAATGTCTTTTGCTTTTCTTCTGGATAATAGCCACTGGCCAGGTCTCATGAGGCTCTTCAGGAAGCCTGGATGTGCACAGAGTAGAACATCCCTGAGCAGCAGCTCACCCCATGCATTTACCTCTGCAAGAAAAGGGGGTTATTTTTCTCCAGTTTGTTTTCATCTGTTCTGCCCAGTCTAATTTTAAATGACCCTTTTGGAAATGGATATCATCCAGGAGTAAACTTCTAAATGCATTGCTTACAGATTTCCTCTAACTGGCTTCTTGTTGCTTGTCCAGAATGAGCTAAGGTTGTGCCTTGAAACCTGTGAGAAGCCACTTCTGGAGCATTTATGGCTCTCCGGGGGCAGAATTTCCTACACAAGGAACAACAAAGAATAGGAGACCAGACAGCAGAACTCAACCATCTACCAAGACTGTGCTAGGCCCTATGCAAACAGACATCTGCTCCGACTGTGAGTGAGGTGCTTCCTCAGCTTCACCTCGTCAAGATGGCCTACAGGCCCTCAGCTTTCCCAGGGATCGTTAGTTTCTGGCTGTACCTGCTTTGGCTCCTAAAGTCTCTGCCTTTGCTGTGACCACTCATTCCCAATGTGACTCATCTTATCTTACTAGCATTTGTCTTCTGCCCTTGCCTGTTAGCGACTCCCAGCTCCCAATCTCTGTTATACTCTCCCCTCCCACATCTCCTCAGTTCTGATGGATGCAGCATGACTGAATTAGCACATTGACGAAATTCCCAGGATGAATCAGATCTCAGAATCTCCTTTTCACGTCAAGCTTGAGCAAAATAGAATGAGGTAGCTTGGCTCAGTTCACAACTTTACTTGGACCACAAAACTGAAAGCTGTGTTAATTTATCTGGCTAATATCAGTTACTTATATCACAAACTTGTCCTCAATAAGTGCATGTTAATTCTTGAGTGCACAATGAATTCATGTAGAAATTTAGTACCTCAAAGTTTTTCAAGAAAAAAAGACTTTTGGATGTGGACAACACATTTTATTTTGTAGATAATTTAACATCCAAAAGTTCTTCCTGAACTGCAGCCTAAATCCTTGATGAAATATAAATCAATCCAATTAATTCTTCTTTTGTCTTGTAAACATGTAAAGAGCTGGCTACTGTATCCTTTAATAGCCATAGAGAAACTTGGAGGAATAATCATACAATTTTTTGACAGAATAAATAATACAATGTTGAGGTCAGAAATTCTGGGCTGCAGTTTTTCTGCTTCCATGAAAGCAGACTCTTCACTCTGCATAAGCAGTCAGTGCTTCTCCTTCCCCCATCCTGGCCCCCAGGCCCTCTGTGTGACCCTCTAACCTGGGGGTGCTGGCCTTCTCAGTAAGCAGGTAAACATCAGCCTGTGGTGGTGTTCAGAGGTGTCCTTTTGGAAGACAGTAAATTAGGATGAATAAGAGCAGTTTATGCTGGCCCCCAAACCATTAGTTTTCCAAACAACGTGCTTTGTTCAAGATCTGCTGTCATCCTAAATTTCTTTTAACTGCCTCTTATGACAAAGTACTTAGTGGACTCAAAACTTTTGTGAACAAGAAGGGAAGCCAGGTTCCTTGACCGCTGATAGACACTGAACCACTGCTTCTCTCTAGGAACTACTTAAGGGGAGGGTCAGGAGTTGGCATTATGATGGTACTGAAGGAAGGTGTCAGAAAGAGGCTGCAGACAATGGTTTATCAGCGTCCCTGCTCCTGTTTTCCATGTCTCCCATTCTGATCAGTGGATACATCGACTTCTTACTCTGACTTCTCTGTGCAAAGCCCCCGTCTTCCTTTCCAGCCTTATGTCCCACTACACCCTTGAATATAATTTATGCCAGTGAAACTAGTCTACTTGGTACTTCCTCAAAGGAGCCCTGTAATATCTTTCTCTGCCTTTGTACAACCTGTTTTTCCTGTGGCATGCCTCCTCCCATCTCTATTGTAAGTAAGCCATAGCCTGGAGTTGGGTGACCAACTCATCGAGGTTTGCCGAGGACTTTCCCAGTTTTAGCATGAAAGTCTCCCATCCCGGGAAACCCTTCAGTCCAGACAGTTGGTCATTCCAGCCTTGACACGTTACTGGCTCCTCCAATTAAATTACTACCTTCCTATCATTTAAATCTGTACAGCAGTTAGTTTTTATCTTGTAATGCTGATCATTCTCCACTTCAAACTGTAGTCCTCCCCTTCCCTATACACACCTCAGTTACAGTATAAATACTTTGAGGGAATTTTTCCTTTCATTAATATAACATGTGGGTTTCAAGTGCCTATTGCATGTTTTATCATAAGATAAAAAACCTTGTTCTCAATAACTTAAAGTCTATTTGGGGAGAGAAGAAAAAGCAACAACAATACCACATGGTTATTAGCCATCTATATTATGAGAATGTTGTGGAAGAAGTGCTATAGGAAATTCAGTGGAGGACATGATTATTTAGAGTTGTCATGGGAGGCTGTGTGGAGAAGGTATTTGAGCTGAACCATAGTGGATTTGGGTTGGGGAAATATGTGGTGCGGGGGCGGGGGTGGGACATTCCAGGTGAAGAGACCAGCAGAGTCAGAGCATGCATGCTCACCTTTCTGTCCTCTCTGGGGCTAAATCTGGGGCCCAAAATTACTCAGTTATGTTTGTCAAATTAAAATGAACACATGACTTTGTTAGAAACTGCAACCACCCCTATTAAAAATAATCATAGACTCAAATTTAACATGTGAAAACAGATGAGCAAGGTCTTCAAAGAAGCCCAGAGAAGCACCATGGAGTTCTTCTAATTAAAATCAGAACCTAATTTTCAGGTGATTTCTTAGCTGTGCAGCTGGAACTGAAGTAAATCTTGTGTCCCTTGCAGGAGAGTGGCAGGGAGAGAGAAGCCGTTTCTTGCCTGCCATGGGACTTAACTAGGAAATCTCCACTGAGGTTAGATGAGATCAGAGAACAGAGCCATAGGGAAGGCAGAAAAATCATCTTAAATACAAAGTGATCAAACCACTTTAATTTTCTATGTACAATGTTTTTCTTTCCAGTGACTCAAGGAGGTTGAGGTTGATAGAGTCTTACAGGACAGATCACAAATTTGCAGTCATTTTTTGCATTTGAGAAGTAATTAAACATTTGTAAAATGACAGTTTTCAAATGAAATGTCTGGCCAGAGTCTCCTTAAGAAATAATGATGTGGTTTCTTTGGCTGCAAGTAATGACACAGACAGCAGAGCCCCGCCCCGCCCCCCCCCCCCCCCCCCCCCCGCAACCTCGCCCCGCCCTCCACTCCCAGGCGGCAGGCACTGCAGTGCTGCTCTCTCTGTTTCTTTCCCCTGAGCGCTCTCTGGTAGCCAGCTCTACCTAGAGACAGCGTGATAGCATTTTGCCACAGTTTCAACCCCTTACCTTCAGTGTGCTTTGTTATACTGGGGTGGGAAGTCTGGAGTTGTGCAGCTGAAGGGTCAAACTGACAGAACTTTTATCTATCTCCTTGTTTGGGGAAAACTTCAGTTAAAAGTAACTTGCAAGGGAATTATAACCGGATATCTGTATTATAGAAGTTTGACTCTTTCTTCAGTGCTTTTGGCAGAGTTGCCTAACTGATCTTAAGAAATAGCGAAGAAATCCCCACGATGCTAGCACTGTGTTCTATTATTGAGCGGGGGCTTGAGGATGCGGTCACTGGTGTACCTAAGCTAGTTCATAATTTAGCTGGGTGCCAGTACGAATATGATTATTGGACGCTGAGATACCGAGTAGTTGATTCTCACGCACAGGCATGGTTGCTTGATTCACACAGAGCTGATTTAGCATTTTCCTTGTGAAATTTACTTGAAAAATGTTAGTTTAACCTAAGCTGACTTCATAAGAACAAAAAGTACTTCATGTGATGGTTACTACAGAGACAGACAAACGTCAGTACAAGAAGAATAATTTCTGGTATTGATATTTTATTTTTTGTTTATTCTCATTCAGCCAAAGTAGAGTTGAGCACCTGCCATGTACCCTGTACTGTGCCAGGCACCAGAAATACAGATGTGGACCAGACAGTTCTAGGGCATTGAAGAGCTGAGGGCAGGCTATGTGTAAACAAACGCAGTGATGATGTAGCATTAACACAGAAGTATGAATGGAAGGGTGATTGCTACTATGTAGTAGCACAGAGGAGAGAGCAATTAACTATGCCCAAGACATAAAGGAAGCCTAAATAAAGTGGCATTCTGACTGATCCTTTAAGGAAAAGTAGGAATTGAAACATAAAGGAGGAGTATGAGATGAAGGCGGTGGTAAAGGTATGCTGGGCATACAACAGTCTGGGGCAAAGGCCTGCAGGCCTGAATATTTATATCCTGGTGAGTAATTGTGGATTGATAGTGTGGCTCCACCACAGGGAGTAAGAGGGTAGGCAAAGGAAGAAAGGGGGCTAGAAATCTTAACTGGGCCTGCCGTGAATCGTTGGTGAAGGTCTGGTGGAAAGAGGATGGCCTTGGACGTTAGACAAAGTGAGTTCACATATTTGCTCTAAGACCTTTGACACGTTACCAAACCTTTCTGATTCTCAATTTCTTTAAAGTGGACATGAGAATAATAATAAAACTTATTTTTTTACATCATTGGATCAAATTCCTGGGACAAAGTAGGCAGTCCTAAATGTTAGTTCTCTTTAACATCCTTCCCTTGTATGGCATCCACATAAAGGTTTAGAGTTTATTCTGCACGCCACAAGGAGACAGTGAAGAAGCTGAATCAGAGAAGTCACCGGGTTAGCTCTTGGCTTATAAAAACGTCACCCTCACACTGGTATGAAAGCTTGTGTTATAGTGAGACAGGAGACGGGGAGACCAGTTGGAAGCCTGTGGTAATATTCTAGAAAAGAACTATAAAGGTCTTGAGCCAAGGCCGTAGTGGTGGTAGTGACAGAAATGAAAAGATTCCAGACATATAAAAATTCATGACAAAATGGAGATCTATAATGGAGCAGGAGGAATCAAGGATGATGTTGTTATTCTGCAGTGATCAAAGGAACTCCCTGGAGTAATCTTGCACATTCCTTTAGAATGCCTAGACACCTCCTGAGCACCAGGCAGCCCTTAGGAGGGCCCAGGAACCTCCGGGGCTGGTTTCCAGGAGTCCACACACTGATAAGGGGTAGTCGACTCCCCAGGGGCTCTCGTCTGACATTATTATTATTTTTTTTTTGGTGAGGAAGACCAGCCCTGAGCTAACATCCGTTGCTAATCCTCCTCTTTTTGCTGAGGAAGACTGGCCCTGGGCTAACATCGTGCCCATCTTCCTCTACTTTATATGGGAAGCCGCCACAGCGTGGCTGACATGCAGTGCGTCGGCGGGCGCCTGGGATCCGAACCGGCGAACCCCGGGCTGCCAAGCGCGGACGAAACCGCTACGCCACCGGGCCGCCCCTCGTCTGACATTATTAATCACTGATTATTTCTGCTGCAAATCATATTTGCAAAGAGTGACATAATCATTTTTTATTAATTCTCCTTAACAACAAGATGCCAAGCTGGATCACCCAGCATTATCAGCAAAGCTGGAACGAAGACCCTAGAGTCTGGGTTCAACCAACTAACCTCCTCTCTATTGCTTGGGCTTTACTGAAGCAAGTGCCGTAAAGCCGTACTTAATTAAAATCAAGACAACAAGCTGCAGTGGCACGGTTTGAACAGACTCCAATGTCAGGGAGAAATAAAAACAGCAGTCCCTCATCCCTGGACTGGTCAGAAAGATAAAAAAGAGATGTGGCATTGTGTCTCTGAGCAGAATGCAGATCTGGAGACCCAAGGAGCTGGCTCCTGGATGGAGCGAATTGATCTGGAAATGAGAAAGGGGAAAGGCTTGGAGATGCATGTGATGATACTTCCACGGTGGCCTCACTTTATGTGGAGACAGAGGGAGGGGTGGTGGGTGATGGCAGGCCTCCTGGGATCAGCCCTTCCAGGAAATCCTCTGACTCTGTGCCTTCTCCCCCAAATTACAAAGCCAAATCAGGCAGTCATTATGCCGTGAAAGGAGATGCTCAGACAAATGCAGGGGAAGCAGGCGGTGAAGGTCTAAAAAGAGCAGGGTGGAGGTAAGGTCTAAAAAGAGCAGGGTGGAGGTCAGGGAAGTCAGAGCCCGTCCGGGAGGTCTGGGACAGCTGCCATCCTCAGAGCAGGAAGAGTGTCTCCCCAGCAGGCAGTTTATGGGGCAGTTAATTGCCCATTTCTCGCTATATATCCGGCTTGAGCAAGGGCAACTCTGTCCAGAGAGAAACCCAAAGAGCTGAAGATGGATTTAGGAAGGCACAATAGATACATAAAAGTAGATGAATAAATAAAGACATTAACTTTTAATGTAAATAGGACTGAAGCATTCTTATTACCTTTTTTCTTGAAGATATAAGAGGAAATTCCTTCTGCCAATTTGAACAGCTTTAAAATGTACTTGAGAGCACTTGAAAAAAGAAAAAGGACCCAAGTACCAGATAATATCTGCTTATAGGGGCCAAGGGTAACTCAAAAGTGTTCACAGAACTGGAGAAGTATGCTGCTGCTCACATAGCTGTAACCTAACTAGAATTGGAAGAAAGCTAGTCACTTGCAAACTATGGACTTTGGTTCATTCGTTCACTCAACACCATTAAGATCTTCCTGTGTGTTAGTGCTGATTATGCTCTGTAGACATAGAGATGAACAAGCCAGGGCTGTGCTCTCAGGGAGCTTGTGGTCTAGATGGAGGGTAGGAGACAGGTCCCTGGGGGGCACTGATTGAAGCTGAGGGTGTCCAGGAACAATCTCAACATTCTTCGGGACTGAGCTAAGTTGTAGCCAAGACTGAGGGCCAGAGCAGCCAAGAAATCAGGGAAGTCCCCTGCTTAGTAATAATTATTCCTAAAACCATGGCAACAAGTTATTTAGTGGCTCAATGTGTTGGCACTATTATATGTGCTTTGTGTGCATTATCTCTAACCCATAAAATGTTCCTGTGATAGATTTTATTAAGCTTATTTTCTAGAGAGGATACTTAACTCAGAGAAGCTCAGTGCCTTAACAAAGTCACACAGCTGGTGTATAACTGAGCTATGACCCTCTGTATTTTAACTTTAAATAGCAACCCCCATGAGCACCATTCTGACCTCTACATGCCAAGACCAGATTAGTTTTTACTAAAGCTCATTTCTTATAATAGTGTACTCACCACCTTCAAAGTGTCCTTTTAAATGAATTCCCAGTTCCTTAGCTCAGAATTTAAGGCTCCAGAGCACCAAGCTCTATGCTCGCCTTTTGGTCTTCCCTTCCATCAATGCTTTAATATACCTTCCACATCAGTTAAACCAAACTACTTGTCATACCTGAAAACTTCGTTAATTTCCCCACATCCATATTAATTAAAAAGGCTGTTGTTGCTGATTAAATGTGGGAGGCATAGAAGAAGAAGATGACAAAGTTGATTCTGCATTTTCAAGGCTGAGTGATTTAGAATGTTGGTGCCATCAAATAAAACAGGAAAGTCATGAGGAGGGGTGGTGTGGGGGGAAGGATGAATCTTGTTTTAATGTCTTGTTTGAATTGACAGGCGAGCTTTCAGGAGAGCAGTCTGGCTTCCAGTTAGAAAACGGGTCCAAAGTTCAGAAGGGCGGTCAGTACAGGAGTTAGGAGTTGGTTCTTTTGGAATGTTTTGGTGATCTTGGAATCTTCCACAAGGAAGTAATAGCTGCAGCTACGGGGCTGAAGAAAGTGACCCAGGAGAAGTGAGTGAAATGAGAACAGAGAACCCCAGACTGAATCCTAGGGGAAGCTCAAGAGCCTGTCAGATTTAAGGGTGGACAGATTGATATAGGGGGAAATGAGAGAAAACTCAAAGCAAAAGCATAAGTTTATTCCAACATTTCTAGGAAAATAAATATAAAGAAGCAAAGGAATGTTTTGGTTCCCAAACCAAGGCTCCTCGATTTGCCCTATTACTCTTAGGAACTCTCCTTAACTATTGAGGATGGAGACCTGGAGCAAACACACTACATGAATCTGAGCTCTTGCTCATCTTCACATTGTGGACCTTGCTTTTCAAATGAATATTGGAAACATTCACTAACGAAAGTGGAGCACCCACAGTGTTCCAGGCACCGGGTATACGATGGTGAGCAAGACAATGTCTCTGCCCTGGTGGAGTTTGCTTTCTAGTGGATGATGGCACTGGCAAGTTCCAGGATGGAGCCGGCACAAAGCGTCACAGATACTAGGGAACTCTCTCAGGGAAAGATCTGGAGCTGGATCTTAAAGGAAAGAGTTGCTAAGTCTGGGCTGTCAGATGTGATTGAGTTAATTAAGAAGGCATGATCAGGCCTGGCCCGGTGACATAGTGGTTAAGTTCACGTGCTAAGCTTTGGCAGCCTGGGCTCTCAGGTTTGGATCCTGGATGCGGACCTATGCACTGCTCATCAAGCCATGCTGTGGTGGCGTCCTGTATACAAAATAGAGGAAGATGGGCACAGATGTTGGCTCAGGGCTACTCTGCCTCAGCAAAAAGAGGACGATTGGCAATGGATGTTACCTCAGGGGCCAATCTTCCTCACCAAAAACAAAAAAAAAGAGTGAAAAGCCAAAGTGGGTAAAATAAGAACTTCAAAAAAGTAAAAACGAATAGCACAGGTCAAATAAAATTATTTTTTTTGAAAAAAGAAGGCATGATCAGATTAAAGAGCTAATAAGCAGCACATGTGAGAGCACCTTCAGACAGTTCAGGGTGCTGGAATATGGCATCCCAGGCAGGATGACAGTCTTTAGGCATGCACGAGATTAGAGGGAACAGCAGAGGTTGTACACCATGCTAAGGAGTTTTGATTTTATCCTTCAGATGATAGGAAACCAGTGAAAGGTTTTGAGTTGGGCAATTCCATAGTTCTCATTATATTCTAGGAAGATCTCTGGCAGATGGAGGATGAATTGGAGAATGTGGACACAGGGAGACATTGTGGGAAGCTGTTATAGTTGTCCAGGCCGGTGATCATAAGGGTTTGAACCAGAGTAGTGATGGTAGAGATAAACAAGTATTCCAGAACTCTTTTGGAGATGAAAGTGCTTGAACTGGTGATCGATTCGTGGTGGAGGATAAGAGCCAGGGGCCATAGAAGACATGTGCGGGTCTATTTTGGATGACTGAGGGGATTGTTGCACCAGTGACTGAAATGCAAGCACAGGAGAAGGGATTGGCTTGAGGGAAAGGTATTAAGGTGAATTTTGGATGTGTGAATTTGAGATTCCTGTAATATATCAGTAGCAGATGCCCGGCAGATATGTGAATATACATATGTAAATCTTGGCAAAGTCTAGGCCGGACGTACAGATTTAGCAAGAAGAGCACTGATCTCTGTGCACAACAACATTTCTGTGGCAGCCAGAGGAGGAGCAGGCTGTGAGGGAAGTAAAGGAGAAGCTTTCAGAAAAACTCTGAACCTTGTACAAATTCCATAGATGTGAGGAGAGTGCAGAATTCCAAGAAGGAGAAGATCATGGTCCCAAATAAAGCAGAAAGGTTCATTAAAAAGAGACTTGAATTAAGAAATCAAAATAGTTGGTGGTTCTCCATGATGCAACTCTTTTCCCTCCAGGACCTCAGCACTAAACCACGGCTCAGAGCAAGTGAGCAGGAGTGCCCTCGCACAGCCAAACGCTGTCTGGCCCTGATGAGGTTTCTACCACTCCTTTCACTGCATTTCTTGACTCCAAAGGACATCAAGGTTGCTCTACATTTCATCATGTACCGGGTTTAATTTAGGTGGCACCAAAGTGCCCTTATTTAACAGATGTGGATGAATCCACAGACAATGCCAAAGTCTTCACAAACAAGACCAATTTCAATGGAGTTGTAAAGGAGTGGGAAAATGTCCTCAAAGCAAGACACCGCCACTGCAGACAAAGGAGCAGGAAGGCATTGCCAAATCTCCATTGTAGCAACTGCTGATCATGATTATTCGATATGTGTGAGGGAAGCAACTCTTGCTTTCTGAGACTTAAAAACAAACAGATTTTTTGTAGTAAAATCCGCACTGATATAACACTTGCGGCATATATTAACCTCTGAGACCAAGCTATTTCTAGAATTTTGAAGGGGAAGAATTAAATATCTACTTCATGTGAGGTGTAGAATAAAAATCTTTAGGTTTGGGGAAGGTTCCTCTTTTTATTTCTTTGAGAATAACACATCCTGTAGGTAAGAATATATGGTATAGATGGTAATTGCTTTTTTGCTGGAACTACATTTTCATCCTCCTCCCTCTCGCTTCCAATATTAATTATCAGGACTAAAAATAGTCCATTGTGGGATCTGTGTGCCTCCGAGAGGCATCTACGGAAATCTGACATCTGTGCAGGAGGCTCCGCCGAGATGTGTGTTTCTGTGAAGCTGTCTCCTGTTTGTGAATTCAGTAAACACTTGCATAGTGAATGCTCAAGTGTCTGTCTCTCACAATAGCTGTGAGTGGCAGCCTGTGAGAACAGTGTCTTTCCGAGCAGACATGACTCACAGTGCCTGGAGGGAATAGAGAATGCATGGAATATTTATGCTTAAGAGCATTAATGAAGATAGAAAAATATTGATATAATAACATACCATGATGTAAGTATTTTTTTCCAACCAAAAGCCATGGCCTTTTGTAGTTTCTCTTTTTGTATGTACCTATAAACAGGTGTTCCCCCCTCTACACGCCTCATTTGGAGAAAAATATATATAAGGAAATGTGAAAAACAGAAAACTGAGTGAGTTGTTTGCATCCATGGTCAGTTAAGGTGTAGTTAGAGGGACACTAGGAAAGTCTTCATGGACCAGTACATATCTGCTGGAATTAGAGACTCATGGCTTTGCAATAAGCCTCTTCCTAAAAATACAACTATCACTACTAGTCAGGTTATCCCCCACTTTGTAAGATTTAATTTCATCAGATAGTCTTCAATTGTCTTTTTGGAATGAATGGTAGTTTTGAGGAGATGTAAGGTAAAGTGAAGGAGGGAGGGATAACTTTGTAGCATGGAAATAATGGTCATATTTCCTAATCAACGCGTGTTTTGACAAATGAGTTTATTGCTAGGAACAGTAAGATTGGTTATTTTAAAATTGGGCTATTCTTGAAAATCTAAGCTGTATGGTCATGAAACTCTGGGGAAGTGTCTTGTTAAGACATCTTAGATGGAGTGTCCAGGTGGGGAGCTCTATACATCAGGGTGCAGATGGGAGCAGCATGGAGAGCTCTAGGAGGTAGGAGTGAGGGCCAGGAGGAGGGAATGGTGGGGAAAAGGGAGGAACAGGTCTCAGCAGAAGGAATGATTTCAGAGTTGTACTCACATGCACATAGTTTGTGGACAGCTGTTCATGCTACAGAATTTTTTCTTTTAATTTTTAAGCCCAAATGGTCATTTCACTATCAGCTTTTTTGACCAAATTTCCTGATATTATTTAATTCCCTCATATTCCTTTAATATGTGTGTATGTTACATACTGAAAATTGAAAAACAAATTTGTTAAAATTAACTGTTTGATTCAGCAGATATTTTCTGGGTGCCTATCAAGGGCAAAAATGATATAATTCACTGGGAATTATGGAGTATGATATGCATTTAAATATTGAGGAATTTCTCTGTTGTAGAAAACAAAAACTGGGGTATTTATCTACTCTTATAATTTCTGATTTAATAGCATATGAATTATCCACTTTGAATTAAAAATAGATTTTAGTCCACATTATTTTCTTGCTGTCATACATCATATATCAGGGTTGCTGGGTCTTCTTTCCATTTGGTGGCCATAGTAGTTGAAAATGTACTTTATTTTTAGCCTAAGGAAAACATAATTTGGAAGACAAATTTGTTGCAATAAACAACTTTTTACAGTTCCTCTCATACCAAATAATCTACAGCCACTCATCATCTTTAGTAATAAGAGAGGAAACTCCACATGGAGAGGCTGGGAAGACTTGCTTTGGCCTTCAATCCTTCCACATTTATGCCTGTATGAAGACTATTTCCTGAAGGTCATCTTTTACACATTCTTCAGGTTTGTAAATTGGAAGCTTCAAGACATCCACTCCAACAGTGTCTTCGCTGATCTCTGGACCAATCGGTCAGATACCTTTATTGCTTAGAATGGAGAATCATCAGACTTTTTCTCCTGGTCATTTAGGTTTTCCAAACAATGTTGTGGGAGCACAACAAAAGGGAGCTGGTGGGGTCCAGACCCTGCGTATACTCCTTCCCTGAATTTAACTTTGACTAGAGGAAGTCTTTTATTTATTGTGCTCTGTATTTTGGAGAGCTCTATAAAACATGATTATTCAGTTATCTAAGATTAAAAACCACTGATTGAGATTATCTATAAACACCTCTGAGAATAACCTAAATGTTCACCTAAAGGGGAATGTTTGAATGTATCATGGCTCAGGATTACTATGGATATTTTGCAGGCAGATAAAAAGGATGAAATCGATTGGTATGCTGTTATATAGGAAGACACAGTAATAGCGTGAAGTTTTAAAAGGACAAATTGCAAAACAATACTTACAGCATGATCTCATTTGCATAAAAATACATATAAATCAAGACTATAGACTCTTGATGCACAACTCAGCGCAGGCTCTTGGTGGCTTCTTTCAAGCTGACATTTTGGCAATGGAATGAGCGGGACCCTCCAAAGCCCGTCTGGAGGAGTGAAATGCGAGCCTGTCACTTGGGGTTTCCTTCTGGGTCAGAGACCTCTGATGTGTGCTTGGCTCGGGTTTTTTTTATCACAGAACTAGTAAAGCTCCCTTCCTTAAAACTTGGTTCTGAGCTAAAGGAGAGAGAATAATCTCCCAAATATAAGCCAAGTTACATTGGAGAAAATCTTTTAAAAGGTTGGCTTTAGTATAAAAAAGAAACATAAACTAGAAAATGCACTCAAATATTGACCAAACCATGGGAGAAAGAATATTAAGTGACTCAAATTTCAATTTATAAAGGACGATCAATCAGGGAGTTATTTGTATCAAATTCAGAGGCAGACCATTCTCATTGCACTTCTCTCCATGGCGTCTCTAAGAAACAAATTATAGTGCAAATGAATTTTTTGGCACACCAAACATTATGTACCAACTTATACTTGATTAATATTACAATGTGTTGATGAAATTTTCTAAGCACTGCTTAGAGCTAAAATGAGAGAAGGTTTTTTTCTTAAATAAAATGTGTTGATACTTGTTTTCATGGTGACTATTACTTGCATATTCAATTTCATGTTCATAGAAATGGTGTGCTGGGAAATTATTTTGATAGGCAGAAATATTGAACTTCTACATGTCTTCCATACCTCAGCTTTCTTTTTTTAAATTTTATTCTATTTCAACAAAGTTATTGAGAGTCTGCTATGTTCCAGGTAGCATGCAATGATTAGAATGCAGTGATGGTTTTTTAAAAGCTGTTCCCAACATCAAGAAATTGATTGTCTAGTTGGTGAAATAGACATACACACTAAAGGTTGCAATAAAAAGTGATATAATAGGTATTATAATAGAGGTTGGCACACAGTGATGTGGGGAAAGAAGAGATCTAGCCTGTGCATTCCACTGAGCTGGGATCTTCTTCACTCCTGTATCTCCAAGCCCCTAGCACAATGCCTGATACCTAGTATGTGTTTCATAACCATTTGTTGAATGAGAGAATGAAAGAAACCATGAATGAAGTGAGTGAGACTTGTTGGAGCAAGTTTCAGGGAAGATATGTCCTTTAAGCTTGGTCTTGAAGGAAAAAGTGAAATGAGTGAGTGGCAAAGGAACAAGAAGATATTCCAGGTAGAGACTTGAGTACGTTAAAAAAGAGTTCATGCCAAAATATGGAATAAAATAAAACTATGCAACGTTAAAATGCATATATTTAACATGTTAAATAAAACACACATATGCACACGTGTAAAGTATATTTATGTTATATTTGTTTTATCCTTGTATGTTTTATCCAAATATGTTGTATCCTATATATATAAACTCAAAAATTCTGCAGCAGTGAAGTCGTCCATTCTATATGATTGCCTGTGGTCAGGCCCCGCTTCGCATGCTCTCTGCTGACAGCATTCACCTCTGTCTTGTCACTGTGCTCTATGTAAGCCTCACGCTTTTCAGGCCTCGCTATTAATCATCTATTTCAATAGTCACAGTCAATACTCACCACAAAACCTTTTAGGAGCTCAAAGCCCTGATTGGAATGTGATCTCTCCTTTCCTTTGTCTTGGTTCTAATAAAGTTTGGGGCTATTCTGAAGCTTGTTAGCAGGAAGGAATCAAGTATAAGAGGCCAGTAGGAGCCCTTGAATCATCTCAGGGCAAACAGATATATGTGAGCCATATGTTGAAAGCTCTTAGAGACAGATTAAATATAGTCTCTCCTAAGTGCCTTGATGTTATCCTCTTTCATTTCAGCTTTATTCACATTCAACAATGAGAAAATGTGCCTCTCTTATTAACTATCTTTGCATATGGCATGTTATGAAAAGAAATAGTAATAATAAGTCCAA
The DNA here is from genome assembly GCA_031878705.1 of Tapirus indicus. Lineage (NCBI taxonomy): Eukaryota > Metazoa > Chordata > Mammalia > Perissodactyla > Tapiridae > Tapirus > Tapirus indicus. The sequence goes on along the minus strand of CM062924.1, from coordinate 81,414,116 downwards.
ATCAAGCTGTTTAAAGCTAGGCTGGCTGGGAAAAGTTGCTGGAAGAATAAAAGGAATAACAGGTTAGACTTCACAGACTAAATGGCATATTGGTTCTTTCTCTTTCTTTGACTTTATATATTGTCAAACACTTTGAGTAGACATTTCTTGTGTTCTATATTTAGCCAAAAGGTTGGTGGCTCAATAAATATTAAATTTAGATTATTGATATAGGTTTAGCTTCTATTTAGATTCTACATCAGAGCGAAGAAGCAGAGGTAGCGTGGAGGGGATGTGATCCAGCTACTGGAAGTTCAAGCGATTCAAGGGGGTATACTGGAGACATCTGTGTGAGAAAAAATACCACCTGCAGCTCTGCTATGTGGGAGGAGTATGGCCTCTGGACTCCTCCTAAAGAATCTAGTCAATTTACGGTGCAGCTATTTCAATAGGAAGTCAATTCCCATGGATTCATTTGGTTTTAAAGCAAATGCCATTTTTACATACTTCGGGAAAGACAGTCACGGTGCTCAGGACTGAGGGTAAAGGAGGTGGTTTCCCCAAGACTAGGAGCCCTGCTCACTCTGGGTGACATGTTTGCTAACCACGGGAGCAAGAAACCTTCCTCGCCTCGTAGGTATGTTGTCCCACAGCCTGGCTCACACGTCTCTTTTGGAGTCAAACACAACATACACAGACCTCGACCCATAGAAGTTGTTTCTCTGCCCCTCGAGGACCACAGGAGGACAGTTATTCTGCTTCTTTGTCATTTCCTCTCTTTCTAGGTTGCTTTCTTGCTGGCCCCAACACAAAAGTTAAGAGATGTTTTGCTTTCATAGAATAACTGTTGTCTAAGAACAAACCTGTAAAGCAGAACTCGAACTGGTAGTTTCTGTTAAAAAAGCAACAGAAGGAAGGGGAGATACAAAGAAAGAAAGCTATAGACAGAGGCGGGTGTATGTCTATCCAGAACTATCTGGTCTCTTAGGCATTTTTGTCATTGATACTTTGTCCATGTGTAATAATATTAATAATAGTAATAAAAATGCCCAAACTTTATTGATTACTTAACTATGTGTTAGGCACTGTGATAAGCACTTTATAATCATTTTCTCATTTAATTTGCACAACAACTCAGGCATAACGTTATTATGCTGATGTTACATATATGAAAATCCAGTCTTAGGGAGGTTGAATCACTTGCTCATTGTCACATGGTCAAGTGGTTGAGTCCGGACCATATCCACATTTAACTGAGTCCAAAGCCACTTCTCTTAATTATAACAATGTACCACCTACTCATTGAAATTGTAGACAAATGCAATAGTGGGAAGTACCTGTTAGGAAAAGCTGTATTTGATTCAAAGATAAATCAAATGATGCGTATGCTATCCATGGCTCTTAGCTGACCCAACCTCTGTCACTCCCTGGGGGAAACAACATAGCATGGGCTAGACACAGCCCAAGAAGCAAGCCAGCTCCAAAATGCTACAGCTGATTCCTCTGCTCCATCCTATTGATGCTCAAAGCCTTAACATCCTAAGTGCTAGTGTTGATTTCCTCCAAGACCTTTAAATGTCGTGAAAGGAAATTTCAATTTTATTCTGGATGCACAGGTCCTAATTCTATGGGGCTTAGAGAGTTCTGTGGAGTCCATGCAATAATCTCATGCCCCATCTCCCCCAAATGCCTTTACCTTTTCAATGTTGTACTTGCTTTCCCAGAGCTGAAATAGGTTTCAGAATCTTCAGAGTTTTCATTAATGGAAACCTGCAATTCAGCAAAAAAAATGAAGTAAAAGGGTTGTGATACAGACAGGTGTTAGAGAGAACCATCTGCTTGTTAATAACTTTCCTACAGATTTTCATGCAGCAGGACGGGGACACATTTATTATGGGATGCTGGGCCCGGTTCCATATCACTATCATTTTTGGAGAAATATTATTACTTGCTCAACGTGCTATATTTTTTAATTTACTTTTTAAAATCCTCCTCTCCCTGGATTGTGTTTTCAATATGCTTTTCTCCTTCCTCCCCCACCTCCTCCTCCTGTTTCCTCACCCTCCTACAAACCACAGCATAAACCGCAAAGAGAAGCCATCTCCAAGAACAGTCCCTGAGTTCATGAAAAAACAAAACTCTGATCATATATAGTGAAAATGTTATTTTCCAATGAAAGTCAAAATTTATCCCAATGATTTCAAAGAAAAGTTTTTCAATTTTGATTTATTTTTTTATTATGCATACATACCTTGAAATAGACACAACAGCTGCTATAAACTAGGGGTTGGGAAATCTCAGAGAGAAGAAACATCACGTATAGTCCTGGCTCTGCCATTAACTAGCAGTGTGGACTTAGGTTTATCTGTAAAATGAGTGCATTGCACTAGATTGATGAGTTGATTGATTCTTTCATTCAAGAAACATTTATGCTCTGCCTTTTAAGAGCCACACACCATGCTAGGTAGTAGATGACAGAAGTCAGAGGTATGGGTCTCATTCTCAAGGATTTCACTTACTAGAGGAAGAAGCAGACAATTGCAAAAGCGATGTATCAAGTGTTGAAATATGTACAAAAGGCACAAAGCAGAATGGTTCAAAAATTCTTAGAGCTGTTTTTCTTGTGTTGAGATTTGTTGTAATGGGATTGTCTAAAAGCAGGGTGGCAGAACCAGTCTTGGGTGTCTTTGATGACACGGTGACAGTAGTGAAAGGGCAATCTTTTTATGATCCTCATCGTTTGACTAAAGAGAATACCCTCCCGGAGGGCATGTTGATGTGCGTCTAAAACTAAGGTTAGTTCATGAAGATCAGACCCTACATTATTTTCTCCAGGCTCAACCAGCTTAGACTTTCACACCTTTTCTGGACTTGGTGATATAATTCGATATTCACCTATGACCCACAGAATCTCTTGAGTTAAACTAGCCCATCCCTTTGGAATCTTACGCTTTTTTACCTCTAGTCCTGGCTACATGGTATCTTTTCCACATCTTCTATTCATTAGATTTTCTGAAATAAATATGATACTTATGATTTGACAAATAATTTTTTTGAATTAGAAATTTATAGATGTGAAAATTCTTATACAGGTGTTTTATTTTAGTTAATATAAATGGTAATTTTTAAATTATAAAAGCAATATATTTTTAAAATATACAAATATTATTACCCAATCATCTCATTACTCTTTATAACTATTGCTATATTTCTTCTCAACCTTTTCTCTTATGCATATATATTTTAAGGATTTTAATAATTACCAATATCATAGGACAGTTGCAATATTCCCATGTCTGTTTCAAGAGGGGATGGTATTACAAAAAAATTTTTGACAAGTCAGTAAGTGAAAAATGTTACGTCAATATTATTTAACATTCATTTACTTGAATACTTGTGACCTGTGTATTGTTTCTTTTAATATAACTTTTTGTATCAAAGGTAAAAAATATTAAATCTCAGCTAAATATGCATTTACTCATATCACCATTTGGATCTTCAGCGGTTTTGTAGACTTATGGGAGAGCGAGTATAGAACCATAGTGAAGGAACAGGTCGGGGGCACCCCTCCTTGCTCTCCTCCTTACTATTTGTGTGGCATTAATGAAGTTGGCAGAAGTGAAGTGACATACAAATGTCTTCGTTACTGTTAGGAGAAAATCGAATGAGACAATACATTTACACACTTGGCACACTGTTTAGCACTGGCAAATCCTCTTAAAATGTTAACTACTATGATCAGCATATTTTTTTCTTTAATCTAATACAGATTTCTTTCTCCTAGAATTGATTTTTCATGGTTCCAAGACAAGGAACATTAATGAATCAATTAGTTATTTTAATCATTAAATAATTAATTCATTCTTTGTTCAACTAATCCTAGGAGTCATCTTGATTCTCTTCCCCAAGCCCCAAACCCCAATATCCAATCAGTTGTTGGTCCTGTTGGCTATACCTCTAAACTTTTATTTCAAATCCTACCACTTGTCTCCCACGTCCACTCATACAAGTCTCTCTCCCGTGACCTCTCAAACAGTCTCCTGGCTGGCCTCTTTCTGTGCAACCCCCCTTCATCGCCCCCACCATGGTCCATTCCCAACACTGCAAGCAGATCTCGTCTTTCGGTATGAACCAGCCTGTATCACTCTGCAGATCACAGCCTTGACTCATTGAATTTAAAATAAAATGCAGACTCCATGCCCTGGTCTACAAGATACTGAGTGGCATGCCCCTGCGGACTCCACCACTTCATCTTCTACTGCTCTCCCCCACAGTTGTTCCCACCAGCCACACTGGTGTTCTTGCTGGTCCTTGAACCAGCTCGTTCCCTCTGCAGGGCCATTGAACTTGCTCCTCACTCTGCCTGGAATTCAGTTCTCTCTGACCTTCACACAGGCCCCTGGCCACTGCCTCTCCTCCTAGAGACCTTCCCCAAGTCTCCCATCTAGTCTTCAGACACATAATGCTCCTTCAGACTCTTTTAATTTCTTAATTGCCCCCTTATTATCTAAAATTATTGTCATTTTTATGTATTTCTTCATGTTTTTCTTGTCTATCTCCCATTCTTCAGACCTCCACAAACAGGTTGGAAGGGGAAGACTGTGTTCTATTTATTGCTACAACAGAGCAGGTAGTTAATAACAATTAGAGAAATAAATGAACAAATGTTTTATGTGCCCACTATATACCAGGTACATCAGAATTGCTAGGTCTTGGGCCCAGTGGTCTGTCATAAATGGTCTGTGATTTTGCTCTGCCTACCTTCTGGACCACTCCTTTGTTTTGAGAACCTTAAAATGAATGCAGGTTCTTGCGAGATGGAGAAGGAGCTCTGGTCTAAGAATCCAGGCTGCGTCCAGAAAGTTTCAGCAGAGCTCCTCAGGGAGACCATGAGGTAGAAAACCGAAATGTCCCGCCAGCGCTGCAGGTCTCTCGCTGTCAGGCCGCTCACCCAGCTGAGGATTCAGCCCCGCGCCCCTGAGGTAAGCCTCCCGTTTCTGTAGGGCAGGTGACTGGGATCCCCTGCATGGCCTGGGCCTGGGCAGGGGCAAGTACTGCAGCAGGTTCGGTCCCTAGTACTTTGCTCGTGTCTCTCCTGTCATGCGTGACTTGGCTCCCCTCACTTCTCCATCTTCTCTCCAGACTCCAACCAGACCCCGTGGCTCATCCTGGGCTGGGTTCTCTCCCCACTGCCCCCTGCCCACCACCTCCCCTCCCTGGCTCCCCACTGCGCAGCATTGCCCTGGCCCGGGTTGCTTTCGGTCTCTCGCGATGGCTCACACCTGTGCTTGTATGCCCAAAGAAAATGCACGCTATTGAAAGCAGCTCCTGGCTCCTGCCGCATCTGGAAACTATCCCTTACTTAGACAAAGCATGGAGCGAGGCTTCTCTTACTTTCTCTTGATTAGTTGATATTGCTCCTCCTATAGCTTCCTATTTGGAAACGACTCTGTTTATATAACACACATTTTCTGTATTTCTACTCTCTCATTTCTTACTGTTAAGGACACTTGCCTAGAAACAGACTCCATATTTATTTTTTCAAGTGTTCATCTCCTCTGTCCGCCTGTTCCCACCTGAGTATATCACATTTGATTGCTATGCCACAGAGTTCTGCACAGCCTTAGCCCATACTATACAGTATCAATCTGTTTGCCCATCTATCTTCTTCCTGCCCTTATACACGCAGGACCGCAGAAATGTCTCTAGTGAAACCTGTGCATGCTAATGTTTCTCGGAAATGCAGGAATAATAGTTCCTTTTGTTTTTCTGATAATATAGAAAATAATACTTAGCAGTTATGTAGCGTCTTATATATTTAAAGCAATTAATCCTCACAGATGCCCATAGAGACATGATCCTCACTGTTCCCATTTTAAAGCCTAGGAGACTGAGCCAGAGACGGGAACTGACTTATTCAAGGCGGTGTGGAAATTCCTCAGCACAGTGGAGGATTAAAATTCAGAGTGGCGAGCTCCCCGACCCTGTGATTAGATCCACAGACCATGATGCCATGTATCAAACCTCGTTAGAATGTGGAGAATCAGGTGCTTAATATTGCTAACAGAAGTTGACAGAAAGGTCACACATGGAGGCTACAAAGTGCAGGTCCTTTTTCCTCTACAAGTAATGAAGCCGATTTTTCAGTGTTTAATTTAAGAACCACTCGGTATATGGAACACATTTCTCAAAATAGAGAGAAAATAATTTCGTGTCTGGACTCCCAGTCTTTGGGATTACGAGCGCCTGCCTGGCTCCAGGACCCGCGTTTCTGCAAAGCGCTCCCCGCCCCTTCCCCCCCCCCCCCCGCCGCCCCCTGCCTGCGTCCCTGTGTGCCCCTTGGAGTTGCTGTGGAAATGATGATGGCACCACAGACGCGGGATTATGTAACCTCGGTGCAGGGATAACTAGTAGAAGGAGATGGATTCCCACTGAACAACAATCTTGCTTTGTGCGAATCTGAATAGGAGAGGAGAAGGAAGGGAGGAGAAATACAGGCAATCTATGATCCGAGGGAAATTGGTTTTAAATAGGTTGTTTTTTAAAGGTTTCTGGGAGATATTGGTTTTTCCAGAGAATTACGAAAAGCATCGAGATAATTACTTTAGCCTTCTAAACTTAAAAAAAAAAATCTTTTTTTAAAAGTGTTTCGTGCTCAGCAAACTGTTAGATAAATTATCAAGGAAACCAGGGTCTGCGGGAGGCCCCTGAGAAAAGGCCCCCCCACCCCCAGCAGACACGCAGAGGGGCATGCTCTCGGGGACAGCGGCCACCGCCCGCCCGGCCGTCGCCGACCGCTCCATTGTGCGGGGGTCCCGCGTGCGGGGGAGGCAGACAGGCAGGTGCCCTCTGGCCGGTTCCCCTGGAGCCGCGCTTACGAGCGGGGCTTGGGAGGCAGGAAAACCCGGTCTCACCGCGGCGCTGCATAAGCCTTCTGAGCCGTCTCCCTTCATTTGTAAAACATGAATTTTACCTGCCTCATGGGGTTGTTGTGAGGCTTAAATGAGACAATGAATGTAAAACATTTATCTCATTGCCTGGTAAGCCTGGGTGCTGAAAAACGGTGATTGCTCTGGTTCTTGTTATGGTTATTACCAAAGTGAAAACAATAGAAGGTTCAGCAGTCTGCTCCAGTCGCCCATTCCTCTTCCCTGCTTCCCCACTGTACTGTGCGGACATTTTCTCGAGAGAGGTACTTTTGTTTTCACCTTAGAATCATTCATTCATCCATTTATTCATTTATCTATGTCCACTTAATTCCATGAAATATTTGGAGTAGCTTACAGAAAGACATAAAATAAGTTAGAGCTTTTTTTTAAAGATAAAGAGATCTGGGTCAAGAAAAAAATAGACTTTGGGTAGTAATCATGTTCACAGTTTATACATGAAAAATGTTATAAAGCCCTTCATGACTAATAAAGTGAGACACACCTCAGCTGTGAGCTTCCTGACTGCCAAAGCAAAGAGGGAAAGTGACTGGATAAAAGATTTGCATTGCCCATAAGTAGAAACATACCATCAGTTGGGACAGGCGTGAGCAAACTGAATCCGGAGGCCAAATCCAGCCCACGCCTGTGAGCCGAGAAGCATTTTACATTTTCAAAGGTTGTTTTAGAAAACACAGAAGAAGAATATGTAACGGAGACTGTATGTGGTCTTCAAGGACCACAATATTTACCCTCTAGCTCTTCACAGAAAAATTTGCCAATCCTTGGCCTGGGAGAGGCATAATTTTCCTGGCAAAAATGCCTGAGGAAAATGCTTCCAGAAAAAGAGCCTTTATCTCCACCCTGTCTTGCCCCCTTTTTCTTTCCTGATTGTGCTTCAGTCCCTCTCACCCTTCCCTCTGTTCTCTCCTCCTGGGCTGAGCGCTTTCCCTTTGGATCACACAGAGAAGTCCTTCTCCAAGATGCTCCACTGGCCTGACACTGCACACCTGTCTGTGCCTGGCTGGCTCCCGCCCATCCTTCAGAACTCTACTTAGACGCACCTCCTCAGAGAACCTATCTGACCAGCCGGTCAGGGGACTAGGTTCTCTTGTCGCTGCCTTTAATAGCAACCTGTTGTTTTCCATCGTATCGATGACCAGAATCTGAAATTTCTCACTCACTCATTCACTTGTGTGTTTAATTCTTCATGAGAACAGGGACCATGGTTAACTATCCGATGTCTAGCCCAGTGTTTGTCACAAAATTAACAGTAAACAAATATTCGTTGAATGCAAAAATAATAGATTCAATTAGCCATTTTTTATAACATCTCAGTGCAAGCTGAGGGCAAATACGAATGTGTCCTTTATTAAAGTCATCTTGGGATAAAAAGTGTAGAGGAGGTCTGGAGCTTGGAGTGTAAAACAGTGGGTTCTGTGTGTTCTTGTCAGGTTGGCTCTAAAATCTAGAAGCCCAGAATAGTGGATGGACTGCATATCCTCCAGACTATATTTTATCACCAAATTTTGAAAACTGTTGGAAGTTATATTCACCATCAAGGTCCGCAGATGTTCTTCATTGTGGACAAAAGGCAAGACAGGTTATGCTAATACAAAACTCCCAAATTATAGCAGCTTCACATGATGAAAGTTTATGTCTCAGCTTTATGTTGCAGTTATGCAAGGGCCTGGGCTGGTTATCTTTGACTGGGCTGCTTGGAAACAGACTCTGAGACAGACTTGCATGCAGAGGGTTTAGTGGGGAGTACTTTGGGGAGATACATAGAAGTAAAGACAGTATTGGGCAGAAAGAGAAGCTGGCCCACATTCTGGTTGCCAGTGAGGCCTCAATCAATCCATGGTGAGACCTCTGTTTTCCTGAATTAGTTAGCCATTGGCCATGGGCTCCCTCCTGAGTGGCCATAGCCCTGTGCTAGGCAGTCCCACATCTGATGGCGGTTCCCAGTGAGGGACTCAGCTCTGAACTGCCATCAGTGGGTACTCCAAGTGGGTATTCCTGGCAGCTACAGTACAGGTGCATCAGCCCTAAACAGGGGGACTGGGCAGAGCAACAGGGCCCACCTCTTGTGCTGCTCACATGTACTTGTTTCTTAGAGTAATGTCATCCATCTGAGGACTGCTATTCCAGAGTTTTGGGTGGTCTCGTTTCCTGGGTTGGAGAGTTGGACTTTAGCACCCACTGCTGCAGTGATGTGAGGCTGTAACTGATACTCGTGATTTCTCTCCACCAATACTCATTCTGGATTCCCCTCACCTCAGCCAGCACGTCTGTCGGTCTAGACACTTGCCTTGTGGGATTACCCAGACCGTTAGGAAGGGGTCTGAACCATGATTTCCATAACCTTCTCAGGCTGTGGCTGCTGTCCATTTACCATTAAAACTAGACATGGAGTACCAAGAGATGCCCCAGTGGAGCACTGAATCCCAAACATAGTCGACGTGATCTCCCCATGGTGTAGCAGCAGCCCTGTAACTTCCTGGTGATCAGAATCAATTCCTACTGTCAATATGATGACTAATTTTCTTGTTGGCTGATCTCCTGGCATGAAGAGCCTGAAGTGACCTGGAGGGATTTAACCAAGCTTAAAATATGGTGAGATTCCCAGATTCCCAGGTGGAAGCACTCCACCTCTGGGAACCAGGACCTCTAGACCTCTGTTCACCTAAAGTTGCAAGAATGAGAAGAACAGATTCTCCAAGTGGCTCTTTGCAGGTGATGGTATGCAGGGTCACTTCCACTTCTACTCCTTGGTTTCTGTACCCGTGTATTCCACCTCTTGAGAAACCAACCCCACAAAATTGTTTCCTTACAGTATTACAAGAGTATTGTCACCAAGTTGACACCTCAGCTGCAATTTTAGGAAGCCATTCACAGTTCCATTAAATGGGGAGTTTGGGAAGGTACAGGATGGGATAGAATGATAGGTTCCCCATGGGACTATGCCCTAGACTACATCCCCTCTCTTGTAAAGTGGGTACTCTCATTCAGCACAATGTTGTGCAAGGTCCTTATCAGTGGATCGGATATTCAGATTCATCCATGAACCAAGCAAGTCCTTTGTCCTCCTCCAACAGCTGGTCATGTCCTCAGCATCATTGGTGTGAGCTGAGGAACAGGCACAGTTACAATCGTGATGGATAACTTGTGACTCTGAGCCACCTGATTGTTGGTGTGACCTTGCCCGTGCCTGGTCTTATGATGGATTGCTGTCGGGCCACCCAACCATATGACTTGATGTGTCTGCAGAACCCTGATCATGATGGACAGCTCTGACCACATGGCCATTTGTTATCCTATGGGCAGATAGTTTGTCTCTTCTTGGACCAAATAGCATTCCTGAAGTTGCTTTGAGAATGGTGTATAGTTTTGTGTTGGAGATGGCAAAGCCTTTTCCAAAACCCTAAGTGTCTTTGTGGTGATTCTCCTATAGATTCACCTTATGGCTTAAGGCAAGCCATAAGCTCCACATCTTGTCTTTCCTCATGTTAGTTCCAATACCATGGGGCCTGTTGGTCTTACGGCCCGTGCATCAGGGATGCTTGCACTACAGCCTAGACTTGCTGCAGAGCACCTTCCTGTCTGGGCTTTGGCCAAAGCTGATAGCCTTCCACATCACCAAGTGAATGAATCAGATCAGTATGCCCAAGTGCAGAATATGCTGCTTCTAGAACCTGCAGAGGGCTCCTAAGCCTTGTGCTTCTTTATTAGTGGTAGGAGGTATGAAGTGCAATAACTTGCCCCTTACTTTTGAGAGGATGTCCCAGACTACTGAGACTCTAAAAATTTCAAGGATGTTGTAGACCTCCAAGTCTTTGCAGGGCTTATTCCTTCTCTGTGGAGTAAATACACCACGGTCTCCAATATGCTTGTCACTCCTTGCTCATCTGTTCTGATAACCATGGTGTCATTCTTGTACTGGATGAATGTGGTATTCTACGGAATAGCCAAGTCCCAGGCAGTCCAACCAAGTCCCTTCAGAATATGTCAGAGGGCTGGAGAGTTATAGCCCTGGGGCAAACTATAAATGTATTCACTTGTTCATCCCACAATAATACAAAATATTTTTGATTCTCCTTTCCAACAGGAAATGAAGAGAATACATTTTTTGGATCACTGGCCACATACCAATCCCCACAGTCTCTAGCAAAGATACCACATCTGGCACAGCAGCGGTGATGTGGGTTACCACCTGGTTAAGTTGTGGCAGTCTACTGTCATCTGCGGTGATCTGTCTGGCTTTTGTAAGGGAAAGTCTTCTGAAGTAAATGGAGCTATGACAGGGAACACTCATGTATTTTTTAAGTCTTTGCAACTGAGTATCTCTTACTAGCGCCTTGGATGCAGTTCCATGTTTTACTTGCTGTTATGGTTGGATTTGGGGTCGGGGCAAGTACAGAGATTTCTACTTGGCCTTTTCCACTATGGCAGCTCTTAATAGGTGAGGGGTCTACCAGCTACCAGTTGTTCATCCTATTATACACTCGGGGACTAGAAAAATGGCCATAATGTGGGCCTTTGGACTCAGTGCACTCACTCAGTGGGGAGCATGGGATTTGTCCCCATACACCTCCATTCTAAGAGGCAGGCAGGTGGTGATTTGGATCCTGAGTATCATTCTCAATTCAGGCCCTGTGTCCAACAATTCACTTTTCTCAAATGCGTGGCTGTCTGAGAAAATGGCTCTAGGTCCCTTTAGGAAGGACTGAGGGAATTGCTATTGAATATACTTGCCAGCATGTTGCAGGGTCCTTCCTCACTGAAAGCTGTATCTCTTTCCTTCAATGAGTTCTGAGTCTGAAAACCATTTAAGTTCCAGAAAATGGACAAAATATAGCAACTTTTATTTTGGCAACTATCCTTAAGCACCTAATCATCTGTACTTGATTTCTTTAGATTGTATGAATTAAGAAAAACCTATCTATCTTGCCTCTAGAAACAACATGTTTCAGTCCACATCTCCATAGCTCTTGGAAAATTGAACCCTCTGTTGCCACTTAAATCTTGTCACTCATTGTGATAATTGTTTCCATTTTTCTTTAGATGATTAATTACTGGTACCTGGGTTCCCATATTTGGGTATCCTAGCCATTATTGGGTATATCTATCCATTATTATTTTGGGATCTGATCATCTTCACTGTTATCAGGGATCCCAGTTCTGTTACCACATTTCATACAGTCAGCCCAGGTCTACAGAGAGGAGCATGCACACATTAACAAAATCTGGCTCCACAGATTAATGGATTATTATGCTTTATAGAATTGAAACCATATTTTATTTTTAATAAAAGTATTCTTACACTTCTCATTTGAATTTATCAAAAAGAAAGAAAAATTTAAGTGCAAATGAAGAAATAGTTGACTTTCAAATAAATACACTAGTTCTTAGATTATCCCTCCATGGTTAAGTAGATACGATTATGAAAACCATTAAGAAGTTGGTTTCAGGACCAGCACCAGTGGCCTAATGGTTAAGTTCAGCACACTACTTCAGCAGCCTGGGTTCGGTTCCCAGGCACGGACTTATACCACTCATGGCCAGACAGTGGCGGCAACTCACGTACAAAATAGAGGAAAATAAGCAACAGACGTTAGCTCAGGGCAAATCTTCCACAGCAAAAAAAAAAAAAAAAAGTTGGCTCCACTGTATCTAGGTTTAAAAAAAAATTTACTTTATATTTAGGTAATATCAATTGACTCCTTCCAATGAAGATGAGGACACTAACATATTTATGTTTTCTCCCATCTTCCTTCCTAACACCACTTGATATCTGTTAATTACATTTTGTTTATATATTCAGGTAGATAAAACCCATATTTTGTTCTGTAGCCATGATTTCCGAGTTATTTTAAATGGCCCTACCTTGCCCATCTGTGTTTTTATTATGTCTTCTCCATTGTCAAGTTATTCATTTTGATTTATGAGTTAATTCACTAAATTTTGTTATCAGGTAGAGATCTCCCTCCAAATGAGCATTCATAGGTACTGTATTCCCTAGGTTCTTTCCTGTTTGCATGATGCTTTATTGATGAATCCAAAAACCACACTGAGTGCAATAGTCTTGGGTCAAATATAAAGATCTTTTAGAACTTTAAAGATGTTTCCCACTGTCTTTTGCATTGAATATTGCTATGGAAAAAGCCTGATGTCAGTCTGATTATTTCCCTCTTGTCAGTGATTTGTTTTACTGTCTAGATGCCTGAATAATTACTTCTTTATCTTTAAAATTTATTAGCTTCAATGAAAAGTATGTTTCAGTATTGACTACTCTATATCAAAATTTCCTGAAACCCTCTGTGATCTTTCAGTTTTTAGATTCAGTTCTTCCTTTATCTTGGTGAAAAATTTCTTGTATTTTATCTTTGAAAACATCTTATGTTTTACTTGCTTACTTGAATATTCCAGGAGCCCAAGTTAGCTTTACTACAGATCATCACTGCCCACTGCCCATATGTGTCAGTGCTTTTCTCACTACTTTATTTATTTTTGCTGTTGCTGTTGTTTGCATGATTGGGATTAGCTGAACCTTTCTGCTATGCTAGAATTTTAATTTTTGCAGTGCCTATTCTGTTACTTGATAGTTGTTATGTATTTTCTTATGTTTGGTCTTCAGCTTGTCTACTTAGGTCTGTAATCATCCTTTTAATGTCATCATGTTGGTATAAGCTTCCATTTCATTGAGTGAACATTTTTTTTAGGTTGTTATATAGTAGAAATTATGAAAAAATCATTCTCCTTTCTGGTCCTAGGTAGGATTCATTGGCTTTTGTATTCAGTTTTTCTTTGTCTCTCTCGCTTTCTCACATTCATATACACACACACACACATACATGCACACACATATGTTTGCATAGTTGTCACACTATTTTCATTTTGTTTGCACTGGGACAGCTCTGTCTGGGAACTGAGTGTGGGTGATTTATTCCTACTGAAGCTGAGGCCAGTCTGTCTCGCTCAGAGCTACAGTTTGCAGGTTGGCTGTGCACAGCTCTACCCACGTTTCTCGGGTTGGGGATAGAGTGGCCCTCAGCATGGGCATAAGAATACTTGGAATTTTTCAGTGATCGCTGCACCAAATTGTGAGGTGTGTCTCTTTCCCATGAGATAATTCACTGGGGCCTCAGAGCATCCCCGGCGCCATGTGCAGCCCTGGATCTCAGCTCAGTCAAGCAGAGGCAGCCCCATTTTTCAGTTCTCCCAATAGACATTGCCTCCAACCTTTTGTCCAAAAGGAAAAAGGATAATCTGATCAAGTTCGATTCTCTCTGTAGTTAGGATTATTCATGAGAAATCTCTGGAATTTGTCAAGTCCACGCTCAGGTTTAAGGGGCCGGGAGGTGAGGACAGGATTAGGAGCTGATCCTCTCTTCTCTGCTTCAGTGTTCTGCCCCACGCCCACTGCCCAGCCATCACACGCCAGCAAAATAATTTTTGTTACCTGTATGTAAACAGAGTGGGTGAGATACGGTTCTTCTTGCTCTGGGAGATTGTCACCCAGTTGGATGTAGCTTCATACATAATCACAAATAAACCAAAGCACAGAGGGAGGGTTAGCCTGCAGTCTTTATGATCTGGCTAGATCCTTTGCATTTGGTTAGACTAACAGTGTGCATAGATAAAGGGGACAGGTGTGGTGAATGCAGTTGATTTGTTTAGTTCTATTGAAGTTTATTTTTGATATTAAAATATAGATGGGCATACCTCAGAAATAGTAAAATAAATAACTCCACAACCGTGTAAATGAGTGATGGTTGCTTCACCTGTGCAAAGATCCATAGGAAGCAATATGTAATTTTTTGTATGGGGAACAGCGTTTTCCTAAATATGGGTAAGTCATACTTAGTCATCTCTCTCTAATTGTGTCACATGAAAGGCTTTTTCTTTGAGAGACTCAAAGCGATGCATCACCCCAAATGTGTTGTCAGTCTGGACCCTCTTCCAAAGTACGAACAGCACCCCCTGGACTAGCCCTGGATCCCCTAGACTCCTGCCTGCCGGTGTTATTCAATCAAACCTTACGCTGTGTTAAATATCTTTTAGAGCATTATTTGAAACAAAAACAAAAACAAAACAAAATAAAACAGAATGATGGAAAGGTCCCCTATGTAACTAACTCTTCTACCAGAACAGTATATATTGATTTGGCTAAATTAACTTTATGTTACACAAGGAACAGGTTTATTTCTTAAGGCACTGAGAAGTAAGTAAAGTAATGGTGAAAAGGACTGAATCATGGGCGTAAGAAATAAAATGCCTTCCCTCTCCAGTTGTACTTTGGCTGTAGCTTTGGGAGAAAATTGTGTGTGTGCTAAAAATATAAAAGTATTAGATCATGACTAAGCAAGAAAGGCAAAAGGTGTTGATAAATTGAGTTAGCGCCTGTTATCTATGGTTTATTAAAACCATATGCCTTAAGAATATAATGTTACAACAATGTTAAAGGGAATTTGCAAAATGAAAAAAAAACCCACATAATCTCTTCTAACAAAACTGGTTCCATCCTTACATATTACTTTCCAGTCCTGAACACTATAAATCTGTGGTTTTACATCTGTTCTGATAGTGTTATAGTCTACATTTTCATTGACCATTAAACACACATATTTCTCAGTTTCTTTCTATTTGGACTTTATAATGATGATTGTAATAGATTCATCATATTTCATCAAGTGGACACTGTGTAATTCACCAAACCATCTCCTTATTATTGAATGATGAAGTTGTTTTCTGTGGAGTCACAGAAATGTGCTCCAAGCAGCTATAGTGGGACAAAGACATGAGGGACAAAGACACAGCTTCAGAAAGGTAGAGCTTACATGGTCCCACAGGACCACATAAGAACTTCTGTGCTGGCTCTTCTTCTCCCTGGCTGCACAGATGGCATGATTCTTAAGGACCTGTATGTTATGGGACATGTGGTCTCCAGAAGGGGCCAGGGTCTGCCCTTGATGAGAACTCCAGCCAGGGAAGGTGTGAAGCTCTGCACTTCCGCTCTCAGTGTTAACTGTATTTTTCACAAGTCACCAGTGCACACTTTTCATTTTTGGATTGCTGGTTTCCCCTTAAGGACCAAGACAATCTCCCTTTGATATAACAGACTGTACTTCTATATTAATGTGTCAAGTTGCTGTGAAATTTACCGCCTCACTGGGCCCATTAGACTGCTGAGATTCACGTCCGTCTGCAGCGCCTCTCGGTCTATCAGAGCTCCATCGTCTTTCTCAGAACAGCTCGTCCCCGCGTACCGCTGTACCGAACAGAAGCTCTTAATGGGGTGAGTGCCAATGAACTCTTCAGGCCCTAGAAATCTTTGGGGATAAAAGGACACACTCTCCCTGAGACCCTGGGCAAGCGAGGTCTCTGGCCTCCAAAGGGCATTCGGTCAGGGGTTTTGCCTGGCGTTTCCAGACATTTCCAGTTGTATTGCCACTTGCCCATAAACCATTTATCAGGACCACGCTGATACTTATATGTGATCTGCTACCGTCACCATACCTAAGCTCTCTCTCTGTACATATGCACATTTTAACCTGCCATTGCCTTGACAAGCCCACCCAAGTCATGGAGGCATGTCAATTTGTAGTTGATCATCATAAGGAAAGCACTCTTAGGAGAAACCAAAGTCCTTGTCACATTGTAGAAAATGCACAGAAGCTCTTTGTGATTGGAAGGGGCAAGGGGGGGCAATACATACAGACAAGCTGGAAACTTCCATGGCACCAGTGACACTGATCTGTTACCAGTAACTTTTTGTTACCAGATTTGCTTGCTTAATACAGGCCCCCGTTCAATCCTTACCATCTACCCTAAAAAAAATGGCAGAAATAAAGTCAGGGTGCATTTTAGGTTTGTTGCTATCCTCTTAGAAATAAGTGGATAATTTTGTTACTTAAAATTTTGCCTTTTTTTTTTTTCCTTCCAGTTTGGTGGGGTGTGGGTGCGGGATTTGTTAATTCAGGGAGGAACAGGAATCACGCCTGCAGAGTGATTTCCACAGGGTAAAATCTAAGTGTGACTTCACTGTCTCGTTTTTCCCAGCCATGCCTCAACTGTTGTCAGTTCCTGAATGTGTAATGTTGCATGTGATAATGCTCCCCAGTGGGTGTCCGCGATAGTCAGAATAGTGTACAGCAGCATGTGTCATTAGGTGTTGTGAGCAAGCTCAGATAAACACTATTGTTTTCTTTATTTAGAAATCATCTATATTGCTTTGTCACAAAGACGGGCAGAGCTCCTGGTACAATTTTATTTTTAACATTCTGAACCATTGTAAGCCTAGTGAACTGTTTAATATGTTACATTCAGCAAGGAAGGCTTATACATTACCAAGGCTTTGGAACTGTCATACCTCAAAATGAATACAAGTTTTGGACAAAAGCTTTTTGTTACAAAGCTCCACCAATGCAGACCAGTTACCATTAGGATTTAAGAATGAATCAGGAGTTATTAGTTTTTTTGTATTTTTCAGTGTTTTGCTTAGTGATGGGGATGGGATGTCTTATTCTGCCTCTAGTAGAATTTACTGTGATTGTTTTCCTTCAGGCTCTTGCTACAATGATTTTTTTGTTTTTCTGTTTTCTCTTGGAATATGATTGGCAAACTCAAACCGCTGGTTGAAAACTATACTTTTAACTCAGCAAACTCAATTTGGAAAATAAGATTCTCTAATTGCACTTGTAAACAAACACAGGAGACATCACAGCGAAAGTAAAGTGGGCTGGGCATTCATTTGTGGAAGCCAGTGTAATTAATTCAGTGTCAAAAGCCCAGAAATTCAAACTCAAGAGGCATTCATGCATGCACAAGACTTAGAAGCTAGATAAAGTCCACTTTTATAAGACAGGGTAAAATACCAGCATTAAATTACATATTCATCTTTTCAATGTATCTTTTATACGTGCGTTTATATGCAGAGTGATCTGTTGGACTGTCAGGGGACATTACCCGTTTGATCACCTGTTCTGCACTGGTAACAACATAACCATGAACATGGCTCATTCACTGAAGGATGTTCCTTCCTAAGCATTAAGATAGGAACCTAATGGTCAAACCTTAAATTCAGAACTCTAGAGAAAAAAGAGAATTAAAGAGAAACAGAGCTCTATCGTGAGTTGACTGTGGAATATATTTACTAAGCAGTCATATGGCCTCTTACATAACTAATTGCAATCTGAATAGCAGAGATGGCATTTAATAAACTCTCACCAATGGACCTGTGGGGTTGTCCAGCTAGGGAGAAAGTCTCATTTCTGGTCCTGCTCCTTGACATCATCACCCATTTTTCAAAGGGAATACAATGACCTATAATTTACCAATCTTGGTATTTCTGTTCCCTCTGTAGGATGTTCATTGCTGTGGCTGTGTTTTATGGTCTGGGGCCGTGGAAGTATTGCTGTTAAAGTTTGATATATATGTATGCTTCCAACCTGCTACGTATGCATGTGTGAGTGTGCGGGCATACAGATCTAACTGAACTGCAGTCACACTATTCTATATCCTTTATTTTAAGTCTTATTATTTTATTTTGAGAAATTAAAAATTACATAGAATTAAAGATAATCTTAAAACAAAAGCTTTAACCCCCTTATCCAGAATTGACAATGGTTGACATTCTGCTTAGTCTCTTCCTAATATAAGTCATCAAAATTTTATAAAAAAAGATGATAAAAAAATAATGATAGCCCGTTTGATCTCTCCCTCCATGCCCAATCCCTTCCCCTCAACCCTTGCAGTCTATTTTAAAATACTTTTAATTGCACACACCTCCATAAAACATATTATTATATATATTTTCTGTTTACTATTATTTTCCCTGCTTCCTTTTTCTGACTTTCTAATTTATAAAGTTTTTAAAATTTAATTATTCTCCTACTTTTTTGAATTTATAAGTTTAAAGAAAATGTACTTTATTCCTATTGTTTTAATAGTGATGAGGACCTCTGTAAACTTTCATGTCTAACACACACCCTCTTCAAAGTATCACCCCCATTGTCTCCTCAGATATTTCCATGGCATTGTGATCTAGAGCAGGGATCTGCAATCTTTTTCTGTAAAGGACCAAGCAGTAAATATTTTAGGCTGTAAAGGCCATAGGATTTCCACTGCAACTACTCAGCTCTGCTTTTATAGCCTAAAAATAGCTATAGGCAGTTGTTAAAGGATGAGTATGACTGTGTTTCAATAAAACTTTATTTATGAAAACAGAAGGTGGTCAGATTTGGTCTGTGGGCTATAACTTGCTGAGCCCTTATCTAAGAGTTTAGATTCAAGTGTTTTTAATGTGAAAATTAAGATTAAGATTATAATCAATATTTAGATTTGCCTGTATTTTACAGGTTTGTTTTCATCTCTGCTTAAATCCCTTTCCTTTCATCTGGATTCATTATTTTTCTTCTTGCTTTTTTCACTCAATGCATCCTTTAGTACCAAATTCTCTGGGTAGTAAACTCTATCATTCCTTTATGTTTAAAATGATTTTATTTTACCCTTCCTCTTGTGTGGTATTCAAGCTGAAAAGCTATTATAAATTGTCTGTTATTCTTTCCTGAACCTCCGTTGCAATAGCCCATTGTATTATGGTGTCTACTGCTGCTGCTAAGAAATCTGCTCAGTGTCATTGCTTTGCAGGTTATCTAACTTTCTCTCTGGTAGTTGTTAAGATTTTCTATTTATCTTTGTGCTATATTCTGAATATTTGTGTCTCCCCAGAACTCATATGTTGAAACCTAGTTCCCCATGTGGTGGTATTAGAAAGTGAGGCCTTTGGGAAGTAATTAGTGCCCTTATAAAGGAGACCCCAGAGAACTCCCCTGTCCCTTCTGCCACGCAAAATCACAGCATCAAGACTTAAACAACAGACGTTTATTCTCTCACAGTTCTAAAGGCTGGAAGTCTGAAATCTAGGTGTTGGCAGGGCTGGGCTCTCTCTGAAGGTTCTAGGAAAGAATCCTTCCTTGCCTCTTCTGAGCTTCTGGTGGTTGCTGGCCATCCTCAGCATCCTTCGGCTTACAGCTGCATCAGTCAGTCTCTGCCTCTGTCTTCAGATGGCCTTCTTCCTTCTGAGTGTGTCTCTGTGTCCAGATTTCCCTCTTTTTATAAGACCACCAAATCATTGGATTAGGACCCACCCTAATCCAGTATAAGGACATCTACAAAGACTCTATTTCCAATAATGTCTCATACCGAGGTCCTGGGATAGACACAAATTTTGGGAGGATATTATTCAACCCAGTACAGCTGTATAGTGTTCTATGTTGTGGAGATGATCCATGTAACCAACCTCTAAACACTGGAAATATAGGTTGCTTCTAGGGTTTCTTTTTTCTCCTTCTATTAATAACATGACAATAAACAACCTTGTACAAGGAACTTTGTGCACATCACTGATTATTTCCTTAGGGTAAATTCCTGGCAATGAAATATTCAATTAATGCTGTTACTTTTATATCCATCTATATCTCTTGGTGTTTGCACACCTATGCAATACATTTCAGTGCTGAATAGAAAAATATTTTTTTTTTTCTCCTGACTAATCAAAACAAAACAAAAAAAGAGATTGAGAGAGAGAGGAAGAAACTAAACAAGGAAGGAGGAAGGGAAGTGATCCTGCCTTATTCTGTCCAGGGTTCATTTCTATGTGTTACATTAGCTGCTGAGTTACCCTCATCCACACTTCCAAATTGTGCTACCATTTGCCCACACTCCTGCCTGTGGACTGCACATACATGACCAAAATAAAACAATATGCATTGTTATGCACAATGCCAGGCCCACTCTCAGGACCTCAGTTACCAGGACTGTCGTTTTGGACTAAAGCTTTTTAATGCCCCTAATTGATCCTCTGAACTACAAGGAGTGATCTTTCTAGAAGACAAATCAGATCTTATCTACTTCTGAATCCAAAGTCAAAATAAACAAAAGCAAAACATTCCCTCCTCCCTCTCTCTTCCACTCTGGGATGGTTTCTCATTGCTGTAAGCATAAAGATCCATTCTTTCAAACAATTTTCAATGCTTTTATGACCTGACCTCCACTCTAGTAATGTAATAAACTTTGTGATACAAATCATAGCCACATTTGACAAGTTGTAGCTCCCTATAGTGGAAACCCACCTGGTAGTCTCTCTTAATTCACAATGTTTTCTACTTTTGTAACAAAATCATTCCCCCTCCACATCACTCCCCATTCCCACCACCCTGTAATGGTTATAATGGGAAAAACATGTTTGTTGAATAGGACTCTATCCCTCTATAATAGTTTATTGGGCCATGGGTACTACCTGAAATGGTTTAGGCCAATGACCTCTTTCCTCAAAGAGTTTGAAATCAGAGCTAAAATATACTTCAGCTGTTTTCAATGTTGGTGATGGAAACTCAGTGGCTGTTGGCAGTGTTAATTTTTAACCATGTGTACTGGAAGTGGTGAAAGCTTTTTTACCACTAGAGTGGGGAATGATGCGGTGAGAAGCAGAGGCAAGAGATGGTGAGACAGAGGACTTGGTGTGTCCCTACTATACTCTTGTTCCTGATCCCACTCCATTTCTGAGGCCACTCTATTTCTGCCCATAGGATCTCTGGTATCAACCTATATCCCTATTTAAAAGTTCTCCTTTTTGCTTAAACTTGCTCCAGGAAGTTCCTACCACCAAAAAAATCCTAACTGATATAATCACCATATGCATCATGCTCTTCTTTTCTTCTGGGTTTTGCATATACATCTACCTGAGATGATGTCCTCAACCCATATCCTTCACCACTAACCCAGTTTCACTCCAGTAGTAACTACTTATTTTTGCATTTGACTTAGACATGGTTTTATTTCCAGGAGATTTTCCCCTGACATTCCAAGATTGGTTGGGTTTTTCTCCACTGTGCTTCCTTAGCACCGTCTCCAAACTCTATCAGAACACCTTCACCGCAATGAGCAGAAAGTGATCATGCATCGTGATATGTTGCTCAGCAGCACGTAGGCTTTTTGTGGGTTGTCTTTCTCACCAACGTTTTACCCACATTATCACAATGCCTGGAACAAAATGATCCCGCAACAAAAACAGTTGAAGTAAATTGAGTAAACTCACTTGTGACAGTTCACACATTTCCAAAGAGACTGTACCTTAGATCTCTGTGATAATTTGGAACATTTTAACCCAGCGAGTTAAGCTATTAACAAGTAGCATTTCTAGCTATCTGCATCTCTTGATGTACTATTGGGGTGATTCAGGGCAAAGCACCTATAAAAAGAGCTATGCTGAGGGAATAGAGGTTATAACAGATAAGCGTTCAGACACCTTTCCTGTCTCTGCTGTGCTCACAAAGACAGACTAATTCAAATGTCAAACCCTACATTAGGCAGCTCTAGTTTTCTTAATCTACATTAGCAAGGGTATTGTCTGAATTTGGACCCAAGTTTTTCACCAAAGGATTAAACAAAGAAAAAGAAAAGCATTTTAGTTTATTGCTCCCAATTATTCCCATGTATCTTCGCATTTCTCTCCTATAGGTTATATCCCTTGCAGTGCCTAGCACCATGTTTTGTAAATATTGGGGGCTTACTACATATAGGAGACAGAGTAGTTAAACATGTCAACACAATGTGATCAAAGTAATAAAAGTAGAAGGCACCCTGGTTTTCTACATATCTAGAGAATTCAATGCCATGAGAGCTTCTTGTACAACTGGGAAATGTCAATCACAGACATTGAGGTGGTTTGGGGGGCAGCAGAGAATTCTACTATCCAGGAGTCAATATCAAGCCTGGTAGGTGATTGAGCCAGGTGGGGACCTGAGCGAGGACACAACAAAGGCAGGAATCTATGAGTGGGCATTGGGGATGTTGGTTCCTGTGAGCCCCTGTAAGGTTAGTGGAGCCGTGTGAGAGCTAACAGTTGGGGAAAGGTCACATTTGGGGATGAGAGGGAGTATGCATGATTCATGATACATGAATTTTTAGGGGTAGATGCCTAAATGACCCTCCATTTCTGATATTGAGTGGGACAAGTTCCAAGAGATTGTGGAGATATGTAATAACAAAGGAATTTCACAGTTCTCAAGGCACTTTCACTTACATCTTCTTGTTGGAATCTCACCACAATATGACATGGTGAGATTGCTATCATTATTCCCTTTTCACAGGTCGGGAAAGGGAGGTTCTATAATATTAAGTGGCATGCTCAAGACCCTATTAATCAGAAGTGGAGGAGACTCTTAGTCCTTTGCCTCTGAGTTATATGGTTTTTGTCTATTACACCCCACTGGCTTTGTCCAATCACCAGGACTGTGAAACCTACTGAGATTTCCTAGTGTGCATAACCCAGTGCATAAAACAAAGCCACAGAGACCAGAATAGCTGGTTGTTGTGTGTGTGTGTGTTTTAACACTATGGAGTACATAATACATAAATGCATGCACACAGGGGAAAAAATCTCTTAGGAGGTGTGCACATGAATTCCTTCACATCACATCATTTAGGGGGCCTACTTTCTAAGTGCCTGTCACACTCATTAGAGAACCTTGAGGGGTACAGTGGGATTACTTCCTCGGTGTAATCAGTTTATACTATGCTCCTGAAATGGCAGCCTCCACTAGTCAGTCAGTGAACAATATTTACTGAGCCCTTCTTGCACAGAAAAAAACTGGGGAGATTCAGAATAAATTAGAGGGTAAGTCTCCGTATACAGAGAACAGACAATCTGGGAAGAATCATCAAATGCCCGCTCTCACAAGGTGACAGTAAAGCAAATCCTGGACTCCTGTTATTGCAGGGTTGGATCTCCCAGTGTGCTTTGAGAAGCTCTCAGCAGCCTTTGGACACTCACAAGTGCGAAGGCAGTGAGGGCTGTGTCTTAGAGGAGATTCACTCCATGAGAGAGTCAAGGAAGAGAGGGAGGGCATCTTGACTCTTGGAGATTTTATTGCTTGACAGCCAAGGGCCACAACAGCCAGTGTTGTCAAGTCAAGAGAGCCCCAGAAAGAGCTCACTCGGGAGGCCTGGCTTCAATACCTGGAATAACACCAACTTTCTGTGTGATTTTGACCAAGCTGCTTCACATCCCTTGATTTCAGTTTCCTCATTCAAAAAAGGAGTCAGTGGGTTGATGTTGCTCAAAAATTTGATGTTGAGAACTCGCTCTTTAGATGGTCATGGTTGACACAGTGGTCATCTAATCCTGCCCACCTGGAATCTGAAAGGGCAGCATTTTTGGTTGCAATCAGTATTTTGGAGGTAAATCCTACATCTCCCCCACCTCCACCAAAAAAATGTTCTTACCTATTCAGAAACTGGGAATCAGTGAAGTCTTATCATAAGGCAAAGGCTGACAATAATACATCAGTGCTTTAAAATAAACTTGTAAAAATGGCTTCTGCAGATTCCCTTCAGAAGGGATGAATGGGCACTGAACGTAAAACTCCTCAATCAAGTGTGTCCAATCATGGAAGGACTTCAGAGAAGGTGAATTTAAAATAATAATAATAATTTATTGAGGTGAAATTAACATAACATAAAATTAACCATTTTAAAGTGAACAATTAATTCAGTGGCATTTAGTACATTCACAATGTTGTGCAACTACCACCTCTATCTAGTTCCAAAACATTTCCATCTCTCCGGTGTAAATCTCCTTACCCTTTAAGCATTTTCTCCCAAGGAGAAGGTCGATTTTGAAAGAGCCAACAACTCACCGAGAAGGCAGTGGGAGGTGGTATGGCACCTCCCCAGCACACAGCACACACACTCCCCCCATTCTCACTTACAGCTGCAAAGTTAACATGGGTTCTTTATACTCTAAGCATCACAGCACAGTGCTGTCCCACAGAATAACACGGTGCTAACAGGCACACATTTTGGGGTCAAACTCCCTGGCTTCAAATCCTGAATCTGCTATTGACTGTCCGCATTGGCCTTATCTTAGGATGGGGGTAATAACATGTACCTCAGAGGGGTATTATGACTTAAAGTAATAATGTGTGTAGGCATTTATCTTAGTGAATCAAAAAAAGTGGGTCATGCCCAACAAAAGGAGGGGTGTTTGCCACTGAGGAGGAAAGAGGCACTTTCTGTATACTAGTGAAAAGCAACAAAGTGAATATGGCATAGAACGTGGTTCATAAGTTGATCTTGTCTGTTAATGTGTCGCCTGACCTCTATCAGTGTTTGTGGGAAGACATTTCCAGTGTCTGAGGCCCTCATGGAGAGCATGTGTGCTTTGCCACGTTACAGTTTGTTAGTCAATTTTTTAAAATTTGCTCAGCCTGAGTCAAATTATTAGCCCTATGATGAAATGAGAACCCCAGCCAAAGGGTCTCTTAGAATCACTCCTACTTCGATAACTTCCTGCCAGGACTCACCCAGATCAAAAGTTTCTGCTTCATGGACCATGGTTTTCCCTCCTCACATCTCCTTATTATTTCACCCTTGTTATATCTTTAAGCACACTGGGCTATTAAACAGACAAGAGAATCATGGAAGTATCTATACATAAATCACAAGGAGTATGGGCAGGTAGTCCTGACTTTTACCATCACTTCCAGTTCCATTCTTCAATTCTAAACAGAGCCTGCTTTTAGTTATTCTGGACTGTTAGGAAGGACAGTCCTCAACTTGGCCTGCAGATTCCCTCTTAGTCACAAAAATGTCAAGAGCCACTCTCTTTTAGCCACTCAAACTCCAACAAAATCAGCCCCCTGGGTTCTACTCTGGATTTCTTTTCACACTAGCCTTTCTTTTTTCTGGGAACCCTCATTTCCAAACAGAGCTTCACAGAAGATCTATGTGCCCCTGCCTTCTTGATCCATCGTTTCTCTGGAAGCTCTAAGTAATCACAGACCTTGCCTTGAAAACATTAATTTCTAGTGCTTCAGTCCTTTAATTGTGAGGGACCTGTGTTGCCAGGCCCTCATTTTGGAGTGCTAATCATCCGTTCTCAAACAGGAGCCCACGTTATCACCCAAATGCGTTCTTCTCTGACTCTGCGGTCAGTGCTTTTAGTTCATGTGTGACCGGGGGAGGAGATTTACTCCAAACTCCTCCAAGGATTCTCTTCAGCCCTGGAGGCCTTCAGTTGCATCTCATCCAAGTGTGACCCTTTGTACCTCTGTTTCTGTCAAAGAATTGCTGAGGATGTGCTGTGTGGGCACTAGACCCATAGCTCCACAGCCCAGTAATTTCAAGTGGAAAGGGAAATCTGCAGCAGAACGGATCGTAACTTGTTCTAAATTTTAATTCATTTGGCGGCCCACGCACGGCCCTCCATCCCATGCAGTCACTGGCCACTGAGTTACATGTGGTGTTTAGTGGTTATGTCTCTTTCTAAGTGAGCTCATAATTCAGAATTTAAAATCACAGGACTGATTAGGAAAGGCATGAATTCATTTTACAGTGAAGCCTTGAACCTGAATGATTTTCAGAGTGGACTGGAGAACGAGCTATGTGATGCTTCCATTAGCTCGGTGAGGTAACGAATCCCCGAGACTGACAATCAACAAGCATTTATCCAGCACTTGTTTTTCCAGGCACCGACCCAGACCCTGAAGAGACTCATATGAGCAGGATACAGCTCTTGCCATTAAGGAACTCATATCTAGTGGGGATGACAGACAAACCTGGAAGCAAGGGCACATGAAGGAGGAGAGCAGCAGATGAGTGTGTGAAGATAGTCAGGGGATAGAGGGGAAAGAGTCTCACGGTCCTAAGGAATTTATGAAGGAGATGAGGGGCCTGTGGAGGAGTTCTAGAAGCAGAGGCAAGAGGTCAGATCTGCATTTTAGAAATACTGCTTTCTCAGTGTGGAGGATGGAACAGGGGCATCTTGGGACAGGCAGGCAAACTAGTTTGGAGGTAGTTGGGATAGTTCAAATAAGAAATGGTCAGAGCCCCAGTTAGGATCATGGCAGTGGAGATGAGGAGTGAAGAAACGCAAGTCATTTTAGACAGTGGTTATAGCCAGAGGTAATGACCTGTTGGCTGTTGGAATTAAAAAGTTAAGAGGAGACTAAGTTGACTTCCAGGTTTCAGGGGTACGAATGAATGATTAGGTACTGGGGTGGGTGAAAAGAGGTATTAGATTTTTATTTTTCTTAAGTACTAGGAATTTGTAATGACTGTGAGACCATAACTTTATAGGCAAATGGGAAAAGATAGCCACATTCTGAAAGTTGTCTGTGTGGAGTCACAGTTACTCTCTCCAGATCACGGTAGAGATTCCCATTACCTAGGAAGTGACGAAGAGGTAAGACTATGTGGGAGGGAAAATCATAGAATAACAGTAGTATTGGTATTATTAACATCTTGAGCATTTCCCACAAATATGCACGTAGAAAACATCAGTTGATCAAAACCTATATTTCAGACATGTACATTTGCAGGAAATGACACTAGCTTTACATAACTTTGCTTTAGAGTTAGCCTATAGCTAAATCGCAGCTTCTATGTGAAGTGAGGGATACTTGTAAAATGGCCTCCACATATTCTTTCCTGAAGATTCAAAGCCTCTTAAATGGCTCCAATCAAGGGTCGCAGTCTGGGTTTAAACCAGGAGGTGTCTGCTGCCTTGTATGGGTTTTAGCACCAACTTCAGAGATGCAGCCAAGGAGGAGAGTGGCTCTAGGAGGAGCAGGACGTTTATCCCTCCAGGTGTTCATATATTGTTGTTTTCTTTTCGTCTTATCTTCCTGAAATAATCTCCTCTCTCTTTACGAGTTGCCACATGGGGTGAAGTTTCCCTCATGTGTTAATATAATCTCTGAAAGAGTTGAATTCTCTTTCCTTCAGCTTTATTAATTTGTTTCTCATAATTCCACTGATGTGTTTAGAGAGGAAAAAAATAGGAGAGAAAAGAAAAAGAAATAATAATAAAAAGCAGAATGCCCCCCAGCGGCAAGCTAGTGGCATCCAGAGGTTACAGATAATGGATTAGCTTTTACCTATTTCCATAGCAACAGCTTAGCTGCTCTTAAACACTTCTTTAAAAGCTTCTGATAAATGTATCCTGTGACCCTGAAAACTTTTCCATCTCCCTCCTGACTTCTTTCATCTTCAACCCCTCCTTTTCCTTTTTGCCCCACAAAAACATCAATTACTATCCATAACCTTGTGGTGTTTGTCTTGGTTTTCTGCAGACCTGTGTCCTTTGAGGGCCGGAGGTGGATTTGGCTGTGGGGGATAATGACGCTTCTCTCTTGCCTCCCTGTCTTTCCTCTCCACCTCTTGCTTCTCTTTCCCCCTCACTTCTTTCTTCTCGATCCCCTTTTCCTCTCTCTTTCTCTTCTCCCTTGTTGTTTTCCTTTTCATCTTTCTCTCTCCCATTTCCCAAACTAAATATAAATGGAAGCCGTCACCATATGAATCACTGATTGAAACTGAATTGGTGATTCTCAGACAGTTGGAAGTATTAACTGAGCACTTACCTGTGATCCACCATGAGCTGGGCTCTGTGATGTGGGACAGGAATGTGTGGTGGGATAGCACCAAGAGTCTAAAAAATTGTCCTTGCTTGTATTATCCATGCAGAAATCAAGGTTCTGGTTGATTAGACAGAGCACTCAACAATTAGACAACAATCCACCAGGATCATGGGAAAAATGGGTTAGAAATCAAAAGACAGGACTTTAGCTTCTGGCTATACCACTTCTATGCGACTTAGAGCAATCACTTATGGGTAGCTTTTTATTCATCATTAGCTGTATTTGCATTTTTAATCTGTAAAAGAAGAGTATACCCTCCAAAAAGAGGTAATAGGAGAACTGAATAGGATGATTCCTATAAACATACTTGTATCTCACAGATATCTCATTTTATGTTGTTCTTGTTGATGTTACTGGCTTAATATCCACTAAAGAAAAAAAAATCAGAGAAATGAAACATAAATATGGGCCAGAATCATCATAAAAGGTTTCGTGGACGAGGGAGTCATTTAAGTGGGGTGTGAGAAGATGAATAGAGTTTAAATATGTGGGAGGGAGGAGAAAGATCTAAGTATCGGGGAAGAAAGAGGCAGGCAGGGAAGGTTCTCCTCTGTGAAACTCCATCTACTTGCACCTAGCATGTAGTAGGACTAATAATACCCTCTGTGTGTCTTTTCCTTTCTGTTTCATTTGTTTCACACAAGAGAAAGACCACAAAAAAAGTTCAGAGGAGAGATGAGTGGAGATAATAAATGCAGGGATGGAACCTCATTGACCTTCCTTGCCTCAGCACCTGGCGCAGAGCTAGATGCAGGAGGCCTCAGGGAACATTGGTTGAATGTAAACACGGTTGAAGGAGTGCCTTGAATCAGTGAGGTTGACTGAGAGCGGTTTTCTTGAAGAGTTGAATTCTGAACTGCATGTGTGACAAAGGATGTGGACTGAAATAGCACTGGAGGCCCTCTCCAACTGCTCAGCCCACCAAAAGACATATGAGGCACCAGGTGCTGTCAAGCGTCTCCATTCTCAGGGCAGGGTGCTCTGCAGTCAGAGAAAACGTCCTGTGACCAGGCTTCACAGAAAATGGTGAGTCTGTTCTCTTTCCGTCTCCAGGGCTGATAAAGGAAGAAAGAAAACCAAGAGTCCTAAAATCCTGATTTTACTTAGCTTAGTTGATACAGGTACCTCTTTCACTTGTTTCTAAGGAATGTGATGCTTCTGTCTCTCCGTGATTGAGGGGAAAAGACCTTGGAATCCTCCACTGCCAATGATGGCCTCTGTGTGCAGAATCCACATTGGTTTCTGACTCCCACAGATCTAATCTGGCACTAAATCTGAGCACTAAATACAGTGCTCAGGGGAACACATGGTCGATGGTCGGCCAACGGCCAACAGTTGAACAGTTGTAAAGACAATAAAAAAGGTTAAAAGTGGTGTTTTTTATTTTATTTATTTTCCATTCTTTTCATAGATACCCAGTCAAGTAGGGTAGGAATAGGATTTTTTTTTTTTTATTATCGTCTTCTGTAAAATCAATTTACCATATGAAATAAGGAACTCATTCTCAGCCCGGAAAATACTGAAGCCTAAGGAAGCATATATTTCTTATTTATTTATTTATTTTATTGCAGTAACATTGGTTTATAACATTATATAAATTTCAGGTGTACATTATTATACTTCTATTTCTGCATAGATAACATCATGCTCACCACCCAAAATACTAATTACAATCCATCACCACACATGTGCCTAATCATCCCTTTTACCCTCCTCCCTCCCCCTTCCCCTCTAGTAACCACCAACCCAATCTCTGTCTCTATGTGTTTGTGTTTTGTTGTTTTTATCTTCTACTTATGAGTGAGATCATGTGGTATTTGACCTTCTCCCTCTGACTTATTTCACTTTGCGTAATACCCTCAAGGTCCATCCATGTTGTCTCAAATGGTGTTTCATCGTTTCTTATGGCTGAGCAGAATTCCGTTGTGTGTATATACCACATCTTCTTTATCCATTTGTCCCTTGATGGGCACTTACTTTGTTTCCAAGTCTTGGCTATTGTGAACAATGCTGCAATGAACACATGCGTGGGTGTATCTTTATCCATTGTTGTTTTCATGTTCTTTGGATAAATACCCAGCAGTGGAATAGCTGGATCGTATGGTAGTTCTATTCTTAATTTTTTGAGAAATCTCCATACTGTTTTCCATAGTGGCTGCACCAGTTTGCATTCCCACCAGCAGTGTATGAGAGTTCCCACCTCTCCACATCCTCTCCAACGCTTGTTGTTTCCTGTCCTGTTAGTTATAGCCATTCTGATGGGAGTGAGGTGATATCTCATTGTAGTTTTGATTTGCGTTTCCCTGATAGTTAATGATGTTGAACATCCTTTCATGTGCCTGTTGGCCATCTGTGTATCTTCTTTGGAGAAATGTCTGTTCAGGTCTTTTGCCCATTTTTAATTTGGTTGTTAGTTTTTTTGTTTGAGATGTATGAGTTCTTTGTATATTTGAGATATTAATCCCTTATCAGATGTATGATTTGTAAATATCTTCTCCCAATTATTTCATTTCATTGATGGTTTCCTTTGCTGTGCAGAAGCTTTTTAGTTTGATGTAGTTCCATGTGTTTATTTTTTCTATTATTTCCCTTGCCCGGTCAGGCATGGTACTTGAAAATATGTTGCTAAGACTGATGTTGAAGAGCATACTGCCTATGTTTTCTTCTAGAAGTTTCATTGTTTCAGGTCTTATATTCAAGTCTTTAATCCATTTTGACTTAATTTTTGTGTATGGTGTAAGATAATGATCTACTTTCATTTTTTTGCATGTGCCTGACCAGTTTTCCCAACACAATTTATTGATGAGACTTTCCTTTCTCCATTGTATGTTCTTGGCTCCCTTGTCGAAAATTAGCTGTCCATAGGTATGTGGGTGGGAAGCACTTATTTTATGAAAGAGTCAGAACTCTACTCCTTATGGGTTTTCGAGTGGGTAAAATTCCAGGTGGATGGTAGTTTAAAGGAAAAAGTGGACTGTAATATCCACCTAGGAGTGTCTGGGCCCAACCCAAATCACACTTCTTTCCTGCAGTGCTTTGTGCAGGTAAAGTGAATGTTGAGAGTAGCTTTGGAGAGGAAATGGAGGTGTAAAAGTGACCCTATCACAAAGGTCACAATGAATACTGGCCAGCTGATGGTGGGGTGGATGGAAGGAGAGGGGCAGTCTCTCCTACTATGTTGTAATGGCAGTGGGAGATGTATGTGTGTGAACTTTGATGCTGTTTTGCTAGCAAGAATTGGCAAACCCATCTCATCTTCTTCCTCTCCTAGGCCATTTGGGTTCTCCTGCCAGAAGCTGGCTAAAGATGAAAATCCACAGACTCTCCTGTTTGTGTGACCTTGGGCAATGCTATGGTCTGAATATTTGTGTCCCCCCAAATTTCATATGTTGCAATCCTAACCCTCAAAGGGGGTGGTATTAGGAGATGAGGACTTTGGGAGATAACTAGGTCATGGAAGCAGAGTTGTCATGAATGGGATTGGCGCCCCTATAAAAGAGACCCCAGAGATCTCCCGTTCTCTTCCCACCATGTGAGGACACAGTGAGATGTCTGCAACCTGGAAGAGGTTCCTCACCCGACTTGCTGGCACCTTGATCTAGGACTTCTAGGTTCCAGAACTATGAGAAATAAATCTCTGTTGTTTATAAGCCACCCAGTCTGTGGTGTTTTGTTACAGCAGCTGACCGTACCAAAACAGGCAAGTGTCCTCTCTCTGGACCCTGGTTGCTCATTTGTAGGATGAGGGGTTGGATTACTAGGAGATTTATGATGTCTCTTTCAGCTCGAAAATGTCATGATTCCGTAAATCAAAGCAAAGGCCCAGAATGTCCTAAGTGCTTTTGAAGAACTTTGTGTAGGTCTGTAATCCAAGGAGAAAAATCGGGTAAGACCCTTGTTTCTTGTAAGTGATTTTAAGCCCTTTTTAGAGTGAATATGTTCTGGTTCCCTTATTAATAATAATAACTATAATTTTTGTTTGAACAAGGAATATTTTTGTATAGTCCTTTAAAGTTCTTTATATTCTCTTTGAAAAGAGACCATCTTTTATTTATCTCATGTTACAAAGCTGGAATGCAACCTTGCACACAGCAGGTACAGGCTGAGGTGAGGAGGGTCACAGAAACTGCTCTGTGTTCAGCCCAGTGTGTGCAGGGGCCCTGAGCTCTGGATAACAGGACCAACGCAGATGAGGGCAACATGGTTGCTACTGTCTTATCTTCAGGAGTTTATGCACCTTCATCCTCCCTCTCCCGTCTTCTGACTTCCTCATTGATCAATCATGAGAGTTGTATAAGCCTTTCTGGAGGTTGAACCACCTCTCAAGATAAATCTAAATTAATTTAAGTTTGCTGATTCCCCCTAGTCAACAAATTATATTTTTCTCTCAAAGAAGTTTAGCTGTTTTATCAAACATAATTTTTCCTTATAGTTCCAGTGTTCATCCCCTAGCTTCCCAAATGTGTCATGCTGGTCTGTATCATTCATTTTTCCATGGATCAGTCAACATTTATGGACTCACCGGAGTGTGTCCCTGCAGGACCTGTATTAGGAATAGTGTTCTCATCAAGTACAAGCCCAAGTAGTTCACAGAAAGCTAGAATATATAGAAACAGTAGATCTCAACTCTAGGACTATCTTAGCCATAGAGTTTGAGGCAAAAAAAGAATACTCCATTCCTCCTTCCCTTTTTAATTTTTATTTATTTTTTAGTGGAAACCATTTACAATCAAAGAGAAACTCTGTGATTTAGTAATATGAGCACATGGAAAGAGACTTCAGTGTCTTCCTTTTTACCAGGCACACCCTTCAGCTAGGGTTCAGAATATTTGGAACTTATAGCGAATTACAAAGCTCAGTGTGAACTTGGGCCTGGTAGAGTGGAGGAGGCACTACCATTGAGATCCTCAAACCCGTGAGGGCTGGACCTGGCAGTGCTGAGAGACACCCCTCGTCCTCAGCAAGCCTCAGCTAGGTCAGCACTTTTGTGACCAGTCCCTGCTCTTCCCCTTTATAGAGCCATCCCTGGTTCTCAGGACGGAGCTGGTTTCTGACTCTTTTGGCGAACACTTGCTGGAAATGGTTCATTTGCTTCTGCCCTGAAACTTGTTCTGTCCCTGAGAGACTTTCATTTCACTCAGTTTGAAGAGTAAATGCCTGGCTCGTGCCAGGGTCTGCTGCCTTTGGGGTGAAGCAGGAACCAACAAAAGATTTTGTAGCTTTGGCCTAGAGATTTTGCTCAACTTAAAACCAGATAAACTTTATAAACTCAGTTTGTCAGCTGTGGAACAGCAGTTGGACTTGGAACCAAGGAAAGCAGAATTTGGCTGATATTCATCAGTCAGAGCTGGGGAGGTAAGCAGTTTCATCCTCAAGTTTAATAACATAAATTTCAGGTCTTGGCATGTTCTCTTTCCCTCTAACATCTGCAAGCCCCATGAAGCTACAGCAGGGCAGAACATCCCGCAGAGGTCACCAGCAGGCCTGCTTCCCACAGGCTAGCCCTCTCTGTTGCCCTGGGCTCCTGAATAGAGATGACAGGGAGCAAAGAATATGGTGAGAGGATGGAGGAAGGAAGTGGATGGTCGTTTCCAAATTAGTATCTTTCCTTTTCTCATTCTGCATTCAACCAAACACAGTAGATCCAGTTCTGCTTCAGGCACTTTCATCTGTGAAGTCAGATTGGCAGAGAGTTTGGGAAGGAGAGAATATGGGGAAATTCAGGGAAAATGTACAAGAATGCATTATTCATTCCACATTATCAGATAATGAGATGTTCCAAATGAGTGAATCTTCTCGATAACTGAATCTTGCTTTCTAAACATTAAAACTTCTTTTAAATTTTAGACTATATTTATATTTTTTGTTAAAAGTATTATAAGCATTTCTGCCTTGAAATAGAATACCTTATTATAATTTAACCGTATCTTGCTTATTTCTCATCATATTTTAAAGAAGTTAATTATATTTCTCTGCCTCACAGAGATGCCACCCAAGTATGCCCTTCTGTGGCTCCACATTTCTGAGCTCTTTTTCCTGGTGAATCTGCTGCGTTCTTCCCTGTGGGGTGTCACTTGTCAGTGCATCAGCTTATAGCACTCTTTACCCTTCTTACTTCTAATCTTCTGTCCACAGTGACTTAGGAATAAATGGATGTCTCCAGGGAAAGGCAAATAACGAGGCCTGTTAAATCAGCAACGTTATTGTCTGCATGATTCTACGTCCACCATTCAGTTCAGATCAACAAACAATTATTCCATGTCTGTTAAGTGAAGATGCTGTGTTTGGTACTGGGGATTATAAAAAGTGCCCTTGAGTGGTTACCATCCATTAGGGGAGGCAAGCAGATGCTCCTCATTTATCAGGGATGTCAAATAGGTAAGGACCATGAGTCAAATCATTGTGTGAATACATCAATAGAGGAAAGCATGGGATAGAGAAGTAGAATAGAGTGTTTAATCATTTTGGTTAGAGAGGGTCCAGGAAGGCTTTAGGGAGGATGTGATACCTGAAAAAGGCTTTATTGGGTGAGTAGAAGTCCTATAAGTGGAGAAAAAGTAGATAAATATGTTCTAGACACAAGGAACAAGAGCTATGTCTGTAAGTCTGAGAATGCTGAAGTCGATCTCCCTATCTCTCAGAATTAAACACACGGCTTGGTTGATAGCACTGTTTATTGTATTCAGGGTGCTTTGTAAAAAACTCTTTCCTGTTTTTTGAAAAAACTGTACTGATTGAAGTTGCTATTCGGTACAAACTTACAGATAAATATGGGGGATAATGGAGAATAAGAGAGGGATCAACTCCATAAAGGAGGGACATGTCCATTTCCTCCTAAAGGGGCAAAGTCTCTCATATGAATGGGGGAGTGGGCTCACGTGGTGTCTTACCAACCGATTTTAATAAGTTGCATTGTGGGTCTCCACTTTTTTTTGGTACAGTAGTTCTCAAAATGGTGTCCCCAGAACATCAGCATCCACATCACCTGGGGATGCAGATATTAGAAATGGAAATACTCAGGCCCCATCCAAGACCTGCTGAATGAGACACTGAGGAGAAACCCCAATCTGTGTCTTCACAAACCCTCCAGGTGACTTGGGTGCACCACTGCTCAGAGCGCACAGATAGGCGGGCCCAGACTCTGAGAGAAACACTGAAAAATCAAATTTGAACTAAGGAGAGTACAGACATTTGTTCCCTGTGTACCCTATTTCCTGACTGCGGTGCACATGGACTGGCTGACTAGTCACAACAGCAGCGGCTTCACAGGGAGGCCTGTGTGCCCTTTGGTTCTGAAGGCGCTTTATTTTGTGGTGCGCTGAGAAAGGGGCCATCTCCCTGCGGTGGGGGGGTGGGGAGGGTGGGGGGGTTGGCGCTCACAGTCAGGCACTTTGGGCAAACTCACATGCCACTTTATTGATTTGCAAATGAGCCAAACCAACTGCATTGGCTAGCCCAAGGAATCTCTCCATTAGTCCCTTGCCTTCCCATGCAGAGCCTAAATGGGACACTAAACCTAAACTAGAAGGTGGCTGGATCAGGCAGAGGGGACATAATTGCCCCTTTCAAATGTTTTATAGCATCCAGTTATTCCACCCAAATTACAGAAATTATTTCTGCCACCGAAACCAGGTAGGTGGATCCTACCTGTCGCGATACTCCTTTCCCTTGGAAGCAGTGGATAAAACTGCCACCATCCTTCTCTCAGGCTCATTCTCTGAGATGCTAATGTCACAGAGTAGACTGGTCTCAGGTCTCCTTCTGCCCTGGGAGCTGTTCTGAGGATGTGAGGTGAGTTTGTATTTAGATGATCTCACGCATTGTGTATGACATTTATTAATCAAGGTCAGGGGTCAGGGGTGGTGATACTGTCCCTCCATATACGGTGTACATGCATTCACTGTTATGTTTCTATTCCAATTACACTAGCCATTATATGAAGACAGGTGAAAGGAGAGAGAAAATGAAAGAAAAAGAGAAAATTGATATGGGTACAGATATATTCTGGAAAACAGATAAGGGATAAAATCTTGCTAAAGGGTTTTTAGCTTCTAATTTAACATGATTCAAGCCTTAAGTAGTTGACTTCCTTCTTTGGGAGCTAGGTCTCCCTCTTAAACTAGGAGATCCCGTGAGATCTCCTGATTTCTTAATATTTTAAGGGAATTGGATAGAGGAGAGTCTGTTCCTCACCTTGCTCCCCCCTGTTGCCATTGTGTGTATATTATTACTTGAAACATTATTATTAATACTCACTTGTTACCTTATGTAGCTTTTAAGTGCCATTAATTCAGGGGGGAAATGAGCAGATGAATGCAAGACTTGATGGGGGGGTGAAAGCTCTGCCCTAAGTGTGCCCACCCAGGGCCACCCTGGAGTCCCTTATTTCCTCTCTCCTTTGTTTTTGGAGCAGGTGTGTGTGTGTGGGGGGGTGGTGTTTAGGGGGGAGCAGGAATTCTGTACCTGTTTCTAAGCTAGGAACAATTCTTCAAAATACCCACTTTCCTTTCCATCCTACATCATTTCAAGCCTACTCTTTTCCTTTTCCAACCTTTTCCCACTGACTTCATGTGCCCTTTTGCCCCCTCCCCCAGCCTCAATATCTACCCCTAGCAAGCTCGGCAGGTTGGTAAGTCTTGGTCAGAGCTGGAAGGAGAAAGCAGGATAACCGTTCTGAGTCTACCACACACGTGCGGCCCATTTATAAGCCCCGACCCGCTTTGCCCTGAATCCTTCCAAATGCTCTGTGTTTCTGCTTCTGGCACTTTCAGTAGTGCAGTCTCTAACTGCAATGAGTTTTTATCACCTTGAGAAGGATCACAGCAGCTTCCGGCCCTAAGGTCTCATTCTTACACCCCTGGGAGAAATGAAATCCATTGGAAATTAGTCATCTCTCTAATTTGGGTCTCCTCCTCTGCCTTCCATCAATACTTGTTGCTGGACACCATCTCCAGTGAGGGAGGGTCCTTCTTACATTCAGTGGCTAAACATGGGGTCACTATTAAGAGTAACAGTAGTGTCAGAAAACTTTCTTTATGAGAGCTTTAACTTCTCCATTTCAAAAAATTTGTGATACCTAATTTAGAGATTGACAAAAAACACCTTCCAATAAAGTGTGTGGTGTGTTATTAAACTGACTTTTTTCCTAAGAGAATAAATCTGATGAAGACCTCATCATTATACTTGGAGGGAGATTCATGTTTTCTCTAGAAGTAACATGACTTTATCCTCTCTGTTGGATTGGGAACCCAGCTGTTCACTTTGCCAGATCCCCTGCTTGCCATTTCCAAGAATCTCTGGTTATAGCCATCCTCTCTGCCGACCACCTTGACATACCTGACCACCTTGACATACCTGCAGCCAAGGCATAGAGTTCCTCCTCTCCCAGTCCCTTTCCATGAGATGCCTACAGCCCCTCACACCCTGACTCGTCCCACCCCTGTCTTGTCTGATAGACAGGTGAATGGTTAGGGACAGGATCAATGCCTGTGTGTCCAGATCCACTTGGCTGCTCCCACCCCGCCCTTTTCTCTCTCTACTTATCGCAGCTCCCTAGTTAAATTTTAGTACTTCTTCTCTTGCATTTTCCAAAGAGGATAGTATTTCATCAATTTTAGCTCAAAAAAAGTGAGAGCCCCACTGCCCCACTGACTATGTGAGGTGTGATTTCTCGCCTCCTCATCTTGCTGTGTCCCACACGCCTCTGACATTTTCTCTGGTGACATATATTTAAAGTGGCCTTTACATTTGGTGCCCAGGTTTATAAGAAGTGCCAGTCCACAGGTTTGTTTGTTTGCAGAGAGTAATTATTAGCCTGACTGTTACGAAGTACCCCTGGTCCCCAGTCAAATCTCGCCTCTCCCCGTGGCGAGGGGAGGTGGGAC
Source organism: Tapirus indicus (assembly GCA_031878705.1). Taxonomy (NCBI): domain Eukaryota; kingdom Metazoa; phylum Chordata; class Mammalia; order Perissodactyla; family Tapiridae; genus Tapirus; species Tapirus indicus. The sequence goes on along the minus strand of CM062924.1, from coordinate 81,375,845 downwards.
CACACAGCCATTCCTTTGCCCAGTGCTGACACAGACCAACGCCCCAATCCCTGAGGCAGCAAAGAGACCTGGGGAAACTGGGATGAGCAGCATCTGAGACCAGTATGTCTGAGTACGCAACTGGCACTGTTCTAAGCACTTTATAGGTACCACCGATTTAATCCTTACAACACTCCTGCTGTTGGGCACTAATTGTATGCCTATTTTATAGATGGAAAAAAAATTGAGGCACAAATAAGTTGATAAACTCACACAGCCAGGAAATGGTAGTGCCAGGAAACAGGCCGGGCCCTCTGTCTCTAGAAGCCAGGCTCTAACTTACAGTAGATTAATTGACGTATGTAGAAAGATGATTTATCAAAAAGAACGCTGGGAAGCCCAACAAGTCTAGGCAAAGGACATGAGAAAGTTCACTGAAAACAGTACCGGTCGTCCTCACACGTGTGAAATGATGCAGTGAGAACCACACAGAAATACCACCTCTCATTTGTCGTACTCCAAAAATCCTGAAGGTTAGTAGTACACGCTGCTGACAAGACTGCTGGGGACACAGGTTGTCTCACAGATTGTGAATGGACATGAAGGACAGTAAAGCCCTCATGGAAAGAATTCCACCAACAGTCATCAAAACTACAAAGGCATTTACACCCTAAACCAATACCTGTTCTGAGGCTCTATCCCATACATACACTTTCACAAGTCTAACACACACACACACACACACACACACACACACACACACACGGTAGTTTGAGTGCATTGTAATAGCAAAAAATTGACATAGAAATTAACTCACATATCTGTGACTAGGGCATTAGTAAACATGGGTGGATAAACAAAATATAAGTACATTGTAGGAATCAGGATAAAGAGGTGCAGAGAGTAAAGATGGGAGTCACACTTTTTTGTGTATACTTTTTAAATTTGATTGTTGTTTGAATCATGGAAATGTGCTAACATTTCAAAAGATTACATTAAATAATTTGAAAGTAGGATACTATGTAGCTCACAGAATCCTGGGGAGCACTGAATACCATTGTAACATCCCTCTTGTTTCCTAGGAAAGGGAAGGACATTTCTCTACGCCCAAATAAATGTTCTCCATTCCAACCCGGCTCTTTCTTCTTCATAAAAAATGAAACAATTGGGGGCAAAAAGTATTTTCTTTTTAAATCTCCCCACTTCACAGCCCTATAATCAAGTTCACGTGTAGTGACATCACTACTGCCCAACGTCTGTATTCCTCCTTGATGTGCCCTGCAGCGAGAAGACTTGTAAATGTGTGTTGTTAGGCTCCTGTGAAATTATAGAAGGCATTGCTCCCCTCCCCCAACAACACTTAAGTGACCATTTTCTGGGAAGTGAAGTCCATAAAAATAGACAATGTTTAATAAAACGATTGAAAATATTGTTAGAGGACACATCAAATTAAGTTGATTTAAAGCCTGCACAACTCTGAAATTTATGACGAGTATGCCATGGGCTCATTGGGATTGTAATTTGGAGAATCCCTATAAAACCTGGACTGGGGCCATCCTTTTCTACTCAAGGCAATTTTTCCTATAAGCGTCCCTGAGTATAATGAGAAATATCTGTGTGTGGGACTTTTTCTCTCCTACCTGGCTGCTGGTGTGTTGGATGCAATGCAGAGCACACTAATTTATACAAAAAGAAAGCAAAGACCCAGATTTTCCTCCTTCACACACTCCCGGAGGGTCAGGGAAGGCCAGAGAAGAGGTTTTTCAGGAAAAACGGCTTCCTTTTGCAGCTCAAAGTACTGAACTTGAAGCCATTATCATAAATATCAATGGCTTTTTACCTGGCATGCTGGTTGAACCTTATTAACCCAAAATATTTTCTGGGCTAGTGACACTGGAGCCTCTAATAACCTTTTAGTCGGCTGCCCTGATACTTAATGTGTTTTAAACATTTTTGGCACAACTGCTTTCCAAAAAGATTTTGCACAATATTTTCAGCCTAAGCTGTCTAAAATATTATAGAACACTTGTTGCCGGGAATAATATTTTCCATGATAAAATACCTGCATCGTTATCACATGTTAAACATTTAAAGATACTTTCGGGCGTGTTTTGTTTTTGAAGGGAATGGCAACGTCAATTCCTGGTGGGTGAGTGGTGAGTACAGGAGATCTGACCCCCGTGGTAAACCGCGTGAATTATTCCACTGGAAGCATCCAATGACACTGCAGTCTGGAGCATTGGGAAGCCACATTTTTTTCTAACGTGCTTTAATTGCTTTTTGCTGGGGCCAGGGATATTTATGGGTTAGGAGATTGCCAAGTTATTTATTAGATGGAGTATCTAGGGATAGACTAATATAAATCACTTAGGCTGGTATTGAATATACCAGACACTCAGTAATTTAAAAAGCTTTAATAAAAATGCTAAAATATGAGACTTGTCTTTGGCTGTAATGAGACTCAGTTATCATGTTTTTATCAGCGATATTCAGTCACAGACCCCTCCTCCTATTCCCAGTGTAAGAAAATGAGGATGCAATCCTTATTTCGAGACTCTCCAGATTTGTTGGAATTGAGAGAGATTTCAAAGATTTGAGGAAAGACTCATGGGAGAATTATATTGAGGCCTAATGGCTGATGTCCTCACACTTGGAAATCTAAGCATGTTCTTTCATGTTAGAAATCTTGTCTTTTGTGGATCTAGCATAGTAGTGAATAAAAAAAGGGTGCATATATGAGATTAAACTTGGCTATGGAAAGCTTACGTGTTGTATCTTCTATATGGTATGGATGACATTACTGTGACTGCTACAGCCAATCCCTGTTCCACAAAGGACTGAGCCGAAACTCATTGACTTTAGAACCACTGGAATCCCTGAGAACCAAGATTGTAGCTTTTACTTTCTTCAGTGAGAATACTGAATTATAGGTGTATGTCATTCTATAGTTTTTAAAGTATACTTATTTTTATGATCTCATTTATTCATAACTAGAACCTTTTTAGGAAAGTTTTGTCATCTCCACGTCACAAAATACTGAAATAGTGGGCCATGGAGAATAAGGGAATTGCCGTTTTCATACAATTATTGAAGGGAAGAGTGAGACCTGAGCTGAGTCCTACCCTCTTCCTTCCCACAGCAGCATTTATCTATAGACAAGATTGTGCACCAGTACCCATTTCTTCAGGATTTTCCGAGTCCCACCTTCCTCTCAAGATGAAGAGTGTCTCTCTGGTCCCAGGGGATTTCTGTCTTCAGTTCTGCCTCAGACCTGGGCCCATGATGACTCCATGTTGAGTGCAGGGCTGAGGTGCAACCACCTACTCTTGGCAGCACAGAACAGCTCAAGAAGAGAAGAGAAGAGGGGGTGTTCGGTCGGCAGGCAGAGAAATTACTGGGGAGAATGCCAAGGCTAATTCCTGATGGATTGTCTGAGGGTGAGGCCATGTCCAAAGAGATGGCCAGCTCAGTTGAGATACCACCCAGGCTGCAAGCTTGCTATTCAGGTGAGCAGAGCACAGCAGGGAAATGCAGCCAACCCTTGTCATCAGAAAGCTCTGGGTGGGGTGTGGATGGCGCAGAGCAGGGCAGGAGCCAATCAATACTCCCAGGTCACCAAGTGCCAGGCTGTCATATAGAGCAAGTCAGGGAGGCTCAGAGAGGTTGGGTGAACTAGCCCCCTGCTGACATGGCCTTCCACAGGGGTGTTCCAGACCAGGACAGAAACCAGTCGTTAGGCAGGGTTACAGGACAAACTTTGAAGAGTCATGGAAGAAGCCAATTCCCCATCCCTCCCCCTTCAAAACAAAACATTTAACATTTGGGACAGAGAGACAGGATGGATACACATAGGTGATATCAGGAACACCTGCTGACAGGCTGTGGGGCAGTGAAGAAAAATCAAGAAGGCCAGGAATTGATGCAGGACTGAGGGTGGGGGTTGGGAAATCCTAAATGTGGGCACATCAAGCTTAATTCTCAGCCCAGGCATCCTACTCCCAACTGCCCCAGCCAGGGCTGGCTTAACTACGGCCGGATGGAGGCTGGAGGCTGGAGGCATCAGCGACTCGGGGAGAGACTGGCGAGCAGGGCCTGGCAAACACTGGGTCAAGATCGTCGCTTCTCAGGCTTCCTCCTTGCATGATATTCCATGTTGCAGGAGAATAAAATGAGAGGTCCAATAATTTGAGGCAGAAAATGAGAAGAGGCTGGTGATTAAGAAGATGCTGGAACATTACCTGCGTTAACTCATTTGGTTTTACCATGTGGGCAGTGAAGCAGGTGTTGTTGGTATTATCTTCTCTTTCAGATAATCAGAGTGAGGGCTACTTCTGCTCCAATCCCCCAGGAATTCACTGTTACCTGCCATGTCTTGTCCGGACTGAAAGCCCGGTGGGCTAGGTGCAGAGACCAGGGCTTTGGAGCAGGCCGACTTGGGTTGCGTTAGGTTGTGGCTTTGCAGTGGCTGAGAGCTTGGGTTCCGAAGGCAGTCAGAGCTGTGCACAAATCTCACCTCTCTTTATGGCTGTGTGACAATAGGTAACTTATTTAACCTCTCTCTGCCTCTACTTCCTCATTCTTACAAGTGAAATAGTAAACTGTCTCATAGGGTTTTTCACAAGGGTGAAATAAATGATGTGTGGCAAATTCCTTATATGGTAACTCCTGATACAAAGTTCTCAAAAAATGAGAGTTGCTGGCAAAAAAACAAAAAATTCTGGAAGTAGAATTAGAGCTATTGACATTTACCATGTGCCAGGCACTATGATAAAACCTTTTTACATTCATTTACCACTTATTCCTCACAAGGACCCTGTGAGTTACCTACGATCACTCCCTGCTTTGCAGTTTGGGAAATGGAGGTCAGAGGCAGTTAGTAACTTTTGCAAGGTCACACTATGAACAATAGGGGAGCCCAGATGTCATGAGCAAAAGACAAAGATGGCTATGACACAGTTAAAGAGGGCGTGTAGAGAAGGGGAGAGGTCTGAAACCAGAGCCCACAGGGACCCGAAACACCAACGGCCCCTGGTGTGAGGGAGAAGCTTGGGTTAAAAGAGGTTATAGGACTTGTCTACCACCTCACAACAAACACTTGACAGAATTGGGACTAGAACTGAAGTGTTGCCTTAACTGCAAAATGAGGAGGTTGGGTGATCCCTAAGGTCTTTTTTAACTTGAAAATTGTGTAATGTAAATTAAACCCTGTGATTCGAAGAACTCTCTGGGGGAGGCAGCAAGTCAGGAGAGGAAGAAACAAAAGGAGCCTCCTAGAGGGAGGGCGTCTCCATGCCCTAGGAAGAGCGGAATGAGACGAGAAGGACTGACTGCATGTACTTTCTCCGATCATGGTCAGTTGCTTGAATTGTGCAAATTAGAAATAGAAAATGCATGTCTAGGTCTATAAATAGTTTCTGTGAAGACAACCACTAGAAACAGCCTCAGCAAAGCTTGAGTGGTTTGTGATGTCACATAGTCCCTGGCATGTATTCATGTATCCGTAATACATAATCATTTGTTCTCATTCCCAACCTTTCCTCTCATCAAAATAGAACCAAGAAGAAACAAGCAACCAGAGTTCAGCAAGTCTAATCTTATGCAGCTTAATAGAAAACCATATCACACCAGGATGTGTAGGGAGTCCAAGTTCACACTCAAGAGTCTATGAAACTGAATAACATGGATGTTGTCCAGACTTCTAAGCATTAGGATGTGACCTCATGCAATTAGGCCTAGTCCCGATCTCTGGCTGCCCCCAATGGATCCTGAGAGGTTGTTTACTGGAAAACTTCTTTGCACTGCCAGTTAAATTCAACACACATTGATTGAGCACCTACTAGATACCAGGCATTGAGAAGCCCTAGGGATACTGAGATGAATAAAAAGTAGTCCTTGATTACAAAGACCACCCAGCCTAGTGGGTGAGAGACACAGAAAACAATAGAACAGTATGAGAAGTGCTTTGACACTTAATCCATATCCTGTCAATCCTCAAGCTTTGTTCATTTTACTTCCTAATATCTCTCACATCTATATCTCTCTGCCCATCTATCCTGCTACCTCGCTTGTCCAAGCTCCCACCACTTCGCTGCTGGACAACCTCCTAGCCAGTCCTCCCAGGTCCAGTTTTGCTCCCTCCAGTATATTCTCATACTACAGACAGCAGTAACCTATTTGCAATGTAAATCTGTCCTGTCTCCAACACTCATTATCATTATCATCATCATCTTCAATGCCCTCCCCCATTTCTTTTATTAAAAAAGACCAAATCTTTAGCATTTCCTCCTATAGTCTTCAGGTTCTGGCTTCCGCCTGTCCACCTTCTGCTTGCAGGATTTTACTCTTTTCACTTCAGCCACAGTCACCCAAGCTAACTCTGATCCCTATCTCTAAGAGCCTTTGCATATGCTGATCCCTCTGCCCAGAACAAACCCCTCACGCAAACCCACTAACCAGGACAGACATCCCATTATGGGCGATCATGGTGCCTTGCACCACTTCATAGCACACCCACAGTGGTAACCACATGATGATTCCTGTGATTACTTGTGAGGGTCTGTGTTCTCCTCTAGACACTAAGCTCCATAAATTACGTGAGAGAGGGACCTTGTCTACTCTTCTAACCCAAGGTAATCCTAGGACATAGTAGGCACTCAATAAATGTCTTAGAATGAATATATTACATCATTATGCACTGGTAGCCATGGAGCATGGACTTATATTCATCTCTAGAACAGGGAGAGCTGATGGGAGGGCAGTATATCTCAATATCAGTTTTCAAGTATGATTAGGACTTGAACCAGTGGATGAGTGGGGAAGAAGGCACGTGGGCAGAAGGTTCAGCACACGTAAAAATGTGGAATTATGAGTGAGCATGGGGTTTGTAGAGCATTGTCAAACAGGCTGACATGGGTAGGGAAGCAAGAGTTGTCTTGAGAAGGGAAGGAGAAACAGTGGGCAAGTAATGAGAGAAGGAGAGTTAAGCAGGTGAATGTTCGGCATTACGCAATCAACTATCAATAAATGAAAACAATATTTTCTGAGAACCCACATGTAGGGGCCTGCCTTCTCTCCTCATAGTATAAGAACTTCTGGTTCTACCTCTCAACAGCTGACAGGCCATGATTTTTTAAATAACATCTTTATGGGGATATGTCTTTATGTATTTGCCTATTCTGGACATTTCATGTAAATGGAAACCATACAATATGTGGCCTTTTGTGTCTGGCTTCTTTCACTTAACGTAATGTTTGCAAGGTCCATCCATATTAGAACATACATCTGTACCACATTCCTTTTTGTAGATGAATAAGATTCCATTGCATGGATACACTATATTTTGTTTGTCTATTCAGCTGTTGATGGGCATTTGGGTTGTTTCCACTTTTTTTCTGTTATAAATAATGCTGTTATGAATATTCATGTATAAGTTGTCGTGTGGACATACGTTTTTATTCTTCTTGGGTATATACCTAGGAGTTGAATTGCTGAGTCATAGGAACTGCCAGACCGTCTTCTAAGGCGGCTGCACAATTTTACAATTCCCCCAGCAATGTATGAGGGCTCTAACCTCTCCACGTCCTCGCCAACTCTTGCTACCTGTCTTTTTGATTATAGCCATCCTAGTGGATGGGAAATGGGATCCCATTGTGGTTTTGATTTGCATTTTCCGAAGGAATAGTGATACTAAACACCCTTTCATGCGCATACCGGCCAGCTGTGTATCTTGTTTGGAGAAACATCTATTCAAATCCCTTGCATATTTTTAATTAGGTCATTTGTATTTTATTGTTGAGTTGTATGTGTTTTTATATATTTTGGGTACTAGTCCCTTATCAGATATGTTATTTGTAAAAATTTTCTCCCATTCTGTGAGTTTTCTTTCGCACTTTCTCAATAGTGCCCTTTGAAGCACAAACTTTGCTTCAATGTTAAAGGAACTGAGATTTAGAAAATGAGAAATTAGGCACAAATTAAGCCATTTATTGATTCTAAATAGCATGAATAATTTAAAAAATGAATATACAAAAGTGAATAATAACAACTAACATTTATTAAGTACTTACTTATTTCCGGGCATTGTACCAGTGTGCTATATACTTAATTCTTACAACTACCTAGAGAGATAAATTTTGTCATCATCATTTTACAGATGAAGAACCAGGGGCTTATAAGGGTTAAGCCAAAGTTGTCCAAGGATACACTGGACTCCAGAACCTAAGCTATGGTACACAGCCTTCTCATGTGCTGTCCAACCATACCACATCAACTTTATGTAGAGTGGGGCTGATATGTCCAGAATCACACATTTCAATCCCCAATTACCTTTACACAAAGAAATGTTTCACCTTTGGAAAATCCTTTTCTAACTCAGGTTTGCTCTCTCACAAGTGTACAGTAAATATATAACACAGTGTGGATAGTAGGCATTTATTCAGCCAACAGATTTTTATTAATCAATGATTATGTTCAAAACCAAGCAGAGTTCAATACACTGGGAGTGCAGTGGTTTCTAAAGCCTATCGTTTAGGGCCAGAGAGACTTTAAACAAATAGTCATACAGATGAATATAAAGGCACAAAACTATATAAGAACCAGTGAGGAAAATTTGAAGATTGAAGAGAGCTTGTAACAAGAGGACCTGAATTAGATGGGGTGGGGGGAACCGAGGTCGTTCACAAAGCCTTCTCTGAGGAAGTAACATTAAAAGCGAGCCCAGAGGAAAAAACATATGTAAGAATAAGCTTGAGAGTATTTCAGGGAGAGGAAAGGGCAAATGTCAAATCTCTGGGAAGGAAAACACTCGGCAGGTCATGTTACCCACTTCAAAACCTATGTATTCATACATTACCTTTGTGGGGAAAGGATGTCACTTCATGGCAGGTTTTGTGTTATATAATAGGAATACAAGGATAAATAGAGCAGATCCCTTCATGGAATAGCTCAGTTGCAAAGACAAATGGTATGATAAAGACATAAACTAGAATGCCTTGGGAACAGAAGAGAGAGCAACTGAGGCATCATAAAGGAGCTCATATTCGAGCTGACTGTTGAAGGATGAGTGGATCATATGGCACAGAAGTGGGAAAGTGTTTTCCAAGCAGAAGAAATAGTGTGTGTAAAGGCACAGAGGTGAGAGAATGATGTAGCCCCAGATACGTGGGGCTACTTGTTAGAGAAGGGGCTAGGAGTTAGGCTACAGCAAGACTGTGAATGGTTTTGTAAATCCTGCTGAGAAGTTTGGACTTTACAGTCTTAGCCAGGGGCAGGTGTTAGGGGTGTTAGGTAGAAGCAAGGTATTTAAGAGGTAACTGTGGTAGGTGTCTGGGGTTTGAATTATAAAGTGGTGGCAGGTTGAGAAATGAAGAAACTTTTGTAATATCCAAGCGAGAGATGATGAGCTCCTTAACTAAACCAATGGCAGTGAGATTGGAGAAGGGCCAGGTTTAAGATGTGATGGGATGTTTAAGAGCAGCTGGCCATGCTGAGGGTGGAGAGAATGTGTAAACACCTTATGGTAACCCAGAGCCCAACGATACCTCTGGAAGTCTACCTCTTCCTTGAGATACTTGATTGCAATCTGATAAAATATTGTTTATCTGTCTTACTCTCTGTGTATGTATGTATACAGAGAGAGAGACAGACAATATTCTGTCTAGGCCTATATCTATGTTTATATCTATCTATCTATCCATTTACCTATCAGTCTGTCTAAAATGACCACAATTTGAAGTTTTTGTAGTTGTACATTGACAATCTGCACAGTCGTGTGCAGGCCCTGTTGTGACCCACCACCAGCAGTGACATAAGATACATGCACTACCAGCAGGGGAAGGGCCCAGTGTCTGCAGATGTGACTGAAAACACACTGTGCTATTTGTCCTTTACTTAGACTCCTGTGGGTCCTATCATTTTCTTTGAGTAATTTTGGCATTTCAGGTAAGATTATTATATGTTTTTTGTGTTTATCTGTATATTCATAAACACTAGCTATATATATATATACATATACACATTTTCTGAATGTATATATGAATAAATGTATGTATGAATATATACAATATATATGAATATATATACTCATTTGCCATGGAGAAGTGTCTGCAAATTGAATGGAGTTCTCCTGTCAAAATATGTGAAAGCATTTAAAGTAATTTCCAAGAACACCTTTCTTCAAAAAGTTATCATGGGGACAAGGGGACGGTCATAATTCTATTGCCAAATTCAGTTCAGATTTAAAATTAAAAGTATTGAGTACCTCCCTTGGCAAGCACATGGCCCTGGAGAAACGAGGGTGACTAAGGTAGACCCTACCGCAGTGGCGTGCAGGGTGCGGGACTGGAATGAGATGGTCTGTACATTGCGGTAATTGCTGTGAGGGGAGACACGCTGGGAAGGCATTCAAAGCAGAGGAAACAGAATATGCAAATATAAATGTTGTGCTTGGAGCATTGATAAGAGGTGAAACAAAGAGGCAGCATAATATAATGGAAAGAATTCTCTTATTTACTAATCATGTAATTTTGGGCAATTTACTTAAACCTCCCTGTGCCTCAGTTTCTTCATTTTTAATAGTGAGAATATTTGTTCTATTTATCTCATAATGTGTGAGGAAATCATGAGATAATGCATGTGCAAGCAATTTTAAAACAATCAAGTTAGGGGCCGCCCGGTGGCGCAGCGGTTTAGTTCGCTCTTGGCAGCCCGGGGTTCGCGAGTTCGCATCCCGGGCGCACTGCCTGTCAGCCATGCTGTGGCGGCGTCCCATATAAAGTGGAGGAAGATGGGCACGGATGTTAGCCCAGGGCCAGTCTTCCTCAGCAAAAAGGGGAGGATTAGCAACAGATGTTAGCTCAGGGCTGGTCTTCCTCACAAAAATAAAATAAAATAAAATAAAACAATCAAATTACATGTTAGTAAGTAATACATGCTATTACGTATTAATAATAAGGATATCATAATTGAGGACAAAAAGAACTTTCCTTTCTCCCAATTCATTCTCCATGCTTCCTTTCTTACTGGTGACCCACACCCTTGAAACTGTACTTATCTTTTCTCCTTTGAGAAAATACAGAGGACACTACAGACTTCCAGAGGATGACAGACAGCATTGCCTGGGGCTTGGTGGGAATGTCTGGATTAATGTTCCCAATTCCCCTCCAGGAAGCTCCTTCCTAATGGGTGACATTGACTGAGTGCCTGGGGAAAAAGGAGGTTGTGCTAAACGTCCATGGAATTTCACAAATATCTCTTAATCCAGGACCCCTTAAACTATCAAATGAAACATAAGTTGTGTGGAACTGATGGCTCTGACTGGGGCTATGTTGAGAGATCTCTGCCTGGGCATCATAGCTTGAATGGACTAAATCATCTTCACTAACCCACCATGCCCCCCGCCCCCCACCCCAACCCTGTTGTGTCTACTCAACCACCAGGGAGACTCTTGGGTTTACAGAGAGAGAACTTCAGATGGCCTAACACATCCAGCTAAAGCAGACATTATTCTGAGAATATTTTGGAATGTGCACTGAAGTTGTTGCTTTATACAAGTGAAAAAAGTATTGACATTTCTAAGCCCAGAACTATTTTTTAACAAGCTAGAAAATACTGAAAAACCGGTAGTACAGTTTTCTCAAGAGAATGCAGTGTAGTTTGAATGTACACTATTTTTTCCCAGTGTGTCTTTGGGTAAAATATGTGCAATGAAATTTCAGGCCAAATCCTAATGCAGAAATAATCCAAAATATGGCAGATTTATAAGCTAGGTAAGTTTTATTTATTTGCTAATGTGGATTCCCTTAAGAACTCAAATGTTCTACATGTTACTTATGGCTTCTCCTTGAAAAGACTTACCTCTAAGGTCTCAGCATCATAAAACTCCAGGCTGCATAGAGATCTGAATCAAGCATCAGCCATAATTCTCCTTTGCCACTGACTCAGGGTGGTTTGGAATCTGCTAGCCCTCTACCTGTTTGGTAATTAATAATTCATAATTAACAGGCAGTTTGATTAAATCAGCATAACTGTAGGCTTGGAGCCTCCTCTCTCTGTTGTCCTTCCTTTTATTTTTGAGAATCTGAGAGAAAATTAGGAAGAAAGGTATCTGAAATCCTCCATTGAAAGTTTTGCTTCCCCTTAGTTTTTGGATTTGCTCAATCTGTTCTTTGAATCTTTCTTTTCAAGAGGAATTAAGCACAGGTACCCTTGTCAGCCTTGTGCAGACATTGAGGAAATAGAGATGTATGTCATTCCATCCTTATCCCCAAGCACCTCACTCTCTAGGTAAAGAGACAGGCATAAAACCGTCAGCTGTAATATAACATGCTCAGTCCCTTGCCCGAGGGAGGTTTGGACAAAATATAGCAGGAGAGATGGGTGATTCTCTGTTCAGGATTTGGGGAGAGGTTAGGGAAAACTGCAGAGGGCAGGTGACCTTTGAAGTCCCTTGAAAGATGAGTTGTATCTTCTCAGGGAGGAAATGAAGAGATGAGGAAAAGCAAAGCCATGGAAGTGCTTGTACTTCTGCCTGTTCCAGGGAGAGCCAGGATCCAGTGTCTGCAACGTGCTGTGTTAGTGAGGACTCTCCCCAGAGATGAGGATGTCAGTGGGTTGGGGGTCAGACTGCAGAAGGCTTAGGTCATGCAAAAGAGTCTCAGTGTTAAGCCCGGTGGACCATGGTGAGCTATAAGAGTAAGTAGGGGGTAGTGTCATTACATTATCGCCTGAAAGGATCAGTCTTTTTTCTGGCCACATGGAAGGGACAGGTTGCAGAGATCCAGAATTGGAAAGAGACCAGGTGGGAGGTTCCAGGTGGGAGGGTCTTGCAGTGGTCCATGGACAATGGCGATGAGAAGTGAGAGTTGAGAAGGAATCTAGATATTTTCCAACACTGAGCTTAGGATTGAATTAAGAATCAGGCTTGGAAGTGGGACAAAGTAGACAGCAAGACCAGGGGTCATGTCAGCCTCTGCGATACTAAAGGTAAATGGACTTGGACCCAGCCCATGAGAGGACACAGTTTATTGTGAAAGATGCTATTGTTGCTGTTGTCATCCTTATCACTGTTGTCATTTGGTAGCTGACATTTATTGAGGCTTCCTGTGTATCCGGCACCCTGCTAAGCCACTGTTTTATTTAAACCTCACAGGATGAGGAGTTTAGCTGCTACTCATCTGTGTTTCACAGATGAGGAAACCAAAGCTTGAAGGGGTGAAGGCAGTTTACCTTTCCCCAGATCATTCAGCAGGTGAGGAGCTGAGCTCCAGAGCCCTGCTCCTAACCGCTAGGATACAATGCCATTAAAAATATGTGTTACAATCTTATAGTAATAATAGTAGCAGGGACAGTATATTGCCGCTGGGGTCTAGGGGAGAAAGCAACTAACTCAACTGCTTGAGTCAGAGGAAATTTCACTGGGTTGTTAAGGATATGTTTTAAGAAATGAGCAGGAATTTTCAGGTAAAGAAATGTGAAAGAAAAGAATTCTAGGATGGAACAAGCTGTGTGAAGTCAAAGAATTTGAAAGGGTCTGGAATACTCAGAAAATGGTAACTAACTCAGTGTGGTTGGCTTTGTGAGTGAGTTATTGCACCAAAAGGCTTAATGGGGCCACTCATGGTTATGTGTTTAAGCCAGCAATTCTACTAAAAGGAATGAGTGTGCGGACAGAGAGGAACTCTTGAACACTTTGTAGGGATTTTCCCTTTCGTTTTGCCTTTCAATCAACAAGCACTAATACCTGTCTCTTCAGTTCCTCTGCTTCCTTCTCCCCACACACCTGCCTCCTGCTACAGACATGCTACAGAGCAGCTTCCACCAGGAGTGCACTGTAAACATTGTGTTATTGGTCACCTCCTTGCCAAATCAAGCAATCTGAAAATTATCATTGAGAATAGTATTCATCATAAGAATGTGCTCTACGAATATTTACAGGACAACACCTCCTTTTGAGTGCAAAGAACCATTCTCATGTATTTCTTCTCCCCTCTGTTTCTTTCTAGTTCCTCCCCAGATCATGAATATCTCCTCAGATGTCACTGTGAATGAGGGAAGCAGCGTGACCCTGCTGTGTCTTGCTATTGGCAGACCAGAGCCAACTGTGACATGGAGACACCTGTCTGTCAAGGGTAAGGCATTTACCTGTAGGAAGTTTTCAGAGTTAGTATATTGAAGACTTGGTTCTAATTCACAACAGAATGTCAGGAATCAGAAAACAATGCTGTATTGTAACACAGTGACCTAAAAGCAAAGGCCACATGTATCAGTCGCTGAGTATTCCATTCCAAAAGAAGAATTTGTAGAGAAAATTTACTGAATTATGTTCTCAGTCCTTTTTATGACCTTAGAAGACCTTTGTTTTTTCAACTATGAAGAACAGAGGTGCCATAAGAATAACTTTCAACAAAGATACTAATTTCTCAAGGTGGAGATGTGTGGGTCAGTGGTGGTTTGTCCTTTCTTGAAGTAGAGTGCTAGAATACTAGAATGTCCTTTGAAAACTTTGGTGTTACTGTGCATCCAGGAGAAAAAGCATCTCCTTGCTCAGCACTTTCAGGGCATTTACCCAGAAACACATCATTTTGACCAGTACATAAATAGTCCTTCTTGAGCAGAAGAAGAATGATAGAAATGGTTAAGTGCACCTGGCCATGCCTGCATTGGGCACTAAATTGTTGGTATTAAAACATTAGCTTTGATCATCTCCAGCTTAATAAGAAGGGAGCCAAAAGGATAATTGCCTTATCTCCTTGGAACTAAAACTTACTCCAAGTTGAACTTGAAGAGATGGGCAGAGCCACTTGATATATTTACACTGTTACTAGAAACTATGATTAATTCTAGAAATTATACAAGAAATAAGTACTCCCTCAGGCATTAGAAAATCCAAACATGAAACTCAGTGATAGGAAAATGTGTGGAGTATGCCTGTGTGTGATGTAAAAATAATGTAGATCTAGAGGAAAACAGAAATAAATCTTGGTAAACTTGAGACAGACAAAGATTTGCTAGGACACAAAAAGCTCTAACCGTAACAGAAATATAACTGGTAAATTTGGCTTTGTATTATTTTTCTATGGCTGCTGAAACAAAGCACCACAAACTGCATGGCTTAAACAACAGAAGTGCATTTTCTCCAGTTCTGGAGGCTAGATGCTTCGACGAAGGTATAGGCAGGGTTGGTTCCTTCTGAGGCTATGAAGGAGAATCTGTTCCGTGCCTGCCCCCTAGCTTCTGGATGTTTGCTGGTCATCCTTAGTGTTTCTCGGCTTGTAGATGCGTCACCCTGATCTCTGCCTCATCTTCACATGGCCTTCTCCCTGTGTGCATCTGTGTCAAATTTTCCATTTATATAAGGATACCAAACACATTGGTTTAGGGCCCACACTAATGACCTCATCTTAACCTAATTACCTCCCTAAAGACCCCTGTTTCCAAATAAGGTGACATTCTGAGGCATTGGGCGTTAGGACTTCAAAGTGTCTTTTTTGGAGGGGATGTAATTCAACCCATAACAAGCTTCATCAAAATTAAAAGCACCATTAAGAATAAATTAAAAAGATAATACTTGCCACAATCATATCTGATAAAGAATTTATGTTTGGGCTATATGAAGAATTCTTACAACATAATTCTAACAACCCACCTTGAAATGAACAAAAAATGTGAACAGACAATTCACAAAAGAAGACATATGAATAGAAAATGAGCTCATGAAAATATGCTCAACATCCTTATCATAGAAATGAAGATAAACTGTAATGAGATACTACTACACAACTACTAGAATCATAACAATTGAAAACACTGACAATATCAAGTGTTGGTGAGGATATGGAGCAACAGAAACTCTTATACATTACCTCTGGCACTTCAAAATGGTATAAGCACTATGCAGAACAGTTTGGCACTTAAAGTTAAACATACACGTAGCATATGACCCAGCAATTCCACTCCTAGATATTTACCAAAGATAAATGAAAACATGTGTCCACAAATATACATAGTACACAAATGTTTCTAGAGGCTTCATTTATAATAGCCTCAAACTAGAAACAACCCAAATAACCATCAAAATGTAAATGGGTAAATTGTGATATATTCAGACAGATAGTTCTCAGCAATTAAAAGGAATAAACCACTGACACCTGAAACAAAATAGATGTGTCTGAAAAACATTATGCTGAGTAAAAAAAAAAAGACACAAAAAAATACATACTCTATGATTTTTGTAGGGGAGGAAGAATATTCCTCTACTCTCTGGGTTCTTCTGGCTGGTCTAAGAATTAAATTGACATGAGACAGAATAACAAGAGAAAATCAAGCAAAATGTACTAACATGTATATGAGGGAGAGACCCAGGACAACTGAGGAACCCTCCAGAATGGCTGAAGCCACCACCTTAAACACCATCTTCAGCTGAAGACAGAAGAGGATGTTGGGGGTAGTGGTTTGGAACTTCAGAGGGGAGAAAGGCAATTCACACAGAGAAGGAAAAGTAAATGTTTGGTAAACAAATGTTTGCTGGCCATCTATATATAGGCAGTGTGACCCTAGAGAGAAGTTTGATGAAAATGGGCCTAGCAAGGTTCCTCCCAGCCTAACACACCTAGAGTTATCTATGGTGATAGCTCCTGCCCAGGACAGGTCTTCTATTTAAAAACTTTGGGGGGCAGTTAGGGGAAAGGTCAAAATTTCTTTCTGAGTCTTTTGTTCTTGGAAATTATCAAGCCAAAGAGACACAATTTGGAGTGACAAATTCTGATCCCCCACAATTTCATTTATATGAAATTCTAGAACAGGCAAAACTAATCTACAGTGACTGAAATCAAGTCAGTGGTTAACTGGGGTAGGGATTTTTGGAAACTTGACTTCAAAGGGGCACAGAGAATTTTTTGGGGTGATGGGCATGTATTATATTTTGAGTGGGGTGGTGGTTACGTTGCTGTTTAAGTTAGTCAAAATAATCAAACTGTGCACTAAAAATAGGTGCATTTACTGTATATAAATTAAATCTCAGTAAAATTTGAAAAATATACATACAGAGATTTAGAAAATAATGACCTGAAATTTTCCCCCTAATTTGAATTAATCATGTGAGCAGCACTTACTAAATAAGAGACTGTTTGTTACTAGGAGCATCATTTAAGCTTTCACTGTCTCATTTCCTCCATGTAAATTGAGAATACATATTTCAGCCACTGCCTCGTAATAGGGAAAGATAAGGCTAATAAATCTGCTGAACATTCTTTGTATAAAGACCTCAGATATTGAAACCCAAAATGTCAATATTATAAAGTAATATTAAGATGAATATTAAAATACACATAAGGGATATCACAAAGCTCAACTTTAATATAAACACAGCAATCGCTTGTGTTCCCCAAGACATAAGCCCCATGGGAATTTTGCTTAAAGTCAGGGAGAATTTTGGATTTATATTATATACAAAAAAAAGTTTAACCATCAGACCAATTTCTATGTATTTGGTAAAGTTAGATGGCTTTATAAATGCTTGAAATCCCAGAATGCTTTTATTTGATCCTAAATACACAGTTCTCTAAGCCTAGAAATCTTTTGAAAGGCATTTCGACATGGTGGAAGTGTTTTGAAGCAATTCTTTGAAATGGTACATTGGTAAGATTTCCCTCTTAAAATAGGGGAGATTCATCCATATTCCCAGTCTTTTATATGACATGCTAGTTGGCAATTCAGCCTCAAAAAAGCCCAGATGATCCTAAATTTAAATTATCCCTCCTCCGTAAATTTCCCAGGCTGTGCTCTACTTTCAAGTTGGCTTTTGTTTTTTCACAGCGCTGGCCTTCACTCTGCTGTCTTTCATTTCCCCTATTGTCTTTTCCCCCTCTCTCAATGGCATTTAAACATTTAAACTCAAAGCATTGTTTCCCAAGTTTGAAAACCTAGAGAGTTGGCAAGTTTGAAATTTGCATCTGCAGGGTGACTACCAGTATTTATTTTTAGAAGGCTATTCCTTCTCACTTGAAGTTGAGGAGGCTTTGGGAAGTTGTTTTGAAGGTTTAAAAGAGCAGCCAATAAAATTTGAACATCAATATCGCATTTTTAGAACAATTTACTTGTTAGTTCAGCATGCAAGAATAAGAAAAAAGTTGCAATAACATTTCCTTTGAAATTCCAATAGGATTACATTGGAGAACCTAGCTCACTGGACAGCTGTGTTCCAAAAATCCTAATACAATATTTGAAATCTATTCTTTAAATTTGGTGATCTATACAACAGAAATAAATAAATAAGCTTTCATTTAGAAAAAAATAATATTTTAATGAGCAGATTATTAAAGATTAAGAATAGTGGTAATGCTTTTGGTTTAAAATGACAGACTAAGAACATGCCACCAATCTCTAGAAATTATAGAAAAGAGGGAAAGACAAATGATCCAGTAAACCTATTATCACACTAGAGAATAATAATAGTAAGCTTTTGTGGATCAGAAACTATGAGGAATCTCTGAAATATAAAAAAAATAAATAGATGTAATGAGGGAAAAAACTGCCACTCAGAATACAGGAATATGATATACCTGAAATGATAGATAGTTGAAAAGGGAAGGGTTTTAGGTCATGGTGCACTGGTAAATGTTTAAAACTGATTGGGGCTGAGGGGAGGGAAGGGAGGAAAGTCCTGGTAGCATTTGCCGATTTCGTGGTGTTAATATTCCCATCGTTGCCACTTTGCTGGGAGCCCCATTGAAATCACTTTGGTTTTTTTGCTCATTTTCTCTTAAAAACAAACAAACAGACCCAAAACAAGAACTTCTTATGACAGTAGGGTGAAAGTTTTGAAAAAATCACCAAGATTCCAGATGTGGATCTAAAGACTCCCCAATATTTCTGATCTCCAGACTAGATATGCAGCTGGAAACCTCTTGACTTTCAATTTCCTTTGCAATGTTGACAAATGTGCCAGGATTCTCAAAAACTAGGCATTCCCAGAGGACATCTACCTCACTTCTGAGGAAAGCTGGAGATTTTTACAGAATTGTGATTTTTAAGTATTGTGAACATCTCAAAGAAAAGTGCTATGGAAACATACATTTGAGGAAACATACGTTGCAATTGACATGCAAACCGCTGAGCATTTGACCATGTATTTTTTCTTTAGCTTTAGATGTAAAAAGTTATATTTAATTTATTTTCAGTAGCAGATAATGGGCTTTTTAAAAAACATATATTCATATGGATTTGCTAGAGAATATAGCACTTTAACAGCCTTCACACACATGGAAATCGGTACTGAGTAACGTACAGCATAGGAACTTAGGAACTAGGATAGTGGTGAAATCACGTGCCACTGCCTCAAAGAGTTTTCCACTGAAAACAGTGGGAAAGTCCCAAAACAGGCAGGCAAAGTTGACTTGCAAGAGGCCAGTGTGTTTGGAATACATTGTGAAACAGGTGGCTTCCAGGAATGATTTTCTTTTCCCTTCCTGAAGGACGGGAGGAGGGGGCACTGGGCCAGTGTTCATTAGGAGGCTCATGAATGTAAAAACATGATTAATGTAGAAACAAAGTTGCAAAGATGGGCGTGGCAGAGGAGACAGTATAGGCTGTTGTGTTCTAAGGAGGGTTGTCTTTCCCTCTTATGGTGCCGTAGGAATCCACCATAATGCCTATCACACCTGGCCCCATTTCTAGTGACATATTTGGAAAGGCCAGATGTTTGGGGAAAATAATAAAGTCTTCTTTTTTGTTTCCTCTCCATGGAGATTTTAAGATGACAGCTATTCACCTGTGAGTGAGTTGCTGCTACAATCTACTCATATACAGTAATACCTCAGGGACCAAGGGAATAAGTTATTTCACAGAAGTGAATTTTCCAGTTAACCGAAGCTGACGAGTCTTTTTTAATGGAAGCTTTTAAAAATGTATTATGTTCTCCTCTGTTTCCTTGAGTACAGTGAATGCCATTTAGCCTCGTCTTTATAATGTAATGTCAACATCATACATATTAATTGTTTGTATCTCAGCATTTGGGGACTGGGATAACCAGCAATATGGCCCTAAAATACTGTTTAAGTTTTTATGCCTGTTTTTTATAGTTCCTCTATTTTTCCCTCCTTCTCTCCAATCAAACTATTAATTGTCAATTCTTCCTAAAGTCAGTGTACCTGCCTTTTAGCAGCCACATGTCTTCTGATTATTTGCTTCTAATTTGTTAGCTAGAGTAGCCAGGCTGATTAGTACTGAATAAGAACCTAGTGGTGGGAGAGAACCTTCTCTGAGGAAAGGGCATGAGCTTTCATGAATGTGATAAATGGCACTGATGGTAGCTGCTCTGGGGAAAAGAATGTTTGGCTTTGTTCTAGATATATGAGGTTGCCCAGATGAGTGAATTCCATGTAAGCTAAGGGAGCTAATACTGGCAAAGTCATTATCCACAGTTCTGACCAGCCTTAGCCATTCTTTCCATCTTCTGTCACTCTGCTAGATGTTGAGGTCACAAAGTGTACTGATCCAAGACTGTTTTTACTACAGCCCTTATTTTTCATGCTAGAAATTCCTGAGAAGAAAGTCTTAAAAGAAATTACCAAGTCCTTAACATTCCAAGTAAAAGAAGCACTGACCTGCCCTCAGGTGTAGGTGTCAATTCCCTTTGGCTGGTGGTGTTACCACATAGACAGAGCGTGGACTTCAGACTCCCATAGACTGAAGATTGAAGTCTGGTCTGAGCAGTTAACAATATGAGTGACCTTAGGAAAACCACTTCATCTCTCTGATCCTCAGTCTCCTAGACTGCAAATGGGACTATTTGTGCAAATTTCATCAAATTATTTTAAGAATCAAAAGAGAAAATGAATGGAAGGCATGTAAGTGTGCTGAACACATATAAGGTGCCCAACAGTTTTATTCTAAATTGCTGTTCTGCCATGTTTTTATTTAAATTCCTTCTCAGAATCTTTGTAGCTTACAAGTAACCTGGAAACTGGTTATGATGATATTATGATGAGTGCTTATTGCATGTCAAGCCCTGTCTTACACTTTACCTGTTTTAACTCATTTAATGCCCCAGCAACGCTGAGAGAAAAGTACTAATATTTATTATTATGCCTCTATTATTGTTTATTATTATGCCTCTTCCTACCTCTGTCTTTCTCTCTTATTCCTTGACAGTTTGAGGTCATTCATTAATGATTCAGCATCTCTCTGGTCCACCTAAAAATTTGGAATGACATAACAGTTTTATTTGTAATAGCTAAACTTGGAAATAACCCAAATGTCCTTCAATGGGTGAATGGTTAAACTATGGTACAGCCACACCATGAAATGCTATTTAGCAATACAAAGAAATGAACTTAAAGTACACTCAAAGACTTAGATGGGAGTGATGTCAGCATCATGGCAGAGTGAGATTCCCTCTTTGAATCTATGCCCCCTACGACACAACGAAAACATCATTCGCATCCCAACAGAGCTCAATCAAACACTACAAAGGACTTCTAAGAAACCCCTGCTGCCATACATCGGGCGGTGGAGGCGTGGGAAGCCCAAAAGGACACGAGGAGAGGTAAGAAGTTTTACTCCCCCTCCCCAATCTATCAGCAAAGACAGCGTGGCTCACAGACAGAGAGGGGAGGGGCGGCCCACAGCGGGGAAAACTATCGCCAGCCAGGTGCTCTCACAGACTGTCGCGAGATCCCCACTGGGAAGCGATGACAGACTGTTTAGCGGGTGTAGCAAACACCCTAAGAGAGCAAGAAAGGAAACCCCCGGGTCGAGCAGGAGAAAGAGAGGACCCCTCCCCCCACACACCCCGGGTTTCAGCATAATCCCTCCAGGGGCTGCAGCAGGCTCACAGCATACCGCTCGCCATCTCCATCCAGTGGCAGCAGGGGGAAACTTCAGGACCAACTTTATCATGAGGGGAAAAAATAAGGCTGTCCCTGTCGGATCCTTGCGACAATTTGTCAGGGCTACAGACCAAAAGGAAAATGACAAACACCCAGAAACCAACCCTGAAGGCACAGAATTTGATAACCTGAATGACAGAGAATTCAAAATAGCTATCATAAACAAACTCAACAAAATACAAGAGAACACACAGAAACAAATCAACGAATTCAGGGATTTTGTCACAAAAGAGATTGAAACCATAAAGAAAAACCAATCAGAATTATTGGAGATGAAAAACAAAATCAACGAGATAGTGGAAAAAATGGAGTCTGAACTGACAATATGAAGGAACGAATTAGCACTATTGAGGATAGCCACGCAGAAATGCTCCAGATAGAGGAGGAGAGAGAGCTAAGCCTAAAAAGAAATGAAGAAATTCTTCAAGAAATATCAGACTCAATGAGGAAAAGCAACATAAGGATAATAGGTATTCCAGAAGGAGGAGAAAGAGAAAAAGGAGCAGAGAGTTTGTTCAAAGAAATAATAGCTGAGAACTTCCCCAACCTAGGGAATGAGAGGGAAATAACAGCGAATGAAATCAATAGATCACCTAAATATATAAACAGGAATAAAAAATCATCTCACCACATAGTAGCAAACTTGAAAAATACCCGTGACAAGGAAATAATATTAAGGGCAGCTAAACAAAAAAACAAAATAACATACAAAGGAAACCCCATCAGGCTCTCAGCTGATTTCTCGACAGAAACTCTACAGGCTAGGAGAGACTGGAATGATATATTCAAAATCATGAAAGACAAAAACCTTCAGCCAAGAATACTTTATCCAGCAAAAATATCCTTCAAATACGATGGAGAAATAATAACTCTCCCTGATAAACAAAAGCTAAGAGAGTTCATCACCACAAGACCCCCAGTACAAGAAATGCTCAAGAAGGCCCTTAGGCCTGAAAAAAAAACAAATCAGAAAGGGAATACAAACATTTCAGCAAGGAGAAAAGCAAGGAGACTAGACCAGAACAAACTACAGTTGGATAACATCAAAAATTAATTCAAGCTCATCACTGGAAACATACATTCATGACACAATCTGGAATAAAGAGATAACAAGGAGGGGAAGAGGTAAGGGATTGAATTGACCCAGCCTCAGGAAAAAGGAGGCATCTGAAAATGTACTTTCTTATCCAGGAGATCACTTATATAAACCTCACAGTAACCACTAAACAAATAACCAGATGAGAACCACACATGACAAATAAAGAGAAAACCAAGAGAATGAGCATGCAGAAATACCAAATTGAATTTGCAGTCTGAAACACAAGGGACAAGAAATGAAGGAAATGCAAAAGAACCAGAAAATGAGCAATAAAATAGCAACATTAAACCCTCATATATCAATAATCACTCTAAATGTAAATGGATTGAATTCTCCAATCAAAAGGCACAGAGTGGCAGGATGGATTAAAAACCAAGATCCAACAATCTGCTGCCTCCAGGAAACACATCTCAGCTCTAAAGACAAACACAGACTCAAATAAAAGGATGAAAAACAATACTCCAAGCTAATGGCAAACAAAAGAAAGCAGGAGTAGCCATACTTATATCAGACAAAGTAGATTTCAAGATAAAAAAGGTAATGAGAGAGAATGAAGGATATATAATGATAAAAGGGACACTTCACCAAGAAGACATAACACTTATAAATATCTATGCACCCAACACAGGAGCACCAAAGTACATAAAACAACTGCTAAAAAACCTTAAAGGAGATATTAACAATAACACAATAATAGTAGGGGATCTTAACACCCCCCTTACATCAATGGATAAATCATCCAGACAAAAAGTCAATAAGGAAATTATGGACTTAAACGAAAAACTAGACGCAATGAACTTAATAGATATATACAGAGCACTCCACCCAAAAAAAGCAGAGTACACATTCTTCTCAAGTGCACAAGGAACATTCTCAAGGATTGACCATATATTAGGAAACAAGGCAAACCTCTATAAATTTAAGAAGATTGAAATCATTTACAAGCATCTTTTCTGATCATAATGCTGTGAAACTAGAAATCAACTGCAAGGAAAAAACTAGGAAAGGGACAAAGATGTGGAGGCTAAACAACATGCTACTGAACAACCAATGGGTCGTTGATGAAATTAAAGGAGAAATCAAAAGCTATCTGGAGAGAGATGAAAAGGAAAATACCCCATACCAACTCATGTGGGATGCAGCAAAAGCGGTCCTGAGAGGGAAATTCGTAGCAATACAAGCTCACCTTAACAACAAGAAAAATCCCAAATAAATAACCTTAAATTGCACCTAACAGAATTAGAAAAAGAAGAACAGACAAAGCCCCAAATCAGCAGAAGGAGGGAAATAATAAAAATCAGAGCAGAAATAAATGAAATTGAAACCAAAAAAACAGTAGAAAGGATCAATGAAACAAAGAGCTGGTTCTTTGAGAAGATAAATAAAATTGACAAACCCTTAGCTAGACTCACTAAGAAAAAAAGGGAGAAGACTCAAATAAATAAAATTAGAAATGAAAGAGGAGAAATTACAACAGACGCCACAGAAATACAAGGGATTATTAGGGAATACTATGAAAAACTTTACGCCAACAAATTGGACAACCTAAAGGAAATGGACAAAATCTTGGAAGCATACAAGCTCCCAAAACTGAATCAAGAAGAAATAGAGAATCTGAACAGACCAATCACAAGTAAAGAGATTGAAACAGTCATCAAAAACCTCCCCAAAAATAAAAGCCCAGGACCAGATGGCTTCCCTGGAGAATTTTATCAAACTTTCAAAGAAGATTTAGCACCTATCCTTCTCCAACTATTCCAAAAAATAGATGAAGATGGAATACTTCCTAACACATTCTATGAGGCCGACATCATCCTGATACCAAAGCCAGACAAGGACAATACAAAGAAGGAAAACTACAGGCCAGTATCACTGATGAACATAGACGCAAAAATCCTCAACAAAATATTGGCAAACCGAATACAGCAATACATCAAAAAGATCATACACCACGGTCAAGTGGGATTTACACCAGGGACACAGGGATGGTTCAACATCTGCAAATCAATCAACGTGATACACCACATTAACAAAATGAAGACTAAAAACCACATGATCCTCTCAATCAATGCAGAGAAGGCATTTGACAAGATCCAGCATCCATTTATGATAAAAACTCTCAACAAAATGGGTATAGAAGGAAAGTACCTCAACATAATAAGGGCCATATATGACAAACCTATAGCAAACATCCTACTCAACGGGGAAAAACTGAAAGCCATTCCTTTGAGGACAGGAACAAGACAAGGGTGCCCACTCTCACCGCTCTTATTCAACATAGTACTGGAAGTTCTAGCCAGAGCAATTAGGCAAGAAAAAGGAATAAAAGGACTCCAAATAGGCAATGAAGAAGTGAAACTCTCACTATTTGCAGACGACATGACCTTATACATAGAAAACCCAAAAAATTCCATTGGAAAACTACTAGAAATGATCAACCACTACAGTAAAGTGGCAGGGTATAAAATCAACTTACAAAAATCAATTTTATTTCTATACACTAACGATGAACCAACAGAAAGATAACTCAAAAAGATAATCCCATTTACAATTGCAACAAAAAGAATAAAATATCTGGGAATAAATTTAACCAAGGAGGTAAAAGACCTATACAATGAAAACTATAAGACACTATTGAAAGAAATCGAGGAGGACATAAAGAAATAGAAAAATATTCCATGCACATGGATTGGAAGAATAAATATAGTTAAAATGTCCATTCTACCTAAAGCAATCTACAGATTCAATGCAATCCCAATCAGAATCCCAATGTCATTCTTCACGGTAATAGAACAAAAACTACTGAAATTCGTATGGGGCAACAAAAGAGCCCGAATAGCTAAAGCAATTCTGATAAAAAAGAACAAAGCTGGAGGCATCACAATCCCTGATTTCAAAATATACTATAAAGCTACAGTAATCAAAACAGCATGGTACTGGTACAAGAATAGACACACAGATCAATGGAACAGAATTGAAAGCCCAGAAATAAAACCACACACCTATGGACAGCTAATCTTCGACAAAGGAGCAAAGAACATACAATGGAGAGAGGGAAGTCTCTTCAATAAATGGTGCTGGGAAAATTGGACAGCAACATGCAAAAGAATGAAAGTAGACCATCTCCTATCGCCATATACAAAAATCAATTCAAAATGGATCAAAGACCTGAAAGTGAGACCTGAAACTATAAAACTCCTGGAAGAAAATATAGGCAGTACACTAATTGCGATTGGACATAAAGGGATCCTTTCAGATTCCGTGTCTACTCGGACAAGGGAAACAAAAGAAAAAATAAAAAAGTGGGACCTCATCAGACTAAAGAGCTTCTACAAGGCAAATGAAACCAGGATCAAAATGAATAAACAACCCACCAGCTGGGAGAAAATATTTGCAAATCGTTTGTCCGACAAGGGATTAATCTCAGTAACATATAAAGATCTCATACAACTGAGCAACAAAAACCAAACAACCTGATCAAGAAATGGGCAGAGGATATGAATAGACGTTTTTCCAAGGAAGAGATACAGATGGCCAATAGACACGTGAAAAGATGTTCAACATCACTAATCATCAGGGAAATGCAAATCAAAACTACACTAAGATATCACCTTACACCGGTTAGAATGGCTATAATCACAAAGACAAATAACAACAAATTCTAGAGAGGTTGTGGAGAAACGGGGACCCACATTCACTGCTGGTGGGAATGCAAACTGGTGCAGCCTCTATGGAAAACAGTATGGAGAGTCCTCAAAAAATTAAAAATAGAAATACCATATGATCCAGCAATCCCACTCTTGGGCATCTACCCAATGGACATGAAATCAACCATCACAAGAGACGTATGCACCCCTATGTTCATTGCAGCATTATTCACTATAGCCAAGAAGTGGAAGCAACCCAAGTGTCCCTTGACTGATGATTGGTTAAAGAAGATGTGGTATATACATACAATGGAATACTACTCAGCCACTAGAAAAGACACAGTTGTCCCATTTGCAACAACATGGATGGACCTAGAGGGTAATATGTTAAGTGAAATAAGCCAGAGAGTGAAGGACAGACACTGCATGAACTCACTCATGTATGGAATATAAGTGAACACACGGACAGAGAGAACTGATTGGTGGTTACCAAGGGGAAGGGGGGTGGGGGCTGGGCACAAGGGGTGAAGGGTTACATCCACAAGGTGATGGACAAACAAAAATGTACAACTAAAACCCCACAGTGTTATAAACTATTAAGACATCAATAAAAAAAAATGGTAAAAAAAAAAAAAAAAAAGACTTGGATGGACCTTAGGGCATTGTACCAAATGAAAAGAGTTAGTCTCAAAAGGTTGCATACCGTATGGTTCCACTTTTACAACATTCTCAAAATGGCAAAATTAAAAGATAAACCACAGATCAGTGGCTGCCAGAGACTGAGGTGGGGGAGGAGGAGCAGCAGGATGGAATTGCTTTGCAGCAGTGGGATGGCCCCATCTTGATTGTTTTGGTAGTTATATGAATCTACTAGAATAATGAAATGGCACAGAATTATATGCAAAGGTATAAAAAATGAATATATGCAAAAACTGCTGAAACCTAGGTAAGCTCCATTGTGTAGTTAATTGCATTTTGCCTGTGTCAATAACCTGGTTTTGACAATGTTCTTTAGTTATATAAGAGCCAGCACCAGGGGAGCTCGTGATGAGTACATGGGATCTCTCTCTACTATTTTTGCAGCTTCTTATGAATCAATAATTATTTCCAAATAAAAAGTTAAGAAAATAGGAATGATAAAATAAACCTGTAATTTCCACTAATAACATGCTTATGTAGGAATTTATTGTTTATAAAACATTTTCACACGCATTATTTCAAGTGAAGCAGCTCTCTAAAATGAGTCAGAGAGGGAATATTCTGCCTATTTTCACAGGTAAGGAAACTTGGAAAGGTTAAGTAATGGAAAATGACTCACAGCTAACTAAAGTGGTGGATCTCTGAAAGGAACCTACTTTCTGTGTTTCAAGTCTAGAGCTCTTTATATTGCACAAAGATGGCTCCCGTGGCTTGAGGCTGGCACAGGCACAATATAAAATGATATATTTTATCAAATTCTGCTTGTTATCTGGGGCACCCAAGGGTGCTCACTAGCTTTGAGCATCACCCAGGCTCTTACATTTCCCCCTCTAAATTCACACTTACCTTCCTATGTCTAAGCACGTTCCAGCTACCACCCAGTATTGTTCTTTGAAAAGCACAACCTCCAAATGAAAACCACATTCATGCCATTGTCTGCTGTAGGTCCCTGTTGTTTCTCTGCTTCAATTAAAATAAACCCACTGAGACCTACCAAACTCATTTCTCTCCTAAGCCATCCCAGGATCCGGGTACAAGTTCCAGCCACTAATAGAAATTTCCTATTAGTTGACCTGCTGCATCATCCAGTCATGCTACTACTTCTTTGTCTCTCTCCAAGGCAGCCAGGATCCTTGTTTCTAATCTGAAGTTGTGTTTAGAATCTAATTAATCCCCAGAGTGTGAGAAAGAGGTGTCTGAGATGAGAAATCAAGGTTATACATATCTTGCTCAGTGGAACAGTTATGGGCAAACAAGCTGTTCCTCTCACATTTTTGCAAAGCAAATTTATGTTCACTAACTTTGATTCTTGTTGTAAATGAGAAGTATATGAAGGGCTAGCAATGCGCTTTTCACCATATGGGTACCCATATGTTTTCCCCTTTGCTTGCGTACATTTTCGCTTTGCCATGCACATATGCCTGTATTTTTGCAACTTAACAATATTAAAACTAATCCCATTTATGCTCCTTTTGGGTGAGTTGATTGAGTCGTAAATTCCTGAGAATCTCCTCCTTGGGAGGCTGAAGTTCTTTTGTGTGAGCAGGGGAGAGCAGAGCCAGCCATCCTGGCAGACATGCAGGCAGCTAGCATCATTGTGTCTCTGATGGAGCCGATGGCCCTAACCCTGACTCCAAAGTGAGGGAATCTAACCCTGGAACACTAGGGAGGGTGTGTTCACAATGCCTTGGTGGTGTCCCTCTCTTTTCTTCCCTGGGGGAGAGGACCTCACTAAGAAATAGGTTCCTAGGTTCTCTTTCTAAGGGCCCAGGTGAACTAGCTCACCTTAGAGCAGACAGTCATGGCATCTTGAGATGCAGTTCTGGATATGTGACCATACTTATTACTGCGCACACTCCTAACGCTGAGTTGAGAAACTGTATATCAGACGCGGGGCAGCTGGAAATTAGACTTGCATTGAAGTAATACTTAGCTTCTTCACTGGGCTTTTTAGATTATAAAAATAAAAATGGATATTAACATGTATCATACCGAGTGAAAGGCCCAACTAACCCAAATGTAAAGTAGGAACTGGAAATGCTGCCTGATGCCCGTCGTAAGGCCATCTGTCTCTATCTTGATCTCTTTTGCATTCATTTATTAATGTGATGTATTAAGAGTATTCGCTTGCCCCTATAGCAAAAATGGTGTGTAAAACAGACATGATTCCTGCCTGACCTTGTGGACCTTATAGTCTACTCAGGGGGATAGTCACTCCATCAGATCAAGAATGTGTAGTTTCAGAGTGTGGTAACTGCTATGAGCTGGGCAACAGGGAGGAGTGAGCTGGTCTAAGGGAAGTCTTTCCTGAGATAATGATGCTTGAGCTGACATGTGAAGATGAATAGAAGCTGACGGGGATTGGGATGTGTGCATGTACTGGACTGGGCTATGTGGAAACCTTCCAGGAGACAGGGAAAAGCATGTGCAAATGCTCTGAGGTGAGAGAGAGTGTGGCTCTTCAAGAAACAAAGAACTCTCTTGAATGTGTGGAAAGCAAGAGAGACAGTGGGCTGAGATGGGATGGTCAGGGGCCAGATCACACAGAACCCTTTACAGAGTTTGGTCTTTATTCTAGGAGCACTAGAAAATACAAAGAAAGTTGCAAGTAAGAGAGCTTGGAAATGAGATGTTCATGTGTCTGGATTTAACTAGGAACATTTCATTTCTGATCTACTCATTCTCTATGTAAATCTGGCAAATCACTAAACCTCTGTCTCAATTTCCCCATCTCCAAGCCAAAAAAGAGTTAGAAATAATACGCTCTCCTTATGGAGGAAAGGAGACTGGAATTTCATAGTATCTATTCCAAATACTTTTTAGATTATAATATAAGAATGGATATTAACATGTATCATAGCAAGTGAAAAGCCCAACTAACTCAAAAGTAAAATTAGAATTGGAAAGGCATCCAATGCTGCCTGCCGTCTGTTGTAAAGCCTTCTCTATGCAATTGCTATATCAAATTATGCTATTGAAATCAGTCGGACACTGATAAAATTGAGACCAGCTTTACAAGTACTGTAGATCTAATTGGCCTCAGCAGTGGGCCCAGAGCGACTCTTGCTGCTGAACAAAAATCACAGGCTTCAATAGAAAATAATAAGCAGCCCGGTTCTGCACTGACACCCCGCAGCCACCTCTGGAGGTAATGGACTTTAATTTAGACACTGAGCTCCTCCGTCTGGCCAGATGTTGAAGGAAGTTTGGAGAGTTTTGTTTCTTCCCTACCTCCTGGATGAGAACCCTTGATGGCAGAATTAGAGGGCCTTCAGGGCCAGCTCTGTGCAATTGCAGTCCTTCGTATTCCTTTTTCACAGCCATTTATGTCTCTTTCTAAAAACCTCTACGTTTCTAGGGCAAAGTGCCTATAAATCACCTTTTCTTGCTCAAGCTATTTTAAATTGGGTTTCTATCACTTACAGCCAAAGTAGATCTGATTGAATTCACCATGTGATGTATAAGGCAGTATGTAACCGAGGTAAATAGAGCATAGTCCCTGCACTAAAGCTCGAGTGGGCTAGGGGAGAGACATGTAAACATAACATTGCCACACAGTGTGGTTGGGGCTGCACCGCCTCTGAGAAAGCCTCTTTCATATATGAAAGAGCCAGGAAGGGGGTGTCTGGGGTCCTGATTAACTCTTCAAGGCCACTGTCTCTGTCATGGGTTGGAGAAGACCCTGGGAGTTGACTAAGAAGCTCTGGGTGCGTTGCTGAGGGGATTCCACATCTAAATCAGCTAGAATCAGGCCAAGACAGATGCATGGGCTCTGGCTCTGAGTTATGCAGCAATCCACACCAGAAGCTCATCACCACACAGTACATCCAAGTGCACAGAGCTCATTCAGGCGATTCCAGGGTGTGATAAGCGTGCCTACCTCGATGGAGGCGTTGAGGATACAGTGTGTGATGGAAAGGCAGCCTCTGTCTTGTTGATCTCTCGCTACTGTGGGAGCAAACATGTGGTTTGTCTTAATTAATTGACTCCCTAATTCACTAACTTTTCTTGAGATGGTGTGCTCCACCCTTGCCAGAGGTGATCCCTCTCCGCTCCCTATACTTAGACCATTCAGGAGCAGGTACTGGGCTTACAACATGTGATGCTCTCTAGCACATTGTGTGTGTTCACAATCACACGCACACATCACATGATTCTAAAGGAGATCAGAAAGTACCTATTGAATGAATGCATGCTTATCTATCAATCCTCTACTGATCTTGTAGCAAGCCAGAGGAAAGGAAAAGGGAAGACAGTAGGATCTACCTAGTCTAGTCCCCAGATCTAGGAAGCACTATCTGGATGGTAAAGGGAATTTTGATATATAGAGTGAAGGCTGTTTGAGAAGACACTTGAGTTTGATTTGTATTAGGATATTGCAGGAGCTTATCTTATTTCTAATGGGCTTTTCTTCCCTCTTCCCCACCATCTCTCCTAGTTCATCCTTCCCTAAGATTGTATGCTGTACCAGGTACCAGGTAGTCTTCTTACCGAGCCAAAGTGGGTTCGCTTCCTGACAAGTGAAATCAGACTCTCCACTAGAAGTAGTCATCACACAAATTAGAGTTTATTTGCCGCAAATGGGAGACTACTTGGAGTCATTTCCAAAGTCCTGGTTCTCCCAGAGCACGGGACAGCAGGGGCCTTGTATTTCAGATGGGGAATGGATATTCACAAAGGAGAGGCGGGTATTCGCTTGCGCAGACTCAGTTGGAAAACATGCTTCCACAGACACTGTAGGTTACGGTGAAGAGGCCTGGGCTCCTCTTGGAGAGATCTTAGCATTAAAAATGAGGCAAAGGTCGTCTCTTGGGCACTTTTTGGCCCATCTGCACAGGTGTAGCTCTTGTGGTGGTATTTGAACTGGTTCAGGGTGGTTGGTGATTGCATCTCTTAACATAACAAAAAGAAAAAAAATTAGAGAAACAGTTAAATGCTTCCAAACCTTCCTTGAGTTCCTGGGGGCAATTAGTCAATGACAGTCTTACTGCTGAAGTTTTATTTATATCACTTTTTAACCAATAGTGCGGTTCCCACCATCCTAGGTCTCCAGATGATGGTGACCTATGATCTGGAAGGTGTTCTTCAATTCTTGAGCAATCATGTCCGTGTGGAAAACCTATGACTTGTGCTGGAAAACTCCTTAACTTTATAAGGGGCATGCACGCCAAGAGTTGGGATGACTTGCCTCAACACATATACTTCAGTTTGGATAAATTGGGTGTGTGGTTTTAGCATCTTACACTCATGAATTTGTCTGTGTGACAGACACCACAGTTGGAGCTTCCCTTTCTCTGCGGGCTCTTTTCTTCCTGTCTTCTTCCTCAGAGCACCTGCCATCATAGGCTTCTGACAGTGCTAGGATTTGCTCCAACATGATGGAGCTTGAGGTGTGACTCTAGAAATGGTGGTAATGGGGGGAAAATCTTTCCTCCCCAGTTTAAAGGTAGTGACGGTGCTTAATTAGGTGTCTCTATTCATGTGAGATTCAGAGGAGGTGGGGAAAGGAGAAGGAAGCACGCAGTTGCCTGGAGGAGTTTAATTGGAGTGGGGCTCTCCAGGCAGACAAATGTTCCAGCCTCTGAGAGGGAACCTCCACTGGACTAAAGAGGATCAAGAGGAACTGATCTCATTAAGCACAAATAGTTGATTGTCACTTTGAATTGGGCGTCACAGCTGGAGGCTGTGATTGACTCAGGCAAACAAGCCCTGGCGTTGAGTGAGGAGGTGAGGGGATTTGATCTCTCCGGGACACCTAAAGCACAGCCCGAGGGCCCCACTCCACTTCCCCCCGGTAGCCCACAGTGCCTCCTTAGTGAAAGGAGGCGATCACCCAAAGCCCTTTCTGCCTTTTCTTTCTGTTTTTCCTTTTTTCCCATTCTCTTTTTTTTTCCTAATACTATCAACAGTTTCCCCACTCTAGAATCACTTTTTGGTGAGAGTAACCTCCCTGGGGTGCTGGAAATAGTTTGTTTTTAATGACACGCTGGATGATTTCACTTCCTAAGAGAAATGTTTAGTAAAGTAACTGATATAGTCTGAACCACCATCCTCTGCTTCCCTGATTCTCTTCCTTTCCCTGAAAGCTTTGCTCGCTCACCTCGGCTCTCCATGCCACTGCAGTCGTAAATGCTTTCATCTCAGCCTCTCTAGGGCCTCCTCCTGCTCCACTGAGCCTATGCTTATTTGTCCCTGCACAATTGGAACTGGATGCAGTAATTACATCTGGGGAACTGCAGTGAAAGTTTGTGTCCCTTACAGGCAGTAAGGATGCTGCCAGCACTGCTAATGAAGAAATGAGCCTTTTTTTCAGAGCATCGTGGGGCTGCATGTGCTGATGCATCTGGCTGGACTGCATATCCCTGTCTCCAGGCCTCAAATCACCTGACCCGCACACTCACACCTCACTCTCTCCACTCTTAAGACCTATTGATCCTTCAAGCTTTGTCTCACTAGACTTTCCCCGTGGCTATTTATGATCATTGGGACCTGCCAAGCTTTCCATTCTTGCTGGACTCGCTGGGCTTCGCGTTGTTTGCAGGCTTTGACAACGTGTCCATCCAAAGAAATACTGCGATGACTTTGTCATCATTGTCACCTCGTTATCACCAAAATCATCTCTGAAATTGATTGATTTGCCACTTTGACTTAATTTCATTTGGCATTCACAGAGGTCTTTGGTCAAAATGCAGACAGAAAAATAAAATAAAATGAGACAGAAGATAAAAATAAAATAAAATAAGAACAGCAAATACAAGAAAGATAGGGACTAGCATACACATTTCACAGAGGAAGAAACAGAGGCCTTGACCGGTTATCCTGATTCTAGCTGGAAATAACATTGTTTCGATTACTTAATCATGCACTCGTTCAGTCATTCAAGAGAGAATCAGTGAGTGCCTTCTCCGTGTCAGTACTGTGCTTGACACTGGGGTTAGAAAGGTGAATGACATTATCATTTTCCTCAAAGAGCTCACATTTAGTGAGAGACAGGCATCATAATATATAAATATGGTGCAATGTGGTAGGTGCATTAGTAATACCTTAGAATATTGGGCATTCACAAGAGAGGATCATTTAACTCCAACTGGGAAATACGGGAGAATTGGGGATGACTTCCTGGAAGAGATTACTACTAATATGAATCTTAAAAATTGATTAAGAGTTAGCCAAAGGAAAGGGAGCAATGTGGGTGAGATGGAGGAGAAGAAGGATATCCCAGGCAATGGGGACAGCAAGATGCAAGATAAGGAAATCAGAAATAGCATGGTGCAATTGGAAATACATAACCAGTTTAGTGTTGCTGGAACATAAAGTGTGAAATTGTTGTAACCCAAATAAAACTGTTGGACCACTTCTAACTGGTCCAACTATGACATTGCATTACAAGGAAGCAGGTTTGGTCACACTCACCAAGAAAACAAAAGTATTTTAATGTAAGCTAAATCTTTACCAAAATCTTTCAAAGTGGCCCCAACATGTGATACATAACAAATAGTAAAATAGTTGGACGATGCTTTTTACCAATCTTTTCTCTATATTTCACTCCATGAAAACGCTAGGTGATCCAAATCTCTACTTTCTCACCGAAACTATCTATCTGGTCTCTTCTTTCAGTAGTAACTTCCTTAGCTTTTTAAGGTAAATCAATTTAGCTTCTCAACTTCTTTATCCTGCAGCTTCACTCAGTATCTTGAGCAACGTAAAGTCTAAGAACCTAGAAAACATCTATACTTTGTTGTATATATTTTTTGTCCCCATGAAACTGATGTGAGATGAGTTATAGGTAGTATATGGGAAGCAAATCATGAACTGCTAAGTAGACAGTGAATTGAAAGTAAGAACATAGGCTTTTTATAAAATCAATTTTTGTGTGGTCATAATTTACGTAAAATAAAATGCACCCATTTTAAGTGTAGACTGGTGAGGTTTTTTCTTCCGGTTTTATTGAGATATAATTGACACACAACACTGTATAAGTTTAAGGTGTACAGCATAATTACTTGATATATACACATTGCAAAATGATCATCACAATAAGTTTAGTTAACATTATCACCTCATATAGTTACAAAAGTAAATTTTTTCCCTTATAATGAGAACTTTTAGGATTTACTCTCTTAGCAACTTTCAAATATACCATACAGCAGTGTTAACTCTAGTCATCGTGTTGTATATTACATCCCAGCAATTATTTGTCTTGTAACTGGAAGTTGATACCTTTTGGCCACCTTCACCCAATTCCCCCACCCTCCGCTTCTGGCAACTACAAATCTGATCTCTTTTTCTATGGTTTTTTATGGATTTTAGATTCCATGTATAAGTGAGATCATGTAGTATTTCTTTCTCTTTCTGACTTCTTTCACTTAGCATAATGCCCTCAAGGTCCATCCATGATTGGTGAGTTTTGACAAATTTATATGTCTTTATAACTGCCACCCTAACTAAGATAGAGCACCTTAGCATATTACCAGCAGTTCCTTTATTTTCATACCCACATTATCCCCACCCCCAACTTGAGACGAACACCGATCTGTTTTCTGCTACTATACACTAGAATTTCTTCTAGAACTTCACTCACATATACACAACACACTTATACTCTAGAAAAATATATAAAATTTATATAATCTTAGAATATGTACTCTTGTTTCTGGCCTCTTTCACTCAGCTTTTGAGCTTCATTCACGTTGTATGTAGTTCTTTCCGTTTTATTGCTGAGTGGTATTCCATTATATGAATATACCAATATTTGTTTACTCATTTGCCAGTTGATAGACATTTGTTTGTTTCTACTTTTGACTATTATGAGTAAAGCTGTTATGAACGTTTCTGTATAGATCTTCTCATGGACATATATTTTCATTTCTCTCTAGTAAATACTTAGGGGTGGAATTGGTGAGTTATATAGTAAGTTTGTGATACTTAACATTACAAGAAACTGCCAACTGTTTTCCAAAGTGATTGCATCATTTAACATTTCTATCACTATTGTATAAGCATTGCAGTTATTACACATACTTGCTAAAATATGATATTCTGTCTTTTAAATGTTATATCTTCTAGCAGTTGTATAGGGTAAAACAAATTCTGATTTTAAGTTGCATTTCTCTGATGATTAATGATGTTGAGAATCTTTTCATGTGTTTTTCGGGCCATTTGTGTATCTTCTTTTGTGAAGTGTTGGTTGAAGTCTTTGGCTGTTCTTAATTGGGTTGTTCACCTTCTAATTATTGTGTTGTAATAGTTATTAATATATTCTAGATACAAGTTCGTTGTCATATGTATATGTATTGAGAATACTTCTTCTCAGCCTGTGTCTTGCCTTCTCATTTTCCTAATGGTGTTTCTCAAAGAGGCAAAGTTTTTAATTTTGAAGAAGTTCAATTTATTAATATTTTACTTTATAGATCTTGTTTTTTATGTCTTATCTAGAAAATAGGATGTAACCCAAGGTTACAAAAGTTGCCTCCTATGTTTTCTTCTAGAAGTTTTAGAACTTTAGCTTTTTTGTTTAGGTATAAGATCCACATGAGTTAATTTATGTGCATGGTAGGGGGTCAGGTCTCAAAAAAATGAGATTCATTTTGTTTCTATATGGCTATCTAGTTAATACAACACTATAATTTGAAAACATTATTCTTTTCCTAATGAATTACATTGGTTTTTTTGTCAAAACTCAATCGACCATTAATTAGGTTTTTTTCTGCACTTTCTGTTTTTTCCTATTAATCTATGTGTCTGTCTTTATGCTGATACCATACTGTTGTGATCACTGTAGCTTTACAGTAAGTCTTAAAATCAAATAGTGTAAGCTATCAACTTTGTTCTTTTTCGAGATATTGGCCAATCTATGCCTCTTGTATTTTAGAATCAATTTGACAATATTTACCAAAAAATTTTGTTGGGATTTTGATTGGAAATACATTGAAATTATATATCAATTTGGGAACAATTGACAACTTAGCAGCATTGATTTTCCAATCCATGAAATGTATTCCTCCATTTATTTTGGTCTTGTTTAATTTTTCTCAACAATGTTTTAGATCTTTCAGTGTATAGTTCCAAAATATTTTATGTTTTGAATACTCTTGTAAAGGGTGTTTTTAAAATTTCATTTGTTCATTGAAAATATGTAAAAATACAATTGACTGTTATATATTGACTTTGCATCCTGTGACATTGCTAAATTTATTCATTAGTTCTAGTAATATTTTTTAGATTACTTAAGATTTTTTACATAAATGATTATATCTTCTGTGAATAAAGACAGTTTTACTTCTTCTTAGCAAGCAGTATGCCTCATTTCTTTTTCTTGCCTTATTGCACTGGCTAAATTTGCCACCAATATAATGTATATGTAAATGATGATAGTTGACTTCCTTGTCTTCTTGATTAGAAGAAAAGCATTTCACTTTTTCCTCTTAAGTATAATGTTATCTGTAGGTTTTTCACAGACAGCCTATATCAGATTGAGGAAGTTTTCTTCTATTCCTAGTTGCTGAGAGTTTTTTGTTTGTTTGTTTGTTTTCTTGGCATTTTTTTTCATTGTGTGTGAATGGATATTGCATTTTGTCAAATGTTTTGTTTGGCATCATTGAGTTGATCATATGAATTATACTGAATGATTTTTAGTGCTAAACCAACTTTCTTTACATTCCTGGGATAAACCTCATGCGGTCATCTTATACTATTCTTTTTTTTGGTATTACTAGATTGAATTTGCCAATATTTTGTTAAGAACTGTGCATCTGTGTTCATGAGGGCTGTTGGTCTGTAACGTTATTGTGTGGTTTTGATATCAGAGTAATTCTTGCCTTATAAAGTGAATTGGGAAATGTTTCTTCCTAATTTATTTTCAGAAAGAGTTTGAGTATAATTGGTATTATTGGTATTCCAAAGCAACATTTAATAATAGTAATGGTTAATGGGATCATTTTTGTAATAGCAATATTTCTAGTGCCTTTCTATTAGGCACTGGATGCTGGCTTCAGAGAGCCCCAATTGTCACATTGTAGAATATCTCTCTCTCTATTTTAATAAAAATGTTAAGTTCAGATGAGGGTAGATTTTATCAAATTATCTTTTTCAACAAATTGTGGAAACAATTATTATATATTTTTCCTTTGATAAATGTGTATACAAATAATATTATATTTTGTAATGTTGAAACATTCTATTTGCTAATATTTTATTTACAGTTTTTGCATTAATAGTCAAAGTAGGAATGTCTACTTTTTACCACATATTTAAGAAACATGTCTGTAAGTATCATTTATATAACACCAGAGCTGAATTAATTGGTAGGCTTTTCATTTTTTGTACTCTGGATCATTTTAAATAGAATAAAGAATTTATATTTCTTAAATGATTGATGAAAATTGGCTATAGACTCATTCAGGTCCAGGCTTGTTTGTGAGTAGTGCTTTGACAATCTTTTCTAACACATTACTGTTGTTGATTCAGAATTTTTACCTCTTGAATTAATTTTGGAAATTTATATGATAAATTTTGATAAATATTTCATGGCTATCATGTTTATAAATATTTATGTTAATGTATGAGTACACAATAGTAGGTATTATATAAACACATATACAATGTATATATATTTGGATATATATGTATGTACACACATATACACACTCATGCACACAGGTTATATATTCCTTGTGTGGTACAAAAATACTTCATAAATACTATGTACAATATAGGATGAATATTATACACGTATATCCACACAGAGAGATAATTCTATTTTCAGATTGTTTATAGCTGTATTGACTCATTTGCCTCCTGAAACTTTATGAAACCAAAAGTGGATAATACCACATTTTAACATAGTGTTTTCATGCATTTCTAATACTTTTTGCTTTATATATTTCATGCATAAAGTTTTAAAATAATTAAATCTTCACCATGAGTTGTTCCCTTTATCAATATAAATAACCTTTTTATTACAAGTTAATGTTTTTAGTCTTGCATTTAACTTTATCTGACATTAATATTGTGTTTCCTGCTTTGATTTTGTTAATACTGAAAATACATTTGCCCATCCTTTAAAAAAATACACTTTTATTATTCTGATTTGGGTGTATCTTTTGTAAACAGAGCAGAAATATATTGTTTTCTTTTTTTTAATACAATCTGAGCAGCTCTTTCTTTTTAATGGGGAGTTTAACCCACTTGCAGATGTTATTAAAACTGATGTGTTTGTCCCTTGTCATCTTTTTTGTTTTCTGCTTTTGTTCTGTCTTCATGTTTTATCCTTTGTGCTATTTGAAACATGTATTCTTTGCTTTTATCCTCTTGTTTTTTTGAAATGAATATATCTTGTTTTTATTCATACTGGTACTTACATTTAAGTTTCTCCGAAGTGTTTTTAACCTACGTGAATCTAATTATTCAAGCTATTTTTTTCAAGTAAAATGGTTTTTAATGTTCTCCTATTTGAGACAAGAATTGCAGTGGCCTCTGCTCCATCCTCACTCCTACCTTAACACTCGTGTTTCTTGGACTTTATCAAAATCACACTTTGAACTTGTATTCCAAGATTATATATATTGAGACATTTGTACTTTCATTTAACTTAACTGTCAGATTCATAACAATTCCTTAGCCTCATCCTTTTAAATCAGTTCCCCACTAGGCTTTGCATGAGTCCCTTATAGGTGCCATTCATTAGCTTTTCCACTGGTTTCATCTCTAAGTTGTTTGGATACATTTCAAGAATTTACCAAAAAGATGTGTGAGTGCTGTATTTTCTGATTCTTAGGATATTTATTCTTTCATGTGATAAATATTTATTGAAAACCTGTTTTGCAACAAAAGCTGTGCTAGCTGCTAGAAATACAGTAATAAACAACATAGGCACCACCCCTCAAGGACTGTGTATCTAGGGAGATTTTTTTTATTGCCACCAAATGTGATTGGCCTCTTTCCTGAACATAAAATCTAAAGGTCATCATCTTTATTCCCGATGCTCCCGTAGTTACTAGTTCCTTATATTTGGCATTTGGTGATGAAGCAGAACACTCTAAGGCCTTGTTTTCTGATTTTTGTAATTTAATGAGTAATTCATTTACTGCTTGAAGGTATGGAGATATTCCTTTTCTATCTTTGGGTTTAAAACTCTTTCCTGGAGGTGTGCAGGTGTCTCTCACGATCAGTTTCTCCCAACGTGTGGTGAAAGTCTGTGTCTACTAAATACCTGATTGTTGGTTCTGTATAGTTTGTTTGGAGGAAACTTAATTATAAACATGTTGGCTCTCCATTCTCTTCCCTACATATTAGTCGTCTT
This sequence comes from Tapirus indicus, assembly GCA_031878705.1. Taxonomy (NCBI): domain Eukaryota; kingdom Metazoa; phylum Chordata; class Mammalia; order Perissodactyla; family Tapiridae; genus Tapirus; species Tapirus indicus. Next base: position 81,335,237 of record CM062924.1, on the reverse strand, counting down.
TCTCTCCCTCTCTTATTAAATTCTTTTATTTGTCTTTTCCTGTGTATCCTGGGAGAGCTTCTCAGCTTTGGACTTTATGTCATCACTTTGATTTTTGGAAGCTTCACATCTAACATGTTTTACTTCTGATGTTGATTTAAAATGTTATTGTTGTTTTAATATCCCTTGCTTGCTCTCCTATCTACCTAATTGGACTCTTTAGTTCACCTTGTTTACTTTTCTTCCCAGATCTTATGTCATTCTTTTTCAGCTTTGTCTCCTTAAGTCTTTTCATGGAGACCATCTTCTCCTGCTTCTTTTGAGGTTGCCAGATAGTTTTCTAAAATTTTTATTGGGGTCCTGGCAGTGAAATTTTTCATTATGATAAAATATACATAGCATAAAACTAACCATTTTATCCATTTTTAAGTGTACCATTCAGTTGCTTTAAGTCCATTCACATTGTTGTGCAAAGTGATTTTTTTAAGTATGCTCTTCCTGGAATTTTTGTGGGTGGTCTTCCTTTTCCTTTTTTCTATCGTACTTTCTCAGCACACATTCTCAGAAATGGTACAGTCTGTTGGTAAGTGGATACCTCCTTGGCCCCTACTCTCTGCCCTTTATGTAATGTTCAAATCCCCTTTTAGTTCTATTCCTGAAATATCTATTGAGATGTTGAACTCCTAGTTTATTTCTCAGTCTCTCACTGGCTTTCCCCTGTTATGCTTCTGCTTTATTGAAATGGTACTTTTTTTCCTTGTCTTCTGGGATTTCTGATGCATAGTCATGGTTGAATAAATTGAATAATGAATGTTTAGGGATACTTATTTGCTAACCTTGTTTGAAGCTTCATTGGTATTGCAGGTCCACTGTGTTTCCTTAGATATTCTATTATGATAGCTAGCCTCTTAAAGGCCTCTGATGATTCCCACCTCGTAATATTCATGTCTTTTTGTAGTTCTGTACCATATTGCATCCTGTTGGTCTGTGTGACTGTAGCATACAGCCAAGTGATAGCATGTGACTCTAAAGGCTAAGTCCTAAAAGGCATCCTTGCCCTCTTTCTTGCCCTTTTTTGGACAACTCACTCTGAGAGAAACCAGCTGCCATGACATGAGGACATTGAGTGTCCTTGTGGTGAGGAACTGAATCCTCATGCCAACAACCAGTACTGACTTGCCAGGCATGTGAGTGAGCCACCTTGGAAGTGAATCCTCCAGCCCCAGTCAAGCCTTCAGAAGACTGTAGCCCCAAATTATATCTTCACTGTACCCTCATGAAAAACCTTGAGCCAGAAACACCCAGTTAAGCAGTTATTGAACTCCTGACTTACAGAATGGTGTGAGATAATAAATATTTATTGTTTTAAGCCATCAAGTTTTAAGATAACTTGTAATTGAGCAATAGATGACTAACTAATGCATCCATTCATTTGAGTTAGCTCCTGTATTACTAATGGCTGCTCAGTCCTCTCTTGGTCAAAGTCTTATTGTCTGAGTAAGGAGAGAGAGAGTAATGGGGGTGTATACTTCTTTCTTGCCTCCTTTGCAATCTTTGTTTCAAGAAGACAAGTTATGTCATATTTTCAAAATGTCTCTATTTACTCAATCCAGCTCCATTTTCCTTATATGTAGTGTCATTTCTGGTTAATTTTAGGAAATAGATTATTCTTCATTCTTAATTTCCTTAAAAATATGGGTATCATTTTTTTCTAATTTTTTGTAAGTTATTTTGTAAGAAACTAGGGAAGATGCATTTGATTCTTCTACTTTGATAGTTTTTTCCAATTTTTTTAAAACTTTGATATACTTTTGAAAGAGATATCTCTCCTTGCTCTTAACAAGAATAGATAAAAGATACCTTTAATATCTTTAATATATTAGGTTATTCTAAAAGATATCCAACACATCTAGATATCCTTCAGTTTTTCACAGAAAGCTAAAATATATACAGTTCTTGGATTATTGAGGTAGAAAATCATATCAATTTTAAGTAGAGATGATTTTTGTCTTTTTTATGTATCCCTATTATTCCTTTTCCTGTCTCATTGCATTGGCTAGAATTTCCTAAAACATGTTGAATATTAATATTTATAACTGTCATTCTTTGTCTTATTTCTTCTTTTATATAAGTGCCTCTAGTGGTTTTTCTATTAAGTATGATGCTAGCTTCTATTTTCAGAGAGATTGCACTTGTTGCGAGATCATAAATAAATGTTTAATTTTTATTAATTCACTCTTTTTAGTGTTTCTAGTACTATTCACACTTATAATATTGGCACATCTTTATAGTCTTGAAGTTAATTTCAGCCACATCTTATTTGTTTAATGCATTATTAGATTCTATTTGCTGTGGAATTGTATTCTTATAACTAAAGCACTATATGCAATAGTGGAGACAGGAACATGCTCATTGCCTGACAATACAGATGATCAATACATTCTAGCAGTAGAAGCAGTGGTAATTACTACTGCAGCAAGTGCTGTGAATTATAGTTTTTCAAGTGTTATGTGGGTTCAAAGCACTAATGGTGACACAAAAGAGAACCTTTGAGGTAGGGTAGCAATTTTCCTGCCACCAGGCTTATCCTCCAAAGTTACAATTAAATGTCATCAGCAAAAGGAGGTACAAAAATAATTTTTTTAAGCCCAGGATCTTCACATTGTATCTGTAATCAAACCGTTTTCATTAGTGCTGAGATCCCAGTTTTGGATGTGTAGAATAGGAGAAAGAGTCCCAGATGACTCTATTGTTTACCAGTTAGGAGACCTTGAAGAAGTCAGTACCATTTTTGAGCCTGTAGTTCTCATCTGTACAATGGAACTAGTCAATCAGCCCTACATTCCTTGGAATATTACTATGAGGATCAAATGATAAGACGAGTGAAGAACCTTTGAGCCAGAGTCCACCGCACACATAAAAATGTATCATCATCATCATCACCACCACCACCATCATCATCATGCAAGAGTAATATCAAGCCAAGGCTCACCACTCCCTGCCCAGAGCAGGATCCTTCTGTTTCCATATGTTATTACAAGCATTGTGAAACATGGGTTCACATTTTGGTGCTACTTAATTAGCCTTCCTCATCTCCCAGCCATTGTTACATTTAAATAAAACTCTCATTTCGCTTAACAATGGAAGGGCTAAAAATTTGCATATTAAGTGTGAGTCATTGGCATGGATATCTAATTAAAACCTTCTATTTTTTCCCCTTTTTTCGTCTTTTCATTTTTCTCCCCTGAGCTGCTGACATTTTTGTAACTGTATTCAGTGTCCCCATTCTGTCATCCCCGTGTGCTCTGAGGAAAGCAACCAATAAAGGCACCCGAGAAGCCAGAGGAGGGTGGAGCAGGAGGGAAAGGGACAAGGAACAAGGAAGACACTGGCAAACACAGAAGGGATTGTGACAGAAAGATCATTCAGAAGAAAAGTCACATTGGTAGTGGCTGGGTGAGGCTATTAATTTTCTTTTTAATTATTTTATTGAGGTCACGTTGGTTTATAACAGTGTGAAAATTTCAGGTGTACATCATTATATTTCAGCTTCTGTATAGACTGCATCGTGTTCACCACCTATAATTTACTTTTTATCTGTTACCATACACATGTGCCTTTTTACCCCTTTTGCCCTTCCCCCACCTCATTCCCCTCTGGTGATCTCCAATCTATTCTCTTTATGTGTGTTTGCTTATCTTCCATGTATGACTGAAATCATATGGTATTTGCCTTTCTCTCTCTGACTTATTTCACTTAGCATAATACCCTCAGGATTTAAAAGAGAGCAGGGCGAGGAAAGGAGCATCTGAAAAATAAAAATTTACCAGAAAGAAAAGAAAGGATAAGAATCTAAGGAGAAGGAAAGGACCAAAGACAACGAGATGAGTGGAGAGGAGCCTAGGAAGATAATGCAGAAGGAGGGACTGTTATTAAGGAGCAAGTAGTTCAAGGGGTTAGAAAAACTGTGGATATCCCCTGAGCCCAGAGCAGTAGGAAAACGTAAGCGATGCTCTGGGAAATCACTCGTATAGTTCCATGAAGAGTATCTACCATACATTAACGTGGAGAGATTGTAATAAGAAGGCAAGTCTGTTCGTCTTATTTGAATATTTGTCCTCTCCCCTGCATAAGCTTCTATAGTACCATTTAATAGTGCAGGTATATTCCACATCCTCTCTCCTAGATTTTCTTCATTTTCCCTTCTTAGAGTTCACGTGGAAACATGACTCAGAAACAGATTCGTCTGAAATTATTTCTATATCTTCAAGATACAACCAAATATGATAGTCCCTCTCATTGCCCCTCCTTCAAAACAAAGGCAATACTAGTATAATTAGGAATTAGTTAAATTTATCTGCCTAGTGTCTTTCTTTGCCCACTCTTTTCATGTAAACAGATTACCTATTTCTAAAATCATAATATTTGTGGAGAAAATCAGCCATTGATAATGGTGCGTGGAGCATGGCCTGTGTTAGAGTTGGTGCAACCTTGAGGCACTGTAATTTTTTCTGCCATGGTTTGTCATGACAGCCATGCCTCTTGGCATGCAAGGCTGGCCATCTGTCCTTCCAGCGTCTTGGGCAGATACAGACTAGAAGGGCCCAGAGACTTCACTGAATTAAGACCATTTGGCAAATGATAGGTCCCAAAGGGAGAGGTAAGGAAGAAATTATGCTGTTGAAGTGCAGGCCCAGCACTATGGCACCAGGGACCCAGAATCCAGGTGAATTCTAAACAAAACCACGTGAATCTACAGTTTGTGAAGCGACCAGGCGACAAGACCAAAGGAACGTTTAGTCAACTCCTTCCAACCCTTGGGACCCTGTTGGAGGTTGGTTTGGGAAGCAAAACTGTGGACCCATAGCCAAGTGCAGGGGCTTCCTATCCTCTTGGTGTAGTGTTTCCCAAATTGCCTGATCATAGGAATTTCTCAGGCTCTTGTAAAATTATACATTTCAGGCCCCACCTCAGACCTATCAAATCGTTTTTTTTAGGAGAGAGCCCTAAGGATTATATATTTAATAAACAACCAGGCAAGATTGGTAAACACCAGTTCTTAAGGAGTTGAACAATCTCAGGTGAGGGAGAGTGGGCTGTGATAAGACTAAGATAGGATGCTACCTTTAAGGTACTATCTAAGGAGGAAACTTAACTTCCCTAAACTCCCCAAACAACCACTTGGTTTTCCCACGTTTAGACTTTAACGTCAGTGTCCTGACTCAATCTTGAACTGATGTATGAGATAATTAATTAGGCAACTCTAGATCTACATTTCACAAGTTATTACCTTCATCTTCACTACTTCTCCAAACATGGCTTTAAGCCCAAGACAGGATAAGTAGACCTGGTTCTTTTGCTCCCCTGAGCCTAAGACCCTGCCTTATTCTTCCCATTCTACTTCCCAGGAGTTAGAATACTGTCCTCGAATGTTGGTTTAGGGTTTGAATGTTGCTGCTTGTTGACAGAGCATACCTTGATGCTAACTGCCTGCAGTTAAAATAAAAGCTAACATGGATTGAGCTTTTCCTGTGTGCCAACATGTCCTTGACAATAATAACCGACTTCATCCGCAGGATAACCCTATAGTGTAGTTACTGTTAGTATCCCGTTCTTCAGTTAAGGATGCTGAGGTACAGAGACATAAAGCAAGTGCCCAAGATCACCCAGGCAGTAAGTGACAGAACAGGATTCAAACCCAAGCATTCAAGCTCCAGAGCTTGAGCTTTGAAACATGATATTATTCTGCCTCACCTGAAGTGCCCCATCACTATGCTCATCTCTCCTGTATGAGATGAATGGTTTCCAGCTTGAGCTGCTTAACCCCTCCACAGACAACTGGTGGACTTTTGTTCTTGGAGATCATCACATTGTGCCAGGCTTATCAAGGGTAACCACGGCATAGAACTGAAGCAAGACCCCCTGGCCCCTGACAAGCCCTCAGTCTTAGCTTCCCTGAGGAGCCAGGATGATAGTCTTGGGAAGCCATGCCTCGTCCTGGTAACTGTTGAGTCTCCCTATCAACCAAACTCTAACTGCCTTTGCAGATTGCCCATCTGCTCTTTGCTTGGCTGATGCTTCTGCTCCTGGATCATGTTATGCCTGGCAGAGGGATCCTTTCCTCATCCCCTCACACCTGGGAGCATCCCGTCTCCGCTTGTAGCCCATAGTGGCCTCCTATAGTTCTGGTTCTTGTCCTTCTTTTCCTAACCCTCCCTGCTTTAAGTCCCTGGCTAAATTTCAAGATGTGCTACCACCCACAAGGGAAGTAGACACACAATTCTAAAAGCATGGCTTTTGCTTAAGACCCCAGAGGGACCAAAATAGTATCTCCATAGGAACTGTACCCACATTTGAATTCAAATCTGTTTGTGTACCACATACACACCTCTGCTGGCTTTCATTTTTTTTTTTTTAAGATTTGTACCACCCAAATTTTCTCAAAATGTGAATTTTCATTCCTCTTCAAATCTGCAGGGTGTCCCATAAAGCAATCCACTGCATCTTGGTACAGGTCATTTTAAAACACCACGACCCTCCTCAAATTCCCTCCCAAAGTACTAAAAATGAAAATTCAAACCTTCTTCATAGAGTATGAATATAGCCAAGTAATCTGGACAGGTGCCAGTGTCCTTAGACATTGTTCTTAATCACTCTCCCGGGTGAAAGTCATCAAATTCTTCTGTATTAAATTGAATAGACAAATACTAAATCTGAAGCTGTGTGGCAAAAATTTGTGTCATATTGGTGTTTCCTTGAATATAGTGAATGTGTGGTTAAAGTCCCTCTAAGATGGGATGGAAAATGTGGACACCTGTGGATATATATCAGGGCTATGAGATTCAAGAGGAAGAATATAAGCTGATTGGTGGCCTTTGTCCTTGATGTCCAGAATTTCAGTTATACCGTTAACTCTGTGTGCAAAATCTCCTAGTTTATTTCTCCTTGAACCTGTAAGAAGTGTGAAGTTTCTTTAAGACATCGTTTAAGTAATGTTATCAATACATATTTTTCTTTTGATTTGAAATGGAATTGTTGAAATAAAATATTTTTCTATCTTTTTATAACTTTGTTTAGGGTAGGGGATTACAATAATATCCATAAAAACAGATAGTATGTTTAGACAAAAACCTCATGTTCCCTGAAACCATGGACTTCTATTCATACTTTCAGCTTCCATTCGATTAGAGAGGTTCAAGCCTAGTCAATGTATTCTGATAGTTTTCAGAGTGATCTGTTCACGTGTAATGACTACAAACACATAGGTATTAGTAAAAAGAAATCTGAAGTAAAGAACAGAATGTTTGCTCTCCCATTTTGGAATGATATTGTAATTTTCTCCTGTGTCTGTAGTAGTTGTTTCAAGGAATGGCAGAGTAAAAGCTAAAGGCCTTACAATGCCCTGGGTCACCTGGCCTGGTTACCTCCCTGACCCTGTCTTCTGTCATTGTTCCCCTCACTCCACTAGAGCCAAAAAGGGCTCCTTTCTGTTCCCTGAGCATACCAACCACACTCCCACTTCAGGGCATGGACACTGGGCTTTCCTCCACTCGGAATGTTCTTCCTCCAAGAGTACACATGGCTCACTCCAATACTTCTTTGTGGTGTCTGCTCAGAGGAGCTCTGAATCAGTGAGACCTTCTCCGACCACCCTCCATAAAAGAGCAACCTCCTCATCACCGCGCCCCCCAGCACTCCCTATCCCCTCACCCTGCTTTATTTTCTCCATAATGCACGCATGTGCACGCACACACAGACGTACACACACACTGAGCATTTATTTTCTTTATATTGTCTGTTTACTCCACACTAGGAAGGATATAAGTTATTAAGCAGAGACTGAGTCTATTTTGTTTACTGTACTCTATCTCCAGCATCTGGAACAGACCAGGCAACTAGTAGACTTTCAATAAATATTTTCTGTATGAATAAATGAACACAGAGATGTGTTTGGCTGCAAGGAACAGACAACCAGGCAGTGGCTTAAAAAATAGAGATTTATTTGTTTCACATAAGAAAAGTGGAGACACTAAAAAACAATAGGTTTTGTAGATGATGCATATCACCAACATGCTCTGAAGTGCTTCCAGAACTGATTATAACAAAGCTTCACCCTTCAGGCACTCTCACATCTATTAGTTCACGCTGTCACACAACCTAGAGAGAGGAGAGCCTGGGCTCCTCTTCTACAGCACTGAGGCTCTGAAGAGTGAGGTACACACTGCCTTGGGGCTAGGACTGGGAGGAGCAGTCAGATATGTCTTGATTAAAAAGACATTCATCCCTTAGGGACAGAGACTGTCTTCATGTCTTCATGACTCTACCTCTAGTGCCTGTCACAGCACCTGGCACAAAAGCTGGGATCAGAAGAATCCTGTGAGAGGAATCAGTGAAAGGAGATGAGGACTGTGCCACTTGGCTTGAGTGATCACTTAGAATACTTACTCCAAACCTCTCTATACAGTTCCCATCCCATGTAAGCCGCAAATAATTTCAAAATTATGTGTGAGGGTGTCCTTGAGAAATGTGAGTGTGTGCAGCTAAAATCACTCTGTGCTATCCTGAAGGGAGTTGATCAACATATTCTAATTTGATGCACCTCTGGATTAAAGCTTCACTTTTATGGGTTGGATTTCTGAGCAAATATTTGTATTCTAATGTCCTTGCACAGCATATCCACAGCTGTTTCAACTTCCTCTTAATCCCCAGAGTGTGTTTCGGCACATGTCTTTTAAAACGTTAATATTCTATTTGATGTTGTCATCACCTTATGACAGTCATTCATATCAGTGTTGTTGCCTTGTCACTCCTAATGGATGCATACTCAATAAACATTTGTTGAGAGAAATGGAACAGAATAGAATAGGAGGGAAGAAATAGAGTGGATTGGAATAACCTAAATGGAAATGGAATATGGAGTATCCAGATTAACTACAAAGGAGAGAGACTCGAAGGAGGTGACAATGATGTAGGACTTTGAGAAAGCACTCTAGCTAAAAAAAAAAAAGTAGCCACAATTGTTGAGACAGAAAATCCTTTTTAGTAGAAATTTGTTCTCTATAGAGTTTGTTTCATTCTCAAAGCACAGGTTATTTGGAATTGAGCCTAAGCCAATTAGGAACTCCCTCTTGTTTCTCCTAAAGGACACTACCCCAGGCTCTCGGAAAGTTATGGGGTATCGTGTTCTGTTCCCCATGGGACACCTCCTGGTCTGGTGTTTGTCTAGAGGTAGATGAAGGGATGTTTCTGCAATAAATGCTTTTTTAAAAGCAAGATTGTTTTCTCTTTGGTTGGGACCCTCTCATAGAACGGCCATGTCCTCGGCAGTGGATTTAAATTACTTGTCAGAAAAAGTGTGGAAATCTCCCAAAATGAAAATGCTGGAGTTTTTTTCTTCCCTTCTGCTGACTGAAGACACTATGGTTGTTGAGCTCTTTGTCTCCCGTCCTCATGTGGAACCAGCTTCTTAGAGAATTATTAGGGTTTTGCTGACCATCGATCCAGAAAGAGACAAGAAGGGAAAGAACATGGGATGGGGAGGGAAAAGCTCCATCTTTTTTCCGCTGTCAAAAAGAAAAGAAAAAGGAAATACATGAATCATTTTTACTTGAACTTATTCTGTATAAAGCAACAAAGTTTAGTTCACACATTTGCAGAATCCCCAATCCCAGGAACGCTTCTGAAAGCAGGAGAAAAATATCTATTTTTAAGGGGATAATTGTTACAGTTTTACTTTAAGTAGCAGCTCGTGGGAAAGTGCATGATTCCTGGCTGTATGGGAAGACAAACCCAACACATAGCAACTCACATTTTCCTTCTTGCATCTATAGAAATATGAGTGAGAACAATTTCTTGGACTTGAAAGGAAGTTGGCTACAGGCACCACTACTTCCTAGGGTCCAAGGTGATCCCAGCAAGTGAAGGTAGAGTGAATTGTTAAGTCAGAAGTCTGGCAGGCAGCCAGGCCCCCTGCAGGGGAGCACAGCTGGCAACAGCTGGGACACTGCTCTCCGGAAGCCAGGGCTGAGGCTGCCAGTGCTCTCACAACCAGCTGAAATTGTTTTGCACCCGGAAAACAAAACAGATGTGAAAAGAAGCATATAGGAACAGGGTAGGAGCAATAATCCTGTTATTTGTAAAGCATGGGATCAACAAGCTCCCATGCCTTGCATTCCAAGCCCTTTGGATCAGGGTAAAATTGAATCGAACAAAGCAAACTATGTATTATTAATGTTAGTGTTTCTTTTAAAGATTTGATATGGGCAGGCACAAAACATTGCAATAAAAAGGGAAAGTCTCTTCAAAATTGGCAATTCTTTTTCTTCAGTTCTCTCTCAGTGGGATGCTATATGCATCTTTTCTCCCCTTTTACTTTTTTAGGGGCTTTTTGAACAAAGAAATGAGAATCCAGGAAGGAGAGGTAGAAGGAAGCAGTACGGCAGAGCTGGAAAGGAAAGAGAAATACTAGAGCTATAAAGGAACATGGACAGGGAAGCAGGAGGTGAAGGCAGTTCACATTCAAAATTAGAGAGAGGGGAATAGTAATAGGAGAAGACATTGATCTGCTTCTAGAATATTTATCTTGCACCCTGGGAAATCCGTGTAGAAATTGCATTACCTTTAGGGAGACATTTGCACATTTCCCCCTCATCTGACGATAAGGAAGAACATCTCCTCAGTTGTTCAGGTCGGGGGAGGGAGTTACTGCTTTTCAAAGCCTTTCCCTTCCCTGGTCCCAGCTCTATCTTGGTGGGCATCTTACCGGATGGCCAGTCGTGGCATCTTTCATCACTCCCATGGGCTTACAGCTAAGCTGTAATTACCAGCACAGTCCACCTTCTTGTCTACCCAGTATCACACAGAGATTCCACCACCAGACTCACTGCAGCCTCAAAGAAAAAAAAAAGATAGAGATGAAAAGATGACATTTTGTAGCTTTTTGTTCTCAAATCTGATCCTGGGAACAGGCAATCTGATTCTTTATTGGATCATGTTTAACCTGTTTGTCATCCATCTAGTATTTATTGAGCAGCTTATCGAGTACCTGTACCTGTATGTCAGGTACTGTGCTAGCCCCTCTGGAGACCATCATTCATTCATTCATTCATTCAAAATAGTTATTTAGCAACAAGTGTGTGCCAGACACTGTTCTGGGAATTAGAGATAGAACAAGACAAAGTTCCTGCCCTCGTGGTGGGGCCAAAGGACAATACAGAAATCCAGTGTCATGGTTTTACATACTATTTATGTGCTCTTGATGCCCCCACCCAACTCCTGAATCATATATTCAACTGCCTCTTTGATATTTCCACTTAAAAGTCAAACTGGGCATCTCAAGCTTAACATGTCCTGAATCAAATTGTTGGTTTCCTAGCCCCTTCTCCAACTGTCCCCGTCTTAGAAAAAGACAACTTCATTCTTCCAGGTTTTCAGACCAAAAACTAATGGGGTCCTTGATTCCTCTTTCTCTCACACTCTACATCCAGTGCTTCAACACTTCCTGCTGGATCCAGAATATAAACTCTTCTCACTATATTTACTCCCACCACTTCAGTTCGAGCTTCTGTTGTCTCTCTCCTAGACGTATGCAGGAGCCTTCTGTCATCCTTGTTTCCACCCCTGGGTCCCTCCACACCAAAATGAACATTTTAAAATAGAAGTCTCGTCATGCCGCCATTCTGTACAAAGCCCTCCAATGAACCTCTTCTCACTCAGAGCAAAAGCCAGAATCTTTACAATGGGCATCAGGGTCACACATGACCTGGCCACTGTTACCTCTCTGACTTTACCTTCTACTTCACCTGATGTAAGAATGTAAACTCCTTGTGCTCAGGGCCTTTGTGTGTTTTGACTGTTGGTAGACCCAGCCACTAGAACAGTGTCTCACTCAAAGCAGAGGCTCAACACATATCCATTGAATAAATGGATGGATGAGTGAATGAATGAATTAAATATATAATACTGTTTCAGGCAGTGATCAATGTTATGAATAAAAATAAAACAGGGAAGGAGAAAGAGAGTGAGCAGGTGGGATTCCAGTTTAGCCGCCATGATCAGAGAAAGGCCCCCTGAGGAAGTGACTCTTCTAAAGAGATCTGAATGAGCTGAGGCAGTGCACCAGGTAGGTATCCGAAGGTGGAGAAATCCAGCAAAGGGAATAGTATGCCAAGTCTGAGCAAGGAGCACACTTGACAAACAGCACGTTGACCACTATGCCTAGAAGACAGCAAATGAGGTGAGAGTCTGGAAATGATCCAAAGGAATGAGATCCTGTAGGACTCTATGCCTGGTAAGGAATTTGGATTATATTCTAGGTGTAATATCAAACTCTCGGTGGGTTTTGAGCAGGAGAAGGACATAATCTGACTTACACTTTAGGAGACTCAATCTCCAGAGTTTTTGGTGAACAGACTGAGGGGAACAAGATGAAACTGGGAAACAGGTGAGGAAGCACTGTAGTTGTCAGAGGGAGATGGTGTGGGCTGAGACACAGTGGGTAGCATGGAGGCATGAAAGAATCGAAGTTAAGAACAGATTGGATGTGGGTGGGTGTGGAGTGTGAGAGAAAGAGGAGTCAAGCGTGGGTCTGAGGGTTTTGACATGAGTTACTCGGTGGCTGATGGTTACCTACTGAAATGGAGGAAACTGTAAGAAGGGGTGGTTTGTGGAACAAAAACAAGATTTTTGGTTCATACAAGACAACCATGGGAAATGTATTAAACATTGGAGTAGAGTCAATGGTAAAATATATAAATCCAAATTTCAGGGGAAAGGTCAGGGCTGAAGATGCAAGTGTGGAAGTCATTTGTGTATAAAGTGTATTTAAAGCCATGACATCTGGTAATTTCCCCTAAGGAGTGAGTGCAGAGAGAGAGAGAGAGGATGGCTGAGCCCTCAGCCCTGGAGTATTTCAACATCTAAAAGCTGGGGAAAATAAGTAGATCCTGCAAAAGAAACCCAAATGGCAGTGCCAGTCAGCTAGAAGGAAAACCAAGAGAGAATTTTCCTGACAGCATGGAAAACAAGTTATTTTAAGTAGGGATGGTGAAGGGTAGGATACAGTTCCTATTCTCCAGGAGCTCTCAGACGTGGCAAAAGGATTACAGTCCAGTAAGAGAAACTCTACAGGAGAGATGAGTAGAGAGTACTGTGGAATCTCAGTTCTTTTTTTTTTCAATTGTTTTATTGAGGTCATATTGGCTTATAACATTATGTGATTTCAGGTGTACATTATTATATATCAGTTTCTGTATAGACCACATTGTCTTCACCACCAATAGTCTAGTTTTTGTCTGTCACCATATGTATCTGCCCCTTTACCCCTTGCACTCTCCCCTGCACCCCCTTGGTAACCACTAATCTGTTCTCCTTATCTATGTGTTTGTTAGTTTATTGTCCACATATGAGTGAAATCGTATGGTGTTTTTCTTTCTCTGTCTGACTGATTTCACTTAGCATAATACCCTCAAAGTGCATCCATGTTGTCACAAATGGCACAATTTTGTCTTTTTTATGGCTGAATAATATTCCATTGTATGTATGTATACACTGTATGTATACATATACATACATATATATATGTATGTATATATATACACCACATCTTCTTTATCCATTCATCTGTTGATGTGCAGTTGGATTGCTTCCACATCTTAGGTATTGTAAATAATGCTACAATGAACATAGGGGTGCATAAATCTTTTAATTATTGATTTCATGTTCTTTGGATAAATTCCTACTAGTGGAATGGCTGAATCATATATTAGTTCTATTTTTAATTTTTTGAGAAATCTCCATACTGTTTTCCATAGTGGCTGCACCAGTTTGCATTCCCACCAGCAGTGTGTGAGAATTCCCTTTTCTCCACATTCTCTCCAACACTTGTTGTTTGCTGTCTTGTTAATTATCGCCATTCTGAGGGGTGTGAGGTGATATCTCATTTTGGTTTTGATTTGCATTTCCCTAATAATTAGTGATGTTGAACATCTTTTCATGTGCCTGTTGGCGATCTATATCTCTTCTTTGGAAAAATGTCTCTTCATATCCTCTGCTCATTTTTCGATCAGGTTGTTCATTTTTTGTTGTTGTTGACTTGTGTGAGTTCTTTATATATTTTGGAAATTAACCCTTTGTTGGATGTGTGATTTGCAAATATTTACTCCCAGTTGGTGGACTGTCTTTTTGTTTTGTTCTTGGTTTCCTTTGCTGTACAGAAGCTTTTTAGTCTGATGTAGCCCCATTTATTTTTTATTTTGTTTCCTTTGCCTGAGTAAACATGGTACTCGAAAAGATACTGCTCAAATCAATGTCAAAGAGTACACTGCCTATATTTTCTTCTAGGAGTTTTATGGTTTCAGGTCTTACAGTCAAGTCTTTAATCCATTTTGAGTTAATTTTTGTGGGTGGTGTGAGATAATGGTCTACATTCATTGTTTTGCACGTGGCTGTCCAGTTTTCCCAACACCATTTATCAAAGAGATTTTTCTTTCTCCATTGTACGTTCTTGGCTCCTTTGTTCAAGATTGGCTGTCCATCAATGTGTGGTTTTATTTCTGGGCTCTCAATTCTGTTTCATTGTTCAGTATTTCTGTTTTTCTGCTGACACCATGCTGTTTTGATTACTATAGCTTTGTAGTATATTTTGAAGTCAGGAAGTGTGATACCTCCAACTTTCTTCTTTTTTCTCAGGATTGCTTTGGCTATTCAGAGTCTTTTGTTGTTAGATGTAAATTTTAGGATTCTTTGTTCCATTTCTGTGAAGAATGTCGTTGGGATTCTGCTTGGGATTGCACTGATTCTGTAGATTGCTTCAGGTAATATAGACATTTTAACTAGGTTTATCTTTCCAATCCATGAGTATGGAATGTCTTTCCATTTCTTTATGTCTTTGATTTCTTTCAATAATGTCTTACAGTTTTCAGTATATAGGTCTTTCACCTCCTTGGTTAAATTTATTCCTAGATTTTTTATTCTTTTTGTTGTGATTGTAAATGGGATTGTATTCCTGATTTCTCTTTATGCTAGTTCATTATTTATATGTAGAAATGCAACTGATTTTTGTGTGTTGATTTTGTATTCTGCAACTTTATTGTATTGGTTGATTATTTCTAATAGTTTTTTGGTGGATTCTTTAGAGTTTTCTATATATAGAATTATGTTGTCTGCCAATAGTGACAGCTTTACTTCTTCCTTGCCAGTTTGGATCCCTTTTATTTCTTTTTTCTTGCCTAATTTCTCTGGCTAAAACTTCCAGTGCTATTTTGATTAAGAATGGTGAGAGTGGGCATCCTTGTCTTGTTCCCGTTCTCAGAGGAATAGCTTTCAGTTTTGACCATTGAGTTTGATGTTACCTGTGGGCTTGTCATATGTGGCCTTTAGTATGTTGAGGTACGTTCCTTCCATACTCATTTTATTGAGCGTTTTTACCATAAATGGATGTTGGATCTTGTCAAGTGCTTTCTCTGCATCTATTGAGATGATCATGTGGTTTTTTTATTCTCTATTTTGTTAATGTGGTGTATCACATTGATTGATTTGTGGATGTTGAACCATCCCTGCATCTCAGTTCTGTGGTTACTTTTGCCTATAGGGTAGTAGGAGATCAAAGAATGTTTCACAAAAGATATACGATTTTAGTTAGACCTCTCAAGAGGGGTAGACATTTTCTGGGTAAAGAAGCCCTAGGCTTGGGGGGCCACCCGGTGGCGCAGCGGTTTAGTCCGCGCTTGGCAGCCCAGGGTTCGCGAGTTCGGATCCCGGGCGCCCGCCGACGCACTGCCTGTCAGCCATGCCGTGGCGGCGTCCCATATAAAGTAGAGGAAGATGGGCACCGATGTTAGCACAGGGCCAGTCTTCCTCAGCAAAAAGGGGAGGAGTGGCAACAGATGTTAGCTCAGGGCTGGTCTTCCCCACAAAAAAAAAAAAAAAAAAAAAAAAAGAAGCCCTAGGCTTTCCTGGCGGTGAGAGAAGCATGAGTATGTGCAAAGGCACATGGTTGGGAAGGTCCAGGGTGGCTGAGGCCTCAAATGCAGAGAGTCAAATAGCAGGAGGTGAAGCTTGAGAAGTAGGTTTGAGCCATTTTGGTAGGACCCCTACACATCAAGCTGATAAGCTCGGCTTTTACACTGGAGACAATGAGGAGAGAATAGAGTAAAATAAACATTTCCACATGAATAGAAGTTTCAAAGCATAGTAGTCCAATTGAGGCTAAACTAAAACACATTAGAAAATAGTAATGCTTGTTACTATCTATGGAGATAAGAATTGTGGCCATTCATGAGTAACGTACATAGGCCTACCCCTTAATGGCTCTGATTCTGAGTGTCTTTTGCTATAAGGTGAGGACACTGAACTGGAAGATTTCTGAGATATCTTCTAACTCAAAAACATTTCTGTGACTTTATCTGGCAATGTAATATGATCAAGGAATGTTTCCTGGAGGAAATAAACCCAAACTGTGTCTTGAAGGGAAAATAGACCTTACATAAGCTAAGAGGAAGGGAAAGCAGAATCTATCAAGGGAAGCATCATGAGGAAAGAAAGAATGAGGTGGCCCATGCAGCAAATAGTAATCTCTATGGAGACAGGAGCTGCATCTATTGTTCACAGTGGCCTAGCACCTTCCTAGACCAGGACTTGATAAACAATGCTTGTTGAATGACTATGGGGACTGATGGATGAATGAAAGTGGGATGCCCCTGTGGATATGTTGGAGATTGTGGCAAATGTTGGCCCCAGGTCTGGCAGGACCCCATAAGTGAGGACTGGGAAGTCAGTGAGGGAACCATACCCGGGGGACTCCTAAAGGGGCAACCATGATGTTGACCATCACAAGCATACTGTAGAAAATCCTGACAGTTGGATTTATCTCTAGATACATGATGAGCTGAGCAACAGTCTCTCAGTAACCCAAGATAACCTGTTTTTCTCTATGTAGCTACTGTTATTTGTTTCAGGGTAAAAAATCCCCAATTGGAGACAAGAGACCCCAGCTGTGTTTGGGTTTTACAGGCTGTCTCAAGATTTCTCTCAGATGTTTTGGTTTATGGCAAAGTTGAAAATACAGCATTATCATGATCATTATTACCATTATCGTTTATTCAACTACCACTAATAATTAATGTTTACTGAGTATTAATAATATACAATGGGATTCAATAAGCATTGAATTAGACTTGGCCACTGTCCAGTGGGCTTGTGGTAAATAAGAAAAAACAAACAAGTTGTCACCCAAATTTTAATCTCTTCAAAATATCTTAGTTTCACAGGCTCTCCTTGGGTACACTTTGCTAAGTTGACTGAAACCAGGAAAACTGACTTCAAGCTTGCCATCACTGTTTTATACCAACATTTCCCAACATATGTTTTGTGGAAAGGATATTGATAGATGATATAAAAAAAAAAAGGATGCCCAGACAAACAAATTTGGAAGACAACGGTTTGAATAGAAATAAATATGCTCTCTACTGCAGAATTTTGCTCAGGTTTAAATGGGCTAATATGCCTTGTAAGCACCAAGAAAGGGAAATAATGCATAGCATTTTCCAAACTTATTTAGGCATTGAGTCACTTTCTAAAAGACTATAACAGTGCAACTTAAAAAAATCTGTTCTAAAATTCAGAATGCTTTTTTTTTAACAATGTAAGTTTTATTTCTCAGACCCTTTTGCTGGCCTCTCAATTCATGAACACCTTGATAACACATTCTTATTATGTCCAGGAACCATTTTGGATCAGCAGTTTGTCCAGGAAGCCCTCCTCTGAATCCCCACAGCACTGGGGCCACTCAGGCAATTGTATGATACCTGAGGGCAGTCTTTTTCATTGCAGTATAAAGATTTGAGGACTGCTGCCCTAAAGCAAATAAACAGCTAGTTAATTTACCAGCAGAATAGGTTTATTCTGGAACAGCAAAGAATTGCAGTTTGGGACATGTGGTCTATGGTGAACTACAGGCAATTCTGGAGAAATAAAGGAGATAAATGTTCTTTGATGAAGTTGAGAGGGGCTTATGTAAATGAAGAGTTCATTGGAGGAGACTGGGAGCAAACATTATACTTCAAAAGTATAATGGCTTTTCATTGGCTGAGTTATGGTAGCCTCTCATTGGCTGAGCCGTTGCTGGTCAAGGAAGAGCTTTTTCCTTCCTTCTGCTGGTGTAGTAAGTAGTATCACTTCATGTTAGAGATGCAAGGTACCTTTCTTCCTATTGGGGTCTATAGTGTTTGTTGAGTGGCATGTGTGTGAGAGTTCTCTCTTCTGGCCTCCTGACTCCATTTTATATGAGGTTTCTGCTTATTAATTTTCACAGGAGTATGCTTTTATGAGTACTAAAACAGTAGGAATCCTTGACACACACTATAATGTCTAAAGTAAATATGATTGACAATACAAAGTGTTGGTGAGAATGTAGAGCAACTGGGACCCTCGTACGTGGAGAGTCATTGCTGGGAGTGTAAAACAGGATGAACTTTGAAAAACTGTTTGGCACTTTCTTAGGATATTAAACACTGTACCATGACAGAGCAATTCCACTCCTAGGTATTAATTCAAGAGAAATAAGTAAAAATGTCCACTTAAAGACTTAACCAAGAATATTTGCTTTATAATATCCATAAGTGGGAACAGTGTAAATGTCTATCACTAAGACAGTGGATACACAAATTGTGCTATATTCATTAGAGGAATACTAGTCAGCAATAAAAACAAATGACCCACTTTTCTATACATCAGCATGGCTAAATCTCAGAAGAAGGTTAGGTTAGGCAAAAGAAGCCAGATGCAAAAGATTACCTATTGTTTGATTCCATTAATATAAAGTTCTTAAACAGTCAAAATTAATTCATAGTGATAGAAATCAAATCAGTGGTTAAGGGGGTGGAGACAGCAAGGTGAGTGGACATTGACTAGAAAGGCCTTGAAAGAATTCTCTGATGTGAAAGAAATGCTCCATTTCTCAGTTGGGGTGGTAGTTACATGAGTGTTTACAATTGTCAAAACTCATCAAACGAAATACTTAAGATCTGTGCATTTGATTGTATGTAAAGTAACCTCAATAAAAACAAAGAAACAAAAATAATTGGAATGCTTTCCTTGCACAGCAGGTTTGTATGAGATCTGTGAGCACATCTCAGTCATGAATTGTCATGAATACTGGCCTATGAAAAGTGCAGAAAATGCAAAGTAACCCATTTGTCATGACTCAGGGGATAGTGTGATTCTAACCTTTTGGAATGAAAATGGTTAATCCCCAGATGCTTATTCTTGGATCAGCTTGCACAAGTCTTCTGAAGAGTGAAGTTAGGAATGAATTCCACATGTGTTGTTTCCATGTGCTCCTGCGTTAACTCCTTGTGAAGGAACACATTTCTGATATATGGTCAGCTGATGGGTAAATCTTTATTTAATTAAGATCATCACTGACTCTTGTCTTTAGCTCTCCTTGTGGCGTAGATAATGTTATAATGTATATGTGAGTATACTCTGTATATTTGCTGGATTTTGAGATGACTAATATTCTTCAGCTTTAAATACCAGCCATTATTATAATTTTTTCAACTTAAAAGTCCTCCATACGTTTAAAAATGAATAAAACAATTTCTCTGTAAATAATTTTATTTTCTATCATATCAGAAATAAATGTATACTTCATTTGACACAGTATTTGCATTTTAGAAATGTTTTCAGGGACTCTTCATTTGTAAATCAAAACTTTTTCAAGTGAATTACTCTATGTATCCTAAGAGAGTTCACAATTAAAAGGAAAAAAATAGAATCCGCTTTCCTAAAGCGAGTGATTGCTTGACTTGCATGCCAGTCCATGCTCCTGTTCTTTCTGCATCCCACCCATCACACCTGGCCACTGAGAACAAAGACCCAAACATACTCCAGAAAAATGTGTGCTCCTTACTCCAGATGGGCTTTGCTTCAGGCTTGACCCCTGCCTCCGTTTCCTATGTTGGAGGTTAAGAGAGCTCCCCTTCTCTTAAGCCTGCACTTAAAACAACACAGAACAGCTTTGACCTCTTCTCTAAGTCACATCTTGGCCCTTCTTAGTTTTTCAGAATCAAAATTGCATCCAACACAGAAGGCATACCTAGCCCCGAAACGCCTCCCCTAAAACCACCCTCCAGCACCCAGCTCAGCTAGACTCTTAGTCTCCTCACTCCTTCCTGGAGTCCTTGTCTCCTGTGTGTCTTAGCCTCATGTGGTCTGAAGGGAAAGGAGGCACCTGCCATTGCTCTGCCCAGAGGAACGGCTTCTCTTTGTCTCTGACCCCTGCCTCCACCTGGGTCGGCCTGATGAGTGCAGCCTCCCTGAGGAGGAGGGTATGTCACCGGGAATGTTGGGGGTTCAAGGAGCTCTAGATAGCTTCTGGAGACTTGGCTTCAAGTGCCGTCTCAGGCAGGTCGCTACGGCCCTCAAACACCCTCATTTGAAAACAAAGGGGTTGGACACCATCAGTGATCTTCAACCTGGGAAACCTGGGTCCACAGGGGTCCATGTGGGGCATCAGAGCCCATGAATTGTTTTTAGTGTTTGAAAAGCTCATAAATGTCCCCAAAAGGCCAATTTACCTATTTTGAACTGAAATCATATCAATTAACCATAGTGAACACTCAGATGAAAACACCACCTGCATTTAGTAATAATAAAAGAAATGTTGGAAAAACTAATGCAATTTGTTTGGTAGACAAAACATTTCAAACGATGGGATCCATGGGAGGAATCCCCTTTTACAGGAGGCTTAATGCTGAAAAGATGGAGAAAAGCTATGTAATTCCTAAGGCCCCTTCAAGCTCTAAGAGTGTGGTTCTGTGACTTGAAGTTTACATATAATGTATGTGGTAAAAGCATGAGAGTGTGTGTATGTGTTATTTATTATTACTTATGCTTATAGATTCAGGGACTTTTAAGGGTTCGTCACATCTTCACAACAAATGGACGTTGAAGTTCACTGAAGGAGATATTCTCATCATCCCCATTTTACAGATGAGAAATGGAAGCTGAGAGAGGTTAGGACACTTGCCCGGGGCCACATCAATCTATTTGTCTATCATGAATTTATATAGATGGGAAGATCTGTACATCTGTGTGACTACTGAAGATGTATATTTGAATCGGTGTAGGTGTCTCTATGTGAGATCGAGCAGTTTCACGTGAGTTCAGCATCCACAGAATGTACAGAACAATACTACGTGGTGCAAAGTTTTCAGTGCTAGAAGGGAGGTGCTCAGGTGCCATGACAAAATGCCACAGGCTGGGGTCTTAAACAACAGAAATTTACTTCTCACAGTTCTGGAGGCTGGAAGTCCAAGATCAAGGTGCAGGCAGGGTTCGTTTCCTTTGAGGTCTCTCTCCTTGACTTGCAGATGGCCACCCTCTGGATGCCTCTTCCCCTGGTCTTTTCTCTGTTTTGTTGCATTCCTGGTGGGGGTCTCTCTGTGCATCCTAATCTCCTCTTTTAAGAGCAGTAGTCAGATTGGATTAGGGCCCACCCTAGAGGCCTCATTTAAACTTAATCACCTTGTTAAGGGCTGTATCTTCAAATAAAGTCAATTCTGAGGTATTAGGGTTAGAGTTTGAACATATGAATTGGGGGGTCGGGGGTGTGGACAAAATTCAGCCCTAACAGGAGGTTAATAAATTTCTTTAATTTTCTCTTTAGAGCTACATGTATAAGACAAATTTCAAAATCCCTCCAAGTAACATCTTTGTTTCTATAAATTCAGTGAGCACTTCGTAAAAGGCAGTAGGAGAAGTGGGAGAAGGAAACATCTCACAGCTCTAGAATTTAGGCCAGCCCAAAGACCTTCTGAGGTTTTACACAGACTCCTCCAAAACTGTCCTGTGTTCTTATCTTGTGGGCTCTGCTGTGACTCAGGGAGAGACCTGAAGAGTAGGTGGAGAGAAGGGAATAAGAAAGCTCCAGTGGCCCAGGGCTGATGAAATAAACCAGTAGCTTGGCAAGAGGGAGTAGGCCCTCCAACCACAGTGAAGGAGAAGACTCAGCAGCCTCACTTAACTGTGGGTTAAGACAGGCTGGTGCTGGAACCCATGGAGGACTGCTCCTGTGTGCTCAGAGCAGTATATTCCCCTTGGCCAAGTGGGTGACGACATTGCTGTGCCAGGTACATCTATTCATTTTACCCGCAGTGACTACAATTGAGGACTTTGGAGGAGAGACTCATAGGAGCTCGGTCAGTGTCCTGGTTCCAGTACAGCAGGCTGAGGTTCAGAGTGGAGCTCCACCCTGGTGAGGATATGACTATAAATAGAGGTTTGAGACAGAAGACCCATCATGTGAGCTGAGTATACTACAGTGAGCTCAGAAAGGAGGCTGGAGGTTACCAGCCATCTTGTGGTCATTGTGGAAGAGTTTCTGGTTCTCCCCATTAGTCGGGGCTGAGATTTTGTGTACAGAGTCAAGCTTGATCAGGAACAGGGGCTGGGCAAAGTCAGAAGGTGCAGGTCTTTGCTACTGAGCACATCTAGGGCAATCAAGTACTGACAAGGACTAGCCTCAGGGACTCTGAGATCTGGTTGGCATTTGACCTTGCTACTTTTTTATATTCCCCTGGGCTTTTTCCTCTCCTTTGTGAAGAGTTCCAGTTCCTCTTAATTTGATCTCTCCTTGACCGCAGGTTCCAGAATGCATTCTGTTCTGGTGCCTTCTTACTGCAAATTATAAACAGGATAAAAACTGGGCCAAGGAATTTACTCTGGGGAGCAAAGCTACAAAGGCAGAAGGCGGGCCACCTGACCCAATCAGTCTTTTTCCATCTGTAATGTTTCTGACTCTGTGATTAGGATTATATGAATATGATTGCTGCTGCACATTTGGTCTGCCCGCTGGTAAATGTAGGCAGGTCATCCCCTCCCTGGAGCAGGGGCAGGCTCTTCTTCGTCACCTGAAGCCATCCATCTCTCCCATCCTCCCCACCTCTTGTTTCAGGGATGAATCAGCTGCATGTGTGAGTGCACTGATGGCTCCTGCTAATTAACTGGCCTTAGGTTGCAAAGGGTGCTGTTGGCATCTCCACATAAAGGGACTGGTTTGAGTCTCCACCTCTTTCATGCTTTCCCAGCCATTTGCAAAGTTGTTCCTAATGTAGATCTAGGTTATAAATTTTGGCTTCAGTGATGGTAAAGAATCCCCTCTATCACAAGGAGGTGCCTCTCTCTCAAAATGCAATCTCCTTATCAGTGCCATAGTTTTGTGCCAAGCAGAGGAATCCTCAAGCAAATCTTCCTCAGTTGCACTGATAGGGAGGGAGTTGGATCATTGACCTGTTTAGAGTTCCTGTAGTGATGTCTCTATAATCTGTGTAGGTCAGTGAGGCTGCCTCCCTCACAGATTGGGGCTTTTCCATAAGTTAGGACCCTGAGGAGGTGGGTTCTGTCTCCTGAGTTGCCCCAGGGCTCTTTCCAGCCCTTTAGTTGATTTTCCTCCTTTGCGTGAATTTGTTGCAAATGCTTTGCATTGGCTGGGGACCGACCCTTATCCTAGGAATGGCTTTGCCAAAGGTCATTTATGTGGCTGCTGCTATTTGGCATCTCTTCTCCTTGATGGAGAGGTTGACTGATTTGAAAGGGAGGTTTTCATTGCTGTGCATGAAACAGCTGTTCCCTCTAACCAGATGCTTAATCTGATTCCCTTTCCAAGCTGAGTGAAGGGAGCAGGCTCTCTAGCTTGCAGTTGGGAGAAATGATTGAGAGCCTAAGAATACATGGAAAGATGTCCCTAGTGGCTTGGGGTAAAATCTCCTTCTTGGGTTAAGGTTCAGAACAAGAGAAATTTTTAAAAAATGTATTTGGAAACAGTTTATTGACTGGGTGGCCTATTGATTTGCTGAGACCCAGCTCTTCATGCAGCTCTTTGAGGTAGTGAGACAGATGCCATGGGACCATGCCTCCACTGCCCCTGCAGTGATGATGCATGGAGCCCTGGTGCTATGGGCTCTGGGTCCCAGTGGGGAGAGATGGTTTGGTGTGAGCCCCACTGCAATCATGTGCATTTCCGTGGCTGGAAACTCACCTCCACTTCTTCCATTTATCTGGCCCAGGCTGTGTGCTGCTGTGACCCAGTTGCCATGGGGAACTTGTATATTCTTGGCTTCCTTGCTGCTTTTACAGACAGAATTACAGAAGAGAATGTCTTTGTTGCTAATTAATATAAATATTACAGAGAGATGCTCATTTTCTCTCTCTATGATGATTATTAGCAAAGATATGCAAGAAGACTTCATTACAGAGCATTGTCCTTCATAACGAGCCCTCCACACGCTGTTACAGGAATGGGTAAGCCTGCCAGGAGTGGATTGTGGTAACCCTCAGCTATCTACTGGATAGATATTAACTAGAACTACTTATACATTCAACAGATTTCTGTGGAATGCTTGCTGTATGTGAGGCCCTGGGGATACAGAGACAAATAAGAAATGGCCCTGCCTTCAAAGATCTTATAGTCTATAAAGGAAGATAGAACTGCAGATGAATAAATGTAAAAAAAAATTAACACATTTTACAATCGATTACTGTACCAAGTGCAAAGGGGCCTAAAAGAAGGAGGGGGTAAATACACATTTATTTGCTGGGGGTTTTGTCAGGAAGATGTCCTGCAAGATGTATCACTTGAGCTGAGTCTTGAATGTGGAATATTTGTTCACTGGAAAGGGGGAGGCATTCCAGAGCCATCTTTGGCACATAAGTTTTGCTCTCATGATATACAGATACTGCTCCTCCAAACATGATGTCTGTATTCCAGACAGGGAAAAGGGGGAAGGTAAAGGCAAAAGCCAAAGAGGAATATATCAGCTGAGCCTGCTCTCAAGCTTTCCTAGAATTCCTATTCAGGGACATGACCTCCCCAGCTGCAAGACAGCCTGGATTGCTGAGTATTTTCAGCTGAGTACATGGCTGTTACGAATAAAATTGTGGTTTGGTTAGTAAGGCTACCAAGTAATGAGATGGCTGCCAAGATGGCCCCCAATGATCTTCAACCCTGGTACTCATGCCTGTTCCACCTTGAATACTGCTGGGCTGTGTGACCAATAGGATATAGCAGCAGGAATGGTGTATGTCTTTCAAGGCTGGGTCTTATAAGGCTTTGCAGCTTCTGTCTTGATCTCTTGATGTGAGGACAATTAAGCAGCTTTTTGGAGAGACCCACATATAGAGGAACCAATTTCTAGTCATGTGAGTGAGCCACTTTAAAGTGGATTTTCCAGCCACAGTCAAACCTTCAGATGACTGCAGCCCCAGCTGACATTTGAGTACAACCTTTTGAGAGACCTCTGAGCCAGGAACACTCAACCAGGACACTCTCAAATTCCAGACCCACAGAAACCATGAGAGACAATAAAAGATGATTGTTGTTTAAGGTACTGAGCTTGGGGTTATGCAGCAATAGATAATAAGAACAGGAACACTAGCTCCTGAGTAGGCAACTAGATTGACCACACCATCCAAATGGCCTCTACAGTCACTCTGCCCTCCTTGCTGTTATGTAGATAAAATGCTGCACCTGCTATCAAAGCCTCCCTCCCCAACTTGTGTTTCCGGGCTTCCTCCCCCTTCCTTTTCTCAAGTACGTTATCACTCCACAGGAAAAAAAAACGTTTATCAAGGTCAGTATTGAAAAGTGGGTTACAAAATCCATTGATCACTCTCCAGGTCTCATTTTACTTGAGACAGCTGTCCATGACTTTCTTTTTGAATCCCTCTTTTCTTGACATTTTAGGACTCCCAAATTCTCATGGGTTCCTTCCCAATTTCACAGAAGCTCTTTTTTCAGTTCTGTTTGAGGTTCTTCTTTTTCTGTTCAGTAGTTAAGAGTTGGTGTTTTAGAGCTCTAGGTCCAGGGACAACTTGTCTTCTTTATACCTTTTTATAAATGGTCTCAATCAGTCTTCTGGCTTTAAACACCAGCAATAGGATATGATTCCCAAATTCATAGAGGAAGTTTAGTATAATGGTTAAGAGCATGAACTTGGGAACCAGAGAACCTGGGTTTCAATCCTAAACTGTCACTTGATAACTGGGTGACCATGGGCAAATTACTTAATCTCAACTTTCTCATTTCTATAGTTAGTATAATCATAGTATACATTATCACACGTAGGTGGCACTCAAAGTGTGAGTTGCTTCTCCAACTAGCATGTACTGCATAATGACGTTTCAGTTGATGACAGACCACATATACAACAGTGGTCCCATAATTTTAGTACCATACAGCCTAGGTGTATAGTTGGCTATACCATCTAGATTTGTGTAAGTACACTCTAGGATGTTTACACAATGACGGAATTGCCTAATGACGCACTTCTCAGAACATATACCTGTCATTAAGCGATGCATGACTGTACTACTACTACTACTACTACTTTTACTACTGGGCATCTCTACTGGGTGTCTAGTAGATATCTTAAATTTATTTAAGTCCAAAACAGAATTCTGGATTTCCTGTGGACCCCAAACTGCTCCTCTCCTAGTTAGTCTGTCGCAGTAAATGGCACAACTATCCATCTAGTCATAGCACATATGCAAAACAGGTGTCTCCCTCAGTTCTTCACCTTCCTTCATCTCAAATAGCCAATCTAATAGGAAGCCCTGATGTTCTCATCTCCAGAATACATCCTAAATCTATCCCTATCTCTCCATCATTTATGCTGTCACTTTATCCTTGCCACTACCATTTTCTTCCTGGACTGTGAAAAGACCCTCTGCCCTGGTCTCCATGCTTCCACTTTTCCATCCCTTCCCCCATAATACATTCTCAATAGAGCAGAGTTATCTTTTGTGTGTGTGTGTGTGAGAGAGGAAGATTAGTCCCAAGCTAACATCCATTGCCAATCGTCTTTTTGCTGAGGAAGACTGGCTCTGGGCTAACATCCGTGCCCATCTTCCTCTACTTTATATGGGACGCCACCACAGCATGGCTTGACAAGCCGTGTATAGGTCCACACCTGGGATCTGAACCTGCGAACCCTGGGCCTCCAAAGCAGAGCGTGCAAACTTCACTGCTACACCACTGGGTGGCTCCTAGAGTTATCTTTAAAAACATAAATCAGATCATGTCACTTACCTGTTCAAAATCCTAAAATGTTGTCTGAGAGCACTTAGTATAAAATTCAAACATCTCCTCTATAGTTGTGCCCTTAACTACCTATCTGGCCTCACCTCATAACCACTACTGTACCACACACACACACACACACACACACACACACACACAAAACCCTGCCATGCAATTTGCTTGCTCTGCTCTAGTCTCACCAGCCTTCTTTCTGGTCTTTGTCATACTTATTCTGCATACAGGGACTTTTGCACATGCTGTTGTCTCTGCCTGCCATGTGCTTTCCCTGTATCTGCACATGGTTAAACCCTTCTTGGTATTCAGGGTCAACTTTGCTGATCTTCTGATCTAAAGTAGCACCCAGTTATTCTCTAATACATCATCTTGTTTCATTTTCGTCATCATATATTTTATTTTCATTTCCTACATTTTTTTCCTCGCATTGTCTCTTTATTTCTAACTCCCTCCGTCCCTCTATTAGACTATACAGTCCATAATAACATGGGGCTTATGTCTCTGAGTCGTTGATGTATCACTTAAAACAGAATTAAGAAGAGAGTCAGTACTCAATATGTTTGTTTAATAAATAAATGCCAATAAGACAAATGCAGTAGTCTAAGAATATTTCCAGAATTCTGACTTGCTAACTGGTTTGGGTAGTGGTTACTTTCAATAAGATATGGAAGACAGGTTAATTGGAGGTAAGGTAATGAGTATAATTCTAGACATCTTGAATTTGGGGTGCCTGTGGGGTGTCTGGATGTGACTGACTCAGTATGCAATTAGACCCATGATTCTGGAGTGCAGGAGAGTTCTGGGAGGTATATATAGTTTTGAGATCCATTTGCATTTACCACAAATGACCTAATTTAATATAAGACTTTCTCCTAAAATTAGTCCCCAGGAAAAGGGAGAGCTATTTCACCTTAGAATCCTTATAGATCATTCCATAATCCAAAGTGCTCTCTTCAGTATTTACTTAGAGCAATTAAATAATGTTTGGGCAGACGCATCAACCTGAAACTACCTCAGTCAATGCTACTTTGGGATACTTAGGAGGTTGTAGAATCAATTTTTTTTAAGTTAAAGATTTTTAACGGTGATTTAAATAATTTTTTTGTGACTATGACCTAACAGTAACATGTTAGATATTATAGTAAACAGATTTTAGAAATCACTTTAAAAAGGAACATAGTAAGTGGAAATCACAAGTATATACAACTCTATGAAAAACAAAACAACCAACATTTTATGCAAACAGGTACTAGTGGTTCAGGATTTAATTTCTATTTATGGCATCATAAGAAGATTCAAAAGGTCAAAATGTGCTCTAGCTCAGACATCGGAATGAAGATGCTATGCTTTGGAAAGCTTGTTGGATGACTCATTACTTCCTCCAGGGACATCTAAGAGCCTGACACCATAATCCATGGTAAGAGCTGAATTGACCAAGGGGGAAAAAGCAATATTTCTAAATTAGTATATTTGTTTATATAGTATGTTATTTTAAATGTGTATGTTCATTTAAGTTAAATAATTAAATATGAGTTTATAAACATTTGATTATTCCATCTACATTCCTAAAAACTGTCAAAATTCTGTTTTGATTCTCCTCATTTGAAAAATGTATGGTTGTCTTATAATCAGGGTCACCTTATTCTGACCTATACAGTAGGTGGTAGTTGAAACACCAAGAGAGTTTCCTGGGGCAACAAAACAAAAGGGCTGAGGACAGAGCCTTAGGGATCACCAACGCTAAGAGATGGGCAAAGGAACTAACAGGAATGAGAATTTTAGGAAGTAGGAGAACCAAGAAAAAGTAATGATGTTGAACCCAAGAGAAAAGAGCAAATCAAAAATAATGGATTTAAATAATAACAATTATTATAGAGTGGTCCACGGTGTCCTGGACCTTTCCATGGAAAGGTCAAGGAGAAGACTATAAAGAATCTGTTGCATTTTTAGAGAACACTACCGGTCACCTTGCCCCAGGCGGTTTAAATGGAGTGATTAGATCAGAAGCCTGTTGCAAAGGTGTAAAGAATAGAAGGGAGGGGAGAATAGATAGAAAATGTACATTCTTTTATAATTAGTTTGACCGTAGACAGAAGGAGAGGTACGTACTTTGGCTAAAGGGGGATTTACAATTTAAGGAGTTGTTTTTAATGAGAGGAGAGTGTTAAGCATCTATACAAGTTGAAGAAGAACCAGAAGAGAGTGAACAGTTTAGAGACTAAAGAGGGCTGATTGAATGATCAAGGTCTAAGTGGAGAGAGTGAGAGACTAGGAGTGGCCACATGGGAAGATTAATTTTGTCCAGTTGAAGAAGCACTTCTTCTTTTGGACCAATATGTAATGAGATTAGGTCCAGATATGTTTGTGAGCATGGAGGTCAGAAAGTAGAAGGATGTCACTTGGCTCCTGGAACTTATTTACTCAACCTTGACAGCACCTCGAAGCCAAGGACTTGTTCTGAAGTTGTCAGCACCCCTGCCTTTGGAGGCAGGTTCACCAGTGGATGGAGGAGGATGAACTTGGAGTTTAGAGTCCTCGATTCCCATTTAGCTGCATAGAACATTATTAGCAAGATTTAAGAGAGGCTGTGATCGCCACAATTTTTGTAGTACTTGGCTCCCCTTCTACCTGACCCAGAAACCCCTTTCTCACAGTACTGTCTTGGGGAGAGGGAGGAGAAAGATCATTTCCCCACCCAATAGTCTCTGATGAGCAAACTCTCCACGGCTTTCTGGGCTTCAGTGTGCCAGCCTATTAAATGAGAGCATTAAACTACATCTCTAAATCCACTTCCAACTCCAAGATTTTATATATCTATAAACAGTTAACTCATATGTTGCCTTTAAATAATAAAACAATGTGGAATATAATTAAGGGGCAAAATGACTTGTACAGACAATTTGTGCTGTGAGCAAGTCTTTTAAGTTGACGAATGTGACATTGTTCTCAAGAAAAAGAAAACTTCAGCATTTTCTTTTCAGAATTACCCTGATCCAAATTAGGTCATGGGAGTGTGAGGGGAGCATTGGGGAGCCCCAGAGCACCTTTCAGGTGATATAAACTCTTGATTTTCTTTGTAATCCCACTGAAGGGAGAGGAAAGGCCAAAGCAACATGGCTGTGGCTCAGAACAACTTTGCTTCCGTGGGAGGCACCATTTCTGCTTGCAGAACAATGAGCCTTCAGGCCAGTGGATGAGTCTGTTATCAGCCAGCGGCAGGCTGAGAAATAATCTCCAACCACTAGCAACAATGGGTGCCATATCTCAGGCCAGGTAATGAGTAGTCTTTAAACTGCATCAGCTCAATTTTATTATCATTTAGTTTTACACTTCTCAGCCTAGAATAGTCTTATCTTTTCCTTTTTGTTGTTCTGTGGAGCCCCCACCCCCCCACAAAGGAAAAGCTATTTGGTGACCTTTTTCCTTTCCTTCCTTTTTCAAATTTGAAGCCACAGCATTATAATAAGCCTCTATAAAAATACACATATGAGCATGCATAATTAAAATTACCTACCTCGGTTTCTTTGGTTCAATATCTGATCCAAAATAGCCAAATGCATATCTGCTGCATATTAATGACACAGACTCCAAGTGCCAGCCCTGGGTACTTACTGGGGTCATGAATTAATGGGAAGGAATTAATTTACATCTAGGCAAACCCCATAGATCCCCTGTTGGAAGCACTTCCTTTGTTGTTACGTGCCCTCAGGTTGACTCCGACTCCTAGTGACTCTGTGAATGAGTGATGTCCACAATGTCCTGTCCTCAACAACCCTACTGAGCTCCTGTAGATTCATGCCTATGGCTTTCTTTATGGAGTCAATCCATCTCTTATTTGGTCTTCCTCTTTTCCTGCTGCCTTCTACTTTTCCAAGCATTATCGTCTTTTCCAAAGAATCCTGACTTGTCATGACGTGCCCAAAGTAGGACAGCCTCAATTTTATCATTTTTATCTCCAGCAACAGTTTAGGTTTAATTTGCTCCAGGACCCACTTGTTCATCTTTCTGGCAGTCCAGGGGATCTGTAGAGCTCTCCTCCAACACTGTATTTCAAGTGAATCTATTTTTTTTTTTCTTGTCAGCCTTCTTCTCTGTCCAGCTTTCACACCTGCATGTAGTAATTGGGAGTATCAGGATGTGGATAATCTTGGCCTTGGTCTATAATGACACTTCCTTACACTTGATGTTCTTTCCTAATTCTTTCATTGCTGCCCTTCCAAGTCTCAGTCTTCTCTTGGTTTCTTGTCTACAGTCTCCATTTAAATTGGTGACTGAACTAAGGTAAACAAAGTCTTTAACAATTTCAATGTCTTCATTGTCTACGTTAAAGTTGTGCAGTTCTCCCTTAGTTTTGATTTTTTTCTTCTTGATGTTCAAATGCAGTTCTGCTTTGCCACTTTCTTCTTTCACTTTGGTCAGAAGTCATTTCAAGTGACTGTTGCTTTCTGCCAGTAAGATGGTGTCCTCTGCATATTGTTGATTGTTGATATTTCTTTCACCAATTTTCACTCCTCCTTCATCTGAGTACAGCCCAGCTTTTCATATGATATGTTCTGCGTGCAGATTAAATAGATAGGGAGATAATGTACCCTGTCTGACACCTCTCAGATCCCTAGGACCCAAGCCTCTCTGCATTTCAGAAACCTTGGGATTAGAATCTCCAGGAGAGAGGCCCAATAATCTGTACTTGTAGAAATCTACTTAAACAATGCAAATGCTTGATCAGCCAAGTTTAGGAACAAAGTATGTAGTATCTGAGTATCTAGAACTAAGTATCTAGCCCTTGGCAGATGAGAAAGTGAATGTCCTCCAAGCTTGAATGGCCCAGGAGCTATTTCCCAGTGTGGCAGACCAGAGCCTAAATCCAGATCCCTTTCCCCTCAACATTTCTCCAACTTTGAAGTGCAGCTGGGCAAGGCTTCTCAAAAGGTAATGTGCCTACAAATCACCAGGGTCTTGTTAAATGACAGAGGCTGTTCAATATACCTAGGGTGGGACTTGAGATTCTGCAATTTCAGCAACTCTCTCATTAAGCCAGCGCTGCTGATCAGGAACCACACATCAAGTAGCAAGAATTTGAGTTTCCTGGAGAGTTTGTTAGAACTACCTGGGCCTCAAACCCAGGCTTAAAGATTAGAAAACTAAGTGTTTTTATTTGAGTATGTCACAACGACCCTAAAATACTATTTTTGTGCCCAGTGATAGAAAATAGTGTTTGTGAGTGTGTGTTAGTGTTGGAGAAAGAGATGGTGAAGGGGACCAAATGGGAAGAGAAGAAAATGAACTGATGCAGGTTGAGGATGTAATGAGATCTCCAAAGCACAACTCCCAGATTACACTAACACAGAAATTGTGAGGAGAAATTTGAGGCAATTATGCAGATAATGCAAGTCAAATGTCCTAAAGTTCTTGCTTCATTGATGTGGATAAGTGGATATTTTTTTTAACATGATTAATCCAGATAATTGGCATGGGGGAAGTTCTTTAATCTCTTCCCATAGTCGTTCTCCCAGAAGGCATTGCAGTAGCAGGTAAGAAGAGTGTCTGTGGTCTTGTTGAAACCATGGCCTCTCTTTCCCTGAAGTCTGAGAATTTTGCCATCTTTGCTACCCCAGTCCTTCCTGCTGTCTCACCTTTAGGGATAATTTCCAGCTGCAAACTTGAGCACTGCTTTCCAGCAAAACCTAATTATCTAGGCCTGGTTACTGGCAACCCTCTCTCCGTGGAAATTCACTTTACCGTGAATTACCTGTTTGCCTAAGAGATGGGTCAGGTGAATTATGATATATTGTCTTAATTGTCGGATGTCTGTTCTTTCTTCCCTTTCAGAGAGGTTAGGATGCAATGTAATTGAAGCTGTGTTTTCCTGCATCTCCTGGCAGAGGAACCTGCTCTCAGACCCCTATCAAAGAGGCTCTGACCAGGAAGCTAACCCAAGTGCATTATTTTGATGTTATAAATCATCTCTCTTTCAGTGCCACTAGCTCCCAGCTTGGGATGACTGATGGGCAGACATCACATTCAACGTCCCTGGACATCCAGTTTCCCTGGCCCTCCTGGGTGGGACTCAAGTTCTCAGGGATGCTGAGGATTTTGATTTCACAGGTGGTGGGGACAGTCCTCGGGGTGGCCTCAGGACATGGCTGTGAGAGGGCACATGCGTCAGACTCTAGATCGGACTCATGCTCTGTTTCTCCTTTGGTTCACTCAGGATCCTTGCATCCATCATTAATCTCACTCAGCCCTACTGCCTGTCTATAAAGTGGGATAAGTAATCCTGCTTAATTTCATGGGTTTTATTTAATTACTGAGATGCTTAGTTTATCCATCACTGGAAATGAGCTAGTCCACACAAGTAGACATCTAAATAAAACCCCAAAGCAATTTTTAAAATTTCAGTGATTGCTATGGAATTCTTACTGAGATTTTTTCGTAAGAGAAAATTTTCTTTCCTTGACTTCTTAAACATAGTGTATACAATATTTTTTAACCTTGTTTTAATGACTCAAGGTCATCATTGTGAACAGTGCTTATGGAACAGTGCTGAGTTTCGGTGATACTCTCTGGAGCTATTGAAGTGCATGGTTATTTGCGCCTGTAAATGAGGGCCCCCAGCTGCTATGCTTTTGAGTTCATGTGTCTACTTT
Source organism: Tapirus indicus (assembly GCA_031878705.1). Classification (NCBI taxonomy): domain Eukaryota; kingdom Metazoa; phylum Chordata; class Mammalia; order Perissodactyla; family Tapiridae; genus Tapirus; species Tapirus indicus. Next base: position 81,301,520 of record CM062924.1, on the reverse strand, counting down.
TTATAGTTTTTTTTTTCATTCTCCCTTGCTGTCAAGATACCAGTCATCAATTTTTGCTGCTGAAATTTCATTTATCTTTAATCAAGATATATGTCTTCCTCCTGCAGTCCCTGCCCTGTCTACTTCAGTGCATCTAAGTTTCTATTTTGGCAATGGTTCTCAAACTGTGGTTCATTGACCCTGTGATTCATTGACCCCCAAGACCCTTTCAGGGCGTCTGTGAGGTCAAAACTACGTTCATGGTATTACTAAGACATGATTTTCTTTTTCCAGTGGGTTGACATTTGTCCTAATGGTACAAAGACAACAGTGTGTATATGTACTGGAACCTTAGCACTGATTGATTGAGCATCATCAAACTCTTCTGGTCTCATTTCAGTCCTCACCACCACACATTCAGATTAAAAAAAAAACAGGCAGTTTAACTTAAGAATGTTCTCTTTGAGGCAGCAAAAATTAATGTTATTACATTTCAATGCTTGATTACACAACTTTTCAATGTTCTGTGAAGTGAAGTAGAAGTGCTCATAAAGCACAAAGTGTGATGTTTTCTCAAGGAGAAATCACTTGTTAGATGGTTTGAGTTGCGAGCTGAAGTAGCCTTTTTTCTTTCAGAGAAGAGCATTTTTACTTGAAAGAACCACTGACAGATTCACTATGGTTATTCAGACTTGGTTATCTGGCAGATATTTTCTTGAAAGTCAGTTATGTGAACCTGTCACTTGGAGGAAAACAACTGACAGCATTTGTTACCAAAAATGGAATTTGAACTTTCCAGCTAAAACTAGAATTTTGGAAAAGTTGTATTTGCTATCATGAGCTTGATAGGTTCTCAACGCTGAAAGACTTTTCTGATGAGATTGGTGTAATACTAACTGATATGATTTTTTTTTTAATTTTGTGTAATGAAATATGTCAACAGTTGGAAGATCTACATATATCAGAGAATGAAGATTTTCTAAATAACCAGTAATGTTCTAAAATGATGCATAGATAAAAGAGCCGTTCAAAGGGAAAGATAAGACAGTGGATTTTAAAGTAACAGAGTATAAAATGTTCACTTATTGATGTGGTTTCAGATTCCACATTGAAATTAAACTTTAAGAAACTACCCCTTGTTGAGGGGCCGGCCCAGTGGCACAGCGGTTTAGTTCGCGCTTGGCAGCCCGGGTTTGCAGGTTCGGATCCCAGGCGCCCGCCGACGCACTGCTTGTCAGCCATGCTGTGGCAGCGTCCCATATAAAGTAGAGGAAGATGGGCACGGATGATAGCCCAGGGCCAGTCTTCCTCAACAAAAAGAGGAGGATTAGCAACGGATGTTTGCTCAGGGCTGGTCTTCCTCACACACACACAAAAAGAAGAAACTACCACTTGTTGACTTTTGGTGTATATCAAAATCTGAATAATCTACAATTATCTGAAAAGGCTACTAAAATACTTTGTCTTCTAACTATACCTCTCTGTAAGGCTAACTTTCCTTCACATGCTTCAACCACAACAACCTATCACAAAAGACTGAATGCAGAAGCAGGTATGGAAATCAAACTGTCTTCTGTTAAGGCAGACATTAAAGTTATTTGCCAAAATGTAAAAACTTTTCTCACTAATTTTAATTTTGGAAAATATTTATTTTCCATAGAAATATGTCACATGTTAAAATGTGGTTAAAATATGTTAAATGAGTTTATTATTGTTACTGTAAAATAAATCATTCAATAAATATTTTAAATTTTTTCTGTTTAATTTCTTATATGGTAAATATAGATAGGTATAATATAATAAAGCAAGTTCTTTGCAGTCCTTAATAAGTTTTTAAGTGTCAATAGGTCCTGAGACCAAAAAGTTTGAGAACTCCTATGTTATGGTGGTAGATTAGGTCTTACTCCTTATGCATCATTGGCTCATCAGAGCCTCATAACAATCATGCAAGGTAAGCTGGTAGGGAATACCGTCATCATCCTGCTGCAGGGGAAACTGAGCATAATCAAATTGCAAGTCTAGACTAGAATCCACGTTTCCTAGCCCCTGGTGAGGGTGTGTTACACTGCAGTTAGCTCGGGGAAGGGATATAACCAGATTTATGCAACTTTTGTCTGATGTGAGTGTAAGTCAGGTCTGAGTGGGCTCCCGAGGTATTGTTTTATGGGTGGTGCATGCTCTTTGATGCATAGGTTGTATGTCATCCATCTTTTTTCTACTCAAATACCTTTGTCTCCCCCCGTCCCTACATCCTCATGTCTCATTTCCTCACTCTTTTAGGTCTCTGCTTATATGTCACCTTACTAGAGAGGTTTTCTCCAATCACCCAGGATGGAATAGCTCATTCCCATAGCTCTCCACCCTCTTCAGCCTGTTTTGTTTATTTTTCCTGCACCACTGGCACGCTGGTTTGTTGACTGGCTCTCTTCACTAGGATCTAAGCTCTTAAGTGTCTGCTGTGTTCCTTGTGTGCCCCCATGCATAGAACTGTGCCTGGAAAAAAGGAGGTGGTCGATATTTGCTGAGTGAAAGAATGAATGTCTTGAGATGTTTGGGATGTTTTTTGGAATCAGTGGTCTTGTCAGATAAGTACGCTCCAAAGGAAGTTCTGGATAACACTATATTGTCTGTTATGCACCCTCGTCTGTGTAATAATAGCAGTAATTGTCTATCCTGCTTAGGAGGAAGTAAAATGTGGGGGTTAGGAGCTGCACTACTTCCTGACTGTGTGACCCTGGTCAAGCAACTGCTCTAAGCTTCAGTGTCTTGAATGATTGCAGAAGTGTGTTTGGTTGATTTTCCTAGTAAGCAATCTCTGAGACTGAGTATGAGTTTTATTAGGAGTTCTCTTGGAAATAACCCTGTAAGGGCATGAGGAAGCAGGTCTGGTGACTTGGAGAAGTTGAACTGAACAGCAGTTGTAATGAAATCTGGGCCCATCCTATAGGGTGCTCTGGTGCTGAGAAGGCCCTTGGAGTTATCCTTTATTAAGGCCAGGGGCCCAGCTTCTGCAGCAACAGTCACTATCCACTGAAGGATAGTCAGGGTGTGTTACACCCAGGGAAGGGGCATAACATTGGGTGGGGCCTCCCATCACCCTGATTCCCTGAAAGAACTCAGCAGACAGCACTCCCAACAGCTGGGGAAACAAGTGTTTAGGTCCAGAAGAGGAAATCTGAGCAGGGACACCACCACCACGGCCTTCACCAGAGAAAGTAAAACAAGAAAATTCATGGCAAGTGCTTGTCACACAGTAATTACTCAATCCATTTTAGTTATTATTTTGACGTTTCTTCACAGTCCTTATTACTGACTGATGTTACATTTGTTATTTATTGGTTATCTATTTACTAACTGTGCCTCCACTAGAAGACAGGGATTTTATGTCATTCACTGCAGTATTATCAGTAATTAATCAATCCCTAGAAAATATTAGGCACTCAATAAATATATGTTGAAGGAATGAATCATTTTATGATTAGTTCCATTTGTGTGTTTGTGTGTGTAGCCTTACTCAACAACTATAGTGTAAGCTTTTGAAGATCAGAGTATGTGCCAGGGCCGGCCTGGTGGCGCAGTGGTTTAGTTCCTGCTTTGGCAGCCCGAGGTTCGCAGCTTCAGATCCCCGGTGCCCGCTGACGAACTGCTTGTCAGCCATGCTGTGGCGGCGTCCCATATAAAGTGGAGAAAGATGGGCACGGATGTTAGCCCAGGGCCAGTCTTCCTCAACAAAAGAGGAGGATTAGCAATGGATGTTAGCTCAGGGCTGGTCTTCCTCACACACACACAAAAAAGATCAGAGTATGTGTCTTACACCTCTTGTTATTGCCCTGTTACCTGTTGGAAGTGACCATTCCTTTGGATGGTATTCAAGGCCATCTTCTCTGCTCCTGTACTTTTTGGGGCAGTCTGACACTCTTCTGTCTCTGCACCTTGAACAGGGCACCCCTTCTGCCTGGAACGCCCTTCCTGAACTTCTTGGCTGTGCTAATTCCCGTTCTTTCTCTAGGTCTGAGCTCCAGTCTCAGCTACTCCCGGGAATTGTCCATACCGATCCGTGCCTCCTTTCTGCCCCCACACCCCCTCGGTTTCTTCCTTTGAGGCACTTGTCACACTCCAACTAGGATTCTCTTATGTGTCTGTGTACTTACTGCCTGACACAAGCATTGGTGGACTAACAATAATGATTAATATGGTTTGATATAACCAGGGAATTGTAAAGAGTATTATAAAATGTATTGTTTAAATCTTTAAATAATTTTAAGGACTGTGTTGAACAATACCACAAATTTATTTTGTAACTTTCCCCTGACAAGTTCAAAGCACTTTGCGTGTTCACTATTGTTCTGTCCTCCACACTTGATGACTTAGTGAATCATGTCGCTTTTTCGTGGAAGTAAGTTGGGCCTCCACACTCACCACCCTCTCCATGAAACACGGGTAGAATCATTTATCATTTATTGAATAAATGGATGAGTAATGTGGCTATGGGCTAACTGGGAAGACCTAAAGTCCTTTCAGCTATTTTCTGTTGCTACTGACAACGGTGCACGTGGAAATGAACAAGGCACATCACAAGGCTGTTAGACTAGATACACGGAGTTTTCTTCCAATTAAAACCTGCAAATCCTAAATAATTGACGAAAAATAAATTTTAAAATTTCCAGCCTAGTGTGACCTCTCCTGCCTTAAAATTCCTTTAGCAATTATTAGAATTCTTAGCTGTTTAATTCACACAGCCTTGGACATCTTTTCTTTTGGTCTGACTTACTACTTAATTCTTACAATGCTATTTAATATTATATCTGTTTATGTATTGTTTCCCCTATTGCACTATTTTCTGCTTAACAATGGGAACCTGTTTATCCCTAACTGCAATTCATAAAAAGCCTAGGCATTCCTCTGAACCTCTACAAGTGCCTCTGTGAGAGTTAGAGAAAGAAGGGAGGGAGCAAGGGAAGGAGAGAGAGAGAATGAATGGTTATGAGAATGAGCCCTGGACTTCAGTCCTGGGTTCCTACACATCCCCCACGCCAACCTCAAAAGAACAGCTCAGTTTTTATAACTTGATGAATTTTCCATGTAGAATTTCATTGGCAGAGAAGATTCGGCCACTTAAAAACAAGTTTGATAGCCACTAACCACTAATGTTTATGATCTGTTATATCTTCTGATGTCTGTTATTTCCCCACTAAAATGTAAGCTCCATGCAGGCAGGAGTTATAGTGAGTATAGTAGGTAAGTTTTGGACATAGGATGAACAAATGAATTCATTTGAGAAAGGAGTTATACAAAGATGACCTTGATCAATATCTGATTGGCTTAAGATATTTTACATAAGAGAACTTCTTTTGAGTTTGGGATGATTTCAATGTAGTGTTACCAAATAACATATTGTCTACACTGAGACCCTTTTGAAAATTAAAGGTGTGGCTTTCATAATTGTGACAGGTCAACAGATGTAAAAATGATGCCTCCGGAAGAGTAGGACATAAACTCTCTCTTTTGAGTGACATCTTAAGGGAATCTTGCATAAGGGCAAATTTGAAGATTCCACCTTTGGCAAAGGGGATTTCAGGTCCTATTAATTTCTGCCTTACTAGAAGTGGTTATTGCCTGCAGGAAACAATCCAATCTTGGTCTTATTGCAGATTCTTCAGTTCTCCCAATGTTTGAGTGTCTAATGATTGGGGCACAACCAGAGGATAAAGGGTCCTTTTCAGCCTGAATGAAATATCCTGTCACAGTGCTGAGTTCCTGGCTCTCTGACACTAAGGGATGCAGTTGTGAATATGCTGTCCAGCCAGCAGGGATAGGAGCTGTTTCGTGATGCTTCTGTAGCATCCCCCCACCCCCGAGCCCTGGGTAGAGTTCTATCCATGAGAGCGGTATCAGTTGTTTTAAGGGCAACACCAGAGATGAGAAGCACAGAGTGGGGGAAAAGCTATCATTAATGGGGACATTCCTCTGGGAGTGAGGTGACTCTGAGTAAGAGGACCCCCAGCTGTAGCATGTAAGTTACCTCAGTTCACTAGACCCTCCAGGCTCACTTCCCGGCATTTACAAGGCAGCCACCTGATGAGTGTGTGATAGAGTGTGTGGTCATTTGCAGTGTAAAGGAATGTTGTGGTCCTGTGCTGAACTTAAAAGTTTACAATAAAGTAGAAATGATATGAGCAAGCCCAGCGAAGCTCCTTTACAATGCTGATGTTAGAAGCATAAGATTTAGATCAGGCTATGTTTTAGGAGACGGGTTCGACCTGTAATATATCCAAGTTTACATGATACATTCTACTATAATGGTGTTACACTTGTTCATAAAATCACGATGTCTCAGGGGAAGAGGGTGAATCAGATGTTATACTGGCACTGCCCCTGACGTGTTTATTCGGTCTGAGGTCAGTGCATGATTATTAAACCCTACTGGAAAAAAAGTAAATTGACATTTTAGACTGAAAATCACATCATTTCCAGGTGGTAAGCATACTGGCTATGTGCAGATGTTATATGTCCCTGCAGTCATGAAGCAATTTATGTGCTGCTGTGGATTTCCCACAAGTTAGTCCATCCTGTTTCCCATAGAGCTGCTTGACTGGATGTGAAAGCAGCCTCTCTCTCCTCTCTGCAATAGGCCCCATAGAATTGGTTACACAAAACCACAAACCCCATTGCACTGCAGTGGGGTCACTGCCGCCACATCCCCCGAAGGCCCTGAGTGCTGGTTCCCTCCTATCTGCACTCTGTCCTCACCCCAGAGCCCCGCTGGGAGGCTGTCACTGTGAGCAGCTCCTGGAAGAGGCAGTGGAGCAGCTCCACTGTAGAGGGGCCACCCAGCAGAACGATGAGGTGCTTGGCGGCTCCTGATTAGATATTAGTCCACTGAAGCCTGACCTCGAAAAGGAGGCCTCTGGCTCACTGAGCATTGGTCCTCACCCTTCCCAATCAGACTTCCACAATCAAGCATTTAAGATGAATCCTCCTGTTGCTGACCTCTGCAAGGAATCGGGCACAAATGCTGATTCACTCAGACCTTATTTCCCAAACGCAAGTTATGGCCTGAAGAAGCTGGGTATGGAAAGCCAGAAACAGAAGTGAAAGGTGACTCTCTAGTCATTCGAAGTCTAAAATTAGAGACCATACAAATGAGTCTGGTACCAAACAATGTGCTTGGGAGGATTCAATTCAATAGATATTCGTTGAGTGATTTCTGCTTGCTAGTCCCAGTGTTTTAAACACCCTTCACTTCCCAGCCCTGCCAAAAAAACCCAGCTATGCAGCCTATCATGTGCTTTGCATGTAGTAGGCATCTCTTCTTGATGATCATGTGAGAGTGAGAAAGTATGATGAGAAAGCAAAACATGAAAATAGCTGTTGGCTTATGACTACAGTTTTCTGGAGGTCATTTAATGGGGCAGAATTTTCCCCTGGGGCCGGAATCCACTAACCAAGAGTCATCAGTAATTTTCCTCAGAAAAGCAGTCAGAGTAATAAAGTAACTTACAAAATACTTTCCAGAATTCACCTACCACTCCATCTCATTCATGCTGTTTCCCTGTCTTACATGCCATTCCAGTTCTGTCCGTCGAAATGAGAACATTTTAAAGCCTGCTTCAAGGGCTGCCTACTCTACGTCCTGAGTTCATCTCTTTCTACCACACTCCTCCAATGAAATAGTATCTTATATTTTCTTTAAATTCTGAGGGGTTTAAACATCATGCATTTATTGTGTTATTTCTTGCTAGGTTTATATTTAGGCAAAATGTAATCAATCTTATACTAGCACTAGACAGTTAGATGATGGAAAACTGGGACTGGGTTTCATTAGTGAACTAGCTTATTTATTTTTTATATTTTTCAACAGCTATTTGCGAGGCCCTGCCATGTGTCAGGAATCGCACTAGGCACTGGGGATGCCCCTGTGAATGAGATGGATTGTCCTTGCGTTCACTGAGCTTCCCTCTAGTGGGAGATTCAGGCAATTAAACAGGCATTTACACTCTGATGCAGGGTTTCAACCTCAGCACTATTGACATTTGGGGACAGATAATTCTTTGTTGTGGGAGACTGTCCTGTGCATTGTAGGGTCTTTAGCATCTTCCCTGACCTCTACTCCCTAGATTTCAGTAGCACCGTCTTCTCAACTCCCAGGTTTGACAACCAAATGGGTCTCTAGACATTGTCAAATGTCCCCTGCAGGGTAAGGGATTGTGTAGTTTGAGAATTACTACACTAAAGTGATAAATGTAATGAGAAATACAGTTTTCATTGGAGCCTAGAGAAGGGAACTCTAAGATTTTAGGGTCAAGGAGTCAGGACCTCAGCAGGAAATAGATGACACATTTAACTTTGAATAATTGTGAGCAGGTTCATGAAGTGAATTATTTACAAGATGTGGAAAGGGTATAGGGAACCCATATAGATAGTGGAGTGCCCTCAGGCTCATAACCACACTAGTCCTAGGCCCTAGGCCAGAAGGGTGAGGCCAGGCAGTTACTGGAATAGGAAGGGGAGAGTTGTGTGGAGAGGGCTGACCTGAGAGGATCCATGTTCTCTGGTTAAGTGACTCAGGCATGAGAGGTGACCCTGCTGGAAAATACATATCTGAGCTCACTTTCCATCCTCTGATCACCTGCTGAGCTTCCTATTGGCCACCCCAACCAGAAGCCAATGGCATGGGAACCAGTAGGTGTAACCTTTATAAGTCAGATAGTCAGAGAAGACAGCAGGGCAAAGACTGGTGACAAGTTTGTGGGGAAAGTTGAAAAGCAAATATCTAGTATAGCAGGCTTCCCTGAAAAAGCAAATCTAAGTTGAGACCCAAAGGATAAATCAGAGTTACTTGGGGGAAAGGAAAGGGAGCAGCATGGCATATAAATAACACTCATGATTTCTAGTCCATAAAGTTCAGTTTTAAGAATGGTTGGTACACTTATGGTTAATCTGCTGAGCCCCCAGCAGCCTGGCCAGTCAGAAATTCAATCTAAGTCATGCTTAGGGAGACTGTCTTTCCTCTCTACGGCATCCAGAATGCTTAGAAAATGGTCTCTAGTTTTCAGTCCTCCCTCATGGTAGGAACAATTCATTCCTTGACTAAAGGAACAAAGAAAGGGAGAGAGGGATGGCAAGTGGATGTCTGCTTCTGGATGCAGCTTCATTACCATCCAGTCTGAAGGGCTGTCGCTGGGCACTTGCATGGGAAATAAGCAGGTAACCAGCCGCTGATGGGAGGCACCTCCCCAAACCCCGTCCTCCAGGTTGGCACACCTCCACCTCCCTGCACCTAGACTATTTGTTTGCATGTTTGTTTAACACAAAATCCTGGGTGGTGATCATTTTCTGAATGCCTAGCAACTGCTGTAGACTCTGTGGCACAAAAGTCATTAACCATCCTGAGGTAAGAAGCTCAGAATCGAGAACTCACGAAGCCGGCACCTCTTGGGGATGGGAAGAGAGAACCCCTCTCACTCCTCCCAGTCTTCTACAGCCTTGAGAACAAAGCACACTTTAGTTTCTCAGTAGACCAGGCTGTCATGTTGCAAAGGGGAGGACTAAACCATGGGCAGTTTAGGGGGATTGAAGGTTATTCTGTATGGCATAGAAATCCAGTGGGGCTGGAATTTTAAAAAGTGGTGCAATAGAGGAAAATAGAAACCCAGGGGGCCAGAGAACCTGGTAAGTCACTAAGTTGATAGAACTTTTTACAGAGACCCATATTGTAATCTATCACATCAAAGGAGCCCCCCAAAGAGCCTGTTGTTTGTGCTTTTCCATTTTCCACCAATCTGCATGAGGTTCTGATGAGACAGGCAGTCTGTCCTTCCCACCAAGACTGAAGCACCCAGATGTTTAAGGTCGTAGGTGGAGAGCCCAACAAGGTCACCAGTTGGAGGTGAGACCCAAACCCAGAGCTCCCTCGTGGTCAGGCCCCGACACATGCTGTGGTCATCGCAGGACTCCTGGGACAGGAACTAAAGATCCAGCCAATTATGCATTATTTGCTTATTTTTACCCGCTCATGTGTTGACTCTTTGGAATGAAAACACAAGACCAAGTGTCTTCTTCAACACAGAAGGAGGACAAGCTGCAGAGGTGGCTGGCCTCGGGGCTCTTCTCCAGGGCTCTGGGCCTCTGTCTTAGGAATAATGTGGCTGCTGCCTCCTGTCCTCCCCGATCCCATTTCCCACCGTCTCCTCGGTGTCCTTGCTAATTCCACAAAGTTAATACCTGATTAATATCTCCTGTGATAGAAGAGTTCCTGGATGAGCTGTAGCCTCCATTTACAATCTGCTGGTGATTGAAAAATTATGTTCATTTCAGTAATAATTGATGGAAATGGTCCCTTCTCTTCTGCAGCTGATTGGCTTTGTAATTGTGATTTAATAATGTAAATATCACATGTTTTCTTCTCAAGATGAATTGTTTCTGATTTGCTAAACTGAAGGCTCTTTAGGCTTTCTTAGAGCTTTGTCTCTTCTCATCATATTATAGGTGAGATTTATTCCGTATTTTGCTATATTTTTCTTTAGATGTACACACACACACACACACACACACACACAATTTGAATCAATGGTTGGAAGGAACACATTAGTTTATCAACCAGCTAGTGATTAAATGTTAGAAATAACACTTTTTAGAATTAATCTAATCCAGCCCCTTTAATTTTCCCAGTGATGAAACAAGAGGCCCAGGGTGGTTAAGTAAGTAACTGACTGAAACGTACACAGAGCGTTAAGAGTTTGCTCATGAACCTAGTATAGTGCTATTTCCTAAATGACGAGGAAAGTTTGAAGAGAATGGCTGTGCTATTGTGATTTATAATAAAAAAATACAGATTTGGTCTTCGACCAGTCCCTGGCACAGAGCTCCTAAAACCTTTGGAATTTCCTATGGATAAGAGGAAAGATATCTTCTGTTTTGTTAATGCTGTGACTTTTGGAAAGCACCTAAGGATGGGGCTGGTTGCCAGGGGAACTAATCATGCGACTTTCAGTCCCCCTCCCCCCCCCCCGACCATGTCCCAGGAGGGGAGAGGGGCTGGAGATTGAGTTCAATCACCAGTGACCAGTTACTTAGTTAATCGTCCCTAAGTAATGAAGCCTCCACAATGACCCAGGAGGACTGGGTTCAGCTAGCTTCTGGCCTGGTGAATGTGTGGAGACTGAGGGAGAGTGGAGCACTCAGCCTGAAAGCTCTGCCCCTTTTCCATACCTTGCCCATCTCTTCCATCTGGCTGTTCCTGAGTTATATTCTTTTATAATAAACCAACAATCTAGTAAGTAAAATGTTGCCCTGAGTTCTGTGAGCTGCTCCAGCAATCTAATCAAACTCAAAGAGGGGTTGTGGGAACCTCTGATCTATAGCCAGTCAGTCAGAAGCACAGGTGACAACCTGGACTTGTGATTGGCATCTGAAGTGAGGGTGGGGGGCAGTCCTGTAGGACTGAGCCCTTCACCTGTGAGATCTGACATGATCTCCAGGTAGATAGCATCAGAACTGAGTTGAATTGTAGGATGCATAGCCGGTGTTGAATTGCTTAGTATGGGGGGAAAACCTACACATCGGAACTGGTGTCAGAATTGTTATGGCTCTACATTTTACTTCCTTTATTTGAATGTTTCTCTATGCATGCTTCACCTGGCCCCTCTGTTCTGGTGTAGCCATAGATCAATTCTGACAGTGGAGGTGAAGGAGAAATTTGAGGTGTAGCACTGAGGCCCATTTCCTTGTCCCTAAGGGTTTGTTCTGTGGTTGGGAAAGATTAGCGAATTGAGTCACATAACTAGGAAGGAATATTGGTAGAGAAGGCAGGAGAGGACAGAAAGCAGAGAGAAGCATCATTTTCCTGCATTTCGAGTGTACCCTCAGACCCACAAAAATGGGCCTCAAATCATATAAGTGGATGATTAGTTATACCTGTTAGACATTATTCCAATCTACCCATCGAGAGGAGGGAAAAAAAGAACAGCTACTTGTCAAAATCTACATGAATAGGAGTCTTAGAAGTGAAAGGAAGAATTAATTTCCCCATTAATACAAGACATTACCCTCAGACACACACAGTCCTTCATAATTGTCAAACCTTTCTTTCTCCCCATCACCAGGCAGCTACAGCGCAGTGACAGATGAACGCCACCTTGAAATTGCAGGGTGTCTCTGTTCTCCTGCCTGCGTTGTCGAATCCCCAGATACCACCAGGGCTGCCCAGGTCAGTTCTGCAGCATGCTCATCTGACTCCAGGGACCATCTATGTTTCTTTATGGGTCAGCAACCCTGAGCTCCTGGGCTGGTAGTCTGCCCATCAACAGCATGGTCATCAGATTCCAGAACTTAAGGAATTATTTAGGATTCCTGGTCACAGACACATTGCTAAGTTATGAAATGTTGTAAAGACCTTAGAGATCATCCAATGCAATTTTTTACTTGATAGGAAAGAAATAATTGAGGCGTAGAGTGCTAAAAACATGTACTCAAAATCACATGCAGATTAGTGGCAAAAGTAGGGTTAGACCTGGTCTCCTGATCTCAGTTGTGTGGTTATCTCCACTTACCCCTGCTCTTGGCACAGTCATGAAGGTAATGTGAAGGTGACTGCTGTGGTGACAGAGCTGAGCAGGGAGGCCGCGAAATAGATGCCTTCGGTGAGAGGTCAGTGTAATGAGAGTCCAAGCAGGATGGTAAGAGGGAGACAGACTTGCCTAGAATAGCACAAGGGACAGATGCAGAGAGCCCTTGACAAGAAAGTTTCCAGAGGGACCCCACATCATATCAGGTGCTCTTGGTCCCCAAGGGCAGACGTTGCCCTTGGAGTGCACAGCTCCCAATCCTCTCCTCTGTGCTCAGGCTCCAGCTGAGTGCAGGAGCAAAGCTATCTCCCTGTGATGCTCCAGAGAGCAGGCCCTCGTGCTCTGCGAAGTGTGCAGAATGTCGCTGGGTGTGGTCTGCATGCCAAGTGCGCCACTTGGTTGGTGGGTATTTTGTCTGGAAGCTAATACAAGTATTTTTCAAATATTAATGAGTGTTAATAATTAGCATTATTGTCATGTGGCTGTGCTGTTGGGAACTAATATAGGAAAAGGATAAAAGAGAATAAAAGGAAAGGAAAGAAAGAGAGGAAGCAAGGAGAGTCAGGCTGCATCAGGCCTTGTCTGCAGAAACTGGGCTGTATTCTTCCTCCAAAGAGCACTTCTCCAATAGCCTGAAAAGGGCCCGGGGCTCCTGCCATTAGCGCTCTGGGCCATCCAGACCTTCCAGAAGGTGCAGGTCTGGTATGTGACCCGCCAGGGCTTTGGGCCAGGATCCCTGAGCCTCAGCAGGGTTTCCACCCTGGGGGCTTCCGTGCTGATCACCTCACTCCAGTTGGCGTGGCTCCAAGCAGCTGCTCTAGTCTGTATTCCCAGAGAAGACTGTGGCTGATGGGCCTTGAGCTCTGGGAGAACAGAGCACGTGGAGTCATTCTTGACCCTCGTCCAGCAGAGTCCCACATCTGAGAACCCACAGTCCCACAGTGGGGGCCAAGCCACTGTCTCTTGGTGGATTTAAAAGTTTAAAAGCAGAGGCAGAGTAAGGTGCTGGGAGGATCCCAGGCGCGGGACCTGAGGCAGGCCTGTCCACGAGCTGGAAGTATGGCACCCACGTAGATGACAATCCACACCAGCACACTTTTGAGAGGAGAAAGTGACTGTTAATCATTATGCTGGGAAAACAGATGTCAACTGGGACTGTCCCAGACAAACCTAACTACATGGTCACCCTACCTATAAAAATAACAAACGCATCCTTGGTGTTACTGTAGAAGTGCATTAATCCCCACGGAAAACAAGCCAGGTGCAGTGGGTGTTGGAAGGAAAGTTTTAATTATCCTAAAAGTGAGCAAGGGGTAGAGCATCTCCTCTGATGATCTTTATTATTAAAAATAAATTGAAGATTTTGGACAGCACCTAGCCCCAACAGATTCTGACCCTGTAGGTTTGCTGTGGGCTCAAGAAGACAATTTTCCAAAGTGCCCTCAGGTCCTTCTGGTGTTGGATACCCACTGACTGTGACTGTGACACAGGACATTTCCATCCCTCCAAAATAGTTTCCTTTTAGTAACAGGCCTGATGGCTGGTTGTGCCTGCTTAGGCTGATGCAGGCAGGGTCAAGTCAAACTTTCTTAAGACATGTATAAGCAAAAGAAGTACTATCTCATGCAATGCCTTGAACACTTTTTAAAAAAAATTATTGGTTTTTTTTAAAGCAGTCGATTTATTTACACTAAAGCACAGAATGCATTTCACTTTTTAGTTGTTAATACCGAAATAACCCTGTTGGTTAACCCTGTTGGTGCAAATAATAGTAATAAAAAGGGAAAACATGTAATAAATAAAAACTTTCAAACATCCTTAATATTTTGTCAATGACTTAGCTATTTAAGCTCTGCTTTGTAAAAGTAATGATTTTTTTCTTCAAGCTCTATGTCCTTTCTGTGTGAACTGTTTATTTCTGTTGATATTGAGACACTTTTTAGAATGTAAATGTTAGCTTCTTTTTTAACCCAAGTAAGCTACTCTGTTCTCCAAAGGGATTTAAGCTTCTATCACCAGCCATTTGTCTGTCTGTATATGAAATCCCGGCTGCATTTTGATTCCTCATTCTCTCTGTCTCTTTGTCTCTGTCTGTCTGTCTGTCTCTGTGTCCAACCCCTCTCTTTTCTCCCTGCTGTGCACTCTGAGCTTCCATGTAAAGGGTATGTGCACATTCTTGCAGGTACCCTGGCTCTTCCTGTGTCTCTCACTCAGGACCACTCCCTCTGAGTCACCAGTATCATCTGGATTCTAAAAATCTCTTGTCCTGATTCTTTCTGCACATGATGAACCCATTTCAGAAAACAGAGCATAAGTAAAACCGCACTAAACGCACGTTTTCTCTGTGCTTTGAAAAGAAGCTACCCATGCCTTTGTGCTCTGGGCTTGAGGATCTGAGCATCCCTCTCCACTGGGGGCTGACTCAGGGCATAGACACTGTCAGCCCAGCCCTGACTGTCATCACCTACACTGCTGCACAGCCGCCTTTCCAGGCCCCCCTGCCGGCAACAGGACTATGTGACCCTCACGGAGGCCAATGGTGGTCAACAGAGGGCCTGCTCACGCTCTGAGATGTGCAGAGCCCTCTATGCTGCCAGGCCCTGAGTGCTTCTCAGCAGAGGCAGCCTGAGAGGCACGTGGAGCTGGCACTTTGAAAGTGAAGGCCACAGGAGTCCTCAGTGTACTAACCTGAGTTGTCATCCCTACTTGTCCGTTAGAGCCCCCTGGGAAGGCCTTAGAGGATGCTGATGCTGGGCCCCATCCCAGGTCAATTCAATCTATCTGTAAGCATGGGCACAAGAGGCTATTTTTAAAATGCTCCTTGGGTGCTTCTGAGGTGCCATTTTGGATGACACCTCTAGGCACTTCCTTCCAGACCTCATTGCAGAGAGGTTCCTTGACATTCCCTTCTTCTAACCCCAACTACCAGAGAAACCCCTTCACATTGTCTCGTCTTTGGTTTTTCTCTTCGTGGTAAAGAGAGCTGAGTGTATCAGAATCGATCTTTCTGGACAGTCCTACTGGATAAGTCACTGAGTATGGCTTTTCTTGTGTCATCCTCAGCTGTCCCGTCAGAAATGGGAAAGACTTAGGAAACTCACCACTGCCAGGGAATTCCTTTGAGCCCCCAGCTACTGGGAGCATTATTAATGTACTCTTTCCCTCACTAGCAGCTCACTTAACTTTCACGGTGACACATTGATCTTGTCATTAGCCAACTTACTGTCAGCCTCAGGGAAGGCAGCCAACCAGGCAGCCCTAGATGGGGGCAAGCCACCCCTCCCTCGGGGAAGGTCCTGGCGGCCACAGCCTGAGAAATGTTGTCAGAGCCCCAGACAAAGAGCTTCTGTCACCACCAGCAAGTAAGACATTGACCCAGAGGCTCAGTCTCCAAACCAAAATGACTTTAGCACAATTCAATTGCTTGTATTAATTAAGGGAAAATGAAACAGTGGGTTTATCTCACTTTTCATTAACTCTGGTGCAGCAAAGGGATGTATCTGGGAGTTGGGAGCAGGCAAGAATGGAAGGTACCACTGCTCGCACTCCCTGGTTTAAATAAGGAGGGGAGCCCAGTGTTGCTTATTACCAGCAGTATTCTAAGGAGAGTCAAGGGGTTGGTGAGGACAGAGAAGGTGGAGAGGAGACTGGCAGAGAGAGAGAAGATTAAACAAGTAGAGAGGAAAGAGTTTTGGGGGGATTCTGAGTTTCAAAACCTCTAGCCTTCGGATGTGGAGTGAACAAACGTTTATGTTGATCCTGTACTAGTTGCATAAGGAGGTCAAGAAGTGGAAGGTGTAATTCCTTCTCAGTGTGCTTGCAATTTAGACAATGGGGTGACTGCCACGTAGGAAGCCAGCACAAACAGTACAAGGCTGAGGTCATGTGAGTCACATGGTCCCAAGTGCTGAAACTTTACCCCAATTCCAGCTCAAGCATGTTTATAATGTTTCTACCCTTCAAAAGAAGGAGGCTGTTATGTCAGGAGGTATGTGATTGAGAATGATGCCAGGAGATCTCTAGGAAGGAGGGAGAAACCCTATTCCGAGCCGTTGGGTTTCCAGAAGGCAGCTTCCCCTGCACTCCCCAGGAGGACTAGGTCCCTCTTCAACCCTGCTCACTTTTTGCCCCGTGGATGATGGGTGACTAGTGTAATTGGTGAGGTTGTTTGCTCGGGTGTCTATTGGACCTAGATAAGCAGGTATAAGGCCATCACCTAGAAATGAGGGCAGCACTTGAGTCCTGTCACCTTCTCGATCCACCTTTGCTTAGATCTGGGGTCCTCCCTACCCTGGATTCTCCATCCAATGCAGCCTCTACTCTCAGTTCAGCTTTTGACCTGTGGCTCAGTACCCAAGTCAAGGACTCCTACTGAACAAATCCAGATGCTTCCATTCATAGGGAGAAAGGCAAGGACCTGTGTCAGCCTTGGATGCCAAACCCAGATTGCAGACCAGCTTGACAGCAGGAAAGCTGATATTTTGATCTGCTTGTGACTCATTTTATGTGATTATGTTCTATTGGCCAGAATCCTGGAGAGAGAGATGGATGAATGGGAACACATCCCCAAATGAACTTCTGACAGTATCTACCCTGCCCTACAACATACTTCAAGGGCACAGAAGCAGTGGGGAGGGGACTGCTTCAGACGGCCCCTCTCCTGGGCCTTATCCTGCTCCAGACGACTGGGGCAGGATTTCCAGCAAGTGCACAACATGCCAGCCAACCTACACTTTTTTCTAAGCATGGTGCGCTACTTACAGGAGTAAAATCTTGGTTCCTTGGTGACTACCTTGAATGACTTGAATTCACTGAATTCATGCAAGGCATGAACGACTACCTAGCTTTGGTGAGTGGGCAAGAGACTATTCTCCAAGATTGATCAGAAAGTCTAGCTGTGGCCTAAGAGGTCAGAAGCATGCACATAATTATCTGGGCATTTTATTCCAATTTTCCAAGTTCAGTATTATTAGGGATCATCTATAATAACCCCTCTTGCTGAGCAGCAGGGCACTTCTTTTCTTGCTTTTCCAGAAATCCTACCATTTGAGCCAGATTGACCCTAGGGTGCCCACACTCTCCCAACTCCTACTGGCTTCCTTCTGGCTGCTCGTTTCCTCCTCTTTCTTTCTTGCTCATCTGAGTTCTCCTTCCTCGGGACATTTCTTCCCCGAGCCTTTTCCTCTCTGTGTCGATGCCTCCTTAAATTCTCACCCCCTCCTTCCTGCTCTCATCCTCCTCCTGCTCATTTCCTTTATGGCACCTGCCCCAGGCATGTGCCACTGTGAGTCACTTCCTGACAGGCCTCCTGGCAAAGGCTGTGACAGGTGCTGGCATTTAACCTCACAAAGCAGCTTCCCCAGATAGAGCAGCAGCTCTCTATGGCGTATGAGGAGGGACAGTGGGGCTGAGGCACCTAGGAGGCAACTTTTAATCATTTCTAAGGGATAAGGCTGGCAAGGTTTGCTTCAATATCGGGATGATTTTTTGACTTATTCCTAGCAAAGGAGTAGGCCGGCCCCTGAAATCACCCCTGGGGATATTCACACAGGGAGAAGCTACTCGTTCAGGAACGATAATCCTAAAAAGTGGAAAGCTAAAATCTTTGACCCCTCATGGTAATTCCAACTTTATAATTCTAAAGAATTGGCTGAGGAAAAAGAAGGGAAAATTGGACTTAAGAGTGATGGCTGAGATACAGCTGGCGTGAAAGGACAGGATGTAAAAGGAGAAAGAAAGGAGAAGGAGTAGATCAGAAAGCTTCCAGATTTTACTCTGGATTTCCTATTTCATCTTTTCATCCCTGAATGCTTAGGTTTCTTCCAGCTCTAATAAATCTTTCTGACCCACCATGCCTTACTTGAGGGATCTAGAAATAATTAAGAATTGAAAGATTGAGCCTCGGGACAGAAAAATATAAACTACTCCGATTCTGGCCTCACAAGACTGTGGACTACCGAAAATCAAGGACCTTGTCTTCTACAGCATCTCCGCCCCCCACAGTGTCTAACCCAGCACTTGTCACACTTCTCTCTTGGTAGGTATGAGTATCATGACTGAGGTGACGATGGGGCAGCAGGCTGTGCCAGGATCCTTCTCCTGCCAGGCAGTTTCTCTGTCTGCTACCCCGTTTTCTAAGATGGAGCAGACGTTGCTCACGGACGCTGCTTGTTCTTTGCGTTCTGCGACTGTGTTAAGTCAGAATATGCATCCCTACAGAAGAAGCCCCCTTATGCCCACAGAATCACGGGGCTTGCTCACCCTATCCCCAGGCACACATCCCGCATGTGAGGGATCCTGGCCCAGGGACCTCCCACATCCCATGATAAATGGACCCATTTGTATCCTTGCAGATCTTAATCTCGCTAATACAGTGAATTGAACTTCTTTGAAGCACTCCTCCGTGGAAAGAAATGACCCTGTTTTTTAATATATTTCTGCCAATGACTCAGAATTCACTTCCTTTTGTTTCCAGTCATGGTATATTGGGATGTTTGAATGCACAGGGCAGGTTGATAACGCCTCTGGGTTATTGGCTTATTATAGGACGTCTCGCCATAAAGCAAAATTGTGGGGCAGACTTGGAGCTCCTGTTTTCATATGTTTGTCAGAGAACATATTGTAGTCTCATAGCCTGTCTTTTTTTTTTTTTTTTTATCCCTTTTGAATGTGTCTTCAGAATCTCTCCAATGGCACCCAGGCCATCTTGCCTGGACCTCCTCTGCCTTTCTTTCCTTCCTCACACCAGTACATCCTTCCTCCCCCTCCTCCTCCTTCCTTTCCTCTTCCTCCTCATGTTTAGCCCTGTGCCTGTTTCCCTCCCTCTGCCTTCACTGTCAGCAGTTTGACTTCCTGGCAGCTAGCAAAGAGGATTAAAATATTTGTTGCCTTCTGCCCCTTTCTCTGCAGCATGGAATCAGAATTTTACATTGCAACCAGAGCTGGAGAGGGCAGGGAGAGCACTACACCCTGTAGTTTCCTAGGTCTCCAGGCATTTAACAGCTTAGACTTGTTCTACTTTAAAAATCTCACCCAGTACTCAAAGTAGCTAAGAAAATAGCATCTCAGTCACCTTCAGTGGGCCTGAGATGGGGAGGAGTTTCAACGTCGTCTTCCCATTTCTTATCAAAGACAACTGTTTGAGAGGATGCATGTTTAGTAGAAAGATCATAAAGACTCAAAGGGAAAGTTAGCTCCAAGGGTCTAGATCCTCAACCTCACTGTACTGCACTGAGCCCTATACTTCAAGAGAGGGTGCTTTGGAGGTGCAGGCTCCACAAGGATGTAAGCATGAGGACACTCAGTAGGCTTTGTTGACCAACAGGCCACTCCACAGAGCAGATCGTTATAGAAGTGTGAGTAGGAGTGAGCCCAGAACGCCACTCGATGGGGCCTTACAGCTTCTCTACTCAGAGCGTGGACCCCAGACCAGCAGTATGGAAGAACTAGGGTGCTTGTTAGAAATGCAGAATCCCAGGACCCACTCTGGACCTACTGAATCAAAATCTATATATTTTTTAAAATTCTGGAGGAATTTATATGCAAATTAAAATCTGAGAAGCACTTACTTTATAGTACAAATTTGACAAAGTTCTTTTTCTCACTTAATGAGATAGTATTATTAGAACAGTCCTCATTTTAGGTGAAACACTCTCTTCCTTCCTTCCTCCCTTTTTTTTTTTTTTTTTTTGCTGTCACATAGCCATCCCATAAAAACAGCATTAAAGATAGTGAAAATAAATTCCCTCATTCCAGAGGATGGCCATCTTGTCCAGTAATCCCCTATGAAGGACCTGGGATCAGTCCTGCTCATACATATGAGGCGAATCATTCACGGTCCCAGCACACTGGCCTCTATCTTCTTTGAAGTGATCCCTTCCCTTTGTGCAGGCCAACACTTCTATGGTGACTGACATTCATAGACCTGCCTTATCTGGGGCTTTAAGACATCTGTCTGGTGTACACCTTGCAGCATGATATGGGTCTATCTCCTTCTCTCCAAGGAAAGGGGGAAGTGACCCTGCCTGAGGCTCCTGCCAGGCCCACTGCAGGTAGCTCATTTGTTTGGTTAAATGCAGGGGAGTTTAATTACTTGTGGCAAATACACTGTAGTACATTTTGAAAGAATAGTGGAGTCTTAGTAGTGGGAAGCCAGGCTTTTGATCCTGCCATATTTATTAATTGCAGAAAAGGTACAGTGAATCTGTAAAGTCACTTGGGTATGTTTGATTTCAATGTTGTTTAATCCTTAAAAATACTTAGATTGGTCAACCAGCATCATTTCAGTAAGCGAGGAAATTTTTGTCTTCTTTAGACTTTCTGAAATAAGTGATCTCAGACTCTCCTTCAACTCTGAGATTCTGTTAAGTCTAAGAGAAATAAGGGAAAAAAGATGAGATGATGTTTATATCCCTGTAATGATCATTAAAGAATTAGGATATGTATTAGCCTGAATGATTAAATGTCTGTTGAGGTAGAGGGCTGTGATCAGCACCACCACGCTGAGATCCCAGCAGATAGGGCCCTGCCTCAGGCCCCAAGAGGCACCATGTTCTGGAGTATCTTTCTCGAAATTTCCTAAGTTCCCCTCTGGCACCTGGGACCCACCTAGGCCAGCAGTACCATTCAGGAGAGACACTCAGATTCTAGACTGGGAGTGTGGGGGCCTATTTTAGGCTCTATTTCTCCCCTTCAAGGTACATTTCCATCCTCTACCCTTGGCCCCTCCTCATATGGGTTCAACCAGATTTCCCCAAATCACAAAAGTCACACCTGTGGGCTTGTCCTGGGGCCCTGTCAACAGGTTCAAGTTTCAAGAGGGTGGCCTGGCAAGTGGATTGCTCCTACTGACCAACGCAAGATTTCTTTCATGGAATCGCATGGATTAGGCTACCAGAATGGTGCTGATTTGGGGTAAATCAAATTGCTTATATAGAGAGGGGCCCCTTGAAAAATATTTGCCTGGGGTGCCACACTTTCTCAGGATGGCCTTGGTAATCAGCATCCAGACACTGACAGCAGAGCTTGGGTGGGCATGACCTGGGCTGGAAGATGGAGGCAAACAAGGCAAAAAGAACTGAAAAGCAAGTGGTCTGGAGAAATGGGCAGGGTGGGTGGAAACTCCCTAAGGCTTAGACTTGGAGCAAAGTCAGATACCAGAGCACCTGCCTCCCTACCCCTGCCCGGCAACTCACCCCCCAGAGACACCCCACCTTCCTGCTCCACACCTATGCTGGACCCAGACTTACTTGATCAAGCACCCATTGGATCAGAATATGCTTCTACAGGGATGTGAGGAAAGTTATGATGAGTTTTTATCGCCCTGAAAACTAATTGTAATCTAACACCTGGAGCACAAAGAAAAGAAGCAACAGGCCTATAAGAAATGCAAATAGGTTTTCATGGGAACCTGGTGCTTTGACAGAATTCAGAACATTTGTGGTTGAAGACAGAGGGTCTGTTCTCTTTGCACTGAACCATGGGGAGTGGGATAAGGGATAAGGCAGAGGAGCCGGATTCTTGCAAGAATATGTAATGGTGGCTGCAAGCAATGTAAATTTTGCAGCCCCAGAATATTTTGGATCATGACTTGCAAGCTTCACAAGTGCCTGAGAATAGTCTCCAGAATGTCCCACAAAGTTGAGTATTAAATTCATGAGGTTCTTCTAGTAACCATGGATCCCTCATTTGGGGCTAGCACATTTATTTTATGTTGGCAAATGTTTACTGAGCACCTACTACATCGCAGTCACAAAGTGGTTCCTCATTCATTCATTCTTCTCTTTATCTTCTCCCACACAGTGTGAAACCAAATTAACTGCTTTGCAGCTAATTGTATTAAAATGTTAAATAGTCACTTATTCATTCTACAAGTAGTAGTCTGTGTTCTGT
The DNA here is from genome assembly GCA_031878705.1 of Tapirus indicus. Classification (NCBI taxonomy): domain Eukaryota; kingdom Metazoa; phylum Chordata; class Mammalia; order Perissodactyla; family Tapiridae; genus Tapirus; species Tapirus indicus. The sequence goes on along the minus strand of CM062924.1, from coordinate 81,279,084 downwards.
ATACAAAGGCATTTCTACACAGTGAAAAATTAAGAAATCCATACCCTAAAGTTATTCCTACATTTTTTACTTTGTTATTGATCATGACAATCAATTCTCTTTAAAATATCAAAGTTTAGTAATGTGCTGGGGTATTTCGCATGTACTCTCTTAATTAATCCTCCTAATAATCATATAAGAAAGATAATGATATCCCTTTCGTATCAAATGGTCTAAAAAGTTAAAGCGACTTGGACAAAAACACATTGATCCAAGACTCAAGCAGAGAATTTCTTTCTTCAAATGCCATACTTTTTGACCAACATGGTGTCCTATAATCTTTGACTTGGTGTTCGAACCCCATTTTTACTTTTTTTTTCTATTCCTTCTCCTACAAGCTCTAGATGTGAGTAGATTCACAGTTTCTTGACTGTTCCCTGCCTGTTTCTTTCTTCCCAGAAGGCCAGGGCTTTGTGAGTGAGGATGAATACCTGGAAATCTCTGACATCAAACGTGACCAGTCTGGGGAGTATGAGTGCAGCGCCTTGAATGATGTTGCTGCCCCTGACGTGCGGAGAGTAAAAATCACTGTAAACTGTGAGTTGATCCATTGTCAGGGAGTTCCAGGGGAAAAGAGGGTTTAGGGTTTAAGGGAACAAGCTGGTAATGGCAATGCCATTTTCTGATAGACCCAAGTTGTCCCCATCAGGAATATACTTTATCAGATTGCTTTGCCCCGTCACTGCCTCCGTTGCTATTTGCCCCTGGAGTCTTCGTATGACTGTCAGAGCTTTTAGCTAATGGAGACAATTGTTAACTTTGAATTAGTTTGAAGGCTTGAGGAAGATGCTAGGGTAAATGTAATGTCTTCAAGCAAGAAGTTCTTTTCCTAAAATAAATGGCTATTTACCTGGAAAGGAAGGGCATCACAAGAAATTCATTTGCACAGCAGGCGACTGAATGTGCCTTTCGTCTGTTTCATGGAATCACTCTGCATTATTTCCCCCACAGACCCTCCCTATATCTCGAAAGCCAAGAACACTGGTGTCTCAGTTGGTCAGAAGGGCGTCTTGAGCTGTGAAGCCTCTGCGGTGCCTACGGCTGAATTCCAGTGGTTCAAAGAAGACACCAGGTGCCTTGAACATGGAAGTAGGGCATGTCTGAAGTCTGAAGCAGAGCTGATGGATCATTCCCCACATGGAAGGAGAATGATGACGTAAAGGGGAAAGATATGGCTAAATCAAGATGTGTCACAGCCTCTTTTATAACAAAGTCTCTTTTTAGAACCAGAAACAAACAAACAAAAAAGTGTAGGAAGCTGGGAAGTGGGAAAAATGAATTGACCTTCTTTCATAACCTGAAATTAGTTGTAGTCATGGCAGTCTTCAATGACTAGAAGTTGGAAAATTTAGCCTTTGGAGCATGAGCGTCCTTTCTGTTTTCCTCCTAATGGAGGCTATGGTGCTTATGGTTTGAGGTAGAGGGACTGGGTTAATTGGAAGAAGAGTCTTTGTGAGGAGGAGAGCCTCCTTGTGGGATTATCTATGGTCTACTTGAGTTCTCCCAGTGCCTCTTGTCTGCTGTTTCACTCTCTTTGTAGAACCAGACCAGTAGTACCTTCTCTTATTGCAGGCTAGCCACCGGCCTGGACGGCGTGAGGATTGAGAACAAAGGCCGCATATCCACTCTGACTTTCTTCAATGTTTCAGAAAAGGATTATGGAAACTATACTTGTGTGGCCACAAACAAGCTTGGGAACACCAATGCCAGCATCACACTGTATGGTGAGTGCAGGAAGCCTAGGTGCAGTGGGCTGAGGGGAGCTGGAGGGACACAAGAGGGAGGAAGGCATGATCTGCTTGGCCTGTGTCCATCCATACTATTCAGCCCACCACCCTTAGATACAAAATGCTTCTCTCTGTCATTCTCCTAGCATGTGATACAGTGATGTTTTACAAGGTAATTGATATCTCCTGGTCTATTGAAAGGCAAGGTTTGCACCTCCCAAAAGGAGTAAACCAAATTCTGAACCATGTTGAATGGTGGTTGCATAAAGAAGACAGAACCATGGAACAGTTCAATTGTACTACTATCAAAGGTCTGAGGGAGAAATTAGATACAATTTTAAGATAGCTTCTACTGTAAGCGTCTATGATTCTGAGAGTTATATGTAGAGTTGTAAATCAAGTCAACTGCTGCCATCTTGATTCTCATGTTGATTGCCCTGTCACATCCCCATTCATTGGAATGAATGGAGCAGTAGTCTGAGTCCTCATGAAGATGACTGCTCTGTCCACAGGTAGAGCGTCAAACCCTTCTCTGAAGGTCTTTCCCTTCCATTTGGATGGAGAGGTCTCCAGAGCCACGACTGGCCCCCTTGGAAGCCCTTATCTCTCCCTCACTCAATCTTCCCACACTGCTGTGTCCATCTCCTTGTGCAACATTTAACACCATGGGCCAAGGCCAACTTGTTGTGATTTTTTCTTGTGTGTATGTATGTGTTTATTGCTGAGATTTGGTTAGAGGGAAGCATCTGGTGAGTAGAATGAAAAGGTGTTCATTTTTCCATGTGCATCTCAGACACTGAACAAGCTTTCAGCATTGACATTAACTGAACTTTGTCCACCAACCATCTGAAATGTGTGATCTATGTCTTTTGTTTCCTCTCTGCATTGTGTGTGCATTGTGCTGTGTGTGTCTTAGAAATAAGCCCCTCGTCAGCAGTGGCAGGTGGGTACAGCACGTTCTTCCCTTCCTTTGCCTGCCTGAATGCCTATGCTTTTGAATGTAAGCCCGCTTCCAGGACAGGCTTGCCTGCTCCATCCCCGATTTAGTCTCCTTAAGAGGACAGGCTTCAGGGGGTTGGTTGGCACAGTTTAGGTAACAAGCATGTAGAATATGGTGGCTTTCACACACACACATGAAATGTGGGGAAGTGGTTTCAAGGAAAGGGGTTTTTCCCCAATACAGTAAACTTCTACATGGTGGTCTTTAAAAGGGATGAGTATTCTGCTATTTCTGCACACAGCAGCACAAAGAGGAACCCAGCCCAGATCAAATGGGTTATCAGACAATTGTCTCCGTGGGGAAGTCTCCCTAGTATGAATGTTTTATTCTTTTAGCCCAAGGCAAAAAGGGCTAATGATTTAATGCTAAAAACTTCATTTTAAAATAGAAGTACTTGGGGTCATTATTCATAATAATAATAATATCTACCATTTACAAAATATTTGCTTGTTTCTAGGCATCATATTAGTACTGTGTAAGACAAGTTATTAACCCCATTTTAAAGATGGGAAAAAGAGGACCAAAGAGTTAACTCACACTGAAGTGCACATAGCTCATGAATAAATACTGGAGGAGACCCAGAACTGGCCCCTTCATCTGACGCTGGAGTGTGTACCCAGAGGATAAGCAGAGTGAGACACACACACACACACACTCATACTTACATGTTTAGATGAAACAGCAGCTGGTGCTCAGCTCTCCTTCCAGAGGTAGGAGCCTCACAGCCTTATTTTTCTATGATCGATCTCAGTCACATAGAAAGTGGTAACTTCGAATTGTCCAGACCTGGAATCAGCTCTGCAACTCGTACTTTTCACAGCTCTGGAGCCAGGACAATCACAGGCCATTGGCTCTGCCCACACCTTGATGTCCGTGGTCGTTCATCCCTTGGTCTTGATAAAAGTGAGAGGAAAGGATGGGGTTGGAGTCCCACCCTGCACTGATCCTGCCACCACTCCCTGTTAGTGAGGTTGCCACTGGCAGGGAATATAGCCAATAAAAGAAACCTAGGACTGACATCTAGATGATCAAGGTTCCTGTCTCTCTCCACCATTAACTAAGGAAAGAGATATGTCACAGCAGATAACAACAGCAACTGTATGTTCAGACCATATTACTCTGCTAGGGCTGCCGTAACAAAATATCATAGGCTTGGGATTAAACAGCAGAGATTTATTTTCCACAATTCTGGAGGCCAGAAGTCTAAGATCAAGCCAGGAAGATCTATCATCTGTTTTTGATGAAGGCTCCCTTCCCAGCTTGTAGAAGTCCACTTTGTCCTCACATGGCCTTTCTCTGAGTGTGTGTGGAGAGAGAGAGAGAGACCTCTCTGGTATGTCTTCTTATTAGGACATGAATCCTATTGAATCACGGCCCTACCGTTATAACTTCATTTAACCTTAATTACTTCCTAATAGGCCCCATCTCCAAATACACACTGGGGGGTTAGGGCTTCAACATATGATTTTGGCGGGGGGGGGACACAATTCAGTCCATGGGAAAGACATAGCTTCATATCCCAATTCAGTGAGCCACATGCCAGCTACTTAATCTTGCTGAGCCTTCCTTTCTCACATATGCTATTGGGGTATTAATACTTTTCTTAAAAGGCTGGTAAGAGGACTAAATAAGGTCGGATATAGAGACTCCCACAAACACTATGTTTAGATGTGTGACTTTGATGACACACAAAGACTACAGGGCTCAGTTTACTCAGTTAAAATTGGGATAATATTTCCTGGCCCGCTGACTGTTACTGTGAATTGTCAATGAGATAATGTACATCACAGAGGTATGACAAACTGAAAGCTGTTGTATAAATGTAAGGTACTGTGGTTGCTATGGGTATTTGCCAACACTTTTTGTGACACAGCCCGTCTTTTCACTGCTTCCCTTGATACGGTTGCCAGAATTATTGCTTGACTGGACTTTTAGTTTCCCTTCCACCAAAGTCTCTTGTGCCTTTTACTACAGCACCACCAACCCCATAATCTACCCTTTCTTGCTTCACCTGGTAAGTGTCCACTGATCTTTCAGCATCCCTTCCTGAAGGAAGCCTTCCCGGACCTCTCTGAGTAGATCAGTTCCCCCATTATGTACCCTCTCATATAGTGCTTCTGAATGCTGCCCCTACACAGTGCATTCCACTCGCTAGCATTCATTCAACAAATATGCATCTGTACCTGCAATGAGTCAGGTGCTGTTCTAAGTGATGAGGACACGGCAGTGACATGCAGACTCTTTGTCTCTATAGACTTCACTTCTAGTTGCAGGTTTACTTTTGTTTCATTTATTTAGTTTGTTTGATTAAAATCTTTCTTCCCCTCTAGCCTGTGTGCTCTATGCATGTGTGGACCATGTCTGGTTTGATCCTTAGAACCTAGCACAGGGATCCACACACAGTAGCTGGTCAGGAAAATTTTGTTGAATGAATATATGCAGAGATTGGAGGGTTGTGTTGGTGATACCAGGGACAGGACAGTTCATCTGTCAGGAATGAAATGCGACGGAATGGAGTAGGCTCTATGAGTCTCAGAGCCTCTTTGAGGCCAGGCTCTGCTGCTCACCGGCTGAATGGCTTTGGGAAAGTCAATCTCAGTGTGCCTTGCTTTTTTCATCAGTGAAGGCATTTTGGATAAGATGTCCTGCATGGTCCCCACAAAGCCTAATTCTCTGATCCGATGCTATGCCTGAGTGTCAGTAGCTTCAACACAAGATCAGATTGGTACTGTCCAGTTGACCAACCCTTTCTGGTGGCCATGAATGTTCTTTCTCATCCTCAGTGCCCCCATAATTATGGCTAGGTATTACCAGCCACTAGACTAAGTGTTCTACATGTTTTATTTCATTTAATGACTCTAGGGAGTAAATACTATATTTATCCCAATTTTACAGAGGAGGAAATTGAGAGGTTAGGCAGATTTATAGCGATTTATAAGTCCTTGAGCTGGGTTTTAAGCCTATGCACTCTGGTTCCAGTGTCTGAGCTCTTTCTACTATTTCATTCCAACTCACAATAGTTGGCAACCCATCACGGACATTGGTGGATGACCTTCTGGTTGGAACCTCATATCAACAATTAGCCTGTTTGGACCCATTTCCTACACCAACATCTCTCCTCTTCTATCTAAATCAGAACCCAATATTTTAAAGGACAATTTTTACACTTACAACCCATCTACTCATACTCCCCAAACACATGCATCCCACATTCCCAGGCATGCACTGGTGTTTGCCCTCAAAGACCGTGAGTTTCTTTTCTGGAGACACTTTCAACTCTGCACTGTGAACCCATCACAACATACAGTCCTAATAGGCCTCTCACACAAACACGTCTTTCATATATTTCCTACCTACATCCAAAGAATAAAGGAAAATAGGATAGAAGCAATTTCAGAAGAATACATAAGATGAAGGCTATGGAGACAATGGGTTGGTGAGTGGTTTGAAACAAGAAGTGATTAGGCAAACTGTGAGAGACAACATAGGTAGGTGGGTGATGCTCAAGGATGAATCCATGGTTGGCATTGATATGAGATGTTTCTTTCTTGCACACCAGTTGCCGCCCCTTCAAAAGCCACACAGACCGGACAGGTCATGCGGGGAGACTGCCAACTCAAAGTGGCATTTTAGACTGTGTACTTTCCTTAGTTCTGGGCAACTGCAGGTGCTGAAGTGGCAGCAGAGCGTAGAGAGGAGACTAGTACTATGAGCAAGAAAAACTGGGTTCTAGTTCCGACTCTGGCACAGAAAAACTATAACACTCTCTGTTACATGGTTGTCTGTAAAGTAGAACACAGAACAAGACAGACTCCCAGCTAACTTCCAGCTTTCTTAGTCTCTGTCCTGAATTTGCAAAACAATGAGAAAACAGTATAAGAGACAGGTCTCCATAACCTTGGAAATGGGGGCAGTAAAAATGCTTTTTTATTGGAAAGCAACTTGCTCTAAGTATACGTCAGCTTTATTGAGTGGATGCGCCATTTGAAGGCCCCCCTGGAGCCCCAGCGCCTTGAAGTCTTGCCAAGCCTGTGTGCAGCGGGGAGAGGCCAGGCTCTGCTTGCTGACCACAGCTCCACCCCTTGAGGAAGGCTCTCACTTTCTCTCACCTGCCAACCCACTTTGCCTCCACTTGGCCTTGAACAAGAGAACCCATCCCCCTGTCCTTAGAGTGCAAAGAGGGAAGATTCTGAACTTGATTACATCCGGCACTGCAGAGAGTGTGATGTGCTTAATGAGCCATATAAACGTCTGGATTACTGGAACTGGCAGGGGAGAGGGACAGAGAATGCAAACAAAGCCAGAAGGGGTGGGGGTGCTGCAGAGAGAAAAACAGATTTCTCACATTTTATCTGTGAAATCGTAGCAACATAAATTAGTTACATTAAGAGTTAAGTATCAGGAAGAGGGACAACTCGTAGGAATCTTGTCACTGCAAGTGAAAATGGCAAAATATTCTGGTTACGGCAACATCTGGGCTCTGGATTTTTCCTCAGGCAAAGCCTCAGCCCCCTCAGAGCAGCTGCAACAGCCTACCTCAGCGGCCCCTGGAAGCCGTGAGGACAGAATCTTATTTTCTTTTGCTAATGGCCATTCCTCCAGAATAAGTATACATATCAGGCTGGCTCTTCAATCCAGAGTTTCTTCAACTAGAGGCAGCATCGACTAGCTCCTCTCATCCTCCCCACTTTGCAGACCTCATCCCCCAGTGCGCCCCACTGGAACCTGTAGGCAAAGCACTCAAAGCCCTGCCTTTATACCCCCACCCCACCCTGACATACCCTGCTGTACCTTATCCCTCCTCTCTTTTACTACGATGTCCTAACAAGCGCACCTTTCCCCCAGGTGGCTCCAGGTGAGACCTGAGGAGTGGGTGCAAGGAGTCTGAGGATTCTCTTTAGCATGCCCTCCATGCACCATCGCATACTGCTTTACCTCCAAACCTCTAAAAGGGAGAGGCAGCATTCACAGTCTCCACTTCCTCCAGCACCACTCACACCTCAGTCTACCACCATCTGTGTCCCTCCTAACACCCAGCCTCCTCTCAGTTCCGGAGCTCCCTTTGGCTCCCCGACACCCTACTTCTGCCTTCTGTGATATAAGCGGGTGGTGACTTGCTTCTTAGCTCTCTGTCTTAGCCTGCTTCTAGCTCTCCCATCACCTGCCCCATGAATCTGCCCGGGGATAGTGTTACAGCGAGAGGAGGGGTCCTCCGGGTCTTCAGGCATCTCGCAGAGCAGTGTCTTAGCCTGCATTACACCTGCTCGTGCTTTAAAAAGGCAGATTCAGGGCCTTGCCCCAGACCCATTTAATCAAAATCTCTAGGGAAGGTCCTGAGAACGTGCTTCTAAAGCAAACTCTCCGGGAAATCTTATGCACACTGAAGACTGATAGTCTCTGAGCAATAGTCTGGTAACTTCCAAATCTGTATCTCCACCACCTTCCTTAATTCTGACTTCAAGCCACTCCCCCTCCCTGAATGTTCCATGGGAATGTCCCACTCAATCTTTCTCTCCTAGGCACTGCTCCTCCTCAAATGTACACTTGTCTTTTCACCTACACACTCTCACAAGATCTCTACAGTCATTTTGACTTCTTCCTCTCCCTTACCCCTGACACCTGTTAGCCCCCGAGTCCTAGCGGGCGGGCCACAGCCCTTCCCCTGGACTGCCTGGTCTCCATCCCGTTGTCACTCACACTGTAGTCCGTGCCTCATCTGGACAGTTATGATATTCTCTTACCGGTCCCCTCGTCTTTGGTAATCCCTCTCCAATTTGCCACTGAGGGGCCAGGCGACCCTTCCAAAACTCAGAGTAAACCTGTTCACACCCTATTGAAAACTGCCTACTGGAAAAGCCTAGAAGGCTGTTCTCGCTCTGAGATCAACCTACCCTTATAGCCTCAAGTTTCCCTGCTGCCTCCTATGCACTCACCGTGCTAGACCTCCCCATGCCCCAGAACATCAGATCCCATGACACATTTAAGTCTTGATGCTGGTGCTTCAGCTCTTTTCATCCATCCATCCATTAGTTCATTTCTTCAGTGAAGGTTTGTTTATCTGCCAGGAATTAGATTTAGGATTGAGGTACAAAGAGAAACAAAGTTCCCAACCTGTACAAACAAGTAAATAGACAATTACAATAGAATAATAGAGTGTAAAGTGCTATATTGGAGGAATGAAGAAACTACTAGCTATTAAGTGCCAGCTGGACATGGCTCTAGACAGCTAAGAACCCTTTGAGAGAAGTACTATTATTATTTCCACTTCCTGGAAGGATAGCCTGGAGCTCAGGGAATTGAAGTGACGTGGCTGAATCCCACAGATGGGAATCACACCACAGAAAGGCATGGCGACAACAGGTTTTTCACCAAGGCCCATCTGACCTTAATCCCTGTTTGTTTCTAACCGGGGCAAACACTATCTCCTCCAGTGTTGTGGGGTCACAGATGGAGGCCTAAGCCCTCTTCCCTGCTTGACAAGATCATACTTATACTTGAAGGTCCTGCTCAGTGTGCCCGTCCGTCAAGTATCTCTGAGCCCGACTGAAGAGTCGCTTCCTCATCTTCTGGGCTCTCACGGTAGCTTGCCCTCAGGCTTGTGTTTCGTTTGTATTTGTTTCTGCACGTAGAGGATGAAGCACTGTATCTTGCAATGGTTGTTGCCCAGTAAACGTTTGTTGAATTAATAAATATATCTTCCAGTCAATGGGGGCATCAGTTATAGCCTCTAAACAGTGTGAACCTCTTCACTAACCAAAGAAAGGCCAGATACCCAAAAGGACTTGGAGTCTTCTCCCCCCGGGGAAGCCGGATCACTGTTTCTCTGACACTTTCGCTTGTATTCCAGCCTCCCATGTGTCCAAGTTCTAATTTGAAATTTTGGTTCCTTTGTTTCTTTTCCCCCCTGGGTCTTCCTTGTGAGGGAGACTGTATCAAACATTCCAATTCACCGTTTAGGAAGATGTTCATCAAATGATTTCTTCTCGCAGAGACATCGAAAGGTTCACATATTTGTCCGTTTCCTGTGGATAATGTATATGATTTTTATTTTCCAAATCCACAATTTAAATCCAGGTGGGAGGGGATGAGTCAGAGAGAAATACCATTGCTTTTGGCTGATGACAGCAGCGTAATCATTTTTATTTTCCTCAACCTGCAAAATGTCAACATATTAGAAAAAAAAATGCAGACATTTCACATTTCATTCCTGATGAGGTTCCTTGTCCTTCCCTCGCATCCCACCCTCCTCTATCTGAATCATTGACATCTGGCTATTAGACTAAGCATTTGGAATTTAACACTGAGCATGCAGGGTGTGCTGATGTCAGCACACACACAAGAGCTATGGTTCAGCGTAGACTAAAATCTTGTCACATTCAGGTTTGTGATGAGCTGACAGATTTGAATTAACTTCTGATATTAACTTCTTAAGCTTTTGTCTTTTTGGTAAGCACAAAACAGGCAATGTTGAAGAGAACAAAACAAAGATGGCTGCCCTTTCTTGCCTCTTTATCCGCACGTCTTCTTTGCGTTGCAAAGCCCAGTTAATCTTCCATGTGAAACAACACAGTGCCATGTCTTCCACTGTAATTAAAGACAATGGAGGAAAGTTCCCTTTGAAAGGGAATGATGCTCCTTCATCAGCCGATACTGCTGAAAATAGGTTTATGTTTCACCAACAAGTGGAACGCATACATCCTCTAATTAGATTTCCTTGCTCCTCTTTTAATAACCAAGAACATCGTTATCCTTTTGGTTCCTCATTAGGGAGGTCACATAGTTCATATTCATACTTATAAAACCTATCCAAATTTCAGAACAAAACTGTATCTTCTTAGACTTTGGATACTTCATTGATCTCACGGTGTTATCATCAAGTTCAACTTGCCTGTGGGTTTTTTTGTTCTTTTCTTTTTTTAATGTGATCACCCTACCACATGCTATTTTAGTAGAATTACAGCTATACAGTCTACTGTTGCTGAAGAACTGTGCCATATTTTCATCGCAATCATGGAAAGGAAAAACGGTGACACGTTTCAATACCTTCATCGCTTGTAATGTACGCTTCATTTTTAAGCTTCAAAATCTCTTACTAGGCAGGATCTCATCCATAAGCTTATATATTTTTCTGGGAGCTTTGTGCTGAGTTGGGGTACTTTGATTTTCAACACCTGCTACTCCAGACGGTGATCGGCCACCCCTTGAATGCAGTAGCAAACTCTTAGTTCCAGGATTGTCAGTCCTGATGATTAATTCTATGCTAAGCCCTCGACTAGATTTGCTTTTTAAAAATCTAATGTTTGGTATATTTAATTTAGCTAAATAAGTAGCCTCTCCAAAGTGGATTTTATTTTATCTATTTGTTTGTCTATTTCTTTATTTACCTGTCTTACCCCTGCTGAGCTTCATGTCTGGCCATAACATCTTCCCTCTGGCCCAGAGTGCATGTACCAGTTGACCTCTTATGCCATTTAACGTTTCTGAAATTTATCTCTTGATCACTTCTGTCTATCTCTTCTTTCTACATGCTGAAGGCTAACATTTTTGTCTGCATATCTGTCCCCAGGCTATTTAGATGTTGTCATTGTCATTCACAGTTTGTTTTTTGGCTTTGTATCATCATTTAAGCTTTTATTTTCAAAGATGCTTAACTTCAGGCATGAAGGAAGCAATTAATTTTTAGCACTGAAAAGGCTGAGAGAGGAGAGGCTGGAATAAGGGGAAAGGGTATAATGACAAGTTCGCACTTTCTATTTATCCCCCAAAATATTTAATGAAGCCTGATGTTTGTAACAGCCATTCTAATTGAATTGTTATGGTTAACCATAAATAAATGTTCCTTTCATGTGGCATTTGCCCAGAGAAAAGAGTGGAGCCTCCAAATACGCGTGCTCAGGATGCTGGCCTTCCTTAGGAAACTTTGCAGCCGCCTCGGGGCTTTGCAGGGGAGACCAGGGCACTTGCTCGCTACCCACAGCCAAGAGCTTTCAGCTGGTGTATGACAGTTGTCTTTGAGAACCCAGAATTCCACAGGGTCTCTTTATTTAAAGCAGAATCCCCACAAAACATGCTGTTTTAGAGATCAGGAATTATTGCCCTGGTTCTGATTCACCTAATATTTATTTATCCTTGTACTCAATGATGTTACACATCATCTTTAATTCTCAGAGCAACCCTGCAAGGGTAGATAAAACTACTCCCCCATTTAAACATTAAAAAAATAACCTGTTTCAGAGGACTTGCCTGTCTTGCCCACAATCATCCTGGTTGTGAGCGGCAGAGCCAGAATTCACATTCGGTTTCTCCCTGACGCTTGAATTCAGTCCTCTTGAGACTGTCCGACAGGCAGGATGTTCCTGAGAGGAAAGTGGTGTTGGGTTATTTGTTCCAGATGGGTTTCTTCTCAGAATCTGAGAGTGTTTTAAAAATATTTGTTTGTTTGTTTATTGACTTAGACAAAGACAGAGGCTATCCGAGGTCCTAATGGGGGATAAGCTCTGTGCAGGCAGAGACAGCGCCTGTCTTTCTCTCTGAAAATTTTTGGTGCACAGCAGGCACAAAAAAATACTTGTTGAGTGAACGGCTTTGGATTCCTGAGGCTAGTGTGGGGCCTGTTTCCCTTGCAGATTGATCCTTTGTCCTTGTACCCTGCCATGGAGCTTGGCTTTGGGCCTCTCCCAGCGCCCTGTTTAGTGCCCCGCACCCTCCTGGGGCCCCCAGCCAGCAGCCCCTCTCAGCAGCAGACTCCCCATCTCACCCTTCTCACTTCCTCACTCTCTCACCCCCCAAAACCTCTCCCCAGGGTCAACGTATTTGGAAAATATTGAAATAAGCCAATACTTGCCTCAACTAAGAAGGGCAGCAGTTGCCGTGACCACATGACTGCTTTGTACCAGGCACACTAGCCACTGATCCTTTATCCTGTGAACTCCCATTATATTACCCTTATTTTCAGTGAGAAAACTGAAGAGCACCTTGTCTGAGATCACGTAACTGGCAAGACACAGAGTTAAGATTGAAACCCAAATTGTTCTGACTCCAAAGTTGCCAGGATTAGTTGCATTTTTATGGTGGTCAGTGACTTTACTCCAAAGGATGGTTAGGGCTGCAAAGACAAGGCAAGGAGGCCAAGGGGGACGGGCGCAGAGAAAACAGTTCCTCTGGTCCCTAAAAGAGGTTGTTCTACCTCTGTGTCCATGGACACTGCTCCTTAGTTTCTCTTTCAGTCCCATTTTTTCTTCAAGCCGTTGTCCTTTATCCAGGTGCATTTCAGGTTAGTTTTCTGTAGTAGAACACATAGTTAAAAATCCGCCTCACATTTCCAGATCCTGGATTCTAGGTTTGAGATAAGAACTACGTTTCTCCCTATTTCCACCAAAAAAAAAAAAAAAAAAGGACAAAAGAATAAGAATGAAAACACCATTTGAATTTCTGACCCTGTTTATTGAAATTAAAGCTAGTTTTATCATGGGTCCCAAGTCCCTAGAGAAGTCCATTCAGCTGTTATCTGAAGAAGCCATGGTATAGGAAAACCACACTCAGAATGACATCTGAAGACGCGGGTTCAGGCTTTAGTGCTACCACTGCCCAGCTCAGGTGAAGAGTTCCTCCAGTATCTTGGCCTCCCCTGTAATAGATTCATTGAGATAACATTTGTAAAAGCCTCCTATCAGCCTAGGGGACCAAAAGTGAACTCTGAGTGATCATGGGACCACTCCAATTAGCTAAACGGCAGCAATCCATCTCTTCTTCTATATTAAAGCACAAAGAAGCATTTACCTAATCAGGTGAGTGGCTTTAGCATACAGAAGCCCTATGGGAGAGATGCATCCCAGTTGCTTTCTTTTCTTCATTTCCAGTAGAATCAGGGTTACCGTAAAGACACAAGTAAAGAATCAGTTCATTGCTGATGGCTTTTCTCTCACATTCCTCCAACTGAGAGAGTGGTACACAGGTGTGAGCCGCTCTCTTCCTGCTCTGAATACATCCTGAGAGCCCCTTGTAGGCTCCTCCCTGTACTGGCCTTGGCCAGGCTGCCAAATTGAAAATGTGTCCAGGATCAGTAGGAGGAAAGCCATGCTAGTTTTAATCTCTATCATAGTGGATTAGATTAACTCTTTGGCCAGAATAGCTCAGCCATTTCTCATCGACTGATTGACCAAAGGTACTTTGGCAGTAAATCACCATATCGTCTGATTGTATAAAGCAGGGCCATCATACCTGCTAAAGAATAAAACTCCATGAAGCTGCATAGAAAACAAGGCCCCAAAAGGGAAACTTTAGGGTCTAAAACTGTTTGGTGCCCTCTTGCTGTCTCAAGACATGACATGCTAAGGTGCAGAAAGCCAGAGTGGTGATGGTTTTGTACCAACTGGAAAAGGCCATGTGGCTGCTCACCAGCATCCCTTCTAGTACCAGCTGTAGAGTTTCAGTTCATACAGTAACTCAGAATGCTGACAGGAGAAGAGCTTCAGAGGGCATCAATCCCACTCTCCTCTCATTTTGCAGATGGGAGAACCCAGGCCAGAGAGGGGATATCACTTGGTGAGGGAGCACCAGAGTCACATAGAGAAATTGGGTCTCCAGATTCCCTGTCCATTATTCCTCTCACCACATGATGCTGTGGTCCCTGGAAAACATGCACAAAGGGTCATTTTCCACAGAGAGGAAGTAGAGTTGTAATAATCAAGGGCACAGACTCTGTAGACAGAGTGACTCAGTTCTAATCCCGATCTAGGTGTATAAATTGTGTGATAAGAGGCAAGGTACTTAACTGCTCTGTTCTCCAGTTTCCCCATTTATGAGATGGGAATGCCAATGGTGCATAGCTCATAGGGTTTTGTGAAGATTAAGTGAGTTAACATACATTTAGCATTTAGAATCAGGCTTGCCACATGGAAAGCACAATATAGGTATGTGTTATCATTATCATCCTGAGCAAGCTGAGCAGCCTCTATGTCCACTAAGTCAGCCTCATGCTTCCACAATTTGGAACACTCACCTGAAGCTGGACTGTGGCCATTCCCTTCTGTCTGGTCAGCACCAAACAGCTTATGGCAACTGCCGCACACCATCAGAAACACTCACTTCTCTTTATGGTTCTGCCTCCTGTTCTCTCTGCACCTCACCCTTTTATGCTTTGCCTTCCTAAAATACTTCTCTCCCCTTTGTTATTCTCTCATACCCCTGTGCTGATAGTATGACATCCACAGAAATGCTTAAGTCTACTGGTAGAATTTGGAATTAAGTGATTTCTACACCAAAGACCTCTGTTTGTCTAGAGTGGAGCTTATTAGAGCTTCAGTTGTTTCTTATGTCAGTATCAACATAGTGAATTAAAAACACACACACCACATACACATATATATATATACATATGCATAACTAGTTTAATATGTGTCATATATATATACATATGTATATATATATAAAATGAAAGCTACTTTAAAGAAACATATGAGTCTTACAAATCTGCTTTGCTCATTTCGTTATAAACTCATTTAAAAATCTAAATCATTCATCTTTTGCAGAATACAATATAGAGAATTACCTTGATTTTCAACATGGGCTTTTTCTAACTCAGTACATTCTGTAGGCCAGTATGAGTCTATAGGATACATGTCTGGACTGATGGCAGCCCCAGAGTCAGGCTACTTTCCATAAATATTTATGGAGCCTCCATGGGGATCGTAGCACTGGGCTGGGGCCTGGATCCTGCCCTTGTTTGTGAATCCTTTATAACAAAAATGCAGAGAAATGTGAGCCAGACTGTCAAGCTATCAAGCAAATATAACTCTTAGTAAATGGGAGAATTGTGAACACTGTAAATCAGAGGAAGGAAAGGTATCCACGTTGTAATCCCTGGAGTCAGAACAGGATGCTCACTGCTGAAGGGAGAGACCTATACTTCGCCAAGCAAAAGGTCAGCATCAGACACTGATACATCACCATGGGCCCTTGGAACAGGCTAGGACAATCATCCCAATTCACATGGTTTGTCTTCTTGAGGACAGCAGATGAAGAGAAAGGAAGAGCACTTGTGATTCTATGGTCTTATTTCACAGTGGAATGTGAATGACTCACTGGGGCTGGGTAAAAAGGCCAGAGAGAGGGAAGAAGAAAGAGGTAAAGGGAGAGTCCTGTCAGGCTGAATCATTAGGTGGCAGGTTGGACTGAGAACACTTGAGTCCTCTTTGTTGCTTTTGGAGATGCACCGCTAACTACTGGGATAAACCCAATCACAGTCTTTAAAACTTTTGAGGATGCTCATTCTTCCTCAGCTACTTCAAGAGGAGCCTCCACATTACCTAAGTTACACAAGACGAAAAGTCAGCCTCATCGACACCTAAACTCCTGTTGCTCACAAAATGTTTCTGTTCCCCTCTCCTCTTCCCCCCACCTGCTTCTCTCCACTCTGATTCTTTCCTGCCCCATGCCTCCTATCCTCCCCCTCTCATCCCTGTCTGCAATGGACACTATTTCCAAGGACAGAACACAATTAGAGGTGTTGCTTGTGAAGCAGCCATCAGGTCCATTTAGCCCAGTCTGCTGCCTTAACTTTCCAGCCCATAGTTCTAACTGACTGCAATTGCCTCCCTCTGCCTCTTTAATTTTTTAAACCCCAGTCTTGGAGAGCAGGTTGTAGTGGTCAAGGCACCCCAGTGATTTGCCCCTTGGAGTTTCTCAATACTCCCAATGGATACTTTCCATTTATCCAGACTTGGAAGGTTCTGCGGTGGGAGGTGGAAGGTGGAAGGTGGGAGAATGCTCACAGAGAAGCATGTCTGTTTATTTGCTTGTCAGGGAATAAGTATGGTACCCTTTGGGTGCATGCTAACGGGTCTGTCTCTCTTTCCCTACACAGGGCCTGGAGCAGTCATTGATGGTGTAAACTCGGCCTCTAGAGCGCTGGCTTGTCTCTGGCTATCAGGGACCCTCTTTGCCCACTTCTTCATCAAGTTTTGATAAGAAACCATAGGTCCTCTGAGCAACGCCTGCTTCTCCATATCACAGACTTTAATCTACACTGCGGAGGGCAAACCAATTTGGGCTTCTTTTTGTTTGTTTGTTTCTGTTCTTCTTCTTGATTTCTTTTATGTTTAGGTTTTTTTGGTTTGTTTGATTTTTTTTTTCCAGTTTGAATGAGTGGGGTTGGAGGGAGGGGTGGGCAGGGTTCTACCATGTGTAGGATGATCATTCATTGGTGTGGCCAAAATGGAATCTGCTTCTGCTGCCTTGGCCCGTCCCTTTCCTCTGCTTCTCTGCCCATCACCCTCACCACCAACCTCCCCTCCCACCACGTTCCAAACCGTAAGCTCCATTTGGGTAAAAAACGTGCCTCATGATAAACACCCTGAAGACACAACTTGACTTATAATGTATTGCACAGCAAGAGTTATATCCAAGTGTCCTATTATCTGTGTCTTTTAAGGTATGGACCATTTTCCTGATTATAATGTACATATCCCTCCCTCCACGTTTATTATTATCTAATTACACTAGGGTTCACATTCTTTCTTTCTGAGAACTTATCTCAATATATCCATAACCATATATATATACACACACACATATAATCTTGCCATCTTCTGTAACCACTCTGCCCTATTCACTTTCTCCACCAGCTACAGGGATTAGAGGTTTGGGGCTATGCACGCAATCTAAAACTAAAAATTTATAAGTCAAGTGACAAAAAAGGGAGGAGGCATTTGGAGGATAGTACTTCTCTTTAAAAAATGCTGTCCAGCTCGTAAAAAATTATCCATAGATGGCTAATTATTTAGGTTTTATCAAGCTATCCATCAAAGTAATCATACGATTATCCATCTACTCAATTGTCTGATTTATCTCTCCATCCAATTAACTACCACCCATCTTCCTCTGTAGCAATCTATTTGCTCTATTTATCAATCTATCAATGCAATTATCTAACACTTTTTTCTATTTCTTTCTCCACTACTCACTATCAATTCATCACCATGTTAATTTCTAATCATATTGTGTCTATTCCACTGTTTTCATTTCTCCTCTACCTTCAGCAGACATTGGCATCTTCAAAATTACCTATCAACTTCTCATGTGAAAGCCAATGATCTCACAGGCTAACAACATAGAAAAGCAATATGTCATGGACTCTTTGGAATGTGGTATCCTATCCACCCGAAGTAGACGCTGTTAACCGATGGACCAAAGTAGCAATCTAATGATCAGTAACTCACTATTCCCAGAAGAGACTGTGTTTCCAAAAACTTCTTCTTGGGAAGCAGATCAGCCCTGCAAAAGCCTTGAGTAGTACTGTGTTTCTTTCTTTCACACTTGAAGGGACAACGTATCAGCCTTCATGCTTCTCTTAGCCTTTCAAGAAAGTGTATGTCAGGAACTCATGGGATTTACTCCATGGCTGGCTTTTCTAATAATAAGAACGTGAGAAAAAACCACACATCTCTCTCTGCAATGCAAAGAGAGTAATCCATCTGTCCGAGTGCAATGACTTCAGCTACTGTCTCCCCTCTGCTCCAGTTTTGGTTTAATCTGTTTGAAAACTATCCAGTACAAAGCTGATGGAAGCCAATTACATGGCGGGTGTGTTGACAACTCTGGTATTTGTTTCAGGAAGCTCTTCTGAGCTGAGGGTACTTGAGCAACTGACTTAATTTCCAAGCACTTGATTAACACAACACTGAAAACAGAAGGGGGAAAGTGTAAGTGACACACAATTTCCTCTGATACAGGCTGCTTCTCCAGGGGCTTTGGGGAAGAATGGCCTCAGCTCTCCATGTTCAAAGCAGTTGCAGCATGCAAACAAGAGCCGATATGACCTTTCTGCATCATCTCCTGGGACAAGAAGGACTCATCCAGTAAGGGTGCCTGTGATCCGAAAGAATGGCATAGAAAACAACGCAGGTAGTGCCCCTCTTTACCTGTGCTGCAGGGACTGACCTACTGAAAGGATGAGAAAGAAGCATCAGCAATGAATATCTCACAGACCTGCCCTGCTTCAGTTGGAAAACTCTTTCACGTCCACAGTCTAAAAAATAATAAACACGAGCTCTATAGTTCCATTCTCTAATGCTTAATTGATCTTCCTCCAGTACAAGTGGCCTCTGTTTTTGTCCGTTATGGCACGTGAATGTGACATACATAGTGAAGTATATGCATTCATATATAAATATACACATACATACAAATGTAGGCTGTCCTGGCAAACAAAAAGCTAGGCACTTTCTTAAGAGTTAGAGCTGGTGCAAGTGAGCTTAATTTTACATTTGCCAGCTGTAAACAGACATCTGCATTTCCTAGTGAGCTGCCAGGAGCCAGATTCTGGGAACATAAATGATGTGCCAAAAGCGGTGTATTGATTCCAAGTTCCAGGGACAATCATGAGCAGGCGCAAAGTCGGAATTAAAGGTTGGACATCGATATTTCAGATCTGTCGCCACATTCAGCACCTGGAGTCAGGTTGGTGTCAGATATTGTAGGAGAATTAAATGCGTCATTTGAGTGTTCTACTGACAATAAATTTGATACTTTGGAGTAAAATAAATGTAGAGGCTATGGGAAGAGGATGGTATTAAAGACCACGGTGCTTGAAATGGACAAGCTGTACGTGTTCTTCACTCCAAGTCTTGTTCTAGAGGAAGAGGCCCATCCTCCTTTGGCCAGGAAGATCACCAGCAACTTTTCAACACAAAGAGGCTGGGTCTCAGCGTCACTATGGAATTCTGTGCTCCCCTCTTCCACTGGATCCCAGAAAGCACCTCTGGTGGTTACCTATTCCAGCCACATTTCAGAGGGAAAACATTTCCTCCAATCAATCGTCATCTGTCTGGGATAAAGAAAACCAAGCAAATAAGATGCAAGGAAACTGGGCACTGGAAAAGAACACGACTCTTGTTCACAACAGACGTACTCCAGCTCCTATGTTCTTTGGGTTACTTGAGTGGGAGTGGCTCCATATGACAGTAGCTATTACCCAACATTTTGAAGTATATAGAACAGTAAATGCTGACTAAAGACAATATCCACACCTACACATGCTCTTTCAACTTTACATATGGAAGATAGATGGATAAGGTCTGCTGGATAGATTATTTCAAGGGGCCAATGGTGGGATGGGGGTAGGGGCAAAGGAGGGAAAAATAGACAATCTCTCAGCAACCTATAGTTCTTTATGGGTTTTCCACATGAGAAGGAAACCAAATAAGGCTTATCAAGAGATTGGGCAAGAGGAATTCAGCCATGTAGTTACTCTGGACCCTTCCCCTTTCCAAAACAAAGTTAATATGTACTTCCACCAAAGTAATGCCAACGAAAGTGCTAGTGTTATGGCTCTGGCCAAGCTTGTTTTTCAGTAGTTTAATGTCAAGTGCCTGATACAGTCATCTGCAAGTCTAAGCAAGTGCATTTAGTTTTTCTCATTCTTGTTTTAACTGGGGGAGGAGGGACATATAGTGGAGTGGTTGTCAAAACATGCACATATTTTATGCAGAGAGCATTGTGCATGGTTGTTCTGCTGCAATTGTGCTCAACTGAACAAAAGAAAAGGTAAGGCTTTGTATCAAAAAGAGGCTTGGGCCTCTTTCGCCTGAAACCCACGCCTCATACTAGATGATACATTTCACAGGTTGGGCAGTTATTCTCAAAACCTGGGTGGGAAGTGTGCTCTTGGACTGTAGAAACTCCATAACCAAGGATGAGTTCAAGGGTCTGTTTCTGCATCAGTTCAGTCAACTTGTGCTCAACATGGGGGAGTTAACAAGTTCTACCTATGTTGGAAGGACTCTCATGTGAAAAGAGTAGAGAACCTCCAAGTGGGCTGTTGATCCCAAAGAGAGTTTATCACACTCATTGCATCAGGAGTGGGTGTAAACTGAATACTCTAGTTTTGGTCGGTTCTTCCAGTGCCAATGGGAATGTCTTCTCCTTCGTAGTTGTGTATGGATGTCATCAGCCCCTTTAGTACAAGGGGGCAGGAGTAGTTGAAGATGAGGTGAGATATGGGGGCAGGGTCATCTTTCCCAATGTGACCCTGAGTCCTCGCCAGAGAAAAACTGGCTTTGCAATACATGGAACCAGTTCTTTAACCCCGCTGCCCTGAAAAAAACACAATTTTTTTTTAAAAAAAGCAAAGTTTAAGTCTCTTTGGAATTAGGGGAAGCAGCATAAAATTTTTCTTCTTGGCAAAATTCAGTTTTTATCTTTTTCTCAAGCAATGAGAATCTTTTGTTTTCATTTTGCACAAGCCCTATTCGTAGAAACTTTCCCCAATTGCCTCACCTCCTATTATCCAAAGCTTCCATGCCTTTTTATTTTAAGACAAATAACTTTGAGCAGTTGCAGTAAAACTTCACAGGTGTGTAAGTGGAAGCAACATTTTCTAAAAGATACCATATGATGAGAACTCCTAATGATCAGTAAAAGCAAACAAATAAAAATGCCAGTCTCATTTCCCTCATTTCTTACTTAAGAGAAGAGAAGTAAATGAAAGGAGGAAAAAATAGATATGCAATTAAAAGATGTGGCAAAAGATAGAGCTGAACCAGTGCAATTTAGCCTTCAGGTGCAGAATACTTGGAGTCCAAAGGAGTGTGGAGTGGACTTAATTAGACGCAATTGTCTTCATCCTGAAAGTAGTTAGCTAAGCTTAATTTCCAGTATTTCAAAAGAGATTCCTTTTTGTTTCTTTCAACGGTGCCCTTTTAAAGGCACACAGTTGTTCCATGTCACTGGATGGAGAAAGAAAGACTGTGAACCCTCTGCTCTCCTTTTGGGGCCACATTCTACATTACTGGCAGACTTATAAGGATATCAATAATAGTAATGATAAATAATAATAGCTGCCCTTGTGTTAGTTAAAGGGAGCATTTTTAATCATTCAAAAATTTTTGTGAAATGTAAAGTGCAGTTGTGAGGAATGTGTGCGTGTACGAAAATGTATCTGTCAAGTTCAGAGTCTTCTAGATTTAAAAAAAAATTATGATTTATCAATGGTGCCGTTATAGCTGTGTCAGACGATGGGTGTGCCCATTCTCACAATTATCCTTAAAACAAATCTATGTTCAAATGCTTTAAAAATTTATCACATGATACAAGAGTATTACTTTGTCAGCCTTCTAGAGTTCTTTTTTATTTTCTTTCTTATTTTTCCTTCAAAAATCAATGAAGACTTGATTTCTGTTGATAATTGTATTAAGGGTGAATACACTACCTGGATTTTGTGCATGTTACATTGTAGTTGTAACCTTTTCTAATTCAGGATGAATACAAGATGGTTGTGATTGTGCAGTGTATCAATAAAGTTCAAAGAATTTGTAACTTTTGGGGGGCTGTTTATTAGGAGATCCCATGAGTATCCAGGAATGGAGAAAAGTGAAGCAGACTATCCTTCTCCCATATGTGTATTGTAGGCTATGGGGAGTAGATGCAATCAGAAAACTGAGGAGCCTATTTCTGTCTCTTTCTCTCTCTCTCTCTTACACACACACACACACACACACACACACACATACACACAGGATAGAAGGCAGTCTAAGCACTTTCCACATTACACCAGTATATCAACTATCTATGCCATTTACAAATAGTGTGAACTGTAGTTGCAGCTTCAAAGTCTAAATTATTTATTGACGTAGGCTAAAATGAAATCAGAAGAGAAATTTCAGAAAAATAATTACCAGATACTGCTCAGTTTGGGCACCCTACTCCTTAACAGTTCTTGCAGTTTGATTCCACTGAATTAAACACCACTTCGACAAGAGTAAGTATGAGACGATATGGTGACTATGATGTACATATATTCTTAAAATTGTGTGGATTAATTGTTCACCATCTTAGATTTTACTGTAGTAAACATTAGAACAGTAGCATGAAAAAGAGAGCTGGAGAAGAAACTCCATTCCTCTGATTGCCTTTTCTAAAACATCTTTCTCTTTCAATAAAACTCTAACTACTTTCATCACACCTTCTCTTCTGCAGTAATGGATAGTAACCTCTTTCTTATAACTCAGCTTCTCAGCAACCATTTATATATCAACTAATGCTTCCTAGTTCTGCCTTTAACTAGATATGTGATCTTGGACTGGGTGCTTGACGTTGCTGGTCTTTGTTTCCTCATCTGTACCATTTGTGAATTTACACCCCTCATATTCTTCAAAATTCTCTGGACAGTTTTGATTTCTCTTTCAGCTATTGGATTTTTCATGACTTTCTCCAAATAAAGCTTTGGGCCAATGGCTGACTACAGTTTGGGAATTCAGCAGAAAGTGGGTTAAGATTCTTCAGTTGATTTTACAGCATGGCTAGCTTCTCTGGCTAAGACCCTGAGCTAGAGTTATAAGGTTTGTTTCTTGTTGGCTTCCTAGGTAGGCAAGGGCTAACCCTTGACCTTTCATGACTTAGTCTCCCCCACAGGGGATGGAACACAGATAGCTTGATAGACTAGATCACGTTCCTTGTAGATCAAAATACCAGAGAAATGATAAGTGTCAACGACTGAGAGTTTCCAATTTGCTCAGACTCCTAGTAAAATCATGACTTGTTGAGGAAATGAATTTCCAGTTCCCCTAACCATCTAAATAGCTTTAGTGCTCCCATTTCCCCTCTTTTTTCTTCTTCCTTTTAATATTCTCTTCTCATCCACACCTCATCCTCTCCTGCTCCTGTTCACACTGCATCATTTACCCATCTATCTGCTTTCCTGCTGTCATAGACATTTATTAGTCCTTCACTTCATCTGGCCACTCAGTTCCATCAATCATTGATGTATCAATTTATTCCTCCATCAACTAACCACTCACCTATTCACTCACATATTATTTTCCCATTTATCTGACCCTTATTCCATCTACACTCATGCACCTCCCTAATGTGAGTATTTTCTATCTATCTGTTTATTTAAACCATCTATCCACTCCTCACCTGCAAATCCATCTACCAAGCATCCTCCAGCTAGCCTTTGACAGACATACCTATTTACCAACACACTTCAAGGTAATGAAAATCTTTGCTGTTATCTCTCCATTCTGCAAGACAGGCTTTATTTAGTTGCTCTTCTGTATAGCAGCTAAACAATTAGATGCATTTTTGTTATTTTCACCCAAATATACCCTGTTAAAAATGTGTGCATAGAGAAGTGCTTCAGGAAATGTATTGAGGGCATACTTGTTCCTAGCAGGATGTATTACAATAAGAAGATGGAGAACGGGGAGTAGAGTGGAAACACCCAGAGGAACAGATGTCCATGTTCAACTTTCTAACACTGGGAGCGCAGTCATGCAATGAACATAACAAATGACTGAAGAAACAGATAGGAGAGACCTTAACTGGCAACTGCTCTTTTCTGTTTGATTTTCTGTTGAATAAATTATTTATTTTGATGAAAATTAGGGAGTGAGACTAATTGGTACCAAATCCTATCATCAGTTTTGAAAACCAAAACCCTCAGGCTACAAATGATCCTACCTTCCTTTAACATGTTCATTTGGTGATTAGGAAAACGTTTTTTCTTAAATTTTTTCCATTTATTCATGCATTACATTTAGTGAGGAACTCCCTTTAAGGAGCTCACATCTAAGATGTGAAAACAGCTGTATAAAAAGAAAAATTACAGGGGCCGCCCGGCGGTGCAGCGGTTTAGTTCGCGCTTGGCAGCCCGGGGTTCGCGGGTTCGGATCCCGGGCGCCTGCCGACGCACCGATTGTCAGCCATGCCGTGGCGGTGTCCCATATAAAGTAGAGGAAGATGGGCACAGATGTTAGCCCAGGGCCAGTCTTCCTCAGCAAAAAAAGGGGAGGATTGGTGATGGATGTTAGCTCAGGGCTGGTCTTCCCCACAAAAAAAAAGAAAAATTACAGTATAATATTGCAAGCATGATGATAGAGATATGAGAAAATGACTGCAGAGGGAGCAAATATTGGGAGATGATTAGGAAGCTTCTTTTTTTTTTTTTTTTTTTTTTGCCTCCAGGGATGAAAAGCTGGGATGTAGACAGCTAATATAGGCAGTGGATGTGGTGAACAGACATTACTACAAAAATAAATGGGATACTAGAATCATGGTACATTTAGTTTTCAAGTATTTATTGAGGAGTGAATAAATATCTGTTGGATGAATGGGTACCATTCATCCCACTTTTCAAGGAGTTAAAACTAAATGTTTTATAGGAGTTAAAACTATAAATGTCCAAAGGGTCACACTATGCTATTAGTGACAAAGCTGACACAAGATCTTGGGGAGAGGGAGATGTACCATCTGGAATGTCAAATCTGGTTAGAATATAAAGTTTCATTCCCACATGGGATTACTGAGAGTATTATCTTTCGCTGGATCTCAAAGCTCCATGAGCCTTTCGGCTGAGGTATTTCATCCGATGAGGGAAACAAAACAGTGAGCACTAGCTTGGGCAAAGCAGAGACTGAAGGCAAGAAGCAGATATTAAGTGTGGACTTGCTGAATAGTTTCCTGTAAACTGAGTTTCTTCAGATAAGACTTGTCTAAAATTCTGGAATTTTGGATGAAATACCTGGCTCATTTGCATTTAAGTGTTTAGCAGCATCTCTTACTTCAAAAATCAGAATATTTGCATTTGTTACCTCTCCATTATTTGCTATGCCCTGTAAGACATACCTCCATTTGTTTAGCTGAAGACCTCAAACAAGTATTTTCTCCTCAGAGACATAGTGTGATGTAGTTTGGGGAAAATTATTTTTAAATTCTGACCTCACAAGTTACAGATTATGTTGCCTTTGACCAATTTCTTACCCTCTCTGAACTTCTGTCTCATCTTTGTTAATACACTGGTAATAATAATACCTCAGAAGACTGGCTGTGGGAATGCCATTAGATGTGACTAGGGGAGGCTGTTTAACATAGTGCCTGGTATATGTTAGTTGCAAAATAAACATTAGTTTTTTCCTCCTATTCTTTACTTAGCCTTCCCTCCATGTTCTCACTTTTGTGAACTTCTATAAGATATAATCTCAACTGTGTTTGCTTCTTTCGAAAAATTAAAAAAAAATCTTTTATATGTTATTTTTTATTGAAGTTTAAAAAGGGGAAACAAATCTCTCAGTCTTAGATTATTCAAGGATGCAACTTTGGAAAGTGGGAAGATAATGGGAAGAAATTCTCAAAAATGTTAATAGAGAGAGTAGAACTTAATTTTCAATCTAATAAACATTTATTAGATAGCTAATGTATGACAAGTACTGAGGATATGAGCCTGGGGTACAGAGTGTCTATCTTCAGGAAAGTCCTAGTCCAAGGGAGGATTTAAAACTCCAGCATAGCATGGTCAGTGTTGTTCAGGGGCCAGAGGAACCCAGCAGAGGGCACCTAACCAGAGAGCAAGGCTCAAGACACACTTCAGAAGATGAGATGTGAGCTGAGTCTTGAAGGAGCAGAAGGAATCAGCCAGGAAATGGGAGGGAACGGAGCAAGTGAGAGGCTCATCCTTGATGAACCCATACAGGCATGAGAAGCATAGCAAGGTCAAGAAACTGCAAGTGCAGATTCTCCCAAGAGGGGTGAGGGCAGAGGCATCATGGCAAGAGACAAGGTGGAAAGGGTAGCCAAGGGTGAGATCCTCAAAAACTTTAGAAATGCTGAGATGTTGGGATTTGTCCTAAAAGAGGTAGGGGAGACTTCGAAGCATTTAACCAGAAGAGTGGCTAAATTGGATTTGCAATTTAGAAAAATCACTATGACAGGAGGGCAAATTAGTGGGCTTTGGTCAAACTGGTAAGGGAGAATCATGTTAGGGGTAACTGAAATAATTCAGATGAGAAATGATGGAGAATAATAAGAAGTAGCAGGCAAATTGGGATGATTTTTAGGGGGGTAGATCAAATGGGAAGGACTGGTTGCACGGGGTGATAGACAATGTGAAATATGGGGAATATTCCAGGCTTCCAATTTAGCCAACTGGCTGGAATATGGTATTATTCTATGATTCTGAAAACTTAGAAGGATGATGAGGTTCCATCCAGTTTTTGATATATCCGGTTTCAAGCATCCTTAGAACCTCCAGGTGGAGAGGTTTAAGCACCATCAGCATTTCCTGAGTCATCTAATTATATCTATCATCATCTACAAGGGATATGTGATTGCCTTCCTCTGCCTCCCACTTTAATTCCATAGGAACGCTAGCTCCTTGGATCATCTGCAATTCATTTCTCATCTTCCATTTCCTCTGTATCTTGATTTTGTCTTATAAAGGTACTGTTTTTATTGCTTCTTATGATGGAAGGGTAGAGAGCAGTTCTCTGATTAGGCAGTCAGGAAGTAACAGAAGATTTAAGTGGGGAAGGGGGAAACTGGCACAGCTGTCCCACCACCCAGATGGGATTTGGCCCTTCTTATGTCTAATGCAAAGGGTCAAACCATCATTCACTGAGTCATAAGGGAATAGCTGGGCACTGAGAGTGTTTAAAAGTGTGTTATTATAATTCATCTGTTTTGTTACAGTGAGGCAAGTCCTTTGATGCTCACTTTCTTGTGAACAAATTTCAGAAAGGTTCTTAAACTTCCAAACCTCAACAGAGAGCTATCTCTAAGAGGAATACATTCCATCTGAATGAGTCAAGAATATAGATATACTTCTAGCTCTGTTTAAATTTTTCACAATGATCTCAGAGAGGCTCTGCTAAAACTAGGGAAGGCTGAATCTCAGCAGGAAACCATGGTGTCTGGCTGCATCTCATGGCAACATGATGGTCCAGGTGGCCCTATCAGTGTGTCAGCACAGGGCCACGTGAGTTTGAGCCCATGTGTGTATGCTTCAGTGAGGTGATGCGAAAGGATCTGCAAGTGGGTGAGAAGTGAGTTGAAGTCCTGATTCTGCCGTTTACTAGTTGTGTGCCTGTGAGTTTACAGTGTAATCTCTTACAGCCTCAGTTAACTCATCTGCACAGTAGTGTCAGTAACTGCGCCATGACACTGCCGTGAGGTGCATACAAAAAGGTGTGGTGGAAAAGCACCTGGCAAGCTCCTGGCCCATAGACACTTGGCGCAGAGAGGTAAACAATAAGTGAATTTCTTTTCTTCACCCTTTGCTCCATCTTCTCCCTTTTCCAAACCACCCCCACACCTACCAAGCATGATGGTCTAGAACACATAGTGTGAGGGATGGCTATGCTTAAAGATTGTATTTTTAGATTTGTTGTTAGGATCACATGAAATAAAATGTGCAGAGTGCCTAGCAAAGTGTGTAGCACCTAAGTGTTAAATAACATCCACTTCCTCCTCTCCTTTGCCCTACGGCTCCGCGCAGTCACTGGAGTACATGTAAGCAAACTAACTACAAATGCATAAAGGATGCGCCGAGACCCTGTCGGGTGTGTAGGTGCTTTCTGGGTTGGCTGTCCCTGAGAATGAAGGCAGACTGGGTGCTACCCATGGAGCCTGTTTCTTTTGCTCTTGGTCTTGTTCCCTGCATGGTGGATTTGCAAGGACGGTTGCTCTGGTTACAAGACCACATCACTTCAGTTTCTGTCTCTTCGTCAGTAAAGGTCTCAGGGGAATTAGCTTATTAGAGAAATCGTAGCTGCGTGGTTGAGTCAGCTAGGACAGTAAAGGGACTCATTGGAGGTCCTCAGATACAAAGGCACCAGTTCTTCTCTTGATGAAGCCAGGGTCCCAGTCTCAGTGCTGCGGCAGGCGGCATGGACAGCCCCGTTTGTGATTTCTCCCTGTCTCATATTTTCCACCTTGTGTGATGGTGACTCTAGTACCTGAGTCAGTCCGCTTGTTCGAATGAGTCCCCTTTGAAGTCAATTTCTTGTTGAGTTACTCGCAGAATTCTCTATTGTCCCTGCCTTGCTCTTTCCTGCACTGATCTCTGTTCCGTGGGCAGTTTCAGCACTCTTCAAGCTGCCCCTCTCTCTCCTCTTAATTCTCACCTTAAGAATCTTGAAACTGCTGAGGAGGAGAGTAAGACAAGAAGTGGAAGGTGCCACTGGAGTGAAGACTGCTGTCTTGTGAATACGCTTTCTGTTTTGCACAGTGAAGTCCACAGGTGACTATTATATTTTAGCAGACCCACTCCTTGCACAATGCATTATGACAACAGCAGTGTGTGTACAGGTGGAGCAGGTAGGCACAGGGGAGCGCAGAGAGACAGCCAAAGCTGCTAACATTTATGTTTATTGAAATCACACGTGGAGCCAGGAGCTTTCGCATGTACTAATTCATATAACATTCAAAACCACCTCAGGAATGGTGTGTTATCCTCGCTGAAGCTCAGAGGCACGCTGCTAGAGATCAGCAGGGTCGGGGATCCGACACAGGTCTGTCTGTGAGCCCATACTGCATGCTCTTTCCAGTTCAAGACCAAATTGCCCTCTGTTCTCAGGGTTGACTCCATGTTCCAAAACACACTGGGTTCTATTTACTGAACACAAGTAGGTCACTTAAGTCTCTTGTAAGTCTGCCTTCTTTGTGAGCTTCCAGAAAGGAAGGTGGGGTTTCCGTCTCTTGCAAGAAAATAGCACCAAGTCCCTAGCCGTTCTCCTGGCTCCAAGGGTCAGGTCTAGGAAATGCCTGTGTTCTTCAACACTGACCCTTTTTACTTTCCCATTGAGGAAAAAGCCCCTGGTAGTGTTGGCTTGTGGGTGTCTGACCCTAAACCGTGCATGAGTCTGAGAACCTCAGAGAAGCAACATACGGGAGGGAATTGTCAATCCTACGAAGAACTGAGGCTTCCAGTACACAATAGAGTATTGTATGAGTAAAAGGAAATAGCTTTTCTTTGTTTTCTAGTTTGGATAAAACAAGAGATATCAACAAAAATTGCAGCCTAAGAAGATAGACTAAGGACCATGAAAAACAGACTCTATTCAGTCAGATATGACTCCATTCAGGCAAATGGGAATCATTGGCTTTAGATAAATATAAATGTATATATCTACGTAAAAAGCTCTCTCTCTCTTTCTCCATCTACTCATCTGTCTACCATCTGTCTTCTATAGGATGCCCTATAGGGGACCCTCCACTGTACTTAACTCAATGGCAGCAGGTCTTTTGTGTGTTTGCTGTTTCCCAAACACCTACAACAGTACCTGGTACATGGCAAATCTCAGTATCTATTGAATGAATCTGTGGCTTTTGAACCGAGAAAGGACATGAGCAAAACATTCCTTTGAGCAGATGCCTTGTAGAGACATATTGGACAGAGTAAAAGGGAGAAAGTCAGTATGAGCAGGGCAGGAAACAGGGGAGGAAGAGAACTCCGTGTAGTCCCTTATTTGTGATCATGAGTGTCTGATGCAGGAGGTGGTCGTGGGTTGGAAAGGACCAGGCAGGTATGAGAGATACTGAGGAGGGAGAATCCAGGGTATTTGCTTACTTACTTTGTCTGAAATGAAAGCCCAGAATAGAACAGTTAATCTCTTTTAATCATGTTTTTCTGCATGTTTCTCTTCAATAGTAATGCTAATCTTATATTTTCATAAATGTTCATGTTTTAAGAAGCTTGATTTTCACAATTCATATTTTTCAGACAAAGCATCTACAACAGAGAGGCCAATGACTTGTCCAAGGTCTCACAACTAGCCAGCACCCAGATGAGAACTGGTGTCCAGGTTCCCTGGCTGCTAGTCCTTTCTGGTCATCTTTCTTCTCCTGATCTGCTTCTGTTCTCACTCTAGAACCAGTGTCTTTGCACCCTACCTCCTGCTCTGAGGAAGTCAAACTTCTACTTCCTCAATGTATTTTTCCTCTTACTCACAGGCAAGCCCAGTGACCTCCAAAAGGGAAAACTATGCCCCACCCTAGTTTCTATCCCCCTTACACTGCACCTTCATATCTTATTTAAAGGGCAGGGAGAACTCAACAGGAGTAAAACATTAAGCTGGCCTCATTTCCCATGAACTATCTTGAACAAAGACTGAAAAGGGTAATGTAATGAGGAGGTGGATTAGATCTAGGCCCTTGGACCAGTGGATTCCCAATGTCCATGGCCCCCTTTTTAAGAGCATCTACTGTGTGCCAGCACCAGACTAAGTCCAATAAAGAGTCTAGTGGCATTAAATGTGGCCCTTGCCTCGGGGAGTATAGGATAGAACTAGGAGGGCAACATACACACAAATTCATATAATTAAATGTTAAATGGTGAGGCGCAATCCTTAGAGGTCACAACCCACTGGGAGAGACATTGGAGGCTGATTAAATCAGAGATTACTTTAGATGCACAAATGCATCCCTTTCCTATACACTGGCTTTCCCATCCAGTCAAGCTCAGAGCAGGCTACCATAGCCGGTAAAGCTGAGAAAGAGGCCAAATCCCCCTCCCTCCCCCACCCAGTCCAAGCAGTGGCCCCCAGGGGACTATTGTTCTCTCCTTATAAACAATAAACAGCACAGAAGAGAGAGAGGTCCAAATGCTGGGGGGGTGAACGCCCAGCTGCTGCTGTCCGCAACGCCACATCAGTAAACGGCGCCAGAGCAATCAATTTGGCTTTTTTGATGAAGACAAAACCATAGCGGAAAACCATTAGAAGAGGTAATAAAGGCCCTTCTTGTACAGTTAATAGAGAGCCTCCTGGATGGAACAAGCCCAGCTGTTGCTGCTGAAAATTTACTTCTGTTTTCAAGTTCAAATAGAGACTAAAACATTATCTTCGCAGGAATTGATTTTACGTCTTCCAAACACATATGCCACCTTAATTGTGATTTGTGTGATAGTTCAGCTGCTGAAAGCTTTCGTTTATCTCCACCTGGTTAAACAACTTTAAATAATAACAAGTCAATATATCTGTCTATTGACCAGGGTTCTTCTCACATCCCCAGAGTTTACAGTTGAGGAAGATGAAAAGGTTTAACCCTTCAGTGCCCCTGTTCCTGTCCCACATCCATTTCCTTAGTCTCGATTTTAATGAGGAGATGTAATCTTTTAAAAAGTAAAATGAATAGAAATGCAAAGGTCCTTGTCTGATGTACTTTCTCCTACAGAGGCTGTTTTTTTGTTTGTTTTGTTTTATTTTAGTTTCAATGTGTTCTTTAAAGAACAAAAGTCTGATTTTTGCCAAATTCTTCTGCACTAAATTTCTTCATTCATTTTAGTTACAGAAACTTTGCTTTTGGATTGAGCTTGAGAAAAGCATATTAAAGATGGCAGCTTGTTTTGGGAAACCCACATAAACATTTTTGTATGAGCTGCCCATGGTGCTTCTGAAGACACTTTTTTCACAGGAGTGCTTAATGTTGTATAAAATGGGGTGAGGAGGGGAGCGCAAAGGGAATTATTTTATTCATATGAACTTAAGCCTAGAGTTCTTTGAGCAGTGAAAATTTTGGTGGTAATGGTGGTAATGGGGAGAAGTTTGGATTTTTTTGTTTGTTTTTTTGATGAACCAAATCATTTGTCAGCCACTAGGAAGCCAAGAATGGAGCAGGTCTGGACATCCAGAGCTCATCTAGCAGCTCCCAGTCCTTGAAGACCTGCCCGTGAGGCACAATGTAGCTAGCCAGCAAGTGGCTCTCCTTCCTGGCAAAAGTCAGCAGACTGTCTTCTGTCCAGTGGGGTGTGCTCCTTCTGTGAACTTTCCCTTGATGTCAAGGGTTGATAACACAGACAAGGGTTGGGATCTGTCTGTCTCCAGGCTGCCCCAACATTTAACCAGATGGCAAGGAGAGGGACTGCCCTAATCCCCAGCTTTCCATGTAACCAGCTACCCAACGCTGGCTCCTTCACCCAGTGTTGGCCTTGTTCTGTAACACAATCTGATATGAAAGGCTGCCAAGAGACTTCACGTGCATCTGGCCCGCTGGGTAAAACTGCCTGGTGTCGGCACAGCGCAAGGGCACAGAGGGGGCCAGCGTGCAGTTTATGCCACTGGGAGAAAGGAAGGTAGATCACACAAAACCCACCATTCTTACTTAGAGGGCCCTGGGGATGGAGGCGGGGGCGCTGCTGGTGTCCTGAGTGAGCTCAGGATTAATTCACATGGTAAGGATGTTTGACAAGTTTTCACAAACTCTTTTAGAGCTTTGTTTGCCAATGGCTATAATCCCAATCCAGACCTCCATTTACAATGCATTCCTCCCTGCTGTGTGCTCACTTTGTCCCTCCCACTTCTCCCAGAAAACCCTACACACAGAGTAAACGACAATATTAATAATAATACTATTTCTCGCAACTGACAGTTTGCTTATAAACAGTGAGCTGTGAAGATGGGAAGGTGTCATTAATTGCTAATTAAGAAAACTTCTCTTGGGTTTGTGTTCACCTTATAAAGAACATTTCCTGACTTTTTCCTGTTTGTTCTCCCTGTGTTTTCCTCCAGGGCATGGACTGTATATTAATTATCTGTGTATCTGCAGCCATAAATGACTGACTGAATGAATGAATGAATGAAGCTATTTATTAATTGTTTTATTCCATGGCCTGCTTCACTGGGTGTACAAACTTCCTCCTTTGATGTTGATATTGAAACGATATCTGTGCCAAGACTTTCTAGATGCCATCATGAAAGGGACTCTGTATGGCCCCCAGTGTTATGGTACCCTGTGTCCATTATACTCATCCTGCCTGTACTTGTGATCGTCTATGTGTACATTTGCATAGACAACACCGTAGCAATAAAAGCTGTTCATTGCCACCTCCCCAACACCCTATCAAATGAACTCATGTCTTATGTTTTTTTATTTTCTATTTATCTCCAATTCTTATCCTCATACATAGGTAATTTTACAGAGAGGTAATCATAACAAAGACACAATTCTATATTATAGTTACTAAGATGCAAGTGGGTAGCTTCTCCAGATTATTAGTTTGCCTGAGGGGGGGGTGCAGTACTTCACTTGGCAAATAATAGTCGCTAAATAAATATATATATTTCAACTGAATTAAACTAGGAATACTAGTGCCACTCACTTCTGGATAGGAGCTCCATATTGTTACATGGAATTGAAGGCTGCGGCCAGAGGAACTTCAGGAAACATCTCCTTCATTTTCTAATCTAAATAAATTATCTAACCCATTAAATCATCCACATTCTGTATGACTGATTCCAAGGGAAAGATAAGAATGAGGAGCAGTTGGGGAGAAGAGGTGGGCAAATGCCACTGTCCTGCAGAGCCTAGGAAGGGAGCAGGAGGGAGCAATGAGCACTTGACACCCACATCAACTCCAGTGTGATTCAGTACTGATTTTGCAGATGGAGAAACTGAATCCAGAGGGAAAATTGCCCAGTAAAACAAAGCTAGGCAAAACACTGACACCTCAAGCCCACACCTTCTGCCTCCCAGCCTGGGGCTCATTCCTCTGCACCAGGCTGCCCTTGCACAGAGCCCTGGCCCCAGAGTGAAAGCCCTCTTTCTCCCATGGAGGGATTCTCCAGCTCATCCTGTCCACAGCACACCCATGGAAGCATGCACCAGGGTGCCAGAGGCTCTCACTGCTGGGGGGAAGTGAGAAGGGCAGGTCTCACTCTGGGCTGGAGGACTTGCTGAGTT
The DNA here is from genome assembly GCA_031878705.1 of Tapirus indicus. NCBI lineage: Eukaryota > Metazoa > Chordata > Mammalia > Perissodactyla > Tapiridae > Tapirus > Tapirus indicus. The sequence continues at coordinate 81,244,869 of CM062924.1, read as the reverse complement.
ATTTGTTACTCAGACTGAAGGAGCTGTTTCAAAATTTGGGTTTGGGAAAGTCAGCATTAAAATGCAGGCTGCTGGTGAAGGGCACAGGTAGCTGCAGTGCCACCCCCGCTGCCCCCAAAGCTGCTCAGTTCTTCCTTTGTGCACAGGGGGGCACTAGCAATACACCAGCGGCAGCCCAGCAACCTCACGCTCTGCAGCTGCTGGGGAAGGACTTAATTACACCCACTTCCAAGTAAGCAGAGCCTGTTCTTCAGTGAGCCAGTTCTGCATTGCAGACCTGCTGGCTATGCTGGCTCAAATGTCACCTCCTTTAGGACACCTGGCCTTCTCTGATTAACCTCACTTACCCGGGATCACTCCAGATCCCCGTGTCTCCCCAGCATGTTGGTCAGTTGGCCCTTTGCCTGTACAATGAACATGCTGCTTTTCAAAGGATCCCTAGGTTTTTCTCTTTGTCTTCTTTTATTTTAAGTTCCCTTTGTGCAAAGGCCATATTTTCTCCTGTTGGTCCTGAGAGAGGGCTGTGTCCATGGAGGGGCAATCAGTAAGTCTGATGTGGGGGAAGCACTCTGAACTTGGAGCCACAAGACATGTGCTCAAACCCTAACACTGTCCATTGCCATGTAACCTCAGGCAAGTCCTTTTACCTCTCTGAGCCTCAGTTTCCTTAACTGTGGTATTAACAATGATCACAGCTGTGCCATAGGGTTGTTTGAGATTAATGAATGCAAATTATGTGTGAGCGGCTGGCATGGTGCCTGAGCACAGAGGGAACTTTATATCCCCTAGATCCAAGTGATGTCGGAGCTATTCCCTCACTCTGCACTGGAGAGAGCATGTGGTTTCTGTGCCATTTACTTATAGCCGGCCATGTGCTGGGCACTGGGTAAGCGCCCTAAAGAAGACATGGATCCTGCTCTCCAGAAGCCCAATGGGGGCAATTGGAATGGGGGCAATTAAATGGAAATTTACAGTGCAGAGGTCAGGAGGCTAGGAGAACATACTGGAGGGCTTATCCACCTGGCAGAGGGAGCAAGAGCCGGAAAGAGAGTTGGAACTACCTCTTTTCCCCAGATCTGAGGCAACTGAGATGCAGGTAAGGCACGTGTGGACACACACTCTTCTGTTGTTGTCAAACCCCACCCCTCAGAGCCCCCAGAATGCTCCTTACAGTGGAAGTAAGACAAAGACATCAGGGCTGGCCTTCCTGCCCGCCTCCAAGCTGTGCTGGTGGGTGCTCTCGTATGTCAGGAAAGGGAGACAGTCCTCTAACCCTCACGGCTGTTGAGAACATTTCAGTGAGATACCTCTGGACATACACGTGGCTCCTCATTGAAAACAAACGCTTGTTAGCTTCCCTTCCCTTCCCTGAGGCTGACCAGAGCTCACAGCTCTAGAGTCTCCTTGGATCTTCCCTTCTGAGGGGTACCCCAGTTTTCAACTTGCCTCCAGTTTTCTTTTAAGCTCCTCGCACGCACTCCTATCAAGAGTTTTTACTTCAGTCCTGAGAACCAGAGCACAGAAAAGGCACTGGGGTTAGTGTAGAGAAGATCCTCATGCTGGGTGTGTAAATGACCAGCATTTGCTCTTTCAGGGCTTGTCTACATTTTAGAAAGACAAGCTCCGCAACACTTGTGACTCTACAAGGGGTGGAATGTACTGGAGATCATGTTGAGGTGGAAGTGGGGTCTTCCATCACCCTTTGGATTAAAGTCCTAGACCACCTGATTTTCCACTATTTTTCCCAGGGTCAGAAGAAAGTGGATCAATTCTTTGTATCCTCACATCTAAAAGGTAGCTTCCCTAGTCTTTATACTGAATCTCAAGAAACTTTAATGCATTTGTGGAAAAATTTGTCTTTTCTCTGACCTCTTTTTCTTAGGGGAACACTCCTGTTGTGCTTAATTTTGAAGAGAAAATAGCACTCAGTTAGACTCTAACTTGACATAAGTGACCTCTAATAATTTATTTTTTACTCAAATGAACTTTTTAGTTTATTGGGCTTTGTGCAACTCCACCCTTCTTTTTATGTGACCCCTATATGCTACAGTCTTCTCCCCCTCTCTCCCCAAATTTAGGAAATATACTCTTCCTCCAGAAAAGGCTTCAATTTATTTTGAGAAATTTCCATTGATCTTTGGTTGACCCCAGTGAACCGGAAATGAATGTATTGATCTCTGTCTGACCCCATTCCTCAGGATCCATGTGCTCTTTATACTTTTGGAATCGCTGAAGAAGGAGAGCTTGACATAAGTTTACAGTTTCATTCCATTAGCCATTCATACTGTCTTGAGCTGTTTTAGTTCCAAAGCAAATATGGTTGCCTAAAACTCATTTGAGCTGTGGAGAATTACGAGTGTCAAAAGCAGCTACGTCCTCTTCCTTGTACTCAAACTTCTCCCTAGAATTCCTCATGAAACAGAATAATCTACAAACTATCATCTCTTTGATGTGCATTTCCAATTCTGCTTCATCTATATAAATCAGTGCTCCTGGTCTCGGCTTCCCTGCTTTCTATCATTTCTGCCTCTCCCTCTGGAATTGTTCCTTTAGGATGCTGAGAGAAGAGGGACAGCTTTTCTTGTTTGTAGTTATCATCACCATCTGTCATAGGCTGAAAAATGGTCCCCTAAAACGTATTCACATTCCAATCCCTGCAATCTATGAATTTACCCTTATATACCAAAAAAAAAAAAAAAAAAAAAAAATGCGGGCAGTCTTTACAGATACGATTAAGCAGTTAAGGATCTTGAGATGGGGAGATTATCTTGGAGTATCCAGTGGGCCCTAAATGCCATCACATATATTTTTATAAGAGAGAGGCAGAGGATTATTTGTCAACTAGAGAGAAGGTGAAATGAAGACAGAGTGGAGAGAAATTTGAGAATTCTGGCCTTGAAGATTGGAGTGATGCAACTACAAGCCAAAGAATACTGACATCCACCGGGGCTGGAAGAGGCAAGGCACGGATTCTCCCCCAGAGTCTCTGGAAGGGGCTGACACCTTGATTTCAGCCCGGGGATATCGATCTCTGACTTTTGGCCTCCAGAATTATAAGAGAATAAATACCTGTTGTTTTAAATGGCCAAGTTTGTGATAATTTGTTAGAGCAACCGAGGAAATGAATACACCATCTATTACTTCTTTTCAGACAATTGGACATATTTCTCAATACTAATTGCCTCTTTAGAGTCTCACCACATTCTCCCATGATGCACCATATCATTATCACCACTACTACCATGTTTGTGAACCTCTCAGTCTATGATGTTATCCAAGGTATTTTTAAATGAAGTTAGAGATTTCCAGTCCAGACTATACTGAACTATTATGGAAAGCCACCTTCCACTTCAAACACATAAAAACACAACATAAAATATTTTTAAGAGAAATCAAATACATAGCCAAGCTGGGAAATCAGAAAGGGACTAACTCCACTTTCCAGAGGAAAGACGGAACGTACGGTGGAAAGAAGATGCTGAGGTCAGAGAATCTGTGAAGAAAAATGTGCAGGACATATACCACTGGGGCCCGAATAGCTATGTGGGGTGGATATCAGTTGCCTGTCTTGTGTGTGTAGGGCGCTGAAATATGCTTCCTGGATAAATCTAGGAGCCTGGAAAATGTGGTGACTTTACTTCCTGGCTTGAAGAAAGCAGGAAGCAATACCTCTTTCTAGACCACGGGGTGGGGGTTGGGGGTGGGGGGGTGGGAATTCAACTGCAAGAAAGCAGAGGACCTAGTTTGAATTGCACTAAGATGTAAGACCCAAATGTTTGTATTATACAAAATTGGTCTGGAACTGCAAAATTAGTAACGATTTGACAGAGGAAATGAGGAAACTATTTCTTATGGATGATTCCATAGTCCCACAGAACACACAGAATCCTGTCAGAAGAAATTGTCTGGAAAAATGAGCTCATAATCCAAAACATTAAAATATATATGGAAATCCAACTTTGCAATATTTATAGTAAAAAAGACAACAATTGGGAGAAACCAAAAATTCCTGAAATAAGAAGACATCATAAGCATACAAAAAAGAACAAGTGGTCTAAATAAATAAGTGTAAATATGAATGTATGTGTGAGTACTAACGGCAAAGAACCATTAAGTCATTTCATTTAGTCATCTATTCATTCAACAGATACTTACTGAATACCAACTATGAGCCAAGTACTCCTTTAAGTGTTGGATTGCAATGATGAATAAAGTGTTAGCCCAACCCTTGTGGACCTCATTTTCTAGTGGGAAAGATAGAAAATATTCAAGTGAGTATGTAATAAGTTGTCAGTGATAAGCGCCACGAGGAAGCATAAAATAGCCTACAGGAGATAGACCGAGGAGAGATGTGAATGTCGTGAAGCAGCAAGCCATAATGGTCTTGGAAAAGAGCATTCTGGACAGCTGAAATAGCAGGTACGAAGGTCCTGGGGTAAACACATGCTTTGGTGTTGGAGAAATAGCAAAGAAGTCAAGCTAGATCTGGGTGGATAAGAAGAGAGTTAGCAGATGAAATCACAGAGGTAGCCAAACGCCTGTTTATGTAGGACCTTGTAAGCTTGAAAAAAATTATTTTACCTGAAGTAGGTTGGGAAATCACTGGAAGCTGTGAATTAGGAATAACACGATCTGATTTACATTTTTAAAGTAACATTCCCAGTTGCTGTGTGAAGAGCAGATTATAGGGGAGAAGGAAGGAAATCCTGTTGGAAAAACTATTGCCGTCATCCTGCTAGACATTTTTGTGGCTTCTCTTAAGTGCCATCAGTGGGGATTATGAGAAGCAGTTGGATCTAGGGTTTATTTTTAAGAGAATGCTATGAGAATGTGCTGATGTGTTGGGAGTAGAGTATGACAGAGAAAGGGTAACCAAGAGCGCCTGCTAAATTTCCTTTCTGAACAACTGGAAGAAGGGTAGTGTAGTATACTGGATATAAATGGAATAGTGTGTATGTGTGTTTGTGTCTGTGTGTGCACATGTGCATGCATGATACATTTGAGGTTTTTCTCAGACATCCGGGTGTTAAGTAGCTGAATATACGTGTCTAGAGTTTAGGGGAGAATTTGGGGCTGGAGACACAGATTTGACAGTCAGCAGGATACGGATGGGATTTAAAGCCAGAGCTAGAGAAAAGTCACCTAGGAAGAAATTGTAGGTAGAGAAGAGAAGTCTGAAATCCAACACTTAAAGATGAGGAAGAAGAGCATAATCAAGTAAGGGAGAATGAGAAAGAACTGTCACTGATGTAGGAAGGGAAAGAAGAGGTGGTATCCTAGAAACCCTATGAAAAGTATGCTTCAAAGAGGCAGTGACCAACCAGATTAAATGCTGCCAGAAGGTGTAACAAGGTTAAGATTGACTCTCGACTGATACATTTAGAAGGAAAACTATTTTTTGAGGGGAAGGACATTGATGTGCAAATTTTAGTCAATGAAGTAGTGGGGACAAAATGCTGGCACATGTTAAGGAAATAATAGATGAAGGAAGGAAATAATAATAGATGAAGAGACAGTAGAGACTATAGACTTACTTAAAGGAGCTTTGCTATAAAAGATAAATGAGAAATAAGTAATAGCTGGAGGAGGAGCTGAGGACAAGGGATAGATTTTTAACGATGGGAAATACTGGCCTGTTTGCGATCTGATGGGAATGATCCATTGGGGGTGAGGGGGATTTTAATGCAGGAGACAATGGAAATAATTGCAAGACATAGACTTGGGCCTAAGTAGGCAAATGCGAGATGGATTTTACTGTGCAAGGAGGGTTGCCTTCAACTAGAATTAAGGGCAACGTATTTGTTAGGAGAGGAGAGATTAGAATGCATGTGTACAGATGAATGCATGTGAGTCAAGATACTTAAGAAAATGGGTACTGCTGATGCTTCATTTGGGTAGTGCAGACCCAGGATAACAAAGATGAGGAAAAAGTGAAGTACAACAATATGACACTTAAAAAGTAAAACAGCACAATGCTTTACCACACTGGCTACTGCTTCATAGTGATCCCAGCAGGGAAGAGACAAAGCGGGTCACTTAGTAGTTACTACTGCTTAACTTCTCTAGTCTTCTAGAAGTCTTAACTTCTCTGAGTCTTCTCTAGTGTACATGGAAAACTATGCCTTGGAATAGTCCATGGGAGAGAGGAAACAGGGGAATTGATTTTCCCAACATCATTCCATCTCCTGCTTTCTACTAATTGAAGTGTTCTGAACAATGTAAAGTCTCCTGTACTTCTGGGTTGCATATCTGATCCCTTTGATGGCCACTTGGGATATGAGATCCTACATCATGCAGTGTGGTGTTTCATCAAATTTTGGAAGCATTACAAAAAGCTATAAACTTCAGGCAAAAAAGCTATAAAGTTCAAGCAAAAAAGCTGTGTGGCAGGGGCTGAGGAGCAGGCCTTTGCAGGAGGCAGGAAGTGTACCTACCCATTATGTTCAACTCGCTCCCTACAATATAGGACCTCCATTGTGTGTGCATGCGTGCATGTACGTGTTGTGAGAAAATGACATCTTCATGACTTTCCCAAAGGGCAGGGAGTTGGGGCACAAGTCCAATGGCTTACAGAGTCTCCTTTAAGGTTATAGCCAGTTGTGAGCTCCTGAAACACTTAAGCAAAGAGGGTTAATGATCAAAGAATAGTATCCATTACTATAGCTGATCCCAAGCCTGCAATTGATGTCTATCATCTCCTTCCTCTGCCAGCAATTCTACATTTCCCTCACTGTACGAAAGCAATTAGGCTGGTCAGGGTTACATGTCAGGTAGGGTGATCCAGACTTCGATCCCACAGGTATCTAAGCCATTGATTTCCCTGTACTTTTTGGATTGTGTTTGCTCTAACAATTGACAGTTATTATCAAGTATGGGAGTTTTAAGAGACACCTCAGCAAAGTATCTATACCGATTTACTCTTATCATGTAGTACCAGTTCTAGCTCCTTATGGTAAACAAGACATATGAACCCCACCAGTTACATTAAATCCTTTCTTTGCCTGTTTATCCACTCACACGAGAAGCCCAAATTAATAAGGTGACAGTTGCAACTTCTAGTTCAGTGGAACATTTAATATACTCCCTGGCAGCATTCTCCACACCCTGTGAACCAGGACTTCTACCTCAGCATGACTCAAGGTTTAGGAGACAGAAAGCAGAAATTCTGCAGCTGAGGCTTTGGGTGTGATAGTGACAGAAGCCCTTCCTACTTCCAATCTTGTTTCCTGAACCCGTGTATTCTGGCTATTGGAGACACAGAACCATATATTGGTGGTTTATTTAACACAAATGCCAAATCCTGGAGGTCAGAAGCCTAGTCCATATTGCTGGTACCTTAGCTGAGACTTCAATGGGCAGCTAGTCCATTGCTCTTTTGCTGGCTACTTCTGGGTGATAGGATAGATAAGAGCAATGAGCCATGTGATAACGAGACTTGTCAAATCTCCTTTGCTGTTAAATGTGCCCTTTGATATGAAGCACTGTCATATAATAGCGTGTCTCCAGATGAGGTATACTGTAAGCTTTAGATGGGGGTGATGGTAGAGGCACAGGTACATGTTTTTATTTATTCTAATAAAGGCAAACGTATGCTCCTTCATTATGGACACAGTTCAGTGGACTCAATCTCTGCCAGATGGCTGGTGGGTACTCCAAGAAGTAGTGTCACATGTCTGTTTCTTTTGCTGTCAGAGGCATTAGCTAGGCCTTGGTGAAGGCAAACTTAGATTGTTGGATCCATTCATAGTCCCACTGGCCAAGCGTCAGGGTAGCTGAGGAAAGAGACTGTCTGATATCCACTAGAGAAATCATCTTTCCCACCTGATTACTGAGCAGGTACTCTACAATGTACGCTCTCTACTGGGCATTGATATGAGATAAAAAGATCTCCACACGTTGTTCCACTCTCAGAGGTCCATCCACATAATTCTTCTCCAGATCTCCTTATCAGTATTTTTCTAGCCTTATTCCTTTCAGGACTCTGATGAATCAGACAAGTCATTTTTTCAGAAGTCAGTCTGTATCTTTTCTTCTGGCCACCTCTCCCTCTCTACAAAATGGATGATTAGCTTCATTCCCAAAGCATCTCCTTTTACTACTGTCCATCATGCCTTCATGACCATGAGGCAGTAATTCATTTCCTGACAATGCTAACATTTTGTGCTGACACATCTGGGAGTAAGGTTGAATTCCTTTCCTCTTCTGTCAGTTGGTCACACGAACCTTCTCACATCATAGTCAGGTTATAAATGTGGTTTGAGGGAATGGAGGTAGGACATCAAATGTGATAACATCTGTTTGTATAACACATTTGTGCTTCCTGGATCTGTTTGAGCTTGGTCCCAAATGTACTACTTCATTCTGTGGTGGATTTCTGATCAGCTTGCCCAACTTTATAATTTAGTAGGTGTGACAGATTATGTTATTGTTCAAAAATATCCACTCTCCCATCTACCTCCATGGGAGGAGTATACGTCTCGACTGCATTGATGTTTGACTTGGTCGTGTGACTTTCTTTGTCCTCAGAGTGGACAGAATGTACTTTCCTGCCCCTTGGCTTTAGTCTAGGTGTGTGACTTTCTTCGCCCAGTGGAATGTCAAGGAAGTGTAACTCACGCAGAGCTTGAGATGTGCCTCTATGTTTGGGCTTGCTCTCTTGCTCCTCTGCCATTGCAGGTTACAGTCTTTTGGTTTTCTGTGGTCAGGTGCTCAGTCTCTACTATGCCCCAGATCTCACTAGGTGCTATTTTCAAGTGGAAAGTAGTTCTCTGATAGAGAAGTCATGGATTTGCACCAGAACCTTAGCTGTCTTCTTTGTGACTTCTATTGGAGTTCGGCAAAAATTTCATATGGCATCCTTATCCACCATAGGTCCTCTAGCACCTGAGTTATATGGCCCAAGGGGCAGAACAGCATGCACTGCAGTCTGAACGTAGTGAAAACCCTTTTATGGCCATCTACGGATGACTCAATAAATACTCTGAAGCAGTATTCCCAAATGAAGTATATTTTACCTCCAAAATCTGAAGAGAAAAACCAAGTGCTATGCCTCTTGTTTACTTGAAGGAGGTGCAGCAAGTTGTCCTTTACAATGTCACTGCATACCCCAGACCACAGGGTAACTAAAATCTTCATTGATGTGCCACACCTCTGAATTTCTTTAATTTTTTAATTTCTTATTCTATGGTCGGTGTGTGTGTCTGTGTGTGTACACATATACATATACAAACATAGCTGTACATATATAAATAGACAAATAAATAAATAAAAGCATATATATGTCATATATTTACATATATACATACAAATATCTCTCTCTTGGGCATTTAGAGCAGTGCTACTCAAACTATGATCCTCAAAGTGCTGCTGGTCTAGGACCTATTTCTTCCCAGTCCAAAAGAGAAGTCCAGAAGATAAAGGCACCAGTCCAAACGATAACAATAAGTACAGAAAGTGAGAGTGATTAGACACTTTGACATATCATTTTGACATTTCCACAACATCCAAGCTTTTGGCTCTGTGTTTTACAAAAGCGTTGGTTTGAGAATGATTGGAAATTAAAATAAAACAAAACAAGAACACAACAAAACTTTTAACCTGACTTTTGCCATAGATAATATGAGAAGCATTTCTCTAGGGTTCTACATGAGGCTCCCTGCTCAGCAGTTTGATGTTCCAGTGAATGTCAAGACAAGGAAAGTCTCTGTGAACTGACTACCTTAAGATGTAGAGCATACTATATTACATGTCCTAAAACAGGACATTAATGTATACTGCTTTCTTTGCCATATAAAGGCAAACTACTTTTGATCCTTTTAATTATTAGAAATTAAGACAACAGACAATAGCATTTTCCAAATTATTAGCCATATATCAAGTGGCAGAAAACGTGTTACTTCTCAGTAAAGATGATACTTGAAACAGCAGCTGTGATTTAGAATACCATCTCATTACGTTATCTTGTATTGCACAACCATCTGCTACAATCCATTTTTGTAAGGTCAGACAGATAAATTAAAGAGATATAATAGAGACTATCACCTTGCCTCTTTTTATGTCTTTAGTTGTGATGTGAGTATACACATTTCCTCCAAGGAATACAATATTTCTTCTTGGCAATGGGAGAGGAGAAATGATGGGGAAGCCATTTCAGAAGTTTCCACTTATCAGTACCTACCAGAATATCCATGGATCAGGAAACCAAAGCAAAGGTTCTGCTAGATGCTAAAAATATTTACCCCAATTATATAGTTTGGGATCCAGGGAAATAACCACAGGGTGAATCTGCTGACTCTGAAACCACAATTGAGATAGTCTCAAGCCAAAGTCTATTTATCAACTGACTTCCACAATTGCTCACCCTAATTATTGGGTCCCTGTTGGTGTTTTTCATTTCATGATATAAGTTTAGACTCAACAGCTAACAATTATAGAAATATCCATTTCCCCACTGCATAGTGTGGACTTTTCTTAAATTCTTTTTGGGAAAGGATCAGACAGATATTTACTGCAAATATTTATAGTGGAGTAGCAGGGTGATTCCTGATGGGGACATGACCTCTTCTTCAATAAATTGGTTCTGATCTGTGAACTAGTTTAGATCTGATGACTAGGTTAGGGGTCGTGATTTACTATTGTGTCAGTTAACATCAATGCTACTTGCTATCTCTCTGTTTTTTTTTCCTGATTCTATAAACTGAGTAACACCCTCGTCTTCTGTCCTTCTGTCCTGCCCTTAAAAACACCACGATCTATTAGCTATTGCTGTATATTCTTGTGGGTAAGACAGACTTACTGCCTATTGCAGCAATTACACTCAACTTGCTTATGTGCTGCCATGTGGCTTCTGTCATTTCATGATTCCCTGATTGATATTGATATGAAAAAGGCCTTTTCAAAGGTAGCAACACCCACAATCTACCATAGCCTTCAGAAGCTGGCTATCCATGCATAAAATAGTTCGTGCATAAAAATGACCCCATCCCATGTCTCTAGATTCCAACTTCCACTTTCAGGACACTGACATTGATAGTAGAAGACTTCTGTGGCTGTATAATTAGACTTTTTTATACCTCTTTTATCTAATATTCAGATTTGGAGTCTGATTTTCAACTTAGGTTACTGTGAGATACAGAACATAAGAGTCTCCTTTAAAGCTACCAGAGAGGCCCTCTAGTTTTAGGACATATGAAGATGGCGAATAACTGTCTTCAGCCTGTAATTTTTTCAAAGTCTCTAGTGGCATCACAATCATCCACCTACTTCCCAAGCCTTGTAATGTTCAAGGTTCCCATACTGAAACTTGCTCTTCCAATACTTTGTATTCTAACTCCATTTTATCCCAATTAGCCACCAATGAAAGCTTAGATCAATTGCAATGCTATTTCATACTAGAGTTTATTATCATTCCAGTAACACCAGCAATAAAGTGTATATTGCTTCCAGACAAGTAGACAATCCAACTCAAAAACGATTTTAAGGATATGTTTTCCAGGCTTCACTTGTAACTTCAATTGCCTTAGTCTGGGATTCCTAAACAACAGAACCTGAATTAAACATTAAAGTGTTGACTTTCTATTTAAGTGGTGCAAACCCAGGTCAGTGAGGGTGAGGTAAAGGAACGTGAAACAAGGAGAGATGCAACGCAATGCAAATAATGCTTTGCTAAGCTGGCTTCCAGTTTGCAATGAGGCAGGAGAAAGATTCAGCCTATCACTTAACAGGTGAATTAGCTCAACACATGGGACTTCTTGAATTGCCTACAAGGAAAAACTCTACATGGAATAGCCCTAGGGAGAGAAGAAAGGGAACTGGAAAAATAGGACTTGCCAGGAGGCCCAGGGGTCCTGCTGCCCAATCCAAATCCAACTATGTCCCAGCTTCATTTTTGAGCCACTGGTGACAGTTGTCAGCTCTGCCTGAACTATCCACAGAAACAACACTGGGTCATGTGCCTAGCAGAGATATTTAGGATAGTAACAGTAATTCTAAGATTCTCCAGGTTTGTGGTCACCCATTTCATTGGTCTGATCAAGAGAGATTGGTCAGGGAGAATTCTGAGATCTGGGGCACATTCCCCATCCCCCTGCATTCCTCATGGGTCTCATTTCCCCCCCACAACTCTAAGGAAAGATTCTTGTAAGAAAACACCTAGGCACAGGGCAGAAGCAAAGAGCTAATTTTTTTTCAGTGCCGAAATCATGTCATAGCAGGCCACCATTATCATAAAGGTTTATGTCTATATTTGTACATTTATCACAAATACAAAAGAAAAGACATCATGCAGACTGACCCAGAATGCAATATTATCAACAAAAATACAATCTCAATGACCTCTCCCCATACCTTTGGCAACTGAAAAACACATTTCTAAGTAACTCGTCAATTAAAGAAGAAATCACAATAGGCTTCTAAAATATCTCGACATGAACGACAAAGAAAGCTCTATATATCCAAATTGCAGGTTGCAGTTAAGGTAGTAATTGGAGGGAATTTTATAGCTTTAAATGCAGTGGTATAGCTTTAAAAGCACAAATTAAAAAACAAGAAAATCTGAAACCTGAGTTACTCATTAATGAGTTATACATTCAATCACAAATCTAGATAAGAAAACTAAGTTACAAAATGAATTAAGGAAATAATAAAAATAAAAGTAAAAATGATTGATACTGAAAAAGACTAAATGAGTCTATAGAGATTTTCAACAAAATCAAAAGTTAATTCTATGAATTATAGTAACATACATAACAAAAAACTTATGGCAGAACTTCAAGAAAAAGAGAAAAGTGGAAATAGAAAATTATAAGCCCCTAATACATTGATTCAGCCTTAGTTAAAATTAAAATAAGTCGTAGCCTACTCTTTTAAATGTTAAATAATGAGAATTTCAAGTAGAGAGTTTGTGGATATAAGTGCTTTTTAGCCAGGTCATGTAAAGTTTTTAAAAAATTCTATTTTTTACCTATATTTGCCATAAAATTGTTTTATTAGCTAGTTTATTTACAAGAAATTTTCCTAAGAGATTCTTACCAAAATTATTTATATTTATCCCATAAAATATAACTATTACCTTCAAGGTTATGATTAGTATAATGCTTATTTTAGTTGTTGGCTGTGGGAAATTATATTTACTCATTTGGTATTTGTTATAGAAAATTGAATTTGTTCATAAATCTCTTAATGTTTGCCCACTGAGTAAGTCTTCAAAGATCTTTTTAGAATTAAACTCACGTATATAGGTTCTATTGGAATTAGAAAAGTCACTTATGAGTAAGTTTTTCTTGCATAAAACTATATATATCATGAATTTTTAAAACATTATATGCAAGTAGACATCTTCCAAGACAATGAAGATGGGAAAAGGTGACTTAATTACAGGTACATTTAAGACAATAGTATGAACAACTTTGTTCCCACCATTAAAAAATATATGAAATATATATATAATCACAAAATTGACTCCAAAAGAAGTAGAAAATATGAATATACTAACAATCGTGAAGGAATGAAATCATTTGTCTAAATATTCTCCCTAGAAAGGCATCAGCTGTAGATAGTTTTATAGATTTAACCAAATCTTCAAGAGAGAAAGAAAGATAATTCCTGTCTTAAAATTGTTTTAGACAATACATTTTTAAGGCAAAACTGCTCAACTCATTTTAAGCATTAGTGTAAATTGACCAAAACTGAACAATGGCCATACAAAAATTATAAGCTTATGTAATTTACAAACATAGAAGCAATATACTTAAAATATTGAAAATAATATTGCATAAAATTCATCATGACCAGGTAGTATTTATCCCACGTATGCAAAGATGTTCAACATGAGATAAGCTAGTAGTATACCACATTAATAAAAGTAGGAAAGTACTGTGATCATCTAAATAGGTCTCTGAGAATACTATGATGTAATTTAATGCTCAGTTATGATTAAAACAAGCTCTTAGCAGAGTCAAACAAGACTTGTCCATGACTTCATTAGAAATACCTTATTAGCTCTATCTAAAGAAATCTCTGCAGCTATATACTTGATCTCATTCCCTTTTACTTACTCAAGGACATCACTTCTGCAATTATCTTCTTTGTCTCCTACATCATCTTTTTCCCCTTGCTGTTGGATATTTTCCATGAGCATATATACATGCTATTTCTCCATTCTCTGTGTCTTTGTTTCTCTTATGGCTTTAGCCTCATTTTTCTGTTCTCCTTTAAAACAAAACTCAAAAGAGTTATCTGTATTCACTGTGTCAGATTTCTCTCTCCATCCTCTCTTCAAATCCCTCAAAGAGAGTTTTGTCCCATCATTCTGTTAAAAATGAACTTGCCAAGGTCCCTGATGACCTCCACATGACTGCATTCAATGGTTAGTTCTTAGATCCATCTGACTGTACCTGTCTACAGCATTGATGCCATTGCTCTCCCTCTTCTCCTTGCTCCACATTCTTCATTTCTTTTCTAGTCTGCTGTAGTCTCAGCTTTCCTTCTAACTGGCTGTTCTTACTCCCTCACCTTTCCTGGTTCCTCATCTTCTCTAGAATCTCTTAATTTTAGAGTGCCCCAGGGCTCAGTCCTCCATCTTAATGATATTATGTAGTCTCCTGACTTTAAATACTTTCTATTTGTCAGTGTCCTTAAATTTATATCTCCAGCCAGACCTCTCTTGTGAACTTCAGGCTGAATATCAAATTGCCATATCAACATCTCCACTTAGATGTCTAATGCTCATCTCAAGCTTCCCATGTCTGAAGTTAGACTCTTGATCTTCCCCTGTTTAACCTCAGTCTTTCTCTTCCTAGTTGAGAGAACATATATCTTTATGGTTGCTTAGGCCACAAACCTTCAACTCTGTCTTGAGAGCTTGCTTTCTCTTAACAATCACAACCAATCCAGTAGAAAACCCAGAATTTGATCACTTCTTATTTCTCACCTTCTCCAGTGTTTTGAGAATTCCCCTTGTCTGAGAATTTCCCTCTACCTGAAATGCTCTTTCCCCAGACATTTGCAAGGTGAACTCCCTTACCTCCTTCAAGTCTTTCCTCAAATATTCATTAAGGCTTACCCTGGTAATCCCATTTAAAATTGCACCTCATGCATGCCCTCTGCAGTCTAAGCCCTCTAATCTTGCTTTATATTTTTCTTATAGCACTTAATGATTGTTTAAAATGCTACATATATATATATTATCACTTTGTCGTCTGTTAGAATGTGGGCTACATGAGGGAAGAAATGTTTCTCTGTTTTGTACCCTGTGGATTGTAAGCATCTAAACAGGGTCTGTCTCATATGGTAGGTTTTCAATAAACATTTGAAATATGAATGAGTATTAGGCATTTTACTGGAGGCCCTGAACAAAAACAGGACAAGGAAGAAGAAGAAAACATGTTTTAGAACTGAAAAGTGGGAGGGTATATTCTTTTTGATTTATTTAAAATGTGATTGCATACAAGGAAATCCAAAATAATCTATAAACACAAAAAGTACAGTAGAATTGCTGGATATAGTCTGAGTATATTAAAGAATGTTTTTCTTTCCCAGATATAATCAAAGAGAAAATGTCACATAAAAGAAAAATCTTATTTGCAACAACAAAAATTATAAAAGTTCCTTTGGTGTGATCTAACAAAAGATGTGCAAAACTATTATGGAAAGAAATACAAAACTCATGTATCAAGAAGACCTAAATAAATAGAGATATCTATTGTTCTGACATGAAAATTCAGTACTATAAATATATAATTCTTCCAATTTAGTCTTCAAATGCAATAAAATTCTAATAATAATCTCAAAGAACTTTTTTTTAGGATTAAGAAATTATGTCTAAAATAAAATAGTGAATTAATAGAAATGGCCAAGGCAGTCTACAAAATAAGAACAAAGAGGGGAGACATATTATTATTTATCAAAATTTACTTTAATATTATAGTAATTAAAAGAATGTTATATTCATGCAAGAATAGATCAAAAAATCAACAGAGCAGAACAGAAAACCTAGGACCAGAGCCAAGCATTTTAAGTCTTATTATTTAATAGAGATGGTTTTTGAAATCAATATGAAAAGTGAAATGGTTAAAAGTGCACAGCTCTCTTTATATAATTTTCTGACTTTTAAAAATTTTGTTTTAATTCCCAACCCCATCCATGCCTGTAAAAAAAATATCAAGTATTTTTTTCATGTGAGGAAGTTGAAGCTCATGCATTGCTGATTTAAACTTTAATTATTATTGCTGTTTTGAAGAGGTGGCAATATCTAGTAAAATTAAGAAAGTGCACACTAACTATTCAGTGACTGTTTCTAGCTAATTCCCTCATATGTGCACAAAGAGATACATACTAGAATCTTTATAGACATGTGGTTCTTAATGTTGGAAGCAACCCCAAATGTCCATCAATGGGGGATGGAAAAATAACCTCAGGTTTACATATATGAAGGAAGTTTATGTATAATTTAATATATATTAGTCTCATTGAATAAAGAATAATTCCCTATCTAAAGAAAACATGCACACACAAACATATATTTAAAATAAAAGTGAAAAACGTTGGACAAGGGAAATACGTACCAAATTCATGACAGTAATTGCTCCAAGGAAGTAAGAAGGAGAATGGATTTGGGGAGAGGTCAACCTTATTTGTAATTGTCTCTATATTAAATGGTCTTAAACAAATACAACATTAAAATCTAGGTGTTTCGTCCATGAATGTTTGATACATTAGTCTCTGTATATATTTTCAGGTTTTTTGGGATTTTTTCCTAAAATAAACAAAATCCACAAGGGAAGAAATTAGAAACAAACCCTGCCATTTCTAAGTTTACAGACTCTATCAGTTATCTGCAGCTGTGTAACAAACCATCACAAGCTGAGTAGTTTAAAACAACCACATATTTAGTTCAGGATTCTGTGGATTAGCTGGTGGTTATTCTGGTGTAGGCTAACTTAGTCTTGCTTAATTTCTTGGACTTTCATAAGACTGAGGTCAGTGGGGGAGTCAACTAGGGTCTGGATGACCTAGCGTGGACTCAGCCTATGTCTGGCAGTTGGCAGGCCGCTTGTTCTAAAGGGAACCTCCAGTGGGATGGCTTATCTCTGCATGTAGCCTCTCATCCTTCAGCAGGCCAGCCTAAGCTCCTTCACATGATGGTGCTAGTGTTCAGAGAGAGCAGCAAGAGACCAAACACCCCCAGGGCCAAGCAATTCTAAAGCCTCTGCTTGTGTCACATTTGCTGACATCCCATAAGCCGAGTGGAAGGTCCCTCAGAGTCATGCATCTCAAGGGGGCATGGATACAGAGAGGGGAAAAATGTGTCATTTTTTGAAACCTATCACACAGATCCTAACAATAGTGTGTGATGATATGAGAAGAAAAACATTAAAGAGCTATAAATATGCATATATGCAGACAGATATGTATTTATTTTAAATAGTAAGACAGACAAATATAATCACTTTGGATCTGGGGAAGAGTGCAGAATAAAACAATTGATAAAGAGTGAAAAGAATAACTAATACTCTTTTTAAAAGTGTCATATGATGTTTCTAACATGGTGATGAGTTTGGTGAGGAACCAAGATAGGAAGAGACAGATGGTTTAGTTTCTTTCTGTTTTCACCTCTGGTATCACCAACAGGTGGTGCCTTTCAGGCAGCAGATTTTCTTTGGGAATGTAAAGCTAGATCTTACTTTGCGTGTTTTATCAAATAAAGAGAGCAAAACAAATTCACTTGTAGTGAGCAAACTACACAGTGACATAAGTTGGGAGGGAGGGGCAGATGAAACCAAAAAGGTCGGGGTCAGCCCCAAGGCTGCCATGGCTACATCCCCCCTGGAGGAGACAGAAGTGGAGATGACTTTACATGTCCTTCAGTTTCCAGGCATTTCAACATCCTGAACAGAATTGCTTCTATTCTTAAAATCTGTAGTGATAGAGATTTCATATCCTCCTTTGAAAACACATTCCCTGAATCTCACAGCCTTCACAATCAGTAAGTTTTTTCTTCAGTCTAGCCTACACTTGTATTGCTGCAACTTGCTAATTTCCTGTGAGGCTATGCCCTCTGTGGAGATGAACAAAATCCTCCCTATAATATTCTCTCATACATCAGATATAATAGACTGATCCCTTTTACATTTCTGCACATCTTTCTTGAAAGACTAAGATTCAGACCAGACATAGTACAGAAAGGATAAAAGTATTGCCAGTTTCTGTAGTCAGTTCACACACTTATTAACACAGATGACTTTTCCCTTGGATTTTTATAGTGGTGCCATATGACAACCTCACTTATTACCCACAGTTTCTCCAATGTCAGGAGCCCTCCTGTAATCCAGAGGCAGCGCGGAGATGTAGAAGGCTCACTGCACCTGGAACCAAAGATTGCAGTTTAAGTTCAGGCTCTACCACTTATTTGTGGTGTGACCTTGGCCAAGTGGCTTAAAATCTCTGCCTAAGGATAATAAGAGCTACCTCTCATTCTCTTAAACTTGATGGAGAGGATTTAATAAAATACTGTACCTAAAAAGCACCTTGCAGACCATAAACCAAGAAAGCCGTGTAAAAGCCCTGTTCACAAACTCCTCAACACAGGGCAGCTTAATCATGGTTCTCATTTTCAAAAATGTCAAAGTCACAAAATCTTATCCCAGGGCTGTGTATTGGCCGGGTTTCTGAAGTTTGTCTATAAGCCTATTATTTATAACTTGGAATACATTTTTACCATATTTTTCTCTATAAATGATTCTATGAACATAAAATCTTCAGACATCTCACAGAATTCTACTCTTTCATTCAGTAAACATGGAGCACCTACTATGTGTGCACTGTGTTAGGTAAGGAGATATAAAGATGAATAAGACAGTCTCTGCCCTCATGAGTCCACAGTCAAAGGAGAGAGTCTGAGAAGCAAATTATACTATCATGTGCAAAATACTGGGATCAAGACTTGCACAGGTGCTAAGCTATTCAACTGGCCTTTATTGTAAAAACAGGAAAAAAGATAAGACTCTTTAAAGTTACATCTCGACTGTTTTCTCTCAGTCTTTTGCACCTTTCACTTTCCTCGTGTCTTGGCCAATCAAAATGACTTCCAGTTTTTCAAATGGATGAAGCTGTTTCCAGTCCCTGAGAGGCTGTCTGTACTGTTCTTTCCCCTGCATACACTTCCCTGCACCACTTGTAGAACAATCACACATAATTTAAGGCTGAGCTGAGGCCTCACTTTTCTTTTAAGCTACATTTCCTTTCTCTTTTGTCCTCTGCACACCTTCCCATTCCCACTGGGCCACATATAACAGCAGGATGTTAGATGAATTGTCCTTACAGATATGCAAGATGGGGGTAGAAAGGATGATAATGAAGCAAGTGCTCAAATCTTTAATGAAATGATCAGTAGGTCAGTGGACGAGGGGAAGAAAGAGGGACAGGGATACATATAGTTTAATGGCCTGATACCAAAGGTTTGGGGATTTTAAGTTGGGAAGAAGTGGTTTTGGAGGAAGCAACAGAGAGCAAGGAGTATACACTCAGAGATATTTGGGGGACAGTGAGATAGAGAGAATCTGCCTCCATTTGAGAGAGGAACTTGGAGAGGTTAGTGTCTTTGAGGACAGTTAGGAAAAGAAAATGGAAATCACTTTCAAGGAAGGCATTCAGGATGCAGGGGATTTCTACCAACAGACTGTAAGTTTCAGGCCATAATGTGAAGGTGGAAGATCGGGCCAGAGTAACAGCTATCCACGTGATTTGGAGATCAGGTCTGGGTGATATAGGCTTCTCTGGGAGGTGTGGACTTCTGTTGGAGTCAGGTGAATAGGAATGTGTCACACCTTGGCCACAGCTGGTTGGGCAGTGGCCTCATGACCTAAGACACACCAATAGGAAACATTCCTTAGAGATGTTCAAACTGAAACTTGGAACAGAGGTTCAGGATGCTCTGCTGGAAAATGTGTGACATGTGAGGCTTGTGAACTGTCTGTTGATGTGTCTCCTGCCATGTAGAGGAGACTGTCCTGCAGTGAGAATGAATCCAACATGCAGAGAAAAGTAGATTTGAAAGGTGGAGTGAGCATGCCCTGGGGACACCGGCTTCCTGGTTCTGGGTTGACATCCAGCGGCTCCCTTGTTCTTGTAGTTGCATAGAGCTTGCAGTAAGTTTCTCTTCTCGCCGGACTAATTCAATTTGGCTCTCTCTCAGTTACAACCAAAGAAGTCTTACACATTAATCTAATTTATAAGGAAAGAAATCGTTGGCAAAATTTGCCACTTTATTATCACCAACAAATTGCTTATGACATGCCTCAAAACTGACTGTGACACTGCTAATTAGTACAGACTGTTGAGAGCTACTTGGCTCAAGTGCAGAAGTGGGGACTCTAGCCATCTCCCCAGAGACCTAGAGCTCATATCTCCCTCTTACTGCGGTCTTCAGGCCTCGCAGTGTTCCCAGGTGAAAGAGCAGCAAGCCTGTTGTCTGCACCACTTTTGCGTGGGCCATGTGTGATTGGCACCTACTTAGTTATGATGGATTCAGTTTCAGATGGGGTTTGATTCCCTTCCCCTTGACCTGGACTTTCCTGCAGACACTCTTAACTTCTATGTCCCTCCCACAGGCACAGCCTCAACTGAAACCTCGCCAAACCCCTCCTTCATGGGGAAACACAATTCCTCAGCCCCTGCCTTGGAGGGATAATATTAAAAGTTATTGCCATGATTTTCTTATTGTTGTGTTAGGTGCACAGTGATGCAGGTTAATGACACACAATCTTCCTTGTAAGATTAATTAATGACAGCTATGAGCAAGGGCAGCAGACTGCACAAAACCTCTGAGCTCCTGAAGTTATTCCATGGGGAGGCATGACCATAGTCTGCTGTAATCACCCTGCTGCCAGAACAAAGAGGAGAGAGAAGGGAGCCTCCGGAGTCATTCATCTGAAACCGAACGTTTGTCTTCCCTCAGTTCTACCCTCTTTTCTGGAGGGGAAGCTTAAGTACACTCTGTCCACTGCCCCACTCTGCATTACTTGTGACCAATATTGCTTGAGCTTCTCCTATATTGAAAGAAAATCAAATGACAACTTCTCTTCCATACACGGGAAATGGAGGCTCTAAGTGTTAGTATTAATTTGGTATTACGCCCTAGTGATAGTGTCAATTCGAATACCTAAATATCTTTATGATCTGTTCTACCAGCTTTGGTTGCAAATACATCCACATCTCTTTATGTTTCCAATTGTTTCCCCAAGGACCCTCATGCCCACACTGATAGGAAGTAGTGCCTCACTCTCTAAAGAACATCAACTTCTGAGTTACCCAAGACCCTAGGAACCCACTCCATCTAAAAGAGGAGTGAGGGGAGGGCACAATTCTCCTCTCATCTTCCAAGCAGAAAAAGGACAGGAGTACCCTACAGGTCTTCTGCCATTCCTTCTGGGTGCAGGTTGTTGTCACTGCTTAGAATAACAGCTCTGGTCTGTGCTGCCAAGAGGTCTTCGGCAGTTGAAACCCCTGCTGTCACCGCAGTGGGGCTGAATGCTTGGTCTCCAGGCTTACTGCTTTCTTGGTTCACGAGTACCGCTCAGCTGCTTCCCTTCAAAGCATACTACCATGCCTGGGCTGGTCCTCAGGAGTTTGCCATCATGGCACAGAGTGCAACAACCAGATCTTCCCAGGATGCTTGATTATAAACAAGTACTTCACATCTGGATTTATTTTCCCCTTAGGGTAATGCCCTTTCCTGCCACTGAGCCTTGCTCAGGTTTATCTGTGCTCCCAATGTCAGGTCCTGTAGAGCCTGCCCCTGCTTCTCTGAGGCAAGCTGACTTCTATTTAAGTAACGCCAAACTGTCTACTGTTTGGGGTGCAGGATATTTATTAGAAATCAACACTTGTTACGGGAAGGGAGAGGAAGCAGAATTGGGCAACAGGAGAGGTCAAACCATCATTCAGGCCCAAGAAAGCCTGGGTCGAGCTGGTACAGAGCTCTGGAGAAAGTGCTGCCTTTTAGAGTGCTCCACTCTCATCGCAAATGGCGGTATGTTTCAACCCTGCTTCACTGTCACCACGTGTGGCCTGTTCTAGGCAGGGCATGGCCTGCAGCAAGGTGGCTCCTGGCTGTTGTGGCAGACCTCAAAGGAGCTGGCTGCTCTAGGATGTCTGCTGAGCACTCCTGCAGCCAGACAGCTATTCTTGTTTTGAAGGGATTCTGGGCAATGCTTCTCCTTGGCTACCACTCCCAGAATCACTGTAAGTTATGCTGGGCATAAAGCAGAGCTTTGGCCTTCCTAAAAAGAGCCACCTAGATAAGGCACTTCTGCCCCACACTGCCCTTTCTGGCACGAATGCCACAGGTATTGCCCACTGAGCCTGAGCCTGGAGAAGCCCTTTCCAAGCCCTCTTGGCTGGCAGCTGTTTTTGAATGAAAGAGAGCGAATCTGGAAATGAAGTGTGGCTAGATGAATGGGTGTGGTTTCCCAGACCCAATCTTGAGCTCCAGTTGTCTTCATTCACAGTTTTGGGTTTTATACCAGCATCTCTATCTCCCACATAGCTGGAGAGAGCCCCTCACTACATACTTAGACTTTAGGAGCTCCCTACTAATAATTTGCCTCATCATAATAAAAACAATGCAGTGCCCTACCAACTCCGTCCTAAATAAAACACTGAACACTGATGTCTGGCACGGACAGTGATGGCACTTCCTTCTGTCTAATATTCCATATTTTCATTACTTCTCCAGGGTCCCATTCATCCATAAAGAAAAGGGACAATTCTCAATGAACTCTTTTCTAAACTCCTTTACTTGAAGTAACATAATGGCTTCTTCCTCAAGACTTTCTGGTTTATCATCATCCTTGGAGGATGACATTTGCTTCAGAATCACCATGGGTATATTGTCAGCATCATTCTGTTCTGCCAAGATGGCCTACTGTGATAGGCTGCATAATGCCTCCCACCCAGGCCCCAAAGATTTCCATGTCCTAATCCCCAGAACTTGTGAGTATGTTACCTTACTTGACAAAGGGACTTTGCTGGGTGTGGTTAAATTAAAGATCTTGAGATGGGGAGATAATCCTAGATTCTTGGGAAAGGCCCAATGTAGTCACAAGAGTTCCTACAAGAGGGACACAGGAGGATCAGAGTCGGAGAAGGCAACGTGGCAAAGGAAGCAGAGGTTCGATGTGATGACGGAAGCAAAGTCAGTGAGTCAAGGAGAATAGAAGATGCTATGCTGCTGGCTTTGAAGGTGGAGAAAGGGGCCACGAGAAAGGCTTGGAGACATCCTCAAGAAGCTGGAAAAGGCCAGGAAATGGACTTCCCACTCAGACCCTCCAGAAGGAGCCAGCCCTGCTGACACTGGGACTTTAGCCCAGTGAGACTGATTGTAGACTTCCAACCTCCAAAACTATTAAAATAATAAATCGGTACTGTTTCAAGTCACTCTATAAGTGTTGATTTGTTCCCGCAGCAGCAGGAAACTAATACAACTACCTCACTCAAAATAGAAGCATGTGCACTCACAGAGCCTTAGGGCTTTCTAGAAGTATTCCTCCTTGAGAGCTGAGTGGTGCCTCCTCTGAACTTACCTGTCACAGAAGCAGCTGCAAGGACAGCCCCCTGGGAGGCTGAATCTCTGGCTGCTAAAAGGCTATGCTCTTTTTCAGACCTGGCTCCTCAAAGATGAAAGGGTGGTTTCCTCGGCTGACTTGCTCATGTTCATATTCCTTAGGAAAGCAAAACAGCAGGCCTATGCAGGATGAGACCAGCTGTCCCCCTAACCAAGCCTTCAGGGTACAGACTGACCTCAGGGTGCTCTGACATCCACATCAATTCCCACCCCAAGACCGGAGCTGGGCCTTCGGTTGCTGCTGCCCCTGACCAATCCTGTTACCTAGAACCTCTATCCCTGGCTCTCCCTCTTTCTCCTGCAGAGTTAACTTCACTAACGGTGAACACTGAGCTCCAAATGCGAACTGTCAGAGTGCCGTTTCAGGTTAATGCGTGTCTAATGTCCGCAGGTTCACTTGAACCCCTTTGCCTGTCTCCATCCTGTGTCCGCCTCTGCATGGCCTCCTATAGCAGCTGCTCTGATCTCAATATCTTTGCAGGGTCTTCTATGCCTCCTGTTTCATGGTAAGGAAAATCGACCTGCAGGTTCCTATGGCTGCCACATGACCAACTGCTGTTTAAGTGAAGTTAAGTCCTTGGCAACAGGTGCTGAGGCAGTAGCAGTTTTGAGGTCACAGATGACCTTTAGTGCAGGGGCTTGTAGACTTTTTAAATTATTACCCTGCTTTGCCTCAGGGACCTGCCAGTCTTGTAATATCTAAATGGCTTCGTAGAGTTACAGCTTAAAAATTCTTGTCTAGGTACTGTCATTGCATTTCATAAAAATCTCCTGCAGTTGTAGGCACTCTTGGGGCCTTATTCTGGGCTTCGCCACCTGCCACATTGCCTGCACAAGTGTCCGTGCAGTACAGACACAGTCTGATGTCTTAGTACACCTGCCATAGGCCTCCTTCCTAGGACGAGCAGAGTCTACTGTAGTTTTAGAAATTGGGTCTACATAGATACTGACATACATACCACCTTCCAGGCTCTTCCTCCCCTGATGCCTTTGAGAAATTTTAAAATATTTAACCACTTTAGAAAGTTCATAAAAAATTGCATAGGTCCTGCTCCCTGTTTGATGTGTCCCGTTACTATAGGACGTCCCTCAGGGGCACTACGTCCAACATCCAAGTAGCTCCAACAACTTGTCTTCTCCTGTCAAGGACCAGCCACTGAGGGTAAATCTGTGCTTCATGGAGCCACCAGGCAGTTTGGTAGCTGTGGGGAAAGTGTGCTTCTGATTCTATCCTCAAAATCGTGATTAGTCATGATGGATGCTGTACTAGAATCCCCCAAATCTTGTATCAGGTCACCAAAAATATAACCCAAATGATCCCAGGCTTCACCCTCCTGGCCTACAAATTCTGTGACATGAGCACTGCTGGCCTCTCCTCGTATCTGAATAACTGCTGTCCTCAGCCCCTCCTCCCTGACCCATCTCCCCGTCACACCACCCCCCGCCCCCGAGTACCCCAGGGTGTTTGCTCTTTTCTCTCTCTCATATATCTCACAAAGGCCATGACTTCCCACATTCTACCATGGCTCCCTTGATGACACCAACAACACCTAGTGAGGCACCACACCGTTTCCACTGCTGTTCGTTCCCTCTGTGAGAACGCTGAGTCCTATTTAAAATGTTACCTCTCAGGGCTGCAAAAAAATCCCCACAAAGAGACAGCATCGCTCTAGTCCTTGACAAGTGCGATGTTTCACATACAAAAATGGGGAGACTGCTTCTGCTCCTGGCACTCAGGCTGAATCCCAGGGCTGAAATAGGGGCCTGCCAGTGACCTGTCTCTCATTTCTTCCCAGGCCCTACAACACACAAAGGTCTTTTCAGGCAAATAAAAGCCTGGGGAGCTACAGGCCTTACCTCTGCACAGCCAGTCTAGGCTGACCAGGACCACCAGCTACAGTTTGTACTCACTTTCTGTATTTGCAAAAAATTATTTAGCTGCTGTGACTCTCCCATGTCTTTGTGGCTGAAACCAGGCTTTTGGTCTACTGGAATAGAATTATTCTTAAAGGACTATTAGGAAAAATGTACATGAGACTGATTTTTTTTTTTTTTACATTTCTATGGTTTTGATCCACAGCACTGAAAAAGGTTTGGAGGGGAGGCTACATCAAGGGAGTTGTCTTAATGTGATTTGTGTGTTATCATGAAGCCATCTGGCATTCTCGTCACTGACATCCCTCAAAAGGCTGTAGCCAGACATAAGCAACCATAGAGCAGTGAGGGAAAGTGTCAGATAAGAAGGTGAACACATATCTTTCCTGAACTTTGACACTATTAAAGTGTCAGCACTTTATGACAGCAGGGACACATTGTGTCCCTGACTATGAGCAGAAGAAAAAGAGGCCATTTTTCTAATTTTGTCTACTTTGCTTAAATAAGAATTTGCCACTTATTTCCACAAATGCTGCTTACTGATAAAATGATGATGATGATTTCAAGAGCAAAATGGAACTGAGTCATCAGCTGTCCATATCAGTCCATCAGAGTTCAGTCAAAGCTTGAACTAGGTTTGCATGGGAAGGATGTTAAGGTCGCAGTGGCATGGTAGGCAATTGACACAATAAGCAATATACTTTTGGGTTCTGGATAATTTTTTAGAGTCCTGATTTGATCTTTAGATGGCAATCATATGAATTTCCACCAGTTACCCCTTGGCTTTCTTTCTATGATCAGTCATTGAAAAAAAAACAAAGTTCTGCCAGACTTTCCTTACTGTTTGCAGCAGAAACCATGCCTCACTGATACCGTGAGGAGGCTGCCCAAGCAGAGACTTCATTTTCAAGTTCTGCTGTATACGGGCCAAGGTGACAATTTCTTCCCAAAGATGAGAGAAGACAGGATATGTGTGACTTCCAGGACAAAGTGGTTAAGAAATAGGCACACTTTCTCCAGTCTCTCTTTCCTGTCTGATCCACTGGAGGGTTGCCCATGTCAAGGGCAGCCCTGGAAACCACCGTCAGATATGGCAAAGCCTGCCTCAGCTTAGGCTCATGACTGACTATAGACACTGCCTCCACTCTCAATGCTAACCAGGAACACCCAAGTTGGACTCTTGCATAGGTAGCAAACACAAGTTTGTTGTTTTTAACGGTTGATTTTTTTTTTCAAACATAGCTCTGAGTAGGGAGGACTTTTCACTCTGTCTAGTGGACCAGGAATGACTCCCATCCCTGTGTTATGCATCGTCATTTTCTCAGCCTGATCCATTCTGGTGGTCCTTCCTGGGCTTTGGGTCTCACATGTACATACATGGTCACATGGTCAATTTCCAGGGGAAGACTCCATGGAATCTGTGCACATGCCTGGTGCCCTCTTTCTCTGTGTAGCAGCTTTCTTCCCTCTGACTCTCTTCCTGTGAATTCTGGCTGCTTCAACCTCTCTGAACTCCTAAGTCTCTCAGCTCAGGAGAATGCCAGGCTCAATGCTGGGCCCCTCCTTCCTGCACTAAAGCCTGGAAACTCTCTTTGAACAGTAAGCTGGGGCAACCGCTGGCCTCAACCATTGGATTTCCTTCTCTCAGGGATGACTGTTCTATGCCACCTTGGCCATATTATCCAATGACTAAAATCTGGGTTCCTATATTCAGTTTGTTTCCTAGTTGCTTAAGGCAAGAGGATAAATCCAGTCCTGACACTTCCCCAGGGCTGAAAGCAGAAGTCTTGAACTAGTGCACTCTCCTAGAACTAGTCCCCTTAACCAAATTGTCTTAAAAGCTTTTGTACAGCGTCTGCTGTTGAGATGAAATATATGTGTTTATTTTTCTTCTTTGTTGAGGTCGTGCCAGCTACTTCACAGCATTGGTGAATTCAGAGAAGTGTCTGTAGAGTCACTGAGCGGCTCCCTTAGACACCTAAGAAGTGCTTGGGTGAGCCCCTTAGAAGGGAGGTCACTCTGGAACCGCTGAGTGCAGCCTCCTTTAGGAAGGCAGAGCAGGGCAGGTCGTGCTGTCTGTCTGCCCTAAGGAAATGATGAACAAGACCTTCTGTGTTTTGTGGGGGGAGAAAAAGTGCTCCTGCTCAGAGCTTGGCTGTCTGGGCAGACAGGGGACCAGGAGTCAGGGCTTGTGAGACTTTGGGCACTGGAAGCTGACCTGCTGCAGTGCTGCTCCCGCTGGGTGGAACAGATGCAGCCTCAGAAATGGAGTCCTAGCAGCACTGATACATCGGGCTCAGGCCTGGTGGGGTGTGAGAGCCCCACGAGAGAGGATGACAGGGAAGGCGGCTTTAGCAAGAGAAGATGAGCCTCTGTCGCTGGATTGCAGATCTAGTTCTGAGAAGGTTGTGCTGGTCAGGGAAGGTTCCACATCCCCAAACTGCCTGCTGCTTCATTTTGAGCTGCTTCAGGTCTCTCCCTGCAAATATCCCATTAACATTAGGCTTTCTCTTCAGGCACTGTTTCCATGCTCAGGGCACTGGTCCCCACAGTATGAATCCCTGCCATCTCGCATCTGGGAGGTGACAGTCCTGGGATCCTAATCGTTCAATTCTCTATTTGTCTGGGCTCTTCATTCTCCAGGTGATGGAAATAAACAAATTTTAATAGGAAAAACCCTGGATGACTTGACTGGGGACCTTCCACTGGGATAGCTTTGTTTTCAGATGTGACTTGACCCAGGCAGATTCCACTCAGCTTCCAGGGCCTATCCCCCAGTAAGCACATGAAGAGAGGCCTGAGCCAAACTGGACCCCACGTTGAAACAGTGGTCCTCAGCACTGCAGGATGCTGGGTGCGCAATAGGAGGGGTTGCAGCGCTCCAGAGAGGCTGATTGGGCTCGCACTGTCAGGGCTGGACTCCAGCCCACTCCCTGCCCAGCAGGCAGGGCCCTGCACAGTCCACTCCCTGAGAACTTATCCAGCTTCGTCCCTCATGGTTCTCTTCTTCTTTATCTGTGCTCCAGCCAGCCCTTCCTGTCCCAAGCTCTTTGCTCCACGGTATCTGCACAATGCCAATTCCTCTGCCTGGAAGGCTCTCTCCCAGCCTTCACACCACTTTTCCCTGATTAACCCCGACCCATGCTTTAGATCTCTGTTTAAATGTCATTTCCTCCAGAAGGCATTTTCTCATCTCCAAGAGCAGACTAGGTGCCTAGCTTTTCTCTCAATTCACATTGTACCTTTCCTTTGTGACATAATGTATTGCTTATTTTAGGCCAGGCACTGTTCAGTGTGCCTTATACATATACATATTAACTCATTTAATTCTAACAAAACCCAATGTCATCAATACTAGAGTATTTGAATATTTATCAGAAACAATTATTGGTTACCTCCAGTTTCCTGCTGAAAAGTAAACATCCTGAAACTGTCTTGCTCATATCTCAAGCTACTAGAACTAGGTCCTCTCTGAATGCGGGAAGGAATAAACAACAAACCATAGTACTGTTTTCTAATTGTCATCCTTTTTCAAAGGAATGCACCTCGTAGTCAAGGTTAATTCCCGTATCCTGTTCCTATATCCATATTCCCATATTCATAACCATAGCCTTTCCTATATCCTCAGTGCCTAATACAATGCCTGAAACACAGCGGATGCTCAACACCTGTTTCTTTGGTGGGTGAACTCATGACTGCCCCCAAAGTTCTTAAAACAGCACATGCCTTTGTTTTCGACTATGGAGGAAGGAGCCCACTTCCTCTCAGCCATTTGCTGTAACTCTCCACTTGGTTTGCTTTCATTTTCCTTCTCTTTCCTCCTGCCTGGCCTGTAACTGGTTTTCTTTCCCCACTGTGTGCACACTGTTGCAGGCAGAGAGTCTGGCGGGAGGGATTTAGATCAGACAGAAGGAGCATTTTCATGCCCTCGGTCTGTTAGAGCCGGGGAAGGGCCCTCTGGCGACCTGTGCAGAGGTGCCCATGGAAGACACTGCCCTGATTGTCACAGTTCAAGCCCAATACTCGTTGGAAACAAGGTGCTGAGCTACACGACCTCTGAAAACCCTCTCAAGAGCTGATCCATGATTTCATACGGAAAAAAGTCAGTCCCTTATTTGATATTTTAGGTCTCTATAAGAAACGACAAGTGATCACACTGCGCGCAGAGCCCCCCATGGGTAGGTGCTATTAATAGACATTCATTAAATGCCAAAAACATGTTAGACAGTGTACCAAAACAAAGGATTAGGTAAGGTCTCTGCTATGATATAGGCTCTTCCCAGGGAGCAGAGAAACTAAATTCATTGAGTCTGTGAAAAAAAAAATCACAGGTAAAGAACATAAATGCAGTCAGGGTTCTGACCCTATTGAAAGAATTTCTTACATGTTTCCTTTATATGTCATGGTTTTATATATAGAATGTGGCATTCACCGTCCTAAAAGGACTTGTGAGCTGAAGCCTAAAACCCTTGCAGACAGGAAAATTGTAACAGGCCACTTCATTTGACCTTCCCGTGTCTTGGTTTCTTTATTCGGAAACTGAGACAAGCAGTTAACACTCAGGATGGGGTGACAGGCAGCCGGCACCCACTTGTATTATCATAGTGGCTCCTAAAATATGGAAATGCTTCTGTACTGGCTGGTACACAGCCCCTGCTGCAAGTCCCCCGAATGCCCCTGCCCTTTTTGGGTACCTCCCCTAAAGCCTCCTGGACACCTCCATAACTGAGCTATGTATGGACCATTCAGAGGTTTTGCAAGAAGCACGTGGCATACCCCAAAGGGCAGTTGCAGAAAGATGAATGGAGGGCTCAGGTACAATGATGCGTTTGGGGTTAAGGAAAACCATCAAGGGATGGTGACACTCCTCATGTGCAGTAACAGTGGGAAGCTGCTACTACTGCCCCTTGACCTGAAAGGTCAAGTCACGGAGGGACTCTGAGAATTTGGTCAGATCTATAGTTGTGGAGAGAGCCAACTGACGGGGGCTGAGGCCTTTTTTGGGGAACATGGTCATCACCAACTTCAGGCCAGTAAAGAGCCGAGGAAATGAACAGCCCAATCTCTCCTCTCCCTTCTGTTCTCCCACTGGTGGCCCCTTACCAGCCAAATCCAGCCGGTAGCTAGACAACAAGCGGCTTAGCTGAGGCTGACAGTCAGCGCCAGCCTCCTGGCTACAGAGCGGGAAGGACGAGGAAGGAGATTGGTTTGGAGGGACAAAAGGAAGGGACTCAATACTAAGCATTTAAGGCCTGGCAGATCAGAGGTATCCCAGGCCAGCTTCTACAGGACTGGAGTCTGTCTTGATCGTTGATGTCCCGACCACACCAACTGTAAAGGATTTGTTTCCACCTTGGCTCTAGGTTCTCACGAAAGTACTAGGTCTTAGACTCTGCGTTTTCTTCTTTATATTAGTTTTCATTGTATTTTTCATACCATTGGAACTTACCACTCTAACAGAGAAAAGACAGTCATGTTCAGCCTGAGGAGAAGAATAGGAAGCAACTTCTCTTAAGGTAGCAAATCTTTAAGTAACAGAAAATAGAACTGAGACCCACAGGAGAGCCAATGCAGCCCCAGGGCCCTGGGGTTCTACCCGGGTGTTGGCAGTCAAAGCTTTATAGCAATAAGCTGAGTGCATTTGTCTCTGTGTCCTTTATCTATGGTCTTTGCTGATGTGTGTTAAAGAAAGGTAAAAACTGAGTGCTGCGTGGGTCTCAGCCTTCTGTTACTGCCTCTTGTCTCTAGAGAAAGATACAATTGCTCTGTTCATGTCCACCTTGGACTTTCCCTCATGCGGTTTCCCTGCTGGCAGGCCTTATCTTCTTGCTGTCCAAATCCTATCTTCCTGCCCCTACTCAAGTCCTACTTCATGGCTTATCCTGCCCCTTGAGCCACCCCCCCACCCCCAATCTCCTTGGAACACTTGCTTTCCTTAGAATCCAGGCAACATACCTGGCATGTCCTCACACCCTCCTGTCTTTCTAAAAGTCTCTGTGTGGGGTAGCAGTGCTGTAGTGAGGAGGCTGCCTTGAGGGTAGAACCATGAGCAGATCCCCTGGAATCTCCCACAGCCTAGCACAGTGCTGAGTCCATGGTAAGGGCGCCCAAAGGCAAACAAGTCCTGCTGACCAACTGCTCTTTGCTCCTTTGGTTCAAAACCACCTGAACATTGGGTCTCAGGAGCCTTGCCCTCTTACCAACCGGGATCTGAAGGCCTCCTGACCAGGAGGAAGCCATTTCTCCCCAGATTCCTTTCGCTGGATGAGGATGGCAGAGTTCATCAAAGTGCAAGATCTGCCTGCTCCACACAGCCCACCGTCCCTGGCACAGGACAGGTGGGGCCCGGGCGGTGAAGGTGTGCTGAGGACCCTCTCACAGCCCAGTACCCAAACACTCTGCTTGTCCTCGTGGTTTGCTGTACTTCTCCCTGTGTCCTCCACCGCGAGGGAAATGCATGTTGGAGGAATGGTGATTTTCTATGCTTATTGCCTTTTCAGTATTAGGCGGATGGAACTCTAACCCTTACAAAAGCAGCTTAAAGCCGAGAGGCGCTCTCATGTCAATTTCAGTTTAACCAGGTGTTGCTTTTACTCTGTCAGTTGCCTCTGTGAGACTTCCTTTGCTTAGCAACAACCTCAGCTTTTCATAACAGTTTCTCCCTAAGCCACAGCAGTTATTCTGGAGCTGCCAGCAGGGTGAAAGCCTCTTGGATTTAAATGGAATCGAAGGTAAAAACTCCCAGAGGTTGTGGGCTCCTGGAGGGTCTTAAAGGCTCTGGCATTACAGCTCTGTTTAATGGTTGGGCTGCTAATCCTGTTTAACATAAAGGACTGGTACCCACGTTGTATCTATGGGTTTTAGCCACCTGCTCTTGCTCAACAGTGCTAGGTTAACCTCAGAGGATGTGTTCCAGCTGTGCTAGTCCTAGTCTCAGCACTATCCGGCCCGCCAGGAAATCTCTCCTAGGAAATTCTTCTTAGCAGAGGAGGAAGTCTAAGAAAGTCCTTTCGAATCACCAGGAGATGAGAAGCAGGCAGAGTGAGGGTTACAAAGTATATTCTTACTCTATAGTTTTAGTTCCCCAGAGATCATCAGATTATTCCTAGCAATTTTCCAAAGCCCCAAAGTTTCTCAAAACCCCTGGTTTGGCATGGAATCTCTGGGAAAAAGGCAATGTCCAGACTTGGATAGTGAGTTAGTTTTAGCATCTATGTTGCCGAGAGATGCAGGGCCCCAGCATGAAGCCATGCAGGCTGTGCACTCCACCCACAGCTCTGCGGCACCTTCCTTACATAGACTGGAGGTAACGGCACCCCCTAAATTTGTGCAATGAAGCGTGTCTGGATTGACAGGGCCCAGATGGAAGGTTTAATCTGCTATGAAGTCTGCAGTGTTTCCAACATTCTGTGTGTCATAGCACGCATAGAACATGTGTATACTGTGAACAAATGGACAATGTGAAATGGACAAAGCTGTTCACAGTTAGATGCTACAGGCTCAGGGGTTCCAGATGCCCAGCCCTGCACTACTGATTTTCTCTAACCGAATCTAACCATACAAAGGGATGCCATACAAAGAGGTGCCACAGAGCACATGTCGTAAGCTCTGGTCTGCAGTTACAGGCTCATTACCACTCAGAAGAGCACGTCCAGCACTTGCTGAGACTCTTGACCCAGTGTCTCCTTGGATAATTCATGACGTTGGGCCTATCTAAAGTAGTCATTTCAGAGCTCAGAGAGTATTGAGAGAGAGATGGAATTAAGAAGATGCACAATGTGAAAGGCCATGTCTCTCCTTACACGGTTATGGTGAGCTTTGAATAAAATTAAAGGAGATAGAGTATGTGAAAGTGCTTTATAAATTGCTAACAATAGATGAGTATAAATTTTTATTTTTAATACTATTACTAGTGTATGATTGTATAGGCAGATATTCCTCATTCATTGATTATAATGCTGCAAACTCCCAAATGTCCCATCCAAAGCATCCAAATAAAGTAATGAATAAAATACATTCAAACAAATAGAAAGGTGAGTGTTTCATCTACCTGGTGGGATTTTTTTCTTCCTCTACCACAAGAAAATACTGGGCTATGTTTAGAAGTGTGTGATTCACAGAGAAGAAGAATGGTGACCAAGATTAGGACCATCTAGTTCAAACCACCTAGAATGATGGAAAATGATGTGAGTTTAATGCCTTAAAAAAACTCACAAAGCAGTTTGAATATTTGAGTGTCTAAATTCTTAGTAGTCATCAAGAAATGTTAAACAAAGGGTGTATTACTCTAATGTAACTTCCCTTTAAGTTCTTTTTGTTAAATAAGTTAAAATATAATTAATTGGAGCTGTAAATAATTGATAGCAATAAGAATAGCTATATAGGTCTCATTGAATTTTTCCAAAGTATTCAATGTATTGTGTGTGTGTTGTTCCCCTGATGCGAAGACTAAAGCAGAGATGCCCAGAGCAGCTCCACTG
The DNA here is from genome assembly GCA_031878705.1 of Tapirus indicus. Lineage (NCBI taxonomy): Eukaryota > Metazoa > Chordata > Mammalia > Perissodactyla > Tapiridae > Tapirus > Tapirus indicus. Next base: position 81,210,894 of record CM062924.1, on the reverse strand, counting down.
ACCTACTACCATCCATTCTTTCAACAAATACTGTATTTCACCACCTCTAAGTGCCATCAATTGTAAGGCATGCCATTATTTTATGTTCCACAAGAAAAAAATGAAGACAATTAAACTATGACATGCCATTAATTGCAAGATACATTTCCAACTTCAAAGATGTTTAAGCGAAAAAAATGTGCATCTTAAAATTGAATAAAAATGATATTTATTAAAGGTAGTATAGCTCACAGACTGAGCTTGCAAATTACAGAGTCAGACTCCCTGGGTTAAAATTGTGTCTTCACATCTAGTGACCTGAGCACTCCATGTGTCTGAACATAGGGATCTGAAAATTAGAGTCAAAGAGGTACCCTAAGGGAGAGTTCTCAGGATTAATTGAATTAAAATGAGTCAAAAGCTACAATGGTTTGTAGAATGATAGGTTTGTGTGTGTGTGTTTGTTTTAATATCACTCCAGCAGCTGTATGGAGAATGTAGGAAACAGGGAAGCCAGTCAGGGGCTATCGTGGAATTATTAGGGGACTAGTATAGAGTAGATGGAGCAAGAATGGGGGTTTGGAGCAGAGTGGGAACAAAGTCTGAGAACGGACACGCGTGTGATACACATTGGAAATGGTAGCATTTTCTCATGGATTGTACAGGGGTGGTGAGGGAGAGGAAGTCAAGGATAAATCCTAGGATTTTGGTGTGAGCCAAGTTTGATGGTGCCATTTATGGAGATAAGAAAGTTGGAAGAACCTTATGTTTTGTTTTGGATTTCCTCATTTTGAGAGCTCACCTGGGGAACTTGTTTATAACACACACTCCATGGCCCTCCTCCAGAGATTCTATTTTAATGGGTATCTCCTCAAGTGGTTCAGATGTGCTGCATTCAGCTTTGAGAATAGTCTGTCTTATGACATACAGAACCTTTATATTTAAAAAAGTTCACCGATGTATTATTGTGTGTAAGATAAATGGCAGTTATACTGGTTTGCATTCAGTTATACATATGACGTTCCCCTGTACCTGAAAAAAATAGTAATCAATTAAAATGATGTGTATGAGAAGAATCAAGTTGGAGATGAAGGTTTTCTCTGTTACGCTGGTCTTCCCTCTGACTCTAGAGCCTTCATACCTGTGGTTACACTGTCCTTCTTTTCTCCCTCCTCCAACCTACACACATAATTCCTTCTCATCCTTAGTAGCTCAAATCGAATCTCACCTCATCGGGAAACCTTCCTGGACTCCCAGATAGCTCCTCATGTTACATGTGTTCATAGCACCTTGTGGAGAACATATTTATAGTGTGTGTGTGTGTTTGTGTGTGTGCGATAATTTTATTATTGACTCTTTCACCCACTAGATTGGAAACGTCTCAGGAGCAGGGACGGTTTTTGTTTTGCTCACCATTTTATCCCCAGCACCTAGTACAGTGTCTGGGATATAGTAAATCCTCGATAAATAATAGGGGATAAATGAATACATGTGGTTTCTCATCCAACTCCAAGTGTAACTACTTTTCTCCTCATTGGTGGCAGTTCTTTGATTTCTAGAAGGATCCTTATTTACCTTTAGGAACAAATGTACCAGAAAGAGTATAATATGATTCAGAAATATAAACAAAAAATTATTGGACTGAAAAAAGTCCTTACATAAACTTAAATGTCAGCAACAACAAATATTTCTTGGATTCCTTTTCAACTGTCTGTGGAATCCTAATGTTCCAGAAAGGAGTTTTAAAGTCGTTATATGATATTAGTGTTGAAGCAAGAACTTTAGTGAACCTGTATTGAGTACTTATGCCAGAAACTGCTAGCCACTGGGAAACTGGAAGTTAATGTGGCACGCTTCTTCCATTAAAGAATCCCCTCAGCTTTACTGAGATATAATTGACATATATATATATTGTGCAAATTTAAGGTGTAAAATGTGCTGATGTGATACATTTGTATATTACCAAATGATTACCACAGTACGGTTAGTTAACACCCCCATCACTTCACATTATTATCATTTCTTTGTTGTTGTGAAAACATTTGAGATCTACTCTCTTAGCAACTTTCTGGTATGTAAGACAGTATTGTTAACTATAGTCACCGTGTTGTACATTAGATCCTCAGAACTCATTCATTTACAACTGGAAGTTTGCACCCGTTGACCCACATCCTATTTACTTACTCCCCAGCCCCTGGAAACCACTGTTTTACTCTCTGTTTCTAGGATTTCAGCTTTGTCAGATTCCACATACGTGATATATTTTTCTATTTTTATTGAAGTATAGTTGAAATACAATATTATATTAGTTTCAGGTATATAACATAGTGATTTGAGATTTATATACATTATGAAATGATCACTATGGCAAGTCTAGATACCATCTAACTATACAAAGCTATTACAATATTGACTACATTCCCCGTGCTGTGCATTGACTACATCCCTGTGACTTATTTATTTCATAATTGGAAGTTTGTATCTCTTAATCCCCTTCACTTATTTCACCCTTACCCCAACCCCCTCCCCTCTGGTGACCACTGGTTTGTTCTATCTATCAGTTTTCTTCTGTTTTTGTTTTTTAGATTCCACACATAAGATAAGTGACATCCTATGGTATTTATGTTTCTCTGTCTGACATTTTTCACTTAGCATAATACCTCTAGGTTCATCCATGTTGTCACAAATGGTAAGATTTTTTTCTTTTTTATGGCTGAGTAATATTCCATTGCAGATATAGACATAGCTATAGCTATAGCTATAGATATACCATATTTCTTTATCCATTCATCTATCAATGGGCACTTAGGTTGCTTCCATATTTTGGCTATTATAAATAATGCTGCAATGAACTTAGGGGTGCATATATCTTTTTGAATTAGTGTTTTTGTCTTCCCTGGCTAAATACCTGGAAGTGGAATTTTTGGATAGTATGGTAGTTCCATTTTTACCTTTCTGAGAAATCTTCATACTGTTTTCCATAGTGGCTGCACCAATTTACATTCTCACTAACAATGTACAACGGTTCCCTTTTTTCACATGCTCTCCAACACCTGTTATTTGTTGTCTTTTTGATATAGCCATTCTAATAGGAGTGAGTTGATATATCATTGTGGTTTCAATTTGTATTTCCCTGATGATTAGTGATGTTGAGCATTTTTTCATGTGTCTATTGGCTACTTGTATGTCTTCTTTGGAAAAATGTCTATTGAGTTCCTCTGCCCATTTTTAAATTGGATTTTGTGGGTTTTTTGATATTGAGTTGTATGAGTTCTTCATGTATTTTGAATATTAACCCCTTATCAGATATATCATTTGCAAATATCTTCTCCCATTCAGTAGGCTGCCTTGTTGTTTTGTGGATGGTTTCCTTCATTGTGCAAAAGCTTTTTAGTTTGATGTAGTCCCATTTGTCTATTTTTCCCTTTATTGCCTTTGCCTGAGAAGACAGATACAAAAAATATTGCTAAGATAGATGTCAAAGAGCTTACTGCTTATGTCTTCTCCTAGGAGTTTTATGGTTTCAGGTCTTATATTTAAGCCTTTAATCCATTTTGAGTTTATTTTTGTGTGTGGTGTAAGAAAGTGCTCCAGTTTCATCCTTTTGCATGTAGCTGTCCAGTTTTCCCAACACCATTTATTGAAGAGAATGATTTTTCCCCATTGTGTATTCTCCCTTCCTTTGTCATAGATTAAATGACCATATAAGCATGAGTTTATTTCTTGGTCCTCTATTCTCTTCCATTGATCTATGTGTCTGTTTTTGTGCCAATATGTTTTGATTACTATAGCTTTGTACTATAGTTTGAAATCAGGGACCGTGATACCTCCAGCTATGCTCTTCTCTTCCAAGATTGCTTTGGCTATTTGGGGTCTTTTGTGGTTCTGTATAAATTTTAGGATTATTTGTTCTGCTTCTGTGAAAACTGTCATTGATATTTTGATAGGGATTGCACTGAATCTGTAGATTGCTTTGGTAGTATGGACATTTTAACAATATCAATTCTTCCAATCTGTGAGCACAGTATATCTTTTCATTTATTTGTGTCATCTTCAATTTTTTTCACTGGTGTCTTAGAGTTTTCAGAGTACAGGTCTTTCCCCTCCTTGGTTAAATTTATTCCTAGGTATTTTATTCTTTTTGATGCAATTGTAAATGGGACTGTTTTCTTAATTTCTCTTTCTGACTATTTGTTATTAGTGTATAGAAATGCAACAGATTTCTGTATACTAATTTTGCATCCTGCAACTTTACTGAATTTACTTATTAGTTCCAACATGTTTTTGTGGAGTCTTTAGGGTTTTCTATATATAACATTGTGTCATCTGCAAGAAGTGACAGTTTTACTTATTCCTTTCCATTTTGGATGCCTTTTATTTCTTTTTCTTATCTGATTGCTGTGGCTAGGACTTCCAATACTATGCCAAATAAAAGTAGCAAGAGTGGGCATCCCTGGCTTGTTCCTGATCTTAGAGGAAGTGCTTTCAGCTTTTCACCATTGAATACGATGTTAGCTGTGGGTTTGTCATATATGGGCTTTATTATGTTGAGGTATAGTCCATCTATACCCAATTTGTTGAGAGTTTTTATCATAAATGAATGTTGAATTTTGTCAAATGCTTTATCTGCATCTATTGAGATGATCATATGATTTTCATCCTTCATTTTGTTAATGTGGTGTATCACCTTGAATGATTTGTAGGTACTAAACCATCCTTGCATCCCTGGGATGAATCCCAATTGATCATGGTGTATGATCCTTTTAATGTATTGTTGAATTTGGTTTCTAATATTTTGTTGAGGATTTTTGTATCTATGTTCATCAGGGATATTGGCCTGTAACGTTCTTTTATTGTAACGTCTCTGTCTGGTTTGGTATCAGGGTAATACTAGCCAGTAGAATGAGTTTGAAAGCATTCCCTTCTCTTCAATTTTCTGGAATAGTTTGAGAAGGATACATATTAATTCTTTAAATGTTTGGTAGCATGCACCTGTCAAGCTGTGTGGTCCTGAACTTTTGTTTGTTGGCAGTTTTTTGATTACTGTTTCAATCTCATTACTAGGAATTTGTCTATTTGGATTTTCTGTTTCTTCCTAATTCAGTCTTAGAAGATTGTATGTTTCTAGGAATTTATCCATTTCTTCTAGGTTGTCCGATTTGTTGGCATATAATTGTTCCTAGTCATCTCTTATGATCCTTTTTCTTCTGTGTTGTCAATTGTAACATCTCTTTCATTTCTGATTTTATTTATTTGAGCCCTCTCTCTTTTTTTCTGACTGAGTCTGGCTAAAGGTTTATTAATTTTGTTATCTTTTCAAAGAAACAGATCTCAGTTTCATTGATTTTTCTGTTGTTTTTTTAGTCTCTATTTCATTTATTTCTGCTCTGATTTTTATTATTTTCCTTCTTCTACTAACTTCAGGCTTTGTTCTTCTCTTTCTACTTCTTTTAGGTGAAAGGTTAGATTGTTTGAGATGTTTTTTGATTCCTTAGGTGGGCCTGTGTGGCTATAAACTCCCCTCTCAGAACTGCTTTTGCCGTGTCCTATAAATTTTGGAAGGTTGTCTTCCCATTTTCATTTGTCTCAAGGTATTTTTGATTTTCTCTACTTTTTCATTGACCCATTGGTTGTTTAGTAGCATGTTATTTAGTCTCCACTTATTTGTGTTTTTTCCAGTTTTCTTCTTGTAATTGATTTCTAGTTTCATAGCATCATGGTTGGAAAAGATGCTTGATCAGATTTCAATCTTCTTAAATTTATTGAGACTTGTTTTGTGGCCTAACAAGTGATCTATCTTGGAGAATGTTCCATGTGCACTTGAAAAGACTGTGTTTTCTGGTATTTTGGGATGGAATCCTCTTTATATATCTGTTAAATCCATCTGGTCTAATGTGATGTTTAAGGCCAATGTTTCTTTGTTGATTTTCTGTCTGGATGATCTATCCATTGATGTAAGTGGGTTGTTAAAGTCCCCTACTATTATTGTATTACTGTCAATTCCTCACTTCATGTCTGTTAATATTTGCTTTATGTGTTTAGGGGCTCCAGTGTTGGGTCCATAGATATTTACAAGTGTTATAATCTCTTGTTGGATTGATCTTTTATCATTATGTAATGCCCATTTTTGTCTGGTTAAAATCTTTGTTTTAAAGTCTATTTTGTCTGATAAGTATTGATACTGCAGCTTTCTTTTGTTTTTGTTTTTGTTTTTTTTTTGTGAGGAAGACCAGCCCTGAGCTAACATCTGTTGCTAATCCTCCTCTTTTTGCTGAGGAAGACTGGCCCTGGGCTAACATCCGTGCCCATCTTCCTCCACTTTATATGGGACGCCGCCACGGCGTGGCTGACAAGCGGTGCGTCGGCGGGCGCCCTGGATCCGAACCCGCGAACCCCCGGCTGCCAAGTGCGGACTAAACCGCTGCGCCACCGGGCGGCCCCCTGCAGCTTTCTTTTTATTTCCATTTCCATAGGATATCCTTTCCCATCTCTTTACTTTCAGTCTGTGTGTGTCTTTAGATCTGAAGTGAGTCTCTTGCAGGCAGCATATATATGGGTCTTGTTTTTTTTATTTCGATTGGAGTATTTAGACCATTTACATTTAAAGTAATTATTGATAGGTGTGTAATTATTGCCATTTGTTACTTTTTTCTGGTTGTTTTTGTAGCTCTTCTCTGTATCTTTCTTCTTCTCTTGCTCTCTTTCCTTGTGATTTGATGACTTCCTTTAGTGTTGTTTTTATATTCCTTTCCCTTTATTTATTTCTAATCTATTATAGGTTTTTGATTTGTGGTTACCATGAGGTTCATATATAAAAACATACATATATAGCAGTCTATTTTAAGTTGATGGTTGCTTAAGTTCAAGTGTATTCTAAAAGCAATTCGTTTTTACCTCCCTGCCCCATATTTTATGTTTTTGGCATCATATTTTACATTGTTTTATTCTGTGTATCCCTTTCTAACTATTGTAGCTATAGATGATTTTACTACTTATGTCTTTTAACCTTCAAACAAGCTATATAGACAGTTGATCCACTACATTTACTGTATGTTTGTCATTACCAGTAAGATCTTTTTCTTTCACAATTTTCTTATTTCTAGCTATGTCCTTTTCTTTTCCATTTAAAGAAGTCCCTTTAATACTTCTTGTAAGGCTGGTTTAGTGGTGATGAACTCCTTTAGTTTTTTCTTGTCTGGGAAATTCTTTATTCTCTACCTCAATTCTGAGTGAGTGATAACCTTATCTCAGGTAGGGCTAGAATATTCTTCATTGTAAGTTTTTTCTTTCAGCACTTTGAATATATTATGCCACTCCCTTTTGGCCTGCAAAGTTTGTGCTGATAAATCTGCTGATACTCGTATGGGAGTTCCCTTATCTGTAACTAGTTGTTTTTCTCTTGCTGCTTTTAAGATTCTCTCTTTATCTTTGACTTTTGACATTTTAATTATAAAGTGTCTTGGTTTGTTTCTGTTTGAGTTCATTTCATTTGGGACTCTCTGTGCTTCCTGGACTTAGATGTCTGTTTCCTTTGCCAGGTTGGGAAGTTTTAAATCATTATTTCTTCAAATAGGTTTTCTGTCCCTTTTTCTTTCTCTTCTTCTGAGACCCTTGTAATGTGAATATTAGTACATATAATGTTGTCCCATAGGTCCCTTAAACTATAATTGTTTTTTTAAAATTCTTTTTCTTTTTGCTGTTCCAATTGGACGATTTCAACTATGCTGTCTTCCAGACCACTTATCTGTTTTTCTGCATCATCTAATCTGCTACTGATTCTCTCTAGTGTACTTTTATTTCAGTTATTGTATTCTTCAGCGCTGATTGGTTCTTTTATATTTTCTATCTCTTTGTTGAAGTTCGCAGTGTGTTCATCTACTCTTCTTCTGAGTTTGCTGAGCATCTTTCTGACCATTATTTTGAACTCTTTCTCTAGTAGTTGCTTATCTCCATTTTGTTGAGTTGTTTTTCTGAGGTTTGTGTTGTTCTTTCATTTGGAACATATTCCTTTGTCTCCTCATTTTGCCTAACTCTGTGTGTTTGTTTCTATTTATTAGACATCAGTATATGTCTCCTGGTCTTGAAGGGGTGGCCATATATAGAAGATATTCTGTGGGGCTAGTATTCAATCCCCCTGGTCACTACGCAAGTGCTCCAGCTGTGTCTCCTGTGTAGGCTGCATGTGCCCTCCTGTTGTGCCTGGGCTGCTTTTGCTGCAGGGGTGCTGGTGTTAAAGGCTGGCCCTGGGGTAAGAGCTGCTTTGGAGGGGCTCTGGTGCTGGCTGAGGCTGCCCTCTTGGTGGAGCTGAACAGAAGCCACTTTGGAGGGGTGTGGGCTGGGGCAGGTTCATAGGGGAAATGTGAATGCTGCTACCAAAGTAGATGAAGAGTGTCAGAACTGTCTCCTGCCAGGACTGGGCCAGCTAGGTAGAAAGAGAGCAAAAGAAAATGGCACCCACCAGTGCTTCCACCCCTGGAGAAAGTTCCAACAGATCCCTGCCCCTGCAGCACACACTCTAGAATTAGTCAATGAATCTCCTTCACTTGTAACTCAGGCACCTTTCAAACTGCTTCCTCTGTGCTGAGTGAGTTTGTGCACACACTCTTTGAGAGTGGAGTCTTGGTTTCCTACAGGCCTCCAGCTCTCCTGGACGTACCCATGGGTTTTCAAACCAGATATTATCAGGGTTTGTCTTGCTGGTGTAGGTCCCCTGAGCTGGGAGCCCTATGTAGGGCTAGGCCCTTGGTCATCCAGGAGGACCTCTGCAGTTGTGACATCCCTCCTGCTGGTGGGTCACCATGCCATGGGTGTGGGTCCTGACTAGACGCTGTCTCTGTCCCTTCTACCCATCTCAATGTGGTGTTTTCTTTATATCCTTAGCTGTGCAAAATCTGTTCTGCACAGATTTTTTCAGGTTGTTCTCAGTGATAGTTGTTCTACATGTAGTTGTAGTTTTGATGTGTCCATGAGGGGAGGTGAGCTAAGGATATTCATACTCCGCCATCTTGATCTCAGTCTTCCACATATAGGTGATATTGTACAGTATTTCTCTTTCTTTGTCTGACATTTATTTTACTTAATTTACTTTATTTTACTTGTGACATCCATGATGTCACAAACGACAGGATTTCCCTCTCTCTCATAGCTGAATAGTATTCCATTGTGTATCTACCACGTCTTCTTTATCCATTTATCCATAGATAGACAGTTAGGTTGTTTTCATGTCTTGGCTATGGTGAATAATGCTGCAATGAACATAGGAGTAAAGGTATCTCTTCAAGATACTGATTTCACTTCTTTGGGTGTATCCCAGAAGAGAAATTACTTGATCATATGGTAGTTTTAGTTTTAATTGTTTGAGAAAACTCCATACTGTTTTCCATAGTGTTTGTACCAATTTACATTCCCACCAATAGTGTGCAAGGGTTCTCTTTCCTCCATAGTCTTGCCAACACTTGTTCTCTCCTATATTTTTGATGACAGCCATTCTTACAGATGTTAAGTGATTTCTCATTGTGATTTGCTTTGCATTTCCATGATTAATGATGAGGAACACATTTTCATGTACCTATTGGCCATTTGTATGTCTTCTTCAGAAAAATGTCTATTCGGTTCATCTGCCTGTTTTTTTTAATCAGTTTTTTTTTTTTGCTATTGAATTGTATGTGTTCCTTATATATTTTGGATATTAATCCCTTATCGGATACATGGTTTGCAAATATTTTCTCCTATTCCTAGGTTACCTTTTAATTTTCCTGATTGTTTCTTTTGCTATGCAAGTTTTTAGTTTTCGGATGTAGTCCGACTTGTATATTTATGCTTTTGTTGCTTTTGGTGTCATATCCAAAAAAAATGTTATCAAGACTAATGTGAAGGAGTTTTTCCCATATGCTTTCTTCTAGGAGTTTTATGGCTTCAGGTCTTACGTTCAAGTCTTTAATTCACTTTGAGCTAATTTTTGTGAGTGTTGTAAGATATGGGTACAATTTCATCCTTTTGCCTATGATTATCCAGTTTTCCCAGCATAATTTGTTGAAGAGGCTGTCTTTTCCCCCTTGAGTAATATTAGCTCCTTTGTCAAATATTAGTTGGCCATATATGCAAGGGTTTATTTCCGGGCTCTCAGGTCTATTCCATGGTCTATGTGTCTATTTTTATGCCAGTACCAAACTACTTTGATTACTATATAGCTTTGTAACGTAGTTTGAAATCGGGAAGTGTGATGCCTCCAGCTTTGTTCTTTCTCATGACTGTTTTGGCTTTAGTGGGTCTTTGTTTGGATCCATATGGATTTTAGGATTGCATTTTGTATTTCTGTGAAAAATGCCATTGGAATTTTGACATGAATTTCATTAACTGTAGATGGCTTTGGGTAATATGTACATTTTAACAATATTAATTCTTTTGATCCATGAACACATGATACCTTTCCATTTATTTGAGTTTTAATTTCTTTCATCAAAGTCTTATAATTTTCCATGTACAAACCTTTCACCTCTTTAGTTAAATTTACTCCTAATTGTTTTCTTTTATTTTTTTAATGCTATTGTGAATGGGATTGTTTTCTTTATTCAGATATTATATTGTTAGTGTATAGAAACACAACTGATTTCTGTGTGTTGATTTTTTATCCTGCAACTTTACTGAATTTGTTAATTAGTTCTAACAGTTTTTTGGTGGCTACTTTAGGATTTTCTATACATAAGATAACATCATCAGAAAACAAAGACAATTTTACTTTTTCCCTTCTGATATGGATGTGTTTTATTTCCTTTTCTTGCCTGATTGCTCTGGGTAGGACTTCTGGTACTATGTTGCATAGGAGTGGCGAGAGTGTGCACCCTTGTCTTGCTCCTGATCTTAGAAGAAAAGCTTTCAACCTTTGACCCTTGAATATGATGTTAGCTGTGGGTTTCTCGTATATGGCTTTATTATGTTGAGCTACATTCCTTCTATACTCAATTTGTTGAGAGTTTTTATCATGAAAGGATGTTCTATTTTTGTCAAAAAATTGTTTTGCCTCTATTGAGATGATCATATGATTATCATCTTTTATTTTACTTTGTGGTATATCATATTTATTGATTTGCATATGTTGAAACATCCTTGCATCTCAGAGATTAATGCCACTGGATCATGGTGTTATGATCCTTTTAATGTGCTATTGAATTTGATTTGCTAATATTTTATCGAAAATATTTGCATCTATATTTATCAGGAATATTGGCCTATAGTTTTCTTGTAGCATCCTTATCTGGCTTTGGTATTAGGGTAATATTGGCCTCATAAAATGATTTGGGCAGTGTTCCCTTCTCTGCAATTTTTTGGAAGTGTTTGAGAAAGATTGTCATTAATTCTTCTTTAAATGTTTGGTAGAATTCACCAGGGAAACCATCTGGTCTTGTGCTTTTCTTTGTTGGCATGTTTTTGATTACTGATTTAATCTCCTTACTTGTCATTCATCTGTTCAGATTTTCTCCTTCTTCATGATTCAGTCTTGGTAGGTTGTATGTTCCTAGGATTTTACCCATTTCTTTTATTATCCATTTTATTGGTGTTTAATTTTTCATAGTAGTCTCTTATGAGGTTTTATATTTCTGTAATATACATTGTAATGTCTCCTGTTTCATTTTTTATTTTATTCATTTGAGTATTCTCTCCATTTTCTTAGTTAGTTTAGATAAATATTTGTCAATTATATTTATCTTTTAAAAAAGCCAGCTCTTAGTTTCATTGATTTTTTAAATTGTTTTTGTTTTTGTTTTTGTTTTTGCCTTTATATCATTTAGCTCCTCCCTGATCTTTAGTATTTCCTTCCTTATGCTAACTTGCATCTTAGTTCTCCTTTTTCTAGTTCCTTGAGGTGTAAAGTTCAATTGTTTTGTTGAGGTCTTTCTTTTTTCTTAATGTAGACATTTATCACTATAAACTTCCTTCTTAGATCTGCTTTCGTTGCATCCTTTAAGTTTTGGTATGTTGTGTTTCCATTTCCATTTGCTTCAAGATATTTTTTTATTTCTCTTGTGATTTCATTTTTGACCCATTGGTTGCTCAGGAATCTGTTGTTTAATTTCCACATATTTTTGAATTTTTTAGCTTTCCTCCTGTAATTGATTTCTAGTTTCATATTATTGTGGTTGGAAAAGATACTTGATATGATTTCAGTCTTCTTAAATTTGCTAAGACTTGTTTTGTGACCTACCATATGAGCTATCCTGGAGAGTGTTCCATGGGCACTTGAATGTATTTTGTTTTGCTGTTGAACGGAATGTTCTGTGTATGTCTGTTAGGTCCATTTCTTCTAAAGTATATTTCACATCCAACATTTCATTATTGATTTTCTGTCTGGAACCTATCCATTGTAGAAAGTGGGGTATTAAATTCCCTTACTATTATTGGATTGTTGTCTATTTTTCCCTTTAGATCTGTTAGTATTTGCTTAATATATTAGGTACTTTGATGTTGAGTGCATATATATTTATGATTGTTTTATCCTCTTGATAAATTGATCCCTTTATCATTATATAATGACTGTCTTTGTCTCTTGTTACAATTTTTGGCTGAAAGTCTATTTTGTCTGAGTAAGTATGACTACCTCTGCTCTCTTTTGGTTTCCATTTGCATGGAATATCTTTTCCCATCCCTTCACTTTGAGCCTATGTGTGTCCTTAAAGCTGAAGTGAGTCTCTTGTAAACAGCATATAGTTGGGTCTTGTTTTTCTTATCCATCCAGTTGCTCTATGCCTTTTGATTTCAAGAATATAATCCATTTACATTAGGAGTAATTATTGATAGGTAAGGGATTACTAATACCATCTTATTAATTGTTTTCTGGCTGTTTTACACTTTCCTTATTTCTTTCTCCCTCTCTTACTGCCTTCTTTTGTGAACTAATGATTTTTCATAGTGGTATGCTTTTATTCCTTTCTCTTTATCTTTTGGAATCTACCATAGGTTTTTGCTTTCTGTTTACCCTGAGGCTTACATAAAACATCTTACAGATATGTCTATTTTATGCTGACAACTTAACTTTGATCACATGCCAAAAACTCTACTCTTTCACTCCTCCCTTTTATATTTTTGTTGTCACAATTTACCTCTTTTTATATTGTGTATTCATTAACTTATTTTACTATAGTGATTTTTAATACCGTTGTCCTTTAACTTTATACTAGAGTTAAGTGGTTAAGACACCACCATATTACAGTATTAGAGTATTCTGAACTTGACTATTTACTTACATTTACCAGTGTTTTGTACATTTTTATATGTTTTCATGTTACTAATTAGTGTGTTTTCATTTTAGCTTGGTGAACTCCTTTCAGTATTTCTTGTAAGACAGGTCTAGCGGTGATGGGCTCCCTCAGCTTTTGTTTGTCTTGGAAAGTCTTTATCTTTCCTTCATCTCTGAAGGACAATTTTTCTGGATAGAGTATTCTTGATTGGCAGTTATTTTCTTTTAGTACTTTGAATATATCACCCCCTTTTCTCCTGGTCTATAAGATTTCCGGTAAGAAACTCCCCTATAGCCTTATTGGGGTTCCCTTGTAAGTTACAAGCTTTTCATTTCTTGCTGCTTTTAAGATTCTTTCTTTGTCTTTCATTTTTGAAAATTTTATTACAATTTGTTTTGGAGAAAACGTCTTTGAGTTTCTTTGGTGACCTGTGAGCTTCATGAACGTGGATATCCACATCTCTCCCCAGATTTGGCATGTTCTCCACCATTATTTCTTTAAATAAGTTTTCTGCTCCCTTCTCCCTTTCTTCTCCTGCTGAGACTCCAATAATTTGCATATTTCTTCTTTTGCTGGTGTCATTCTTCCCCTCACCCCCAAATGAATAATTTCAATGATCATATCTTCTAATTCACAGATTCTTACTTCTGTTTGATTCATTTTGATGTTGATGGTCTCTACTGCATTTTTAATTTAATTCATTGTATTCTTCAGCTCCAGAATTTCTCTTTGGTTCTTTTTTATGATTCCTAGCCCTTTGTTAAACTTCTCATTTTGTTCCTGTATTGTTTTCCTGATTTTGTTGACTTGTCTTTTTGTGCTTTCTTGTAGCTCATTGAACTTCCTTAAAGTAGCTATTTTGAATTTTTTATCAGTTACATTGCAGATCTCCATGTCTTTGGGGTAGGTTACTGGAACATTATTGTGGTTTTTTTGATGGTGTCATGTTTCCTTGATTTTTCCTCTTCCTTGCAGTTTTGCATTGTATCTTCACATTTACAGTAGCAGCCATCTCCTCCAGTCTTTAATAACTGACTTTAGGAAAGAAATACCTTCCATCAGCTCTGCTAGGGATTCTGAGGCTTTTGCAGACAATCTATGGATATGCCTGCTCCATGCTTCTTGCTGTTTCTTATGGCGGTATTCTTAGGCTTGTTTGCCTTCTCTCAATTCTGCAATGCATCAGGCCAAGTGCTGACACTTCCCTTTTGCTTTCCCAAGGGTAGCACTAAAGTTCAAGTTTGTGGTCTCTCCCTGACCCTTAGAGAGAGCTTTCTCCTAGCTTGGGCCAGATTTCTCCTCATTCTCACTAGCCATCTACCAAAGTTCACTCTTGCCAATGTTAGGAGCATACACAGAGAGCTGGCCACAGGATGTGCAGGTGTGTGGGTGAGGCACATGGAATGATGAGGATGGCTGTGGGCCAGATGGAGGATTTGTGGGTGAAGATTCACCAGCAGCTCAAGGGAAGGCTTCTTGATGGAACCTGCAACTAGTTAGTAGGATCTGTGTCATTTCTAATGCTCTCCTAGACTCCTATCTGCCACTCTCCCAGCCTCTTCCAGCACCCCCAGTCATGCAGCTCACGACTTGGTACTCTGGATGGAGCAAGAGAGAACTGGGTCTCTTTGGCAATGTTCCGCACATCCAGGGAAGCCGAGTGCTCACTCATACACTCTTACTTTCCCCTGTGGAAGAAATCATGGGCTAAGAAGGTCTCACTTCACACTGACTTGTGCTGCCTTGGGGGAGAGATTACACAAGTAAAGTCAAACTGTTTCTTTTACCCTCTCCAAGGCATCCAAACTCATATTTTTAACTCTAATGTGGTGCTGGAACTTCTTTGCTGGAAACCTGTACTTACACAAAGACTCGCAAGTCCATGGTTGATTGTTTAAGGTAGTGTTCTCCAGGGGCTCCTGGAATGTGGCTGAGAGGGGCTAAAGCTGGGTCATGGGCCCCTTCAGGATCCAGATCTGGATGCCTATTACCCAGTGCACAGGTGGTCAAGACTCCTCCTGGTCCCTTGACATATGGTGTTGGATCCCACAGCTCCCAAAAAGCCACTTTTTTCCATGGATGGATGTCAAATAGTTGTTGTTGAGGCGGGGGATATGACAAAGAACGTCTTATCAGCCATGTTGCTGACATCACTCCTCAAGGAATTTTCGAAGTAATGGAACCTGGGAGTTCTTTGGTAATTATTCTGTTCATGTGGCAAATCTGGGTTATTCACCAGATGGCTAAAGCTGAAGTACCTGAGTCCAACCAAATTTCGTGACTAAAGTTAACCAAGTGGCTAGGATCTATTGATGCAACTTGTAGCATAGAACTGCCTCAGATGTGAACTAAGCCCTTGACAATGATCTGGGCTGATGTGCAGCTCAGGGCACTGTATATGTAACTTAAGGTATTTAGTAATGCATGTTCCCAAGTGTAGCCCAATCAGATCACATTTCTTTCCTCAAAGCCATAATGTTACCCTCTGAATGCCTCATGTAAACAAAGGGGTATTGGAACAACTTTGTGGAACTGAATTTTTTTTTTCCAAATTGGTTCTTCTTAGACAGTTTTTTTCTTAGGTTATTAGGGCAAAGGTAGGCTGTACTGGAGGAAGGGAATGGGGGAGACAAAGGAGATAAAGAGAAATGTATAGAAAAAATACTACTACAAAAGACATGGGTGAACTTGGTTACTGGGTTATTTAGTTAGAAAGACTTTCTCATTGATAGTTCAGGGACGTGCCTTAACACTGCTATGTTTATTAAGAAAAATAGCTTTTCCTTTACTCATAAATTCCAATTTGATTCCCAGTGTTCTGGAGCTCAGACCATCCAATATATAGACTCTGTCTGACTGATTATTCTTTTATATTTTTGGAGATAAGGAATGGTGAGTCATTAATATAGATGCTCCTAGTATGCAGTGTTTGGAAGAATGATTCTATATGTGGCTGGGAAAAAAAGACATGTATTAATGTGAAAATGATCAGGAGGCCAGGATGTGTGAAGTATTTGTAAAACAGCAGTGTTGAGGTACGTGAGAGAAGTGGCAGCAAACATGTAATGAATTTACTGCCCTTGTGCTGCTGTGACAGAGGACAATTACTTCTGACTACTGAATTACACCACGGAATATTGATTTCCTTAATCAGAACTAGGGCTGGGCATAGGGTTTTCCTGACCCCCTTACACACGTGCTGTGCTAGTGTTGGCTCAATCAAATGCTTAGTAGATGAAAAAAAAATGTTTCGCCCGTGGGGGGAGCGGGGGGCATCAGGTACCCTGAAGATGAGGAATAAAATGCTGGTGAGAAGGATGAATTATCCTGATATTCTGGAACCCTAACACATGGAATGTTTGGTGAATTAGGTGTTAAGTAAAATGTCCTGACCAACTTAGACCTAACAGGCATGGGATAAAAACAGTGCTGATTTGATTTCCTTGGCTCACTGTGGGGTATGAGCTGTTTGGCTGACAGGAGGAGTCAAAATCACCAGTTATTACAAATAAAATCACAAACAGGTTTGGTTTTACCTCAACTGGGGTAATTGTCAGAGTGAGGAATACACACTGAGAAGAGTCAGTTGGCAAAAAGAGTTTGGGGGCAAAGAGCTTGTGCGGTTGGATCATTGCGGGTTTGATTCCTAAATGATGGGCTCTAATCCATATGAGACTCCCTGGGTAATTCCAGAGGGTGCTCTGCTTTTTGTTTATTTAGTTAAAAATCACAGCATGTAGGACAAAATTCTTATCAAGTATATTTGAGAAATGTAAGCAGCCTATAATAAAAATCCAGTATGTAACTTCACAGTAGGATGTTTTAACATGGAGCTCACTAGTGAGTTTGAAGTAGTCCACAAGCATCTGACACTATCTAGAGCATTTTGTGCATTTGTACTTGTTTGGATTGCTTGTCCTGAGAGCATGTCTGGATTTTTCTTCAGATTCTCAAAAAGTAGCCTAACATCCTAAGGTTTGAGAATGGGAGTCATTTCAATCTTTATGTCATTCCAGAAAAAACAGGTCCCTTCCTAGTCAAGTATGAATAGAGATACCTCTCACATGTCTCCACACAATCAATGCCTGCCCAAAGGCTTTGCCTTGGTTTCACATGTGGAATTTTCTTAATTCAAGAAATAGATGTAAACTATAGAAGAATGCAGAAGGAGGATTTCAGACCTTGGGAGGCCTTCTGAGACCAGCTTTTCAACATTAATTTTACCAGTTGGGAAGTTGAGGCCCTGGAAGGCACAGTGACCTGTGCAGATCCTACGGAAAATCTGAGGCTGTGTTGGGCTGGAATGCATCCTTTGGCTGCTGGTTTCACATTCTCTCTACTCTACCTATACCCATTCCTCAAAAAAATGAGTGGAAATTGGCATGCAATAGCACATGCTACTTTTAATATGTGAAATCTGATTGTATTTTGCCAAGAGCATGCCTAGGAATGGTGCTCACAGTGACCGGTGAGTAAGGGGGCAAGGCCTCACCACCACTCTCTAAGAACTTACTCTCGGCACCATAGAACACATTTGATGTGTGTATCTGTAGACGCCCTCACATATATAGATTAAAGGATGTCTTGGGTTTTTTTTTGCATTTCCTCTCAATTTTATCATTTTATTTTCATTTTTCTTGCTTGTTAAACTCGAAGATGGACACTTAAGGAAAAGAATTTTGTATTTAGCAAACAGCATCTATTGCTGTACTTCTTACTTCCTGTCTGTCTTCCTTTTCAAGTGGTCAATATGAATGAGAAAAATTGTGGACATGAGTGAGAAGTAAGACATGGTACTGGCTTGAACTGATGACTTAATACAGCATTTATTTTCTTTTTCCTCCTCTTTCTCCTTCATCCTTCCAAGGGAAGACAAGGACCCCTCACATGTGTGCTACATGTCTTGTCCTTTTCTTCCCTTTAGAGTTTACAGAGTGCAGGACAGGTGGCTTGATGGCTCCATCTGATCTTTCCATCAGCTCTGCAAGTGGTGCTTAAGAAGAAACTGAAGCTTAAGAGAGTGTCCGGGTACAGACACTTGGGGGAGGGCACCAGGGCTCATGCATCTTCAAACACCAAGCCCAGTCTGAGCTCTGCCCTACTGCCTCTTACATACTCATGCTCTTCACAGAGGAGTTAAAAATGAAGCACAGAGTCTAGGGGGCAGGATGAAAGGTGAGGGGGGACTTGGTGAACTTAGCATGGAACCAACAATACACAAATATGTCAAATGAGACCTGCACAAACAGTTCTGGGCCCTCGAGCAGAAGGGTTATAAGGTTGGTAAATGATATATGATCATTAATAACCTTATCTGGAGATCCTTCTTTTCATTACCGTCTCCTGTTATTTTAAAGATGAATCTTGGGAATAACAGTTGTCATTTGTTTAGAAGAATTAAGTAATTACAGTAAATACCATACACACACACACACACATAAACACACATTCCTAGTGAGAACTCTGAGAATTTTGCCTAGTTCCAATATCTTTTACTTCCCTGGACTTTAAGATGTGTGAAAGTTTATTTTCTCTTGTTTCACTTGTGTCATACAGAGAGCAAAACTGAACAGCAGCTTGGGGCTAACATCATTTCCCGTTCCAGAGAAAGCCATTGTCTTATATTAGACAACACTTTTTTCCAAGTGCTGGAACGTCCATCCCTTAAGTTCTCCTTAAGAAGTCACTGCAAAAACCTTCGGAAATGGCAGCTGTGATTATGTGTTTTGCCTTCTTATGAGGCATTCTGGAAACAAATACAAATGCCTTGGCTGTAGATCTTGCCCAGATTCACACCTTCAATTGTCATTTATCAAAAATACAGCTTTCCCAAATTTTCCTTGCAGAAATCTTATAAAATCTGAAATTACCTGATTATTGAATTTTAAAGATTGAAAAGGTTAACAGTCTTCCATCATAATATCTTGTATAAAAGATAAAGAAAGGGAACCCACCTAGCTAGTAATAGAATCTGGACTAGAACCTAGTTCTACTAATTAGCAATTCAGTTCTGTATCCAGAATACTTCATTGATACTAAGAAATTCCACAATCAGATTCACTAGAAACCATGTAAGTGCTATAGCCATAGCCAATTTATATTTATAGAAAGTTCTAATCAAATAGATATTCTGGCCAAAGAATAATTCAAGTAATGCTAATGATCCCTAAAGTATAGAAATAAACTCACATACTTTCACAATACCCCCGAAGCAGATGTCTAAGTAACATGGAGGCTTGTATGGGAGTAAAATTACCAAAAAACTAAAGCCAAACCAAGCCTCCTTCATAAAGGACAATGCACCAAAACGCACCAAACAGAAATTGCAAGAAGTGATCTTGAACTCAGGAATTAGGGAATCTTTTCTACAGGAAGCCATGTTGTTCTAGTCACAGGAGATGGATGTAATGGGAGAGAAATGGAGTTGAGGGAGACAGGGTGATGACAATGAAGATTCAGAGACTCAGAGATGTCATTACTCATAAATCATAAGGATATTAATTTGCACTTATTGCCTTGGAGGAAGGTAGAGTTGGACACTCGTGGAAAAAGTGTCTGAATTAAGAGCAGAGAGAGATAAGAATTGATGCTTTAGAATGGCCTGATTGACCAGTTATGGGATGACAAAGGAGACACTACTATACAATCAAATCCCAATGAGCAAGTTCTGAACCAAATTCTTCTGGAATTTGGTTTAAAAATTTTAAAAATTGCTGGAAAGAGGTATGATTTAGTTCCTCTCTCAGATACCACTAATCTCAGTTATGTTAAGTTGCCTATCTGGAGAAGGGTAGATGACTGGCATGTGGAGATGCATTTGGCCAGTAGTAGCACAGTGGCATGTAGGAGCATCATGAGCAGGGACCATCTACTCTGCCTCATCTCTCCTTTTCATAGATATTTCTCCTCTAAGGAGAAATACCTCAATTCTTACCATCGTGAGAATAAAAACTCGTGGATGTTTTGCTGATGCCAGATTTTACATTTTTTATCAAACAAATCCACACATTAACAGGACATTCCTGTGATTGAGCCATGTGACTGTCTTCCCTTCTAAACTCATGGTTCAGAAGTGTAAGATAAAGATGGAGTCAGTCCAATGAAATGTGCCAAAACTCAATTGGATTTTACTGTTAATTCATTTGCTAACTTATCTCCAGCTTGAAGAACAATAGCTGTCATTCATCATCATCATCATTATCACTGTCCACAGCAAAAAAGTCAAACATTTGTGGATCATTGACTGTGAATATAACTCCAGCTTTGCAAGTCCCACTCGTCAGAAGGCAGTCCACGGAAAGTACTCACCAGGCTTTGAGTTAGACATCTGAACCCACTATTAGAAGGCTTGATGGGGAATGATTTAACTAAAGGAACTTGAGAGCCATTGCACATCTGGGTGGCTAGAAAGTAGCAGATATTCTGTTGAAAGATGATTGGGGTTCTACAGGAATGTTTGGATTGGTTAAGGCTTGAAAATACCCCACTACCCGCCCTACACACATGAGAGACTTTATGGGATAAAATCTGCCAAACCTAAATCACTGTTCTGCCAAGGAACATCCTAAAGTTAGGGTAGTGAATGAATCCTAAAGTATGACAGTGACTTGAGTCTCAGGGAGTCTAGTACATTTGAAATCCAGGCCAGCCTGTAGTAATGGTTTTCCATCAGTGGCTGTACCAAGAAAAATAACTGCAGGCACTATTCAGGATGCCTTTCTTTACTTACTCTAATGCACACTCTTGCCAAGCTCCTGTTTCCTGAGAAGCCATGGGCCTGAGAATTGTCCCTATAAGCTCCTATTAAAGCCATGTCCTCCTGGATTGAACTCTAAATCTAGTTGAAGGCCCTTTCTCATGGGCACCTGGATGCTCCCTTTAAAGGCTGAAATTCAGCAGACTGGAGGTGTGCGGGACACTAAGCAGGAGATGACAGGCAGGGAGTTCTCCTATCTGTTGAAGCCATCACTCAGGGCAAAGCTGCTTCTACAAGAAACATGCTCCTGAATAACCAGAGCTCTAAAGAACCTCAAGACAAGAAGGACAATTGAGCTGGCAAATAGGTAAGGTGAAGCCTTCCTCATCAATGCCGTGACTCACCAGCTGGCCGTGACTCACCAGTTACTGCTGGAAGGATAGTGATGGATTGATCTAAAGCATGCTTAGTAAGTGTGAAAGAGAAAGCTCTGATTCAAATGGAGGTAATGTGCCACTATGTTCTCTTGTCCTAGTAAAGTCTAGGAAGTGTCTCTTTGCAGATGCCTTGGTACATTTTATTCAGACGTGTTCTGGGCTCAAGTTTAGCAATATGGAAATTACCTGTGTTTTCCCCACTCTATTCCAGTGAACCAGGATCTGCACCCAAATCCTCTGGCCAGTGTCTCAAGAAGTTGAGGGATGGGAGAGCTAATAAATCTCACCCACTCACTTTCATTCTGAGGAGACCCAAAGCTCCTTGCCTTTAGCAGTTCTGGGACATAAGGGAGGAATGACACCAGTGCAGCCAAAGTCTGCAAGGTGTGCCCACACTGTTCCAGACCATGCTGCTGCGAAGAAGTTGGGATATCTGGCACCTGGCGGTGGGGGTGGAAGGTCAGAAGGGCACAAAGGAACATGAAATCAACATTCTTTTCTCAGTTTTGCTAGTAGCAGCTGGAAATGAAACGACTCATTTCCCAGCATCTTGCCTCTCCTCCCGGGAGGAACTGACCCTGAGGACACAAGTTCAGTCTCTCATGAGTGTTTGGCCTCTGATCTCATGTCTGC
Organism: Tapirus indicus; assembly: GCA_031878705.1. NCBI lineage: Eukaryota > Metazoa > Chordata > Mammalia > Perissodactyla > Tapiridae > Tapirus > Tapirus indicus. The sequence goes on along the minus strand of CM062924.1, from coordinate 81,188,914 downwards.
CTCTCAGTGAACCTTCAGCTACTTATTTAATTCCCAGAACTAATCAGAACAAGTTAGAAATATTTGAATACTGTTTTGTGTTAAAATCTACCTTTTCTCTTAATCTGTGGTTTGAGGCAAGGTTTGGGGAACAGGCATGGAGGGAAGAGAGTCCCCAAAACACTGCTTGATGAGATTTGGGATTATTCAACACCAACCCACAATGTTTCGAGGTTTCTTGTTTGTTTCTTTGTGATAGCTGCACTATGCTGCCTCCCAGAAATAATCACACATAAACGCTTTTCCCTAACTGGCCTTGACATTTAGCCCAGGTTATGAGGTGAGGTGTTTGGACAGGCAGGATGCTGCCAGCCTCAGCCAGGACCTTCTGAAGGCTTGGGAGACGCAGCCCCAGTGAGACCTGCCCTCCTTTGCCTCCTTTGGGAGGATGAAGGTGGTTTCCCGAACCTTGTCTGTTGTCAGAGCGTGTTCCACAGCAGGAGCCCCCCTCCACCCCCAGGAGGGGCCTAAAGAGCAGTAGCTAGAGTCAGGAGCCCATCCCACTCTATAGTCTTCACACCTGAGCCAGGCAGGGTTCCTCTCCGCCCCCTCCGCTTGAGAATGAGGTACCACACCAGGTGAAGAGGGACATGGAACACTTTTTAATGTCAAGTCAGAGACAACCCCTCCCTCCCCTAGCCCCCAATCCCACTTTCCCTCATCACATCCAGGACCCTCCCCGAGGCCTCTCTGGTTCCCAGACTTCGGGAGAGAAAAAAAAGTTACCTAAAAACTGCATTTACTTCTCTTTCATACACACGCACACAAAGGTGGGAAATTAAATAAAATAAACCAAGAGGATTCAATTCTCCAGTGGTCACAAAGGCATCAGAGATTCCCATAATGAGCTAAAGCAAGTGGTTACTGACTGTTTAGCTGTTCAATTGCTTGCTGTTTGTTCATGCCCTGAGGCCTGTGACGGCCTTTACCTCCAAGAGCCACACCTGGAAAAGCCGCTGCGCCTGGTATTAGTGTTTTGTTTTTTTCTCTTTTCACTTTTTATAAATGTCTCTGACATGTAAATAACCCAAGAAAATAAAAAGGCAGGAGCTGATTACACAATTACCAGTACTCTATCATCTTTTAGAAGATCAACACACAGCTAACGCCATATACAGCATGCAGTAATGTCTGAGAGGACCCTGCTGAGAAATAAAATGGCTAGAACTCTAACAAAAAAAATATATGTGTATATATACTGTATAATATATGTCATTGAAATAAGCATAGCCAACGAACTCAAGATACAGTGCAGATCACCCTTCCATTTCTAAACAGCATGTGGAAGCGTAGTATTGTCTGCATTAAATGCCAGAATAAGGAGAAATCTGTATCGCTGGTGGAGATGTTGGTTAAATCATATGTGTTTTTTTGGTGGATTTCCCAAATCCTCACCAGGAGGTTAATGCCCGGTGCGTGGTCCACCAGTTGTAAACCTAGTTAAGAAGTACGCTAGTCACGTTTAATGTTTAACAAATATACTTCTGTTCACCCCTTTCATTTGTGTATTTTTTTAGTTTTGTCTTGTTTTTGCACTAAGTTCTAGACTCATATCAGAAAATATAATTAATAAAATTAATAATGAATCAGAATCCCTCATTATCCATGATGTCCATGTACTAAAATGAAAAAAAAAAAGCTTAATAATATCTTTTGTGACTTGATTGTGGGATTGTTGTAGCTGTCAGGCTGTCTTGTTTAGCTTCCTTTGTCTTTATTTTTGTTTTAATTTTGTGTTTCGTGACACACACAACAGTGGCACAGTCTACGAAAGGGGCTGCGGTGGTACATCTGGGCCCACTCGTCTCACTGTGTTCGTCTCAACTGACTGATGGAATCTGGGATGGCTGACTGCAGAATTTTCCTTGGTGGGGGCACTTCAGTGGGCAAAATGGCTGAGCCCTCGCCCACCTGGTAACAAAGAGGTCACGCAGTGCAGCTTGCAGGTGGGTCCAAAGCCAGGTGTGCGTTCTTCCCGTTTAGGAAAAGAGAAAACTCGGCTTTACCTACATATCTGCAAGGCCCGCGAGGCGACTTTCAATTTCCTTTGAAAACTTGTTTTCCCGAAGTATTCTTTGTCCCCTCCCTCGAATTTGCGTCCCATTGGGCTGGGTTTCTGTGAATTTTGTTTGATGGTATTGTATTCAGAAACGATTTGCTCTTGCTGCTGTTGGAGTTGCTTTGCTGTTGTGTTGGTGGTTGCAGTGGTGGCAGCATTTCCCCAGCGGGAAAGCGGCACTCACATCAAAACTTGAGGAGTCGGTGCAAGACCAGAAGAGGAAGCAGCCAAATGCAGCCTGCCCTCCTCGACGTCCCGTTGTTCACCTCGCCGACTGCACCTGGGCCTGTGGAGAGAACACATTTGTCAGGAACCACCTGGTATGAGATGGAACCTCCATCTCCTGGTCTGCTGTCATTAGGCCTTGCATCCCTCTAACTGGGAGCATTTGGTGTTCCAGCTGCTTACATACGGGCTGCATTAGAAATGAATCTTCTACAGTTTCAATCCCCTGGATGCACACGCTATAATGGGGAGCCTTCCTATGCAAAGAGAGAGCACGAGGCTCAGGTCAAGGTGGGCTGGTGGCCACTGCTCCTTTACTGAGTAGTAACATGCTAAGGCCAGGGCTCAGGGTTCAAGAAGAAGGTGGCAGATTAATCAATAACCTACATAGAGCACCATAAAGTAAGACTCCTGCATCGTTTGCATCATCATCCAACCACTTCTGAGCACTGCATGACTTAAACATTCATATAACCCTCCAGCTGCTCAACTTGTTGTGCAGGAAAGGACCTGTTGGACACGGCAATCTGTCTCTCTGCTGCTGCTGCATCGGGCTCAGTGTCCATTATATCCATCACCCTATCTCGGGGCAGTGCATTGGGCTTCCACCTGGAGCACTTGGCCTCTTCCTCATCTGGATGAGGTTAACAGCACACCTAGTTAAAGTATTACCTGCCTGAAGGGCCAAAACCAGCCCACATGAAGTGGAGGTGGGAACAAGTAAAGCAACAGGAGGCCTTTTGCTGTGTACATGGAAGTAAGGGAAGATTTATGTGGATAATGGGATGCAGAACCTGCCACAGTGTATGTCTTTGGGTGGGAGATGGATGGCACCTTTCCCTACGAGGCACACACCAACCTGGCCTGCAAACAGATACTCTGAGATGGAGCCAAATGCAGGAGGCAAAAAACCTATGAGGTCATAAAATTCCTCAGCAGCTTCCTTATCATTTGAAGCATAAACCTTCTGGCTACCTCGACCCTGTGGCCAAGAATACCCATAACAAATGGAGCTATGATTCATGAACAGTACATACAAGTTTGGATGCCCAGATGAATTAGGTACCTAATGAAGCAGGGCACCTTCTCAGACTGGACTTGCCCTGGCATGCTCTGTTGCATTGAATTTAATGAAGGTATTTAAAGCTGGTGTCCTCCCTAAGTCCACGTCTTCACTGGGGAGAAGGAACAAAGCCAGCACCTGCTTGTCTGACTTGGATGCTGAGCATTGGAGACACTTCTGGCTAATGCAGATCAGTGTCAAACCAAGCTTCACGGATTCCACATGGGATTACTCCATCACATTGCAGAACTTCTGGCCTGGACACACTGCCCATATGATTTTATTTCTTAGACTTTTGGGACAAATCTGTGATTCTGGGGTAGCGGCTAAATAGACAGCCGGGAGTTTCAAATGCACCAGGTCATCCAACCTCATGCATCTCTGATGTCTGGTTTTCAGTACTGCCAAGGCCAGAAATTTCTGGTAGTGCAAGTCCTCAAGATAAGAAGCACAAGAGACACCTGTTCTGCTCTCCCCACTGCAGGGACGTGAACTGCTGGGCAACACAAAACTGAAGGCGTCTGCCGTGGAACGCCCTCCTTCTCCCAGTCCGTGGTGGGACACAGGTGATGAAGGAGCGTTCCTATAAATCTCCCGGTGACTTACATTTCCATTTCAGAGATGGTCAGTGATTGGCTATTACCATTGGTCACTAATTGGCTATGTCTTCTAAAATCTAACTACCATGTTTCTCCGTAAAGCACCACCAGGACTCCCTCTTTGATATTCAGTCACTCTGTTGTTATACAGCGTCCTTTGGAATCCCAGGAGAGAAGCCGCTCCTTGATGCCTTCTCGGATGACAGGTTATCTGTTTCTGTCCTATGTGGAGGCCCTTCTGCTCTTCTTCTGCCACTGCAAGATCCTTCACTCCAAGACCCTTGCCTGTGCCTGAGGCTGACTCTGAGACATAAAGGCTGTTTCTGAGGCCATTGGACTAGCAGGCTTTTGTGGGAGCCCAGTTCCATGTTTAAGCTAGGCAGAGTTAGTGGCTGTATTCTATCTTCTCACGTGCACATTGCACAGTGATTCCAAATGTGTCCTGCACGCCTGGTACACCATGCTCCTGGCCAGACACACATCCATTGGTGCATGGCTCTTTTTCTCTTTCATCTCTTTTGCTCTCCTGAACACTTATAGTCACAGCTTTGAAACCACTCACCCATTCATCCCAGCACATCCACTCTCCCATCCCTGTACACTAGCCATGGATAAGAAGATGCTCTGAAAAGAGAAGGGGAAAAAAAGCCAGTGCCCTGCATTAAATGCTCTCTGCTTCTCCCCTGCATTTCCTCCTTTTAGGGCTGCCCAGCCAGGGAGGAGAATGGAGAATGCCACAGGCCAGGCACACAGCCCAGCAGGGACCTGGCTCGGTTACTGTGTAAGAAAAGTCAGAAAACCTTGTTTGCAGGCCAGGGACTCTGCAGCGCCACAAGGGAGGTGGCTTTGAGCTGGCAAACCACCCCTGGGGCACCTCACAATGGCTGGGCGGCTCTGCGGGTGCTCTCTCTGGGCACTGTGTTGGGTCTGATTGCTGCACCCCTCAGAGTGCCTTTGTGGCTCTGCTGCCTGCTGGGAAGCACCACAGAGAGCCTGGAGGAAGGGGTCCTGACCTGGTGTGTCAGAAAACTCTTCCATAGAAGAAAGGAGGAGGCCACTGAGTGTGCCAGAGCCTGCTCTTGCATGTGTTGTTACCCTGGACAAGCTTGCAGGGCCTCTGCTGCTCCTGTCTCCTGTGCCAGACCTGCAGGAGGCTGTCACTCACTGTGCAGGATCACATCCAGCCTGCTCTGGCCCCCTCCGTACACTCTCTCCCCTCACTCCACCCCTTCCTTTTCTCGGGCATGTCTAGGAAAAGTGACCTGGCCAAAGCGGGACAGAAGGAGGAGGAAACAGGGGTGGTCTCTGCAGAAACATCCAGGCAGGAGTTTTCCACACATCCTCTTAAAGAGGACAGTGCAACAGCTCTCCTTTCAATTTCCACAAAAGTTCACAAACTGGGCCTTGCCATCTGTGACCTTGAGCCTTTGAGTTTATTATTTATGCTAATTCCAGGGTGATGTTTCCACAATTCCATACTGATCGCACTACTAAACTATTTGATTTCTACAGCCTTTACAAAACTTCCCGACTGCTTGTAGCACGCTCACTACGTTGCATAAGCTGTTCACTGTCTGCCTCCTTAGCCTCTCATCCTGCCGCATGTTCTCTGGTTTCTCTCTGCCGTTGACTCTGTGCAATACGAGTGTGCACCCTCCAGCCATATTCTCTTTCCTTTCACACCCTCACACACTTTGCCCATCTGCTTGAAACTCTTTTCACCCAACTCACTCCCACTTCTTGTTTCAGGTTCTGTTCTGGCCCCCAGTCACCTCCTCCAGGCAGCCTTCCTTGACTAGCTGTGGTTTGTTTCCACAGCACCATGTACATCCTGCTATTAAAATAATTACCACCCTGTGTTGTAATTCTCTTTATTTGTCCAGCTTATGTATTTCCTCCTCTATCAATAAAAGTTTGTTGATGGAAGGAAAGAGCCAGAACATTGTGATGCATGTTGACATGCCCATATTTACTTTTCTCTGTGTTTTTCTTTCTCTTAAGATTCTACTTCGAGGAAAACAAAGCAAAAAACAAAAGAAAAAACTTGTTTCCTACCTTGCCTTCTACTTTACCTCAATTTTCTCTTCCAAATCCCCTACCCCTCTTTTTCTAACTCTTTCTAATAAGAGTCACTGAACATTCCTGTGGTTGAGGGTCAGTATACATAGAAGTAAAACCATATCGATTAGGATTGCAGGTAGAGTGCTTGCAGTTGGAAAGGTGCTCCAGTCCCTTACAGACACAAGAGAAGAATTATCTCCTGCTTTGCTATGTGAAAACTTAACCCTAGAGGGCTTAAGTGACTTCCCCAAGGTCCCTTGACTTCTATCTCCAAATGCAATATTTTTTCCACTAACTTGGATCTGCTGCTTTGTGTAACTTGCATCTTCAGAGAATGAAGAGTAAAGAAAGAGTGAGGCCTTGGACCTGCCCCCCACCCCCGGCCCCCGGCTACTGGTTAAGGTGGGAACTGTATAGGCCAGCCCACACTCGCCAGCCCATGGAAGAATGCTACGAGAAGAGGACCTTTTGCCCAGACAGGTGCGGTCACAGGGTCCTGGAGCAAGGCCCTCCCGGAGCCAGTGCTGGCCAGAGTAACAACTCAGCCCATCTGCCTAGTGACACGGGCCACACAGATGAGGCCTCTGTTCTTCATCCAGCCATGCCTTCTCTCCGCGTTGGATGCCTTTATTGCCTGTACCTCATTAGAGAGCTGCGGAGGCCTAAAGAGACTAATTACCAGGACAGTTAGGGTCCCCGAGAACTGTGATGAGTGTCAATTATCCACCGGAAACATCTGGCAGGAATGAAAGCCTCAAATAAGATGCATTTTATTCCTAGCCAAGTGACTCACCCAAGAACCACCCCTTCCTTCCATTTTTCCCTCCCTCTAGCCACTTCCCTTCCAGCTCCAAGTTAGAGAGAGAGAAAGAGAGAGAGAGAAGGGGGTAAGCAAGGGCAGCATGCAAGGCCAAGGTCTAAGAAGATCGTTGCATCAATGCATCCACGTGCAAGGAAAGAGGCAGGCCTGGCACAGAGGAGCCCAGACATGGAGCTATTCTGGGCACTGACAGGTGCTCATCAGTGCTGCCAGCAGAGAAGTTAGATGTCTGCAAGTGGAATCCACCCAGGGAGAGTGGGATGTCCTTGGGGACAGGTTAATCTAAATGGACACAGAGACAGCCCAAGGTCAGGGAGAGTGCACTGGGCTGCTTCCTGGTGTTAGCTCAGAAGAGAAGGTATCTTGGAAGAAGGTGAAGAGTTTTGCATACCCCATTCCCACCAAGGCAGCAGCTGCCTGGAAAACAAATATACCAACCTTTCAAAGGGGTCAGAGCTGTAGTTTTCACTTCTAAAAGAAATTAAAAACAAGCCACTGTTAAGGTAGAAAGCAGTCAGAGGCACTCGCTTTGCCCTCAGATAGTTTTGGGAACAGCCAGCGCTCCTGGCCCAGGGCCTTCCCCAGCCCCGGTGCACTTGCCTCTTGCTGTCCTGACCACAGCCCAGCCCTCACACATGCCTCTGTCTGGTTTGCTGGGAAGTCAGTTGCTGTAAGGTTGAGTCAGGGGCTGGGGAAGGATGTGTCTGATGGTCAGGTTGGATCTCCGAACCACAGAGAGCCACACATCCACCTTGTCTTAGCAGGGAATTGAGGAGCTTCAAGCCTGAGACCCGAAGCCAATAAATACTTCTTTGTAGAACTTTCTTTCTTTGGTCACCAGACTATCCCCTAATTAGACGAAGTCTAGAGGCCTTAAGTATAAAATTGGCTGATACAGCGGATTACACAACGGCAATTTGAATTTGAGTGCCCATGCTATGTTTGAGATGTAAAAGTTTGACTGGCACTTATCTGAGCATTTTAGAAACACTGGGGAGCTAGATTACATGTGCCAAAGGAGCCCAGACCTTGGTATCTGACTTCTCTTGATGCATCAGGCAATAGCAAGCTGCCCACAGGACTGATCTCTGGACAGCCTGAGGCAATGAGTGTCCACTACACCTGCACCTGCTGGGATCCGCCTGTGGGAACGCTGGGATGCCAGATCCTCTCTGCTGACCAGACCACGGAAGGTCCCCATTTCACAACCTTCAAGCTCTCAGAAGAATCCACAGAGCCTTTTCTGCTGACAGCAGATGTCCTGTCTGGCCTGAAGTAGTATTATCCCTAACCTTTTACTTCCCTCTTTAGCTAGGGCCTCTGCAGTTGTTCATCCCAGGTATAGAGACGATGGAGAAGCCTTCCACCATGCATATATACATCAAATCACCACGACGTGTGCTTGAAAGATCTTATAATTTTATTTGTCAGTTATACTTCAATAAAGCTAAAAAAAAGAAAATGACATTAAAGTCTTTTGCATCGAGGTGATGTCATTCTCTGTGCAAAGGTCCTCACGTGTAGAAGGAAAGACAACCTAGATATAACTCAACCTGAACTTAACTAAAACATTGGATCGAAATCAAAGGAATATGCATTTGTGCATTCAATCTCTCAACCTATTCTTTAAAGGCACCTGAGGTATAATAGCCCTCTTAATCTCAGTGGACATTAGTAACCCTGAGTAGCCACTCTGAAAAAGATGCAAGAGGTGCTCTATGCTCAAAGATCAAAGGGGTGATTCAGAGAAGATCTGATGTAAAGTCAGCGTGGCAGAGAAAAGCCAGGAGTGCTGGTGCAATGTTGTCTGTGCGTTTAGCAAAGACAGTCCCTTGGAGTGATTTCTGGGCCCTAGAAACCAGTCCAGAAGCTAAGGAGGGGCTATTTTCATGAATTGTCTCATTCAGGTACCACTGACTTGAATCTTTCTGTACCAATAAGGAGGGTAATTGGAAGAAGGGAGGACAGTCTGAAGAGGGACTTTTGGAGGGATAAAGCAGTTGTAGGCCTTTCAGCCCCAAACCATTAGCAGTGCAAAGGTTAGGTACGTTTGGGGGAGAGTAGCCCATAGAGTGCTGGGAGGGTTGGTTGAGACTCTGCTGGAGGACGGACATAGGGAAAGGTTCCGTTTGGTAGTTTGGATTGTTGGAACTATCAGAGAGAGAAATAGTTTGAAAGCATAAGTTAGTGCAGTGCTCTAGATACTTCAAGGGATTTTCTATAAGGCAAAGATCTGAAAACAACTTCAGCTAATTGTTCTTATCCAGCTACTTTTCCCCCTGAATCTCCAACACATGCTACTTGAAAGAAGATCGGCACTCTTCAGTGTCCACATAGGTAAAGGACTATTCGACAGTCATCCTTGACCTTAGCTGGAACTTATCCTTGGGCTTTTCCAGGTAGCAATATTTCAACTCTTCCAGTTTACTAGAATGTGCTCCTGCCCCTGATTATTTCTCACCATGGTGAGGGGGAATGTAGCCGGAACAGTCTTTGTATTTGCTCTAAGCCCCTCAAGCTGCCCATCCCCTTTGGTTTGGTATTAAGAGGAGATGTAGACATGCGAACACTGTCTTCCATATCCTGTTTGATGTGCTATCGCTGTTGGACCTGGATTCCAGAAGTATGAGCCTTGCTTGAGCTTCCAAAGTGAGTACTAGCCATAGGCTCAAGTCATTGGGTTAACTCTGGGCTAGCAAGAAAATAAACAATCCCTGAAAATCCAAGCGTGTATTTTCCTCAACAAGAGCTTGACTGAAATTTGTGATCTTTTTGCTGATGAGAAACCAGGTAGAGTGGAAAAAAATATTCAAAATAAAGAAAGAATGAAATAAAAGAAAAAAGAAAAAAAGAACCCCTCCCCCAAGCCTCCAAGTCAATATAAAGTGATCTTTTTGCCACTAAAGCCAATGCTTGTAGCTGAATCCAAGTACCAAGGTAAGCACAGGGCTGCTTGCTGTCTGGTTCTGATGGGCAGAGGAGGTTGGTTTCATGTCAGGATGGATACATAAGTCTTCTAGAAAGAGGGTGAGGGATTTTTTTTACATCTTCTGTTATTTAGACACACGTGGCATAGAAATGCTAACTGCTGGATGGCTGGGCCTAATTAACTGTCTTTAATCTTCTGCAGGGAAGAACTGATCATCTCTTCTACTGCATTTTTTTCCTTCTGAATCAGTTTATTTTAGTCCCCCATTCTTTAATAAGTTGGTTTGATGGTCACTGTGAGGTTCACAGGCATTAATCAGCCAACCTTTCCCAGCCAACTGATACCATCAAATCTGACTTAATGCTTAGGAGATAAAAGACAAGGATCAGTGGATGGGAAATGAACAGCCCCCAAGCTCCTAAGTTTGCAGTGTGGGCCCCAGCACACTTGCCTATGGGGGAGCACAGTGAGGGATGCTGGCATGCCCCTAAGTCCTTATTCATCATGGCAGGAGTCCTGCTCAACCAAATAGCAATACAAGGGTGATGAGCAATCTGTTGTATTTGCTAAGGGGAGCAGAAAAACATTTCAAGGTGGCAGAAAATACCAAGGAGGAATGAAATTCTCTTATCAGAGTCTTTCTACTTCATCCATATATTGGGTAGCAAAATATCTTGGAACTTCTCTTTAAGCCAAGTGTTCCCTGTCAGTGGAAATCCACACATTCATGCAAATCTTGCTTGGAATTTGTCACATAAGATGAACATAACTTGGGGGTATTCCCTCAGGAAACAGGTAGCTCTCTATTCTATGGGAGACTAGCCAAGGAGGAGGGAAAAAAAGAACACAGATGAATGAGGGAAATATCCCAGGTGCAAGGTCTGTTTTCTCTATCATACTCCTTAATTGTACAAAAGAGTCCAAGATCTATACTGGAGACCACACGAATCCAAATATTGGAATGTTCTAGATGTCCACAATCTACAACTTCTGGCCCTGACCCAGTGCCCCGCACTCAATGAGAAGGATGAGGGGTTGACAGCATCTCGAAAATCAGAGTAGAAAGTTGGCATAGAGATCCTTTCACCCAAGTTCATAGTTGAGAGCAGAGGGAAGTGAGGCAGCCAGCTTTGTCTCAGCAGGTGGAGCCTGCTCCTGGTCCCATGCGTAGCAGTCAGGTAGTGCTTGTTTGTTCTGGTCGGTACTGTTATTGTTGGCTTTGGAGTGGAACAGTGCTCCCTCCATCAGTTGAGTACACCTTCAGTTAAATACTAACTCTTTAGCAACCATTACCTATTTTAAAAGATTTTATTCCCTCTGAGAATGAAGAGCTAAGGATCAGAATGAGCTTAGTCACTTCTGAAAGCACATCCTGCAGCAGCCTCTGTCTTTGCTCCAGTCTCTCAAATTTCCCTTTCACCATTCACGTTAGCTACTTTTCTAAGGCTCCCTATTTTAGATCTGTGAATACGCCTCACAAGGGGTTCAATAAACATAAGTTGAACCTGAAGGCTTCCATTGACTTCACTTTTTCTTTGTTTCATTGTCCTGTCTGTAGTTCATCACCACGGCACTCTGCATCACTAAGGTGAATGATGCAGCCCTGAATCTTTTCATGATAAAAATATTTTTCTCATCTGTCAAACAGCTTTCCATGTAATTCATTTTCTTCCATCTCCTCCTCTACTTTTCAAGTCTGCCATCCTCTGATTATTGTTTGCAAAGCCAGAGGTGAATGGATAATCACAATGGGTGTAGGGTGAGGTGGGATGAGAAAGGTCAGGGGATTAGGGTAGAAGGTGGACAAAGCTATTCCCCTCATTGTCTTCTCAGCTGCCTTCTTGCTGGGCTGTCCTGTGGTCAACACTGTCCTTAGGAGGAGAAAAGCAGCACAGGCAGCATGTACCTTATTCTACCACTCAGTCCAGGCCCACTTCTGCCCAAACGCTTAGTCAAGGTCTTAGTGAATCATTCACGTTAGGCTGGTGGACCTTGAGAAAAATCTGAAGAGCTGTGCAAATAGAGGTGAAAGGTGCAGAAATCACACATAGGGAAGGGCTGGGGAGAAGGGTTTGAGAAATGAGTTAATGAACCCCCTGACATTACACTAAGGGAAGGCCTTATCTTTCAGCTTGCATCTGGAAATTGGACTTTAATGATTCAAAATGCACCAAACAGTTTTCAAAGCCCTTTTAGTATGCATTCTCAGTTGAATGGTGGAACAACTCTAAGGGAGATGAGACAGATCAATTTCCTTTTATAGAAGAGGAAATTGAGTCTAAATAAGGTTTAGTGACTTGCCCAAGAGCACAGAACTACCAAATGTCAGGCTCTGAACTAGAACTCAGTTGCAGCCCACTCCATCACTGCTCCATGCATGCTGCACCATGCCTACCTTCCTCCCTTGGAGAATCTCATTGTGAACCAGTTGATGCATTTTAGGGAATATTTGAATCTTCATGCACATACTGTTTGCTTCTGTTGCTGAGGGCCATCAATAGGACTCTTGTTATAAAAAGTGTTCAATGGGTTGGAGTTGTCTTCCTATTGGTTCAGACTCACTCTCTCAACATTTTGCCTTCACACAGGTCTCTGGGCTCTGCAGTATTAATGATGTTTCTTTTCCTTTCCCCTCCCAGTCCTTCTGGGGAAGTGTGGGCAAGGATGAGCAGAGAAAACAGAGCTATCCTTGGAGTTTCGCCAGCTCTCAGGAACCTCCTTGTCTTCCACTGCCATCCTCTAAGCAACTTTATAGATGAGATCTTTGGATAAGGCATAGTGGGGGGAAAGGGAGGTGGGAATGGGGGATCTGAGAGAAAGGGGAGGGGAGAGAAACTATAAAGCAAGGGGGATACTGACCTTGCAACAAAGTTGAGCTTGTAGGCTCATTTAGTTCTAAATCGGGTGAGGGACATACAGGAGAAAAAAATGAAAACAAACACATATATTATATACAGTAGCTATATATTTGTCATATATAGTTTGTATACTGCCTTTCACAAACATTTCCAGAGGAATGGATAACACAACAACTAAAGGTGGTAGGACAAGATGCAGCATGAGAAGCTCTAAAGCGCTTTATGTTCCATACTTGGCTGCGACAGTTGGGAAGTGAGGGAGCTGGCCACTTGCACATTTTCCAGTGCAGATGGATTTACTCTTAGCTTGTGCTGAGTTGGGATACTGGTTTGGTAACAAAGGACAAGAGTCCCTTTCCAGATGAGATTTTTGTCCCACATCGTCACCCCCATTGTTTCACTTTGGGAGACCAAGTTTAGGAATTTCTGATCCCATGGCACCACGGCAGGAACAAGGTCCCCCCAGGAATCACAGTGACGCAGGACTATGGGAACAGAACTCTCTGCAGCCTCATGGATCCGCTGTGCAGGACCCTGTTGGCTCACGATTGGAAGGAGCACCCTGCCCTCTTTGGCTTAAGCACCCTCAGAGATGTAACCACGATGGGAGCCCCCAGTGCCAGCATTCCTCACTTGTCAACGTTCAGGTCATGTGCAGAGGCTGTGCAGTTTATGTGCAAGTTAGTGGCAAAATGATGATAATTTAGCTGGCTTTCTGTGACACTATGAAATTCATCACACAGGTCGTATGTTCGCATAAAGTAAATGCTGCTTTCCAGACTCGCATGGCTGCTTGATGTCTCTGAGCTGAAGGGTCTTCTGATAATGGGAAACGACATGAGAAACTCCCTCCTAAGTCTATATTTGTCAAACAGCCTTATTGCCTGGGGGAGTGGGGGCTCAATAATAAGTCTAGAGGCTGCAATGTCTGGACTAGCCACAGTGAGAGCCCATGGAGTGGAAACGCCCACCTTGCACATTAATAGGGTTTCACTAGTTCCATGGAACCATGTGACCCATGAGGCATTTCTGTGATGGGCTCCTCAGAAATAGTCTTTCAACTGAGGCTAAAAAATTGGTTTCTGTTTGATTAAATTTCGAAAATGCTCCAATCTTTTTCTCCCTCTTAGAGATTTAGCATATAAAGGGTCTGAGAATTCCCTCATTAAAGAACATCCCCACAAGTACCCCATTCATCTTAGTTTGACTTGGTCATTGTAAACTTATTTGAATATATACTATCACTTTTGAATGTATTTTTTTAGAGAACCCTGAACTCCAGAAAGCTGGCAATTGCAAGACCCCCCCAAATGATGCAGGGTGAATGCTGACAGACCAATGGGGGCGATTAATTGCCATACATAGGTCTGCACAAAAGAGCAGATTTATGACACATGCTTAACCTCATTCCTTGTCACAAATGCCAGCTATTTCACTCTTAAAGTTTGCTTTTTCTCCCTATTCTCGTCTTAAGATAGCTTAAGGGGAAGGGGCCAGGGAATTAGACAGTAATGATAAAGCCAATTGCAAAATCATTTCTTGCATCCAAATCAGAAGATTGAGGAGGTCAAAGGTGGAGGAAGACCTTTTACAGGAATGAGGACTGCTGTGGGTGGAGGGGCGGACTTGGGAGGGAAAACTAGGGAGAGCCTGAGACATGCAAGCCAAGGGAAGGAGGGGTCCATTCCTTTCTAATCCTGGCCCTTCTGTTCATACAAACAGACACCTGCCCAGAAGCCAAAAAGGCCTGACAAATGCGAGGGGCAATTATGACCATCCCTGCATGAGCGATGTCAGACAGATCGATCACTCAATCACAGCTCTGCCCATTCTGAGCTCGGGGTCAAGGGCAGACTTCCCCTTCCCAGCCCTCTTGGGTAAAGCTGGGCTTTATGTGCTGGATGGAAGGGGGATAGAATGTGACTTAGAAGCAGAGATGGGACAATGGTGCAGCACAGGCAGGTTATTCACAGCAGGCTGGATACGCTGTGCCATGGGAGGGATGTGGCAGGGCCAGGGGGAGAGGGTGGGTACTTGAAGCTATGGGGTTATCTGGGAGTTCTCAGAATAAAAGGATTTTTGTTCTTGTCAATTATCTGCTAACTTCCTCACCGTTCCCTTCCCACCACATTCAAGTGTGCTTGTTAATAGGGAACACTGGGGGAACAGAGTGGAAAAATTCCAAGCTAACTGAACTAGTTGGGGTAGGGAGGGTTTTGCCCCCAAAGCAACCAGAAATTAACCCTGAAGCCATAGGGAGAATCTGCATCTATCAAGGGACAGAAGCCACCACTGGATACCCAGAGTCCTGCCTGGTGACATAGACATGCATCCAGACTCACTTCTGTGTGTGTTCTTCCCACAGAAGTTCCAGACATACAGGGTTTTCAAGGAAACTTGTTTATTTGCTTCCTTTCCTTGCTTCTGGCACCAATACAGTTGCCAGATATGTAATGAAGACATAGCAATTTGCCTTGTACACATTAACCCTTCAATAAATAGTTGTTTAATGAATTAATGCATGAATGACCATGTGATTTCTGTCAGTATGGTGGCTTGGTTGGATAAATATATCTTAATCCAGCCAGACAACACGCTTTGATGCAAATGGAGAACTAAGGACATCCCCATTCTCTATGTTAATTCTCTCTCTGGAGCTAATATTACTCAAGATCCCCAGGCCCATGCTTCTACTTTCATAAATATAATTCAGTTTATTCTATGTCCCAATGGCCAGAAATGGTTTCAGAAATGGTAACATTTTATACTAATCCAATTAACAAAGTATTGAAATAGTAAAAGTTCCTCTCTAGGCTATTTACTATTATACCCCATTATAATCCCCATAGTTAGTTTAGGAGATATCACTGAGGAGCAAACATTAAATGTCACTCCAGCATCCCAAAGCTGGAGTCTCAGGATTTTTCCCATTACAGAATGAAACATGAACCTTTCTTTTCCTACTCCCAGTATCTACATTCATACGTGTACTAGTTCTCCCTCTCCTCTTGCTTCCTCTTCTCACTCACCCCTGCCTGCCTAATTCCCAGCGCCCTTTGACTTGCCCCTCTGGGACTTCCTTCCCAATTCCTCCTCTTCCTTATGAGCCCTCCCCTCTTCTACTACCCAGCTCAGGGCTCAGTCTTACCAAATAGTGTGATGCTGGCATTGGTGTGACCCAACTTGTTGGAGGCCACACAAGTGTAGTTCCCATAGTCATGTTCAGAGACATTGAAGAAGATGAGTTTTGAGAGGAAAGGTCTGTTTTCCACTTTGACCCCCTTCTTTCCTTCAACCAGTCTGAGACAAAAAAGGAGAAAAAAGGAGATGGTTATATTTTTCTCATGAGAAGAAGACAGACTCTGGAATTAATGATCTTCTCATTGCCCCTGCTCTGACATCATTATAACCACTATTTTTGCCACTAAAGTAGACAAGAAGCACACACACTATGCTCCATATAATTGTATTTCTCTGTTTTTATCTATGTGCCTGGAGACACTCGTGGTACTACACAGATATTCATCTCCCTATACAGATATTTAAGTTCTCTGAAGGCAGGTACCTTCAACAAATATGATGCACCACCTGTGTGACATTCAGAACAATATCATTGACACAGTAGGTGCTCAAAAGTGTGGACTTAATTGATGTTGATGATGATGATAATGAAGATGATGATGGTGACGATGATGACAACCGCGAAAATGAAAAGCTGGATCTTCAAAGAGAAGAACAACCTGAGGGATTTGAAAAACAATGTTTTTCAAGCACCTGAGTAATGCAGTTTTTTCCTTAAAATTGAGGCATTCTGTAAATAATACCTTATTTTTGGCTGTGAATAGGATAAAAAAGTGAGGGGTCATTTTTATGTCAGGGACCCTGACGGACTTGGGAGAGGTGATCTGCCCAGAATATCATAGCAACTCAGTCTGGGAAGGATTTATAGATGCTTAAGAATATGACCCTATAGAGCCAGGACAGTCTCCCTGAGCAACCCATTATGGCAGTCCAGTAGGCCACAAGGGTGCATATTGGTGGTAGGGGCCACTAAAGAAATGAGACAGACAATTATTGGGGAAAACAGTTAGATATACTTATTAGAACCATGGATACTATTACTGGGCAGTTGGAGAGGGTAAGGAGAAAGCTACTTTAGGCGTTGGTAGGGCCGTATCCTCCATCACAGAAGGTTGTTAGTAGCAATTCCTATGAAAATTGCATATCTACATGGAAATTATGAGACCAACTCTCTTCCTTTTAAAAACCCTGAAATGTCCTATTTCAGAGAATGGGCTTTAAGCCAAACTTTTACTTTCCCTGAAATAATTTGCCTTCCTTGCCCAGAAGTTGAGTCCATGCTACGGAAAAATAAATACTAGTGGTGGAAAAAAATCCTTCTGAATGGAGGATCTCAGGGAACGTGGTCACAAACCTAAGCTGTTTATGGCCTGGCTGGAGTAGCATGTGTAGACAGTAAACAGTGTCAAGGTGGACACATATTAGAACAGGCTCGGACACAAACTGGGGTAAATGGCTGGTACCGGAGTCATCAAACCAAGAAAGACAGTATTCAAGGCAGAAATAGAAAGCAAAGCCCAGTAAGACAATGATGAGAACATTTTTTTTGTTAACTATAAAATGTTATTTAATATATTCCTATGGAGTTAGATATAGAGAACTCCTGCCTATCCCTGGGTCACTGTATGTTTTTGGCATAGAGGTCAGCTGATTTGTCGTTATCTAAAGGTGTTGTCTTGGTAGGAATACAGAATGATTCCCTCTATGGCCAAAACTTACTGTGACCGGTGGTCAGAAGAGAAAGCCAGGTTGTGGCTTTAGTTCTCACCAATGTCTGTCTCCAGGGAAGTCAGAAGGTTGGTCGGAGGGACTTGTCTTGTTTTTTATTACATAGATTTTCCTCTGGTAGCCTTTCTCTCTCATAAGCTAGGGGCAGTGAACTGGCCTGTGTCCATGGACTTCATTAAAATGTGAGCACTGTCTGAATGGAATGAGGCCTCTGGCTGGGCAGCCAGACACCACTGTTCTATTTCCAGCTTGTTATGTAGATATTGGTCCTCTAGGGGGTGCCGTCCCAAGAAGTCTCTACAACCCACCCACCAGGAGGCTTCTGTGAGTTCCTCAAGCCTATTGATCCCATTTGCCATTTTGACACCATTCTCGGGCTGGGGAGGAAGCCTTCACATCAGAACCAATCTGTGAATGAGATTTCAGTTCTGCACTGGGGAAAAACACTTACTTGAAGCAGGTTCCTGCTTGACAGCTCTGAAATGTCTTTAGCTAAAAGCAGTGTAGAGTGGCCAGCTGCACTTTGCAGCTTCTAGGATGAAATACTTGCCTTTTCTCCGTGTGGTCACACATTTCCCCATCCCACACTGCTACCAGGCTTTAGTTTCTTAATGAACCTGTAGGTTTTTCACTGGATCATGTCCCCATGGATGGGTGGCTCTTATTAAATTCAGCATTCCATTTCCTCTCCCTACGACCGATGATGCACACAGTGGCACGCAATTGAGTGGCGCTAGTACGCAGTCAAAAGAGACCTCTACCCTAAATTTTAAGAAAATTGCCTGCCCCCATCACATAGACTCCTTTGATTTGCCTCAGAAATCTGCTTATCTCACCGGGAATGTGAGCTGGGTTAGAGCTGATCTTCCCCCAGGACACAAGCAATATGCCCTCTGAGACCTGCCTGGAGGAGGTTGCCTGCCAGCCTTGGTGGCACAAGAAGGACTGGTAGCAACAAGGACCTGAGAGGCAGAAATGCTCTTGTTGAGCTGGGTGCCAGGAGGACAGACCACTCCATTCAATGGAGAACACTGGAAATAAATAAATGAGCAGCAAATGGAAAAGCAACCAGAATCAATTAAAAGGGAGAAAGGAGCTGCCGGAAGAAGAACCCAGACAAGGGAGGAATCAAAGCTGCCTGAGCCGGGGGCCTCTGAAAAGCCTCCCTGGCGGTGCTTTCTGGCGGTGGCCTGGGTCAATAATGGCAAAGGCTGCAGCCCCCCTAAGATAGCAGCCGCGCAGAGCAAGCTCTCTTCCTGTTCCTCAACATTGGCCATTTTTGCCCACGGCCTTCTCTACTTTCCTCCACATATTTTAAGATCTTGCTTTCCCCTACATTTTGCTTGTATTTTTCTTCCATAAATAATTAAATACAATACAGCTGATTAATTTTTATGAAGACCTGAACAGTTGAAGGTTCAGGAACTGACCCTGCAGCTCAATAGTTCTTTTGTTGTTGTTGTTGTTTCTGATAAGGCACTTCATGCCTCAGTTTTTCTCTTAGCACAATGAGAAGGTAGGGAGGGAGATTGAAGCAGGATTTCTAAGAAAAATAAACATGTTTATTTATTGGAGAAACACCACTCCCTTCTGCTTGATTCTGAATTCTTGGAAAAAGGGGGAAAGCCAGCTATTTCTTCTTATCTCTTTATGAGTTTGATTTTCTTCTTTTTGCTTCAGTTCTTTCATCTATAAAATGGGCTAGATGAATACAATACACCTAAGAAGCTGGCAGAATTTGTACTTAAATGTGAAAAAAAGCACTGCTTCTCATTTGGAAGGATTATGATAAGACACAATGAATGACTAAGTGAGTTGGTTCCAAACAAAATTCAGTGATTGATCCAGAGACTGGAAAGCTTTTGGTATCTGAATGACCTCATAAGGAAAGTAACCCAAGGCACCTTAAAGATGTTCTAAGTCGTGTGGCAACAGTTGGATGGCTCCTGGCCTGGAACTGCTTACAGGGCTCTCCTTCTCAGTTACCCTCTTTGTTGTTTTCCTTTCCCAGCTTCTCAGCCTCCATAACTCCTTCCTCTCTCTCTACCCCACACAGCCTGTCAGATTTTTTTGCATCACCCTCTCCTCATTTTTATGAAAGTGCTCTGAACATGGACAGCTCTTGTACATTTATTTGTTGTTCATCCACCTTAAAATAGCTCTTTGATAACAGTAATTGTCATGCTCCCTGGCTGTACTGAGCTGCTGAACCCTGTGCTAACATGCCATTTGATGACTCCTCGTAATGACAATCCTCCGTGAATCACAACAAATATCCCGATAATGGCTGCAACAATGGGAGGGAAGGGCATAGTCGCCTCTCTTTTCTCCTACAGTGAAAGAACAACTTGGGCACAAAGGGAGGGCTAAATCGGGTCACGGGCTCTTTTGTACACCAGTACTGATGGAGTCTGGAACCGCACTGGAGACCTGCTAGCGACAGCTAACTTGTTGGCCACTCCCAGCGCCCGTGAACATTCCTAACACCTTAATGCAGGCCTCGGAATGTGTTAAATATAGCTTCAGGCAGAACATATTATTTTCTTGGCCTTTAAAACATTCACTTCAATGCTCCTGGTGGCCTTTCCTTTGAGCTTTTACTTTCCAAAAAAATGTTTTCTTTCAGGTTTATTGGTTGGCGAGTGATAATTCTGCATGGCAACATTAAAAACATGGCTGAAATTCATTTATATTAAGAAAAGACTTGTTTGCATATTGTTTCCCTCTTATAGGTAGGAGGAATTCAGAAGAAGATTTTATAGGGATTCATTTCCAATCAACTGGATTCAGAAACCTGAAAAGCTTTCCTCTTCTTGGGGAGCTGAGGAGTAGGGAGGGAGTCTTTACCTTTTGTCATCCTTGTACCATTGGAATTCTGCCGAGGGAACCGCTGAGGCTTCACATTGCAGTGTCCCCTTTTGTCCCACGGGAACACCTGTACCCTTAGCTTCTGAGATGTACGGTGGATCTGCAGAGAGAAGACATCCATAGCATTTTAAAATGCATTCCGAAATGAGGCAGGCTGACTCAGTCACTGATTTTGTTCTTCACTCCCTGCTCTGCCTCTGCTTACTTGAGCTGATGAAATGCTATACAACCATTCAGTGTTGTTCTAAGGAAAAGCTGGGTCTCCCTAGCATGCAGTGCTTCTGTTCCCCTCCATACAGAAGTGGAATGACCAGGTATTCAGGCATATTTCCTGTTTAAACTTTTTAACTTTCATAGGATAATGCCAACCCATCAACCCTATACTCCATGGGTTGACAGTCAGACGCTTTAATCAGCCTTACAGAATTTCTGCACACCAGGTTCTTGCCAGAGTATATAGCCTCGAACTATTCAATTCCCATCAAAAGCTCAGTTGCAAGAAATAATATTCATGGAGAATTGCCTGAAGGATATACAGATCAGTCATTCCTCTAGGTTCCAAAATGGATTCCTGAATCAAGTCAGACCAAACGAGACCTAAATACTTGGCCAGCATTCATTTGAAGTCTTTACCTAACTACCCTTGACAATTCTAACAGTTTGCATTAAAGTGCATTATGAAAAATAGCCATCATAATCTTGCCATTCTATTTATGGCAGAAATATCATATTGATTTTGTTGACCATATCTCAAAGAGCTCTATTTGTGGAGATCCTAAAGAGAAATTTTTCTTAGGTCTCAGTACCAGGAAAAGCAGTGTTTCTCCCAAGCAACTAGTCTGCTTTTATCTATGGACATAAACCTTAAAGCAGATGATATGTCTCCTCTTTTCTTTAGCAACTCAAAGCCAAACTCTGGACCCACATCTAACCACCTTGTGGTATATATTTCACACACTGATTTATCCCTAGCTTTCACTTATTTTCCTAAATATGTTTTGTCTTTGCTTACCTTTCCTTCTTTTTTAGGTAAATCTTTATTAACTGTAAGTCATCGTAAGTCCCTTTTTATAAAATTCGTCATAGGTACAAAAAATGGTAGTATTATTATATCTAATTTCCTTGCTTCTTAAAGTGCTTTGTATTAATTGGGTTCAAATTGTAACAGAAACCAAAATTTTGAAGGAAAGAATGAGTAACAAAATACACAATATTCCTCCTCTACCTCCACCCCACCCAAATTTTGAAGGAGAAAGGCTTCTTGTCTGTTGGTTTATTTCTTGGGTTCTATTCAGTCGTTAGGACTTCCTGGAATGGACACAGCAGAGAAAACTTTCAAAATGTCAGAGAGAACTGAGTCAATGTACATAATGAGGAATCAAGAGGGGAAAGAGTGAGAGAAAGGTGAGAAAGTTGAGTAGAATCAATGTCAGAGACAATTTGGATGGTGATAAAGAAGGAGAGGTCTAGTGACCTCCAAACTTTTGGATTCTGTACCTCTATTAGTCAAAATCAAGTTTCAAGATACACCCTCTAATATGTGTATGTTTATCTATTTATATTTAAATTATGAATGTATACAATGTATATCAACATATATAATTGTAAAAGGATGAGATAAAATAAATATACTATAAATAGGAATTGTAATATTTCCTTCATACACCTGGTTGTTTTGCTCCCCATTATGGAGATGGCTGTCTAGAGAGTGAGAAGCTTGGGGACATTATGAGTAAAGTATGGGAAAAACTGGGGTTCAAAGACAAGTTCATATAAATTATGCAATGAAGGCCATTTAATGATCTTCCAGGAATGTAAGTCAAGTTTGGGATTATATTAAATTACTTTTAGCTACAATTTTTTTTTTTTAACTACAGAGTGGAATTGTTGCTCTTGAAAGCAGAGAATGGACAATGTTCCTGCATTATTTCCAGTCCTGGGTCAGCAGTTAGCTCTGCCAACCAGCTCTTGGTTGTGGCCAGTCTCATACATATGCAGGGTGGGGTGCGTGGGGCCACTTACAGTTCACGGTGACCTTCACTCTCCGTACCACTGGTGCAGCCACATCATTGGAGGCGCTACACTCATAGTCCCCCGATTGCTCCCGCGTGATGCCCTGGATTTCCAAGTATTCATCTTCACTCACAAAGCCCACAGCTGCAGGAGAAGGTGTGGTGAAATAGGAGAAAAAACACCAAAGGTATATCCTTAGAAAATGAAGTATAAAATGGTTATTTCTGCAGAGAATAGTGCCACTTCTAAGTTCAGATTCTTAGGAACTATGCTGATTCTTCCTCCCCCTGCTCTTCTACTGCTTCCATCACCAGCTTTTCCTTAGTTCCCTAGCGGACCAGCTGAAATGTTTGTGTTCCTACCTGGACTAAGCACAGTGCCTAGAGAATTACTGTTCTCGATAAGTGATTAATAATCTTGACATTTACACTGCCTGAATCTTACCAAGCCGTCGGGCTCCAGGGTCTGACTTAGGTGCCTCAGGAGACTATTAACTCTTTACGATCTCAAGACACCATTTAGACAGAACCTTGAAGTGTAGAGTTGATGGCTGCATCCCAGACCACGGATCAATTAAAAATACCACACTAGCAGTTACACACACACACACACACACAGGAGCCACAAGAGGCAAGGGAAACACTGATAAAATAAATTTAAATTTCTGTTTTTAGATTTAGACACTCAGTTAGATAAGAAGAAATCAATTTTCTAACTTCAAAATGCTAGAGCTCTTGGGTACAAGACAGATAACAACAGAGAGTCCACACCCTAACCACAAACACAGCAGAAAATAAAGAGCAAGAAGACATAGCTGCAAATCTTGCTCTGTCAGTTTACCATCTGGAGACTCAGTTTCTCTACTGAAAACTTATGAATCATAACAGCTTTCTACCTACTGGACTTCCTCCCTGAGGCCTGGCCATGCGCATCCAAGTCTGGAAAGACCGTGACATTAGAGCCTAGGCGGATTTCGCGGACTGCGCCCATGGGCACCCCGAGCTTCAGCCTCCTTGTGGAGAGATGATGGGGAGCAAAAGTAATTGCTTACCTCCCAGGATTATACTGCCTCCTCTGCGAAGTGAAGACAATTAGCCTGATGTTACATTTTATCATGTAAACTGGGATACTTTTAAGAGTAAAAGAGGGTGCTATTAATAGTTACTATGGGACAACAGGCGTAAATTGAGACTGTCCTTGGCAACTGAGAGACATTTTCACAGGCATAATATACATACAATCCTCCCACCTCACAGGGTTGTTTGGAGGAACATGAAAAATATATACATGCAAGCACTTTGAAAACGCTCATGTGCTGCACACATGTTGCTTTAGAGAGTAAACCTGTAATCTGTCTGGAGGCATAGACTCAGGTCAAGTGGAGCTTTACTAACATGAGTGGTCCCACGTGAGTGCAAAGGGAAGAAAGGAGCATTTCTCTCCAGATAACAAAACCCCTCCATAACATCACATGTATCTGCTGATCCAATGCATGAAAATGACAACAGTAAGAAAGTAACATAATACAAAGAATGATATATGTGCTTGTAAGTTATGGCTGTATTTGTACCGTGACATTGTTAAGTAACCATTTTTGTCAAGATAACAACAGTAGCAATAACAATGACAACAAAAACAGAACAACTATCTTGCAAAGAAGGGCCACTACCTGCCCAACTCTGCTGCCAATGCTTGTTCATGATAAGTCTGTGCCACCATCTAACAATAAGCCTGATCTGAGCATTTCCTTACGTATCTTCACGCCATACAGACCCCACAGTATATATGTGCAGAAACTCTCTTACCTCTACTACCTACAGAAGAGCGAAAGGACAGCCTGTATGTATTATGGCGAGCAAGTGAGAGTTTATTCAATTCACAGGAAAAAACAGGAACATGTTAATAAGTAGAAAACAGAGCCCCAAATCCAGGATATGGAGAGGACAATCAACATTAACCCGTAAAGAGTCACAGTCCCAACCCCTAAGAAACTTCTAATTGTCACAGTAGCCTTTACTATTACCATTTTCTAAACATCTTTAGGGGTAAAATTGCTAACCTTGATTTGAGGAGGTAACGAGGCGAAAAGGTTTAAATGAAGAATTTGTGATTCCTTTTATGTTGTCGTTGTTTATTTGCTACCAACCTCCAGCCTACATTTGTCAGGCCTTTCCCAGCTAGAATGCTATAATTACTGTGCAGAGCATCTCGGAGACCAGTGTCACACTTAATATTCCCATTAATTTTAAATGGTAGTCCTTGGTACATATGTGTGGCAATTGGTGTCATATTTTAATTAGGCTTGCCCTACACCATCTGAAATTAATAATAGCTTGAATTACCAGTGTAATTTATAAATTAACAGTGCTGTAGCATTAGGAAATAAATTAGCTCTGGACAGCTGTTTCTGGATTGAGCCCCAGTGTCGGAGCAGTGACTGGTAGGACCTCAGATCTCCCGGGAGGCTGGGTACTACACCATTAAAGCAGGGAAACAAAAAGACATGGGGTTCTGGGTCTCTTGTTCTTCTCTCCAACTAGAGACCATGCATCTGTTTTAATTTTACCATCCAAACATGTTTCTGTGTGACCACAGTAAGATTTCCAGGAACCAAGCTTGGATGAGCTTGTTACATGGACATCTAAATGGAGAAGCAAGTTGGGGGATTACAGTCATTGACTGAAATGCAAGTACACAAATATTAGGGTAATCACAATCAAGAACTCATCAAGTTTTCTGTGGGGCCATGTGTATTAGTACATGTATAATTTTATATATTAATATCAGGGAATCTTATGTAGGGAAGGAAGTTGGCTGGCTTAAGATTTGGGGAAGGCATATGTTCTCCACTGATCCAGAGGGAGGAATTTACCCTTAAGTCATTCTGCAAAAATCAATGAGGCCTAATTTTACTATCATGTGTTCCCAAGACCAAATGTACAATTATAGAAAAACCACAATAATTCCATTGCTAACCAATTATTATATGTATACTTTCTGATTAAATTGGATAAGTCATATCAGAAGTAATTTGCACATAGGGAAATGCTTTATACATTTTAGCTTTCATTGTCAATATTTTCACCTTTCTTCTCACATACTTTTTTCTCTAACAGAAGCAGACAGGGCAAAACCAGAGAGACAAACGATCAGTATACACATAACAAATTAAATTTTGAACCACCAGAAATGAGATTCATATAGGTGCTCTAAAAACAAACAAATATACAAAACCCCAAAACCCACTAAACTGAAATCTGAATTGATAGAGTAAATGATTCAAGGAAAGTTTTCCTCTAACAGCATTTGTACTCTGGCTATGAAATGATCAATGCTTTATCACTCGCATGAAAGACTTGCAAAGAAGATTGGAGGGGAAAAAAAAGAACAGACCAACAGAGCAGACTTTTTAAAGTGCTAAAGGAAATTCTTGGTTAAGAGATACCAGCAGGAAAGAGGTGAATAACTTGATAAATCCCTATGAAAATAAAGTCTTCATGGTCAATAGCTTCTCAATTATAAGTCTGTCTTTTCTAAAGAAAATGCATCCTTGGGTGGAAATGACACACTCATCTTCCTAACATATCTCTGTCATCATGTCACACCTCTTCAGATACTAAAAATGGCTCCCGATTTTCTGTAACATCAAACATAAACTCCACTGCCTTATCAAAGCCCTTCATAAAGTGGCCCCAATGCACTCATCCAGGTTTACCTCGCATTAGCGCCATGAGGAAGGCAACAGATCATCATGGTAAATACCAAGAATTTGGGATCAGACACATCCAGTCTTCTACCCTCATATTTCTTGATGTGTCAAGTTGTCTAACTCCTCCGCACCACCATTTCTTCACCTCTACAACTCAGTTAGAATAATAGTACCTACCTCTAGGGTTGCTTCGAGGATGGAATGCAGCTGGAACAGTGAAAGGCACGTGATAAGTTTTTATAGGTGTTAGCCACTGTAATTATCATTATCATCACCACCACCACTACTACAATTCTGAAGGGAGACCACACTGTTTTTCATCTTGGACAAACAGAATTATTCCTTTTTCATAGATTGCTTCCATCACTTAGAAAGCTATGTTTTTTCTGTCATCCTAAGCAAATAGCACTTAGCTTTCAAATTCTAATCCTTCCATGAAAACTACCTGTTATGGGTTGAATTGTGTCCCCACAAAATGGTATGTTGAAGCCCTAACCACGAGCACCTCGGAATGTGACCTTATTTGGAAATACGGTCTTTACAAAGGTAATCAAATTAAAATGAGGTATTAGGGTGAACTAGGTATTAGGCCCTAATTCAACATGACTGATGTCCTTATAAAAAGGAGAAATTTGGGCACAGACTGACATGTGCAGAGGGACGATGAAGTGAAGATGCACAGAGAGAAGATGGCCATGTGACTGCAGGGATGCCTCTACAAGCCAGGGAAAGCCAAGGATTGCTGGCAAACACCAGAAGCTAGAAGAGGCAAAGTAAGATTCTCCTCTGTAGTAGTCAGGAAGAACATGGACCAGCTGACACTTTGATTTTGCACTTCTAGCTTTCAGAACTGTGAGACAAGGCATTTCTGTT
The DNA here is from genome assembly GCA_031878705.1 of Tapirus indicus. NCBI lineage: Eukaryota > Metazoa > Chordata > Mammalia > Perissodactyla > Tapiridae > Tapirus > Tapirus indicus. Next base: position 81,161,989 of record CM062924.1, on the reverse strand, counting down.
GTTTAAGCCATCTAGGTATTGGTACTTCTTATGGCAGCCCTTGGGAACTAATACACTCTCATCTACCTCCTAACTTTCACTGCCTGTGGCTGTCCTGCACTCTTGTTGCACACACAGTTCATCTAGTTTTTTAAATCATAAAAGAATTAAACTAAAGAGCTTAAAGGGACATTAATGGTTATACAATTCTATAGTTGCTATGCTAGGACATAGTCTGACTTCAGTAGAATTCCCTAGAATAGTTGTTTAAATATAGATTTCTAGATCCCACCCATACCTACTGAATCAGAATCTCCTGGGACGAAGAGTTTTAATAATTTTACTAGGAAATTCTCATGTACAGCCATGTTTGGAAATTAGTGATTTTGTTCAATCCCGGTATTTTTAATATGGGAAATGAAGTTTGAGGAGTCCGTGTCTGGTTACTGACAAAGCATGCCAGGTCTCTTGATGTCCAATCCACAGCTCCTGCAACTATAAAAGCATTTTCTAATGGTTGTTTTATGCTATATGCACTGTCTTATTTTCCAGTGCAACTGAAACTCTGTGACGGCAGGGACCGAGTCCTGGACATCTCTGGCTGTCAAAGCACCTAGGGAAGTAGTTTACATAATCTGAAATTTGTCGACTTCTTATTAATAAACTGATTGACTGATAGACTCAGAACTACAAGCTGAGTTCAATTAAAAAAAAAAACCAGGGACTCCATGTAGCTCACCTAATCCTCATGTGTCTCTATTCCCAAGACAGCATCACTCTGGTAATTGTTCTTAGCATAATATTTGTATTTCCTCACTTTAAAAAATATCACTATTAGTGTTCTAACACAACAGATGTTGTGTTTCTAAAAGGTTTATTGAGTGTTTAGTATAATTTATATCTAGTCTTGGGGCCAGTTATTCCCTCAGGGAACGCATCCTTAATTTAAAAACGTAGATCAATAAGAAAGTATGATTTATCTAACAGAATTTGTTTTACAGTCAACTTTTCAGGAACACAGCTATTTCATTAAGTGGAATCCGACAACCCAAGCAGTGAAATGAAGCAAGTTGGAAACGTGATCACACTTGCCCCCAAATCCCCAAAGGAGCTTCGCATTGTCCAAAGGGCTGAGCTTAGCAGTTTACAGGAATCACAGGACAAAAACCGCCCTGTGCAAGCAATATCCCTTGGGAAAAGAAAACCCCAAGTTTCTGAGTTCATAGATTGGGCATTAAAAAAACCTTTATAACTGAAAGTAATAATAGCGACAATTATCATTTTTATCACATGCAAGAATAAGCTTGTCAGGAGAACAGCTCTAGCTATTGGAGAGGAGAGGACACAGCTGTCTCCTTGCTTAATATTTTTATGGCATATATACCAGCTGAGATAAAAATCATTGGACCTCAGAAATCAAAAATATATATAGAACATCGAATCCCAGAATTTGAGAGTTGGAAGGCATTATTTTTAAAATTTAGTTCCAATACTGTGACTAGTCTAGTACTGGACTAGGACTCTTGCCATTCACTGCTCTCTCCCTCTTGGTTTGTGTCAGAATGTTCCTGTTAAACTCAGACTGGGCTTCAGGGACAGCTGTCTACAGGACAGGTCAGCTGGTGTCCCTCCAGGCGCCTTTATCATGAACTGACCAGCATGGGAGGCTTTGTGTTTTTGATGGAGGAAGATGTGGTTTTGTTCAGATGCTGGGAGTCCAATGGACAAGAACAATGTGATAGAGGTGTGGTCACTGCTCCTCAACACCAACCCCTGCCAGCCAGAGAGACTGGTTGTGAGGTCTGATGGAGACAGTGGTTAGGGCCAGAAACTACAGAAGATGTGTTCACGATAGACGTTAGAGGCGGGCGGTGTTGCTGTGAGATCCAGTGTCAACACCTGCCAATGGATTGGGGAAGACCTTCCTCATCCCCCGCCAGCTGACAACTCAGTGCAGCCTGGATCTGTGAGCGCACAGCCGACAACCATTCAGAACAGAGCTCATTCTCACTATGCCAGCAGAGGCAGAGGTGAGGGGCCTCATCGAGGGGGGCAAAGAGAAAAATGTGAGAAGACTTGTATTTGAGCACATGGTAGGGACTCCAAGAACTAACCAGAGGAAACTCCGAGGTAAAGTTGAGGGTTTGCAGACATGTGGGTGGGTCCTAAGAGCCATATTAACATGGCATTGATGCAATCCTTGTGCTGCTAGATCAGGCTGGGAACACGTGGGCTACACACAAAATCCAGACAGCAGTATCTGCTGTAACAGGGTGAGGCTACCAATGTTTAAAAGCATTTCCAAACATGATGTCAGTTTTGAATTATCTACATAGAATAGCTTCTGAGGGCCTGATACCAGGCTGGAGCAAAATGGCTGAAGAGTTGATTGTGGCAATCAGCACCACTTGCCCTGACTGCACTGGGGCTGCACTGAGTTCCAACACCCTCACACTGAGCCCTTAGAAGGTACTAGCTGACAGTTCACTTCTCCATGCTTCAGATCGGTCTTCTGTAAAATGGGGGGAATAACACTATACGGTTATTGTGAGTATTAAATAAGCAAATGTGTGTAAAGTACTTAGAACGTAGTAGGCTCTGAATAAATGATAGCTCCCATAACCACTATTCTTACTGATACCAGAACGCACTGTGAGCACATTTTAATATACACGATCCCTGATACAAGAAAAATCTCAATGCGAAATGAAAGAATAATCAGATCTCTGCTTTTCTAGTAAAAATTTATTAATAAACTTTATAAAGGATTCACCACAGATCCTTTAACTAGAAAGTTCTACTCCTTTCACTTAAAATATGATTTGATTTACAAGGGATACAATTTCTCAGAGTCATTTCTTCTAAGAAAGCAGATACAGCTGGACAGTTCATGTGAGACCTGCTGAGGGCTTGAGAAATTCCCTAATTTCACAACTAAGAATAGAAGGATATAAATATATCTTATGTATATTTTTTCTCCTTGACCTTTCTTTTGGACACAGATAGCATGGCTGGCAGCAAGGTGAATCAATGATCTCTCCGAGAAGGAGTGGATTTATAAGATCTCTTTCAGAAAAACATTCTGGAGGCCCACATTTGCTTTGGCTTGTCATAACACTGATGTGCAGCCTTAGTCAATGAGAAAATGGCTTTTGGTATCGAACATAGGTACCATCTTTGGGGAATGGAACAGGCTGAATTGTTCTAAACAGCTGGCTTCCATTATAAGAGGAATCTTCCTTAAACACATTAGAGTTGGTTGCTAGTGAGCCAGGAACTAAAGTTGCAGAGTGTACAATGTCTGCCATGTCCCCATTCCATTACCTCCCTGCCAGCCTCAGATTGGATCTATTCCACAGGGACTCTTCTTATACCTGGGAAACTTACCTCATCATTTCCCTCAGCTTTCTGTTAGATACCTAAGATCTGGTTGTTTCCGGTTCCTCCAGCTTGTCACAACTTCTCTTGCACTATGATACTATTCCCCACACAAGATACCATTCGCCAAACAGCTGCAATGTTTTCTGTCCTCTTTGCTTAAGAAGGAAATACAAACTGATAGTTTAAAATTAATCTATTACTTGATTCCATCATAAAGTGATAGAGATGCAATAAAAATATTACATACTCTGATGCCAACTATAAATTGCATGTCTGTTTTATCTGTCTATAATGATAACAGCAAAACACTTAGCATAGATTCTGGCATATATTAAGAACTCATTTGATCGTTGAAACTGAATATATGTTTATGCTTGAATACATACAAACATGCATATATAAAATGTAATATATTAACTTACAGATATATAGAAGGAAAAAAAGAATTCCCTTAATCTTTTGACTGGGAAATTTTCTGAGAATAATCATTAGCTTTGTATTAAGGAGGAGCTACAGCACAAATGTAATTATATGAAAATGAGCCCTTGTACTCCACAGAGCCAGGCCCAGCATATCTCTGAGGCCCATCCCATCCCTTGATGGTATGACACTCGTTTTCTCTGCAGATGTGGCTTCAGCACCCTGCTAGGCCCAGGGGGCTGTGTGCTGTCTGCTGCGTGCCTTTCCACAAGGGCTGCCGGCTGGGTTTTGCATGCAGACCCTCTATTACAGGTGACGACAAAGCCGGAAAGCACACAGCTGGATGTTTGCAGCTTGACGTCTGGAACCTGGGCATTTGCAGTAATGCAGCTGATGGCTGCTAAAAAATATAAAAAAGAAATAAAGAAATCAGCTTTTGATTTGTAAAACTCAGCCAATGGGATCTGAAAGACATTGATAGGGGATAAATATAGAACTCCGCAGTGTCATATCACCTCAGTATCTCGGCTGTTTGCTTTCTCTTCTGCTAAATCTCTAGAGACATAAGCTACTACTGAGTGCTCAGACATGTGAAGAATTTAATTGCTCTGAAATTCCTTGCCCAGATTAATTTAAGGAAATTATTTTTACTCGAGAGGATCCTAACGGGTTAAGGCCCCCCTGACACCACCAGGCACTTCTCAGGTCAGAAGTCCACTTGCAGTGAGTCACCTTGGTCATCTGGTACTGGAAAAGCAGAGCAGTCTGTACAGTTAGCCTATAACTGACCGTGAAGGTGCTTTCTAGACTAAGAACAGGAGTTCTTCCTCTGAGAATTGTGGAACTCAACCTCACGGGTCTTTGAACCTCAGGAAACGGCATCATGCAGGTGTCCGTACGTGCGTGTGTGCTTTTTCTCTAACGAGAGACTCTATACCCTTCTGTAAAAATGCCTGAAAGGAGCTTAGCATACAAAAGGATTATATCCACCTTTCTAGGTTCCTTCGGTTCATCCCCCAGTGATGGTGCAGAATCAAATTGCTATCAACCCCGAGCCCCACAAAGAAAAAACAGAAAAACTTCTCAAAATATAACTGATGATTGGAAGAAGGACAGAACTCTAGGAGTAAAGCACAGCTTTGTGTATGTTTCATTAAATATTTTGTGGAGGATGGAAAATGAAGTAACTGATAAATAATCCTTTTGAAGAATACACATATAGATCTGAGGAGTTCTTTTTTTCACTAAAGGAGGGGAATTCGTAGTTCTTTTCCCACCAAGAGTCAGGATGAAAGGAATGAAGTGTTCAGGGTTCTGCCCACTCCCACGGAGACCCATGGTCACTGCAGCCACTTAGATGCTTTTACTGCTACACATTCCTCCTTGACATGGTATCTAAAGGCTCCTTATGAGCTGGCTCTTGTCTACATCTCCAGGTTCTTCTGTTATTAACTTCTTTCTCCCCACACCCAATGGATGCGCCAGCAAAGTTCCTAAATACTAGGCTATTTATCTATACCATTGGATCTTCTTCTTGGCCTGGGACTGAATGGCCTTTGTCCACTTTTTAATGTCTATGCACGCTTCAGAACCATCTTAGCTATCATTCCTCTGGGAACTTTTTCTTGACACTCAAACTTCCTCATGGACTCTCTACCCAGTGTATTTTTTTGTTTCTAGTGCTACACTAATCACAGGGCATTGTTATGTATTTACATATGCTTACCCCACTGGACTCAAATTTGCAAGAGAAAAGGGACTCTTATTTATCTCTTTATGTCCAATATCTATAGCACTGTTTAACAACTAGAAGGCACTAAATCATCTATGGTCAAAGATTGAATGAATGAACTGAATGACTATAACTTTGATGGTTGTTCTAGCTATCATAATTAGTTATTTAAAACTTTCTTTGTTGACTTAAACTGCAGACACCTATCTTTTAAAGTTGTTTTTTTTTTTTTTTTTCCTGATAAAGGGCTTGACACATAAAGAGACCTCTCAAATCTCCTAAGGTTAAAGAATTTAATCTACATTTCCTAAGGGGGACTAAAAAAGCCTCATCAAGCTAGGCCTGGAGTGAATAAGAAAAGAGCCAGGTTTGGCCATCTCCACAAATATCCTTAGTTAAAAGCTCTTGTAGCTAATGTCCCTGCTTCCTCTGAATGAGTTAGGATACCGCGTGCCCTAATCAGAAGAGTCTCAGAGAGCTTTCTTATGTCATCATCAATTTGGTTGAAATTTTTTCAGAGTGGAATCAGCTTGGTGATTCAGCTCTGTCTATATGTAATTAGTGGTGGAATGATTGCAGGGAATGTGATTAGGCTCTTTACCTTCCTGGGACAGGCAAGGAAAAAAGTGCCACCATCAACACAAAATGGGCCTCAACGGAAGAAGGGGCAGCCTCTGCAGCAGAAATACTACCAACAAGCACTACAGTGAGCAGTGCTAGGCAAGGAATGGAAGCTGACAGTTGGGGGTGTGGTTTCAAGCAACAGCTGCTTCTGTTCAGAAAATATTGAACTCAGCTTAATAGGTCAATACCATGCTGGAGCGTCAGAACCCCCGAGAGAAATCCCTATCATCTGCTTCAATAGGTTAGAAGCCTAAAATGCACAAATAGACAGAGAATATGTCCCCATTCTCACATGTGTACTCATGTGACTTCCCCGCCCTCCTTCCTTCTTAGGATCCGGGGGCTTAGCTGGCCACTGACAGCGCTATGTTCTTTCCACCTCTACTGTCCACGACTGCTCTACTGAAATTGCATTAACTCCCACTGCTCTGGTGTTCTTCGAATCTAGTAACTCTCTTCCTTTTCTGTAATTCCAAGAGATGGGACAAAGGAACATTTTACTTGATCACTAGCTACAATGTCATTGGTCCCTGAATTGAAAAAACTAACAATCTTAACTGATGGGCCTCAAGTTATTCTTTATTTCTGTTCTAATTCTCAACTTCAGGAGACTAATTGCTACATCTAAGACTTGACTAGCACCTTCCATGGTGCAGTGAAGAAGGAGGAAAAGCTCATGAATCAATCAATGGAGTCAGCAGCTGGTAAAGGCAAGGCAGGGAGAAAGAGAGGTACAGAGACAGAAAGACAGAGAGAGAGGAAAAGGAGAGGAGAGTGTAGATAAGAGCATAAGCACATGATAAAATTATGCAGTCTAAGAAAGCAAGCAGAATGCAAGTGTTTGCTAAAGGCAATTATCCAGTTGCTTAGGTAAATCAGAAACTTGCTCCCATGACTACTGTGTTCTTATCAAAGCTCAAAGCCACTGTCACCCTTCTGGGAGTAGTTAGCCATAACCATATTTTGTATGAAGCCTGTGGGAACAGCTGGTCTGAACACCACTGGAGCATCCTATGATGCTTTGAAGACCCCAGGATTGGCTTGAGTAACCACTCTTCTCCAAGAGACCCTCATAACCAATTCTCTAGAATAGGGTCATTAAAAATTTTCAGTAAAAGACCAAATGGCAAATATTTCAGAACTTGCATGCCGTACAGCCTCTGTAGCAACTACTGATCTCTGCGATGTAGTACAAAAGCTGCCATTGAGAATACATAAATAAGTGTGGCTGCATTCCAATAAAGCAATTTTATTTATGGATACTGAACTTTCAATTTCATATAATCTTAATGTGTTATAAAATATTATTCTCCTTTTGATTGATATTCAACTATTTAAAAATGTAAAAAAAAAAAAACCATTCTTAGCTTGCAGGACATACAAAAAGCATGTGACAGGCTATAGTTTGCTGACCCCTGATGTACAAGTCTATATCTCTCCAGTCACCTCCTATTTCCCACAGTCTCATATCACACTGTTTAACATAACGTCTCACCTGACTCACCTCCACACTCTTGCTCTCCTTTCAAAACTCTTCCCTTCTACACTCTGGAACCTTGACTGCATGATCAGTAGCTCCCTTATAGCCTCCCATTCTTCTTGGAGAGATACCTCCCCCTCACGGTCATACTGAGTCTGGGAGTATGGATTCCTTTCAAGTGGAGGCTACTGATTTATTTTATTGTTGTTTAGTATCTTTGTTCTCCAATGAAACTTCTAGACTCCATCTTTTTTAAATCCTGCACCTTTGAGGCTTATATCATCAAAATAATTACATACTCCTCTTTCTCATTACATTTCTGTTCCCTGCTGACCTCCAGGCCATTCCTTCCCATTCAGTGAACACCTTTGCTCTTAGCTTGGAATCTTCATCTTCATCTCAACTCCCACCATCTTTCTCAGTGACTTTGTTGCCCAGAAATGTAATCTATCAAAAACCTGATTGTCACATTCTCGATTTCCTTATCTCCAGTGAGTTTTCCCCTGTCACTTCAATGACCTACCCCACACTCACACCTGGAACTTGTCAGAAACTGTACCACCTCTCAAGTCATGAATTTGAGCATCCCCTTCTATCTATGGCTTCCCATCTTTGCCAAAACATTTGCTCAATACTTTATGGAAACAATTATTTTACTTCACTGACGCATCAAATCCACTCACCCAACACTCTTTGTCTTTTTTACTTTTACATCCCTTTTGATAAAACTTAGATTTTTTTATGTTCCATCATTGTAATCTTCCACTGGAAAATACCCACAACTTCTTTATCTCTATCTGCATGTTCCACTAGGCGGAGGAAACTCCACTCCAGATAGATCCAAGTGTCTGTATTTGCTCTGAGAATATCATGCAAACCAGCAGTTTGGCTTCTCCCTACATTCGTGACCACCTGCCTCAAATAAGCATTCATCACTGCCCTGGAACTCTACCAAGTTTCTCTGATAACTACACTTTCCCACTCTCAAGGTTTATTTTTTCGTTCTTCATTCTCTTCAAACAACTCACTGTCTCATCATCCTCTCTCTCCATCCAGGCTACCCTTTGCTGATGATCTTGTCTCATACTTCACTGAGGGGAGAAAAAAAAAAAAAACCTAGAAGCCATCAGACAGGCATCACTCTTTCTCATGATCAAATCTGCAAACCTCTACATCTATGCTTGTCATCTCATTGGCTCCTAAGTTTTAGAAAACTTAGATTTTATGACCCATCATTGCAATCTCTCACTGCAAAATACCTTCAACTCCTTCACTTCTATTCCTGGGTTACACTAGGTGTCCAACAGAACAACTGCCTCCTCTCCTATATCAAAAGGCCAGTTCCTCATTTTGATCTATGAATTTCTTCCCTTCACAACTTTTCAAGGACTTTACTCTATCGGTTACCTCTACTTTGTCCTACATCTTCATCTGCTTTTGTTCTACTGGATTATTTCCATAAACATTCTTCTCTTACTATTTATTTACTTGTGCCTTGAAGTTTTATTATTATTTTTAAACATATCATTCTAGACAGTCACTTTGCTCAGGAGATGAAATTGACTTTGCTCAGGAGATAAAAATCAGTTTGCTATCCCAGTCTTAGTTCATAGTTGTAATCTACCTAGATATTTTTCACCTTTTAAATGTCTGCCTTAACACCACTCCTCTCCACTGACCCCATATTTCAAGTCTCTTTTTACAGTCAAGCTTCTTGAAACTATTGTCCAAATATGTTATCTAGAATTCTTTACCTCATATTAATACTTCAAGCAGTCCAGTCTAGCCTCTGCCCACATCTCTTCACTGAACCTACTCCTACCAGGCTCACTAAATGACTGCCAACTTGTCAAATTCATTACACACATTTTAGTGTTTTCTTAAGAGACTTCTTAGCAGCAATATATACAGTTGAAAACTAACTCCTTTAAATGGCCCTCTCTTGGCTTCTATAATGCCATATTCTCCTAATTGTCCACCTACTTCTCTGAATATTCCTTCAAAATCTCCTTTACTGGCTTCTCGTATTTTGTCCAACCTCTATGTGTTGGGATTCTTCTAAGCCAGGTCCTAGGCATTCTTTTTTTTTTCTCACTATACAATCATTTCCCAGTTAATGTCATTTATTCCACAGCTTTGAACCTCCAGTTATATGGCAATAACTCACAAATTTATATCTCTACCCTATTTATTTTTCATGAGCCCCAGACTCATATATGCAATGGCCTATCTAATACAGTTACTTGGAAGTCTCATAGGCGTCCCAAATTTGATATGTCCAACAAAGAATTCTTGATTTTTCTCCTTCAAATTTTACTTTCCTTCAATTTTCCTGTTAATAACAAATGGCAACTTTATTGCCCAGATGGCTCAACCCCAAATTCTGGAAGTCATTCTCAATACTTACCATTCTCTGAACACAGTACTGAATCAATCACCAAGTCTTACTGATTCTACCTCTGAAATATGTCTTGAATCTATCTTCTTCTGTGTATTTTTACCTGTATCACCTTACACATCAGGGACTACTAAATAGTTCTGGACTTTCTAATTTACAAAGCTCATTTTGAGATATTATCTATTTTATTTTTTTCAATAATAGTATTAGGTAGGTATGGACATCTGATCCAGTCAACACATACTCAGCATAAATTCCTATACGGTCCATCATGACCTAACCCCTCATTATTTCTCTAACATATTTTCTGTCATGTATTTCCATACTTATCTCAGGTCTCACTGAAAAGACTTATAATTCCAGAAGAATGTCATCTTACGTTTTGTCTCTGGTTTTACTCATGCTATCGCCTGGACATACCTTCTCTCTGAGGCTGTCTCTTCCTTTTTGTTCAGGTCACAGTTGAGATTTCATCTTTTATGAGAATCCTCCCTTAACGTTTCTGGTGCCCCTGGGATAATGCCTCCTTGCCTTCCTCCTTCACCACATCCTAAGCACCCAGTGCTTTTTTCTATAACACTTACTACATCATATTGAAATGACCTAGTTATGTATCTATTTCTCCTTTCAGACTAATAGTATACTAAGGGCAGATATTATTTCTGTTTCTGTATCATATAGTTATATACAATATAGTTGTTGAACGAACGAATGAATGAATAAAAGTAAAGCTGGTACGTTCCCTGCTCTCAATGAATTTATAGTTTACTAGGTCAACATGAATTTTCTGTCTTTACTTGTACGGACAGGGTCTACTAAAGTAATCCACTCTATATTCAAATGCATATTCAGAGCCACAAAATGAAGGAATCCACCCTTATTAAATTCTTTGACAACCCATGACAAACAGATCTGACTCTGCAGTCCCATTTTCTATTACTCCCAGCTTTTACCTACATCAGTGGTCTGCAAAGGGCAGAGTAGTGAGGGATGTCCATTCACTGACATTGTTTAAAATTACACATGCATAGTGATAAAAAATTCAGACTGATTTCAGTTATTATTAATTCTCTACAGGATTGTGGTTCAAGTTAAGAGGTAGTTAGCTCACCTTGCCTGATCTCTTCCACTCATTATAACTAGATAGAATACATTAAAAAATTATCTGAGGACTCTAGTCTCAGTACATAATAGCAGCCAGATTTGGAAGTGAAATCAAAACTTGAAGAAAAAACAATATAGTGGTAAGTTTCACGTTTTTGTTTTTTTCCCTATCTTTCCTGACTTAGAGTCAGAGCAGCCAGAATCCTGAAACTATGTGGTAGATGAAAATTGAAGAAGCTTCAAGACAAACAGTTTATTTTGGGTCTGAGAATGGGGAAAGGGGAAACTTGTAAGACGGGGAGAGTGAGGGACACTCCTTGTTCTTTTCCTCTTGTCTCTGCCTTGCGGTAAACCTCAATCACGAATCTGCAATCCTGCAACAGCAATAGTAGTAGCAGCTTTGGTCACATAAACACCTAAAACCAAAAAAAAAAAAAAAAAAATCCTTCATGACCAGAGGAACTGGGAAAGGGCCTCTGTGTTCTGAAAATCGTGGAGGAATTTCCATTACATTTTTTCCTTCTTTCTTGTCTTTCACTGCTTTGCCCCAGAGTTTGACTGAGTCACAGGAAATGAGAAACATTAAGAGGAGGCTAATAGTTTTGCTTTCTAGGCAGAAGGCAAAGAAAGGAGACCCTTGGGAGCTAGAGAGTGGGAGGAAATCACAGAGAGAAGGAAGCTCAAGAAAAGGATCACATAAAACAGTGTATAAAGTCCCAGGTTCACCATTGAATGTGTGAGGAACTTCATCCAAAACAGTAAAGCAGAGGCTTTGAGAATTGAACTATTGTGTATACCACCACCAGAGTCCTAACTGGCCAGTGGAAGGCATATCTGAATAACGTTGCAAAGTGTTTGAAAATGGGACTGGCATTGGAACCACAGCCAGCAGAAAGAGGGTCAGGACTTATGACACGAACCTAACTGGACCAATCGGCTGTTTCAGCCAACATTCCTCTGGATATGCTCTTAAAGAATTTTAACAGGATCTGGAATCTAGTAACATAATATTCAAAATGTGAAGGAAATAATCCAAAATTACTAATGATACAAAGAACAAGGAAAAACTAAAGAACTCACAAGAGAAAGGACAATTAACAGAAACCAACCCTGAGAAGACCTATTTGTTGCAATTATCAAAGACTGTAAAGCAGCTAGTATAACCATGCTCCACGAAGTAAAGGGGAACACTCTTGAAATGAATATGAAGATAGAAATATTCAACAGAGAACTAGAAGCCATAAAAAAGAAACAGAAAAATTGAGAACTGAATTTTAGATATTCATTGGATGGGCTCAATACCTGAAAGGAGATAACAGAGTAAAGAGTCAGTGAACTTGAAGATAAATGAATAGAAATCATCCTATATGAACAACAGAGGTTAAGAGAGAGGTAAGAGCTTCATTAAGAATGGGCAGCATGATAAATGTTTTGGGTGATAGGACTATTGTGTATTCTGTTCAGTGTCAGTAGTGATGGATACATGAATCTATGCATGTGTTAACACTCATAGAAATGTACACTAAAAAGGTAGCTAACTTTAGTAGCTAACACAGTGTATGGTACAACATAGGTGCCAAACAAATTGCATTTCAAATGTCAGAGTCTTGGATGTCCTCAAGTTTTAAAGCTTCTTAGGAAATCTACTTGTCTTTTCGGTTTTAATAAATCTGGATCTTCTGTGCACGAGAAACTCAATGTTCCTTCAAATAGTTTGGAGATTTTGGGGAAACTCATAATCCTCTTGGCCTCCATGGCTCTTGGTTCTGGATTCCACTGAGAATCACATTCTCCACTCTGTGCTTTGTGTCCTGTCCAGGCTGCCTCCCCTCCACACTGGTTGGCAGAACTGTCTGCTTCAATTCCCAGAGAAACACCGACTCTAGGCTCTGTGTATAGCACACAATGCTAAAGGTTTTTGACAAGAGAGGAAATTATATTTCACAAAGCATATAAAGTAACTAAAATTTTACTTTTCCACAGTTTTGTTTCCAAGGGTGATATACATTGTCCCTGTCAACCACATAAATCTTTATTGAGTGAATAGCCTTAATTATTCCTCAATATTCTTCAAAATGGATACATATAAACCAAACACATCCCCAGAATACTGTATTTTTCCTTTTATTCACACACACACAATGTACTCTCTTTGGACATGCACACAGACTAAAATTTGCAAGCTCGTAAAATTGTAAGCTCAGTGAGACACATTCACATGCATGCTCACACATGCACATATGTTACCACATTTTTTTCTTTCTCTATTTGGGAGAATACTTAGACTTGCCATTTATTTCCCTTTAACTATATTTTTCAGATGTTCTATATTGGGAAACATTCATGGAATCACAAGTTCCTGACTCATTTGCACTTGACTTCCTACAATCATATTCTCTAGGGGCTGTTCAGTCTCCCCTACCCTCTTCTCAAGTCTTTTTAGTGTTTTATTTTTTCTTATAAATCAGACGTTTTCTCCCAGGAATTCACAGAACTTCAACCTCATACATACTCACAGCTTGACACATACACAGCTCAAGGGACCTCCGCTCAGTCACATGCACATCCAGCCTGACACATAGGCCCAGTGCTGGATAAAAAAGGCTCTTCTCAAATTATTAGGGGATAACGTACCCAAACAGAACATCTGAAGCATAAGCTCCATGTTTCTTCTATTATTCATTCTATACATTATGAAAAATAAGCATTGGAGAAGCGTAGCATATTCCACTTACCAGAATTACAAATTCTGATTAAAACCATCATTATTTCACCATTATTTGTGCATGAGAAAAGCACCCAGCTCTGTACCAAACAGAACTGAAACTGGCCTTGTCTACAGGGCTTAAAAACTGGTTAGATAGACAGATCTGACAAGGAGAAATGATCGATGAGTATTAGACAGCATATTGTCTGTTGTCACCAGCCTCAAGGGTCTCAACTGGTCTAGAGAATATTTTGAAGGATAAATATATACTAAGAAGGAATTTAAAGGAGGAAGTCCTTGTCCCTGTGTCAGGGAAAGGAATTTTTGTGGTTGAGTCATTTTAAGAGTAAGAAGGACATAGCATCAAAGAAGAAAAACATCTCAAAGGAAGGATCAATAGGTAAAAGCACAAGGAAAAGCAGAGGAGAGTGGTCAGTCTGGGTTCTCAGGGGGTCTGTGAACAAATGCCAGAGCTTTCTAAATTTGATGTGTCCCTCTAGTGTAGTTTCTGAGTGGTGACTGTAGTCGTGGTAGTCAGGTGAATTCAACACTATGTGGAACTGCTCTACACAGCGATGACATTTAGTATTCCTGGCCCCACTTCCACTAGATGCCATTAGAGTCCTCCAGCATTCTGAGAACCAAAAATACCCTCACACATATTCAAATATCCCCAACAATAGTGCCCAGTTGAGAAGCAATGAGTATTGAGTTTCCTCAGACATAGTGACGGAGTATGAAAAGTTCTAGCGGCAACAACATAGTAGATAGTCAAGAATAAGCGGGCGAGATTGCTCCTAGTGGTGGTGGTGGTAGCAATGAGAAATGTAAAGTGTATGTAATTTTGTGTTGTCGCTCTCTAGCTTTTTCCTTAGTGGCACTTATGTGTTATTCCTAAGTCTGCTCCCTTCGTATCTTCTTCCAATCCTTCAAACAAGCTCTTCTTCCAGCAAAAGACCAGAAACACAATCCCATTTGAAAAGAATTACTAGTGGTTAGAAACACTTCCGATTTACAGAGCAGCAGACTGCTGTTATACACAGAGATTTTGTGTCATAGACCTGGCTAGTCAAAGTTTGAGCTTGTCACAATGTTATCTTGAGAAAGTTGCTTATCTTATGTTCCCTTTAAATTGGAAGGAATTGACATCTACTCTACAGTTTACAGACCAACAAATATTTTAAATATATGGAAGCATTTTATAAATGATAAAATACTGCACGGATATTGGAAGCTATTATTTCACAGGAACCAGACTCACACTAAAGGTCCTAATCGTCAATTGTCAGCCAGAAGCCAAGGCTCTTGAGATAAAACTTGGGGCGACGGGTCTTCCTCACAGCCAACAACTCTTAGTTTGTGGGCGTCCGCCAAACGCTGCCGCCTGTGAAGTCAGCCCTGAGTTTAGTTCCACTGGTCTTGTGACGCAGCAGGATGAGCTAGAGCAGTTACATTAACAAGATTACCATCTACAAGAGGGTAGACTGTGCCTGGAATTGTAAAGACCCTGCTGGAGCGAGACTCATCTGTCAGGGCCGGGACAGAGGCAGACAGCTTGGGAGACTGGTGGCAAACAGGGCCAGGAGGGGAGACGGGGAAGATTCATTTCTTCCCTGAGAAAGGGGGCATGCTGTAAAGAATAAATGATCTCCTGAGTGGCCTTTGGACCCAAGAGCTGAACTTGTTTTGTGAATTTGATCCCAGAGGAACCACTGAGGATGTGGCTCAAGGAGAAGCAGGGGTAAGGGGGTGGGTGGTGCCATGTCACACAGCAAGCCCAGGCACATGCCACGAACACATGTGGGGGCTTCTGAACAGCAGTAAGTGTGGCCCAGGCCTGGAGTGGGGCAGAGGAAGAGACAGTGAGACAGGAGGTGCCAGCTGGGTCAGGGCTGCCATGGAGAAGGATGATTAGGAAAACAGAGTCATCCAGACCACCAACTTGTCATTCTTTTTTCTTCAAGAGGTACATGGCAATACCAAAACCCAAAAAGACTCAAAAGGAGAGAAGAGAAAGATACAAAGAGAGTTCAGGGCAGTGACTTCCGTCGTTCCTGTGATCACAGGGTGGAGGGGGACTGGGCGGGGGATGTGGACAAGCCAGGACGGCCCCTAATTAGTGCCAAGGTGAAGCCATGAAGACAGCAAGGATTACGGTCCAGTCGTCTGAGGGGCAGGTGGGCTGAGCGCACACCACCTCCTTGGATGGCTCTGAGAGGCCCTCAGGCTCTCATCTGGCTCTGAGAGGGAGGGAGGGAGAAGCAGGGAAGCAGAGAGGTTGGGCGAGTCTGGAGAGAAAAGCTCCAGCAGGAACCACTTTCCCTTTGCTGGTGACCCCATGAGAGCAGCCCCAGGACGGACTCTTCCTCCTCCAGTCACAGCTTCCCTGGTGCGCGAGCACCTCACTTACCTTCTGGCTGTGCTTTCATCATTGTGTTGCTGTGGCAAAGCCATGAGCTCTAGTCCTAAGTTACTCAGGCAACAGTCTCTCTGAGCCTGATGACTCTGTGGCACTCAGGGCAGGTTCCCAGGGCCCTTGAGGAAACCCAGGCCAGCCCTACAGACCCTGCCTTCTCTCCCACGGCCATGGGGGCAAGAGGTAGGTCAGGCGTACAGTCCTCGAGTTGGAGGAAGCAGAGGGCAGGGAGTAGCTGGGTGTTATGGGCTGAACCGTGTTCCCCAAATTCAGAGTCGTGTGTTGAAGCCCTAACCCACAGGCTTCATATTGTGCCTGCACATGAATAAGGAGCCTTTAAAAAGGTGACTAAGGTAAAATGAGTCCATTAGGGTGGACCCTCATTCAATATGACTGCTGTCCTTGTAAAATGAGGAGATTAGGACACAGACACAAACAGAAAGACAACCGTGCGAATACAGAGAGAGAAACGGCCATCTCACAGCCAAGAAAAGAGGCCTCAGAAGAAATCAACCCTGCCAAAACCTTGATCTTGCATTTCTCTGCTCCAGAACTCTGAAAAATAAATTTCTGTTGTTTGAACCATCAGTCTGTGGTACTTCGTTATGGTATCCCCAGCAAACTAATAGCCTGGGTGTCTGTCTGCTCTTCCCCCGGCAAAGAGAAGCCAAGAGAAGGGAGGCAATTTCTCATCTGCTCAGGGCTTTCTACCTGACAAAAGTTTTGCATTTTATTTCATCCTCACAACAATCCTCGTTTACAAACTGGGGGTGGGGATCCTGGCCCCTCTGGGAGGTTGCGTCAGCCTCTGGAAGGGGTGGGACAGGCCTGCCTTGCTGAGAAGTCAGCGCTTCCTACTTGCACTGGGCAGCTTCCCCAAAGGGAGGAGGAGGAGAAAGAGAGGGGAAAGAGAGGAGACCAGAGGGAGGAAGAGACCAGAAGAGTGGTGGGAGGAGAAGATGGACATGGAGCCTCTAGGGTGATGACAGAACAGGGACTTGCCACAGGAACTGGGCAAGCGCTGAGTGTTTCATTTGCAGCCACCATTATTGGCAGGAAAATTTCCACTTTCCCTCAGAAGCCTCTCATTTAACAGGAAAGGCCCCTTTTATTCTTGCCCACCTTGGCCTCCCCTTCTAGCTCTCTTGCTAAAAGCACTGTCAGTCCCGGAGACTTAGAACAGGGCGCTGTGAAGAACAGTCTGGAGGAGAGGTTAAAGCAACTGCAGAGTGTATTAGATATTTCTTTTCTCTCTCTCTTTTTTTATCCTCTAGGAATATACCCATGATGCAAATATTTTTTTTAAATGCCAAATTTTCCATCCAAATCCATGCTTAAACATTAACAGGCTTCACATTTTGCTCATCTTCCCAAGCTCTTTGATCTCTGACCAGGATGTCTCATGGTTGCCTTTCCTTACTAAGACGATGGGCATCCGATCCTGCACTAGCACATTCAATCCATGCCTCTCCAAAAGGACACTGACCTAGTAGTCCTGGGCTGACCAAAGTAGGCTACGACGGTACCAAGTTGGAAATAATTAGGAATTAAGAATTATCCAGAAGTTTAATTTATACACTATATAATAGGAATTGCCGTGTCTCATTCCTCCCAAATGCATACAATAGTATGAACACATGTTTTCAACGTATGTAACCACATATCTATCTGAACAATTAGTTAAAATTACATTTACCATATACATACACACAGATACCACTTGTACTTAAAAGTTAAAAGTGAACACATAGACATTCATAGGCAGTTATAAGATTTTGTGTAGATTTCTTAAAATGAATTAAGTATTTATCATTTCACCTGCTCTAATGTGTTTTAAGTCATCTTCTTCTTTCCACTGTAAACACAAAGGAAAAGTTCATCCCAGCTGAGTCTAAATATCTCAAGTTATGAGTTGGTCTAGTTGGAATTAATGATATTTCACTGTATTGGGGATTGGTATTCTTTGGAAAACATGAAATTTTCAAGACATAAGCTGATCATGGAGAATATTTCTGCTCAGGGAACTCTTTTAGACAAAAATCCTCTATTTGGGGGTGGGGTTTGGGGTTGTCATCTGAAAGCACCTAATAATCACCATTATCCATCACCATAAAAAATGTGTCTTTGTGTAAACTTGGAAACCAGAACAATTTATAGCTCTTTCAAGTTGCGCACTCGCTTCCAGACACAAGCTATTCCCCAAACAGCCCTAGCTCAGCTACTCTGATGACAAGAGAATTTCTGAAGAATATTTCATGGAGATTTTTTAAATGTTTACAACAATGCAAATATTGATGTCTCAGTCCAGTCAATATCACAATTTATTGTCCTTCAATATAAACACAGATCCAGGCTCCCTATTGGTCAAAATTTGCGCTCAAGTAAATAAATCTTTATATGGACTTTAGCAGATGTCAATAGCTACTTATTCCAGATAAGTAAAAGCAAAACCAGGAAGCATTATTTATTTTTTTTGAGGTAAAATAGCAACTAGTTACATAAAGGCCCTGAGGCATTTCTGAAATATCAATATATAGTTACTTATGACAATAAAATATAACAGTATTATAAGATGTGGGCTTAACGAACACTGGTTAAAATTTTACAAGTAGGAGTTAGTAAAAAATAAATTTCAACTGTTATTAATATCATAGCACTGTTTTTCAAGACTTAGAAGAGTTCTCAGCTTTCTTCTTTTTATCATGTGTGAGGTTATTTTTGATATTAACCATAACTGTGAGAATTCACAAGGCTGTATTCCTGGGTGAGTCCTAGATTATGTGATTAACGTTTACTCTAGACCTAAAGGAAAAATACATTCGCGCTGGACCTAGACGTGAGTGAATGCCTACCGTCTAATCGTGCTTTGGGCTTCACGTTTCACGCCGTGGAATCAGGCTTCCTAGACTGGTTCTGGGCGTCAGGTTTCTATATTTCTAGATGTCGAATAAAAATAGACTGGGGTTCTGTTAATGAAAGAAAGTTCTCCCACAGTCAATGCATACTGTGGGGGCAAGGACCTCAATTATCTATTAGGGCACCGTAAACAGTCCCAATTAAAAGTGAACAAATGTTTCTGTGTTACTTGCATAAGTAGAATTGTGAAAAACATATATATATATTTATATATATATATATATTTCTTTTCAACTCTCTTTCTTCTGCGGGGTACACTGTGTTTTTGTATGCACACAATTTGTTTCCCTAGACACTGTCAGATAGCTACTTAAAAATGATAACATAGTGAGAAAAGCAGCAATGTTACTTCCTGGAAGAAAAGTCCCTGTACCCTTCAGGCTGGTGATTATGCTTCAGTAGTTGGTGTGTGGACTAAGTGGACTAACAGAAAATCTAACCGATCAAAATGTGGCCATGCTCTAAATTACCACAGGTCACACCCAGAGTTGATCCTTTGCAGCTGTTAGCAGAATTCATTTACTAAACAAGTGATACTGAGTGGCTATGTGGCACTTTTAAAGCAGCGTATGTTAAATAAAATTAAGTGAAGATTTATGCCCATTATTAAAATGTCTACAATGCAACAGAGGCCAAAAAAAGACAAAAGCTGCTAAAAGTGAAATAATGTTATTTGCCTCAAACGCGATTTTCCTCCAGAGTCTTTGCAGCCCTGTGGGCAATGATAGCCAGCTCTATAGAATGGTGAAGCACTTATACTTGTTGCTTTGAAATCTGGGTGTAGTCTACATAAATAGAAGCAGATGGAGGCAAACTCCAAGAGAATCCACCAAAGGAAGACTCTTAGCAGAGCACGAGGCCTCAGGGAATCTCCAGCTGGATTCCAGGAAAGCACAGGCTAGCGTGGTCTGAAAGCATAAGAGCTGAGTTCAACCTAAGTAACGTGGATGGCACGTGTCCCTTGGAGAGGCCTGAGCTTTCACGATGCTACATTACTATTCCTTTCTTTGGGAGACGGATGTCTACAGACTTCAAGATAAATGAAGGCAGCTTTAATAGCAAACTTCAAATTTACTTACTTGCATTGTATAAACTGGTAAATCACAATTCCTGCCCTATGTGCACAGAGGATTTCTCTAACAACCCCATTTGAGATCCATGGAGGAGCATTTCTTCTCATCAGCCATTTAACAACACTAGTGAGCACCTACAATAGTTCATCATTTATTTATTTAAAAATTCAACACAGATGTTTTGAATACCTACCATGAGCTAGAGATAGACTGTAAATGAATTCCTGTTTACCATAGCACTCAGTTTCGACAACAGTGACTGGCATGGAATGGGAGATACTAGTCAATGTTTGTTGATAGAATTAATAAGTAAGAGATTACTGAGGCAGAGTTCTCATATTAAGAGGTTTATAGCCTACAGAGAGTTATGTAATACAACCTTTATAACACCTTGTGATATTTCATACTGGAGGTATATAGAGGAAACAATGCAAGTAGAGTATTACATCCACAAGTCTACAGAGTTCTTGCAGCTGTTAATTTTTGTGGGTATGTGTATGTGTGTGGGTGAAGGAGGTTGCTTATCAAGAAAATATTCATGGAAGAGGTAACACTTAAATTGAGATTTTAAAAGATCAAATATAAACAAAGAGTCTGGAAGACAAAGGAAGAAAAGGATTCCAGGCAAGTGGAATAGCATGTGCAAAGGTTCAGAGGCATAGAAGAATATGGTGTTTTAAGAGATGTTTATAAGTAATTTGTTGAACCTGAGGTTTCAAGTGAAATAGTGGAAAGATTGATGAGAATTAAGTGTGGACATTTAGGCTGCTGTCTAAATATGACAAGTAAAAGGTTTAGGATATTCCTGAGAAGCTTGGGAAACCATTTGCAAAATGTGAGTAAGAGAATAACACAATAATGTATATATGATAGACAGTGCCCTCTAGCAGCAGAGTGGAGGATAGAGAAGCACGAGTCTAAATGACAAAAAAATTAGCGAGGGAAATAGTGCAATAATACTAGTAGGGGATAATATGTACCTCCACCGACAGTGGCAGTGAAAATGGACAGAAATTAGTGTATGGAAAGGATATTTAGAAGGATTGGAAATCATTCCAAAGAACTTGGACTTGGAAATTGATGGAAAGATATGTGGAATAAAAAGAAAGAATCAAAGATAACTGACAAGTTTCTATCCGGGGCCACAGGACAGTGGTGCCATTCCCCATAAGAAGGAACATAGAAAACAAATGATGAATTCCATTTGGATAATAGAAGTTTAAAGTGGCTGTAGGGCATTAAAATGGGGCTGTCTTCTAAATAGTTAAATGTCTGGATTTGGAGCTCAGGATTGAAGTCTGAGCTACAGATCTGCTTGTTATGTTGTTTACTGCAGCTACACATTGGTGGCAGTTACAGCTGGGGCCGGGAAGGAGATAAAAGGAGAAAGTGTAAAGTGAAAAGAGGAAAAGATCCATGTCAGACCCACCCTGGAGATTATTGTCATTTAAGTGGTAAGTTGAGAAAGAGCCCCAAATAAGGCTAAGACAGAAATTTCAAAGAGGGAGGAGAACCCTGCAGGGGTGTTAATGAGGCTAAAGCAGACTGTTTTCCAAAGATCTTGCGACAATGTCTCCCGTGGCACACTGACTTTGTAATCCTTTCCCTGAGGTGGAGTGTGTGAGGCCTTCTCCTTGGATCTGGGTGGGATTGTATTACAGCTTCACTTGTTCTCTAGGAACCCAGCCGCCTTGCTGTGAGGAAGCCCAAACAAGGCCATGCAGACCGACTGCTCAGAAAGACCACGTGTAGGTGTCTGGCTGACAGCTTAGCAGAGGTCTTAGCCAACAATCAGTATAAGCAGTTATGTAGTGGGGATGCGTCCAGATGATTCCACCCCCAAACTGTCTAGTCTCCCTAGACTTCAGATGTTCTCAAGTGAGGCCCCATAAGTCACAGAGTGGAGATAACCTGTCCCCACTGTGCTCTGTCCAAATCCCTGACTCAAGGTATCTGTGAGCATGATTAACATGGTGAAAAAAATTAGTTTATGTCACTAAGCTTGGGGATGGTTTCTTACACTGTATTAGCTAAGTGGCACAGAGGCCAAGCAAAGGAATAGAAATCTGAAAGAAATAGTGGGTAGTGTGGGTAGTCTGCAAACAATGCAGAGGAAGCAGAGAGTTGAAGCGAGATGAGGAGGGTCTATCAGATTTGGCCACTGGAAGGCCTGTGGTGGTCTGAGTATCTCAGTACAGCAGTGCATTTAGAAGTCAGATCCCAGTGAGTTAAGCAGTGAATGTGGCCTGAGGAAGATGAGACAATGGAAGCAGACTACTCTTTCCATAATCATTTCTCTTATCTCTCAATGACTTGTCAGTACCAATGTCTATTATAGTTCTCAATGATCTGTTATGAAAAATTAATTGGCAAATATGCCTTTAATTTCTTGGAACTCAGAAAATGAAATTACCCAAACTAGAATTTCCTATTTGTCTCAAAACTTTAGCACAAGTGATTGATTTTTTAAAAATATTTTTTAGTATGATATACACAGCACCCAGCTTTTATAATTATCAATATTTTGACAATCTCATTTTAGTTACTATTGTTGCTTGCTGGAATATTTTAAAGTAAATCCCAGACATTACACCATTTCCCTGGAAATACTTCAGAATCTAACCTAAATGAGTTCAGTAATATTACAGAGTAAAAGATCAATATACAAAATAATAACTGTATTTCTATACACTTGCAATGAACAATTTGAAAATGAAATTACAGAAACAATTCCATCCACAATAGCATCAAAAAGAATAAAATACTTAGCTATAAATTTAGCAAAAAGAGAGTAAAACACATACTCTGAAAACTACAAAACATTGTTGACAGTTATTAAACGAAATCTAAAGAACTGGGGAGACATCTCATGTTCACGAATTTGAAGGCATGATGTTGTTAAGATGACAATATTCCTCATTTGATCATTTGATCTAGAGGTTCAATGTAATCGCTATCAAAATCCGAGATGATTGTTGCTGAAACTGACAAGTTGATAATAAATTTCATATGGTAATTCAGGGGTCCCAGAATAGTCAAAACAATCTTAAAAAAGAAGAACAAAGTTGGAAGGCTCATATTTCCAGATTTCAAACTTTACTGCAAAGCCATAGTAATCAAGACAATGTGGTACTGACATCAAGATAGATATATAGATCAATGAAATAGAACTGAGAGTCCAAAAGCAAATCCCCACCTTTATGGTCAGTTTATTTTTGACAAGGATGTCAAAACAATTCATAGAGGAAAGAATAGTCTTTTCCAAAAATGATGCAGGGACAACTGGATATCCACATGCAAGACTGAAGTTGGACCCTGCCACACACTGTATACAAAAACGAACTCAAGATGGATAATGTGAGAACTAAATGCTTAGGAGAAGACATAGGAGTATATCTTCATCATCCAGGATCAGGCAATGATTTCTTAGATATGACATCAAAGCACAAGCAACAGAAGGAAAAGATAATAAATCATACTTCATCAAAATTTAAAACTTTAAAGACTTAATATCAAAGAACACCAGCAAGTAAGGGAAAAGAGGACCCACAGAATGGGGGGAAATATTTGTAAATCATAAGTCCAATAAAGTACTCATATGTAGAAAATGTAAAGAACTCTTATGACTCACTACAAAAAGGGCAACCCAATTAAAAATGGGCAAAGATTCTAAATAGACATTTCTCCGAAGAAGATATACAAATGGCCAAGAAGCACATCAAAAGATATTCACATCATTAGCCATCAGAAAAATGCAAATCATAACTACAATGATATAATACTTCATACTCACTAGGATGGCTATAATCAAAAAGATAATAATAACAAGTGTTGGTGTGGATATGGGAAAACTGAAACCATTGTACACTGTGGTGAGAATGTAAAATGGTGCAGCAACTTGGAAAAATAGTCTGGTAGTTTCTTGAAAGGTGAAACATAGGGCTACCATGTGACCCAGCAATTCTACTCGTAGGTATAAACCCAAGAGAAATAAATACATCCACACAAAAACTTGCACACGAATGGTCATAGCAGTGTTATTACAATCGCCAAAAAGTGAAAACAAGCCAAATGCCAGTAAACTGACGAATGGATAAACAAAACATAGTATATCCACACAACGGAATGCTATTTGATTATGAGGAATAAAGTACTAACAAATGCTAAAACGTGGACAGAACTGGAGAACATCATGCTCGGTCAGCAAAGGAGGTGACAAAAGATCATGTATTCTATGATGCCAGTTATGTGAAATATACCAAATAGGCAATTCATAGGAACAGAAAGTAGATCAGTGGTTGCCTAGGGCTGAGAGAGGGTAAGGAGGGGGTGAGATGAAGAGTGACTTCTAAGGGATAACAAGTTTCTTTGGGGGGTGATAAACATTTTCTAAAATTCATTGTGTTACATAACAAAAAATTTGATACTTATACAACTGTGAATATATAAAAAATGGTTGAATTGTACAGGTTTAAATGGGTGAATTATTAACTATGTTAATCATATCTCAATAATACTAACAACTGCATTTATTATGTTATTGTATTTTAATTAATTAATTGTAACACCAAAAAAAATATGACATGCTTCCAAATATCTAGGATGTGGATCAAACGGAAGGTTCATATATTTTTGGTGGTTAAATGAGTCAACTTTTTTTGTGTGTGTGAGGAAGACAAGCCCTGAGCTAACATCTGTTGCTAATCCTCCTCTTTTTGCTGAGGAAGACTGGCCCTGGGCTAACATCCGTGTCCATCTTCCTCCACTTTGTATGGGACGATGCCACAGCATGGCTGACGAGCAGTGCATCAGCAGGTGCCCGAGATCCGAACCCATGCACTCCGGGCTGCCAAGCGCGAACTAAACCGCTGCGCCACCGGGCCGGCCCATAAGTGGGTCAACAACTTTTGAAAACTGTTTTGATATATCTTGTAAAGTTTAAAATATATCTTAACATGTGACACAGCCATTCTAATCCTTGGTATTTATCCAAGGGAAATAAAAATATATACCTATAAAAAGACATGCATACAAATGTTCATAACGGTTTTCTTCACAATAGCCAGAAAGTAGAAATAACATCAATGTCCTTCAACAAATGAATGGATAAAATATCATGGTATAATAATGCATCTCAATGTTTTGCACAACAACATGGATAAGTCTCATAGACGTTATGCTCAGTGAGAGAAGCCTTATCCAGAAGAATACATTCTGTATGATTTCACATATGTGAAATCCAACCTATAGTTCTAGAAATCACATCAGTGCCTGCCTGGGGCTGGGTGCTGTGGGGAGAGAATGACTGTCCATGGGTGTGAAACAATCTTCTTAGTGGATGGAGAGGTTTTATATCTTGATTAAGGGGGTGGTTACATGACTGTACACTATTTGTCAAAAGCCATCAACCTTAAAATGTTTGAATTTCACTGTATGTAAATTATAGTCCAGTAAAGGTGATTTCAAAAAGACAAATCACTTGATGAAGTAAATCACACATCTCTCAGATGTGTTTGCAGGGTTTGTTCCTTACTGATGGGATTTTAGGAACATTTCTCAATCATTGGCTTGCCAGGACCCCCAGGTCACACACTGCTATGCTTTCTCACCTTCTTTCCTCAGCAGCAGCATCCTGGTAACCTCAGTGCAGGACTGTCTAACGTGGAGAACACTAAATCGGAAGTCTGGAATCTTGATTCCAATCTTGGCTATGTCATTTATGAGCTATGCAATTTTTTGGTATAAATCCTGGCCTGTGAAATGCCCATTCTACAGGGCTGTTGCACAGATTGAACTATATAAGACCGATATAACCATCTGCCATATTAGATGGGATAGTTATTGCTAAGTATTTTATTAACACAAGTCCATGTGGAGAAGTACCACACTATACGAAAATATTTGCAGGTTTTTAGTTGGCAGAGACGGTGCCATGGTCTCCTAGCCCAGGAAGCATGCCAGCCTGCTGGTTAGAGCTTGTCTCATTCTATTTCCCTTGAAACACAAAGGGAAAATTTGATTACCTTTGGTCACTAATGTAAAAACTAAATCACTAGTATTGCCCTCTCTCTCCCTCTCTCCAGATCTCTAGATCTGCAATGGAATGTAATTCTAAATAGAAGACAGATTCTCAAGCACATGAAATAATTAGCAGTTTTTCCTTATTTTATTTCTTGTTCTATTGTATGTCCTCACCTTCCCTACTTCAGAACATCATGTCCTTTCTCCTGGGTTTTCTCCCTTTGCCTCTCACAGCAGCCACTCTTACATTTAATTAAACTGGACACATGGAGTCTGCCTTCAGATTCAATTTTATCCCCCCTTGCCCCCATGCATCGTGCTGCTTTTGCTCTGGAATACAGGGAATAAAGGCATTAGAAGGAATGGAGATTCTGATGATCCTTCAGTGATGTCTGAGGCTGAGCCATCATGACGGACCACGTCTGGACCATCACTTCAGGTCATTCAGGGATATAGCCAGCCTTCTCTAACCTTCACCATACCCCTGACCCAGGTTCATCATTATTTCTTTTCTGCTAGAGATGTCATTGTCAATATTACTGTCTTTTCAGGAAACTGGACCTTTTGTTGAATTACAAATTAGCATTAGCCCAGCCTACCTTTAAAAACGGTGCAAGTTTATCCTGAATTTTCATCTCTCCATTCCAAGCACACACACGTGCATGCACACTTGAATAGTAATCACAACCATCAGCCAACCCTAAACATATGGGCAGCCTCTTCTCTCACCAAACAAGATCTTATGCCAGTCTTCTAAAGCAAAAATAAAACATGATGCAGGAGGTGTTTGATTATTACACGTGTGCTGCTGAATTTTTATTGAACTATTCATGGAGGCCGAATTCCTCTGAAAAATGAGGATAACATCTACTTTTCATGTCTGTGGTATAAATTAAAATAATAATGTACATTTAACCAGCACAGTGCCTGACACAAAGGGATATTCAAAACATGTTTTCCTTTTCTTTTTAGTCGCCCAGATCTACTTTAGATTTGTGATTATTAAGAAAAATATAGGATTCCAAAAGTTTACCTTATAAGACACACCTTGTTGGAACTAATTCCAACGACCACATAGATGCAAGATGGTGGGCATGGTCTAGGTCTAGGTCTCTTCTATTTACGTATCCCCTGCTCTGCACTGGCACAGGACTTTGCACATTGTAGGTGTGAATAGTTGTGCTAAGATTCAAAGATCCAGTCTCTGTGCCTAATAGAGAAAAGAGGGACACAGAGTGTTCTCCGTGATGTGTTTGACTATCTTTCCTTCTTATTAGTTTCTTTCCTAAATGTTGAAGAACACACCCACTTGGACTCTATGGAGAAGATTTATAGATAAGGTATGATTTTCCATGACGTTTTTTTTTTTGTGGGGAAGACCAGCCCTGAGCTAACATCCGTCGCCAATCTTCCCCTTTTTGCTGAGGAAGACTGGCCCTGGGCTAACATCGTGCCCATCTTCCTCCACTTTATATGGGACGCCGCCACGGCATGGCTGACAGGCAGTGCGTCGGCGGGCGCCCGGGATCCGAACTCGCGAACCCCGGGCTGCCAAGCGCGGACTAAACCGCTGCGCCACCGGGCCGGCCCCTTCCATGACGTTTTAAGTAAAGAAAAAATAGGGATCTGGGCAAAGTTAGGATGAAAGATTGTTCCAAGAAAATGCCTAAGATAAGGGCTTGGATGTGCATTTGAAACTCTTTGAATATGGGTAAAGGAAGTGTGAGGGAGCCAGATTATGTAAATTCCAGGAGATTTAAGGAGAGTGGTGTAACCAAAGGGTGAGAAATGTATTTATCTAAATGATGACGTGTCTTCCAATAATCTTTACAATATTTTAGCAGCAACATCTAAGTAACCAGCTATAATACATTACACTGTGTTTTTCAAATTAATTGATTTCGCGCTCCTGGACTGTACATCCGGTCTTTCATCTACTGAATCTTTGCTATGAGACTAAATGAGCTTTTGGGAGGAAACCTACTTTGATCTAGCTACTCCAGGGAAAGGAAATACAGTACACACATATAAGATACTGCTTGTCCTTAGTACAAGGTGGTAGCATGTGAAAAGTATGATAACGGGTGAGTGCGCCCCCATCTTTCCTCCTGTGTTACCCAAGCGTCAGTGCTGGATGTTTTCATCGCTATTTGATATTCCAACCTTCTCTCATCAGGACTAGCAGCACCTAATTTTTGTGCTCTCTAAAAAGATCATCTGGTTTCAAATGAAACATTTACAGTCAAAATCAATTATTGAACTTCTCTGGTTCAGACGTTACCTAAGTCATTCAGCCATTACATGTGCTTATTCCCAAACCTGTGGCTGTAATCCATCTACACACACATCTCCATCTCTCCTGTCTGTAACTCTCCCACCCGACCCCAAACTGTACGAGCATATTAGATCTATATTACCAACAAAAATCAGCAATTCAAAAGTCTCTACTCAGAAAAGTCTAGGACACCCGGATTCTCTTTCCACTGCAATATCTAAATAGCTATAAAACCTCCTTCAAATCATATAATCCTTCTAGCCTTTGAGTTCTCTATCTTTAAAACTTAGATCATGCTGCCATCTCATAGGATGAGATTGAAGGTCTCTCTTCTCATTATGTGTTGCTTCTGTTTGGCCCTGATAGAGTGATCTTCATGTGAAATAATACCTGGATGGAGGATGGGACTCAGTTCCTCCCTCACCCCAGGTTGCTCCGGCTGCTTGTTGTGCTTTTAGTTGCAATGACCTTAGCCTGGGGGCACACTTTTCTGACGCTGTAACCACAAAGCCACGGCGGCCACTGCTACCCCAGACCCAGGAGTCCACACACCACACAGAAAACAAGAGGCACGTCTGTGCCTATATCCTGGTCAGAATGATCCCAGGGAGTCTCTGGCTTCCCAGGAGATGGGGTAACACAGCTGGATATGTGGGGCATTAATGCTGCTCGGTGGGCTTCAACCAATGGAGACTGGAGTTGTGAAGGAGCCAGAAGACAAATCGTTGCCCAGTGCAGCTGTGTCATAGGATTCTATTGAGTCATTCCGGAGACCAGGTCGGCAGGCACAGTTCTGTGAGTCTGCAACCAGCTCCGGAGGGCAGCCCCTTGTGTCTGCTTCCCCTCCGTCCCTGTCTCCTTCACGTTTGTCCTCGTTCTTCCTTCGTTTGCACCCCTGAGTAAGGAGTGAACAGATAAAAGTTTGGCCTAAGGTTCATTTCCAGGAGCCCTGGGCCAGGACAGGTGGAGAATCCTAACAATGTTCTCGGGTGTGAACTGCTGCAGCTGGCCCTCTGGCTTGATGTGAGTCCCAGATCTGCTGCTTTCTGGGTGTGTTACTTTGGGCTTTTTACTTAATCTTCACCTCAGTTTTCTCCTCTGTAAAATGGAGGTAATAATAATACATACCTCACTCCAGTTGTTATTAGAACTGAATGAGTCTTACATGTCAGATGCTCAGTGCTCTGATTCACAGACTCTGTGCCAGTGGTTGTCACCATCATCATCATTTATGTGCTTCATTCCTTCTACCTTCCTCAGCTGTCAGGTATCCTGCTTCTTGCCAAGCTTTCTAGAAATTCTGTGGGCCCCCAACTTCTTGACACTATATTCTCTTTCGCTTATGTTAGTCAGAATCAGTGCAGGTCTTCTGTAAGCCGGGAGTCCGAACTGGTTCACCCCAGCTGCTGGGTAGGACTCAGGAGGCAACGGAGAGTCTGGGTGGTTTCTGGAGCGAAGTAAGAGCAGATCTGAAGTCCCCTCTGGGCCGGAAAAGAACGTTAGCCAGTCAGAGCAGTTAGGTAATTTACCCAAGGTCACACAGCTGGAAAATGGCAGAGCCAGGAGTCAAACCGAAGTTTGCCTACAAAAGCCATCCTCTTTCACCCACACCAGGGGTTTTCGAAGTTTATAATTTTTTAATAAACATGTCCGGCTTTTCCTGAGTGTTAACTATGCTTAAAATACCTCAGATGTGTAATTTTATTTAATTCTCAGAACAATTTTAGGAGCTAAGAGTAGAGTCTAGTGTCAGAGTAATGAAAAGACAGATATGATGAGGGAAGCTAAAATTACTTGCCCCATCCTCCCAGACAGTCTGCAGTGGGGCTGATGTGCTAACCTTAGCCTCTGGACTTCAGCGCCTGGGCTTGCCTCTCCCCTCTGCGTGGCCTCAGTTGAACATTTTAAGATTTTACTCGGAATGTCAGTATGTAAGCAGGGAAGTGCAGCGCTGCATGGACTGAAGTGGGGACATGCAGTTTCTCCCCTTCCCTGCTGCCCCCTCTCCCCACTCTCTGCTTTTAGTGCCCACTCAGAGGAGCATTTGCAAACCTCCTGACGTCTTGGGGGTGAAATAGCTGGGAATTGTAACCACCGGGGCAAATGATGCCAGGAAGGGCCCATGACCACTCATCAATTAGTGGGGCACTCTAAGCACCTCACAGGTGGCTCTGCCCCCGCACCTGCATCTACTTACCGATGACCTACTGGGGGCTCCGGAAGGCAGTCTGGGACCAGGGGCCAAGGCTGTGACCCCCAAGCTACAAACCTAAAGCGGCCTGCACATTCCTCCAGTGGTGGCAGCAGAAAGAACAGAGGTAAATACAACGAGCCACTGCTTGAGGGAACCATTGGAAGTTCTGTCTATCGGATACATTGCAGACCTTAGTAATGAGATGATAAAGTTGAGAACGCTTGGGAAGTAAAAGTGCTGTGTAAACATAAGATCCCTCTGTCTTCCAGTGACGTGCCCGGGAGAAACTCTTCTTATGTTAATTCATTCATTTCTTTATGTCTTGTTTTTATTTTTTTAAAGGGATTGAAGATGGCTTACAAAGACACACAATACAGGGTACGTGTGTGTGAAAGCCTGCCTAAGCAAAGCTCAAGATGATGAAGCCATAAAGGAAAAGATTGACAGATTTTATTACACACAAATCCAAAACTGTGTGTGACAAATGACGCCATAAAATAAAGTGAAAGACAAGAGACAGAACAGGAAGGGCATCTGCAACATTTATACAAAGGGTTAATAGCTCTCATACAGACAGCACTTCCACAAATCAATTGTAAAAATGATAAAAATTGTAAAAACAACCCAATGGGAAAATGGATGAAGAACACGGACAAGCAATTCACAGAAGAAATACTAATATCCAATAAACATATGAAATATGAAGAAATATGCACAGTAACTTCCCTAGTAACAAGGAAATGCAAATTAAAATGAGGTGCGATTTCTTGCCTATCACGCTGGCAGAAATGTAAACTATTCAGAGTATCTGTTATGAGCCCATGGTTGGGAAAATGGGCACTTGCACGTGTGGCTGATTTGCTAACTGACAAAGCCCTTTGGCAGGGCAGCCTAGCTGGCAATATAAACATTTTAAATAAACATGTCCTATGACCAAGTTATTTCATTGTAGGAGTCAAGCCCTTATATATATATATATATATATATGCAAACATTTGTACTTCAGAGGCTATTTGGGGAAGTACTCTTTGAAAGAGTAAACATTAGAAATTACCATATATCACATATTTAATAACTCACACTATGGTCATGTTACGGACTACGCAGTACTTCACCAAGTGCCATCTAGCTACGTAGATGCCTGTGAAAACTTACATGACGTATTGTTAAGCATAGGACATGCAGTTCTAGAACTTTAAGTACAGTGGAATCTCATTTATGTATGACGTGTTATGTATGCACACGTGGAAATGTACAAAAGATTTTCTAGAAGGATAGCCATCAACTGTACATAGGGGCGAATGACAGTTTCCATTAACTGAGCAAACATTAACAGAGCACTCATCACACACCACACCCCGTCCCAGGTACTGGGGATGGAGTAGTGAACAAAACAGACCAAAGTCTTGCCCTCAGGGAGCTCACACCTCAAAGTGGGGAAGCAGACAGATAGAATAAACAAATAATATATAGTGTATAGACAGTGAAAACTCAGGACAGCCAGATAGGGATTATGTGATGGGAGGGTGAATTGACAAGGTAAACTCAGCGAAGCTCCACTGAAGTGACATTTGAGACAAATCCTACAGAAAATGAGGCAGTGAGCCATGTAGACATCTAGGGAAGGGTTGTTGCACGAAGTGATAGCAAGTGCAAAGGCCCTGAGGCAGAATCTGTGTGGCACATTTGAGGGGCAAGCAGGAAGGCAGTGTGGCTGGAGCAGAGTGTTCAAGAGCAACAGATGGAGCAATGAGGCCAGAGAGATCATGCAGGCTTGTTCTCTGAATGAGATGGGAAAACACTACAGGATTTCGTGCGGTGGAGCAACAAGATCCAGCTTTCATAAGATCATTCTGAGTGCTGTGTCACAAACAGGCTGAAGCAGAGCTAAGGTACAGTAGTGTGAAGGTAGTAGGTTATTGCACAAATCCAGGCAGGAGAAAGAGTGGCTTGGACCATGTAGGTATTAAATAAATACCAGTTCCCCGTTCCTTATTGAGAGGATATCATGTTCTCTTTAATTTTAGTTCTGTGGGATCCATAGAGGTCCATGTCATTGTGCTTCTACCACAAAATATAAGATAAACCCTGTTGGGATAAACCACATCCTTTGAATTAGCATCGGCTCCTACAAGGGGCAGAGACAGACTTTGCATTAGCACGAGCCTCGACTGTGACGAGCTGGGAATGGGAGGGGGTGGAACCAGAGGGAAGGAGATGAGAAAAGTGACTGACAAGGCCAGGGCTGAAAGGACACCCCCGGGAAGGAGTCTGCAATTATAGGTTACGTCCAAGAGGGGGGTTGGCAGCCCAGGAGACATCCAGATGGAAGCCCTGAGAGAATGGCAGGGGTGGGCTTTTGAATGGAGGGAGCAGCTGTTCTCGAGGTGAGGCTCAGTCTGGGCACCAGGCCACCTGAGGATGGGCCAGAGGCCAGGCAGAGGCAGGGCAGGAGGTGAGGCAGGGTCTCATGCTTCAGATCAAGGGGCACAGAGAAATCCCGGGAACCTGGCACACAGAGAAGAGGACAAGAGGCCTGGGTAAGTGGCAGGTTTGCATATGTGGGGCAAATCAGGAAGCTGCTAAGGAAGAAATCTGTGGTGCTGTGGTGGTGGGGGCTGCTGCCCTGCAGACAACCTGGAAGGAAGTGATTTCTGAATCCCTCTGGGCAGTGAGGCACCAGCTGCAGACCCTCTGCAGGCAGGCAGGGCTCCCTG
Organism: Tapirus indicus; assembly: GCA_031878705.1. Lineage (NCBI taxonomy): Eukaryota > Metazoa > Chordata > Mammalia > Perissodactyla > Tapiridae > Tapirus > Tapirus indicus. Next base: position 81,128,552 of record CM062924.1, on the reverse strand, counting down.
GATGCTGTGCAGGGAGGCAGTCGCTGAGGCCAAAGGAGCAGACAGCTGAATTCTGTTGTAAATGCGTGGGTGGGCTTCCATCTGGGCCAGGCCCACCAATTTGATGTCTGCCCCATCCAGGTGGAGCCTCATTAATGGTGCCCACAGAGCCAGCTCTGGGCTCGCAGCTGTCAGCAGATTCAACCCGGTCACCTGCCTCAGCTCCAAGTTTTCGGTTTAGAGTTCCCGCAAAGTTTCCCCACTGTGACTAGTCAAACAAGATCTCTCTGCTCTCTCCCTTCCTCCACTCACAATATTTATACTCATTTCTTGTATTGAAATCTATCTGCTCCTGCTCTATTAAAGCGCTTGACTGGCAGCTCCTCTTCTCCTGAAGCCAGCAACTCATCTATTCTCCAGACAATGAAGTACAAGCCTCTGTCTCCTATTGTGCTCGCGTGGCCTTCCAGGCTCAAATCTTCAATCGTAAAAGGCAGTCAGAGATGCCTCCATCTAAACTAGGTCCCCAAATGCGGGCAGTGTGAACTACCGGTTCTGCATTTAACCAGTTCGACCACACACAGAAAAAGATCTTGGATCCTCCCTCTTCCCCGGCACTTACCCTGCTGGTCTAACCCACTTTTCAAAGTATTAGAACTGCAGCGAAGGGAGGAGCGAGTGGGCCTCACCCAGCTGCAGCGCGGAGCCGTGCGGTGTAGACACAGGCGGACCAGTACCCAGACTCCAGAAGCGTTGGGGCGCCCCTACTCAATCCCCCGCGGTCCTCCCTACGCACCGTGGGTGGTGTCACTACCACCCTGACTCTCTGGATGAGAAAACTGAGGCTCAGAGAGACGAGGTCATATTCCAGGGCTCTCCAGAGCTTGTTTGGGAGTTCCGGCGGGTAGAGGAAGCTACCTGTAGTCCCTTGGTTAGAGAATGGTTCTCTCTACGGAAAGCCCACATTTTTCTCCACATAAGGCAGGTGACAATGGCTCAGTGCACAGGCCAACTAATGAAACGAGCTAGCTCATCTTCACATCTACTTAACAGACGTGCCCAAGACCATGCAGCTGAAATGAGGGGAGCCAGGGACTGAGCCCAAATCCTCAGACTCCTGAGCATGAACTCTCTCCAGGATGCCAGTCCCATATAAGCCATAATGGCTCCGGCTTTCCTCTCCTCAAGAACGTGGGCCTACCAGTGGTACTCAGCAGAAAATGACAACAAGACTCCTATCAACCACTTTTCAAATCAGGCTGAGGATTATGACCTGCTGGGTTTGGGGTACATTTGAACAGAAGGTTCCCTGGTGTTCTGCTGCCAATACCTAAAAAGTCAGCTATGCTTCAGGCCATGCTCTGGAGACGAAGGGCTTTCCCATCTGCTGACCCTCTTTCCCGGCAGGTCTTCAGCCAAAGCAAGTCACTTTGGCCAGATTGTGAATAAAATCATTTTTTGTAATATTTTATAATCTAGTTGTTCAATCTATAGACAAGTCAAATCTGAGGACACAGATTTGCACCAATTTTCAGCTTGACACTACCAAGTGCCATAGTAAAGATTTGTGTGACCATCTTCATCTTCTAGTTTCTCTAGCTTCTAATTATATCATACACATTTGAAGCATCTTTATTCAAAGCAAAATTTGGAGAATTCTCTTAAAAACAAACAAGAAATTAAATATCACCATGGTGGTACAAAGAGGCAGCAGGATGTTGTACAAAGAACATTACAATAAAAGGTAAACTCCCTGGATTCTAGTCTTGCTTTTGCTACTAATTAGCTGTGTGACTTTGAGAAATTCACTTAACTTCTCTGAACTTGTCTTAAAAAAAGATTAGGCTGTGTGATTTTTGATATTCTTTTCAGATTTAATATCTGATTCATCTGTGGACTCCCCTGGTAACTGAGGAAAGAAAGACTGCCTGTTTAACCCCAATTTTAGGTTTGAGATTACAGCTAGGATGAGTTCTATGCCAAGCAGAGGGTCACCAAATACCTCAAATGGTAGTCCTCTCCCTCCCAGTGTCTCCGTCACAGAACACTCACATGCTTTCTTGGGGTACATCTTCCATGGTAAATCCCTTCATCAACTGATTCTACTCAACTTTCGAAACTGTCCTATTACTGATCGACAAAAGGACTGTTTTATGGCTGATCCGCGGCGGCACCATTTTCCAGTGTCCAGTTGCTATGTTTCTTTTATTTTCACCTGAGCCCCTCATGGAGTCCTCACCCTGCCCCAGGGTCTTCTCCTTCCTTTTCAGTTTGTGCAATGGAATTTAACACTCTTCGCGATATTAATCCAATCAAAACTTACATTCACATTTAGGATGGTAACTATTCTAAAGGTATGTTTGTGCTAGAAAATCATACATTTGGGGGGAGAGAGGTTATTGATATAATATTCTTACATGTCATCTGCCCCTCCACCCACCAGCCACCTGATCACAATAATTCTTAAAGGGGTAGGAGGCATGAGGGGTGGTCAATGCTTATGTTAAATCCACAAAAAGATGGTTCATATTTCTAGCAATTACATCAGGGGGCAGTCTACAAATAGGAAACTTTTGGAATTAAGCACAGAAGAAGCTTCCACACAGAACTGTTGAATTTTTACTGAATTGGCCTGTTTTGACTGAATTCAACCAAACATTCAGTTTGACTGTCACATGCGTGAAGGGTGCCTGTCACTGTCCTATGGATGAACACTGGTTCACTATAGTAACGTGCTCATGGATCTCTGATAAAGCCATGGTATTATTCTCCCCCAGGTGGTGCCCCTGTTCATTTGTAGTCAGTGGAAATGGTAGGTCAGATAAAAGGCTCATTTTAGATCAGTGGTCTGTTTACACCATTGCCCTAGATATAGAATTGTTTGCTTTTCCTTCTATGGCCAATGATCTTTGAAAGATGACCAAAGTTATGTAAGCCCAAACACTTAAGAAATATGTAGACAGAGCCCATGGTTAGCAGAGTACACAAGACTGGGCCTGGGTAGTACCCAGTTTTGAAAGACTGCAAAAAGCAGAGACACTGCTTAAGGTGGCACATTCCGTTTGAAGTGTATCAGCAGTCCAAGATTTGCCCAAACATTTGGTGACATTCAGCAATCCTCTAGAAGAAAATCAGAAAACTTACCATCTAAACCAAAGCCCAATATATTATATCCAAGCCCAACTCTGAAAATGCACACTTGCAGAGTGTAATAACCCACAGATGGATACACAGGGACAGAAGATGATTAACAACTGAGATGAGGACAGAACAGGGAAAACATGTCCCTCCATCCTATGTTCTTTCTGCCAGACCAGCTAATACTCTGCTATCATTTCCAACTCCTGGCACATAAAGCTGAGTCGGATCTAATTAGAGATGGTCCATGGGCTTGTCCTCTCCTGGAAGATGGAGACATGCTGTCCGCAGTCAAGATCTCTCCTGTGAGGGGCTGTATTAGAAATGCCTGAGCAGCTGTCCACGTGCTCCACGCTGTCACAAAGTACAAATGTGTCTGGTGGGTAAGACTCTGCAGCTAAACCCACAGTGAATGCCAGCTCCATTAGTATGGCAGGTGAGAAATCTATTAGGAAATCAAAGGCCCCTCCCTCATTATAGGAAAATAAACGAGCTGTGTCTCCCAGGGAACCAGAAGACGGAGGAGAAATTCTTTCATAAAGGGCGGCAATGGGCTTTGAAATCAGACAGATGTAGATTTGAATCCTGGCCCTGCCACACAGAAATTGGATGGCTGTAAGCAATTGCTTTAAACTTTTTGAGGTTCCTCATCTGTAAAATGGGCAAAAATAATTCCTATCTCATGGGTTGTGAGAATTAAAAGAGGTCAAGTGTGAAGAGGAGTCAGCCCGGTAAGAGGCCTGTAGTGAGGGTTTGGAAAAGTCATGGCCAGTTTCTCCAGGGGTCTGTGGTCTGAGCTGATCAGCAGGGTGAGAGAGGAGCAGACCCTGTGTCTACCCCCATACCCTCATTGCCCCAGCTCCCCGCCCCTCCGCAGGGTGCTGCTGGCTCTCAGCTGCACCTGCTCACGTTGCTGCCCTCTGGGAGCGCCGCACAAATGAGGCTGTCACCCTGCCTCGCAAAGTCCTTTTCTCCCCAACTCCTCGCTTCCTTCCTACTAGGAGTGCCTGAGGATCCGGTCAGAGCTTGGAGAGACTTAGACCCACCACAAGTTCTTCTTTTATTATTTCCTTCTTGCAAGGTGAGAGAGGACAATGTCTCAGAATGAAAGATTCTCCTCCATGCCCTCTCTCAACAGAGGCCCTAATTCATTTTTCATGGCCCCTTGCAGTGACAAAAGCCGCTGCTTTCTCTCTTGTAAGCGTGCTCCATGCAATAAGTCAAAGCTGATGTGCATTTTCCCCCTGGGTGCCAGAGCGCGCTTTGATTTAATTTGCCCTGTTGTTTGGCACAGAGCCTTTGCCAGCGAGTTTCTTCACAGACCTGGGGAGGCAGGGCCCTGACAGTGACAGGGCGCAGTGACAGATGGGGTTCAGTGGGTAGTGTTTAAATACTTTGCTGCAATGATAAAGGAAATGGTGGAGAGTGACAGATGCTCCTGCAGAAAGTCAGCCATACAAACACACATCCTGTTTGTGGGAACTGGAGCCCCTGGTGACAACATGGGTCCGTGCGAGGTATGCCCACTTGCAGTTGGCAGGAATTAGCAAGCGTCGCAGGTGAGCTGTGGGCTTTGGAGTCTGTGGTTGGTGAACCCATCTTGGCCTCTCCTGTAGTCACTGAAGATCATCTGCAGGGGCTTTGTGTAGACACATGCATGCCCCATTTACACCACTTGCACACTCCCCTTCTGAGAAAAGGCTATGCCTGTCGATACAGGCCCAAGAGTCAGGCTGAATTCAGAAAGCATCTCTCTGTAAGAATGATCTGGTGTAAAAATGACCAGGTGATCCATGAATGCACAGAAAGGCAAAGAAAGTCAGAGAAAGTCAGAAAAAGGGGGTGGAGTTATATAACTCAAAGGTGGAAAGCAATGAATTGGTTCAGTCAGGTAAACACCCACACATGTTACAGAGGTGCAAAATTGTAGTGGCCTGGGCCACTGATGACCTTCTAAATCCTGGTCAACTTTCTTTGCATATTGCCTTTGTGATCACTAGCAGACCAGGGGAAATACTGGAAGATTGGCCCTCTCTATTCCTGATGCTGTAGTAATAATTACTGTGGGTTAGCAGTGCTGTCTTCCCAAATGAATGGCTATACCTGGGGGCACCATGTTGTGATATGGAAAAGAATATGAAAAGGACGTTTGGCAAGCAAGGCAACAGTCATGTTGGAAGCATAATGTACTTGCAGGAGAGCATCGTGTGAGGAGACGGTGATTGGGAACCCACCATGTGCACGGCCATGACTGAATATCCCACATTTGCCTTCTAGGATGGACTATGGGTGTGCACGAATGTGGTACAGTGAGAGGGAGAAGGCAGGGAGTGTTGTATTCTACGTAGGGGAAGGTTCACTCAGTATGTCTGGTTTCCGTTATTGTTTGGTTTAAATATTTTTAAAGCAGATTTAGGAGTGAGATGTGTTTGCTAGAGAAGCGCAGTGAGGACACGTAACCAGAGACCAGCTTGTTGGTTGCAGAGGTGAGCTTAGAACGTGAGTGACAAGACGGCACCAGAATAAGAAATGGGAAGTCTGCTTGGAATGGAGGTGGGGACTCAACTGGGAAGGCAGAGCTGAGCAGGGCAGCAAATAGCACTGAGCTGTCTTCCAGCCAGGAGTCATCAGCTGCAAGGTGAGGGTGACTCAGGTGGTACAGCAGATGAGAGGAGCCTCTTTAGAACCAAGGCTATTTGCTTGCTTACCTGTGGTAAATTTAACAGCTGGGAAACTCATCCCCACCTCTCCCCCTTCTCTGACTGGCCGGCGAGCTTCTTTCTGAAAGGTGAATTAAGATTTGCCTCTTGGCATTTTCTAGATTTTGTTTTACAGCTAATCAAACAGACATTAGCCACCTGAGAGCCAAAGAGCCAGTTCCCTTGAGCAGTCTCGTGACACCTTGACCTTCTGAGGTTACAGATGGAACACCAGCAGAGCCTCTTGTGTAAGAATCGCTGAAGGGGTGTAATCAGGGCCATTTTTAGCAGACTGGAACTCAAGAGTGTCATGTTGTCACGTAAGAAAGAAGTTTGGATTATAGTGAAAGAAGGCTAAAAAGAACATGGATAAAAAGATTAAAGAAGGAGTAGAAAAGGTCAGAGCAGAGGCAAAGGGACCAAAAAAACCCAGCAACAACAAAAAGGCAAGCTCAAACTCGTCCTGACTAATCTCTGCTTCTTTTGTGTCCTCAGCTCAGGCTCCAGAAGCGGGTCTGCAGGCTGTGGGACAGGACAGTGGTTCTCAATTGGAGATGATTCTGCCCCCCACTTGGCAATGTCTGAAGACATTTTCGGTGTCACAACCGAGGTAGGTGCTATTGGCATCGAGTACGCAAAAGTCAAGGAGGCTGCTAAACATCCCCCAATGCACAGGCAGCACCCACAACAAAGGATTACCCAGAACAAAACGTCAACAGTGCTGAGGTGGGAGAACCCACACAGGAGCGGCGGACGCTGCCCCGCTGGAAATCCCTCCAAGTGCGCCCGCTAAGGAAAGCCCAGCTTCCTTCAACCCACAGCCATTGGCGTCTCTGTGGAATGGAGCTGCTCTGTCTTCCAGTAACAAGGACAATGACAGAGGTAAGGAGAGGTGAAAGGGCTCCCACACAAGTGGCAGAGGGATGTGGGAGCATGTGGAACAAGAAATGGATCCTCTTTAAGAGAAAAGTGAAGTTGGAAGAGGAACAACATATAAAGAGGAAAAAGAAAACGAAGAGAAATTAGGAAAGAATGGTTGAAGGAAAGGAAAATGGTGGAAGTAACCCAGGAAGAACACCGGGGGAAGGAGCATGAAGAAACACTGGGAAGATGTTTGATGCGCTTAGGAGAGACAGAAGGCAAAGTATATTTTCGGGGAAGGTGTCAGAGAGATGGTGAAGAGAATAAGACTGGCATTCTAAGAAACATGGGGAAAAGTGAGGAAAAAAGACAACAGGGGTTCTAGACAAAGACAAGAGAAGAAGAAAAACCTTAGAAATAGTAGGTAAAGAAAATAAGAGACAAGTGACTGAGGAGAATTAAGAAAGCAGGGGCGAAAGGCAGGTGGGAAAGAAGCTTCCATGGGAAGGGGCGGGGCAGATGATAACATCAGCCTGTAGCCAGAAGCTGAGCTGCACACTGTCCGTCAGCCCTGCGCGCTGACAGTGCCCTGCTGTCAGCTTTATTTAGCAGCTCCAATCTAGACGTAGTTGGTGGACTGGAGTCAGGGAGACTGGAAAGCAAAGGACACAGGTGAGGATGAAGCTTTGGGCACGTGCACCGGAGCTGTGTTCCAGCCCTCCTGTGGCTTGAGTTCGTAGCTAAACCTGCAAAGACTCTCATTTCTCCAGATTCTAGATTTGAGGAGAATTCAGGAGAAACCTGGACAATAACTAACTCAGCTCCTACTCTCCTCCACTCCAGGCACTCTGCTGGGCCTCAGCATGCACAGGTGAATGGGAGGGTCTTTGTTCTTGATGCCCTCTCATATAAGGAATGAGCTGCGGTGTGTGTGGGGGGGTCCTCATTTTCACTTTGCACGTTGAATACTTTGGTGAATCTCAGCCTGACAAAAGATTTCTGCTCATCTCAGTGAGAAAAGGTGGAAAAAGAATTGTCATGGGTAAAAATAACTCTGGACCAGGAGCCAAAGTGATCATATTGTGTGATGGTATTGATGCTGACATCAGCTGGCCACGTGATCTCACTTTCTCCAGATCTCAGCTTCCTTGTTTGCAAATGAAACAGAAAAATAAGGCTAGATGATGTTCAGGTTTTATTCGGGAGCTAACATTAAATGGTGCTTATATATAACTTTAGAAAGTTTTATATATAACTTTAGAAATGTTGCTAAATGTATTTGCTTTTTTAAATTGTTTTGTTCTGTAAATGTGCCCCATTTTCATAACTGATGTGGCATGGTAGGAAAACGTTGCATTAGAATCAGCCAGATCTTAGATCAAATCCTGGCTTAGCCACTGGCCTTGGGCGCTTTACTTAACAAATCTGACTCAGTATTCTTATCCGTGAAACGGGGATAACACTCTCTATCCTGCAGGAGCATCGTGAGGATTAGACCGCACACAGACAGAGCACACAGGACACCAAGCAGACTCAGTAAATGGGAATCATTGTCATTACCAGACAGTAAGCTCCTAGGACACGGGGATGTGTTCCAGGAAGAGAGTTTTGCTCACAGACACCATTCTGGAAACATATTGTTTGAGAGAAAATCCCTGAATAGCAGAGGTAAAACAGAGATGACTACTGCCTTAGGATTAATGTTTCCCCCAATTTTTAACTGCCCTGCAAGATGCTGCTGTAATCAGTATTCTGAAGGGAAAGACTTCTTTATTGAACAAGTTTGAGGAAACCTTGGATTAAATAGATTAAGCGCCAGCCTCCTCAGAATCTTTGATAGGCTCTTATACACCATGGATCTCCAAATGGGGAATAGAGCACACACGGTTTTTTTTTTTTTTTTTTTTTTTTTTTTGGTGAGGAAGACCAGCCCTGAGCTAACATCCGTTGCTAATCCTCCTCTTTTTGCTGAGGAAGACTGGCCGTGGGCTAACATCCGTGCCCATCTTCCTCCACTTTATATGGGACGCCGCCACTGCATGGCTGACAGGCAGTTCGTCGGCGGGCGCCCGGGATCCGAACTCGCGAACCCCAGGCTGCCAAGCGCGGACTAAACCGCTGCGCCACCGGGCCGGCCCCACACACGGTTTTTTAAACTTATTTGACCAAAGTAAATTTTTCCTCCCTACAGAAATATCTATTAACCTTTCAGACACCATCAATGTTACTCTGAACACAATTTCAGAAATAGGGGTGTACACAGATGCATCCCTCGCTTACCCAGCCACGTGTCATTCATGAAAAGACCCAAGTATCCATATAACTGAGCCCATGTTTCTCATCCATCATTAGCAGAGAGTATCTCAAAGCTGCAAATAGTCTTTCTCTCTTTTTTTCAACCAGCTATGAACTTCTTGTTCATAGCCACCTACCCAGCACATCCCAGGCCTCGTGTGCTTCCATCCAGCACCTTCCTTCCAGGCTTCCTCACAAAAGACTGTAGCTCTTTGTTGGGGCTTTCTTTTCCTGCTTCCCACCCCTCCCTTCCCCACCAGTTTCATTCCTCGCCTGCCACACCCCCTTTCCAGGAACTCCGCTCTCAGGGGTGGGCGGGGGATGGTCTGGGACATCCAGGATCACTAGCTGGACCCTGCGGCCAGTTCCAACTTCAGCTTCCTGTTTTGCCTGTGGGCTGTATCTAGCTCGTCCAATTAAGGATCTATCACATGAGGCCTATCAGAAATAAATGGGAAGTGAGGAGCAGGGGAGCCAATGGGGGGACCAGTAGAAGGGCTGATTGTAGATAAACTTCCAATTTTTCATAAGATGGGGAAAAATGTTACCATAAAGATGAAAAAAAGAAGGTCTGCCAAGTAAAATTGCCACTGAGTGACCAGCCCTGGCCAAGAGGGGAGGATAGGGCAGGTGAGAGGAGGGAGACTGAGGGCCTTCATGGGACAGGTGGGGGCTCCGAGGAAGAACCCACCTTTCACGACATCCCACCAGGAAGGTCAGAACTCCTCCTCAACCTCCCCCCCACCGCTGCCCCCCGCAGTCTCCATCTGCACTGTCAGGGGGCAGGGGGAGGGACACCGACAGGCTCAGGGGCTTTCATGCTTTCACATGCACGGCTTTGTCACTTGTAGCCTGAAGTCCTTCTTCTCTTGGGTAGGGCCAGTGGCAGTGGAGGCCCGCCCCCTCCTCCTTACTCTACTTTTGTCATTTAACTCTATCCTCTTTGAGAAGCAACCAAACTCTCCGCCTAGTAAATATGTAGCAGGTTTGGCATATCACAAAGCACTTTCATATACACCATCAAATCAATTAAAAAACCAAACATTTATGATCTTATTTGAACTTTCCATAACCCTGTGAGGTAGGTAGTACAGGTTTCCCCATTCCACATCTGAGGAAATTGAGACTCAGAAAGATAAAAACATCTTATAAAGGCCAAGAGCCAGGGAGTATTGGAGTGGAATCCACAGGCCTTGCTCTTTCCCATGAAGACACCCATCATCGCATAAAGAAGTTTCAGCATGTGGATGGAAAGGTGAAATGGGTTGTGGGTTAAGAAAATACCCACCTTCTTATTTCTGGAAAGGACAGATCAGGTTGTTCAGCCAACCCTCCTACTGAAAACAACTGAATAAGCTGGATAAGAGATACTTTACATCCTTCTTAAAAGCACCAACGAGCTTCCTTTCTGGTATGGAATCACCAGACCCTAAGTTAAAGGGCAAACAGGAATCCAGAGTCAGATGGTCCCTGACCTGAGGGCGCTTGCTGAGTTAGGCAAATTTGAACCTAACGAGAAAAGGTCAGGGGAACAGAAATCAAAGGCAAAGTCCCTTTGGAAGTGGGGGTGTCTGATAGGAGAACCTCTCTATAATATTGAGACCTCAGAGGGCTGCCTCCTCAAGAGGAGAGTGAACTGAAAGTTGAAGGTTTCTTCTAAGAAGCTGCAGTATGGTTTGAATTCCTGGGTTATCTGCGGAACCAGAAGACCTTGACTGAGTTTACAGTGGTTCTGAATGGAGAGCCTCTCAGCCATCTCGCAGACTTAAACCCAAATGATCTCGGAAGGAAGGTACTACAATCCTAGGTCTCAAATTATTTCAAGTTTTTTTTTAACACAATGAACACCATGCAGCAAAACATAAGCACTGGAGAGCAGCATCAAATAGACGACAACTAGCAGACTCACAGTGTGTTAGATGATGGAGTGATGAAACAGGTTACGAACAGCCATGCTTACTTTCTCTAAAGAGATAAATGACAAACTGGAGAAATCTTCATGGAAAATAAAACCACAAAGAGCAAATAGCATATATGAGAGAAATGATCAAAATAGGACTTCTCAAAATGAAAAATATAATAACTGAGATATAAAAACAACAATGCAAAGGTATAAAGATGAGACACAGCTAAAGAGAGGATTATTTAACTGTAATATAAGAAAAACTTATCCAGTAAGTAGAATGAAGACACAAAAAGACAGAGAAAGCAGAAAAGTGAATAAGGGACATAGACAGAAGGAGAAGGGCTAGCACACATTTAGTAAGGAATCCCAGAGGGGAGGAGAAAGGGAGAATGGGGCCGGAGACAATATTTGAAGAGATAATAACTGAGAATTTCCCAGAATTAATGAAAACATCAATCCATAAATTCAAGAATTCCAAAAAATCTCAAGCAAAATAGCAAAAGAAATCTATACGTAGACTCAGCATAGTGAAATTGCAAACAAAAACAAAAATACACAAAGACAAAGTCTTAAAAGCAACAACGATTGTTGGAGGTGGGGGAGGAAGGTGGAAGCATTTTTCGTGGAAGCAAAAATAAGATTGACAACTACAGTCAAAAGACCCTTATTTAGCTGAAAGAAAATAACTTCCAACTCACAATTCTATACTCAAAAAAAGTACGTTCCAGGAATCAGGACAAAATAAATCATTTTCACTCAACAAAAATGTGCCACCAACAGACCTAAACTAGAAGAAACCGTATAGAAGGTACTTTAAGCAGAAAAAAAAAAAAAATCCCAGATGGAGTGCAGAGAGGAATGCAGAACACAGGGTATGATAAATGAAAATTGTGTAAAATAATACTTTTACAGTATATTCTTAATTAAATTGTAGGCTAGCAATGGCAATGAAGTCAGAATGGGGACAGATGAATTTAAAATATTCTGACAACCTTAGACTGTCAGAGAAGAAGGAAATGATACTGATGAAAATTACCCCCTGAGAAGTTAAAGGGAAGACAAAGGGAGGGCACAGGGCTGTGGGCCTTAACCTCCATCGTCACGTCAGGGCTAGTTATCGCCCTCCTGAGTAAATCCAGGCTCCCGGCTCCTTAGCCTCTCACTTATCTGAATAGTTCTATACGGTTTAAAGACCACGTCCAGTGTTTAAGAGAAGGAAGATTTCCAAAAGGGAAGAAGAGACGGAAGCAATGACACCTAGGACCTAATCCAACAACCTGAAACAAGAGGCCAGACTTCCAAGAACTTCCTCCTGTCACTGGTCCTTTGGGACACCACAGACAAGGAAAAAGCCGATTCATGCTAGGACAAAACCTCGTCCATTTCCAGGAGTGTGTGGCCTCCCCAAAAGACCAGCTGGGGACATGCAGTCCCCGTCTTCCCCAGAGAGTCCCTTCTCCACCTGGCAGCATGGCCGTATGCTCCGAGGAGTGGAGTAGTCATCTTCATGACGGCTGGGGCACACCTTCCCACTCACTGCACACACACACACACACACACACACGCGCGCATAATTTTCTAGCTTTCAGCCTTGTCCTGTCCCCTGTGTTTTATTGCAAGGGCATCTTCCTTCATGAAGATCATTTACAATATGATTTCTTTCCCAATGCCAGTTAAGAGGGGGGTCTGGAGAGAAAAGACAAGGCCAAGATCGCTTTCGGAGGTACAGGTGCATACATGGAGATGAACCGACACAGACAGGCAGTGTGTGAAGAATTTTCCAGCAGAGTGATAACTAGCCAGAGATTCAAATCAGAAGCAGGGGGTGCTGTAGCATCAGTATGGGAAACACCAGGGTCATTGCCCTCCTTCCTGATACCTAAAATAGATGACATTTACCAGGGAAAGCAGCCCCTGGCCATGGCCCTTTCATGCACATCGCCCATCAGCCAAGGCAGAGATGCATAGGACGGGTGTGATTGGCAGAGAAGCTGAGGAAAAGCTTGCATAGCAACAGCTGAGAGTCTCTGTGCTTGGAGGCTGACAAATGTCCCCTCCTGGCATCTGTGGGCACACTGAACTTATTGCATTCAGCAGAAATTGCTTTGTTTGGACCTCATGACTGGTAGATCACTGAGGGTCACCAGCTTGACATGACGGCCCTTTCAGAGGTAGGGGCATTTCTAAGACTTTGGCTTCTGATGTCTTCTTAAAAAGTGCCTTGGGGGAAAATGGAACAAACACACAAACAACACTTCGGATTTTCATGGCAGTGCTGAAAGGAACCAGGTCCTGGGTTAGACCAGGGGCCAGACTGGCCCTACCCACCACCTGCATGAAGGCACAAGGCGGTTTCCCAGCTCAGGCAGCTTCCTGGCGCTCAGATGACAGGCCATTTTAAATAACAGTCATGTTTAAAGCAAGGGAGAAGAGAGGAAAAAAAAACTCGAAGGCTATAGCACTGCCACAGTTTTAAATTATAGTGTAGGAGGATAAAAATAAAAGAGAGAGAGAGGAAGACAGAGCAAGGGAAAAAAATTGCCATTGTTTTATGAAGCAGATGGGAAAGTTCAGGGGATCAGAAAAAGACTATTATTATCTCAACTCTACAGTGACAAGCCAGGAGAAGGATGTGCAGTTTTGTCCCCTGTCTCTCCCTGAGAATGGGCCACTGGTGGAATTCATCCTGAAAGCAGGTTAAGGGCAGGAGTTCTGAGCAATGAAGGGTAGAATGAAAGATTCGGCAGGCGTGCCTATTTTGAATGCACTTTCTCCATTTTCTCCTGTGTGTAGATGCTTTGAGTTGTGACTGTTTAAGGCCATTTCAGACCCTGTGGAGAGAAGGTGAAGTTCTTGGAAGATCCCAGGAATTAAGAGCTGGAAGAGACCTTCCTGAGAGGTTAACGATTTCAAATTTAAGGTTAAAGAAACACATGGGGTAAAGCTCCATGAGGTAGGCAGTGTCGGCAAAATGTTCAGCTCCAATAAAGGAAAGGAATCAGAGGAAGTGAGGAGAGAGAGGCATACCTACAAATGTGTAGAGGGTTAACCTCTTCGATTCGGAAGAAAAAGACACTTTTCTCTAAATCAAGGATCACTTAAAGCTCTAGCTCCTACTGGAAGACCTTGACCACACTTGCCCGTGAACTTTTCCTTCTGAATCCCTAGTAGAATCTGGATCTGAACTATTAATTAATTTTGTACTTAATTATATATATTTCTTATATATTCACTCAATAAACATTTATTGGAAAGAAGAGAAATTTACTGAAGGAGAGGGAACCACTATTCACTGAGCACTTATTTAATGTGCAGTAGCTTTCTAAGTTTTCTACTTCATATATTACCTCGCTGATTTCTTACAACTTGCCCTCTAAGGAAGCTAATTATCCCCATTTTTGTGATGAGAAAATCCAGGCATGAGTAGGTTCAATGATTCAGACAGTCTCGTAGCACGTAAGAGCCGAGCTGCACTTGAAACCCAAACCTGTCTCATTCCAGTGCCTGTGCTCCAGGCTCAGGGCAGAATGTCTGTCGAAAGACGGACATTCTGTAGTCCTTGCCCTGAAAGGCTCACTGTCTCTGGAGGGACCTGGATGTGCAAATAGAACAAACCACCCTGCGATGAAGGCTGGAACTGAGGTGTGTGCGTGTCCAGCTCCAGCTCATGGGGATCCCAAGGCAGGGCTGTGCTTTGGGGGTGAAAATAGGTGCCAAGAAAGGTTGTCCCAAGGATGGGCATTTAAAAGGACTCTGGAAGGACTGCAGGTGAGCACGAAGTTTGCGGGGGGGGGGGCAGACAGAACAGCATCTGCAGAGACACAAATACAGCCTGTCTACTCTGGGCACCCTGCAGAGCAGTGATGAGCAGGGACAGGGAATTAAGCTGGGGCCAAGAAGGCTCTTGTATGCCCCAAGAGCAATTCTGGATTTGTTCTCAAGATCCTGGTTAGCGATTAAGGTGAGTAGGTGTGCGATTGGTGTGAGAAAAGATGGGTTAAGGGTAAGAGAGACCATCCGTGCCTGGATTGTAACTGGACATGTGCAGCATTTTGCTGGGTCTATTATTAATCTTTGATCATTTTACCATCTTTGCCCAGCTCATTTTCAGCTTCTTCCTCCCAATTTACTCCTCCCAGGAGGTGTGTGTTTAAGAAACACAAACTTATTTGAACATTATCCAAAAAGAAACAATTGGAAATGGAAGACAGGGAGTCAAAACAAATCATTGGAGGAAGGGGAGGAGCACGGCTCCAAATCAGAACGTGGTTGTTCTCTCTGGGCTCCACCAGCATGACTTCGCTCTGGGACCACGGAGAAATCCCTTGACCTGGTAGCTGTGCCTACTCTGTAACCACAAAGGAGGGAAATGACCATTGCTGGGCTGGACAATGAGAGCTTGAACTGTAAACAGCCAAGGCTTGTATAGCTGCTGGATTTGGACTTGTAATTGTGTACATGTAGACACACACGTGCATGTGCACGTGAACACATATGTGCACACACTCTCTGGGCTGGCTGGCTGGCTGGACTTGGAGGAGTCCCCGCCTTGGGAGGAGGTGCAGGCTGGGCCCTGCCGCCTGAATCAGCGTTTCAGCTCTGGGATAGTAATGTTGGTATCTTCCTGGATCCTGCTGCAGGGCACAGCCAGCTTCTCTCACAATTGCTAACAGGCTGTGGGCCTGAGGCAGGGAGACGCCACTGGCTCCCACTCAATCTTCCTGTGTGACTCTCATTCCCCTCCAGCCTGGGGCAGCCATCACATCAAACCCTTACTGGACCGCACCTTGCCCTCAGGGAGGAAAGAACCTGGCAGGAGCTGGATGACTCAGTGGAACCTGATGCTGGAGTCCTGTTCGCTACCTCCTGCCCCCTGCCACAGACTTTGGAGACCCCCTGAGGTGCTCCTTGTACTCCTGGGAGGGGTGAAGGGTCCCAGCCGTGACACCACAGTTCTGCAACAACTAAGAGGAGAGAAGAGATTGGGAAGATAGAACTAGTAGCACTAGCACAGGTAGTGGCACTGGAGGGTGGGATGATAACTTGTTGCTTGGAGACAAATCACTTCCAGTCCCTGCCAATGGGCAGCAGGTAACATGTGTTCTTTAGGACCAAGCCCCCATGCCTCTCTTGCCCTGCTCCACATTTGCAGGCCATCAGACAGAAAAGCTTTCCTAATTGCTGTCACTCCTGCCTGTCCAGGCACCTCCCCCAGCACGCTCTCTCCTCGTTGCTTTATTGATGTGTCTAAAAAGGCATTGTGCATAAAATGCTCACTTGCTCCTTCTAATACTATGCCTGTCAACCAGCCTCCCCCTGTGCGCTCTCCACTCAGGCCTGCTCTCCCCTCGGCAATCCCCTCCCTCCTTCCCCTCCACCCCAGTTCCTCAGCCCTGCCCCAGTATAACCTTACCCTCCACTTCTCTTCTCTGCACTTGAACTTCCAGTTCCCTTTCACCTCCTGTCTGATTGCTTTTCACTGGCCCCAAGGTGCACATTCTCCATTACTCCTGACCCATGAGCCACTTCTATGGCATGTTTCTCTCCTCCACCACAGCTGGGGGAGGCAGCCTCTAAACCACAGGCTTCCTGCCACTCAGCTTCCCAGTAAAAGTCACACCTGAAGCCCAGCAAACCTGTGTCCTCTGCCAGGCCTGGGAGGGGCCGGGAACCTCTTTGCCTAATCTAGCAGCCATTGCTTCGGTGCACTTAATATTCATGACAGATAGAACATTTCACGGCGAATTGGACGCACATTCAACTGGAAATGAAAATTTTATGACTGTTCTCACTCGGAGCTGCAGATTACGCCAGCTGAGAAAACACGGGTGCAAACGTACAACCTGTGAACTGTAAAGTATATTAATAATGAAACCACAGCCTGGGAAATGAAGGCTTTATTCTGTTTATATTCTGCTCCATTAATAGAAGGCACTTCAGCTAGCTCCACCCCATTAGCCAGCAATCTGTGCAGTGGACGGGCTGGGCAGGGAGACACAGGGCTGGGGCGGTGGGGGCCCTGGACGCTCCCTCCCCGCCCACCACACGAGGACTGCAGGACTCTGGAGGCCACAGGCGTTCTCAGAGCAACAGCCGTTAGTCTGTGCACCCGGGCTGTGCGTGCAGCTCCAGTGTAGACAGAGACCGAGTGTGGTTTGAATCAGAAGGACTCTGTGTCCTTATTAGAAAGGTTGAAAAGAGAATGTCACCACCCTATCCAGAAACAGGAGGTCAGTTAGGAGCCTACAGCCAGAGAGAGGTAAGGTGTCATCCAATGGTCAGTGGTTCTTCAGGTGGGGTACTGGATCACCGCCCAAGAGGCACCTGGGTACACATTTAAAATGCAGGTCTCTACACCCCATCCCAGATCCAGTGAATCAATCCATTGCATTAGTAACAAAATCTGAGAAGTGCCATCCCAACTTCATAAAACTCCAGATGAAACAATAATATACCTTTCCCCGCAGCTGCCTCCGATATCCAGACAGCAATCAAAGCCTCTGGTCAGAGACACAAGGCCTAAATTTTTCACTTGGGTTGTATTGCCTGAGACAGGTACCTGGATAAGAATGCATATGAGGGGCGGCCCAGGGACAGAGAGGCACTGGGGCACGGGTGACCGGCATCATCCTGTCTGCATGGAGCACTGACGGGGCAGCTGCCTCAGAGACACCTGCCGCAGGTGTGGCCGGGAGCCCCAGCTCCCCGTGGCAGAGGGCCCGCTCCTCTCCCTGTCAGCCCTAGCCTGGGATGATTTACTGAGCTGCAGTGCAATTAGTGACAACTGGAAAGAATTCAAGACTCTGATGAACCTATCTTGGGAGCCCTTGAGATGGGATGGCAGATGGCAGAGACAAAAATGAACCTGGGACCCCTATGGTGAGGGAGGGTCTGGACGCTGGCAGCCACCTTGTTCCACGTCTCCTGCCTCACTCTGGGCCTGGGAGGGCTCTGGGCCAGATTGCAGGGGGGAGGGTCTGCGTCCTGATAGGCCAGTCTCAAAACTCTCCTCTGGACTATTGGACAACAGCCTCCCACCTCCCCTGACCCTCCAGGCTCCCTGGCTGCACCAGTGGCCCCTGGTTGATCAAAAAGTTAGGCAGATGGTCAGTTCTGGCAGTCATCTGAACACACTGTCCTAAGGTGCCCGAGTACACTGGAAGGTCATCTCACTCAGTTTTCTGCTTTCAGCTGAACCAAATGGAGCCAGCAAAGGAAATCAACAGCAGCTCCCATTCCCTGGCTCTGTGCAACAGTAGCAGGCTGAGGGTGAGGTGCAACCTCGGGCTTCTCCATTTGCCTTTGATTTTGATTGTTTCACGGGACTCTGTGCATGAGGAGGGGTACATTATTCTACTCTCTGAGGCCAGCCAGGCGGAGAATTATTAGGAAGTGCAAGGAAAGGGAAGGGATCTGCTGGCGTACAGAGGCACAACGAATGCCATCAAGTACCTTGAATAACGCCACATCGCCCCAGAGTGTTTGATAAACACTTGTTGACTGACAAATTCACTTTTATTTGGACCACATAGGGTTTGAACCCTTATTATTTGTCAACCTAAATCCTCCAAGACAAATCAGGGTCTGCTGACTTCTCATCAAGCTCTTCAAGCAAGTCCCCCTCCTCCAGATTTTGCTTTAAGACCTTCCAAAGATTTGAGCAGTGACATGTTGGGAAGTGTTGCTCCTGCCTATGAAGAAATGGAGGGTTTGAGAAGGGAGGTGACTGTCCCCCCGAAGTTAGAAACTGTTCCGACAGGGATGCCGAGTAAGTGCCTTTACATCTTGAGCTAAGAACCCTCCACCATCTCCTTAAAATTTAGGGGCAAAATGGATTCTTCTTGACACTCAGCCCCTGTGTCTGAAGTCTAACTGCTGGAAACACACCCTCTGTGTGTTTTCAAAGACAGCTGTGCTGCCTCTGCCCCCTCCCGGCCACACCAGTGCGAGGGTGCCACAGCTGATGCAAAGCACATCGTGGCAGCGAAAATGAGCTGTAGCCTCATTCCTGCAGCTGAAATGTCCTGATGTTGACAGAATGGGGACGCGTTTCCAAGCTCAAAATTTCATAATAATACCTCAGGGGAGTCATTGGCAAAGTTTGGCCAAAATATAATTAGTTTGCACAGCTATTAGAGGCTGATAAAAGGTTTTAATTTGTGGAGTGATCTCACGAATCTCAGATACTCTGTGGCTGTTCTTGCTTTCCTTTCAAACAGGGTGGCTTCTCGGGCCACGTGAAACCCACCTCAAACCCAGCCAGGCTGAGCCGCTGCCGGCATCCGAGGGGAGAAAGCGAGACGCGGGTTCTTCGCTGTTTTGATACCCAGGGTAGAGGAAAGGCAAGTGAGAAGCCCAAATGATGTCCACCTTTCATTGCTATCTTTTCTTTCTCCCACTCCCCGCCCCCACCTTGTTTTAACTAAGCAGAACCTTTTGAAATTTAACATTTGTCTTTACAAATTGAGAAGCTTGAAGAATTTACTCAGGATGATTCCCCATTTCCAGGAAACTAAAAGGAGGCTTCAGTCACCTTCTTGTATGTACTTTAATTGTTAAGACAGCGCTTTCCTTGCGAGTGGATAAATAAAAATAACACAGGTAAAGAAAGCTTGACTTCCAGAGGGTCCCCAGGATGGTGAAGGCTTGACTGGTTGGTTTGGGGCCAAGACAGAGAGACCTGCTGAGGGCTTCTGAATTCTGCCGATGAGCTGAGAGACAAAAAATCATGATGAAACAAACCAAGGAGATGGTATCAAACTCCCACAGTCTGTTGTGCCTCTGCAAAGTGCACTTGAACAAAGGCTGGGACGGCATCTGATAGCATAATACGTGTTTTACCCACAGCAATTTGCCTCTAAGGGAGGGAGAACACAGCACACACACACTGAGACCATCACAACAAAGGCTAGTTTACATTTTTCCTCCCATACGCTGCTTCTTAACAGAGCATTTCTACTGTTTATGGGCAATTGGGCTTGATGGATGGACTAGAAATCAGGGAGAACGACAGGAGGATGCACTGATGGTAAAAGGCTTATATACAAACACAGGCAAACTAATTTTGCATTTTTATGATAGCTTTTAAGTAAGGCCCCAAAAGTTTTTATCTTTATCATAGATATTTTGAGTATTAACAGTAGGGAGCAACTCATTATTAGCTTCATTTTGTAGAGAAAAATGTGATAGGTCATGGTAAGAGGCCAAGGTTCCTGGACAGAGGCAATTAGAGAAGGACACTCTATTTACAACTTTGAATTACTCTGACTGTATGTCCCTGCTCAATAGTCAAAACATCCCCTTAGATAATTTGGCTCATGTAACTAGACATCACTGAATTGTATTGCTAGGAGGGGATGAAGATGAAATAATATTAAACTTAATTATATACTTCTGTATCTAACACATGGTAACCATTCAACAAATATGGTTAAATCTGCATCAGAACACTAGCCACATGATGGATTATCAACCAAATAAGAAAACATAATTTTATATATATAATATACATATATTATTAATATATGTATTTATTTATACATTATAATGTATTTTATTATATATGAAATACATATATGTGATTCATGATTAAATTTTCTATAAGGCAAATATCTTAATACATCTAATAGAAACATTTGGAATTCCCCTGTTCCCCCAGTATTCCCAATTAGCTGCTTCTATTCACCAGTTTGGTACACTAATGTGCCTTTTATTGATGTTCTATCTCTCAGAGGTTAGATTCTTTTCTCTATCAAATTTCATGCCACTCTCTCTCAAGTTCTTTTGACCCGCTTTCATTCAGTAGAGTCTCCTACGTTTGAATGGGGTAAAAGGCAAAGCATTGTCAGCAGGATGGGGTTTTTCTCTCACACGTGTAGAGTCGACAGCGGACTGCTGCTGTATGAACGGAAGCTGAGGGCTCATGTTTGGAATAAGACGGTCTTTCACCAGAGTACATCAAAACACTCTTGAGATGGAACAATCAAGTAAGTATAACCCCATTTTAAAATGGGGGCACCCAAGACAAACAGCTAGTGTTGCGGTTGTTTTGGAAACTCCCCCCAGAAGATAGTTGTAATCACTGTTTCAATATTATACCCAAGTTTACACTCTCAGTGTTCTGCTTGATTCTACATATCCTTTTGCCTCCCGTTCAATAAAAAGAATTACAGATGATCTCAATACAGCAAACTGCTTGCAGGGTTGCAGGAAGGCAAGAACGACTGGAATGTTCCAAATGGTATCACAATAAATTATTTGTGTTTGCCTCTCTTGTTAAATTGTGAAATCCCTGAAGGCAGTAACCATGTCTCATTCATTTTTATTTTTCTAATTTATTTATATTCTAGCTTTACTGGATCCCAGTAGATGCTAAATAAACATGTTGATGGATAGATGGATGGAAGGGTGGATGGATGAACGGATGGAAGACAAATGACCTAGGGAAGGCATAATGCTCCCAAGCCATATAAATGTTATCCAACCACTAGTAGAATAGTTTGGTAGACAATAGGAAATTAAGTTATCATTTTTTAAAATTATAATTAAATTTTAAAAGGAAAATTATTGTTATTCTAGTGTTATAAAGAATGAAACACACAAACAAGGCACACACACACTGGCATTATACTTCAGATGTATGCCCTGAGATAAAAACAATAATAAGTTTTCAAGATGGATACAACAAAAAGCTTTGGTAGGGAAGATATGCAGTAAAATATATTCCCAAGTTATACTGTCTGCCAGTTTCTGTTGCTCCCGAGATTACCTATTAAATAACAAAGATCTCTCCCTCTCCCTCTGTCTCTGTCTCTCTCTATCTCTCAGAAAAAACACAGTGGTGCTTGGGAAGATGGACAGGAGGGTAAACTGACACAGGTTTTTGAGAACCACATCAGCTCCACTCTTTAAAGAAAGAACAATAGAATTTTCTAAGAAACAATTTTGTTAATTTCAACCCTGATTACCTGGGCTGGATATATGGGATAATTGCTTAGGTTTCAAGTTTCTTTAGGTTGCGTGGAGAGAATTTTTTAAAATAAAAAAAAAAAAAATAGGTGATTTGGGGACACTCAGAAGTGGGCTGGCAGAGAATATATCTCTTTAGAGAAGAGGATTAGATTGAGGTGTCAAGAGTCCAAAGTTGTATTCAGGCCTGTTTGGTTCTTCCTCCATTTGTAATATAAAACTAATGTCCTAGGACAGACACTTCAGGAATATAATGCTGTCCACCTAAAAACTAAAGGCACCATTTTCTGCCAGTCTTCCTGTTCTCTGTTGTTCTTGGAACATTATTTCTGAGAAGTTTTCATGCCTTGCTCACTCCAGGACCTCTCTGGAAGTTGCCAGCATTTGATGGAGCAAACGTGACACAGTGCCATTCATCTGCCTCTGAAGTGGGGACGGCTGCTATATTATCAGACTCTCTCTGAGTCGAGCCAGTGCTGCCATTTCTGGAGAGGCAAAGTTTCTTCTGCTAGAGAGGCTCCTCCCTTTTCAGCAGGTCCTCAGTCCTCAGACTGTGGTCCATCTGTGGACCTGTAGTGTCAGCACCCACGGGTGCTGGTTAGAAATGCTGAATTTTCAGCCCCACCCCAGACCTACTGAATCCGAATAGAATATGCATTTTAACAAGACCCCCAGGTGATTCATATGCATCTTAAAGTTTGAGAAGCAGGAATGTAGGTGATAAGGGAGGCCTGATGCAGAGACTCCTTCCATCTGCGGCTCCATTCGTCTGATGTGTTTCCAGCTGCATTTCATCAAAGCAACGAGCTCCGCTCCGGGTGCTCCCACGCAGGCCCCATGTGCTCAGCAAATGAAGAGAGCCGCGGGTTTCCCGGAGTCTCACCCAGCCCTCATGCCAAAAGACAATCGTGTTGTCCAGCTCTGTCTCCTGCTTCTCCTGTCTGTGTCTGTTGCTGTGGTCACAATGAAGATGTCAAATAGAAGAGAAAAGCTAAAAGTGATCAGGAAATGGTTTCCGTGGATCCACAACTCCTGAGCCGTGAGAGGGGAGGCATACTGATCATGTCTAAACCATCACATCACCTCTGCACCTTCTCAGGAGTTTTGGCCCAAAGATCAGAGGACGTGTGCCCTCTGCCTGCTTCCTCCCCAGATTCCCAAGTCCCACCCATGCCTCCACAGTCTCCCTCATCTGGTACTCTCACTCAATAACGTGGACTTGCTTACTTTCACTCTTTCTTCTCCCCTCCCCCAAGCTCCATCCCCTTCTCAAGGGATGTCTCCCCTCCTCACTGATTAAGTGCACATCAAAAACAGTGGCAGATTTACAGGTTAAGAGTGATTTAGTGGAGTGCACTGCAGTCAAATTAATGCTGGCTATAATGTAGTTTACCTCATTAAACAATGCACACCAAGATCCTGTCTGCTGTAAAACAATTGGTCTCTGAAGCCCAGTATTCATCTTCCAGGGTTGCTGGGAGATAATAAATGGGTAATATTCCGGTGATAATGGTAATGGAGTCACGGCTCAGAGCTAATATTATGGCAAAGTAGTAATTATTTCAACAGTAAACAAGGGGATGGTTGAGCTGCGGACAGAATTCAAGCCTGTTGCAATGGTTCAGTTAATTTACTTGCAGCGCAGGCCTGGGACTGGCTGAGAGAGTGGATAAGTGTTTACCCTCTGTTCAAGTGCTGCAAACCTCTCTCTGCTCTCCGATCTCCTCTGGCTGTGGAGAGAGGGTCCCAAGCTTCTACTTGACCCGATTTTGATTTATAGGGAATGACCGGGATAGTGGCTTCAGGCCTCTGCCTGTGGATTCCAGAAAGAGGGAATGGTGCTGGGTCCACAGAGGAGCCTGCAGCCTAAGACACAGAGGGTCCAACGTTGGAAAACTTTTACAATGACAGATTCTCCAAATTTCCCCCATTTTATGGATGCTATGACCCAAAGGCAGAGAGCAGTGAGCTAGTTCTCAGGACACAGCACCCGACTTACCTCTGCGGTTCTGGAAGCTCCCTGAGGTCTGACAGAAACATCTTGCTCACCACAAATTACTGAAATCTTAAGGGAAAACTCTGAGACCAGATCATAAACTGCAAGCCCTGGAAAGGCCCCAGGTGACCAAGATCACTAGGTCTACGTCATCTTTGGCCAGAGGGAAAAAGTGCAGAGGGAAGGGGAAACACGGGGAGAAGCAGGACAATATGATGTCTAAGTGAGCGATTTTGTCTTTCCCACATTTGACGTGCCCATGTTTCGGGGGTTTTATTGCTGAGGAACAAACCACCCCCAAAGAGAGGCTTACAACAGCAAGGGTCCTAACTCTGGAGTTGACTGGGCTCAGCCAGGCGCTCTTGCTGTGGTCCAGCACGAGGTTGTGACTTGGATGGTGGCTGGGCCTGGGGTCGGGACCCTTGGCAAGGTGTGTTCACTCAGACTCCAACAGCTGAGCCTGGGGATATGGGGTTCCTAGGCCTTCCTCCATCGGGGTCTCTCCACATGGCAACCTCAGGGTAATTGTTTTCTTATATGGTGTCCAAAGGCTCCCCAGTGAGTGTCCCAGGAGAAACCAGAGACCCCACCAACCTTTTGTAACATGGCCTTGGGCATCACACAACCTTGCTTCCACCCCATTCCATTCAATGGGAGGAAGTCGTGAAAGCCAGCCCATGATCCAGGGAGAGGGCTTGGACTCCGTCTGATGCGAGGGACCTCAAAGAACGCATGGACACCCTGTAACACCGGCATAGCTCACTCAGCCGGTTACATGCTCTTGTCCTTTCCATAGCAGCACCATGGTTTCTCTGCCTCTGATTTTGACTCAGAACTTTCTCACTGCTTTGTCCATCCCTAAGCTGATTCACGTATAGATAAATTCCTCCCATCATCTCTTCATAACAACACTAGTAATCATCGCTCCTGTTGATTGAAATGCTCCTTTATGCCTATAACTGACACAGAACAGTAATTCAGTCTTACTTTCAGAGACATAACTTATTCTCAATTTAAAATTATGAAACAGGCTGAAAAAGGATAAACAAAGGTCCTAAGATCCAAACACAGGTCTGTTTGATTCCAAGTCTGTGCTCTATCCACCATGCTGTTTTCCTTCCATATAAAGTGAGTTTCTATAGATACCATAAGAGCTAATGAAAAATAGCCACAGCAGTTATTACTGTGTGACTTTGGAAAAGTTATGTAACCTCTCTGAGCTTCAATATTCTTATCTGTAAAATGGAGATTATAATGGTACCTACCTCACTGGGCTGTAATGGAGACTAAATGTGATCATAGATGTAGAGCACTTTGCATAGGCTTGGCAAAGAATAAATGCTCAAGAAGTTATTTAATGATACTTTTTAATAATTTCATTGAAAGCAAAATCATTCTTCAAGCATAGCTTTATTTTGTAAGCAGCCATTTGGATCAAAGTGCCATGAATTAAATGAGTGATAAAATTTTATATATACATAAATTTAATGGAAATACATATATATACATATATATTTCAATGAGAAAACGGGAACAGAGTGTGTTATCAAACACCTATTAAGCTATAATATATGTATTATATAT
Organism: Tapirus indicus; assembly: GCA_031878705.1. Lineage (NCBI taxonomy): Eukaryota > Metazoa > Chordata > Mammalia > Perissodactyla > Tapiridae > Tapirus > Tapirus indicus. The sequence continues at coordinate 81,103,126 of CM062924.1, read as the reverse complement.
GCATATATTACATAAAGTCGTATGTATATACTCCTTAGGTCAAAACATTCGATGGCTTTGTTTTTAAACCAGCACTTCTGTGAGAGGTGCTGCCAAACGGCTCTCAGGACTGGCAGCATGGCCGACGACTGAGGGCACCGCGGAGCGCCACATCAGGTGTCGGTCCACAATGCCACATTGTTCCGTAGACTACAGACGCATAGGTGAATGTTAGTTAGTTGCAAGCTTTCCCAGGGGATTCACTTTAAAAACCCTCATGACGAGATAATAAGCGGGCCCATAGAGCCTTGTGGAACTCATTTGGAAAATCCATCCAACACTTGACTCTGTCACTGATCAACCACCAAGTCTTCTGGTGGGGACCGTCTCTGAGTCCCCTGTGTCTCAGCATAAATTACCTCAGCTAACTGATAAAAAGCCCAAGGGACTCTCGCAGGGCACAGAGTTCTTCAGGGGTACATAGGGAGAGGAAAAAGAAAAAAAACAGAGAAAAGACAAAGAATTTCATTTTGATAGTTTTTCCTCCCATTTCAGTGCTACCCAAGGTACTGAACTGCAGGCATCTGCTAATTCTAAAACATCACCATTTTTCAATCCAATTTAACTACAACACAAGAGGAGGAATAGTCTGGAGGCTAGAGATGCATGGGAACTAAAGACACACACACGTGCACTCTCTCACACACACGTGCACACCCCCACAGGACAATTATAGCTTGACAGGAGTTCGATAACACACTCTCCTTCCTGTTGATGCCTCATAGAAGGGCTCTAGCATTTTTCATTGCCCCAAAGGGTCTGATGATGATTCCAATGGTGTTCACTGAAGATGGAAGCAGAGATGACTGCCTCTGCATCAGGGAACACATGTGGGGTGACTTGATCCCTTTGGCAACAACTAGGGAATGTCATGACTTTGACTTCTGCTAAAACAGAGCCTTAAGGTCATATGAAGCTCTATGAATCACAGAAAAGGCAGAAATAAATGAATAAACCCAGGCTTTGTCCTAAGGTGAGAATAAGTCTAACACATGGCATGTTCGCATGTTTTGGTAGTTCACCAAATGTCTATCCTTCCAATGCAATGTCTTGTGTCTTCAAACATATCTTACTAGAATTTGAAATTGAATATCTGTTTCTAAGCTTAAGTTTATGATGATAAAATCACTGCAAGCACGTACTAAACATTTTGAAAAGTAGAAGAGTTTTAAAGAAGAACATAAATAACATTGCACTTCCAACAGTTACCAATAAGCACTAATTAATTTTCTGATGTAAAAATTGGGATTCACGTTTGAAACTGAATGACAGGATTTCAAAGTCCATCTCAATAGAAAAGAAATCTCTTTGACAGAATCATGTTTTCTCTTGTTGGTCAAATTATTATTATTATCATAAAGTGGAAATTATTTTTGAAACTATGAAATCATAATGATGGGACTCTGAAAGACTTTTCATCTAGGAGATGCCTGTGGGATTCAAAAGGAATGTAATCAATGGAGGAGAGCTCATATGACTGTGGTCATCCAGGACACCAAAGGCCTGTCACCTCTGCTTCCCAAATAGGCTCAGTGCCACAGACAGATTTCAGACAGAAACAGGGAGGAGAGGGCTAGGGCTGGCGATGGTCAAATATGAGGGTGAAACCAGAAGAGCCAAAGAGTCAGCAATTACACGGGATGGTTGGAAGGTGCTGACAGCACAAAGGTGCTTCTGCTGAAGCTAGTGCCCGCCATCAAGGCTACTAGTGAAGAGGTTCAGATGCTACCATACAGTGCCACGTGGAAAAGAAAGACAGCAAGAACATCTGAAGGCACGTCCCCAAGGGCAAAACCAGAATCAACAACCTTCCAGAGAGCATATTTTAAGTGGACAAGATCAAAGATCGTGGGCTAGGGCTGAATTTTTGTGAACCCCCAGAAAACAGTGACTCCTCAAAAGGCAAAGTGGGTAGAGTACAGAGTAGTTTGAAAATCAGGGAAGTACTCTTCTGGGGCCAGGCAACTCAGTGTCTTGTGGTAGCAGAGGTCAAAACCAAGGTTAGGTATAGGTGGCAGGTGGAGTTTAACATCTGTGAGCCAGAAAAGAGCCCTGGAGGAATGACATGAGGCCACTCTTGGAAAGACAGAGAAGTGGGGGTCGTTTCGAATGTGTATGAGAACCACCATGATTGCAAGTTCACAGAATGATGAGAAAGAGAACCAAGGAAGAAAGTTTGGATAAAAATAAGAATTTTAATAGCAGCAATCAGAACTGTCAAGAGTCAGTCTTCCTGTAGTGTAGACATAGGTAAACTTCTTCTCTAAAGGCCCAGATAATAAGTCTTTTAGGCTTTGTAGGATGTACGGTCTAGTTGCAACTACTCAACTCCGACACTATAAGACAAATGCAGCCATAAGTGAATGGATGTGGCTGTGTTCTCATAAAACATTGTAATTTCAAATAATTTGCATATTTCATAAAATATTACTTTATTTTTTTTCGACCATTTAAAAAGCTAAAATTCTTTCTGAACTCACAGATTGTTCAAAAGCAGATAGCAAGTTGGATCTGGCCTGCTGGCCATTAGTCTGCTGATCCCTGGTGTCAGGAAATAGGGCAAAGAGAACCAACAGTGGCTTTGAGACCCTGAATCCTTTGGAAGTCGAAGACCCTGGCCCGATTCTAAAACTAGCAGCAACGTAAATCTTTCTTCGGCCCTGTGATTTCCCTTTTCATTTCTGTTCTGCACAGTTGTGTCCTGTTGTTCTGCTCTTTTTCCACAAGTTCCATACTCCACACTCCTCACTCACTTGGGCTACCTTCTGTGTAGCACTTGTGAAATGCTTAAGTGAACTTTCAAATTAATTATGCTGCATAAATAAATGTAAGACTTAACAAAGATAATGGGAACAAGTGATAGTTGCTGTTGCTATAACAATGGTCATAAACAATGGTTACATCATTTGCTTTTTGAGTTTGTGTTGCAAAAATGTAAAAACCTCTTTGTCTTAGAAGATCGCTCTGTACCGGGCTCACATCTCTCCTCCTTCGCTTCTTGACTTTCTTGACATTGCCCTGGAGAATAGGCATGATAAATACAGAACTTTTAATAAAGGACAGCGCACATGAGGTTTTCATGTTTACAAAACATCTGCAATGGAGGATTGCTAATCTTCATATTCTGATCCTAGTTTTCAGATGAGGTAGCAGAGGCTCAGAGAAGTTAATTGGTTTGTTGAGGGTAACCCACTGAGTAACTGGCAGAGCAAAGAGTCAAATCAAATGTCCTGACAAAAATGCTCTTCACTTTTCAGTATTCCCTGCCCCCTCCTCTCATCACATGTGACCCTGGGATGTCAGGTGGGCATCTGTGTGTTGAAGGTTTTCCTTTCCCAAGTGTACTCCAGAGACAACCAAGCTTCATCAGTGAAAACCTGTGCCTGACAGAATGGCCTGGATGCCTGTTCCGTTTCCCCAATGCCTCAGCCCAAGATTTATCAATGAATACCAGACGATCAGTTGCCAGCTTTCCAACACACTCTTTAATTTCTTTTCTCCCCCTAATGTTTCCCAACATGGTGTATATCATCAGATGGTGAAATAACTTACATTCGCCCCTCCAAGCACTTGGCAACACCTCCATTTCTTTATTCGCACAGTGGGAAGTTTATAGTCAACATGAATTGCAATAGCTCAAAAGGGCTGAATTCTCAGCACTCTCCAGCTGTAGAACTCTCTGAGGCGAGACATGGGTAAAGTGACAACAACTCAACATGAAGTTTTTAATTCCCTTTTGTATCTAACTTGTATCTTGAAAGAGACACCGCTGTGACCCTCCTGGCTCTCTCCCACTTTGCCTTCAACTCACTCAGCAGCCATGGCGCTCGGGGAGGGCGGCAGACGGGCTGTCTCCCACTAGGCTGCCCTATTGATTAGCTAGGAGAGAAGAGAGTTTTCATTTTAAAAAGCACATGGAAACATCCTCAAAGCTCATGTTTAAGTATCACTTGAGGACAACAGCAAGCATCTTGATATTATCAAGTCCTGTGGACAGCACCGACCCTGTTTCCAAGCTACAGTGAGGGGAGGCTCTTTGTCAGGCCTCACCTCCCTGAAGACTGGGATCCCAGCTTATAGCTACAGGCACCTAATTTAATATGGATAGAATCTTGCTTACGGAGAAATGACAAGAACACATCCCAGTTCAAGGCTAGACAATTACATGCCAGGTAAGTGTCTATTTAAAGTAGAAAGAAGAATTTTCTATTTGTATATTTGTTAAAACCTAGAACAAAGTATTACTTTTGGTTAAATTTCAGTAACTTTCCACTGTTCTAATTAAACTTCTTATCCAAACCAGATGCTGCTAATTGTGAACGTATTCTTTTACAGGTAAAAGAAAGGATGGTAAGGAGACAGTTAGCAATCAGTTATTCACTATTTCCTTTCAACAGACATTCATTAGGATCCTCTGATGTCCACTGGGAACCTCAGAAAAGGCTGTAGGTTTGACTCAGCGGGAAACTGAGGCTCTGGAAAGGATGTCAAAAGGAAATGGTATCCCTTGTGCCAAGAGGTCATATAAAAATAGTAGAGGCCAAACTCTGTCTTAGATGAAAGGAGGCATTGTGGAAGGCTTGGAGTCGGGCAGACAGCTCTTACCTGCCACGTGTGAGCTACGATATCTCACTCAAGTGTTATGAGCGGTCTGTTCATCTTAAAAATAAGAGAAGATGCTTTTGTCAAGGACAGGGATAATTACACACTTGAATGCTCACTGTTTGCACCACTTGCATGCCACCACGTCCGTATGACAAACGTTTATTGAACATTTATTTTATACCAGGTACAGGGCATGCATTTACATGTGTTATCTCATGTAACACTTACAGCAAGTCCAGAATACGTATCCTATCATGATCCTCACTTCACAGATGAGATGACGTAGGCTCAGACAGGGTAGCAATGTGGCCAAGGGGACACTGCTTAGAAAGTGGTATAATCAGAACTCAAGTCTTGAAAGTTCACCATGTCATGCCTCTGAGTAAGCTCAGGCCCTGTTCCTGGAAACTAGTCCATGCCCATGAAAGACAGCATGCCAATAACTACAGACAGATCCAGATGGCAACGTTCAATTCTCAGTTCTACCTCTTACTAGCTACCTGAGCTTCAGTGAGTTATCTAACATCTCTGTGCCTCAGTTTCCTCACTTGTCAAACATGGATAATAACAGTATCTAAACCCATAGATTTGATCTATGTTCCAAAGATCAAATGAGCTGACAAAGGTGAAGTGCTGACATATAGTAAGAACACGACAAGCCTTTGCTACTATTGTTTTTATCACCTTCATTAACCTTATGAGCACATGCCTCCCCAATCCCCTTGGAATCAAATGAGAAGATCCATCAGCTCTTAGGCCTGAGCTGCTTCTGCCTTAAGAGTTGTACTTTCTTAGAGACAGCTTCTAAGTAATTTATTTGTGTTCAATTGTCATTTTCTGAAAATCAGCATAGACATAGAGCTGTAATTAACCTTGTATTGGGATTCTCCCACACAGGTTAAATGACTTGCTCACAGTAGCACAGAGTCAATGATAGCAGTTGGAATGGAATGAAGACTGCTGCTCTCCTGCCTATATTGTGATGGATAAAGTAGCTACTGTAATAGTGGGGTTATTAGGCATAGAAGAAGGAGTGTGAAGGAGGACAAATGGCTACTGGAATGACATGCTAAGACCTGCCATTTATTCCTTCTATCACCAATAGAGTTGACTGCTGGCAACTATTCACTTTAGATGGTTTGGCCACTCTCGTCCCCAGAGCTGGAGTTTGGGCTATATAATATGATGTGATATGCAGTAGGGTATTCTGAATCAATAGATTGTCATGTGTTCAGGCCTAATAGGATACACAGTTTAGCAGCCAAATTTCCTTGGGAAATCACAGACTCTCCAAAAATGGGTTTTCTCATCTGTAAAATAAGGCTACTAGCAATATTAACTTCATATCGTTGTTAGAGAATCAAATGAAAATATTTTATAACTTAAAAGTGGTGTAAAAGTATAAATTATTTGAATTATAGCAAAAAAGATTATCTGAGTTAGCAAGTCCTTCGGTAGCAGGGCTGAGTCACCTTGATTTTTGCTATCAATAATAAAACTGGACAATAGTAAGCAGTAGAGTAACGGGTTCAGAGTGGGGACTCTACACCAGAATGCCTGGTTAAGTCTTGGCCACCTATGCACTAGTGTGTGTCTTTGATGAGTTACCTAAGTGAGCTCTTTGTGTCTCAGTTCCTCCATCTACAAAAGAGCAGTAATAGCACCTATGTCATAAGGTTGTCAAGACAATTAAAGAGTTCATACATGTAAAACACTTAGAAAAGTGCCTGGAACCTAGCCAACCTACAATAAAAATATTACCAACTATGGTGATGATGATAATGAAGAGGAGGAGGAGAGGGACATGATGATGGTGATGATGATGATGATTCCCCTGTCAATCTTCTCCTTTTCATATGGATAGAATCTAACCATTTCCGACTGCTGCTGTTTTTCTATTTACTGCCTCCTGTATTTTCAGGCACAACACCACTAGCTTCTAGCCCAAGAATCCAGGCTTGCCAAATGATCCCAGGGTTCCTTACTGCTGTCCGCATGATGTCAATGAAGTAGGGCTCTCATCAAGAGGTCCTTATAACCATGACAACGTGAGCAGCACCACTCTACTGAGGATGTCATTGCCATGACAACACCTGAGTGACCAAAATCAAGAGGCCTAGGAAAGTGCTGGATAAAGAGAAAACATATCCACACACGGAGGAATGTGACTGTTCAAGAGCAGAATGAGGACTGGTCAGGGTGTACGCTTGAAAGTAAAGCTAAAGAAAGTAAAATGATGTTAAAGGAAACATCGTGGTCACACTCACAAAGTTGCCCTGAATTCTTGAGGGCTGTGGGTTCTGGGTAGAAACAGAGATGCAGAGAGGGATGAAACCAATTCCCTCCAATCCTTCCATCTTATACAATGCACCTTATTAATCCAGGATTTTTCCCCTCTCAAAGGAAAGAAGTGCCTGTAGGGTAGTGGGGACAATGAGAATGGGTTTGTTAGGACTCTGAGGAGAAACGTTTTGGATAAATACTCAGGAATCTACCTGCAAGTGAGGATTAGGTGGAGAAAATGTCACTACCTGTCCCAGCAGGTACTTTCTTCCAGGTTCGTGAGCTCTCCTCCATCTCTAATCTTACTCCAGACTGAACACTGAGATTGTCTGCTTCCTCTGCCCTGCCCAAGCTAGACTAAGCAATACTGGGGCAGCAAGGATGTTTGCAGAATCTCCAGGGCATAGATATTTATAGAGCTTAAGTATTTGCCCCAGACAACTATCTCCCCCAAAACAGGACTTGGGCTATGTTTGCCTGAACTTCTAGGGTATTTAGTTGGCCTTCCTCTTCCATCCACTTTGGAGCTTCCTCTAGGCATGGAGAGCGCTTCACTTGGATAATTATCTGTGGCTAGAAGTGATGGCTACCCAAGGCTAACTTGATTCTTGCTCTGGTTTTGAGGAAAAGATGAATTCAGATATCCCTGCTCCAGTTGAGATCTGGTCTTGGGGTGTCAAATATTGAAGACATTGAGAACTTCTGCCCTGGTCCCTAAGGAGGAGTTGGAGGATAACAGAAATCATCCTAGGCCCCCATGCCCCTTCTCATGGGCTGTTTCACATTCCAAGCAATGTTTCCTGTAAGTGCTTCAACCAGTGGAAACCTCACTAGACCTCACAACAGATGGTCTCACCTCCAGGAGATGTTCCTTAGTGTCAGGGACAGTCAGCTGCTTTAGCAACATGGCAACTTTGGCTCCAAATTCCCAGAGCACTCAAAAGCCACATAAAGAAATTTGAGGTCATGTGGCTGAAGATAAACATGTGTGGGTTGCTCAAGAAGTAGAGAACAGTGTTGGCCAATTTCTTCTTTTATTTCATCTGAGGAAGAGGGACAACTGAGAGTGCTAAGACAAGTAATAATAGCCAAGGAATGGCCAAGGGAAGCCAGGCTGCAGAGTAGACTCCTCCGACTACGAACAGTATATTCTGTTGCACTTTAAAGCACAATTTCTCAAGGAAGTTTATTACTCTCTCCTCTTCTTCACCCCATTCTCTCCCTTTCCAATTAATCTTTTATCTACCATCTCCCACCAGAACCATTCTCACCAATGTCTCATATAAGTGCATTTTGTCAATTCTCAGGCCTCATCTCTCTTGACTTCTAAGCAACACTTGTGCTATTAATCACTCTCTCCTTTATGAATCGTTCTCTTCACTTGGCTTTCAGATTTCCTTCCCAACTCTCTGGCCAATTCCTCACAATCGTCTTTGCGGCATCCTCCTCCTCTTCTTGACACCTCAAATATCGGAATGCCCGAGGCCCAGTCCACACAACTCTTTTCTATCTATCTTTACTCTGTAGTTGGTGATAGCCAGCCTCATGGCTCTCAATATCATTTGAATGCTGATGACAGCTAGATTTATTTTTCTAGTCCCTGTAACCTTGCATAGCCAACTATCTAGTCAACATTTCCACTTGTATATCTAAAGTACCAAGCTCCTTGTTTCCCCTACAAGCCCGCTCCTCTTGGAGTTCTTGATGGCAGGAAATGAAATCACTAGTCACCAGTGGCACAGACCACAAATCTTAGAATCACTCTTGATTCCTAACTCTTTCTCATAACCTCCATCTAATAAATCAGCAAACCTTGTCAGCTTTGACTTCAGATTATATTCCAGATTAAACATAGTCTTACCATCTTCAACCCTACCACTATAGTCCATGCCATCTCATTTCTTGATGGACTAAAGCAACAATATCCTAACTCAATTGCTACCCTTCCACCCTCCCCACCTGGACCCCATCTTTGTCTTCAAGCAGTTAAAAATGGCCCTTGAAAAACATGTGTTAAATCATTTCACTCTCCTGCTTAAAACGTGCCAGTGTTTTTTACTGGAACAAATTCCAAAATTTTTAACATGGTTTTCAAGACACTATGTAATCTGACTCTCGGCTCTCTTTACAACATTCATAAAATCCATCACTTCTCTTTGTGTCAAAATTCTTTTTATTCATTATATGCACCAAACATATTCCCATCTCATGGCCTTGGAACTTGCAGGTACCTCTGCCTGGAAACCCTGTCTTAATATGTCCCATGCTCCTCTCACTTCACTCAGGTCTCTAGGTCTCTGGTCAGGCTTACTCTCAACACTCAACCTAAAGTAACAACACCTATCACTCTTTCCTCCATCTCCGTTTTATTTTGCTCCATAACATTGTCTCTCCCCGACACTAGGTTGCATATTTACTTATTGAATATCGCCTATACTCCCACACTGCAGCCTCGTGGGGCAAAGGCTTGAATGCTGTGTTCACCACATAGTCTGAAGCACCTAGATGTGCACTGTCATGTTTTAGGTACTCAATAAATATCTATTGAATAAAAGATGATTCATTCTGCCTATTTATCATATCCCTGCTGTACTCCATCATTTCTGTTCAATCTAATAAATCCCGATTCTCCAAAAAAGTAAATAAATAAGTCTGGGGTTGTTATGATCATTTTTGGAGAAAAGGGAGCTAACCCACATAGATCAATAGGAAGAAATAAATCACACACCAGCTAGAACCTAATTTCCTACCTATTGCTACATGGGAGAAAATCTAGACAGATCATCTCTAGGCTCCAAAACAAGTAATAAAGGAGGCCAAACCAGAAAGGTGGGAGTCTGTGTCAGCTGAGCTCCCACCCTCACTCCCACCCCAGGGTAAACCCATTATCAGGTTCTAGCAATTTGGCCCTCTACATATCTCTAAACTCTATACTGTATTCTCCACTCTTGCTATCTTAGATCTCTGACCTTGACCTTTTAATGTCTTCCTAAAGGTCAGTCTCCTTGCTCTGGATCACAAGAAGTCTTGACATTGCCAACAGCTGTCACCACCCCACCTTCAGGCTCAGGAAGAAAAGGGGTTTCTATCCCTTACCAGAGAGGCTGCAGCTGAAACCTGCGAGGTGTGATTTCACTGTCTTCCACTGGGGACTAGTGGGATTGAATCCACCATGCCTCGCACCTCTCACTGCCCAGGTGACCACGCATCGTGGAACACCTCCTCCCCACATCACCAATGCCCTGCAGCTCTTTCATTCTTCACTTCTCCCCACCTTCCAAGTCTGATCACTGTGCCCTCTGGAACACTCACGACATAAGCAAAATGCTCCCCTAGGCCCTTAGCCTCTAGGCTGAACGGTCCCTGAACTCCCTTTATTAATTAAACCTGAGCTGTTTCCTGAGGGCAGTGCTTCTTCACTAGCTCTCTGAAGAAATTGCTGGGAAGTTGGTTGGGATGATAGTCCTCCTTACTCCTCACTTGGAGACCATTTCCTCTTTCACACTTTCATCGAAAACCTCTGCTCCTTTGAAGCCCTTGCCCTCTGGCAGTGTTTTGTCTACCTTTCCTCTTCCTTGCTGCCAATACTGATGTGCTGAACTCTTCATGATTCTGTGAGGGCTTTCACACTTGGCTCACAGTCCAACTTGTCACTAACCTGGGCCACTATCTGGGGTGACTTCAATGTTCCCTCTGATGACTTGTCAAAAACCTGCACTGTCAGCTACCTGGACCCCTCTTCTCCCTGGACCTTCCTCTCTGTCTCAGCCATCACTACCACAGTCATTGGCCTGAACATGTCATTCTCTGGAACGTGAAATCACTAATTAAGGGACCACGATTTCCGATTAGAACCTCATAACTTTCCAGCAAGCTTGTTCAACTACTCACATAATAACCCCATGCTTACTTCATTCACTCATTCATTAAACAAATAGTTATTGAATGTCTTCAATTTGGAGGCACCACGCTAAGCATTGGTGCACACAGTGGTAGACAAGGAAAAGCATGCTCCCTGCCCTCATGAAGCTTATAGTCTATGGAGAGGAAGGCAGGTATTAAATAAATCTATAGCCACATGGCCTCCTTGATGATCCTTGAACATGCTGAGTGTGTCCTGAGGGCCTTTGTATTCACTGTTAGCTCTGTCATGAATGCTTCTGCTGGAGTTATCCAAATGTCTCCTCCCCCAACTTTTATGGGGTATCTTCTTAGTGAACCCATCCCTACCTACTCTTTTTATGCTTATGCACCCCTATGTGCACTGCAGCATTATTCACTATAGCCAAGAAGTGGAAGCAACCCACGTGTCCCTCGACTGATGATTGGATAAAGAAGATGTGGTATATATATATACAATGGAATACTACTTGGCCATAAGAAAAGACAGAATTGTCCCATTTGCAACAACATGGATGGACCTAGAGGGTATCATGTTAAATGAAATAAGCCAGAGAGCGAAGGACAAACACCACAAGATTTGACTCATATGTGGAATATAAACGAACACATGGACAGAGAGAACTGGTTGGTGGTTACCAAGGGGAAGGGGGTTCGGAGGTGGGCACAAGGGGTGAAGGGATGCATCCACATGGTGATGGACAAAAAATAATGTACAGATAAAACCCCACAATGTTATAAACTATTAAGACATCAATAAAAATGAAAATGAAAAGATTACAACACCACCCACATACCTGACAATCTCTTGCCTCTTATCTTGATTAATTTTTCCACAATAATGACCATATAACACATTATAAGGTTTACTTATCAATGGGCTTATTTTCTATCTCTCCCTCTAGAATATAAGCTCTGTGAGACCAGGGATTTTGTCTGCCTTGTCATTTGTATGTTTTCAATGCCTAGGATAGTTGCCTAGCACACAGTAGGTGCTCAATAAGTGATTATTGACTAAATAAATGAATTAATGTATGAACAATCAAAATAGTTTTGCTAAAGAGTTTTTCTAGGGGCAAAATCCACGTCACCTTCTCTGCTTAAGTCCTTTTCTGGAATGGTGCGTGATGAAATAAATAAATCAATGGAGGGAGAAAGCCATGTGTCCTTCTCTATCATGCAGATGACTGGCCACATATCTTCAACCATAGTGACCCCAGTGAACCATTCCATAAAGGGCAAAGCAGCGATGCAAGGAATTGGAGAAGGAATGCAAGGCCTCCTGGGCTGCAGATCAGTTAAACAGGAGGAGTCCTGAATCCATTATAGAGGAATGATAAAGTCCAATGTCATTCTTTTTAACTCTCTGGTAGAAGAGAGAAGAGGGATTTGTTTTTCAGGGCAAAGGGAGGGAGTGAGTACAGAGGAATCAGCCTCTGTGGGAGAGAAATAAGGGGCTAAGATGATCCTCCTAGGGAAGGAAGGGCTATATCTTCCTGACCTCAAATTCCAAGGCAATGAACAGGCTGTGCAGTAGTATTTGGAGAACCTGTGCAACCTAGCCAGGAGGGAGGCTGGAGTCTTGATCTTAGAGGAACTGAATTGGTATTCTGCTCATTCCTTTCCAACTGTCCTGGCACCAGTAGGAAAAGCATTTTATCCCACTAGGAAGATGAAGTATGCCAAATACCACAAGTACACGTAGTGAAACTGAATGGAGTCAGATAATGAAAAACATACCCTGGAATCTAGCAATTTCTTTTCATATCTAAAGCTGTTAAAGTATAAAACAACCTAATAACAACAATCATATCAGAAGACATACCATTGTGTGAGTGAATGATAGTATTTAACATGAGAAAAAAATTAATTGAGTCAGAGAGGAGCTGCATTACTGCCATGCTCCATGGTCCAGGTGGAGGGGGAAGGGAAGAGAGCATAACACTCGTAAAGGCTGGTTCAGTGGAGGAAGAGAATTCACCTGAGAACTGAGGAGAGGTCAACCTTCCTTCCATTATGGGGCTACGCCCTTTGCTCAGAGGTATCCATGCGAAGATCCACTGAAAGGAGCCTGAGATCACTGGAGAGGATGGAATGCTGAGGCCAAGCACAGTGCCCGACCTGGAGTCCAGTGTTTGGCCAAGAGTATGGATGAATTTGCAAGAATACTGTGAGAAAGTGGACAACCCAAGGACCATAGGCCCTGGGTTGGCAGGAGGTCTGAAACCAGAAAGTAGACATGTTCCAGAGATCTAAACGATACAATGGGTCAGAAGTCAGGCAGGAAATCAATACACATTAAGAATATGGATCCTGGAGTCAAAAAGACTTGAATTTGAATTTCACCTTGGCCATTTAATATTTGTGGGCAAATGACCCTCTCAAATCTCCATTTCTTTTTTGCTAAAATGAAAATAATGTCTACTTATTGGGACATTTGTGAGAATTAAGTGGTCTTATGTATGTGAAGCAGAGTGCCCAGCACATAGCAAACATGGTGCAGCAGGGTTCTCAAAGTGGAGTGTGCGCACATCACCTGCGGGACTTGTTAAAAGGCAGATTTCTGGGTCCCACACTAGGTCTGGGGTATAAAGCAAATGGTGCCAACGCTACTGGTCCGGGGATCACCCTTTTAGAACGGCACTACATAGCACAGCGGTTAAGTGCCTGCATTCTGGAGACACTGTCGGAGGCTGGATTTCAGCTCTGCAGCTGGAGCTGTTTGACCTCGGCCCATTTGCCTGACCCTTCTAAGCCTCAGTTTTCTTGTTGGTAAAGAAGGCGAATCACAGGACCTGACTCACACCGTTGTCGTGAAGAATACACACCACTATGGTAAATGTCTAGAAGAGTGCCTAGCACGTTTTCATCAGATGATAGAGACTCTGATTTCAATTTAGACTCTAAGGAAAAAGCAGTCATCATAGGTCAAGACAAGATTCAGGATCCAAAAGTAGGTACAAAGTCAGAACTACACATGGAAGTCCCAGCGACAAGCCCAATGGGAATGGAAACTTTCTCCCAGCTCTCATGGCAGTTCTGGGTGGATCCTAGACATGGAGCACCTGAAGCCTCCAGCTGGTCTGCAGGGGTGTGATGGGGAGGAGGTCACTGTGGTTGTGTGGGTGGTGAGGCCCTGCTGAGGCCCTTCTGGGACTCCCAGGAGACCTGCCTGTTATGTGTGTTCATCAGTGGTAGGATCTCCCGGCCTGGAGGGGCTGCCATTTTCACAGGCTTCTGCATCTTACTGAGCCAGGGCTGGTTAGCATCTGTGGGGAAGATGATATAATCTCCTTGCTTTTATGTTTCCTTTTTTGTTCCATCAAAACAGTTCTGCATGGTAACGGTCACCAAGTACCGGCATAAATAGCCTAAGACTCAGGAGAGTATGGGGGAGGAATGCTGTTAGCAATGTCTGAATTCAGCAGACATCTGATTCTACAATATTTTTCAAGGGTTTTAAAATAATTGGGTAAAACCACAAACAGTGTCTGTGGTATGCACTCCTGCCCTTGGTTTCTAGACTGAGGCTTGATTTCATATGTTCTCAATTCAGGCACATTGAACTCATTAATTTCTCCACTAGTCTTTTTACGATTTTTTTCTTCTTTCAAGTAGGAAGTTGTACAGCTATAATATTGCTTTAAACCAGATCATAAATATTAAACATACAAAAACCCTTATTGACATTGGCAAATTTTACCCTAACTGCATCTTTCTAGCTGTAATTTTACAGTTAAAGAGAATTATGGCGTTAAAGAGTGATCTATACATGTCTTCCTCACTTTCTTCTTTCCCACCTTGGTCTGCACAGCTGTGTTTAAACCATTTGGATCACTTTGCTGCACACCTGAGGTTGTGCCACTGGTTTATCTTTATCATAATAAATCGCTTTCTCTGTCTAGCTTGGGCCTAATGCCTAATACCGTATGCTCTGCTGCTTCTCTGGACAGGAGATCTGCCACTTTCCATTATGGTGCAATTATTTGTTTCTCCCACTGTCAATGACCAATGTGATATCTTTTGCAAGAGCAATTACTTGGCCCCCCTGGGATGGCTACTTGGGGTACTCTGGGAATTTTAATCCAGCACCTCCGTTAATTAGAAAATTGTGGGAGTGAGGAGGGAGGGTGGTTATGCACATTTGAATATCCATTCATCTGGCAATTGACTGAGTTTGGGTTTTTGTAAGGATTCAACCTTTTCAGAGAAAAGAATTTTAATTTCCTCCCCATTTGTTTTTGTCCCATGGGTGGGAGTGAAGAGTAAGGGCCTGGCCTTTCCAGATGGTGGTGGCATTGGAAGGTGACGTTGATGGGCACCTACTATGAGTTGTTATGGGGCTGGCTGCTTTGATTGGTGAGCACATTTAATTCTTGCCATATCCATGTTAGGAAGGCATTATTATCTCCATTTCACAGATGAAGGGTCTAATGCTCAGTCCTGGGGACAAAGCAGAGGGAAGAGCCTTTTCTCGAGAATCCCTTTGACTGGTTTGGGAAACATGAGATGATGGACAGATGTGAAGAGATGAAGCTCCTGGATCTGACCCTTTACTTTTAAAATAAAATTGATTTCATTTTAAATTATGCACCAGAAAGGCTTAATTTTAAAGAGGGAGAAAAAATACTGTATCTACAGTATTGGATACTTCCTTGTTCAAAAACCACTTACAGGGCCAACAATTGTCTGGTGCTGTACTAGGCTCTGGGGATAAAACAAAACCATGAAAGGACTGTTCCTGCCCTCCCTGATCCCCAGGGAAACAGGAGAACCTCATGAGCCTGTGGGTAACTGTACGAATTGCCATCGTTAGAAATGTGTGCAAAGTGCTGTGGGATCTCAGAGGAAGGGATGACTCATTTGACTGAAGAAAGTCAGCAAAGGCTTTCAAACCAGTAGCATTTGGGCATGGTTTTAAAACAAGAGTAGAACTCTGTCCAAAAGGTGTAGGATGATGATAGGGAGAAGAGATGGTGTGTGTGAAGGTAAGGATGCTAAGTATGTGGTCAAGTTGTTAGTGTGACTACAGTGTGTGGGGCAATTGGGGTCCAGGGCCAAATCATGAAAACTCTAGGTGCCAGGCCAAGAAGCAAGAACAAAATTAACAAAAAATAAAAGAAGGTTTATCACTACTCCAGCATGACCTAGCTGGTGAGTAGTGGAAGGGAATTCAAATCCAGTTGAAATTGCCTTCAAATCCCATCTATCAGGCTGCCTCCACACATGGCAATGGAGTCATTGCAGGTAGCCAAAGCCACAAAGAAGGGCCAGTTATTCCATAAAGCTCAGAACTGCCCAGTCTTGAGCCCGAAGCAGAAGAATGGACGAGCTGGAAAATTCACACCTGCCATCAGGAAGCAGATAAATAGAGCAGACACACTTGCATATCCATTGCCCACATCTGGGATGAAATAACAGAGAAAAATGCTCCTTCTCTTAATTGATTCTCCTGGATTCTAACACTCCAGATGAAGACAAGCAGGCAGCTGGCAGCTCAGCAGATCCACTGGGCAGGGAGCAAAAAGACACAGATCCCAAGGCTACCCTTCTCCCTCAAGTCCCTGATTCTTGAAAACTTAGGTGACTTCCTGGTTTCAGAGCTCTGAAGCCATGACTGCAGAGTTAATTTAGTCATTGAGTGACATCTTGGCTTACTGCGAACAAGATTTATAGCCTGTATCGATTAATTACAGAGCAACCCAACCACAATGAGATTCCAAGAGTTGTCCAGAGTTGGCATAGATAGAGGTCTTTTATAAATATCTTTTTCTTTCCTCTTTTTTGTTTTTTTTTGGTACTCTCCCACTGGCTGGTTACCATCTGTGGGTAAGGTGGTGCGTTTAGTTCCACTTTGTTCTCCTTACCTCCTATCCCCGGCTCCTCCTTGCTGGAGAAGTTTTACTCGTCTGCCATCCTAATGATCTCTGTGCCACATGGAGCCCCTGATGCTGGTGCTGACAGGCTGCTCATTAGTGCCAGGGTGCTGCAGTCAGCCGATGGCATGCCAGAGCTCCGCTCCTGACACTTTTTCACAGAGCTGTCACCGAAGTCATGGTGCCTGCCAGCTCTGGTTGAACTCAAGCTGTGTTACCTCCAGTGCCAATTAGTGCTTCAGTGTCCTTGGCTGGAGAGGAAGGCTTGTCACTGCTGACAAATGGAAAAATAGGTGGGCGTGTGGCAAAGGAAGGGCTCGGGGCATTGGCAAGTAGAACTCCTATCCAAGGGTCTTTTTGTCCTCACCAACTGGTGTCTTTTAAAACTGAGAAACAAGGGCCAGGACAACCAACTGCCCACTGGGCCTCTTCACGTACAGCAGGAGAACTGAGGTGGGAAGGGAAGATATTTGGCTTCTGATGAAGGTTGCTCAGTCCTGCAGGTATGGGTGTGGAAGGCATGCAGAAGTGCTCACTCCACACTGTGGAAAGAGAAGGCTTCCATATCAAGGGCTTGATTTGGAACTCAATGGACATATGGTTCTCTCTAATTCTGCCCCCATGTCTGTGTGCCCCTGAGAAAAAACAATCAATCTCTATTCCACCTCAATTCACACACTGGGGTGGGGGGGGTTAAAATAATATTTCTCTTTTTTGTTGTGATTTCTTTCCTTGTATTTTTTTTAACCCATGAGGAGCAGCAAGTTTTTTATATACTATTGAATTAACTCTCCCTGGCAACATCCAGAATTGTTTTACAAAGCTGTTGGCAGTCATTGAGGGTTTAGGCACAGGTAGGGTTGGGAAGAGTAAGTCACCAAAAGGACGAGGTGCCCCAGAAGGGCCAGATGAAGAGCGAGTCAGAGAAACACACACACCAGGACAGTGCTTGCTGTGAGGCAGTGATGAAGGCAGAAGGGAGTTCAAAGAAGACCCACATTCAAAGTCACTTGTGTGCCTTCTCAACTTTTGAAAAAGAGAACTTGAAAAGGAGTCTCTCCATGCAGAAGTCGAGCCCTGCCACATCAGGTCCCCCACTAGGAGAACTTCAGGAAAGGCTAGAAGATTCAGTGAAGACCACAGAAAATGTCCTGGGGACTCACTAGCAGAGTTGCAGCAGAAAACACACCAGCTCTGGACTGCAACATCAAAGTGGAGAAGAGTTTCTTAAGGATCAAGATGAAGTCTTTGAACTGGGAGAATAGGCATGCCCCTTTGGGACACTGGCAAATATAAGTGCTTGTTCACTGAATCAACAAATATTTCTTAGAAGCTTTCTAGGTGCTGGCCATTGACTGTGCTAGGAGGTGAAGAATCAAAGATAAGTGAGATGCAGGCCCTGGTCTCAAAGAATTCATGAATCAGAAATCAGGACATCTCTATGAGCAGATCACTAGACCTTTCTGAGACCCCAACCAATATCTGGGTACAAGGTCCTCTTTCAGTAGACTTGGTGAGGTTTTTACTTTCAGTGTTTTGTTTGATGGGAGAAAGGTAGAGCACCCACCTTAGCTGCACCCAAGAGGGCAGCTCCATTAGGACATTCAGTGATCCCTGATTCCGTACGTCTGGTGGAACCCACACATCAGTGGTCAGACTCATACCTTCACCTGAGTTTCATGTTGGGCTCCCAGGAATGTGGCAATAAGGAATCTCAGCCTTCTTTTGAAAGCTCATACAACCCAACAGAAGCTGGAGACATAAAAATTGGGCTTTGAGAATACTTTTCCATGAGAGTGAGGTCCTAAAAAGCATCTTTTAGGATACATTGAAAGAGAGAGTACTTCTGTTTCCTTAAGTCAGACTCAGAAGAATAGAGAGCATTAGAGGTATTATTTGGGAGATAGAAAGACTAGAACTTAAAGGCTGTGCCTAGCAAAAATTCTTGCCTAGACAAGGATAAAAGACAAGGCACAGGGTCATGAATGGGAGATGTGTCTATAGACCATGGGCCCATGGACGGCACTTCAGCACCTGAAGCAGTACACTAACACTTACACAGAATTTGGTGCGAGACCCATAAAACATTCACACAGATTGAGGCGGCATTTCCATGTGAGACAGTGAAATGGGGCTGTTCCCCCTGAAAAGACCAAGGCCCGTGCAGGTGCAAGCAACACCTGTACACTCCAAAACAGATGTGCAGAATGAGGGCAGGTATCTTTATGAAGCTACTGCACTTTCTCCCTGAACTCTTTTGAGCAGTAATTTCATGAGGGGAACTAAAAAGACATACTACCAGTAACAATAGGTAAAAAACTACTCACGATCAATGATAGTGCTGAGAGGTAGCTTGGGAGGCCTTCCCGTCCTCTCCATCTTGGATATGGACAACTGACATTTTCTCCATCTGATGTAAAGTGCTAGGCAGATGACCTCATAGGCAAGCCCCACCCCCACCAGATGGTAACTCCTAGCTTCCGTATATCAAAATGCATAAGCCACTACCACTAAAATGGTGGGCAATAT
Organism: Tapirus indicus; assembly: GCA_031878705.1. Lineage (NCBI taxonomy): Eukaryota > Metazoa > Chordata > Mammalia > Perissodactyla > Tapiridae > Tapirus > Tapirus indicus. Next base: position 81,083,894 of record CM062924.1, on the reverse strand, counting down.
TTCTGTACTCCTTGTCCACACAAAAGATGATCAAGGCTGCAAATATACATTCTAAAGAGGTCTATATAAGTTTATTGCAAGCAGCACCATATGACCTATGCTGGAGGAGATTAGGATATTTCAGATATGTATGGAAAAAATGGATCAGCCCGGAGAGAGAAAATGCAATGAAGCCATTGGGGTGGCCCAAAGTGCTTAGCCTCGATCAGCTATCCATTCAAGGATTTAATGGGTGTGTAAGTAAGAATGATCTTGATTGAAACATGGTCTGCCTGCACAGAATGAGACAAAAGATGAGAATAGTGCTCCGCCTTTGGAGTCTTTGCTAAGGTGTGGCATATCTTTTTCTCCAAGGAACCCCAAGCCTGTCCCAACTGATTTAAAATAAGCACCTTTTTGGAAATATTTAGTGGGAAAAGATGAAGGTCTGACTGCTAAGGGTCTCTAGCTTCAGTTCAGATTTGTCAGTAGCCCAATGACATCTCTCATTTCCAAATAATCAGTTACCGGGAAAACGGCACCCTGGTGAGTCTGAGGTGATTAGTTACTTCTTGGCATGTCTCATCAGTTTGAATGTGGGATAGATAATCTGGACCAGGGGTCTGGGAAAGCTGTTCATCTAAATTATTCTAATCCACAGGTAGATTCTCATTACCCAGCTCTTATCCCCTTGATCCATCTTCTGTTTCCATAGCAGCTAAAACCCCAGGAAAATGGAAGCATCTGGCCCAGGCTCAGGTAAAGTACCCTGGGGAAACGAGTCTGCTGGATGGTCAGGAAGGGGAGAAAAGGACTCTAAGGCACAATGGCATGAATTTCAGCAAGATGACGGAAGAGGGCTCCAACACAGAGATGATAGAAAAGTAATTGAGAGGAGGAGAGGGAGATGGAAAATAAGAAGAAAAGAAAGTGTAGAAAGAAATGTAATTAGAGTGGAAACATTTAGGAGGCTGTAAGAGAAAGGGAAAGTGAAGGACAAAAAGAGAAAGCACAAAAGGGCAAGATAAAAGGAGAAAGTGGACAGAGGAGAAGGAAGAAAAGGACCCAGAAAAGGACAAAGAGTGGAGGGCCAAGGGAGGGAATAAGAAAAGACATCAAACAGGAGACAGAGGGAGAACTTTGAGAGAGAGGGGCACAGGGGGTCTACCCGGGATGATGAATGTTTTGCAGATTCTAAAGTCACAGACCATCCTGGCATCCCACAGCACTGGAGACTGAGCATTAAGCAGTGATGAATGGTGTACCCCATGGACTTAGAAAGTCTGTCTATTTGGATGTCCCCTTCTTCGGATGTGCCCCAGAGCCACATTCCATCACTAATGATCTCATGCACAGCTGAAGCCTCCTCTCAGATTTTGGTCCAGTCCACATGTTAGGTCATTTCAAATGAAGAGACTGACAGAGATGTGAGGAGCTTTCTCTGATACTTTAGCTCATAGTGGTAGCATCAAGAATGGTGGCATGAGACAGCTCCCAGGAATTCAGGCCATACACACTGAAAAATCTCATGCCTTCTCTGACAACTTCTATCAGGGCAAACTGTCACTGTCTGAGAGAGAGAATTTGGTATTTAGAGCCCATTCATTGCCCTAAACTGATTTTTTGAAATGTCTAAGTGTAGCAGACAGTGTAACGCACTGCCACCTTCAGGAATGGAGGACGTCTGTCTGCCCAGTGAGGGGATGTGCAGCTAGTGGACAGTCTCAGCTGCAGCCCTTTATGGAGATTGTCTCATGCGAAGAGAGAGGCCTGGCCCAAGGTCATGACCCTTCTGAGGACAGCCCAAATTCAGTGACTGACTGCTGTGCTGGCATAAAATGTCAGCCCCCTCACCTCAACAGAGGACATCTCTGAAAGGTCATCCTAGCTTCAGAACTCCCCACAGGGTCAGCTGAGATATTCCACTGGACTGCATCACAACTCCTCCCTCTGCCCAACCGGCTTCCTTCCCTTCCCTTCCACAGGGTTGATTCCAAGAGCACCTCGAATAAAATTCTTGCCTGCCAATCATCTTCTCAGGGTCTGCTTTTGGGAAACCCAACCTACAACACCACGGAAACAGCCACCACTAGGGTTCCTTTAGAACCCTTAAACCTGCACTACTCAGCAATACACATATCTTCATACACACGTGCATGTACACGTACACACAGATATATATACATACATGTACATGTACATACATATATATACATACATAACACATTTCACATTAACCAGCAATAAGAATCATTATTCATGTCTCTGCTCAAATGTTACCTTTTCAAAGGCCTTCCCTGGCCAAGCCTCTTCTCCTTCTGTCAATGTATGCTGCTCTATTTTCTTATCCTTAGCACCACCTGTTATATTGTATATTCATTCCTTTTGTCATTTTTCTCCTAAGAATGTGAGCTTGTGAGAGCAGGAACTTGTATGTTTTTTATGTTATTTGTATGTTATTCTAAGGAATAAACCTCATTTCATTTTGTTGTTTAATGTAAATAAATATATAAATAAACAATAATATAAAAATATATATTATATATAATATATAAATAAACAATATCCCCAGTGCTTAGAAGACTGTCTGGACTATTGCACACACTCAATAGGTATTTAAGAACAAATGAAATAGTTTAAGGCACCTTGCATAAAAGCTAGCTTAATGATAAATGGCATCTTGCCTTAAATTCTAAAAGTTTAATGTTCAATCCATGAAAGTACAAAACAACACTTAGTCTGGTCTACGAAAGAGCTAGACATTTAGACCAAGTAAATTTTTCACTTTAGTCACATATTAAGTTATTGTTATCTAGGATTAATCAGAGGAAAACAACAACAAAACCACAAAACAACTAGTAGACTAAAGATCAGATATTTGGCAATTCTGAGTAAGCACAGACTTGGACATCTTCCTTTTAGGAATATGGCCATTCAAAGCTCTCATTCATCATCGTGTTTTGGTGTTTCCTCTCTCTGAAAACAACCAGCTGAGCAATGCCACCAAAGCTGATCAGCCTGTCATCAAACATGACCAGGAAAGTTCTCCCAGAACATCTTACCACTGTTTCATCCAGAAACGATGGGGATTAATTTCCCAGGGATTGAAGAGATCCTCAAGTATGATGTCTGTAACTTTAGAGGATATCCCTATCTTGAAGAGAACACCAAAATTCTCTGCAGAGCCACAAGTATATCGATATCAGGCTCCTAAAAGTGTAGGACCCTTTGGACTAAATCACCATAACCTCCTAGTCGTGACCAACAGTTCTCCCATTTCCTCTCATGACACGATATAGCAAACTGCTTCTCTTACCTTTGGGGGAGATGTGTCTCCAGGTAACCGTAGGCTCTGGTCTACCTGTTGCTATGCAGGTGAGGCTGATATTGTTCCCTTCATTAATGGAGATATCTGAAGAAATCTCTACAATTTTGGGAGACACTGTGGAGACAAAACAGGTAGAAGGAAAATAAAAATCCTGCTGGAACATTTCTTTGTTGTCTTAAAATGGTAGTTGGCAGAACAGCCCAGGGACTGAAATTCACAAGAACTATAGAAGTAAATTATGAGAAATTAGAGGAATTACCTTAAACATGGAAGAAATATCTTACCTTGAATTTAGCTTCTATTTCCTCCTATTTAAACACAAAGTCAGGGAGTCCGAATGGGAATGAATTCCACCGCAAGACTGCGATGACTATTCTCCTAGCCTCCACCCTCTTCCTGTCTCCTCTCACCCCACCCATCTCCGACATGTGTCCACCAGTCATTCTCTACACTGCATTCAGAGTCATCTTTGTGTAATGCAGTTACTGATCATATCACATCTCTGCCTAGACACCTCCAATTGCTCCCCATTGCCTACATGATAATATCCAAACTCCTTATCCTAGCATACTAGGCCATTGAGAATCAACCACCAACCTACGTTTCCACTGTCATTCCCAATGATTCCACCTCTACTTACTCCTCTTGTCATCCCCAACACATCGTGTCCTTCCTAGTCATCATGCATCTGGGATCTATATTGTTTTTTATGTCCTTCTTGGAAAACTACCAGTTATACTTTAAGGTTCAAATCAAATGCCACTTTGTTGCAGCTTTTCCTACCCCTACTCCTCTCTGCCCTCCTGCACAACTCAGAATGACTGCTGCTTCTCATCTGTGTTCCCAGGGTACTTTACACACACCTGATGAGGTGTCAAAAGGGACGTCAGTTAGCCTTAACACACTTTTTTTCTTTCTCTCTGTATACCCTAAATTAATCAGGGTGAGGGTTTTATTCTAACTGGTAAATTTGGGGGCAGGATTCCCTTCCCACTTACTTCATCCTTTGTTTTGGAACCAGGCCTCCCTTAGGAAGCCTACATTCTGTTGTGCTCCTCCCCATGCACGTGTCACAGGGGCAGCATCCCATGGGGACGGGTGCATCCTACAGCACACCCAGCAGTTGCTTGTGTGCACCCATCTCATTCTGGGGTTCAGAATTAGAAGCTCATTGCATCCAAGCCTAATTCTCCAGTATCATCCTTACTACTAGTGAATGTGATATTTGGTTCATGTATGACTATTCATTTGTCTTGTCTGCCAATTGGTTTATAAAGTAAGGGTGCCATTTTTGGGGCCCCAACCTCCAATTCTTGGCTATTCTTGGCTCCAATTATCCTACTATGTTATGTTTATTTGTTTAGCATCTCTCACCCACTAGACCATGAGCTCTTTGATGGCTTGAACCATGACATACTTATATTTACATCCATAATAAAAGCTCAATAAATATTTATACAATGGATTTATGATAGTTGTTCAAGGGAATCACCTTCCCAATCTGCTAACTGTAACAACCTCAGAATTGGATCATTAACACATGTCATTTCAATTCTACTGATACTGGTTTTGACACATTAGTTCTTCGCAAATTAAGTGGCCCCTCCATCTGGCTCTCTTAGGGGTCTTCATGTTAGGTTCTTTCCTTGAATAAGCACTCCTCAGAGCCACCACAGTGTGCAGTTCCAGGACATATCATCCACCCAGGACACAATGCCATTTGGCCTGCTAGAGATCCCAGGGAAGTTGCACATCAACCTTGTTCCCTGGTCCAGAGTATGACCCGCACATGGAAATCAGATAGGTTGGCAATTTCAGTGCTGGGTTTTCCTCTACCTGAACCACTTTAATCACTCACTCCTAATTGGATTTTCTCCACCACAAAAAGGGAGTATCATGCAGATACGTTCTCTTAGCCTTTGTTCCTTTCCCTCCTTCTCCTTAAAATTGTTTTCCTCTCCTTTCTCAACCTCCACCCAACTGGGAAAACTCATTAATAAGCAGGCATTGCACTTTTGTTTCCTGATCCCCATGACTTGCTGCTGATTTTGGTCACTTAGACTCTTCTCTCCAACTATCTATACCTAATAAATTGTTCAAGGCCTGGTGGAATTACCACCCCTTCCATTAGGTCTCCCAGGTGGTCTCTAAGAGGACGTGACCTCTCCTTCTTGGGGATCTCATAGCCTCCTGTAAGGCACTTAAACTCTCTTATGTTTCATTTGTCTCATCTTTCTTCTATGCTATAAATTATCTGAATATAAGATACTGAGCAAGAGGCTTACCCATTTTTTTTTTCATTTTCTGCTGTCCTGAATAGGGAGTCTCCCATAAAGTAAGCACCAATTAAACATTTTTAGATTTAAATCCGCATCAAGCTTCAGATGGAAAGGCTGTGTGTGTGCGTGTGTGCACGTGTGTATGTACTTGCACACACCCTTGCCTGCATTCTCACAGGTATTTGGTAGGATAGAAACAATGAAAAGTCAATGTGGTGAGTTGTGAGAATCAAGGAATGACCATTGGTTCTACAATCCAGGACTTCCAAGACATACGATTGCAATTTATGGCTGTATCATTTTAAAAGTTAGATTGAATCTTCTAGGACAGAAAGATAATTGATGAGTTATGACTGAGCACTTGATTTGCTGCCTGTCTAAAGGATCCAAATTTCTAAACTCTCTTAGTTCTAGAATCATTTAAACTTGATGTATTTTATTCACAGTGTTTTAACTGGAACATTCACTTCATGAATCTCCACCCCCCCAGCCCATACATTTGCCTGGCTCCTGCTCTTGCCCATCCTTGGCACCCACACAGCCTTGTCTGCTTCCTGGAGGACAGGCCGCCTGCAGAATGACTGTGCTGGCCTTGCAGACATTGCTTCAACTGTGCAGGTAAGTAATTTATTGATCTGTAAAGCACTCCGAGATGCTCTGCAAGGGATTATGTCACACCAACGCCAAGTAATAAAATAAAAAATGATGGACTTTGTGAACACAGGGTGATTCAGGATTTGTAGTTGGAAGTGTGCTTAAAGTACATTTTAAGTGGAAATCAGGCTGGGTAATGAATTACTCTTGCTTTGGAAGGGCTTACTGGGAGTTCATTTTCCTGGCTTCTTACATGATAGCTAATCTGCTAATCATACACTAGAGAACAATGGATAGTCCCCAAGTAGAATAGAAGGTGGTTTGGGCTAGAGCTGTCAGCACAGTAAGTATATTAAATGAGACAATCACACCTTATGCTTGGAAGAATCATCTAGAATTGTCTCCCTCCACTAACAACTGGAAATTGTTCAAGTCATGAAGTAGAAGTTGGAGAAATGGTTGCTGTTCTTTCAATCCTGCCTAAGAGTATAGCTCGAAGGTGGCAAACTACTCTTTGATACATTTGAAAGGCAGACCATTCGTGGCATAGAGCTGAGGTGGTTTGGATGCAGTCCCAATTATCAGAACTAAACTGGCATAGTGCCTAAGATGCTAGAGGATTAGAAGTATCTTTTGCTAGGTGGCAACTTCTAGCATGTTGCCAGTATTTAAAATTAAATTGAATTGATAAGGATGCACTTTGGTCTTTGCTAATCCATGTTCATAAGGAAATTTTGGCCAACTGGGATAGGGTTACTCATATTTTTATATTATTTCCATGGATGCATTCTATATCTTACCTCTTCTCTTCTTGCAGGCTGTTAGAAACAGGATTTCTTTGTTTTCACTCATTAACTCACTCATTTATTCATTCACTCATCAAAATTCATTGATCACTTCCGTATATCAGCAGTGTGCTTAGCACCAAGAACATAACACTAAAAAAGACACAGTCCTTGTCCTCAAGGAGTTTATAGTCTAGAGATAGAAAAATAAGAAGCATATTCCTTTAACATATTGTGACACAGAAGGATAGATAAGGTGTTGAGGAAATATAGAGGATAGACACCCAAGCCAGCCTGGAGATAAATGTCATGCAAGGCTTCTTGGATACATGACGCCTATGTTAAACCCGAGAACTTAAGTAAAAGTTCATCAGTTCTGAGGAGAAGAGGAAATGGAGACAACACAAGAAAAATACTATTATTAAGATTTTTTGTTGCCAGGCATAATCATTAACAGAAGAATAGCTGCTAAAGGAGGCTGGGACAAAAGTCATTCAACAAAAACTTAGTGAACACCTACTATATATACCACTATGGATTGGGTATAAGAATAACATGCAGAAATACACAAATTTTCTTGGCCTTCCATGAACTTACAATCTGTTTGGCAAAACAGTGGATGTAACCATCTCAGAGAGTTGAATAAGAAATCAAAATTTCTCACAAAATTGCAGGTGATTGAATGTTAAATGAATGGTACAAACATTGAGTTCTGTGAGTTAGTAAGAGGGAGCATCACAGCTAGTAGGAGTGTCAGAGTGACTTCACCTTGGCTATAGAGTCTATTTGGTACATCAATACATGAGAAACAGGCATAGGCAGAAAAAGTGAAGCTGCTTCAATGGGGACAATACAAGGGCATCGATGAGAAGACAGAAGTTCATAAGGTGTGTGAAGAAACAAAGTTTACTTACTACAAGAGGCGATAGAGAGCAGTGGTTGAGATTCTGGCTCTACTATGTTCAAACTGGGTAGCTTGGCCAAGTTACTTCACCTCTCTGTGCCTCACTTCTTCATCTATGCAGTGATGCTAATAATTGCATGTACCTCACAGTGTTCTTTTGAGGATGTGAGGGGTAAGTTTATAAAATGCACTTAAAGAAGCTCATAGCAATGTGAAGTATTCAATAAGTGAGTTTTAATACTGTGTGTGCTTGGCAAACACAGATGTAGTGTCAACACAGAATAGGCGGTCAATAAATTTTAACTGACTCAAGGAAGAATGAGATACAAAATCAATGAGTAGGCTAGAGCCAGATTATGGAACAGCCTAAATGGCTAGGTCCTGGATTTTAACTCTATCCTACAGGTAATGGCAAGCATTTGAATTTTTTTTAAAAGAAGGAATGCATAATTTTTTTAAAAAGGTATCTTTAAGCAAAATAACCTGGTAACAGTGTGTCAAAGGGAGTGGAATAGACAGAAACTGGAGTTAGAGAAATCAGTCTGTATGCGTGATGTTCAAGGTGAGGATTCAGCTGTTGTCTACAAGGATGGAAAGGAAAGGCTGGATTTGAGAGCAATGCCAAAGAAAACATGTGAATAGTTTATGATTGCCTGAATGGAAGAACTAGGAATACGGAGTCAAATATGAACGCCATTTTGTTCAACAGCAGCTGGATGGCCAAGCTAGCAGACCTCTGGATGTTATAGGCAAAACTACTTTGGGGGAGAACAGTAGTTTGATTTGTTTGATTCTGTTTTAGACATGCTGATGGTGAGAGGATGAGGGACAGGCAGGCAGGCAGAACTATCCCATTAACAGTTGACATTATACAGTCAAAGGTCTGGGTGAGGTCTGAGATCTGCTAAAATCCATGGTTCCTTAAAAAGGGCCATCAGCTTGTTTTCACATAGATAGATGTGATGTCTCTGCTGATTTTTGAGGTCTAAATCTGGAAGACACACCACTACGGAAACAGAAAGACCAAGAAGTGGTTATGTTATATTTGGGAAGAGAGGCAGAAGCCCCATAAACCACACTCTTTAGATACAGTTCCATGTTGAATATATTACGTTAACGTTTATTCTGGCTCTTATTGAATTTTAATTCAAATGTGTAAATAATTAAATAACATAATTATTAAAACAGATTCTAGGGAACTTCTCCACTCTTGGTTTAGCTTCCACTGCCCAGGTGTTAAGTTTTAATAATTATGTCATTAATAAATAGCAATTTGCTGTTTTTAGCACACAGTAGATATCCTATTAAATCCAAATTAAGATGCTTTATTAAGCACTGCACGGTCCTGTGGGGCTGAGAATGCACATAAGCTGCCTGGACCAGGTTACTCCACATGACACATGCAGATCTATGCATCCCAGATGGCTTCCTTTGCTGCCAGTGGCACTTCTCTTCCTGCCTCCTCTCTGTAGTGAAGATCTGAGATGCCCACGGCAACTCAAGACAGTTTTCACAGCAAGGGCTGCATCACTGCCAAGACCTTGGAACCTTTGTCTCTGCAGAATTAAAAGGGCCAATCTGGAGTACCCTCAACTTTCCTGGTTTCCAGATCCCACATAGACACTCAGGCCTATATCAATAGTCTGGTTGTATGAATGTTCAGTCTAGATCAGAAATCTCTTAAAAAGGCAACCAAGCAGATGCTGGTTTCTGGACTAATCCGTCTTTTCACACTGGCCACTGCAGATCAAGGCAAAGTCTAGTGCAAAGTTGACTTGTTAAGGTGTGGATTCAGGCTACGGCAAATTATGCTTGATCTAGGATGTTCCTTCTGTCATCCAGAATGAACAAAGAGATGAGTCAGTCATGGAGCATGAAGACAAACTCCTTCCTTGGCCTCAAAGACCCTTCATGAACTGGATCCTGCCTCCCTCTCCACACCCATCCCATTCCTTTCTTTTTCTCACTCCACTGGCCTCCTTTCCTCCTGAAACGCCTCAAGCCATTCCCTGACTCAGGCCCTTTAAGCTTGCCTTTTTCTCTGCTCTTCACCTGGCTGGCTCTGTGTTGTTCTTTAAATCTTAGCTCCTCTATGAAGCCTTCCTTGATCATCTTTTCTGAAGCAGAATTCCCCATAGTAGACTGTGCGGTCTGCTCCCAAATAAAACATAAGCCCCACGCTAGTCTTGGTTGCTAAAGTGTTCAGTACACACCACAATGTCTGCCACAGTTTGTGTTCAACACATATTTTTGAATGAATAAATTAGAATGTTTTTACAAGACTGTATAAAAATGCAAATAAATTAAAATGACTGAACTTCCTCAAGATCTTTAAATAGCCCCCAAAAGACTCTCAGTATCTATCACAATGTTGACAGCTACTATTTATTAAATATCTGCTATATAAGAGGTGTTTTACATATATTACCTCTATTTTACCCCTGCATTAACCCCACAAGTAGATATTATTTCTAAGGTGACCAACTGTCCTGGTTTACCTGGAACTAAGGAGTTTCCTGGAACACAGGACCTTCAGTGCTGAAACCAGAAACATTCCAGGCCAATGGGGATGCACTGGTCACCCTAATTGTTTCCCATCCCACATTTTACAGATGAGGCTTCATAGAGGTCAAGGAACTTGTCCAAGGACATACAATTGAAAATTGCAGAGTTTCAGAGTGTTTTCTTTAATGAGGGAGTAGAAGGGTTAGAAAAATCACAAACACATGTGGACTCATGGATGTATACATAAAAAAATAAACATAAACCAAGGGTATAGGCATTGACACATTATGAATCTCTGTTGTGCATTAGACATTTTACAGGGAGCTTGACTCCATTATTTGATTTAATCTCACAAGAATCTTACGAGGCAGTAGTGCTATTATTCCTATTTACAGAAGAAACTGAGGCTTAGTAAGATTTTAGTGATTTGTTCAACGTTACCCAGATAATAGGTGTAGAAAGTGGGACCTGAATATAGATAAGGTATGATCCCAAATATATACTCTTCCTGCAGAGAGTTGAGTACAGAAGAATGCAGGTTCCCAGCATTGTGCTCTCTGAGTCTTGTTGATTCATCCATCCACATCCAAATCTGTTCCTCATCCCGCATCTTCTTTCATGTCTCCGAGTGAACATCTCTATGCCCATAGTCCATTTGGGGAAGTGAGCCCTCTCTGTTCGTTTCTATTGGGTGTTATTCTCTATCGGAAGAGTGGGTGGGAGGTTTCGTCAATACTTTTTTTGGACCTTTCCACATTTGCATAAATATTTTGTCCTCCTCCCTATTCCATCAGCAGCAATTCCTAACCATCACCCTCCCGTTCACCTTCCTCTCAGTGTGTCCTGGACCAGAGTGCTGTGGCCTTCCAGGAGAGCTTTCTTTTGAGGCAGTATTGTAGCTGCTGCGTCCCGCGACCAGGTGTTTCTAGTTGTCTCTATACCATGACAGAGAAATAATCAATTAAACCCACTGCTGAGTCCACTGAGAGAGGTATTTGTTTGGCTTATTTTAACTGAAAAAACTAGTCAGTGCTTCCTTCCTTTTTTTTCTTTCCTTCCTTCCTTTCTTCCATCTTTCCTTCCTCCTTTTTTCTAATAGAAGTATCTGTATAATAGAGTACATGTTCCAATGTTGTGGGATCTGTGGCGTGTCTTTTGATAAAAAGATCCCAAAGCTTTGCATCAGAAGACCAGGTATTAAGCTCAGACCCAACACTTACTAGCTGTATAAACTCATGTAAATCATTTAACTCTCTGATTATTTTAATTATATTAATCCTTATCTCACCTCTTCAAAACAGATGTTCTGTGGAGCAGACAAAACTGTGAGAAATCATATTTTTTTTTTTTTAAAGAGTGCTCTTTATTTTATTTATTTTTTTTTTTGGTGAGGAAGACCAGCCCTGAGCTAACATCCGTTGCTAATCTTCCCCTTTTTGCTGAGGAAGACTGGCCCTGGGCTGACATAGTGCCCATCTTCCTCCACTTTATATGGGACGCCGCCACGGCATGGCTGACAGGCAGTGCGTCGGCGGGCGCCCGGGATCCGAACTCGCGAACCCCGGGCTGCCAAGCGCGGACGAAACCGCTGCGCCACCGGGCCGGCCCCTGTGAGAAATCATATTTTAAACATAAAGTACTATTCAATGTGATTTATTAGGGTTACAAAAAATGTATATCTCTAGGGGCAATATGAGGAGAAATCCAGACATGACGGGCAGTGTTGGGGTGCTTGGTTTAGAGGTTGAGATGGACAAGCCCCCACTCCCTAAAGTGGATACTAACTACTACTTCAGAAGTGCTAGTGGTTCTGTGACAAACAGCATCTTTAAGTGAGGACACAAGATGCAGCCTGGGATGGGGATGTGCAACAGACTCTACTCTCTTGCCAAAAATGTGCTTGCTGCCTCTACTTTTTAGAAGGGAAAGGGCAGATTACAGACGTTCAGAATCCCAAATTGGAGCTTGAAAATGTACAGAGCTCCTTAATGACACAGCCTTGGGCAAATTGTAATTTCTTTCGCCAGAACCCTTTTGTCATTTCTTACATCTTATTCTTTCTCTTTCTCCATATTAAAACTCTTCTTGTTTGCTGGAAAATCATGAAGCCCTGGGAGAAAAGCTAGGGATTTATTCAGGATTAGTCATAAACCACTGGTTGTGAAGTTTGGAATTTGTTCCTTTCAGGATGAACTGAAATGTGGAAGGAAGTTTTTATGAGCTCTGCTCCCTGACCTAGTTTAGTCATTCCTGATAGAGACATAGGAGAATAAAGTAAATACCATGCATTCCTCACTCCATGCTTTCTTGGCTCTAGGCATATCAGCGTAAATTGAATTTCACAGCAGCCTACCTGTAATCATAAGTGCTCCATTATATTTGGCAACATCCAAGAAATTGCTAAGAAGTATCTCTTCATCAGTTGTTTAATGTGGGAACATAAGGGAATTATTGCTAATTGTGACATGGACCTGCCATCAGACGGGACTAGTTGCTTTCGTTTCTAGTGTAAGGGCATGAGCTTTGGGTTGAATGCACATGACTTCATGCCCCAACCCCCCAATGGGCCAGCTCTTTAGGGACCAGTTCACGAAGGGAGGAGAGAGGGGATGGGAAGGGAGGGACCACGAATATCTTCTCTGCCTAGCACTTTGCCAGGGCCTTAACATTTGCTGCTTCTTTTCAAATCCTCGCAGTAGCTCACAGGCGTTACCCTCACTGTATAGCAAAAACACTGAACCTCAGGGGGTTACTACTAACCCGAGGTCAGCATGCAGGAAGTCAGACAAGTCGCAGATTCTCCAATAAGCTGTCCCTAAAAAACCAACTAAAATTCACACAAAGCAGACGCCCTAAACATTAAAATGATGCTACCAAAATGGGAATCAATTAATAACCTGATTCTCTTACATGATTTCATGAGGAAAAGAAAACAACAAAAAAAGAGAAAACCCAGGACAATATTACTTTATTATTATTATTCCTCACGGAAGAGAACTAATATTTGTTGAACACCTAATAAACACTGGATACTTCCCATGTATTTTCCCATTTAATCCAGAACACTGGATTAAATGCTATTTAAATAGCTAATAATGTGCTCAAAGCCACTAAGCTAGAAAGAGGCAAATTTCAGACCAAGCCCTTCCTACAGGGTTTTGGGATCAAATGAAATATGTAGGCATAATTGAGAGCACTCAGTGAGCTGCTAATCACTCCACAAATGAATGCTATTGTGATTGAGATAATGCAGAGTTCAATCAATTAGTGGTAAACAACATAATTGTCTGCTGTAAAAACCAACCCGGAACTGCTGACCAGGATTTCTTTATAGCACACCTATAACATCTTCTGACACACATGGTTTCTTCACATCCATCTCAGAGGGAGCGGCCGGCAGGAAGTTTCTGATCCCTCCTGTTTCTAATTTCTCCTCACCGGGAGTTGTCTGTTCCTGTCGTTCCCCGCAGCCAGAGTCTTGCCATACTCTATGAGACACGGCCGCAAGGTCTCTTTAAGCAGATTCTTTTGCTCCCTTGGCATCTGGAATCTTACTAGGGCTCTCTCTTCTCAAAGCAAGAATGCAGCTTATGTCCACGGAACTCAAGTGACCAGTTAAGAAAAGCTACACAACTGTGACTGCCGCTTTGATCATATCCCAGACTGCATCCTCCAGAGAGATGTTTTGGACAAGCTCCAAAAGATGTTCAGAGAAATGAGACACGACCCCATCTGGCTCAGTCTTGGGCACCCCTGGCCTTAGCCAGAGGGATCGTTTAGATCCATTTCAGTTGCAGGCCCTGCAGTTCCTGTGGGGCCGCTTCATTTTCAATAGGGGTCATTTTTCTCCCAATTCGGGAAGGTGTTGGCTAACTCTGCCTCTTGGATGTTCTTGCTTCTGCTCAGAAACCCACCTTGTAGAGAGGAATGGTCTTGCTACAAGAGTCAGTGCCATTACCCGACCCCAGGATGAAGTTCATACTTCTCGATCTTGAGATAGTACAAACAAACAATTATGCAAATATGTATGTCTATTTCACCATAATCTCTTGGACTCCTGGCAGGGATTCTCTTTGTTCAGACTCTCCTCTTGCCCTAAGAGTGCCCAGGTGGGCAGGTACCAATCATTCTTGTCTCCCAGGCTGCCCCATCCAGGTCAATGGAGGTAACTGGGCAGAAATGCAGCCCCTGCCTCCAGGTGTCCTGCGCTTAGCTCTGTAGAAGCCTGTGTCTCTGGGCTGTCAATCTGCTGGCTGCCAACTGTACCATGCTCACTTACGTCCTCAGCTGCCTTGATGGCATCATTGGCACTTTAATTCCTAATTGCCTAAATGCACTGGTAGTTACGCACTAAACACAAGCTATAAAACCGTATGCAGCAGGGAATTGTGCTGACTGCAGCACGAAGGTTGGGGTGAAGTCCTCACCGCCCCTCCTTGACTGTGGTATGGAACAAATACTTCCACAGATTTTTCTCTTTCCCCTCAAGTACCTGCAAGGCTGAGTTCAGGGGAGGGTAGAGAGCCCTGAAGGGAGTTTCTGCCTCTCTCCACTGGAGTACCTTATGCTGACGTTGCTTATGCTGAAATGAAAATTTGAGTTATATCTACATTCCCTGTGACCATCGTCTTTGGGAAGAGCTTAGGCAAGTGGAAGAGACATCTCATTATCTGGCCTTGAATCCTGAAGCCCGGAAAGTGGCCCCAATGCTGTCCAAAGTAACATGTCAGTTGGTTTTAAACTGATTTTTTTGTTCCGAGGCCTTATTGCCACTAAATCCCTCATAAAGGTTACGGTCGGCGAACAGATCAAGGAAAAGACTCTCCCCCTCTAGCATGAGGGGTGGAGATGCGGGCTGGTCTGCTGTAAGCTACAAGTTCTCAGTGAGAGCTGCGGCTCTGTTAATCCCCTTGTGAAATGTCACCGTGCTGGAGCTCGTGAGGGAGTGCAGTTGGGGAAAGAAAAAAGTTTCAACATGACTTCTTGTTAATACAAAGCTTGTCAAACACATCACCTAGAAATACCAAATGTCTTTATTAGATTCTTTTATCTCCCCCTGAGATTGGAGGGACGCAACCAGTTACTTCTCGGTGGAGATGTCATCATCCAGAAACTAATTAAAGGCTACGCAGGAAGCTGGGTCTCTCGCACTCCGGAGAACAAAATGCATTCGCAACCGAAGTAAAAAAAAATATATATATATTACAAGTGAACTTTATATCGAAAAGGGCAAGTTGGGAATTTGACAACAACTCTTTTTCCCTCATCAGTTCACAGCAGGTGGAAGTGGGCCCATGAGGGTGTCAATGAATCTTGACATGAGGCCATCTGCTTCCCAGCATCACTCAGGAAGGGATTTTTCCTTTCCTGGTACAGAGGAGTGGAGAACACCTGACCACTTACTATAGGAAGTGCAATTACCATCATTACCATCATCTGCCTTTACCCATAAGAACTGCAAGAGATGTGTATCTCTGAACAACATTCATTTATCTGTGCACATCAAGGAACCCGGCCACTCTGTCCAAACTATGTCCAATCACAGAAAAGCAGATAGAAGCAGATATTGTGACTCATGCCTGACAAACACTCAGAACCTAAGTCCTTTGATATCTTCAATCATGGACTAAACCTCCTCCATACAAATTAGGTAAACAACTCTATTCCACTATGCTTCGTAATCATCCAAACTCTCTACATGTGGCATTATTTCCTTCCTTCTATTTCTCCTGGTGATGTTTTATGATATTTTATGTTGCATTACTCATAGTTGTTCACAGAATAAAATTAGAAAATCCATACTTTGACATTCAAGGCCCTCTATTTAGAACTATTCCTATAGGCACACAGAATATGACTGTTCCAGTATGACATTCTCTGTCAGTTCCTGACTCCATGCCTTTGTTTATGATGCTCCTTCTGTCTCTTACCAGACTCTTGCTTCTCAGCTCTACTCCTCTGAAACATTGCTCACCATTTAGGTCTTAGAGAAACACACCTGTCCCCGACTAGGCCGTTTGTGACCACTGCCTCTGCACAGTTGGAACTGTCTCTCCCTCAGTTGTACTCCATTGATATCTTAGCATAGGTTTCTCATACTATTTAGGGCTGCAATTTTCCCTTCTCCACTAGTTTGTAAGGGTCTGTCATCATGGCCTCAACTTTTTGTCCCTAACAGTACCCAGCCCTGTGCCTTCCATGGGACAGACTCTTAATGCATACTGGCTCAATGACTGACAGTGAATGAATGAATTAATCCAAAATCTCAAAAGTTGCTGGCTCCCACTATCCAGGGAATAAGGTTTAAAGTCCCTAGTTTGAGACATCAGGCTACCCACCCTCTCCCCACTTACTTTTCTACTCTTCTCTCTAATTATTCTTGATCAAGCATTATACATTTCTCTCTATCTGAATGAATCAATATGCACTGAAGGTCATCTGGAAATCTCCAGAATACCATTGCAGCCAAGATCTCAGGCTCTATAGCCAATTAGACTCAGAAACCCATCCTGGATCTACTCTACGTGGATTAGCCATGTATTTTTCAAATAGTCAGCTTCTCAGTGTCTTCATCTGCAAAATGCAAATAATAATAATACCTAACAGGGTAGTTATGAGTGATTGAGATAATTCATGTAAAATACTTAGGCACCTTAAGTGGTCAAAAATAGAAATACACACACAAACAAACATGCATGCTCACCACTCCAACTAGAATGACTTTTCCGCAATCTCTGTGTAACAAAATCCGAAGTGCCACATTTTGTTTAATCTAATGACTAATTCTGTGTCCTTGTATTTATTTGTCTTTCAGCAGCATTTGACCCAGACCAATACTTCCTTCTTTGGCTTGGCAATATCACACTGTCCTTGTTCTCCTCCTACCTTAATGGCACTCCTTCTCAATCTCACACTCCAAACACTGGAGTGATCTATTGCTGGATTATTGGCCCTCTTGTCTAACTAAAATCCTCTCCCATAGCGTTCATGGCTTTAACTATCATCAGATGCTCATGGTTTCCAAATCCATGCCTCCAGCCCTGACCTCTCCTTTGAGCTTGACTCTCATGTAACAAATTCTGGATTCAACATGTTTTAGCTGGATGGACATGGACCTCATTTTCTCCCTCTGTAAGAAAGATGATCTAATAAATTATCTTTCCCATAGGGCTACCCTGGGGATTCAGTGAGTCTATACACATAAAGAGCTTAGAACAATACTGAGCATGTAGTGTGTGCTCAATAAAGGACAGCAATTTAGCCTATTTGTCATCTTTATTTAATTGTTCAATAGGCAAATTCACTTACTATGTCCTACACAGAGTTCTGGATTCCCCATCTCCCCATCCTAATTACCTCATCCTAGTTAATGACACCATCATCTACCTAATTGCCCAGTACAAAGATGCAGGAATCATCCCTGATTTCTCTATTTCCACACCCAGTTATTAAGTCATGTTGGCTTTATCTCAAAATTCTCTTCCCTCTTACTACACAAGCCCATCACCTCTTTTCCACTTTGCATGTTTCTACTATTACATAGACATTCCATGCTCTGCATCACAGCTGGAGCAATTAAAAATAACAACACATATCAGATCATAGCATGCCTGGCCTACAAACCTCCACTGGCACCTGATTGCACTTAGAATGAAATTCAGAGTTCATACCTGTGTTTCTATGATTTGGCATAGCTGGCCCCTCAGGAGCTCTGACTTTATCGTGGACTGCTTTGCCCATAATTCAATCCATTTGGGTCCCCTGACCTGTTTTCTGTTCCTTAAAGGTGCCCAGCTGGTTCCTCTCTCAGGACTTTGCAGTTTCTGTTCCCTCTCCTGAAATGCTCTTTCCCCAGATCCCCAAATCCTCATAAGGTTAGTAGTTTATCAATTAGTTCTCACCTGCTCTGCATCCTTCCTGACCATGTGACCTGCCCCATCCTATTACTATGCTTTAGTAGTTTGTAGGGCACATGTACTTTCCCTGAAATTTTCATTTATTTGATTAGTGTTTGTTGTCTCTCTCTTCTCACTAGAATGTAAACTCCACGAAAGCAGACCACATGCATACTTCCCCACTCTATCCTTGCCACCTAGAATAGTGCCCTGCACACAGTAGGGACTCAACAAATACTTGTTGAACGCATGAACTCCCCGGTCAGAATTAGTTTCTCTTTCTTTGTCCTCTTGTCGTCCTTTGTTCAAACCTCTCTCATACAGTATATCATCACGTCTTAGAGCTGCTGGTGTATGTACCTATCACCCTCACTAGAATATGAGGCTCATAAAGGAAAGACCTATAGCATTTTCATTTCTTTCCTGTGCTTCACTTTTACATCCCCCAGCACAGAGTAGTGCTCCTTGCAAATTGTAGGGGCATGACCAGACTGTTAATTTGTATGTTTGAACTAAATCATACACATTATCTTTCCTGTGGCTCCATGGCAGTAGAGGACATATTTCTGGTAAAGGTTTCTGTGGCATAACTTTAGACACTGGAATGATTGTTACTGCCACAGACACCCCAAAAGCCACCCAGATGTCCCGTATGTGCAGGTATTCACACATGTCTATTATGATTCAGAGGGCGGCGGCCATATATCCTTCTGCAAAATTTGCTGCTTGTCATGAAGCCAGAGAAAGTGTCAGTATGCTTTTGAGAAGTCCAAGTTCAGTTTCTTCTTCTCAGGCACTGTGATATCAAAGAAAACAATGGCCGACAGGCTGCTCTTCTTTCACTGAGAAGGTTGTGTTGAGTAACACAGAAAAGCTAAACAAAAAACCTGTCACTGGGCAATAAATTAAAAATAGATCTGTGCTATTGAAGATAAATCAGTAACTTTAATACTCCTCCCCTGAGTGGGGCATCTTCAAGGAACATAGAACAGGTGTCTCCAAGCTGAAGTATTGGTTAAAAAGCTGTCCTCTAAATTACATTTGGGCTATTTCTTTCCTGGCTGGCTGTATTTTTTGTGATCTATCTAGAGGCTTTAAAAGACACACAGAAAAATAAATCTCAGTTCCGTTAGACACACACTATAGACTTGCATATTTGTTCTTATCTTTGGCCTCTCTTCCTTTCTAGTCTCCCCGACTCCCCACCCCTTCTTAACGCCATCAGACATCGGCACCAGAAAATGTTTACGATGACTCCAAACACTGATACTAATCTAATTCCCTATAATTACTATTCATCATCATGGAGGCTTCTTTTCTTTTTTATTAAGCTCTAGTGTTCATACCCCACACATCCTATAACTCCAAATATAAACTCATATATGTTTATTTCTAGAGTCAAAATGGTTGGCATGGAGTCAGCTCCCGTCTACACTGTCAATCAGAGAACGAGGGTCAGCAGAGACAGCCAAGGGTGCAATGCTATTGGTCTAGATTAGATTAGCACAAGTTAATGCACTTGCCTTCATTTGAAATCAGGCACAGGCCCCTGCTGAGATGAATCAATATTTAATAATTGTGAGATACAGTTATGTGTATGTGAAGGGGTCTCCTTTCCACCCTCATGGGAAACTGTTTGCAACAACATTGCACATACAGCATCTCATAACGTCTGGTGCTAGCTCCTCTGGCAATTCCTATTTTTATCAGCAGTACCATCCACTTCTAAAATGCATAACAAAGATAATAAGCTAACCCCCAGAAGAGATCTGCCTAGACCAAAGTGGTTAGGGACCAGCATGAGTTCATAAAGGCAGGCAGTGGAATTTTCCTTCCTGGAGATGTGGGCTGGGAAGGGTGCTCTGGAGTCTGGAGAAGGAACAACTTCATTTCTGAAAGTACTTATCATGGCAGAAATTGAAAGCAGGCCTCCCAGTTCTAAGGGCATGGCCTTGAGAGAGAAAAGACACAGGCTTCTGCCCCCTCAGCTCCTCCGTTCTCCCTCTGTGTAACCCTGAGCCAATCACTTTTGCTGTGCTTCAGCTTTCTCATCTATGATAGGAGGGGTTTGGACTGGCCAGAGTTTCTCACCCTTGGCACTACTTACACTTGGGGCTGGATGATTCTTTGTTGTATGGGGGCCTGTCCTGTACATTGTAGGATATTTAGCGGCATCCCCGGTCTTTACCCACTAGATGCCAGTAGCATTTCACTTTCTCCCCACCCTGAAAGTTTGGACAACCAAGAACGTCTCCAGACATTACCAAATGTCCCCTGGGGGTAAAATCCCCGTCATACATCCACCCCTGCCCCACAGAACCACGGGGCCAGCTAATCCTTGGGGTGTCTCCTGACTTTCTTTGACTCTGTCTCTTCTTCCCTCTTTGGAAATCACCATGTAGAGATGTTAGTCAGAGGCACAGATTGCAATCGTTTGGAAGCTCCTCTCGCTCTCCTTCCGCTTGCCCAGTCGGGTTCACTTTCAAAGTAGAGACATACTTTGTCTGCTGTGGACCTCACTTCTCAGCCTTAAAGATACAGCAGCATTGTAGGCAGTGTCCCACTCCTCAACACATTTGCATCAGGTACTTCTCAGTTCCTGCTCCAGAGGCAGATGTGTCCACCAGAACCTTCTTGCTCTCATAACTGCTCCCCAGTGCCTGGAGGTGCCCAGAAGCTCCCCTACTCTTTGCACCTTACCTACGTCTGCTCAGCTCCATCTCACTGCCCCCTTCTGCAGGTTACCAGCGATGCAGGGTAGCAGCTGTTGAATGGCTCATTACCCAGGGCAAACTCATCAGAGAGGAGCCTCAGCCTCAGCACTGTGATGAATCCTTCAACTGGCTAGGAATGAATGCATTAATCTGGGGCTATTAGAGTCTTCTATCAGGCTGCCTAAAATATACTGCCTTTCCGAAGCATACTGAGCAGGCATTTCACCCCAAAGGGATATGTGGGAGGGGAGCACTATATTGGCACCAACTAAAACAGAACAGCTAAGAAAAATATGAAATGGGGGGTGTGCAGAGAAGCCAGACATGGTGTTGCTGAACATACTTCTAGACGTTTCATCTTGTTTTTTCAGGGCACCCAAGCCTAAAAAAAATCACACCATCTGAGCAATTTCCTTCCCAGTGAAGATGAAGAAAAGAGAAGCAAGACTGAAAAGGTCCTCAAAGTAGCACATTCCTTGTGAAACTGCACAGTGAGGTTAGAAAGGCTGCAGGTCCAGCTGGCTCCATTTCTATCATGCACACAGTGGAGACTGTAAGATGGCACACGTATGGGTGGTGGCAGTCAGAGACACACAACGTTCTCCTAGACATGGGGTCAAGCGAGCGGTCATGTTCACATGCCTGTCACCACTACTCGCCCCTCTCTGCAAGTATGACTGCAAGTGCACCCCACGTGCAGTCACCCAAGCTCTCAGACCCTCGCCATAAGCTCACAGGGAGCCCCAGCCGGAGGCGCCTGAGAAGCAGAGCTGAGGGCACTGTAGGCAGGGGGAAACGGCAGGACTCCCAGCCCGGGGACACCTTGGGGCCAAAGAGTTGATGTCTCGGGGCTTCTTGGCTCCATTTATAAAATGGAAAGTATTACAACTGCCTAGCCTTACAGAGTATTTGTGAGAGCCAACTTAGGCAATTTATGTGAAAGTATTTTCATATTAATCAAGCAAGAAATATAAGGTATGGCTGGGATGCCCTGGCCTAAAGACCAGGACACATGGCAGGGGAAGGCAAGCTGTCCAGTGCAGCAGTCGTGTGGGTGACGAGACGGTGTCTCTCCCTGTTGCCGTCATTGTGCATTTCACATGGTCTGCAGGTTCCTCAGGGAGCTGTGATACCAGAGCCACGCTGAGAAGGGGGGCTGCCTGAGGCACCTGGGATCTGATGGGATTTCCACTGAGGAGATCCGGGCTAGTAGAAATAGACAAACTAATTTCTTCCTGGGTCTGCTGGCTGCTGACTGATTCGTTTAACTTTGGCTTCTCTGTTTCCCAATTTGCTTGATTGTGCCCTCACTGTGATTTACGCTCCTCATGTGAGCAGAACATCATAATGAGGTGGAATCAAGTAAAACTTAGGCTCCTTCTGGGAGGGGTTCCTGAGGAGCGAGGGCTGCTGCAATTGCTCGGTGGTCAAGCTCTGGTCACCAAAGCCTCCTGCGGGCCTCTCTTTCTTTCCGCCTTTAGTAAATTTGGAATCAAGTGAGCTTCCCAAAAGCCTTGGATTTATTAATTTCAATCATCCTCTTACCCATCTAAGGCAGAACACTTTAGACTCGACTTCATTCTTCCCCTAATCTCCCATTTCCAGGGCGGAAAGAGATGAACAGGCAAGCGTGGCCATTATTTGGGATTAGGGTGAATCAAGTCCAGTGCAGCCGACTGCTCCTAAGTGCCTTGACCCATTGTTTGCCTGAGCACAAAGCAGGGTCAACACGAGAAAACCAAGCCCCAAATAAAGTGAACGTAACTGACACTCCCAAGCCCTGCAGCCCCTTTCTACCCTGTCCTGGGCTCCGTCCCAGCTCTCAGAAAAGCTGTGTTCCTGGAGAACTAATTTCCAACCTTCCTCCACGTTGCAGATCTGGAGCCTGCTTTAGTGATTGTGACCAGCAGACACTAACCAGATATGCTTTTTGTTTTCAATAATAAGATTTTTTTTTTTTTTTTTTTTTAGGATATACCACAAAATTAGCAATGCCTGGCCATTGGTTTTGGAGTGGATTACCATGGCCCATTTGTGTAGCTATTGGGAAGGAAGAAAATAACTATTTGTGGTATAACAAAATCATATGCAATGGGATAATTGGAAGGCATCAAGCTCTAATTTTGAGTATCATTTCTCATTATACAAGCACTGAAAAAACTCTTACCATGCATTATAAATGCAGGGCTTATTTCAGAGCAATGCTCTGATGGAAGAAAATTTCCTCTCTTGAGAAAGAAAAGTGAAAAGAGAGCATTAAAGGAAACAACAAAAGTTTTGATTCTCTTGCAAAAAATGTGTGCATATGTGTTTGTATATATGCCTGTCTATACCTATGTAGGCTTATATACACACATGCATGTACATAAACACACATACACACACATGGGGGAAAGAGTGACCGTGAGGGCAATAGAGAGGAAGACAGAGAGAGAATCTGGTGCTTAAGCATGTAATGTCTTCCAGCATCAAGAATCTAGAGCTTTTTATTTTGTTTTCTATTTTTGTCAAGAAGTTCTATTTCTATAGCACCGAACACAGACACGAGACTTTTTTAGAGGAACTGGGAGAATAACAGATCAGATAACATCATAAGGCTGTCACAGTGTATAAACAGTCTCAGCAAAAGAATCTGGTGTGCTGAGGCAGAGTACAATAATAATCCAAATCAACAGAAATTAAAACAACAAAGAAAATGAGCTGAAACAGAAGGTCCAGCCATACAGTTTCATAAGAATGTTGCCTCCTAAATTGCAAAATCTGACCTAATGATGTGAAGTATAGGATGACAGTAACACAGTATGTTAATAATACTGTGTTAACCTGACTGAAGGTCAACTGCCTATAATTGAATACTCTTTTTGCCAGGAAACTATGTGTAGCTAATTCTTCATCAAATTGATGTGGTAGAATTACATATTTGTAATTTTCGTTTGCAGAATAAACTCAAAAAATGCAGTACTGAAATTTTAGGGTGCTAATCCTCCTCTGGTCCTTCCTTCCAGATACGAACAATTAAGGGACAGAGCAAAGCTCCAGGTGGGATTAGAGGGTTATACCAGCTTTACTGCCAGGACAGGAGGATGGGGAGTGAGTCAGTGCCTAAAGGAAAAGGGACTTTCTGTTTCCTTCATCCTGAAGTGAAAGGAAGCAGCTCTTTGCCTGAAGCCAATCTGATGTACTCATCCAGTAGTGGGTGGAAAAGTCTTAATAGAGGGAGTGGAGCCCCGTCTCTCTGTGTCCCACAGGAACTCCGGAAGTGCAAGTGTCCTCTACACTTGAGAAAAGAAGGATCCACAGAGTGTAAGCTGGAGAGAGGAGTCTTCTTTGGAAGAAGTCAATTATCAACGAGTCAACTGGATCAGCCCAGCCTCATCTTCTCTTCTCCAAGGGAGCAAAGGGGAGAGAGAAGAAAGGAAACTTTTTCTCTAGCCCTAGCAAGGAGGCAGAAGTTTGGGTGGAATTTCCCTCTTCTGTCAGTGGACACAGGATATGGGGCAGGAAGAACCATGGATACCCCTGAACCCAGTCCTTTCAAGACAGGCTCTCAAAAAACAAAATAAAATATTTGAAATACAAAATCCCTCTCTTTTTTATTTTAGCTCGACTGTCTGTATGGAAGATGCTGAGATCAAATGATTTTCCACAGAAATAACAGGTAACATTCAGCGAATAACCCACAAGTAAGGGTTGCTGGTGTTGCAGGACTGGGTGTGGGCACCGGATTCTGAAGCAGTAATGGTTGCCATCTGGCCATGGAGAACTCGGGGCTATTTGCTCCAGCGATGGGGAATCAGTGTGATCCTTTAAATGAGTGCGAGGAAGGCGCTGTGCCTCTGCTGCTGCACACTCATTTGTTTATTAGATGACGACTGATCACTTCCAAGTACCAATGAAAATCCTTTATTTTTGAATCAGAGCATGGTGCCTGGGATGGAATCATTTCACACCAGTGTTTTCCCAACTCTGGCCTCCAGAACTTAATATTGCATGAGAATTCTTTCCGGGTAGTGTGGCATATTCTACAAATGGAAAGAGGGTTCGTGTATTTTCATAAAATTATTCATTTTTAATAATTAAATTTTGTGAGAATGCTTCTTTGAATAAGTTTCTCTCTTTGTTCTGTTCCCAATTAGATAATTTAGTTTCATTGACTAGCACCTTTTATTTTCCAATACAATAAAGAAAGTGGCAGTTAGCCTGATTAAGAGTTTGTAACTTTATTTTAGTTTTTGGAGAGGGGATCTAAAGTTTCTACAACTTCTTGGATCTAGAGAAAATACACTTGTCCTGATTCCCTCCAGGAACATGGAGCTTTTTCAAAGAGCACCTGTGTTTGTAAAGGTAGTAATTTCTGTTTTAAAATATTGTACTAGGACATGCACAGTCCTTTGGCTCTTCTCCTTAATGGTGACTGCAAATTTGGCTCCAGAGTCCCATAAGTATGATGTCCGCTAATCTAGAGTTTCTACTGGAATGAAAATTCCTTCAGGAAAAAGGACCATGCCTTCCCGGTATTCTGTTAAAGTTTCTAGCAAGGTGCCTGGTGCCAAACACAAACTGGAAATGATTAAAGCAGAGCTGCAGGAGTCAAGCAGAGCGCTCCAATGCTCTGCCTGTTGACTTCACTGCCAAATGTAGCCA
Source organism: Tapirus indicus (assembly GCA_031878705.1). Lineage (NCBI taxonomy): Eukaryota > Metazoa > Chordata > Mammalia > Perissodactyla > Tapiridae > Tapirus > Tapirus indicus. Next base: position 81,058,267 of record CM062924.1, on the reverse strand, counting down.
GTGGGACATGGTGCACTCATCTGGAACAAGTTGGACCCTCTGGGTCTTCACAGAGTCATTACAAATGTATTAATTAATGCAGTCGTTGAATAACCATTTCTTGAGCACCTACTATTTGCCAGTCCCACATAACAGAGATGGAAATGAATAAGACAGCAGCATTAAGTGCACGGGCACACCAGTAGATGTGGAAGTTGACAATATACGTAACAAATACTCCATAGTGCTGCCATGTGAGATGTATACACCAAGTGTGATGGGAACAGAGGGAAGGGGTTGGGGGGAAAATGCAAAGAAAGTTGCCATGTGTTTGGGTCTGACAGAAAATGTAGGAGTACCAAGGCTGCAAAGGAGAGTATTTCAGGAAGCAGAAACAGCAAGTGTGAAGCTAGGAGAAGCAAAATCTCTGAAATGCTGCGGAATGAGTTGGTCCATGTTCCTCTACTGTACCATGGGTAGTGATGAGTTGTAGAACACAGTGGTAGAAAGATAATTTAGGGTCCCATTTTGCAGGAGTTTATATGCTTTACTGAAGAGTTTGGATTTTATCTCACAGGAAATGGGAGCTATCAAAGGATTCTAGGCAAGAGAGTAACCAGATCAAGTTTACGTTTTGGGAAGATAATGATGACAGCAATAGAGACTGCACATCTGAGGGAGTACTGATTACTATTATTATCACCATTGTTACCATCTTCACCACCTCACCTACCACCAGACTTTTCACTCTTAGTATTACATTACCTTTATTGAATGCCTGTTGTTTGTGAGCATTCAAAATGCTTTAAACATACTGCCTCACTCAATCGTTGCAATAACCCTATGTGGCAAGTATTGTTATTAACCTTATTTTACATATGGATAAACCAAGGTTAAGTAAAATGCCTAAGGCCTCCCAGCTAGTGAGTGGTAGAAGTATGATTTGAACACAGATGGTCTGACACTGGAGCCCACAACCTTAACACCCTTCACCTCATCATTGCTTGAAAATACTCAAAGTCCTCATTAGAAATGACATAGGTTTGATCTAAAAAGGGAAAGAGTAGAGTGGAAAAGAGTTAAAGAACATTTGGTAGGTGGAATTGTAAGCCTTAGTGACCTAAATAGACAACACCAACAAAATAGATGTGTACTATTAAGAAAAAGAAAATCTTGCAGATGATTCCGAGGTTTCTAGCTTGGTTATGAATGTATATTGGTATCATTTGTTGAGATAAGAAACATCAGTTGAAGAGCAGACATACCTCATGGAATATGCAGTGGGCATTTGCCATTCTTTTAGGCTACTACCTAGAATCTGAGCCCTCTTCCTCTATTTAAGAAACACTAGATAGTGCGAGTCCATTCTAAAGTCTGGTAAGGTCAGAGAGCTGCACTCTTACATTCCAGTAGCTGAAGAGCAGGCAGATAAACTGGCCTCTGTCTACCAGATGCTCTTGCTAAAAACTTTGCCTCTAGAGTGAGTGCTGAAAAGAGGCAGGGACAATTTGGAATTCATTCTTACTGAGATGTCTATTGCTCAGAGGTGTCGGAAAGTCCACAGTGGTGCCAAGAATGGCGCCTACGTTAGTTGTGGTGGCCACAGTGCCCTAGCAGGACTCTTCTTATTTTGTGATTTTTTTTTTTATGTGTATTGACCTCTTTCCCATTTTTGAATCAACTCTCTGTGAACTCCATGAGTTCTACAATATACTTGCAATCAATTCCTTTTTTGTTAGGTCAACCTGAATCAATCTCTGTTGATTGAAACCAAGAACCCAGTGAGGTACAAAATATAATAAGAACAGTTTGGAATATGTTGAGTTCAAGTTGTCTGCAGGACCTATACGTTCAGACGCGCAGCAGATAACTTGTAATCATTTGGGAATTTAGAAAAGAGATGAGGCAGAGCGCACCCTGATGACTGCTCATGTCAGTATCTCCATACTAATGCCATGACTGAGTAGCATCACCTGAGACAGACATGAAGAAAATAGACTCATAGTTGGAAACCAGAGGAATGCCAGCACTTAGGATTTATGAGAAAGATCGAGGTTATAAAACAAAGGGAACTGAGATGGAGTGGTCAGAGCTGGCTGAAAGTCAGCAGAGAGTGGTTCCATGACAAATTAGGAAAGAGAGAAGATCCAGAGGAAGAGTGGTAGCAATTACAATTTCAGCAGAAAGAATACTGGAATGATGTTATGGGACTTGACAATAAGAAATTCCTGGTGTCCGTAGAAGAACCGCTTACCTTACTTTTTTTGTAACTTATTCTGAGAACTCCAAGTAAAATAAGTAGCCTTAATTTATAGTGTTGGATGATTGACCATATTCAAATTTATCACTTGTTTCCTCTACTCTCTGCTCCTTCTTTTTTTTTCTTCTGAAATTCTTTCTAGGAAGGGGCCCATGTTTGCCTGGGGCTGATAGCAGCAGAAAACAACTGAAAGGCAACCTGATAACAGAGCTCCATCAGATTTTAATTGTTCGTCCTCTCCAGATAAGTGTGGTGGAGGTGGTGAGCTGAGCTACCACGTGTGGTGACCATAAGTGTATCAGATTTACAGAGTAACTCAGGTCCTTGTGTTTGAGTCTAGCTTCCCAGAACACAAATCGTAGAAGAGTCTGAGAGCATTTGTTTTGTTTTCTCCTCTTGTCTTGGAAACCTATGAGCTTGCAGTTCTGGAATCAAGGACAGACCAGAACCACTTGTTTAGAGGAAGCTATTCAGTCGTATAAAATTTTTATCATGCGTCCTTTTCCTTTAAGGACTTAAACACTTCTTTCCATTTTCCTTGTTCCTTTGAAGTTGTCTGCTTTACTTCTTGGCTAATCTCTGCCTTTAGTAATAATCCATCACTGTTTAGTAGCTTCTTTACAAGTCGTGTTTGACTTAACATGACCGTCAACTTCTCTGCATTCAGAATGCCCTTGCTAATCATCTCCAGCATCTCTCTGTTGGATCATTTCATCCTCTTTAAGGATGTTCTTATTCTCTTTCATCTTCACAGTTTATGTTATAATTTATTAGACTGTGAATACACGACACAAAGTGAATGTGAAATCCCACACTGAATGAATCACCTTTCTCCCCCAACCCAATCAGTCCTTCTTTTATATTCCAAGAGCCCTTAAACGGGTGTTCACAGGCCTTAAAAGAGATGCAACGAAGAGTATCAGGTTTCCCAATAACTTTCTGAAAGGCTATGCAAAATAACATTACTATTATTATTATCATTTCCCATTTTCAGGTGAAGAAACTGAGGTGCAGAGAGGTTAAGAAACATGTCATGGTCGAACAGTGATATTTTAAAACAGCCAGCCTGCTCTCAGTGGCCACACGCTAAACTGCTGTGTTACAGGAGCCCTCAGTCAGGACATTTTCTCATTTTTCTCCAGTCTCTTTACTCCTCATGTCAATCAGTCACCAAGTCCCATGGATCCTCACCGGTGAAAATCATTCAACTCCGTATCTTCTCCATCATCGTGGCTCACTACCTTAATTTAGGCCATTCTCACTGCTCCCCTGAAATTACTATGCTAGAGTATTCCGGTTCTGGTCCCTCTCCAAATCATCTTCCAAGATGACTTTGATTTCTCTTTTCAGAAATGAAAGTCTCATTTGCTTATAATATTTTAAAGTACTCACTTTTCATTCAGTTTAGCAGTGTGCAAAATCCTTAGCTGTATAAACCAAAGGCCTTCGGGACTGGCACAGTGACACCTCTCCAATCTCATCTTTTACTATAATGTGGCCAAACACTCTCCCTCTTTCTCTGTCCCTCTCTCTGTTTCTCTGTCTCTGTCTCTGTCTGTCTGTCTCTCTCTCTCTCTCACACACACACACACACACACACACTCACAGCTTTTGCCAATCCACCCCTATCTTTCAACCATTATTACCTGTAAACTGGATTAGGATCCTTGTCCCATCTTCTTCTCCCCGGAATTCTCTCTTGCGCATCCATTCTGGCCCCTTGGATTCATAGACTTCCCATCTTCGTGGAGCTAACTCCTCTTAGCCCTTTAAATCTCGACTTAGTTGGAAGCCTTCCCTGACTCCATTCTACTGTGAAGCAATTCAGTTTCGACCTTCTTCTTTGTTTCTCTAGCATTCTACAACAGTTCATTGTATTATAGGTTAATAGTGGATGGAGCTTCCTGAACACTCTTTGAGGACAGCGATTCTCTTTTATCTCTGAATACCCAGATAGTACAGAGTGCCTGAAACAGCAGGTACTCAATAAATGAATGGCAAAACAAATAAAATCAGGAATAAAAAGTGAATTCAGCTTCCTTAATTAATATAATTGTTTGAACTGAATAACTGAAACGCCCAAGTTTTTCCTTGCTTTGAATCCATTAATCCAACTGACAAGGTAAATGTTAAATTCTTATAATCTACATTTTCCCATAATATTTTAAAAACATTTTTGTTCTGAATAAAAATCTTTCCTCTCTTAAAAGGTTTATATCTACACTAATGAAATTCTGATTCTTTAATTTAATCTTTAATTCCTTTCTCCTCTATCATGATTTTTTTAAGGTTATTATTTATTTATTTTTGGTGAGGAAGTTTGGCCCTGAGCTAACATCCGTTGCCAATCTTTGTCTTTTTGGTTGAGGAAGATTATTCTTGAGCTAACATTTGTGCCAATCTTCCTCCATGTTGTATGTGGGAATCTGCCACAGTGTGGCTTAATGAGTGGTGTGTAGGTCTGCGCCTGGGATTCAGACCCATGAGCCCTGGGCCACTGAAGTGGAGCACGTGAACTTAACCACTACGCCGCCAGGTTGGCCCCCCATCATGCTTTTTTGATGGACAGTGATGAGCATTACTCCTCCACCCCCAATTTTTAGAATGGACAAGTGATCCACATCCATAGAAAGCACACATGGTCAATTGTCCAGGGCATATTTAAAACAATATTAAATTATATATATATATCTTTTATATTTAGATATATGTATATATAAAGCTCTCTTTATCAAACTATTCATTATAATTCAATATAATTATATTAATATTCCACCATTTCCACAATAAATTTGAGGTATCTTATAACGAAAACACAAAATAAAAAAGTAAAGTCAACACATAAAGTAAAGTCCAAGGAAAAGAATAACACCTCAAATGCCAACCATAAATGTCAACATAAATTTTGATGGTAAGCTTTAAATTTCTTTTTGAGCTTCCTGACAGAAAGAGCAAAATGATGTTCAGTTATATGAATGCTTTGTTAAGTAAGAAGGAAGGATTGCGGCTTTTCTGAATAACAAGGGACAGACGATAATTACATAATAGTAAAGTTTATCCCCACCTCATTTTTTTCAAACAAATAATAAGCATAAGCCATGTGCTTATCCCTGAGACCTCAGTCAAGTGATGTGGTCCTGATGATCCAGTTTCCCTACCTACAAAAAGACAGTTTCCCTTTCTAGAACATGGACTGCATGTTATCCAAGACCTACATCATCTTATGTTTTATTCAGGCATCAACATGGATATGTACTTTATAATCCAGTTTAACGTGAGTTACTCAGCAAAGCCCCTGAAGTATTCTATTATTAGTTTTCATATCTTTTCTCATGTGTATGAGGAGTAAGTAATAAAGTTGCTTTGGAACATTTATAATCAATAAACACTGAATAAGGAAGCAAACAGTATTCTGGATTAAGACTGTGTCTCTATTTAAAAAGTTTTTGAACAGTTGCCTGAAGCAACTGGGTATTAACTAGAGGTTTACCTAGTCAGGATAAGTATATTAGTTCACAGCCATTAAGGCAGAGATTCTAATCTCCCCAGGATTTTACCCCATGCCCCACTGGGGCTTCACTGCTTTCAACAAGATTTTCATTAGCTTTAGGCATTTTGTTAGTCTATTTGGTTCATTGCTCAGGTGTGGAACCACTGAACTCAATTATAGCTCCTTGCATAGAATTTTGAAGTATAGCATTACTAAGAAGTTGCTTGTTAGGAAAACTTCAAACGTCTTCTGAAATGTTCTCTATTTTATTTGATTTGTTGTGAAATATTATATTTATTTTTAGCAACAATTATGATAGTAATGATATTAATATATTACAAAGTCATCTGAGCCTGTCCCTTGTTCCAATATGTGGCAATGTAAGTGCAAAACAAGGTATTAATATTCTGGTACTTGCCAGTTGGAATTGTTAAAGCTATTAAATTGGATCATACTGTGTCCATTGGATTGGAGTGCTACTGTTGAGCTATAATATTTACTTGTGTAAGGCCAACTGAATCGGAATGAAAGAGAGTTTCTGTCCGTGATGCCGAAAATAAATAGTCTCCCACAGGATTTGATACTGAACAAGTTCAAAGAAACCTCTTATGTTGAATCATGCATGTATTGTAATGTCTCTAATAAATCAATTACTTTTTGGCAGCAAAATGTCACAGCATTTCAAATTCTGATAATCACCTCCACTTTGCTGAGCTTTAGGCTGTTATAATCCACACAATCTAGCATGGAAGGCATCAAGGAGAAGGTTGAGTAACAAGGAAACCAAAAATACTTTAGGCTTGTATACTTGACTAGGATTCAGAGAGGCTAAAATCCTTCCCTACTCCCAGAATACTAAGGAATATACAGATAATACCCCATGTTAAGCATAACTGAGGAGGAATTCTACCCCTTGGTGTCTTATTTAGAAAGTCCTTTTGAATGTTAGAGAATAATCCCTCAAATATTTATTATTCGTTAAACACCAGCATATACATGATATCTTTTGTTACTTAAATAACCCAGTTTTACACCCTTCAAATGACAAGAGGTAACAATATCTTCTACTCGTTATATTGAAAAAGGGAAAGAAACTGCCTTCAACTTAAAAGTGTTTCATCTCCTATAGAGAGGAAAACTCTTTCTGAAACTGATTTTTTCCATGTTTTTTTCCTTTGAAAGATGATTCTATCTTTCTGACCAAAATGCCCAAAACCCATCTTTTACAAATGTCTACTTTTTAAAATCACCTAGCCTTGTGCAAACAGCCCCACCTGAGGCACTGTACCTGATGACGTCTCCCTTTGGAATGAGAAGCTATGTGAGTTTCCCAAGGACAGATGAATGAGCAAGACTTCTACCCTACACGGATTCTCTTCTGCATACATTAACACTCAACTGGAGGAAAAATCGGAATATGCTTTGATCAAGCAAAATCCTTTCAGGGATTTATCCAATGAACCTTTCTTCAATACCAAGCATATGTCAGGACCACACTAGATGGTGATGATACAGAAATAAATTAAAAACTTGGCTCTGTCCTCAAGGGATGCAATGAGGGCAACCGGAACATCCATGAGATGGATAATCACAAAATGTGTAAGGAGTGCTGCAGTAATGATACAAATAAAAATCTCTAAAAGTTCAAGGGGGGACCCAGCAACTTTCCTGAGATGGGGTGGGGAATGTGGGAGTATCTAAGGGTCGCTTCTCAAAAAAGGCAGTTAATTTCAGTCTTAAAGAATGGGGGAGGAATTATTTTTCAGGCTGAGAAGGATGATGCAGAGAACGGCAGAATCCCAGTTAAAAGTTCCTGGTTATGTCTCCCACAGCCTTTCCAGACATTCAGTCTCTGTGACTCTATCTCTGGGAAAGTAGAGAAATTATTCTTCATCTGCCATAAAGGCTATGTTCTGGTATATTCTAAATTTACACAAACTTAGTTGACTTTACCAAATTTGAGGTTCTAATGCCTGTGGAGCTGGTGCAACGTGGATAGCAGGGGACAGGGTGTGGACATACATGAGTGATAATAGTGTGGGCTGACCTGTGCACTGAAAGAGACAGAGGCTGAGAATGATGTGGTGATCATCGCAGAGTTGAGAGAAGATCATAGGCTCAAGTGGAGAGGACACGTGCCCTCCGCCCACACTGTCCCTGGGGACCAAGTGTGCCCACACCTTTAATTAAAAATCTGACTTGTCTGTATTCCACTCTAAATCATTCTCTAGTACCAGAGCTGGGTACTTTTATTACCCACTTTATTTGCAAAGCAGTAGCCTCCCACATCCCAAAGCTGAATGTAGCTGAACTCCCTCCAGCAGGCTGCAGGGGAAAAGTGAAGGTCCTTGGTCCCCTGGTTCAGAACAGCCATATCAGATAACTGTCAAGTCCTGTTAGCCAGACATACTCATCTAAGGAGAAGAGAGGATTTGATTATCATGAATTCTGCTCCACACTCCTCTTCCTGCCTGACAATAACCTCCCTCTCCAGAGCAACAATAATCCGAACACAAACAGACGTGAAGCTTTTCAAAAAGTAATGAACTCGGAGGCATTGGAGCCAAGGAAGCGTGGTTTAAATGCACGGCTCCAGCAATCCAGAGAGGCTATCAATTATACAGCCCTGCCGTCGAGGAAGCAAAAATAATATTTCAGAGTCATTGCCAGGAAGAGAAAGAAAAAGAAGAAAATGCCACAGAAATCACACTATTCGGAGCAAGCAGTTCCAAGAGCAAAGATGAGTGGCTGAATTCTGCCAAGGACAGCCCCCTGCACCCAGAGGAAGAGACAGGGCATGGTGACTTCCTTCGTGCTTTGCCCCTCATCCAACACACCTGAGTCCACGCTGTCACTTTTTCAGCATTGTTTCCTGTTACCTGTGGGGCATGTAGGAAAGTAAATTCTTAATTTGCCAATCCATTCGCAAACATTTTTGAGGGCTTAAAACAATACATCACATAAGCACAGGGATTCATTAGTTAATATAACCAGTTCACATTTATGATTTAGTTTTATTCTTACAATAACTATTTGAAGTAGGGAAAGGAACATTATTATGTTTATTTTGCAGATGGTGGAACCAAGGCCTGGAGAAGTTGAATGACTTGTTCACGGTCAGGCAGCTACTAAGTGCCCAGCAGAGGGTCAAGGATGCAGCAGGCCATCAGTAAACATTTTTCGGCAATAAAGCGTGAGGAGGCTAAATCATTAAGTATCTTTAAGTCACGCATTTGGTCTTCCAGTAGTCAGTAAAGGCCTCTTTCCAATGCATCTCTCTGTTGAAGGCAGTCAATTTAGGGCTAGGGAACACCAAACAGGACTGTAAGACACAGTCCAGCCACAAAAAGCATAAGACACTCTGGCTAAGGCAGTCTGAACTGATTTTTGGTTGTTATTTTTTCATGTTTTTAAGGGAGCAGGGGTGGAGACATCCCAAGATTTAAGAAAATGGTTCATACCATATAGCCTGTGCTGTCTTTTAAAGTCAATGCTTTATCATACAGAAGTGCAAGGACTGGGAAAGAGCAGCAGCTCTGTAGCCACGGGGCTCCACTCTCACTAACTCAAGCACTAGCCACATTCTGTAAGCCCCGTCTCCTTTATTGAGAAAATGCACTTGATAACACTTGCTCGACAACAGACAGAGAAACCACTTGAAGTCAGATGCACACAACTATTACAGATGCAGTAAGAGTTTGAGTAGCTGTCTTCCAGGGGTCCCACTGTCCCTGCATGGAGAGGAGGAAATTCCTAGCCTGCTACACGTCTGGTGGAATTAGTAAAATAACAAGAACAGTGGCAGCGATCATAATGCTTATTCATATTGGTATACAACTTTGTGGTTTAAAAACACAAAGAAAACAAATGGAGATGGTTAAAAGCATGAGATTTCGACAATCATGGGCAATCATAAACAGATTACTTAACTGTTCTAGGTCTAATCCTTAGTTATAAAATGGTAATGATAAAGAGATTTAACTCATAAGCTTCGTTTGAAGTTTAAATTAGAAATATGCATAGAGGACATAACACAGTACCTGGAAAATATATGGAGCAATTATAATAATTATTTGAATTACTACATATTATCTCATTTTCTGTGTAAGGACAGTTGGACTGACATAGTGTTATTTCCCTCTCTTCTAGATGCCTAGCATCAGACACTAACTGACCTCCTGGAATACTATACAGTTTAACTAATGAATTGTGGTGAGGAACCTGGGAGATGTTTAGACACTGAGAGTTACAGGATGACATGTGAGTTGCATGACTTTTTATGCTAGTCCTTTGGTATTACAATTGATCTTGCCTGATTTCCTTCTACATTGATCTGTTCAGAATGCTCTTGACACAAATGCAATTTTCTGTGGCCAGCAATCAAATTCACCAATCAAACATGGCAAAAGCGATCGAAACAAAGGGCAGGAGTTGTGCTATTTCCAGCACAAATGATCAGTTCCTGAGTTTCTGACAGCATCAGATGGAAAAATCAAAATAACTTGAGACAGAAATAGCCCAAAGACCCTAGGTCCCCAAGCCATTTGCTATATCCCAGTGTGATTTGGAGCCCTCCACTATGTACAAATGGGAAATTACACATCTTGTGAGGCTGAATGCTAGGGAAAACTAGGATTTGGCATGGAACGTGGCTAGCCTTTCACCATTGTTGCTGATTTTAATTATTGACACTTCAATAGACTTTAATAGTCTCATTCCTCTGTAAGGTCAAAGCATTTCAAGTTAGGGTGATTTCTAGCCACTGAACACATTATCCGCAAGTCCTGTCTTTTGAAGAGAAGACTTGTATTCCCTGGACACATTTTCTGACTGTGTCTCAGGCAGAAACATAACCTTGGTGGTGCTCAGAAAGGGAGCAAGTTAGATGAGAAGAACCAGAGGAGGCAAAGAAGGTTTAGCAGATCATCCTTGGCTTTCAATCTTGCAAACATTACAAAACATCTCTGTATTAGAGCTGTCAATTGCTCACCCCTTACCCATATCAACTTTCTGAAATAGCAGAACCCTGAATAGACCTAGATAGCATCATATATCATACGATCTCTACCCTCTCCCCAACCATAGCTGATGGAAACAAGGGTGGTCACCTGACTCAAAGACAGTCTGACTCGATTTCCTGATAATTTGGACTAGAGGCACCAAAACCAAGTCATTTGGTTGTGATCTCTCCAGCTGTCTGAATGTGCTCCACGGCAGGCCAAGTCCACAAATGAGACGAAGTTAGTGGGGATCAGAGAAACCCTAAGAAAGACACTCAAAAGACCACAGAAGATACATAAAAAGAAGCACAAATAAGGAGATCACACAGCCCCAACAAGAGAAGCCCAGAAAGGAACTGTCAAAGGCAGTCCCTTCTCACAAGTTTGATCTGTTCTTCCTCCTCTTCGTTTTGCAAAGTCTGCCCCATTTTTCCAATCAACCTTCTTTAACTATTTGAGTGAATTCGTGTAATTCAAAGGGATTTTTTTAGCCAAGACACAGATTAGATTGGTAGAAATTTTCCATGAGGAAACCAAAAGAAAAATAGAAGTAGTCAAAGGGCATGAAAGGACAATAAAGGGATCAGCAACAGGGCATGCAGTGACTAGATGACAGTCAGCTTGTTTGGCCTCCATGAGCTTGTGCTGCCCTGGGAGAAAGTTAGCTGACATCTGAAGAGAGAAATGAAGACACTAGAATCTATCACAAAAGGAATGATGAAGAATTAGAAATTCATTCAACAACCCACATTTAGTGAGAAAAATATGTGACGTTCAGCAAATAACTCTTGAGCGCAAAAGAGTTACATTTTTTGGGTGAAGAGATAATTACAATATGAGGAGGTGAGCACAATGATAGACGTATTCAATGCTTAAACTGTTTAGTTAGGGGAAGAAGAGGAGACTTAAAGAACATAACAGGCATCTTCAAATATTGTAATTACCATCGTGAGGTCAGGAACCATTTATGACTTATTTTCTTATTCCCAGCACTTACCATAGTGCCTGATACACAGTAGGAGTTTCACAAATATTTATCAAATTGAATCCAAAAAATATTGAATACTTCTTAATTTAAGGCACTTCACCTAATTTCAAACCCCCCTCACAATAAACTGCTGAGTAGTTATATTCAAGCTGTTGTAAATAAGAAAGATGGAACTCAGAGAGATTAAATACCAGATTCAAACATAGCAGCAACTGCTAATATTCAGCCATTTTTTGACCTGTAACTTTGGAAATTTACATAGATAGTAAGATTCAAAATTCATATCTCTTAATTAAACGTCAAACCTTTTTATTACTACAAAAGATTCAACTTATTCTATGTAGTTCTAGCAGAAATAACCAAGAGGCAGACATTAGAGGGAGGCAAATTTTGGAGAGATACATATATATATGCTAGAGCTTTTAAAAAGGAAGTACAACCTACATGAGTAGGTAGTTAGTTGCCCATCACTGACAGTGTTCAAATGAGTAGTAGGTACTACCTACCTACCTAGCTATTATGGAGAGATTCAGGTTTGGGAAAAGGAATTGTGGGAAGATGCATGACCTGGGATTTCTGTGATCTTCTAGAGTACATCTCTTATTCTTTGGAGGCCTAAGGATGTTGGTGACGTGAGGGAGGTTAGAAAAAATGGAGTAGACAGTCTCTTCCACCTTGACCTTCACATATTTTCTGTGACATATTCCCCGAGGATCTTTTTCAATCACATCTTGTGTGGTCACACAGGCTTAGTCAGCCCTTGGCCCACAGCATCTGAAGGTTCACATGTGGTCAGTGTCAGTGGCCGGCCTGAGTTAGCTGTCCTCACCCTTTTACTAACCCCTGGCATTTTCCAGAAGCTCTGCCAGTTACTAGAATAATTTCCTAACACTAGATTTCTGGAGATGTAGTACCTAATAGGGCACGGAGAGAAAGATGGAATGACATGAAGTCAGACAGGGAGGTGGTCACAACTGTCTACAAACATCCATGTAGACAGCAACATGTTTCACTCCTGCCAGAGAAACTCTATCACTATTTACTTCCATTTTTTCCCCTGTCTGTCAATGTTGAAGACAAAGGCATGATGACCCCTTTTGCTTCTGACTTCAGGCTCAGGCCCCCTGGCTTAGACCAACCACAGTGCCAGTCTAGGAAGCTGTTCAAAGGGTGGGGAATTAAACTGGAGATCACTCCAGTGTACTCGGCTGGTTGGAAGTGTTTGCATCTCTCAGAAAGAGTTTTACAAGGTGTATGATAGCTCCATCCTACCACAGGCTGAGATAGTTCACCACTTAACCACTTGCCCTTAAAGAGAAGAGAGAGGAAGAGGAAATAAGAATTAACTAGAGACCCAAAATAAGTGAAAAGGCAAGGCCTGTATGATTAGAACTGATGACTCAAATCTTAGGAATAATAGGGACCAAAAGAAAAGGGGTGAATGGATAATGGATTAGATAATGTCTGAAGAGCTCTGTGATGTCTGACTCTAACATCAATTTAGCATACCATTTGCCTACTCAATAGTTTGGGTAGTGTGAATCCAAAGATCTTCCTGGTACAACCACTTGAAGCCCAGTGGGGATCACCTCTGTGTCTGGAACAAGTGTAAAGTGAAGATCTGCTTGACATGAGCTCAGTCTTTTTTGCAGTGCACTGGTGAGGCAAGCTATTTCTCAAGTCTGGGCTCCTCCCCTTCCTACAGGCAGGTTTCTCTCAGGCCTTGAGTGGACTTAAAGATTCCCCAGGAGAGCTGGCCTGAAAATCAGTTCTAAAAGCCAAAAAAATGAGGAGAACCAGATTAAAGTATCAGCCCAGAATTTATGCTCTGGACTTAAGGTTTAATAATGCAACAGAAAATCAATATTTAATAAAGCAAATGATGGAGAAAAACACTGCCCGGGAGATGAGGCTGCTGCACTGTTTTCAAACATCTCAGTCCCAGAGGAGATTGAGTTGGCAGAATGGATTGGAAGCTAGGCTGACAAGAGAATCTGGCATGCAGACAATCGCAGGTCCCATTGATTCCTATTCTGTTATCTCTGGGCTTGCTGGCCATTTTTATTAAAGGACTAACACAGAATTACAATGAAAGTGATACAAGATAACCAATAAAGAAGGGACAAATGGAGCAAGCCAGCCTTCAATTAGCAACCCAGGAATGTCTTGACCCATGCAAGAGGGCCTCCAAGTTCACCATCTACTTGGAGAAATGGGAAGGGGAGGAAGGGCCTAGAATTGTACTTCTTTAGACATATTCCAGAGACGTGACAAATGATGAATTGTTCTGGCCTAACTCATCAAAAAATGGGGAACTGTGGTAGAATGTACCTATTCAGCAGAAGCAGCATTGTGAACAGTGGCTTGCACTTAGTAGGGATGCAAATTGTCACTGAGTGATTAATGTATCTTGAGAACATGGGGTCCAGGAATGCAAAGTTTCTTGGGTTCTCTCTGATTACCACGTGGTTTGTAAAGCATTTCTGAGCTGTAGGAAAACTGAACTGAATTAGTTTTCTATGTGCATCCTTTATAGCAATTTGAATATTTCTGGTTAGTCATTTTTCATCGGAAATTATTCTTCCCTTTGGGGAAAAAATAGGCTTCATCCTGTCTATTTCTTGCTGACCTAGACATCTGAGTCATAGTTCATCTCATATTCTTATTTGGCTAGAAGGAAATATAGTTGTTAGATATCCAACAGCCTCCTTCTGGCCAGGAGAGGGGTTATACATATTCACCTTGAACAAGCTCATGTGTTTCCTGTTACTGAAACTATGCACAGCCACCATGTATAATATGATAAATTCTTTCAAGTTACTGTGTCTTCCATTCATTTAGGGCTTCCAGTGTAGCTGGGAAGAAGTAGAGACAACTAAAGCCAATATGTTGCTCATAACTTAAGAAGCCTCAGGCAAGGTACGTGACAGCTGCTGCTTGAATAGGAATGAACTCATTTGTAATGGACAGATTGGCTACTTCCATTTGTTTTCTAAAAAACACAGAATAGAGACAGCACAGTGTATTGCTCCTGATTAATTAGGAAACTTCATCAAAATCTTTAGTACAATCATAAATTATGAAGTGAATATATGCTTGAGAGGGAGGCAAGTCAAAATGAAAGGAGAAGAAATGAAGAAGCCAATCTCCAAAAGGAGTAAGGAACTATGTCATCTTGCTCATCGTTGTGCAGGCCTGCCATATAATGGATATATAGTAAGTGCTTAGTTACTTTTTATGGAATGAATGCCTGATTACAGTGTGTTGAAAACAATGGAAGAGGAGCATGCTACGTGGGGAGTTGGGAAAGGGAAGGTCAAGTCCAATAGCATGATTTAGGAGATGTCCAGGGAGAAACCCCAGCCTGGCCATAGGTTTATCCTGTGAATTCGTCAACATGTCGCTGACATTCTATAAATAGAAGACAATGGTCTTCTCACATCTTTTGCTAGTGAAGTGCTATGAGATCATGAGGTAGCAGTTACACAGAAAGTAGCCTTGATGCTAGAAATGATGGTCAATAACTCAGTGACCCAGACCCTATTCCCCTTGTTTGGGCTTCATTTCCTTTCAAGAGTAACAAATTTTGTCTGTACAAGTATCCAAGTTTAGAGTCCTGAAATCCCGGGTGCCTAATGAGTGTTGCAATCCATTCTTCTCCAGCTCTAGAATATCCTGGAAGAGATTTCTGCCACAGACTAATAGATCATGAGGTCTTATTCAGTACGAGGCAGGCAAGGAGAGTGGACTTACTGCAAAACTGACATTATGGGGCTAGAAAATAGGATTTGGAAACTTAATGATCCAAAAAGGCTAAAGAAACTCAGTCATGTTCTCCAGAATACGTGACATGAAACTTTGGCTGAGGTGCTGTCTGCTCAACTCTGCTGAGGATCGGAAGGAGAAATGCTACACACCGTGTCAGGACTACAACAAGCAGGATAGAGCAGTGAACGACAAGAAAAACTTGGACCATAAAAGGCTTTAGGTGGAAATTTTCAACACTGAGAGTAATTGATATATCTACCAAATAGCTCAGGGGCTGCTATCAGAGCAGCTGTAATAATAATTTTATTTATAAAATTCTCACTTCTCCTGAGATGCTCAGGGCACTGTACAATAGCACTAAATAAATTAAATTAAAGCATAAAATATTATGAAAATGCAATGAAATCAACACTGCTGAGGAGACAGGGAAACCCTCAAAAAAATAAAAGAAAAAAGACTCTTCTCTGCAAGAGGCAGCACTTAGCAAAAGGGAGGATTGTGAGAAAGTAGAACAAGGGCTCAACCTCCTAAGGAGGGGGTACCCACCATGGGGCACTGTTTCAATAGCAAATGAGAGTTCAAGTCCCATATTCCACTTGGACACTTTATGATGTCTAGCAAGATTTCAACCCCTCTTAGCCTTGGTTTCCTCACCTACAAAGTGTAGATATTGTATTCTTATCTACTGCCTATGTTTGTTGTGAGATTAAAATGAGATTCTGTGAGTGCTAAGACTGGTACCCATCATCTAGTAAGAACCCAATAAACATCTGCTATTATTATCACTGTGATCACTGGACAGAGGATGCTTAGTAGAGGACAGGGACTGTATATAAGACAATCAGTCAGGTAAAATGGGATAAAAGCCTGAAGCAAGGCAGTGATAGTAAAGATGGAGAGATACGAATAAGGGATAGATAGGATCAGGTGACTGACTGAATGAGTTGTGGTATGGAAAGGAAAGAATCAAGGATAACCTCTAGTTCTCCATCCTGGGCGACAGGAACACAGTTTTGCCATTCTTCAAAATTGCTAATACAGAAGCAGGAAGTATTTCGGGTGGCAAGTACAGTAGGGTAAGATGACTTGTTTAATTTTGAACATATTGTGGAGCTTTCAAGAGGAGAATCCAATAGGCTCTAACAGATACAGTTTGCTGGTATTGGACATAAGGATTTGGCTGTCATTAGTGAAACTACAGCCGTTGAAGCCATGGGCTTGGGTAGATCATTGGACATGATGTAGCCCAAATGAGAACAACAGAAGGGTAAGGTGTGGAGACCAACAGGTGAGGGGAAGCTGAGACTAAAACAGCCCTATAGGAGAGGTCTAGTGAGGTAAGGGGAAACTTGGGAAGAACAATCTTACATCAGCTAAGGGACAAGATCTTTAGAGAGTAAACTTTGCTCTATCATGACTTCTTTACTGGATAGAACCGAAAAAAATATTAATGAAAAAAATCATGCCTCCTAACAGTAATAATTCCATAGGGTAAAGCCCTAGTTAGTCTGTAGGGTAAGTGCTAACGTTATTCCCCATGATCAGCACTATAAATGCCTTTACTTCTATTTCGGTGATAAGACAGGCAAACTTGGGGAGGCAGAACAGTAACCCCATTTGTAATAACATGTTGGAGGGGCAGCATGGCATCAGGGCCCATCCCAGCCAAAGCAGTGGCCAGACATGCCATCAGTAAATACTCAGTGAGGGTCCTCAAGTGACATCAACTTGCTCGAGGCACATTTTAAGAACGCATGTCATCTTCAGTGAGTTTTAGTCTAATAAACATTGTTTACTCATATACTACTTTTTAAAAAAATTCAAAGTTGATATTACTGATGACTACCATGAGGGTGGCTGGCAAGTCTGATGTTTAATGAATGGTCCTTTCTGTGCAGTAAAAAAATTACCATATTTTGTGCAGGATTATGAAACCTTTATGTGGCATCATCTCACAATAAAACCTCACAACAACTCCTTGGGAAAGGCTTTATTATTATCCTCATTTTGCAGATGAGATAAACCCAAAGCACAGAGAACTGGAGTCCAAGGTTACGCAGCTACTGTTCTATCCCAGCTACGTCTCGGTCCAAATTCTTAGCCACCATGTTTTACTGCGTTCTTCCACACATATAAGCAAAGATTTGTCTTTGATCAGGGAAAGAGCCCTGGATGAGACCCAGGAGAGCTGGGATTGGTCCTCACAGCTGCCCTTAACCAGTGGTGTGACTGTGACCTTGGACAAGTCAGTTAACCTCTTAAGTTTTATGTTTTCCCATCTGTAATATTAAAACAATGGTTCTCAACATGAGTGAAAAATACAATCATCCAGGGAGTTTTAAAAAAATAATCATGCCATGGCCTTATCTCCAATAAATTGAATCAAAATCTCTGGGGCGAGGACCTCAACATTGCTCTTGTTTAACAATACCCCCAAGTAATTGCAATGTGCAACAAAGGTGAGAATCACTGGGTAGGTGGCCTTCAAAGTGTCTTCTAGCTCTGAAATGATTTGAGCCCGCGGCCCATGTTCATAGAGGCCATTCCTACCTGGGATCCAGCCCTCTGAGTCAGATTAACCTGAGTCTTTGCTTACAAAGGGGAGCACAGTGCCTGAGGGTGGGCTACGTAGAGTCAGAATGCACAAATGCTGGCCCGGCCACTTACTAATGTGTGACCTTACCCAGGTTAGTAAGTTTAGTTTCCTCATCTCTAAAGTAAGGGTAAAAATAGCATCTGTGGCATAGGCTTATTTTGAACATTAAAGGACATAATATATGTAAAGTGCTTCATCCAATTCCTGGCTGCTACACAGTAAGGTTTCAATAAGGTATAGCTATAAATATCATTATCAATGCATGATGAAAGCCTGCCTGTTACTGAGTTCCTATAGTTGCCTCTAATAGTGCTATGAGATGAGAAGCTGTGGTCACAATCTTCTATGACCAGAATATCTGTGGGCACACCAGTCACTGTGTGCAGAAGAGGCCTCTGTGCATATCAGGGGTCAAAGAAGACCCCTGGGACTCAGCCAACATTTCTGTACTGTGGCCACTGCTCTGCTCCAGAAAATCCCTTTTTCCTGATGCTGTTGCTTGTGGCCAGGCTAGGACTGATAACAGGCAGTGATTCTCTGCAGAGAAGGAGTCCTGGTGGCTGGAGGAGTGGCCATGACATTTCTGATGATTGGTACTTCCACTATGTGTCCTTCTCTTAGAGTAGGTGAGGGGGAGTTATGTGAAGTAAAGTGTCAGACTGTTTGGAGTGGCCTCTGCTCAAGGTAGCCCAGCCATGCCCAGTCCCAGGGCTGAGCCCGCCTTCCCTCTGTGGTCTTCACATCCGCTGTGGATAAACACTGCAGGTCCATTACGTCCACGATCAGCTGCGAGCTCCTTCTGGCTCATAAACAGATGGAAACCTCCCCACACAAACACACACAGTTGCATACACGTACACATCACATTAGGGACGAAGTACACAGACACAACGTGTGTGAGTCTCAACAAAGAAATCTTAAATATACTGTCCTCCCTCCCTGTGCTCTGCAGGAAGAGAACTTCCATCGAGGCTGTACGTGGACTCCCCCGGAGAAATGATACATTGTGAGTAAAACTGCAGCTCAATGCTTATTAAGTGAAATGAAAAATAAACTAGTAAAAAGGCATGTTTGATTACCTTATCCTCTCCACAATGGCAATGTGGGCTCTTAGTGTTGGAAGCAAAACTATGGATGCCATTTAGAGGAGAAACGGCCCTAAGGGACAGGTTGCAGGTGACAGCAGAGGCCGAAGGGCAGGAAGGGGGCAGCAGGTTAGGGAGCATGGAGCTGTGAACTGAGAGCGAAGGGGACAATGGGTAACAATGAGGGATGCTAAAAGACAAGGGGACCAAGGAAAAAGGAGAAAGGGGAAAGGGACAGAAAGAAAATGTAGGGGAAGGAGAAAGAAGATTCTGACAAATGTTAGAACAAAGAGCACGTGAGCAAAAGAGGGCATAGTCCTGAGAACAGAAGATCAAAATGAAGAATGCTGCTGGTGACAAGTGAGAGAATAGTGGATCAGACTAGAGAATGACTTGAAGAGTAAAACAGAACAAGATTAA
The DNA here is from genome assembly GCA_031878705.1 of Tapirus indicus. Taxonomy (NCBI): domain Eukaryota; kingdom Metazoa; phylum Chordata; class Mammalia; order Perissodactyla; family Tapiridae; genus Tapirus; species Tapirus indicus. Next base: position 81,038,681 of record CM062924.1, on the reverse strand, counting down.
AAAGAAACAAAAAACAGATGAAAAAGTGCCACAGGCAAAAGACAAGGAAAAGTACACGTGGCTATAAAAAAAAAGTTGCTGGAAACCTGAGAGACAGATGGAAAATGGCAAAGAGGGAGAGAATTGCCCATCGCAGAAAGAGAAGATTGTATAGCTCTACTGACCTTCTGCTAGGTGCTCACTGAAGCCAAGTTGGAGAATCAGTCAACAACTTTTAAACCCCCCTCAAGGTTAACATCTAGGCTGTGAGCTTGGTTGGGCCTCCTCTTCGCCCAGGGCAGCTCTGGTAGGCACAGGTAAGGAATAGACTGGAAGGATGATGAAGCATGGAGGGCCATTTTGCCTTTTCTCCTCTCCCAGATGTCCTGTTTTCAAAACTGGACCCTGCGAGAAATCCTCCTGAAAAGGGTCTGCTCTCCCCTAATTTGGGCCCCTTTTGCTCTTCAGAAAAATTCCCAACTCTGTAGCACAGCTTACAAGGCTCTTGTGATCTGGCTCCTGCTCCCCTCTCCAGTCTCACCTCCCACCCTCTCTCCACCTCTTAGGTCCTGCCTGTGGGATGCCTTTGGGTTCTCTAAATAGGCCAAGTTCCTGCTCATCTCCTAGTCTTTGCACCGTTGTCTAGAACGGTGCACCTTCCCTACTTCACCTACTAATCCTACTCAGCTCTCAACTAAGGAAGACTTCCTTTTGGAAGTCCCCTGGGGCACTGCCACAGCACCTGGTACTGGCCTCAACTCCCTCCCTATATTACAATGAACTATTTACTTCTCTTGTCACCCACTAGAATATTATTTCTCTGAAGACAAGTATCTGGTCTTTGTGTTCTACCCACAGAGTCAAGCATGATGTGTGGTTCATAGTAGGAATTCAATGAATATTTGAACAGTGAATGAATGAAGGAGGAAAGAATTTGTGCTATAAATGCTTCTTTCTTCAACCCTGCCCTGGGTTGAAAGGTGAGGCGGGAGTTTCTGTGTGTTTGGCAGGAGAGATGGTAATGACCCTGTTTCAACCTACCTTCTATTGCCACGCCAACGGGCTTCCTGCTCTTCTGAGTGCTGTGGACTACCCTTGCCCACATTTCCCAGTGCCAGTAGCTATCACTTCTAGGGCTAAACTTACTCTAAATCTAAGAAAGATTTTTAGCATGAAAAACTCACTTGTCATCTGTATTGGGGTTCTCCAGAGAAACAGAACTAATAGGATATACATATGAGGAGATTTATGATAGGAATTTTCTCACACAATTATGGAGGCTGAGAAGACCTATGATCTGCCATCTGCAAGGTGGAGACTCAGAAAAGCCAGTGGTGAAATTCAGTCCTGGTCTGAAGGCCTGAGACACAGGAGCACCAACGTCTGAGGGTAGGAGAAGCTGGATGTACCAGTTCAAGTAAAGAGGGCAAATTTGCCCTTCCTCTGCCTTTTTGTTCTATTCATCCCTTCAAAGAATTGGATGATACACACCTGCACTGATGAGGGAGATCTTCTCTACTCAGTCTGCTGATTCAAAGGCTAACCTCTTCTGCAAACACCCTCACAGACATGCCCAGAAATAATGTTTTCCCAGTTATCTGGACATCTCTTAGCCCAGTCAAGCTGACACATAAAATTAACCATCACAAGTCCACACCTTGTTAACTTGGCACCCATACCCATCTGCTTAAATTATACTTACTCTCCAAATAAAGACAATAACAAGGTCATAATTCTACCTAGCATGATACAACTATCATGCACGCAACGAAAAATGCACTAATCCCTTCCCTAGAAAAGAAAGTGAAGTCCTTGAGTGATCTTCATCTTCGGATATCCTGTAACTTAAAACTATGATGTAAAATTAACAACACTTAAATGCTGATATAAAGTCAATACACCTTCTGTTACATGAGAAGGGAATAAGAGAGGAAAGAAAACAAAGATATTTGCTTAATGAATGTGTATATATACACACACAAACATCTTCATAGCAAGATAAAGAGGAACTATTGAAACACAACAATGAGAGTCCTTATTTCTGTAACTGGTCATGTGCTTGTAGCTGGTATTTATAACTACGTTCTTCCACTAACTACTCTGTATTCCCTTTGTCTTCAGCAAATATCACAGCTGGTCAGAGTTCTTTACCTGGTAGAATGACCCAAACCTTCATTCCTGAAGGGTCTGCACCACTAATAGTCCTGCCTGGATTGGATTGTTGGTTTTCCACTGGTCTTAATCACGAGGCATGGCAATACTAAAAGAAGGACTAAATGATCTCCTGTATTTCCAACATGCTCCTCTTTACCTCAATTGTGGAGTAGTAGTCCAGTGTACCCCTGGTAGTCAGCATCAATCACCCCAGCCAACATAACTCCCTTTCTTGTCTGTTGATTCAGAGATATGAGGAGATCAAAGTGGCTAGTGGCAGTCTTAATTTCCAGTTCAATGGAATCATTGTTGTGTCTCCTGAGGAGCATTCTTCCCTCCGGAACTAAGACCCCTAGACTAGCAGGGCATAAAGTCATAAGAACAGGAAGCAAAAGTTTTGCTGGTGGGTCACTAGGGGTAATAGTGAGTGGTGCCACTCCCATTTTGACCCCTTGATTCCTGGTCCCATGAGTCTTGGCCATGGGAAAAACAGCCAACTGAACTTTAGAAGAGAGTTGGATATGGCTTTCCTGAGTATTAACCAGGCTAAATGCTGCCCTGACTAAAGAGAGAAAAGAGGGGCTGCAGATGTCTAATATGCAGCAATGAAGGACAAAAGCCTAAAATCTCTTTAGAAACTATTTTAAAACAAAGTAGAATATGGGAAAAGACTGTACTGACCCACTTAGGTGAACCGCTCTTTTTTTTTTTTTTGTGAGGAAGATTAGCCCTGAGCTAACATCCGTCGCCAATCCTCCTTTTTTTGCTGAGGAAGACTGGCCCTGGGCTAACATCCGTGCCCATCCTCCTCTACGTTATATGGGACGCTGCCACAGCATGGCTTGACAAGTGGTGCGTCGGTCCACTCCTGGGATCCAAACCTGCAAACCCTGGGCCTCTGAAGCGGAGTGCAGGAACTTAACCATTATGCCACCAGGCCAGCCCCTGAACAGCTCTTCTTTATGTCTCTGTTTCCTAGTTTTCATTTGAACAACAATACAGCAACAAGCTCAGGAAGAGGAAAGCCACACTGCACTTAGAAACATGCAACAAGCCTGCTCACCTGATTTGATACAATTCCTACTAATGATCATGAACATAATTTAGTATTCTATATAAAAAATGTTCTCAATTTGACTTTTAGTCACCTCTGACCCTTAGTTCTGGCTAGGCCCCAGACCTGTGATTTCCAAACCCACCTCCACAAGTTCCCCACCCAATCTCCACCTGTGAGATTCAGATCCAGTCAGTCTGGGGAGCAGTCAACATCCATCTTCTTATTTTTTTCCAGAAAGTTCTTTATGAGGTTCTGAGGCAGACAGCAGGAATGAGTGGTCTGACAGGTAGCGTTTGGTATCTCACGTTTGGTATTCTCTGAACTGCTCTTCTTCCCGTTTCCAAATATCTTCTCCTTTGACAAGGCTGTCCTGGTGCTTGACCCTATCCTGTCCTGTCTCATTTATGCTTCACCCTTTGTTCATGGTCTGGTGTAAACTTTAGCTCCTCTTGGTGATCTGGTTTCATTCCAATAAGCCGAAAGCCATATTCTCAGAATTCCAAACTGAAACAAAATCTGGCACAGTCTTTTTCCCTTATTTGTAAATATATAAACCTGAAACTTTTACAAAGATATAAACATCAAATTCCCTTTACTTTCAACCTTAACAAACTGCACATTGAGAAGAACACATGTCTCTTTGAAACAGGACCATCTGGGGAAAGTGCGCCCAGCCCACTCTGATGTGTGCACACATCCTCCAGCCTGAATCAACTGTTCTAAAGCGCTATTTGTCTAGCCCCTCAAGAAGAGAGAGGATCTCTCTAGGTCAGGTACACCGAATAATATGGTATAAACCATGTTCTTATTCTCTCTCAGTGTCCCTGCCTCAAAACTCCCCCTCTAAGCCATTCTCCATTCTGATACCAAAGGTCTTTCTAAAACATAACTCATGTGGGGCCGCCCGGTGGCGCAGCGGTTTGGTCCGCGCTTGGCAGCCCGGGGTTCCCAGGTTCGGATCCTGGGCGCCCGCCGATGCACTGCTTGTCAGCCACGCCGTAGAGACGTCCCATATAAAGTGGAAGAAGATGGGCACGATGTTAGCTCAGGGCCAGTCTTCCTCAGCAAAAAGAGGAGGATTGGCGACGGATGTTAGCTAAGGGCGGGTCTTCCTCACAAAAAAAACATAACTCATGTAACTTCTTTGCTTAAAATTTTCCCATGATTCCCCATCCCCTTCACAGTGAAATATGAATTTCTTGGGTGGGCAGAGATGTGCTTCTCTCCCTCTCCAGGCTGTGGGTGTTCCTCCACAACTCATGCTTTCGATCCAGCCCGCTGTGTGCAGTGACCCACACCCAAGTCTCTCGAGTCCTTCCCTCTGTGTGTTGTCCCTCCATCTGGAGCGCCCCCTCTTTACCTTGCTAAGAAAATCCACCCTGTAAAACTCAGCTTAATGTCAGCTGGTCTGAGAATAGGATGACCAGGTCATTTTGATAGAAATAACAGAAAAGTTCATGCTTTCACACTCAAGCAAAGAAGCAGAATAAATGCTGGGGTTAAAAAAAAAAGATCAAGTTCACTTAATGGCAGGTCTATTTTCATTCATTTCTTTATTCAACAGATATCTGTCGAGTGCCTATTATGTGCCGAACCCTGTTCTAGACACTTGGATACAACAGTGAACAATGCAAGCCAAGCCCCTGCCCTCATGGAGCATGAGTTCTACTGAGGTGAGACAGACAACAGCTCTTAATCATGTCAATATATGTTATGCCACTAGGTGATCTATGTTATGAAGAAAAGCAAACAAGAAAGGTCCTGGGGAGTGATGAGGTGACACGGGAGCTCTATTTTATACAGGTGTTTAAAGAGGCCTTGCCCATAAGGTGACCTTTGAGGTCACCTACACAAGAGAGGAGAGCATTGAGGAACAACTGGCACAGACTACCAGCAGAGGGAGCAGTAGGGCCTTGAGGTGGGAATGCCCTTGGGATACAGATTCCAAGGACATCAAGGAATAAGAGAGGCAGAGTAAGAGAGAGGGAGTGTATTAGGAGGGGAGGTCAGAGACATGCCAAGGGTCAGATGGTGCAGGGGCTTTTAGGCTGTGATAAGGACTTTGGGTTCTACCCTGACTGAGTTGGCAAGCAACTGAGAGGACTGATTAGAGGAATGACGAAATCTGTAAAGGAATAATTCCACTGAGTGTGAAGAACAGATGATAGGGAGCAAGAGTGAAAAATGGAGACTACGTAGGTAGGTAGCTGTAGAATTCTCCCGACAAAGATGATGGTGGCTTTGGTTAGGGCAGTAGAGCTGGATGTGAGGAGAAGTGGTGGGGTTCTGGATAAATTTCAAAATTCAGCAAATCTATCAGTATATACTCAAGACTGAGGAATAGTATGGAAGAAAGAAAAGAGTCAAGATCAGTGCTCAAGCTTTTGAGATGAGCTACTAGAAGAATGGAGTTGCCATTTATTGGATGGGAAGACTACAGAAGGAATAAGTTTGGGGTCAAGATGAAGGGACAGCCAGGAAAGATGGCTGGAATCCAAGAAAACTATTTTGTACCTTTTGAGTTTGAGATGCCTACGAGACAAATAGCAGAGATGAAATCCAGGTAGCAGCGCCCCCCCCCCCCCCAGGTTAACAAGAGAACACTTTGCAATTTTATCTTCAATCCCAGTCCCATGTTCCCAAGCCAAATCTCACAGCCCAGTGCTAGGCAACATTATCACTCTCCTTCCATTAGAATCGTATGCAGCTACTCCCTTCTCCTGCTCCTGTCCCCTAGGGACCCAGGAATGGTTATTTTCAACATCAAAAAGTCTAGTCTTAGTGTGGCATTTGGATTATTTCATCATCTCTGGCAGGTACCCCAAGAATAAGGAACTTCATTACATCTACATGACAAGGGTGGATTTCCAAAGAGATTCCTTTAAAAAAGAATTAATGAAAAATATCTGCCCCAGAGGTGAGTTCAACTCTCACAGTGACCAAACCTAAACTTCTGGCAGATTTAAAACATCAGCTTTTTCTGACTTCCAGCCATTGGGGATTCAAAATATCGAAGGCTATTTTATTAGTTTCTTGTGGTGGCTGTAACAAATTATCACAGAATTGGTGGCTTAATACAACAGAAATTTATTCTCTCACAGTTCTGGAGACTAGAAAGTCCAAAATCAGTTTCACTAGGCTGGTCCAAAGTGGCGGCAGGGCCATGCTTCCTGTGGATGCTTTGGGGGAGAATTTGCTCCTTGCCTCTTCTAGTTTCTGGTGGTTGCTGACATTCTTTGGCTTATGGCCACATCACTCTGGTCTTCAAGGCCAGCAACTTTGAGTCTCTCTCTGCTTAGCCTTCACATCTCTTTCCCTTCTGTGTGTTTGTATCAAATCTCCCTCTGCCTCCTTCTTATAAGTGTGGTTACATTTAGGACCCATCTGGATAATGCAGGATAATCTCCCCATCGCAAATCCTTAACTTAAATCTGCCAAGATGTCATCATATAAGGTAACATTCACAATTTCAAGAATTAGGACCTAATATCTTTGAGTGGCCGTTACTTAGCCTACCACAGCCAGTCCCAACACACGATGAATCATTTTGCTTAATGATTAAAAAAACAGAAGCTTTACAGGTCCACTCATTTTTCAACAAGTAGCCCAGAGCCCCTATGAGGTTCCAGGCACTGGGGATAGAATGCAAAAGCAGACAGGCCCCTTGTCCTCAGGAGTCTCACAGTCCACTGGGAAAATAGACATAATCACACAAGCAAATGTCAAATTATAACTGTGGAGAGAAACACAAAGAATTGCAGGGCTCTGAATCCTGAGGAAGTGAGGGGAGGTTAACCTAAGACAGGCAGATCTCAGAAAGCGTCCCTGAGGAAGTGGCATTTGAGTTAATGTTTGAAGGATAAATAGGGTTAACTGAGTGAAAAGAGGAAGAGAATGCAAGGCAGAGAGGAGAGAATGTAGAAAGGACCCACAACCAGAAAGAACAAGACAACTATAATAAAATAAAATGACAATGGTGAGGCAGGAGCACGGTGTGAACAGGATGTGGAGAGGGACTCATCGCAGGACTGTGCAGACCTTGACAAGGAATTGGCTCTCTTAGGTTAAGGAGAAGTCCTTGAAGTACCCTCAAACTCAGGTTTGACAGGATCACTCCAGCTGTGAGTGGAGAAAGGGTGGGTGATGGGGAGCAGAGTGGATTTGGGGGGACTAGCTATTTTATTTTCATTTTAACAGTGGAGAGCTAAAATGTCAGACCATCCACTTTGAAAGGTTTCTGTTTGCTTGGCTTTCCAAGACACCCAAGCCCTGTTTCCAAGCTTGGGGAGGTACCTCTCTCTTAGGCCTAGAATTCTCGTGAATGGCTCTGGCACAGCAACTCCCCTTTTAACCTTTAATTGCTGCTGCCACCCCCATTATATATACAGTCTCATTCATCTCTGTATCTATTCCAACCTGCACTTAGTACTGGACACATGGCAGTCTATGCATAAGTGAAAGGGAAGAGAGAAAATCACAATTTCTGATCTTCCTTTCTCAGGGTGGGAAGAAATGGCATGGCCGGGTTGGGTCCTTAGAGTGAGGGGCAGCATTAGTGGAAGTGCCCCTCTCTAAAATCCAGGTTCACAGCACAATAAAACCACCATAAAACATGTCCAAACAGAACTGTGAGATCAAAGAGGATGATGGCAAGAAAGCAGAGGAACATCACTAGGTCAGAAGGTCAGAAAACCAGGAACACTAGAGTTCAAAGGAAGGAGTCAGGATGGGGAAGATCCAGACAAATTCTTGGGAATAGGGACCCACATCAGCAACAGAACATGCGTGCATTCTCGGTACAGAGGACTGGGTCCAGATGAGCCCAAATGAGGTAAATAGAAATAAGAGCCTGAAAATCTTTACTGCTACTAAATGATTACAAAAATGAAAAATGTTAATATGTAGTGAAGTTCGGTTTCCTTGCATCTATTTGGTACCTTTCTCCAAATGAGATTATGTTATATTTCAAAAAATGTCTATAAATTGTGTCTAATCTGAAATAAAGTAAAGAAGTAGGTCATTTTTCCAGGTATTTATTGTCAAGATTCGGACTGGAATCCAGGACTCCTAAATCCTGAAATTTACTTCTTTCTACTAAGCTATTCAATCCCCAACGGAGCCAACTCCGGGTTCATTGTGCAGACTCCCAATTAATCACAGTAGAAAGCACTATTTGCCAAGTGAAAATCTTCTATTTTGAATTCTTAATCCCTCCACCAGCTGAGTTTACCACAAAGACATGAATACATAATTGAGACATAAAGAAAACATGCCACCAAATTAAACTGTCCTAATTTTAAGTCAATAAATTTTCCTCAAATAACATGAAATAAAGATCTCTCAAATAAAAATGTTGTGCTCCAACAACTCCAGGAGCATTTCATCCCTGAGCCGAACTCCAGCGGAAGCCAATTAGATTTCACCAACGTTAGACACTAATTTATCACAGCTGACCTTCAATGGGACTATGTCTTAAGATATATTCCAAGTGGTGACACCTCAAAGCCTAAATTAGCCTGGAGACATCTGAAACACAGTCTCCTCAGTGCACACGTGTTCTCAGGTACCCATGAGAGGTGGCTGCTGGTGATGCGCCAGCCTCACAGTTCATAAAGGCTGCGGACCTCTTCCTGCAGCTCTCATTTACCCTTAGCAGCATCCTCTCTGGTACAGTCATCACGATGACAGAGCAAAAACACCCAGGACCATATACTCTACTTGCTATTGTACCAAGAAATGCACCTTAACTCTATTGTGGGAAGAAAATCATTATTGTGACTGCAATTATAAAACATATATTGCAGTGCTTTTAAAAACTGACCAAGTTGATATGTCAATTATACTTCAAAAAACAAATTGGCCTGGTGGAAGAAGGGTCTTTGGCAACCTTTCCCCTTTGCATCTTTACCAAGCAAGGGACACAGATCCAGTTGGGTTTGAATATACTCTTTCCTTCCAATACTTCTTCCTTCCTCCCAAGATTTATTGCCCTAGTACTTGTCATTTTCTATTTCACCAATAGTCTTCTGGATGTTTGTCCTTTGCCAAAACAATCTAATGTAACTTTCCTTGAGGAAGAGAAGAGATGCTGTTATGAACATCAAGGAAAACCAAGCCTGTGTTGAAAACCTCTGTGGCTCTAAGGCTGACTGCTTTTCACTGCACTCCTTCCTCCACACAGAGGATGTCCAACCTAGAGGCAGCCCATCTTTCTGGACACATGTCCAGTGATTTCACCCCAGGAACCCTGCCCGGTGACCACTTTAGCATCTTCACTCTTCCTCCAACACGTAATACAGTTTCAGACTTTCAAGGTTCATCCATATCATTGCTCCTGCCTGGGATGCCTTCTCTCCAGATTCCCTGAAAAATCCTACTCACCAGTGCAGACCCTGGGGAAATGCAACCTTGAAGTTATCCCTAATCTTGCAGATAGACTCAATTATCCCCTTGCAGTGTATCCATAGCATTTATATGTATATAAATCCTAATCCCTGTTACCTTATCAGAGGGTTATTTGTTAATACAGTGGTCTCTTCTGCTAGACAGGGCAGAAACTCTCTCTGAATCTCTATGTCCCCAGTGCCTGGCTTCAAAATACTGTTAAATGAGATTGAAAGGTGCCAGTTGACAATCCTCAATTGGACAAGAGATGGACTAAGAGACTTAGTCACCAACTTCTCTCCATGCTCTAAGAAGCCAGGTATTTCAATTTTAGCAAGAAGAGAAGAATTGGCAGAGACTTTTGAGGGTTTTTTTGTGTACCTAAGAGTTCTCTTGCAACAGTCATGTCATTCAGATCAACGATGCTCTTCTTGATGCCATTTTACACACAACCGATAGGTGCGACCTATTGAAACCGTTAGGAATGTGGTAATGAGGGGGTTTTTTTGGATATATTCTAGGATTAGCCAGATCTGTACCAGTGGGTCACGAGACCACAAAGAGACCTCGTGCAATCCTTAATTAAAACTATTTGCTTCAAGTTCAGATTGAATAAACCACAGGGAGCTTCTGATATGGGAATGGGAATCTAAAGGGATGCAGCTAGGAAGTGCTGCTTATTCAGGGTCTGACGCTTGCCCTTTTCCCCAAATAAAATAACTTGTCTCACCTGGAGGCTGCAGGGATGTATAAGATCCAGGAGGAATCAGAGCCACTTTTCTCAGTCCTATGGTATTGGAATCTGAAGCAGCTCAGACTCCCCGGGGAAAACCACCTAAGGGCTGAGAATTCTGTGGTTGCTTAAAGACCTTCCCTTGGGATCCCTACCTGCTTACCTGCAGGGATGCTGCCTGACTCCTGTGTTTGCTGAGAAGTGGTGGGGTCATGGGAGCTTTCTGCTTCCTTAGAGCCATGAGTGGTGTGAAGGGCTTGGACAGGGGGACCCTATTTTTATTTACTGTTCTGACCAGCAAGCACCAGGAGGCAAGTTTTCCATCCTGCTTAGAAAACATGAGGAGCCTCCCCAGCCAGACCAGAAGGCACAGAAAATGCCATTATTAAACCAATATGACTTTTATTATAACAATTTGCTCAGATTACATTAGTCTAATGGACTCTACCCTACTTGGCTTTGCAGACAGATGATGTTTCAATGGGTTCACGGAAATGTTAGGAAGCCCACTAACAAAGTTTGTCCCTCATCATCAGTAACTGCATCAAGACATTTAAAATCTCACCAGGTAGAACCAAGTTGCCTCATTTCCATGCTTTCTAAATCCTGTAAATCAGTTTCAGGTAGAATGCTCTACTTCCTTGTCATTCTCCAGGGTGTTTTGAGAACACTTGAATTTTTAGTGGAATTTACTTTCCTGACTTTTTGAAAAGTCTGTTGAATTCAGATGCACAGTCTTATGACCAGACTGAATGTACATTTTCATCTATTTCTTGAATGGGGCAGGAGGAGGAGAGAGAATATGGAAAGCAGTTTGGGATGGCGAATGTGATCTGCTGTCACACAGGGCTCCTGAAACCTGAAGAACGCAGGTGTACTCCGAAGGTGATTTCTGTCACTTCGAGCTGGACGGGGCTTTTCCTCTACCACGGACTCAGCAAAGAAGTAGCTTGAATGGAAATTAGTTGGTGCGAAGGTCTTCTCAGCCCTACTGGAGCCTTGCAGTGCCAGGAGGGCATGCTGCATTCTGGGTGATGTGGCTGGAGAGTCAGAAATCTTTGCTTTCAGTGTAAGGATTAGAGCACATTATTCTCTTTGATACGTTGTATTTCAAATTTCCTTTTGTTCAGGTTCGGAGTTGGGTAGGGGCTATGGAGTGTACGCATTTAGAAATTAACAGTTATTGTTCCTGTTCTCTTAATCGTAATAATGAGTTTGGCTTGACAAGGTCAATTAATTATTCAGGATTGGAAAGCAACAGGATTATATATATCAGGCAGATAAGAGGAGGGAGTTGGGAACAGGAAGACAGTAAAAGGTAAACGCAGGGCTGGTTCTGCTCAAGCACTATTGTTTGCAAGTCATCTGCCTGTGCTGGCTATTTCCTTGGCCTGGCCCCTTCCTCTCTGGAATTCCACTAACACAGGGGATGGTTGGCAGTGTCCTGGCTTCTTCCTCTCATTCCTGTCCCAATCCATAGACATTAGCGTTCCCCCTTTCACAGGAACTTCAGAACCGTTTGACTCCAAAAGGCAGGTAATTAACTATCAAACAATAGCAGGGATTTTCAGATTAATTCTGCCTAGGAAGAAATAGGAAAACTCATTTACACCAAACAAAAGGGAGGGGGTGATTAGATGCTCCAATGACAAAAGAGAGACCTAGATAGGGCCTGGAAAACTGATAAAGAAGACAAAAGCTTTTATTATTATTATTGTTATTATTATACTAATATCCCCATTTTTATAAGCACTGCATTCTACCATTCACTATCATGCAAATATGACTCTAAGTGAGATTAAAGCCCCTCAAGTGTACCACCCAGGCCTCCCGGCTCAATAAGACCTTGCCTAGTGCTCTGCAGACCACCTGAGCAGTTTGCTGCACCACCACACAAGGGTTTTTAGAATCACAATAAGGGCTTTTGAGATGTCTTCCACACTGCCCTTAATTTGGCAAACGATTCAGTCCCATGGAGAATTTTGTTCACTCTGTGCCTTCCAAGATGAGGCCTTGTCCAAGGGAAGAATGGAGACAGGGGTATGGCCATTTTAGGTATTCTGGGAAGCTTAGTTTGACAGCAAGATGAAGAAAGGAAAAGGATTAAAATATGCTGCTAGACTCCAGAAGCAGCAACTTATTAATTACCCTCATAAAACAGAACACCCTAAGGGCAAAAGGATGGAAATCACTAGACCCAAATTTTAATAAATCTTAGATGGATCTCCTTCACCCTGGCCTAAAAGATTATGCTCTGGCTGCCTAAATGGGCATGCAAATCCATGAGTGGTATTTCTTACTTTTCACAAACTCATTTTTGAACAGAGGATTCGAGGGATTTTACAATCAAGAAGTCCAAGCATCTGAATTCCTCCACCTCTGCTGCCACATGACGCTTTACCACACGATGCTTTAGATGAGTTAGAATCAACTTCCCCCAGGACTCCATGGCAGGAATCTCAATGTCCTGATAGACTCACCTCCCCCATTCCCACATTTACCCAGTCCTCAAATTCTGTGTATTCTCCTTTGGATACGTTTTCAGATTCTGGACTTTTTCTCTGTCTCAGCTAACAGAAGAACTCCAGTCCTCCAGTTTTTCAGTAATTCTTTCTTGTCTTTAAAAGACCCTGATCTTTTCTTATTTCCATCTTCTCTCCAAAATTCCATTTTCTTTTCCACACCATACCTGGCCCTTCAGATCAATGAAATCCACTCTTCCTTTAACACCTGCTGGCCCATATGGTCATCACTTACAGCACTGTCCAATAGAACTTTCTGTGATGCTAGGAATATTCTATTTCTGTACTGTCCAATACAGTAGCCACTGGTCATATGTGGCTATTGAAGCACTTGAAATGTAGCTAGTGTGACAGAAGAAGTAAATTTTTAATTTATTTGGTTTGATTTTTTTTATTGAGGTCATATTGGCTTATTACACTGTGTAAATTTCAGGTGTACATTATCATATATCAATTTCTGTATAGACTGCATTGTGTTCACCACTAATAGTCTAGGTTTTATCTATCATCATACATATGTGCCCCTTTACCCCTTTTGCCCTCCCCCCATTCCCTTCCCCTCTGATAACCACTACTCTGTTCTCCTTATCCATGTGTTTGTTTATCTTCCACATATGAGTGAAATCATATGGTGTTTGTCTTTCTCTGTCTGGCTTATTTCCCTTAGCATAACACCCTCACGGTCCATTCATGTTGTTGCAAATGGCACAATTTTGTCTCTTTTTTATGGCTGAGTAGTATTTCACTGTATATATATATATACCACATCTTCTTTATCCACTCATCCATTGATGGGCACTTGGGTTGCTTCCACATCTTGGCTATTGTGAATAATGCTGCAATGAGCATAGGGGTGCATAAATCTCTTTGAATTGTTCATTTCATGTTATTTGGGTAAATACCCAGTAGTGGGATAGCTGGATCATATGGCATTTCTATTTTTAATTTTTTGAGGACTCTCCATACTGTTTTCCATAGTGGCTGCACCAGTTTGTATTCCCACCAGCAGTGTATGGGGATTCCCTTTTCTCCATATCCTCTCCAACACTTGTTATTTCTTGTCTTGTTAATGATAGCCATTTTGACAGGTGGAAGGTGATATCTCATTGTAGTTGTGATTTGCATTTCCCTAATAATTAGTGATGCTGAACATCTTTCCATGTGCCTGTTGGCCATCTGTATATCTTCTTTGGAAAAATGTCTTTTTATATCCTCTGCCCATTTTTGATGGGGTTGTTTGGTTTTTTTGTTTGGTTTTTTTGTTGTTGATTTGTATGTGTTATTTACATATTTTGGAAATTAACCCCTATTGGATATATGATTTGCAAATATTTTCTCCCAGTTGGTAGGTGTTAGCTAATTTTAATTTAATTTTTTTTGTGTGAGAAAGATTAGCCCTGAGCTAACATCCATTGCCAATCCTCCTCATTTTTGCTGAGGAAGATTGGCCCTGAGCTAATATCCATGCCCATCTTCTTCTACTTTATATGGGATGTCACCACGACACAGCTTGACAAGCAGTAATGTTGGTCCACGCCTGGTATCCAAACCTGCTAATCCTGGGCTGCTGAAGCGGAGCTCCCGAACTTAACTGCTACGCCACCCGGCTGGCCCCTAAATTTAATTTTAAATAGCGACTGTGGTGAGTAGCTACTTAGCTCAGCTTTCCTGTCTCTTCCCCCTTCCTGCCTCCAGCCCCTGATGCCTTCCCCTCCACCTCCCTCCCACACTGGCTCCAGGGCCACTCTCCTCCCCAAGTTGGCCCCTTGTTCCTGGCTTGCCTAAGAGACTTGCCCCCCATGATTGCTTAGGCTCTGTCTGCAGCCCTGAGCCTGTTTCTCCCTTCAGGCTGGACGTGGACAGTGCAAATCAGAAGCACTATCACCTTCTTCCTGCAGGCTGGTCTTACATCCCTGACCATGCAGGTTGAGTTCTCTGTGACACTCACCCTTACTCTGCCTGGTGCTCTCCATGGCTCTACTTAATACTTGGTCCTCCACTCCTATATTGCCCACTGCAAGGGCTCTCCTCTCCAGCCCAGGACAGACAGACCCTAGTCCATGCTCCAGTCACATGGACAGCCCTGCCGGGACCTTTGCAAACCACCCCAACCCCCAGCAGCATGGGAAAAGTTTAGGAGAATTTAGTTAGCCCTGGAGCTATCTTCCTAAACAAGCAAAGGGAGAATACAGTCCAGCAGCAATAGGTAGTAAGAAAAGAAGAGACGGATCCACTGAAGAAAAGGAACGAACATTTCCCTTTTTCCTTTACTATAGGAATATGAACTGTTATTAGTAAATTTTTAAACTATCCTAAAGAATAAAGCACACATGTAGAACTTGCCACCAGTGAAAGGCTGTCCTAATGGTTGGAAGGACTGAAGATGATGGTTACAGCTAAAACTCTGGAAAACATGAACCAAGGAAAGCCCCCAGCCCTTCACTCTTTGCTTGAGTTACAGAACAGACCAGTACACAGGAGCACTGGGAAATTTAACTGCCACATAAACGGACCAGGCTGACCTCTGTAAAGGTTATTTCTGAATTCTACTATCTAATCAGATAACATGGGGGTAAGAGGACCCACATTGCAGCTGTTTCCAAGAATTTGGAGCAAGCCAGTGCCCAAGAAGGATTCAGCCAACAGCAGCTATACTCCTAGAAGCTAAATTCCTGGGGATGATGTGAGCAAATGTTATACAACTCCATCTTCTCCACACGAATGGAACTAACTCTTCAAGTGTGGCCTTTTACTCATCTTCATGTGCTGAGTGCTTGGCAAGGGTACTAGTAACCAGAGTTGTCTCTCAGTGATGATTTACTGCATGAACGAATGAAGGCATGAATGAGTGCATTCACAAAGGGCTGAAGGGTCTGGTTCTTAGGCAGATACAAAGGTGGCATCAAGACTGTCAGCAAGAACTACACATGCTGAATCACAACCGTAGAGAAGATCCAATACAAAGACCTAGCGGGATGGGAGAGGTATTGATAATCAAGGGAAAGACATAATCCCAGACCTTAAGCAGCAGCATGATACTATGGAAATGCCATTACCTTCCTTCTGTGTGGGCTTATTTATACATGAAGCTGACCATATAGACATAAATACACACACTCATGGGCAGAATGTCAGTTTAGTTCTTTTCTCCTGCTGCTATTGTGTGTGTGTGTGTGTGTGTAACGATCATAATACCGTGTTGAACACTTAATATGCCTAACTTTCATTCTGGAAGCATTCTGCTCACGGTTGACTAGCAACTTCAAAAACTCCGGACAGTCAGCTTCTGCTAGGGGAATTAGGGTTTATGTTCAGTACAATAAATGATCCCAAGATAAATATATTTCTTTTTTTAAATCCTGGATGGTGATGTATCCTCTTTCCAATACAGAAACAGGGGAGTCTGGCTCTATTTAGTTTGTCTGATTGCTTTTAAGAGGAGGGACAGGTTTGCTCTGAAAAACTCTGGTCCTCTATTCATTAAAGTGTCAATAACGCTCAGTCCAGGCATATCGACAGCAGATTAGCTTGGGCTGAGTCTGTGTATAAGACCAGTGCCTTTTTTAACCCAGCTTGTTTCCAGATCAATACACCCATCAGCATTCGAAAATTAGCCCAAGATGAGATTCCAATACTTGAGGTGGTATGTCATGCTAAGAGGGCATCTAGTCAAGTCAGTGGTGTAAACATCGAGCTTGGGAGTAGACATTTTCCATTAGCTGGGACATGAGCAAAGACGGATGTGTAGACCCCGTCCCCTCGATGCCTCCCATCTCCCCACTCCCACACACAGTCAGCCTCCTCTCTCTGAGCCTATATAAGACCTCTGGGCCACAATTCCAGCCATTTGCTTCAATAAGGATTTATTAAATGTTCACTTTGTATAAGACACTCTCCCAGGTGTTTAGGGCAGAAGTGGGCTGGGACGGCTGGGAGGCTTAAGAAAAAGGAATGACAAAAACATGGTCCTTATTTTCAAGGAGGCTTGAGCATTTTTTCACTCTTCCTTCCATTTTCCAGTTCCATTAAGGTCCTTCTTCCTAAAGCAAATGTCTGTAACAGTGCATCAGTCCTAATTTCTCTTTGTCATTGCTGGATATGCTGCTCTCAAGAATAAGCAGGGCAGATATGGAGCAAGAAGGGACATGAGGAATGGCTTCTAAAGCACCCCTGGTATAGACTGTAGACGATGCCACTAGAGCATTCGCCAAACCTCCTCACTATAGAATGGCGATTCTCAAATATTTCCTGACCAAATATCTACAATAAAAAATGTATTTTATATTAAAAACTTACACACATTGAAAAAAAACTCTCATGTAACAATACCTACTCTGCTTGTGTCATACACTTTGATACCTTCAATGCAATTCCATTTCCTTTTAAAAATGCTGTTTGCACCTAGCAGTTTGAAAGATACTCATTTATAGAACGAATGAAAGAAAAAGCCATCGTAATTTCCTGCTGGAATGAAAGAACAAGAAAAAAACAATTTGGTGTGACCAAGAGTTGCCACAGCATGAGGGGCTCAAACATCCCACCAGCATAATCCCCGACCAGACCAGGGCCACGTTGCTCTTGTCTAGCTGCGTTCTCGCATCTTCCTTGCTCACGGAACTCGCTGTGCATGGCTCCGAGCCATGACCCAAGCCGCACGTTCTCCTGCCTCCTCGAGCTCCCCGGCCCTAACTCTCTAGCCTCGTTTGTGTTCTTCCTTCTTGAGCCACCTTCCAGCTCCTTGTTCCTCTGACCAGTGACCCAATAACTCTGCCCTTTCCTTGGGCACCGACAAGGAGCGGCAGCTGAAGGAGACACCAGAGGAGGAGTTTCTTGCCCTGGACCTGCCGTTTAGCTGGATGACGGGATCTGGGAATCAGTGGGAAAGAAACACCAAACAGAAGTGGGGCTCCCCTGCTCAGGGCTGACGCTACCGAGACAATAAAACGAGGTATTTGGTCTGCTGTAAAAGACGTTTAAAAAGTTAAAAAATAACAACAGTATTAAAAATAATAGCAACAGCTAACACTTCAACAGTCCTTCCACGTGCCAGGCCCTCTTCTACGTGTTCGACACATTTGTCCGTGTAGAATTTAATCCACACCACACATCCTCACAGCATTGACTCCATTTTACAGAAGGAAACCCTGAGGAACAGGTAATAACTTGATCAAGGTCTCAACAGCCAGAAAGCAGCCAAGTCTGATTCTGAGCTCTTCCTCCTAATTACCATGGTTACGTGTTGTCTGAATGCCCCAGGGCCAGTTCTGCTTCGTGGGGAACAGGGGAGCACATTCTCAGAGCCTCAGAAACCGGAGAGAGCAGAACCAAGAGAGATGCAAAAAACAAAACAAATGCAGGAGGTTCAGAAGCTGGGGGTGGGCACAGAAGAAGAGGAGGGGAGTTGGAGTGCAACCAAACATGCAGAATCAGACCCAGGTGGTAAAGGGGCGATGTGGTGTGAGAAACCCAGGGCCAGGAGATGAGAAAAGATGCAAGCAAGCTGGAAACAACGGAGGTGGCTGTAAAGGATGCATCCCGGGGAGGTGCCGAGAGCGTCTGTGGTCGGCTCTGCCTCCTTTGAAGGCTCTGTGCGAGGGTACGGCATATGTGTGGTGCCGGAGGAGCTAACATGCTGGTCTTAAAATAAAGCAAGCTTATAATTGGATAGAACCTAAAAAAACTTAGAGGAGGAAAAAGCCAAGGAAAGCAATAATTAGAAGATAATTTTCTGAGAAAATATATTATTGGAACAAAAGCAAAAAAAAAAAAAAGAAAAAGAAAAAAAAATCTTTGTCTTATTGAATGGGAAAAGTATTTCAAAATCCAGCATCTAATGGCAAAATGACAATTAGGAAGTTATCCTGGTCAGATGGAACAAACAGAACTCATCTCTGTTGAGAATCACAGGAAAAGTGTTTAATACAGGCTCTGCCAGCCACCCACCCAGACCAGCCCGCCAAGCCCTGCCTACCTTGCACAATGAGGTGGACCCGCGAGGTCTTTGGGTGGTTGTCCGTCTGCACAGAGCAGGTGTATGGACCCTCATCATATACATCCACGTTCTGGATCTCGATGCTGTACTGGGTTTGAGTGTTGCTCAGAAGGACCACACGTGGGTCCAGGCACCACTTGTCATTCCCAGCATAGAGGATGGTGCTGCGGTTTAGCCAGGCCACCCGGGTGACCCGGTTGTCAATCATGCACCTGGAGGGAAGATCAGATGGCTAGGTCAAGGGGTTGGAGAGAAAAATGGGAGCCATCAGGGTGAGGTCTTCAGGGCAGGGCTAAGATGACTTCTTATCATGCTTGTCTTTGCTCCCTGCCCACATACATCTCCTTTGTTTGATTTGTCATGGGCTGCACTTTCTGGTATTCGGTGGGAGAGGTCTTATGGGATTACAGCCTCAGAACATTGGCTATGTCAGACTTCTGGGCCCTGAGCATTCCAGGGCTTCTGAAACCACATAAGCACAGGACTACTGACTATTGAGTCCTAACTACTCAACAGTTACAACCTGGAGGCATCGTGCATACCCAGAATGGCTAGGCCCCGGGAACACTAGTCCCTGCCCAAGGACTTCCATGATGTGGATGAGAAGAATCCCTCACATTAGTTTCTGGGTGTTTGGGGGGTACTAAGTTGTTCAATACTTATGACAACCGTATGAGGAAAATTCTATTGGTAAAAAGGAATTGAAGAATGGAAAGACTAAATAATTTTCCCAAGTCACATAGAAAATATGTGCTAGATCAGAGACCCAAATTTTAACTACTAAACATGATTCCTCTCATCTCAGAATAGCGAATTCTGACAGAAGGCTTCTGAAGTCGAAACTAAATATGGACCACCACCATTGCTATTTATCTTCATTATATCCAGGGGCAGAAATGTTCCATTACTGCTAGACTACAGGCATTTTCCAAAATCCCAAAACTGTTTGCACTTGTAAAAATAGATGTTCTTTCTCTTATTTTTGCATCTGGAGTCCCCAAATTGTGTAAGCTCCCTTCTCTTTTCCTACACTTTCAAATTTCCCAGCTACTCTCGCCAAGTCCTCATCATATCTGTCTGTATTCATTTCCCTCTCTCACTACACCAAGTATGTTCTATGGCCTTAGGCTAAATTCACAAACACAGTGCCCTGATCCTAACTATAGTGCTGGAAATAGCAATGTAGCATGGTGTGTATAATGAAGCCTCAAATTTATACATTTTTTTGCAATGTACAAAGTACTTTTACATCCATACTGTCTCATTTGATTCTTGCAGCAAATCTGTGAGGTAGATGATCTTACTCATTCTCTACTTTAAAGATCAGGACTCCAGGGTTTGGAATGGTCTGGTGATTCGCCCCATTATAGAGAGCTAGGAAGTGAAGAAGTCAGACCTCTCAGCCAGCTTGTCTAATTCCTGGCCCTGCGTGCTCCTCAGAATGTGTGAAGGTGAATTTCTCAGTGGGGAGGGACTATTGCTTCTACCGAATTCTCAAAATGGTCTGTGACCATAAAAAGTCTAAGAACTGCTGCTGAGCACACCGGCTTCTCCAGGCGGTCCCTCTTGAGATGAGATATCCTGTACTGTGCATCCTTTCCGCTTGTACTTGTGTAAATGTCACACAATCATTGCAGGGCCACTCAGGTGCAGGTGGGAAGCCTTGCTGAGAGCTCCTGTAGGGAAAACTGCTCAACCAGAAACACCTTTGCTCTGGTGTCCAGCAAGGTTTGTGTTGCTTATTGTGTTTTCTGGACAACGTGGGATGGAAATGATAAAAGACTTAACTAGGGAAAGAGCAGGGGAGTATTTCTGGCAGTGGGCATGGACCACCTGCATCAGAATCACATGAGGGGTTTGTTACAGATCCTTAGTCTCACTTCCTGTCCCACCAATTCAGAATCTTTGGGAACACCAAAATATGAGTTTCTAACAATATCCCAGTTTGGTCACATACACACCAAAGTTTGAAAAACACTGGTGTAGAGCAGTGTATCCAGCATCAGCTACATAATTTGCAGAGTTTGGTAAAAAATGAAAATGCGGAGCCCTTTACTCAAGATTTATTAAGAGTTTCAAGATGGTGAGAGCAGAGCATTTAACCAAGGGCGGGGTCCTTCTGAGTGCAGGGCCCTATGTGAATAAAAACATACCCTGAAGGGATCTCAAAATTTACTCTGCTTACAAATTTCCTTGGGATCTTGCTGAAATTCATATTCTGATTTGGCAAGTCTGGAGTGGGGCCTGAGACTCTGCATTTTTAGTAATCCCCCAAGTGATGCCAATGCTGATGGCCCCTAGACCATTCCTTAAGTAACATAAATCTAGAGGTGAATCGCGTGCATATGAGGGTTTGAGAAGCACTATGTGAAAGTGTGGTCAGAAAACAAGCAGATCAGCATCAATTGGGAGCTTGTCAGAAGTGCAGAGTCTTGGGCCCCACCTCAGAGGTAATGAACTGGGATCTGCACTTTAGTGATCTCTGGGTCACTGGGTGCACGTGGTCTGGAGTGTAGCCCAGACTTCTTGGCTTTGATGACAATATCCAGAATATATTCTGAGGGTGAATGAGAGGTAGAGAAGTGCCGCTGGTGGAGGAAGCAGCTCATGTTGTACTTTCCCTTACGTTCCTTGCAGACCTGATGCTCTTCTCAGGCTACCTCACCCAAGACATGGATGTGGAACCACAGTGGTTTGAAATCCCTTAGGAACAACACATTCCACAGCTTGCTTCGCTACTAATGTATCTGGGATGTTGTCAGTATTAATAACCTTACAGGCGATCCCCGCTCTAAATTTTGCTTGGATCCAAGCAGAGAAATTGGTGAAATTCATATTCATGGCTAACGTTTATTGAACACATATTATATATATGCTTGGTACTGTGCAGACCTATTATATATACTACTTTATCATCTCAGAAACTTGGTTGGGTTCACTTATTGTCAATTTACAGATGGGGTTAACTGAGGCTTAGAAATATCCAAGTTGACTAAGATCACACTATCAAGCTGCAGAAACAAGATTCAGACCCAGTTTTTTTTTTTTTTTTTTTAATTCAGTGTTCTTGTATGTCCTTACAGGGCCTCCCCAAAGGTCCTATAACATTTGTATGCAATGTGCATCAGAATCGCCAGGAAGCCCTGATAAAATACAGATGGCTGGGCCCCTACCTGGTCTACAGACCACACTTTGAAAACCCCTAATTTAGACATCTGGTTTCTGATGAAATGAAAGCAGTGAAGCAAGTGGGCACTAGGAACTGACTCTTGTTTGAAACAGTTTTCCACTACCTTACAAGACAGGATTTTCTTGTAACCAATATGTTCTGGGAAGCTAGAAGCAGAGTCCTAGTTATTTTTTCCTCCAGCAGCTGAAATTTGACCAGATACCAGGTGAATGGCCGGCTGTGGTGCAGGAAATGCTGATCAACAACCTCTAAACTGCTGGAATAATTGTTTTTGATGCCCACAATGGGGGCATCTCACAGCCTCTTGATGAACACGAGAGGACTGTCCTGAGCTTCCTTGTGACTGGCTAATTATTGGAAATTGACTGAAACGGAAGCAGTCTCACCACACTGCACCACACTTATAGGGCCAAAGATGTTCATGTGCAGATACACTAATGCTCTGAACGCCGTCAGTTCCAGCACGGTTACGCGGCCCCTGTGATATACTACACTGGAAAGTTGGCATAGCTTCAGCTGTGGTTTTGGGCACATCCAAGGTCACGTTTAGATGTCCAAACTGTCACTGCTGCATATCAGTCTTGCTGAGTCTCCATGGAATTAATGCCGGCTTCTGCAGAGACGGATCACAAAGGTAACTTGGCAGCCAACTCCTGTCGCCTCCTCATACCTGCCCCCATCTATCTGTCTCATTTATCGAGTCTCCACAACAATGCAGAGGAGACAATTCTCTCAGGTTTAAAAAAAAAGCAAAAACGAGAATAATTGCTCTCTCAGCCAGAGTGAATACTTTGGTTAGTGAGGAGTCGGTAGAAGATTATGGTGGGAAATGCAGGCAACAGGCTCCCCCTTTTCAGAGACAGCCCTTAACGTAGTTCTACAAAATTACTCCTAAAACACACCATGGTATTTCATCTCCCTCAGGAAGGTGATTAACTATATGATCAACTGGGAGTAAGTAGGGTTTCAAACTCAACTGTCCTTAACTAATCCAGGTAAGTGCAACTGGAGATGGCCACCTGTCAATGGGGACATAGTCACACGTCAGCATGAGGCAGGCCAGGAAGAGAAATGGAGAGATAGAAAGAGGTAGAATTGCCCTGCCCAAACCTTGAAACTCTCTCAACTTTCCCCCAGGAATCTTGAGATACTAAGCTCCCACCTCGAGCATCCTCTCCGCCCACCCTGCTAAACATACAAAGAACAGAGGAACAACCGTTGCACACTTAAGGCTTCTGGATTGAGCCCCAGAACTCCCAACTCCCCAAATTTGGAATATTTCTCAACTCTGAAAGCCTTCTGTCCTCCAGCCTCAATGCTGTCTTCACTTATTTCCATACTCCAGCCCTCCAGCCAGCAGCCATCAGACTTGAGTGATTGTGTAATGTCCCTCCCCTCCCACCAGGCCTACAGCCCTCCCCTCTGGTGTGCAGCCCCCATGGACAGCCCATGGCCTGGTCTATGCAACATCCTGGCAGCATCTAGACAGAGAGAGAGAGCCTGGGAAGGATGCTTGTTTACCATTTCACTGCTGAGCCACAGTGCCCTTCTTAGTCTGTGTGTCTGCCTGCACCCTGTTACTTTTCTTGGAGAAGTTTCTCCTTAAAGAGAATAGGCTTGGCCTATTTCAACACAGATTATCAAGAGTGTCTGGTCTGCATGGATCGTTGATGCATTCTCTTTGATGATAAAAAGCCTCATGTGCAGTTGACTGGAAGAGGACTAGCAACACGTGCCCATGCTGGACCTTGCACCTGAGCAGAGTTTATGGGAGAGAAAGCTGTCATACCTGTAATTTTCTGCAGCTGCACCGATTGTGCCAAAGCTCTAAAAACACAACCCTCTATGTCATTAATCTCTCGCTGATGAATAGTAGCTTTATTACACTTGCTACATTTATACATCGAGGAACGGCAAAAAATGATTAAGCAAGCCCGGGATGAGTACTGCAGAGATAAAACCATAAAAGTATGGACTTGGGCCTCAAACTACTTTTGGATTTGCAAGGAGATGAGAAAGAGAGACAGAGAGAGGTCTGGAAATTGGAAGAAAAATAGAGCAAAATGTATTTGCTCAGAACTTGGAACCTTCTAAAGACAGACAAAGAATGTGTTGAAATAAAAAGAAGGATTATTGAAGAAAGAGAGAGAAATCCAGGCTTGGCCTTTCTTAAACATGCCTGCCTAAAGACCCCAGGACTATAATGGATCCAGACAGTGGGTAATCCAACCATTCCTTCTATCAAATGGTCCTTTAACTGCTTTTGAAAAGCAACACGTCTCAAGCAACACTCAAGACTGCAGCGAAATAAGTGCTTCCGCCATTCACAGCACCTGGTCACAGTCTCCTCTTATCACACAGAAACACTCCAGCTGCCCCTAAGTTTGGTTCCTCTGAGGGTCTGGCTTGTGCCCACCCCTCTCCTCAAGCTCCACAGAGAAACATCACAATGTGGATGGCTCGGAAATACCGACACCCAGTTCCGTGGAGTCAGCATGTGCATCTTCCAGATCTGCTTCTGGGGGAGACAGCAAACAGACAAACCAGGATGCTTCATCGCCGACCTGCCCAAAACTCAGATATCACTGGCACCTTAGCTCTTTATTGTAGGAGAAGGCCTCACTAGTGGGGTTGCTAATTTTGACCCCACTGGAATCTAAACTTATGTGGATATTTATAAAATTAGGTTGGGTCATCTAGAGACAAAAATATTGAACTTACATTCAGTTCACACTGGCCTTGCATCTCTCAACCACTGCTGATTTTACTTTACATTAAAAAATGGATGTGTGTTATGAAATCTGTCTTAGTTATGAAAATAATGATAAGGCTGATCATGCCTGGGTAGAGGCAGAAGGAGCTCTTATGATAGAGGTGAAAGGACCAGGGGAAAACCCAGCTGTGCCCCCACTGCACTGTGAGCCCACACCACTGATGGGACTGTAGTCTGAGGGATGGCAGGGAGGAGGAAAGAGAACAGGCCCTGAAGTCAGACTGCTAGAATTCAAGTCCCAGCTCTGTCTTTGTCACCTCTCAACAAGTCATCTGACCTCACTGAGTTTCATTTAACTCATCTGCAATGGAAATAACTTTCCCTCCTGCATGGGGTTAATGAGAAGATTAAATGAAACCATGCATGTAAATGTACTGCTTTGTGTGTAGTAGAAATCCAACAAATAATACAGCTATACAATCTGTTATACATATTCTCTCTCACCCTAGGTCTATATGTATGTAACATCGCTCACTAGATGGTAACTTATTTTTCTCATGTGCCCCTACACAACATCGTGTTGAGTACAAAGTAAGCACTCAGTAAACATCTGTTGACTGATTAATTTTTTTTTATTAAAATCTCCCACGTTTCACAAACTCCTGAGAAGTAAAAGACCATGGGGCCTGTGTCCAGTAAAGGCCCAGGCTGGGAGTATAACTACTCTGTATGTCACTACCAACCTGCATTTACAAAAACAAAATGCACGCACCTCCCTCCACGCATGCTCACTCTTTGAAGAAATCAGAACAGTCGAGGCCATCATCTTCCAATTCTCTGATGTATTCAGGATAAATAAAGAAGGTTTGGCTTTATGGGCCTCCAAGAAGGGTTCTTGATAAGCACACCTATCCATCTGTCCTTCTTGTCTACATCAACTAAAGTAGCATCATCTTAAAACAAACTGCTGAGTTAGGTGGGCCATGACTTTTCTGAAATGAATGGCACAACATTTCGATTTGTATCAGTGACAAAAACCCAATACTAATTCAAACGCTGAAGGAGGCTTGGGACTGCTCGATAGGTCATATCACATTTGTAAGCCATAGTGCCCACAAACACTTTTGTTATTCAATAATGGTGTGTTACATCTGTGTGGCGAGGAAGGACTCTAAACTCCAGCAGAAGTTGGTCTGGGTGGTGTGGCATCTTGATCTGTCATATGATCATAGACAAAAGCAATGGAGCCTTTTTTCCCTAGGTGACTGAAGCCAGGCAGCCCAGAGGTTTCTCTTTCCATTTCTTTCCCTAACATATTCAAGCAGTCCACACGTAGATGGGGGTCTCTTGAATCCCTTTGTGGAGACCAAAATTTCCTAGAGGAGAGAGCCCAGAAGTGCTGAGAAAGAGTTCAGTGGAAATTCACCTTGAACTTTATCTGTCCTTTGACCCTGGGCTCCTGCGAACAGTCTCCTGCAACACCCACACACACACCCCCACACTGCTTCAGGCATGACAGGTATTGGCTACACTGGACTTCTCACTGTTGCCTGAGCACTCTGTTCACTTTTAGGATTCAGTGACTCGCTTTATGTGGAATGCCCTTCCCTACTGTTTGTTAGACAAATTCCTATTCCCCTATCAAGGCCAATTTTAAATACTATTTTGTATTCCAACTACATTTTGTCTGCAAAATTTTTTAATCCTCCATGAATGTTCTCCAGAAAGACTTTTATCCTGGTGTGTACTGATAGTCTCTTCATGCTCCATCTTCCTGCAATGTGTGGAGCTCTGTGAGGGCAGGGAGTGTATAATACTTGTTTCTCTATTCCAAGGACTCTTGGTTACTTTCAGGGCAATTTGGATCTTGTGAGAGTTAAGGTGGCCTTTGAAGTTGGAAGGAGCTTGCTAAATAGAAAAGGACAGGGCAGGGCATTTCAGGCCGAGGAAGAGCACGAGCAAAGCACGATGGAGCTGTGAAACAGTACTGGCATTTTGCGGGAGGATGGAGATTTAGACTGTATGGAATGTCAGGCTTTGGTAGGAGAGAAAAGTTACAGAAGGTGAGGCCAGTGAGTGAGTGCACTGCTATTTCCATGTCCCCTCAATCCACTAAAGACTGACCAGTAGAGTCACATCAACAGTCTCCCCTGTCCTCTGGCTTCCCATTGGGGTCAGCCAATGGCAAGCAGGGGCAGGAGATGGGGTGGAGGAGGTAGCAGAGGGGCTGTCGCAGGCTGGCTATTCCCTTTGTCAAAGATCACAGGTCCTAGCTGGTGGCTTTCTCCACACAGCCCTCTCTCCCTGTGGGGGCTGTGATCTCCGCCCTTAATCCCTTCAGGCCTACAGGTGTAATGATGCCCTCCTGTACTAGCCCTGGGGTTCTGACTATGACTATCCCCCATGGATTTCCTATACTTTGGCTGCACCTTTGTAAATATCCACTTTATTAAACCCTCCTCAAATTACCCAGTTGTGCATGCTATCTCTTCCCTGCAGGAATCCTGACTATTGCAGGTAGGTTGTGCAGTATGCCACGTGAAAGATTTTTTACTTTATCCCGAAGACACGAAGGACCAGAGAACAAAAATGAACTTTGCAACAGTTGCCTCAAAAAATTCCCGATGGTTATAAAAGTCACTAAACTTGAGCTTGTTTCTTTCTTCAGCAGGTGGTCTCCCTCGCAGGAAAGGGGCTAAGAAGAAAAAATGGGAGTCCAGCAAATGAATCTGTCTGAAATTTCTTTTCTTTTTCTCCCGTCCTCACCAGCTGAACCACGTAAAGCCCACACCTGATATAGTGCTTCCTCTTGGAGAAGTTAGACACAGCCCGGCAGGATATTTGTAGGGGGAACACTACTAATTATTGTCCAACCTAGACATTTTTTTACAATTATACCTTGAAAACCAGGACTCACTCAGGTAAACTGGGACACACAGTATATATTAGGCACATGTACCATGCTGGAAAAGGGGTGTGGAAGTACCTGGCTCCTTGTGGCTAAGAAAGATGTACAGCCTGGCAAGCTTGTGCATCAGAGTCAGCCTCAGGTGAAGAGGCTTTGTCCCTTTGTCAAAGGGACATGTGTGTCCTTTGGGACATGCCCCAAAGGGCCTGAGTCACTTTTGGCCCCATCTCTGGGACTAGTTCCAATTCCAATTCCTTCCTTTAGATACACTTTGAATCCCTCCCTCAGGCCTGGATCCTGTTTCTACCGCCCCTCCTATCATCTCTGAGGGACCACCTATATTTGGGACTTGAACACCAAGGGTATGGGGAGAACCCCATGGTTAGGAGACTAAAAGCACACCATAGAGCAATCGTAGCTGACATTTTCCTTCCAGCCAATGAGTGTGAAGCCTGGCAAGCAGTTCTGACCAGTCAGCAGATAGGCTGCCTTTCTACCTGGTACTCACACTGGAGACTGCACACGTATGACCCTGATTAGGGAGGGAGGGTGGGAACAAAAGCAATCCATTTAAGGCCACAGATGTTCATTTCCTTTCCTAGGAAGAGACAGTCTGCTACATCAAACTCCCACAGCACACCGGAAGGAGAACAGGCTGATTAAAGCGAGAATTCCAAAATGACAAAGAGGGCTCCTGGGTCAGAGGGGACCCTCTCCGTTTTCTCACTAATAACCTTGGCCACACATTATTTCACCTCTTGGTGGTGCCACTGTGTCTAAAATGATTGCCTGGGGCCCAGGGGGAAGTGAGGGGCAGCGGTAAGCAGGCTGGCTTCCTCCCAGGAGAGCGGCTGCCTGGTTTCAAAGTGCCATTTCTACATCTGAGAGGCTGAGACAAAGTTGGAACAGGAGAACAGAACCAACACAGAGATGCGTGCTGGAGCAGTAGCAAAGCTCCTCCTGCATTTGCCCATCCTCTGGTGGCTTGTGAGGAGAAAGGGTCCCCAGGGCCCGGGAAAACAGGGCTCACTACAACAAGGAAATGTAAGAGTAATTAAGTGCAGAAGAGGTAATTGGACCTCTCCAGGTAGTTAGTCTGTGTGAAATGATACCTTGGGGGGCAGGACGAATCCCTCAGAAAGACAAAGCTCCCAGTGGAGGGCACTGCTTCCCATGGGCCTGGGGCCTCTCCGGGATCCCGCTCAATCCCTCGGTGAAGACCTCACCATCTACATATTTTCCGTCAGATGTCCTCATCCATACCCTGTGACAGCTGGTTGTTTGAAGAACTCCATCTCCGAGGAAGCCAGCCTGTTGTTAAAGGTGGCT
This sequence comes from Tapirus indicus, assembly GCA_031878705.1. Lineage (NCBI taxonomy): Eukaryota > Metazoa > Chordata > Mammalia > Perissodactyla > Tapiridae > Tapirus > Tapirus indicus. The sequence continues at coordinate 81,009,720 of CM062924.1, read as the reverse complement.
ACAAACCAGCTCAGCCCCTCTCTTTCCCTCACTATGTCCATCATAAAATGGAGGTGACATGGAGGAGCACAGAGGGGGACGCCAAGTAGCACTCAGCCAATGTCATGTGTCTCATGTACTAAGGACTGTGGAAAGCCATAAAAGGACCTTTCCTAGGCCAGAAGGAAAGGCCGAGAAAAAAGTCTCACAGGTGTGTTCACCTAAGAGAAGGACGCACCCATTGCTCTGCCGCAATTGCTGACAAAGAGGGCAGCCCTGGAGGAGAGGGTGTCCAGGCTCACGTTAGAGCAGGTTAGAGAGGAGATGTGCAAGCACAGGGAATTGAGCGTGGAGCCAGAGAACCCGCTCTGAAGAGAGCAGCAAATGGGCATGGGTCCCTAGTCTTTGATCCACTGTAATGTCCTCACCTGTGCAGGATATGGCAGTAGTTCATGTCCAGCCCAGCCCTTGGAGTCCCTTTGATCATCTCTGTGCTGCTCCCCAGGTTTCTGTGTGCTTCTCCTCCAACAGCCCACACCTGGGACTCTCTTTGGAGGCCTGCCTTTGGGCTGTGGGAGGCCCTCTGCCCCAACTCACAGAGAGCTGGAAGTGTCTGGGCATTTGTATCCCCCCAGGGCCACACCAGCGGGCTAACTGTGGGAGTATGAGAGCCGCTCTCTGTATCTACCTGAGTCTCATCGCAGATTCTGCTGAACCTGCCTTCTGATATTTGCCTGAAATTGAGCCTCCATTTGGCTTCTTGTCCTTCCCTCCCCTGCTTCCCCCACTCCTTCTATGGTTTCTCCAGGGAGCACTTCCTTAATAAATCACTTTCACCCAAATTTGCATCTCAGGGCCTGCTTCTGGGCCTCTGGAACTAAGACAATCCTATTTGTAATTCTCACTAACATTTTGTGATTAAAGAGAGAAATCCCAAAGGAAAGGGAGCTTGAGATGCTTTGGAGGCTGCAAAGAAGAGCAGGTGCTAGAAAGATGCAGACTGCTCTGTAGTCAGGCTTGGGAGAAGGGACAGAGTGGGTGTCCTGGGCTCCAGGGGGAGAAGGAGACGGGGCTGAGTAGAGCCTGAGCCAAGAAGAGCGGACAAGGTAGGGGGTCATCAAGGCCTAAAAGAGGCCTCGGAGGGCAAGACATTTCTGGATTCTGGGACACTGATACCAAGGGGAATACAACATAGACAGGTGTGAGTACTAAAAGGGACACCCAGCAAGGATTTCAAGAGCATGTGGACTGGAAATCTTATGGAGGGAGTGAGCATGAGCTCACCTTGAATGAGGAACACATCTGCATAAACAGAGAAAAGATGACAGGGTGTTCTCCGTAGGAAGAAAATGGAGTCTAAAGATATGAATGTGGATATGGGGCACATGTTTAGGGTCTGATCTGACAGAAGGGGGGTTTCTGTGGGGATGCAGAGGAAGAAAGTGTAGGAAGGAAGACTACAGTCAGCTTGTAGGGGCCCTAGAAGGCCCTAGAGGATGAGAAGGATTTGCTCTCGTCTGTAGCAGTGAAATGCCATTGAAGGGGACTGGGGTAGCCGAACGGCAAGATGAAAACCACATTCGAGAGCAACGCGCGAGAGAGGACAACAGGGGTGGAAGCCAGTCACTACCAGAAACAGCATTAACACTGAGGTTTCCCCTTCCCAGGAGGGTTCTCCCTTCCAAAATATAGTGAGTCTTCTTCACACCATCAGATGTGTAAACAGCCATTCTCTCACAGAGACAGGATCAGTTTAAACAGGGCTGACAGGAGGACAGGAGTCAAGGGGTGTCTGTGGTCACAGGATTCCTACCAATTCTTCAGCCCATTTGATGACTTTTCCCTTCACAAGGATCCTATAACCAGGCCAGTCCTTCTCCTTCTCCTTATTTGCACTTACTGTTACCTCCAAAGATGTGCACGTACAGAGGTGTATGAGAATAAGTTTATTGAATTGATCATTTATTTGACAAATGTTCTCAAGCACCTCCTATGCACCAGGCATTGTGTTAAGCACCTAAGCAATGCAATGCAGGATGAACAAGATCACACAGACAGACATTCTGCTCATGCAGAAGAGAGGCAGGCAGAAGGATTATAATGACGTGCGAGGTCTCCCATGGGACACTGTGGAGTGTTGTACAGAAGACAGATGCACGTAGGAGAACCGATTCCAATCTAAGGGGCCAGGGAAAGTCTTGTAGAAGCGGCGCTTTTGCTAAGAACTTTACAAATGAGTATAAATTTGGTGCTTGGAGGGACCTGAGAGATCATCTACCAACTTACAGATACGGAGCTCAGAGAAGTTAAGTCCATGCAGCTACGTCGTTTATAAGCTATGGCTCTGTTGCTATTTAGCTCCAAAAAAGATTGGGAATGAGAATCTGCATCTGCTGATTTCTTAACCTAAGATAAAATAATAGTGTTTTCCCGGGTTAGTGGATTCTAAGAGAGATTCTATAATGAACATTCTGAAAGCTTAACAATGCACTGGATGTTACTCAGATTTTAACAAGATCTCTACCATCTGGAAGATGCCATGCACTAGTATATTTCATCTGATACACCCTAAGCTTGCTTGACTATATTGAAGAGAAGCAGCTACTGTGCCCAGAGATTTTGGCCTGATTTCCATGGAGTCGAGCTAGCTGGGTCCTTGTATTATCTAATCTTCTGTGACAAGCCTGGGTCTCTAGACTTTCTGTGACTCAGTTTTCATAGGCGTCAAACAGGGAGAAAATTGTCTGCTCACACAATTCTAATGATTGTCATGAGGGTCAAAGTAAGTATTTAGGGAAGAGTATAAAGGACTCTACAAGAACAAGGAGGTGGAATGTTTACAAATCTTCTGTGTGAAAATACAGTTGTCCCTCTCTTCAGTATTATTTTCCAGGTAACCAAATGCATGCCTACATCACTATGCTCAACATTAAACATTTATTTATTGTGCTTCTCTGCCTGTGGAGATGCAGTGCTCACTCTTCAGAACAACACAGATTCCTTACTCTCTATATTTTAGGAGCTTATAATACAAAGAAGATAACAGCTACTTAAATGAAAAGAAGCAGGGGATCCACATAGGCAATTCAGTGACAAATACGGACAGATACAGAAAAGAATAGGCCTGACACTAACCCCGAAACTACAGTGCCCAACCCCACACCAAAAGCAAGTGACCCTTAGGAGAGGAATGTTCTCCTTCCCTCCAGCCTGCACCCCCATGCTGGCAGTAAGAGCGAGCATGCCGCTGATGGCTGAGGGCAGATGGAGGGGGAGGCGGTATGTGTGCAGATGCAAAAATGTCAGGCAGCAGAATCAGCTTTCTCAGCACTGGAGCTGCATCAGCCGCTCCTTCCAAAGCAATTTCCTTCAGCCAACACTGGGCAAATGATTACCCAAGTCCTTGACAGAAATTCTTGGTGCCTTTGGTGATGTCCTCTAGTAACACATCTCTGTAGGAAGGGGTTCTAGATGGACTGTAAGAGACCTAGTTCTTTCTCTGCATAATTTACTCTCTGATCTTGACCCTTCAACAGCAAGCTCAGATTGTCCCCTCTCTCACTCAAATCCACCACCTTCTGAACACCTGGCAGTGGGAGGGATGGGGGAAATCCAATCCCACCTCGTCTAGACGGTCGGCTGCGCCAGCCTCTTAGGAGAGGCCTCTTGCCTCCAAATTTAACCCTTCTAGTCCACCCTCTCCTTCTGCTGGGAGGACCTTTCTAGCAAATCTGGTTGAGGCTCATATTTGTTCAAAACCCTTCAGTGGTTCCCCAGCCTTCGGTATGAAGCTCCAGCATTTCAGAGTTACATACTGGGACACCCCCAGCCTCACTCAGACCCATCACCTTGCACAGGAGCCACATCTCCGTGTGTGTTTGCAGTCTTCTTGCAGTTTCCCCAGTGTGGCTTGCTCTCCCATGACTCCAAACCATTTCAATGAGTGCTCTCTGTCTAGATCACGTCTCCCCACTTCTTCACGCACATGCACCTTCCTTTACAAGGCTCCCTCTGACCTACCACCTCGGCACTGATGTCCACCACTCCACAGCACCTTACACATCTCTGTCACATCACTGACCAGACCATATGGCAATTGTGAAGGCCAGGCTGGTGTACTTTCTTTGTCTTTATTTTTTTAACACCCCCTAGACCTGTTGTGCCTACGATGGTACCTAGTCTACTCTCACTGTCAGTCAGTAAATATCTGTAGCTTGAAGTGAAGGCACACTGCAGCAGGCATCTATCCTAAGCCAGGTGTCTCTGAGACAATAGCTGGCCTTGGACACAACCCAAATACAGGAATCTCTCCAACTGTTCTCCATGGTTACTCACGCCAGGCTGCCAGGGGCCTAACATGCCTGCACACGCGGCACGGTGCGCCAAACCACCGAGTCGCCAAGCCTGGGTTTACGCTCCACGAAAGCTTGCAAAATGAGAAGGGAGGATACAGCAGACATTTCATAAGAGTTTTTTTGTTAATTAACCAGAAAAATAATAGCTCAGACCTTCCTTGTGCGTGACAGCATGCAAAATCCTTTCACATATAATTATATCTCATGGAATCATCAAAACAAAGCTGGAGGTAGAGACAAATCCTTAACCCCAGACCTAGGGCTATAAAACGTGTGATTGTAGGCACGGCATTTCACCTCTCTGGCCCTCAGTTTCCTCATCTGAATAAGACAAAGAGATCTCTGGGGACCCCACCTCTGCAAGACTTCCCAGGTCTGCTGCCTGTGCCTCCGTAAGAACTTGCTTATTCTCTGATGGGCAAGGCTGTGTGAAAACTTTAACTGTCCTTCTCTTTGCCAAGGTGAACGGAGAGGAAAGGTTAGGAGGTTAGAACAGAAAGCAGAGCAGAACTGTGAAGGCAAGGATGCCAATTACTAAAATGCAGTAAATGCAAACCTGCCTTCACTTCTTATGCAAATTCTTGAGAGAAAGGGGAGTGTAGAGCAAAAGAGCATGTTTTATTTCACCTCAGCAGGACACAGAAGAATCAAATAATATCAATTAAAATTTAAATGCATGGAATAAAACTAGCAACATGCTTTCTCCTTTCATTGTAATTATCAAGAGAATCACAAAAAAAAAAAATCAGAGGGATGAAAATATAGTATCTTCTCCTTCCTTCCACTTGGGAGACATTCCACTCTCCTAATCTTGTGACTTTATATGACTGATATGGTATTTCCCAGCTTCTCCCTAACAAAGCTAACCAGTTCTCATTTCTGAGGCTTTGTTTCTTTCCCCCCACCCCACTAATCAACTGATTTCTAGATGCAAGCGGTCCTGTCTACCAAGATGGTCTTCTATTATTAGCCACCTCTGGGCTCCTTTCCCCTTCTGAGAATATTGAGTGTTAAAACAAAGCTCCTACTCCCAAAGTCCTAACCATCCCTGGAATTGGGTTCTTCTGATTAAGGATAGGCTGCACGTTGGTAGTTTCAGATTTATCAAAATCTGTTTAAAATGTTTCATAATCAGCAAACACCCCGAGAGAAAGGGGATGGCAGTACAGTTATCTGCAGGAGCAAAGACTATTCTTAATAAAAAGCCTGAGCCAAATTGCACCAGAAAATTCAGGAAAAGGGAGGGATAGGGACAAGGGAGGAGAGTAGAGGAAAGGGGGGAGAAGCAGACATACAAGTCTTTGAGCGTAGCTTCCACTATTTTCCAGTGCTGAGACCACATACTTTCGGTACCTCCAATACCCTTTACATCCTTCTTCCTTGTCTTCCTAATACAGTCATACAAACCCCAATTTGAAATGATTGGTGAAAGGAGACAACTATTTTGCATGTGTTTTGAAGAAAAACAAGGCCAACAACAACAAAAATCCAATTTTTATTTCCTAACAAGTCTTTCCTTCCATGACTCTGAAGGAGAGCAGACAGGAAGCTGTAGGATAATCCAAAGCTGACCTTGCTTCTAGGCAGACATGGAAAACCCACCTAAGGTCTGCATATAAGAATTCCATCTAAAATATATTTCTCCTGTAGTAAAAGAGAGGATAGAAACCCAGAGGGTCTAAGTGATTGGGTCAAGTTCCCCAGAGTTCTGACATGTAGGCTCCCTTAAGAATGGCAGCACCTGGACTCGGGCTCCCGGGTCTGTGTGCTACCCCTTTGCTACGTTACTGGAGATAAAGTCCAACACTTTGGATCACTACACATGCAAGAGGCCGGAAAAGCTCCCTCTAAGCTGCCTCTCAAACTGTCATTAGAGACCCAATAATAACAATACTGCTTACACAGTTGTATGCATTATACAGTATTGCTCTTTCTAGAAATGCAAATAGTTTTGGATACCGAGTCCCTATATGACCAGCTCCAAACTCTTCTTTTAGAATATATGGCCAAATAGACTCTACACCCCCACACCCACATGCTGCTTTTGCAAACTGTACTTTCCCAGGAGCGTTTTTCAAGAGAAGTCTTCAGTGCCCACTAGCACCAATCCCTCCCAAGGAAAGCTTCCTGGCACTGTCCACAGTGGTTGACAACCCTGCCAGCTCGCTATACCTATGTGATCTCCTGGAGAGTCAGTTCAGTTGGGGAAACTCCTACACCCACAACTATAACCCACTGGAAGATCTTTTTTGTGGCTCATTTTCCTGTGTGAAGGATATGAATCTATACAGCATGGGCCAGTTCACAATGACTTGAGGAAGGTCATGGAGAGGCAGCTTCTGAGGTTTTGCTCTCTGTGGTCCCTGAGGAGTTTCTAAATTCCAGCTCTGAGAGAGTAAGCAGGACTAGAAATAGTGGAGAGGGAACATTTTGTATGCATATTCAAAAGACACTTATTTTCTGTGGGACATTGTTTAGAAATTGCTTTACCATTTGATTTGTGATAAATGATTAGTAAATATGTTGACCAAAGTAAATAAAACTCATAGAGTGACTTCAGTTGGATTCATATACATTAGTGTCTGGAAAACCTGAAAAGCAAACCATCCTAAGAGGACCGGGTGTGTCACTTGCCATGTGCTTCTCCTCTCCTCTCCAACTCCCTCTTGCCCGTCCCTCCACAGTCAGACTCATCTACAACCCTGTCCAGCCTTTTTCCAAATGCAAATTGATAGTCACCAGCAGGGGAGAGTGGAGGATATATGGGTAAGCTTGCGTAGACACAAGAATATTATTTGTCCGTAAAAGCCTGAAAAGAGGGTGAAGCTCTCAGAAGGTCAATTCCTATGCGAGAATCTTGCTGGGTTCAGTCATTTAGAGAAACAAGGGTGGATCTAAGGCCAGAGCCGAGCTCTGGAACCTACAGACCATAAACTTGGACATCACTAAGCCTGCCGGCATGACATCCTTTCTCCTATTAATAGCAACTTCTCCCATTCTGCCTGCCCCAGAAAATGAAATGAATGAGGTTTGGCTGCGTGTATACGAGAGAATAAAACCCAGGATGGCAATAAATCGGAGTGCAGAGTGGCAGACACTGTAATCCGCTGGAATGACACTCTGGCTCAAGGAAAAGAACCTCTTTGGGGAACCAGTGAAGAGAATCAATGCCCATAAAAGCATCCAGGCAGCAACCAACAGCAGCAAAGACGGATACTGTTGACCAGGACATGCAGCAGATTGCAGGTTGTAAAACAAAATAGAAAGTCATTAAAATGGTGGGCAAAGGGCACAATTGTGCGATGTGGATGTCACAGGGGACCTGTGCTATAAGAAGCTCAGGATTTCCCATCAGTCAGAAGGTCAGAATTGCCAACACTCCGTCTGCATGGCCCTGGGATCCTGCACTGTAGATCCTTCCCAATGCACAAACCGCAGCGAGGGGAGAGGGCTTGGTATTTATTGCCACTTATGTAATAGGTCTATTTGGAAACACATTCTGACCAGCTTATCAGGGTATTAATACATCACAGGCATATTGAGCTGTATTCATTTAGGTTCGGGTTGCTTTAACCAAAGACTTTCCTGGGAAGCATGCCAAGTACGTTTTCTGGAATGAGTTCCCTTTTCTGCCCCATTTTCCACCTTCTGATCCAGCAGAGGGCAGAATTAACCGATAAGACAGCCTTGGGGACCCTGTGGGGCAGTTTGCAGTAGGAGGAGTCCTGGGAGAAGGGGCCAGAACAGCAAAGAAACGAATAAATTCTTTATCCAGTAAGGTGGATGTGGGGATACCTTTTGGAACTCTCAGGACCAAAGACTGAGAGTAAAACCAAAAAGGAGCACCTTAAAGTGCCCTCGGTGGGCTGTGCCTCAGTCTCCCAACCTGCCAAAGGAGCAGAGGTGTGAATCATTTCCAAAGCACTCTGTGGGTTAACCTGCATTTTCCAGATCACAGAGGGCACCTCTGGCAACAAAGCAGAGGCAGCTGGGAAACAGACAGGATGCCAGGTCGCAACCAATGGAAAGTAGAGAAAAGGCATGCCCCGAAGGCTTCTTTCCTTGCCCATTGCCACCCTCTCCCCGCTCCCCTGTGTGGCTCTCCTTCCTTGTGCACTCCCATTCTCTCCCTCTCTCTCCTTTCCTTTCTTTGCTGCCTTGGCCACCCTCTCCAGCTCCTCAGTCTTGGGAGAAATAAAAGTAAAACCCAAAACAACTCCTAGGGGGAAATGACAGCAGCTGTTCCCCCGCCCCTGCCCCCGCCATGGGAGGTAGCGGCAAGTCTCGGCGCACTGCCAGCAATGGTGGGAGCTTTGATTTCCAATTTGATCACCTCATTTTGTCAGCCTCTGCATACGGCAAATGGCTCGGTCCCCATCTATCACAGGAAAGAAGGGGGTGATGGAAGGAAAAAACGAAAGAAACATTGTCGTCCCCCATAATGAATAGCCGGTGCAGGCATCTCTTGTCACCCTCAGCACTGTCCCTGAACTTCATCACCTCGCCATTAAGAAGTCACTTGCCACAGCTGGGCTGCAGAGACACTCTCTCTCCCACTATTGTTCACAGCGCTCTTGTACTGACAATTTCGATCTGTCAGACTTTTCTTCTGGGAAGAATTGATGGACTCAGGATCCTCTTGATCTTGGCTGTTTATATTTCTGTTCCTATCCACATACACTCACTGGCTCACAGATGGCCAGATCCTGCTTACTCTTAGTCTCCCACTTCCTCTCATCGCACAGGGTGCTGTGGGCACTCGCGGTGCTTACAAAATGTGATGTTGCACCTTTGCTGGGCTGTGCTTCTTCCTCTGCCAACAGCCCACACATCCCTCCCCACCCTGGACCCCAGTTTCTCTCTCTCGTGCACACACACACACACCAGCACACTATTCTCTCCTCTACCTCCCTGCATCCTGTGGGTGTGTGGTTTAGTGTAACTCCCTTGGGTACCATGGAAAACATCCATTATTTATTGATTCAGTCAGTCACCAAAAATTTTTTTGCATCCTTACTGTGTGCCAGTCAATGTGCTAGGGGCTAGGTACACAAAGATGAACAGGACAGGGCACCTGCCTGATGTGTGGCCAAAGACAGGGCATGTTTGGGGCACTGTTATTGCTTTCCAGCTTGAAATGCACACCAGACAGACTTGTGGAATTAAAAAAAAAACCCTGTATTTTATAAATAAAGACCCCCCCCCAATACTCTAAATAAGTTCCCTGGATTTTCCTGATGTATAAAGCTGAGAACCACTGTTGAGAGGGGCTGGCGTGTAGGATTTGGGTAGGAAACAGATGTGTAAAAAACCTGGACAGGTGAGCAAAGGCATTTTCATGAAGGGCCTCCATGTTAGCGACCCTAAGGAATGTGGAATATAACATAATGTGTAGATACAGATTTTCAGACAGGACAGGAGCGTGCTCAGATCTGTGTTCTGAGAGATCATTGCTGCCTGCAGGACAGCAGATGAGGAGAAGCAGAAAGAGCATTTACAAGACCACCCAGTGGTCCACTCCAGCCGGGCTCTAGGCTTGAGGAAGGGCAGGGTCCTGGGGCTGCAGAGGAAGGGACAGGGATCAGAGACGTTTACCCAGATTGAAAATTTGGGGCTGAGAGGGCTGAGAAAGGAAAGGAAGGGAAAAGAAGGGGTGTAGCACAATAATAATAGTGGTGAACGTGTATTGATCCCCTGCATGCACCTGGCACTGGGCTAAGTGCTACCTGCTTCATCATATTTGATCCACACAACCACTCTGTGAGGGAGCTGTCACAAACATCTTCACTTTACATGCAAGGCAATTGAGTCCTAATAAATCACCTAAGGTCACAGAGTTGATAAATTACAGAGCAGGGACTGGACCCCTGGTGGTCTCTCTCCAGGAGACCCATACTCTACACAGCAAGGTCCTATTCTGCCTTCTGATGTCTGGCTTGGTTAAGTGGATGCATGTGGGGCCCAGAAGAAGGAATGGAACTTGAGGGAAGGATTTGGGAATGCAGGAACTTCAGTCTGGGTAGTGAACTGTCATATGTAGCTCTCTGATTCATGTGAGCTCGGCTTGCTTGCCCTCCCAGGTTGTTAAGGACCTTAGACAAGGGCCTTTCTGGTGAACTTCAGCGGTGGCTAACACCAGCTGGTCCCATGGCAGGTACACAGACACCTGTTGGTTGGTGTACCAAATGTGCACACAGCATTGCTTATGGGAAGGACCAGTGACAGGACACTTCTCAAGGAAGAATGGCTGTGGGTCACATCCACAACACCACCCGTGGCTCCCTTGCACTCAGATAGCTCTGATCAGCTTTCTCCGTGGCTCTGTACAATGGACCACACAGACATTCCATCACCAAAGCTTTTACTAACTGATGGGTCTCCCAGTGAGTCTTCAGGGGACATGTTTGTGTTTACAAGAGATAACAGATGTGTCTCCATGAATACATTTGTGTGGAAAGCACATAGATTTCCTACTCCCTCACCCATTATAGAGTCTCTCTTCTTCCACTCCCTTCTCCCCAGACCACCCCCTGTGCCCTTCCAGCCGCTTCTCTGTCCTTGCCATGGACAGTGCATTTTATATGAAGCTGTAAAATTTGATGACAGCTTTCCTTGTCAGTGTGGCCCTCATGCTGATCCCTCGGTGATATACGGCACTGACCCTCCGGCAGTTGAGCAGCCTCATTACAAATGAGAGAAAAGAGAGAGAAGCAGAGGGGGGAGTCAAGATCGAGAAAGAGGGAGGCTGACAGGACAGGGCACAGGAGAGAAAGAGAAAAATCACAGGAGAAGGCCAGAGAGGGGGAACACAAGGAAAATGTTTTTAAACTGGGAAGAAAGGAGAAAACATAGAGACAGGTTTTTCCATTCTTTCAGTTCTTTTCTGTTTCCTGTTGGATTACGGATGTGTATGTGCGCTTGTGTGTGTGCACGTGTGTGTCACAAGGCACCAAGAGTCCACTTTGGAGCAGCACTATGACAAGCTCCAAACTGGAGTACTTCTGAGCAGGGGAAGATTAAGTGTCTTTAAAGAAACACCAACTAAGAGGCTCACGAGACTGAATCAGGAGGGATGAGCCCTGGGCAGACAGGGCTGCAGACCTGCGGGAGGATCCCAAGGGAAGCTGCCGTGGGAAGGGTTTAGTCTGCTCAGGACACCCTGGGGACCCCCGTCGGCCCTGTCCCTTTCTGAGGTTGCACTGCTCATCTCTGCCGATATCTGTTCTTGGAAGCAAAGGCTACACAGCCCATTTTCAGAGGGGACCCGTGTTTCTTTCTCCCTGGGCAGATGAGGTACACCTTTAGGCTCCCTTAGCAAATGCATGAAGTCTGACAGTAGGTGGCATTCGTGGAGCCCAGGTTCTTTGTTATAAATATCTGTTCCCAGAAAGTCCTGTTGATTTGACTTTAACAGCCCCAGGGGAGGCTGATTTGCTGACTACAGAGTTGCCTAAATAAAATCAGTTGGAAGAGAATCTTACAGAACACTACAGTGGGAAAAACCCACACACACCTCTCCAGGTGTTCTATACACTAGGAGGCGCCCCTCTTTGGCCTCCCCTATCCTTTACATTGGTCCTGCTCCCGTCACCAGCAGGGATCACCTTTAATACTAATTCTCAGCCTTGGCAGGGTCCGAAGCTCCCCAGTCCCAGATCTCCGCAAAGAGACAGGCACGTGGCCACCTCTCCTGAGTAAGGGCTCCTGCCCAGAGCACGGCTCCCAGCATGAGGCTATGCCACGGCTTCCCTAAACATGCTAGTCAGCACCGACAGCACTTTACCTACATTTCAAATTAATAGGCAGTTTAGGTGCTCCCCTTTCAGTCTCGTGTATAGAGGCGGAGGCTGCAGTGAATGCCTGCCCATGGTGTCTAGGTTATTAGATATGTCTGCAGAATGCAGGTAATTTGTGTTTCTGCTTTGTGCAATTGGCACTAATGGCACATGCATAAAATGAAGCCATCTTCCAAAACACGCGTCAGAGGACTATATTTACCAAGCACAAAGGCTAGGAGCAGAAGAATTGAACTCTAATGATAACATGTTTGTAGAAAAGTGATGCACTTAAGTTATTATGTATGAAAACTATTGGCAAAATTGTCAGTCTAGGCTCATTAGAGAGAGAGGATGAACAGAAGGGTGGGGCTGCCGGTTGAAATAGTGGGGCATAGAGCTGTGTGAGGACATAGATTACAAACGGGAAAGGAAAATAAAATGAAAATTAAAGCTTCTGAAGTAGAATTTAAGAGAGGAACATAAGGGGATTTCATAATTCAAAAGAGGAGATGGCAAGAATAGAGCTCGGAATAGGATACTGTAATGGACCAGCTTTCCACTTATATTTTCTGTATTTCATAGTCCTTTACTTAAATAAATGGAGTCGGGCATTTTCCATTTAGTCCCTCGTCCCCACATTTCATCGTGCCCCTGTTGACCCTAGGAGTCTGACACATGATTGGGATTTTTTTGGTATCCCATGTTAGGCTGTAGTATCTACTGTTGCTACTGCTTTACGCATTTGGGTTTATATTTTACTTTTTACACTTAGACCTTGATGTTGGTTTGTGTTTTAAGAGTAGGGAATTAACACCATGACCCTGATTTTATATTCAAAGCAAATGAGGTCCTGGGAAGAAGGGCTGAGGGATGTCATCACATGAGAGGAGTTTTGTGATTAAGATGAATTGCACTTCGGGCTCATGGAGTGAAATGCTCCTTCTCTGTCCTTAAAATGGGAATAGAACCACTGGCCTTTTCTACTTTTATCCTGTGAACACCAAACTTTGCAGAGAGTTAAACCCGAAGAGCAAATCAAGGTGATCAATTCAGATTTTGAGAGCCGAAATGGGTGTCAAAATGATTAATACAGGATATCAGATCAACAAAAAATAATGATTGGTGGACATGCTTACACACATACACACACACACACACACACACACACACACACACACACACACACACACCAGAAAATCTATTTCCATCCAGGCTCTTCCAACTTAGCTCAGCTGGTGGCAGCCCAGTCAGATCCTATCAAGGTGAAGCAGTGGGGTTTAGACTACAAATAAACTATGAAGCAGATACTATATCTGTGCACCATCTAGAAAAGGATGCTAAGGTCTCCTTCATTGCTGTTGGTGTGCCTCTCTCTGGGGAGTCTGGGGACAGGCCGGACATTACTCCTGCAGAACCCTGGGCAGACAGGTGAATACTCTCTTCCTTCCATCACCAGAGGAAGGAAGAAAGAAACCAATCAACATGGATGATTTGTCCAATGTGGTCAAAAATTCTATCTTAAAAAGTATCCAGAGGACCAATTCCCTACATGCAGTGATTAAAAATGTCATAATTGTGGGTAGTCCCTCTCTTGTCCACAGCAAAGATCCTGTGTAGGAGTTTCTTTGCAATCTTGTGGCCATATCTGTAGTAGGAAATAAAAGCCACAGCCAGCATCTTCAGGGTCTCAGCCCATTGTTTCTAGGGAGACCTAACCTCAGCCAGGTAAGCTGAGTGTTGTCATGTCCCCTCACTCCATTCTCTTCACTTATGTCTTCTTTGAGTTCATCAGTCAACAATCCCTGGAGAAGGGAGAAGGAAACATTCTGGCATTCTTTCAAAACTGTTCTTGGTCACATGTACTGAGATATTCCAGAAACATAACATGTACATTTGAAGAAGCCATTAGCTCTGATCAGTTTTAAAACCAGAATTGTTCAACATGTGCAGAAAGAAAATAGCAACATAAACAGAGGGAGAAACAAAGACAGGAATTAAAAAAATCATCAGCCAAGCTGTAAAACCAAGCTGTGATAGGGGAAAGGCAAGTGGGGCTCAGGCTGGGCCTGACTCAGAGGCGCAGGAGAGACTCACAGAATTGCATTCGTCTCCATTCCCTATTAATTTCCCTGATCGATGGCTCTGATGGGGGCTCTTTTATTGAAACATATATTCTTTATATAGCATATGATAAATCCTCATCTCCTCATGCACTGAGGCACAGTTAGCCATGCCATTGTGACTCCAGCTCCTGGACAGGACTTGGTCCAGACCAGAGCAGTGCTGCCGTGCGAACCTACACCTTGCCCAGGTGAGTCATTTCACTTAACAGCTCTTCCTGTAGGTGGCCTTGGGGCAGAAGGTCCCAAGAGCCCATCAGAGATGGCTCTTTGGTAGAGAGGAGTGATGACACAAGACCAGAGCACTGCCAGCTCATTTCACTTGTGACTGAAAATACCATTTCAGCTTGGGGTGATAAAGGCAAACAATTTAATGCATTAACCTGCACTGACTCCTCACCCAGCTGCTTCCCATCCTGATTGAAGGGTAAGAAGGTTAATTATTCCCAGGCTCATCTTCAGACTTCACAGACCATATCATGGCTGCTGGGCAGTCATGATTTTTTTAATTCCTGTCTTTGTTTCTCCCTCTGTTTATGTTGCTATTTTCTTTCTGCACATGTTGAACAATTCTGGTTTTAAAACTGATCAGAGCTAATGGCTTCTTCAAATGTACATGTTATGTTTCTGGAATATCTCAGTACATGTGACCAAGAACAGTTTTGAAAGAATGCCAGAATGTTTCCTTCTCCCTTCTCCAGGGATTGTTGACTGATGAACTCAAAGAAGACATAAGTGAAGAGAATGGAGTGAGGGGACATGACAACACTCAGCTTACCTGGCTGAGGTTAGGTCTCCCTAGAAACAATGGGCTGAGACCCTGAAGATGCTGGGGGGGGGGGGAGGGGGGCTGCTCTGGCTGGACCCAGGCTTTGGAAGACAGTAGTGGTAACGAATTTGGCTGCTGTTGCTGCTGCTGTTCCAATGCAAGTCTTTGATATCAGAAGGGTCAGTCATGAGGTCAAGCATGCATGTCCCCATTTTCAGATAGCAGAAGTAGATACCACTGCACAACGTGCTTTGGACAATATGATCAACCTCAGTCATGGATGGTCTCAGTGGAGGCCGTATGTGGATGGGCATCTTCTCCCCACAAATCCACCTTTGAGGGAAGATCACAGAGCTATGGCACCTAGGAGCATTCAGTACCTCTGGGAATCAGCTCCAGACACTGTAAGAAGGCGAAGAGGACCAGCTGATGCCTAGTGGATAGGCTGCATTGTTTAGTAGCAGAAAATGGGAACCACCCATGGGTGGGAGAATATCTTTTCATCCACTGGCAGTTGGAGAATGAGACTGAGAAAGAAGGATGCAGGCTGGGGGGAGAGGGGCTTTGACTATATTCTCTCTCTACTCCTCTCCCCCTCCTAGCCCCTTCACCCCCTTGAGGACATCATCCTTAAAATATATTTCATTTCACAGCTGCATTATGGTACCACAAAATCCTGGGAATCCAATTTAAGAACAGATTACCTCCTCACTTACTTCATTTGAAGCAATTACATGTTAATTTTCATTGAAACCAGCCTAATGCATACCAATCTGATGCTGCAATCTCATTTGAATACTTAAGGGAACATCCACTGGGTTTGGGGCTCCAGAGATTTATATTTAAAGGGCCACTTCATCATTCTTTCCGTTGGTGGGCTCTCTTCCATTTCCAGCCCCTCCCTGCCGCTCTCAGGGGTGCCGTTTGCCCATGGTGAAAGAAGAGCGGATCAGCTTGCTCCAAACTGCAAGTAGTTGCCCCTGGAGAGGAAGCCCATGTTCTGGGGTTTCTATCTTTTCTCTGCCATTTTTGCCGTGTGTGATCACGAGGAAAATACCTCCACTTTGCTTTGTCTTCCTTGGAAAGTAAAGATTCATTCTCTGCCACCTGCACAGGGGAATGGGAGGGGCAATGCCAAGCCCCAGCCTTTTCTCAGCTTCAATCTACACTCTCAGTCTACAACAATCTCAGATAGTTGATTACTACATATTGTATGCCCAGCCATTCACCTAAGGAGGAAATGGCTTTCCAGACAAACCCTCTGTATTGATTTGAGCCACTGGTAATTAATAATACTCAGGGACTTTGAAATCAGCTGGTCTTTAATTTTAGAGTAGGGAGGTTTAAAAAAAAGCTTATCTGCTTGGCTTATGCATTTAAACTAAAGAAATTCATGTTTGAAGCTACAATCTAGATTGTAAGACTGTAAAGGACCTGAGACTATTGCGATGATGCTACATAAATGTGTTTTATATTATGTTGTAATTAATCTACACTGACGTGGAGGCAGGCAGATGGGAGTGACAAGATTGATTTAATTCAGGATAGTCCAGCATTGTTGCTTCCAAAGCAGCCCAAATTCTTGTTTTGAATTAGGTACTTGGGGGTGTGATGATGAGCAAAGAACTAGACAGATACCTATAACTATTGGCTAGGCTTTACCATGAAGTAGGACAGGTGTCTAGAATACGTATTACTCTGTACAATGCATATGTATTGAGCCCCCACCGTGTGCCTGTTCTGAGAGCCAGGAATAGAACAGTGAATTAAAAAAGGAATGACAAAGGCCCTATTCTCATGGAGCTTACACACAAAAAAACAAAACAATCAAATACATCAGATGATAAGTGCAGGAAGAAAAATAAATGAGTGTAAGGGGCTAAGAAGTGTGGATGGCGGTACTATTTTACTATTTCATTATTATTGCATCACATCAGCCAAGCAAATTAGAGCCATTGCCTTTGGGATTTCCTTCCTGGGAGAGATCAAAGGGCCTGGTAGGACTATTTCTTCAGTATGAGTTACACTAAGGATGGTAATGCTTTATGTATCAGGGTATTTCAAAGCCCCTTGCTTTGCAAATCACAGCCCTCCACCTTTGAGAGTAATGATTTGTCAGTCTTTCCACCACAAGAAGCTTGAAAAAGCCAAAGGTGCATATGTGACATGGCCAGTAAGACAGACAGAACGCACACATACCAGGGAGAGGGGACCACGCTCACCATCCTCAGTGTGAAGCCTGACACACCTTTCTAACCTTTTCAGTCTCAACAACAGAAAGAACAAAAACGATGCTCCCTTCCCTTGCAGAGAGCTGGGCAAATACGCCTTTTGTCTTCATGTAGCAAGACTGAACACCATTTGCATTGTTGGAGGGTTTACTAGACTGGTAGATCAGAGTTGCAATACAAAGAAATGACAATTTTAAAACAACACTCTTGATTTCTAATAGAGTTTTCTAATGCAGAATTTGAAATGAACATGAGTCATTCAGGAACTTTGGACTTCTATGACTGGTGAGGGCTGGGGAGATTTTGCCTTGATCAGTCGATGCCAGGAGATCACTCCCCTCTGCACAAGCTCTGTACTGTCCTCTGCAGACATGTCTCCTTTAACCTGGGCTCATCACAGCACTTCTCTTTCTTCCCTAAACCTGCAGATCATTCACTCCCAGTATTTTAATTAACTGCATTGCTTTTCATCTTCAAGTCTACAAACAAGGATGGCACCAGGGAAAAGGGCTGAGCCATTTGTCTATTACTTGTGAAGAAAGGCCTATCACTCAGTCCTCCTCAGCCAAGTTCATACTTGTGACTTCATCTTAATAACAATTACGTGCATTTCCACAGCATATCATAATTTCCCAGACCTGGGTATTCATTCACCCAGTACCTCTCTGTGCCAGGCTCTGTGCTAGGTGTTCGTGGTATAGGAAACAATCCCTGCCTTGAAGTAACCTGCCAACCATGGGGACCCGATGCTGTGGCTGCTGTGAGGGTGGTAAGTGCAGGATGCCAGGCATCCAGCGACGGGGTGGCCGCCCACGCATCCATTCTCTTGTTCATCTCCTGATCTCCTCTGCTCTGTATCCAGAAAACCATGTTTCCTACATTTCCCAGGCTTCCTGGTCCTCTGGTTTCAGTATCGGCTTGGTCAGTGGAAGGATACGAGGGGGAGAAGGTGCCTACCTAGGCAGTGGCTTGTCTCCCCAAGGGCTCCAGCCCCCGCCTGCATGATGCAGTGCCTGCTGACTGGGCCTGGCCCCTGAGCTCAAACGAGTGTTTCGCCCTACATCCAACCAGCCCTTGAGATAGACATCTATCTATGTGGTTGGTGAGAAGGATAGTATAACCGGCTGTTGTTTAATCTCTTGGTTGTCTTGTCATCCCCTGGTTGGCTCCTCGGCTCTTCTGTCAGCTTCAATACCAATGTAACCAAGTATGTCTATTGATATACGAAGAGTGGTTTCTGGCTGGTACAGACATCAATTCCAGATTGAGAAGGGAGGAAAAAGGCTCAGAGTAGCAGAGGAGACCACACCTGAGCTGAATTTGGAAGAAGCTCTAGTAGTGAACTAAAGGACGAATGGGGGGAAGGCACATCGCAGGAAGAGGACTAGCATGTGTGAAGGCATTTTTAGGTTGTTTTGCTTATTTGGTCATAGCAGCAATAGACAGAGGATCTTCACAGACCTGGAGGCAGTGAAGGAGCTGAGCTCAACCACCTTTGCTGAGCAGCATTTGGAATGATCTGCATTTCCAGACTCCTAGAATGTTTGAGTGCTAATCAACGAAGGGAAAGGAATGCAACATCATCGTTTTGTAAATTAAGTAAACATTAAAACAACAAGGGCAAGTGGTCAGGGAGCAGTCAGTCAGGGCCTGCCACAGATCTTGGGCCCAGAGCTCGTTTCCAAGGCTGCCTGTGTGGCCCGGTTACCGAAGATGGTGGAATGTCACTGAGTCCAGATGAGTTGCTGGGCCTCCCTCTACAAAACAAGTCTGCTACTCCTTCAGAAATGCCTTCCTGAAGTTTGTATAGGAAAATATTACATGTACTACCCTTACTTTTAACTACAGGGCAATGCAACTCAAGGTTCCAAGCACCGGAGTTGACAAACATGAGGTAAGAAGACCACTATGCACCTGGTGAGATACACTTTGGGCCGAAAGACATTTAGAATGTCCTAGTGAACAATTTTCAATTAGGGGCTGCCAGTAATTACTGGGATCTTGAGCAAATCAGAGCACCTTTCTGGACTTAGATTTCCTCATCTTAAGGAGGCTAAACTACAGGATCTCCAAGATCCTTCCCCTGCAATTATCTACTATTGTAGTTTAGGGCTTAAAGAGCAAACTTGAATTTCTCATACTCTTCTCTGCCCTACAGAATTATGAATGTGTTACATAGAAATGCAAAGCAAAAGGGGAATGCAGAGTGCGGGAGGTGGGGGCAGTGAAGGAAAGAGGGCAGCATCTGGTGAGGAAGAGGACGCTTTTTATAAGGGTGATATTATTTTTGGAAAAATACTTCTCCCTCATTGAGAGTGGTCACATTACGTTAATTGAACAAGGCAGCACACCGAGGGCCCTGCATGTCCCTCTAGTGGCGGATCAGGAAGGGGCACAAACTAAAGAGGAATTGGGGTCACAGGGACCTAATACACGAAAAGCTTTTGCAGGGGCAGAAATGTGTTTAAAGCATACCCAGCTCTCACTACAAGAAGCCAACCACCTTGACACACGCCTTGTACAAAACTTGCTCTTTATTTTAAACACATTTTTAGATGTCATGTCTAAAGCAAGATGAGACCTTTTCAATAACATTCCATATTTACACCTCTTTTATTTTTTTAAACAAAAGCTGTGTCTGAATAGAAACACATCTTCAAAGGATGTCTTTTAAAGAATACATGGGATGGAGAAAAATGTGTTGATGATGAAATAAGTTCAACTGTACAGTATGAAAAAAAATTCCTGCCAAAAGATGAGGAAGAATGACATGAAAAGGGACAAAAGGACTTGAGGCCGGCAAGAAAGGCTCCAGCAGTGGAGAAATTGGGTAATCAGGATGGAACTGTCAGAAATGGGGCTGAAGTCTTATGCCTGATGTTTACTTCAGATTCCTTTCCTGTCTCTGAGCTCTGCCAGCTCTTCATCTCTGCAGTCTTCCCCGGGAACTGACAGGTCAGTGAACCCAAAGGAGTGCATGGAGAATCCCTTCAGAGTGCAGCTATACTCTGGAAAGGGACTGCTAAAGTGACTTTGGGGGGCTCCATATTTACTGCCTCTCAATCACTTCCAGATCACACTGGCTCCACTGACAACTCAAGAGAGAATTTTCGTAACTGCCTGGTGGTGAGTGCACCATCTGGGAGTTGAGGAGGCCAAGCCCTGTCTTCTGCCTCCCACATCCCAGCCCAGGATAGAGACGCTGCAGTCACAGCTCACTGGGGGCCAGGCTGATGATGCGTGTGCAAGGCAGAGAACCCAGTGCACGCCTGAGCTGTTTGGGCACTTCGATCCTAACGCAAGCAAACACTTGTTTTGATCAGTAGAGTATACAGATCCGAATGAGACATGGAGGAAAAATTCATACTTGGTGCACATGGACTGGCTTTGAGAAGAGAATTCAGGTCATGATGTTGAGTTAAGATAGCTTTCCTCTTTGTGATCTGTGGATGAAAATACTATTTAAATGCAAATCACAAAGGCATTTATTACAACCGTGGTGATGATTCCAAAGTTATCTAAAAAGCAAGTCGCTGGTTGAATATCTTACCGACCAGCCAGGTGAAGTGCCTCAGTGAGGTCGGCACGGGCGGCATCCACAGAACTCAGCCGGGGGGAGCCGCTCTTACCCCTAACTTGATAAAAGCAACCATGCAATTTGCATAAGGTACACAAAAAAAGAACACCCTCTGAGGGATGGGCACAGCAATATAGTGACACAAACAGTAACTAGGATAGGGTGACTGGGAGGAGTTGCTCTCAAGATCTCTACGAGGATGACCTTTTCTTCTGTCTAAAAACATAAAAGATGGTCCAGTAGGCCCAGCAGGAATTCAAGTGCCTTCCATGGCTTTTCTGGAGGTAACAAGATCTCCTCTGGCTGTTTCACCAACTGTGACCAGGGAAGATTATCCCTGTAATCTTTAAAATAAGAAAATAGAGTTGCTATTGTTTCAGTCAAAACTAACCTGAACAGAAGCCCAGGATGTGGTTGCCAGCAGCCCCTTCCCCTAAACTGGGAGACTGCCATCATGGAGTATGTGTGTTGTGTGGAAGGGAACATGTTTCAGTCCCCGTAGATGTTTACTAGACAAACACAGGCATTCAGGTCCAAATCTCGCCCTCCAAGGGCCTAGGGATGTTAGGACTGGACAGTAGGGCATCTTCTTTAATGGAAGGCTGCACCATGGGCCAGGTTCAGTTTTGCCCATGTAATACTTAGCAGCACATGCTCTCCCAACGGGAGTCTGGTTTTCTTGCTGTTGACTCAGCCAGCCATGCCCCATACCAAGACTGAAATATCATTTTCTATCAATTCAGAGAAACTCAGAGAGAAGTCCCATTATTTATTAGGTGAATCGTTTCTGAAAATGTCTTTTTTCTTTTTTTTTCCTTTCTTCTTTTGTATTTTTCCACCCAAAGGTTAGCTGCACCCTTCTACACAACTTGTCTTTGAAGACATATAACTAGGCTAAATGTTAAGGGACACTGGTTTCTTTCATTTACCATTCAATGGCTTATAGTGGATAGCACAAATGATGCAAGACTGTTTCAATTGTGGTCTGTTTAGGATGCATCCATCTGCATAGCATTGTCTCAGCCTGGGTCACACACATACTAGAACGCACCAAATAAAGAAAGCCATGCATTGCGAGATGAGAAAGAAGGGAGGGGGAGGAATAGCTTGGCCCTCATTCCAGACAATTGGGGAAGGAAAAATGAGTGGCAAGAAGTGACCTTTGGTTGCATGGTAGAGCAGCTACTTGCAATCTGAGTCATTTCTAGCCTCTGTGGAAAAAAAGTAAAGTTTCCCTCTTCCTCTGCCAAAATGTCTATGTTAGAATCAAACTAATGTCTCCTACCTCAAGCACGAATCACTGACAACCTCACCAATAAATGCAAACTTGCGCTGAAGAATTCTTATTAATAATCATGAATATGGAGACAGACTCCAATCCCAGTTGGTGTTGACTGGCTGGAAGAAATGTTTTCTGTCTTACCTACTGAAGAATTTAGATAAGGAAGTCATTCCATGGAGTAAATCTCCAGCCTAGTGTTTATTTTCTTTAGTTGACTTTGATGTTTGCGGCATCTACCAATCTTTTCAGAAGGTCAGTTCATTCAACTCTCACTGATATTCCTAAAACAATTCACATTTTACACACAGGAGACTGAGGCACTGAGGGGCCACTGGCTCGCTGAGGCCTCGCAGAGTGAACACCTAGACATCAGTGCCGGATGTTGGCCCTTGTGTTTAAATCTCTAGGCTGTATGTATTAATGCAGTATTTAAGCTTATGAAAAGCAGCTCAGGATAATATGTTCCTTCTGTTCAACGTACCCTGCTCTAAAGAATTTTAGGTTTGAAGTTTTTTTATCCCAAATTTTTCCAACAAAAAGAGAGAGAAGGGAGAAAAACATCAAGAGATCAAAAATATGAGATAGATAATATATACCATATGAATATAGAATATATTCTACATGAATACAGAATTTCAAGAAATGACTGTTTACTCGTTTAAATCTTGAAAATATACCCAGAAATAATAGTATGTTTTAATGTGATTTTCAAATCAATAAAAATCTATCTTTCCTTAAATTATTTCTTGCAACAAAGTTTCAACTAAACATGAATATGATTAAAAGCATTTGTAGTGAAACCATTTAGCAAAAATGGAAAAGGCATGAAACCCCACGCCACCAGCATCCACGATATAGGGAATATACTTAGTGCTCGCCTGCAGTCCACTCGATCACACTTCAGCAGCAGGCTGACAAGTCAGCTCTCCAGAGACGCAACCGTCCTGATAAAGATGAGGCATGTACAAACTTTGAAGAGGATATTATTTCTTCAGTTTGCTGGTGCTAGGCAAACCAAAAGTACGGAGAGAGAAGTTCATTATTCATTTATTCAATCATTCATCCACTTAGTGAAGGAATACTTGTCAAGCACCAAGTTTCGGGCAGCACAGTTCTAGGCACTGGGGTATGGCACACAAAAGACAAGACTTCCCCCTCCTACTGGTTGGAGGAGAGACACTAAAACAAGTTTCGAGTTTATTTCAGAGAGCAACAAGTGTTCTAAAGACCACACCAGGGCAACGGACTAGAGAATAATGAGAGAGATGGGCAGAGGGGTGAGGAGTGTTATGACTTTACAGAAGTCTATTTTAAGGAGGTAACATTGGTCCTGAAATTTAAATAGCGAGCAGGAACCAGCCAAGTACAGATCTGGGGAACAGCAGAGGGAACATCAATGCAAATATGCTGAGAAAGGAGAGAATTTAATGTAGTCCAGGAGCAGAGATGAGACCAGTGTGGCCAGGCCAAGTGGGACCAGGGGAACACTGTAAACCTTGGAAGGTAGGGGCCGGATCTTGCTGGTTTTGACACATTGGTAAAGAGATTGGATTTTAAGTGGGAAGAGTTTGGTCTGAAGGGTTCTAGGCAGAGAAGCTCTATGATCTGATTTATTTTAAAACGATGTCTTTGACTCCTTTCGAGGGAACAGAGTATAAAGGGAAGAGCAAGGTAGCAGGGAGACCGGTTAGGAAGCTCATGTAGTTCTGTCACTTTTGATGACAGTAGCTTTAACTAAAGGCTGTGGATGTAAAGATCAAAGTATAAATTAGGGATATATTTTGGAAGTACACTCAACAAAACCTGTGGATGGATTGGAAATAGGGGAGATGGCAGAGCTGGGAGGAAAAATGAAAGAGGAATAAAGTTTGACTTCTACATTTTTGGTCTGAGCAACAGGGTGGAAGGTAGCATTCTGTACAGAGATGGAGTAGGCTTGATCAACAGGGTTTGAGAGAAAAATCAATAAATCTCTTTTAGACATGTACATATAATGGCCTGTTGGAACCACTCCTTGATCATAGTAAGTATTATCATTGTATGTTTGCATGGACTGTCCATCAGATTGTCATTCCTGTAAGCCTGGAGCTCAGTGGAGATGTTGAGGCAAAGATGTAAATTTATTAAAGAGATCTTGAGAGTGCATGTGTAGAGAGGGTACAGTAGGAGACACAAGGGTCAGTCCTTCAGCACACCAGTGTTCAAGATAGTGTAGGGACCAAGCAGTGTCTCGTGAAGCAGGACGAAGAGAACTAGGGGAGTGCTATGTCATGGAAACCAAGAAAATTAGGAACAAAGAGACTGTACCATAGATTGCTGCCATCTTTAACTAATGTTGAAAAAGTATGGATTTTTTACTTGAACTGCCATTCTACATTGGCACACTCAGAGGACAAGAAAGCCTTAAGGTGTTACAAATCATTGCAAAAAGTTAGTTTTGTGTCATTGACTCCAACTAGAAATCCAAAAGAAGACTCTATGCAGTGGGTAGCCTACAGTCACAACGCCTGTTCATCCTTCCTCTTACCAAGAGGCAACATGGGTGAGAACAGGTCTCTATTCTAGCCACAGGGACTGATACAGTGCCTGGCACATAAATGTTTGTTGATTAATAAGTGCATACATTTGGGAGTTTTGCATGCCTTTTATGGATTTTTTTATCAAAGATTTCCCAAACTCAGAAAGTCACTCAGTTTATTCCCAAGCCTTCACAAAGAACTAAAATAATCCAGGCACATGTTTCCTAACCTTGTTGTAAATATCTATGGATAAGCTATCACAGTCACCATCAGAGAATAAGCATCACACTCACCTACACCACACCTTTCCGCTTATCACAATGAAGCAATGAACCAAAAACGTCGGAGGCAACACAAACAAATTTGGGAAGGGATGCTGTGAATGTCTAAGATTTATCATTTGGCTCTGGGCTTTCAACATTTTAAACAAACTCAGCTCTGTCTGAGTTTGTTTAAACTCTCTGAAGACAGCTTAGATGTGGGCTGTGGGCACAGACAGATGGGACACGGGAGAGAAAGGAAGCTGCACAAATGCCAAGTGGCCAGAGCAGTGGCCAACCTGGACACCTTCTGGTGGGTACTTTCGTTTGCTAATCTCCTGTTCTTGGCAGCGCCTTTCGTGTGGTCACGTGACTTCTCCACACAGAGATGCTTAATTGCTGCCAGCGGATAGTTTGACCCTTTTTATCCAGATGGCTCAAATCTCCCTGGCACTGATGATCCTGCCACTTTCTCAGACAAAGCCCAGTTGCCTCATTACTTCCAAATGGGCCCCTCTTTACAAGAACTCCCCAATGACTATCACCTTGGAAAAGCTAAGTTAAAATATCAAACAAAAGGCAAAGGAAAAAGAGGGCAGGAAGAGAGGGAGGAGTGTCAGGTATCACACCCTTATCCCCTTTCATTTCTGGAATATGAATGTGTTTATTTATAACTCAACATTCAAACTAATTATTAGCTGAAGGCTTTCAAGTGAAAATGTAGGTCAAGCAATATTATGTAGGATAATGGCAATTGTTTCAGCTTCAGGGAACATATAAGTAATTGAAGCTCACTATTTCACTGACTTATTACAGACCAACATCCGCCCTATTAGCCATGGAGCACATGCTCCCAAGTTACCCTCGAACTGACTTGACTTCTAGATTCCCTTGCTGAGGAGGGGCTGGGTTTACAGCAAAGACTTTGCAGGCTGGTGTAGCCAGGTTCAAGATACTCTATCCTACCTCCTCTCAAAGCACGCACAGGTGCCACCTAGAACACTCCCTCTTGCTAGGTCTTGAAAAATCTTTAGGTTAAGGACAATAAGACAGGTAGGATGTAGCTGGGCCCAAAGCCAGTGTCCCCCAGCATGAAGCAATCAGCTCAGCACTCAGTGGCCAGCCCATCAAAGCTGTGTGATGGCAGAAACCTTCAGGGCCAGCCAGCCGACCAGAGGAAACCGCCTGAAACCCCCAGCCTGGGGGTTGAAAGAGTCAACTCATGATAATTAAGGGCAATTAGCCATGTGTCAGGCTGCTGCAGAACACTGAGTTTTATCCTGACCCTGGAACTTAGGATAAATCTTCTCTGCAGGGTCCCTCGGCTTTGTCTCTTTCTGTTTTGCTGTCTTTCCACTCTTCTTTCTTCATAAGGTCTTCCACCTGGTCATTTCCCCGCCTCTTCATTCTCTCCCCACCCCTAATGCCTCTGTTGTTACTCTGTTCCTTTCCCTTTTCTTTTGATTTCTCATGTTTTTCTCCTAAGAGATGACTTTTAATAGCTCTCTTTTCTGCACGAATACAAATGGGTTCCTGGTCTAACAGTATATATTAAATTAATAAGCAGACACATTTATTTAGTCTGAACTTACAGCACCCCACTCCCTTGGGAGTTTTCTATGTTCTAAGTTGCCATTCATCCTCGCTAAATGGGGCACAGCTTCCAGAAATTGCATTACATCTTTAGCTCTGCTCAGACCTCTGCTCCCAAATCATGCTGCTTCATCTGTGCTCCAGTAGAGCCTTTGGTGAATCCTTCAAGATATCTTTATATCTTTTACTATTTTATAAGATGTTCATTATAGGAAAAAATAGATGAAGAGGAAGGAAGGAAGAGAGGAAGGAAGGAAAGATAGAAAGACGAGGAAGAAAGAAGAAAAAGAGTGAGAAAGATAAAGGAAGGAAATAAGGAACGGAGGAAAGAAAGAAGGAAGAAGGAAGGAAGGATGGAGTAAGGGAGGGATGTAAGGAGGGAGGAAGGAAGAGAGGGAAGAACAGAAGGAAGGAGGAAATAAGAAAGGAAGGAATGGAGGGGAAAGGAAGGAAGTAAAGAGGGAAGGAAGGAAGGAGAATACTTCATGATCTCCTCACTCTGAAATGTCTACTATAAATAGTTTGGTGCGTATCCTCACACACATTTATACATAACTTACATATACATGTATGTGTGCATTATACACATGGCATAAAATCGGATTATACTATTTATAAACTATTTTGAGTTCAAAGGTGCTGTGGAGTAAGGATCTGCCCATGGGAAGGCCATCTGAAGGGACACCCAATGGCTTGGGAAGGGGCAGGAAATGACATTTACTGAGCTCCTGCTATATATCAGGCTCTGTGCTACACTGCTTCCTACTTGTTCCCTCATATAACCCTCACGCCAACCCTGAAAGAATTTTAGAGGTGAGGAAATGAAATCTCAGAAAAATTAAGTGTCTTGCCTAAATTCACAGCAGGTTAGTGGTACAGTTAGGACATGGGCCCCGGAGGCAAATATGAGTACCGACATTCCTTTTAGGCTAGAGAACACACATGCAGAAGCCACAGAAATCTCAAGTCAAGAAAGGTAGTAGGTGTCTTCCTTAATTTTTGTCACCACCCCCCTCTGCCACATATAATGGAATTGGGAAGAATGTAACAATACAATCTGAAACTCATTTAATAGTTTTCTTTAAAGTAAATTTAGCAGACCAACTGTATGAACACAAAAAGGCACTTCTCACGCGCAGCAAATATCAAAGTTCCTAAGCTGGAGACGGTATTTGTAGTTATGTGCTCCGCAGCAACGAAATGCCTGAGATTAGAAATGCCAGCACAGTAGCAAAGGGAAAATTGGCCGTGTAGCTAAGAATCACATTCCTTCTGTACGTTTTCCTTGAAGCTGCAATGGACCCAAAGACGATAGAAGGGCCTGATTCCAATCTGGCAGGGAAGATGTGCCAATTGGTATCAGTCTGTCAAATCTGTCTGATAGAAGCCTGGATAGAGGCGGCTGAGGAGGAGGTGCTGCATGTGCCGGCATGCAGCTGGGGTCACCTCCAGAAACATCTGCTGCTGATGTTCCACAATAGGCATGATGGGGATGAAAGGAGGGCCAGCCCTGGCTCGGTTTTGCATTTCTATGGGGCCAATTTGCATTGTAGATACCAAAGGCTCTCTGGGGCCCTCAGGAACTGTGGCCTTTACAGTCCAATTTGGCTTTCTTGTGCTCAGTTAGGAACAAGCATTGCACTTAGTTTAATGCCTCAACATGAGGCGTATGATGCGTGCAGCACCTGTAATTGTGGGGATGGGCTGCTGCACCAGGGATGTGGGAAGACAGGCTCCATACAGCCAGGAAGACTCGGAAGTGGTGGCTGTCTTCCAGACAGCATGAAAGCCACACCTGTCCATGAGGGCTCATCTGGGCATCTTTAGAAACACATAACATTCTCTCCCCTCAGGAAATGTCCTTCAGAAAAGTGATGCTGATGGTGTGATCTTTACTACAAAGTGAGGCAGAGAGAAACTCCGTTAGGAAGACCAATGAGAAAACATCATTTTAATGTGTAGGTTGATAAGCTTTCATACTGCACAACCTAACCAACCTGCAATACCTATATTCTTTACGGTCAGAGAAAGATACCTTGCTATTTCCTTACCTGCAGAAGGGGTATTTTCCCATCTCTTCTCCCCACTCTGAGAATAAATGAGACTCTACCTAGCTCTTGTTCATGGTATCGCTCCACAGCACAGCATGTTACAAGCACTATGAACATGTCCTGTTTGACACAAAGGATTCTCCCAGCTTTTGGGGTCTGCTGATTCTCTTCTTAGGGATACTTATTTCCAGTATAAAAAAATTCACAATCTAGGTGAAAGGTGTGGTTCCTCACGCTGGGGTTAGAACGAAGAAAAACACACAGCCCCTGTCCACAAGAGGTTTACTGTCTACTATGAAATACACACAGGAAGAAAATGTATACACATTCCACAAAAATCTCAGAGGACAGAAGGAAGACCTTCTTAGGTACTCTGAGGGCTAAAGAATGCTTCCTGGAAGAGATGCCATCTGAACTAATTCCTGAGGGATGAGAAAGAATAGCCAAGGAGAAAAAGGATGGAAAGACTATTACAGGCAAAATTAACAATGTAAGCAAAGACTTTGAGGTGTGAGACAGGTGGTGAGTAAGAGAAACTATAGGCAATTCTGTCTAGAGTGTGGAGTACCGGGGGGAGTGGTGGGAAGTGGGACTTTGAGGTAGGCAGGGATCAGGTTACAGAAAGCTGTATGTGCTATGGCCAGGAGCTTGCACATGAAACGTAATAAGAGTGTGTATTTACATGAGCCTAAACCTACTATCCTCTTTGTGGAGGGTTTAAGGATGCAAGACAGGAGAGGAGGCCGGAGACGAGATAGTAACTATGATGACAATAGTTAGGGGAAGAGCTAGTGAGAAACAACTATATCACTGGTGGATGTGAGGCAGAGAGATAGACAGAGGTAAAGAAAAGGAGATGAAATAAAGGAATTAGGATAGCAAATTGGAAAAAACTTGGTAAGAAATAAGAAGGTCTTGGGTTTCCAGCCACATTATATAGAACAGATTACATGCATGGACACACACACTCTCACATGGCTGAGTTCATCAGTCTATCCAAAATCATTCATTGAGCTTGGTAATATTAAAGGAGGGATACTCATTCAACAAGTATCTACTGCCCATTGCCTCTGTGGCTGGTCTTCATGTAGCTCCACCCAGAGGGGGAGATGGTGTGCATGGTTACATCAGAGGAGCTGAAGGTCACTGAACAAGATCAAGTGGATGAGGCGGACTGTCATCAAAGGTGGAATACGACTGAGGAATGGCTGCTGGTCTGCCACTTCTCCTCCACCTGAGGTTTCTTTTGTCTAAGTGAGCAGCCTCCCTATGGTGGAATGCAACTGGCAAGATCAATATTAAAATAAAAGGTGGGGAGGGCAGGAGAGGAAGAAAACAGCAACTCAAGTCCATAGAGGTAGGGAAGATTGATCAATGGCCTCAGGAACAATCCATACTAATTATGGTGATAAAAAGCTGTCAGTCAATACTCTGGATATTAAATTTAGTGGATTGGAGACAACAGGTCTGCACTCATTTCCTCCCACCATTTTATTTATTGAAACACTCAGATACAAATGAGCATTCAGTGTTAAAATTACATTATTGTTTCACCTGCTTTGAACTGCAAATGCTTTGATAACTGGATTGAAAAAGCTGTCAAATTTCCCTCTGTAATTTCTATGCAGACGTCTTCCTTCACCATCTGATGAAATTTCATTTTGTAAAATCTGACAGTGATACTGTTCATTAAATCACAGCTGATAGCCCACCTCACATATCTAAGCACAGCTCAGTGTCTGTCTATGTATGTGAGGGGGCGGGGGATTGGTTGTGAACGTTCAGAGAAAAGAAAGGAGGGGATTCCCTCAGCAAGAAGAGAATGAAGCTATTCCAATGCAGCAACGGTCAAGTACAGATTTCTGTAGGAAGTCGTGCTTCTGTGAATGCAGCCATTCAAGTAGGTTTGTGCCCACGTGCCCCGGGGCCACGGGAAATGATGCAATGGAATAAGAACTTAAGAGAGAATGCTTGCCCCTCCCACGCCCCAGTTCTATATATTGTAGTTAAAATTGTCACAGAAGCATGTGCTAGTGGGTGAAACTCAAAGGGGTCTTGCATAATATGAAGGAAACTTGCTATACTGTTGGGCCCAACTCATTCCCCCGGATTCGACTGCGTGCAGGTATCACTGTGAGTGCAGCCAACCATCTTCCCAATCAATCCTCAGTCTGGGAAAACAAGACCAAGTGCATATTTTATCAATGATGCCGATCAATACTGTAGGAAGGTACTAAATAAAGTGTTATGGTCCTAAGATGGCTTCAAAGAATGACAGAAATGAGGCAAAGGGGTGTGGTGATCAACCAGGAGGCTTTCATTTCATATTAAAACTCCTTTCAGTACATTAAATATATGCAAACATAGGAAAAGAAATTAAGAGCTGCCTGTTGTGGTGTCCCAAGTATTTTTTTTTTTAATTTGAGTTACAGTCTTCATGATACTGCCATTTTATTTACCATTTCAGTCCAGGGTTCAGAAGGAGTGGCTCAAGTGGAGGTGAGTCCAAACTGAACTAGTTGGTGCAATGTGGGTGGACAGCAGAAGAGAGAGGGAGTGGTGGCAACCGGCACACAGTCTTATGGAGCCACGGCAAGACCAGGTGGTTAGAATCAAACACCCCTGCTGCTTCAGTACAGGGGCACAGAGCCGTGTCCTGAGCACCAGTTGTTGTTACTGACACTTCGTATATGAGAAAGCATCTGTCTCCCCAAAGGGCACTTCATGGTGTGCTCAGCCCACATTATACTGAAAGGAACAAGGTCCTGCTTCTTAGAGCTGCCCTTCAGTGACAGGCTTTACTAGATGGCAGCACAGAGCTCCTGGGACGTCGGTGGACCTGCGTTTAAGAACAAGATCTACCACTGATGATCCCCCCGGGACAAGTCACTTCCTCTCTTGGGCCCTCAATCCTTTTAAAAAATTTAGGAATTGGACTCGATCACTGTTTTTCAGTCTTCATGTTGTGAATCTGTAGTGGGTCATGAAATCAACTGGATGATTTTTAATCATCAATTTTAAAAATGAAATAAATAGGATAGAATAGAAAATATCAGAACATATTAAGCATCAGAAGAATAAGTTGTATGTCATGAAAGAACAGATATGTGAAGGTCTCTGGATTATAAGAACTCTAAGATCCCTTCCAAGTGGTCCAACATATGGTTTGATTATTCTGACTCTCAGCAACCCGCCCCCCACCAGCCTGGAGCCAAGGATCCACCCCTCAGGAGAGAGAGCTACGCTCGGTGTCCTGGTCAGCAGAGCTCTTCCCTTTTTCTCTTTCATTTACAATTTGATTTTACAATGTTGCTACAAGTTCAGTTTCGATAACCCTGAGTTAATTAAGATAAGAAGATGTCTAAAAGGCAGGTTGTTACATGGAGATAAGCAGCAGCTTCTATAGGCAGTATACAGCTGGTGCTCCTGACCAGCTTCTGGGGATTCGTTGCTTTTATAAGGAAGATAAAACTACGATTCCTGACTAAACATAACCAGGAAGTCCACGTGAATATTCAGCAGATCCCCTGAACACTGATCTGGCTGTTATCAAAGGAGTCCAGGTTGTAGGAGAGCAGGGCTGCCATGCATGAGTTGCACAGGTTGTTCACTCCACAAAGGAGCCTGAACAAGAGCCCACAGGGAACTAAAATCCAGGTATGAGCCCTGGATCGGGGTTGCATCCCCTGATCTAATTCACGCAAAGATGCTGCAGGTTTACACAGCCTTACACTTGTCGGGCTATGTTTACCCATGAGGGCACGTTTTCTACTTCTTAAAAGGTGCCCTCTGCCGGCTCGGTGGAGTAGATGTTAAGTTTGCATGCTTGGCTTCTGGTGGCCTGGGGTTCGTGGATTTGGATCTGGGGAGTGGACGGATGCACCGCTTGTTAAGCCATGATGTGGCGGCGTCCCCATATAAAGTAGAGGAAGATGGGCACAGATGTTAGCCCAGGGCCAATTTTCCTCAGGAAAAAGGAGGATTGGCAATGGATGTTAGCTCAGGGCTAATCTTCCTCAGAAAAAAAACAAAAAAGGTGACCTCTTGGCTAGCAGCCAGCCCTGGCTGGAATTGAAATTGAAGATTGAAAAGCCAAAGCAATAGCATTAGAGTCAGAAAAAGGCCACCTTCTGGGAGCAACTGAGGTGTGTGGTCTGGAGTGAAAGTCTCAGTAATTCTAGCATCTGGGTAAGTAACAACTGCAGCCCGTGGAGAGAGGTTCTAACAGTCCGTTTCACAATGCACACAGGTGGCCTCTGTAGAGGAAAGGCACAGACGCTGGAAGTTTCAGACTGGGTGACTTAATGGAGATGGCGGTAATGCCAAAGAATCTTTATATAAAAGAGTCTCTGTAGGAGTCTTTAAAATAGTGGGCGACCTTTTTGCATTTAAGACATTATTAGATTTATTATAAATGAGTCACAATTGGGGGGGTAGAGACTAATTGCATAAAGTACAGCATGTTCTTTCATACACAATGTTACTTTGTTTTGGCTTTGATTTGTATGAAGTGAACATTATCATTTTTAATTTTTGGTAAACTACCTACATTACTACTGATGTTTTCACAGTTACTAAATTTAACTCAGTCAACACCTCATAATTAAAGAATATCCTAGCTGTTTTAATTTTCTGAATCATGACACATTTCTTTCTAGTAGGCCTGGTGGAAATTAATAATAACAAATATCATAACAAAATATTTGCCGCACATCTTTATTTGCATTAGTTGGACAAAGGCAGACTTAGAGGGAAAATTGCAGGCTGTCACCAAGTCTACGCAGCAGTGTAAGGTTTGACTCAACTGCACAATGTCTGTACAGTTACCAGTCTACCATTTGCCTAGGAGGAAGAACTCAAAAAATGTCCGTTCCCTTTCCCTCTCTCCCTTTTATGGGGAATGGTCCTCTTCACAATCACCCAAGTGAAATATTTAAGACTAATTTTAAAGAGAAAAACCTATATTACCCAGGAGCTCATTCTTCCCACAGGTGCTTATGAAGCCCCTACTCCCTTCAGGACTCTGGTCATAGACAATCTCAAACAGAAAATCTTCCCAGACTGGCCTGATCTGGGAGCCACGTGAGTGTTACTCACCATGATGTCGCAATCGTATGTCAAGATAATAGGAATTACAACTGAAGCATAAAAGAAACGCATAGACTTATTTTTAAGTACTAGAAGAGATGAAGTCATTTCTCTAAGGGCCTAACTCAGAATGGAACAAGTAACATTACTGATAATTTAGTATCCCAAACCATTGTCACCCAGGCATATCCTGGTCACTAGTGCACAGGACAGCTGTGTTGGCAGCAGCCTGGCTGACATGGAGCCAATGACCAAGGGAGGATGACTCAGGATCCTCTGACTCCAGGGCCACTCAGACAGGTCACTCCATAAAAGATCATGTTTCCACACTGTGTGTCATCAGTAGGAGGGGCCATTAGCAATGACGCAGCCAGCACGCATACAACAGGCACATGCTCTCTCCGGAGGGTTGAGCCCTTTCTAAATCTGCACAAGTTATGGGTATATCTGCCTTAAGCAGCCCTTTCCAACCTAAGTTCTAAACAATTCCATTTATGGGTTTGGGGGCCTTGCAGATCCACCTGGAGATAAAATTCAAACCAGGTGCTGAAGCTTTACATCACCCAACACAAATTTACTGAGGGTGGGGGTGTTGGTAACCCTCAGTCACAACTGTATTAAGGGAAGCAACTATTTATATAGTGCCTACTGTGTGCCAGACAGTAACATGCCCAAGGTCACATGACTCATAAGAGGCAGGGCCTGATCTATCGGACTCTAAAATCTTTTCTCTTTTCCATTGTGCCATTTGCTCTCTGATTCTGGTGGTGAGTAGTGGGTTTACTCAGTAATACGGAGATCCAGTCATTAATGAACTGAACTAGTGACTGAGATTGGATAAACTGGCACATTCCAGCCCACATGGAAGCACCAGAGAATATCCTCCAAGACCTGACCACTGTGTACTCCCCAGAGCCTTGGATCCTGTTTCTGATGCCCCCTCCTCCCAGACCTTCCACATCGTACTCTTTTACACCCTCTTGCTCTCATGGTAAGCTGGGCTCTCCAAAAACTGCATGATGATTTATGGCATGGGAAACGCCGACTCCCCTCCTGGCAGCACTAGAACAAGGCAGGCAGGGAGATGAAGAGTGAGGAGACAGTGGGGAAAGAAATTGGAGCTTCTTCTGGCCAAGCAGAGCCTGATTGCTCCTTGATGGGTCAGTAATTAATTGCTCCGGAGTGTTGGATCTGAGACTGCAGAATTGTGCCTTGTGAATAGACCCTGGGGGGCGGGGGAGTTACATTGCTTGTAAGGTCATTAAGAGAATATTATAAGTAATACTCCATGACTCCCTCATTAAATACTAAGTGAGTCATTCAATCTTGGGGTTCTATTTCTATTCCCCTTTCTAAATGCAACTTTAATGATTTAAAATCCCTTCAACCCAATTACAGCCCTGTATTCTGATTAGGAACTCTCACCCATTGTGAGCGGGAACCATTATCCAGCAGCCTATAGCAAAATTAGCACCTAGAGAGGTTGCACTAGGAAATAAATCTTTTCTTGACATTTCAAGACCGATTCCCGGCCAATTACAACACACTCTGTTACTCTGGTAATGTGTCACTGAGTTGCTCCTTGCAATCAAAGGCCACTGGTCAGAAAGAAAAAAAAAATCATTCAGAAAAAAAAAATAGCCTAAAAGATATGGGGACAAGTCATAGGCAGTTGTAATGAAGCAGAAGTGGGCTGTGAGATAGAATCTGCCACTCAGGCTTGACTGCACTTTGTCAGAAAGGAGGGATGGCAAACTCGGGGGCTGACAAAGCAATAGTGGGTTGGTTAGGAAATGACATCCCACTTTCTCCCACTGGACAACTAGTTAAGGTAATAATAAGTGCTGTTACTAGTAAACTCAAAAATTTCAGTGGCTAACACAAAAGAAGAGTCTTTTTGGCTCCGTGTGGGTGTTCCTGGTCATCAGATGGCTGGGTTGCTGGGGCTCTGCTCTCAGCAGTCTTTAAGTGGCCCAGGCTCATGAGATTTCTTCTGTTTTTAACATGAGTTTCTAATACTGTATTGCTTTGCTTGTTGATAAATAGCTGGTGGAAGGTCTTCAAGTGGCACATGCAACCACATGAGTGAGAACCAGACATATGGCCACACCCAGGTGCAAGGATGGCTGGGAAACGAAGTCCTTCGCTTATCAGACACAAGCGCACACCACTGAAGAGGGAACATCAGTTGAAGGGGATGGGTTACTATCGTGGGCATGGATGCCCTCTTTGGTTCTTGTCTTTTGTGTTCTCTACTCAAATGCCAATCGAAATGAATCGCTCCCAGTTCAGGAATTTCAAGTCTGTTTAACTGCCTAGATCCTAGTGCCTCCTGATCATCATGGCCACAACGATACTCAGAAGGTAGCCAGAACCGTCCCTCCAGAGCCACAGGGGAGACAGTGGCTGGAAGCCCTCCTTGGGACAGGTTTTTGTGACCCTCTCTTGGTGTCTCAAAATGTTAGCACTCTGCATGACCCTTCTGAGAAGGGGCCCTGGGCTGGCTTTTCTTCCAACCCCCAAATTAGGTAAAGAATCAGAAAGGCAGAGAGAAGCAAAAGTGGAGGAGCTCAAGGACTCAGGCCTGCTAGGCAGCTGCCTTTAACGTGCCCCATTAAAACCAAACGGGAGGCACACTGAGTGATCCTGCTCCAATGAAAACGAGAAGGGAACACTGCCGAGCCGGTGATTCCATTTTTGAGTTATATCTTCTTCTCTGACACTCTTCTGGCTCATGTTCTGAACGTCTCCATCTCTGCCTTCCCTCCCCCTGCTATTAATCTGATGGAGCTGTCATGACAAAGGCTCCCTAATTGCTAAAAGCTGATGGTTGTCTCCTTGTTGAGCCCGATTGTAACAAATGCCGTGAATAAATATCACAATTTCCCCTGACCCAGCAGTGTGCTGGAGAGCAAAGTGAGTGCAGTGCACGCATACACACACACACACACACACACACACACACACACGTGTGCGCACACACACACACACACACACACTCAGTCTTCTTAAGCATATGGGGGCCGTCTCATCACTCTAACCTCCCTGACTTTTTTGTTCTCTCACTCTGGTTGTTTCCATGGGAACGACAAAATAATAATCATCATCATAATAAAAGAGGAGGAAAAGCCTGCTGCTCTTCTGCTGAAAAGGACCTCTATTTACCAACACGTGGAATCCAGTGTCCTCGATGGACTGCTAAATTCTAACCAAATAATTCAGCTCTTCCTAACTCAGCCTCATCCCTCAGATATATGGCACTCTAAGTTGCTTTGGGGGACCTCCCAAAGAGAAGGACTAATATCTTTAAGGGTTGAGACTCTGACAGGGAGAATGAGGTAGAGAGACACTAGAGTAGCCAGGGATTAGAAGCCCTGCCCCCACTGAGAATAGCTAGTGCCTGCTGTGGGATATCAGAAAGTCTGTCATACTCACGCACGCTTCCTGAGCCCGCAGAGAGAGCATGGTGCACCAGGAAGAGCACAACATGTGGAACCACAGACCAGGCTTGCCAACTTTTTCTTCCGTCTTTCTACCCAGGGAGCCAAAGAGGCAACACATACCTTTTTGATAATCTACCATAATCCAGGAGTAGTGCTAGTTACTGGCAGAAAACAATTGTGAAATGCTCACTGTCACAGCCCTCATGGAACATACCATCCTACTGGAGACACAGACAAGTAAACAAGCAATACATAGTGTGCCTGGTGCCTAGCACAATGCCTTGTACAACAGAGGCAGTCAACACATATTTGTTGACTTAAAGAAGCTGCTATTGTGGAAGTTCAGGGTGTAACGCAACCTCTAAAAAGAGAGAAATGTGTGTGTGTGTTAAAGAAAGGTTCTCTGGAGTAGTTGATGCCTAAGATGCAGCATGAAGACACATAGGAGGATAGCCAGGTGACGTGTGTTTTGGAGCAAGGAAGGCTTAGAAGAATGCCTGGTCTAATGTCTGTTGGATGGCTGGATAGACAAATGGAAGAATAAATTTGTAAACCAGTCTCTGCTTCCAAATCTTGTGCTCTTTCTAGTGCACCATGCTCTTTGTGGGCTCAGTAAGTAAGTGTTACTACGACAGACCTCTGACCAGTGTCCCAGGGAGAAGGAAGAGCATGCACAAAGGTCTACAGGCAGGAGAGAGCCTGGAAGGAAGCTGGAATCAGCTCAGTGTTGGCAGAGAATAGGATTAGGTTGTGAGGAATATGTTGGAAGGGACAGGGTGGGTACAGATATGAAAGTAGAAATGAGAGATGTGAAGAGGTCAGATGGTGAAAGACTTGGGGCACCCTAAACCTATTTAAGGAGGTGTGACTTAATCCTGAACATAAGGGGAAAAACAATGAAAACTTCTAAACAGTGAAAACACAGAATCAGATTTCCATTTCAAAGACTCTCTCTGGCTGTATCACGGAGGAATTGGATCAGGGCCAGCCTGAGGTGGGAAAGCCAGTTAGGCATGGCTACAGTAATCCCAGTGAAAGAATAAGAAAGCTTGAATTAGCTAAGTGGTGGTAGAAATGGAGAAAAGGTGTCAGCTTTGAGGGAGATTTGGAAAATAAAGACAGAGGAGTTGGAATGATAGCAAGGTTTCTGGCGTCATCTTCTGGATAGAGGGATCACTGTATGAGAAGTGAGTTTGGGAGAAAGACAGTGGAATCAATTTAGACCTGCCGAGTTTGAGGTGTTTGTGCGTCTCTACATGGAAATGTCCAGAGGACAGTGATTGGGGGTCATGGGAGAGACCAGGCTGGAGCTATTGATTATGGAGTCATCAGCATATATGTGGCACTGGAACCTAGAAGAAAGGATACACTCACCAAAGACCCTCAGACAGACACCAACATTTCCATGATTTTCACAGGAATTAGAGCCACAAAGAACAGTTTCAGTGGCATGGTGGGGGCAGAGATCAGTATAGTGAGGACTAAATGTGAGCTGAAGAAGTAGAGATACCAATTGTAAACAATGCCTAGGAAGAGACAGAACATAAGTTGGACATGGAATCAAGAAAAGGATTTAATTTAAAAATGAAATAGATTTGATCATGTTTAATTGCTGAAGACACAATAGATAGTAAGAGATTGAGTATAGGAAAGAGAAGGAAAATTATAAAACAAGATAGCCAAGAAGATGGGAGGAGAAGAGGTCCCTAGCATCACTGGCAGATTTAGCTTTGGGTGGGAGGGGAGCACCTTTTCCTTTGTAAGAGGACAGAAGATGAAAAAAAGGGGGAACTCAGCTTCAGTAGTAGGAGGGTATGAAAGCTCTTATGTGATGGCATATATGTAGTTTTTCTTCATTCACTAATTTACTCATTCATCTATTTTTTTCAGCAAATATTTATTGGGCACCTATTAAATGTGTACTCACTGGGGATACAACATATGTTATCTGACCTCTTGAAACTTACAGATGATAGTAGAGTTAAACAAGTAATGAACAGGTGGCATCTATTATAATTGAGAGGATTAGGAAACTATGAAAAGATATAGGTATCAGGAAGAACCTCCACGAAAAAAATGATGTTTAAGCTTAGTCTCAAAAGGAATTGTCCAAAGGAGGAAAGGCCAAGTGCAAAGTAAAATAATCCTCTGGGAATAAGAGAGAAAGGTGGGATTATAAGGGTTAAGCACTATGAAGAAGACTGAACATGGGAGAGATGTCAAAACAGGGAAACACAGAATTGCCAGGTTTTTTGTGGGTCTAGGTGAGGTTAGACATCAAGAATTTACGGAGACACCACTGTAAAGAACTTTATGATTTTTCTCCAGCAGCACCAGTGTAAACTCTTAAGATGTAATTTTTTCTGGATTTGAGTTTTGCAAGAGAATATGATACAAGGACAGTGGGACTGAAGATATTGACAACAGTGGATGAAGCCATGGACGTCTACATCTAGGCTGGAGGGGAAAGGAAGTGAAGAAAGGATGAAGCTAAGAGACGAGGGAAAATAGAGTGTTCAAAGAGCCTTAGGCTTCAGTGAGGTCAGAGAACAGAAATAACTGAATGGGCAGGCTGAGAAAGGGCAGGAGGTTGTGATCATAGCACAGGATATCTGACCTAGTGATTGAGGAGCTGGAGAAGCTGGGCATGATCACAAAGTTCAGAGGAGAAGCATAGGATGGAAAGCTAAAATTGAAGGGAAGTTCACTAGGGATGAGAGGGTCAAAATACTAAAAGGACGGAGTGTGTGATGAGTCACACCAAACACGGCATGATGCAGTTCTGAGCAGAAGGAAGACTGCAACCCTTAGGAGGAAGTTTCTTGTGCCTCAGCTTTCGTACCGGCACAATACTCTCTTTGCCACAGGAAAGCCGTGAAGGACAAAGGAGACAACGCGTGAGCATGAGAGGGCTATTTGCAAATGGTTGATTGCTATGTGGATCCAGATGATTTTATTACATATCACATTGTTTAAATGCTCACCTTATTCTGGAGTCAGAATGCCTGGTTCATTTATTAACTCCCTGCCCTCGGGCAATTTACTCAATCGCTCAGTACCTCATTTTCTTTGTCTGTGGGCAGGGATGACAATATTACCTACCCTCAGAGGATTGAGGGTTGTAAGGATGACATGAAACCATATATATATGTATATATGGAGGATTTGGGAGAGTGTTAGCACACGGTAAGGTCTCTAGAAAGTAAAAATGACACAGGTGCTTTTCACCTTCTGTGTGCCAGTCGTTGGGTTATTTCATACACTATTTTGATGGTTAATTTGGATGTGATTTCAGACAAGTGTTAGTAGATTTAAAGAGCTACTTTGGCTTTCAAAAGGGATAGTGTCCATCCTGTTGGGAGCTGAAAGAAGGTCTTACTAGAAAGATGCCAATGTACATCACTATTGGCAACAGCAGTTATGTAGCTTTTAGTTATTGGGAAATTAAACGAGAATGAAATGTTGTTGGCTTATCGTTTCTGTGTTGTATATATATGCGTGTGTGTGTGTGCATGCATGTTTGGTTTCCATGTACAAGATAATTTCCCAATGATCCATCCTTATTCCCAAATCTCACCACTTCCTGTACTAACTTAAATCCTATCCAGCTCAAAAGCTCAGATCCTGTCCTGCCTTCTGGACTAGTGCGGCCTATAGTGTGCTCTTCTTCATTTGAGTGTCCACAAATGTACAGCTTATACCAAATTCTTTAGCACTGCTTGCATATTCTTATATACTTATCATATCACTTCCTATACATAAATTGTGTCCCCCCACCGCATTAAATAAGTGTCAAGACTGGGTATAGGACAGGGGACCTTGTCTTAAAATTTCATATTTTTTCTCTATCTAGCACTGGGCTGGGTACATATCAGAAATGCAGGTGCTGTTGCTTAATCAATTCTCCTCATTCCCGCTTGTCATAAGCTACCCAACAATTAGAGCTCTCTGCAACCTCTCAGGAAAACATTATATGAAACAAGTACATTTCACAGTTTTCTGAGATTAAAATCCAAACCAAAGACTGTGAGCAAGAGAAAAAATTTCCACGGAGATGCATTTGAAAAGCTCTCAGGTTAAGTAAGGACCTGTAGGGACTGCCAGCTCAGAGGTGGAATAGGTCAGAGAAGCATAAAGGGCTTACTAGAGCCCATGAGAATATAAAAATGAAATGCAGGTAAAAGGTAAGTGGACAGATGGCTAGAATCACCAGCAGGACTGACGGTCAGCCCTGGGCCTCGCCATTTTAGCAGAGTGCTCAGCTGTGGGGAGTGCTCCCAGAAGTTGTCCATTGGCCTGGAGGAGGAGAGCTGCCTTTGTGAAGCAAAGCTGTCTACCCTTGGCTGCTGGGGACTTCATGCAATTGTTCAAACCCGATGATGATCTTTTAGGCATGGGATTTTAGTGCCAAGATAAGGTAGATGAGCCCTGCCTGTTCTTTGAAAAGCAGTCCAGCTGAGTGGGCCATGTGGGCACAGCTGGTGGACGCTGGCTGCAGTCACTGCACATTTAGTCACTTGGCAAAATAAAAGATGTCCTACACAGGCTGTAAGCTCACTCTCAGTTGCTTACCCAACGGGAGGGCCAAGGGTAAGGGATTTTTTTCAGCATGATTTTATGATCAAACTTACCTGAGCTTCACAATGACTCTTAAGGATGAGGCTTTGAAGGTTTGAGATCTGGGGACTATGAATTTAGTTAATATATGAACAGGAATTCATGAAACTCTTCCTGTTTGACCATATCCCCACTTAACATCTAAATACTCAGTACAATATGCATTTTTCCCATTAAGTCCTTATTCATTTTTGTCAATCCAACAGGGTCCATAAGAAAGCACCTATTTTGAAACAAAAAATCAACTGCAGATATACAAAAGATGGAGCACTGCTTTAAAAACAATTCACATGAAAAAAGGAAAATCTTATATTATTGACATTGATTCTAGATGAATGAAAAGGGATAATGTGACTTCGTCAAGCTAAGGGATTATAAAACCATATTAACAGGAGTATAAAATACAACATAAAAGTGAGCAGGTTTCATCGTGCTTCACACCGGTCAGACCTCATCTAACACTTTGTGCTCATTCTAGTGTGTCTGGACAGTGCAGCCAGGGGAAGATGGAGGTCAGAAAGCAGGTCCCAACCAGGAACTGTGGGTCAGACGTGGGTTATTAATCCTGGAAAAGAGAAGTCTGGGGGCATATCCTAATTGTCTTCAAGTACATGAAGGCCTGCTATGTAGAGGAGGAGTTAACCTAACTCTATTTTAGAACTAATGGGTGTAATTTGTAAGATAGGAGATTTTGACACATAAACAGAGACAAAAACCAAAAAGACAGACAACTTTCTAACAACAGTAGCTAACAACGGAAATGGCTGCCCCATGAGATAGTGGAGTAACGACAGCATCATGAGCAGCAGCATCAACAATCACAGCAGGAACGGGAGCAAATGGAAGCACAATTTGGGGAGCATTAAAGAACTTTCCTAATGTACTAGAGTTTATAAATGCTGCTGCTGGGATTCAAACACAGTCAGCTGATTCTGAATCCTAAACTCGTATCTACTAAATTTTACTAGCCCCACAGCTACCTCATAGACTTGTGCTGAGAATTAAGAGAGATTATGCATATAAAACATGAGAAAAGCAGCTGGCAATATAGGTGGTATGCCCGAGTATTAGCTATTGCTGTTATTGATTTCATTATTATGTGTCACAGATGTCATTTAGTGGAAGGATGGGCTATATGACTTTGAAGGTCCAATTTTAAGGTTTCCTAGTTCTCTAGCAGAAGCGCATGCCCTCTGAGCTGTATCGCCTCTCTCCTCTGGGCTCTCCCCAAGCATCACTCCCTGTGCTAAGTGTGCCCATGATGCTCTTGGTCCTACTACCATGCAAGGGTCAAGTGTGTGTCTCTTCAAAGTCAGCTCAGATACCCTGGAGGTTCTGCACTTAATCCAAAGTTGGACTTCTCTTTATTCAAATCCCATTCAGAATTGGCACAATTCCATTTGCTGATTCAAAAGGGGGAAAGAGGTTTTGAAAAGGCTTATAACAAAGGCTTATAAGCCTTACAGATCAAACAGCTCTTAAAGAACAACATTTTGATGAGTTAAGTGCAAAAGAACCAGAAACATACGGATTAAATTCCCCTTGAAATTTGAATGCATTTAAAAATTAAAGGGAATAGCACTTGGCAGAACGCATTGGGGTCCTTTGCTGAATCTAAAACATTTAGGAAAACAGCTCAAGACATCGTGCCCAAATGAGGCAGCTCCCAGTTTCTATCTGGCTTACTTTAAGTGCTGCTTTTTTTCCCATGTCTCTTAGGAGACTATTTCAGATCCCCAATTCCCTCCGTTTCTTCTCCCTTGACGGCTAATTGCTAATTAGCAAGATATTTGTGTGCTGGAAGAAGCAGTTCCTTTTCGAAATGGCCAGAGCTTACTGCTTGGGTCACCCAGCGCCACTCAGCCGGGTACCCTGGTGGTGAGCACATTGCAGCAGCAGCCAGAGAAGCTCAGAGGGAGGCTCAGCTCCGCTCTTGGTGACATGTGAACCCACCGCCATGATTTGCTGGGGGAAAGGCCCTGCATGAATAAGTGCCAGCTCCCTCAGCCTGAGCCAGCCTTACCAGGCCAGGCGGCCCTCATTTGGAATTCTTGGGAGAGAAAGCCTCTGCAGGCAGGGCTACACACAGAGATTAAACTAGATATATCAGGAGACAATAAACTGTTAGACCTGATGTGTCTATTTGGCCTGCCAGGGTGGTCCAGTGTGGTGGTCTACAAAGTATACACATCATTTGAAACAGGTGGTGATCACCTCCCAAGGGGGAAAAAATATGAGTTCTTCTATTTCTATTTACTTCTTTAGCACATCCTTTTTACCTTTAGTTTTTTGTGAATGTTTGAGCATTTGCTCCATATATATAAGTATA
Organism: Tapirus indicus; assembly: GCA_031878705.1. Classification (NCBI taxonomy): domain Eukaryota; kingdom Metazoa; phylum Chordata; class Mammalia; order Perissodactyla; family Tapiridae; genus Tapirus; species Tapirus indicus. The sequence goes on along the minus strand of CM062924.1, from coordinate 80,965,729 downwards.
ATGGTACAGAAGTTTAACTTGTTAATAAATATGTATATATATCCATTGTGGGTGAGACTTTTTTAAAAATTGTTGTTCTTTGTTTTATTTTGTATGGTTGTTTTTCTGTCGGTGGAAGTCAGTAATCAAAAAATTTAGAGATCACCGTCTGGTAAACAGAGCTTTGGCTTTGGGTCAGGCAGGTCTGAACTTGAGTTCTGCTTCTGCCACTTACCAGCCAGCTGACCTTGAGGAAGATACTTAGATTTTCTGAGTATCCATTTCCTCCTCTGTAACATGACAATTTTACTACCTTTGAAGGTGGTGGTAGTTTATTGTGGGGTTTGGGAAACAGTTAATCCAATGTGCCTGTCTTATAAGGACTCAGCAAAGGTTAGCTGCTGTTGTGTTTTCTTCTTGCTCTTTCCATTCTGTAGGCAAGAAATTTCTAAGAACTCTGGACTTCTACTGAAATCTTCTTCCAGTAAGCAGAAACAGAGTATACATTTCAGATGGTCATTTTGAATCAGAAAGAAGATTGAACATGATAAGGCTTAATTATCTAAGTCTGTCACTCATCACCCTTATCAATAGATGTTCATAAAGCTTCTGATAGGCAAGAACAACTTCTAAGTTATTTCACACTCTTTTTCTGAGGATCTGACCAGCTCACCCAGTTTTTCATGTGTTACTAAGAAGTCCATAGGACTGGCTGCTGACAAAGACAGACATTCTAGGAGGGGTAAAGAATGGATGTCGAACCCTGGCTTCTCATGTCAGCTGACTATGAAGACAGCAACTTCAACTTGCCAATGACTTAGAGAAACCCCCTCTTCAGTGGATATGAAAGGCAAAGAATTGTAGTCCACCGAGTCTCTTTAAAGAATCTCTGTTATGCTTTGGAACAAAACTCCTAAGCAAATATGAGTGAAAGTAAAGATATGGGTGATAGGAATAATACCAAAAACAATATTGATACTAAGGTGGAATGACATGTAATGGGCTCTGTCAGTTCACAAAAGACCCTTCACAAATCTTATCTAATCTTCAATGTAACCCAAGAGAGGGATATTGCTATTAATTAATTTATAAATGAGAAAACTGAGGCTGAGGCAGATAATGCAAGAATCCTTAGAAAATGTTGGTATGGGTCTCGAAAACGTGGGTTCATACTCAAAACCTTATAATTCCTCACTAAAAAATTATGTTCTCCCCAAGTGAAAGTTATTCCTTATCAAATCACCTTTTTTCCCACATAGAACTTATTGCCAACTAAATTATTTTAGCTTATTCACTTATTAGCTTTTTTGTTTCCCCACTCTCCCTGCGAATGTTAGCTCCAGAAGAGCAGGAATGTTGAGGAGCTTGCCACCATGGAGTTGAACAATGTTTTCTACATAGTTGGCCTTCAACGAATCCTGGTGGTGATTACAGTTTCTTTCTCCAACCTGGGACCACAACGATGGTTAGCAATACAGTCTGTGGTCCAAATCCCACCCATCCGCTGTTTTAGCAAATGCAGGTTTATTGGAACACAGCCATGCCTATTTGATTGCATACTATCCACAGCTGCTTCTGTGCTTCCATGGCTGAACTGAGAAGCTGTAGTAGGGACACTATGAAACACAAAGCCTAAAATATTTACTATTTGACCCTTTACAGAAAAAGGCTGTTGGCCCTTAGTTCACAAGAATTAAGTAAAAGTTATAGATAAAGAAAAGAAATATTTAGCAAGTAGGACTGTTGTTAAAAACGGGTTGCAGTTGTAGGACCACTGTTTCAACAGCACATACTAATTAAGTTGGATTAATGCAGCTGTTTAGCATGAAATGTATGGGGTAATCAATACTATTGTGTCTGTTTAAAAAATAAATGATGAAAGCATTACATACCCACCAACTTAGCTCAGGTAAATTTCAGCAAGATAAAGGTCACCTATTGCATAAGAAGAATTAGATTTTCACCCAATTCTCAATCATTCTGAGACAGATAATAAGATCTTTGCTGAACTTTCTTTTCTCTCCTGATTTTTGCTTTTTGGCTGCTTTGCTTTTTCTTCAAATTTCCAGGGGGAGGGTGGGGGACGGAAAAAGTCATCCTTTAATCTAAGCACTTATAAACCTCTCTGGAAAAAGGCTATGTGCTAAAAAAAAAACTTCAGAGATAATGAATAAACACTTATTTTTAGATTTCTGTGCAGATTGCAATTATCTATACTCACCAAGCTAATAATAGCTCGGAAAATCCACAGCTTTTTGGAAATGACAGGGGCTTTGTTTGAACCCGACATCATCAGAAATCCTCTTCTAACTTAGATGTACACATGTATAAAACAACCAATAAAAGACAAAATCCTTCACTATCTTAAGAAATGAAATATCAAACTGGGAATTCCATGGGAAGGAGATTCTAGAGCAAATGTATGTGGGACTTTTCCTATTGGGCCACCAAAAATACTGTTTTACCTCAGTTTTAAAAAATATGTTTTCACATTTTAAAGTTTCTGAATTAGAAATTTATCTTATAATCTGTATGTGCATGTAACCAGGTACCCATCTTCCTTCTTTTTCCAACCCTAAAAAGCTGATACTAAATCAACAAACACCTTACAGTTGATCGCGCCTTCAGATCAACAAAATATATTTTTCTGGGAAACCAAAAGAGAGTGGGGGAAGTCTATTTTTCATGAAATATCTTCTCTGAAATTAATCCTGGCTGCTCGTATAACAGGTCGAAGATGTCAAGCTCCATATTTCTTCACAAGCCCTAACTTCCAAGGCAGGTTTCTCCACCTACCTGTCTGGTGAGTCCCCACAAGGACAGTGATGGCACCCTGAGAAACAGACACAGAGAAATCCCTGGCAAACAAGGCCTGTTGCTCCCACGGCCAAATGGTCTCTAAGCCAGTCGTGGTTTCATTCCCATGTGCCCTTGCTTCAAGAAGCCTACCAAGTTCATGCTAAAACAAAAAGGCCCTGAGACTGGGCATTGCTTTCCAAACAACCCATTATCCAGTGGCCTATTGCAAAATTAGTTGAGGGAGAATCTGTACTGAGAGATAAATCTTCCTGTGACATTTCAAGACTCATCCCCAGCCAATTAGAACTGCCACTGTGACAGCGGCCTGATAGTACACATTCAAATCAGGTTGAGCCCCCAAAAGTCCCTGAAGAAACCCCTTAGCATTCCCTCAGTGTCCCCTGCATCTGTGACTTGATGTGGAGAGCAGGTGTGCATGTCTGTTGTTGGTCTGTCAAACTTAAAACAGGTTTGTGGTCAGAGAGGAGAGCTGACCGAAGAGACGAAGAATGGAATCCTGAGACTGCTGACAGTTAGAAGCTTTTTACAGGAGGAATGGCTCCTCGGCCACAGCACTTAGTTTGGCCTCTGAATGCAACTTTGGGCCACACGGGAGCCTGGACTACTGGACAGACGACTTAATGGTACTTTATTTCCAAACTGAATTGACCTTAATGGTTAGCCTGGTGAATTTCATCCTGGGGTTCTGGCCGGCAGCTTTTAAGGATTGCTCCAGGTCAGGGCATTTTGAATGTCTTCCCATGTTATTTAAGTAGCCCTATATTCCTCAAGTACCCTTCTGGAAAGCAGGGGAAGCCATTTCTCCTTTTTACAATATTCATAGCCTGCCATTTCCAAAGCTGATTTTTATTGGAGGGGCCAGGTAGTTTGCAAACTTACTACAACTAATATAATACATTGTTGGGGTCATTTACGTTAGTAAATTGTTACACAAGCATTGCTTCATTAAGTCACATAACATTCCTACAGATAAGTAAGCACCTTTGCTCCCATTTTTCTGGTTGGATAAACTGAAACCCAGGGAAGATAATTGCATGCCCAAGGTCTCCAAAGTAAATCAAAATATTTTACTTTCATTAGATTCCCTTCATAAATACAATTTGGCTTCATAAATACAATACATTTTGGCTCCCTATTATTAATTCAGAAGGCCACTTAATTTGGAAACCCTTAGCCTCGAGCATTGCCAAACTCTTTTCTCTTATGCCAATGACACTAAGCCCAAGTGGTCCCCAGAAAAAGTGGAGCTAGCACATCTTGAAGCTAAGAGGCTCAGTGACTGCAGACAGTGTGCCAGACTCTTAAACCAGCCTCATTTTTCAGAAATGACACCATCTTCAGATGTATTCCGATTTGGCCATAGAATAACTTTCAGAAAGTGTTTGTCAGAAACTTGTTCTTCTCTCAGAAGAGTTCCCGGGAGAAAACCTCTATTCTTCTCAGCAGTAAAATAAAACACCCCCTTCCCAAGATCCACACACACTCCTGCAGTGGTGAGGAAATGCTACAGTACAAGAAAGAACCAGAGACCCAGAGAGACAACTGTGGATCTCTCCTGGGGAGGTGGCAAGGAGATCTCTGTGCATAGCATTCTCTCATAGAAAGAGGCTTCCTGTCTTCTGTAAAACTGCAAATAAGGATGATAACAAGAAAGATTTATCTGAGTCTGAAAGGAAGTTCTGACATTACTATAATGGCATCTCTCCAGAAAGTCTGTTCTTTTCTTTCCATTCACATCTCCATTTAGTATTTCTCTGAAAACATAGCTAAAGGGAACTATTCTTTCCCCATGGTTCACAACAATCAGATTGCCCAAGCTAGCACACACTCTCCCAAAACTTGGTTAATTACTCACCAACAGATATACCAAAAGCAACAAATCAGTTTCATGCATACGTGTTTGAGAACCCTTATTGTTCTAAGAGACTCTTAATTATATGTTTCCTCTGGTATCTACCCCCTACCCCTCCCTACTTCCCTACGGGAGACTGAGTAACATAATCAAAGAAGATTCTAAAGAGGCTTGTCATATCCTGGGGTTTACAAGACATGGTATTCAAAAGGCAGTGATGTTAATATTGTTTTACAGTATGCTGACTGCTTGGGGGATTTGCAGCCATCTGTGTGCATTAACCCCTTTCTAAGTCAGGGGAGGAGCTGGGGTTGGCTCATTCATGGAGTTATGCTGCCTTACCGCTCCCTGGGTCTGCTCAGTCATTGATTTAGGGCCAGCAGGCATCAGTTATTAATGGGAAACATACACCAGTAGGCTTTGGGGTAATAGGCATCTACTGATTCTGCCCTAATGAATCCCCATAAGAACCATTATTTGCATTACCTCTGAGTTCTCCAAGAGTTGACTCCAGACTGTCTAGGGGGGCTGTGAGTTCATGAACACAAGAAGATTGTATTAATTCCATAGTCCAGACTCCTAATGCAGACCTATTTCTGCTGATGGAGAACCTGGCTACCATATAAATGAGGCAGTATTTTATTGTATATTAAATATTAAAACAGTGAACTCTTTTTGTGAATCTGATGAAAACTATGGACTCTAATTTCAGGAAAATGTGCTCTCTCTTTCTCTCTCTTTCTCTCACACACATACACACAGAGCACATAATTCTGGAAAGTTCATGGACTTCCTAAAGCTCATCTGGCTCTACCAGCCCCAGATTAGGAGATCTGGCTTTATTAGAAGTTTAACTTCTTCTCAATATTTAGCATGTTCTTCCCCCACATTCCCATTATAACCATGTCTAATGGATTTTAATGACTCTTTTACTTTCATGTACTTCAATGTACATGAAGTACATGTACTTCAATGAAATTATTTCCTCACTGGTATGAGGATAACAGTCTACTACCATGATATTTAATTGTAATCTGTACATATACATCAAGCACCTGTTATAAGCAAGCCCTGTGGCACCCCTCTGATGGTCACTTTTTTATGTGATTAATTTTTAAGTCAGCTGACATTAAGTAGATTATCCTAGATAATTTTGATGCATCTCATCCAATCAGTTGGAAGGCCTTAAGAGCAGAACTGAGCCTTCCAGGAAGAAGAAATGGCACCACCACAGACAGCATCTTCAACCCATGCCAGAGAGTTCCAGCCTGCCCTTCCTGACAGCCTGCCCTATGGATTTTGGACTTGCCTGGCCAGCTTCCACAATTGTGCAAGCCGATTTCTGCAATAAATCCCTTAATATATGCCTCTTATTGCTTCCATTTTTCTGTTTGAACCTTGACTAATACAGATTTTGGTATCAGGAAGTGGGGTGCTGTTGGAATAAATATCTAAAATGGTGGAATTGGCTTTGGAACTAGATAATGGGTAGAGCTTGGAAGAATTCTTAGGTGCATGTCTTAAATAGTAGCAGAAAAATGTAGTTGAACTGTGTCCTATAGTTAGTGGAAAGCAGAACTTGTAAGTTATAAACTTGGATATTTTTAGCTGAGGAAATTTCCAGGCAAAGAGTGGAAGGAATGACCTGATGTTTTCTTTCTACTTACAGTAAAATATGATAGAAAAGAGATAAATTATGGGAAGAACTGTTAAACAAAAAGGATCCAGCACTTAATGATTTGGGAAACTCTCAGCCTATTTAAATTGCAAAAGATGCTAAAGTTGGGAGATTTCCCATCAGGAAAATGTGCTCTGAAGAGAAAACCAAAGTTATGGCTTGACAACCTTTTGCTAGCACTGAAGATCTTATGTATATGACACATAGGTTCACTCAACCATATCAGCAGAAGACAGAAATAGAGATGAGATTATCTGGGAAAGTTCTGTGGAAGACCCTTTCGCTGAATTGTATGAATCCCCATGATATACATGAGAGACCCACAAAGTTTTTAAGAACATTATAAATCAGAAATATTGCCAGCTTGGACTGGAAGGGATAAAGATATGACAAAATAAAAAGAAGTTTTGGGAATCCCAAAATTCTAAAGGCAGGAAACAGTTGCAATCTCAGGAGAAAAGGAAGATTGGCTCTGAGGGCTTAGACTTGGCCCCAGAGGCCAGAACTACAGGGTCAGAAGTCAGAGCTGTGGGCCCAGAGGGTAGAGACATGAGCCACAGAGGATCATTCCTAGCCCTTGCATCCTAATGGAATTTTACCCTGTTGGACTGGTGAACTTTTTCTTCCTCCCATTTTCTCCCATTTGGAGTAAGAATCTTATAGAACTGGGATCCCATGCCTGTCCTACCACTGGATTTTGGAGACAGACGTGTTTTCTAGTTTCAAGACCCACAGTTGGAGAGGAATTTTATCTCAGGATGGATCATACACAAAGTGTCACCCATACCTGATTTAGATGATGAAATTTGGGACATTTGGAGTTGATATTTAGATGAGATTTTTGACTTGAATTGATGCTGTAATGGGTTAAGAAATTGGGGACGTTAGGATAGGGTGAATGTATTTCACATGTGGAGTGGATGTGAATCTTTGGAGGCAAATGGCAAACTGTGGTAGGTTAAAAAATGTGCCCCCAAAGGTATCTACATCCCAATCCCTGAAATGTGTGGATGTAAGGTTATGTGGAAAAACAAAAACGAAAAAGATCTGTGCAGATGTAATTAAGTTAAGGATCTGGAGACTATCCGGAATTATCCAGGGGGGCCTTAAACACAATAACATGTAGCCTTATAAGGGGAAGGCAGAGAGACATTTGAACACACGTGGAAGAGAAGACAATGTGAAGATGGGGCAGAGATATTTAAAGATGCTGGTCTTGAAGAATGGAGTGATATAGCTACAAGCCAAGGAATACTAGCAGCCGGCACAAGCTGGAAGAGGCAAGGAACCGATTCTCCCTTAGAGCCTCTGAAGGGATGTGGCCCTGCCCACACCTTGACTTCAGCCCAATAAAACTGATTTTGGACCTCTGGGCTCCAGAACTATGAGAGAATAAATTTGTGTCATTGTAAGTCACCAAGTTTGTGGTAATCTGCTACAGCAGCCACAGGAAACCAATACAGACTCTATAGAAAGCTAAGATGAAAAAATCAGGATTCTCCCTCAAAGAGCTCAGAATCTGTGGAAGATGAATGTTCAGATAACTCTAAATAAAAACAATAAAGACAGCAACAAAGACTCAAACAAAATATAAAGGAGTTGGAACTGTTCTTTGGATGGAGAAGAATGAAAAAGGATTCACAGAGAGCAGAGCAGGTGAAGTGAGTGGGAGAAGTAGTTATGAAAATTACCAGCATGTTCTGAGAAGATGCTATTCAACATGGAAGAATCATTAGATTCATGGTGCTGAGGAGGGGTGGAGCTACACCAATACCAACCAAGAGATAAAATTAGAATGCCAGAGCAGATATCTCCTTAAAGGTGTTCTAGTGATTTTCAAATTGTGCTTCATGTGAGACATGAGGAACTATAAAAACATCAAAAACTGCTGGTCTAATCTACCTCCCCCCCACACACTCTCCACTTTATGTTGGAAAAGAAAGAGAGACTTCCCAAGAACACACGGGCAGAGGTGAAGAAGGGCATTATAGCATGGTGGTTAAAGTATGGGCATTGGCATCAGATGGACTTGAGTTCAAATAAGGCATCCTCCTGTGTCCACAGATAAATCACTGGACCCTTCTGAGTTCAATGTAACCAGTGGAGATGCTGTTAGAACAATTAGCTAGTGTTTGTCACACACCTACACAGTTCCTTGAATTTAATTCAGTACTCGATAACAATAAGTAAGCAAGTAAGAAAATCAGGACTACCACCTAGGCTCCCGACCCTTATTTCTTCCACTCTGCGGCTAGAAAACTTATGTTCAAGTCAGAATGTGAAGTTCCTGAATGATGTACCAAAGGTTCTGGACTTTATGATATGAGCTGGAATCCATAGAAAGATTTTAAAATATGGAATAGCACAACCTTTTCTGTGTTCTACACAGTTGTCTGGTGGTGGAAAGACATGAACAGTCAAAGATCAGTGAGAAAGGAGCCAGCTGGGAACCTGTGGCAGGAGGTTCTAGGAAGGAGATAATGAGGACCCAATTAAGGGTGGAGATAATACAAAAAGCACATTTTCAAATACTGTGCCTTTCTGACTTGAAATTCTTTTTGAGGAGGCAGAAAAGTGGCCAGGCACATATGATTACTCACTAGCAGAAAGATGTTGCATGTGTGTTTGTGCTGGTGAAGAGCTGGGGGCAGTCTAATTATGCAAGTCTACTGCAGAAAGGACATCTTAGCTTGGCATCTCTTCTGAGGGAGCTGGTTATGAAATGTCACAATGTTCAATGGCTGGGAATGCATGCAATGTTTACAAAGCCCGCCTTTCATGATTCCTAACGATCCAGACAGCCAGCTGCATATGTTTCTCCAAGAATCATACACTCTTGTGTACAGATAGGCCAGTGGGGACATGCAATTCCCTGATCCTTTCCTTTGAGAATAGAGACAAATGTGTTCTTAGAATGTTAACATATGTGCACATCTTTCCAGGTTTGACAATGACTCCATAACATTGCACTGGATTTCACAAACAAGCAGAAACACACACACAATGAATCATGTTCTGGAAAACAACTAAAATGCAGTCTTTTTATGAAATGTTAATCCATTTGAAATAGCAAGATAAGATATTCTGACCGGTAATCCAAGGTGGTGGTCACCTAAGCTGCCTGCCCTATGGAAAGCAAAGTTGTCAGCTTGAAGAAAGATGAAATGGAAGGGAACCACCAAGTTCAAAGAGTAAAGATCTGTTAGTCTTCTCTCCCTGCTCCTCTAGCTATTTTCAGGTTTGTTTCCTGCACTGTGTTATCCAGGGCTTTATTGAAGCTCATTTTAAATCACCCAAAACCCAGGTCTTCAAATCCTTTTCCTTAAAGAAGTCGCTACGTTCTGGGATGCCTCACCATTAACTCTTCATTCCTGACAGTCACCTTGAATTTGTCTGTGCTTAGTTCTCTCTCATTATTCACTCTTGTACCTTTTAGATAATGAAGGATTATATTTGATATCTATGTCTGTTTCCATTTGGGTAACTCACGCCTAGCCTAACTGCAATTTAGCAAAGATATATATATATATATATATATATAATGCTTTATACACACACATAGACACTCATATATATATATATACTTATATGTATACCCACACACATACATATATAACTTCGCTAAATTGTGGTTAAGTTAGGCACAAGTTCGTATATATATAAAAATATATCTCCTAACCCAAGATCCATAGATGTTTCCTGGAGAAAGAGATCATCATTTTTACCAGGTTCTCAAAAATAGTGTGTTGCCCACAAAAGGCCACCCTAAGAAAGGACCCTCCTTTCGTTTCCTCCTCCCCTCTTTTTCTCATATTCCTCCTTCCTTGTGCCCCTTCACCTTCTCCTCTCTTCCTCACACTGCATTTTCAACATTCCTCAATTTCCCTTACATTTTAGTTAACTTTTAGAGAGGGTTGTGCTGTACCTGCGGTACTCTGGGACAGAACATTCTGCTCCCCAAACTTGCATTGTTTTTTAGGCCAAGTTAAGCAAGTTCTCACTGGTCTGACTCTGGAGGGAGGACTAGCAATTTAGAGCAGGTGGAGACAGTGAGAAGGGCTGGTTTATCGCAAGGGATCCGTCTGTCCCTTTTTGCAGAGGAGGTGAAGTGGGAGACTGACTCACTTAAGAGGATTTCTAATTGCGTCTCCTCTCCAGACAAAGCCCAGGGAGGCAGAACAAAGAATTGCGCTTTAATTCCTCGCCTGCTCTGGCCTCTATGAAACTGAGCCAAAGATCAAAGAGAATCTGGACAACAAGCAATTCCAACTCAATCTTTGTAATATTAAAATCATGTCAAATTACTGAAATCCAGCTCTGAAGTAAGTCAACAATTAGGGCAAGGAGGGGGTGGGGAGAGACTTGATTCCATTAGTTTATCAGGCTCTGCTGGATTGGTAGATTCCCGAACAGGGTACTGTAAAACTGGGCTTCACCTCTGCTTTGACCACTCCCTATTAGCTCTGCCCTAGGCCACTCGCTGCACCCCCCATTAATAAAACGAAGCGTCTCCCTAAACTATTTTGCAGGGCCTTTCCGTTTCCAGCCCTCTGAGATTATGACACTGTTGGAAGAATCATTGTCTTCCAGTGATTTCCTGTGGTGTTCTGTCCTCCCCTTCTCCCAGGATTCCCTGATCATACATTTCGTTCTGCCAGCTTCCAAATCAAGCTTTTCCATGGCTTCCCTTTTAAGTTGATTTTGCAGCTCCTACCTGACCCCTTTTTTTCAAGCCACTGCACTTTCCTTTCCAAAGCCCAGCTCATCCTCCCTGGCCTCCACTCCCACAAATACATGAGAGACTGAGAGCCTTTACCTTCTGTTTCTTTCTATAATTCACTCCACGGAGTGTTCCCTATTCAACAAAGAACTTCATTTCTATTGACTTGCAAAGACCACACATTTCAAGTGCAGCCAAAACAAATCAATGTCACATGAGCCAAACAAATCCTTCTAACTACTCCAAAGAGCTAATGATTCTGTAGTCTTCTCACTGTATTTGGGTTACGTCTAATTACATCCCATGTGATCACAAGAATATCTAAAATACTAAGGTGCAATGTAAACAGTACATACCCAAAACACATTTTTGCGGGGAGAGGACTTTTCGAAAGATTTCCCTCCCTGCGAATGTATCCCATTCACTCCTTACTCTGCCAAAACATACGGCTCTCTTCAGCCATATTCTTGAGAAACTTGATTCACAGAAAGAGTTCCTTTTATAAAATCCAAATTTGTTAGAGACTCAGAAGTGGACCATTAAAACAGTTGCTATAGAATGAGTTTGAGGGATTTTGCTGTGCTGTTTGGAACTAGCTGGGTCAGCACCTGCCAAATCTATTTTTGGCTCTGGTTTGCATAATTAGCCCCTCACTTTTCCAAGCTCGAAAATATAAAAACAAACAGATAAAAATTACTATGTGACACTGCTCCTCTTTCATGCTCTGCTGGAACATCTAGAGGCATAACTGACCTCAGGGTAATTTTTTTGCACCTGGGGTAGTAAATTACTTCCAGGTGAGGCAAAACCAGATGGCCTCAAATTTCCTGGAGTTGATTAAAATGATTGTACCTGCTTCAGAGGTCTACCAATCAAACCCCATGGTTTGATTTACCATGGTAACGTCTCAGCCAGCAGCTTCTGCACTGTTAGTGGAAGATGTTGAATCTACCAATTAAAACTAGCAAATGATACCCCCTATCTGACACACACACACACTCACACCACTTTATTCTAAGTGCTTGCACAGGGGCAACTGCTTCTGAACAAAAGGAAAATTTTTAAAAAATTCTTCAACAAATGAGCTCCTACTTGATGACATATAGAATAAAAAAGCAGGTTTGTCACCCTCCTGGCACAGTCTGCTACCACAAAAATACAGAAGATGCTTGAACTATATAATTGCCTTGGTCTCGTGTGACATTCATCTCCACTTGGCAAGGATACCCAGTAACATAGAAGGAGGGCAATTTTTTCACTTGCAAGTTATCAAATGTCCCCTAAGTTGGGCATGTGAATTCTGTATTATCAGATGCTAGCAGATCGCCATGTATTTTCACTCTCTGCTTTATAAGTCAATACAATTCAATTTATTTCTGTTCAATTCAATTCAATGATTCAATCTAATTCAATTTAATTCAACACATCCATTAGCCACTTACTCTATTAGGTATAGGCTGGTATGAAAATTAAACACAATGCCTCCCCACAAGGAACCTAAAATAATTTGTCAGCCAGAGTTTGAGGGACCTTTACAATTGCAACATGAAGCATGCTAAACATCAGTGAGTATAACACCTGAGATGTTGATAAGGACATTTAGATGACGGTGATATATTGGCCATTCTATTAAAATGTATGCAGAAAATATGCCAAGGCTAAGCAAAATGTTCTTTATGCATGGCACAGAATGGTTGATAACGCTATGAGACGCTTTACTTTTACATTTATTTGCTTCTTAGATTATGAACTTACCTTAATGCATGACTATCTTGATTTTTGAGTAAAAATTACAACTAGAATGGATATTTTCAAAAGACAAAGGAAAGGAAGAAACAGGAAAAAATTGTGCTGCAGTGTGACTATATCTTCAATGCAGCATTAACAGTAAAACAAATAAAAATCTAGCAGCATTTTAGTGTTCATTCACAAAATGCCATCTTAAAATCACTTAGATCTTCATTATTTTTTCAACATAGCAAATGTGTTTGCTTTTGCAGATTCTCTAACACAAACATTCACATTCCAGACCAATAAAAACAGCAATAGTTTGCGGTTATGACCACTAACACCATTTGTAGACATGCAAAATCAAAAAAGATTAATAACACCATATGAAGCAGGCAATACACTGATTTCTAAATTATTCTGCAAACTCAGGTCTAGACCCTCATGGAAGGAAAATACTAGCAGCCTACAATTGCACAAGAGATTGCATATTCTCAAGGAAATCCAATGTAGTATATTATTTCTGTGACTGGAAGTCAAAGTTGGCCTTTGGTTTCAATGAAAATTTTCCACCAATAACATCTGACAGGGTGAAGTGTTTTCTGCATTGCTCCACATTTCTGTATTTACTGATTTATCAGTAGCAAAAAGCTATCTCTATCCACCTTACATCAGTGGAGGACAGTAGTTCAAATATTTCACTTTCTCTTATTGGCTGTTTCTCATTAAAAGTGGACACCCCCTCCATCTATAGCATATTAGCATTTAAAATTTAGGAAGTCCTCACTCTAGGCTAGATTCACGAACTCTAAAGACAAGGTCTCCCTTTCTCTGTGCTTTCTTAGATCATCAGCCCTGAATGCACTGGGTAAAATGAGTCGTCTCACACAGCTCCATTGCCAGTCCTAACAAAGAGGGAACTTGTAATAAGACACAGAGTACAGAAGAACACCAGAACTAACAGACAGCCCAAGTTGAGTTGCTGGATGCACCGTGTCTTCAGGAAGAAGTTTAAAGCCAAGTGTGGTCTTCACGAGACGTGGTGTGACTGAATCTTGGCCTGTGGAGGCAGCTCTGCCACTGAATCAGTGGCCTAGGTCTCATAAGGAAGGAGAACGCCCCCTGGATCCATATTGTTGGGACTATGGGCCTCTTAGAGGAGTCTGGAGTGGCTGTGGGACACCTGTCTGAGAATCTTGGATGGCCATAGGTGTCTAGAAGAGACTCTGGAAAAAATATGCATCCAGATCTCAATACTGCAGGAGGGGCTCCTGAGAACTCAGGGAGGAAGAGAGCCCATGAGATAATGTGCAGCTTTGGCTCTGGCTGGAAAATGGAGTTGGGAATCAGTGTGGTGGGAAGGGAATAAAAAGGATGGGAATCCTTGACATGAATACCCCAAAGAAATAAAACAAACTCTAAAGCTGAGGTCAAGTTCATGAAGAGATTCAAAGGGCTCAGAAATGGATTCCCTTGGGAACTAGTCACAAAGCACCTGCTCTGGGGCATATCTGGATGCTCAGTTTTTACAAACATTGGCCTAGCTTAGGAAGTGAGGCTTGGCTTTCCACTTCACGGGGCTAGTAACCATAAGATCTAAATTCTACTCCAGCCAGTGCCCTCAGTTTGCTGGGAAAGGCACTTGCTACGTCTGGCCTCAGTTTCTTCATTTCTAAAACAAATTTGTAAAGTGATCATCACATGTCCCTAAGGCTTCTTCCTGCTCTCCCATTCTATGACTCAAAGAAGGCTCAGCACCTTGGTCTAGTCGGCTCAGGTTGCATGACAAAATACCATAGACTGAGTGGCTTAAATAACAGAAATATATTTTCTCACAGTTCTAGAGGCTAGAAATCTGAGATCAAGGTACTAGCATGGGTGCCAGCCCGGTGGCCTAGCAGTTAAGTTCACGCATTCCACTTGGCAGCCCAGGTTTCGTGGGTTCGGATCCCAGGCGCAGACCTACTCACTGCTCATCAAGCCATGCTGAGGTGGCTTCCCACATAGAAGAGCTACAACTCTACAACTATGATATACAACTGTGTACTGGGGCTTTGAGGAGAAAAAAGGAAAAAGAGGAAGATTGGCAACAGATGTTAGTGCAGGGCCAATCTTCTTCTTCAAAAAAAATCAAGGTACAAGCATGGTCGAGTTCTGACGAGAACCCTCTTCGGGCTTGCAGACGCTTGCCTTGACTCTGTGTCCTCACACAGTCTTTCCTGAGTTCAAGTGTGTAGAGAGAGATCTCTCTCTCTCTTCCTCTTCTTACTAAGCCAACAATCCTATCAGATCAGGTTCCCACCCTTATGACCTCATTTGACCTTATTTACCTCCTAAAAGTCCTATCCTCAAATACAGACACACTGAGGATCAAAGCTTCAACAGAAGAATTTGGGGGACACAATCCAGTATATAGTACACCTGAAGCACTGCTGCTTAGAGGCAGCAAAGGTTTCTCCAGTGTTTCACTCCTCCTTTGTGGAGACCAGATTCTCAAGGGATCAAATGCTGAGTCTCAGAGGCAGCCATGAGGAAGTCTGGTCATGAGGAAGAGGGAATCAGGAGGGTCTAGGTGGTCAGGCTGATGAGCCATTTGGCCCATTCTACCAACACATCAGACCAGCCCATGTCTACAAAGAGGCAAGAGCTGGAGAGGAGTCAAGCAGACAACTAAAAGGGAGGTTGGACGTCAAGAGCCTGATCCTGAAGTACACTGACTATGAGAAGGAATGGGGACGGTCAAGGCAGGAATGGAAGGAGGTAGAAAGCACCAGACTTGGGGGTGGGGGGAGTAGTATTCCATATATACATATGTTCCATATATATATATATATATATACAGAGAGAGAGAGAGAGAGAGAGAGAGAGAGACATACAAATTCTATATAGAGAGAGAGAGGAGTCAAAAAATAGTTTGTACTCCCCATATCACCAGAAGCACTCTTAATTTCCTCCCTCACTCTTCTTCTATTTCACATTTTCACAATATCTATCACAAAAATTGTGGGGAATATTGGTTGGCTTGATTTCATGCAGCATAGAACAAGACGTCACTTTGCATCCCTGCCTTTTCCATTTGAGATGCATGGATTGCATATGTGTGACAGGTGACAGGGTTCAAACAATGTGATTGAGGTCCTGTGCAGTAGAAACCTGGTTTGGTGACATTCTGGGAGTCAGCACATCTCAGACTCAGAGAAGGGGACAACTTCTAATTTTAAATGGCTTGCTGCAGTCTTTCCTCCCTGTCTGAATCCCCAAGCCCAAGACAAACTCCCAGAAAATGAGAGAAAAGAAACACATTAGAAATGAGAACTTGAATAATCCCTGAAAGATATAAAGCAGAGCAAAGCAACCACCATAGAGAAGCTACAGACCAGGGTACGTGGAAGAAGATCTGGAGAATGTCTGAAGCAACCTGGCATTAGTCATTCCACTGCAGTGGGAGCAGACAGACAGACTAAATCTCTGTACCAAGCAGCAAGACATGGAGTATCTGACTTAAGGGTAGAGGAATGAGTATGGGAGATTGAGTCCAATATTTAGGGCAGAGCTCCCAAGGCTAATGACTTTAGGAGGGTCAGAGATAACCACAGCCAGGACCAGGTACACTGTCCCATAGCATCTTCCACTCCTTCCCCATTATCACTGAAAACAGTGGACATCCCACGAGCAGCACCTCCTGCCCACCTCCTCCATCAGAAATCACAAAGATAGGGACCAGATAGTTAATGGGCATTCACTGTTACAAAGATAAGTGTTCAATCAAGAATCACCAAACAGTTCACAAAGACCAATACCATGGAAATCAAATGAAGAAGCAAAATAAAAGAGCCTCAACAGACAGAAAAACTTAAATAAGAGGAATCAGAACTAAAAGAGCAATGAGAATAGGCCTTTATAAGTAAGTTTCATATCTACAGAAAGATAAAGAAAAGTATTGCACTCAAAAACAAGAACAAGAATTCTAAGATAAGCACAGAAGGTTATGGAAAAAAGAACCAATTAAAGATCTTGGAAATAAGAAGCAAACACACGGGGCAATGGTCTTAGATGATTTAATAGCTGATCATGAGATGAGGTGGTGGAAGATGAAGTAGAAAACCCAGAACAAAGCACTCAGGCACTCCCTGGCTCTTGGCCACGCCTCGTCAAGGAGAAAAAGCTGAGAAAGAACATACGGATTCTACACCTACTGTAAAATTCAATTAAACTGTTTATTCAGGATCTACTGTGTGAGCACGGTTGCCTTACACAAAATAAGTGTCTGGAGTTCCCCCTGGAGTTTATCTGGAAGAAGAACAGATTTAAGAGGAAACATGAAGTCCTAGCCGGATCTAGAGGTAGCGAGGAGACAGGGCAGGGTGACCTGGTCTTTGCAGAAAGGGCAGCGGAGACTTTACTCTGGGAGAAGGAGGAGAAATGGCAAGCATTTTTTTTCAGGGATATTTTCCTAAAACTGGACAATTGAGAAGACATTACTAGAATTCTTGAAAATAAAACATAGTTTAGTCTATTCGACAAAGTAGCAATCCCTGTGGAACTTGAAGGCAAAGGAGTGGTAGGATAGATTAACGTGGTGTTGGTACAGATGAATCCTGGGTAGGAGGAGGGAGAGGGAGGGCAGGGAATCCAGGTAAGGGACTCTTGCACACCACAGGACACGGCTAAAAACATGCGTGAGAGTGAAAAACCAGAGTTATGCCTGCATTCCTAGAAACTTAAAAGAGAAGATACAATGCCAAAATGCACTATACATTTTAGACCTAATCTTTGACGATATTCACTGCACGGTGTTTGTTTTCTTTCTTTTTCTTTTCCTTCACAGCTGAACACACAGTCAGGCAGCTCAAGGGTGATGTGCACCCTACTGAGGCTAACCATTTGCTCTTTTGTACATGCCTAATGATTTCCATCTTTGCCTCAATTGTGTTCAGTTTATGTAACCTATGCTTCTTATCACTGGTATCAGCACTTTCATGTTTCTGTGAGGGAAGAATGCAATAAAATATTCAAACAATTGCACAAACACTGCTATACCAACAAAGCAGGCGGCACTCCCGGAACTGAGCTATTGGCTGGCTGGCAGCACCCTGGGCTGTAGCTCATTAGGCAGTGGGGCACCCGAGTCCACATTTGGTGTTTGTAATGTGGTTTCAGTGTAGTATACTGGAGAATTTGTGGATTATGCAAAAGTTGAACACACAGAGTTTGAGGATGTAAGAACTTGCCTAACAATGAGATTAGGGGCACATCAAATGAAGAAATGACACAAGGTACTGATTTATAGAATTTGTGAGGAGTTTCAGAAGAGCAAACAAGACTGACAAATAATTTCAATGTTCAAGGACAGGACATATTCTACATCCAAGAAAGTCTACTTCCCTCCCCACCCCTCCCCACCCCTCCTTTCCTCTCATCTCCTCTTCTTTCCCTCCATTCATTTCCCCATGCATTCATGAACTCACCCTATATATCAGATTATCTACTAGATGCACTATTGATCCCTGCCCTCGTGAAGCTGACATTTTAGTGGGGAAATACAGATATCAAATGATATACATTAGTAGCTATCAAACTTTTTAAGTAGTAGAATCCTCTCTGCCAATGAAATCCTATATTGAAAATTCATCGTTACAAAAACTGAGCGGCTCTCTTGGAGTTGGGATGGGAAGATGTATAGGAACCCAGGATTTTAGTCCAGGGTTCTTTCTCAGAGCCGTTTGTGTGTCGTCCCCCCCCCCCACACACACACACCTCTCTCTCTCCGTCTCCCTCCCTCTCTCTTCTCTCTCTCCCTTTTGAATTGCCAACGTTTGGAACAAGTGTATAGTTAACGTTTGGAACAAGTGCATAGTTTAGTCTTATTTTGTATTTATTGAATTAAAAAGAACACACAATTCTTAATTTTAAAAGAGGAGGAGTTTGTCATTTAGTATTTCTTCACCCAGTGCAAAAGTGAAATCACGAATCATAAATCCACTCTTCACGATTCCTCGCTGCCTCACGCTGCCTCTCACCTTTCCTCCTCCCGTCCTGAAAGCACAGCTCTCTCTGTGCTCAGGAATCATGGAAGACCTACTGCAGCCTTCTTGGAATATTCTACCGCAGAACTGCAGTGAGGACTAGCATTTATTGAGCACCTTCTGTGTCAGGTCCCGTGCTAGATGCTTAACATATATTATCTCATGTGACCCTGAGATACAAGACTACTAAGGACGGATGATCATTGGGCTGTGCAGATAAAGAAGCAAAGTTTCAGACAGGTCAAGTAAAGAAGCCAAGGCCACCCAACTCCTGGGTAGAAGAGATGAGATTCAAACTCAGGTCCCCCTGGGTTTACATCTACCCGCTACCGTCTAGTTACCTCTGTGCCACTCCACTGTGACTCGGTCCCCGTCCCTCTGCATCTCTTCCATCTCTCTCTCTCATAAACACACACGTGCATGCACCTCCTCTTTGGTTGGAAATACTCATGCCTGACGTTAAGCACTTTGAAAATACATGTGTACTTTCTTATTTTCCCTGCCTGTTGTCCCAGGCTGCAGCTGCCGCTCCTGATGCCATGGTGCTGGCAGTGCCAAAAAGCTGTTTTTCTTCCACTCTAATAAACATGTTTCTATTCATTTGCGAGTTGGCGTGCTTCTTTATACGATGGGTTCATCCTATTCAAGGATGCCCAGATAATGCGTTAGCCCTCCAAGGCTATACCTCTCCAGAAGCAAGCTCTCCCGGGGCCAGCCTCCACCCACACGCGCCTCCACCGTGCTCCAAGTCAGTCCTGAGGGACAGAAAGTGTCTTTGAGATGAGACATGGAGGTGAGTGGAGTGAGGGCATAAACAGAACATCTGCTTTCATTATCCTAAAACAAATTTAGTGCCCATAAAAGGTGTTCAAGTGAGAAGATCTGAGGATGAAAATTGACGATCAAAGATACAGCCATATTTGATCCCAACTCAAAGCCAGTCTTATCCTTTACAATATGGCTCACTCCGTACTGAAGCTTAACAGGGAACTCAGACCCTCTTTAATTTCCTTCACCAGCCCTGCTAGCTTTTCTCAAACCCGTCTAAAGTCATATGACATGCTTCTAAGTGATTTACAAATATTCCCTCATTTAATCTTCACACCAGTCCTTTGAGGCACAGAGAAGTTAAATGACTTGATGAAGATTACACAGCTAGTGTAGGACGGACCCAGGATTTGAACCCGAGTGTTTACCATGGTGCCGTGCTGCTTCGTGGCCAAAGGACACTTCTTTTCAGACATGTGCTGAGACCCATAAGCCAATCAATGGGAATTTCAAATTCCTTTCTAAGTAAATTAATGAGAAAAGGCCTGAGGTAGTGGCTTAATCCCCATGCTCTGCAGTCAGTCACTTTTGCTGTGTGACCTTACATTAGTTACTGAATCTCTAAGTCCCTTGAAGTCCTTACCTCCAGAATGGGGGTGATGATAACATGCTATGAAGGTAGAATGAGGTAATTCAGTTAAGGCCTTTGACATAGTGACTAGTGCCTGTAATGTGTAATAAGTGGTACCCTCAGTTATTATTGTTGATGTCCATCACTGAAAATGCAATAACCTGGACAAGACTTTTAGAGGACTTAGGAGAAACCAAACCAAACCCAAACAAAATCAACACTCAGAGCACATCATTTGGTGTGGATTTCATTCAGCTCTTGACAACCATTGTAACATCTGCACCACCGGGAAAGCTGAACACCTCAATGCCCACAGCAGGTATGTTCCCCGAAGGAGCATCTCACCCCTGTGGGCAGAACACTTTAAAGGAATACCCTGGTGCCTACATTCCAGTGCCTCTGAGACTGCACAGGCTCTGTTTCCTCCCCAGGCCCACACCCTCTACCCCATCGGGCACCAAGCCCTTTGAAGGCCTGCTGAGGACCGCCCCCTTGCTCCTCACCTCCTCCCACACTGTGGATGATTCTGAGCTCTACTCCCCGCAGGTGGGCTTGTCATCATTTTCCACTTCCTTCATCTAACAGAATTGTTTGGCTAAGTTTGTCACAAATTACACAAATACTTGGGTTGGCTTTTGGAAGGTTACTAGAACTACCTGAAGAAATCTGGTTTTTTTTCCATTCAAGGTAGATTTGATAATGCTCCTAAATCTCAAGTTCATAAGTTGGTGTGCCCACTCCTGCCCCTTCCTCTTCCTCCTTCTGCTGCACCCTTAGGTCCAGGTTGAATATTCTCTATTTAGAAAGTTTACTAGCCACCAGCATAATCAAGGAGATGCTAATAATCCTCTAACTTATTGCAAACTAATCGTGCCTCCATCCATTTCCCTTCCCCTAATGTGAAAATCACCACTGTCACCCTCCCTTCTTAAAAGAATATTTTGAGTAGAAATCACATGATAAACACAAAGTTGCTTTGAGCTCTTCAGAGATACAATTTCACACCAAAGTGTATTCAGAATTATTTGGCTATTTTCAGTGAATATGACTCCAAATCGGAATCACCTGTGTTCATCCAAAGACGGTATGGACAAATGGCTTTGTAGCTAAAGCTATAGCTTTGCTTAAGGGGGAAAAAAGTCACAACTATGAGGTGCTAATCCCGAGTCTTCTTTGGAGTGCACACAGCTATATCTCAAATCCCAGGCCCTTTGTACAGTGGGAAGCTAAGGCACAATGTTGTATTTTGTTTTGTTTTCTTATTTTATTTTTTGATTGATTTTTGTTGGGTAACCACATCATTTGCTATTGTAAATAGACCCCAAGATTCAGTGCAGCTACTCTGGTGGGGAATTGGCAGCTGCTATGGGAAGGGAACCCACCAATTAGGGAAATCAGCACAAGGAAAAGAAAGAACACATATTAAGTGCCTTCTGTTCCAGGAAACACCTGGGCAGCTTTAGAGACAATGAATCCTCCATTTGAGGTTTTGAAACAAGTGTTTGCTTAATTTTGCAAAAAATTTATTTGGAAGGTTTGGTGGCGGGGGAAGACAGAGTATTTATTCTTTGTTTTATGTCACTTCATCCTTAGAAGGTCAGCCTCCCACCCTCACTAATCCTCTCTACCTCTCACATTCCAAGAAAACAGCTCTAGGCTTGGCCCAGAATTCCACAACCCTTTTCTGCTGCATTGAGAGAGGGACTAGAAGGTCTCTGCCCTATAGGAATTAGTTTGTTTGGGTGATTAGATTCTCTTTTTTCTTGGCATTGGCAAGGTAAGAAGAGCAGCTGTAAGAGTTGACGAGACTGGAATCCAGTGCCTGGATCTGTCCTTTATTCATTTGTGACTTGACAAGTCCTATGCCTCATTCTCATCATCTGGAGAGTGAACCTTTTAAGAGGTCAGGCTCTGGAGTCAGACATGCCTGGAATCAAATTTCATCTCCACCACTTCTTGGGTGGCTGACCTTGGGCACATTACATAACCTCTCCAAGTCTGAGTTTCTTCATTCGTAAATGAAGGCCGTGACAGCTACTCCCTCACAGGACTAGTGTAGGCACACCTTGAATCATGTTGCCCAGTGGCTAGTCAGTTATTTTTGTCGTGATTGATATACCATTGCTATTAGTGATGTCAATCAAAAGCAATGCAAATGCAGTGGAAAACTCTCAAATATGATGGGAAACACTACAAAAGCAGTATTGTTATTATTTTTATTTTTATGACTTTAGCTCTTGCTTTAGGTCTTTTTAGAGGTGACAAGAGACATCATAAGAAAAGGGATCACAGAGATTCCTCCTCTTGCTTATGTGAGTTTTGAAATACCTAACATGGTTGAGAAATATACATTTGCAAAACATCAGTACAAATTTAAATGAGAATGTGTACACACATACACATAAATTCATTGGGCCTGGAAAAAATGACTGTGAGGAGAATTAACTCTGCTCTTCCGCCTGCCTCAGGGAAGGAAGAAGAGGGGGAGGAGGGAGACTCCAAATCAAATACCGTTTCCTTTAAATATGAAACTTGCAGTGAATAAGCGATTGACTTTTCCATTTGGTGCCTTAATTCCTGTCCATCAGATTTCCTGCCACTTCTTGCCTGGAAATGTTATTATCTATCTATGGAATGAACAGGACTAGTTACATCTCTGAATCTCCTCTCCCTCTCTCTTTCCCTGATAAGTGTGGCAGAGCTGGGGCTGTTGACAAGATTCGCATTCTCACCTGATAAAGTGTCATTTACACTTTGAATGCCAGAGACAGTGGTAGGAGGTGGTATCCAGACACTGCTCTCTAAGGGGGGAAATCAATCA
Source organism: Tapirus indicus (assembly GCA_031878705.1). Lineage (NCBI taxonomy): Eukaryota > Metazoa > Chordata > Mammalia > Perissodactyla > Tapiridae > Tapirus > Tapirus indicus. The sequence continues at coordinate 80,942,706 of CM062924.1, read as the reverse complement.
GGACTCCCAAACTTAGAGAGAGTCCTGGTGTCCTAAAAACAAAGTAGGGGAGAGATGGGGTTCCAATTAGCATTCATGCCAGTTCTTACTTGGTGAAATCAGGAGATCATAGCTTTGTGGATTAAAAATTAAGAGCAAATTTAGCTTACTGAATATTCCTCCTCTGGATAAACACCTGTTGAGGATTTAGAGAACACTTTTCTAAGCCAGCTGAATATTTTCTTAACATGCCAATATTTTTATTTTCCTTTAATAATTACCTGGCTATTTAAAATGGCTGACTTTTTTTTTTCACATTTTAAAGGTGAAATTTTCTCCACAAATTTAATCGATCCTCTTGCCTCCAACCTCTATGCAGCCTGGGAGATGAGCACTGGGCCAATAGGTGCAATCAGTCAGCGGCCCCGCAGGCAGGGTCAGGCCCACTACTCTGCCAGCTTCCACAGCACCGAAACCAATCTTCAGGGATCACAGTGCAATAAGCATCCGGCATCCATGAGTTCCCGACAATCATTTCTGAAACAGATCAGCACTTGAGACAGCTCATGGATGGCTTTGCTCCTCACATTCTCAATCAAAACTGGAGATGGAGGTGGTTGGGTGAGCAACGAGGAGTGGCCAGGGCTTAGCTGGAACTCGTCCTGCGTGGGTCCTCTGGGGGAAGGGCTTCTGACCCCCTGTGCCAGTCCTGCTGGCAGTTTGTTGGCTCGTCCACCATCAGGGACTGCTTGTCCAGGCAGTTGAAGCCTTCCCTTCAGCTTCCTCCATTCTCACCCCAGGGACACAAGACACCAACATCACACGCAAACAATGACATTTTACAAAACAATGATACACAAAATATACGATATTTTCCTCTTTGTATACCATCATTTAAAGGAGTGTTGGCTCACAGTGGCCACCTCAGTGGCTCACATAAAAAGGAAGAATTGGCTCACCGTGGCCACCTCACTTCCTAATGGTCACTATGGACTCAGCATCACCATCGACTCCAGATCCCACACAGACTGAAAATATAAGAAAACATGGTAGTTGAGAATGCAGATTCAGGATACAGAGTCCATGGATTACAAACCCTGGCTCTAATCCATATTAACCGTGTAATAACCTCTCAGTACCTCAGTTTCTTCATCTGTACAATGGGAATAATAATAGTACCCACCTTACAGAGTTGCTCTGAGAATTGAGTGAGTTAAAATCCGTGAAACGCTCAGAACTTTGCCTGGATAAAACTGTCATTATTATTGTCATCATCATCATCATTATTTGCAGAGGAATTTTATACTTAACTTTGGTAAGTATTAACTGTATTTTTCTACTGATGTGACTGAGGCTTAGATTAAATGACCTGGTCAAAGTCATAGGGCTGGGATTTGAACTAACACATATCTGACTCCAGGAGGCAAACCCTTAACCACAAAACCTCTCTCGAGCAAGGTTAGCCAACCAGCAGGCACTAAGATGCCCTTCCCATCCCCTGACACACAGCAGGCTCTGCATTCATCGAGTCCTATTGACAGAGCTCCTACCACCAGTCAGGCATGGTTATGCAAAAGAGGGACAGGACAACGCAAGTTTCCTTCTAGGACCTGTGGGGAAGCAATACATATAAATACGAAAAGAAAAACAACAGAAGCAGGCAGATAAGCCAAAAGAGAAGAGACCAGCAGCCCATGAGAACTCCCCTCTGCTGCTGCTGTCCCTGCCACAAAGGCCTGTCAGCTGTCTGTGTGCTTGGCTGCTTCTGGCCTCAGGACCTTTGGCTTATGGTTCTATATCCTCCCCTTTGCCTAGCCACCCCTTCTTCTTCCATGGAATCTCAGCTGAAATGGCACTTCTTCGTGGAGCTTCTAGGCGCTCCAGTCTACACTCTGTCTCCCATAAGCTTCCCATAACACACACTTCTCTTTTGAAGCCCAGATCTCAAGTGTAAGTAATTATTTGTATAATTTTGCGTTTATCTCCGTCTCCTCCTTTGATAATAACTAACATCCATGAAGGCAGGGCCAGTTTCTCTCTTGCTCCAACAGTAAGCAGAGTACATGGTACACAAAATACATGATTACTGAATGCATCTCCTTCAGGGACAGGACTGCTCGGCACCTCTCCTCCCCTCTTTGTCTCCTGTGGATCTATTTCAGGAATTTCTGGAGCAGGACAAATCTGGAAGAAGTGGGCTTGGCCACACTGGCTGCGAGGACCAACTGTAGACTGTTCTGCTGCTGCAGGGGGCCGGGGCTGTGAAAACAGGCAGCTCTTGGAGCCCTGCCAGCTTCAGATCCAGATTCTATGCTTCTCTCAAACAGCCCTGTCTTGGGCTTGCTCCTGGCTTGATAATTATTAGCCAAGCAGCTTGCCTTCCAGCATTGCACAGCATTACAGGAAAGAGGAGCCTATGTCTCCCCTCCCTTCTTCCTGCCCTCCCCTTTTTCCTGCCAGTATTTTCTCTCTAAAGCTAAACTCACCTAACCGTGTCACACTGCCAGTGGCCTCAGTTAGGTAAATGCCACTGAGCAAATTTCTGATTGTCTTTGGTATAGCCCAATGCAGAAATTCAGAAAAAGTCAGTAGGAAAGCTGGGAGAGAAACACTGTCTCTTTCAAAATAACCTGGTGATGAGGCTGGAGAGCCTGTGACACTGTTGGAAGAGGCCCACAGAAAGCAACTCAGAAATGGGACATCAGTTTTCCCCTGAGGGCAGGCCTCCTAAGCTGGCAGCTCCTCCTCCAACAAGTAGAAGGCACGTCAAACAGACAAGAGCCTCGATGGCTGCCCTCCTGACTGAATTAAACAGAAATGTGTGTCCCTCCTTGGTTGGTCTCCCCACTGCCACCTCCAATTTTCCCACTGGACCTGTAGATAAACACAGCACTGCACAGCCTTCCCCAGATGAGTCACGTGACTACCAGCCCCACCACCACCGACGTAAGTGAAGCCTGGTCTCAGGCTAGTGTGATGGAAGCAATAAACATCTCCAGATAACTGGCAAGGTCACAAGGGGTGGGTGCACTTCTCCCACTGACTGCCCTGCAAAAGAGAACTTATTGACTTACAATGTTTTTGGGGGAAGGTGATTTTCTGCTCACTGGAAGTGCTGCCTCCTGTCTCCTATTCTTTGAAATCTCCATCCCTGCCCTGACCCAGGGAGAAACCCCAGCCCTGCTTCCCGGGAGGAGATCCACATGGATTAAAGGACCCGGTGAACCTTCTCATGGGTAACCAGTCCCAACAATGGGACTGGTTGAGGGGTGATGGGCTGAAGGGGTGAAGGGTAAGACTTTCACTCTCCTTATTCCTCAGAAATGCCCTGTGCCTGCGTGATCCCACATGGTCTTCATTCCTGGGCCACCTGGCGACGTCTTCCTCCAGAGGTCACTTGGGAATTTCTTTTCAGACATACTTTATGCTCTGATTTTTCTCCTTTTGTCAGATGTGTCTGAGTTGTTCTTTCTTGTCAGTAGGTATTTGAGGTGTGTAACCATAAAGTCAGGAGGTTACATCACCTTCCAATTATATTTTCCTTCAATTACTTTTCCTATGACCTGGTCATATTTGAAAAACTGAATATCCTTTCTTTGGGGCTCATAATTAACAACAAAATAAAAACAAAAATCCTGACCCATTATACAAAAGTCCTTCTCCCTTGGGTAAGTTAGACTGCAGTCTCCAGCAGGTTGTGGGCTGACTCTTCAGATGCCTCCCCACACAACAAATACCTAACAAGCGGGTGCTGAAGTAAAGAATCTCTGGCTGCTGTGTGTTTTAGCAGCTGCTCAAAAAGAAACAGCTCTTTAGTCCTGGAGACCATAGTTTTTGTTAGTTTTGTTTGTTGCTGCTATTGTTTGGTTTGGTTTGTCTGTTTATCTGTCTTGAGGATGTCAGGATGCTAATGCTGACACCAAAATGACTTCCGCTGGGGTTTCTCAACTCCTAGATCCCTGAGCCATTGTCACTGCCATCTGGACCCAACCATCCACAAACGTCAACCATGTTCACACTGCTTTCTCACACAGGGCTTCAGAGGGACTCTGGAATCATGACAAGAAACACAGAACTCTTTCCACTCTGATGAGTGAGTAAAGCCTCTTCTTTTTCTGTTCCAGAGGTGAACCCAAGGAAAAGCTTCAAGGGCTGCAATGGCCCTCCTATTCACCCCTAGGACAGAATACTGGCCCCTCTAGTCTTGGCATCAAAGAATGGAGCATCCATTCCCCACACATGGGCCAGGGTTGTGTGTGATGTGGACCCAGAGATCTTTACAGAGCACAAAAGATAATCTGATCCTTGAGGGAGCTCTTGGGCTCTGCTTGGGAGCTGGAGGAAGGGGTGGGAGGGAAGGCATGCCTGTGGAGGTGCATTGCTTCTCTACAAGGATGCCTTCAGATGTGGCAGAAGAAGAGAGGCAGCCTGTGTACTGCTCAGGGAGCAGTGTTTTGAGACCCTCATGTACACACTTAGATTCTGAAAGCTCATCGAAAAGGCAGATAAAGAAGGAATGGCCTTTTCCTCCTAGAGTTTAAACGTAGCTAAGAAGAATAGGTGTGCAAGCATAAACCTTGGTGCACACACACACAGGTGCACACAACTGTAAAAAATTAATATGAACTAATTAGGAAGAAAATGCTAGGTCAGTATAGGAAGGGAGCGCGTTAGGGCTACAAGGGAAATCCAATCATATACTTGAGACATCACACGGTTGATCCACTCAACTTTGACCTCAAGGGGAGCTCTCATGGGTCAAGGATGGAATGGAGTCCTCAAGACTATACTGAAAAGAAGTTCATTCTCAGCCTCAGAACCGTGTGTGAGGAAATAGTGGGGTCCAAGAGAAGGAAGCTTGCCAAAGATGTGAGTCTTTAGCTGAGCTTGCATATTGCCCAGTCCAGTCCACTAAGGTCAAGAATAGAGCTGTGGCTAGGTAGCTAGCATTTTCCCAGGAATTTCAGTGATGACTGGGTTCTGGCAGAACCCCCTGGTTTTGAAGTCTGAGAATTCTGGTTTTGGAAATAGGGAAATTTTTCTTCAAAATGAACAATGAGGTTTGAGACCAAGCCTTTGAAGCAAGAGGAAAATGGCATCTGAGTTGGAAACACTGCTGTCCAAAGGCAAAATACTCACAAAAGATATTTAGGCATCAGCATCAGGCTGGCCTGGATACGTTGACTGAAATTTGGCCTCAACACTGAAAGATTATTTACTTAATTGGGTAAGACTCCTTCCTGAGCATTCAGTGCCAGAACCTTGCTCATTCTTCCTCAAATGACTGATGTCCATTGCAGATCTCAGTCCAGACAAGCACAGAAGACTGGACTTAGTAAAGGAGGTTAAAGAATACCAGATAGATGGATGGATGGGTGGATAGATAGATAGACAGACAGACAGAGAGAACACTCACTGCCCGCTGCTTCATGCCACAAAGGCCCTTCTCTTCTCTCTAAAGAGTGCCTTGTACCCATCCCACAGCTGGTCAGGAAGACATGGAGAACACAGGGCAGCACCATCTGGGAATGATCTATTTTCTGTACTCAGCATGCTCCTGGAAACCTGTTGTCCCCATGGGAACAGGTGAAAGCCTGACACTGTCAAAAAAGCGGGGAAAGTTTGCTGCTTAATTTTTTATTAATGGTATGAAAATTTCTTTGCATAAGTCATTAATCATTAGGTTACATGAAAGGCTTATGTTTATTCGGAGACTATAATAACTCACAGCAGTGAGGATGTATGTTTTCTCCATTGGCCAGTAGAGGTGCTGTGTTGTTATATAAAGGAATAGATTTTTTTTCTTTTTCTTATTTATTTTTTCCTTAGAACAGTTAGTTCAAGTTAACAAACATTTATCAAATGTCTCCAACAAAGATAAATACGATATGATCTCTGCCGTGGAAAAGCTCAGAATGATAACAATAATGACAAAATGGCAAGAATTGTCACCATTTCTTGGGCACTCACTAGGCGCCAGTCTCTGTACTAAGCACTTCATGACCGTTATCTTATTTATCTCATTTAATCCTCAAAACCATCCTATGAAGCAGGCATTGTTATTATCCCTATTTTGTGGAAATGGAGGCTTGAATTTGTTCAGTAACTCATCCACCATCATGCGGTAAGGATGGTTATAATCTGGTGGGAGAGACAGCTGCACAGATACAATTCCATTTCCATTTCTTAACTTTATATAAGCTATTATATTTCTATACATCACCTGCACAAAACCAGGACAGCAGTATTCTCTCGTCTTCATATTTTCCCATCCAAAATACTGCTGTGGACCCATTGATGGATTTCCAGACATGTTGGAAGTTCAGAAAGAGCTCAGAAAAAATGGTCTCCTGTTCCAAGGAGTCTAAAAATGAGCTGGTGACCCAGGAGTATTGAGATGCAGGGCTGCCACACTGCGTCATAGGAAAGGAGAAGCACCCAAGAAAGAAAACTGCGACCGACTACTACTGATCCACATTGAGAAATGTGCTTGGAGGAAACCCCTGTCTCTGGTCTAGCTGCACTCAAACTTGGGAACTAGGTACATTCCATGCCTTTCTTGTTGGATTATATTTAAGGAAATGAAAGACTAGCCATAGAATAGGATATTCAATGGCCATTGAAATCATGTGTCTGAAAATAATTTCGTATAGGAAATCATAACACTATGTTTGTAAAAGAAGCTAAAATAAGAAAATGCACCAAAAGAATATCTTCAAATATCTCTAGGTGTAGAATTATAAACTGAAAAATGTGTTCAAGAGTGCAGTCTAATTATCAACACATTTGCAAGGGCAAGTTTCATTATTCCCTCCCTGTCCCCTCCTTTCTCTCTTTGACTTCTTCCTTCTCCATTTCTCTTCCTTCCCAGCAACCTCTTCCTTCCCACCTTTTACTCTACTTCTTGTAGATCTGCAACTGCCTCACAGAGCTGCCAGCGCTTAACCCTTTAATAAGTACAAAGAGATGTGTAATCGCTTATCACAGCAATGGTGGGTCCTAACAAATAACGGAAAGTACGAAGAGATGTGTAATCGCTTATCACAGCAATGGTGGGTCCTAACAAATAACGGAAAGTACAAAGAGATGTGTAATCGCTTATCACAGCAATGGTGCGTCCTAACAAATAACGGAAAGTACGAAGAGATGTGTAATCGCTTATCACAGCAATGGTGCGTCCTAACAAATAACGGAATGCAGCAAACAACCTGATAAGAAACTCTAAAGCTGTTACTACAAAATTAAAACTGCCTTTCCTCCTCAGCTCCCCGCAGCCCCTCCCAGGCAGTGCTCTACAGACGCATCCTCGGGAAAGCACAGGCTGCTCTGGAGCATGGTCTCATGAGAGGACTTGTGCTATAGAAGCCTGTGGTGGAGGCTGATTTTCCTTGCGCCCCAGGAACACTCAGGATAGCAAATGGGATAGCTTGTTCTCTTGCTTCCAGGCCCTTTTGTCTGTATTATTCACCTTCTCTCATAGCTGTGGGCCACCGCAGGGACACGGAAATAAAAAATATCTTGGGGGCTGGCCTGGTGGTGTAGTGGTTAAGTTCACGCATTCTGCTTCAGTGGCCCTGGGGTTTGTGGGTTCGGATCCCAGGCACAGACCTACATACCCCACATCAGGCCATGCTGTGGTAGCATCCCACATACAAAATAGAGGAGGATTGGCATAGATGTTAGCTCAGGGACAATCTGCCTCAAGCAAAAAGAGGAAGATTGGCAATGGATGTTAGCTTAGGGCCAATCTTCCTCACCAAAAAGAAAAATCTTCATCCGTTAGAAGATGCACAAAAGAGATACAGAGAAGACAATATTCAGGAGAGGCATCCTCTTTCTTGAACGGACACACTTACTGATTTTCACAATTCATATTTCTTTTGGCCTCAGATTTCCCATCTCTGAAACACAAGTGTTCATCTGTCTTAATTTCCAGCTACTGCAGCAGTAACATAAATCTTAACATGCAAAGGCCTTATATGTTCTTGAAAGAAAGAGTCACACAGGCAAAGTCATTACTGCTGGAGCCCTGCTTATGGGCTGGGATTATGAGATACTGGGTGGTTGTAAGCTGTAGTACAGTCTCATAGTAGGTAGTGCATACTACCTACTAACACACACACACACACACACACACACACACACACACACCCCACATTCAGAATTTGCCCTTTTAACCTAGTAGAATGGCAGCACTGCCACTTATCCCAATAAGATTGGGACAAAGTGATGTTGGCCAGGTGATATATATTTCACAGAACTTTTTATTCTTTGCATGATTCTTCAAACTTAACTCTCTCTTCTCTATCCTCTTGACACCAATTGATACTTCTAGAACAACAATAATCCCAGACTTTTCCTGAATATCTAATGCTGTGACTGGTTTTTCCCTGCCATCCAGCTATAGGGAGAATAATTGAATCACATGCTTGAATTGACCCAGAAGTAGTAGTCAAGGGCCATAATGGGTGGCCAATTTCCAATCTTGTGGAAACTATAAATGAACCCAAATCAACAAACTGTGAAAATTGCCTGCATTAGGGTCTATGGTTCCATGTAGAGCCACACATGCTCCTGAGTTCCTTGCTTCACTACACACTGGACTTCAATAATTGTAGAGCAATGAAGGATACAAGAAGGGAGCATGGTGATGTCTGGATGGTCTACGAAAAGCACCCTCTCCCCATCTTTGTTGAAATGCATGTGGTTTTTATTCTAAAAAGTGTCATTTGTTAAGTACAAGTGGTTAGTATTATTCCTTTTGCTTTTGGCAAACCCATTAGCCAGAACCCACATGGTTTACAGGAGGAAGAATTAGGTCAAATCTTAAAACAGAGTCCATAGTGGCCATGTAGGAGTTTAGAAAGATACAAACCAAAAACAAGCAATAGCAAAAACATGAGAGTAAACACAAGATTCCTCAGCATACTGCCAAGAGAAATCCCTTTCAACTCTCCCTTGGCCCATAGAGTAATGTAAAAGGATTTCTGAATTCCACTTTTATGCTCCAGCATCCTAACAGCAGCCCCAGCCTCTAGAACTCCTCCACTTTAATCTAGGATTCTTCACATTTCTACTTACGTAACAGAGGCATAAATTAAGTACCTTAGCCCAGTGTAGGAATAAGCTCAGCGAATGGAATAAAACTCAGAAATATTTATTTTGAGCATCAGTTGTATCCCAGGCAGAGTCCTAGGTGCTGAGCATATAAGGTGAACTAGAGGGACATGGACCCTGTCCCTATGGAGATTTGATGTAACTTTTGTTTGTTTGGTCAAACTATTCCTCTTCAGCAGGGAGAAACACATTTGGAGCGCCTGCAGAGAAGTGTTTGACCAGCAGGAAGTGTAAGTCGACCGCCCTTGGGCATTTCCAGTTACAGCAGCCATATTCGTATCAGAAAAATGACTATTCTCCTCAGTCAGTGCAGAGGCCTTGGCTCTTTCCTACAGAACAAGAAAGAGAGGCATGCTATTTGACATCTACGATAAAAATAAAACATACCTTCTAAGCTCTGCTCTGTTTCATTACTCTACTTGCCCCTTCTTTTGTCAATACCACACTGTCTTGACAAATGTAGCTTTACAGTAAGTCTTGAAATCAAGTAGTGTTAGTTCTCCAACTTTGTTCTTCTCCTTCAATATTGTGTTGGCTATTCTGGGTCTTTCACCTGTCCATATAAACTCTTTTGATTGGGATTGCATTGAATCTATATATCCAGTTGGAGAGAACCGACATCTTGACAGTATTGAGTCTTCCTATCCATGAAAATGGAATATCTCTCCATTTATTTCCTATTTGATTTCATTCATCAAAGTTTTATAGTTTCCCTCATATAGACCTTGCACATATTTTGTTAGATTTATACCCAAGTATTTCATTTTTTGTGGTATTAATGTAAATGACTTTTGTTTTTAATTTCAAATTCCACTTGTTCATTGCTTGTCTATAGGAAAACAGCCCCTCTCAGTTCTGACCCAATTGACTTCTTCACTTTGGTTCTTGAGTAAAGCATGCAGATGCTTACCTGCCTTTTCAAGTGTTAAGAGAGAGAACACATTGTGCGTGACCCACACTCACCGGCATTTAAAACATTGCACAACTATGAGCTTCACATGGTCGACAGAAGGCAGGCTTTATACTCATCAGGTTATAATGCTGGCACTCATTTCCCAACTTGGAATACTCATAATAACTCAGGATGACTAACAACAAATAACATAACCACAGTTAGTGATTTACAGTTTATTAATCTGCTAATATATGCAATTTACTTGATCTTCACAACATGACAGATATTCTTTCCATTTTACAGATGAGGAAACTAAGCCTCAGAATGGCTCAGTGACTTGCCCAAAGTCATACCGTTAACAAATGGCAGTGCCAGAATTGGTCCTCATGTCTTCTGGTTCCAAATCCCACAATCATTCCACTATCACTCAGAATTCCCCAATGATTCAGGAACAGTGATGAGTGTTTGCCCCTACTTCTGGCATCAGTCATGCTCTTTTTTCTGCTCCCATTTAACACAGAGAAGCAAGCGTCCTAAATCTTGGGTTTGCTAATGGTTGCACATTCATACCCACTGAGTGACAGAAATATATCTTGGGGAATTATAGTTTAATAATCCCACAAGTCAGCACATTAACGCCCAGAGACAAAAATAAAATGCATAACTGTCAAAATATGCTTAAGGTTATTCTGAACACATCTGAAGAGATTTGACAAATGCACTCTAGACTGAATCTAGCGAACGTCCTTCATTTCCACACTCTCATCTTCAGCTATACTTGGCTCCTCTTGTGGTTCTCTCCCATCCCCTGGCCTACAAATGGAAAACAAAAAACCAAAAATGATTCCTCTAAAAACAAACCCCACCACACACACACACACACACACACACACTATAGAAAAAAAGACAGAGCACAAATAACAGAGATACAGGCTGATATGGGCATTTGAAACAAAGAAAGGCTCCAATCTAGGTAAATGTAAGTGAAACTCTTTTCACATACTGGATATGAAAGACTCCAGCTTGTGAAGTGTGTGAACAGAAGGGCAAAACTAACATTTACAGGGTGCCTACTATACGCCAGGAATTGTCCAGCAGCTGTGTTAGGTAATTCCACATATACTAACTAACTTAGTCTCTGCAACAACAGTGGGACTAGCTATTACCTCCCCCCCTTTTTTTTTTCGAGGAAGACCAGCCCTGAGCTAACATCCACTGCCAATCCTCCTCTTTTTGCTGAGGAAGACTGGCCCTGGGCTAACATCCATGCCCATCTTCCTCTACTTTATATGGGACGCCGCCACAGCAGGGCTTACAAGCAGTGTGTTGGCAGGCACCCGGGATCCGAACCAGGGAACCCCGGGCTGCCAAGTGCGAACTTAACCGCTGCGCCACTGGGCGGCCCCTATTACCCGTTTTTTATGCCAATGAGGGAAGTGGGTGCTCAAGTGATGTTCATGGTCCTACAGCTGGCAAATGGTGAGTTGATATCTGAACCAACATCTGAAACCAAAGCACATGCACAGATAAAAATATTTTCCTTCTCTCAAGACTTGCTCCTGAGATGACAAGCAGAGGTTAACTAGATTACCTACTGGCAGAAGAAAGGATTCCCAAAGAGGCTGATGAAGGTGAGAGCACAGGAGACTTTGTTCTCAAATTTTTAATGGCTAGGAGAGTTCTGTAATGGGCTCTCTGTCATGCCCTATTGCCTGTCCTATAGCCTGGGAGTGGCGGGGGGACAGACACCTCAATATAAGAAGAAGGCTCACAGGGAGAAAGAGGTGATGCTAGGACCTGGGGACGAATTATCTGTTCTAATCAATATACCCAGTATTTTGTGCCATGAGGATATTGCTAATCTTAGGTTAATATGAAATAAGAGATGCCCCCACGTGTGCTGAGGAAGGCGAAAGCTCTTCTACTGGAAAGTGTCTCCCGAGCTAGCCCATTTCTTGGTGTGTGTAACTCTCATGTTAATTATTCCTTTGAGTTAAGTCTTTGGAAAGTCTTTGCCTCTGGCTTTTTAAGCTTGTCCATTTCACCTATGATCTCTACATTGTCTGGCTCATAAAAGCAATCCATAAGTAATAATGGTGATTTACAGTCCTTCAGAAATACCCTTCTTTGCACTCAATCTCCACTCTAATTAATGCCCATTCCTGCTATGGCCCACTTCTCATACTGGTAAACTGAGACACAGACAGAAATAATAACAAACCACTAATATTTGAATAGTGATATTCATACATATACCTATTGATATGGATATATATATATATATATATGTATGAAATTACATTAATGTAGTTGCCTTAATTGATCCTCACAAAAAACCTATAAGGTGACATGGCAGATATTATTGTCATTTGCAGATGAGAAAACTAAGCTGCAGACAGATCAAGTGATTCACTTGGTCATGGACGCAACACGAGGGCACGCCTGATTTGCGCTGCTGCTGTCTTACCCCACACCCCTGCAGAGATGTTTGCCTCTGTTCTTTTTGGTTCAGGCCCCCTTTGGGACTCCCTGCCCACAGGCTGTTAGCTCTCTCTGGTCTCTCAGTTTTACTTCCTCTAACAGCCTCCGCTAAGGTTTCTCTGCTCTGCATCTGGTCACAGGGTCCTTCTCACTCCAGTCCACCTGGCTTCTGAGACGACCAGCAGAGGAATCCAAACAGAAATCTGTGATTAAAACTGACGCGGCATCCTCGTGTCAGGCACAGGCTGGGGTCCTTGACAAACGTTAATGAACAAAACAGACAAAGACCCTGCTTTCAAGGAGCTTATAAGCAAGCAGGGAGAACAGACAGCAAACAAAATAAATAAGTAAAATGCATAAAATATTAGAAGGAGGTGAGGGCTATGAAAAAAAACTAGGGCAGGTAAGAATAATGGAGACTGTGGGTGGGAGCGGGGGGCTGACTGCTCTGCAGTCGGGTGGGGTGGGCCTGCCAGAGGAGGCGAGGTTTGAGTGAAGACCTGAAGGAGGGGAGGGACCGAACCCTGGAAGTCTCTGAGAAGAGCGTCTCAGGCAGAGGCACGAGGGGAGCAAGGGTCCCAAGGAGACCGGCGTGGTTACTGTACCTTACTGATGCCATTTCTCAAAATAACTACCTAGGCACAGGGCAAGTCTTGAGAGATGGGCCTCAGGAGAGTAAGGCTTTAAAAAACAAGAAGCTGTCAGAAAAGTGAGAACAAGAGTTCTGCCTAGGTGGAGCACAGCCCTGGAGGAGCCCACTAGCCCCACATGGAGGAGAAGATGGTGAGTACAGGGGGGATGCAGGAGACATGAAAAAGACAGACACATTTGACTTGCCTTTGGGGCCCACCTTCCCTGGTTAAAGCTGGAGTGATGGCTAGTTTTACGTGCCAACTCGACTCAGCTAAGGGGTGCCCAGATAGGCGGCAAAACAGCATTGCTGGGTGTGTCTGTGAGGGTGTTTCTGGAAGAGATTAGCGATTGAAGCTGTAGCCTGGGTAAAAGAGATTGTCCTCACCAATGTGGACGGGCATCATCCAGTCTGGTGAGGTCCCCAATAGAAGAAAAAGGCAGAGGGAGGGCCGAATTCTCTCTCTCTCTTTTTTTTCTTCTGTGAGGAAGACCAGCCCTGAGCTAACATCCGTTGCCAATCCTCCTCTTTTTGCTGAGGAAGACTGGCCCTGGGCTAACATTGTGCCCATCTTCCTCTACTTTATATGGGACGCCAACACAGCATGCCCGACGAGCAGTGCATCTGCAGGCGCCCGGGATCTGAACCCGCGAACCCCGGGCTGCCAAGCGCGGACTAAATGGCTGCACCACCGGGCGGCCCCTCTCTTCTTGAACTAGGACGTCCATCTTCTCCTGCCCTGGGTCATTGGAGCTCCTGATTCTCAGGCCTTTGGACTCAGACTTAATCGTCTCCAGCTTTCCTGGTTCTATGGTTTGCAGACACCAGCGTGCAGCATAGCTCTGCCTCCATAGTCTCATGAGCCAGGTCCTATAACAAAACTCCTCTTACCTATTTCTATATATCCTATTGGTTCTGTTTCTCTGGAGAACCCCGACCAATACCGTGGGCTTTCTTCTTTGGTGCTGACATCCCACATCGGAACCCATCTGAAATTAGTCTGAGCTCTGCTGACAGGGCACACAGGAAATTGTGCTGGGATAGCCAGGCTGACCACCACCACGGTAGCATCAAACACGGCAACAGCAGCAAATGCGGACTGACCACTGTCCACCTGCCAGACCCTGTGCCAAATGCTACACATGTTCACTTAATCCTCCAACAGCCCCACCAGACAAGTCCTGTATCACGCCCCTCCTTTTACAGTTGAGGAAACTGAGACTCAGAAGTTAAATGACTTGCCCAAGGTGAAGCCAGATTTCAAATAGCCCTGTTTGACTCAAAAGACCACACGGTCCTCAGGGCACTAACAATCGCCAAGTCAGAGAGCCAACTCTCCTCTCTTTACAGTGAGAAAATCTTCACTCCATGTTAACCACTTAGCCAGAGACAGCCATCTTGGAAACATCATTGGCCAAGGAATGCAGGAGGGCAGCAAGCAAAGTCAGGAAAGATGGATTGATGAAAATAAGCCTTTACTCCTAGTGAAAACAAAGTCAGATTGTCTTCAGTCACCTACGTTCAGTGACTCCGAATTACTAACGCAGGACAAGAATTCAGAGGAACCTGGGAGCCCAGAAGGCGGCACATGCCGCGGGCAAACCCCGGTTCTTCTCCGACAACATCACTCATGCAGGTAGAAAACCACTTCCACTCGGCCCCACGCTTGTGCACACATGCACATTATAATATTTTGTTTGCAGATCTGCCTATTTACATAGTTAATTTGGGATCTGTTTGCAAACACAAATTAGTTTGGTGCAATTACTTTGTGCACGGACATGGAGTTATCCGCTTCAGCAGTTTAACAGCATCGAGAATGGCTGCATAGTAGCATATGGCTGTCTATATATAATCACAATATTACCTGCACATATTAGTTACATAGCAGTTACATTATAATTAGTGCTGTTTTTAAGCAATTCAAAAGAAAAAAAGTATTTTAATTAAATCAGCAAGGTGTTTGGAGCCGAGAGAAGTGAGAGAGTGTGTTAATGATTCACAGCCTTCTATCAACTGAAATGTGATGTGCACACCAGCACCTTTCTGGCTCCCACATGGAGAGAAGCTTTTCTGAGAACAATACTGACCTTGTACTTCTCTGCCCAGAGAGGCCCAGCGGCTGTCTGCCTTGTCTGCAAGCTGACAAATCACAGAGTCACGGATGACTGTCAGAGCTGGGGAGGCCTCAGCAAGTGTCTGTCCCTCTGACCACTGTCCAGAACAGGTAACTGAGGCCCGGGCAGGCAGAGTAGTAGACTTTGAATCACACAGTTTAGTGAAAAAACTGAGACCTGAATACAGGTCTCCTGACCCGCATTCCAGTGCTGACTCCAGTACGCCACCCACATCAGGACGCGGCTTTCTTACTGGTTGATGGTGATAGAAATGCTCCATTCAGTCCATTTTCCCCCACATTAGGAATTCACACATATTAGACACCTTCAGAAAGTGAAGGTATCACACACATCAATTGATAATAAAACCATAGGGTTAAGAAGCTTATTCTATGTCATTTGAGCAAATATGTGGTGATATTCAGATTTCTTCACAGGGTATCTAGGACTTGTGCTCTAAAAGTACTTTACCTCCTAGTGACAGGAGCTCACGTGAACATGTGAGAGTGGGGGGAACAAAGCCGTGTCCTTGGAGTTCCAGACACTCCACTCACTGGGCGACACTGGGCAGGTAACTGAACCTCCTCCTGATTTCCCTATGCTATTGAATTAAACACTTAGATGCTTTCCTCTTCTTTTCATTATAGAAAGGAATTTTTCTTCCAACAGGTACTGTGTTAACATGAGCTTCAAATTACAAGAAACAGTGACATAATCTTGAGGTTGAACTTGCCATCTTGTCGCTGGGTGGGATGGGTCAGAATATTCTGTACACCCAATTTCCCCCATGCTGCCAAGTACAATATTGTCTCCATCCTCTCTTATGGAGAAAATGTGAACTTGGAGCCTAGGGGAGGAAAGCCACAGGATGCTTTTATTATCACCAGGCCAATTGAGGAGAACAAATAACATCTCAGCATAATCAACATCTCATCCCAAATTGTTTCTGTCCTTCCTCCCTAGCACAGCATTCAACACTCCGCGCAGAAGAGACCAAACATCCTTGGTTGTATAAGACAAGAAGTAGACCACAGTAGAATGGGATAAGAGATCGCTGGTGTCCGTCAGGAACAAATGACCATGTAATAACTCTGTAATTACGTGGTAACTAGAACTGATTGAGCCTGTAAATTTATACCCTTGTCTCCTCCCAGTAACGATGCAACTCTATCTCCCATCTACAGAAAGCAGCAGCACATGGTCCAGAGTCCCTGAGAGATAAGGGAATTCTTGGCTGTTAAGGCAGATTTGCTGCTGATGATGGGTGATAGAGAGACAGGCTGAAATCTGGGATTTAATGATTTTCCACTTGAAGCATCACTGCTTTGCCGTCCACAGCGTGACATCCTTACCCAGCCAGTGTTCTCTATCCTTAATTAGAGGGATCAGTTAAGGTTCTCAAAATTAGAGATGAAAGGAATAGGGTGCCCAACACATGCACGCAAAAACGCCTCACGTGTGCATGGGCACACGCACACCAGTGCCAGTTGACACTCCCTGAAACATTTAATTCCGCAGACCTTTGAAACATCACTATTGTAGTGTTTCACCGAACATTTAATACTGGGAAGAATATTGTCTCTTCTTAGGCAGCATTCTCTCTGGGACCATTATGCAGAGGCATTAGGAAATTCTGTGTGGCAGATAATTCAGCAAATATTGTTTGACGGCCGACTGTTTGATAGCCCTCTGCTAGGTGTTAGAGAGGAGACAAAGAAGTGTAATACTCAATCTCTCCCTCAAGGATCTGAGTCCACTCACACAAATAGTATAAATACATAAAATGTTAAATTACAATGCCACAAGGCACTATACAATTAACTGCCAAATGACTGGTACAGACAACGAGAACTACAGCAGTACAGAAAAGAGGGAGCTTGCTTTGGGGTGCCGAAATCATAAATATAGATTCTTATAGACTAAAATGAACGTCTAAGAGAGCTGCAATATCAAGTTTGCTTAAGGTCTGTTAGAAAGAGACATTGCAAATTTCTCTCGATCCACAGTCCTCTCAGTTCTCCAAAAGCAAATAAAAACAACAGCAACAGATTTTTTTCTTGAATGAGAAACAGAAACCTTGGGGAGAAAAACATTAGAAATATGAGCATAAACAAGTGTAAAACTGTGTATAACCAAAGTGCTCTTTGGAGAGACCAGAAATATACCCAAAACTTCACTATCCCTTTAGCATTTGACTGTTTATAACTCGGGTATATATGCAGATAACCTGTCCACAGCAGTAGGAATGTTTTCTGATCAACACAGGGATTTAGCAAGCAGGCCAAGACCTGGAGAATAATAATCAGCAAATTAAGAAAGCACAAGAGCCTTAATCAAAGCGTCCAGCCATGGTGCAGTTAACAAGGGACACAATCCACTGGGGATCGACTGGGTGTTCTCTGAGTCTATGACGAGAGACAAAGAGCCTACTCCTCTCTCTGGGGTCCTTTGCCCCTAAACTCCCAACCTTCTAATTGCTACTCATAACTAGGTGCCAAGGAAATAGCAACATGATAGAGTTACTGTACCCCTATTGTTGAGGGTTAATAAAAACAGCCTCTTGGGTTTTATCTGGATTTAATGTAAATCTATTTGCCATCATCCAATTGCGACTTGAGCAAGCTTTTGACGGGGTGACCTTCAGTCACAGATCTCCAGCAGCATTTACCCTGCAAACATTCTTCACTGGTGTGTGGCGTGCACAGGCCCACTTGGCGTAGATCTTGAAGTCAGCGACACTGAAGTTCAGTCCTCCAGAGACCTTGGGGAAGCAAACCTTAGACCCATGGTGCCCACTAGTAGTTGAGCTCTGGGTGAGAATAAGGAAGACCAGGACACCAGACAGTACGCATTTGTCCATGGAAAAACTATGAAAATATGCCCTCCAGCCTCTGAAACAAGAGGGAGTTAGCACTCCTCCCGATGCTTAAGAATTTGGAACGTCTCAGTGAAGGTTTTCTCATTCTGGAATAGATTAGTGCTATCCCAAAGAAAATATCTTCTACAATCACCAGAAGTCTAGTAAGGATAAAAAGAGTCAGACGGTTTGATAATGCTTCAAAAAACAGAAAGTCCAAGTTAACTACGTGACTTTGTCTATGTTACTTATCTCTGGGTCATCATTTCATTGCTGAAAAGTAAAAGGATTGGATGATATGCTCTTTAAAGTCCTTCCCACATTGAATAGTCTATGAACTAGAAAGTCTGTAATGATCAGTTCTTCAAAAGTTAATGAAGAATAATCACATCCTCAATCTCAACCTGTAGATAAAGAAAAAGAGACGTGTTTTAAGCAACCATTAATGCTATAAAACAATCCAGTAATCTAGGCTCCTAACCTATGGCCAACTCATAAAACATTTTTTCTCAAAGAACCAAGCAAGATCCTAGAGAATGTACTGTGACAAATCATGGTTGATCCGCAGAGACCTCTGTTTGATTTCACATTTAGGAATTGTATTGGTAATCGTTCTCTGGTGGAACCTATGTTTCACATGCTGCATCTGATTCCCATGACACGTTCCTACACGAAAGTAACAGCACCAGGGGAACATCAAACTACCCACAGAAAGTGGGTCTTCATTTGGCTTCAGAAGGCAGTTCCTTCTGTTAGTCAGATCTCAGTGGCAATGACAGGACTGGACTTCTCTCTACACCTGCAATTCTCATTTTATTTACAGTAGCCACAGGATCAATATCTCCTCCCCTAGAAATAAAGCTTTCTACTTTGTGTTGGAATTTATCTTCAATAGCTGCTGGAAATCATTATCACAAAATAATGTTCTACTCACTGCTCATGTTATCTCTTCAGCTAGGCAAATTGCCAGACATCTGACTGCCTGACATCAAGTCCATTTGGTGCAAGACAAAAATAAAACCTTACAGTGCCTAGAAATAACATGAGACACACTCATCATCTAGCCAGGGATGATTGGGCTACTTTCTCTTTCTGAGGAGTTGTCAGAACTCATGTAAATCATCCAGTGCCTTTGCCTACAGTCATGAGCACATTCTCATTATAGTGTATAGTGGTCATGAAGAAAAAGCTTTTGAATGGACCCAAGCTATTATGAATTCCAGAGGTGAAGATATGAGGCCTAAATGACTATGTGTCTATGGCTATATCTGGGTCTTGCTTATCTTCAGCTGGATTCATTAATTCCAATGTCATTTCTGTTAAATTCAAAAACATTTATTGAGATCCTACCAAGTGCTGAGTACTGATCTAGGTACTTGAGATTCACTGATGAATGCTGCATTCTTCTCTTCAGAAGTTTAAGTTGGAAAGTTAGGCAAAAAGATGTACATATAATGTCAACATAATTGATGAGACACATATGTAGGATGTTTGCGGAGTACTGAGGAAGAACACTGTACCCTAGTTATGAACTCAGAGGAGCCTTCATAAAGGAGACACCTTTATGTTTGAATCAGATTTTGAATTTGAATCAGATGTGTTAAAGTAGAGTAACAGAAAACAAAGGAAAGGGTGGTTTGAAGGACACCTTCCTAGAGGGAACATGACAAACAAATTCAGAGGTGAATGGCTGTTGGAGTGGAGACTAGTGAGTACGCTATCTATTAGAAGTTCTGAGTCACTAGAGCCTCGACCTGTCCAACCACCAGGGATGTCTCATTTCGGATATCTTGAAATTGAGGAACCTACTGGATGTGGATTTGGATGCATCCAACATGTAGTTGGAAATACTTTGAATAAATTCAAGTAAGGGATCAGCGTCAGAGATGGCAATTTAGGCAGCCCCTATATATAAACAGCAATGAAAATCTTGGAAATGAAGGAGATTTCCCAGGGAAAGGGCTAACAACTTTGGGTCACGGACAGCACCAGGGTGTAAGGGGTTAGAACAGGAGGGAAAGCGCACACAAGGAGACAAAGCAAGAACAGCTGGAGCAGCATGAAGGAAACCAGGCAAGGAGGCAGTGCTGCAGAAGCCAAGTTCAGGAAGGGGAGAGGGTGGGACAATCTGAATGCAGCCGTGACATAAGCAGTTTGGATTCGTGCAGAGTTTGGGAAATTTGGTGAGTGCAGTTTTAATAGATGTAGCAGTTAGAAGATAGATTCCAGTCAATTAAAGAATGGATGGATAGAAATGAAGAAGTAGATTATTCTTTAAAAATGTCTATTAAGAATGAAAGAAAGGGACAGAGAAAGAGGAAGAGGGAGCAGAGGGCTTGGGCATGTTATGTTTTGGGGGAAAAGCCAATATGATATGTGAGGTTCATAAACAAAATTGCATATTTGGCATCTCCACTTGAAAGCCTGATGGACATCTCAAACCTTACATGATCAAAACACAACTCCAGGTTTCCCACCCCCAAATCTCAAACCTCTTCTTTGTCCAGTCTTCCTACTCATTGCTCCAGGTCGTCCAACCAAAAGTCTTGGAGTACCACTTGATCACTGCCTTTCTCTCGTACCCGACAGTTAATCTATCAATGAATCCCAACGGCTCCACCTGTGAAACAGATCCAGAACACGACTATTCCACATCATCCCCACTTCTATACCATGGTCGAAGCCACCATTATCTCTCATCTGGGATATGGCAACAGTCTCCTTACTGTTCTTCTTCATCCAACTTGACCCTTAAAATCTATTCTCCTCTTGTCCCCAGAGTTACTCTTTGAAAACAAAAGTAGAAGAAGTCACTCCTTGGCTGAATTGACTTCCCTTCAGATAAAGAGTAAAAGTCAAAGACTTCCAATGGTCTACAAATCCCTCCCTGGTTGTGGGAGTCTGGATTACTGGCACAGTTCTTTACTCTTTCCCCTCCCACTGTGACAGGGTGTTCTCTCCTGCCTGCTGATTTTGGACTCAGCCACGTGACTTGCTTTGGCCTCTGGGATGTTAGCAGACAGGATGTGAACAGGTTTGAGACCGCAAAGTACATGGGTGGTTAGGCTTTCCCCTTGCGCTCTAGTGTTGTACCAGAAAAGATTTGGGGGTAAGTTTTGGCTCTTCAGCCCAGGACCCCCAATGATATGTGTGGAAGAGGCCTGAGCTCAATTTGCAGTCTACAGCATTGCAGCCAATCCACAAATCAAAAAGTGAGGGGAAAAAATGCTATTGTAGGCCCTTGAGTTTTGTTTGCAGCACTTTTGTGGCAGAAGCTGACTGATTCAATGATCTAGCCTCCACTACCTCTCAGCTCTCATTCTCCTTCTTCTCCCTCCCTCGCTCTGCCAAAGACACATCTGCCTCTTATTTTTCCTGATCCCAAGCATACTTCTGCCACAGGGCCTTTGCACACACAGCTCTCACTCCCTACTCCACAATATCCAAACAGTTTCTTTCTTCACTTCCTTTAGGTCTCTACTCAAATATCATCTCAACAAAGAGGTCTTCCATGACCATTCCTACCTCTAGACCCTTGTCTTGGTTTATTTTTCTCCATAATATTCCATAATACAACTGACATATTATAAATGTATTTATCTTTTGGAATACAGGCCAGAGCCTATAACTGACTTTTCTACATATATCCTGCTTAGTAATTAAACAAACATAAATTTAATTTCCCCTGCTGATTTTCAATTCTCCCTATCCTATAGAGCAGTGTTTTGCCAACTGTTGTATGTGCACTATGAAGTGATATGTGGGACGGTTTTTGGAGACAAATAGATTTTATATAAATAAAATATATTTAACTATACATTATGTTGAGGAGATGGGCTGGGGGCTTTAAGAGTACTTGGGGAGAAGGGGTAGTATAGATAAGCATCAGGAAGCAAGGCAGGCAGTGCACCTACGTGCAAATGATCCCAGTCACCTCTAGAGCCCTTGAGAGCTGCTCTGCACCACGACAGAGATGCTCTGTGACTGACGTTTACAATAATGACCTTAGTAACAAAATAAGATAAATGATATTCTCTATGCTTTGCTCAGCAAGACAGAACAATAATATATTTTAGAAAAAGAACTCTATCAAAAAGGATTGTAATGTTTTAAGTTCAATTTAAAGGATGATAGCTCAGTTATATGACAAATTCATTCATGTGGAACACTGCTGGTACCTCATAAATAAGACTTTCCTATAGAAACATAAGGATTTGTAATGAATTTGCTGATTATTCTTTCCCCACGAATAATAGGCAGAATTGATTTTATACCCACTCCTCTTCTCTGACCCACCTCCTCCCACCCTTTTGTGGTTTTCTTCTTTTTCTCTTAAAAAGGCAGCTTGTAAAAACAAACAGTTGTAGCTATAAGTTAACGTGCACTCCATTACCCACTATTTCACCACTAAAGACCCATATGATTATTCTTCTGCCTGATGGACGACACAGACTGCTTTTGTGAAGTGACAATTATTGGAGCAAACAGAACTTCTAGTTTCCACTCCGACACGTACGTCACTTGGAAGTTGTTACTCTCATCACAAAGCAAGGAAAAAGCTGAGAAAACTGAGCATCAACAACTCCTCTGAGATCCCTCAGAAAACTGCGTTACAGGGCAAACTGCTGCCCCCAAATCGAAGAGACAGTTAGGCGGGTGCAGAGAACCACACCTTACAGGAGCTGAATCCCAGCAGCAAAAAGCTTTATGGGCCAGTCCCGGGATAGGAAAACTTGACTGTAATCAACAAATTGTTGGAGGCACCATGTGTCAAGTTGGAGAGTTGAAAACTCCAGGGGGTCCCAGTCTTAGAGGTGTTCCCACACACACTTGCAAATAATACCTCCAGAAGTCCTACCAGGTTCTCACAGTAAAGATGAGAGAAAAATTCCCTGACTTCCAGTAGGGGGAGAGGAGATGTAGCCATCTTGAAACACACTCAGAGCATTCTGTTCTTCTTAAGACTTGATCTCAAGAGAAATTATTTTACCAGAGTCTAAATGACCTGAGGAACAGGAAATACCCAACTGCAGCCTGCTCTAGCTTTCCTATCTCACTTAAAGGAGAAAAACAACACAAAACTGAGACACAATTGTGAAGGTCACAGTCCAGGACACAGGCTCACTAAAATACTGTGACCTAATCATATGACTGTAGCATGTTTCTCCTCCTCCCACACGCCAGAGGGAGTTTTAGCCTCTGACACCTACAGCTACAGCAAACAGTAAATGCTGTTTAACCCCTGGCCAGATAAACATAACACCTTACACTAAACACCTATTTACCTCAGTTCCTTTTACCTTATGTATCCTATACGGCTTTCACCAGAAAATTACAAGACATACCAAAAGACAAAAAACACAGTTTAAAGAAACAGAGCAAGATTCAGAAGCAGACCCACATATGACAGAGATATTAGAATTATCAGATTGTGAACTTAAAACAACTATGATTAATATTCTAAGGGGTCTGAAGTTAAGGTGGACAATATGCAAGAACAGATGGGCAATGTAAGCAGAGAGATAGACACCCTAAGAAAGAATCAAAAGGAAATGCTAGAGATCAAAAAACACCATAACAGAAATGAAGAATGCCACTGATGATGAGACATAGCTGAGGAAAAATCAGTGAATTTGAAGAAATGACAATAAAAACATCCAAAACAGAAATGGAAAGAGCAAAACAAACAAACTGGAACAGACTATCTAAGAAGCCTGGGATGACATAGGTGTAACATATATGTAATGGGAATACCAGAAGGAGAAGAAAGAGAGAAAGGAACACAAGAAGGATGTGAAGTGATAATGACCAAGAATTTCCCCAAATTAATAATAGATAGCAAACCACAGATCCAAGAAGTTCAGAGAACACCAAGTGGGAAGCTCAGAGGTCACTAAAATTCTACACCTAGGCACATCGTATTGAAACTGCAGAAAACCAAAGATAAAGAGAAAATTTTGAAAGAAGCCAGTGGGAGGAGGGGTGGGGGAGCACCTTACCTAGAGGGGAGCAAGGATAAGAATTACATCACATTTCTCTTCAGAAAACATGCAAGCGAGAAGAGAGCAGAGTGTAATACTTCGTGTGTTAAAGAAAAAAAAATACCAACCCAGAATTCTCTATCTAGCAAAATTACCCTTCAAAGGTGAAAGAGAAATAAAGACTTTCTCAAACAATCAAAAATTGAGGAAATCTGTTGTCAGACTTGCCTTGCAAGAAATGTTAAAAGAAGTTCTTCAGAGGAAAGGAAAATTATGTAGATCAGAAATTTAGACCAACATAAAGTGACAATAATTATGTTTTCCCATTTTTATTTATTCAAGACATCTCTGCCAATCAGAGCTTCTGATCAGCATAGGACAGTCAGCACTAACCCATCGAGTTGATGTAGTTCCAGCCTAAAGCAAAAGAACTGTGACATATCAGTGATTATGTGTGGCCTCACCAAGAGGAAAATGAAGATAGCCATTGGGGTTTTGAAACGGTGATATCTGGGGGCCTGCAGGGGTCTATGGTAGGGACAATCAGACAAGTCTACATTTTTTCCAAGGTCTTGGGGTAATTCGAATAATTCTCAGGATGAGTTTTTGTAAGCTTCATTCCCATTTTTCTGTGAATAAGTCAGGAAGCAGGAGTGTGGACAAAGTTTAAGTAATTCAGACTTCTACATCTTATGACCAAGAAATGAAAGTCAGAATAAACATGAATATGGGGAAATGCTAACTGTATCTTTTTAATTGCTAACTATATCTTAATATCTTAATATCATCTGATCCTGTTTGTGTCCAATCTGCTTTGCCCAAACCAATCCCACAATGCTCAGTACCATTTCCTTCTTGAGAAGTGAAAAGAGAGACACAATTGCCTTTGACCCCTCCTCCCAGTCAAATCCAAGCTAAATCTGAGCAAAGCAAAACCACAGCAAAAATGTCTGTCCTGTTCTTAACACCATTTGCCGTTGATAATATCTGTGAATTGTCAGCACTGGAATCTAGCCACACTCGCCAACATACACTAGGATTTTCTTCAGCACATTTACCACCATATGAAAGCAGATGGCAAAGCTATTGTAGATAAAAGATTGGTGTAGAAGGAAAAAAAATGCCTGTGATGAAAATACTAGAAAGACTGGATAAACTTTGTATTCTGGGCATTACCTTAACCTAAAGAAGAGCTTCTGTAACATGATCTGGCAGTGACCTAAGAGACAGAACATCTCATAAGTGGACCCCAGAATGGTTTGCATACATGACTATCTGCACTCCTGAGGAGTGACACTTTCCGGGAGGTGGAGAGCAACGGTCATTAAACAGCTGCTTAGCAAGACTTCCTGACAATGTGGGGCAAGTTGTTAACCCAAAGGACAAACTGAGCTCCCACTGCAAGGGAAATGTGTTAGTAGTAGCAATATTATTGGTATTAGCAATAATTATAATAATTATGAGCGTATACACAGCACTTTTGTATCTGCAAAATGCACTGCATTCATCATAATGATTAGCATTTGTACAGTACTTCGTATTTCCCAAACACTCTCTGCTCGTTAATTATATAATGCTGGCAGCATCTGTGGGCAAGTGTGACTACTCTCGTTTTATAGACAAAAGACACAGAGAAATTCATTGACTTGCCCAAGGCCACATGATGAGTCAGTGACAGAATCAGGATTCCGTTTCTAAGTTCTCAAACCTCTATTTTGTCTTTATGCTATGCAAAGCTGGGTGGTTGCTTCCAGTTGAGAGGGAAAAGGGATTGCTTAGGACATGAAATTTCATCACTTCCATAGCCTTTGAGCGGTTATTAAGTGCTACTGAAGCCAGATGGGATCTATTTTCAGGGAGGAAAAAATTCCTCAAAAATCATTCAAGGGCAATGGTTCTCATCGTCAGCTCAGGCCCCCTCCCCAGGCCAATTCGGTCAGAATCTCCTGGGTGTGGACCAGAGATCAGTACTTTTTAAAGCTCCCAGACAATCCCATCCGGTGGCCAAGGTTGAGCGAGCACTGCTGGTCTAGGGTAGTGGCTCTCAAACATTAGGGAGCATCAGAACTTTAGGGAGGGTTTGTTAAAACACACATTGCTTGGCCCCCCTCCCACTGATACAGTGGGTCGGGAGTGGAGGCCAAGACTTTGCATTTCTAACAAGTTCCCAGGTGATCCTGAGGACCACTTTGTCCCAGGACCACATTTTTAGAAGCACTGGTCTAAGGTATTTTAAATGCAGATAGAAGAATTACTAAATTGCTTCCAAAGATCCCTTCAAGCCCAGGCACTAAGACTTCGAAAATTGGACAGACTGACTTTAGCAGTTATGGTGTGGTAAGGACTGGCCTATTCCTGCACATAGGAAGACTCTGCTCTCCAGTTTCCCTTACAGGGCGGCTGACAGCATGTGACTGTCTGTGACACAGTAGAACACGGGGAGAAATGCCACTCCCAGGCCTCGCCATAATACGTCCTGCTCCATCTTCCACACTCTCCCACTGCTCAGTCTTCTGCCTCTCCCTCTCCTCTGTAGCTGGATGCTAGGGATCTCCAAGACAGTGGTACCACACAGCAGAAAGAACTCAGATCCAGGAGTCACCATCAGTGGAAATACACACGGTGGGTCTGTGCAACCAGC
Organism: Tapirus indicus; assembly: GCA_031878705.1. Classification (NCBI taxonomy): domain Eukaryota; kingdom Metazoa; phylum Chordata; class Mammalia; order Perissodactyla; family Tapiridae; genus Tapirus; species Tapirus indicus. Next base: position 80,916,007 of record CM062924.1, on the reverse strand, counting down.
TCCAGGCAATAAAGGGAGTAAGAACTAACTTGAATGTGTTTGGCCCCTAAGATCTCAGGGCTTATTTACTTCTGCAGCATAGTCTAGACCACCCCGACACACACTTGATTATCAATGTACATTGTTGTGGGTTGTTCCCAACCTTCTGAAAAGAGTGACTGAATTTGACAGAAAAGTGAGAAAGAGGCCTAAGGAAAATATTCAAAAGAAAGTTGTACTCACAGGCCTCAGAGGTCAAGAATGTGACTGAGTCAGAAGTTGACAATTTCAGGGGAATCCTAGAAAATACCCATCCCAGAAAAAGTGCAGCCAGACAATATCCGAACGGTCTGCTATTGGTGAGGTATAATGTAAAAAGGAGACATGGCAGCTCTGGGTTTACCCTATACAGGGATTTCAAGACTGAATGGTCAGGAACAGAGTGGCAGGAACTGACCAATGGACCATATGGACAGTGAAGGGCACAGCCGAGAGGTCTTTGAGAAAGTGAATAAATAAAAATGTTTTAAAACACAAAAACAAACAAATTCTATTCTCCTCCCCTCTCTGAGCCTTGTCTCTTCAATTCCAGCACTCACGATGCTTTTCCCTTCAGGAAACATCCCATACAAGCCTATGGGACAGAAGGGTGCTCTTGATGAGCAGACTCCAGGAGTCTAGAAACCCAGAGAGCAGATATCTTGGTGGGGTATACTGTTTCAAAAACAATCAGGAGAGCAAGCCACTCTGGCTGTTGGTCCCTAGCCCAGGCAGTCCTCCAGGCAGGGCGACACTTTTCCAGGGCTTCTGTCCTTCTTGCAGACCCAGCTGTGACCAGAAGCTCCAGTTTCACAGCTGTCAGCTTCAAATCATACTTCTGTTTCGCAGCTGTAGAGCCATATTACCCGAGTTTGTTTGCCATCAGCTTTAATTAAGAAAGGTTTAATTTTCCAACATTATTTTGGCTCCTCCCTGGCCCAATGCCCACATAAGAGATGCTGTTGTTTTCTCCCCAGCCTCCACTATGGAATGTGCTCAGGCACACTGGAGAGCCTTTCCCACAGCCTGCCATGGAACATGGCATGCAGAGGCAGCAGCATGTGACTAGGGTCTACAGTTAATGAATCCTTCCTGTACCACAGAGCCTCGCAATGAAAGTAAAAATTTCCCTCTGGAAACCCAGGTCCCCCTTTTATTCTCTACAGTATTTTTTTCAAGTCTTCCCATGAGCTTCACATGGAGCCAGCCTGAGGAACTCAAACTTGATTCCAATCTGATTATCCAACATGGCCCTATCAGCTGAGACAGCAACATTTATCACATTAATAGGAAGGATAGAAGAAAACTGGGATCCCATCCAACAGGAGCATTTTTATCACATGTTGCACTGTCTTACAAATCCAATTATCACCAGCTGAAGGTCTTAACAGCCTTTGAATTGCAGCTTTCAAATCGTAAAGAAGCACAACGCACATTCTCTTAGCTTGTTCCTGCTGCACGTTATTCGGTGCAGCTACAGCATCCAGTCCACACGACAATTTCAGGCCTAAAGCTGCCTACGGAATATTTGTCCCAAGTTTAACCAATGAATTCAAGAGAAGCTTGGATTGGGGACTGTCATGGACTTTAGTCTCCTCAACAAATATAAGCCTCTCATTTTACTCCACAGTCAGAGGTAGCATCTCGGAAACTCAGCGTGGTAAGGCTCTTAGATGAGCTCATGGCAACTGACAGAAAGTGAGGGCAGTGTCTTTTGCAGGGCCACATGGGACTAAAAGTTTACCTACCAATTTAGAGAGCTGCAATAACAAACATCATGTGGACTCTAAAGAACCCTCACCCAAAGTTACAAATGTAAAGGTCCGAGAACAGTGCTGAAGAAAACCCAGGGCCTTCTGCTATAGCAAAGAAAGGAGACTGGCAAATACTCTGTCCAAGAAAATAGACTACAGATTTGAACAGAATTGACAAAAACAAGTATTAAAGCAATGTGAAAATCAAGCAAAGGCACACAACTATCTAAGATGCATATATTCTTGTAAAAGTGCTGAGCTTTGGTGAAGAATTGTGGAGCTCTGTGGCGTTCTGACCCCACCCCCTACCCGGTCAGTGTGGAGGTTCTTCAGGGCAGGGCAGATCAGGAAGACTAGCAGCTCGGCTGTGATGGTTTAAGATGCTCAGCTGAGTTAGAGCGGTAGGTGATGTTGTCAGTGGTGGTGTTGCTACAAGTGACACTGTCAAAGGCTGGAGGGGAGGGCCAATGATTCTACTAGCATGAGGTGTTGATCAGGGTTGGGCAAGCGTACATCTGTATGCATATATAGCATAGCCTGGAAAGGGCTCAAATCAGCCATATACTCTTCATTGACTTTGAGGCTGTGAACATGAACAGGAAAGACATGAAAGTCCATGGTGGAAGGTAAAAACCATGATGGATTTGAAAACGTCCCAAACTTTGAATTGATTCCCTACCAATACACAAATCTATCAACACAGGGCCTACTGGCTTGAGGTGTTAGAGCACAACCTCTGTTCAATCATTGGCTGACAATTCAGATACACAGACCCAGGGGCAACCCATTAAAGGCTAAGCTTAAAAAATAATCTGAGAAGACACATGAATGACTGCACACTTCACAGCAGAGAAGACAGACTTCACAGATTATTCTCACCAATTTACTAAACAAAGAAAGAAACAAACGAAAAATAGTAAAAACAATAACCTCCAAGGACAGAGGGGTAGAATGTAGGATCGAGATTTGCCACAATATTTTATCTAAAATGTCCACTTTAAAAAAATTATGAGATTATGACCTATACTCACGAAAAAAGTAGGCAGTAGAAATTCTCTATGTCCCCAGATTTTGAGTTTAGCAGTCAAAACTTCAAAGAAGCTCTTATAAGTACGTTTAAATAACTAAAGGAAACTATGTTTTTATAATTAAAGAAAAGTATGACAATAATAAATGAGATTTTCAACACAAAAACAAAAATTACAAAGAAGAAGCAATTGTAAATTCTGGAGTACAAAAGTATACAATCAGAAAATGAAAATTTCACTGGAGGATCCAACAGCAGATTTGAGAAGACAGAGAAAAGAATTAGTGAGCTTGAAAACAGATCAATAGAAACTATCCAAACTGAAAAACAGAGGGGAAGAAAAGAAGAAAACTGAACAGAGCCTCAGAGTACCAACATACACATAATGGGAGTCTCAAAGGAGAGGAGAGAGACAGAAAGGGGCAGTAAATATATTCAAAGAAATAATTGGGAAGCCTTCTCAAAGCCAATGAAAAACAAGGCAGTGAGATGACATAGTCACTGTACTGAAAGGAAAAGCAGACTGCTAACCAAGAATTCTATATCCAGCAGAACGCTCCTTCAAATATGAAGGTGAAATACTGATGCTCTCAGATAAACAGTTCATTGTTAGTTGACCTACCTTACAAGTAACTAATACTAAAGGAAGTTTTTCAGGATGAAAAGAAATGACCAAGTGGTGACTTGAATTCACAGGAAGAAATGAAGAACACAAGAAATGGTAACAATGAGGAATTATATAAAAATCTCTACAAATATTTTTCTCATTTCTTCTCTAATATCTTTAAAATAGAAAACTGAATAAAGCAAAAATTATAATATTGTATTGTGTTTATAACCTATATGGATATAATATATCTGATAATCATAGCACAAAGAAGGGGGGAGGAAAGGGGGAGCTCCAGTAGAGAAAATTTTCTATATTTTACCAGAATTTATTTAACCTTAATCTGAAGTAGATTGCAATAAGCTAAATTATAGTATATATATATATATATATATATATATACATAGTAAAATCATTACAGTAACTAATAAAAACACAACTCAAATCAACTCAGTTAGATAAAATGTCAAGAGAAGAATTTAAAATGATACACTAAAAATATTTAACACAAAAAAGTCAATTCAAAAGAAGCAGAGGAACTTAAAAGACAGCAACCATACAGAAAACAAACAGCAAAACATCAAATGTAAATCCAACCAAATGACAAAAATCATTATCATTTAATATGAATGGTATAAATATCCCAATCAAAAGGCAGAGATGATCAGATTGGATAAAAAAGTAAGATTCAATTATAAGCTATCTAAAAGATACACCTTAGATGCAAAGCTACAAATAGGTTGAAAGTAAAAGGACGAAAAGATGTACCAGTCGAACAGTAACCATAAGAAAGAAGGTATCCAGACTAGAAATAATATCAGACAAAATAGACTTTAAGACGAGAAATATTATCAAAGACAAAGAGAGGCATTTCATAATGAAGTTCATATAGGACATATTTCATAAAGGGTTCATGTATCAGAAGGATATAAAACTTGTAGATGTATATGCACCTAAAAATAGAACCTCAAAATACAAGCAAGCAAAATCTGACAAAATCACAAGAAAAAACAGACTAATCAACATCTAAAGTTGGGGATTTCAATACCTCATTCTCAACAATTGATGTAACAACAGGAAGTCTTAAGCATCACTATCAACCAACTTGACCTAACTGATTTATCTAGATGACTTCAGTCGATGTCTGCAGCATACATGTTTAATTCAAATGCACATGAAACATTCTCTAGGACCCAACACATGGTAGACCAAAATAAGTTTCAACAGTTTCTTTTTCCTGAGGAAGATTCACCCTGAGCTAACATCCATTGCCAATCCTCCTCTTTTTTTGCTTTAGGAAGATTAGCCCTGAGCTAACATCTGTGCCAATCTTCCTCTGTTTTGTACATGGGACACTGCCACAGCATGGCTGGTGAGTGGAGAGGTCCACGCCCAGAATCCGAATCCATGAACCCAGGCCACCAAAGGGGAGCACGCAGAACTTTAACCACTCGGCCATGGTGCCAGGCCCAAGTTTCAACATTTAAAAGGATTGAATCATGGAAAGTATGTTCCCAATAATGACAAAATTAAATTAGAAACCAATAACAGAAAGAACTCTGGGGAATTCCCCAGACATTTGGAAATTTAAAAATACACTTATAAATAATGCATGGGTCAAAGAAGAAGTTACAAAAAATTAGAAAATAATTTGAGCTGAATGAAAACAAAATCACAACGTATCAAAATTTATGAGATGAAGCAAAAGCAGTGTTAGAGGGAAACTTATAGCTAGAAATACGAATGTTAGAAAGGAAGAAGAGTCTCAAATCATAACTTAAGCTTCCACTTTAAGGAAGTAGAAAAGAAGAAAAAACTAAATTGAAATCAAACAGAAGAAGAGTAATAACAATGATTTGGGGGGAAATCAATAAAATAGAATGAGAAAAACAATAGAGGGAGCCAATGAGACAAAAAATAGTTTTTTGAAAGATCAACAAAATTGACAAATCTTTAGTTAGAGTAACCAAGAAACAAGAGAGAAGAAAAAAATTACCAAAATTGAGTAAAAGACCATGATCCTACAATCCTAAGATTATATGACTATAAACAGATTAGAAGGAAATATTATTAACAATTTATGCCAACAAATTAGACAATTTAGGTGAGATGGACAAATTCCTAGAAAGACACGAGTTACTAAATTGACTCAAGAAGAAATGGAAAATCTGAATAGAACTAAATCAAACAAATTAGTAATTAAAAATCTCCCCACAAAGAAAATCCAGACCCATGTGGTTTCACAGATGAATTCTATCAAATGTTTTTAATAGAGAAATATTAAACCTCACAAACTCTTTCAACATATATAGAAAGATGGAGCACTTCCCAACTCATTCTATGAGGCCGGTATTACCTGATATCAAAACCAGACAAAGAAATCACAAGAAAATTAACCAAAACTACAGAGAAATATCCCTTAGGAGCACAGATGCAAACTTTCAAGCAAAATATTAGCAAGCTGAATCTAGCAATATAAAAAGAGAATTTTACACCAACACCAACTGGGACTGATCACAGGAATGATAACTTGATTTAGTATCTGAAAATAAGTTAATGAAATACACCATGCAATAGAATAAAAGAAAAGCTACATGGTCATCTCAATAGAAGAGGAAAAAAAACATTTGATAAAATTCAGCACCATTTTGTAACAGAAACTCTCAACCAATATGATTAGAAAGAAAGATCCTCAATCTAACAGAGGTATCTATGAAAAATCCACAGCTAACATCATACGATAATGAAGAAAGACTGAACGCTTCCCCCTAAGATCAGGAAAGAGGCAAGAATATCCAATTTTGACACTTCTATTCAACACTGTACCAGAAGTTCTACTCAGTGCAAAGAGAGAAAAAAAAAGAAAGAAATGAAAGATTCTGGATTGAAAAGGAAGAAATGAAACTGTCTTTATTCTCAGGTGATATAATCCTGGATGTAAAAGATTCTAGAGTTCACAAAGAAACTATTAGAACTAATAAACAATTTTGCCAAGTTGCACGAAATAGCATCAATAAACAAAAATGAATTGTATTTCTGTAGACTAACAAACAACAAACACGAAATTAAGATAACAATTCCATTCACAATAGTATAAAAAAGAATCAAATACTTAGGAATAAATGTGTACATGGAAAACTATAAAACAGTGTGGAAAGAAATTAAAACAGATCTAAATAAGTGGAGAGACATTCCATGTTCATGGATTTGAAGACTCAATATTGTCAGAAAGGCAATTCTCCCCAAATTGATCTATAAATTGAACGCAATCCCTATCAGAATCTCAGCAGGCTAGTGTACATTGACAATCTGTTTCTAAACTATATACGGAAATGCAAAGGATGTAGAAGAGAAAAACAATTTTGAAAAAGAAGATCAAAGTTGGAGGACTTACACTACCTGATTTCAAACTTACTATAAAGTCACAATAATCAATAATGTGTAGTATCGGGGCAAGGACAGGCATTTAGATCAATGAAATAAAGTTGATATTCCAGAAATAAATCTGCTTAACAGGAAGAGAAGAAGAGCCATAAATTCCATTTTTGGGGAATTGAATTTTGACAAAAGTGCTAAGACAATTTAATGGGAGAAAGACATTATTTTCAACATACAAAGCTAGAATAGTTGAATATCTGTGTGAATAAAAATGAATTTAAATCTTTATCTCATATCATATGCAGAAAATAACTATAATTGCATCACAGATCTAAATGTAAGAACTAAAACACTATAATACCGCTAGAAGAAAATATTGGAGAAACTCTTCTTGATTATGGATTGGCAAAACGTTCTTAGACATCACAGCAAACGAATGATCTATATAGGAAAAAAATGTTAAATCAGGCTTCATTAAAGTTAAAATTATTGTTTTTAAGAAACATCATTAAGGAAATGAAAAAAACAAGCCAGAGACTGGGAGAAAGTATTTACAAACACACATCTAATACAGGACTTGTATCCAGAATATACAAAGAAATCTTACAACTTAATAAGAATAAAAATAACATGATCAAGAAATTCCCAAAAGATGTGAATAGACACTTCACCCAAGAAGATGTATGAAAGGTGATAAGCCATGAAAAGGTGTTCAACATCATTAGTCATTAAGGAAATTCAAATTACAACCACAAGGAGATACCCTTGTGGTTTATACACCCCCTAGAATGGCTATACGCAAAAAGAGAGATGAGAACAAGTGTTGGTGGGGATGTAGAGAAGATGTTAGAACTTATGAACTGCTGGTGGAAATGTAAAATGTTACAAACACTTTGGAGAAACAGTTGGCAGTTTCTTTTAAGGTTAAAAATAAATTTACTATATGACCCAGTGATTCCACTCCTAGGAATCTCCACAAGAGAAATGAAAACATATGTTCACATAAAGACATGTGGATGAATGTTCACAGCTGCATTATTCATAATAGCCCAAATCTGGAAATTATCTAAATGTCTAACAACTAGTAAATGAATAAACAAAATGTGTTACATCTTTACAACAGAATACTATTAAGTAATATAAAGGAATGAATTATTATTGATACACACTTCAACATGGACAAACCTCGAAAACATTATGAAAGCAGCCAGATGCAAAAACTATGGTGTAATTCCATTTCTGTGAAGTATTCAGAAAAAGAAAATTTGTAGATACAGAAGGCAAATCAATGGTTGCCTAGAGCTGGGGGGTAAAAGTGAAGATTAATTGCAAATAAGCACAAAGAAACTTTCTGGAGTGATGGAAATGTTCTAAACTAGATTGTGGTGACGGTTGCACAACTCTATAAATTTACTTTAAAATAATTGAATTTTACACTAACATGGGTGAATTTTATAGTATGTAAATTATATCTTAACAAAGCTATGAAAAACAACAACAGCAAAAAAACAACGGTGAACTGAGGTCTTCACTCAGCTCCATCCCGAAGTCAGCCATTCACACTCTTCCACTCTTTTCTCGGTAGAGGAGAAGATGCTGCCCCTGTTCAAGACTACTCTCATCACCCTTTTTCTAGATCCTAGTGATTCCCACTCCCTTTGTTTCTCCCAAGTTCTCCACTAGCTGCTTCTTTTTAGCACTAAGTTCCTTAAAAAAATACTTCTCATTCCACAGCTGGCTCCAGTGGAGCCTCCTTCTCCACCAGGACAGGAAGCCTGAACTTCATGACGGTCTCAACACAACAGCTACCAGACGATGCTTTACAGTTCTTCTTTAATAGATCCCTTTAAAAAAGTATTTCCTTTCAGCTTCCTTGACATCACTCCTCCAGGTTTTTCTCTGACTTCTCTGGATACTCCTCAAAACCATTTGTTAGATAATGTCTCTGAAACTTACCTTAAATCTTTGTGTTACCCTTCCTTGTTCTATTCTCTATTGACTTTATACATCCCTCCTTTGTGAAAAACTTCACCTTCACCTACACATCTGCCAATGACTCCAAAACGGGTTATATTCACCTGACCCTCCCTTCTGAGCTTCAGGTCTGTATGTCAACTGCTCTCTGAATGACTCTAACTTGATATCTCATAAGCACCACAAACACAGTTAGATCCAAAATTAAATTCCATATTCTCCCTCACAAATTTCTTTCTCCTTCTCCTTCTGTATTCCCTAACCCTTTCCAAATAGTCACCTACATAAGAACTCTGGAAGCTATTCAGCAGTCCTTTCTCTCCCGATCCCTATGCTGGACTGTTCATAAGCCCTAACCTATTATTTCTAGGTTTTTCTTCTGTCTTTTCCTTTCTACCCCCCTCTGCTACTGGCTTCATCCTTTTTATTTTTTTTTAATTTAGCATTTTGATATAGCCTTAAAATAGTCATTTTAGATCCTCTTTTTTAAAATGAATGAATCACTTGATTAATCAGAAGAAGAGGAAGAAAAATAATTCAAAATTCTAAGCAAATATGCTATAATTTTGGCAAATAAGGTTCTAGATGTGCTTCAACAATTACAAAGGCCCTGGTTAGAACTAGTTAAAGAGGAAAAATATTTTGAGGTGTCCCATGCCTTCTTTATCTTTCATCTTTAGCATTCTGTCTAACCCTCTAAAAAAACTCATTATTTCAGACTGTGCTAATTTAAAATTCTCAATAATTTGGAGATGGGCTGGGTTTAAGTCCACTTTTGCATTTATGCAAAAACCATTGATTAATTACAGTGGGAATGACAAGACAGCTACTTGACAACATTTTGTTAGCCATTAATTAACTTTACTTTATAGTCTTGAAAGTAATAAAACTGCATTTCTTTTAAAAGGCTTTATAATTAGTCTGAACCACACAATTTAGCACTTAATTATACACCATCTTCTATTGTTCTCTAATTCCTTCCTTTCTTCCTTTCCCTCTCTCTCCTTCCTTCCCCGACTCCATCTTCCACATATGTGCATAGAGTGACTACCCTGTGCATTAACTGTTCTAGTCACTCTTGAAGAGTACAAATGAATCAAAGGGCATCAATTCTGCCCTCCAGGAGCTTCCTGTGTAGGGAGGAAGATGAAATCAGTGCATAAATGACTATTTTATACAGATGAAAGTGATTAATTATGTTAAGTGGCTTTAGATAAAAATCTAAAGTGCTGTGAGAATTCCCATGAAAGGAGTAATTACTTCCAAACTGATGGAGAACAGGGCGTGGGGATAAGGGAGGACACTCCTGGAGATGTGGGATGGGGAGAGACAGTACAGACTTGGGAGAGTACAGACATGCGCAGAGACCCAGAAGCAGGAAAACACAGGGCACATGTAGAAACCTCATGATGCACTGAAGGAACATGCACTCTGGAATCAGAGGGGTGTGGGTTGGAACAGTAGCTCTACCACTTAACTGGCTGTGTGACCTTGCGAAGTTACTTACACTCTCTGAACTTAGTTTTCTCAACTTTAAAATGTGTATTATAATATCTTGGTCATAGAATTATTATGAGAATTAAATGGGATAATGCTTGCAAAGCTCAGGTACATTGTAGGTAATAAAAATGTAAATCATAAATGCAAATATCTTTTTCTTACAAGAAAAAAGAACATGTTAGATATAAACACCCCTGCTGAAGAAACAACAGGACAAACGTTTAGCGATCACTCATCCGGTTCCTGGTGAGGCACAGATTTGATCTCCCTGCCGTCATCTATTTTGCTTTTCTTAACAGAGATGCCTGATCCCTTTCATTCCGAAACACGGCTAGCATCCACATCGCTTCAAAGAGAGGCTGGCTTACTAAAATTCATTTATTTATATTTCAAGAAAATGTTAGAAACACTGCAACAAACTTGTTTCAAGGAGTTCCCTATCTCGATTTATTTTTTTTTAAAGTATGAGTTTTCACCAAAGGTGGTTTCACTCAGTTCTTCACATAACTATCAAACAACTTTTACATCATAGAACTAAATGCTATGATGGATGCCAATCATATAAGAAATGGTTCCACGCTAGCTAAGGCTTATAATTAAACTTGTATACAAACAACTCACTGCCAGATAGTATCTCATCGGTAATGCCCATATGAGATCCATAAGTATTAGGTCACTTCCTATTACAGAACGAAGCTCAAGAGAGGTTAGAGATTATATGTAGAAATATAACTGAGACTAAAAGAAGTCTAAGGGTCTTATCCAAGAGCTGAGGATATAACTTGAGTCATCTGGCATCAAGTAAATCATACTTTCATCAGGGAATTCTGAAGAGGGATAGCATGTGGCTGGGCCTTGAGAAAATTGTACAATTTTGATAGTCAAAAGTAAGGATGGAAAAGTTTAACAGGGAGACAGAAAGACACTGGCAAAGTCCCAAGCTGGGGAAATGTAAGAGGCCTTTCAATGATAGCTAGTGGTATCATTCAGTTACCATGAAGATTCATGTGGGAGTCTAGCGGCAGGTAAGACAAAAAGAAGTAGAGGTGGGTAACAATAGAGAGGATAAGACAGGAACAGCCATTGAAGGGGAAATTCACTGAAGTTTGTTCAAGGAGAGAATCGACACGAACAAAGCATTCCTTTAGCACAAAGAAGTATACCTGAATACAGAAGAGATGGGAGGCTTGAGACTAGAATGAAGGCACTAGTCAGAAGCCATTCTAGTAATCTAAGTATGAGTCAAGTCATGGGGAACAGTAGCAGGGGATTCTGAAGAAAATTGACCTTTGTCCTGAAGTAGTCATCCCCACAACTTGATATCTAGATCCGTAAGCAGGTGGTCCAACCGCAGAGAAACAGAGTCCTTACCCTCATCCTCCTTTGATATGTGAGTAATCAGGTGTGCTGGAAGTTTGAGTCTGCTGCTATATCACATATTAGTTGAATTTTGCATGCTGAGTTTTGTGATCAATATGTTTTCTAGGAAAAAGTCATTTCTAAAACATGTAGATCCAAATAGATATTTAGTACATAGCTAATGTGAAGCAAAAAGCTGATTAGGTATTATGTGAAAGCCATGGTGAGGATAAGCATTTGGATTTTCTAAAAGTTCAAGAATTATCTGTATGGACATCTACAATCTACAGTCTGGCTTAAGAAATCAGCCTGTCCGTTTTCTTCACTCCTGCCGTGCAGAATTGATACAGTGTGCATGTGGTCAGCTCAGTGACCTTCCACAGCCACTTGAACTACACGGTCAGCAGTGAACACAGAAAAAAGGGTCAACCCTCTCTGCAGAGCGAGTTCCTTAAATATCAAAATATGCCCTCTCTTCTCCATCCTTCTGGCCCTCTGAGAACTGGACTCACAATCACCTTCCAACAAAACTGAAAAGGCAAAACACACCGATGACGGATTTTTTTAATCACAAATGTAATAACCCATCAAGTCTCATGAAAAAGAAAGAGGGCAACAGGGAGGCAATTTGGTCCAGGAGTTTAATGAAAGCATGTTTTCCTCATTAGCAATCTCATAATGCCATCTTCGAAGGGTGGTATGCAAAACATAGCTCGGGAAGACAGTGAGTCCGATTCAGGGCTCCCAAGACATCACTGTGTGCTTGCACTCCATTCTCCCAACATCAGAACGCTCCAGAGCTGCCTGGAGAGCACAGCGCAACACTGAACTGGTTACTGCAGCGGTGCCAGGAAGGGTCTCTCTTTCCACATGGCTGTCTGCAATAGCATTTTATTCTCCTTCTCTGCTTACACACTTTCTCTTAGTCCCCATCTTTGCTTTACATCAGCACATGCATATACACCTGACAGACACTTCCATGGGATTCGCTGTTCCAATCCCAAGCTGTACCTGTGTTTAAAGACAGCCAGGGACACAGTGAGGAGTAGGTCAGTGAGAGTCAGCGAAAATTAGGACACTTCTCTGGGCAGCAGGAATTAACATGCAGGACACTTGCAGGCACAGGCGTATTTCAGGAGAGCACACTGTGTGCTTAAAAATGCTTTTAAAAAACAAGCTTCCAATTGCAGCTTTTCCTAACAAAAGGCAGGTGGACTTCCACCAGAGGTAAAGCTTCCAGGCTGATGGGCAGAGGGAGGGCTGAGCAATGAGACAGCAGGACGCAGAGCAAGTGCAGGCCACCTTCCCCACCGCACCGATGTGTCTGTCTGCCTTTCTTTCCGATGTGGATTTCCACCTTGGTGTCCTGCTGGCGAGTTCTCTCCAGTGATAAAACACCTGTTACTTTCATTTGCTCTTAATTAAAAAGGGAAAAGAAACTCCTAGCGCTCTGACAACAGGGAAAAAAACAGGAAAGAAAGAAAAGAAAAGGAAAAAGGAAAGAAAAGGAAGAAAAGGGAGAGCTCTTTGAGTTGTTGAAATCAAATGAACAGAGAACCTGATGTGGCAAGACAGAAAGGATAAAAAAGAACATGGAATCATTGAAAATGGTTTTAATCTTTCTGAGCAGTGTGGATTCTGTGAAATAGACATGTTTTTAGGGGGAAATGGGGGGCATTTATAATGTTGGGAGGAAAGGCAAATGATATACAGAGAGAGGCTCATTACCCCTCAGTACTCACGTCTAGTTTTCATTCTCCATATTCTGTGTGCTACTATGAGGGCTCATTCTATCAACAAATATCTGTAAAAGCCTGATCATGGACTCAACACTATCCTAATGCTTTAACATTTATGATCTGAGGAAAAAATAAATATACAGTCAACAATATTGATAGTTTTAATTTCCTGAGTCCTATCTGAGGTCAGCTATAATATTAAGTACTTGACATTCATGGGCTCTTGATCCATACAACAGTCCTGCAAGGAGGGATTATGATATTCTGCATATGGATAGGAAACGGAGGCTCAGAAAGATTATAATAATGATAATAAAATTTAAAAAAATATAAACCTTGCCCAAAGAGATTCATCCAGTACGTGGCAAGTGGCAGAGTTGGAATTTAATCTCCCATCTGTCTTAGACCATAGCCCACGCTCTTTTACTATTACATGGCTCCATGCAGTAGAGTCCAGGGCAGAGTGGGCAAATCTAATCCCAGTGCCCTATTTATTCACACTCAGTACACTCAGACATGCTTTCTTGTCTCTCTTCATTGAGGGTCTTAATGGAGGGCTGGGTGGATTTCCCCAGTTTCCTCATGCCATCCCATATAATCTAAATTTGGTCCACTCCATGCTTCCTTGTCTCCTCCCCATCTTCCTTACCTTCTTTGACTTCCCTTATTTCAAATCCAACCCCACCATCTACCTTGTACCCACCTTCCCCAGTTGCACAGCTTTTCAGGTAAAAGTCCAAACTTAGTTGCCCCAGCTCTGCCCGCATCAGAACGTCAAGCTCTGTGCTCCAGCTGACCTAAGAGTACAGTTCAGCTCTGCTGGACTCTGTGCTTGATGGTATGCTTCACGATGTGCCCCAAATTCATCAAACCTGAGACACACACAGAAAACAACGTTTACAAAGCAAATGCAAATCAGGGTGGATGATTATTCCTTCACAAAAGGATTCACCATAGACTTCCTTAAATAGTAGGCTCCTCTGATGTATTTATGATATCACTTGATTTTTCCCCCAGGGATATATTCTTTGCATAAATAAAGCAAAGTTGACCAGAATGAAAAGGAGCATCGGAAATATTTGACTGGAGAACTCACATTTTGGGCCTATTCATTTAGCCCTCAGCTGTGGCAAGGTCCCAAATCATTTGTTGTGTTCATAAGGTCTAGCATGCGTTATGCCCCACTGACTCTCCTAGTGGCCTTCTGCTGCTCATTGCCTGGCATCAGGTGTCTGTCTTATCTGTGCTCATAAGGGATCTTGGTATGAATTGCCACTACCCTCTTATTTCCACTTCACCAAACTACCCTGCAGAATGCTAAGCATCAGAAGTAAACAGCCACTGCAGAGAGCAGGCTTCAATTCCTGACTACTTTTTGCATTAGAATCAGACTCTGTAACAGTCAGGATATGTTAGGTTTTGCTGAAATAACAAACAATTGAAAAGCCTCAGTGGCTTAAAACAACAAAAGTTTATTTCTCTCTCACTCTAGATGTCCATCACAGGTCAGTGGGCAGGAGGAGGCCCTTTTCAGGAGGAGCTCTTTTCAGCCACTTACTCGGGGACCCAGGCTGATGGACCAGTCGCAACCTTTAAAGCTATTGATTCTCATAATAGAGGAAAGATAGAGCTCTGGAGGGCCTCACACTGGAAATAAAATGTGTAATCCACCCACCAAGTGATGCATGTCACTTCTACACGCCTCTCACTGGCCAGAACTAGTCACATGCCCCCCCACAAGAGAGGGAAGTAGAAGCCTACCAAAGGAAGTGCTTAGGATTCAGAGAGCCCAGAATATTCAGGGAGTGGCACCAATGATTGCCACACACCCACCATGGTGCCCAAGGCTATTCTATTACCACAGAGGACAAGGAGCTTCAGATCCAGGGACCCTGGGAAACCAATGCATGAAGGTAGTTCCAGATGACCAGGTCTACATTATTTCTGTGGAAGAAAGAGATTCCTACTTGTATCCCTGGTTACACCAGCCCCTTAAGCCTTGTCCCCAAAGGAAATGACTACAGAGCTCTCCTGAATTCAGAATAGGTGCCTTGTCACACCTGCCCTGGGGGATGCCTCTTCCAGGCTGTCTTTAGGTGTGAGAATCAGGTCTTACAGCCCTTGCTGAGGTTTCCAGTCTGGCAGTGATTCCTTTGTCTTATGATGTTCTTGCAATAGAGGCTTTAATGGATATCAAAGGGAGACTGTCTTCTCACATTCTCTCAACTCTTCTTGTTCTCAGATTTTTTCCTCTTTTTTGGGTAGACTGAAACATTTTGTACTTCCCAAATTTCTCCTCCTGCCTCTAGCTTTTTCACAAGGAAGAAAAGAAGCACAAACAAATCAAACTGTCTTTGTTATATCAATGGCCATTCCTCTCCTCTCAAGAATTTTCACCATTTTAGGTTGAGAGATGCAGGTGCTAGGTCTCCCTGGGAGAAGTGGTTTGTTTTCAAGACATAAAAAGATCGCAAGGTAGATTTTTGTCAACTCCTACACATCCTTGAATGCTAACACCAAGCACTCTTATTAAGGGAGTTGTCAGGATGCATTAGCCAAATGGGATGAGGCTTCCGAAAGAAGGTAATACCTAATCAGAAGAGAGAAAGAAAAAGAGGCTGTGTTTGTGACAGGATAAAAATGCAAAGATGTCTCACTTATCTGCATTCATGGGGGCAAGGATGAACACTAATAACTGAAATACACAGAGGTGGTTAAAATCCTTTTTTTTTTTTAATTTCTTCAGAAATATTTCTTTCTTGTTTAATAATGTGTTTAAAAATTCTAAGGAAAAGAAGAATTCTCTTTAGGGAAACAAGAAGGATTTGAGTCCAAAAGACAGTTTGTAAATCTAGATGAGCTAATAATATATGCTAAGGGATCTGCTGTGGGTTGATGCAAGTGAAATAGATAATAGGAGGAATATACCCTGAACACTTCTTTCCCCTTTTAAAATAGGGAAAAGGAAGGCAAAGGAACATGAAAACAACAACAACACAATGAGCCTGCTGGATTGTAGAAAATGAGAATGGAAAAGGAGGAAGGAAACTTTGAATTCCCACTACATGTCAGGAGTATTAGATATGATTACCTCTTTAACACACACAACAAATGTATGAGATATCATTCATATATTCTTTCCTTTCAATATCCATTCATTCATTCTAAAGCAATTAACTAGGTTTCTACTCTCAGCTGGCACTATGAAGGAGCTGATGACAAAGAGAAAACAGAGATACTGCCCTTAAATTGTTTACCATTAAAGGAGGAGATGGATTAGAACACATAACCACAGGATGAGAAAATTGAGACTCAGAGAGAATGTGTCTTGCCAAGGGTTTTGTAGATATTAATTGCCCAAGAGAAGATTCAATCTCAGGTCTTTCTGACACCATCTAAACCAGAATTCCCAAATCCGGCAGGCTGTCAGAGTCAGCTGATGAAATTCCATCCCCAGATGTGCAGAATCTCCAGGCTTGGAGCCTAGGTACTTGTACTTTTTGAACACTCCGTTGGTGAACCTAATCTAATGATCAGCCATACCAACGCTATCATTTCATAGTGCTGTCCCCTGCTTCCTTAGCACCCCCACCCCATTCAGCCATCATCAATAGCATTTTCACATCAGAAGCAAAAGAATACTTAGCTCTGCTTCTCCCAAGTATCCTGTTGTTATTCTGGGTGGGAAGATACAGAAGTAACAATTTTCATGGATGGGTTTATACACACATCACCCATTCTAAATGTCACAATAAAAACTATCTTCATTTCAGACCTTAAACTTCTCTCCATGCTGCTCAGATATTAACCAATAATGTCATTATTTAAGAGTCCCCAAAGAGAGCAGTCCCTTTATCTTACCATCCACAGCTACTTGAAAGCTGAATCAATCTCCAAGGAAGCTCAAACTTCAGAAGCTCTGAACGATTGTGATCCTGCCACAGATATGCTCATGTTCCAGCTGGTACGAACCATTATGTGTACATGTGTGTGTGAAAGTTCTTTAGAGTCCAAACATAGTAAGATTTCTTTTAGCCTGTTCAGAGGACTCCAATCAAGGGAAATCAGGTTTCCAAACTGACAATAAAGTAGCACAAAGACAAGTGACACCAATGACAAGGTGAGGGAAGAGGGAAGAGAAATCTTCCAAAGATGAATCATAGGAGGGTGCATTTACACAGGGATCTGGCCATAAGGAAGAAATAGAAGCTCAAAACTGCTCTCTATCTTTACTTAATAAATGAGACAATTTTGACAGATTTAATGAGATTAAAAGAAAGGAGAGGATTTGAAGCAATTCAAAATGGTGCCTGTATTTTGAATGTCTATACACGTAGGCATTCTTATTGAGAATAGCCCAGAGAAGAGACACAAGATAAAGTGGCAATCCTGTTTGTCTTTTGCCACCATCACTACGCCACGTCCACCAAACCCCAACACACACATATTCTCTCTCCTTCCTTTCCTTCCCTCCTCTGTAATTCCCCTTGGTGCAAACATTCTAAATTATTTATATCTAGATTGAAGGCATCTTTTAGTCTGACTGGGACTAGAGTAATCAAAATATAATTGTGCTATGGATATGCTAATACATTATGCTAATGTTTGATTAAGGACACTATGAGACTAGCAAAATGAAGGTAGGAGAGCTGGGCCATCCAGGGGCTAAAGGATGCTCAAAAAAAAGGTTACAAGAGTGCCTTGAGCTTTTAGAGAATCTGTGTGGCTGAGTGAGAAATAAATTCTAAACAGGAAACATCTCAGTGACACTAGCTCTGCAAGCCATAGATCCAGGAAAGGTAACATCGGTTAAGAGCTTGCTGAGTGCAGGACTTGCTCTAAGTACTTTCTATGTGTAAAACTCACTTAATCTTCAGCTTTATTAAATTGTTACTAGTATTTTCCCCATTTTCCATGTGAGTTAACTGAGGCACAGAAAGTTTAAATAACTCATCCAAGGTCACAGAGCAAGGAAGTGGCAGAACTTGGGTCCAGACTTAGGCAATCTGGTGCCATAAAATTTAATACATAGACTGAGATTCTTGGGGAGAATCATAAGTATTGGGAGAAAAACAAGGGAAACAACATAAGTTAGTGCATATTAATGGTAGAAAGCTGTGCAAGCAACAGCCAGAAGCCTCCTAGTTTGAGGAATAAAACACAAAAGCACAATTTTATTTTTCTGCATGCTGGTTACAGAGTATCAATTGTATTTCCTCAGAAGAAGTTGATACAGTAGGGTTTATCTAGGACCACTGCCACTCAAAACTCACCTTCTTATCCTCTTCACCCCAAATTTTCCCTTCTGATATCCTCCTAATTCAGTTGCTTATCAGTAAACTCCCATTCCTGAATTCCCATTAAAAGATATGATATCTTGCCATAGTAATGTTCCAGATAACCGAA
The DNA here is from genome assembly GCA_031878705.1 of Tapirus indicus. Taxonomy (NCBI): domain Eukaryota; kingdom Metazoa; phylum Chordata; class Mammalia; order Perissodactyla; family Tapiridae; genus Tapirus; species Tapirus indicus. Next base: position 80,897,245 of record CM062924.1, on the reverse strand, counting down.
GAATTGTTAAATTTGATGGCTTTTGTACAATAAAGGTGCCACAAACAGCCCATAAGAGAAGTGTGACCAACACCATGGCACTTCCCTACTCATTCCTTCAGTGACTCCCTTTTGCCAAGGGGGGAAGTCCAGTACCTTTCATCTGACATTTAAAGACCCTCCACAATCTGCAGGCAACACACCTTCAGTCCCAGCTACCATGCACTTCCATCACTCTCCTCCCAGCAAGTCTATTTCATTCACTGCATTCTAATTGAGATCTGGATTTTCCTGCCATTACACCTTCAGTCACATCTTTCTATACCTCCAGACTCCACCTTTCCAAATCTTTCCCATCCTTCTGGGTTCATTTTAAATTCACCTCGTCTATGCAGGCTTCCTTGGCCATCTATGTCTATGTAATTACTCTCTCCTCCACTTCCATAATTATTTGTCCTTAAGATCACTTGATGATTACTCATGATGTATGATCTTGTCATCTCACTTTCCATTGCTGTCTGATGTGTATATGAGTGTGTGTGTGTTTATCTGTGTTGCCATTAATCAGTTTTTTATATGTTTATGCCCTTCTCTGCAACAAAATTTCTGATCCTTAGAAGTCTGGAACTAACACACATCTTTATATCATCTTTGTTTCTCTTCATCGTTGTATCTCTGCCACACCTGGCACACTACTTTGTACACAGATACTCAGTAAGTATGTACTAAGTTGAAGGGACATACAATGCCCCACATTGATAGAGAAACATATGACGCTGTTTTTTTCTCTAGTAATCTAAAATCCACGTTTTCTATCTTGCAATACTAATACCCCTCAAAATCTGATCCTTGAATTCCTCTTCAGCCTCTTTATTACTCAAGGCTTCTCTCACCTAGTCTTCTTCAGCAGAGAACTGTGAATGCAGCAAAAATGCTATTTTATGTTTGGGGAGTTTCCTGTGTTTCTTTCTCTACTTAAAATGTCTTTTCCTTATTCTTTCCTCTTGAGGAAAATCCAGATAAGATTAAACACTCTGAGAAAGTCATTGCTTACTCCTACTTCCTCCTTATATAATCACTGCATTTTCCACAATGTTTAGTAAGTAATTGATTACATTTTTCCTGCCCTATTTGTTTATGAATTGCAAGAGGGCAGAGACTGTTTCTTATTTATCCCCAGACACCAGCATAGTACCCAGCACAAGGTCTGTGCTTTGTGTGTTGAATGAGTGAATAAACGAATGATGAAATATAGACTGAAGACCAAAGCACTTTTGTAAATTTGTGAAGGAGTCTGTCATTAGCCCAGTGGAGAATGAGATAAAATTCTGCCACACAATGGGATACAGAGGCACGTTAATATGAAAAATGTACTTCTACACATTCACTCGCATGCTCTCCAAGTTCAAGTCATATCCTCCTGTAATTTATCGGGTTGCTGAAATCCCTGGGGGAAACCCCTTTATGGTAAATAAACCGGAGCAACCTCCACGGGAAGGATAGCATTGGAATAATGAAAGGAAGAGCAGCAAAAACCATGTTGAAAGATGAGAGTTTGCAAAGACAGAGACTTGGTGATATGGAAATCCTTTGCTAGCACAGAATTCCCCCTAGGTTTAACAAAGGGATGTCAGATACGTGCCTGTCTTTGGGAGGAAGCTATTGGAATAGAGTAGTAAGTTCAGCACAGAATCAGAGTCCATGAGAAAGACACGAGGAATGGAGAGAGGAATGGGGGGTGTGCCCAGTGGAGGGCCCTCTGCACCTCCATGTAGCCGATTGCTTCTCTGCCATTGGATATCTGCTGCAGTGCTCACCCACTAGACACACAGATATAACTCCCAGAGCTGTTTTGGCTCATGGTTGCCTTGATGCCTTAAGAGAGATTTGATTAAGCCAGGTGGAGGGGAAAAAAAGAAAAAGAAAAGTCATGTTAGAAATCACCAGTATGGAGAAAGGGGAGGAGGAGAGGAAGAGGAGAGAAATCAACCGTGAAAAAGAAAAAGGGAAATATAGCCAGAGACATATAAAGCCTGTCAAACCTCTCCAAACTGTAACAAAAGCATAGGAGAGATAGTTTCTCCTTAATGAATGCTTTGATCAGCCAGAGTTGATATAATAATTATATAAAACTAGAGCAAGACAGAAATAAGATGTGTTTTTCTCTCACGTAGCCTGTAACCTTTGTGATTGGTTCATTTATTTAAGAAAAGAATAAGGCCCTTCAAAGCAGAGGCATCTGTCAGGAGAGAACCTGTTTTCTGCTCTGATTTATGCAGGAAATTTGCGGCAACTCCTGCATCCCTTTTCCTCCCTGCCATCGATGGCTGATCTGCCAGCCCATGACTCCGAGAGTGAACTAATGGTGGAGCTTTCCGCACACATACCTTGGTCTAATTTCTAGGGCTAATCCACTGCCTGGCAGTGCTCCCTTTCATTCCTTCCCTTCCCCAATCCTTTCTCCCTACTTCACTCTGCTTTCCCACCAATCTACACATTGTTGGGCATTTCCCAAGTAATAAGATACCTCATACTGTCGGAGGTATTCACTTGGCTAACCTTCAGAGAAGGAGGAGTAAGCGTCATTTTTTTCAGAATGATGCTCCCACAAGCACATACTCTTCAGAAATAGCAGGGGAGAGAGGTGGTTGTCATGGCAACAGAGGCGGCCACACAAACAGGAGTAGCACATTTCTCCCAAGAGGGCCTGAGCAGAGCCTCCTCCTTGCCTCTTCCACCATCAGAGCCTCTCCTGAAAGCTTTCATTGCCTGAAAAGGAAGAGGGTCCAAAGTGGTGAAGGGTTAGTCCCTTTCCTCTTAACTTCCGAATTTCATCTGAAGCATCTGATTGAGCCTCGGGTTATAAGCATGGTAATTCAGCTGGGCCTGACTGATTCTGGGTCTGGAAACAAGGGACGAAACAATATCTGCTTCCCCATCCAATATCTTGAGACTTCCCTAGACTGGTAACATACTTGAGCCACAAGCTAATAAAAAGTTAATAATGGCACAAAACAAAGCAGCCTCTCAAAATACTCTGGTTTGGTTCTCTGCTGTGTACAACCAGTAGAAAATTGGGATGGATCCAGAGAACGATATCCCCACTGATCATTTTGGCCCGGTAGTGGCCCTACATTGGCCCATGGCAGGGTTTGGACTGATATGCTAAGACAACAGTAGAAAGAAGGTGGAGAAAGGAAGGGCTATGGGGAGACAGGACGAGAACCCACAGGGAGAAAGTAGGATATACTCAGCAGGCATATCGCAGCCATGCTGATGACAGAGTCTGAGATTGTATCTCTAACTTCAATTGATTTAAAAATGAATCAATTTGGTTTAAAAAAATCAGGTTTATGGAAGCAAAAAAGTCAACCAGCTATTCGGTAAAATGCATAAAAACAGCTGGGAGATTAACAAGGGTTCTCTTTGCAGAGAATGGCTTCTAGGAATGATGGAGGCCCCAAGAAGGCGGGCCCCACACACAGCTTTGCCTGTGAGGTGGGACAAGGGAGGCCACAGGGAATGCAGCAGAACTAGAAGCCTTCCCCCTGCCATACGCCGGATGCTGATTTATTGGGACTGGAACAATTTGTCTAAAGCTGTAATTTTAACTACCTCCGTGCTGAGCAGCCAATCAGATGGCTTGCTTCACGCAGCTTTTACGAGTCCCCATAAAAGCAGCAAAATGAAAACTCAGGGGCCCTTAAAATATACTCCAAGGGTTTCTGCAGTGCAATTGGAGGCTTTTATGACTCCTGTCAGGACTTTTATGACCCCGTAAAACCAGGCAGCAGCCTGGCCTGAGATGAAAAGTGGCCCCACTGTCTTAAAGTCTAAATGGTCTGTACATTTACAAGGCCTCGAGGAAAGATGGAGGAAACACTGCCAGGAGGGGTTGTCTTGAACGAAGAAGGCAGGTTGTGGGGTAGAAGGACTGAGGAGTGAGAGGGGGGAAGGGCAGGAGAGCAAGAGGAGGCAGGAGGTAGGCATGAGAAATGCATATGAACACGGCCTTACAGTTCTTCAGCACTTCAGAGCACCAAAATGCCAAAATCTCAGTAGTGTTCTCCAAACACAGTGGGAGCTGAAGACTCAGCAGACAGATTCATAACTAACAGGGTCTGGGCAAGAAGGTGCCTTCATTGGAAAGATAAAAAATGAAGCCACCAGGGAATCACAGGCCCCATAGCACTTTTTCAAGGACATCTTCCCATTATTACGACAACTGCATTACAGAAAGAAAAAAGAGTGAGAATAGGGGTCAGAAACCCAGCTCAGAGCACATTAAGTGTTCCACACAGCTCAGAGAAAATGCGTCAGTTAGGGGGAGAACACCTTTCCACCCCACTAGAGCGTGGCCCCTGCCTGCAAACCCTGAGTGCTCTACTCCTCAACTGCGGCTCTTAGCTCAGGCCCAGCAAGGCCCCTTCTGACTCACTGTGACTGAGACAACCTGATCCTGTGCCTTGATCTGAAATCTTAAATCATACAAATTTATTATCCAGGCTCTGTGTTCTACATGTCCCCACAAAAAGGCAGCATCATCCTGTAGAAGTCATGGACAGAGGCTGGAGGAATGCTGCATGGGTGTTCATGGTGGAAGCACAGAGGGGCCGGGTGAGGAGCTGTGTGGGGCAGGGGGACGGCCTCCCCCTGGGCCCACTCTGACCCTCAGGCACCCACACACAGGACCTGAGGAAGGCAGGAGGAGTGATGCATGCTGATTTCAGACCTCAGAGAACATCAAGGAAACAAATGCGATGGTGTGTTGAAACACCTCTGGTGGAGTTGGCCGCTGCTGCTGCTTTGCCCCCAGAGCATCCAGATCAGGTGAGGGCCATGACAAAGCTGACAGTGTTCATAAAGTGTGACTGACTGGGGAGGCTTTGGCTTTTCCAGGCTGGAGAAGACAGAAAGCCAGGAAAGCAAATGATAGGTTTAGATGAGTTATTGCTGTGTGGAGAGGGTCCCTCCATTTAGAGGGTCAGGGTGTGACAGAGCAAGGGAGGAGACGAGCCAGAGGGCAGGATTGGGAAATCCTGGAGGGGAGCAAACACAGGTCCAAGGAACGAGGTTTACTTTGGGGCTGCAGCAATGACCCAGGGTTGGAAATTATTCCTCTTCCATCACTCATGTTTCCAGGAGCCTTGTAGAGAGGGGAAAACAGGTATGAAGACAAAGAGATTCAGCTGTAAACCCCAAGACCCCACTATGTGACTCTTGGCGAGTCCTTAATCATTCTGAGCCTCTTTTTCCTCATCTGGAAAGTGGAAATAAAACAGTTGTCTCATATAGTTGCTCTAAGGATTAAAGGGGATAAGGTGTGTAAGGCGCGATTTGAGCAGCATCTTAATGGGCAGTTAGGAGTTTGCAGTGCCCAAAGGTAAGAGGCATTTATGGTAAAGGAAACCTGTGCACTGGCAGTGGATGTAAAAGAACAACCCACATTTTAGGTACAGGAAGACCTCTGCTATGTCTAGTGCATTTGCTCCTTGTAGGGAAGGTTTAGATATTAGCTCAAGTGGGCCTGGCACTATGCTGAATGTGGAAGGTACCAGGCAGTGGGCCCAGGAGACAATAGCATACAAGACTAGTAAGGTGGCTGCTTTTCCTGCCTTAACCCTTGGCATTATCCAATTCATTCCCCTCAGAGTAGTCAGAGTCGTCTTCTTAAAGCACAAAACTGGCCATGTCACTAACTGTTTAGGTGTTGGCTGCAGCCCATAAGAGAAAGTCCAAACTCCCTAAGGCAGTACTATGAGGTCTTGCATGATCTGGCTCCTGCTGAAGGCCAACCAGGCGCATCCCTTAGCCTTGGCCCTTCTGCTCTCTGTTCTGCATCCAAGTCTCCATCTTCCACACACTGCACCACGCTCTCTTCCACTCAGGGTCTTGGCAGGTGGCATTCTCCTCCCTGCAACTTTCACCCACCTGACTCCTCGTCATCCACCCAGGCCTCAGCCTAGACATGGCTTCCTTTGAGAAGCATCCATGGCAGGCACCCTGTGCCACTGTGCCACCCAAACTAACGGAGACACACAGCTACACAGTCCCATCCCTCTAGGCACTTTTATCAGGCACTCACTAGATTCTCAATTCCCCTTTCCATTTTTGTCATCCATACTGGAATGTAAGGCCCATTAGAACAGGGCACTATTATCACAGGACCTGGCTCAGTGCCTGGCAGATAGTATGAAAATATAAAATTTTGTTAAATTACAGGATAGACCTAGACTGGAGACAGATTAAGAAGGTGTTGCATGACCTGCTAAATTGTTTAGATGGTAACCAGTAGTTAGCACAGAGGCACCAGTGGTGGAAGCAGGGCATTGGCTTAAAGGATGTAGAAGGATCGCGATGGCCATGCAGTGGAGGAGGGTGCCTTAGAGGTTTGGGGACCTGAGGCAGGGAGCCTGGCCTATTTCAATAATGCAGGGAAGAAACACCAAGTGTCTGACCTGCTACAGTGGCAGTGTGAATACAGATGAGAGATAAAAGTCATTCAAAAATAAACTTGGCAGACAATGGGGAAATAAGGAAGAAGGAGGAGTCTAGGCTGACCATTAGGTATATGCTCTGGGTAACCAGGTAGACAACGGGCTTAGGAATAAGAATTCAGAATATGAAGTTGCAAATAGAGTCCAAGTCAGGCCTTGTTAAATATGAGGTACGTGGGAGACATATGGGTAAAAATATCCAGCAGGCAGCTGGAGAATTAGATCTGGTATCCAGCAAAGGCCAGAAACATAAATTGAGGAGTTCATGGCCCAAAAGCTAAAATCACTGAAGTGGAATGAAATAGTCCTTGGTGTCTGTGTAGAGCCACAAGAGACTCGTGGGCTTATGATAAAACCCTGAGAAGTATGAGCACTGATAAAACCACAGAGGAGATGCTGCCTTTCTTAACAAACTTCTGCCAACACATGAGCCCACATTAGCCGGTCCTGTTTCTGTGCATTTACCAGTGATATTACTCATTTTTGCACCAGCAAATTTAATAAATATACTAATTTAATAAAATTTTATTGAGTGCCTACTTAGTTAAGGGGTTAGATATCTCTGTGGGCCCCCACAATACTCTGTACACATCCATCAGAACTTACCACTTTCGACTATAATCTTTTTATTTATCTTTCTATTAAATTATGAGCTCCTTGAGTTAGAAATTATGTATTTCAGGACTCCCAGCAATACCCACAGAATGTTTACTCAACAAATGCATGAGTAAAGTTTGCCATTAGATAGGTAAAACAGATGTGTGCGAATAATATTAAAGAATAAAATTGCTCTCCTCAAGGTCATAACTGACAAGCCAAACCCAGTAGACACTTTTGACACTGATGTTTCACACTATTGGCCAACCCTGTCTTTAAAATGTTTCCCTACCCTGTAGGGGCACTAGTCTCTCCTGATTTATATTATACTTCTACTGATGTGTCTCCTTTATGGGGTGCTCTTCCCTAGCCTTCTCACCCCCTTTAATTTTTGATGTTGCCAAAATTCATAGACTTCTTTGTCTTTAATTATACCCACCCTAAGAAGTCTGCACACAATGTGCTCATCTATCACTTGCAAACAATGATTACAAAAGCATTATCTTTAGCTCAGTACTCCCGTATATCCAACTACTTCCTGGACTTGCACGACCGGAGAAACATAAATTGAGGAGTTCATGGCCCAAAAGCTAAAATCACTGAAGTGGAATGAAATAGTCCTTGGTGTCTGTGTAGAGCCACAAGAGACTCGTGGGCTTATGATAAAACCATACGCATTTCAAACATAAAATGTCAAAACTTAGCTAATCAATTTCCACTACAAATCCCATTTCTCCTCCTCTAACCCCCAATTACCTCATTACCCATGCCAAAAACATGTGAGTTGTTCCAGATGCATTCCTTTTCCCCCAGATATAACAAATGACAATGAACTGCCAGTTCTACCTTCTAAACATTCCGCCTCTCTATTTGCATTACTCCGTCCCTAGATGAGATCTTTTATCTCTCCTGAATGAATGTATTAAACTCTTAACAAGTCACTCTCCCCTCATGCTGTCCTTTCCAAACTATTTGCCAGAGTAGGATGGACTATGATGCAAATCTATCCTATGACATTTACTTCTTCCTCCTGAAGTTTCCTCTCTTCCTTGAGATAAAATCTAAATTCCTTAAAATGGTTCCCAATCTAGGTAGGCATTAGAATCACTAATCCTCAGACCCCACCTCAGATCTACTGAATCAGAATGTTTAGTGGGTAAACCCCAGAAATATACTGGTGAATGTCTCCAAAACTCCAGAAGTTATGATGATGTACTTATCATTGGACTGTTATTCGGAACCCACTTATATAATAGGGATATTTTGTAAAATTCTCAATCTCTTTCTCTGAGAACTTCCAAATGCAACCATTGCCCTGAGGTCTCATGATCAAATGATGTTCATATAACACAACTTGCCTCCTGGCCACAGTTAAAGTGGTGCAAGTGTAGGCACCAGACTCAAGCTGAGCAAACCAATTTCCTTTCCAAGGGAATTTGTATATGAACACAGAGAGGCATTCGATCTTTCTGATGGTTGTATATTTAAGATATAACCTTGGATAATGGTCCCATCTGTGTTCCATCACATGAACGAGAAAAGCAGAGAAGCAATTCTGCATAATGAGGAGAATAAAGAACCCATGAAGAGAACAGCAAAACTGAGGTCCCTAATAGCATTCCTGTCCTCGGTGGCAGTCTATTTTCAAAGCCAAGCTGTAGCCCCGTGTTTGTACTCCAGGAGAGCATCCGATATTTTCAAGCAAGTTATCTTTCTTGTCTAAGCTAGACTGAGTTGGTTTCTGTACGTAAATCCAAAATCACACAGATTAATAAACATAGACTATAAGTGCTTCATGAATTTGGCTTCTATCTTACCTGTCTACTGTCTTCCTCAACCTTCCTCCTCCACCGAAATCCTCCACACTTCCACTAAACTTAACTACTTGTCATGACTATTGGTACCTGCCATTTCTTGCCTATCTTCTTGTGCGCATGCTACCACATGTACAACACGTCTAGGTTGTCCTCCCCCCTTTATCTTTCTAATTAGCCTTCTCATCCTTGAGGATTCATTTCAAGGACCACCTCCTCTAGAAACTCTTATCACGATGTTTAAATCTAGAAAATCTATTCTTCCCCTGTGTCCTAAAACAGCTTGCACTTACATCTGACCTAGCTTTTGTCACATGGCATTGGAATTGTTGGTTGACTTGTCTGTTTCCCATCGGACTTTAAGATGAAGGGCAAGGGCAATGCTTATAACCTTGGCTCTCTATTATTTAGCACAGTTCTGGGCACAAAGAATGATTTCATTTAATGTTTATTAAACGAAGGGCTGACCTAATTAATGAATCATCTATTAATTACTAATAAATCAGAAGAGGGTGCCAAATGAAGAAAAGGTCAGAAAAGTGATATCTATGTCCGGTAATGACTCAGTCTCTGACTTCCAAACCAGACCCTCTTGTTATGGAACCACTGTTCTCAACTACACAATACAGCAGATGGATTTTTTTTTCCCATCTTAGGGAAAAGAAAGCAGGTCAGATGGAAAAAGTCTCCTTTAAATCCTGCTTCCAGAGCATCTCCTCAAGATCATATACTTCATCTCTTTAACAAGAACACTTTGGCAGCAGGAAGGGCATCGCATTTTCTCTATAGTACACACTGCAGTACTAAATGTATAGCAAACATGAATCGAACTGAATGAGTCACCTAGTCCATTTATTGTGCAGTATTGGTTTTCCTTGTACCTGAAGTCAATGTTCTTGCTCAGGTTGGAGACTGTGTATATCACACATATAGAAAGTGATTTACCAGGTTACTGGGTTTAAAGCCCACCCAATCTAAAACCAGACAAAGATTCAAAATGAAATGCTCCTTTTTTTTTTTTTTTTGAGTAGAGCGTGCATGTGGAAAATAGTTTATAGAGCTCAGTCCCTGCCTCATAGGAGATGAAAATGTGATCCTTTGCTAGCTCAGACAAAATCCTCCATGCTACATTAGACTTGATAGCAAATTTTGTACTTGCAAGCTTTTATCAAAACTGTATATCTGAAATCTTAATAATGCAGGAAGGTGGATTATGTTTCTCTTCTCTGTTTAGGTTTACATCAACAGAATCAGAATCAATTTATGATTTGAAAGTCGACAGTTTTAGCAGGATCTATAAAAATATTTTGTTAAGGTCCTGCAGAGGACTGAGGAAACTTGACTTTACATGCACACACATACATGTACATGCCAAAAATTAAAATCTTAATAAAATAAGCCAAAAATAATGATCATACCCAGGGACAGAGAGAACCTTGGTTCAATATTGATCACTTTAAAGAATGTGAAATATATAAGTGAAAGTTTAAAAACAAATTCTCCAGTTTCTATACCTGTAACATCTTCATTCTAATTTCTGACACCAAACAGAGACTCATATATGTAGCATGGTCACGAAGAGTATCAGATTTAGATTTTAGGTTAGGAAAAAAGTCAGATTTAGATTTCAGTCCAAATTTATAACTTGCCATTTATCAGCTACAATACTTGAAAATGCTAAAAAAAATTAGCCTTAGGGTTTTAGTCTACAAAATGCAGTGAATAAAGTCTATTCTGGCAAACTTATGGTTACTTTTGAGGATCAACATCAATATGAGATTGATTCCTCTACCTAGATCTCAACATTCTCACTATATATAATAACAATATGGAGTATATTGTCTCATTGTTCCAAGTATTCATAGCTTCTCTCTGTAAAAAGAATTACACGTTTCACCCCATTGACATCAGTCTTGGCCATTTGCCTTTTTTTGGCAAATGCAATAGGAATAGAAAATTCATGTGTCACTATAAAATGGAAGCTTTAAGAGCCATTATGTAGTTATGCCATTCTTTTCTCTCTGGAGCAAGACTGTACATCCCAAATAAAACCTACTCCTTCAAACTTTGCTGCAGGAATTAAATAAGTAAATGTGAGTGTGTGTGTGGATGTATGTGTGTATGCATGTGTATAAATAAATATATATACACACACATACACACAAACACATATATAAACATATCTATCTATTTGCCTATCTACAGATAGAGAAAGAGAATGCACACAGAGTTGCAAGCCACCTTTTTTGCTGTAAGACACCAACATATTGGGCACATTTGTTATTGCAACATAACTTAGCAAAAGCTGGCTGATACACACCAGAACCTCTCAAATAATTTTCACTTAAATACCTCACCAGATTAACTGATGCTGTCTATTTCCTCTGTAAAACATACTGAAAGCCCAGAGTCATTTGACTAGTATATTAGCACTTTTCTGATCCTACAGTTTAGGTGAATAATTACCAAGGAATCAGTTTCTTTTATGCCATGTATAAGTACTGTAATTTCATATTGTAATTTAATTCTATGAAAAGTAAGTTAAATACTCTGGAAAAACTTGATGAGAATAAATCACTAAATAAGCTGCTGTTGATTTTTTTAAATCAAATGATGAAATGTACATGAAAGTGGTTTACAAATTGCTGTGTTGATATATTAGTTGATACTAACTTGTCAATTAGTATATTTTTGAGCAGCTACTTTCTGCAAGACTCCATGTTGGGAATAACATGAGGCATAGAACATGGAACTGTCTTCAAAGGACTGTCAGCCCAGAGTGTCATAAAAGGAAATCAGCAGCAGCACATTCACAACATAGCTCAGTGGTTGGTCAGAGCACCAATAAACTCTGTTACATCAATTAAAACAAACAGAAAAACAGCGCAGAATGTTCCAGGCCCACTATATCTGGATTAACAGGGTCAGGAGAGTGATGTCTCTTTCTATTTTATTTGGTGTGTATATATCTTTGTTTATTTATCCATTCCAAAATAATACAAGATCACTACTATAGGTTTAAAATAAGGAAATACATATTAATGTTTTTGGTATTATGTTTTAGTCATCTAAAGGCTACTTAAAATAAGGGGCTCTGTTAGAAGCCTTCTTGTCAAAGGCCTTGTTGCCGAAGCTCAGTTGCCTAACTACCTCCGCCGGCAATCAATTCGTCAGACCCAGAAAACTGTTAACATGAAGGTACTGCCATGGAACCGCATGTAACTTCTCCAGAGAATCTCTGATTTAAATGGATGAGGAAACTTTCATTTCCCTGACTTGGGGAAATAACCTGATCTCAGGCAAGAGAGGCAATGACAAAACCATAAACCTATCTCATCGTGTCTAGAACCATCATTCACGTGGAATTCTTTTACAAAGAAAGTCCACCACTGCCAATCCATATGCCATCAGCCCCACGGAATAGCTCCATTTTAACTTATAGATCCCATTTCAAGATGGAAGAAAGGAGAGAGCAATGCCGTATCCCCACGAGGCCTAGCATACAGCAAAGTAAGAACACCAATTCCCTGTGACAGTAGACTAGAGTGGGAAACCCCTAGTGCAAAGGGTTAGTTACCAAGTCAGTTCATGGAAAGTGAATACAAACATATGCTTCTTAAGGGTAGACAGCACACAGGAGACATCTGTTTCCAGTGCTGAGCCCACTTCCTGACATATCATTAGTGCTCAATAATTACCTTGTAAGTGAATGACAATGACTGATCAATTGACTGACTGACTGATTATCCAGATGAATAAAGCAACACATTAGAGCACTTTGACTTTTCTTCAGCCTTATCATAAAATGCCAAGCGTCTGGATTATTTGATAGAAGCCTAAATTGTATGAGTACTATTGTCTGAATGGGTGGAATTTTTATTAGTTTTAAGATTTTTGTTATACCCAACCCATCATTCAAGGCCTAGCTCGAACATTACCTCCTCAATAAAGTCTTCCCTAATCCTCAGCATGTGGTCTAGGTCTCCAGTTTCTTTCTAACACCAGGTAACAGGACAAAGAGAAAATATTTTCAAATTCTGCTCTGAAATTCATTTGTTTTGCTGAAAAAATACTTTAATGTGTCAAAATCAAAATAAGAAATAGGATGGGATGGGATGGGATAGAATAGAATAGATAGGATAGGATAGGATAGAATAGAATGGATAGGATAGAGAATGTTAGAAAGCTTCACACATAAACTTAATACTTCTGTGTGTGTGTGTGTGTTTGTACATGCGCACATGTGTGAGTGCTTGTCTGTAAAATGCTATAATTAAAATATGTTTATTTCTATGGGTGGATATGAAGAAGTTTGTAAATCATGGGCATAGATTAAAAAAGCCAGATAGACCTGACTAACATCTTGTTTCCACCACTTGCTAGTTTGGTAACTTTGGACAAATGACTCTGCCTTTTAGAGCATCAGTTTCCTCATCTGTAAAATGGGAGATTTGTCAACTATTTTTCAGGACTACTGTATGGATTAAAATAAATGAAATAATGTAAAGTTCCTTTGACATAATAGATCCTTAACAGAAATTATTTCTCTCTTCTTTGTCCTTTTTTCTTTTGGTTAACACTGTAACTCTTTAAGGTAATTAATATAATCTTTTATTAATATAATCTTTTTTGCCTTATAATTATGTGGGTAGGTATACAATGAATACTTATTGAGCTCCTTCTATAGTCAGACACACTTCTAGGCAGGGAGCATAAAGCCGTAAATAAAGTCAATAAAAAAATCCTGGCCCCCATGGAGTTTTTATTCTAGATGAGGAAGATGAACAAAGAGCAAAGAAATAAGTAATAAGCTGGTAGCTAACATATTACGGAAAACATTACAACAGAGGTGAGAGGAAGTGCTGTGAGTTTGGAAAAGATGGTCAGGGAAAGTCGCACTCCGGTGAGGGTATGTATGTATTTGTCTCATATACTCCATGGCACAGTAAATGTTCAATTAATTAATCAACTATGCAAAAGAATGAAACTGGACCCCTATCTTACACCACACGCAAATCAACTCAAAATGGATTAAAGGCTTGAACATAAGCCCTAAAACTGTAAAATTCCTAGAAGATAATATAGGGGGTGAGCTCCTTGACATTGATCTTGGAGCTTGAGGTTTTGGATGACACCAAAAGCAAAGGCAACAAAAGCAAAACTAAAAAAGTGAGACTACATCAGACTGAAAAGCTTCTGCACAGCAAAGGAAACCATCAACAAAATAAAAAGGCAACCACTGGAATGGGCGAAAATATTTGCAAACCACATATCTGATAACGGGTTAATATAAAGGAACTCATACAACTCAATAGCAAAAAAACAACTCAATTAAAAATGGGCAAAGGATCTAAATAGACATTTTTCCAAAGAAGACATACAAATGTCCAACAGTTACATGAAAAGATATTCAACATCACTAATCTTCAGGGAAATGCATCAAAATTACAATGAGATATCACCTCAGACCTGTTAGAATGGCTATTATCAAAAAACAAGAGATAACAAATGCTAGCAAGGATGTGGAGAAAAGAGAATCCTTGCTCTCTGCGGTAGGAATGTAAACTGCTGCAGCCACTACAGAAAACAGTGTGGAGGTTCCTCAAGAAATTAAAAATAGAACTACCAAGTGCTCCAGCGATCCCACTCTGGGTATATACCCAAAAGAAATGAAATCATTATCTTGAAGAGATATCTGTACTCCCATATTCATTGAAGCATTATTCACAATAGCCAAGGTATGGAAACAACCTAAGTACCTGTCGATGGTTGACTAGATTAAGAATATGTTATATATATATTTCTTTTTTCCCTTTAAGAAAAAAAGGAAAACCTGTCATGTGCAACAACATGCATGAATCTGGAAGGCATTATGCTAAGTTAAATAAACCAGACAGAGAAAGAAAAATATATTACATAGTATCACTTATATGTGGAATCTTAAAAAAATAAGTATATAATCAAACTCATAGAAACAGAGAATAAAAACGTGGTTGCCAAGGCGCTGGGGGTCGGCAGAGTAGGGACAGGTTGGTAAAAGGGGAAAGACTTTCAGTTACAAGGTGGATAAGGTCTGAGGAGCGAATGTGTGACACGGTGACTATAATTAATAACATTGTATTGTACATTGAAATTTGCTGAGAGTAGAACTTAACTGTCCTCATCAGAAAAAAGAGGTAAACATGTGAGGTGATGGATGTGTTAATTAACTCGATGGGGGGAAATCCTTTCACAATGTATGCGTATATCAAAGCATCAAGTTGTACACTTTAAATATCTTCTAATTTTATTTGTCAATAATACCTCAATAGGGGCCTGCCCGGTGGCACAGCGGTTTAGTTCCTGCTTGGCAGCCCTGGGTTCGCGGGTTCGGATCCGGGCACCCGCCAAAGCACTGTTCCTCAGCCACACTGTGGCGGCGTCCCATATACAGTGGAGGAAGATGGGCACGGATGTTAGCCCAGGGCCAGTCTTCCTCAGCAAAAAGAGGAGGATTGGCAACGGATGTTAGGTCGGGGCTGGTCTTCCTCACACACAAAAAATAATACCTCAATAAAGCTAGAAAAAACTTAACCAACTGAAAAAATAAAATGATTGGAGAGTAAAAGAAGCAAACATCGTACACAAGTATAGAAATGGAAGGAAACAAAAACAGGCCCTTTATAATTCTTTCTGTAGTCTGCAAAGTGATTTAAAATCTGGGGAAAAGAAAATTCAGTTTTTGTGAAAAGTACATTTAAAGGCAACATGTTTAAGGAGGATGCCAAATTCAGCAGAGCTGATGACTTTCATCCAATTTCAGCTGTGCTATTTTACGTTAATGGCCAGCATAGGCATGTCCCCAGGGGCTGCATCTTTAGTGGCCAAAGGACATGTCAGGGTTGATGTTTCAACTTTGAAACAGTTTCCAATACACCAGATGGGGTTCTTTAGAAATAGTCTAGGTTTCCTGAGAGATGTTTTTAATTCAAAGAAAAATCAGACCCAAAGAGATTCAGAATCCTTCAGTCTAAAACAGGGTCAGATTTCAAAGGTACCTAATTCAGAGGAGAAATAACCATGGATACTGAATCATTTATTCTGTGTTTATTAAGTGCTTATTGGTTACTTTGGGGGCTATCTAGAGCGAAGAGGGAGTTGAAAACAACACTTACCAAGTACTTATTATGTGTTGTGACATCACAATAGGCCCTTTACATAGCCTATTTCAATCCTTACAACAATTATATGTGATGGGTATTTATGAGAGAGATAGGTGGCTATTCACCAAAACTTGCTTTCTCTTCTTCTTGGGCACTTCACGAGAAGATATTTCCCAACCTCTTTTGCAATTATGTATGACATTATGATGGAGTTTTACCCAATGGAATAAGGGCAGAAGTGACATGCTTGACTTCTGAAGACTGGCCCTCCACAGCCTCCCTCATGTGCTGCTCTAGGTTCTCCCCTTCCTTCTGAGTGTCAGAAGCTGACACTCATGGCACAGTCGGAAGTCAGGCATTGAATGTAGGAAAGTCTCTGCAAAGCAGCATCCCTGAATGACCAGGAGAGGGGCAGCCTCCCACACTTTACAACCAGTAGCACCACGTTGCGGTTGGGCAATAGATGTCAATGAAACAGATAGAGTGGGCTGGCAGGCTGTGGTTCCCTGTTTTGAAATAGCAAAACATTTGTAAAACTGTCACTTTGGTAACTTCTAAGGCAAACCAAGTGCCTACTGAGCCTGTAGCTCTACAAAAAATGGATGGAAAGAGCCAAAGTGTTTGTGTATATTAATTACTCCTCTCTGTTTACACCAATGATTACAGGAAAGAGATGAACTCAGGAAAGAATGTACCAGTTTTCAAGCATATATTAAAATTAGAGAGAAAGAGAGATTGATCTTAGAAATTTGAGGCCTTCCAGGTTTGGAAAAGCCAACTCAACCTGGATCCCAAATATCAGGAAGATAGAAAGTAGCTCTAAGCAGCAAAGGCCCATTAAGACTTCTAAGTTGGATAAAAGGACTCACCTTTGTGGCAATCATCAAATGATAGCCATGACCTTCCTTACCAAGCCCTTTCTTTCAGATGACCTCAGTGTAGCCATGTTAAGTTGAGAGAGAAGAGCACGGGGGCACAAAAGGAAGGAAATAATGTAGGCTTGAGAGTTACAGCCAGTTATGCCTTTGATATTTTTCATATGGCAAATGGATCTGCCCGAAAACAAATACAGCAGAAGCTTATGGCATTTTTGAAGGAATTGTGTAGCCAAAGAAACCATGGGTCTGCTTTAAAAGAGGCCATGACTATAAAACAATTGCCAAGCTCCCCCACATGCGCTAACAGAAAACCAGTTACATAAATCACTCAGCCCCCAAGGCAGAGGTGCTTAACAATGACCACTTCGGTGTGGTCGTGGGGGACACTGAACAAAGAACTACCTAGTGGGTGAACTATCCAGGGGACAAATGACAAGAAATTTCCTGCTGGAGAGCAGAGTCAGAGTCTACGTAAGGAATGTCTCCAACTGCCAGGACAGAGGTATCAATCACCTAGCACAGGCCAATGACTGCTTTATATCTCCCGTTCTTCCCTTTTCCAAATTCCAAAATTTCCAAATGTTTTATTGTGATAATCCTGTCCTGCAACCCATTAAAAAGATGTTTATAACTTCCAGCTGTAAAATAAATGTCATGGAGATGTAATGTACAGCATGGTGACTATAGTTAATAATACTGTATTGCATATTTAAAAGTTGCCAAGAGACTAAATCTTAAAAGTCTTCATCACAAGAAAAAAAAATTTGTGGAGCCGGCCCAGTGGCATAGTGGTTAAGTCTGAGCTCCACTTCAGCGGCTGCGGGTTTGCAGGTTTGGATCCCAAGCATGGACCTACACACCACTTATCAAGCCATGCTGTGGCAGGAGTCCTACATATAAAGTAGAGGAGGATGGGCCCAGATGTTAGTCCAGGGCCAATCTTCCTCAGCAAAAAGAGGAGGATTGGCAACAGTTCAGGGCTATTCTTCCTCACCAAAAAGCAAAAAAAAAAATTGTAACTATGTATGGTCACAGATTGTTAACTAGACTTAATGTAGTGATCATTTTGCAATATATAGAAATATGAAATCATTATGTTATACACTTGAAACTAATGTTATGTGTCAATTATATCTCAATAAAAATTAAATTAAAAAAGGATGTTGGAATAAGGAGTGGCAATCTGTTTACTTATAGGTCACTTTTCCATGAAAAGTCTTGTCTGGTCATGAAAAAAAAAAGGAGTAAATATTACCAAGTAATCTTGGACTTTGAGCTGGATGCAATAGTTAGATTGAATATTTTGTTTAACTTGGGGCTGTGTGTGGTCTAAATATGTGAAGAAGAGTGCAAATGGATATTTGTAATGAAAATATTGTAGCTATCATGGCTAGCTACACAACAAAATCCATTTCCTATTTTTTCTTGGCATTAGGCTGATTCTTCTTCTCAGGATCTGCAGCCAGGTAGACCAAGTGACTGCATTTTAGCGAAAGGAATGTGAAAAAAACTGATATGTACCATTATGACCTTTAAAAGTCTCCCATGTGTGCTCCTCTGTGCTCTTTCCTCTTCATCTGGCTGGAAGATAATGCTCAGGGTGACCTTGGATGTTGCCTGTCCAAGACAGCAGAGCCTTTGCTAGCCTGGGTCCCTGAATGACTGTAGAGCAGAACCTCTCTCCTCACCACAAGCAGAAACACTCATTTCAGACTGTTACGTGAACAAGACGTAAACTTACATTAAGTTAACCCAGTGACATTTTGTGTTTTTTGATTAGTAGATACAATACTCTACCCACCATTTTTCAGATGTGAAAAATGAGGCTTGGAGAAGTTAATTTACATATTTTAATGAGATTACAAATGCAAGAGTTGGATTCAAATCTATGTCTCCCCAACTCCAGCATCTCCTTTCCTTGTACCACACTATCCTTTGCGGATTGAAGATATACTATTAGTGATTAAGAAAGGGATCCACTGGAGTCAAGGGAAACCAACCACTTTTTCCTACTTGTAGACATCAGGTAGGTTTGTTTTTGCCCCTAGTTTATGTCATGGGTTTTCCTCCACAGAACAATTACCGAAAAGATTATTTTTCTTTGAACAGCTAAGGAAGCAGTCAGGACTCAGCATGAAGAAAGAGAATCTGGGCGTGCCCTGCAAGCTAATGAAAGGATCGCCTCCCCCAACTGCTGATTCCACGGAGATTCTTAAGGTAAATGAAAACCATAAGCCATTTGATCCTGAAAGTTTTTCTGCAGAAAGGCAAGATCAGGTCCTTTATTTGTCTTAAATCTTGCCTTGATTAAATTGGCTTTTTTTCTTAGTGAGTTTCTGAAGTGCTCAGTTACTAACGAGAAAAGGTTTTAATAGAGTCCTCGATTTTAAAGTCATGGGCAACACAGCCTGGGTCCTTTATGATGTGTAATGAATAAAAGAATCCAAATCACTGCTTTTTAAAATCAGCTAAGAATTATGATAATTTTCCCCTTTATTCCACCCTCCTTCCCTTCATTTTATATGTCCCAGTATCGTGTGCTTTCAAGGGCACATATTAGAGAAGGAGACACTCTGCTTTCCATGAGAGGTCACCCTGGCTGGAAGGACCCTCTCCTCTGGGCAGATCCTTTTCCACTGCCCCCAGCTGCTCTTGCAATTGGAGAAGCAGTTGTATCTGCTCCATTTCCCCATCTGTTCCTCCAACCCCAACCCTTTCCCTGGGTCCATAGCAGGGCAATGGCTCTTCCTTTGTATCCTCCAGCTCATTTTATCTTTGTTCTGCCCCTTCATTCTCTTTACACTCTCACTTTCTGTGCTTTCTCTTAGTCATTTTAGCAAAGAAACCCCACACTGGTAAAGATCACAAACTCTTCTCTGATGAGGGCAAGCTCCTGCGCACAAACAGCAGAAAAGCCTTCCTTTCCATGGTGCCAGTGCGCTGCTGTCTGAAAGTGCCCACGTCCCCAGCATGCGGCTCAGGGACTTCTTCTTCCTTGAGGCTGATGGGCAGTCTCTGACTTAATTTCAAGCTGTAGTTTTTTGGGGTTTTTTTTCCTCCACTTTCCAAGGCCCTAGAGCACATGCAGGGTGATCTGAAATGAACTAGAACAATTTTCAAATCCCATCCTAGAACAGAAATATTGGATATCCCAACAAGAGAGAAAAAACAAGGATGATGTGTGTCCCCTCTGGTCCTCTCTTGCCACAGAGACACTGCAGAGGTGCCAGGGAACACAGGGTAGGCAGAACATTTCCATAAAAGTGTTTTATTTTAATCGCTTAACAGCTTCATGCCAATGAATCATCTCTCGGTTGAGGAAGGAGTGCCTGCAGATTCATCGAGACCACTCCAGCCCACAGTTGGAGACAGGGGGAGGGAAATGACTGCAGGGGACATCCAGCTGTCGTCACACAGTTAACCAGAAAGCTGTGTGGTCAAACAGAGCTACACTGGAGCTTCTTAGGTAGAAAAATTGTTGCCTACTTAAAACCTAGGAAACCTGGAATCTAGTGTCAGCATACTGTAATTCTCCCTTCTCCAGTCCTCAACAAGTAGCCTTATGCAATTTAGAGTAAAAAGGTGCAGAGCATTACTAAACTGCCCAAATTGTTCAGGACTTGTCCACCCTAATTTTAAGGCTGAAGTCATATTTATGGAAAACCTACCACATGCCAAATCTCATCTCCTCCCTCGGGTCAAGACAAATAGATCCCAATAGGGATTAGTGAGGTTGTGAAAGGATCAAGTTATTTAAACTTATTGAAAACACACACATACACACACACGCACACACACACACAGGTCCAAATTACAGAACTATGACAGGTGGATAGGTCTGTAGAACAGAGTACTTCCCATAAGTGATACAGATTTTGATGCAAACTCCTAGCACGTAGACATACATGGGCCACTTGCGAAGTTAATTCTTGCTCTTTTTTGCCTCCACAACCCTCCAGAACTTGCTTATACGTCTGCTGTGGAATTTATTACTCTGGATGGTAATTGTTTGTTTCCAACACCAGACTGAGTGTCTTCAGGGCCACAATCAAAGCTTCTTCTGTTAATAAATCCTGGACTCAGCACAGTGTTTGGCACATCATATGTGCTCATTAAATACTTGGGAATGAAATAATCTATAAAATAATGGTGTTGTTTCCCACTCACTTTTGGAAGTGTAGTGAAAACTCACTCTATTTCTACAAAGAACACTGTAAAATTCAAGTAATTATCCATTTTTTAAAACAATTCTTTTTTTTTGAAATTCTATAGGTAAGTCAGCATAAAACAATCTGGGGAGTTTGGAGGGGATCAATAGAGATAACACAATTCAGTTTCCTGTTTTCAATTAAAATTTCTATTTTCAAGTAGGTGTTTGGCAAATAGACATTGGTTATATCTACGAGGACTGATGGAACACCGCCACCCAGGTTGAATCTGACTTGACAATAGAGTCTAGCATCTTTGGGGTACTATGGGGAGATAATGAATTAACCTTATTCTGGATATACCAGACATCACTTTGCCAAAAGTTTACCTACTGTTTAAGGTCTGGCTACCAGTCCAGTAAAAATTACCAATTCCTGTTTCAAAAATATATGAGTAGAAGTAACTAAAGCATCCAAACAGTTCAATAGTACCCTGAATTTTCTCTTGATATCCATTCCCTCCACTTCACTACAGTTCTTATTCCTCTTCAATTAGTTTTAAAACTATAATCCATGTGGTTTCAAATCAGCAAGCAATTAACTGTACATCGATAAGGGGCAATGTGAATATGACTCAGTTTACTCAGTAACAATAAAGTTATAAAGCTACCTTTCTGTCACCACCTGCTTGTCTATATTAATTAATATGTGCAAAGAGCAATGAGTTCCTTGTAGAGAATAGCCCTACGTATTCACAAAGGGCTATTATCATTTATTGCCATTTAGTAATTAGATGTCACCAGTTCCATTATCCTATCCACAGACTTGTGAATGCTTGACCGTGATGTCTGAGTGTAAAGTACTCTCAAAAGTGGATGTCAAATGTCTTTCAATGTCATATCCTCTTCTGGGCAGAAAGAATCGCATCTCAGTGCTGCCTTCTAGGCAATTTTGAGTTAATAATGAGGCAAGTATCTCTCCAACAACTTCAAACAATAACCCCTTACTGGATTATCAGACAGTGAATTAATTGTCACAGAGAGACTGCCTGATCATATCTTAATTAAACTAGGGCAGTTGAGAGGGTTCTATAACTCCCTTTCATTGCAACTCCATAGCTCATATGGGCTGTACTCCACCTTGGCCAGAAGTTTGCCCAATTTTCTAATGCCAACATAGCAAAACACTTTAAATCACTACAAAGGGGTGTGAATGTGCACTGGTTTCTTTAAATCTTTAGAAATTACTCTGTCAATTGCTAATAATGCCATTGAACACTTCCTTTAGGTTAAATCTCAGTCTTAACATGTCCTAATATAAAAATTGGACAGCCTTACCTCTTGCCTTCATCAGGGAGATGGACTGATTTAGCTCCCAGTAAGCAAAAGGGGGCACAGGTGTGAGAATTATACTTGAGTTTGGCTGGGTACCCCTGACTTTCTGTGTTTCGTTGCACAGCAGAGACAAAACAGAATATGATGGCTACCTGCCTATAGGTGTGTGGACCTGTTGAAGAGAATGTATCTGAAAAGCCCCTTGGCTTCATGGATTCAAGAGTGCTACATCTGGTTCCTAACTATGCTTCCAATTGTGTCACCCAGAACAGGTTATTTTACCAGTTCTCTAAGCCTCAGTATCTCCATCCAAAAAGTGAAGGCATTAGACCAGAACCCTAACAAGATTTGTGTTTTCTAAATCACATTATAGGGGACTTGTTTGCCACAGATGTTAATAGGTGTTTCTAATGAATGAGTTCCCTAGTCAGGTACACTAAGCGTGCAGGTGAAAACTGGGCCCAACACACATTAACACACTTCAGAACCGAAGGGTTCCTCACAGCGTTCAATGTGCTAACGTGCATTGCAATTCTCCAAGCTCTGGGTTATACAAGCAGCATATTAAAAGCTCATTACACTAAGGAAACATGTTTCGGCAGAGTATGCGTGAGTCTGGTTGGGAACTAATACCAGAAAAAGTTGGAAAGTTGGGTTCTAATTCTGTTCAGAGAGCCCCAGGGTTCTGCTGTAGGGGCCTCCAGAACAGACACAGGCAGGGAAGACCCTCAGACCTTGTTAGCTCATTAGTAAGAGCAAGTTTCCCTTTTTTGTCCTTCTGATTTTGTTTGTTTGCTTTCTTTTCTTTCTTTGTTTTTTTTTTTTTTTTTTGGTGAGGAGGATTGTCCCTGAGCTAACATCTGTGCCAGTCTTCCTCTATTTTGTACGTGGATCGCCACCATAGCATGGCTTGATGAGTGGTATGGGTCTGCACCCGGGATCTGAACCTGCAAACCCTGGGCCACCAAAGCAGAGTGCCCTGGACATAACCACTACACCATGGGGCCAGCTCCCTGTTCATTTTATTTTTTTAATATTGGAAAGGAGTTGTTCAGAAAACAGGTTCTCCGACCAAAGTCATTTGAAAACCACTGGACTAGATGTTATAAATTCACCTCCACTGCAAACATTCTATGAGTCTATTACTATTTTGAAGAAGAACAGATGATAAGATAAAATATTCAAATGATTAGCCTCCTTGAGATCTCTTGATTCAATTTACGACGATTTTGTTCCAGGGTTTCCGGGCCGTGCCGTTGTTTCCTCCATTGCCAGGTTACGCTTTGTCTTCAAGAGTGTGAGACGCACCTTTCTTTTTGAAGCAGCCTTTTTATCTCAACTGAATAAACGAGTGTGCTCTCACTCCTAACATCGCAGAAGCTGCGTCTAAGCGGCCTGACTTCACAGGTCTCCGTCCTCTCCTTCTGGCCACGACAGCCCTTGAGGAAGGGCCTTCTCCTCGGACATCACTCCAGCTGCTCCCACTGGCCGTCCCTCTTGACTTTGTACTTACTCTGGACAACTTTCTTTTCTCTTTAGCTCAGAATTGATTTTCTCCACAAATTATTTTGGGCTGTTCTTGCATATCAGAGGCCACATTATACTGCATTGTTAATGGCTCCCTAAGAATGGAGTTTTTTCTCCTCTTTTTTCTGAAAGCAACTAACATTGCATTGGGTTACAAAGGTTCCCACTTCAGTTCTTAATTGGACATTAGATTTTTATCATATCTAGTCAAAAGAAACAAAGCCCCCTCTTTCTGACTATTTTAGATCCAAGCCTTTATTGGATATATTTACATAAGCCTTTAACCATGTCATACAAGCACAATGTTCAAATGACTTTATATATTCAAGGTTAAGAGTAAATTAGTCAATGAACTGGCAAGACCTTAAAACCAAAACCCTTTTTCCTTTATGTGAGCAAAGCAATTGCTCATGAATTTTGTGACTTCGGTTGCCTAGTGCTGAAGAAGCAGTGTGCACCTGAGTGATTGGTGGAGCCCAATCTGAGGGCAATTAAAATGTACAGAACTGTTTGGCAGGGCTAGAACAGCCCTTGCATGACATGCACCAGCTCATTGTTTTCACAATAGGAAGAGCAGATGCTCTTGGGAAATTTGGCATCACAACACGTGGAGAGACAAAGCACAGCGCTGAAAGCATGTGATGCGAAAACTGTTAAGCTTAGTTGGATTTTTCTTCCATTAAAAATGCAGCAAATTCTACCCTAGGTCTATCAAATGGCGGGGGTGAGTGGGGTGGCAGAGAGCAATCAATGCACTTCTAAAGGATGGGCACTAGGGCCTCAGTGTGTGATATGCCAAATATATTTGATTTCCAATATGCATGTATGCATAGAAAGCTTCCAATGGATGGGGTTGACATTTATCTTCAGCATCTAGGACTGGTGAGGCTGGTCACCCCTGTGCTCATGAGTGAAAGTAAATGTCAAGCAAGATTAGTGGCCATGTCCTACCCACACATGTGGATATTTTTCATTCTCTGTGTATTCCTCATGCTGCTTCCTTCATTTAGGTAACAGTTGTGAGAATTAAATGTACCTGTGCTCCAGAGGGAGCAGAATTATGGAAATGAGAGCTGTTACCACGTGGGACTTTTTGCTGCGATTCTTTGCAATGTAAAATACTACTTGCTCACCACACCGGCTGGTTTTCCTCCACAAATTAGAAACAGGCATGAGGAAGACTTGGTATTTTGAGAGTATGCCCTTGACCTATGGATCTTGGAACTCCAGAGAGCCTATGGGACTTTATTCACACTATTAATGGGATCCATTCATTTGTAAATGTGATTACTCTTGAATGGGCATGGGCTTGAAGGGTGGGGGAAGAACTGATTCTTAAACATCCTTCCAAATTATCTGTGTGTCAACCAGTGGCCCATCTTCTAGAGTTAAAAAAGAAAACAGGAAGCAAGAAAGGAAGAATTTAAGAAAACATGAACATACCAAACATTCCTTAGGATAGAAAATGTGATGAGATCATTGAAAATTGTCAAATGTAAAAGGCAGCTTATAAGTGAGAGCTGAGTGACGCCATACAGTAGAAGAGACTGCCTCCCACCAGGCCAATCCGTAGCCGAGGCGAAAAAGGAACAATAATAATCAGAACAACTCATCTCCTCTACTCACCATTCTCAGGTCTAAGCCCACTCATGGCCCTCCTCTCACTGCATTGACTTTATTCTATTAAATGTGTTGAAAACTGAGTTAAACTACATTCCAGATTTTCCAAATTAAAAAAAAGTAAGAAAACAGCAATCAAACTGCACCAATCACATTTCTAAAATGCATTCAAAGCCCACTTAGTTCTTTCTGAAATGGTAACAAGGCCCCAGGGAACACAGGGCAGGCCCCACTAAGGACACTTGGCTGCTGGTGCTGGAGGTACTTGATTCTCTGATGAGGTCCACGGGGTCTCAAGTCTAGCTCATCACATCCCTGATCCTGCACAGAGCACACCACAAAGCTCTCCAAAATAAATGACAGGAAATTCTAGGCAGAACTTTTTCCTTTTCCTGATGACCATAGAGACTTGAAATTCCACTCTAGAAATCCACTCCCCTAGTGACCCTCTTCCATTCGAGTGTAATAGCAGTAAGCTGAGGGCTCTCGAATGCAACCCACATTCTCCCTCACAAGAAGGAAACTGTTGATAAAAGACATCCATACGAACTCAGGCTGAAATAGCACAAAACAACCACAGTATTAAATCAAGTGGTAAGCAACTCCATTGTGCATGTGTGTGGGCCACAATCCCTGGAGAGTGGTTCAAGAAAAGGGAGCCTTCAATGATGACAAATTTATTCATGTAGGAGTCTAAGCATTTAAGCTTTTATTGTTTATCTGGTTTTTTTCTTAACTTTTTGCGGTTTACAAACCCAGGAGATTGGACTTTCCGTAAGAAGGAAAAATCCTTATTTTGGTCTCATCCATTACCTGAAAATGTAGACGATAGGAAGAAACAGAAAATGAACAGTGAGAATAGGGAGCTAAATGATCTGAATTTTTTCTCAGGCATAAAATGGGTCAGATTACATGTCTGAAGAGCATCCACTGAGAGCAGAACACTCATCTGTCAATGTAGGAGGACCCCTTCAAGGAGTTTGCAAACTAAATGGGGTGGGAGCTCACAGGACACAGTATAGGCGTAAATGACTTGGAATGTCTGTGATATGCTTCAGCCTTTTCAGAAGTTTAAACTGCCCCAGACTATGTCTTACTTTCCCATCTAAATTTGAGAGTTTTGCAGCTTAGACTGTAATAACACCAGTAACTAATAATTCTATGTTAAGAATGTGCCAGGCCTTGCATACATGTTATCTCATCGAATTTTCACAAACACTCTGTGAGAAAAATAGTACTTTTCAGATGAGAAGACTAAGGCAAAGAGCATTTTAGTGATTTACCCAAGACCATGTTCTTATAAGGGACAGGGTCAAAATTAGAACCTGGGCCATCTGACGCAAGAGCTCATGTTCACATCTTCTAATCTGTTTGCACATTACACGTATCTTTCCCGCACCTCTCAGACATTATACTGTGCTCATGGTACATGTTAAATTATGTTTGTGGAATTAACACAAGAGCAAAGAGTTATGAATTCACATGTAAATGATAAACATGTAAATGCTGATCACAGTTCAAGTTACCTATAGAACAATATCCTGGGGTGTAATGCAAGATGCAAAAGGATTCCTGTCTTAAAAGTGATAGGCTAAATATACTTGGGATAAGTAATAAATTATCAAACATACAATTTTATTACAGTTCATTCACTCGTCCACTTATTCATTTATTCAAATGTGTCTAAAATGCCTATTTGTGACAGTCATTCTTCTGAATAATGCAAGATGTAGAAGAACAAAGCCCATCACTCCTGCGATAAAGAGTCCACCACTGTGGAGGGGAGGGACAGGTATGGACACTTCACAGGAGAAGCACAAATAAAGGTGCAAAAGTCTCCGCCTGGATGGTGAGGAGCTGAATTGAACCCACATGCTGTGGAGTAAGGGCCAAGTGGGAGTCCCCGCATTTAGAATTCTAGGCTTTGGAATTCCCAAAAAGCCCTGAATTACTGCAGCAGCATCTTGTGCTCCACTCTCTCCTCTGTACCCCACTGGAAGGATGGAATAAACCAAATGGATTAGAAGGGATATGAGATCTGGTCTTGTTTTTTACACTTTCCTTTCGGGTGATCATCCCTGCTGACATAATTATAGATGGGAACAGAGAGAAGAGGCAGGGCAGCACTCTCCAGGGAACTTGGAGCCCATTTGAATGAATTTAGAGTTCTTCATGAGACCTGAAGACCCATGAAGTCAAGTTGACTGTTAAGTACATAGTATTTACTTTTGTTGTTGTTAGTCTGCTTGCTTACTTGTTTATCTGTCTGATTATTTGTTGGTTTGAATTGTTTCAGCTTAGTTGGAAGGTATACAATGATTTAGACCTCTCTGAACGAGATGGGCTCAAAATGAAACACCTGACACAATTCACTCAACAGAGCACAGAAATCATTAGACTGCCTTTCATTTAGAATGACATGGTGAGGTAGTAAGTGGTGGGGCCGGCCCAGTGACGTAGTGGTTAAGTTTGTGTGCTACACTTCAGCAGCCCGGGGTTCACAGGTTTGGATCCCTTGCACCAATACACGCACGGCTTATCAAGCCATGCTGTGGCAGCATCCCATATAAAGTAGAGGAAGATGGGCATGGATGTTAGCTCAGGGCCAGTCTTCCTCAGAAAAAAAAAAAAAAAAAGAGGAGAATTAGCTACAGATGTTAGCTAAGGGCTAATCTTCCTCACACACACACACACAAACACAAATCTTAATTAACTGGCCCTGACACTATACCTGGCAATTTACAGAGAAACAAACGATGCACCAATGTTGTAGTTCCTAGAGGTTTATAATCCAACAATGGAGGAAGAAAATATGTTAAGGGTCCTTTGGTCCAGGATAGCTTCTGAGATTCTTAAGGAAACCATGAGAGTCATATCATCACATCATCTATCAGTACAAGTAGACAGAAAAATGACGTAGAGATCCAGACAGAAACACAGCCACAAGAAATAAAACAGAGGAAAAGGAAAGCCATCCTATGGGGTACTAAGGCTAGAATAATACGATAGTATGGTACAGACCCAGGAACAACAGACCAAGGGAATTGACAAGAGAACTCAGAAAAAGAACTGAGTATGTACCAGAACTCAATATGAAAACAGTAGCCCCACAAAGCAACAGGGAATGATTGACTGTTTAGTAGATGATGCTGGAAACCTGGCTCATAACATGGGCGAAAACAAAGCTAGATCCCTACCTTTCATTATGTTAAGGTTATGTCATATTATGTTAATGTAGACTTCATATTAATTACCTAAATGGGAAAGGTGTAATTATAAAGCTAAAAAAAGAAATCATTTGTTTTCATTGAAAAAATACATATAGAACTTATTCTTTGCCAGCTACTGTTGTAAGTTCTTTACAAATTTTAACTCATTTAATCCCAATAAGAGCCCTATAAAGAAGGTAACCTTAATATACCCATTTTACAGACAGAAAACTGAGGACCAACACCAAGGCCACACAGCTAGAATCTGAACCCACACAGTTTGGTTCCAGCTATATGCTCTTAATCACTGTATACTGCACCACTGACAAAGGTAATAGATAACAAATCAGAAAAAAAAAGATTACTTTCAACATCTAAAACTGAAAAGTAATTAATATCTAGAATATACAAGGAATTCTTGCAGATCTATAAGAAAAAGATAGGCAGCTCAATCGAAAAATAGGCAAAAGATAAGATTCTGCCACACACAGAAGAAAAAGCCCAAAAAGCAAAGCCATGAAGAGATGCTCACACTTACCAGTAAACAGAGAAATGCAAATGAAAATAATGATGAGCTATCAGTTTACCCCTGTGAATGTGGTTTTAAAAAAACAGGAATCCGGAAGTAGATAAAACTAAGTGTTGGTGAAGATGTGTGCCGATTGGAACTCTTACTCTCTACTGGGGAGTGTAGACATGTAAAGCCATATTGAAACACAAGATGGCAGCTCTTGATACAATTAAGCATGTGGAGTCCCATTACCCAGCAATGCCACCACTATCTCTGTTTCCTAGGGAAAGTGCTATATAAAGGGATATTTGTTGTGCAACTGTTTGGGATAGAGGCAAACTGGAAACAGCCCTGATGAATCAGAGGAATGGACGAATCAGTAAAATACATACAATACATCATCGTGATTCATGAAGATATATGCACATTTAATGAGATTTATGAAACACATTTGTGCGAAGAACCATGGAGGAAGGGGAACAGGAGTTAGATCGGAGATGAAGAGGAAAAATCAGAGCATTTTTCAGGAATCAAAGATCCCCTTTTCAGGGACGATAGTCTCTACGAACTGAGGAATGTGATTGACTGAACAGTCAACACCTTGCATCTGTGGGTAAATAATGAAGAATAGTGAGAGGGATTCGGCATGGGGAATGAGGTGAGAGCCCAGGTGTGAGAACTGCCATGCCAGTCATGGTCAGACAAGCTGTCAAGTTGAATGTTGCTGAGCCCCAGAATCTAGAACTCTAACAATTTAGGTAACTGCTGCCTCAATTTAGGGTGCTGGGCACTGGGAACAGACATGAATCTGCAAGCAGGAACCAAGTAGCCCAGCTGGGGAAGGATGAAGTCTGCAGAAGACGACTGATGACATTTGGCTTGACAAATGAATGACAACAGGGGTTACCAATCTGGAAAGTCCATGTGGGGTTGCAGTTTACCCTGTACAGAAGTGGAGGGAGGCTCAAAGGAAATGAACTTCACCCCAAGCTCACCAGCAGGTAGACCATGGAAGCAGACGGGAAACACACAACTGAATCTCATGACCCACACAAGCTGAGTTAAGGTAAAATGAGAGGAAATCAGAGCCACGATGACTGTCTTTTAACATCGTCGTTCTTGACCTGGAAGCAAGAGGACAATTATGACTCGGTTGTGATAAGGTATGGATGAAGTTTCTACTGCATTACTTTCATAGCCTTTATATATGAATTATCATCTTTCCTTATGCTAAGATGAAAACACAGAAAGGGGAGAAAAGGGAAAGGATTCACTGGGGTTAGAGAAAAATTTCAGCTCAGAGAGCAGGATATCATTTTCAAAATGCATAGAGTGCCCATTCTGTGTGGTATTCAAAATTAGACAAAATAGAAGGACTTCAAAGGGATAGATCTGTCCAGTGTCTAAAGTACTTCTAGTCACATCCTATGGCACTAAACCCCAAACAATGAAACCCCTGACATCCATTATGCGGCTTAAATTCATTGTGAAAGGCATGGAGGATTCACCCTCCCCCACCACCTCAGCCTCCAAAGGCAACAGATTAAGGGCCCCTGCTCTCCAGAGCTGACGGACAAATGGTGGTCAAGACATCGTTACGAATAATTACAGAAAACATGAACAAGTACCTATAACTTACACAGAGTATGGCTAAAAGCATAAGTAGATTTGAGGTTAGGAGGACAAAAAAACCATGAAAGGTCTCCTGGAGAAGGTAGCCTGCCTCCCACTGCCTCCCTCTCTCATGAAACCCCCCACCTCTCATGATTAACAAAGACACCTGGGTAAACCTTCTTTCCTTCTGATTAAATATTCTTGCAAAGACCTTGGCCTTTGTATGACTATTCCTTAAGCAGCCTATCACCCAAATGGAAAACAGAATTAGTTCTCTTCTGTTTTTAATCTTGAATTGCATGCTAATTGATTTTTAAAAGCCCTGCTGCTGTATTGTATTTGCCCTATAATTAACTGTGTTTGATTAAAGAGGTTTCAGAGTCAGAGGTAGAGTCCCCTCGCCTGCTGACAAACGAATTCACCAGGTAAGTCTTAAACACCACTGGTCTTCAATAGGCACAAAGTGCAGTAAGAGAAACAGTCAGTGGGGAAATAGTTCAAATAATCATCAGGAGAATTAAGGGGGTGGAAGGCTGTTCAGTCACCTAAAAGCTTTATTCAAATTGCCTTTTAGGGAGGATATATGTGATGTATAAGAATGAAAAAGGTGTTACCACCCCTGTGACCCATTAGAAATCCAATATCCTAGCAATAACCTCAGGGCTCCGAAGCCTACTATACACTTGCTGCAACACTTGGGGCAGCCAGCAAGACCCAGAAGCACAGTGCACAGAGTGGGGAAGACACAAACCCTCACCAGGCAAGATGAGGTACATCATAGAGAAGAGACAAAGAAACGGGCGGCCATTTTTAACCCGCTTCGTGAACCCTGGAGCCTACCTTTGCTGGGTGCATTTGTAGCTTGCCACTCTTTAACCTTAACATTTTCTAGAAACAGTTGTCGAAGATGGTGCTGAGTTTAGAAAATCATTAATCCTCTAATGGCACATGATGGGCCTGAGATGCTCTAGACACTAGGATCCAGCATATTCAGGGGCACAGTCCCTATGTTTCCAGACAGCACGTGCTGTGGAAAAGCAGACCTCAGCTTGCAACTGGTTTGAGTTTCCCTGTGATGTGAGCAAGTCACTTCATCTGGTTAGGGCTTAGTTTCTTTATTCTCAGTAAAATAGGGGAAAAAAATTCCTACTTACTTCACAGAATCATTGTGAGACTTTATTGTGATAAGGTATATAAAAGTGACTTTAAATCATAAGCCATTCTTGTTGGTAAAATACTAGTTACCATGAGTTAGGCACATGGCTAGGTACTTTATATATGTTATTTTTAATCTATTCCTATTTAAGGTGGTATGATCGCAATTATTTAAAAGGCCAAGGGACTTTAGGGGATGGTAACACTTCCATCTTTCTAGCAGAATGCACAGAGATCTATTTGTCTCACAAATTCTCTCCCAGATTCTGAACGTGCTAAACAGGTAATGAAAGGAGCGAGCTGCCCACCCTCCACAGTTCAGATAGAAACCACTTTTCTGAAATACTGAAAACTCTGTCTCTATTTTCCTTTCCTACTGCTGTCAGCTATGCCCCCAGCAAGCAAAGCATTATAAACCATAGCCATGCCTCGAGCAGTTAAAAAAAGGGGGGGGGGGGGAGAAAACACAAAAACCTTCTTCTCAGGCTTAAATTATGTTTTCTTTTCTATTGATCTGGTGATTTCTCTTTTGAACTGAGTGAAAGGAAAATTGGTTTTGCTGTCTTTTCCCTCCTTCCCTTTATCTTTCCCCCTTCCCTGCTCCCGTCCATCCCCACTGCCACAGTTCTGCTGCGGGTCCTCATTAGCCCTTCACATGGCTCGGTGCTCCAGCCTCCTGACTGGTCCTCCTGGGCCATCCGCACAGGATCACCAGAGTGGCATCTGTATAAAACACACAAACAAAAGCACCAACAAAACAAGCCTAGTTGAGATTTTGTTACTCCTATTCTCAAAAATATATCAATAGCTCCCCATTGATCAAAAAATAAAATTTCAAACCTTGGCCTCACAGCTGAGGCTATCTACGATTTTTGGATTATCTTCTCTTCTCTCTGGTGGTCTCTTCTGATCTCATGGTTTTAAATACCTTCTACGTGAGCTCCTGCCTGGACATCTCCCTTAAGTTCCAGCCTCTTTTATATTCATCTGCCCACTTGACATCTCCACATGGATGTCTAACAGTCATCTCATATTATCTTGCACAAAATAACTCCTGATCTTCTCCAACAAACTTGCCTCACCCACAATATTTCCCAAATGTTGACAACTTGGCCAAAAACCTTGGAATTATCCTTGACTCCTCTATTTCTCTTACACAGTGCATCTAATCCATTAGCAAATCTCATTGGATCTTCCTTCTAAACTTCTCCAAAACCTAGCCCTGGGTAGCGTTGCCCTCTGAATCCACCTTCCTCGCCATCATCTGTGGCTTGGACGACTGCAACAACTTTCTAACTGGTCCCCTGCTGCCACATCTGCCCCACAGAGCAGCCAGAGTAATCCTTTTCAAACATATGCCACTCTGCGCAAAACCGTCCAGTGGCTCCCTATTTCTCATATGGTGAGACAGTCCTTGAGGCCTGACATGATCTAGACTACTGTCACCTCTCAGACCTCCAAACTCACCCCATGCACTGTACCCTAGCCACACTGGCCTTCTGGCTGCCCATGAAAACTCCAAGTTCACTTCTGTCCTAGAGTCTTTATACAGCCTGTCCCCTCTGCCTGGAACTCATTCCCTAGACAAACGCACTAATCATTCCATCACCTCTTTCAAGATATTACTCAAATGTCATCTTCCTAATGATTTATCCTAAATATGCTATTTGAACCTGTCCCTGTATCTCATTACACTATTCTGCTCTTTTTTTCACCCAAATGCACTATTAGTTTTTGCATTCTCTATAATTTATTTGTGTATTATATTTATTGCCTGTCTCTCATCACTAGAACGTAAGATCCACAAGGGCAGGTGTGTTTAGCTGCTTCATTCACTGATATATCCTAAGCCCTTTTAGCAACACCCAGCCAAAGTAATCACTCAATACATATTTGTTGAATGGATCAATCAATCAATCAAGGTCCCTTCTGTTTTAGCATCCTTATCTCCCACTATTTTCTCCTGTCTAGAATCTTGCTAGAATGAATTATTTGTTATTCTCTTATCACACAAACACACATGCTGTACTTTTGATGATGGTGCTCAGCCTCAAAAACTCTTCCTCCCACCACCATCCTCAGAAAAATACAATTTATTCTTCTAGATTCAGTTCAAATACAATTCCTTCCCTCCCACTCTTCCTCCCTTCATTTCTCCCTTCCTCCTTCGCTTCCTCCCTGCCTCTCTCCAACTCTTCCTTCTTTCCACACACATTTTAGCATATTTTATGCAGTATTTACTATGTTAGCCATGGTAGATTTTTAAAAAGTCAGACACAGCCCCCGTCTTTAATTAGCCTATAGTCCACTAAAGATTTCTCCAATGCCTCCGTATGAATAAATCACTGAAATGCTTCATTTTGTGAGTGGCAGCTTGAGATGGTGAGAAGAACACATAGGCTTAAGAGTCATAAGAAATAAGCACGTATTCTAGCTCCACCATTTATCAATGGGCTCACTCAAAACACTCAATCTCTTTAAGCTTCCATTTCTTCATCTTTAAAATGAGGATAATAATTCCACTTTAAAGTGCTATTTGATAATTAAACTAAACAACAATTCATAAACAATTCTATACACAACATATTATATAATATACAATATAATTAACAATAAGTAAATAATTAACTAAACAGTATGCAGATGCCCTTTTAGCATACAGTTGGCATTCAGGCATTAAGTCCGTTTCCCATTTCTCTCATGCCCAGCAATGACCTAATTCCTTTATTATGACACTTGTTTTATTCTGCCTCACCCTATAAGCTATTTCGTTGTCTGTTTCCCATGAGATGTTGAGTTCCTTGAGACCTCCCCATAGTAAGTAGCTTTGCCTACTGTAGACTTCAATTCACAAGAGTTAAGGAATAAATCTCCTTTCCTGCATTCCCCTCATTTGTCCTCACGCTTCTGTTTATTATCCTTCCAACTCTCTTCCTTCTTTGTCAAACCCCTTTTTCTCTATCACTTTATTTTTTATTTCATCCTTCTTAAAAATTATCTCTCTTACTCTCCAGCCCCATGCTACCCCCTTCTCTCCACCCTCCCTGCCTCACACTCCCTCCTTTTCCTGTTCCCCAGGTTACAGAATAATCTTCCCTTTCCTCTCCTCTTGATCATCCCTCTCAGTCAGGCTCCTATCCTCTCAGACTGACCAGGGGAAGTTTTATTGATCTCTCGTTGATGCCCAAATGCCTTTCAAGGTTAAGGTTAACAGGAGTAAAGCATCCTGCTGAACCACAAAACCTAAACTCAACTGCAGTATGAGCGGGTATCAATTATTCAGAGCTGTCAGATCACAGGGCACTCTCCATCCGGTGACTCTGAGTGGGAACTTGTCGGGTGATCTCATGGGAGGTTAGTGTGGGGAAGACCAATATAACTAGGCTAGTGCTCACAACCGAGGGAACTGCACCAATGCCGCCAGAAGGCAGACAATCGAGGTAAGACCCAGCCATTGGCCATGGGAAAAATGATGCTTAATAGAATCCCACATATCATGAAGATATATGCACATTTAATGAGATTTATGAAACACATTTGTGCGAAGAACCATGGAGGAAGGGGAACAGGAGTTAGATCGGAGATGAAGAGGAAAAATCAGAGCACTTTTCAGGGATCAACGATCCCCTTTCAGGGATGATAGAGAGATGGGCAAAGAAGCTATTAACTTCCAAACAGTCTTCTGGGCTTTGAATCTTTTTCTTCTCTCCCGTAATTCTGTCCTTAACAGGCCTTAATTTCTCTACTTTCTAAATAATTAGGCACCTGGGGTCTATGAGTCCTACATAAATCAAAATAAATTCAGAGAATGGTGGGTTTTGTTTATCATTTCTGCTATGCCCTGGCTTATTTTGCTGACATTTTAGAGGCTCCTGTACCATCTCAACAATAAAAGTATGGAATATTTTAGTTAAAAATACACAGGAAGCAAGGATCTGTGAATTAGAAGTCTGGGGAAAATACTCATTCCAGAGGAACCTGTGCCTTAGAGTAAATGACCCATTAAAGTAGATGTTATCATGAGCCATCCCAACTCACCTCCATGGCTTTTTCATGTGCAGTTTCCCTACTAGAAAATCTCTTCCCCACCTTCGACTGGCTAATACCCAATCATCCTTCAGGACCATACTTAGATGTCACTTCCTCTGGATGCCCTTCAGTCTGGCTTAGAAACTCCTCCTAGATGAGCCCAGTTCTTCTTGTATTATAAAGTCACTGAATTCATGACACTGTGTGGTAATCCCACTAGAAGCAGTCTAAGACAGAGTGGTTAGAAGCACAAACTCAAGAAACTGCCTGGATTTGAATCCTGATTCCATCACCCTCCCTCTTAGTGCCTCAGTTTTCTAATCTGTAAATATGGGAATAATAACAATAGCATCTACCTTAATGTGTCATTTTGGTGATTAAAATATAAATTACTTAGAAAAGTCCTAGGATGTAGTAAGCACTACCTAAGTGTAGACGTCATCACTATTATTTTGCTTATAAGCGCTCTGTCATGGAAGAAACCATTACTATGTTATTTATTATATATTCTGTGCCTATTTCAGAACGTGGAACATTCTGGTAAGTACTTACTGAATCAAGGGATGCTCTCAAGCCAGGACTAGAGCTCTAATAGTCACTTGGCCCAATGCTTCTGGCTTGGATCCTTTTAGCAAGGTCTTAGGAAAAAATTGCCATAGGTCACTTCCATTTCTGCACATCTTGTAAGCACAGGACCTGACAATCTTTCCACAAATGTTTGTAGATGAACAACCTTGGAAGATAATAGTATCTCCGTTCAAAGCAGAGGACGTTTTCTTTACTGCCCACTATGATAATGATAATGTCTCCCTCCCAGGCAAATGTTGAGCAGGTTTTCTTGCAGCCCATTATAAAAGATTCAAATTCCCTAAACTCAGGGTTACTCAGCTGCAATGCAAACCCACTGGGTGCACAGCACCCACCTGGCTGCTCTGCATCACACCTGTGGACTTGGGTAACATGGGGAGATGAAGTGAACTTGAAGCTTGTGCTGCTTGCTGTGCCAGAGTAACAAATTCCTTTGTTTCTGACCCCAGAGTCTTGTGTGTTCTGTCAGCATCCATGAAACAATGGCAGGCTACCTTGTTAGATTGAAAGTCTGGTAGAATCTCAGACCCTCCACAGATCCTGACAGGTTTTGATGATGAGAATGGGATACTAACAGAGAAAGAGCTTTCTGGAAGAGAAAAAATGCAGGCCTCACAGGCTGCATTAAGGGATCCTGTAGTAAATGCCACTGCCCAATGGTGGGGGCAGAGCAGTGAATAAGGGTCCCCACTGTCCTACCTATTAATGAACGTTAGAGATTGAGTTGTGAGAGGGAGGACTGAAACAAGTCCATCAATGGGGATTGGTTGTTGCTTA
This sequence comes from Tapirus indicus, assembly GCA_031878705.1. Lineage (NCBI taxonomy): Eukaryota > Metazoa > Chordata > Mammalia > Perissodactyla > Tapiridae > Tapirus > Tapirus indicus. The sequence continues at coordinate 80,859,826 of CM062924.1, read as the reverse complement.
CACTCCTCCAGATGGGAGGAAGAAGGGATGTTATCATGACAATGGGGCAGCAAACTTCACAGCCCCAGAAGAAAGACAATATGGCTGTGGCTGCTGAGCCTGGGAATCCCTGGAGCTGAAATAAATGGCATCAGCAATGAGATACATAGAAATATAGAACTTTGAGTGGATTGAGAACACTAAAAATTTGTTTGATTGAGTGTGCCTGGCTTATTGGTCCAGAGCTGCTCTCTACCTCCACACCCCTTGATCCTTCTCACTCCCTCTGCCCTGACCTCCACTGCTTTAAGGAGAAAAATGATTAGAGATGGGCCTGAGATTTCCCTATCCCCAAGGTGGACTGAAGGCTATATGCACTCATCCAAGTATGAAGGGAAGGAATCAAAATGTTATGGATCTGTTGGATACAGGCTCCTAAGTCACCATCCTGCCTGTTCACAATGTGAAGGGGTACTCAGATTCAGCTAATGGGGTTTGAGCAGGGCTCACTGTGAAAAGAGGAAGTTAATGGGACCTTGTAGGTTCGGCCCTTTAAGCCAATTCAATGTACTGTTGCTTCTGCATCAATAGTAGAAACTGATGTGTTATATGCTTGTACTTTCACATCCCATAAGTGTCAGAGAGATCATCTCGATTAGGAAGAACTATAGATAGAGAAATGCTACTGGGACGAACTCCCCTGACCTGTGTTACCAGGGGGTGGATCAAAATTTAGCACTAGTGCCTCTACTCTGTCCAAAGTTTTTACTGCATAAATGATGTCCTATTGATTGGCACTTTAGAAGCCTCAGTCGCAAGGAGCCTGAATGCAGTGTTTTCACACCTCCACCAGCAGAAGAGGCTGGCTGACAAACCCCTACAAAATTCAAGGGTCTGCCTGCCAAGCAAAGTTTCTTTGGACTATGTGGATGGATTTCCAATGTCCAATCTCCCTGGAAGTCAAGGGAAATCTCCTGTCTCTTCAATCTCTCACCACCAAGAAGAAGGTCTGGCACCTCAACTGACTCTTTGGGTAATGGATAAAGGATGTGCCTTACTTCAGCATTCTACTTACTCTTCTATATTGACCAACTCTCAAGTCAGCTTCCTTTGAGTGGGGCCCAAACCAATAGCCTGTGTCGGAAGCTGTCCAGCAACCTGTGGCATACTCTCTACTCGGGGTCCCCCAACCCTAATCACCCCTCTGAGCTACAAGTCTCTGTGAGTGATTATTTTGCTGATTGGAGCCTTTGGCAAAGAGAAGCAGCCTAATCCAGAGGTGTCCCTTGGGGTTTTGGACTCTTTGCCTCTCTGGCATGGCTCTCAGATATACCTCTTTTGAAAAGCAGCCATTAGCTCGCTACTGGGCTCTTGCTGAAACTGAACACCTGGCTTTTGGAGGCCTTGAGACTTTCTGACCTGATAGTCCCATTTTGAGGTGGCTCAGTTAGGACCCAATGACCGTCAAGGCGGGAGAGCCCAACGAGCCTTGCTTGTGAAATGGAAAAGATCTAGTCAAGAACACAGGCTGCCTAGCTCAGTGGCATCTCAGCTTTACCTGAAAATTATCAGCTATGCTTCTAGGGAAACTGTATCCCCAATTCCATTGCCTGAATCAAAGCCACTGACTCAGTAGGGCTGTCAGTTCACAGAGGTTCCCCTAAATGCCTGGAACTGGCTGACTGAAGGTTCAACTAAGTTGAAATCCAATAGTAGCCTCTAGAGTGCTGCAGCTGTTCAATCTTAGAACCAACAGAATAGAAACGAAAATGGACTTGGTCATTCCACTCAGTGGGCAGAACTCAAGGTCATTCACATAGTTCTGGCTAATATTCTCCTTTATGAGACTTGTTACATATTTACTGACTCTTGGACTGTTGTCAACAGCCTGGCTGTTTGGTCTGCCACTTAGAAAACTACAGACTGGAAGATTAGATATCCCTCTTTGGGGCCATGAGCTATGGAAACAAATCACAAAGCTGGTAATCAAACCTCCTGGGTCACTCATATGGATGACCACAGCAATGTCCTGTCCTCTCATGAGACCAATTGAAATCAAGTCACACCACCTTGATGGACACCACTGATGCCTGGATCCATCATTGTTCTAGATGCAGCAAAACATCCACCATCCTAGACTGGGCACAAAGTAAAGGACTCTATGTGTCTAATGCAGGGGCTACCATTTGTGACTCTTGCCAAAGATGACCTGTTTACCTTGCAGTGAGGGAGGCCACACTGCATGGGGCATTTTCCCTGCCCACTCTTGGAAGATTGACTACATCTGACCTTTGACTCCCCCACTTCAGGCCTATTGTTGTTGCCTCACTGCAGTGAACACATTTTCAGGGTGGAGTATTGCTCTTCCAGTATAATCTGCTAATTCTAGCCACTACCTCTGCGGCCCTTGAAACTAATCTAGGTCATGGGTTAAGCTTTCTAGAGCCTTTGCAGTCTAGTAGTACTGCACCTTTTATCACTAAAGCAACTCAACAAAGGGCTGATAGTCAAGGTATTTTATGGAACTTATTCTCCTTATCAGCCACGGGCATCTGATATTTTTGAGTGCTGGAACAGCCTTCAAAAAATTGAACCAAAAAGATTTCTGATTCTACTTCCCTCATCTCCTCCCAGTCTGCATAGCTTCATATGTCACTTTGGTTCCTGAGTGTGGCTGTTCCAAGAAAAAGATCATCTCTTTTCAGCCACTACCTTGATAATGAACAGGATGAAATAAATGGAAGGTCATAAAAGCCTTTCTGAAAATTCAAGATTTCGCACTGACCATTCCTGGCCATGATGTTCCTTCCTTGCCCTAACAGCAACTTCAGGCCAGCCTGGTTGGTTCACCCTCTGGGTAACAGCCTGGCCAAAAGGGGATCTAGAGGATTCAAACTTACTTCTGGTTCAGCCTCCCAGATTTTCCTGTTGGATTGACATGGTCCTAGATCAAACGGATAATGACCATGTGATTGAGTACACTCTTGTATAAAAGCCTCTACAGTGGCTCACATAGGCCAAAGTGGGGACAAAATGCATCTGTATAAGTTTTATAAAAATGCCCTTGACACCCTTGCAACCTGACTCTTCTGAATGAAGGATCTAGGTACAAGTAGCAGATGATTGGAAAAGGTAAAATTATAGCTGCTGGATATGACATACCACCTTGTAGAGGTAGAGAGCAAAACCCCAGGCAGCTGGGGAGGGACCCCTTAGACCCTGGGAATTACAGGGTGGAAAGGACTTGAATCACCTTTCGTCTTTGAGAATTGCCTGTGGAGCCATCTTCACGAGGAAAATGACCAGTATGGCTCTCTCAAACTGTATGAACACCTTAATTTAACTGACTGCAGGGTCTGCCATCCCATTCTTGATGGCTCTGACCATAATTTGATTGCTATCTGCCTTAATGTCACTGAAAAGTTTATCAGAAACAATGCGCGATGGCCCCAGCTCCTGCAACTCTCTCATGAAACATCTGTCAACATCCTCGGTTGTCTTCCCCACTCCCTTCCCATAGTCATGCAAATTGAGTACACAGTATCCACCTGGGCCACACACATCACCCTCTTGGGACTTGAAGGACAAAAGGGACTGATATGAACATGAAGGTCATGAGGCTTGCTGTGCCATGAGTAATTAAGTCTTTTTTCTCTGACTCAGGGCTCTTGTGTATTCTGCCAGCATCAAGGAAACAGTGGCAGGCTACCTGGTTAGCTTGAAGTCAGGTAAAATCTCAGACCCTTCACAGTCCTTGAATAGGGCACTGAGATGTCTTAGTAGGTGAGAGCTCCTGTCTCTTCCAAAAGACACTTTTATTATGCATATCATAAATCTAGTAGAGTGACCCCAATAAATGACAAGAACTCTCCAACAGGCAAGTGAGAGGACTCCTCTAAATGCCCACTTTACACTAGTCTGCTAAGATGATTGAGCTGCGTGGTTTGCAGAATACCAAACTGCACATTACAGATGCAATTTCACTCATCAGCATACATCAAAATTTAATTTATCTCCTTCAAAGCTCTTTGGTTTCAGATATAGAAAATAAATTGGAGGGGAGAATTGTGTCTGTGTCTCTGTGTGTGTGTTTCTCTGAGATCAAAGCCATTGATTTCAGGTTGACATCATAGGAGTTGTTGATACAAATAAGTTTTTGTTTTTCCTAATGTGATTTTCTCATTGATGAATAGAGTTATACGGGGCAAGTTCTTGAAGCCAGTGCTAAATTATGAATTAAGATTTAATACCTGCAGTTTTGACTTACCTGTGTGGTGTTCTTTGTGGCTGGGATATCTCATTACTCCATCCTGCGTGGTTATTCCTTTTACCACCCTGCAGGGCCTGAAACTTCATATCAAAGCATCGTGGGTGCTTTCCCTGTGGCATTGAGGCACCTAGGATACCTTCCAAGTGCTTTTTATGTTCTATGTCTCTAAAGACTGCTAAATTGGGTCGGATGTGTGGGATTAAGCTCACCTCATAAAATTTGCTTGAGAAAATCTCAGACCCATTAATGCTTCATAAAAATTTTACAAGGTTTCTGCTAAAGGAAGGAAAACAAACAGAGGTAGTGTCGGCATCTAGGCGCTCTTTAAATCAAACATTCTCTCTCTAATGCATTTTTTTTTATGGCACCAATCAGAAAAGCAATCATCCATGAAGCCTGCAGCTTCTTCTGCTTCCATTCCTACAGCAAAATTTCCAGGAGCTTTAAACATTCTACATGAAGTCATGGGAGATGTGTGTATGTGTATGTGTATATGTATATGTATATACATATATGTATATACATATATATATATACATATATATATATGTATATATATACATTATATATATATATCCACATATGTACATCCCTTGGAAGAATTTTCTGATTCTAAAAAGTCTATAGTAATATTAAAACTCCACACCCTCCAATTTGAGGTTAGGAAAATAGGATAAGACAATAAATTAATCTTCCCTATTCCAAAATGCTCCAAGGTGGGACAGGGATATATAGAAACAGTGGATGTCTAACACTAGTGGAAGGCCAATTAAAATACTCTTACATTTATTACTTTTATTTTTATTTATATTGTTTGCGACAATGAAATAAATCACGACTAAGAATTGGACTCCGCAGGGTCCGGCCCAGTGGCACAGCCGTTAAGCTCATGCTTTGGCAGCCCATGGTTTGAGGCTTCAGATCCCAGGCACGGGCCGAAGCACCGCTTGTCCAGCCATGCTGTGGCGGCGTCCCATACAAAGTGGAGGAAGATGGGCACGGATGTTAGCCCAGGGCCAGTCTTCCTCAGCAGAAAAGAGGAGGATTGACAACGGATGTTAGCTCAGGGCTGGTCTTCTAAATCAATCAATCAATCAATCAATCAATTGAACAAAAGAATTGGGCTCCAGGGTTGAAGGATGCATGAGCCCTGGGATGATGCAGGGAGACAGTTTGGAATGTTCTAGCACAAGTGGACATCAGCGATAAGGGAAGCTGAGCCTGGTCAGGAGAGCCTGGCCCTCTGCAGTCCAGGGCAGCAGAACCTAGAGCAGAGCTCTGGCTGAGTTTCCACTGTGACAAATGGACCTTTTGGAATGAGGCTATAGGGGAACTGACTTCCTGGGATGAACAGAGAGACCAACCCCTCTCCCCTTATTTCTCCAAGCTGTGTTATTTCCTTTCAAAGCCAAGTCCTTTGCAAACTTGCCTTTTCCTAACAGAGAGGTGACTAAAACATAAAAGCAATAATAACACTACCAAACAATGGCTAGACTGTTTTCTTTTATCTTTCATATATATTATAATCATCTGATCCTCAAAACAACCCTGTGAAGTGAGGCACCTACAATATTTTGGAAAGAAAACAAGATGTGCACCAAAATAAACACTGGTGTTTAAATCCTAGCATGGCCACCTAGTAGCTAGGCCACCTAGAAGCTTCTGTGACCTTAGATGGCTACAATCCTCAGTTGCCGAATATGTAAACAAGGGACGATATTCCCTACTTCACATAAGATTAACAGAATTAAATGAGAGAACTGACAGGACACAAAGTAAACACTACAAAATAGATGCTTGAGGAGCGAAAGTGTGTTCACCCACCCTTTGAACAGCTCAGGAATCTGATTAATATACAGAGTTGGTCAGCGGCAGAACCTTGAATTCAGTATCTCTTCCAATTCCCCTGTACACTTTTTATTACACGACCCAGGGCTTTCTGGCGTTGCTTCTGGTTGACAGTGTCCCACACAGAGGGAGGTTGACCTTGGAGAGAAGGGGCAGGGGTAGTCATTCGTGCCCGGTTTCCATCACTTCACCAGAAGAGAATTGCACATTCTAAGGAGATGAGAAGAAAGCTGGAAAATGTGAGTGAGAGCACATTGTCCCGAGCTGGAAGGAGGGTCCTGTGTGCCGCACTCCTCTGCACTGTGGGCCGACCCGCCCCGAGGCAGACGCTCAGAGGAGTCTGTGCTCAGCAGTAGCCCAAAGGCTGGGAGACCACTCGAGCTTTCCTCGCTCCTAAGAGCCTCGCTGCTTAACAAATCTGAGAAGTCCGGCCAGAGAGTCAAAGCAATGATAAACTATCACAGATTGTCTTGGAAAGCCTTCTGGAATCACCTCTATTGAGAAGAAATCAATCCAAACATCATGCCTGTCATCTTCTCCCAGATCCCCCGACTCCCAAATGCCTTTTTAGTGTAGATGGCTCTAATTGTATCATTAAGAACTAGGACTTTAAAGTGCTGGGGGTCACTATTCTGACTTGGAGGTGGGGACACCTTTCTTCTCCCTGCCATTCAGATATGGAAGTTAAAGGAAGCAGTGGTCCAGGACAGAGGTGACATCGGTGCATGGGATTCCCCATTCTCTACCTGCCTCTGACCAGGTCTCTATAGTGCTGGCTAATGTAGGTCTGTGGCATTTGCAGAGAGGTTTGTTCTAAAGAAAATCAATGGCAGACTCCCAGGCTCCAAGCCTCAGACATCCTAGAGACACTGGCTTCTGCGCTGGCCCTGGGAGTTCTCGAGCATGTTCAGAAAGCAAGTGCCTTCACTCCGCCACCGCTCCCACAGGTTTGGTAAATAATTCAGCAAGACAAGGACGGAGCTATCTTAAGAACAGGCTGTCTTGCCCCAGGATTCTTAGACGTCACAGAGTGCCCCTCTGGTCATTTTCTGCTGTTATTTTTAAAAGCTAAAGCATGGACTTTATATTTAGAAGAGGAATATTTTGGTACCAGTGAACTATGGTAGGATGTTTTCCTGCTGGGGACACTAGTACAAAATCATGCTGTCCTTAAGCTACAGTGGAGCAGGGGAGGGGCGGCTCTCCTTGATGGAACATACTCAGTATAGGATTCTCACCTAATGAGTGGATTTCCTAAGACATTTTGTTCTTTTACCATTTATTATCTTTTGAGTTTGTGCCTTTCTTAAAAACTACTATAATTTCCTACAGTTTGTAATTTGCCTCTCTGATCATCTACGTTTCTCCCCTTGTATTTTAAAATCTTTTCTGGAACACATCTGACGAGGCATATTTTCTACCTAATGCCCCTTCAAGAAAAAGGAAAGTGTACAAGTTGCCATATGGCCAGTTTTAGGAGCCCAGCCAGGATCCATGTGTGTACGTATCTGGGAAGGAAGATCAGAGAGTCAATCGATCTGTAGGGGGAAAGTTCAAAATCATTACTATTCAAAGAAACGTAATTTAAAACAATGACATGGCATGTCTACCTAACAAAACAGCAAATCTAAACAAAATTATAATAGTCAGCACTGGTCGTCAATAGGGTGGGGGCAGGGACCGAGGAGAGAACTGAGCACGAGATGCACTCCCTCTAGGAGTGCACGGGGGCACCCATCTGGGGAACACTTGGGCAGCAGGTATCAACAAGGACTGGCTGTCGGCGTATTCTCTGCCTCAATTCCACCTGGAAGAATTTATCCTAAGGAAATAATCGTGGTTGTAAACATACTTAATGACAAGGATGTTCATTTGAATGGTATTTACAACAGCCAAACAATTGGAAATAGCCTAACTGTCCAACCATAGCGGATTATTAAATACATGAGGATCCATCTGTAAAACGGAATATTTTGTAGCCACAAAATATAATTTATAAGCTATATAATAACAGAGAAAAGTATTACACATCTTAAATAGATATTATGTAATATCTTTCCATGTCTATATATATGTAAAAAAATTGTATAATATAGAGACATTTCTGTAACCGAAAACTATAATTAGATGTGTAACTGTATAAAGAATGCATATACACCACTATGTTAACAATGATGAACTGTGGATGGTGAACTACAGATGGCTTTAATGTGTGTGTGTGTTTTTTCTTATCAGTGTTCCCTAAAATTTTCACCACAAACATAAAATGATTTGTTTTCTAAAAAGCTTAACTTATTCTATAAAAGTTGGTTGAGTACACACTTTCTGCCAGGCACTGAGGGGAGAAATTATTTCAGTCAGGCACACAGGCTCCTGGGAGGTGCTGATGGGAAGGGAAGACCCTACACAATGCTGCTACAGCACTGGGAGCCCCGAGTAAGCCAGCTTGGCCGAGTGTGGACCCAGTGCAGTCGTGTGAAAAGCGGGTCGCCTTCTCCCTCGCGGACTCGGAGCCTCTGCCCCGTCCAGGCGAAGGCATGCCGGCAGCCAGTGCTGTTGAGCTTCCCGGGCCGAGTCAGAGGACAGAAAGTTGGTCCTGCACCTCCTGGCCCTCCCGCAGGCCCATTGAGGCTCCCTGCCTGGTTTGGGGAGAGAAGCCCCTGTGCTGTCTGCAATGCCTGGGTCTCGTCCCCCAGACCGCTGACCTCTGATTCCCAGACTTCTTTCAGTGCCAGGAGGCATCCTTCAGGTGGTTACTTTAGGGAAAAGGAGGTCCTATCCTAAATCACAGCTCTGTCAGCATCTCACCCTGGGGAACAGAGTCGGGAGACACTGCTGCATCCTTGTGATTTAACTTATTTAATTACAAATCATTACCTAAAAGGAACCTACCTGTTCGACCTGACAGATAACTGATATTACCAGAGATGGTGGCTGCTAAGGTGGCCAAGGAATGGGATGCCTTCTCCGTCTCTGAAGAGTGGCTTGGCTAACCAGATTCACTTTTAAGGTCTGCATTCTCTTTATGGCACACTATTCATTTCTCCTCGTTTCTCATCTTTGATCTCTTTATCTTTCCTTCTCTTGGTTTATTAAACTCTTCTTAGTCTACCAACAATTTTCTTTTTTCCCTACTCTTTTGTCCTCCTCGTTTTTCTTTAGAAAGTGAACTGCTGCTCTACAGAAGTCTAGGAGCCCGTGGCTGCTTTATGTCCCACACTGAGGCTCAACCAGACGTATGCTGCCCAGGCCAGTAACCACAGAAAACCACCAATTCAATGAAATTACCTACCCAGAGAAAGCCCCTTCCTTTCTTTGGATTAGGTAGTAAGAAGTGTCTATTCTCCCAAAAAATTTAACATAATTTTAATACTGCATTTCACCGTATTTCATGCCCCCTAGGTACATGCAGTGGTCTGCAAAGGCCTGTTCTCAGTGCTAACTGTGCGCGCGCGCGCGCGCACACACACACACACACACACACACACACAGACACACAGAGACACACACACAGACACACACAGACACAGACACACACACACAGACACACACACAAACACACACACAGACACAGACACACACATACAGACACACACACAGACACAGACACACACATACAGACACAGACACACACACAGACACACACACACAGACACACACACAGACACAAACTTGGCTTCTGCCACTCTAAATGTCTTGGGTACCACATCCACCCAACTCTCATAACCAGGAAAATGGATCTTAATTTTTAGCCCTAAAATATGTTGTGAAAATATCTTATAAAAGTATCAGATGAAAAATTATATATTATGCCTCTATTTTTGGACAACTTAGCACTTCATTTTCCACTCTTATTGCAACATCAAAGAAATGTTGCCACGACAACAGACCATCCAGTCTTTTCCCGATGCCTGAAAAGCAACCAGCATCTGACTTCCCCACCCCATGCTCTTCCTTGCCAGCAGCTGGAGGAACCTGAACTTGATGATTTCTCTCCAGGAGCCATGATGAGTGGCTACTTTCTGATTTTGCAAAATTGATAAAATTGACCCCAAACAAACAAGTGGATGTGTGCTACGACGGTCAAGGACCTTAAATCTACAAGCCATCTCATTAGCAGAATCACAACAAAATAACTCTAATTTGCCTTTCTTTTCTGGACTCTGGAGGAATTTGTAGCAAAGATAGGAAGAAAGAATAGAGGTGAAGTGCTGGCCACTGTCAGCGACCACACCTGAGAACCACGAAGGCTTATTTATAAAATATAACTATTCCAGCAAGGATCTTTGTGTCAGAGTAACGAATTTCTTCCTTTTTAATGAAAATTAATTGAACTTCCTGCTTTTGTTTTCTGCCCAAATTTAAATTGAGAGTAATACAGCCACAATTTCTAGAAGATACCTGAATCTAACCCCTGGACAGCCAGGTAATGAGCACGACAGCTGACAGAGACATTCACAGGAACAGAGACCTGTCTGTCCACGTGCAGAGAGAATTTGAAGTCACCAAGAGGAACCCGTGAGAGCAGGTAAAGTTAAAATGCCTGTGAGTTTGCACGCATTGATTCAAAAATATTTACTGTATGTGAATGTACATACATGTATACACACAGGCATATTACAAATGAGCTTACACTTGTAGGAAATACATAGATGAACAATATAAAGTCCCCACCTTCCAGGAACCAAGATTCTGATAGGAAGGCACAGATACAAATATTCATAATACAAGTTTGAAAGTAGTGAATACCATTAAAAATGATGTTCAGATTCAGTGTGGAGGGTGCTCAGAGGAGAATGTGGTCACTCTTGGTAGGGAGTGAAGTTGAGAATCAGAGACACTCACATAGGGAGGGGACATTTAGGTGGGTTCTTGAAGGATGAGTAGGATTTGGGGGAGGGGGAGGCATTCCTGTAGGAGAGATCTATAAGCAAGGACAGAGATGCAAGAAAACAGGGATGATAAAGGACAATTTATTATTAGACTTGTTAAGAGTTAAGATCGGAGAATTCCTTCCTTGTGTGAACTTTTATAGGTCGTATACTATCTATGAACCCAAATAGCAACTCTTGACCAATCAAAGCAGAAATCGTGTTACTGTGAATTTGGGTTGAAGCCCTGGTCTTCTCAATAGGCAGCATGTAGGGTGGGAGTGGTGGGTAGAAGCTGGAGTTTTATAACAAGACTTTGCACCTATCTCTAGAGCCCAGGCAACTCCTCCAGGCCTCTATCTTTATTTCTGTGTGAAGGCTCCTTATTCACTAGAGTTGGTTAACAGGGTAGAGAGGGAACATCTGCTTCAGAGAAGGCCATCAAGTGAAAGGCAGTAACATTGTCTCCAAACCAGCTTTTCATAGGCTCTTACTTATTATTTAATTTGGCTGCAGTGTATGGAATTAGGCTAATGGCTGTTAAGTGGCTAAGGCACAAACATGGCCCATCTGCCGAGAAGGCTCCAGGCCATTGTCTATTTCAAAGGCTAAGGAAAAAAGATGAGTGAGACATACTGCTGCACTAAGAGCCTCATCAAATGCTTTTTTATTCACCCTCTGATCTTACTTCTTTCAACACTAATGAGTTTCCTGGTACCATATTAAGAGCTCAAAATCAGGGCCTAGCTGCTGGGCCATCACCAATGTAAAAAACAGACTATCGTTACCTGACCCACAGGATGCTGTGATAGAATGAAGTCTGGGCAGCAGCAAAATGATTCAGTCCATTAAAAAAATATATATGGAACACCTGCAAGGTAGAGTACTGGGGAGAACAGAAGACAGGACCCCAGACTTCAAGGCATTTCCCATCCTAGACGGATAGATGGGAAGACAGAATATGTGTATGAAGAGTTCCAATACCTGGCCAAGTTGGCCACAACCTCCAGGAGATGGTAAGGAAGAAGAGAGACCATGTCTGGGAAGATCAGAAGAGAGTCGGTAAGGGGAACTTTTCTGAGTTGGACTTTGAAGAGAAATAATGGAACACTTACTCTTTGCCAGTCTTTTTTTTTTTTTTTTGTGAGGAAGACCAGCCCTGAGCTAACATCCATTGCCAATCCTCCTCTTTTTGCTGAGGAAGACTGGCCCTGAGCAAACATCCGTGCCCATCTTCCTCTACTTTATATGGGATGCCACCACAGCATGGCTGACAAGCAGTGTGTCAGCAGGTGCCCGGGATCCGAACCCGCGAACCCCAGGCTGCCAAGCGCGGACTAAACCGCTGTGCCGCCAGGCCAGTTTTGCCAGTCTTTATACAGTATTTAATTGAATCCTCACAATATCCTGATAAGGTAGATGACATTATTCCCCCCACCTGACAGATTATTAAACAGAGGCTCAGGGAAGAGTTATCCACTGGCCAAGCATATTCAGGATTTAACCAGATTCTATGTTCTTTTTAAGCTTACATGGGACCTAAACATGCAAAGAAGGGGATGGGGTGAAAGGGAAGTGAGAGGGCTCCTCAGACAGAGGATGCTGTGTGAACAAAGTATATGGGAGAAAATGCAAGGTCTATCTGGTGAAGGCAAGTTGTCTGGTTTGGCTGAAGCAAGAGTGCAGAGACAGGAGGAACAATGGAAAGGAAGGTTGAAGCCAGTGTGTCAGATGCCCAGAAAGCCAGGTGAGGGAATTTGGATGCTATCTGGTAGGCACATATTTGTGTGCAGTGGAGAAAGGAGGCACGTGCTCTGCTCCGGGCCACACTTCAGGAGCATCCTTCTGGGATCCCTGCTGTATAAGATACATTGCAGGGAGAAGAATCTAGAGAAAAAAGACCCGATAGGAGACCATAGAGCAACCTAGGAAAGTGGCACTGAAGGCAGGTTTGGAAAGGGGTGGGCATCCCATTCCTATCACCTGTGGGATGCAGTGTGAACCGGAAAGCAAAACAAAGTTAAACCATCAATCAATGTCTAATCAGTATTCTCTGACTATGGTCAATCATGATGCCGGGTAGTCAGGACAGGGTGGTGGACACACAACCAGGGAAGCACCCCTCATGGAGTTTATATTCTAGTGAGGAAAACAGTGACAGAATAATTACAAATAGTAAACAATAGTAAGTGTGCAAAGTGCTGGGAGAGAGAAATATGAGTAGCTACGGGACTCTCAACAGGATGGAAAAATAGGGGAATAGGGCATGAGAAGGAACAAGAAGTGTCCATATTACATCAAAACAGAGCTTTCCTCTCTCTCAAGACTTTTGAAAATGATCTGCAAGGCTGACAATGCTAGCCCTGAGTGGGTCTGGATCTTCAACTAAAAGCAGGCTTGCAAGTGACTTGGGCCTAATACAGGGCATTTTCATGACTCAACAGGGTGGACTTCAGAGACTGTGGGAATGTGGGTCACCTTTCTGGGTCTAGGACCAGTACTGAGGGTGGACTAGGCACAAGACCCTGAATTCTCAAGGGTGTCAGAGCTGATCATTTCTCCAATCACTCTGGGAGTTTCATTTTGTGCAAAGCCTACAACTTGGACTGAGATTACCTTCCATCTTAGTAAATATTAAGGACAAATGAAATAGGTGCTGGAATCTAAGTCTAGGACAGTTCATTGTTCTAGACTCTGAGAAAACAGCAGTGAACAAAACAAAGCTACTGCCCTCATGTTTCTTAGGTTCTAGTGGGGGACAATGGGCAATAGACGGATAAACAATAAACATACAAAACTATATTAGCACTCCAGTGTGCGCTGTAGCACTCTTCATAACAGCCAAGATGTGGAAACAACCTAAATGTCCACTGATGGATGAATGGATATAGAGAAAGTGGTGTTTACATATGATGAAATAGTATGCAGCCTTAAAATAGAAGGAAATACCACAATATGTGACAACATGGATGAACATAGAGGACATTATGCTAAGTGAAATAAGTCAGTTATGAAGGGCAAATACTACTTGATTCCACTTATATGAGATATCTAAAATAGTCAACCTCAGAATCAGAGAGTAGAATGGTCCTGCCAGAGGCTGAGGGAAGAGGAAATGGAGAGTCACTAATCAATGAGAATAGAGTCTCAATTATGCAAGATGAATAAGTTCTAGGGATCCACTGTACAACAATGTCCCTATAATTAATAATACTGTATTGTACACTTAAAAATCTAAGAGGGTAAACCATGTTAAATGTTCTTATCACAATAAAATAAAATTAAAAGAATAAAAACATATGGACATGTCTGGTGGTAGTAAGTGCTAAGGAATTGCCCAGAGTCAGGGTGGTGGTGCTCTGTTATTTTGGTGGTCAGCGAAGGCCTCCCTGTTACATGCTTTTTTGAAACAAGTGAGAAAAGAAGCCACTGAGATACCTAGGGGAAGACCTTTCCAGGCAGAGGGAACAGAAAGTGAAAAGGCCCTGAGGCTAAAGAGTTAGGGGAAGCGCTAATTTTCATTTTTCATTTCAGCAGTCACTCTTTCTAGACGCAAAGCAAGTCAACTTTCTGAGCTACACTAACTCCTTTGTCAACAACAAGCCATCATCAGAGGAATAGCAATGTGTTGGTGAATGACAATGGCTGAGTTTTGTTAGTTCCCCCAAAATATATCTTTGGATATAATAATCACAGAGCTTATTTTTTTAAATGATGTCTTGTTCAGTGTAGCACCTATGGCCTTATGGCCAAAGACATAATAGCATTTTTCGTCTTACCACTCAATAATAATAAGACAGTGATAATAACGATAATAAAATAACAGAAATCCTATCAATAGGAGCTAACACTTATTGGGTGCTTACTTCATCTCAAGCCAGCCCTGGTGGTCTAGAGGTTAAGATTCTGTGCTCTCACCGCCAAGGCCCAGTTCTTTTCCAGTATTTCAAATACCAGCAGGGTCACCCATGGTGAACAGGTTTTGGTGGAGCTTCCAAACTAATACAGACTAGGAAGAAGGACCTGGCCACCCACTTCCAAAAAAAAATGGCCGTGGAAACCCTATGAATAGCAGTGGAGCGTTGTCTGATAAAGCACAGGAAGGTGAGAGGATGGCACACAAGACTGGGCAGGGTTCTGCTCTGCTGTACACAAGGTTGCCAGGAGTCGGAATCTTCTCAGTGGCACTAACAACAAAGTTCATATCAGGCTCTATGCCAAGTGCTTTCAATGCATTATCTCATTTAAACTGCACTACTAACCTAAGGAGGAAAAACTGAGGCTTAAAAAAGTAAATTAAACGAATCACAAAACCAGTGGGTGGTATGGCCATTACTCAAATTCAGATCTGACTGATGGCAAAGTCAGTGTTATTAACTCGTGTACTAACTGCTCCCCATATGGGTAACTGAATGGCATCAATGTGTGAGGAAACAGGCCCCAGAGTGCTAAAGCAGTAAAACAAGATCACAAAATCAGAATCAAAGACAGACCTCAGGGTCCTTGTGTCTGGCAGATGTTATATTCATTCCAAATTCTTGGTGCATACTTGTATCATCCCTGCTCCACTCTCCCGCTCTCCCTTTAGTCCTTTCTTCCTTCATCAACCACTTTTTGAGTGCTTATATTTGCCAGGAGCTCTGCTTGGTGCTTGGATTCAGTGAAAACAGACAGACGCAGTCCCGAGGAGACAGCAGGCTGACAGAAATGCAGAACTTACCGACCATGAGGGTAGATACTGGCCCCACAGGCAAAGACATTTCCTCAAGTGGCCCCCGAAGCTATCCCATACCTAATGCATCAGGTGACGATGGACAATAAAATCAGGTGTGAAGATAAAGCCAGTTCGTCAGTGCCAGGTAGGGGAAGAAATCATATAGGAGAGCATTGTATAAAAAAAGCAAGGCCGGGCCGCCCGGTGGCGTAGCGGTTTCGTCCGCGCTTGGCAGCCCGGGGTTCGCGGGTTCGGATCCCGGGCGCCCGCCGACGCACTGCATGTCAGCCACGCTGTGGCGGCGTCCCATATAAAGTGGAGGAAGATGGGCACGGATGTTAGCCCAGGGCCAGTCTTCCTCAGCAAAAAGAGGAGGATTAGCAACGGATGTTAGCTCAGGGCTGGTCTTCCTCACCAAAAAAAAAAAAAAAAAAGCAAGGCCACTGTAATCAAAAGGAGGAAGCCGTTCTCTGGCCAGCTGCATGTGGAGTCGAGAAGGAGAAGAGAAGCCACACTAGCCACACACTGCCTTTGAGCCCCCACGGCCTTCCTGACCAGATGGCCCGCCCTATTAGCAAGACAGTCAAAGAAAGCCCTTTGGGAGTCACCAGGTGAATGTCCACTGTCTCAGATTTTCAGACGGAGGGGAGCAAGGCTCTGAGGAGCCAGGACAGCCACGAGGGCCATCAGGACCACACGGAAGACCAGCAGGATGCATCTCACCTTCTCTCCTCTTGTCTTGTCCCCCCGATGACAATTAGGGAAAATTTGAGAAGGATATTTAATGTGGGGAACTATCCCTGACAAGTATTGAAAGGGTTTACAAAACAGTAATACTTAAAAACAGCATTGAAATGGCCCTAATAGTAACAGCCTGACAAATCAATGGAATAAAAGAGAGTTTAGAATTTGTTCAAGATGAATAGACATTTTTAGATAATAAAGGTGGCATTTCCACGCAGTGGGAGTGGGTAGACTACTTAATACATGACTTTGGGACTCTGAGCTTGTTTATACAGAAGGAAAATGCTGGATCCCCTCCTGACATAAATGCATTTCAGAAAGATCAACAAGTAAACAAGAAAATTAAATTAAACAAACTCAGAGGAAAATAATTCATATTGTTCAAAATCTTGGGATGGGGAAAGGGAAGATCTTTTTAACTGTGAGCTCAGAGGTCATAAAGGCAAAGTTATTTGACTACATAAAAATGAAACATTTTATATAGAAAATATGTTTGATAAACAAAATAAGATTGCAAACAACAAACTGGAAAGTAATTAATCACATTCATAACGATGGTCAAATTACCTTAACACATTATGTACTATTGCAAATCAATAAGAAAAGGATGAAAACAAAACAACAGCAGGCAAATAACGTGAACAAGCAATACAAAGAAAATGAAATAAAAAGGCCCAGTAAATGTGTGAGAAGACAGTCAACTTCATAATTAAAGAAATATAAATGAGACATATCTTACCTACCAGTCTGACAAATGTCAAATGTTTGAAAACACCCACTACTGGCCAGGTCTTCTGGAAACTTCTACACACAGTTGGTGGGATGACAAATTCCAATAATCTTTTTATTAGGCAATTTTACATTATTTCTCAAACTTTTAATTTGCATACCATTGGTCCTAGCAATTCCGTACCTAGGAATTTTCCTTACAGAGCCACTCACGTGCATGCACCGAGATCTTCACGGCGGCCTTGTTTGGCAGAGCAGAAGAACTAGAAATAACTTGCATGTGAGTTTATAAGGAATTAGTGAAATACATTATGGCATCTTAGAAAATAGAATATTATTCATCTAGGTAAAAGAAGCAAGATTAATTTATTCATACTGATAAGGATGCATATTGCTAATATACTGTTTGTAAATAAAAGAAACCACAGATCAATACCTGTAACGTATTTCATTAGTGTACAATTCATATTGTATGCGCTGTATTTGAGTAGAAATGAATGTAAAAATACGTGCAAACTTATGGACTCCTCTGGAGGAGGGGGAGAAAGACCTCTCCAAGGAAACTTTCCCTTTCTACTTCTTAAAATACTGAACTGTTTAGGTTTTTACAATGAGCTTGGATCTTTTTCTTCCTTTTCCTTTTTTTTTAAACAACAATAATAACCTTTTCCTTTTTCTTTTAAAGAACAATAAAGATAAGGAAATCTGCCTGTTTGACTTCGGAGGCAATTTATTTTACCTAGGTGCCTTCTCCTATCTAAAATAAGGGCATTGGTACAATTTCTAACGTCTTTTCAGACAAATGTTTCTAGGATTTAGAAAGAAGACTCTTTTTTAAAAAGCGCATAGGGCTGCCCAGCCCAAGCGTGCTAAGAATGGAAAGCAGCAAAGCATTCGTCAGCGGTCCATTTCCTCATCTCTCCCCGCTCCCCAAGAGTCTCTCCCACTGTCTGCAAGCCCCAGCCTCCCAGGCCTGTTTATAACGTCTATCTACCTGATTTATCTCCCCCTTTACCCTGATTCCCTAGACTGCTTCCTCATTCTCCTTCTGGACAGAATATGGCTATAGACTTCTGGGTTCTATCAGTCTTCCTTGTAAGCAACCATCCCCAGTTCATTAGCTGTATACAAAGTATAGATATATTCAATCAATCATTGCACGCCGTGCTAGTGACCGTGCATGGAATATAAGTAACTGCCTGCACTGGAAGACACTTAATAGGCAAGATTGCTTATCACTGGCAGGAAGGGATCTGCCAGACGCCGTCTATTCATTTTAATACTTCTGTCTCCCAGAGATTTCAGGATGGATGCATCATAGAGAGCAATTACATTCACCCGTCCGTGTGGGACTTTTGGAGGGCATCTGTAAGGGTGCAGGAGGTCACTGCACAATTCAGACACTACCCCACAGGGGGCAATTAACCAAGTAATGTATGCAATTTGCCCTTTCTTTTCATAAACACTGGCTGGCTGATGATTCACTTTGGGGTTAATTCCTCAAATGATTTTAGAAATATTGAATATTTTAAAACTTGAATACCTGGTTAACATTTTACCCTTGATATTTCACCTCTTATTATTTTCAGAGAGGAGTATCTGTTTACATATGATTTAGGGGTTCATTCTAGTTTCCCTCACTTACATCTTTAACCTCCAATGGACCAGACAGGAGCAGGTGAAAACACCCAGGGAGTCAAGAAGCTGCCCCAAGGGCACTGGTGGAGTAAAGCGTTCTGAGTGAGCTCGAGGCTGGATCTGCCCACAAATGAGAGGACGCGCAGGCATTCACTTCCTGCACTGCTTCCAACTGAACACCTGCGCGCATTGTTAAGTGTCACTGCAGGCCGCTGGCTGCATGTGCGTGCGCGTTACATGTGATGGGAGATGCTAAGGAAACAGGGAAAGCAGAGACTTTGTCTCACACAAGTATTTAAAGATTGAACTTGATTTATACTATTTTGTGACTCTCTATAAGGAAAACACTATAAACCTTTGAAGCACATACTGCTGTTTTCCTGGATTTGTTCTTCGTGAAAGGGGAAAACAAAACAAAAACAATGAAATCCTACAACACACCAATGGGACTGTGTTTAGTTCAAACTCCAGGCATGAAGCCCAAATAGACCCAGGCTGGGCTTTATCCTTACACAACAGGGGAGACGATAAAACGCATTTACTTAGTCTTGCATCACGAGAGCCAAATGACTCCAAACCGAACTAATCCTGTTCTATCCCAGGAGCGGGGTTTTGATTCTACACGCCACATATGTCAAAATGGTGAAGCTGTGGCATGATACATTTCCACGACACCCTTTTGAGTGTGATCAGACATTTACTCCAACACATAAATGCTCTGTATACATTTGCTTAAATAAATAATTCATGAAACTACAAATACCTATCCCTGAAGCAGCTTCCAACTCTTAAACACTATAAGCATGCTCATCCTCATTTTAAACAGGAGGAGATGAAGTGCAAGTTGCAATTCAGAGGGAGGGGAGGCCAATCCACTGGGACCTATTTTGAATTAGTGAGGAGTGAGATACTGGATATCAGAGCAGCGGGCAGAGTTTTATTTCAAGGGCAAAATGCTGAGATTACACGCCGTCATTGTTCCTTGCGTGGAAGCAAAGCTGAGACTAGGATGTGGACGTTCAAACTACCACATGTGTTCCCTATGTCTTGTGGGTGGATCAGAGAACTGTCTGAGCTCCCTCCTGCAATGCAGGGCCCCCCCAAACACAGTTCATTAAGAACTCACCTCTCCCCAGCAGCCTGCCTCTTGTGTCTGATGCAATATGAGGAGAAGGGTCAGGAAAGCACAGCACAGAACTCAATACTACGAGGGAGTGTCTGGTGACTTTTTTTTTTACAAATGGAGAATTTTACTCTGTGCCTGGTAATTCTGGATATATAGAACTTTATATTTTCCAGACAAATTATCTTCACATCAGCCAGTGGCATTTATCTGCTACCAAAAGCATATCAGTATCACATATGATGTTTTAAAATTTCCAGCCCTTTGTAAGCTCTCACAAAAAAGGGGGGAAAAACTGAGTCAGAAAAAGTTTATGAGCAGGAAGAGCACAATTTTCACATACAAATAATGCCCAAATAAGGATTTTATAAAGTTCCTCTAAGGAAGAATCTTCTTTAAGGAATATCAGTCTAACAAGTAATTCGTTCTCTTTTAGAAAAACGTGCGTCAGAATTAGAATGTCTGCCAGGCTGTAAAGAGAGCAGCGCGGGGCCATCACCAGGACGTGTGAGGGAACGATCAGATTCTGAAGCTGCACATTTGATTGTCTGCATTTTGAAGGATATTCTTGGCTTATTTGTGATCTAATTTGGCAAGACATTTCTAATGACAGAACTGACACTTGTAGAGAAAAAAAAAGTTGCATTTCTAAAATTTTTTACCCATGCAAAGTGGGCCAATGTGATGGGAAGGGATGGGCAGAAATGAGAGTAGAGTGCTCAGAGGGCAAAGAGGAAAACAAGATGCAGAAGAGTTATGCCCTGTAAGCCTCCCTTATTGGTCCCTTTCATTCTGGCTGGAGGGTCTATCCATGTGTGTCCCTCCCCCCTCTCTTTTCTATTCTTTATCTTTTTTGAGGAAATATGGTAGCAGCCTTTATATTTTTGAGGTAATAAGGTAGCACAGAGGCTCTCCAAGTATGGTCCCTAGACCAGCAGCATCAGTACTATCTGGGAACTTGTCAGAAATGCAAATTCTCAGGCCCCACCCCAAACCTACTGAATCAGAAACTCTGAGGGTGGACTCAGCAGGGAGAAACAGGTTAAAGCAGTGGTCCTCAAGCTGTAGCGGAGGTCAGAAGCACCTTAAGGATTTGAAACACAGATTACTTGCCCCCCTCCCCCCCAGAGTGCTGCTGGCCTCTGGCTACCCCTTCTCCTTTGTGTCACTAGCCCAGAGTTGACATCTGGATGTGCTTTGGTTAGGATTTGCTTAGATCATATGTCCAAACTCTCGATGCCAGGGAATGAGCAAGGCAAGTATGAAGAGAGCTTCCACAGGGGAGATGGGCCCATGGCCCCTCCAGGAGCACATAACAGAGAATCTCCTCTAATAGGAAAGGAGTCTGGATGCTTGGCAACCAGAAAGGTAAATACCCACCACCAGGTGGGATGATGGAAGGGAGGGACGAGAAGGGGACATAAGGATGCAGTGACAGCAAAATGCTGCATGAAATGCCTCTTTACCTGACGACTCCACTCCCCTGATTGTGTTACAAAGATTCACAGGTACACGCCCAGTTCTTGTGAGTCTCTCTGCCTGGAACGCCCTGCAACATTCCCATGTGGCTAAACCCTACACATTCTTCAAGAGCTTAGGCAAGTGTGGGCTCCTCTGCGGAGTCTTCCTGGATCCCCAGACGCCCATTCTTGCTCTCGATAGAAATATCTGTTCCCTGAGCAGAGACAACACCATGTGTCCACACAACCGTCATCATTTCCTCCTAGAACCAGAGCAAGGATGCCTTTCCCAGCCCCTTGCAGCTCATGGGGACATGTTAGAGTTCTAGGCTCCAATTCTAGGCCTGGTGCCAAAAGGTATTGCATGACTCTCTACCCTCTCTCTCCTGTCCACCTGCATGGAAGCAAGGACTCCAATGTAAATAAGCCACACAATGGAAAGAGCCCAGGTCCCTAAATGACTCCCTGGAGGAGGTCAACTAGGAGAGCCATGTCACCTGCAATAAACATTGCTTGACTAAGAAATTAACTTGTATCATGTTGGCTTGCTAGCATTTGGAAGCTGTTTATTACAGCAGCGAGTAATTGTTACCCTACTAATCAACTCTCCCTTCTGTTTTTGCAGAGCAGTTTGTGCCTGACTCTGCTATATCACTTTCTTTTTGTTTTTGTTTTTGTTTTTTTGGTGAAGAATATTAGCCCTGAGCTAACATCTGTTTCCAATCCTCTTTTTTTGCTGAGGAAGATTGGTCCTGGGCTAACATCCATGCCCATCTTTCTCTACATTATATGTGGGATGCTTCCACAGCATGGCTTGATAAGCAGTGCGTAGGTCCATGTCTGGGATCTGAACCTGCCAACCCTGGGCCACCAAAGTGCAGCGCGTGTACTTAACCGCTATGCTGCTGGGCCAGCTCCAGCTATCTCACTTTCCATTTACATTACAGGTAGTTTTGAAGTGCCCATCTTCCCATGATTTTAGAGCTTTCTTTACTTTATTATTTTTTTAAAAAAATCTCCAGCAAATAATAAAACCCTGGCATAAAACAGATAATCAATAAATGTCTCCAGAAGGAAGGGGAAAAAAGGAAGCAACTAGAGGAAGGAAAATCAGTTATAATATGGAACGATGTTCAATAACTATAAGTGTGCTCTTGAATGTGGATTGTTTTGCAGCCGACACTTGCCCATTTGAATAGATCTACACTTCACCTAGACTGAAGGGCAATGAAGTCAAGTGGAAACACAAGAATTGCCTTGAGAGCTCAAATCCACTATTTAGTGGTTTGGGGGGGTTGTTTTGATCACTCCAAGAGAATAATACCTGTTCCCCAATAACAACAATAAGAACCTGTGTTTACTGAGCTGTGTTAGGTGCTTTGCAAGCATTATCCCAATCCCTGTGACACCTCCAGGCTTGTCGTAGGAGTGCAGTGAAAGTCTATCATTCGTTTTGCCTGCATTTGTTCCACAATGTTCCACAATGCATGGGCTGGGAACCAAGCCTGGCTCTGGAGATGCAGAGATGAAGACACTCCCTGCTCTCCAGGTGCGTATAGTCTGGAGGGAGGGAAAAGAGACTATGAGGAAATGCTTTATAACCTGGAAAGCACTGCTTCACAGATGGAAAGAGCCATTAGCCCATGTTCAGCTTGAGGACCCAGGACAGTTTAGTGAAAAAGGGCTGGGACACAGGAGGCAGACAGGCTTGGGTTTGAATCCCAGGCCACCACTGATTAGCTGTGACTGTCACAGTCATGAGGTCACATACCTCAGGATGCCTCCACAGCACCCAGCCACTGTCAGCAGCATCCCCTCTTCCCCAGGTGGAAGAGGGGCTGAGCCAGAGGGAGGGAGACCACCGGGACCTGCAGGACATGGACGGTGACAGCTCTCAGGCGGGGGATGCAGTGGGCTGCCTGCCTTCGCACCCAACTTCTCCTGTGAGCATTCTCTCCTCTGATCCTCGCTCAGAAAGGATCACACACAAGAAAATGGAAGCCAAAGGATTAATTTGCCCAAGGTCACACACAGCTATGGAGTGGGAGAGACAGGATTTGAATTCCTATCCCAAGGGCTCTTTCCCTTGTGGTGTTCTGACTCCCCCAAGGGGCTGGGGCTGGGGCTGGGGCTGGGGCTGGAGCTGGGGCTGGGGCTGGGGCTGGGGCTGGGGCTGGGCTGGGGCTGGCAGAGAAGTGAAGAGGGCTCAGGGATGCAACTCCAGCCCCAGGCTAATGAGTTTCTACTCTGCCCACAAATACAGAATGGAAAAATGCCAATTAGTGAGTGGAATCAAACCAACAGTTTTATGAGTTATTACCCTTTAAAAAAATACATAAATACAAATAAGATGTGAGGGAAATTGTAAAATGTGCCTCTCCTCTTTTTACCCTCTATTGTATCCTCCTTCTCCCGTGCTGCATTCACGCTGCCATGTGAACTTATCCTTCCGGTCAATAGAATCAGCTAAGAGGAAATAATGTATTTGGCGGGATGGCTTCACTCTGATAAAATATTTTGGTAATGTGTACCCATATTCAGAAATGGCATTTTAAAAAAATCACTGGTTGTGTCAGTACATAAACTGATTATGTCATCAAAACAGCATTGGTCTATTTAAATAATTTTCACGTTTCAAGGATGTAGTAACATTGGGATAACATGCAAGATTCAGCAACAAGTCTCTTCCCTACACTTAACATTTGCTGGGCACAGAGAGTGACAGGGCCTGTGTCTGGCATACTCAAATACTCCACTCTCTTACCCAGAATCAGAAAGAGGACACTCTGATCCTAAAAAACACCAAGAGTTATTTAAAGAGAGAAAATAAAGAAACATCCCGGAAAGCTTTGGGACAATCATTTGCAACAAAAGTGTCTATAAGTTCTGTAACTCAAGTGCAGTGAACTATGTCTATAAGGAGTTCTCTGATGAAGGAGCGGCAGGCAGTCATATGTGCACTGGGCATGGAGATTTGCTTGTGTGTGTACTTGGTGTTATTTGTAAAACACTTGAGACAACCGAGTAAATACAGATGCCTCCAGTAAACTTTAAAATATTTATCCAGTAAATTACTCCAATTAATGTCTTTACTTGTTTGATCTCCAACAAGTGTCCCCTTCCTCCACAATCAACTGTCCCTGGGAGCAGACGAGAATATTTTGTTGCTATTCCATTACATTACATAGTAGTGGGATTGTACAGGGGTTGCACGCAGCACTTCGCATAGGTCAAGAGTGAAAAAAGAAACCGCAATCGAGCAGTGTCTGGTAAGGCTCTCAGGTTGGAGACTGGATATCGAGACAAACCAGATCTCTTCAGAATTGTCCATCCCATATTGGGGTCATCTACAATGAACCTAAAAATAGTGAGGAAGGTTCTCTGAAGTGAGATGTATACACACAGTTTAAAACAGATTCTTCTGGTTTAGCTCAGATCTGTAGAACAAAACCAGTTAGACAAGATAGAATCTACAGGTAAAACTTAAGGGTAATGAAGAAGCCCATGTTGGGTCTCCTCAAATCCAACTTGATATTACCTCACACATCCACTGTCACTGGACCACATCCATTCCTACTACTCTCAATTCCCCCATGTCCACAAAACATCATTCATTCACTCAAGGGGGTAAAAGAGGAATCTTGAAAATTTGCTTCTTCATATGCTAAATTCCTCATACTCTCAATTATCCTGTTGGAAAATTCATAAAAATATGTAATCAAATTGTCCCAGCTGAGTAGTTTACAAGAATCAGGGGGTTCTAAGAGAAGAAAAATTTAGGAAGCAAGCAACAGAAGTACTGTCACACCAAGAGTGAGCTCGTGCTTCTTGCAAAGGCCAGCCCTCAACTTATGCTCTACCTCTCATCTCTGCTCTCTTCCATCATAATGATTCCGTCTCTACTAGAACCTTCCCATCTGAGTGCAATCTAGCTCTACTTCACATATGTCTGAACACATACACAGGCACACAATTATTTTGACTTGATTTACCTCTCCAGTTATCACCGTCTTTTTCACTCCCCTTTTCTACTACTCATCTGAAATCCCTATTGCCAAGATTATCAAGTCTTCATCTTATCCAGTCGTCTCATTTTCCAGAACTCCCGGTTGGGGCAGCATTTCACAAAAATTGGTAACTCCCTCCTTAGAACACTTTCACCTCTTGCATTTTTTGATACCATGCTCTCCTGGTTTTCTCCCTGTTGATTGGCTGCTGATTCTCCCTATGCTTGTTGGCTCCTCCTCTCTCTAACCCTCAAATGTTGTGCAGCCTTGGGGCTCGAATCCTTGATCCGGCACTCTAGCTACACTCTCTCCTGCTGTGGTGATTTTACCTAGTGTCAAGACTTTAACAACAAATATAAGCTGATTTTTATATCCCAAATTTATATCCCCAACTCTCGTCTTTTCCCTGAACTCCACAATCATAAAGCCACTTGAAAACTCTTGATTCTAAGTCTTAAACTTCGTGTACCTAAGATGGTCCTCTTGCTTCCTCATCCCCTCCCTGACCTACTTCTTCTCCAGTTTTTTCCATGTTGGTAAAAAGAATCATAATCCGTCAAGTGCTTAAATAAAATCCCTGGAAGTCATCCTTGATTCCTTCTATTCTCTTATCACAAATTCCAGCATCATGTCCTACAGTTCTCCTCCAAAATAGACATTTCCACATTTACATCTCTGTACATCCACTGCCACAACTTTCATCCAGGCTACCACCATTGTCTCTCATTGGCATGACCACAGAAACCTCCAAAGTGGTCTTTTATTCTTGTCACCCTCACCACTTTGCTATATACAGAGCAGTCGGGCATTTTAGAAACATGCACACAGCCAAGTCATTCTTTTGCTTAAAACCTCAACTAAATCCTTCCCATTGCACCCAGAGAACGCAAAGGCTTCACCCTGGCCAGCAAGGCAGGGCACGAGCTGGTGCCTGCCTACCCTCCTGGCCTCTCTTATTGCACGCTCGCCCTTGTCACTATGCTAGGCCACAACGACTTCCTTGTCTTTCCCAAACCTGCCAAGATGGTTGCGGCCACACAAGCTTCATATTTGTTTTCTCTCTCATTAGAATTCTGTACTTCCTTCCAGGCTCTTTGCTGGCTGGCCTCTTCCCATCCCTCAAGACTTGGTCCCACTGCGCCCATCCGCTCCTGACCGCCCCGCTCCAGTTACTTGTTGTCACATCACCTGCTCTGTTTCTTCTCAGGCCGTATCGTCAAAAAAGTTCCTTGTTTAATGTGTGTTTACCATCTGCGTTTCTCATTTTCCCACGAAACGTGAGCTTCCTTGAAGGAAGGACCTTATCCTGGCCACCTGTGTATCCCAACCACCTGGAATAATGCCCAGCACATAGTAAGCACTCAAAGCATGTTAGATAAATGAATGAACGAATCATGCGTGCTAGCTAAATTGAGAGCAACCACACCTATTATTATCCAGACACAACAGCAACACTATTTTGAGGTTGGGCTCAGTAATCCTATACAACAGTCAAGTACAGAGGACAAGCTATGTACAATCTAAAAAAATTCCATCTTTTCTCTGCCCTTTGAGATATTTTGCTGAACATCCCCTAGGAAATAACTTTAGTCCATACCTCATGTCCTTTATTATAACTCTAACATAGGGTCTATCTCTCTAAATGGAATACTGGATATGAAGAAATTAGGATTTATCTTTACAGCTAGACCCAGATTCAGAGTGTCATTATATCCCTGTAAAGTATCAAAGTGCAAAGTACCCCCTGGCCTAGATCAGTCTATAACTAAAGAAATGGGAATAGACTTGATTCTAGAAGTCACTTTCTGATGAAAAATTTTGCATCATATATGAATGACTTTGCTATTTCATTCACCTCTGCCCAAGACATTATCCAAAACACCTCAATCACTTTAGCAGTGAAGAGACGGCATCACTCCATCTCACACTCTCTCACTGCAACATGCACCCACTTAATCCCAATCACTGCCAGCAGTCCACGTGCTATACAGAGCCCCATCCACACGGGTCCGTGCGTCCTCACACCTTACCTCCCTGCTGTGTCTGTCTAATAGAACAGAAATGATACACAGAATATGAAAGAAACATTCATAGCCAGAATAAATTATTAATTCAATTACAGTACGAGTCCAATACCGATTCTTTTTCATTGCGTTTATTAAAAGGAATAATTAATTGTTAAGAGAGTATTAAAAAACACACATAAACTGCAGACTCTACTCCTGAGCAAAAATGCAGAGCTTCTATTTCTGCAGGAATAATAGCGGGGACGTTCTGTGTACAGTTATAGACAGGGAGGAACGTTCCCTCTTGCTTCTTTTCTTTATGTTTTCACAGTTGAAAACTAAAAAGTTAAAATAGCGGGTAGGTTGGAATTTTTCCTTTGGACCTAGGATAAAAATAACCTTTGGAACTGAATAAAACACTTGGTTCCATTATTTTACTACTCATATTTTTTTTCTTTCTTTCTTTCTTTTTCATGAGGAAGATTAGCCCTGAGCTAACATCCGTTGCCAATCCTTCTCTTTTTGCCGAGGAAGGTTGGCCCTGGGCTAACATCTATGCCCATCTTCCCCTACTTTATATGTGGGATGTCTGCCATGGCACAGCTTGATAAGCCGTGCACATGTCTGCATCCAGGATCTGAATCTGCAAACCTCTGCCACTGAAGCGGAGCGCATCAACTTAACCACTACGCCATGGGGCCGGCCCCACTAGTCATATTATTTTCGTCATGTTATTTAACTTTTCTGGACCTCAGTTTCCTTACCTGTAAAGTGGGAATAATAGAAGCTATCCCATAGATTGTTATGAGATAGATGTAAGCACTTGGAACACTATCTGGTATACCATACGTGACAGATGAATCCTGGTATTAGCTCTGTATAAGATCTACACACTCCTCGGTTCCATCCATTGAGGTATCATAGGTAGGGTCTTTTCAGTGGCTGATCTTAAGAACCAGTTCCCTTTAGCCAGTGGTTTGATAATTCATCATTTAGCATATCCAAAGCTTAATAAAAATACACTCAGGGAAACAATACTTTCTTAAAAGACACTCAAAATCTAAGATAAATAAGAAACAAGCATTTTACAGTAAGATAAATAGGCAACATGCATTTTGCAGTGATATGTCAGTTTTCTGGTATTATATAGAGGAATGCAGCATATCATATAAATAAATATCCAGACAAACTGAAGTTTAATTCTATATGCACTAAAATTATCACCTTAATTTTAACCAACTTTGATGACAAATTGCTTAAAATACATGGCTCACTTCAATGCCTTGGGAGACTGAGTATGCTGAATGTAATTTAAAATGTTGATGGCCCAGGTTCATCATTCTGAACACCAATTTTTATACTGATATGCTTAGGATGAGATATTTAAGAGATATTTATGAATCTGCTCTATATATGCATATGTAGCTATGATTTCCTTGATTCCTCTCTTTTTATCATTCCTAGTTATTGCAATATTTGAGCAAAATTATAAAACTAATACTTTAATGCTGATTTTGCCTGAGGACAAAATATCAGTATTAATGATAGTAATTCCAGTTTTTTATTTAAAAAGTGAGATATGTCACTGTCTTTGTCTGCACAGTCCTTGTTCTTTGTTCTACAAGAGACAGGGCTTGAATCCAGGACTAAGATTCCTCTGTCATTTTGGACTAAAACTCTACAGGTGAGAAGACTAGAGAAAGAGGCCCTAATTAAAATATAGTATTCTATGGAAGACGAAACCAGGTCCACAGAAAATGTATGTGGCCCTGGGAGGAAATTGGTGAATTAGGTCAGGGAACCCTTCACCCCCTTTCTTCTCCTCACCAGATCCCCTATCACACATCCTCTGTTTTCCTCAATTATCTGTGGTCAGCAGACACACATACCACTTCAATTCCAAAATAACTCTATCAGGAAACTTTGGATATGGACTTGGACACAAACTGACTCTTGGGGAAAATATAACTAATAAACAAGAAAAATCAATCTCAGTCTCATATGTAAAGTAGAAAAAGAGAGTAAAAACAAAAAATAGGCAACCCTGAATGGGTTTTAAGTACAGGAGGTGGGTAGTGATGCTTTCTAAATTAGAATATCCATGTTTGATTCAAAGTAGAATTGTGGCAAATAATTCTACAGGTAAATCTCAAGATGTAAATAATTCATTATGTAAATACTGCAATAATGTCAGTCCAAGAAAACCACCAGTATTACTGTTATTTAACAATAGCACAATTATGACAATCACTAACACCCTTATATTAACTCTGTCAGTTTGGTCTGGTTGACCATCAAACATATCTATAAGCATCTCTCAACCTTTACCATCTCCACCATTATCAAATCTGCTGTCACCCCTTACCTGGATTCTGCAATAACCTCTATAAGATCACTGTTTCTACTTGTCAGCCTTATAAACCATTTCACAAATGGCCAGCCAGCAGCCTCTGGTTGTAACCCAGTAACTCTGGCCATGTGACTGCACTATTAAAATGCTCTAATGGCTCCTCTCACATAATGAAATGAGACCCAAATTCATTACCTGCCTCTCAGAGCCTTGCCCATCTCACCCCTCCCACACATCCTGCATCTCCCTCCTCACTGTCTACTCTGCTTCAGACACATGGTCTCTTTTCTCTTCCTTCAACACATGAAGCTTGTTCCCCGTGCCTAGAGTGCCCCGCTTCCAGATCCTTCCCTCCACTTCGACCTCAGCTCAAATGTCACTTCCTCTCAGAGAGACTGTCGCTGACCCACAGGTCTATAGAGCCACCCAGGTCACAGCACTTCCTCGTATCTGATGTATTGTGTAGGTCTGTCTGCTCGTTCACCATCTCTCCTCATGAGAATATAAGTGCCAAAAACATACGATGTCTCTCTCATTCACCACAGAATCCATGGCACATCACATGCACGTAATAAATATTTCAATGAGAGAATCAATATTTACTCTGCTCCAGGTACTGCTAAATACTTTATATGGGTTATTTTATTTAATCTTTAAAACATCCCTACAAGGTAGTTTCCATTAATTACTATACTTATTTTACCAGTGAGGTTAAGCAAATTTCCAAGCTGACACCAGAGTCCATTCTCTTAATCACTCCCTATATTCTCTCCGTATTACCCCGTGATATCTTCTGGGGAATAATGTTCCTGATGAGTTGCCACAATACTATAAAAAGCCTTCTCATTCACTAGAAAAAAGATCAAAGCTGGTTCCTTAGTTTTAGTGTGGGGTTTATTTTATCGTGTCCTAACTTCTCTAAAACTGGTAATTCCATCCCCAACACACCGTACCTACAATAGGGACATGGAGAGCAGCTGCCAAGAGCACTGGCTGTGGAATTAGCTGTCTGGGGTCCAAGCCCCAGGAGGCCACGCTTCAGGCCTCAGGCCATGGGCAGGTCCCTCAACGTCTCCAGCCCCATTTGTAAAACAGGGGTGATAATAGAGATAAATGAGATAATATGTAAAGTGCTTGGAAAGGGAACACCGCCAAAAAGAGAGTTCAGTAAACGTTTGCTAGAGCATTTTATGTTTTATTATCACTAAATATATTTCTGACGACTTAATTACCCAGTACACCCTTTTTCTCACCGAGCTGGATTACATATATTACAATAACCCAAATGTATTGCCCATGGGACTTTTATATTAAGACGGATTCTTCCTCTCCCTCTGCTTTTGCTTGGGTATAGGTTAGGAATCCTTGAGAGAGAGTATCCCAGGGAAACACAGTGCACTAAAGCACTAACTTAATAAAACTGAGTGATTAAACCTTGGAGAGTTAACGCACAGTCCAGAGTCATCCGTCTTATGCACAGGAGGAAACTAAGCACGAGGAGAATCTGGCTACATAACATTAAATAACCATCTAGCAGCTGGAGTAGAAAACAGCAAGTTTAGTATCTTTGACCTGGATAAACAAATGTCCAACTTAGGAAGAGCACATCCACTGGGGAACTAAAGGGCCAGGGAGGTGGAATTCCTCACTGAAACACAAAGGTGGAAAACAATAGCCTCGGTTTTAACTTGGTCAACAGGACTGGCAGGAAAAGGCAACGCCTCATCAATCGGCCAAGCGTAACCAAAAGACAGCTGAGCCGCACAAGCCAGTGGGTCTACAGGAGCGGGGCCTGCCCAGGACACAGAGCCCCAAGCCTCCCCGCCCCTGTCTCCCTGCACTTCCCTGACAGTCCTGGGCCCAGGAGCCAACTGGCAGTGCAGGCCGCACTTGCAGGAGAAACAGCGTGGCAGTGCCAGCTTTCAGTGACAAAAGGAGTGTTTACAGCAGGCGCGCTGACAGCCGTCCGAGTGCCACGTTTATTTACAAAATGTTAGTTAAATTACTGACAGTTGGCGCTGTGGAGGAAAAGCTGAGAGAAAAGCTGACATTTCTTGATCTAGCGGGTGCGCACAGCACTCGTTCTGCTCCTGTATCTATTAATTCCATTATCTGCTTGTTAGTTTATCCATCTCTGACTTCTGGTTTATTCACCAGCCATTGTTTTCAAGACGCTTGAGGTGTCCAGGCAGTTAAACTGCTCCATGCAATTTGGTTCCAAAGGCCCTTGGGCTAGAGGTTGCCTGAGGATCGGCTGTTCCAACCAGCCTCTGTATCTGCATCACCTCGGACTCAGCACTCAGAATGCTCTAGAAAGCCTCCTGAGGGCAGGGTGTAAACCCCTAGCCTGTTCTTTGCAGTGCCCACTGATGATAAACACGTGCTCGTTGAGTTTGGAATAATCACCATAATCAGCACCATCTTGTTATTCCTCCCGTGTTCTTCAGAGAGGTTTTTGGTGACAAAGCTGGACAGAGTGCTTCCATTTTTTTTTTTTTTCTGACAGAGGCAATTAAGATAGAGGGAGAAGAATTTGGGTGATAATTGAAGATCAACATTGTGGCTGTAAAGGGTTTTAGACACTAAAACATATTTCTGATACAGCTTGTACAATCTCTTTTCCTTAAATGTTGAAAAAAGTATATACATTCGGCCCTCCGTACCCATGGGTCCTGAATCCCTGGATGCAACTAAGCAGGTCGAAAGGGCTACTGAACACATACAGACGTTTTTCCTTGTCATCATTCCCTAAACAATACGGTATAACAACTATTTCCATAGCATTTACACTGTGTCGGGAATTATAAGCAATCTGGAGATGATTTAAAGTGCATGGGAGGATGTGCACAGGTTGTATGCACATACTGCGCCATTTGATGTACCGACTGAGCATCTGCGGATGGGGGGTTCTGGAACCAACGCCCCCCAGATGCCAGCAGATGACTCTGTTGCCTTAAACTTTGTGTTTAACTATTTTTCTATGTGTTTCTTCTTATGTCAAAATAATACTTGTTTTTGTTGACAATTTAAAATATACAAACAAGCATAGAGTAATTAATTAGGCTTTCTCTAGACATCTTATTTGAAATTGTAGCCTTCCTCCTCCTTTCCTATCTCCCCACACTTCATTCTTCTCCACAGAATGTATCAGCAGCCAACACGTCCCATGTTTTGTACATATTTTGTTCATTGCTTGTTTCATTCTGCTGATGGTAAGTTCGTTGAGGACAGGAACCGTGGTATGTTTTGTTTACTGTATTCCACAGTGCCTAGAATAGTGACTGGCACATGGTCTGTAAAACAATAAATATTTGCTAATTAAAATTGAATCTAACACAGCCATGCAGAGCATGCACTTATCAGTCTGTGTGCTGACAGACCCCGACTGCTCCTGGCTCAGATCTCAAATGGATGGAGGCATGGTCGCGGGGACGGGACTAGCGGGGGCCGCCCACAAGTCTGCACCCTCTCTCCCTGTAGGAACCGGCCAACTTCAGTTAGTGACCTCCTGCTGCTCTGGGCCAGTGTCATGTTCTGGCCTTGCCAGCCCAGCCACCCTCAGCTGTCAAAGGCTCAGGCCCCTTCCTGCCTTCTCCCACCACCCCACAGGGCCCCTTGTGCTTCTCCAACCAACCCCTCCCATATCCCAGGTCACAAGTGGCCTCCCAGATCAGCAGTGCCATCATTTTCAACCCCCTTCTGAAGTCCTGGCTCTGAAGCATCCCCTACCCAGTGGGACAGGAGGCTAGCTGAGGACAGGAACTATGCCTCATTTATCTTTGCAGCCTACTTGGTGCTTAGCAAGATGCCCTACAGGGTAGCATGTGGGCAAAAAGCCCTACCACCCACACATAGCAGGATGGGTTCAAGAGTAACCTATTTTTACTTTTATTAGATTTTATAACACTGATCTCTTTCCGATTTTAGAAAACTAAAATTTAATTGTTACAAATTTAATAATTATAGAAAACACAAGAAGAA
Source organism: Tapirus indicus (assembly GCA_031878705.1). Classification (NCBI taxonomy): domain Eukaryota; kingdom Metazoa; phylum Chordata; class Mammalia; order Perissodactyla; family Tapiridae; genus Tapirus; species Tapirus indicus. The sequence continues at coordinate 80,826,106 of CM062924.1, read as the reverse complement.
AATCAAAGTCACTTGTCATTCCATGACTTGGAAACTTTATGAGCGTTACTATGCTGACACAAGAGCCTTTCGGTGTTGATTGTTTGGGGTGGGTGTTTGCTTGCACACACACTCACACTCACAGGGCACTGATCCACTTCTGAACGATGAGTTGTGCACCAGGTAATCATCCGAAATGACTTGGATAGAATTCTGCCTTTATTCTTATTCAGGATGATACTAACTTCAAATTGTTAGAAAATACAGTGTTAAAAGGAAAACATTTGCAGGATAATAAAATTTCTTTTTAAGCAAAGGCAAAAAGCAAACAAAACTAGACAACATATTGCTTAAGAATATTTATATACTTGGTAAAACTAAAGAATAGAAGAAAATGATAAAAAAACAGTTTAGGGCAGTGTTCTGCTCCTCAGAGGAGACAGGGCATAAAACAGAGTGGGAACATTGGAGGTCTCACAGGTAACAGAAGGTTCTCTTTCTTAGAGTGGTTGCAGGGCATGCAGGTGATCAACTTGTTATGGTTTTGTACATAGATATGTTATATACATATTGATATATAACATATTTCATAATAAAAAGGAAAATAATACATATGTGGCCCCCAGTATACAACAAAGATTGTGCTACTCAAGTAAACATTTCATCAAATGTTTGCCAAGTGCCTGCACAAGCCAGGCCCAGTGTGAGGGGCTAGCAGCTCCAAAATGAATACGGAAGAAGGACCAATCACACGGCAACGAGTAATACCCATTCTTCATCATTGCCCCTGTTTGGACCACAACCTCATCACTACCTGTCCACCCTTGCCCACTTTCTCGTAGAAAAGAATTTGGTCATAAAAATAAAGAAATAATAGAAAAGTTCAAAATGTACTTATGATAAGAAGTATATGTAAATATCTCCTTTAAAAATAGAAGTATGTTTAATATTTTTTTCTGCAACTCAGCAGTAATTATTGGGAAATATAGGTCAAAAATACCATTAGTGCACACTGTAGGGTTAACAAACAACCCAGCACTAGCCAGGGCAAAAATAACAGAGTGAAACAAACAGTAATTACATGCTTTTTAAAAGCAATGAAAAAAAATTTTTCAATGAAATAAGAATAGCAGTTTATAGCCTCTGGTGAAGCATTTACTACAAATCATTCTTTCAGGACATTTCATCAATTTCAGCAATCATAAGGCCATGAGCAATAGGGGCCTGGCAATGTGGCTGAGCCTTTGATCATAAATGAAAATGGAAGTCTAGGGATGGCATACTGTTTATTCACCCAAGGAAACCAACGGACTTGTACTCCAGGGATATTTCATGATCTATCAAGGAAATCCTCACAATGTAACAGTTGGAAGTGGCTTCATACTTTGTGAATCAACGTGAGCCAACCCAAAGAGAGAGAGACAAAGAAAGAGCTTTTCCATATATTAGGGTAAGTGCTGATGAGAGGAGGCGGCTCGGTAATTGCGAGAGCTCAGAGGAGATTCACTTAGCCAGCTGAGGGCTCTGTCCTGTTAGTGATACAAAGATACAAAGCAAATATGGTCTTCGCTTTTAAAGAACTTGAAATTGAACAAGGGTAGGTCGTGAAAATAACAATAAAATACACAAAAAATTTTTTTAATGTTAATATTCAGCAGCCCAAATGATCAAACTGCACCAGTAGCTTCCACAGTACTAAGAATAAAATCCCAAGTGGTCACTGTGGTCACTGCAGCCAAGTGGCCTGGTCCTGGCTCCACTCTCCTCTTCCCTGTCTGTGCAAGTCAAGGATGCTCCCACCTCTGCACCTTTGTATTTGCTGTTTCTGCCTGGAACATCCTCGCCCAAATGTGCACACACTCACTCCCTCACTTCATCAGATCTCTCTTAAAGGCCCCACCTCAAAAAGACCTCCCCCAACCACTGTGTCTAAAATTAGCCCCTACTCTCCATTTTCCATTCCTTTATTGGCTTGCTCTCTTCTTCAAAGTACATACCACTACCTGACATTATATGAGATAACCACTTCTTTGTCATTGTCTTCTCATGTCCCAAGGTCTAGAACAGGGTTTGGCACTTAGCAGGTGTTGAAGAAGTATTTGTTGAGCAAATGAGTGAATGGTTATAAATAACACACTATGCAAACATGGGAGAAGAAGAGGTTTGTTCCAGTTGGAAAGATCCAGGAAAGAGTGAGATGTGTGCTGTTTGCAGGATTTCCACTGGACTTGCGTCTGGGAGACAGAAGAGAAAGAAAGAATGGGGGAAAGGGACGGAAAAAGCAATTGGGCTGAGTAAGCCCAAGGAATGGAGTGTTGGAGCATTTGAAGGCACCTTTGTGGTGGGACAAAACACAGATGAGAGGTAACAGAAGAGGTTTACTTCTGGAAAGTCTGGCAAGAGCCACTACATGGAGGGAAGACCTATCTTCCATCATCTTCTATCCATGATAAACAGTTTTAACTTCCTATTTTGCTAATTTAATGTATTATTAATAGAAAATAACATGTTTAATGCCTAAAAATGTCAGCCACAATCACTGAGATTTTGTTATCTTATGTAATTATTACAAATAATTCTGATTATTAAATGAGACGGCCCATGTAAAGCATTTATCATGTAATGATGGGTTCCCATTAAGTGCTGCTAATGATGTTGTGTTTTGTTGCTATTATTATTATTTCATTCTTATGACAATTCTGTCAGGTAGGTATTAAGGTATTATTTAGCCCCATTTCACAGATAAGAAAATAAAGGCTAAGAGGGGTTAATAAATTCATAAATCAAGTTAAGTTCCAGCTCAAATTTGTCCCAACTCCAGAATCCATTTTTCTTCCCATGACAGAATGCATTATTAATTAGCATGTTTTACGTAGACTAACATACATACGCTTAGGATCTATATTTATGTATTACATTTAACCAAACTATAAAGAAAATTCACAGGCTAGGCATTCAACTCTCAGAAGCTGACAAAGTGTTAACCCATCTCCCAGGTTTCCTTTACATCTCATAATTTCATGTCTCTGTTACAGCTTCAAAAAGTCCATCCTTCTCTGGGTAAAATGCCATACTATCTAGAATCCCACCTCTCATCCCATCTTCCTTTCAGTTAGTAGGGAAAGCCGTGTTGTGAATAGGAATTTGAAGGTCTGTGGACAGTTTATGCTTGAGGGAACAGCATGAACCAGAGTGGGCAATAACCAAGTGCACTTGGTTGTCCAGTGGGAAGGTCGCTTATATACCGCAGGTGGGAACCGAAGACAGCGGGGAAATCAGCTGCTTTGGATAAAAGTTCAAAAAAGTACCCCTCTAACCCTCTCATCTAGGTTAACTCTCCAAGTCTTCCAGCCGGTGCACCCTGGGGGTCAGGCCTGTCTCTCCCAAAGACTAGAAGTGCCCAGGAGGGAGCAGGACGTGGTCTGTGCTGACTCCCCACCACCTGCTCTGAGCCGCCCAGCATCCCAGTGAATCCTTGGAGTGCGGCGCCTATGACTAATTATATATTAATGGTAACAAGCAAAGCAACTATATATTTTCAATACCAAAGATAACCCGAAGGGCAGGGAAATGTCAAACTGGATGCTTAAAAGTTGGTGCAAAATGCTGTGGCGGGGCGGGCGCAATGCTCACTTTTCAGATACAAATATAGATGATCCAAAGAGTGAAAAAAAGGTAAAAACCTCACCTTCTTAGCATACACAGTGTGTAAGTTTGATTACTGAATAGAGATATGAAATATGTGCTAAATAATTCTTCTGAACAGCTCATTAGGCCTAATCCATCTCTGATTTCTACGAGTCCATTAATTCCAAATATGTGTCTGATTATACATACACACACATCCACACATGATCGTAAAATGCTGGCTTAATTTCACAATGTAATATCCTGGGAATGGCAAGAGGTAAAATGTCAAATCGGATATTATGCAGATTTTAAATGTTTAAGTTTTCAGATGTGATAAATGAAAATGACAAAGAATAATGGACTAAGGAGGGGTGACATTTCAGTTAGAAAACACTCCAGGCTAGATGCACGAGGCAGGGGCGAGGCACCAACACTGGCTGCCACAACACCACCGAGCTGCGGCCACCTGGACAGCATCCACACACCGCAAAGGGAATCCGCGCAGGAGCTGTATCTGTTTATGTGGGATTTTTATTTTCTCATTTCCTAAAATCTGTGCTGCTATCACCATTTGCTCCTTAATTTTGATCTTATACTGGTTCTCACAGACACTCAAGGCCCCAGATCTTTTTCTCACTCCTGACCTCTTCTTCAGTCTTGAGACTGCCTCCTTTTTGCCCTGTTCTTCTCTTAATAGCACATGAAACTTGCTGATTCCTCTGCCTAGAGTGTTCTTCCTGCTGATCCCTGCAGGGGCTCTCCCCCACTGTCATGCTCCTGACCGCCCTGCAAACACCGCTCTCCCTTCACCTTAAGTTAATCTGCCCCTCGCCCATATTTTACTTTCCGGCATAATGCTTTTCACCATGTAATATATTGTTTGTCTCTTGTTGATTGATTGATAGCTAGGGCCTGCTAGGTACAGTTGTGCTGGTTGTATGCTGTTCAAGGGTGCTGGGCCCAGGGAGTTGAAGAAGCACCTAAAACGCAGCTGGCACTCTGTTCATCCAACCAGGAGCCCTAGTGAATGACATGTCAGACTGGAGGAAGGGCACCTATTCCTAACGGGTCTTTGCAAGTTGTATGCTGGGAGAGGACGCCTCGTTTTCAATGCATATAAGCTGCAGCCCCCGTCTCCCTTCACTGAAATCGCTCCACGAGAGGAAGTCAGCGTGTATAACAGGGCCCGGCATACACAAATGCGTAGCAAGTACTCTGAAGCGACACGTGAAAGCTGGTCCATCTATTCTCCAAGGATATGTTAAGGTCCTACTATGCACCATGTGCTCTACTGGGCACACAGAGGCAACAATGAAAGTAAGATGAGATCCCTGACCCTGAATCAGGAAATCATGGCATGGAGCCCCTCTAAGTCTCCACGTCTCTTCATTGCCTCTGTTCCTTGTAGAGCCCTACCCGCAATGAACATCTTCCCTGCTCTCCTTTGCCACCTTCCTCCCCCTTTACTCAGACACACATGGGACTACCCCACCCGCTGGCGCTTCTAAAATCTGACCCCCGACAGTGGTTTTCTCTCCTTTTTCTTCAGCATTTTTAAGAACAAGCCTACAAATCATCCCATCTGTCTCTTTACGGTGTCAATTAAAACACTGAATGTTAGACTATCTCTAGAGCAAAAGGTTATACCAAATAAGAAACCTCCAGCCGTTAATGAGCCATTTGTCATCTAAGAGGTATTTTCACTAGTTATAGTATGTCTTGAGTTGCATCCATTATAGACATGTGCTAATTTACTTCAAGGTAAAACTTTTCTTTGTCACTGGTTTCACATACTTGTAGAGTAAAGCAGACACTTTACTTGGTTCAGAGATGTAAAGAGTCAAGCAAATGAAAATCAAACATTTGAGGCTTCAGTTTGAAAAGGCCATGGTTCCCACTTTCAGACACATGCAAAAATCACCAAAAGGCTTGCCAAGAAATTTTAATAAGTGCTCAAGTTTGGATTTAAAAGAAATATATCTGTGTATTTCTATGCAGTTGAAATCAGAAAATATGAATTATAATATTGTTGCATCAGATAGGGTAACACTAGCTACTGTAACAAATGAACTCCAAAATTTCAGAAGCCTATCACAATGGAAGTATATTTTTCCTTCAAGCAATAATCTAAAGAACATGATTCCAGGTCAGCTGGCAGGGCAGGGGGCAGAAGCCCTGCTCTGTGCAGGCATTCAACGACTTGGCTGATGGAGCATCTGCCAAATAGGACACAGGTTTCCAAGGTAATTTTGGACATCAGCATCCAGATGGCGTAAAGAGAAACATCATGAAGTAGTTTATGTGGGAGCTTTTTATGGGCCAAACCACGCATAACTTACACTTATGTTCCTTTGGGTGGAACTCTGTCACATGGCCACACCTGAATTCCAAAGAAGCTGAGAAAAGCAGTCCAGCTCAGTGCCCAGGGAGAATAATAAACAGCTTATGTATTTTTGAACAGCTAACAATCTCCCTCAAATGTAAAGAACTGAACAGAGCAGTACAGATCAGGTCCCACCTTCTCATTTCAGACACAGGGAAACTGGGGTGTGGGCATGCTAATTTTCTTAGCAGTATTCCATGGTGATGTGACAGAGCCAGGACTGAAACTCAGGTCACCTTAGCCCTAGACCACTACTCACGTTCCCAAAACAATGAAACTTGCCGAGACTTTTCAAAATCATCCCGCCACAAAGATATCCATGTAGCTGCAGAATTTGCACCCATGTCAGCCATGACCCCAGTGCCCCATTTCCTGTACTACGTATGTCTCCACAGTGCTCCTAGGATCATGAGATTCAAAGCAGTACTATTTGTCCGGGCTCAGTCCTTCCCCAACCATATAAAGCTAACACTTATTTAGTGCCGGCCACTGCTCTAAATACTTCATATTTCACTCCTAGCTGAGTACTCCTATTATTAGTTCCCTTAAATGAGGACAAAACTAGGGCCCAGTGAGGTTAATCAATGTGCCAAAGGTCACATACCTGGGAGGTGGCAGAACCAGGATTTGAACCCAGGGAGGGGTCTGGTTCCAGACGCTGCACTGAATCATTTTGCTCTTGAGCCACAAGGTAAATTTCCCTCAATAAAGAAAGTTTAAAACAAAATAATGGGCATTGGATAATGTGTTAAATTTCAGGCTCATAGCCTGATTTCTGCCTTACTGTCACTTCCTTCCTTTCCCCTCAGGTTTGCAGACCTTAAACTAGAAACTAATCCTTATTTTCAAGTGTTCATTAGATTTTCTATAAAAGCTCTTGTGAAAGTGGAAATTGAAAGGTCCTTTAGCTTCCGTACGTGTAGATTTTATGAAGTGTGTCACACCGCACTGATGATTCCTTCCTCAATGTCCCGTTCCACTCACTGTCCTAGAAGACACAGCAATGCAAGATCACACACCCCAGGACAGCTCCGTGCAAGGACACCCAGACCCATGCCAATGCAGAGACACACCTGAGCTCCTCTTTCTGACAAAAGTAAATAATTTTCACTATTAACAGTTCACTATTATTCCTAATAAACTTTTCATTCACTTGACAAATATTCCTTACTATATCCCATGTTCCAGGCAGTAATCTAGCCACTATAAATGAGAGCAATAAAGTCAGCAGCTTCATGGATCTCACATTTCAGTGGAAGAGGCAATAAATAAGTAATAGATAAATAATTAACAGAATTTTCCAAGTGTTAAGGGCTATGAAGAAAATTCAAGCTAGGTAGGGTGACAGAGTGATGTGGGGGCTAGGGGTAAGGCTATTTCAAAAAGCATGGTCTGGAACGTCTTCTTTGAGGATAGAACATTTGAGCAGACACATGAATGCCAGGAAGGAGCCCTCCAGACAACATCGTAGTGGGTCATTGTAGGAAAGAGCACTTCCTCAGGCAGGAATGGACTTGGTGGCTTCAAGAAACAACAGAGAAGTTCAGTGAGCTGCATCCTTGTGAGTGGGGTAGGAGTGATGGAGGGCGATGTCTGCGGGGTAGGCTGACACCAGGTAATAAAAAGTCTTTTACACCACTGAAGTGTTCACATTTCATTCTAAATATAACTGGAAGCCACTGTAGGGTTTTGAGCAGACAGCGATGTTATTTGATTTACGCTCTTAATTGATAACGCAGGCTACTAGGTGGAGAATGGACTCTGGTGGAGCAGAAGTGGAAGCAGAAGACCAGACGAGATGCCACTGAGGAGTCCAGGAGAGAGCTGACGGCAGCTTTGACTAGACAGGTGGTGCTCAAGATGGTGAAAAGCGGTCTGACTCAGGATATATCTTAAAAGTAAAGACAAACAGGATTTATTGATGGATTAGATGTAGCATAAGAGAGAAAGAAAAAAATTTACATTTATTGGATTTGTGACCTGAGCAGCGGGATGAATGAATGATGGTGCCTGTTCCTAAGTGTGGGACAGACTAGGGGAGATCAAGTTGGTGGTGGATGAAGATGGGTTAAATGGGGCTGGTATCAAAAGCACTGGTTGGAAGGCATCGAGTTTTAAATGTCCAAGTCCTAAGGAGGATCTGTAGATCCACGTTAGGGTATAGAGTGAGGGAGACTGGTCAGGGTAGACAGTAGAAGACCGCAGCAAGAGAGAGACTGTGGGGAACGTGGCATGTGCCCCAATGTAACTGGGGATTTTGAGAAAGATGGAAAATGAAATGTCCAGAAGCCACAATGAGTAGCAAGAACATGTATCTTTCAGGCCTTGTGGTAACCAGGATGTAAGAGAAAAACAGCCACTAGAGATGACTCTAGGCGTAGAAATAACCCAGGAAACAGCCAAGTTTCAGCTTAAGCGAAAAAAAAGATGGGAACATTCAGAGAAGAGGCTGGGGACAGAGGCATTTTGCTGATGACCAATCATAAAGACCATAGGGTAGGAATGTTTGGAGGATTAGGGAGAGATTTTGCAATTGGGTCAAATTATTGAATGTACAAAACCACATGGTAATAAGAATCTAAACAGTGACACATGGCTTGGGGGGTCTTTGACTTCTGACGTGGCTAAGAAAACTGAGAAGTAAGATACAATAGGGTTTGTCTTGATGGTCTCCTAGGAAAAAGAGGGTAATCAATTCTAATTATATTCCTACTCCTGATCAGCCTCCTAGACATTTGTAACGGAGAGGTTGGGAGGTCAGGACTGGGAAAGGAACAGTTATACGAGCATCCAGAGCTCTGACCCCTCCTCTATGGACTGCAGTTTCATGGCAGGTGACTCAGTGGTCTAACCATGTCTGTCGGTGGATTAAGAAAATTCTTTATAATATCAAAATGTATCAGTTTCCTGAAGCTGCTACAGCAGAGCATTACAAACTGTATGGCTTAAAATAACAATAATTTATTACCTCACAGTTCAGGAGGCCAGAAGTCTAAAATCAAGGTGTTGACACAGCATGCTCCCTATGAAAACTGTAGGAAAGGATCCTTCCTTGCTTTTTCCTAGCTTCTGGTGGTTCACTGATGATCTTTGGCATTTCTTGTCTTGCAGCTGTATAACTCCAGTGTCTGTCTTCATCATCCCATGGCCTTCCCCCTGTCTGTCTACTGTGTCTCCACATGGTCATCTTTATATAAGGACACCAGTTATATTGGATTAGGGGCCCACCCTACTCCAGGATGAACTCATCTTAATTAACTAATTACATCTGCAATGACCCTATTTCCAAATAAAGTTACATTTTGAGGTACTGGATGTTAGAATTTCAGCATATTTCTTTTCTTTTTTGTCGGGGGGTGGCACAATTCAACCTACATCACCAAAGTATTACTCTTTCCAGTTTTCATGTATAACAACTACACCAAATTAAAAATAATTTGCATATATTCCCTTTCTTACTTTCTTCCTCATAGGTTCTGACCAGTTAGAATTGTGTTGGATTGAGCATTCCTGATGAGTAAATTTGTCCAAAGATGATTATTCTGAGTGCAAGAGCACTCTCACACTCATCCACTACATTATAGCCTGTTTGAAAGCCAGAGAAGATCAAGAAATTATTTTCACACAAACCTATCTTCCTTTTCTTCTATGGGGCCAACAAAGCTCATCTGAAGGTTGATTTCAGTTTTCTCATTTTCTATCAGTCTAGTGGTTGATGCTGTTTTCATTAAAAATTCTATTATTTTAAAAAATCCATCAGCAAGATTATAAGATTAACTCATATGTTCATTTTATAAGACAAAGCTTACCCCCTAAAAGCTTTCTAAGCCAAAACATCTCACACTGACAAGACAGCAAGTTGGCCAAATATGCCCAGATAAACCCAAATAACTCAACCACATGAATCAATGAAATTTGGGAAAAACAGATCATGAAAGATTGAGACTGCTGTACATAATTCAAACTAATTTAAGTCCCATGGCATTGGGTTGAAGTGAAAAGGACTGTCCCTGTGTTTTTATCAGTGAATTCTGAGATCACTTTCTAATACCAGACACACTAGTCTTGCCCCAGACTCACAAGAAGAAAAACTGCCAAATGCAAAGGCAGTTCTCTTTCTATTTTCAACACCACTGTGCAAGTTCTGAGTTTGCCTCTCAATGAGTGAATAGGAGATGTGAATGCAGGGAAAATATCACCAGAGAACATTAAAGCTGGAAGGGCTTACACCCCCAGCGATGGCATCCCTGCCCCTGTTTTGCCAGCTGAATCCAGTGGAGTTATCATGGAAAAATAAGTCTTTCAAGGAAAAAAGATCTACAAATCCTAAATCTGTATATGAATTCCTGACCCCACTATTTGTTTCAGATAACCTGGCTCCACAGAATCTTCCGCATGTTTTTTTCTGGTAGAAAATTCATCTTCAGAGCCATGAACTGTCTTAACTTGCTATGCAACAATCTTGTTATGAAAAATAAATACCCTTCTCCATCTATGAAATTAAATAGCTCGATAAATTTGAAGTTGAGAATTATTTGAACAAAGAAGATTCCTAGGATCTAAACAGACATAGGAGAAACGCACAGAAAAGTACAATTACAGGTGGATGGAGAGACATTCCTCTCTTCACAGATCCTTCAGAAGCAGAGAGTGTATCTCTCAAAGTGTAGCTACATGGGTGTTCAAGCTACAAGAGTTTAAGAGGAAAATTGCTAAATGTGAGAATGTTATGTATACATATACATGCATACACATTTATGTCTGTGTGTGTGTGTATATATATATATATATATATATGGAAAGAAACAAAGTTATAATTATACACTAAGCTTTGTGTGCATTACTTCATTTTAACTCAAAACAACCTTTTGAGGTACGTAATAACTGTCCTCTTTATACAGACGGATTAAAAACTTTTGCCCAAGATCACACAGAGAAAGTGCTGGAGTCAGGGTCCACAGAATCCTGTCTCTCAGTCCGTTTTCCTTCTAGCATACCTCTCCTGCAGGAAGATGAGTTAGGGAGGTCTTGTTTGTTGGAGGTCTTTGTCTCCACCCACTGCACTCCCACTAAACATTCCTATTGCTTCCTCCTCTCCCTTGGCTCACACGCGCAATTTGAATTGCATCCTAAACCCAACCAATTCTTGGCTTCCTAAAAATAGTATCATTTGACCATCAGTATGAGGTTAATGGTATTATTTATTTCTTAGCAGTAATCCATTACACAGAGTAGGAACCCGTCAACCTGTTCCCAAGGAGGCAAAACGACCTCAAATGGTATAAGGATAATGTTATATTTTACCCACCAGTGGAGACTTTGAATCTAAGAGAATAAATATGTTATTAATATTAATTATACATTTTTTCAAGATTCCCCAGGAGAGACGTCAATGGTCCTATTTCTAGTACAACAAAGAAGGAAAATTATATGTCAAAGTCTCACCTATTCTGTCTCCCACTGCCACAGCATCCAGATACACCGGCTTGTGGAATCCTCATAGAATTGTGTTTCCACCTAGATTTGTTCAATATCCCAATCCAGAAAAATAAATGGCAATGTGAGAAATTATTAACTCTCTGTGTAAGAGTCCAAGATTGCTGATATCTGAAGCAAAATGTTGGTGGGAGAACCTGGAATAAAAGTCTTACGCTGAACAAACTATGGAGATTCTAGGATTCTCTGACAAGAGGGACCTCTAGAGGCTGGCTGGGTCATTCTCTGTGTCTCCATGTCACAGACTACATAAAGCATTAAACACCCCCATACTCCATTCCTAAAATACTTCCAGAAAGGAGATTCTTGTGCTCCAGGACAAGGAGGAACAACCAAATTTACTTGGTTTCTGAGAAGAGAAGACCTTGGCAATGAAGAAAAGAAGGGATAGAATGAGAAAAGACCTATGGCACAAGAAAACAACTAGCCTAGAAGTCAGACCAGGTGGGTTCCGAGTCCCAGGCCTAGTCAAAGTCTGACTGTGTGATCTCGCAAAGGCCTCACTTTGCCTTTCAGTGCTTTGGTTTCCTGGTCTGTAACATTGGAATAATAATTGTATCCACCTCATGGGGCAGCTCTGAGGATTAAATAAGGCTCTTTTGGTAGAGTGCTTGGCGCCTGATACATAGTAAACAGAGTTGTCCCATAGAGAATGAGAGGTAGTGCATAAGGGGTAAGAAGGCAGCCATTAGTACCAGACAAAGCCAGCAGTTAGGAGACAGCATGGCGATAAACGTTAGCTAATTGCATCAGAAGCCCTCACAGTCAGCGTGATGCTTCTGCACTTAGAAGGAAAAGGTGGCCTTCTTTCAGACACAGGTAACCGCAGGCTAGGGCTCCCTGCCAGGTGACGAAGTGTGGGCTGGCTGTCAGCTCCTTCTCACCCTTTCAGGAAGGCATCCTTGGGAGAGACTGATTATCACTAGCTTCATTATCTGTAAAACCAGGTGTTTGAACTCCCTGGTCTCCGTAATCCTTTCAAACTCAAAAGAAAAGAGAAACACGTCTGCAAAGCACCTACATTTGTAGGTGAGGAGTGTTGGAGAACTAACTGTCCCTCTGTACCCTTCTCTAGGTTCCTGTGACAACTGGTGTACTCCTTCTTCTGCCCCATGGTTGGTTGGGTTTTCAGTTTTCCCATTTTAGTTTTTGGCTCCTCTACAGGCTGAGTGTGCTTCCAGGAGCCTCCCTCTGCAGCCCCATCTGTCCATGCTCTTTTGAGCCATGGTCCACAGGCTGGACGCCTGGCAAGCCCCAGCGGTGAGCACACAGTGGTCGATCCTGGGAGGGGGCAGGGCAGTCAGAACAGCACATGCTTCCTGAGTGGCACTGCTATTCTGAACGAGTTAACTCACAAACAACGGGTCGATGGTCACACCAGGAGACAACCACTGCCCGCAGACTCCAAATACAGAGAAAGAAGGAGGAGCAGAGAGGTGCCGTTCTGTGCCCCTCCTTGTCCTGAAAATGCTAATCTCCCTAAGACCCACCTGGGGTGAATACTTCACCAGAGAGCAGCACTTTTTCAAAGGCTTAAGCACTTGGTAGGGAAGTGACCTGGCAGAGAAGGCACGTGTCATGGGTGCAGCTATGAAATAACAGATAACTGACACAGCCCATCTGTGTCCTGGGCAGAAGACACCAGCTCAATTACTTATGTGTATTTGTAACCTCCTCAAGAGCAACCTCACAGACAAGAACAACCTCACACAGAACAAACTCACACAGCTGCATGACCCAGACAGAAATGACAGTGAGCCAGCAATATGTCCAGGGCAAGGACAACATAAAACAACTCCAATAAAGGACAGAGAAGGCTGAGGAGAAGGAGACAGTGATCTCAGACATTCACTCCTTCACTCACTCATGCTACAACTATTTGCTGAGCGCCTTCTCTAGGCCAGACCCTGGCTACATAGTGCAGAACAAGACAGAGAAGGGACCTCTCCTCAGGAAATTACAGTTCCGTTGGGGAAGACAGATCATAACGGTATAACCAAATAAATGAGTAGAAAAACTTCAGAATCAGATGACGGCTCTGAATTTAAAATCCAGGACAACATGCCCATGTAAGACTGATGGAAGTGGTAGGGGATTATTTTTACGTGGGTGTCAGGGAAGACTTCAGTGAGGGGCTCCACCTGAGCTGAGACCAAAGTGAGAGACAGCTGTCCACGGGAAGATCTGGGGTCGGGGTGGTCCCAACAGGGGACTCAGGAGTGGAAGGGCTCTGAAGCAAGAAGAAGCTTTCTGTGTTCATGCAACAGAAAGAAGCCAAGATGTCCACCACAGAGTGAGTGAACGGAAGGGTGGGAGCACAGTCACTCAGACTTTATTAGCAAAACCCATGGGCCAAGTCACGTGTGAGGTATTGGGACGCAAACCTCAAGAAAGCAGAGCTCTGCCCTCGAGAGGCCATGGAGTAGCTGGAGAGACGAACAGAGAATCCATCTGCTCACAAAAGGAAATGCTAAGAGCTTTACATGATACGAATAAAGTGCCACAGCCTCCTAGATCTAGAAAGGGACTCCCTGGGTTTTCTCAAGTATCAAAAACACATTTTTCTCTGCTATTCCATGGAACTGTTATATCAAAACGCAACTTCAGTCTTGTACATTTCTCAGACCTTTTATTTTCAACTCATCCCCCCAAAAACAACAATGTGCAGTGGCAAGGCCTACAGTCTAGATAGATGACAGAAGGCACAGTTCAGCCTCCGATACTCACCAGACGATCTCGAGGAAATAATTCACTTTACTAGTTGCTGCCTTATTTGGAGAATCTCTGAAAAGCATTCATCAAAACTGCCAAGCGACACAATGCTTAGTGAAGGTCTCTAATTAGCGACACCCACACAGTTGGACATCTCAGTTGGACCGCTCCTCACCGCTTCCTCAGCATTCCCACCAGAGGAGCTCGGTCCCGCCACACTGGGAGAGAGGCTCTTCTCTGACCATGCATCACCCATTTGTGAATGGGCACACTCTCCCTCAGCTGTTGACTACTTCCTTGTCCAAGTCTGGCCTTTTCAGTTGGATCCTAGGCCCTGGAGTGAGAAGTCCACACCTCATACCTTTTCTCACCCCAACACCCAGCTCAGCTCCCTTCATGTAAGAACCACTCAGTAAATCTGTTGGTTGACCACAGATGCATTTTAAACTACAATGATAGAGAAGTGTGGTAACGAGACAAATTGAATACAGGCTGGGGGATATTTTTGTTTTGTTTTCATTCATTTCACCAGTTCAGTAAACTTCTGGGGGCACACAGTGCTCACGGCAATAGAAGACACGATCCCTGTTTTCCAAGAGCTTACTGCTCCCCAGTGCACATGAAGGAAGAAGACAGACAGTTAAACAGCATTGCCAGACACGGGCTAAGCCAAAATCAGTGAAGGAGACATTACGTACCAGCGAGGAGCTCGGAGAACGCAGAATTCAGGGGGCACTTGGTGTGTGAGGTCAAGGAGCAAAGTCCTGAGTCAGCATCCTGGCTCTGTCCCTCGCTATTTGTATGATTTCAGTGAGTTCCCCTCTCTGGGCCTCAGCTTTCTCATTTATACAATGAGGATAATTAACTCTATTTCAGAGTTGTGATGATTAAATGTTACTATGTATACAAAGTGTTTAACACAGTACCTGACCAGTAACTAATAGTATTATTTATCTTATTAATATGATTATTACTAGTGCCTCATAATCTGGCTTCAAAACTTCCTAGCTGTGCAATCTTAATCAAATGATGTAAACTCTCAGTTTCTTCATCTGTAAAATGGGGATAATAATGGCACCTACATTATAGGGCTTTTATTAGGATTAAATGTTAGTTATGAGGTTGGATGATGGGTGAGATATTATATAAAGCACTTAGCTTACTCCCTAACACACAGTGAGCGCTCAATAAACCTTAGTTAATATTATTATTACCGCACATTCTGTTTTATGCAACCTTACCCTTTTTAAAAAATATGCATACAGACTATCACCAGGAGGGCAGAAAGAGTGGGATATTGCAAATTGTTTGCAACGCTTTTCAGGCTGTCAATGCCGTGTTAGGTTAAAGGTTTCCCAATACTTCCACAAGGATCGTTAGTGCTAATTGAATGAAATAAAACATTAAAAAAAGCTTCCTCACATTAGAAGCCACTGCTGAAAAAGCATTCATTCTTTGGGGACTGGAAAAGATCCTCAAAAATGAAACTGGTGAGAACAAAGCAGAATAAAATGAAATTAGAGCAAAAAGTCCTCTGCTGGTTGAGAAGAAAACTACAAGCATCATCCTCATCACCCACAGTGATGCGGACAGGGTGGCTCTCCAGGGTAGGGCAGTGGTGCTCAGAGCCCCTCTAGTTATGGTTCTATGTAGCCTGGTCACATGCTGAACAAAAAAAGAATGAAAGAAGGAGTGAGGGAGAGCAAGGGAGTGAGGGAAGAAAAAGGAAAGAAGAGACCCACATACACACAATAAAAAGCAAAAATAAAATAACCCAGAGCCCTGAACCACTAGATTGTTGCAACCTGGAAGTGGGTTATGTGCAAATTTAGCAATTTTTATGCAAACAAAACACATTCGGAAATTCCTACTTGCTTGCTGCACACAGAATTACAAAATGCAGAGCCTGTGTTTGAGAGTTCTAGAGTTTCCACTCCACAAAAGTCCACCCCAACATTGCGGCCCTTCCTTGTTCCAGTGCATCAGAGCCTGAGAAGAATGAGGGTCGTCCTGCAGAGGCATGAGCATCCTCTCTGTAGGCTTCCTGACACACCTGCTGCCCAATTCACATTCCAAATAAGGCCCATGGCCAACAGGTTGATGTCAAGCAGATCCTAGCTCCCCTAATCCCTGCCCTGGAGGGCTTCTCCATCCACTGGGAGGGTTTTCCCTCTTCCCTTCCCTGAACAGGAAGATAGTCAGCCCCAGGGACTGGGAAGAATGTCAGGAGATGTTCCAGGAGGACCTTTTTATGACATGGCTGGGCTGGGTCTAGAGAGGAAGTCCCACCATATCCCACTTCCTCCATCTACACCCGCGTAAGACCAGTGAGTCTAGAGCTTTAGATCATACCTGAAAGTGCAAACAAACGTTAGCTCCCAAAAGAGACAAGGAGAGCAACCCTAGAGTGAGAAAGAAAGATGGAAGGAAGGACAAAGAAAGAGAAGCCAGCCAGTACATGATTACGTGACTTTAAAGAAGAGCTGCTCCTAACCCAGGCCCATCCCCTGGCTGAGCATCTGCTAAATTCAGCCACTCTCTGGAGAGTACTGATTCTCATGAGCCTGGGGGCTGCTTTCTGAAGACCAGATCCTGGCCCACTCACCCCTCCTTATTGTTCCTATCATATGGGAGCTACTTCTGTCAGGGCCCCTTTGCCATTTCTTTATCTCTGAGTCTCCACAGAGCTGACTACCTTCCACCTTCTTTTTGAAAATACCACCCCATTTGTTTCTAAAATGTTCTCCATGTGAGAATGTGAGAATGTCTAGTTTGTCTTTTGAAGGTTACTCCTTGCAGCCAAAGGTTAGGGACAAAGGGGCATCCAGAGAACCCTAAATGTCATCTGCTATATTGCTTTAGAGGTTCATTTTTGTTTTTCTCTATAATAGTCTGAAATCACGGCATATTTGGAGCTGCCATGAAATCCCTTTATAAAGCAGACACACAGTTATTTCAGGTTGGGAGGCAGTTAGATATTTAACCTTTGTTCAAAGTGGTCCCTAAGGGGCTCAGCGGAAGAGATGGGTTTCCTGAACCAACGAGTAACTAGTAGTTCACCACAGCCAGGGGGGTTAGCTCCCCAAAGACAAAGGAGCATGGGATGCTTGCAGGCCTTGCAAGGGTCCTTAAATCACACACTTCTTTGGCAATATCCTGACAAGACAGCTATGTGTTGCCCGTGCCCCCTCCTCAACATTTTCTATCCAGTGGGTATCACCTTAAGTGTACCATCCACAAACGATCCGATCTTAGAACAATCACCAAGGGGCAAAACAGTGGACACCAAGGCTATCCTTCCAAGAATCTTCATGTGCAAAGGATGGGACTATTGCTATGTTGCCTTGCAGTTAGCTCAACAGCCCCGTTTGGAAAACTTTATTTAAGAAGGTATATTAACTCAAAGAGAGGCAGGGAAGTCATTCTTCCCATGAACCTCCTTAACTTCGACTTCCTGCTGACTCTCTTATAAAATTCCAGAGAGTCAGATTTCCCATTACAATCACTAATTCTGTGTTGCTCTCCTGTGAGTGGTTCAGTTTGTAGACACTGGAAATTGAGTTAGCATTTCAGTAGGCAGGGCAATCAGGGAGACAGACTCTTCCTACCTTACACAAAACATAGCCAACATTCTTCTTCTCCTCCTCCAGCTCTATAAGCCTTCACCCCAGAAGCCAATCAGAACCCAGCTCAACCCTGATACCTGGTTTCTGTTCGGTAGATAAGTTTTGCACACACTGCTTTGGTGGACAGCACCAAGAGAGCACAGCTAACCAGAGTAAATTATATCTTCCATGGACAAATCAGACTCATCTCCATGGCTTCAATCTCAGAAAGCCATGTTCAGACAGAAGAAAGCATGTCCCTCTGCCCACTTGCTCATGGCAGGAAGGCTCCCAGGAAAGCCCAGGCACAGTCAGGCCCAGGACAAAACAGCAGCCCTGCCAGAGTAGGGGAGCCGGGTTGGCAATTCCTCACGGCATGGGCAGAGTGAAGGCATTCAGAGGAAGCCAGATGCGTCCTTTGGGACTCATTAACTTCAAAGAAGACTGTTCACGTTGAGCCCCAGCCAGGCCCCCAGCCACCATGGCCACCAGGTCCCAGCAAAGACAGTGCCCAGGCCACTGTCCTCAATCTCAGCGACTTCCTAGCCCAGCCACCCCTTGTGCTTGCCAAGTCCTGAGCCAAGGAGGCCAGTTTTGGGGAAACGGCTCACCTCCAGAACCTCTGAGCTTTTCCCTATAACCACCACCTTCCTGGGGCTCAGCACCCAGCTCGTCCATGACTTGTGCAACCCAGCGACCTCCCTGCCAGCCGCTCCGTGCAGGCACCTGCGCCCCTGCCCCTCTCCTCCCACACCCCCAAACAAATCAGTCAATTCACACAAGAATGGCAGCTCCCTACCTGAGGGTGGCGCTCTCCCCCTGCCGGACCGTCACGTTGTCCATAGCTTTGGGGAAGGTGGCATCTCCGCTGCGCACGGGCACTCCTGTGGGTACAAGGAACAGCAGCCTGAGAGACACGACCACGAGGCACTTCCAGGGCAGGAACAGGTACCCACAGACCCCCATCCTCGACAGCCACAACTTCCCAGAACTCCGGCAGCCGCACGGCACACGCCCCCCGGGCGAGCACAGGAAGTGGGTGGGGTGAGAGAGCGAGCACAGGGACGGAGCAGTGAACTAGCCGCGACCAGAGGCGCGGGGAAGAGAAAAGCGCGCAGACTCCTCCAAATCTAATATTCCTCCCCCAAATCGAGCCTCAGAGCTCCAGCCTCGGAGAACCAGTTTCCACAGAGGACATCCGAAGAGGGCTTCCTCGGTGCTGCTTCCGCCGGGGAAGGTGGCCGAGAAAGGGGAAGCGCGAGGCAGGTGCAAAGGTATGGGCACGTCTCAGAAGCCCCTTCTTCCCTTGAACAGTTCAGACATGGCACTTTGGAGTGGAGTAAGCACTTTGGTACCGGGGGGGCCAGGGGGTCGGTTAGATCCGGCTACCCAGAGGTGGTCTGCAATTCCTCTGGTCGAACAAGGAGAAATCCAACACTTTCTCTGTAAGTTTCGGAGGAAGGATTGCCAGCAGAGAACAATCTGTAACAATAGCAGAGACGGAAAGTAGAGCACGCTGGAGGCGGCAGGGGGTGTGCGAGGAGGAGACGGCTGCTCCGGGCTTCGTGCGATCCGGACTCGGCGATCCTGCCGCAGCCGCCTCGATCAACTTCCTCGGAGCGGAAATGCGCGCCGCAGCCGCTGCGATCCGGGGTCTCGAGGGGAGCAGTCACCGCGGCGGCGGCCGAGGCAGGGGCGGCCCGGCGGGAGCGGACCGTGGCGGCCCCCGCTCGCTTGCTCGCTCGCTCGCTGGGGAAGGCGAGGCGCAGCCAGCACCGGAGCCGCGCGGACGCCACGCTCAGCGGCCGCCCCCGGCCTCCGCGCCGCCTTCCTCCCGGGAGCAGCCCCGCCGCGCGCGGGCCCCGACCGCCGGGGTTGTCATGGCAGCAGCTCCATCACTGACCGCCACTTTCTCCGGTGCCGGCGCCGAGCGAGCGGGCGGGCGGGCCGACTGCGCGCTCATCCCGGCGGGCGGGCGCGGGGCGCGGGGCGCGGGCGCCCACCTTAACCCCCGCCGCGCCGAGCCGCAAACGGCAGTGCAGGAGCCAAGGCGAGGAGTGGAACCTCTTCCCCCCTTGAAGAGCTGTCACTTCCAAGTTAAGAAGAAAGGCAAAGTTACCACGCAGTCTTCATAAGCCCGAGACATCTTAATAAGGGTCACAAACTAATTAACTAGGAAAGGAAAAAGCCTGCAGCATGCATACGTCACCTTAAAATGATCAGATTAATTCCATTCTCATTTAGAGTAATTTTAGAGTGTTGGGGGGATGTTTTAGAATAATCTCATTTTTATTCAATAGTCGACGCCCACCCGACAGCCCCCCCACAAAAGCTACTTTAAAGCACCAGAGACTCAACACCACCATTCTAAATAGAGATCTTCTATATATAAAACAAACGCAAAATCACAGAAGCCTCTTCGTGTGCGAAACTGGCAAAATCGCATCAAAATTTTGGTCAAGTTCCGACACTGACTTACATTCTTTATTCTTGTTTTGTCGACATTAAAAGACGCTAGCCCTGCAAAGTGCTCCCTCAGATGAAGGAGCGCAAGCCCCTTGCTTTATTTATGCAGCTGACTCCCAAGTTCCCAAGGCTTCACACTCTTGCAGAGCTGGTTTCCTCTTAAGAGGTATGTTTTTCAAATTCTTGAAACCCAGGAGAAAACTGGATTTGCCTCAGTTCCTGTCATTCTCCTCTCTGGCTGCTGTGGGTCCCTCTGTATCCACATTTTTATTTCTCCCTTCTTGGGCTGTGATAGAATGTAACGCATTCTCCTTCCTGGGCCTGGCCCCCAGGCAAGGGGGAAGCCCAGAGCAGCCCAACCCCCACCACACTGCTAATGCTAACATGCCCTCTTCTCAGCGACTTCCAGATCCCAGCTCCTGCGCTGACCCAAATTCTCCCTGGGGATGGAGAGGAGGCTACATTGGCCTTGTTTTTTCCCCCAGACTTTCAATCACACCCAGCTAGGAAGCATTTTTTTAACAACTGTTAAATAACAGAAAAGTGTTCTTCCCCAAAACCATCCAGCCAACACCAAAGAGACTGAGTCGTTATAACTATAGGGGTCCTGGTGTCACAAAAGTTCTTGCACCTTACAAGTAGTAATCATCACTGACATGTAGCTGAGACACACATTAGAGATGACACAAACATTTCACCCATCATATCCCCCTCACTCTAATTACTTTGGATCGGTAGGGACAGAGGTAGGGTTTACAGATGTAGAAGTCAAACACGGGGGTGACAGAGAAAGCCTGAGCAGGCTTGCCTTGCTCTTTTAACAGTTGACCAGAAAGGGGTCGACCATGAAAAGTTGAGCAACTTGACACCGAAGATCTCAATTAATCCATCATTAGGCCCATTTTGCCCTGGTCTCCTCTGGTGCCTTTTCCTCATATTAAATTCTCAGGGAAACCCATCTGCTACTTTTGGCCAGTGGGGACCTTTTGATATATAGTACCAAAATATCAATTGTCAACTTATGGCCACAAAAAAGAGACTTTTACTATAGGAAAAAATGACATCTATGGAGAGTAGGAGAGTTTTGTTTATATTTTTGGAAGAAAAGGAGGAGAATTAACCTATTTATCAGCAGTCCATTCTTGCAAGACCCTATTTTATCTCCATTTTACAACGGGAAATTGTAAAAATAGAAAATTGAATGATTTCACCAAGTTAAGATGTTATATGACAGCAGTCACCAGGTGTGAGATTACATCTGCTGAATTTGGGATCCTTCTTTCCCAAAAGCCAAGGAATTATCTCTAATCATCCACCCATCCATCTTAACCACCCTTCATGCTCCCCGACCGACCCCTCTTCATAAGCACATCCCCACCACCTCAAGTGGAAACAAAAGCCAGTTGTGGGGAAGGAAGAGGGACTCATCCCAGGCTTTGCAGTCATTTCCCGACAGGCTTGAGAATGTCAGGGATGATTCCTTTCAGAATAAATTTTAATGCTGGCTCTTGCATCTAATTCCCAGGTAGGTACAAATGAGCATTACTTTTTGCATCTAGGAATGTGGATAATGACAACAGCAGGCCTTCCCGAGGGGCCTACAGACACGATTAACTCTACAGTAAAATACTTAGAAATCCATTTAAGGTGGAAGATGCTTTATTAATACATTTTGCCTGCCACTGCTTCATTATGATGGCTGGGTAGAAGAACAATTCTTTTTATGGGCTCTTTAAGATGCTCTGTTTATACCAGTGTGCACACAGTTGATCTAAGACAGTCAACCCACCTTTGTCTCCGGCCGTGAGGGGACAGTGCTGAGCTGCAGCAGCCCAGCAGCGGCCGGCAGAAAACCCAGCAGAGTTCAGGCAACGCTCAGGGTGGACAAAGAAAAGCCACTCACCACCTCATGCCTGCTTTGTGGACCCGGGGACCCAAATTTCATTAAAAAATGGGAGTTGAGAAAGTGGAGAAAGGTCAGAGATGCCTGCACAATTAACAACATGGAATGCGTTTTCTTCAAACTCCTTATTGAAGTGGTTTAAATAGATGAAGATCAAAATCATATGTCAACTCCCTTCCCATCCCCTAATCCCTAAATATAACCAACACTTAGTGGCTTATCTTATATCCTGTCTCTTGCTTCATAAAAACTGCTGGATTTATTTAATTTTTCCCTGCATATCCAAGTTAATGAAAAAGGGATGACAGTCAGAGCAATTTCATTATTTGTGTTCTTTATAGAAACAACTTCCTTTCTGCCTCCTGGAAAGCAGGTTCCTAAGGAGCGCCCACCTCCACCTTCTTCCCCCCATCTTCCTCTCCTTCCTCCCTTCCCTCGTGCTTACACATATACCATACACATAAATCAACTTGTCACAGCTTGTCTCTATGCTGACAGCTGTAATTGCTTCAGGTTATAAAAATATCTATAGGACAATGCCTTTCAAGCTCACAGACACACACACACATACACACACACAGCCTGAGCAAAAGAAAACAATCACACTCCCTTTAATAATCCAATGACTGCAATGAGGGGGAATGAAGGAGCTTGCCGTGCAGACTTCGGAGCGCTGGCAGGCAGGTGAGGAGACAAGGGTAGACAGAGACTTCCGGCAGTGTAGCGTCTACACACTAAAGCAGGGTTGGAACAGGGAAGAATTCCCAGTAAAAGAGAAGTCAGCTGTTGTTTTGTTTTACTCTGTGTTACCTACAGCAAGCCAGGTTAGCTGAAGAGCCATGAATATTCCACACACACAGAGACCAAGAGAAAAGCACTAGCTTAAGAAATGCCAGTTCTGCTTCTCCTTCTCTAAAAAGGCTAAAGGCCCCCCTCTCCTGGTGGAGATTCCAAACAGGAGCACAGGCAAGAAGATGAGAAATGCAGGGCTGTGAGAGTGGCACAGCACCACATAGATATCGGAAAGTTTAATCGGAAAAGGCAGCGTCCATCTAGATAGAGATGCCTCTGGTGGAGTAGGGAAGATCTGGACTCCGGAAAAATACGTGCTATTTTCCCTCCTATATGAATATAGGATCAAAATAAAACCATTGTTCACCTGGGCTAGAGTCCAGCATGTTAGGATTTCAGCAGGAAGAGCAAAAGAGCAATTTGAAGAAGAGGAAGAAGCCTCCAGGGAGAAAAAAGAGGTCAAGAACAGAGAGAATCAAGGAGGATAGGGAGAAATGGCAAAGGTTAGGCTATCTATGGACTTTGAAAGCCATAAAACTTTATAAGAAATGCATAAAGCAGAGAGATGGTCAGTAGAACAGTTGGTAGGTAGACAGAAAAGTAAGAAGGAACAGAATGAATGATCAAAATCAAAGAACCAAAGAAGCCAAAGTCAGACACCCAAAGGGCAGCATCCCAAGAGCCAGGGGTCTATAGGGCAGAATCTTTCCTTATCTAGGTTTTGGGTCATAACAAGACCCTGGATCCACAGAATCACAGAAGGATATGGTCAGAGGGGACCTTGGGAGATATTTAGTATAACCCGCTCATTTCGTAAGTGGAGAACTGAGTCCTGAGAGAAAGGCATCATTATCATTGGGACATAAAGTTAATAACTGGTAAATAAGGACTAGAACTCAGGACTCCTGGCCCCTGTTCCAGTGTTCTTTCCACTCCACCTGTCAAGGAAGGACTGCTGAAGAGCTACATAATGAAGCAACTCCTTTACCTCTGGGCAAGAGACAGAACCACAGAAGAAGGGATACTATTACTGCCCCGTGTACCTCTGGGTATCCAGTTATTCATCTGAATTCAGTTTATTCTGTAAACATTGACAAGGAGATTTTGAATTCCTCCTCTGCACCAGGAACGGTGTTGGAAGTTAGAGATTCAAAGATGGAAGACATAGCCCCTGCCCTCAATTTGCTTATAGTCTAGGGCTGCTGAGTTTGTCAGAGGTTTTATTTGTATTTGCATGCATGAATGTTGAAGTTGTAATGAACTCAGCCCTGAGCTCCCTCTAAGCCCTTGAGGACATTCTCATCGCTGAGATGGGGTCCACCAACATCTTGGGGACAGTTTGTCCCGTTATACTTGTCCCGATTTCCAGGTACTGACTGTGGTTTTCTAAGCTCATTTAAAGTGGCATTAGGAGGGGAAGGTACTCTCAAGGATTTATAAACATAGGGAAGAAATTTATCTACTCAGCAAACAAGCATTTAGTGCACACTAAATGCCAGCTATGCAATAGGTGGGGGGTTTAAACTATGGATGAGAGAGACGAAAACAAAACCACCGTGGTTCTTACCCTCATTAAGCACACTGTCTAGCAGGGGAGATAGATATTAAAGAAAGAATTTTACAAAGCAATAGATACAGGTTTGAGACGCACCGTGAGGAGGAAATGGAAGAATACACGTGACAGAAGCTTCCCGTGGAATCCAGTCAAGATTAGGATATGTTTCCCTAAGGAAACGACTTTAAACTGGGACTTAATAGTGAGAAGGAGATGAAGGGGCAGGCAATATGGGCAGGAGTCAAGTTGTGGGCAGACAGGACAGACTTGACACAACCCAAGCCTGCAAGGACCATGGGCAGAAGCTGCCTTTTATATTCACAGACTGTGCTCCTTAAAATTAAGGATGGGTACCTCTGAAGTACTCTGTCCAATTGAAAACCTCTAAGTGCTTCAGGAGTCTGTGTTTATGCATTCATTGATTCATTCAGTACATATTTATCAATTGAGAAGGACCGCACGCTTTGGATCACACAGACCAGAAGTCATCTTCTCCATGACTAGCTGTGTGACCTTGGGAGAATGACCTTGTTTGTAAAATAGTGGTAATAATGGTACCTACCGCAAAGGGTTGGTGTGAGGGTGAAATGAGACAACTGATGTTTAGCACAGGGCCTGTTACACAGCGGGAGCTGAACACATGGCAACCACTGTGCTTCTGCAATGAGACTGGAAAGGACGGCCCTTCCAGGAGGGATGAGTTTCCCTCCTTCAGAGGAGGTATAGGCATGATATTTGTTCAGAGAAGCTGGGAGAGGCCGCTGAGCACAGGCCTATGAGCACTGTCAGTGTGCACATCCTGGGGGGTTTCATCCCAGAGGCAGAGCAAGAGCTTCACGCTGAGATGTGGTCAGACAGAGGAAGTAGCTTAGCCTTCAAATCAGGGCAGGAAAAGGAGGGACCCTCCTGCTCCCACTCCCGTGTCACAACCCAGTGCTCTCCAAAAGTACACAGGATGTAGGCCTGTGGGAAACAGCCTGCACTTGAGAAAGAGGATGTGGCCTTCTCTTTCTGAGGCAGCCTGAGAACTTCTATCTGTCATGCTCCCACATGTACCTGAAAGGCAGCGAAGTAACCTGAGAAAAAGACAAGACACTTCCATCCTCTCATACAGTAAGCAATACCTTCCGAGCTCCTCCCATGAAGCTCTCAGCCCTTCTTTGCTCCTGTGTGCCCGATGGCTGAATCCAAAGCCTCCTTGGGTCTGGATCTTAGACTGGTCGTTTGATGGTCACATCCTGTGCCTGCCTCATCTCTCCCAATGTCTACCTTGGAACATCCTGGGGCAGTGCCTCAGGATTAGCCTCGTAACCCCTGTGGAAGGGAGCAAGCGTTACTTGCAGACATTTGTCTATGTGCACAGACAGACACCAATTCTGATGTTTACGAAATATGGACCAACCCAAGTCAGGGAGCAGTTTCTCATACAGAAAGAGTCCTCTGAATGGCGATCTCACCAGCCCCAAACCTGAAGCTAAAACCCTAGATTTACTGTCAGAGGAATTGGCTTGCCTCTGCCCCTGCACACCTTTCTCTCTAACAATTGCCTTTTATCATGTCTCTCTTTAACCTTTCCTCCGCATTTTCTTTAGAGGTTTTACCTCTTGTTCCCCAGCCAAGAGCAGCAACAGAAGAGGTAAATTTTGATGAGACAAGAATTTGCTCAGTAACATATGGGTTCAATTGTACTTTTTACTGGAGGTGACATTTTGTAAATATCATTTTGTAAACCAGAAGTTCTGGGTTCTAGAGTCAACTCGGGCCATCATTATGTCACCTTAGATAAGTCACTTGCTATTTTGAATTTTTAGCTTCTTCATTTGTCAAAAGAACCAACATCTTCATGTTAGGTGGGTTGTTGAGAAGATCAAGCCCTAATGCATCCAAACGGGCTAATGCACTTTTGAAAGTTAGAAGAACTATTCCAGAGTAAGACAACAGCTTGGTAGAGGGGCTGGGGATCAAGAGTATTGCATTCAAGGCTCAAGTCTGGTGTATGAAGTTGCCCAGATCACTTCCACTTTTCTTCTAAATGAGAAATTTGGATTAAATGATTCCAGGATCCTTCCAACTCTAACAGCCTATGGTTATAAAACTTTTTCACACTCTTCTCAAAAGCAGTTTATCATTCATATTCACTTGTCAATTCCTCCTAGAGAGAAATAGTCCCCTTCATCATGTCCTTCCCTCTTCTCATTCATCAAGGTACCCACTTCAAAATTCAGAAAACTGTTGTACAAAGTAATTAGTGAGCTGCCCTGGATCTAAGGCAAGCCGATGGATGAGCCAGGATGATTAAAAGCCTTCCGATACAGGGTTTCTTTAAGGAAAAGAAAATCCCACAATGCAACCAGCAATGTTAATCTTCAATAAATATGCTGTTAATATTTAACTGGCATTTATTTAAACTTACAGTAACTGTCCTATTAAATCTAAATTAATTGCCCATTTGGGAATCTTCCCCTAAAGCCTAGCTGGGACATGGCTGTCTAGATCGTAGTCTATGCCAGGCATCCAGCCATAAAGAGAATATTTAAACCATCCTTTTAAGACTGGACTATTAGAATCTCATGATAGGAAGGGCCTTAGAGGTCAACTGGACGAGTAAGGTTTATACTCTGTGTCTTTTGACTTTCTGGGGACCTCTTTTTCCCCATCTCTTCAGTAAGAGCTTATTCTGTGTTCCCTATGTCTCTCTCCCTCCTCTTAGTTTTATTTTTAATATCTCTCTTTCTGTCTCTGTCTCTCTCTATTTCTCTCCTTTCTGTTAGTGTCTTTTTCTTTTGGACTTCATGTTTTAGACTCTTTCTGCTGTGTTTTTGTCTCAGTCTCCCCTGAGTTTCTTAGGATAAGCCATTTAGGGTATATAACAAATTCTATATACAAATACATTATACATTGTTTTGTGTGTTGCAAAGAACATTTTATAATAGCAGTTGTATATAAAAGACTAAGAGCTGTGAACTAATCCCTGAGTCACACCGCTTTAGGAGGGGCAGCGAGAGTGTAATTGGGTAGAACTGATCTTTGCTTTCCTTGAAATCAATCAATATTTTTTATTATAATTGTGGTCCTGGCCAAACTTCTGGGATGTTATTCTGCTATGATTATAACACATTTACAAAATTTCTACACACATGCACACACACACTCACTCACTGGTTTCAACAAATCAGTTTATGAGTGAGACATGTGGATTAAAGATAAACACCTAATCAGATGGGTTGTGTTCAAGCTGAGTTAACTTTCCTCGAGACGCGGGAACTGGTTGAGACTAAAATAATTCACCCTAAGGTTTCTAAAGGTTTAGGTTCCTGAGTTAGATTTATAAATCTTCACTGTTTGCCTTGCAGGCCCTGGTGATGGGGGAGGGGGATGGAGTCAGAGATGGATGTGGGTTGGGGGATGTGGAAGCATGGAGGAGAAGGTGGGCAGATGGGAAGGCATCCCACGTGTTTTTAAGAGTACTAAACATATTCTCAACTGTTTGCTTGTGGAATGCTTACATTTGTACTTCCTATGGAAGCCACACTTCTTTGTATTTCTAACTAAACTAATACACAAATCATCCCACTTCCTTTTTTCTCCTTTACTTCAATCACTGTCAAATCAGACTAAAGACACTACACAGTGCTTACAGCATCTTCTGTTAAAAATAATCCTCCGTATTCAAAACATCTTTATTTTATTGAGTCTTAGAAACTCAAGAAATAATTGAACACATTTCTGTATGCTTATGCATCATCCTGCTTTTACCATTCTGTCCATCTCTATGCATTACCACTAGGAGTGCAGGGGCTTTCACGGTGAACAGTGAAGGCTGCAGTTAGACTATCACAACCTTCCCAAAGGAAAGATTTCCCTAAACCTTTTGCACTCCTTCTTCCTCTAGTTTACCAAAAAGCCACAGGTGGTGCTGCAGGCAGTGAGAAAGTCAGAGTACCTTGTGAGTGGCCTGGGAGAGTGGACTTGAACAGAGCTCAGGGAGCTTTGAACCTGTGGGAGGGAGGACGGGGAAAATGTTGTGAGTGTGCATGTGAATAAGGGACAGCACATGAAAATAATTTACCGAGGCTTTCACAACAGTTTTGACAAGGTGTCAGGATCAAAGATGCCTTCAAATAAAAGAGTGGGTAATGAGGAGACTCTCTTTTTTTGTCAAAGGTAGAGAACTAGCTTAAAGCTAAGATAAAAATCAAGGGTAGATTGACATGTTTCTATATCGTGAAGTATTAATACTAAATTCCCAAAGCGAATATTGGTAGGACAAACCAAATGTAATGTTTTTATCAATGATCTGTTAAAGGGAATTCATAGAAAACTTTCCCAAGTTTGCAGAAGTCATTAAGTTCCCTTAAGTAATTAAATCTTTAGGTGACACAGATGAGCTGCAAATAATCCACAAAGTGATGTGAGTGTGCAGAGAAGTGGGCAAATGCAATGTAATACGTTTTAGAAAAAATCATCTGAAGTGTGCATCTAAGATGCTGGGCTCTGGTGCAGTGGAATAAGGGGCAGTGATGAGGAGTGGACTGAGCATGGATGTTGGGGGTAATGACTTTGGCTCCAAAAATTGTCAGCTTGATCTTGGATAATTTTCTTACCTCTCAGAGCCTCAATTTTCTCCTCTATTAAGTAGGAATATTGCCTACCTCAAGTATTTGCTGTGAGAGTTAAATGAGATAGTATATTTAAAGTACCCCGGGAAGTACCTGGCATGTGGTACAAACTCCAAAAATGGTAGCTAGTGATCACTTTTTTACAACCCAGGAAAACAACACTGGAATCAGTCATGGCCAGTGGTTCCCAGGTTATGGTCTTTATATTACATTTTGGAATATGATACTACAGATTATTGTCTGCAGGTATCAGGATTTTTGTCAAAAGAGAAAAGTTAGGTAAAACATTTTATGAAAGCTATTAGCAGGATATTGGGAAAGAAATGACACATTTACTCAAAATTTCTGAGGATAAATTCTTCAAATACTGCTTATAATAGTTATTATTGTAGCTCAGGAATAATACAGGAACTTCATGCACCCAGTTGCCGAAGTCAGAAATCAGGAGTCACTGTGAATTTCTTCTCCTCCCTCACCACTGCCCACCTCCCCACAATCCAATCAATCTCTCTCTCTCTGTCTCTCTCGTGAGTTCTTCATCCAAAATATCTGTCATGACAGTCACCTTTCTCAAACGAAACTGCCTTACCCTGGCCTAAGCCACCATCTCTCCTTGTTTTCTTCTTTGGAACGCTGAGATTCCCTCCCACATGGATCTGCTCCGTCTGCTCTTACCAGATCTGTTTCAAGATCCACACTGAAATAAAGTTTTCCTGAAAATCTGACCATGTCACGCTCCCTACTCTATCTCTAGTGACTCCACACAATTAGAATAAAGCCCCAATTCTTTTATGCAGTTTTTGAGCCCTCAGGTTGTTGCCTCTGTTAATTTTCAGCTTTTTCTCCTATCACTTCTTCCCTTATAGATCCATGTTGGTCTGTATTTTAATTTATTATTTTAATGCCTCAAAGTTTCCTTTTTTGCAACTCACGGACTTTGCATGTGCTGCATTCCTGCCTAGAATACTGTCCCCACATCTTTCTGGCTAAGTCTATTCATCCTTTTAAGTTCTAACTTCCTCATGGAGACTCTACCTTAACTATTCCATTCAACTGGGGTAAATGCCCACTGCGTCAGTATTTTTAACATTTGTAATATGTGTAATAGTTTAAATTCTGTCTTTTTCTCTGATATATTCCTGAAGCCTAACAGAATGCCTGGCACATAATAGGTTTTTGATAAATATTTGCTGAATTGAAGTGAATAATACAGCTGGGGAAAATTCGAAAATTAAAATGATTTTCTGGCAGGAACTTCCAAATGAAGAGACACTAAGAAGATGAAGACCTTTGGTATTCATGAAGTGTAAGGTGAGGGTGTACACACCTAATGACCAAACTCTAGCTAGAAATAAAAAAAGAACCCCCAGAAATTGAAAGATGGTGGATTAAGGATAAAAACAAGCATGGCTGTATAAAAGGTTATAGAGGCAAAAATAATATCTAAATAGGATAAGGGAAGATTTGGATAAATTAATGGGTGACAGACTCATACAGGTTTATTAGGTTAAGGGTGTCTGATATATATCTCTAACCTTTGAAGTATGATTCCCATGCAAAATTGCCACTGTCCAAAATAGGTAACTAGAACATCTGAATTGATGTGACCCGATGTGACCTTTCTAGTGTCATGTTCCCATCTATCCAGTAATTCTATTGTCTACATTGCTAGGGATAATGGAATTATGCTTATATTTCCCCCTGCATACCTTATAGCACAACCCATTCTGGAACTTTTGTACATGCTCAGTAAGAACATTTTTGGAATGCTGCAAGAAAATGTGAGTGTGGATTTGTGTGAAAAATGAACCCTGAGCAGGGAAAACACCCCTTTTAGGCAGAATTTGTTGGACTGCTTTATGTTCCCATCCTCCACTCCCTTGATTATTTCCTCCATATCTGAGTCCTGACTTCCATTCTTAGCAACAGCTTGGGACACCTACTGCTCTTTGCACTCATTATTTCCTTGGGCTTTGCCTTCCAATGTACTTCGGGCTCTTTCCTTAACTCCCTTAACTCCCTCCTTTAAAGACTCAACTTTTAATGACCAGAAGAGTTGGATTACAATATGTGCCTTTAAACTCTTGGTCCCATGCTCTTTCTTCTCCACTGCATTGCTTCCCTGTGTCAGGCTACTTTCCAGGGCATGATGGAGAGCAATCAGTTTTACATATAATTCTTCATTTTTCACTCTAGTGGAAAAGAGTTGTGACAGCCATGGTCCAAAACAATAGACAATGCACAGGCCTGTGTTCTCAGTTTATGCTCCATATGATTTGCTTCACCAGAAGGTGTCTAACTATAACTTCATTTGGGAAGCTATATTAGTCACTTTCATTTGAGAAGACACAGCTGAATAACATGCACAGGTCCCCAGAGATCCAAAGGAGCTTAAGACCGGAAGGGCTCTAGAAAATTTTCTCCCAAATCAAGGTTCAAGTAAGTTGGTTGAAAAGATTGTTTCTGATCGCCCAGTGGGGATGAGAGCACCCTTCTCACATTTATTCAACACATATGTACTAGGGTAGGTGATGTGATACAATAGGGACTGTCATACCCTTAGTCCAGTCACCAAGGCTACAGTCTGCTGAAGAGACAAACATTAGAAATAATTGTGCAGATAATCAATGAATCACAAGCGGAATATATATTACAAAGGGAAAGTGTGAGATTACAAGAGAACAGAAAAGGGAAGGGACAGTGTCTTATTAATAATCACTCTATCTCAGCACAGAATGAGATAAAATATATTCAAGAGTAGATCAATGTAAGAAGGCTGATCGAATGAATAAACGTGTAAAAACATCTAGAATCTAACATCTCAGTCTTTTTCCATGAGGCCGGCTGATTGTACTTGCCTACACACAGACATCTCTACCAGATTCTTCTCTTTCTTCCAAGAGGCAGTAGGAGAGTTCTAGGGAACTGGGGTATCTTTCCCATGTTCTTGCTATCTATCAAACCAAAATAGGAGAAGTTTATAAACAGGTTATATACATATTTTTGGTGCACTCATTTTGTTTTTGGGAAAGCTAGCTCATCACACTCTCATAAAAACCCACTTTAATCCCAACATCCACTTATGAACTCCTAGCACACTCCATCCAAGAATAACATTAATAATAATCAGACTATTAGCCAGGGTGCTTGGTTTGAACCTGAAAAATTTGAGAAACGATCTTATAAATGATTTTCCAGGGATATCGTCTTTAAACATTAACAGGCACAACCAACTCTGAATTCTGGGAATTGAGCATAATTACATGGAAATTGACAGGACACAAATGCCAAGAATCCTGTTAACCTTTACTATCTTGAAAAAAATTCTCCTTGTAATTATCTCTTTCCTTTGTCTTAAATGTTACTGATGAATATTTAGAGGCATAAGCAAACACACAAGTGGATGGATTATATAATCTTGATCTTTGTTTGGAATCCTAGAGTTTTCCAGGCATTCCATAAAATAACAAGGTACTAAGTAGAACACTGGGAATTTGACTATTTTCAGAAGTTGTTTCCATCTTCGTATTTGCTCTGCTCTAGTTCTCTGCTTATAATTCTCCACGCTGAGTGGAAGTTCCTTTGCATTAGTAGATATAGTGAAAATTCAGGTCTGAGGCACTGAGCGTCTAATGCAATTCCTGACCTGTTCTATGTCTTTGGAAAAGTCACTGCACCTTTTTAGTGCTTCAGATTTCCTTCCTGTGAAGTGAATATGATGACATTTAACTCTAGCAGCAACAATATTTGCATAGTGCTTTAAACTTTACCACAGACAATTATATCCCTTATCTCATTTGTGTAGGGAGGTCTCCTGCATTCCATCCTCCTTTCTGGACTCCACAGCCACCACTAAGGTTCTCCTTGTTTCTTTTCTCTACTATTGTAATTAAATCTTAACTCACCTCTCTGTCTCCATCCTGCCTCTACCTAAACTGGTACCTCCTTACAGGGGGCTGAGTAGACTTCTTGGGGGGTGGTGAAAAGTTGGGGGGGACTGGGTTGTCACTATAATTGTGGAGATACTCCTGCCACTTAGTGCTTGGGGCCAGGGAGGGTGGACACTCAGCAATGTGTGGGATATTCAGTCATGGGTTTCCAATGCCTGCTCGACATTTAGGTGAGTGAAACCTATTATTTTTTTTAAATCTAAGCCTAAAATGTACTCTGTTTGATATATAAACACAGAATACTTCTGCAAGGTTTTAATGTTCACTTCCAGCAATGCAACCACCTGTAAGCTAAGGGAAGATTGTGCTTTGATTTGCACAGATCTTCACAAAGAATTGTTCACTAGTTTGGAAAATCACCAGTGGTAACACTTCTCATCGTATTTAAGTCATAATTCTACACCCCTCTCTCAATCTGTAGTGTAGCCATCACATTCATGGAGATTTTACATATAAATATTCATTTTATCCTATGGTATAGTTGTGCCTGAAGAATTATTTTATACTTTGATTATCAGTCATTTTCTATTTCTCTTATAGATCTAGTTAGGACATTATAGAGGTCGTTTTTTAAATTAGATGTACAGGTAGCTTATTTTATCTATGAACTTAATTTTGCATAGTAATGAGTATTGCAATATTTTTTTATTTGCCGAGGAAGATTCTCCCTGAGCTAACATCTGCTGCCAGTCTTCCTCTTTTTGTATGTGAGCTGCTGCCACAGCACAGCCATTGACAGATGAGTGGTGTAGGTCCAAGCCCAGGAACCAAACCTGAAACGAGCTGAACTTAACCACTAGGCCACTGGGGCTGGCCTCAAAATATTTTCTTTAAAGAGGTTTGGATCAGAAAAAGTGGATAGCTCCTGTTATGAACAACTCCATACACAGAAGCCAGCTTTATCTTTCTAAAGCATAGGTCAGTAATGTTCTTTACTTGTTCAGGAAATTTCAGTGGCTCTCCCACCTGTGGTATATAGTTCAAATTCCCAATCAAGGAATCAAGGCCCTTAGAAATACCCTAAGCTAACTCTCTAGCCTTAGTTTCTGTTGTGGACCCACCCCTACCCTCATCCACCATCCTTTGACTCTTCAGCATCTCTGTATGTCCCAAACTATGTATTTGCTGCGACTTTTGCTCTGTCAGAATTCTCTTCCCTTCCATCCACAGCTTTCTAAATCCCATTCAGATTTCAAAGACCAGTTAGAATTCCATTTCCTTTATGAAATGTTACTTTTACTGATGCTCCCCTGCCCCTCTCCCACACTGGTTAAAATCAAACCCTTTTGAGGATATATATATATACAAATATTAAACACATATACTTTTTGTTTATACTTGACTGTGTGTATTTACCTGATCTCACCTACTAGGCTGTAAGCTCTCTGAAGGCAGGAGATATTTCTTGTTTATTTTTGTACTTTCCCAAGGCTGAGCAAAGTGCGTGGCCCAGTGTGGGTTCAATAAACTTTCATTGAATTGAACCGGCCTCCTCTCGGTAATGGAGAGAGACAGCCTAGGTACTGTTATCTGTATATCACGCATAAGGAAATTGAGCTCTAAATGAGTTCTGAAAGGTTATTTTACATAGAGCATCAGATGAGGCATGCTGCAGAGGGGGAGCATGTCATCACCTCTAGCTCGTGCAAGGCTCACAGCTGCACCTAGAAGAACATCCAGAGAGGTTGGCCTACATTTTTGCCGAAAGAAAACAAAAGTTTTAATTTCTAGGTCAGCTTTGCAATAGAAGGGTTTGGGTTTATATCCTTCTAGATGCCACTGATGATGGCAAAGCCCCTATCTCTCAACACCTCATCACCAAACAGAGCTGCAGCTTTCCTCTTTTTTAAGACTGTTCCC
Source organism: Tapirus indicus (assembly GCA_031878705.1). Taxonomy (NCBI): domain Eukaryota; kingdom Metazoa; phylum Chordata; class Mammalia; order Perissodactyla; family Tapiridae; genus Tapirus; species Tapirus indicus. Next base: position 80,791,156 of record CM062924.1, on the reverse strand, counting down.
AACAGAATCTGGCCAGAAATAAGACATGGGCTTCCCAGAAACTTCCTCAGGCTCGCCTGCTGGTGGAAGGGTCAGGTTCCAGCTGCGCTCCTGGCACCGCTCCAGCCTTGACTAAGCTCATCCATCACGGCTGAAGCCTGCCCTTCTCGCACACTGCTGGAGTTGGAAATGGAAGTGGCCTTTTAACAGAACATTGTCTTAGGATTGTGTGAAGCAAGGCTGACAGAGAAAGGAAGATTCATTCCTGACACCAATCATACTAATATCTGTCACCAAAATGACATTTTCCCTTTAATGATGAAAAATGCATCAGGAAAGAGGGAGGAGAATGAACAACTTTCATGTGCTGCTCTGGTCTGATAGGGAGGAAACTTCTGCTGCTGCTGGTTTGCAGTTTAAGGAGATGAGAGGAAGGATGCCCAGTTGGTTACTGAATGAACACAACTGGTACTTCGCTTGGAAGAGGAGGGTGCAAGCAGATGGAAGCCTGTGGGTTAGGCAGTGTCACAGAACATCTGACTAATTTCTCATTAGGCCTTCTGCCTAGTTTTTCAATAGAAATGCCCCCATTTCTTTCAGGCCCAAGCCAGGATTCAGCACTGGTTTACAGGGCTGCCATACACATATTTTACTGCCATATCCAGTTTTGCAGAGCTAGTAAACCTCCCGGGAATGCAAAGCTGCTTGGGGTCCCTAAGCCCTCATTCACATACTCTCTGTTGCCTGGAAGGGCTACAGCAGAGGAATCTAGTCTGCAATGCAGGCGCCATATGCATATCCAGGAGGGTCTGTTGTTGAGGATGATCCATGGGTAGGAGAAGGCACTGCAAAGCCAAAGCTTTACAGCCTGAACACACAGAGAGGTGGGGACTGTAGAGAAACTGATTAGGCAAGCATATTGCTGGCAGTTAGAGAGAAGCTGTGCAATTGTCTCAGGTGTTCACAGAGTGAATATTTCCCAATAGGTCCCCAATCTCTATCTACAAGTTCATTGTTTACAAAGGCTCTAGGTGCTGACGTCTACATAAAATATCTTTTTTTCTCCTTTCTTTTCTTTTCCACTGGCAGAGACTGCCTCCCACAATAAAGGCTACAAATGCCAGATATTCACTTTCCTGTCTGTTTTGCAGCTATGGATGGCCATATTACCCAGCGATGGGCTGGATTTCCCTCCCTACTCAAAAAGAAGCAGGTGCACTGCTCCAGGTGCCCATTGTTCCTATCTTTGATCACAGTCAGGTGATGGTGTGACGGCTGAAGAAACACGGCCCCTTTCCACTCGTGGAATGAAGACCCCACATCTCAAGCACGATGGAGACTAACCATGACATCCTGGGTCCAGGGATGTCATCCAGAGGCTATTACTGAGCTTTTGGACACCCTACCTCCATGCCTCTTTGGTGTCCTCTGTGAGTAAGAATTCAGTTACTTGCAGCCCAAAGCATCTGAAGTATTGCCTTCCCATTTCCTCAGGAAAAGTGTGTTAATTTTACAAGGATGGTACTCTTTGAGTACACAATAAGGATGGTACTCTAGATTCCTTTACTCAGCCCTGAACCGGTCTTGCTCTGTGTGCACATGTCTTCTGCTTTCTGTTGCCAGTTTTCTCTTATTCTCTCACTCATAAATACTGGCATACACAAGCTGGTTAATGTAGCAAGAATCATACTACACTAGGGTACTTCTCAAATTTTTATGCTTTCGCAATTCTTTAAGATGTTAATTAACATAACACCCACTCACTAGCTAACCTGCCAGCAAAGTAACTCAGCGTCATTATCTTCTTTATGGGGAAGGAAACTGAGTCATTTATGTCCTTAAATTTGCACAAGTGGGCTTCTCGCTCCCCCTCTCCTCCTCCAACATTCACACTTTCAAATATATTTTAGACCAGCACTGATGTGATTTTAAAGGGCCTTCACCTGAAAAACTGAGCGGCTCAGAGTAATTGATAGACAAGTGCATATTTTTAAAACCCCTAAACCTAATAAAATCCCTACCAATAACCAAGACTATGCAGTCCACATCCTCAATTTTGGACAAATATGCTGTTCTTCTCTGACATTCTTGGCCTTTTCTGCCTTCCTGTATCCTTTAAGCCAAGGAAGAATCCTCCAACAGAACTTGAAGTTTCAAAGTGACTTCTAAACTCCAAAAGTGACACTCGGAGCTCTGCCTTAGGGGAAAGAAAGGCTATGCCAAGACTGTTCCCAGGGAAGGAGCAGAAGGGTGCAAGAGAAAAGCTTCCTGTCTGGAAACAGAAGTGCTGACCTGATGGACTCGGGCAAGCTGGGGCCCCTGCTGTGGGCTGCCTTCTCTGAGAAGCTCTAGCCTTCTGTGGCCTCCCATCAGGAGAAAGATCCTCTTGCTCCTTGAGGGTGTGTGCTGGCCTGAGCCCACTGACAGTCCAGGGCAAGGACCACACACTCTCTATCAGTCCTGTCCACATGTGACTGCTCATTGAGAGGAGGACAGATGAACTTGGACACTATAGCACCCTTAAGTTCCCTTCACCACTTAAGTGCAGTCACCCAGAGGGCAAGACGTGGTAACCCTTCAAGACATCTATGCATCCAAATGCCCAGTTGAGGCACTTGAGGAATTCCGTATCCAGTAGAAAATGCACAGAGAACAATAGGTGAAAAAGCACTATATACCTGACTTAAGTTAGAAGTTCGCCACAATTTCCTGACAATAAAGAAAATTGCACACTGCTTGAGAGAAGCTATGCAAAATGTGCACATAATTTTAAATCACATCCATTACTTTGTTTATGGATTGTTGATGAATTTCTTAAATGGCAAAGATTGTCTCTCTCTGCACAATTATAATAACAATAATAGAGATCAAAATGTTGGATCTGCAAAGTAAATTATCTTTTGTCATGTAATTTGATTCTCTCCCAACTACTTTGTCCAGAAGAAACATTTCCCTCATTTGACAGATGAGTAAACCAAGAATCATATTTGTAAAGGAAGCTGACACAGTTCCCACAGTAGAATGTGGAAGATCTAGGTCTCAAATCCGATCTTCTAACTCTAAATTCAAGACTCATTTTACTTGACTGCACTTTAATAAATACAGGAATCTAGGCTCCCTCCTTGTGGAATACTCCCCATACTCACGGAGAGGCTGAGGAGCATTCACACAGGATAATGGGAATAATTTATAAAGAACAAGAGGAAGATGACAATTCAGGAACAGATGGAACGAGAACTAGAAGCATCAACAAGAAGTAGACCCAGTGACAGAATGTGACACAGAAAAAGAAAAGGAAGACAATCCGAAATGTCTGAGCAATGTAACAGGTCTGCCATCCATCTCCCAGTGCGTCACTTCTGAGTTTCTGGAAAAGCAGCATCTGTTGTCCACAGAACAATAAGCAGGATTTACAGACACCACAGGCTTGGGGAGCACGAATACAGTTTCCAGCAGGAAGGGCACCGGAGGGTGGTTTCACAGGCGGCCATTGGCAGACGCCTCCTGTGCAGCCCATTAGGAGGACCACAAGCCTGTTATCTGGAGCGGTGTTTCTTCGGGAAGGAATGGTCAGCCTCCTTGATCTCGTGACAGCATGTGGCCCCAGGAAATACTCTCTTCCTTCTTGAAAAGGCCTGTTTCTTTGGAATTCAAGACACCATACCCTTCAGATTCACCTTGCTCCCTTCCCAGGAGTAAGATGTTACCATCACATGGCATGCCCCTATCCTCCACCCTGTCTCTGTCAGTGAAACACCCACTCCTCGAGACACACTTTGAATGACCCCCTCTTCCATGGAGTCCCCTCTGGTCATCCCAGTGAGGAATCATCTCCCTCTTCTGAATTCTTGTAGCATTTTGCATGTACTATAGCATGTACAACATACTGCCTGCATTATAGTTGGGTATAAACACAAGGCATCTTCCCTACAAGAAAATAAACTCATTGTTAGAAGGGTTTTTGTCTTTTTATTAGATCAACTTACTTTAGAGCTGAAAATACCTGTAGAAGTCATCTAGGTCAATGTCTTCATTTTATAGATGAGTAAATGAAAGCCTAGAAAGCTTACATAGTGTAGACAAGTTCACATGACTAGGCCAGAGTAGAGCTGGAATTCATTTTCACCCTTAGCTTAGTGAAGTACTTGCCTAGAATGAGGCCAGGATGAAAGGTTGAGTGAATGAATGGTTCTGGCAAATCCCTGAGAACTGCCATCCCATGGCTAAAAGTCATCCACACAGAGACACATAAATTGATATGGAATCCTCAAGTCAACTTCATTTTAGAGATAACCATTTCAGTTAGTGCATGTCTATTCCCATCCAAAGGGGTTTTCATGAGGGGCTCATTTGAGCTTCTTAATAAGCAATTGGGTGGTGATGTTGCTTTTAATCAGCTGACCAGGAATGAAAGTTCTTCAGTTTATTATGCTTTAATATGTTAATAAAATGAACAGAAAATCAATGTAGCACTAATAAAAGATGATTGAAAATTGCTAATATAAACCCAATAGTGCAACCTTGCTTTACAAAAATGAAAATGCTTAAGGATTTCTTGTATCCTCCACTGTAAACACTGCACAGGGCTCAGCTCGCACCACCACTTCTCTCCTACACACAGCAGGCTGCTGCTGCTGGGTATTACAGGCAGGCCACCTTATGATTAGCGCAGCAATGCCAATTAATTGCAGTAATGAGTGGGCTTCACATTGAAGGAAACTCACAGCCTGATCCCTAGCAGCATTTATAGACTCAGCATGTGTTTAGGAAGCTCTGTTTCCAGGGGCGATAGTGTGTGTCTCCACAAAGAGGTGAAGGCTCCGAGGCCAGGGGTGTGGTGTATGTGTGTGTGTGTGTGTGCGTGTATGCACATGTGCACACATGTGCACTATCTCAGAGTAACCAGGCATCTTCCTTTAGAAAGGGGACCTGGGTCAGGGAGGAGGGTCTGGTGAAGAGAGGTGAGTGCTGCTGTGGAGAGATGAGCTTTGCACGTCTGGGAAGGAGGAGTCTGTGTGAGCAAGAGAAATGAGACTTGCGGACAAGGGATTCGGGGAAGATACCAAATGCATGCTTAAGTAGGATGTTTCTGAAGGTGGAGGCGGAGGGTTCCTGCAGGGACATCCATCCTTGGTTTTGGAAACGATTTAACATGCAAAAGCAGTGTATTATAGTGTGCTTCTGCCCCGTTGTTTCTCTTCCTGTCCTTCCCCCATCTTCTTCATTAAAGCCTTATACGTGTGCCTGTCTCCCTGCCTTGCTCCATTTTTCTTTCCCTGTCCTTTCTATCTACTTGTAGGTGATAGGCAGTGGGGAAGAGGTAGCTGCTTTACCGGAAGAACCAGTTCTGGTGATTCTGTTGTTTAGAACCGTGGAGAAGTCCTTGAAACAAACCCCAAAAGGAACACTGTTTCCCCTTGAGGACTTTCTAATGTAGTAAAAAAAAAAAAGAGCCCACATACCGGGCCGTCAAAGTCACATGCAATGTGACAAAGTGGGTAATTATGTTTCACTTAGTGTACATCAAAGGAACAAATGGCTGGAGAGCGTGTCCGTGTGCGCCCATGTGTGCGGGAAGGGGGCCGTGTGTGAAGCCGGCCCTGGGTGCAGGCGGGGTGCGGCCTTCGGGGCCCAGGCATACTCTCTGGTCCCCTGCCCTTAAAAGGGATGAGGCCATGAGACTCATCTAAATCTGGGAGCAGAAGTGGAACATGTCTGGCCTTTCTCTCATGTTCCTTTGTTTGGTTTTCATGGAAACCTGTGTTTATGAGGAAACTCTAAGCATGCTTTCTCAGACAGATGTTTCTGATCTCTGTCCCTCATGTTAAGAATGTTCCTTTTGGGAGATGAACCACCACTTTTTTCTCTTCCACGAAAGCAGAAGACGGAAATAAATTATCAACACTTCCCAAATCCAGCTGTCCCTCGGGAACAGGTGATTCCAAACAGCCTTTGGCAGAGACCCAGTCACCACTTGGAGTTGCTGCTGCAACTTGATGGAAGAAGAGGCAGAACCAAAGATCATCCTTGTCACAGATGAAAAAAGAGGATTAAAGCTGGATTCTTCCTCACCAAATCACAGCCCAGGCTTCTCCTTCACCCCTGGACCACCCCCATCCCATCTTCCCTTCCATCTGCTTCCCCCATAGGCTGAAACTTTGTCACTTTAACATTTAATTATATGAAATCCTGCTCCTTTTACCCCCGTGGATGAGCAATTGTTCTGCTATTTCAATAAAACGCCACAGGAGGTATGAAAAGAGGAGGCAGGATTTGGAGCAGGACTGTTCCTGAATGCCTGCGGTTAGCAGCATCAGAGATGGCTGCACGGATTTTACATCTATGACAGGGAAGTGGAAGGGGCAGGGAAGGGAGGGCAGGGGAGAGAGAGAGAGAGAGCAGGCACCACGAGGGAACCATGTCAAGATGCTACAAGGTGACCTTCAGCGTGAAGGGACTGAACCTGGGGCTGAACCTAAAGGAGGGCAGCCCCCACCTGCGCCAGGCTCACTGCTTAAGGCAGGAGAGCTGGGCCGGCAGATGGGTCAAAAGTGAGCCATAAGCTGTAGGGGAAAGAACAACATATTTCTCTGCGGTATAAGATACCCTTTCCAAACAGGCTGGACAATATCTATGCTCTCATTCATTCTTTAATCTGATAGTTTACTAGGAAGCAGTGTAGAGAAATGATTAAATGGATAGGCACTGAAGCCAGGCCAGGGTCCATCCATTCTTTCACTTGCTAAAGGTATAAATGTGGCCCATTACTCTCTTCCTGCCTTGGTTTTCTCCTCTGTAAAATGGGGCTAACAATAATAGTACCTCCATACAAAGTGCCTAGAACAGTGCTATTATAATGGCCTAATAAGTTCCTACAGTGTAGCAAATGCTGTAGTAGATACAAGTGCTACAGTGGTGTATAAGAGCCTGTGCTAACATTCCAGTGACTCACAGCTTAATGGAGAAGACAGATACGCATACAAATTACCAACAGGGTGATGAGAGCTAAGATAGGGATGTTGAGGGAGTCTGAAATTTTGGAGCTGAAGATCAAAGGAACTGGGGAGCACTTAGCAGAAGAGAGGGGTTTTGTAGCATAAGTAAGAAATTACCAAGTGAGGAAGAGGAATCAGATTATTTCTAGCAAAGAACAGAAAGAAATTAAGGTTTAAAAGATCATGGCTTATTTAAGAAACAGTGAGAAGTTGTCTGTGCCTGAGAAATGGTGAGAGGTGAAGCTGGAAAGAAGGACCCCACGTGGCTTGCTAGAGAGTCTAGGTTCCATTTTGTTGGCAATGGGAAATCACTGGAGCTTTTAATCAAGAGTAGACACATGATTCCAGTTTGGACCATTCTACCCACTATTATCCTTATTTTAATTGTTCTGCCATCATTACAAATTCTTTATATGATAGACTAAATTAATAATCCCTCTCTGACTGTAAAAACGACAGTAGAGCCACACAGATGTCTTGAGCAGCAATGGATGATTGACTGTTAGGATGGGAGACCAGAAGTCGGGGACACCCTTAAGACACCCTTGTGATAAACAAAGTGAGAGGCAATGGAGAGCTCTATCTTTAAGAGCAGTATGGAATATTAGAGTTTCTTTCTAGTGACTTCTTCTCTACCAGAGAAAAGTCCACATAGTAGAAGATATCTGAAACTACTACTATTAGTCATCTACCTAATGTGTGTTCTCCCCTTCTTCCTTTCTCAACTATCTCTGAGTTGGTTTAGGGCACCAGTGAACCTAACTAAAGACTACCTTTCCCGGCTCCCCTTGCACCAAAGGGGCAGCCACATGATGAGGATCTGGCTGGTTGTCTGAAAGTGGAAACCTCCCAGAGATTTCTAGGACAGTTTTGTTTACTGATGCTGGCACTACTTCTTCCCCCTTCTAACTTCTGTTTCTTCTTCCTGCCTAGAAATCAAAGTGAGGGTGGAGATGAAGCAACCATCTTTCAACCGTGAGGACAATAATTTGACACTAAAGTTTGCAGAGAGGAAAGATAAGAAGATTCTGGGATGCTGTGACATCATGGAACTGCTCCTCACAGAGCCTGCCTATCTCTGGACTTTATGCTCTACAGTTAAGTTTATGAACTTGGGTTCTTATTACCTGCAGTGGAATGCACCCTCTGATGTCAGGGGACCGTGTAGGTAAATGCCTCATTTAATGTACACTACTGTTGAGGCACAGCTGCTTGACACATCAGAAACAAAATCAGTTTCTCTTTGGCACTTGGAGAAAGGGGTCCGTGTCTCACCACATGTCATTCCGCATATTTTCCGCATGTCAGTAACCCATAACCTTAATTCTTCTCTGCTGTCAGGTGTTAATCATAGATCTCCCATTCACCTACGAAGGAAAATTTCCCTAAACCCCAAAGGCTCAGCCTCCGTGTGACTAACCCCAGAGAGAAGGGTAGAAGTGTCAGTGTTAAAAGAAAAATGTTGGCTATTAAATGTTTGCCAAATCATTGGGGGCCAAGGACGTGTCTTTCACATAAAGAAGAAAGATGACTCCTTATATAACATTAATAGCTTGGTTTCGGGGTGGTCAAAGGGGATGCAGCCTCCTTGGGCCTGAATGGAAGATTACTGAGGAGATAAAAGAGGACCTAGAAGAAGATAGCTGTGGCCTCAAGCTAAAGTCTTAAAGTAAAGATGGGGAACAATACGATAGACTGGAGACTAAACTGAGATGAATAAATAGTAGGCAGGGGGTAGAAATAAGGACCCAGATACAAAATGGTAGAAAAATCAGGGGCTTTGGAGTCATATTGATGTAGATTTTACTAAGTAGTTGACCTCGGGCAAGTGACCTAACCGCTCCAAGCCTTAGGTTCCCAAGTTGTAAAATGGAAAAATTGTGCCCCCTAAGAGGTTTATCATGAGGATCAAAGTGAGGATAATGTACATGACAGAGCCTAACACACAGGAGGCACTCCATAAATGAGTGCTCTTAGCATCATCGAGGGGGCCAGATGGAAACTGCAGAATGGGGAGCAGTCTCCAGGGAACCCAGCCCAGGGGCTGGTGTGAGCCCCTTCCTCCTTGCTGGGAAAGAATAAGGATAGCTCTTAGCAAAGGTTGGCTCTGCCACGGTCACGGTCAGAGCTTTGTAGGAAAGATCCCTCAGCATCTCTGACCTCTTTTTGCCCCTTTTACCTTTGGGGTGAGGGATCTCATCTGAATCCCCAGCATGGCCCTGCACCTGGGAGAGAGAAGAGGACACACCACAACAATCCTCTAGAGAAGTCCTTCCCCACCGAGTTGGTAAGACAGGGGGTACCACATGAACACAGTTCACTCTATAAACCCAAGGGCCATGCCTAGGACCCAGGCAGAAAGGATTTTTTTCTGAAGTAGAGTCCAAATATGAGCAAAAATAACTCAACCCAGGACTGGAGAGTGGTCTGCTCCGCCAGCTAAAAGCTAGAGAGCAGGCCAGTGGCAGCTGAAAGCCTCCCTTAGTACAGCCCTACCCGAGGGCAGAGATGCCCCTACCGCTGCGCACCTGGGCAGGAGGCCTCATTACAGAAGTGAAGTACCAGGAATCAGAGATGGCCCAGGAGATCCACCAGCCCTTCCAGCCATGTGGAAATTCCCTCTCCATGGCCAGCCAGGAGTGTGGGGCCGTGGTTTTATGCAAGGTGACCTGGTGGTTTTCATGGTGGGGACCATTAACACAGATAGGTGGCAGGGTTTGCGGGAAAGGAAGCATTTAACTAGGGCAGAGTGAGCCAAACAGGCTGAAATCACATCTGTGCCCTGCGTGTCCTGAGTCCTGCTTGTGCTCAGCTTGCTTCATGCAACAGTCAGGTTGAAGCCGTTCTGGCCAACAGAGCCAGCATGGAAGAGAAGCAACTCCCGGAAAAACCAGAGAGAGTGGAGGAAAGGCCAAGAGCCAGGTGCTCAGTCTCTCAAGGGAGTAACACACTTGGCTCCCTCCCCGGGAGGAAAGAATGAATCCAAGAGTCTTGGATGTTGTGCCTCCTGTTTTCATCAACTCCATCTCTCCAATCTTCAACGGCCTCTGTGTGCAGACTTCCCAAATAGAAAGTTTGCTCACTCTTGTGCTGGAAATAAGAGGTCCTGGATGCACAGAGAGCACCACCTCCTCAGGGAACTTCTCCTATAAAATGTATCTAGTTTATCCATAATTTAACTGCAGCCTCAATACAAAGAGCTCTTCTGTTATGATGGTGGCTGATAATGCAATGAGATACCATCCCCTCTGTGAGCTAACGACGTTTGTAGGGAGACCACAGGTGGGTATGAAAATGGAATCAGGGGGAGGGGGCTGACTCTGGCTCCAATCCTAGCTCTTTGCTGTTTCTGTTGCTTGGCTCCTGAGGAAGAGCTTGGGATGTTATGTATTAGTCTGTGCATCAGGATTTTTCATCTAATTTCATAATGAGGATGTTGCTCCATCAGATACAGACGACATGTCAGCAGAAATGAAGAAGGCCATTTTTATGTGTCAGCCGGCTCTCTGCGGGGGGACCCCACCTGCCTGGAATAGTGTAAAACAGTGCTGGTTTGAAGGAGTGATTCTGCCACGCTAGACTGATCGTCACAGATATGCCAACTCTCACCTCTCTTTTCCCTATGAGCGAATCCTGTCAAGCTGTAAGCTCCCTGAGGGCAGGGGCCCTTTCTACCTGTTCATTGTTGTACACCCCCTGCCATGAACATGGTGAGTGCCCAGGATGGGTGAGTGAATCCTGTCCACCCTGCTTCCCAGGCTATGTGTGAGGGGTGCCCAGTCTTTGCAGACCTGCCTACTCCTCAAAGCTGAGACTCCGTCAACCCTGGTCCACTTCTGAGAACTCGTCCTTCCATTAGGGTGAGGAATCACACGGCTCTGACCCAACTTTGCCTCAGCATCAAGTCAACTCAGCCATTACCTGGCTGTAAATCTGGGCTCATATAGTGAACATTTTAGCTTCCTCTTCTGGATAACAGAGATATTAGCAGTACCTGCCTCGTGGTTTGCTGTGAAGGTTAAATAGAATGATGCCTGTAAAGGGCTAAGAACAGGACCTGGCACACAGGAAGCACTTGTTATAACATTCTGGAAAAGGACCTTCATCTTCTTTCCCTGTATTTGAGTGCTTCGTCCTAGGAACCTACTGGGGGTAGAGTTCCTCCAGGATTTGTCAATCCACCTCTCAAGGGCATGACCCTGTGACCAACTCAGGATTGTCACCTTCTTCCTTCCTGCCCCTCTTGCCAAGATTTCCCACACTGTGCTCTCTTTTTGGAGCCTGCTGCATATTTCATCTGGACCCCAAAGTTTGCCTTTGGTAGACCCAAAGATCTTTCATTTATGGAAGGTAATACTTTCACAGATGATATTTTCTGTAGATAGCCAAAGCCAGCTGGGCACCACTGTGTAGGAGTCCTGCTTCCAGGGTCACAAATTTCAGCTCTGCCAATTTCTAGCTATGAGATCCTGGGCGTGTTAATAACTTCTAACAGCTCCGTTTCCTTATCTGTAAAATAGGGACACTGATAGTATCTAGCTTGTAAAATGATTGTAAAGATTAAATGAGTTGATTCCCATGAAAGGCTTAGAATAAGTCCCACGTCACATTAAGTATTCAATAAATGTTAAATATTATTCTTTGTAGCCACCAAATGCCACCCTCCCAACACACACAAACATGCAGCTGCTCAATGATAGGTCAAGACTCCTCCCATTCTACATCATCTATCTACGGATCATTCTCACGTACAAAGATAGGATGCTCCCCCTTCTCTTCTTTTTTTGTGAAAACGAGGTTTAACCTTGAAAATCCATCACAGTTCAGCACCTTTGAAGGAAGAACCTTTGAACGGGCACTATTTGGCATTGGTTTGTCATCTTCTCCCTACCACCTTTCCAGTTTAATATTTCAGACATTGAGTTTCTAACTTAAGCCAAAGAGAATGTGCACCTGTCGGGGGGGGGGTCATAACAATCGAGTGTCAGTCTTAATTCTTCCACAAATTACTTGTGTAACACAGAGAAAATCATTTCTCTCTAGACGTCGGTTTCCTCTTCTGAACAATAGGAGTATACTGGGTGCTGTGTTGTTCTCTTTCAATCCTGAGGCTCTGTGAATATGACCATAACTCAAAGGTCTCTGAGAATCTGGCCACAATCTGGACAGCTTCTGATTCCCGATGCCTTGTGACGGAATGTGTCCACCTGTGATTTCTGTTTGTATTTTATGACATTATGGGGGGGAAGCTCTCTGTCACCAGTTTTGGGAAGGAAACTGGAGATATTATGACCTTTCAATATGAAATATTAATGTTTTGACTTTTTCTTTTAATTATATGAGATGCACTGTAATTGGCATGAAAAGGTTATGTGCTGATGTGTAGGTCTTGACAAGCAACAAACAGCCAAAGAGAAATCCTTGATTTTCTCCTTGATGGGGACTGCTTGGGCCACTTCCTGGGTGTGAGGTTACTCTTCCAGGAACTGCCATCTTTCCATCCTCAGTAGGAATGTGGACCCAGGATATGCCACACATTTTCTGTCCCAGAGAGTACAGATTTTGTGCCTTTAAAACAGCCTGACCCTTAGGGCCGGCCCAGTGGTGTAGTAGTTAAGTTTGTGTGCTCTGCTTCCATGGCCTGGGGTTCATAGGTTCGGATCCTGGGTGTGGACCAATGCACCGCTTGTCAAGCCACCTGTGGTGGCCTCCCACGTAAGGTAGAGGAAGATGGGCATGGATGTTAGCCCAGGGGCAATCTTCCTCAGCAAGAAAAAAAAGAGAGGAGGATTGGCAACGGATGTTAACTCAGGGCTAGTCTTCCTCACAAAACAAACAAAAAAACAGCCTGACCCAGTCACTCATTAGTTTCCTGAACTTTTTCTTAGGGGAAAAAAAGAAGGAATAAAATGAAGTAGAAACTCTTAACTCATCAATTGCTTATTGTATCAAGCCTAAACTTTTCAATGTGTCATTCAAGGCTCTCTATAATTAGGCTAAGAATCACCTGCCTCAGCACCCATCACAAATTAGCAGAGAATATTTACTCCCTCTCCTTTTCTATTCTGCAAATACATACTTCCTCATCTCAGTTGTGAATTGCCTTTCCCCTCACTTCCCCCTCACGCGAGGACCAGTCCAAACCCCACTGACCGTGAGACACTCTAGGAATGAAGTAACTTCCATCAGGTTGTGATGGTTAGTATTATGTGTCAACTTGACTAGGCCACAGCACCCAGGTATTTAGGCAAACATTATCCTAGATGTTTCCGTAAAGGTAGTTTTTAGGTGGGGTTAACATTTAAAACTGTAGACTTTGAGTAAAGCAGATTACCCTCCATAATGTGGGTAGGTTTCATCCAATCAGTTGAAGACTTTAATAGAAAAAGACTGATTTCCCCCGCAGAGGCGGGGATTCTGCCAGCAGACAACCTTCAGACCTGAATGGCAGCACCGACTCTTCCCTGTGTTTCCAGCCTGCTGACCTGCTCTATTTTAAACTTGCCAGCCTCCACTTTCATGTTGGCCCATTCTTTAGAATCTCTCTCTCTCTCTCTCTCTCTCTCTCTCTCTCTCTCACTGTCTCTTTCTCTCTCTCTCTCTCTCTCTCTCTATATATATATATATGTACACACACACACACTCTATTGGTTTTCTGGAGAGCCCTAATACACCTGTGACATGTGTAACGTAATGTTATCCTTTCCCTATAGGCAAGACATTCTCTCAGGAACTTTGTTGAAGTGTACCCTTTCTCTGTGAAGCTTTCCTGGATTTCACTCAATTTTCTAAATCCCAACTAATTCACGTTAGGCACAGAGAAGAAAGCTGTATGAAATTGTTCTCTGCTAGTGATGGAGACAGGCAGAGCACACCATTTGGTCACGCCCTGCAGCTGCCTGTCCCGCCCAGGACGGTGTGTGGCTCTGAACAGCCATTCACATCTCATTGCCCTGTCTCTTTGAAGGTGCCAGTGGTTCCCCACTTTCACCTGCTGTAGCGCCCTATCACCAGCACTGAACAGTATGTAGACAAGGCATCCAGGATTGGAAAGAAAGAAATCATAGTCTGAAAATATGACAATCCTAAAAGCCTTCTTGGTCTTCCCTAAAAGAATGTTGGGGATAATCCTTCTCTCCTCTAAACTTCCTTAGTGCCTTTTTAAACTTTTATTAATGGGGAAGGCAAATGCTGCCGCATGCTCTTGCTGTTTGTATACTCTATTTAATGTGCCTTTAATACTAGTGTCTACTGCTTATTGGCTGCTCTATGTCAGAGGGGCTGTGAGTGTGTGTGTGTGCGTGTGCAAGTGCGTGCATATGTAATGAGACCTCACAATTATTCTTTGGGTAGGTTTGATTATCCCCAAACTGAAATTCACCAGGATCAAGTAAATTACCCAAGATCATACAATTAATAAGTGACCAATCTAGGACTCACACCCAGTGTTTCTAATTCCAAATCCATGCACTTTTCGGGACTGCAGAGCCTCCTCAAACTCTTGAGAGTAAGGATTCTAAAAAAGGAAATTATATTTGCCTATGTTCACATTGTTTTAATTTGTCTTAGTAAGTGCTCAGTGAGTGTTAACAATGGCAATCAAATCAATGGCCAGTCACAAGCAATGGGACAACCAAATCCAATTGGACAACTGAGCACGCACCTTCATAGGAGATCAGAAAGTAGTGAAATCAGGGCTGAAAAATACAGGAAATTTTGCATAGGGAAGCAGATCATATGAGGATATACTGATTCCTTCCAATAAGAAGGTTCCTGACAAATTCCATGGAGGCTCAGGAAGTTCAGTTCACAACTAACAGATGCCTTTTATGGTTGGACCCTTTCTAGGACAAGAAGCAGACTGGGGAAGAGGCCATAATGAGGAGATTCTCAGAATGGAATCCCACGGAGCAATGAACTAGTTAGGGATGCCAGATGGCTGCAGGTCACCAATTTCCACTAGTGATTCAAGTGGCCTTTGGATGTCAGAAAGTCCTGGCTGAATCAGGACCAGGATAAGAGAATGGAGAGCTGGCGCTCAGATGAAAATGGTTGGAACTGAAAAAGACACGTGTAGGTACTATACTTCTTAGGGAGAGTCCAGGTCTAAGCTAAGTAGCTCCAGGTTATGTGCCCATCGTGTGCCCTGAGACTAGTCACAAGGTAGAGGACTGGTCCACAGTGCCTGTGCTAACGCAGCTTTCAGAGGTGTTGGGATCTGGGATGGTCAGTAAAGTTTAGATTCATGCTTACATCTAATGATGGTGATAACTGTGACCACCAGTCCATTTTCTGGATTTAGGACAGCAGAAATGACCAGAAATAAAACAAGAACTTTCAGTTTAAGGATGCTTGGGAAAAGTCAACAAAACCACCTATTGTAACATAATTCAATAAGTACTTTTTAAGTGCTTATCATGTGCCTAGCTTTGTACTAGGTAGGCACTTTTAGAATGGGTGGAAAGAATTCTAATAATATATATTTAAACCTATATCGATATGTATATCTACCCATACATATACGTACATACACATATACATATACACGTGTGTGTTTGTATCATTTAGTACCCAGATCTGGCAATCTGCACTCTTTGTGGAAAGTGGAAAAATTGGGTGGCAACATACCGAGAGAGAAATGGGGACACCCTATGTTTGCTATGTAACAGGCCTGTGCCAATTGGTTTACATAAATCTCACACCAGCTCTTGGAGGTGGGCATCATTGTCCTAGATTTTTAGCTGAGGAGACTAAGTTAACACTTGTTCACTGTCATTCATCTAGCTTTGGGGAGAGCTGAGATTCAAAACCAAGTGGGTCTCACATTCAAGTCCTTATTTTTCTTCTGTTCCACTTAATACTTTTATTGAGGAGATAAGACACACATTCAGAAAGCAGTCAAATAATAATTTAATCAGCAATAATTATTATTGGAGTGTTCTTTCTGTTGCTCCTACTATCTTTTAAGCATCTAACCATATCACTTCCCTACCCACCAAATCTAGTTCAAGGGCCCTACATTTGCATATGGAATTAGTCCCTCTCAGGGCTGGACCCCAGTTATCAAGGTTGGGCTATAGATACCCCCAGCTTTGGGGGAAAAAAGATAAGAGTGAGACTCAGAGTTGGCCTTTCAGCTGTCACAAAGTATCAAACATGCGGAATTTGTTTCCTCAACAGCCGGGTTAGAAATTAAATGCCTGAGGCAGAGTTTGTGTGGAAGCCACACTAGGAATACAGATAATTACCAGTGGGCTTTGGGTTAGTCCTTGTGACTCTTGAATCTGGCAGGAATTCTTCCTGATGCCTATTATCATGCTTCTGTCCCTGGTACCTGGCACTGGACTCCAAGGTCCAGAGCCCTGGGCAGGAAACTCTCTGGGTGAGGAGATTTTCTGCTAATCCCCAGCCTAAACTTTCTCTTCCTCAGCTCCAGGCCATTACTCCTTGTCCTAGCCCCTGCTGAGCAAATGAATAATTCCCTTCCCTCATTTGCATTGTTACCTTGAAGGTATTTATAGCCTGTGATCATCAGCCCCCTGAGTCCTTTCTTGTCTAGACCATAATTTAGCATCAGACCCAGGTCTGAGCCATGGAACTGAGCATGCCCAGGAGCTCTGCTGCCAGAGCTGGTGCCAGGAAGCACTGCAACCTCTTCAAGGCTTCTGCAGTGGATCAAAAGAGGTGGGAAAAAGTCACTCTTAGAATTGGTCCTCTTGGTTCCGTCTATGGAGAGTTTTATGGTTTGTCTGCTGGGTTAAGAGATTTAGAGATTCGCCCAGATGGCTGTGTGCATGTGCATGTGTGTTGTGCATGGTGGGGGAGGGAGGGAAGCAGAGTAGAAAGTGGGAAATTGATTTCCCTGTGTCTCCAGTCTCTATCTCTCTGGCTCACTATGGCTCTGCTTCCCTATTATAATTCTTAAAAGTGGCAAAAACCAAAATCAAATAAAAACTAAGAAATAAACAAATCACAAAGACTATACACACAAGCACAAAAAACTTAAAATATCCACTTGTAACATAGATAATTCTTTCAGATTTTCAAGATTCTAAGGCCACAGATCATTGAACCATAAAGAAGACTGTATATGGAATCTAGAAAGAAGAGGATTTAAAACAGCCATTTAAAGGACTGCAAGAGAGGAGCTATAGCTAGAGTGAAAGATCTTTTTGGAAGTTTATCCTTAGGACCTCAAGAAGCTGGATTCATCTCCTTCTGTGATTTAGAAGGTGAAAGATAAAACAAATATTTTTCAAATAAAATTTTTTTCAAAAAATAAAATTGAGAATATTTTGAATTTTAAGCCTGTCATATCCTTCCTAAGACCTGACGATGGTACTAAGCTGCCAGGTAAGAATATTTCCCATTCCCACCTTCCATAACCCTCTTTTTTGCCCTATGTTGCTGAATTAACCCCATTGAACTACTTCAGCTTAAGCGCAGGAGTGCTGAAGATGGGGTTTGGGAGTGGGGCGTGGCATCAGGATGACTTCAGACTTAGATGTTTTCCATGTTGTTTCCAGGAAAGGTTTCCACACAGTGGAGAAGTCTGGCAGGCACTAGCTTGACCAAGGAATCAAGATGAACATCTCCAGCACAGGTGGACATCGTGCTTCCTGATATGTTGCACCGAGAAGAGTGCAGCATCGCTTCTGTGATACTCCTGCCAAAGAATGTACCGTCTGGGGCTGGTCATAAAGAAAGGTGGGCCCGACCAGACAGGTTCAGGGCCCGCCTACAGAACAGAAGGTCTAGATACACTTGAAGTCTGGTAAGGACATGAGGGACAGGAGAAGGCCAAGAAACTTCTCCAGATTGAAGGAGACTGTGAGTTATGACAACTGAATTTAACGTGTGCTCCTGTACAAGATCCTGGGCCGGAAAGGAAAAAGACATTCTTATGACAGTTGGCAACACACGAATGAGTTCTATATATTGGAAGTTAGCGCTGGCGTCATATCGATTTCCTGATTGGGAGGGTTATATATTGGTAAGGAAGATAGGATTCTTGTTTGGGGGAGATAAACACTAGAATATTTAGGGGTGATGGGGCCTTATATCAGACAAAGATCTCTTTCTCTCTCTCTCTTTCTTTTAAGAGACTCTTGGCCCAGAAGAAAGGAGCAGGAGCTTGCAGGATCAGTCTATCCCACCAAGTAGAACAGTCAAGTGTGCCAGCTCTTTTCATTTCTGTTTATTTCCTCTTGAGCCCTCTCCTCTTCCCATCTCTAGCCATTACCCCATACCTCCTTCTCATGGGATGTTTCTTTCAATTGGTTATTACGCCATCCTGAAGCTCCTGACAACAAGCTCCCCTTCCGAGGATACCGGAATTTTAATAGGGAACACTTGAAAAGGCAGTGCCTTCAAGCTCAAACGAATCAATCTCTGAACACGGGATTTCCGACGCTGGAAGCAGATGGTGAGCCCTGACACGCCTCACATCACAGTGTAGTGAGATTCTCACCACCCGAAAAGGGGTTCTTTGCCCTGGGGACCTGAGATTTCCCAAACCACTTAGAGGGCAACTGCGAACTCTCCCATCACCTCCGTACCCCTTACTCAAAAAGATACTAGTCCCCTTTGGTGTCACAGATAGTGTGATATAGAGGATGGAATCCCTTTAAGTAAAATTCCACAACAAAGCACTAGAGAGATGTGATAAAATACATACAAGATATTAAATATTGTCATCAAGATTAGTAATAAATCAGACATTTTATTGTTTCTGATTATAAATTCCACTTATTCCACAAGTGTTTATAGAAAGAAAAATGGAGATGCAACAAAGATTTAAGCATGGCTGGGCTGGGTGTATTTCATTATTGCTGTGTGGCAGCTGCATCCCAGGGAGAAGCACAGAAGGGCCCTCTCAGAGCCACAGGTATGAGCTTCTGTCTCTCTGGGACTCTGTGGGTGCACTCTTTGGCAAGCGAGAACATTACTATGAGGTTTCTGCTAGTCAGGAACTCCAGCCAGACTCCTTCTGGAAGTGAACTTGAAGATAGCCTGTCCGTTCAAAGCCCCAGACCAAACGAGGAGAAAAGCAAGGTAAGGAAAAGCAAGGTGGTAAAAGTCTGTATGGGTCCTGGCAGGCAGCACTGGCCAATGCAGATCCTTATCAGGGGACACACGACGTGAACTATCCCAAAGAGTGGCCATTGTGGATCAGGGAGGTAGGCACAATTCCAGTATAGCAAGCATCAGTTCAATAAAATTATCCTTTGTATTCATACAGCACGTTACAGTTTACACATGTTTTTTCATTAAATCTTACACTACCCCTCTGGCATAGCCATAGCTATTTTTATTCTACCAATAGAGAAAATGAGGATGTCTTCCTCATATAACTGGGTCTTTTCAGCTCCTGCTGATGCTGCACTCCTAAGTTCCATCTCCTTAAAAGTGGTTCTAGTATACACAGAGAGACAAAAACGTAGTCTCCTGACATTCTTCACAGCAGAATTTGACCTGCTTTTGGCTTTGGAATGCCTCATATGTTATTCTTCTAGCAGATTCCTCTAATTATGTTTTGCTTGGGCTAAGATTAAAATTAATTGGTCTTTTCATGATCACACACCAGGTGAGTAATAGGGCCAGGCACCTGAGGACAAGCTAGAGATTAAAGTTAGGTTTTGGGTAATCTACAAGCTGCAGAGTCTGAATGTGGCAGAGGTGAGCAGAGCATACCTGAGTGGGCCTCTAAATGTGCAGCCAGCAGCTTGTTTGGTTACTGGGATCTTAATGACAAGCTTGATGTGACAGTATTTAGCGGTATGGGGCCACAGCAGCTGACTCAACAGGCATGCACACACATATGTGTACACAGGCCACCACGCAGACAGAAGAGAACCAATGTGCGTCCTTCTACAACACTCGTGCTGTTTATTAGACTCTGAGGAGTGCTGACTTCTGGAGAAAGTCCAAATAAATCACTTTGGAGAGGGAGAAAAGGAAAAAAGATGATAAAGAAAAAAAATCTCCTTTCTCCCCCCTTCAAATGCCACAGGAAAATGTCAAGGAAATCACTTTACTGGAAATAACAGAGAAGTTCAAAACAAAATTGTCAAGTGTCACTCCCTTGGTCCAATTCCCCTTTGCACACAGGCCTCTTCTTCCCCTGCCTATTAGCTGCCTTACTGCCTCTGCCACCGTTTACCCCTCAGGATGCCACTTCTCTGTCCTCCAAAGGAGAATGAACTGAAAAATAGCCCCTGGAAAGCCTTTCACTAAAGGGAATAATACAGAATAAACAAAGGGACAAGGAAATGAGTGGGTAAGAGATCTTTCTCTGCCAGCTGGCCATATCCATCTCTGGGACAATATTCACTGGACCACATAAGAGAGAGTTATCATCATTTTCAGTGTCATCATTATCAAAAGCCTTTATTAAATGATCAATTGTGTAAGGTTATGTACAGGTCACTGTATACAGGGAGGCATATAGGGATACTTCTGCCTTCTCCTAACTTAAAATCTGTCACATATTTCACAGTCCTACAAAAAAACTTCCCTGATTTACTTTCTATTCTACTTCTATTATAACAGCAACCACACCAGTGCTTGCCCGAGGAACATGGAACAAGAGATTATCTGCATTATTATAGATATGTTCATTCACTTATTCATTCATTCGATATTCCAAAATCAATTCAGAGCCTACTGTATTAATACCAGGTCCTTGGCTGGGTTCTAAAGACAGCAGTGGACCATGGATCCTGCCCTCCAGGAACTCACAAACCACTGTAAGCTGTGACCCTCAGTGGTTCTTTCTTTTAAAGTGTAGGAACGCAATCTTTACATAAAACGTTTCCAGGA
The DNA here is from genome assembly GCA_031878705.1 of Tapirus indicus. NCBI lineage: Eukaryota > Metazoa > Chordata > Mammalia > Perissodactyla > Tapiridae > Tapirus > Tapirus indicus. The sequence continues at coordinate 80,770,361 of CM062924.1, read as the reverse complement.
AGCCCAATATATGAGACCAACAAACCAGGGTTTTTGGTTAAGTGAGGAGGAGTGGATGGTGAGGAGAAAACTTTTAAAGGAGAAAGTATTAATCCCAGGTCATGTGTGGTGAAATCAGGCCCCAGGAAGTTTGGTAATTTTTCCAAGTGATAGTTAACAGGTAGAGAATCCAGGATGTGGCACCAATTCTGTTGGAGCTTCAATCCCTGTTCTTGCCATTTTTCCAGCTGCTGCCCCATTGGGTCCTAAATAGAAAGAGGCACCAGGAAAAGGAAAGCTCTTGCCTCACTGAGTTTGTCCTTTGCAGAGTTAGCCAATATCAAATTTTCTCCAATCACAATTCACAAGTAAGTTTCTCATTTTGGCAGCTCTATCCATGGTTCAGAAAACCCAAACTGGGATTGAGAATCAGCGTTTTGACCCTTTCCCTGGATCAGAAGGAGAACTTTGGCAATAATAAAGGCCTTGCTCAATCATTTGGTGGACTTTGATAAGCCAAACTATAAGGATCCAAAGTATTCCTTACATGTAGATAAACTAGTTTAGAGTATTACAGTACAATTTAGGCAGTTTTAGAAGGAATGGAGAAAGATTTATTCAACAAACAGATTTTGCATTAAACCAATTGGTACACCTGGGCCGAGAATGTGCAAGAAGTAGCAAAGTGGTAAAGATTTCACTATAACCCCAAATCAGGGCCTGTGATTTGAATATTACAATTAAGAAACTTGACCAATTAAATATATAGAACTCTAGATTAAAATTTTTTTTCATGTGGTGCTTAGCAATATTTCTTTAATAGAAAATACCTTGGGGCCAGCCCGGTGGCGTAGTGGTTAAGTTCATGTGCTCTGCTTCTGGCAGCCCAGGGTTTGCAGGTTCAGATCCCGGGCGTGGAATGACGCATCATTTGTCAAAGCCATGCTGTGGCGGCATCCCATATAAAGTAGAGGAAGATGGGCATGGATGTTAGCCCAGGGCCAATCTTCCTCAGCAAAAAGAGGAGGATTGGCAACAGATAGCTCAGGGCTAATCTTCCTCACAAAAAACAAATAAACAAAAAAAGAAAATATCTTACTGTTATTTTGCTGCTGTTGTTGTTTTCAATAAGGGAAATTGGAAAACTAAGCATCATGATGAAAACAATCATCTTGAAAGAAATCACTTAAAATAGGATGAAAAACATGATTATATGCAGCAGGCCACATGCCACGGTTTCATAGCTCTCATTCTTTGTCTTGCTGGACTGTCAGTCAAAGTGACTGACACCATTTGTGTGCAGAAGGAGAGGTGATGGGCCACATTTTCCCCAACTTACATAAACTGTGGGAGCCAAGAAGGTCTTTCTCTCTATTTCCTTTTCACATTGAAGCAAGCACCAAGGCATATGATATTAAATACTCTGGTGCTAGTTTTAAGTGCCAACACTGCCCATTCTAAATCTGGCCCAATACTCAACAGTATGATAGCATAATTCATAAATAAAATCTTAATGGTACCGGCTTTCAATATAGCCACCATCCACTGATGGAAGAATATAAGTCACCAGATTGGATGTATCTTAAATACTACAAATGTATTTTGCACTCATTATATGCATCATCCCCAACCTTCCAACTACACCTGTAAGCAGGCACATAGACACACCGTCTATTGAGCTTTTTTCAAATTTATTGAAATTTGACAAGGAAAACCAGAAAACAATAAGTAGCTATTTGGTAATACAAATCAGATGGCTGTTGTGAAAAGGAGACTTGATGAACATAGATCCTGGCTGAACAAGCCAACATGTGAGGCAGCCACTGGTCCTTTCAGGGAATCAAGACAAATGAAACAAGGTAGAAGGACACTGAGAAATTGATGAATCTGGGCATCCCTAAGTATGTCGATATCTACTTCTCCTTGTGCATAATCTTTCTGAAACTTTCCACCCAAAAGCCCGATGCTGCTGAGCTCAGTAAAATTTAAGGAAGGACTTCCTCAAGGTTAATTAAGGGCTGGCCCAAGCACCTGAGCTCTGCTTCCTCATCTGTTTGTGACTAGTTTGTGCCAGATCTGCCTGAATCTACTCTACTCTTGCTGGAGGACACCTGAGATTTGGCAGAATTGTGCCCGCTGGAGAATGATTTGGTAATAAGGTGCCTTAGGTGCGCTAAAACACAATCTAGTGGCATGGAAGAATAAATGAAACTTTTTGTGCGTGTGCCAAGAGAGTTCCGTATGTGTACACAGCATATCTTCACGAAGAGCCTTGAAATTCCTTAAAGGCAGTGACAGTTTTTCCCAGTTTTAGGACTGAAATTGGCTGAACCTCTTCATTCTTAATTAGGAGAAACTGCAGAAGCTGCAGGGAAATAAGAGGAAGACAAAGCGCAAGATGAAAAAGGAAGGACCTGGGGACCAGCAGTTGCAAATGCTGAGAGAAAAGAAGGCTCCCAAGAACCCGGGGCAGGATGGCTGACAGGAGCAGCAAAGGGTGGGTGAAGCTCAGGAGGGGAGGGTGGGGAAACAGCAGACGGGTGCAGTACTGTCACCCTGTTTCTCCTTGGGTTAACTGGAAGAAAATGAGCCCGTAAATGAGAGTATTCATATCGATAAACTATGTATGCAAGTTTACACAAATCAATTAATAAGCATATAAGAGGCAACAATGTATAAACAATACTTCAAAACTAATAGCTATAGTTTTATCATCAAAGTATAAAAACCCACTATAATAACATCCAGTCCTGCTGTGTCTGCCTGCCTATGATGGCTCCACTTTCTCAGAACTCACTCACTGCCTCAATAGCTTTATTTATTTACTAATGATTTATATTCCACCTACTTAGAAAAGGTCTGGGACAGCTTGCGATGTTAAACTACATATAAAGCAGAATAGCTAAAAATGAAAACAGGAACACAAACCAGTTAAAACGAACAAGGAAAGAAATGTATCAGGCACCACCTGGGCCAGGCGACTGAGCATAACTGAGCACCAAATTTATCTCTGAGCTGCCAAGATGGAGAGGGACAACGTACGTTGGTTTTAATGCTCTCACTGATTAAAACAGAAACAAACCAGCTCACTTGATCACACAAACTCTTCCTTGGTCCTATTTAGCATGTGCAGCAACAGAAAATAAACTGACAATAGCTTCAGCTACTGTTTACGAAATACATAACAAGGCTCACAGATGGGCCTTCCACATCTGCTGCCTCTGGATGGCAGCTTGCAGATCCTGTATTTAAGGCAGGTCAGGTCCCTAAATAGGCCCATCATGGCACCTTCCACCACACCTGCACAGTGGTCCTGAAACAGGGATATTTTTAAAACGTAGATCTGAGTCTTTATCTCAGCTATTATGAGTCAGCAGGATTTGGTAGGGTGGGGGACTCAAAGTTATCTTTAAAAAAATTAAATAAGTGGGCAGTACACAGAGGTCATTTCTGATGCTCATTCCTGATTGAGAAACACTATACTCTGGGCTGAAAGAGTTTTATCAGTCATTTTCTCTCTGAGAATTGGCTTCTGAATTTTTCAGGTTGGTGTCTTTCTATCAGCACTTTCTCACCTTGAAAGTTCAAGGGAAATAGAACGCCTTGCACCTTGGAAGTGGTAATGTATCTCATGCCGCAGTGGGGAGGGAAGAGAGCTCCTGCTCTGAGCTACAAAGGGGCATTGCTTAAAGAAGAGAGCCCGACTGGCTCACAAGCTGGGATCAGAGCCGGGTGACGCCCAAAAGAAGTGACCCCCAGGACTGCTGCATCCCCCACACAAAGCACGGATGTCCAAACTGTCTCCTCAGAGGAAAGAAACCGGCATTCAGAGAGAACCTAATATCCACTAGGCACCGTTGCCAGGGAGTCCACACCTAGAACTTCAGTTACTTTGCTCTTTTCTTTTGAAATAGCATTTTTATCTCATTTTGCTAATAAAGACACAAAAGCTCAGAAAAATTAAAATAAGCTTCTCAAGATCATACAACAAGTAATTGGTAAAACCAGAATTTGATTCAGCTCAGTCTAAACCCAAAATTCATCCACTCTCTCTCTACCGTGACTTCACTGTGGAACTATTTCTCCTTCCCCTGGGTTCTGCCATCACAGGAGTGCAGTAAAATGGGCGAGTTAAAAGCAAAGGCTCTACAGTCGGAATCCCCAGGCTCATGTCTTAGCTTTGCCTCTTGAGGGCTGGGGCATTGCTCCAGTTACTTAAACTTTGCACGTCTCCGTTCTTTCATCCTGTGAGATTGGAATCTACTTTGTAGAATCATGGTGAGAAATAAATGAGAGGACTTCCACATGGTCAGTAATCAGTAAGTGTCCCCCGATTTAGAGCTGTACAATGACAAAGTGACTCAGGGTCCAGGGGAGGGTGAGGACTGACCTGCAGGGCCCCGCTATAGTAACAGCTCAGAGCTGGATGGGCCAAGGGGTGACCTGAAGGTCCACCTTCACCCCAACAGGGGTTCTGTGGCTATTTTGGATGAGGAAGGACAGGGACAGAGAGAAGAGATGTGATAGCAGCCACTGACTTGAGATTCACAATTAAGTCTTCCAAATTATCACTAAAGGTTCCTTCTATTTCAAAACGTCTATACTCTTACTAAGAATAAAATAAAATGAGAGCATAAATTTTTAGAAATAGCACTTGTGAGCCTGAAAGCTGGCATCAACTAAGCCATCTGAAATAATTTTAAATTTTATTTGGTTCAAAAAACGAGCAAGGGAAGGACAGGGCGGTTTCTTGGGGAAACCGGTGAATGTCAACAGATGCCAGACACAGCGGAGCTTCTCAGCTCCTGGTTCCTTCTATGTCCACCCAAAGGAGAGGAGAAAGATCTTCAAGCTGTGAAGGGTAGAAGGGGTAATCTTAGAATTACACAGTGAGTGACAGAGCTGGAAAGACCTTTCTTCATCTACAACAATGGTTTTCAAGTGAATTATAGGAGAGGAGAGGTGGCAGTAGGTCTGAGTCCAGGGCTGAAGCCCCTCTCTCTCCTCTTTCAGCGGCCACAGAGGGAAAAAGGCCCAGGAGGTAGACGTGTCTGCCACTAGGGGGCAGTGTGGAAATTAAAATCATCTCTATGGATCCCCACTAATGCCCCACTTAAGAGGTGAGGAAACTGAAGGCAGAGGGGGAAGTGAGTGCTCATGGTCACTGCAGCGGGTCAGTGGAAAAGACAGGGACCTCTTGCCTCTTGTTTCCGAGCTGGGGGAAAGACCACCAGAAACTTCCTTGAATTGAAGCTCAGCTAAGAAAAAAGCATATAAGGGCGAATTCTTGGATTCATTTAGCCATAAGCTTTATTGAGCTCAACTCAACAGAATTGTACAACAGTTGTGGGAATAGGAGGAGATGCGTCACCTACAAGGAAAGGGTAAGGTAGGCAAGGACCCACAGCATGGGAAAGGGGCATGCAGAAGAGAGATCCCAATGAAAGGCCGGGATCCTGAACAGGAAAGGATATTTCAAGCTGGTGTTATCAGAACAACTTAATGGAGGAGGCAGCGTACCAAGTGGGAGATTTGAGGAGACTAGGGTATTTGGAAATGAAATAAAAGGAGGACAAATAAATAACAGGAACAAGGGGCTGGCCCGGTGGCGTAGCGGTTAAGTTCGCGTGCTCCGCTACAGCGGCCCGGGGTTTGCAGGTTCGGATCCCAGGCACGGACATAGGCATCGCTTTTCAAGCCGTGCTGTGGCAGCGTCCCATATAACGTGGAGGAGGATTGGCAATGGATGTTAGCTCAGAGTTAATCTTCCTTACCAAAAAAACAAACAAACCAACCAAATGAAGAAAAACAGTAACAAAGTAGAGATGGAGCTCTGGGTGTCCGTGGGATACCACAAGGAACTCTGGTTGACTCTCGAATGAGCAGAGCAGGAGGTAACGCCAAGTGGGGCTGAAGCCGTGTGTGATTCCCAGACTGAGGCCAGGCTAAAGACTGGCCTGGACCCGGTAGCTGGCAGTGGAGACGCTAAAGTGTCTGGGCCCACCGACATAATCAGAGCTGTGCTTGGGGAAGATTAGCCTCGTGGCAGCATGCAAGACGGATGGGAGTGGGAGAGACTGCAGGCAGAGAGTGCAGTGGGAGAGGATTAAATGAGCTCAGATGTGAGGTGACGAAGGACTTCACTGGAGCGGGGGAATAAGCGATGGAAGAGATGTTGTTTTGATAAAACTTGGACAAAAGAAAGATGGGTGGGATAGAGTGAGGATGGGAGCAGCCCCAGGGATGAAGCCCTGTTCCCTCAACTGTACAAGAAAGGGGGTGCCTTGTCCTCCAAGGGACATCCAAACTATAAAGTTCTAATTGAGGGGGAGGGGGGATTGGTGGGTCCATAATCAAAGGTGGAGCCAAACGAGTTATTATTTATTTAGTTGCAACCTGCAATTCAATCAACAAGTCAACACAACAAGGGCTCCTTGGTGAGGAAGCAGAACTCCTAGGTGTGTTCAGGGCTTTCTCGCCCTCCACGCAGCTGGCGTGCGATCTTCCCTTAAATCCTGCATTCGACATGATAATTACTTCTGAGGTCTCCAGCAAACAGCCTCGCCTACCTCAAACTTGTACCTACAGCACCATCTGCTGGTGTGGGATCCTGAGGCCTGTGGTCATGTGCAAAATCTTCATTTCTTGCCCTTAACACTCCCTCACCACACCCCATCCCCTGCATCACACACACACAGAGATGCACACACAGACACACACATACACAGATGCACACAGAGAGACATAGACACAAGCACACACATGCTTGGCTCTTTCCCCTCTCTGGTGACCCTGCGGCAAATGCAGACTCTGCTCCAGCCCCGTGGCCTCTCTGCTGCTTCCCCCACCCTGCATTCTCGAGCCCCTGAGGTCTGCTCTCTACAGGCCCTGGAATTTAAGTTGAACCACACTCTTTTCCCAGCCCTGCTGCAAAGTGGAAACAACAGACTGGTAGCACTGATATATTTGAGAGGACAAACAGTTGGATATCTGAAAAGTTAATTTGCTGGTTAATTTACTTGCAGGCTGCTAATTGATCTTGCATTTCCCTCCTACCCTCTGCTCCCTGGTCCAGGAGACCTGGAAGGAAAGCCACTGTCCCCTCCTCCCACCCACCTGTGCCCTGCTCTCCATCTTGGCAGCAGCAGCACACAGTGTCCTGCTTTCATTCCAGAAGAATCAGGAAGACAACCTGGCTCCTCCAAAAATGTTTCCTATTAACCTACTTTCCCTAAAGATATCAGTTTGTCTAAAGAATCCCAAGTTCAAATGGATTTTATTTTTAAACCAGAAAAATCACGACACTATAATGAAAATAATCACATATTTTTTAACCTTTTAAGAAAAATGCCATTCCCTGCCACATCTCTTAATAGCTGCCTCCTGGCGGTAGCCTAAATGATGTATCCACAGACCTGTTTAAAATGTAAGGGAGGTTATTTCAAAAGTAATCCGAAGGTGTTTCTGACTGCAAATGCAAATCCCTTTGTCAGCGGTCTCTGGGGCCGTGGAGCACGCAGGTATTTTTAGTCCCTACAGATGTGCAGGGGGAAACACACATACACTCACTAAATTAATGCAAGGTGGGTTCTTAGTTCTAAATAGTCATTCCTTCCGGATTTGGAGATCTGAAGGGAATAGCAGACCTGTCCCTGCAGACGAACGGGTCCAGTTCCCTGGTGCCGTGCTCAGGGTGGTCTGTGCTGGACTCCTGGCCCCAAGGTGCCCCTGCTGAGAAATGGTCCTCGCCCATCACAACTGACTGGCCTGGCAACCCACTGGTGATATTGAGGGACACGGTCCCTCACTACTAATGGGCACTTCGTGTTTTTCTGTTTTGGTTTGTTTTTGCCCATGTAAATTTGAGAAAAGACCGAACAGAAAAAAAAAGAAGAATGAAAAGGCAGAGAGAGAGAGAGAGAGAGAGAGTGTGTGTGTGTGTGTGTGTGTGTGTGTAGGGGAGCAGGGAGGCTGTGTCAGAGGGAGCCAGCCCACCAGGCCAGGCCAAGGGTATGGCCATGACTAAGGCTCTGCTGGTGATGTTTTCATTTGTTTGTTGTTTGTTTTCACCAGCCATCAAGTACAGAGCAGAAGGGAGGTGTTAGGCTGGCTAAGCAAAGTATAGGGGATTATCTTTGTGATGGCTCTGATGCTAACAACCACTTAGTCCATAGAACTATAACATATTCTGGATTTTTCTGGACACTCCCAACTTCAAACAGCTCTTTGTAGTATATACTTCCAAGCACATTCTTACATGATAAACCATGTATTCCAAATTTTTGCTGGGCGTGCCATAGGAAAACACACTTTGGAGTTACCAGACACCGGCTTGAACATTGGCTTGTGCCATTTGCTAGCCATGTGATGGTGAGTAAACCACTTAGTCTTTCTAAGCCTCAAAACTCTTATTGTAAAAAGGAAATACTAATACCTCCCTTCCAGGGTACTTACACATTGTATACAATACAGCATAGTAAATGAAGTGTGCAGCTGTTTGTCTCCCTGCTCATCTAGCAAATCCGGGCGAGAGGAGAGAGAGCCTCAGAAGTGAGTACCCCCGACACAGAGTGGCACTCCAGGTGGCGGGTCCCGCGGAGGAGAGTGCAGTGAAGAGGTGGACCAGCTTTCCCCTTTCCCAAGCTCTCGTACTGCTGGGATCAGAAGGCTTTGGGTTGTCCAAGCCCAGAAATCTTGAGTACAAGGCAGAACTGAGACTAAAGCATGGAAATTAGCAAGAAGCAAATGTCAGCTCAACATTAGGAGAGACAGTCTGACTACTAGCACTGCCCAACAACGGACCTGGAGCTAAAAAGCTCCCTGTCACCAGTTGTGTTCAAACAAAGCAAGGTAATCCTGATCAGAGATTTTCTTTGATGCAGTAGAAGGTCTGACTATATCAAAATCGAATGTTCTCCCAATGCTAAGAGTCTTTGTTTCTGTGAAAGAGGAAGAGGGTATTGCTACTCCTATTTTCCCTTGAAATCTAACACTCTGGAAGTCCCTGGTCCCTGCTGGAGGCAAAGAAATAATAGGAAACCTCCAGTGTTTCAGAGCCTTGCACTGGGGCCATTAGGCAATTCGTTTAGAGCAAGAAGGAGAGTGAGTCTGAGAGACAGGTTTAAAATTATAATTAGCCCTTGTGATAGTCTTAATTGAAACTGGTTAGTCCAGGGGGATAGCATTAGAATGATGCCGTTATGAAACAGCACTCAGTGACCAAAGCCCTGCGTGGGGCAGAGGAGGGATTTGCTCTTTCCCTCCTGGTGTATTCTGTCCTTGTTGATTTATTCTGTCTTTCATTGGGTTGCTTTTCTCCCTCCCTCCTTTTCTTCCCTAACTGCTTACACTTCAAGAAGGACACATAACATTCTAAACTGTATAGTCCTTCCATCTGTTGTCGTCAGGGTAATTCTGTGATTGCCTGATCTACCTCCCCAACTGTATCTTTCCTTCCCTCCATTCCCCACTTCCACTCTTTCTTCTCTGTTCCCTCTGACTTCCCAGGCTGGGTACAGAATAACCAAATGAGGTTCCCCATGCATTTCATTTTTTATTTTGCCAACCCCATTCCTATAGAGACCCCAAATTCATCAGGTTCACTCTCAGAGCCTGCACTGGTTTATCTGAAATTCGATCGTGTTGGGTCATATTGATATAACTAGCTCTGACTTTTAAAATAAGACTGTATCAAAATGCTTTCTAAATTTAGCTAGTCCCACAAGCTCTGACCAGCCCTCCCAGGCCATGTGGCAGCCTGAGCTCATGTTCGTGGACAACAGGAGATTCTGAGCTCTTGGAGGGTTTTTAGAGAAGAGAAGGCAGACAGGAAGAGGGAGGGAGGAGGCAGCATAACCTAAGCCTGTGACCTGGTTTTGTGGAAGACAGAGAGGAAGGCTCTGTGCCTTCAAAGTTATGACTTGCAGGCTGAGTTAAAACAAGAAAAGGGAAAATCCTTCCCTCATCAATCTCATCAGTCTCTAGCCATCATCCCACTGGTTTCTATCTCTGCTGCTCGAAGGCTAGATTGCTGGGAGTTAGTGATGCTAATGAGTGGCTGAATGACCTCAAACATCACCCCTGGATCTAAGAGACGTGCTTTCTGGGGACACTCTGAATAGGCTTAGCTTGCTGCACAATGGAGTCAACAGGACTCCAAGAGCATCTGTTAACACTAGGTTTGAGATAAAGGACAAGAACATTCAGGCGCCAGGAAATGAAAATGGAAACACTGAGAGCACAGGAGTGAAATCCTTCTCGGAGACTGGCTCAGAGGAGCCCAAGTACAGCAGAGGGAACTCACCGTCCAGGGTTTAGAGACAACAACCCTGCAAGCCCATGCCCTCCTTTCCTCACTGCCTGATTGGCCACCCTCAACACACGTCATGATGGCCTCCATCTTCCAGAACACTATTTACAGGAGAAACATGGTTTTACAAGTGGAGGAAGCCAGTGTGGTAGAGGAGAAAGAACAGTGCTTGGGAGTCCAGAGACCCTGAGTGAAGTGTGGCTCATCCTCATGTTAACTACTGAGGAAAGCCTCTTCAGTTTCCTCTTTTCAGAAGTGAAAAACTCCATGTGATGACCTGGATGTACCTTCCAGCTCTAAAGTTCTAAAATCCTATATGGCTATTTGTAAGATGAACATCACAGATTTCCCTTCTCCTCCCTGAAGGACTTGAAAGATTGTCTCTATATATTTTAGTTAATTCAGCTAGGTTTATACTTAAACCTTAAGATAGACATCCAATAACTCATATGGTAAATTTGGAGCCATCTTGCCTTAAAATAGAAAACCAGTGTGCAGTTTCATGCAAGTGGAATAGTCATAGCCTTGGCAGTCTGGAGAACATGAAAGTCCTCCAAAACTCCAGTGTGAGCAAAAACCCAAATGTCGGGACAGGTTTTGAAACTAGATACTTAGATATGGAAACTTCTTTTAAAAATAACTTTACCCTCAAAAAAAACTTGACACAAAATAAGGCAGCTGTATAGTTCAGAATGTGGGCTTGTATCCATTCCCAAGATTAGTTCTGTCTATGAGACATCAATAAATATGTTGAATGAACAAATAAATGAATAAATAGATGAGCTTTCTACCTGAAACATAAAGGGGGCCATAGGGTTGTTTGCTTTGTTGAAGACCCCCTCAGGGACATGGAAATTACCACCTTTTCAGATGCCTTTTTTTTTTCAGTGAGGAGGAAGTTCAGTTAAAAATTATCTCTTTAAGTCAGACCCAAATTTTACTTTGTTCCCTGTACCCTTTGCCCCAGTTAAGCCAGAAATGCATATTTCCTCCCCCACACACTGTTCTATACTTATAGCTACCATGTCCCTCCACATTATCAGAATCTGAGAACCCCCAGATCAACTGATAACTGGTTTTGCAATACACATGCCCCAGCCCTCAAAGTTATAGATTTACCTTTAGAATCATATTTTATTTAGGCTGACGTTCAACTTAACTTGTAGTCCTTGTAACCCACACTAAGAGCAGCCAGTGGGGAGAAAGGTGAGCTAGATGTCTCTCCTGGGATTTAAAAATGGGCTCCAGATATGTAGAGAGGGATGCTGAAGAGCCGACCATCCCCTTAGGCATTAAAGAAGCGTGAACACCTCCTAAAGTGGAGTGGAGATGGGACTAACCAGCAGTCCCTGTCTCAAGCCGCTCTCTGTGGCAATGATCTGTGCCAGGCCAGTAACACTGCAAGCAGCTGTGTGGTCTACAACACCTTTTTTTTTTTGCATTCTAAGACATATTCATTAGTGAAATATCAGACACCTCAGGGGCAGCATGTGCTTCTAATTCATTTTCCAATTGTATAATGAGCCAGGAGTGAAATTTTTAGGGTGAATTTAATTGACCTTTACAGCAACATCAGGCAGATTGGCTTAAATGCTATTAAAGCTAAATGTAACCCGGTGAGACTTTCTGGAAGGTTATCGGAAAATCTATCAAGTTGTTTTTTCTTAATTTTTACCAAGAAAGGAAAAGATAGAGGACATAGAAGGATGAACAGAGAGACAGAAGGAAAGAGATTTAAAGCAGGAGGAGAAGAGTGAGAGAAATGAAATGCTAGGCGAGGGTGAGGGGCAACCTCACCCCTTACTGCTGGGGGTTTATGTTTTACTTTAGAAAGGCTGTTTGAAAACGTGCAATTAAGCTACAGGTCACATTGTTCTGAAGTATTCCAACTTGGGAATATGACAGCACAGTCCTCTCTTTATCAATATTTTGGTGTCGCTGTTTAGGCCTTTTCCAGCTCCACATAGGAGTACTCACATGAATAGAAGGCAGTGTCTTCCTTTGGCAGCTGAAGCTGGTCAGTCAGTCTTCTTTCTGACCCCCTTGTCCTCTTTAGCAAAGACATGCTCAGTTCCCAGTAACAAGGTACCCATGGGGAAGCCAGAAAGCCAGGTGTAGGATGGAAGAAATCCTCGGGTACTAAGATTGCATCCTTTGGGAAGGGGTTGACAGTCAATGGACAGGGTCCAAAAGCCCATGGCAAATTGGGCTCAATTCTAGGTCATGTCAAATCAGGGGGAGAAGGCGAATGTATTGGATGAGGCCCGGCGGTGAGCATCAGAATCAGCATCAGCTTACTTAACGTTGGCATTATCATGACCTCTGGCACCCAGGACTTTCCCACAAATCTGAAGCCAGTAAGATAAGGGGAGAAAAATGTGTCCACAAAGGCTGTGAAAATCAGGAAGAAGATGCAGCCCCATCAACACTTCTACCAAGAAAGAACAGATAATAACTCAGGAAGTGGGCAAGGTGGATAGCCTGGGACCTGGGGCAGAGATCCAGGCCTAATGGAGAACTGGAATGTGTGAGGGAGGGAAGCTGAGGCCTAGCCAAAAGACAACGGAAAGACACAGGCTCCCTGGGGTTCATACTGGATCATCAGTAGCAAGATGAATTACATAAACCACAGGGCTCTTAATTAACTTCCCACCCTGGGTGGGACTGGCTCAGAAATCACACAGGGCTGAGTCAACAAGTGGAAAACAATACTGTTAGCTCGGGAAGGGAAGGGTCCTCTGTGCAGAAAGAAGTTAACACAGCAGGTCTGAGGCTACTGTCCTTGGAAAGTCCTGCTTACAAGGTTGGCCTTTGGCTGGTGTCAGGGAGCTTGGATTTGGGGAGGGTTCCCACTGTTCTCTAACTGAAAAGCATGGTTCCCCATGGCTAGACTGTTTGTGCAGACAAGGTGGTTTCTGCTGGACACCTGCTCTCCTTCTGGGAGTCTAGGATTTGGGTATGTGCTCCGGAGAGGGTGCTCACATGACCAGCCCCCACTTAAGATCTTGGTCACTGAGTCTCTAATGGGCTTCCCTGGGCAGAAACACCACACACATGTTGCTGCAGGAAGAGTGAGCTTTGTGCAGCCCCTCGTGGGAGGAGAGAGCACAGGGCAGCCTCATATGGGTTCCTCCAGACTCTGCCTGTGCCTTGTCCTTACAATTTAACTGTGTATCCTTATTGCACCTCTGTAATGAATCTTACTCATGAGTACAGTTATATGCTGAGTCCTATGAGTCTTCCTAGCGAATCTCCAAATGTGGGGTGGTCTGGGGACCCCTGATACATCCTCTCTCAATGAAAACTCTCCTACTGGTTCTTGTCCTACCCTCAATCCTGAATCTCACATCTGCTTCTGAGGTTCCTTTTTGATACTGGTGGAAGCTGCAGATATGAGCAGTGGCCCAATATAGGTGCATCACCCCCAGCAGTGACTAAGCCCTCTCAGCACTCAGAGGACTCTAATAGATATTAGAGTTACTCATATATAAGGAGCACATGTTTCTTCCTGCCCCAGGAACCTACAGTGGAAGGGGGATTGAGGAGGAAGTGTGAAAGGAGAGGGGGAAAAAGCCCTTACTAATAAGAACAACCTTCAATAGTCTCAGAAAGAAAGAAAGAAAGAAAGAGAAAAAGAGAAAAGGGAGGGGGACTTCTAGAATGGACATGCAGAATGTCTCAGAGTCTATCTTTACTATCATGATCAACATCATCATCCTCTTCAGTACTGTTAGTTGAGCACTTACAGTGCACCAGGCATGTGCAAATCCATGTCCTTACACACATGAATTTCAGCTAAAATTCATAATGGGATGTGATAGGTAATATTATTATCCCTATATTTTGAATGATGAAACTGAGGGACAGAGTGGTTAAATAATGTGCCCAAGTCACAGAACTGGTAAGTGATGGAACCAAGATCTCATCCAGGTGTGTTCTTCAGGGAGAAAAGGGAAGTCTCAGACATAGCAACACCTTCTCACTCAATATTGTGAGACTTGCAAAATACGGTTGAAAAGGCGGAAAGATAAACCAGAACATGACCCCTAAGGGAACTGTTTGAAAAGGACAAGAGTCAGTTTTACCTCTGATTGTCCCTTAACACACCTAGATTCCAGTAGCACATGTGGGGAAAGCCATCCAAGAAATGAAGGATGTTCTCTATTAGCTCCAGATTTTCAGTCCTCTGTAAAGTTTTAAAGAAATAAGAGCTTTCTTGAAACCTTAATTTTCAAATGTTTTCTCTTTTCTACTGGTCAGGATTACAGATTTACAGAGCACTCTCAAAGATAACAAAATATTTACCAAATTGTGAACTCAATGAATACATCTCTCAGATGGATGGATGGATGGATGGATGGATGGGTGATGGATGAATGGTGGATGAATGGATGGACGATGGACTGTTGGATGGATGGATCTATGGGCGGATGTTAAAGGTAAAGATAGGCTTTGAGGAATTGAAATAATTTCCTAGGAATAGAAGTGTGGCAAACCCCTGACTGGGTGAAGCTGTGATCTTTGTGTTTTTGGTTTTCTGGACTAAGAATTAATTAGGTTAGAGGAATAAACTTTCTCTCTACCACCCCATCCCGTTCCACACTTAAAGTACCTGAGGAACTCCCACAAAGAAACAGTAATGGAGAAACAATGGGCAGAGGGATGGAGTTGTCTGGATGCTTGCCAATTTCACCTGATTTGGAGATTTTCAAGGAAGAATGAAGCCCCACAGACTGTTTGCTAGTCTTTCACTCTCTCAGTCCCTATTTCTGAAAGGAGGATTCAAGCATGTGTTCCTAGCTGTTGGGCTCAGCTTCCTACAGAGGCTGCTTAATCGAAGTCAGTGAGCCAAGATGTCAGTTTAGGTGAGAACAAAGCACCTGCAACTGCTATTGCCTCCCTTGAGGGACTCTTCTCATTAACTTGGCATCCTACCTTATATGCAGGTAGCCCACCAGTGCATAGTAGCCTCCTTGGTCCCATGAACTGTGACCATTTATGCATTTGTTGATTTATTCAACAAACACTGAACTCCTTACAAAGGCCAGGTTCTTTTGTAGGTAATAGAGACAAAATAATGACTCAGAGAGGGTCCCTATCTACTTGTAGCCCAAGGCGGGAAATAGATAAATAATTCAATAATAGCAAAACAGTGTGTCTAAAGGTATGTGTGTGAGAGAGCAGGGAGGGGTGGAGAGGGAAAGAGGAAGGAGAGAGAGAGAGAGAAAGAGAGAAGTATGCTCATCATGTAATATTCAACACAAACCCTCAGCATAGTAACTGGCAGAAGCATGGCCAACAAAGAGAAATGAAAAACTGTAACAGACAGAAAAGATAGTGTGTGGGCAGGTGGGGGTTAACATTCAAGGCAAATGCAAACACATGTACAAAAATCACAAAACAGTTTTTATAGTCCAGAGTCTCTAAGGGCTCAGTATGGTAAAACAGGCTAGGGGGGAAGGTGAGGGGTACGGAGTGGAGAAGAGACAGAGTGGAGAGAGAGTTGGGTAAAGATGGGCGGGTTGTCAGGAACCAGACAATGAAGGGCCTTTATGCTACATGAAGGAGCCGGGGCTCTTTCCTGCAGATGATGGGATGGCTTTGGAATAACTTGCTCCGATTTCTATTTTAAAAAGGTCATCTGGTAGGAGGGTGGAAGATGATTGCAGGCGGGTGAGCCAGGAGATAAGGAGACTGGTTAGGAGACAATAACATGACTAGACAAGAGATAACAGGCCAGGATTAAACCTTTAACAATGAGAATGGAAAAGATGTACAAATTTGAGATGTCATTTAGTGAGGGTAGGGAGAAGGAGAAATCCTGACTGGTTTCCAAATTTCTCAGTTTTTCCTGCCTGCTTGCCCTACGGGAGTTATAAGGAACAAGACAAGATGCCTATCCACAGGAAATGATAGAAAAACATTCAAAGACAACAAACAGCAAAGAGTCATATGTCTTCACTGCCAAATGAAGGTGAAGACTGTAAGGACTGTGGGAGAGGAGCA
Organism: Tapirus indicus; assembly: GCA_031878705.1. Taxonomy (NCBI): domain Eukaryota; kingdom Metazoa; phylum Chordata; class Mammalia; order Perissodactyla; family Tapiridae; genus Tapirus; species Tapirus indicus. Next base: position 80,754,067 of record CM062924.1, on the reverse strand, counting down.
AGAGGAGAAGTGATTGCTTCCAGCTGCACTCATCACTGGACGCTGTATGTACAGCTCAAAAGATGGGCAGGATTGAGATGGGCCAGTAGGAGGGAACAGCCCAGGGCATAGGTGAGAAAAGATGCAGCAGTGGGGAGTAAGGCATATTCTAAGCAGGGAATAAAATAACTCAGCAGTTTGACTTTAGGAGAGGAAGTATAGATGGGAATTATGGAAGATAAAGATGGAAAAGTAGAGGGTGAAGGGATTTAAGTGACAAGTTATAGAGTTTGAACTTTCTTATCTGGGCCAGTGTTTCCCGAAGTCTGTTCTGTGGAAGGCCTGTGTCCCAGGAGGTGTTTATAACTGCTTTGTGAAATGAGAGGATTGTGGTTAAATTAAGTTTGGAAAATGTCAGATTAAGCTAAATTAAACAGGTTCCACCACTAATGGACTTCTTAGATACTTTAATATTATATACAAAGAAGAAGAAGAAAGATGATCAAAGTCTACAGAGAAATCAAAACAGAAAGAAAAGAAAAAGCACAAGGTTGGAAATCCATATCTTGGTTCTAGCACCAACTTTATCATTGCTTAGGTGTGTGACCATTAGCAAGCCACTAAAACTCTGTGTGGGCTTTAACATGCCTGTCTATAAAATGGGCTATTAGGCCAGGTAGATGGCTTAACACTGGGAGACTCCCCTGGTGTATTAGAGCCTCTAAAGATGGTCATGCCTACTTTCAATGTCTCAAATATATATATATGAAAGAATACATGTATCCACAAAAGGCAGTTGAATCTAAATAAAATGTGTTTTTCACTTTGGCTGGAATCACATAAACTTGGTAATAGGGTAGCACTGGATATTTCCTACACTAGATCATAGGGTTTGTGAGCAAAGGAATCTATGCTTTGCTCATCGTTTAATTTCTAGCATCTAGCACAGCACTGGGGACACAGTAACTCAATAAATATTTGTTCGGTTTATGAATGAATGCTAATCAGTCACTTTGAATGGCATATATATATATATATATATATATATACTTTTATTTAAAGGAGAAAATGAGCTATTGCTGAATATAAATTTGGGGAGACATTGTTGAAAATGGTGTCAGGGGATTAAAAATATAAGTATCATTTGTTGAAAAATTTGGAGACTATTGATACAGATAATCTCCAAATGTCTCTTAATTATAAAATTATACAATATATGATTTTTTGAGACCTAAGAAAAAGTCATTGTATTTGATGTTTTCTAGAACACTGCTATACTTACAGAGATGGAGAGTCTGCAATAACAGTGTGATGTGGAAAAGCATCAGCATTGCAGGCTGCTAAGAAGTGAATGGATGACAAGGAAGCTGAGACCATAGACATAGCTTCCTCATTGTATCCACTAATGCAAGTACCAGGGCAGAGCTGCACCCTAGAGGGGCACGATAAATATGCATTGACTGCCTCATCAATCCAACAGTTCCTTTCATTCATTCAACAAGCTTTTGTTGGGCGTCCACCATCTGTCAGGCATGAGGATCTGGCAGTGTACACGGTGGACCATTGTATACATAGTTCAATCAAACAACATTTCTTGAGCAGCTATTATGTATCAGGCACTAGGCTAGCTACTAAGGATGCAAGGATGAATAAGGCACAGTCTTCATCCCTAAGAGGTCAAAATTCACTGAGGGAGGTGAGGGTCTCAAATCTGGGGAGTACAGAGATCTCCCAGTGCTGCAAACAGGAAAGAAGGGAACAGAACAGAGATCCCATTGCATCTGGTATTAGGAAATTTTGACCATCCTTGAGAGAGACATTTAAGAAGGGTTGTTAGGATGAAACTTAAAAGGCATTACTATAAGGAGAAATGGAAGGCAAAATAATGAAGACCAGAAAGTGTATACAGCTGTTTAAAGAGATTTGAAAGTACCAGGAAAAAAAAGGGGAGGGAGGGTTTGGTAGTTTGAGGAATGGCAGGGTGAAAAGAAAGGTTTCCTTTTTGTTTCATCTGCTTCGTATTATTTTTGTTGTTGCTGCTACTGTTAGGATGAGGAGGATCTGAGCTTGTTGGTAGGGAGTGGGGAATTTAAAATGTGAAAATTGCCAACCAGTGTTACAAAGATTTTCAGTCCTCTGTTGCTTTTGAAGTTGGTATGGAGAGGCTACAGTTACTTTCCTTCAAATTAATATCTCAACATTATGGATGTACCCGAAATAATCTGGTTTCCCTTAGCAACTCGTTCCATTCACTTTCCTTTAACCTCTTTAGATTGTTAGCCAGGGCCATGTCTTGGAGTAGCAAGTCTCATGTACTTGCCACCTACTGGGTAAAGAAATACTTCATTTTAATTGCTCTGAATTTACCATTTCTAAGCCGCATGTGGTGCCTCTTCGTTCTGATGATCTAGAATTGCCATGTGTCCCCTGCCCAGCACTGTGACTGGCTAAGCCTTAGGCCCATTCTTGGGCCTCCATCCCCGACCACGGGAGTCACATCGGTTTCCACTGCTCACGTTTCCACCCTCGCTCTCCTGATGTACATTCTCTACAAGGTAGCTGCAATGATCGTTTACAAACAGAAATCATGTCACTATACTGCTCAAAAGCAGGGAAAACGGAAGTCCCAAGTTAACTGTGACACCACTGTTCGGGTATAATTATTGAGTGCCCCTTTCACTTTCAAAAGCAATCCCACTTGGACAATAAATTAAAGGTTCACCCTACTTGAAAACTTCCAACGTCTTCCCATTGCTATTAAAACAAAATCCAAACTCCAAAGATCCTGGCCAGACATTCCCTCCCCATCTCCCTGAGCTCATCTCTCCCTCTCCCCACTCACCGTGCCCCAGCCACCCTCCATCTTCCCTGTTTCTCAATACACTGAGTCCAGGCTCATGTCAAGACTTGAGCACTTGATGTTTCCTTCCTCTGCATAGAATATGGTTCCTTCTGCTTTCTGAGTCCTGGCTGCTTCTCTCCCTTCAGATCTCACCTCAAATGCCACATCCTCAGAAAGGCCTGCCCTGACCACACCATCTACAGGTAGCAATCCCCTCCCCCGCAACCATATCCCTATCTTTAGTGCCTCTACAGTGCTCAAGGGTGACAGGCATAATCTTATTTTCTAAATTTGTTATTTATTGCCATCCCTCTTCACTCAAATGGTAGCTCCCTAAGGGAGGAACTGGCATGTGCTGTTTATCACCGTGTGCTCGGCACGTCTCACATGTGAGGCACCATCATCACCAAGACAGGTCAGAGACCTTCTCTGTGCCCCCGGCCAGGACCCTGTCTCTACAGAGAGCATGCTAGAAACACATGCCTCACTCTGAGACGACGTCAGTGGTGAGACTTTTTTATTATTATTAACGCTTTCTTTGTGAGCCTAAGAAACAGAGTTATCACAACCTGTCACAGTGTGTCTGGGTTGCTTTCCTAACTTACTACATGCGTCTGCCCCAGACCCTTCCACTGCATAATTTCTATTACTGGCATTTCTACAGAATTCTGGAAGAAATAGATACATTATTTATTCATTATGGGAGTGTATAAATCATTCATATAGCGTGTCATTATATACCACATAGGAGTGGATGAATCAACCACACAGCAGAAACAACAGTTTATGATGACACAGTTTTCAAAAGAACCTGCTTCACAGATTCTTTGAAGAAGGGACAGAGAGTTGTCACACCTATTAATGGATAAAAGAAGTAAAGTTCAGAATGGCTCAATTACTTAATCAAGATCACTTAGTGCCCAGGCTGAGACAACAGGCCAGGCTCCCTGACTCCTAGCATGATTCCTGGAGCTGGCTTTATGCACAGGCAATGTAGGCAGTTCTCCAAATATTTGCTCCAGATATAGCAGGGCAAACACTGTAGAGACTTTATACAAAAGCAATGAAGAACTCTGTAAAAATATGATCTAGAAAGGGAAGCAATTTTCCAGGCAGCCCACACAGAGCTTGGCACTACTTCAGTCTCTCACGCACATTGCCCTTTCAAAGGGAACATCCCTCGGCTGCCAGATGTGGCTTCTCAGTTTTCTGCTGTTGCCTAAGTATACTTCACCATCATATCTAATTTACTTACTTGCTTGCTTATTTATTTCTATATTAATTGTTATTAGTTCAGAGAATATACTATCATCATTAGCACTTGGCTATGTTTAGTTTACCAAGTCGGTCAATCCTACAGGATTCTGAGAACTCCTTAAGACAGAAAAATACTGATGGGTCAGAAGTCAGAACCAGTTTAGAACAGTAGTTCTCAAACTTTGGCGTACATCAGAATCATCTGGACGGTTTGTTAAAATATAGGTTGTTGTGACATCCCCAGTGTCAGATTTAATGAATCAGGGCAGAGTCCAAGAATTTGCATTTCTGACAAGTTTCCAAACGATGCTGAGGCCTCCTGCGTACACAATGTGAGTAGACGGGGAAGGGCTGGACACACTGTGAGAACCACTGGCTGAAAATCTGACATGATGGTAGTGAGGTGATCCTGGTTTGCTTGAGACTGAGGGATTTCCTAGGAAATGAGATTTTCAGTGCTAAAACTGGAAAAGTGCTGGGCAAACCTGGACGGGTTGGTCACCCTAAGAGATAGTGCAAAGAGACACTATGTGGGGCCCTCAAGGGGTAACTTGAGGGACAGGTTGACCAGTGTGTATCAACCCCAAGATGGTGGCATAAAGGAACAGTCTGCTTCTGGGTCTTTTCCTCCTCAAGGGCAAGACCACACATTCTTCTCCTTGTATTACCAGCATCTAGCATAGTTTGGGGCATATAGTAGATGCTCTACAAATGTTTGTAGATGGACTATTTGCCTGAATGTTCAAATGAATGAATGATTGAATGGATCGATAGATGGTTGGGTAGAAAGATGAATAGGCGAGGAGACGGATGGGCAGATGGGGGCAAACATATCTCTTTCCCAGGTGTAGTCCAAGGTAAGTTTGTCTACTCCAGCAATCAAATCAAAGTGAAGGTCCTAGGATGTGTGGGTTTGTATCCAGGTAAGAGAGAAGACCTGCTTCTGACCCAGTGGGCACTGTCTCTGAACATGATTCCATGAGCATCTTTAGGGAAGGGCAGGGAAGTGGCGGGGTGTTCCATCTGCCAGCCTAGTTCCTTCCTTAGACCTTGTTCATGCCTCTGCTCCCTAGAACCTCCCAAAATCTAGAGAAAGGAACAGTTCAAAGTGAAACCACAAAAGGAAATAGTTAAAATGGGCGGTATTGAAATGTAAGGTTTTCTGTTTTAGAAAAATTAAGGGTGTGTGAGCTTCTGTTGTATTAAATGTTCTGTATGTTCAGAAAGTAAATACTGTCGGCAAGCAGGCAGGAGATTAAGGTGACAGGGAGAGCCCTGTTAGATATTAATTTCCCATAGATCATCTGTCTGTCCTCTCCTTGTTTGAAGTTCCCAAGGCTGGAGGCTTCAAAGCACACATGACTGTCGTCTGCACACAGCTCATGTCTCCGTGGGGAGCCGCCTCAGCAGGTTCTAACACTCCGTCCCTGCAGGAGCCTTCCTCACGCTCCCTCTCTGTCAGCCGCTGCCTTCCTCTCCATGCCGGAACATCAAGGACAATTCTATCAGCAAGTCCAGCAGCTGGTAATAAAGCCAGCTCATTCCCAACATGGTGAGCATCCCAGGCTCTGGCTCCAGACAGGCAAATTGACTTAGGAGATGAAATGAAAATGACCCAAACGTTCCTCAGAACTCTCACCAAAATGAGGACTTTTCCTCCCTCTTGCTTTTTTTTCTCTTTTTCTCTACCCTTCTTTTCCCCCCTTTTCTTTTACCAAAGTTTTGAGTAATGTATAGGTCATTCTTATATCCTTCATTTGGCAGAGTTATTTTTGATTATTGATTTGTGGCTGTTCTGTGCTGGGGATGGATGGTTCCTGCCCTCAAACAGATCACTGCCTGAAAGGACAAGAATGGCAGTATATCCTAAATGGTGCTCTACCAGAGATTTGTACAAGGAAAAGTGGCACAGAAGAGGGGTGCTAAGCCCTGTTGCTAACCACGAGGAGAGGCTTCAGAGAAGTGGAAAGGCTTCTCCTGAACTCACCTCCACCAGGCAGCAGACACACAGCCACGTCCTTCTGGAGCATGGTTGGTTATAGACCAGCTGGAATTTGAAAGGAGTTTTTAACTCAGCAAGGGAGTTTGGAGACACAAGCAATCCTAGTGATAACCATATTAAAAACCTGCACTCTCTCCAACTTTGAAGAGAAATGCTATTCTTTAGATTCTCTAAGGGATAAAAACCATGCTGAATGGAAATGTTAGCCAAATAATGAAAAATATTTTTTTTCATTAGAAAGAGGACTGACTTGTGAACAGCACATCATTTAATCACTTAGGGCTCCAGTCTGTGAAATTCAGGTGCTGAACTATATATCCTCAAGCCCATTCGTTGCCCAGTATTTGACAGGTCTATGATTCTGAGGACCCTATTGCTGTATGGAACCAAAGATTTCGAACATTGGGATCACTGCTATAATTTTCACTTTCATTTAATAATTTATTTAGATCAACTTGACACCAATAATTATATACAAACTGAACTCAAAATACTCTCATTTAGACTTGGCAAAGCAACCAAATGAATGTGAACCCCCTTGAATTAAAGCAAGTAGCAACTAAGCTTAGACGCAGTCTCTCAGAAGGGCTCATGCTTACTCACTGACAGTATCAAGACAGCTGTGGTGTGGATGCCAGCCACAGAGATGGGGAGACAAAGCAGGAGGGCAGAGAGGACATGTCTGTGCACACAACTCAACTCAGTAGATATATCTGCTGAAAGAAGTCTGAGAAATAGCCTGCTGCCCATTCTTCTAATCAAGGAATCCTATGGGTCAGCAACCTCTCCTCAGCCCACACCTGAATTAAAGATGGTGCAGTTTGTTTATAGTAATTTCCTGCCAGGTCATTTATCGAGCAAACAGTTCTGGCCAAATCAGATGGCACAGCCTGACCTGCTGACCTCTGTTTGGACATTGATTGTGTTGCTCACCTCATTAGACCATTCTCTGTTGCAGCCCCTACCTACCCAAAGGAATTTCGCTAATCCCTTTTTTGTTTGTTTCTTGGTTTTCTTTAAGCTAATTGAGAGCAGTGACCTCATACTAGGAAGGACAAGCCAAATTTCCATGTCAGGGAAAGGAAACTTACTCCTTCTGACCACCCTCCCACTCTGCATCTCCCTAGTAGAAATGCATGCTCTGCAAGGTCATGGAGAAAAGGGTGACTTGGTAGTGTACAGTCAGACTTGCTAACCTCAGAGCCAAGTGAAGTGGGGAAGGCGTGGAAATAGTGCTAGCTTTATTTTTTGTGTGGTTACAATGGGCTACTGTTGTTTAATAGCTACTAGGATGCAGATTTAATCTAATGCATGGACTAAGTGAGTATTCATTGTCTACTATTAATTGTGCAGCAATCCTTCAATTCAGGCAATCTGGTTGCTAACCTAAAGCTGCAACTGTGAATGTGAAAGTACATTTCACCTGTCAATGGAATGATTTCAAGTGTTTACCTTTTCACTAATATTAGCAAGCCATTAAAGCTAATCCTGGGCTTTAGCCTACTGTTATTGGTCACAGTAACCTATATTTAGCATTCCTCGTGCAGACCACGTGCCTCTAGATCGGAGGTCTTAACTGGCATCCAAAGATGAGTTTTAGCTGATCTGCAATAGCCTCTGCAATTCTATGCAATATTTTTTTCAGTGGGGATTTTTCAGAGAAGGGCCATAGCCCTCAGAGGACCCAAATAACTATTCAACTCAAAACATATAAAGAACTAATGCTCTAAATCACAATCTTTCCTAGGAAGAGGATCTGTTTCTCCACATTCCTCTAATTCTTGATTTGTCTGGTAGTGGGCTTTGTTTGGAGCATGCCATTGGTAAACCAAAATAAGTAAGTTTGAAAACTTAACTATGTTAAGTTCATTTACTGTCACTATTATTACAAGGAGAAATGATTATACACCTATTTTATAGATGAGAAAACAAATTTTCAAAGCAGCAAAATAGCTTGTATAAGAAAAGTCAGCTATTTAGCAAGGAATTATTTAAGGTACTCTTCCCTGAAGACATTTAAAAGTAATGTAAATTAGTGATTCAAATAACACTTGTGAATTTATGAAAAAAAATAGTTGACACTTAATAATGCAATGTGATGTAATTTAAAGAGCAGACTCAAAGAAGATTCTGGTTCTGGCTCTGATATTTCCTAGAAATGTGATTTGAGGTCAATCTGATACCTTCCAGAGCTAGGATGAGAACCACGGGCAACGACCGATATGAAAGCTCTTTGCAAAATGTGAAGACTATCTAAATGCTAGTTATTAATCGTATTTTGAAAATGAGCGTGTACATTAATGCTACCATCAAAGGTCAGAGGGGAGTGGATCTCTTCAGGAAGCATCAAAGGAGAAGCTGGTATAAAGCATGAATGTTTCATGGGATGTGTGCGTCCTGTGTGATAACGTCCATCATGACCTTCCCCATAGCCTTGCAGGCAGCTGAGGCTACATTACTATCGACATTATCACATCATCAAGAAAGCAACTTTTATGTGGATAACAAGGATTCCAAGTGGCCATAGTTTAAGCTTATTAGAGTAGAAGAAAGGGAATCAACTATTTAATAAGAATAATCAAGAAAACTTCAATTTGAGAGTTATGGCTACCCGGAGGGTTCCATGTCTTTGTCTGCAGTTATTAAATTATTTGTTTAGCTAAAATCCAAAGGTAAAGACAAAAGTCAGGACTGCATGGAGGAAAGGGAATTTGAGTGAGATTAAGAAAAAAATATATATTCAGGATATCTTGTATATTTATACCAACTCTATATCTGAAGTTTGGAATCCCTAAACAAAATTCCAGTCAGTAACACAACACATCTATATGATCTGCTACAAAAGGAGAAAATAAAGAATAGGGAGAAAAAGTGTTTCATTTATTCGGTAAACATTTTACTAATATATAATGAACTTTCCCTATGTGTTGTAGCCAGCCTCCAAGATGGGCCCAGTGATCCTCCCTCCCTCCCCTAATATTTATGCCCTTAGATAAATCCCCTTCCCTTTAGTGTGGGCTGGACCTAGTGACTTGCTTCTAACAAACAGAATACAGCAAAAGTGTTGGGATGTCATCATATCTCTAACATTAGATTATAAAATACCGTGATTTTCATCTTGTTCACATTCTTTCTTTTGCTCTTTTGCTTGCTCTCTCAGATGAAGCGAGCTGCCATGTCGGAAGCTGCCACATGGAGAGGTCCATGTGGCAAGAATCTGAGCGCAGCCTCTTGCCAGCAGCCCAGGCAGAAATGAATCCTGCAACAACATGTGAGTGAGCTTGAAATGGATCAACCCCAGTGGTGACTTAGGACAACAATAGCACTAGCAGACACCTTCATGTCAGCCTTATGATAGACCCAGAGCCAGGGGACCCAGCTCAGCTGTGCCCAGACTCCTAACCCAGAGCAACTGTGAAAAAATAAATGTCTGTTGCTGTAAGTCACTTAGTTTTGGAGTAGTTTGCTGTGCAAAAATAGACAACTAATACACCATGTACTAGGCACTACATCAAGTGCGCCATAAACTTGTGCGGGCTTGTAAGATTCCTAATGCCTTTTTTTTCTTTTACTTGATATTCTGTCCTAAAGTTATGGCAAAACTTCTATAACACACAAATCTGCCAATGCCTATTTCCTTGCTCAGGACCCACTAAGGCTCTCTGTCATCCACAGAGAAACATCCAAACCCATTACCATGGTGCAAAGCCAGCTGTGCCTGACTCCTTCCTTTCTCTCCAGCTCCATCCCACGCCACCTATAGCTACACTTTGTGTTCCAGCAACATTGAACTGTCTGTGCTCCCACGTACAACAAGACATTTTCTCAAATGCATGCCTTTGCTCTGAACCTTCTGTTCAACTTGTTTTTCCTCACCACTCTCCTGACCTCCATCTCCACACAAAGTAAGCCTGTGTATCCATTAGGAGCCTGATAGGGTACTAGGTTCTCCAAGAAGGCTTACCCGATCCTCGCAGTCTGAGTTAGGCGGCAGCCCTCTAGGTGCCCAAACAACCTTGGGCTTTTGGGTGTTATTACATGCATTACATTTTTAGCAGCTGTGTTCCCCTGTGTCTGTCTCTGTGCTTCAACTCTGAGCTCCTTGAGAATGGGTCTATGTCTTATTTATTGTGTATCCTTAGCATCTGTCACAGTACAGATATGATAGAACACGTGCTGGGTGGGTAAATGAAGGGATGAATGGCACTTCCTTAAGCATATTTAGAGTGTATTAAATACAATCCCAAACAAAGGCATTGAACTAACTCTGAAGCTCATTGTGAATCATACTGAGTTTGGGGCTATTACCACAAAGCAGACAGAACAAATTGCAACGCGATTAGCACCTAGGCAATTTACAGATGAGGTGGTCCATTCTCCCACATGGAAAACTGTCAGATTTTCTACTCGGTCATGGGAGAACCACTCAGTCAGGATTTCCCATAGTGGCTTCCTAATATAGGTAGCTGCCTTGTAGCTGGTAGGTATTAACTGGGTCTTGGCAATGTGTCCAACATCCTGACTCATAAGACAAGTAAGCAGTGTATTTTTAGAGCTAGAAGCAGCCTGACAAGTGAGGTCTAGACTGCTCTTCTCAGGCTACAGAGATGACAGTGCAGGTCCACTTGTCCCCTACACGTGGTAGCCTCCTACAGAAGCCGACACAGGCAGCACACGGAGCTTGCTGCCATTGCTGGAAGGCTGCGGCAGCATAGACAACAGCAAACCCTTACGTAAAAGATGAGAATAATAACGGGGAGAGAGGAAAAGATCTCCTGCAGAGTGAGAGGCAATGCAAATAGAAGGCATTGTTCAAAATAATTTTAAATCTCATCACCTGGACTGAAATACAGTTAAAGCAAAGGCCTGCATGCATTTGCCTCTGGCTCTTGAAGGCTGATATAAAGGGCTGGGACTGAAGCAATGGGACTTCCTAATATGCATATCTTTTCCCCCAATCATAACACAACTCCCTACCCCCAATTTTGGTTTTTGATCTCAGGCATTTTGCTAGAGCAGGCTCTAAGTCACGGCGAGAGGATCCATTCTCGAGCTAAGAAATTGTTGGTCATCTCTGGACTGATGTCTGACCTGATGTTACTGCCACAGCAAGTGAGGAGAAGATGAGAAAATGTTATTGGACTTCAAATACATGAGAAGCAAAGATGATTACTCCATTCCTGAAGGAACTGCATGATTCCTGCCCACCAAAGCTGCCCTAAAACAAGCCATACCTTCCGGACTCCTCCTTGCAGGTCTGCCCTCAGCCTAGATTCTGAGAGCAAGTCCTGCGCCTGCTCAGCGGAGATGTGCAGTGTTCTAGTCCTGGGTCTTCTCTCATCTTGTTTTGCCTTATTATTATTAGCAATTATAGGTATTCATATTACAAAATTATAAAATTAAAATATTTTTAACATACAAAAATAGCTAATATTCATTGAGTAGTCACTAGCTTTCAGAGACCAAACTAAACATTTTATTATTTAGTTTTCACAATAACTCAGCATGGTGAACATTATTATTATTCCTATTTTACGGAACAGAAAGCCAAGTTTGGAACACTGTAGTAATGCAGCTACAGTCCCTACAACCAAATGAAAGATGTGGATTTGAAATGAAATCTATGATCACAGAACTAGAAACATTAACCATCACTTTATGACCAAGTTCCTACTTTATTGACTTTTATGCCAACCTCTCAGTGCTGAGTCCCTGGTTCTTTTCCAATGCAGATTTTGCTAGGTCCTGGTTACTCCAACTCTGATCCCATCCCTTGATCTTCCATACCCCATTTTCTACCTTCCGATTGTTATCTTTCCCTCAAAAATAACTGAGTTTCTGTCGCTCAGCCCTAAACCCATCAGCTGGGCTCTCTTCCATCCCTGAGCTACTGCCAATCCTTCTGCCTCCTCAGCCCAGCCTCAGATCCTTCCTTGTCCCTGGCTTTTCAGAGCCTCTGCTTTGCCTGACTGGATGCTTATAGAAACCTGCACCTAACAAATTAGAGAATGATTAGAGATTACACATTCTTTTCAGGTGCATGTGGAATATTTACAACAGATTTCTATTTGGACCACGGAGCAAGTCACAACTTATATAAATATGAATATGTAAATATATATGTATATAAAACTTTCAACTTATGAATCAAATAAGAAATAAAAATTCAAAAGTATTTGGAACTAAATAGTAATGAAATATTAAATGTCAAGACATGTAGGATACAGCTAACACAGTACAATACTGATGGGAGATGTAAAACCAAAAAAGATTGAAAAGTAATGAACTAATAATTTAACTAATGTTGTTAGAAAAGAAGAACAGAATAAACTCAAAGACTATACAGATTAAAGAAAATAATAAAAATAAGAGAAGAAACTACTGAAATAAGAAAAACAAATAAAAATCCTAGAGTACAGATAAAGTCAAGAAGTGGTTCTCTGAAAAAACCAGCAAAACTCTTAAACCTCTGTTAACATAGGTTAAGAAAAAAACAAGAGAAAAGGTACACATATGCGATACTAGGAAGACAACAAACCAGTATATGATAATAAATTCAGGAGAATCTTTTATTAATAGGAACAACATTTACTAGTAAATTTGAAAACAAATATAGATAAAGAAACCAACTGAAAACATGGAAAATCCCCAAATAAGACATGTGATGTTTAAAACAAAATGTTATCAGAAGTTAAAAAACCTATAACCACCATTAGGCACAGACTAATTTACAGATAAGTTATAACAAAAATACAGGATATAGAAAACTCAAAAGTTAAGTAAACTGTTTCAGAGAGGATAAAGAGAGGAAATACTCCCCAGATCACTTGTTCTGCTAGAATAGTCTCGATAGCAAAACCAGAAGAGGATAGTACCAGAAAAGGAAATTATAGGTCACTCTCACCTATACAGACGCAAAATCCAGAGAATTTTTTTCTTTAAATTATCCTAGGCATGCAAATTCGGCATAATTTTAGAAAATGTGTTAATAACTAGGTTACATGAATGAATTTGCCTCTGGTATTTGAAGGACACTGTCTAACAAGGCTTCTCAAGCTTTAGTGGGCATACAATGTGTCTGGGCATCTCATTACATGCAGATTCTGACTTCGTTGGACTGGGGTGGGCCCGACTCTCTGCATTTCTAACAAGCTCCCTGGTGATGCTGATGATGTGGTCTGTCAACTATACTTTGAGAAGCAACGCAGTAGATGACTGGTTTTGAAGACGTAGATTTCCATTTTAGCAGGAACCTCTCCCCAGCGCCATTCTAGAATATGAACACCATCCCATGCAATCCGTATTTATTTTTGTCTCATGTATTTTTCTTGACCCAGGCTCTGGGTTACAACTAGTAGATTTATTCAGTGAACGTCTGGAATGGTTGGTCCACTTTGAGGGGGAAAAAAAAACCTCATTAATATTCCTTTCAATAAATGCAGAACAACTATTTAATAAAATGTGATCCATTTGTGATGGAAACTCAAAGAAAACTATGAATATAAGGTACTTCCTTAACTTGAAATAGGGAATTTACCAAAAATGTATGACAAACCTCATATTTAATCGTGCAACTATTAGAGGCGATCACTTTAGGGTCAGGAACAAAGCAAGGACGCTCATTCTCACTTTGGTTCAACAGTGAGTTGGACGTCAGAGTCAGCACAGAAAGACAACACAACAAAATAAAGAAAATGAGAATTAGTAAAGAAAACAACAAACTGCCTTGTAATGATTTCTAATAATATGATTATCTAAGTAGAAAATCCAAGTAAATCAGAAGATTAATTAGAATTAATACCTGAGTTTAGAAAAGTTGCTGAATATAAGATCAATATAGAAAAGTTAATTAAATTTTTAAACACAAGCTGTACACAAGTAAGAAATTCATTAGAGGAGAACTATATATAATGGCAACAAAAATAAAGTGCGTGGGAATGACTGTATAAAACATGTGTAAGAGGTTTACAGCAAAAATAATAATATTTTATTGAAAACCAAAAAAATGATACCTAAATAAGTGGAAGCACATTGCATGTTAATGGGTGGAAAAACTCAACATCATAAATATGTCAATGTGCAGCAAATCATTCTATAAATTTAATTTAATACAACTCCAATCAAAATCCCAAGAGAATTTTACATGGTTCTGGACATTAATTTTAGGAGGATGGACAAAGAGTCAGGAATAACCAAGATGTATTTGAAAAGCAAGATGGGAAGACTCATTCTACCAGACAGCAAGACATGTTTCAGAGCTACAGTAACTAAGGCATGTGGTTTGAGTCCAGAATAGACAAATGGACCAGGGGAACAGGATGAAAGCCCTGAAACAGACCACATTAAATGGAAACTGGATTTAGGAAAGCAATGACACTGCAGGTTCTTGGTGGATCAATAAAGGTTGCTGGGACCCCTTTCTCGACCATACACAAAAATCAATCGCAAGCAGATAAAATAGCTAAATATGAAAATCAAAGCTTCGCCATTTTTGGAATACAAATGTAACAGAGTATTTTTATGTGCTTCCGGAAGGAAGTGATTTTTTATACAAACACACACATAAAGAAGAATATAATTTTGGTTAATTAAAAGAGAAACAAAAACAAAAAAACCTTCTCTACCCCCAAAAAATCGTAAAGTGAAAATGCAAGTCACAGATTGGGAGAAAAAATTTGCAGTTGCAATGCCTAAAACTATAAAAGAATTAGTAACCAAAGTGTGAAAAAAAAAAATACCACCAAGAAAGGAAAAAAAAACTTAATAGGAAAAATGGACTGTTCAGTAAGAGGAAAACCAAATGGCCAATAAGTATCTTAAAATGCTCAAAACCACTAGTAATCAGGAAAATACAAATTAAAATAACAATAAGATATCATGGCCTATGCTGACCACGCTCAGCAAATTGTGTGCTCACTCCCACCCTAGTGAGAATGTAGACGGGTAAAACCATTTTATCAAGCAATTTGGCAATATCTAGAGATTTTGAAGGTGCTTTTACTCTAACTCCGGTAATTCTCTCTCTCGTGTACTCAAGGAGCCACGTACAAGAATGTTTACTGCAGCATTGTTTGTGATCATTGGAAACAACCCAATTGTCTTGAAACAACAGAGAGCCAAGAGTAGTATATTCATAAAATGGAACACTATACTGCAATTAAAATGAATCAAATATATCTATATACTTCATATATATATATATATCATATATATAATCAATGGAAATAAATCGAATCCCAGAAACATAAAATTGTATAAACAAGGCAAGTAGATAGAAGGCTATAACCAGGTTGAGATCACTTGTAAAAGTTCAAAATCATGGAGGACAATGTTATATTTTATTTACACACACAAATGCGTTACAATTAGGAAAAAAAATCCCACTAAATTCATAATTGTGGGTACCTCTGGGGAGGGAAAAAAGGAGTGAGGAGAATGGAATTGAAGCAGAATAAACAGAGGAATTCAGTTTGACTGTAATGTTTTATTTCTCTAAGAGGTCTGAAGTAAATTTGGTAAACTATTAAGATGTGAGAAAAATGGGTAGTTATATGTTTTTGTGTTTTATTATTCATCATGTCTATGTATTTGGAATATTCATATTCTACATGTTGATAATAATTTAAATAGTGTTTACATAAAAATGTATGCAAATTTCCTTACTGGATTCCTGATATAGTCAATCAACGTACTTTTTTTTACAGTGTCTTTTAATAAAAGGTCAGTTCTCCATGCATTTTTTTCCCCTAGATGCCTTGAACACGCTCAGTAGATGATGTTATTCATCTTTAGGTCACCTCCAGGTGTCAGCAGATTTGTCGACACTATTTTATGGCAGGCTCCTGACTCTCATTGCTCTATTTACCACACCACATTTTCTTAATACAGTAAATTGTGAGAAATGAAACAGAAACCATAGCTTGCAAAACTGTACTACAACTCAAAAAACAGATAAACTCGACCAAACCACAATACACAACACACACAATCTAAGCTCAAATTGTTTTAATATCAGCTCATTTGGGCTCTTATGTTCCAAAATAAGACCATAGAATAGACCAAATTGATTTAATAGTAACTTCTCATTGACTCATATGTTCCAGAGAAAAGACCACTGATTGTTCCAGCAATTCAAATGGTTTACAAAATCTAACCAGTCCCTGCTGTGGCCCTGCTCACTAACTTGTACCCTAAAACCACTCTACGGCCAACCCCAGCCTCCAGAGCCCTATAAAGTGCCCTCTCCTAACTTCTGACCCTTCTGAGAGTCTCTCAAGGTGTTACACTCCCTTGCTCAGCAAATTCAATTAACCCACTTTTGTATGGTCAGCAGGCTTCCCTGGCCATCTTTGAATGAAGATTTAACAATAGCATGGGAACAAATATGGAGTCTGCCTTTTCCAATGTGGACCCTGCCTACCAGTCCCTCAGCATCTCTTGCCACTTTTCTCCTACTTCATGCCCCCTTCTCTGAGCTTACTGAACCACTCCCAGCTTTCTGAATAGGCCATGTTCTTCCGTCCCTCTGGTCTTTGCCACTTCTACTCCTTCAGCTGTAATACTGTTCCCTCCTCCACTTCCCACACTGACTCTCCCTCATTCTTTACTCAACCCAGGTGGCTATTCCTCTGGGAACTCTTCGTTGGTCACTGTACATGAGGTGGTAAACCTTCAGTAGGCCTCCTCTAGTACCTCATGCTTCCCTATCTTATAGCATTTATCACACCTATATTATCATCTTCTGTTTTCTTATCTGTCTCTCTCACTAGATCAGCAGTTCTCTTCCTTGACTGTATATTGGAACACCGGGGGAACTTTAAAAACTTTGAGTTATTGATGTGGGATATGGCCTGGGTATCTGGATGTTTCAAACCTCCCAGGTGATTCTAAAGTGTATCTAAGGTTGGAAATCACCACATTAGCTGGTGAGCTCTTTGAGTGCAGAAGTTATCTTATTTGCCATTGTAGCATTAACATGTAGCATGGTGCTGGACACTTAACAAATGTTTATTGAGTAATTGGAACTATGGAGAACCACATTCTGATTCTGATGTGAAATACTCACCAGCTTGCTGTGTCACTATATTTGGCAAAAGCACTTGGCAGTAATTCCCAAAACAATGAATATAACTCAATTATAGAATTATCACAATTTGTCATAGTTATTGATTTTATATTTCAGACTCTCTTGCTGCAGGACCATGAGTTCTTTGAGAGGAGGGACTACATCCTATTCATTTTTATATCTCCAGAGCCAGCAACAGTTCATGACCTATAAAACGTTTCAAAAAATTCTGCTTAACTTATTTAACTGACCATAAATTGAAGAATCTCGGTTTAAATTAATCCTCAAAAGCCTCAAGAGAGCCTTGTATTGCTGGAAAACCATCCCATCCCACTAGTCTATTCAGTGTCCCACTCACCAAGAGAATCATTTCACACCTTCTCTCTTCTTCAACCTCTAACACTCCCTCCATCATCCTCAGACTCACCTCATGACCTCACTTCCTACTTCACTGAGAAAATTAAAACTGTTCAGAAGAGCATTTCGACAGACTCCCCACCCCTCCATCCACCTTCCAGAATCAGTACCCACAGCTGCCTCCAATGAGCACCAGATCTCGCTCCATCTAACGTACTCAAAGGCATCATTCATCCATATCTCTACAGGTCATATGATCTACAGGTCTTTTTTTCTCTCCCTTCTGGATCATTCCCATCAACATACAAACATGCTGTTGTATAGTCCACTAAAAATTTTTTAAAAGCCTACTATTTGACCTTACTTCTATCGTTTCTTTGCTCCCCTCTGTAGGAAAAAACTCTTCAAAAAAAAAGTTGTCTATTTCATTGTTTCCCTTTCATCTCTTCATACTCTTAAATTCTCTTCAGTCAGGCTTTTGCTCTCAATAATCATCTGAAAATATTCTCAAGGTTGCTGCTGAACTCCATGCCTCCAAACCTAATGGTCACTTCTCAGGCCTCATCTAACCTGACCTATCAGCCGCATTTAATCACTCCAATCCCCTGGATACACCTTCTTCACATGGTGTCCACATTCTTGTTTTTCTCCTGCCTCACTGGTTATTCCTTTATAGTCTCCTTCTCTGTGTCCTCATTTCCTCCCCTACTGCTTAATATTGGAGTGCTCAAGGACTCAATCTTTAGCCCTTTTCTCTATTCTCTTTCACTTCCTTGGGAATCTCATTTGGTCTCATGGCTTTAAATAACATCTATATGCCAACAACATCCAAATTTATATCTCTTGCACAAATCTAAACTACAGAAATGAATATTCAATATCCTGCCCTTCAACTTCACCTATGCCTAACAGACACACTAATTTCAGCATCTTCAAAATCGACCTCCTGACCTGACCTCCCAAACACGACCCACTCAGGGCCTTCCCCATCTCAACTGAAGGCAAGTCCATCCTTCCAGATGTCCAGGTCAAATGCCTTGTGATTATACATGCCTCCTCCCTTTCCCACACACTCCAAATTTAGTCCTTCAGGAAATCATGTTTTTCTACTTTGGAAATATATCCAAAAATTGATCACTTCTCAATGGCTGCCCTGCTTCCACCTTGGCCTGGGCCACCACTATCTCTTCCATAGGTTACTGCAATAGTTTTCCTTATTGTTCTCCCTACATGTACATTTACCCACACCTCTCCAAACCTAGTCTCAACATTGCAGCCAAAAAATTCGTGATTCTTTTCAAATGTAAGTTCTGTGCAAAACCTGCGGTGGCTGTCATTTTCTCTTAGAGTAAAAGCCTCTGTCCTTACAATGACCTATAAGTCTTCCCTTTCCTAGCTTCCTGTTATTGTTATTACCTTCACTTCTACAATATCCCTGGGCTCACTTAGCCTCAGCCACTGACTACCTTGCTATTCACTGAGCGTGCCCGGCCTGCTCCTTGGGGCTTTTGCACTGGCTGATTCCTTTCCCGGACTATTCTTCCCCCTGATGTCCACATGATTCATTTCCTCATCTCCTTCAAATATTTGCTCTAATGTCATCTTATAAATGATGCCTACCCTGAATACCCTGCTAAAACTGCAACCTGCCTCAGCCCTGAAACTCCCAATCCTTAATCCTTTTCTGTTTTTTTTTCCCTCTCTTAGCACTTATCACCTTAAAACATACAACATGATTTACTTACCTACTGCATTTACCATTTATTGTCTGTCTACTCTCCCCCTTGAGAAGCTAACCTCAAAGAGGGCAGGAATATTTGCTTTATTCATGGACACTACAAAGCATCTAGAAGAGTGCTTGGTATATAGTAAGTGCTCAGTAGATATTTGTAGAATGAATAAATAATGGGTTTTATTTTTTAATTCTGGAAAACTCCTTTGAAAACTTAAGCTCCTCTTTTTATCCATCCTGTTCCAATATTTTCTATTAGATCAGTTTGAAGGTATATTTTGTATTGAGGTGTGTGTGCACACACATGTAAATACACACGCACTCACAGTCATATATTTTTAAATTCCACCTGTTCCATATTCTCACACTGACCTGTCAACCACTGATCCCAGCACAGTACTAAGTACTTTCTCTACACTATCACCAATCCTTACAACAATGATGAAAGTTAGA
Organism: Tapirus indicus; assembly: GCA_031878705.1. NCBI lineage: Eukaryota > Metazoa > Chordata > Mammalia > Perissodactyla > Tapiridae > Tapirus > Tapirus indicus. The sequence goes on along the minus strand of CM062924.1, from coordinate 80,734,380 downwards.
TATAATTATCTTCATTTTAAATATGCAGAAAGTGAAGCTCAGGGGTATTTATTAACTTGTAATACAGCTAATAAATCATATTGTCATGGTTTGAATCCAGTGTTTTCCAGTCTAAAGCCATTGCTCTGATCTTTTACCTTCTGTTGCCTCATAAGAATGCAGAATACAAACAAGGCTGGACACTAAATTTTACTATTTCTGTATTTCCCACCAGTGTAATATAACATAGGATACTCTTTCAGGATCTTTGACATTCTAAATGTCTAGAGTCCTGACACAGAGGACAGAGCCCGCTTTCCTAGATCGGTGGTCACTGAGCATGCTCACAGACCGGGGCAGTCCGTGCCCCGCCCGCTGCGGCGGCAATGCTGGAACCAGGTCATCCTTCCCACTACCTGATGTAAAAATAAATAAATAACTGTGAAAAAAAATCCAATCTCCATTTGGAGGCACTAAATCCCCTCTCCTTTCCAGATGGCTGGGAGAGTTCTCCCAGGTGGTAAATATATTATTAAGAACTCATTTCACCGTGAAATTGACTATTCAAAACACAGACAGAAGTTAATATATTAGGACAACCTGTCTGAAAACTCGCATTAGAGAAAATTTATTTTTGTTTAATAAAAAACCCGGTATTATACACGACCTCTTTCTAGCTCAGGCAGTTAAAGTCATCCCCAGTGAGAACATGTGTTCCCATGTCAGAGAGCGCTACCACCAAGAGTCATGTCTCCCCGCGTAGAACCGGCGATTACCCCTCCCAGCCATGGTGTCTTTTATCACGGCAGTTAATGATGATGGGTCTCATATGAGATTATGCATAGCCCTTGGGTGCACAGTAACTTTTTCCATCCAGGAGCTGGGGCCAGTTTAAAAATCCTTAGCTGGCCTTGTCCTAGGTTGGCTTTCAAACTAACGATTAAGGACCATCCTAGGCAAATGTGGTAGAAGAATTCTCATTACTTAGGGGGGATCTGTTTCATCATGAGAAAAAAAAAAAAAAAACGGTATCAATCACAAAACAGAAAAATGGCTTTCAGGAAGGACCCAACTAGATGTGAATCTCCTAAATATTAACTCATGCATGCATTGTTGATTCACTCTAATAGCTTGGCTGATTTCTTAGATTACAAAGATAATTACTTGGACAAGTTACAGTCTATCAGTGAACACCCACATTATAGTAAGAACAGTGTTTTAAGATTTGCACAACCTTTAAAAAACCCAATTTACAGAGTAACTAACTACTTAATTGAGGGGGTGAGGGTCAGAGAAGGCACATCAGAATAAGTACCTGTCCAAATGATACTAAAGAAGGGGTGAAGTTCATAGAAGCCTGTGTGGAAATGTTTATCTCTGAAGGGACCCCCACCAACTCTGGTTTTGACACCAACATGGATCAAAAAATACCTACTCTTTTCCCATCAGAGTTTTTTCATATTAATACATATGTACTTTCTTCTGTACCCTGACTCTTTTGTTTTAAGTTTTGTCAGTAAACTAAAGTTTAAAAACAAAATGCAAAATATGTCATAGCTTATAAGTAGGGAATACTTATGTTTTCCACAGGCCTTACAAGAGACTTCCCTTTTGTTTTAAAAAAGCTCCCTTGAGGAGTGACAGATTTATTACTAATCACACAATGAATTCGTTACGCACCACCAATAGCAAAATCAAACTGACACCTAAATAATGTCTATTAAACAATTTCTTAATTTAGTCAATTATTTTGATCCAACTAATTACTCACTTAAATAAGAATTCATTCAAACAACTGCCTAGAGTTCTTTTTTTTGAAAACAGTTTCAAAGTAATCAGTAAACCAGTAATTAATAATCGGCTGAGGGATGAAATCATTTTTCACATATTTAAAGTAAACAAAGCATCCCTTATTGGGTAACTGGCTTCTACAGTAACTCAGTAAAGGTCCAGCCACTCATAAAATGGAGAGAACCATACATGCTCATTGGAAAGCCATTTTAAATAAGTTTGAATTTCCAGGCTCAGATAAATTGCATACTAGTATAAATACTATAAATAACTTATTAATGTAATTTACAAAACAAGAATTCATTCCTTCATTCATATCAAGCATTGACTGTCTACTCACTGAGTTCCAGGCACTGTGCCACACAATGGCATATAAAATGAAAATATCCTTGACAATTATTTTAATTCATTCACTATTTAGGTCCAAAAAGATTTAGGGGAGGTTTACAAAGATGAGAAAATAAGAATTCTACCCTAGAGAGACTCTCAAACAAGTTTACAGAATTAGAATTCCATGAGAAAACTTGGAAAACAGAGGAAGAACCAGGAAATGGAAAGTGGTAAATATCCTAATTATTTTTAAGAAAAGTTTTTATTGAAATATAAGATACACATAGGAAAAATGAGCACATCATAAGTGTACAGCATGATAAATATTCACACAAAGAACACAACTGCATTACTACCACCAATTGTAGAAATTGAATGTTACCCCAACTCAGAAGCCCCTCTCTTGATGACTCCCCATTCCTACTCTCCAAAGGTACCACTATCCTGACTTCTATCTGCAGGCTACCTTTGCCTCTTTTTACACTCTATATAAACAGAATCACTTGTTATGAATTTTTCAGTGTCTGGCTTCTTTCGCTCAACATTGCATTTGTGAAATTTATCCATGTTATGAATAGTTTGTCAGTGTTAGCGTTTTATAATCTTCCATTGTATGAATATATCCCAATTCAGATATCCATTTGGCTGTTCACTTTGAGTTGCTTCCAGTTTGAGGATAAAATAAATAGTGGAGCTATGAACATTTTTTGTAAAAATGTTTTTGGGGGCATGTATATATCTATGCTTGGGGAAGCTATGTTGGAAGGAATAATGTGAGATTCTGTAGTTAGTAGCACTAAACAATTTTCCAAAGCGTTTGTACCAATTTAGACTCCCAACAGCAATGTCCGAGAGTTCTAGTTGCCCTACACCCTCATCAGCACTTGGTATTGTCAGGCTTTTTAACTTCAGCCATTCTACTCTGATGGATACACAGTACGTAACATATCATTGTTGTTTTAATTTACATTTCCCTAATGATTAGAGGAGTGGAGTTCCTTTACAAATTATTGGTCATTTTGTGAAGTGCTGTTTAAATATTTTGGCCATTTTTATTGGATGTCTGTCTTTTTATTTTTGATTTGTAGGGCTTGTTTATACATTCTAGATATAAATCTTTTTGTCAATTATATATACTGTAAATATCCTAATTACTCAGACCAGGGAGCTTGAAACCCATCCCCAGCAACATTCTAGATGGCATATATCATAGCCTCCAAGGCACTCATACACACGTGTATTTGGCAATTTTCATTTGTTGTTTTGAATGGTTAGGGTGGGACCTGTGCATTAAATTTGCATTATCACCTGGACATTAAAAACAAGGAAATGGCCCCAGATCTGAGCCCAGAGAGATAAGGGAAGTCCAAGTAAAAGCCAAAGGACAGGTATCTACCATCCCCTAAAATCTTTCATTCTTCTTATCAGACATTTAGTCTCCAGATTAGTAAGTCCCAGGAGGATGGGAATTTCTGCAGGTCTTCTTAGCTGCTGTATTCCTCAGTGTTGAGAACAATACCGAGCACGTAGTAAGAATACAAGAGATTTTGTTAAGTGAAATAATGACCAGGGTCAAAATGGCAGCGACTTCACTCAGAGGATTTTACTTCACTCAGAGGTTGCCTGATACCAACCAATAATATATCAACCCCATCTTACTTGTTAGATATTAAAGAAAAAAGTATTTTAGGTCATTCATATATCCAATGGAAGGCAATATAGCAAGGTAATTTAAATCATGGACTATATGACCAAAAATGCCTAAGTTTGGATCCTGGCTCTAGTTCTAAGTGAGCTGTGTGACCTGGGTTATGTTGCCTAATCTTTCTGTGCCTCAGATTTTTGATGTGTAAATTACACATACTAATATTACTTATCTCACTGTGTTACTGTGCAGGTGAAATAAATTAATGCATGTGAACTATTTCAAGGAAACTTGATCTAAGTAAGAGCTCACAAAGTAGTAATGATGATGACGATGATTATAGGGATGACAGTAATGATGCTGATGATGAAGATCGTAACAGAAGCTCTGTGTGGTCAGATCTCATCTGTATTACTCAAAGCTACAACCTCGAGCACAGTGCCTGCCACATGGTAAGGATCCAATAAACAGTTGCTAACCGAATGAAAGGTGAATGAGTCATTAGTCAGGGGCAGAAAGTATGAAATTGTCTCAAACAAAGCCATGGTCTATAGCTCTACAGGTGTAGAAAAGACTGAAGAATGGGATAAGATAGAGTGAGAAGGGAGGGCGCCCTAAGCCTGAGCCTGAAGGAATTTCATCCTTTAAAAGCTTGCTAAAGGAGCATGAGTATAATGGGCTCTGAGCCCCTACTCTGAGCAGCACAGAGGCAGAGAAATAAAGTGAGATGAAACAGAGGTCGGTGAACAAAGAGAAGACAGAGGATATCAGGATAGAAATGAGACATCCATATACCAGTGTTCTCCCTACCTCACACCATCCCCATGCCGTGAGCTATGCACGCTGTCCAGAACTTAGATCAATCCCAAGTAGGAAGGGAGAAGACAGCAGGGTGGGGAAAAGAACGAGAGGAGTTTATAAAGCTGCTGAGGAAAAAACCTTGGAAATGGTTAGATGAAAATTTCTGTCTTGGAGCAAAACGGAGTCTTGAAACAGAAATTGACTTATTGTAGGAAGAAAAAGGAAGTTACCTTTTTAGTATAACAAAGTTTGTGTCCTTGCATGTTGCACCACCTTACCTGTAATTGCCAGCCTATACTCCCTCCTCAGGAGAGAGGAGGCAGAGCCCCTTCCTTTAGGACACGAGCTTGAGTGGAAAAGGGGCAAGAGAGAGAACCAGCTAAGAACTGACTGAGTGTTCCTTTCACTGAATGGTTTTTTAAAGGACCTCAAGTCGTTTTAATTAAGTCTCCTTTTGCCTTGACAGCCACCTTCCGACACACGTAAAGCTAGCGATGCCCTCAGTCTCCTGAGCTGGCTTTCCCCACACGTGTTCAAGTGACGGCTCCGGTCCCACTGCCTAACGGAGCTCCAGGAGCACTTCCTCTCTGACTGTCCTGGCTTGTGCACCTGAGATTGACATGAGCATCTCCTTCTAGTCCTCTTGGGACTTTTTCTTCCTTCACACTCTCTCTTTTGTTGTACACTCACCTTTCCCCTCAGGTGCTGTCTGCTTTCCCTTCTCCCTTCCACAGTGCACAGCTAGGCCTGTCTCACCATGCCTGGGCCTGGCTCCAGGAATCTCAGCTCAAATCAAGGCTCTAGACACAGGTGATCCAGAAACCAAGTGGAGATACTGAGAGGTAAGAGCTTTACTGGTAAATGGAGCCTATCGGAAAAGCCCGGAGTGTGGTGGTTAGCACATCTGGGCCCAGATCCTGGCTCTAGCTTTGGTGACCTGTGGGGCCTGGGTGAGTATTTTAACATTAACCTACTAACTATTATTTTCTCATTTATCAAATGAATAAATAATGTCTATTTTATAAAATTGATGTAAGGATAGAAAATGATATATTATATTGAAAACACCAAATAAAGTGCCTGGCTGTAGCCAATTCTCACAGGTGGTGACAATTGCTAGTGGTTGAAGCCGTTGTCATAGTACGACATGTAATTTTAAGACTTTCTCTTCCAATTAAGAGCACGAGTCGGGGTCAGATGGGGTCCAAAACATCCCTCTGTCACTTACAGAATGTGTGTAAGTGTAAAATGGGGATAAAATTAGTATCTACTTCATCTGGTATTCTGAGGATTAAATGAGATAATGTGTATGAAGAACTTAGCATGTTTCCTGGAGCATATTACATATCAGTCAATGTTAGCTATTGATAGCAATAATAAAAATGGAAAATGAATTACTCACACTGACACAGCTAGGAAGTGCTGGCACAATAGTCAAACGCAGGTCTGATCTGACTGTAAAACCCTCATTCTTTCCACTGTGCCACAATCCTCAAATACGAAAATCAGGAAAGATATCTAAGGAAAACATGTGAACAGGTGTAATATAATATGTTTTGGTAAGAATTATATTTGCAAACTCTTGTTTAAGATACAACCAGTAGAATAAGTTTTGTGAGCTTAATATTTTCTGGGCTAGTCACTACCATAGAGAAAAACTTTATTTTATGTGTATTAACTACAATTCTAAGCCTGCCATCTCATAAATATTTTGTTTACTCTATAAGCAATAGCACATTAGTCCAGAATTACTAAAGAAAAATATTATTACAACAAATACCTTACAACAGAGCAGCCTAAATTATATTTTAAAAATAGTTTATCATTTAGTTAGCACTTAGTTTTCAGAGTGTTCTCATACAGGTGTGCATGCAGGTATGTATGTTTATAAGTGTGTTTATGAGTGTGGATGTGGATGTGGATGTGTGTGTTTTTACATGCACACAAACATACAGGCATATACTTCTATCAATTGATCCCAAAGCAACCCTGAGATGGAGTTACTATTGTTTTCCTTGGTTTACAGCCAGGGAAGCTGGGGCTCAGAAAGTCTCAGTAATTCACCCGAGGTGAGAGAATTAGTCAGTGGTGGACCCAGAACTCTGACACCAGATCGTGTTCTGGGTGTCCCTGCACTAGATTGCCTCATATCCGAGCTGAGGGGGAAGTCAAGATTAATTTTCATAGGCCATTGGAATTTATCAGAACAAAATTTGTCCTGTATGGGGATTAAAAATAAAGCTCATAGTAAATTCTTTGCTGCTAGTGAGTCTATAGAATCATGATTCCTTTTTACCATCAAAGAACAAATACACAGGTCAAATTCTCCTCGGGGCATCGTGCTTTTTCCCTCAGAAGTGAGGTCTCTCTGTAATTATTGCTGTGCCAACCATCACATGCTCAGTCCCCTAGCTGTTAGACTGAGTTTGGTCTCTGAGACTCTGACACTGAGTCAGCAGGTCAAAGCATTACTCTGAACCCACGAGTGAAAGAGAAGCATCGCGCATACATAGGACCTCTGCTTTGTTCCTCCTCTAACGTCTAAGACTTCGATGTGAGTGTTTATACTTGTGTTTGAGCGTGTGTGGCTTGTTTTGATGGGTGATTTGGGAGTTGAAGTAGATTTTGAAACAAAGTGTTTCCCTTTGTTTCTCCATCTGTATGCAGAAGAATCCCCTTCTGTAGGAGAAGAGACCAATACTGGCTTTTCACATATATATGTGTTGGAAATCGGAACTCTCTGCTCTCCGCCTTCAGTATGTAGAATAGTTTGGAGATCCTTTATGCTTGTGTGAGCATGTAAGGGTCACCTATAAACCTGGAGATAATCTGAACGTGGGGCTGTTCTGAGGGTAGTCCAGTAAAATTCATCCTCTTTAGTTTAGGTCTAGACTGAGAGTATCTGCTGCCTAATTTTTACTGAAAAGCCATAGTATGAATACAATTCCAGAATGCTCTCCCCTGGAGTTCAAGGAATAGCTTCCCCATGGAATGTTGTTTGCTACACAAGCTGTGAGGTCTCCTGAAAAGTTTACACATTTACAGATTTGAGTGGGAAGGTTTTAAGAGTGGCCTGAACCCTGTAAAAACTGCCCAGAGCCCCAACCTCCTGGAGACTTGGAGAAGTCACCAGCCTGGGGCAGGGACTCCCTTTAGAGTCCACACACAGTCCAGCCTGGGCTGGTGTGCATGGGTGACAGAGCTGAGGTTCAGGTTCTGCTTTGCCACTTTCCAGTTGTGTAGACTTGGGCACATCATCTAATCTCATGGTAGAGTTTGCTTATCAGTAAAATGGGACACGAGTGCTTTCTCATAGCCATGTTGGGCCTTCAAAGGAGATCAAATTTGTGAGTATGCTTTGTAAACAATAACAAACCATAACAATTTCAGTCATTTATTACTTTTTATAGATGTAGACATGAAAAGGAGCTCTCCAATATCTTGGAAGCTACTATTTTCAAGTAGAGATATGAGTCCCTAATAGGAAAAAGGTTTCCTCTGAGATGATAGCAAAGATCAGTGCTCTGAGAGTTCTTGTCACTAGTATCTAGATTTAGGTAAAGGTGTGATTAGGGAAGTTGCATAACCTTGAGCTTTGGACATAAGCATGTGTGTGTGTGTGTGAGTTTGTATGTAGAAAGAGAGAGACAGAGGTGGTCATGGTGATGGTGGTGATGGTAATGACGGTGATGATGGTGGTGGAGTTGATGATAATGGTGATGGTGGTGACAGTGGTGGTGGTGATAGTAGTGGTGATGATGGTGGTAATGGTGGTGGTGATGGTGATAGTGATGGTAATAATCATGCAAACAATAATAACAGCTGACATTTATTGAGCATTTTCTATGGATAAGACTGTGATAAGTTCTGTGTATAAATCTTTCATTTAGACCTACAAACAGTCTGCTGAGGTAAAGCCTTCTATTCCCTTCATCTTATAAATGAGGAAAATGAGGCATGGAGAGTTTAACAGCTTTTGAAGGTCACATAGCCATGCGTTGAGCTAGAAATTTGAACCCAGGCAGTTTGACTCCAGAGCCATGAACCTAACCATTTTGCAGTTCTGCCCAGAAACTGGATCCAACAGCGAGATAAATTTGTTCCAATGGGAAAATGGTTTATGTACAATGGTGAAATGGGAGATCTAGAGAGTCTTATCACATAATGAAGTTATGGGATTGCTTAAAGTATAGATGAGCATAATATTAAGAGCAGAAAAAGGTTGGACTTAGAAATTGGAGGGGTAACTGTCCATAAAATTTGATCATTTTGTTAGAATGGGACAAGCTAAATTGAGGTAATGACACTAGATATCTATAATTTATCTACCTGTACATAACTTGAACTTCAAGATAACCACTAAGTGTAAAAAAAAATTATTGTTTTCACTCTTAGCTAACTTACTAAGCTTGGGTTATGCTGCATAATCACAGTGGAGAAGTGTGAGAAAGGGGAAGTGGCGTGGTTCCAAGGTTTCAGATTTATAGAGAAAACATATGCCATTGAAATTAGGGGACAAAATGACAGGCAGGCTGTTCTTATTGGCAATAAGATAGCCCAGAACTGATAGGCATGAATTCTGAATGCACCTAACCACTTCACTCCTCTCTTTCTTGGCCTTCTAAATCCTTTCTCCGTGATACAGGCAGGGTAATCGTTTGTCATCCCATTGTGTGCAACCGACAATGGCTTCCTATTGCCCTTTCCCACTTCTGCCAGGAATGCTTGGCCCCCACACTTTGCATGGCCAAGTCCATCTGATTCCTAAAATTCTCTGTCTGTATAGACCCAAGGTCTCTATATAAGTATGTCTTTCCCTTTATTTTTTATCATAGCATTTTACCTTTTACCCTTATAGCACTTTCATCCATCAATGTATACCCAGACCCTGGTGACAAAGTAGGTACTCAAAAACATTTGTTGAATGAATAAAGAAAATAATGGATGCATGCATGAGTGAACGAAGGAATGCACTCCCTGTGAGCATTACCATCTTCAGTTATGAACTGGAGGTTCAGAGACTCTCAGACTTCATCCGCACATGTGTTAGTTAGTTCATCTGCACATGCCACTATCCTATCCCATGTAAGTGCAGAAACTGCACACCTGTGTTCACAACCACACTATTCCTAGAAAGCAAAGTGCAGATTCTAGGGCTCACATCACAGAAGCTTTAGAAACCAACTCTGGCTATTTGGAACTAGCATACATCCTCCAACATCCTCCTCAAAGGGACTATTGATACTGGATCACTAACCATCCTGGTTCTTGTTCCTCTTCACCTGTGTCAATATCAAAATGAGAAGATCCATCCACGCCCACTCATCTCTTCCACTCCTGGTCCTTGCTCCACTGTCTCCTACTCTTCTCTCATACATCAGGCTTTCCACTTTGCCATCTAGAATATTTCCTCCATAATTTTTTCAAGATACTATGACCAATTCCTTAACTTAGCTGACTGTCCAAACTGTCTAAACTGAGTATATACTGAGGATACTGCTCCCTTTGGACCCTTAGCTTTATATTCTCTCAAGCCGACACCTGCTTCAGAGTCTGCAGATGTGGAGGTGTCCTCCCCGATTATTATCACCCATTCCTTAGAGTTACTCATTCACCTTCTTGTTAAAATTGCTTTTCTGAGGTTCATGCCGTTTGTCAATTCCACTTCCATGTCTCCTTGTTGCTGTCTTAACTAACCTCCTTGTCACTTCCCTTACTCATCAACGACTTTGGAATCTGCATAACTTATTCCAAACCCTGACTTCTCAGTTCTTAACTCCTCACAATCAATAATTCTTTTCCCTACTCCACCTCAAGGATCCTATAGAGATCAAAACCCTTTTCATAACCTGTAACTGGTCTATACTTTTAAAATTATCAACTCAAGCTTCCACTCTCTTGCTATAACATCCTACTATCCAATTTTCTTTTTCAACGATGCTCCACTGGAAACATTCTTCAAATTCACTGATACTTCAGTATTGCAGTGAGATATTTTATTGAGATCCCTCTACTTTTTCCCCCAAATCAACATCTTCTCCACATTTTCTCCTAAATTGTTTGGATTCCATGGCCCCTTTTGTCAATTATAGTCTTGCCAATGTCTCAGACTACCTTGCCCTTCTATGTTTCCTTGGCACCTTTCTTGAATCTTGAACTGTGTAGAAATCCAAATATTCATTTTATTCATGGTTGCATCTGAACAGCCAAGAATGTCAGACATTAGGGCAGATTGGTCCCTATACAAATATATCATCAATAACCTCTAGTGAATCTCCATTAATGCTTGAAAATTCTCCTCTATTATTCTCTCCAACTTGCATTCTAACTCTCTCTCATCCTCAATTTCCTGCTATCTTATCCAGTAATAAGATGGGATAAAGTGCTAAGTAGATCTTTTCCAATTTTTCTGAATTTATCAACCACTGCTCACCCTACCGTCTCAGTTCAGAGAAATTGTGGTTGTGGTGCCAATCATCTCCTCAAAGGTTTGACTAGAAGGTTTCTGCTCTGCAATCCCTCTATCCTGATCGAAGGCTAGAAAGGAGCATTTTTGAAGAAAGCACTATTTGTGAGGGACAGGAAAAGGAGGGGGGAAGGTCTCCTGACTTATTCTCCTTTCTCAAGTGGAACAGAATTGCTGCAAAAATCTCTCATGAAGTTGATGGCTGCCGGTAATAATAAAGTAACTCTTCCAGTTGTCACACAGTCAATAGTCTGTTGAGCTGCAAGGCCTACTGAGCTAACTTGTATTATTGACGTGAGGAGATGAGCACTATGAAGAAATGGAATGGTGTATGACCAGGAAAGGACATCATAGACTATTCCCTTGAGTTCCCAGTACTCCCAGAGACTTACACATGATGTTTCTAACAGTGTCCATGGGCCATGAGGGAGTGGGAGTGGGAGTGGATGAGATTGTGGGGTTGAGGTTTTCTGGGGACTTCATCAGATTGGAGCAAAGAGTCTAGAGCATCTGAACAAAGTAATGAGTTGCCACCAGCTGAGGGTCAACTGGAAGAAGCAACTGATGCCTGGTTCTGAAGGAACTAACATCAACTAGAGGAGTTGCTTGGATTCGAGACTCTATTAGCTGGGCCTGTTGAGGCTCCACCTGCCCTCCTGGAGTCTATAGATAATAAGCTGGATGAGTAGTTAAGATCCACAACTTAGAGTGCAGCCAACACTCTTTGGGCAGAGACTGTTCTTTTTCTTTTTTCCAGTTTTATTGAGATATAATTGACATATAACATTGTGTAAGTTTAAGGTATACAGTGTGTTGATTTGATACACTTATATATTGCAAAATGATTACCACCATAGCATTAGCTAACACCTCCATTAAGTCACATAATTACAATTTTTAATTGTGGTGAGAACATTAAAGATCTACTTTCTTAGCAACTTTCAAGTATATAATACAGTATTATTAACTATAATCACTATGCTGCACATTACATCCCTAAAACTTGTTAATCATATAACTGGAAGTTTGTACTCTTTTACCAATATTTCCCATTTACCACACCTCCCAGTCCTGGTGAATACCATTCTACTCTCTGTTTCTGTAAGTCTGGCTTTTTCTTTAGATCTACATATAAATGATATCACACAGTACTTGTCTTTCTCTGTCTGATTTGTGTCACTTAGCATAACAGCGTCAGGGTCCATCCACGCTGTTGCAAATGACAGGATTTCCTTCCTTCTCAGGGCTAAAAAACATTTCATTGTACTTATATACCAATCTTCTTTATCCATTCATCTGTTGAGACACTTAGGTTGTTTTCATATCTTGGCTATTGTGAATAGTACTGCAATGAATATGGGAGTGTAGTATCTCTTCGAGATTCTGTTTTCATTTTCTTTGGATATATACCCGGAAGTGTGATTGCTGGATCATATATGGTAGTTCTATTTTTAATTTTATGAGAAATTTTATACTGTTTTCCATAGTGGTTGCACCAATTTACATTCCCAGTAATCGTACACAGGGGTGCCCTTTTCTCCACATCCTTATCGACACTTGTTATCGCTTGTCTTTTTGATAATGGCCATTCTAACAAGTGTGAGGTGATATCTCATTGTGGTTTTGATTTGCACTTCCCTGATGATTAGTGATGTCAAATAGCTTTCATGTATGTGTTGGCCATTTGTATGTCTTCTTTGGAAAAATGTCTATTCAGTCTCTCTGCCCATTTTTCAATCAGATTGTTTTATTGCTATTGAGTTTAATGAGTTCTTAATATATTTTGGATATTAACCCCTTATCAAATATATGGTTTGCAAATATTTTCTTCCTTTCATTTTGCTGATTGTTTCTTTTGCTGTGTAGAAGTTTTTTAGTTTGATGTAGTCCCACTTATTACTTTTGCTTTTGTTGCTTGTGCTTTTGGTATCATACCCAAAAAATGGGTGCCAAGACAAATGTCAAAAGCTTTTCCCCTGTTTTTTCCAGAAGTTTTACTGTTTCAGTTCTTGTACTTTAGTTTTTAATCCATTTTGAGATAACTTTTTAGAGTGGTGTAAGACAGGAGTCTAATTTCATTCTTCTGCATGTGGTTATCCAGTTTTCCCCACACCATTTATTTTTAAATTTTTTGAGGAAGATTGCCCTTGAACTAACATCTGTTGCCAATCTTCCTCCTTTTCTTCTTTTTTTGTCCCCAAAGCCCCAGTAGATAGTTGTATGTCATAGTTGTACATCCTTCTAGTTGCTCTATGTGGGATGCTGCCTCAGTATGGCTTGGTGAGCAGTGCGTAGGTCCCAGCCCAGGATCTGAACTGGCGAGCCCTGGGCCGCCAAAGCAGAGCATGTGAACTTAACTGCTACACACGGGCAGGCCCCTCCCAACACCATTTATTGAAGAGGCTAGCCTTTCTGCATTGAGTAGTCTTGGCTACATTGTCACATATTAGCTGACCATATATGTGAGGGTTTATTCCTGGGCTCTTGATTCTGTTTCATTGGTCTATATGTCTATTTTTATGCCAACACCATACTGTTTAGATTACAATAGCTTTGTAGTATAGTTTGAAATCAGGAAGTGTGATGTCTCCAGCTTTGTTCTTCTCTCTCAGGATTGCTTTGGCTATTCAGGGTCTTTTGTGATTCCATACAAACTTTAGGATTGTTTTTTCTACTTCTGTGAATAATGCCATTGGAATTTTGATAGGGATTGTATTGAATCTATAGATGGCTTTGGGTAGTATGGACATTTTAACAATATTAACCCTTGCAATCTATGGACATAGGCTATCTTTCCATTTGTTTGTGTCTTCTTCAGTTTCCTTTACTGAAGTCTGTGATTTTTCAGCGGACAGATCTTTCACGTCTTTCTTTAAATTTATTCCTGAGTATTTATTGGTTTTGATGCAGTTGTAAATAAGACTGTTTTCTTTATTTCTTTTTTAGATATTCTGTTGTTAGTGTATAGCTACTGACTTCTGTATGTTTATTTTGTATACTACCACTTTACAAAATGGTTTATTTGTTCTACCACTTTTTTGGTGGAGTCTTTAGGATTTTTATATATAAGATCATAACTTCTGCAAACAAAGAAAATTTTACTTTTTCTTTCTGACTTGGATGTCTTTTATTTCTCTTTCTTACCTAATTGCTCTAGCTAGGACTTCCAGTACTGTGTTGAATTGGAGTAGTGAGAGTGAGCTTCCTTGTCTTGTTCCTGATCTTAAAGAAAAAGCTTTCAACCCTTCACCATTGAGTATTGTGTTAGCTGTGGGCTTGTCTATTATTGACTTCTAGTTTCATACCTTTGTGGTTGGAAAAGATACTTGATATGATTTCAATCTTCGTAAATTTGCTAAGACTTGTTTTGCGACCTATCATATGATCTATCTTGAAGAACATTCCATGTGCACTTGAGAAGAGTGTGTCATGCTGCTGTTAGATAGAATGTTCTGTGTATGTCCATTGGGTCCATTTGGTCTAAAGTATAATTCAAGTCCACGTTTTCTTGTTGATTTTCTATCTGGATAATCTGTCCATTGTTGAAAGTGGGGTATTGAAGTCTCTTACTATTATTGTATTTTTGTCTATTTCTTCCTTCAGGTCTGTTAGTATTTGCTTGATATATTTAGGTGCTCAGATTTGTGTACATTTATGATTGTTATATTGTCTTGATGAATTGACTCCTTTATCATTATATAATGACCTTCCTTGTCTCTTGTTACCATTTTTGGCTTAAAATCTATTTTGTCTGATATAAGTATAGCTACCCCTACTCTCTTTTGATTTCTATTTTCATGGAATATCTTTCTCCCTCCCTTCACTTTGAGCCTAAGTGTGTCCTTAAAGCTGACATGAGTCAGAGACTGTCCTTGTCCATTTGCTTCCTTCCTTGCCTGAACATCATGTACTCGTGGAAGGCAGAAGGGTTTAGGAGTGAGTGAGGGGACCATATCCACAGCCCCATCTACATTCCAAGCCATTCAAATCAAAATCTGAATTCTTGTGGGGAAGTAGATTTGAATAAAATATGAAATTACAAAATTAAACCAGACTGGTCAAGTTTTCAAAATTTAATTGATTGAATAGTTATGGAACTAAACAGACATTACTAAGGATCCCTGCTGGTCATAGAGGAAAGGGGATTTTATTTTTCAAAAAAAATTGACAAAAGTTATTGGAAAACAATTCTGTGTTTATACTCAAACTGAGTACACCCACTATCATACCTATATCAGAACACATTCTCTTTTTCCTCCCTACCAGTATAATATAAGAGTTATTGTTCCTTCTAGCTAAACGCTCTCTATCAGTATCTCACTTGGACCTTATTCCCTACAGCTTTCTCCACAACTTGATAGTGTTGATTTTCCCTTCACTCTTTCATATAAGTAATCGTTTCCTGTACAGATCTTCCTTGAGTTACAATGGGGTTATTTCCCAATGAAACCATCATAAGTTGAAAATATTGTAAGTCAAAAATGCATTTAATACACCTAACTTGGCAAACATCATAGCTTAGCCTAGCCTACCTTAAGCATATCCAGAATGCATACATTAGCTTACAGGCGGACAAAATTGTCTAACACAAAGCCTATTTTATAATAAAGTGTGGAATGTCTCAAGTAATTCATTGAATACTGTACAGAAAGTGAGAAACAGAATGTTTAGAATGTTTAGAAACAGTTTCTATTGAATGTGTATCACTTTTGCACCATGGTAAAGTTGAAAAGTCCTAAGTTGAACCATCTTAAAAGTCAGGGACCGTCTGTATCAACATTTAAATGTGCTCAATCTATCTTCAAAATCTTTCCCTCGACTCCATATCTTTCTTCATCTGTAGCCCCATTTCTCTTCTTGCTTTCAAAGTCAAACAAATTCTCAAAAAAGTTGTATATATTTTATGTTTCCTCTCCTTCCATTTACTCTTCATCCCGCTGCAGTGACTATTGTCTTATGGTACCATGCTAAGACTTCAGTGACTTTCATGTTATAAATCCAATGGGCACCTCTTCTGGCCCCACCTAATTTGCCTCAATCATCAACATTTTATATTGTTAACCACTCCTTCTTTTGAAATACTTTCTTTATTTGACTTGTTTGGCTACCTCTCTGACCACTCCTCTTCTGCAGGCCTATACCTCTTTTATTGGCCTTTAAAGTTGGAGTTTATCAAGCATATTCCCAGGCCCTGTCCTTTTTATACTACCCTCTCCCTAAGACATTTTATTCATGTGTATAATTCAGATGTATTATTATTATGTATTATTCATATGTATAATTTATTCATATGTATATGTTAATTTAAAAATTAACATATAAAATAATCATTCCCAAATTTGTATCTCTAGCCCAGACCTCTTTTCTGTGCTCCAGGATGCTCCAACAACATACTCCACATCTCCTCTAGGATATTTCAGAAGTAGTTTATACTCAACATAGCCAAGAAATTCAAGACTTTTCTTGCTAAATCTGGTCCTGTGTCACTAAACGACCCATCTTTCATCTAGTTGTCATCCTTGGCCTTATCCTCTTGTTACCACCCAAATCCATCACTTGATTCTATTGGTTTTACCTTTTAAAAATCTCCCCAGCCTATTAATTTCTTTCCATTTCTAGCTTCTCCATCCTAATATACCCTAGGCCATCATTTCTCATCCAGATGACTGGAATAGTCTCCAAGGAGTCTGTCCACATCCAGTCTTTCCATTATGAATCCTACAATGAAGAGGTAGGGACACCTTTTTGAAATGCAAATTTGACCATGGCATGTTCTGCTCAAAATCTTAGGATAAAGAGCCAAGTCCTTAACATGACCTATCAGTCATCAAAGAAGTCAATAGCATAGAGTGCCAGCCTCGCTTCCAGCCTCATCCCATATTGTTATGGGTTGAATGCCCCACCCCCAAGTTCATATGCTGAAGTCCTAACCCGTGGTGCCTCAGAGTGTGACCTTATTTGGAAATAAGGTTGCTGCAGATGTGATTAGTTAAGTTAGGATGAGGTTATACTAGAGTAGGGTGGCCCCCTCATCCAATATGATTAGTGTCCTTTTAAAAAGGGAAGATTTGGACACAGACACACTCACAGGGAGAATGCCATGTGAAGATGAAGGCAGAGATCAGCATGATGATTCTATAACCAAGGATGTCAAAGATGGCCAGTAAACCACCAGAAACTAAGAGAGAAGAATAGAACAGACTCTTTCTCACAGCACTTGGAAGGAACCAACCCTACTGACACTGTGATTGCAAACTTGTCACTTCCAGAATTGTGAGACAACACATTTCTGTTGCTCTAGGCCACCCCATTTGTGATGCTTCATTACAGCAGCCCTAGCAAACAAATATACATGCCATGTTCCTCCTTGCCCATGAGATACAGCCATGCTGGCTTCTTTCTCCTCCAGGCACTTGTGTTCCTCCTACAGTAGAACTTTCCACATGCCTTTCCTTCTGTCTGGAACGCTTTCCCTCTCTCTTTTACTTTGTTAACTCCTACTAATTCTCCAGTTCCATGAACATATGAGGAAAGGCATTTCTTGGAAGACCACAGCCTAAATAAGGTTCATTTATTATTTGACTTATTTCAGTTTATAATTGTATATCATTCGTGTCATTCTTTGATGAGTGTAATGTCTGTCACAGTGTAGGCAAGCAAAAAATTGTTTGCCATTGGAATGAATGAATGAGTACGCACATAAATACATATTCTGGGTTGATTTAAATGCAAGACCAGGCAGAATTAATCACTCCTTCTCCCATGATTTCCTACTGGTTCATGCTATCCATGGTTACAGAATTTGCCACATTACCTTCTATTCATGTATCTTATGTCACACACTGTCACTCATTTGAGAGTAGGGACTGTGACTTCTTAGAGCCCTAAGTTCCCAAACCCAGCACTAGTCTGAAACCTAGTGGGCACTGAACAAATATTATCAGAACTGAATTACATAGAAATTGTAGGGAACAATGGACTGCAATATGCTGAACAAATGTAAGGGATAATTATTACCAAATGGCTTGAATTATTTTCCCCTATGCTAAGGAGTTTTTATAACTTGCTGCTCCTGGTAAATAAAGTAATGCCCAGTAAGTTCTTCTGTTCAGCCTCAAGCTTGTGTGGAAGGAAATTAAATGTCTCTCCCTCAGAGTCATTTATAACTCACACCTCAGCTGATGTGCTCCACAATGCCTTTTGAGAATTCCTTTCAATTCTCTTTTTCCTCTTATCCTTCCTCCTCCCTTAGATGTTTGTAACTCAGGGGAAACAAAGCACTTAAATGCAACTAATGCTGTAATCATACACAGCCTTAAATTGCACAAAGAACAAACAGAAACTAGAAAGTCTTCCACTTACCCTCATGTCTTCATGACTTACACTCTTGTATTTGGACACTTTAAATGTAAACATAGACCAAAGTAACAATCTTTTACATGTGGGGTTAGCCATTGAAATCCATTTAATTCCAGTTGAAATAATATAACCACAATTACTTCTCTAACTCAAAGTTTTGGGGTTTTTTTTTGTAGCAATGTACATCAGGGCAATTTGAAGAAGATATTTTAAAAATCTTATAAATATATAAATATGATAGGAAAATGCTTTTTTCAATTAAGCTATGACAGCATTAATAATTTCTATTTCTATATTTCTTTTTATCCAAGGTTCCCAAGGCACTGTTAAAGAGTATATTCTGTTATATTAAGTCAAGAAAGAAGTATTATCTATAGTTAACAGAGAACAAAAACTAGATACTAGTTAATTAGAACTCTTGTCACAGGTCGTCAGGTGGTTCATAGAAAAATCCTTCATTCACGAGAGATGTAATGTACATCTCCTGTGGGCTAGGTGAACTAAACCTGTTTATAATTTAATTTCCCCCACTTACCATTTCACACTCAACTAATGCCTTGGCCATCTAATCTTCCCAAGGACAAAACCAGGAGATTTCGATGAATTCAAAGAAGTTGCGAGTACTGCAGGCTGAGAATCTGTTTGGTCTCTGCTCTGCCTCCAGTGGCCAAGTTTTCTTTTATCCAACGTTGGAGAAGGAAATAACCCTCTGAGAGTCTGTGAGGAATTTCCACGGTCTCGGGATGCCCCGTGAGTATCACCATTGGTGAAACTCACCTCCTAAGTAATATAATTTTCTTCCCCATTCCTAACACTAACTTTGAAGTGCCTCTATGAAAGCAAGACTGCTATTGGGTTAAACACCCAGCTCACGTCTCCAGACTTTCAGCATTAAAAAAAAGAAAAGACAAGGAAAAGCTACTGCTCTTTGCCCAAATGGATCTTGCCTTTTAGTCTATTCACAGAGACAAGGTATTTTCTTGTGTATGTGGCTTTTCCTTCAAACCTGCTTTCTTTGAGAATCAAATTAGTCCTTGAATATTGAAAACTCACCTCCACACCCACTTTAGTTTTCATAATTTCCCCTTTCCCATCTGCCCTATCCTATGAAATAAGGTATCATTAAGATAGCGGAAAGGCAATGAGCCCTTGACTCAAATATGGGAACGCATCTGAACTCCACACAAAAGTAACACATCCCATTGACATGGTGAAAAATGATTCATTGGAGAGTTTCCTACTTTCCTTCCCTTTATCAGTTACTCATTCAGACACTGAAACCAGCTGTTATGAGGGGCTAATATTTGCTTTACAAAAGAAGAAAAGCCCCCTTTGTACACACATTCTTATTCTTCCTACTGATTCTAACGTTAATAGTATTTGACAGGTTGGTAATTTGTGGTTTTTTTTTAACCATAATTCATTTAGTGTCATTCTGCCTTATTATTGTGGATTTTACACGTTGGTGCACAGAAAGCATTGTCATTTTTAAACAATTCTATTCCTTCCAGTAATCATTCATTCAAGAGGGTTGTATGAGAGTCTTTGGGGACAGGGAGGTGAATTGTGGAGGTGCCAGGAAGCTGAGAGAATGAGGAAGAAAACATCAGGAGAGGGTGAGAAAGAAAAGCATCAGGAGGGGTGGCAGCTGAGACAGAAACAAAGACAGAGGGATCATTCAATGGGGTGACAACCGCATGAGAAAACAATGAGAATTGTAAAGAAGAAAACAACATAAAAATACCACAGCTTTGTGCCCTAGAGCATACGATGGATTCTGACCCCATCCTCTCTCCAGCCTCTAGAGGGATCTGAGAGGTGTCTTGATATTCCTGAGATTTTATTGGAGAGGAAGGAAACTGCTCCTACACTTCCCCAAAGTACAATTACACGAAGGTGAGGAAGAGGGTCCAGAGAGAAGCCACACGTATCTGAGGCTTTTGCCCACAGAGAAACTGGTTCTCCTAGTCTCCTCGGGGTAAGATTTGGGATAGACGTAGGAAAGCTCTCTGAAGTCCACCTCCTCCTACGCTGTCATGGATCAGTCCATGAGGTCAACATCCCCAGTGTGCTCCAACCCCAGGAATTGAAGGAAGTCTGAACAAGGGAAAGAGGGGGCAAAGTTCTCCCTCTGAGGAGCCCTTCCTTCAGGGGGGTATTCAGGCCACCCTACACCCAACATGCACAGCACAACATACATTTAAAGCCACGTCTGCTGTTGAGTGCGCAATCACCAGTGCCAAGCATTGTGCTTTTTTATTTACTTTGCTTTGCTTCCCTAATGCTCACAACTTCTCTGTAAGATTAGTGTGATTATCTCATTTTACAGATGAGGAAACAGAACCTGAGAAGTTATGTATTTATTTGAGATCACAAAATTGCTAAGGGTGAGAATTCAAATTCAAGACAGACTCTTAAGGTAAAACCCAAGTTTTTGCCAGTGTGCCAGCCGGACTTGCTGAAGCTAACATGGAAACAACAGAGAGTGCCAGTCAACATGCAGCTCTGGGTCATTAAGCAGAGCATCTTTCACAGAGCAGGGACCATCCTGCCTGTACCACAAGAAAGAGTATGTCTGTGACTAAGGAGGCTACCTGCCAATGACTCTAGGACAGAAATCAAAGTCACCAAGGAAAACAAGAGCAAAGGATGAGTCTCCCGTTCCATTAGGAGGATTGTGATGCTTCTGTTCAGCTAAGATACGCTGGACAGTGGGAGAACAAAGATGAAAACTTGAGGGAAGTGGTTCTCCTTTCCCCACTGCTATTGTCTTCCTGGACAAACAAAGGGAGAAATCATTTCTCTGTGCTCCCATGTGAAATGTGATTAACAAACCCTACTTTTCATTTTCTTACACTTTTAGGGGAAAACCCCTTTGGAGACACCTTGGCTTTAGCCAAGATGCACAGATGAAGATGCACAGCTCTCACAACCTGGCAGTCCCACGTCTCGGCTCGTGCCATGGAAAGGCTTGTGTACGTGCACGAGAAGATGTGAACCCGGACGTGATGGTAGCAACATTTGTAACTGCAAAGTGTATGGAAGCAACAAAATGTCCTCCAACAAATGAATAAGTAGGTACATGATTGGTATTTATCATACGACAAATACAGAACTCAATGGTAAAGATTTAGGAACTTTAGCTCATGTATCAAAGGGAAGAATGTCACATATAAAACTTTCAGATTGTCAAATACACATGGTATGATATAATTTGTGTAAGTTTAAAAACATGCCAACAGTATTTTACATTGTCTAGTGACACACATATGTGGTAGAAATATAAACGAATGCCTGGGAATGATAGATATCAAATTTGGAATAGTGTTGAACTCTGTGGGGAGGGAGAGAGGCTGAGTGGATCAGAGAAGGGTTTCAAACAGATCTCACCTGTATGAGTGACATATTTTTTGTTAATCTGGTTGGTAGGTATAATAATGTTCATTTTCTCTCTTTTTCTCCCTTTTGTATGTTTAAAATCTTTCATAACAAATATTTTCGTTGAAAAATATGTAAAAACAAGCACAGAAACTCCTAAATACCAACAAGCAGCCATCACTGAGATGGGAGATTCCAGTCCACAGAGAACTGAGGCATAGAGCAAGGCCACTGTCCACATGGCGGATCCTGCTGTCACTTGGAATCTTGGATGGCGCCTTTTCTCCACAGACCACTGTTCTGCCTTGGGTGGTGGGAGAGTGTTCAAAAGCAGATAGAGATGTAATGGGGGAAAGATAGTGGGCACTGACGACAGAAGGCAGAGAGCTCAGATCCAGTGGATGAGGGAGAGGAGGGGCCCTTGTTAATCTCGCCAGGCTGTTGTGGTTGAAAGGACCCACTTTGCTCCCAAGCAGCCGCTTATGTTATTATTTCTCTCAGCGGGTTTCAAGCTGCCTGCAATTCTCTGTTAGTTAATAAGAAAAGTGAGAGATGCAACAATTGCTTTTGCTTGGCTAGCTTGTAAAGGCTTTGTCACTCAAAAATGGAACAAAGGCCCTAATAACACCCTGTGCTGCAAAGGCAAGTGTCAGGGAACAGACCAAAATCAATTATCTGGGTGAAACTCAGAGACAGGAGGAGCAGCGCACACGCACACAGCAGCATCCACACCACACAATCCCATTAACAGGGTGCTGCTGCTCTCACGGGAGGGCAGAGCCACGCAGGAAAATTATAATTAAAAGTAAATAAAGGGAAATGAGCCCCTGATGCCTTCTGTCACGGTCCTGAACATGAACGTGGTCTCAGCAGACAATGGCAGGGCTCTCGAGTGACTCCTGTGTGAGGCAAGCTTGGAAAATGGGACCGGCTGAAAGCCTTCATGGGCTTGCTGGATAATCCTGCTTGTTACTGATGTTTAGCAACTGGGTAAGAGATTTGGAAAGTGCCTGTGGAATACTGGGAGCCTAGCAGAATCTTCCTGACACAGGATGTGGACCGCTTTGGAGGTTTTCTATGTACATCTCTCTTGTTAAATTAATATTTAAGGAAATGTGTGCAATGAAATGAATGAATGAACATGATAGTAGAATGTGTGGGTGAATGGACCATTTGAGCTGTTCCTAAAAGCAACATATATCTTTAAAAAGTTCAGACATCCAGAGCTGGCCCCAAATCAAGTAAATTAAAATTCCTTGGGGGTAGAACCCAATCTTTAGTGCTTTTACATGCTGCTCTAGGTGACTCTAAATGTGCAGCCAAAGCTGAGAACCTTTGGACCAGATGGTCTGTTATAGTCCTCAACTGGATTCACAGATTTTGGTCATGAACTTACAAAGTAGAAAGAGTGGTGAGAAGGCATTAGGACAAGTGGGGTCTGATCTTACCTCCACCAATAACTAACTTTGTGACTTTTGGCAAGTAACCTAAACCCTCCAAATTTCAGTGTCCTCATCCATTAAAAAAGGATTATCTGATAACTAGATACCTTTGCAGTCCCTTTGGGTTTGACAGCTCTATGACTGAAACTCCATGACCCAGAACTCATGTAGAGCAACGAGCGCAAATGTTCACTGAATGCCTTTTCTGTGTACTAAATCTCTGTGGGGAGATCAAAGATATGCATCTGATGAGAGGCAGAGATAGGACCCTATAATTCCTGTTCTACTCTACATGGATGGTGGATAAAAGGCAGACATCCAGACAATCGGTAAGTATAAATAAGCAGTAGAGACAAGTGCTGTAGCAACAGACTTCGACACTATTATTATTTCCCTCCAGTGTCTCCAGTTACTGGCAATGCCTGACACGGAAGGTACTCAATAACTATGTATTAGTTGAATGATTGAATGAATAAATGATTGAATGAATGGTGCCTGTAATGGGTGAATCAAAGTGTGGCTTGTCTTTGGAAATTGAGTATTTCTGCCTCAGTAGATATTAAATCATCACCCTCCCCACAACTTTCCAAGAAGCAAAGTGCTGCCCTGAATTGTGCTTGATGGTTTCTAATATCCCAACCCAGCTATACAAGTCCATAGATTCTATCAATATGCAAATGTATGGCTTTAGAGCCAAGAAGGATATAGTTTTTCCTCCAGGAAGGATGTTTGCACCTAGTGAGATTTTAGTCTATGTCACTAGAAATCTTTATAACTCTTTAAAAAACTGTCTTCTGTATTATTTAAGTTGTTTTACCCATCTACTAAAGTCAGTAGGAGAGAGTCTGGGTTGAAATCCAGCAGGCTTGGGGTAAAGAGAACCCCTCCACAGAGATGCCGGCAGGATAGTAGAAAGCCATTCTAAATTAATTCCCTGGAAATCACTGTGAAGGATGCACTGCAGCGTGAAGGTGGGTTCTGAAGTAAGGAAGGAGATTTCAGGTCATTGTCTCAGACTCCTTCAGCTGACGACTGGTGGGTGCAAAAAACAGCTAATGTGTGAGAGTAAGCAAGTGCAGTGTGTTCACTGTAAACACCCCAGCTCCCCAGCCTATCATTTTCAGTGTTGTTGGTGCTGAAAACTCTGTTTGGAAGAAAGCTCAGTCAAGAGGATTCACCCTTATTTGCAAAGACAGTAAGTGGTACAATTCAAATCCAGCAATAGTAGCTGGCATCAGCCCCATCTACTCCTCAGCCACTGTGAAGTTAGGAAAATATCCAGAAGTCATTCAGTATAAACGAATGACAAAAAGAGGCATTGGTGAGTCTCGAGTCAGTGCACACAAGGGTTGGTGATTATTGTTAATTGAAATGGTGTGGCCAACGGCTCAGTGCTAGACAATGAGTTAGCTCAGAAAAGTGGAGGCAGAGCGATAGAAAGAGGCATGCAGATTGTCAGCACAGAAGCTCAGTGCCCCCTTCCAGGACAACCTTGGAAATGACCCCAGAGCACGCTGCACATAAAACTCCAAGGATTCCTGCGATATTCAGATTGGCCCCCTGCCTCTTTATGTTATTGGCTAAGAGATGAGAGAGCAGTTGTGAATTTGAGGGTGGCACTTCTGCTGGAGAGCTGCTGCGGAGATGCCCAGGGAAAGACAAGGCTAGTTTGAGGTCAGGCTGAGGCCAGCATCCTATTCCTACTGAAACAAAAGACTGAGAGAAGCAGTTTTTGGGTCAAGTATTTGTTTTTAAAAATCGGCACCATCCATTAAATTCTCACTCTCCCTAAATCCCTAAAGATGATTTTATTTTTTAAGCAGATCTGTTCTATGTAAAATAATTTTCGGTCTTAAATGTCATGTATATACTCTGAGGTCGTATTGCTTGGGGTGCAGTAGTAATGAATCAGATACATTATTAATACACAAGTACAATGATGCACTTGAATCTTCCAGGGAAATTCACGCAGGTGTACAGAGTACTCAGAACAGCAGATGTGAATGCAAAGAAAGACTGAGCAATTCAGGGAGAGACTCGCCTTAACATACTGAAATTAAAACCTGAAACAATAGACCAAGGTGAAACAAGGTTAGGTGATGTATCCCCAAGTGGCCCTATGTTTCAAAATGCCCACACAGCCTGCAGCCTGAATAAGAAATATTTGGAAATAGATCCTCTGCCAGAGGAAAAAAGGAAAATGGTTAAAAATCTCAGGGAGGGTTAGGCAAAATATTTGGAAGCTCTAGATACTCAGAAACCCACTCAGAGTACATGGAACTAGACAACACAAACTCAACATTTATCCAGTTAATGTTCACCGAGGCTATTGACTCTTGATCTAGAAATTCAACTCTCAGCCTTCAAGCTAAAAGGAACCTCAAATGGCACATGATTCATTTAGCTCTGTGTAAGGCTCCTGTCAAAAACACAGACCTGTAAAACCCATAACCTCTGAAACCTCCAATGTGGTATGGCTAAAAGGAAGCCAGGCCTAGTTGTAAGCGAGCTCAGTCAATATGGGGTTGCATGATTTAGGGCAAGTCTCAAAGATTCAGGTTCTTACCCTATCAATGATGAGTTGGATTAAATAATCTTTAAACTCCTTTTTCAGTTTTAATATCCAATGAAATTACTTCCCCACCTAGAGGCAATTGCTTTTGTCTTTAATCCATATTAACAAAGCCTGTAAAATATGGGGTATCCAAGAAGGGACACACCCCAGATTTTGCAAAAATGTCAATTCTCCCTTTTCAGGGCTCTTAAGAAATTATCATGGGGCCGCCCGGTGGCGTAGCGGTTTCGTCCGCGCTTGGCAGCCCGGGGTTCGCCGGTTCGGATCCCGGGCGCCCGCCGACGCACTGCCTGTCAGTCATGCCGTGGCGGCGTCCCATATAAAGTGGAGGAAGATGAGCACGGATGTTAGCACAGGGCCAGTCTTCCTCAGCAAAAAGAGGAGGATTAGCAACGGATGTTAGCTCAGGGCTGGTCTTCCTCACAAAAAAAAAAAAAAAAGAAAAAAAAAAAAGAAATTATCATGCCTTAGGGTTAGGGTAATCTTAGAGACAACTGTCTACTATTTGGGGAGCACTGGGGGCTGGGGACAGATACTATACCCCCAGGCCACACCACATGACACTTGTGAAAATAGCAGATGATTTGGGATCGGTGCATTTGAGATGCATTGCATTCATGATAAGTGACTGAGCCTCAGATGTCTCCCCCCATGGATTCACTTGGTGTGATCCAGAATTAAGTCTTCTGTTTCTGTGTCTCTAAATGTAGCCTTGGTTATTACATAATCCACAAATGTAGAATTTTCCGGTCACTAATGAGAGCACTTCACATTTAGAAATAGGAAGGCTTTCTGAGTTGTAAATAAAGGAGGAGATAAGAGAAGATAATTCAGTTGGGTTCTTAAAATGTTGAAATGGAAACAATTGCCTCTTTGCCGGATTTCTTTCCCCATTCTGAACGCCTGGCTTCCCCGGTGCCCAACCCCACCTGCCCCCCCACCCCGTTCCCCCCTCCCCAGCCTGCAACTCAGAAACTCAGAGTCACTGCAGCCCAGCTCTGCCCACATGCTGGAATCTGCTCCCACCACCCAGAAAGAAGCCAGATTAAAGGCAGCTGCTTAATCCTCCTGCAAATCTTCTTAAGCGTTTCTATCAGGGTCAGCTCAGTTGGTGTTTACTCAACCTGCCTCTGGAAAATATCCCAATTTAGGCCCTTCTGCTGACTGTCATGATGAGAGAAATGAGAGACTGGGTCCTGATCAGGAGAGGGAGTGGGGGGAGATACAGGTGGCAGGAGGGCAGGTGGTAGGGACAAAACTAAGCCATCCCCCTTCCTATGCGGAGGGGGTTCTCATGCTCCCACTCCCAGGACAATTTTACTTTCACCCCTGATTGGCTTCATCACTCTCTCTCTACCCCCCAAAAAAGGATTCTTCAAAGATATTCACAAGGATTCTTAAGAATTTCACTAATGTACATTGAGCACCTACTGTGCTCTAGGTACTGTGCAAGAAGATCACCGTGAGCAAGAGAGGTAATGCCTGCTCTCACAGAGCACAGCCTAGCAAGGGAGACAGTGGTCTGATAGAGCACAGTGTGGTAAGTGCTGCCGTTGAGGGATTTGGAAAGCTGTGGAAGCACGTAAGTGGACCATAGAGCAGAGTATAGATGGCTTGGAAAGCTTCCCAAAAGATCATATTTAAGCTCTAAACCAACAGATAAATTGTAGATAGTCAGTGTCAGCAGAAAGGAGGGGGTAGGGGGACAAAGAAGTAGCAATAGGTAACAAAGAGAGCATTGGGGATGAAGGGTCATGAAGGTTAAGAAGATCCTTCTCACCCAAGTAAAGGAGTTCAAGCTTGATCCTATCCTGAGGGTGAAAGAAAGCCAGGGAAGTTTTCTATCGGAGAGCAATAAGATCATATTTGCATTTGAACAGATCTCTGATTGCTGAGTAGAAAAAAAACTGGAGAAGAGTAAAAATGGAGGCAGGCCATCAAAAGCCATTGCCTGTGGTGTGTTGATATACAAGGTGGCAGTGGAGCTAAGGAGAGGAGGTTGGTTTTGAGAGACATTTGGAAGTTTGAGTTGTCAGGTCTTACTCGGCAATTGTCTGAATGTGATGACTGAGAAAGAGGAAGGAATCAGAGTAAATTCTAGGTTTCTAGACTGGGTACCAGGGTGAGTGCAGCAATGCAGAACAAAGGGCAGCTCTGGAAACCCTATAAGATTATGAGCAATGCAAGGAAACTTGGAGGTCCAGCATAGAACAAGTGGTAAGAAATTAGAATGGTTTTAAATGGAGGTACCTCTTGCTTCCCTATTCTGTTTTGGGGGTTTTATTTTCACACTTTTTCTTTTCACAGGATTGATTAAGAAAGAACAAAGTTTAGAAGTGGTTTTTAGGATCCAAGCCTTTGGAAATTTTTTTTTTTTTTTAAAACGAGGTGTAGGGAGGAGTAAAAACGTACTGCCCTCTGAAACTGCATGGAAAGGTTCCAGAACATTTGTTTTCACATAACAATGTGTGTGTGAGAGAAAAACATATTTGTATGGACTCACAATCTGGTCTAGCAGAGAACCAGCTGGGGAAGGCACCTAGGGGGAAGGATGCTGAAGGAGGAGAGCCAGGTGGAGGCTTCATAGCAGCCTTGTTAATGATCTGGAAGAACAGGTAAACTGCACATTCATGAAGTTTTCAGCAAAAAAGGCAACACCAGGGAAAATAGCAAAATAATTGGAGTAAAACCCAAGAGGCCAGCAGAGAATAGGGGCCATGTGTACCCACTTTTGTGTTGTTGATTTATTGCAATGGGGCCATGTTCTTCCTGAAAAGAGAGGAGAAGACAACTCTGTTAAGGTTGCTGGGAGGTACATTAGCTCCATGAAGTCACTGTGTCCTGGTTCATTCAATGTCTCATTAGGCATTAAATGAGAATAATAATAATAATATTAATCGTACATGACTAACATTTATTTAACTCTTCCTGTGTGCTTGACACCGAGCTAAGTACATTACCTCTTTTAATATGCTATGAACTCTGTGAAGCAGGCACTATTACAAATGAGGAGAATGAAGGTTAGAGAGATTAAGTGACTCATCCACGATCTCACAACTATTAAACAGCAAAGCTGAAATGAGAACCCAGGTCTCTGTGATTTCAGAGGTTCTGGTCCTAACCACTACCTCACCCTGCCAGAAGTCTCAGAGAAGTAATGCTGCAACCAAGTCCTGAGAAGAGTAAAAGATTCTTGTGTAGGCCTCAATGAACCTAATAATTATAATGTAATTTTGATTTTATTGATGAAATTCAATGAAACTCGATGTGGGTCAACTATTTGCATGAAAACTCCCTAGTTTCCTCACCTGCAAAATTTGCCCATGGAAAACTCCTAAACATTCTTTAAGATAAAGCTCAAGTATCTCTTCTGTTGTGCATCCCAGATTCTGGCAAAGGCCATAAAGTCCTCTACTCCCCGGAGCCCCAGTCATTCTTCATAATAGCTCAGTTTATGACATGTTGGCAATTGTTCCATATGTACGTGTGTGTCTTCCTCAGTAGTTTATGAAGACTTTCACGTTACTCATCTTTGTGTCCCTAGCACCTAGCAAAATGCCTTGAACTTAGTAGGTTCTCAATAAATATATTTTGAAGGAATGAAAGAATGATTGGATGATAAAGTATGGATGCTATTAACTAACACATAAAATAATTTGCTGCCATGATAATGATCATCTGGTTATTGAAGAAGCAAGTGAAATACATTAAACGGAATTGACGAATGTTTGGTAAATTCTTAGTTCTAAATATTATGTGCTTAATTACAAGCAGTGAGCATCCCCAAAGGCACGGCTTTGATGATAATTTTTATTATTTTCAACATGAATTCCTCACCACGCGATTGACAATCGGGTCCAGAGGAGACCCAGCTTATTAGAGACAAATACACAGATAGGGCAAATCTAGGGCACGAGCAGACGTGCCCAGGGACCCTCATGTCATAGTCCACTCCTTCAGACAGGGGTGGCCAGATTCTTCAGGATACAGTCTTCAGCCTCATCTCATGACTGTCCCTTCCCAAGTGCTTCTTTTCTCTTGTATCACACTAGTTGCAGGTCCTCGAATTTTCCAAGCTATTTTGCTTTGGACTCATGTACATCATTTTTTGTTTTTTTCGTAAAATTTCCCCTCCCCGCTTTGCCTTGCCAACTTCAGTCATTGTTCAGATGCTAATTCCTCCGAGAAATCCTCCTCGTTTATCTGACAGCCATCTCCCTCCCTTTGTCCCACAGAGATATTACTGTGTATTCCCATAACCCCTCCTTGGCATTTATAGCAGCCGTCATGAAGTATTTTCAAGAGATTCTTTCCTTCTCTGTGCCCCATGCTCTAACCTGATGTCTCATACACCGCTGTGTCTCCAGTACCTAGCATGATGCCTGGTGTATATTTTGTGGAGGACGAAACGAGAAAGGAAGGATGGAGGAATGGAGAGAGGAAGGACAGGCAGGCAGGCAGACTCTAATGCTACACTGTCATTTTTCAAATGTTGGGGGACAAATATGAAGTGCTCTTCAACCAGTCAATTTAGTTCCAGGAGTCTATCCTTGTGGCTGAATGTTTATCTGGAGTTGATCCAAACACCATTATTTGTTGAAAGGATAAATCCATTCCCCACACTCTCATATGTAATAGACATTAGTCCAGACTTGATAATGTGGCCTTATTAGGAGAGAATGAAAAAGGACACACACACACATAAGGAGAGAGAGAGAGAGAGAGAGATTAAGTCTCTTCCTGGCATAGGGCAGAGAAAACCATGGGAAGGCAAGAGCTTGGGGGAGGCGAATGGAGTTTTAAAGCCAGTGCCCCAGTCTTTCACATTGTTACTCTACAAGCACTTTAAGGTTGTTCAACTGGCGATAGATAAAAGCCACAGAGCGTTTTGGTTTGCCAACAACCTCCACACAACTAAATTTCATACCAGCATCACCTTCTACCGTACGTTTGATCCAGCGATGGTATGGTGACTTTTTAGAAAACCTTATAAAAGATGTAGATTATCTCAGGTGAAAAATAATTATATCTTTAAAGTTCATTGCAAATTCCAGATGCTGCCACAGCTGTATTTTAATATTCCAATACTAGGACAAGAGCAAATCTTGCTATGTGCCTCTTATCTTTCCCTCACATACCAGTGCTGTCAATGCCACTGGCAATTTTACATGTAAATGAGCCCATCCATCACTCCTTACTTTGCAGCAACTCACTTCTAAGCCTGCCATAGAGTTACACCACTAAATCTCCCTGCTTTACAATATACATCATGACATATTTGACATCAATCAGCTGTGTCAGCCTGCTCACTGTAAACCATAAACTTGCTCTGCATCCCTCTCTGCACGGGGTGATTAAACCTGCTTGGGGTAGCTTCCTGATTACAGTGATAAATGGTGATTCATTTCCCACTCACTCTTCCTCCACCTGTTCCTCACCTCTGCCCCCAGCTCCTCCTGCCTGCCTGTTGGAGGAGGTAGTGATCAGTGGAAAGTGTGCGCTGGAATGCTAATTTATACATTTGGGTTCAAATCCTGACTTTGGCAATCACTGCTTGCCCCTGGGTTATGACTTTGCTATTTCAAAATGAAGATGAGAAACTCTATCCTTTGTCAGGCTATGAGGACACAATAGATGAATACTTAGAGTTATAAGGAGAGTCCTCTTGCCTAGACAACAGAGGCAGACCAAGACGCTAATTCTCAATTCCCAGTGATGGATGCTGGCCACATGCCCACAAGACTTCTATGTACAACGTGTAATTTCTGCCCGCTTACCTCTAAATACATCCCATCCCTATTCAAGAAATCATATCGGATTCATATGACTGAAAATGACATTATTATAAGTATAACCTTGAATCTGTTTTAGTTGATTGTTTTTAGTAGTTCATTTGCAAATTTCGGTACTTTATTATTGGAAGTAACAAATTACTTGTGACACGCTGGGATGTTGCATCGCACCATATAGCTCATTGCAATACACCAAGGTATCATGACACTGCAGTTGAAATCCACTAGACTAGATGCTACCCATGCTTTTTTTTTTTTCCAGCAGGGAAATGCAAGAGAATTTTAGCAACATGGAAAGATACTCCACTGAACTGACTAGGCAATCCATCTGATCACTCCAAAAGTCCTTTTGCCCTTCCTTCTGTTGAGTCAGAGATAACAGCTACTTCTCCTGTGTCCTGGCACACTGACCAAGCCATCTGCTGACCGGTGGAAGCAGCCTCAGTTATGTGTGTACTCCAGAATATCTCCTAGGCAATAAATCAGAAGGCTCTTTGGACCCAACAAAACACACAGAGGTAAGCATTCTTTTTCTACATTTACCCTGTTTCAGCCACAGACTTAGTGCCTTCCCACCTGCCACTCATTCTGATTTCTATCAATCTGGCTTCTAAGGTCTCCTTTTTCTAATAATCTCATTCATCTCCTGAGTACGTAGCAGTTTGTCCAAACCCAGGAGTACACACCCGTCTGGAAGGAGCAGAGTGGAGTGTTGGGCTACTGATTACAGCCACAGATCAGATTCAGTGTCACAACACTTCCGGGATGCCCACAATAAAGGGCATCTTGTGGGTGAGTGGCAGGGTGGTGAAGAGAAATATAAAGGAATATGAGAGAGATGGGGAAAGGAGGTCATTCCGTTTGGGGGATACAGCTGGTTTCATGAAGCCAAAGGAGGGTGTGGGCAGAGAAGATGAGGGAGGAGAGAAGCAGAAAGCAAAGGAGGGGCAGGATGGGAACAAAAGGAGAAAGTTGGCTTCTTGCTTTCATTCTTGGGACATCCAGAGTAATGAACCCTCTTTCTAGAGAAGATGAATGGGCAGCTGTAGAGATTATGAGTGAGGTTTTATTGCAGATCGATAAATCTGTGTCACAGATCCCCATCTGGAGGGAGTTTTAATTTAAAGGAAAGAGTGATGAGCTCACAATGACAATAAATCAAAAAGTTGTGTGTTCACGTATGCATTAACCTTCTATCAAAACACACATCGACGTCGGTGGGGGGTGGGTTGGAAACAAATCTGGGAGGTGATTTGGAAGGACAACCACTGGAGCACAATAGCTCACCTACCTTGGGACACAGTCAGAGAAGCTACTCTCTCATTTGGCACCTTGGCCCCCATGTCTGTGACGAGAACTGAGGGGGAAGCCGAGGATTTATATTGGTGCCGTTAACAGGAATTGTTGGTTGTCACAAGATGACAACTGCCTCAGATCAAATTCAGGGAGAGTTCCCCGAAAAGGAGAGAAAAGATTTCATGGCAACAAAACTGAGATAGCAGCTGACAAAAAAGGGGGTGGGGGCATATCTAGGAAATTCTGAAACCTGTGTTCAAACACAATTTGAAGTGCTGGACATGACTCAGAAACCCGCTCCCCGTTGGTGCTGATTGTTTCACAGTTTCTCTCCACTCCATGTCCCTGTCTTACGCTAATGTCCCCCACAGGTCACAGTTGTGACTGGCTGCTCCACAAGGCGTGGTCATGAACTAATGGCAGCAAATCCCCTGGGTCAGGCGAGGGTGGATGCGCAGCACAGCACTGCAACTTGAAAAATGAATCAGGCACAGATAGTATTAATCAGCAACCAAGATATCCCAAAGGCTGGCAGTGTCTGAAAGAGGGCCACTTACTTGCTAATGAATTAGTACCATTGGTGCACGGTGAGCTAAATGACTATGCTATTCTTTCAGACTTTTATAGAAATCAGGGAAGGAACTTAAAAACTTAAGCACTGAGTGTCCATCACCAAACTGATCAGTATCTCTCTCTGCAAACATTTTATATATGTATCTGTGCACACATTAAGCATATATATCCACTTATCACACATGTATTCACTAATTCCTTTGTTTTCTAGTACACAAGAAGTGTTAGACATCTCTATACACATTAGCACTGCTAAGTAGATATGGGGAATCTTATATTACTGATGAGAAAATGGAGAGACTCAAAATGTTCAAGAAGCTAGGATTCTGGTCCAAATCTGTCTGACCTCATTGGCCAGGACTTTTCTTCTGTCACATCAGCCTCTTGGGGTGTGTGTGTGTGTACATGTGCGTGCTTCTGTAGACCTGACTCCATCCTCCCTTTCCAATCTAGTTCTTAGTGTGTTCCTTCCTACGTGGGCTGCTTCACAGTGATGACTTAGTACAAGCTTTATGTGCACCGTTCACCGAAGTCAGGACTACCTCGCTCCATGATCCGACTCACACTTGGATACCCAGCTCAGGACTCTGGCACCTTCCCTGACCAACACTAACTCCACTCAACAGAGCTGATTTTTCTTTGTTTTCTACCTTGGGTATACCTCTATCAGAGCACTTTTTTCTCCTTATTGAACTAATTTTTTTATAGATATGATTTCTTTGTGTTCACAATTCACAGGGACTGTGTATCATTTACACTTATTTACATCATGCTTAGCAGAGTGTGTGATCTATAGTAGTGCTTTATAAGTGTTTGTTGAAGGTGGCTGGAAGAATATTTTTCACTAATAAGATTTTAATGAAGGAAAAGGAATTCTGATCAAACAAATGCATATGCTTAACAAGAGAAGTGCAAAGAGAACTCCAGTCCATGAAGACTTATAACTGGACTGGCAATTCCTGATTGTCATTAGGAATCTGTGCATGCTCTAGGAACTCTCTCCACCTACTGCCTTTATCTTCCTTGACTATCAATATGTATCCACTCATAAACACGGAAATTTTTACGAGGTCGGCTCATAAATCCCATTCCAAAGATAAGTAAAGTGAGTTGTAGAAAGAGCATGGCTTGGCTCTCGTGACCCAGTGAGTCAACTGAGTAGCCAAACATAACCCTAGACTTTTGAATCATTACAGCTTAACCTTGGCTCACTGATCTTCTAAATCAAATTCAAGGAATGAGCCTTCAAAGTGTTCATCTTCAGCTTAAAACTTCTGTTTCCCAAGTCCTCTGCTGAATAAATTGAAAGTGATAGTTTTAGAAAAGTTTGTGATATCATTAATAATCTTTCGACTATCAAAGCATGCTATCTGAAGATGCCAGTTATAATCCTTATGTAAATAGTTTCATATACAATCGTATCAGAAGAGTATAAAGGGAGATGGTACAAAGCAGAAAACTTTGATAACAATAACAAACATGATAACAAATATTTATTAAATGCCTAATATATGTCAGGCACTTTTCTAGGCCCTGGGAATACAACAGTGAGTGAAACCAAGTGTCTGTTCTCAGGAGACCCACATTCCATGTTAACCTCTTCATACCACAGCAACCACTAATACTTGTGAGAACTTTCTGTGAGCCAGGCACCCTTTCTAGCACTTTACAACTGCAATACTGTGAGTGGGCACGTTGCAGATTAAAAAACTAGGCACAGAGAATTCAAGAAACTTGTATAAGGACACAAAGGGGACAGCCAGTCTGAATCCATAGTCCAAGCTGCTAGTTTTTCTCTATCACGTTTCCCCTACTTATTGTTTTCTTTCTGTTCTTAACACTATTTTCCTATCTGGAGAGCACTTTTTCTAGATTTTGAAGGAGTCTTGTAACTGCTCTCCTTGCTGCCATCTCTCCACTCTAACCACACTAGAAGAGTTTTCCAGAAAGGATAGTGCCCATCTTCATTCACCTTCAAAGGCTCCACGTTACATATCAAATAAAGTTCCAGTTCCCAAGCATGGCATCCATGGTCCTCAATGATCCGGCCAAATTTACACTTCTAATCTTTGTTCCATATCCCTGCTACGACTCCTTCAGGTCATAGCCTTGGGAGCAGCAGAGCCACCCTCCTGCTCCTCCGTGCTCCTGGACTTTTCTTTTGTCCAGACTGTTCCCCTCTCTTTAGCTAGTGCCTGCCCTGTGTTTCTTTCAAAGATCAGTCAAAAATATCACTTTTCCCATGAATACCGTTCTACAGCCTTCAACTTTGCCCATCCTATAATCCTGTTTATTAACTCCATTCACTGTGAGCCCACAGCACTTTCTCTATATCTTCACTACAGTATTTATTTCCTAATAAGTATTTAGTAGCAGTTTATGTGTTTTTCTCCTCCATCAAAGTTTGTGAACTTAAAAGCAGAGACTGTGTAATTCATCTTGTAATCCCTGCAGTCCTTAGCACCATGCCTGGAACATGCTAAATGCTTAATAAACATTAGTTGAATTGAATTGGTTTTTTCTATCATCAAAGAGAGTATCACATCTGGGACATGGCTGATATTGTGTGATGGATGTGAAGAGCATTGGGCCAGGAAACATGAAATCTAGATTCTGCTCCTTGCTCTGGTGGTAGCTTGCTGTGTGACATTGGGCAAATTCCTTATCCTCTCTGATTCTCTTTACCTCATCTTAAATAAGAGAGTGGCACTAAATAATATGAATTCTAATATATTACACTATAAAATCCTCAAAAATCTTCCTCATATTCTTCATGTAGTCAATAAATCTTTGTGGGGCACTTCTGTTCCAGATGTTCTATTAGGCTTTAAGGATGTGGAAAAAAAGACAAACTTGGGAATCAAGAACCTCACACATGGTTCTCATATCAAGTTTGTGATCTAAGCAAGGTGTTTGCTTTCTTTATCAAAAGAGAAAACTAAAGTTGAGATCTTTCAATCTGATGATTACTAGATATTCTTAAGATTCTGAGGCATAATGGTTGAAGGCACACAAAGAATCCTTTACATTTTTTTCCCATAGTTGAGAACAAAGTTCTTTAAAGATTTTTCACTTAGATTTATAGGAAAGCTCAACTACTGCATGGAATTCACCAGGTAATCTAATTTACCTCATTGACCACCTTTGAAAGGAATGTTGTCAAGTCAATGCTGTTTCATTTTTTCATGCTTATAAAGATATAATAGGCAGTCCTCACAGAGAGAATGAGCAACGTTTCTATTAAAGACACTAAATTGAAATGATGGATGTCTAATCTGATTTTCCCATAGAAATATGCTATTATGTAGCTTACATTCCTTACCAGAAGTGTAATGTCCAACATTTTAGAGGCGTGACCATAAACATATTTAATTTCGTGCAAGGAATAAAACTATATTCTTTTTGAAGCATAAACATTCCTAAATCAGTTTGCTCCATTAAATTCAACACATATTCTAAACAACTAAATTATATAAGGACTCTGATAGTCACTGCTGGGAAAAGAAATGTGAATAAGATATTGTTCTTCCACTGGGAGCTTTGTTCTATTATTGACAATAGGAAAATGACGTGACTGTCAGTGCTAAAAGTCATAAAATGATAAGTGCCTTAAAGAAGAACATGAATTAATATTTATCAATCATTTGCCATGTTCCAGGTGCTATCATAGGATCTCTTGTGAGTATTATTGTCCTTGAAAGGGGAATTGTAGTATTAGAATAGTTTAGAGTAAACTTTTGAAAAATGGAGAAATAAAGTTCTATTTGTCTGAGTCAAAATGCCAATGCAAGTCTGATAACTATGAATTACGCTCTTTCCATGTTGTGGAGTTCACACACACACATACACACGCACAAGTACATGTGGTAAAAAGAGATCAAAGAAGGCTTCTTAGGAAGAGATTTACCCTGAGCTTTGTTAAAGATGGGTAGAATTTTGGTGAGGGATTCCAGCTGGAAGGACCAGAACAAAAGCAAAGAGAGAAGAAATCATAGTGATGGTTGTATACCAACAAATATTCCGGATTGGTTAGAAGGTGAGGGAATAAACATGATCCCATGTTTATTCTATGCTGAGTGGTTGCTGGGGCTGTAAAGACAAATAAGATGGTCAAAGTGGTCCCAGCTTTATAGATGCAGATATTATAACACAGAGATGTATAAGGCACTATGAGAGTAGAGAGAAGGGAATGGCTAACCCCATCAAGTTAGGTGAAAGAAGACTTTGCAGAGAACATAATCTTTACACTGAGTTTTGAAAGATGATAGAGTTTGTCAAGGTGGAGGAGGTGGAGTGAGGTTGGGTGGGATGGGGAGAGAATGATAATCCCGGCAGGGGGAACAGCATGATCAAATTTAGAGGCTTCATCCAGTGTGGCCTGTTCAGGAGACTCCTAGTTGTCCAGTGTGGCATGGAATGCTTGTGCATGCAAAAGGAAGAAGGCAAGGGCTTGAGGGGGACCAGAGCATGCACAGGAAACACTGAGTGTCAAGCTTATGAGTTTGTCTAACCCCCCCACACCCATGTCTGAGAAAGGAATTTGGACTTAACTTTCCTGGCATAGGAGGATCATTAATGGTTTCTGCTAAGGGAGTGTCAGGGTCAGAGCTGTGCTTTGGGAAGATTAATATAGTATAGATGTGAGGGGAGAGACAGAAGGGAGAGAGATTAATCAACGGTTGTTCTGATAGTTCAAGTGAGAAGTAATGAAATAATGAATTAGGATGGAGGTGGTGGAGATGAAAAGCAGGAGTGAGACATTATAAAGTTAGAATCAGCAGATCAACAGTCCTGAGAGACAGATTCTACGTAGGGGCAAGGGAAACAGAGCTGGTGCTGTTCCTCAGGCAATTATAAATGCGGGGTTAGATTTCAAGATAGGAATCAAGGCTGGAGACAGACTTAGGCAACGTTCCCAGAGAGGTGATAATTGGACAGTGGGAGGTGATAAGAACGCCAAGGAAGAAAGTATCTAAAAGAAAACAAAAGGGCCACAGGCCAAACCCTGGAGAATACCTTTGCTTGGGAGACAAAGAAAGGCAGAGGAGCCAAGAGGTGCAGAGGACAAGGGGCCACAGTAAAAGGAGAAGGGCAGGAAGGCCGGTCTCGGAGAGGAGCAGTGGACGACTCAAGTGAAATGGTGCAGAAGGGAGTAGGATGGATTGAGACTCAGCCAG
Organism: Tapirus indicus; assembly: GCA_031878705.1. Lineage (NCBI taxonomy): Eukaryota > Metazoa > Chordata > Mammalia > Perissodactyla > Tapiridae > Tapirus > Tapirus indicus. The sequence continues at coordinate 80,695,776 of CM062924.1, read as the reverse complement.
TTTATTTGATAATTAATAAGTCAGTGACAAACTTCAAGAGAGGAGTTGGAAAACAGTGTCACGGGGAGAAACAGGTGGCAAAGTATGGAGCAGCATAGAGAGGAGAGTGGACTCGAAGTGGACAATGTTCTCTCACATGGTTTGTCAGTGAAAGGGAGGAAAATACCCCACAAAATGAAGCTCCCCCACCAGCCACAGGGGGAAAGTTATTTAAATTTGCCTTATCTGCTACTCTGCAGTTCTATGAAATGTTTGGAAATGCAAGACACCTGCTAAATAAAGTGTTAGAATTATGTGCACTGTCAGTGATGGGTGCCATTCCTGACCAGTCCAGAGCTGGGTCTGCATCTGCCCGAATGTTCCCACCCCTGTAGGCAGCACATCAGACTCTCTTCTAAGAAAGAGGCAGTCTATCACAATTCTCAACAGCAGCACAGGATATTGCACAACAGAATGGATAAACCTCAATCAATAATCCGATAAGCAATTTTATAAAGTGGGGGAAAATAACACCATGTTTTTGTTTTTCCCTTTCTTTCCGCAGTTGCTCAGGCTATTAGTCAGCCATCAGAAGTGCAGGAAGGAAGGTCAGCACAGCGCTTCACTGCACAGGAGATCAGCCACTACTTTCTGCACTTTCAACACATACCCACAATGACAGTCGGTCAACAGATCAAGAGCAGAGCTGCTGATGCCACAGGAGAGACAGCTTGGCAGCCCGCCCCCATGACCCTGGCCCCTACCGTGCACTTTACCAGCAATCCTTCTTGTCGGTGCCAGGACACTCCCATGACACCCAGCCTCCATGGTGATCATTTGTGCCAGCGCTTGTACCCTCCTACCTGAAGGCACCCCACACTTGGTGCAGAGACGAAGGCTGTATCGGGCGATTATGAATTCTGAGAGAGAATAAACAGCAGCAGATAAAACCTCAAGTAGCTGAAATGCTGTTTTCATGCAAATGGTCCTAAGTAAAATGAAAAGAGGCAGGGCTGGGAAGGAGGGAAAGGAACAAGAGAAGGATGCAAGAGAAAAGCTGAATTAGTTCTAAATGGGAGATTTTTCTGAGAGGCATTAGTCACTCTTGAAGAAAATGAACAGACTTTCTCCCCACATTTATTAAATTTCTATGATTCTCTAATTTAGGAGTCTTTTATTTTCAATAGAAAAAGGAAAAACTTCAGGTGCATTTCACAAAGAGAGGATCTCTATTACCGATTTACTGTAATGCTCAGAATTATTTCTTGAGGGAAGGGTGAAGATGAGGAGAAACTTCCTTGAGGGAGAAAAGAGGTGTAGCAGAAGGTCTGTGTGTGGGCAGAGCAGGACGGGGTGCGTTGACTGCACCAGGAAGGATGTGCCGGCTCCAACTCACACAAAGTGGCGGAGAAAGTTTAATGATGTCAGAGAGTGTTAGAGAGGAGCCCTGAGTCTGTAGGAAAGAGGCATTGTTCTAGTGGCATAGTTAATTGGATATGTCATTTAGCCTCGGTTTCATCATATATGATATTGCCTTATAAATAGTTCCCCTCCCTTCTGTACTGTGAGAATAAAATGGGATAAAAACACAAAAATGTGCAGGAAAAAAATGGCTAGAATAGCTCTATATAAATACAAGATGCTAACATACTCGAAAGAGGAATAGAATGTCTCTTGGTAAGGACATTTTAGAAATGAAATGACTGTCTTAGTGCTAAATGGCCATAGTATCCAGCTCCATGTGCTGAATGGAACACAATCTCTAAGGGGATACTGGGGCTTCAGTGGTGAAATTGAGTGCCCTGTGGTTCCTGCAGGAGTAAATAAGGAGGAGAAGGAGTGTCACTTACATTCCACTGCTGGCCTGTTCCCTGGCTCAGGGAGGACCTAGACACCTTAGCTGGGTTCTTTGCCCACGCGATGTGGTAACTCTTAACATGCAATTGAACCAAGAGCTGCCCTATATTCAGAAGAACAAATACATGCGACCCTTATCTGCTGTGTTCTGATTTAGAATCTCAGCTTCTAAAGTCATTTCTCTATTTTTTTCTCCTTGACATGGTAAAAGTCATTCATGTGGGTCACAGTGGGTTTGATTTGATGCAGAGGCGACTCGCTGGGTGTTGTGTTAAAGTGCTAATCTTCCACCGACCACTTCGGAATTCTTTAATTCCTCTGACACATTAATTCTAACCCCATAATAAAATGCCTCAACATCCCTGAGAATCCCAGAACAGAAATTATAGCAATTTCCTATAACTGGAATCAAATTCCAAGGTTGGAGAGCATGGGCCATGTCCTGTTGTTAATTCAAACATCCATGTGAAAGATTATGATGGGCAGCTGTGATTCTATTAAAGGGGGAAATTTCGACTCCATTTCCTTGATAAACAGACACAAGCTTGCCTCTAAATTGGGCTTGATAGATTTGATTAGGGTAGAGTTTTTGGAGGTTGTGGTTTCTGCAGGAAAATTGCTGCTTGGTGCGCAAGGCCAAATTGCACTTGAAATCTCCTTGCCTCCATAGAGGGAGGAGAAGGAAGAGGATGGAACACCTAGCCAGTTGCTATCATCCAAGCAGCAGGGGAGTCAAGCTGTTGTATTCAAAATATCTGTTAGGTATGCAGTCAGTGTGCGCTGCAGAAAGCCTGCCATGCTCAGGGGAACCAATGATTAAAAGCAGCAAAACCAAATGCCATTTAAACAAAGCAAAATGTACCCATCCAATTTCTTTAGCCCACATGAAGCTTTTGCAGGGAGAAGGAAAGATATGTAGTCTCCTTTGGGGACACCTGTGGTTCTATGTTTCAGAATTCCCAGTGAGAGACCAAGGAAGGACAGAAGTTGAAACTCACAGCTTTAAAGCACAGCACAAGCACAGAACGACAGGCTAAATGGCAGTCAAACCTCCTAGCCTGCTTGTTTTGTCTTCAATAAATGAGCAACACTACTTTTTTAGGTTAGCTCCACCAGATTAGGCAATGGGGATTGTAACTACTTCTACAAACACTGTTCTAAATTCCAAAAGTCATAAACCCTTCGTGTGGTAAATCTGATTGTGTCTTAAGTGTAAACATTTACAAGAGCACTTGGATTCCTTCATATTGCCCATTCTGCCAGGCCTGGTGCTAAGTGGATAGGGAACTGAGATTTACTGAGGATCTAGAATGTGCCAAGATCCACACCAGGTGCTTTATGCACATCCCCTTATTAAATGCACCAATAACCTTGGAGGTGGCTACTGTTTCCCAATTTTCAAATAAAGGTAATAAGTTTCATAAACGTTAAAAAAAAAATGGCCAAGTTCTTGTAAGTGGTAAGAAGGGGACTAGGATGCAAATTAAATCACATGACACCCAAGTCCAAATTCATTCCTTCATGTGGCACTGCTGCCATAGTTGACTTGAGGGCAGTAAGAACTCTGTAAGGAAGAAGACACACCAAGTCAGTGGTCCTAGAATGGTTCCAATCCTTGGTAGAAGGTTCAGAGCTTGAAGGACAGAGTCAGTATAAAGAGTGAGAGGATGAAAACAATACATCAGTTAAATTACTGAAATTTAGCTTTATATAAAGCGATCATCAGATCAGCCTCCATTAAAGAGAAAAATACATTGGCAAGTGCCTGTCTAAAAGCTTCTCTGTTAGAACTTTCTGAGGAACTAGAGAAAGAACTCCCAGAGATACAGGGTTCCATGCATCCTTCTGCCACTTGCCAAAATGCTCTGTACTGTATCCTTTGGGAATTTAACAAATTTAGAGATTCATTAAACATCATCCTCTTGAATATGTCACTAAGTTTGAATGAAACCACAATGGGACTCCAAAACAAAGCTATTTGAGAATCCAGGTCCTATCCACAGGAATCCACATTTTTTTTTTTTTTTTACAAAAGCAATACATCTTTATCCCATATCATTGTCTCTGCTTATCAACACAGCCAACCTGATGTTTATTAGAATTTAGTGCAACTATAATTTTGAAACTTTTCTGTGTTGTTCCCCATCCTCCTGAACCTTCCCCCATCTACCTATTCCAAGCTTTCAGAAATGACTTTCTGTATGGATCAAATATTTTATTAAGAATATCAGGGGGCTGGCCCTGTGGCCTAGTGGTTAAGCTCGGCGTGCTCCACTTCAGTGACCCGGGTTCAATTCCCGGGCACAGACCTACACCACTCATCAGCGGCCATGCTGTGGCAGTGACCTACATACAAAATAGAGGAAGTTTGGCACAGATGTTAGTTCAGGGTGAATCTTCCTCAGCCAGAAAAAAAAGAATATCAGAATATACTTTTCCAACCCAGCAACTGAGCCACTCTCATAAATACACTGATTCTGTTTCTGTTCTCCTCCCCTCTTCCCAGGTGCTCTCCTGTGCCCACCTCAGAGAAGGAGTGACCTTCCACTTAGAACTACTGCTTTGATCAGCTGTCACTGGATTCAAGAACGTGTCTCCACATTTCTGCTGCACAGACAGAAACCAAATCTCTACCGAGCCAGAATGCATGAAGCTAGACTCCAAACCTGAAGACCCCCC